>CM045993.1:95450620-100450620 GCA_025175895.1 Wurfbainia villosa | reverse complement strand
GCCATTTTCTCCGGTGGATGGTGCGAAACTGCTGAAGCCTGGTGTAGTTGCCGGGATCCGAACACAGGTCTCTTGGTTGTAGCTGAGTATACTCACCACTATACTACAATGACACTGGAACCTGACAATCTATGGATGACTCTGTGAAGGTGGAGCAACCCGTAGTTCCGCCGTCAGGGATCGAACCCGAGTCTCTCGGTTGTAACCGAGTATACTCACCACTATACTACAATGAAACTCCGGAACTGCGAGAAGGGATGGAACTGGATTACAAGCTGAAACTCTTCGCCGGTGATGGAATGAAGTGGTTCAGCCGAAATTGGCAAATCAAGGGCTGCCGCCGCCACATGGAGGAGGCACTGCTCGCCGCCGTCGCTCGCGAGGAGGAAGAACTGCTCGCCACCATCATTCGCCCGCAAGGAAGAAGCATCTGCCACCGCTCACGAGGAAGGGGCATCTGCCACCGTTGCTCACCTACAAGGAGCAGGCGGCGGCACCGGCACTCGCCCGGTTCGGTGATGATCGCTTGGTGATGATTCTGTAGTTGTGCGTCGTGATTGAATAAAGAAGCTAGATTTCCTTAGCCTAAATTTCCTTAGTCGTCCGATCTGAGCAGAATCAAATCCCAGCCGTCTGTTTAAAGCTAGGGTTTAATGAATAAATAGTTTCTAGATTAAGCTGCTCCATCCAACGACTGAAATTACTCCGACTTTGAATGGATGGATCTGATCCATCTGAAGGGAAAATCATGATCGGTCGAATCTGGATGAACGGTCAAAATGTACAGATCTAAATGTACAGACCTGATCTCTCTAGATTTAGATGGATGGCTCAGATCAATCAGATTTCATCGGATGGTCAGGATTAAACAGATTTGAACCCTTGATTAAATTGCCTCTGATCTTGATGAAAGGTCCAGATTGATCCAGCTTAAAATATCCTTCTAGCCCTAGATGAATGCATATTTGATCCAACTCGAGTCTAATCCATTGGCTCATCTCGATCTCCTACGATTAAGATGTAAAATTTGCATATAAGTCCAAAAATTAGAGAATTTACAATAAGGTCCAAAAATATATCCAACTCATAAAAAAGATAAATAATCAATAAATAAACACACAAGAGCATTAAAACGGTGATACTAAGGAAAAAATAATGCAATAAAATGGTAGTGAACAGACACCAAGTTGATGCTTGGTGGTTGGCGCAAGTAAGGAGAAGAAGGGTTCGAGTATTCTTCCTTTTGTTCGAAGTGAGCAAGGAAAGGAAGATTGTGATCTAGGAGGCTTCAACTCTTGGAGGATCGTTGCCCACACAATGTCCAAGAGGAGGATAGGACATACAATAGAAGACCTTGAGGCAAACAAGAGATAAGTAAGGAGAAGAAGGGTTCGAGTATTCTTCCTTTTGTTCGGAGCGAGCAAGGAAAGGAAGATTGTGATCTAGGAGGCTTCAACTCTTAGAGGATCATTGCCCACACAACGTCCAAGAGGAGGATAGGACATACAATAGAAGACCTTGAGGTAAACAAGAGGTATAATTCTTGTTTAAGTATGTTTTCTTATTCTATGCAATTTGTATGTATTGTATGTGGCTAATTTACTTGGACCCCGAAGATAAACAGAAAAACTAGCGATCTGTATATCGTCTATTCCGCGGCTAATTGAAGAAAAGAGGTAGGTTGCTTGAACAACAATTTTGTTCAAGTGACCACTCTAATCGAATAGCACGACGATGGATCGGTTGTTTGGGTAATCCCTCTTTGTCAAGGATTAATTTTTTTTAATCCAGAGACATTGATGGAATCGCCATGCACAAGCGATCGAGGTGGGAAGTGAAGCTTCGGATCCACCCTTCAAGTGGTATCAGAGTCACGGTTTTCGGTTTTGTGTGTTTAGGATTCGGTTACTTTTATGCACTTATCATATATTGTATGTGCCAGATGATAGTAGGATGTGCGTTGGCTAACTTTTTGATTGCATGCATAAGATCCAACTATTATGGCCATATGTGTGTGTATGTGATTGGATGTGTGTAATTGTATTATTATTTGAATCCTCGGGGTTGACGAGGCTAGTATTTAATTTTTGTAATTAAGTACGGCATTGTTTAGCCACTCTTTTATTTAATTTTAGTTTACTTTCGATCTAGATTTAATGTACACTCCTTTGTGGAGTATAGGATCGATGGATGTAAATTAAAATAATTTTTCTCAGCTCGGATTTCTAGATGGCTTGTAGGGAGGAGCGGACGAGATAGCGATACGACGGGAGGCATATTAAAGAACAAAAGCCATAATAGTTGAAAAATATTTTTTTCCATATTTATTGCTTCTTGTTTGATATGCATGTCGTGTGTTAGGAAAATTCCTCAATTTTAAATTACTAAGTGGGAGAGGGATATTTTTTTTTTAAATTCCCACGGCCTCTATTACGATTTGACATGTAATGTAAACAAACTTGTGCGTCAGCTCTGAGTGTCTTCCTCCCCATCGGATGAGTTTGTTTTGCGAATCACAGGGTCGAATATGGTTATAGAAAATTATTTATGAGTGTGTGTACTTCCCCATCGGAAGGCACATAACCCGAGATAATTGCCTTGTTACCAATTAATGGTGCACACTTAGATGCAAATAGGAGTATCCTCCCCATCGGAGTCACTGCTTTTATTTGTAGGGCCGAAGAGGAACCAACTATTAATTTTATTTGTCAAAAAGTTAGGTTCACAAGATAGTAAAATTAATGGGTAAAATCTCCTCTTACAAATGTAGAATTCGTATACGTCCACACGATCATGGCATACGATATTCTCGGTGTTTTGAGGTGTTGGTTGATTTTAAAATTTTATTGTTTGAGGAATCAATAATTTTTTGAAATCTAATGTTTTGATCTATGTGATTCTTAGGTTTTTAAAAAATGATTTTCAAACCGCTTGCTGTGATACTAAAAGAGAATAAATTTATTGGACCCAATTATGTTGATTCGGAAAGGAATCTTGATATTGTCTTGACTGTTGAGGAGTACAAGTATGTACTCTTCAAAGAGTGTCCTCCTAAACCTGCAGATGATTATGGGGAAAAAGAGAAGGAGAGTTATAAGAAGTGGATAAAGGCTGATGAGATGGTGCGGTGTTACATTTTGGCTTCTATGTCAAATGTATTGCAACATCAGCATCAAGCCATGCCCACTGCTTATGACATGATGCTCAATCTCAAGGAGCTTTTCAGAAACCAGAATCGGGCTGCTAGGCAGGAAGCCATGAGAAACTTGATGACGACCACCATGATCGAAGGAACACCCGTGAGGGATCATGTTCTCAAGATGATGACTCATTTGAATGAGCTAGAAATCCTTGGAGCTGAGATCGATGGGGAAACCCAGGTCGATATCATTCTCCAATCTCTACCAAGGAGTTTTGAGCAGTTTCACTTGAATTACAACATGAACAAGAGGTTGTATTCGTTTGCGGAGCTTCTGATAGAACTCCAGGTGATAGAGGGGCTTTTTCGTCAGAGTGCTCAGGCTCAGGCCATGGTTGCCCAAAAGGTTTCTACTTCTAAGCCGAAAGGCAAGAAGAAGAAGAAACAAGGTGGGGCAAAGGTGGTAGGAGGATCTCAGGGAGGAGTGAAGAAGCCGAAAGGCAAGTGCTTCACTTGCAAGCAGACTAGACATTAGAAGAAGGACTGCCCCAACCGGAAGCAGAACAAAGGTATATCATTTGGTCTAGTCGTTGAAACATGTTTAGCAGTGTTATCTACCAACACCTGGTGTGTAGATATGGGAGCCACTGATTATGTCTCCAATACTTTACAGGGGTTCCAGGAAACCAGACGACTAGCTGAGGGGGAGATTACCATTTACTTGGGTGATGTCACGAAGGTGGCGACTGTTGCAGTGGGAGATGTTTATTTATCTTTTGATAGAAATAAAATTTTGGTTCTGAAAAATTGCCTTTATGTACCTTTATTTAGAAAGAATTTAATTTTGGTTTCTAAATTGTTTATGGATGGATATTCTATTTCTTTTAATGACATAGTTGTTATAAAAAGGAATAGAGAGATAATCTGTTCTGGTGCATTGATAGGAAATTTATATACACTTGAACCAAAAGCTCCCACGATGCAAATAGAAGTAAATAACTCATCTTCTAATTATAATAAGAGAAAAGAACCTTCGAAAATAAACCAAACATATGTTTGGCATCTAAGGTTAGGTCATATTAACCTAAGTAGAATTCAAAGGTTGATAGTTGATGGACCTCTGGGTTCATTAGTGCTGGAAGATTTCCCAACCTACGAATCTTGCTTGGAAGGTAAAATGTGTTGGGATGTATACTGAAAGCCTAGCTCTTTTGTATGAACATTTTTATTTTGAAATAAGAATCACATGATCATTGTTTGCACTTTATATTTATTATATGTGTGCATATTGTCTAATACTTTACATTGTAGATAACATGGTGCTTGGTGTGGCACAGAAGATCATGTTATCAGTCCCTTGTAGAATATAAGTGTTGGATCGAAAGTGTCGCTAGAGGGGGGGGTGAATAGCGATACGGTGTCGTTAAAAAAAACTTTTGCAATAAGTAAAAAGCAAGTAGAGAGTGCACAGCGGAAATATAAAGTAGACAAGATATTTTTACGTGGTTCACAATCTTTCGATTGCTAATCCACGGCCCTAGTGATCCTTGATCACGTACGGAGGGCAATTCACTAAAACCACTCCTCCTCGTTGGAGGTAGGAGCAACGATTACAAAAAGAAATCAAGGCAAAGGGACACTCCCCCTTTCCTTGTTACGATTAAAGCACAAAGACAATTTAAAGAAGTAGAACTTAAATAAATATACCGACAACTCTTATAAGTAGAAGATGTAGCTTTCGTTGTCGGCGGCACTTCGTCGTAGCAAATGTGAGTAGTAGTAGCGGCGTTACGACGGCGTGTTGAGAGCTCTTGAATTCTTGTTATTTGCTTGGAGTGAACATGTCTATTTATGGATATTGATCTATGAATTTAGACATAGGTAGTGTCCAAGGTGAGGTTCTTATCCCAACTCAAGGATGAGGTGTTTCATCCAACCACCTTGTGCCACCTCCAACCTTCTTGTGCGCCAACTCAAGGATGAGGTGTTTCATCCAACCACCTTGTGCCACCTCAAGGAAGCCTTCACGCCAAGAAGAAGAAGCCATCCAACTTGTGCCACATCATGGGAGCCAACCATCTTGTGCCACCTCAAGGAGGCCTTCACGCCAAGAAGAAGAAGCCATCCAACTTGTGCCACATCAAGGAGCCAACCATCTTGTGCCACCTCAAGGAGGCCTTCACGCCAAGAAGAAGAAGCCATCCAACTTGTGCCACATCATGGGAGCCAACCATCTTGTGCCACCTCAAGGAGGCCTTCACGCCAACTCAAGGATGAGGTCCAAGCTTGGTGATGGTTTGGATGTCCACCTTGATGCCACATCACCCTTTGTACCAAAACACGAGTCAAGTCCAAATTCACCCCCTGTCCAGCGATTCTCGAGGCTGGAACTAGACTAGCAGTTGACTGTAGTAGACGACTGGTCAAAGGGTTTTGGACTGCAGTACAAGTTAGCTTAAAATATAAAGTACGATGGTTCTAACCATCTGATCTCGACCTAGACCTTCCATTGGAGGTATTGGGTCGGATCTACGCTTAACGACCTTGCTTCGCTTTCACACGAGCTTACCTTGTAGCCTCGCTTCCGGTCTTCACCCGAGTACCTCGGCTTCCTCCGAAGTCCCTCTGGCGTTGCCCGACCACCTCGGTTCCCACCGGGTGTCGCAGACCTTCCGCTCAACTTTAGCATTTCTGCACACTTCATTGAGCTCGTAAGATAACAAATATACCCTTAACTATTGAGCCTTTTGCCATAATCAAAATACCGGTTCGACTTTGGTGCCCACTGCACCAACAATCTCCCCCTTTTTGATTCATGGCAAACCGACACAAAAGTTAAGGAAAAATTAAGCATAACAGTAAGCTAGCATAATTATTAAGCATGAATGAGCTAGCATAAAGATTAAATATGAATGAGCTAGCATAATGATTAAGCATGAATGAGCTAGCATAAAGATTAAATATGAATGAGCTAGCATAAAGATTAAATATGAATGAGCTAGCATAAAGATTAAGCATGAGTGAGAAATATTATTGTTTCAAGTTCTCCCCTTTGAGGTAACCTCCCCCTTGACCGAAGGTGAGTTCTTGAAAAATAATTTTACTCCCCTTAATAGTTGCTTAAGTAATCGGAATTACTTAATATAAAAGGTAATAATTTTGTTTACTTTCTTCCCTTTAATTTTGGTTAATTTTGGTTACTTTTGTGACTTTCTCCCCAATTTGACTAAACTCAAAAAGTAAGTAAATATATTTTAGGGGTAGTAAGTCCAAGCAAGTTCCCAATATGATTTCTAAGGTAAGACTTAGGCTAATTTCATAAAAAGAAGCAAAAATAGAGTACATATATAGAAAAATTTAAATCCTACTCTATTACGCACATACCTAACTTTTAATGTTGTTAAAGATTAAGCTAAAGTCTTGGAGAGTGTGCTTCATCCACAGAGTGAGAGACACACTCACCCATCGCATACGTATTCGGCCGGTGGTAGATAAGGCAACGCAATGCTTTGCTTCCTCGCACCAACTCACTAGACTCGTAGGATTTGACAACAACCACTCGTGCTCTTTCTATCGAGTTTACTACGGCATAGTCGAGCTCGGAGTAGCCGATTAGATTAAACTCGGTAGATCTAGGGTACCAAATACGACGCGTTTAGCGTGCCCTTTAGATATCTAAGGATACGCTTGGACTAGGGTTAGGTGAGACTCCTTGGCGGTTTGTAACCTTGCGCACATACTTACCGCGAATAAAATGTCGGGTCGGCTCGCGGTTAAGTATAGGAGACTTCCTATTGCGCTCCTATAGTATTTTAGGTCAACGGGTTTTCCTTCTACATCTTCGTTTATATTAACATTAGTTGCCATAGGTGTATTGATTATTTTAGCATCTTGCATTCCAAATCGATTTATTAAGTCCTTAGTATATTTTTGTTGATGTAAATATATTCCATCTTTAGTTTGTTTAATTTGTAAACCTAAGAAGAAACTTAACTCTCCCACTAAATTCATTTCAAATTCACTTTCCATAAGTGAGATGAATTCGTTTAGCAGGATCGAGTTGGTAGTTCCAAAAATTATATCATCTACATAGATTTGGGCTATAAAGATTTCTTTTCCTACGGTTTTAACGAATAAGGTTGGGTCGACTAAACCTTGGTTGAATCCTTTGGACTTAAGATAGATCGAAAGCCTTTAGTACCAAGCTCTTGGGGCTTGTTTGAGTCCATATAGGGCTTTCTTAAGTCTAATGACATGGTCAGGTTTATCTAGATTTTCGAATCCGGGAGGTTGACTGACGTAAACTTCTTCCTTAATGTATCCATTCAAAAATGCTGACTTGACATCCATTTGAAACAATTTAAAACCTCGATGTGCAGCATATGCTAACAACATTCGGATGGACTCTAGTCCAAGCTACGGGGCGTAGGTCTCATCGTAATCTAAACCTTCGACTTGACTAAACCCTTTTGCGACTAACTGGCTTTATTTCTAACTACTTCACCTTTATCATCAAGTTTATTTCGAAATACCCACCTTGTTCCAATAATTGATTTTTCTTTAGGTGGTGGTACTAATTCCCAGACTTCATTTCTAGTGAATTGAGCTAGCTCTTCTTGCATAGCAATAATCCAGTCGGGATAAAGAAGTGCTTGTTCAATAGTTTTGGGTTCGATTTTGGAAATTAACGAGATTTGACTAAGGTTTCGATATGAAGCTCTAGTTCGAACCCCTAAATTTGGATCACCTATAACTTGATTGATAGGATGACTTGGGTGAGTTCTAGTTTGACTTGGGTTAGAGTCATCTATCACTTGGTCGATAGGATGACTTGGGTTAGGACGAGATTCAAGTTCAAGATCAGAGTCGGGTTCGCTATAAGTTGATTTGCTAGTTGGTTTTGTTAAGGATTGAACGGGTTCGTGTCCTTCGTCGAAAACTATATTAATGGTTTCTTCGACTCTTATGTGTAGGATCAATGGAATTACTAAAGGGTTGTTTGTAAGTTTTTAAACCTAAATCATCTCACCAATATCTACATGATCAAAACATGTTATTCCTATGTGTTACTGTGAGATGACTTTCAATTTTACTTGATTAATTTTAATGAATTTAAATTAACCAACATTAGGTTAGATTCGGATTTAGTCTAAGCTCATCAAGTAATCTTTTCAAGAGATTAGCTTCCAGTGTCGTGGCGAGGCGCAGAGGCCTTCTTTGATCGGAACAACGACCACTTCCTTAGACAAAGCTAATTTCAAGAAATTGATAACTCGACTTACTTGAGACTACATCTTGGTCTAACTAGTTATTTTTGAAAAGAGGCTCCCGAGGCTCAATCTTTTAAATAGGATTTTAGTTGATTTATTTTTGAAAAGAGGCTCCCGAGGCTCAATCTTTTCGCAGATTTTAGTTGGTTATGAGTCCTATCTAACCATTCTAAAAATAAAGGAAAAACTAAGCATGCAATTTCTAAGACTTAACAAAATACATTTTGTATTGGCTCCCCTGGACCATTGAATCGAGTGGGTCTATTCACATAGTGAATTTGGTCCTTGGGAACCCAATACATGTTAGATCCTAAAGTTGAAATCAAAGTGATCTTAGGGACCCATGCTTGGACATTTTTCTTATGTTGGTTTACTATAGACATATATGACTTATTGGTTGTATTTGAGTTAAACCCGAGTCCGGCCTTGTTGTACCACGGCCCTTTGTGATCCAAGTAAGAGGTCAAGTCCCTTGGATCCCAAAGTGAACCTTTCAACGTGTTCCTAAGGTCTTCGACTTGTGTTTTCAAAAGCGAGTTCTCAACTTCAAGCTTTTCAACTTGAGTTGAGTCCTCCTCTTGAATATGAGTAGTCGAAGAGGTTAGGGAGACCTCATGTTTGAGGAGGTTAACCTCCTCAATTAGGGTCTCGACCTTGGACTCGGACTTAGCTAGTTTCTTATTTAAAAATTTAATTGCACCATACAAAGTATTAAGTAACGACCGACTTACCCTTAATGATTCTTTTGAACCGGATACGGATCCGTGGCTTGTCTTGAATGGAAGCTCATCATCGGATTCGGACTCGGACTCTTCTTGGTTTGAGTCGTGCTCGGTCGGCTTGGCCATTAGAGCTTGGATATCGCGTCTTCTTCCTCAGGGTGGCTTGCTTGGGGGCTTCTTCTTCTTGGAACCCGCAACTAACGCAATACTCTTCTCGGCTGGACCACGTTAGTTTGCTCATGTAATTCAAGTTCGAAAACAATTTCTAACCTAATCTTAGAAAGGTCCTTGGAGACCTTGTAGGCATCGACCATGGATGCCCACAAGGTGGTCCTAGGAAACGAGTTAAGAGAATACACGATAAGGTCGCGATCCTCGACCTTTGTCCGATGGCATGGAGTTGGTTGGCGATGTCTTGGATATGAGCATGTAGTTGAGTTGTCTCGTTTTCCTGCATTTTCAAGTTATACAATTTATTTAAAAGTAAATCTCTTTTACATACCTTCGTGTCGTCGGTGCCTTCGTGTAGTTCCACTAGCTTGGTCCATAAGTCCTTTGCACTAATGAAGGGCCGACGCGGTTGAGCTCTTCCTTGGACAACCCACATTGCAAGATTTGAGTTGCCTTGGCATCGGCTTCTACTTGTTTTTCATGGAATTTGACCATTGATCAACCCAAAGATTCACCATCTTCATTAGGAAGTGTGAAACCGGTTTGGATTACGATCCACATCTCGATTTGGGTTTTAAGAAAGCATTCCATCCGACCCTTCCAATAAGGAAAGTCATTACCGTTGTAAAACGGGGGTCGGGCGGTGCTAAACCCTTCGAGATGGGCCATTTAAAAACAAGAAGAAGAACGACGAAAAGAATCTTGCAAAACACACACGGAAAGAATATTCCAAGACTTTCGTCTTGGATTAGTAGTGCGGGAAGTAAAAAAAGATATATAAAATGTAACTTGCAAAAAGAAATAAACAATCAAATGCGAATGTCGTTGAAGTTCCGGAGGACAACCTTACTCGGGATCTAACCCGAAGGACAACCTTATCCGGATCCTAAAGCCTCTAATGCAATTCTATATGTAGGAGAAGATAAGCAAGTGAAATAATTATACGAAAACAGAAATAAATAAATAAAAAATCTGTAAAAAAAAACAAAGCTAGATTGGTGGTTTCACCGAATCTTAGCGCCCCCGGCTCTGATACCAATTGTTGGATCGAAAGTGTCGCTAGAGGGGGGGGTGAATAGCGATACGGTGTCGTTAAAAAAACTTTTGCAATAAGTAAAAAGCAAGTAGAGAGTGCACAGCGGAAATATAAAGTAGACAAGATATTTTTACGTGGTTCACAATCTTTCGATTGCTAATCCACGGCCCTAGTGATCCTTGATCACGTACGGAGGGCAATTCACTAAAACCACTCCTCCTCGTTGGAGGTAGGAGCAACGATTACAAAAAGAAATCAAGGCAAAGGGACACTCCCCCTTTCCTTGTTACGATTAAAGCACAAAGACAATTTAAAGAAGTAGAACTTAAATAAATATACCGACAACTCTTATAAGTAGAAGATGTAGCTTTAGTTTGTGCACTTCGTCGTAGCAAATGTGATTAGTAGTAGAGTCGTTACGTCGGGGTGTTGAGAGCTCTTTAATCGTTGTTATTTGCTTGGAGTGAACATGTCTATTTATGGATATTGATCTATGAATTTAGACATAGGTAGTGTCCAAGGTGAGGTTCTTATCCCAACTCAAGGATGAGGTGTTTCATCCAACCACCTTGTGCCACCTCCAACCTTCTTGTGCGCCAACTCAAGGATGAGGTGTTTCATCCAACCACCTTGTGCCACCTCAAGGAAGCCTTCACGCCAAGAAGAAGAAGCCATCCAACTTGTGCCACATCATGGGAGCCAACCATCTTGTGCCACCTCAAGGAGGCCTTCACGCCAAGAAGAAGAAGCCATCCAACTTGTGCCACATCAAGGGAGCCAACCATCTTGTGCCACCTCAAGGAGGCCTTCACGCCAAGAAGAAGAAGCCATCCAACTTGTGCCACATCATGGGAGCCAACCATCTTGTGCCACCTCAAGGAGGCCTTCACGCCAACTCAAGGATGAGGTCCAAGCTTGGTGATGGTTTGGATGTCCACCTTGATGCCACATCACCCTTTGTACCAAAACACGAGTCAAGTCCAAATTCACCCTGTCCGCGATTCTCGAGGTCTGGAACTAGACTAGCGATTGATCAGTAGTAGACGATTTAGTCAAAGGGTTTTGGACTGCAGGACAAGTTAGCTTAAAATATAAAGTACGATGGTTCTAACCATCTGATCTCGACCTAGACCTTCCATTGGAGGTATTGGGTCGGATCTACGCTTAACGACCTTGCTTCGCTTTCACACGAGCTTACCTTGTAGCCTCGCTTCCGGTCTTCACCCGAGTACCTCGGCTTCCTCCGAAGTCCCTCTGGCGTTGCCCGACCACCTCGGTTCCCAACGGGTGTCGCAGACCTTCCGCTCAACTTTAGCATTTCTGCACACTTAATTGAGCTCGTAAGATAACAAATATACCCTTAACTATTGAGCCTTTTGCCATAATCAAAATACCGGTTCGACTTTGGTGCCCACTGCACCAACAATAAGTAGAGGCTCACAACCAAGATGGTTTTGGACAAACCATTGGCATGGTTGTAGTGTAGCTTGGTATTGGTTTGTCTTGAACATAGAGTTACACTAGTACACTTAGGTGTATTGAGTAGGACCGACATAGAGGAGATTCAATTTATTGCTGACTACATAATTGAATCGGACCTCGGATATTATGTTGTACATGCTCTTAATCCCGATATAATAATGGGCACATGTACTTAGTATTTATTTCTTTGATTTACCAAAGGGTGAGATTTAAATGGATTAAATCAATATGCCCGGTAGGTTGGGAAATGATATTATTTACATGGTGTGCTGTTAATTATAGGAGGAAACCGTGTCCTACATATTAGGTTGATGATGTCCCCTTGAAGAGCTCATAAGGTTCATCATGTAAACACTGTAGGTTGACTTAGTCAACATGATGATAAGGTTGAGTGGTACTACTCGAGGAGTTAGATGTTAATTGATTGATGGTCAGTAAATCAATTAATTGACGGACATTCGATATCTTAAACATGGGAAGATGGATGTACAAATAATGTATGGAGCCCATATTAATTTATGGGGGTTGGAGAAGTAATTCAATGATGATCCTCTAGTGGAATGGAACATCATTGATGGATCAAGTTTGTGTGGTTCCGATCCATCGGGTGGCCAAGATCCAACTCCTCCTCATGGTCCCTATCGTAGCCTATTAAAACCTCATGGAGCCTAGATCCAATGATGGAAAACAAAACCCTAGATCCAATGGTGGAGATTAAATCTCTAGATCCGACAGTTGAGATTAAATCTCTAGATCCGATGGTTGAGATTAAATTCCTAGAACCGACGGTGGAGATTAAATCTCTAGATCTGACGGTTGAGATTAAATCTCTAGATCCGACGGTTGAGATTAAATCCCTAGAACCGACGGTGGAGATTAAATCTCTAGATCCGACAGTTGAGATTAAATCTCTAGATCCGATGGTTGAGATTAAATCCCTAGAACTAACAGTGGAGATTAAAACAAGGCTTAAGCCTAACTCTATAAAAGGGGGCTTAAGGTGGGGGGCAAGTTGGTTGGTGCTTTTTGGAGATTAGGGTTTGGCCTATCATTAGCTTGGGCGGCAAGAAATCCTAGGAGGGTTAGTGTTTGGTTGGGCGGCTAGGGTTTGGGAGGTGGAGTGGGCGGCAACAATAGGAGAGGTTCCCTTCTTCTTCCTTGGAGTTGCCGGCACCTATCTCTTTTCCCTCTACCTTGGTCGGCGCTCAACCTATTCCTCTTCTCCTCTTCACTCCCTCTTGGCCGGCGGCACTAGGAGCTAGGGATTGTTCCTTTGTTTGGTTCCTTGGTTGTCCATCTTGTTCTCTCTTTTCTTGGGGCCGGCGGCAACTATCTTTTGTGGCTTGGTGGTTGGCTCAAGAAAGAAGGGAAGGAGAGTTCTTCTTTCTTTTGATTGAAGAAGATCTAGGAAGCTTCAAGTTGTGGAGGATCTTCGCCCACATGAAGTCTACAAGGAGGTTAGGACATACGATAGAAGATCGAGAGGTATAAAAGTTTTACAAGTTTTATTATTGATCTTTGCATGTTCTTATTAATATTTTTGTATGTGTTGATTATACATGTCTACATCAATATGTATTTGTATAATCATGGACCCCGAAGATAAGCACAAAAATCGGCGATCCGTCCGTCGTCTCTTCCGCGGCTAATCGACTAGAAGAGTTTTGTTGCTTGAACAACTAGTTTGTTCAAGAGATCGCTCAAGTCGTTAGCATGATGACGAATTGGTTGAGCTTAGGAAACTCATCCTCTCCGGATTAGTTTTCATTAGTGAAAATTTTAATTCGGGGACATGGGAGCCAACGAGCCTCCTAGCACACCATCAAATAGGTATCAGAGCCACGGTTTCCGATTTTGTGTGTTTTGGATTCGGTTACTTTCATGCACTTATCATATATTGTGTATGCCAGATGATAGTAGGATATGCGTAGGATAACTTTTTGGTTGCAGGCATAAGTTCCAACTATTATGGCTATACATGTGTGTATGTGATTGCATGTGTGTGTGATTGTATATTATTTGAATCCTCGGGGTTGACGAGGCTAAATTAGTATTTAATTTTTGTAATTAAATACTAATTTCGATCTAGATTATTTGTACACTCCTTCATGGAGTATAGGATCGATGGATGTAAATTAAAATAGTTTATCTTGGCTCGGATCTCTTTGGTGACTTGCGCACGGGAAAAGGTGGAGCGGATGAGGTGGCGACACGACGGGACGCATATTGGAGAACAATGCCATAATAGTTGGAAAAATTCTGATTTTTTCCATATTTATTGCTGATTTGTTTTATATGCATGTTGTGTGTGCTTGAAAATTCCTCACTGACAATTTACTAAGTGGGAGAGGGACATTTTAATTAATTCCCGCGGCCTCCATTACAATTTGACGTGTGATGCAACAAACTTGTGCGTCGGCTCTGAGTGCCTTCCTCCCCATCGGATGAGTTTGTTTGCGGATCACTAGGTCAAATAATGGTTATAGGAAATTATTTAGGAGCGTGTGTACTTCCCCATCAGTAAGGCACATAATCCGAGATAATTCCCTTAGTATCGTGTAATGGTGCACACTTAGATGCAAATAAAAAGTATCCTCCCCATCGAAGTCACTGCTTTTATTTGTAGGGCCAAAGAGGAACCAACTATTAATTTTATTTGTCAAAAAGTAAGGTTGACAAGATAATAAAATTAATGGGTTAAACCTCCTCTTATAAATGTAGAATTCGTATATGTCCACACTATCGTGGCATGCGATATTCTTGGTGTTTTGAGGTGTTGGTTGATTTTGAAATTTTATTGTTTGAGGAATCAATGATATTTGAAATCTAATATTTTGATCATTGTGATTCTTAGGTTTTTTCAAATGTTTTTCAACCCACTTGCTGTGATATTAAAAGAAAATAAACTTACTGGAACAAATTATATTGATTGGAAAAGAAATTTAGATATTATCTTAACTACAGAGGAGTACAAATTTGTACTCTTCGAGGTCTGTCCTCCTAAGCCCATCGATGACTCTGATGAAAAGGAGAAAGAGAGTTATAAGAAATGGATCAAGGCAGATGAGATGGCGCGGTGTTACATTTTGGCATCTATGTCAAATGTGTTGCAACATCAGCATCAGGCCATGGCCACGGCTTATGACATGATGCTCAATCTCAAGGAACTTTTCGAACATCAGAGTAGGGCGGCGAGACAAGAGGCTATGAGGAACTTGATGACGACCACCAAGATCGAGGGAACACCCGTCAGGGACCATGTTCTCAAGATGATGGTGCATCTGAATGAGATGGAAGTCCTCAGAGCTGAGATCAATGGGGAAACCCAGGTCGATATCATTCTCTAGTCTCTGCCTAGGAGTTTTGAGCAGTTCCGCCTCAACTACAACATGAACAAGAGGTTGTATTCATTGGCAGAGCTTCTGACAGAACTCCAGGCGACAGAGGGGCTTTTTCGTCAAAGCGCTCAAGCCATGGTTTCTCAGAAGGTTTCTTCTTCTAAACCGAAAGGGAAGAAGAAGAAGAAGCAAGGTGGAGCAAAGAAAGTGGCAGCAGGACCTCAGGCAGGAGTGAAGAAGCCAAAAGGCAAGTGCTTCACTTGCAAGCAGACTGGACATTGGAAGGCGGACTGTCCTCACCGAAAGAACAAAGGCATATCTTCTTATTTAGTTATTGAAACATGTTTAGCGGTGTTATCTACCAGTACCTGGTGTGTAGATACAGGAGTCACTGATCATGTCTGCAATACTTTGCAGGGGTTCCAGGAAACCCGACGACTAGCTGAGGGAAAGATTACCGTCTTCATGGGCAAAGCTTCAAAGGTGGCGGCTATTGCAGTGGCAGACATTTATTTATCTTTTGATAGGAATAAAGTTTTGGTTTTGAGAAATTGTCTTTATGTACCTACTTTTAGAAAGAATCTAATTTCAGTTTATAAATTGTTTCTGGATGGATATTCTGTTTCTTTTAATGACAAAGTTGTTATAAAAAGGAATAGGGAGATTATTTGTTCTGGTACATTGGTTGGCAATTTGTACACTCTTGAACCGAAAACTCCCACGATGCATATAGAAGTGAATAACTCATCTTCTAAGTCTAATAAAAGAAAAGAACCTTCGAAAATGAACCAGACATATCTTTGGCACCTAAGACTTGGTCATATTAACCTGAGTAGAATTCAAAGGTTGATAGCTGATGGACCCTTGGGTTCATTAGTGGTGGAAGATCTCCCAACCTGCAAGTCTTGCTTGGAAGGTAAGATGACCAAGAGGTCTTTTAAGGCTAAGGGGTATAGAGCCAAAGATGTATTTGAATTGGTTCATTCTGATTTGTTCGGTCCTATGTCTATCCAGGCTAGAGGTGGCTTTGAATACTTTGTCTCTTTTATAGACAATTATTCAAGGTATGGATACATTTACTTCATGCGCCGCAAGTCTGAATGCTTTGACAGGTTCAAAGAATTCAAGGATGATGTGGAGAACCGTCAAGGTAAAAGTATCAAGACACTATGATCTGATCGTGGTGGCGAGTACCTCTTGGGAGAGTTTAGGGGTTACTTATCAGAGGCTGGGATTCAATCCCAATTGTCCGCACATGACACACCCCAGCAGAATGGTGTGGTGGAGTGAAGGAATAGGACTCTTATGGAGATGGTCAGATCGATGATGAGTTATTCTGAGTTACCTGATTCGTTCTGGGGGTTTGCTCTGGAAACGGCAGCACACATTCTGAACTTGGTTCCATCTAAGCCAGTACCCTCTACTCCCACAGAATTGTGGACTGGGCGAAAGCCTAGTCTAAGACATATTCGGATTTGGGGTAGTCCAGCACATGTGCTGAAGGGAGATGCTGGTAAGTTGGAATCTCATATAGAAGTACGCTTGTTTGTTGGCTACCCTAAGGGAACGAAGGGTGGTTTGTGCTATAGTCCTAGAGATCAGAAGGTGATCGTGAGTACGAATGCCATATTTCTAGAGGAGGACTATGTGATGAACCACAAGCCCACGAGTAGGATTGTTCTTGAGGAGTTGACAGGGGAAGTCCCGACTTCAGTACCACCGGTACAAGAGGAAATACCATAAGTCACTGCACCGCGTGTCACAGAGCATACACAGGAGGCACCTCATCGTAGTGGGAGGGTTGTTAAACAACCCACGAGATTCATGTTCTTGGGAGAGTCTTCGGACTTAGTCCCTGGTAAACATGAACCTGATCCCTGGACATATGACGAGGCACTCCAAGATAGAGATGCGGTATCTTGGCAAACAGCGATGAATTCAGAGATAGAATCTATGGATTCTAATCATGTCTGGGAGCTAGTAGAACCACCCGATGGTGTGAAAGCCATTGGATGCAAGTGGATCTACAAGAGAAAGAGAGGAGTAGATGGGAAGGTTGAGACCTTCAAAGCTAGGCTTGTTGCGAAAGGGTATACTTAGAAAGAGGGTATCGATTATGAGGAGACCTTTTCACCGGTAGCTATGCTTAAGTCTATCCGGATTCTCTTATCTATTGCTGCTCATGAGGATTATGAGATTTGGCAGATGAATGTCAAGACAACTTTCCTTAACGGAAGTCTTGAGGAAAACATCTATATGAAGCAACCAGAGGGATTCATTGCAAAGGGCAAAGAGCATCTTGTGTGTAAGCTTAATCAGTCCATTTATGGATTGAAGCAAGCTTCTAGATCTTGGAACATCCTCTTTGATGAGGTAATCCAGTCATATGGATTTATTCAAAGTCCGGATGAGCCTTGTGTATACAAGAGATGTGATAGAAACATAGTGGTATTTCTTGTACTATACGTAGATGACATTTTGTTAGTTGGAAAAAATATAGAGTGTTATCAGACGTAAGGGTATGGTTGTCCAAACAGTTTGATATGAAGGACTTGGGAGAAGTGGGACACATCCTTGGGATCAAGGTGATAAGGGATCACAAGAAAAGGATGTTGTGCTTTATCTCAAGCTTCATACATTGACACTATCCTTGATCGTTTTAGCATGCAGAACTCCAAGAAAGGTTTTCTACCTTTTAGGCATGGAGTACTTTTATCTAAAGAGATGTGTCCCAAAACATCAAAGGAGATAGAGGAGATGAAGGTGGTTCCTTATGCTTCGACAGTAGGAAGCCTCATGTATGCTATGCTATGTATGAGACCAAATCTCTGCTTTGCCGTGGGCATGGTTAGCAGATATCAGAGTAATCCAGGACAGGGACATTGGACTGCGGTAAAGCATATATTGAAGTACCTGAGAAGGACTAGGGATTATATGCTGGTTTACCGGGCAGATCAATTAGTCCCTATGGGTTACACGGATTCTGATTTCCAATCAGATAGGGACAACAGTAAGTCTACCTCGGGGTTTGTGTTTACTTTTGGAGGTGGAGCCATAGTATAGAGGAGTGTCAAGGTAAATGCGCGGGCGGACTCTACCATGGAAGCCGAGTAGTATGTGGCACCTCCGAGGCAAGGAAGTTGTATGGCTCAGGAACTTCTTGATGGACTTGGATGTGATTCCTGGTTTGCCCAGAACTATCACAATTTATTGTGATAACAGTGGTGCAGTTGCAAACTCGAAGGAACCACGAGCCCATAAGGCGAGTAAACACATAGAGCGCAAGTACCACCTGAGAGAGATCGTAAAGCAAGGAGAAGTAGCTATCTCCAAGATTGCATCAGAGGATAACCTGGCGGATCCATTCACTAAGGCCCTTCCAGTGAAAGCGTTTGATAGGCATGTGGAGGACATGGGGATCAGATATATGGCAGTGTGATGACAGCATAGTCTTTTAATATAAGTGGGAGATTGTTGGGATGTATACTGAAAGCCTAGCTCTTTTGTATGAACATTTTTATTTTGAAATAATAATCACATGATCATTGTTTGCACTTTATATTTATTATATGTGTGCATATTATCTAATACTTTACATTGTAGATAACATGGTGCTTGGTGTGACACAGAATATCATGTTATCAGTCCCTTATAGAATATAAGTAGAGGCTCACAACCAAGATGGTTTTGGACAAACCATTGGCATGGTTGTAGTGTAGCTTGGTATTGGTTTGTCTTGAACATAGAGTTACACTAGTACACTTAGGTGTATTGAGCAGGACCGACATAAAAGTAATTCAATTTATTGTTGACTACATAATTGAATCGGACCTCGGATATTATGTTGTACATGCTCTTAATCCCGATATAATAATGGGCACATGTACTTAGTATTTATTTCTTTGATTTACCAAAGGGTGAGATTTAAATGGATTAAATCAATATGCCCGGTAGGTTGGGAAATGATATTATTTACATGGTGTGCCATTAATTATAGGAGGAAACCGTGTCCTACATATTAGGTTGATGATATCCCCTTGAGGAGCTCATAAGGTTCATCATGTAAACCCTATAGGTTGACTTAGTCAACATGATGATAAGGTTGAGTCGTACTACTCGAGGAGTTAGATGTTAATTGATTGATGGTCAGTAAATCAATTAATTGATGGACATTCGATATCTTAAACACGGGGAGATGAATGTACAAATAATGTATGGAGCCCATATTAATTTATGGGGGTTGGTGAGGTAATTCAATGATGATCCTCTAGTGGAATGGAACATCATTGATGGATCAAGTTTGTGTGGTTCCGATCCATTGGGTGGCCAAGATCCAACTCCTCCTCATGGTCCCTATCGTAGCCTATTAAAACCTGATGGAGCCTAGATCCAAAGATGGAAAACAAAACCCTAGATCCAACGGTGGAGATTAAATCTCTAGATCTGACGGTTGCGATTAAATCTCTAGATTCGACGGTTGAGATTAAATCCCTAGAGCCGACGGTGGAGATTAAATCTCCAGATCCGACGGTTGAGATTAAATCTCTAGATCCGACGGTTGAGATTAAATCCCTAGAACCGACGGTGGAGATTAAATCTCTAGATCCGACGGTTGAGATTAAATCTCTAGATCCGACGATTGAGATTAAATCCCTAGAACCAACGGTGGAGATTAAAACAAGGCTTAAGCCTAACTCTATAAAAGGGGGCTTAAGGTGGGCGGCAAGTTGGTTGGTGCTTTTTGGAGATTAGGGTTTTGTCTATCATTAGCTTGGGCGGCAAGAAATCCTAGGAGGGTTAGGGTTTGGTTGGGCGGCTAGGGTTTGGGAGGTGTAGTGGGCGGCAACAATAGGAGAGGTTCCCTTCTTCTTCCTTGGGGTTGCCGGCACCTATCTCTTTTCCCTCTACCTTGGTCGGCGCTCAACCTATTCCTCTTCTTTTCTTCACTCCCTCTTGGCCAGCGGCACTAGGAGCTAGGGATTGTTCCCTTGTTTGGTTCCTTGGTTGGCCATCTTGTTCTCTCTTTTCTTGGGGCCGGCGGCAACTAGCTTTTGTGGCTTGGTGGTTGGCTCAAGTAAGAAGGGAAGGAGAGTTCTTCTTTCTTTTGATTGAAGAAGATCTAGGAAGCTTCAACTTGTGGAGGATCTTTGCCCACACGAAGTCTACAAGGAGGTTAGCACATACGATAGAAGATCAAGAGGTATAAAAGTTTTACAAGTTTTATTAATGATCTTTGCATGTTCTTATTAATATGTTTGTATGTGTTGATTATACATGTCTACATCCATATGTATTTGTATAATCATGGACCCCGAAGATAAACACAAAAATCGGCGATCCGTCCGTCGTCTCTTCCGCGGCTAACCGACTAGAAGAGTTTTGTAGCTTGAACAACTAGTTTGTTCAAGCGATCGCTCAAGTCGTTAGCATGATGACGAATTGGTTGAGCTTAGGAAACTCATCTCATCCGGATTAGTTTTCATTAGTGAAAATTTTAATCCGGGGACATGGGAGCCAACGAGCCTCCTAGCACGCCATCAAAATGACCAAGAGGCCTTTTAAGGCCAAGGGGTATAGAGTCAAAGATGTGTTAGAATTAGTTCATTCTGATTTTTGTGGTACTATGTCTATCTAGGCAAGAGGTGATTTTGAATATTTTGTCTCTTTTATAGATGATTATTCAAGATATGGATACATTTACTTGATGCGTCGCAAGTCTGAATGCTTTGACAGGTTCAAAGAATTCAAGGCTGATGTGGAGAAACTTGATGCGCACGGTCACGACCTTAAATCCCGTGACAGAGACCATCGAAGACTCAAAGTGCGCGCTCGCGCTCAATGCTCGCAAGTGCACGGATGTCGTCAAGTAATAATAGATTATCGATCCCACATGGACTGCGATTTGAGTACCAAAACACTAAGTGGTTGCGATTGTTCGGACGGAATCTCAGAGAGAGTCGGTTGGTGAGGACTATCGGAAGACCCTACTCTATGCGTTGTCACACGAAGGAGGGAAATAGTGCACTGGGGTCTAAAAAGGCGATTCTAGGACTTCGATTTCGCTTGTGTACCATATAACAATGTTGTCAATTGGCATCGTCTAAAGGTCTACCTACGATCTTGGGGAAGGGACATCATACACTCTCCCGCAGAGCCTCCACATTTACCGGGAGCTATCCTCGCCCAAAAGGACGGGATAGAGGGTACGAGGATGCCAAATCAATCCTTGCAATGGACCATTTTCGATTCCACCGCTCCCTTCTCCCTGCAGTTGCGGGAGGTCAGGTTTACTCCTAGGTTCCTTGATCAAACCTCCTAAATATAGATTTCGAGAGCTGTCACCACCTCATATCGCCTAAGCACAGCGGAAAGAAAGCCAAATTCACGAAAGTATAATAGAGAACAACTACCAACTGTCAAATCAAATTTTTTGCCAGAATTTAATATGAACCAACATTGTATATTAACTCAAGCTACTCCCTAATCCTAGAATCAAAAGTACTACTCCATAAATACGAAGGAAGAATCACAAAACATGCTTATGTTCGAATACAATAGAGATAAAGCACGGAAATAGAGATATACAATGTGTTGTGATCTTCTCTCCGGCGTTGTATTGCAAGTTGTGGACCTCCAGCGGCGTTCCTCCTCCCTACTGCAAGTTATCGAAGCTTTTTAGGGATTCAGCATGCCGTCCTAGCCGTTGTGCCTCTTCTTAGGGTTTGGGCAGAGCCATCCTTATATAGACGTCGCCTCGGACCACTGTGAAATCGGGAAAAAACCCTAGTCGCGCAACTCCATCGGGCCACCACACGACCATGTGTTTCCACACGGCCTGGCCGTGTGCAGCCCTGGTGTACCGATCTTCGCCCATCGGACACGATCGTGTGAATCCACACGCCCTGGCTGTGTCCCACTCTGTGTCTAGCATGAAATGTCCTTCTTTAGCTCCAAAAATGTATCTTTTTCGCTTGAAAAGCCAACCTGCATTCAAAAGAACAACGAGCAGACCTCCGAACTAGAAAATAGGAAATGCATGCAAAAACAAAGTAACATATGCATGAAACTAATGCAAAATGTAACATGATGTGAGCAAAAACTACTCCTAAAACCCTATATGTTTTGCTCACATCACTTCCCCAGACTTAAATCTTTTCTTGTCCTCAAGCAAACCTCAGTGCATAAAATTTTAAAAAGATATTGTTCCATAATGAGCATGCTAACTAAATTTATTTGGTGGTATTTGCAATCAAAGCAAAACAGATACGTTCTAAAAATTCACTAAGTTAGCTCCTCGTGCTCGTGCTAGGCGAATCATTCTTAGAGGATGCCCGTTCCATGGTGAGTTAAGTCATCACCCCATAGCTTTCCTAAGGTTTCCGGCTCTTAGGCACTTACCTGCCTAAAGCGAGGGTCGTTCCCTAGATCTAGCATAAAGTCTTAAAGGCGTTCTCGGTATTGAGAGAAATTGGGAGGTGTTTCCCCAGTATCCTAACTCGGTCTCAAAGGGGCACTTAGCCATTTCCACCCATGACAACAATTTTTTTATCCCTCTCAATCCTTTTTTTTTCCTTTCTTTTTCTCTCTCTCTCTTTTTTCTCTCTTTTTTTTTCTATTATTTTTTGGCTCATAGGGTTTTCGATTTTTTCAAATGGCCTTACACAATCCAAGCATCTCCAGTAACTAAAATGCTAAACCTAGAGTCACCTATGGATTCAAAAGTACTAGACTACTGAAGTGAATCATAACTAGGTATGTACTAAATTCTCCCATTCAGAATGTTCAACATGTGTGAGTGCAAAAACAGAGCTAACCAATACAGGTCTAGAACATTCAATAGAGCACATAGAATAAAATACCACAAGATAAATGGAGTTAAGCTACTTATGGGAACACTTCATGCAAGCAACTTTCAAAAATACTACTAAGGTAGCTTTATAGATATCAAAAATTAAGTACTGAAAGGAACTAAACAACTCATGGATGCATGAACAAATGAAAATACTAGAAAAGAAACTACCGCTAGGAAACAAAACAAAATATAGTTTGGGGTCCCCCCCCAACTTAAACAAAAATATACCTCTAATAAGGTGGACGAGGTGGAAAGTCTGGGAGCCTCAGCATTTCTGGATCCTGGGAGAACCTGTTGTTGAGCCGTTGATGCCACATATACATGTGGTCAATCTGGGAACTGGTGGATGCAGTGGCTGCTCGGTGCTCCTCCTCCCTAGCCCACTGTGCCTACTGGGCCAACATATGCTATCGCATCTCCCTGCGATAGGCCGCCTCATCCTTGTGATGAGCGGGCTCCTCCTGGAAGTATATGCGGGCCTCATCGTAGAACTCCTCCGCCCACTGGAAATGCTCCCGGAATCCCTGGAACTCCACCTACTGGTAGGCGCTCTGGTCCTCCCATCGGTGCCTCTGTGTCTGCTGCTCAGTGTAAATGTCGTCGAGGCACGATCGGAACTCCGAGAATCATATGCCGATGTACCTGCATCCTGCTCAAAAGTAGAAAAAGATAGTGGCACAGGTGTAAGCTCATGTCGGCGTGCACTAGGTGGGCTCCTATGTACATGTTGACTTGAGGGAGAGTGATACAAAGGTGGAGAGATGGGTGCTGATGTGGATGGTCCCTCATGTGGAGGGGACTCCACTATCAGGTCCAAGCGCCAATTGGCGCATATAGTGATGGTGGTACGATCCAGGTCGGGGAGCCTAAGGGTCGTAAGATTTTTCCTTACAAACCATAAGGAGTCTCCTTCTCTTACAATCATTTTCATGGTCATGCATACTCCTAGGTAGATCCTAGGGCTCCCCTCTATACTTTCCAATGTTGTGTAATCGTACCCCATCCTATAGCAAATGTGGGTAAGTAGGCCTCCCACATGGATCTCTCCGCGTGCTGCTTTGCCCATCTTCACTAAGTGTCTGATGAAGTGGGACCCTACATCGATGCTACTCCTTTCTTGTAGCATGTCCCACAGGCAAAGCAGCTCTCTAGCTCTCACTACCCCGTCACTCTCCCCACAACCAAATATAGTACTGGCCATGACACGGTGAAGGTATCGAAAGACAGGGTTTTGGATGCGCGACGCTTTGGCCCTAGAAGGGTCATAAACGTGCTCTCCTGTCAACTCAGTCCAAATCAAACGAGAGTTGTACCCATTAGGGGTTCTTCTCTCTCCCTCACTTGGCAAGCCAAAGCATGAGTTCCATTGGTGAAGGGTCCACTCATGCTTAATATTAAAATGTCTAAAAGTTATCCTTCCCTCCTCGCTCTCTCTACCTATTAAAACTTCCACCTCTAAAGAACTCAAAAATTCCAAAACTATCCTAGGGTAGATTAGGTGCCTTATTCCCATAATCTCGTCCCACCCCATTTTTGAAAATAGGGTTTGCATGTCACCCAACAAACCTAAAGATCCTAGCAAATCCTCATCTAAGTACCTAGTAGCAGTAAGTTTATGAGTAGAGAGCATATTGAACCTATCTCTATGCTTATTATTGTGAAAAAGTAGAGGGGGTAGGACGTTACCCTCTTCCGGAGCTTGAGAAGCGTCATCTCTTCTTGTTTATCGCTCTGAGGCACCGGATCGGGATGCTACGGTCTTGGTCCTCCTCATCCTTGCTCCTTTTTGCTTCTAAAGAGGTTGAAAATGCTTCTAGAGGAAGGGGAAAATGAAATCACACGGCTAGGGCAAGAACTTTTGAAGCACACGACGCAAATGAGGTGAAAACACACGGCTCGCCCCTTTTAACCTCGTGCGCCACGACCGTGTGAAAACACACAGCCAGGCTATGTGAAAACACACGGCCAGGCTGTGTGCACCTCTGGTCAAGCGGGCACGACCGTGGAAAAACACATGACCAGGTCGTGTCCCCCCATTTTTCACTCCTTTCATACACCATGCCCCGAATTTATTCATACACTTCGCCGTGTAGACTAATATGAGTTTCATTTTTGCCTAGCAAAGTTCTTTTCTACTCCTAACTCTAAATGTGATGGAAATCAAAACTAAAATCTAACACATGTATGCAACGCAATAAAAAAAAGGGAAATCTACAACTAAACATGGGTTGCCTCCCAAGAAGTGCTTTGTTTAAGGTCGTTTAGCTCGACCACACACTTCTATCAACTCGGCTCTGGTGGTTCAGTGAACCTCCATTCATCCATCTCGGGATCCATGTCTGGAGGTTCCTACTTCAATCTGCTAATCCTGAAGTCGTCAAAGTAGGAAGCTCTTTGCTCTAAAAGACTAAAAAGAATGATCTCCTTGTCTACCTCCAGGGAGATCCGGTGTGCCTTCACATCTATGCACGCCCCTGCAGTTGCTAGAAAAGGCCTTCCAAGAATGATGGGATTCTAGGGATTCGGTACTGTGTCCAGTATGATGAAGTCCGTGGGTATCACAAAATCTTCTATCATCACAGGAACGTGTGGTAGCAGGCCAACGAGCTCCTTCACTGAATCATCTCCCATGCGAATACCAAGATTCGCTGGTTGGAGCCCGCTCAATCCCATCTTCAGATAATATGCATAGGGCATCACACTGACTGATGACCCCAAGTAGCATAACGCTTCGTCGAAACTCTCCCCATAAATTGAGCAGGAAATAACGAATTCTCCAGGGTCCTCAAGCTATACTAGGATTTTCTCTTCAAACTCAGCTTGGTCAGGTAGGGTGGAAATCATAGTTGCACACCCCTTGGCGAATTGACTACTTTGCCCTACTCCTTCCTCTTTTCCTTGGCTTAGCGGAGAGTTCTTCACAGGTTGTGACACAGATTGGGCTATTTGGGCCACTTGTGTCTCCAACATCCTGGTATGACTTGCAAGGCTGTCAATGGAGGCCTTTAAGTCTCTCAGTGCTTCTTCAGACTTTTGATGTTGGCGACGGAATTCTTCATTGGCCTTAGTTTGGGTGGCGATAAATTCCTCCATCATCTGTTCCAGTCTAGACTTCTGTGGTCGCAGCCCATTGCCCTGCTGTTGCCCGTATCCTTCGAATGGTTGGGGGTTTCCCAAGTTATTTTTGTAGGAGAAATTTGGGCGACTCCTCCATCCGGGATTTTAGGTATTAGAGTACGAGTTGTGGGGCCTTTGATCATAGTCCCCAATCGTGTCACAATGCTCAATCTGCTCATCTGAGGCCCCATGCCCTACTAAATGATCCTCACGATACGCTACCGCCCCCTCTCCAAAGTGAGTGGCCGCGCATGTAGATGAAGGATTCAAAGAGTCAAACCATTTGCTGAGCACGTCCATCTTTGCTGAAAGATGGTCCATGGAGTTGACAGTGTAACATCCTACTGTAGGCGTGGGTTGACCATGTTCAGAGGCCCACTGATGGTGGTTTGTGCCACCTCTTCAATAAGCTCCTCTGCCTCCTCAATGGTCTTGTTCATTAAGGCTCCTCTTGCGGCAGAATCTAAGGACATTTTTGTGGCATAAGCGATCCCATTATAGAAAATGTGGATCACCAGCCACCTCTCTAGTCCGTGGTTTGGGAATTGATAAAGTGGCCCCTTGTAGCGATCCCATGCTTTGAATAAGGACTCCCCCTCCTTCTGGCGAAAGCTAGTGATAAGATGGCGCATGTGAGCAGTCTTACTTGGTGGGAAGTATTTATTCAAAAACTGCTACTCACACTGCTCCCATGTGGAGATATTGCCAGAGGGTAGGAGTGAAGCCAAGCCTTAGCCTTATCCCACAGTGAAAACGGAAACAGGCTCAGGCGGATCGCATCAGAAGGGACTCCATTCAGTTTCATGGTTGAGCAGATTTCAAGAAAAGCCTCAAGATGCCGGTTTGGGTCTTCAGTTGCAGCTCCCTCAAATTGGCTCTGCTGAACCATATGTATAAGTGTCAGTTTTAGCTCAAAGTTATTTGCCGATATGGATGGTCCAACTATGCTCAGCCTGAATCCTCTAGCACTAGGAGTTGTGCAGTCCCGCAGAGGTCGGCTTCCCATGTTCACCTCGGAAGCAGCTTGATCTTCCATTTTTCGTTGTACTCCTCTCTGACGGTAAAAGGTTCGTTCAATCTCTAAATATATCGAAATTAGACCTTCCGACCCTAGCCTTCTAAGCATACGATGAACCAACACACAAAAGTAAGAGTGCTAACCTAACGTTATAGCAGAAAATAAATCTAATAAATAAAAACCTAAGATTGCAATAAGTAAACAGGAAAAACTAAATCTAAATATGGAAAATAAAACTAAAGAAAATAAAATAAACTAAAATAAAAATAAAGAGGGAAATTAATCTAATCCTAAGTCCGATCCAATCTACCACTGTTTGATTTGATATCAAATCGACAGTGCCCAGCAACGACACCAAAAACTTGATGTGCACAGTCGCGACCTTAAATCTCGCGATGGAGACCGTCGAAGACTAAAAGTGTGCGCTCGCACTCAACGCCCTCAAGTGCATGGATGTCGTCAAGTAATAATAGATTATTGATCCCACAGGGACTGGGATTCGAATACCAAAACACTAAGTGGTTGCGATTGTTCGGACGGAATATCAGAGAGAGTCGGTTGGTGAGGACTATCAGAGGACCCTACTCTGTGCGGTGTCACACGGAGGAGGAGAAGAGTGTGTCGGGGTCTAAAAAGACGATTCTAAGACTTCGGCTTCGCTTGTGTACCATATAACAATGTTGTCAATTGGCATCGTCTAAACATCTACCTACAGTTTTGGGGAAGGGACATCATACACTCTCCCGCAGAGCCGCCGCATTCACTGGGAGCTATCCTTGCCCAAAAGGACGGAATAAAGGGTACGAGGATGCTAAATCAATCCTTGTGGTGGACCGTTTCTGATTCCACTGCTCCCTTCTCCCCGCAGTTACGAGAAGTCAGGTTTACCCCTAGGTTCCTTGATCAAACCTCCTAAATATAGATTGTGAGGGCTATCACCACCTCGTATCGCATAAGCACAGTGGAAAGAAAGCCAAATTCATGAAAGTATAATAGAGAACAACTACCAACTGTCAAATAAACTTTTGTCCAGAATTTAATATGAACCAACATTGTATATGAACTCAAGCTACTCCCTAATCCTAGAATCAAAAGTACTACTCCATAAATAAGAAGGAAGAATCACAAAACATGTTTAAGTTCGAATACAATAGAGATAAAGCACAGAAATAGAGATATACAATGTGTTGTGATCTTCTCTCCAGCATTGTATTGCAAGTTGTGTACCTCCGACGGCGTTCCTCCTCCCCGTTGTGAGTTACCGAAGCTTTTTAGAGCTTCGACGTGTCATCCTAGCCATCGTGCCTCTTCCTAGTATTTGGGTGGAGCCATCCTTATATAGACGTCGCCTCAGACCGCTGCGAAATCGAGAAAAAACCCTAGTTGCGCAACTCCATCGTGCCGCCACACGACCATGTGTTTCCACATGACCAGGCTGTGTGCGACCCTGGTGTGGTGATCTTCTCCCATCGAACATGACCGTGTGAATCCACATGCCCTGGCCGTGTCCCACTCTGCATCTAGCATGAAATGTCCTTCTTTCTCTCCAAAAACGCATCTTTTCCTCCTGAAAAGCCAACCTGCATTCAAAAAAACAACGAACAGACCTCCGAACTAGAAAATAGGAAATGCATGCAAAAACAGATTAACATATGCATGAAACTAACACAAAATGTAACAAGATGTGAGCAAAAACTACTCCTAAAACCCTATATATTTAGCTCACATCAAAACGTCAAGGTAAAAGTATCAAGACACTACGATCTGATCGTGGTAGCGAGTACCTCTTGGGAGAGTTTAGAAATTACTTATCAAAGGCTGGGATTCAATCCCAATTGTCTGCACCTGGCACACCCTAGTAGAATTGTGTAGCGGAGCGAAGGAATAGGACTATTATGAAGATGGTTAGATCGATGATGAGTTATTCTGAGTTGCCAGATTCGTTCTGGGGGTATGCTCTAGATACGACAGTGTATATTCTAAACTTGGTACTATCTAAATCAGTGCTTTCTACTCCCACAGAATTGTGAACTGGGCGAAAGCCTAGTCTGATACATGTTCGGATTTGGGGGAGTCCAACACATGTGCTGAAGGAAGATGCTGGTAAGTTGGAACCTCATACAGAAGTGTGCATGTTCGTTGGCTATCCTAGAGGAACTAAAGGTGGTTTTTTTTATAGTCCTAGAGATCAGAGGGTGATCGTTAGCACGAATGCTAGATTTCTAGAGGAAGACTATGTGATGAACCACATGCCCATGAGTAAGATTGTTCTGGAGGAATTGAGAGGGGAAGTCACTACTTTAGTACCACCGGTACAAGAGGATATACCACAAGTGACTGCACCGCCTGTCACAGAGGATACACAGGTGATACCTCATCATAGTGGGAGGGTTGTTAGACAACCTTATAGATTTATGTTCTTGAGAGAATCTTCTGATTTGGTCCCTGGTGAACATGAATCTGATCCTTGGACATATGATAAGGCAATCCAAGATAAAGATGTGGTATCTTGGCAAAGTGCGATGAATTCTGAGATAGAATCCATGGATTCAAATCAAGTCTGGGAGCTAGTAGAACCACCTAATGGTGTAAAAACCATTGGATGCAAATGGATCTACAAAAGAAAGTGTGGAATAGATGGGAAGGTTGAGACCTTCAAAGCGAGGCTTGTTGCGAAAGGGTATACTCAGAAAGAGGGTATCGATTATGAGGAGACCTTTTCGCCGGTAGCCATGCTTAAGTTTATATGGATTGTCTTATGTATTGCTGCTCATATGGATTATGAGGTATGGAAGATGGATGTCTAGACAACTTTCCTTAATGGAAGTCTTGAGGAAAACATCTATATGGAGCAACCAGAGGGATTCATTGCAAAGGGAAAAGAGCATCTTGTGTGCAAGTTTAATCGGTCCATTTATGGATTGAAGCAAGCTTCAAGATCTTGGAACATCCACTTTGATGAGGTAATCCAGTCTTATGGATTCATTCAAAGTCCGGATAAGGCTTGTGTATACAAGCGATGTAATGGAAATGTAGTGGTATTTCTTGTACTATACGTAGATGACATTTGTTAATTGGCAACAATGTCAAGGTGTTATCGGACGTAAGGGTATGGTTGTCCAAACAATTTAATATAAAGGACTTGGGAGAAGTGGGACACATCCTTGGGATCAAGGTTATAAGGGATCGTAGGAAAAGGATGTTGTGCTTATCTCAAGCTTCATACATAGATGATGTGAGCGAAACATATATGATTTTAGGAGTAGTTTTCGCTCACATCTCATTACATTTTATGTTAGTTTCATGCATACGTCACTCTATTTCGCATGCATTTCCTATTTTCTAGTTCGGAGGCCTGCTCTTTGTACTTTTGTGTGCAGGATAGCATTTCGGGGGAAAAGGTGCACTTTCGGAGCAAAAGAAGAACATTTTGCATCTAGACGCAAAATGGGACACGGCAAGGGCATGTGGCTACACACGACCATGTCCAATGGGCGAGATCAGCCACCCCAGGGGCACACACAGCCTGGCCATGTGTTTCCACACGGCCGTGTGGCGGCCCACCAAATTTGTGCGACTAGGGTTTTTCCAGATTTTGCAACAGTCTAAGGTGATGTCTATATAAGGATTGCTCCGCCCAAACCCTAGGGGGGGGGACACGACGACCGGGACGTCAAACCGGTGCCCTAAAAAGCATCGGGAACTCGCAACGGGGAAGAAGGGAGACGCTCGAGGATCAAGTTTTGTACCTCAACGCCAGAGAAAAGGGTTGCATAGCATTGTAATTCGTATTCCTTACACGTCTATTATTGTATTCATGAATTCCATAATGCTTTGTGATTCCCTTCTCGTATTCATGGAGTAGATTCTCCGATTCTAGGATTAGGGAGTAGTTTGTATTGAGTAGAACATTGCTATTTCAAATATGTTTCTTGAAATCGTATTTGCAGTTGAATGATAGTTTAGATCTATAACTTTGTATTTTGGTTTTCTATCTTCTGTGTGTAGATGATACAAGGGGTGACAGTCCTTGTATCACAAATTTAGAAGATATTAGGAGGAACCTAAGGGTTAGCCTCATCGCCTGCAACTGTGGATAGAAGGATCCGATAGAGTCGGTAATGTATCTCATTTTCAACTCATCGCAGGGATCGATTCGGCATCCTCATATAGACTATCCCATCCTGAGGCCAAGGGATGACCTGACATGGCAGAGGTAGCTTCCGATAGAGGCGAAGGCTCATCGGGGGAGTGTATGATGTCCTTTCCACAAATCCCTTGTTAGAAAGTTTGGATCCATTCAATTGATAGCATGTTCTGTGATACACAAACGAAACCATAAAAATTACAACCATAAACGAAACCATTCAATTGATAAAACAATGCATGCTTTTACTCATGATTATGATCAAGTTAATGCTGTGAGTTTTGGTAACATTTATTGTGAGCATTATGGTGAAACATGGCATACCATAAACGATTGTCCTGATATTTTCGAACCTTCACAATTTGAACAAGAAGATGTCACCTAGAATTACAACCAGTTGCCACAAGATGATTTATATTCATATAGTTATCACCCTAGATACTTAAACCCTCAATATTGCCCGGCTAAATCCTGACTTGAGCTGATGATGGAGGATTTCATTCGAATAGAACAAGAGGTGAACGATGAATTCCGACGGTGGCATTTGCAGGCAAAGATTCAATATTGTTCTCCAAGTGAGAACGAGAGCTATGAATCACTACGCGAATTTTATCCAGAATCAAGTCCCCACTTAGAAGCCTTGCTAGACAATTCTACTAGGGAATGCAAGGAGCATAGTCTACAATTCGCGGAAGAAACCAAACGACTAGAAGGTGCCTTTGATGACTGAAATACACCTAATATGGGAGAGACTCACTTTGAGCGAATGGATGAGGAAGACGTAGATGACATAGGAAGTAAAGAAGGGCAATCCATTCAATCACCACTTGAAGAAGAACTTGAGGATTATTTAATTGATACTTTAATCGAGGAGTGCATTACTTCAATCAAAACACCTCGTAACCTCAAGGATCTAGAAGAGCCTACCTTAACCCTTAGTGAAACTTTAGCTACTAGTAACAAAACCCTTTTGGTGATTGATAATGATAAAATTTCATTCGACATAATAGAATCTACTAATCAATCTTTTGGTGAGGATGTCTTTGGTGAGTTAAATTATTTACAACATTTAGAATATAATGATCAAACTATTGATGATTTGTTGAGACTAAGCATGTTAAACCTCGAGTCAAGGAAAGCAGCGCCCAAGTATCTTGCCCCTCCACGAGGAAGATTTAAAAGATATAGTAATAAAGGACCAAAAGGCAAGAAGCGAAAGGTGAGAAAGTATCTGGCCCCTCCACGAGCAAGATTTAAGGGATATAGCGATGGGGGACAACAAGGCAAGAGGCGTAAGGTGAGAAAATATCTTGCTCCCCCAAGAGCAAGATTCAAACACGTCGAATGAAACGTAGGAATAAGGTCGAGATAAAAGACCTTAAACAAAGCGCTTTATGGGAGGCAACCCAAGTTTAGTTTTTAGGATTTCTTTTTATTGCATTCAATTTTTTTTGTAATTTGAACTTTGATTTATGGTATTTAGCATTTGTAGGTAAGGAAAGAACTTTCCAGGTAAAAACAAAAGTCATTTTAAGTTTATGCGGTGAAGTGAGTGAGAGAAATCAGGCCATTGTGCACCACGAGAAAAGAAACAAAGGGCGGACGGTCAGGCCATGTGTTTTCACATGGCCATGCTCTGACTTCCAAAGTCGCACACTGTTAAACAGTGTGTTTCCACACGGTCGTGCCCTGACTTCCAGAGGCACACACGGTCAGGCCGTGTGATTTCACACGGTCGTGTTGCGCCCCCTAGTCCACGTGAAAAGCCTACACCTGCACCATTTTCTTTTCCTACTTTTGAGCAGTATGCAGGTACTTTTGTCTATGATTTCTCGGAGTTCCGATCACACCTCGATGACATATACACTGAGCAGCAGATGCAGGGGCAATGATGGGATGATCATAGCTCCTATACGCAGGTAGAGTTTACAGGCTTATGGGAGCACTTCTAGTGGGCTGAGGAGTTTTATGACAAGGCCCGCATATACTTCCAGGAGGAGGCTAGTCATCGCCAGGATGAAGCCGCCTACTGAAGGGAGATGCGGTAGCACATGCATGCCTAGCAGGCGCAGTGGGCTAGGGAGGAGGAGCACCGAGAAGTCGCTGCATCCACCAGCTCCCAGATCGACCACATGTACATGTGACATCAATGGCTCAACAGCAGGTTCTCCCAGGATCCAGAGATGCTGAGGCTCCCAGATTTTCCACCTCGTCCACCATACTAGAGGTATATTTTCATTTAAGTCTAGGGGGGAGACCCCAAAGTTTATTTTGTTTTGTTTCCTAGCAGTAGTTTCTTTTCTGGTATTTTCATTCATTTATTCATGCATGGGTTGTTGAACTTCTTTCAGTACTTAGTTTTTGTTATCTATAATGTTGCCTCAGTAGTATTTATAATAAAGTTGCTTACATGAGTTGTTCCCATAGGTAGCTTAACTTCATTTATCTCATGGTATTTTATTTTATTTCCTTTAATGAATATTCTAGACTTACACTTGTTAGCTTTATTTCTTTACACTTACACATGTTGAACATTCTGAAGGGGATAATCTAGTACATATCTAATTATGATTCATCTCAGTAGTCTAGTACTTTGGAATCCATAGGTGACTCTAGGTTTAGTATTTTAGTTACTGGAGATGCTCGGATTGTGTAAGCCCATTTGGAAAAATCAAAATCCCAGTGAGAAGGGAAAAAAAAGAGAAGAGAGAAAGAGAAAAGGATGAAAAAAAACAAGAAAAAAAAGAGAGAGAGAAGAGAGAGATAGAAGATTATGAGGGATAAAAAATAGTTGTCATGGGTGGAAATGACTAGGTGCCCCTTTGAGACTGAGTTAGGTTACTGGGGGAAACACCTACCAATTTCTCTCAATACCGAGCAGGCCTTTGAGATTTTATGCTAGATCTAGGGAACGACCCTTGCTTTGGGCAGGTAAGTGCCTAAGAGCCGGAAACCTTAGGAAAGCTATGGGGTGACGACTTAACTCACCATGGAACGGGCATCCCCTAAGATTGGTTCGCTTAGCACGAGCACGAGCAGCTAACTTAGTGAATTTCTAAAACATATTTATTCTACTTTGATTGTAAAGACCACTTGATAAATTTAGTTGTCATGCTAAGTATGGAACAATGTCTTTTAAATTTCATGGTACTAAGGTTTACTTGAGGACAAGCAAAGATTTAAGTTTGGGGGAAGTGATGTGAGTGAAACATATAGGGTTTTAGGAGTAGTTTTCGCTCACATCTCATTACATTTTATGTTAGTTTCATACATATGTCACTCTATTTTGCATGCATTTTCTATTTTCTGGTTCGGAGGTCTGCTCTTTGTACTTTTGTATGCAGGATAACATTTCGGGGGAAAAAGGCGCACTTTCGGAGCAAAAAGAAGGATATTTTGCAGCTAGACGCAGAATAGGACACGACCAGGGCGTGTGGCTACACACGACCATGTCCAATGGGCGAGATCAGTGACCCCAGGGCCGCACATGGTCGTGTGGTGGGCCGCCAGATTTGCACGACTAGGGTTTTTCTGGATTTTGTAGCAGTCTAAGGTGATGTCTATATAAGGATGGCTCCGCCCAAACCCTAGGGGGGGACACGACGGCCGGGACGGCACACCGATGCCCTAAAAAGCACCGAGAACTCGCAACGGGGAAGAAGGGAGATGCTCGAGGATCAAGTTCTGCACGTCAACGCCAGACAGAAGGGTTGCATAGCATTATAATTCATATTCCTTACACGTCTATTATTGTATTCATGAATTCCATAATTCTTTGTGATTCCCTTCTCATATTCATGGAGTAGATTCTCCGATTCAAGGATTAGGGAGTAGTTTGTGTTGAGTAGAACATTATTATTTCAAATATGTTTCTTGAAACCGTATTTGCAGTTGAATGATAGTTTAGATCTATAGCTTTGTGTTTTGGTTTTCTATCTTCTGTGTGTAGACGATACAAGGGGTGATAGTACATGTATCGCAAATTTAGGGGATATTAGGAGGAACCTAAGAGTTGGCCTCATCGCCTGCAACTATGGATAGAAGGATGCGATAGAGTCGGTAATGTATCTTGTTTCTGACTCGTCGCAGAGATCGATTCGGCATCCTTGTAGCGACTATCCCGTCCTGAGGCTAGGGGATGACCTGGCATGGCAGATGTAGCTTCCGATAGATTCAAAGGCTCATCGGGGGAGTGTATTATGTCCTTTCCATAAATCCCTAGTTAGAAAGTCTGGATTCATTCAATTGATAGAATGTTTTGCAATACACAAGCGAAACCGAAGTCTTAGAATCCCATAAAAATCCTTGTAGCAAACCCTCTCTTCTTCCGTGTGACACCATACTAGAGTTTAGTTCACCAATGACCCTCACAATCACAAATCTTTAAATCTGATCTTCGAACAATAACATCCACCGAATAAATCCGTATTCGAATTCCAGTCCATGTGGGATCGATAATCTTTATTACTTGACGACATCTGTGCACTTGCGGGTGTTGAGCATGAGCGCGCACTTTGAGTCTTCGACGGTCTCTGTCGCAAGATTTGAGGTCGCATTCATGCGCATAAATAGACACCATTTTGGCTCGTTTTAGCATGCAAAACTCCAAAAAAGGTTTTATACCTTTTAGGCATGGAGTACCTTTGTCTAAAGAGATGTGTCCTAGAACATCAAAGGAGATAGAGGAGGTGAAGGCGGTTACTTATGCTTCGACAGTAGGAAGGCTTATGTATGCTATGCTATGTACAAGATCAGATATCTGCTTTGCTATTGGCATGGTTAGCAGATATCAGAGTAATCCAGGACATGGACATTGGACTGCGGTAAAGCATATATTTAAGTACCTGACAAGGACTAGGGATTATATGCTGGTATACCAGGTAGATCAATTACTCACCATGGGTTACACAGATTCTGACTTCCAATCAAATAAGGATAACAGTAAGTCTACCTATGGTTTTGTGTTTACTTTGGGAGGTGGAGCCATTGTATGGAGAAGTGTCAAGCAGAAATGCATGACGGACTCCACCATGAAAGCTGAGTATGTGGCGGCCTCTGAGGCAGCCAAAGAAGTTGTATGACTTAGGAACTTCTTGATGGACTTAGATGTGATTTTTGGTTTGCCCAAAACTATCACAATTTATTGTGATAATAGTGTTGCAGTTGCAAACTCGAAGGAACCACGAGCTCATAAGGCAAGTAAACACAAAGAGCGCAAGTACCACCTGATACGAGAAATCGTAAAGCGAGGAGAAGTTGTTATGGCCAAGATTGCATCAGAGGATAACCTGGCATATCCTTTCACTAAGGCCCTTCTAGTGAGAGCTTTTGATAGGCATGTGGAGGGAATGGGAATCAGATGTATGACAACATAGTCTTTTAGTATAAGTGGGAGATTGTTGGGATGTATACTGAAAAGTCTATCTTTTGTATGAAGATCTTTATTTTTGAAATAAGAATCACATGATCATTGTTTGCATATTTATGGTTATGCATATTGTCTGATACATTACATTGTAGATAACATGGTGTGTAGTGTCACACAGGAGATCATGTTATCAGTTCCTTGTAGAGTATAAGTAAAGGCTCACAACCGAGATGGTTTTAATCAAACCATTAGTATGGTTGTAGTGTGATTTGGTATTGGTTTGTCTTGACCTTAGAATTACACTAGTACACTTTGTGTGTATTGAGAAGGACCGACTTAGAGGTGATTCGATTTATTGGTGACTACATAATTGAATCGAACCTCAGATATTATGGTGTACATGCTCTTAATCCCGATATAATAATGGACACATGTATTTAGTATTTATTTCTTTGATTTACCAATGGGCGAGATTTATAAATTAAATCGATAGGCTCGGTAAGTTGGAAAATTATATTATTTACATAGTGTGTCGTTGATTATAGAATCACTAGTGTGATTCTATGGTCAAGACAAACCAATACTTTTCAAGGCCAATATTTGAGGTCCAAAGCCATCTCGGTTGTGAGCCTTTACTTATACTTTTCAAGGGGCCGATAACATGATCTCCCGTGTGACACCACACACCAAGTTATCTACAATGTAAGTATTAGACAATATTGCATAACCATAAAAATATGCAAACATTGATCATGCGATTCTTATTTCAAAATAAAGATGTTCATACAAAAGAGAGACTTTTCAGTATATATCTCTACAATCTCCCACTAATACTAAAAGACAATGTTGTCCTTAAACTGCCATACATCTGATCCCCATTCCCTCCACATGCCTATCAAAAGCTCTCGCCGGAAGGGCCTTAGTGAAAGGATCGGTCAGGTTACCCACCGATGCAATCTTGGGCACAATAACTTCTCCTCTCTTTACGACTTCTCGTATCAAGTGGTACTTGTGCTCTATGTGCTTACTTGCCTTATGGGCTCGTGGTTCCTTCGAGTTTGCAACAACACCACTATTATCACAATAAATTGTGATGATTCTGGCCAACCAAGAATCACATCAAAGTCCATCAGGAAGTTCCTAAGCCATACAACTTCTTTGGCCGCCTTAGAGGCCGCCACATACTCAACTTCCATGGTGGAGTCCGCCACGCACTTCTGCTTGACACTCCTCCATACAATGGTTCCACCTCCCAAAGTAAACACAAAACCTGAGGTAGACTTACTGTTATCCCTATCAGATTGGAAGTCAGAATCCGTGTAACCCACAGGGAGTAATTGGTCTGCCCGGTAAACCAGCATATAATCCCTAGTCCTTCTCAGGTACTTCAATATATGCTTTACTGCAGTCCAATGTACCTGTCCTGGATTACTCTGATATCTACTGACCATGCCCACGGCAAAGCAGATATTTGGTCTCGTACAGAGCATCGCATACATGAGGCTTCCTACTGTCGAAGCATAAGGAACCACCTTCATCTCCTCTATCTCCTCAGATGATCTATGACACATCTCTTTAGATAAATGAACTCCATGCCTGAAAGGTAGAAAACCCTTCTTGGAGTTTTGCATGCTAAAATGCTCCATAATCGTGTCTATGTATGAAGCTTGGGATAAGCACAACATCCTTTTCTTGCGATCCCTTATAACCTTGATCCCAAGGATGTGTCCCACTTCTCCCAAGTCCTTCATATCAAACTGTTTGGACAACCATACCCTTACATCCGATAACATCTTGATATTGTTGCCAATCAAGAAAATGTCATCTACGTATAGTACAAGAAATACCACTACGTTTCCGTCACATCTCTTGTATACACAAGACTCATCCGAACTTTGAATAAATCCATAAGACTGGATTACCTCATCAAAGCAGATGTTCCAAGATCTCGAAGCTTGCTTCAATCCATAAATGGACCGATTAAGCTTACACACAAGATGCTCTTTGCCTTTAGCAATGAATCCCTCTGGTTGCTTCATGTAGATGTTTTCCTCAAGACTTCCATTAAGGAAAGCTATCTTGACATCCATCTGCCACACCTCATAATCCATATGAGCTACTATGCATAAGAGAATCTGGATAGACTTAAGCATGACTACCGGCGAAAAGGTCTCCTCATAATCTATACCCTCTTTCAGAGTATACCCCTTCGCAACAAACCTCGCTTTGAAGGTCTCAACCTTCCCATCTATTCCTCTCTTTCTCTTGTAGATCCACTTGAATCCAATGGTTTTTACACCATCGGGTGGTTCTACTAGCTCCCAGATTTGATTTGAATCCATAGATTCAATCTCAGCTTTCATTGCACTTTGCCAAGATACTCCATCTTTATCTTGGATTGCCTCGTCATATGTCCAGGGATCAGGCTCATGTTCGCTAAGGTCCAAATCAGAAGATTCTCCCAAGAACATGAATCTATCAGGCTGTCTTACAACCCTCTCACTACGACGAGGTATCACCTGTCTATCCTCTGTGACACGCGGTGCAGTGACATGTGGTATATCCTCATTTACCGGTGGTACTAAAGAAGTGACTTCCCATTTTAACTCCTCTAGAACAATTTTACTCTTGGGCTTGTGGCTCAACACATAGTCTTCCTCTAGAAATCTGGCATTCGTGCTAACGATCACCCTCTGATCTCTAGGACTATAAAACAATCCACCCTTCGTTCCCCTGGGATAGCCAATGAACATGCGTACTTCTGTACAAGGTTCCAACTTACCAGCATCTGCCTTCAAGACATGTGCTGGACTCCCCCATATCCGAATATATCTTAGACTAGGCTTTTGCCCAGTCCACAATTCTGTGGGAGTAGAAGGAACTAATTTTGATGGAACCAAGTTCAGAATGTACACCGCCGTATCTAGAGCATATTCCCAGAACAAATATGGCAACTCGGAATAACTCATCATCGATCTAACCATATCCATAAGAGTCCTATTCCTTCGCTCTACTACACCATTCTGCTGGGGTGTGCCAGGTGCAGTCAATTGGGATTGAATCCCAGCCTCTGATATTAGTTCCTAAACTCTCCCAAGAGGTACTCTCCACCACGATCAGATCACGGTGTCTTGATACTTTTACCTTGACGTTTCTCCACATCAACCTTGAATTATTTGAACTTGTCAAAGCATTCAGACTTGTAGCGCATCAGGTAAATATATCCATATCTCGAGTAATCATCTATAAAAGAGATGAAATACTCGTAACCACCTCAAGCTTGGATAGACATAGGACCACACAAATCAGAATGAACCAATTCTAACACATCTTTGGCTTTATACCCCTTGGCCTTAAAAGGCCTCTTGGTCATCTTACCCTTCAAGCAAGATTCGTAGGTTGGGAGATCCTCCACTACTAATGAACCCAAAGGTCCATCAGCTATCAACCTTTAAATTCTGCTTAGGTTAATGTGACCAAGCCTAAGATGTCAAAGATATGTTTGGTTCATCTTCGAAAGTTCTTTTCTCTTATTGGAATTAGAAGATGAGTTATTAATTTCAATATGCATCGTGGGAGGTTTTCGTTCAAGTGTGTACAAATTTTCTATCAATGTACCCGAACAGATAATGTCCCTATATCTTCTTATAACAATTCTATCATTAAAAGAAATAGAATATCCATCCATAAAAAATTTAGAAACTGAAATTATATTCTTTCTAAATAAGGGTACATAAAGGCAATTCTTAAGAACCAAAAGTTTATTTTTCTCAAAAGATAAATGAACATCTCCCACTGCAACAACACCCGCCACCTTCGTGGCATCGCCCAAGTACACGGTAATCTCCCCCTCAGTCAGCCGTCTGGTTTCCTGGAACCTCTGCAAAGTATTGCAGACATGATCAGTGGCTCCCGTATCTACACACCAGGTGCCGGTAGATAACATCGCTAAACATGTTTCAACGACTAGACCAAAAGATATATCTTTGTTCTGCTTGCGGTTGGGGTAGTCCTTCTTCCAGTTTCCAGTCTGCTTACAAGTGAAGCACTTGCCTTTCAGCTTCTTCACTCCTCCCTGAGTACCTCCCACCGCCTTCGCCCCAGTTTGTTTCTTCTTCTTCTTGCCTTTCGGCTCAGAAGTTTAAACCTTTTGGGTCACCATGGCATGTGCCTGAGCACTCTGACGAAATAGTCCCTCTGCCGCCTGGAGTTTTGTCAGAAGTTCTGCCAATGAATATAATCTCCTTTTCATGTTGTAGTTCAGGCGAAACTGCTCAAAACTCCTAGGTAGAGACTGGAGTATGATATCGACTTGGGTTTCCCCATCGATCTCAGCTCCAAGGACCTCCAGCTCATTCAAATGAGCCATCATCTTGCGATCATGATCCCTCACGGGTGTTCCCTCGATCATGGTGGTCGTCATCAAGTTTCTCATGGCTTCTTGCCTCGCAACCCGATTCTGGTGTCCGAAAAGCTCCTTGAGATTGAGCATCATATCATAAGCAGTGGGCATGTCTTGATACTGATGTTGGAGTAAATTTGACATATATGCCAAAATGTAACACTGCGCCATCTCATCGGCCTTGATCCACTTCCTATATCTCTCTCTCTCCTTTTCCCCAAAATCATATGCAGGCTTGGGAGGACACTCTTCGAGGAGTACATATTTGTATTCCTCAGCAGTCAAGACAATATCTAGATTCCTCTTCCAATCAACATAGTTGGGTCCAGTAAGTTTGTTCTCTTTCAGTATCACAGCAAGTGGGTTGAAAGTAATTTTGAAAGAAAACCTAAGTATCACATAAATCAAAACATTAGATTTCAAAAAATTATTGATTCCTCAAACAATAAAATTTTAAAATCAACCAACACCGAGAATATCGTATGCCACGATAGTGTGGATGTATATGAATTTTACATTTGTAAGAGGAGGTTTTACCCATTAATTTTACTATCTTGTCAACCTAACTTTTTGACAAGTAAAATTAATAGTTGGTTCCTCTTTGGCCCTACAAATAAAAGCAGTGACTCCGATGGGGAGGATACTTATATTTGTATCTAAGTGTTCACCATTACTCGGTACCAAGGTAATTATCTTAGGTTATGTGCCTTCCGATGGGGAAGTACACACGGTCCTTGATAATTCCCTATAACCATATTTGACCTTGTGATCTGCAAAAAAACCCATCCGATATGGAGAAAGGCACTCAGAGCCAATGCGCAAGTTTGTTTGCATCACTTGTCAAATCGTAATGGAGGCCGTGAGAATTTTAAAAAAATTTCCCTCTCCCACTTAGTAATTTGGAATTGAGGAATTTTCTTCGCCTACGACATGCATATCAAACAAAAGGCAATAAATATGAAAAATAAATTATTTTCCAACTATTATGGCTTTTGTGTTCAATATGTCTCCAGTCGCATCGCTATCTCGTCCGCTCCTCCTACGCCATGTACAACCCATCAGGAGATCCGAGCCGAGACTAAAACCTATTTTAATTTACATCCATCGATCCTATACTCCACGAGGGTGTGTACATGAAATCTAGATCGAAAGTAAAATAAAATAAAGAGTGGCTAAACAATGTCGTATTTAATTTACAAAAACTAAATACTAGCCTCGTCAACCCCGAGGATTCAACAAAATAAATATTTACACACATACAATCACATACACACATATGACCATAATAGTCGGATCTTATGCCTGCAACCAAAGAGTTAAACTACGCATATCCTACTATTATCTGACACATATAATATATGAAAAGTGCATAAAAATTAACCGAATCCTAAACACACAAAACCGAAAACCTGGGCTCTGATACCAATTGAAGGGTTTAGCTTATCGAGTTCGTGAGGGGAAACTTCGCTTCTTACTTCACCTTGGTCTTTTGTTCATGGCGATCCCATCGATGTCCCCGGATTAAAAAAATTTAATCCTAGACAAAAAGGGATTGCCCAAACAACCAAGTCATCATTGTGCTATTTATTTAGAGAGGTCACTTGAACAAACACGTTGTTCAAGCGACCAACCTCTATTCTATGAGTAGCCGCGGAATAGACAATGTCCGGATCGCTGATTTTCGTGTTTATGCTCGGGATCCAAGTATTATTTAGACACATACAAATTTATATCATGATCATAATTGAAAAACAAAAACAAGCAAGTAACAAAAGAGAATAAAGAATAGGTATACCTCTCGATCTTCTAATGTATGACCTTCCTTCTTTTGGACGTCGTGTGTGCGATGATCTACCAAAAGTCGAAGCTCCTAGATCGCAAATCTTCCTTCCTTGCTCTTCCAAAACAAGAGGAAGAATAGAAACAAGGTTCTTCTCCTCCCTAAAACCAACCAGCAAGGAACAAATAGAATCCTTGCCACCGGCCAACTAGGAGGAGGAGTTTGTGGTGGAATCGAGCCAAGAAACCAAGGGAAAGTCCTATATCTTGTTTCCACCACCTATGGAGAAGGAGAAGAGAAGCTTTGGCCACCGGTCAAGGTTGGAAAGGGGCTGGAAAAGCTGCTGGATAGCGGCCAATGAAGGAAGAAGAAGAAAGGAAAACCTTCCTTATTTGGTGCCGCCCAAGCCTCCAAACCCTAGCCCTAATCCTATCTCAACTAGGATTCCTCTCTTGCCGCCCAAAACCCTAGCTCTCTTGGATATTCTTCACACCAACTCCCTTGCCCTCCTTTTATAGAGTTAGGGATAAGTCATGATTTAATCTCCTCCATTGGTTCTAGGGATTAAATCTCAACCGTCGGATCTAGAGATTTAATCTCAACCGTTGGATCTTAGAGATTTAATCTCTACCTATGGATCTTAGAATTTTGTTTCTATCCATTGGATCTAAGCTTCATGAGGTGTTAATAGGATACATTAGGGACCATGAGGAGGAGTTGGATCTTGGCCACCCATGGATCAAGCCCACATAAAGTCCGATCCACTAATGATGATCCAATCCACTAAAGGATCATCATTGATCTACCTCACCAACCCCATATGATAATATGGGCTCCATATATTATTTGTACATTTTCTTCCTGTGTTTAAGATCTCGAATGTACGTCGATTAATTAATTTACTGACCATTAATTAATAAACATCTAACTCCATGAGTAGTACCACTCAACCTTTTCATCATGTCGGACCAAGTCCACCTGCAGGGTTTACATGATGAACCTTATGAGCTCTTCAAGGGGACATTATCATCCTAATATATAGGACACAGTTTCCTCCTATAATCAATGGCACACCATATAAATAATATCATCTCCCAACTTACCGAGCCTATCGATTTAATCTATAAATCTCGCCCATTGGTAAATCAAAGAGATGAGTACTAAGTATATGTGCCCGTTATTATATTGGGATTAAGAGTATGTACAATATAATATCTGAGGTCCGATTCAATTATGTAGTTAGCAATAATCGAATCACCTCTAAGTTGGTCCTGCTCAATACACACAAAGTGCACTAATGTGATTCTATGGTCAAGACAAACCAATACAAAATCACACTACAACCATTTTGATGGTTTTTCCAAAGCCATCTCAGTTGTGAGCCTTTACTTATACTTTTCAAGGGGACGATAACATCATCTCCCGTGTGACACCACACACCATGTTATCTACAATGTAAAGTATTAGACAATATTGCATAACCATAAAAATATGAAAACATTGATCATGTGATTCTTATTTCAAAATAAAGATGTTCATACAAAAGATATACTTTTCAGTATGCATCCCTACAATCCCTAGATCCGACGGTGGAGATTAAATCTCTAGATCCGACGATGGAGATTAAAAGGAGGTATGGGTGAAATCTATAAAAGGGGAGCCAAGGCTTGGGCGGCACAAGAATTTTTGGAGATTATAGGGTTTGCTCTCCTTTGCTTGGGCAGCAAGAAACTCATGGGGATTAGGTTTGGGTCGGCGACAACAAGAGGGTAAGGCTTTGGTTTTCTCCTCCTTTCTCTTGGGCGGCTCTACGACATCCTCTTCCTTGGGTTTTGTGCGGCGCCCCATCCTCTTCTTCTTCTTCCTTTGGCCGGCGGTAAGATATCAAACTTGGCTGGGAAATCCTCTCCCACTCCTTAGGGCCGGCAGACACCAAGTTGTTGCTTGGTGGTTGGCGCAAGTAAGGAGAAGAAGGGTTCGAGTATTCTTCCTTTTGTTCGGAGCGAGCAAGGAAAGGAAGATTGTGAGCTAGGAGGCTTCAACTCTTGGAGGATCGTTGCCCACACAACGCCCATGAGGAGGATAGGACATACAATAGAAGACCTTGAGGTAAACAAGAGATAAGTAAGTAGAAGAAGGGTTCGAGTATTCTTCCTTTTGTTCGGAGCGAGTAGGGAAAGGAAGATTGTGATCTAGGAGGCTTCAACTCTTGGAGGATCATTGCCCACACAACGTCCAAGAGGAGGATAGGACATACAATAGAAGACCTTGAGGTAAACAAGAGGTATAACTCTTGTTTAAGTATGTTTTCTTATTCTATGCAATTTGTATGTATTGTATGTGGCTAATTTACTTGGACCCCGAAGATAAACACAAAAACCGGTGATCCGTACTTCGTCTATTGCATGGCTAATCAAAGAAAAGAGGTAGGTTGCATGAACAACAAGTTTATTCAAGTGACCACTCTAATCGAATAGCACGACAATGGATCGGTTGCTTGGGTAATCCCTCTTCGTCAAGGATTAATTTTTTTTAATCTAGAGACGTAGATGGTGTTGGTGCAATCGGCCCAGGTTGACTCGAGTTTGACTCGAGCAGTACCTTGATAGTATTTTGATGATAGACAAAACTCATGACATGGGATTGTCATGGGAAAGTCCAACATGGGGTTGGCATGGAAAATCCAAGCATGGAGCTTGGTGTGGAAGTCCAAGGGGGAAGCCCTGACATGGGAAAGTCCAAAGCATTGCGAATCCGTACGCTTGGTGCTTGGCATGGGAACTCCAAAGCATTACGAAGCCGTACGCTTGGTGCTTGGTGAGAAATGCATTGCGAAGACATGCGCTTGGTGCATTTGGGAAGTCTTGAGAACTTGGCAAGTTCACTAGGCTTGGGTCCTTGGGCCGGTGACGGATTGCATTGCGAAGCCGTGCGCTTGGTGCATCCGAGGGACCGCCGAACGGGGAGCGAATGGAGTGAGCCCAAAGGGAAGCATATTTCTAGGGCATGAGATGCAAAGGATGGCGTTGCGAAGTCGTGCGCTTGGCGCATCCGAGGGACGTAGGCCGAGGGAAGAGAGCTTCGGTGGGGAACTCCATGAGGGATAAGGTGGACTTGGCCAAGTGGCTAAGACTGAGTGTCGGACGCTCAAAAAACTTTGTGTTTGAGGTTTTAGCCGACATCAGTCGACTGGCATAGGTGCCAGTCGACTGCTCTAGGTCGTATGGGTTCGACCAGTGTTCGACTGAACCAAGTCTGTGATCGGATCAGCCTAGGAGGCGATCGACTATTGGAGAATCGGTCGATCGAGGGATGGCGATCGATGACACTGTGCACGGGCATAGAATGGAGTCGAGCTCGCCAGCACTCGACTGATGGATGATCAGTCGACTGATGGGTGCAATCAGTCGACTGATGTGTGATCCGTTGGAACTTAACCAACGTGGATTTGGACGTTGTGAGACAACGGCTACGGGACAAGTCGACTGATGGTCACGATCAGTCGACTGATGGGCGCGAAAACAGCTTGATGCAGGTTATAAATGGAGCTCGAGTTGGAGGATTTCGCTAAGGTTTTTGTGGAGCTATTGGAGGGGAATTGCTGCTGCATTCAGTCCTTCAAGAGCAAATCAAAGCAAGCAACAAACAAGTGATCAAAAGCAATCGGTGAAAAGTGTTTCTTTTGAATTGTATTTGTATTCTTGTTTGTATTTGTACATTACTGTTGTAATTGCTTGTGAGAGGTTTCTCCACCTCCGACGTGTAGTCGAGAAGGAGTTTAGTTAGTGTCGTGTGCATAACTAGTTCTCGGTGAGCTCGCCCGTGGAGTAGGAACCATTCGGTTCCGAACCACGTATATCTTGTGTATTGATTGTGCTTGTATTGTTGTTATTTCCATTGTTATTCCGCTGCGTATATTAACGACAATTGTAGACAAGCACACGAGAACGAACGAATTATGACATCCAACGAACGAGTGCTATTCACCCCCCTCTAGCCGGTCGTTTCGATCCCCAACAAGTGGTATCAGAGCTAGGTTCGCTCTTCAAGGACTAACCGCCGCAAGAGCACTACAAAATGGACGGCTTCATCCATCCACCGAAACGGATGGAGGTATATCTTGAAACCAATTTTGATTATATGATTATTGTACAAAATGGTTTTGAAATGCCTAGGGACAAATACAACAAGTCAATTGAAAAGTCAAGGTGGACCCAAGACCAAATTAAGGACTTCAAGACAAATCTCGAGGTAATAAAATTATTTAGTGATTTGTTACCTAACAAAATTTTGTCTAGTTTGGGTGACTATAGGGATGCAAAGGAATTATGGGAGAAAATAATGAAATTTCAAGAAAACTCCCAATCGGCACATGTAGAGGATAATGCCAAAGAAGAAGCACCATCTACTTTTGATGATGTTGATGATTTGGTGGAGACCTCCACCTCTAGCGTTGAGGGGGAGGAAAGGATTTCAATTCCGGAGCAAGATCAAAATGAAGCTTCTACCTCCGGAAGAAGTGAAGAGGCCTCCACCAACTCCCTAGGTAACTCAAGTGTTGTTATTTTAAATAAAAATCACATAATATGCTTTGAGTGTAGGGAGAAAGGGCACTACAAGAGTAAATGCCCTAATTTGGCTAAGGAAAAGGCATCAACACCAAAAGTCAACCCAAAGTCAAAGGATGCCGGTGTTCCCAAAATCAAGAGCAAAGAGCACAATGTGTGCTTTAAATGCAACCAACGGGGACATTACCGAAGCCAATGCCCTAGGGGGAGGAAGAAAGGGCAAGAAGGTGTGACTCATGTAGGGGGAGCTTCTAAAGCTAACCCTAAGGTACATTTAAATAATGCACCTTCAATTTCTAGAATTAAAAAGCATGCTAAGAATTATTTTAGTTCTCTTGCCATTATTAATGAAAAGCATGCTAGGAGAAACAATAAGGTTTATTGCTTAGGTGCTAAGCATGTTAGTTTCTCTAAGGACAAACCTAGGACTCAAAACACTAGATCTATTTTACCTAGGGAGTCAATTAGGAGAATTGAAGAAAACTTGGGTGTTAATCCCAAGAGATCTAGGCATATGCCTAAAAAGAAAAACATTTCCCAAAAGATAAATGAAAATTCAAAATTGGGAAAATTAGGGTTAGAAAACCAAGCCTTGAGGTCAAGGCTAGAAAAATTGGAGAAGACCCTAGCAATAATATCAAATTCGGTTAAGGGGTCAAATGTACAAAAGTCAAGACCTAGAAAACAAGAAATGTCTAAGGGCAAGAAGGGTTTGGGTCACAAACCTATGTCCTGCCATAATGTTCCATTTAATTATGGAACCACATCAAGGTCTAGGAAAACCAAGGCTAATAGGGAAGTCATCCCTAAGTCTAGCCATGGTATGTGTTTAGTGGCTAACACCTCAAAGAAATCAAATGTAGCCACTAAGAAGGTCAATGGAGGAGTCACCTCTAGAGTTGACCCAAGTAAGACCCATTTGACTAAGGCTTCAAAGCCAAAAAGGGTCATTAGGAAGGTATCTAGGGAAGTTATCCCTAGGGAATACCTTGTTAATCCATGGAGCTCCTATAGGTATTGGGTTCCTAAAAGCGTGATTTATTCACGATAGATGGGTTAGGGTGTGTCAACTCTAAATGGATGGGTAGTTAACCTAACCATAGTAGAGTTGACACATTAGGATGTGCCAATGTGTTTGAGAAATTTAAAATGATTTAAATTGGCACAATTAGGTCATAGAAGTCATGGTGTGCCATTTTGGGTTTTTGGCACACTAGAGAGATGAATGGCATTAAGGCAAAATTGGTTTAATCTCTAGAAATGGAAAATTGATTTTAACACTTAGGTATTCTATACCTTAGTATATTTTAGTTGCCATGATTTGTTTGCCTTGCCATGTCATGACATCATCTTCATTCTTATCTATAAAAATGTCATGATCATGTTTAGATTTATATTTAGATGTCATGTATGCCTAGGTCTCATTCACATGCCATGACATCATGATATTGGCATATGGTTTTACTTATATCATATCTATGCCATAATCATCATCATGCATAAATTAAAATGAAATTAAGGACTATGGCATGATTTGATGGGAATCAAATAATATTGCCTAGAAATATGCATGAGACCATTTAAAGAATAAAAACCCACATCTCACTAGATTAATTGCCTTAAATGTGTTTTTACACATCTAGATATAAGTGAGATGTTTTAGGAATAAGATAATAAAGGTTTGAAAAACATTTTGAAAACATTTTGAAAAACCTTGGTGAAGCCTATCTTTTGATAGCTATCACCATTGAATGGGATGATACAAAGATGACTCTTTATTGAAGCTTTTCTTAAATTTTGAACTTTGTATCAATCTCCTAATTTAAAGGGTAAAATAAATTTCCAATATTTTTCACCCATAGTGTTTAGGATAAGTATTATACATATGCATTTTAAAGATTTTTAAAATTATGTATAGTTACTTATGGATTTTGAAAATCCATTTTCTCAAAAACAACTAGAATCGATTATCGATCATTTGTAATGGCAATGATCGTGATGGTAAGTCCAGTCGAATGGTATTTGACGGAGTCGACTGGCAGAGGCTGATTTCGGGTAAACTTGATAGTTAAGCCCATGTTTAGCCACATTTTGGTCCCCTAACCACTCCTAACCCTAGGATATGCTTGGGAGAGCATTAGAAAGGGTAGAAATCCATTGGACATGGATTAGGAGTTGGGTTGAGGGTGAGTATCAATTTTAAGGTGGAAGAAAGTTCATTGTTGAATTTTGCCTTAATTTTGATTTGGTTAATGTTCCTATTGACTTAGGGACTCTCCAAGGACATTGTTGGTGCAATAGTCAAGGGGGAGAAAGCCTATAGGGGGAGGTATCCATCTTGGGAAGATGGATGTGTATTTCCTCATGGGAGGAAAATTGGGTTGTCTCTCTTTAAGTGATATGGGATCACTAGAAAGATTGTAGGCATGTGTTCCTCCAAGGGAGAGATTGTAAGATCTCATTGGGATATTAGACATTCATACCCTTGGGGAGGACCTTTTTGATGTAATGTCAAAAAGGGGGAGAAGTTACCAAGTTACCAATTAGGATTCGTTGGAATTCTCATTGGGATATGAGAATTGCCAATATGGGAGAATTGGTAGACTTGAGATGGTAGTTTTGTCAATCATCAAAAAGGGGGAGATTGTTGGTGCAATCGGGCCAGGTTGACTCGAGTTTGACTCGAGCAGTACTTTGATAGTATTTTGATGATAGACAAAACTCATGACATGGGATTGGCATGGGAAAGTCCAACATGGGGTTGACATGGAAAATCCAAGCATGGAGCTTGGTGTGGAAGTCCAAGGGGGAAGCCCTGGCATGGGAAAGTCCAAAGCATTGCGAAGTCGTACGCTTGGTGCTTGGCATGGGAACTCCAAAGCATTACGAAGCCATACGCTTGGTGCTTGGTGAGAAATGCATTGCGAAGCCATGCGCTTGGTGCATTTGGGAAGTCTTGAGAACTTGGCAAGTTCACTAGGCTTGGGTCCTTGGGTCGGTGAAGGATGGCATTGCGAAGCCGTGCGCTTGGTGCATCTGAGGGACCGCCGGACGGGGAGAGAATGGAGTGAGCCCAAAGGGAAGCATACTTCTAGGGCATGAGACGCAAAGGATGGCGTTGCGAAGCCGTACGCTTGGCGCATCCGAGGGACGTAGGCCGAGGGAAGAGAGCTTCGGTGGGGAACTCCATGAGGGATAAGGTGGACTTGGCCAAGTGGATAAGACTGAGTGTCAGACGCTCAAACAACTTTGTGTTTGAGGTTTTAGCCGACATCAGTCGACTGCTCTAGGACGTATGGGTTCGACCAGTGTTCGACTAAACCAAGTCTGGCTGATCAGTCGACTTCCTTGGGAGGGCAGTCTACTGTTGAGAGAATCAGTCGACTGCCGAGGGATGGCAGTCGACTGATGACACTGTGCATGGGCACAGAATGGAGTCGAGCTCGCCAGCACTCGACTGATGGATGATCAGTCGACTGATGGGTGCCATCAGTCGACTGATGTGTGATCCGTTGGAACTTAACCAACGTGGATCTGGCCGTTGTGAGACAACGGCTACGGGACCAGTCGACTGATGGGCGCGAAAATAGCTTGATGCAGGTTATAAAAGGAGCTCGAGTTGGAGGATTTCGCTAAGGTTTTTGTGGAGCTATTGGAGGGGAATTGCTGCTGCATTCAGTCCTTCAAGAGAAAATCAAAGCAAGCAACAAACAAGTGATCAAAAGCAATCGGTGAAAAGTGTTTCTTTTGTATTGTATTTGTATTCTTGTTTGTATTTGTACATTACTGTTGTAATTGCTTGTGAGAGGTTTCTCCACCTCCGACGTGTAGTCGAGAAGGAGTTTAGTTAGTGTCGTGAGCATAACTAGAGCTCGGTGAGCTCGCCTGTGGAGTAGGAACCATTCAGTTCCGAACCACGTATATCTTGTGTATTGATTGTGCTTGTATTGTTGTTATTTCCGTTGTTATTCCGCTGCGTATATTAACGACAATTGTAGACAAGCACACGAGAACGAACGAATTACGACATCCAACGAACGAGTGTTATTCACCCCCCTCTAGCCGGCCGTTTCGATCCCCAACATATGGGATCGCCATGCATAAGCGATTGAGTTGGGAAGCGAAGCTTCAGATCCACCCTTCACAGTCTTTGTAAATATTCACCTTGAATGGAGCCACAATAAGTTGGAAAGGTTCCAAGCAAAACACTATAGCAGATTCTTCCACTGAAGCAGAATACATTACAGCTTCGGAAGCAGCAAAGGAAGAGATTTGGATTAAGAAGTTCATCTCGGAACTTGATGTAGTCTTGCTAACGATCCAAACATATGCTTCGCCGCTATCATCTGATCAGAGAGATTATCTGTAGGAAGGAAATACAAATAGAGAATAATTCCACTGAAAGGAACTTAGTGGACCCTTTACCTATGACCTTACTTCAAAGTAAGTTTGAGGGCCATGATAGAGCTTATGGTATTGGATACCGTGGCGATTGACATTAGGCAAGTGGGAGTTTCTTAGTTATATATGAGAGTTGTCCTAAGGAAATCGCCTTATGGTTGTACCATTTATTGGATAAATGAAGATTAACTATTTGAGTATTGTTGTTTTCATGTATTTGATTGGATCTTAAACTCATTTATTGAATGTCCACAATATGATTCACAACATGAGAGAATTTGTGATTGGATCACAACTAGTGAGTATATATACATGTGTAATTATGATGTATTGGAATTATCCCTAGTCGATGAACTGATGCATTCGGATGTCATCAATTCTGTCGAGGCTACCACAAGTTATACTTTTTGGTTTATCCAAGCAGTTGTTTCTCACTGGCTAGAGACATTGGGATGTCCAAAGTTAATCGTGGATGCTAGTTATGGTAACTAGTTCATTGGAGTGACTAGCTGTAAGACTTCATATGGTTCTCTGGATATATGGATATGTCAATGAAGTTCTTACTGCAGCTTAAGTGTGATGTTCCTTCGACTTGCAGTGTTCAAGTCATCTTGGTCATGAAGACTTATGCTTTGACATCTTAAGCAAGCATCTTTGAGAAGATGTGGACCCGATATGATTGGGTATAAGTCGAAGTGGGCGAAGGTATTTGAATAGCCTACTGTGGATTCACCACTCCTTGCGAGGAGATGTATACCCTATGACCTCTCGTCGGATTGTTACTAAAGTCTTTGGCCAAAGCATTACATGTTTAGAGTATGGTACTCTTGGATACATATTCAATAACTAGAATCCGTAGGATAAGGAAGTAATACTTGGGCTAGGTGTGACGTAGTCAACCTAGTGGGGACTGACACAATAGACCATGTCCTGAACCAAGTGGCGATAAGATGAGTGAAGGGAATGGGGCACGACTAAATGTAGCTGATGAAAGGTTTCAGAAGTTGTTTTGGGGTCAACCATTGATTTTTTGATTAATTGGGGATCATGATGTACTACTAGGTGCCACTCATAATTGTTCTATAATTAATGATGAATTATAGACGACCAACATAAATTGGGAACCTATTTGGTTACACGCACTACGAGTGTTATCCGAAGGATTTAAAACGATCTTGAGAATAGAATTCTCAAATCAAGAGAGACTTGGTTTGGTTGGACTAAACAAAGAACGAATATGAAATTTTTTTAGTCGCATCAGAAGCATGGATGGGCTGAGTCTTATGAAGACATGATGGATGGACCAAATCGGTTTGGTTCTAATCTAATGGTAAAAAATAAACCAAAGTGGTTTGGTTTATTTTAAACAATAAACCAAAATTGGTTTGGTTCGTTTTAACTTAAAATTGACTTACGCGATTTGGTTTATTTTAACTTAAGTTAATGGAGCGGGTTAATGGGTTTTGGTTGTGAACCAATAACCCTTTGAGAAAAGGTTTTCGAGAAAAGGCTTTTGAGAAAAGGTCTTGGGAAAAGGTCTCATAATGGTTAAGAGACATGTTCTCTATAAATAACGGGGTTGAGAGATAACCCATGTTCGTTGGTTTTTAGGATTTTGAAACCCTAGCCTTTCTCTCCTCTCCCTCTCTTTTGCTTGTGCTCCGTCCATTGGAAGTGTCACTGCCCAAACTCAGCCGCCAGCCACCTTCAGTCGTCGGTCAACCACCGAGCCGTCGACCATCCACTGACCAATAGTCCAGCCGTCGACCACTTGTTTGGCCGACCACCTCCTCCACCAAGCTGGCCTATTGGACAACTTGTGTTCTTTGCGACAAGAGAGTCGTTTAGCTGTCGTTTGGAACTCCGGAAGAGACCTCCTTGCTGAGGATTAGATCTCTGGCAATCCTCTTTGGTGGAGTATCGAAGTTTCGTAAATTGGTTGAAGAAAACCACTTTCGAAAAGTGAGTTTACGTAAGTCATTTTTGGATTCGAATTGGATTTGAGTTTACGTAACTCTTCGACGCAAGGCTAGTAACTCTTGTGAAGACGGAGCTTATAGCATGTTGAAGCTATCCCGAGGTGTAGGAGTAGTTATCTAATCTAGGGTTAAGGTTAGATGGATTAAACCAACATTGGTAAGTCACAAACAGTGCTAACAGTCGATTGAGAAAGCTCCAGTCGAGTGTCAACATCTCCAGTTGAGGTGGCGCCTCAACTGGTTTCTGAATTTTTTGAAATCGAATTTTCAGATGAACTTCAGAAATACATAAGTAATTCTATAAAATTTAAAAACTCGTGAAATTTCAACCACACATTACTTATACCAAACACTATAAGGGAAAAATAAGTTTTTGTGAAAATAAACTTTAAATTCAAATAATGATACAAAGTTCAAAAGCATTGAAACTTTCAATGTTTTTAGCCAACATTGTTCCAATCTTCTCAATGGTGATTGCTATCAAAAGATAGGCTTCACCAAGGTTTTTCAAAATCATTTTAAAATGTTTTCCAAACCTTAATTTCAATCATGGTCTATGGGCTAAGTATACATGACTTGTATACTAGCTTTCCTCATGATTTATATATATAATTGAGATGAGTTTGAGTTCATCTAGATGTAACATCTATACACCTTGAACTTAACTCATTTTCCTAACATCTTACATGTAGCTAAGGTGTATAAAAACACACACAAGTCAATGTAATTGTGAGATGTAGATTTTGGTTATTCCTAGTATAAGGTCTCATGTATTTTTCAAGGCAACACTATTTAATTTCCTTATACTTGAGACTTCAAATCATGCCATTGTCCTTAAATTTATTTTAATTATCATAAATGCATGAATACTGATCATGGCATAAGAATGTGAATAATTTAAAAGTATTTTCCAATAATCATAATGTCATGTCATAAAGATAGACCAAAATATAAACATGACATATTCAAATTAAGCATGATCATGACATTTTATATGATTAAATTAAATATGATGTCATGACATGACATATGACAAAACAAAAACATGGTAAATATATGAAATACAGAGTTATAGGATACCTAAGTTTTAAGAAAAATTTACCATTTTCTAGAATTATGTACATTTTGCCATAATAACTCAAATTTTCTAAGTGTGCCAAAAACCCAAAATGACACACCATGACTCTAGACCTAATTGTGCCAATTTTGATCAATTTTTCAACTTCCATAAAATTCATTGGCACATCGTAAAATCTTTTAAGACATAATTCAACCTCATTTCTAAGAAATCCTAAAACCTTGAAAATGTCCTAAAGTTCCACCTTTACCATGATTAGGTTAACTACCTATCCATTCAAGGTTGGCATACCCTAAACCCATCTAGCTTTAGGATATCACGCTCTTAGGAACCCAATACCTAATCGAGCTCCTTGAGTTTACTAGGTACTCACTAGGGATAACTTCCCTTAGTACCTTCCTAATGACCCTCCTAGGCTTAAAAGCCTTAGTCATTTGGTCTTGTCAAGGTTAACCCTAGGGATTGTTTCCCTTGTAACCTCGTTAGTGGCTTTCCTACGTTTCATTGAAACCTTATGTTGTTGCAGTGGCACCAGATAATCGAACCTAGGTTTTGATTATGGCAAAGACCCAAAGTTAAGGTCTTATCATTATCTCATATGCTCGGTTAAGTGTGCAGAAATGATTAAGCTAAGCTGAAGGTCAGCGACACCCGGAGAATCTCGAGTCGAGAAACCATGGTGGTCGGGTGACACCGAGAGAACTTTGGATGGAGTCGAAGAACCTAGGTGAAGATCGAAAGCAAAGCTACAAGTCACAAAGGACTAGAGATAAGCTCGAGTGTGAGTAAAGGTGAGGCTGGGTCCTCCATATGGGGATGACTTTAGGCAGTGATTCGACTAAGACTTCCAATTGAAGGTCTAGGTCGAGATCGGATGGTAAGTACCCGTCGAATTTATCTTTACTCATGTGTTTTCGAACTAACTCTTTGTTGCAGTTGAATAAACTAGCAGGTAGTCGACTGATGAAGGCCATCAGTCGACTGTTATTCAAACTGTCAGCTTCGATGAATGTCAAACTTGATCCCCTTATCTTGGGGGTGATGTGGCCTTTTTTGTTGGATCTTGATCTCATCGATCAGAGGGATGAAGGGCTATAAAAAGAGGAGGGTTTCACACCTTTTTTCATCAATTCAATCTCTCGAAGTGCTCCCGCAACACCGCATCTCTACGACTCCAAAACCCTAGCGCAACGTCAACGACACACCCTCAACTTCAAGCTTCGATCGTCGTTGGTATAGTTTAGAGTTTCCATTTCAATTACTCATATTTTATCATTGATTGTCGAGCTTTTAATCGTAACGAGGAGAGGTGGATTTGTCCCTCTACCTTGAGTTTTTATTCTCTTGTAATCATCATCTCCTACCTCCAATGAGGTGGAGACTTGTTAGTGAATTTCCTTTCGTCTGCAGTCCAAGATCGCAGGGCCTTGGATTAGCAACCGTTAGATTGTGAACCAAGTAAAAATAAACGTGTGTTCATTTACTTTTCTGCTGCATTACTCTTGTCTTGTTTTAATCGAACGAATCGAAAAGAATTTGTTGCTCGCTATTCAACCCCTCTAGTTTGCTTTTTAATCCTACAATTTCTATCAAAGCGGGGGCACTACGATTTGGTGCAACCACCAATCTAGCATTTTTTTTGGATTTCTTTTCATATTTAGTTTTATTCTCTTTTCGTATTGTTTTTCATTTCATTAAATTCTCTTGTTTCCCGCACTATTAATCTAAGATGAAAGTATTGCCAATTCATTCGTTCTTTGTGTCGTCTTTGTTTTTGCAAGGTTTTTTCCTTGATGGCCCAACTCGAAGGGTTTAGCACCGCCCGACCTCCATTTTACAATGGAGATGACTTCCGTTACTGGAAGGGTCGGATGGAGTGCTACTTATAAACCCAAGTAGAGATGTGGATCGTGATTCAAACAGGGTTCTCGCTACCTACCAACGAAGACGGCAAGTTCCTAGATTGTGACAAGTGGACCAACACCATGAAACATCAAGTGGAGGTCGATGCAAAGGCAACCCAAATCCTACAATGCGGTCTTTCCAAGTAGTAGCTCAATCGGGTCAGACCATTCATAAGCGCGAAGGACTTATGGAACAAGCTCATTGAGCTACACGAAGGAATGGCCGACACGAAGGTATGTAAGCATGATTTATTATTAAATAAATTATTTAATTTGAAAATGCAGGAACACGAGACTGCCACTCAATTACATGTAAGGATCCAGGAGATCATGAATGGACTCCACTCGATCGGACAAAAGGTGGAGAATCGAGACATAATAAGGTATGCATTAAACGCATTTCCTAGGACCACCTTGTGGGCATCCATGGTTGATGCATAAAAGGAATCTAGAGATCTATCTAAGATTAGGTTAGACGAACTTTTTTCAGAATTTGAATTACATGAACAATCTAATGTGGTCCCGGCCAAGAAAGGAATTGCTTTGGTTGCAGATCGGAAGAAGAAGGCAAAGAGCAAATCACCTCCCGAAGAAGAAGAAGAGTACGAATCGGAGGTGAATGACGAGATGTAGACTGAACTAGTGAATCTAGTTTGGAAGATGATCAAGAACTGAAAATGCTCGATCAAGCAATCCAAGGAAAAGCAAAGTTCTGATTATCGATGCTACGAATGCAACAAGATGGGCCACATCAAATCAGATTGCCCAAGACTAAAGAACAAACCATCTCAATTCAAGAAGAAGGCGCTCAATGTTGGTGCAATCGGCCTAGGTCAGGATTGACCAGGACTCGAGTTTTGACTCGAGTGATGTTTTGATGTTTCGACAAAAACATATGACAATGTAATTGTTATGGGAAAGTCCAAGTCTTGTGTACTTGGCATGGAAAGTCCAAGTGGAACACTTGGCATTTGGTAAAGTCCAAGTCTTGAGTACTTGGCATGAAAAGTCCAAGTGGGACACTTGGCACAGGAAAAGTCCAAGCATGGGTCTTAGCAATGTAAAAGTCCAACATGGGTTGGCAAGGGAAAGTCCAAGCATGGTCTTGGCATTTGAGAAGTCCAACATGGGTTGGCAAGGGAAAAGTCCAAGCATGGGTCTTGGCAATGTAAAAGTCCAACATGGGTTGGCAAGGGAAAGTCCAAGCTTGAGTCTTGGCATGAGAAGTCCAAGGGGTTTGATATTGGCTGCGTAAAGTCCAAGCGGGAGTCTTGGTAGCATAAGTCCAATGGTTGGCGGCGTAAGTCCAATGTGCTTTGGCGGTGTAGACACCGTTAGCATGACATAGCCGACGGAAGCACCTAGAGGCTAGCGCGATAGATGAACAAGTCATGGATGACTTGGAGGGATCCGAGAGGCGTGAGGCTGATGGAGGTGGCTAGAAGGCTTAGGTCTAGGCTAAGGGTGGTCTAGCAAGTATGGGGGCACCATATTTGGGTTAAAACCTCATTTTTGAGGTTGGCTGCATTATGGCCGTGAGTCGACTTGAGTTCGACCGCCGCTTTAGAGCCGAAATGCTCGCAATGATCGCCATCGGAGCAATGATCGGTGTCGACGGCAATCCGATCGCTAAGGGTCGACTGATCGCCATCCAATGTCGAGCACAGAATCGCTCAGAGTGACCGCCATCGGCTACGGGCCGGCGGCCGATCGCCAATGTTGGCGTCGATCGCTAAGAGATCCGTTGGAGTTTTTCCAGCGTGGATCGAGCCATTGTCTCACGACAACAGTGGCATCAGTCGACTGGTGACTTATGGCAGTCGACTGATGGGCGGAAATCTAGATCGCGCGCAAGGATAAAACGAGCTCGACGGGAGGGTTTTTGGCATCAGTTCTTAAGTGATTTCTTGGACATTTTTGAGGCAATTTACTGCTGCAAATCAGGGTCTTCAACCACGGTTCAAGAGATCAACAAGCAAGCAATCAAAAGGCATTTGTAAAGCCTTTTCTTTACTTATATTGCATTGTATCTCATTGTATTTGCTTGTATCTACTTAGATTATTGTTGTAATCTTTTGTACGAGATTTCTCCACCTCCGACTTGTTGTCGAGAAGGAGTATTTGTGATTAGTGAGTGTGTGTGCATCACTAGGGCTCTTTAGAGGTCGATCCGTGGAGTAGGAACCGTTCGGTTCCGAACCACGTTATATCTTTGTGTTAGCGTGTTGTTTATTTCATTATCGTTATTATTTTTCTATTTCCACTGTGCTAACAAAATTGTAGAGACGACACAGCAACAAATTTCATCTACGTACGAACCGCGCTATTCTCCCCCCCTCTAGCGGTGTCAAATTTCCAACAAGTGGTATCAGAGCCCGGGGCTCTTCTACGGAATAACCGCCGGGAGCTAAGACAAAGAGGCTAGAGAGTGAAGATGGAAGAACCATTGGGATGGGACATCAACACCCCAATTCCCTATTCCTTCTATGGACGAGAAGGTTTCAATTCTTGGAAGGCGAGAATTGAAGATTTCTTGATGATGAGAGACCTTGAGGAGTGGTCCGCGTTGATGGAAGGATTTGAATATCCTAAGGGACCAAAGGGAGGGTTTCTCAAGAAGAAGAAGTGGAGTGAGAAGCAACTCCAACAATTCGATAAAAACAAGAAGGTAATCAAATTCATTTTTGATTTAATTCCTAATGACCTTTTGTGTATGTTAGGTAATTATGTAGATGCTAAAGAGTTATGGAGCCAAGTGTCAAAGCTCCATGAAAACTCATCATCGATCCAAGAAGAAGAAGAAGAAGACGAGTGCTCACCCTCTCAAGCTCAAGAATGTTCACCATCAATTCAAGAAGATAAGGAGGGTGAAGAAGAGAGATCATCCTCACAAGGAAGTGAGGATTTGGAGGTTGATACGGAATCAACATCCGGATCGGAAGAGGTGGAGGAAGTGGAAGAAGCATCCACCTCAAGGATTGAGGGGGAGGAGAGAACCTCCACACCCAAACATCAAGAAGAAGCTTCGACATCCAGTCAAGATGAAGAAGCCCAAAGTCCAATTCCGGTCCTCATTAACCTAGGTAACTCAAGCAATTTAAGTTTAAATAAAAATCATATAATTTGCTTTGAGTGTAGAGAAACCGGGCACTATAAGAGCAAGTGCCCAAAGAAGATCAGAAAAGCTCCTCCGACACCAAAACCTCAAGAAAGATCAAAAGATGCCGGTGCCACCACTAGAAGAAGCAAAGAGCACGTCATTTGCTTCAAGTGTCAACAACCAGGGCATTTTAGGAATTCATGCCCTAGGGGGAGCAAGAAAGTCAAAGAGGGAGCTATACATGTAGGGGGAGCCTCGAAGGCAAACCCTAGGGTAACCTCTAATCTTGCACCTTCTAAATTTAAAAGTCAAAAGCATGCTAGGAGTTATAATTCTCTTGCTATTGTACATGAAAAGCATGCTAGAAATAATAGATATATTTGTTTAGGTGCTAAGAGTGTCCACTTAGGAAATAAGAAGAAATTTGGGACTAATGTCCCTAAAAATATTTTACCTAGGGAATCTATCAAGAAAATAGGAGAACACCTAGGTTTCAATCCCAAATGGACTAGGCATATGCCTAGGAAGTCCAATGCCCAATATTTAAATCAAAATTCTAAAATTGGGCAATTAGAAAAGGAAAATCAAGTCTTGAGGTCAAGGCTTGAAAAACTTGAAAAGACCCTTAATAAGATACAAAATCAATTTAAAGGGTATAGTGGTCAAAATCAAGGGTCCAAAAGTCAAAGTCAACACCTAGGACCTAAGTGTCAAAAGTCAACCAAGGGCAAGCAAGGTTTGGGTCACAAACCTAAGCCTAAAGTGGCTTATCATAGTGTTCCATTTGATTATGGGACACAAACTAGGTCTAGGAAGACCAAGGTCAATAGGGAAGTCATTCCTAAGGTTGACCAAAGGTTGTGCCTAGTGGCTAGGGTTTCTAGGAAACCTAGGGTGGCCACCAAGAAGGTTGCAAGGGGAGTTACCCCTAGAGTCAACCTAGGCAAGACCCAAGTGACCAAGGCTAATAAGCCTAGAAGGGTCATTAGGAAGGTATCTAGGGAGGTTATCCCTAAGGAATACCTAATTAACCCTAGGAGCTCAAATCAGTTTTGGGTTCGTAAGAGCGTGATTGATTCACGCTAGATGCGTTTAGGGTGTGCCAACCTTGATTGGATGAGTAGTTAACTCAACCATGGTAAAGGTGGCACTTTAAGATATTTTCAAGGTTATGGTTACCTTGGAAATAGATTTGAATTAATATCCTAAAAGATTTTAGGATGTGCCAATGCACTTTTGAAATTAAGAAAAATCAATTAAATTTGTACAATTTAGGTTTAGAGGTTAGTGTGTCATTTTGGGTTTTTGGCACACTAGGGAGATTAGGTTAATATGACAAAATATGATTAAGCCCAACAAATGGCAATTAATATTAAAATTTAGGTATTATTATACCTATATATTTTATATGCCATGCTTTTTTTGTCATATAACATGTCATGACATCATGCTTACTTTTAATCATTTTATATGTCATGTTCATGTTTTAGGATTAAGGTTTTAAATGTCATGTGTCTTTAGATTTCATCTTATGCCATGACATCATGATTATGAGCATATGCTAATTTATATCATCATTAATGCCATAATCATTCATGTATTTAAGAAAAATTCGATTGAAATTGATTTAAGGACTATGGCATGACTTGGAGTCCCATTCATAAGGGAATCAAGTAGGGTTGCCTTAGAAGATGCATGAAACCCTAGTTTTAAATGAACCAAAACCCACATCTGACATCCAATTGACATGTATGTGTATTTATACACCCTAGATACATGTGAGATTCTAGGATATGAGTTAAGTTAAAGGTGCATAGTTTTTGCATCTAGATGAACTAAAACTCATCTAATTTCAAATATGGATCATTAGGAAAACTTGTGTACAAGTCATGTGCATAGAGCCCAAGGAATATGATCCAAAACATGGTTTTGAAATCATTTTAAAATCAATTTAGAAAACCTTGGTAAAGTCTATCTTTTGATAGCAATCACCATTGATGAAGTTGATACAAAATAGGGCCAAAACATTGAAAATTTCAATGGTTTTGAGTTTTGTATCAAACTCACTATTTTATGGGTAAAATAATTTTCAAATATTTTTCACCAATTGTAATGACTATAAGTAATATACGTATCAAATTTTATGATTTTTCAAATTACATATAATTACTTATATTTTTCCAAATTATCAATTTGAAATTCAGAAATTTATTTATCATCGACCGCCTCTGGTGTGATCGACTAATATGGGTGGCAAATGATCGATTATCGTCAGAGTCGACTTCCAACCCTAGGATAAGGTTCCTAATCACTCCTAACCCTAGGATATGCTTTAGGAAGCATTATAAAGGGTGAAAATCCATTGGATATGGATTAGGAGCTGTGTTAGGTCAAAGTATCAAATTTAGGGTGAGTGAAAGTTCTATGTTGAACTTAGAACCTTAATTTTGATGGTTTAGAGTTCCTATTGGCTTAGGGGCTTCCCAAAGACATTGTTGGTGCAATGGTCAAGGGGAAGCAAGCCTTTAGGGGGAGGTATCCATCTTGGGATGATGGATGTGTCTTTCTACTTGAAGAGGAGAAGTTATTGGGAGAGTATCATCAATTGAGAAACTTGATGGGTTTTTGATACCCAATTTGGAAATTGGGAGAGAGTATAGGATTGCCTCTCTTGAGTGATATGTGAATTATCACTAGGAAGATGGTAGGCATCCTAGGTATTTATTTTTGGATCAAGGGGGAGATTGTAAGATCTCATTGGTACATGAGACATTGACCTCCTTGGAGAGAAAACCTTTTTGATGTTAGTCAAAAAGGGGGAGAATGTTTGGGGGAGAACATTTGGAGAGTGTTTACTAATTTGGGATAATTGGTAAGGGATTTGACTTAGTGGTCTAACTCAAATGATTTGTTTGGTTTTTATCAAACATCAAAAAGGGGGAGATTGTTGGTGCAATCGGGCCAGGTCACGATTGACCAGGACTCGAGTGATGTTTTGATGTTTCGACAAAAACATATGACAATGTAATTGTCATGGAAAAGTCCAAGTCTTGTGTACTTGGCATGGAAAGTCCAAGTGGAACACTTGGCATTTGGTAAAGTCCAAGTCTTGAGTACTTGGCATGAAAAGTCCAAGTGGGACACTTGGCACAGGAAAAGTCCAAGCATGGGTCTTGGCAATGTAAAAGTCCAACATGGGTTGGCAAGGGAAAGTCCAAGCATGGTCATGGCATTTGAGAAGTCCAACATGGGTTGGCAAGGGAAAAGTCCAAGCATGGGTCTTGGCAATGTAAAAGTCCAACATGGGTTAGCAAGGGAAAGTCCAAGCTTGAGTCTTGGCATGAGAAGTCCAAGGGGTTTGATATTGGCTGCGTAAAGTCCAAGCGGGAGTCTTGGCAGCATAAGTCTAATGGTTGACGGCGTAAAGTCCAAGCGGAGTCTTGGCGGCGTAAGTCCAATGTGCCTTGGCGGTGTAGACACCGTTAGCATGACATAGCCGACGGAAGCATCTAGAGGCTTGCGCGATGGATGAATAAGTAATGGATGACTTGGAGGGATACGAGAGGCGTGAGGCTGATGGAGGTGGCTAGAAGGCTTAGGTCTAGGCTAAGGGTGGTCTAGCAAGTATGGGGGCACCATATTTGGGTTAAAACCTCAGTTTAGAGGAAATGCTCTGGCGATCGTTGCTCGATGGAAGCGATCGGGTGTCGGCAGCGATCGACCGCCAAGGGTAGAACGATCGATTGCCGATCAATGTCGAGCAGAATGCTCGTAGCCGATCCGGTCGGCTACGGCCGATCGGCCGCGCCAAGAGATCCGTATAAGTTTTTCCAGCGTGGATCGAGCCGTTGTCTCACGACAACAGTGGCATCAGTCGACTGGTGACTTATGGCAGTCGACTGATGGGCGGAAATCCAGGTCGCGCGCAAGGATAAAAGGAGCTCGACGGGAGGGTTTTTGGCATCAGTTCTTAAGCGATTTCTTGGACATTTTTGAGGCGATTTGCTGCTACAAATCAGGGTCTTCAACCACGGTTCAAGGGATCAACAAGCAAGCAATCAAAAGGCATTTGTAAAGCTTTTTCTTTACTTATATTGCATTGTATCTCATTGTATTTGCTTGTATCTACTTAGATTATTGTTGTAATCTTTTGTACGAGGTTTCTCCACCTCCGACTTGTTGTCGAGAAGGAGTATTTGTGATTAGTGAGTGCGTGTGCATCACTAGGGCTCTTTAGAGCTCGATCCGTGGAGTAGGAACCGTTCGGTTCCGAACCACGTTATATCTTTGTGTTAGCGTGTTGTTCATTTTGTTATCGTTATTATTTTTCTATTTCCGCTGCGCTAACAAAATTGTAGAGACGACACGACAACGAATTCCATCTATGTACGAACCGCGCTATTCTCCCCCCCTCTAGAGGCATCAAATTTCCAACACTCAACGCAACATGGGAGGAATCATTGGAGGAGGAAGACGAGCTCAATAATCTCGCGTTCATGGCCAAGCCGATCGAGCCCGAAGTAAGCGATGAGCCTGAGACCGAGTCCGACTCTGGATCGGAAGATGAACTTCAATTCAAGATAAGCCATGGATCCGTATGCAGTTCAAGAGATTCGATCAAAGTAAGTCAGTCTTTAATTGATACACTTTACAATGCAATTAAATATTTAAATAAAAAGTTAGCTAAGTTCGAGTCCAAGGTCGAGACCTTAGTTGAGGAGGTTAAACTCCTTAAACATAAGGTCTCCCTAACCTCTTCGACTAGTTGAGTTCAAGAGGAGAACTCAACTCGAGTTGAAAAACTCAAAGAAGAGAACTCTCTCTTGAAAGGACAAGTCCAAGATCTTAGGCAAACATTGGAAAGGTTTACTTTGGGATCCAAGGGGCTTGACCTACTACTTGGATCACAAAGGGCCGTGTATAACAAGGCAAGTGTAAAATACTAGAAAAAAATTCTTGGTAATTAGGAAAATACCCTATGGAATTTTTCTAGGAATTTTAGAAAATTTCCTAGACTTAAATGGAAATTTCTATGACAGTTGTGGGGAAAGATTTAATAGGCTTTGGGAAAGCCTATTTGGGATAAATTAAATTTGAGGTTTCATGGTTAGAAGTTAACTTAAACCTAACTTAGGTTTAAGTCTATTGTGTTTAATTATTTGAACCTAGATTTAATTGAACCCAGGGTTTAGTCTTATAGGGTTGTAAACCCAACCCGTTATTAAACCCGATCCATTTTCTTATTCCTTTCCGTTTCCTCTCCCTCCGCCGAACGACTTCAATTCTTTATTTTGTCGGTTTCTTTTCTTTCCCACGCGCGATGACATCTCTTCTGCTTATCTTCTCTGCTCTCTCGAAACCCACGGCTACCTCTTCTTCTCCCTCTCCTCTGCAAACGACGGTCGGCGTCCTCGATAGTCTTCGCAGATGGGCTGGAATTGGGAGGGTAGGAGTGGATGGAAGCTTGGATTGGGCGGAGGGTGTGTGCGGCTGGAGGCCTGTGCCGACAGCGAGTGTGCTCGGGGCCGAGAGTTAGGGTTAGTGGAGCCAGCACCGTGTGCTAATTTGGGGCTCAAATGCCTATCAAAGCAGACGGTGGTCTGGCAGCGACTGGGCAGCAATAGGGAGCAGAGCGCCCGATTTGAGGGTTCTACGGTCGGTGGTCGTCGAAGCTAGGTAAGGATCGATTTTCATTCTTGCTTCAGATGAGATCTGAGTTCTTGATGTGGTTTCCTTCGTTGAGCTTGATCCATTGATTTAGGGCAGCGGTGGTTGAGCGCCGATTTTCTCCGGTGAACTGAGCAATTAGGGAGATTCCAATCACAGTGAATCGAGAAGTGGATCAAGCTGGATGGTGTGCTATGTTGGGGTTTGTTTGGCTGTGAAGCTATGATTGAGTGTTGGGTGGGCAGTGGGTGTTGTTGACCTTCTCCTATATTGGCGTTGATCAATCCTATTGTTGCCTTGTGGTTGTGAGGTGAGTTTCCTTCATTTGTTGTTCTTCTTAATTGATGAGTAATTGATTCTAGGGAATAAGTTGTTGTATGGAAGGATTTATGATGCTCTGTTAAAGGGGTTGTAAACAAGCTGGTGGAAGCGGAATGGATTAGGAGGTAAGGTTTTTACATGTTGATTATGTTAACATATTTCTATAGGATGAAGAAATTTAATTATGGAGTGATAATTAATTTTTGGTGAACATATCAGATTATGAGGTTGCTTCCAATTGGGCTATTTGAATTTTAATTCGAAACCTTGGATCAAGAAGTTGTGCTAGGAGAGGCTAAACATGGTAAGTCCATATTTAGATGTTTATGGATGCATACTGTGGTTACAATGGATTTGATAATTAATGAATGGTATGAGATTGTACAACTATGGGAATTAGTTGATTGATCAGGGATTAGGATTGGATTAGACTCATATTCCTATAGATTGATTATGTTAGTGTTGAGTTATGTTTGTATGTTAAATTGCAGGACCTGAATTCAGGACAGTCCTTTGGATGTGAAGACTCCTCGATAAGTCTTCGAATCAGGTGGGTAATTTCCTACCCTGGTCAGGTAGATGTAATTGCATTCAGATTTAGTCATAGATATGAGCATGTTAGGTGTTCATATTATCTTGTCCCTGCTCTTATTTATCTTATGCTTGATACTTATCGTTGGCTATATTTACTCAAAGGTTGATATCACATTTCCTTTATTATGATTTAGGGTTATAGATGTGATGTAAATAGGCCTAGATGTTTAGTAGGGTGTAGATGTTGGAGTACGGATGATAACCAGATTTGTAAATTGGGTAAAGGTTCATCCGTGGGTAGGTAATGCCCTAAAGGTAGGATTTATTCCAATACCTATATGTTGCATACTTATTACCAACCATGTATTGTGTAATGGTTAAGTAAAGAGTGATTAGTGTGTCGCTACGGACCGGTGGTCCCAGCTTGATATGATTAGTCGAGTACGACTCTCTACAGGATAGAGAGTGCATCGATCAGTTGAGTACGACTCTCTATTGGATAGAGAGTTATGATCAGTTAAGTACGGCTCTCTACAAGATAGAGAGTCCGTCGATTAGTTGAGTACGACTCTCTTCAGGATAGAAAGTATATTGATCAGATGGGTATGCCTCTCTATTGAACAGAGAGCCTGTGATAGATGTCTGTATGTGTGACGGTACATTCATGTCATTTGCATACATTTTGACGGCATAGTCTCCCTTGGGGTTGAGAGAGTCATCAGTCATCTTGCCTCCCAGGTTACTCCCCGAGGAGTAACTGGTGTGAGGGCAGAGCATTTGTTGTGCCACACTCTACCACTATAGACGGTGGTAGTTGGAGTTGCGTGCAGTTGTCCTGGGTGGGTGGCACTCGACCACTCATTGGTAGTGTCAATCGGAGTGGCCAGCAGCAGGAACCCCTATTGTATAGCGAGCTCTCTATGCTCATATGCTACTTGATCATACTGCCCACTCAGCCACTCTAGAGCAGTGGTTGGTGTTGAGTTGGGATAGTTATCATGTCGTGCCACCTAGGCCACACTGGGGTCGTGGTAGCGAGTAGGGGTGCGCAGGCATGACCATGCATGCTGCATTGTCGTATCTTATGGCGCTTTGCATATTACCATATATATACATATATACATGTATATATATGGATGGTTGTGATTAATATATATATAGATGTAGTTTATATATATATATATATGCTTATTGTGATGTTGCATTTGATTGTACTATGTTTGCTGCATTTGGTTGTACATCATATTCATGCATGCTTCTTGCATCTGTTATACGGTTGTGTCGGATACTTGTATATTTGTGGATAGACCATTAGATACCTTGACCTGTATCATGAGTATATTGTGAGTTAGTATTTACTCTTCCTGTTATATATATGTTGGATATATGCTCAGGTTGGATCAGAGTAGTGTAGCAGACTTTCAGGTATGTCTGCATTATATGTTGTTTATTTGATTAGATGGTGTATGCATATATTTATATACTGTGTTGGTATACCTATTGTAATTTTAGGTTATGTTGTTGAATGACATGTGATATTGATATATATTTTTACATGTTCTATCTTATTACCTGCTGAGTTCTTACTACCTAGACCTTGATTTTTTCGATAGTAGTAGAAATCGTAGTGACTTGAGCACCGTGTGCGACATCTCATCTCACCTCCGAGGCTCCTGTGTTTGTTTTGGGCTTTCCGTATGTTTTGTTAGGTATTTGGAGTTTTCGTGATATACTGTGTTGTGGACTTGTGGATTCGGATTTTGTCACTGTTCCGTTATGTTGTGATGTGTCAGTCATACCGGTATGCACTGTATGTAGTTGTGATGTGTTTGTTTTATGTTTCTGCTATGTATTTGTGGTAGTTAGTTTGTTATCTTATTGTGATTTGTTTACATATATATTTGTTGTTGTTGTTGTGGCCTACGGGCCTTGTATTATCCCGAAATGTTGCCACGTACAGGGGAGATGTCGTCCGTTTGCTTTTCGATAAGACATGCTCTCGGGGCGTGACAGCAGGACTAGGATTTAGATCAACCATGACTAATAAATCTTATATGTCAATCGTGAATCGAAATAGACAAATAGTCCAAGCATGGGTCCCTAAGACCGCTTTAATTTCACAATTAGGATTCAATAAGTACTAGGTTCCCAAGGACCAAATCCACTATGTGAAAAGACCGAATCGATTCAATGGTCCAGGGGAAGCCAGTACTAAACTTTTTTGTTTTATTTCTTGAATTAGACTTATATGCTTAGTTAATTTTTGTTTTAATTTTTAGAACGGCTAGATAGGGTTAATAACCAATCAATCTTTACAACATAGTATCACGACATAGCGAGATGATAGTACATTAGGGAAACGAAGTCCTATGTGTCCAAGTTAGATAATTCGTATCTAGCTTGGTACACTCAACTAAGTTGAACTAGCTGAAGCTACCTCATCGTATCCTAAACTAGTTAGACTAGAAAGTAATCTTATGTGACTCAAGTAATCAATTTCTTGAATTTGGCTTTGTCTAAGGAAGTGGTCGTTGTTCCAATCAAAGAAGGCCTTTGTGCCTCGCCACGACCTAGAAGTCAATTTCTTGAAAAGTTTACTTGACGAGCTAAAGGTTAAATTCGAATCTAACCCAAGGTTGATTAGTTTCAAAACACTATATTTAATCAAGTAATATTCAAAAACATATAAGGTTAACATGTTTGATCATGTAGAAAGGGTGAGATGACTACTGGGCTAAAATATTCAACCAACTCTTAAAATTCCAATGTCCAATTCAACTACTCTATGTGTAGGATCAATGGATGTTGGACAGTGGATAATCCCGACACATGACCGGAGACCGACTAAAATTTTTGAAGCTTAGATTCAAAAGTCAAGGATTGGTAGCCTTCGGAAACAACAGGAAGCTCAAAATCTTCGGTTCAGGTGATATTGAGCTGAACTCCAACTTTATAATTCGTAATGTACTTTTAGTTAAAATTTTGATTTTAATTTACTTAGCGTAAGTCAATTGTGTGATAACAACTATAAAATTAACTTCTTACAAAATGAATGCCTAATAAAAAATAATGATACTTCAAAAATTATACTTAAGGGAACTAGGAATAGCAACATTTACACAATTAACTTACCCAACTCCTTAACTAAGTATCTAATGACACAGCAAGAGGAATCCTGGTCGCGGCACCGATGACTCGGCCACTCTCACCCAAGACTCATACATAAAATGAGTCAGAGTTGTTTAGTGAGAGGTCTGCCCAACCTCAATCACTTGGAAAATAAAATTTGTAATGCTTGTCAACAAGGTAAACATACTAGGACCTCACATCAACTAACCAACCAAGAAAGAACCAAAAGTGTACTTGAGCTCCTATATTTAGACCTATTTGATTCTCATGGAGCCAAATCACTAAATGGAAGTCAATGTTGTCAAGTTATAGTCGATGACTTCTCTAGGTTCACTTGGGTTAGGTTTCTAAAACATAAAAGTGAAACCTTAGAGAAACTCACCAACTTATGTAAATTAATAGAAAATGAAAAGAATTTTAAGGAAAAAAAGACTTAGAAGTGATCATGGTGGTGAATTCAAAAACCATAGGTTTACCAATTTTTTTAACCAAAATGGATACCGCCATGTGTTTTCTAGCCCTAGGACTCTATTGGGAGGGGAAACTTCGCTTCCCACTTCAACTCGGTCACTTGTTGATGGCGATCCCTTCTACGTCCCCGGATAAAAAATTTTATCCTTGACAAGAGGGATTTCCCAAGCAATCTTGTCATCGTTGTGCTATTCGATTAGAGTGGTCACTTGAACAAACTTGTTGTTCAAGCGACCAACCTCTATTCTACGAATAGACGTGGAATAGACGATGTACGGATTGCCGACTTTTGTGTTTATGTTCAGGGTCCAAGTATATTTAGCCACAAAATAGAATATATATCATGCATATAATTGAAAAGCAAATATAAACATATAACAAATGAAAATAGAGAATCGATATACCTCTCGATCTTCTATTGTATGACCTTCCTCCTTTCGGACGTCGTGTGGGCGACGATCTACCAAAAGTTGAAGCTCCTAGATCACCAATCTTCCTTCCTTGCTCGTTACGAGCAAAAGGAAAAATAGAAACAAGACACTTCTCCTTCCTTTAGCCAACCAACAAGCAACAAGCAAGTTGCTTGCCACGGGCCAACAAGGAGAAGGGAGGAAAGATGAATGTCGGCCAAAGCTCCAAGGGAGGACCCTAAGCCTTGGTTCCACCAGCCAAGGAGAAGAGATTGAGGGAGTTTGGACGCTGGCCAAAGTGAGGAAGGGGTTGTATGGGTGCCGGCAAGCTTGAGGAAGAAGAAGATACGGAAATAGTTTCCTTATTTGGTGCTGCCAACCCCTATTCTCCTTGGCGCCCAAAACCCTAGCCTCTCCCTTTGCCTCTTGCTCTCCACGCCAACCCTAAAGCCTCCTTTTATAGAGTTTAGGGATAAGCCTTGTTTTAATCTCCACCATTGGTTCTAGGGATCTAATCTCAACCGTCGGATCTAGAGATTTAATCTCAACCGTCGAATCTAGAGATTTAATCTCTACCTTTGGATCTAGAGTTTTGTTTCTATCCATTGGATCTAGGCTTCATGAGGTATTAATTTGATACAATAGGGACCATGAGGAGGAGTTGGATCTTGGCCACCCAATGGATCAAGCCCACATAAAGTCCGATCCATTAATGATAATCCAATCCACTAAAGGATTATCATTGATCTACCTCACCAACCCCCATAAGTTAATATGGGATCCATATATTATATGTACATTTTCTCCCCATGTTTAAGATCTCGAATGTCCATCAATTAATTAATTTTCTGACCATTAATTAATCAACATCTAACTCCATGAGTAGTACCACTCAACCTTTTCATCATGCCGGAACAAGTCCACCTGCAGGGTTTACATGATGAACCTTATGAGCTCCTCAAGGGGACATCATCATCCTAATATACAGGACACAGTTTCCTCCTATAATCAACGGCACAACATATAAATAATATCATTTCCCAACTTACCGAGCCTATCGATTTAATCTACAAATCTCGCTCATTGGTAAATCAAAGAATTGAATACTAAGTATATGTGCCCATTATTATATTGGGATTAAGAGTATGTACAATATAATATCTGAGGTCCGATTCGATTATGTAGTCAGCAATAAATAAAATCACCTCTAAGTCGGTCCTGCTCAATACACACAAAGTGTACTAGTGTGATTTTATGGTCAAGACAAACCTATACCAAATCACACTACAACCATACCAATTGTTTGTCCAAAGTCATCTCGGTTGTCAGCCTATACTTATACCTTACAAGGAACCGATAACATGATCTCCCGTGTGACGCCACAAACCATGTTATCTACAATGTAATGTATTAGACAATATGCATAACCATAAAAATATGCAAACAATGATCATGTGATTCTTTTTTCAAAATAAAGATGTTCATACAAAAGATAGACTTTTCAGTATACATCCCAACAATTTCCCACTTTTACTAAAAGACTATGTTGTCCTCGAACTGCCATACATCTGATCCCCATTCCCTCCACATGCCTATCAAAAGCTCTAGCCGGAAGGGCCTTAGTGAAAGGATCTGCCAGGTTATGCTCCGATGCAATCTTGGCCACAACAACTTCTCCTCTCTTTACGATTTATCGTATCAGGTGGTACTTGCGCTTTATGTGTTTACTAGCCTTATCGCCTCGTGGTTCCTTCGAGTTTGCAACTACACCAACCACTATTATCACAATAAATTATTATAGTTCTGGATAAACCATGAATCACATCCAAGTCCATCAGAAAGTTCCTGAGCCACACAGCTTCTTTGGGCGCCTCAGAGGCTGCCACATACTCAGCTTCCATGCTGGAGTCCACCATGCATTTCTGCTTGACACTCCATACAATGGCACCACGTCCTAAAGTAAACACAAAACCTGAGGTAGACTTACTGTTATCCCTATTATATTGGAAGTCAGAATTCGTGTAACCCATAGGGAGTAATTGGTCTGCCTGGTAAACCAGCATATAATCCCTAGTCCTTCTCAGATACTTCAATATATGCTTTACCGTAGTCCAATGTCCCTGCCCTGGATTACTCTGATATCTACTGACCATGCCCATGGCAAAGCAAATATCTGGTCTCATACATAGCATAGCATACATGAAGCTTCCTACTGCCGAAGCATAAGGAACCGCCTTCATCTCCTCTATCTCCTTAGGTGTTCTAGGACACATCTCCTTAGAGAAAGGAACTCCATGCATGAAAGGTAGGAAACCCTTCTTGGAGTTCTACATGCTAAAACGATCCATAATCGTGTCTATGTATGAAGGTTGGAATAAGCACAACATCCTTTTCCTGCGATCCCTTATAACCTTGATCCCAAGGATGTGTCCCACTTCTCCCAAGTCCTTCATATCAAACTGTTTAGACAACCATACCCTTGCGTCCGATAACACCTTGATATTGTTGCCAATCAACAAAATGTCCTCTACGTATAGTACAAGAAATACCACTACGTTTCCATCACATCTCTTGTATACACAAGACTCATCCGGACTTTGAATAAATCCATAAGACTGGATTACTTCATCAAATTCGATGTTCCAAGACCTCGAAGCTTGCTTCAATTCATAAATGGACCGATTAAGCTTACATACAAGATGCTCTTTGCCTTTCACAATGAATTCCTCTGGTTGCTTCATATAGATGTTTTCCTCAAGACTTCCACTAAGGAAAGCTGTCTTGACATCCATCTTCCACACCTCATAATCCATATGAGCTACAATGCATAAGAGAATCCGGATAGACTTAAGCATGGCTACCGGCGAAAAGGTCTCCTCATAATCGATACCCTCTTTCTGAGTATACCTCTTCGCAACAAGCCTCGCTTTGATGGTCTCAACCTTCTCGTCTATTCATCTCTTTCTTTTGTAGATCCACTTGCATCCAATGGTTTTTACACCATTGGGTGGTTCCACTAGCTCCCAGACCTGATTTAAATCCATAGATTCAATCTCAATATTTATTGCACTTTGCCAAGATGCTGCATCTTTATCTCGGATTGCCTCATCATATGTCCAGGGATCAAGTTCATATTCGCCAGGGACCAAATCAGAAGATTCTTTCAAGAACATGAATCTATTAGGCTGTCTCACAACCCTCCCACTACGATGAGGTATCACCTGTGTATCCTCTGTGACACGCGGTGCAGTGAACTGTGGTATATCCTCTTATACCTGTGGTACTGAAGAAGTGACTTCCCCTTTTATTTCCTCCAGAACAATCTTACTCATGGGCTTGTGGTTCATCACATAGTCTTCCTCTAGAAATCTAGCGTTCATGTTAACGATCACCCTCTGATCTCTAGGACTATAAAACAAACCATCCTTGGTTCCTCTAGGATAGCCAACGAACATGCGTACTTCTGTATGAGGTTCTAACTTACCAGCATCTGCCTTCAACACATGTGCTGGACTCCCCCATATCCGAATATGTCTTAGACTAGGCTTTCTCCCAGTCTACAATTGTGTGGGAGTAGAAGGCACTGATTTAGATGGAACCAAGTTCAGAATGTACACCGCCATATCTAGAGCATATCCCCAGAACGAATCTGACAACTCAAAATAACTCATCATCGATCTAATCATCTCTATAAGAGTCCTATTCCATCGCTCTGCTACACCATTCTGCTGGGGTGTGCCAGGTGCAGACAATTGAAATTTAATCCCAGCCTCTGATAAGTAGTTCCTAAACTCTCCCAAGAGGTACTCACCACCATGATCAGATCGCAGTGTCTTGATACTTTTACCTTGATTTTTCTCCGCATCAGTCTTGAATTCTTTGAACTTGTCAAAGCATTCAAACTTGCGGCGCATCAAGTAAATGTATCCATATCTCGAATAATCATCTATAAAAGAGACGAAATACTCAAAGCCACCTCTAGCCTGGATAGACATAGGACCACACAAATCAGAATGAACCAATTCTAACACATCTTTGGCTCTATACCCCTTGGCCTTAAAAGGCCTCTTGGTCATTTTACTCTCCAAGAAAGATTCGCAGGTTGGGAAATCTTCCACCACTAATGAACCCATAGGTCCATCAGCTATCAACCTTTGAATTCTGCTTAGGTTAATATGGCCAAGCCTAAGATGCCAAAGATATGTTTGGTTCATCTTCGAAGGTTCTTTTCTCTTATTGGAATTTGAAGATGAGTTATTAACTTCAATTTGCATCGTTGGAGGTTTTGGTTAAAGTATGTATAGATTTCCTATCAATGCACCTGAACAGATAATGTCCCTATTCCTTTTTATAACAACTCTATCATTAAAAGAAATAGAATATCCATCCATAAACAATTTAGAAACCGAAATTAAATTCTTTCTATATAAGGGTACGTAAAAGCAATTCTTAATAACCAAAACTTTATTTTTCTCAAAAGATAAATGAACATCTCCCACTGCAATAGCCGTCACCTTCGTGGCATCGCCCAAGTACACGGTAATCTCCCCCTCAGCCAGTTGTCTGGTTTCCTAGAACCCCTGCAAAGTATTGCAGACATGATCAGTGGCTCCCGTATCTACACACCAGGTGTCGGTAGATAACACTACTAAACATGTTTCAATGACTAGACCAAAAGATATACCTTTGTTCTACTTGTGGTTGGGGCAGTCCTTCTTCCAGTGTCCAGTCTGCTTACAAGTGAAGCACATGCCTTTCGGCTTCTTCACTCCTCCCTGAGTTCCTCCCACCGCCTTTGTCCCAGTTTGTTTCTTCTTCTTCTTACCTTTCGGCTTAGAAGTAGAAACCTTTTGGGTCACCATGGCATACGCCTGAGCACTCTAATGAAATAGCCTTTCTATCGCCTAGAGTTCTATCAGAAGCTCCACCAACGAATACAACCTCTTGTTCATGTTGTAGTTCAGACGAAACTGCTCAAAACTCCTAGGTAGAGACTGGAGAATGATATCGACCTAGATTTCCCCATCGATCTCGGCTCCGAGGACTTCCAACTCATTTAAATGAGCCAACATTTTGAGAACATGAGCCCTCACGGGTGTTCCCTTGATCATGGTGGTCGTCATCAAGTTCCTCATGGCTTCCTGCCTAGCAGCCCGATTCTGGTGTCCGAAAAGCTCTTTGAGATTGAGCATCATGTCATAAGCAGTGGGCATGACTTGATGCTGATGTTGTAGTACATTTGACATAGATGCCAAAATGTAACACCGCACCATCTCATCGACCTTTATCCACTTCTTATAACTCTCTTTCTCCTTTTCCCCAGAATCATCTGCAGGCTTAGGAGGGCACACTTCGAAGATTACATATTTGTATTCCTCAGCAGTCAAGACAATGTCTAGATTCCTCTTCCAATCAACATAGTTGGGTCCAGTAAGTTTATTTTCTTTCAGTATCACAGCAAGCGGGTTGAAAGTCATTTTGAAAGAAAACCTAAGAATCACATAGATCAAAACATTAGATTTCAAAAAATTATTGATTCCTCAAACAATAATATTTTAAAATCAACCAACACCTTAAAACACCGAGAATATCGTATGCCACGATAGTGTGGAAGTATACGAATTCTACATTTGTAAGAGGAGGTTTTTCCCATTAATTTTACTATCTTGTCAACCTAACTTTTTGACTAGTAAAATTAATAGTTGGTTCCTCTTTGGCCATACAAATAAAAGCAGTGACTCCGATGGGGAGGATACTTATATTTGTATCTAAGCGTTCACCATTACTCAGTACCAAGGTAATTATCTTGGGTTATGTGCCTTCCTATGGGAAAGTACACACGCTTCTTAATAATTTCCTATAACCATATTCGACCTTGTGATTCGCAAACAAACTCATCCTATGGGGAGGAAGGCACTCAGAGCCGACACACAAGTTTGTTTGCATCACTTGTCAAATCGTAATGGAGGTCGTGGGAATTTATAAAAATTTTCCTCTCCCACTTAGTAATTTGAAATTGAGGAATTTTCTAGCCTACGACATGCATATCAAACAATAAGCAATAAATATGAAAAATAAAAATTTTCCAACTATTATGGCTTTTGTCTTCAATATGTCTCTCGTCGTATCGCCTTCTCGTCCGCTCCTCCTACGCCATGTACGAGCCATCCGGAGATCCGAGCCAAGACTAAAATCTATTTTAATTTACATCCATCGATCCTATACTCCACGAGGGAGTGTACATGAAATCTAGATCGAAAGTAAACTAAAATAAAAAGAGTGGCTAAACAATGTCGTATCTAATTTACAAAAAATTAAATACTACCCTCGTCAACCCCGAGGATTCAACAAAATATACAATTACACACATACAATCACACACACACATATGGCCATAATAGTTGGATCTTATGCCTGTAACCAAAGAGTTAACCTACGCATATCCTACTATTATCCAGCACATATAATATATGAAAAATGCATAAGAGTAACCGAATCCTAAACACACAAAATCGGAAACCGTGGCTCTGATACCACTTGTTGGGAGGGGAAACTTTGCTTCCCACTTCAACTCGGTCGCTTGTTCATGGCGATCCCTTCTACGACCCTGGATAAAAAAATTTATCCTTGACAAGAGGGATTGCCCAAGCAACCTTGTCATCGTCGTGCTATTCGATTAGAGTGGTCACTTGAACAAACTTGTTGTTCAAGCGACCAACCTCTATTCTACGAATAGCCGTGGAATAGACGATGTACGGAACATCAACTTTTGTGTTTATGTTCGGCGTCCAAGTATATTTAGCCACAAAACAGAATATATATCATGCATATAATTGAAAAGCAAATATAAACATGTAACAAATGAAAATAGAGAATCGATATACCTCTCGATCTTCTATTGTATGAGCTTCCTCATTTCGGACATTGTGTGCGCGACGATCTACCAAAAGTTAAAGCTCCTAGATCACCAATCTTCCTTCCTTGCTCGTTCCGAGCAAGAGGAAGAATAGAAACAAGACTCTTCTCCTTCCTTTAGCCAACCAACAAGCAACAAGCAAGTTGCTTGCCTCCGGCCAACAAGGAGAAGGGAGGAAAGATGATTGTAGGCCAAAGCTCCAAGGGAGGACCCAAAGCCTTGGTTCCACCGGCCAAGGAGAAGAGATTGAGGGAGTTTGGACGCCAGCTAAAGTGAGGAAGGGGTTGTATGGGTGCCGGCAAGCTTGAGGAAGAAAAATATACGGAAATAGTTTCCTTATTTGGTGCCGCCAACCCCTATTCTCCTTGGCGCCCAAAACCCTAGCCTCTCCCTTTGCCTCTTGCTCTCCACGCCAACCCTAAAGCCTCCTTTTATAGAGTTTAGGGATAAGCCTTGTTTTAATCTCCACCATTAGTTCTGGGGATTTAATCTCAATCGTCGGATCTAGAGATTTAATCTCAACCGTCGGATTTAGAAATTTAATCTCTACCTTTGGATCTAGAGTTTTATTTCTATCTATTGGATCTAGGCTTCATGAGGTATTAATAGGCTACAATAGGGACCATGAGGAGGAGTTGGATCTTGGCCACCCAATGGATCAAGCAAACATAAAGTCCGATCCATTAATGATAATCCAATCCACTAAAGGATTATCATTGATCTACCTCACCAACCCAATAAGTTAATATGGGATCCATATATTATATGTACATTTTCTCTCCGTGTTTAAGATCTCGAATGCCCATCGATTAATTAATTTACTGACCATTAATTAATCAACATCTAACTCCATGAGTAGTACCACTCAACCTTTTCATCATGCCGGACCAAGTCCACCTGCAGGGTTTACTTGATGAATCTTATGAGCTCCTTAAGGGGACATCATCATACTAATATATAGGACACAATTTCTTCCTATAATCAACGACACACCATATAAATAATATCATTTCCCAACTTACCGAGCCTATCGATTTAATCTATAAATCTCACCCATTGTTAAATCAAAGAAATGAATACTAAGTATATGTGCCCATTATTATATAGGGATTAAGAGTATGTACAATATAATATCTGAGGTCCGATTCGATTATGTAGTCAGCAATAAATCGAATCACCTCTAAGTCGGTCCTGCTCAATACACACAAAGTGTACTAGTGTGATTTTATTGTCAAGACAAACCTATACCAAATCACACTACAACCATACCAATGGTTTGTCCAAAGTCATCTCGGTTGTCAGCCTATACTTATACCTTACAAGGAGCCGATAACATGATCTCCCGTGTGACACCACACACCATGTTATCTACAATGTAATGTATTAGACAATATGCATAACCATAAAAATATCCAAACAATGATCATTTGATTCTTATTTCAAAATAAAGATATTCATACAAAAGATAGATTTTTCAGTATACATCCCAACAATCTCCCACTTTTACTAAAAGACTATATTGTCCTCAAACTGCCATACATCTTATCCCCATTCCCTCCACATGCTTATCAAAAGCTCTCGTCGGAAGGGCCTTAGTGAAAGGATCTGCCAGGTTATCCTTCGATGCAATCTTTTCCACAACAACTTCTCCTCTCTTTACGATTTCTCGTATTAGGTGTTACTTGCGCTCTATGTGTTTACTAGCCTTATGGGCTCGTGGTTCATTCGAGTTTGCAACTGCACACCTATTATCACAATAAATTGTGATAGTTCTTGGCAAACCAGGAATCACATCCAAGTCTATCAGGAAGTTCCTGAGCCACATAGCTTCTTTTGCCGCCTCAGAGGCTGCCACATACTCAGCTTCCATGGTGGAGTCCGCCATGCATTTCTGCTTGACACTCCTCCATACAATGGCTCCACCTCCCAAAGTAAACACAAAACCTGAGGTAGACTTACTGTTATCCCTATCTTATTGGAAGTCGGAATCCGTGTAACCCACAGGAAGTAATTAGTCTGCCTGGTAAACCAACATATAATCCCTAGTCTATCTCAGGTACTTCAATATATACTTTACCACAGTCCAATGTCCCTGCCCTGGATTACTCTGATATCTGCTGACCATGCCCACGGCAAAGCAGATATCTGATCTCGTACATAGCATCGCATACATGAGGCTTTCTACTGCCGAAGCATAAGGAACTACCTTCATCTCCTTTATCTCCTCAGATGTTCTAGGACACATCTCATTAGATAAAGGAACTTCATGCCTAAAAGGTAGAAAACCCTTCTTGGAGTTCTGCATGCTAAAACGATCCATAATCGTCTCTATGTATGAAGCTTGGGATAAGCACAACATCCTTTTCCTCGATCCCTTATAACCTCGATCCCAAGGATGTGTCCCACTTCTCCCAAGTCCTTCATATCAATCTGTTTGGACAACCATACCCTTACGTCCGATAACACCTTGATATTGTTGCCAATCAAAAAAATGTCATCTACGTATAATACAAGAAATACCACTACGTTTCCGTCACATCTCTTGTATACACAAGACTCATCCGGACTTTGAATAAATCTATAATACTGGATTACTTCATCAAATCGAATGTTCCAAGACCTCGAAACTTGCTTCAATCCATAAATGGACCGATTAAGATTACATATAAGATGCTCTTTGCCTTTCGCAATGAATCCCTCTGGTTTCTTCAGATAGATGTTTTCCTCAAGACTTCCATTAAGGAAAGCTGTCTTGACATCCATCTGCCACACCTCATAATCCATATAAGCTACAATGCATAAGAGAATCCGGATAGACTTAAGCATGGCTACCGGCGAAAATGTCTCCTCATAATCGATACCCTCTTTCTGAGTATACCCCTTCGCAACAAGCCTCGCTTTGATGGTCTCAACCTTCCCGTCTATTCCTCTCTTTCTTTTGTAGATCCACTTGCATCTAATGGTTTTTACACCATCGGGTGGTTCCACTATCTCCCAAGCCTGATTTGAATCCATAGATTCAATCTCAGTATTCATTGCACTCTGCCAAGATGCTGCATCTTTATCTTGGATTGCCTCATCATATGTCCAGGGATCAGGTTCATGTTCGCCATGGACTAAATTAGAAGATTCTCCCAAGAACATGAATCTATCAGGCTGTCTCACAACCCTCCCACTACGACGAGGTATCACCTGTGTATCCTCTGTGACACGCGGTGCAGTGAACTGTGGTATATCCTCTTGTACCGGTGGTACTGAAGAAGTGACTTCCCCTTTTATTTCCTCCAGAACAATCTTACTCATGTGCTTGTGGTTCATCACATAGTCTTCCTCTAGAAATCTGTCGTTCGTGCTAATGATCACCCTCTGATCTCTAGTACTATAAAACAAATCACCTTTCGTTCCTCTAGGATAGCCAACGAACATGTGTACTTCTGTACGAGGTTCAAACTTACCAGCATCTGCCTTCAGCACATGTGTTGGACTTCCCCATATCCGAATATGTCTTAGACTAGGCTTTCGCCCAGTCCACAATTGTGTAGGAGTAGAAGGCACTGATTTAGATGGAATCAAGTTCAGAATGTACCCCGCCGTATCTAGAGCATATCCCCAGAACGAATCTGGCAAATCAGAATAACTCATCATCGATTTAACCATCTCCATAAGAGTCCTATTCCTTCGCACTGCTACACCATTCTGCTGGGGTGTGCCATGTGCAGACAATTGGGATTGAATCCCAGCCTCTGATAAGTAGTTCCTAAACTCTCCCAAGAGGTACTCACCACCACGATGAGATCACAGTGTCTTGATACTTTTACCTTGACGTTTCTCCACATCAGCCTTGAATTCTTTGAACTTGTCAAAGCATTCAAACTTGCGGCGCATCAAGTAAATGTATCCATACCTCGAATAATCGTCTATAAAAGAGACAAAATACTCAAAACCACCTCTAGCCTGGGTAGACATAGGACCACACAAATTAGAATGAACTAATTCAAACACATCTTTGGCTCTATACCCCTTGACCTTAAAAGGCCACTTGATCATTTTACCCTCCAAGCAAGATTCACATGTTGGGAAATCTTCCACCACTAATGAACCCAGAGTTTCATCAGCTATCAACCTTTGAATTCTGCTTAGGTTAATATGACCAAGCCTAAGATGCCAAAGATATGTTTGGTTCATCTTCGAAGGTTCTTTTCTCTTATTGGAATTAGAAGATGAGTTATTAACTTCAATTTGCATCGTGGGAGGTTTTGGTTCAAGTGTGTATAGATTTCCTATCAATGTCCCTATTCCTTTTTATAACAACTCTATCATTAAAAAAAATAGAATATCCATCCATAAACAATTTAGAAATCGAAATTAAATTATTTCTAAATAAAGGTACATAAAGGCAATTCTTAAGAACCAAAACTTTATTTTTCTCAAAAGATAAATGAACGTCTCCCACTGCAACAGCTGCCACCTTCGTGGCATCGCCCAAGTACATGGTAATCTCCCCCTCAGCCAGTTGTCTGGTTTTCTGGAACCCCTGTAAAGTATTGCAGACATGATTAGTGGCTCCTGTATCTACATACCAGGTGCCGGTAGATAACACCGCTAAATATGTTTCAACGACTAGACCAAAAGATATACCTTTGCTCTACTTGCGGTTGGGGCAGTCCTTCTTCTAGTGTCCAGTCTGCTTACAAGTGAAGCACTTGCCTTTCGACTTCTTCACTCCTTCCTGATTTCGTCCCACCGCCTTTGTCCCAGTTTGATTCTTCTTCTTCTTGCCTTTCAGCTTAGAAGTAGAAACCTTTTGGGTCACCATGGCAAGCGCCTGAGCACTCTAACGAAATAGCCCCTCTGTCGCCTGGAGTTCTATCAAAAGCTTCGGCAACGATTACAACCTCTTGTTCATGTTGTAGTTCAAGCGAAACTGCTCAAAACTCCTAGGTAGAGACTGGAGAATGATATCGACCTAGGTTTCCCCATCGATCTTGGCTCCGAGGACTTCCAACTCATTTAAATGAGCCATCATCTTGAGAACATGATCCCTCACGGGTGTTCCCTTGATCATGGTGGTCGTCATCAAGTTCCTCATGGCTTCCTGCCAAGCAACCCGATTCTGGTGTCCGAAAAGCTCTTTGAGATTGACCATCATGTCATAAGCAGTGGGCATGGCTTGATGCTGATGTTGCAGTACATTTGACATAGATGCCAAAATGTAACACCGCACCATCTCATCGGCCTTTATCCACTTCTTATAACTCTCTTTCTCCTTTTCCCCAGAATCATCTGCAAGCTTAGGAGGGCACTCTTCGAGGAGTACATATATGTACATATTTAAATGAGCCAACATTTTGAGAACATGAGCCCTCACGGGTGTTCCCTTGATCATGGTGGTCGTCATCAAGTTCCTCATGGCTTCCTGCCAAGCAACCCGATTCTGGTGTCCGAAAAGCTCTTTGAGATTGAGCATCATGTCATAAGCAGTGGGCATGGCTTGATGCTGATGTTGTAGTACATTTGACATAGATGCCAAAATGTAACACCGCACCATCTCATCGACCTTTATCCACTTCTTATAACTCTCTTTCTCATTTTCCCCAGAATCATCTGCAGGCTTAGGAGGGCACACTTCGAAGATTACATATTTGTATTCCTCAGCAGTCAAGACAATGTCTAGATTCCTCTTCCAATCAACATAGTTGGGTCCAGTAAGTTTATTTTCTTTCAGTATCACAGCAAGCGGGTTGAAAGTCATTTTGAAAGAAAACCTAAGAATCACATAGATCAAAACATTAGATTTCAAAAAATTATTGATTCCTCAAACAATAATATTTTAAAATCAACCAAAACCTCAAAACACCGAGAATATCGTATGCCACGATAGTGTGGACATATACGAATTCTACATTTGTATGAGGAGGTTTTACCCATTAATTTTACTATCTTGTCAACCTAACTTTTTGACAAGTAAAATTAATAGTTGGTTCCTCTTTGGCTCTACAAATAAAAGCAGTCACTCTGATGGGGAGGATACTTATATTTGTATCTAAGCATTCATCATTACTCGGTACCAAGGTAATTATCTTGGGTTATGTGCCTTCCTATGGGGAAGTACACATGCTCCTTAATAATTTCCTATAACCATATTCGACCTTGTGATCCGCAAACAAACTCATCCGATGGGGAGGAAGGCACTCAAAGCCGACACGCAAGTTTGTTTGCATCACTTGTCAAATCGTAACGGAGGCCGTGGGAATTTATAAAAATTTCCCTCTCCCACTTAGTAATTTGAAATTGAGGAATTTTCTAGCCTACGACATACATATCAAACAATAAGCAATAAATAAGAAAAATAAAAATTTTCCAACTATTATGGCTTTTGTTTTCAATTTGTCTCCCGTTGTATCACCTTCTCGTCTGCTTCTCCTACGCCGTGTACGAGCCATCCGAAGATCCGAACCAAGACTAAAATCTATTTTAATTTACATCCCTCGATCCTATACTCCACGAGGGAGTGTACATGAAATCTAGATCGAAAGTAAACTAAAATAAAAAGAGTGGCTAAACAATGTCGTATGTAATTTACAAACAATTAAATACTAGCCTCGTCAACCCCGAGGATTCAAAAAAATATACAATTACTCACATACAATCACATACACACATATGGCCATAATAGTCGGATCTTATGCCTGCAACTAAAGAGTTAACCTACGCATATCCTACTATTATCCGGCACATATAATATATGAAAAATGCATAAGAGTAATCGAATCCTAAACACACAAAACCTGAAACCGTGGCTCTGATACCACTTGTTGGGAGGGGAAACTTCGCTTCCCACTTCAACTCGGTCGCTTGTTCTTGGCGATCCCTTCTACGTCCCCGGATAAAAAAATTTATCCTTGACAAGAGGGATTACCCAAGCAACCTTGTCAATGTCATGCTATTCGATTAGAGTGGTCTCTTGAACAAACTTGTTGTCCAAGCGACCAACCTCTATTCTACGAATAGCCACGGAATAGACGATGTACGGATCGTCGGCTTTTGTGTTTATGTACTGGGTCCAAGTATATTTAGCCATAAAATAGAATATATATCATGCATATAATTGAAAAGCAAATATAAACATGTAACAATTGAAAATAGAGAATCGATATACCACTCAATCTTCTATTGTATGACCTTCCTCCTTTCGGGCGTCGTGTGGGCGACGATCTACCAAAAGTTGAAGCTCCTAGATCACCAATCTTCCTTCCTTTCTCATTCTGAGCAAGAGGAAGAATAGAAACAAGACTCTTCTCCTTCCTTTAGCCAACCAACAAGCAACAAGCAAGTTGCTTGCCACCGGCCAACAAGGAGAAGGGAGGAAAGATGAATTTCGGCCAAAGCTCCAAGGGAGGACCCTAGGCCTTGGTTCCACCGGCCAAGGAGAAGATATTGAGGGAGTTTGGATGCCGGCCAAAGTGAGGAAGGGGCTGTATGGGTGCCGGCAAGCTTGAGGAAGAAGAAGATAAGGAAATAGTTTCCTTATTTTTTGTCGCCAACCCCTATTCTGCTTACCACCCAAAACCCTAGCCTCTCCCTTTGCCTCTTGCTCTCCATGCCAACCCTAAAGGCTTCTTTTATAGAGTTTAGGGATAATCCTTGTTTTAATCTCCACCATTGGTTCTAGGGATTTAATCTCAACCGTCGGATCTAGAGATTTTATCTCTATTTTTGGATCTAGAGTTTTTTTTTCTATCCATTGGATCTAGGCTTTATGAGGTATTAATAGGCTACAATAGGGACCATGAGGAGGAGTTGGATCTTGGCCACCCAATGGATCAAGCTCACATAAAGTCCGATCCATTAATGATAATCCAATCCACTAACGGATTATCATTGATCTACCTCACCAACCCCCATAAGTTAATATGGGCTCCATATATTATATGTACATTTTCTCCCCGTGTTTAAGATCTCGAATTTCCGTCGATTAATTAATTTACTGACCATTAATTAATCAACATCTAACTCCATGAGTAGTACCACTCAACCTTTTCATCATGCCGGACCAAGTCCACCTGCAGGGTTTACATGATGAACCTTATGAGCTCTTCAAGGGGACATCATCATCCTAATATATAGGACATGGTTTCCTCCTATAATCAACGACACACCATTTAAATAATATCATTTTCCAATTTACCGAGCCTATCGATTTAATCTATAAATCTCGCCCATTGGTAAATCAAAGAAATGAATACTAAGTATATGTGCCCGTTATTATATTGGGATTAAGAGTATGTACAATATAATATTTGAGTTCCGATTCGATTATGTAGTCAGTAATAAATCAAATAATCTCTAAGTCAAGCCTGCTCAATATACACAAAGTGTACTAGTGTGATTTTATGGTCAAGACAAACCAATACCAAATCACACTACAAGCATACCAATGGTTTGTCCAAAGCCATCTTGTTTGTGAGCCTATACTTATACTTTACAAGGAGTCGATAACATGATCTCCCATGTGACACCTCACACCATGTTATCTACAATGTAATATATTAGACAATATGCATAACCATAAAAATATGCAAACAATGATCATGTGATTCTTATTTCAAAATAAAGATGTTCATACAAAAGATAGACTTTTCAGTATACATCCCAACAGACTCCTCAACAAAATGGTCTAATTGAACATAAAAATCGAACATTACAAGAAGCCACTAGAACCATGTTGAGTGAGTATAACTTACCTAATAGGTTTTGGGCAGAAGCAGTCAATACACCCAACTATGTTCAAAATAGGATCCTCCTAGTTAGAAGACACCATAAAACCTCTTACAAAATTTATTATGAAAAATTACCAAACATTAAGTATTTTAGAGTCTTTGGTTGTAGGGTGCACATATTAAACACTAAGGATTACCTAGGGAAATTCACCCCTAAAATAACTACTGGAACTTTCCTAGGATACTCAACCACTAGCAAAGCTTATAGAGTGTATAACAATGAAACTCTAAAAATCGAAGAAACAATTAACATAGTATTTGATGAAGGAAACGAAAATACAAAACCCAGATTAGAGATGTTTAATAAACCTAACTCTAGAACTGAACCTAACTCTAGACTTGAACCTAGTTCTAGACCCAAATCTAACTCACAAAATGAGTCTATTATAAATCCTAACCCAAATCAATCTAGGGTACAATCAAACCACCCGATCGATCAAGTAATAGGTAATTCCAATTTAGGAGTTCGAACTAGAGCATCCTATAGGAACCTAAGCCAAATTTCACTCATCTCGAAAATTGAACCTAAAACAATTGAACAAGCTCTTCTTAATCCCGATTGGATTATAGCTATGCAAGAAGAGTTAGCTCAATTTACTAGGAGTCAAGTTTGAGAATTAGTACCCCCACCTAAGGGAAAAATGATAATTGGAACAAGGTGGGTATTTCGTAACAAACTTGATGACAAAGGAGGTGTTGTTAGGAATAAGGCTAGGTTAGTCGCTAAGGGATTCAGTCAAGTAGAGGGGTTAGACTATGATGAAATATATGCCCCCGTAGCTAGACTTGAATCGATTAGAATGTTATTATCCTACGCTTCACTTCGAGGATTTAAACTATTCGAAATGGATGTTAAGTCAGTGTTTTTAAATGGATTCATTAAGGAAGAAGTTTACGTTAGCCAACCACCGGGATTTGAAAGTCTAGACAAACCCGACCACGCCTTTAGACTTAGAAAAGCCTTATATGGACTAAAACAAGCTCCTATAGCTTGGTATGAAAGGATTTCGATTTACCTTAAGTCTAAGAGGCTTAGTCAAGCCTTAGTAAACCCAACCTTATTTGTAAAATCCATAGGAAAAGATATTTTCATTGCCCAAACATATGTAGATGACATAATCTTTGGAGCAACTAATACAATATTACTAAATGAGTTCATTTCACTAAAGGAAAGTGAATTCGAAATGAACTTAGTAGGCGAATTGATATTTTTCTTAGGCTTACAAATTAAACAAACTAGAGAAGGTATCTACCTACACCAACAAAAATATGCCAAGGAATTAATTAATAGATTTGGAATGCAAAACGCTAAGGAAATTAACACACCAATGACAACTAATGTGAATATAGGAGAAGACTTTGAAGGAAAACCAATTGATTTAAAATACTATAGAAGCGCGATAGGTAGCCTCCTTTACTTAACTGTGTGTCGACCCGATATACTCTTCGCAATAAGTATGTGTGTGAGATGTCAATCTTGCGCTAAGGAGTCGCACCTAACGCTAGTCAAATGCATCTTCCGATACATTAAAGGGACACTAAATGTAGGAATTTGGTACCCTAGGTCTAACGAATTCGAACTAATCAGCTACTCTGATTCGGATTATGCCGGTAGTAAACTCGATAAAAAGAGCACGAGTGGTTGTTGCCAACTCCTCGTCTCAAATCTAGTTAGCTGGTGTAGTAGAAAGTAACATTGTGTTGCCTTATCTACCACCGAAGTCGAGTACGTTGCGATGGGTGAATGTGTAGCTCAACTCTTGTGGATAAAGCACACTCTCCAAGATTTTCAATTATACTTTAATCACACTAAACTTTTCATCGACAACATTAGTTCCATTAACCTAACTAAGAACCCAATTTATCACACAAGAACTAAACACATAGAGGTTAAACACCATTTCATTCGAGAACACGTAGAAAATGAAACAATACAACTCAAATATGTTGAGTCTAAATCAAACCTAGCAGATATCTTCTCCAAACCCTTACTCGAAGCAGAGTTTAGTCTGCTTAGACGAAAATTAGGGATGTGCGTAATAGAGTAGGGCTCAACTCTTATATTTTTTATTATATACTCTATTTTTGTTTTTCATGCTATATGGAACTAGCTTATGTTGGTGCAATCGGCCCAGGTCACGATTGACCAGGACTCGAGCTTGGCTCGGGAGATGTTTTGATGTTAGACAAAAACATATGACAATATGATTGTCATGGGAAAGTCCAAGTCATGGGTACTTGGCATGGAAAGTCCAAGTGGGACACTTGGCATTTGGGAAAGTCCAAGTCTTGAGTACTTGGCATAAGGGAAGTCCAAGCATATGTCTTGGCATGGAAAGTCCAACATGGGCTGGCAAGGGAAAGTCCAAGCTTGAGTCTTGGCATTTGAGAAGTCTAGGGGGTTTGATATTGGCGGCGTAAAGTCCAAGCGGGAGTCTTGGCAGCATAAGTCCAATGGCTGGCGGCGTAAAGTCCAAGCGGAGTCTTGACGGCGTAAGTCCAATGTGCCTTGGCGGTGTAGACATTGTTAGCATGACATAGCCGATGGAAGCACCTAAAGGCTAGCGCGATGGATGAACAAGTCATGGATGACTTGGAAGGATCCGAGATGCGTGAGGCTGATGGAGGTGGTTAGAAGGCTTAGGTCTAGGCTAAGGGTGGTCTAGCAAGTATGGGGGAACCATACTTGGGCTAAAACCTCATGTTTGAGGTGTGTCAGTCGACTGGTGCCATGTGGTAGTCAACTGGCGTAGTCAACTAGGGTTTGACTGTGAGAATTGCTCTAGCAGTCGACTGTCATAGGTGGGCAGTCGACTGATGAGCTCATATATTGACAGGGACATTGGACTGCGATAAAGCATATATTGAAGTGCCTGAGAAGGACTAGGGATTATATGCTAGTTTACTAGGCAGACCAATTACTCCCTGTGGGTTACACAGATTCCGACTTCCAATCTGATAAGGATAACAGTAAGTCTACCTCAGGTTTTGTGTTTACTTTGGGAGGTGGAGCCATTGTATGGAGGAGTGTCAAGCAGAAATGTGTGGCGGACTCCACCATGGAAGCTGAGTATGTGGCAGCCTCTGAGCCAGCCAAAGAAGTTGTATGGCTCAGGAACTTCCTAATGGACTTGGATGTGATTCGTGGTTTGCCCAGAACTATCACAATTTATTGTGATAATAATGGTGCAGTTGCAAACTCGAAGGAACCACGAGCTCATAAGGCAAGTAAACACATAGAGCGCAAGTACTACCTGATACGAGAAATCGTAAAGGAAGTAGAAGTTGTTGTCGCCTAGATTGCATTAGAGGATGACCTGGTAGACCCTTTTCACTAAGGCCCTTCTAGCGAGAGCTTTGATAGGCATGTGGAGGGAATGGGAATCAGATGTATGGCAGTTTGAGGACAGCATAGTCATTTAGTATAAGTGGGAGATTGTAGGGATGTATACTGAAAAGTCTATCTTTTGTATTAACATCTTTATTTTGAAATAAGAATCACATGATCATTGTTTGCATTTTTTATGGTAATGCAATATTGTCTAATACATTACATTGTAGATAACATGGTGTGTGGTGTCACACGGGAGATCTTGTTTATTGGCTCCTTGTAAAGTATAAGTAAAGGCTCACAACCGAGATGGCTTTGGACAAACCATCGGAATGGTTGAAGTGTGATTTGGTATTGGTTTGTCTTGACCATAGAATCACACTAGTGCACTTTGTGTGTATTGAGCAGGACCGACTTAGAGGTTATTTGATTTATTGTTGACTACATAATTGAATCGGACCTCAGATATTATTTAGTACATGCTCTTAATCCCGATATAATAACGGGCACATATACTTAATATTCGTCTCGTAGATTTACCAATGGGCGATATTTATATATTAAATCGATAGGCTCGGTAAGTTGGGAGATGATATTATTTGTATGGTGTGTCGTTGATTATAGGAGGAAACTGTGTCCTATATATTAGGATGATGATGTCCCCTTGAGGAGCTCATAAGGTTCATCATGTAAACCCTGCAGGTGGACTTGGTCCGGCATGATGAAAAGGTTGAGTGGTACTACTCAAGGAGTTAGATGTAGATTAATTAATGGTCAGTAAATTAATTAATCGACGAACATTCGAGATCTTAAACACGGGGAGAAAATGTACAAATAATATATGGAGCCCATATTAACTTATGGGGGTTGGTGAGGTAGATCAATGATAATCCTCTAGTGGAATGGATAATCATTAGTGGATCGGACTTTATGTGGGCTTGATCCATGGGTGGCCAAGATCCAACTCCTCCTCATGGTCCCTATTGTAGCCTATTAACACCTCATGAAGCTTAGATCCAATGGATAGAAACAAAACTCTAGATCCAAAGGTAGAGAATAAATCTCTAAGATCCAACGGTTGAGATTAAATCTCTAGATCTGACGATTGAGATTAAATCCATAAAACCAATGGTGGAGATTAAACCAAGGCTTATCCCTAACTCTATAAAAAGGTGGACTAGGGGTGGGCAGCAAGATAATGGAGAGGAAAGGGGGCTAGGGTTTTGGGTGGCAAGAGCAAGGGAGGTTAGGGTTTTGGGTGGCCACAATTAAGAAAAGTTTTTTTTCTTCTTCCTTTTGTGGCCGAAACCCTTCCTCCTTCTTCCCTCCTTGGTTTGGCCGGTGCCCAAGCTTCTCCTTTTCATCTATGTCTTATGATGGATGGCATTAGGGTTGCTTCCCATGGGCGGCAACCAATTCTAGTTGGGATAGGAATATGAGTAGGTGGCTAGGGTTAGGGTTTAGGTGTTGGTGGTGGGCGGCGACAAGGGGAGGAAGCTTCTCCTTCCTCTTCCTAAGGTTGGCCGGCCCCTCTTCCTTCTTCCCTCTACCTTGGCCAAAGCTCAATCTATTCTTCTCCCCTTCATCCTTGGCCTAAAATTAGGAGAGCTTAGTTTAGGGTTTGGGCGGCAACAAGGAGAAGGAGTGTTTTCCTTTCTCTTCTCCAAGTGTTGGCCGACGCCCATACCCTTGTTGTTTCTCCTTTGATTGGTTTCCATACTCCATGTTCTCTTCCTTGGCCGGTGGCAACATCGAGTTTATAGACTTGGTGGCCGATTCTAGATAGGAAGATGAGTTTTGTTTTAGGATCTTCCTTTGTTCGGAGTGAACAAGGAAAGGAAGATTGGTGATCTAGGAGGCTTCAACTTTTGGTAGATCGTCGCCCACACGACGTCCGAAAAAAGGAAGGGCATACAATAGAAGATCAAGAGGTATAACAAGAGGTATAATCTTGTTTATTTTGATTAGTGTTCTTTTGTATTATGTTTATAATTGCTTTTCAATTATATGTATGTTTTGTGTGGATGGTTACTTGCTTGTATTTGTTTTTCAACTATGAGCATGATATAAATCTGTATATGGCTAAATAATACTTGGATCGCGTGCATAAACACAAAAATTGGCGATCAGGACATCGTCTATTCCATGGCTACTCGTAAAATAGAGGATGGTCGCTTGAACAACGAGTTTGTTCAAGTAACCTCTCTAAATGAATAGCACGACGATGACTTGGTTGTTTGGGCAATCCCTTGTGTCTAGGATTAAATTTTAATCCGGGGACATCAATGGGATCGCCATGAACAAACGACCGAGGTGAAGTGTGAAGCGAAGTTTCCCCTCACGGACTCGATAAGCAAAACCCTACAATTGGTATCAGAGCTTACGGGCAAAACCTTCAATTAATTGTACAAATATTTCTCCGTGTTAAGATCTCAAATGTCCGTCAATTAATTAATTTACTGATGATTTAATTAATCAACATCTAACTCCATGAGTAGTACCACACAACCTTATCATCATGTCGGACAAAATCCAACTGTAGGGTTTACATGATGATCCTTATGAGCTCCTCAAGGGGACATCATCATCCTAATACATAGGACACAGTTTCCTCCTATAATCAATGACACACCATGTAAATAATACTATTTCCCAACTTACCGAGCCTATCGATTTAATTTATAAATCTCTCTCATTGGTAAATCAAAGAAACAAATACTAAGTACATGTGCCCGTTATTATATCGGGATTAAGACCATGTACACCATAATATCCGAGGTCTGATTCAATTATGTAGTCAGTAATAAATACTAAGATCTGCTAGGTTATCCTCTTATGCAATCTTGGCTACAACAACTTCTCTTCGCTTTACGATCACTCGTATCAGGTGGTACTTGCGCTCTATGTGTTTACTTGCCTTATGGGCTCGTGGATCCTTCGAGTTTCCAACTGCACCACTGTTATGACAATAAATTGTGATAGTTCTGGGCAAACCAGGAATCACATCCAAGTCCATCAACAATTTCCTGAGTCGTACAACTTCTTTGGCTGCCTCAGAGACTGCCACATACTCAGCTTCCATGGTGGAGTCCGCCACGCATTTCAGCTTGACACTCCTCTATACAATGGCTCCACCTCCCAAAGTAAACACAAAACCCGAGGTAGACTTACTATTATCCCTATCTGATTGGAAGTCAGAATCTGTGTAACCCACAGGGAGTAATTGATCTGCCTGGTATACCAGCATATAATCCCTAGTCCTTCTCATGTACTTCAATATATGCTTTACTATAGTACAATGTCCCTGTCCTCGATTACTCTGATATCTGCTAACCATACCCACGACAAAACAAATATCCGGCCTTGTACATAGCATGACATACTGTTGGAATGTATACTGAAAGCCTAGCTCTTTTTGTATGAACATTTTATTTTGAAATAAGAATCACATGATCATTGTTTGCACTTTATATATTTATTATATGTGTGTGCATATTGTCCAATATTTTGCATTATTGATAACATGGTGCTTGGTGTGGCACAGAAGATCATGTTATCACTCCCTTGTAAAATATAAGTAGAGGCTCACAACCAAGATGGTTTTGGACAAACCATTGGCATGGTTGTAGTGTAGCTTGGTATTGTTTTGTCTTGAACATAAAGTTACACTAGTACACTTAGGTGTATTGAGCAGGACCGACATAGAGGTGATTCAATTCAGTACTGACTACATAGTTGAATCGGACCACGGATATTATGTCGTACATGCTCTTAATCCCGATATAATAACGGGCATATATACTTAGTATTTATTTATTTGATTTACCAGAGGGTGGGATTTAGATGGATTAAATCAATATGCCCGGTAAGTTGGGAAATAATATTATTTACATGGTGTGCCGTTGATTATAGGAGGAAACCGTGTCCTATATATTAGGTTGATGATGTCCCCTTGAGGAGCTCATAAGGTTCATCATGTAAACCCAGCTGGTTGACTTAGTCAACATTATGATAAGGTTGAGTGGTACTACTCGAGGAATTAGATGTTAATTAATTGATGGTCAGTAAATCAATTAATTGACGGACATTCGATATCTTAAACAAGGGAAGATTAATGTACGAATAATATATGGAGCCCATATTGATTTATGGGGGTTGGTGAGGTAGTTCAATGATGATCCTCTAGTGGAATGGAACATCATTGATGGATCAAGTTTGTGTGGTTCTGATCCATCGGGTGGCCAAGACCCAACTCCTCCTTATGGTCCCTATCGTAGCCTAATATAATCCTTGCGAAGTCTAGATCCAAGAATGTAAAACAAAACCTAGAACCAACGGTTGGGATTAAATCCCTAAGATCCGATGGTTAGGATGAAACCCTAGAACCAACGGTTGGGATTAAATCCCTAAGATCCGATGGTTAGGATGAAACCCTAGAATCGACAGTTGAGATTAAATCCCTAGATCCGACGGTTGGGATAAAACCCTAGATCCGATGGTTGGGATGAAATCCTAGATCCGACGGTTGGGATGAAATCCTAGATCCGACGGTTGAGATGAAACCGAAGATCCGACGGTTGGGATAAAACCCTAGATCCGACGGTGGAGGTTTAATCCTTATATCCGACGGTGGAGATTAAAGGAGTCCTAAGCCTAACTCTATAAAAGGAAAGCTTAGGGTTGGGCGGCACATTATTGATTTTTGAATTGGAGTTAGGGTTTGGCTCATCCACAAGTGGGCGGCTAGGGTTCATTGGGCGGCTAGGGTTTTGGAGCAAAGAAGTGGGCGGCAACTTTTCTTCCTTCTAGATTGTTGTCGGCGCCCATCCTCTTCCATCAAGACTTGGCCGGCACCCATCCTAGAGGACTCTCCCTTCTTCCTTGGCCGGCGGTTCTCCTTCCATTGGTGGCCGGAGCTCTTCCTCCTCCCCTTCTCCTTGGTGGTCGGCGACAACACTTCTTGAAGTTGGTCGGCGCATCATCCAATTGTTCTTTGGCCGGCGGTTGCACCAAGTTCCATAATTTGGTGGCCGGTTCTAGATAGGAAGGTATTTGTTGTTTCTTCTCTTTGTTCGCAGCGGACAAGGTAGAGAAGAAAGCGATCTAGAAGGCTTCTACTCGTGGAGGATCTTTGTCCACACGTCGTCCACGAGAAGGATAGGACATACGATAGAAGATCGTAAGGTATAAAGTTATTATTAACTTTATTTACAGATCTGACTATATTCTTTAATTTTTTGATTATGCATGTGTGTGTATGAATATGCATTGTATAATCATGGACCCCGAAGATAAACACAAAAACCGGCGATCCATGCGTCGTCTCTTCCGCGGCTAACCAACTAGAAGAGTTGTGTTGCTTGAACAACTAGTTTGTTCAAGCGACCACTCAAGTTCTTAGCACGATGACGAAATGGTTGTGCTAAGGAAGCTCATCCCATCTGGATTAATTCTTTCATTAGTGAAAATTTTAATCCGGGGACATGGGAGCCAATGAGCCTCCGAAGCGACTCCCTACAATTGGTATCAGAACCACGGTTTCCAGTTTTGTGTGTTTAGGATTCGGTTAATTTTTTTATGCATTTTTCATATATTATATGTGCCGGATAATAGTAGGATATGCGTAGTTTTACTCTTTGGTTGCAGGCATAAGATCCGACTATTATGGCCATGTGTGTGTATGTGAATGGATGTGTGTAAAAATTTATTATTTGAATCCTCGGGGTTGACGAGGCTAGATTAGTATTTAATTTTTGTAATTAAATACGGCATTGTTTAGCTTATCATTTTAGTTTACTTTCGATATAGATTAGTTGTACACTCCTTCATGGAGTATAGGATCGATGGATGTGAATAAAATGATTTATCTCGGCTCGGAACTCTTTGGTGACTTGCGCACGGGAAAAGATGGAGCGGACGAGGTGGCGACACGACGGGATGCATATTGGATGACAATGCCATAATAGTTGGAAAAATTCTATTTTTTTCCATATTTATTGCTTATTTGTTTTATATGCATGTTGTGTATGATTTAAAATTCCTCATTTGCAATTTACTAAGTGGGAGAGGGACATTTTAATTAATTCTCGCGGCCTCCATTACAATTTGACGTGTGATGCAAACAAACTTGTGTGTTGGCTCTGAGTGCCTTCCTCCCTGCGGACGGGTTTGTTTGTGGATCACTAGGTCAAATAATGGTTATAGGAAATTATCTAGGAGCATGTGTACTTCCACAGCGGTAAGGCACATAATCCGAAATAATTTCCTCAGTATCGTGTAATGGTGCACACTTAGATACAAATAAAGGTATCCTCCCCATCGGAGTCACTGCTTTTATTTGTAGGGCCAAAGAGGAACCAACTATTAATTTTATTTGTCAAAAAGTAAGGTTGACAAGATAATAAAATTAATGGGTAAAACCTCCTCTTACAAATGTAGAATTCGTATATGTCCACACTGCGTGGCATGCGACATTCTCGGTGATTTGAGGTGTTGGTTGATTTCGGGATTTTATTGTTTTGAGGAATCAATAATATTTGAAATCTAATATTTTGATCATTGTGATTTTTAGGATTTTCAAATGGCTTTCAACCCACTTGTTGTGATTTTAAAAGAAAACAAACTTACTGGTCCAAACTACATTGATTGGAAAAGAAACCTGGATATTGTCTTAACTGCGGAGGAGTACAAATTTGTACTCTTCGAGGTCTGTCCTCCTAAGCCCACCGATGACTCTGATGAAAAGGAGAAAGAACGTTATAAGAAATGGGTTAAGGCAGATGAGATGGCGCGGTGTTACATTTTGGCATCTATGTCAAATGTGCTGCAACATCAGCATAAGGCCATAGCCACTGCTTATGACATGATGTTCAATCTCAAGGAACTTTTCTGACATCAGAGTAGGGCGGCTAGGCAGGAGGCAATGAGAAACTTGATGACGACCACCATGGTCGAGGGAACACCCGTTAGGGATCATGTTCTCAAGATGATGGCTCATCTCAATGAGATGGAAGTCCTCGGAGCTGAGATCGATGGGGAAACCCAGGTCGATATCATTCTCCAGTCTCTGCCTAGGAGTTTTGAGCAGTTCCGCCTCAACTACAACATGAACAAGAGGTTGTATTCGTTGGCGGAGCTTCTGACAGAACTCCAGGCGGCAGAGGGGCTTTTTCGTCAGAGTGCTCAAGCCATGGTCGCTCAGAAGGTTTCTTCCTCTAAACCGAAAGGTAAGAAGAAGAAGAAACAAGGTGGAGCGAAGAAAGTGGCAGTGGGACCTCAGGTGGGAGTGAAGAAGCCGAAAGGCAAGTGCTTCACTTGCAAGCAGACTGGACATTGGAAGGCGGACTGTCCTCGCCGAAAGAACAAAGGTATATCTTCTTGTATAGTTGTTGAAACATTTTTAGCGGTGTTATCTACCAGTGCTTGGTGTGTAGATACAGGAGCCACTGATCATGTCTGCAATACTTTGCAGGGGTTCCAGGAAACCCGACGACTAGCTGAGGGAAAGATTACCGTCTTCATGGGCAATGCTCCAAAGGTGGCTGCTATTGCAGTGGGAGACATTTATTTATCTTTTGATAGGAATAAAGTTTTGGTTTTGAGAAATTGTCTTTATGTACCTACTTTTAGAAAGAATTTAATTTCAGTTTCTAAATTGTTTATGGATGGGTATTCTGTTTCTTTTAATGACAAAGTGGTTATAAAAAAGAATAGGGAGATTATCTGTTCTGGTACATTGGTTGGCAATTTATATACTCTTGAACCGAAAACTCCCACGATGCATATAGAGATCAATAACTCATCTTCTAAATCTAATAAGAGAAAAGAACCTTCGCAAATGAACCAAACATAACTTTGGCATCTAAGGGTTGGTCATATTAACCTTAGCAGAATTCAAAGGTTGATAGCTGATGGACCTTTGGGTTCATTAGTAGTGGAGGATCTCCCAACCTGCGAATCTTGCTTGGAAGGAAAAATGACCAAGAGGCCTTTCAAGGCCAAGGGGTATAGAGCCAAAGATGTGTTGGAAATGGTTCATTCTGATTTGTGTGGTCCTATATCTATCCAGGCAAGAGGTGGCTTTGAATACTTCGTCTCTTTTATAGACGATTATTCAAGGTATGGATACATTTACTTGATGCTCCGCAAGTCTGAATGCTTTGACAAGTTCAAAGAATTCAAGGCTGATGTGGAGAACCGTCAAGGTAAAAGTATCAAGACATTACGATCTGATCGTGGTGGCGAGTACCTCTTGGGAGAGTTTAGGAGTTACTTATCAGAGGCTGGGATTCAATCCCAATTGTCTGCACCTGGCACACCCCAGCAAATGGTGTAGCGGAGCGAAGGAATAGAACTCTTATGAAGATGGTCAGATCGATGATGAGTTATTCTGAGTTACCTGTTTCGTTCTGGGGGTATGCACTGGATACGACAATGTACACTCTGAACTTGGTTCCATCTAAATCAGTACCTTCTACCCCTGTAGAATTGTGGACTGGGCGAAAGCCTAGTCTGAAACATATTCGGATATGGGGGAGTCCATCATATATGCTGAAGGCTGATGCTGGTAAGTTGGAACCTCGTACAAAAGTGTGCATGTTTGTTGGCTACCTTAAGGGAACGAAAGGTGATTTGTTTTATAATCCTAGAGATCAGAGGGTGATCGTTAGCACGAACGCCAGATTTCTAGAGGAGGATTATGTAATGAACCACAAGCCCAAGAGTAGGATTGTTCTTGAGGAGTTGACAGGGGAAGTCCCGACTTCAGTACCACCGGTACAAGAGGAGACACCACAAGTCACTGCACCGCGTGTCACAGAGCATGCACAGGAGGCACCTCGTCGTAGTGGGAGGGTTGTTAGACAACCCGACAGATTCATGTTTTTGGGAGAGTCTTCGGACTTAGTCCCTGGTGAACATGAACCTGATCCCTGAACATATGACGAGGCAATCCAGGATAGAGATGCGGTATCTTGGCAAAGTGCGATGAATTCAGAGATAGAATCTATGGATTCTAATCAGGTCTGGGAGCTAGTAGAACCACCCGATGGTGTAAAAACCATTGGATGCAAGTGGATCTACAAGTGAAAGAGAGGAGTAGATGGGAAGGTTGAGACCTTCAAAGCTAGGCTTGTTGCGAAAGGGTATACTCAGAAAGAGGGCATCGATTATGAGGAGACCTTTACGCCGGTAGCTATGCTTAAGTCTATGCGGATTCTCTTATCTATAGCTGCTCATATGGATTATGAGATTTGGCAGATGGATGTCAAGACAGCTTTCCTTAACGGAATTCTTGAGAAGAACATCTATATGCGGCAACCAGAGGGATTCATTGCTAAAGGCAAAGAGCATCTTGTATGTAAGCTTAATCGGTCCATTTATGGATTGAAGCAAGCTTCTAGATCTTGGAACATCCGCTTAGATGAGGTAATCCAATCATATGGATTTATACAAAGTCCGGATGAGCCTTGTGTATACAAGAGATGTGACGGAAACGTAGTGGTGTTTCTTATACTATACGTAGATGACATTTTGTTAGTTGGCAACAATATCAAAGTGTTATCAGACGTAAGGGTATGGTTGTCCAAACAGTTTGACATGAAAGACTTGGGAGAAGTGGGACACATCCTTGGGATCAAAGTAATAAGGGATCGCAAGAAAAGGATGTTGTGCTTATCTCAAGCTTCATATATTGACACTATCCTTGCTCGTTTTAGCATGCAGAACTCCAAGAAAGGTTTTCTACCTTTTAGGCATGGAGTTCCTTTATCTAAAGAGATGTGTCCCAAAACATCAAAGGAGATAGAGGACATGAAGGCGGTTCCTTATGCTTCGGCAGTAGGAAGCCTTATGTATGCTATGCTATGTACGAGACCGGATATCTTCTTTGCCGTGGGCATGGTTAGCAGATATCAGAATAATCCTGGATAGGGACATTGGACTGCGGTAAAGCATATATTGAAGTACCTGAGAAGGACTAGGGATTATATGCTGGTTTACCGGGCAGATCAATTAGTCCCTGTGGGTTACACGGATTCGGATTTCCAATCAGATAGGAACAAGAGTAAGTCTACCTCGGGGTTTGTGTTTACTTTTGGAGGTGGAGCCATAGTATGGAGGAGTGTCAAGCAGAAATGCGTGGCGGACTCTACCATGGAAGCTGAGTATGTGGCAGCCTCTGAGGCAGCCAAGGAAGCTGTGTGGCTCAGGAACTTCTTGATGGACTTGGATGTGATTCCTGGTTTGCCCAGAACTATCACAATTTCTTGTGATAACAGTGGTGCAGTTGCAAACTCGAAGGAACCACGAGCCCATAAGGCAAGTAAACACATAGAGCGCAAGTACCACCTTATACGAGAGATCGTAAAGCGAGGAGAAGTTGCTGTCGCCAAGATTGCATCAGAGGATAACCTGGCGGATCCATTCACTAAGACCCTACCAGCGAAAGTGTTTGATAGGCATGTGGAGGACATGGGGATCAGATGTATGGCAGAGTGATGACGACATAGTCTTTTAGTATAAGTGGAAGATTGTTGGAATGTATACTGAAAGCCTAGCTCTTTTTGTATGAACATTTTATTTTGAAATAAGAATCACATGATCATTTTTTGCACTTTATATATTTATTATATGTGTGTGCATATTGTCTAATATTTTGCATTGTAGATAACATGGTGCTTGGTGTGGCACAGAAGATCATGTTATCAGTCCCATGTAGAGTATAAGTAGAGGCTCACAACAAAGATGGTTTTGGACAAACCATTGACATGGTTGTAGTGTAGCTTGGTATTGTTTTATCTTGAACATAGAGTTACACTAGTACACTTAGGTGTATTGAGCAGGACCGACATAGAGGTGATTCAATTTATTGCTGACTACATAATTGAATCGGACCTCGGATATTATGTTGTACATGCTCTTAATCCCGATATAATAACGGGCATATGTACTTAGTATTTATTTCTTTGATTTACCAAAGGGTGAGATTTCTATGGATTAAATCAATAGGCGGGGTAAGTTGGGAAATGATATTATTTACATGGTGTGTCTTTGATTATAGGAGGAAACCGTGTCCTATGTATTAGGTTGATGATGTCCCCTTGAGGAGCTCATAAGGTTCATCATGTAAACCCTGCAGGTTGACTTAGTCAACATGATGATAAGGTTGAGTGGTACTACTCGAGGAATTTGATGTTAATTAATTGATGGTCAGTAAATCAATTAATTGACGGACATTCGATATCTTAAACACGGGGAGATTAATGTACGAATAATATATGGAGCTCATATTGATTTATGGGGGTTGGTGAGGTAGTTCAATGATGATCCACTAGTGGAATGGAACATCATTGATGCATCAAGTTTGTGTGGTTCCGATCCATCGGGTGGCCAAGACCCAACTCCTCCTTATGGTCCCTATCGTAGCCTAATATAATCCTTGCGAAGTCTAGATCCAAGAATGTAAAACAAAACCTAGAACCAACGGTTGGGATTAAATCCCTAAGATCCGATGGTTAGGATGAAACCCTAGAACCAACTGTTGGGATTAAATCCCTAAGATCCGATGGTTAGGATGAAACCCTAGAATCGACGGTTGAGATTAAATCCCTAGATCCGACGGTTGGGATAAAACCCTAGATCCGACGGTTGGGATGAAATCCTAGATCCGACGGTTGGGATGAAATCCTAGATTCGACGGTTGAGATGAAACCCTAGATTCGACGGTTGGGATAAAACCCTAGATCCGACGGTGGAGGTTAAATCCCTAGATCCGATGGTGGAGATTAAAGGAGTCCTAAGCCTAACTCTATAAAAGGAAAGCTTAGGGTTGGGCGGCACATTATTGATTTTCGAATTGGAGTTAGGGTTTGGCTCATCCACAAGTGGGCGGCTAGGGTTCATTGGGCGGCTAGGGTTTTGGAGCAAAGAAGTGGGCGGCAACTTTTCTTCCTTCTAGATTGTTGTCGGCGCCCATCCTCTTCCATCAAGACTTGGCCGGTGCCCATCCTAGAGGACTCTCCCTTCTTCCTTGGTCGGCGGTTCTCCTTCCATTGGTGGCTGGTGCTCTTCCTCCTCCCCTTATCCTTGGTGGCCGGCGGCAACACTTCTTGAAGTTGGCCGGCGCATCATCCAATTGTTCCTTGGCCGGCGGTTGCACCAAGTTCCATAATTTGGTGGCCGCTTCTAGATAGGAAGGTATTTGTTGTTTCTTCTCTTTGTTCGCAGCGGACAAGGTAGAGAAGAAAGCGATCTAGAAGGCTTCTACTCGTGGAGGATCTTCGTCCACACGTTGTCCACGAGAAGGATAGGACATACGATAGAAGATCGTAAGGTATAAAGTTATTATTAACTTTATTTACAGATATGACTATATTCTTTTATATTTTGATTATGCATGTGTGTGTATGAATATGCATTGTATAATCATGGACCCCGAAGACAAACACAAAAACCGGCGATCCATCCGTCGTCTCTTCCGCAGCTAACCAACTAGAAGAGTTGTGTTACTTGAACAACTAGTTTGTTCTAGCGACCACTCAAGTTGTTAGCACGACGACAAAATGGTTGTGCTAAGGAAGCTCATCCCATCCGGATTAATTCTTTCATTAGTGAAAATTTTAATCCGGGGACATGGGAGCCAATGAGCCTCCGAAGCGACTCCCTACACATACATGAGGCTTCCTACAATCAAAGTATAAGGAACCACCTTCATCTCCTCTATCTCCTTTGATATTCTAGGACACATCTCTTTAGATAAAGGTACTCCATGCCTAAAAGGTAGAAAACCTTTCTTGGAGTTTTGCATGCTAAAATGAGCCAAAATAATCTCTATGTATGAAGCTTGAGATAAGCACAACATCCTTTTCCTGTGATCCCTTATAACCTTGATCCCAAGGATGTGTCCCACTTCTCTAAAGTCCATCATATCAAACTGTTTGTACAACCATACCCTTATGTCTGATAACACTTTGACATTGTTGCTAATTAACAAAATATCATCTACATATAGTACAAGAAATACCACTACATTTCTATCACATCTCTTGTATACACAAGACTCATCTGGACTTCGAATAAATCCATAAGACTAGATTACCTCATAAAAATAGATGTTCCAAGATCTCGAAGCTTGCTTCAATCCATAAATGGACCGATTAAGCTTGCACACAAGATGCTCTTTACTCTTTGTAATGAATCCCTCTGGTTGCTCCATATAGATGTTTTCTTCAAGACTTCCATTAAGGAAAGTTGTCTTGACATCCATCTGCCACACCTCATAATCCATATGAGCAGCAATAGATAAGAGAATCCGGATAGACTTAAGCATGGCTACCGACGAAAAGGTCTCCTCATAATCGATGCTCTCTTTCTAAGTATACCTTTTCGCAACAAGCCTCGCTTTGTAGGTCTCAACCTTCCCGTCTATTCCTCTCTTTCTTTTGTAGATCCACTTGCATCCAATGATTTTTACACTGCTGGGTGGTTCTACTAGCTCCCAGACCTGATTTGAATCCATAGATTTTATCTTCGAATTCATTGTACTTTGCCAAGATACCGCATCTTTATCTTGGATTGCCTCGTCAAATGTCCAGGGATCGGGATCATGTTCACTAGGGACCAAATCAGAGGATTCTCCCAAGAACATAAATCAATTAGGTTGTCTAACAACCCTCCCACTATGACGAGGTATCACCTGTGTATCCTCTATGACACACGGTGTAGTCACTTGTGGTATATCCTCTTGTACCAGTGGTACTGAAGTAGTGACTTCCCCTCTCAATTCCACTAGAACAATCTTGCTCGTGGGCTTGTGGTTCATTATATAGTCTTCCTCTAAAAATCTAGCATTCATGCTAACGATCACCCTTTGATCTGTAGGACTATAAAACAAACCACCTTTCGTTCCTCTAGGATAGCCTACGAACAAGTGCACTTCTGTACGAGGTTTTGACTTACCAGCTTCTGCCTTCAGCACATGTGCTGGACTCCCCCAAATCCGAATATGTCTCAGACAAGGCTTTCGTCTAGTCCACAATTCTGTGGGAGTAGAAGGCACTGATTTAGATAGTACTAAATTCAGAATATACACTGCCGTATCCAGAGCATACCCCCAGAACAAATCTGGCAACTCAGAATAACTCATCATCGATCTAACCATCTCCATTAGAGTCCTATTCCTTCGCTCTACTACACCATTCACCTGGGGTGTGCCAGGTGTAGATAATTGGGATTGTATCCCAGCCTATGATAAGTAATTCCTAAACTCTCCGAAGAGGTACTCACCACCATGATCAGATCGTAGTGTCTTGATACTTTTGCCTTAACATTTCTCCACGTCAGTGTTGAATTCATTGAACCTGTCAAAGCATTCAGACTTGCGACGCATCAAGTAAATGTATCCATATCTTGAATAATCATCTATAAAAGAGATGAAATATTCAAAACCACCTCTAGTCTTGATAGACATAGGACCACAGAAATCAGAATGAACCAATTCCAACACATCTTTGGCTCTATACCCCTTGGCCTTAAAAGGCCTCTTGGTCATTTTAACTTCCAAGCAAGATTCACAGATTGGGAAATCTTCCACCACTAATGAACCCAAAGGTCCCTCAACTATCAACATTTGAATTTTACTTAGGTTAATATGACCTAACCTTAGATGCCAAAGATATGTTTGGTTCATTTTTGAAGGTTCTTTTCTCTTATTAGATTTAGAAGATGAGTTATTTACTTCTATTTGAATAGTGGGAGCTTTTGGTTCAAGTGTATATAAATTGCCTACCAAAGCACCAGAACAAATAATCTCTCTATTCCTTTTTATAACAACTCTGTCATTAAAAGAAATAGAATATCCATCCAAAAACAATTTATAAATTGAAATCAAATTCTTTCTAAATAAAGGTACATAAAGGCAATTTCTCATAACCAAAGTTTTATTCTTATCAAAAGATAAATAAATATCTTCAACTGCAATAGCTGCCACCTTCGTAGCATCACCCATGTATACAGTAATCTCCTCCTCAGCTAGTCATCTGGTTTCCTGGAACCCCTGCAAAGTATTGTAGACATGATTAGTGGCTCCTGTATCTACACACCAGGTGCCGATAGATAACACTGCTAAACATGTTTGGAACACGTGCAAAGTATTGCAGACATGATCAGTGGCTCTTGTATCTACACACTAGGTGTCGGTAGATAACACCGGTAAACATGTTTCAACGACTAGACCAAAAGATATACCTTTGTTATGCTTTCGATTGGGGCAGTCCTTCTTCCAATGTCTAGTCTGCCTGCAAGTGAAGCACTTGTCTTTCGGCTTCTTCACTCCTCCCTGAGATCCTCCCGCCACCTTTGCTCCACCTTGTTTCTTCTTCATCTTGCCTTTTGGATTAAAAGTAGAAACCTTCTGAGCAACCATGGCCTGAGCCTGAGTACTCTGATGAAAAAGCCCCTCTGCCACCTGGAGTTCTGTCCGAAGCTCCATAAATGAATACAACCTCTTGTTCATGTTGTAGTTCAGGTAAAACTGCTCAAAACTCCTAGGTAGAGATTGGAGAATGATATCGACCTGGGTTTTCCCATCGATCTCATCTCCAAGGACTTCCAGCTCATTTAAATGAGCCATCATCTTGAGAACATGATCCCTCACAGGTGTTCCCTCAACCATGGTGGTCGTCATTAAGTTCCTCATGGATTCCCGCCTAGTAGGCCGATTCTGGTGTCCGAAAAGTTCCTTGAGATTGAGCATCATGTCATAATTGCCCAGCTTTGATATTCGAGGCACATAGCCCTGGACATAGATGCCAAAATGTAACACCCGCGCCATCTCTCATATGCCTTATTAAATTTCAACATATAAGTAAAAAAACAAATATTAGATACTTATAATTCTCTTTCTCCTTTTCCACAAAATCATCCATAGGCTTAGGAGGACACTCTTCGAGAAGTACATACTTATACTCCTCAACAGTCAAGACTATATCCAGATTCCTTTTCCAATCAACATAGTTAGGTCCAGTAAGTTTATTTTCATTTAGTATCACAGCAAGTTGTTTGAAAGTAATTTTTGAGAAACCTAAGAATCACATAGATCAAAATATTAGATTTCAAAAATTTATTGATTCCTCAAACAATAAAATTTTAAAATCAACCAATACCTCAAAACACCGAGAATATCGTATGCCACGATAGTGTGGACATATACGAATTCTACATTTGTAAGAGGAGGTTTTACCCATTAATTTTAATATCCTATCAACCTTACTTTTTGACAAATAAAATTAATAGTTGGTGTTGGTGCAATCGGCCCAGGTTGACTCGAGTTTGACTCGAGCAGTACTTTGATAGTATTTTGATGATAGACAAAACTCATGACATGAGATTGTCATGGGAAAGTCCAACATGGGGTTGGCATGGAAAATCCAAGCATGGAGCTTGGTGTGGAAAAGTCTAAAGCATTGCGAAGCCGTGCGCTTGGTGCTTGGTGAGAAATGCATTGCGAAGCCATGCGCTTGGTGCATGTGGGAAGTCTTGAGGACTTGGTAAGTTCACTAGGCTCGGGGTCCTTGAGTCAGTGAAGGATGGCATTGCGAAGTCGTGTGCTTGGTGCATCCGAGGGACCGCCGGACGGGGAGTGAATGGAGTGAGGCCCAAGGGAAGAATACTTTGAGGGCATGAGATGCGAAGGATGGCGTTGCGAAGTCGTGCGCTTGGCACATCCGAGGGACGTAGGCCGAGGGAAGAGAGCTTCGGTGGGGAACTCCATGAGGGATGATGTGGACTTGGCCAAGTGGATAAGACTGAGTGTCGGAGGCTCAAACTTGATGTTTGAGGGTTTATCCGATGGTCGGATGCTCAAACAACTTGGTGTTTTAGGTTTTGCCCGACATCAATCGACTAGCATAGGTGTAAGTCGACTTATCCAAGTCAACTAGGGTTCGACTGGTGTTAGACTGCAGTTTTGTGCTTGGTAGTCGACTGCCATGGACTGGTAGTCGATCGATGACAGCAATGATCCGCCGAGGATGGTAGTGTCGTGATGGAAATGTCATGAGCAGAACACTCCGTGGCCGAGGCGTCGACTACTAGGTCACCGATCAGCGCCATGGATCGCAATCGGTCGGTAGGTGATCCGTTGGAACTTATCCAACGTGGATCTGGCCATTGTGAGACAACGGCTACAGGGGCAGTCGACTGGGCCTTTTGGCAGTCGACTACTAGGCGTGAAAACAACTTGATGCAGGTTATAAATGGAGCTCAAGTGGGAGGATTTCTCCATGACTTTAAGGAAGCTATTGGAGGGGAATTGCTGCTGCATTCCAATCCTTCAAGAGCCATCCAAAGCAAGCTACAAGCAAAGGGTTCAAAGCAAGCGTTGTAAAGTGTTCTTTTTGTGTATTTCGTATTTGTCTTTGTATTGCTTGTATTTCATTATTTAGTGTAATTGCTTGTGAGAGGTTTCTCCACCTCCAACGTGTTGTCGAGAAGGAGTGGTTTAGTTAGTGTCGTGCACATAACTAGAGCTCGGAGAGCTCGCCCGTGGAGTATGAACCATTCGGTTCCGAACCACGTATATTGTCGTGTCTTGTGTTTGATTGTTTATTGTTTTTATTTCTATTGTTATTCCGCTGCGTATATTAACGACAATTGTAGACAAGCACGCAAGAATGAGTAAATTCCACCATACGACGATTGAGGGATATTCACCCCCTCTAGACGGCCAACACATATACACATCGATCGATACCATACAAGTGGTATCAGAGCCAAGGTGCTTGTCGAGGACTAACCGCCGACACAAGCACTACAAGATGGCCGGCTATAACATCCATCCACCGAAATTCAATGGAGATTTTGCTTGGTGGAAGAAACGAATGGAGGTATATCTCGAAACCGACTTTGATTATATGATTATTGTAGAAAACGGTTTTGAGATGCCTAGGGACAAAGACAATAAGCCCATTAAGAAGTCAAGGTGGACCCAAGACCAAATCAAGGACTTCAAGATAAATCTCGAGGTAATAAAATTACTTAGTGATTTGTTATCTAACCATATTTGGTCTAGATTGGGTGACTATAGGGATGCAAGGGAGCTATGGAATAAGATAATAAAATTCCAAGAAAACTCCCAACCGGCACAAGTAGAGGAGAATGCAGAGGAAGAAGCAACCATCACATTTGATGATGTTGATGATTTGGTGGAGACCCCCACCTCTAGCATTGAGGGGGAGGAAAGGATTTCCATTCCGGAGCAAGATCAAAATGAAGATTCTACCTCCGGAAGAAGTGAAGAGGCCTCCACCACCTCCCTAGGTAACTCAAGTGTTATTATTTTAAATAAAAATCACATAATATGCTTTGAGTGTAGGGAGAAAGGACATTACAAGAACAAATACCCTAAATTGGCTAAGGAAAAGGCATCGGCACCAAAAGTCAACCCAAAGTCAAAGGATGCCGGAGTTCCTTCAATTAAGAGCAAAGAGCGCATTGTGTGCTTCAAATGCAATCAAAAGGGACACTACCTAAGCCAATGCCCTGGGGGGAGGAAGAAAGGGCAAGAAGGTGTATCTCATGTAGGGGGAGCTTCCCAAGCTAACCCTAAGGTAAATTTAATTTATGCACCTTCTATTTCTAAAGATAAAAAACATGCTAAGAATTATTTTAGCTCTCTTGCAATTATCAATGAAAAGCATGCTAGTAGGAAGAAATATATTTGTCTAGGTGCTAAGCATGTTAGTTTATCTAAGGACAAACCTAGGACTCATAATTCTAGAAATATTTTACCAAAGGAGTCCATTAAGAGAATAGAAGAAAATTTGGGTATTAGTCTCAAAAAGTTTAGGCACATGCCTAATAACAAGAGGCCTTCCCAAAAATCTAATGAAAATTCAAAATTGAGGAAATTAGAGCTAGAAAACCAAGTTTTGAGGTCAAGACTTGCGAGAATGGTGAAAACTCTTAGAATCATAGAAAATTAAATTCTAGGATCAAATGCCCAAAAGTCAAGACCTAAGGTTCAAAAACGGTCTAAGGGAAAGGAAGGTTTGGGTCACAAACCTAAGCCCAAGAAGACTTATCATAATGTTCCATTTGATTATGGAACTATTTCTAGGTCTAAGAAAACCAAAGCTAATAGGGAAGTTATCCCTAAGAATAACCATGGTGTTTGCTTAGTGGCTAAGGACTTAAGAAAATCTAAGAAAGCCACTATGAAGGTCGAAGGAGGAGTCATCTCTAGAGTTGACCTAGGAAAGACCCAAAAGACTATGACTTTAAAGCCTAAAAGTGTCATTAGGAAGGTATCTAGGGAAGTTATCCCTAGGGAATACCTTGTTAACCCAAGGAGCTCCAATAGGTATTGGGTTCCTAAGAGCGTGATCGATTCACGCTAGATGGGTTAGGAAGTGTCAACCCTAAGTGGATGGGTGGTAAACCTAACCATAGTAGAGTTGACACATTAGGATGTGTCAATGTGCTTGAGAAGTTAAAAATAATTTAAATTGGCACAATTATGTCTTAGAGGTATTGGTGTGCCATTTTGGGTTTTTGGCACACTAAGGGGAAAAATGGCTTTAAGGCAAAATGGACTTAACCCTAGAAATGGCAATTTGGATTCAACACTTAGGTATTTTATACCTTAGTATATTTTACTTGCCATGATTTATTTGCCTTGTCATGTCATGACATCATTTTCATTTTGATCTCCAAAAATGTCATGATCATGTTTAGACTAATTTTTTATATGTCATGTATGCTAAAATGTCTTTCACATGCCATGACATCATGATTTTGGCATATGCTTTTATCTATATCATATCTATGCCATAATCATCATCATGGATATAATTAAAATGGATTTAAGGACTATGGCATGATTTGATGGTAATAAAATAATATTGCCTAGAAATATGCATGAAACCATTAAAAGAACAAAAACCCACATCTTGTTGGGTTGGATCCGTGAGGGGAAACTTCGCTTCCCACTTCAACTCGGTCGCTTGTTCATGGCGATCCCATCGATGTCCCCGGATTAAAAATTTAATCCTAGACAAAAAGGGAACACCCAAGCAACCTTGTCATCATCATGCTATTCATTTAGAGTAGTCACTTGAACAAACATGTTGTTCAAGCGACCAACCTCTATTCCACGAATAGCCACGGAATAGACGATGTACGGATCGCCGGCTTTTGTGTTTATGTTTGGGGTCCAAGTATTATTTAGCCATATACATAAAGTAAATAACCACATACAACATGCATATAATTGAAAAGCAATTATAAACATAATACAAAAGAACACTAATCAAAATAAATAAGATTATACCTCTTGTTATACCTCTTGATCTTCTATTGTATGTCCTTCCTCCTTTTGGACATCGTGTGGGCGACGATCTTCCAAAAGTCGAAGCTCCTAGATCACCAATCTTCCTTCCTTGTTCACTCCGAACAAAGGAAGATCATAAAACAAAACTCGTCTTCTTATCTAGAACCGGCCACCAAGTCAATAGACTCGATGTTGCCGCTGGCCAAGGAAGAGAACATGGAGTATGGGAACCGGCCAAAGAAGAATCAATAAGGGCATGGGCGCTGACCAACACTTGGAGAAGAGAAAGGGAAGCAATCCTTCTCCTTGTTGCCGCCCAAACCCTAAACATAGCTATCTTAATTTCCGGCCAAGGATGAAGGGAAGAAGAATAGGTTGAGCTCCGGCCAAGGTAGAGGGAAGAAGGATAGGAGCCAGCCAAACCTTGGAAGAAGAAGAAAAGGTCTTCTCCTCATGTTGCCGCCCACAACCAACACCCAAAACCCTAACCATAGCCACCCACTCCTAATCCTAACCAAACTGGGATTACTTGCCGCCCAAGGGAAGCAAACCCTAATCCTCATCCATCAAGTTGCCACCCACCCCTAATCCATCCTTTTATAGAGTTAGGGATAAGCTTTGTTTTAATCTCCACCATTGGTTCTAGGGATTTAATCTCAACCGTGGGATCTAGATATTTAATCTCAACCGTCAGATCTAGAGATTTAATCTCTACCATTGGATCTAGAGTTTTGTTTTCATCCATTGGATTTAAGCTTCATGAGGTGTTAATAGGCTACAATAGGGACCATGAGGAGGAGTTGGATCTTGGCCACCCAATGGATCAAACCCACATAAAGTCCGATCCATTAATGTGTATCCATTCCACTAGAGGATTATCATTGATCTACCTCACCAACCCCCATAAGTTAATATGGGCTCCATATATTATATGCACATTTTCTACCCGTGTTTATGATCTCGAATGTCCATCGATTAATTAATTTACTGACCATTAATTAATCAACATCTAACTCCATGAGTAGTACCACTCAACCTTTTAATCATGTCGGACCAAGTCCACCTGCAGGGTTTACATGATGAACCTTATGAGCTCCTCAAGGGGACATCATCATCCTAATATATAGGGCAGGGTTTCTTCTATAATCAACGGCACACCATATAAATAATATCATTTCCCAACTTACCGAGCCTATCGATTTAATCTATAAATCTCGCCCATTGGTAAATCAAAGAAATGAATACTAAGTATATGTGCCCATTATTATATCGGGATTAAGAGGATGTACATAATAATATCTGAGGTCCGATTCGATTATGTAGTCAACAATAAATCGAATCACCTCTAAGTCGGTCCTGCTCAATACACACAAAGTGCACTAGTATGATTCTATGGTCAAGACAAACCAATACCAAATCACACTACAACCATACCAATGGTTTGTCCAAAACCATCTCGGTTGTGAGCCTTTACTTATACTTTACAAGGATCCGATAACATGATCTCCCGTGTGACAGCACACACCATGTTATCTATAATGTAATGTATTAGACAATATTACATAACCATAAATATGTAAACAATGATCATGTGATTCTTATTTCAAAAATAAAGATGTTCATACAAAAGATATACTTTTCAGTATACATCCTAACAATCTCCCACTTATACTAAAAGACTATGTTGTCCTCATAATGTCATACATCTGATTCCCATTCCCTCCACTTGCCTATCAAAAGCTCTTGCTAGAAAGGCCTTAGTGAAAATGTCTACTAGGCCATCCTCTGATGCAATCTAAGTGACAGCAACTTCTACCTCCTTTACGATTTCTCGTATCAGGTGGTACTTACACTCTATTTTTTTACTTGCCTTATGGGCTCATGGTTCCTTTGAGTTTGCAACTGCACCACTATTATCACAATAAATTGTGATAGTTCTAGGCAAACCAGGAATCACATCCAAGTCCATTAGGAAGTTCCTTTGCCACACAGCTACTTTGGCCACCTCAGAGGCTGCCACATACTCAGCTTCCATGGTGGAGTCCGCCATGCATTTTTTCTTGACACTCCTCCATACAATGGCTCCACCTCCCAAAGTAAACACAAAACCTAAGGTAGACTTACTATTATCCCTATCAGATTGGAAGTCGAAATCCATGTAACCAAGAGGGAGTAATTGGTCTGCCTGGTAAACCAACATATAATCCCTAGTCCTTCTCAGGTACTTCAATATATGCTTTATCGCAGTCCAATGTCCCTGTCCTGGATTACTCTGATATCTGTTGATCATGCCCACAGCATAGCAGATATCTGGTCTCATACATAGCATCGCATACATGAGGCTTCCTACTGCCGAAGCATAAGGAACCGCCTACATCTCCTCTATCTCCTCAAATGTTCTAGGACACATCTCCATAAATAAAGGAACTCCATGCCTGAAAGGTAGAAAACCCTTCTTGGAGTTCTGCATGGTAAAACGATCCATAATTGTGTCTATGTATGAAGCTTGGGATAAGCACAACATCCTTTTTCTGCGATCCCTTATGACCATGATCCCAAGGATGTGTCCCACCTCTCCCAAGTCCTTCATATCAAACTATTTGGACAACCATACTCTTACGTCCGATAACACCTTGATATTGTTGCCAATCAATAAAATATCATCTACGTATAGTATAAGAAATATCACTACGTTTCCGTCACATCTCTTGTATACACAAGACTCATCTGAACTTTGAATAAATCCATAAGACTGGATTACCTCATCAAAGCGGATGTTACAAGACCTCGAAGCTTGCTTCAATTCATAAATGGACCGATTAAGCTTACATACAAGATGCTCTTTGCCCTTCGCAATGAATCCCTCTGGTTTCTTCATATAGATGTTTTCCTCAAGACTTCCATTAAGGAAAGTTGTCTTGGCATCCATCTGCCACACCTCATAATCCATATGAGCTGCTATGCATAAGAGAATCCGGATAGACTTAAGCATGGCTACCAGCGAAAAGGTCTCCTCATAATCAATACCCTCTTTCTGAGTATACCCCTTCGCAACAAGCCTCGCTTTGAAGGTCTTAACCTTTCCATATATTCCTCTCTTTCTTTTGTAGATCCACTTGCATCTAATGGTTTTTACACCATTGGGTGGTTCCACTAGCTCCCAGACCTGATTTGAATCCATAGATTCAATCTCAATATTCATTGCACTTTGCCAAGACGCTGCATCTATATCTTGGATTGCCTCGTCATATGTCCAGGGATCAGGTTCATGTTCGTCAGGGACCAAATCAGAAGATTCTCCCAAGAACATGAATCTATGAGGCTGTCTAACAACCCTCACACTACGACGAGGTATCTTCTGTGTATCTTCTGTGACACGCGGTGTAGTGACTTGTGGTATATCCTCTTGTACTGGTGGTACTGAAGAAGTGACTTCCCCTTTTAATTCCTTCAGAATAATTTTACTCTTGGGCTTGTGGCTCATTACATAGTCTTCCACTAGAAATCTGACGTTCGTTCTAACGATAACCCTCTGATCTCTAGGACTATAAAACAAACCACCCTTCATTCCTTTAGGATAGCCAACGAACATGTGTATTTCTGTACGAGGTTCCAACTTACCAGCATCTGCCTTCAACACATGTGTTGGACTCCCCCAAATCTGAATATGTCTTAGACTAGGCTTTCGCCCAGTCCTCAATTCTGTGGGAGTAGAAGGCACTTATTTAGATGGAACCAAATTCAGAATGTACACTGTCGTATCTAGAGCATATCCCCAGAATGAATCTAGCAACTCAGAATAAGTCATCATCGATCTAACCATCTCCATAAGAGTCCTATTCCTTCGCTCTACTACACCGTCCTGCTGGGGTGTGCCAGGTGCAGACAATTGGGATTGAATCCCAGCCTCTGATAAGTAGTTCCTAAACTCTCCCAAGAGGTACTCACCACCACGATTAGATCGTAGTGTCTTGATACTTTTACCTTGACGTTTCTCCACATCAGCCTTGAATTCTTTGAACTTGTCAAAGCATTCAAACTTGCGGCACATCAGGTAAATATATCCATATCTTGAGTAATCGTCTATAAAAGAGACAAAATACTCAAAACCACCTCTAGCATGAATAGACATAGGACCACCCAAATCAGAATGAATCGATTCTAACACATATTTGTCTCTATACCCCTTGGCCTTAAAAGGCCTCTTGGTCATATTACCCTCCAAGCAAGATTCATAGGTTGGGAAATCCTCCACCACTAATGAACCCAAAGGTCCATCAACTATCAACCTTTGAATTATGCTTAGGTTAATATGACCAAGCCTAAGATGCCAAAGATATGTTTGGTTCATCTTCGAAGGTTCTTTTCTCTTATTGGAATTAGAAGATGAGTTATTAACTTCAATTTGCATCGTGGGAGGTTTTGGTTCAAGTGTGTATAGATTTCCTATTAATGCACCTGAACAGATAATGTCCCTATTCCTTTTTATAACAACTCTATCATTAAAAGAAATAGAATATCCATCCATAAAAAATTTAGAAACCAAAATTAAATTCTTTCTAAATAAAGGTACATAAAGGCAATTCTTAAGAACCAAAAGTTTATTTTTCTCAAAAGATAAATGAACATCTCCCACTGCAACAGCCGGCACCTTCATGGCATTGCCCAAGTAAATGGTAATCTCTCCCTCAGCTCGTCGTCGGGTTTCTTGGAACCTTTGCAAAGTATTACAGACATGATCAGAGGCTCCCGTATCTACACACCAGGTGCCGGTAGATAAACCTCGCTAAACAGGTTTCCATGACTAGACCAAAAGATATACCTTTGTTCTGCTTCGGATTGGGACAATCCTTCCTCAAATGTCCATCCTGCTTGCAAGTGAAGTACTTGCCTTTCGGCTTCTTCACTCCTCCCTGAGATCCTCCCACCACCTTTGCTCCACCTTGTTTCTTCTTCTTCTTTCCTTTCGGCTTAGAAGTAGAAACCTTCTGACCAACCATAGCCTTAGCCTGAGAAAGCCTTTCGTTCGACTGGAGAATGATATCGACCTGGGTTTTCCCATCGATCTCAGCTACAAGGACTTCCAGCTCATTCGTAGGCTTAGGAGGACACTCTTCGATGAGTACATACGTGTACTCCTTAGCAGTTAAGATAATATCTAGATTCTTTTCCAATCAACATTATTTGGGTATAGTAAGTTTAGTTTCCTTTAGTATCATAGCAAGTGGACTGAAAGTCATTTTTAAAAATCCTAAGAATTACATAGATCATTACTTTAGATTTCAAAAAATTATTGATTCCACAAAACAATAAAATTTTAAAATCAACCAACACCTCAAAACACCGAGAATATCGTATGCCACGATAATGTGGACGTATACGAATTCTACATTTGTTAGAGGAGGTTTTACCCATTAATTTTATTATCTTGTCAACCTAACTTTTTGACAAGTAAAATTAATAGTTAGTTCTGTTGGAATGTATACTGAAAGCCTAGCTCTTTTTGTATGAACATTTTATTTTGAAATAATAATCACATGATCATTGGTTGCACTTTATATTTATTATATGTGTGCATATTGTCTAATACTTTACATTGTAGATAACATAGTGCTTGGTCTGGCACAGAAGATCATGTTATCAGTCCCTTGTAGAATATAAGTAGAGGCTCACGACCAAGATGGTTTTGGACAAACCATTGGAATGGTTGTAGTGTAGCTTGGTATTGTTTTGTCTTGAACATAGAGTTACACTAGTACACTTAGGTGTATTGAGCAGGACCGACATAGAGGTGATTCAATTTATTGCTGACTACATAATTGAATCGGACCTCAGATATTATGTTGTACATGCTCTTAATCCCGATATAATAACGGGCACATGTACTTAGTATTTATTTCTTTGATTTACCAAAGGGTGAGATTTAGATGGATTAAATCAATATGCTCGGTAAGTTGGGAAATGATATTATTTACATGGTGTACCGTTGATTATAGGAGGAAACTGTGTCCTATATATTAGGTTGATGATGTCCCCTTGAGGAGCTCATAAGGTTCATCATGTAAACCCAGCTGGTTGACTTAGTCAACATGATGATAAGGTTGAGTGGTACTACTCGAGGAGTTAGATGTTAATTAATTGATGGTCAGTAAATCAATTAATTGACGGACATTCGATATCTTAAACATGAGGAGATGAATGTACAAATGATATATGGAGCCCATATTAATTTATGGGGGTTGGTGAGGTAGTTCAATGATGATCCTCTAGTGGAATGGAACATCATTGATAGATCAAGTTTGTGTGGTTCCGATCCATCGGGTGCCCAAGATCCAACTCCTCCTTATGCTCCCTATCGTAGCCTAATATAATGCTCATGTAGTCTAGATCCAAGAATATAAAACAAAAGCCTAGAACCAACGATTGGGATTAAATCCCTAGATCCGATGGTTGGGATGAAACCCTTGAACCAACGGTTGGGATTAAATCCCTAGATTCGATGGTTAGGATGAAACCCTAGAATCGACGGTTGGGATTAAATCCCTAGATCCGACGGTTGGGATAAAACCCTAGATCCGACGGTTGGGATGAAATCCTAGATCCGAAGGTTGGGATGAAATCCTAGATCCGACGGTTGGGATGAAACCCTAGATCCAACGGTTAGGATAAAACCCTAGATCCGACGGTGGAGATTAATTCCCTAGATCCGACGGTGGAGATTAAAGGAGGCTTAAGCCCAATTCTATAAATAGAGGGCTTAGGTTGGGCGGCATGTGATGGTTCAATTGGAGTTAGGGTTTAAGGTTGGGCGGCTAGGGTTTGGAAGCTTTGGCTTGGGCGGCAACTCTTGGACAAGTGGCCGGCGCCCATCTTCTTCCATCAAGACTTGGTCGGTGCCCATCCTCTTGGTCCCTCTCTTATTCCTTGGCCGGCGGCAACCTCTCTTCAAGGTTGGCCGGCGTTCACTATTCCATTCTCTCCAAGGTGGCCGGCGGTTCCCCTTACATTGGTGGCCGGTGCTTCATCCATTCGTTCCTTGGCCAACGGTTACATCAAACTCCCTTGCTTGGTGGCCGATTCTAGAAAGGAGAAGTTTTGTTGGTTCTTCTCTTTGTTTGTAGCGAACAAGGAAGGGAAGAACGCGATCTAGAAGGCTTCTACTCGTGGAGGATCTTCGCCCACACGTCGTCCACGAGCAGGATAGGACATACGGTAGAAGATCGTGAGGTATAAAAGTTTTACAACTTTATTTTCTGATCTTAGCATGTTCTTTTATGTGTTGATTATACAAGTGTGTGTGTGTATATATTTTGTGTAATCATGTACCCCGAAGACAAACACAAAAACCGGCGATCCGTCCGTCGTCTCTTCTGCGGCTAACCAACTAGAAGAGTTGTGTTGCTTGAACAACTAGTTTGTTCAAGCGATCACTCAAGTTGTTAGCACGACGATAAATTGGTTGTGCTAAGGAAACTCAACCCATCCAGATTAATTCTTTCATTAGTGAAAATTTTAATCCGGGGACATGGGAGCCAATGAGCCTCCGAAGCAACTCCCTATATTTGGTATCAGAGCCACGGTTTCCGGTTTTGTGTGTTTTGGATTCGGTTACTTTCATGCACATATCATATATTGAGTATGCCGGATAATAGTAGGATGTGCGTAGGCTAACTTTTTGGTTGCAGGCATAAGATCCGACTATTATGGCTATTTGGTTGTATGTGATTGTTTTGTGTGTGATTGTATGTATATTATTTGAATCCTTGGGGTTGACGAGGCTAGATTAGTATTTAATTTTTGTAATTAAATACGACATTGTTTAGCCACTCATTTTACTTTACTTTCGATCTAGATTATTTGTACACTCCTTCGTGGAGTAAAGGATCGATGGATGTAAATTAAAATGATTTATCTCGGCTCGGATCTCTTAGGTGACTTGCGCACGGGAAAAGATGGAGCGGACGAGGTGGCGACACGACGGGATGCTTATTGGAGGACAATGCCATAATAGTTGGAAAAATTCTATTTTTTCCATATTTATTGCTTATTTGTTTTATATGCATGTTGTGTATGCTTTAAAATTCCTCATTTTCAATTTACTAAGTTGGAGAGGGATATTTTAATTAATTCTCGCGACCTCCATTACAATTTGACGTGTGATGCAACCAACTTGTGTGTTGGCTCTGAGTGCCTTCCTCCCTGCGGACGGGTTTGTTTGCGGATCACTAGGTCAAATAATGGTTATAGGAAATTATCTAGGAGCATGTGTACTTCCACAGCGGTAAGGCACATAATCCGAAATAATTCCCTTAGTATCGTGTAATGGTGAACACTTAGATGCAAATAAAAGTATCCTCCCCATCGGAGTTACTGCTTTTATTTGTAGGGCCAAAGAGGAACCAACTATTAATTTTATTTGTCAAAAGGTAAGGTTGAAAAGATATTAAAATTAATGGGTAAAACATCCTCTTACAAATCTAGAATTCGTATACGTGTTGGTTGATTTCGGAATTTTATTGTTTTGAGGAATCAATAATATTTGAAATCTAATGTTTTGATCATTGTGATTCATAGGTTTTTCAAATGGCTTTTAACCCACTTGCTGTGATATTAAAAGAAAATAAACTTACTGGACCAAACTATATTGATTGGAAAAGAAATCTGGATATTGTCTTAACTGCGGAGGAGTACAAATTTGTACTCTTCGAGGTCTGTCCTCCTAAGCCCACCGATGACTCTGATGAAAAGGAGAAAGAACGTTAGAAGAAATGGATCAAGGAAGATGAGATGGCGCGGTGTTACATTTTGGCACTATGTCAAATGTGCTGCAACATCAGCATCAGGCCATGGCCACAGCTTATGACATGATGTTCAATCTCAAGGAACTTTTCGGACATCAGAGTAGGGCGGCTAGACAGGAGGCGATGAGAAACTTGATGACAACCACCATGATCGAGGGAACACCCGTTAGGGATCATGTTCTCAAGATGATGGCTCATCTTAATGAGGTGGAAGTCCTCGGAGCTGAGATCGATGGGGAAACCCAGGTCGATATCATTCTCCAGTCTCTGCCTAGGAGTTTTGAGGAGTTCCGCCTCAACTACAACATGAACAAGAGGTTGTATTCGTTGGTGGAGCTTCTGACAGAACTCCAGGCGGTAGAGGGGCTTTTTCGTCAAAGCGCTCAAGCCATGGTCGCTCAAAAGGTTTCTTCCTCTAAACCGAAAGGTAAGAAGAAGAAGAAGCAAGGTGGAGCGAAGAAAGTGGCAGTGGGACCTCAGGCAGGAGTGAAGAAGCCAAAAGGCAAGTGCTTCACTTGCAAGTAGACTGGACATTGAAAGGCGGACTGTCCTCGCCGAAAGAACAAAGGTATATCTTCTTGTTTAGTTGTTGAAACATGTTTAGCGGTGTTATCTACCAGTGCATGGTGTGTAGATACAAGAGCCACTGATCATGTCTGCATTACTTTGCAGGGGTTCCAGGAAACCCGACGACTAGCTGAGGGAGAGATTACCGTCTTCATGGGCAATGCTTCAAAGGTGGCTGCTATTGCAGTGGGAGACGTTTATTTATCTTTTGATAGGAATAAAGTTTTGGTTTTGAGAAATTGTCTTTATGTACCAACTTTTAGAAAGAATTTAATTTCAGTTTCTAAATTTTTCATGGATGGATATTCTGTTTCTTTTAATGACAAAGTGGTTATAAAAAGGAATAGGGAGATTATCTTTCTGGTACATTGGTTGGCAATTTATATACTCTTCAACCAAAAACTCCCACGATGTATATAGAAGTCAATAACTCATCTTCTAAGTCTAATAAGAGAAAAGAACCTTCGCAAATGAACCAGACATATCTTTGGCATCTAAGGCTTGGTCATATTAACCTAAGCAGAATTCAAAGGTTGATAGCTGATGGACCTTTGGGTTCATTAGTGGTGGAGGATCTCCCAACCTACGAATCTTGCTTGGAAGGTAAAATGACCAAGAGGTCTTTCAAGGCCAAGGGTATAGAGCCAAAGATGTGTTAGAATTGGTTCATTCTGATTTGTGCGGTCCTATGTCTATCCAGACAAGAGGTGGTTTTGAATATTTCGTCTCTTTTATAGACGATTATTCAAGATATGGATACATTTACTTGATGCGCCGTAAGTCTGAATGCTTTGACAGGTTCAAAGAATTCAAGGTTGATGTGGAGAACCGTCAAGGTAAGTGTATCAAGACCCTACGATCTGATTGTGGTGGTGAGTACCTCTTGGGAGAGTTTAGGAATTACTTATCAGAGGTTGGGATTCAATCCCAATTGTCTACACCTGGCACACCCTAGCAGAATGGTGTAGCGGAGCGAAGGAATAGGACTCTTATGGAGATGGTCAGATCAATGATGAGTTATTCTGAATTACCTGTTTCGGTCTGGGGGTATGCGTTGGATACGACAATGTATACTCTGAACTTGGTTCCATCTAAATCAGTACCTTCTACCCCTGTAGAATTGTGGACTGGGCGAAAGCCTAGTCTAAGACATATTCGGATATGGGGGAGTCCAGCACATGTGCTGAAGGCTGATGCTGGTAAGTTGGAACCTCGTACAGAAGTGTGCATGTTTGTTGGCTACCCTATGGGAACGAAAGGTGGTTTGTTTTATAATCCTAGAGATCAGAGGGTGATCATTAGCACGAATGCCAGATTTCTAGAGGAGGATTATGTAATGAACCACAAGCCCAAAAGTAGGATTGATCTTGAGGAGTTGACAGGGGAAGTCCCGACTTCAGTACCACTGGTACAAGACGAGATACCACAAGTCACTGCACCGCGTGTCACAGAGCATACACAGGAGGCACCTCGTCGTAGTGGGAGGGTTGTTAGACAACCTGAGAGATTCATGTTTTTGGGAGAGTCTTCGGACTTAGTCCCTGGTGAACATGAACCTGATTCCTGGACATATGACGAGGCACTCCAAGATAGAGATGCAGTATCTTGGCAAAGAGCGATGAATTCAAAGATAGAATCTATGGATTCTAATCAAGTCTGGGAGCTAGTAGAACCACCCGATGGTGTAAAAACCATTGGATGCAAGTGGATCTACAAGAGAAAGAGAGGGGTAGACGGGAAGGTTGAGACCTTCAAAGCTAGGCTTGTTGCGAAAGGGTATACTCAAAAAGAGGGTATCGATTATGAGGAGACCTTTTCGCCGGTAGCTATGCTTAAGTCTATCCGGATTCTCTTATCTTTAGTTGCTCATATGGATTATGAGATTTAGCAGATGGATGTCAAGACAGCTTTCCTTAACGGAAGTCTTGAAGAGAACATCTATATGCGACAACCAGAGGGATTCATTGCTAAAGGCAAAGAGCATCTTGTATGTAAGCTTAATCGGTCCATTTATGGATTGAAGCAAGCTTCTAGATCTTGGAACATCCGCTTTGATGAGGTAATCCAGTCATATGGATTTATTCAAAGTCCGGATGAGCCTTGTGTATACAAGAGATGTGACGGAAATGTAGTGGTGTTTCTTGTACTATACGTAGATGACATTTTGTTAGTTGGCAACAATATCAAAGTGTTATCAGACATAAGGGTATGGTTGTCCAAACAGTTTGACATGAAGGACTTGGGAGAAGTGGGACACATCCTTGGGTTCAAAGTTATAAGGGATCGCAAGAAAAGGATGTTGTGCTTATCTCAAGCTTCATACATTGACACTATCCTTGCTCGTTTTAGCATGCAGAACTCCAAGAAAGGTTTTCTACCATTTAGGCATAGAGTTCCTTTATCTAAAGAGATGTGTCCCAAAACATCAAAGGAGATAGAGGACATGATTGCGGTTCCTTATGCTTCGGCAGTAGGAAACCTTATGTATGCTATGCTATGTACGAGACCGGATATCTGCTTTGCCGTGGGCATGGTTAGCAGATATTAGAGTAATCCTGGACAGGGACATTGGACTGCGGTAAAGCATATATTGAAGTACCTGAGAAGGACTAGGGATTATATGCTAGTTTATCGGGCAGATCAATTAGTCCCTGTGGGTTACATGGATTCGAATTTCCAATCAGATAGGGACAAGAGTAAGTCTGCCTCAGGGTTTGTGTTTACTTTTAGAGGTGGAGCCATAGTATGGAGGAGTGTCAAGCAGAAATGCATGGCGGACTCTACCATGGAAGCTGAGTATGTGGCAGCCAAGGAAGTTGTATGGCTCAGGAACTTCTTGATGGACTTGGATGTGATTCCTGGTTTGCCCAAAACTATCACAATTTATTGTGATAACAGTGGTGCAGTTGCAAACTCGAAGGAACCACGAGCCCATAAGGCGAGTAAACACATAGAGCGCAAGTGCAACCGTATACGAGAGATCGTAAAATGAGGAGAAGTTGTTGTCGCCAAGATTGCATCAGAGGATAACCTGGTGGATCCATTCACTAAGGCCCTTCCAGCGAAAGCGTTTGATAGGCATGTGGAGGACATGGGGATCAGATGTATGGCAGTGTGATGACGGCTTAGTCTTTTAGTATAAGTGGGAGATTGTTGGAATGTATACTAAAAGCCTAGCTCTTTTTGTATGAACATTTTATTTTGAAATAAGAATCACATGATCATTGGTTGCACTTTATATTTATTATATGTGTGCATATTGTCTAATACTTTACATTGTAGATAACATGGTGCTTGGTCTGGCACAGAAGATCATGTTATCAGTCCCTTGTAGAATATAAGTAGAGGCTCACGACCAAGATGGTTTTGGACAAACCATTGGCATTGTTGTAGTGTAGCTTGGTATTGTTTTGTCTTGAACATAGAGTTACACTAGTACACTTAGATGTATTGAGCAGGACCGATATAGAGGTGATTCAATTTATTGTTGACTACATAATTGAATCGGACCTCGGATATTATGTTGTACATGCTCTTAATCCCGATATAATAACAGGCACATGTACTTAGTATTTATTTCTTTGATTTACCAAAGGGTGAGATTTAGATGGATTAAATCAATATGCTCGGTAAGTTGGGAAATGATATTATTTACATGGTGTGCCGTTGATTATAGGAGGAAATCGTGTCCTATATATTAGGTTGATGATGTCCCCTTGAGGAGCTCATAAGGTTCATCATGTAAACCCAGCTGGTTGACTTAGTCAACATGATGATAAGGTTGAGTGGTACTACTCGAGGAGTTAGATGTTAATTAATTGATGGTCAGTAAATCAATTAATTGATGAACATTCGATATCTTAAACACGAGGAGATGAATGTACAAATGATATATGGAGCCCATATTAATTTATGGGGGTTGGTGAGGTAGTTCAATGATGATCCTCTAGTGGAATGGAACATCATTGATGGATCAAGTTTATGTGGTTCCGATCCATCGGGTGGCAAAGATCCAACTCCTCCTTATTGTCCCTATCGTAGCCTAATATAATCCTCATGAAGTCTTGATCCAAGAATATAAAACAAAACCCTAGAACCAACGGTTGGGATTAAATCCCTAGATCCGATGGTTGGGATGAAACCCTAGAACAAACGGTTGGGATTAAATCCCTAGATCCGATGGTTAGGATGATACCCTAGAATCGACGGTTGGGATTAAATTCCTAGATCCGACGGTTGGGATAAAACCCTAGATCTGACGGTTGGGATGAAATCCTAGATCAGAAGGTTGGGATGAAATCCTAGATCCGACGGTTGGGATGAAACCCTAGATCCGACGGTTGGGATAAAACCCTAGATCCGACGGTGGAGATTAAATCCCTAGATCTGACGGTGGAGTTAAAGGAGGCTTAAGCCCAATTCTATAAATAGAGGGCTTAGGTTGGGCGGCATGTGATGGTTCAATTGGAGATAGGGTTTAAGGTTGGGAGGCTACGGTTTGGAAGCTTTGGCTTGGGCAGCAACTCTTGGACAAGTGGTCGGCGCCCATCTTCTTCCATCAAGACTTGGCCGGCGCCCATCCTCTTGGTCCCTCTCTTATTCCTTGGCAGGCGGCAACCTCTCTTCAAGGTTGGCCGGCGTTCACTCCTCCATTCTCTCCAAGGTGGCCGGCGGTTCCCCTTACATTGGTGCCCGGCGCTTCATCCATTCGTTCCTTGGCCGGCGGTTACATCAAACTCCCTTGCTTGGTGGCCGGTTCTAGAAACGAGAAGTTTTGTTGGTTCTTCTCTTTGTTTACAGCGAACAAGAAAGGGAAGAACGCGATCTAGAAGGCTTCTACTCATGGAGGATCTTCGCGTACACGTCGTCCACGAGCAGGATAGGACATACGGTAGAAGATCGTGAGGTATAAAAGTTTTACAACTTTATTTTCTGATCTTAACATGTTCTTTTATGTGTTGATTATACAAGTGTTTGTATGTATATATTTTGTATAATCATGGACCCCGAAGACAAACACAAAAACCGGCGATCCGTCCGTCGTCTCTTTCGCGGCTAACTAACTAGAAGAGTTGTGTTGCTTGAACAACTAGTTTGTTCAAGCGATCACTCAAGTTGTTATCACGACGACGAATTGGTTGTGCTAAGGAATCTCATCCCATCCGGATTAATTCTTTCATTAGTGAAAATTTTAATCCGGGGACATGGGAGCCAATGATCCTCCGAAGCAACTCCCTACAGGTTCCTCTTTGGCCCTACAAATAAAAGCAGTGACTTCGATGGGGAGGATACTTATATTTGTTTCAAATTGTTCACCATTACTTGGTACCAAGGTAATTATCTCGGGTTATGTGCCTTACGATGAGAAAGTACACACGCTCCTTAATAATTTCCTATAACCATATTCGACCTTGTGATCCGCAAACAAACTCGTCCGATGGGGAGGAAGGCACTCAGAGCCGACGCGCAAGTTTGTTTGCATCACTTGTCAAATCGTAATGGAGGTCATGGGAATTTATAAAAATATCCCTCTCCCACTTAGTAATTTGAAATTGAGGCATTTTCTAGCCTAAGACATGCATATAAAAAAAAAGCAATAAATATGAAAAATAAATTATTTTCCGACTATTATGGCTTTTTTCTTCAATATGTCTCCTGTCGCATCGCCTTCTCGTCAGCTCCTCCTACGCCATGTACGAGCCATCTGGAGATTCGAGCCGAGACTAAAATCTATTTTAATTTACATCCATCGATCCTATACTCCACGAGGGAGTGTACATGAAATCTAGATCGAAAGTAAACTAAAATAAAAAGAGTGGTTAAACAATGTCGTATCTAATTTACAAAAAATTAAATACTAGCCTCGTCAATCCCGAGGATTCAACAAAATGTACTATTACACACATACAATCACATACACACATATGGCCATAATAGTCGGATCTTATGCCTGCAACCAAAGAGTTAACCTACGCATATCCTACTATTATCCGGCACATATAATATATGAAAAATGCATAAGAGTAACCGAATCCTAGACACACAAAACCAGAAACCGTAGCTCTGATACCAATTGTTGGGTTGGATCCGTGAGGGGAAACTTCGCTTCCCACTTCAACTCGGTCACTTGTTCATGGCGATCCCATCGATGTCCCCGGATTAAAAATTTAATCCTAGACAAAAGGGAACCCCCAAGCAACCTTGTCATCGTCGTGCTATTCGTTTAGAGTAGTCACTTGAACAAACTTGTTGTTCAAGCGACCAACCTCTATTCCACGAATAGCCGCGGAATAGACGATGTACGGATCGCTGGCTTTTGTGTTTATGTTCGGGGTCCAAGTATTATTTAGCCACATACATAAAGTAAACAACCACATACAACATGCATATAATTGAAATGCAATTATAAACATAATACAAAAGAACACTAATAAAAATAAACAAGATTATACCTCTTGTTATACCTCTTGATCTTCTATTGTATGTCCTTCCTCCTTTTGGACGTCATGTGGGTGATGATCTTTCAAAAGTCGAAGCTCCTAGATCGCTAATATTCCTTCCTTGTTCACTCCGAACAAAGGAATATCATAAAAAAAACTCGGCTTCCTATCTAGAACCGGCCACCAAGTCAATAGACTCGATGTTGCCGTCGGCCAAGGAAGAGAACATGGAGTATGGGAACCGGCCAAAGGAGAATCAATAAGGGCATGGGCGCCGGCCAACACTTGGAGAAGAGAAAGGGAAGCAATCCTTCTCCTTGTTGCTGCCCAAACCCTAAACCTAGCTCTCCAAATTTCCGGCCAAGGATGAAGGGAAGAAGAATAGGTTGAGCTCCGGCCAAGGTAGAGGGAAGAAGGATAGGAGCCAGCCAAACCTTGGAAGAAGAAGAAAAGGTCTTCTCCTCATGTTGCCGCCTAAAACCAACACCCAAAACCCTAACCCTAGCCGCCCACTCCTAATCCTAACCAAATAAGGATTACTTGCCACCCAAGGGAAGCAAACCCTAATCCTCATCCATCAAGTTGCCGCCCACCCCTAATCCATCCTTTTATAGAGTTAGGGATAAGCCTTATTTTAATCTCCACCATTGGTTCTAGGGATTTAATCTCAACCATCGGATCTAGAGATTTAATCTCAACTGTCGGATCTAGAGATTTAATCTCTACTGTTGGATCTAGAGTTTTGTTTTGATCCATTGGATCTAAGCTTCATGAGGTGTTAATTGGCTACAATATGGACGATGAGGAGGAGTTGGATCTTGGCCACCCAATGGATCAAGCCCATATAAATTCCGATCCATTAATGATTATCCATTCCACTAGAAGATTATCATTGATCTACCTCACCAACCCCCATAAGTTAATATGGGCTCCATATATTATATGTATATTTTCTCCCCGTGTTTAAGATCTCGAATGTCCGTCGATTAATTAATTTACTGACCATTAATTAATCAACATCTAACTCCATGAGTAGTACCACTCAACCTTTTCATCATGCCGGACCAAGTCCACTTGCAGGGTTTACATGATGAACCTCATGAGCTCCTCAAGGGGACATCATCATCCTAATATATAGGACACGGTTTCCTCCTATAATCAATGGCACACCATATAAATAATATCATTTCCCAACTTACCGAGCCTATCGATTTAATCTATAAATCTCGCCCATTGGTAAATCAAAGAAATGAATACTAAGTATATGTGTTCGTTATTATATTGGGATTAAGAGCATGTACATAATAATATCTGAGGTCCGGTTCGATTATGTAGTTAGCAATAAATCGAATCACCTCTAAGTCGATCCTACTCAATACACACAAAGTGCACTAGTGTGATTCTATGGTCAAGACAAACCAATACAAAATCACACTACAACCATACCAATGGATTGTCCAAAGCCATCTCGGTTGTGAGCCTTTACTTATACTTTACAAGGAGTCGATAACATGATCTCCCGTGTGACACCACACACCATGTTATCTACAATGTAATGTATTAGACAATATTGCATAACCATAAATATACAAACAATGATCATGTGATTCTTATTTCAAAAATAAAAATGTTCATTCAAAAGATAGACTTTTCAGTATACATCCTAACACATCTCACTAAAAACTTGACTTGTATGTGTTTTACACATCTAGATATTAGTGAGATGTTTAGGAAAAAAGAATTAAAGGTTTCAAAAACATTTTGAAAACATTTTGAAAAACCTTGGTTAAGCTTATCTTTTGATAGCTATTACCATTGAATGGGATGATACAAAGAGGGCTCTTTATTGAAGCTTTTCTTAACTTTTGGACTTTATATCAATCTCCTAATTTAGTGGGTAAAATAATTTTTAAATATTTTTCACCCATAGTGTTTATGATAAGTAATATACATACCAAATTTCAAGAATTTTAAGCTTATGTATATTTAATTATGGATTTCGGAAAGTCATTTCTAAAATTTAGAAAACTGCATATGCAGTTATCAGTTGACTACCATGGAGGCCAGTCGACTGATGGAGGTGGCAGCCGACTGATTTCTAAATTCAGTCGACTGCCCAAGCTGATTTCGGGTAAACCTTGTTGGTTAAGCCCATGTTCAGCTAGTTTAAGGTCCCCTAACCACTCCTAACCCTAGGATATGCTTGGGAGAGCATTAGAAAGGGTGGAAATCCATTGGACATGGATTAGAAGAAGGGTTTAGGGAGAGTATCAATTTTAAGGTGGATGAGAGTTCATTGTTGAACTTTGCCTTAATTTTGATTGGTTAAATGTTCCTATTGGCTTAGGGACTCTCCAAGGACATTGTTGGTGCAATGGTCAAGGGGGAGCAAGCCTCTAGGGGGAGGTATCCATCATGGGAAGATGGATGTGTATTTCCTCATGGGAGGAAAATTGGGTTGCCTCTCTTAAGTGATATGGGATAACTAGAAAGATTGTAGGCATGTGTTCCTCCAAGGGAGAGATTGTAAGATCTCATTGGGATATGAGACATTCATACCTTTGGGGAGGACCTTTTTGATGTAATATCAAAAAGGGGGAGAAGTTACCAAGTTACCAATTAGGTTTGGAATTCTCATTTGGGATGTGAGAATTGCCAATATGGGAGAATTGGTAGACTTGAGATGGTAGTTTTGTCAATCATCAAAAAGGGAGAGATTGTTAGTGCAATCGGCCAAAGTTGACTCGAGTTTGACTCGAGCAGTACTTTGATAGTATTTTGATGATAGACAAAACTCATGACATGAGATTGTCATGGGAAAGTCCAACATGGGGTTGGCATGGAAAATCCAAGCATGGAGCTTGGTGTGGAAAAGTCCAAAGCATTGCGAAGTCGTGCGCTTGGTGCTTGGTGAGAAATGCATTGCGAAGCTGTTCGCTTGGTGCATGTGGGAAGTCTTGAGGACTTGGTAAGTTCACTAGGCTCAGGGTCCTTAAGTCGGTGAAGGATAGCATTGCGAAGTCATGCGCTTGGTGCATCCGAGGGACCGTCGGGCGGGGAGCGAATAGAGTGAGGCCCAAGGGAAGCATACTTCGAGGGCATGAGACGCGAAGGATGGCATTGCGAAGCCGTGTGCTTGGCACATCCGAGGGACTTAGGCCGAGGGAAGAGAGCTTCGGTGGGGAACTCCATGAGGGATGATGTGGAGTTGGCCAAGTGGCTAAGACTGATTGTCGAAGGTTCAAACTTGATGTTTGAGGGTTTATCCGACGGTCGGATGCTCAAACAACTTGGTGTTTGAGGTTTTGCCCGACATCAGTCAACTGACATAGGTTTCAGTTGACTGATCTAAGTTGACTAGGGTTCGACTGGTGTTAGACTGTGGTTTTGTGCTTGGCAGTCGACTGCCATGGACTGGCAGTCGACTGCCGAGGGATGGCAGTCGACTGATGGGAATATCGTGAGCACAGAACGCTCCGTAGCCGATTGGGCAGTCGACTACTAGGTCACCAGTCGACTGGTAGGTGATCTGTTAGAACTTATCCAACGTGGATCTGACTGTTGTGAGACAATGGCTACAGGGGCAGTCGACTGGGGCCTTTTGGCAGTCGACTGCTAAGCACGAAAATAGCTTGATTCAGGTTATAAATGGAGCTCAAGTGGGAGGATTTGGCCAAGACTTTAAGGAAGCTATTGGAGGGGAATTGCTGCTGCATTCTAATCCTTCAAGAGTCATCCAAAGCAAGCTACAAGCAAAGGGTTCAAAGCAAGCATTGTAAAGTGTTCTTTACGTGTATTTCGTATTTGTCTTTGTATTGCTTGTATTTCATTACTTAGTGTAATTGCTTGTGAGAGGTTTCTCCACCTCCGACGTGTTGTCGAGGAGTGGTTTAGTTAGTGTCGTGCGCATTACTAGAGCTCGGAGAGCTTGCCCGTGGAGTAGGAACCATTCGGTTCCGAACCACGTATATTGCCGTGTCTTGTGTGTGATTGTTTATTGTTGTTATTTCTATTGTTATTCCACTGCGTATATTAATGACAATTGTAGACATGCATGCAAGAATGGGTAAATTCCACCATACGACGATTGAGGGCTATTCACCCCCCTCTAGTCGGCAACACATATACACATCGATCGAGACACTACAGTTGGTTCCTCTTTGACCCTACAAATAAAAGCAGTGACTCCGATGGGGAGGATACTCTTATTTGCATCTAAGTGTTCACCATTACTCGATACCAAGGCAATTATCTCGGATTATGTGCCTTCCAATGGGGAAGTACACACGCTCCTAAATAATTTCCTATAACCATATTTGACCTAGTGATCTGTAAAACAAACTCATCCATGAGGAGGAAGGCAATCATAGCTGACACACAAATTTGTTTGCATCGCATGTCAAATCGTAATGGAGGCCATGGGAATTTATAAAAATATCCCTCTCCCACTTAGTAATTTAAAATTTAGGAATTTTCCGAGCACACAACATGCATATCAAACAAGAAGCAATAAATATGAAAAAAATATTTTCCAACTATTATGGCTTTTGTTTTCCAATATGCCTCCCATCATGTCGCCATCTCGTCCGCTCCTCTCTACGCCATGTACAAGCCATTCGGAGATCCGAGCTGAGAAAAAATATTTTAATTTACATCCATCGATCCTATACTCCAAAAAGGAGTATACATGAAATCTAGATCGAAAGTAAACTAAAATAAAAGAGTGGATAAACAATGTCGTACTTAATTATAAAAATTAAATACTAGCCTCGTCAACCCCGAGGATTCAAATAATATTACAATTACACACATCCAATCACATACACACACATATGACCATAATAGTTGGATCTTATGCCTGCAACTAAAAAGTTAGCCTCTGCAGATCCTACTATTATCCGGCACATACAATATATGATAAGTGCATAAAAGTAACCGAATCATAAACACACAAAACAGAAAACCGTAGCTCTGATACCACTTGTGGGGAATTGCTTCCCGCTTCAGCCGCTCGTGCATGGCAATCTTATCTATGTCCCTAGATTAAAAAAAAATTAATCCTTGATGAAGACGGATTACCCAAGAAACCGATCCATCATCGTGCTATTTGATTCGAGTGGTCTCTTGAACAAACTTGTTGTTCAAGCAACCTAAGTCTTTTCCTCGATTAGCCGCGGAATAGATGATGTATAGATCGCCAGTTTTTGTGTTTATCTTTGGGGTCCAAGTAAATTAGCCACATGCATTATACAAAAGAACTAAATCAAAATAAACAAGATTATACCTCTTGTATATCTCTTGATCTTCTATTGTATGTCCTATCCTCCTCTTGAACGTTGTGTGGGCAACGATCCTCCAAGAGTTGAAATCTCCAAGATCGCGTATCTTCCTTTTCTTGTTCGCTCCGAACAAAGAAAGATAATCAAAGATTTCTTCTCCTATCTAGAGCCGACCACCAAGCTCCTAGCTTGATCCTTGCCGCTGGCCAAGGAGAGGAAGAGGAAATATTGGCGCCGACCAAGAGCTCCAAAGGTAGAACCTTAACTCTTGCCGCCGGCCAAGACTTGAGAGAAGAAGATATATGGTGTGGGCACCGGCCACGAGAGAAAGAAGAAGAGGTTTGTTGTCGTCAGCCACTAGAGAGGAAGACAAGGAAACCCTAGGAAAACCCTAATTCATTGTGCCGCCCAAGCCTCTCAATGCCAACTCCAAACCCTAGCCTCTCCAAGAATCTTACCGCCCACTCCAAAAACCTAATCTCCAAAAAGATATCCCACACCCAAGCCTTGAAACCTATATTAATAGATTTCTCCTAAGCCTCTGTTTAATTGTGTCCATTGGATCTAGGTTTTATGAGGGTTTTAATAGGCTACAATAGGGACCATGAGGAGGGGTTGGATCTTGGCCACCGAATGGATCCGAACCACACAAACCTGATCCATTAATGATAATTCATTCCACTAGAGGATTACCATTGATCTACCTCACCAACCCCCATAAATAAATATGGGCTCAATATATTAATTGTGCAAATATCTTCTCGTGTTTAAGATCTCGAATGCCCGTCAATTAATTAATTTACTGATGATTAATTAATCAACATCTAACTCCATGAGTAGTACCACTCAACCTTATCATCATGTCGGACCATGTCCACCTACAGGGTTTACATGATGATCCTTATGAGCTCCTCAAGGGGACATCATCATCCTAATACATAGGACACGGTCTCCTCCTATAATCAACGACACACCATGTAATTAATATTATTTCTTGACTTACCGAGCCTATCGATTTAATCTATAAATCTTGCCCATTGGTAAATCAAAAAAATAAATACTAAGTACATGTGCTCATTATTATATCGGGATTAAGAGCATGTACACCATAATATCCGAGGTCCAATTCAATTATGTAGTCAACAATAAATTGAACCACCTCTAAGTTGATCATGCTCAATACACACAAAGTGTACTAGTGTAATTTTATGGTCAAGAAAAACCAATATCAAATTGCACTACAACCATACCAATGGTTTGCTCAAAACCATCTCGGTTATGAGCCTCTACTTATACTCTACAAGGAACTGATAACATGATCTTCCGTGTGACACCACACACCATGTTATCTCTAATGTAATGTATCAGACAATATGCATAACCATAAATATGCAAACAATGATCATGTGATTCTTATTTCAAAAATAAAGATATTCATATAAAAGATAGACTTTTCAGTATACATCCCAACACAAGGGTCTACCTTTGCCAAGAGGCCTCTCCTATGGGATCTTTTCCAAGCTTGATCTCCCTGATCAGCCAGGTCTTTCCTTGCCAAGACTCCTCGTTCGGGACTTCACTGCCAAGAGGCCACACCTTCGAGACTTCACTTCCAAGAATCCTCGTCCGAGACTTCACTGCCAAGAGGGCACGCCTCTAGGACTTCACTACCAAGACTCCTCATCCGGGACTTCACTTGCCAAGCACGGTCTCCAAGACTTGTCAGGACTTCCCATGCCAACTACCCGTTGGTCTTTCCAACACCAAGTGTTCGGTCTCCCTTGACCAACTTGGATTTTCCCTTGCCAAGTATTCATACTTGGACTTTTCCTTGCCAAGTCACTATACTTGGACTTCTCCACACTAAGTTTTCGGTCATCCTTGACCGACTTGGATTTCTCCAATCGTCTCTTTTATATGACCTTGGATGTCCCATACCATCTATTAGTCATATGGTCAAACCATATTGTAAACCATTGTCGAACATCAAAACCCTACTCGTGTCCCACTTGAGTCTGGTCAATCGTGACTTGGGTCGATTGCACCAACAATCATGTGCTTCAGGTGCAGATAATTTGGTCATTACGAAAACCAATATCGTGATAGAAAGAAAAAACTCGTTGAATTAGGGGATGGGACTAAAGTTAGTAAATTTAAAGTTTTAAAAATTATATTTTTGAAATGCATGACAATTTAGATCATTATAATAAATTAGATGTTAGTTCTAGAATTACTAATGTTGAGAACTTAAATCTAGATAAATGTAGAAAATTAATTGATCTTAGTTTAACTAATAAAAGCCAATTATATTTAATTATTTCAATTAATAAAAAATTAAATAATTCTGATTTAACTATTTTAAATAATAAAATTATTAGTAAAGAAAATGATCAAGGAAATTTGACTATTGATCAGATTAATAAAAAATTTGATCAAATATTTGATATATTCAAAATTAAAACCTATCAAGGACTTGATTAGAATTATCAAAATCTAGGTAAGATTAAGCAAAGACTAGATCCGACTTATCAAAACCTAGATTTGATTAACCTAGACAAATCTATTTTGAAAAATTCAAATCCTATTTTGAAACATTCAAATCTAGTTTCTTGTGATTAACAAAGATGCCTTAAGAATGTGTCAGATTAAGGGGAGGTCTTGATCGAAAATCATTATTTATAGGAGCCTTTAAAATATATTTGAAAATTCATTGAAAACTTTAAAATATATTTTAAAAATCATAACTTGAAATATTCCTTACTTAAAAAATTATCTAAACAATACTTTCAAATTTTTAATCTTTGTTCCAAGATCCTCTTTATTAATTGAAAATCTTAAAAAAAAATTTGAAAATTATGCTTGGAACTTTTGAAAATTAATTTTGAAAATTTTCTTTCAAAAATATTGTGAAAACATATTTCTTAAATCTCTGAAAATCATATGTTTTCAAATGTATTAAAAATTCAAATTGGAATTTTCTTGGGAAAAAATTTCTCGAACTATCTTTATGAACATGTATTCAAATTGTTGTTGGAGGATCGTGACCTGGCTAGAAGGAGGGGTTGGATAGCCTAGATGGTCGTCGATAGAAATCGTTCGCTTAATCGTCTACATTCAAGGTTAATGCACCAGAAATACAAAATACAATATAAATATGAAGACGAATACACAATCACACAAAATACGCAAGGATATATGTGGTTCGAAACTTTAGGGTTGCTACTCCATGTGGTGAGCTCAACGAGCTCGAGTGATGACAACACCACTACTCAAACTCCTTCTCGACAATAAGTCAGAGGTGGAGAAACCTCGTACAAGTAAAATACAAAGACAATATGAAATACAAGTAAAGAAAACTTTACAATATTTTGCTTTGATCACTTGTTTATTGCTTGCTTTGGTTTGCTCTTGAAGGTTTGGAATGACTCAGCAATTCCCCTCCAAAATCGCCCCAAATATCGCTATGGAAATCCTCCTCAAGCTACTCCTTTTATGCTTGTCTCGGGTTGATTTCGCGCTGGGCAGTCAACTGTCATAAGGCCCCAGTCGACTGCTCCTATAGACATTGTGAGACAACTGCCTAATCCACGTCGGCATCCAGCCAACAGATACAATTGCGATGACTTCCACCTCATGGTATTGATCGACTATCGAACATTACATGCTCACAACCAACAGCGATCATTGCCATCGTCACCCAAAGGTGGCGATCGACTACCAAGCATCGCAACATAGTCGAACACCAGTCGACTAGCACATATCATCAAACAACTATTATTGAGTAAAGCCTCAAACACAAGTTGTTTGAGCATCCGACCGTCGGGTAAAACCTCAAACAACTGTTTTTGACAAAACCGTTGTCTTTGAGCACCCATATAACACAAAACACAACGGTTTTACACTATCTGTTGTCGTTGAGCATATTTTTTATTTAATCAACAATGCATTTTATAACAGTTTTCTAGAACCGTTGTCTTTAAGAATTTTTTTTTATCTTAACAACAGTTGGGATAATGGTGCAATCAACCATTGTCAATAAGAATATTTTTGTAACGTTTTGTAATATATGGAAAAAAAATTTATTTAATTAAATTTTAATTTTAATTTAAATAATATAATAATATAATTTAAATTGAGATAAATGAAATAAATTATTTATTAAAATGGAATTTAGTTATTATAAATTTTCATGATAAATTTAGGGTTTGATTAAGTGAATTAATTAGTCAATAAAACCTAGTTTATTAATAAGCTAGGTTTGATTTTAAGGGGACATATTTTTTTCTTCCGCTTGATTTTTTTTTCTGTCCTCCGCCGTTTCTTCGCGAGAAGCTCGAGCCAGCCATCCCCTAGCAAAAGCCCTTGCCCTTTCTCCTTCTACCAGCTCGCATCTCCCGCTTCACATCTCTGTACATCTCCAGATTTGTGCCACTGACTCTGCCGCTGCGTCGGTGCAGGCTGATGGCTGCGTGGGCGCAACACGAGGGGAGTTGTACCTAGGAGGGATACTGGTTCAGAATCAAAGTGATGCGGTTTCCAGTCCTCGCAGCAACATCATTAAGATCAAGGTTCTCTGCGTCTCCCACCTCCATGACATCTTCGTCCCAGCCTAATCGACCTTCGGGGAGTTGAAGAAGATACGTGATAAAGAGATTGGCTTGGAGCCGCAAGAACAACGACTCTTATTCCGGGGCAAAGAGAAGGATGATGATGACTGTTTGCACATGGCCGGTATCAAGGACATGTCCAAGATTGTGCTTTTAGAGGACACTGTGAGCAAGACGGGAAAAATAGCAAAATTGAGCAATGAGATGATTGACAATCTGACAAGGAAAACCAACCAACGATAAACTAGATCACATCGCAAATCTCTCCCCAGCGTCGCCTATCTTTAGGGTTTATCCTTCGGGTCAGCTTCACGTCGCTTCTAGTGGAATCTCACGTAAGGACTGTTAGATCTTTGGTCTTTTAGGTACTACGATTTTTCTAGCAAATTCGAACTTTTTTTGTATGTAGTTTCATTTTTTGACACGTTAATGGTTGAGATCGTTAGTTTGCTTTACCTCACTAGCATTTAAGCTCATTTTTGTTTAATGAATCATATTTTACTACAATAGTTTATTTGCATCTTTTGTGTGGTTGATGACACGATCCTTGTTCTTTCAACTATGTTGATTTTACCAAATGTCATTTGTTATGGATTTTTTTCATCACATTTTTATCTATAATGATAATTTTGTCCCATTTCTATTTTTTTGACAAACTAATCACATTATTATTTGTATCCTGGTCGCCGACGATGTGCACGGATAAGTGGAGGAACTTGCTAAAGGAGTTTAAGAAGGCGAAACACCAGTCGAAAGGGAGAAGGCCGACCAAGATGTCATACTACAAGGAGTTGGAAGAGTTGCTCAAAGGGAGGAGCAAGAAACCCAACTTCAAGAGCTCTTCGGTGTCTAAGGTTGACACATACCTTCAGTTTCCTGATAAAGGTGCTTTTTTCTTGTTATCACGACCTGAATCTCTAATTATCTTCTTTTTAAATTGTTCACTAGTTCACGAATTAGCATTTAATTTTGTTTAATTTGTTTACATCATCACAATCTGGAGTTAGCATTTACTTATGTTTTAAGTTGTTCGCAACTTCACAAGCTAGAATTAGCATTCGAATCCATTTAGTTTTATTTCATTTGAATCATTTGACGTTTTACTTATCCTCTTGTTTTAAATTAGAAATTATGTCACTCTCTCCATTTGACTCACGTTAATGCTTCACAATTCCCAAACCAAGTTTGTAAAGTTTTTTTTCTTCCTTTTTTTCATGACACAATATAGTGATTGATAAATTCAATAAAATAGTGTTGTGGCCCCTTTTTTTTTTTTTAATAAGATACACAGTTGTTAGGAAAATTACTTTATAGCTATCAATGAGGTACGAGTATGGTTTGATATAAGTCAAATCACAAATATAACCATGGTTGCATTTTAGACAGAAAAGAAAAAAAATGAACACCGTCATATTCCATTTTTGCCTCTCATTTCTTGTTCTTTTTGGGCTTTCTTGAAAAAAAATGCATTCTGCAATGCCAATCATAACCATCTTTTGTCTCTCATTTCTTGGACTTTTTCAGCATTGTAGAAACAATTCCAACATATAATGACATCATAATCATCACTCGCCTCTTTGTTATTTATCCTTCATGGGAAAACATTTTTTTTGGTTTACTTTGTTAGGAATCTATCTAAAATAGCTTTTTTGAATTTCAAGATTGAAGTGATCCCATGATGTTATGCTTAACTATGCCTGAGTTTTCTATTTACATTGTTTATCTATTAGTTGGCTATTGCATTCTAAATGTAAATTTTCTTAATTACCTTGATTGAATAGTGTGCTACATCTTATTTTCCCTATTTTATGAATTTATGTAGTCTTTGCTCATTTAAATTAAGAAATGTAATGGCACTAAATTCTCAGAATCAACCCATGGTTACTCAAGTAATAAAGAGAAACCTAATTTTTAACTGTTCTGCACCCTCTATTGTCACAAGACTAGCAATACAAGGGATATATAGTGACATTCTAAACAACTAAGGCTAAACACAAGTGATAAAGAAAATAAGATGAGGTATTTTATTTGTTACATTATTCTGTATTGTTTAATGATGATTTTTTTTTCTATTTCAGAATCATAATTTAATCAGCAAATGTGTATTCTAGCCGGGAGGAATCCACTTAATGCTAGAGTGATCACTAAGGAGAGATTTTCTTCTCAGCACCTATTTCCTCATTATCCTATAAAACTTATGACTAGTAATTTTATTCATGGAACTGATAATTTGGTTGGAAGCACCTTATTCATGGAACTGATAATGGTGTTGGAATTAAATATTATATTTAGTTCCCACAGTTTTGGTTGTCAGCGTTGTTTCCTGTAGTATCTAGACCATCAAAATGTATTTGCCTATTCAATTTTATTTTGCATTTCAGAAGAGAAATTAATTTTGTCTCAGGTTTGTGATTTTGGCTTGTCAAGGTTGAAGCATCATACCTTCTTGTCGTCAAAGTCAACATCTGGAACGGTGCGTTTCTTACTCCACAACTTTTAAGAAGAATCATGTTTTGTTTTGTGTACTGATTTTCACTGATAAAATGAATAATCATTTGCTTATTCTGTATACCTCACATAAAGTTTCAAGTAGAGACATTAATTGAAGTCATTATACTTATCCTAATCCTGGCAACAAATTTTCATTCTAAGATCTATTGATCAGTATGCAATTATGCATTGTGGATCTCTGTGAGTTTAGAATATACTTAAACCTATTGGATTTGGAATGTAGGTGACGCAGTGGCATAGTAAGATTTCTAGTAAAAGAAGGCTTGTAGGGATTTGTGAAATGCCTTTTACTTTTGGAAAATTATACATGATTCACCTCGTGGTGTTCTGCAAAACTTGGGCTCGTTCAAAACTTTGCAATTATGCATTGTGGATCTCTGTGAGTTCAGAATTTACTTAAACCTATTGGATTTGGAATGTAGGTGACGCAATGTCATTGTAATATTTCTAGTGAAAAAAAAGGCTTGTAGGGATTCTTGAAATGCCTTTTATATTTGGAAAATTATATATGATCTGCCTTATGGTGTTATGCAAAACTTGGGCGCGTTCAAAACTTTACATTCATGTGACTTTAGTGGGTGAAAGAGTCAATTTTCTAGTCATTGTTTTATTTCATTATTCTTCATCAGTCAAATTTTTGCATGCTATTTTTTACAAAATTTATTGTCAAACCTACTATCATTGAGTAATACTATAGTGTGTTCTTATATTTCGGGGTTTCGGTTTATACTGTAAACTTGATTTGCTAATTTTTTTTTATATAGTACTTATTCTTTTTACAGTTAGGTCATTGATTTGCTATTTTTCTCCTTACGCTTTATTATATTTTTATATCTGTTCTTTAAGGTACTCAAGTGTTTAATTACATTTTCATTCATTTATTCATATGCAGTTCGTAAAATCTTTGATAGTTGCAAAGAAAATTGATGAAGTACGTTTGGAGTGGGATGAATGCATACAAGATCGCATATCTGAGGATTAGGAGAGATTTAAGTGTACCTCTTTTGGTTACATGTGGTAATCTATAAGTGTTTTGCTTATTATGCATAATACTTTTGGTGCATATGATGTGTAGTTGGTTTGCCACAGTATTATATATCGGTAAGAGTGATCATTTAAAATGTGATGTGACCTTGTACTTTACATTGCTACAAGTGCGAGTGTATATATGTGTTTTCTATAATTCTTTTTGATGTTGTATGATTTATATTAAAAATGCAACACTATAAATCTACAACGGTTTATTGTGTTCTAGAGTAACCGTTGAGAAATGTCAACGGTGAAAAACCGTTGTCTATGAGCAAAAAAAAATCTGTGGTAAATCGGTGGTCGGTCAAAGACAACGGTGAAAGTCCGTTGTAGATTTAAGGAAAATACAACGGTGAAAAACCGTTGTCTATTAGCAAAACAATCCGTGGTAAATCGACCCGTTGTGAAAAGTGATTCGGTCAAAGACAACAGTTAAAAACCGTTGTCTTATCCTTGAAACGACAACGGTTTTTCACCGTTGTCTTTGCTCGAACCACTTTTCACAACGGGTCGATTTACCATGGATTTTTTTGCTAATAGACAACGGTTTTTCACCGTTGTCTATTCAATTTTTTGTTGTAGTGACGTTAGCCTCCAGGTGCTCCCTTCGGCTATTGTCATGCTCTCGGTGCCTATACCGCCAATGTACATATGAACTTACGCTCCCAAGACTACTGCTTGACCTTACATCACCAAACCACCCCTTGGACTTCCCAAATGTCAAGTCTCAATAACTTGGACTTTCACCGCCGAGGCTACACACTTGGACTTACGTGGACAAGGCTACACACTTGGACTTCCCATTGCCAATGCCAACCCATGTTGGACTTTCACCGCCAAGGCTATACACTTGGACTTACGTGGCCAAGGCTACACACTTGGTCTTCACTTGACAACTCCATGTTTGACTTTCAATGCCAAGCCCCATGCTTGGACTTTCACCGCCATGGCTACACACTTGGACTTATGTGGCCAAGGCTACACACTTGGTCTTCCCTTGCCAACTCCATGTTAGACTTCCAATGCCAACCCCCCCTATGCTTGGAATTTCACCACCAAGGCTACACACTTCGTCTTCCCATAACAATCACATGTCATATGTTTTGTCTAACATCAAAATACTGCTCGAGTCAAACTCGAGTCCGGCTAATCGTGACCTGGGTCGATTGCACCAACAATCTCCCTCTTTTTGATGTTTGACAAAACCCCAAACACCTTTGAGTTAAGTGACCTAACTCAAGTCTACCAATTATCTTCAATTGAAAATTCTCACCTTTGAGAATTCCAACTAACCCCAATTGGTACCTTCTTTTCCTTTTTGACATACATCAAAAAGGTCCTCCACAAGGGTGTGAATGTCTCACATCCCAATGAGATCTTACACTCTCCCCCTTGGTCCAAAAACACATCCATCATCCAAGATGGATAACCTCCCCCTAAAGGCTTGTTCCCCCTTGACCATTGCACCAAGAATGTCCTTGGAGAGTCCCTAAGCCAATAGGAACACTAAACTATCGAAATTAAGGAAAAAGATTCAACATTGAACTTTCACCCTCCCTAAATTTGATACATACCCTAAATAATTCTCCTAATACATATCCAATGGATTTTCACCCTTTTTAATGCTCTCCAAAGTGTATCATAGGGTTAGGAACAGTTAGTGATGCACGTGAACGCGACCTCAAATCTCGCGACGGAGACCGTTGATGACTCGAAGTGCGCGCTCGCACTCAACACCCACAAGTGCACGAATGTTGTCAAGTAATAAAAAGATTATCGATCCCACAGGGACTGAGATTCGAGTACCAAATTGTTAAGTGAATGTTATTGTTCGAAATTCAATTCTAAGGGTTGTGACTGCGAGGGTTGACAGTGGTCCTAACTCAATATGGTGTCACATGGAAGAAGAAAAAGCTAGTTGCGAGTGTTTGGAAGGGATTCTAGGATTTCAGTTTCGTTTGTGTGACGTAGAACACGTTATTAATTGGATTTTGTCTAGGTTTCTAGCTACGGTTTTGTAGAAAAGACATCATACACTCCCCCGATGAGCCTTCGCATCTATCGAAAGCTACCTCTGCCATACCAGTGTTGGGATGTATACTGAAAGCCTAGTCTTTGTATGGACATCTTCATTTTGAAATAAGAATCACATGATCATTGTTTGCATATTTATAGTTATGCATATTGTCTAATACTTTACATTGTAGATAACATGGTGTGTGGTGTCGCACAAAAGATCATGTTATCAGTTCCTTGTAGAGTATAAGTATAGGCACACAACCAAGATGATTTTAGACAAACCATTGTCATGGTTGTAGTTTAATTTGGTATTGGTTTATCTTGACCATAGAATTACACTAGTACACTTTGTGCGTATTAAGTAGGACCGATTTAGAGGTGATTCAATTTATTGCTGACTATATAATTGAATCAGACCTCAGATATTATGGTGTACATGCTCTTAATCTCAATATAATAATGAGCACATGTACTTAATATTTATTCCTTTGATTTACTAATGGGTGAGATTTATGGGTTAAATCGATATGCCCATTAAGTTGGGAAATAATATTATTTACATGGTGTGCCATTGATTATAGGAGGAAACAATGTCCTATGTATTAGGATGATGATGTCCCCTTGAGGAGCTCATAAGGATTATCATGTAAATCCTACAGGTGGACATGGTCCGGCATGATAATAAGGTTAAGTGACTCATGTAGTTAGAAGTTAATTAACTAATTATCAGTAATTAATTAATTAACGGACATTTGATATCTTAAACACGAAGAGATATTTGTACAATTAATATATGGAGCCCATATTTAATTATGGGGGTTGGTGAGGTAGATCAATTATAATCCTCTAGTGGAATGGATTATCATTAATGGATCAAATTTTATGTGGGTCGGATCCATTGAGTGGCCAAGATCCAACTCCACCTCATGGTCTCTATTGTACCCTATTAAAACCCTCAAGAAGCCTAAATCCAATGGACACGATTAAAATAAGGCTTGGCCGAAATCTATAAATAGATTCCAAGGCTTGGGCGGTAAGAGAGATAATTTTGTGTGCTAGGGTTTGGGTTAGGGTTGGCTTGGGTGGCAAGGTGATAGGAGGTGTGCTAGGGTTTTGTCCCTTTGGCCGGCGGCACGAGAGGATTAGGGTTTCTTTTCCTTCTTTTCTCTCTTGGCCGGCGCACCCTCATCTTCTCCTAGGTCCGACGGCGCCACCTTTACCCTCTTCCCTTGGCCGGCGGCAATGTTAGGGTTTGGACTCCCTTCCCTCAACTCTTGGCCGGTGACCTTTCCTTCTTCCTCTCTTTGGCCGGTGGCAACAACCAAGCTAGGTGGCTTGGTGGTCGGTACTAGATAGGAGAAGAAGAGTTTGGTTATCTTCCCTTGTTCGGAGCGAGCAAGGAAGGGAATATATGAGATCTAGGAGGCTTCTATTCTTGGAGGATTGTCGCCCTCACGACGTCCATGAAGAGGATAGGTCATACAATAGAAGATCAAGAGGTAAACAAGAGGTATAATTCTTGTTTTGGTTTCCTTTTTGTTCTATGTAATTTTTTACAATTTGTATGATCATTGACCCCGATGATAAACACAAAAACCGGTCATCCGTACATCATCTATTCCGTGGCTAATCGAGGATAAGAGTTAGGTTGCTTTAACAACAAGTTTATTCAAGCGACTACTCAAATCGAATAGCACGATGATGAATCGGTTGCCTGGGTAATCCATTTTCGTCCGGATTAATTTTTTTTATCCGGGGACGCGAGATAGGATCGCCATGCACAAGCGACCGAGGTGAAGTGAGAAGCGAAGCTTCAACCTTTAAGTGGTATCAGAGCCACGGTTTCTGATTTTGTGTGTTTAGGATTCAGTTACTTTTATGCACTTATCATATATTTTGTGTGTCAGATAATAGTAGGTTGTGCGTAGGCTAACTTTTTGGTTGCAGGCATAAGATCCAACTATTATGGCCATATGTGTGTGTATGTGATTGTATGTGTGTAATCGTAATATGTTTTGAATCCTCGGGGTTGATGAGGTTAGTATTTAATTTTTGTAATTAAGTATAGTATTGTTTAGCCACTCTTTTATTTTAGTTTTCTTTCGATCTAGATTTCATGTACACTCCTTTGTGGAGTATTGTATCGATGGATGTAAATTAAAATAATTTTTCTCGGCTCAGATCTCTGGATGGCTTGTACATGGCATAGGGAGGAGTGGACGAGGTGGCAACAAGACTGGAGGCATATTGGAGAACAAAAGCTATAATAGTTGGAATTTTTTTTCATATTTATTGCTTTTTATTTATATGCTTGTTGTTCTTGCTTAGTTAAAATTCCTCAATTTTAAATTACTAAGTGGGAGAGGGATATTTTTTAAATTCCCACGGCCTCCATTAGAATTTGACAAGTGATGCGAACAAACTTGCGCGTTGGCTCTGAGTGTCTTCGTCCACATCAGATGAGTTTGTTTTGCGGATAACTAGGTCAAATATGGTTATAGGAAATTATTTAGGAGTGTGAGTACTTCCCCATTGAAAGGCATATAATACGAGGTAATGCCATAGTATCGGGAAATGGCGAACACTTAGATGCAAATAAAAGTATCCTCCCCATCGGAGTCGCTGCTTTTATTTGTAGGGCCGAAGAGGAACCAACTATTAATTTTATTTGTCAAAAAGTAAGGTTGACAGGATAATAAAATTAATGGGTAAAACCACCTCTTACAAATGTAGAATTCGTATATGTCCACACTATCGTGGCATACGATATTCTCGGTGTTTTGAGGTGTTGGTTGATTTTAAAATTTTATTGTTTGAGGAATCAATAATTTTTTGAAATCTAAATGTATTTGATCTATGTGATTCTTAGGCTTCTTCAAAATGACTTTCAACCGACTTGATGTGATTCTAAAGGAAAATAAATTTACTGGACCTAACTATGTGGATTGGAAAAGAAATTTGGGCATTGTCTTAATTGCTGAAGAGTACAAATATGTACTCTTCGAAGAGTGTCCTCCTAAGCCTACGGATGATTTTGGGGAAAAGGAGAAAGAGAGTTATAAGAAGTGGATCAAGGCTGATGAGATGGCGCGGTGTTACATTTTGGCTTCTATGTCAAATGTATTGCAACATCAGCATCAGGCCATGACCACTACCTATGACATAATGCTCAATCTCAAGGAACTTTTCGGACACCAGAATCGGGCTGCTAGGCAAGAAGCCATGAGAGACTTGATGATGACCACCATGGTTGAGGGAACACCCATGAGGGATCATGTTTTCAAGATGATGACTCATTTGAATGAGCTGGAAGTCCATGGATCTGAGAGAGATGGGGAAACCAAGGTTGATATCATTCTCCAATCTCTGCCTAGGAGTTTTGAGCAGTTTCGCCTAAACTACAACATGAATAAGAGGTTGTATTCGTTGCCTGGAGTTCTTCTGACAAACAACACGTTTGTTCAAGTGACTACTCAAATCGAATAGCACAATGATGAATCGGTTGCTTGGGTAATCCGTTTTCGTCCGGATTAATTTTTTTTTATCCAGGGACACGAGATAGGATCACCATGCACAAGCGACCAAGGTGAAGCATGAAGCAAAGCTTCAACCTTCAACCAGGTCGATCCCTGGCCTTAGGATGGGATAGTCGGTATGAGGATGCTGAATCTATCCCTGCGATGAGTCGAAAATGGGGAGTGTTTCCTACTCTATCACATCCTTCTACCCACGGTTATAGTAGATGAGGCCAACCCCTAGGTTCTTCCTTAATTCTCCTAAATCTTAGATACGAGGGTTGTCACCCCTCGTATCGGCTAGCACAGTAGATAGAAAACCAAAACATGTAGATATCGGTCTAAACTAATACCAATTACAAATACAAATTCAAGAACAGAATTTAATTTGGACAAACATGATTTAAGCACACAAATTACACCCTAATCCTAGAATCGAAGAGTCTACTCCATAAATAAGAGAGGACAAACACAAAGCACGATCATGTTCGTATAAACAATGGAAATTATGCAAAGAACAGAAATTACAATGCAATGTGGCTCTTCTCTCTGGCATTGAAGTGCAGAACTTGGATCTCCCACGGCTTTCTTCCCCCTCGTTGCGAGTTCCAGAAGTTTTTTAGGGCCTCGGAGTGTCGTCCCAGCCGTCGTGCCTCCCCCTAGGGTTTGGGCGTGGCCTCCTTTATATAGCCTACCCCTAGGTGTTTCCCCAGTAACCTAACTCGGTCTCAAAGGGGCACCTATTCATTTCCACTCACGACAACTGTTTTTTTTATCCCTCATATTTTTTTTCTTTCACCTCTTTTTTCTTTCTTTTATGTCATTTCTCTCTCCCTCCCTTTTTTTTTCTTTTCTCTATTATTTTTCTGCTCACTAGGATTTTGATTTTTCAGAATCGGCTTACACAATATAAGCATCTCCAGTAACTAAAATGCAAAACTTAGGGTCACCTATGGATTCCAAAGTACTAGACTACTTAGATGAATTATAACTAGGGACGTACTAGATTTTCCCTTTCAGAATGTTGGTCATGTGTAGGTGTAAAAATAAAAGCTAACCAGTGTAAGCCTAGAACATTCATTAGAGCAAATAAAATAAAATACCATGAGGTAAATGAAGTTGAGCTACCCATGGAAACAACTCATGAAGAAAACATTAGCAATACTACTGAGGTAGCTTAAAGATAGCAAAAATTAAGTACTAAAGAAACTAAAAACTCTATGTATAAACAAATGAATACTAACAAAAAAATGCAAATGACAGGAAAGAAACTACTGCCAGAAATAAAATAAATCAAGACTCGGGTCCCCCCAGACATAAGTGAGGCATACCTCTAGTATGGTGGACGAGGTGGAAAGTCTAGTAGCCTCGACATCTCATGGTCCTCAGAGAATCTGGTGTTGAGCCGCTGATGCCACATGTACATGAGGTCAATCTGAGAACTGGTGGATACAGCGGTTGTTCGGTGCTCCTCCTCCCTATCCCACTGTGCCTGTTGGGCATGCATGTGTTGCTGCATCTTGGGAACTCCACTATCTGGTCTAAGCGCCAGTTGGCGCGTGTGGTGATGGTGGTATGATCAGGGTCGGGGAGCCTAAGGGATGATAGGTTTTTCCTTACAAAACATAAGGAGTGTCCCTCTCTTAAAATCATATTCATGGCCATACACACTCCTAGGTCAATCCTAGGGCTCCCCTCTATGCTATCTAGCACAGTTTAGTGATACCCCATTGTATGGAAAATGTGGGTAAGTAGGCCCCCAACAATAATCTCTCCTCTCGCCGCTTTGCCCATTTTCACTAAGTGTCTAATGAAATGGGACCCTACATCAATGCTACACCTTTCTTATAGCATGTCCCATAAGCAAAGCAGCTCACTTGCTCTCACTACACCGTCACTCTCCCTATGACCAAAAATAGTACTTTCCATAATTCTGTGTAGGTATCGAAAAATAGAGTTTTGGAGGCACAATGGTTTGGCCCTTCTTCTAGTGTCAGTCTCTAAGAGATCCTCATCAAGATACCTAGTAGCGGTGATTCTTCTAGTAGAAAGCATATCAAATCTCTCCCTATGTTCATTATTTCAAAAAAGAAGGGTTGGAAGAGCATTACCTGTCGGTGCAATCGGCCCAGGTTGACTCGAGTTTGACTCGAGCAATACCTTGATAGTATTTCGATGATAGACAAAACTCATGACATTTGATTGTTATGGAAAAGTCCAACATGGTGTTGGCATGGAAAATCCAAGCATGGAGCTTGGTGTGGGAAAGTCCAAGATGGGGTTGGCATGGAAAATCTAAGCATGGAGCTTGGTGTGGAAAAGTCCAAAGCATTGCGAAGCCGTGCGCTTGGTGTTTGTTGAGAAATGCATTGCGAAGCCGTGCACTTGGTGCATGTGGGAAGTCTTGAGGACTTGGTAAGTTCACTAGGCTCGGGATCCTTGAGTCGATGAAGGATGGCATTGCAATGTCGTGCGCTTGGTGCATCCGAGGGACCGCCGGACGGGGAGAGAATGGAGTGAGCCCAAAGGGAAGCATACTTCGAGGGCATGAGACGCGAAGTATAGCGTTGCGAAGTCGTGCGCTTGGCGCATCCGAGGGACGTAGGCCGAGGGAAGAGAGCTTCGATGGGGAACTCCATGAGGTATAAGGTGGACTTGGCCAAGTGGCTAAGACTGAGTGTCGGAGGCTCAAACTTGATGTTTGAGGATTTACCCGACGGTCGGATGCTCAAACAACTTGGTGTTTGAGGTTTTGCCCGACATCAGTCGACTGGCATAGGTGCCAGTCCACTGCTCAAGGTCGTATGGGTTCGACCAGTGTTGAATAGAATCGGTGATCGATCATGCCATGGGAGGCGATCGACTATTGACACACAATCGATCATCGCTAATGGGTAGCGATTGGTGATCACCACTGCGGGCACAGAATGGAGTCGAGCTCGCCAGCACTTGACTGATGGGGACCAGTCGACTGATGGGTGCCATCAGTCGACTGATGTGTGATCCGTTGGAACTTAACCAATGTGGATCTGGCCATTGTGAGACAACGTCTACACAACTAGTCCACTGATTGTCACGGTCAGTCGACTAATGCGCGCGAAATCAGCTTGATACAGGTTATAAATGGAGCTCAAAAGGGAGGATTTCGCCAAGGCTTTTGAGGTGACTTTGGAGGGGAATTGCTGTTGCATTCCAGACCTTCAAGAGCAAGCAAAAGCAAGCAATAAGAAAGCGATCAAAACAATTGTGTAAAAGTTCTCTTTTGTATTGTCTTTGTATTTCTTGTTGTGTTTCATATTACTTGTTGTAATAGCTTGTGAGAGGTTTCTCCACCTCCGACGTGTAGTCGAGAAGGAGTTTAGTTAGTGTCGTGCGCATAACTAGAGCTCGGTGAGCTTGCCCGTGGAGTAGGAACCATTCCGTTCCGAACCACGTATATGCTTGTGTATTGCTTGTGATTGTTATGTGTTGTTAGTATTATTATTATCATTTTTATTCCGCTGTGCTAACAACAATCGTAGACAAGCAATGCAACGAGAACGAGCAAAATCCACCACCAAACGAAAGAGGGCTATTCACCCCCCTCTAGCCAGCCGATTGATCCCCTACAAGTGGTATCAGAGCCAAGGTCGGTCTTCAAGGACTAACCGCCGCGAGAGCACTACAAAATAGCCGGCTACAACCTTCCACCACCAAAGTTCGAAAGAGATTTTCTATGGTGGAGAAGAAAAATGGAGGTATATCTAGAAACCGATTTTGATTTTATGCTAATCTTAGAAAACGGTTTCAAATTGCCTAGGGATAAAAGAAATAGGCAAATTGAGAAGTCAAGGTGGACCCAAGACCAAATAAAGGACTTCAAGACAAATCTCGAGGTAATAAAATTACTTGGGGATTTGATACCTAATCATATTTGGTCTAGATTGGGTGACTATAGGGATGTAAAGGAATTATGGGAGAAGATAATGAAATTTCAAGAAAATTCCTAACCGGCACAAGTAGAGAAAGATGCTGAGGAAGAATCACCCACAACATTTGAAGATGTTGATGATTTGGCGGAGACCTCCACCTCTAGCATTGAGGGGGAGGAAAGTGTTAGTAATATATGAGAGATGTCCTAAGGCAATCGCCTTATGTATGAACCATTTATATGATAAATGAAGATTCACTATTTGAGTATACATGTTTTATGTATTTGATTGGATCTTAAACTCATTTACTGAATGTCCACGATACGATTCACAGCATGAGAGAATTTGTAATTGGATCACAACTAGTGAGTATCTCTACATGTGTAATTGTGATGTATCGGAATTATCCCTAGTCGATGAATTGATGGATTTGGACACCATCAATTCTGTCAAGACTAGCACAAGGTATACTCCTTGGTGTATCCAAGCAGCTGATTCTCACTGGCTGGAGACATAGTGATGTCCGGAGTTGATCGTGGATGCTAGTTATGGTAACTAGTTCATTGGAGTGACCAGCCGTAAGACTTCATATGGTTCTCTGCATATATAGATATGTCAATGAAGTTCTTACTGTGGCTTAAGTGCGATGTTCCTTTGACTTGCGGTATTCAAGTCATCTTGATCATGGAGACTTATGCTTTGACATCTTAAGCAAACATCTCTAAGGAGATGTGGACCCGGGATGATTGGGTATAAGTCGAAGTGATCGAAGGTGTTTGAATAGCCTATAAAGGATTCACCACTCCTTGCGAGGAGATGTATACCCAGGGCCTCTCGTCGGATTGTTACTAAAGTCTTTGGCCAAAGCATTACATGTTTAGAGTAAGGTACTCTTCGATACATGTGGAGTAACTAGAATCCGTAGGACGAGGAAATGATACTTGGGCTAGGTGTGACGTAGTCAGCCTAGTGGGGACTGACACAATAGACCATGTCCTGAACCAAGTGGGTATAAGATGAGTGAAGGGAATGGGGCACGATTCATTCAAGCTACTGAAGGGTTTCAGAAATAGTTCTGGATCAACCGTTGATCTTTTCGGTTAATTGGGGATCATGATGTACTACTAGGTGCCACTCATGATCGTTCTATAATTAATGGTTAATTATAGACGGCCAACATAAACCGAGAACCTATTTGGTCACACGCACAACGAGTGTAATCCAAAGGATTTAAAACGAGCTTGAGAATGGGATTCTCAGACCGAGAGAAACTATGTTTGGTTGGACCAAACATAAAGCGAGCATGAAATTGTTTCAGTCGCAATGGAAGCGTGGATGGGCCGTGTCTTATGAAGACATAATGGATGGACCAAAATGGTTTGGTCCTAATCAATGGATGAGAATAAACCAAAGGGTTTGGTTTATATTAAACGAATGAACCAAAGGTTGGTTCGGTTCGTTTTAACTTAAAATAAACCATCATGGTTTGGTTTATTTTAACTTATCTTAATGGAGCGGGTTAACGGGCTTTATGGATATGATCCATTAACCACTAAGAGAATTAGTTCTCTATAAAATAGGGATTAAACCCTAACCCTAAACCTAATCAAACTTGGCCGCCCAACCCCTCCCTCTCCTATTCGGCGCCCAACTCCAAGCTGCCGCCGCCCAGCCCAAAGGTCCTCCAACCGGCGTCCAGAAGGTTGCTTCCTTCCTCGGCGGCGTCGAGCTGCTGCCGGAAGAGTTCCGGTCATCCTCCTTAGGTTTGGCATCAAGGTGAGCACTTTGCTTCCTTGGTTTTGGCCGGCGCCTACTCCTCCACCAAGCTGTCCAGTTTTCTGGACAGCTTCTTCTCCTCTCGTCGGAGCGTCGTTTGGACGACGGTTAGTGCTCCGACAGCGGATAACATACCGGGGATTTGATCTCCGGTAATCCTCTGAGGTGGAGGACGAAGGATTCGTCAATCGGTTGACGAATACCTCTCCGGAGAAGCAAGTCTTGAGGACTTGTTTTAGGTCCGAATTTGGATTCGGATCGTGATCATCTCTCGATCACGTCGTCTTCAACACGAGGCTAGTAACCCGTACGAAGACGAAGCTCGTGGCTTGGCGAAGTCATCCCGAGGAGCTCGGCGTGGATACGGATAGAGACGATTCTTACGAGGATCGTTCCGGTTGATGCCGTTCCCGCTACACGTCATACAGAAGGTATAACGTAGTTTAAATTTCCTTTTATTGCAATTTTTAATTTACGGTTATGTCTACACTTGTTGTAATAGCATGCGTGTGTTGTGTGTGTTGTAATAAATAGGAGTATTTATTATTTTTGTTGCTTCCGCTGTGCACATGTTTACGAAACATGATCGAACACACACACGCCGCGGTGCCGGAAACCCAACAGTGGTATCAGAGCCCAGGTTGTGTTTCGACATAATCGTAAAATAGTTTTGTGATAGTCATAATGTATTTCTGGAAATTTTCTAATTTTGGAAATTTAGAAGTATTTATGGAAATTTTTTAATTTTGGAAAGTCTAGAAGTATTTATGGAAATCTTCCACTTTTGGAAAGTTGGAAGTATTTATGGAAATTGATATTTTCCATAAATAAAATATTTGATTAGATTCTGGAAATTTGTTTCCTAATTTAATCATGATTTGATTTGGGAAATCAAATCTTAAAATATTTTATTTCCATAAGTAGTTTTAATGATTTAGGAAATTGGTTTCCTAAATAGATTTTCCTTAATTAAATAATTCCATGAATAAAATATGTGATTAGATTTGGAAATTTGTTTCCTAATTTAATTATGATTTGATTTGGAGAATCAAATCTTAAACATATTTTATTTCCATAAATAGTTATGACATATAAGGAAATTATAAACATGACATAATTGTATGCCATGTAATTGCATTAGATGCATAACATTATGCCATGCGTGTCGTGACATGTAGATGTATGCCATGTATGTCATGCCATGTAGATAATAGTTATTTGCATGCAAAGAGGATGAGACATAAAACCCTTAATCAATATTAAAGCCTACACCTTCCATTAATATGGTTAGAACCAGAGTTCTGTTTCTTGTTTGGGTTGTTGGACTCTCTCCAAGCCCGGCTCGAACCTGAATATGTTCAAACCATGGAATAATTTAATACTAATATGGTAAGAGTCAGAGGTCAATCGTTAGCTTTGGTTGTTGGACTCTCTCCAAGCTGGGCTAATTGGTTGAATGCACTCTAACCATATTAAAACTATGTCCCGATTAATGGGTTGGCTTTAACCTGGAGCATAGGCTTGTTGGACTCTCTCCAAGGTCGATGTAAAGGGAGGTGAAGTTGGGTGCTATGCATATGATGCATACTTGTTAATGTGTTAACAACCCGATGTATGTGTGAACATTCAATTAGTTGATAGCACATTGTGATAGTTGCATATACATGATATGCAATCGGTATAGTTGATACCTACCGTCGTAGTTATGAATGGCTTGTTGGACTCTCTCCAAGGTTGTTCATAACTATGATGGATATCAGCCCATTCATTGATGCACCTAAAATCTCCAAAAGTTATTTTGGGTTTTTTTGAAATTCGAAAAATGAATGGGATTTATAAATGTATATTGATGCATTTTAAAATCATCTTTCTCATATATGCTCGTTTTGTATTTCTAAGTTAATATATTGATCATGATGTGTTTGAATTTGCGTTCCATTTTGGATTCAAATAAATTGACTGGGCCGAACTTCTTGGACTAGCTTAGAAACTTGAGAATTGTTCTCAACGTGGAAAAGCTTGCGTATGTCCTCGAAGCGCCTCTTCCCGCCCATCCTAGTGACAATGCAACTCTGGACCAATTGTTGGCCTATCAGAAACATGTGAGTGATTCTGAACAAATGAGTTGCATCATGCTAGCCACGATGGAACCCAAGCTACGAAAGCAGCATGAGCATATGGATGCTCATATCGTAGTCCTTCATCTTTGTGAGTTGGTTGATGAGCAAGTGAGATTCGAAGGTTCAAGTCTCAAAGCTCCTCTTCACCTCGAGATGCTAGGAGGTTCATCTGTAGTATGCTCAATATCTTTGAAGACCGTGGAGTCTTCTCGAGAAGCATGGCGAGGGGGACGGTTAGTTGATTCCTCGAAGAAAGGTTCTAAGAGGAAGTCAAAGGAACAGCAGAAGGGAAAGAAGAGAAAGGCTAAGAAGGTAGAACTAGCACAAAAGGAAACTTGCCATCATTATGGCAAGGAGAGCCATTTGTGAAGAAAGTGCAAGATTTATCTTGAGTTCGTGAAGAAGGATAAGGCATCGGATGCCCCATCTTCTTCAGAAATCTTCTTTATTGATTGTCATTCTATTTCCTCAGACACTTGGGTATTTGATACTGGGTGTGGCTCACATATATGTAATGACATACATGGGCTTAGGAATAGAAGAAGACTCGTCAAGGGGAGAGTCAAATTTACGTGTTGGGAATGGAGCAAAGGTTGCTGCACTCGCCATCGAAACGTATTTGTTGAAACTCCCTGCAGGACTTGTCTTAGAACTGGACAATTGCTTTTATATTCCTTCATTGATAAAGAACATCATTTCTATTTCTTGTTTAAATAGAAATGGTTTCCATTTGACGTTTAGTAACAATTGTTGTTACATAACTTTGAATGGGGTTCTTTATGGGACTGGAACTTTAAGCAATGGCATTTATACGTTGGACGTATCCAGTGACATCTTTAATATCGAAGCGAGCAACACGCGTGCTCGAAAGGATAATCACATAGACTCCTATATGTGGCATTGTCGTCTTGGCCATATAAGCAAGAAACGCATGTCCGAATTACACCGATGTGGAATTCTGGAATCGTTTGAATTGGATTCATACGATACATGCGAATCATGCTTAAAAGGCAAGATGACTAAGTTACCTTTTACGGGAAAAGGTGAACGAGTGGGAGAGTTACTAGGTTTAGTACATACTGATGTATGTGGACCTATGTCAACTCAAGCATTAGGAGGCTATAGCTACTTCATTACCTTCACCGATGATCACTCACGGTTTGGGTATGTGTTCTTGATGAAACACAAGTCTGAAGCCTTTGAAAGGTTCAAAGAATTCAGAAATGAAGTAGAGAAACAACATGACAAAAGTATTAAAATACTTCGATCGGATCGAGGTGGTGAATACTTAAGTCAAGAGTTTCTTGATTATCTAAGAGACAATGGCATATTGTCTCAATGGACTCCGCCCTATACACCACGATAATGGTGTATCGAGAGGCGTCTTAGGACCTTGTTGGACATGGTCAGTCAATGATGAATCATGCAACTCTTCCCAAGTCCTTTTGGGGCTATGCACTTGATACCGCTTACTTGTTAAAAAGAATGCCAACCAAGGTAGTCTCTACTACTCCATATGAGATATGGGCTAGTAAGAAACCTCATGTATCTTACTTGAAGATATGGGGTTGTCCCGCTTATGTGAAGCGGATCAGATCGCATAAACCGATGCTAAGTCGATAAATGTCTATTTATTGGATACCCTAAGGAAACAAGGGTTACCAATTCTATCATCTGTGGAACAAAAGGTGTTTGTTTCAAGGCATCTTTGTGTTTCTAGAGAAAGAGTTTCTCTTGCAAGAAAAGCGTGGGAGTGTCGTTGAGCTTGAGGAGGCTCGAGAGACTCAAATAGACATTGATGAGATACGGTGAAGCACAACAAACAACTCATAGTGATGAGCAATCAATTTGGACCTAATGTAACACCACATCTTCGTAGATCCTGGTAGAACACGCAATATTCCTGAGAGATATGGATTTCTCATAAGTGAATCGAACGACGTGTTACTCATTGATGATGAGAAGCCTACCAGTTATGAAGAAGTGCTGACAAGTTCAGAAAGGGATAAGTGGCTTGGTGCCATGAAGTCGGAAATGGATTCCATGTACGAAAACCAAGTTTGGAACTTGGTTGACCCACCTGAAGGCATAAAGCCTATAGGGTGCAAATGGGTTTTCAAGAAGAAAACCGACATGGATGGTAATGTGATTACCTATCAGGCTAGATTGGTGGCGAAAGGATATATCGAAAACAAGGTGTTGATTATGACGAAACCTATTACGTAGCTATGCTTAAATCCATTCGGATGCTCCCAGCCCATAGACTCATTATGATTATGAGATATGGCGGATGGATGTGAAAACAGCTTTCCTTAATGGAAACTTGCTCGAGGGCGTGTATATGATACGGCGAGGGTTTCACATCGGTTGATAAAACCAAGGTATGCAAGTTCGACGATCCATTTATGGATTGAAGCAAGCATCCAGAGTGGAATATCCGCTTTTGATGAGACGATCAAAAGTTTGATTTCTCACAAAATCCGAGCACGAACCTTGTGTGTACAAGAAGGTTAGTGGGAGTGCATCGTGTTCCTAGTATTGTATGTCGATGACATATTACTTATAGGAAGCGATGTGTCCATCTTCTGATCGATTAAGGTTTGGTTATCCAAGACATTCTCCATGAAAGACTGGGAGAAGCAACCTACATCCTTGGGATTAAGATCTATAGAGATAGATCGAAGCGGTTGTCTTGGTCTTTCGCGATCTACATATATGACCGAGTGCTAAAGAGGTTTAGCATGTCGGAATCCAAGAAAGGTTATCTGCCCATCGGGCATGGGGTACACCTTTCAAGTCTATGTGTCCGCGCACGAAGGCGAGAGGATTTGCATGAGTAAGATTCCCTATGCATCCGCATAGGATCTATCATGTATGCTATGTTATGTACGAGGCCCGATGTATCGTATGCTCACGAGTGTCACGGCAGATACATCGATCGGGAATGGATCATTGGGCGGTGTTAAGGCGATCCTTAAGTACTTGAGAAGAACTAAGGATGTGTTCCTAATATATGGAGAAGGGGACATGGTGATACGCGGGTATCTGGATGCGACTTCCAGACGGACAAGGATGATTCCGGTCTCGATGCGATCGTGTTCACCTTGAATGGAGGCGCGATGAGTTGGAAAAGTTCCAAACAAGAGATCGTAGCGGATTCTACCACCGAGGCGAATATATTGGAGCTTGGCAGAAGGAAGCGGTTTGGATCAAGAAGTTCGCTCATGAACTTGGTGTGATTCCGGCCATTGTTGAAGCAATACCGGTCTCATCTGCGACAACAATGGAGCAATTGCGACAAAAGAGCCAAGGTCTCATCAACGATCCAAACATGTGCCCGCTATCATCTTATCGGAGAGATCATCGGTAGGAATGAAATACAAATCGAGAAAATTCCTTGAAAGGAACTTAGCGGATCCTTTGACTAAAGCATTACCTCAAAGTAAGTTTGAGGGTCATGTTGGTGCTTATGGTATTGGATACCGTAGCGATTGGCATTAGGCCAAGTGGGAGTCTGTTAGTAATATATGAGAGATGTCCTAAGGCAATCGCCTTATGTATGAACCATTTATATGATAAATGAAGATTCACTATTTGAGTATACATGTTTTATGTATTTGATTGGATCTTAAACTCATTTATTGAATGTCCACGATACGATTCACAGCATGAGAGAATTTGTGATTGGATCACAACTAGTGAGTATCTCTACATGTGTAATTGTGATGTATTGGAATTATCCCTAGTCGATGAATTGATGGATTTGGACACCATCAATTCTGTCAAGACTAGCACAAGGTATACTCCTTGGTGTATCCAAGCAGCTGATTCTCACTGGCTGGAGACATAGTGATGTCCGGAGTTGATCGTGGATGCTAGTTATGGTAACGAGTTCATTGGAGTGACCAGCCGTAAGACTTCATATGGTTCTCTGCATATATAGATATGTCAATGAAGTTCTTACTGTGGCTTAAGTGCGATGTTCCTTTGACTTGCGGTATTCAAGTCATCTTGATCATGGAGACTTATGCTTTGACATCTTAAGCATACATCTCTAAGGAGATGTGGACCCGGGATGATTGGGTATAAGTCGAAGTGATCGAAGGTGTTTGAATAGCCTATAAAGGATTCACCACTCCTTGCGAGGAGATGTATACCCATGGCCTCTCGTCGGATTGTTACTAAAGTCTTTGGCCAAAGCAATACATGTTTAGAGTAAGGTACTCTTCGATACATGTGGAGTAACTAGAATCCGTAGGACGAGGAAATGATACTTGGGCTAGGTGACATAGTCGACCTAGTGGGGACCGACACAATAGACCATGTCCTGAACCAAGTGGGTATAAGATGAGTGAAGGGAATGGGGCACGATTCATTCAAACTCTTGAAGGGTTTGAAATAGTTCGGATCAACGTTGATCTTTTGGTTAATTGGGGATCATGATGTACTACTAGGTGCCACTCATGATCGTTCTATAATTAATGGTTAATTATAGGCGGCCAACATAAACCGAGAACCTATTTGGTCACACGCAACGAGTGTAATCCAAAGGATTTAAAGCGAGCTTGAGAATGAGATTCTCGGAGGAGAAACTATGTTTGGTTGGACCAAACATAAAGCGAGCATGAAATTGTTTCAGTCGCAATGGAAGCGTGGATGGGCCATGTCTTATGAAGACATAATGGATGGACCAAAATGGTTTGGTCCTAATCCAATGGATGAGAATAAACCAAAGGGTTTGGTTTATATTAAACGAATGAACCAAAGGTTGGTTCGGTTCGTTTTAACTTAAAATAAACCATCATGGTTTGGTTTATTTTAACTTATCTTAATGGAGCGGGTTAACGGGTTTTATGGATATGATCCATTAACCACTAAGAGAATTAGTTCTCTATAAAATAGGGATTAAACCCTAACCTAAACCTAATCAAACTTGGCGCCCAACCCCTCCCTCTCCTATTCGGCGCCCAACTCCAGCTGCCGCCAGCCCAAAGGTCCTCCAACCGGCGTCGAGAAGGTTGCTTCCTTCCTCCTACGGCGTCGAGCTGCTCTTTGGAAGAGTTCCGGTCATCCTCCTTAGGTTTGGCATCAAGGTGAGCACTTTGCTTCCTTGGTTTTGGCCGGCGCCTACTCCTCCACCAAGCTGTCCAGTTTTCTGGACAGCTTCTTCTCCTCTCGTCGGAGCGTCGTTTGGACGACGGTTAGTGCTCCGACAGCGGATAACATACCGGGGATTTGATCTCCGGTAATCCTCTGAGGTGGAGGACGAAGGATTCGTCAATCGGTTGACGAATACCTCTCCGGAGAAGCAAGTCTTGAGGACTTGTTTTTAGGTCCGAATTTGGATTCGGATCGTGATCATCTCTCGATCACGTCGTCTTCAACACGAGGCTAGTAACCCGTACGAAGACGAAGCTCGTGGCTTGGCGAAGTCATCCCGAGGAGCTCGGCGTGGATACGGATAGAGACGATTCTTACGAGGATCGTTCCGGTTGATGCCGTTCCCGCTACACGTCATACAGAAGGTATAACGTAGTTTAAATTTCCTTTTATTGCAATTTTTAATTTACGGTTATGTCTACACTTGTTGTAATAGCATGCGTGTGTTGTGTGTGTTGTAATAAATAGGAGTATTTATTATTTTTATTGCTTCCGCTGTGCTCATGTTTACGAAACATGATCGAACACACACACGCCGCGGTGCCGGAAACCCAACAGAAAGGGTTTCTATTCCGGAGTAAGATCAAAATGAAGTTTCTACCTCCAGAAGAAGTGAAGAGGCCTCCACTACCTCCCTAGGTGACTCAAGTATTATAATTTTAAATAAAGATCACATAATATGCTTTGAGTGTAGGGATAAAGGGCATTACAAGAGTAAATGCCCTAAATTGGCTAAGGAAAAGGCATCGGCACCAAAAGTCAAAGGATGCCGAAGTCCCCACAACTAGAAGCAAAGAGCACATTGTGTGCTTTAAATGCAATCAAAAGGGGCATTACTGAAGCCAATGCCCTAGGGGGAGGAAGAAAGGGCAAGAAGGTGTATCTCATGTAGGGGGAGCTTCAAAAGCTAACCCTAAGGTATATTTAGTTAATGCACCTTCAATTCATAAAGTCAAAAAGCCTGCCAAAAACTATTTTAGTTCTCTTGCTATTATCAATGAAAAGCATGCTAGGAGAAACAATATGGTTTATTGCTTAGGTGGTAAGCATGTTAGTTTCTCTAAGGACAAACCTAGGACCAATAATACTAGACCAATCCTTCCTAGGGAGTCAATTAGGAGAATTGAAGAAAACTTGGGCATTAACCCCATGAAATCTAGGCATATGCCTAAAAGGAAAAACAATTCCCAAAAACCTAATGAAAATTCAAAATTGGGAAAATTAGAGCTAGAAAATCAAGCCTTAAGGTCAAGGCTAGAAAAATTGGGAAAGACCCTAGCAATTATCTCAAATTCGGTTAAGGGGTCTAATGTTCAAAATTCAAGACCTAGGAAACAAGAAATGTCTAAGGGCAAGAAAGGTTTGGGTCACAAACCTATGTCCTACCATAATGTTCCATTTAATTATGGAACCACATCTAGGTCTAGAAAAACCAACGCTAATAGGGAAGTTATCCCTAAGCCTAGACATGGTGTGTGCTTAGTGGCTAAGAACTTGAGGAAATCAAATGTAGCCACTAGGAAGGTCAAAGGAGGAGTCACCTCTAGAGTTGACCTAGGAAAGACCCAAAAGATTATGGTTTTAAAGCCTAAAAGGGTCATTAGGAAGATATCTAGGGAAGTTATCCCTAGAGAATACCTTGTTAACCCAAGGAGCTCCAATAGATATTGAGTTCCTAAGAGCGTGATCGATTCACGCTAAATGGGTTAGGGTGTGTCAACCCTAAGTGGATGGGTAGTTAACCTAACCATAGTAGAGTTGACACATTAGGATGTGCCAATGTTCTTGAAAAGTTAAAAATGATTAAATTGGCACAATTAGGTCATAAAGGTATTGGTGTGCCATTTTGGGTTTTTGGCACACTAGGGGGATAAATGGCTTTAAGGCAAAATGGAATAAATTCCTAGAAATGGCAACTTGGATTTAACACTTAGGTATTCCATACTTTAGTATATTTTACTTGCCATGATTTGCTTGCCTTGCCATGTCATGACATCATTTTCATTTTTATCTATAAAAATGTCATGATCATGTTTTAGACTTGTCTTTATATGTCATGTATGCTTAGATGTTTCTCACATGCCATGACATCATGATTTTGGCATATGCTTTTATCTATATCATATTTATGCCATAATCATCTTCATACATATAACTAAAATGAAATTAAGGACTATTGCATGATTTGATGGGAATCAAATAATATTGCCTAGAAATATGCATGAAACCATTAAAAGAACAAAAACCCACATCTCACAAAAAAAAACTTGACTTGTATGTGTTTTACACATCTAGATACATGTGAGATGTCTAGGAAAAAGGAATTAAAAGTTTCAAAAACATTTTGAAAAACCTTGGTGAAGCCTATCTTTTGATAGCTATCACCATTGAATGGGATGATACAAAGAGGGCTCAATATTGAAGCTTTTCTTAACTTTTGGACTTTGTATCAATCTATTAATTTAGTGGGTAAAATAATTTTCTAATATTTTTCACCCATAATGATTGTGTTAAGTAATATACATATCAAATTTCAAGATTTTTAAACTTATGTATATTTACTTATGAATTTCAGAAATTCGCTTCTGAAAATGCTGAAAACTTCAAATGCAGTTATCAGTCGACTGGCATGAAGACTAGTCGACTGATGCCAAGCCCAGTCGAATGGTAGCTGACAGAGTTGACTGGCACAAGATGATTTCGGGTAAATCTTGTTGATTAGGCCTATGTTCAGCTAGGTTAAGGTCCCCTAACCACTCCTAACCCTAGGATATGCTTGGGGAGAGCTTTAGAAAGGGTGGAAATCCATTGGACATCGATTAGGAGATGGGTTTAGGGAGAGTATCAATTTTAAGGTGCAAGAGAGTTCATTGTTGAACTTTTGCCTTAATTTTGATTGGCTAAATGTTCCTATTGGCTTAGGGATTCTCCAAGGACATTGTTGGTTCAATGGTCAAGGGGGAGCAAGCCTCTAGGGGGAGGTATCCATCATGGAACGATGGATATGTATTTCCTCATGGGAGGAAAATTGGGTTGCCTCTCTTAAGTGATATGGGATCACTAGAAAGATTGTAGGCATGTGTTCCTCCAAGGGAGAAATTGTAAGATCTCATTGGGATATGAGACATTCATACCCTTGGGGAGGACCTTTTTGATATAATGTCAAAAAGGGGGAGAAGTTACCAAGTTACCAATTAGGTTTGGAATTCTCATTTGGGATGTGAGAATTGGTAGACTTGAGATAGTAGTTTTGTCTATCATCAAAAGGGGAGTGGGATTGTCATGGAAAAGTCCAACATGGTGTTGGCATGGAAAATCCAAGCATGGAGCTTGGTGTGGGAAAGTCCAACATGGTGTTGGCATGGAAAATCCAAGCATGGAGCTTGGTGTGAGAATGTCCAACATTGGGTTGGCATGGAAAATCCAAGCATGGAGCTTGGTGTTGAAAAGTCCAAAGCATTGCGAAGCAATGCGTTTGGTGCTTGGTGAGAAATGCATTGCGAAGCCGTGTGCTTAGTGCTTGTGGGAAGTCTTGAGGACTTGGTAAGTTCACTAGGCTCGAGGTCCTTGAGTCGGTGAAGGATGGCATTGCAAAGTCGTGCGCTTGGTGCATCTGAGGGACCACTGGACGGGGAGCGAATGGAGTGAGCCCAAAGGGAAGCATACTTCGAGGGCATGAGACGCAAAGGATGGGATTGCAAAGCCGTGCGCTTGGCGCATCCGAGGGATGTAGGCCGAGGGAAGAGAGCTTCAGTGGGGAACTCCATGAGGGATAAGGTAGACTTGGCCAAGTGGCTAAGACTGAGTGTCGGAGGCTCAAACTTGATGTTTGAGGGTTTACCCGATGGTCGAATGCTCAAACAACTTGGTATTTGAGGTTTTGCCCGACATAAGTCGACTGGCATAGGTGCCAGTCGACTGCTCTAGGTCGTTTGGGTTCGACTAGTGTTCGACTGAACAGAAGTATTGTTGATCAGTCGACTGCCATGGGAGGGCAGTCGACTGTTGACACAATAAGTCGACTGCTAATGGGTAGCAGTCGACTAATCACACTGTGCACGGGCACATAATGGAGTCGAGCTCGCATGCACTCGACTGATGGGGACCAGTCGACTAATGGGTGCCATCAATCGACTGATGTGTGATCCGTTGGAACTTAACCAACGTGGATCTGGCCGTTGTGAGACAACGGCTACAGGACCAGTCGACTGATGTGCGCGAAATCAGCTTGATGCAGGTTATAAATGGAGCTCAAGAGAGAGGATTTCGCCAAGGCTTTTGAGGTGACTTTGGAGGGGAATCGGTGTTGCATTCCAGACCTTCAAGAGCAAGTAAAAGCAAGCAACAAGAAAGTGATCTAAACAATTGTGTAAAAGTTCTCTTTTGTATTGTCTTTGTATTTCTTGCTGTATTTCATATTACTTATTGTAATAACTTGTGAGAGGTTTCTCCACCTCCGACGTGTAGTCGACAAGGAGTTTAGTTAGTGTCGTGCACATAAATAGAGCTCGGTTAGCTCGCCCGTGGAGTAGGAACCATAGGGCGAGGGAAGAGAGCTTCGGTGGGGAACTCCATGAGGGATAAGGTGGACTTGGCCAAGTGTCTAAGACTGAGTGTCGGAGGCTCAAACTTGATGTTTGAGGGTTTACCTGACAGTCGGATTCTCAAATAACTTGGTGTTTGAGGTTTTGCCCGACATATGTCGAGTGGCATAGGTGCCAGTCGACTGCACTAGGTCGTATGGGTTTGACCAGTGTTCGACTGAACAGAAGTCTGGCTGATCAGTCGACTATTGACACAATCAGTCGACTGATAATGGGTAGCAGTCGACTGATCACACTGTGCACGGGCATAGAATGGAGTCGATCTCGCCAGCACTCGACAGATGGGGACCAGTCGACTGATGGGTGCCATCAGTCGAATGATGTGTGATCCGTTGGAACTTAACCAACGTGGATTTGGCCGTTGTGAGACAACGACTACAGGACCAGTCGACTGATGGTCACGATCAGTCGACTGATGCGCGTGAAATCAGCTTGATGCAGGTTATAAATGGAGCTCAAGAGGGAGGATTTCGCCAAGGCTTTTGAGGTGACTTTGGAGGGGAATTGCTGTTGCATTCTAGACCTTCAAGAGCAAGCAAAAGCAAGCAACAAGAAAGCGATAACAACAATTGTGTAAAAGTTCTCTTTTGCATTGTCTTTGTATTTCTTGTTGTATTTCATATTACCTATTGTAATATTTTGTGAGAGGTTTCTCCACCTCCAACGTGTAGTCGAGAAGGAGTTTAGTTAGTGTCGTGTGCATAACTAGAGCTCGGTGAGCTCGCCCGTGGAGTAGGAACCATTCGGTTCCGAACCACGTATATGCTTGTGTATTGCTTGTGATTGTTATGTGTTGTTAGTATTATTATTATCATTGTTATTCCACTGTGCTAACTACAATCGTAGACAAGCAACGCAACAAGAACGAGCAAAATCCACCACCAAACGAAAGAGGGCTATTCACCTCCCTCTAGCCGACCGATCGATCCCCTACATTACCTTATTCCGGAGCTTGAGGGGTGTCCGTTCTCCTTGTTCTTCACTCTGAAGCACTTGATCAAGCTGTCACTTGCTTGGTCCTCCTCATCCTGACTTCTTTTGGGCTTCCTTGGAGGTTGGAAACGCTTGTAGGTGGTGGGGAAAAGGGATCCACACAGTTATGGCAAGAAGAATCAAAGCACACGACACATTTGGGGAAAAAACACACGGTGTGTTCCATTTAACCCCTGTGCGACTGATGAATGGATATTTATCGTGGTACCATTTCAAATTAATTACCGAACCCCCTAACTACACTAATATAGTATAGTGGATGGCCAAGATCGTTTTCCAACGAGTGTAATCGACAGAATAGTAAACTTAGGATTTCTAATTATTGCTTTGGGTTTTCTATTGAATATGGGGGTTTGGAATTTGAAAGACTAAGCGTACTGAACAAAAAAACAATATACGTAATCAAGCTCTAATCTAACTAAACTACGAGTGCAATGAAATTAAAAGAAACCTAAACTAAGCATTCGAACAAGAAAGTGCAAAAATTTAAATATACAGAATAACATGAGAGTAAAACATAATAGGAAATTAAATCTAAACTAATCAACTACAACGTAATTACTCCAAGAAGCATTTAACCAAACACTACATATTCATGAAATCAATTAAATCGAATTCGTGCAATTTAAACATGGAGGATTGAATCTACTACAAACATTCAACAAGCTAAATTAAAAGACAATCAAAACACATAGACTGAAGGATTGCAATCCGCTGGAAATGCTTTTCGGATGCTAAAATAGGGCTGCCCGGAGATCTGTGGCAGGTGTCAGATAACTACTGGTCTACTGGTCGGAGGTGTGAAGCTTCTGCTGGAGTTAAATGGATGGAGCCAGAGATGGAATTGGACTGTTGGTGCTGCGGATGACACCTCTGATCGGAGGTGGAGCTGTGTGTCGGCGTCTCTTGAAAATGGGGCGGAGCTGTGGAGGAGAAGAAGCTACCAGCGGTGGAGTGGCACCGGTCACCGGAGAAGGAGGGGATCCCCTTCCTCTCCGACAACCGGCGAGATAGAAGATGAGCACGGGTGAAGGAGAGGACGTCGGCGTTTGTCGCGTGCGGGAAGAAGAGTGAAGTCGACTGCCGATCAAGGGAAAATGTTGGATTGCCTTGCCTGTCCGATCTAAGATGGATCAAATCTCAGTCGTCCAACTAAAGCTAGGTTAATTGCCTTGATGAATCAAATTAAGGGTTGTGCATCCTACGACTGAGAAATCTCCGACATTAAATGGATGGATCTGATCAATCTGAAAGGCTAATTTCGATCGATCGAATTTGGATGAACGGTCAAGATGTCCAGATCTAAATGTATGGACCATATCACTCTAGATTTAGATGGATGGCTCAGATCAATCAGATCTCATCGGACGGTCAAGATTAAACAGATCTGAACCCTTAATTAAATTGCTTCTTATCTTAATGAAGGGCACAGATTCTTCCAGCTTAAAATGCTCAATATGACCCTTAGATGAAGCCATATTTGATCCAACCTGAGTCTAGTCCAGTGGCTCATCTTGATCTCCTACAAACAAAGATAAAATTCGCATATAAGTCCAAAATTTAGGAGAATTTGCAGTAAGGTCCAAAAATATATCCAACTTATAAAATATACAAATAATCGATAATTAATCACTAGAGAGGATAAAAACAGTGAGATTAAGGACCAAAATAACATGACAAAATGGTAGTTATTAATTTCCCCACACTTATTCTTGCACGTCCCGAGCAAGTAAATAAAACTAAAAATAAACTGAAAGTATATTTACCTAGCAATTCCCAAGCATACATAGAAGATCGTGAAAGAAAGTTACCTAGGATTGTCAAATCTCAAAGAATCAAGCAATCATGGACTCAAATCTTACTTAGGTTAACAAACATGGTAACTTCAATCCATTATGAATAGATTGAGAATGACTAAGCCTCACAACGTAAGTGGTGGTTTCTCTCGCTCTCATCAGCATGTAATAGTGGAGTTCACTCAAGCTAAAGGCTTATTAAGAATGTAAGGGAAATATGAGTACAAGAAAAATGACAAGATCTGTGAAAGAAAAGAAAGATAAGAAATGAAATAGCTAAAGAAATGAAAGAAGAAGATATGAAAATACTGGAATGCTATATAAATGAGTACAAGAAAGCATTGCCATAAATTTTTCTTCCAACCCAATAAACATGTAAACAACCCTTATCATATTCTTCAATACAAAACTACACATGATATACAATAAGTCTCTCAATAACTGCAACAAAGGATGTCGTTAGCAAAAATACTATCACACATAAATAAAAATGAATGACACCACATGTCAAAATTTTCACAATACTTTTTTTTTATTTCATGGGCACCCAATTTATTTTTTTTTCAACTTTTTTTTTCAACTTTTTATTCAGCTTTCTCTTTCATCTTTTTTTTTCAAACTTTTTTTTTCAAAATGTAGTGCACTTCCCTATGCTCCAAGAAAGAAAACATCAACTCAGCTAAAAAGATAAAGAGAATGGCTAGCTCATGGTGATCAACCACGACTTGCCTATGCTAACACTAAATTCTCCTGAGATACTCTCTCCCCCACACTTAAACTTTTGTCCGTCTCGGGAAAAATACTAATCATGGATCATCCAATATTCCACATCCAAAAATAAAAATGGAGAAGAAAGTAATGGAAGGAAAGAAAGAAAAAGAAAGAAAAAAAATGACATGATGTAGGAATAGAAAGACAATAGAATGAATAATGAAAATAACATGGCGTATGATAAGAAAATTATTTGAGTAGCATATGACAACAAAAGTAGTAAAGGGAAACAAGTGAGATTGCCTTCATACTAATCATGCAAACCTATGGTTGTGCAGTCTCAAAAGAATCAAAGCAAGTTCTAGAGTTACAATGACCACAAGTGCACCACACACAAGCAATAAAAATAGGCACAATCCTCACTAGGAATGGAAAAAAATCATCTCAATCAATCAGCACAGAATCCATCACCAAGTAGTAACCACATGCAATCAAATTTAACTAGCTTTCACGACTTCTAAGATGATATAAAGGAATGCATAAGAAATTTATTTGAAAACCCGATATAACAAAAAATCAACAACTAAAACAAAAAAAATGAAATAAGAGAAACATATATTCAAAGGAAAATAAAATAGGTGAAATGGAGCAAACTCCCCTGAGATCCTGGCGGTTGAAGAAGATTTAGCAAGAGGAGTCACTCAGGTAGTGGAGTGCTCCGAAAGAAATCCCATCCTGGTGGTTGAAGAAGATTCAGTGTAAACATCCATGCCGGGAGTGGAATGGACTGAATGGGGGTGAGCGCTTTCATGGTATCATCAGAATAGGTCCATGTCGCTCCCTCCAATATGATCGCCGCATCATATGTAATCTCTGGTGGTCGGAGGCGATTCACAAAAAGTGTCCAGCCTTGGGGTTGGATTATTGTATATGTTGTTAGGGCCTTCATTAGCAAAATTCTTGGAGTCTTCAACTCAAATAGGAGTGTCCAGTCTGGGGGAAAAATCCAGCTATCCATCACTCCTCCGTCAGGCTTATCGAGTGGTTGCACAGCTAAACATAAAAATTCTGTAGGCACAGTCTCATCTGCAACATCATCTGTAATAAAACTGCAAATAGGAGTAGCTGGCAACTCACTAACATCATCCTCAACTAATTTTTCTGACCCTGCTTCCACTATAAATATCTCAGTATCAGTGGCATAAATAGCATCACAAAATAAATCCAAGCCACTAGTATCATCATCCACTTCATCTGCTACAACAACAACTTCATCTACAAATTCGCATCCATCAGTATCTACAATAACATCACAGCACAAAGATTCATAGGAGTCCTATGGAGCAGCTAAATCATAGACATGCTCATCACTCACTCTACAATCCATCTCCCTAAGCGCGTCGATATCCATAGAAATGGTCTTTGACAGAGGCTGAAAGGAATCCTTTGCTTGTATCTGACTAATGGATGATGCAATTTGATCTAGCTGGATTTGTAAATTTTGTAGCTTTTCTTGTTGCTGTTGATGACTATTCCTCATTTGCTGCTGCAATATTGCTAGCTGCAAGAACTTTTCTAGTTATTTTCTTGACTGGGAGCAAGGGTTTCTTCATTGTAGTCTTGATATATTGGACTCTGATATGTTGGAAAAGGTTGATCATGTTGTTGTTGCTCATTTCCATTATCAAAGCTCTGATGACTAGTCCACCCTAAATTGTGAATTGACGTTGAGGAATGTTCTGTTGTGTGCTTCCATACTTGAACCCTGAATGATCCATCCAACCATAATTATAGGTATTTGAAAATGATTCATACCTATTCTGTTGTTGAGGTTGGAAGTACTCATGCTGCTCTGAAATTCGTTGGGGCCAATAATATTGCATTGAAGAATCTCCCCAATCATAACTATAAGAACTAAGAGTTGGATCGTATATGTTCTGATATTCTCGTGGGCAGCTTTGAGGCTCAATAGGAAAAACACTCTGTTGCTCATTTTGGTTTAAATAATAAGCCTGATTGAAGTCTTCAAATCGCTGATAATAAGGATCCATGTTTAAAGAAATTTCCTGTTCTTTCCTGCAATTATAACAAATAATATCAAAAGACACAGGAAATAGATATGACCAAATACATGGATATACAAGAAATAAAATAATGCATCCCTAAACAAAAATTTTGATTTTTGAATTTTTTTTTTTAGAAAAATGGACAAACAATCCTAAGTCTACCAAGAATAATTACACTCCCTGGCAATGGTGCCAAAATTTGATGAACGGATATTTGTCGTGGTACCATTTCAAATTAATTACCGAACCCCCTAACTATACTAATATAGTATAGTGGATGGCCCGGATCATTTTCCAACGAGTGTAATCAACAGAATAGTAAACTTAGGATTTCTAATTATTGCTTTGGGTTTTCTATTGAATATGGGGGTTTGGAATTTGAAAAACTAAGCCTACTAAACGAAAAGACAATACACGTAATCAAGCTCTAATCTAACTAAACTACGAGTGTGATGAAATTAAAAGAAACCAAAACTAAGCATTCAAACAAGAAAGTGCAGGAATTTAAATATGCAGAATAACATGAGAGTAAAACATAATAGGAAATTAAATCTAAATTAATCAACTACAACCTAATTACTCTAAGAAGCATTTAACCAAACACTACATATGCATGAAATCAATTTAATCGAATTCGTGCAATTTAAACATGGAGGATTGAATCTACTACAACCATTCAACAAGCTAAATTAAAAGACAATCAAAACACATAGACTGAAGGATTGCAATCCGTTGGAAATGCTATTCGGACGCTAAAACAGGGCTAGCCGGAGATCTGTGGGAGCTACCGGATAGCTGCTGGTCTGCTGGTTGGAGGTGTGAAGCTTCTGCTGGAGTTAAATAGATGGAGTCGGAGCTGGAATTAAACTGCCGGCGTTGTGGATGACACCTCCGATTGGAGGTGGAGCTGTGCGTCAGCGTCGCTCGAAAATGGGGCGGAGCTGTGGGGGAGAAGAATCTGCCAGCGGTGGAGTGGCACCAGTCACCGGAGAAGGAGGGGATCCCCTTCCTCTCTGGCGACCGGCGAGGGAGGAGATGAGCACGACTGAAGGAGATGGCGTCGGTGTTTGTCGCGTGCGGGAAGAAGAGTGAAGCCAGTTGCCGATCAAGGGAAAATGTTGGATTTTTAAAGCCTTTTTCCTTGGTCGTCCCATCTAAGATGGATCAAATATCAGCCGTCCAACTGAAGCTAGGTTAATTGCCTTGATGAATCAAATTAAGGGATGTGCATCCTACGACTGAGAATTCTCCGACGTTAAATGAATGGATCTGATCAATCTGAAAGGCTAATCATGATCGGTCGAATCTAGATGAATGGTCAAGATGTCCAGATCTAAATGTATGGACCAGATCACTCCAGATTTAGATGGATGGCTCAGATCAATCAGATCTCATCGGACGATCAAGATTAAACAGATCTGAACCCTTAATTAAATTTCCTCTTATCTTAATGAAGGGCTCAGATTCTTCCAGCTTAAAATGCCCAATATGACCCTTAGATGAAGTCATATTTGATCCAACCTGAGTCTAGTCCAGTGGCTCATCTTGATCTCCTACAAACAAAGATAAAATTCGCATATAAGTCCAAAATTTAGGAGAATTTACAGTAAGGTCCAAAAATATATCCAACTCATAAAATATGCAAATAATTGATAATTACTCACTAGAAATGATAAAAACAGTGAGATTAAGGACCAAAATAACACGACAAAATGGTAGTTATCAGCGACATGACCGTGTGAAAACACACGGCCTGGCCATGTGCCCCTGTTTCCTTCTCATGGTGCACAACGGTCGACTTCTCCTTGCTCGCTCAATCGTGTAGGTTCAAAGTAATTTTTATTTTTACCTAGCAGGTTCTTTCTAGTCCTAATTCATGTTAAAAATGCTAAATGAATGAAATCCAAAGTTTAAATTAAACAAATGAAAGAAAACATAGAAACTAAACTTGGGTTGCCTCCCATGGAGACCTTTGTTTAAGGTCTTTTATCTCGACCCTACTCCTTTGTCTTAACTTGGCTCCGGAGGTTCTGTGGACCTCCATTCATCCGTCTCAGAGTTGACATTCGTTGGGTTCGGCTCTACCCTACTGAAAGTGTAGCTGTCTAGGAAGGGTGCTCTACATTCTGACAGATTGAAGATGATGATCTCCCCGTCTACCTCCATGGAGATATTATGCACCTTTACATCTATAAATGCTCCCGCAGTCGCCAGAAAGGGTCTTTCCAAAATGATGGGATTGTGGGGATTTGGTCCTGTGTCGAGTATAATAAAATCTGTGTGTATCACGAAATTCTCAATGACCACAGGCACATGTGCTAGCATGCCGACGGGTTCCTTGACTGAGTCGTCCCCCATACGAATTCCAAGGTTCCCTGGTTGGATCCCATTCAGTCCCATCTTCAAATAGTATGCGTAGGACATCACACTTACTGATGACCCCAAGTCGCACAATGCTTCATCGAAGCTTTCCCCATAAATCGAGCAGGGGATAACAAATTCACCAGGGTCCTCAAGTTGTGGTGAAATTCTATCTTCGATTTCAGCTTGGTTGGGTAGGATGGAAATCATGGATGCACACCCCTTGGTGGATCTGTTCTTCTGACCTACTCTTTCACTGTATATTCCCTCCTCCTTGACTTGACTCGACTCGGGTAATGATGGAGAAGTATCCATAGGTTGCGATACAGTTTGGGTTATCTGGGCCACTTGTGTTTCCAACATCCGCATGTGACTTGCAAGACCATCAACAGTAGCCTTCAAATCGCTAAGTGACTCTTCTATTTTCTGATGTTGGCATTGAAACTCTTCATTGGCCTTTGTTTGGGTAGCAATGAAGTCTTCCATCATCAATTCTAGCCTAGACTTCTGTGGTTGCTGCTGCCCATTGCCCTGTTGCTACCCATATCCTCCTGATGGTTGGAAATTCCCCGAGTTATTCCGATAGAAAAAGTTCAGGTAGTTCTTCCATCTGGGATTATAAGTACTGGAGTATGGATTGTTGTACCTTTGATTATAGTCTCCAATCGCATCGACATGCTCAATCTACTCTTCTGAGCCACCTGACCCTCCATAGTGGTCCTCCCGATATGCTGCTGCTCCTTCTCCAAAGTCATTGATCGCACATGCAGAAACAAGATTGAAAGAGTCGAACCATCTGCTAAGTGCATCCAACCTCGCTGCCATGTGGTCCATGGAGTTGACAACATATCGTCTTGCAACAGGAGCTAGGTGACTACGTTCGAAAGTCCATTGATGGTGGTTCTGGGCCACCTCTTCTATTAGCTCCTCCACTTCCTCGATAGTCTTGTTCATAAGTGCTCCTCCTACGAAAGAATCAAGGGACATCTTTATGGTGTACGTGATCCCATTATTGAAGATGTGGATCACCAGGTATCTTTCCAGTCCATGATGGGGGCATTGGTAGAGTAGCCCCTTGTAGCGATCCTAGGCATCAAATAGGGACTCCCCTTCATCCTGACGGAAGCTCGTTATTAGATGGCACATGTGAGCAATCTTGCTTGGTGGGAAGTATTTATTCAAGAACTGCTGCTCACATTGCTCCCGTGTAGTAATGATTCCCGAAGGCAGGGAGTGAAGCCATGCCTTAGCCATATCCCGCAATGAGAACGGGAATAGGCTCAGTCGGATTGCGTCTGCAGGGACTCCATTGATCTTCATTGTTGAGCAGATTTCACAAAATGTCTCCAAGTGTCGGTTCGGGGCTTCAGTCGCAACTCCCATGAATTGACTTTGTTGGACCATGTGTATGAGTGTCGGTTTCAACTCAAAGTTGTTTGCCAAAATGGACGGTCCAACTATACTCAGCCTAAATCCTCTAGCACTAGGGGTTGCGTAATCCCGCAAAGGTTGGCTACTTATATTCACCTCGGATGTAGCTTGGTCCTCCATCCTCTTTTGTTCATCTCTTCAATGATGATAGGTTCGTTTGATTTCTAGATTGATCGGAATTAGGTCTCCCGATCTTAGGCGTCTAAGCATACGAAGAATCGAGCCACAAATTTAGGAGTATTAATTAATACTAAATTAAAACAGAAAATAAACTGAACTAAATATTGAATAAAATTAAGAAAAGCTAATTATAAAATAAAATGTAAAACTGCTGCTAAAATAAAAATAAAAAACTAAATCTAGATATGGAAAATCTAAAACTGAAGTAAATAAAATAAAATGAAAATAAAAGAAAGTAAAAAAAGTAAGCAAGCAAATAAATCTAATCCTAAGTCTGATCCAATTATCCACATCTTGATTGGATATTGAATCAATCAGTCCCCGACAACGACACCAAAAACTTGATCCACGCGAATGCGACTTCAAATCTCGTGACGGAGACCATCGACGACTCGAAGCGTGCGCTCGCGCTCAACGCCTGCAAGTGCACGGATATCGTCAAGTAATAAAAAGATTATCGATCCCACTGGGACTGAGATACAAGTACCGATTTGTTAAGTGGACGTTATTTTTTGGAATTCAGTTCTAAGGGTTGTGATTGCGAGGGTTGACGGTGGTCCTTGTTGGAACATTCGTGAACGCTAGAGGGGGGTGAATAGCGCATTTTCGTCGTGGATGGAAATTGATCGTTTGTTTGTACAAATCGTGTTAAGGAAGAGAAAATAATAATAACACGAATACAAATAATAACAATCACAAAATCAACACCAAGATATAACGTGGTTCGGAACCGTATGGTTCCTACTCCACAGATTGGGCTCTAAAAGCCTTAGCGATGCAAACACACACCACTAATCACAAATACTTCTTCTCGACAATAAGTCAAAGGTGGAGAAACCTCTTACAGTGATTACAAAAGTAATACAACAAATGCAAGCTAATACAAGTATGAAATACACTACAAGTAAAGGAAAAATACTTTACAAAGAGCTTTTGATTGCTTGCTTGTTTAGTTGCTTGAGCAACACTTGGAGAGCCTGAAATGCACCAGCAAATCACCCCAAATAGCCCTAGTAACCGCTGCCAAAAATTCTCCCTTTGTGCTCCTTTTAAACCTGCAACTCAGGCTAATTTTTGCCTAGCAGTCGACTGATCGGGACCATCATTCGACTGCCCCTGTAGTCGTTGTCTCACAACGGCATGTGCCACATTGGATAAGTTCTAACAGATAGAGCATTAGTCGACTGATCATACCCATCAGTCAACTGATAGCTCAATCAGTCGAGTGCTCGGGCTGATCACTTGACTGGAGAGCTTACTGTGGTCGAAATTCTGACCAATAGCCGACTGATATCTAGATTAGTCAACTGATCAAGCCATCAGTCGACTGCCCAATACTGACAGTCGACTGCTAGGCCAATTCCAGTAGTCGAACCCTTGTCGACTCTCATCAGTCGACTGACCATAGTCCCAGTCGACTGATACACCTCAAACATGAGGTTTTAACCCAAATATGGTGCCCCCATACTTGCTAGACCACCCTTAGCCTAGACCTAAGCCTTCTAGCCACCTCCGTCAGCCTCACGTCTATCAGATCCGTCCAAGTCATTCATTACTTGTCATCCATATGCTAGCCTTCAGGTGCTTCCATCAGCTATGTCATGCTAAGTTGATCTATACCACCAAGGCACATTGGACTTATGCTGCCAAGACTCCGCTAGGAGTTTACACTGCCAACCATTGAACTTATGCTGCCAAGACTCCACCCTTGGACTTTACGCCGCTAATATTCCCCTTGGACTTCTCAATTGCCAAGACTCAAACTTGGACTTTCCCTTGCCAACTCATGTTGGACTTTCCATGCCACGACCCATGCTTGGACTTTTCATGCCAAGTACACAAGGCTTGGACTTTTCCCATGACAATGGTCAAACCATCGTCAACCATCAATTATAACCTGGGTCGATTGCATCAGCAATCTCCCCAACACATGTCAGACATCAATGTCAAACATCAAAACACTACTCGAGTCAAACTCGACTTTGGTCAATCGTGACCTGGGCCGATTGCACCAACAATCTCTCCCTTTTTAATGTTTGACAAAAACACCCTTGAGTTAGGCCTCTAACTCAAATTCCCTTACCAATTATCCCAAATTTGTAATTCTAACATTCTCCCCCTTTTTGACATACATCAAAAAGGTTCTCCCAAGGAGTTCAATGTCTCATATCCCAATGAGATCTTACAATCTCTCCCATGGTCCAAAAATACCTAGGATGCCTACAATCTTCCTAGTGATAAGTCCCTTATCACTCAAGACAGGCACTCCTATGAACTCTCCCAATTTCCAAATTGGACATCTCAAATTCCCATTTCTCCTCCTTATGAGGAAAAATAACATCCATCATCCCATGATGGATACCTTCTCCTAAAGGCTTGCTCCCCCTTGACCATTGCACCACCAATGTCCTTGAGAATTCCCTAAACCAATAGGAACTCTAAACCCTCAAAATTAAGGTCCAAAGTTCAAAATTGAACTTTCCGACACCTTAAAATTGATACATCACCCTAACAACTCTCCTAATCCATATTCAATGGATCCCATGTAGAGATGTATAATGAAAAGTCTATCTTTTGTATGAAGATCTTTATTTTGAAATAAGAATCACATGATCATTGTTTGCATTTTTATGGTTATGCAATATTGTCTAATACATTACATTGTAGATAACATGGTGTGTGGTGTCACACGGGATATCATATTATCGACTCCTTGTAAAGTATAAGTAAAGGCTCACAACCGAGATGACTTTGGACAAACTATCGGAATGGTTGTAGTGTGATTTGGTATTGATTTGTCTTGACCATAGAATCACACTAGTGCACTTTGTGTGTATTGAGCAGGACCGACTTAGAGGTGATTCAATTTATTGCTGACTACATAATCGAATCGGACCTCAGATATTATTTTGTACATGCTTTTAATCCCGATATAATAACGGGCACATATACTTAGTATTCATCTCTTTGATTTACCAATGGGAGAGATTTATAGATTAAATTAATAGGTGCGGTAAGTTGGGAGATGATATTATTTATATGGTGTGTCGTTGATTATAGGAGAAAACCGTGTCCTATATATTAGGATGATGATGTCCCCTTGAAGAGCTCATAAGGTTCATCATGTAAACCCTGCAGGTGGACTTGGTCCGGCATGATGAAAAGGTTGAGTGGTACTACTCATAGAGTTAGATGTTGATTAATTAATGGTCAGTAAATTAGTTAATCGATGGACATTCGAGATCTTAAACACGGGGAGAAAATGTACAAATAATATATGGAGCCCATATTAACTTATGGGGGTTGGTGAGGTAGTTCAATGATAATCCTTTAGTGGATTGGATTATCATTAATGGATCGGACTTTATGTGGGCTTGATCCATGGGTGGCCAAGATCCAACTCCTCCTCATGGTCCCTATTGTAGCCTATTAACCCCTCATGAAGCTTAGATCCAATGGATAGAAATAAAACTCTAGATCCAAAGGTAGAGATTAAATCTCTAAGATCCGACGGTTGAGATTAAATCTCTAGATCCGACGGTTGAGATTAAATCCCTAGAACCAATGGTAGAGATTAAACCAAGGCTTATCCCTAACTCTATAAAAGGATGGAATAGGGGTGGGCGGCAAGACACAATTAGAGGAAAGGGGGCTAGGGTTTTGGGCGGCAAGGTCAAGGGAGACTTAGGATTTTGGGTGGCCACAATTAAGGAAAGACGTTTCTTCTTCTTCTTCTTCCGTAGGTGGCCGGCACCCTTCTTCCCTCTTCTCTCCTTGGATTGGCCGACTCCAACCTTCTCCCTTTCATCTATGGATAATGATGGATGGGGATTAGGGCTTGTCCCTTGGGCGGCAACCAATCCTAATTAGATTAGGATTGGGCTTGGGCTGCTAGGGTTAGGGTTTTGGGATTAGGGTGGGCGGCAACAAGAAGATGAAGCTCCTTTCTTCTTCTTCCTAAGGTTTGGCCAGCTCCCTTCCTTCCTCCCTCTACCCTGACTGGAGCTCAACCTATTCTTCTTCCCTTCATCCTTGGCCGAAAATTAGGAGAGCTTAGTTTAGGGTTTGGGCGGCAACAAGGAGGAGGATTGCTTTCCTTTCTCTTCTCCAAGTGTTAGTCGATGCCCATGCCCTCCTTGATTCTCCTTTTGGCCGGTTTCCATACTCCATGTTCTCTTCCTTGGCCAGCGACAACATCGAGTTTATTGACTCGGTGGCTGGTTCTAGTTAGAAATATTAGTTTTGTTTTATGATCTTCCTTTGTTCGGAGTGAACAAGGAAGGAAGATTGGCGATCTAGGAGCTTCAACTTTTGGTAGATCATCGCCCACACGATGTTCAAAAGGAGGAAGGACATACAATAGAAGATCAAGAGGTATAACAAGAGGTATAATCTTGTTTATTTTGATTAGTGTTCTTTCGTATTATGTCTATAATTGTTTCTCAATTATATGCATGTTATATGAGGTTGTTTACTTTATATATTCTGTTTTGTGGCTAAATAATACTTGGATCCCGAACATAAACACAAAAACCGGCGATCCGTACATCGTCTATTCCGTGGCTACTCGTAGAATAGAAGTTGGTCGCTGGAACAATGAGTTTGTTTAAGTGACTTCTCTAAATGAATAGCACGACGATGACTTGGTTGTTTGAGCAATCCCTTTTGTATAGGATTAAATTTTTTAATCTGGGGACATCGATGGGATCACCATGAACAAAAAACCAAGGTGTAGTGGGAAGCGAAGTTTCCCCACACGGACTCGATAAGCAAAACTTTTAATTGGTATCAGACCAAAGGTTTCCGGTTTTGTGTATTTAGGATTCGGTTAATTTTTATGAACTTTTCATATATTATATGTGTCAGATAATAGTAGGATATGCGTAGGTTATCTCTTTGGTTGCAGGCATTAGATCCGACTATTATGTCCATATGTGTGTATGTGATTGTATGTGTATATTTTGTTGAATCCTCGGGGTTGACGAGGCTAGTATTTGATTTTTTGTAAATTAGATACGACATTGTTTAGCCACTCTTTATTTTAGTTTACTTTCGATCTAGATTTCATGTACACTCCCTCATGGAGTATAGGATCGATGGATGTAAATTAAAATAGGTTTTAGTCTCGGCTCGGATCTCCAGATGGCTCGTACATGGCGTAGGAGGAGCGGATGAGAAGGCGATGCGACGGGAGACATATTGAAGACAAAAGCCATAATAGTTGGAAAATAATTTATTTTTCATATTTATTGCTTTTTGTTTGATATGCATGTCGTAGGCTAGAAAATTCCTCACTTTCAAATTACTAAGTGGGAGAGGGATATTTTTATAAATTTCCACGACCTCCATTACGATTTGACATGTGATGCAAGCAAACATGCGCGTCGGCTCTGAGTATCTTCCTCCCCATCGGATGAGTTTATTTGCGGATCACAAGGTCGAATATGGTTATAGGAAATTATTAAGGAGCATGTGTACTTCCCCATCGTAAGGCACATAACCCGAGATAATTACATTGGTACCAAGTAATGGTGAACACTTAGATACAAATATAAGTATCCTCCCCATCGGAGTCACTGCTTTTATTTGTAGGGCCAAAGAGAAACTAACTATTAATTTTACTTGTTAAAAACAAGATAGTAAAATTAATGGGTAAAACCTCCTCTTACAAATGTAGAATTCGTATACGTCCACACTATCGTAGCTTTCGATATTCTCGGTGTTTTGAGGTGTTAGTTGATTTTAAAATTTTATTGTTTGAGGAATCAATAATTTTTTGAAATCTAAAGTAATGATCTATGTGATTATTAGGATTTTCATAAATGACTTTCAGTCCACTTGTTGTGATACTGAAGGAAAATAAGTTTACTGTACCCAAATTATGTTGATTGGAAAAGAATCTAGATATTGTCTTAACTGCTAAGGAGTACAAGTATATACTCTTCGAAGAGTGTCCTCCTAAGCTTGCAAATGAGCTGGAAGTCCTTGGAGCTGAGATCAATGGGGAAACCCAAGTCGATATCATTCTTCAGTCGACAGAAAGGCTTGCTCAGGCTAAGGCCATGGTTGCTCAGAAGGTTTCTACTTCTAAGCCAAAAGGCAAGAAGAAGAAGAAATAAGGTGGAGCAAAGGTGGTGGGAGGATCTCAGGGAGAGGAGTGAAGAAGCCGAAAGGCAAGTGCTTCACTTGTAAGCAGGATGGACAATTGAATAAGGACTGTCCCAATCCGAAACAGAACAAAGGTATATCCTTTGGTCTAGTCGTTGAAACATGGTTAGCGGTGTGATCTATGAGCACCTGGTGTGTAGATACGGGAGCCTGTGATCATGTATCAATACTTTGCAGGGGTTCCTGGAAACCCGAAGACGAACAGAGGGAGAGATTACCGTTTACTTGGGCAATGCCATGAAGGTGGCGGCTATTGGAGTGGGATATGTTTTATTTATCTTTTGATAAAAATAAAACATTGGTTCTGGAAAATTCCCTTTTATGTACCTTTATTTAGAAAGAATTTATTTTCAGTTTCTAAATTGTTTATGGATGGATATTCTATTTCTTTTAATGACAGAGTTGTTATAAAAAGGAATAGGGAGAATATCTATTCAGGTACATTTATAGGAAATTTATATACACTCGAACCAAAAGCTCCCACGATGCAAATAGAAGTTAATAACTAATCTTCTAATTCCAATAAGAGAAAAGAACCTTCTAAGATGAACCAAACATATCTTTGGCATCTTAGGCTTGGTCATATTAACTTAAGAAGAATTTAAAGGATGATAGCTGATGGACCTTTAGGTTCATTAGTGGTGGAAGATTTCCCAACCTGCGAATCTTGCTTGGAGGGTAAAATGATCAAGAGGCCTTTTCAAGGACAAGGGGTATAGATCCAAAGATGTGTTGGAATTGGTTCATTCTGATTCGTATGGTCCTATGTCTATCCAGGCAAGAGGTAGTTTTGAATATTTCATCTTTTTTCATAGATGATTATTCAAGATATGGATGACACTACGATATGATCGTGGTAGTGAGTACCTCTTGGGATAGTTTAGGAATTACTTATCATAGGCAGGGATTCAATCCCAAATTGTCTGCACCTGGCACACCCCAGCAGAACAGTGTAGTAGAGCGAAGGAATAGGACTCTTATGGAAATGGTTAGATCGATGATGAGTTATTCTGAGTTGCCAGATTCGTTCTAGGGATATACTCTAGATACGGCGGTATACATTCTGAACTTGGTTCCATCAGTGCCTACTACTCCCACAGAATTGTGGACTGGGCGAAAGCCTAGTCTAAGACATATTCGGATATGGGGAGTCCAGCACATGTGCTAAAGGCAGATGTTGGTAAGTTGGAACCTCGTACAGAAGTACGCATGTTCGTTGGGTATCCTAGAGGAACGAAGGGTTGTTTGTTTTATAGTTCTAGAGATCAGAGGGTGATCGTTAGCACGAATGCCAGATTTCTAGAGGAAGACTATGTGATGAGCCACAAGCCCAAGAGTAAAATTATTCTGGAGGAATTAAAAGGAGAAATCACTTCTTCAGTACCACTGGTACAAGAGGATATACCACAAGTCACTGCACCGCATGTCACAGAGGATACACAGGTGATACCTCGTCGTAGTGGGAGGGTTGTGATATATCCTAATAGATTCATGTTCTTGGGAGAATCTTCTGATTTGATCCCTAGCGAACATCAACCTGATCCCTAGACATATGACGAGGCAATCCAAGATAAAGATATAGTATCTTAGCAAAGAGCATCTTGTATGTAAGCTTAATCGGTCCATTTATGGATTGAAGCAAGCTTCGAGGTCTTGGAACATCCGCTTTGATGAGGTGATCTAGTCTTATGGATTTATTCAAAGTCCGGATGAGTCTTGTGTATACAAGAGATGTGACAGAAATGTAGTGGTATTTCTTGTATTATACGTAGATGATATTTTATTGATTGACAACAATATCAAGGAGTTATCGGACGTAAGGGTATGGTTGTCCAAACAATTTGATATGAAGGACTTGGGAGAGGTGGGACACATCCTTGGGATCAAGGTTATAAGGGATCGCAGGAAAAGGATGTCGTGCTTATTCCAAGCTTCATACATAGACACGATTATAGATCGTTTTAGCATGCAGAACTCCAAGAAGGGTTTTCTACCTTTCAGGCATAGAATTCCTTTATCTAAGGAGATGTGTCCTAGAACATCTGAGGAGATAGAGGAGATGAAGGCGGTTCCTTATGCTTCGGCCGTAGGAAGCCTCATGTATGCGATGCTATGTACGAGACCAGATATCTATTTTGCTGTGGGCATGGTCAGTAGATATCAGAGTAATCCAGGACAGTGACATTGGACTGTGGTAAAACATATATTGAAGTACCTGAGAAGTACTAGGGATTATATGCTGGTTTACCGGGCAGACAAATTACTCCTTGTGGGTTACACGGATTCCGACTTCCAATCTGATAGGGATAAATGTAAGTCTACCTTAGGTTTTATGTTTACTTTGGGAGGTGGAGCCATTATATGGAGGAGTGTCAAGCAGAAATGCATGGGGACTCCACCATGGAAGCTGAGTATGTGGCAGCCTCTAAGGCAGCCAAAGAAGCTGTGTGGCTCAGGAACTTCCTGATGGACTTGGATGTGATTCCTGGTTTGCCCAGAACTATCAAAATTTATTGTGATAATTGTGGTGCAATTGCAAACTCGAAGGAACCACGAGCCCATAAGGCTAGTAAACACATAGAGTGCAAGTACCACCTGATACGAGAAATCGTAAAGAGGGGAGAAGTTGTTGTGGCCAAGATTGCATCGGAGGATAACCTGGCAGATCATTTCACTAAGGCCCTTCCGATGAGAGCTTTTGATAGGCATGTGGAGGGAATGGGGATCAGATGTATGGCAGTTTGAGGACAACATAGTCTTTTAGTATAAGTGGGAGATTATAGGGATGTATACAGAAAAGTCTATCTTTTGTATGAACATCATTATTTTGAAATAAGAACACATGATCATTGTTTGCATTTTTATGGTTATGCAATATTGTCTAATACATTACATTGTAGATAACATGGTGTGTGGTGTCACATGGGAGATCATATTATCAGCTCCTTGTAAAGTATAAGTAAAGGCTCACAACCGAGATGGGTTTGGACAAACCATCGGAATGGTTGTAGTGTGATTTGGTATTGGTTTGTCTTGACCATAGAATCACACTAGTGCACTTTGTGTGTATTGAGCAGGACCGACATAGAGGTGATTCAATTTATTGCTGACTACATAATCGAATTGGACCTCAGATATTATTTTGTACATGCTCTTAATCCCGATATAATAACAGGCACACATACTTAGTATTCATCTCTTTGATTTACCAATGGGCGAGATTTATAGAATAAATCGATAGGCTTGGTAAGATGGGAGATGATATTTTTTATATGGTGTGCCGTTGATTATAGGAGGAAACTGTGTCCTATATATTAGGATGATGATGTCCCCTTGAGGAGCTCATAAGGTTCATCATGTAAACCCTGCAGGTGGACTTGGTCCGACATGATGAAAAGGTTGAGTGGTACTACTCATGGAGTTAGATGTTGATTAATTAATGGTCAGTAAATTAATTAATCGATGGACATTCGAGATCTTAAACACGGGGAGAAAATGTACAAATAATATATGGAGCCCATATTAACTTATGGGGGTTGGTGAGTTAGATCAATGATAATCCTTTAGTGGATTGGATTATCACTAATGGATCGGACTTTATGTGGGCTTGATCCATGGGTGGCCAATATCCAACTCCTCCTCATGGTCCTTATTGTAGCCTATTAACACCTCATGAAGCTTAGATCCAATGGATAGAAACAAAACTCTAGATCCAAAGGTAGAGATTAAATCTCTTATATCCGACGGTTGAGATTAAATCTCTAGATCTGACGGTTGAGATTAAATCCCTAGAACCAATGGTGGAGATTAAAGCAAGGCTTATCCCTAACTCTATAAAAGGATTGAATAGGGGTGGGCGGCAAGACACAATTAAAGGAAAGGGGGCTAGGGTTTTGGGCGGCAAGGGCAAGGGAGACTTAGGGTTTTGGGTGGCCACAATTAAGGAAAGATGTTTCTTCTTCTTCTTCTTCCTTAGGTGGCCGACACCCTTCTTCCCTCTTCTCTCCTTGGTTTGGCCGGTGTCCAACCTTCTCCCTTTCATCTATGGCTAATGATGGATGGGGATTAGGGCTTCTCCCTTGGGCGGCAACCAATCCTAATTAGATTAGGATTGGGCTTGGGCGGCTAGGGTTAGGGTTTTGGGATTAGGGTGGGCGACAACAAGAAGATGAAGCTCCTTTCTTCTTCATTCTAAGGTTTGGCCAGCTCCCTTCCTTCTTCCATCTACCCTGACCGGAGCTCAACCTATTCTTCTTCCCTTCATCCTTGGCCGGAAATTAGGAGAGCTTAGTTTAGGGTTTGGGCGGCAACAAGGAGGAGGATTGGTTTCCTTTCTCTTCTCCAAGTGTTGGTCGGTGCCCATGCCCTCCTTGATTCTCCTTTTGGCCGGTTTCCATACTCCATGTTCTCTTCCTTGGCCGGCGGCAACATCAAATTTATTGACTTGGTGGCCGGTTCTAGATAGGAAGATGAGTTTTGTTTTATGATTTTCCTTTGTTCGGAGTGAACAAGGAAGGAAGATTAACGATCTAGGAGCTTCAACTTTTGGTAGATCGTCGCCCACACGACGTCCAAAAGGAGGAAGGACATACAATAGAAGATCAAGAGGTATAACAAGAGGTATAATCTTGTTTATTTTGATTAGTGTTCTTTTGTATTATGTTTATAATTGTTTCTCAATTATATGCATGTTATATGAGGTTGTTTACTTTATATATTCTGTTTTGTGGCTAAATAATACTTGGATCCCGAACATAAAAACAAAATTCGGCGATCTGTACATCGTCTATTCCACGGCTACTCGTAGAATAGAGGTTGTTCGCTTGAACAACGAGTTTGTTCAAGTGACCCCTCTAAACAAATAGCACGATGATGACTTGGTTGTTTGAGCAATCCCTTTTGTCTAGGATTAAATTTTTTAATCCGGGTACATCAATGGGATCGCCATGAACAAACAACCAAGGTGTAGTGGGAAGCGAAGTTTCCCCTCACGGACTCGATAAGCAAAACCCTTTATTCCACACTTTCTAATGCTTTCCAAAGCATATCCTAGGGTTAGGAGTGATTAAGGAACCTTACCATAGCTGAAATTGGGCTAAACATACCTTGTTTACCCAAAATCAGCCTGGCAGTCAACTCTATTAGGCAACAGTCGACTGCCTTGCTCATCGATCATTGCCATCGGTGATCGATAATATTTCAATTATCAGAAATAAATTTTAGAAATGCATAAGTAATTCTACATAATGTGAAAAATCATGAAACTTCATACGTATAATACTTATTACCAATACAATGGGTGAAAAATATTTGAAAAATATTTTACCCATAAAATAGTGAAATTGACACAAAGATCAAAAGTGAAGAAAAACTTCAATGTTTTAGCTCACTTTGTATCTACTTCATCAATGGTGATTGCTATGAAAAGATAGACTTCACCAAGGTTTTTCAAAATGATTTTAAAATAGCTTTAAAACCTTATATTGGATCATATTTTTTGGGATTAATGTACATGACTTGAACATAAACTTTCCCAATGATCTATCCATGATTTTAGATGAGTTTGAGTTCATCTAGATGCAAAAACTATGCACCTTGAACTTAACTCATATTCTAGCATCTCACATGTATCTAGAGTGTATCAATACATATACATGTCAATGTAATATGAGATGTGGGTTTTGTTCATCCTAAACTAGGGTTTCATGCATTTTTCTAAGGCAACACTACTCGATTCACTTATACATGGAACTTCAAGTCATGTCATATGTCCTTAACTCAATTTTTATAAATGCATGAATGATTTTGGCATTAATGATGATATAAATAAGCATGTGCTCATAATCTTGATGTCATGGCATAAAATGGAATCTAAGCATACATGACATTTAACCTTAATCCTAAGCATGATTATGATATGTTAAATGATTAAAAGTGGATATGATGTCATGACATGTTATATGACAAATCAAGCATGGAAAATATAATATAAAGGTATATAATACCTAAATTTTAGTATTTGTTGTCATTTGTTATTATTAAGTCTATTTTGCCATATTATTAGTTTATCTCCCAATTGTGCCAAAAACCCAAAAATGACACACTAAAACCTCTAAACCTATGTTGTACCAATTTGATCAAGCTTTCATAGTTTCATAAACTATATTGGCACATCCTAAAATATTTTAAGATTATAATCAAAACACATTTCCAAGGTACCCATGACCTTGAAAATGACCTAAGGTGCCACCTTCACCATGGTTAGGTTAACTATCCATCCTTTTAAGGTTGGCACACCTAAACACATTTAGCGTGAATTGATCACGCTCCTAGGAACCCAATACCTATTGGAGCTCCTTGGGTTTACTAGGTATTCGCTAGGGATAACTTCCCTATATACCTTCCTAATGACCCTCCTAGGCTTAGAAGCCTTGGTCATTTTGGTCTTGCCTATGTCAACCCTAGAGGTAACTCCCCCTTTGACCTTCTTAATGGCTTCCCTAGGTTTCCTTGAAACCCTAGCCACTAGGCACACACCTTGGTTACCCTTAGGGATGACTTCCCTAGTAACCTTGGTCTTCCTAGACCTAGATTGTGTTCCATAATCGAATGGAACACTATGATAGGCCTCCTTGGGCTTAGGTTTGTAACCCAAACCTCTCTTGCCCTTGGTTGGACCTTGTTTCCTAAAACCTAGGTTTTGACTCTTAGACCTAGATTTTTGATCCTTTGACCCTTGAATTTGATTTTGCATTTTTGCAAGGGTCTTCTCTAATTTCTCAAGCCTTGACCTCAAGGCTTGGTTTTCTAGCTCTAATTGTCCAATTTTTGCTTTTTCATCTATTCTTTGGACATTGTTTTTCCTAGGCATATGCCTAGTCCATTTAGGATTAAAACCTAGGTGGTTCTCTATCTTCCTAATACTTTCCTTAGGTAAAATATTTTTAGGGACATTAGTCCCAAATTTCTTCTTATCCCTAAGGTTGACATTCTTAGCACCTAAGCAATACTCCCTATTTCTAGCATGCTCTTTATGATAAATTGCAAGATTGCTAAAATTATTTCAAGCATGCTTTTGCCTATTAATTAAGGAAGGAGCAAAATTAGAAGTTACCTTAGGGTTTGACTTAGAGGCTCCCCCTACATGTGATGCTCTTCCTTCATGAGTCTTCTTCCCTCCCTTTGGGCATTGACTCCTATAGTGGCCCCATTGTTGGCACTTGAAACACACAACGTGCTCCTTGCTCTTCCTAATTGGGGTTCCGACTTCATTTGACTTCTCTTGACTTTTAGGCACCGGTGGAGTCTTCTTAACCCCTTTTGGACACTTATTCTTGTAGTGTCCTTGATCCCTACACTCAAAGCATATAATATGAATTTTATTCTTAATCGAAATACTTGAGTTACCTAGGTCATCGGTGGATGTTTGGGCTTCTTCATCTTCTCGACCGGAGGTAGAAGGTTCCTCTTGAGTTGGCTACAGTATTGAAGATGATCTCTCCTCCCCCTCAATCCTAGAGGTGGAGGCCTCTTCCACTTCTTCCACCTCTTCTGATCTGGAAATTGATTCTCTATCAACTTCTGAATCCTCACTTTCTTGTGAGGATGAGGATTCTTCTTCTTCGGGCTCTTGGACCGGTTGAGGGTTCTCATGGAGCTTGGCCAATTCGCTCCAAAATTCCTTTGCATCCTTGTATTCTCCTAATTTGGACACAACATTGTTTGCAATTAAATCACTCAAAAATTTGATTACCTTATTACTCCTCTCGAATCCTTGGAGTTGTTCTTCGGTCCACTTCTTCATTTTGAGGAACCCTCCCTTAGGCCCTCTTGGAAATTTGAACCCTTCCATCAAAGTGGCCCAATCATCTAAGTCCATCATCATCATAAAATCTTCAATCCTTGCCTTCTATAGATTAAAGCCTTCTTGTCCATAGAAGGTGTACAGGATCGGAGTGTTGATATCCCATCCTAATTGTTCTTCAAACTCCATCTTCCCTCTAGCGGTGCTCTCTTGGTTGTTAATCCTTGAAGAGCAGCCTTGCTCTGATACCAATTGTTGGAACCTCGGTGGTCGCAAGAGGGGGTCAATAGAGCATTTTCGTCGTGGATGGAAATTGATCATTTATTTCTACAAATCGTGTTAGCACAGCGAAAATAATAATAACATGAATACAAATAATAACAATCACAAAATCAACACCAAGATATAACGTGGTTTGCAACTGTATGGTTCCTACTCCATAGATTGGGCTCTAAAAGCCCTAGCGATGCAAACACACACCACTAATCATAAATACTCCTTCTCTACAATAAGTCAGAGGTGGAGAAACCTCTTACAGTGATTACAAAAGTAATACAACAAATGCAAGCTAATACAAGTATGAAATACACTACAAGTAAAGGAAAAACACTTTACAAAGAGCTTTTGATTACTTACTTGTTTGGTTGCTTGAGCAGCACTTGGAGAGCCTGAAATGCACTAGCAAATCGCCACAAATAGCCATAGTAACCGTTGCCAAAAATCCTCCCTTCTTGCTCCTTTTAAACCTACAACTCAGGCTGATTTTTGCCTAGCAGTCAACTGATCGGGACCATCAGTCGACTACCCCTATAGCCGTTGTCTCAGAACGACATGTGCCATGTTGGATAAGTTCCAATGGATAGAGCATCAGTCGACTGATCATACCCATGAGTCAACTGATAGCTCAATCAGTCGAGTACTCGGGCTGATCACTCGACTAGAGAGTTTCGGCTCAAATCGACCGATGAGTCGGTGATCTCTAGATCGGCCGACCGATCAAAGCCATCGATTGGCGTCAATCTTTGGCAGTTGACTGCTAGGCTAATTCCAACAGTCGAACCCTAGTAGACTCTCATCAGTCGACTCACCATAGTGAAGGTAGGAAACTTTGCTTCCCATTTCAACTCGGTTGCTTGTTCATGGTGATCCCGTCTTCGTCCCCGGATTAAAAAAAAATTAATCCATGACAATTAGGGATTACCCAAGCTACCGTTTCATCGTCGTGCTATCCGATTAGAGTGGTCACTTGAACAAACTTGTTGTTCAAGCAACCTACCTCTATTCTTCGAATAGCCGCAGAATAGACGATGTACAGATCGTCGGTTTTTGTGTTTGTATTCAGGGTCCAAGTAAATTAGCCATATAACAAAAACATACAACATGCATAGAAAGAAAAGCAAAGCAAAATAAGATTTATACCTCTTGTTTACCTCAAGGTCTTCTATCGTATGTCCTTTCCTTCTCTTGGACGTTGTGTGGGAAACATCCTCCAAGAGATGAAGCCTTCTAGATCACGATCTTCCTTTCCTTGCTCACTTTGAACAAGAGGAAGTATAGAAACAAAACTCTTCTCTTATCTAGGACCGGCCACCAAGTCAATGGACTTGATGTTGTCGTCGGCCAAGGAGGAGAACAAGGTGTATGGGCGCCGGCCAAAAGCGCCAAAGGAAAGAGACCTAGCTCTTGTTTCCACCAGCCAAGGAGAGGAGGAAGAGAGTTGGGACGCCGGCCAAGGATGAGAGGAAGAAGGGAGGCGCTAGCCAAAACCCTTGTAAGGAGAGTAAGCCTTGCCGCCCAAGGAGGAGAGGAAACCCTAGCCGCCCAAGCCTCTCCAAGCCCTAGCCACCCAAAACACTAATCCCTCTTCTATGCTCTTGCTGCCCACCCATATGCCTCCTTCTTTAGAGCTAGGCTTAAGACTCCTTTTAAATTCCACCGTTGGTTCTAGGGATTTAATCTCAACCATCGGATCTAGAGATTTAATCTCAACCGTCGGTTCTAGAGATTTAATCTCCACCGTCGGATCTTAAGATTTAATCTCCTCCGTTGGATCTAGAGATTTCATTTTCTATCATCGGATCTAGGCTTCATGAGGGTTTTAATAGGCTACGATAGGGACCATGAGGAGGAGTTGTATCTTTTCCACCCAATGGATCAAGCCCACATAAAGTCCAATCCATTAATGATAATCCATTCCACTAGAGGATTATCATTGATCTACCTCACCTACCCCCATAAGTTAATATGGGCTCCATATATTATTTGTACATATATCTCCCCGTGTTTAAGATCTCGAATGTCCGTCGATTAATTAATTTATTGACAATTAATTAATCAACATCTAACTCCATGAGTAGTACCACTCAACCTTATCATCATGTCGTACTAAGTCCACCTGCAGGGTTTACATGATGAACCTTATGAGCTCCTCAAGGGGATATCATCATCCTAATATATAGGACATGATTTCCTCCTATAATCAACGACACACCATATAAATCTCGCCTACCGATTTATATCATTTCCCAACTTACCGAGCCTATCGATTTACTCTATAAATCTCGCCTATTGGTAAATCAAAGAAATGAATACTAAGTATATGTGCCCGTTATTATATCAGGATTAAGAGCATGTACAATGCAATATATGAGGTCCGATTTAATTATATAGTCAGCAATAAATCGAATCACCTCTATGTCGGTCCTGCTCAATACACACAAAGTATACTAGTGTAATTCAATGGACAAGACAAACCAATACCAAATCACACTACAACCATTCCAATGGTTTGTCTATAACCATCTAGATTGTGAGCCTTTACTTATACTTTACAAGGAACCGATAGCATGATGTCCCGTGTGACACTACACACCATGTTATCTACAATGCAATATATTAGACAATATGCATAACCATAAATATGCAAACAATGATCATGTGATTCTTCTTTCAAAAATAAAGATGTTCATACAAAAGATAGACTTTTCAGTATACATCCCAACAATCTCCCACTTATACTAAAAGACTATGCTGTCCTCGTACTACCATACATATGATTCTCATTCCCTCCACATACCTATCAAAAGCTCTCGCCGGAAGGGCCTTAGTGAAAGGATCTACTAGGTTATCCTCCGATGCAATCTTGGCCACAACAACTTCTCGTCTCTTTACGATTTCTCATATCAGGTGGTACTTGAGCTCTATGTGTTTACTTGCCTTATGGGCTTGTGGTTCCTTCGAGTTTGCAACTGCACCACTATTATCACAATAAATTGTGATAGTTCTAGGCAAACCAGGAATCACATCTAAGCACAATGGCTCCACCTCTCAAAGTAAACACAAAATCAGAGGTAGAATTACTGTATCCCTATCTGATTGGAAGTTAGAATCTGTGTAACCCACAGGGAGTAATTGATCTTCCTGGTAAACTAGTATATAATCCCTAGTCCTTCTCAGGTACTTCAATATATACTTTACTACAGTCCAATGTCCCTGTCCTGGATTACTCTGATATCTGCTAACCATGCCCACGACAAAGTAGATATCCGATCTCGTACATAGCATGACATACATGAGGCTTCCTACTGTCGAAGCATAAGGAACCGCCTTCATCTCTTCTATCTCCTTAGATGTTCTAGGACACATCTCCTTAGATAAAGGAACTCCATGCCTGAAAGGTAGAAAACCTTTCTTGGAGTTCTGCATGCTAAAACGATCCATAATGGTGTTAATGTATGAAGCTTGAGATAAGCACAACATCCTTTTCCTGCAATCCCTTATAACCTTGATCCCAAGGATGTGTCCCACTTCTCCCAAGTCCTTCGATCTCTAGGACTATAAAACAAACCACCTTTCGTTCTTCTAGGATAGCCAACGAACATGCGCACTTCTGTACGAGGTTCCAACTTACTAGCATCTGCCTTCAGTACATCTGCTGGACTACCCCAAATCTGAATATGTCTCAGACTTGGCTTTCACCCAGTCCATAATTCTGTGGGAGAAGAAGGCACTGATTTAGATGGAACCAAGTTTAGAATATACACCTTCGTATCCAGAGCATACCCCCAGAATGAATCTGGCAACTAAGAATAACTCATCATTGATCTAACCATCTCCATAAGAGTCATATTCCTTCGCTCTGCTACACCATTCTGTTGGGGTGTGCCAGATGCAGACAATTGAGATTGAATCCCAGCCTTTGATAAGTAATTCCTAAACTCTCCCAAGAGGTACTCACCACCATGATCAGATCGTAGTGTCTTGATACTTTTACCTTGATGTTTCTCCACATAAGCCTTGAATTCTTTGAACTTGTCAAAGCATTTAGACTTGTGACGCATCAAGTAAATGTATCCATATCTTGAATAATCGTCTATAAAAGAGACGAAATACTCAAAATCACCTCTTGCCCGGAAAAATATAGGACCACACAAATCAGAATGAACCAATTCCAACACATCTTTAGCTCATACCCCTTGGCCTTGAAAGGCCTCTTGGTCATTTTACCTTCCAAGCAAGACTCGTAGGTTGGGAAGTCTTCCACCATTAATGAACTCAGAGGTCCATCAGCTATCAACCTTTGAATTCTGCTTAGGTTAATATGACCAAGACTTAGATCCCAAAGGTATGTTTGGTTCATCTTCGAAAGTTCTTTTCTCTTATTGCAATTAGAAGATGAGTTATTAACTTCTATTTGCATTGTGGGAGCTTTTGGTTCAAGAGTATATAAATTTCCTATCAATGCACCAGAACAGATAATCTCCCTATTCCTTTTTTATAACAACTCTGTCATTAAAAGAAATAGAATATCCATCCATGAACAATTTAGAAACTGAAATCAAATTCTTTCTAAATAAAGGTACATAAAGGAAATTTTTAAGAACCAAAACTTTATTCTTCTCAAAAGATAAATAAACATCTCCTACTGCAATACCCACCTCCTTCGTGGCATCACCAAAGTAAACGGTAATCTCCCCCTTAGCCAGTCATCTAGTTTCTTGGAACCCTTGCAAAGTATTGCAGACATGATCAGTGGCTCCCGTATCTACACACCAGGTGCCGGTAGATAAAACCGCTAAACATGTTTCAATGACTAGACCAAAAGATATACCTTTGTTTTGCTTCCAGTTGGGGCAGTCCTCCTTCCAGTGTCCAGTCTGCTTGAAAGTGAAGCACTTGCCTTTCGGCTTCTTCACTCCTCCCTGATTTCCTCTCGCCACCTTTGCCCCAGCTTGTTTCTTCTTCTTCTTGCCTTTCGACTTAGAAGTAGAAACCTTTTGGGCAACCTTGGCCTGCGCCTGAGCACACTCTGACGAAAAAGCCCCTCTGCCGCCTGGAGTTCTGTCAGAAGCTCCGCCAACGAATACAACCTTTTGTTCATGGTGTAGTTCAGGCGAAACTGCTCAAAACTCCTCGGTAGAGACTGGAGGATGATATCGACTTGGGTTTCCCTATCGATCTCAGCTCCGAGGACTTCCAGCTCATTCAAATGAGCCATCATCTTGAGGACATGATCCCTCACAGGTGTTCCCTCGATCATGGTGGTCGTCATCAAGTTCCTTATGGCTTCCTGCCTAGCAGCCCAATTCTGGTGTCCGAAAATCTCTTTGAGATTGAGCATCATGTCATAAGCAGTGGGCATGACTTGATGCTGATGTTGCAGTACATTTGACATAGATACCAAAATGTAACATCGGGCGATCTCATCTGTCTTAATCCACTTCTTATAACTCTCCTTCTCCTTTTCCCCAGAATTATCTACAGGCTTAGGAGGACACTCTTCGAAGAGTATATATTTGTACTCCTCAGTAGTCAAGACAATGTCAAGATTCCTCTTCCAATCAACATAATTTGGTCCAGTAAGTTTATTTTTTTTCAGTATCACAGCAAGTGGGTTGAAAGACATTTTGAAAAACCTAAGAATCACATAGATCAAAACATTAGATTTCAAAAAATTATTGATTCATCAAACAATAAAATTTTAAAATCAACCTACACCTCAAAACACCGAGAATATCGTATGCAACGATAGTGTGGACGTATACGAATTCTACATTTGTAAGAGGAGGTTTTACCCATTAATTTTACTATCTTGTCAACCTAACTTTTTGACAAATAAAATTAATAGTTGGTTCCTCTTTGGCCCTACAAATAAAAGTAGTGACTCCGATAGGGAGGATACTCCTATTTGCATCTAAGTGTTCACCATTACTTGGTGCCAAGGTAATTATCTCGGGTTATGTGCCTTCCGATGGGGAAGTACACACGCTTCTTAATAATTTTCTATAACCATATTCGACCTTGTGATCAGCAAACAAACTCATCCGATGGGGAGGAAGGTACTCAGAGATGACGCGCAAGTTCATTTGCATCACATGTCAAATCGTAATGGAGGCCGTGGGAATTTATAAAAATATCCCTCTCCCACTTAGTAATTTAGAAATGATGAATTTTCCTAGCCTATGACATGCATATCAAACAAAAATCAATAAATATGAAAAAAATATTTTCCAACTATTATGGCTTTTGTCTCCAATATGCCTCCCATCATATTGCCATCTCGTCCGCTCCTCCCTACGCCATGTACGAGCCATCCAGAGATCCGATCCGAAAATAACTATTTTAATTTACATCCATCGATCTTATACTCCTCGAAGGAGTGTACATGAATTCTAGATCGAAAGTAAACTAAAATAAATGAGTGTCTAAACAATGTCATACTTAATTACAAAAATTAAATACTAGCCTCGTCAACCCCGATGATTCAAATAATATACAATTACACACATAGAATAACATACACAATATGACCATAATAGTTGGATCCTATGTCTGCAACCAAAAAGTTAACCTACGCACATCCTACTATTATCTGGCACATATAATATATGAAAAGTCTATAAAAGTAACCGAATCCAAAACACACAAAACCAGAAAATGTGGCTCTGATACCACTTGAAGGTAGGAAACTTCGCTTCCCACTTCAACTTGGTTGCTTGTTTATGGCGATCCCGTCTTCGTCCCTAGATTAAAAAAAATTAATCCATGACAATTAGGGATTACCCAAGCTACTGTTTCATCGTCGTGCTATCCGATTAAAGTGGTCACTTGAAAAAACTTGTTGTTCAAGCAACCTACCTCTATTCTTCGAATAGCCGCGGAAAAGCCGATGTACGGATCGTTGGTTTTTGTGTTCGTATTCGAGGTCCAAGTAAATTAGCCACATAACAAAAACATACAACATGCATAGAAAGAAAAGGAAAGCAAAACAAGATTTATACCTCTGGTTTACCTCAAGGTCTTCTATCGTATGCCCTATCCTCCTCTTGGACGTTGTGTGGGAAACGATCCTCCGAGAGATGAAGCCTCCTAGATCACAATCTTCCTTTCCTTGCTCGCTCCAAACAAGAGAAAGTATAGAAACAAAACTATTCTCCTATCTAGGACCGGCCACCAAGTCAATGGACTTGATGTTGATGCCGGCCAAGGAGGAGAACAAGGTGTATGGGCGCCGACCAAAAGCACCAAAGGAAAGAGACCTAACTCTTGTTTCCACCGGCCAAGGAGAGGAGGAAGAGAGTTGGGATGCCGGCCAAGGATGAGAGGAAGAAGGGAGGCACTGGACAAAACCCTAGGAAGGAGAGTAAGCCTTGCCGCCCAAGGAGGAGAGGAAACCCTAGCCGCCCAAGCCTCTCCAAGCCCTAGCCGCCCAAAACCCTAATCCCTCTTCTATGCTCTTGCCGCCCACCCATATGCCTCCTTTTATTGAGCTAGGCTTAAGCCTCCTTTTAATCTCCACCGTTGGTTCTAGGGATTTAATCTCAACCGTCGGATCTAGAGATTTAATCTCAACCGTCGGTTCTAGAGATTTAATCTCCACCATCGGATCTTAAGATTTAATCTCCTCCCCTCCGTTGGATCTAGAGATTTCATTTTCCATCATCGGATCTAGGCTTCATGAGAGTTGTAATAGGCTACGATAGGGACCATGAGGAGGAGTTGGATCTTGGCCACCCAATGGATCAAGCCCACATAAAGTCTGATCAATTAATGATAAACCATTCCACTAGAGGATTATCATTGATCTACGTCACCTACCCCCATAAGTTAATATGGGCTCCATATATTATTTGTACATATATCTCCCCGTGTTTAAGATCTCGAATGTTCGTCGATTAATTAATTTACTAACAATTAATTAATCAACATCTAACTCCATGAGTAGTACCACTCAACCTTATCATCATGCCGGACAAAGTCCACCTACAGGGTTTACATGATGAACCTTATGAGCTCCTCAAGGGGACTTCATCATCCTAATATATAAGACATGGTTTCCTCCTATAATCAACGACACACCATATAAATAATATCATTTCCCAACTTATCGAGCCTATCGATTTACTCTATAAATCTCGCTCATTGGTAAATCAAAGAAATGAATAGTAAGTATATGTGCCCGTTATTATATCGGGATTAAGAGCATGTACAACACAATATCTGAGGTCCGATTCGATTATGTAGTCAGTAATAAATCGAATCACCTCTAAGTCGGTCCTGCTCAATACAAACAAAGTATACTAGTATAATTCAATGGTCAAGACAAACCAATACCAAATCACACTACAACCATTCCAATGGTTTGTCCATAACCATCTAGGTTGTGAGCCTTTTCTTATACTTTACAAGGAACCGATAACATGATCTCTCGTGTGACAGTACACACCATGTTATCTACAATGCAATGTATTAGACAATATGCATAACCATAAATATGCAAACAATGATCATGTGATTCTTATTTCAAAAATAAATATGTTCATACAAAAGATAGACTTTTCAGTATACATCCCAACACATAGTCCAAGTCGACTGATAAACCTCAAACATGAGATTTTAACACAAATATGGTGCCCCCATACTTGCTAGACCACCCTTAGCCTAGACCTAAGCCTTCTAGTCATCTCCATCATCTTCACGTCTATCGGATCCCTCCAAGTCATCCATGACTTGTTCACCATATGCTAACCTTTAGGTGCTTCCATCGGCTATGTCATGCTAAGTTGATGTATACTACCAAGGCACATTGGACTTAAGTTGCCAAGACTCCGCTTGGACTTTACGCCGCCAACAATTGGACTTATGCTGCCAAGACTCTACCCTTGGACTTTACACTGCCAATATTCCCCTTTGACTTCTCAATTGTCAAGACTCAAACTTGGACTTTCTCTTGCCAACCCATGTTGGAATTTCCATGCCAAGACCTATGCTTGGACTTTTCATGCCAAGTACACAAGACTTGGACTTTTCCCATGATAATGGTCAAACCATCGTCAACCATCAATTATAACCTGGGTCGATTGCATCAGCAATCTCCCCAACACATGTTAGACATCAATGTCAAACATCAAAACACTACTCGAGTCAAACTCGAGTATGGTCAATTGTGACCTGGGCAGATTGCACAAACAATCCTAACTCAATACGGTGTCACACGGTTGAAGCAAAAGCTAGTTGCGAGTCTTTGGAAGGGATTCAAGGATTTCGCTTTCATTTGTGTAACGCGGAACACATTATCAATTGAGTTTTGTCTAGGTTTCTAGCTATGGTTTTGTGGAAAGGACATCATACACTCCCCCGATGAGCCTTCGCATCTATCGAAAGCTACCTCTGCCATACCAGGTCGACCCCTAGCCTTAGGACGGGATAGTCGGTACGAGGATGTCGAATCGATCCCTGCGACGAGTCGAAAATGGGGTGCATTTCCTACTCTATCGCTTCCTTCTACCCACGGTTATAGGAGATGAGGCCAACCCCTAGGTTCCTCCTTAATTCTCCTAAATCTTATATACGAGGGCTGTCACACCTCGTATCGGCTAGCACAGTAGATAGAAAACCAAAACACGTAGATATCGGTCTAAACTAATACCAATTGCAAATACAAATTCAAGAACAAAATTTAATTTGGACTAACATGATTTACGCACACAAACTACTCCCTAATCCTAGAATCGAAGAGTCTACTCCATAAATAAGAGAGGAGAAACACAAAGCACAATCATGTTCGTATAAACAATGGAAATTATGCAAAGAATAGAAATTACAATGCAATGTGGCTCTTCTCTCTGGCGTTGAAGTGCAGAACTTGGATCTTTGACGGCTTTCTTCCTCCCCGTTGTGTGTTTCCGAAGCTTTTTAGGGTCTCGGAGTGTCGTCCCAACCGTCGTGCCTCCCCCTAGGGTTTGGGCGTAGCCTCCTTTATATAGACATCAGCCTGGATCTCCCCAAAACCTGGAAAATAACCGACTCACATCGGAATAGCACAGCGCTACATGTCCGTGTGGATCCACATAGCCAAGCCATGTGTGGCACTGTGGCATATAGGCCATGTGTTTTCACAGGGTCAGGGTGTGTGTCATTCTTCTCTAGCTGCCAAATGTCTTCTTTTCACTCCGAAAGTCTGCCATTTTCCCTGTATAATGCTGTCCTGTACACAAAAGTACAACGAGTAGATCTCTGAACCAGAAAAGAAGAAATGCATTCAAAATAAAGTAAAATATGCATGAAACAAACATAAAACGTAATGAGATGTAAGCGAAAACTACTCCTAAAACATTATATGTTTTGCTCACATCAGTTAAGGGATCTAAAAGTAGCTGAACATGGACCTAACAAATTTTGTTTACCCAAAATAAGCTCTTGCAGTCGACTCTTACATACCGATACCGATCATTGATTGATCATTGCCATCCATGGCGGCAATGATATTTTGCAAATCATACTTTAGAACTGAATTTTGAAAATTCATAAGTAATAATACGTATTTTAAAAAATCCTAAAAATTCATACGTACATTACTTATAACAAACATTATGGGTGAAAAATATTGGAAAAATAAAATACACATAAACTAGTGAGATTGACACAAAGTTCAAAACCATTGAAATTTTCAATGTTTGGCCCTACTTTTTATCACCTTATTCAATGGTGATTGCTATCAAAAGATAGACTTCACTAAGGTTTTTCAAAATGGTTTTGAAATGATTTTAAAACCTTAATTTCATTCCTAACATCTCACTTGTATCTAAGTTTATTAACACATACAAGTCAAGTGTTCTAGTGAGATGTGAGTTTTGGTTATTTAGGGTTTCATGCATATGCTAGGTAACTCTATTTGATTCCCTTATGCATGAGACTTTAAATCATGCCATAATCCTTAACTCAATTTTCTTTAATGTATGAATAATTATTATGATATAAATGATAACAAGAATAAAAGCATGTGCCAATAATCATGATGTCATTGCATGTGATATAAACTTAAGCATAACATGACATTTTGCTAACCCTAAGTATTTTCATGACATTTTATATGATAAAAATAAATATGATGTCATGACATGACAAGGCAAATAAATCATGGCGATTATAAAATACTAAGTTATAAAATACCTAAGTGTTAAGCCCAAATTGTCATTTCTAAGATTAAATCCATTTTGCCTTAATACTCTTTTATCCCCCAAGTGTGCCAAAACCCTAAAATGGCACACCATGACTCCTAACATCTAGTTGTGTAAATTTAATCAATTTTAAACTTCTTAAAACACATTGGAACATCCTAAAGTGTCAACTCTACCATGGTTAGGTTAACTACCTATCCACTTAGGGTTGACAAACCCTAACCCATCTAGCATGAATCGATCACGCTCCTAGGAACCCAATACCTATTGGAGCTCCTTGGGTTAACAAGGTATTCACTAGGGATAACTTCCCTAGATACCTTCCTAATGACCCTTTTTGGCTTTGAAGCCTTAGTCATTTGGGTCTTGTCAAGGTTAACCTTATGGATTGCCTCCCTAGTAACCTTCTTAGTGGTCTTCCTAGGTTTTATAGAACCCTTGGCCACTAGAGACACACCATGGTTAATCTTAGGGATAACTTCTCTATTAACCTTGGTTTTTCTAGACCTAGATTTAGTTCCATAATTAAATGGAACATTGTGGTAGGACTTAGGTTTGTGACCCAAACATTTCTTGCCCTTGGACGGTTCTTGTCTCCTAGGTCTTAGATTTTGATCATTAGACCCTTTAAATGAGTTTGTCATTTTTGCTAGGGTATTTTTTAATTTTTCAAGCCTTGACCTCAAAACTTGATTCTCTAATTCTAATTGTCCCAATTTTGATTTTTCATTAATCTTTTGGGAATTAAACTTCTTCTTAGGCATGTGTCTGCCCTTCTTCGAGTTAATGCCTAAATTTTCTTCTATCCTCCTAATGGACTTCCTAGGTAAAATAGGTCTAGAATTGTTTGATCTAGATTTTTCCTTAGTTGTAAGTTCATAGGATTTAGCCCTAAGCAAACATATCTATTCCTACTAGCATGCTTATGTTCATGGGCAATAGCAAGTGAATTAAAATGATTCCTAGACTCCGACATCCTTTGACTTTTGGTTTAATTTTAGTGTCGGTGCTTTCTCCTTGGCCAATTTTAGGCATTTGCTCTTGTAATGCCCAGCTTCCCTACACTCAAAGCATATAATGTGATTTTTATTCTTAATTACAATGTTTTAGTTACCTAGGGAATTTTCTTCTAGTTCTTCACTTCTCCCGAATGTAGAAACTTCTTCTTGTTCTTGCTCCAGGATGGAAGATCTCTCCTCTCCCTCAATGCTAGAGGTGGAGGTTTCCTCCAATTCATCCACATTCTCTGATGTTGATGGCAATTCTTCCTCGGCATCCTTCTCTACTTGTGCCAGTTTGAGATTCTCATGGAATTTGATCAACTTATTCCATAACTCCTTAGGATCCTGATATTCACCTAGCTTGGACAAAATATCGTAAGGTATTAATTTTATTAACATTTTCGTTACCTTAACCGTTGTCTTGAATTGTTTCTGTTGCTCCTCCATTTTGATTTTCTGATTAGCTTCCCTTTTTCATCCCTAAGCACTTCGAAACCATCTGCAATTGTTAGCATCATATCGAAATCAGTTTCGAAGTATACCTCCATCAGTTTCTTCCACCATGAGAATTCTCCTTCGAATTTTGGAGGTTGGATGTTGATGTCGGCCATTTTGGTTGATTGTCGCGGCGATAAGTCCGACGACAACCTCCTCGCTCTGATACCAATTGTTGAAGGATTGTGGCCCGACTAGAAGGGGGGGGTTGAATAGCCTAGATGGTCGTCGATAAAAATCATTCGCTTAATCGTCTACAATCAAGGTTAGTGTAGCAGAAATACAAAATTCAATACAAATATGAAGACAAATACACAATCACACAAAAAACGCAAGGATATATGTGGTTTGGAATCTTAGGGTTCCTACTCCACAGGATGAGCTCAACGAGCTCGAGTGATGACAACACTACTACTCAAACTCCTTCTCAACAACAAGTCGGAGGTGGAGAAACCTCATACAAGCAATTACAAGGTAATACAAAAGTACAAGCAAAATACAAAGACAATATGAAATACAAGTAAAGAAAACTTTACAACACTTTTGCTTTGATCACTTGCTTATTGATTGCTTTGGTTTGCTCTTGAAGGTGTGGAATCTAGCAGCAATTCCCCTCCAAAATCTCACCAAATATCGCTATGGAAATCCTCCCAAAGATCCTCCTTTTTATGCTTGTCTCGGGCTGATTCCGCGCCTAGCAGTCGACTTCCATAAGGCCCAGTCGACTGCTCCTGTAGCAGTTGTGAGAAAATGACCAAATCTACATCGGCATCCAGCCAACAGATACACTGGCAGTCGACTGCCAGCCTTGTAGCCGACTGATCAGTCGCCTACCGAGCGTTCTATGCTCGCTACCAACACTGGAAGTCGATTGCTCCTTCAAGGCAGTCGACTACCATCAGTCGACTCCCAAGCATCACAACACAGTTTAACTCATGTCCGCTACCACCAGTCAACTTCGATATATCACTAGTTGACGGTTGTCGGGTAAAACCTCAAACACAAGTTGTTTGAGCATCCGACCGTCGGGTAAAACCTCAAACAACATGTTTGAGCATCCAACACACCCTTAGCCTAAACCTAAGCCTTCTATCCACCTCTACTAGCTTCGCGCCTATCGGATCCCTCTAAGTCGTCCATGTATGGATGTATACTTAAAAGTCTAGCTTTTGTATGAACATCTTTATTTTTGAAATAAGAATCACATGATCATTGTTTGCATTTATATGGTTATGCAATATTGTCCAATACATTACATTGTAGATAACATGGTGTGTGGTGTCACACAGGAGATCATGTAATCGGCTCCTTGTAAAGTATAAGTAAAGGCTCACAACCGAGATGACTTTGGACAAACAATCAGAATGGTTGTAGTGTGATTTGGTATTGGTTTGTCTTGACCAAAGAATCACACTAGTGCACTTTGTATGTATTGAGCAGGACTGACTTAGAGGTGATTCGATTTATTGCTGACTACATAATCAAATCGGACCTCAGATATTATTTAGTACATGCTCTTAATCCCGATATAATAACGAACACATATACTTAGTATTCATCTCTTTGATTTACCAATGGGCGAGATTTATAGATTAAATCGATAGGCTTGGTAAGTTGGGAGATAATATTATTTATATGGTGTGCCGTTGATTATAGGAGGAAACCGTGTCCTATATATTAGGATGATGATGTCCCCTTGAGGAGCTCATAAGGTTCATCATGTAAACCCTGCAGGTGGACTTGGTCTGGCATGATGAAAAGGTTGAGTGGTACTACTCATAGAGTTAGATGTTGATTAATTAATGGTCAGTAAGTTAATTAATCGACGGACATTCGAGATCTAAAACACGGGGACAAAATGTACAAATAATATATGGAGCCCATATTAACTTATGGGGGTTGGTGAGGTAGATCAATGATAATCCTCTAGTGGAATGGATAATCATTAATGGATAGGACTTTATGTGGGCTTGATCCATTGGGTCGCCAAGATCCAACTCCTCCTCATGGTCCCTATTGTAGCCTATTAACACCTCATTAAGCTTAGATCCAATGGATAGAAACAAAACTCTAGATCCAAAGGTAGAGATTAAATCTCTAAGATCCGACGGTTGAGATTAAATCTCTAGAACCGACGGTTGAGATTAAATCCCTAGAACCAATGGTGGAGATTAAACCAAGTCTTATCCCTAAATCTATAAAAGGGTGGACTAGGGGTGGGCGGCAAGACACAATTTAGATGAAAGGGGCTAGGGTTTGGGGCAGCAAGGGCAAGGGAGACTTAGGGTTTTGGGTGGCCACAATTAAGGAAAGAGTTTTCTTCTTCTTCTTCTTCTTAAGTTGGTCGAAACCCTACCTCCTTCTTCTCTCCTTGGTTTGACCAGCGCCCAAGCTTCTCCCTTTCATCTATGGCTTATGATGGATGGTATTAGGGTTGCTTCCCTTGGGTGGCAAGCAATCCTAGTTGGGATAGGAATAGGATTGGGCGGCTAGGGTTAGGTTTTAAGGGTTGTTGGTGGGCGGCAACAAGTGGAGGAGAGATTCTTCTTCTTCTTCCTAAGGTTGGCTGGCCCCTCTTCCTTCTTCCTTCTACCTTGGTTGGAGCTCAACCTATTTTTCTTCCCTTCATCCTTGGCCGGAAATTAGGAGGGCTTAGTTTAGGGTTTGGGTGGCAACAAGGAGGAGGATTGTTTTTCTTTCCCTTCTCCAAGTGTTGGCTTGCGCCTATGCCCTCTTTGATTCTCCTTTGGCCGGTTTCCATACTCCATGTTCTCTTCCTTGGCCAGTGGCAACATCGAGTTTATTGACTCAGTGGTCGGTTCTAGATGGGAAGATGAGTTTTGTTTTATGATATTCCTTTGTTCGGAGTGAACAAGAAAAGGAAGATTGGTGATCTAGGAGGCTTCAACTTTTGGTAGATCGTTGCCCACACGACGTCCGAAAGGAGGAAGGACATACAATAGAAGATCAAGAGGTATAATCTTGTTTTTTTATTAGTGTTCTTTTGTATTATGTTTATAATTGTTTCTCAATTATATGCATGTTATATGACGTTGTTTACTTTTTATATTCTATTTTGTGGTTAAATATACTTGGACCCCAATCCTAAACACAAAAATCGGCGGTCCGGACATCGTCTATTCTGTGGCTACTCGTAGAATAGAGGATGGTCGCTTGAACAACGAGTTTGTTCAAGTGACCTCTCTAAACGAATAGCACGACGATGACTTAGTTGTTTGGGCAATCCCTTTTTTTTAGGATTAAATTTTTTTTAATCTAGGGACATCGAAGGGATCACCATTATCAAGCAACCGAGGTCAAGTGGGAAGCGAAGTTTCCCCTCACAGACTCGATAAGCAAAACCCTTCAGTCCATGACTTGTTCATCCCTGCGTGGATACCTCCATGTCATCAATGACTTGTTAATCCATGATCTTCCTTTGTTCAGAGTGAACAAGGAAAGGAAGATTGGTGATCTAGGAGGCTTCAACTTTTTGTAGATCGTCGGCCACATGACGTCCGAAAGGAGGAAGGACATACAATAGAAGATCAATAGGTATAACAAGAGGTATAATCTTATTTATTTTGATTAGTGCTCTTTTGTATTATGTTTATAATTGTTTCTCAATTATATGCATGTTATATGAGGTTGTTTACTTTATATATCCTGTTTTGTGGTTAAATATACTTGGACCTTGAACATAAACACAAAAACCCACGATCTGGACATCATCTATTCTGTGGCTACTCGTAGAATAGTGGATGGTCGCTTGAACAACAAGTTTGTTCAAGTGACCTCTCTAAATGAATAGAACGACGATGACTTGGTTGTTTGGGCAATCCCTTTTTTCTAGGATTAATCTTTTTTTTAATCCGTGGACATCGAAGGGATCGCCATGATCAAGCAACCGAGGTGAAGTGGGAAGCGAAGTTTCCCCTCACGGACTCAATAAGCAAAACCCTTCAATTGGTATCAGAGCCAAGGTTTCCAATTTTGTGTGTTTAGGATTTGGTTAAATTTTTTATGCACTTTTCATATATTATATGTGCCGGATAATAGTAGGATATGCGTAGTTTAACTCTTTGGTTGCAGACATAAGATCTGACTATTATGGCCATATGTGTGTATGTGATTGTATGTGTGTAAATGTTTATTTTGTTGAATCCTCGGGGTTGACGAGGCTAGTATTTGATTTTTTGTAAATTAGATACGACATTGTTTAGCCACTCTTTATTTTATTTTACTTTCGATCTAGATTTCATGTACACTCCCTCATGGAGTATAGGATCGATGGATGTAAATTAAAATAGATTTTAGTCTCGGCTCGGATCTCCGGATGGCTCGTACATGGCGTAGGAGGAACAGACGAGATGGCGATGCGACGGGAGACATATTGAAGACAAAAGCCATAATAGTTGGAAATTTTTTATTTTTCATATCTATTGCTTATTGTTTGATATGCATGTCGTAAGCTAGAAAATTCCTCATTTTCAAATTACTAAGTGGGAGAGGAAATATGTTTTTTAAAATTCCCACAGCCTCCATTACGATTTGACAAGTGATGCAAACAAACTTGCGCATCGGCTCTGAGTGCCTTCCTCCCCATCGGATGAGTTTGTTTGCGGATCACAAGGTCGAATATGGTTATAGGAAATTATTAAGGAGCGTGTGTACTTCCCCATCGTAAGGCACATAACCCGAGATAATTACCTTGGTACCAAGTGATGGTGAACACTTAGATACAAATATAAGTATCCCCCCATCAGAGTCACTGCTTTTATTTGTAGGGCCAAAGAGAAATCAACTATTAATTTTACTTGTCAAAAAGTTAGGTTGACAACATAGTAAAATTAATGGGTAAAACCTCCTATTACAAATGTAGAATTTGTATACGTCCACACTATCGTGGCAACGATATTCTCGGTGTTTTGAGGTGTTGGTTGATTTTAAAATTTTATTGTTTGATGAATCAATAATTTTTTGAAATCTAAAGTAATGATCTATGTGATTCTTAGGATTTTCATAAATGACTTTCAGTCCACTTGTTGTGATACTAAAAGAAAATAAGTTTACTGTACCCAAATTATGTTGATTGGAAAAGAATCCAGATATTGCCTTAACTGTTGTGGAGTACAAATATGTACTTTTCGAAGAGTATCCTCCTAAGCCCGCGAATGAGCTGGAAGTCCTTGGAGCTGAGATCGATGGGGAAACCTAGGTCGATATCATTCTCCAGTCGACAGAAAGGTTTGCTCAGGCTAAGGCCATTGTTGCTCAGAAGGTTTCTACTTCTAAGCCGAAAGGCAAGAAGAAGAAGAAACAAGCTAGAGCAAAGGTGGTGGGAGGATCTCAGTGAGGAGTGAAGAAGCCGAAAGGCAAGTGCTTCACTTGTAAGCAGGATGGACAATGGAATAAGGATTGTCCCAATCCAAAACAGAACAAAGGTATATCCTTTGGTCTAGTTGTTGAAACATGGTTAGCAGTGTGATCTACCAACACCTAGTGTGTAGATACGGGAGCCTCTGATCATGTCTGTAATACTTTGCAGGGGTTCCAGGAAACCTGATGACGAGCTGAGGGAGAGATTACCGTTTACTTGGGCAATGCCATGAAGGTGGCAGCTATTGCAGTGGGAGATGTTTTATTTATCTTTTGAGAAAAATAAAATGTTGGTTCTGGAAAAATCCCTTTATGTACCTTTATTTAGAAAGAATTTATTTTCAGTTTCTAAATTATTTATGGATGGATATTCTATTTCTTTAATGACAGAGTTGTTATAAAAAGGAATAGGGAGAATATCTGTTCGGGTGCATTGATAGAAAATTTATACACACTTGAACCAAAACCTCCCACAATGCAAATTGAAGTTAATAACTCATCTTCTAATTCCAATAAGAGAAAAGAACCTTCGAAGATGAACCAAACATATCTTTGGCATCTTAGGCTTGGTCACATTAACCTAAGCAGAATTCAAAGGTGGATAGCTGATGGACCTTTGGGTTCATTAGTGGTGGAAGATTTCCCAACCTGCGAATCTTGCTTGGAGGGTAAAATGATCAAGAGGCCTTTTCAAGGCCAACGGGTATAGATCCAAAGATGTGTTGGAATTGGTTCATTTTGATTTGTATGGTCCTATGTCTATCAAAGCAAGAGGTAGTTTTGAATATTTCATATTTTTCATAGATGATTATTCAAGATATGGATGACACTACGATCTGATCGTGGTAGTGAGTACCTTTTGGGATAGTTTAGGAATTACTTATCAGAGGCTAGGATTCAATCCCAATTGACTGCACCTGGCACAACCCAGCAGAACGGTGTAGTAGAGCGAAGGAATAGGACTCTTATGGAGATGGTTAGATCAATGATGAGTTATTCTGAGTTGCCAAATTTGTTCTGGGGATATGCTCTAGATACGGCGGTGTACATTCTGAACTTGGTTCCATCTAAATCAGTGCCTTCTACTCCCACAGAGTTGTTGACTGGGCGAAAGCCTAGTCTAAGACATATTCAGATATGGGGGAGTCCAGCACATGTGCTGAAGGTAGATACCGGTAAGTTGGAACCTCCTAAAGAAGTACGCTTGTTCATTGGCTATCCCAGGGGAATGAAGGGTGGATTGTTTTATAGTCCTAGAGATCAGAGGGTGATCATTAGCACGAACGCCAGATTTCTAGAGGAAGACTATGTGATGAACCACAAGCCCAAGAGTAAAATAGTTTTGAAGGAATTAAAAGGGGAAGTCTCTTCTTCAGTACCACCGGTACAAGAGGATATACCACAAGTCACTGCTCTGCGTGTCGCGAAGGATACACAGGTGACACCTCAAAGTAGTGGGAGGGTTGTTAGACAACCTGATAGATTCATGTTCTTGGGAGAGTCTTTTGATTTGGTCCCTAGCGAACATGAACCTGATCCCTGGACATATAATGAGGCAATCCAAGATAAAGATACAGTATCTTAGCTTAATCGGTCCATTTATGGATTGAAGCAAGCTTCGAGGTCTTGGAATATCCGCTTTGATGAGGTAATCCAGTCCTATGGATTCATTCAAAGTCCAGATGAGTCTTGTGTATACAAGAGATGTGAGGGAAACGTAGTGGTATTTCTTGTACTATACATAGATTACATTTTGTTGATTGACAACAATATTAAGGTGTTATCGGACGTAAGGGTATTGTTGTCCAAACAGTTTGATATGAAGGACTTAGGAGAGGTGGGACACATCCTTGGGATCAAGGTTATAAGGGATCACAGAAAAAGGATGTTGTTCTTATCCCAAGCTTCATACATAGACACAATTATGGATCATTTTATCATGTAGAAATCCAAGAAGGGTTTTCTACCTTTCAGGCATGGAGTTCCTTTATCTAAGGAGATGTGTCATAGAACATCTGAGGAGGTAGAGGAGATGAAGGTTGTTCATTATGCTTCTGCAGTAGGAAGCCTCATGTATACAATGCTATGTACGAGACCAGATATCTACTTTACCGTAGAAATGATTAGCAGATATCAGAGTAATCTAGGATAGGGACATTAGACTACGATAATGCATATATTGAAGTACCTAAGAAGGACTAGGGATTATATGTTGATTTACCAGGCAGACCAATTACTCCCTGTGGGTTACTCAGATTCTGACTTCCAATCTGATAGGGATAACAGTAAGTCTACCTCAGGTTTTGTGTTTACTTTGGGAGGTGGAGCCATTGTATGGAAGAGAGTCAAACAGAAATGCGTGGTGGACTCTACCTTGGAAGATGAGTATATGACAGCCTCTGAGGCAGCCAAAGAAGCTGTTTAACTCAGGAACTTCCTGATGGACTTGGATGTGATTTCTAGTTTGCCCAGAACTATCACAATTTATTGTGATAATAATGGTGCAGTTGCAAACTCAAAGGAACCACGAGCTAATAAGGCAAGTAAATACATAGAGCGCAAGTACCACCTGATACGAGAAATCGTAAAGGAGGTAGAAGTTGTTGTCGCCTAGATTGCATCAGAGGATGACCTGGTAGACCCTTTTCACTAAGGCCCTTCTAGCGAGAGCTTTGATAGGCATGTGGAGGGAAGGGGAATCAGATGTATGGCAGTATGAGGATAGAATAGTCTTTTAGTATAAGTGGAAGATTGTAGGGATGTATACTGAAAAGTCTATCTTTTGTATGAACATCTTTATTTTTGAAATAAGAATCACATGATCATTGTTTGCATTTTTTTGGTTATGCAATATTGTCCAATACATTACATTGTAGATAACATGGTGTGTGGTGTCACACGGGAGATCATGTTATCGGCTCCTTGTAAAGTATAAGTAAAGGCTCACAACCGAGATGGATTTGGACAAACCATCGGAATGGTTGTAGTGTGATTTGGTATTGGTTTGTCTTGACCATAGAATCACACTAGTGCACTTTGTGTGTATTGAGCAGGACTGACTTAGAGGTGATTCGATTTATTGCTGACTACATAATCAAATCGGACCTCAGATATTATTTAGTACATGCTGTTGGGGATCGAAACGGCCAGCTAGAGGGGGGTGAATAGCCCTCAATCGATGGATGTCGTAATTTACTCGTCTACAAAAGGTTAGTGCAAGCGGAATATAATAAGACAAGACAAGTAAATATACAAGACAAGAATCAAAACGCTAACGCAAGATGTAACGTGGTTCACGGCTACGCCGCTAATCCATGATCCCGATTCGTCCGAGGTGAATCACTCCTCCAAAGCCAATCACTATTGGTCTCTCCTTTGCACCAAGCTAGGTGGAGGTAACCTTTACAATCAAGATCACTCTTCTTACAATAAGAATGGAGTAAAAGCAAGTAAGAAGAGTTTAAAGCTTGTGGGACACTTGGAAGATCACTAAGAGCATAAGCGTTAACACCCCAAAGCTCCACACCCTCTCTTTTTATAGAGAGGAGGCTTTTCTTCGCCGCCACTACCGATCACCGCCCTTGGCGATCGATCACAGAATTACAACAGTCTCCGAACACGTCAGATCCCGACCGTTGTAGTCCAACGGAACACTTGGCAGTCGACTGATGGACCTCATCAATGATCACGGCCGCCTCCGTAGTCGATTGGCCACGAGTGGTTCTGCGGCTAAACCTTTCGACTGCCGACCGATGATTTGCAATGATCGATGGTCTGGCAATGATCGCCATATATGGCAATGATCACGGCCTTAAAACACTCGCCGAATACCAATGAACCACGTTCGATTGTAATAGCCGATCATTATTCCATGGCAATGATCCGGTGTCGGGAAATCCCATCTGACACTTAGCCAAATGGCCAAGTTTCACCTTAGAGCTACTACCCCTTCCCGGGTTACATTCGCTCACTCTCATCTCTCGGAGTCCCTCGCCTTCGAAGTTATCTTCGTCCTCGGCCATGTCCCTCGGCAACATCAGGCGCAAGGCTCTGCAATGCTCCTTCGCGTCTTTTGCCTCGAAGTCTACTTCCTCCAGCTTCACTCCAAGTTCCTCGTCCGGCGGTCCCTCGAATGCTCCAAGCGCACGGCTTCCGCAAAGCTCCTTCACCGACTCAAGGACCGAGTCATGAGTTGTGAAACTCGCCACGGCTCCATGTGCGAATTTCTAAGTCCTGCACGACTTCAACGCACATATCAAATCAACATAACAAACTAACTTAAACCCTTTTCCACACACATCAAAACCTAATCATGGCAAGAGATTGCCCTAACAATCTCCCCCTTTTTGATGTGTGACAATCCGTTTAAGTTAGGTAAAAATATTTGATAAAAATTTCTAAGGTAAGAAAGCATGTAAACATAAACATGTTATAGCAACATGCAACTCCCCCTTAATCCATGAAACTCCCCATACATATTTCTCCCCCTATCATAATTAACTTAAACATAAACATTTCTCCCCCTTTGACACCATCAAAAAGATTAACACTAAGTTATAAACTCATGGCATCAAGTCTCATAGAAGGAAAATACCAAAAATTTGTCTAAAACCTGAATTCGGCCTTAACTAGTCTGATTTTTAGGCCACCAGTCGAATGGTTCATACTACCAGTCGACTAGCACACTGTTTTCAGAAATTCTGATTTTTCGGGGCGAAATTTAGAAATGCATTAAAAATTCCAAAAAATTCGAAAAATCATGAAATTTGGGGAACACATTTCTTTTAAGTATATATATCAATGAAAAATAGTTTTTTTTATGAAAAATCATTATATTTTCTGAGATTTGCCAAAAATCCAAAAGCTTTAAAAACCACTAGGTTTTTGATCATTCTAGTATCAAGTTTACCACCTAGTTTTGGTTCCAATTGTTTCAAAACATGAATACATAGATTTTAGATAAATAAATTGTTTTGAAAACATATGAAATATCCAACCATGATCTTTGGGCAATATGTCTATGAAATAAACATAAGCCTTCCCCATGATTGGTCTATTATTGCTATTTTGATACTTTAAATGACCATCTAAATGTCATAGGCATTAGTGGACATTTGTATCATCCTAACATCTCACCCATGCTAAGTTTTCAATCAAAGTAGCCTATGGTGAGTGTGAGATGCATCCTAGAGGGTATTTGTATATACTTAACCATTATATTCATACAATTCTATCAAGGTTAAGTATCATCCTAACACTCAACATGATCATAAAGATACATATGACTTAATTTCACATTATGATAATGAAACACATGTATTCATTGAATTGTTATCATGAATTAGGCATTATGTCATGATAATAAACAAAGTATCACCTAAAACATGATTTAACCCTATTTCTCATGATGATGTGCCAAATTTCAAAATCATAAATCATGATTGCACATATACATAGCAATTACATTGATTATCATGATTTAAGCATTATTATTTATTTATAGGCACATTATCATCACCCAACACTATTTCAAAAATGTTGTCCCGTCATCCTAAGTCAACCAAAAATATGATATAGGTCAAGTCGATATGGTTGACTATCCTAGGGGTTTCCTAACCCTTAAGGATGGATTTTGGAACCCAAAATAAGTTCTTTCCTATTGGGTTCACTAAATACTCATTGGGGATCCATTTTCTAGCTATTACTTTCTTCTTATCTTGTCTCCTAGCAATTAGGCATTTGTAGGCCTTTCATTTTTCTTTTCTTTATAACCTAGGCCTTTCTTATTAAAACTAGCTCTTTGGCTCCCTATAATCATGTTCAATGTATTTGAGCCAATTGTAAACTTTTCTAGGGCTTTGGTTAAATAATCTACTGTCTCTCTTAAAGCCCTATTTTCTTCTATACATGCATCACTAACATCCAAAGGCATATGGTTATCATGTGAGCATGCATCATTTAAGCTAGAAGAAATATTATCATCATCTAAGCATGCTTTTTCTAGTTTATTTTCTATGTCCTTAATTTGCTCAAGCATGCTCTTATTTTTCTTCTTAGCTCTAAATAGGTCCTTAGTGAGGCGAGAAATCATAGAAACTATTTTACTAGGTGAAAGATTAGTTACCATAGTTTCCATGTCCTCTTCTTCTTCTTCGGATGAGGATGTAGAGGCTCCCCCTTCACTAGAGCTCCCTCCACTTGAGCTTGATTCTTCATTTTCGGTGGAGGAGCAATCCAAGTCATCGAAAGCCATCAATGCAAGGTTGGAGTAGACATGCTCTTCTTCATCGGATGAGGAAGAGGAAGAAGGGTCATCCCATGTCTTGTCCTTGAATGCTTTGGCCTTCCCCTTTTCCTTTGCCTTCTTTTCTTCTTCCTTTCTCTTGTTCCCCTTTTTCTTCTTCTTTTCTTCTTTCTTCTTCCTCTCTTCCTTGCTCTTGTTTAGGAGGGGACAATTGTCCCTTATGTGGCCCTCTCCTTGGCAATTGTAGCATATAATCTTTCCTCTTGGTCTCCTATTCCTATCATTTGATTTGTTAAATCTAAAACCCTTTAATGCACGTCTTACCCTCCTTACCATATACGCTTCTTCCGTGCTATCCATGGAGGAGGAGGAGGATGCTTCATCATCATCGGAGGAGGAGGGGATCTCTATCTTCTTCTTCCCCTTGTTTGCCAACAATGCTACTCCCCTTGAAGGTTGGATTCTAGGCTCTTCTTGTATACCTTCAAGCCTTGTTTCATGAAGCTTCATGGTTGAGAAGAATTCCTCCAAGGTGCTTACTTCTAAGTTCTTGGAGATATAAAATGAGTCCACCATGGAGCTCCACTTTGAGGATCGCAGAAAGGCATCTATAGCCTTCATAACCATATCCCGGTTTGATAGCTTCTCACCTACACTTGACAAACCGGTTATAATTTCCTTGAAATGAGAATGTAAGGAAATTACCTTTTCTCCCTTTTCTAGTTTAATGTTGTTGAGTTGGGAGCGGAGGAGGTCTCTCCTTGCTAGCTTCGACTCGGATGTGCCTTCATGAAGCTCAATTAGCTTCTCCCACATCTCCTTGGCACTTAGGCATTCTCCAATTCTATTTATTTCTTGTTGAGGAAGCACATTGTAGAGATGGTGCTTTGCTTTTAAATTTGCAAGGTGCTCCTCTCTTTGCTTTTTGGTCAACCTAGATTTCTCTATTGGCTTCCCTTCTTCATCCCTAAGCAAAACGAAATCGGATTCCATTGTAATCATGATATCAAAATCCGTTTTGAAAAATACCTCCATTCTCTTTTTCCACCAAGAGAATTCGCTGTCGAACTTCGGTGGGTGGATGTTGGAGCCGGCCATTTTGAATGTTGCATGTTGTGGCGGTTAATCCTCGACAAGCTTTCCTTGGCTCTGATACCACTTGTTGGGGATCGAAACGGCCGGCTAGAGGGGGGTGAATAGCCCTCAATCGATGGATGTCGTAATTTACTCGTCTACAAAAGGTTATCGCAAGCGGAATATAATAAGACAAGACAAGTAAATATACAAGACAAGAATCAAAATGCTAACGCAAGATGTAATGTGGTTCACGGCTACGCTGCTAATCCACGATCCTGATTCGTCCAAGGTGAATCACTCCTCCAAAGTCAATCACTATTGGTCTCTCCTTTGCACCAAGCTAGGTGGAGGTAACCTTTACAATCAAGATCACTTTTCTTACAATAAGAATGGAGTAAAAGCAAGTAAGAAGAGTTTAAAGCTTGTGAGGCACTTGGAAGATCACTAAGAGCATAAGCATTAACCCCCCAAAGCTCCACACCCTCTCTTTTTATAGAGAGGAGGCTTTTCTTCCCGTTGGCCGCCACAAGTCGACTGTTTCCCTTGGCAGTCGACTGTCGCCACTACAATGGTCTCCGAACACGTCGGATCCCGACCATTGTAGTCCAACGGAAGACTTGCGATCGATGGACCTCATCCCGATCGCCGCCTCCGTATCATCGTCGCTCATCTATGAGTGGTTCTGGCCAAACCATTTGACTACCGATCGATGATTTCAGCGATGATCGATGGTCTTGGCAATGATCGCCACATATGGCAGTCGACAGTTGGCCTCAAAACACTCAGTCGAATACCAGTCGAACCACGTTCGACTCAGAGTAGTCGACTGTCATTCCATGGCAGTCGACTGGTGTCGGGAAATCTCATCCGACACTTAGCCAAATGGCCAAGTTTCACCTTAGAGCTACTACCTCTTCCCAGGTTACATTCACTCACTCTCATCTCTCGGAGTCCCTCGCCTTCGAGGTTATCTTCGTCCTCGGCCACGTCCCTCGGCAGCATCAGGCGCACGGCTCTGCAATGCTCCTTCGCATTTCTTGCCTCGAAGTCTACTTCCTCCGGCTTCATTCCAAGCTCCTCGTCCGACGGTCCCTCGGATGCTCCAAGCGCACGGCTTCCGCAAAGCTCCTTCACCGACTCAAGGACCGAGTCATGAGTTGTGAAACTCGCCACGGCTCCATGTGTGAATTACTAAATCCTGCACGACTTCAACGCACATATCAAATCAACATAACAAACTAACTTAAACCCTTTGCCACACACATCAAAACCTAATCATGGCAAGAGATTTCCCTAACACATGCTCTTAATCCAGATATAATAACGGGCACATATACTTAGTATTCATCTCTTTGATTTACCAATGGGCGAGATTTATAGATTAAATCGATAGGCTCGGTAAGATGGGAGATGATATTATTTATATGGTGTGTCGTTGATTATAGGAGAAAACCGTGTACTATATATTAGGATGATGATGTCCCCTTGAGGAGCTCATAAGGTTCATCATGTAAACCCTGCAGGTGGACTTGGTCCGGCATGATGAAAAGGTTGAGTGGTACTATTCATGGAGTTAGATGTTGATTAATTAATGGTCAGTAAATAAATTAATCGACGGACATTCGAGATCTTAAACACGGGGAGAAAATGTACAAATAATATATGGAGCCCATATTAACTTATGGGGGTTGGTGAGGTAGATCAATGATAATCCTTTAGTGGAATGGATAATCATTAATGGATCAGACTTTATGTGGGCTTGATCCATTGGGTGGCCAAGATCCAACTCCTCCTCATGGTCCCTATTGTAGCCTATTAACACCTCATGAATCTTAGATCCAATGGATAGAAACAAAACTCTAGATCCAAAGGTAGAGATTAAATCTATAAGATCCGACGGTTGAGATTAAATCTCTAGAACCGACGGTTGAGATTAAATCCCTAGAACAAATGGTGGAGATTAAACCAAGGATTATCCCTAACTCTATAAAAGGGTGGACTAGGGGTGGGTGGCAAGACACAATTTAGAGGAAAGGGTCTAGGGTTTTGGGCGGCAAGGGCAAGGGAGACTTAGGGTTTTGGGTGGCCACAATTAAGGAAAGAGTTTTCTTCATCATCTTCTTCCTAAGGTGGCCAAAACCCTTCCTCCTTCTTCTCTCTTTGGTTTGGCCGGTGCCCATGCTTCTCCCTTTCATCTATGGCTTATGATGGATGGCATTAGGGTTTCTTCCCTTGGGTGGCAATCAATCCTAGTTGGGATAGGAATAGGATTGGGTTGATTAGTGTTCTTTTGTATTATGTTTATAATTGTTTCTCAATTATATGCATGTTATATGAGGTTGTTTACTTTATATATTCTGTTTTGTGGTTAAATATACTTGGACCCCGAACATAAACACAAAAACCGGCAGTCCAGACATCGTCTATTCTGCGGCTACTCGTAGAATAGAGGATGGTCGCTTGAACAACGAGTTTGTTCAAGTGACCTCTCTAAACGAATAGCACGACGATGACTTGGTTGTTTGAGCAATCCCTTTTGTCTAGGATTAATTTTTTTTTTAATCCGGGGACATCGAAGGGATCGCCATGATCAAGCAACCGAGGTGAAGTGGGAAGCGAAGTTTACCCTCACGGACTCGATAAGCAAAACCCTTCAGTCCATGACTTGTTCATCCATGCGTGGATCCCTCCATGTCATCAATGACTTGTTCATCCATACGCTAGCCTCCAGCTGCTTCCTTCGTCTATTGTCATGCTCTCGGTGTCTAAACCGCCAAGGTACATATGGACTTATGCTCCCAAGACTACCACCCCTTGGACTTCCCAAATGCCAAGTCCCCATAACCTGGACTTTCACCGCCAAGGCTACACACTTGGACTTACGTGACCAAGGCTACACACTTGGACTTCCCATTGCCAATGCCAACCCATGCTGGACTTTCACCGCCAAGGCTACACACTTGGACTTACGTGGCCAAGGCTACACACATGGTCTTCTCTTGCCAACTCCATGTTAGAATTCCAATGCCAAGCCCATGCTTGGACTTTCACCGCCAAGGTTACACACTTGGACTTACGTGGCCAAGGCTACACACTTGGTCTTCCCTTGCCAACTCCATGTTGGACTTTTAACGCTAAGCCCCATGCTTGGACTTTCACCGCCAAGGCTATACACTTGGACTTACGTGGCCAAGGCTACACACTTGGTCTTCCCATGACAATCACGTCATATGTTTTGTCTAACATCAAAATATTGCTCGAGTCAAACTCGAGTCCGGTAAATAGTGACATGGGCCAATTGCACCAACAATTGTAACTATTGAAAATATTTTGAAAATTAAAACCTAGTGATGAGTATGAATCATATGTATATTTTAAGGCTTATTTATCATGTTTATCTACTATTTCATTCGCATATCATGCATAAAATCTTGCATTTTCATTGCTTTTATCTTCTTAGTTTAGATAACTGTGAGTATGAGTTTTTCTTGCAGGAACACACAAAAAAGAATCAAAATAGAGGCCAACACACCCTGGCCATGCCAAATGGCACGGCAGTGCACAACATTGCCAACACGCCCGAATCTGGGGTGTGTCAAGTCATTCCAGCCTCAGGCACCCATTTGGCACGGTGGTGCTGTGGATAATCGAATTCCTAAATTTCTTGCCCAGAAAAAGCAATAAAAAGACCCCATGGCTAAGGAGAAATGCATTATAGGGATCTTAACCCTTAAGGCAACCATCAGGGAGCATCCTAGGGCAAGTTGCAGAGCTAGGGAGAAGAGCCCCAAGCCGGAGGAAGTCTTCAACCAATGTCGACAAACCCATTTTTCCTTCTTTCTCTTCTTTAGCTTTGTCGAATGCCTTTCTATACTTTGTTTCTATCTTCCCTCCATACTAATGAGTAATTCTCCTTGTTCTTATGATGAGGGACTAACTCTTTATTTATTCGCCTTGGATTGTTATAACTCTTTTATTTATCGATTGTAAACTTCATGAATTAGTTTTATGGTTTATCTTACGAGTTTGATGATCACCTATTCGCATGCTTTTGGATTTTCTAATCCCTATTTTGTAAAACTAATCGTGAGGAGTTGTAGCAATTAAAAGATTTCTCCTAGATTGATCCGTTGGGGTTCTTGTGACAACCTCCCATATTGCGAATAAGATCAACTACTCATGAATGCCTCGAAAGCTATTAGGATCTCTCGAGGATTTCATAACTTATCCTAGAACATAATAATTTATCTAACCTTGGCTCTTATGAGTAATACGTAGTAGTTCTTGAATTTATTCGCTGGGGTTCTCGTGACAAATTCCCATATTGTGACCAAGATCCTTCTAAGAGCTAATATTGTGAAAGTAGAAACCAAGTTAGGTAAATATATCGGGTAGATCTCGGAAAAGGCATTCGATATCTTTAGATAGGTTTCCTTCAAGAACACAAATTGATATAAGAGAGAACTACCAAGAGCGTCCTAAGGTTGCCTCATAAATTAGTGTTATAATCATTTTTCGATCATCTATTTTCCTTTCTCACTCAACCACCACTTAAAAATTTATTCTTCTAGATAATCTTTCCTTGCACTTCTTCGGTACTTGACCAATCTCTATGGGACCGATATTTTATTACTTGACGACGATCGTACGCTTGCGTAATCACCACATTAAGTTTTTGGTACCATTGTCAGAGATTGCATCAATATCAATTTGATTGCAATTAAATTAATCTAGATTATTATTTATTTTCTATTTTCTATTTTTATTTTTTATTTTACTTCATCCACCACACTTACTTTCATTGGAGTCGCTCTTCTTGTTGCATGCGTAGGTCTACTAGGGAATTGACGGAGCCAGATCTTGAAATTGAAAGAACTCTCCTCGCTAGATGAAGACTCCTAAAGCAACTAGAAGAAACTTCAACTTTCAAAATGGAGACAAATGAAGAAAAAAAACCTTTACGTGATTACGCAACACTAAGCACAAGGGGGCCAAGATCAAGTATCCGAAGACCTCTAATAGAAGCCAATAATTTCAAGCTGAAACCCGCACTTCTATCCATGATCCAGTAGCACCAATTCAGAGGAGCACCTTCAGAGGATCCTAATCTACATTTAGAGGTATTTTTAGAATTCTATGAAACTTTAAAGTTTAAGGGAGCCTCTGTGTTGGTGCAGGGGCACTAGATAATCGAACCTGTGTTTTGATTATGGCAAAGACACAAAGTTAAGTTTATATTGTTATCTCATGAGCTAAATCAAGTGTGCAGAAAAGTACTAAAGCTGGAGCTGAAGGCTAGCGACACCCGGAGGAAGCCGTGGTGGTCGGGCGACACTTGAGTGAATTCGGAGGGAGCCGAAGGAATCGAGTGGAAGGCCGGAAGCGAGAGCTACTATCGAGGTAAGCTCGTGTGAGTGAGAGATTGTAAGGTCGTGTCCTCTTTACGGGGACGACCGTAGGCGACGATTCGACTAAGACTTCCTATGGAAGGTCTAGGTCGAGATCGGACGGTTAGAAACCGTCGTATTTATCATTTTCCGAGCTAATCTCTTACTGCAGGAAGGCCGGCAATGATCGCTGACACCGGGCGATCATATCGCTGATCGATGAGATGCATCACCGATCGATGGCGCATTTATTCGCCTTTTGCGCTAGGTCAAAACGGATAACGTTTGACGCGGCCACTTCGCGATAAAAATTTGGAAAAATTCATGATCCGTTCCAAAGAAATAGGAGACAAATTCAGAGGCTAAAGTCTATAAAAGGAGGGGAGGATTCATCTCCAAATCACATCAATTATTCATCAAGTGCTCCTACAACGCCAACGCTTCAACACCGTCATAACGCCGACGCGACGCCAAGTTTTGATCTTCTTCGTCGGCAGCAGATTCAAGTAATATTTTTGATATTATATTCTGTATTTTTATCTTCATAACGAGGTGAGGTAGGCTTGTTGCCTCATCCTCGTATATTCGGTTTTTGTAATCGTTGTCTCCTACCTCCAACGAGGAGGAGACGTTTTAGTGCTTTGCCCTCCGTACGCGGTCTAGGACCGATAGGGCCTTGGAGTAGCAACCGCTGGGTTGTGAACCAAGTAAAATAAATGTGTTCATTTATTTTCCGCTGTGCTTACTTTGCGTATCGAACGAACGAAAAAGAAAAGATTTACGATCGCTATTCACCCCCCCTCTAGCGACGCTTCTCGATCCAACAATCTGTAGATGCGATCAGATTGCAATTATTTCCCTTCTCCTTACAGGATAAAGCAAGACCATGGTTGCATTCTCTTCCTACGGACTGCATTATAAATAAGGGATCTGCTAGAGCAAAAATTTCTGGACAAATATTTTCCCCTGAGCAAGACCACTCCGCCATCAAATTACAAGCTTCATGCAAAAAGATGGAGAATAACTTTTTAAAGCTTGGGATAGATATAAAGGGCTATTGTAGTAATTGCCACATCACATTGGAGAGATGGCTTATCATTCACACATTTTATAATGGTATCTCCTATCTTATCAAAGTTTCTCTAGATTCAGCTGCAGGAGGTGCCCTCATGAACAAAACGCTGGACAAAGGCTTCAATATCATTGAAAGTGTCACACTTAACCACCACCAATGGGCAACCGAGAAGGGAGTATCTACTCGCACCCCAGGTAAGTATGAGGTAAGAACTATAGATTTACTCACTATAAAATTAGATGCATTATCTCACAAATTTGAACACTTTAATATGAATGCTATCAATTCTAGTAATATTGCTTGTGAGATATGTGGTGTTTCAAGTCACGTAGCTCAAAATTTTCAAATAGGACTTACCCTATGTTCGAGAACATCCATCGAACAAGTCAACACATTAAACAATTTCAACCAGCGACCTATGAACAACCCTTACTCCAACACTTAAAATCTAGGTTAGAGGAACCATTCAAATTTTTCACACCGGAACAATCAACTCTAATATAGACAAAACACTCCAAAACAATCTTCAGGTCCCCAGTGCGAGCAAAAGCCAACATTGGAGCTAATAATGGAGAAATTCATTGAAGTTTAGACTATTCAAAACAACGAGTTCTACTAACATATGAGGGAATCGACTCGACAACATAAAAAAATGGCAGAAACACTCCAACAATTAGTAATTAAAATCAACAATTTAAATTGTTGGAAACTCAAATTGAGTAGGTAGCTAGATCATCCGTAAGAATACTTGGGAGATTCCCTACAAAGGTTGATCTAAATCTAGTAGAACATTGCAATGCAATACTTATTGACAAATACCGTAGCATAGAAGAATAGAACCAAAAAGTAACTCAAGATTGTGCAGCTGTCATCTCGATAAAAAGAAACAACAGGGTAATTCAAGATAAATATGCTTATAAACTTGAAGACTCATGTGTCTTTTCAATTCCCTGTACAATTTATGGAATTAATTTTGATTTTGCTTTATGCGACTTAGGGTCTAGTGTAAATCTTCTACCATTTACATTTTATGAGTATTTGAGGCCAAGTGGATTAAAACCTACGAGTGTAACCTTAAGATTCACATATCATTCAATAAAGAAACCCTTAGGCCTATTAGAAGACATACTAATAGCAATTGAAAACTTTATAATACCCATTGATTTCCTTGTCCTGGATTTGGGAGAAAATTTTGAAAAATCCATTGTCCTAGGATGACCCTTTTTAGCTACTGTCGGGACCATGATTGATGTCAAGAATCAAAGATTATCTTTTGAAGTCGAAGATGAGAAAATTAAATTTAATTTTTCTAAATCTTTAAACTCACCATCTGTCAAAGAATTTTGCTATAGGATAAATCAGAAGGAAGTAAACAAAAAGAATCACAAGGATTCCTTGGAAGAACTTATAAGGATAAGAGACGAGAATAATAAAATTTCTCACACTTTAGCTCATCACATATGTACTCCTTTCAAACAAGGAAAGAGCAGAAGTTTTAATCCAGGATGAACAATAATAGGGGTCAAGCTTATAACCTAAAATAAGCACTTCTTGGGAGGCAACCAAAGATTTAGTTTATCATAATTTTCTTTTCACAATTTCCATTCTTTTCACGTACATTTTTATTTTCATTTTAGGAAACATAAAAATCAATAGTCCAAACATGCGAACTAGTTTAAAAATCCACTCCACAACACCTGATACAGCTTAGGGTGTGCTAATTAGCACGCCTAAGTAAAAAAAAAAGATGTGGAAAGAACTTAACACGCCTAGCTTGTGCCATTTGGCATGGGAACGTTGCATGGGCAACACCATCCTAGAAAAGGCTTAGCACGAGCATGTCAAGCCAAAACTATAGGAACGTTGTTGGCCGCGCTAGAGGGGGGTGAATAGGGTATTTGCGTCGCTTGATGGAATTCGATCGTGTGCTTGCTTGTCTACAATACTTGGTAATGCAGTGGAATATAGAAATACAATATGAAGACAAACACGAACACACAAGCACAATCAAAACACAAGATATAACGTTGTTCGAAACCTTAGGGTTCCCACTCCACGGGGTGAACTCAAATGAGCTCTAGTGATGCACACCACCACTAATATACTCCTTCTGGGTGACAAACGGGAGGAGGAGAAACCTCGTACAAATGATTACAGAAGTAATACAAGAGGTACAAGCAAATACAATGAAATACAAGTAAGGAAAACTTTACAAAGAATGCTTTGGATGCTTGATCTTTGGTTGCTTGCGAAATGCCTTGAAGGTCTAGAATGCAACAGCAATTCCCTTTCAAATCACCTCAAGAAACATTCAAGAAAACCATGGCCGAAATCCTCCACGAATTGCTCCCTTTTTGCCTGCATCAAGATGGTTCAATGCCTAGCAGTCGATTGCCAAAATTCCCTAGTCGACTGACTACAGTGTCGTTGTCTCACAATAGAATTAATCCACGTTGGCATTCCAGCCAACGGATACACTAGCAGCCGACTGCCAAGCCCATAGTCAACTGCTTAGTCGACTACCGAACTTTCTATTCTCGTGTCCACAAGCAACAGTTGACTACCATGCATAGCAGTCGACTGCCCCATGGCCAATCGACTGGAAAATCCCTCCAGTCGATTGTCAGAGCACATTCGACAGTCTAGCCTCTTGTCGACTACCAAGCAGTCGACTGGTCATAATCCTAGACGACTAGTCTTGAGTCAACTCGACTTTTGAGTCTTAAACACTAGGCTAGTCGACTCTCCAATATCCCAATTGACTGATAAACCTCAACAATGAGGTTTAAGTCCAAATATGATACCCTCATACTTGATAGACCACCCTTATCCTAGACTAAGCCTTCTAGCCACCTCCATCAGCCTCACGCCTATCGAATCCTTCCAAGTCATCCATGACTTGTTCATTCATATGCTAGCCTTCAGGTGCTTCAATCAGCTATTGTCATGCTAACCAGTTCTACACCGCTAAGGCACATTTGGGCTTACGCTGCCAAGACACACGCTTGGACTTTACACGGCCAAACATTCTATTGGATCGATTTGAGCACTAGAGGGGGGGGGGTGAATAGCGCAAGAAAAACTTTTCGAATTTATTCGTCGATTCGATACGCAATAAGAGTAAAGTGTAGCAGAAAATAAATATAACAATTTTTTTTACATGGTTCATAGCCTTCAGCTGCTAATCCAAGGCCCTAAAGGTCATAGACCACGTACGGAGGGCAAAGCACTAAAAATACTCCTCCTCGTTAGAGGTAGGAGTAAGCGAGTACAATCAATATGAAAAATAATCAAGGTAGAGGGACACTCCCCCTCTCCTTGTTACCATTAAAGCTCGATATGGAAAGATGTGAATAAGATTTAAAGATGACAATTAAATAAAAATATACTAATGACTATTGAAGATAGGACTTGAGCTCTTGTCGTCGGAGATGCGGTAGCACTTCATCGTCGTAAGATCGTCGTAGAAGAGTAGCATAGCAAGAGCACTTAGAATGATGAAAATGGGGTGGAGAACACCTTCTTTTATAGCCTTGTGAATCCCTAATCGTTGAGATGAGGTTTCAAGGGGTGATGCCACCTAGCCCTGAAGGGGTTGTTTTTGCCCCGGAAGATCTCATACCAATTTAATGGTTTTAGCTTATCGAGTCCGTGAGGGGAAACTTCGCTTCCCACTTCACCTCGGTAACTTATCCATGGCGATCCCTTCGATGTCCCCGGATTAAAAAAAATTTAATCATAGACAAAAGAGATTGCCCAAACCACCAAGTCATCGTCGCGCTATTCATTTAGAGAAGTCACTTGAACAAACTAGTTGTTCAAGAGACCATCCTCTATTCTACGAGTAGCCACGGAATAGACGATGTCCGGATCACCGGGTTTTGTGTTTATACTCTGGATCCAAGTATTATTTAGCCATATACAGATTTATATCATGCTCATAAATGAAAAACAAATACAAACATGTAACATATAAAAATTAGAGAATCGATATACCTCTCGATCTTCTAATGTATGTCATTCCTCCTTTTGCACGTCGTGTGGGCGACGCTCTACAAAAAGTCGAAGCTCCTAGATCACAAATCTTCCTTCATTGCTCTTCCAAAGCAAGAGAAAGAATAAAAACAAAGCTCTTCTCCTTCCTATGGCCAACCAACAAGCAACAAGGAAAAGGCTTGTCGCCGGCCAACAAGGAGAAGGAGATAATGGTGGAAACTAGCCAAGACACTAAGGGAAAGCCATATATCTTGTTTCCACCACCTAAGGAGAAGGAGAAGGGGTCTTTGGATGCCGGCCAAGAGCTGGGATAGGGCTGTGGGCGACGACCACCACAGGGTAGGAAGAAGAAAACAAACTACTTCCTTATTTGGTGCCACCCAAGCCTCATAAACCCTAAGCATCCAAACCCTAATCCTAGCTTTCCTTATTGCCGGCCATGGAAGAGGGGAAGAAGAATAGGATGAGCTCATGCCAAGGTAGAGAGGAGAAGAATAGGGGCCGACCAACCTTTGGAAGAAGAAGGAACACCTCCTTGAGTTGCCGCCCACTCTAATCCCCAAAACCCTAACCCTAGCCACCACTCCCAATCCTAATCTAATTAGGATTGGTTGCCGCCCAAGGGACAAACCCTAATCCCCTCATCCATCCTTTTGTCTTGCTGCCCACTTATTAATCTCTATTTATATAGTTGGGCTCAAGCCATGATTTAATCTCCTCAATTGGTTTTAGGGATTTAATCTCAACCGTCGGATCTAGAGATTTAATCTCTACCTATGGATCTAGAGTTTTGTTTCTATCCATTGGATCTAAGCATCATGAGGTTTTAATAGGCTACATTAGAGACCATGAGGAGGAGTTGGGTCTTGGCCACCCATGGATCAAGCCCACATAAAGTCCGATCCACTAATGATGATCCAATCCACAAAAGGTTCATCATTGATCTACCTCACCAACCCCCATATGATAATATGGTCTCCATATATTATTTGTACATTTTCTCCCCATGTTTAAGATCTCGAATGTCCATCGATTAATTAATTTACTGACCATTAATTAATCATCATCAAACTCCTTGAGTAGTACCACTCAACCTTTTCATCATGTCGGACCAAGTCCACCTGCAGGGTTTACATGATGAACCTTATGAGCTCCTCAAGGGGGAATCATCATCCTAATATATAGGACACGGTTTCCTCCTATAATTAACGACACACCATATAAATAATATCATCTCCCAACTTACCGAGCCTATCGATTTAATCTATAAATCTTGCCCATTGGTAAATCAAAGAGATGACTACTAAGTACATGTGTCCGTTATTATATCGGGATTAACAGTAGGTACAAAATAATATCTGAGGTCCGATTCGATTATGTAGTCAGCAATAAATTGAATCACCTCTATGTCGGTCCTGCTCAATACACATAAAGAGCACTAGTGTGATTCTATGGTCAAGACAAACCAATACCAAATCACACTACAACCATTCCTATGGTTTGTCCAAAGCCATCTCGGTTGTGAGCCTTTACTTATACTTTATAAGGTGTCGATAACATGATCTCTCATGTGACACCACACACCATGTTATCTACAATATAACAGATTAGACAATATATATAAAAATATGCAAACAATGATCATGTGATTCTTATTTCAAAAATAAAGATGTTCATAGAAAAGATAAACTTTTCAGTATACATCCCTACAATCTCCCACTTATACTAAAAGACTATGCTGTCCTCATACTGCCATACATCTGATTCCCCTTCCCTCCACATGCCTATCAATGCTCTTGCTAGAAGGGCCTTAGTGAAAGGGTCCACTAGGTCATCCTCTGATGCAATCTAGACGACATCAACTTCTACCTCCTTTACGATTTCTCGTATCAGGTGGTACTTGCGCTCTATGTGTTTACTAGCCTTATGGGCTCGTAGTTCCTTCGAGTTTGCAACTGCAGCATTATTATCACAATAAATTGTGATAGTTCTGGGCAAACCAGGAATCACATCTAAGTCCATCAGGAAGTTCCTGAGTCACACAACTTCTTTGGCCGCCTCAGAGGCCGCCACATTCTTAGCATCCATGGTGGAGTCCGCCACGCATTTCTGCTGGACACTCCTCCATACAATGGCTCCACCTCCTAAAGTAAACACAAAACCTGAGGTAGACTTACTCTTATCCCTATCTGATTGGAAGTCGCAATCCATGTAACCCACAGGGAGTAATTGGTCTGCCCGATAAACTAGCATATAATCCCTAGTCCTTCTCAGGCACTTCAATATATGCTTTACGGCAGTCCAATGTCCATGTCCTAGATTACTCTGATATCTGTTGACCATGCCCACGGCAAAGCAGATAGCTGGTCTCGTACATAGCATCACATACATGAGGCTTCCTACTGCCGAGGCATAAGGAACCGCCTTCATCTCCTCTATCTCCTCAGATGATCTAGGACACATCTTCTTAGATAATGGAACTCCATGCTTGAAAAGTAGAAAACCTTTCTTGGAGTTCTGCATGCTAAAACGATCCATAATCGTGTCTATGTATGAAGCTTGGGCTAAGCACAACATCCTTTTCCTGCGATCCCTTATAACCTTGATCCCAAGGATGTGTCCCGCTTCTCCCAAGTCCTTCATATCAAACTGTTTGGACAATCATACCCTTACGCCCGATAACACTTCGATATTGTTGCCAATTACCAAATGTTATCTACGTATAGTACAAGAAATACCACTACGTTTTCGTCACATCTCTTGTATACACAAGACTCATCCAGATTTTGAATAAATCCATAAGACTGATTTACCTCATCAAATCGGATGTTCCAAGACCTTGAAGCTTGCTTCAATCCATAAATGGACCGATTATGCTTACATACAAGATGCTCTTTTCCCTTAGCAATGAATCCCTCTGGTTGCTTCATATAGATGTTTTCCTCAAGACTTCCATTAAGGAAAGCTGTCTTGACATCCATCTGCCACAACTCATAATCCATATGACCTGCTATGCATAAAAGCTTTCAGACCTGACTTGAATCCATAGATTCAATCTCAGTATTCATTGCACTTTGCCAAGATGCTGCATCTATATCTTGGATTGCCTTGTCGTATGTCCAGGGATCAGGTTCATGTTCGCCAGGGACAAAATCAGAGGATTATCCCAAGAACATGAATCTATCAGGCTATCTCATAACCCTCCCACTACGACGAGGCATCACCTGTGTATCCTTTGTGACACGCGGTGCAGTGACATGTGGTATATCCTCTTGTACCGGCGGTACTAAAGAAGTGACTTCCCCTTTTAACTCCTCCAGAATAATTTTACTCTTGGGCTTGTGGTTCATCACATAGTTTTCCTCTAGAAATCCGGCATTCGTGCTAAAGATCACCCTCTGATCTCTAGGACTATAAAACAATCCACCCTTCGTTCCCCTGGGATAGCCAACGAACAAGCATACTTCTGTACGAGGTTCCAACTTACCAGCATTTGCCTTCGGCACATGTGCTAGACTCCCCCATATCCGAATATGTCTTAGACTAGGCTTTCGCCCAGTCCACAACTCTGTGGGAGTAGAAGGCACTGATTTAGATGGTACCAAGTTCAGAATGTACACTGCCGTATCTAGAGCATATCCCCAGAATGAATCAGGCAAGTCAGAATAACTTATCATCGATCTAACCATCTCCATAAGAGTCTTATTCCTTCGCTCTGCTACACCGTTCTGCTGGGGTGTGCCAGGTGCAGTCAATTGGGATTGAATCCCAGCCTCTGATAAGTAGTTCCTAAACTCTACCAAGAGGTACTCACCACCACAATCAGATCATAGTGTCTTGATACTTTTACCTTGATGTTTCTCCACATCAGCCTTGAATTCTTTGAACTTGTCAAAGCATTCAGACTTGCGGCACATCAGGTAAATATATCCATATCTTGAGTAATCGTCTATAAAAGAGATGAAATACTCAAAACCACCTCTAGCCAGGATAGACATAGAACCACACAAATCAAAATGAACCAATTCTAACACATCTTTGGCTTTATACCCCTTGGCCTTAAAAGGCCTCTTGGTCATCTTACCCTCCAAGCAAGATTCACAGGTTAGGAGATCCTCCACCACTAATGAACCCAAAGGTCCATCAGCTATCATCCTTTGAATTCTGCTTAGGTTAATGTGACCAAGCCTAAGATGCCAAAGATATGTTTGGTTCATCTTCGAAGGTTCTTTTCACTTATTGGAATTAGAAGATGAGTTATTAACTTCAATTTGCATCGTGGGAGGTTTTGGTTCAAGTGTGTACAAATATCCTATCAATGCACCTGAACAGATAATGTCCCTATTCTTTCTTATAACAACTCTGTCATTAAAAGAAATAGAATATCCATCTATAAACAATTTAGAAACCGAAATTAAATTCTTTCTAAATAAGGGTACATAAAGGCAATTCTTAAGAACCAAAAGTTTATTTTTCTCAAAAGATAAATGAACATATCCCACTGCAACAGCCGCCAGCTTCGTGGCATCTCCCAAGTACACGGTAATCTCCCCCTCAGCTAGTCGTCTGGTTTCCTGGAACCCGTGTAAAGTATTGCAGACATGATCAGTGGCTCCCGTATCTATACACCAGGTGCCGGTAGATAACACCGCTAAACATGTTTTAACGACTAGACCAAAAAATATACCTTTGTTCTTGCAGTTGGGGTAGTCCTTCTTCCAGTGTCCAGTCTGCATACAAGTGAAGCACTTGCCTTTCGGCTTCTTCACTCCTCTTTGAGTACCTCCCACCGCCTTCGCCCTGGTTTGTTTCTTCTTCTTCTTGCCTTTCGTCTTAGAAGTAGAAACCTTCTGGGTCACCATGGCATGAGCCTGAGCACTCTGACGAAATAGTCCCTCTGTCGCCTGGAGTTCTGTCAGAAGTTTCTTCAATGAATACAACCTCTTGTTCATGTTGTAGTTGAGGGAAAACTGCTCAAAACTCCTAGGTAGAGACTGGAGTATGATATCGACCTGGGTTTCCCCATCGATCTCAGCTCCTAGGACCTCCAGCTCATTCAAATGAGCCATCATCTTGAGAACATGATCCCTCACAGGTGTTCCCTCGACCATGGTGGTCATCATCAAGTTTCTCATGGCCTCTTGCCTTGCAGCCCTATTCTGGTGTCCGAAAAGCTCCTTGAGATTGAGCATCATATCATAAGCAGTGGACATGGCTTGATGCTGATGTTGCAGTACATTTGACATAGATGCCAAAATGTGACACCGCACCATCTCATCGGCCTTGATCCACTTCTTATAGCTCTCTCTCTCCTTTTCCCCAGAATTATCTGCAGGCTTGGGAGGGCACTCTTCGAGGAGTACATATTTGTATTCCTCAGCAGTTAAGACAATGTCTAGATTCCTCTTCCAATCTACATAGTTGGGTCCAGTAAGTTTGTTCTCTTTCAGTATCACATCATGTGGGTTGAAAGTCATTATTGAAAATCCTAAGAATCACATAGATCATTACTGTAGATTTCAAAAAATTATTGATTCCTCAAACAATAAAATTTCAAAATCAACCAACACCTCAAAACACCAAGAATATCGTATGCCACGATAGTGTGGACGTATACGAATTCTATATTTGTAAGAGGAGGTTTTACCCATTAATTTTACTATCTTATCAACCTAACTTTTTGACAAGTAAAATTAATAGTTGGTTCCTCTTTGCCCCTACAAATAAAAGCAGTGACTCCGATGGGGAGGATACTTATATTTGTATCTAAGTGTTCACCATTACTCGGTACCAAGTAATTATCTCGGGTTATGTGCCTTACGATGGGCAAGTACACACGCTCCTTAATAATTTCCTATAACGATATTTGACCTTGTGATCCGCAAACAAACCCATCTGATGGGGAGGAAGGCACTCAGAGCCAACGTGCAAGTTTGTTTGCATCACTTATCAAATCGTAATGGAGGCTGCGGGAATTTATAAAAATATCCCTCTCCCACTTAGTAATTTGAAATTGAGGAATTTTCCTAGCCTACGACATGTATATCAAACAAAAAGCAATAAATATGAAAAATAAATTATTTTCCAACTATTATGGCTTTTGTCTTCAATATGACTCCCGTCGCATCGCCATCTCGTCCGCTCCTCCTACGCCATGTACGAGCCATCCGGAGTTCCGAGCCGAGACTAAAACCTATTTTAATTTACATCCATCGATCCTATACTCCACGAGGGAGTGTACATGAAATCTAGATCAAAAGTAAAATAAAATAAAGAGTGGCTAAACAATGCCGTATTTAATTTACAAAAACTAAATACTAGCCTCGTCAACCCTGAGGATTCAACAAAATAAATATTTACACACATACAATCACACACACACATATGGCCATAATAGTCAGATCTTATGCATACAACCAAAGAGTTAAACTACGCATATCCTACTATTATCCGGCACATATAATATATGAAAAAGTGCATAAAAATTAACCGAATCCTAAACACACAAAACCGGAAACCTTGGCTCTGATACCAATTGAAGGGGTTGTTTTTTCCCCGGAAGCTCTCATACCAATTTAATGGTTTTAGCTTATCGAGTCCGTGAGGGGAAACTTCGCTTCCCACTTCTCCTTGGTAGCTTGTCCATGGCGATCCCTTCGATGCCCCCGGATTAAAAAAAATTTAATCCTAGACAAAAGGGATTGCCCAAACCACCAAGTCATCGTCGTGCTATTCGTTTAGAGAGGTCACTTGAACAAACTAGTTGTTCAAGCGACCATCCTCTATTCTACGAGTAGCCACGGAATAGACGATGTCCGGATCGCTGATTTTTGTGTTTATGCTCGGGATCCAAGTATTATTTATCCATATACAGATTTATATCATGCTCATAAATGAAAAACAAATACAAACATGTAACATATAAAAATTAAAGAATCGATGTACCTCTCGATCTTCTAATTTATGTCCTTCCTCCTTTTGGACGTCGTGTGGGCGACGCTCTACCAAAAGTCGAAGCTCGTAGATCACAAATCTTCCTTCCTTTCTCTTCCAAAGCAAGAGGAAGAATAAAAACAAAGCTCTTCTCCTTCCTATGGCCAACCAACAAGCAACAAGGAGAATGCTTGCCGCCGGCCAACAAGGAGAAGGAGATAATGGTGGAAACTGGCCAAGACACCAAGGGAAAGCCCTATATCTTGTTTCCACCACCTAAGGAGAAGGAGAAGGGGTCTTTGGATGCCGGACAAGAGCTGGGATAGGGCTGTGGGCGCCGGCCACCAAAGGATAGGAAGAAGAAAACAAACTACTTCCTTATTTGGTGCGACCCAAGCCTCCTAAACCCTAAGCATCCAAACCCTAATCCTAGCTTTCCTTATTGCCGGCCATGGAAGAGGGGAAGAAGAATAGGATGAGCTCATGACAAGGTAAAGAGGAGAAGAATAGGGGTTGGCCAACCTTTGGAAGAAGAAGGAACACCTCCTTGAGTTGCCGCCCACTCTAATCCCCAAAACCCTAACCCTAGCCACCACTCCCAATCCTAATCTAATTAGGATTGGTTGTCGCCCAAGGGACAATCCATAATCCCCTCATCCATCCTTGTGTCTTGACGCCCACTTATTAATCTCTATTTATAGAGTTGGGATCAAGCCATGATTTAATCTCCTCCATTGGTTCTAGGGATTTAATCTCAACCGTCGGATCTAGAGATTTATTCTCAACCGTCGGATCTAGAGATTTAATCTCTACCTATGGATCTAGAGTTTTGTTTCTATCCATTGGATCTAAGAATCATGAGGTGTTAATAGGCTACATTAGAGACCATGAGGAGGAGTTGGGTCTTGGCCACCCATGGATCAAGCCCACATAAAGTCCGATCCACTAATGATGATCCAATCCACTAAAGGTTCATCATTAATCTACTTCACCAACCCCCATAAGATAATATGGGTTCCATATATTATTTGTACATTTTCTCCCCGTTTTTAAGATCTCGAATGTTCGTCGATTAATTAATTTACTGAGCATTAATTAATCAACATCTAACTCCTTGAGTAGTGCCACTCAACCTTTTCATCATGCCGGACCAAGTCCACCTGTAGGGTTTACATGATGAACCTTATGAGCTCCTCAAGGGGACATCATCATCCTAATATATAGGACACGGTTTCCTCCTATAATCAACGACACACCATATAAATAATATCATCTCCCAACTTACCGAGCTTATCGATTTAATCTATAAATCTCGCCCATTGATAAATCAAAGAGATGACTACTAAGTATATGTGCCCGTTATTATATCGGGATTAAGAGCATGTACAAAATAATATCTGACGTCCGATTCGATTATGTAGTCAGCAATAAATCGAATCACCTCTATGTCGGTCCTGCTCAAGACACACAAAGTGCACTAGTGTGATTCTATGTTCAAGACAAACCAATACCAAATCACACTACAACCATTCCGCTGGTTTGTCCAAAGCGATCTCGGTTGTGAGCTTTTACTTATACTTTACAAGGAGCCGATAACATGATCTCCCGTGTGACACCACACACCATGTTATCTACAATGTAACGTATTAGACAATATCTATAAAAATATGCAAACAATGATCATGTGATTCTTATTTCAAAAATAAAGATGTTCATAGAAAAGATAGGCTTTTCAGTATACATCCCTACAAGCCCTTGAGAAATGGTGATAAGCTTTGACTCTCCTCGAGGTTGATCCTTGAATACCAATCGACTGATAAACCCTATGAGTCGACTGCTGGATGCATTTGTCGACTGATACAAGCCATCAGTCAACTGATGACAGGGTTTCCAGTTGCAATGAAGAGTTAGCTTGAAAATGCAGTTAATATAAGTAAGCTCGATGGCCATTTATGTTCCGATCTCGACTTAGACCTTCTATGGGAAGTCTTGGTCAGATCATCACCTAAGGACGTCCCCGTACGGAGGACACGACGTTACTTACACTCACTCGCACGAGCTTACCTCAACCTTCACCTTTGAAGCTTCGCTTCCGGTCTTCACCTGAGTTCTTCGGCTCTCTCCGAAGTCCTCCCAGTGTTGCCCAACAACCACGGCTAACCTTCGGGTGTCACTGACCTTCAGCTTTAGCTTAGCAATTCTGCACACTTGATTCTGCTCGTGAGATAATAAAATGAACTTAACTTTGTATATTTGCTATAATCAAAACTCAGGTTCGATTCAGGTGCCTACTGCACCAACAATCTCCCTCTTTTTGATCTAGGCAAACCAACACAAAGTTAAGTAAATAAATTAAGTGCATTAAGTAAAATGAATAACATGAGTATGAAATATGCATGAATGAGTAGGAGTATGAGAAGAACTCTCTTTCAAGTCCTCGCCCTTGAGGAATCCTTCCTCTTGACTGAGGGTGAGTACTTGAAAAGGCGTCTTGAACCTCCCCCTTGATGTTAGCTACTAAAGAGGATTGTTAAGTAATCGAAATTACTTATCAATGGCCTTGGTGTTTAGAATAAGTTCAAGTTAACCTTGGCCTTTCTCCCCCTTTATCAATTAAGAAAGTTTAACCATAAAGGTTAAGTTTAAAAAGTTAAGTAAACAAGGTTAGGTTAAAAAAGTTAAGTAAACAAAGTTAACTTAACTTTGGGCCATAAAAGTATAAGATCTGTACTCAAGTTAAGTTATCAAAAAAAAAAATGATCCCTTAACTTTGGCCTTTCTCGCCCTTTTGTCATAAATCTAAAGGGGTGGGGGGTTTGAAAAACTTAGTTTTGAATTTAGTTTTAAGTACAAGCATGTTCCAAATAAAGTTTGAAAATAGTAGTTTAAACATAAGCTCATCTATTTAGATGTTCAACTCTATTTGACTTGATTGATCTGAAATGATCAACAAGTCCTGAGTAGAGTTGGTTAATTTATGTAATTATACTCCGTGATTCATGTCGATGCACTAAGTCTACATCTGAAACCAGGAGTAAGGTCCTAACATCTCACGCCCATCTATGTGGCTAAGTACCCAAATACATTAGTCCTATGTGTTGTGAGATGTATTGGCTCCTTAAATCTATAAGTACATGATATCAAGGGTAAGCCCTAAGCTTGTTCCATCAACATGAAAAGAAAAGTAAATAATAGAGTATATAAAAATATAAGTTTGTCAATCCTACTCTATTAATCACATGTCCAATTTTCGTCATAGTAGGCTAAATTCGACTTCGGGTAAAGGTTTGGTAAATAGGTATGCTAGATTCGACTTTGATTCCACATATTTGAGTTGTATGGTTCTGTTAGCTACATGTTCTCGAATAAAGTGGTGTTTGACCTCTATTTGTTTGGTCCTAGAGTGGCTTATGGAATTTTTGGTTAAGTTGATTGAGCTAATATTATCTATGTGAGTTTTAATATTGCTGAAGTTTAAGTTAAAGTCTTGGAGAGTGTGCTTCATCCAAAGAAGCTGAGCCACAAACTCACCAATCGTGACGTATTCGGCTTCGGTGGTAGATAAGGCAACACAGTGTTGCTTCCTACAACACCAACTCACTAGACTTGAGCTGAGAAGTTGACAACAACCACTCATGCTCTTTCTATCGAGTTTACTATTAGCATAATCTGAGTCGGAGTAGCCGATTAGTTCAAACTCGATAGATCTAGGGTACCAAATACCTACACTTAGTGTGCCCTTTAGATACCTAAGGATGCACTTAACTAATGTTAAGTGAGACTCCTTAGCATAGGTTTGGAACTTTGCACACATACTTACTGTGAATAGTATGTTGGGATTGTAGGATATTTGACGCCGCTAGAGGGGGGTGAATAGCGAATGATGGTTCGTAGATGGAATTCGATCGCATGTTCGTCTCTACAATTTCGTTAGTGCGTAGTGGAAATAGTACAATAACAAAATATGCAAACACAACAAGAACACAAGTATGTAACGTGGTTCGGAATCGCACGGTTCCTACTCCACGGATCGAGCTCTACGAGCTCTAGTGATGCACACGCAACCACTAATAAACACTCCTTCTTGGAACAATCCGGAGGCGGAGAAACCTCATACAATAATGATTACAACAATAATCAAATAGATACAAGCAAATACGATAATGAAATACAAATGCAAGTAAAGGAAAACACTTTACAAAAGCCTTTGATTGCTTGATCTTTGATTGCCTTGAACTAGCTTTGAAGGACTGAAAAGCACTAACTTTCCCCTTCAATTTTGTCCAAGAAAATCACTATCTTTTTCTCCATCACGAGTTCCTTTTATAGCTTCAACCTGTGCTGGAAAAGATCTATCAGTCGACTGCTCGGGACCATCAGTCGACTGATCACACTGTTGCTGTGAGACAACGGTGTAATCCACGCTGGAAAAATCCAACGGCTAGGACATCAGTCGACTGATGAGCCATCACTCGACTGCTCGTCGCAGCGGTCGAGTGAGACTCCATTCTGTGGCCGAAAATCCGAGCACCAGTCGACTGATCACACGATCAGTCGACTGCTCGAGCCATCAGTCGACTGCCCACCTCTGGCAGTCGACTACTAGACCACTTCCCGCAGTCAAACCCTAGTTGACTCGGTCCAGTCGACTGCAACATGGCACCAGTCGACAGGCACACCTCAAATATGAGGTTTTAGCCCAAGTATGGTGCCCCCATACTTACTAGACCACCCTTAGCCTAGACCTAAGCCTTCTAGCCACCTCCATCAGCCTCACGCCTCTCGGATCCCTCCAAGTCATCCATGACTTGTTCATCCATCGCGTTAGCATTCAGGTGCTTCCATCGGCTATGTCATGCTAACGGTGTCTACACCGCCAAGGCACATTGGACTTACGCCGCCAAGACTCCGCTTGGACTTTACGCCGCCAACCATTGGACTTATGCTGCCAAGACTCTCGCTTGGAATTTACGTAGCCAATATCAAACCCCTTGGACTTCTCATGCCAAGACTCAAGCTTGGACATTCCCTTGCCAACCCATGTTGGACTTTTACATTGCCAAGACCCATGCTTGGACTTTTCATGTGCCAATTGTCCCACTTGGACTTTTCATGCCAAGTACTCAAGACTTGGACTTTACCAAATGCCAAGTGTTCCACTTGGACTTTCCATGCCAAGTACCCATGACTTGGACTTTACCTTGACAATTACATTGTCATATATTTTTGTCGAACATCAAAACATCATTCGAGTCAAACTCGAGTCCTAGTCAATCGTGACCTAGGCCGATTGCACCAACAATCTCCCCCTTTTTGATGTTTGATAAAAACCAAACAAATCATCGAGTTAGAACACTAACTCAAATCCCTTACCAATTATCCCAAGTTGGTAATCTTAAACATTCTCTAAACATTCTCCAAATGTTCTCCCCCAAACATTCTCCCCCTTTTTGACATACATAAAAAAGGTTATCTCTACAAGGAGATCAAAGTCTCACGTCCCAATGAGATGTTACAATCTCCACCTTGGTTTAAAAATACCTAGGATGCCTACCATCTTCTTAGTGATAAGTCTCATATCAATCAAGAGAGGCAATCCTATACACTCTCCCAATTTCCAAATTGGGTTTCTAAAAATCCATCAATTTTCCCAATTGATAACATTTTCCCCTTCAAGAAGAAAGAAAAACACATCCATCACTCCAAGATGGATACCTCCCCCTAAAGGCTTGCTCCCCCTTGACCATTGCACCAACAATGTCCTTGGGAAGTCCCTAAGCCAATAGGAACTCTAAACCATCAAAATTAAGGTTAGAAATTCAACATTGAACTTCCCAACACCTTAAAATTGATACAAACCCTAAACACTTCTCCTAATCCATATCCAATGGATTTTGACCCTTCATCATGCTTCCCAAAGCATATCCTAGGGTTAGGAGTGGTTAGGGACCTTAACCGTAGCTGAAATCGGGTTAATCAACTTTGGTTACCGATGTGTCCATCGACCGCACGCTAAATCAATGAGGATACTACGCGGCAATGAGTCCAAATGTTGCCCATCATCGACTATTAAATCGAGGCAAGATCGATAACTGAAAACTTGATTTTCAAAAATCAGACTCGACTTTTGGAAATTCATAAGTAATTCTACATAAATCAAAAAATCACAAAACTTGATACGTATATTACTTATCACACATACAATCAGTGAAAAGTTTTGGAAAAATATTTTTACCATTGAAATAGGAGATTGGTACAAAGTTCAAAAACTATTAAAACTTTAAAGTTTTTGATCCACTTTGTATCAACTTCTACAATGATGATGGCTATCAAAAGATAGATTTCACTAAGGTTTTCTAAATTGATGTTTTTGAAAACCTATTTTGAACCATGGTTTATTGGCTAAATATACATAACTTGTATATTAGCTTTCCTTATCATTCTTGGTGATAATTAAAATAAGTTTGAGTTCATCTAGATGCACTACCTATGCACCTTGAACCTAACTTATTATCCTAGCATCTCACATGTATCTAGGGTGTATAAATACACATACATGTCAATGTGATGTTAGATGTGGGTTTTGATTCATTTTATCTAGGGTTTCATGCATTTCCTAGGCAACCCTACTTGATTCCCTTATAAATGAGACTTCAAGTCATGCCATTTTCCTTAAATCAATGTTCAATCAAATTAATGCATGAAATGATCATGGCATAGTGATAGCAAAATAAAAACATGACCAATGATCATGATGTCATGGCATATGATGAAATTTAAAAACACATGACATTTAAAGTAATCACAACCAATGACATGACATGTTATATAATAAGATGAAATTCCATGTCATGTCATGATATAGCAATTTTCATAAACCAATACATTAATACAAATACACACTCAAACACACATGATTTTCACAAATAGAAATTTCATTCAATTTAAAAGGATTTCAGTTTTTACATTCAAAATGGAGATTTGATATACTCAATCTCACTACAAAACTGAGAAATAAAAGAAAATCCTAACATCTTCTAGATCTAGTCGTCTGCAGGAGGTGGCGGTGGAGGAGGCTGCTGGCTCAAAGTCTAAGCCCGCATCATCTCATACATATCGAGCTGATGCTGCTCGATACGACTCTGGGACTCTGCAATCTGCATGTATCTCTCCTCCATCCAACCAAGACATGCGCCCATTGGATGCTTGCCCTACTAAGAGCTCTGACAGTCTAGAGTCGACCATCTACTGATAGTCCTGGAATCTGGACTCCAGCTGGCCAAGACGATCTAACGGACCCACTGCTGATGCATCTGCTGGCAGCTGATCCTCCTCATCAGCGGCGTCTACATCCTCATAGTCCTCTGTCGCCTCTCTGGGTACCAGAGGAGGCTCTCTGCATGCACTAGGTGGTGGTCGAGGTGTCAACTCCATCTGTCCAAGCCCCATCCGCAGCTTCGCTAACGAGAAGTTGCGAATCGATATGCAGTCGTACACCTCAGAGAGCGCTCTCAGAGAACCCTTGTGAATGTTGATGCCTACTGACTCTAACCATGCTGTGATAATGTGACCATATAGCATATGCACTTTCCCTTGTACAGGGGAAATGAAATGCACTATGCAATGAAACATATTTAGTGCAATGTTAATGTCTAATCTATTACACATGGCGTAGAGTAGAAAGAGATGGGGAGGCCGAATCTTGGCCAGACCCCGAGTGACGATTGGAAGAAAACACCCAACAATGACCTTGTAGAGTACATTGTCAGGTGCAGATAACTCAGTAATAGGAAATAAATTCTGGGCTGGTGGACGAGGATGACCAAAAATTTGCTCATGCATAGAGTCCAAAGAAATATGGTCAAATGGCTCGGGTAAAGGAGCATCAAAGGTGGGGTAAAAAATGAAGGTGTCATCCGAGGGCTTACACTCGAGAAACTCCTGCAGTATCGCAGGAGTGAACTCTAAATCGCGTTTTGTAACGCGAGTAGTGTAGGTAGGGCCATCGTCTACCTTCTTTAGGTTATGATAAAATTCCTTAAGGAGGTCATCGTTAATGGCATGTGTGCATAAGACAATTTTCATGAGATGATAATAGGCAAATATGTCAATGACATCACTACAATAACGTTGGAAAAAGTCCCTATCGATGTACCTAACCAACATTGGTTGGTACAATCGAGATTCACCCTCGGGTGGATCATTCCTACGGGTTCTCCTATATGTAATGCAATGATATGACATGCATGGGCACCAATACACAATTAGATTTAAAAGGATTATAATGGAAAGGAAAAAAAAATTAGAGTTTTTGGGTAAAAAAAAAATTACTTCGGTGCCATTTGGAGGTATGACGAGGGAATGCTCGGATATTTCTGAGGGGGTCGCCGGAAAGTTCGCCAGAGGACTTAGATGCCGGAACCCTAATCGAAAATAGGGAAACAAACCCTGGAAATGAGTGAACTAAGACTTGAGATGAGTGAAAAATGCAAGAAGAGAAGCTTAGCTATCAAACCTAAGGCTTGGGCGGTGGCACAGCCGGAAAGACTGGTCGGAGAAGAGTTGGCGATCGGAGAGGAGGAAGAAAAAACAAGAGGGCTTCGCATGAAGACGCCGAACCCTAGCGGTTCAGCGTTATAAAATTGCGACACGGTCGGTGATGTCACGACATCGATCGACGCGCTTATTAGCGGTTTACGAACCGGCCGATCATTACTCGGCTCAGCAATCGACTGCTGAGCCTTCTGTGACGTGCTACAGTAACATCAGTCGACTGATGTGGCTCATCAGTCGACTGGTGTTGTCACCACTCGACTGATGAGCGAGCACTCGACTGATGACCCTCAGCCTCGGTGAACAGTACCATCAGTCGACTGATGTATCCCATCAGTCGACTGATGTTCAAGCAGTCGAGTCCTGGAGCCAGCACTCGACTGCTGGACGCATCGTATCGCGCTACAGTATGATCAGTCGACTGATAACTGTATCAGTCGACTGATATCTGATTTCCTATTCTGAAATTCAGAAAATCTCGATTTCTTTCATCTAATTTATTCCATTTTATCATGTTTAATCTTGTATATCGAACATATTGATGTTATACTTATATTCATGTATTCGTTAATGTATTTTAATGTTTTATTTCATTTTGGCAAACATTAACATCCAATGATTTCCAAATCCTAACATCTCACCCTTTCTAAGTGTTGAAATACACAATCAAGGTAAAAAGGCTTGTTTTGTGAGATGCAATTCATCCTAGACATTCCTTCCATGCAAACACATGGTGAAACATATGAAGCATGGTAAGTACAAGACATCAAGTTGTGTGGCACTTGAGTATCACTCTAGATGTTACTTTTACATCTTAAACACACTTTTCTTGATACATGAACTTCTAAAGTGTGCCAACAATGAAAGTTACACACTATGATCTCTAAATCTAGATTGTGCCAATTTTATTGATTTTCATGTTTTCAAAAATATATTGACACATCCTAAAATATGTTGGTGCAATCGGCCCAGGTTGACTCGAGTTTGACTCGAGCAGTACCTTGATAGTATTTTGATGATAGACAAAACTCATGACATGGAATTGTCATGGGAAAGTCCAACATGGTGTTGGCATGGAAAATCCAAGCATGGAGCTTGGTGTGGAAGTCCAAGGGGGAAGCCTTGGCATGGGAAAGTCCAAAGCATTGCGAAGTCGTGCGCTTGGTGCTTGGCATGGGAAATCCAAAGCATTGCGAAGCCGTGCGCTTGGTGCTTGGTGAGAAATGCATTGCGAAGCTGTGCGCTTGGTGCATTTGGGAAGTCTTGAGAACTTGGCAAGTTCACTAGGCTCGGTTCCTTGAGTCGGTAAAGGATGGCATTGCGAAGCCGTGCACTTGGTGCATCCGAGGGACCGCCGAACGGGGAGTGAATGGAGTGAGCCCAAAGGGAAGAATACTTCTAGGGTATGAGACGCGAAGGATGGCGTTGCGAAGCCGTGCGCTTGGCGCATCCGAGGGACGTAGGCCGAGGGAAGAGAGCTTCGGTGGGGAACTCCATGAGGGATAAGGTGGACTTGGCCAAGTGGCTAAGACTGAGTGTCGGAGGCTCAAACTTGATGTTTGAGGGTTTACTCGACGGTTGGATGCTCAAACAACTTGGTGTTTGAGGTTTTGCCCGACGTTAGTCGACTGGCATAGGTGCCGGTTCAACTAGTCCAAGTCGACTAGGGTTCGACTGGTGTAAGGCTAGGGTTTTGTGCTGGGAAGTCGACTGCCATGGACTGGCAATGATCGATGATGTCGAATGATCGCCGAGCAATAGCGATCGTGATGGGAGTGTCGCGAGAACAGAACACTCCATAGCCGACTGGGCAGTCGACTACTAGGTCACCAGTCGACTGATGGGCATCACCAGTTGACTAGTAGGTGGTCCGTTGTAACTTGTCTGACGTGGATCTGGCTGTTGTGAGACAACGGCTACAGGTGCAGTCGACTGGTGTCGTTTGGCAGTCGACTGCTGGGCGCGAAAATAGCTCGATGTAGGTTATAAAAGAAGCTCGAGATGGAGGTTTTTGCCATGGTTTTTGTGGAGCTATTGGAGGGGAATTGCTGCTGCATTCCAGTCCTTCAAGAGCCAATCAAAGCAAGCAACAAACAAGTGATCAAAAGCAATCGGTGAAAAGTGTTTCTTTTGTATTGTATTTGTATTCTTGTTTGTATTTGTATATTACTGTTGTAATTGCTTGTGAGAGGTTTCTCCACCTCCGACGTGTAGTCGAGAAAGAGTTTGAGTATTGTCGTGTGCATCTCTAGAGCTCGTTGAGCTCGCCCCGTGGAGTAGGAACCCTAAGGTTCCGAACCACGTATATGCTTGCGTATTTGGTGTGCTTGTATTGTTGTTAGTATTACTGTTATTTCTATTGTTCTTCCACTGCGTATATTAACAACAATTGTAGACGAGCACACGAGAACGAATTACGATATCCAACTAACGAGGGCTATTCACCCCCCTCTAGCCGGCCGTTTCGATTCCCCAACAAGTGGTATCAGAGCGAGGTCGCTCTTCAAGGACTAACCGCCGTGAGAGCACTACAAGATGGCCGGCTACAACCTTCAACCACCAAAATTCGAAGGAGACTTTCTATGGTAGAGAAGAAAAATGGAGGTATACCTAGAAACCAATTTTGATTTTATGATTATTATAGAAAATGGTTTTGAAATGCCTAGGGACAAGTACAACAAGCCAATTGAGAAGTCAAAATGGACCCAAGACCAAATCAAAGACTTCAAGACAAATCTCAAGGTAATCAAGTTGATTAGTGATTTGTTACCTAACACTATTTGGTCTAGATTGGGTGATTATAGGGATGCAAGGGAATTATGAAATAAGGCAATGAAATTCCAAGAAAATTCCCAATCGGCACAAGTAGAGGAGAATGCCGAAGAAGAATCACCATCCACTTTTGAAGATGTGGATGACTTGGTGGAGACCTCCACCTCTAGCATTGAGGGGGAGGAGAGGCAATCTTCCATCCCGGAGCAAGAACAAGAAGCATCCACATCCGGGAGAAGTGAAGATCAAGAAGAGGCCTCCACCTCCTCCCTAGGTAACTCAAGTGTTATTATTTTAAATAAAAATCACATAATATGTTTTGAGTGTAGGGAGAAAGGGCATTACAAGAGCAAATGCCCTAAATTGGCTAAGGAAAAGGCATCAACACCAAAAGTTAACCCAAAGTCAAAGGATGCCTGTGTTCCCAAAATCAAGAGCAAATAGCACATTGTGTGTTTTAAATGCAATCAAAAGGGATACTACCGAAGCCAATGCCCTAGGGGGAGGAAGAAAGGGAAAGAAGGTGCAACTCATGTAGGGGGAGCTCCTAAAGCTAACCCTAAGGTAAATTTACTTAATGCACCTTTAATTCCTAGAGTTAAAAAGCATGCTAAGAATTATTTTAGCTCTCTTGCTATTATCAATGAAAAGCATGCTAGGAGAAATAATAAGGTTTATTGCTTAGGTGCCAAGCATGTTCATATAACTAAGGACAAACCTAGGACTCATAATTCTAGACCTATTTTACCTAAAGAGTCCATTAGGAGAGTTGAAAACCATCTAGGCATTAACCCTAAGAAGGGTAGACACATGGCTAAGAAGAAGAACATTTCCCCTAAACCTAATGAAAATTCAAAATTGGGAAAATTAGAGTTAGAAAACCAAGCCTTGAGGTCAAGGCTAGAAAAATTGGAAAAGACCCTAGCAATAATATCAAACTCGGTTAAGGGGTCTAATGTACAAAAGTCAAGACCTAGAAAACAAGAAATGTCTAAGGGCAAGAAGGGTTTGGGTCACAAACCTATGTCCTACCATAATGTTCCATTTAATTATGGAACCACATCTAGGTCTAGGAAAACCAAGGCTAATAGGGAAGTCATCCCTAAGTCTAGCCATGGTATGTGTTTAGTGGCTAACACCTCAAAGAAATCAAATGTAGCCACTAAGAAGGTCAATGGAGGAGTCACCTCTAGAGTTGACCCAAGTAAGACCCATTTGACTATGGATTCAAAGCCAAAAAGAGTCGTTAGGAAGGTATCTAGGGAAGTTATCCCTAGGGAATACCTTGTTAACCCAAGGAGCTCCAATATGTATTGGGTTCCTAGAAGCGTGATCGATTCATGCTAGATGGGTTAGGGTGTGTCAACCCTAGGTGGATGGGTAGTTAACCTAGCCATGATGAGTTGACACATTAGGATGTGCCAATATGGTTTGAGGAGTTAAAAAATGATTTAAATTGGCACAATTCGGTCTTAGAGGTATTGGTGTGCCATTTTGGGTTTTTGGCACACTAAGGAAATAATGGCATTAAGGCAAAATGAATTTAATCCCTAGAAATGGCAAATTAATTTTAACACTTAGGTATTCTATACCTTAGTATATTTTACTTGCCATGATTTGTTTGCCTTACCATGTCATGACATCATTTTCATTTTTATCTATGAAATGTCAAGATAATGTTTAGAATTATTTTTAGATGTCATGTATGCTTAGTTCTCATTCACATGCCATGACATCATGATATTGGCATATGTTTTTATCTAAATCATATTTATGCCATAATCATATCATGCATATAAATAAAATGAAATTAAGGACTATGGCATGATTTGATGGGAATCAAATAATATTGCCTAGAAATATGCATGAGACCATTAAAAGAATAAAAACCCACATCTCACTAGATTAATTGCCTTGAATGTGTTTTACACATCTAGATATAAGTGAGATGTTTAAGGAAAAGAAATTAAAGGGTTTGAAAAACATTTTGAAAAACCTTGGTGAAGTCTATCTTTTGATAGCTATCACCATTGAATGAGATGATACAAAGAGGGCTCTTTATTGAAGCTTTTCTTATATTTTGAACTTTGTATCAATCTCCTAATTTAATGGGTAAAATAATTTTCCAATATTTTTCACCCATAATGTTTTATGATAAGTAATATACATACCAAATTTCAAGAATTTTAAACTTATATATATTTACTTATGGATTTCGGAAATCCATTTTAAATCAAAAGCTAAATCTGATTATCGATCGCCATGGATGGCATTGGTGATGAGGTGGTGACAGACTAATTTGATTTGATCATTTGGGTAAATCTTGTTGGTTAGGCCCATGTTCAGCTAGGTTAAGGCCCCCTAACCACTCCTAACCCTAGGATATGCTTGGGAGAGCATTAGGGAGGGTGGAAATCCATTGGACATGGATTAGGAGAAGGATTTTAGGGAGAGTATCAACTTTAAGGTGGAAGAGAGTTCATTGTTGAACTTTGCCTTAATTTTGATTTGGTTAATGTTCCTATTGGCTTAGGGACTCTCCAAGGACATTGTTGGTGCAATGGTCAAGGGGGAGCAAGCCTCTAGGGGGAGGTATCCATCATGGGAAGATGGATGTGTATTTCCTCATGGGAGGAAAATTGGGTTGCCTCTCTTTAAGTGATATGGGATCATTAGAAAGATTATAGGCATGTGTTCCTCCAAGGGAGAGATTGTAAGATCTCATTGGGATATGAGACATTCATACCCTCGGGGAGGACCTTTTTGATGTAATGTCAAAAAGGGGGAGAAGTTACCAAGTTACAAATTAGGGTTCGTTGGAATTCTCATTGGGATATGAGAATTGTCAATATGGGAGAATTGGTAGACTTGAGATGGTAGTTTTGTAAATTATCAAAAAGGGGGAGATTGTTGGTGCAATCGGCCCAGGTTGACTCGAGTTTGACTCGAGCAGTACCTTGATAGTATTTTGATGATAGACAAAACTCATGACATGGAATTGTCATGGGAAAGTCCAACATGGTGTTGGCATGGAAAATCCAAGCATGGAGCTTGGTGTGGAAGTCCAAGGGGGAAGCCTTGGCATGGGAAAGTCTAAAGCATTGCGAAGCCGTGCGCTTGGTGCTTGGCATGGGAAATCCAAAGCATTGCGAAGTCGTGCGCTTGGTTCTTGGTGAGAAATGCATTGCGAAGTCGTGCGCTTGGTGCATTTGGGAAGTCTTGAGAACTTGGCAAGTTCACTAGGCTCGGGTCCTTGAGTCGGTGAAGGATGGCATTGCGAAGCCGTGCGCTTGGTGCATCCGAGGGACCGCCGGACGGGGAGCGAATGGAGTGAGCCCAAAGGGAAGCATACTTCTAGGGCATGAGACGCGAAGGATGGCGTTGCGAAGCCGTGCGCTTGGCGCATCCGAGGGACGTAGGCCGAGGGAAGAGAGCTTCGGTGGGGAACTCCATGAGGGATAAGGTGGACTTGGCCAAGTAGCTAAGACTGAGTGTCGAAGGCTCAAACTTGATGTTTGAGGGTTTACCCGACGGTCGGATGCTCAAACAACTTGGTGTTTGAGGTTTTGCCCGACGTCAGTCGACTGGCATAGGTGCCGGTTCGACTGGTCCAAGTCGACTAGGGTTCGACTGGTGTAAGGCTAGGGTTTTGTCTTTAGGCGATCATCGCCATGGATCGGCGATCGATGTCGATCGCTATGGATCGGGTAGCGATCGGCGATGTCGGCTGCCATGGGTGATCGATGTCGGCGATCAACTATCGAGGATGACGATCGGTGATGGGAGTGTTGCGAGCAGAGAACCCTCCATAGCCGGTCGATCGACTACTAGGTCACCCGGTCGATGGGCATCATCGATCGGGTAGGTGATCCGTTGGAACTTGTCTGACGTGGATCTGGCCGTTGTGAGACAACGGCTACAGGGGCAGTCCACTGGTGTCGTTTGGTAGTCGACTGCTAGGTGCAAAAATAGCTCGATGCAGGTTATAAAAGGAGCTTGAGATGGAGGTTTTTGCCATGGTTTTTGTGGAGCTATTGGAGGGGAATTGCTGCTGCATTCCAGTCCTTCAAGAGCCAATCAAAGCAAGCAACAAACAAGTGATCAAAAGCAATCGGTGAAAAGTGTTTCTTTTGTATTGTATTTGTATATTACTGTTGTAATTGCTTGTGAGAGGTTTCTCCACCTCCGACGTGTAGTCGAGAAGGAGTTTGAGTATTGTCGTGTGCATCTCTAGAGCTCGTTGAGCTCGCCCCATGGAGTAGGAACCCTAAGGTTCCGAACCACGTATATGCTTGCGTATTTGGTGTGCTTGTATTGTTGTTAGTATTATTGTTATTCCGCTGCGTATATTAACGACAATTGTAGACGAGCACACGAGAACGAATTATGACATCCAACGAACGAGGGCTATTCACCCACCTCTAGCCGGTCGTTTTGATTCCCCAACAAAATCCTTTAGGATTAAGGCTCAAATGTATTTCCAAGGTAACCATAACCTTGAAAATAACCTAAAGTGCCACCTTTATCATGGTTGAGTTAACTACTCATCCAATCATGGTTGGCACATTCTAACCCATTTAACGTGAATCAATCACGCTCTTTGGAACCCAAAATCTATTTGAGCTCATTGAATTAATTAGGTATTCCTTATGGATAACCTCCCTAGATACCTTCCTAATGACCCTCCTAGGCTTGTTAGCCTTGGTCATTGTGGTCTTACCTAGGTTGACTCTAGAGGTAACTCCCCTTGCAACCTTGGTCTTCCTAGACCTAGTTTGTGTTCCATAGTCAAATGGAACACAATGATAAGTCACCTTTGGCTTAGGTTTGTGACCCAAACCTTTCTTGCCCTTGGTTGACCTTTGTCTTTTGGGTCCTAGATGTTGTCTTTGAGATCTTGACCCTTGACTTTGACTATTAGACCCTTGAAATTGATTTTATAGCTTATTTAGGATCTTTTCTAGTTTTTCAAGCCTTGACTTTAAGGCTTGGTTCTCTAATTCTTATTGCCCAAATGATTTTTGATTAGGTTTTTGGGCAATACCATTTACCGTAGACATATGTTTACCCTTATTGGAATTGATACCTAAATGGTTTTCGATTTTCTTAATTGCTTTCTTAGGAATGACATTTCTAGGGACATTAGTCCCAAATTTCTCTTTCTTTGAAATAGATCTAGAGTTATCATTCCTAGCACGCTTCGATTCATGAGTAATGGCAAAGTTATTTGAATTAATTCTAGCATGCTTTTGCTTAGAATTTAAGGAATGAGCATTATGAAAATATACCTTAGTGTTTGCTTTAGTAGCTCCCCCTACTTGTGATACTCCTTCTTGGGTCTTCTTGCTCCCCCTAGGACATTGATTTCGGTAATGTCCCGGTTGCCGACATTTGAAGCAAATGATATGCTCCTTGTCTTTAGATGATGGGGAACCGGCATCCTTTGACTTTTGTTGACATTTAGGCGCCGGGGGAGTCTTCTTAACCTTCTTTGGGCACTTGCTCTTGTAGTGCCCATACTCCCTATACTCAAAACACAATATATGGATTTTATTTGAAATTGGAGTGTTTGAGTTACCTAGTTCGGTGGTGAGGGTCTCTTGAGCTTGTTCTTCCTCTTGACCGAATGTAGATGGTACTTCTTGTTGCTCCGGTGTTGAGGATGCTCTAATCTCCTCAATCCTAGAAGTGGATACTTCTTCCACTTCTTCCACCTCTTCTTTCTCTAATTCGGAGGTTGACTCCTCACTTTCTTGTGAGGATGATGAAGCTTCCTCTTCTGTCTCCTCCTCTTCCAAGTCTTCTTGGACCGATTCGGGATTGTCGTGGAACTTGACCAACTTGTTCCACAACTCCTTGGCATCCCTATAGCTTCCTAATCTAGACAAAATGTCATTAGGTATCAAATTAATTAACATTTTTGTTACCTTAATGGTTGTCTTGAATTTTTGTCGTTGCTCCTCGGTCCATCGCTTCATTTTAAGGATTTCGCCGTTCTCTCCTCTCGGAGAATCAAAACCTATAATCACGGCAAACCAATTTTCTATGTTCGTCATTAGAAAATATTCCATCCTACCTTTCCAATACGCGAAATGTTCGCGGTCGAAGGAAGGCGGAACTTTGATGTCGTCACCCAATCTCTCCTCGAACTCCATATTGTTCCTCTAGCGTCTTGACTCCGGGTTGTTAATCCGTAGAAGAGCCCCGGGCTCTTATACCAATTGTAGGATATTTGACGTCGCTAGAGGGGGGGTGAATAGCGCGTGACGGTTCGTAGATGGAATTCGATCGCGTGTTCGTCTCTACAATTTCGTTAGTGCACAGCGGAAATAGTACAATAACAAAATACGCAAACACAACAAGAACACAAGTATGTAACGTGGTTTGGAACCGCACGGTTCCTACTCCTCGGATCGAGCTCTACGAGCTCTAGTGATGCACACACAACCACTAATAAACACTCCTTCTCGGAACAATCCGGAGGCGGAGAAACCTCGTACAATAATGATTACAACAATAATCAAATAGATACAAGCAAATACGATAATGAAATACAAATGCAAGTAAAGGAAAACACTTTACAAAAGCCTTTGATTGCTTGATCTTTGATTGCCTTGAACTAGCTTTGAAGGACTGAAAAGCACCAACTTTCCCCTTAAATTTCGTCCAAGAAAATCGCTATCTTTTTCTCCATCACGAGTTCCTTTTATAGCTTCAACTTGTGCTAGAAAAGGTCTATCAGTCGACTGCTCAGGACCATCAGTCGACTGATCACATTGTTGCTATGAGACAACGGTGTAATCCACGCTAGAAAAATCCAATGGCTAGGACATCAGTCGACTGATCATGAGCATCAGTCGACTGATGAGCCATCATTCGACTGCTCGTCGTAGTGGTCGAGTGAGACTCCATTCTGTGGTCGAAAATCCGAGCACCACTCGACTGATCACACGATCAGTCGACTGCTCGAGCCATCAGTCAACTGCCCACCTCTTGCAGTCGACTGCTAGACCACTTCTCGTAGTCAAACCCTAGTTGACTCGGTCCAGTCGACTGCAACATGGCACCAGTCGACTGGCACACCTCAAACATGAGGTTTTAGCCCAAGTATGGTGCCCCCATACTTGCTAGACCACCCTTAGCCTAGACCTAAGCCTTCTAGCCACCTCCATCAGCCTCACGCCTCTCGGATCCCTCCAAGTCATCCATGACTTGTTCATCCATCGCGTTAGCCTTCAGGTGCTTCCATCGGCTATGTCATGCTAACGGTGTCTACACCACCAAGGCACATTGGACTTACGCCGCCAAGACTCCGCTTGGACTTTACGCCGCCAACCATTGGACTTATGCTGCCAAGACTCCCGCTTGGGCTTTACGCAGCCAATATCAAACCCCTTGGACTTCTCATGCCAAGACTCAAGCTTGGACTTTCCCTTGCCAACCCATGTTGGACTTTTACATTGCTAAGACCCTTGCTTGGACTTTTCATGTGCCAAGTGTCCCACTTGGACTTTTCATGCCATGTACTCAAGACTTGGACTTTACCAAATGCCAAGTGTTCCACTTGGACTTTCCATGCCATGTACCCATGACTTGGACTTTACCTTTACAATTACATTGTCATATATTTTTGTCGAACATCAAAACATCATTTGAGTCAAACTCGAGTCCTGGTCAATCGTGACCTGAGCCGATTGCACCAACAGGGATGACTCGCAATTAAGTAAAGGAGACTCCCTATTGCGCTCCTATAGTACTTTAGGTCAATAGGTTTTCTGTCTACATCTTCTCCTATTTTAACATTTGTTGCCATGGGTGTATTAATGATTTTAGCATTTTGCATCCCGAATCGGTTAATTAATTCCTTAGCATATTTTTGTTGATGTAAATAAATTCCTTCTTTAGTTTGCTTAATTTGTAATTCTAAAAATAAATTTAATTCTCCTACTAAGTTCATTTCAAATTCACTTTCCATGAGTGAAATGAATTTATTTAGTAGGATTAAATTAGTTGTTCCAAAGATTATGTCATCTACATAGACTTGGGCTATAAAAAATTCTTTGCCTATGGATTTTACAAAAAGGGACGGGTCGACTAAGCCTTGGCTAAACCCTTTAGACTTAAGGTATACCGAAAGCTTCTCATACCAAGCTCTAGGAGCTTGTTTTAGTCCATATAAAGATTTCTTGAGTTTAAACACATGGTCGGGTTTATCTAAGCTTTCGAATCCTAGGGGTTGACTAACATACACTTCTTCCTTAATAAGTCCATTCAAAAATGTTGACTTGACATCCATTTGAAACAATTTAAATCCTCGATGTGCAGTGTATGCCAACAACATTCGAATGGATTCTAATCTAGCTATGGGGGCATAGGTTTCATCGTAATCTAACCCTTCTACTTGACAAAACCCTTTCACAACCAATCTAGCTTTGTTTGTAACTACTTCACCTTTGTCATCAAGTTTGTTTTGGAAGACCCACCTTATTCCAATAATTGATTTATCTTTAGGTGGTGGTACTAATTCCCAAACTTTGTTCCTAGTAAATTGAGCTAGCTCTTCTTGCATTGCAATAATCCAATCGTGATCAAGGAGAGCTTGTTCAATGGTCTTGGGTTTGATTTTCGAAATCAAGGAGATTTGACTAAGATTTCTATATGATGTTCTAGTTTGAACCCCTAGGCTAGGATCACCTATCACTTGGTCGATAAGATGATTCGATTGAATCCTAGAATGACTTGGGTTAGGGTCACCTATCACTTGATCGATAGGATGACTCAATTGAATCCTAGACTGGCTTGGATTAGGATTAATAGTAGACTCGATTTCAAGGTCAGAGTCGAGTCTGGTATGAATCGGTTTGCTAGTTGGTTTTACTATGGGTTTTGTGGGTTCATGTCCTTCATCGAATACTATATTAATTGTTTCCTCAATTTTAAGGGTGTCATTGTTATATACCCTATAGGCTCTACTTGTAGTTGAGTGTCTTAGAAAGATACCGATGGAGGTTTTGGATGTGAACTTTCCTAGGTAGTCCTTAGTGTTTAGGATATGCACCTTATATCCAAATACTCTAAAATATTTAATGATAGGTACTTTGTCATGGTAGATTTCATATGAGGTATTAAGGTGCCTCTTTACCATAAGAATTCTATTTTGGACATAACAAGTCGTACTAATGGCTTCTGCCCAAAACCTATCGGGTAGGTTATATTCGTTCAACATGGTCCTAGTGGCTTCTTGTAGGGTTATATTTTTCCACTCGACTAGGTCATTTCGTTGTGGGGTTCTAGGACACGAGAATTCATGGTGGTGTCCGTTTAGGTTACAGAAATATGTGAACCTGTGGTTTTTGAATTCACCACTATGATCACTTCTAAGTCTTTTAATTTTAAGCTTCTTTTGGTTTTCGATTAATTTAAACAAGTTGATGAGCTGGTATAAGGTACCACTTTTGTGTTTAAGGAACCTAACCCAGGTAAACCTAGAATAGTCATCAATTATGACTAGGCAAAATTGACTTCCATTAAGTGACTTGGCTCCATGTGAATCGAATAGATCCATGTGTAGAAGCTCAAGCACACTTTTGGTTCATTCTTGATTAGTTAGTTGATATTGTGTCCTAGATTGTTTACCTTGTTGGCAAGCATTACATATTTTATTGTCTAAGTTGTTGAGGTTGGGCAAACCTCTGACTAAGCCACTCTGACTCATGTTGTGAACGAGTCTTGAGTGCGAGTGACTGAGTCATCGGTGCCACAACCAAGATTCCTCTTGCTCTGTCATAAGACACTTGGTTGAGGAGTTAGGTAGATTAATAATGTAGATGTTGCTATTCCTAGTTCCTTTAAGTATTGTTTTAGAGGTTTCATTTGTTTTAATTAAGCATTCATTTTCTAAGAATATAACCTTATAGTTGTTATCACATAATTGACTTACACTAAGTAAATTATATTGAAAATCTTCAACTAATAAAACATTGTGAATCGTGAAATTAGAATTTAGCTCAATATCACTTGATCCCATGATTTTGAGCTTGGCGTTGTTTTCAAAAGCTACCGATTCTTGTCGTTTGAATCTAAGCTTCGAAAATTTAAGTTGGTCTCCGGTCATATGTCGGGAGCACCCACTATCCAACATCCATTGATTCTACAGACAAGGTAGTTGGATCGGATATTGAAATTTAAAGATTGGTTGAAGATTATTAGTCCTAGATCATCTCATCCATTTCTTCATGATCAAACACGTTATCCTTATGTGTTCTTGTGAGATGACTTCAATTTTACTTGATTAATTTAAATGAACCGAAACTAGTCAACCTTGGGTTATATTTGGATTTAACCATAAGCTCACAAAGTCACCTTTTCAAGAAATTGGCTTCCAGGTCGTGGCGAGGCACAGAGGACTTCTTTGATCGGAACAATGACCACTTCCTTAGACAAAGCTAAGTTCGAGAAAATAATAACTTGATTCACCTAAGATCACTTCCTAGTCTAACTAGTTAAGGATACGACGAGGTAGCTTTAGCTAGTTCCACTTAGGCGAGTGCACCGAGCTAGATACACCTTATCTAACTCGGACACACAAGACTTCACTTTCCTAGCATACTATCATCTCGCTGCGTCCTAGTACTATGTTGTCAAGTGTTGATGAGTTATAGTTCCTATCTAACCATTCTAAAAACAAAAAGAAAAAGACCTAAGCATGCAAATTCTAAGTAATAACACAAACAAATTTTGTACTAGCTCCGCCTGGACCATTGAATCGGTTCGGTTTTTCCATGTAGTGGATTTGGTCCTTGGGAACCCAGTACTGGTTAGATCCTAATTGGGAAATCAAAGTGGTCTTAGGGACCCATGCTTGAACATGTTTTCTATTTCGACTTACAATTGACGTATATGACTTATTAGTTGTATTTGAGCTAAACCCAAGTCTGGCCTTGTTGTACACGACCCTTTGCGATCCAAGTAAAAGGTCAAGTCCCTTGGATCCTAATGTGAACCTTTCCAACGTATGCCTAAGGTCTTCGACTTGACTTTTCAAAAGTGAGTTCTCAACTTCGAGTTTTTCAACTCGAGTTGAGTCATCCTCTTGAACTTGACTAGTCGAAGAGGTTAGGGAGACCTTGTGTTTAAGGAGTTTAACCTCCTCAACTAAGGACTCGACCTTGGACTCGGACTTAGATAACTTTCTAGTTAAGAATTTAATTGCATTGTATAAATTTCTAAGCAAAGATCGACTTACCTTAAGTGACTCTTTTGAACTGGATGTGTATCCGTGGCTTGTCTTGAATAGCGACTCATCGTCGGATCCTAACTCGGACTCTTCCTCGGATTCGGATTGTTGATCGGTCTTGGTCGGTTTGGCCATAAGGATGAGATCGTCATCTTCCTCCTCCGACAATTCTTCCCAAGTAGCGTTAAGCGCTTTCTTAGTCTTGGGTGCTTTGTTCTTTAGTTTCGGACACTCTGACTTGATTTGTCCGAACCTATTGCATTCAAAACATCTAAAAATTAGAATTAGACTTAGATTTACCTTGATTGACGGTTCATCTTTGGCTCTTGATCATCTTCCGAACTAGATTCACTAGTTCGGTTTCCATCTCGGGGTCTACCTCCGACTCGTACTCATCCTCTTCCTTGAGGGGTAGTTTGTTTGCGGTCTTCTTCTTCGAACCTGCAAGTAAGAAAATACCTTTCTCGGGAATCGAATTAGACTGTTCATGAAGTTTAAATTCATAAAATAACTCATCTAATCTAATTTTTGAAAGGTCCTTAGAAACCTTGTAGGCATCGACCATGGATGCTCACAAGGTATTCCTAGGGAAAGCATTTAAAGCATACCTTATAAGGTCTCGATTCTCGACCTTTTGTCCGATGGTGTGCAAGATATTGACGATATCTTTAATATGGGTGTGTAGTTGTGTCACAGTCTCATGTTCCTGCATTTTTAAGTTATACAATTTATTGAATAAAAGGTCTCGTTTACAAACCTTTGTGTCATCGGTTCCTTCGTGTAACTCGATGAGTTTAGTCCACAAATCCTTCGCACTTATGAAGGGGTCGACGCGGTTTAGCTCCTCTGTAGACAAGCCGCATTGAAGGATTTGGGTAGCCTTTGCATCGGCTTCCACTTGTCTTTTCATGGCATTAGTCCACTGATCGTAATCCAAGGATTGACCCACTTCATTAGTAGGAAGCGTGAATCCAGTTTGGATTATGACCCACATCTCGATCTGGGTCTTAAAGAAGCACTCCATCTGACCCTTCCAATAACAGTAGTCATCTCTGTTGTAAAACGGAGGTCGGACGGTGCAAAACTCTTCGAGATGGGACATTTAGACAAAATAAGGAAAACAAGCACCTCACAAAACAAAAACAATCGAAATGTACCAAGACTTTCGTCTTGGATTAGTAGTGTGGGAGAATGAATTTAAACAAAATGAAAAAGTCATAAAACAAAAATAAATAGAAAAAAATATGTAAAAATTGCTAGATTGGTGGTTTCACCAAATCATAGCGCTCCCAGCTCTGATACCAATTGTTGGATCGATTTGAGCGCTAGAGGGAGGGGTGAATAGAGCAAGAAAAACTTTTCGAATTTGTTCATCGATTCGATACATAAGAAGAGTAAAGTGCAGTGGAAAATAAATATAAAAAATTTGTTTTTACTTGGTTCACATCCTTCGGCTACTAATCCAAGTCCCTAACGGTCCTAGACCGCGTATGGAGGGCAAAACACTAAAAACACTCCTCCTCGTTAGAGGTAGGAGAAAGCGAGTACAATCAATACGAAAAACAATCAAGGTAGAGGGACACTCCCCCTCTCCTTGTTACAATTAAAGCTCAATAAGGAAAGATGTGAACAAGATTTAAAGATGACAATTAAATAAAAATATACCAATGATTATTGAAGATAGGACTTCAGCTCTTGTCGTCAGAGTTACGGTAGCACTTCATCGTCGTAAGATCGTCATAGAAGAGTAGCGCAGCAAGAGCACTTTTGATCACTTAGAATGATGAAAATCGGGTGGAGAACACCTTCTTTTATTGCCTTGTGAAACCCTAATCATTGAGATGAGGTTTCATGAGGTGATGCCACCTAACCCTTGAGAAATGATGATAAGCTTTGACTCTCCTCGAGGCTGATCCTTGACCAGTAGTCGACTGATCAACCCTATCAGTCGACTGTTGGAGGCATCAGTCAACTGATGGCAGTGTTTCTAGCTGCAATGAAGAGTTAGCTCGAAAATGCACTTAATATAAGTAAGCTCGATCGCCATTTTCCATCCGATCTCGACTTAGACCTTCCTTGGGAAGTCTTGGTCGGATCGTCGCCTAAGGACGTCCCCGTACGGACGACACGATGTTACTTACACTCACTCACACGAGCTTACCTCAACCTTCACCTTTGAAGCTTCGCTTTCGGTCTTCGCCTGAGTTCTTCGGCTCTCTTCAAAGTCCTCCCGGTGTTGTCCAACCACCACGGCTAACCTCAGGGTGTCACTGACCTTCAGCTTTAGCTTAACAATTCTGCACACTTGATTTAGCTCGTTAGATAACAAAATGAACTTAACATTGTGTATTTGCTATAATCAAAACTCAGGTTCGATTCAGGTTTCTAATGCACCAACACATTCGACTTTTGCCACCAAGGCTACAACTTGGACTTTACGCTGCCAATATCACACCTTTGGACTTCCCAAATTCCAACTCCATGTTGGACTTTCCAAATGCCAAGACCCATCCTTGGACTTTTTGATTTCCAAGACCCATCCTTGGACTTTCCATGCCAAATGTGCAAGACTTAGACTTTACCATTGCCAAGACCCATGCTTGGACTCTCCATGGCAAGTACACAAGACTTGGACTTTATATGCCAAGTAAACAAGACTTGGACTTTACCATTACCAAGACCCATGCTTGGACTTTCCATGACAATCACATTGTCATACGTTTGTCGAACATCAATGACAATTATATTGTCATACGTTTTGTCGAACATCAAAATACTGCTCAAGTCTTGTCAATCGTGACCTGGACTGAACCAACAATCTTCCCCTTTTTGATGTTTGACAAAACCTTTGAGTTAGGCCGCTTAACTCAAGCCATCCAATCTCCCAATTCTCCCCCTTTTTTGACATACATCAAAAAGGCTCTCCCCAAGGGTATCAATGTCTCATATCCCAATGAGATCTTACAATCTCCCCCTTGGTCCAAAAACATCTATAATGCCTTCACTCTTCCTAATGATAAGTCCCATATCATAATATGAGAGGCAATCCTTACTTATGCAATTCTGCCCCTTTGGTAACCCTTCATATCTCTTCCTTTGAGGAATACATATCCATCATCCCATGATGGATAACCTCCCCCTAAAGGCTTGTTCCCCCTTGACCGTTGCACCAACAATGTCCTTGGAGAATCCCTAAGACTATAGGAACACTAAACCATCAAAATTAAGGATAAAAGTTCAAACTTGAACTTCCACACACCTTAAAAGTTGATTCTCACCCTAAACAACATCCTAATCCATATCCAATGGATTCACACCTTTTCAATACTTTCCAAGGCATATCCTAGGGTTAGGAAATGTTAGGGTAGTCTAAATTAGCTAAAACTGGGCTAAAACAAACCTTATATACCCAAAATTAGCCTTGGTAGTCGACTCGATCAACAACCAGTAGACTGCCCTCAACGCCAGTCGACTACCTTGTTATGTTTGAGAGGTGTCCTAAGGCAATCAGTCATGCCCCGAGAGTATGCTGAGCCAAAAAATAAACGGACAACATCTCCTTCTACGTGACACTATATCCTGTTGATACAAGGCCTTTCAGCCACAATCACAACAATATATATAAATATATATATAATAAACACAGCGGAAATTACCACAATGAAATACCAAACTACACAATGCATACCGGTATGACTAACCACAAAATAACGACAGAAAAAATGAAACAACACGTGAGTACATCAACATTGTCTACACAACATCCACCATATAAATCTGGATCAACATAAGAAACATCCAAAAACTAAAGAAAACATAAATCCAAAGTCAGAACCCTTGGAAGTGAGATGAGATGTTGCCAGCCGGCAATGCTCCAAGCCCATCACGAAGTCAGCTACCTGTTACTTGGGCGACAAGAAAACCTAGGGTCTGTGGTGGTGAGTACAAAACACAACGGTAATAAGAATAGAAGTGCATGAATAATATATATATATATATCACATGCGAGCCAACAATATGTTGTCTAAAGGTATAACAGGTATACACCAGCTTGATATAACAACTATATAACTAAACTGATCAGCAATAAGAACTTAAGGTACTGACATACCTGAAGATCGACAACGATGTAACTCATACAACCTGAGTATAAGTACCATAATATGACACCTACAACATGGTAGAGTAAATACTGACTCTGTAATCAACAACACCGACATACTAACATTCTATGTCAAAAACACATTGAACCGGGTCCATCCCGTATCACCTCAAGGTATTGGTCAAACGTATACAATAGCCCGACAAACTCATACTGGTATCCCACACACTATCATATAGCAAATGCAAGTAGCATTTATGATAATGTACAAACAAATGCAGCAAGCATAGCACAAACAAATGCAACATTACAATAAGCTATATATATATATATATATATATATATATAAGAACACGACAATGCAGAATGCATGGTCATACCTGCTCTCCCTAACTTCTACCATGACCCCAGTGTGGCCTAGGTGGCTCAACATGACAACTATCCCAACTCAACACCAACCACTACTCTCGAGTGGCCGAGTGACCAGTACGAACAAGTAGCATATAAGCGTAAAGAGCTAGTTGTAGGATTGTGTTTCTCCAAAAGAAAGGGGTGAATCTCGAAGATTAAAAAAATATTTTTATCTTTAAAAACTATTTAGAATATTTTAAAATATATTATGAGTATACAGCGGAAATGAAAATAAGGTAATTTATTTTACTTGGTTCACAAGGCTAACTGGATTGCTACTCCAAGGCTCGTAGCTCTTCCGAGAGCTACCTTAATGGGCAATCAATAAATGCCCTCCGACTCGAGAACTCTCTACTTCGGAGGGTTTCACTTTTTACAAATGTAGAGCTAGGTAACACAATACCCACTCTTTGAAATTAAGTACAGAAGCGAAAAAGAAAGTAAGCAATTACAAGAGCTTATACCGACACTAAGTAGATGATTGAAGTTTGCTCGAAGTGTCGGAAGATCGCCTTGTTATGGAGATTTAGCTTTGGTGGATGAGAGTAGATTTTGACAGCACTTGATGTAGATTTGATGTTTTGCTCAGATCCGATCGAGCACATATTTTATAAATTTTTTCCAGTCGACTCCACATTAGCTCGTCAATATGGAATTTGTGGTCTTCCAGTCGATTGAATCCTCTCTAGTCGACTCAACATCACCCAACTCTGCATCGAGAAATTTGCCTCTTCAGTCGACTGAACCCCTTTCCATCTGTGTCTCACGATCTCTGATCGATCACCAGCTGATCCTGCCAAATAGGTATCCAGTCTACTGATCCATATCCAGTCGACTCGAATCCATCCAGTCAGCTGATCCCTGTAAAATAGGATTAGCAAAAATAGATAATATAAAAATGTGATAGCAGTAGTAATACAGCTCAATCTCGACTATAAGTCCCACATGAACTTTTCGTCACATCGACGCCTAGCTTTGTCCCCCTACAGAGGACTCGGGCTCACCTCTTCACTCGAGGCTTACCATCCCGGTACTTGCCGGACTTACCACTCTTGACATCCGATCTGACCCACCAGGGCTTCCACCAGCTGTTCGGTCTGCATGACCCAGCTGGACTTTTTGTCGATTGTCTGATCTTTTGACCCAACCGGTCTTCATGCCAAATGTTCGGTCCACACAACCCATCTGGACTTCATGCCTGGTGTCTGGTGTTCCTGACCTATCAAGATACTTGCGTAGTATCCGGTCAACACGACCTACAAGGACTTCCTGTTAAGCCTGTACACTTAACACTGATATTAGAACACAGGTGAATCCTAACTTTTAACTATGATTTATATAGCAAAACTAAGGTGTGATGCTCACTGCATCAATAATCTCATCCTTTTTGATGTATGACAACACATCAGTTAAAGTTAGGAGAATCAAATACTAATATCCAAATATTGACATGTATAAGAGATGGTCTATCAAATATTGACATGTATAATGGGTGCATAAAATTAACCATGTTTGAGATGCATAAAATCTTATCAAAATTTTGCATCTTTCTTTCAATAAATCTTTAACTTTATAGCTATTCTCTCGCCCTTTGGCATACATCAAAATAAAGCACAAATTTATAAATGCCAATATGATGTAGTGGAGAGTTGAAATTACGAAAAAATTTCAAGCTCAAAATAATATTTCACCCGTGAATTTAATTTGATTTCAAAAACTTAATTCAAACAATTTTTCTAACTCCCCCTTATTATTTAAAATTTCAAAATTTCAAAATATTCAATTTTTATAACTCCCCCTTAATAACAACTTATTTTCAAAATTTTCAAACTTTTAAAAATATTCAAACTTTCCAAACTTTTCAAACTCCCCCTGAATAACAACTTATTTTCAAAATTTCCCAGAATTTTCAAGTCGATGCAAAAATGATAGGGAATAAGTCCAAGCATAAATTCCTAAATATTATATTTATATTTTAAAAATACACATCTAAAAATCGTCCTTAAAGTTAATGTCCATCTCTTTATTAGCTCAAATGATATAGAATTAATCATCAAACTTTGAATTAGAGTTAGTCACTGAAGTGATCAATTTGCTCTTGTAAACCCCGTGTTGGTTCATGTCGATGCACTGGATCTACATCTGGTGCTAGGGGTGCTATCCTAACATCTCACACTCATCTTCGTGGCTCAATACACAAACAGGTAATCCTAGGTGATTGTGAGATGCGAAGGTTAACTTAAATCTATAGGATCAGGAGCTCTAGATTAACCTAATCTAGATTAATTTTCATTTTCCTTTATAAAATAAAATAATATTACTTTTCAAAATAAATTCTGAATATTAATCATGAAAACTTTCTAATCTACCAAGCATAAAACAACTCACACACAAGATTTAAAAATTATTAAATTTATTAAATTCAAGTGACATAACAATCCTAGTCAGTAGATAGAGGATGAGAAGGACCCATGCCCGAAGACCTAAGAAGCTCCATCATCTCTCGATGATCCTCTCTCTGCGCCTGTAATATCTGCATCATCTCTAGATTTTGCTGCTCCTGGTGCTACATCACATCCTCCAACCAAGATAATCTCTCTGCTATGGTAGAAAGTGCTGGAATCCCAAGAAATGGTGATAGACATTCAAATCCTGGGGCTTCCTGATGCTCGGACTTGAAGTGGTGGTCGGGGTCGATCTTTGGCTCATGTTCCTGCTCCGGATTAGGTTGGGGCTGGGGCTGAGAACCATCTCTCTTCCATGCAAGGATATTGTTTTCATCTAAACCTTTTTTTGCTAAACTAAACTGCCAAGATCCTATCATGTCGTACTCAGTAAGCTATTTGATGTTACATGTGGTAACATCAAACCCTAATGCATCAAAGAGGGAGGTGATGACATGGCAGTAAGGCAAATGTGCCTTCCTGCTGGTAACTGACCTAGAATGGTAAATAATGGACTGAAACATCTGTAAGCTAATGTCTATATCTAACCTAGTGGTGAGTGGCAGAATGCAGTTTACTATGACTCGGTACAAGGCATAGTCTTGTACTCTGAGTCTAGTAGAACTAAAGATACTCATAGACGAAGTTCTTTCCTCACCAAAAAGATGCATATGTATCCTATCTAATGTAATATGAGAGTAGTGGTCACCGTACGATAACTCCGTGGATGGAAAACATGCAATAGGGCATGTCAAATGCATGAGTCCTAAATGCTCTCTCAACATAGAGGGGTTAAAGACAAAGTCTTTACCCTGTACTCTAGTCGAATATGAAATGTCATCAATTTTACTAAAATTATTGAAAAACTCTGCACATATGTCTATGTTAATGGAGTTTTTACAATAAACTAGTTTTCCTAATCCATAGTGTGCTATGACATCCATACTAAGCATGCATGCATTACTAAAGTATGATCTACAAATGTACCTAGTAGGCATAGGAATATAAATGGTGTTCTCAAACCTAATCCTATACCCCTCAGTGGGGAACCTAATATCCAAGCATGGAGTCGATGACTCAATTTCAACAACTCTTCTTTTACCCCTAATTGAATTATAAATATTCAATATTTATTAAAAATAACTAAAGTTTTATAGTTATTACCTCGACATTTTGGATGATATTAAAGAAATATGATGACCTAAGGGCTTCAGAAGTATGGAATTAGGGTTTTTGCGGTGAATTTGGGACGGCTGTGAATGATTTTGGCGTGGCTCGGCGTTGGTCTTATAAACGGGATTCAGTCGACTGGAAATAATCCAGTCATTTGAATTAGAGTCGACTGAACATGTTTTCAGTCAACTGTAATAAATTTTACCATTTACTTCGCCGTCTAAACATTATCTACCTATTAATTTTAGTCAAATGAATCTATTTTAGTCAACTGACATCGCGTTTTACCTTCCCAACACTCGGAGGCAACTGAAGCTGATTCAGTCGACTCTTGTTGAATCGACTGAAGACAATTCAGTTGACTGAATTTGAGTATGTTTAATTTTGGTTGATTTTTATGTTTAACTCGATTTAATTGATTTTATTAGGTTAATTTCATTGATTTACTTAATTTATTTGAGATGATTACGTTAGTTGAATTGAATTGATTAGATTATTAAGTTTAATTTAGTAGATTTATTAAGTTTGGATTTAGTTTAATTGAATTTAGTTAAATTTAATTAAGGTAAGAGTAGGTTGATTATGTTTTGTTAAGTAAATTTGTTTATTTAGGTATGTTTGTTTAGTTTAATAAATTTGAATTAATATAAGTTTAATTAAGGTAAGTTGTTAAGATAAATATATTAATTTTGATTTAAGTATATTAGGTTGAGTTAAGCTAAATCAAACTAATTAATCTTAATTACATTCAAAATCATCTTACCCAAATTAGATTTTCAATACACTTATTGTCACTCCCCGAGAGTATGCCGTGCCGAAAAGCAAACGGATGACATCTCCCCTGTACGTGGTAACATTTTGGGATAATACAAGGCCCGTAGGCTACAACAACAACAACATATAAATATGTAAACAAACCACAGCAACATAACAAACTAACTACAACAAATACACAACAGAAACATAAAACAACCATATCACAACTACATACAGTGCATACCGGTATGACTGACACATCACAACATAATGGAATAGCGACAAAATCTGAATCCACAAGTCCACAATACAGTACATTAGGGAAACTCCAAATACATAACACAACATACGGAAAGCCTAAAACAAACACGGGAGCCTCGGAGGTGAGATGAGATGTTGCCAGCCAATGGTGCTCCAAGCCGTCACGAAGACTTCTACCTGTTACCTGGGTGACAGAAAAACCCAGGGTCTGTGGTGGTGAGTATAACTCAGTAGGTAATAGGAAAAAACATGTATATATCAAATATCACATGTAATTCAACAATATAACCTAAAGGTACAACAGGTATAACAGTACAGTATATAAATACATGCATATATCGGTTAACCAGATAAACAATGTATAATGCAGACATACCTGAAAGTCTGCTACGCTACTCTGATCCAACCTGAGCATATATCCAACATATATAACAGGGAGAGTAATACTAACTCACAATGTACTCATGATACAGGTCAAGGTATCTAATGGTCTATCCAACAAATATACAAGTATCTGTCACAACCGTATAACAGATGCAAGAAGGATGCATGAATATGATGTACAACCAAATGCTACAAGCATAGTACAATCAAATGCAACATCACAATAAGCATATATATATAGACTACATCTATATATATAATAATCACAACCATACATATATATATATATACAAGTATCTGTCACAACCGTATAATAGATGCAAGAAGGATGCATGAATATGATGTACAACCAAATGTTGCAAGCATAGTACAATCAAATGCAACATCACAATAAGCATATATATATAGACTACATCTATATATATAATAATCACAACCATACATATATATATATATATATATATATATATATATATATATATATATATATATGGTAATATTCAAAGCGTCATATGATATGGAAATGGAGCATGCATGGTCATGCCTGCGCACCCCTACTCGCTACCACGACCCTAGTGTGGCCTAGGTGGCACGACATGACAACTGTCCCAACTCAACACCAACCACTTCTCAAGAGTGGCCAAGTGGGCGGTATGATCAAGTAGCATATGAGCGTAAAGAGCTCGCTAAACAATGGGGGTCCCTACTGCTGGCCACTTTGACTGACACTACTAATGAGTGGTTGAGTGGCACGCATCCAGGACAACTGCACGCAACTCCAACTACCACCGTCTATAGTGGTAGAGTGCAGCACAATAAATGCTCTGCCCTCACACCAGTTACTCCTCGGAGAGTAACCTGGGAGGCAAGATGACTGACGACTCTCTCAACCCCAAGGGAGACTATGTCATCAGAATGCATGCAAATGACATGAATATACTGTCACACGTACAGACATCTATACATACAAATATATATATATATATATATACATATACAAGCATATATTTATATATATGGTAATATGCAAAGCGCCATATGATATGGCAATGGAGCATGGATGGTCATGCCTGCGCACCCCTACTCGCTACCACGACCCTAGTGTGGCCTAGGTGGCACGACATGACAACTGTCCCAACTCAACACCAACCACTGCTCAAGAGTGGCATGTGGGCGGTATGATCAAGTAGCATATGAGCGTAAAGAGCTCGCTAAACAATGGGGGTCCCTACTGCTGGCCACTCCGACAGACACTACCAATGAGTGGTCGAGTGGCACGCATCCAGGACAACTGCATGCAACTCCAACTAACACCGTCTATAGTGGTAGAGTGCGGCACAATAAATGCTCTGCCCTCACACCAGTTACTCCTCGGAGAGTAACCTGGGAGGCAAGATGACTGACGACTCTCTCAACCCCAAGGGAGACTGTGTCGCCAGAATGCATGCAAATGACATGAATATACTGTCACACGTACAGACATCTACCATAGACTCTCTGTTCAACAAAGAGTCGTATCAATCTGATCAAAACACTCTTTATCTTGTAGAGAGTCATACTCAACTGATCAACGGACTCTATCCTGTAGAGAGTCATACTCGACTGATCATAACTCTCTATCCAATAGAGAGTCATACTCAACTGATCATAACTCTCTATCCAATAGAGAGTCGTACTCAACTGATCGACGCACTCTCTATCCTGTAGAGAGTCATACTCGACTAATCATATCAAGCTTGGACGACCGGTCCGTAGCGACACACTAATCACCCTTCACTTAACCATTACACAACACATGATTGGTAATAAGTATGCAACATATGAGTATTGGAATAAATCCTACCTTTAGGGCATTACCTACCAACGGATGAACCTTTACCCAATTTACTAATCAGGTTATCATCCATACTCCAACATGTACACCCTGCTAAACATTTATAGATCTACCTACATCACATCGGTAACTCCTTAATCATGAGAAAGGAAAATGTGATATCAACATTTGAGGATATATAGCCAACGACAATTATCAAGCATACGGATAATAAGAGCAGGGTCAAGATAATATGGACACCTAACATGCTCATATCTATCACTAAATCTGAATGCAATTACATCTACCTGACCAGGGTAGGAAATTACCCACCTGATATGTAGACTGTGTCGATAGTCTTCACGTCCGTGGATCTGCCTCATATCCATGACCTGCAAGTAACATCATTTACACTTAAATTCAAGCACATGACAAATATACAAATCAACTACTATATCGTTCCTATATTCATATCCCTTTATCGAATACTAATTAGAAACCCCCCATCATCAGGCATAACCCTTCTACAACATCCAACTAGGTTTAAATTATTAAACCTCTTATGTAGGCTCCACCAAAATCAATTAAACATGCTAACACAAATCCACATAAATCCATCCATCATATATATAGCAACTACACTTCTTCCATCGACTATTATTTAATGAATCCAATAATAACCGTCTATAGATCAGACATCACATCTACAATAATCCGAATCCGTACTTACAAAGTTTAGCTTCACTTCACAGTTTCTTGATCCAATTTGCGAGAAACCTAATCTGCCCAGTCAGTTTAACTGCAAGAAAATTCCATCAGATTAGATAAACCTAGCAATCAAGCTAATCAATCGTATAGGTTTGTACCAATTTCAATTAATCAAAATTCCACACATCGTTACCTCTATTCTCTGCCCAAGGAGGTAAAGAGGCATTCTCGGACGAGGAAGAGAAATGAGTAACCATAATAGCAACCACAAACGGTCGAGAGGGAAGCACCGAATGAAAAGAGCAATAGCTCCATCGCGGCTGGGATTGCTATTGGGAGGGGAAACTTCGCTTCCCACTTCAACTCGGTCGCTTGTTTATGGCGATCCCTTCTACGTCCCTGGATAAAAAAATTTATCCTTGACAAGAGGGATTGCCCAAGCAACCTTGTCATCGTCGTGCTATTCGATTATAGTAGTCACTTGAACAAACTTTTTGTTCAAGCAACCAACCTCTATTCTACGAATAGCCGCAGAAAAGACGATGTACGGATCGCCGACTTTTGGGTTTATGTTCGGGGTCCAAGTATATTTAGCCACAAAACAAAATATATATCATGCATATAATTGAAAAACAAGTATAAAAATGTAACAAATGAAAATAGAGAATCGATATACCTCTCGATCTTCTATTGTATGACCTTCCTCCGTTCGGACGTCGTGTGGGCGACGATCTACCAAAAGTCGAAGCTCCTAGATCACCAATCTTCCTTCCTTGCTCGTTCCGAGCAAGAGGAAGAATAGAAACAAGACCCTTCTCCTTCCTTTAGCCAACCAACAAGCAACAAGCAACTTGCTTGCCACCGGCCAATAAGGAGAAGGGAGAAAAAGATGGTTGTCGGCTAAGAGCTTCAAGGGAGGACCCTAAGACTTGAATCCACCAGCCAAGGAGAAGGAGAAGAGCTACTTTGGACACCGGCCAAGGGCCGGAAAGGTTGGTATGGGCGTCGGACACCAAAGGAGAAGAAGAAGTCAAGGAAACACTTTCCTTATTTGGTGCCGCCATGCCCAAACCCTAATCCAAGCTTCTTGCCGCCCAAAACCCTAATCCTATCTCTCATTGGATTTTTATTACCGCCCACCCCTTGCTCTCCTTTTATAGAGTTAGGGATAATCCTTGTTTTAATCTCCACCATTGGTTCTAGGGATTTAATCTCAACCGTCGGATCTAGAGATTTAATCTCAACCGTCAGATCTAGAGATTTAATCTCTACCTTTGGATCTAGAGTTTTGTTTCTATCCATTGGATCTAGGCATCATGAGGTATTAATAGGCAACAATAGGGACCATAAGGAGGAGTTGAATCTTGGTCACCTAATGGATCAAGCCCACATAAAGTCCGATCCATTAATAATAATCCAATCCACTAAAGGATTATCATTGATCTACCTCACCAACCCCCATAAGTTAATATTAGCTCCATATATTATATGTACATTTTCTCCTCGTGTTTAAGATCTCGAATGCCCGTCGATTAATTAATTTACTGAAAATTAATTAATCAACATCTAACTCCATGAGTAGTACCACTCAACCTTTTCATCATGCCGGACCAAGTCCACCTGCAGGGTTTATATGATGAACCTTATGAGCTCCTCAAGAGGACATCATCATCCTAATAAATAGGACACAGTTTCCTCCTATAATCAATTGCACACAATATAAATAATATCATTTCCCAACTTACCGAGCCTATCGATTTAACTATATATCTGGCCCATTGGTAAATCAAAGAAATGAATACTAAGTATATGTGCCCGTTATTATATCGGGATTAAGAGTATGTACAATATAATATCTGAGGTCGGATTCGATTATGTAGTCAGCAATAAATCGAATCACCTTTAATTTAGTCCTGCTCAATACACAAAGTGTACTAGTGTGATTCTTGTTAGTAACATATGAGAGATGTCCTAAGGCAATCGCCTTATGTATGAACCATTTATATGATAAATGAAGATTCACTATTTGAGTATACATGTTTAATGTATTTGATTGGATCTTAAACTCATTTACTGAATGACCACGATACGATTCACAGCATGAGAGAATTTGTGATTGGATCACAACTAGTGAGTATCTCTACATGTGTAATTGTGATGTATCGGAATTATCCCTAGTCGATGAATTGATGGATTTGGACACCATCAATTCTGTTGAGACTAGCACGAGGTATACTCCTTGGTGTATCCAAGCGGTGATTCTCGGGCCGGAGACATGGTGATGTCGAGTTGATCGTGGATGCTAGTTATGGTAACTAGTTCATTGGAGTGACCAGTAGTAAGACTTCATATGGTTCTCTGCATATATAGATATGTCAATGAAGTTCTTCTTGTGGCTTAAGTGCGATGTTCCTTTGACTTGCGGTATTCAAGTCATCTTGATCATGGAGACTTATGCTTTGACATCTTAAGCAAACATCTCTAAGGAGATGTGGACCCGGGATGATTGGGTATAAGTCGAAGTGATCGAAGGTGTTTGAATAGCCTATAAAGGATTCACCACTCCTTGCGAGGAGATGTATACCCATGGCCTCTCGTCGGATTGTTACTAAAGTCTTTGGCCAAAGCAATACATGTTTAGAGTAAGGTACTCTTCGATACATGTGGAGTAACTAGAATCCTTAGGACGAGGAAATGATACTTGGGCTAGGTGTGACGTAGTCAGCCTAGTGGGGACTGACACAATAGACCATGTCCTGAACCAAGTGGGTATAAGATGAGTGAAGGGAATGGGGCACGATTCATTCGAGCTGCTGAAGGGTTTGAAAATAGTTCTGGATCAACCGTTGATCTTTTCGGTTAATTGGGGATCATGATGTACTACTAGGTGCCACTCATGATCGTTCTATAATTAATGGTTAATTATAGACGGCCAACATAAACCGAGAACCTATTTGGTCTCACGCACAACGAGTGTAATCCAAAGGATTTAAAACGAGCTTGAGAATGGGATTCTCAGACCGAGAGAAACTATGTTTGGTTGGACCAAACATAAAGCGAGCATGAAATCGTTTCAGTCGCAATGGAAGCGTGGATGGGCTGCGTCTTATGAAGACGTAATGGATGGACCAAAATGGTTTGGTTCTAATCCAATGGATAAGAATAAACCAAAGGGTTTGGTTTATTTTAAACGAATGAACCAAAAGTTGGTTCGGTTCGTTTTAACTTAAAATAAACCATTATGGTTTGATTTATTTTAACTTATCTTAATGGAGCGGGTTAACGGGCTTTATGGATATGATCCATTAACCATTAAGAGAATTAGTTCTCTATAAAATAGGGATTAAACCCTAACCCTAAACCTAATGATCTAGTTGCCGCCCAACACCTAGTTGCCGCCCAATCTATTGTGGCCGCCCAACATCTTGTTGCCGCCCAGCTTGGTGCAGCCTTCCAACTTGTTGCCGGCGACCAAGCTTCAGCCGGTGAACCTCCGGCGACCCTCCGGTGATCCCCTAAAAGGTTCGGCATCAAGGTGAGCTTTTGTCTCCTTGTTTTGGCCGGCGCCTATCTCCTCCACCAAGCTGTCCAGTTTTCTGGACAGCTTCTTCTCCTCTCGTCGGAGCGTCGTTTGGACGACGGTTAGTGGTCCGACAGCGGCTAACATACCGGGGATTTGATCTCCGGTAATCCTCTGAGGTGGAGGACGAAGGATTCGTCAAACGGTTGACGAATACCTCTCCGGAGAAGCGAGTTTTGAGAACTCGTTTTGGATCCGAATTTGGATTCGGATCGTGATCATCGCTCGATCACGTCGTCTTCAACACGAGGCTAGTAACCCGTACGAAGACGAAGCTCGTGACTTAGCGAAGTCATCCCGAGGAGCTCGGCGTGGATACGGATAGAGACGATTCTTACGAGGATCGTTCCGGTTGATGCCGTTCCCGCTACACGTCATACGGAAGGTATAACGTAGTTTAAATTTCCTTTTATTGCAATTTTAATTTACGGTTATGTCTACACTTGTTGTAATAGCATGCGTGTGTTGTGTGTGTTGTAATAAATAGGAGTATTTATTATTTTTATTGCTTCCGCTGTGCTCATGTTTACGAAACATGATCGAACACACACACGCCGCGGTGCCGGAAACCCAACAATTCTATGGTCAAGACAAACCAATACCAAATCACACTTCAACCATACCAATGGTTTGTCCAAAGCCATATCGGTTGTGAGCCTATACTTATACTTTACAAGGAGTCGATAACATGATCTCCCATGTGACACCACACACCATGTTATCTACAATTTAATGTATTAGACAATATGCATAACCATAAAAATGTGCAAACAATGATCATGTGATTTTTATTTCAAAATAAAGATGTTCATACAAAAGATAGACTTTTCAGTATACATCCCAACAATCTCCCACTTATACTAAAAGACTATGTTGTCCTCAAACTGCCATACATCTGATCCCCATTCCCTTCGCATGCCTATCAAAAGCACTCGCCGGAAGGGCCTTAGTGAAAGGATCTGCCAGGTTATCCTCCGATGCAATCTTGGACACAACAACTTCTCCTGTCTTTACGATTTCTCGTATCAGGTGGTACTTGCGCTCTATGTGTTTACTAGCCTTATGGGCTCACGGTTCCTTCGAGTTTGCAACTGCACCACTAGTATCACAATAAATTATGATAGTTCTGGGCAAACCAGGTATCACATCCAGTCCATCAGGAAGTTCCTGAGCCACATAGCTTCTTTGGCCGCCTCAGAGGCTACCACATACTCAGCTTCCATGGTGGAGTCCGCCACACATTTCTTCTTGACACTCCTCCATACAATGGCTCCACCTCCCAAAGTAAACACAAAACCTGAGGTAGACTTACTGTTATCCCTATCTGATTGGAAGTCAGAATCTGTGTAACCCACAGGGAGTAATTGGTCTGTCTAGTAAACTAGCATGTAATCCCCAGTCATTCTCAGGTACTTCAATATATGCTTTACCACAGTCCAATGTCCCTGTCCTGGATTACTCTGATATCTGATGACTATTCCCACAGCAAAGCAGATATCTGATCTCGTACATAGCCTCATATACATGAGGCTTCCTACCGGCGAAGCATAAAGAACCGCCTTCATCTCCTCTATCTCCTCAGATATTCTAGGACACATCTTCTTAGATAAAGGAACTCCATGCCTGAAAGGTAGAAAACCCCTCTTGAAGTTTTGCATGCTAAAACGATCCATAATCGTGTCTATGTATGAAGCTTGGGATAAGCACAACATCCTTTTCCTGCGATCCCTTATAACCTTGATCCCAAGGATGTGTCCCACTTCTCCCAAGTCCTTCATATCAAACTGTTTGGACAACCATACCCTTACGTCCGATAACACCTTGATATTGTTTCCAATCAATAAAATGTCATCTACATATAGTATAAGAAATACCACTACGTTTCTGTCACATCTCTTGTATCCACAAGACTCATCCGGACTTTGATAAATCCATAAGACTGGATTACTTCATCAAATCGGATGTTCCAAAACCTCGAAGCTTGCTTCAATCCATAAATGGACCGATTAAGCTTACATACAAGATGCTCTTTACCTTTCGCAATGAATCCCTCTGGTTGCTTCATATAGATGTTTTCCTCAAGACTTCCATTAAGGAAAGCTGTCTTGACATCTATCTGCCACACCTCATAATCCATATGAGCTGCAATGCATAAGAGAGCATGGCTACCGATGAAAAGGTCTCCTCATAATCGATACCCTCTTTTTGAGTATACCCCTTCGCAACAAGCCTCGCTTTGAAGGTCTCAACCTTCCCATCTATTCCTCTCTTTCTTTTGTAGATCCACTTGCATCCAATGGTTTTTACACCATCGGGTGGTTCCACTATCTCCCAGACCTGATTTGAATCCATAAATTCAATCTCAGTATTCATTGCACTTTGCCAAGATGCTGCATCTTTATCTTGGATTGCCTCGTCATATGTCCAAGGATCAGGTTCATGTTCGCTAGGGACAAAATCAGAAGATTCTCCCAAGAACATAAATCTATCAGGCTGTCTCACAACCCTCCCACTACAACGAGGTATCACCTGTGTATCCTCTGTGACACGCGGTGTAGTGACTTGTGGTATATCCTCTTGTATCGGTGGTACTGAAGAAGTGACTTCCCCTTTTATTTCCTCCATAACAATCTTTCTCATGGGCTTGTGGTTCATCACATAGTCTTCCTCTAGAAATCTGTCATTCGTGCTAACGATCACCCTATGATCTCTAGGACTATAAAACAAACCACCTTTCGTTCCTCTAGGATAGCCAACGAACATACATACTTTTGTACGAGGTTCCAAATTACCAGCATCCGCCTTCATCACATGTGCTGGACTCCCCTATATCCGAATATGTCTTAAACTAGGCTTTCGCCCATTCCACAATTCTGTGGGAGTAGAAGGTACTAATTTAGATGGAATCAAGTTTAGAATGTACACCATCGTATCTAGAGCATATCCCCTGAACGAATCTGACAACTCATAATAACTCATCATCGATCTAACCATCTCCATAAGAGTCCTATTTCTTCGCTCTGCTACACCATTCTGCTGGGGTGTGCCAGGTGCAGACAATTGGGATTGAATCTCAGCCTCTGATAAGTAATTCCTAAACTCTCCCAAGAGGTTCTCACCACCACGATCAGATCCTAGTGTCTTGATACTTTTACCTTGACATTTCTCCACATCAGCCTTGAATTCTTTGAACTTGTCAAAGCATTCAGACTTGTAGCGCATCAAGTAAATGTATTCATATCTCGAATAATCATCTATAAAAGAGACGAAATACTCAAAACCACCTCAAGCCTGGATAGACATAGGACCACACAAATCAGAATGAACCAATTCAAACACATCTTTGGCTCTATACCCCTTGGCCTTAAAAGGCCTCTTGGTCATTTTACCCTCCAAGAAAGATTCGCAGGTTGGGAAATCTTCCACCACTAATGAACCCAAAGATCCATCAGCTATCAACCTTTGAATTCTGCTTAGGTTAATATGACCAAACCTAAGATGCCAAAGATATGTTTGGTTCATCTTCGAAGGTTCTTTTCTCTTATTGGAATTAGAAGATGAGTTATTTACTTCTATTTGCATCGTGGGAGCTTTTGGTTCAAGTGTGTATAGATTTCCTATCAATGCACTTGAACAGATAATGTCCCTATTCCTTTTTATAACAACTTTGTCATTAAAAGAAATAAAATATTCATCCATAAACAATTTAGAAACCGAAATTAAATTCTTTCTAAATAAAGGTACATAAAGGAAATTCTTAAGAACCAAAACTTTATTTTTCTCAAAAGATAAATAAACGTCTCCCACTGCAACAGCCGCCACCTTCGTGGCATCGCCATGGTATACGGTAATCTCTCTCTCAGCCAGTCGTCTGGTTTCCTGGAACCCCTACAAAGTATTGCAGACATGATCAGTGGCTCCCGTATCTACACACCAGGTGCCGGTAGATAACACCACTAAACATGTTTCAACGACTAGACCAAAAGATATACCTTTGTTCTGCTTGCGGTTGGGGCAGTCCTTCTTCCAGTGTCCAGTCTTCTTACAAGTGAAGCACTTGCCTTTTGGCTTCTTCACTCCTCCTTGAGTTCCTCCCACCGCCTTTGTCCCAGTTTATTTCTTCTTCTTCTTGCCTTTTGGCTTAGAAGTAGAAACCTTTTGGGTCACCATGGCATGCGCCTGAGCACTCTGACGAAATAGCCCCTCTGCCGCCTAGAATTCTGTCAGAAGCTCTGCCAACGAATACAACCTCTTGTTCATGTTGTAGTTCAGACGAAACTGCTCAAAACTCCTAGGTAGAGACTGGAGAATGATATCGACCTAGGTTTCCCCATCGATCTCAGCTCCGAGGACTTCCAACTCATTAAAAAGAGCCATCATCTTTAGAACATGATCCCTCATGGGTGTTCCCTCGATGATGGTGGTCGTCATCAAGTTCCTCATGGATTCCTACCTGCAGCCTGATTCTGGTGTACGAAAAGCTCTTTGAGATTGTGCATTATGTCATAAGCAGTGGGCATGGCTTAATGCTGATGTTTGTAATGCCCGTAAAATTCCTAGCAATTTTACAGGAATTTTTGGCTTGATGATCATGGGCCTTGGGTGGGCCTTTTCCAAAACAAAAGAAAATAAACCAAAAATGGATGCAAGACCTAGGAATTGAACTCCAAACCTCTAGAGATAGCCAAACCCTATAGATGCACCCACTAACCAGAAGCCCAATAGGATATTATCATTAGAGGAAGGGGGGGGGATTATAGATAAGTGTGATAAAGGCAAATGAAGAGGCATGGAAGAAGAGAAGAGAAACTTCTCTTCCTCCCTTTATAAAGAAGAGGGAAAGTTCTAATTTTCCACTTCCTCTCTTCTTCTCCTTCTCACCGAAACCTAGAGCCTCTCCCTCTCCATTTCCCTCTTTTGGCCGAACCTCATCAAAGCAAGAAAGCAAAGGCTAGGTTGGTTCTTTAGGTTATCTTCCCCACCCAAAGCAAAGCGAAGGATGTAAGTATCCCTCACCTGCATACGAGTAGCTTCGATTGATGTTTGTAAAAGAAATCTATATGTTATATCTAACCAAGCTATGTTTTAGTTTATCAATGAAGTTGTATGCTATGTTTAGGAGGTAGATGATGATGTTAACATGGAAAAAGGAATTAGGTTAAAAGCTAACCCTAATAGCCCCTAAAGCCTATTCGGCCATGCCATGATTTTAGGGTTTTAATGAAGCTCTATGTCATGTTTTTGTAACTATATGATGATGTTAGGATTAAGATGGATTAGGGCAAAAGTTAACCCTAAAAACTCTACTTGGACCATTCGGCAACCTAGGTTTTTGGGTGAACAAATGAACTTTTAATCCATATGTTATCTGCAAATGAAGTTGTTGTTATATGAAATGGATTAGGTTGTTGTTATATGAAATGAATTAGGTTAAAGGTTAACCCTAAAAACCCTACTTGGACCATTCGGCCAACCTAGGTTTTTGGGTGAACAAATGAAGTTTTAATCCATATGTTATATGCAAATGAAGTTGTTGTTATATGAAATGAATTAGGTTGTTGTTATGTGAAATGAATTAGGTTAAAGGTTAACCCTAAAAACCCTACTTGGACCATTCGGCCAACCTAGGTTTTTGGGTGAACAAATGATGTTTTAATCCATATGTTATATGCAAATGAAGTTGTTGTTGTATGAAATGAATTAGGTTAAAAGATAACCCTAGAAGACCCTATGGACCATTCGGCCATCATGCATTTTGGGGATTAGATGAAGTTTTAATATAAGTTTTATGTGCATATGAATTTGTTGTTAAGTTAAATGAATAGGTTAACATGTGTTTTATGTTGGGTGAATTCATGTTGACTTGTGATATTAAATAATGCTAGATGAAGATAACATGCCTTAGGTTAGTGTTTACTTACTTTTGATGCCATGCCTTTTTACCATGTCTATGTGTATGCGATATTTAAAATATGTTATGAAATGGAAGAAGATAAGATTATGAAATGAAACAAAACGATATGTTCACGACATGAATATGACATGATGATGAAATGAAGAATGATATATTATGAAATGAAGAATGGCATGTTTACGAAATGAAAGATGATATGTCCATGAAGGGAAGCATGATGTGTTATGAAATGAAGTATGCTATGTTTGCAAAATGAAATAAGCTATGTTATAAAATAAGCATATAAGTATTTTACCTTCTGCATGGCTTGTACCAAGACCCTAACAGGGTCTAAGAAGGGATGGGCTCCTAAGATGCCCTAGGTCGATGGAATAAGACTCGGGCCTAGGATGGGCTTCTATGTATGATTGCCCCTAGGTCGATTGAATAAGACTCGGGCCTAGTACAGGATGGGCTCCAAGATGCCTTAGGTCGATGGAGTAAGACTCGGGCCTAGGATGGGCTTCTACGCTATGACGATTGCCCTAGGTCGATGGACTAAGATCGGGCCTAGTAACCTATTAGGTTCGAGACTTGCTACCTCGGGCCTATTTAGGGATGCGTGCTATGATAATGAAGAAGTGGTACAATGCCGGGCCCAAATATGTTGAGAATTATATTTACGTACCTATAATATATGTTTTCAAAAGCATCCTGCATATGTTACCTGATTAGATTGTTATGTTACATGTTATGTTTGATATGCCATGTTTATGTCACTATGCTACATATGATGCATGTTATGTTTGATATGACATGTTTATGTCACTATGCTACATATGATGCATGTTATGTTTGATATGCCATGTTTATGTCACTATGCTACATATGATGCATGTTATGTTTGATATGCCATGTTATGTCACTATGCTACATATGATGTATGTTATGTTTGATAGGTCATACCTATATGTTTTATGTTATATTGATTTGCTACGTTACATATGTTATATGTTATGTTTAAGTAAGTCCTAGACGTACATGACATGATGCTATGTTATAGATGATACATGTTATGCTGCCATGCTATGGATGAGATATGTTATGTTTACTCACGTTATTTATGCTACATGTTAAGTTGATTACGCCACGTATGTTACATGTTATGTGGCTTATATGTTATGAATGTTACATGCTTATACGTTATGAATGGTACATGCTATGATTAATGTCGATATATGGTTTTTGTGAGTAGGACTGGATCTTACTAAGCCTATGTGCTTATAGTTTATCTTTCCCTCGTACTGCAGATAAGGGTAAGGGATGGATAAACTAAAGGGAGCAGCAGGAGGGGCCAAATGTGTGTGGCAGTGGCATGGTGGAGAAGATCCGTTAGGTTTATATATATATGTTTACCTATGATGATGATGTTTATGGATGTCCTTACTTATGTCTCCGTATGACAACGATGGTTATGAACCTGAACTAAGCACTAAGTATCTATCTAAGTTATAATGCATGCTCTATGTTAATAAGAAGAAGTAAAGAAGAAGTATCTATATATGTTATGATGCATGCTCTATGTGAAGAAGAAGAAGTATATATATATATATATATATATGTCAATGCATGTTTATGTTATAAAAGAAAAAAAAATGTCTAAAGTCTTCCGCTGTAAGAAGTACGAAATATGTATAAAGTCTTCCGCTGTATGTATGTATGTATGTATGTACGGTCGCGTCACGCGCCGCCCCTTCCGGATTCTGGGTCCCCAAAAGGGCGGGCGTGACAGGTTGGTATCAAAGCGGATCTGCCTTTCCACTACACACACATCAAGCTCCAAATCCTGCCGCTCCAAGTAAGAATTCTATGTCTTCTCTAATTTTGTGAATTTGTTTTCCATGTATGATAGGAAATGCTTCTAGCTTAAATATGCATGAAAATAGGTATGATACCCTTATGCTTGTCCTTGTACGATATAAAATACCTTAAGCTTGAACTATGCATGAGAACATGAATGAAGCCTTAAGCTTAAAATGACTTTATGTTAGCTTTAGTCTAAGTATGCGTAGGACAACAAACGAAAACGTATACTAGCTTCACAAGAAACACTTGTGATTGGCCAAAGGGGTCAAAGGTAGACAAGTAGGTAAATCAAATTTGATCAAAAAAAAATTATTATGAGGAGTTGATTTTCGTAATCAATTGTGTGAGGTCTATGCTCATATAAATTGAATTAAGCCAGTTTCGCACTGGTTAGTCGGTTTCGTACTGACTTCAATTATTTCAATTTCAGATGGCACGGACGATGACTACAATGACCCGTTGTGATGTGTTACGAAACAAATTGAGGGAAGCTATTGAAGAGATAGTTTATAAACCTAATGGTGGGGTCAACGGACACATAAAAAGGCTCGATGGTCTTTTTAGGAGACTCGAACAGCAGGAGTTTCCGTTACTAGACAATTATCGGATATGGGCCTTGGTACGCTCTCTCCCAAATGATCTCATGGTAGTTGCGCATCATGTATTGGGCCGCTATGAATGGCGGATAACATATGCTGAGTTGTGCTGGGAACTACTGGAGCACAAGGATCAAGAGAATCCTATGGTAGCTGGCCTCGAAAAGAATGAAGAGAGTTCCACAAACCGTCAACTTATTGGCTAGCCTGAGACTACCCTAATGAGGCCAAGGAAGATAGGATTAAACATAATTACAACTGCACTAAGGTTTATCCTAGTGGGAGTCGTAATAAACTATCTTCTCAAGTAGTTTTGTCCCGATTAGAAATAAGGAATGTTATATATTAACATTTTTCTTTTCTGAACGTATGAATAAGAAATAATGAGCTCGTTTCCTGTGAGCTCGTTTCCTTTGAAATTAGTGATTAGTTTATTACATGGGATGTATGAGGTATAGTTGATTTGATTGGGACTCGGAGCTGTACTTATGCAGAATGGCAAGGTCATTGCCTACGCCTCTAGGCAACTCAAGGAACACGAAAGGAATTATCCCACCCACGATTTAGAGCTAGCGGCCGTGGTCTTTGCTCTCAAAACATGGAGGCATTATCTCTATGGAGCTCAGTGTAGGATCTATACAGACCACCAGAGTCTGAAATATTTCTTCACACAGAAGGACCTGAACATGAGACAGCGCAGATGGCTCGAACTCGTCAAGGATTATGACTGCGAGATTCTCTACCATCCGGGGAAAGCTAACAAGGTGGCGGATGCACTCAGCAGGAAGTCCTGCGCCACCTTGATGCCTCTATCAGTGTTATCTCGACCCTTAGAAAAAGAGATTATGCGTTACGGGGTTGAAATCATCTCCGGACAGCTCTCAACCATGACGATAACACCGACGCTGTTCGATGATATACTGGAAAAGCAAGCCCGTGACCCAAGCCTTCAGAGGATCAAGCAAGAGGTCTTAGAAGGAAAGGACGACGGGTTTCGGATCTCTGGTAGTGGAGTACTCTACCTCCGGGATCGCTTGTGTATTGCGATCGAGTGCGGAAGGAGATATTTGAGGAAGCTCACAGAACTCCTTATGCGATGCATCCTGGAACCACCAAGATGTACCAAGACCTACAACAAAAGTTCTGGTGGTTCGGAATGAAAAGAGATGTGGCTCAGTATGTCAGTACTTGCCTGACCTGCCAGAGGGTTAAGGCAGAACACCAGAGACCTGGAGGAACACTGCAGCCGATCCAGATTCCAGAATGGAAATGGGAGGACATTTCTATGGACTTCATCTCAGGATTGCCCAAGATGACAAACGGTTATGATGCTATATGGGTAATTGTGGACAGATTGACGAAGTCCGCCCATTTCTTAGCAATCAAGATGACCTATTCGACGGAGCAACTGGCTCAGTTATATGCTAGGGAAATTATCAGACTACATGGAATTCCTAAGACCATCATTTCTGACAGAGATGGTCACTTTATTTCCCATTTCTGGGAATGTGTTCAGAAGGCCCTAGGCACGAAGCTATTGTTCAGTACTGCCTTCCATCCCCAGACGGACGGACAGACCGAAAGAGTAAATCAAGTACTGGAGGATATGTTACGAGCCTGCGCCCTGGATTTCAAAGGTAGCTGGTGACGATACTTATGTTTGGCAGAATTCGCCTACAATAATAGCTACCAGACTACTATTGGAATGGCACCCTACGAGCCTCTATACGGGAGGAAATGTAGATCTCCCATATGCTGGTACGAGGGTGGTGAAAAGAAGAGGATGGGACTCCAGACGGATTTCATCGACGACACCACCCGAGCTATACGGAACATCCGTCAGAGAATTGAAACTGCTCAGAGCCGACAAAAGAGCTATGCGGATATGCGGCGTAGACCGTTAGAATTCGAAGTTGGGGACCTAGTATTCCTCAAAGTGGCTCCTATGAAGGGAGTGATGAGATTCGGAAGGAAGGGTAAACTGAGTCCACGCTACGTGGGACCGTATCCGATATTGCAGAGGATTGGCAAGGTAGCTTACAAGCTAGAGTTGCCTCAAGAGATGTCGGCTATTCACAACGTGTTCCATGTCTCTGTGCTCAAGAAATGCATTTCCAGTACGGACCAAGTGATCGAGCCACAAACAGTACAAGTTCAAGAGGACCTGAGTATTGAAAGTCGGCCTATCCAAATACTAGACCGAGAAATCAAGAGGCTAAGGAACAAAGAGGTGCCCTTAGTAAAGGTCCTGTGGCAGAATCAACGGTACGAGGAAGCTACCTGGGAACGCGAGGAGGACATGAAGCAGAAGTACCCACAATTGTTCTAAGTTTCGAGGACGAAACTTTTAAAAGGTATGAAGGATTGTAACGCCCGTAAAATTCCTAGCAATTTTACAGGAATTTTTGGCTTGATGATCATGGGCCTTGGGTGGGCCTTTTCCAAAACAAAAGAAAATAAGCCAAAATGGATGCAAGACCTAGGAATTGAACTCCAAACCTCTAGAGATAGCCAAACCCTATAGATGCACACACTAACCAGAAGCCCAATAGGATATTATCATTAGAGGAAGGGGGGGGGATTATAGATAAGTGTGATAAAGGCAAATGAAGAGGCATGGAAGAAGAGAAGAGAAACTTCTCTTCCTCCCTTTATAAAGAAGAGGGAAAGTTCTAATTTGTCACTTCCTCTCTTCTTCTCCTTCTCACTGAAACCTAGAGCCTCTCCCTCTCCATTTCCCTCTTTTGGCCGAACCTCATCCAAGCAAGAAAGCAAAGGCTAGGTTGGTTCTTTAGGTTATCTTCCCCACCCAAAGCGAAGGATGTAAGTATCCCTCACCTGCAGTACGAGTAGCTTCGATTGATGTTTGTAAAAGAAATCTATATGTTATATCTAACCAAGCTATGTTTTAGTTTATCAATGAAGTTGTATGCTATGTTTAGGAGGTAGATGATGATGTTAACATGGAAAAAGGAATTAGGTTAAAAGCTAACCCTAATATCCCCTAAAGCCTATTCGGCCATGCCATGATTTTAGGGTTTTAATGAAGCTCTATGTCATGTTTTTGTAACTATATGATGATGTTAGGATTAAGATGGATTAGGGCAAAAGTTAACCCTAAAAACCCTACTTGGACCATTCGGCCAACCTAGGTTTTTGGGTGAACAAATGAAGTTTTAATCCATATGTTATATGCAAATGAAGTTGTTGTTATATTAAATGGATTAGGTTGTTGTTATATGAAATGAATTAGGTTAAAGGTTAACCCTAAAAACCCTACTTGGACCATTCGACCAACCTAGGTTTTTGGGTGAACAAATGAAGTTTTAATCCATATGTTATATGCAAATGAAGTTGTTGTTATATGAAATGAATTAGGTTGTTGATATATGAAATGAATTAGGTTAAAGGTTAACCCTAAAAACCCTACTTGGACAATTCGGCCAACCTAGGTTTTTGGGTGAACAAATGAAGTTTTAATCCATATGTTATATGCAAATGAAGTTGTTGTTGTATGAAATGAATTAGGTTAAAAGATAACCCTAGAAGACCCTATGGACCATTCGGCCATCATGCATTTTGGGGATTAGATGAAGTTTTAATATAAATTTTATGTGCATATGAATTTGTTGTTAAGTTAAATGAATAGGTTAACATGTGTTTTATGTTGGGTGAATTCATGTTGACTTGTGATATTAAATAATGCTAGATGAAGATAACATGCCTTAGGTTAGTGTTTACTTACTTTTGATGCCATGCCTTTTTGCCATGTCTATGTGTATGCGATATTTAAAATATGTTATGAAATGGAAGAAGATAAGATTATGAAATGAAACAAAACGATATGTTCACGACATGAATATGACATGATGATGAAATGAAGAATGATATATTATGAAATGAAGAATGGAATGTTTACGAAATGAAAGATGATATGTCCATGAAGGGAAGCATGATGTGTTATGAAATGAAGTATGCTATGTTTGCAAAATGAAATAAGCTATGTTATAAAATAAGCATATAAGTATTTTACCTTCGATGGTTTGTACCAAGACCTTAACAGGGTCTAAGAAGGGATGGGCTCCTAAGATGCCCTAGGTCGATGGAATAAGACTCGGGCCTAGGATGGGCTTCTATGTATGATTGCCCCTAGGTCGATGGAATAAGACTCGGGCCTAGTATGGGATGGGCTCCAAGATGCCTTAGGTCGATGGAGTAAGACTCGGGCCTAGGATGGGCTTCTACGCTATGACAATTGCCCTAGGTCGACGGACTAAGATCGGGCCTAGTAACCTATTAGGTTCGAGACTTGCTACCTCGGGCCTATTTAGGGATGCACGCTATGATAATGAAGAAGTGGTACAATGTTGAGAATTATATTTACGTACCTATAATATATGTTTTCAAAAGCATCCTGCATATGTTACCTGATTAGATTGTTATGTTACATGTTATGTTTGATATGCCATGTTTATGTCACTATGCTACATATGATGCATGTTATGTTTGATATGCCATGTTTATGTCACTATGCTATATATGATGCATGTTATGTTTGATATGCCATGTTTATGTCACTATGCTACATATGATGCATGTTATGTTTAATATGCCATGTTTATGTCACTATGCTACATATGATGCATGTTATGTTTGATATGTCATGTTATGTCACTATGCTACATATGATGTATGTTATGTTTGATAGGTCATACCTATATGTTTTATGTTATGTTGATTTGCTACGTTACATATGTTATATGTTATGTTTAAGTAAGTCCTAGACGTACATGACATGATGCTATGTTATAGATGATACATGTTATGCTACCATGCTCTGGATGAGATATGTTATGTTTACTCATGTTATTTATGCTACATGTTAAGTTGATTACGCCACGTATGTTACATGTTATGTGGCTTATATGTTATGAATGTTACATGCTTATACGTTATGAATGGTACATGCTATGATTAATGTCGATATATGGTTTTTGTGAGTAGGACTGGATCTTACTAAGCCTATGTGCTTATAGTTTATCTTTCCTCAGATCGGAGATAAGGGTAAGGGATGGATAAACTAAAGGGAGCAGCAGGAGGGGCCAAATGTGTGTGGCAGTGGCATGGTGGAGAAGATCCGTTAGGTTTATATATATATGTTTACCTATGATGATGATGTTTATGGATGTCCTTACTTATGTCTCCGTATGACAACGATGGTTATGAACCTGAACTAAGCACTAAGTATCTATCTAAGTTATAATGCATTCTCTATGTTAATAAGAAGAAGTAAAGAAGAAGTAAGAAGAAGTATCTATATATGTTATGATGCATGCTCTATGTGAAGAAGAAGAAGTATATATATATATATATATATGTCAATGCATGTTTATGTTATAAAAGAAAAAAAAAATGTCTAAAGTCTTCAGCTGTAAGAGGTACGAAATATGTATAAAGTCTTCCGCTGTATGTATGTATGTATGTATGTACGGTCGCGTCACGCGCCGCCCCTTCCGGATTCTGGGTCCCCAAAAGGGCGGGCGTGACAATGTTGCAGTACATTTGACATAGATGCCAAACTGTAACATCGCGCCATCTCATTGGCCTTTATCCACTTCTTATAACTCTCTTTCTCTTTTTCCCTAGAATCATCTGCAGGCTTAGGAGGGCACACTTCGAGGAGTACATATATATATTCCTCAGCAGTCAAGACAATGTCTAGATTCCTCTTCCAATCAACATAGTTGTGTCCAGTAAGTTTATTCTCTTTCAGTATCACAACAAGCAGATTGAAAGTAATTTTGAAAAAAAAACCTAAGAATCACATAGATCAAAATATTAGATTTCAAAAAATTATTGATTCCTCAAACAATAATATTTTAAAATCAACCAACACCTCAAAACACCGAGAATATCGTATGCCACGATAGTGTTGACAAATACGAATTCTACATTTGTAAGAGGAGATTTTACCCATTAATTTTACTATCTTGTCAACTTAACTTTTTGACAAGTAAAATTAATAGTTGGTTCCTCTTTGGCCCTACAAATAAAAGCATTGACTCCGATGGAGAGGATACTTATATTTGTATCAAAGTGTTCACCATTACTCGGTACAAAGGTAATTATCTCGGGTTAGGTGCCTTCCGATGGGGAAGTACACACGCTCCTTAATAATTTCCTATAACCATATTCGACCTTGTGATCTGCAAACAAACTCATCCGATGGGGATGAAGGCACTCAGAGCCGACGCGCAAGTTTGATTGCATCACTTGTCAAATCGTAATGGAGGCCATGGAAATTTATAAAAATTTCCCTCTCCCACTTAGTAATTTGAAATTGAGGAATTTTCTAGCCTACGACATGCATATCAAACAATAAGCAATAAATATGAAAAATAAAAATTTTCCAACTATTATGGCTTTTATCTTCAATATGTCTTCTGTCGTATTGCCTTCTCGTCCGCTCCTCCTACACCATGTACGAGCCATCCGGAGATCCGAGCCAAGACTAAAATCTATTTTAATTTACATCCATCGATCCTATACTCCACGAGAGAGTGTACATGAAATCTAGATCGAAAGTAAACTAAAATAAAAAGAGTGGCTAAACAATGTCGTATCTAATTTACAAAAAATCAAATACTAGCCTCATCAACCCCGAAGATTAAACAATATATACATTTACACACATACAATCACATACACACATATGGCCATAATAGTTGGATCCTATGCCTGCAACCAAAGAGTTAGCCTACGCATATCCTACTATTATCTGGCACATATAATATATGAAAAGTGCATAAAAGTAACCGAATCCTAAACACACAAAACCGGAAACCGTGGCTTTGATACCAATTGTTGGGAGGGGAAACTTTGCTTCCCACTTCAACTCGGTCGCTTGTTTATGGCGATCCCTTCTACATCCCCGGATAAAAAAAATTTATCCTTGACAAGAGGGATTTCTCAAGAAACCTTGTCAACGTCGTGCTATTCGATTAGAGTAGTCACTTGAACAAACTTGTTGTTCAAGCAACCAACCTCTATTCTACGAATAGCCGCCGAATAGATGATGTACGGATCGCCGACTTTTGTCTTTATGTTCGGGGTCCAAGTATATTTAGCCACAAAATAGAATATATATCATGCATATAATTGAAAAACAAGTATAAACATGTAACAAATGAAAATAAAGAATCGATATACCTCTCGATCTTCTATTGTATGACCTTCCTCCTTTCGAACGTCGTGTGGGCGACGATCTACCAAAAGTCGAAGCTCCTAGATCACCAATCTTCCTTCCTTGCTCGTTCCGAGCAAGAGGAAGAATATGTTGGTGCAGTGGGCACCAAAGTCGAACCGGTATTTTGATTATGGCAAAAGGCTCAATAGTTAAGGGTATATTTGTTATCTTACGAGCTCAATTAAGTGTGCAGAAATGCTAAAGTTGAGCGGAAGGTCTGCGACACCCGGTGGGAACCGAGGTGGTCGGGCAACGCCAGAGGGACTTCGGAGGAAGCCGAGGTACTCGGGTGAAGACCGGAAGCGAGGCTACAAGGTAAGCTCGTGTGAAAGCGAAGCAAGGTCGTTAAGCGTAGATCCGACCCAATACCTCCAATGGAAGGTCTAGGTCGAGATCAGATGGTTAGAACCATCGTACTTTATATTTTAAGCTAACTTGTACTGCAGTCCAAAACCCTTTGACTACAGTCAACTGCTAGTCAAGTTCCGGCCTCGAGAAGAGCTCGAATTTCAAGGGGGTGAATTTGGACTTGACTCGTGTTTTGGTACAAAGGGTGATGTGGCATCAAGGTGGACATCCAAACCATCACCAAGCTTCCTTGTGGTGGTCGCCCAAGATAAGGTGAGTTGGCACAAGATGGTTGGCTCCCATGATGTGGCACAAGTTGAATGGCTCCAACAAGTTGGCGCCCAAGGAGGTTGGAGGTGGCACAAGGTGGTTGGATGAAACACCTCATCCTCAAGTTGGCGCCCAAGGAGGTTGGAGGTGGCACAAGGTGGTTGGATGAAACACCTCATCCTTGAGTTAGGCACAAGGAGGTTGGAGGTGGCACAAGGTGGTTGGATGAAACACCTCATCCTTGAGTTGGCGCAAAGGATGTGGATGAACAAGTCTTGGGGGATAAGAACCTCACCTTGGACACTACCTATGTCTAAATTCATAGATCAATATCCATAAATAGACATGTTCAAGCCAAGCAAATGACAAGAATTCAAGAGCTCTCAACATGCCGTAACGCCGCTACTACTACTCACATTTGCTCTGACGAGACTTATAAGAGTTGTCGGTATATTTATTTAAGTTCTACTTCTTTAAATTGTCTTTGTGCTTTAATCGTAACAAGGAAAGGGGAGTGTCCTTTGCCTTGATTTCTTTTGTAATCGTTGCTCCTACCTCCAACGAGGAGGAGTGGTTTTAGTGAATTGCCCTCCGTACGTGATCAAGGATCACTAGGGCCGTGGATTAGCAATCGAAAGATTGTGAACCACGTAAAAATATCTTGTCGACTTTATATTTCCGCAGAGCACTCTCTACTTGCTTTTACTTATTGCAAAAGTTTTTAACGACATCGTATCGCTATTCACCCCCTCTAGCGACACTTTGATCCAACAATTAGTATCAGGCGCTAAGATTCGTGAAACCACCAATCTAGCTTTGTTTTCTTTTTACAGATTTTTTATTTATTTATTTCTGTTTTCGTATAATTATTTCACTTGCTTATCGCCTCCTACCTATAGAATTGCATTAGAGGCTTTAGGATCCGGATAAGGTTGTCCTTCGGGTTAGAGCCCGAGTAAGGGTGTCCTCCGGAACTTCAATGACATTCGCATTTGATTGTTTATTTCTTTTGCAAGTTACATTTTATATATCTTTTTACTTCCCTTTTACTAATCCAAGGACGAAAGTCTTGGAATATTCTTTCGTGTGTGTTTTGCAAGATTCTTTTTCGTTCTTCTTCTTGTTTTTAAATGGCCCATCTCGAAGGGTTTAGCACACTTGACCCCCGTTTTACAACGGTAATGACTTTCGTTATTGGAAGGGTCGGATGGAATGCTTTCTTAAAACCCAAATCGAGATGTGGATCGTAATCCAAACCGGTTTCACACTTCCTATTAATTAAGATGGTGAATCTTTGGGTTACGATCAATGGTCAAATTCCATGAAAAAACAAGTAGAAGCCGATGCCAAGGCAACTCAAATCTTGCAATGTGGGTTGTCCAAGGAAGAGCTCAACCGTCGGCCCTTCATTAGTGCAAAGGACTTATGGACCAAGCTAGTGGAACTACACGAAGGCACCGGCGACACGAAGGTATGTAAAGAGATTTACTTTTAAATAAATTGTATAACTTGAAAATGCAGGAAAAGCGAGACCGCAACTCAACTACATGCTCGTATCCAAGACATCGTCAACCAACTCCATGCCATCGGACAAAAGGTCGAGAATCGCGACCTTATCAGGTATTCTCTTAACTCGTTTCCTAGGACCACCTTGTGGGCATCCATGGTCGATGCCTACAAGGTCTCCAAGGACCTTTCTAAAATTAGGTTAGAAGAATTGTTTTGAACTTGAATTACATGAGCAAACTAACGTGGTCCAGCCGAGAAGAGTATTGCGTTAGTTGCGAGGTTCCAAGAAGAAGAAGCCCGCAAGCAAGCCACCCCGAAGGAAGAAGGCGAGTCCGAATCGGAGTAGACTCGAAATAGAATCCGAACTAGTCAATCTAGTTCGGAAGATGATCAAGAGAGGCAACGACCAACAACTCAAGGTAAGCCTAAACCTAATTCAAATACTTCTAATTTTAGATGCTATGAGTGCAACAGGTTCGGTCACATCAAGTCCGAGTGCCCAAAGCTAAAGAATAACGCATCAAAGACCAAGAAAGCGCTAAACGCTACTTGGGAGGAGTTGTCGGAGGAAGAAGACGATATCCAAGCTCTAATGGCCAAGCCGACCGAGCACGACTCCGAAACCGAAGAAGAGTCCGAGTCCGAATCCGATGATGAGCTTCCATTCAAGACAAGCCACGGATCCGTATCCGGTTCAAAAGAATCATTAAGGGTAAGTCGGTCGTTACTTAATACTTTGTATGGTGCAATTAAATTTTTAAATAAGAAACTAGCTAAGTCCGAGTCCAAGGTCGAGACCCTAATTGAGGAGGTTAACCGTCTCAAACATGAGGTCTCCCTAACCTCTTCGACTACTCGTATTCAAGAGGAGGACTCAACTCAAGTTGAAAAGCTTGAAGTTGAGAACTCGCTTTTGAAAACACAAGTCGAAGACCTTAGGAACACGTTGGAAAGGTTCACTTTGGGATCCAAGGGACTTGACCTCTTACTTGGATCACAAAGGGCTGTGTACAACAAGGCCGGACTCGGGTTTAACTCAAATACAACCAATAAGTCATATATGTCTATAGTAAACCAACATAAGAAAAATGTCCAAGCATGGGTCCCTAAGACCACTTTGATTTCAACTTTAGGATCTAACATGTATTGGGTTCCCAAGGACCAAATTCACTATGTGAATAGACCCACTCGATTCAATGGTCGAGAGCCAATACAAAATGTATTTTGTTAAGTCTTAGAAATTGCATGCTTAGTTTTTCCTTTATTTTTAGAATGGTTAGATAGGACTCATAACCAACTAAAATCCTGCGAAAGATTGAGCCTCGGGAGCCTCTTTTCAAAAATAAACCAACTAAAATCCTACGAAAGATTGAGCCTCGGGAGCCTCTTTTCAAAAATAACTAGTTAGACCAGGCGTAGTCTCAAGTAAGTCGAGTTATCAATTTCTTGAAATTAGCTTTGTCTAAGGAAGTGGTCGTTGTTCCGATCAAAGAAGGCCTCTGTGTGCCTCACGACGAAGCTAATCTCTTGAAAAGATTACTTGATGAGCTTAGACTAAATCGAATCTAACCTAATGTTGGTTAATTTAAATTCATTAAAATTAATCAAGTAAAATTGATAGTCATCTCACAATAACACATAGGAATAACATGTTTTGATCATGTAGATATTGGTGAGATGATTTAGGTTTAAAAACTTACAAACAACCCTTTAGTAATTCCAATATCCGATCCAACTACCTTATGTGTAGGATCAATGGATGTTGGGCAGTGGTTGCTCCCGACACATGACCGGATCAACTCAAATTTTCGGTTACGATTCAAACGACAAGGATCGGTAGCCTTCGAAATAGCGGCAAGCTCAAAATCATCGGATCGGGATATTGAGCTCAACTCTAACTTTACAATTCAAAATGTCTTATTAGTAGAAAACTTTCAATATAATTTACTTAGTGTAAGCCAATTGTGTGATAACAATTATAAGGTCATATTTCTAGAAAATGAATGCGTAATCAAAATAAATGCAACATCTAAAATAATACTTAAAGGAACTAGGAGTAGCAACATCTACACAATAAATTTACCCAACTCCTCAACCAAGTGTCTTATGACACAGCAAGAGGAATCTTGGTTATGGCACCGAAGACTCGGACACTCGCACCCAAGACTCGTCCACAAGATGAGTCAGAGTGGCTTGGTTATAGGTTTGCCTAAACTAAACAACTTGGATAATAAAATATGTAATGCTTGTCAACAAGGTAAACAATCTAGGACACAACATCAATTAACTAATCAAGAACGAACCAAAAGTGTTCTTGAGCTCCTACACATGGATCTATTTGATTCACATGGAGCTAAGTCACTTAATGGTAGTCAATTTTGCTTAGTCATAATTGACGACTATTCTAGATTTACTTGGGTTAGGTTTATCAAACATAAAAATGATACCCTAGACCAACTAATCAATCTTTGTAGGTTAATCGAAAATCAAAAGAACCTTAAGATTAAAAGACTTAGAAGCGATCATGGTGGTGAATTCGAAAACCACGAGGTTTGATGATTTAACCTGGATACCACCATGAGTTTTCATGTCCTAGAACCCCACAACAAAATGGGTTAGTCGAACGGAAAAATAGAACCCTACAAGAAGCCGCTAGGACAATGTTAAACGAGTATAACCTACCCGATAGATTTTGGGCAGAGGCCGTTAGTACGGCTTGCTATGTCCAAAATAGGATCCTTATGGTAAAGAGGCACCAAAAGACCTCGTACGAGATTTATCACGATAAAATACCGAACATCAAGTACTTTAGGGTATTTGGATGCAAGGTACATATCTTAAACACTAAGGATTACCTAGGGAAATTCAAATCCAAAACCTCTACTGGAACCTTTCTAGGATACTCAACTACCGAGAGCTTATAGGGTATACAATCACGACACTCTTAGAGTCGAAGAAACCATTAATATAGTTTTCGACGAAGGACACGAACCCGTTCAATCCTTAACAAAACCAACTAGCAAATCAACTTATAGCGAACCCGACTCTGATCTTGAACTTGAATCTCGTCCTAAGTCATCCTATCGACCAAGTGATAGATGACTCTAACCCAAGTCAAACTAGAACTCACCCAAGTCATCCTATCGACCAAGTGATAGATGACCCTAACCCGAGTCACACTAAGACTCAAACAAATCATCCTATCAATCAAGTTATAGGTGATCCAAATTTAGGGGTTCGAACTAGAGCTTCATATCGAAACCTTAGTCAAATCTCGTTAATTTCCAAAATCGAACCCAAAACTATTGAACAAGCACTTCTTGATCCCGACTGGATTATTGCTATGCAAGAAGAGCTAGCTCAATTCACTAGAAATGAAGTCTGGGAATTAGTACCACCACCTAAAGAAAAATCAATTATTGGAACAAGGTGGGTATTTCGAAATAAACTTGATGATAAAGGTGAAGTAGTTAGAAATAAAGCTAGGTTAGTCGCAGGGTTTAGTCAAGTCCAAGTCGGTTTAGATTACGATGAGACCTACGCCTCGTAGCAAGACTAGAGTCCATCCGAATGTTGTTAGCATATGCCGCACATCGAGGTTTTAAATTGTTTCAAATGGATGTCAATTCTGAATTTTTGATTGGTTAAATTATGGAAGAAGTTTACGCTACCAACCTCCAGATTCGAAAATCTAGATAAACCTGACCATGTCCTTAGACTTAAGAAAGCCCTATATGGACTCAAACAAGCCCCAAGAGCTTGGTACGAAAGGCTTTCGATCTATCTTAAGTCCAAAGGATTCAACCAAGGTTTAGTCGACCCAACCTTATTCGTTAAAACCGTAGGAAAAGAAATCTTTATAGCCCAAATCTATGTAGATGATATAATTTTGGAACTACCAACTCGATCCTCGCTAAACGAATTCATCTCACTTATGGAAAGTGAATTTGAAATGAATTTAGTGGGAGAGTTAAGTTTTTCTTAGGTTTACAAATTAAACAAACTAAAGATGGAATATATTTACATCAACAAAAATATACTAAGGACTTAATAAATCGATTTGGAATGCAAGATGCTAAAATAATCAATACACCTATGGCAACTAATGTTAATATAAACGAAGATGTAGAAGGAAAACCCGTTGACCTAAAATACTATAGGAGCGCAATAGGAAGTCTCCTATACTTAACCGCGAGCCGACCCAACATTTTATTCGCGGTAAGTATGTGCGCAAGGTTACAAACCTGTGCCAAGGAGTCTCACCTAACCCTAGTCAAGCGTATCCTTAGATATCTAAAGGGCACGCTAAACGTAGGTATTTGGTACCCTAGATCTACCGAGTTTAATCTAATCGGCTACCCGACTCGACTACTATGCCGTAGTAAACTCGATAGAAAGAGCACGAGTGGTTGTTGTCAAATCCTCGGCCGAGTCTAGTAAGTTGGTGCAAGAGGAAGCATTATGCGCTGCCTTATCTACCACCCGAATACGCTATGCGATGGGTGAGTGTGTCTCTCACTCGTGGATGAAGCACACTCTCCAAGACTTTAGCTTAATCTTTAACAACATTAAAACCTACATAGATAACATCAGTTCAATTAACTTAACTAAAAATCCAATATGTCATTCTAGGACAAAACATATAGAAGTTAAACACCACTTCATTAGGGAACATGTAACTAATGGAACTATACAACTAGAGTATGTTGAGTCCAAATCAAACCTAGCGGACATCTTCACCAAACCACTACCCGAAGCCGAATTTAGTTTATTAAGACGAAAGTTAGGTATGTGCGTAATAGAGTAGGATTTAAATTTTTCTATATATGTACTCTATTTTGCTTCTTTTATGAAATTAGCCTAAGTCTTACCTTAGAAATCATATACCTATAGATTTAAGGAGCTAACACATCTCACAAACATAGGACTACTGTGTTTGTGTACTTAGCCACGTAGACGGGCGTGAGATGTTAGGACCTTACTCCTTGTTCCATACGTAGATTCAGTGCATCGACATGAACCATGGAGTATAATTATTTTATATTAATCAACTCCTTCAAGACTTATTGATCATTCTATATCAATCAAGTCCAACCGAGTTGTACATTTTAGATGAACATATTTTCAAGCTGATTATTATTTTTTTTAAAAAAAAAAATATATATATAAATATATATATATATATATATATATATATATAAATATATATATATATATATATATATATATATATATTGGGAACTTGCTTGGACTTACAAACCCTAAAATATATTTACAAACTTTTTGAGTTAAGGCAAAAGGGGGAGAAAGTCACAAAAGTAACCAAAATTAACCAAAATTAAAGGGGAAGAAAGTAAACAAAATTATTACCTTTTATATTAAGTAATTCCGATTACTTAAGCAACTATTAAGGGGGAGTAAAAATTATTTTTCAAGAACTCACCTTCGGTCAAGGGGGAGGTTACCTCAAAGGGGAGAACTTGAAACAATAATATTTCTCATTTATATTTAATCATTATGCTAGCTCATTCATATTTAATCTTTATGCTAGCTCATTCATATTTAATCTTTATGCTAGCTCATTCATATTTAATCTTTATGCTAGCTCATTCATGCTTAATCATTATGCTACCTCATTCATATTTAATCTTTATGCTAGCTCATTCATGCTTAATCATTATGCTAGCTTACTGTTATGCTTAATTTTTCCTTAACTTTTGTGTCGGTTTGCCATGAATCAAAAAGGGGGAGATTGTTGGTGCAGTGGGCACCAAAGTCGAACCGGTATTTTGATTATGGCAAAGGCTCAATAGTTAAGGGTATATTTGTTATCTTACGAGCTCAATTAAGTGTGCAGAAATGCTAAAGTTGAGCGGAAGGTCTGCGACACCCGGTGGGAACCGAGGTGGTCGGGCAACGCCAGAGGGACTTCGGAGGAAGCCGAGGTACTCGGGTGAAGACCGGAAGCGAGGCTACAAGGTAAGCTCGTGTGAAAGCGAAGCAAGGTCGTTAAGCGTAGATCCGACCCAATACCTCCAATGGAAGGTCTAGGTCGAGATCAGATGATGGTTAGAACCATCGCATTTTTATATTTTAAGCTAACTTGTATCAGTCAAAACCCTTTGACTACCAACGCTAGTCAAGTTCCAAGTTCTCGAGAAGAGCTCGAATTTCAAGGGGGTGAATTTGGACTTGACTCGTGTTTTGCAAAGGGTGATGTGGCATCAAGGTGGACATCCAAACCATCACCAAGCTTCCTTGTGGTGGACGCAAGATAAGGTGAGTTGGCACAAGATGGTTGGCTCCCATGATGTGGCACAAGTTGAATGGCTCCAACAAGTTGGCGCCCAAGGAGGTTGGAGGTGGCACAAGGTGGTTGGATGAAACACCTCATCCTAAAGTTGGCGCCCAAGGAGGTTGGAGGTGGCACAAGGTGGTTGGATGAAACACCTCATCCTTGAGTTGGCGCACAAGGAGGTTGGAGGTGGCACAAGGTGGTTGGATGAAACACCTCATCCTTGAGTTGGCGCAAAGGATGTGGATGAACAAGTCTTGGGGGATAAGAACCTCACCTTGGACACTACCTATGTCTAAATTCATAGATCAATATCCATAAATAGACATGTTCAAGCCAAGCAAATTACAAGAATTCAAGAGCTCTCAACACGCCGTCGTAACGTCGCTACTACTACTCACATTTGCTACGACGAAGTGCCGCCGACAACGAAAGCTACATCTTCTACTTATAAGAGTTGTCGGTATATTTATTTAAGTTCTACTTCTTTAAATTGTCTTTGTGCTTTAATCGTAACAAGGAAAGGGGGAGTGTCCCTTTGCCTTGATTTCTTTTTGTAATCGTTGCTCCTACCTCCAACGAGGAGGAGTGGTTTTAGTGAATTGCCCTCCGTACGTGATCAAGGATCACTAGGGCCGTGGATTAGCAATCGAAAGATTGTGAACCACGTAAAAATATCTTGTCTACTTTATATTTCCGCTGTGCACTCTCTACTTGCTTTTTACTTATTGCAAAAGTTTTTTAACGACATCGTATCGCTATTCACCCCCCCCCCTCTAGCGACACTTTCGATCCAACAGAATAGAAACAAGACCCTTCTCCTTCCTTTAGCCAACCAACAAGCAACAAGCAACTTGCTCTCCGCCGACCAACAAGGAGAAAGGAGAAAAAGATGGTTGCCGGCCAAGAGCTTCAAGGGAGGACCCTAAGCCTTGCATCCACCGGCCAAGGAGAAGGAGAAGAGCTACTTTGGACGCTGGCCAAGGGCTGGAAAGGTTGGTATGGGCGCCAGCCACAAATGGAGAAGAAGAAGACAAGGAAAGACTTTCCTAATTTGGTGCCGCCATGCCCAAACCCTAATCCAAGCTTCTTGCCGCCCAAAACCCTAATCCTATCTCTCATTGGATTGTTCTTGCCGCCCACCACTTGCTCTACTTTTATAGAGTTAGGGATAAGCCTTGTTTTAATCTCCACCATTGGTTCTAGGGATTTAATCTCAACCGTCGGATGTAGAGATTTAATCTCAACCGTCGAATCTAGAGATTTAATCTCTACCTTTGGATCTAGAGTTTTGTTTCTATCTATTGGATCTAGGCTTCATGAGGTATTAATAGGCTACAATAGGGACCATGAGGAGGAGTTGGATCTTTGCCACCCAATGGATCAAGCCCACATAAAGTCCGATCCATTAATGATAATCCAATCCACTAAAGGATTATCATTGATCTATCTCAACAACCCCCATAAGTTAATATGGGATCCATATATTATATGTATATTTTGTCCCGGTGTTTAAGATCTCGAATGTCCGTCGATTAATTAATTTACTGACCATTAATTAATCAACATCTAACTCCATGGGTAGTACCACTCAACCTATTCATCATGCCGGACCAAGTCCACCTGCAGGGTTTACATGATGAACCTTATGAGCTCCTCAAGGGGACATCATCATCCTAATATATAGGACACAGTTTCCTCCTATAATCAATGACACACTATATAAATAATATCATTTCCCAACTTACCGAGCCTATCGATTTAATCTATAAATCTCGCCATTGGTAAATCAAAGAAATGAATACTAAGTATATGTGCCCGTTATTATATCAGGATTAAGAGTATGTACAATATAATATCTGAGATCCGATTCGATTATGTAGTCAGCAATAAATCGAATCACCTCTAAATCGGTCCTGCTCAATACACACAAAGTGTACTAGTGTGATTCTATGGTCAAGACAAACCAATACCAAATCACACTACAACCATACCAATATTTTGTCCAAATCCATCTCGGTTGTGAGCGTATACTTATACTTTATAAGGAGCAGATAACATGATCTCCCGTGTGACACCACACACCATGTTATCTACAATGTAATGTATTAGACAATATGCATAACCATAAAAATGTGCAAAAAATGATCACGTGATTCTAATTTCAAAATAAAGATGTTCATACAAAAGATAAACTTTTCAGTATACATCCCAACAATTGCGACATGGGTACAATAGCGATCAAGTTCACGATGGTGACTATAGCGGATGGAATTGCAACGAGGCGTCAACATAGGGCGGTGGAGTTTCAATTGCAATGGGCGACAGCCGGAACAAATCCACAGCGACGAGAGCAAAGGCGGTGGATCTGCTGCTCTTGGAGGTGATGTCGCTCATGACGAACGTCGACCGATCGCGTGCAAGTAGCGATCGAACTAAGAAGCAGGCGGCGGTGACGACAGGGGAAGAAAGCAGCGACGAAGATTGAGTGGCTGGTGACGACAGAGGAAGAACGCAGCGACAAAGATCGAGCTAGATGGACGGCGAAAGCGTGGCGTGGCGGCCTCTACTCGAGGAGGCGACCATCGGGCGGCAACAAGGTCGAGCGGAGATCAAAGACCGGCAATAGCTCTTTTTCTCGTAGCGGCGATGGAGCGGCAGCGGTGAGTGGTGGGACAACAATGAGTTAGGGCTAGGGCGGCGATGGTGGAGAGAAGGTGAAAACGTGAATCAGAAGGAAAAGTCACGATCGGGAAAGATAAGGAAGAAGTTGATCGGTGAGGAAAAGAAACCGAAGAAATGTCCGGGAATAAAAACGACGATCGACTATTTTAGGTGGTCGAGCTAGCCCAAGTCTAATCCAATCCCATATTTAAGCCTTAATCTTCCTCCGATTCGATCATAGGAACTCAATTAAATTCCAGAAAATTTCTAAAAACTCATGAAAAAATTTCACAAGATAATTTATCAATTAACAATAAAAATATTTTATTTTTATTTTTATTTTATTTTTTTTCCTCGGTATTTTACATTCTCCCCCACTAATAAAAATTTGGTCCCCAAATTTCGTACTAACATGCAAAAATTTACTTCAAGAAAGTTTCCGAAAGAATCACATACATTCCTCAAGTGAACAGATGAGGCTATCAAGCTTGGATAGTATCTTCCACCTCCCACATAGCCTCCCTATCGATATGATGTTGTCATCCAACCTTTACGAGTCGGATCGTTTGTTTCGTACTGTCGCTTCTTGTGACCAAGAATCCGCACTGGAATCTCCTCGTAAGTCGAATTAGACTGAGGTAGAATCGAAACCTCTTTTAGAACATGATATGAACGCGAAACGTATTTCCTCAGCATAGAACTATAAAATACATTATGAACACTGACAAGTGTCGGAGGTAAAGCCAATCGGTAAGCTACACCCCCAATCCGCTCCAATATCTCAAATGGATCAGTATAGTGTGGAGCTAATTTTATTTCAACCCAAATCTTTTTACTCCTTTGATGGGTGAAACTCAAAGGAATACAAAATCCCCAATTGAGAATTTCAAAGGCCTTCGCCTTCGATCTACGTAACTCTTTTGTCGATTCTATACCACCAATAACCATCATCTGATGACGCACACCAACTCTATATCATGTTGGATACTCGGTGGCTCCAATAGCTGTCGTTTCCCGACTTCCTCCCACAACACAGGAGATTTGCAGGGTCTACCGTATAAGGCCTCTAATGGAGCCATCAGAATAGAAGAGTGGTAGCTGTTGTTATAGGCAAATTCCACTAAATTAACATGGTCCTCCTAATTGCCTTTGAAATCCATGACACAGGATCTCAATAGATCCTCCAATGTCTGAATGACACGCTCAGACTGGCCATCAGTCTGTGAATGAAATGTTGTAGTGAGTCGAAGCTCTATGCCCATGGTCTGATGTAGACCCTGCCAAAATGGCAAGGTAAATCACGGATCTCTATCAGATATGGTACTCTGAAGTACCCCATACAATCTGATAATCTCTCGACAGTACAACTCTGCCAGACGATCCAACAAATCTATTCCACGCATCGGCAGAAAGTGAGCTAATTTGGTTAGTCGATCCATGATCACCCAAATCGCATCATATCCTTTACGAGTTCTAAGCAATCCCGTAACAAAATCCATAGTGATACGCTCCCACTTCCATTCCGAAATCAGAATTTCTTGGAGCAATCCAGTGGGTTTCTGTTGTTCAACCTTCACCTGCTAGTATACGAAACATCAAGAAACAAAGTCTGTAATGTCTTTCTTCATACCGTTTCACCAGTATAAATGTTTCAAATCTCGATACATCCGAGTACCACAAAGATGTAGAGAAAATTTCAAATGATGTGCCACCTGTAGCAACTCTTTCTTAAGTGGATGCGTGTCCATACCACATATCCATATTAGAGATGGAAAATTATCTTCTCACAAGAGAAGTCTATCTGCCGTCCAAAATCCACTCCACCACACACTCTGTAAGTGCATGGAAGACTATAGCGACTAATATCACTTATTGCAACCATTTGCATTCCAGCAACTTTATAGTAGCTACCCAGTAGCTAGTCAAAATCCCATGAGCATTCCTACTCCATACATCCACAAATCAAGATAATGACCACTAAAGTCATGTCATGTATATGATAGCTTATCTCGCAGTTCCACAACGGTCGTAAGCTCGAGAGATGCCTCATTCAACTACATCGGGATCGCTCCGTTCCTTGGAACGATGCATCCGCATCCAACCTCCTTTTTATCCACTCCGAAAGTATTGACTAATACTCGTGTAAAAGTTAACCGCCATCTAGGTCTTGTAACTGGTTTCATCAGCTTCCGACTAAATGATTTCCATCATCACCTTTGTCAAACAAGTTAGTGATATACTAACGCTTAAAAGCATCCTATCCACATTTGTAGGAATAACCAAATCATGCAAGGAAAACCACCATCTACGATGGTCGAGTGCGCAACTCAAACTACAACAATCAACAGTGGCCAGGTTACGCAACTCCAACAACCACAAACTGATTCAATCGTGTCCAAGATACACGATTTTCAAATCCCGTGGTGACTAAATCATTAATTAATCTAATAACTTAAATCAAAACTCATAAAATTTATACTAAGTATGAAATTGTCGTCCTCGATACACCTGCATCCTACTTACTCTATGCTGATGATATATCAATCATCACAATGACAATGATAATTGTATGACACCATGTCACTACAATATCAACCCTCCAGTCGTAAACCAACCCTAGAGTATACACAGGTGTCTTTGGCTGATCTAAATAGATCATCTATCCACAACGAAGGATATTCTTCACAACGACTACTGTATTCCATCATCGATAATCAATGCATACTTTCAAAGGTCCATCTCTCTTTCAACAAAGAGTTCCGGATCTTCTCAAGGAGGAATACTAGGATAGATAAATATCCCCTCCAACATCTCCTATAATCACAACTCACGTTCTTCTAATTTCCATAGTGTTTAGTAACACTTATATCAACAAAATTATCACTTGTATGAGGAATTCAATATCGACACTATCTTCGAAATCACTCTGACCGCCTACTCCACTTGCCTATGAAACGACAAGCCTTGGAGTTCATCCGAAACTACATCCGAATACTCTCAGATTATATGCACATCCGAGAGACATATCGTACCATACTTTCAACAATTTAACCATCCGTAAGGATATGTCTACAGTGAAAGTATGTCTATCAAAGTCTAAGGGCATCCATTGACTTCTTAATTATTGATCCACATCTCACTAGATGGTAGAGATACCACCGACCCACAAGTCGATGTAATCCAACTAATCCAAACTAATAATGTTCTAGACACAGATACCTGTAACTACAAGCATCTCTTAATATATTAACCTTGAGGGTAAAACTAAAGTAATACCCTTAACAATCAATTATCTGTCGATCCGATCCATAGGCTCCCTCTAGGTCTCAGCCTTTCTCCGAAGAGAACGAGATCAGATCCAACAGTCTGCGATACAACGGTCGCATTTCTGTGATGAATGGCTCAGGGATTTTCCTACATCATTTGATCTCATCCCTTAATCCTGTGAGCTGCAACTGTAGAATATCGAATAGATACTGTTGGATCGAAAGTGTCGCTAGAGGGGGGGGGGTGAATAGCGATACGATGTCGTTAAAAAACTTTTGCAATAAGTAAAAAGCAAGTAGAGAATGCACAGCGGAAATATAAAGTAGACAAGATATTTTTACGTGGTTCACAATCTTTCGATTGCTAATCCACGGCCCTAGTGATTCTTGATCACGTACGGAGGGCAATTCACTAAAACCACTCCTCCTCGTTGGAGGTAGGAGCAACGATTACAAAAAGAAATCAAGGCAAAGGGACACTCCCCCTTTCCTTGTTACGATTAAAGCACAAAGACAATTTAAAGAAGTAGAACTTAAATAAATATACCGACAACTCTTATAAGTAGAAGATGTAGCTTTCGTTGTCGGCGGCACTTCGTCGTAGCAAATGTGAGTAGTAGTAGCGGCGTTACGACGGCGTGTTGAGAGCTCTTGAATTCTTGTATTGCTTGGCTTGAACATGTCTATTTATGGATATTGATCTATGAATTTAGACATAGGTAGTGTCCAAGGTGAGGTTCTTATCCCAACTCAAGGATGAGGTGTTTCATCCAACCACCTTGTGCCACCTCCAACCTTCTTATGCGCCAACTCAAGGATGAGGTGTTTCATCCAACCACCTTGTGCCACCCCCAACCTCCTTGTGCGCCAACTCAAGGATGAGGTGTTTCATCCAACCACCTTGTGCCACCTCCAACCTCCTTGTGCACCAACTCAAGGATGAGGTGTTTCATCCAACCACCTTGTGCCACCTCCAACCTCCTTGGGCGCCAACTTGAGGATGAGGTGTTTCATCCAACCACCTTGTGCCACCTCCAACCTCCTTGGGCGCCAACTTGTTGGAGCCATTCAACTTGTGCCACATCATGGGAGCCAACCATCTTGTGCCAACTCACCTTATTTTGGGCGTCCACCACAAGGAAGCTTGGTGATGGTTTGGATGTCCACCTTGATGCCACATCACCCTTTGTACCAAAACACGAGTCAAGTCCAAATTCACCCCTTGAAATTGAGCTCTTCTCGAAATTTGGAACTTGACTAGCAGATTGACGTAGTCAAAGGGTTTTGGGCTATGATACAAGTTAGCTTAAAATATAAAGTACGATGGTTCTAACCATCGATCTCGACCTAGACCTTCCATTGGAGGTATTGGGTCGGATCTACGCTAACGACCTTGCTTCGCTTTCACACGAGCTTACCTTGTAGCCTCGCTGCCTTCACCCGAGTACCTCGGCTTCCTCCAAGTCCCTCTGGCGTTGCGACCACCTCGGTTCCCACCGGTGTCGCAGACCTTCCGCTCAACTTTAGCATTTACGCACACTTAATTGAGCTCGTAAGATAACAAATATACCCTTAACTATTGAGCCTTTTGCCATAATCAAAATACCGGGTTCGACTTTGGTGCCCATTGCACCAACAATCTCCCCCTTTTTGATTCATGGCAAACCGACACAAAAGTTAAGGAAAAATTAAGCATAACAGTAAGCTAGCATAATGATTAAGCATGAATGAGCTAGCATAAAGATTAAATATGAATGAGCTAGCATAATGATTAAGCATGAATGAGCTAGCATAAAGATTAAATATGAATGAGCTAGCATATTGATTAATCATGAGTGAGAAATATTATTGTTTCAAGTTCTCCCCTTTGAGGTAACCTCCCCCTTGACCGAAGGTGAGTTCTTGAAAAATAATTTTTACTCCCCCTTAATAGTTGCTTAAGTAAACGGAATTACTTAATATAAAAGGTAATAATTTTGTTTACTTTCTTCCTTACTTTTGTGACTTTCTCCCCCTTTTGCCTTAACTCAAAAAGTTTGTAAATATATTTTAAGGTTTGTAAGTCCAAGCAAGTTCCCAATATAAATATATTTTTTTTTTAAAATAATAATAAGCTTGAAAATATGTTCATCTAAAATGTACAACTCCGGTTGGACTTGATTGATATAGAATGATCAATAAGTCTTGAAGGAGTTGATTAATTTTAAATAATTATACTCCATGGTTCATGTCGATGCACTTTGAATCTACATACGGAACCGGAGTAAGGTCCTAACATCTCACGCCTGTCTCATTGGCTAAGTACACAAACACATTAGTCCTATGTGTTGTGAGATGTGTTGGCTCCTTAAATCTATAGGTATATGATTTCTAAGGTAAGACTTAGGCTAATTTCATAAAAAGAAGCAAAAGTAGAGTACATATATAGAAAAATTTAAATCCTACTCTATTACGCACATACCTAACTTTCGTCTTAATAAACTAAATTCGGCTTCGGGTAGTGGTTTGGTGAAGATGTCCGCTAGGTTTGATTTGGACTCAACATACTCTAGTTGTATAGTTCCATTAGTTACATGTTCTCTAATGAAGTGGTGTTTAACTTCTATATGTTTTGTCCTAGAATGACATATTGGATTTTTAGTTAAGTTAATTGAACTAATGTTATCTATGTAGGTTTTAATGTTGTTAAAGATTAAGCTAAAGTCTTGGAGAGTGTGCTTCATCCACGAGTGAGAGACACACTCACCCATCGCAACGTATTCGGCTTCGGTGGTAGATAAGGCAACGCAATGCTGCTTCCTACTGCACCAACTTACTAGACTCGAGCCGAGGATTTGACAACAACCACTCGTGCTCTTTCTATCGAGTTTACTACCGGCATAGTCAGAGTCGGAGTAGCCGATTAGATTAAACTCGGTAGATCTAGGGTACCAAATACCTACGTTTAGTGTGCCCTTTAGATATCTAAGGATACGCTTGACTAGGGTTAGGTGAGACTCCTTGGCACAGGTTTGTAACCTTGCGCACATACTTACCGCGAATAAAATGTCGGGTCGGCTCGCGGTTAAGTATAGGAGACTTCCTATTGCGCTCCTATAGTATTTTAGGTCAACGGGTTTTCCTTCTACATCTTCGTTTATATTAACATTAGTTGCCATAGGTGTATTGATTATTTTAGCATCTTGCATTCCAAATCGATTTATTAAGTCCTTAGTATATTTTTGTTGATGTAAATATATTCCATCTTTAGTTTGTTTAATTTGTAAACCTAAGAAAAAACTTAACTCTCCCACTAAATTCATTTCAAATTCACTTTCCATAAGTGAGATGAATTCGTTTAGCAGGATCGAGTTGGTAGTTCCAAAAATTATATCATCTACATAGATTTGGGCTATAAAGATTTCTTTTCCTACGGTTTTAACGAATAAGGTTGGGTCGACTAAACCTTGGTTGAATCCTTTGGACTTAAGATAGATCGAAGCCTTCGTACTAAGCTCTTGGGGCTTGTTTGAGTCCATATAGGGCTTTCTTAAGTCTAAGGACATGGTCAGTTTATCTAGATTTTCAATCCGGGAGGTTGGTGACGTAAACTTCTTCCTTAATGTATCCATTCAAAAATGCTGACTTGACATCCATTTGAAACAATTTAAAACCTCGATGTGCACATATATGCTAACAACATTCGGATGGACTCTAGTCCGCTCACGGGCGTAGGTCTCATCGTAATCTAAACCTTCGACTTGACTAAACCCTTTTGCGACTAACCTAGCTTTATTTCTAACTACTTCACCTTTATCATCAAGTTTATTTCGAAATACCCACCTTGTTCCAATAATTGATTTTTCTTTAGGTGGTGGTACTAATTCCCAGACTTCATTTCTAGTGAATTGAGCTAGCTCTTCTTGCATAGCAATAATCCAGTCGGGATCAAGAAGTGCTTGTTCAATAGTTTTGGGTTCGATTTTGGAAATTAACGAGATTTGACTAAGGTTTCGATATGAAGCTCTAGTTCGAACCCCTAAACTTGATTGATAGGATGATTTGTTTGAGTCTTAGTGTGACTCGGGTTAGGGTCATCTATCACTTGGTCGATAGGATGACTTGGGTGAGTTCTAGTTTGACTTGGGTTAGAGTCATCTATCACTTGGTCGATAGGATGACTTGGGTTAGGACGAGATTCAAGTTCAAGATCAGTCGGGTTCGCTATAAGTTGATTTGCTAGTTGGTTTTGTTAAGGATTGAACGGGTTCGTGTCCTTGTCGAAAAACTATATTAATGGTTTCTTCGACTCTAAGAGTGTCGTGATTGTATACCTAAAAGCTCTCTGGTGGTTGAGTATCCTAGAAAGGTTCCAAGAGAGGTTTTGGATTTGAATTTCCTAGGTAATCCTTAGTGTTTAAGATATGTACCTTGCATCCAAATACCCTAAAGTACTTGATGTTCGGTATTTTATCGTGATAAATCTCGTACGAGGTCTTTTGGTGCCTCTTTACCATAAGGATCCTATTTTGGACATAGCAAGCCGTACTAACGGCCTCTGCCCAAAATCTATCGGGTAGGTTATACTCGTTTAACATTGTCCTAGCGGCTTCTTGTAGGGTTCTATTTTTCCGCTCGACTAACCCATTTTGTTGTGGGTTCTAGGACATGAAAACTCATGGTGGTATCCGTTTAGGTTACAATCTGTAAACCCTGTGGTTTTCGAATTCACCACCATGATCGCTTCTAAGTCTTTTAATCTTAAGGTTCTTTTGATTTTCGATTAACCTACAAAGATTGATTAGTTGGTCTAGGGTATCATTTTTATGTTTGATAAACCTAACCCAAGTAAATCTAGAATAGTCATCAATTATGACTAAGCAAAATTGACTACCATTGAGTGACTTAGCTCCATGTGAATCAAATAGATCCATGTGTAGGAGCTCAAGAACACTTTTGGTTCGTTCTTGATTAGTTAATTGATGTTGTGTCCTAGATTGTTTACCTTGTTGACAAGCATTACATATTTTATTATCCAAGTTGTTTAGTTTAGGCAAACCTATAACCAAGCCACTCGACTCATCTTGTGGGAGTCTTGGGTGCGAGTGTCCGAGTCTTCGATGCCATAACCAAGATTCCTCTTGCTGTGTCATAAGACACTTGGTTGAGGAGTTGGGTAAATTTATTGTGTAGATGTTGCTACTCCTAGTTCCTTTAAGTATTATTTTAGATGTTGCATTTATTTTGATTACGCATTCATTTTCTAGAAATATGACCTTATAATTGTTATCACACAATTGGCTTACACTAAGTAAATTATATTGAAAGTTTTCTACTAATAAGACATTTTGAATTGTAAAGTTAGAGTTGAGCTCAATATCACGATCCGATGATTTTGAGCTTGCTGCTATTCTGAAGGCTACGATCCTTGTCGTTTGAATCGTAACCGAAAATTTGAGTTGATCCCGGTCATGTGTCGGGAGCAACCAGCCAACATCCATTGATCCTACACATAAGGTAGTTGGATCGGATATTGGAATTACTAAAGGGTTGTTTGTAAGTTTTAAACCTAAATCATCTCACCAATATCTACATGATCAAAACATGTTATTCCTATGTGTTATTGTGAGATGACTTTCAATTTTACTTGATTAATTTTAATGAATTTAAATTAACCAACATTAGGTTAGATTCGGATTTAGTCTAAGCTCATCAAGTAATCTTTTCAAGAGATTAGCTTCTGTGTCGTGGCGAGGCACAGAGGCCTTCTTTGATCGGAACAACGACCACTTCCTTAGACAAAGCTAATTTCAAGAAATTGATAACTCGACTTACTTGAGACTACGTCCTTGGTCTAACTAGTTATTTTTGAAAAGAGGCTCCCGAGGCTCAATCTTTTTAGGATTTTAGTTGGTTTATTTTTGAAAAAGAGGCTCCCGAGGCTCAATCTTTTCGCAGGATTTTAGTTGGTTATGAGTCCTATCTAACCATTCTAAAAATAAAGGAAAAACTAAGCATGCAATTTCTAAGACTTAACAAAAATACATTTTGTATTGGCTTCCCCTGGACCATTGAATCGAGTGGGTCTATTCACATAGTGAATTTGGTCCTTGGGAACCCAATACATGTTAGATCCTAAAGTTGAAATCAAAGTGGTCTTAGGGACCCATGCTTGGACATTTTTCTTATGTTGGTTTACTATAGATATATATGACTTATTGGTTGTATTTGAGTTAAACCCGAGTCCGGCCTTGTTGTACACGGCCCTTTGTGATCCAAGTAAGAGGTCAAGTCCCTTGGATCCCAAAGTGAACCTTTCCAACGTGTTCCTAAGGTCTTCGACTTGTGTTTTAAAAAGCGAGTTCTCAACTTCAAGCTTTTCAACTTGAGTTGAGTCCTCCTCTTGAATACGAGTAGTCGAAGAGGTTAGGGAGACCTCATGTTTGAGAAGGTTAACCTCCTCAATTAGGGTCTCGACCTTGGACTCGGACTTAGCTAGTTTCTTATTTAAAAATTTAATTGCACCATACAAAGTATTAAGTAACGACCGACTTACCCTTAATGATTCTTTTGAACCGGATACGGATCCGTGGCTTGTCTTGAATGGAAGCTCATCATCGGATTCGGACTCGGACTCTTCGGTTTCGAGTCGTGCTCGGTCGGCTTGGCCATTAGAGCTTGGATATCGTCTTCTTCCTCCGACAACTCCTCCCAAGTAGCGTTTAGCGCTTTCTTGGTCTTTGATGCGTTATTCTTTAGCTTTGGGCACTCGGACTTGATGTGACCGAACCTGTTGCACTCATAGCATCTAAAATTAGAAGTATTTGAATTAGGTTTAGGCTTACCTTGAGTTGTTGGTCGTTTCGCCTCTTGATCATCTTCCGAACTAGATTGACTAGTTGGATTCTATTTCGAGTCTACTTCCGATTCGGACTCGCCTTCTTCTTCCTTCGGGGGTGGCTTGCTTTCTGTATTCTTATTTTTGTAACCTGCAACTAACGCAATACTCTTCTCTGCCTGGACCACGTTAGTTTGCTCATGTAATTCAAGTTCCGAAAACAATTCGTCTAACCTAATTTTAGAAAGGTCCTTGGAGACCTTGTAGGCATCGACCATGGATGCCCACAAGGTGGTCCTAGGAAACGAGTTAAGAGAATACCTGATAAGGTCGCGATTCTCGACCTTTGTCCGATGGCATGGAGTTGGTTGACGATGTCTTGGATACGAGCATGTAGTTGAGTTGCGGTCTCGTTTTCCTGCATTTTCAAGTTATACAATTTATTTAAAAGTAAATCTCTTTTACATACCTTCGTGTCGTCGGTGCCTTCGTGTAGTTCCACTAGCTTGGTCCATAAGTCCTTTGCACTAATGAAGGGCCGACGGTTGAGCTCTTCCTTGGACAACCCACATTGCAAGATTTGAGTTGCCTTGGCATCGGCTTCTACTTGTTTTTCATGGAATTTGACCATTGATCGTAACCCAAAGATTCACCATCTTCATTAATAGGAAGTGTGAAACCGGTTTGATTACGATCCACACACATCGATTTGGGTTTTAAAAGCATTCCATCCGACCCTTCCAATAGCGAAAGTCATTACCGTTGTAAAGCGGGGTCAGTGATGCTAAACCCTTGAGATGGGCCATTAAAAACAAGAAGAAGAAACAGCGAAAAGAATCTTACAAAACACACTGGAAAGAATATTCCAAGACTTTCGTCTTGGATTAGTAGTCTTGAGAAGTAAAAAGATATATAAAATGTAACTTGCAAAAGAAATAAACAATCAAATGCGAATGTCGTTGAAGTTCGGAGGACAACCTTACTCGGGATCTAACGAAGGACAACCTTATCAGGATCCTAAAGCCTCTAATGCAATTCTATATGTAGGAGAAGATAAGCAAGTGAAATAATTATACGAAAACAGAAATAAATAAATAAAAATCTGTAAAAAGAAAAACAAAGCTAGATTGGTGGTTTCACGAATCTTAGCGCCCACTCGATACCAATTGTTGGATCGAAAGTGTCGCTAGAGGGGGTGAATAAGCGATACGATGTCGTTAAAAACTTTTGCAATAAGTAAAAGCAAGTAGAGAATGCAGTGAAATATAAAGTAGACAAGATATTTTTCGTGGTTCACAATCTTTCGATTGCTAATCCACGGCCCTAGTGATTCTTGATCACGTGCGGAGCAATTCACTAAAACCACTCCTCCTCGTTGGAGGTAGAACACGATTACAAAAGAAATCAAGGCAAAGGACACTCCCCTTTCCTTGTTACGATTAAAGCACAAAGACAATTTAAAGAAGTAGAACTTAAATAAATATACCGACAACTCTTATAAGTAGAAGATGTAGCTTTCGTTGTCGGCGGCACTTCGTCGTAGCAAATGTGAGTAGTAGTAGCGGCGTTACGACGGCGTGTTGAGAGCTCTTGAATTCTTGTATTGCTTGGCTTGAACATGTCTATTTATGGATATTGATCTATGAATTTAGACATAGGTAGTGTCCAAGGTGAGGTTCTTATCCCAACTCAAGGATGAGGTGTTTCATCCAACCACCTTGTGCCACCTCCAACCTCCTTGGGCGCCAACTTGAGGATGAGGTGTTTCATCCAACCACCTTGTGCCACCTCCAACCTCCTTGTGCGCCAACTCAAGGATGAGGTGTTTCATCCAACCACCTTGTGCCACCTCCAACCTCCTTGTGCGCCAACTCAAGGATGAGGTGTTTCATCCAACCACCTTGTGCCACCTCCAACCTCCTTGGGCGCCAACTTGAGGATGAGGTGTTTCATCCAACCACCTTGTGCCACCTCCAACCTCCTTGGGCGCCAACTTGTTGGAGCCATTCAACTGCCACATCATGGGAGCCAACCATCTTGTGCCAACTCACCTTATTTTGGGCGTCCACCACAAGGAAGCTTGGTGATGGTTTGGATGTCCACCTTGATGCCACATCACCCTTTGTACCAAAACACGAGTCAAGTCCAAATTCACCCCCTTGAAATTCGAGCTCTTCTCGAGGCTGGAACTTGACTAGCAGTTGACTGTAGTCAAAGGGTTTTGGACTGCAGTACAAGTTAGCTTAAAATATAAAGTACGATGGTTCTAACCATCTGATCTCGACCTAGACCTTCCATTGGAGGTATTGGGTCGGATCTACGCTTAACGACCTTGCTTCGCTTTCACACGAGCTTACCTTGTAGCCTCGCTTCCGGTCTTCACCCGAGTACCTCGGCTTCCTCCGAAGTCCCTCTGGCGTTGCCCGACCACCTCGGTTCCCACCGGGTGTCGCAGACCTTCCGCTCAACTTTAGCATTTCTGCACACTTAATTGAGCTCGTAAGATAACAAATATACCCTTAACTATTGAGCCTTTTGCCATAATCAAAATACCGGTTCGACTTTGGTGCCCACTGCACCAACAGATACAACCATCGTCGTATTCTCTCTCCTTTGTACAAAGCAAATCACATCTGGGGTAACTATTATTGCTGTCTGTATGAGTCTTCTACGATGTCTTCTGCTGATACAGTTGCGTAAATCACTTCCCTTGAAGGAAGTATCACAGAACTCCAACCACGCCTGAGGTAGAAGGTCGCTACTGATGAGATAACTCAATCTTCTTTGCTGATCTCTATTGTCGAGACGGTGCATCATCCTCCCGAAACACCATTGATAGTCTTCAACTGAGTCTTCAAAATACAACTCCTCAATCTGTATTGGTTGCTTACAATAGCAACAGATGAACTAATCCAATAGATAATCTAACTTCACGTGTCTTCGTGATCTGTACTGCACACACATAATCCCTTCAGAGTCTTTGTTCTGATTTTTCTGATATACACGAGAACATCCTGATCATCTGCGATTGGTCTTCTATAATCGAAAAATAGCTCAAAGCCTATGACTCCAATCTTGCTCCTTTTTTCCAACAGTTAGAAACTTCTGACTCTAATAAGTTGACATGCAATATCAGCTTATCTATCTCCAACTCTTAAACACTTGTACGGAGTCATTTATAAACTCCTAACTCAAGCCAACATCTTCCGGCAAGATCTGATAGAAGATCCAATCGTCTTAATCCAATAGTAAGCCAACAATCGTGGGTGACTTAAAATATCCCTTCACATTCTTGAGCTATTAGGTGAGCGTAAACTCTACAAGTCTAACGACTTTGCATGGTATTCCCATTATCGATGATCACCCTACTTGAAGCTCAAGAATTCCCTACCATGTGTCACAGAAAGTGATGCGGGAAAATACTTTTTTTTTTCAACATCACTAAACCATGATCAAGTGATGTACTATTCCCCGAAGATTATTTTCTGCATTTACCATCAAATACCGGCTTGATCCCGGTAATGGTATGCAAATAACTCTACCTTCTTTGTATAACACAAGTTAAGTACTCAAAAGTACCCTCAAAGTTATACAACCCAGTACGAACAAACTCAGGGATCAAAATCCCTATGAAACACAATAAACTATCCTTCCGCTATTTGCATCAATAATAGCCTACTTGTCTTGTCCATTACCCAATAGGTAATGATCTGACTAGAATAATTAGTGAAAATCTCTAAGATTGTAGTATCTGATTTCCACAAGAAATGTGACGACTTGACCCCTGTTTTTCGACTCGGTATCAGTCGGCTCTCAAAGGTAAATCACCTTTTCGACACAGGTTCAAGACTCACAGACTCAACAGGTCATTCTCGTGATCAACTCATACCATAGTTATGAACAATAACCAACACACTATAGGTTATTCCCTGTTTAAACATTAAATACATAACAAACAAAATCGAGAGTATAAACCCTAACGGCAACTTCGGTTGGTCGCCATGGTGGGCGACTTCTACTACAAGTCTGCACAGGTGTCATAACTCTAACTGTATACACCTGTTGAGAAAGTTTAGATAAACATCTAACTAACAATAAGTTATCAGGGATTCTTACCTCGTGCTGCTTGGAGCTTAGGCCGTTGTCCATCTCATCACAGAAAACCAAAACCAAAACAAATCGACTCCCGAGAATCCAAGACTCGACACAAAAACAACATTGTATGGCATCGCATAACCTAGGACTCTAAAACCACTAAAGTTGTCACGGCTCAAGAGTATGCCATGCCGAAAAGCAAACGGACGATATCTCCCCTGTACGTGGCAACATTTCGAGTTAATACAAGGCTCATAGGCCACAACAACAACAACATATAAATATGTAAACAAACCACAACAACATAACAAACTAACTACAACAAATACACAATGGAAACATAAAACAACCACATCACAACTACATACAGTGCATACCGGAATGACTGACACATCATAACATAACGGAATAGCGACAAAATCCGAATCCATAAGTCCACAACATAGTACATCACGAAAACTCCAAATAGATAACACAACATACAGAAAGCCCAAAACAAACACGGGAGCCTCGAAGGTGAGATGAGATGTTCCCAGCCAGCGGTGATCCAAGACTTCACGAAGACTTCTACCTGTTACCTGGGCGATAGAAAAACCTAGGGTCTGTGGTGGTGAGTATAACTCAGCAGGTAATAGGAAAAACATGTATATATCAAATATCACATGTAATTCAACAATATAACTTAAAGGTACAACATGTATAACAGTACAGTATATAAATACATGCATATATCGGGTAACTAGATAAACAACCTATAATGCAGATGTACCTGAAAGTCTGCTACGCTACTCTTATCCAACCTAAGCATATATCCAACATATATAATAGGGAGAGTAATACTAACTCACAATGTACTCATGATACAGGTCAAGGTATCTAATGGTCTGTCCAACAAATATACAAGTATCCGTCACAACCATATAACAGATGCACGAAGCATGCATGAATATGATGTACAACCAAATGCAGCAAGCATAGTACAATCAAATGCAACATCACAATAAGAATATATATATAGACTGCATATATGTATATATAATGTAATATGCAAAGCGCCATATGATTTGGCAATGTAGCATGCATGGTCATGCCTGTGCACCCCTACTCGCTACCACGACCCCAGTGTGTCCTAGGTGACACGACATGACAACTGTCCCAACTCAACACCAATCACTGCTCTAGAGTGGCTGCGTGGGCACTATGATCAAGTAGCATATGAGCGTAAAGAGCATGCTACACAACGGGGGTCCCTACTCCTAACCACTCCGACTGACACTACCAATGAGTGGTCGAGTTCCACGCACCCAGGATAACTGCACACAACTCCAACTACCACCGTCTATAGTGGTAGAGTGCGGCACAACAAATGCTTTGCCCTCACAATAGTTACTCCTTGGAGAGTAACCTGGGAGGCAAGATGACTGACGACTCTCTCAACCTCAAGGGAGACTATGTCGTCAAAATGCATACAAATGACATGAATATATTGTCACACGTACAAACATCTACCACAAACTCTGTTAGTTATAGCCCTAAGAACCAATCATGTGATGGTTGAATAGGGAACATTTTGTATCATATTCTATAAAGGCAAAGGATTGGTTATTATATTTAAGTTTTGCTTGTGCCAGCTAAATTAAATATAGTAATGCCCTAGAAAAGTAGGTTCTTATCTATAGCACATCAATTGGCAGAATTGATTATGAGAGGCTGTAGAGAACACTTTCTAAATGTTCCTAGTCAAGTATTAATATGCAAGGGCAATATTAATACATAAAGACTAGCATGTAGGTCAATTGATGACTTGATCTCACAAGTCATGGATATATGATATCAAGTTGACACATGGGTATATATTAGAGAATATATACTGAACTGACCCACCATGAGAAAGTTTCATGGATCGTTATATGAGTGTCATAAACTTTCTCATGTGACTATTGGTATGAATAGTCCTCAGACCTGAAGTCACTACGGTTCCCTACATAAGGAGTTATGTACTTTGGTATCGTCAAACGTCACCCGTAACAGGGTGGACCATAAAGGCGATTACTGGGTATATAACAAATTATGCGGAGGGATGTGAGTGATGTAGATGGGATCTATCCCTCTCATATGACGAGAGTGATATCGGTGGGCCCCTTGATTGAGTAGAACTACTAAAACGCATGGCCATGCTCGAATGAGTCAATATGAGATATTGAGCTCATTTGTTTGAGTTAGTTTACTCAGGGATCAAGAAACACATAGATTGATCAAGGATGACACGGTCTATGCCTCATTGATCAATCTGATATCAAGGATAGAAGGACACGGTCATATATTATAGTAGTCACGGAAAGGTTAGTCGGATCTTGACTTATCTCGTAACTTGGGTAGCAATGATGTATTGCTAGATGCCGCTCATTGCTTGTGTATCTAAAAGAGTTTAGGTCCACTGCCAACGTTATGAGAGCCTATAGGGTCACACACAAAGAGCATGATAATTAGAGGAATTAGAGTATTCTAGTTTGACTAGAATAATTTGGGAATAAGCTTAAGTACAAAATGGTTTTTGGACTTTAAGCTTAATGAGAATTTTAGCTAATTGATTTAATGAGATTAATTCAATATGTTACCTTATTGATTTAATAAGATTAATTCAATATGATAACATAAGCTTAATTGAATTAATAAGATTAATTCAATATGATTGAATTAATAAGATTAATTCAACATGATAACATAAGCTTAATTGAATTAATAAGATTAATTCAACATGCATGAATGCCACATAAGAATGCCACATAAGCATGCCACATAAGCATGCAACCTAAGCATCCACCTAAGCTAGATAAGGTGGAAGGAAACAAAATGGTTTTGTCTCCTTAAGTGGCCGGCCAAACAAATGTCCCAATGAAATGGATTGCATTGAATGTGTGGAGGTGAAAGGGTTTTTCCAACCCTATAAAAGACCCCATGGAGTGGCCGGCCAAAGAAATTGTGGGTGTGGTTGTTGGGAGCTTGAGGCTTGGAGAGAGCTTGAGAGCTTATTGTTGTGTGGCTTTTGTGAGTGTAGCAAGAAGAGTAGTCTTCTTCTTCCCTTCTCCTTTTCCCTAGCTTCCTCTCCTTTAGGGACTTCTCTAGCAAGAAGTAAAGGAGAGCTCCTCTAGTTTTCTTTTGTGAGACAAGAGCTTGCTCGTGTGGATACATATAGAGGCACGGACACTTGAACGTGCTAAAGATCCAACAAACACAAGGAAGAAGCGGGATTAACAAGGGCACGCAACAAAGGTAATCCTCTCCTATAAGATAGGCTTGGTTTAGAGAAATTTATTTTATATGAGTTTGCTTTCGCATGGATCACTTGGAAGGGATCCTAATTTTTCCGTTGCGCATATGCCATTTGGCATAAAGAATTCCCTACAAACTCTCTGTTCAACAAAGTGTCATTCCAATCTGATCAAAGCACTCTCTATCCTATAGAGAGTCATACTCAACTGATCGATGGACTCTATCCTGTAGAGAGTCATACTCAACTGATCATAACTCTCTATCCAATAAAGAGTCATACTCAACTGATTATAACTCTCTATCCAATAGAGAGTCGTACTCAACTAATCGACGCACTCTTTATCCTGTAGAGAGTCATACTCGACTAATTATATCAAGCTGGGACCACCGGTCCGTAGCGACACACTAATCGCCCTTCACTTAACCATTACACAACACATGGTTGGTAATAAGTATGCAACATACGAGTATTGAAATAAATCCTACCTTTAGGGCATTACCTACCCACGGATGAACCTTTACCCAATTTACTAATCAGGTTATCATCCGTACTCCAACATCTACATCCTGCTAAACATTTATAGATCTACCTACATCACATCTGTAACTCCTTAATCATGTGAATGGAAAATGTAATATCAAGATTTGAGCATATATAGCCAATGACAAGTATCAAGCATACGGATAATAAGAGCAGGGTCAAGATAATATGAACACCTAACATGCTCATATCTATCACTAAATCTGAATGCAATTACATATACCTGACCAGGGTAGGAGATTACCCACCTGATATGTAGACTATGTCGATAGTCTTCACGTCTGTGGATCTGCCTCGTATCCATGTCTTGCAAGTATCATCATTTACAATTAAATTCAAGCACATGACAAATATACAAATCCACTACTGTATCGTTCCTATATTCGTTTCCCTTTATCGAATAGGAATTAGAAACCCCCCATCATCAAGCGTAGCCCTTCTATAACATCCAACTATGTTTAAATTATTAAACCTCTTATGTAGACTCCACCCAAATCAATTAAACATGATAACACAGATCCACATAAATCCATCCATCATATCTATAGCAACTACACTTCTTCCATCGACTATTACTCAATGAATCCAATAATAATCGGCTATAGATCTGACATCACATCTATAATAATCCGAATCCGTACTTACCAAGTATAGCTTCACTTTACATTTTCTTGATCCAATTTGTGAGAAACCTAATCTGCCCAGTCAGTTTAACTGCAAGTAAATTCCATCAGATTAGCTAAACCTATCAATCAAGCCAATCAATCGTATAGGTTTGTACCAAATTCAATTAATCAAAATTCCACACATCGTTATCTCTATTCTCTACCCAAGGAGGTAATGAGGCATTCTCGGCCGAGGAAGGTAAACGAGTGACCATGACAGCAACCACAAACGGTCGAGAGGGAAGCACCGAATGAAAAGAGCAGTAGCTCCATCACGGCTGGGCTTGCAACATAGGCACAATAGCGATCAAGTTCATGATGGCAAGTACAGTGACTGGAATCACAATGAAGCATCAACATAGGGCAGTGGAGTTTCATCTGCAACGGGCGACAGTCGGAACAAATCCACAGCAACAAGAGCAAAGGCTACGGATCTACTGCTCCTAGAGGTGCTGTCGCTCACGACGAATGTCGGTCGATCGTGTGCAAGTAGCAATCGAACGAAGCAGCAGGCGGCAGCGACGGTAGAGGAAGAACACAACGACGAAGATCGAGCGATTGGTGACGGTAGAGGAAGAACGCAGCGACGAAGATCTAGCGGCTGGTGACGGAAGCAGCGTGGCAGCGGTAGTGGCTATGGATCAAGGAGGCGTCCATCAGTAGCGGCAACAAGGTCGGGGCAGAGATCAGCACCGACCCTAGTAGCTCTTTCTCTCACAGTGGTAATGGAGCGACAGCGGCGAGTGGCGGGCGGCAATGAGTTAGGGCTCAGCCAGTGACAGTGGAGAGAAGGAGAAAACGCGAATCAGAAGGAAAAGTCACGATCGGGAAAGATAAGGAAGAAGTTGATCAGTGAGGAAAAGAAACCGAAGAAATGTCCAACAATAAAAATGACGATAAGCTGTTTTAGGTGGTCGAGCTAGCCCAAGTTTAATCCAATCCCCTATTTATGCCTTAATCTTCCTCCTATTCGATCATAGCAACTCAATTAAATTCCAAAAAATTTCTAAAAACTCCTGAAAAAATTCCACAAGATAATTTATCAATTAACAATAAAAATATTTTATTTTTTTTCCTTGGTTTTTTACACTTATTCCTATGAGTTTTGTAAGATGAGGATTTCTTTTATCTTAATTAAGTTTAATGAGCAATTTAAAAGTGTTTAAACTTGTGTTAGATTCAAGCTTTGTTTGAGCTAGTCAAGTAGATTTTTTCAACATTGACTTCCAGGTCGTGGCGAGGCACATAACCTTCTTGGTTATCGGAGCAACGACCACTTCCTAGACAAAGTCAATGAGGGAATCAAGTACTTGATTCACTTTGGACTAAGCCATGGTCTAACTAGTCAAAGACTTAGTGAGTTAGCTTCGGTCAGTTCCACTCGACTTAGTGCACCAGGTCGTGGCGAGGTACATGGCCTTCTTGGTTATCGGAGCAATGACCACTTCCTAGACATGCACTTCGAAGAGCTTCCCTAACTATCAGTTCACTTGTCTTAGTACTAGGTTGTTCAAGTTTAAACTACTTTGTTTCTTATCTAGTCCGTTCTAAATTAAATAAGTAAAGTAAACTAAAGCATGCAAGTGTTTAACTAAACAAGTAAAGTGTTAGCTCCCCCTAAATGGTAGCTAGATTGAGTTTTGTTCACTAAGTGAACTTGAATCTTGGAAATCCAAAATTGATTTGGTCAAACTTGGTTAACTAAGCTAGACTTAGGAACCCATGCTTGGACTAGATTCTTAGCATTTTGGCTAAGTAATGACATGTATGATTTATAGGAAGACTTAGCTTTATATCCGAGTCCGAACTTATTGTACACGGCTCGTTAAGTTCCGAGCATCATGTTGAGATAGTTGGAACCCAATGTGAACCTTTCCAATGATCCGGTGAGATCTTCTACTTGCCTTTTTAGGACAGAGTTCTCTTCCTCAAGCTTTGCAACTCGAGTTGAGTCTCTATCCTTAATTTGGCAAGTCGAAGTATTCGAGTTGACATACTCCTTAAGAACTTGAACTTCCTCAAGAAGCGAGTCAGCTCGATTCTCGGACTTGGCTAGTTTCCTACCTAGGCATGCAATTCTGTTATATAACATATCTTCTTGGGGAGATGTTACCTCATTTAAACCTTCGGAAATGGATACAGATCCGTGGCTTCTCTTGGACTCAGAGTTGGTCTCGCCGACTGCCATGAGTACTACGAAGCAATTCGTTGATATTTCCATGTTTGACTCTTCCGATATGACTTATCCAATTTTGCCTTAGATGCTTTCTTCCTTGTCCTCTTTCTTCATTTGGATTTCTTTCCTTTTGTGTTAGTTCTTGCCATCAAAACTAAACCATCCTTGGGTTGACTCATGTTAGCCTGTTCATGTAACTTAATTAATTTATCCCATAACTCTTTTGAATTTTGAACAGACCCGACTCAACTTAGCTCCTCATTCGTAAGTCTGCATTGCAAGGTGTTTAAATCCTTGTAATTGCTCTGATACCAATTGTAGGATCATGTTTCTTTGAGAGAAAGGGGTGAATCTTGGAGATTAAAAAATTATTTTAATCTTTAAAAACTATTTAGAATATTTTAAAAAATATTGTGAGTATGCAGCGGAAATGAAAATAAGACAATTTGTTTTACTTTGTTAACAACCCTAACTGGGTTGCTACTCCAAGGCCCGTAGATCTTTTGAGAGCTACCTCGATGGGAAATCACTAAATGCCCTCCGACTCGAGAACTCTCGACTTCGGAGGGTTTAGCTTTTTACAAATGTAGAGCTGGGTAACACACTACCCACTCTTTGAAATTAAGTACAGAAGCGAAAAAGAAAGTAAGCAATTACAAGAGCTTATACCGACACTAAGTAGATGATTGAAGTTTGCTCAAAGTGTCGGAAGATCGGCTTGTTGTGGAAATTTATCTTTGGTGGATGAGAGTAGATTTCAACAGAACTATACGTAGATTTGATGTTTTGCTCCGATCCGATCGAGCACATATTTTATAAACCTTTTCCAGTCGACTGAGATACCTTCTAGTCGACTCCCCATAAGCCCGTTGATATTGAATTTGTGGTCTTCCAGTCGACTGAACCCTCTCCAGTCGACTCCACGTCACCCGACTTCGCATCGGGAAATTTGCCTCTTCAGTCGACTCAAACCCTTCAGTCAATTGAACCTCTTTCCATCTGCATCGCACGATTTTCGATCGATCAACAGCTGATCCTGCCAAATAGGTATCTAGTCGACTAATCTATATCCAGTTGACTGAACTTCAGTCCACTCGAATCCATCCAGTCGATTGATCCCTACAAAATAGGATTAGCACAAATAGATTATATAAAAATGTGATAGTAGTAGTAATACTGCTCGATCTCGACTACTAAGTACCATGTGAACTTTTCCTCAGATCGACACCTAGCTTTGTCCCCCTATAGAGGACTCGACCTCACCTCTTCACTCGAGGCTTATCTGCCGGCTACCCGCAGGACTTACCACTCTTAACATCCGATCTGACCCACCAGGGATTACACTAGCTTTCCGGTCTGCCTGACCCAACTGGACTTTTTGTCGATTGTTCAGTTTCCTTACCCAACAAGTCTTCATGCATGATGTCCAATCCACGCGGCCAATTTAGACTCATGCCTGGTGTCTGGTCCTCCTGATCTATCAAGATACTTTCCTAGTATCTGGTCAACACAACCTACTAGGATTTCCTGTTAAGCCTACACATTTAAAACTGATATTAGAACACAGGTGAATCCTAACTTTTAACTATGGTTCATACATCAAAACTAAGGAGTGATGCTCATTGCATCAACACTAGCTACACAGCGGGGGTCCCTGTTGTTGGCCACTCCGACAGTCACTACCCATGAGTGGTCAAGTGCCACACACGCAGGACAACTGCATGCAACTCCAACTACCATCGTCTATAGTGGTCGAGTACGACACAACAAGTTCTTTGCCCTCACACCAGTTATTTCTCCATGAGTAACCTAGGAGGTAGGATGACTGACGACCCTCTCAACCATAAGGGAGACCAAGTCACCAGCATGCATGTAAATAGCATGAATGCAAAGTCACACATACTTACATCCACCACAGACTCTCTATCCTACAAAGAGTCATACTCAACTGATCATAACACTCTCTATCCTACAGAGAGTCATACTCGACTGATCAACACACTCTCTATCCTGCAGAGAGTCATACACAACTGATCATAATACTCTTTATCCTTCAGAGAGTCAAACTCGACTGATCAACACACTCTCTATCTTGCAGATAGTTATACTCAACTGATCGACACACTATCTATCCTACAGAGAGTCATACTCGATTGATCAACACACTCTCTATCCTGCAGAGAGTCATACTCAATTGATTACAACTAAGCTAAGACCATCGATCTGTAGCGACGCTGTATTGACAATAACATGTCCATACATGACTACATGATCCATAGTAGATATATACACAACATCAGAATATGATATGAAGACTCATCTTCACCTTTAGAACATCACACACCCCCGGATGATTTATTTAAATTGCACAATTCAGTTTTACAATCGAATTTAGCTACGTACACATAGGTAAAACACTACAAGTCCACTTACTATAACATCTATAATTCATAGCAATGATGAATGAATAGATAACAATAATGACAGAGTATTTAAGTGCAAAGGAAAGTATCAAGCAACAGAAAAATTAGAGTGGAGTCAAGGTCAAAGTGACAATAATATGAAATCATATAAATCAGGGTTTAGCTACTACCTGACTAGGCTAGGAAATATTACCCACCTGCTATGTAAACAATGTCTATAGTCTTCATGTTCATGAACCTATCTTGAATCAAGTTCCTGAAATCAACATCCTGCAAACAAAACATATACGATCCAATCATACTGTCAATTCTAATATTAGGATCCAATCCTAATCCTGCATCAACTTTATATCTCGATCAACTAACTGAATAGTTTCTTCCATTAGCTCTTAATCACAGTACCAAACTATCAATTTAATCATAGCTAATCGAACAAACTAAATAACATCTCAATCTACAGTTAAAGTAACAATTTGTAGCATTTACCTAGTTTCAAATCCATGATAAGAGCTTCTTGATCCACAGTAGAAAATCAACTCTGTACAATCAATCTATATCAACCAAGCGGAAACACCACCAACAAGATTACTATATGTATACTCTCATATTCATAATATTCAAACCAAAACATACCTGGCCCAAGCCAATCATCCACAGTCCATTCGGAAAATCCAATCCATAATTACAACACAGCCAACCTACAGCATTCAGCCCGTCCACAAACAATTCAACATATCAATCCACAATATTAACTGTGAATATACCAATCAAACGATATGTATTTATAGACATTCAGATCTGAACATATCAAACTTATCTACTCTTGCACAACTTCTTCATTTGCTTAATATATCCAATTTGAATCTACCAGTTGAACTGCAACCGACACACAATTCCAACAAATCCTAAACACCTGAAATCACTATACACCAACTATGGGTTATTAATCCACAAATAAATATGCTCATACTATAACATTCTGTTCAACATCAAGTCTTCAGTGACTTACCCAAATTCCACTCCTCAACCTTACAACCCTTTTATCACAATCACATGCAACATCCATCGAAGATGGGAGCGACAATAACACAAGCATGAGAGTTTATCCACCCTCACCGTCGTCTGGATCGGTAGATCAGGACAAGGACACAATAAGGAGGTGGCGACACACGACAACTCACAGCAAAGGAAATGGCACAATGGTAGATCTGAGTGTGGCATCCCACACTGCTGCTCACGGTGCAGAGTCAGCCGAAGGCATCCCTCGTCTGGATCGGCGAAGCACAACAAGGAAATCCGATGACATAGATAGAGAATCCCAATACTCGCGATGGAGGCGATGCCGATCTAAACTAGGAGAAGGGAAAATTGGTGAGATGATGGCTCGGCGCTGTGGCTGGATTCGCGACCATGGCTGCGACATCCGACTCGCGTCCATTGGAGGTGACATGCAAGCAGAGGGACTGGGGGTGAGAAGAGACGACGGATCAGCTTGCCGGCGAGGCAAGCGATGATGGGCGGTAATGGATCTCACTCGCGGTGGCAGTGGCATGGCGGCGAATTGCGTGGAGGTGGAGAAATTTTTGCGGAGAAGAAGAAGGGATCGGGAATGAGAAGAGAAGAAGAGGAGTGAGCAACGCTCGAATGGAATCGGGAGAATAGGGATTGAGCGGAGAAGGAAAGAAATGACCGATCGGGGAAAAACAGAAGGGATCGAGTTTGGGTTTGAGTGTTTTTTTTAAATGGCCAATTGATTGAGCTAGCTCAAGTCTAACCCAATCACTTATTTAAGCCTAATCTTCCTCCTAATTGATCATATGAACTCCATTCAATTCCAGAAAAATTTCTAAAAACTCTTGAAAATTCCACAAAAATAATTTCTTAATTAACAAGGAATATTTTATTATTATCTTATTTTTTTTCGATATCTCACATTCTCCCTCACTAATAAAAATTTGGTTCCCAAATTTTCTACTCAAATACGATGAGTAAGCAATACCACACTACTCGACTCAAGTACTTGAAGAAAAACTCACACACCTCAAGTAACTAGTGGGGGTACTGATAGCCTCTAACATCTATCATGTATACTCTCAACATCCCTTCTAAAATATAAACAGTACCTTTATATTGACCAACTATCAAAACGTAACTACTGTACCAGAGTGGAGCTCTTATCCATGACTTGTTGGAGACTTTTTTCCAAAACCGTAAGGTGATTCATGACTCACTATCGGAAATGATATTCAAGGATACTCTAAGAAAACTGAATATCTTCTTGCAGTATAATTTCGTCGAGCAACCCAACGAAATCCATCTTACGGCTCGATAGAAAATGAGTGGACTTGGCTTATCGATCACTAATTGCCCCAAATCATATCAAATTCTTTTCCGAGTTCTAGATAATCTCCCAACACTGTCCATCATACTGAACTCCCCCTTTTAGCTTAGTACATAATTCTGTTGGTCACTAGTATTCCACTTTTACTAGTTGAAATCAAAACGATGAAATCAACTATGTCCTGCATGTCGTTCTACCATCAAGAACATTTCAAATCTCGATACATCCGAGTACTACTAGGATGTATAGCGAATCTCGAATGATGTGCTTCCTGTAGCAACTCTTCTTTCTACTAATTCAACTCCGGAACCCACTATCCTTATTGTAGGGGATCTCGTGACTGTTAGAAAGGAGTGAATAGCTCGTTCGTCGTCGATCGAGAAATTAGTGTTAGGGCAATCTCTTGCCGTAATATGGTTTTGATGGTGTGGCAAAGGGTTTAAGTTAGTTTGATATGTTGATGTGATATGTGCGTTGAAGTCGTCCAGGACTTAGTAATTCGCACATGGAGCCGTGGCGAGTTTCACATCTCATGACTCGTGCCTTGAGTCGGTGAAGGATAGCTTTGCGGAAGCCGTGCGCTTGGAGCATCCGAGGGACCGCCGGACGAGAAGCTTGGAGTGAAGCCAGAGGAAGTAGACTTCGAGGCAAGAGACGCGAAGGAGAATTGCAGAGCCGTGCGCCTGATGCTGCCGAGGGACGTGGCCGAGAACGAAGAGAACTTCGAAGGTGAGGGACTCCGAGAAATGAGAGTGAGCGATTGTAACCCGGGGAAGGGTAGCTCTTAGGTGGAACTTGGCCATTTGGCCAAGTGTCAGATGGGTTTTCCCGACACCAGTCGACTGCCATGTCATGGCGATCGCTCTCCGAGTCAGTGAGTTCGATCGTATACGATCGGATTGTGGCCAGCGAATCGCCATACGTGGGCGATCATCGCCAAGACCATCGATCGGCGCGAGCGGCATCGGAATGATCAATAGGGTTTCGCGCAGACCGTTCGTAGCCGGGCGATCGACTTACGGAGGCATGATCGATAAGGTCCATCGATCCGCCAAGAGTTCCGCTGGACTACAACGGCCGGGATCCGACGTGTTCGGAGGCCGTTGTAGACGCAATGATCGCCAAGGGCGGCAATGATCGTGATGGCGGCCAACGGGAAGAAAACAGCCCTCTCTATAAAAAGGGAGGGTGTAAGCCTTTGAGAGGCTAATGCTTATGCTCCAAGTGATCTTCCTAGTGCCCCACAAGCTCTAAACTCTTCTTACTCGCTTTTACTCCATTCTATTTGTAAGAAGAGTGATCTTGATTATAAAGGTTACCTCCACCTAGCTTGGTGCAAAGGAGAGACCATTTATTGGATTGGTTTAGCGGAGTGATTCACCGAGGACGAATCGGGGACCGTGGATTAGCGGCGTAGCCGTGAACCACGTTACATTCTGTGTTAGCGTTTGTTTTCTCGTATTTCTATTTGCTTGTCTTTATCAGTCTTCCGCTTGCGCTAATTAGTTTTGTAGACGAGCAAATACCGGCATCCAAACGAAAAGGGCTATTCACCCCCCTCTAGCCGGCCGCACCGATCCTCTACAATTAGATCATGCTTGCCTATGATTATTAGTATGCAGTAGAATATGGAAAATACAATACAAATATACAATCACAATACAAAGATAATCGATGTAACGTGGTTTAGAACTGAATTGTTCCTACTCCATGGATTGAGCTCAAATGAGCTCTTGCGATGCGACCACACACCACTAATCCAATAAACTCCTTCTCGGAACAATCCGGAGGTGGAGAAACCTCTTACAATTGTTTACAACAATAAACAAGTAGATACAAGCAAATACAAATATGAAATATGCTACAAGTAAAAGAAATATACTTTATAATTGCTCTTTTGATTGCTTGAATTGCACTTGGAGACCTTGATTTGCAGCAGCAAATCACCCCAAAGATGTCCAAGAATCGGTGGTGAATTCTCCCTCCATAAGATCCCTTTAAAGCTACTCCTTGGGCTGGATTTTGCCTAGAAGTCGACTGATCGGGACCATCAGTCGACTACCCCTATAGGCATTGTCTCACAACGACATGAACCACATCGGATAAGTCTAACGGATAGACCATCAGTCGACTGATCATGCCCATCAGTCAACTGATGTCTCAATCAGTCGAGTGCTCACGCCGATCACTCAACTGAAGAGCATTCTGTGCTCGACATCCCAACGAGCAGTCGACTGATCTCTAGATCAGTCGACTACTTAGGCCATCAATCGACTGCCCAATTTTGGCAGTCAACCACTAGGCCATTTCCTGCAGTCAAACCCTAGTTGACTCCCATCAGTCGACTGACCATAGTCCCAATCGACTGATACACCTTAACATTAGGTTTTACCCCAAGTATGGTGCCCCCATATTTGCTAGACCACCTGTAGCCTAGACCTAAGCCTTCTAGCCACCTCCGTCAGTCTCGCGCCTATCAAATCCCTCTAAGTAATCCATGACTTGTTCATCCATACGCTAGCCTTCAAGTGCTTCCATTGGCTATTGTCATGCTAACGGTGTCTACACCGCCAAGGCACATTGGGCTTACGATGCCAAGACTCCGCTTGGACATTACGCTGCCAACCATTGGACTTATGCTGCCAAGACTCCACCCTTGGACTTTACACCGCCAATATTCCCCTTGGACTTTCCAAATGCCAAGACTCAAGCTTGGACTTTCCCTTGCCAATCCATGTTGGACTTTCCATGCCAAGACCCATGCTTAGACTTTTCCATGCCAAGACCCATCCTTGGACATTCCTTGCCAAGACCCATGCTTGGACTTTCCTTGACAATGGTCAAACCATCGTCAAACATCAAATACTAACTGTAGGGAAATCTCGTATGCCAAATGGCATATGCGCAACGGAAAATAGGATCCCTTCCAAGTGATCCATGCGAAAGCAAACTCGTATAAAATAAATTTCTCTAAACCAAACCTATCTTATAGGAGAGGATTACCTTTGTTGCGTGCCCTTGTTAATCCCGCTTTTCCTTTCGGTTTGTTGGATCTTTAGCACGTTCAAGTGTCCGTGCCTCTATACGTATCCACACGAGCACGCTCTTGTGTCACAAAAGGAAAACTAGAAGAGCTCTCCTTTACTTCTTGCTAGAGAAGTCCCTAAAGGAGAGGAAGAGAGGGAAAAGGAGAAAGGAAGAAGAAGACTCCTCTTCTTGCTAGCCTCCACTCACAAACCCACACAACCAAAGCTTCCACCAAGCTCTCTCACAACCACAACACCAAAAACTCACTATGGCCGGCCACTCCATGGAGCCTTTTATAGGGTTGGAAAAACCCTTCCACCTCCTTCACATTCAATGCAATCCATTGCATTGAGACACACTCAAAAAGGATTTGGCTTCCTTGTTTGGCCGGCCACTTCAGGAGACAAAACCATTTTGTTTCCTTCCACCTTAACTAGCTTAGGTGGATGCTTAGGTGGCATGCTTATGTGGCATGCTTATGTGGCATTCTTATGTGGCATTCATGCATGTTGAATTAATCTTATTAATTCAATTAAGCTTATGTTATCATATTGAATTAATCTTATTAAGTCAATTAAGCTTATGTTATCATATTGAATTAATCTTATTAAATCAATAAGGTAACATATTGAATTAATCTCATTAAATCAATTAGCTAAAATTCTCATTAAGCTTAAAGTCCAAAAACCATTTTGTACTTAAGCTTATTCCCATATTATTCTAGTCAAACTAGAATACTCTAATTCCTCTAATTATCATGCTCTTTGTGTGTGACCCTATAGGCTCTCATAACGTTGGCAGTGGATCTAAACTCTTTTAGATACACAAGCAATGAGCGGCATCTAGCAATACATCATTGCTACCCAAGTTCTGAGATAAGTCAAGATCCGACTAACCTTTGTGACTACTATAATATATGGCCGTGTCCTTCTATCCTTGATATCAGTTGATCAATGAGGCATAGACCGTGTCATCCTCGATCAATCTATGTGTTTCTTGATCACTGAGTAAACTAACTCAAACAAATGAGCTCAATATCTCATATTGACTCATTCGAGCATGGCCATGCGTTTTAGTAGTTCTACTCAATCAAAGGGCCACCGATATCACTCCGTCATATGGAAGGGATAGATCCCATCTACATCACTCACATCCCTCCGCATAATTTGTTACATACCCGATGTCGCCTTTATGGTCCACCTGTTACGGGTGACGCGTTTGTGATACCAAAGTACATAACTCCTTATGTAGGGAACCGTAGTGACTTGAGTCTAAGGACTATTCATACCAATAGTCACATGAGAAAGTTTATGACACTCATATAACGATCCATGAAACTTTCTCATGGCAAGTCGATTCGGTATATATTCTCAATATATACCCATGTGTCAACTTGATATCATATATCCATGACTTGTGAGATCAAGTCATCAATTGACCTACATGCTAGTCTTTATGTATTAATATTGCCCTTGCATATTAATACTCGACTACATTTAGGAAAGTGTTCTCTCTGACCTCTCATAATCAATTACATTGATTGATGTCTTTGTAGATAGAACCTACTTTTCTAGGGCATTATTATATTTAAATTAGCTGGCACAAGCAAGATGTAAATATAATAACCAATCCTTTGCCTTTATAGAATATGATACAAAATATTCCCTATTCAACCATCACATGATTGGTTCTAGGGCTTTAACTAACAATCTCCCACTAGCACTAGTACCAATCACTATGATATCTAATACCTAGTGACCTAGTGTGACCATCATGCTTCCTCTGTGCCAAAGCCTTGAGTGATGGATCTGCGATGTTAGCTTACACGGTACTCTGCATATCCTCACATCTCCTCTATCGATGATCTCTCGAATGAGATGGAAGCGCCGTGATATGTGTTTGGTCATTGATGTGATCGAGGTTCCTTGCACGTCTGATAGCCCCATTGTTGTCACAATAGAGGTCTATTGGATCTGCAATGCTAGGAACTACCCCAAGTTCAGCGATGAACTTGCGGGCCAAACGACCTCCTTTCTTTGCATCGAATCTTTGCAATATACTCGCTTACATTGTAGAATCGACAAGCGTGTCTGCTTGAACTCTTCCGACTCACGGCTCCACCATTCGAGGCAAAACCGCGTACCCGATTGCGATCTATAGTCATCCTTATGCATTTGGAAGCTTGCATCACGTAACCCTTCTGATTAGCTCCTCATTGCCTCGAATATCGAAATATTCTTTCGTTCTTCGTAAGTACTTAAGAATATTTTTGCTATCCGATGACTTTCACGGATCATTGATATCTACTCATGCTCGTACTCAGGCGTCGGAGCAGTACAAAGCATGGCGTACATGATAGACCCTATAGGCGATGCATAAGGGATCTTATCCATGCGATCTCTCTCCTCCTTAGAAGAGGACATTGAGTCTTGAAAGACTCACACCATGTGATAAAGCGAAACCCTTTCTTAGAATTTTGCATAGCAAAATGATCTAGCATTTTATCAATGTATGTACTCGACATAGGCCAAGTAATCTTCTAGATCTATCTCTATAGATCTTGATGCCTAGAATATGGCGACTTCACTTAAGTCCTTCATCGAGAAACAATTCCCTAACCACATCTTCACGTGGGTGAGGGAATATCATTTCGATGAAGTATATCATCTACATACAAGACAAGAAATACAAGCGTGCTCCCACTATTTCTCTTGTAGACACAAGGCTCATCTTCATTCTTGATGAAACCAAACTCTTTGATTGCATCATCGAATCGAAGATTCGGCTTGAGAGGCTTGCTTTAGTCCATAAATGGACCTTTGCGGTTTGCATACCTTTCGGGATGCTTTGGATCTTCAAAACCCTCGGGTTGTGTCATGTACACATCCTCGGTAGCTTTCCATTGAGCGGTTTTGACATCCATCTGCGCAGATCTCATAATCATGGTAGTGCAATAGCAAGTATGATCGAATGGATTTAAGCATGGCTGGTGAAAAGGTTTCTTCATAGTCAATACCATGAATTTGTTTGAATCCTTTAGCCACCAATCTACCTTTATAGGTATGCTTATTACCATCCATGTCAGTCTTTACTTTAAAGACCCACTTACACCCAATGGGATTTACCCCTTCAGGTGGATCAACCAAAGTCCATACTTGGTTAGTGTACATGGATTCTATTTCGGATCTCATGGCCTCTAGCCATTTCTCGGAATCTGGGCTCATCATAGCTTCTTTATAGGATGTAGGCTCGTCAAGATTGATAAGCAATACATCACCGTTGTCAGTCAAGAGAAAAGAATATCTCTCGGGTTGACGACGGATCCTATTAGATCTACGAAGAGATTGGTCTACTTGAACAGGTGTTTGCTCCACAACTCTTTGGGCAACAAATTCCTCATCCACAACACTTTGTGGTTCCTGTTCATTTTCCATCGAAGCCTTAGTGTTATCATCATCTTGAACTTCTTCAAGATGAATTTTACTCCCACTAGTATTTCTAGAAATAAATTCTCTTTCTAGAAAGACAGCATTTCTGGCAACAAACACCTTGCCAAGTGTGGGATTGTAAAAGTAATATCCCTTAGTTTCCTTGGGATATCCTACAAAATAACACTTATCTGATTTGGGTCCTATTTTATCTGAGACTTGACGTCTAACGTAAAGCTTCACAACCCCAAATCTTTATAAAAGACATTTTGGGACTCTTCGGTCCATATCGTATATGGTGTCTTTTCTGACTTTTGATGGAACGCGATTAAGTGTGAAAGCGGTGTCTCTAGAGCTAAACCCCAAAGGAAGTAGGTAGATCGATCGGCTCATCATTGATCGTACCATATCTAATAGAGTACGATTTCTCCTCTCGGATACACCATTCCATTGTGGTGTTCGGTGGAGTGAGTTGGGATATTATCCACACTCGGCCAGTGATCACGAAACTCTTGACTAAGGTATTCACCACCTCGATCGATCGAAGTAGCTTAATCGCTTACCAAGTTGGTTTTGTACTTCATTCTTGAATTCTTTGAACTTTTCAAAGGATTGACTTATGTCTCATCAAATATAAGTAGCCAAATCTACTCATATCATCGGTGAAAGTAATAAAGTACTTATAGCCTCCTCTGCCCGACATTGAAAGGGCCACATACATCGGTATGTATGAGTCCTAACAAATCAGTCTCTCTCGCCATGTCCACTAAATGGAGTTTTAGTCATCTTTCCTAAAGACAAGACGCATACCTCATATGATTCAAAATCAAATGAGTCCAATAATCCATCTTTATGGAGTTGGGATATCGTTTTTCATTTATGTGACCTAGCGGCGATGCGAAGATATGTCTTCAAATCATTCGATTTGAACCGTTTGGTATTTACGTTATAAATTGGATTATCTAAATCTAGAACATAGAGACCATTCATAAGTGGTGCATTACAATAGAACATTTCATTTAAATAAATGGAACAACATTTGTCCTTTATTATAAAAGAAAAGTTTTTCTTGTCTAAACAAGATCTGAAATTATGTTCTTTGTTAATGCGGGTACATAGAAGCACTCCTCTAGTTCTAAGATAAGCCCGGTGGGCAAAGACAAAGAATATGTTCCTCTGACTCTGGCTGACTTTTGCGTCATTGCCTACTCGTAGGTCCACTTCACCCTTTGCCATTATTCTACTATTTCTCAGTCCCTGCACATTAGTACAAATGTGAGATGCACATCCGGTATCTAATACCCATGTAGAAGAAATAGATAGATTAACTTCTATAACGTGTATACGAGGCGAAGTCCCACTTCTCTTGTTCTTTACTTCCTCAAGGTAGACTTTGCGATTCCTTCCGGTGTCCGATCTCACCGCAATGGAAGCAGTCCCCTTCCTTAGGTACTTTACCTTTACCCTTTGAAGTGGATGAATTGGCCTTGCCTTTGGCTTGGGTCTTACCCTTGCCTTTGCGCTTACCTTTGTCCTTCTTGACCATTACTACATTACTAACTTTCTTCTTGAGATTTGGTTGTGATTCTTCAACATCTTTGAGAATCTCGAGCAAAGGTTTATCAATTTCATTCATGTTATAATTCATGTGAATTGATTGTATGCTTTAAACGCGATTGCGGGATAACATCGATTGCCAATTCTTGGCTTAGTGGAAAACCTAGTCTTTCAGGTTCTCAGCGTACCCAATCATTTTGAGTCGTGAGTTCCTACAGTGTTCCTTCTTGCATCTTGCATGCAAAAGAGCCTTAGACACTTCAAAGCGCTCGTGCCTAGCTTGTCCTTGATATAGTTGTTTCAAATGCTCAACCATATCATAGGCATCCATGTTCTCATGTTGCTTAAGCTCGAGTTCATGGTGGCAAGCATAAGGCATGACACATCTAATCGTCATCTTGATGCTTCTTATAAGCATCCTTTTCGTGAGTGGCGTAGGCGGGTGTATTTGAGGGGTAGCTGCTCTAGGACATATAGTTTGCGTTCTTGCTTGAGGATAATCCTCAAGTTCCTATACCGATCAAGAAAGTTTGCTCCATTGAGCTTGTCCTTCTCAAGGACAGATCGCAAGTTGAGGGGGTGTGTCGTGTTAGATGACATGGTGATCTACAACATTAAAATGCAAAGTTAAGTATCATACCTAAATCATTTAATTAGGCCTTTAATTAAATGAGGCTACCACTAAATTCTCATAGCTACTATTTAGCTATAAATTTATATGGGATAAAGATCCACATCATAATTCGTCTTGAGTTAGCTTTGGCTAATCGCCCAAGACGTAGTATAATTAGGTAGGCAATCTTTTGCCAATTACATCTGATGTAACTCTTTAATAGCTTTGGTTAAGTTTTAGATTAGTTTAGTGTTTATTCCTAAACCCGGCTTCGGTGTGGCGAGGCACGAGGCCTTCTTGGATATCAGACAGCGACCACTTCTAAGACAAAGCTGATGTTCGGAAATCACACAAAACTAATGTTAACACTTATGTTCAAAGCTAATATATGCCTCTACTTTCTTAACCAATTAAGAAAACACTTAATTAAGTCTTAACCAAGACTGATAGCGGGACATCACGATTGTCCACTCGCACCCCTCCAAGATAAAATGCATTGCTTTGCTTTGGCAAACCCAATAACAAATGATCGAGGAAGTAGTGAGTACCAACTTTGGTAGGCATATCGTTTAGACTTATTAAGAAATAAACATGTATCATATACATATTAGCATATATCACATATAAGCTAAACTAATCATGCATCACATACAAGCTAAACTAACATGCATCACATACATATTAAACTAACGTGTCATGGTTATGACCCTTATTCTACAATCTTCTCAAGCCAATGAAAAGATTGATTGGTCAACCTAGGGATAGCATCTTCTCCTAAGTGCTTCCTTTTGGTTGTCTTGTGTGTTGACTTCCTCCTTGTAACCTCATCTTCCAATGGACCCTCCATCCTTGTTTTGTACATTACAAAAGGAGAAATACTCGAGTTACATTCGAGTCTAAAACTAATTTTACAACAAGAATATTAGGAGAAAGGCACGACACACAGGCCGTATTAAGAATTACAACACATAATCACAAACTTTTTGGGACTAGGCCATAACCATGCACCATGTCATTTTAACTTTTAAAAGACATTGGATATTTTATTATGTTTGAAAATTTGCTAATGCAATTATCAACTCATAATAAAATTTATCCTACTTCTATATCACATATAAAATAGAGAAAACCTATTTTATACGATCTTTCGCAAGTGGCTCTGATACCCTTTGTAGAAATCTCGTATGCCAAATGGCATATCTTATGGAAAATAGGATCCTTCCAAGTGATCCATGCGAAAAGCAAACTCGTATAAAATAAATTTCTCTAAACCAAACCTATCTTATAGGAGAGGATTACCTTTGTTGCGTGCCCTTGTTAATCCGCTTTTCCTTTGGTTTGTTGGATCTTTAGCACGTTCAAGTGTCCGTGCCTCTATCGTATCCACACGAGCACGCTCTTGTCTCACAAAAGGAAAACTAGAAGAGCTCTCCTTTACTTCTTGCTAGAGAAGTCCCTAAAGGAGAGGAAGAGAGGGAAAAGGAGAAAGGAAGAAGAAGACTCCTCTTCTTGCTAGCCTCCACTCACAAACCCACACAACCAAAGCTTCCACCAAGCTCTCTCACAACCACAACACCAAAAACTCACTATGGCCGGCCACTCCATGGAGCCTTTTATAGGGTTGGAAAAACCCTTCCACCTCCTTCACATTCAATGCAATCCATTGCATTGAGACACACTCAAAAAGGATTTGGCTTCCTTGTTTGGCCGGCCACTTAAGGAGACAAAATCATTTTGTTTCCTTCCACCTTAACTAGCTTAGGTGGATGCTTAGGTGGCATGCTTATGTGGCATTCTTATGTGGCATTCATGCATGTTGAATTAATCTTATTAATTCAATTAAGCTTATGTTATCATATTGAATTAATCTTATTAATTCAATTAAGCTTATGTTATCATATTGAATTAATCTTATTAAATCAATAAGGTAACATATTGAATTAATCTCATTAAATCAATTAGCTAAAATTCTCATTAAGCTTAAAGTCCAAAAATAATTTTGTACTTAAGCTTATTCCCATATTATTCTAGTCAAACTAGAATACTCTAATTCCTCTAATTATCATGCTTTTTGTGTGTGACCCTATAGGCTCTCATAACGTTGGCAGTGGACCTAAACTCTTTTAGATACACAAGCAATGAGCGGCATCTAGCAATACATCATTGCTACCCAAGTTACGAGATAAGTCAAGATCCGACTAACCTTTCCGTGACTACTATAATATATGACCGTGTCCTTCTATCCTTGATATCAGATTGATCAATGAGGCATAGACCGTGTCATCCTCGATCAATCTATGTGTTTCTTGATCCCTGAGTAAACTAACTCAAACAAATGAGCTCAATATCTCATATTGAATCATTCGAGCATGGCCATGCGTTTTAGTAGTTCTACTCAATCAAGGGGCCCAACGATATCACTCCCGTCATATGGAAGGGATAGATCCCATTTACATCACTCACATCCCTCCGCATAATTTGTTACATACCCAGTAATCGCCTTTATGGTCCACCCTGTTACGGGTGACGTTTGACGATACCAAAGTACATAACTCCTTATGTAGGGAACCGTAGTGACTTCAGGTCTAAGGACTATTCATACCAATAGTCACATGAGAAAGTTTATGACACTCATATAACGATCCATGAAACTTTCTCATGGCGGGTCAGTTCAGTATATATTCTCCAATATATACCCATGTGTCAACTTGATATCATATATCCATGACTTGTGAGATCAAGTCATCAATTGACCTACATGCTAGTCTTTATGTATTAATATTGCCCTTGCATATTAATACTCGACTAGGAACATTTAGGAAAGTGTTCTCTACAGCCTCTCATAATCAATTCTGCCAATTGATGTGCTGTAGATAAGAACCTACTTTTCTAGGGCATTATTATATTTAAATTAGCTGGCACAAGCAAGATGTAAATATAATAACCAATCCTTTGCCTTTATAGAATATGATACAAAAATGTTCCCTATTCAACCATCACATGATTGGTTCTAGGGCTTTAACTAACACTAACTTGGGTTGATTCCATCAGTAATCTCCCCAACACATGTCATACATCAATGTCAGATATCAATGTCAAACATCAAAACACTACTTGAGTCAAACTCGAGTCAAGTCAATCGTGACCTGGGACGATTGCACTAACAATCTTTCCCTTTTTGATGTTTGAAAAAAAGAACACCCTTGAGTTAGGCCCCAAACTCAAATTCCCTTACCAATTATCCCAAATTGGTAATTTCATACATTCTCTCCCTTTTTGACATACATAAAAAAGGTTCTCCCAAGGTGGTCAATGTCTCATATCCAATGAGATCTTACAATCTCCCCCTTGGTCCAAAAACACCTAAGATGCCTTCACTCATTCTAGTGATAAGTCCCATACCACTAAAGAGAGGCACTTCTATAAACTATCCCAATTTCCAAATTGGGCATCTCAAATTCCCATTTTTCCCTCTCATGAGGAAAAATAACATCCATCATCCCATAATAGATTCCTCCCCCAAAATGCTTGCTCCCCCTTGACCATTGCACCAACAATGTCCTTGGAGAGTCTCTAAGCCTATAGGAACACTAAACCATCAAAATAAAAGGTAAAAGTTCAAATATGAACTTTCATGCACCTTAAATTGATCCACACCCTAAACAACTCTCCTAATCCATATCCAATGGATTTTCACCCATTCTAATGCTTTCCAAAGCATATCCTAGGGTTAGGAGTGGTTAGGGAACCTTACCATAGCTGAAATTGAGCTAAACATACCTTATTTACCAACCTTGATCATTTTGCTCATCGATCATTGACGACATCAGGCGGCAGTCAATTGATAATTGAAATTTTTGAATTTCAGTTATCAGAAATGAATTTTAGAAATTTATAAGTAAATATATGTAATTTGAAAAATTATGAAAATTCATACCTATAATACTTATAACCAATACAATGGGTGAAAAATATTTGAAAAATATTTTACCTATAAAATAATGAAATTGACATAAAGTTCAAAAGTGAAGAAAAAATTCAATGTGTAAGCTCACTTTGTATCAACTTCATCAATGGTGATTGCTATCAAAAGATAGACTTCACCAAGGTTTTCTTAAAGGATTTTAAAATGATTTTGAAACCTTATATTGGATCATATTTTTTGGGCTTAATGTACATAGCTTGAACATAAGTTTTCCCATTGATCCAAAACATGATATTAGATGAGTTTGAGTTCATCTAGATGCAAAAACTATGCTCCTTGAACTTAACTCATTTCCTAGCATCTCACATGTATCTAGAGTGTATCAATACACATACATGTCAATATGATGTGAGATGTGGGTTTTGTTCATCATAATCTAGGGTTTCATGCATTTTCCTAAGGCAACACTACTTGATTCTCTTATACATGGGACTTCAAGTCATGCCAATTATCCTTAAAAACAATTTTAATTAATACATGAATGATCATGGCATAAATGATAGCATAAGTAAACATGGCCAATGATCATGATGTCATGACATATGATTAAATTTAAATACACATGACATTAAACTCTAACCCTAAGCATGATCATGACTTTTAGATGATAAAGATAAATATGATGTCATGGCATGTTATATGGCAATCATAGCTTGACAAATAAAATATAAAGGTATATAATACCTAAATTTTGATATTTTTTTCCATTTGTTATTATTAAGTTCATTTTGCCATATTGTCAATTATCTCCCAAGTGTGCCAAAAGCCCAAAAATGGCACACTAAGACTCTAAGACCTAAAATGTGTCAATTTGATCAATTTATCAACTTCCATAAATAATATTGGCACATCCTAAAATCATTTAGGATTAAAATCAAAACACATTTCCAAGGTACCCATAACCTTGAAAATGACCTAAAGTGCCACCTTTACTATGGTTAGGTTAACTACCCATCCATTCAAGATTGGCACACCTAAACCCATCTAGTGTGAATCGATCACGCTCCTAAGAACCCATTATCTATTGGAGCTCCTTGGGTTAACTAGGTATTCCTTAGGGATGACCTCCCTAGATACCCTCCTAATGAGCCTCCTAGGCTTAGAAGTCTTGGTCATCTTGGTCTTGCCTAGGTTAACTCTAGGGGTGACTCCCCCTTTGACCTTCTTAATGGCTTCCCTAGGTTTCCTTGAAACCCTAGCCACTAGGCACACACCTTGGTTACACTTAGGGATGAATTCCCTAGTAACCTTGGTCTTCCTAGACCTTTGTTGTGTTCCATAATCGAATGGAACACTATGATAGATCTTTTTGGGCTTAGACTTGCCCTTGGATGGTTCTTGTCTCCTAGGTCTTTGACTTTGACTTCTAGACCCTAGGCTTTGACTATTTGACCCTTGCATTAGATTTTGTATATTTCTAAGGGTCTTCTCTAATTTCTCAAGTCTTGATCTCAAGACTTGATTTTTCAACTCTAATTGCCCAATTTTTGATTTTTCATTTGGTCTTTATGCATTGTTTTTCCTAGGCATATGTCTAGTCCATTTAGGGTTAAAAACTAGGTGATCTTCTATTTTCTTAATGGATTCCCTAGGTAAGGTTTTTCTAGGGACATTAGTCACAAATTTCTCCTTATTCGAAATATGATATGATTTTGCACCTAGACTATAAAATTTATTTCTAGCATGCTCTTTATGATAAATAGCAAGATTGCTAACATTATTTCTAGCATGCTTTTGCCTCTAACTTAAAGAAGGTGCATTGATAAATTTTATCTTAGGGTTTGCCTTAGAGACTCCCCCTACTTGTGATGCTTCCTTTTGGACCTTCTTCTTTCCCCTGGGGCATTGACTCCTAAAATGCCCTTTTTGGTTGCATTTGAAACAAGTGATGTGCTCCTTGCTTCTTCTAGTGGAGGCACCGATATCTTTGACTTTTTCGTTGACTTTTGGTGTCAGAGGAATTCTTTTAACCTTCTTAGGCCACTTGATCTTATAGTGCCCTATTTCCTTACACTCAAAGCATATAATATGATTTTTATTATTAATCGAAATCCTTGAGTTATCTATGTTGGAAATCATGCTCGCTCGGTCGGAGGCTCATTGGCTCCCATGTCCCCGGATTAAAATTTTCACTAATGAAAACTAATCCGGATGGGATGAGTTTCCTAAGCCCAACCAATTCGTCGTCGTGCTAACAACTTGAGCGATCGCTTGAACAAACTAGTTGTTCAAGCAACACAACTCTTCTAGTTGGTTAGCCGCGGAAGAGACGACGGACGGATTGCCGGTTTTTGTGTTTATCTTCGGGGTCCATGATTATACAAATACATACAAATGTAAACTAGTATAATCAACACATACTAACATAAAGAACATAAGCTAGCATATCAATAAGAACATGCAAAGATCAATAATAAAAGTTATAAAACTTTTATACCTCTTGATCTTCTATCGTATGTCCTAACCTCCTTGTAGACTTCGTGTGGACGAAGATCCTCCACAAGTTGAAGCTTCCTAGATCTTCTTCAATCCAAGAAAGAAGAACTCTCCTTCCCTTCTTGCTTGAGCCAACCACCAATCCACAAAGGATTGTTGCCGCCGACCCCAAGAATAGAGAGAACTAAATGGAAACCACCAAGGAACCAAACTAGGGACAAACCCTAGCTTCTAGTGCCGCCGGCCAAGATGGAGTGAAGAGGAGAAAGGGAATATGTTTGGCGCCGGTCAAGGTGGAGGGAATAGAGGAAGGAGCCGGCCACACCCTAGGAAGAAGAAGAGCTCCTCTCCTATAGTTGCCGCCCACCTTCTTGCAAACCCTAGCCGCCCAACCATAGGAGCCAAACCCTAATTAGGGTTTCCTCCTTAGGCTTTCTTGCTGCCCAACCAAGGTGGAAGGAAGAGATCTAGGAACCGGCCACCTTACCTAGGAAGAACAAGAGCTCTTCTCCTATAGTTGCCGCCCCTCTCCTTCCAAACCTTGCCGCCCAACCAAAGGAGCCATACCCTAATCTAATTAGGGTTTCCTCCTTAGGGTTTCTTGCTGCCCAAGCCATTGATAGGCAAAAACCTAATCTCCAAAAAACCAAATCCTTGTTGCCGCCCAACCCATTCTCCCATATATATAGAGTTAGGTTTAGGCCTAGGTTTAATATCCTCCATTTATTCTAGAGATTTAATCTCAACCGTCGGTTCTAGAGATTTAATCTCCACCGTCGGTTCTAGAGATTTAATCTCAACCGTCGGTTCTAGAGATTTAATCTCCACCGTCGGTTCTAGAGATTTAATCTCAACTGTCGGTTCTAGAGATTTAATCTCCACCGTCAGTTCTAGAGATTTAATCTCAACCGTCGATTCTAGAGATTTGTTTTCCATCATTTGATCTAGACTTCATGAGGTTTATATTAGGCTACGATAGGGACCATGAGGAGGAGTTGGATCTTGCCCACCCGATGGATCGGAACCACACAAACTTGATCCATCAATGATGTTCCATTCCACTAGAGGATCATCATTGAATTACCTCACCAACCCCCATATGATAATTTGGGCTCCATATATTATTTGTACATCCATCTCCCCGTGTTTAAGATATCGAATGTCCGTCAATTAATTGATTTACTGACCATCGAATAATTAACATCTAACTCCTCGAGTAGTACCACTCAACCTTATCATCATGTTGACTAAGTCAACCTGCAGGGTTTACATGATGAACCTTATGAGCTCCTCAAGGGGACATCATTAACCTAATATATAGGACACGGTTTCCTCCTATAATCAACGACACACCATGTAAATAATATCATTTCCCAACTTACCGGGCATATTGATTTAATCCATAGAAATCTCACCATTTTGGTAAATCAAAGAAATAAATACTAAGTACATGTGCCCGTTATTATATCGGGATTAAGAGCATGTACAACATAATATCCGAGGTTCGATTCAATTATGTAGTCAGCAATAAATTGAATCACCTCTATGTCAGTCCTGCTCAATACACCTAAGTGTACTAGTGTAACTCTATGTTCAAGACAAAACAATACCAAGCTACACTACAACCATGCCAATGGTTTGTCCAAAACCATCTTGGTTGTGAGCCTCTACTTATACTCTACAAGGGACTGATAACATGATCTTCTGTGCCACACCCAAGCACCATGTTATCTACAATGTAAAGTATTAGACAATATGCACATATATAATAAATATAAAGTGCAAACAATGATCATGTGATTCTTATTTCAAAACAAAGATGTTCATACAAAAGAGCTAGGCTTTCAGTATATATCCCAACAATCTAGGTCAGTGGTAAGTGCCAGAGTTTGAGCTTCTTCATCTTGACCGGATGTAGAGGCTTCTTCTTGATGCTTCGGAGTGGAAATCCTCTCCTCCCCCTCAATCCTAGAGGTGGAGGCTTCTCCTACTTCTTCTACCTCTTCTTCCACCAATCCGGAAGTTGATTCCTCCTCAACTTCCGAATCCTCACTTGCTTGTGAGGATGAGGATTCTTCTTCTTCGGGATCTTGGACCGGTTGAGGGTTCTCATGGAGCTTGGCCAATTCACTCCAAAATTCCTTTGCATCCTTGTATTCTCCTAATTTGGACACAATATCGTTAGGAATTAAACCACTCAAAAATTTGATTACCTTATTACTCCTCTCGAATCCTTGGAGTTGTTCTTCGGTCCACTTCTTCATTTTGAGGAACCCTCTCTTAGGCCCTCTTGGAAATTGGAACACTTCCATCAAAGTAGCCCAATCATCTAAGTCCATCATCATCATAAAATCTTCAATCCTCGCCTTCCATTGTCTAAACCCTTCCTATCCATAGAAGGTATATGGGATCGGCGTGTTGATGTTCCATCCTTGTTGTTCTTCAAAATCCATCTTCCCTCTAGCTTGCTCCCTCGAATGTGAAGCCAGTGAAGAGTGACCCGCTCAGATACCAATTGTAGGGGATCTCGTGACCACTAGAGGGGGGGGGGAGAATAGCTCGTTCATCGTCGATGGAGGAATTTGATTGTTCATGCCTATGATTGTTAGTACACAGTGGAATATAGAAAATATAATACAAATATACAATAACAATACAAAGACAATCGATGTAATATGGTTCGGAACTTAATGGTTCCTAATCAACGGATCGAGGTCAAACGAGCTCTAGCGATGCGACCACAGACCACTAATCCAATAAACCCCTTCTCGGAACAATCTGGAGGTGGAGAAACTATTGGGATGTATACTGAAAAGCCTATCTTTTGTATGAACATCTTTATTTTGAAATAAGAATCACATGATCATTGTTTGCATATTTTTATGGTTATGCATATTGTCTAATACATTACATTGTAGATAACATGGTGTGTGGTGTCACACGGGAGATCATGTTATCGGCTCCTTGTAAAGTATAAGTATAGGCTCACAACCGAGATGGCTTTGGACAAACCATTGGAATGGTTGTTGTGTGATTAGGTATTGGTTTGTCTTGATCATAGAATCACACTAGTACACTTTGTGTGTATTTAGTAGGATCGACTTAGAGGTGATTCGATTTTTTGCTGACTACATAATCGAATCAGACCTCAGATATTATATTGTACATGCTCTTAATCCCGATATAATAAAAGGCACATATACTTAGTATTTATTTCTTTGATTTACCAATGGGCGAGATTTATAGATTAAATTGATAGGCTCAGTAAGTTGGGAAATTATATTATTTATACGGTGTGTCATTGATTATAGGAGGAAACCGTGTCCTATGTATTAGGATGATGATGTCCCCTTGAGGAGCTCATAAGGTTCATCATGTAAACCCTGCAGGTGGACTTGGTCCGGCATGATGAAAAGGTTGAGTGGTACTACTCATGGAGTTAGATGTTGATTAATTAATGGTCAGTAAATTAATTAATCGACGGACATTCGAGATCTTAAACACGGAGAGAAAATGTACATATAATATATGGAGCCCATATTAACTTATGGGGGTTGGTGAGGTAGAACAATGATAATCCTTTAGTAGATTGAATTATCATTAATGGATTGGACTTTATGTGGGCTTGATCCATTGAGTGGCCAAGATCCAACTCCTCCTCATGGTCCCTATTGTAGCCTATTAATACCTCATGAAGCCTAGATCCAATGGATAGAAACAAAACTCTAGATCCAAAGGTAGAGATTAAATCTCTAGATCCGACGATTGAGATTAAATCTCTATATCCGACGGTTGAGATTAAATCCCTAGAACCAATGGTGGAGATTAAAACAAGGCTTATCCCTAAACTCTATAAAAGGAGGCTTTAGGGTTGGTGTGGGAGAGTAGAATCAAGGTGAGAGGCTAGGGTTTTGGGCGGTAAGGAGCATAGGGAGTTGGCGGCACAAAATAAGGAAACTCTTTCCTTATCTTCTTCTTCCTCAAGGTGGCTGGTGCCCATACAGCTTTTCCAGCCCTTGGCCGGCATCCAAAGCATCCCTTTTCCTTCTCTTTGGCTGGTGGAAACATAGCTTAAGGTCTTCCCTTGGAGCTTTTGGCAGGCATTCATCTTTCTCATCCTTTTCCTTGTTGGCCGGCGGCAAGCAACTTGCTTGTTGCTTGTTGGTTGACTAAAGGAAGGAGAAGGGTCTTGTTTCTATTCTTCCTCTTGTTCGGAGTGAGCAAGGAAGTAAGATTGGTGAGTTAGGAGCTTCAACTTTTGGTAGATCGTCGCCCACACGATGTCCGAAAGGAGGAAGGTCATACAATAGAAGATCGAGAGGTATATCACTTATCTATCTTCATATGTAACATGTTTATATTTGTTTTCAATTATATATGCATGATATATTCTGTTTTGTGGCTAAATATACTTTGACCCCGAACATAAACACAAAAGCCAGCGATCCGTACATCATCTATTCCGCGGCTATTCGTAGAATAGAGGTTGGTCGCTTGAACAACAAGTTTGTTCAAGTGACTACTCTAATCGAATATCACGATGATGACAAGGTTGCTTGGGCAATCCCTCTTGTCAAGGATAAATTTTTTTATCCGGGGACGTAGAAGGGATCGCCGTGAGCAAGCGACCGAGTTGAAGTGGGAAGCGAAGTTTCCTCCCTTCAAGTGGTATCAGAGCCACAATTTCCGATTTTGTGTGTTTAGGATTCGGTTACTTTTATGCACTTTTTATATATTATATGTTCCGGATAATAGTAGGATATGTGTAGCTTAACTCTTTTGTTGCAGGCATAGGATCCAACTATTATGGCCATATGTGTGTATGTGATTGTATATGTGTAAATGTATATTTTGTTGAATCCTCGGGGTTGACGAGGCTAGTATTTGATTTTTTTATAAATTAAATGCGACATTGTTTAGCCACACTTTTTATTTTAGTTTACTTTCGATCTAGATTTCATGTACACTCCCTCGTGGAGTATAGGATCGATGGATGTAAATTAAAATAGATTTTAGTCTCGGCTCGGATCTCCGGATGGCTCGTACATGGCGTAGGAGGAGCGGACGAGATGACAATACGACTGGAGACATATTGAAGATAAAAGCCATAATAGTTGGAAAATAATTATTTTTCATATTTATTGCTTATTGTTTGATATGCATGTCGTAGGCTAGAAAATTCCTCAATTTCAAATTACTAAGTGGGAGAGGGAAATTTTTATAAATTCCCACGGCCTCCATTACGATTTGACAAGTGATGCAAACAAACTTGCGCGTCGACTTTGAGTGCCTTCCTCCCCATCGGATGAGTTTGTTTGCAGATCACAAGGTCGAATATGGTTATAGGAAATTATTAAGGAGCATGTGTACTTCCCCATCGAAAGGCACATAACCCAAGATAATTACCTTGGTACCTAGTAATGGTGAACACTTAGATACAAATATAAGTATCCTCCCCATCGGAGTCACTGCTTTTTTTTGTAGGGCCAAAGAGGAACCAACTATTAATTTTACTTGTCAAAAAGTTAGGTTGACAAGATAGTAAAATTAATGGGTAAAACCTCCTCTTACAAATGTAGAATTCGTATACATCCACACTATCATGGCATACGATATTCTCGGTGTTTTGAGGTGTTGGTTGATTTTAAAATATTATTGTTTGAGGAATCAATAATTTTTTGAAACCTAATGTTTTGATCTATGTGATTCTTAGGTTTTCTTTCAAAATGACTTTCAACTAGCTTGCTGTGATACTGAAAGAGAATAAACTTACTGGACCCAACTATGTTGATTGGAAGAGGAATCTTGACATTGTCTTGACTACTGAGGAATACAAATATGTACTTCTCGAAGAGTGCCCTCCTATGCCTACAAATGATTCTGGGGAAAAGGAGAAAGAGAGTTATAAGAAGTGGATTAAGGCCGATGAGATGGCGCTGTGTTACATTTTGGCATCTATGTCAAATGTACTGCAACATCAGCATCAAGCCATGCCCACTTCTTATGACATGATGCTCAATCTCAAAGAGCTTTTCGGACACCAGAATCAGGATGCTAGGCAGGAAGCCATGAGAAACTTGATGATGACCACCATGATCAAGGGAACACCCGTGAGGGAGCATGTTCTCAAGATGATGGCTCATTTAAATGAGTTGGAAGTCCTTGGAGCTGAGATCGATGGGAAAACCCAGGTCGATATCATTCTCCAGTCTCTACCTAGAAGTTTTGAGCAGTTTCACCTAAACTACAACATGAACAAGAGGTTGTATTCGTTGACGGAGCTTCTAACAGAACTCCAGGCGGCAGAGGGGCTATTTCGTTAGAGTGCTCGGGCACATGCCATGGTGACCCAAAAGGTTTCTACTTCTAAGCCGAAAGGCAAGAAGAAGAAGAAACAAACTGGGGCAAAGGCGGTGGTAGGAACTCAGGGAGGAGTGAAGAAGCCGAAAGGCAAGTGCTTCACTTGTAAGCAGACTGGACACTGGAAGGACTGCCCCAATCGCAAGCAGAACAAAGGTATATCTTTTGGTCTAGTTGTTGAAACATGTTCAGCGGTGTTATCTACCATCACCTGGTGTGTAGATACGGAAGCCACTGATCATGTCTACAATACTTTGCAGGGGTTCCAGGAAACCAGACGACTAGCTGAGGGGGAGATTACCGTGTACTTGGGCGATGCCACGAAGGTGGCGGCTCTTGTAGTGGGAGACGTTTATTTATCTTTTGAGAAAAATAAAGTTTTGGTTCTTATGAATTGCCTTTATGTACCTTTATTTAGAAAGAATTTAATTTCGGTTTATAAATTGTTTATGGATGGATATTCTATTTCTTTTAATGACAGAGTTATTATAAAAAGGAATAGGGACATTATCTGTTCAGGTGCATTGATAGGAAATCTATACACACTTGAACCAAAAGCTCCCACGATGCAAATAGAAGTTAATAACTCATCTTCTAATTCCAATGAGAGAAAAGAACCTTAAAAGATGAACCAAACATATCTTTGGCATCTTAGGCTTGGTCATATTAACCTAAGCAGAATTCAAAGGTTGATAGCTGATGGACCTTTAGGTTCATTAGTGGTGGAAGATTTCCCAACCTGCGAATCTTGCTTGGAGGGTAAAATGACCAAGAGGCCTTTTAAGGCCAAGGGGTATAGAGCCAAAGATGTGTTAGAATAGGTTCATTCTTATTTGTGTGGTCCTATGTCTATCTAGGCTAGAGGTGGTTTTGAGTATTTTGTCTCTTTTATAGACGATTATTCGAGATATGGATACATTTACTTGATGCACTGTAAGTCTGAATGCTTTGACAATTTCAAAGAATTCAAGGCTGATGTGGAGAAACGTCAAGGTAAAAGTATCAAGACACTACGATCTGATCATGGTGGTGAGTACCTCTTGGGAGAGTTTAGGAATTACTTATTAGAGGCTGAGATTCAATCCCAATTGTCTGAACCTGGCACACCCCAGCAAAATGGTGTAGCAGAGTGAATGAATAGGACTCTTATGGAGATGGTTAGATTGATGATGAGTTATTCTGAGTTGCCAGATTCGTTCTGGGGATATGCTCTAGATACGGCTGTATACATTCTGAATTTGGTTCCATCTAAATCAGTGCCTTCTACTCCCACAGAATTGTGGACTAGGCAAAAGCCTAGTTTAAGACATAATCGGATATGGGAGAGACCAGCACATGTGCTGAAGGCGGATCCTGGTAAGTTGGAACCTCGTATAGAAGTATGCATGTTCGTTGGCTATCCTAGAGGAACGAAAGGTGATTTGTTTTGTAGTCCTAGAGATCAGAGGGTGATCATTAGCACGAACGCCAGATTTCTAGAGGATGACTGTGTGATGAACCACAAGCCCATGAGTAAGATTGTTCTGGAGGAATTGAAAGGGGAAGTCACTTCTTCAGTACCACCGGTACAAGAGGATATACCACAAGTCACTGCACCACGTGTCACAGAGGATACACAGGTGATACCTCGTCGTAGTGGGAGGGTTGTGAGACTGCTTGATAGATTCATGTTCTTGGGAGAATCTTCTGATTTGGTCTCTGGTGAACATGAACCTGATCCCTGGACATATGATGAGGCAATCCAAGATAAAGATGCAGTATCTTGGCAAAGTGTAATGAATACTGAGATTGAATCTATGGATTCAAATCAGGTCTGGGAGCTAGTGGAACCACCCGATGGTGTAAAAACCATTGGATGCAAGTGGATCTACAAAAGAAAGAGAGGAATAGATGGGAAGGTTGAGACCTTCAAAGCGAGACTTGTTGCGAAGGGGTATACTCAGAAAGAGGGTATCGATTATGAGGAGACCTTTTCGCCGGTGGCCATGCTTAAGTCTATCAGGATTCTCTTATGCATCGCAGCTCATTTGGATTATGATGTGTGGCAGATGGATGTCAAGACAGCTTTTCTTAATGGAAGTCTTGAGGAAAACATCTATATGAAGCAACCAGAGGGATTCTTTGTGAAGGGAAAAGAGAATCTTGTATGTAAGCTTAATCGGTCCATTTATGGATTGAAGCAAGCTTCGAGGTCTTGGAACATCTGATTTGATGAAGTAATCCTGTCTTATGGATTTATTCAAAGTCCGGATGAGTCTTGTGTATACAAGATATATGACAGAAATGTAGTGGTATTTTTTGTACTATACGTAGATGACATTTTGTTGATTGGCAATAATATCAAGGTGTTATCGGACGTAAGAGTATGGTTGTCCAAACAGTTTGATATGAAGGACTTGGGAGAAGTGGGACACATCCTTGGGAACAATGTTATAAGGGATCGCAGGAAAAGGATATTGTGCTTATCCCAAGCTTCATACATAGACACAATTATGGATCGTTTTAGCATGCAAAACTCCAAGAAAGGTTTTCTACCTTTCAGGCATGGAGTTCCTTTATCTAAGGAGATATGTCCTAGAACATCAGAGGAGATAGAGGAGATGAAAGCGGTTCCTTATGCTTCGGCGGTAGGAAGCCTCATGTATGCGATGTTATGTATGAGACCAGATATCTGCTTTGCCATGGGCATGGTCAGTAGATATCAGAGTAATCCAGGGCAGGGACATTTGACTGCGGTAAAGCATATATTGAAGTACCTAAGAAGGACTAGGGATTATATGCTAGTTTACCAGGCAGACCAATTACTCCCTGTGGGTTACACAGATTTTGACTTCCAATCAGATAGGGATAACAGTAAGTCTACCTCAGGTTTTGTGTTTACTTTGGGAGGTGGAGCCATTGTATGGAGGAGTGTCAAGCAGAAATGCGTGGCGGACTCCACCATGGAAGCTGAGTATGTGGCAGCCTCTGAGGCGGCCAAAGAAGCTGTGTTGCTCAGGAACTTCCTGATGGACTTGGATGTGATTCCTGGTTTGCCCAGAACTATCACAATTCATTGTGATAATAGTGGTGCAGTTGCAAACTCGAAGGAACCACGAGCCCAAAAGGCAAGTAAACACATAGAGCGCAAGTACCACCTGATACAAGAAATCGTAAAGAGAGGAGAAGTTGTTGTGGCCAAGATTGCATCGGAGGATAACTTGGCAGATCCTTTCACTAAGGCCCTTTCGGCGAGAGCTTTTGATAGGCATGTGGAGGGAATGGGAATCATATGTATGGCAGTTTGAGGACAGCATAATCTTTTAGTATAAGTGGGAGATTGTTGGGATGTATACTGAAAAGTCTATCTTTTGTATGAACATCTCTATTTTAAAATAAGAATCACATGATCATTGTTTGCATATTTTTATGGTTATGCATATTGTCTAATACATTACATTGTAGATAACATGGTGTGTTGTGTCACATGGGAGATCATGTTATCGACTCCTTGTAAAGTATAAGTATAGGCTCATAACCGAGATGGCTTTGGACAAACCATTGGAATGGTTGTAGTGTGATTAGGTATTGGTTTGTCTTGATAATAGAATCACACTAGTACACTTTGTGTGTATTGAGCAGGATCGACTTAGAGGTGATTCGATTTATTGCTGACTACATAATCGAATCAGACCTCAGATATTATATTGTATATGCTCTTAATCCCGATATAATAATGGGCACATATACTTAGTATTCATTTCTTTGATTTACCAATGGGTGAGATTTATAGATTAAATCGATAGGCTCGGTAAGTTGGGAAATGATATTATTTATATGGTACGCCGTTGATTATAGAAGGAAACCGTGTCCTATGTATTAGGATGATGATGTCCCCTTGAGGAGCTCATAAGGTTCATCATGTAAACCCTGCAGATGGACTTGGTCCGGCATGATGAAAAGGCTGAGTGGTACTACTCATGGAATTAGATGTTGATTAATTAATGGTGAATAAATTAATTAATCGACGGACATTCGAGATCTTAAACACAGGGAGAAAATGTACATATAATATATGGAACCCATATTAACTTATGGGGGTTGGTGAGGTAGATCAATGATAATCCTTTAGTGGATTGAATTATCATTAATTGATCGGACTTTATGTGGGCTTGATCCATTGGGTGGCCAAGATCCAACTCCTCCTCATGGTCCCTATTGTAGCCTATTAATACCTCATGAAGCCTAGATCCAATGGATGGAAACAAAACTCTAGATCCAAAGGTAGAGATTAAATCTCTAGATCCGACGGTTGAAATTAAATCTCTAGATCCAACGGTTGAGATTAAATCCCTAGAACCAATGGTGGAGATTAAATCAAGGCTTATCCCTAAACTCTATAAAAGGAGGCTTTAGGGTTGGCGTGGGAGAGTAGAATCAAGGGGAGAGGCTAGGGTTTTGGGCGGCAAGGAGCATAGGGAGTTGGCGGCATTAAATAAGGAAACTCTTTCCTTATCTTTTTCTTTCTCAAGGTGGCCGGCGCCCATACAACTTTTCCAGCCCTTGGCCGGCATCAAAAGCATCGCTTTTCCTTCTCTTTGGCCGGTGGAAACATAGCTTAAGGTCTTCCCTTGGAGCTTTTGGCCGGTATTCATCTTTCTCCTCCTTTTCCTTGTTGGCCGGCGGCAAGCAACTTGCTTGTTGCTTGTTGGTTGACTAAAGGAAGGAGAGGGGTCTTGTTTCTATTCTTCCTCTTGTTCGGAGCGAGCAAGGAAGGAAGATTGGTGATCTAAGAGCTTCAACTTTTGGTAGATCGTCGCCCACCCGATGTCCAAAAGAAGGAAGGTCATACAATAGAAGATCGAGAGGTATATCACTTTTCTATCTTCATATGTAACATGTTTATATTTGTTTTTCAATTATATATGCATGATATATTCTGTTTTGTGGCTAAATATACTTGGACCCCAAACATAAACACAAAAGCCGGCGATCCGTACATCGTCTATTCCGCGGCTATTCGTAGAATAGAGGTTGGTCGCTTGATCAACAAGTTTGTTCAAGTGACTACTCTAATCGAATAGCACGACGATGAAAAGGTTGCTTTGGCAATTCCTCTTGTCAAGGATAAATTTTTTTATCCGGGGACGTAGAAGGGATCGTCGTGAGCAAGCGACCGAGTTGAAGTGGGAAGCGATGTTTCCACCCTTCAAAAACCTCTTACAGTTGTTTACAATAATAAACAAGTAGATACAAGCGAATACAAATATGACATACGCTACAAGTAAAGGAAAACCACTTTACAATTATTCTTTTGATTGTTTGATCTTTGGTTGATTGGATTGCTCTTGGAGACCCTGATTTGCAGCAGCAAATTGCCTCAAAAATGTCAAAGAATCGATGGTGAATCCTCCCTCCATGAGCTCCCTTTAAAGCTGCTCCTTGGGCTAGATTTCGCCTAGCAGTCCACTGATCGGGATCATCAGTCGACTGCCCCTGTAGCCGTTGTCTCACAACGACATGAACCACCTCGGATAAGTCCAACGGATAAACCATCAGTTGACTAATCGTGCCCATCAATCGAGTGCTTGCGTCGTTCACTTGACTGAAGAGCATTCTGTGCTCGACATCCTGACGAGCAGTCGACTGCTTAGGCCATCAGTCGACTGCCCTGTTCTAGTAGTCGACTGCTAGGCCATTTCCCACAGTCAAACCCTAGTTGACACCCATCAGTCGACTGACCATAGTCCCAGTCGACTGATACACCTCAAACATTAGGTTTTAACCCAAGTATGGTGCCCCCATACTTGCTAGACCACCCATAGCCTAGACCTAAGCCTTCTAGCCACCTCCGTCAACCTCGCGCCTATCGGATCCCTCCAAGTCATCCATGACTTGTTCATTCATACGCTAGCCTTCATGTGCTTCCATCGGCTATTGTCATTCTAACGGTGTCTACACCACCAAGGCACATTGGGCTTACGCTGCTAAGACTCCACTTGGACTTTACACCGCCAACCATTGGACTTATGCTGCCAAGACTCCACCCTTGGACTTTACGCCGCCAATATTTCCCTTGGACTTTCGAAATGCCAAGACTCAAGCTTGGACTTTCCCTTGCCAACCCTGTTAGTAATATATGAGAGATGTCCTAAGGCAATCGCCTTATGTATGAACCATTTATATGATAAATGAAGATTCACTATTTGAGTATACATATTTTATGTATTTGATTGGATCTTAAACTCATTTACTGAATGTCCACGATACGATTCACAGCATGAGAGAATTTGTGATTGGATCACAACTAGTGAGTATCCCTACATGTGTAATTGTGATGTATCGGAATTATCCCTAGTCGATGAATTGATGGATTTGGACACCATCAATTCTGTCGAGACTAGCACGAGGTATACTCCTTGGTGTATCCAAGCAGCTGATTCTCACTGGCTGGAGACATAGTGATGTCCGGAGTTAATCGTGGATGCTAGTTATGGTAACTAGTTCATTGGAGTGACCAACCGTAAGACTTCATATGGTTCTCTGCATATATAGATATGTCAATGAAGTTGTTACTGTGGCTTAAGTGCGATGTTCCTTTGACTTGCGGTATTCAAGTCATCTTGATCATGGAGACTTATGCTTTGACATCTTAAGCAAACATCTCTAAGGAGATGTGGACCCGGGATTATTGGGTGTAAGTCGAAGTGATCGAAGGTGTTTGAATAGCCTATAAAGGATTCACCACTCCTTGTGAGGAGATGTATACCCATGGCCTCTCGTCGAATTGTTACTAAAGTCTTTGGCCAAAGCATTACATGTTTAGAGTAAGGTACTCTTCGATACATGTGCAGTAACTAGAATCCATAGGACGAGGAAATGATATTTGGGCTAGGTGTGACGTAGTCAGCCTAGTGGGGACTGACACTATAGACCATGTCCTGAACCAAGTGGGTATAAGATGAGTGAAGGGAATGGGGCACGATTCATTCGAGCTACTGAAGGGTTTCAGAAATAGTTCTGGATCAACCGTTGATCTTTTCGGTTAATTGGGGATCATGATGTACTACTAGGTGCCACTCATGATCTTTCTATAATTAATGGTTAATTATAGACGGCCAACATAAACCGAGAACCTATTTGGTCACACGCACAACGAGTGTAATCCAAAGGATTTAAAACGAGCTTGAGAATGGGATTCTCATACCGAGAGAAACTATGTTTGGTTGGACCAAACATAAAGCGAGCATGAAATTGTTTCAGTCGCAATGGAAGCGTCGATGGGCCGTGTCTTATGAAGACATAATGGATGGACCAAAATGGTTTGGTTCTAATCCAATGGAGGAGAATAAACCAAAGGGTTTGGTTTATTTTAAACGAATGAACCAAAAGTTGGTTCGGTTCGTTTTAACTTAAAATAAACCATCATGGTTTGGTTTATTTTAACTTATCTTAATGGAGCGGGTTAACGGGCTTTATGGATATGATCCATTAAACCATTAAGAGAATTAGTTCTCTATAAAATAGGGCTTAAACCCTAATCCAAAGCCCTAATCAAGTTTTGGCCGCCCAACATAGTTGCCGCCCACCTCCTTGGAGTTTTCGGCGCCCAACCCTAAAGTGCCGCCGCCCAGCTTTTGTGCCGCCTTCCAAGTCATTGTCGGCGACCAAGCTTCAGCCGGTGAACACTCCGGCGACCCTCCGGTGATCTCCTATAGGTTTGGCATCAAGGTGATCCTTTTCTTTCCTTGGTTGGCCGGCGCCTATATCCTCCACCAAGCTGTCCAGTTTTCTGGACAGCTTCTTCTCCTCTCGTCGGAGCGTCGTTTGGACGACGGTTAGAGCTCCGACAGCGGCTAACTTACCGGGGATTCGATCTCCGGTAATCCTCTGAGGTGGAGGACGAAGGATTCGTCAATTGATTGACGAATACCTCTCCGGAGAAGCGAGTTTTGAGAACTCGTTTTAGGATCCGAATTTAGATTCGGATTGTGATCATCTCTCGATCACGTCGTCTTCAACATGAGGCTAGTAACCCGTACGAAGACGAAGCTCGTGGCTTAGCTGTTGGGATGTATACTGAAAGCCTAGCTCTTTTGTATGGACATCTTTATTTTGAAATAAGAATCACATGATCATTGTTTGCACGTTATATTTATATGTGTGCATATTGTCTAATATTTTACATTGTAGATAACATGGTGCCTGGGTGCGGCACAAAAGATCATGTTATCAGTCCCTTGTAGAATATAAGTAGAGGCTCACAACCAAGATGGTTTTGGACAAACCATTGGCATGGTTGTAGTGTAGCTTGGTATTGTTTTATCTTGAACATAGAGTTACACTAGTACACCTCGGTGTATTGAGCAGGACCTACATAGAGATGATTCAATTTATTTCTGACTACATAATTGAATCTGACCTCGGATATTATGTTGTACATGCTCTTAATCCCGATATAATAACGGGCACATGTACTTAGTATTTATTTCTTTGATTTACCAGAGGGTGAGATTTCTATGGATTAAATCAATATGCCCGGTAAGTTGGGAAGTGATATTATTTACATGGTGTGTCGTTGATATAGGAGGAATCCGTGTCCTATATATTAGGTTGATGATGTCCCCTTGAGGAGCTCATAAGGTTCATCATGTAAACCCTGCAGGTTGACTTAGTCAACATGATGATAAGGTTGAGTGGTACTACTCGAGGAGTTAGATGTTAATTAATTGATGGTCAGTAAATCAATTAATTGACTGACATTCGATATCTTAAACACGGGGAGATGGATGTACAAATAATATATGGAGCCCATATTAATTTATGGGGGTTGGTGAGGTAGTTCGATGATGATCCTCTAGTGGAATGGAACATCATTGATGGATCAAGTTTGTGTGGTTCCGATCCATCGGGTGGCCAAGACCCAACTCCTCCTCATGGTCCCTATCGTAGCCTAATATAAACCTCATGAAGTCTAGATCAAATGATGGAGATTAAATCTCTAGATCCGACGGTTGGGATTAAATTTCCTAGAACCAACGGTTGAGATTAAATCTCTAGATCCGACGGTTGGGATTATTTCCTAGAACCGACGGTTGAGATTAAATCTCTAAATCCGACGGTTGAGATTAAAACCCTAGAACCGACGGTGGAGATTAAACCAAAGCCTAAACCTAACTCTATATAAAAGGGAGAGGAAAGGTTGGATAAGGTGGGCGGCAAGAAAATTTGGAATTAGTTCCTATATTTTTGGCTACCTCATCAATAACCAATTTTCTCCTAAGTTCTATATAAGGGAGCATGGGTTGGGCGGCAACTAAGTTTTTTTGGATGGTTCATGATGGATGCTAAGGAAATTAGGGTTTTGCCTAGCATTACTTGGGCGGCAAGCAACCTCAAGGAGGAAACCCTAATTAGGTTTTGGTTCCTTAGGTCATGCACCAAGGTGGTGGAGCTAGAGGGGGCGGCAACCTATGGATGAGCTTGTCTTCTTCCTTGGAGGTGGCTAGCTCCTAGATCTCTCCTCTCCACCATGCTTAGGCGGCAAGAAACCTATGGAGGAAACCCTAATTAGATTAGGGTTTGGCTCTTTGGATTAGGCGGCTAGGTTTGGAAGTTATGGTTGGGCAACTATAGGAAGGGCTCATCTTCTTCCTTCTAAGGGTTGGCCGGCCACTACCTTCTCTTCCTCTACCTTGGGCGGCAAGAAATCCAAAGGAAGCTTGGTTGGGCTAGGGTTTGGAAGGTAAGGTAGGTGGCAACTATAGGGAAGTGTTCTTCTTCTTCCTAGGGTGTGGTTGCCTATCCTTTTCCTATACCTTTGGTGGTGCCCAACCTATTCGCCTTTTCCTTTGTTTTCCTCTTGGCGGCACTAGGAGCTAGGGTTTGTCCCTAGTCTGGTTTGGTTGTTTCCATTATGTTCTCTCTATTCTTGGGGTCAAGTGCATCGATCCTTTGTGGATTGGTGGTTGGCTCAAGCAAGAAGGGAAAGAGAGTTCTTCATTCTTTGGATTGAAGAAGATCTAAGAAGCTTCAACTTGTGGAGGATCTTCGCCCACACGAAGTCTACAAGGAGGTTAGGACATACGATAGAAGATCAAGAGGTATAAAAGTTTTATAACTTTTATTTATGATCTTTGCATGTTTCTATTCTTAATTGATATGCTAGCTTAAGTTCTTTAGGTTAGTATATGTTGATTATACTAGTTTGCATTTGCATGTATTTGTATAATCATGGACCCCGAATAAGAAACACAAAAACCGGCGATCCGTCCGTCGTCTCTTCCGCGGCTAACCGACTAGAAGAGTTGTGTTGCTTGAACAACTAGTTTGTTCAAGCGATCGCTCGAGTCGTTAGCACGACGACGAATTGGTTGTGCTTAGGAAACTCATCCCATCCGGATTAGTTTTCATTAGTGAAAATTTTAATCCGGGGACATGGGAGCCTATGAGCATTCCGAGAAATAGCACGGTTGCCAACATTAGCGAAGTCATCCCGAGGAGCTCGGCGTGGATACGGATAGAGACGATTCTTACGAGGATCGTTCCGGTTGATGTCGTTCCCGCTACACGTCATACGGAAGGTATAACGTAGATAATTTTCTTTTATTGCAAATTTTAATTTACGATTATGTCTACACTTGTTGTAATATGCATGCGTGTGTTGTGTGTGTTGTAATAAATATAGATTTATTATTTTTTATTGCTTCCGCTGTGCTCATGTTTACGAAACATGATCGAACACACACACGCCGCGGTGCCGGGAAACCCAACAGTGGTATCAGAGCCCAGGTTGTGTTTCGACATAATCGTAAAATGGTTTTGCGATAGTCATAATGTATTTCTGGAAATTTTCTAATTTTGGAAATTTAGAAGTATTTATGGAAATTTTTCAATTTTGGAAAGTCTAAAAGTATTTATGGAAATCTTCCACTTTTGGAAAGTTGGAAGTATTTATGGAAATTGATATTTTCCATAAATAAAATATTTGATTAGATTCTGGAAATTTATTTCCTAATTTAATCATGATTTGATTTGGGAAATCAAATCTTTAAATATTTTATTTCCATAAGTAGTTTTAATGATTTAGGAAATTGGTTTCCTAAATAGATTTTCCTTAATCAAATAATTCCATGAATAAAATATGTGATTAGATTTGGAAATTTGTTTCCTAATTTAATTATGATTTGATTTGGAGAATCAAATCTTAAACATATTTTATTTCCATAAATAGTTATGACATATAAGGAAATATATACATGACATAATTGTATGCCATGTAATTGCATTAGATGCATAACATTATGCGATGCGTGTCGTGACATGTAGATGTATGCCATGTATGTCATGCCATGTAGATAATAGTTATTTGCATGCAAAGAGGATGAGACATAAAAACCCTTAATCAATATTAAAGCCGACACCTTCCATTAATATGGTTAGAACCAGAGTTCTGTTTCTTGTTTGGGTTGTTGGACTCTCTCCAAGCCCGGCTCGAACCTGAATATGTTCAAACCATGGAATAGTTTAATACTAATATGATAAGAGTCAGAGGTCAATCGTTAGCTTTGGTTGTTGGACTCTCTCCAAACTGGGCTAATTGGTTGAATGCGCTCTAACCATATTAAAACTATGTCCTGATTAATGGGTTGGCTTTAACCTGGAGCATCGGCTTGTTGGACTCTCTCCAAGGTCGATGTAAAGGGAGGTGAAGTTGGGTGCTATGCATATGATGCATACTTGTTAATGTGTTAACAACCCGATGTATGTGTGAACATTCAATTAGTTGATAGCACATTGTGATAGTTGCATATCCGTGATATGCAATCGGTATAGAAGATACCTACTGTCGTAGTTATGAATGGCTTGTTGGACTCTCTCCAAGGTTGTTCATAACTATGATGGATATCAGCCCATTCAGAGATGGACCTACGATCTCCCGAAGTGATTTTGGGGTTTTTGAAATTCAAAAAATGAATGGGATTTATAAATGTATATTGATGCATTTTAAAATCATTTTCTCATATATGCTCGTTTTGTATTTCTAGGTCAATAAATTGATCATGACGTCTTTGAATTTGCGCACTATTTTGGATTCGAACAAACTGACTGGGCCTAACTTCCTGGACTGGCTTAGAAACCTGAGAATTGTTCTCAAGGCGAAAACGCTTGCATATGTCCTTGAAGAGCCTCTTCCTGACCGTCCTAAGGACGATGCAACTCCAGACCAAATGTTGGTCTATCAGAAACATGTGGCAGATTCTGAGCTGGCGAGTTGCATCATGCTAGCGGCGATGGTACCTGAGCTGCAAAAGCAGCATGAGCATATGGATGCTAATACTATGGTCTTCCATCTTCATGAGCTGTTCGATGAGCAAGCGAGATCCAAAAGGTTCGAGGTCTCTAGGCTCCTCTTCACTACGAAGATGCAAGAAGGTTCGTCTGTAGTGCAGTTTGTGCTAAAGATGAACGGGTACATCGAGCGGCTAGCTACCCTCGGTTTTCTGATGGATCATGAGTTAAGTATTGACTTAATTCTGCATTGTTTTCCCAAGAGTTTCTCACAATTTGTGATAAACTATCGGATGAACAAATTGGAATCCACCATTCCCGAGCTCCTCAATATGCTGAAGACTGTGGAGCCTTCTGTAAAGCATGAGGAGAAGGCGGTTCTGTTAGTTGATTCCTCAAAGAAAGGTTCTAAGAGAAAGGCAAAAGAACAGAAGAAAGGAAAGAACAAAAAGGCAAAGAAGGCGGAACCAGCGCAAAAGGGCACTTGCCATCACTGTGGCAAGGAAGGCCACTGGCGAAGAAACTGCAAGATTTATCTTGAGTCCATGAAGAAGAAGAAGGCATCCGATGCCCCATCCTCTTCAGGTATCTTCGTTATTGATTGTCATTCTATTTCCTTAGACACTTGGGTATTGGATACTGGGTGTAGCTCACATATATGTAATGACATACAGGGGCTAAGGAATAGAAGAAGACTTGTTAGAGGGGAGTCAAATTTGCGAGTTGGCAATGGAGAAAAGGTTGCTGCGGTCGCCATCGGAACTTATTTGCTGAAGCTCCCTAGTGGACTAGTCTTGGAACTGGACAATTGCTATTATGTTCCTTCTCTAATAAAGAACATTGTTTCTATTTCCTGCCTAAATAGAAATGGTTTCCATTTAACGTTTAGTAACAATTGTTGTTATATAACTTTGAATGACATACTTTATGGAACTGGAACTTTGAGTGATGGCATTTATACGTTGGACGTATCCAGTGACATTTTCAATATCGAAGCGAGCAACACGCGTGCTCGAAAGGATAATCACATAGACTCCTATATGTGGCATTGTCATCTTGGCCATATAAGCAAGAAACGCATGTCCGAATTACACCGATGTGGAATTCTGGAATCGTTTGAATTGGATTCATATGATACATGCGAATCATGCTTAAAAGGCAAGATGACTAAGTTACCTTTTACTGGAAAAGGTGAACGAGTGGGAGAGTTACTAGGTCTAGTACATACTGATGTATGTGGACCTATGTCAACTCAAGCTTTAGGAGGCTATAGCTACTTCATTACCTTCACCGATGATCACTCATGGTTTGGGTATGTGTTCTTGATGAAACACAAGTCTGAAGCCTTTGAAAGGTTCAAAGAATTCAGAAATGAAGTAGAGAAACAACATGACAAAAGTATTAAAATACTTCGATCGGATCGAGGTGGTGAATACTTAAGTCAAGAGTTTCTTGATTATCTAAGAGACAATGGCATATTGTCTCAATGGACTCCGCCCTATACACCACAAAGATAATGGTGTATTTGAGAGGCGAATCGACCTTGTTGGACATGGTCGTCAATGATGAATCATGCGACTCTTCCCAAGTCCTTTGGGGTTATGCACTTCGCATAAATTGCATTTGTTAAATGTAATGCCTACCAAGGTAGTCTCAACTACTCCATATGAGATATGGAATGGTAAGAAACCTCATGTATCTTACTTGAAGATATAGGGTTGTCCTCGCTTATGTGAAGCTGGATCAGACGCATAAAACCGATGCTGGTCCGATAAATGTCTATTTATCGATACCCTAAGGAAACAAGGGGTTACTAATTCTATCATCCCGTGGAACAAAAGGTGTTTGTTTCAAGGAAGGCATGTGTTTCTAGAGAAAGAGTTTCTCTTGCAAGAAAAAGGGAGTGTCGTCGAGCTTGAGGAGGCTCGAGAGACTCAAATAGACATTGATGAGATACCTGGTGAAGCACAACAGCCGACAACTCATAGTGATGAGCAATCGGCTGGACCTATTGTAACACCACATCTTCGTAGATCTGCTAGAACACGCAATATTCCTGAGAGATATGGATTTCTCGTAAGTGAATCGAACGACGTGTTACTCATTGATGATGAGGAGCCTACTAGTTATGAAGAAGTGCTGACAAGTTCAGAAAGGGATAAGTGGCTTGGTGCCATGAAGTCGGAAATGGATTCCATGTATGAAAACTAAGTTTGGAACTTGGTTGACCCACCTGAAGGCATAAGGCCTATAGGGTGTAAGTGGGTTTTCAAAAAGAAAACCGACATGGATGGTAATGTGATTACCTATAAGGCTAGATTGGTGGCGAAAGGATATCGTCAAAAGCAAGGTGTTGATTATGATGAAACCTATTCGCCTGTAGCTATGCTTAAATCCATTCGGATGCTCCTGGCCATAGCGGCTCATTATGATTATGAGATATGGCAGATGGATGTGAAAACAGCTTTCCTTAATGGAAACCTTCTCGAGGACGTGTATATGATACAACCTGAGGGTTTCACATCGGTTGATAAAACCAAGGTATGCAAATTGCGACGGTCCATTTATGGATTGAAGCAAGCATCCAGGAGCTGGAATATCCGTTTTGATGAGACGATCAAAAAGTTTGATTTCTCAAAAAATCCAGACGAACCTTGTGTGTACAAGAAGGTTAGTGGGAGTGCAGTCGTGTTCCTAGTATTGTATGTCGATGACATATTACTTATAGGAAACGATGTGTCAATCTTACAGTCAGTTAAGGTTTGGTTATCCAATACATTCTCCATGAAAGACCTGGGAGAAGCAACCTACATCCTTGGGATTAAGATCTATAGAGATAGATCAAAACGGTTGCTTGGTCTTTCACAGTCTACATATATAGACCGAGTGCTAAAGAGGTTTAGCATGTCGGAATCCAAGAAAGGTTATCTGCCCATCAGGCATGGGGTACACCTTTCGAAGTCTATGTGTCCGCGCACAGAAGACGAGAGGATTTGCATGAGTAAGATTCCCTATGCATCCCCAATAGGATCTATCATGTATGCTATGTTATGTACGAGGCCCGATGTATCGTATGCTCTGAGTGTCACGAGCAGATACCAGTCTGATCCAGGAATGGATCATTGGGTGGCTGTTAAGACGATCCTTAAGTACTTGAGAAGAACTAAGCATGTGTTCCTAATATATGGAGAAGGGGACATGGTGATACGCGGGTATACGGATGCCAGCTTCCAGACAGACAAGGATGATTCCAGGTCTCAGTCTGGATACGTGTTCACCTTGAATGGGGGCACAGTGAGTTGGAAAAGTTCCAAATAAGAGACTGTAGCGGATTCTACCACTGAGGCAGAATATATTGCAGCTTCGAAAGCAGCAAAGGAAGCGGTTTGGATCAAGAAGTTCGTTCATGAACTTGGTGTGATTCCGGCCATTGTTGAAGCAATACCGGTCTACTGCGACAACAATGGAGCAATTGCACAGGCGAAAGAGCCAAGGTCTCATCAACGATCCAAACATGTGCTTCGCCGCTATCATCTTATCAGAGAGATCATCAGTCGGAACGAAATACAAATCGAGAAAATTCCCACTGAAAGGAACTTAGCGGATCCTTTGACTAAAGCATTACCTCAAAGTAAGTTTGAGGGTCATGTTAGAGCTTATGGTATTGCATACCGTAGCAATTGACATTAGGCCAAGTGGGAGTCTGTTAGTAATATATGAGAGATGTCCTAAGGCAATCGCCTTATGTATGAACCATTTATATGATAAATGAAGATTCACTATTTGAGTATACATGTTTTATGTATTTGATTGGATCTTAAACTCATTTACTGAATGTCCACGATACGATTCACAGCATGAGAGAATTTATGATTGGATCACAACTAGTGAGTATCTCTACATGTGTAATTGTGATGTATCGGAATTATCCCTAGTCGATGAATTGATGGATTTGGACACCATCAATTCTGTCGAGACTAGCACGAGGTATACTCCTTGGTGTATCCAAGCAGCTGATTCTCACTGGCTGGAGACATAGTGATGTCCGGAGTTGAAGTTCTTACTGTGGCTTAAGTGCGATGTTCCTTTGACTTGCGGTATTCAAGTCATCTTGATCATGGAGACTTATGCTTTGACATCTTAAGCAAACATCTCTAAGGAGATGTGGACCCGGGATGATTGGGTGTAAGTCGAAGTGATCGAAGGTGTTTGAATATCCTATAAAGGATTCACCACTCCTTGCGAGGAGATGTATACCCATGGCCTCTCGTCGAATTGTTACTAAAGTCTTTGGCCAAAGCATTACATGTTTAGAGTAAGGTACTCTTCGATACATGTGCAGTAACTAGAATCCGTAGGACGAGGAAATGATACTTGGGCTAGGTGTGACGTAGTCAGCCTAGTGGGGACTGACACTATAGACCATGTCCTGAACCAAGTGGGTATAAGATGATTGAAGGGAATGGGGCACGATTCATTCGAGCTACTGAAGGGTTTCAGAAATAGTTCTGGATCAACCGTTGATCTTTTCGGTTAATTGGGGATCATGATGTACTACTAGGTGCCACTCATGATCGTTCTATAATTAATGGTTAATTATAGACGGCCAACATAAACCGAGAACCTATTTGGTCACACGCACAACGAGTGTAATCCAAAGGATTTAAAACGAGCTTGAGAATGAGATTCTAATACCGAGAGAAACTATGTTTGGTTGGACCAAACATAAAGCGAGCATGAAATTGTTTCAGTCGCAATGGAAGCGTCGATGGGCCGTGTCTTATGAAGACATAATGGATGGACCAAAATGGTTTGGTTCTAATCCAATGGAGGAGAATAAACCAAAGGGTTTGGTTTATTTTAAACGAATGAACCAAAAGTTGGTTCGGTTCGTTTTAACTTAAAATAAACCATCATGGTTTGGTTTATTTTAACTTATCTTAATGGAGCGGGTTAACGGGCTTTATGGATATGATCCATTAAACCATTAAGAGAATTAGTTCTCTATAAAATAGGGCTTAAACCCTAATCCAAAGCCCTAATCAAGTTTTGGCCGCCCAACATAGTTGCCGCCCACCTCCTTGGTGTTTTCGGCGCCCAACCCTAAAGTGCCGCCGCCCAGCTTTTGTGCCGCCGTCCAAGTCATTGCCGGCGACCAAGCTTCAGCCGGTGAACACTCCGGTGACCCTCCGGTGATCTCCTATAGGTTTGGCATCAAGGTGAGCCTTTTCTTTCCTTGGTTGGGCGGCGCCTATATCCTCCACCAAGCTGTCCAGTTTTCTGGACAGCTTCTTCTCCTCTCGTCGGAGCGTCGTTTGGACGACGGTTAGAGCTCCGACAGTGGCTAACTTACCGGGGATTCGATCTCCGGTAATCCTCTGAGGTGGAGGACGAAAGATTCATCAATTGGTTGACGAATACCTCTCCGGAGAAGCGAGTTTTGAGAACTCGTTTTAGGATCCGAATTTGGATTCGGATTATGATCATCTCTCGATCACGTCGTCTTCAACACGAGGCTAGTAACCCGTACAAAGACGAAGCTCGTGGCTTAGCGAAGTCATCCCGAGGAGCTCAGCGTGGATACGGATAGAGACGATTCTTACGAGGATCGTTCCGGTTGATGCCGTTCCCGCTACACGTCATACAGAAGGTATAACGTAGATAATTTTCTTTTATTGCAAATTTTAATTTACGGTTATGTCTACACTTGTTGTAATATGCATGCGTGTGTTGTGTGTGTTGTAATAAATATAGATTTATTATTTTTAATTGCTTCCGCTGTGCTCATGTTTACGAAACATGATCGAACACACACACGCCGCGGTGCCGGGAAACCCAACAAACCCATGTTGGACTTTCCATGCCAAGACCCATGCTTTGACTTTTCCATGCCAAGACCCATCCTTGGACTTTCCTTAACAATGGTCAAACCATCGTCAAACATCAAATACTAACCTGGGTTGATTGCATCAGCAATCTCCCCAACACATGTCAGACATCAATGTCAAATATCAAAACACTACTTGAGTCAAACTCGAGTCTGGTCAATCATGACCTAGGCCAATTGCACCAACACTTATCAGAGACGGAGAATTATCTTCTCACAAGAGAATTCCATCTACCATCCAAAATCCACTCCACCACACACTCTGTAAGTGCATTGGAGACTATAGTGACCAATCTCCTTTGTTGCAACTGTCCGTGTTCCAACAACTCTATAGTAGCTACCCAATAGCTAGTCAAAAATCCTTGAGCATTTCTGCTCCATACAACTACTACACAAGATCATATATACTAAAACCACGTCACTTACATAACAACTTATCTCATAATTCCTTAACTAACGTAAGCATAAGATATGTCTCATGCAACTACATCAGAATCACTCCAATCCCTGAAATGATGCATTTGCGTCCGATACCCTTCCATCTACATTAGAAGGATTACCTAACATTGATGTAAAATTCGGCCACCGTTTAGGCTCTGAAACATAGTTTCACCAGCTTTCGACTGAATGAATTCCATCACCCTTTTGGTCAACAAATCTATGGTATAGTAATGTTAGAAGCATCGTATCCACATCCGCGGGAATAACCAAATCAATACAAGGAAACCACCATCTAAGGTGGTCGAGTGCGTAACTCTAACTACCACCATCAATAGTGGCCAAGTTACGCAACTCCAACAACCACAACTGATCCAATCGTGTTCAGAATACACAATTTCTCAAATCCATGGGAGACTAAATCGTTAAATAGTCTAAAAACATAATTAAAATCTCATACAATTCATACCAAGTATGAAATTGTCGTCTCTACACATCTGCATCCTCTTTACTCTAAGCTGATGATATATCAATCATCACATAGACAATGATAATTGTATGACACTAAGTCACTACAATATCAACGCACCAATCTTAAATCAACCCTAGAGTCTACACAGGTATCCTTTAGCTGATCTAAATAGATGATTTATTCACAATGAAGGATATTCATTTCCTTCTACAATATCAGTGTTTAGCAACATTGATACCAATAAAATTATCTCCTGGTAAAAATCATCATTCCAACAAATACCTCCTGTGCATCATCAACCTTGCCAACTTTGCAAAACCGATCACTGAGGGTATCAAACAACCTGATTAGGCTCAACACCAATGAATGACATTGCACTGAGTACATCATGAGCTTCAACTACTTTGTGTGCTTTACACCAGCCCTCAGCTAATACACCATAAGTAAAGACATTTAGCTATAAAATATCATTACCTTAATCGGTAAAGTAATCATCAGAAATTTTCTCCCGATATGAGGTCTTCAGTATCGAAACTATTACCGAAATCACTCCGATCGTATACTCCACTTGCCTATGCAATGACAAGTCTGGGAGTTCATCCAAAACTACATCTAAATACTCTCAGATTATACACATATCTGAGAGACATTTTATATGTTGGAATGTATACTGAAAGCCTAGATCTTTTTGTATGAACATTTTATTTTGAAATAAGAATCACATGATCATTGTTTGCATTTTATATATTCATTATATATGTGTGCATATTGTCTAATATTTTACATTGTAGATAACATGGTGCTTGGTGTGGCACAGAAGATCATGTTATCAGTACCTTGTAAAATATAAGTAAAGGCTCACAAACAAGATGGTTTTGGACAAACCATTGGCATGGTTGTAGTGTAGCTTGGTATTGTTTTATCTTGAACATAGAGTTACACTAGTACACTTAGGTGTATTGAGTAGGACCGACATAGAGGTGATTCAATTTAGTACTGACTATATAATTGAATCGGACCTCGGATATTATGTTGTACATGCTCTTAATCCCGATATAATAACGGGCACATGTACTTAGTATTTATTTCTTTGATTTACCAGTGGGTGAGATTTAGATGGATTAAATCAATATGCCCGGTAAGTTGGGAAATAATATTATTTACATGGTGTGCCATTGATTATAGGAGGAAACCGTGTCCTATATATTAGGTTGATGATGTCCCCTTGAGGAGCTCATAAGGTTCATCATGTAAACCCATCTGGTTGACTTAGTCAACATGATGATAAGGTTGAGTGGTACTACTCGAGGAATTAGATGTTAATTAATTGATGGTCAGTAAATCAATTAATTGACGGACATTCGATATCTTAAACACGGGGAGATTAATGTACAAATAATATATGGAGCCCATATTGATTTATGGGGTTGGTGAGGTAGTTCAATGATGATCCTCTAGTGGAATGGAACATCATTGATGGATCAAGTTTGTGTGGTTCCGATCCATCGGGTGGCCAAGACCCAACTCCTCCTTATGGTCCCTATCGTAGCCTAATATAATCCTTGTGAAGTCTAGATCCAAGAATGTAAAACAAAACCTAGAACCAACGGTTGGGATTAAATCCCTAGATCCGATGGTTGGATGAAACCCTAGAACCAACGGTTGGGATTAAATCCCTAGATCCGATGGTTAGGATGAAATCCTAGAATCGACGGTTGGGATTAGATCCTTAGATCCGACGGTTGGGATAAAACCCTAGATCCGACGGTTGGGATGAAACCTTAGATCCGACGGTTGGGATGAAATCCTAGATCCGATTGTTGGGATTAAACCCTAAATCCGACGGTTGGGATAAAACCCTAGATTCGACGGTGGAGATTAAATCCCTAGATCCGACGGTGGAGATTAAAGGAGGCTTAAGCCTAATTATATAAATAGAGGCTTAGGTTGGGCGGCAAGAGAGGAATGAAAGAATTAGGGTTTGGCTTTTGAAGGTGGGTGGCTAGGGTTTGGAGCTAGGGTTGGGCGGCAACTATCTTCTTCCTTCTAGTTGTTGCCGGCACCCAACTTGCACCATCAATACTTGGCCGGCGCCCAACCTTAAGGTCTTTCCCTTCTTCTTTGGCCGGCGGTTCTCCTCCCATTGGTGGCCGGTTCTCTTCCTCCCTATTCTCCAAAGCGGCCGGCGGCAACTCTTCTTGAAGTTGGCCGGCGCATCATCCATTGCTCCTTGGCCGGCGGTTGCACCAAATTCCCTAATTTGGTGGCCGGTTCTAGATAGGAAAGGTATTTGTGATTGCTTCTCTTTGTTCGCAGCGGACAAGGTAGAGAAGTAAATGATCAAGAAGGCTTCAACTCGTGGAGGATCTTCGTCCACACGTCGTCCACGAGAAGGATAGGACATACGATAGAAGATCGTAAGGTATAAAGTTGTTTTTAACTTTATTTACAGATCTGAATATGTTCTTTAATATTTTGATTATGCATGTGTATGAATGGATATATATTGTATAATCATGGACCCCGAAGACAAACACAAAAACCGGTGATCCATCCGTCGTCTTTTCCGCGGCTAACCAACTAGAAGAGTTGTGTTGCTTGAACAACTAGTTTGTTCAAGTGACCACTCAAGTTTTTAGCACGACGACGAATAGGTTGTGCCAAGGAAGCTCATCCCATCCGAATTAAGTCTTTCATTAGTGAAAATTTTAATCCGGGGACATGGGAGCCAATGAGCCTCCGAAGCGACATCCCAACAATTGGTATCAGAGCCACGGTTTTCGGTTGTGTGTGTTTTGGATTCGGTTAATTTTTTATGCATTTTTCATATATTATATGTGCCAGATAATAGTAGGATATGCGTAGTTTAACTTTTTGGTTGCAGGCATAAGATCCGACTATTATGGCCATGTGTGTGTATGTGAATGGATGTGTGTAAAAATTTATTATTTGAATCCTCGGGGTTGACGAGGCTAGATTAGTATTTAATTTTTGTAATTAAATACGGCATTGTTTAGCCGCTCATTTTAGTTTACTTTCGATCTAGATTATTTGTACACTCCTTCGTGGAGTATAGGATTGATGGATGTAAATAAAATGATTTATCTTGGCTCGGATATCTTTGGTGACTTGTGCACGGGAAAAGGTGGAGCGGATGAGGTGGCGACACGACGGGATGCATATTGGAGGACAATGCCATAATAGTTGGAAAAAATTCTGTTTTTCCATATGTATTGCTTATTTGTTTTATATGCATGTTGTGTATGTTTAAAATTCCTCGATTGCAATTTACTAAGTGGGAGAGGGATATTTTAATTAATTCCCGCGGCCTCCATTACAATTTGACGTGTGATGCAACAAACTTGCGCGTTGGCTTTGAGTGTCTTCCTCCCCATCGGATGGGTTTGTTTGCGGATCACTAGGTCAAATAATGGTTATAGGAAATTATTTAGGAGCGTGTGTACTTCCCCATCGGTAAGGCACATAATCCGAAATAATTCCCTTAGTATCGTGTAATGGTGCACACTTTGATACAAATAAAAGTATCCTCCCCATCGTAGTCACTGCTTTTATTTGTAGGGCTAAAGAGGAACCAACTATTAATTTTATTTGTCAAAAAGTAAGGTTGACAAGATAATAAAATTAATGGGTAAAACCTCCTCTTACAAATGTGGAATTCGTATACGTCCACACTATCGTGGCATGCGATATTCTCGGTGTTTTGAGGTGTTGGTTGATTTCGGGATTTTATTGTTTTGAGGAATCAATAATATTTGAAATCTAATATTTTGATCATTGTGATTTTTAGGATTTTCAAATGGCTTTCAACCCACTTGCTGTGATTTTAAAAGAAAACAAACTTACTGGTCCAAACTACATTGATTGGAAAAGAAACCTGGATATTGTCTTAACTGCGGAAGAGTACAAATTTGTACTCTTCGAGGTCTATCCTCCTAAGCCCTCAGATGACTCTGATGAAAAGGAGATGGAACGTTATAAGAAATGGGTTAAGGCAGATGAGATGGCACGGTGTTACATTTTGGCATCTATGTCAAATGTGCTGCAACATCAGCATCAGGCCATAGCCACAGCTTATGACATGATGTTCAATCTCAAGGAACTTTTCGGACATCAGAGTAGGGCGGCTAGGCAGGAGGCTATGAGAAACTTGATGACAACCTCCATGATCGAGGGAACACCCGTTAGGGATTATGTTCTCAAGATGATGGCTCATCTTAATGAGAAGGAAGTCCTAGGAGCTAAGATCGATGGGGAAACCCAGGTCGATATCATTCTCCAGTCTTTGCCTAGGAGTTTTGAGCAGTTCCGCCTCAACTACAACATGAACAAAAGGTTGTATTCGTTGGCGGAGCTTCTGACAGAACTCCAGGCGGCAGAGGGGCTTTTTCGTCAGAGTTCTCAAGCCATGGTCGCTCAGAAGGTTTCTTCCTCTAAACCGAAAGGTAAGAAGAAGAAGAAGCAAGGTGGAGCGAAGAAGGTGGCAACAGGACCTTAGGCAGGAGTGAAGAAGCCGAAAGGCAAGTGCTTCACTTGCAAGCAGACTGGACATTGGAAGGCGAACTGTCCTCGCCGTAAGAACAAAGGTATATCTTCTTGATTAGTTGTTGAAACATGTTTAGCGGTGTTATCTACCAGTGCCTGGTGTGTAGATACAGGAGCCACTGATCATGTCTGCAATACTTTGCAGGGGTTCCAGGAAACCCGACGACTAGCTGAGGGAGAGATTACCGTCTTCATGGGCAATGCTTCAAAGGTGGCGGCTATTGCAGTGGGAGACGTTTATTTATCTTTTGATAGGAATAAATTTTTGGTTTTAAGAAATTGTCTTTATGTACCTACTTTTATAAAGAATTTAATTTCAGTTTATAAATTGTTTTTGGATGGATATTCTGTTTCTTTTAATGACAAGGTGGTTATAAAAAGGAATAGGGAGATTATCTGTTCTGGTACATTGGTTGGCAATTTATATTCTATTGAACCAAAAACTCCCACGATACAAATAGAAGTAAATAACTCATCTTCTAAGTCTAATAAGAGAAAAGAACCTTCGCAAATGAACCAAACATATCTTTGGCATCTAAGGCTTGGTCATATTAACCTAAGCAGAATTCAAAGGTTGATAGCTGATGGACCTTTGGGTTCATTAGTGGTGTTTTATCTCCCAACCTGCGAATCTTGCTTGGAAGGTAAAATGACCAAGAGGCCTTTTAAGGCCAAGGGGTATAGAGCCAAAGATGTGTTAGAATTGGTTCATTCTGATTTGTGCGGTCCTATGTCTATCCAGGCAAGAGGTGGCTTTGAATACTTCGTCTCATTTATAGACGATTATTCAAGGTATGGATACATTTACTTGATGCGCCGCAAGTCTGAATGCTTTGACAAGTTCAAAGAATTCAAGGATGATGTGGAGAACCGTCAAGGTAAAAGTATCAAGACATTACGATCTGATCGTGGTGGCGAGTACCTCTTGGGAGAGTTTAGGAGTTACTTATCAGAGGCTAGGATTCAATCCCAATTGTCTGCACCTGGCACACCCCAGCAGAATGGTGTAGCGGAGTGAAGGAATAGGACTCTTATGGAGATGGTCAGATCGATGATGAGTTATTCTGAGTTACCTGATTCGTTCTGGGGGTTTGCTCTGGAAACAGCAGCACACATTCTGAACTTGGTTCCATCTAAGTCAGTACCCTCTACTCCCACAGAGTTGTGGACTGGGCGAAAGCCTAGTCTAAGACATATTCGGATTTGGGGTAGTCCATCACATGTGCTGAAGGGAGATGCTGGTAAGTTGGAATCTCGTACAGAAGTGCGCTTGTTTGTTGGCTACCCTAAGGGAACGAAGGGTGGTTTATTCGATAGTCCTAGAGATCAGAAGGTGATCGTGAGTACGAATGCTAGATTTCTAGAGGAAGACTATGTGATGAATCACAAGCCCACGAGCAGGATTGTTCTTGAGGAGATGACAGGGGAAGTCCCGACTTCAGTACCACCGGTACAAGAGGAGACACCACAAGTCACTGCACCGTGTGTCACAGAGCATACACATGAGACACCTCGTCGTAGTGAGAGACACATGGGACTTAGTCCCTGGTGAACATGAACCTGATCCCTGGACATATGACAAGGCAATCCAAGATAGAGATGCAGTATCTTGGCAAAAAGCGATGAATTCAGAGATAGAATCTATGGATTCTAATCAGGTCTGGGAGCTAGTAGAGCCACCCGATGGTGTAAAAACCATTGGATGCAAGTGGATCTACAAGAGAAAGAGAGGAGTAGACGGGAAGGTTGAAACCTTCAAAGCTAGGCTTGTTGCGAAAGGGTATACTCAGAAAGAGGGTATCGATTATGAGGAGACCTTTTCGCCGATAGCTATGCTTAAGTCTATCCGGATTCTCTTATCTATAGCTGCTCATATGGATTATGAGATTTGGCAGATGGATGTCAAGACAGCTTTCCTTAACGGAAGTCTTGAGGAGAACATCTATATGCGCCAACCAGAGGGATTCATTGCTAAAGGCAAAGAGCATCTTGTATGTAAGCTTAATCAGTCCATTTATGGATTGAAGCAAGCTTCTAGATCTTGGAACATCCGTTTTGATGAGGTAATCCAGTCATATGAATTTATTCAAATTCCGGATGAGCCTTGTGTATACAAGAGATGTGACGGAAACGTAGTGGTGTTTCTTGTACTATACGTAGATGACATTTTGTTAGTTGGCAACAATATCAAAGTGTTATCAGATGTAAGGGTATGGTTGTCCAAACAGTTTGATATGAAGGACTTGGAAGAAGTGGGACACATCCTTGGGATCAAAGTTATAAGGGATCGCAATAAAAGGATGATGTGCTTGTCTCAAGCGTCATACATTGACACTATCCTTGCTCGTTTTAGCATGCAGAACTCCAAGAAAGGTTTTCTACCTTTTAGACATGGAGTTCCTTTATCTAAAGAGATGTGTCCCAGAACATCAAAGGAGATAGAGGACATGAAGGCGGTTCCTTATGCTTCGGCAGTAGGAAGCCTTATGTATGCTATGCTATGTACGAGATCGGATATCTGCTTTGCCGTGGGCATGGTTAGCAGATATCAGAGTAATCCTGGACAGGGACATTGGACTGCGGTAAAGCATATATTGAAGTACCTGAGAAGGACTAGGGATTATATGCTGGTTTACCAGGCAGATCAATTAGTCCCTGTGGGTTACACGGATTCGGATTTCCAATCAGATAGGGACAAGAGTAAGTCTACCTCGGGGTTTGTGTTTACTTTTGGAGGTGGAGCCATAGCATGGAGGAGTGTCAAGCAGAAATGCGTGGCGGACTCTACCATGGAAGCTGAGTATGTGGCAGCCTCTGAGGCAGCCAAGGAAGCTGTATGGCTCAGGAACTTCTTGATGGACTTGGATGTGATTCCTGGTTTGCCCAGAACTATCACAATTTATTGTGATAATAGTGGTGCAGTTGCAAACTCGAAGGAACCACGAGCCCATAAGGCGAGTAAACACATAGAGCGCAAGTACCACCTCATACGAGAGATCGTAAAGCGAGGAGAAGTTGTTGTCGCCAAGATTGCATCAGAGGATAACTGGCGGATCCATTCACTAAGGCCCTTCAGTAGCATTTGATAGGCATGTGGAGGACATGGGGATCAGATGTATGGCAGAGTGATGACGGCATAGTCTTTTAGTATAAGTGGGAGATTGTTGGAATGTATACTGAAAGCCTAGCTCTTTTTGTATGAACATTTTATTTTGAAATAAGAATCACATGATCATTGTTTGCATTTTATATATTCATTATATATGTGTGCATATTGTCTAATATTTTACATTGTAGATAACATGGTGCTTGGTGTGGCACAGAAAATCATGTTATCAGTACCTTGTAAAATATAAGTAAAGGCTCACAACCAAGATGGTTTTGGACAAACCATTGGCATGGTTGTAGTGTAGCTTGGTATTGTTTTATCTTGAACATAGAGTTACACTAGTACACTTAGGTGTATTGAGTAGGACCGACATAGAGGTGATTCAATTTAGTACTGACTATATAATTGAATCGAACCTCGGATATTATGTTGTACATGCTCTTAATCCCGATATAATAACGGGCACATGTACTTAGTATTTATTTCTTTGATTTACCAGTGGGTGAGATTTAGATGGATTAAATCAATATGCCCGGTAAGTTGGGAAATAATATTATTTACATGGTGTGCCGTTGATTATAGGAGGAAACCGTGTCCTATATATTAGGTTGATGATGTCCCCTTGAGGAGCTCATAAGGTTCATCATGTAAACCCAATTTGGTTGACTTAGTCAACATGATGATAAGGTTGAGTGGTACTACTCGAGGAATTAGATGTTAATTAATTGATGGTGGTGATAAATCAATTAATTGTGGGCATTCGATATCTTAAACACGGAGATTAATGTACATAATATATGGAGCCCATATTGATTTATGGGGTTGGTGAGGTAGTTCAATGATGATCCTCTAGTGGAATGGAACATCATTGATGGATCAAGTTTGTGTGGTTCGATCCATCGGGTGGCCAAGACCCAACTCCTCCTTATGGTCCCTATCGTAGCCTAATATAATCCTTGTGAAGTCTAGATCCAAGAATGTAAAACAAAACCTAGAACCAACGGTTGGGATTAAATCCCTAGATCCGATGGTTGGATGAAACCCTAGAACCAACGGTTGGGATTAAATCCCTAGATCCGATTGTTAGGATGAAATCCTAGAATCGACGGTTGGGATTAGATCGTTAGATCCGACGGTTGGGATAAAACCCTAGATCCGACGGTTGGGATGAAACCTTAGATCCGACGGTTGGGATGAAATCCTAGATCCGATGGTTGGGATTAAACCCTAGATCCGACGGTTGGGATAAAACCCTAGATCCGACGGTGGAGATTAAATCCCTAGATCTGACGGTGGAGATTAAAGGAGGCTTAAGCCTAATTATATAAATAGAGGCTTAGGTTGGGCGGCAAGAGTGGAATGAAAGAATTAGGGTTTGGCTTTTGGAGGTGGGCGGCTAGGGTTTTGAGCTAGGGTTGGGCGGCAACTATCTTCTTCCTTCTAGTTGTTGCCGGCGCCCAACCTTAAGGTCTTTCCCTTCTTCCTTGGCCGGCGGTTCTCCTCCCATTGGTGGCCGGTTCTCTTCCTCCCTATTCTCCAAAGCGGCCGGCGGCAACTCTTCTTGAAGTTGGCCGGTGCATCATCCATTGCTCCTTTGCCGGCGGTTGCACCAAATTCCCTAATTTGGTGGCCGGTTCTAGATAGGAAAGGTATTTGTAATTGCTTCTCTTTGTTCGCAGCGGACAAGGTAGAGAAGTAAGTGATCAAGAAGGCTTCAACTCGTGGAGGATCTTCGTCCACACGTCGTCCACGAGAAGGATAGGACATACGATAGAAGATCGTAAGGTATAAAGTTGTTTTTAACTTTATTTACAGATCTGAATATGTTCTTTAATATTTTGATTATGCATGTGTATGAATGGATATATATTGTATAATCATGGACCCCGAAGACAAACACAAAAACCGGTGATCCATCCGTCGTCTTTTCCGCGGCTAACCAACTAGAAGAGTTGTGTTGCTTGAACAACTAGTTTGTTCAAGTGACCACTCAAGTTGTTAGCACGACGACGAATAGGTTGTGCCAAGGAAGCTCATCCCATCCGGATTAAGTCTTTCATTAGTGAAAATTTTAATCCGGGGACATGGGAGCCAATGAGCCTCCGAAGCGACATCCCAACATTATACCATCTTTTCAACATCATAACATCCAAGTTAATATCAAGATATCCACATCATATCAACCAAGTCAACAATATAAGAACTAAGTCAACTCTCCCACTATAATATAACATCTCCAACAATCAACCTCTAAACATCCAAAATCAATATCATAACCCTCTGATAATCATCTCAGTAATCAACTCAACCTCCCACCTGTCGGTGGAAACACAACTAATCCACATGGTCCCAATATAGAAATCCTTCTAATTCTATCTATGAATGTTCTAGATAAAGATACTTGTAAACTACCAGTATCTCTCAATATATCATCAAGTAAGGTAAACTACAGTAATACCTCAAATGATCAATCCTTCAACCCTCTACATCTCCTCTCGAGTAAAGATGTAAACTCATCCAACTTTTTCTCTTGGCGACTGAGCTCATGAAGGTGCAAAAGACTACCATGGAGAAACTAAAATCAACTGCCCAAAATGGAGATGCAAATCGGAATGGATCATAACCCATGACTCCGATTTTTCTCCATTTATCCAGCATTTAGAGACTTATGATTTTAATAATTTGACCTGCAATATCTGCTTATTGGTCTGCACTCTTAAACACTTGTACGAAGTCATTTCTAAACTCCTGACTCGATCCAATGTCTTCCGGCAGGATCTGGTAGAAGATCCAAACATCCTAATCCGAGTGTAAGCCAATAAACCGTGGGTGGCTTAAAACATCCATTCACATTCTTGAGCTATTAGGTGGGTGTAAACTCTGCAAGTCTAACGACTTTGCACGGTACTCCAATTACCAAATGATCACCCTACTTGATGCTCAAAAATTCCCTGACAATGAGTCAAAGGAATAACACGAGGAAAATACCCTTCTCACAACATCACTACACCGTGACCTAGTGATATACTATTCCCCGAAGATTATTTCTCTGCATCTTTCACCAAGTACTTATTTAATCCCGATAATGGTATGCAACTAACTCTACTTTCTCTACACACATAGGTTAAGTACTCAAAAGTACCTTCAAAGTCATAAAACCCAACACGACAATCTCAAGGATCAAAATCCCCATGAAACACCATATACTAATCCTCCTCTATTTGCATCACACTAGCATACATGCCCTATCCATTACCCAACATGTAATGATCCAACTAGCATCGTTAGTGAAAATCCCCAAGACTGTAATGTCTGATCTCCACAAGAAATGCGACAACCTAACCCCTACTATCCGACTATGTATCAGTCGGCTCTCAAAGGTAATTCACCCCTTTAACAGCAGGTTCAAGTCTCACAGACTCAACAAGTCGTTCCCATGGTCAATTCATACCATGATTACGAATTGTGACTAATACACTACATGTCTTTCCCTAAATGCATAGCCAGTAAAACCAAGAGTATAAACACTAAAGGCAACTCTGGCTGGTCACCTTAGTGGATGACCCCTACTACAAGTCTGTACAGGTGCCATAACTCGGTCTGTATACACCTGTTGAACAAGATTAGATAAGTATCTAACTAGAATATAAGTTATCAGAAATTCTTACTTCGTGCTGCTCGGAGCTCATGCCGTTGTCAATCCCATCTCACAAAACCAAGGCCAAACCAAAACAAAATGATTCCTGAGGTCCAAAACTCAACGGAAAAATCATTATATGGCATCGTAAACCCTAGGACTCTGATACCAATAAAGTTGTCACACCTTGAGAGTATGTCGAGCCGAAAAATAAATGGACAACATCTCCCCTGTACATGACACTATATCTTGTTGATACAAGGCCTTTCGGCCACAATCACAACAAAAAAAATATATATATATATATATATAACAAACACAGCGAAAACTACCACAATGAAATACCAAACTACACAATGCATACCGGTATGATTAACCACAAAATAACGACATAAAAATCCAAAACAACACGTGAGTACATCAACAATGTCAACACAACATCCACCATATAAATCAGGATCAAAATAAGAAACATCCAAAAACTAAAGAAAACATAAATTGAAAGTCGGGACCCTCGAAAGAGAGATGAGATGTTGCCAGGCGTCAATGCTCCAAGCTCATCACGAAGTAGGCTACCTGTTACCTGGGCGACAAGAAAACCCAGGGTATGTGGTGGTGAGTACAAAACTTAGCAGTAATAAGAATAGAAGTGCATGAATTATATATATATATATATATATATATCACATGCGAGTTAATAAAATGTTGTCTAAAGGTATAACAGGTATACACCAGCATGGTATAACTATATAAATAAACTGATCAACAATAAGAATATAAGGTACTGAGATACCTGAAGATCGACAATGATGTAACTCATACAACCTGAGTATAAGTACCATAATACGACACCTACAACATGGTAGAGTAAATATTGACTCTGTAACCAACAACACCGACATACTAACATTCTATGTCAAATAGACAATGAACCGGGTACATTCCATATCACCTCAAGGTACTGGTCAAAGGTATACAACAGCCCGACCAACTAATACACAGGTATCCCACACACTATTATATAGCAAATGCAAGTAGCATGTATGATGATGTACAAACAAATGTAGCATGCATAGTACAAACAAATGCAATATCACAACAAGCATATATATAGACTAAATCTATATATATACTAATCACAATATATATATATATATATATATATATATATATATATATATATATATATATATATATATATATATATATATATATATGTCAATATGCAAAACGGAATAAGAACACGGTAATGCAGAATGCATGGTCATGCCTGTTCACCCCAACCGCTACCATGACCCCAGTGTGGCCTAGGTGGCTCAACATGACAACTGTCTCAACTCAACACCTACCACTACTCTCGAGTGGCCGAGTGGGCAGTAGGAACAAGTAGCATATAAGCGTAAAGATCTAGCTACACAACGGGGGTCCCTGCTGTTGGCCACTCCGACAATAACTACCCATGAGTGGTCGAGTGCCACACACGTAGGACAACTGCACGCAACTCCAACTACCACCATCTATAGTGGTCGAGTGCGGCACAACAAATGCTCTTCCCTCACACCAATTACTCCTCCACGAGTAACCTGGGAGGCAGGATGACTGACGACCCTCTCAACCACAAGGGAGACCAAGTCACCAGCATGCATGTAAATGGCATGAATGCACAGTCACCCATACATACATATACGACAGACTCTCTATCCTACAGAGAGTCAAACTCAACTGATCATAACACTCTCTATTTTGTAGAGAGTCATACTCGACTGATCAATGCACTCTCTATCTTGCAGAGAGACATACATAACTTATCACAACACTCTCTATCCTGCAGAGAGTCATACTCGACTGATCAACACACTCTCTATCTTGCAGAGAGTTTTACTCGACTGATCAACACACTCTCTATCCTACAGAGAGTCATACTCGACTGATCAACACACTCTCTATCCTGCAGAGAGTCATACTCAATTGATCACAACCAAGCTAGGACCACCGGTCCGTAGTGACGTTGTATCGACAATCACATGTCCATATACGACTACATGATCCATAGTAGATATATACACAACATCAGGATTTGATATGAAGACTCAATTTCACCTTTAGAACATCACCCACCCCCAGATGATTTATCTAAATTGCACAATTCAATTTTACAACCGAATTTAGCTACGTACACATAGGTAAACCACTACAGGTCCACTTACCATAACATCTATAATTCATAGCAATGATGAATGAATAGATAACAACAATGACATAGTATTTAAGTGCAAAGACATTTATCAAGCAACTGAAAAATTAGAGTGGAGTCAAGGTCAAAGTGAAAACAATATGAAATCATATAGATCAGGGTTTAGTTACTATGCGATAAGGGTAGGAAATATTCCCCACCTGCTATGTAAACTATGTTGATAGTCTTCACATCCATGAACCTATCTTGAATCAAGGTTCTGAAATCAACATCCTTCAAACAAACATATACGATCCAATCATACTATCAATTCTAATATTAGGATCAAATCCCAATCCTGCATCAACTTTATATCTCGATCAACTAACTGAATAGTTTCTTCCATTAGCTCTTAATCATAGTACCAAACTATCAATTTAATCATAGCTAATCGAGCTAACTAAATAAAATCTCAATCTACAGTTAAAGTAACAATTCGTAGCATTTACCTAGTTTCAAATCCATGATAAGAGCTTCTTGATCCATAGTAGAAAATCATCTTTGTACAATCAATCAATATCAACCAAGACGAAACACCACCAACAAGATTACTATAAGTATACTCTCATATTCATAATATTCAAACCAAAACATACCTGGCCCAAGACAATCATCCACAATCCATCCGAAAAATCCAATCCATAATTACAACACAGCCAACCTACAACATTTAACCCATCTACAAACAATTCAACATATCAATCAACAATATTAACTGTGAATATACCAATAAAACAATATGTATTTATAAATATTCATATCTGAACTATCCAAACTTATCTACTCTAGCCCAGCTTCTTCATTTGCTTAATATATCCAATTTGAATCAACCAGTTGTGTCACGCCCCGGGAGTATGCCATGCCGAAAAGCAAACGGACGACATCTCCCCTGTACGTGGCAACATATCGGGTTAATACAAGGCCCGTAGGCCCACAATAACAATATGATATACACAGATATCAACATATCAAACATACTAAACACAGCAGAAACAATACAAACAGATCAACAAGATACAAAGACCAACTGTGCACTCCGGAGTGACTTGACACGACAAGAATCATAACAGAAATCGAATCAAAGACCAAATACATACAATATGTCCGTATATCACAAATACGAAAACAATACAGGGAAAATCCCAAACCAACAATCCGTAAGGATACAACAACACGGAAAACATATCCATTCGTCCGGTGTGAGATGGGATCAACTGGCGGAGCTCCAAACGTCCAAGGAATCTTCTACCTGTTATCTGGGCGACAGGAAGCCCAGGGTCCCGGGGTGGTGAGTATAAACTCAGGGGTAATATATAGAAAGTGCATGAACAACATATAAGGATAGATCTACAAGTATACATGTGAAGATCTACAGGTATACAGCATGAGTCCAATAGACATACAGTTATATCCAAATCTAATAACAAGTAACTACAGTAAAGTCATACTCAATGTATATACTAAACTGATCAACTGAACATGAAGTAATATACCAACGTACTTGACGGTCTGCAACACCATACGCTATATCATCCTGAACAGATTTACAATAACATAACCCATACAACATACTAAGTCAAACCCATACCTGACCAATATGCCAACATATGAACAATATATGATCACCTGTAATAACAATCCGGTCCGTACCACACAATGACATGATGCTAATCAAATGCATATAACTGTCTGAATTAACGTATGTATCATGCTCAACACCTAGCAGTATATAAAATGCAAATGACATGTATCATGATGAACAAGCATGTACAACAATCATAGCTCAATCAAATGCAGCATCTCACAGGCATATGTAAAACATATATCAAATACATGCATAGATATATATATCTGCAATGCATATGCATGGTCATGTCTGCGCACCCAACTCGCTACCACGACCCCAGTGTGGCCTATGTGGCACGACATGACAACTATCCCGACTCCAGCCGTCACCACTCTCGAGTGACCGAGTTGGGTAGTATGAAACAGTAGCTAGCCCGCTATAGAGCTATATGCTACCCACACGGGGGTCCCTGCTGCTAGCTGCTCCGTCCCAACCCATGAGTAGACGAGCACCGCACCCAGGACAACTGCACATCACACGACCACTGTCTATAGTGGGTGAGTGCGCTAACTACCACTCGCCGCAGGTGGCAGTCGCATCCACCATCCATAGTGGCCGAGAACGACACGCACAACAATGCTCTGCCCTCAACCCTACAACCACTACCCCGAGTGGCCGGGGAGGCAGGATGACTGACGACTCGTCTCAACCACAAGGCAGACCTAGTCATCAGCATGCATGAAATGTAATGATGCATAGCTCACACACAAATCCTCGCAACACTCCCTAACTCACGGGGAGACCTAGTCAACCATGCAAGGACGACAAATCCGTAATCACAACCTATTTACCCATGTACAGATAAATAGATCCGTCAAACTAACACACTGATATGTATACGATACAACGACCGACCTCATAATTTGGACTCATCACCTAACCTAGTGATGCAACCTAGTAACCCAATCTAAGGTCATAAAAATAACCCTAACCACATGTACTTACTAAACATCTATCAGCTAACACTTAATAGGGTTTTATAGTTCCTATCCGTGCTAGATAATCATTGAAGTAACAGAGTATATATCTCAAAGGTCAAGGCAGTACAAGCATATGATTAAATATGAGTGGATCTAAGGTAAACAGGTATATACATATATTCAAGATCATGCACTGGAATTGATCAAAACTACCGGACCAGGTAGATATTACCCACCTGATACGAAGCTCGAACTATCCTCACGACCGTGGACGCGCTTTGTATACCAAACCTGCACATAATGACAAATAATGATTAAGTACAAGTGTCCGACCAATATACGAACTAAAGACTACATCGTTTCTATATTCACACTCCTTTCCTCGTCTATAAGTTAGAAACTCGAGCACACTTCTCGTATCCCCAGAACTACATTCATCCTTGGCCGATTTCCCTAACCAAACCTTAACCAACATCAACAAGATAAATTTAAGGAATACAAATCTCAGCCACAACTCATCAATTCAATACAAACACCGAATACATCCAATCAACCAAACCCACAAACTCTAACAGTGAATGATCTCACCCTCCAACGCAATCCACAGCCCACCACACATAATTAGAACCTGCAATTGGACTGATCAACATCCCCATCGACAATATATCTCGATCCATTAATCGAACAATCTAATATTACAAGATGAATGAATTCATATTAACCAATCAATCTACCCCATTCATCTATATCAATTCGCAATATTAACTATAAATATACCAATCGGACATACCTTGCATTTCCGAATTAGATCCACAAGGAAATCTCTACTTCCACACAATCGCGTGCTAATTCCTATAACTGAGCTCACATCTCATCAACACCACCTAAAACAGAGGAAAACAAGGTGAAAGAAATTCTGCCACAGCTTCCTCTTGATACCAAAGACAATTGATTTGCACATCTAGCATCAATCGACAACCACTATAAACACATAGAAATATAAATGAAACAATAGACATACCCAAACTTACCGATCAGATCATCTCCGGCAGCCCTTTCTCATCTCCTATTCACCGAGCAATCCAATCTCCAAACACTGCCTAACACTGGAAAAACTGAATGATAAGAGAATTCTTACCAAAATCACAATGGTACCAAAATCGATCACCATCCATTGGCCATATAGGCTATAGAAACTCCACCAGCACCCCCTGGATCGAAATCTCTGTTGAGATTCACAATTACCAGCTCTCCCTCTTCACCTTCAGATCCATTCACAAGTGATGGTACTCCAAATTGGTAACCTGTTCGACCAAGGACACACGATTCAGAACGGTAACAGCATCGTAAGTGGAGATGTCGAAGAACCGCGACATCGTTGAACTAGGTACTCACCTTGGCAAGAAAAGCTCATCAGAGCTTGCTGTCGACGGAACCGAGGGGTCGGAGGAGCTAGCTGCAGACAGATCGTCGGCCAAACGAAAAATGACAGCAGTGACGAATCGATTCCGTGGATAGGGTAGAGATCGAGCAGCACTGACGTTGCTATTGGCACCGCGTGGGCGGCCGAGATGGTCGACGATGATCGTCGAGCTCGCGATCGGAAGAAGAGAAGAAATCGCGATCCTGCCGCGACAACAACGCCATCAATCTGCTCGCACGAAGAACTGCTGAGACCTCGGAAGGAAAAGATCAGGCTGATCTCCGACCGGAAGGACCAACCGGAGCGGCGACGTCGCCAAGCTCTCTCACAAGGCTGTCGGCGAGCTGGGAGAGAACGACGGTCAGAGCAGAGGCGCGGAGAAAAGAAATGGGGATCGCGTTCGTTCGGCGGCTTTTTTAATACCATTCAACCGATTCAATTAAACCAGGCCAATCCAATTGGACTCAGCTCAGCCGGTTCAACCCCTTAACCCAAGTCCAGCCCAATTTCAGCCCAAGCCCAGTTTCAGCCCAAGCCCAATTTCAGCCCAACAAGATAATTAATCCCTTTATCCCATTTAGCTAATCAACCCAATTAGTCTACTAATTAAACCCAATTAATTAAAGGGTTAATCCATATGAATTTAATTTTTTTTTTTTTGTATCTTACATTCTCCCCCCACTAATAAAAATTTGGTCCCCAAATTTCTGACTCATGTACGAGTACGAGATGTCACCACAACTACTCAAGTATCTGGGAAAAATCACACACCTCCAGTGACTAAGTGGGGTACTAAGCTCGAATATTATATTCCAGCTCATATATACACTCTCAATCGACCTATTAAAAGGTAAACAACTGTACCAAAGTGGAGTTCTATACCCGTAACCGATGGGAGACTTTGCCAGAATCGTAAGATGAATCATGAATCACTATCAGAAATGATACTCAAGGATACTCCATGGATATAATTCCATCAAGCGATCCAACGAAATTTATCTTACGGCTCGGAAGAAAATGAGCGAACCTAGCTAATCGATCATCGATTACCCAAATCCTATCAAGTCCTTTCCGAAATCTAGATAATCTCCCAACACACTCTAACGTACTAGGCTCCCACTTATCACGGTACATAACCCTACCGATCACAATATTCCACCTATGCTTGTTGGCATATCCAACATCAAACTACGAAATTAACCGTGTCCCATATATCGTTCCACCAACATGAACATCTCAATACTCACTATTTTCGGATACACTCCGAATAAATCATCACTCTCGAATGAAGAGTCTCCTGAAACAACTCTTCCTAAATCGAAATACAATTCTGGGAACCACTATCCTTCCCAGAGACGGAGATTTATTCTCACAAGAGAAATTAATCTAATGTCCAAAATTCACTCTGTCACCTAGAACTGAAAGTAACTGGAAGACTACAATGACTAATCTCGCTAGTTTCTCAACTAGCGTACACATAATATACGTCTCATTCAACTGCATCGGGATCGCTTCTAATCCCTGACATGATGCATCTGCGTACAATACCTTTCCATCCATATCGGACGAATTACTAACACTGATGCAAAAGTCAGTCATCGTCTAGGCCTTGCAACCTAGCCTCATAAACTTACGAACAGGTGATTTCCATCACCTTCTTGGTCCAACAAGTCGGCGATATAGTATCGCTAAAACATCCTATCCTTATCTCTGGTAAGCACCAAATCAATCTAGGGAAACATAACTTCCCTTAAGATCGTGAATATATCCAAAATATATATCATTCACAGATATGATGACAATCGATCTCAAATACTCCAAGAGTACTTGATTCCTCAAGTCCATGAATAACTAAATCGTCGATAAGTCTAACAACATTATCAACATCTCCTAAAGTTCATACCAAGTATGAAATATCGTCTTCTACACACCTGCATCCTTTTACTCTAAGCTACAGATAGCTTAATCATCACACCGACAATGATAATTGTATGACACTAAGTCACTACAATATCAAACCTCCAGTCGTAGGCCAACCCTAGGATATACACGGTGTCATTTAGCTGATCTAACAGATCCTCCATCCACAACGAAGGATACTCATTCTCAACTACTGCGTTCAAATCATCGTTAATCGATGCATAACCTCAAAGGTCTGTCTCTCTTTTAACAAGAGTTACGAGTCTTCTCAAGAAGAAACACTATCTCCCATGGTGTTTAGCAACACTAATACCAATAAAATCATCTCCCGGTATGAGGTCCCCAATATCAGGACTATTCCTGAAATCACCTCAATCGCTTACTCTACTTGCCCATGCAGTGGAAAGCTCGAGAGTTTATCCAAAATGATATCCGAATACTCTCGAATTATACGTACATCCGAGAGTCCTAGTATACCAACGCTCCAACAATCAAACTATCGGTAAGGATATGTCCATAGTAAAGGTATGTCTAGCAAAGGCCAAGGGTATCCCTTGACTTTGATTGTTGATCAACATCTCAACTGACGGTAGAGAAAATTACCAACGCACAAGTCAATAGGAACCCTTCAAACCCTATCCAAGAATGTTCTAGACAAAGATACCTATAAACTACCAGTATCTCTCGATATATCCGCAAATAGGATAACCTAAAACAATACCCCGAAGGACCGATCCTTCGGTCTTCTATACTTCTTCTCGAATAATCATGTAAACTTGTCCAACATCTGTTCCGGATGGCTGAGCTCATGTAGATGCAAAGACTATCATGGAGGAACTGAAATCAACTGCTGGAACTGAGGTACAACTGAAACAACTGCAATGGAGATGATAAACACTGTTGTACTGGCAAAAGATATACATCCGGCTGTATAATACTGAAGAACTGTAAACATCATAGCATGCTCCATCTCTGTGAAAGGTATAGCTACAACTGGAGAATACTGCATAGATACGACTATCTTCGTAAAATCTCTCTCCTCTATATAAATCATAACTACGCCTGGGAAGGTAACAGTTGCTGTCGTCTGGGAAGGTAACTGTTGCTGTCGTCTGGGAAGGTAACAATTGTTGTCTGCACATCTGAGTCTTCTGAGATGTCTTCGGCTGATACTGCTGAGTAACTTACTTCTTCCGGATGAAAGTATCAAAGAACTCCAACTATATCTGGGGTAGTAGATCGCTGCTGATGTGATAACCTAATCTTCTGTAATAATCTCGGCTTTCGAGGTTGTGGATCGTCCGCTCAAAAGCATCACCCATAGTCTTCAACTGAGTCTTCAAAATACATACTCTCCTCGTAGATACCGGCTGCTTATAGTAGAAACGGATACAATGGTTCATCGGATAATCTGACTCTGGTGTCGTCATGACCCGCACTGCACACACATAATCTCCCTTCAGAGTCTTTCTTCTGAGTTACTGATAAACATGAGAAACTACTGACAATCTGCAATCAGTCTTCTATGATCGGAAAACTCTCCAATAGTAGCTCATGACTTATGACTTTAATCTTGCTCCTTTTTATCCAACATTTGGAGATTTCGAATTCCAATAATTTGACTCGCAATATCTGCTTATCAAATCTTCAACTCTTAAAACACTTACTACGGAGTCATTTCTATACACATGACTCGATCTATACACTTCCGGTAGGATCTGGTAGGAGATCCAAACATCATGATCAAGATGTCAACCGATAACCCGTGGGTGGTCAAAACCAACCCAATCACATTCTTGGGCTATTAAATAGTCGTAACCTTCGCAAGTCTAACGACTCTGCATGGTACCTTCGTAACCAAACGATCACCCTACTCGATGCCCAAGAATTCCCTGACAATGAGTCAAGGAAGATGACGTGGGAAAATACTATCTCACAACATCACTGAACTGTGACTAAGTGATACGTTATTTCCCGTAGGTTATTTCCTATATCTTACACCAAGTGCCGGCTAAATCCGGATAATGGTATGCAACTAACTTAGCTTCCTCTGTATAACACGAGTTAAGTACTCAAAAGTACCTTCAATGTTATACAACCTAGAACGACCATCTCAGAGATCAAAATCTCTATGAATATCTCCAAACTAATCCTCTACTATCTACATCAGCAATAGTGTACTCGCGCAGTTCATTACCCCATAGGTAATGATCTGACTAACATAATTAGTGAAAATCTTAGGACCGTAATCCTTGATCTCCACAAGAGATGTGACTACCTAACCCCTGCTTTCCGACTCGGTATCAGTCGGCTCTCAAAGGTAATTACCTTTTCGATAGCAGGTACATATCTAATAACCTCAACATGTCGTTCCCGTGGCCAACACAAACCACAGTTACGAATACTAACCAATACCCTACAAGTTATCTATGTTATAAGCAACTAAATGCATAGCCAACAGAAGGATATGTAATAACAGTTAACATACCTTAAACCTTGTAGCTCGGAGATGTCCGCAATAGCCAGATCCCAGAACTCACAAAACCAAAATCGAGTAAAGCAAAACTCGATGTCCGAACGAAATAAAATCCGAAAATGGACTTCGTAACCTAGGGCTCTAATACCAATAAAATTGTCACGCCCCGGGAGTATGCCGTGCCGAAAAGCAAACGGACAGCATCTCCCCTGTACGTGGCAACATATCGGGTTAATACAAGGCTCGTAGGCCCACAATAACAATATGATATACACAGATATCAACATATCAAAGATACTAAACACAACGGAAACAATACAAACAGATCAACAAGATACAAAGACCAACTGTGCACTCCGGAGTGACTTGACACGACAAGAATCATAACAGAAATCGAATCAAAGACCAAATACATACAATATGTATGTATATCACAAATACGGAAACAATATAGGGAAAAGCCCAAACCAACAATCTGTAAGGATACAACAACACGGAAAACATATCCATTCGTCCGGTGTGAGATGGGATCAACTGGCGGAGCTCCAAACGTCCAAGGAATCTTCTACCTGTTATCTGGGCGACAGGAAGCCCAGGGTCCCGGGGTGGTGAATATAAACTCAGGGGTAATATATAGAAAGTGCATGAACAACATATAAGGATAGATCTACAAGTATACATGTGAAGATCTACAGGTATACAGCATGAGTCCAATAGACATACAGTTATATCCAAATCTAATAACAAGTAACTACAGTAAAGTCATACTCAATGTATATACTAAACTGATCAACTGAACATGAAGTAATATACCAACATACCTGACGGTCTGCAACACCATACGCTATATCATCCTGAACAGATTTACAATAACATAACACATACAACATACTAAGTCAATCCCATACCTGACCAATATGCCAACATATGAACAATATATGATCACCTGTAATAACAATCCGGTCCGTACCACACAATGACATGATGCTAATCAAATGCATATAGCAGTCTGAATCAACGTATGTATCATGCTCAACACCTAGCAGTATATAAAATGCAAATGACATGTATCATGATGAACAAGCAAGTGCAACAATCATAGCTCAATCAAATGCAGCATCTCACAAGCATATGTAAAACATATATCAAATACATGCATACATATATATATCTGCAATGCATATGCATGGTCATGTCTGCGCACCCAACTCGCTACCACGACCCCAGTGTGGCCTAGGTGGCACGATATGACAACTATCCCGACTCCAGCCGTCACCACTCTCGAGTGACCGAGTTGGGTAGTATGAAACAGTAGCTAGCCCGCCATAGAGCTATATGCTACCCACACGGGGGTCCTCGCGCAGCTCGTCCCTACCCATGAGTAGCAGAGCACCGCACCGGGACAATCGCACATCATCACGACCACTTTGCCTATAGTGGGTGAGTGCGCTAACTACAACTTCGCAGATAGTGGCCAAGTGCGATCTCAGGCTACCACCATCCATAGTGGTTAGAACGCACGCACAACAATGCTCGCCCTCAACCTCAGAACCACTACCCCGAGTGGCGGGAGGTAGATGACGACGACTCGTCTCAACCACAAGGCAGACCCAGTCGTCAGCATGCATGAAATGTAATGATGCATAACTCACACACAAATCCTCGCAACACTCCCTAACTCACGGGGAGACCTAGTCAACCAAAAGTCAACCATGCAAGGATGACAAATCCGTAATCACAACCTATTTACCTATGTACAGATAAATAGATCCGTCAAACTAACACACTGATATGTATACGATACAACGACCGATCTCATAATTTGGACTCATCACCTAAACTAGTGATGCAACCCAGTAACCCAATCTGAGGTCATAAAAATAACCCTAACCACATGTGCTTACTAAACATCTATCAGCTAACACTTAATAGGGTTTTATAGTTCCTATCCGTGCTAGATAATCAATGAAGTAACAGAGTATATATCTCAAAGGTCAAGGCAGTACAAGCATATGATTAAATATGAGTGGATCTAAGGTAAACAGGTATATACATATATTCAAGATCATGCACTGGAATTGATCAAAACTACCGGACCAGGTAGATATTACCCACCCGATACGAAGCTCGAACTATCCTCACGACCGTGGATACGCTTCGTATCCCAAACCTGCACATAATGACAAATAATGATTAAGTACAAGTGTCCGACCAATATACGAACTAAAGACTACATCGTTTCTATATTCACACTCCTTTCCTCGTCTACAAGTTAGAAACTCGAGCACACTTCTCGTATCCCCAGAACTACATTCATCCTTGGCCGATTTCCCTAACCAAACCTTAACCAACATCAACAAGATCAATTTAAGGAATACAGATCTTAGCCACAGCTCATCAATTCAATACAAACACCGAATACATCCAATCAACCAAACCCACAAACTCTAACAGTGAAAGATCTCACCCTCCAACACAATCCACAACCCACCACACATAATTAGAACCTGCAATTAGACTGATCAACATCCCCATCGACAATATATCTCGATCCATTAATCGAACAATCTAATATAACAGGATGAATGAATTCATATTAACCAATCAATCTACCCCATTCATCTATATCAATTCACAATATTAACTATAAATATACCAATCGGACATACCTTGCATTTCCGAATTAGATCCACAAGGAAATCTCTACTTCCACACAATCGCGTGCTAATTCCTATAACTGAGCTCACATCTCATCAACACCACCTAAAACAGAGGAAAACAAGGTGAAAGAAATTCTTCCACATCTTCCTCTTGATACCAAAGACAATTGATTTGCACATCTAGCATCAATCGACAACCACTATAAACACATAGAAATATAAATGAAACAATAGACATACCCAAACTTACTGATCAGATCATCTCCGGCAGCCCTTTCTCATCTCCTATTCACCGAGCAATCCAATCTCCAAACACTGCCTAACACTGGAAAAACTGAATGATAAGAGAATTCTTACCAAAATCATAATGGTACCAAAATCGATTACCATCCATTGGCCATATAGGCTATAGAAACTCCACCAGCACCCCCTGGATCGAAATCTCTGTTGAGATTCACAATTACCAGCTCTCCCTCTTCACCTTTAGATCCATTCACAAGTGTTGGTACTCCAAATTGGTAACCTGTTCGACCAAGGACACACAATTCAGAACGGCAACAACATCGTAAGTGGATATGTCGAAGAACCACGACATCGTTGAACTAGGTACTCACCTTGGCAAGAAAAGCTCATCGGAGCTTGTACCAGGCAGAATTCGGAGGAGCTAGGCTGCGAACGGATCGTCGGCCAAACAAAAAATGACAGCAGTGACCAATCGATTCCGTGGATAGGGTAGAGATCGGGCGACAGCGTTGCTGTGGCCGTGGTCGGCCGAGATGGTCGACGATGATCGTCGAGCTCGCGATCGGAAGAAGAGAAGGAATCGCGATCTTGCCACGACAGCAACGCCATCAATCTGCTCGCACGAAGAACTGCTGAGACCTTGGAAGGAAAAGATCAGGCTGATCTCCGACCGGAAGGACCAACCGGAGCGGCGACGTCGCCAAGCTCTCTCACAAGGCGGTCGGCGAGGTGGGAGAGAATGATGGTCAGAGCAGAGGCGCGGAGAAAAGAAATGGGGATCGCGTTCGTTCGGCGGATTTTTTTAATACCATTCAACCGATTCAATTAAACCAGCCCAATCCCATTGGACTCAGCTCAGCCGGTTCAACCCCTTAACCCAAGTCCAGCCTAATTTCAGGCCAAGCCCAGTTTCAACCCAAGCCAAATTTCAGCCCAACAAGATAATTAATCCCTTTAGCCCATTTAGCTAATCAACCCAATTAGTCTACTAATTAAACCCAATTAATTAAAGGGTTAATCCATATGAATTTAAATTATTTTTTTTTCGTATCTTACAAGTTGAACTGCAACTGATGCACAATTCCAACAAATCCTAAACACCTGAAATCACTATACACCAACTATGGGTTATTAATCCACAAATAAATCTTCTCATACTATAACATTCTGTTCAACATCAAGTCTTCGGAAACTTACCCAAATTCCACTCCTCAACCATACAACCCTTTCATCACAATCACATGCAACACCCACCGAAGATGGGAGCGACAACAACACAAGCATGAGAGCTCATCCACCCTCACTGTCGTCTGGATCGGTAGATCGGACAAGGACACAGTAAGGAGGCGGTGACACACGATGACTCATAGAAAAGGAAATGGCTCGATGGTAGATCCGAGTGTGGCATCCCACACTACTGCTCACGGTGCCGAGTCAGCCGAAGGCGCCCCTCATCTAGATCGACGAAGCACAAGGAAACTTGACGACGTAGATAGAGAATCCCAGTACTCTCGATGGAGGCGACTATGATCTGAACTTGGAGAAGGAAAAATTGGCGAGATGATGGCTCAGCGATGTGGCTAGATTCGCGACCATGGCGGTGACATCTGGTTCACATCGATTGGCGGTGACACACAAGCAGAGGGACCAACGGTGAGAAGAGATGACAGATCGACTTGCCGGCGAGGCAAGCGACGATGGGAGGCAATGGATCCCACTCGCAGCGGCAACATCGTGGTGGTGAGCGACGTGGAGGCAGAGCAGTTTGGGTGGAGAAGAAGAAAGGATTGGGAATGAAAAGAGAAGAAGAGGAGTGGGCGACACTTGAATGGAATCGAGAGAATAGGGATCGGGCGGAGAAGGAAAGAAATGATCGATCGAGGAAAATTAGAAGGGATCGGGTTTGGGTTCAAGCGTTGTTTTTTTTTAAAAAAAAAGATGGCCAATTGATTGAGCTAGCTCAAGTCTAACCCAATTACCTATTTAAGCCTAATCTTCCTCCTAATCTATCATATGAACTCCATTCAATTCCAAAAAAATTTCTAAAAACATCTAAAAATTCCATATGATAATTTATTAATTAACAAGGAATATTTTATTATTATATTTTTTTTTGGTATCTTGCACAATTGTCTTATGGTTGTATTATTTATTTGATAAATAAAGATTCACTATTTGAGTGCACATGTCATATGTGTTTGATTGGATCTTAAACTCATTTACTGAATGTTCGAATACGATTCATAGCATGAGAGAACATGTGATTGAATCACAACTAGTGAGTATCTCTACATCTGTAATCATGAATGTATTGAAATAATCCCTAGTCGATGAATTGATGAATTCAGACATCATAGATTCTGGGAGACTTGCATCGGTTATTCTCCTTGGTTTATCGTCCTTAGTTCAGACAACACTTTTCTTCCCCTGTGTTTCCATCCTGGACACACCCTAACCCATCTAGCGTAAATCAATCACGTTCCTAGGAACCCAATACCTATTGCAGCTCCTTGGGTTAACAAGGTATTCACTAGGGATAACTTCTCAAGATACTTTCCTAATGACCCTTTTTGGCTTTGAAGCCTTAGCCATTTGGATCTTTCCTAGGTTAACCTTAGGGATTACCTCCCTAGTAACCTTCTTAGTGGCTAACTTAGATTTTCTTGATGTTTTAGCCACTAGACACATACCATGGTTAATCTTAGGGATAACTTCCCTATTAACCTTGGTTTTTCTAGACCTAGATTTAGTTCTATAATCAAATGGAACATTATGGTAGGACTTAGGTTTGTGACCCAAACCTTTCTTGCCCTTAAACGATTCTTGTCTCCTAGGTCTCAAATTTTGACCATTAGACCCCTTAATTCAATTTGTAATTCTTGATAGGGTCTTCTCCAAATTTTCAAGCCTTGACCTCAAAACTTGATTTTCCAATTCTAATTTCCCCAATTTTAATTTTTCATTAATCTTTTGGAAATGACACTTCCTAGGCATATGTCTAGACTTCTTGGGGTTAAAGCCAAGGTGGTTTTCTACCTTCATAATGAACTCCCTAGGTAGAATGGGTCTAGAGTTATTGTTCCTAGATTTGTCCTTAGTTGTAAGTTCATAAGATTTATCCCCTAAGCAAACATATCTATTCCTACTAGCATGCTTATGTTCATGGGCAATAGCAAGTGAATTAACATAATTTCTAGCATGCTTCTTAATCCTAGAGCTAAAAGGTGCATTAAAGTATACCTTAGGGTTTACTTTGGAAGCTCCCCCTACTTGTGTAGCACCTTCTTGCCCTTTCTTCTTCCCCCTAGGGCATTGGCTTCGGTAGTGTCCCCTTTGGTTGCAATTGAAGCACACAATGTTCTCTTTGCTTTTCTTAGCGAGGACTCTGCCATCCTTTGACTTTTGGTTGACTTTTGGTGTCTATGCTTTCTACTTGGCCAATTTTGGGCATTTACTCTTGTAGTGCCCTTTCTCCCTACACTCAAAGCAAGTTATGTGATCTTTATTATTATGAATTTCATTTGATTTACCTAGGGTGGTGGAAGCCTCTTGATCTTCTCTTCTCTCGGATGTAGATGCTTCTTCTTGTTCTTGCTCTGGGATGGAAGATCTCTCCCCCCCTCAATGCTAGATGTGGAGGTTTCCTCCAATTCAACCACATTCTCTGATGTTGATGGCGATTCTTCCTCTTGAGTGTGGGAGGATGAATACTCTTCCTCAGCTTCCTTCTTTACTTGTGCGGTTAGGAATTTTTGTGGAATCAGACCAATTTATTCCATAATTCCTTCGCATCCCTATATTCACCTAGTCTAGACAAAATAGCATTAGGTATCAATTTTACTAGCATAATTGTTAGCTTAATGCTTGTCTTGAATTGTTGCCATTACTCCTCAGTCCATCTTGACTTTCCCAATGGCTTGTTGTCTTCACCCCTAGGCACTTCGAAACCATCTTCAATTGTTAGCATTATATCGAAATCAGTTTCGAAGTATACCTCCATTTTTTTCTTCCACCAAGAAAAATCTCATTCGAATTTCGATGGATGGATGTTGATGCCGGCCATTTCGGTTGCTTATCGCGGCGATGAGTCCGACGGTAAGCTCTTCGCTCTGATACCACTTGTTGGAGGATTGTGGCCTAGCAAGAAGGGGGGTTGAATAGCCCAAATCATGCTCGATGGACTTTGATTGCGTTCGTCTCTACGATTCTTGTTAGGGCAATGGAAATATGAAATACAATACAAATATGAAGATGAAAACACAATCACATAAAATACTCAAGCATATACGTGGTTCAAAATCTTAGGGTTCCTACTCCACGGGGTGAGCTCACAAGCTCTAGAGATGCACACGACACTACTAAAACTCCTTCTCGACAATAAGTCGGAGGTGGAGAAACCTCATAAAAAGAATTACAAAATTCAATACAAGAAGTGCAAGCAAATACAAAGACAAGAATGAAATATGTAAAGAACACTTTACAACAAATTGCTTTGAACTCTTGCTTGTTGCTTGCTTTGATTTTCTCTTGAAGGTCAGAAATGCAGCAGCAATTTCCCTCCAAAATCTCCCGAAAAATGATTGTGGAAATCCTCCCCAAGCTCCTCCTTTTATGCTTGTCTCAGGCTGATTCCGCGCCTAGCAGTCGACTACCATAAGACCCCAGTCGACTACTCCTGTAGCCGTTTTATGACAACGGCTTAATCCACATTGTCATCCAACCAACGGATACACTGGCAGTCGACTTCCATTAACATCAGTCGACTGCCAGCTCCGTAGCCGACTAATCAGACGACTATCTAGCATTTTGTGCTCGTGTCCTCGACCATCAGTCGAATGCCATCCATGGCAATCGACTACCATGGCATTCGACGCAGTCAAACGCTAGTCGACTCTCACCAGTCGACTGGGACATACCACCAGTTGACTGTTGTCGGGTAAAATCTCAAACACAAGTTGTTTGAGCATTCGACCGTTGAGTAAAACCTCAAACAACATGTTTGAGCATCCGACACACCCTTAGCCTAGACCTAAGCCTTCTAGCTACCTCTACTAGCTTTCGCACCTATCAGATCCCTCCAAGTAGTCCCTGACTTGTTCATCCATGCGTGGATCCCTTCAAGTTATCCATGACTTGTTCATCTATATGCTAGCCTCCAGGTGCTTTCTTCGGCAATTGTCATGCTCTCGGTGTCTATACCAAATGCCAAGTCCCCATAACTTGGACTTTCACCGCCAAGGCTACACACTTGGACTTACATGGCCAAGGCAACACACTTTGACTTCCCATTACCAAAGCAACCCATGTTAGACTTTCACCGCCAAGGCTACACACTTGGACTTATGTGCCCAAGGGTACACACTTGATCTTCCCTTGCCAACTCCATGTTGGACTTCCAATGCCAAGCCCCATTCTTGGACTTTCACTGCCAAGGCTACACACTTAGACTTACGTGGCCAAGGCTACACACTTGGTCTTCCCATGACAATCACATGTCATATGTTTTGTCTAACATCAAAATACTGCTCGAGTCAAACTCGAGTCTGGTCAATCGTGATCTGGGCTGATTGCACCAACAATTCTGACACGAATCGACAACCTTACAAAGGTTGTTTGAGGACTCGTTTGTGTCACAAAATGAGTTGGTGATTGCTCTCCGATCACCCGACCTTCTTTCTTCGTCTAGTAGCGAAGAGAAGGTCAAACTCGTGGATTTGAGAAGTCGTTCCTCCTAAGTTTAAGTGTGGATATGAGTAGAGACGAAGCTCCGCGAGCATCATACGGTTGATGCCCTTTCGGCTCGCCATCATCCAAAGGTATACCTAGAGTAAAATTTATTTTATTCTTGTTGTATGTAAAATTTTATTTGGCGGATATATCCGCACGTGTTGTAATCCTGCATGCATGGGTGTGAGTGTTGTTATAATTTATGAAATTATTACATTTTTCTTCACCTGTGTTCGTTTGTGAAATGACAAAAGCACATATACGCATCGACCACACCCCAACAGTGGTATCAGAGCATGATTGTGCTTCGACATATTCGAAAAATTGGTTTTATGAAGTTGTAGTTGGTCGTAGAATTATTTTGGAAAATTTCGTATTTTGGAAAAAATTCTATTTTTTGAAAGTTTTCTAATTTGTTAGAAAAAAATCCAGATTTGGAAAATTCAGAAATAATTTAGGAAATTATATTTCTGGAAATATTTGATCAAGAAATATTAATATGAAAAATATTTCCTAATTAATTGATTTTTTTTTATAGATATTTATTTCCTTAAATAAAGTATGTGCTTAAATTGGAAATTGTTTCCTAATTTAATTATGGAATTTTGATTTATGGAAATCAATATTCTATAACATATTTTATTTCTGAAAATTTTTTTTTACCAAATAAAATATGAAATTAAATTCATAATTAATTCATTATTTAATTAGAGAATCATGATTTATGGAAATCAAGATTCTAAATCATATTTTTTTTCTAATATATTTCCTAGATAAAATATAATATTAAATTCGGATTTAAATCCTTATTTAATTAAAGAATCATGATTTATTAAATCTAGATTCTAAAATATATTTTATCTTTAATATATTTCCCAAACAAAAATATGAGATTAAATTTGGAAATTGTTTCCTAATTTAATCAAAGGAATGTTGATTTATGGAAATCAAATTTTTAAGCATATTTTAATTCCAAAATAATATAATGACAACTATGACATAATCATGCCATATCATATGCTATGATTAGATGCATTTTGTCATGCGTGTGTTGTGACATGTCATCATATATGTCATGTGTGCGATGTCATATAGGTAGAATATATGCATGAGGATGAGACCTAAAACCCTTATACAAATTTTAAAGCTTACACCTACCATTAATATAGTAAGAACCAGAGTCTAATTCCTTGTTTGAGTTGTTGGCCCAAGTGAAGCTCAACGTGAAATTAGATATGTTTGAACCATAGAGATATGATCTCATGATTAATGAGTTGGCTTTAACTTGAAGCATTGGCTTGTTGACCTAATGCCAAGGTCAATGTGGATAAAGGTGAAGTCGGGTGATATAGATTTGATGTATACTTGTTAATGTGTCAACAATCCGATGTTTATACAAACAGTCAAATAGTTGATAGCATAATGTGATAGTTACATATACGTGATATATAATCGGTATACTTTATACCTACCACTATAGCTAAGAATTTCTTGTTGGCCTAATGTCAAGGTTGTTCTATCTATAGTGGATATCACCCCACTCGGAGAAGAACCTATGATCTCCCAAATTCAAAGTAAGGGCTCTTGAATTCGAAAAGTGAGTGGGAGCCTAATATGTAAATTGTTTACATATCAAATCATCTCTCTCACATTCTCAATTTTGTATTTCTAGGTTAATCATTTGATAACGTCGTCTGTTAATCTGTGTTCAATTTTTGAATCGAACAAATTGATTGGGTCTAACTTCTTGGACTGGCTTCAAAACTTGAGAATCGTTCTCAAGGTTGAGAAGCATGCTTATGTCCTTGAAGAGCCTCTTCCCACCAGTCTTGACCATGATGAAGCTCCGGACCAAATGTTCATCAAAAGCATACGACTGATTCTTAGCTTGCCAGTTGCATCATGCTAGCGATGATGACTCATGAGCTGTAAAAGCAGCACAAGCATATGGTGTTGGTGCAATCGACCCAGATCACGATTGACCAGGACTCGAGCTTGACTCGAGAGATGTTTTGATGTTCAACAAAAACATATGACAATGTGATTGTCATGGGAAAGTTCAAGTCTTGGGTTCTTGGCAATGGAAAGTCCAACATGGGTTGGCAAGAAAAGTCCAAGCATGGGTCTTGGCAAGGGAAAGTCCAAGTTTGAGTCTTGGCATTTAGAAATGTTGGTGTAGTAGGCACCCAAGTCGAATCTGAGTTTTGATTATAGCAAACGATACAAATTTAAGTTTATATTGTTATCTCATGAGCTAAATCGAGTGTGCAAAAAAGTGCCAACGCTGGAGCTAAAGGCTAGCGACACCCGGAGGAAGCCGCGGTGGTCGAGCGACACTCGAGTGACTTCGGAGGGAGCCAAAGGAATCGAGTGGAAGGCCGGAAGCGAAAGAAAAATAGTAAGTATCGAGGTAAGCTCGTGCGTGTGCGAGTGTAAGTAAGGTCGTATCCTCCTTACGGGGATAGGCTTAAGCGTAGATCCGACCTAAGACATCCCATCGGTGGTCTAGGTCGAGATCGGACGGTCGGAGGCTGTTGAAATAATGTTTTTATTTAGCTAACTTGTCATTTCAGCTAGCATCAATCGACTGCCAGCTTGGAGGACTCGACTACTGTCAATCAGTCGACTGTTTGTGGCCAACATTCAACTCATGCTGCCATCAGTCGACTGATGATGACTATCAGTCGACTGATGGTCAAGGATCAGCTTCGAGGAGTCAAGGCTTATCACCTCATTTCAAGGGGAGTGGTGCTCAATTTTGATTGGCTAAAGTTCCTCTCGAAAAGGGGCTCAAAGGCTATTAAAGGAGGGTCTATCCTAGGGTTTCATCATTAATTCTAAGCTTCCAAAAGCCTCTGCAAAGCTACAACTCTCCGACAATGAAGTGCTTCTTCTCCGATGTCTAGGTTTAAATTGCTTTTATTTTGTTACGTCGGTATAAGTTTTATTTCAGTTTATTACTTTACTTTCTCATAGTTTTTATCGTAACGAGGAGAGAGGGAGTGTCTCTCTACCTCAAGCTTTGTGACTTTTTGTATCGATTAACTCCTACCTCTAACGAGGAGGAGTTCTTTAGTGTTTTGCCTTCCGTGCGTGGTCAAGGACCACTAGGGCCTTGGAATAGTAGCCGAAGGCTACAAACAAAGTAAAATTCTCTTGTCTCATTTACTTTACATTTATCTTTCCACTGCATATAAGTGTTTTGAAACGAATTCGAAAAAGAAAAGGTTTATCGCTATCACCCCCCCTCTAGCGATCCGCTTCGATCCAACAATTGGTATCAGAGCCGGGGGTGCTAAGATTTGGTGAAACCACCGATCTAGCTTTTTTACAGATTTTTTTCTTTTTTTATTCTGTTTATTTCAAATTTATTTCATTTGGTTAATTTTTTTTCCCGCACTACTAATCCAAGATGCGAGTCTTAGTACATTTCGTGTGTTTGTGTCATTGCTAGGTTTTTCGTCTTCATCTCCTTGTTTCTTTTGTTTCAATGGCCCATCTCGAGGGTTTTAGCACCGTTCGACCTCCGTTTTACAACGGAGATGACTTTCATTATTGGAAGGGTCGGATGGAATGCTTTCATAAAACTCAAATCGAGATGTGGATCATAATCCAAACGGGATTCACACTTCCGACTAACGAAGTGGGTGAATCCTTGGATTATGACAATGGACCATTGCGACAAAAAGACAAGTCGAAGCCGACACCAAGGCAACTCAAATCCTCCAATACAGCTTGTCTAAGGAGGAGCTTAATTGCATCGGCCCCTTCATCAGTGCAAAGGACCTTTGGACAAAGCTAGTAGAGCTACACGAAGGGACCAATGATGCCAAGGTATTTAAGCGCGATCTTTTGTTTAATAAATTATATAATCTAAAAATGCAGGAACATGAATCGGCGACACAACTTCACGCCGGCATTCAAGACATAGCCAATAATCTACATGCGATCGGGCAAAAGGTCAAAAATCGTGACCTTATAAGGTATGTTCTTAACTCTTTTCCGAGGACTACCTTGTGGGCATCCATAGTCGATACCTACAAGGTCTCCAAGGATCTTTCGAAACATAGGTTAGATGAGTTATTTTCTGATTTTGAACTTCACGAGCAGTCTATCTCGGAACCCAAGAAGGGTATTGCACTTTTTGCAGGTTCGAGGAAGAAAACCACAAGCAAGCCACCCCCGAAGGAAGAAGAGGATGAGTCCGATTCGGAGGTCGACTCGGAAATGGAGGCCGAACTAGTCAACTTAGTTCAGAGGATAGTCAAGGGCCGAAAATGAACCGTCACTTGACCCAACGAAGGTAAGCGTAAAAGTTCAAATATTAGATGTTACTAATGCAACAGGTTTGGACACATCAAGTCCGAATGCCCAAAACTCAAGAGCAAAGCACCAAAACACAAAAAGGCACTCAACGCTACTTGGGAAGAAGCATCCGAGGAAGAAGATAATGATCATGTCCTCATGGCTAAACCCATGGAATCGGAGACGGAGTCAGAACCAGAACATGAATCGGAAACCGAAGACGAATCGGACTGCGAAGCACTATTCAAGACAAGCCACAGATACACATCCGGTTCAAAAGATACACTCAAGGTAAGTCGATCCCTCATTAGTACACTTTATAGTGCAATTAAGTCTTTAACTAGAAAATTAGCTAAGTTCGAGTCCATGGTCGAGACCCTGGTTGAGGAAGTTAAACTCCTCAAACACGAGGTCTCCCTAACCTCTTCGATTTGTCGAGTTCGAGAGGTGGACTCAACTCGGGTTGAAAAGCTCGAAGTTGAGAACTTACTCTTGAAGAGTCAAGTCGAAGATCTTAGGAACACATTGGAAAGGTTTACTTTGGGATCCAAAGGACTTGACCTCCTACTTGGATCGCAAAGGGTCGTGTACAACAAGGTCGGGCTAGGGTTTAGCTCAAATACGACCAACAAGTCATATATGTCGATTGTAAGTCGACATAAAAAACATGTCAAAGCATGGGTCCCTAAGACTGCCTTGATTTCAAACATAGGATCGAACTAGTACTGGGTTCCCAAGGACCAAATCCACTATGTGGAGAGACCAAACCGATTCAACGGTCCAGGGGGAGCCAATACAAAACTTGTTTGTATTTTAACTTAGAAATTGCATGCTTAGGTTCTTTATTTAGTTTGATTTTTCTTTTTAGAATGGCTAGATAGGACTATAACTCGTCAATACTTGATAACATAGTACCAGGATGCGGCGAGATGATAGTACGCTAGGAAAGCAAAGTCTTGAGTATTCGGGATAGATAAGGCGTATCTAGTTCGGTGCACTTGACCGAGCGGAACTAGCTGAAGCTACCTCGTCGTATCCTAGACTAGTTAGACCAGGAAGTGGTCTTAGGTAAGTCAAGTCTCTATTTTCTTGAAAATGGCTTTGTCTAAGGAAGTGGTCGTTGTTCCGATCAAAGAAGGCCTCTGTGCCTCGCCATGACCTGGAAGCCATGATCTTGAAAAGGTGACTTAATGAGCCTAAGGTCAAATCCAAATCTAACACAAGGTTGACAAGTGTTCAATTCATTAAATTTAAATCAAGTAAAATTGGGAGTCATCTCATAAGAACATATAGGGTTAACATGTTTGATCATGTAGACATGGGTGAGATGATTTAGGTTAATAAACTTCAACCAATCTTTAATAAATCCAATATCCAATCCAACTATCTTGCGTGTAGGATCAATGGATGTTGGACAGTGGTTGCTCCCGACACATGATCGGGGATCAACTCAAGTTTTCGAAGCTTCGATTCAAACGACAAGGATCGGTAGCCTTCGGAAACAATGACAAGTTCAAAATCATCGGCTCAGGTGATATTGAGCTCAAATCTAACTTTATTATTCAAAATGTCTTATTGGTAGAAAATTTTCAATATAATTTACTTAGTGTAAGCCAATTGTGTGATAATAACTATAAGGTCATATTTTTAGAAAATGAATGCATAATTAATACAAATGAAACCTCTAAAACAATCCTTAAGGGAACTAGAAATAACAATATTTACACTATTAACTTAACTAACTCCTCAACTAAGTGTTTTAGGACACGCCAAGAGGAATCATGGTTGTGGCACCGACGACTCGGTCACTCACACCCAAGACTCATTCACAAGATGAATCAAAGTGACTTAGTCAGAGGTTTGCCTAACCTCAATAACTTGGATAATAAAATATGTAATGCTTGTCAACAAGGTAAACAATCTAGGACACAACATCAACTAACTAATCAAGAACAAACCAAAAGTGTTCTTGAGCTCCTACACATGGATCTATTTGATTCACACGGAGCTAAGTCACTTAATAGAAATAAATTATGCTTAGTCATAATTGATGACTATTCTAGATTTACTTGGGTTAGGTTCATCAAAAACAAAAGTGATACCCTAGATCAATTAATCAACCTATTTAAGTTAATAGAAAATCAACAAAGCATTAAAATCAAAAGACTTAGGATTGATCATGGTGGTGAATTCGAGAACCACAGGTTTACAGAATTCTGTAACCTAAATGGATACCACCATGAGTTCTCTTGCCCTAGAAATCCACAACAAAATGGCCTAGTAGATCGCAAAAATAGAACCTTACAAGAAGCCGCTAGGACAATGTTAAACAAGTATAACCTACCCGATAGGTTTTGGGCGGAAGCCGTGAGTACGGCATGCTATGTCCAAAATAGGATTCTTATGGTAAAGAGGCACCTTAAGACCTGATACGAGATTTATCATGATAAAATACCTAAAATCAAGTACTTTAGGGTATTTGGGTGTAAGGTACATATCCTAAACACTAAGGATTACCTAGGTAAATTTACATCCAAAACCTCGACCGGAATCTTTCTAGGATACTCAACTACGAGTAAAGCGTATAGAGTATATAATCATGACACCCTTAGAGTCGAGGAGACTATCAATGTAGTATTTGATGAAGGACACGAACCTACAAAACCCCTTGCAACCCCAATTAGCGAGCCGATTTATACCAGACTCAACTCCGATCCGGAGATCAAGTCAAATGGTAACCCTAACCTAAGTCAACCAAGTCAGCCTATCGACCAAGTGGTAGATGACTCTAACCAAACTAGAACTCAAACGAGTCATCCAATTGACCAAGTGGTAGACTAAAACCCAAATCCAACTAGGACTCAAACGAATCATCCTATCGACCAAGTGATAGGTGATCCAAGTCTAGGAGTTCAAACTAGAGCCTCATACAGAAACCTTAGTCAAATCTCTTTGATTTCTAAAATTAAACCCAAAACTATTGACCAAGCTCTTCTTGATCCCGATTGGATTATTGCAATGCAAGAAGAGCTGGCTCAATTCACTAGGAATGAAGTATGTAAATTAGTACCACCACCTAAAGATAAAATAATCATTGAAACAAGGTGGGTGTTTAGAAATAAACTTGATGATAAAGGTGAAGTAGTTAGAAATAAAGCTAGACTAATCGCTAAAAGGTTTAGTCAAGTCGAAGGTTTAGATTATGACGAGACCTATGCCCCAGTAGCTAGGTTAGAGTCCATTCGAATGCTATTAGCGTATGCTGCACATCGAGGATTTAAGTTGTTTCAAATGGATGTGAAATCATCATTCCTGAATGGATACATTAAAGAAGAGGTTTATGTTAGTCAACTCCCCGGTTTTAAAGTTTAGATAAACCCGACCATGTCCTTAGGTTAAAGAAAGCCCTCTATGGACTTAAACAAGCTCCTTGAGCTTGGTATGAGAGACTTTCGGTGTATCTTAAATTCAAAGGGTTTAACCAAGGTGTAGTTGACCCAATCCTTTTCGTAAAAACCTTAGGTAAAGACATATTCATAGCCCAAATCTACGTAGATGATATTATTTTTGGAACCACCAACTCTATTCTACTAAATGAATTCATTTCACTTATGGAAAGTGAATTTGAAATGAATTTAGTAGGAGAGTTGAGCTTCTTCTTAGGTCTACAAATTAAACAAACTAAAGATGGAATATACCTATATCAACGTAAATATACTAGGGAATTAATTAAACGCTTTGGAATGCAAGACGCTAAAATTATTAATACTCCAATGGCAATGAATGTAAATATAGAAGAAGATGTAAACAGAAATTCAATTGATTTAAAATACTATAGAAGCGTAATAGGGAGTCTCCTTTACTTTACTACAAGCCGGCCTGATATCTTATTTGTAGTAAGTATGTGTGTAAGGTTCCAAACTTGTGCCAAGGAGTCTCACCTAACTCTAGTCAAGCGTATCCTTAGATATCTAAAGGGTACACTTAATGTCGGTATTTCGTACCCTAGATCTATCGAGTTCGAACTAACTGACTACTCCGATTCAGACTATGCCAGTAGTAAGCTCGATAGAAAGAGTACGAGTGGTTGTTGTCAACTTCTCGACTCGAGTCTAGTAAGTTGGTGCAGTAGGAAGCAACACTGTGTTGCCTTATCTACCATCGAAGTCGAATACATCGCGATGGGTGAGTGTGTCACTCAGCTTCTTTGGATGAAGCACACTCTCCGCGACTTTAAGTTAGACTTTACAAATACTAAACTTCACGTATATAACATTAGTTCAATTAACCTTACTAAGAATCTGATATGTCACTCTAGGACCAAACATATAGAGGTCAAACACCATTTCATTCGAGAACATGTGGCCAACGGAGCCATACAACTCGAATACGTCAAATAGAAGTCCAACTTGGCAGACTTATTTACTAAACCCCTACCCGAAGATGAATTTAGTCTATTAAGATGAAAATTGGGCATGTGCATAGTAGAATAGGAACTTACAAATTATATTTTCTTACTACTATTTCTTACTTTTCATTTTCATGGAACTAGCATAGGACATACCTTAGATATCATGCACCTATAGATTTAAGGAGCTAATACATCTCACAACACATAGGACTAATGTGTTTGTGTACTTAGCCACGTAGATGGGCGTGAGATGTTAGGACCTTACTCCTGGTTCCAGATGTAAAGCTAGTGCATCGCCATGAACCATGGAGTATAATCATATATATTAACCGACTCTGACCAGGACTGGTTGATCTTTCATATCAATCAAGTCAAATATGAGTCGAACATTTTATAGATGAGCTTATTTTCAGTATATTATTTTCAAAATAATATGGAACATGCTTGGACTTTAAATTTAATACTTTTTTTTTCACACACACCCACTCTTTTCGATATATGGCAAAAGGGGGAGAAAAAGATCAAAGTTAAGGGATCAAATTTTTGGTAATTTAACTCTCACCTTCATATTTATTAAAATGACCAGAAGTTAAGTAAATGTTTACTTAACTTTAAGTTTTTGAAAATTTACCTAACTTGTTAACAAAAAGGAAGTAAAGGCCAAGTTAAGAGAAATCTTATCTTAAACTTATTTTTAAAACACTATGGCCAATGCCTTACTTAAGGAAGGGGGAGAAAGGACCAAGTTAAGAAGTCTTCTTAACTTAAACGTTTTACTAAGGCCAACTTTAAGTAATGTTAATTACTTAAAATATTCCTAAATAGCAACCTGCAAGATAGAGGATTACTGGTTTCCTTCAAGACTCACCCTCGGTCAAGGGGGAGGTTTCCTCAAGGGGGAGTACTTGAAGAAAATCCTTACTACTCCTACTTAATCTTTATTATTATTGTTTCTTATGCACATTATTATTCTTCATGCATGCTATTTTCTTAACTTTGTATGTGGGTTTGCCATAGATCAAAAAGGGGGAGATAGTTGGTGTAGTAGGCACCCAAGTCGAACCTGAGTTTTGATTATAGCAAACGATACAAAGTTAAGTTTATATTGTTATGTCATGATCTAAATCGAGTGTGCAAAAAAGTGCCAACGCTGGAGTTGAAGGCTAGCGACACCCGGAGGAAGCCGCAGTGGTCGGGCGACACTCGAGTGACTTCGGAGGGAGCCGAAGTAATCGAGTGGAAGGTCAGAAGCGAAAGCGACACAGTAAGTATCGAGACATCCCATCGGTGGTCTAGGTTGAGATCGGACGATCGGTATCGAAATAATATTTTATTTAGCTAACCCAATCACCGATCATCGTGGTCAACATTCGATCGATGATCGCCATCGCCGATCGATGATGGCTATTAGTCGACTGATGGTCAAGGATCAGCTTCGAGGAGTCAAGGCTTATCATCTCATTTTAAGGGGAGTGGTGCTCAATTTTGATTGGCTAAAGTTCCTCTCGAAAAGGAGCTCAAAGGCTATAAAAGGAGGGCCTATCCTAGTGTTTCATCATCAATTCTAAGCTTCCAAAAGCCTCCGTAAAGCTACAACTCTCTGACAACAAAGTGCTTCTTCTCCGACGTCTAGGTTTAAATTGCTTTTATTTTGTTACGTCGGTATAAATTTTATTTCAGTTTATTACTTTACTTTTTCGGAGTTTTTATCGTAACTAGGAGAGGGGGAGTGTCCCTCTACCTCAAGCTTTGTGACTTTTTGTATCGATTAACTCCTACCTCTAACGAGGAGGAGTTCTTTAGTGTTTTTCCCTTCGTGCTTGGTCAAGGACCACTAGGGCCTTGGAGTAGTAGCCGAAGGCTATGAACCAAGTAATTTTCTCTTGTCTCGTTTACTTTACATTTATCTTTCCGTTGTGTATAAGTGTTTTGAAACAAATTCGAAAAAGAAAAGGTTTATCGCTATTCACCCCCCTCTAGCAATCCGCTTCGATCCAACAAGAAAGTCTAAAGGGTTTGATATTGGTGACATAAAGTCCAAGCAGGAGTCATGGCAACATAAGTCCAATGGTTGGTGGTGTAAAGTCCAAGCGGAGTCTTAGCGGCGTAAGTCCAATGTACTTTGGCAGTGTAGACACCGTTAGCATGACAAAGCCAATGCAAGCACCTGAAGGCTAGCGCAATGGATGAATAAGTCATGGATGACATGGTAGGATCCGAGAGGCGTGAGGCTGACAGAGATGGCTAGAAGGCTTAGGTCTAGGCTACGAGTGGTCTAGCAAGTATGGGGGGAACCATACATGGGTTAAACCTCATGTTTGAGGTTAAAACCTCATGTTTGAGGTGTGCTAGTCGACTGGTGTCATATGACAGTCGACTGGTGTGAGTCAACTAGGGTTTGACTGCGGAGAGTGCCTTAGCAGTCGACTGCCAGAGGAGGGAAGTCGACTAATTGGCCGAGCAGTCGACTGGTGCTCGGTTTGTTCAGCACATAATGGAGTCTGACTCGACTTCTGGGCCTAGGAGTCGAGTGAAGGCTCCATCATTCGACTGATGGACATGATCAGTCGACTGATGTCCTATCCGTTAGATTTTTCTAGCGTGGATTACACCGTTGTCTCATAGCAACAGGGTCATCAGTCGACTGATGGTCCCGATCAGTCGACTGATCGGTGATTTCCAGCCTAAGATGCAGCTTTAAATGGAGCTCGTGGAGGATGAAATCACCACCAGTTTTCTTGGACGTTTTGAAGTGATTTGCTAATGCAAATCAGGGCTATCAACTGCAAGTCCAAGGCAATCAACAAGCAAGCTTCCAAAAGATTTGTGTAAAGTTTTCTTCACTTTATTTTGTTGTATTCACTTGTAATTGCTTGTTGTTTACTTGTATTACTATTGTAATATTTTGCAAGAGGTTTCTCCACCTCCGACTTTTGTCGAGGAGTTATTGCATAGTGGTGTGTTTGTGGCATCGCTAGAGCTCTTTAGAGCTTGATCTGTGGAGTAGGAACCATTCAGTTCCAAACCATGTTAAATACTTGTGTAATTGTGTTTGTATTGTTTTGTTATCGCTATTATTTCTATTTCCGCTGCGCTAACAAAATTTGTAGACAAACACGAACGAATTCCATCTCGCAACTAGCACGACGCTATTCACCCCCTTCTAGTGGTCACATTTCTTCTACAATTGGTATCAGAGCCTGGGGTTCTTCCAACCCAGAGTCAAGATGCTAGGGGGAAAGATGGATTTCAAGGACAAGCTAGGATGGGACATCCACACACCGCCACCTTATGATCAAGAGGATTTTCCAACATGGAGGGCTAGAATGGATAATTTCTTGATGATCGACATAGAGAATTGGTTCATCATCATGGAAGGCTTCAAACCTCCTAGGGACAAGAAGGGAGATGTTCTCAAGTTAAAAAGGTGGACCCAAGAGCAATGCCAAAAGTTCAAGACCGAAGTCAAGGTAACAAAACTTTTAGAAGATTTGATACCTAATGATGTCTTGTGCAAGTTAGGTGAATTTCAAGATGCCAAGGAGCTATGGGACAAGTTGGCCAAGTTCCATGAGAAGCCTCACTTTGCACAAGTAGAAGAAGATAAGGAAGAGGAAGAAGAGAGCTCATCCTCAAGTGAAAGTGAGGAATCGGAAGTTGAGATGGAGTCAACTTCCGGATTGGAGGAAGAAGAAGTAGAAGAGGTGGAAGAAGCATCCACCTCTAGGATTGAGGGGGAGAGACCATCCACACTGGAGCGGAACAAAATCAAGAAGAAGCCTCAACCTCCGGGAGGGATGAAGAACCCACTCCGATCACCACCATCGACCTAGGTAACTCAAGCAATTTGGTTTTAAATAAAAAAACATATAATTTGCTTTGAGTGTAGGGAAAGTGGGCATTACAAGAGCAAATGCCTAAAGAGAGTAAGAAAAGCTCCACCGGCGCCCAAAAGTCAAGAAAAATCAAAGGAAGTCGGTCCCCCAACAACCAAAAGCAAGGAGCAAGTGATTTTCTTCAAATGCCGACAAATGGGACACTACCGGAGTCAATGCTTGAAGGGGGAGAAGAAGGGGCAAAGGGGAGCATCACAAGTAGGGGGAGCCACTAAGGCTAACCCTAAGGTACATTTTAGTAATGCTTCTTCTAAACTAAATATCAAAAAGGATGCTCGGAATTTTAATTCTCTTGCAATTTATGATGAAAAGCATGCTAGAAACAATAAATATTTTTGTTTAGGAGCTAAGAAGGTCAACTTTTCAAATAAGGAGAAATTTGAGACTAATGTTCCTAGAAAGACCTTGTCTAGAGAATCTATCAAGAAAATAGAAGACCACCTAGGCTTAAACCCTAAATGGACTAGACATATGCCTAGGAAAAACAATGTCCAAAGATCAAATCAAAATTCAAAAATTGGACAATTAAAATTAGAGAACCAAGCCTTGAGGTCAAGGCTTGAAAAACTTGAAAAGACCCTTAGGATTATGCAAAATCAAGTTAAAGGGTAAAATGGTCAAAGTCAAGAGTCTAGGACCAAGAGTCAACACCTAGGGCCTAAGAGACAAAAGTCAACCAAGGGCAAGAAAGTTTTGGGTCACAAACCTAAGTCTAAGGTGGCTTATCATAGCGTTTCATTTGAGTATGGAACACAAACTAGGTCTAGGAAGACCAAGGTCAATAGGGAAGTCATCCCTAGAGTTGACAATGGTGTGTTGCTAGTGGCTAGGGTTTCAAGGAAACCTAGGGAAGCCACTAAGAAGGTTGCAAGGGGACTTACCCGTAGAGTCAACCTAGGTAAGACTCAAATGACCAAGGCTAACGAGCCTAGAAGGGTCATTAGGAAGGTATCTAGGGAGGTTATCCCTAAGGAATACCTAGTTAACCTTAGGAGCTCAAATAGATTTTGGGTTCCTAAGAGCATGATCGATTCACGCTAGATGGCTTTTGAGTGTGCCGACCTTGATTGGAAAGGTAGTTAACCTAACCATGGTAAAGGTGACACTTTAGGTAATTTTCAAGGTTATGGGTACCTTGGAAATAGATTTGATCTTATGATCCTAAAGGATTTTAGGATGTGCCAATACATTTTTGGAATTATGAAAAATCAATTAAATTGGCACAATTTAGGATTAGAGGTCATAGTGTGCCATTTTGGGTTTTTGGCACACTAGGGAGAAAAGTGATAATATGACAAAATATATTTAATTATATCAAATGACAATTAATATTAAAATTTAGGTATTATTATACCTATTCATTTTATATGTCATGCTTTGATTGTCATATAACATGTCATGACATCATATCTATTTTTAATCATTTAAAATGTCATGATCATGCTTAGGGTTAGGTTAAATGTCATGTATGCTTAGATTGTATCATATGTCATGACATAATGATCATTGACCATGTTTACTTATGATATCATTTATGCCATGATCATACTTCATGCATCTAAATTGATTAAAATTGAATTAAGGACTTTGGCATGACTTGGAGTCCCATTTATAAGGGAATCAAGTAAGGTTGTCTTAGAAAAATGCATGAAACCCTAGATTAGGAGAACAAAACCCACATCTCACATTACATTGACATGTATGTGTATTTATACACCATAGATACATGTGAGATGCTAGGATATGAGTTAAGTATACGATGCATAGTTTTTGCATCTAGATGAACTAAAACTCATCTTATTTCATTTGTGGATCATTAGAAAAGCTTGTGTACAAGTCATGTACATTGATCCCAAGGAACATGATCCAATATAGGTTTTCAAAATCATTTTAAAATATTTTTAGAAAACCTTGGTGAAGTCTATCTTTTGATAGCAATCACCATTGATGAAGTTGATATAAAGTGAGCCAAAACTTATAAGTTTTTCTTCACTTTTGAATTTTGTATCAATTTCGATATTTTATGGGTAAAATATTTTTATATTGTTTTTCATCCATTGTATTAGTCATAAGTATTATACGTATGAATTTTCATGATTTTTCGATGTACGTATAATTATTTATGAATTTTCAAAATCCATTTCTGATAACTGAAAATTGGATTTTTCAGTTATCAGTCGATTGCCCTTGGTGGCAGTCAACTAATGGGAGTGGCAGTCGACTGATCTCTGATAGAGTCGACTGCCAAGCTGATTTTGAGAAAAACAAGATTGTTTAGTCCATTTTCAGCCATGGTAAAGTTCCCTAACCACTCCTAATTCTAGGATATGCTTTGGGAAGCATTAAAAAGGATGAAAATCCATTGGATATGGATTAGGAGGGTTTTAGGGTGATGTATCAAATTTAAGGTGTTGGAAAGTTCATGTTGAATTTCTAACCTTATTTTTGATGGTTTAGAGTTCGTATTGGCTTAGGGGCTTCCCAAGGACATTGTTGGTGCAATGGTCATGGGGGAGCAAGCCTTTAAGGGGAGGTATCCATCAAGGGATGATGGATGGTATTTTTCCTCATAAGGGGGAAAATGGGATTTTGAGATACCCAATTTGGAAATTGAGAGTGTATAGGATTGCCTCTCTTGAGTGATATGGGACTTATCACTAGGAAGATGGTAGGCATCCTAGGTATTTTTGGACCAAGGGGGGGGGATTGTAAGATCTCATTGGGACATGAGACATTTACCTCCTTGGAGAGAACTTTTTTGATATTAGTCAAAAAGGGGAAGAACTTATTGGGAGAATGACATCAATTGAAAAAATTGATAGGGATGATTGGTTTGAGTTAGTTGGTCTAACTCAATGGTTTGTTTGGTTTTTGTCAAACATCAAAAAGGGAGAGATTGTTGGTGCAATCGGCCCAGGTCATGATTGACTAGGACTCGAGCTTGACTCGAGAGATGTTTTTATGTTCGACAAAAACATATGACAATGTGATTGTCATGGGAAAGTCCAAGTCTTGGGTTCTTGGCAATGGAAAGTCCAAGTCTTGGGTTCTTGGCAATGGAAAGTCCAACATGGGTTGGTAAGAAAAGTCCAAGCATGGGTCATGGCAAGGGAAAGTCCAAGCTTGAGTCTTGGTATTTGGAAAGTCCAAGGGGTTTGATATTGGCGGCGTAAAGTACAAGCGGGAGTCTTGGCAACATAAGTCCAATGGTTGGCGATGCAAAGTCCAAGCGGAGTCTTGGCGGTGTAAGTCCAATGTGCCTTGGCGGTGTAGACACCATTAGCATGACATAGCCGATGGAAGCACCTGAAGGCTAGCGCAATGGATGAACAAGTCATGGATGACTTGGAGGGATCCGAGAGGCGTGAGGCTAACGGAAGTGGCTAGAAGGCTTAGGTCTAGGCTATGGGTGGTCTAGCAAGTATAGGGGGAACCATACTTAGGTTAAACCTCATGTTTGAGGTTAAAACCATATGTTTGAGGTGTGCCAATCGACTGGTGCCATATGACAGTCGACTGGTGTGAGTCAACTAGGGTTTGACTGAGGGGAGTGCCTTAGTAGTCGACTGCCAGAGGAGGGCAGTCGACTGATTGGCCGAGTAGTCGACTGATCGTGTGATCAGTCGACTGGTGCTCGGTTTGTTTGGCACAGAATGGAGTCTGAGTTGACTGGTGGGGCTAGGAGTCGAGTGAAGGCTCCATCAGTCAACTGATAGACATGATCAGTCGATTGATGTCCTATCCGTTGGATTTTTCCAGCGTGGATTACACCGTTGTCTCAAAGCAACAGTGTCATCAGTCGACTGATGGTCCCGATCAGTCGACTGATTGGCGATTTCCTGCCCAGGTTGCAACATTAAATGGAGCTCGTGGAGGAGGAAATCACCATCGATTTTCTTGGACGTTTTGAAGCGATTTGCTACTGCAAATCAGGGCCTTCAACTGCTAGTCCAAGGCAATCAACAAGCAAGCTTCCAAAAGATTTGTGTAAAGTTTTCTTCGCTTTATTGTGTTGTATTCACTTGTAATTGCTTGTTGTTTACTTGTATTACTGTTGTAATATTTTGTAAGAGGCTTCTCCACCTCCGACTTGTGTCAAGAAGGAGTTATTACATAGTGGTGTGTTTGTGGCATCGCTAGAGCTCTTTAGAGCTCGATCCGTGGAGTAGGAACCATTCGGTTCCGAACCACATTAAATACTTGTGTAATTGTGTTTGTATTGTTTCGTTATTGCTATTATTTCTATTTCCGCTGCGCTAACGAAATTTGTAGACAAACACGAACGAATTCTATCTCACAACTAGCACGACGCTATTCACCCCCCTTCTAGCGGTCACATTTCATCTACATATGGATGATTACACGATAATTTACCATCTTCATGAACTCTTCGATGAGTTTCTCTTTAGCTCGAAGATGGAGGAGGATTCATCTACTGTATAGTTTGTACTAAAGATGAACGGGTACATCGAGCGTCTAGGATCACTAGGGTTTACGATGGATCACAAATTAAGTATTGACTTAATTCTACATAATTTATCCAAGAGTTACAATTTTTGATGAACTATCAGATGAACAATCATGAATCCACCATTCCTGAGTTGATCAATATGCTCAAGACTATAGAACCTTCTGTGACTAAAGAACAGAAGACGGTGATGTTGGTTGTGTCCTTGAAGAAAGGTTGTAAGAGGAAGTCAAAGCGATAACCAAAGGGGAAGAAGAAGAAGGCCAATATTGGAGAGTCAGCTTTAAAGGAACATGCCATCACTATGGAAATATGGGTCATTGGCGAAAGAACTGCAAGATCTATCTTGAGTCCATGAAGAAGAAGTCAGCATATGATGCCCCATCCTCTTCAGGTATCTTCGTTATTAAGTGTCATGATATTTCCTTTGACGCTTGGATATTGGATACCGGGTGTGGCTCACATATATGTAATCACATACAGGGGCTAAGGGATAAAAGAAGACTTGTTAAGGGAGAAGTAAATCTGTTGTAGGATCGCAATATTCCGAGATAGGGGGGTGAATCTTGGAGTTTATAATTTTCTTTAATTTTAAAGCTTATTTTATATTTTTAAATATGAGTACACAGCAGAAATTAAATGAAATTTAGACACAATCAGTTTACTTGTTTCACAACCCTATCTGGGTTGCTACTCAAAGGCCCGTAGCTTTTCCTAGAGTTACCTCGATGGGCAATCACTATAGGACCCTCCGACTCGAGAACTCTCGACTTCGGAGGGATTCGCTTTTTACAAAAATGAGAGAAAGAAAATGTTAGGGCAATCTCTTGCCGTAATATGGTTTTGATGGTGTGGCAAAGGGTTTAAGTTAGTTTGATATGTTGATGTGATATGTGCGTTGAAGTCGTGCAGGACATAGTAATTCGCACATGGAGCCGTGGCGAGTTTCACATCTCATGACTCGTGCCTTGAGTCGGTGAAGGATAGCTTTGCGGAAGCCGTGCGCTTGGAGCATCCGAGGGACCGCCGGACGAGAAGATTGGAGTGAAGCCGAAGGAAGTAGACTTCGAGGCAAGAGACGCGAAGGAGCATTGCAGAGCCGTGCGCCTGATGCTGCCGAGGGACGTGGCCTAGAACGAAGAGAACTTCGAAGGCAAGGGACTCCGAGAAATGAGAGTGAGCGATTGTAACCCAGGGAAGGGTAGCTCTTAGGTGAAACTTGGCCATCTGGCCAAGTGTCGGATGGGTTTTCCCGACACCAGTCGACTGCCATGTCATGGCAGTCGACTGCTTTGAGTCGAGTGAGTTCGACTGGTATACGACTGACTGGATTGTGGCCAGTCGATGCGCCATATGGGGCCGACGCTAAGACCATCGATCATCGCTGAGCGTGCCGATCATTCTTGAAGGCGCAATGATCGGTAGTCAATGGGGTTTCGCCATGTAACCGTTCGTAGCCGATCGGCGATTGACTATGGAGGCGTGATCGATCGATGAGGTCCATCAGTCGACTGCCAAGAGTTCCGTTTAACTACAATGGTCGGGATCCGACGTGTTCGGAGGCCGTTGTAGTAATGATCGCCAAGGGCGGCCGTGATCGTGATGGCGCAAGCGGAAGAAGTTACCCCACTCTATAAAAACATAGGGTGTGAGCCTTAGAGAGGCTAATGCTCATACACCAAACGATCATCCTAGTGCCCCACAAGCTCTAAACTCTTCTTACTTGTCTTTACTTCAATCCTATTGTAAGAAGAGTGATCTTGGTTGTAAAGGTTACCTCCACCTAGCTTGGTGCAAAGGAGAGACCATTTAGTGGATTGGTTTAACGGAGTGATTCACCGAGGATGAATCGGGGACCGTGGATTAGCGGCGTAGCCGTGAACCACGTTATACCATCGTGTTAGCGTTTGTTTTATTGTTTGTCTTTTGCTTTGTATTTGTATATTCCGCTTGCGCTAATCTTTTGTAGACGAGCAATTTACGACGTCCAACGTACGAGGGCTATTCACCCCCCTCTAGCCGGCCATCCGATCCCCTACAAGTGGTATCAGAGCCAAGGAAAGCTTGTCGAGGACTAACCGCCACAACAAGCAACTTTCAAAATGGCCGGCTCCAACATCCATCCTCCGAAGTTTGAAGGAGAATTCGCTTGGTGGAAGAAGCGAATGGAGGTATTTTTCGAAACGGATTTTGATATAATGATTACAATGGAATCCGGTTTCGTTTTGCCTAGGGATGAAGAGGGGAAGCCAATAGTGAAATCTAGGTGGACCAAGAGGCAAAGAGAGGAGCACCTTGCAAACTCCAAAGCCAAGCACCATCTCTACAATGTACTCCCTCAACAAGAGATCAACCGGATCGGAGAATGTGCTAGCGCCAAAGAGATGTGGGAGAAGCTTATAGAACTCCATGAAGGCACATCCGAGGCCAAGCTAGCAAGGAGAGACCTCCTCCGCTCCCAACTATCCAATATAAAACTAGAAAAGGGAGAAAAGGTAACCTCACTACACTCTAGGTTTAAAGAAATTTTAATTGGGCTAACAAGTGTAGGTGAGAAGCTATCAAACCGGGATATGGTAATGAAGGCCATAGATGCCTTTCCCCGGTCCTCAAAATGGAGCTCCATGGTGGACTCATTTTATATCTCCAAGAACCTAGAAGTGAGCACCTTGGAGGAATTCTTTGCAACCATGGAGCTTCACGAAACTAGGCTTGAAGGAATACAAGAGGAGCCTAGAATTCAACCCTCAAGAGGAGTAGCCTTGATGGCAAACAAGGGGAAGAAGAAGATAGAAGTCCCCTCCTCATCCAATGAAGCTCCCTCCTCCTCCATGGATAGCACCGAAGAAGCCTATATGGTAAGGAGGGTAAGACGTGCATTTAAGATTTTTAGATTTGATAAATCTAATGATAGGATGAGAAGACCAAGGGGGAAGGTCATATGCTACAATTACCAAGGAGAAGGGCACATAAGGGACAATTGTCCTCTCCTAAACAAGAGCACGGAAGAAAGGAAAAAGAAAGAAGAAAAGAAGAAGAAGAAGGGGAGCAAGAAAAAGAAGGAAGAGGAGAAGAAGACAAAGGAGAAGGGAAAGGCTAAGGCTCTCAAGGCAAGGACTTGGGATGATCCATCCTCATCCTCCTCCTCATCATCGGATGAGGAGAATGCCTTTGTCACCAATTTGGCCTTGATGGCCTTTGATGACTTGGATTGCTCTTCATCCGAAAATGAAGGATCAAGCTCAAATGGGGAGAGCTCAAATGAAGGGGGAGCTTCCACATCCTCCTCATCCGAAGAAGAGGACATGGAAACTATGGTAACAAATCTAACCCCTAAGAAAATAGTTTCCATGGTTTCTAGCTTAACTAGAGATTTATTTAGAGCTAAGAAGAAAAACAAAAGCATGCTAGATCAAATTAAGGACCTAGAAAATAAACTAGAAAATGCATGCTTAAATGATAGTATTTCTTCTAGCTCAAATGAAGCATGCTCACATGATTATATGCCTTTGGATGTTAATGATGCATGCATAGAGGAAAATAGGGCATTAAGGGAAAAGGTAGATTATTTAACCAAAGCCCTAGAGAAATTCACTATTGGCTCCAACACATTGAACATGATCTTAGGGAGCCAAAGAGCTAGTTTCAACAAGAAAGGCCTAGGATACAAAGAAAAGAAAAATGAAAAAGCCTACAAATGCCTTATAGCTAGGGGACAAGATAAGAAGAAGGTAATTGCTAGGAAATGGATCCCCAAGGAGTATTTAGTGAACACAATAGGAAAGAATTTATTTTGGGTTCCAAAATCCATCCTTAAGGGTTAGAATAACCCTAGGGTAGTCAACCATATGAACTTGACCTATATCATATTTTGGTTGACTTAGGATGACGGGACAACATTTTTTTTTAGATAGTGTTGGGTGATGATAACGTGCCCATAAATAGGTAATAATGCTTAAATCATGATGATTGATGTTATTCCTATGTATGTTTTAAATCATGATTTATGATTTTGATATTTGGCATGTTATCATGAGAAATAGGGTTAAATCATGCTTTAGGTGATAATTTGTTTACTATCATCGTATAATACCTAATGCATGACTATTATTTGATGGATACATGAGTTTCATGATCACAATGTAGAATTGATTGATATATGTCATTATGATCATGTAGAATGTTAGGTTGATACTTAACCATGATAGAATTGCATGAATATATGGGTTAAGTATATACAAATACCCCCTAGGATACATCTCACACTCACTATAGGCTAACTTGATTGCAAACTTAGCATGGGAGAGATATTAGGATGATACAAATGTCCACTAATGCCTATGGCATTTAGATGGTCATTTAAAGTATCAAAATAGCAATAATAGACCAATCATGGGGAAGGCTTATGTTTAATTCATAGACATATTGCCCAAAGATCATGGTTGGATATTTCATATGTTTTCAAAACAATTTCTTATCTTAAAATACATGTATTCATGTTTTGAAACAATTGGATGCAAAACTAGGTAGCTAACTTGATACTAGAATAATCAAAAACCTAGTGGTTTTTAGAGCTTTTGGATTTTTGGCAAAAACAAGAAAATATAATGAGTTTTCATGAAAAACTATTTTTCCTTGATAGATATACTTAATAGAAATATGTTCCCCAAATTTCATGATTTTTCGAATTTTCTGGAATTTATAATGCATTAAATCGAGTAAAATCAAAAATTTGGATTCCTTTGTGCCAGTCGACTGCCATACTGATAGCAGTCGACTGGTGGCCTGTAAATCAGAATATTGAAGGCCGAATTCAGTTTGTAAACCTACAACAAGTGGTAGAAATATACTTGATGCCATCAACAAGTGGTACCGAATTTTAAATCAACTTGTCATATTTTCCCTCCATTATACTTGATGTCATGAGCTTATAACTTAGTGTTAATCTTTTTGATAGTGTCAAAGGGGGAGAAATAAGTATGTTTAAGTTAATCACTTTAGGGGGAGAAATATATGATAGGGGGAGAAAATTTGCATAGAGAGTTTCATGGATTAAGGGGGAATTGCATGTTGTTATATCATGTTTATCTTTACATGCTTTCTTACCTTAGAATTTATATCAAATGTTTTTACCTAACTTAAACAGATTGCCACACATCAAAAAGGGGGAGATTGTTAGGGCAATCTCTTGCCGTAATATGGTTTTGATGGTGTGGCAAAGGGTTTAAGTTAGTTTGATATGTTGATGTGATATGTGCGTTGAAGTCGTGCAGGACTTAGTAATTCGCATATGGAGCCGTGGCGAGTTTCACATCTCATGACTCGTGCCTTGAGTCGGTGAAGGATAGCTTTGCGGAAGTCGTGCGCTTGGAGCATCCGAGGGACCGCCGGACGAGAAGCTTGGAGTGAAGCCGGAGGAAGTAGACTTCGAGGCAAGAGACGCGAAGGAGCATTGCAGAGCCGTGAGCCTGATGCTGCCGAGGGACATGGCCGAGAACGAAGAGAACTTCGAAGGCAAGGGACTCCGAGAAATGAGAGTGAGCGATTGTAACCCAGGGAAGGGTAGCTCTTAGGTGAAACTTGGCCATCTGGCCAAGTGTCGGATGGGTTTTCCCGACACCAGTCGACTGCCATGTCATGGCAGTCGACTGCTCTGAGTCGAGTGAGTTCGACTGGTATACGTTGTTGGATTGTGGCGATGATCGCCATCGTGGGCGATCATTGCCAAGACCATCGATCGGCCAAAGCGGCGCAGACGGTAGTCAATGGGGTTTCGCCACATAACCGTTCGTAGTCGGTAGGCGATCGGCGATGAGGTCCATCGATCCGCCAAGAGTTCCGTTGAACTACAACGATCGGGATCCGACGTGTTCGGAGGCCGTTGTAGTGACGGCAGTCGACTGCCAAGGGCGGCAGTCGACCGATGGCGGCAAACGGGAAGAAGTTAGCCCTCTCTATAAAAAGAGAGGGTGTGAGCCTTTGAGAGGCTAATGCTCATACTCCAAACGATCTTCCTAGTGCCCCACAAGCTCTAAACTCTTCTTACTTGTCTTTACTTCAATCCTATTGTAAGAAGAGTGATCTTGGTTGTAAAGGTTACCTCCACCTAGCTTGGTGCAAAGGAGAGACCATTTAGTGGATTGGTTTAACGGAGTGATTCACCGAGGACGAATCAGGGACCGTGGATTAGCAGCGTAGCCGTGAACCACGTTATACCATCGTTTTAGCATTTGTTTTATTGTTTGTCTTTTGCTTTGTATTTGTATATTCCGCTTGCGCTAATCTTTTGTAGACGAGCAATTTACGACGTCCAACGTACGAGGGCTATTCACCCCCCTCTAGCCGGCCATATTGATCCCCTACAGAAAATACTCTACCTTCTCTTGAAATTAAGTACAACAAGCGAATATGAATAGAAAGAATACAAGCTAAATTATACCAACACTTTTGAGGAGTTTGAAGTAGGCACGGAGTGTCGGAAATGCACCTTCGTGAGGAAGTAGAGCTTGTTGGTGCAACAATGCCCCAAGCATTTATATGTTTTGATGTTTGGATAATCATCTAAGTTAGGCAACAAATTGTGATCTAATTGTGAACGTGTTCAAGTGACAGGGAAGTCCAAGTATGATCTTGGCAAGAGAAGTCCAAGGTAAAGGTTTGGCGGCATAAGATCAAGCATGTTGTCATGGCGGCATTAAGTCCAAACGAACTTTGGCAAAGGAAGTCCAAAGGCAAGTCTTGGCAGCATAACTCCAAGCATGTAGACTTGGCGCCGTAAAGTCCAAGCACGCTTTGGCAAAGGAAAACCCAAGACATGACAAAACCGAAGGAAGCTCTTGGAAGCAAAGCACAAAGGATGAACAAGTCACGGACTCGGAGGGATCCTAGAAGCGCAAGGCTTAAGAAAGAGTTAGAAGGTTGAGTCTAGGTCTAGGGGGTGAAATCAAGTATGAAATACTCATACTTGATGTGTATCAGTCGACTGATACGATGTATCACCGATCGTCAGTGCTCGATCGAGTCAGTTGAAACTCGACTATCACCAACCGCCTTCGCAATGAGAGTCGATCGATGATACTATCGATCGCCAACAGGGGCGCCGATCGATCAAGGAAAAAACAGGCATAGAATGGAGTCCCACTCGACTACGACTTGTGATCACTCGACTGATCACTTCATCAGTCGACTGATGGAGGGATCAGTCGACTGATGAAAGTGTCGTTGGACGAAATGACTCTAAATCCCGTGAATCTAGCTATTCAGAAGTCGTTAACCGTGCCAGCAGTCGACTGATGCTGTACATCAGTCGACTGATGGTGCTCCAACGAGAAAATCAGCCTTCTCTCTATAAAAAGTGGGTTGATGGAGGTTTTAGGGGTTAAGTTTCTTAGTGGAATTACTTGGGTTGATCCACCTTAAGGATCGCCGTGGAGTAGGAGCGTTATCTCTGAACCACGTAAAGGCTTTGTTAGCATTGCTTCTTGTTTTTACATATATTATATGTGTTTGCTTCCGCTAATCACTCTTGTAGAAACGAAAAGTGCTATTCACCCCCCCTCTAGCTTCCAAACGATCACCAACAAGTGGTATCAGAGCCCGGATTGCATCGGAAGATCTAGCAATCAACCGGAGCAAAGATGGCTTTTCAAGAGGGGTATAGCACGGTGAGGCCTCCATTCTTCGACGGCAACGACTTCGGATATTGGAAAGGTAGGATGGAGTATTACTTAATGAATGATATTGAGAATTGGTTTAGTGTTGTAGATGGTTTCGAGAAGTCGGTCGACGAATTCGGAGCACCACTACCAACAAAAGATTGGACAAGAGAGATGGCCAAGAAAGCACAAGCAAATGCAAAAGCAACGACCACACTTCAATGTGGTCTATCCAAGGAGCAACTCTCTAAAGTCGGGCCCTTCAACTCCACAAAAGAGCTTTGGGAGAAGCTCATCGAAATCAACGAAGGATCCAAAGAAACAAGATGGTCCAAGAGGGATCTTTTTGTAGGGGGTTGCTTCGGAGGCTCATTGGCTCTCATGTCCCCGGATTAAAATTTTCACTAATGAAAGAATTAATCCGGATGGGATGAGTTTCCTTAGCACAACCAATTCGTCGTCGTGCTAACAACTTGAGTGATCGCTTGAACAAACTAGTTGTTCAAGCAACACAACTCTTCTAGTTGGTTAGCCGCGGAAGAGACGACGGACGGATCGCCGGTTTTTGTGTTTGTCTTCGGGGTCCAAGATTATACAAAATATATACATATGCATAATTGTATAATCAACAATTAAAACAACATGCTCAGATCTGAAAATAAAGTTGTACCACTTTATACCTTATGATCTTCTACCGTATGTCCTTTCCTCCTCGTGGCCGACGTGTGGACGAAGATCCTCCACGAGTAGAAGCCTTCTAGATCACATTCTTCCCTTCCTTGTCCGCTACGAACAAAGAGAAGAACCAACAATACCTTTCCTTTCTAGAACCGGCCAGCAAGCTAGGGAGTTTGATGCAACCGCCGGCCAAGGAACAATGGACGAACCGCCGGCCACCTTGGAGATTGGAGAAGTGTCGGCCACCAAGGAGAAAGGGAGGAGGAAGAGCCAAGGAATAGAGGAGGAAGATAGATAGGTGCCCAACCTTAGGAAGAAGAAGGGTTCTTCTTCTCTTGATGCCGCCAAGCTCCTTCCAAAACCTAGCCACCAAGCCCTTATTCTCCTAGGGTTTCTTGCCCAAGATTGGAGAGGCAAAACCCTAATTTTTCCTTGAACCAATTCTTCATGCCGCCCAACCTAAGCTTTCCTTATATAGAGTTAGGCTTAGGACTCCTTTAATCTCCACCGTCGGATCTAGGGATTTAATCTCCACCGTCGGATCTAGGGTTTTATCCCAACCGTCGGATCTAGGGTTTCATCCCAACCGTCGGATCTAGGGTTTCAGCCCAACCGTCGATTTAGGATTTCATCCTAACCATCGGATCTAGGGATTTAATCTCAACCGTTGGTTCTAGGATTTCATCTTAACCATCGGATCTAGGGATTTAATCTCAACCGTTGGTTCTAGGGTTTCATCCCAACCATCGGATCTAGGGATTCATCCCAACCGTCGGTTCTTGGTTTTGTTTTACATCCTTGGATCTAGACTTCACGAGAATTATATTAGGCTATGATAGGGACCATAAGGAGGAGATGGATCTTGGCCACCCGATGGATCGGAACCACACTCACTTGACCCATCAATGATGTTCCATTCCACTAGAGGATCATCATCGAACTACCTCACCAACCCCCATAAATTAATATGGGCTCCATATATTATTTGTACATCCATCTCCCCGTGTTTAAGATATCGAATGTCCGTCAATTAATTGATTTACTGACCATCAATTAATTAACATCTAATTCCTCGAGTAGTACCACTCAACCTTATCATCATGTTGACTAAGTCAACCAGCTGGGTTTACATGATGAACCTTATGAGCTCCTCATGGGGACATCATCAACCTAATATATAGGACACGGTTTCCTCCTATAATCAATGGCACACCATGTAAATAATATCATTTCCCAACTTACCGGGCATATTGATTTAATCCATCTAAATCTCACCCTATGGTAAATCAAAGAAATAAATACTAAGTACATGTGCCCGTTATTATATCGGGATTAAGAGCATGTACAACATAATATCCGAGGTCCAATTCAATTATGTAGTCAGCAATTAATTGAATCACCTCTATGTCAGTCTTGCTCAATATACCTAAGTGTACTAGTGTAACTCTATGTTTAAGACAAAACAATACCAAACTACACCACAACCATGCCAATGGTTTGTCCAAAATCATCTTGGTTGTGAGCCTCTACTTATATTCTACAAGGGACTGATAACATGATCTTCTGTGCCACACCAAGCACCATGTTATCTAGAATGTAAAATATTAGACAATATGCACACATATAATAAATATAAAGTGCAAACAATGATCATGTGATTCTTATTCCAAAATAAAATGTTCATACAAAAAGAGCTAGGCTTTCAGTATACATTCCAACATTCTCCCACTTATACTAATCACATCACACTGCCATACATCTGATCCCCATGTCCTCCACATGCCTATCAAATGCTTTCGCTGGAAGGGCCTTAGTGAATGGATCCGCCAGGTTATCCTCTAATGCAATCTTGGCGACAGCTACTTCTCCTCGCTTTACGATCTCTCGTATATGGTGGTACTTGCGCTCTATGTGTTTACTCGCATTATGGGCTCGTGGTTCCTTCGAGTTTGCAACTGCACCACTGTTATCACAATAAATTGTGATAGTTTTGGGCAAACCAGGAATCACATTCAAGTCCATCAAGAAGTTCCTGAGCCATACAGTTTCTTTGGCTTCCTCAGAAGCTGCCACATACTCAGCTTCCATGGTAGAGTCCTCCACGCATTTCTGCTTGACACTCCTCCATACTATGGCTCCACCTCCAAAAGTAAACACAAACCCCGAGGTAGACTTACTCTTGTCCCTATCTGATTGGAAATCCGAATCCGTGTAACCCACAGGGACTAATTGATCTGCCCGGTAAACCAGCATATAATCCCTAGTCATTCTCAGGTACTTCAATATATGCTTTACCGCAGTCCAATGTCCCTAACCAGGATTACTCTAATATCTGCTAACCATGCCCACGGCAAAGCAGATATTCAATTTCATACTTAGCATAGCATACATAAGGCTTCCTACTGCCGAAGCATAAGGAACCGCCTTCATGTCCTCTATCTCCTTTGATGTTTTGGGACACATCTCTTTAGATAAAGGAACTCCATGCCTAAATGGTAGAAAACCTTTCTTGGAGTTCTGCATGCTAAAACGAGCAAGGATAGTGTCAATGTATGAAGCTTGAGATAAGCACAACATCCCTTCCTTGCGATCCCTTATAACTTTGATCCCAAGGATGTGTCCCACTTCTCCCAAGTCCTTCATGTCAAACTGTTTGGACAACCATACCCTTACGTCTGATAACACTTTGATATTGTTGCCAACTAACAAAATGTCATCTACGTATAGTACAAGAAACACCACTACGATCCCGTCACATCTCTTGTATACACAAGGCTCATCCGAACTTTGAATAAATCCATATGACTGGATTACCTCATCAAAGCGGATGTTCCAAGATCTAGAAGCTTGCTTCAATCTATAAATGGGCCGATTGCTTACAAATAAGATGCTCTTTACCTTTAGCAATGAATCCTCTCGCTGCCGTGATATAGATGTTCTCCTCATGACTTCATTAAGGAAAGATGTCTTGACATCCATCTACTAAATCTCATAATCCATATGAGCTATAGATAAGAGAATCCGGATAGACTTAAGAATGGCTAATGGGTGAAAATGTCTCCTCATAATCGATACCCTCTTTCGAGTATACCCTTTCGAACAAGCCTAGATTTGAAGGTCTCAACCTTCCCGCCTACTCCTCTCTTTCTCTTGTAGATCCACTTGCATCCAATGGTTTTTACACCATCCGGTGGTTCTACTAGCTCTCAGACTGATTAGAATCCATAGATTCTATCTCCAATTCATCGCTTTTTGCCAAGATACGCATCTTTATCTTGGATTGCCTCGTCATATGTCCAGGGATCAGGTTCATGTTCACCAGGGACTAAGTCCGAAGACTCTCCCAAAAACATGAATCTCTCGGGTTGTCTAACAACCCTCCCACTACGACGAGGTGCCTCCTGTGTATCCTCTGTGACACGCGGTGCAGTGACTTGTGGTGTCTCTCTTGTACCGGTGTTACTGAAGTCGGACTTCAACTCCTCAAGAACAATCCTACTCTTGGGCTTGTGGTTCATTACATAATCCTCCTCTAGAAATCTGTCATTCGTGCTAACGATCACCCTCTGATCTCTAAGATTATAAAACAAACCACCTTTCATTCCCTTAGGGTAGCCAACAAACATGCATACTTCTATACGAGGTCCTTCAAAGACATGTCTTTGGACTCCCATATCCGAATATGTCTTAGACTAGGCTAGCCACCCACAATTCTATAGGGTAGAAGGTACTGATTTGGATGGAACCAAGTTCAGAGTATACATTGCCGTATCGGCATACCCCGTAAGCAGTAACTCGTAATAACTCATCATCGATCCGACCATCTCCATAAGAGTCCTATTCCTTCGCCTCCGCTACACCATTCTCATGGGTGTGCGAGTGCGATAATTGGGATTGAATCCTAGCCTCTGATAAGTAATTCCTAAACTCTCCCAAGAGGTACTCGCCACCACGATCAGATCGTAATGTCTTGATACTTTTACCTTGATGGTTCTCCACATCAGCCTTGAATTCTTTGAACCTGTCAAAGCATTCAGACTTGCGGCGCATCAAGTAAATGTATCCATATCTTGAATAATCGTCTATAAATGAGACGAAATATTCAAAACCACCTCTTTCTGGATAGACATAGGATCGCACAAATCGAATGAACCAATTCTAACACATCTTTGGCTCTATACCCCTTGGCCTTGAAAGGCCTCTTGGTCATTTTACCTTCCAAGCAAGATTCGTAGGTTGGGAGATCCTCCACCACTAATGAACCCAATGGTCCATCAGCTATCAACCTTTGTATTCTGCTTAGGTTAATATGACCAAGCCTTAGATGCCTAAGATATGTCTGGTTCATTTTCGAAGGTTCTTTTCTCTTATTAGACTTAGAAGATGAGTTATTAATTTCTATATGCATCGTGGAAGTTTTCGGTTCAAGAGTATATAAATTGCCAACCAATGTACTGTAGCAGTGTAATCTCCTATTCCTTTTTATAACCACTTTGTCATTAAAAGAAACAGAATATCCATCCATAAACAATTTAGAAACTGAAATTAAATTCTTTCTAAAAGTAGGTACATAAAGACAATTTCTCAAAACCAAAACTTTATTCCTATCAAAAGATAAATAAACATCTCCCACTGTAATAGCCGCCACCTTTGAAGCATTGCCCATGAAGAAGGTAATCTCTCCCTCAGCTAGTCGTCGGGTTTCCTGGAACCCCTGCAAAGTATTGCAGACATGATCAGTGGCTCCTTTATCTACACACCAGACACTGGTAGATAACACCGCTAAACATGTTTCAACAACTAAACAAGAAGATATACCTTTGTTCTTTCGGCGAGGACAGTCCGCCTTCAAATGTCCAGTCTGCTTGCAAGGAAGCACTTGCCTTTCTGCTTCTTCACTCCTGCCTGAGGTCCCACTGCCACCTTCTTCGATCCACCTTGCCTCTTCTTCTTCTTACCTTTTGGTTAAGAGGAAGAAACCTTCTGAGCGACCATGGCTTGAGCACTTTGACGAAAAAGCCCCTCTGCCGCCTGGAGTTCTGTCAGAAGCTCCGCCAACGAATACAACCTCTTGTTCATGTTGTAGTTGAGGCGGAACTACTCAAAACTCTAGGCAGAGACTGGAGAATGATATCGACTTGGGTTTCCCCATCGATCTCAGCTCCGAGGACTTCCATCTCATTAAGATGAGCCATCATCTTGAGAACATGATCCCTAACGGGTGTTCCCTCGATCATGGAGGTTGTCATCAAGTTTCTCATCGCCTCTTGCCTAGCCGCCCTACTCTGATGTTCGAAAAGTTCCTTGAGATTTACCATCATGTCATAAGCTGTGGCCATGGCCTGATGCTGATGTTGCAGCACATTTGACATAGATGCCAAAATGTAACACTGCGCCATCTCATCTGCCTTGATCCATTTCTCATAACTGTCTCTCTCCTTTTCATCAGAGTCATAGATGGGCTTAGGAGGACAGACCTCGAAGAGTACAAATTTGTACTCTTCCGCAGTTAATACAATATCCAGATTTCTTTTCCAATCAATGTAGTTTGGTCCAATAAGTTTGTTTTTTTTTAAATCACAGCAAGTGGGTTGAAAGCCATTTGAAAAACCTAAGAATCACAATGATCAAAATATTAGATTTCAAATATTATTGATTCCTCAAAACAATAAAATTCCGAAATCAACCAACACCTCAAATCACCGAGAATATCGCATGCCACGCTGTGTGGACGTGTACGAATTCTACATTTGTAAGAGGAGGTTTTACCCATTAATTTTATTATCTTGTCAACCTTACTTTTTGACAAATAAAATTAATAGTTGGTTCCTCTTTGGCCCTACAAATAAAAGCAGTGACTCCGATAGGGAGGATACTTTATTTGCATCTAAGTGTGCACCATTACATGATACTAAGGGAATTATTTCGGATTATGTGTCTTACCGCTGTGGAAGTACACATGCTCCTAGATAATTTCCTATAACCATTATTTGACCTAGTGATCCGCAAACAAACCCATCCGTAGGGAGGAAGGAACTCAGAGCCGATACACAGGTTTGTTGCATCACACGTCAAATTGTAATGGAGGCCGCGGGAATTAATTAAAATGTTCCTCTCCCACTTAGTAAATTGAAAATGAGGAATTTTATAACATACACAACATGCATATAAAACAAATATGCAATAAATATGGAAAAAATAGAATTTTTCCAACTATTATGGCATTGTCCTCCAATACGCATCCCGTCGTGTCGCCACCTCGTCCGCTCCATCTTTTCTCGTGCACAAGTCACCAAAGAGATCCGAGCCGAGATATATCATTTTAATTTACATCCATCGATCCTATACTCCACGAAAAAGTGTACAAATAATCAAGATCGAAAGTAAACTAAAATGAGCGGCTAAACAATGTCGTATTTAATTACAAAAAATTAAATACTAATCTAGCCTCGTCAACCCTGAGGTTTCAAATAATAAATACTTACACACATCCAATCACATACACACATATGGCCATAATAGTCGGATCTTATGCCTGCAACCAAAGAGTTAAACTACGCATATCCTACTATTATCTGGCACATATAATATATGAAAAAGTGCATAAAAATTAACCGAATCCCAAACAGACAAAACCGGAAACCGTGGCTCTGATACCACTTGTAGGGGGTTGCATCGGAGGCTCATTGGCTCCCATGTCCCCGGAATTTTCACTAATGAAAGAATTAATCCGGATGGGATGAGTTTCCTTAGCACAACCAATTCGTCATCTTGCTAACAACTTGAGTGATCGCTTGAACAAACTAGTTGTTCAAGCAACACAACTCTTCTAGTTGGTTAGCCGCGGAAGAGACGACGGACGGATCGCCGGTTTTTGTGTTTGTCTTCGGGGTCCAAGATTATACAAAATATATACATATGCATAATTGTATAATCAACAATTAAAACAACATGCTCAGATCTGAAAATAAAGTTGTACCACTTTATACCTTATGATCTTCTACCGTATGTCCTTTCCTCCTCGTGGCCGACGTGTGGACGAAGATCCTCCACGAGTAGAAGCCTTCTAGATCACGTTCTTCCCTTCCTTGTCCGCTACGAACAAAGAGAAGAACCAACAATACCTTTCCTTTCTAGAACCGGCCAGCAAGCTAGGGAGTTTGATGCAACCGCCGGCCAAGGAACAATGGACGAACCGCCGGCCACCTTGGAGATTGGAGAAGTGTCGGCCACCAAGGAGAAAGGGAGGAGGAAGAGCGCCGGCCAAGGAATAGAGGAGGAAGATAGATAGGTGCCGCCAACCTTAGGAAGAAGAAGGGTTCTTCTTCTCTTGATGCCGCCCAAGCTCCTTCCAAAACCTAGCCGCCCAAGCCCTTATTCTCCTAGGGTTTCTTGCCGCCCAAGATTGGAGAGGCAAAACCCTAATTTTTCCTTGAACCAATTCTTCATGCCGCCCAACCTAAGCTTTCCTTATATAGAGTTAGGCTTAGGACTCCTTTAATCTCCACCGTCGGATCTAGGGATTTAATCTCCACCGTCGGATCTAGGGTTTTATCCCAACCGTCGGATCTAGGGTTTCATCCCAACCGTCGGATCTAGGGTTTCAGCCCAACCGTCGATTTAGGATTTCATCCTAACCATCGGATCTAGGGATTTAATCTCAACCGTTGGTTCTAGGATTTCATCTTAACCATCGGATCTAGGGATTTAATCTCAACCGTTGGTTCTAGGTTTCATCCCAACCATCTGATCTAGGATTCATCCCAACCGTTGGTTCTAGGTTTTGTTTTACATTCTTGGATCTAGACTTCACAAGGATTATATTAGGCTACGATAGGGACCATAAGGAGGAGATGGATCTTGGCCACCCAATGGATCCGAACCACACAAACTTGATCCATCAATGATGTTTCCATTCCACTAGAGGATCATCATTGAACTACCTCACCAACCCCATAAATTAATATGGGCTCCATATATTATTTGTACATTAATCTCCCGTGTTTAAGATATCGAATGTCCGTCAATTAATTGATTCTTGACCATCGATTAATTAACATCTAATTCCTCGAGTAGTACCACTCAACCTTATCATCATGTTGACTAAGTCAACCATTTGGGTTTACATGATGAACCTTATGAGCTCCTCGAGGGGACATCATCAACCTAATATATAGGACACGGTTTCCTCCTATAATCAGGCACACCATGTAAATAATATCATTTCCCAACTTACCGGGCATATTGATTTAATCCATCTAATTCTCACCCTATGGTAAATCAAAGAAATAAATACTAAGTACATGTGCCCGTTATTATATCGGGATTAAGAGCATGTACAACATAATATCCGAGGTCCGATTCAATTATGTAGTCATTACTAAATTGAATCACCTCTATGTCGGTCATACTCAATACACCTAAGTGTACTAGTGTAACTCTCTGTTCAAGATAAAACAATACCAAGCTACACTACAACCATGCCAATGGTTTGTCCAAAACCATCTTGGTTGTGAGCCTCTACTTATATTCTACAAGGGACTGATAACATGATCTTCTATGCCACACCAAGCACCATGTTATCTACAATGTAAAATATTAGACAATATGCACACACATATAATAAATATATAAAGTGCAAACAATGATCATGTGATTCTTATTCCAAAATAAAATGTTCATACAAAAAGAGCTAGGCTTTGGTATACATTCCAACAATCTCCCACTTATACTAAAGACTATGTCATCACTTGCCATACATCGATCCCCATGTCCTCCACATGCCTATCAAAGCGCTTTATTTGGAAGGGCCTTAGTGAATGGATCCGCCAGGTTATCCTCTGATGCAATCTTGGCGACAACAACTTCTCCTCGCTTTACGATCTCTCGTATATGGTGGTACTTGCGCTCTATGTGTTTACTCGCCTTGTGGGCTCATGGTTCCTTCGAGTTTGCAACTTCACCACTATTATCACAATAAATTGTGATAGTTCTGGGCAAACCAGAATCACATCCAAGTCCATCAAAAGTTCTGAGCCATCTGACTTCCTTTGGCGCCTCGAGCCACATACTCGACTTCCATGGTAGAGTCCATACGCATTTACCTTCACTCCTCCATACTATGGCTCCACCTCCAAAAGTAAACACAAACCCGAGGTAGACTTACTCTTGTCCCTATCGATTGGAAATCCGAATCAGTGTAACCCACGGGGACTAATTGATCTGCAGTAAACCACATATAATCCTAGTCCTTCTCGGGTACTTCAATATATGCTTTACCGATCCAATGTCCCTAACCGGGATTACTCTAATATGTCTAACCATGCCACGGCAGCGGATATATTCAATTTCATACTTAGCATAGCATACATAAGGCTTCCTCTTTGCCAAGCATAAGGAACCGCCTTTCCTCTATCTCCTTTGATGTTTTGGGACACATCTGTTTAGATAAAGGAACTCCATGCCTAAATGGTAGAAAACCTTTCTTGGAGTTCTGCATGCTAAAACGAGCAAGGATAGTGTCAATGTATGAAGCTTGAGATAAGCACAACATCCTTTTCTTGCGATCCCTTATAACTTTGATCCCAAGGATGTGTCCCACTTCTCCCAAGTCCTTCATGTCAAACTGTTTGGACAACCATACCCTTACGTCTGATAACACTTTGATATTGTTGCCAACTAACAAAATGTCATCTACGTATAGTACAAGAAACACCACTACGATCCGTCACATCTCTTGTATACACAAGGCTCATCCGGACTTTGAATAAATCCATATGATGGATTACCTCATCAGTGGATGTTCCAAGATCTAGAAGCTTGCTTCAATCTATAAATGGACCGATTAAGCTTACATACAAGATGCTCTTTGCCTTTAGCAATGAATCCCTCTGGTTGCCGCATATAGATGTTCTCCTCAAGACTTCCGTTAAGGAAAGCTGTCTTGACATCCATCTGCCAAATCTCATAATCCATATGAGCTATAGATAAGAGAATCCGGATAGACTTAAGAATGGCTACCGTGAAAATGTCTCCTCATAATCGATACCCTCTTTACGAGTATACCCTTTCGCAACAAGCCTAGCTTTGAAGGTCTCAACCTTCCGATCTACTCCTCTCTTTCTCTTGTAGATCCACTTGCATCCAATGGTTTTTACACCATCGGGTGGTTCTACTAGCTCCCGGACTGATTAGAATCCATAGATTCTATCTCTGAATTCATCGCTCTTTGCCAAGATCGCATCTCTATCTTGGATTGCCTCGTCATATGTCCGAGGATCAGGTTCATGTTCACGGGGACTAAGTCGAAGACTCTCCCAAAAACATGAATCTCTCGGGTTGTCTAACAACCCTCCCACTCTGACGAGTGCCTCCCGTGTATGCTCTGTGACAGCGGTGCGGTGACTTGTGGTGTCTCCTCTTATGCAGGTGTGTGCTGAAGTCGGGACTTCCCTGTCGCTCCTCGAGAACAATCCTACTCTTGGGCTTGTGGTTCATTACATAATCCTCCTCTAGAAATCGGCATTCGTGCTACGATCACCCTCGATCTCTAAGATTATAAAACAAACCACCTTTCATTCCCTTAGGGTAGCCAACAAACATGCATACTTACACGAGGTTCCAACTTACGGCATCGACCTTGGCACATGTCTTTGGACTCCCCATATCGAATATGTCTTAGACTAGGCTTTGCCCGATCCACAATTCTATAGGTAGAAGGTACTGATTTGGATGGAACCAAGTTGAGTATACATTCGTATCCGGTGCATACCCGAGCGAAAGCAGGTAACTCGAGAATAACTCATCATCGATCGACCATCTCCATAAGAGTCCTATTCCTTCTCTGCTACACCATTCTGTTTGGGGTGTGCGGTGCGAACAATTAGGATTGAATCCCAGCCTCTGATAAGTAATTCCTAAACTCTCCCAAGAGGTACTCGCCACCACGATCAGATCGTAATGTCTTGATACTTTTACCTTGATGGTTCTCCACATCAGCCTTGAATTCTTTGAACCTGTCAAAGCATTGGACTTCTTGGCGCATCAAGTAAATGTATCCATATCTTGAATAATGTCGTCTATAAATGAGGCGAAATATTCAAAACCACCTCTTTCTGGATAGACATAGGACCGCACAAATCAGAATGAACCAATTCTAACACATCTTTGGCTCTATACCCTTGGCCTTGAAAGGCCTCTTGGTCATTACCTTCCAAGCAAGATTAGAGGTTGGGAGATCCTCCACCACTAATGAACCCAATGGTCCATCAGCTATCAACCTTTGAATTCTGCTTAGGTTAATATGACCAAGCCTTAGATGCCTAAGATATGTCTGGTTCATTTTCGAAGGTTCTTTTCTCTTATTAGACTTAGAAGATGAGTTATTAATTTCTATATGCATCGTGGAAGTTTTTTCAAGAGTATATAAATTGCCAACCAATGTACGAGCAGATAATCTCCTATTCCTTTTTATAACCACTTTGTCATTAAAAAGCAGAATATCCATCCATAAACAATTGAAACTGAAATTAAATTTTCTAAAAGTAGGTACATAAAGACAATTTCTCAAAACCAAAACTTTATTCCTATCAAAAGATAAATAAACGCCTCCCATCGCAATAGCCGCCACCTTCAAGCATTGCCCATGAAGACTGGTAATCTCTCCTCACTAGTCGCCTGGTTTCTCGAACCCCCGCAAAGTATTGCAGACATGATCAGTGGCTCTCAGATCTACACACCGTAATCGTAGATAACACCGCTAAACATGTTTCAACAACTAAACAAGAAGATATACCTTTGTTCTTTCGGCGAGGACAGTCCGCCTTCAAATGTCCAGTCTGCTTGCAAGGAAGCACTTGCCTTTCTGCTTCTTCACTCCTGCCTGAGGTCCCACTGCCACCTTCTTCGATCCACCTTGCCTCTTCTTCTTCTTACCTTTTGGTTAAGAGGAAGAAACCTTCTGAGCGACCATGGCTTGAGCACTTTGACGAAAAAGCCCCTCTGCCGCCTGGAGTTCTGTCAGAAGCTCCGCCAACGAATACAACCTCTTGTTCATGTTGTAGTTGAGGCGGAACTACTCAAAACTCTAGGCAGAGACTGGAGAATGATATCGACTTGGGTTTCCCCATCGATCTCAGCTCCGAGGACTTCCATCTCATTAAGATGAGCCATCATCTTGAGAACATGATCCCTAACGGGTGTTCCCTCGATCATGGAGGTTGTCATCAAGTTTCTCATCGCCTCTTGCCTAGCCGCCCTACTCTGATGTCCGAAAAGTTCCTTGAGATTTACCATCATGTCATAAGTGGCTATGGCTCGATGTCGATGTTGCAAAGACATTTGACATAGATGCCAAAATGTAACACCGCGCCATCTCTCATCCGCTTGATCCATTTCTCATAACTGTCTCTCTCCTTTTCATCAGAGTCATAGATGTGCTTAGTAGGACAGACCTCGAAGATTACAAATTTGTACTCTTCCGCTGTTAATACAATATCCAGATTTCTTTTCCAATCAATGTAGTTTGGTCCAATAAGTTTGTTTTTTTAAATCACAGAAGTGGGTTGAAAGCCATTTGAAAAACCTAAGAATCACAATGATCAAAATATTAGATTTCAAATATTATTGATTCCTCAAAACAATAAAATTCCGAAATCAACCAACACCTCAAATCACCGAGAATATCGCATGCCACGCTGTGTGGACGTGTATACGAATTCTACATTTGTAAGAGAGGTTTTACCCATTAATTTTATTATCTTGTCAACCTTACTTTTTGACAAATAAAATTAATAGTTGGTTCCTCTTTGGCCCTACAAATAAAAAGCAAGGACTCAGATAGAGGATACTTCTATTTGCATCTAAGTGTGCACCATTACACGATACTAAGGGAATTATTTGGATTATGTGTCTTACATGTGGAAGTACACATGCTCCTAGATAATTTCCTATAACCATTATTTGACCTAGTGATCCGCAAAACAAACCCATCCGATGGGGAGGAAGGAACTCAGAGCCGATACACAGGTTTGTTGCATCACACGTCAAATTGTAATGGAGGCCGCGGGAATTAATTAAAATGTTCCTCTCCCACTTAGTAAATTGAAAATGAGGAATTTTATAACATACACAACATGCATATAAAACAAATATGCAATAAATATGGAAAAAATAGAATTTTTCCAACTATTATGGCATTGTCCTCCAATACGCATCCCGTCGTGTCGCCACCTCGTCCGCTCCATCTTTTCTCGTGCACAAGTCACCAAAGAGATCCGAGCCGAGATATATCATTTTAATTTACATCCATCGATCCTATACTCCACGAAAAAGTGTACAAATAATCAAGATCGAAAGTAAACTAAAATGAGCGGCTAAACAATGTCGTATTTAATTACAAAAAATTAAATACTAATCTAGCCTCGTCAACCCTGAGGTTTCAAATAATAAATACTTACACACATCCAATCACATACATATGGCCATAATAGTCGGATCTTATGCCGCAACCAAAGAGTTAAACTACGCATATCCTACTATTATCTGGCACATATAATATATGAAAAAGTGCATAAAAATTAACCGAATCCCAAACACACAAAACCAGAAACTGTGGCTCTGATACCACTTGCAGGGGGATGCTTCGGAGGCTCATTTTCTCCCATGTCCCCGGAATTTTCACTAATGAAAGAATTAATCCGGATGGGATGAGTTTCCTTAGCACAACCAATTCGTCATCTTGCTAACAACTTGAGTGATCGCTTGAACAAACTAGTTGTTCAAGCAACACAACTCTTCTAGTTGGTTAGCCGCGGAAGAGACGACGGACGGATCGCCGGTTTTTGTGTTTGTCTTCGGGGTCCAAGATTATACAAAATATATACATATGCATAATTGTATAATCAACAATTAAAACAACATGCTCAGATCTGAAAATAAAGTTGTACCACTTTATACCTTATGATCTTCTACATGTATGTCCTTTCCTCCTCGTGGGGCGTGTGGACGAAGATCCTCCACGAGTAGAAGCCTTCTAGATCACGTTCTTCCCTTCCTTGTCCGCTACGAACAAAGAGAAGAACCAACAATACCTTTCCTTTCTAGAACCGGCCAGCAAGCTAGGGAGTTTGATGCAACCGCCGGCCAAGGAACAATGGACGAACCGCCGGCCACCTTGGAGATTGGAGAAGTGTCGGCCACCAAGGAGAAAGGGAGGAGGAAGAGCGCCGGCCAAGGAATAGAGGAGGAAGATAGATAGGTGCCGCAACCTTAGGAAGAAGAAGGGTTCTTCTTCTCTTGATGCCTAAGCTCCTTCCAAAACCTAGCCGCCCAAGCCCTTATTCTCCTAGGGTTTCTTGCCGCCCAAGATTGGAGAGGCAAAACCCTAATTTTTCCTTGAACCAATTCTTCATGCCGCCCAACCTAAGCTTTCCTTATATAGAGTTAGGCTTAGGACTCCTTTAATCTCCACCGTCGGATCTAGGGATTTAATCTCCACCGTCGGATCTAGGGTTTTATCCCAACCGTCGGATCTAGGGTTTCATCCCAACCGTCGGATCTAGGGTTTCAGCCCAACCGTCGATTTAGGATTTCATCCTAACCATCGGATCTAGGGATTTAATCTCAACCGTTGGTTCTAGGATTTCATCTTAACCATCGGATCTAGGGATTTAATCTCAACCGTTGGTTCTAGGGTTTCATCCCAACCATCGGATCTAGGGATTCATCCCAACCGTCGGTTCTTGGTTTTGTTTTACATCCTTGGATCTAGACTTCACGAGAATTATATTAGGCTATGATAGGGACCATAAGGAGGAGATGGATCTTGGCCACCCGATGGATCGGAACCACACTCACTTGACCCATCAATGATGTTCCATTCCACTAGAGGATCATCATCGAACTACCTCACCAACCCCCATAAATTAATATGGGCTCCATATATTATTTGTACATCCATCTCCCCGTGTTTAAGATATCGAATGTCCGTCAATTAATTGATTTACTGACCATCAATTAATTAACATCTAATTCCTCGAGTAGTACCACTCAACCTTATCATCATGTTGACTAAGTCAAGCTGGGTTTACATGATGAACCTTATGAGCTCCTCATGGGGACATCATCAACCTAATATATAGGACACGGTTTCCTCCTATAATCAATGGCACACCATGTAAATAATATCATTTCCCAACTTACCGGGCATATTGATTTAATCCATCTAAATCTCACCCTATGGTAAATCAAAGAAATAAATACTAAGTACATGTGCCCGTTATTATATCGGGATTAAGAGCATGTACAACATAATATCCGAGGTCCAATTCAATTATGTAGTCAGCAATTAATTGAATCACCTCTATGTCGGTCCTGCTCAATACACCTAAGTGTACTAGTGTAACTCTATGTTTAAGACAAAACAATACCAAACTACACCACAACCATGCCAATGGTTTGTCCAAAACCATCTTGGTTGTGAGCCTCTACTTATATTCTACAAGGGACTGATAACATGATCTTCTGTGCCACACCAAGCACCATGTTATCTAGAATGTAAAATATTAGACAATATGCACACATATAATAAATATAAAGTGCAAACAATGATCATGTGATTCTTATTCCAAAATAAAATGTTCATACAAAAAGAGCTAGGCTTTCAGTATACATTCCAACATTCTCCCACTTATACTAAAAGACTATGCCGTCATCACACTGCCATACATCTGATCCCCATGTCCTCCACATGCCTATCAAACGCTTTCGCTGGAAGGGCCTTAGTGAATGGATCCGCCAGGTTATCCTCTAATGCAATCTTGGCAACAGCTACTTCTCCTCGCTTTACGATCTCTCGTATATGGTGGTACTTGCGCTCTATGTGTTTACTCGCATTATGGGCTCGTGGTTCCTTCGAGTTTGCAACTGCACCACTGTTATCACAATAAATTGTGATAGTTTTGGGCAAACCAGGAATCACATCCAAGTCCATCAAGAAGTTCCTGAGCCATACAGTTTCTTTGGCTTCCTCAGAAGCTGCCACATACTCAGCTTCCATGGTAGAGTCCTCCACGCATTTCTGCTTGACACTCCTCCATACTATGGCTCCACCTCCAAAAGTAAACACAAACCCCGAGGTAGACTTACTCTTGTCCCTATCTGATTGGAAATCCGAATCCGTGTAACCCACAGGGACTAATTGGTCTGCCTGGTAAACCAGCATATAATCCCTAGTCATTCTCAGGTACTTCAATATATGCTTTACCGCAGTCCAATGTCCCTAACCAGGATTACTCTAATATCTGCTAATCATGCCCACGGCAAAGCAGATATTCAATTTCATACTTAGCATAGCATACATAAGGCTTCCTACTGCCGAAGCATAAGGAACCGCCTTCATGTCCTCTATCTCCTTTGATGTTTTGGGACACATCTCTTTAGATAAAGGAACTCCATGCCTAAATGGTAGAAAACCTTTCTTGGAGTTCTGCATGCTAAAACGAGCAAGGATAGTGTCAATGTATGAAGCTTGAGATAAGCACAACATCCCTTCCTTGCGATCCCTTATAACTTTGATCCCAAGGATGTGTCCCACTTCTCCCAAGTCCTTCATGTCAAACTGTTTGGACAACCATACCCTTACGTCTGATAACACTTTGATATTGTTGCCAACTAACAAAATGTCATCTACGTATAGTACAAGAAACACCACTACGATCCCGTCACATCTCTTGTATACACAAGGCTCATCCGAACTTTGAATAAATCCATATGACTGGATTACCTCATCAAAGCGGATGTTCCAAGATCTAGAAGCTTGCTTCAATCTATAAATTGACTGATTAAGCTTACAAACAAGATGCTCTTTACCTTTAGCAATGAATCCCTCTGGCTGATGTATATAGATGTTCTCCTCATGACTTTAGTTAAGGAAAGATGTCTTGACATCCATCTACTAAATCTCATAATCCATATGAGCAGCTATAGATAAGAGAATCCGGATAGACTTAAGAATGGCTACCGGTGAAAATGTCTCCTCATAATCGATACCCTCTTTCTGAGTATACCCTTTCATGCAAGCCTAGATTTGAAGGTCTCAACCTTCCTGTCTACTCCTCTCTTTCTCTTGTAGATCCACTTGCATCCAATGGTTTTTACACCATCTGGTGGTTCTACTAGCTCCCAGACCTGATTAGAATCCATAGATTCTATCTCTGAATTCATCGCTTTTTGCCAAGATACTGCATCTTTATCTTGGATTGCCTCGTCATATGTCCAAGGATCAGGTTCATGTTCATCAGGGACTAAGTCCGAAGACTCTCCCAAAAACATGAATCTCTCGGGTTGTCTAACAACCCTCCCACTACGACGAGGTGCCTCCTGTGTATGCTCTGTGACACGCGGTGCAGTGACTTGTGGTGTCTCCTCTTGTACCGGTGGTACTGAAGTCGGGACTTCCCCTGTCAACTCCTCAAGAACAATCCTACTCTTGGGCTTGTGGTTCATTACATAATCCTCCTCTAGAAATCTGTCATTCGTGCTAACGATCACCCTCTGATCTCTAAGATTATAAAACAAACCACCTTTCATTCCCTTAGGGTAGCCAACAAACATGCATACTTCTATACGAGGTTCCAACTTACCAGCATCAGCCTTCAGCACATGTTCTGGACTCCCCCATATCCGAATATGTCTTAGACTAGGCTGTCGCCCAGTCCACAATTCTATAGGGGTAGAAGGTACTGATTTGGATGGAACCAAGTTCAGAGTATACATTGCCGTATCCAGTGCATACCCCCAGAACGAAACAGGTAACTCAGAATAACTCATCATCGATCTGACCATCTCCATAAGAGTCCTATTCCTTCGCTCTGCTACACCATTCTGCTGGGGTGTGCCAGGTGCAGACAATTAGGATTGAATCCCAGCCTCTGATAAGTAATTCCTAAACTCTCCCAAGAGGTACTCGCCACCACGATCAGATCGTAATGTCTTGATACTTTTACCTTGATGGTTCTCCACATCAGCCTTGAATTCTTTGAACCTGTCAAAGCATTCAGACTTGCGGCGCATCAAGTAAATGTATCCATATCTTGAATAATCGTCTATAAATGAGACGAAATATTCAAAACCACCTCTTTCCTGGATAGACATAGGACCGCACAAATCAGAATGAACCAATTCTAACACATCTTTGGCTCTATACCCCTTGGCCTTGAAAGGCCTCTTGGTCATTTTACCTTCCAAGCAAGATTCGTAGGTTGGGAGATCCTCCACCACTAATGAACCCAATGGTCCATCAGCTATCAACCTTTGAATTCTGCTTAGGTTAATATGACCAAGCCTTAGATGCCTAAGATATGTCTGGTTCATTTTCGAAGGTTCTTTTCTCTTATTAGACTTAGAAGATGAGTTATTAATTTCTATATGCATCGTGGAAGTTTTCGGTTCAAGAGTATATAAATTGCCAACCAATGTACCAGAACAGGTAATCTCCCTATTCCTTTTTATAACCACTTTGTCATTAAAAGAAACAGAATATCCATCCATAAACAATTTAGAAACTGAAATTAAATTCTTTCTAAAAGTAGGTACATAAAGACAATTTCTCAAAACCAAAACTTTATTCCTATCAAAAGATAAATAAACATCTCCCACTGTAATAGCCGCCACCTTTGAAGCATTGCCCATGAAGAAGGTAATCTCTCCCTCAGCTAGTCGTCGGGTTTCCTGGAACCCCTGCAAAGTATTGCAGACATGATCAGTGGCTCCTTTATCTACACACCAGACACTGGTAGATAACACCGCTAAACATGTTTCAACAACTAAACAAGAAGATATACCTTTGTTCTTTCGGCGAGGACAGTCCGCCTTCAAATGTCCAGTCTGCTTGCAAGGAAGCACTTGCCTTTCTGCTTCTTCACTCCTGCCTGAGGTCCCACTGCCACCTTCTTCGATCCACCTTGCCTCTTCTTCTTCTTACCTTTCGGTTTAGAGGAAGAAACCTTCTGAGCGACCATGGCTTGAGCACTTTGACGAAAAAGCCCCTCTGCCGCCTGGAGTTCTGTCAGAAGCTCCGCCAACGAATACAACCTCTTGTTCATGTTGTAGTTGAGGCGGAACTGCTCAAAACTCCTAGGCAGAGACTGGAGAATGATATCGACTTGGGTTTCCCCATCGATCTCAGCTCCGAGGACTTCCATCTCATTAAGATGAGCCATCATCTTGAGAACATGATCCCTAACGGGTGTTCCCTCGATCATGGAGGTTGTCATCAAGTTTCTCATCGCCTCTTGCCTAGCCGCCCTACTCTGATGTTCGAAAAGTTCCTTGAGATTTACCATCATGTCATAAGCTGTGGCCATGGCCTGATGCTGATGTTGCAGCACATTTGACATAGATGCCAAAATGTAACACTGCGCCATCTCATCTGCCTTGATCCATTTCTCATAACTGTCTCTCTCCTTTTCATCAGAGTCATAGATGGGCTTAGGAGGACAGACCTCGAAGAGTACAAATTTGTACTCTTCCGCAGTTAATACAATATCCAGATTTCTTTTCCAATCAATGTAGTTTGGTCCAATAAGTTTGTTTTTTTTTAAATCACAGCAAGTGGGTTGAAAGCCATTTGAAAAACCTAAGAATCACAATGATCAAAATATTAGATTTCAAATATTATTGATTCCTCAAAACAATAAAATTCCGAAATCAACCAACACCTCAAATCACCGAGAATATCGCATGCCACGCTGTGTGGACGTGTACGAATTCTACATTTGTAAGAGGAGGTTTTACCCATTAATTTTATTATCTTGTCAACCTTACTTTTTGACAAATAAAATTAATAGTTGGTTCCTCTTTGGCCCTACAAATAAAAGCAGTGACTCCGATAGGGAGGATACTTCTATTTGCATCTAAGTGTGCACCATTACATGATACTAAGGGAATTATTTCGGATTATGTGTCTTACCGCTGTGGAAGTACACATGCTCCTAGATAATTTCCTATAACCATTATTTGACCTAGTGATCCGCAAACAAACCCATCCGTAGGGAGGAAGGAACTCAGAGCCGATACACAGGTTTGTTGCATCACACGTCAAATTGTAATGGAGGCCGCGGGAATTAATTAAAATGTTCCTCTCCCACTTAGTAAATTGAAAATGAGGAATTTTATAACATACACAACATGCATATAAAACAAATATGCAATAAATATGGAAAAAATAGAATTTTTCCAACTATTATGGCATTGTCCTCCAATACGCATCCCGTCGTGTCGCCACCTCGTCCGCTCCATCTTTTCTCGTGCACAAGTCACCAAAGAGATCCGAGCCGAGATATATCATTTTAATTTACATCCATCGATCCTATACTCCACGAAAAAGTGTACAAATAATCAAGATCGAAAGTAAACTAAAATGAGCGGCTAAACAATGTCGTATTTAATTACAAAAAATTAAATACTAATCTAGCCTCGTCAACCCTGAGGTTTCAAATAATAAATACTTACACACATCCAATCACATACACACATATGGCCATAATAGTCGGATCTTATGCCTGCAACCAAAGAGTTAAACTACGCATATCCTACTATTATCTGGCACATATAATATATGAAAAAGTGCATAAAAATTAACCGAATCCTAAACACACAAAACCGGAAACCGTGGCTCTGATACCACTTGTAGGTGGTTGCTTCGGAGGCTCATTGGCTCCTATGTCCCGGGATTAAAATTTTCACTAATGAAAGAATTAATGCGGATGGGATGAGCTTCCTTAGCACAACCAATTCGTCATCTTGCTAACAACTTGAGTGATCGCTTGAACAAACTAGTTGTTCAAGCAACACAACTCTTCTAGTTGGTTAGCCGCGGAAGAGACGACGGACGGATCGCCGGTTTTTGTGTTTGTCTTCGGGGTCCAAGATTATACAAAATATATACATATGCATAATTGTATAATCAACAATTAAAACAACATGCTCAGATCTGAAAATAAAGTTGTACCACTTTATACCTTATGATCTTCTACCGTATGTCCTTTCCTCCTCGTGGCCGACGTGTGGACGAAGATCCTCCACGAGTAGAAGCCTTCTAGATCACGTTCTTCCCTTCCTTGTCCGCTACGAACAAAGAGAAGAACCAACAATACCTTTCCTTTCTAGAACCGGCCAGCAAGCTAGGGAGTTTGATGCAACCGCCGGCCAAGGAACAATGGACGAACCGCCGGCCACCTTGGAGATTGGAGAAGTGTCGGCCACCAAGGAGAAAGGGAGGAGGAAGAGCGCCGGCCAAGGAATAGAGGAGGAAGATAGATAGGTGCCGCCAACCTTAGGAAGAAGAAGGGTTCTTCTTCTCTTGATGCCGCCCAAGCTCCTTCCAAAACCTAGCCGCCCAAGCCCTTATTCTCCTAGGGTTTCTTGCCGCCCAAGATTGGAGAGGCAAAACCCTAATTTTCCTTGAACCAATTCTTCATGCCCAACCTAAGCTTTCCTTATATAGAGTTAGGCTTAGGACTCCTTTAATCTCCACCGTCGGATCTAGGGATTTAATCTCACCGTCGGATCTGGGGTTTTATCCCAACCGTCGGATCTAGGGTTTCATCCCAACCGTCGGATCTAGGGTTTCACCGTCGATTTAGGATTTCATCCTAACCATCGGATCTAGGGATTTAATCTCAACCGTTGGTTCTAGGATTTCATCTTAACCATCGGATCTAGGGATTTAATCTCAACCGTTGGTTCTAGGGTTTCATCCCAACCATCGGATCTAGGGATTCATCCCAACCGTCGGTTCTTGGTTTTGTTTTACATCCTTGGATCTAGACTTCACGAGAATTATATTAGGCTATGATAGGGACCATAAGGAGGAGATGGATCTTGGCCACCCGATGGATCGGAACCACACTCACTTGACCCATCAATGATGTTCCATTCCACTAGAGGATCATCATCGAACTACCTCACCAACCCCCATAAATTAATATGGGCTCCATATATTATTTGTACATCCATCTCCCCGTGTTTAAGATATCGAATGTCCGTCAATTAATTGATTTACTGATCATCAATTAATTAACATCTAATTCCTCGAGTAGTACCACTCAACCTTATCATCATGTTGACTAAGTCAACCAGCTGGGTTTACATGATGAACCTTATGAGCTCCTCATGGGGACATCATCAACCTAATATATAGGACACGGTTTCCTCCTATAATCAATGGCACACCATGTAAATAATATCATTTCCCAACTTACCGGGCATATTGATTTAATCCATCTAAATCTCACCCTATGGTAAATCAAAGAAATAAATACTAAGTACATGTGCCCGTTATTATATCGGGATTAAGAGCATGTACAATATAATATCCGAGGTCCGATTCAATTATGTAGTCAGCAATTAATTGAATCACCTCTATGTCAGTCTTGCTCAATACACCTAAGTGTACTAGTGTAACTCTATGTTTAAGACAAAACAATACCAAACTACACCACAACCATGCCAATGGTTTGTCCAAAACCATCTTGGTTGTGAGCCTCTACTTATATTCTACAAGGGACTGATAACATGATCTTCTGTGCCACACCAAGCACCATGTTATCTAGAATGTAAAATATTAGACAATATGCACACATATAATAAATATAAAGTGCAAACAATGATCATGTGATTCTTATTCCAAAATAAAATGTTCATACAAAAAGAGCTAGGCTTTCAGTATACATTCCAACATTCTCCCACTTATACTAAAAGACTATGCCGTCATCACCGCCATACATCCGATCCCCATGTCCTCCACATGCCTATCAAGCGCTTTACTGGAAGGGCCTTAGTGAATGGATCCGCCAGTTATCCTCTAATGCAATCTTGGCAGACTACTTCTCCTCGCTACGATCTCTCGATAAGGTGGTACTTGCGCCTATGTGTTTACTCGCTTTATGGGCTCGTGGTTCCTTCGAGTTTGCAATCGCATCAAGTATCACAATAAATTGTGATAGTTTGGGCAAACCAGAATCACATCCAAGTCCATCAAGAAGTTCCCGAGCCATACAAGCTTCCGCACGCTTCGTAGGTCGCCACATACTCACTTCCATGGTAGAGTCCGCCACGATTTCGCTTGACACTCTCCATACTATGGCTCCACCTCCAAAAGTAAACACAAACCCCGAGGTAGACTTACTCTTGTCCCTATCGGTAACTACATGTGGACTAATTGATCCGCCTGCAAACCAAAGATATAATCCCTAGTCCTTCTCGTGTACTTCAATATATGCTTTACACACCAATGTCCTCTGTCCAGATTACTCGATATCTGCTAACCATGCCTACTAAAGCAGATATCCGTCTCGTACATAGCATAGCATACATAAGGCTTCCTATCGCCAAGCATAAGGAACCGCCTTCATGTCCTCTATCTCCTTTGATGTTTTGGGACACATCTCTTAGATAAAGGAACTCCATGCCTAAAAGGTAGAAAACCTTTCTTGAGTTCTCGCATGCTAAAACGAGCAAGGATAGTGTCAATGTATGAAGCTTCGAGATAAGCACAACATCCTTCCTTATGATCCCTTATAACTTTGATCCCAAGGATGTGTCCCACTTCTCCCAAGTCCTTCATGTCAAACTGCTTGACAACCATACTTACGTCTGATAACACTTTGATATTGTTGCCAACTAACAAAATGTCATCTACGATAGTACAAGAAACACCACTACGATCCCGCCACATCTCTTGTATACACAAGGCTCATCCGACTTTGAATAAATCCATATGATCGATTACCTCATCAAAGCGGATGTTCCAAGATCTAGAAGCTTGCTTCAATCTATAAATGGACCGATTGCTTACAAACAAGATGCTCTTTACCTTTAGCAATGAATCCTCCGCCGTGATATAGATGTTCTCCTCAAGACTTCAAGGAAAGATGTCTTGACATCCATCTACTAAATCTCATAATCCATATGAGCAGCTATAGATAAGAGAATCCGGATAGACTTAAGAATGGCTATGGTGAAAATGTCTCCTCATAATCGATACCCTCTTTAAGTATACCCTTCAACAAGCCTAGCTTTGAAGGTCTCGACCTGCCCGTCTACTCCTCTCGGTCTCTTGTAGATCCACTTGCATCCCCTGGTTTTTACACCATCAGGTGGTTCTACTAGCTCCCAGACTTGATTAGAATCCATAGATTCTATCTCTAAATTCATCGCTTTTGCCAAGATATGATCTTTATCTTGGATTGCCTCGTCATATGTCCAGGATCAGTTCATGTTCATCGTGACTAAGTCCAAGACTCTCCCAAAACATGAATCTCTCGGGTTGTCTAACAACCCTCCCACTACGACGAGGTGCCTCCTGTATGCTCGCGGACACGCGGTGCAGTGACTTGTGGTGTCTCCTCTTGTACCGGTGGTACTGAAGTCGGGACTTCCCCTGTCAACTCCTCAAGAACAATCCTACTCTTGGGCTTGTGGTTCATTACATAATCCTCCTCTAGAAATCTGGCATTCGTGCTAACGATCACCCTCTGATCTCTAAGATTATAAAACAAACCACCTTTCATTCCCTTAGGGTAGCCAACAAACATGCATACTTCTATACGAGGTTCCAACTTACCAGCATCAGCCTTCAGCACATGTGCTGGACTCCCCCATATCCGAATATGTCTTAGACTAGGCTGTCGCCCAGTCCACAATTCTATAGGGGTAGAAGGTACTGATTTGGATGGAACCAAGTTCAGAGTATACATTGCCGTATCCAGTGCATACCCCCAGAACGAAACAGGTAACTCAGAATAACTCATCATCGATCTGACCATCTCCATAAGAGTCCTATTCCTTCGCTCTGCTACACCATTCTGCTGGGGTGTGCCAGGTGCAGACAATTGGGATTGAATCCCAGCCTCTGATAAGTAATTCCTAAACTCTCCCAAGAGGTACTCGCCACCACGATCAGATCGTAATGTCTTGATACTTTTACCTTGATGGTTCTCCACATCAGCCTTGAATTCTTTGAACTCACAAGCATTCAGACTTGCGGCGCATCAAGTAAATGTATCCATATCTTGAATAATCGTCTATAAATGAGACGAAATATTCAAAACCACCTCTTTCCTGGATAGACATAGGACCGCACAAATCAGAATGAACCAATTCTAACACATCTTTGGCTCTATACCCCTTGGCCTTGAAAGGCCTCTTGGTCATTTTACCTTCCAAGCAAGATTCGTAGGTTGGGAGATCCTCCACCACTAATGAACCCAATGGTCCATCAGCTATCAACCTTTGAATTCTGCTTAGGTTAATATGACCAAGCCTTAGATGCCTAAGATATGTCTGGTTCATTTTCGAAGGTTCTTTTCTCTTATTAGACTTAGAAGATGAGTTATTAATTTCTATATGCATCGTGGAAGTTTTCGGTTCAAGAGTATATAAATTGCCAACCAATGTACCAGAACAGGTAATCTCCCTATTCCTTTTTATAACCACTTTGTCATTAAAAGAAACAGAATATCCATCCATAAACAATTTAGAAACTGAAATTAAATTCTTTCTAAAAGTAGGTACATAAAGACAATTTCTCAAAACCAAAACTTTATTCCTATCAAAAGATAAATAAACATCTCCCACTGTAATAGCCGCCACCTTTGAAGCATTGCCCATGAAGAAGGTAATCTCTCCCTCAGCTAGTCGTCGGGTTTCCTGGAACCCCTGCAAAGTATTGCAGACATGATCAGTGGCTCCTTTATCTACACACCAGACACTGGTAGATAACACCGCTAAACATGTTTCAACAACTAAACAAGAAGATATACCTTTGTTCTTTCGGCGAGGACAGTCCGCCTTCAAATGTCCAGTCTGCTTGCAAGGAAGCACTTGCCTTTCTGCTTCTTCACTCCTGCCTGAGGTCCCACTGCCACCTTCTTCGATCCACCTTGCCTCTTCTTCTTCTTACCTTTTGGTTAAGAGGAAGAAACATTCTGAGCGACCATGGCTTGAGCACTTTGTGAAAAAGCCCTCTCGCACTGGAGTTCTCGGAAGCTCGCCAACGAATACAACCTCTTGTTCATGTTGTAGTTGAGGAACTACTCAAAACTCTAGGCAGATCGGAGAATGATATCGACTTGGGTTTCATCGATCTCACCCTCGAGGACTTCCATCTCATTAAGATGAGCCATCATCTTGAGAACATGATCCCTAACGGGTGTTCCCTCGATCATGGAGGTTGTCATCAAGTTTCTCATCGCCTCTTGCCTAGCCGCCCTACTCTGATGTTCGAAAAGTTCCTTGAGATTTACCATCATGTCATAAGTCAGGCCATGGCACGATGTCGATGTTGCAAAGACATTTGACATAGATGCCAAAATGTAACATCGCGCCATCTCATCCGCTTTGATCCATTTCTCATAACTCTCTCTCCTTTTCAATGTAGTCATAGATGGGCTTAGGAGGCGGACCTCAAGAGTACAAATTTGTACTCTTCCGCAGTTAATACAATATCCAGATTTCTTTTCCAATCAATGTAGTTTGGTCCAATAAGTTTGTTTTTTTAAATCACAAAGAAGTGGGTTGAAAGCCATTTGAAAAACCTAAGAATCACAATGATCAAAATATTAGATTTCAAATATTATTGATTCCTCAAAACAATAAAATTCCGAAATCAACCAACACCTCAAATCACCGAGAATATCGCATGCCACGCTGTGTGGACGTGTACGAATTCTACATTTGTAAGAGGAGGTTTTACCCATTAATTTTATTATCTTGTCAACCTTACTTTTTGACAAATAAAATTAATAGTTGGTTCCTCTTTGGCCCTACAAATAAAAGCAGTGACTCCGATAGGGAGGATACTTATTTGCATCTAAGTGTGCACCATTACACGATACTAAGGGAATTATTTCGGATTATGTGTCTTACATGTGGAAGTACACATGCTCCTAGATAATTTCCTATAACCATTATTTGACCTAGTGATCCGCAAACAAACCCATCCGTAGGTAGGAAGGAACTCAGAGCCGATACACAGGTTTGTTGCATCACACGTCAAATTGTAATGGAGGCCGCGGGAATTAATTAAAATGTTCCTCTCCCACTTAGTAAATTGAAAATGAGGAATTTTATAACATACACAACATGCATATAAAACAAATATGCAATAAATATGGAAAAAATAGAATTTTTCCAACTATTATGGCATTGTCCTCCAATACGCATCCCGTCGTGTCGCCACCTCGTCCGCTCCATCTTTTCTCGTGCACAAGTCACCAAAGAGATCCGAGCCGAGATATATCATTTTAATTTACATCCATCGATCCTATACTCCACGAAAAAGTGTACAAATAATCAAGATCGAAAGTAAACTAAAATGAGCGGCTAAACAATGTCGTATTTAATTACAAAAAATTAAATACTAATCTAGCCTCGTCAACCCTGAGGTTTCAAATAATAAATACTTACACACATCCAATCACATACACACATATGGCCATAATAGTCGGATCTTATGCCTGCAACCAAAGAGTTAAACTACGCATATCCTACTATTATCTGGCACATATAATATATGAAAAAGTGCATAAAAATTAACCGAATCCCAAACAGACAAAACCGGAAACCGTGGCTCTGATACCACTTGTAGGGGGTTGCATCGGAGGCTCATTGGCTCCCATGTCCCCGGAATTTTCACTAATGAAAGAATTAATCCGGATGGGATGAGTTTCCTTAGCACAACCAATTCGTCATCTTGCTAACAACTTGAGTGATCGCTTGAACAAACTAGTTGTTCAAGCAACACAACTCTTCTAGTTGGTTAGCCTCTGAAGAGACGACGCGGATCGCCGGTTTTTGTGTTTGTCTTCGGGGTCCAAGATTATACAAAATATATACATATGCATAATTGTATAATCAACAATTAAAACAACATGCTCAGATCTGAAAATAAAGTTGTACCACTTTATACCTTATGATCTTCTACCGTATGTCCTTTCCTCCTCGTGGCCGACGTGTGGACGAAGATCCTCCACGAGTAGAAGCCTTCTAGATCACGTTCTTCCCTTCCTTGTCCGCTACGAACAAAGAGAAGAACCAACAATACCTTTCCTTTCTAGAACCGGCCAGCAAGCTAGGGAGTTTGATGCAACCGCCGGCCAAGGAACAATGGACGAACCGCCGGCCACCTTGGAGATTGGAGAAGTGTCGGCCACCAAGGAGAAAGGGAGGAGGAAGAGCGCCGGCCAAGGAATAGAGGAGGAAGATAGATAGGTGCCGCCAACCTTAGGAAGAAGAAGGGTTCTTCTTCTCTTGATGCCGCCCAAGCTCCTTCCAAAACCTAGCCGCCCAAGCCCTTATTCTCCTAGGGTTTCTTGCCGCCCAAGATTGGAGAGGCAAAACCCTAATTTTTCCTTGAACCAATTCTTCATGCCGCCCAACCTAAGCTTTCCTTATATAGAGTTAGGCTTAGGACTCCTTTAATCTCCACCGTCGGATCTAGGGATTTAATCTCCACCGTCGGATCTAGGGTTTTATCCCAACCGTCGGATCTAGGGTTTCATCCCAACCGTCGGATCTAGGGTTTCAGCCCAACCGTCGATTTAGGATTTCATCCTAACCATCGGATCTAGGGATTTAATCTCAACCGTTGGTTCTAGGATTTCATCTTAACCATCGGATCTAGGGATTTAATCTCAACCGTTGGTTCTAGGGTTTCATCCCAACCATCGGATCTAGGGATTCATCCCAACCGTCGGTTCTTGGTTTTGTTTTACATCCTTGGATCTAGACTTCACGAGAATTATATTAGGCTATGATAGGGACCATAAGGAGGAGATGGATCTTGGCCACCCGATGGATCGGAACCACACTCACTTGACCCATCAATGATGTTCCATTCCACTAGAGGATCATCATCGAACTACCTCACCAACCCCCATAAATTAATATGGGCTCCATATATTATTTGTACATCCATCTCCCCGTGTTTAAGATATCCGTCAATTAATTGATTTACTGACCATCAATTAATTAACATCTAATTCCTCGAGTAGTACCACTCAACCTTATCATCATGTTGACTAAGTCAACCAGCTGGGTTTACATGATGAACCTTATGAGCTCCTCATGGGGACATCATCAACCTAATATATAGGACACGGTTTCCTCCTATAATCAATGGCACACCATGTAAATAATATCATTTCCCAACTTACCGGGCATATTGATTTAATCCATCTAAATCTCACCCTATGGTAAATCAAAGAAATAAATACTAAGTACATGTGCCCGTTATTATATCGGGATTAAGAGCATGTACAACATAATATCCGAGGTCCAATTCAATTATGTAGTCAGCAATTAATTGAATCACCTCTATGTCAGTCTTGCTCAATACACCTAAGTGTACTAGTGTAACTCTATGTTTAAGACAAAACAATACCAAACTACACCACAACCATGCCAATGGTTTGTCCAAAACCATCTTGGTTGTGAGCCTCTACTTATATTCTACAAGGGACTGATAACATGATCTTCTGTGCCACACCAAGCACCATGTTATCTAGAATGTAAAATATTAGACAATATGCACACATATAATAAATATAAAGTGCAAACAATGATCATGTGATTCTTATTCCAAAATAAAATGTTCATACAAAAAGAGCTAGGCTTTCAGTATACATTCCAACATTCTCCCACTTATACTAAAAGACTATGCCGTCATCACACTGCCATACATCTGATCCCCATGTCCTCCACATGCCTATCAAACGCTTTCGCTGGAAGGGCCTTAGTGAATGGATCCGCCAGGTTATCCTCTAATGCAATCTTGGCAACAGCTACTTCTCCTCGCTTTACGATCTCTCGTATATGGTGGTACTTGCGCTCTATGTGTTTACTCGCATTATGGGCTCGTGGTTCCTTCGAGTTTGCAACTGCACCACTGTTATCACAATAAATTGTGATAGTTTTGGGCAAACCAGGAATCACATCCAAGTCCATCAAGAAGTTCCTGAGCCATACAGTTTCTTTGGCTTCCTCAGAAGCTGCCACATACTCAGCTTCCATGGTAGAGTCCTCCACGCATTTCTGCTTGACACTCCTCCATACTATGGCTCCACCTCCAAAAGTAAACACAAACCCCGAGGTAGACTTACTCTTGTCCCTATCTGATTGGAAATCCGAATCCGTGTAACCCACAGGGACTAATTGATGTAAACCAAAGATATAATCCTAGTCATTCTCGGTACTTCAATATATGCTTTACATGCTCCAATGTCCCTAACCAGGATTACTCTAATATCTGCTAATCATGCCCACGGCAAAGCAGATATTCAATTTCATACTTAGCATAGCATACATAAGGCTTCCTACTGCCGAAGCATAAGGAACCGCCTTCATGTCCTCTATCTCCTTTGATGTTTTGGGACACATCTCTTTAGATAAAGGAACTCCATGCCTAAATGGTAGAAAACCTTTCTTGGAGTTCTGCATGCTAAAACGAGCAAGGATAGTGTCAATGTATGAAGCTTGAGATAAGCACAACATCCCTTCCTTGCGATCCCTTATAACTTTGATCCCAAGGATGTGTCCCACTTCTCCCAAGTCCTTCATGTCAAACTGTTTGGACAACCATACCCTTACGTCTGATAACACTTTGATATTGTTGCCAACTAACAAAATGTCATCTACGTATAGTACAAGAAACACCACTACGATCCCGTCACATCTCTTGTATACACAAGGCTCATCCGAACTTTGAATAAATCCATATGACTGGATTACCTCATCAAAGCGGATGTTCCAAGATCTAGAAGCTTGCTTCAATCTATAAATTGACTGATTAAGCTTACAAACAAGATGCTCTTTACCTTTAGCAATGAATCCCTCTGGCTGTCGCATATAGATGTTCTCCTCATGACTTCCGTTAAGGAAAGATGTCTTGACATCCATCTACTAAATCTCATAATCCATATGAGCAGCTATAGATAAGAGAATCCGGATAGACTTAAGAATGGCTACCGGTGAAAATGTCTCCTCATAATCGATACCCTCTTTCTGAGTATACCCTTTCGCAACAAGCCTAGATTTGAAGGTCTCAACCTTCCTGTCTACTCCTCTCTTTCTCTTGTAGATCCACTTGCATCCAATGGTTTTTACACCATCTGGTGGTTCTACTAGCTCCCAGACCTGATTAGAATCCATAGATTCTATCTCTGAATTCATCGCTTTTTGCCAAGATACTGCATCTTTATCTTGGATTGCCTCGTCATATGTCCAAGGATCAGGTTCATGTTCATCAGGGACTAAGTCCGAAGACTCTCCCAAAAACATGAATCTCTCGGGTTGTCTAACAACCCTCCCACTACGACGAGGTGCCTCCTGTGTATGCTCTGTGACACGCGGTGCAGTGACTTGTGGTGTCTCCTCTTGTACCGGTGGTACTGAAGTCGGGACTTCCCCTGTCAACTCCTCAAGAACAATCCTACTCTTGGGCTTGTGGTTCATTACATAATCCTCCTCTAGAAATCTGTCATTCGTGCTAACGATCACCCTCTGATCTCTAAGATTATAAAACAAACCACCTTTCATTCCCTTAGGGTAGCCAACAAACATGCATACTTCTATACGAGGTTCCAACTTACGATCGACCTTGACATGTTCGGACTCCCATATCCGAATATGTCTTAGACTAGGCTGTCGCCCAGTCCACAATTCTATAGGGGTAGAAGGTACTGATTTGGATGGAACCAAGTTCAGAGTATACATTGCCGTATCCAGTGCATACCCCCGAGCAAGCGGTAACTTCAGAATAACTCATCATCGATCGACCATCTCCATAAGAGTCCTCCTTCGCGCTACACCATTCTGGGGTGTGCGGTAGACAATTAGGATTGAATCACCTCGATAAGTAATTCCTAAACTCTCCCAAGAGGTACTCGCCACCACGATCAGATCGTAATGTCTTGATACTTTTACCTTGATGGTTCTCCACATCAGCCTTGAATTCTTTGAACCTGTCAAAGCATTCAGACTTGCGGCGCATCAAGTAAATGTATCCATATCTTGAATAATCGTCTATAAATGAGACGAAATATTCAAAACCACCTCTTTCCTGGATAGACATAGGACCGCACAAATCAGAATGAACCAATTCTAACACATCTTTGGCTCTATACCCCTTGGCCTTGAAAGGCCTCTTGGTCATTTTACCTTCCAAGCAAGATTCGTAGGTTGGGAGATCCTCCACCACTAATGAACCCAATGGTCCATCAGCTATCAACCTTTGAATTCTGCTTAGGTTAATATGACCAAGCCTTAGATGCCTAAGATATGTCTGGTTCATTTTCGAAGGTTCTTTTCTCTTATTAGACTTAGAAGATGAGTTATTAATTTCTATATGCATCGTGGAAGTTTTCGGTTCAAGAGTATATAAATTGCCAACCAATGTACCAGAACAGGTAATCTCCCTATTCCTTTTTATAACCACTTTGTCATTAAAAGAAACAGAATATCCATCCATAAACAATTTAGAAACTGAAATTAAATTCTTTCTAAAAGTAGGTACATAAAGACAATTTCTCAAAACCAAAACTTTATTCCTATCAAAAGATAAATAAACATCTCCCACTGTAATAGCCGCCACCTTTGAAGCATTGCCCATGAAGAAGGTAATCTCTCCTCGTTAGTCGTCGGTTTCTGGAACCCCGCAAAGTATTGCAGACATGATCGATGGCTCCTTTATCTACACACAGATAATCGTAGATAACACCGCTAAACATGTTTCAACAACTAAACAAGAAGATATACCTTTGTTCTTTCGGCGAGGACAGTCCGCCTTCAAATGTCCAGTCTGCTTGCAAGGAAGCACTTGCCTTTCTGCTTCTTCACTCCTGCCTGAGGTCCCACTGCCACCTTCTTCGATCCACCTTGCCTCTTCTTCTTCTTACCTTTTGGTTAAGAGGAAGAAACCTTCTGAGCGACCATGGCTTGAGCACTTTGACGAAAAAGCCCCTCTGCCGCCTGGAGTTCTGTCAGAAGCTCCGCCAACGAATACAACCTCTTGTTCATGTTGTAGTTGAGGCGGAACTACTCAAAACTCTAGGCAGAGACTGGAGAATGATATCGACTTGGGTTTCCCCATCGATCTCAGCTCCGAGGACTTCCATCTCATTAAGATGAGCCATCATCTTGAGAACATGATCCCTAACGGGTGTTCCCTCGATCATGGAGGTTGTCATCAAGTTTCTCATCGCCTCTTGCCTAGCCGCCCTACTCTGATGTTCGAAAAGTTCCTTGAGATTTACCATCATGTCATAAGCTGTGGCCATGGCCTGATGCTGATGTTGCAGCACATTTGACATAGATGCCAAAATGTAACACTGCGCCATCTCATGCGCTTGATCCATTTCTCATTGTCTCTCTCCTTTTCATGAGTCATAGATGGGCTTAGGAGTATAGACCTCGAAGAGTACAAATTTATACTCTTCCGCAGTTAATACAATATCCAGATTTCTTTTCCAATCAATGTAGTTTGGTCCAATAAGTTTGTTTTTTTTTAAATCACAGCAAGTGGGTTGAAAGCCATTTGAAAAACCTAAGAATCACAATGATCAAAATATTAGATTTCAAATATTATTGATTCCTCAAAACAATAAAATTCCGAAATCAACCAACACCTCAAATCACCGAGAATATCGCATGCCACGCTGTGTGGCGTAAATTCTACATTTGTAAGAGGAGGTTTTACCCATTAATTTTATTATCTTGTCAACCTTACTTTTTGACAAATAAAATTAATAGTTGGTTCCTCTTTGGCCCTACAAATAAAAGCAGTGACTCCGATAGGGAGGATACTTCTATTTGCATCTAAGTGTGCACCATTACATGATACTAAGGGAATTATTTCGGATTATGTGTCTTACCGCTGTGGAAGTACACATGCTCCTAGATAATTTCCTATAACCATTATTTGACCTAGTGATCCGCAAACAAACCCATCCGTAGGGAGGAAGGAACTCAGAGCCGATACACAGGTTTGTTGCATCACACGTCAAATTGTAATGGAGGCCGCGGGAATTAATTAAAATGTTCCTCTCCCACTTAGTAAATTGAAAATGAGGAATTTTATAACATACACAACATGCATATAAAACAAATATGCAATAAATATGGAAAAAATAGAATTTTTCCAACTATTATGGCATTGTCCTCCAATACGCATCCCGTCGTGTCGCCACCTCGTCCGCTCCATCTTTTCTCGTGCACAAGTCACCAAAGAGATCCGAGCCGAGATATATCATTTTAATTTACATCCATCGATCCTATACTCCACGAAAAAGTGTACAAATAATCAAGATCGAAAGTAAACTAAAATGAGCGGCTAAACAATGTCGTATTTAATTACAAAAAATTAAATACTAATCTAGCCTCGTCAACCCTGAGGTTTCAAATAATAAATACTTACACACATCCAATCACATACACACATATGGCCATAATAGTCGGATCTTATGCCTGCAACCAAAGAGTTAAACTACGCATATCCTACTATTATCTGGCACATATAATATATGAAAAAGTGCATAAAAATTAACCGAATCCCAAACAGACAAAACCGGAAACCGTGGCTCTGATACCACTTGTAGGGGGTTGCATCGGAGGCTCATTGGCTCCCATGTCCCCGGATTAAAATTTTCACTAATGAAAGAATTAATCCGGATGGGATGAGTTTCCTTAGCACAACCAATTCGTCATCTTGCTAACAACTTGAGTGATCGCTTGAACAAACTAGTTGTTCAAGCAACACAACTCTTCTAGTTGGTTAGCCGCGGAAGAGACGACGGACGGATCGCCGGTTTTTGTATTTGTCTTCGGGGTCCAAGATTATACAAAATATATACATATGCATAATTGTATAATCAACAATTAAAACAACATGCTCAGATCTGAAAATAAAGTTGTACCACTTTATACCTTATGATCTTCTACCGTATGTCCTTTCCTCCTCGTGGACGACGTGTGGACGAAGATCCTCCACGAGTAGAAGCCTTCTAGATCGCGTTCTTCCCTTCCTTGTCTGCTACGAACAAAGAGAAGAACCAACAATACCTTTCCTTTCTAGAATAGGCCACCAAGCTAGGGAGTTTGATGCAACCGCCGGCCAAGGAACAATGGATGAAGCGCCGGCCACCAATGCAAAGGGAACCGCCGACCACCTTGGAGATTGGAGAAGTGTCGGCCACCAAGGAGAAAGGGAGGAGGAAGAGCGTCGGCCAAGGAATAGAGGAGGAAGATAGATAGGTGCCGCCAACCATAGGAAGAAGAAGGGTTCTTCTTCTCTTGATGTCGCCCAAGCTCCTTCCAAAACCTAGCCGCCCAAGCCCTTATTCTCCTAGGGTTTCTTGCCGCCCAAGATTGGAGAGGCAAAACCCTAATTTTTCCTTGAACCAATTCTTCATGCCGCCCAACCTAAGCTTTCCTTATATAGAGTTAGGCTTAGGACTCCTTTAATCTCCACCGTCGGATCTAGGGATTTAATCTCCACCATCGGATCTAGGGTTTTATCCCAACCGTCGGATCTAGGGTTTCATCCCAACCGTCGGATCTAGGGTTTCAGCCCAACCGTCAATTTAGGATTTCATCCTAACCATCGGATCTAGGGATTTAATCCCAACCGTTGGTTCTAGGATTTCATCTTAACCATCGGATCTAGGGATTTAATCTCAACCGTTGGTTCTAGGGTTTCATCCCAACCATCGGATCTAGGGATTCATCCCACCCATCGGTTCTTGGTTTTGTTTTACATCCTTGGATCTAGACTTCACGAATATTATATTAGGCTACGATAGGGACCATAAGGAGGAGTTGGATCTTGGCCACCCGATGGATCGGAACCACACTCACTTGATCCATCAATGATGTTCCATTCCATTAGAGGATCATCATTGAACTACCTCACCAACCCCCATAAATTAATATGGGCTCCATATATTATTTGTACATTCATCTCCCCATGTTTAAGATATCGAATGTCCGTCAATTAATTGATTTACTGACCATCAATTAATTAACATCTAATTCCTCGAGTAGTACCACTCAACCTTATCATCATGTTGACTAAGTCAACCAGCTGGGTTTACATGATGAACCTTATGAGCTCCTCATGGGGACATCATCAACCTAATATATAGGACACGGTTTCCTCCTATAATCAACGACACACCATGTAAATAATATCATTTCCCAACTTACCGGGCATATTGATTTAATCCATCTAAATCTCACCCTCTGGTAAATCAAAGAAATAAATACTAAGTACATGTGCCCGTTATTATATCGAGATTAAGAGCATGTACAACATAATATCCGAGGTCCGATTCAATTATGTATTCAGCAATTAATTGAATCACTTCTATGTCGGTCCTGCTCAATACACTTAAGTGTACTAGAGTAACTCTATGTTCAAGACAAAACAATACCAAGCTACACTACAACCATGCCAATGGTTTGTCCAAAACCATCTTGGTTGTGAGCCTCTACTTATATTCTACAAGGGACTGATAACATGATCTTCTTTGCCACACCAAGCACCATGTTATCTACAATGTAAAATATTAGACAATATGCACACATATAATAAATATAAAGTGCAAACAATGATCATGTGATTCTTATTCCAAAATAAAATGTTCATACAAAAAGAGCTAGGCTTTCAGTATACATTCCAACACTTTTGATTGGCCAACTCCAAAGCTTCACTATGAAGATAAACGAGACCGTGAGCCAAATGCACGGGTGTTTCAAGGAAGTAGTCAACGGACTACACGTTATAGGTGAGAAGGTCGACAACCGAGACCTTGTAAGGTATGTGTTACAAGCTTTCCCTAGAACCACCTTATGAGCTTCAATGGTAGATGCCTATAAGGTCTCTAGGGATCTTTCATTAGTTAAGTTAGATGAGCTATTTTGTGAATTTCAATTACATGAACAAGCTAATACTTCATCCAAAGAGAAGGGTATAGCTCTTTTTGTAGGAAAGAAGGAGAAGAAGAAGAAGGAGAAGAAGGAAGTATCCTCTTCATCCGAATCCGAGGAAGACTCATCAAGTAGTGAAGATGAGTTATCGGCAAGCGAGGTGGCACATTACGTCAAGAAGTTTGGTGGGAAGTCAAGGAGACTCACCAAGAAAGATGTGAAGAGGATGTTCCAATCCTCAAGAGGTAAATCTTCAAACAATTCAAATTCTACCTCTAACGTGACTTGTTTTGGTTGCAACAAGAAAGGGAATATAAAGCCAAATTGCCCGGAACTAAAGAAGAAGGAGGAGAAGGAAAAGAAAAAGAAGGAAAAGAAGGAAAAGAAGAAGAAGGAGGCGATGGTGGCACAAACATGGGACACTCTAAGCATGGAGGAGTCTTCCGACGATGAAGAAGTTTGCCATGCCACCCGGAATCTAGCCCTCATGGCATTGGAGGAAGAAGCCGGGAGCTCAAGCGAGGAGTCTTCTTCCTCTTCAAACGACGAATCATCATCAAGTGATGATGATGAGGTAAACAACTCACCCAAAGTAGATTTACTTTATAAGACTATTGCATGTTTACAAAATGCTTTAAATAGATCGAAAACTAGGATTAAGGATCTAAAATTAGAGATCAAATCACTTAAGAGTATAGATCCATCATGTGATAATGATGAATGTACCCTTAGGGATGAAAATGATGAGTTAAGAAAAGAAGTAGGTAAATTAAGAGCATGCTTAGAAAAATTCACCAATCGTTCAAAATACCTAGACATGATTATTAAGGATCAAAGGGCTATCTACAACAAGGCCGGATTAGGATATAGGCCTAAGGAAAAAGAGGTAGCATTTATATCTCTTGTTAGTAGAAAATCAATAATTAAAAGCAAGAGGAGAAAGGCATGGGCACCTAAGAAATTTATAATTGATGCTAGTGGTCCTAAGATTTGGGTACCTAAGGATTGTGTTTTTCATGTGATATAGGTAGAAGAACCAAGCTTGTGGATAGTTGATAGTGGATGCTCAAAGCATATGACCGGGGATGAGAGAAAATTCTCCACTATCAACCACACTAGCAAAGGAAAAGTTTCATTTGGTAATAGCGGCAAACTTAAGATTCTAGGAAAGGGCACAATTGAGGTATCCCCCAATCTTGCCATTCATAAAGTTCTATTAGTTAAAAATATGAAATTTAACTTACTTAGTGTAAGCCAATTATGTGATACAAACTTTGATGTTAAATTTGATTCATCAAAATGTTTTATAAGACACAAAACTATAAATGATTGCATGTTAGTAGGTTTTAGGAAGTCAAATATATATTATGTTGATTTATCCTATGCTACTAATGATTCCACTAAGTGTCTTATTGCAAAAGAGGAAGAAAGTTGGCTTTGGCATAGGAGGCTAGGACACATAAACATGAAAAATATAGCCAAAATAGCGAAATTGAAGCTAGTCAAAGGATTGCCTAAAGTCAAATTTCTCAAGGACAAGATGTGTGATGCATGCCAAGAAGGGAAACAATCAAAAACATTACACAAAGGTAAAAATTTACTTAGTACCACTTTACCGTTAGAATTATTACATATGGATTTATTTGATTGCAATAGTACCCCCTCTATAATTGGTAGTAAATATTGCTTGGTAATAGTAGATGATTTCTCTAGGTTTACTTGGGTATTTTTCTTGAAAAATAAAGATGAAACCTTAGGAATAATCATAGGATTTAGCAAAAGAGTAGAAAATGAAAGAAAACTCAAAATCAACCGGATCCGTAGTGATAATGGTGGAGAATTTGAGAATTCTAATTTTTCAAATTTTTGCTTAGAACAAGGGTACAAGCATGAGTTTTCTTGTCCTAGAACACCCCAACAAAATGGGGTTGTGAAAAGGAAAAATCGTGCCCTACAAGAAGCGGCTAGGACAATGCTAAATGCATACTCCTTACCTAGCTACTTGTGGGCGGAAGCGGTTAATACCGCTTGCTATATCCAAAATAGGGTATTGATTCATAGGTTTTTAGGAAAAACTCCATTTGAATTGTGGAATGGTACAATTCCAACAATTCATTATTTTAAGGTCTTTGGATGTAAAGTCTATATTTTAAATACCAAAGACAACCTAGGTAAGTTTGAGTCCAAAGCGGATGAGGGAATCCTAGTTGGATACTCATCCACTAGTGTAGGATATAGAGTTTACAATAAAAGGACTCAAAAGATTGAAGAATCTTCAAATGTTCAATTTGATGAAACTTCCAATACATACCCTAGGAAATCCCCTATTGATGATGATATTAGTAATGAAAATCAAGAAATTACCCAACAATTTCAAGATTTAACCCTAGGGGGTAATAATCAAGGGGGAGGATTGAATCAAGGGAGAGTAAGGGATGATTCCGATGATGAGCATAGGATTGAGGTTGATCATGATCAAAATCAACTTAATACACCTCCTAGAACCATAAGAGTTCATCAAAGTCACCCCTTAGATCAAATTGTGGGTGAATTATCTCAAGGAGTTAGGACTAGGTCATTCCATAGGGATCCCACTAGTCATATAGCTCTAATTTCTCAAATTGAGCCCAAAACAATTAAAGATGCATTACTTGATCCGGATTGGATCTTAGCAATGCAAGATGAATTGGCTCAATTTGAAAGGAGTCAAGTATGAGAGTTAGTTCCTAGACCAAGTGAAAACACCATTGTTACTACAAGATGGGTCTTTAGGAACAAACTAGATGACCAAGGAAATATCACTAGAAATAAAGCACGATTAGTTGCAAGGGATTTTAATCAGGTTGAAGGACTTGATTATGATGAAACATATGCCCCGGTTGCTAGGTTAGAGTCCATTAGAATACTTTTAGCGTATGCCTCCTATATGGGTTTCAAACTCCATCAAATGGATGTCAAATTGGCATTCCTAAATGGGTTTATTAAGGAGGAGGTATTGAAGGGAGTTGCTTCGGAGGCTCATTGGCTCCTATGTCCCCGGATTAAAATTTTCACTAATGAAAGAACTAATCCAGATGGGATGAGTTTCCTTAGCACAATCTATTCGTCGTCGTGCTAACAACTTGAGTGATCGCTTGAACAAACTAGTTGTTCAAGCAACACAACTCTTCTAGTTGGTTAGCCGCGGAAGAGACGACGGACGAATCGGCGGTTTTTGTGTTTGTCTTCGGGGTCCATGATTATACAAAATATATACATACACACACTTGTATAATCAACACATAAAAGAACATGCTAAGATCAGAAAATAAAGTTGTAAAACTTTTATACCCCACGATCTTCTACCGTATGTCCTATCCTCCTCGTGGACGAAGTGTGGGCGAAGATCCTCCACGAGTAGAAGCCTTCTAGATCGCGTTCTTCCCTTCCTTGTTCGCTGCAAACAAAGAGAAGAACCAACAAAACTTCTCCTTTCTAGAACTAGCCACCAAGCAAGGGAGTTTGATGTAACTGCCGGCCAAGGAACGAATGGATGAAGCGCCGACCACCAATGTAAGGGGAACCGCCAGCCACCTTGGAGAGAATGGAGGAGTGAACGCCGACCAACCATGAAGAGAGGTTGCCTCTGGCCAAGGAATAAGAGAGGGACCAAGAGGATGGGCACCGGCCAAGTCTTGATGGAAGAAGATGGGCGCCAGCCACTTGTCCAAGAGTTGCCGCCCAAGCCAAAGCTTCCAAACCCTAGCCACCCAAACTTAAACCCTAACTCCAATTGAACCATTACTTGTCGCCCAACCTAAGCCCTCTATTTATAGAATTGGGCTTAAGCCTCATTTAATCTCCACCGTCGGATATAGGGATTTAATCTCCACCGTCGGATCTAGGGTTTTATCCCAACCGTCGGATCTAGGGTTTCATCCCAACCGTCGGATCTAGGATTTCATCCCTACCATCGGATCTAGGATTTCATCCCAACTGTCGGATCTAGGGTTTTATCCCAACCGTCGGATCTAGGGATTTAATCCCAATCGTCGATTCTAGGGTTTAATCCTAACCATCGAATCTAGGGATTTAATCCCAACCGTTAGTTTTAAGGTTTCATCCCAACCATCGGATCTAGGGATTTAATCCCAACCGTTGGTTCTAGAGTTTTGTTTTACATCCTTCGATCTAGACTTCACGAGGATTATATTAGGCTACGATAGGGACCATAAGGAGGAGTTGGATCTTGGCCACCCGATGGATCGGAACCACACAAACTTGATCCATCAATGATGTTCCATTCCACTAGAGGATCATCATTGAACTACCTCACCAACCCCCATAAATTAATATGGGCTCCATATATCATTTGTACATTCATCTCCCCGTGTTTAAGATATCGAATGTTCGTCAATTAATTGATTTACTGACCATCAATTAATTAACATCTAACTCCTCGAGTAGTACCACTCAACCTTATCATCATGTTGACTAAGTCAACCAGCTGGGTTTACATGATGAACCTTATGAGCTCCTCAAGGGGACATCATCAACCTAATATATAGGACACGGTTTCCTCCTATAATCAACGGCACACCATGTAAATAATATCATTTCCCAACTTACCGGGCATATTGATTTAATCCATCTAAATCTTACCCTTTGGTAAATCAAAGAAATAAATACTAAGTACATGTGCCCGTTATTATATCGGGATTAAGAGAATGTACAACATAATATCCGAGGTCCGATTCAATTATGTAGTCAGCAATAAATTGAATCACCTCTATGTCGGTCCTGCTCAATACACCTAAGTGTATTAGTGTAACTCTATGTTCAAGACAAAACAATACCAAGCTACACTACAACCATGCCAATGGTTTGTCCAAAACCATCTTGGTCGTGAGCCTCTACTATATTCTACAAGGGACTGATAACATGATCTTCTGTGCCACACCAAGCACCATGTTATCTATAATGTAAAGTATTAGACAATATGCACACATATAATAAATAGAAAGTGCAATCAATAATCATGTGATTCTTATTTCAAAATAAAATGTTCATACAAAAAGAGCTAGGCTTTCAGTATACTTTCCAACAATCTCCCACTTATACTAGAAGACTATGCCGTCATCACACTGCCATACATCTGATCCCCATGCCCTCCAAATGCCTATCAAACACTTTCGCAGGAAGGGCCTTAGTGAATGGATCCGCCAGGTTATCCTCTGATGCAATCTTGGCGACAGTAACTTCTCCTCATTTTATGATATCTCGTATAAGGTGGTACTTGTGCTCTATGTGTTTACTCGCCTTATGGGCTCGTGGTTCCTTCGAGTTTGCAACTGCACCACTATTATCACAATAAATTGTGATAGTTCTGGGCAAACCAGAAATCACATCCAAGTCCATCAAGAAGTTCCTGAGTCATACAGCTTCCTTGGCTGCCTTAGAGGCTGCCACATACTCAGCTTCCATGGTAGAGTCCGCCACACATTTCTGCTTGACACTTCTCCATACTATGGCTCCACCTCCAAAAGTAAACACAAACCCTGAGGTAGACTTACTCTTGTCCCTATCTGATTTGAAATCCGAATCCATGTAACCCACAGGGACTAATTGATCTGCCCGGTAAACCAGCATATAATCCCTAGTCCTTCTCAGGTACTTCAATATATACTTTACCGCAGTCCAATGTCCCTGTCCAGGATTACTCTAATATCTACTAATCATGCCCACGACAAAGCAGATATCCAGTCTCGTACATAGCATAACATACATAAAGCTTCCTACTGCCAAAGCTTAAGGAACCGCCTTCATGTCATCTATCTCCTTTGATGTTTTGGGACACATCTCTTTAGATAAAGGAACTCCATTCCTAAAAGGTAGAAAACCTTTCTTGGAGTTTTGCATGCTAAAATGAGCAAGGATAGTGTCAATATGAAGCTTGAGATAAGCACAACATCCTTTTCTTGCGATCCCTTATAACTTTGATCCCAAGGATGTGTCCCACTTCTCCCAAGTCCTTCATGTCAAACTGTTTGGACAACCATACCCTTACGTCTGATAACACTTTGATATTGTTGCCAACTAATAAAATGTCATCTACGTATAGTACAAGAAACACCACTACATTTCCGTCACAGCTCTTGTATACACAAGGCTCATCCGGACTTTGAATAAATCCATATGACTGGATTACCTCATCAAAGCGGATGTTCCAAGATCTAGAAGCTTGCTTCAATCCATAAATGGACCGATTAAGCTTACATACAAGATGCTCTTTGCCTTTAGCAATGAATCCCTCTGGTTGCCGCATATAGATATTCTCCTCAAGACTTCCGTTAAGGAAAGTTGTCTTGACATCAATCTGCCAAATCTCATAATCCATATGAGCAGCTAAAGATAAGACAATCCGGATAGACTTAAGCATAGCTACCGGCGAAAAGGTCTCCTCATAATCGATACCCTCTTTTTGAGTATACCCTTTCGCAACAAGCCTAGATTTGAAGGTCTCAACCTTCCCGTCTACCCCTCTCTTTCTCTTGTAGATCCACTTGCATCCAATGGTTTTTACACCATCGGGTGGTTCTACTAGCTCCCAGACTTGATTGAATCCATAGATTCTATCTCTGAATTCATCGCTCTTTGCCAAGATATCGCATCTCTATCTTGGAGTGCCACGTCATATGGCCAGGGATCAGGTTCATGTTCACCAGGGACTAAGTCCGAAGACTCTCCCAAAAACATGAATCTCTTGGGTTGTCTAACAACCCTCCCACTACGACGAGGTGCCTCCTTTGTATGCTCTGTGACACGCGGTGCAGTGACTTGTAGTATCTCCTCTTGTACCGGTGGCACTGAAGTCGGGACTTCCCCTGTTAACTCCTTAAGAACAATCCTACTCTTGGGCTTGTGGTTCATTACATAATCCTCCTCTAGAAATCTGGCGTTCGTGCTAACGATCACCCTCTGATCTCTAGAATTATAAAACAAACCACCTTTCGTTCCCTTAGGGTAGCCAACAAACATGCACACTTCTGTACGAGGTTCCAACTTACCAGCATTAGCCTTTAGCACATGTGCTGGACTCCCCCATATCCGAATATGTCTTAGACTAGGCTTTCGCCCAGTCCACAATTCTACAGGGGTAGAAGGTACTGATTTAGATGGAACCAAGTTCAGAGTATACATTGTCATATCCAGCGCATACCCCCAGAACGAAATAGGTAATTCAGAATAACTCATCATCGATCTGACCATCTCCATAAGAGTCCTATTCCTTCGCTCCGCTACACCATTCTGCTGGGGTGTGCTAGGTGAACACAATTGGGATTGAATCCCAGCCTCTGATAAGTAATTCTTAAACTCTCCCAAGAGGTACTCACCACCACGATCAGATCGTTGGGTCTTGATACTCATACCTTGACGTTTCTCCACATCAGCCTTGAATTCTTTGAACCTGTCAAAGCATTCAGACTTGCGGCGCATCAAGTAAATGTATCCATATCTTGAATAATCGTCTATAAAAGAGATGAAATATTCAAAATCACCTCTTGCCTGGATAGACATAGGACCACACAAATCAGAATGAACCAATTCTAACACATCTTTGGCTCTATACCCCTTGGCCTTGAAAGGCCTCTTGGTCATTTTACCTTCCAAGCAAGATTCGCAAGTTGGGAGATCCTCCACCACTAATGAACCCAAAGGTCCATTAGCTATCAACCTTTGAATTCTGCTTAGGTTAATATGACCAAGCCTTATATGCCAAAGATATGTCTGGTTCATTTGCGAAGGTTCTTTTCTCTTATTAGACTTAGAAGATGAGTTATTGACTTCTATATACATCATGGGAGTTTTTGGTTCAAGAGTATATAAATTGCCAACCAATGTACCAAAACAGATAATCTCCCTATTCCTTTTTATAACCACTTTGTCATTAAAAGAAACAGAATATCCATCCATGAACAATTTAGAAACTGAAATTAAATTCTTTCTAAAAGTAGGTACATAAAGACAATTTCTCAAAACCAAAACTTTATTCCTATCAAAAGATAAATAAACGTCTCCCACTGCAATAGCCGCCACCTTTGAAGCATTGCCCATGAAGACGATAATCTCTCCCTCAGCTAGTCGTCGGGTTTCCTGGAACCCCTGCAAAGTATTGCAGACATGATCAGTGGCTCCTATATCTACACACCAGGCACTGGTAGATAACACCGCTAAACATGTTTCAACTGTTAGTTATAGCCCTAGAGCCAATCATGTGATGGTTGAAAAGGGAACATTTTGTATCATATTCAATAAAGGCAAAGGATTGGTTATTATATTTACATCTTGCTTGTGCCAGCTAAATTAAATATAATAATGCCCTAGAAAAGTAGGTTCTTATCTACAGCACATCAATTGGCAGAATTGATTATGAGAGGCTGTAGAGAACACTTTCCTAAATGTTCCTAGTCAAGTATTAATATGCAAGGGCAATATTAATACATAAAGACTAGCATGTAGGTCGATTGATGACTTGATCTCACAAGTCATGGATATATGATATCAAGTTGACACATGGGTATATATTAGAGAATATATACTGAACTGACCCGCCATGAGAAAGTTTTATGGATCGTTATATTAGTGTCATAAACTTTCTCATGTGACTATTGGTATGAATAGTCCTCAAACCTGAAGTCACTACGGTTCCCTACATAAGGAATTATGTACTTTGGTATCGTCAAACGTCACCCGTAACAGGGTGGACCATAAAGGCGATTACTGGGTATATAACAAATTATGCGGAGGGATGTGAGTGATGTAGATGGGATCTATCCCTCTCATATGATGAGAGTGATATCGGTGGGCCCCTTGATTGAGTAGAACTACTAAAACGCATGGCCATGCTCAAATGAGTCAATATGAGATATTGAGCTCATTTGTTTGAGTTAGTTTACTCAGGGATCAAGAAACACATAGATTGATCGAGGATGACACGGTCTATGCCTCATTGGTCAATCTGATATCAAGGATAGAAGGACACGGTCATACATTATAGTAGTCACGGAAAGGTTAGTCGGATCTTGACTTATTTCGTAACTTGGGTAGCAATGATGTATTGCTAGATGCCGCTCATTGCTTGTGTATCTAAAAGAGTTTAGATCCACTTCCAACGTTATGAGAGCCTATAGGGTCACACACAAAGAGCATGATGATTAGAAGAATTAGTGCATTCTAGTTTGACTAGAATAATTTGGGAATAAGCTTAAGTACAAAATGGTTTTTGGACTTTAAGCTTAATGAGAATTTTTAGCTAATTGATTTAATGAGATTAATTCAATATGTTACCTTATTGATTCAATGAGATTAATTCAATATGATAACATAAGCTTAATTGAATTAATAAGATTAATTCAACATACAAGAATGCCACATAAGCATGCCACCTAAGCTAGATAAGGTGGGCTTATTGAATTAATAAGATTAATTCAACATGCATGAATGCCACACAAGCATGTCACATAATCATGCCACCTAAGCTAGATAAGGTGGAAGGAGACAAAGTGGTTTTTGTCTCCTTAAAGTGGCCGGCCAAACAAGGTGTCTCAATGCAATGGATTGCATTGAATGGTAGGAGGTGAAAGAGTTTTTCCAACCCTATAAAAGACTCCATGGAGTGGCCGGCCATAGAGCGATTGTGGTTGTGTGAGAGCTTGAGAGCTTGGTGGAAGCTTTGGTTGTGTGGTTTTGTGAGTGTAGGCTAGCACGAAGAGTAGTCTTCTTCTTCCCTTCTCTTTTTCCCTAGCTTCCTCTCCTTTAGGGACTTCTCTAGCAAGAAGTAAAGGAGAGCCCTTCTAGTTTTTCTTTTGTGAGACAAGAGCTTGCTCGTGTGGATACGTATAGAGGCACGGATATTTGAACGTGCTAAAGATCCAACAAACCAAAAGGAAAAGCGGGATTAACAAGGGCACGCAACAAAGGTAATCCTCTCCTATAAGATAGGTTTGGTTTTAGAGAAATTTATTTTGTATGAGGTTTTCTTTCGCAAGGATCACTAGGAAGGGATCCTAATTTTTCCGTTGCGTATATGCTATTTGGCATATAGAAATCCCTACATCAACAACTAAACAAGAAGATATACCTTTGTTCTTTCGGCGAGGATAGTCCACCTTCCAATGTCCAGTCTTGCAAGTGAAGCACTTGCCTTTCGGCGTCTTCACTTCTGCCTGAGGTCCCACTGCCACTTTCTTCGCTCCACCTTGCTTCTTCTTCTTCTTACCTTTCGGTTTAGAGGAAGAAACCTTCTGAGCGACCATGGCTTGAGCGCTTTGATGAAAAAGCCCCTCTACCGCCGGGTGTTCTGTCATAAGCTCCGCCAACGAATACAACCTCTTGTTCATGTTGTAGTTGAGGCGGAACTGCTCAAAACTCCTAGGAAGAGACTGGAGAATGATATCGACCTGGGTTTCCCCATCGATCTCAGCTCTGAGGACTTCCATCTCATTAAGATGAGCCATCATCTTGAGAACATGATCCCTAACGGGTGTTCCCTCGATCATGGAGGTTGTCATCAAGTTTCTCATCGCCTCTTGCCTAGCCGCCCTACTCTGATGTTCGAAAAGTTCCTTGAGATTTACCATCATGTCATAAGCTGTGGCCATGGCCTGATGCTGATGTTGCAGCACATTTGACATAGATGCCAAAATGTAACACCGCGCCATCTCATCTACCTTGATCCATTTCTTATAACGTTCTTTCTCCTTTTCATAAGAGTCATCGGTGGGCTTAGAAGGACAGACCTCGAAGAGTACAAATTTGTACTCCTCCGCAGTTAAGACAATATCCAGATTTCTTTTCCAATCAATATAGTTTGGTCCAGTAAGTTTATTTTCTTTTAATATCACAACAAGTGGGTTGAAAGCCATTTGAAAAACCTATGAATCACAATGATCAAAACATTAGATTTCAAATATTATTGATTCCTCAAAACAATAAAATTCCGGAATCAACCAACACCTCAAAACACCGAGAATATCGCATGCCACGCTGTGTGGACGTATACGAATTCTACATTTGTAAGAGGAGGTTTTACCCATTAATTTTATTATCTTGTCAACCTTACCTTTTGACAAATAAAATTAATAGTTGGTTCCTTTTTGGCCCTACAAATAAAAGCAGTGACTCCGATGGGGAGGATACTTTTATTTGCATCTAAGTGTGCACCATTACACGATACTAAGGGAATTATTTCGGATTATGTGCCTTACCGCTGTGGAAGTACACATGCTCCTAGATAATTTCCTATAACCATTATTCGACCTAGTGATCTCAAACAAACCCGTCCGCAGGGAGGAAGGCACTCAGAGCCGACACACAAGTTTGTTGCATCACACGTCAAATTGTAATGGAGGCCGCGGGAATTAATTAAAATATCCCTCTCCCACTTAGTAAATTGAAAATGAGGATTTTTAAAGCATACACAACATGCATATAAAACAAATAAGCAATAAATATGGAAAAAAACAGAATTTTTCTAACTATTATGGCATTGTTCTCCAATACGCATCCCGTCGTGTCGCCACCTCGTCCGCTCCACCTTTTCCTGTGCGCAAGTCACCAAAGAGATCCGAGCCGAGATATATCATTTTAATTTACATCCATCGATCCTATACTCCACGAAGGAGTGTACAAATAATCTAGATCGAAAGTAAACTAAAATGAGTGGCTAAACAATGCCGTATTTATTTACAAAAATTAAATACTAATCTAGCCTCGTCAACCCCGAGGATTCAAATAATATACATACAATCACACACAAAACAATCACATACAACCAAATAGCCATAATAGTCGGATCTTATGCCTGCAACCAAAAATTTAGCCTACGCACATCCTACTATTATCCGGCATACTCAATATATGATATGTGCATGAAAGTAACCAAATCCAAAACACACAAAACCGGAAACCGTGACTCTGATACCACTTGAAGGGAGTTGCTTCGGAGGCTCATTGGCTCTCATGTCCCCGGATTTAAATTTTCACTAATGAAAGAACTAATCCGGATGGGATGAGTTTCATTAGCACAATCTATTCGTCGTCGTGCTAACAACTTGAGTGATCACTTGAACAAACTAGTTGTTCAAGCAACACAACTCTTCTAGTTGGTTAGCCGCGGAAGAGACGACGGACGGATCGCCGGTTTTTGTGTTTGTCTTCGGGGTCCATGATTATACAAAATATATACATACACACACTTGTATAATCAACACATAAAAGAACATGCTAAGATCAGAAAATAAAGTTGTAAAACTTTTATACCTCACGATCTTCTACCGTATGTCCTATCCTCCTCGTGGACGACGTGTGGGCGAAGATCCTCCACAAGTAGAAGCCTTCTAGATCGCGTTCTTCCCTTACTTGTTCGCTGCGAACAAAGAGAAGAACCAACAAAACTTCTCCTTTCTAGAACCGGCCACCAAGCAAGGGAGTTTGATGTAACCGCCGGCCAAGGAACGAATGGATGAAGCGCCGACCACCAATGTAAGGGGAACCGCCGGCCACCTTGGAGAGAATGGAGGAGTGAACGTCGGCCAACCTTGAAGAGAGGTTGCCACTGGCCAAGGAATAAGAGAAGGACCAAGAGGATGGGCGCCTGCCATGTCTTGATGGAAGAAGATGGGGCCGACCACTTGTCCAAGAGTTGCCGCCCAAGCCAAAGCTTCCAAACCCTAGCCGCCCAACCTTAAACCCTAACTCCAATTGAACCATTACTTGCCGCCCAACCTAAGCCCTCTATTTATAGAATTGGGCTTAAGCCTCCTTTAATGTCCACCGTCGGATCTAGGGATTTAATCTCCACCGTCGGATCTAGGGTTTTATCCCAACCGTCGGATCTAGGGTTTCATCCCAACCGTCGAATCTAGGATTTCATCCCAACCTTCGGATCTTGGATTTCATCCCAACTGTCGGATCTAGGGATTTATCCCAACCGTCGGATCTAGGGATTTAATCCCAACCGTCGATTCTAGGGTTTCATCCTAACCATCGGATCTAGGGATTTAATCCCAACCATTGGTTCTAGGGTTTCATCCCAACCATCGGATCTAGGGATTTAATCCCAACCGTTGGTTCTAGAGTTTTGTTTTACATCCTTGGATCTAGACTTCACGAGGATTATATTAGGCTACGATAGGGACCATAAGGAGGAGTTGGATCTTGGCCACCCGATGGATCGGAACCACACAAACTTGATCCATTCCACTAGAGGATCATCATTGAACTACCTCACCAACCCCCATAAATTAATATGGGCTCCATATATCATTTGTACATTCATCTCCCCGTGTTTAAGATATCGAATGTCCATCAATTAATTGATTTACTGACCATCAATTTATTAACATCTAACTCCTCGAGTAGTACCACTCAACCTTATCATCATGTTGACTAAGTCAACCAGCTGAGTTTACATGATGAACCTTATGAGCTCCTCAAGGGGACATCATCAACCTAATATATAGGACAGTTTCCTCCTATAATCAACAGCACACCATGTAAATAATATCATTTCCCAACTTACCGGGCATATTGATTTAATCCATCTAAATCTCACCCTTTGGTAAATCAAAGAAATAAATACTAAGTACATGTGCCCGTTATTATATCGGGATTAAGAGCATGTACAACATAATATCCGAGGTCCGATTCAATTATGTAGTCAGCAATAAATTGAATCACCTCTATGTCGGTCCTGCTCAATACACCTAAGTGTACTAGTGTAACTCTATGTTCAAGACAAAACAATACCATGCTACACTACAACCATTCCAATGGTTTGTCCAAAACCATCTTGGTTGTGAGCCTCTACTTATATTCTACAAGGGACTGATAACATGATCTTCTGTGTCACACCAAGCACCATGTTATCTACAATGTAAAGTATTAGACAATATGCACACATATAATAAATATAAAGTGCAACCAATGATCATGTGATTCTTATTTCAAAATAAAATGTTCATACAAAAAGAGTTAGGCTTTCAGTATACATTCCAACAGGTATATGTAGAATAACCTCCCGGGTTTGAAAATATGGACTATCCAAACCATGTATACAAGCTTAGGAAAGCTTTGTATGGTTTGAAACAAGCTCCCCGGGCTTGGTATGAAAGATTATCATCTTTCTTAATTTCTAAGGATTTTAAAAGGGGTAGTATAGATCAAACTCTCTTTATAAAGTCAACATCTAAGGACATCTTTGTAGCCCAAGTATATGTTGATGACATTATCTTTGGGTCAACAAATGATGAACTCCTTCAAGACTTTATTCAAAATATAGAAAAAGAGTTTGAAATGAGTCTAGTTGGGGAATTAAATTTCTTCCTAGGATTGCAAGTCAAACAAACTAGTGAAGGTATTTATATTTATCAAACCAAATATGCTAAGGAAATGATTAAGAAATTTGGTTTGAAAAATGCTAAGGTGGTTTCAACTCTAATGGCAACCAATACTAAAATAGATAGTGATAGTGAAGGAAAACAAATAGATCTTACACTTTATAGGAGCATGATTGGTAGCCTTTTGTACTTAACCGCTAGTAGACCCAACATATTATTTGCGGTTGGTATGTGTGTTAGGTATCAATCATGTGTTAAAGAATCTCATTTAGTTGCCGTTAAGAGAATTCTAAGATATGTTAAAGGCACACTAAATGTAGGTCTATGGTACCCTAGGACTAGGTCTTTTGATTTGATTGGGTACACCGATTCCGATTATGCCGGTTACAAATTGGATCGGAAGAGTACTAGTGGTGGATGCCAATTCCTTGGGTCCTCCCTAGTTAGTTGGAGTAGTAGAAAGCAACCTTGTGTTGCTTTATCCACCACCGAGGCTGAATATGTGGCAATGGGTGGTTGTGTAGCTCAACTACTATGGATGAAACATACCATAGAAGATTATGAGCTATCTTACTCCAACATGAAAGTATTTTGTGATAATGTGAGCACCATTAACTTGACCAAAAATCCGGTGCATCACTCTAGGACCAAGCACATTGAAGTGAAACATCACTTCATTAGAGATCATGTGGCAAAGGGGGACATTGAGCTTAATTACATTGAATCCAAGTCCAACCTAGCCGACATATTTACCAAGGCTCTTCCCAAGGAAGAATTTTCATCACTTAGGAGAGAACTTGGAATGTGCTTGGTTGAGTAAAGGTATAAGTTTGCATGAACCTATAGAAATACTAGGATTTATACCTTTTAGCATCTCACAAAATACTTAAGAAACCATGATTTCTGTATTGAGCAACTTAGATAACATGTGAGATGTTAGGAAGATGCACTTGGTTCATCATGCTTGTTATGATGCATTACTATGGACCAAAGTGTCATCTAGAGACATTAATCCTTCATTGGACCAATCATTGGGAAGGCTTATACACAATTGATGTGCATATAGCTCCAAGAACATGATTGGAAATTTCAAATAAAACATATTTTAATCTATGTTTATCATATTTTGAAAAATAGTTTTCAAGTGAAACACAAAAGTGACACAAAGTTTGCAAAAACATTAGAACTTTTGTTAATTTCCAAGTTTGTAACAATCTCGAAATTTGGAAAACATATATTTTTCAAAACATTTTTTCTTGATAAATTATGATTTCAGAAATGTGTAAGCAAAATTTCGTGATTTTTCGAGATTTCTGGAATTTCTATCGCATTTCTGAATTTGGACTAAAAAGGCTGAATTCCGGATTTTAAGTAGATCATTAGTTCATAAACCAGTCATTGACATAATCGTGTTTTTGGAAAAATAGCTCCATTTTCTGATATTTAGTGTATCTATGATTTCCTAAAACTCTAGCATGATAATATTGGGTATAAGCAACTTGTGTAACTGTTTAATGCAGTGTTATAGGGGGAGTTTCACATATTTTATCTTTTTCATCCTAAATTTACATTGTTGGTGCAAAGTTAAAATTTAAATCTTCAAATTGTTTGATAGACTTTTGCTCCACATGTTTTGGTACTCATCATGAACTATATCTTGGATTAAGGGGGAGCTAATTTTCAATTCTATACCTTAGTTCAAGATTTCAATGTTTTCAATTCTTCTATGGCATATATGGTTTCTTCTCTTTTTGATGTTTGTCAAAGGTGGAGAAGAAATGTTTAAGTTAGGATTGGATATATGATCATATGACTATGTGTATCTTTAAAAGACCTAACTTAAATGATTGCCAAACAACAAAAAGGGGAAGATTGTTGGTGCAACAATACCCCAAGCATTTATATGTTTTAATGTTTGGATAATCATCTAAGTTAGGCAACAAATTGTGATCTAATTGTGAACGTGTTCAAGTGACAGGGAAGTCCAAGTATGATCTTGGCAAGAGAAGTCGAAGGTAAAGGTTTGGCGGCATAAGACCAAGCATGTTGTCTTGGCGGCATTAAGTCCAAACGAACTTTGGCAAAGGAAGTCCAAAGGCAAGTCTTGGCAGCGTAAGTCCAAGCATGTAGACATGGCGGTGTAAAGTCCAAGAACGCTTTGGCAAAGGAAAACCCAAGACATGACAAAACTGAAGGAAGCTCTTGGAAACAAAGCGCAAAGGATGAACAAGTCGCGGACTCGGAGGAATCCTAGAAGCGCAAGGCTTAAGAAAGAGTTAGAAGGTTGAGTCTAGGTCTAGGGGGTGAAATCAAGTATGAAATACTCATACTTGATGTGTATCAGTCGACTGATATGATGTATCAGTCGACTGGTCAAGTGTTTCGGCCGAGTCGAGTTGAAACCACGACTATCGGTTCTTGCCTTGGCAATGAGTCGATGATGATACTATCGATCGCCAGCGATGGCGATCGATCAAGGAAAAAATAGGCACAGAATGGAGTCCCACTCGACTACGGCTTGTGATCACTCGACTGATCACTTCGTCAGTCGACTGATGGATAGATCAGTCGACTGATGAAAGTGTCGTTGGATGAAATGACTCTGAATCCCGCGAATCTGGCTATTCAGAAGCCGTTAACCGCTCCATCAGTCGACTGATGTTGTACATCAGTCGACTGATGGTGCTCCAATGGGAAAATCAGCCTTCTCTCTATAAAAAGAGGGCTGATGGAGGTTTTTGGGGTTAATGCTTATTCTCTGATTCTTCTCCAAAACCTCCACGAGTTTTCTAGCTTTCTAAGTGATCTTAAATCCCCTCCTCTTCTCTCTAAGCTTAAGTTTCATTCTTTGAAAAGAAGATGAGTTGTGTTATAAAGGAAAGCTTCTTAGTGGAATTGCTTGGGTTGATCCACCTTAAGGATCGCCGTGGAGTAGGAGCGTTATCTCCGAACCACGTAAAGGCTTTGTTAGCATTGCTTCTTGTTTTTACATATATTATTTGTGTTTCCTTCCACTAATCACTCTTGTAGAAACGAAAAGCGCTATTCACCCCCCCCTCTAGCTTCCAAACGATCACCAATAGAGATCTTGTGAACGAGATTGAATTTTGACAGCACTTCAGCGTAGTAGTAGTGTTCTACATGGATCTTGTCGAGCACTTATTTTATAAACCTTTTCCAATCGACTGGAATGTCTTCCAGTCGACTCCATATCAACCCGTCGATATGGAACTTCTGGTCTTCCAGTCGACTGAATCCTCTATAGTCGACTCTAGGTCACCCAGCTCCGTATCGGAAAGTTTCCCACTTTAGTCGACTGAAACTCCCCAGTCGACTGAAACACTTTCCAACTACGGTGCCAGAACTTTGACCGATCACCCGCTAATCCTTCCAAGTGTGTATCCAGTTGATTGAACCAAACAGAGTCGACTGGAGTATATTTAATCAACTGATCTCTGCAAAATGAGATTAGCACAAATAGTTAAAATCAAATATGATAGCAGTAGTAATACAACTCGATCTCGACTTCTAAGTCCCACGCGGACTTTCCGTCGGATCGACTCCTAGCTTTGTTACCCTATAGAGGGCTCGGCCTCACCTCTTCACTCGAGGCTTACTTGTCGGTTGTCTGCCGGACTTACCACTCTTGACATCCGATCTGACCCACCAAGGCTTCCACCAGCTGTCCGATCTACCTGACCCAACTAGACTTTTTGCCGATTGTCTGGTCTCTTGACCTAACCGGTCTTCATTCCAAATGTCTGGTCCACATGACCCATCTAGAATTCATGTCTAGTGTCTGGTCCTCCTGATCTGCTAGGACTTCCTATTAAGTCTGCACACTTAACACTGGTATTAAAACACAAGTAATTTCTAACTTTAATTTCAGTTCATATATCAAAACAAAGGAGTGATGCTCACTTCATCAACAATCTCCCTTTTTTTGATGTATCACAACACATCAGTTAAAGTTAGGAGAATAAGACAGTAATGTTCAAATTTTAACATATATAAGAAATGCATTAAGTTAAACATGTATGAGGTGCATATATAAATTTTTACATGTCCCTTTCAATAAGTCTCTTCTCTTTAAGTTTATATCTCCTCTCTCCCCCTTTGGCATACATCAAAATCAAAATAAAGTTTAAAATGCCACAACTTTAAATTAAATATTAAGCTAAAAAATGCTTAAGTTTTGAAATCAATCCTCCCCCTATATTCAATAAGGTTTTCTTCATTAAGAAATAGGATCTCTCCCTTTATACAATTTTCAAAAGATAACAAATTTTTTTCTAAAATTTTAATTTTCAAAAGTTTAACAACCCCTAAACATATTTCTAAATTCCAAGATTTAAAATTATAACTTCCCCTAAATAAAAATATATTTTCAAATTCCATTTTTTTTTAATTTTCAAAATTTTCTAACTCCCCTTGAACAATAACATATTTTCAAATTCCAATTTTTTTTTTTAATTTTCAAAATTTTCTAACTCCCCCTGAATAATAACATATTTCCAAATTCCAAAATTTTTAAAATTTTCTAACACCAGTGAATCTTAAAATTTTCAATATTTTAAGATTATGCAAATATGATAGAAAATATTTTCAAGCATGAATTTCCAAATATTATTTTAATATTTTAAAATACACATCCAAAAATCGTCCTTAAAGCAAATGCCCAATTTTTTACTAGCTCAAATGATATAGAATTAATCATCAAGCTTTGAATTAGAGTTAGTCACCAATGTAATTGAGTTGCTCTTGTAAACCCCATATTGGTTAATGTCGATGCACTTAATCTATATCTGGAACCAGGGGTGTAGTCCTAACATATCATGCTCATCTTTGTGGCTCAATACACAAATAGTTAATCCTAGGTGTTTGTGAGATGCGAAGTCTTACTTAAATCTATAGGATCATGAAATCTAAATTGTCCTAGATTGATTTTTAACTTTTCTATAAAAATAATATAATATTACTTTTAAAAATAAAATATGAGTAATGAGTATGAAAACATCCTAGTCTACCAAGCATAAACCTAATTATCTTCTAAGCATACTAAGTTCTTCTTCCAGAAGTGGTTTAGTGAAGATGTCAGCAAGGTTACATTTGGACTCAACACAGTTGAGTTCAATACTACCCTTTGCCACATAATCTCTTACAAAATGATGTTTAACATCAATGTGTTTAGTTTGTGAGTGATGAATTGGATTTTTAGTTAAATTTATTGAACTTATATTATCAACTAATGTTTTGACCTTTTTGTAATCTAATTCGAAATCCTTAAGTATGTGCATCATCCATAATAGTTGTGCAACACATTCATCTAATGCTATGTATTCTGCTTCAGTTGTGGAAAGAGCAATACAATGTTGCTTCCTACTGAACCAGCTTACCAAGCATAATCCTAAGAGTTGACATCCTCCACTAGTACTTTTCCTATCTAGTTTGCACCCTGCATAGTCTGAGTCAGAGTATCCAATTAACTCAAAGTTACTAGATCTTGGGTACCACATACCTACATTAATTGTTCCTTTAATGTATCTTAGGATTCTTTTGACATGTGTTAAATATGATTCCTTAGCACAAGTTTGATTTCTAGCACACATACTTACTGCAAATAGTATGTCGGGTCTACTTGCAGTAAAGTATAGTAAACTATCTATGACACTCCTATAGTACTTTAGATCTATAGACTTTCCTTCTTTGTCTTCATTTAATATAACATTCGTAGCCATGGATGTTTTAATGTCTTTTGTATTTTCCATACCAAATTTTTAATTAATTCTCTTGTATACTTATTTTGGTATATATAATAACCGTCTCTTGTTTGTTTTATTTGTAAAACTAAGAAGAAGTTTAACTCACCTACTAAACTCATTTCAAATTTTTGTTCCATTAGGTTTATAACTTCTTTTAAAAATTTTGAATTTGTTGATCCAAAGACTATATCATCTACATATATTTGAGGAATAAAAATGTCTTTTTTCAAGGTTTTTACGAAAAGTGTTGAGTTAATTTGACCTTGTCTGAAGCCTTTATAGATTAAGTATGAGTATAGTCTTTCATATCAGGCTCTAGGAGCTTGTTTTAATCCATATAAGGCCTTTTTTTAACTTGTATACATAATTAGGGTATTCTAAGCTCTCAAAACCTAGGGGCTAACTTACGTATACCTCTTCTTTTATTACTCCATTTAAAAAGACAGATTTGACATCCTTTGATATAACTTGAATCCTTTATGTGCCGCATAAACTAGCAACATTCTAATTGACTCAAGCCTCGCTACTGGGGCATAAGTTTCATCATAGTCTAACCCTTCTACTTGACTAAAACCCTTGGCTACTAATCGAGCTTTATTCCTTATGATTTCTCCTTGATCGTTTAATTTATTTCTGAATACCCATTTAGTGTCTATTATTGATTTATTGGATGGTGAAGTAATACGACCCACACTTCATTTCTATCGAATTGTGCTAGTTCTTCTTACATGGCTATTATCCAATCAGGGTTCAGTAATGCCTCATCTATTGCCTTTGGTTCTATTTTTGATATCAATGTGATTTGACTTAAGTTTCTTAGGGTTGATCTAGTTTGAACTCCTAATGTTTGATTTCCTAATACTTGTTCAAGTCGATGATTAGGATTAATTCTAGACGTCTTTAAGTTTTCTTCACAGTGGATTTGTTCTTCTTCATCATGTGTTATTTCATTTAACTCATTTTGATTATCTTTTAATGTGTTTAGTTGATTATCAGTAATTTCATCCTCATCAAATTTTACATTAGTTATTTCTTCAATTTTTAAGGTTTTCTTATTACAAATCTTATAAGCCCTACTAGTGGTCGAATATCCTAGAAATATCCCTTCATCGGTTTTTGAAGAAAATTTTTCGAGATGGTCTTTCGTATTTAAAATAAATACTTTGCATCCAAATACTTTTAGATATTTTATTGATGGTATTTTATTATTAAAAATTTCATAGGATGTTTTATTATGTAATTTATTAATTATTATTCTATTTTGCACATCACATGCAGTGTTTATAACTTCAACCCATAAGTAATTAGTCAAGTTGTATTCATTTAACATTGACCTATCTACTTCTTGTAGGGTTCTATTTTTTCTTTCTACTATTCCATTTTTTTGGGGGGTTCTAGGGCATGAATATTCATGGTGATATCCATTTTCTAGACACATGTTTGTAAATTTTTCATTTGTAAATTCCCCTCCATTATCACTTCGTATTCTTTTTATCTTATGGTGTTTTCCATTTTCTATTTATTTACTAAAGTTTTTAAATACCTCAAATGTTTCATGTCACGCCGCGAGAGCATGCTGAGCCGAAAATCAAACAGACGACATCTCTCCTGTACGTGGAAACATTTCGGGTTAATACAAAGCCCGTAGGCCCACAATAACAACAATATATACATATATGAAAACAACAACTACACAAAACATAGCGGAAACATGATACAATAACATCCCAACCTACACACATGCATACCAGTATGACTAACACCAGAACATAAAGAAAACCTTGTCAAAACCCGCACCAACATGTGCGTACATCACATAATACATAACATCACGAAAACTCCGAATAGATAACAAGACATACGGAAAATCCTACACAAACATGGAAGCCTCAGAGGTGAGATGAGATGTTAGCCAGTGGTGCTCCACGTCCATCACGAAGTCGGCTACCTGTTACCTGGGCGACAGAAAAACCCAGGGTCCATTGGGGTGGTGAGTAAAACTCAGCAGGTAATAGAAAAACATGTATATATGTCATATCACATGTATTTTCAACAACATAATCTAGAGGTACAACAGGTATATCAGCATAGTATATAAATACAAGCATATACCATCTAACCAAATAAACAATGTAAAAATGCAGACATACCTGAAGTCTGCTACGCTACTCTGATCCAACCTGAACATATATCCAACATATATATATATAACAGGAAGAGTAGATCAACTCAAAATATACTCTAGCTAATGGTCAAGGTATCTAATGGTCTGTCCAATACATATACCAGTACCCGACACAACCGTATAACATATGCAAGAAGCATGCATATATATATATATATATATATATATATATATACACACACACACACACACATACATATATGTATATATATATGGTAATATGCAAAGCACCATCAGATATGGCAATGAAGCATGCATGGTCATGCCTGCTCACCCCTACTCGCTACCACGACCCCAATGTGGCCTAGGTGGCACGACATGACAACTGTCCCAACTCACACCAACCACTGCTATAGAGTGGCCGAGTGGGCAGTATGATCAAGTAGCATATGAACGTAAAGAGCTCGCTACACAACGGGGGTCCCTGCTGCTGGCCACTCTGACTAACACTACCAATGATTGGTCGAGTACCACGCACCCAGGACAACTGCACGCAACTCCAACTATGATCGTCTATAGTGGTAGAGTGCGGCACAACAGATGCTCTGCCCTCACACCAGTTACTCCTCGGGGAGTGCTCTGGGAGGCAAGATGACTAACGACTCTCTCAACCCTAAGGGAGACTATGTCGTCAAAATGCATGCAAATGACATGTGTATGTTGTCACACGTACAACCATCTACCACAGACTCTCTGTTCAGCAAAGAGTCATACCCATCTAATCAATACACTCTCTATCCTATAGAGAGTCGTACTCAACAGATCGATGGACTCTCTATCCTGTAGAGAGTCGTACTCAACTGATCATAACTCTCTATCCAATAGAGAGTCGTACTCAACTGATCGACGCACTCTCTATCCAGTAGAGAGTCGTACTTGACCGATCATAACTCTCTCTCTAATAGAGAGTCGTACTCAATTGATCGACGCACTCTCTATCCGATAGAGAGTCGTACTAGACTAATCATATCAAGTTGGGACCACCGGTCCGCAGTGACACTCTAATCACCCTTCACTTAACCATTACACAACTCATGGTTGGTAACAGTATGCAACATACGGGTATTAGAAATAAATCCTACATTTAGGGCATTACCTACCCACAAATGACCTTTTTGCCAATTTATAAATTGGGTCATCACCCGTACTGACATTTACACCCTACTAAACATCTAAGTCAATTTACATCACATCTATAACTCCTAAATCATGATTGGGTATATGTGATATCGACAATGGAGCATAAATACATCCAACGATAAGTTCAAGCATACGATAATAAGAGCAGGGTCAAGATAATATGAACACCTAACATGCTCATATTTATGACTAAATCTGAATGCATTAAACTACCTGACCAGGGTAGGAATTACCCACCTGTTGTAAAGCTCATGATAAACATCTTCACGGTCGCGGTCCTGTCCCGTATCCATGTCCTGTACATATCAATATTATAATTAAGTGCAAGCATACAACGAATGATCAAATCAAATTCTATATCAACTTCGTATCCCGATCAACTAGATTGATCTAGTTATCCAAGTAACCCAATCAATCCTCTCTATTAATCCTTATCAACCATTAGGCCACTTAACAACCTATTTAGGGATCTACACCCTAATTGAAACACCCACTCCATCAGCCCCTTCTCACTCAGCCACAGCCAAGTAAACCTCGGAACCAATTATTCACCGCCATTACAGTCCCTTCATGGCTAAGAGCAGCCTTATTCACAGCCACACAGCCGGCAATTCCTTGCTTATAGCCGCACAACCGTTCACCGCTTACTCACACAGCCACCAACGACCTCTAAATAGCCAACATAACCTATTCTATTCACCGGAACAACCCATAACCACCCAAAACTCCAACTCACCGCTGTACACAACCTTGTTCACAACCATAGAAACAATACTACATCTCTATTCATAGCCCAGAACAGAGCTATTACTTCACAACCGGCTAAACTCCCTTTCATTCCACTGAAGGAAATCCACATAATCGAAATGAACAACAAAGAAAGAGGCAGATCAAGATGTTATACCAGAAATTGAAGCTGCAACCATGGTATACCCTCCCTGTGCCAAACACAGCTGCATAACCAAACAACAATCTAAGATCCTTACCATCATTCATCCAACCATCTGCAGAAATCCACATCACACGACAATTTACTGAACCAAACAATCATCTGACGAAAAGGAGAAGATGGTTCAAGGTATACTTGAAATTGAGCATTCACCGGCGGTACTCCCCACTGCTCTGTTCGCCGACCACAACTCCACCTCCGGCCAGAACGACCAACTGCAATGTCGCCGTCATCGCGCTTGCTCCGGCGATCGGCGAACTCCCCAAATCGGAGTCACCATCGGGCGTCAGCGATTCAAGCTCCCAAATCCCTCGGCTCGTGACAGTCGCCTCTTTCCCTATCCAAGCACTGTGCTGTTGCCACCGACCCAAGCCCCCAAATTGCGATCCCCCCACCCCTTTGTTGCTCTAGTCTGTCCACAAGCACCATCGAGGGAATGTCGCTTGCCGCCGTCCACTCTCGCAAAGGAGTTGACGAAGTGTGAGCAACAGGAGTCGGAGAGGTCACGCGGAGAAGTCGGTGATGTTCGGCGGTAGGAGTTGGAGAGGTTGCGCGGAGAAGAGGAGCGCTGAGATTCGGGGAGAAAAGTTACCGTCGTGAGAAATAAAGATCGCGGCAGGCATTAAAAGAAAGCGGCTACGAGAAAACGCTCGGCTTAATAGTAACGGGTCAGGTCTGGCAGATGAACGGATCACATTTCAGATCCGTTAAGCCCTTTAATCTTTTCTAAGCAAAGAGGGTCTTAGAAATCTCCATTCGAGTCTAGAAAAATTCCTAAAAATTTTTGAAAAATTTCATAGGATATTCTCCTAATTACCCAACATTTATTTTATTTTTTTATTTTTATTTATTATATTTTTTTTGTGGTATTTTACATTTCATCTTTTTGTTTTAGGAATTTTACCCATGTAAACCTAGAGTAATAATCAATTATCACTAAACAGTATAAATTTCCACTTAGTGATTTTACTCCATGTGAATCAAACAAGTCTAAGTGAATTAACTCATGTATTGAACTTGTTCGACCTTGATAAGTTGATTTATATTGAGACTTAGTTTGTTTTCCTTATTGGCAAGCATTACAAACTTTGTTTTCAATATTTTTAAGTTTGGGTAACCTTCTAATTAGGTTAGTTTCACTTAACTTGATTATATTCCTAAAGTTGGTGTGAGCAAGTCGCCTATGCCACAACCAACTTACCTCTTGCTGTGTCATATGACACTTAATTGAGGATCTTTCTAAATTTATTGAATATATATTTTTATTCCTAACTCCCTTAAGTAATATTTTTGGGTTTTCAATATTGTTAATCAAACATTCATTAGATAAAAATTTCACTTCATAACCAACATCACATAACTGACTTATACTAAGCAAGTTAAATTTGAAATTCTCTATAAGCAAAACTTTTTGTATAACAAAATTTGACTCTAGTTCAATGTTACCTGATCCAATTACCTTAAGTTTTCTATTGTTTCCAAAGGTGACTATACCTAGATTCTTGTAGCTTAATTTTGAAAACTTTTGACTATCTTCAGTCATATATCTGGAGCAGCCACTATCCAGAATCCATTGGTCCATTCTGGAGTCTTACACGAATTAAAACCTTTTTAAGATAATTCACACCTTGAATAAGATGAATCATCTTGGGTTTATTTGTGTTGTAAATTTATCTAGTTAAGCTTATTTTAAGTAAATTTGTCAAGTTAAGTTAAATTTGTTAAGTTGAGTTGAGCTTAGTATATTAAGTTGAATTTAGTCAAGTTTAATTAAGGTAAGTTGTTAAGTTAAATTTAGTTATTTTATTGAGTTTGAGTTGAGTATATTAAGTTGAGTTAAGTTAAATTAGTTTAAGTAAAGTTATTAAGTAAGTTGTTAAGTTAGGTGAATTGTATTAAACTAATTAAGCTTCATTAAATTTTAAATCATCTCACCCAAGCTAGGTTTTCAATACACGTTAATCCTATGGGTCTTGTGAATTGAGGATTTCTTTTTAACTTTATTAAGTTTAATGAGCAATTTCAAAGTTTTTAAACTTGTGTTAGATTCAAGCTTAGTTTGAGCTAGTCAAGTAGGTTTTTCCAGCATTGACTTCTAGCTCATGGTGAGGCACATGACCTTCTTGTATATCGGAGCAACGACAACTTCCTAGACAAAATCAATGAAGGAATCAAGTACTTGATTCACTTTGGACTAAGCCTTGGTCTAACTAGTCAAAGACTTAGTGAGTTAGCTTCGGTCAGTTCCACTCGACTTAGTGCACTAGGACGTGGTGAGGCACATGGCCTTCTTGGATATCGGAGCAACGACCACTTCCTAAACATGTACTTTGAAGAGTTTCCCTAACTTAATATCAGTTCAATTCTTCTTAGTATTAGGTTGTTCAAGTTTAAACTACTTTTTTCCCTATCTAGTCTATTCTAAATTAAGCAAGTAAACTAAAGCATGCAAGAGTTTAACTAAATAAGGAAACAAGAAAGGTTTTAGCTCCCCCTAAGTGGTAGCCAGGTTATGTTTTGTTCACTAAATGAACTTGACTTTTGGGAACCCAAAATTGATTTGGTCCAACTTGGTTGACTAAGCTAGACTTAGGAACCCATGCTTGTACTTGATTCTTAGCATTTCGGCTAAGTAATGACATATACGATTTAAAAGAGGATTTAACTTTGTATCCGAGTCCGGACTTGTTATACATGGCTTACTGAGATCCAAGCATCATGTTGAGATACTTGGAGCCCGAAGTGAACCTTTCCAACGATCCAGTTAGATCTTCTACTTGCCTTTTTAAGATCAAGTTCTCTTCCTCAAGCATTGAAACTTGAGTTGAGTCTCTATCCTTAATTTGGCAAGTAGAAGTCTTCGAGTTGACTTGCTCCTTAAGTACGTGGACTTCCTTAAGTAGTGAGTCGACTCGATTCTCAGACTTAGCTAACTTCCTACCTAGGCATGCAATTATATTGTACAACTTATCTTCTAAGGGAGAAGTTACCTCATCTAGTCCTTCAGAAATAGATGTGGATCCGTGGCTTCTCTCGGACTCGGAATCAGACTCGTACTCAGAACTTGACTCGGCTCCGGAGCTCGATTCGGCCATGAACACCACAAAACTTCTCTTCATTTCTTCTACGTCCAACTCTTCCGATGATGACTCATCCCAAGTTGCCTTAACCGCTTTCTTCTTCTTTTCTTTTTTTGATTTTTCTTTCTTTTATACGTTTTCGCACTCCGACTTGTAGTGTCCATTTCCGTTGCACTTGTAGCATGTCACTTTCGATCAGGGTCTCGGCTTGTTATCAACAACTTTCTTAGCGTCCTTCTTCGTAAACCTCTTTCTCCAGTTGAACATCTTCCAGACCATATTTACTATTTCCTCTTCTCTGTTTGACTTCAACTCTGACTCATCTTCAGATTCACTTTTTTCTTTTCTTTTCTTTTTCGTTGAACCTGCCATTAAAGCAAGACCATTCTTCGTTTGACCCGAGTTAGCTTATTCGTGTAGTTCAAGTTCACAAAATAATTCGTCTACTCTAATTGAGGAAAGATCCCTAGAAACCTTATAGGCATCGCCAATCGATGTCCATAAGGCATTTCTCGGGAATGCCTTGAGTGTATACCTAATTAAGTCTCTATTTTCTATTTGGTGTCCTATTAAGTGTAATCCATTTAAAATGTCTTTTTTTTCTCGTATGAAGTTGACTAGCATTTTCATTTTCATTCATTTTACAATTAAATAATTTATTTAGTAACATGTCTCGTTTAGCTATCCTAGTGTCATTTGTACCTTCATGCAATTCAATTAATTTATCCCATAATTCCTTAGAGTTTTTGAATGGACCCACCCTATTGAGCTCTTCTTTGGTAAGTCCGCATTGCAAGGTGTTAAGCATCTTGTGTTAGGGAAATCAACCCAAGTATAGTTTAGTTTTGATGCGTGTGCCAAAGGATTTAAGTTAGGTTGTTTATGTGATTTGATGTGTGTGTTTAAGTTATGCAGGACTTAAGTGAATCACACATGTGTTGACTTAATGAAGCATTGGTGAGTTTACCATCTCATGGCTCGGGTCCTTGAGTTGGTGAAGGATGACATTGTGGAAGCCGTGCATTTGGTGCATCTGAGGGACCATCGGATGAGGAACATTGGAGTGAAGCCAAAGAAAGCAGACTTCAGGGCGAGACACCAAAGGTAGGAAACTTTGCTTCTCACTTCAACTCGGTTGCTTGTTCATGGCGATCCCTTCGTCATCCCTAGATTAAAAAAATAATCCATGACAATTAGGGATTACCCAAGCTACCGTTCCATCGTCGTGCTATTCGATTAGAGTGGTCACTTGAACAAACTTGTTGTTCAAGCAACCAACCTCTTTCTTTGAATAGCCACGGAATATACGATGTACGAATCGCTGGTTTTTGCGTTTGTATTCAGGGTCCAAGTAAATTTAGCCACATATAATTGAAAACAATTATAGACATAATACAAAAGAACATAAACAAGCATTATACCTCTCGATCTTCTATTGTATGTCCTTCCTCCTTTTGGACGTCGTGTGGGCGACAATCTTCCAAAAGTCGAAGCCTCCTAGATCATGTTTTTCCTTTCTTTTCTCGCTTCGAACAAAAGGAAGAATGAAACAAAACTCTTCTCCTATCTAGAACCAACCACCAAGCCACCTTGCTTGGTGATTGCCGCCGGTGAAGGAGAGAACAAGGAGTATGGGCGCCGACCAAAAGCTCCAAGGGATGACACCCTAGCCCTTGCCGCCGGCCAAGGATGAGAGGAAGAAGATTGGACGCCGGCCAAGGAGAGGAATAGAGAAGATGGGCGCCGACCAAAACCCTAGGAAGAAGGAAACACTTCCCTTTGTGTTGCCACCCAATCCAAAACCCTAGCCTCCCTTGTGTTTTTCCCGCCCACCCCCTTAAGCCTTATTTATAGAGTTAGGATTAAGCCTCCTTCAATCTCCATCATCGGAACTAGGGATTTAATCTCAACCGTTGGATCTAGAGATTTAATCTCAACTGTCGGACCTAGAGATTTAATCTCCACCGTCAAATCTAAAGATTTAATCTCCACCGTTAGATCTAGAGATTTAATCTCCACCGTCGGATCTAGAGATCTAATCTCCATCGTCGGATCTAGAGTTTCATTTTTCATTATCGGATCTAGGCTCCATGAGGTTTTAATAGGCTACAATAGGGACCATGAGGAGGAGTTGGATCTTGGCGACCCAATGGATCAAAACCACATAAAGTCCGATCCATTAATGATAATCCATTCCACTAGAGGATTATCATTGATCTACCTCTCCAACCCCATAAGTTAATATGAGCTCCATATATTATTTGTACATTTATCACCCCGTGTTTAAGATCTCGAATGCTCGTCAATTAATTACTTTATTGACAATTAATTAATCAACATCTAACTCCTTGAGTAGTACCACTCAACCTTATCATCATGCCGGATCAAGTCCACCTGCAGGGTTTACATGATGAACCTTATGAGCTCCTCAAGGGGACATCATCATCCTAATATATAGGACACGGTTTCCTCCTATAATCAACGGCACACCATATAAATAATATCATTTCCCAACTTACCGAGCCTATCGATTTACTCTATAAATCTCGCCCATGGGTAAATCAAAGAAATGAATACTAAGTATATGTGCCCATTATTATATTGGGATTAAGAGCATATACTAAATAATATCTGAGGTTCGATTCGATTATGTAGTCAGTAATAAATCGAATCACCTCTAAGTCGGTCCTGCTCAATACACACAAAGTGTACTAGTGTAATTCAATGGTCAAGACAAACCAATACCAAATCACACTACAACCATTCCAATGGTTTGTCCAAAGTCATCTAAGTTGTGAGCCTTTACTTATACTTTACAAGGAACCGATAACATGATCTCCCGTGTGACACTACACACCATGTTATCTATAATGTAATGTATTAGACAATATTCATAACCATAAATATGCAAACAATGATCATATGATTCTTATTTCAAAAATAAAGATGTTCATACAAAAGATAGACGTGTCAGTATACATCCCAACAGACGTGAAGGATGGCACTGGAGGAGGCGCGGGCTTAGTGCATCCGAGGGATGTGGCTAGACGAAGAGAGCTTTGGCAAGGGACTCCATGGGAGATGAGAGATTGAGCGATTGTAATGGTAGCACATAGAAGCCCTCTTCTCTATAAAAAGAGGGTTTGGGTGCCTTTGGGAGGTTAATGCTTAACTCCTACTCATACTCCCAAGTGATGTGAATGTGTTTTCCTCCTCCTTCTTGTTCTTACTTCAAATCTATTGTAAGAGGGAGAGATTGTGTAAGAAGGTTTACCTCCCCCTTGCTTTGGGCTAAAGGAGAGACTAGTGGATTGAGTTGAGGAGTGATTCACCTTACGAATCATCCGTGGATTAGCGACAAGGGTCGTGAACCATATTACATCTCCGTGTTTGAGTTTGCTTCTTCTTAATCTTTTATTTTCTTAATTTTCTTTTGTTTAGCATATATTTCCACTGCGCTAATCTTAGTGTTGATGATTAAGATGCGATTTCCATCAATGATCAACGAGGGCTATTCAACCCCCCTAGCCGGGCCACGATCCTCCAACACCTTGTAGTCAACTTGAGCCCGTTTTCTAATATCCACAGTCCATTTTTCTGGTTCTAACAACTCACTCGAGTCGTCTATCGGAGCTATGAACCCTTTCCTAATTGAAAACCAAACCTCTAGGTCGATTTTCAAGTATCACTTCATTCGCCTTTTCCAGTAGGAAAAGTCCTCTCCGTTGAAGAGAGGAGGACGAACACTGCCATTCCATTCTAAGTGTGACATTCCAAAATAAATATTTTAATAATAGATTTTTATTTAAATTAATTAAAGCTGAGGATTATTCCTAGAGTTGTTTAAATTAAATAATATTTTGTAAGAATTAAATTTACACTAAGTGTATAAATTAATGAAGAATTTATTCTAAGAAAATCTATTCTAGAATAAAAATTAAGCTAAGTGCAAAAAATTAATTTAATTATTCGAAAATATAGAAAATGAATTTAATTATTATAATATGCAGTAAATTAATTTAATTAATCTAAAATATAGAAAATTAATTTAATTAATTTAATTAATCTAATATGTAAAAAATTAATTTAAATATCCTAATATGCAGAAAATTAATTTAATTAATCTAAAATATAAAAAAATAATTTAATTAATCTAAAATATAGAAAATTATTTTAATTATTCTAATATGCATAAAATTAATTTAATTAATCTAAAATATAGAAAATTATTTTAATTAATCTAAAATACAGAAAATTAATTTAATTATTCTAATATACAAAAAAATAATTTAATTAATCTAAAATATAGAAAATTATTTTAATTAATCTAAAATGCAAAAAAATAATTTAATGCTAGAATAAATATTAAAAATTAATCTAATGCTAGAAAAATATTAAAAATTAATTTAATGCTAGTACAAATATTAAATATTAATCTAATGCTTGAAAAATAAAGAAAACTATCCTAATGCTCTCGATGGTGGTTGCACCAAATTCGGAGCTCCTCCGCGCTTATACCAATTGTAGGATCGCAATATTTTGAGAGAGGGGGGTGATTCTCTAAGTTTATAATTTTCTTTAATTTTAAAGCTTATTTTATATTTTCAAATATGAGTACGCAGCGGAAATTAAATGAAATTTAAACACAATCAGTTTACTTGGTTCACAACCCTAACTGGGTTGCTACTCCAAGGCTCGTAGCTCTTCCTAGAGCTACCTTAACAGGAAAACACTATAGTACCCTCTGATTCGAGAACTCTCGACTTTGAAGGGATTATCTTTTTACAAAAATAAGAGAAAGGTAACACTCTACCTTCTCTTGAAATTAATTACAACAAGCGAATATAAATAGAAAAAATACAAGCTAAATTATACCAACACTGTTGAGGAGTTTAAAGTAGGCACAGAGTGTTGGAAATGTGCCTTCGTGAGGAAGTAGAGCTCTTGTGAACGAGATTGAATTTTGATAGCACTTCAGCGTAGTAGTAGTGTTCTACTCAGATATGATCGAGCACTTATTTTATAAACCTTTTCTAGTCGATTGGAATGCCTTCCAGTCGACTCCACATCAACCCATCGATATGGAACTTTTGGTCTTCCAGTCGACTGAATCCTCTCGAGTCGACTCCAGGCCACCCAGCTCCGCATCGAGAAGTTTCCCACTTCAGTCGACTGAAATTCTCCAGTCGACTGAAACACTTTCCAACTATGGTGCCAGATCTTTGATCGATCACCAGCTAATCTTGCCAAGTGTGTATCCAGTTGACTTACCCAAATATAGTCAACTGAACTTCAGTCGATTGGAGTATATTCAGTCGACTGATCCCTGCAAAATGAGATTAGCACAAATAGATAAAATCAAATATAATAGCAGTAGTAATACTGCTCGATCTCAACTTCTATGTCCCACGCGGACTTTTCGTCGGATTGACCCGTAGCTTTGTCCCCCTACAGGGGACTCGACCTCACCTCTTCACTCAAGGCTTACCAGTCGGCTGCCGCCATACTTACCACGCTTGACATCCGATCTGACCCACCAAGGCTTCCACCAGCTGTCTGGTCTGTTTGACCTAGTTGGACTTTTTGCCTATTGTTCGGTCTCCTGACCCAACCGGTCTTCATGACAAATGTCTTGTCCACACGATTTATCTGGACTTCATGCCTGGTGTCTGGTCCTCCTAATCTGTCAAGTCAACTGCCTAGTATTCGGTCAACATGACCTACTAGGATTTCCTGTTAAGTCTGCACACTTAACACTAATATTAGAACACAAGTAATTCCTAACTTTAATTACAGTTCATACATCAAAACCAAGGTGTCATGCTCACTACATAAACATCTGTGAGTCGACAATGGAGCAAAGGTTGCACCTGTCGCCGTCGGAACATATTCGCTGAAGCTTCCTAGTGGACTTGTCTTAGAACTGGACAATTGTTATTTTATTCCTGCATTAATAAAAAATATTGTTTCTATTTCTTGTTTAAATAGAAAGGATTTCCATTTGATGTTTAGTAAGAATTGTTGTTATATAACCTTAAATGGCATTCTTTATAGCACTGGAACTTTATGCAATGGAATCTACATGTTAGATACTTCCAGTGACACATTCAATATTGAAGCGAGCAATAAGCATGCTCGAAAGGATGATCAGTTAACCTCTTACACATGGCATTGTCGCCTTGGCCATATAAGCCAGAAGCGTATGTCAGAGTTACACAAGAGTGGATTTCTAGAATCATTTGAATTGGATTCATTTGATACATGTGAATCATGCTTACAAGGGAAGATGACAAAGTTGCCCTTTTATGGAATGGGTAAGCCAGTGGAAGAGTTACTTGGTCTCATACATACTGATGTATGTGGACGAATGTCAATTCATGCTCAAGGAGGTTACAACTACTTCATTACCTTTATCGATGATCACTCACGATTTAGGTATGTATATCTTATGAGATATAAATCTAAAGCCTTTGAAAAGTTCAAAGAATTCGGAAATGAAGTAGAGAAACAACTTGGTAAAAGTATTAAGACACTTCAATCCAATCGAGGTGGCAAATACTTAAGCCAAGAGTTTCAGGATTATCTAAGAGACAATGGTATATTGTCTCAATGGACTCCGCCTTATACACTGCAACATAATGGTGTATCTGAAAGGAGAAATTAAACCTTGTTGAACATGGTGAGATCGATGATGAATCATGCAAGCCTTCCCAAATCTTTTTTGGGCTACACACTCAAGACAACTATTCACATGCTGAATAGAGTCCCGACCAAGGTAGTATCTGCTACTCTATATTGGATATGGACTGGTAAGAAACCCTAGTTGTCTTATTTGAACACATTGGGATGTCCTGCTTACGTGAAGAGGACTACATCAGACAAGATGGATACTAAGTCTGAAAAATATCTATTTATTGGATACCCTAAGGAAACGAGGGGTTACCAATTCTATCATCCCTTGGAATAAAAGGTGTTTGTTTCAAGGAATATTGTATTTCTAGAGAAAGAGTTTTTCTTGCAAGAAAATAGTGGGAGTCAGCTTGAACTTGAGGAAGTTCAAGAAACTCCAATAGACACTAAAGAGACGTCTATACCAGAACCACAATTGATTATTCATGATGATGAGATAATGACTGAACCTATCGTTACCCCACCTCTTTGCAGATCTAGTAGGTCACATAAGATTCCTGAGAGATATGGATTTCTCGTAAGTGAATCTAATGATGTGTTACTCATTAAGGATGAGGAACCTACTAGTTACGAAGAAGTTCTGAAAAGTTCAGAAAGGGATAAATGGCTAGTAGCCATGAAGTCGGAAATGGATTCCATGTATGAAAACCAAGTTTGGAACTTGGTGGATCCACTTGAAAGCATCACGCGTATTAGGTGCAATGTTAGTTATATATGAGAGGTGTCCTAAGGCAATCGCCTTATGGTTGTACCATTTATTTGATAAATGAAGATTCACTATTTGAGTATACACATTTTCATGTATTTGATTGTATCTTAAACTCATTTACTGAATATCCGCAATACGATTCACAACATGAGAGAATTTGTGATTGGATCACAATTAGTGAGTATCTCTACATGTGTAATTGTGATGTATTGGAATTATCTCTAGTCGATGAATTGATGTATTCAGACACCATCAATTCTGTTGAGACTAGCATGAGTTATAATCTTTGGATTATCCAAGTAGATGTTTCTCATTGGCTGGAGACATTGGAATGTCCAGAGTTAACCGTTGATGCTAGTTATGGTAACTAGATCATTGGAGTGACTAGTTGTAAGACTTCATATTGTTTACTGCATATATGGATATGTCAATGAAATTTCTACTGCAGCTTAAGTGTGATGTTCCTTCGACTTGCGGTATTCAAGTTATCTTGGTCATGTAGACTTATGCTTTGACATTTTAAGCAAGCACCTCCGAGGAGATGTGGACCCAGGCTAATTGGGTATAAGTCGAAGTGGTCGAAGGTGTTTGAATAGCCTACAGAGGATTCACCACTCCTTGCGAGGAGATGTATACCCTATGGCCTCTCGTCGGATTGTTACTAAAGTCTTTGGCCAAAGCATTACTTGTTTAGAGTATGGTACTCTTAGATACATGTGTAGTAACTAGAATTCGAAGGGCGAGGAAGTAATACTTGGGCTAGGTGTGACGTAGTCATCCTAGTGGGGGCTGACACATCGGACCATGTCCTGAACCAAGTGGGTATAAGATGAGTGAAGGAAACGGGACACATTTCACTGTAGCTGCTGAATGGTTTTAAAAGCGTTATGGGATCAACCTTTGATTTTCTAGTTAATTGGAGATCATGAAGTACTACTAGGTGTCGCTCATGATCGTTCTATAATTATTGGTTAATTATAGACGTCCAATATAAATCGGGAACCTATTTGGTCACACGTACTACGAGTGTTATCCGAAGGATTTAAAACAAGCTTGAGAATAGGATTCTCAGATCGAGAGAGACATGGGTTGGACCAAACGAAGAGCGATCTTGAAATTGTTCCATTCGCATCGGAAGTATGAATGAGCCAATTCTTATGAAGACTTAATGGATGAACCAAATCGGTTTAGTTCTAATCCAATGGTGGAAAATAAACCAAAGGGGTTGGTTTGTTTTAAACAAATGAACTTAAATTGGTTTGGTTCGTTTTAACTTAAAATAGACCAACGCGGTTTGGTTTATTTTAACTTAAGTTAATGGAGCGGGTTATTGGATTTTGGTTATGAACCAATAACCGTTAGGAGAATGTGTTCTCTATAAAAACACAGCTTAAGGGTTTTGTTAAAGTGACAACATAGGTTTTGGAAACCCCAGCTATTTTTTCTCTCTTCTCCTCCCTTGGTGTTGCCGCCCACTCTTGAAGTTGCCGCCACCTCCTCCTTGCCGCTGGGCAACCACCAGCCGCCGACAGTCCTCCGGCCATCCTCAGCCACTGGGCAACCTCCCTTGGACGATGGTGACCAAGGAGCTGTCGGCCAACTTGTTTGGCTGGCCATCTCCTCGACCAAAAGAAGCTGTCCAGTTTTGGACAATTGTTGTCCTCTTTGTGGAGAAGTCATTTGGTCAACATTTTGCACTTTGACAGTGACCTACTTGTCGAGGATTGGATCTTTGACAATCCCCTTTGGTGGTAGACCAAGGTTTTGTCAATTGGATGACGAAAATCGCTTCCAGATCACATTTTTAGATCCGAATTGGATTTGAATTGTGATCATCTCTCAGATCACAATGACTTCAACGTGAAGCTAGTGCCTCTCGTGAAGTCAGGGCTCATGGCTTTGTGATGCTATCCCGATGATACTCGGCGTGGATACGGATAGAGGCGAAACTCGCGAGGGTCGCTTGATTGATACTATTCCCTCGTCACGTAATTCGTCAGGTATACCTAGTATAAGTTTTCTTTATTGCAAAATTTGAAATGACGATTATGTCTACACTTATTGTATCCTGCATGCGTGTGGTGTGTGTATTGTAATAAATTAGTTTATTACTTGTTTTTGCTTCCGCTGTATGCATGTTTACGAAACGTGTTTGAACACACCCACGTTGGTGTTGAGGAAACTCAATAGTGGTATCAGAGCCCGACTGTGTTCTGACATAATCATAAAATTATTTTGCGATAGTCATAATTATATATTTTGGAAATTTTCTACTTTTGAAAAGTTTAGAAATAATTATAGAAATTTTAATTAATAAAGAAATTCACTTGGAAATTTTCTAATGTGAATAGGAAATTACAATTTAGGAAATTTGTTTCCTAAATTAAATTTGAATTTCCTTAATTAATATTTTCCATAAATAAAATATGTGATTAGATTTGGAAATTTGTTTCCTAATTTAATCAAGATTTGATTTGAGAAAATGAATCTTGAACATATTTTATTTCCAAAATTAGTTATGATAATTAAGGAAACTATTTGTGCATACCATAATTGTATGCCATGTAATTGCATTTGATGCATAACATTATGTCATGTGTGTCGTGACATATAGATGTATGTCATATATGTCATGTCATATAGATAATAGTTATTTGCATGAAAAGGATGATGAGACCTGAAAACCCTTAAACAATATTAAAGCCTACACCTTCCATTAATATGGTTAGAACCAGAGTTTCGTTTCTTGTTTGGGTTGTTGGACTCACTCCAACCTCGGCTTGAACCTGAACATGTTCAAATCATTGGAATAGTTTAACACTATTATGGTAAGAGTCAGAGGTCAATCGTTAGTTTGGGTTGTTGGACTCACTCCAATCCTGGCTAATTGGTTGACTACGCTCTAACCATATTAAAACTATTTCACGATTAATGGATCGACTCTAACTTGGAGCATCGATTTGTTGGACTCACTCCAAGATCGATGTGAAGAGAGGTGAAGTTGGGTGTTATGCATATGATGCATACTTATTAATGTGTTAACAACCCAATGTATGTGTGGACATTCAATTAGTTGATAGCACATTGTGATAGTTACATATATGTGATATGTAATTGGTATACTTGATACCTACCATCATAGCTAAGAATGACTTGTTGAACTCACTCCAAGGCAGTTCTTATCTATGTTGGATATCAACCCATTCGGAGATGGACCTATGATCTCCCGATTTGATTTTGAGGGTTTTTGAATTCGAAAAAAAAATTAATGGGATTTTGTAAATGTATGTGGATGCATTTTAAATCATCTTTCTCATATATCGTCGATTTGTATTTCTAGGTTAATCACTTGATCATGATGTCTTTGAATTTGCGCTCTATTTTGGATTCGAATAAATTGGCTGGGCCAAACTTCTTGGACTGGCATAGAAACTTGAGAATTGTTCTCAAGGCTGAAAAGCTTGTGTATGTCCACAAAGTGCCTCTTCCCGCCCATCCTAGTGATGACACAACTCTGGACCAATTGTTGGCCCATCAAAAATATGTGACTGATTCTAAACTAGTGAGTTGCATCTTGCTAACCGCAATGGTACCCAAGATGCAGAAGCAACATGAGCATATGGATGCTCATATAGTAGTCTTTCATCTCTATGAGTTGTTTGATGAGTAAGTGAGATCTGAAATGTTTGAAGTCTCCAAGATTCTCTTCACCTCTGAGATGCAAGAAGGCTCATCTGTGGTACTGCTCAACATGCTGAAGATTGTGGAGCCTTCTGTGAAGCATGAGCAGGGAACGGTGTTGTTAGTTGATTCCTCGAAGAAAGGTTCTATGAGGAAGTCAAAGGAACAGTCGAAGGGGAAGAAGAAAAAGGCTAAAAAGGCAGAACCAACTCAAAAGGGCACTTGCCATCATTGTGGCAAAGAGGGCCATTGGCGAAGAAACTGCAAGATTTATCTTATGTCCGTGAAGAAGAATAAGGCATCTGATGCCCCATCTTTTTCAGATATCTTCATTATTGATTGTCATTCTATTTCTTTAGACACTTGGGTATTAGATACCGGGTGTGGCTCACATATATGTAATGACATACATGAGCTAAGAAATAGAAGAAGACTCATCAAGGGAGAGGTAAATTTACGTATTGGGAATGGAGCAAAGGTTACTGCACTCGCCATCGCAACATATATGTTGAAGCTCCCTATAGGACTTGTCTTAGAACTGGACAATTGCTATTTCATTCCTTTGTTGATAAAGAACATCATTTCTATTTCTTGTTTAAATAGAAATGGGTACCATTTGACTTTTAGTAACAATTATTGTTACATAACTTGAATGGAGTTTTTTATGGGATTGGAACTTTATTCAATGGTATTTATACGTTGGACATATCCAGTGACATTTTCAATATTGAAGCGAGCAACAAGTATGCTCGAAAAGATAATCAATTAGCCTCCTACATGTGGCATTGTCGTCTTGGCCATATATATAAGCAAGAAAGCATGTCCGAATTACACCGATGTGGAATTCTGGAATCGTTTGAATTTGATTCATTCGATACATGCGAATCATGCTTAAAAGGAATGATGACTAAGGTATCTTTTACTGGAAAGGTGAACCGGTGGGAGAGTTACTTGGTCTAATACATACTGAAGTATGTGGACCTATGTCAACTCATGCTCTAGGAGGCTATAGCTACTTCATGACTTTTATCGATGATCACTCATGATTTGGGTATGTGTTCTTGATGAAACAAAAGTCTAAAGCCTTTGAAAAGTTAAAAGAATTTAGAAATGAAGTAGAGAAACAACGTGGCAAAAGTATTAAAATACTTCGATTTAAAATGAAGAGCGAGCTTGAAATTGTTTCAGTGGCATCGGAAGCATGAATGGACCGATTCTTATGAAGACTTGATGGATGAACCAAATCGGTTTGGTTCTAATCCAATGGTGGAAAATTAACCAAAAGGGTTTGGCTTGTTTTAAATAAATGAATCAAAATTGGTTCGGTTCGTTTTAACTTAAAATAGACTAATGCGGTTTGGTTTATTTTAACTTAAGTTAATGGAGCGAGTTAACGAATTTTGGTTATGAACCAATAATCGTTAGGAGAATGTGTTCTCTATAAAAACATGACTTATGGGTTTTGTGAAAGTGACGACTTAGGTTTTGGAAACCCTAGCATTTTTTTCTCTCTTCTCCTCCCTTGGTGTTGTTGGCCACCCTTGGTGTTGCCGGCACCTCCTCCTTGCCACTGGACAACCACCAGCCGCGGGCAGTCCTCCGACCATCCTCAGCCACCGACCAATCTCTCTTGGCCACCTATGACAAAGGAACAGTCATCCAACTTGTTTGGTCAGCCATCTCCTCAACCAAAACAAGTTGTCCAGTTTTGGACAGCTTGTTGTCCTCTTCATGGAGAGGTCGTTTGGTCGACGTTTTTTGCTCCGACAATGACCTACTTGTCGGGGATTGGATCTCCGGCAATCCCCTTTGGTGGAGGACTAAGGTTTCGTCAATTGGTTGGCGAAAATCACTTTCGAGAAGTGAGTTCGTGGAACTCATTTTTAGATCCAAATTGGATTCGAATTGTGATCATCTATCGGATCACAATGACTTCAACGCGAAGCTAGTACCTCTAGTGAAGTCGAGGCTCATGGCTTTGTGAAGCTATCCCAACGATACTCAGCGTGGATACGGATAGAGGCAAAACTCGTGAGGGTCGCTTGGTTGATGCCATTGCCACTTCACGTAATTTTTCAGGTATACCTAGTATATGTTTTCTTTATTGCAAAATTTGAAATGACGATTATGTCTACACTTGTATCCTGCATGCCTGTGGTGTGTGTATTGTAATAAATTAGTTTATTACTTATTTTTGCTTTTGTTGTGTGCATGTTTTTTAAACATGTTCGAACACACACCCATGTCGGTGACGGGGAAACCCAACATGCAAGTGGGTTTTCAAGAAGAAAATTGACATGGATGGTAATGTGATTACCTATAAAGCTATATTGGTGGCAAAAGGTTATTGTCAAAAGTAAGATATTGACTATGACGAGACCTTCTCACCAGTTGCCTTGCTTAAATTTATTTGGATACTCCTGGCCATAGCAGCTCATTATGATTATGAGATATGACACATGGATGTGAAAACAACTTTCCTTAATGAAAACCTACATGAGGATGTGTATATGATACAATCCGAGGGTTTCACATCGGTTGACAAAATGAAAGTATGCAAGCGTCAACAGTCCATTTATGGACTGAAGCAAGCATCCAGGAGTTAGAATATTCATTTTGATGAGGCAATCAAAGAGTTTGATTTCTCACAAAATCCTGACGAACCTTCTGTGTACAAGAGGGTTAGTGGGAGTGCGATCGTATTCCTAGTACTATATGTCGATGTCATACAACTCATATGAAATGATATGCCTGTCTTACAGTCAATCAAAGGTTGGTTATCCAAAATGTTCTCCATGAAAGACATGGAAGAAGCAACTTACATCCTCGGGATTAAGATCCATAGAGATAGATCGAAAAGGTTGCTTGGTCTTTCGCAGTCCACATATATAGACAGTGTTAAAGCGGTTTAACATGCCTGAATCCAAGAAAGGTTATATACCCATGCGACATGGGATTCACCTTTCAAAGTCTATGTGTCCCCGTACAGAAGACAAGAATATTTGCATGAATAAGATTTCTTATTCTTCTACAATAGGATCTAATATGTATGTTATGTTATGTACAAGGCCCGATGTATCATATGCTCTGAGTGTCATGAGCAGATACCAGTCTGATCCAGGAATGGATCATTGGGTGGCTGCCAAGGCAATCCTTAACTACTTGAGAAAAACTAAGGAAATGTTCTTGGTATATGGAGAAGGTGATATGTGTAATGCCCGAAAAATCTTAGGAGTTTTATAGATAATGAGGCATGATAATAAAGGGGCCCTTATGTGGGTTAAAGAAAATAAAGATAATTATGCATGATGATAATAGGCTTACGTGGGATTTAAAGGAAAGAAAAGAAAAGATAAAAGAAAAGAAAATTGGACAAAAAGGGGTGAGTCACCAAAAATCCAATAAAAATTTTATATGATTAGGGAGAAGTCACGAATTTAATTGAAGAAGGAATTAATTCTGTTAAAGAGAGAAATTTAAGGAAATTTATAAGGGAATAGGTTAAACCTTGATGGTTATAAATTTAACCTCCCTAATACCTAGAGGACACCTCTCTACTCTCTCTTGATCCCTCCACTGCCGAACCACACATCAAGGAGAATTCTCTCCTAGGGTTGTCTTCTCCGCCGAATCCAAGGAAAGGTGGGATTCAAGAGACCTTGGAGGGCAGCTGCTAGGGCGGGATAGAAGGTTGTATCTCATTAGGTTTTACAAATATAAGTTAAAGCAATCAAAGGTAAGAATTCCCTCACCTGCAGTACATGGGTTTCTCTCGAATGGCTTTCATGTTCCTAATGTTGTGCTATGCAATAAAGAGTTTTTCATGTTCTTCTTTTCCCTGTATTGCATATGATTAACCTTAGTCGAGGTTCCATGGTTGATATTTCTTAAGACCCTAGGATGAGGTTCGTATAAATTTTGTTAAGCAGAACATGTACAGAGGCCAACACGCCGCTCTTTCGCTCAACACAGGTGTGTCGGGGTGAGCAGCGCGTGACACGCCTATGCCACCCCGGCACAGGCATGTCGGAGCCAAACAGCTCGGGCGCAAAGCATACTATCTGGGCGTAAAGCATGCCGCTCGGGCGCCAGGCGTGTCGCTCGACCGCTGGAGGTGCTGCTCGGCTAGCAGGCATACCTCTCGGCTAAGTAGGTGTGCCGCTCGGCTACGACACGGGTGTGTCGTCCAACGCAGGCCGACTGTGCTGGGCTCGAGAAGATTAAAAAGGACATGAAAAAAAAAATCCAAACATGATTCCGAATGATTTTCCATGTTATGCTAGGTATATATATGGTATTGATATGATGCTAGTTAGACGATATATTTGCACGATTTCATACCTTATGTCCATGTTAACGGCTGATGTAGGACCATTGTATCATAATGTATATGTTATGTTTTGCTCATTTTATCATGATGTACCTATTTATGTTCATGAACGATAGGCACCCCTATGCTATGGTTACATAAGGCTTATGAATATGAATTGGTTAAGAAATGTTTCCCTAAGAGTGGGGACAAGAACACTCTTTATGTTATGTCAAAGAACATGTATGCTATTTTACTTTACGCATGGCTTGTATCCAAAGTTGCCCCTAGGTCAAAGTACGGGCCTAGTGGTAATGACACGGTCGACGGTCGATGACCACAAGGGGTCACCAAATGGGCCGCCGAATGGACCGCCAAATGGGTTGGGCCGAGTCATGGATACAATGTCGGGCCCTAATGTTGAGATTATGTTTAAGTACTTATGAAAGTATATGTTTTCAAAGAGCATTATGCATATAACTATTCCATGTCTATGTTATTACGAGATATTATGTTATTGTGATAAAAATGCCATGGGGATACATGTCCTAGATGATCATGTCACGGATTGCTTTACTCATGAATTATGAATGCTAAGTCTATATGCCTCTTGATGATCATGTTAATAGTTACATCCATGTTATGACAATATGTTAGTTAAATGAACGTGTCACTATCTTATGTGTAATTCATGTCGTATGGCTTTTGTGAGTAGGAAAGGATCTTACTCAGCATATGTGCTGATAGTGTCGTTTTTCCCTTGTACTGCAGAGCAAGGCAAGGAATGGAATAATTGAAGGGAGCAGCAGGAGGCAAAGATGTGTGTGGCAGTGGCATGGTGGATAAGATTTAGTTCATGGTTTGGGGAGATTATGCATGTTTTACCGTTCAGTGTTAAGACTTAGATGATGTTTTTGTTTTGGTTGTCACTCCCGTTTATTATATAAATCTCGAATTTCTTTAGTACATGTTTAGTTAAGAAAATTGCTAAGACCGTTACATCATAATTAATCTGTTAGGTGGATTAGGTTAATATAGTTAGCTTAAGAAGGGATTTTATTGTTTTAAATGCTTCCGTTGTGTGTATATGCATGTATGTATGATCGCGTTGCGCCGCCCTTCACTCCCCTTTGAGGTACGGGAAGGGCGGGCATTACAATATGGTTGCACGCGAGTATACGGATGCCAACTTCCAGATCGACAAGGATGACTCCAAGTCACAGTCTGGGTACATATTCACACTGAATGGTGGCACAAACAAAACATAGTTGCTGATTCTACCATGGAGGAAGAATACAGTGCATCTTCTGAAGCAGTAAAGGAGGAAGTTTGGATCAAGAAGTTCATCTCCGAACTTGGAGGTGAGCATTACCAATTTACTGCGACAACACTAGAGCTATCGACAGGCAAAGGAACCCAGGTCTCACCAATGATCCAAACACGTGCTTCGATGATATCATCTGATCAGAGAAATCATTAGTAGGAAAGGAAAACAAATAGAGAAGATTCCCATAGAAAGGAACCTAGCGAATCTTTTGATAAGGGTTCTATCACAAAGTAAGTTTGAGAGTCACGTCAAGGACTATGGTATTGGATACCATAGCGATTGGCTTTAAGCCAAGTGGGAGTCTGTTATATTTGAGAGGTGTCCTAAGGCAATCGACTTATGGTTGTACTATTTATTTAATAAATAAAGATTCACTATTTGAGTGCACATGTCATATATGTTTGATTGGATCTTAAACTCATTTACTGAATGTTTGCGATACGATTCATAGAATAAGAGAATTTGTGATTAGATCACAACTAGTGAGTGTCTATACATGTATAATTATGAATGTATTGAAATAATCCCTAGTTGATGAATTGATGAGTTTCGTACATCATCGATTCTGGGAGACTAGCATGGGTTATACTCTTTGATTTATCCAAGCAACTGCTCCTCATTAATTGGAGACATTGAGATGTCAAGAGTTAAACTTGGATGCTAGTTATGGTAACTAGTTCATTGGAGTGACCTGTTATAAGACTTCACATGGTTCTCTTCATATAAGATATGTCAGTGACGTTCTTACTACAACTCGAGTGCGAGTTTCCTTCGACTTGCGATATTCAAGTCATCTTGGTTATAGAGACTTATACTTTGACATCTTAGTCAATACATCTCTACGGAGGTGTGGGTACGGGATGATTGGGTATAAGTCAAAGTGCACAAAGGTGATTGAATAGCAATAAAGGATTCATCACTCCTTCCGAGTTGATTTATATCCTATGGCCACTCGTCAAGATTGTTACTCAAAGTCTTTGGCCAAAGCATTGCATGTCAAGAGTATGATACTCTTGGATACAAGTCGAAGTAATTAGAATCCACTGGACAAGAAAGTAAGACTTGGGCTAGGTGTGACGTAGTCAGCCTAGTGGGGACTGTCACATAGATCATGTCCTAAACAAAGTGGGTATAAGATGAGTGAAAGGAACGAGGCATGATTCACTGTTGCTGTTGAAGGGTTCGAAAATGGTTTCGAGATCAACCATTGATTTTTTGGTTAATTGGGGATCATGATGTACTACTAGGTGTCACTCATGATCTTTTCATAATTAATGGTTAATTATGGACATCCAATATAAAATGGGAACCTATTAGGTCACACGCACTACGAATCCTTCAAAGAGACTTAAAATGAGTTTGAGAATTGGATTCTCAAGATCGAGAGAGATCAAGTTTGGTTGGACCAAACACTTGAAAAATATGGAAATATTTGTCAAGTCGGAAACACGAAAGGAGCACATCTTAAAAAGATGAGTTGGGCCTTAAAAGATTTAATTATAAACTAAACCCATTTGGTTTTAATTAAAAGGGCTCTGTTTTAGTTAAGGGCCCAATTAGGGTTTAATGGATGAGATTAATCCTTAATGGTTATTGGCTTAGGGATTTGATCCACTAACCTACAATCCATTAGGATTAGTGCCTATATAAAGGGTTATAAAGGCTAAACCTAAAAAAAAGTCCTTAAGACCCTCTTCCTCAACCTAGCCAAACCTAGGAGAATTAGGGTTTGGTGTTCCGCCGGCCATCAAGGAAACAAGGGTTGTTTCCACCTCTTTAGAGGCCGGCCACTCTAGGTTTTAGGGATGTTATTGTCGCTTATTGAAACTTTAAAAATAGAAGCTAATTCTGACACGAATTAACAAACTTACGAAGGTTGTTCGAGGACTTATTTGTGTGGAAAAATTAGTCGTCAATTGCTCTTCGATCACTTGACCTTCTTCCTTCGTCTAGTAGTGAAGAGAAGGTTAAACTCGTGGCTTTGAGAAGTCATCCCTTCGAACATTCGACATGTATATGAGTAGAGATGAAGCTCCTCAAGTGTCGTATGATTGAAGCCCTTCCAGCTCGACATCATCCGAAAGGTATACCTAGAGTAAAATTTATTTTATTCTTGTTGTATGTAAAATTTTATTTGGCAGATAGGTCCGCACGTGTTGTAATCCTACATGCGTGGGTGTGAGTGTTGTAATAATTTAGGAAATTATTACATTTTTCTTCCGTTGAGTTCGTTTGTGAAACGACAAAAGCACATCTACACATTGACCACAACCCAACAAGCCCAAGGCGGTAATTGATTGGTTTCTGCAATTACAGAAATTCAAAAATCAGAAATGAATTTTGGAAATTCATAAGTAATTATACGTAATTTAAAAAATAATGAAACTTCATACATATAATACTTATGTTAGATACATTGGGTGAAAAATATTTGAAAAATAAAATACCTATTAAATAGTGAGATTGATATAAAGTTCAAAAACAAAGATAACTTTAATGTTTTGAGCCTACTTTGTATCAACTTCATCAATGGTGACTTCTATCAAAAGATAGACTACACTAAGTTTTTTCAAAGTGGTTTAGAAATGATTTTAAAACCTTATATTGGACCATGATCTATGGGCTCAATGCACATGACTTGCACATTAGCTTTCCCCATGATCCATCAATGGTATAAGATGAGTTTGAGTTCATCTAGATGCAAGAACTATGCACTTTGAACATAACTCATTTTCTTAACATCTCACATGTGTCTAGGGTATATCAATATACACACATGTAAATGTAATGTGAGATGTAGGTTTTTGTTCTTCCTAATCTAAGGCTTTATGCATTTTTCTAGGCAACTCTATTTGATTCCCTTATACATGGGACTTCAAATCATGCCATAGTTCTTAAATCAATTTTAATTAATCCTAAATACATGAATGATGATTATGACATAAAATGATAACATAAATAAGCATGTGGTAATAATCATGATCTCATGACATATAACTAAAATCTAAGCACCAGAATGACACAAAAATTAAACCTAAATATTATCATGGCATTTTATATAATTAAATGAGACATGATGTCATGACATGGCAAGGAAAACAAAGCATGGCAACTATAAAATACACTGGTATATAATACCTAATTGTTGGGATCAAATTGCCATTTTCTAAAATTCACACTAATTTTCCATAACCAACAAATCTACCAAGTGTGCCAAAAATCCAAAATGACAAACTATGACCTCTAAACCTAAATGTGCCAATTTTGATCAAATTTTCCAACTTCTCAAAATTAATTGGCACATCCTAAAATGATTTAGGATATGAAATTACCCCTTATTTTCAAGGTATCTCATATCCTTGAAAAATGACCTAAAGTGTCAACTTTGCTATGGTTAGATTAACTACCCATCCATTCAAGGTTGACACAACCTAACCCATCTAGCATGAAGGGATCACGCTCCTAGGAACTCAATACCTATTGGATCTCCTTGGATTTACTAGGTACTCACTAGGGATATCTTCCCTTAGTACCTTCCTAATGATCCTTTTTGGCTTGGTAGCCTTGGTCAATTGGGTCTTGCCTAGGTCAACTCTAGGGGGTAACTGCCCTTGTGACCTTCTTAGTGGCTTTCCTAAGTTTCATAGAAACCTTGGCCACTAGATATCTACCATGGTTAACTTTAGGGATGACTTCCCTATTAACCTTGGTTTTCCTAGACCTATAGATGGTTCCATAATCGAATGGAACACTATGATAGGTCTTCTTGGGCTTAGGTTTGTGACTTAAACCTTTCTTGCCCCTAGATGGTTCTTCCCTCCTAGACCTTAATTTTTGATCATTTGACCCTTGAATTGAATTTTGCATCATCCTAAGGGTCTTCTCCAATTTCTCAAGCCCTGACCTCAAGGTTTAGTTCTCTAACTCTAATTTCTCAATTTTTGATTTTTCATTAACCTTTTGAGAATAGTTCTTTCTCTCAGGCATATGCCTACCCTTCTTAGGGTTAATGCCTAAATGGTTTTCTACCTTTCTAATTGCTTCCTTAGGTAGAATTGTTCTAGGGTTATTTGTTCTTGATTTGTCCTTAACCCTAACATCGCAAGATTTAGCACCTAAGCAATAAGCTCTATTTCTAACATGCTCCTTATGATTATGCACAATTGCAAGTGAATTAAAAGTATGCTTTTATCATTAAGATTTGAAGGTCCATTACTAAAATATACCTTAGGGTTTGCTTTAAAAGCTCTCCCTACATGTCTAGCTTTTGATGACATTAGAAGCAAATGATGTGCTCCTTGCTTTTAATTGTTGAAGCATTGGTCTGCTTGGTCTTTGGCATGACTTTTGTCATCTTCTTGACCCGTTTCGGACAATTACTCTTGTAATGTTATACTTTCCTAGACTCAAAACACATAATATAATTTTTATTTCTAATTATTGTTGTTGAGTTACCTTCCATGGTAACAGAATTTTGAACTTCTTCATCTCTCCCGAATGTTGATGGTTCTTCTTGATTTTGCTCCGAAGTGGATGGTCTCTCCTCCCCCTCAATCCTAGAGGTGAAGGCTTCCTCCAATTCTTTCACTTCTTCTACTGATCTGGATGTTGATCCCTTCTCAACCTCTGAATCCTCACTCTCTTGAGAGAATGAGCTTTCTCCCTCCTCCTTAGATTCCTCCTTATCCTCTTAGACCGATTGAGGCATCTCATGAAATTTTGCCAATTCGCTCCAAAGCTCCTTGGCATCCTTATATTCACCTAATGTACACAAAAATATCATTAGGGATTAAATAAACCAAGAATTTTATTACCTTCTAATTGTTCTCGAATTTTTGGAGTTGTTCCTTGGTCCATTTCTTCATTTTAAGGAATCCTCCCTTCGGCCCTCTTGGATATTCAAATCCTTCCATCAAGATGAACCAATCTTCGATGTTCATCATAAGGAAGGTTTTTATACTCTCCTTCCATTGGTTAAAGACCCTAATTCTGTAAAAACCATAAGGCGGTGGAGTGTTGATGTCACGACCTAGTCCAAGATTTTGCAACTCCATCCTCCTCCTTGACCTCTAGCGATGCTCCCTTGGCGGTTAGTCTGTAGAAGAGCTCCTAGCTCTAATACCAATTGTAGGAACGTTGATGGCCATGCTAGAGGGGGCGGTGAATAGCATTTTTGTGTCGCTTGATGGAATTCGATCACGTGATTGCTTGTCTACAATACTTGTTAATTTAGCAGAATATAGAAATACAATATGAAGACAAACACAAACACACCAGCACAATCAAAACACAAGATATAACATGGTTCAGAATCTTAGGGTTCCTACTCCACGGGGTGAGCTCAAATAAGCTCTAGTGATTCAAACTAAGCTCGTAGTTGGATGCTCAGTCGACTAAGGTGACACCAGTCAACTGTTGATTATGGTAGTCAACTGGTCAAGTAGACGTTGAGTTGTGATGATTCCAATCGGGCTTCATCAGAAGTCATTGTATTCGGTCAATAGTAGTAGCGGTCGACTGATGGTATACAATAGTCGATTGCTGTCGGGCTCAATGGGCAAAAACAACCATTTATCGTCTCATGATCACTAGAGATGAAAGTAGATATTTTTTAATCTTAAAAGATCATTTCTCCTCCCACTTCCAAATCCTTATTGCACAATAGTAAGGAACTGAGCCAACTGACCCATGACTAATGTGGTTCCTAACCCTGAGCCCTTAGAGTCCACTATAGTACCACCTCTTAGGACAGACCCCCCTTAAGCATTATTTTGCTTTTGGTTCTTCTTCTGCAGGTATTAGCACTTCTGATGATCCATATACTCGGATTCAGTCTTCCTTGGATTCCATCCACATAGACCTAAGAGAACAGCGGGTCAAACTCAGTGCTTAGAGGAAGATGATCAATGTCATGTATCATTGGCACCTTTTGCAAGGTCATTTCTATCCACCTCCACCTCCTGAGTAATTTACTTCCTTTGCCATTACTCTTCCATACATTGAGGGAAATGTATATTTTAAGTTTGGGGGGGGGGGGTAGCTTTGCACATTTTTCATGTTTAGAATAATTTCTTGTAGGTAGCTTTACATATTCTTCCTGTTTAGCATAATTTATTTTTCTTGTTTACCATATTTTTGTAGTACTTCCTCCATAAATTTCCTTGCATTGTTAGAATACTTTCTCCGCATATTTCCTTAAATTGATAACCTATTGTTTCTCTATCTAGAGTAGTATAACTAAACTTAGTTATATCGATAAAGATCCTTTTGGCCTACTTGATAAGAACCATGTTTCACTCTTTACACGACCTATGAGGTAGAGGTATCCAAAAAGTGTTTGTCCCCATACCAGACTAGTACTCAAATTTCCATGGGTACTTTCACATTACTTAGATACTAGAGAAACATTCATCTCAGGAGTTTGTTTGAAAAAAAAAGTGAGTAGAAAAAAATTCTGAAAAAATAGAGAATAAAAAAGAAAAGATGAAATATCATTAAAGTACTCCTTTGAGACCAAGTAGCTACTAGGGAAACACTCATATAGGTGCCCCTTTGAGGATAACTAGTTACTGGGGAAATACTTGATGTTTATTTCCTACTTTTCTTCTCCTTGACCTTGAATGCTCCTTTGAGACAAAGTATGATAGTGAGTGTATGATCCAAGCATATTGGTAGGTAAGTGTCTTTATGTCGGGTATGCGAGGAACATGGTAAAAGGAATGTAAGCTCAGATTGGTGTCCAAAATCTTTAAGGTCAAAACTCACATGTACTACACAAGAATTTTTCAAGCTAAGCCACTGGGAATGAATTGATAAGACTAAGTACTTTATACCTTAGGATGGATTTCTAACAAGTTATCATGATTCTCACTCATAGTTTCTTTTCTTTTCTTTGCTTGAGGACAAGCAAAAGTTTTAGTTTGGGAGTGTAAGAGTTTGAATCATGATGTGTGCAAATCATATAGGGTTTTAGTGATTATTTTAGCACACATCTCATCGTATTTAGTAGTTATTTTATGCATGTTTACTTTAGTTTAAACTCTATTGTTACTTTCTAGTTCGGAGGTCTACTCTTATTGTTTTTCATGTACAAAATGGAGTTTCAGAGCTTAATAAAGACCTATACCAAGCGTGGAGAGAGGAGAGTATGTTCTAGCCGTGTTCTCAAGACACGAGCATGCTTTTGGACGAAAAGATGAAGTTTTGGAATCCTTCCAAAAAGACACATGGTTGTGCCAGTTGGTGCAATCGACCCAGGTCACGATTAACAAGACTCGAGTAGTGTTTTGATGTTTGACAATGGTTTGGCCATTGTTTGAAAATGGGTTAATCATATGTTTGACATGGGTTTGACCATATGAGGAGATAGATTTATGGGGATATTGTTGAAGCAATCGACCTTAGGTTAATGTTGACCTAGCTCGAGTAGGACTCGAGAGAAGTCCAAGTTTGGATACTTGGCATGGAAAGTCCAAGTCTTGGGTACTTGCCATGAAAAGTCCAAGCATGGGTCTTGGCAATGGTAAAGTCCAAGTCATGGGCACTTGGCATGTGAAAGTCCAAGTCATGGGTACTTGACAATTGCAAAATCCAAGCATGGGTCTTGGAAATGGAAAGTCTAAGTCATGGGTACTTGGAAAGGAAAGTCCAAAGGTATAGTCTTTGCATCATAAGTCCAAGTGTGTAGTCTTGGCGGCATAAAGTCCAAGTGAACTTTGGCGGTGAAAGTCCAAGTATGAATGCTTGGCATTTGGGATGTCTAAGCATGTAGTCTTGGCAGCATAAGTCCAATGTTTGGCGGTGTAAAGTCCAAGCGTTTGTCTTGGCGGCATAAGTCCAAATGTACCATGCAAAGTAGACCCGGTTAGCCTGACAATAGCCAATGGAAGTACCTAAAGGCTAGCGTATGGATGAACAAGTCATGGAGGACTTGGAGGGATCCAATAGGCATGAGGATGATAGAGGTGGCTAGAAGATTTTGGTTTAGTCTAAGAGTGGTCTATCAAGTATGAGAGGATCATACTTGAGTTAAACCTCATTTTTAAGGTTTATCTGTCGATTGACCGAGTGTTTAACACATGATAGCCTAGTTAACTTGGATTAGACTACTGGGATTATGACAAGTTGATTTATTAGTAGTTGACTGGAGGATCGACTACTATTGTGTGCCACTGGCAGTTGACTGCCATGTATGGACAGTCGACTGGCCTTGAGCAGTCAACTATCATGGATGGCAGTCCACTGGAATTTGTGGATACGAGCACAAAATGTTTGGTAGTAGACTGGGTAATCGACTATCAAACATTAGTTGACTGTTGGTAAGGGAAGTCGACTGCTAGTAAGGGCAGTCGACTGCTAGGGTATCTGTTGGATAGGTTTTAACGTGGATGGAGCCGTTGTGAGACAACAGATAATAGAGTAGTCAACTGGGGCCTTTTGACAGTCAACTACTAGGAAGAAATCTAGCCCGATGTGTTCTTTATAATGAGCTCAAAGGTGAGGAAGATGGTTGTCGATTCTTTTGGATTTTGAAAGGGAATAGTTGCTTCTTTCCAAACCTTCAAAGCCATTCATAGAAACCAAACAAGTAAGTGATCCAAAGTTCATCTTTATAAAGTGTTTTTTCATTTGTATTCATTCTTAGCTTGTTGTTGTTACTTCTTATTATTGTAAGATATTTGTACTAGATTTCTCCTCCTCTGGTGTTATACCGAGAAGGAGAGTTTTATTAGTGGTGGTGTGCATCACTAGAGCTCGCTATTGAGCTCACTTCGTGGAGTAGGAACCCTAGTTCGAAAGCACATTAAATCATTATGTATTGTTTGTGTGCTTGTTTTGTATTTGTCTTTATTTCATTTCTATATTCCATTGTGCTTACTAACAATTGTGGATGAGCACACATCAAACGAGAGCTAAATAGGAGAATTGCTATTCACCCCCCCCCTCTTTAGCATGACCACATCTGACCCTACAATTGGTATCAGAGCCCGAGGCTCTTAGAAGAACAAATCACTCCCATACCCTCTACAGTTGGTAATTAGGGCGAGGACTCTCTTCAAAGGACTAACCACCAATAGAGCAACATGCTAGACGAAATGGATTTTCAAGATAGATTGGGAGACAACATCACAATTCCAACCGCCTTAAACCATGAAGATTTTGCGCACTGGAAAAGTATGATGGAATATTTCCTAATGTTCAATATCGAAAATTAGTTTGTTGTTACTATAGGATTTGATGCCCTAAGGCGAAAGAAGGGAGAAATCCTCAAAATGAAGAGGTGGCCCGAGGAGCAATGACAAAAATCGAGACAACCATCAAGGTAACTAAAATGTTGGTAAATTGGATACTTGACGATATTTTGTCTAGACTAGAAAATTATAGGGATGCTAAGGAGATGTGGAACAAGTTTATCAAGTTCCATGAGAACCCCTCAATGACCCTAAGTGAAGAAGAATTCAAGGAAGCCGAAGAGGAGTGCCCATCCTCTCAAGCTCAAGAAGAATGTGCATCATCATCCCAAAGAGCTTGAGGATTTGAAAGTTGAGAGATGCTCAACATCCGGATCGGAAGAGGAAGTTAGAGAAGTAAGAAGAAGCTTCTACATCCGGAAGAGATTAAGAGCAAGCTCACGATTCCTCTACCCTTAAAAAGAAATATTTTTGAATGCTATTCACCTCCCCTCTAGCGTGTTTTTGATCCTTCAATTGGTATCGGAGAGGGGGCGCTCAAATTTGGTGCAACCATCTGTCGAACAACTTCTTTTTATTTCTTTATTATTATTTATGTAAATTTTATCCTGCACTACTAATCTAAGACCAAATCTTGAAATATTTTTGTTGTTTTTGTTTCGTGCAAGATTTACATGGCTAGTCAAGAGGGATTTCGCACCGTCCGATCTCCGTATTTTTGTGGAGATGATTCCGTTATTGGAAGGATCAGATGGAGTGTTTCCTCAAGACTCAATTCGACATGTGGATCGTCATCCAGAAAGGGTTCGATCTACCTATCGACAAAAAAGTGAGCTCTTGGAATGTGACTTGTGGACCAATGCAATGAAGAAACAAATCGAAGCAGATGCCAAAGCAACCAAAATTTTGTAATGTGGTATATCAAAAGAGGAGCTCAATCGTGTCGACCCTTTCATCAGCGCTAAAGATTTATGAGATAAACTCACTGAGCTCCAAGAAGGAACCTCTAATACAAAGGTACGTAAAAGAAATTTACTTTTAAATATATTATTTAATTTAAAAATGCAGGACAACGAGACTGCGAGTCAACTTCTTGCTCGCATCCAAGACATCCTAAATGGCCTCTATTCGATCGGATAGAAGGTGGAGAACCACGATATTATAAGGTACACACTTAAGGTTTTTCCTAGGACTACATTGTGGGCATCAATGGTTGATGCTTACAAAGTGTCCCAGGATCTTTCTAAGATTAGATTAGATGAGCTTTTTGTTGGTGCAGTGGAACCAGATGATCGAACTTAGATTTTGATTATGGCAAAGGTTCAAAGTTAAGATCTTATTGTTATCTCATTAGCTATGTTGAGTGTGTAGGAAGCGTTTAAGCTAAGTCCAAGGTCGAGTGACACTCGAAGAATCTCAAGTCGAGAAACCATGTTGGCCGGGCGACACCAGGAGAACCTCGTCGGAGTCGAGGAACCTTGGTGGAGACCAGAAGCTAAGCGACAAATCAGAACGGCCGAGGGTAAGTACTAAGTGAAGAGTAATGGTGAGGTCGTGTCCTTCGTATAGAAATGAACTTAGGCGGCGATCCTGTTAGGGCAATCAACCCATGTATGATGAGATTTTGATGTGTGTGGCAAAGGGTTTAAGTTAGGTTGATATGTTGTTTTGATATGTGTGTTGAAGTTGTGCAGGCCTTAGTAATTCACACATGGTTAGCTTGACAAAGCATTGGCAAGATCACCATCTCATGACTCGGTCCTTGAGTTGGTGAAGGACGACATTGCGAAGCAGTGCGCTTGGTGCATCCGAGGGGCCGCTGAATGAGGAGCATTGGAGTGAAGCCAAAGGAAGTTGACTTTAGGGCGAGACGCGAAGGATGACATTGCGAAGCGGTGCATTTGGTGCATCCGAGGGACGTGGCTGAACGAAGAGAACTTTAAGGCGAGGGACTCCAAGGGAAGATGAGAGTGAGCGATTGTAACCCGGGATAGGGTAGCTCATAGGTGAACTTGGCCGAATGGCTAAGTCAAGTGTCAGATGCTCAACCAAAGGTTGGATTGAGATTTTACCCAACACCAGTCGACTGCTCCAAGTTCACTGAAGACTCGATTGGTGTTCGAGTATGGTTTCTGGCCGAACAGTCGACTGCCAAGGGTTGGCAGTTGATTGATGGGTAGGGTTTCGGGCACAGAAGGTTGGAGAGTCGACTGATCACTTTGGTTACTCGACTATTGGCTCCATCAGTCTATTGATGGGAAGATCAGTCGATTGATGTGGGAGCAATTGGTTAGAATACAACGTGGATGAAGCCATTGCAAGGCAATGGCTACAGCAGTAATCGACTGATGGCTACATCAGTCAACTGCTCGGTGCCCAACGGGAAGAATGACTTCTTCTCTATAAGAAGGGGCCTTGGGTGACTTGCGATGGGTAATGCTTAACCTCTCAACATCTCCCAAGTTCCCAACACATTTTTAATCCTCTTCCTTGAGCTTATTTCAATCATATTGTAAGAGGAGTGATTCTTGTAAGAAATGTTACCTCCACCTAGCTTTGTGCAAAGGAGAGATTAGTGGATTGGTTAAGGAGTGATTCACCTTGGAACGAATCGGGTCATGGACTAGCTGCAAGGGTCATGAACCACGTTACATTGGTTTGTTAGCATTGTTTCTTAATTGTCTTTATTATTTGTATTTCCGTTGCGCTAATCCTAAGTGTAGACGATTAAGAAGCGATCGAGCTCCACCATCTATGAAGAAGGCTATTCACCCCCTCTAGTCGGCCATCGATCATCCAACAAGTGGTATCAGAGCCAAGGTTGCTTGTCTCCGGACTCACCGCCGCAACAAGCACGACCACAAAGATGGCCAACTCAAATATCCATCTGCCTAAGTTCGAGGTGGAATTCGCTTGGTGGAAAAGAAAATGGAGGTATTTTTCAAAACCGACTTCGATATTATGTTAATAATGCAAAATGGTTTCGAGATGCCTAGGGATGAAGAAGGGGAACCAATTGAAAAGTCAAGGTGGACCAAGTAGCAAAGGGAGGAGCACCTTGCAAATTCAAAGTTCAATCACCACCTTTTTAACGTGCTTCCCCAACAAGAAATTAACCGAATTGGGGAGTGTGTTAGTGACAAGGAGATGTGGGAGATGCTAGTGGAGCTTCATGAAGGCACATCCGAAGCCAAGCTAGCAAGAAGGGATCTCCTATGCTCTCAATTGAACAACATCAAGTTAGAAAAGGGAGAGAAGGTATTATTGTTGTATTCTCGATTTAAAGAAATCATTAATGGACTAACAAGTGTAGGAGAGAAGCTCTCAAATAGAGACATGATAATGAAGGCAATAGATGTCTTCCCCCGATTGTTGAAGTTGAGCTCAATGGTGGATTCTTTTTATATCTCCAAGAATCTAGAGGTAAGCACTCTAGAAGCGTTTTTCTCCTCCATGGGGCTTCATGAGACAAGACTTGAAGGTATAGTAGAAGAGCTAATCAAGTCATCAAGGGGAGTAACACTTGTAGCCGAAAAAGGGAAGAAGAAGAAGGAGATTGCACCTTCCTCATTCGATGAAGATTCCTCCTCTTCCTCCAAGGATAGCAATGAGGAGGCCTACATGGTAAGGAAGGTGAGACGTGCACTTAAAAGTTTTAGATTTAATAAATCTCATGATAGGGGAAGAAGGCCAAGGAGGAAGATTATTTGCTACAATTGCCAAGGAGAGGGGCACATAAGGGATGATTGTCCCCTCTTGAACAAGAGTAAGTAAGAGAGGAGAAAGAAAGAAGAGAAGAAGAAGGGGAGCAAGAAAAAGGATGAAGAGAAGAAATCAAAAGAAAAAGGGAAAGCAAAGGCACACAAAGCGGCATGCGATGATCCATCCTCATCGGAGGAAGATCAATCTTTCACAAGCCTTGCACTCATGGCAATAGAAGACTTGGACTCCTCTTCCTCCGAAAAAGAAGAAACAAGTTCAAGTGAGGAGAGCTCAAGTGATGGGGGAGATTCATCTTCATCCTCATCGGAATCGGAGGAAGAAGATATGGAAAGTATGGTAACAAATCTTTCTCCTTAAAAGATTGTCTCTATGATTTCTAGCCTAACTAGGGATTTGTTTTAGGCTAAGAAAAAGAACAAATGCATGTTTGATCAAATTAAGGCCCTAGAAGAAAAGCTAGAAAAAGCATGTTTAGATGTTAATGATAATGCTTTTTCTTCTAGTATTAATAATGCATGCTCACATGATGATTATATTCCTCTTAATGTTAATAATGCATGTATTGAAGAAAACAAGGCTTTAAGGGAAAAGGTAGATCATCTAACTAAGGCCCTAGAAAAATTCACAATAGGCTCAAATACTTTGAATATGATTATTGGGAGCCAAAGGGCTAGTTTCAACAAGAAGGGCTTAAGCTATAAGGGAAACAAAAATGAAAAGGCCTACCATTGTCTAATTGCTAGGGGTCAAGGTAAAAATACAATGGTAGCTAGAAAATGGATCCCTAAGGAGTATTTGGTGAACCCTATGTGAAAGAACTTGTATTGGGTTCCCAAGTCCATCATTAAGGGTTAAGAAAACCCTAGGATAGTCAACAATAAGTGGACTTTATTTATATCATATTATATGGTTGACTTAGGATGATGAGGATGTTAATTTTAGACTTATCATTTTTGATTTATAGTGTTGGGTGATGATAATGTGATCATAATATGGAATCATGAATATTGTTTGATTTATGATCATGATATGCAATAATTGAAAATATTTGATCATGATTGATAATATGTGATTTTATGATCATGTTGGGTGTTTTAGGATATAGATACTTAACCTTGGTAGAACTAAATGAAAATTGATGGTTAAGTATAATACTTTTAGGTTCATCTCACACTAACTATAGGCTAACTTGATTGAAAACATAGCATGGGTGAGATGTTAGGTTGATACAAATGACTCACTTATGATTATAACATTTTGATGAGTCATTATAGGTATCATGATAGCAATAATAGACCAATCATGGGGAGAGCATATGTTTAATTCATAGACATATTTTCCAAAGATCATGGTTGGATATTTCAAATGTTTTAAAAACCATTTTATATTTGATAATCTGTATGTTTATGTTTTAAAACAATTAAAGGGAAAACTAGGCTTTCAAATTGATACAAAGTTTAGTGTTTTTCAAACTTTTGAGTTTTTGCCTAATTTTTGAAAATGAAATGAATTTTCATGAAAAATCATTTTTCACTGATAAATGGACTTATGAGAAATATGTTCCCCAAATTTCATGATTTTTTGAATTTCCTAGAATTTTTAATGCATTTCTGAAATAGGGTTTCGAAATCAAAAAATTCTGAAATATAGGTGCCAGTCGACTGATGCCCTAATTCAGTTGACTGATGTACTGTGCATGAGCACAGTAAGCTGTTTTTATCAGGTTTTAAACTGATTTTGGTAATTTTCGTCTCTAGACTTGATGCCATGCTTATATAACATAAGTTAGATGATTTTGATGGTGTCAAAGGGGGAGAATTATGAGGGTTTAAATTAATCATGCTAGGGAGAGATTAGTATGTGTTAAGGGGGAGTTTGCATGTATTATGGGGGAGGTTTGATTTCCATGTTTGAATTACATGCTTATCTTCCTTATGTATTTGTTAAATGTTTTACCTAACTTAAACGGATTGCCATAAATCAAAAAGGGGGAGATTGTTAGGGCAATCAACCCATGTATGATGAGGTTTTGATGTGTGTGGCAATGAGTTTAAGTTAGGTTGATATGTGTGTTGAAGTCGTGTAGGACTTAGTAATTCACACATGGTTAGCTTGACAAAGAATTGGCAAGATCACCATCTCATGACTCGGTCCTTGAGTCAGTGAATGATGACATTGCGAAGCCATGCACTTGGTGCATCCGAGGGACCGCCGGACGAGGAGCATTGGAGTGAAGCCAAAGGAAGTAGACTTCTGGGCGAGACGTGAAGGATGGAATTGTGAAGTTGTGCGCTGGGTGCATCTGAGGGACGTGGCCGAATGAAGAGAACTTCAAGGCGAGAGACTCCAAGGGAAGATAAGAGTGAGCGATTGTAACCCGGGACGGGGTAGCTCATAGGTGAACTTGTCTGAATGGCTAAGTCAAGTGTTGAATGCTCAACCAAAGGTTGGTTTGAGGTTTTACCAGACACCAGTCGACTCCTATAGGTAGCAGTCCACTGCTCCAAGTCGACTGAAGACTCGACTAGTGTTCGAGTCTGGTTTCTGGCCAAATAGTCAACTGCCAAGGGTTGGCAGTTGACGGATCTACATAACGGCTTGAAGGGTCAACTGATCGCTTTGGTCACTCGACTGTTGGCTCCATTAGTCGACTGATGGGAAGATCAATCGACTGATGTGGGAGTCGTTGGTTAGAATCCAACATGGATGAAGTCTTTGCGAGGAAACGTTAGCGATCGATGCTCGAATGGCTTCTTCTCTATAAGAAGGGGCCTTAGGTGACTTGGGATGGGTAATGCTTAACCTCTAAACATCTCCCAAGTGCCCAACACATTTTCAATCCTCTTCCTTGAGCTTATTTCAATCATATTGTAAGAGGAGTAATTCTTGTAAGAAAGGTTACCTCCACCTTGCTTTGTGCAAAGGAGAGATTAGTGGATTGGTTAAGGAGTGATTTACCTTGGAACGAATCGGATCGTGGACTAGCGGCAAGAGTCGTCAACCACGTTACATTGGTTTGTTAGCATTGTTTCTTAATTGTCTTTATTATTTATATTTCTGTTGCACTAATCCTAAGTGTAGATAATTAAGAAGCGATCGAACTCCACCATCTACGAAGAAGGCTATTCATCCCCTTTTAGCCGACCACCGATCATCCAACAGATCCGACTAAGACTTCCAGGGGAAGGTCTAGGTCAAAATCGGGCGTTAAGTAGCCATCATATTAACCATTACTTGTCAGTTCTGTGGTAACTCTTTGATGTAGGTGAGTGACCAGTCCAATAGTCGACTGACAGCTATTGGTTGTCGACTGATCCTAGCATCAGTCGACTAGTGAAGGTCATCAGTCGACTGCTATTCAAACTGGTCATCTTGATGAAAGTCAAGATAAGCTCCCCTTATCTTGGGGTGAGGTGGCTCTTTGATCCAGATCTTGATCTCAACGAATTAGGTCTTGGAGGGCTATAAAAGAAGGGGGGTTTCATGCTTTTGGAAAATCATTCTTGCTGCCAAAGTGCTCCTACTATGCTAAACTTCAACGACAATGCTACGCCACCTTAATGCCGACGACACGCCTAGATTCCAAATCCATTCATCGATAGTTTCATTATTGTTTTCTTACTTTACTTATTTCATTTCTTGTACTCGAGATTTTAATCGAAAACAGGAGAGGTAGGCTTGTTGCCTCTCCCTCTATCTTTCTTTTCTTGTAACCGTTGTCTCCTACCTCCAACGAGGAGGAGACTTTTAGTGGATTGCCCCATCGTACGCGGTCTAGGATCACGGGGCCTTGGAGTAGCAACCTTTCGGTTGTGAACCATGTAAAAACAAAGGTGTTCATCTTTATTTTATTGTCTTTACTTCCGCTGCAATACTCGAGTTTTCGAAGAACGAAAAGAAAGTTTTACGATCGCTATTCACCTCCCCTCTAGCGATTATCTTGATCTAAAACTTTTTTTTGAATTTGAATTGCACGAACAAACTAATTCGGCCCTGGTCGAGAAAAGTATAACTTTTTTTGTAGGGCAAAAGAAAACAAAAGGTAAACCAACTCCCAAAGATGATGTGTCCGATTCGGATCTAGACAAGGAATTGGAAACGGAGATCATCAACCTTGTTCAAAGACTAATCAAGAAAAGAAGACCTAAAAACAAGTTAACTAAAGAGAAAAATCCCAAAACAAATCAAAAGATAAAGCAAGACTACAAGTGCTACGAATGCAACAAAAAGGGCCATTTCATAGCCAACTGCCCCAAGCTAAAGTCCAAATCTACCAAGAAGGTTCTTAGAGAAACATGGGAAGAATCGTCGAGAACAAATTAACAACCTCATCCTCATGGCAAGACCCTCCGAATCTGAATCGGAATCCGAGTCCAAGTTAGAGTCCGAGCGCGAGTCCAACTCCGAGTTTGAGTTCGAGTCCAAGACAAACCATGGATCCATATCAATTTCTGAAGGTTCAGTAAATGTATGTCATTCTACAATTAGGAACTTATATACTACAATTATGTATTTAAATAAAAAGTTAACTAAGTCTGAGTATAAAGTCAAGTCTCTTCTTAAAGAAGTTGAAACCCCTAAGAAGACCAACTTAATTTCTTCAACTAGTCACATTCAAGAAGGAACCTCAACTCGAGTCAAGACACTTGAGGAAGAGAATTCCTCCTTCAAAGGACAAGTTCAAGATCTTAAGAAAACATTGGAAAAGTTCACATTGGGATCCAAAGGTCTCGACCTAATACTTGGGTCTCAACGTGTTCTATACAAAAAGACTAGACTCGGATTTAAACAAACAAATAGGTCATTTATTTCACTAGTAAATTGTGATCAAACAAGAATCTATGCATGGGTCCCAAAATCTAGTATAAACATGAATGCAAATTTATCTAAGTATTGGGTTCCCTAGGATCAAATTCACTATGTGGATCATGTTAGTTATAGCCCTAGAACCAATCATGTGATGGTTGAATAGGGAACATTTTGTATCATATTCTATAAAGGAAAAGGATTGGTTATTATATATTTACGTCTTGCTTGTGCCAGCTAAATTAAATATATAATAATGCCCTAGAAAAGTAGGTTCTTATCTACAACACATCAATTGGCAGAATTGATTATGAGAGGCTGTAGAGAACACTTTCCTAAATGTTCCTAGTCAAGTATTAATATGAAAGGGCAATATTAATACATAAAGACTAGCATGTAGGTCAATTGATGACTTGATCTCACAAGTCATGGATATATGATATCAAGTTGACACATGGTTATATATTAGAGAATATATACTGAACTGACCCGCCATGAGAAAGTTTCATGGATCGTCATATGAGTGTCATAAACTTTCTCATGTGACTATTGGTATGAATAGTCCTCAAACCTGAAGTCACTACGGTTCCCTACATAAAGAGTTATGTACTTTGGTATCGTCAAATGTCACCCGTAACAGGGTAGACCATAAAGGCGATTACTGGGTATATAACAAATTATGCGGAGGGATGTGAGTGATGTAGATGGGATCTATCCCTCCCATATGACGGGAGTGATATCTGTGGGCCCCTTGATTGAGTAGAACTACTAAAACGCATGGCCATGCTCGAATGAGTCAATATGAGATATTGAGCTCATTTATTTGAGTTAGTTTACTCAGGGATCAAGAAACACATAGATTGATCGAGGATGACACGGTCTATGCCTCATTGGTCAATCTGATATCATGGATAGAAGGACACGGTCATACATTATAGTAGTCACGGAAAGGTTAGTCGGATCTTGACTTATTTCGTAACTTGGGTAGCAATGATGTATTGCTAGATGCCGCTCATTGCTTGTGTATCTAAAAGAGTTTAGATCCACTGCCAACGTTATGAGAGCCTATAGGGTCACACACAAAGAGCATGATGATTAGAAGAATTAGTGCATTCTAGTTTGACTAGAATAATTTGGGAATGAGCTTAAGTACAAAATAGTTTTTGGACTTTAAGCTTAATGAGAATTTTAGCTTATTGATTTAATGAGATTAATTCAATATGCTAAGCTTAATTGATTTAATAAGATTAATTCAATATGTTACCTTATTGATTTAATGAGATTAATTCAATATGATAACATAAGCTTATTGGATTAATAAGATTAATTCAACATGCATGAATGCCACATAAGCATGCCACCTAAGCTTGATGAGGTGGAAGGGGACAAAGGGTTTTGACCTTTGGATTTCCTCCACATGTGGCCGTAACTCCTTGTTTGATTATGTTTCAATGCAATTGATTGCATTGAATGTGATAGGAGGTGAAAGGTTTTTCAATCCTATAAAACACCCCATGGGGTGGCCGGCCAAATGGTTGAAGCTTGAGGCTTGGAGAGAGCTTGGTGGTGAGAGGCTTTGGTTGTGTGGCTTTTGTGAGTGTAGTAAGAAGAGTAGTCTTCTTTTTCCTTTCTCTTTTTCCCTACCTTCCTCTCCTTTAGGGACTTCTCTAGCAAGAAGTAAAGGAGAGCTCTTATAGTTTCTTTTGTGAGACAAGAGCTTGCTCGTGTGGATACATATAGAGGCACGGACATTTGAACGTGCTAAAAGATCCAACAAACCCAAGGAGAAGTGGGATTTCAAAAGGGCACGCAACAAAGGTAATATTCTCCTATAAGATAGGTTTTGAGAAATTTATTTTTGTACGAGGTTTTCTTTCGCAAGGATCACTTGGAAGGGATCCTAGTTTTCCGTTGTGCATATGCTATTTTGCATAAGAGATCCCTACAGTGGTATCAGAGCCACTTGCGAAAGATCGTATAAAAATAGGTTTTCTCTATTTTATATATGATATAGAAGTAGGATAAATTTTATTATGAGTTGATAATTGCATTAGCAATTTTTCAAACATAATAAAATATCCGATGTCTTTTAAAAGTTAAAATTGACATGGTGCATGGTTATGGCCTAGTCCCAAAAAGTTTGTGAATGTGTGTGTTGTAATTCTTAATACGGCCTGCGTGTCATGCCTTTCTCCTAAAATTCTTATTGTAAAATTAGTTTTAGACTCGAATGTAACTCGAGTATTTCTCCTTTTGTAATATACAAAATAAAGATGGAGGGTCCATTCGAAGATGACGTTACAAGGAGGAAGTCAACAACACAAGACAACCAAAAGGAAGCACTTGGGAGAAGATGCTATCCCTAGGTTGACCAATCAATCTTTTCATTGGCTTGAGAAGATTGTAGAATAAGGGCCATAACCATGACACGCTTAGTTTAATATGTATGTGATGCATGTTAATTTAGCTTATATGTGATGTATGCTAATATGTATGTGATGCATGTTTAAGTTTATTTCTTAATAAGTCAAAAACGATATGCCTACCAAAGTTTGGTACTCACTACTTCCTCGATCATTTGTTGTTGGGTTTGCCAAAGCAAAGCAATGCATTTTATCTTAGAAGAGTGCGAGTGGACAATCGTGATGTCCCGCTATCAAACTTGGTTAAGACTTAATTAAGTTTTTCTTAATTAATTAAGAAAGTAGAGGCATATATTAGCTTTGAACATAAGTTTTAAAAATTAGTTTTGTGTAATTTTCGAACATCAGCTTTGTCTTAGAAAGTGGTCGTTGCTCCGATATCAAAGAAGGCCTCTGTGCCTACTACAGCCGGTTTAGGAATAAGCACTAAACTAATCTAAACTTAACCAAAGCTATTAAAGAGTTACATCAGATGTAATTGGCAAAAGATTGCCTACCTAATCATACTACGTCTTGGGCGATTAGCCAAAGCTAACTCAAGACGAAGTATGATGTGGATCTTTATCCCATATTAATTTATAGCTAAATAGAAGCTAATGATGTAAGAAAAATGTGTTTTCCTACATCAATGATTAGCTCATATCAAAGTTATGAGAATTTAGTGGGAGCCTCATTTAATTAAAGGCCTAATTAAATGACTTAGGTATGATACTTAATTTTGCATTTTAATGTTGTAGATCACCATGTCATCTAACACGACACACCCCCTCAACTTGCGATCTGTCCTTGAGAAAGACAAGCTCAATGGAGCTAACTTTCTAGACTGGTATAGGAACTTGAGGATTATCCCCAAGCAAGAACGTAAACTGTATGTCCTAGAGCAGTCTATCCCTGAAACACCCGCCCCTGCGACCACTCGTGCTGAAAAGGATGCTTATAAGAAGCATCAAGATGATGCATTAGATGTGTCATGTCTTATGCTTGCCACCATGAACTCTGAGCTTCAGAAGCAACATGAGAACATGGATGCCTATGATATGGTTGAGCATTTGAAACAACTATATCAAGGACAATCTAGGCACGAGCGTTTTGAAGTGTCTAAGGCTCTTTTTGCATGCAAGATGCAAGAAGGAACACCTATAAGAACTCACGTACTTAAAATGATAGGGTACGTTGAGAACCTTGAAAGACTAGGTTTTCCACTGAGCCAAGAATTGGCAACCGATGTTATCCTGCAATCGTTGCCGGAAGCATATAATCAATTCATCATGAATTATAACATGAATGAAATTGATAAGTCTTTGCCTGAGATTCTCAGCATGTTAAGAACTGCTGAACCGAATCTCAAGAAGAAAGTTAGTAACGTACTAATGGTCAAGAAGGGAAAAGGTAAGCGCAAAGGCAAGGGTAAGACCCAAGCCAAAGGCAAGGCCAATTCATCCACTTCAAAGGGTAAAGGTAAAGTACCTAAGGAAGGGGACTGTTTCCATTGCGGTGAGACTGGACACTGGAAGCGGAACTGCAAAGAGGAAGTAAAGAAGAAAAGAAGTGGGACTTCTGCCTCAGGTATACACGTTATAGAAGTTAATCTATCTATTTCTTCTACATGGGTATTAGATACCGGATGTGCATCTCACATTTGTACTAATGTGCAGGGACTGAGAAATAGTAGACTAATGGCAAAGGGCGAAGTGGACCTACGAGTAGGCAATGGCGCAAAAGTTGCTGCTGTAGCTGTAGGAACATATTCTTTGTCTTTGCCCACTGGGCTTATCTTAGAACTAGAGGAGTACTTTTATGTACCTGCATTAACGAAGAACATAATTTCTGTATCTTGTTTAGACAAGAAAAACTTTTCTTTTATAATAAAGGACAAATGTTGTTCCATTTATTTGAATGAAATGTTCTATTATGTGCACCACTTATGAATGGTCTCTATGTTCTAGATTTAGAAAACCCAATTTATAACGTAAATACCAAACGGTTCAAATCGAATAATTTGAACCAAACATATCTCTGGCACTGTCGCCTAGGTCACATAAATGAAAAACAAATATCCCAACTCCATAAAGATAGATTATTGGACTCATTTGATTTTGAATCATATGAGGTATGCGAATCTTGTCTTTTAGGAAAGATGACTAAAACTCCATTTAGTGGACATGGCGAGAGAGCGACGGACTTGTTAGGACTCATACATACTGATGTATGTGGCCCTTTCAATGTCGAAGCCAGAGGAGGCTATAAGTACTTTATTACTTTCACTGATGATATGAGTAGATTTGGCTACTTATATTTGATGAGACATAAGTCAGAATCCTTTGAAAAGTTCAAAGAATTCAAGAATGAAGTACAAAACCAACTTGGTAAGCGTATTAAGCTACTTCGATCAGATCGAGGTGGTGAATACCTTAGTCAAGAGTTTCGTGATCACTTGGCTGAGTGTGGGATAATATCCCAACTCACTCCACCTGGAACACCACAATGGAATGGTGTATCTGAGAGGAGAAATCGTACTCTATTAGATATGGTACGATCAATGACGAGCCAGACTGATCTACCTACTTCCTTTTTGGGTTTAGCTCTAGAGACAGCCGCTTTCACACTAAATCGCGTCCCATCAAAAGTCGTAGAAAAGACACCATATACGTTATGGACTGGGAAGAGTCCCAAAATGTCTTTTATAAAGATTTGGGGTTGTGAAGCTTATGTTATGTTAGGGCAATCTCTTGCCGTAATATGGTTTTGATGGTGTGGCAAAGGGTTTAAGTTAGTTTGATATGTTGATGTGATATGTGCGTTGAAGTCGTGCAGGACTTAGTAATTCGCACATGGAGCCGTGGCGAGTTTCACATCTCATGACTCGTGCCTTGAGTCGGTGAAGGATAGCTTTGCGGAAGTCGTGCGCTTGGAGCATCCGAGGGACCGCCGGACGAGAAGCTTGGAGTGAAGCCGGAGGAAGTAGACTTCGAGGCAAGAGACGCGAAGGAGCATTGCAGAGCCGTGCGCCTGATGCTGCCGAGGGACGTGGCCGAGAACGAAGAGAACTTCGAAGGCGAAGGACTCCGAGAAATGAGAGTGAGCGATTGTAACCCGGGGAAGGGTAGCTCTTAGGTGAAACTTGGCCATCTAGCCAAGTGTCGGATGGGTTTTTCGACACACCGGTCGCCATGTCATGGCGATCGCTCGAAATCGAGTGAGTTCGATTGGTATCACGGTGGATTGTGGCGCATGATCGCGCCCATCGATGGCGGCCATTGCCAGACCATCGATCATTCGGCGGCCGATCGGTAGTCAATAAGGGTTCGACCGCAGCGTTCATAGCCGATGGCGATCGACTACGGCGGATCGAGAGTCCATCGATCGGCCGCCAAGAGTTCCGTTGGACTACAGCGGTCGGGATCCGGCGTGTTCGGAGGCCGTTGTAGTATCGCCAAGGGCGTGATCGGTGATGGCGGCAACGGAAGAAGTTAGCCCTCTCTATAAAAGAGAGGTGTAAGCCTTTGAGAGGCTAATGCTCATACTCCAAGCGATCTTCCTAGTTAAACTCTTCTTACTTGTCTTTACTTCAATCCTATTGTAAGAAGAGTGATATTGGTTGTAAAGGTTACCTCCACCTAGCTTGGTGCAAAGGAGAGACCATTTAGTGGATTGGTTTAACGGAGTGATTCACCGAGGACGAATCGGGGACCGTGGATTAGCGGCGTAGCCGTGAACCACGTTATACCATCGTGTTAGCGTTTGTTTTATTATTTGTCTTTTGCTTTGTATTTGTATATTCCGCTTGCGCTAATCTTTTGTAGACGAGCAATTTACGACGTCCAACGTACGAGGGCTATTCACCCCCCTCTAGCCGGCCATACCGATCCCCTACAAGTGGTATCAGAGCCGAGGAAAGCTTGTCGAGGACTAACCGCCACAACAAGCAACTTTTAAAATGGCCGGCTCCAACATCCATCCTCCGAAGTTTGAAGGAGAATTCGCTTGGTGGAAGAAGCGAATGGAGGTATTTTTCGAAACGGATTTTGATATAATGATTACAATGGAATCCGGTTTCGTTTTGCCTAGGGATGAAGAAGGGAAGCCAATAGAGAAATCTAGGTGGACCAAAAGGCAAAGGGAAGAGCACCTTGCAAATTCAAAAGCCAAACATCATCTCTTCAATGTGCTCCCCCAACAAGAAATCAACCGAATAGGAGAATGCCTAAGCGCCAAGGAGATGTGGGAGAAGCTAATTGAGCTTCATGAAGGCACATCCGAGGCAAAGCTAGCAAGGAGAGATCTCCTCCGCTCCCAACTATCCAACATCAAATTAGAAAAGGGAGAAAAGGTAATTTCTTTGCATTCTAGATTCAAAGAAATTTTAAATGGACTAACAAGTGTAGGTGAGAAGCTATCAAACCGGGATATGGTAATGAAGGCCATAGATGCCTTTCCCTGGTCCTCAAAGTGGAGCTCCATGGTGGACTCATTCTATATCTCAAAGAATTTAGAAGTGAGCACCTTGGAGGAGTTCTTCTCAACAATGGAACTCCACGAAACAAGGCTTGAGGGAATACAAGAGGAGCCTAAAATTCAACCCTCAAGAGGAGTAGCATTATTGGCAAATAAGGGGAAGAAGAAGATGGAAATCACCTCCTCCTCCGATGACGAAGCATCTTCCTCCTCCTCCATGGATAGCACCGAAGAAGCCTATATGGTAAGGAGGGTAAGACGTGCATTTAAGAATTTTAGATTTGATAAATCTAATGATAGGAATAGAAGACCAAGGGGGAAAGTCATATGCTACAATTGCCAAGGAGAAGGGAACATAAGGGATAATTGTCCTCTCCTAAACAAGAGCAAGGAAGAAAGGAAAAAGAAAGAAGAAAAGAAGAAGAAAAAGGGGAGCAAGAAAAAGAAGGAAGAGGAGAAGAAGACAAAGGAGAAGGGAAAGGCTAAGGCTCTCAAGGCAAGGACTTGGGATGATCCATCCTCATCCTCCTCATCATCATCGGATGAGGAGAATGCCTTTGTCACCAATTTGGCCTTGATGGCCTTTGATGACTTGGATTGCTCTTCCTCTGAAAATGAAGGTTCAAGCTCAAGAGGAGAGAGCTCAAGTGAAGGGGGAGTTTCATCATCCTCATCATCCGAAGAAGAAGAGGACATGGAAACTATGGTAACCAATCTCTCACCTAGTAAAATAGTTTCTATGATTTCTAGTTTAACTAAGGATTTATTTAGGGCAAAGAAGAAAAATAAATGCATGCTTGAACAAATTAAGGAATTAGAACAAAAATTAGAAAAGGCATGCTTAAATGATAATATTTCTTCTAGCTTAGATGATGCATGCTCACATGATTATATGCCTTTGGATGTTAATGATGCATGCATAGAGGAAAATAGGGCATTAAGGGAAAAGGTAGATTATTTAACCAAAGCCCTAGAGAAATTCACTATTGGCTCCAACACATTGAACATGATCTTAGGGAGCCAAAGAGCTAGTTTCAACAAGAAAGGCCTAGGATACAAAGAAAAGAAAAATGAAAAGGCCTATAAATGCCTAATAGCTAGGGGACAAGATAAAGAAAGTAATTGCTAGGAAATGGATCCCCAAGGAGTATTTAGTGAACCCAATAGGAAAGAATCTATTTTGGGTTCCAAAATCCATCCTTAAGGGTTAGAATAACCCTAGGGTAGTCAACCATATGAACTTGACCTATATCATAATTTGGTTGACTTAGGATGACGGACAACATTTTTAGATAGTGTTGGGTGATGATAACGCACCCATAAATAGGTAATAATGCTTAAATCATGATGATTAATGTAATTGCTATGTATGTTTTAAATCATGATTTATGATTTTGAAATTTGGCACGTTATCACTAGAAATAAGTTTAAATCATGCTTTAGGTGATAATTTGTTTATTATCATCACATATTACCTAATGCATGGTTATAAAATTGATGAAAACATGTATTTCATGATCATAATGTAGAATTAATTCATATATGTCATTATGATCATGTAGAATGTTAGGTTGATATTTAACCATGATAGAATTGCATGAACATATTGGTTAAGTATATACAAATACCCCCTAGGACACATCTCACACTCACTATAGGCTAACTTGATTGCAAACTTAGCATGGGTGAGATATTAGGATGATACAAATGTCCACTAATGCCTATGGCATTTAGATGGTCATTTAAAGTATCAAAATAGCAATAATAGACCAATCATGGGGAAGACTTATGTTTAATTCATAGACATATTGCCCAAAGATCATGGTTGGATATTTCATATGTTTTCAAAACAATTTCTTACCTTAAAATACATGTATTCATGTTTTGAAACAATTGGATGCAAGACTAGGTGCTAAAATGGATACTAACATGCTCAAAAACTAGTGGTTTTTCAAGTGTTTGGATTTTTGGCAAAAACAAGAAAATATAATGAGTTTTCATGAAAAACTATTTTTCATTGATAGATATACTTAAAAGAAATATGTTCCCCAAATTTCATGATTTTTCAAATTTTCTGGAATTTATAATGCATTTCTGAAATTCGTCCAGAAAATCAGAAATTTGGATTCCTTTGTGCCAGTCGACTGCCATACTGATAGCAGTCGACTGGTGGCCTGTAAATCAGAACATTGGAGGCCGAATTCAGTTTGTAAACCTACAACAAGTGGTAGAAATATACTTGATGCCATCAACAAGTGGTACCCAATTTTAAATCAACTTGTCATATTTTCCCTCCATTATACTTGATGCCATGAGCTTATAACTTAGTGTTAATCTTTTTGATGGTGTCAAAGGGGGAGAAATAATTATGTTTAAGTTAATTATTTTAAGGGGAGAAATATATGATAGGGGGAGAAAATTTGCATAGAGAGTTTCATGGATTAAGGGGGAGTTGCATGTTGTTATATCATGTTTATCTTTACATGCTTTCTTACCATAGAATTTATATCAAATGTTTTTACCTAACTTAAACGGATTGCCACACATCAAAAAGGGGGAGATTGTTAGGGCAATCTCTTGCCGTAATATGGTTTTGATGGTGTGGCAAAGGGTTTAAGTTAGTTTGATATGTTGATGTGATATGTGCGTTGAAGTCGTGCAGGACTTAGTAATTCGCACATGGAGCCGTGGCGAGTTTCACATCTCATGACTCGTGCCTTGAGTCGGTGAAGGATAGCTTTGCGGAAGTCGTGCGCTTGGAGCATCCGAGGGACCGCCGGACGAGAAGCTTGGAGTGAAGCCGGAGGAAGTAGACTTCGAGGCAAGAGACGCGAAGGAGCATTGCAGAGCCGTGCGATCTTTGCCGAGGACGTGGCGAGAACGAAGAGAACCGGCGAAGGACTCCGAGAAATGAGTGGCGATTGTAACCAGGGAAGGGTAGCTCTTAGGTGAAACTTGGCCATCTAGCCAAGTGTCGGATGGGTTTTCGACACGCCGATCGCGCCATGTCATAGCGATCGCTTCGAGTCGAGTGAGTTCGATTGGTATCGATCGATCGATTGTGCAGCCGATCGGCGCCATCGTGGGCGGTCGGCGCCAAGACCATCGATCGGCTGCGAAGCGGCGATCGGTCAATAAGGGTTCCGGAACCGTTCATAGCCGATCGGCGGTCGATTACGAGGCGGTGATCGTGATGAGGTCCATCGATCGATCGCCAAGAGTTCCGTTGGACTAACGGGATCCGGCGTGTTCGGAGGCCGTTGTAGGATCGTGATGGCGCTAAGCAGGAAGAAGTTAGCCCTCTCTATAAAAAGAGAGGGTGTAAGCCTTTGAGAGGCTAATGCTCATACTCCAAACGATCTTCCTAGTGCCCCACAAGCTCTAAACTCTTCTTACTTGTCTTTACTTCAATCCTATTGTAAGAAGAGTGATATTGGTTGTAAAGGTTACCTCCACCTAGCTTGGTGCAAAGGAGAGACCATTTAGTGGATTGGTTTAACGGAGTGATTCACCGAGGACGAATCGGGGACCGTGGATTAGCGGCGTAGCCGTGAACCACGTTATACCATCGTGTTAGCGTTTGTTTTATTATTTGTCTTTTGCTTTGTATTTGTATATTCCGCTTGCGCTAATCTTTTGTAGACGAGCAATTTCGACGTCCAACGTCTGAGGGCTATTCACCCCCTCTAGCCATACCGATCACCTACAAGTGGTATCGAGCGAGGAAAGCTTGTCGAGGACTAACCGCCACAACAAGCAACTTTTAAAATGGCGGCTCAACATCCATCCTCCGAGTTTGAAGGAGAATTCGCTTGGTGGAAGAAGCGAATGGAGGTATTTTTCGAAACAGATTTTGATATAATGATTACAATGGAATCCGGTTTCGTTTTGCCTAGGGATGAAGAAGGGAAGCCAATAGAGAAATCTAGGTGGACCAAGAGGCAAAGAGAGGAGCACCTTGCAAATTCAAAAGCCAACACATCATCTCTTCAATGTGCTCCCCCAACAAGAAATCAACCAAATAGGAGAATGCCTAAGCGCCAAGGAGATGTGGGAGAAGCTAATTGAGCTTCATGAAGGCACATCCGAGGCAAAGCTAGCAAGGAGAGATCTCCTCCGCTCCCAACTATCCAACATCAAATTAGAAAAGGGAGAAAAGGTAATTTCTTTGCATTCTAGATTCAAAGAAATTTTAAATGGACTAACAAGTGTAGGTGAGAAGCTATCAAACCGGGATATGGTAATGAAGGCCATAGATGCCTTTCCCTGGTCCTCAAAGTGGAGCTCCATGGTGGACTCATTCTATATCTCAAAGAATTTAGAAGTGAGCACCTTGGAGGAGTTCTTCTCAACAATGGAACTCCACGAAACAAGGCTTGAGGGAATACAAGAGGAGCCTAAAATTCAACCCTCAAGAGGAGTAGCATTATTGGCAAATAAGGGGAAGAAGAAGATGGAAATCACCTCCTCCTCCGATGACGAAGCATCTTCCTCCTCCTCCATGGATAGCACCGAAGAAGCCTATATGGTAAGGAGGGTAAGACGTGCATTTAAGAATTTTAGATTTGATAAATCTAATGATAGGAATAGAAGACCAAGGGGGAAAGTCATATGCTACAATTGCCAAGGAGAAGGGAACATAAGGGATAATTGTCCTCTCCTAAACAAGAGCAAGGAAGAAAGAAAAAAGAAAGAAGAAACGAAGAAGAAGCCCAGCAAGAAAAAGAAGGAAGAGGAGAAGAAGACAAAGGAGAAGGGAAAGGCTAAGGCTCTCAAGGCAAGGACTTGGGATGATCCATCCTCATCCTCCTCATCATCATCGGATGAGGAGAATGCCTTTGTCACCAATTTGGCCTTGATGGCCTTTGATGACTTGGATTGCTCTTCCTCCGAAAATGAAGGTTCAAGCTCAAGAGGAGAGAGCTCAAGTGAAGGGGGAGTTTCATCATCCTCATCATCCGAAGAAGAAGAGGACATGGAAACTATGGTAACCAATCTCTCACCTAGTAAAATAGTTTCTATGATTTCTAGTTTAACTAAGGATTTATTTAGGGCAAAGAAGAAAAATAAATGCATGCTTGAACAAATTAAGGAATTAGAACAAAAATTAGAAAAGGCATGCTTAAATGATAATATTTCTTCTAGCTTAGATGATGCATGCTCACATGATTATATGCCTTTGGATGTTAATGATGCATGCATAGAGGAAAATAGGGCATTAAGGGAAAAGGTAGATTATTTAACCAAAGCCCTAGAGAAATTCACTATTGGCTCCAACACATTGAACATGATCTTAGGGAGCCAAAGAGCTAGTTTCAACAAGAAAGGCCTAGGATACAAAGAAAAGAAAAATGAAAAGGCCTATAAATGCCTAATAGCTAGGGGACAAGATAAAAAGAAAGTAATTGCTAGGAAATGGATCCCCAAGGAGTATTTAGTGAACCCAATAGGAAAGAATCTATTTTGGGTTCCAAAATCCATCCTTAAGGGTTAGAATAACCCTAGGGTAGTCAACCATATGAACTTGACCTATATCATAATTTGGTTGACTTAGGATGACGGGACAACATTTTTTAGATAGTGTTGGGTGATGATAACGTACCCATAAATAGGTAATAATGCTTAAATCATGATGATTAATGTAATTGCTATGTATGTTTTAAATCATGATTTATGATTTTGAAATTTGGCACGTTATCACTAGAAATAAGTTTAAATCATGCTTTAGGTGATAATTTGTTTATTATCATCACATATTACCTAATGCATGGTTATAAAATTGATGAAAACATGTATTTCATGATCATAATGTAGAATTAATTCATATATGTCATTATGATCATGTAGAATGTTAGGTTGATATTTAACCATGATAGAATTGCATGAACATATTGGTTAAGTATATACAAATACCCCCTAGGACACATCTCACACTCACTATAGGCTAACTTGATTGCAAACTTAGCATGGGTGAGATATTAGGATGATACAAATGTCCACTAATGCCTATGGCATTTAGATGGTCATTTAAAATATCAAAATAGCAATAATAGACCAATCATGGGGAAGACTTATGTTTAATTCATAGACATATTGCCCAAAGATCATGGTTGGATATTTCATATGTTTTCAAAACAATTTCTTACCTTAAAATACATGTATTCATGTTTTGAAACAATTGGATGCAAGACTAGGTGCTAAAATGGATACTAACATGCTCAAAAACTAGTGGTTTTTCAAGTGTTTGGATTTTTGGCAAAAACAAGAAAATATAATGAGTTTTCATGAAAAACTATTTTTCATTGATAGATATACTTAAAAGAAATATGTTCCCCAAATTTCATGATTTTTCAAATTTTCTGGAATTTATAATGCATTTCTGAAATTTGTCCGTAAAATCGTAAATTTGGATTCCTTGTGCCAGGATCGCCATATCGATAGCAATGATCGTGGTGGCTATAAATCAGAACATTGGAGGCCGAATTCAGTTTGTAAACCTACAACAAGTGGTAGAAATATACTTGATGCCATCAACAAGTGGTACCCAATTTTAAATCAACTTGTCATATTTTCCCTCCATTATACTTGATGCCATGAGCTTATAACTTAGTGTTAATCTTTTTGATGGTGTCAAAGGGGGAGAAATAATTATGTTTAAGTTAATTATTTTAAGGGGAGAAATATATGATAGGGGGAGAAAATTTGCATAGAGAGTTTCATGGATTAAGGGGGAGTTGCATGTTGTTATATCATGTTTATCTTTACATGCTTTCTTACCATAGAATTTATATCAAATGTTTTTACCTAACTTAAACGGATTGCCACACATCAAAAAGGGGGAGATTGTTAGGGCAATCTCTTGCCGTAATATGGTTTTGATGGTGTGGCAAAGGGTTTAAGTTAGTTTGATATGTTGATGTGATATGTGCGTTGAAGTCGTGCAGGACTTAGTAATTCGCACATGGAGCCGTGGCGAGTTTCACATCTCATGACTCGTGCCTTGAGTCGGTGAAGGATAGCTTTGCGGAAGTCATGTGCTTGGAGCATCCGAGGGACCGCCGGACGAGAAGCTTGGAGTGAAGCCGGAGGAAGTAGACTTCGAGGCAAGAGACGCGAAGGAGCATTGCAGAGCCGTGCGCCTGATGCTGCCGAGGGACGTGGCCGAGAACGAAGAGAACTTCGAAGGCGAGGGACTCCGAGAAATGAGAGTGAGCGATTGTAACCCGGGGAAGGGTAGCTCTTAGGTGAAACTTGGCCATTTGGCCAAGTGTCGGATGGGTTTTCCCGACACCGCCGATCGCATTGTCATCGCTCGACTACTCGAGCCGAGTGAGTTCGGATCGTATACGATCGATCGGATTGGCGATCGGCGCCATCGTGCGATCGCCAGATTATCACGATCGGCTAAAGGCGTGATCGGTCAATAAGGGTTCGGCCATAGAACCGTTCATAGCCGACTGGGAAGTCGACTACGGAGGCAGCAGTCGACTGATGAGGTCCATCAGTCGACTGCCAAGACTTCCGTTGGACTACAACGGTCGGGATCCGACGTGTTCGGAGGCCGTTGTAGTGACGGCAGTCGACTGCCAAGGGCGGCAGTCGACTGATGGCGGCAAACGGGAAGAAGTTGTTGGATCGAGAAGCGTCGCTAGAGGGGGGGGTGAATAGCGATCGTAAATCTTTTCTTTTTCGTTCGTTCAATACGCAAAGTAAGCACAGCGGAAAATAAATGAACACGTTTATTTTACTTGGTTCACAACCCAGCGGTTGCTACTCCAAGGCCCTATCGGTCCTAGACCGCGTACGGAGGGCAAAGCACTAAAACGTCTCCTCCTCGTTGGAGGTAGGAGACAACGATTACAAAAACCGAATACACGAGGATGAGGCAACAAGCCTACCTCACCTCGTTATGAAGATAAAAATACAGAATATAATATCAAAAATATTACTTGAATCTGCTGCCGACGAAGAAGATCAAAACTTGGCGTCGCGTCGGCGTTATGATGGTGTTGAAGCGTTGGCGTTGTAGGAGCACTTGATGAATAATTGATGTGATTTGGAGATGAATCCTCCCCTCCTTTTATAGACTTTAGCCTCTGAATTTGTCTCCTATTTCTTTGGAACGGATCATGAATTTTTCCAAATTTTTATCGCGAAGTGGCGGCGTCAACGTTATCCGTTTGACCTAGCTTAAAGTCGAATCGTCGCCATCGGGCCGATCGATGCCTCTCATCGATCGGTGATACGATCGGCGATGCATCTCATCGATCAGATCGATATGATCGGCCTAATGTCCAAGTGATCGCGCCCAATGTCCAGCTGATCGTGCCCGGCTGGCCACTTCCCTGCAGTAAGAGATTAGCTCGGAAAATGATAAATATGACGGTTTCTAACCGTCCGATCTCGACCTAGACCTTCCACAGGAAGTCTTAGTCGAATCGTCGCCTACGGTCATCCCCGTAAAGAGGACACGACCTTACAATCTCTCACTCACACGAGCTTACCTCGATAGTAGCTCTCGCTTCCGGCCTTCCACTCGATTCCTTCGGCTCCCTCCGAATTCACTCAAGTGTCGCCCGACCACCACGGCTTCCTCCGGGTGTCGCTAGCCTTCAGCTCCAGCTTTAGTACTTTTCTGCACACTTGATTTAGCTCGTGAGATAACAATATAAACTTAACTTTGTGTCTTTGCCATAATCAAAACACAGGTTCGATTATCTAGTGCCCCTGCACCAACAGAAGTTAGCCCTCTCTATAAAAAGAGAGGGTGTAAGCCTTTGAGAGGCTAATGCTCATACTCCAAACGATCTTCCTAGTGCCCCACAAGCTCTAAACTCTTCTTACTTGTCTTTACTTCAATCCTATTGTAAGAAGAGTGATATTGGTTGTAAAGGTTACCTCCACCTAGCTTGGTGCAAAGGAGAGACCATTTAGTGGATTGGTTTAACGGAGTGATTCACCGAGGACGAATCGGGGACCGTGGATTAGCGGCGTAGCCGTGAACCACATTATACCATCGTGTTAGCGTTTGTTTTATTGTTTGTCTTTTGCTTTATATTTGTATATTCCGCTTGCGCTAATCTTTTGTAGACGAGCAATTTACGACGTCCAACGTACGAGGGCTATTCACCCCCCTCTAGCCGACCATACCGATCACCTACATGTTAGACGTCAAGTCTCAGATAAACTAGGACCCAAATCAAATAAGTGTTATTTTGTAGGATATCCCAAGGAAACTAAGGGATATTACTTTTACAATCCCACACTTGGCAAGGTATTTGTTGCCAGAAATGTTGTCTTTCTAGAAAGAGAATTTATTTCTAGAAAAACTAGTGGGAGTAAAATTCATCTTGAAGAAATTCAAGATGAAGATAACACTAAGGCTTCGATGGAAAATGAACAGGCACCACAAAGTGTTATGGATGAGGAAATTGTTGCCCAAAGAGTTGTGGAGCAAACACCTGTTCATGTAGACCAACCTCTTCATAGATCTGATAGGATCTATCATCAACCCGAGAGATATTCTTTTCTCTTGACTGACAACGGTGAGGTATTGCTTGTCGATCTTGACGAGCCTACATCCTATCAAGAAGCTATGATGAGCCCATATTCCGAGAAATGGCTTGAGGCCATGAGATCCGAAATGGAATCCATGTACACTAACCAAGTATGGACTTTGGTTGATCCACCTGAAGGGGTAAAACCCATTGGGTGTAAGTGGGTCTTTAAAGTAAAAACTGACATGGATGGTAATAAGCATACCTATAAAGGTAGATTGGTGGCTAAAGGATTCAAACAAATTCATGGTATTGACTATGATGAAACCTTTTCACCAGTTGCGATGCTTAAATCCATTCGGATCATACTTGCTATTGCAGCCTACCACGATTATGAGATCTGACAAATGGATGTCAAAACTTCTTTTCTGAATGGAAAGCTACTTGAGGATGTGTACATGACACAGCCTGAGGGTTTTGAAGATCCAAATCATCCTGGAAAGGTATGCAAACTGGAAAGGTCCATTTATGGACTAAAGCAAGCCTCTCGAAGCTGGAATCTTCGATTCGATGATGCAATCAAGGAGTTTGGTTTCATCAAGAATGAAGATGAACCTTGTGTCTACAAGAGAAATAGTGGGAGCACAGTTGTATTTCTTGTCTTGTATGTAGATGACATACTTCTCATCGGAAATGATATTCCCTCACTCCAGTCTGTGAAGATGTGGTTAGGGAATTGTTTCTCGATGAAAGACTTAGGTGAAGCTGCCTATATTCTAGGCATCAAGATCTATAGAGATAGATCCAAAAGATTACTTGGCCTAAGTCAGAGTACATACATTGATAAAGTGCTAGATCGTTTTGCTATGCAAAATTCCAAGAAAGGATTTCTGCCTTTATCACATGGTGTGAGTCTTTCGAAGACTCAATGTCCCTCTTCTAAGGAGGAGAGAGATCACATGGATAAGATCCCTTATGCATCTGCCATAGGGTCTATCATGTACGCCATGCTTTGTACTCGTCCTGACGTCTCGTATGCTTTGAGCATGACGAGTAGATACCAGTCGGATCCAGGTGAAAGTCACTGGATAGCAGTCAAAAATATTCTTAAATACTTACGAAGAACGAAAGAATATTTCCTGATATTTGGAGGCAATGAGGAGCTAACTGTAAAGGGTTACAGTGATGCAAGCTTCCAAACAGACAAGGATGACTATAGATCGCAATCGGGGTACGTGTTTTGCCTGAATGGTGGAGCTGTGAGCTGGAAGAGTTCGAAGCTAACATACTGCGGCGCTTCCATCTCATTCGAGAGATCATCGATAGAGGAGATGTGAGGATATGCAGAGTACCGACAGAAGCTAACATCGCAGATCCATTGACCAAGGCTTTGGCACAGAGGAAGCATGATGGTCACACTAGGTCACTAGGTATTAGATATCATAGTGATTGGTACTAGTGCTAGTGGGAGATTGTTAGTTATAGCCCTAGAACCAATCATATGATGGTTGAATAGGGAACATTTTGTATCATATTCTATAAAGGCAAAGGATTGGTTATTATATATTTATGTCTTGCTTGTGCCAGCTAAATTAAATATATAATAATGCCCTAGAAAAGTAGGTTCTTATCTACAGCACATCAATTGGCAGAATTGATTATGAGAGGCTGTAGAGAACACTTTCCTAAATGTTCCTAGTCAAGTATTAATATGCAAGGGAAATATTAATACATAAAGACTAGCATGTAGGTCAATTGATGACTTGATCTCACAAGTCATGGATATATGATATCAAGTTTACACATGGGTATATATTAGAGAATATATACTGAACTGACCCGCCATGAGAAAGTTTCATGGATCGTCATATGAGTGTCATAAACTTTCTCATGTGACTATTGGTATGAATAGTCCTCATACCTGAAGTCACTACGGTTCCCTACATAAGGAGTTATGTACTTTGGTATCGTCAAACGTCACCCGTAACAGGGTGGACCATAAAGGCAATTACTGGGTATATAACAAATTATGTGGAAGGATGTGAGTGATGTAGATGGGATCTATCCCTCCCATATGACGGGAGTGATATCTGTGGGCCCCTTGATTGAGTAGAACTACTAAAATGCATGGCCATGCTCGAATGAGTCAATATGAGATATTGAGCTCATTTGTTTGAGTTAGTTTACTCAGGGATCAAGAAACACATAGATTGATCGAGGATGACACGGCCTATGCCTCATAGGTCAACGATATCAAGGATAGAAGGACACGGTCATACATTATAGTAGTCACGGAAAGGTTAGTCGGATCTTGACTTATTTCGTAACTTGGGTAGCAATGATGTATTGCTAGATGTCGCTCATTGCTTGTGTATCTAAAAGAGTTTAGATCCACTGCCAACGTTATGAGAGCCTATAGGGTCACACACAAAGAGCATGATGATTAGAAGAATTAGTGCATTCTAGTTTGACTAGAATAATTTGGGAATGAGCTTAAGTACAAAATAGTTTTTGGACTTTAAGCTTAATGAGAATTTTAGCTTATTGATTTAATGAGATTAATTCAATATGCTAAGCTTAATTGATTTAATAACATTAATTCAATATGTTACCTTATTGATTTAATGAGATTAATTCAATATGATAACATAAGCTTATTGGATTAATAAGATTAATTCAACATGCATGAATGCCACATAAGCATGCCACCTAAGCATGCCACCTAAGCTTGATGAGGTGGAAGGAGAGAAAGGGTTTTGACCTTTGGATTTCCTCCACATGTGGCCGGCCAAACAAGGAGTGTAACTCCTTGTTTGATTATGTTTCAATGCAATTGATTGCATTGAATGTGATAGGAGGTGAAAAGTTTTTCAATCTTATAAAACACCCCATGGGGTGGCCGGCCAAATGGTTGAAGCTTGAGGCTTGGAGAGAGCTTGGTGGTGAGAGGCTTTGGTTGTGTGGCTTTTGTGAGTGTAGTAAGAAGAGTAGTCTTCTTCTTCCTTTCTCTTTTTCCCTACCTTCCTCTCCTTTAGGGACTTCTCTAGCAAGAAGTAAAGGAGAGCTCTTCTAGTTTCTTTTGTGAGACAAGAGCTTGCTCGTGTGGATACATATAGAGGCACGGACATTTGAACGTGCTAAAAGATCCAACAAACCCAAGGAGAAGCGGGATTTCAAAAGGGCACGCAACAAAGGTAATATTCTCCTATAAGATAGGTTTTGATAAATTTATTTTTGTACAAGGTTTTCTTTCGCAAGGATCACTTGGAAGGGATCCTATTTTTCCGTTGCGCATATGCTATTTTGCATAAGAGATCCCTACAAATCATCCCTACATAAGTTATAATCCAGGGGAGTCAATATTAAGTTAGTTTATGAAATTAGATAATCTTTTCTTGCATGTTTAGATTAATCCACTTACTTTGTTTAGAATGGTTAGATTGGAACAAAGGTTAATTAATCTTGACAACATAATATTAGGATGCGGTGAGATGATAATACATTAGGAAAACGAAGTCACGTGTATCTGGGTTAGATAAGGAGTATCTAGCTTGGTGCACTTAGCTAAGTTCAACTGACTGAAGCTACCTCACCACATCCTAAACTAGTTAGACTAGGATTTAATCTTAAAGTAAATTAAGTGTAAAATTTCTTAAGCTGGCTTTGTCTAAGGAAGTGGTCATTGTTCCGATCAAAGAAGGCCTCTGTTCCTCGCCACGACCTGGAAGGCCTCTTTCGAAATCTCCACTTAACTAACTAATGGTTAAATTCGAATCTAACCTAAGGTTAATTATTTTTCAATTTATTAAAATTTAACTAAGTATAATAAACCCCTCATCTCACAATACATATAAGGTTAACTTGATGGATCATGTTGAAATTGTGAGATGTAAATTAGAATAAAATTTTCTAAAACCAATTTAAAACTCCAATATCTGATCCAACTACTTTATGTGTAGGAACAATAGATGTTGGACAGTGGGTGCTCCAGGCACATGACCGGAGGTCGACTGAAATTTACGAAGCTAAAATTCAAAAATCATGGATCGGTAGCCTTCGAAAATAAAAGAAAACTCAAGATCATCAGATCAGGTGATATTGAGCTAAATTCAGAATTAATTATACGCAAAGTATTGTTAGTAGAATACTTTGACTTTAATCTTCTGAGTATAAGTCAACTTTGTGATAGTGGATATACGGTTAAATTTTCTTCAAATGACTTCTTAATAAAAATATTGATTGCTCGGAAATCATACTTACAGGACTTAGGAAAAATAATATTTATACCATAGAGCTACCAACCTCAACATTCAAGTGTATAATGAAATAGCAAGAGGAATCATGGTTGTGATACAGAAGACTGACCCACATCCACCTAAGACTTATTTCGAAAATAAGTCATAATGGACAAGTTAGAGGTCTACCCAATTTAAGCAACTTAGAAACTAATGTTGGTGCAGGTGCACTAGATGATCGAACCTGTGTTTTGATTATGGCAAAAGACGCAAAGTTAATAATACATCGTTATCTCACGAGCTTAATCGAGTGTGCAGAAAAGTGCTAAAGTAGGAGCTGAAGGCTGGCGACACCCAGAAGAAGCTGCAGTGGTCGGGCGACACTCGAGTGACTTCGGAGGGAGCTGAAGAAATCGAGTGGAAGGCTGGAAGCGAGGGATACAAAGTAAGTGTCGAGGTAAGCTCGTGTGTGTGAGCATAAGTGACGTCGTATCCTCCTTACGGGGATGGTCTTAAGCGTAGATGGGATCAAAGACATCCCATGGATGGTCTAGTTCGAGATTGGACGGTCGGTGGCTGTCGAAATTATATTTTTGTCAAGCTAACTTGTGATTTCAGCAAGCATCAGTCGACTACCCACAAGACCCACTCGACTGCCTGAAATCAATCGACTACTGAGTGTTGCGACTCAACTGGCACTACCATCAGTCGACTGATGATGACAATCAGTCGACTGATGATGACCATCAGTCGACTGATGGTCAAGTATCAAATTCGAAGAGTCAAGCCTTATCACCTCATTCCAAGGAGCTTTGTGCCTATTTGTGATTGGTTGAAGACCCATTCGATGTGGGGATCAAAAGCTATAAAAGGAGGGCTTCTCTAAGGGTTTTTCATCAATTCTAAAAGCCACCAAGTGCTTCCGATACGCTATAACTCTCCAACATCCCTACGACGAAACGCTGCAGACACGACGACTAGGGCTAAATCTTCTTTATCTATGAGTCATCGGTAAAAGTGTGTTTATAGTTTCGATCTGTACTTATGTTCTATATCATGCTTTTATCATAACGAGAAGAGGAGGAGTGTCCCTCTATCTCGATCTTTTTCATGGTTTTTGTATTTGATTAACTCCTGTTGGTGCAATCGACCCAGGTCACGATTGACCAGGACTTGAGCTTGGCTCGAGAGATGTTTTAATGTTCGACAAAAACATATGAAACCATTTTAGGTACTTGGCATGGAAAGACCAAGTGGGACACTTGGTATTTGGGAAAGCCCGAGCATGGGTCTTGGCAATGTAAAGTCTAAGTCATGGGTACTTGGCATGAAAAGTCCAAGCATGGGTCTTGGCATGGAAAGTCCAACATGGGTTGGCAAGGGAAAGTCCAAGCTTGAGTATTGGCATTTGAGAAGTCCAAGGGGAATATTGGCGGCATAAAATCCAAGGGTGAAGTCTTGGCAGCATAAGTCCAATGGTTGGCGACGTAAAGTCCAAGTAGAAATTTGGCGGCGTAAGTCCAATGTGCCTTGGCGGTGCAGACACCGTTAGCATGACATAGCCAATGGAAGCACCGGAAGGCTAGCGCGATGGATGAACAAGTCATGGGTGACTTGGAGGCATCCGAGAGGCGTGAGGATGATGGATGTGGCTAGAAGGCTTAGGTTTAGGCTAAGGGTGGTCTAGCAAGTATGGGGGAACCATACTTGGGCTAAAACCTCATGTTTGAGGTGTGTCAGTCGACTGGTGCCATGTGGCAGTCGACTAGCCTGAGTCAACTAGGGTTTGACTGCGAGAATTGCACTAGCAGTCGACTGCCATAGGTGGGTAGTTGACTGATTGGTCGAGCAGTCGACTGATCTTGTGATCAGTTGATTGGTGCTCAAGAAATCGAGCACATAATGGAGTCTCACTCGACCTCTATGGTCAGCAGTCGAGTGATGGCTTGATCAGTCGATTGATGGTCATAATCAGTCGACTGATGATGGATCCGTTGGACTTATCCAGCGTGGATCTAGCCATTGTCTCACGACAACAGTGGCATCAGTCAACTGATGGTCCCGACCAGTCGACTGATCGACATTTGCCAGCACAGGTTGAAGCTATAAAAGGAGCTCGTGATGGAGGAAAAAGGCATGGTTTCATGAGGGCTTTTGGGGCGATTTGCTGTTGCAAATCAGGGTCTCCAAGTTGATTTCAAGCAACCGAGTGATCAAGAATTCAAAGAGCAATTGTAAAGTAGTTTTCTTTACTTGTATTGTATTTCATTATTGTATTTGCTTGTATCCATTTAGATTATTGTTGTAATCTTTTGTACGAGGTTTCTCCACCTCCGACTTGTGTCGAGAAGGAGTTATTTGTGATTAGTGATTGCATTAGCATCGCTAGAGCTCTTTAGAGCTCGATCCGTGGAGTAGGAACCATTCAGTTCCGAACCACGTTAAACATCTTGTGTTTGTGATTGTGTTTCATGTTTTTATTATTATTATTCCGCTGTGCTAACACGATTTGTAGATGCGATAACGATCGAATTCCATCATCGGTACTAGCATGCGCTATTCACCCCCCTCTCTAGCGTCCAATCGATCCCCTACAAGTGGTATCAGAGCGAGGCTGCTCTTCAAGGTTTAACAACTAAGGGAGCATGCTAGAGGGTGAAGATGGAAGTTCAAGAGAAACTAGGATGGGATATCAACACACCAATCCCTTACACCTTCTTTGGACAAGAAGGGTTTAGACAATGGAAGGCGAGAATTGAGGACTTCCTAATGATGAGGGACTTCGAAGAATGGTCTATTTTAATGGAAGGATATAGCTATCCAAGAGGACCAAAAGGTGGATTCTTCAAGAAAAAGAGATGGACCGAGGAGCAAGTCCAAGCCTTCGAGAAAAATGATAAGGTAATGAAATTTTTAATTGATTTAATACCTAACAATTTTTTGTGTATGTTAGGAAATTATGTAGATGCCAAGGAGCTATGGAGCCAAGTGGCCAAGCTCCATGAAAGTCCATCACCGGTCCAAGAGGAAGGGACCGAAGAGGCAAATGCATCATCCTCACAAGGAAGTGAGGACTTGGAGGTTGAGAGACGATCAACATCCAAGGAGGAAGAGGAAGTAGAATTGGAGGAGACCTCCACCTCTAGGATTGAGGGGGAGGAAATTGTAGCATCCTCAACTCCAGAGAAAAAAGAAGAAGCTTCGACATCCGGTCAAGATGAAGAAGCTCCAATTCCGGCATCTATCACCATCATAGGTAACTCAAGCATGTCAATTGTAAATAAAAATCATATAATATGCTTTGAGTGTAAGGAAGTAAGACATTACAAGAGTAAATGACCTAAAAGAATCAAGAAGAGTTCACCGGTGCCAAAAGTCAATGAAACCGGTGTTCCCACCAAGAAAAATAAGGAGCAAATCATTTGCTTCAAATGCCAGCTATAGGGACATTACCGGAATCAATGCCTGAAGGGGGAGAAGAAGGGGCAAAGGGGAGCATCACAAGTAGGGGGAGCTTCTAAAGCTAACCCTAAGGTAAAATTTATTTATGCACCTTCAATTTCTAGGGATAAAAAGCATGCTAGAAATAATGTAAGCAATGTTGCTATTTATCATAAAGAGCTTGCTAGGAATGATAAATATTTTTTCTTAGGAGCTAAAAGTGTCCACTTAGAAAATAAGGAGAAATTTGGGACTAATGTCCCTAGAAAAGTTTTACCTAGGGAATCTATTAGGAAAATAGGAGAACACCTAGGTTTTAATCCTAAATGGACTAGGCATATGCCTAGAAAGGATAATGCCCAAAGACCAAATCAAAATTTCAAAATTGGGCAATTAGAGATTGAAAACCAAGCCTTAAGGTCAAGGCTTGAAAAACTTGAGAAGACCCTTAGGAATATACAAATTCAATTTAAAGGGTCTAATGGCAAAGTCAACACCTAGGACTTAAAAGACAAAAGTCAACCAAGGGCAAACAAGGTTTGGGTCACAAACCTAAGCCTAAGGTGGCTTATTATAGTGCTCCATTTGATTATGGAACACAAACTAGGTCCAGGAAGACCAAGGTCAATAGGGAAGTCATTCCTAGAGTTGACCATAGTGTATGCCTAGTGGCTAGGGTTTCAAGGAAACCTAGGATGGCCACTAAGAAGGTTGCAAGGGGAGTTACCCCTAGAGTCAACCTAGGTAAGACCCAAATGACCAAGGCTAGGAGGGTCATTAGGAAGGTATCTAGGGAAGTTATCCCAAAGGAATACCTAATTAACCCTAGGAGCTCAAATAGGTTTTGGGTTCCTAAGAGCGTGATTGATTGGGTGGGTAGTTAACTCAATCATGATAAAGGTGGCACTTTAGGTTATTTTCAAGGTTATGGTTACCTTGGAAATACATTTGAGCTTTAATCCTAAAGATTTTAGGATGTACCAATATTATTTGAGAAGTTTGATAAATTGATTAAATTGGCACATTTTGGGTTTAGAGGTCATAGTGTGTCATTTTCGGTTTTTGTCACATTAGGGAGAAAAGTAATATTATGGCAAAATATACTTAATTATATCAAATGGAAATTAATATTAAAATTTAGGTATTATATAACTTTATATCTTATTTTCCATGCCTTTATTTGCATATGCCATGACATGACATCATGTTTATTTTCATCACTTATATGTCATGTTCATGTTTAGGATTTAGGATAAATGTCATGTATTTTTAGATTATATCTTATGTCATGACAACATGATTATGAACATGTGTTTATTTATATCATCTATAATGCTATAACCACTCATGCATTTAAGATAATTTGATTGAAATTGATTTAAGGACAATGGCATGACTTGGAGTCCCATTTATAAGGGAATCAAGTAGAGTTGCCTTAGAAAATTCATGAAACCCTAGATTAGGGAGAACAAAACCCACATCTCATATCACATTGACATGTATGTGTATTTGTACACCCTAGATACATGTGAGATGCTAGGATATGAGTTAAGTTCAAGGTGCATAGTTTTTCCATCTAGATGAACTCAAACTCATCTTATATGAGTGGTGTATCATTGGGAAAACTTTCGTACAAGTCATGTACATTGAGCCCAAAGAATATGATCCAAAATAAGGTTTTGAAAACTTTTTAAAATCATTTTATAAAATCTTGGTGAAGTCTATCTTTTGATAGCAATCACCATTGATGAAGTTGATACAAAGTGAGCCAAAACTTTGAAGTTTTCTTCACATTTGAATTTTGTATCAATTTTAGTATTTTATGGGTAAAATATTTTTCTTTTATTTTTCACCCATTGTATTGACTATAAGTAATATACATATCAAATTTCGTGATTTTTCGATATACCTAGAATTACTTATGATTTTATAAAATTTGACTTTGATAAATGAAATTCGAAAATTTGTTATCGATCATACCCTAGGTGGCGGTCGATCGATGTAGTGATCGGTAGTCGATGGAGTCGACTGCCAATATTGATTTTGGGAAAACAAGGTTTGTTTAGCCCGTGTTAAGCTACAGTTAAGGTCCCTAACCCTAGGATATGCTTTGGGAAGCATTATAAAGGGTGAAAATCCATTGGATATGGATTTGGAGAGGTGTTACGTCAAAGTATCAAATTTAAGGGTGGAAGAGTTCATGTTTGAACTTAGAACCTTAATTTTGATGGTTTAGAGTTCCTATTGGCTTAGGGACTTCCCAAGGACATTGTTGGTGCAATGGTCAAGGGGGAGCAAGCCTTTAGGGGGAGGTATCAATCATGAGATGATGGATGTGTTTTTCTCTTCTTGAAGGGGAGAAGTTATTGGAAGAGTGTCATCAATTGGGAAAATTGATGGATTTTTTAGATACCCAATTTTGAAATTGGGAGAGTGAATAGGATTGCCTCTCTTGTGTGATATGGGACTTATCACTAGAAAGATGGTAGACATCCAATGTATTTTTGGATTAAGGGGGAGATTGTAAGATCTCATTGGGACATGAGACATTGACCTCCATGGAGAGATAATCATTTTGATGTATGTCAAAAAGGGGGAGAAAGATAAGATTACCAATTTGGGATAATTGGTAAGGTGTTTTTTAGTTAGATGGTCTAACTAAAATGGTTTGTTTTGTTTTTGTCAAACATCAAAAAGGGGGAGATTGTTGGTGTAATTGGCCCAGGTCATGATTGACCACGACTCGAGCTTGGCTCGAGAGATGTTTTGATGTTCGACAAAAACATATGAAACAATTTTTGGTACTTGGCATGGAAAGTCCAAGTGGGACACTTGGCATTTGGGAAAGCCCAAGAATGGGTCTTGGCAATGTAAAGTCCAAGTCATGGCTACTTTGCATGAAAAGTCCAAGCATGGGTCTTGGCATGAAAAGTCCAACATGGGTTGGCAAGGAAAAGTACAAGCTTGAGTCTTGGCATTTGAGAAGTCCAAGGGGAATATTGGCGGCGTAAAGTCCAAGGGTGAAGTCTTGGCAGCATAAGTCAAATTGTTGGTGGCGTAAAGTCCAAGTGGAGTCTTGGCGGCGTAAGTCCAATGTGCCTTGGCGGTGTAGACACCGTTAGCATGACATAGCCGATGGAAGCACCGGAAGGCTAGCACGATGGATGAACAAGTCATGGATGACTTGGAGGGATCCGAGAGGCATAAGGGTGATAGAGGTGGCTAGAAGGCTTAGGTCTAGGCTAAGGGTGGTCTAGCAAGTATGGGGGAACCATACTTGGGATAAAACCTCATGTTTGAGGTGTGTCAGTCGACTGGTGCCATGTGGCAGTCGACTGGCCTGAGTCAACTAGTGTTTGACTGCGGGAATTGCCCTAGTCGTCGACTGTCATAGGTGGGCAGTCGACTGATCTTGTGATCAGTCGACTAGTGCTCAAGAAATCGAGCACATAATGGAGTCTCACTCGACCGCTGTGGTCAGCAGTCGAGTGATGGCTTGATCAGTCGACTAATGGTTATAATCAGTCGACTGATGATGGATCCGTTGGACTTATCCAGCGTGGATCTAGCCGTTGTCTCATGACAACAGTGACATCAGTCGACTGATGGTCCCGACCAGTCAATTGATCGACTTTTTCTAGCACAGGTTGAAGCTATAAAAGGAGCTCATGATGGAGGAAAAAGGCATGGTTTCTTGAGGGCTTTTGCGGTGATTTGCTATTGCAAATCAGGGTCTCCAAGTTGATTTCATGCAACCAAGTGATCAAGCATTTAAAGAGCAATTATAAAGTAGTTTTCTTTACTTGCATTGTATTTCATTATTGTATTTGCTTGTATCTATTTAGATTATTGTTGTAATCTTTTGTACAAGGGTTCTCCACCTCCGACTTGTGTCGAGAAGGAGTTATTTGTGATTAGTGATTGCATTGGCATCGCTAGAGCTCTTTAGAGCTCGATCTATGGAGTAGTAACCATTCAGTTTCGAACCACGTTAAACATCTTGTGTTTGTGATTGTGTTTTGTGTTATTGCTTTTATTTTTATTATTCCGCTGCGCTAACACGATTTGTAGACACGATCATGATCGAATTCCATCATCGGTACTAGCATGCGCTATTCACCCCCCCCTCTAGCATCCAATCTATCCCTTACAAATCCTACCTTCAACGAGGAGTTCGTTAGTGATTTGCCCTCTCTGCGTCGTGAAGGACCACTAGAGCCTTGGAGTAGTAGTTGAAGGCTACGAACCAAGTAAAAAACTCTCTTGTCTTTTTTATATTGTTTTATTCTTTCCGCTGCATAACTCAAGTATCAAAATGAACGAAAGTTTTTATCTCTATTCACCCCCTCCTCTAGCGATCCGCTCGATCCAACAACTAATGTGTGTGATTCTTGCCAACAAGAAAGATAAACTAAAACTTCACTTAAATTAACTAATTTAGATAGAACCAAAAGTGTACTTGAACTCTTTCACTTGGATCTATTTGATTCACATGGGGCCAAGTCACTAAGTGGTAGTCAATACTATTTATTAATAGTAGATGACTACTCTAGGTTCACTTGGGTTATATTTTTAAAATATAAAAGTGAAACAATTGATCAATTTATTAATCTGTGCAAATTATTAGAAAATGAAAATAATTAAAAGTGATCATGATGGGGAATTTGAAAATCATAGGTTTAATGAATTTTGTATACAAAATGGGTATCACCATGAGTTCTCCTATCTGAGAACTCCTCAACAAAATGGGTTAGTCGAAAGGAAAATAGAACCCTACATCAAGCCACTAGGATAATGTTAAATGAGTATAAATTAAATGATAGGTTTTTGGTTGAGGCAATAAATATCACTAATTATGTCCAAAATAGAGTATTAATAACTAAGCATCATAATAAAACTCATAATGAATTATATTACAACAAAATACCAAATATTAAATATTTAAGGATTTTTGGATGTAAAGTACATATATTAAATACCAAAGATGTTTTAGGAAAATTTACCTCAAAATCAGTAGAGGGAATATTTTTAGGTTATTTAACTACTTGTAAATCCTATAGGGTATATAATACAAATACGTTAAAAATTGAAGAAACTATTAATGTAATATTTGATGAAGATAATAATTCTCCTAAACCTAAAATAATAATCAACTTAACCAATAAAAACCTAGATGATGAAGATAGAACTGCGTTCAACCAACAGGATGAATATAACACTAACCCTAATACAAGAACTTCTAGAGTAAGATCTAACCATCCAATAGACCAAATTTTGGGTGATTCTACTCAAGGCATTAGGGCTCGAAAACTTAAGTCAAGTCTCACTCATATCCAAGATTGAACCTAAAACTATAGATCAAGCTCTTCTTGATCTCGACTGGATCATTGCTATGCAAGAAGAGTTCGCTCATTTCACAAGAAACCAAGTTTGGAATTTAGTACCAGCACCTAAGGACAAAACTATTATAGGTACTTGTTGGATCGAAATGAGTGCTAGAGCGGGGGTGAATAACGCAAAATAATTCTTTCATTTCGTTTGATTAAAACACGAGTGCACAGTGGAAAATAAATAAAACAAATTCTTTTTTACTTGGTTCACACCCTACCGGTTATCAATCCAAGGCTCTAGTGGTCCGAGACCACGTACGGAGGGCAATTCACTAAAATATCTCCTCCTCGTTTGAGGTAGGAGACGATGAATACAAGACTTAAAGAGATCGAGGTAGAGGGACACTCCCCCTCTCCTCATTATGATAAAAACTTGATAAATATGAATTACAAAAACTTTAAAATAGACAACTCAAGAAGTAAGCTATACCTACGACTGATGGAGAGGAAGTTGAGCTCATGTCATTGGTGTTTCGGCAGCGCTTCATCGTTGTAGAGTTGTTGGAGAGTCGTGGCATTGCGGGAGCACTTGGGATGATGAAAATGGTGAAGAACACTCCTTTTATAGCATTTGAGAACCCTAAACGTTGAGCTCAATCCTTATCACCAAAGGCCACCTCACCCAAAGATAAGGCGATGAAGTTTGAATCTCCTCGAAGCTGAATTTTTGAATGGCAGTCGACTGTTCACCCTCATCAGTCGACTGATTCACCATCAGTCAACTGATATAAGCCATCAATCGACTGTTGGCTAGGGTTTTCGACTGTATCAAGAGTTTGCTCAAAAATGATACTAAACTAAGTGTTTTCAATGGACACAAACTGTCCGTTCTCGACATAGACCTTCCATGGGATGTCTTAGTCGGATCGTTGTCTAATGACGTCCCCGTACCGAGGACTCGACCTTACTTACACTTACTCACACGAGCTTACCTCAAGCTTTACCTTTGTAGCTTTTGCTTCCGGTCTCCACTTTATTTCTTCTGCTCCCTCCGATGTCCTCCCAGTGTCGTCCGACTACCACAGTTTCTCAACACGAGAACCTTCTGTTGGTGCAGTGAGGCACCGAAATCGAACCTGTGTTTTGATTATAGCAAAGACACAAAAGTTAAGTCTATTTTGTTTTCTCACGAGCTGAATCGAGTGTGCAGAAGATTGATATAGCTGGAGCTGAAGGCTAGTGACACCCGGAGGAAGCCGCGGTGGTCGGGCGATACTCGAGTTACTTCGGAGGGAGCCGAAGGAATCGAGTGGAAGGCCGGAAGCAAAAGCGACACGTAAGTATCGAGGTAAGCTCGTGTGTGCGAGAGTAAGTAAGGTCGTATCCTCTTTACGGGGATGATCTTAAGCGTAGATCCGACCAAAGACATCTTATAGATGGTCTAGGTCGAGATCAGATGGTCGACGACCATCGAAATTATGTTTTTATCTTTGACTTGCAAAGAAGCATCACCGATCGCTACTTGGAGGACTCGAGTGTATCGATCGAGAAGGTTATCAATCGGTGATGTTGCCATCGATCGATGATGGCCATCAGTCGACTGATGGTCAATGATCAGATTCGAGGAGTCAAGGCTTATCACTCCACCTCAAAGCGGTTTGGTGTCCATTTGTGATTGGTTGAAGACCCACTCGAAAAGGGGCTCAAAGGCTATAAAAGGAGGGCCAAACCTAGGGTTTCATCAACAATTCTAAGTGCTCAAAAGCCTCCGTTACGCTGCAACTCTACGACAACGAAGTCCTTCCATTCCGACGTCTAGGTTTAACTTTCTTTATTATTGTACGTCGGTCTTAGTTTTTGTTATCAGTTTGTCATTTATATTTTCGGAGCTTTTATCGTATACGAGGAGAGGGGGAGTGTCCCTCTACCTCAAGTTTTTTTGTATCGATTAACTCCTACCTCCAACGAGGAGGAGTTTGTTTAGTGATTTGCCCTCCGTGCGTGGTCAAGGACCACTAGGGCCTTGGAGTAGTAGCCTTCGGCTACGAACCAAGTAAATATCTTGTTTCTATTGTCTCCTTTACTTTTTGTTTTGCTTATCTTTCCGCTGCGTATATTTCTTTTGAAACGAATTCGAAAAAGTTTTTTTTCTTTCGCTATTCACCCCCCCCTCTAGCGAACCGCATTGATCCAACAATTGGTATCAGAGCCGGGGGCGCTTAGATTTGGTGAAACCACCAATCTAACTTTTTTTTCACAGATTTATTTTTCGTTCGTTCAAATTTTTCTCCCGCACTACTAATCCAAGACGAAGTCTTGGTACTCTTCGTTTGATTTTGTTTTGCAAGTATTCGCTTTTGGAGTAGCCGACGGTCAAACGGGCATAACTTTTCGTACAAGTTGACCCACGACACGGTCTACCTACCAAATCGAAGCTCTCGCAGAGATCTACACTTCTTACCGGGGTTTACCCCCGTAACAAGCTGTTTTCATCCTCAAAAAATGACGTTTAGTATCCTTTCAGGGACATCGAAGGTTGTGACTACTTACTTTTTATTTAGTTTCTTATTTCTTTGCTTAACTTTCTATTTTTCGTTTATTTCTTTCTATTTCCCGCACTACTAATCCAAGACGCAAGTCTTGGTACTTTCGTGTGTTTTTGTTGTTGCTAGATTTTCATTTTAGTCTCCTTGTTTTTTTGTTCTAATGGCCCATCTCGAGGGTTTTAGCACCGTCCGACCTCCGTTTTACAACGGAGATGATTTCCGTTACTGGAAAGGTCGGATGGAATGCTTTCTCAAAACCCAAATTGAGATGTGGATCATAATTCAAACGGGTTTCACACTTCCGACCAATGAAGTGGGTGACTCCTTGGATTATGATCAATGGACCGTTGCAACAAAACGACAAGTCGAAGCCGATGCCAAGGCGACACAAATCCTCCAATGTGGCCTATCCAAGGAGGAGCTAAATCGCGTCGGCCCCTTCATAAGCGCAAAAGATCTTTGGACAAAACTAATCGAGTTACACGAAGGATCAGATCAAGCTAAGGTTTGCAAACGTGATTTGTTATTCAATAAATTGTACACACTAAAAATGCAGGAACACGAGTCCGCGACGCAACTCCACGCCCGTGTCCAAGACATAGTCAACAACCTACACGCAATCGGGCAAAAGGTCGAAAATCGCGACCTTATTAGGTATGTCCTAAACTCTTTTCCGAGGACTACCTTATGGGCATCCATGGTTGATGCCTATAAGGTCTCCAAGGACCTTTCTAAAATTAGGTTAGACGAACTCTTTCGATTTGAATTACATGAACAATCCAACTCGGAACCCGAGAGGGTATAGCCTTGTTTGAAGGTTCAAAGAAGAAGAAAATCGCAAGCCACCACCACCCGAGGAGGAGAGTAGAAGAAGAAGTTGACCCGAGTTGATTTGCGAACTAATGAACCTAGCTCGAAGGATAGCCAAGGGACGAAAGCGAACCACGACTCGACCCAACCAAGGTAAGTCTAAAAGTTCTAACATTAGGTGTTATGAGTGTAACAGGTTTGGACACATCAAGTCCGAGTGCCCCAAGCTCAACCACCAAGCACCTAAGCACAAGAAGGCACTCAACGCGACATGGGAAGAAGCGTCATCCGAAGAAGACGAAGACCACGTCTTCATGGCGAAGTCGATTGAGTCAGACACGGAGACCGAACTTGAGTCAGAACCTGAGGATGACTCGGACTACGAAGCCACCTTCAAGTCAAGCCACGGATACGCATCCGGTTCAAAAGATACCCTTAAGGTGAGTCGAGCTTTATTTAATACTTTACATAATACGGTTAGGTTTTTGTCTAGGAAGTTAGCTAAGTCCGAGTCCAAGGTTGAGACCCTTGTTGAGGAGGTTAAACTCCTCAAACACGAGGTCTCCCTAACCTCTTCGACTAGTCGAGTTCAAGAGAAGGACTCAACTCGAGTTGAAAAGCTCGAAGTTGAGAACTCTCTCTTGAAAAGTCAAGTCGAAGATCTTAGGAACACGTTGGAAAGGTTCACTTCAGGATCCAAAGGACTTGACCTCCTACTTGGATCTCAAAGGGCTGTGTACAACAAGGCTGGACTCGGGTTTAACTCAAACACGACTAATAGGTCGTATATGTCGATTGTAAGTCGACATAAGAAACATGTCCAAGCATGGGTCCCTAAGAACTTTTTGATTTCAACTCTAGGATCCAACCCGTACTGGGTTCCCAAGGACCAAATCCACTATGTGGATAGACCGAACCGATTCAACGGTCTAGGGGGAGCCAGTACAAAACATGTTTGTGCTTTAACTTAGAAATTGCATGTTTTAACTTAGAATGTTTATGCTTTAACTTAGAAATTGCATGCTTTAACTTAGAAAGTTTGTACTTTAAAACTTGTGAACTCACTTAGAACAAAAACATAACCAACTAAAATTTCTCGAAAAGATTGAGCCTCGGGGAGCCTCTTTTCAAAAATAACTAGTTAGACGAGGAAATAATTTTAGGTAAGTCAAGTCATCATTTTCTTGAGAATGGCTTTGTCTAAGGAAGTGGTCGATGATCCGATAAAAGAAGGCCCCTGTGCCTCGCCACGACCTGGAAGCCATGATCTTGAAAAGGTAAACTTGACAAGCCTAGGGTTAAATCCAAATCTAACATAAAATTACTTGAACCTAAATCCACTCAATCAACTTAATTGAAAGTCATCTAAAAAAAAACACATAAGTATAACATGCTTGATCATATAGACTCCGGCGAGATGACCTAGGGTTAACAACTTACAACCAATTTTCTTCACAAAAAATCTAACATCCAATCCCACCACCTTCTGTGTAGGATCAATGGCTGTTGGACAGCGGTTGCTCCCGCCACCTGACCGGGGATCAACTCAAATTCGCAAAGCTCGATTCAAGCGACAAGGATCGGTAGCCTTTGGGAATAACGCAAGCTCAAAATCATCGGATCGTGATATCGAGCTTAACACGAATTTTGTTATTAAAAATGTATTACTTGTAGAGAATTTTGAATATAACTTACTTAGTGTAAGCCAATTGTGTGATAATAACTATAAGGTTATATTTCTAGAAAATGAATGCATAATTAATACCAACGAAACCTCTAAAACAATTCTTAAAGGAACTAGAAATAACAACATTTATACGATCAATTTAACCAACTCCTCAACTAAGTGTCTTATGACACGGCAAGAGGAATCATGGCTGTGGCACCGACGACTCGGTCACTCACACCCAAGACTCGTCCACAAGATGAGTCAGAGTGGCTTAGTCAGAGGCTTACCCAACCTCAACAACTTGGTTAATAAAATCTGTAATGCTTGTCAACAAGGAAAATAACCTAGGACACAACACAAGTTAACTAACCAAGAACGAACCTCAAGTGTACTTGAGCTCCTGCATATGGATCTGTTCGATTCACATGGAGCCAAGTCTCTCAATAGAAGTCAATATTGCTTAGTCATAATTGACGACTACTCCAGGTTTACCTGGGTTAGGTTCATCAAACATAAAAATGATACCCTAGATCAATTAATTAATCTATTCAAATTAATTGAGAATCAAAAAGACCTTAAGGTTAAAAGACTTAGAAGCGATCATGGTGGTGAATTCGAAAATCAAAGGTTCACCCACGTAACCTAAACGGATACCACCATGAATTCTCTTGCCCTAGGACCCCTCCGCAAAATGGCCTAGTGGAGCGGAAAAACCGAACTCTACAAGAAGCCGCTAGGACCATGTTGAACGAATCCGACCTACCCGATAGGTTTTGGGCAGAAGCCGTTAGCACGGCTTGCTATGTCCAAAATCGGATCCTTATGGTAAAGAGGCACCTTAAGACCTCGTACGAGATTTATCACGATAAAATACCTAACATCAAGTACTTTAGGGTATTTGGGTGTAAGGTACATATCCTAAACACTAAGGATTACCAGGAAATTTACATCCAAAACCACGGCCAGGAATCTTTCTAGGATACTCGACTACAAGTAGAGCTTATAGAGTATATAACCACGACACCCTTAGAGTCGAGGAGACTAACAATGTAGTGTTCGATGAAGGACATGAACCTACAAAACCCCAACCCCAATTAGCAAGCCGATTCATACTAGACCTTGCTGCTCGATCAGGAGATCAGGTCTAGTGTTAATCCTAACCTAAGTCAACCTAGTCACTCTATTGATCAAGTGATAGATGACTCCAACCAAACTAGTGTTCAACCAAGTCACCCCATTGATCAAGCATTAGGTGACACAAACCCAACCCAATCTAGGATTGGACTAACCACCCTATCGATCAAGTGATAGGAGATCCTAATCTAGGAGTTCGAACTAGAGCATCCTATAGGAACCTTAGTCAAATTTCCTTAATTTCAAAGATAGAACCCAAATCAATTGAACAAGCTCTTCTTGATCGATTGGATTATTGCAATGCAAGAAGAGCTAGCTCAATTTACTAGGAACGAGGTGTGGGAATTAGTACCACCACCTAAAGACAAAGCGATAATTGGAACAAGGTGGGTGTTTGAAATAAGCGATGATAAAGGTGAAGTAGTTAGAAACAAGGCTAGGTTAGTCGCCAAAGGTTTTAGCCAAGTCGAAGGCTTAGATTACACGAAACCTATGCCCCAAGAGCTAGACTCGAATCCATTCGAATGTTGCTAGCTTATGCCGCACATCGAGGATTTAAGCTATTTCAAATGGATGTTAAGTCGGCATTCCTAAATGGATACATTAAAGAAGAAGTTTATGTTAGCCAACCCCAGTGATTCAAAATCTAGATAAACCCGACCATGTTCTAAAACTTAAGAAAGCTCTCTATGGACTTAAACAAGCTCCTCGAGCTTGGTACGAGAGACTTTCAATCCATCTTAAGTCAAAAGGGTTTAACCAAGGCTTAGTTGACCCAACTCTCTTTGTAAAACCTTAGGTAAAGAAATATTCATAGCTCAAATTTACGTAGATGATATAATTTTTGGAACCTCTAACTCAAATTACTAAACGAGTTCGTTTCGCTCATGGAAAGTGAGTTCGAAATGAACTTGGTAGGCGAGTTAAGTTTCTTTTTAGGTCTACAAATTAAACAAACTAAGGATGGTATATACCTATATCAACAAAAATACACTAAGGAGTTAATTAAAAGATTTGGAATGCAAGACGCTAAGGTAATAAACACCCCAATGGCGATAAATGTTAACATAGGAGAAGACCTAGAAAGTAAGTCCATTGACTTAAAGTACTATAGGAGCGCAATAGGAAGTCTTCTATACTTAACTGCGAGTCGACCCGACATCCTATTCGCAGTAAGTATGTGCGCCAGGTTTCAAACCTGTGCTAAGGAGTCTCACCTAACCCTAGTTAAGCGTATCCTTAGATATCTAAAGGGTACACTTAATGTCGGTATTTGGTATCCTAGATCTACCGAGTTCGAACTAATCGGCTACTCCGATTCGGATTATGCCGGTAGTAAACTCGATAGAAAGAGCACGAGTGGTTGTTGTCAACTACTCGGCTCGAGTCTAGTGAGTTGGTGCAGTAGGAAGCAACATTGTGTTGCCTTATCTACCACCGAAGCCGAATACGTTGCGATGGGTGAGTGTGTAACTCAGCTTATTTGGATGAAGCACACTCTCCGAGACTTTAGGTTGGACTTCACCAAAACTAAAATTTTTGTAGACAACATGAGTTCGATAAATCTAACTAAGAACCCTATATGTCACTCTAGGACAAAGCATATAGAGGTAAAACACCATTTCATTCGAGAACATGTAGCCAACGGCTCCATACAACTCGAATATGTTGACTCGAAGTCTAACCTAGCAGACATATTTACTAAACCACTACCCGAATTTAGTCTCTTGAGACGAAAATTAGGCATGTGCGTAATAGAATAGGAACTTACAAATTATATTTTCTTACTACTATTTCTTACATTTTGATGGAACTAGCATAGGACATACCTTAGATATCATGCACCTATAGATTTAAGGAGCCAGTACATCTCACAACACATAGGACTAATGTGTTTGTGTACTTAGCCACGTAGATGGGCGTGAGATGTTAGGACCCTACTCCAGGTTCCAAGATGTAGATCAAGTGCGTCAATATGAACCTCGGAGTATAAATATGCAACTAATATTAACCAACTCTAATCAGGACTTATTGATAATATCATTTCAATCAAGTCAAACTAGAGTTGAACATTTAGATGAATTATTTTCACATACTATTTTTAAAATCATCATGCTTGGACTTAGGGTTTTCTTAAAATCCCCTCACTTTTTCCTTGATTTATGTCAAAAGGGGGAGAAAAGGCCAAAGTTAAGGTTCAAGAAAAGGCCAAAGTTAAATTTCAAATTTTTGAAATTGATAACTTAACTTAAAACTTTGATTCTGGCCTAAGTTAAGGGGGAGTAAGGTTTAGGTTTCAACTCTTCGGAATTGAAAACTTTAAAGGCCCAAGTTAAGAAATCAAAAGTTAAACCTTTTGAATAATTAACCTTTTGACTTAACTTTTGATTACTTAACTTGCACTTATTTTTGACTCTAAGAAGCCTAAGTTAAGTAATGTCATTTACTTAACTCATTATCTTTTGTGTTTGGAGAGCTAAAGTCTTTTCAAGTACTCACCCTCGGTCAAGGGGAGGGTTCCTCTAAGGAGAACTTGAGAAATATTTTTACTACTCCTACTTTTGCTTCTTGTCTTTACTGTTTCATGCACTTAATTTCCTTAACTTTGTGTGTTTTTGCCATATATCAAAGGGGAGATTGTTGGTGCAGTGAGGCACCGAAATCGAACCTGTGTTTTGATTATAGCAAAGACACAAAAGTTAAGTCTATTTTGTTTTCTCACGAGCTGAATCGAGTGTGCAGAAGATTGATATAGCTGGAGCTGAAGGCTAGCGACACCCGGCGGAAGCCGCGGTGGTCGGGCGACACTCGAGTTACTTCGGAGGGAGCCGAAGGAATCGAGTGGAAGGCCGGAAGCACAAGCAACACGTAAGTACGGAGGTAAGCGCGTGTGTGCGAGCGTAAGTCTGGTCGTATCCTCGGTACGGGGATGATCTTAAGCGTAGATCCGACCAAAGACTGCTTATAGATGGTCTAGGTCGAGATCGATGGTCGACCATCGAAATTATGTTTTTATTGGCAAGCATCGGCCGATCGCTGAGGACTCGACCGCCGTGTATTAGTCGATCGCCGAGAAGGTTATCAATCGATCGATGTCGCCATCGATCGATGATGGCCATCGATCGATGGTCAATGATCAGATTCGAGGAGTCAAGGCTTATCACTCCACCTCAAAGCGGTTTGGTGTCCATTTGTGATTGGTTGAAGACCCACTCGAAAAGGGGCTCAAAGGCTATAAAAGGAGGGCCAAACCTAGGGTTTCATCAACAATTCTAAGTGCTCAAAAGCCTCCGTTACGCTGCAACTCTACGACAACGAAGTCCTTCCATTCCGACGTCTAGGTTTAACTTTCTTTATTATTGTACGTCGGTCTTAGTTTTTGTTATCAGTTTGTCATTTATATTTTCGGAGCTTTTATCGTATACGAGGAGAGGGGGAGTGTCCCTCTACCTCAAGTTTTTTTGTATCGATTAACTCCTACCTCCAACGAGGAGGAGTTTGTTTAGTGATTTGCCCTCCGTGCGTGGTCAAGGACCACTAGGGCCTTGGAGTAGTAGCCTTCGGCTACGAACCAAGTAAATATCTTGTTTCTATTGTCTCCTTTACTTTTTGTTTTGCTTATCTTTCCGCTGCGTATATTTCTTTTGAAACGAATTCGAAAAAGTTTTTTTTCTTTCGCTATTCACCCCCCCCCCTCTAGCGAACCGCATTGATCCAACACCTTCGGGTGTCGCCAACCTTCATCTTAGCTTAGCATTCCTGCACACTTGATTCAACTCATGAGATAACGATATAAGCTTAACTTTGTGTCTATGCCATAATCAAAATATAGGTTCGTATTATCTGGTGCCCCTGCACCAACAATCTCCCCTTTTTGATCTATGGCAAATCGATGCAAAGTTAAGGGAAATTTAAAGCATAAGACAAGTAAATGATAAACTCACTTTAAAAAACTCTCCCTTAACCCTAGGTTACTTTTTGAAAGAAATAATTAATTATTTAAATTTAAATTTTTGTGGTACTCCCCCTTAACTTACACTCTTCTACCCCTTTTGCCATAAATCAAAAATAGGGTTGGGGGTTTTTATAAAAAATAATGGGTTTGAAAAACATAATAGTATAGCATGCATAAAAAAACGAAATTGAGTCCAAACATGCATCTCTAACTCGGTTAAATTGGTTCGAGGTTTTTCCCTCTGCACCACCAATAAGTTTTTTTTTTGAAACATTTTTAATTTCCAAAATACTTATAAGTAAATTTTTAAGGAAAACTTTAAAAATTTTGTGATATAACCCTTTTGATTATTTTGCTCTCCCCCTTAGTCAGATATATAAGGTATAAGAAAGTTATGGGGCGCTAAACTTTGGCCTATAGAGTTGTATAGTTAGTATTGGCCAATTATAATTATTTGTTTAAGCGCAATAATTGAAAGAATAGGTAGCTTTTTGAAAAACTTATGTTAAGTGTATTTGAATTATCCTAAACATCTCACCCATTCTATGTGTCTCACAATGTGTTCATCTTATATGTTTTGTGAGATGATTTGAACTTAATTAGGTTAGTAAACCATGGGTTAGATTCGGATTTAACCCTAATCTCGTCAAGTAACCTTTTCGATAAATTGGCTTCCAGGTCGTGGCGAGGCACAGGGGCCCTATTTGATCGGAACAATAACCACTTCCTTAAACAAAGCCAAGTTCAGGAAACTCATAATTGTTGGTGCAGTAAGCACCTAAGTTGAACCTGAGTTTTGATTATAGCAAAAGATACAAAGTTAAGCTCATGTCCTTATCTCACGAGCTGAATCCAGTGTGCAGAAAATTGCTATAGCTGGAGCTGAAGGCTAGCGACACCCGGAGGAAGCCGCGGTGGTCGGGCGATACTCGAGTGACTTCGGAGGGAGTCGAAGGAATCGAGTGGAAGGTCGGAAGCGAAAGTGACACAGTAAGTATCGAGGTAAGCTCATGTGTGTACGAGAGTAAGTGAGGTCATATCCTCTTTAAGAGAATGATCTTAAGCGTAGATCCAACTAAAGACATCCTATAGGTGGTCTAGGTCGAGATTGGACGGTCGGAGGCTGTTGAAATAATGTTTTTGTTAAGCTAACTTTGCCTTGCAGCTAGCATCAATCGACTGCCAGCTTGGAGGACTCAACTGCTGTCCAACAGTTGACTGCCTAAGGTCGGCATTCGATTGATGCTACCATCAGTCGACTGATGATGCCCATCAGTTGACTGGTGGTCAAGGATCAACCTCGAGGAGTCAAGGCTTATCACCTTATTTCAAGATGAGTGGTGCTCAAATGTGATTGGCAAGAGTTCCTCTCGAAAAGGGGCTCAAAGGCTATAAAAGGAGGGCCTATCCTAGGGTCTCTTCATCAATTCTAAGCTCCCAAAAGCCTCCGCAAAGCTACAACTCTCTGATAACGAAGTGCTTCTTCTCCGACGTCTAGGTTTAATTTATTGTATTTTTTACGTCGGTTTAAGCTTTATATCAGTTGTTTCTTTACTTTTTCGAAGCTTTTCTATCGTAACGAGGAGAGGGGGAGTGCCCCTCTTCCTCAAGCTTTTTGTGTTCTTGTATCGATTAACTCCTACCTCTAACGAGGAGTTCTTTAGTGTTTTGCCCTCCGTGCGTGGTCAAGGACCACTAGGGCCTTGGAGTAGTAGACGAAGGCTATGAACCAAGTAAAAAATATCTTGTCTCTTTTATTGTTTCATTTATCTTTCTGCTGCACTTAATTTTTTTGATACGAATTCGAAAGAAAGAAAAGTTGTATCGCTATTCACCCCCCCCTCTAGTGATCCGCTTAGATCCAACAATTGATATCAGAGCTGGGGGTTGCTAAGATTTGGTGAAACCACCGATCTAGCTTTTTTTTTACATAATTTTTTATTTTAAATTCTGTTTATTCCAGATTTATTTCATTTTGTTAGTTTTTCTCGCGCACTACTAATCCAAGATGCGAGTCTTGGTACATTTTCGTGTATTTTTGTCGTTGCTAGGTTTATCATCTTCGTCTCCTTGTTTCTTTTGTTTTAATGGCCCATCTCGAGGGTTTTAGCACTGTCTGACCTCCGTTTTACAATGGAGATGACTTCCGTTATTGGAAGGGTCGTATGGAATGCTTTCTCAAAACCCAAATCGAGATGTGGATCATAATCCAAACGGGTTTCACACTTCCGACTAACGAAGTGGGTGAATCCTTGGATTATGATCAATGGACCATTGCGACAAAACGACAAGTCGAAGCCGACGCCAAGGAAACACAAATTCTCCAATGCGGTTTGTCCAAGGAGGAACTAAATCGCGTCGGCCCCTTCATCAGCGCAAAGGACCTTTGGACAAAGCTAGTGGAGCTACACGAAGGGACCGATGAAGCCAAGGTATGTAAGCGAGATCTTTTATTTAATAAACTATATAATCTAAAAATTCAGGAACATGAGTCCGCAACGCAACTTCACGCCCGAGTTCAAGACATAGTCAACAATCTACACGCAATCGGACAAAAGGTCAAAAATTGTGACCTTATAAGGTATGTTCTTAATTCCTTTCCGAGGACTACCTTGTGGGCATCCATGGTCGATGCCTACAAGGTCTCCAAGGATCTTTCGAAACATAGGTTAGATGAATTATTTTCTGATTTTGAACTTCATGAGAAGTCTAATTCGGAACCCGAGAAGGGTGTAGTACTTTTTGCAGGTTCTAGGAAGAAAACCGCAAGCAAACCACCCCCGAAGGAAGAAGAGGATGAGTCCGATTCGGAGGTCGACTCGGAAATGGAGGTCGAACTAGTCAACCTAGTTTAGAGGATAGTCAAGGGCCGAAAATGAACCGTCACTCGACCCAACGAAGGTAAGACTAAAAGTTCAAATATTAGATGCTATGAATGCAACAAGTTTGGACATATCAAGTCCGAATGCCCAAAACTCAAGAGAAAAGCACCAAAACACAAAAAGGCACTCAACGCCACTTGGGAAGAAGGATCCGAGGAAGAAGATAATGATTGTGTTCTCATGGCTAAACCGGTGGAATCGGAGACGGAGTCAGAACTGGAACTTGAATCGGAAACCGAAGACGAATCAGACTGTGAAGCACTATTCAAGACAAGCCATGGATACACATCCGGTTCAAAAGATACACTCAAGGTAAGTCGATCCCTCATTAGTACACTTTATAGTGCAATTAAGTTTTTAACTAAAAAATTAGCTAAGTTTGAGTCCAAGGTTGAGACCCTGGTTGAGGAAGTTAAACTCCTCAAACACAAGGTCTCCCTAACCTCTTCGACTAGTCGAGTTTAAGAGGAGGACTCAACTCGGGTTAAAAAACTCAAAGTTGAGAACTCACTCTTGAAGAGTCAAGTTGAAGATCTTAGGAACACGTTGGAAAGGTTTACTTTGGGATTCAAAGGACTTGACCTCCTACTTGGATCGCAAAGGGCCGTGTACAACAAGGCCGGACTATGGTTTAGATCAAATACGACCAACAAGTCGTATATGTCGATTGTAAATCAACATAAAAAACGTGTCCAAGCATGGGTCCCTAAGACCACCTTGATTTCAAACTTAGGATCGAACCAGTACTGGGTTCCCAAGGACCAAATCCACTATGTGGAGAGACTGAATCGATTCAACGGTCCAGGGGGAGCTAGTACAAAACTTGTTTGTGTTTTAACTTAGAAATTGCATGCTTAGGTTTTTTTTATTTAGTTTGATTTTCCTTTTTAGAATGGTTAGATAGGACTATAACTCATCAACACTTGATAACATAGTACCAGGATGCGGCGAGATGATAGTACGCTAGGAAAGTGGAGTCTTATGTATTCGGGCTAGATAAGGCGTATCTAGTTCGGTGCACTTGATTGAGCGAAACTTGCTGAAGCTACATCGCCGTCTCCTAGACTAGTTAGACCAGGAAGTGGTCTTAGGTAAGTCAAGTCTCTATTTTCTTGAAAATAGCTTTGTCTAAGGAAGTGGGCGTTGTTCCGATCAAAGAAGGCCTCTGTGCCTCGCCACGACCTAGAAGCCATGATCTTGAAAAGGTGACTTGATGAGCCTAAGGTCAAATTCGAATCTAACGCAAGGTTGACAAGTGTTCAAGTCATTGAATTTAAATCAAGTAAAAATTGGAAGTCATCTTACAAGAACATATAGGGTTAACATGTTTGATCATGTAGACATGGCTGAGAAGATTTAGGTTAATAATTTTCAACCAATCTTTAATAAATCCAATATCCGATCCAACTACCTTGCGTGTAGGATCAATGGATGTTGGACAGTGTTGCTCCCAACACATGACCGGGGATCAACTCAAGTTTTCGAAGCTTCGATTCAAACGACAAGGATCGGTAGCCTTCAGAAACAACGGCAAGCTCAAAATCATCGGATCAGGTGATATTGATCTTAACTCAAATTTTGTTATTCAAAATGTTTTATTAGTAGAAAATTTTCAATATAATTTACTTAATGTAAGCCAATTGTATGATAATAACTATGAGGTCATATTTCTAGAAAATGAATGCGTAATTAATACAAATGAAACTTCTAAAACAATTCTTAAGAGAACTAGAAATAACAATATTTACACTATTAACTTAACTAACTCCTCAACTAAGTGTCTTATGACATGGCAAGAGGAATCATGGTTGTGGCACTGACGGCTCGGTCACTCACACCCAAGACTCATCCACAAGATGAGTCAAAGTGACTTAGTCAGAGGTTTGCCTAACCTCAATAACTTGGATAATAAAATATGTAATGCTTGTCAACAAGGTAAACAATCTAGGAAACAATATCAACTAACTAATCAAGAACGAACCAAAAGTGTGCTTGAGCTCCGACACATGGATCTATTTGATTCACACGGAGCTAAGTCACTTAGTGGAAGTAAATTCTACTTAGTCATAATTGATGACTATTCTAGATTTACTTGGGTTAGGTTCATCAAACACAAAAGTGATACCCTAGATCAATTAATCAACCTATTTAAATTAATAAAAATCAACAAAGCATTAAAATCAAAAGACTTAGGACTGATCATGGTGGTGAATTCGAGAACCATAGGTTTACAGAATTTTATAACTTAAATGGATACCACCATGAGTTCTCTTGTCCTAGAACTCCACAACAATATGGCCTAGTAGAACGCAAAAATAGAACCCTACAAGAAGCCACTAGGACAATGTTAAACGAGTATAACCTACCCGATAGGTTGTGGGCAAAAGTCGTGAGTACGACATGCTATGTTCAAAATAGGATCCTTATGGTAAAGAGGCACCTTAAGACCTCATACGAGATTTATCACGATAAAATACCTAACATCAAGTACTTTAGGGTATTTGGGTGTAAGGTACATATCCTAAACACTAAGGATTACCTAGGGAAATTTACATCCAAAACCACGACCAGAATCTTTCTAGGATACTCGACTACAAGTAGAGCTTATAGAGTATATAACCATGACACCCTTAGAGTCGAGGAGACTATCAAGGTAGTATTTGATGAAGGGCACGAACCTACAAAACCCCCGGCAACCCCAATTAGCGAGCCGACTCATACTAGACCTAATTCTGATCCGGAGATCAGGCCTAGTGTTAATCCTAACCTAAGTCAACCAAGTCACTCTATCGACCAAGTGATAGATGACTCCAACCAAACTAGAACTCAAACGAGTCATCCTATGGATCAAGTTGTAGACTCAAACCCAAATCCAACTAGGACTCAAATGAATCATCCTATCGACCAAGTGATAGGTGATCCAAGTCTAGGAGTTCAAACTAGAGCCTCATACAGAAACCTTAGTTAAATCTCCTTGATTTCTAAAATTGAACCCAAAACTATTGACCAAGATCTTCTTGATCCCGATTGGATCATTGCAATGCAAGAAGAGCTGGCTCAATTCACTAGGAACGAAGTATGGGAATTAGTACCACCACCTAAAGATAAAACAATCGTTGGAACAAGGTGGGTGTTTAGAAATAAACTTGATGATAAAGGTGAAATAGTTAGAAATAAAGCCAGACTAGTTGCTAAAGGGTTTAGTCAAGTTAAAGGTTTAGATTATGATGAGACATATGCCCCAGTAGCTAGATTAGAGTCCATTCGGATGTTATTAGTGTATGCTGCACATCGAGTATTTAAGTTGTTTCAAATGGATGTGAAATCAACGTTCTTAAATGGATACATTAAGGAAGAGGTTTGTGTTAGTCAACCTCCCGGTTTCGAAAGTGTAGATAAACCCGACCATGTACTTAGGTTAAAGAAAGCCCTATATGAACTTAAACAAGCTCCTCGAGCTTGGTACGAGAGACTTTCGATTTATCTTAAGTCTAAAGGATTTAACCAAGGTGTAGTTGACCGAATCCTTTTCGTAAAAACCTTAGGTAAAGACATATTCATAGCCCAAATCTACGTAGATGATATTATTTTCGGAACTACCAACTCAATCCTACTAAATGAGTTCATTTCACTTATGGAATGTGAATTTGAAATGAATTTAGTAAGCGAGTTGAGTTTCTTCTTAGGTCTACAAATTAAACAAACTAAAGATGGAATATACCTAGATCAATGCAAATATACTAGGGAATTAATTAAACGCTTTGGAATACAAGACGCTAAAATTATTAATACCCCAATGGCAACCAATGTGAATATAGAAGAAGATGTAATCGGAAACTCAATTGATTTAAAATACTATAGGAGTATAATAGGGAGTTTCCTTTACTTAACTGCAAGCCGACCTGATATCTTATTTGCAGTAAGTATGTGCGCAAGGTTCCAAACCTATGCCAAGGAGTCTCATCTAACTCTAGTTAAGCGCATCCTTAGATATCTAAAGGGTACACTTAATGTCGGTATTTAGTACCCTAGATCAACCGAGTTCGAACTAACCGGCTACTCCGATTCAGACTATGCTGGTAGTAAGCTCGATAGAAAGAGTACGAGTGGTTGTTGTCAACTTTTCGGCTCGAGTCTAGTGAGTTGGTGCAGTAGGAAGCAACACTGTGTTTCCTTATCTACCACTGAAGCCGAATACATCACAATGGATGAGTGTGTCACTCAGCTTCTTTGGATGAAGTACACTCTCCGCGACTTTAAGTTAGACTTTACAAATAGTAAACTTCACGTGGATAACATTAGTTCAATTAATCTTAGTAAGAATCCGATATGTCACTCTAGGACCAAACATATAGAGGTCAAACACCATTTCATTCGAGAACATGTGGCCAACGGAGCCATACAACTTGAATACGTCGAATCGAAGTCTAACTTGGCAAACCTATTTACTAAACCTCTACCCGAAGTCGAATTTAGTCTGTTAATATGAAAATTGGGCATGTGCATAGTAGAATAGGACTTTGCAAATTATATTACTACTATTTCTTACTTTTCATTTTTCATGGAACTAGTATAGGACATACCTTAGATATCATGAACCTATAGATTTAAGGAGCCAATACATCTCACAACACATAGGACTAATGTGTTTGTGTACTTAGCCACGTAGATGGGCGTGAGATGTTAGGACCTTACTCCTGGTTCCAGATGTAGAGCTAGTGCATCGCCATGAACCACGGAGTATAATCATACATACTTACCGACTCTGACCAGGACTGGTTGATCTTTCATATCAATCGAGCCAAATATGAGTCGAATATTTTATAGATGAACTTATTTTCAGTATATTATTTTCAAAGTAATGTGGAACATGCTTGGACTTTAAATTTAATAATTATTTTTTATTCCACACACACCCTCACTCTTTTCGATATGGCAAAAGGGGGAGAAAAAGGCCAAAGTAAAAGGATCATTGTTTTATGGCCAAGGTTTACTTAACTTTAAGTTAACAAAACAGAAGTAAAGGCCAAGGTTAAGAAATCAATTTTTTTGATTTCTTAACATAAAACTTAATTTAAACACTATGGCCAATATTAAGTAATTTCGGTTACTTAATTCTTTTTTAGTAGCAAACATCAAGGGGGAGAGTTAAAACTCTTTCTCAAGTACTCACCCTCGGTCAAGGGGGAGGATTCCTCAAGGGGGAGCACTTGAAAAAGTTTTTATACTTTTGCTCATTCATGCATACTCATTTTGCTTAATGCACTTAATTTATTTTTCTTAACTTTGTATGTGGGTTTTCCATAAATCAAAAAGCGGGAGATTATTGGTGCAGTAGACACCTAAGTCGAACCTGAGTTTTGATTATAGCAAAAGATACAAAGTTAAGCTCATGTCTTTATCTCACAAGCTGAATCGAGTGTGCAGAAAATTGCTATAGCTGGAGCTGAAGGCTACCGACACCCGAAAAAAGCTACGGTGGTTGGGCGACACTCAAGTGACTTCGGAGGGAGCCGAAGGAATCGAGTGGAAGGCCGGAAGTGAAAGCGACACAATAAGTATCGAGGTAAGCTCGTGTGTGTGCGAGAGTAAGTGAGGTTGTATCCTCTTTACGGCGATGATCTTAAGCGTAGATCTGACTAAAGACATCCTATAGGTGGTCAAGGTCGAGATCGAATGATCGGAGGCCGTTGAAATAATATTTTTGTTAAGCTAACTTTGCCTTACAGCTAGCATCAGTCGACTGCTAGCTTGGAGGACTCGACTGTCATCAAACAGTCGACTACCTGAGGTCAGCATTCGACTGATGCTGCCATCAGTCGACTGATGATGGCCATCAGTCGACTGGTGGTCAAGGATCAGCCTCGAGGAGTCAAGGCTTATCACCTTATTTCAAGGGGAGTGGTGCTCAAATGTGATTGGCTAGGGTTCCTCTCGAAAAGGGGCTCAAAGGCTATAAAAGGAGGGCCTATCCTAGGGTTTCTTCATCAATTCTAAGCTCCCAAAAGCCTCTGCAAAGCTACAACTCTCCGACAACAAAGTGCTTCTTCTCCAACGTCTAAGTTTAATTTATTGTATTTTTTTTACGTCGGTTTAAGCTTTATATCAATTGTTTCTTTACTTTTTCGAAGCTTTTCTATCGTAACGAGGAGAGGGGGAGTGTCCCTCTTCCTCATGCTTTTTGTGTTCTTGTATTGATTGACTCCTACCTCTAACAAGGAGGAGTTCTTTAGTGTTTTTCCCTCCGTGCGTGGTCAAGGACCACAAGGGCCTTGGAGTAGTAGCCAAAGGCTACGAACCAAGTAAAAAATATCTCGTCTCTTTTATTGTTTCATTTATCTTTCCGCTGCACTTAATTGTTTTGATACAAATTCGAAAGAAAGAAAAGTTTTATCGCTATTCACCCCCCCTCTAGCAATCCGCTTAGATCCAACAATAACTTGAGTCACTTAAGACTACTTCCTGGTCTAACTAGTTTAGGTTATGATGAGGTAGCTTCAGCTAGTTCCACTTAGTCAAGTGCACCAAGTTAAATATGCCTTATCTAACTTGGACACACTGGACTTCGTTTCCCTAGCATACTATCATCTCGTCGCGTCCTGATACTATGTTATCAAGACTTGACTAACTATTAGTCCTATCTAGCTGTTCTAAAAAGTAAAATAAAAGTTTGATCATGCTAAGATAGTGGGTATACTATTTTTGTATTAGCTCCCCCTGGACCATTAAACCAATATGGTCTATCCAGAAAATGGACTTGATCCTAAGGAATCCAATACTCATTGGTCCTTATATGTGAGTTTAATAAAACCTTTGGGACCCATGCTTGGACTTGTTGATTACTACGATTTACGATCGACATGTACGATATATTCGTAGTCTTTGAACTAAACCTGAGTCCGGCTCTGTTGTACACAGCTCTCTGAGTTCCAAGAAGTCGATTAAGATTCTTGGGTCCCGTCGAGAACTTGTCTAACCGAGCCTCGAGCTCTTGGACTTATCCTTTCAAGAGTGAGTTCTCTTCTTTGAGGTTTTCAACTCGAGTTGAGTCCTCCTCTCGAACTTGACTAGTCGAAGAGGTTAGAGTGGCTTCTTGCTTGAGGGTTTCAACCTCCTCAAGCAAGGATTCGACCCTAGACACAGACTTAGTTAGTTTCCTACTTAGCATTTTAATTGTATGATAAAAGCATACTAATTAAAGAATGGCTAACCTTAACTTTCTCTTTCGGCCCGGCTTTGAGTCTCTTCTCGAAGTAGTCCTCAGGGCCAGAGTCGGAGTTGTAGTTGGATTCAACTTCGAACTCTGAATTAGACTCTTTAGGTCTTGCCATGAATGCTACACTGATGCCTTTTGTTGGTGCATTCGGCCCAAGTCACGATTGACCAGACTCGAGTTTGACTCGAGTAGTGTTTTGATATTTGACATTGATGTCTCACATGTGTTGGGCAGATTGGCGCAATCATCCTAGATTAGTATTTGATGTTTGACGATGGTTTGACCATTGTCATGGAAAGTCCAAGTGGGACACTTGGCATTGGGAAATTCCAAGTCTTGAGTACTTGGCATGTAAAGTCCAAGAATGAGTCTTAGCAAGGGAAAGTCCAACATGGGTTGACAAAGGAAAGTCCAAGCATGGGCGTTGGCATGGAAAGTCCAACATGGGTTGGCAAGGAAAAGTCCAAGCTTGAGTCTTGGCATTTGGAAAGTCCAAGGGGAATATTGACAGCATAAAGTCCAAGTGGGAGTCTTGGCAACATAAGTATAATGGTTAGTAGCATAAAGTCCAAGCAGGAGTCTTGGCAGTGTAAGCCCAATGTGTCTTGGTGGTGTAGACCACATTATCATGACAATACCTGACGGAAGCACCTGAAGGCTAGTGTATGGATGAACAAGTCATGGATGACTTGGAGAGATCCGATAGGCACGAGGCTGACGGAGGTGGCTAGAAGGCTTAGGTCTAGGCTAAGGGTGGTCTAACAAGTATGGGGGCACCATACTTGGGTTAAAACCTCATGCTTGAGGTGTATCAGTGGACTGAGACTATAGTCAGTCGACTGATGTGAGTCAACTAGGGTTTGACTGTGAGAAGATGGCCTAGCAATCGATCGCCAGCATTGGGCAGTCGACTGATGACCTGAGCAGTCGACTGACCTGAGCATCTTTATAGCCCAAATCTATGTAGATGAAATTATTTTTGGTTCAACAAATAGTACATTTTTAAATGAATTTGTATCATTAATGGAAAGTGAATTTGAAATGAGTTTAGTAGGCGAACTCAACTTTTTATTAGGGTTACAAATAATACAAACAAAAGAGGGAACTTATGTGTACCAAAATAAATATGCTAGAGAATTAATTAAAAAATTTGGCATGGAAAATTCTAAGGAAATTAGTACACCTATGACAACTAATGTAGAAATTGATAATAACTTAGAAGGAAAACCAGTAGATTTAAAATATTATAGGAGTGTGATAGGTAGTCTTTTGTACTTAACTGTAAGCCAACCTGATATACTTTTTGCAATAGGTATGTGTACAAGATTTCAATCTTGCACTAAAGAATCACAATTAACCTTAGTTAAAAGAATTCTTAGATATATGAAGGGAGCATTAAATGTAGGAATATGGTATCTTAGGACTAGTAACTTTGAGCTAATTGGATACTCTGACTCAGATTATTCCAGTTGTAAGCTCGATAGGAAAAGTATAAGTGGCAACTGCCAACTTCTAGGTCAAAGCCTAGTCAGTTGGTTTAGTAGAAAACAACATTGTGTTACATTATCTACTACCGAAGCTATGTACATAACAATGGGTGAGTGTGTAGCTCAACTCCTTTGAATGAAACACACTCTAAATGATCTACAACTAAACTTTAAGGATACTAGAGTCATGATAGACAACATTAGCTCGATCAACCTAACTAAAAATCCAATACAACATTCAAGAACTAAACACATAGAAATTAAACATCATTTTGTTAGGGAACATGTAACAAATGGTGAAATAAAATTTGATTATATCGAATCTAAATAGAACCTAGCTGACATTTTTACTAAACCGTTACCTGAAGCAGAGTTCAGTTCACTTAGACAAAAACTAGGTATTTGCTTAGTATAGTAGGAATTGTTTTTACTTACTATTTATCTATTATTTTCATTTATACTACATGACACTAGTATAGGACTTACCTCAGAAAGCATGAGCCTATAGTTTTAAGGAGCCAACACATCTCACAACACATATGTTTAATGTGATTGTGTACTAAACCACATAGATGGGCGTGAGATGTTTGGACTTTACTCCTGATTCAAAATGTAGAACAAGTGCATCAACATGAATCATGGTGTATAATTCTTCAAGTGAACAACTCTAACCAAGATTTATTGATTATCTAATATCAATTGGGTCAAAATAGAGTTGAACTTTATCTTAAGGACAATTTATTAGATGATTTATATTGAAAATATTATTTTATAAAAAGGACACATGCTTGGATTCATAAAGGTATTTTCTTTTATCATGTGAACTTATATTGCTTTCTAGAAAAAATAATTAAAGTTTGAAATTTCACTTTACATATGTGGTTAACATTAATAAAATTATTTTTGATATATGGCAAAGGGAGAGAGAGGTTAGTTAAGAGGTTAACTATATTTTTCAAAACTCACCTAGTGTTAAGGGGGAGGAAACCTTAAGGGGGAGGTGTTGAAGGACGAAACCTTAAGGGGGAGGTTTTGAAATTTTTTTTTATTAATGCTTACTATTTATTTCCTTAAATTTGAATTTGTGTTGCTATAGATCAAAAAGGGGGAGATTGTTGGTGCAGGGGCACCAGATAATCGAACCTAGTGTTTTGATAATGGAAAAAATTTAAAGTTAAGTTATTTTGTTATCTCATCTCATATGCTTTATTGAGTGTGCAAGTATTATACTTTGCTAAGGATAAAGATGCCAAGAGAATCTCGATGGAACGAGAAACCTAGGTGGTCAAGTGACCGGAAGCAAAACCAAGAAGTCCAATAGGGGTTGGCAAAGGTAAGCTCCGAGTGAGGATTGATGGTAAGGGTGTGTCATCAGTAAAGGGACAATCCTAGGAGTCGATCCGACTATGACTTCCGACGGAAGGTCTAAGTCGAGATCGGACGGTCAAAGGACTGCCACTATTAATATAAATTATAGACATTGTACTAACCATGGAATGCAGGAATAAGTATATTTGCTGGACAAGAATATCAGTCGACTGGAGTTGCTATCTTTGAGCCGAGATAAAATACAAGAAGCAATCGACTGATGATGAGCGTAGTCGACTGATCTCAACGACTCAGCCTTACCAACAAGTCAAAGTTCACCCTCTTGCCACCTCATTGATAAGAGTTCGAGATTGAAAGGGATAGGGCTCTATACTTGTCATGTATTTGGACAAAATATAGGAAATTTATGTATCTAGAGAGGATATAAAAGAATGAGGCACTCAACCCTAAAGATTAATCATTTTTTACACAAGTGTTAAAGCTCTCAAAACATACTTCGACGCTCTACGACATCACTCCGATGAAGTCTCATCATCATCATCTTTTTGTCGGTATAGTTGTTTATTTACTTTGCTTTGTACTTTAATTAGTGGAGCAGTAGACTTGTTACCATCTTCACATTCTTTTTAAGCATCACATCTCTTACCTCCAATGAGAAAGAGATCTTTTTAGTGAGTTGCCCTTTGATGCCGATCTTGGATCACATGCCTTGGATTAGTTGCAGGTAGGCTATGAACCAAGTAATTTCTTTTGTGTATTTGTGTTTTATTTTCCACTACAACTACTTTGTGTTTTACGAGATTTTAAAGTGAATTAAAAAGAAAGATTTTTGAACGCTATTCACCCCTCCCCCCTCTAGCATGTTTTCAATCCTTCATTGGGTACTTGGCATGAAAAGTCCAAGCATGGGTCTTGGCAATGGTAAAGTTCAAGTCATGGGCACTTGGAATGTGAAAGTCCAAGTCATGGGTACTTGGCGATTGGAAAGTCCAAGCATGCGTCTTGACAATGGAAAGTCCAAGTCATGGGTAGTTGGAAAGGAAAGTCCAAAGGTATAGTCTTTGTGACATAAGTCCAAGTGTGTAGTCTAGGCGACGTAAAGTCCAAGTGAACTTTGGAGGTGAAAGTCCAAGTATGGATGCATGGCATTTGGGAAGTCCAAGGATGTGATATTGGTGGCGTAAAGTCTAAGCATGTAATTTTGGCAGCGTAAGTCCAATGTTTGGCAGTGTAAAGTCTAAGCGTTTATCTTGGTGGCATAAGCCAAAATATACCTTGGCAAAGTAGACTCGGATAGTATGACAATAGCCGATGGAAGCACCTGAAGGCTAGCATATGGATGAACAAGTCATGGAGGACTTAGAGGGATCCGATAGGTGTGAGGATGATGGAGGTGGCTAGAAGACTTAGGTTTAGGCAAAGAGTTATCTATCAAGTATGAGGAGATCATACTTGAGTTAAACCTCATGTTTTATTAGTCGACTGGGATTATGGACCAGTCGACTGGCCGAGTATTTGACACTTGGCAGCCTAGTCAAATTAGATCAGTCGACTGGGATTATGACCAGTTGATTTGTCAGTAGTCGACTGGAGGCTCGACTGCTGTTGTGTGCCACTAGTAGTCGACTGGCCTTAAGCAGTCGATTACCATGGATGGCAATCGATTGGAATTTGTGGACACGAGCACAGAATGTTTTGTAGTAGACTAGGCAATTAACTACCGGACAACAATCGACTATCGGTAATGGTAGTCAACTGTTGGGGTATCCGTTGGACAGGTTCCAGCATGGATGGAGACATTGTGAGACAACAGATAGGAGATAAGTTGACTGGGGCCTTTTAGCAGTCAACTACTAGGCAAAAATCCAACACGAGGTGTTCTTTATAAGGAGCTCAAAGGGGAGGAAGATGGCTGCCAATTCTTTGCGATTTTGAAAGGGAATAGTTGCTGCTTTCCAGACCTTCAAAGTCATTCAAAGCAACCAAATAAGCAAGTGATCCAAAGTTCATCTTTGTAATGTGTTTTTGCATTTGTATTCATTCTTAGCTTGTTATGGTTGCTTCTTATTGTTGTAAGATATTTGTACGAGATTTCTCCACCTCTAGTGTCATACCAAGAAAGAGAGTTTTTTAAGTGGCGGTGTGCATCACTAGAACTCGCTATTGAGCTCGCCCCCACATTAAATTTGTGTATTGTTTGTGTTCTTATTTTTTATTTGTCTTTATTGTATTTCTATATTCCGCTATGCATACTAACTATTGTAGACGAGAATGCATCAAATGAGAGTGAAATTGAAGAATCACTATTCACCCCTCCCCCTCTAGCGCAACCACATCGATCCCTATTGTGCCTTTTCTCCAGAGTAGTTTTTAGGCACAATTCACAGTGCGACACATTGCCTGACCGTGTGAAATCCATACGGAAATATCGCGCTACTGTAAAACCTAATGAATAGGATTTCCGTGTAAAGATGGGAAGTCGGGTTGATCCCTATATATAGGAAGGCACGCCAAACCACGGGGAGGACGGTTGATGCCATAAAAAGCATCGGAATGCTCACTAATTAGGGAGGAAGGAAGGAGACTCGAACGCGACGACAAAGCTTCATCCATCATAATGTTGGATCGAGAAGCGTTGCTAGAGGGGGGGGGTGAATAGCGAGCGTAAAATCTTTTCTTTTCTTTCATTTGATATACAAGTAAGCACAGCGGAAAGATAAAAAGACACGTTTATTTTTACTTGGTTGACAACCCAGTAGTTGCTACTCCAAGGCCCTAATGGTCCTAGACCACGTACGGAGGGCAAAGCACTATAAGATCTCCTCCTTGTTGGAGGTAGGAGACAACAATCACAAAACCGAAAGTACGAGGATGAGGCAACAAACCTACCTCACCTCGTTGTGATTAAAACAAATAATACAATAATAAAAATAATTACTTGCTGTTGCTACCGATGAAGAAGATTAGAACTTGTCATCGCGTCGGCGTTATGACGGTGTTGGAGCTTTGGCGTTGTAGGAGCACTTGAGAATAATCTTGATGAATGAATGGGTTGGAATCCTCCCCTCCTTTTTTAGAGTTTGGTCTCAGAATAAGTCTCCTCATCTTTTGAAATAGATCACGAAGTGGTACCAAATTTTATTGCGAAGTGGCCGCGTCAAACCATATCCATTTTGACCAAGCGCAAAAGGCTGATTTGTCACCATCAGTCGACTGGCCAATGGCCAGCAATCGACTGCCAGCCTGGCCACTTCCTTGCAATAAGAGGATAGCATGGAAAATGATAAATGTGATGGTTTCTGACCGTCCGATCTCGACCTAGACCTTCCACAGGAAGTCTTAGTCGGATCGCTGCCTATGGTCGTCCCCGTACAGAGGACACGACCTTACTTGCGCTCACTCATATGAGCTCACCTCAACTCTTAGCTTCTGCTTCCAGTCTTCCACCTGATTTCTTCAGCACCCTCCGAAGTCATCCCGGTGTCGCCCGACCACCACGGCTCCCTCCTGGTGTCGCTGACCTTCAGCTCTAGCTTTAGCACTTTCTGCACACTTGATTTAGCTCGTGAGATAACGATGTAAACTTAACTTTGTGTCTTTACCATAATCAAAACACAGGTTCGATTATCCTACACCAATAATCTCTCCCTTTTTGATCTATGGCAAACCAACACAAAGTTAAGGGAAATTAAAGCATAAAACAAGTATAGTAAATGATGAATGCCATTTCTAAAAACTCCCCCTTAACCAAAACTCCACCTTAACCCTAGGTGAGTTTTGAAAGAGATATTTTAATTTTCAAAATTAAATTTTGTGTTACTCCCCCTTAACTTTTTCTCTTCTCCCCCTTTTGCCATAAATAAAAAAAATGGGGTTTTTTTATATAAAATAGGGGTTTAAAACAACATCGTATATGCATGCATCTAGATAAATCAAATATGAGTCCAAGCATGCGTCTAGTAGTAATTAGATAGATTGGTTCGAGGTGTGTCCCTCTACACCAATAATCTAAAGGTTTGTATTATAACCCTTAGGGTTAGTTTTCTCTCCCCCTTAGTCAAATATATGAAGTATAAGTGATGTAGGGGGCGCTAAACTTTGGCCTAAAGAGTTGTAAATAGTCATTAAGTGCAATAGTTGAGAAAATAAGTAGCATTTTAAAGAGGTTGTATTTTGAGTATATTTCAATTGTCCATAACATCTCACCGATTCTATGTGTCTCAGAATTTGTTCACCTTATATATTTTGTGAGACAATTTTAACTTAATTAGAGATAGTCAACCTTGGTTTAGATTTAGATTTAACCTTTAGATCATTAAGTAACTTTTCGAGAAACTGGCTTCCAGGTCGTGGCGAGGCACAGGGGCCTTCTTTGATCGGAACAATGACCACTTCCTTAGACAAAGCCAAATTCAAGAAAATATCACTTAAGTCACTTAGGGTTACTTCCTGGTCTAACTATTTTAGGATACGGCGAGGTAGCTTCAGCTAGTTCCACTCGGTCAAGTGCATCAAGCTAGATACGCCTTATCTAGCTCGAATACACGAGACTTTATTTTCCTAACGTACTATCATCTCACCGCGTCCTGATACTATGTTATCAAGAGTTGACTAACTATTTTCCCTATCTAGCCATTCTAAAAATTAAAATAAAATATGCAATGATTTTCCTAAGTAAGCGGGTATACTATTTTAGTGTTAGCTCCCCCTGGACCATTGAACCAATATGGTCTATTCAAATAATGAACTTGATCCTGGGGAATACAATACTTATTAGTCCTTATATGTGAGTTCAATAAAACCTTTGGGACCCATGCCTGGACTCTTTGATGACTATGATTTACGATAGACATATATGATCTATTCGTAGTCTTTAGACTAAACCCGAGTCCGGCTTTGTTATACACGACTCTTTGGGTTCCAAGTAGTCAGTTAAGATTCTTAGATCCCAACGTGAACCTTTCCAACCTAGCCTCGACCACTTGAACTAGGTCTTTCAAGAGAGAATTCTCCTCATCAAGTTTTTCAACTTGGGCTGAGTTTCCTTCTTGAACTTGACTAGTTGAAGAGGTTAGAGTAGCCTCTTTCTTGAGGGTTTCAACCTCCTTAAGTAACGACTCAACCCTAGACTCGGACTTAGTTAGTTTCCTAGTAAGCATTTTAATTGTAAGATAAAGTGTACTAATTAAAGAGCGGCTAACCTTGACTTTCCCTTTTGGTCCGACTTTGAGTTTCCTCTCGAAGTAGTCTTCGGGGTCGGAGTCGTAGTTGCAGCTAGATTCAGCTTCGGATTCTGACTCGGACTCCTCCGGTCTTGCCATGTAAGCTATGTCTTCTTTGTTGTCCCAAGTTGCATGGAAGGCTTTCCTTGATCCCTTTTTCTTTTGGTTCTCGTTCTTCAATTACCTTCTTTCTTTTCGAACTATTCTCTGCACAACGTTCACTATTGCTTCCACCTCTTCGGATTCGGACTCTGACTCGTTTTTAGGTTCGAGTCCATCTTCTTGCCTGGTAGGTGGCTTGCTTCTTTGTCCTGCAAGTAGAGCAATACCTCTCTCGGCCTAGACCATGTTAGTTTGCTCGTGAAGTTCAAACTCGAAAAATAATTCGTCTAACCTAAGCTTTGAAAGGTCCTTAGAGAACTTGTAGGCATCGACCATGGATGCCTACAAGGTAGTCCTAGGAAATGAATTAAGAACATACCTTAGGAGGTCATAGTTTTTGATCTTGTGTTCGATGGTGTGTAGGCCATTGACAATGTCCTGGACGTGGGTGTGTAGTTGCGTCAACATCTCGTGTTCCTGCATCTTAAGGTTATACAACTTATTGAAGAGAAGGTCATGTTTACATACCTTAGCATTGGGTGTTTCTTCGTGTAGCTCAATTAATTTGTTCCACAGGTCCTTTGCGCTAATGAAGGGTCCGATGCAGTTGAGCTCCTCTTTGGACAGACTGCATTGTAAAATTTGGGTCGCCTTTGCATCGGCTTCGATTTGCCTCTTGGTTGCATTGGTCCACTTGTCAAAGTCCAAGGGCTCGCCTTGATCATTGGTGGGTAGAGCAAAGCCGGTTTGGATGATTATCCAAGTCTCGACTTGTATTTTTTGAAAATACTCCATCCGGCCTTTCCAATAATGGAAATCATTTCTGTTAAAGAACGGAGGTCGAGTGGTGCTATACCCCTCAATGTGAGCCATTTGGAAGGAAAACCTTGCACACAAAATAATAAAAAAACATGAAAAAGGTTCCAAGACTTGGTCTTGGATTAGTAATGCGGGAAATAATAGGAAATAAACAGAAATAAATAAAAAAAAACAAAAAACTAATAAAAACTAAAAACTTACGACCTTCGATGTCCCGGAAAGTATACTAGATGTTGATTTTTGGGGATGGAAACTGCTTGTTAAGAGGGTAAACCCTCATAAGAACTGTAGATCTTTCAGGGAGCTTCGATTTGGTAGGTAGATCGTTTTGTGAGTCCACTTGTGCAAAAAAGATATGGTTGTTTTACCGTCGACTACTCCAAAAGAGAATACTTGCAAACACACAACCAAAAGAAAGTTACCAAGACTTCGTCTTGGATTAGTAGTACGGAAAGAAAAAACCTAAAAAAAACACGAATTGAAAAATACGAAAAGAAAACCAAAAAGTGCTAGATTGGTGGTTTCACCAAATCTTAGCGCCCCCGCTCTAATACCAATTGTTGGATCGAGAAGGGTCGCTAGAGGGGGGATGAATAGTGAGCGTAAAATCTTTTCTTTTAGTTCGTTCGATATACGAGTAAGCACAACGGAAAGGTAAAAAGACACGTTTATTTTTACTTGGTTCACAACCCAGCGATTGCTACTCCAAGGCCCTAACGGTCCTAGACCGCGTATGGAGGGCAAAGCACTATAAGATCTCCCCCTCGTTGGAGGTTGGAGACAACGATCACAAAACAAGCCTACCTCACCTCGTTATGATTAAAACAAATAATACAATAACAAAAATAATTACTTTCTACTGTTGCTGACAAAGAAGATTAGAACTTGTCGTCGCGTCGGCGTTATGATGGTGTTGGAGCTTTGGCATTGTAGGAGCACTTGAGAATAATCTTGATGAATGAATGGGTTGGAATCCTCCCCTCCTTTTATAGAGTTTGGTCTCAGAATAAGTCTCCTCATCTTTTGGAACAGAGCATGAAGTGGTACCAAATTTTATCACGAAGTGGCCGCGTCAAACCTTATCCATTTTGACCTAGCGCAAAAGGCTGATTCATCACCATCAGTCGACTGATGCCTTCCATTAGTCGATTGATGAGCATCAGTCGACTGTCAAATGGCTAGCAGTTGACTGCCAAATGGCTAGCAGTCGACTGCCAAATGGCTAGCAGTCGACTGACAGCTTGGCCACTTCCATGCAATAAGAGGTTAGCACGGAAAATGATAAATGAGATGGTTTTTGATTGTCCGATCTCAACCTAGACCTTCCACAGGAAGTCTTAGTCAGATCGCCGCCTACGGTCATCCCCGTACAGAGGACACAACCTTACTTGCGCTCACTCACACAAGCTCACCTCAACTTGTAGCTTCTGCTTCTGGTCTTTCACCTGATTCCTTCGGCTCCCTCCGAAGTCATCCCGGTGTCGCTCGACCACCACGGCTCCCTTCGGGTGTCGTTGACCTTCAGCTCTAGCTTTAGCACTTTCTGCACACTTAATTTAGCTCGTGAGATAATGATGTAAACTTAACTTTGTGTCTTTGTCATAATCAAAACACAAGTTCGATTATCTGGTGCCCCTGCACCAACACAGAAGGCCACCAAGACGCTTCTCCAACCAAAGCAGGGCGTATTCTCTAAAATTTTATTTTCCCTTTGGTTGTAAACATTAAACGAATAATCTCTTTCATTTGTTCTTGGAATTCTATGTAGTAGAACCCTAGATTCTAGGATTAGAAAGTAACTTATGCATGTTGGATATGTTTATGCAAGTATAATCTAATTTCTTCTATTTTTATCTACAGTTTATGTGTTCTAGTTTTGTGATAATGAAGACTTGCTTTTTTTTACTATGCATAGTTGATTTAGATGCCCAAAGCATCTTTATTGAAACCTAGGAGAATCAAGGATGAACCGGAAGGTTGACCTCTCTCCCAAAATCATAGATAACAAGATGTGAAAGAGTAGGATCGAAAATAAGGTTCACCTATTCATGAGGAAAACATAGGATATCTTAGAACTCCATGAACCTAATTTATCTAGAGGCTACGAAGTAGGAGAAATCAACTCAGAGATGTTGTGGAACCCGTGACTTGATATCAACCTCCTGAGCTCTGTGGATGCAAAAGGGATGCTCTAGTTAGATTAGGTAATTCCCGTATAGTCCAAAAAGTTCACCGGGATTATACTTGATGATCCTCCCTCAAGATCGAAATTGGAGAACCTAGAAACATAAATAAATGACGTGTTCAACATCGCATAAGTGAAACCAAAATTCTGTAATCATTTCCTTAGCCTTGAGTAAAACCCTTGCCTTACTTTGCGTGACACCAACCTAGAGCTTAGTTCGTGACCAAGAACTCTCAACACTAAGATTCTCTCCAAACAATCATCATTCACTGAACAGGCAGATAATCAATCACCAGTCCCTATGGGATTGATAATTTTTATTACTTGATGACCACCGTGCACTTGTGGGGTTGAGCGCAAGCCAATCTTTAGCCTCACAATTAGAGAATTGGGTTCGCGTGCATCAAGTTTTTGGCATCTTCGCCAGGGATTTGAGGACACGTTTGTGCACATCAAGTTATTAGCGTCATTGTCGAGGACTAAGTTGTTTGATATTAGTCTAAAAGTGTTCTGATTGGATTGGACTAGTTTTCTTTCTTAATTTTAGCTTAATTTAGTAGTTTTACCTTTTTTTCTTACTTTCCTTTTTAGCATTAATTTTCCTTTTTAGTTATTTTCTGCTATTTATTTAGTCCTTGTTTTACTTTATTTTGCTATTTGCTTTTAGGTTCTATTCCTAGGCTACTTTTATTTTTCATTGTATGCACAAGCATATGTGAGGTCTGAAAATTTTCTTTCACTGGATCCAGAGATAGACATGAATTTTCATCATAGGAGAGCAAAGCAGCGAGAGATGGAAGGAAACGGTGCGCCTCTAGCAAACATAGGAAATCATCCCCTGCAGGACTATGCCGCTCTGAGTCCCAAAGGTTCAAATCTAGCATTGTTGGACCTACTATCGTAGCAAATAATTTTGAACTTAAACCTACATTTATCCATATGGTCCAACAGAATTAGTTTGGAGGAACGACTGTTGAAGACCCAAATTTGCACATAGAGATGTTTCTAGAGATATGCTCCACCTTGATGTTCAACAGAGTACCTGCAGATGCCATTCACCTGAGCATGTTCCCATTTTCCCCTAAAGACAAGGTGAAGACGTGGCTACATTCACTACCATCTGGAAGCATCATGACTTGGGAGCAGTGTGAGCTGCAATTTTTGAACAAATTCTTTCAACCAAGCAAGACAACCCACATGCGCCATATGATCACCAACTTCTACCAAAAGGAGGGGGAGTCTTTGTTTGAAGCTTGGGATCATTTCAAATGTTTTCTACATCAATACCCCCATCATGGACTTGAGAGGTGGTTAGTGATTCACACATTCTATAATGGAATCACTTATGCCACGAAGGTATCCCTAGACTCTGCTGCAGGAGAAGATTTGATGAATAAGACTATCGAAGAAGTTGAGGAACTGATTGAGGAGGTGGCATAAAACCACCACCAATGGGCTTCAAAACGTTGTCATCCGACACCAACAACAAGAAGATATTCTGTTAATTTAGTAGACCACTTAGCAACTAGGATGAACGCGCTGACAAAGAGGTTTGATTCATTAAATTTGAATATTGTATATGCTGCTAATTCATTTGGTGTAGGTTGTGAATTAAAAGGTCATCCTAAGGAATACTATTCTAGGGACCCAAATAACCTAAGAGGTCAGATTGAGCAAATTGACGCTGTGGGAAATTTCAATCAGAGGTCCAATGACCCGTACTCTATCACTTATAACCCTGGTTGAAGAAACCACCCAAATTTCTGCTATAGGAATAATTTGGGGAATTTCTAACAATTGGGAGGATATGAGTAGCAAAATAATGCACAACAAAAGCCTCAAAAATCTAGGTTGCAGCAAATGATGGAGATCATCATTCAAGCCCAGCAGAAGGCTAGTGCTGAATTTTAGAAAAGGCATTTACATACAGAGGAGGTGTTGAGGGAGTTGAAGACTTCAGTGGATAGTCTTGAAAGCCATTAGAAGATACTAGAAAATAAGATTGCTCAGATAGCTAGTTCATCTGCAAGGTTGTCGGGCAAATTACCCAAAACGTCTAAGGTGAACCCTACGGAACAGTGCAATGTGGTGACTCTATGAAGTGGGAAGAGTCTAAAAGAACTGTCAAATAGAACTAACGTAGGGGTAGAGGAGGATTTGAGAAGGGAAGAGACTCAACAGAAGGCTGAGGGGGAGATAGTCGATAATGCACAGTTCAAGTCCCCCACAAGGATACAACCTCCGATCTTGATTCCTTTTCCTCAAAGACTCACTAATGCAAAGAGAGATGCAAAATTTGGGAGACTCTTAGCCATGTTGAAGTCTATTTTGGTGGAGGTACCCATCCTTGAAGCCCTGCACTAAATGCCCCAATTTACAAAATTTATGAAGGACATCTTGACACACCGGAGGAAGGTGAGTTCTCAGAGATAGTGACCCTAATGGAAGAATCCAACGCCTACATCAAGAGCGGAGCTATCCAAAATTTGAAGGATCCAGGGAGCTTCTATATCCCTTCTCTTATATGTTCCACCATGATCAACAAGGCTTTCTATGATGTAGGCGCAAGTGTAAGCTTGATGTCATATATAATATGCAGAAAACTAGGGTTAGGGAATCTGAAGTTGATAATAATGACGCTGCAACTCACGGATCATACGTATAGATATCAATTGGGAATCCTAGAAGATGTTATTGTTAAGGTATGGGACTTTATGTTGCCTACTGATTTTGTCATTCTAGAGATGGAGGAGGACCCCAAAATTCTAGTGATTCTAGGAAGGTAATTCTTAGCTATGGAGGGAGTAGTTATTGACGTGAAGAACCACAAGTTGACCCTGTTTGTGGGAGTGAATAAATTAGAGTTCAAGCTTGTCAACACAATTGACTTAGGGCCCACGCAGATGGGAAAAGAGAAATATGTTATTCCTATAAGAGAAAATATGCAGGTTGAGAACTTAAAACCCGATGGGGACAAATGGAGATTTACCGAGCTATCAACACCAAGCTAAAAGACAAAAGTAGGGTCGAGTTGAAGACCTTAAACAAGCTCTTCTTGGGAGGCAACCCAAGTTTACTTTAGTTTATTTCAGTTTGTTCTAGTTTTAAGTTTTTTTTTAGCTGTTTTTTATCACTATTTTCTTGTGTTTATAGGTGTTTGTAGGACTTACCGAGCAAAAAAAGAGAAATTCAGAGAAGCCCACAGAACAAAGCACCAACAACCATGTGAATTTCACACGACCATGCCTCATGGGCAGAACAAAGTACGGTTGGGCATGCTAAAGGAGTTTGGATCATGTGTCACAATAGAAACTTCCAGATGGACACACGGTCATGCCTTTCCCTAAAAATTTCCTGAATGCTTGGCATAGATTGACACACGGTCGACCATGTGAATTACACACGCCCGTGCCACACCCCTTTAAAAGGGTGAGAGCCATGTGTTTCTCCCTAAACCCATCGCGCTTTTTGATTTCCAACCCTAGGTCTTATGTGTGTCACCATTCCAACCTCTAAGGAACCCTTCTTTGAACTTAATCTGCACCAAGAAGCTTTCTCAAAGCAAGGATGAGGAGAACTAGGCATACTACAGCAAAACCTGCCTCTTTAAACCCAAGATCTAGGAGTAGAGACAAGCAATAAGCTTCAGAGCAAGGTATTATTGGTGCAGGGGCACCAGATAATCGTACCTAGGTTTTGATTATTGTAAAGATCCAAAGTTAAGGTCATATTGTTATCTCATGAGCTGAATTAAGGGTGCAGGAAATGGTTAAGCTAAGTCGAAGGTTAGTGACATCCGGAGAAACCCGAGTCAGGAAACCGTGGTGGTCGGATGACACCTTGAGAACTTCATGGGAGTCAAAGAACCTAGGTGTAAGACAGGAAGAAAAGCGGCAGGTCATAAAGGACCAAAGGTAAGGACGAGTGCGTAGAGAGATGGTAAGGTCGTGTCCTCTATACGGGGACGACCGTAGACGGTGATCTGACTAAGACTTCTAGTGGAAGGTCGGGTGAGATAGCGTGGATGAAACATCATATTTACCATTTCACGTGCTAATCCTTCTTCGCGAAATTAGTCTTGATAATCTGCAGATTGGGTATCGGCCCGATGGAAGGCATCAATCAGATGGAAGGCATCAATTGGTGATAGATGAATCGACCTTTAACGCTAAGTCAGCGAATAATATTTGTGAAGCCATGGCGATAAGATAAGGTGCCACCTCGTGATAAGTTCCAAAAGTTGAGGATCTTCATCTAGACTTATTCCAAGGCACAAATCTATAAATGGAGGATAGGACTCCAACCCAAAGATCATCCATCTTACTCTCAAAGTTCTCCTACAACGCCAAAGCTCTAACGCCGTCATAACGCGACGCAATGCCAAGTTTAGAATATCTTCATTGGCAGCAACAAGTATTAGTTTTTATTTATTGTATTCTTTGTTTTAATCGTAACGAGGTGAGGTAGGCTTGTTGCCTCATCCTCGTGCTTTCGGTTTTTGTGATCGTTGTCTCCTACCTCCAACAAGGAGGAGACTCTATAGTGGATTGCCCCGTCGTACGCGGTCAAGGATCGCGGGGCCTTGGATTAGCAGTCGATGGGCTGTGAACCAAGTAAAAATAAATTGTGTTATTTATTTTTTAGCTGTGCTTTCTCTTAGTTTAACGTTGGAAAGAAAGATTTTACGCTCGCTATTCACCCCCCCCCCTCTAACGACGCTTCTCGATCCAATAGGTATTGCCTATTTAGGCATTATATTTCGTAATGATGCTCATAAACCACAATTTGATATGCTCTCTACCCGCAAAATAGTTTCAACTAGGTACATAGACGAACCTCTCCTTGAAACCCTATGTATGCTCAATGATGTTTAGTGGTTATTTCATAATGTAAGTTGGGAAGAACTTATGGGAATTAGATGTCTGATTTACGCTGGGGTAGTATTAGAATTTTTAATCTTGGTGGATGTGAAAATTTTATCGGGGATGGATACTCAAGAGGGGAAGATTACATTTAGGTTGTTTAATAAAGAACATGAATTGAATCTTCACCAATGGAATTTGTGTTTCGGATTTAATAGTGGGGGAGAGATGAGAACACCTAAAAGCTTTAATGCAAGATCATTTTGGTTTGTTTTAACTAATGACACCTCATATGACCCCTCTAGAGCTAAGGCATCTCAATTACAAAACCCTATATTCCGATACATCCATCGTTTAATGTCTAGTACAATTTTTGGTAGATGAAAGAGTGATGGGGTAGTGAGAGCTAGTGAGTTATTGTATTTATGGGATATGTTGCAAGAAAATAAATTGGTGGATGTGGGTTCACATTTTATTCGACATTTAATTAAGGTGCGTAAAGAACCCAAGGGGTAAAACATTTTAGGGGGTTTGATAACCCACATTTGTGATAGTATGGGATACGATTATGGGGAATTGGGAAAAGCAAAAGGGAGCCATAGCTTAGACTTAGGGTTATGCATGGCAATGAAGATGATTTCAAGGGAAGGTAACTATTTTTGCTTTGTAAGGAAGAATTATTGGTGCACCAATGCCCCAAGCATTTATGTATTTTGATGTTTGGATAATCATTTATTGTTTGGAAATATTTGTGATCTAACTATAAATGTGTTAAGTGACAGGAAAATATATGTATGAAGACTTAGTAAAGAGAAGTCCAAGTGTGATCATGGCAAGGAAAGTCCAAGGGAAGGTTTTGGAAGCATAAGTCCAAGCATGTAGTCTTGGCGGCATAAAGTCCTAGTCGACCTTGGCAAAGGAAGTTCAAAGGTAAGGTCTTGGCAACATAAATCCAAGCATGTATTCTTGGAGGTGTAAAGTCCAAGTGAACTTTGGCAAGGAAGAAGCCTAAAGCATGACGAAACCGAAGGAAGCTTTTTAAAGGCAAGCACAAGGATGGAGTCGTGGACTTGGAGGAATCCTGGAGGCGCAAGGCTAATGGAGAAGGTAGAAGGTTGAGTCTAGGCTTAGGGTATAGTTTCAAGTATGAATTAGTCATACTTGAGGTGTGCCAGTTGACTGGCATATTATGCCAGTCAAACTAGTCTCGAGTGTTCAGCACTCAAGGTGAGGAAGACATTGTCAGTCGACTGGGGTTATACCCCAGTCGTCTGGTGGTAGTCAACTACGTACCAAACTGCCGAACGTAACCTGGCTGTCGAATTGGTGTGTAACACCAGTCGACTGGTCAACATGGTTCGATGGTGCTCATGTCTGACAGACTTGAACTTAGGTCTAGAATCTTAGTCAAGGTCTTGTAGTCGACTGCCATTATGGGCAGTCGATTGCCAAGAGCACAGAAAGGTTGGTATCCAACTGATCAGTCGGCTAAGGAGGCACCAGTCGACTACTGATTATGGCAGTCGATTGGTTTAGTATACGTTGGGAAGTGACGAAAGCAAATTCAGCTGCGTTAGAAGCCACTGTATTCGATCAACAGTAGCAGCAGTGGACTGATGGTATGCATCAGTCGACTGTTGTCGGGCTCAATGGGCATAAACAACCTTTCTCTATAAATAGAAGCTAGGGAAGTTTGGAAGAGGTAAATGCTTTCATTCTGAACAATCTTACTAAGCTCCTCAAGTTTGTTCCTTAGCTTCCAAGTGTTATTACCTCTTCTTCCTAAGCTCAAATCCATTACCTTGTAAGAAGAAGTGGAATGATTGTAAAAGGCTTCTCCACCTTGGTGGTTGCATCAAAAGGTGATTTCTAGTGGAAGATTACTAGGGCTGATCCACCTTACGGATTGCCATGGAGTAGGAGTGTCATCTCTGAACCGTGTTAAAAATCCTTATTAGCATTGTGTTCTTGTTTTCCTTTAATTGTAATTTTTCTATTGCTTCCGCTAACAATTCTTATAGAAAATGAAGAATTTCTATTCACCCCCCCTCTAGCCAATCCTCAAGGTTCCTACAAGTGGTATTAGAGGAATCAAGAAAGTCCTCCTAGATCTTGGGAGTGAAGTCCAGATCGCATTGAGCAATGAAAGTCTAATAACTCAACCCATCTCCCACTGAGCATAAGTTGTTGAAGAATTCAGAAAGTAAAGTAGAATTGATTGGGTGCTCACAAAAGACCAAGGACTCTAGTTTGTAATATTGGATGAGTTGGACAATATCAAAATAATTGGATTGGAAGAACTTAAGATCTAAGGATCGAGGAGGGATGAGTTGAAATTTATTGGAGTTAAAGGCTATCTCATGGCCCGGAGTGGGAAAATGGGCATCGGTAGAGGGTTGAGGGTTTGACGAGCCCTCACGGACAGGTTGAAGGGCACGCTTCGATTCTAGATTCTTAACTCTAAACATGCAGAGTGAAAAGAAAATGCATGACATGAATGAATGCACAACAAAGAAAATAGTGGTTAGTATAGTTAAAGAAATAGGTAATCCAAGATTAGGGGTTAGGGTTTACCTAGGTGGCATTGTAGAAGATGGCAGAAGGAATGCCTAAAGCAATGCCGAAAAACAAGGTCCAATGGAACCCTAGCCGAAGGGCTAGCCGCGAAGATGAGAGCTCGGAACCATTGGAAAGAGAGGGATCACGAGCCGAAGAAGACTCAAACGCGTGAGAATAGGCGGTGGGAGCGCCGACAAGAAAGAGGGAAGACTGAGGAGATGTTGGCGGAGGAGAAAAAGAGAAGGGTTTGGGTTTTTGCGAGGCCATCTCCTTAGACTCACTACATGATCACTTTTGCCATAGCCCTCGTCTATCAAGAGTAAATCATTTTCCTTCCAATGACCTTTCTGCTTCTGACAATGTCCTTTACAAGGTCATTGTTCATTGCATCCTTCCTATAGTTACCTGTGGGTTGGCTGTAGTTCGGCCCCCATACTTCTTTCTTATGCAGGCACTCTGTCAATAATTAGATGTAAATATTAGTCTTAACACATTTCATTGCATATTCTATTACGCCAGCACTTTTTCCTCATAATCTATAGGGGTTGGAAGGGCGGCGCGACGCGATTATACATACATGCATTTACAGCGGAAGACTACATGCATTTACAGCGGAAGACTACATGCATTTACAGCGGAAGACTTTAAACTTCTTTTTTTTTTCTTTTTAAAACATAAATCATGAAACATGGAGCATGCATAATCATTTCATAAGTACTTAGTTCATGTTCATGATAGTCAACTTAAAGGACACCAAGTAACAACCATCAACATCAAGTAGAGTTCGACTCTTAACAACTATCATGCAAAACTTAAAGGGAAAACATGCATAAGTCTTGGAACATAAACTTAAAGGGAAAAACATGCATAAGTCTTGAAATATAAACTTAAAGGGAAAACATGCATAAGTCTGGGAACATAAAACAGATCTCTTCCACCATGCCACTACCACACACACTTTGCCCCTCCTGCTGCTCCCTTTAGTTTAGCCATTCTTTATCCTTATCTACAGTACAAGGGAACATGAAACTATAAGCACATAGGCTTAGTAAGATCCTTTACTACTCACAAAAGCCATACATCGAGAATTAGACATAGAGCAGTGACATGATCATTTAAAAACATATAACCATAGCATACATATAAGAGTAGTGACATGATCATTCAAGAACATATAAGCATAGCATTCGTATAAAAGTAGTGACATGATCAATTAAGAACATATAAGCATAGCATTCATATAAAAGTAGTGACATGATCAATTAAGAACATATAAGTATAGCATTCATATAAAAGTAGTGACATGATCAATTAAGAACATATAAGCATAGCATTCATATAAAAGTAGTGACATGATCAATTAAGAACATATAAGTATAGCATTCATATAAAAGTAGTGACATGATCAATTAAGAACATCTAAGCATAGCATTCATATAAATATCGTAATCACATAGCATGAAAAGGGGTATATGCAAGATGCTCTTTGAAAACATATATTTTATAGGTACTTAAACATAATCTCAACATATTGGGCCCGGCATTATACCACATACATCATCATCTTTGCGCGCATCCCTAAATAGACCCGAGGTAGCTAATTCCGAACCTACTAGGGTACTAGGTCCGTACTACATCCGTCGACCTAGGGTCAACATAACATAGAAACCCATCCTAGGCCCATACTATGATTGTCGGCCTAGGGCAACTTAGGAGCCCAACCCGTACTAGGTTCGTACTATGACCGTCGACCTAGGGGCACGTAGGTGCCCATCCCTTGGACCTTGTTAGGGTCCGGTACAAGCCATGCAAAAAGTAAAATAGCATATCATGTTCCTTTTCATAACATATCATGTTCCTTTTCATAACATAAAGAGTGTTCTTAGTCCCCATTCATAGGGAAGCATCTCTTAGGCATTTTCGTCATACATACTTGTTCATCATGATGCAATGAGAATAACATAATCAAACATTCATACAATTAACATGGACAAAAGGTAGTGGCATAAACCAATCATGCTATCATAAAGTCTAACTATCATCATATTAACATCATATATAGATATATATCCTGGCATGGAAGATCATAGGTGAGCATGGACAAGGTTTGGCCGAAACTTCCAATAGGAAATCTTAAGAATTCAAACCCTAATTCAACTTGTACAAGGTCTAACTATCAACATGTTAACATCATATACATATAAAACATGACAAGGGGATACATCATATACATATAAAACATTACAAGGGAAAAACATTGTTAGCCAAAACATGGTTTGGCCGAAACCCTAATGGAGGTTTTTAGGTATCCAAATGCTCCACAACTTACCCAAAGCCTAACTAACATCATATTAACATCTTATATAGATGTAGCATGGCATGGAGGAATTATTAGAGGGCATGAGAATGGGTTGACTGAAACCCTAAGGGAGGGTTCTCAAGAATTCAACCACTAAAACATCTTGTACAAGGTCTACCTTGTAGGGATGTATATTGAAAAGTCTATCTTTTGTATGAACATCTTTATTTTGAAATAAGAATCACATGATCATTGTTTGCATATTTTTATGGTTATGCAATATTGTCTAATACTTTACATTGTAGATAACATGGTGTGTGGTGTCACACAGGAGATCATGTTATCGAACCCTTGAAAAGTATAAATAAAGGTTCACAACCGAGATGGCTTTGGACAAACCATCGGAATGGTTATTGTGTGATTTGGTATTGGTTTGTCTTGACCATAGAATCACACTAGTGCACTTTGTGTGCATTGAGCAGGACCGACTTAGAGGTGATTCAATTTATTGCTGACTACATAATCGAATCAGACCTCAGATATTATTTAGTACATGCTCTTAATCCCGATATAATAACGGGCACATATACTTAGTACTCATCTCTTTGATTTACCAATGGGCGAGATTTATAGATTAAATCGATAGGCTCGGTAAGTTGGGAGATGATATTATTTATATGGTGTGTCGTTGATTATAGGAGGAAACTGTGTCCTATATATTAGGATGATGATGTCTCCTTGAGGAGCTCATAAGGTTCATCATGTAAACCCTGCAGGTGGACTTGGTCCGGCATGATGAAAAGGTTGAGTGGTACTACTCAAGGAGTTAGATGTTGATTAATTAATGGTCAGTAAATTAATTAATCGATGGACATTCAAGATCTTAAACACGGGAAGAAAATGTACAAATAATATATGGAGCCCATATTATCATATGGGGGTTGGTGAGGTAGATCAATTATGATCCTTTAGTGGATTGGATCATCATTAGTGGATCGGACTTTATGTGGGCTTGATCCATGGGTAGCCAAGATCCAACTCCTCCTCATGGTCCCTAATGTAGCCTATTAACACCTCATGAAGATTAGATCCAATGGATAGAAACAAAATTCTAAGATCCATAAGTAGAGATTAAATCTCTAAGATCCGACGATTGAGATTAAATCTCTAGATCCGACGGTTGAGATTAAATCCCTAAAACCAATGGAGGAGATTAATTCATGACTTATCCCTAACTCTATAAAAGGAGGGCATAGGAGTTGGCATGAACTATCATCAAAGAGAGGTAGGGTTTTGGGCGGCAAGAGAGGGAATCCTAGTTGAGATAGGATTAGGGCTAGGGTTTGGAGGCTAGGGCGGCACCAAATAAGGAAGGTGTTCTTTTCTTCTTCCTTCTCCATTGGCCGGCATCCATCTCTTTTCCAGCCCCTTCCCAGCCCTTGGACGGCGCCCAAAATCTCTCTTCTCCTTCTCCTTAGGTGGTGGAAACAAGATATAGGGCTTCCCTTGGTGTCTTGGTTGTTTTCCATCATCTTCTCCTCCTTCTAGTTGGCCGGCGGCAAGGAGTTTGTGTGCTCCTTGTTGGTTGGTTTTAGGGAGGAGAAAAAACCTTGTTTCAATTCTTCCTCTTGCTTTGGAAGATCATGTAAGGAAGATTTGCAATCTAGGAGCTTCGACTTTTGGTAGATCATCGCCCATACAACGTCCAAAAGGAGGAAGGTCATACATTAGAAGATCAAGAGGTATATCTATTCTCTCTTCTCTTTTGTTTCTTGCTTGTTTTTGTTTTACAATTATAAGCATGTTATAAATCTGTAAATGGCTAAATAATACTTGGATCCCGAGCATAAATACGAAAATCGGTGATCCGGACATCGTCTATTCCGCGACTACTCGTAGAATAGAGGATTGTCACTTGAACAACTAGTTTGTTCAAGTGACCTCTCTAAACGAATAGTACGATGATGACTTGGTGGTTTGGGGAATCCCTTTTGTCTAGGATTAAATTTTTTTAATCCGGGGACATCGAAGGGATCTCCATGGACAAGCTACCGAGGTGAAGTGGGAAGCAAAGTTTCCCCTCACGGTCTCGATAAGCAAAACCCTTCAATTGGTATCAGAGCCAAGGTTTCTGGTTTTGTGTGTTTAGAATTCGGTTAATTTTTATGCACTTTTTCATATATTATATGTGCTGGATAATAGTAGGATATACGTAGTTTAACTCTTTGGTTGCAGGCATAAGATCTGACTATTATGGCCATATGTATGTATGTGATTGTATGTGTGTAAATATTTATTTTGTTGAATCCTCGGGGTTGTCAAGGCTAGTATTTAATTTTTTGTAAATTAGATACGACATTGTTTAGCCACTCTTTATTTTATTTTACTTTCGATCTAGATTTCATGTACACTCCCTCGTGGAGTATAGGATCGATGGATGTAAATTAAAATAGGTTTTAGTCTCGCCTCGGATCTCCGGATGGCTCGGACTTGGCGTAGGAGGAGCGGACGAGATGACGATGCGACGGGAGTCATATTGAAGACAAAAGCCATAATAGTTGGAAAATAATTTATTTTTCATATTTATTGCTTTTTGTTTGATATGCATGTTGTAGGTTAGGAAAATTCCTAAATTTTAAAGTACTATGTGGGAGAGGGATATTTTTATAAATTTCTGTGGCCTCCATTACGATTTGACAAGTCATGCAAACAAACTTGCGCATCGGCTCTGAGTGCCTTCCTCCCCATCGGATGAGTTTGTTTGCGGATTACATGGTCGAATATGGTTATAGCAAATTATTAAGGAGCGTATGTACTTGCCCATCGTAAGGCACATAACCTGAGATAATTAACTTGGTATTGAGTAATGGTGAACACTTAGATACAAATTTAAGTATCCTCCCCATCGGAGTCACTTCTTTTATTTGTAGGGCCAAAGAGAAACCAACTATTAATTTTACTTGTCAAAAAGTTAGATTGACAAGATAGTAAAATTAATGGGTAAAACCTCCTCTTACAAATGTAGAATTCATATACGTCCACACTATCGTGGCATACGATATTCTCAGTGTTTTGAGGTGTTGGTTGATTTTAAAATTTTATTGTTTGAGGAATCAATAATTTTTTGAAATCTAATGTTTTGATTTATGTGATTCTTAGGTTTTCTTTCAAAATGACTTTCAACCCACTTGTTGTGATACTGAAAGAGAACAAACTTACTGGACCCAACTATGTAGATTGGAAGAGGAATCTAGACATTGTCTTGATTGTTGAGGAATACAAAGATGTACTCCTCAAAGAGTGCCCTCCCGAGACTACAAATGATTCTGGGGAAAAGGAGAGAGAGAGCTATAAGAAGTGGATCAAGTCCGATGAGATGGCGCGGTGTTACATTTTGGCATCTATGTCAAATGTACTGTAACATCAGCATCAAGCCATGTCCACTGCTTATGATATGATGCTCAATCTCAAGGAGCTTTTCAGACACCAGAATCGGGTTGCGAGGCAAGAGGCCATGAGAAACTTGATGACGACCACCATGATCGAGGGAACACCCGTGAGGGATCATGTTCTCAAGATGATGGCTCATTTGAATGAGCTGGAGGTCCTAGGAGGTGAGATCGATGGGGAAACCCAGGTCGATATCATACTCCAGTCTCTACCTAGGAGTTTTGCTCAGTTTCGTCTGAACTACAACATGAACAAGAGGTTGTATTCGTTGGCGAAACTTCTGACAGAACTCTAGGCGGCAGAGGGACTATTTCGTCAGAGTGCTCAGGCGCATGCCATGGTGACCCAAAAGATTTCTACTTCTAAGCCAAAAGGCAAGAAGAAGAATAAACAAACTGGGGTGAAGGCGGTGGGAGGTACTCAGGGAGGAGTGAATAAGCCGAAAGGCAAGTGCTTCACTTATAAGCAGACTGGACACTGGAAGAAGGACTACCCCAATCGCAAGAACAAAGGTATATCTTTTGGTCTAGTCGTTGAAACATGTTTAGCGGTGTTATCTACAGACACCTGGTGTGTAGATACGGGAGCCACTGATCATGTCTGTAATACTTTGCAAGGGTTCGAAGCAGAAACGACTAGGTGAGGAGATTACCATGTACTTGGCGTGCCACGAAGGTGGCGGTATTGCGATGGGAGACGTTCATTTATCTTTTGAGAAAAATAAACTTTTGGTTCTTAAGAATTGCCTTTATGTACCCTTGTTTAGAAAGAATTTAATTTCAGTTTCTAAATTGTTTATGGATGGATATTCTATTCCTTTTAATGACAGAGTTGTTATAAGAAGGAATAGGGACATTATCTGTTCGGGTGCATTGATAGGAAATTTGTACACACTTGAACCAAAACCTCCCACCATGCAAATTGAAGTTAATAACTCATCTTCTAATTCCAATAAAAGAAAAGAGCCTTCAAAAATGAACCAAACATATCTTTGGCATCTTAGGCTTGGTCACATTAACCTAAGCAGAATTCAAAGGTTGATAGCTGATGGACCTTTGGGTTCATTAGTGGTGGAGGATCTCTCAACCTATGAATCTTGCTTGGAGGGTAAGATGACCAAGAGGCCTTTTAAGGCCAAGGGGTATAGAGCCAAAGATGTGTTAGAATTGGTTCATTCTGATTTGTGTGGTTCTATGTCTATCCAGGCTAGAGGTGGTTTTGAGTATTTCGTCTCTTTTATAGATGATTACTCAAGATATGGATACATTTACCTGATGCGTCGCAAGTCTGAATGCTTTGACAAGTTCAAAGAATTCAAGGCTGATGTGGAGAAACATCAAGGTAAAAGTATCAAGACACTACGATCTGATCGTGGTGGTGAGTACCTCTTGGGAGAGTTTAGGAACTACTTATCAGAGGATGGAATTCAATCCTAATTGATTGCACCTGGCCACCCCAGTAGAACGGTGTAGCAGAGCAAAAGAATATGACTATTATGGAGATAGTTAGATTGATGATGAGTTATTTTGAATTGCCAGATTTGTTCTGGGGATATGCTCTAGATACGGTGGTGTACATTCTGAACTTGGTTCCATCTAAATCATTGCCTTATACTCCCACAGAGTTGTGGACTGGGCTAAAGCCTAGTCTAAGACATATTCGGATATGGGGGAGTCCAGCACATGTGCTGAAGGCAGATGCTGGTAAGTTGGAACCTCGTACAGAAATACACATGTTCATTGGCTATCCCAGGGGAACAAAGGGTGGATTGTTTTTAGTCCTAGAGATCAGAGGGTGATCATTAGCACAAACACTAGATTTCTAGAGGAAGACTATGTGATGAGCCACAAGCCCAAGAGTAAAATTGTTCTGGAGGAGTTAAAAGGGGAAGTCACTTCTTTAGTACCACCGGTACAAGAGGATATACCACATGTCACTGCACCGCGTGTCACAGAGGATACACAGGTGATACCTCATTGTAGTGGGAGGGTTGTGAGACAGCCTGATAGATTCATGTTCTTGGGAGAATCATCTGATTTGGTCCCTGGCGAACATGAACCTGATCCTTGGACATATGATGAGGCAATTCAAGATAAAGATGTAGTATCTTGGCAAAGTGCAATGAATGCTGAGATTGAATCTATGGATTCAAATCAGGTCTAGGAGCTAGTAGAACCACCCGATGGTGTAAAAACCATTGGATGCAAGTGGATCTACAAGAGAAAGAGAGGAATAGATGGGAAGGTTGAGACCTTCAAAGCGAGGCTTGTTGCAAAGGGGTATACTCAGAAAGAGGGTATCGATTATGAGGAGACCTTTTCACCGGTAGCCATGCTTAAGTCTATCCGAATTCTCTTATGCATAGCAGCTCATATGGATTATGAGGTGTGAAAGATGGATGTCAAGACAGCTTTCCTTAATGGAAGTCTTGAGGAAAACATCTACATGAAGCAACCAGATGGATTCATTGCTAAAGGCAAAGAGCATATTTTGTGTAAGCTTAATCGGTCCATTTATGGATTGAAGCAAGCTTCGAGGTCTTGGAACATCCACTTTGATGAGGTAATCCAGTCTTATGGATTTATTCAAAGTTTGGATGAGTCTTGTGTATACAAGAGATGTGACGGAAACGTAGTGGTATTTCTTGTTCTATACGTAGATGATATTTTGTTGAATGGCAACAATATCAAGGTGTTATCGGACGTAAGGGTATGGTTGTCTAAATAGTTTGATATAAAGGACTTGGGAGAAGTGGGACACATCCTTGGGATCAAGTTTATAAGGGATCGCAGGAAAAGGATGTTGTGCTTATCCCAAGCATCATACGTAGACACGATTATGGAGCATTTTAGCATGCAGAACTCCAAGAAGGGTTTTCTACCTTTCAGGCATGGAGTTCCTTTATCTAAGGAGATATGTCCTAGATCATATGAGGAGATAGAGGAGATGAAGGCGGTTCCTTATGCTTCGACAGTAGGAAGCCTCATGTATGCGATGCTTTGTACGAGACCAGATATCTACTTTACCGTGGGCATGGTCAGTAGATATCAGAGTAATCCAGGACAGGGACATTGGACTGCGGTAAAGCATATATTGAAGTACCTGAGAAGGACTAGGGATTATATGCTAGTTTACCAGGCAGACCAATTATTCCCTGTGGGTTACACGAATTCCGACTTTCAATTAGATAAGAATAACAGTAAGTCTACCTCAGGTTTTGTATTTACTTTGCAAGGTAGAGCCATTGTATGGAGGAGTGTCAAGTAGAAATGCGTGGCGGACTCTACCATGGAAGCTGAGTATGTGGCGGCCTCTGAGGCGGCCAAAGAAGTTGTGCGGCTCATGAACTTCCTAATGGACTTGGATGTGATTTTTGGATTGCCCAGAACTATCACAATTTACTGTGATAATAGTGGTGCAGTTGCAAACTCGAAGGAATTACGAGCCCATAAGGCTAGTAAACACATAGAGCGCAAGTACCACCTGATAAGAGAAATTGTAAAGAGAGGAGAAGTTGTTGTGGCCAAGATTGCATCAGAGGATAACCTGGCAGATCCTTTCACTAAGGCCCTTCCAGCGAGAGCTTTTGATAGGCATGTGGAGGGAATGGGGATCAGATGTATGGCACTTTGAGGGCAGCATAGTCTTTTAGTATAGGTGGGAGATTGTAGGGATGTATACTGAAAACTCTATCTTTTGTATGAACATCTTTATTTTGAAATAAGAATCACATGATCATTGTTTGCATATTTTTATGGTTATGCAATATTGTCTAATACTTTACATTGTAGATAACATGGTGTGAGGTGTCACACAAGAGATCATGTTATCGGCCCCTTGAAAAGTATAAGTAAAGGCTCAAAACCGAGATGACTTTGGACAAACCATCGGAATGGTTGTAGTGTGATTTGGTATTGGTTTGTCTTGACCATAGAATCACACTAGTGCACTTTGTGTATATTGAGCAGGACCGACTTAGAGGTGATTTGATTTATTGCTGACTACATAATCGAATCAGACCTCAGATATTATTTAGTAGATGCTCTTAATCCCGATATAATAATGGACACATATACTTAGTACTCATCTCTTTGATTTACCAATGGGCGAGATTTATATATTAAATCGATAGGCTCGGTAAGTTGGGAGATGATATTTTTTATATCGTGTGCCGTTGATTATAGGAGGAAACCGTGTCCTATATATTAGGATGATGATGTCCCCTTGAGGAGCTCATAAGGTTCATCATGTAAACCCTGCAGGTGCACTTGGTCCGACATGATGAAAAGGTTGAGTGGTACTACTCAAGGAGTTAGATGTTGATTAATTAATGGTCAGTAAATTAATTAATCGACGGACATTCGAGATCTTAAATACGGGGAGAAAATGTACAAATAATATATGGAGCCCATATTATCATATGGGGGTTGGTGACTAGATCAATGATGATCCTTTAGTGGATTGGATCATCATTAGTGGATCGGACTTTATGTTGGCTTGATCCATGGGTGGCCAAGATCCAACTCCTCCTCATGGTCCCTAATGTAGCCTATTAACATCTCATGAAGCTTAGATCCAATGGATAGAAACAAAATTCTAAGATCCATGAGTAGAGATTAAATCTCTAAGATCCGACGGTTGAAATTAAATCTCTAGATTCGACGGTTGAGATTAAATCCCTAGAACCAATGGAGGAGATTAATTCATGACTTATCCCTAACTCTATAAAAGGAGGGCATAGGAGTTGGCGTGAACTATCATCCAAGAGAGCTAGGGTTTTGGGCGGCAAGAGAGGGAATCCTAGTTGAGATAGGATTAGGGTTAGGGTTTGGAGGCTAGGGCGGCACCAAATAAGGAAGGTGTTCTTTTCTTCTTCCTTCTCCATTGGCCGGCATCCAGCTCTTTTCCAGCCCCTTCCCAACCCTTGGCCGGCGCCCAAAAGCTCTCTTCTCCTTCTCCTTAGGTGGTGAAAATAAGATATAGGGCTTCCCTTGGTGTATTGGTTGTTTTCCATCATCTTCTCCTCCTTCTAGTTGGCCGGCGGCAAGGAGTTTTTGTGCTCCTTTTTGGTTGGTTTTAGGGAGGAGAAAAAACCTTGTTTCTATTCTTCCTCGTGCTTTGGAAGAGCAAGGAAGGAAGATTTGTGATCTAGGAGCTTCGACTTTTGGTAGATCGTCGCCCACACGACGTCCAAAAGGAGGAAGGTCATATATTAGAAGATTAAGAGGTATATCTATTCTCTTTTCTCTTTTGTTTCTTGCTTGTTTTTGTTTTACAATTATAAGCATGTTATAAATCTATAAATGGCTAAATAATACTTGGATCCCTAGCATAAATACAAAATCCAGCGATCCAGACATCGTCTATTCCGCGGCTACTCATAGAATAGAGGATGGTCGCGTGAACAACTAGTTTGTTCAAGTGACCTCTCTAAACGAATAGCACGACGATAACTTGGTGGTTTGGGCAATCCCTTTTGTCTAGGATTAAATTTTTTTAATCCGGGGACATCGAAGGGATCGCCATGGACAAGCTACCGAGGTGAAGTGGGAAGCGAAGTTTCCCCTCACGGACTCGATAAGCAAAACCCATCATACCTAACATCATACTAACATCATATATATATAGAGTATGGCATGAAACTTCATTAACAAGCATAACATGGGTTGGCCGAAACATCATGGGGGTTCTAACAAAATTCAAGCCCTAAACAACTTGTACAAGGTCTAACTAAGCACATGTTAACATCCATTACATATAGATCATGGCATGGAAGACCAATAGAAGCATGATTAGGTCTTGACCGAAACTTCAAGGAGGACATAGGGATCAAACACTCAAATCAAGCCTATCTATCAACATGTTATCTTCATCTATATACAATACATGGCATGGAAACATATAGATCATGGCATGGAAGACCATTAGGAGCATGATTAGGTCTTGGCCGAAACTTCAAGGAGGACTTTGGGATCAAACACTCAAATCAAGCCTATCTATCAACATGTTATCTTCATCTATATACAAAACATGGCATGGAAACATATAGATCATGGCATGGAAGACCATTAGGAGCATGATTAGGTCTTGGCCGAAACTTCAAGGAGGACTTTGGGATCAAACACTCAAATCAAGCCTATCTATCAACATGTTATCTTCATATTCATACAAAACATGGCATTGAAAATCATTGGAAGCATGAAGGGGTCTTGGCCGAAAGTTTCAAAAGGGGTTTTTAAGCAACCAACAACCGAAACAACTTGTACTGCAGGTGAGGGGATACTTACATCCTTTCTCTTGTTTAGTAATAGAATATACCCTAGGTGGTGCCAAGACAAGAGCTCTCTTCTTGCTTATTTGGTTTTCGGAAATGGAAGAAGGGGGAGATAGGGTTTCGGTGGAGGAAGAAGAGAGGAAGAGGAGAATGACAACTTGGGTTCTCTTATCTCCTCATACTCCTATTTATTCAATTGAAGGTGTCCCTTAGCCTCCCTTACACTTATCTATCATTTACCATACCTTTTAATAGCACAACCCTACTGGGCTTCTGGTTATCGGATGCATCCTAAGGTTTAGTTATCTGCTAGGAGGTTCAGTGTTCAAACCCTGGGCCATGTATCCCTTTGTGCTTCGTTCAGTTACGTATTGCTTTGACTTCTTGTTGTATTTCATTACTTAATATAATAGCTTGTCGAAAAATTTTCTAGAAATTTTACGGGCGTTACATAGTCCACTTCATTAAGCTAAATAATGGCAAGGTCTTTATACCATACGGTCATGTGATTAGTGAGTGGCTTGGTTTCGTCTGCATTGGCGTAACCAAGGGGGTCATTAAACCCATGACCACCAAATATGATCGTATGAATGCTAGGACCTTCTCAATAGCGGGCTTAAAGCCCTCTGCTGGCTACATGATCTAGGAGGATGGGTGGCAGTAGGCGGGGCGGTGCTCCACCTGTTTCGGCTTTTGAGGATGACATTGTAGAGGATGTCGTTGTGTCGGACTCGGCCTTCGCAACACGCCTCGAGGCGTTTGAAAAGACCCTGGACACCTGCTTCGAGGAGCTTCATCTGGAGCACCAGGAGTTCCAGTCCTTGGTCCTTTCTCGGCTGAGTGCTATGGATCGACAACAGTAGGAGATTCTAGTGCTTCTTTGCCCTCCTACACTTGGACATCTGCCTCCTGCCAACACTTCACAATCAATGGCGATGGATGTCGATGACGATGAGTAGATAGCCATTGATTGTGTCTTTTTTTTTACTTACGAAAGGATTTTCCTGTGAAGTTTTTTTTAGTAATTTTTTAAATGAAATGCATATTTCTTTTGTTACATCTACTCTTGTTGATGTTGGAATGTATACTGAAAGCCTAGCTCTTTTTGGTATGAACATTTCATTTTGAAATAAGAATCACATGATCATTGTTTGCATTTTATATATTCATTATATATGTGTGTATATTGTCTAATATTTTACATTGTAGATAACATGGTGTTTGGTGTGGCACAAAAGATCATGTTATCAGTACCTTGTAAAATATAAGTAAAGGCTCACAACCAAGATGATTTTGGACAAACCATTGGCATGGTTGTAGTGTAGCTTGGTATTGTTTTATCTTGAACATAGAGTTACACTAGTACACTTAGGTGTATTGAGTAGGACCGACATAGAGGTGATTCAATTTAGTACTGACTACATAATTGAATCGGACCTCGGATATTATGTTGTACATACTCTTAATCCCGATATAATAACGAGCACATGTACTTAGTATTTATTTCTTTGATTTACCAGTGGGTGAGATTTAGATGGATTAAATCAATATGCCCGGTAAGTTGGGAAATAATATTATTTACATGGTGTGCCGTTGATTATAGGAGGAAATCGTGTCCTATATATTAGGTTGATGATGTCCCCTTGAGGAGCTCATAAGGTTCATCATGTAAACCCAGCTGGTTGACTTAGTCAACATGATGATAAGGTTGAGTGGTACTACTCGAGGAATTAGATGTTAATTAATTGATGGTCAATAAATCAATTAATTGACGGATATTCGATATCTTAAACACGGGGAGATTAATGTACAAATAATATATGGAGCCCATATTGATTTATGGGGGTTGGTGAGGTAGTTCAATGATGATCCTCTAATGGAATGGAACATCATTGATGGATCAAGTTTGTGTGGTTCCGATCCATCGGGTGGCCAAGACCGAACTCCTCCTTATGGTCCCTATCGTAGCCTAATATAATCCTTGTGAAGTCTAGATCCAAGAATGTAAAACAAAACCTAGAACCAACGGTTGGGATTAAATCTCTAGATCCGATGGTTGGATGAAACCCTAGAACCAAGGGTTGGGATTAAATCCCTAGATCCGATGGTTAGGATGAAATCCTAGAATCGACGGTTGGGATTAAATCCCTAGATCCGACGGTTGGGATAAAACCCTATATCCGACGGTTGGGATGAAACCTTAGAACCGACGGTTGGGATGAAATCCTAGATCCGACGGTTGGGATTAAACCCTAGATCCGACGGTTGGGATAAAACCCTAGATCCGACGGTGGAAATTAAATCCCTAGATCCGACGGTGGAGATTAAAGGAGGATTAAGCCCTATTCTATAAATAGATGCTTAGGGTTGAGCGGCAAGGATAATCAAGGATTTGAATTAGAGAATTAGGGTTTGGCTTTTGGAGAGGTGGGCGGCTAGGGTTTGGAGCAAAAGTGGGTGGCAACTTTCTTCTACCTTCTAGTTGTTGTCAGCGCCCAATTTCCTCCATCAATACTTGGTCGGCACCCATCATTAAGGCCTTTCTCTTCTTCCTTAGCCGGCGGTTCTCCTTCCATTGGTGGCCGGTGGTCTTCCTCCTTCCTTTCTCCTTGGTGGCCGGCGTCAACTCCTCTTCAAGTTGGCCGGCGCTTCATCTAATTGTTTCCTTGGCCGGCGGTTGCAACAAGTTCCATAATTTGGTGGCCGGTTCTAGATAGGAAGGTATTTGTGGTTTCTTCTCTTTGTTCGCAACGGACAAGGTAGAGAAGAAAGTGATCTAGAAGGCTTCTACTCGTGGAGGATCTTCGTCCACACGTCGTCCACGAGAAGGATAGGACATACGATAGAAGATCGTAAGGTATAAAGTTATTTTAACTTTATTTACAGATCTGAATATATTCTTTAATATTTTGATTATGCATGTGTGTGTATGAATATATATTGTATAATCATGGACCCCGAAGACAAACACAAAAATCGGCGATCCATCCGTCGTCTCTTCTGCGGCTAACCAACTAGAAGAGTTGTGTTGCTTGAACAACTAGTTTGTTCAAGCGACCACTCAAGTTGTTAGCACGACGATGAATAGGTTGTGCTAAGGAAGCTCAACACATCCGGATTAATTCTTTCATTAGTGAAAATTTTAATCCGGGGACATGGGAGCCAATGAGCCTCCGAAGCATCCACCTACAATTGGTATCAGAGCCAAGGTTTCCGATTTTGTGTGTTTTGGATTCAGTTAATTTTTATGCATATTTCATATATTAGATGTGCCGGATAATAGTAGGATATGCGTAGTTTAACTCTTTGGTTGCAGGCATAAGATCCGACTATTATGGCCATGTGTGTGTATGTGAATGGATGTGCGAAAAATTTTATTATTTGAATCCTCGGGGTTGACGAGGCTAGATTAGTATTTAATTTTTGTAATTAAATACGACATTGTTTAGCCGCTCATTTTAGTTTACTTTCGATCTAGATGATTTGTACACTCCTTCGTGGAGTATAGGATTGATGGATGTAAATTAAAATGTTTTATCTCGGCTCGGAACTCTTTGGTGACTTGCGCATGGGAAAAGATGGAGCGGACGAGGTGGCGACACGACGGGATGCATATTGGAGGACAATGCCATAATAGTTGGAAAAATTCTGTTTTTTCCATATTTATTGCTTATTTGTTTTATATACATGTTGTGTATGTTTTAAAATTCCTCAATTTTAATTTACTAAGTGGGAGAGGGACATTTTAATTAATTCCCGCGGCCTCCATTACAATTTGACGTGTGATGCAACAAACTTGTGTGTTGGCTCTGAGTGTCTTCCTCCCCATCGGATGGGTTTGTTTGCGGATCACTAGGTCAAATAATGGTTATAGGAAATTATTAAGGAGCATGTGTACTTCCCCATCGGTAAGGCGCATAATCCAAAATAATTCCCTTAGTATCGTGTAATGGTGCACACTTAGATGAAAATTAAAAGTATCCTCCCCATCGGAGTCACTGCTTTTATTTGTAGGGCAAAAGAGCAACCAACTATTAATTTTATTTGTCAAAAAGTAAGGTTGACAAGATAATAAAATTAATGGGTAAAACCTCCTCTTACAAATGCAGAATTCGTATACGTCCACACTATCGTGGCATGAGATATTCTCGGTGTTTTGAGGTGTTGGTTGATTTCGGAATTTTATTGTTTTTGAGGAATCAATAATATTTGAAATCTAATATTTTGATCATTGTGATTTTTAGGATTTTCAAATGGCTTTCAACCCACTTGCTGTGATTTTAAAAGAAAACAAACTTACTGGTCCAAACTACATTGATTGGAAAAGAAACCTGGATATTGTCTTAACTGCGGAGGAGTACAAATTTGTACTCTTCGAGGTCTGTCCTCCTAAGCCCTCCGATGACTCTGATGAAAAGGAGATAGAACGTTATAAGAAATGGGTTAAGGCAGATGAGATGGCGCGGTGTTACATTTTGGCATCTATGTCAAATGTGCTGCAACATCAGCATCAGGCCATAGGCATAGCTTATGACATGATGTTCAATCTCAAGGAACTTTTCGGACATCAGAGTAGGGCGGCTAGGCAAGAGGCAATGAGAAACTTGATGACGACCTCCATGATCGAGGGAACACCCGTTAGGGATCATGTTCTCAAGATGATGGCTCATCATAATGAGATGGAAGTCCTAGGAGCTGAGATCGATGGGGAAACCCAGGTCGATATCATTCTACAGTCTCTGCCTAGGAGTTTTGAGCAGTTCAGCCTCAACTACAACATGAACAAAAGGTTGTATTCGTTTGCGGAGCTTTTGACAGAACTCCAAGCGGCAGAGGGGCTTTTTCGTCAGAGTGCTCAAGCCATGGTCGCTCAGAAGGTTTCTTCCTCTAAACCGAAAGGTAAGAAGAAGAAGAAACAAGGTGGAGCGAAGAAAATGGCAGTAGGACCTCAAGCAGGAGTGAAGAAGCCGAAAGGCAAGTGCTTCACTTGCAAGCAGACTGGACATTGGAAGGCGGACTGTCCTCGCCGAAAGAACAAAGGTATATCTTCTTGTTTAGTTGTTGAAACATGTTTAGCGGTGTTATCTACCAGTGCCTGGTGTGTAGATACAGGAGCCACTGATCATGTCTGCAATACTTTGCAGGGGTTCCAGGAAACCCGACGACTAGTTGAGGGAGAGATTACCATCTTCATGGGCAATGCTTCAAAGGTGGCGGCTATTGCAGTGGGAGACGTTTATTTATCTTTTGATAGGAATAAAGTTTTGGTTTTAAGAAATTGTCTTTATGTACCTACTTTTAGAAAGAATTTAATTTCAGTTTCTAAATTGTTTATGGATGGATATTCTGTTTCTTTTAATGACAAAGTGGTTATAAAAAGGAATAGGGAGATTATCTCTTCTGGTACATTGGTTGGCAATTTATATACTCTTGAACCAAAAACTCCCACGATGCATATAGAAATCAATAACTCATCTTCTAAGTCTAATAAGAGAAAAGTACCTTCGCAAATGAACCAAACATATCTTTGGCATCTAAGGCTTGGTCATATTAACCTAAGCAGAATTCAAAGGTTGATAGCTGATGGACCTTTGGGTTCATTAGTGGTGGAGGATCTCCCAACCTGTGAATCTTGCTTGGAAGGTAAAATGACCAAGAGGCCTTTTAAGGCCAAGGGGTATAGAGCCAAAGATGTGTTAGAATTGGTTCATTCTGATTTGTGTGGTCCTATGTCTATCTAGGCAAGAGGTGGCTTTGAATACTTCGTCTCTTTTATAGACGATTATTCAAGGTATGGATACATTTACTTGATGCGTCGCAAATCTGAATGCTTTGACAAGTTCAAAGAATTCAAGACTGATGTGGAGAACCGTCAAGGTAAAAGTATCAAGACATTACGATCTGATCGTGGTGGCGAGTACCTCTTGGGAGAGTTTAGGAGTTACTTATCAGAGGCTGGGATTCAATCCCAATTATCCGCACCTGGCACACCCCAGCAGAATGGTGTGGCGGAGCGAAGGAATAGGACTCTTATAGAGATGGTCAGATTGATGATGAGTTATTCTGAGTTACCTGATTCGTTCTGGGGGTCTGCTCTAGAAACAGCAGCACACATTCTGAACTTGGTTCCATCTAAGTCAGTACCCTCTACTCCCACAGAGTTTTGGACTGGGCGAAAGCCTAGTCTAAGACATATTCGAATTTGGGGTAGTCCAGCACATGTGCTGAAGGGAGATGCTGGTAAGTTGGAATCTCGTACAGAAGTACGTTTGTTTGTTGGCTACCCTAAGGGAACGAAGGGTGGTTTATTCTATAGTCCTATAGATCAAGAAGGTGATCGTGAGTACGAATGCCAGATTTCTACAGGAGGACTATGTGATGAACCACAAGCCCACGAGTAGGATTGTTCTTGAGGAGTTGACAGGGGAAGTCCCGACTTCAGTACCACCGATACGAGAGGAGACACCACAAGTCACTGCACCGCGTGCCACAGAGCATTCACAGGAGGCACCTCGTCGTAGTGGGAGGGTTGTTAGACAACCCGAGAGATTCATGTTTTTGGGAGAGTCTTCGGACTTAGTCCCTGGTGAACATGAACCTGATCCTTGGACATATGACGAGGCAATCCAAGATAGAGATGCGGTATCTTGGCAAAGAGCGATGAATTCAGAGATAGAATCTATGGATTCTAATCAGGTCTGGGAGCTAGTAGAACCACCTGATGGTGTAAAAACCATTGGATGCAAGTGGATCTACAAGAGAAAGAGAGGAGTAGACGGGAAGGTTGAGACCTTCAAAGCTAGGCTTATTGCGAAAGGGTATACTCAGAAAGAGGGTATCGATTATGAGGAGTCCTTTTCGCCGGTAGCTATGCTTAAGTCTATTCGGATTCTCTTATCTATAGCTTCTCATATGGATTATGAGATTTGGCAGATGGATGTCAAGATAGCTTTCCTTAATGGAAGTCTTGAGGAGAACATCTATATGCAGCAACCAGAGGGATTCATTGCTAAAGGCAAAGAGCATCTTGTATGTAAGCTTAATCGGTCCATTTATGGATTGAAGCAAACTTCTAGATCTTGGAACATCCGCTTCGATGAGGTAATCCAGTCATATGGATTTATTCAAAGTCCGGATGAGCCTTGTGTATACAAGAGATGTGACGGAAACGTAGTGGTGTTTCTTGTACTATACGTAGATGACATTTTGTTAGTTGGCAACAATATCAAAGTGTTATCAGAAGTAAGGGTATGGTTGTCCAAACAGTTTGATATGAAGGACTTGGGAGAAGTGGGACACATCCTTGGGATCAAAGTTATAAGGGATCGCAAGAAAAGGATGTTGTGCTTGTCTCAAGCTTCATACATTGACACTATCCTTGCTCGTTTTAGCATGCAGAACTCTAAGAAAGGTTTTCTACCTTTTAGGTATGGAGTTCCTTTATCTAAAGAGATGTGTCCCAAAACATCAAAGGAGATAGAGTACATGAAGGCGGTTCCTTATGGTTCGGCAGTAGGAAGCCTTATGTATGCTATGCTATGTACGAGACCGGATATCTGCTTTGCCGTGGGCATGGTTAGCAGATATCGAGTATCCCGACAGTGACATTGGATCGTGTAAAGCATATATCAAGTACCCGAGAAGGACTAGGATTATATGCCGTTTACGGGCAGCATCAATTAGTCCTCGTGGGTTACACTTGATTCGGATTTCCAATCAGATAGGGACAAGAGTAAGTCTACCTCGGGGTTTGTGTTTACTTTTGGAGGTGGAGCCATAGTATGGAGGAGTGTCAAGCAGAAATGCGTGGCGGACTCTACCATGGAAGCTGAGTATGTGGCAGCCTCTGAGGCAGCCAAGGAAGCTGCATGGCTCAGGAACTTCTTGATGGACTTGGATGTGATTCCTGGTTTGCCCAGAACTATCACAATTTATTGTGATAACAGTGGTGCAGTTGCAAACTCGAAGGAACCACGAGCCCATAAGGTGAGTAAACACATAGAGCGCAAGTACCACCTCATACGAGAGATCGTAAAGCGAGGAGAAGTTGTTGTCGCCAAGATTGCATCAGAGGATAACCTGGCGGATCAATTCACTAAGGCCCTTCCAGCGAAATCATTTGATAGGCATGTGGAGGACATGGGGATCAGATGTATGGCAGAGTGATGACAGCATAGTCTTTTATTATAAGTTGGAGATTGTTGGAATGTGTACTGAAAGCCTAGCTCTTTTTGGTATGAACATTTCATTTTGAAATAAGAATCACATGATCATTTTTTGTATTTTATATATTCATTATATATGTGTGCATATTGTCTAATATTTTACATTGTAGATAACATGGTGCTTGGTGTGGCACAGAAGATCATGTTATCAGTACCTTATGAAATATAAGTAAAGGCTCACAACCAAGATGGTTTTGGACAAACCATTGGCATGGTTGTAGTGTAGCTTGGTATTGTTTTATCTTGAACATAGAGTTACACTAGTACACTTAGGTGTATTGAGTAGGACCGACATAGAGGTGATTCAATTTAGTACTGACTACATAATTGAATCGGACCTCGGATATTATGTTGTACATGCTCTTAATCCCGATATAATAACGGGCACATGTACTTAGTATTTATTTCTTTGATTTACCAGTGGGTGAGATTTAGATGGATTAAATCAATATGCCCGGTAAGTTAGGAAATAATATTATTTACATGGTGTGCCATTGATTATAGGAGGAAACCGTGTCCTATATATTAGGTTGATGATGTCCCCTTGAGGAGCTCATAAGTTTCATCATGTAAACCCAGCTGGTTGACTTAGTCAACATGATGATAAGGTTGAGTGGTACTACTCGAGGAATTAGATGTTAATTAATTGATGGTCAGTAAATCAATAATTGACGAACATTTGATATCTTAAACACGGGGAGATTAATGTACAAATAATATATGGAGCCCATATTGATTTATGGGGGTTGGTGAGGTAGTTCAATGATGATCCTCTAGTGGAATGGAACATCATTGATGGATCAAGTTTGTGTGGTTCCGATCCATCGGGTGGCCAAGACCCAACATCTCCTTATGGTCCCTATCGTAGCCTAATATAATCCTTGTGAAGTCTAGATCCAAGAATGTAAAACAAAACCTAGAACCAACGTTTGGGATTAAATCCCTAGATCCGATGGTTGGATGAAACCCTAGAACCAACGGTTGGGATTAAATCCCTAGATCCGATGGTTAGGATGAAATTCTAGAATCGACGGTTGGGATTAAATCCCTAGATCCGACGGTTGGGATAAAACCCTAGATCCGACGGTTGGGATGAAACCTTAGATCTGACGGTTGGGATGAAATCCTAGATCAGACGGTTGGGATTAAACCCTAGATTCGACGGTTGGGATAAAACCCTAGATCCAACGGTGGAGATTAAATCCCTAGATCCGACGGTGGTGATTAAAGGAGGCTTAAGCCCTATTCTATAAATAGATGCTTAGGGTTGGGCGGCAAGGATAATCAAGGATTTGAATTAGAGATTTAGGGTTTGGCTTTTGGTGAGGTGGGTGGCTAGGGTTTAGAGCAAAAGTGGGCGGCAACTTTCTTCTACCTTCTAGTTGTTGCCGGCGCCCAATTTCCTCCATCAATACTTGGTCGGCGCCCATCATTAAGGCCTTTCTCTTCTTCCTTAGCCGGCGGTTCTCCTTCCATTGGTGGCCGGTGGTCTTCCTCCTTCCTTTCTCCTTGGTGGCCGGCGGCAACTCCTCTTCAAGTTGGCCGGTGCTTCATCCAATTGTTTCCTTGGCCGGCGGTTGCACCAAGTTCCATAATTTGGTGGCCGGTTCTAGATAGGAAGGTATTTGTGGTTTCTTCTCTTTGTTCGCAGCGGACAAGGTAGAGAAGAAAGTGATCTAGAAGGCTTCTACTCGTGGAGGATCTTCGTCCACACGTCGTCCACGAGAAGGATAGGACATACGATAGAAGATCGTAAGGTATAAAGTTATTTTAACTTTATTTACAGATCTGAATATATTCTTTAATATTTTGATTATGCATGTGTGTGTATGAATATATATTGTATAATCATGGACCCCGAAGACAAACACAAAAACCGGCGATCCATCCGTCGTCTCTGTTGGGTTTCCGACACCGCGGCGTGTGTGTGTTCGATCACGTTTCGTAAACATGAACACAGCGGAAGCAAAAAAAAAAATAAATCTACATTTATTACAATACACACAACACACGCATGCATATTACAACAAGTGTAGACATAACCGTAAATTTAAATTTGCAATAAAAGGAAATTTATCTACGTTATACTTTTCGTATGATGTGTAGCGGGAACGGCATCAACCGAAATGATCCTCGCTAGAATCGTCTCTATCCGTATCCACGCCGAGTTCCTCGGGATGACTTCGCTAAGCCACGAGCTTCGTCTTCGTATGGGTTACTATCCTCGTGTTGAAGACGACGTGATCGAGAGATGATTATGATCCGAATCCAAATTCGGATCCTAATACGAGTTCTCAAAACTCGCTTCTCCGGAGAGGTATTCGTCAACCAATTGATGAATCCTTCGTCCTCCACCTCAGAGGATTACCGGAGATCGAATCCCCCGTAAGTTAGCCGCTGTCGGAGCTCTAACCGTCGTCCAAACGACGGTCCGACGAGAGGAGAAGAAGCTGTCCAGAAAACTGGACAGCTTGGTGGAGGAGTAGGCGCCGGCCAAAACAAGGAAGCCAAGTGCTCACCTTTTCACCGAGGCCTAGGAAGATCACCGGAGGGTCGCCGGAGGATCACCGGCTGAAGCTTGGACGCCGGCAAAGAGCTGGACGACGACTCAAGGGTTGGGCGGCAATGGAGTTGACGCCAACAAGAGGAAGAGGGGTTAGGCGGCCAAGCTAGGGTTTTGGATTAGAGCTTAATTATCCATTAAGCCCTCTTTTATAGAGAACTAATTCTCTTAATGGTTATTGGATCATAACCATTAGGCCCGTTAACCCTCTCCATTAAGATAAGTTAAAATAAACCAAACCATGATGGTTTATTTTAAGTTAAAACGAACCGAACCAACTTTTGGTTCATTCGTTTAAAATAAACCAAACCCTTTGGTTTATTCTCCTCCATTGGATTAGAACCAAACCATTTTGGCTCATCCATTACGTCTTCATAAGACTCGGCCCATCCACGCTTCCATTGCGACTGAAATGATTTCATGCTCGCTTTATTTTTGGTCCAACCAAACCTAGTTTCTCTCGGTCTGAGAATCCCATTCTCAAGCTCGTTTTAAATCCTTTGGATTACGCTCGTTGTGTGTGTGACCAAATAGGTTCTCGGTTTATGTTGGCCGTCTATAATTAACCATTAATTATAGAATGATCATGAGTGGCACCTAGTAGTACATCATGATCCCCAATTAACTGAAAAGATCAACAGTTGATCCAGAACTATTTCTGAAACCCTTCAGTAGCTCGAATGATTCGTGCCCCATTCCCTTCACTCATCTTATACCCACTTGGTTCAGGACATGGTCTATTGTGTCAGTCCCCACTAGGCTGACTACGTCACACCTAGCCCAAGAATCATTTCCTCGTCCTACGGATTCTAGTTACTGCACATGTATCGAAGAGTAGCTTACTCTTAACATGTAATGCTTTGGCCAAAGACTTTAGTAACAATCCGACGAGAGGCCTTGGGTATACATCTCCTCGCAAGGAGTGGTGAATCCTTTATAGGCTATTCAAACACCTTCGATCACTTCGACTTATACCCAATCATCCCAGGTCCACATCTCCTTGGAGATGCTTGCTTAAGATGTCAAAGCATAAGTCTCCATGATCAAGATGACTTGAATACCGCAAGTCAAAGGAACATCGCACTTAAGCCACAGTAAGAACTTCATTGACATATCTATATATGCAGAGAACCATATGAAGTCTTACGGCTGGTCACTCCAATGAACTAGTTACCATAACTAGCATCCACGATTAACTCTGGACATCACAATGTCTCCAGCCAGTGAGAATCAGCTGCTTGGATACACCAAGGAGTATACCTCGTGCTAGTCTCAACAGAATTGATGGTGTCCAAATCCATCAATTCATCGACTAGGGATAATTCCGATACATCACAATTACACATGTAGAAATACTCACTAGTTGTGATCCAATCACAAATTCTCTCATGCTGTGAATCGTATCGTGGACATTCAGTAAATGAGTTTATGATCCAATCAAATACATAAAACATGTATACTCAAATAGTGAATCTTCATTTATAATATAAATGGTTCATACATAAGGCGATTGCCTTAGGACATCTCTCATATATATTACTAACAGACTCCCACTTGGCCTAATGCCAATCGCTACGGTATCCAATACCATAAGCTCGAACATGACCCTCAAACTAATTTTGAGGTAATGCCTTAGTCAAGGGATCCGCTAAGTTCCTTTCAGTGGGAATTTTCTCGATTTGTATTTCGTTCCTACTGATGATCTCTCTGATAAGATGATAGCGGCGAAGCACATGTTTGAATCATTGATGAGACCACATCAAGTTCATAGATGAACTTCTTGATCCAAACCGCTTCCTTTGCTGCTTCCAAAGCTGCAACGTATTCTGCCTTAGTGGCAGAATCCGCTATAGTGTCAAGCTTGGAACCTTTCCAACTTATTGCGCCTCCATTCTAGGTGAATACATACCCGCCCGAGACATGGAATCATCCTTATGCATGCGGAGTCGCATCCGTATACCCACGTATCACCATGTACCCTTCTCCATATATTAGGAACACATCCTTAGTTCTTCTCAAGTACTTAAGGATCGTCTTAACAGCCGCCCAATGATCCATTCCCGGATTGGACTGGTATCTGCTCGTGACACTCAGAGCGTACGATACATCGGGCCTCGTACATAACATAGCATACATGATAGATCCTATTGCGGATGCATAGGGAATCTTACTCATGCAAATCCTCTCGTCTTCTGTGCGCGGACACATAGACTTCGAAAGGTGTACCCCATGCCTGATGGGTAGGAAACCTTTCTTGGATTCCGACATGCTAAACCTCTTTAGCACTCGGTCTATATATGTAGACTGCGAAAGACCAAGCAACCGTTTCGATCTATCTCTCTAGATCTTAATCCCGAGGATGTAGGTTGCTTCTCCCAGGTCTTTCATGGAGAATGTCTTGGATAACCAAACCTTCACTGACTGTAAGATTGAAACATCTTTTCCTATAAGTAGTATGTCATCGACATACAATACTAGGAACACGACTGCACTCCCACTAATCTTCTTGTACATACAAGGTTCGTCTGGATTTTGTGAGAAATCAAACTTTTTGATGGTCTCAACAAAATGGATATTCCAGCTCCTGGATGCTTGCTTTAATCCATAAATGGACCATCGCAATTTGCATACCTTGGTTTTATCAACCGATGTGAAACCCTCAGGCTGTATCATATACACGTCCTCGAGCAGGTTTCCATTAAGGAAAGCTGTTTTCACATCCATCTGCCATATCTCATAATCTTAATGAGCCGCTATGGCTAGGATCATCCGAATGGATTTAAGCATAGCTACAGGCGAATAGGTTTCGTCATAATCAACACCTTGTTTTTGACGATATCCTTTCGCCACCAATCTAGCCTTATAGGTAATCACATTACCATCCATGTCGGTTTTCTTCTTGAAAACCCACTTGCACCCTATAGACTTTATGCCTTCAGGTGGGTCAACCAAGTTCCAAACTTGGTTTTCATACATGGAATCCATTTCCGACTTCATGGAACCAAGCCATTTATCCCTTTCTGAACTTGTCAGCACTTCTTCATAATTGGTAGGCTCCTCATCATCAATGAGTAACACGTCGTTCGATTCACTTACGATAAATCCATATCTCTCAGGAATATTGCGTGTTCTACCAGATCTACGAAGATGTGGTGTTACAATAGGTCCAGTCGATTGCTCATCACTATGAGTTGTCGGCTGTTGTGCTTCACTAGGTATCTCATTAATGTCTATTTGAGTCTCTTGAGCCTCCTCAAGCTCGACGACACTCCCACTATTTTCTTGCAAGAGAAACTCTTTCTTTAGAAACACAGCAAGCCTTGAAACAAACACATTTTGTTCCACAGGATGATAGAATTGGTAACCCCTTGTTTCCTTAGGGTATCCAACAAATAGACATTTATCAGACTTAGCATCCAATTTGTCTGATACAGTCCGCTTCACATAAGCAGGACAACCCCATATCTTCAAGTAAGATACATGAGGTTTCTTACCATTCCATATCTCATATGGAGTAGTTGAGACTACCTCGGTAGGCATTCTGTTTAACAAGTAAACAACTGTCTGAAGTGGATAGCCCCAAAAGGACTTGGGAAGAGTCGCATGATTCATCATTGACCTGACCATGTCCAACAAGGTCCGGTTATGCCTCTCAGATACACCATTATGCTGTGGTGTATATGGCGGAGTCCATTGAGACAATATACCATTGTCTCTTAGATAATCAAGAAACTCTTGACTTAAGTATTCACCACCTCGATCTGATCGAAGTATCTTAATACTCTTGTCATGTTGTTTCTCTACTTCATTTCTGAATTCTTTGAACCTTTCAAAGGCTTCAGACTTGTGTTTCATCAAGAACACATACCCAAACCGTGAGTGATCATCAGTGAAGGTAATGAAGTAGCTATAGCCTCCTAATGCTTGAGTTGACATAGGTCCACATACATCAGTATGTATTAGTCCTAGTAACTCTCCCACTCGTTCACCTTTTTCAGTAAAAGGTAACTTAGTCATCTTACCTTTTAAGCATGATTCGCATGTATCGTATGAATCCAATTCAAACGATTCCAGAATTCCACATCGGTGTAATTCGGACATGCGTTTCTTGCTTATATGGCCAAGACGACAATGCCACATATAGGAGTCTATTTGATTATCCTTTCGAACATGCGTGTTGCTCGCTTCGATATTGAAAATGTCACTGGATACGTCCAACGTATAAATGCCATTACTCAAAGTTCCAGTTCCATAAAGTACGCCATTCAAAGTTATATAACAACAATTGTTACTAAACGTCAAATGGAAACCATTTCTATTTAAGCAAGAAATAGAAACAATGTTCTTTATTAGAGAAGGAACATAATAGCAATTGTCCAGTTCCAAGACTAGTCCACTAGGGAGCTTCAGCAAATAAGTTCCGATGGTGACCGTAGCAACCTTTGCTCCATTGCCAACTCGCAAATTTGACTCCCCTCTGACAAGTCTTCTTCTATTCCTTAGCCCTTGTATGTCATTACATATATGTGAGCCACACCCAGTATCCAATACCCAAGTGTCTAAGGAAATAGAATGACAATCAATAACGAAGATACCTGAAGAAAATGGGGCATCAGATGCCTTCTTCTTCTTCATGGACTCAAGATAAATCTTGCAGTTTCTTCGCCAGTGGCCTTCCTTGCCACAGTGATGGCAAGTGCCCTTTTGCGCTGGTTCCGCCTTCTTTGCCTTTTTGTTCTTTCCTTTCTTCTGTTCTTTTGCCTTCCTCTTAGAACCTTTCCTTGAGGAATCAACTAACAGAACTGCCTTCTCCTCATGCTTTATAGAAGGCTCCACAGTCTTCAGCATATTGAGGAGCTCGGGAATGGTGGATTCCAATTTGTTCATCCGATAGTTCATCACAAATTGCTAGAAACTCTTGGGCAAACAATGCAAAATTAAGTCAATACTTAACTCATGATCCATCATAAAACCGAGGGTAGCTAGCCGCTCGATGTACCCGTTCATCTTTAGCACAAACTGCACTACAGACGAACCTTCTTGCATCTTCGTGGTGAAGAGGAGCCTAGAGACCTCGAACCTTTCGGATCTCGCTTGCTCATCGAACAACTCATGAAGATGAAAGACCATAGTATTAGCATCCATATGCTCATGCTGCTTTTGCAGCTCAGGTACCATCGCCGCTAGCATGATGCAACTCGCCAGCTCAGAATCTGCCACATGCTTCTGATAGACCAACATTTGGTCTGGAGTTGCATCGTCCTTAGGATGGTCAGGAAGAGGCTCTTCAAGGACATATGCAAGCTTTTCCACCTTGAGAACAATTCTCAGGTTTCTAAGCCAGTCCAGGAAGTTAGGCCCAGTCAGTTTGTTCGAATCCAAAATAGTGCGCAAATTCAAAGACGTCATGATCAATTTATTGACCTAGAAATACAAAACGAGCATATATGAGAAAATGATTTTAAAAATGCATCAATATACATTTATAAATCCCATTCATTTTTCGAATTTCAAAAACCCCAAAATCACTTCGGGAGATTGTAGGTCCATCTCCGAATGGGCTGATATCCATCATAGTTATGAACAACCTTGGAGAGAGTCCAACAAGCCATTCATAACTACGACGATAGGTATCAACTATACCGATTGCATATCACGTATATGCAACTATCACAATGTGCTATCAACTAATTGAATGTTCACACATACATCGGGTTGTTAACACATTAACAAGTATGCATCATATGCATAGCACCCAACTTCACCTCCCTTTACATCGACCTTGGAGAGAGTCCAACAAGCCGATGCTCCAGGTTAAAGCCAACCCATTAATCGGGAAATAGTTTTAATATGGTTAGAGCGCATTCAACCAATTAGCCCAGCTTGGAGAGAGTCTAACAAACAAAGCTAACGATTGACCTCTGACTCTTACCATATTAGTATTAAACTATTCCATGGTTTGAACATGTTCGGGTTCGAGCCGGGCTTGGAAAGAGTCCAACAACCCAAACAAGAAACGGAACTCTGGTTCTAACCATATTAATGGAAGGTGTAGGCTTTAATATTGTTTAAGGGTTTTTATGTCTCATCCTCTTTGCATGCAAATAACTATTATCTACATGGCATGACATACATGGCATACATCTACATGTCACGACACGCATGGCATAATGTTATGCATCTAATGCAATTACATGGCATACAATTATGTCATGTATATATTTCCTTATATGTCATAACTATTTATGGAAATAAAATATGTTTAAGATTTGATTCTCCAAATCAAATCATAATTAAATTAGGAAACAAATTTCCAAATCTAATCACATATTTTATTCATGGAATTATTTGATTAAGGAAAATCTATTTAGGAAAACAATTTCCTAAATCATTAAAACTACTTATGGAAATAAAATATTTTAAGATTTGATTTCCCAAATCAAATCATGATTAAATTAGGAAACAAATTTCCAGAATCTAATCAAATATTTTATTTATGGAAAATATCAATTTCCATAAATTTCCAACATTCCAAAAGTGGAAGATTTCCATAAATACTTCTAGACTTTCCAAAATTGAAAAATTTCCATAAATACTTCTAAATTTCTAAAATTAGAAAATTTCCAGAAATACATTATGACTATCGCAAAACCATTTTTATGATTATGTCGAAACACAACCTGGGCTCTGATACCACTGTTGGGTTTCCGGTACAGCGGCGTGTGTGTGTTCGATCACGTTTCGTAAACATGAACACAGCGGAAGCAATAAAAATAATAAATCTACATTTATTACAACACACACAACACACGCATGCATATTACAACAAGTGTAGACATAACCGTAAATTTAAATTTGCAATAAAAGGAAATTTATCTACGTTATACCTTTCGTATGACGTGTAGCGGGAACGGTATCAACCGGAACGATCCTCGCTAGAATCGTCTCTATCTGTATCTACGCCGAGTTCCTCGGGATGACTTCGCTAAGCCACGAGCTTCGTCTTCGTATGGGTTACTAGCCTCTTGTTGAAGACGACGTGATCGAGAGATGATCACGATCCGAATCCAAATTCGGATCCTAATACGAGTTCTCAAAACTCGCTTCTCCGGAGAGGTATTCGTCAACCAATTGACGAATCCTTCGTCCTCCACCTCAAAGGATTACCGGAGATCGAATCCCCGGTAAGTTAGCCGCTGTCGGAGCTCTAACCGTCGTCCAAACGACGCTCTGACGAGAGGAGATGAAGCTGTCCAGAAAACTGGACAGCTTTGTGGAGGAGTAGGCGCCGGCCAAAACAAGGAAGCCAAGTGCTCACCTTTTCACCGAGGCCTAGGAAGATCACCGGAGGGTCGCCGGGGGATCTCCAGCTGAAGCTTGGACGCCGGCAAAGAGCTGGACGGCGGCTCAAGGGTTGGGCGGCAATGGAGTTGACGCCAACAAGAGGAAGAGGGGTTGGGCGGCCAAGCTAGGGTTTTGGATTAGGGCTTAATTATCCATTAAGCCCTCTTTTATAGAGAACTAATTCTCTTAATGGTTATTGGATCATAACCATTAGGCCCGTTAACCCGCTCCATTAAGATAAGTTAAAATAAACCAAACCATGATGGTTTATTTTAAGTTAAAACGAACCGAACCAACTTTTGGTTCATTCGTTTAAAATAAACCAAACCCTTTGGTTTATTCTCCTCCATTGGATTAGAACCAAACCATTTTGGTTCATCCATTACGTCTTTATAAGACTCAGCCCATCCACGCTTCCATTGCGACTGAAACGATTTCATGCTCGCTTTATATTTGGTCCAACCAAACCTAGTTTCTCTCGGTCTGAGAATCCCATTCTCAAGCTCGTTTTAAATCCTTTGGATTACGCTCGTTGTGCGTGTGACCAAATAGGTTCTCGGTTTATGTTGGCCGTCTATAATTAACCATTAATTATAGAACGATCATGAGTGGCACCTAGTAGTACACCATTAATTATTTTGATGTTTGGATAATTATTTATAGTTAGGAAATATTTGTGATCTAACTGTGAATGTGTTAAGTGTTGGTGCAATCAGCCAAGGTCACGATTGACCGGACTCGAGTTTGACTCGAACTGTATTTTGATGTTAGACAAAACGTATGATATGTGAGAGTCAAGGGAATTCCAACATGGGTTGGCCACTTAAGTCCAAGCTTGTAGCCTTGGCGGTGAAAATCAAATCATGGGGCTTGGTGTTGGGAAAATCCAAGCATAGGGCTTGGTGTTGGTAAAGTCCAAGTGTGTAGTCTTGGCATGGAAAATCTAAGCATGGGGCATGGTGTTGGTAAGTCCAAGTGTGTAGCCTTGGCTTGGAAAATCCAAGCATGGGGCTTGGTGTTGGTATGTCCAAGTGTGTAGCCTTGGAAATGGGAAGTCTTGAGGACTTTGCAAGGTCACTAGTCTCGTAGGCTCGGGGTCCTTGAGTCGGTGAAGGATGGTATTGCGAAGCCCTGCACTTGGTGCATTCGAGGGACCGTCGGACGGGGAGCGAATGGAGTGAGGTCCAAGGGAAGCAGACTTCGAGGGCAAGAGATGCGAATGATGGCATTGCGAAGCCATGTGCTTGGTGCATCCGAGGAATGTAGGCCGAGGGAAGAGAGCTTCGGTGAGTAACTCCATGAGAGGATGAGGTGGACTTGGCCAAGTGGCTAAGATGAAGTGTTAGATGCTCAAACATGATGTTTGAGGTTTTACTCGATGGTCGGATGCTCAAACAAAGTGTTTGTTTGACGTTTTACCCGATAGCAGTCGATTGGTATAGGTGCCGGTTCGATTGATCCATGTTGATGGAAATCGACTGGTGTGTGACTGGTGGTTTCTGGGCCAACAGTCGACTGTTAGACGATCAGTCGACTGCCAAGATACGACAGTCTACGGATGAAGGTAGTCGCAGGCATAGAACGCTCGGTAGCCGACTGATCAGTCGGCTAAGAGGTCAGCAGTCGACTGATGGTATTGGGTAGTCGACTGCCAGTGTATCAGTTGGCTGGATGCAAACGTGGATTAGGCTATTGTCTCACAATGGCTGTAGGAGCAGTCGACTGGGGTCTTATGGCAGTTAACTACTGGGCACGAAATCAGCTCGATGCAGGTTAAAATGGAGCTCGAGATGGAGGATTTCACCAAGGTGTTTGGGGCGATTTTACGGGGGAATTGCTATTGCATTCCAGTCCTTCAAGAGCAATCCAAAGCAAGCAACAAGCAAGTGATCAAAGCAACGTTTTGTAAAGTGTTCTTTACTTGTATTTCATCTTGTCCTTGTATTTTGCTTGTACTTTTGTATTACTGTTGTAATTGCTTGTACGAGATTTCTCCACGTCCGACTTGTTGTCGAGAAGGAGTTTATTAGTGTCGTGCGCATAACACAAGTTCGTTTAGCTCACCCCATGGAGTAGGAACCCTAAGGTTCCGAACCACGTATATCATTGTGTATTTGTGTGTTCTTATATTGTTGTTTAGTATTTCTATTGTTTCCGTTGCTCTAACGGCAATTGTAGACAAGCGACACGCACGAACGATCGAACACCACCATCGTCTACGAATTGGGCTATTCACCCCCTCTAGTTGGCCACCGATGCTCCAACAAGTGGTATCAGAGCGAGGAGATTGTCATCGGACTCACCGCCACAACAATCAACCGAAATGGCCGGTATCAACCTTCAACCACCAAAATTCTAAGGGGATTTTCAATGGTGGAAAAGAAAAATGGAGGTATATCTCGAAATTGATTTTGATATAATATTAATTTTAGAAAATAAAATGCCTAGGGATAAAGAAAATAAGCCGATAGACTTATTTGGTCTAGACTAGGGAATTATAGGGACACAAAGGAATTGTGGAATAAGGTGATAAAATTCCATGAAAATTTTGAACCGGCACAAGTAGAGGAGGAGGCCGAGGAAGAACGTCCATCAACATCTGAGCATGTAGAGGAATTGGAGGAAACCTCCACCTCTATCATTGAAGGGGAGGAGAGGTCTTCCATCCCGGAGCAAGAACGAGAAGAAGTGTCTACATCTGGGAAAAGTGAAGAATAAGAAGAAAATTCCCTAGGTAACTCAAGCATTGTAATTAAGAATAAAAATCACATTATATGCTTTGAGTGTAGGGAAGTCGGGAATTACAAGAGCAAATGCCCAAAATTGGCTAAAGAGAAAGCACCGACACCAAAAGTCAACCAAAAGTCAAAGGATGCCGGAGTCCTCGCTAAGAAGAGAAAAGAGCACATTGTGTACTTCTAATGCAACCAAAGGTGATACTACCGAAGCCAATGCCCTAGGGGGAAAAAGAAGAGGCAAGAAGGAGCTATACAGGTAGGGGGAGCTTCCAAAACAAACCCTAAGGTATATCTTAATGCACCTTCTAGTTCTAGGATTAAAAGGCATGCTAGAAGTTATTTTAGTACTCTTGCTATTGTAATGAAAAGCATGCTAGTATTAATAAATATTATTGTTTAGGTGCTAAGCATGTTAATTTATCTATGGACAAACTTAGGACCAATTACACTAGACCTATTTTACCTAGGGAGAGTATTAGGAGAATAGAAGAAAATTTAGGCATCAACCCTAAGAAGGGTAGGCACATGCCTAAGAAGAAGAGTCTTTCCCAAAAGATTAATGAAAAATCTAAATTAGGAAAATTATAATTAGAGAACCAAGCCTTGAGGTCAAGACTTGAAAAATTAGAAAAGACCCTAGCAAAAATGACAAACTCATTTAAAGGGTCTAATGATCAAAATCTAAGACCTAGGAGACAAGAATCGTCTAGGGGTAAGAAAGGTTTGGGTCACAAACCTAACTCCAAGAAGACTTACCATAATGTTCCATTTAATTATGGAACTATTTCTAGGTCTAGGAAAACCAAGGTTAATAGGGAAGTTATCCCTAAGATTAGCCATGGTGTGTGTCTAGTATAAAAAAATTCAAGAAAATAAAAGGTTGCCACTAAGAAGGTCAAAGGGGGAGTTACCACTAGAGTTGACCTAGGGGAAACCTAATTGACTAATGCTTCAAAGCCAAAAAGGGTCATTAGGAATGTATCTAGGGAAGTTATCCCTAGTGAATACCTTGTTAACCCAAGGAGTTCCAATAGGTATTGGATTCCTAGGAGCGTGATCGATTCACGCTAGATGGGTTAGGGTGTGTCATCCCTAAGTGGATGGGTAGTTAACCTAACCATAGTAGAGTTGACACTTTAGAATGTGTCAATGTGTTTTAAGAAGTTGAAAATTGATCAAAATTGGCAATTTAGGTTTAGAGGTTATATTGCGTCATTTTGGGTTTTTGGCACACTAGGGAAATAGGTAGCATTATGTCAAAATGTATTTAATTCTAAGAAATGGAAATTGGGCTTAACAATTAGGTATTATATACCTTTACATTTTATTTTCCATAATTTATTTGTCATATGCCATGTCATGACATCATGCTCATTTTTATCATATAAAATGTCATGACATTTTAGGTTAATTTTGTGTCATGCTTATGTCTTAGATTGCACTTTTATATGCCATGACATCATGATTATTGGCACATGCTATTTATGTTATCATTTATTCCATAATCATCAATCATGCATTAATTAAAATTGAGTTAAGGACCATGACATGATTTGAAGTCCCTTGCATAAGGGAATCAAATAGTGTTGCCTAGATAAATGCATGTGACCATAGATTAAGAAGAACAAAAACCTACATCTCAAATCAAATTGACTTGTATGTGTTTTTCATACACCTTAGATATGTAAGATACTAGGAAATGAGTTATGTTCATGTGCTTACCTAGTACATCATAATGAACTTAGAACTCATTAGATTTTAGTGATGGATTATTGGGAAAGCATATGTTCAAGCCATGTACATTGAACCCAAAGAACATGATCCAATATAAGGTTTTAAAAACTATTTAAAAATCATTTTAAAAAACCTTGGTGCTATTTATATTTTGATAGAAGTCACCATTGATGATGTTGATACAAAGAGGGCTTAAAACATTAAAGCTTTTCCCATTTTTGAACTTTGTATCAATTTCACTATTTTGTGGGCAAAATATTTTTCAAACATTTTTCACCCATATTGATTGTTATAAGTATTATGCATACGAATTTTCATGATTTTTCAATGTATGTATAATTACTTATGCTTTTTGGATTTTCATTTCTGAAAGCTGAAAACTTCATTTTGCAGTTATCAGTCAACTAGCTGAGAGAGTTGACTGCCAATGCTGATTTCGGGGAAACAAGGTTTCTTAGCCCCATGTTCAGCTATGTTTTGGTTCCCTAACTACTCCTAACCCTAGAACATGCTTTGGAGAGCATTAGAAAGGGTGAAAATCCATTAGACATGGATTAGGAGAAGTGTTTAGGGTGTCTATCGAATTATAACGGAGGTAAAAGTTCAATGTTGAATCTTTTCCCTTAATTCCAATAGTTTAGTGTTCCTATTGGCTTAGGAACTCTCCAAGGACATTGTTGGTGCAATGGTCAAGGGGGAGCAAACTTTTAGGAGGAGGTATCCATCATGGGAAGATGGATGTGTATTTTTCCTCATGGGAGGAAAATTGAGGGATTGCCTCTCTTAAGTGATATGGGATTTATCACTAGGAAGATTGAAGGTATCCAAGATATTTTTGTACCAAGGGGAAGATTGTAATATCTCATAGGATATGAGACATTGACACCCTTGAGGAGGACCTTTTTGATGTATGTCAAAAAGGGGGAGAAGTTATCAATTGGGGTTAGTTGGAATTCTCATTGTGATGTGAGAATTTCCAATTGGGGATAATTTGTAGACTTCAGTTTGAGGTTTTGTCAAACATAAAAAAGGGGAAGATTGTCGGTGCAATCGGGCTAGGTAACGTTTGACCGGAATCGAGTTTGACTTGAACTATATTTTGATATTAGACAAAACGTATGACATGTGAGTGTCATGGGAAGTCCAACATGGGTTGGCCATGTAAGTCCAAGTGTGTAGCCTTGGCGGTGAAAATCCAAGCATGGGGCTTGGTGTTGGGAAAATCCAAGCATAGGGCTTGGTTTTGGCAAAGTCCAAGTGTGTAGCCTTGGCATGGAAAATCAAAGCATGGGGCATGGTGTTGGTAAGTCCAAGTGTGTAGCCTTGGCATGGAAAATCTAAGCATGGGGCTTGGTGTTGGTAAGTCCAAGTGTGTAGCCTTGGCAATGGGAAGTCTTGAGGACTTGGCAAGGTCACTAGTCTCGTAGGCTTGGGGTCCTTGAGTCGGTGAAGGATGGCATTGCGAAGACGTGCGCTTGGTACATCCGAGGGACCACCGAACGGGGAGCGAATGGAGTGAGGCCCAAGGGAAGAAGACTTCGAGGGAAAGAGATGCAAAGGATGACATTGCGAAGTCATGCGCTTGGTGCATCTGAGGGATGTAGGCCGAGGGAAGAGAGCTTCGATGGGGAACTCCATGAGAGGATGAGGTGGACTTGGCCAAGTAACTAAGACGAAGTGTCAGATGCTCAAACATGATGTTTGAGGTTTTACCCGACGGTCGGATGCTTAAACAAAGTGTTTGTTTGAGGTTTTACCTGACAGCAGTCGACTTGTATAGGTGTCGGTTCGACTAATCCAAGTCGATGGTAATCGACTGGTGTGCGACTGGGGGTTTATGGGCCAGTAGTGGACTGCCAAGGGATGGAAGTCAACTATTAGACCATTAGTCGACTGCCAAGAGATGGCAGTCGACTGATGAAGGTGGTCGCAGGCACAGAATGCTCATTAGCCGACTGATCAGTTAGCTTAGAGGTTAGCAATTGACTGATGGTATTGGGCAGTCAACTGCTAGTGTATTTGTTGGCAGGATGCCAACGTGGATTAGGTCGTTGTCTCACAACGGTTGTAGGAGCAATCGACTGAGGTCTTATGGTAGTTGACTATTGGGATCGAAATCAACTCGATGTAGGTTATAAATGGAGCTTGAGATGGAGGATTTTGCCAAGGTTTTTGGGACGATTTTGGAGGGGAATTGCTGCTGTATTCCAGTCCTTCAAGAGCAATCCAAAGCAAGCAACAAGAAAGTGATCAAAGTAAAGTTTTGTAAAGTGTTCTTTACTTGTATTTCATCTTGTCCTTGTATTTTTCTTGTACATTTGTATTACTATTATAATTTCTTCTACAAGGTTTCCCCACCTCCGACTTGTTGTCGAGAAGGAGTTTGTTAGTGTCACGTGCATAACATGAGCTCGTTGAGCTCACCCCGTGGAGTAGGAACCCTAAGGTTTCGAAACATATATATCATTGTGTATTTGTGTGTGCTTGTATTGTTGTTTAGTATTTCTATTGTTTCCGCTGCGCTAATGACAATTGTAGAAAAGCGACATGCACAAATGATCGAACGCCACCATCGTCTACGAATTGGGCTATTCACCCCCATCTTGCCAGCCACTGATCCTCCAACATTAAGTGATAGGAAAATCCAAGTATGAAGACTTGGTAAAGAGAAGTCAAAGTGTGATCTTGGCAAGGAAAGTCAAAGGGAATATTTTGATAGCATAAGTCTAAGCATGTAGTCTTGGCGGCGTAAAATCTAAGTAGACCTTGGCCAAGGAAGTCCAAAGGCAAGGTCTTTGAAGCATAAGTCCAAGCATGTAGTCTTGGTGGTGTAAAGTCCAAGCAAACTTTGGCAAGGAAGAAACGCAAAGCATGACAAAATCAAAGGAAGCTTTTTGAAGGCAAGCGCAAGGACGGAGTCATGGACTCGGAGGAATCCTGGAGGTGTAAGGCTGGTGGATGATGTGAGCAAAACATATAGAGTTTTAGGAGTAGTTTTTTCTCACATCTTGTTACATTTTGCATTAGTTTCATGCATATGTTACTCTGTTTTTTCATGCATTTCCTATTTTCTAGTTCGGAGGTCTGCTCGTTGTTCTTTTGAATGCAAGTTGGCTTTTCGGGCAAAAAGATGCATTTTCGTAGCGAAAGAAGGACATTTCATGCTAGACGCAGAGTGGGGCATGGCCAGGGCGTGTGGATTCACACGGCCGTGTCCGATGGGCGAAGATCAACACACTAGGGCCACACACGGCATGGCCGTGTGGAAACACACGGCCGTGTGGTGGCCCGATGCAGTTGCGCGACTAGGGTTTTTTCTCGATTTCACAGTGGTCCGAGGCGATGTCTATATAAGGAAGGCTCCGCCCAAACCCTAGGAGGAGGCACGATGGCTAGGACAGCACGTCGAAGCCCTAAAAATCTTCGGTAACTCGCAATGGGGAGGAGGAACACCGCCGGAGGTCCACAACTTGCAATACAACGTCGGAGAGAAGATCACAACGCATTGTATATCTCTATTTCTGTGCTTTATCTCTATTGTATTCAAACTTAAACATGTTTTGTGATTCTTCCTTCGTATTTATAGAGTAGTACTTTTGATTCTAGGATTAGGGAGTAGCTTGAGTTCATATACAATGTTGGTTCATATTAAATTCTGGCCAAAAGTTTGATTTGACAGTTGGTAATTGTTCTCTATTATACTTTCATGAATTTGACTTTCTTTCCGCTGTGCTTAGGTGACACAAGGTGGTGATAGCCCTCGCAATCTATATTTAGGAGGTTTGATCAAGGAACCTAGGGGTAAACCTGACCTCCCGTAACTGCGAGGAGAAGGGAGAAGTGGAATCGCAAATTGTTGGACTTACCGAGCCGCAAAATCTGCTTTTTGCGTTGGAGAAACCTCGGAAGTCCGGCCATGGATCCGTGTGAAGTATAACAAAAACTACATGTATATGTTTAAAACCTTAGATCTACCTTAGATCTACAAGATGAGAGCGTTACCCTCATAGCGACGCCCTTCGTTTATCCCGCTCGTCCAAATGGCTTGCCGGAACTCAAGAGTGTCAAGTGTACACTCCTCTATTGGTATCCACACAGAAAAATGGTGGAGGAAATCAACCTTGAGTGTACTAGCACTCCATGGAAGTTTCGGCCAAGGGAGTATTGGGAGAGAAAGAAGGAGAGCAAGGAAGAAGATGATGAAGTTAATCACAAAATAACTTCACACCATGAATAAAGTTGTCGGCCCCTTCAAGTTGGGGGGTTACATGCATGCATGTAACTCCAAGAGCCAATGGCTCTTAGTCTCCCTCATGAGGTGGAACCACATGATAAGTCCATGATGATGTGGAACATCATCATTGGCCGACCCCATGCCAAGTCACCATGACATGGCAATTGGTCAAGTCAAAATTGACCATTTATCTTCCATCTCAAGTCAAGTCAAACTTGACCTATTATCTCCCATGGTTGATCAAATCTAACCACTTGATTCAAGTCAATTTGATTTAATGAATCTCTATTCATTAATTTAAATTGACTCAATGAATCAAATCTAAATTAGACTCATTCAACACTTGAATCAAATTGAGTTTAACTCAATTAGTCTAATTTGGATTACTCTTAATCCAATTTGGTTCATCCCATAAACCTAATCCTCATGGTTCATCATATGAACCTAATCTCCATCTAATTGTCCTTTGTGTGTGACCCTATATGTTCTGGTAACGTTGGCAATGCTCCTAAACCGATTTAGGAACATAAGCAATGAGCGGTATCTAGAAACACATCATTGCTACCCAAGTTACAAGAATGTTGAGATCCAACATCACCTTTGTAACTACTAATTGTGAGTCTCACAATATGTGACAATGTCCCTCTATCCATGATATCTAGATTTACCAATTGATGCATAGACTATGTCATCCTCCGTACAATCTATATCTTGAACTCAAAGTTGACTCACTCTAATCAAATGAGCTAAATATCTCATATTGACTCATTTGGGCATGGCCATGCACTTCGTGGTCTCACTCTATCAAGAATAACGATGTCACTCCCGTCATATAGGAGGGATAGATCCCATCTACATCACTCACATCCCTCCTCATAATTTGTTACATACCCAGTAATCGCCTTTATAGTCCACCCATTTACAGGTGATGTTTGACGAAGCCAGAGTATGCAACTCCTTATGTAGGGAACCATGGTGACTTCAGGTCCAAGAACTAATAGTCATACTAATAGTCACATGAGAAAGTATATGACACTCATATAATGATTCATGATACTTTCTCATGGCGGGTCATTCAGTATATATTCTCCAATGCATACCCATGTGTCAACTTGATATCTCATATCCTTGACTTGTGAGATCAAGTCATCAAGTTGACCTACATGCTAGTCTCTACGCATTAATATTGTCTCTGAATGTTAATACTTGACTAGGAATGATTAAGAGTAGTGTTCTCTATATCATCTCATTATCGATTCAACCAATCGATTGATATATATAAGAACCTTCTACTCAAGGACGTTATTATACTTAGTTATTTGACACCAATACAAGTAAATATAATAACCATGCCTTTATAAAGAGGAATATGATACAATAAAGTCCATACAACAATCATCACATGTCTAGGGCTTTCACTAACAATCTCCCACTAGCACTAGTGCTAATCACCGTATCTAATAGCCAATGACTTAGTGTGACCATCATGCTTTTTTTGTGCCAAAGCTTTGGTCAAGGGATCTGCGATGTTAGCCTCTATGGGTACTCTGCAAATCTTCACATCTCCTCTATCGATAATCTCTCGAATGAGATGGAAGCGCCATAGTATGTGTTTGGTCCGCTGGTGTGAGTGAGGTTTCTTAGCCTGCGCAATCACTTCATTGTTGTCATAATAGAGTTCTATAAGATTTGCTATGCTAGGAACCACCCCAAGCTCAGTAATGAACTTGCGGATCCAAATTGCCTCCTTTGCTGCCTCTAATGCAGAAATATACTCGGCCTCTATTGTAGAATCAGCAACTGTGTCCTGCTTCAAACTCTTCCAGCTCACAGCGCCACCATTCAAGCAAAACACGAACTCTGACTGTGATCTATAATCTTCCTGGTCAGTTTGGAAGCTGGCATCGCTGTAACCCTTTACAGCTAGCTCCTCATCACCTCCAAATATCAAGAAATATTCTTTAGTCCTTCTCAAGTACTTAAGAATATTCTTGACTGTTATCCAGTGACGCTCACCTGGATCTGACTGGTATCTACTCATCATGCTTCAAAGCATACGAGACATCAAGACGAGTACATAGCATGGTGTATATGATAGATCCTATAGCAGATGCATAAGGGATCTTATCCATGTGGTCCTCTCCTCTCTAGAAGAGGGACATTGAGTCTTTGAAAGACTCACACCATGTGACATCGGCAGAAGTCCCTTCTTAGAATTCTGCATGGTAAACCATAGTAATACCGTGTCAATATATGTACTCTGACTTAGGCCAAGAAATCTCTTAGACCTATCTCTATAGATCTTGATGCCTATAATATAGGCTGCTTCACCTAAGTTCTTCATTGAGAAGCACGTCCCCAGCCAAGTCTTCACAGACTGTAGCGAAGGGATGTCATTCCCAATGAGTAGTATGTCATCCACATACAATACAAGGAAGACAACTGTGTTCCCATTAACCCTCTTGTAGACACAGGGTTCATCTTCATTCTTGATAAAACCAAATTGTTTGATCGCATCATCGAATCAAAGATTCCAGCTCCGAGAAGCTTGCTTTAGCCCATAAATCGACCTTTGCAACTTGCATACCTTCCCAGTATGCTATGGATCCACAAAACCCTCAGGCTGTGTTATGTACACATCCTTGAGTAAGTTTCCATTCAGAAATGCAGTTTTGACGTCCATCTGCTAGATCTCATAATCATGGTACATTGTAATAGCAAGCATGATCCGAATGGACTTAAACATCTCCACTGGAGAAAAGGTTTCATCATAGTCAATACCATGAATTTGCTTGAAACCTTTAGCCACCAATCGGCCCTTATAGGTATGCGTATGTCCATCCATGTCAATCTTTCTCTTAAAGACCCACTTGCATCCAATGGGTTTGACTCCTTCAGGTGGATCAACCAAAGTTCATACTGTTAGGGCAATATCTTGCCGTAATATGGTTTTGATGGTGTGGCAAAGGGTTTAAGTTAGTTTGATATGTTGATTTGATATGTGCGTTGAAGTCGTGCAGGACTTAGTAATTCGCACATAGAGTCGTGGCGAGTTTCACATCTCATGACTCGTGCCTTGAGTCGGTGAAGGATAGCTTTGCGGAAGCCGTACGCTTGGAGCATCCGAGGGACCACCAGACGAGAAGCTTGGAGTGAAGCCGGAGGAAGTAGACTTCGAGGCAAGAGACGCGAAGGAGCATTGCAGAGTAGTGCGCCTGATGCTGCCGAGGGACGTGGCCGAGAACGAAGAGAACTTCGAAGGCAAGGGACTCTGAGAGATGAGAGTGAGCGATTGTAACCCGGGGAGGGGTAGCTCTTAGGTGAAACTTGGCCATTTGGCCAAGTGTCGGATGGGTTTTCCTGACACCAGTCGACTACCATATCATGGCGGCGCTCAGTCGAGTGAGTTCGACCGTATCCGTGATGGGTTTTATGCCCAATGATCGCCATGGAATGACAATGATCGGCCGAGGATATCACGCAGACGCGAGAACGCTCGTGGCCGATGGCGCGCGATCGACTACGGAAGATCGATCGGGTGAGGTCCATCGATCGCCAAGAGTTTCGTTGGACTACAACGATCGGGATTCGACGTGTTCGGAGGCCGTTGTAGTGCAATGACGGTCGGCGCCATGGGCAGTGATCGGTAGTGGCGCCAACGGGAAGAAATCAGCCCTCTCTATAAAAAGAGAGGGTGTGAGCCTTTGAGAGGCTAATGCTTATGCTCTAAGTGATCTTCCTAGTGCCCCACAAGCTCTAAACTCTTCTTACTTGTTTTTACTCCATTCTTATTGTAAGAAGAGTGATCTTGATTGTAAAGGTTACCTCCACCTAGCTTGGTGCAAAGGAGAGACCAATAGTGATTGGCTTCGGAGGAGTGATTCACCTCGGACGAATCGGGATCGTGGATTAGCGGCGTAGCCGTGAACCACATTACATTCTTTGTTAGCATTTGTATTTTCGTTTATCACTTTGTCTTTATTGTTTATGCTTCTGCTTGCGCTAACGATTGTGTAGACGAGCAAACGAACGAGAGAATTCCAACATCCATAGGAAGAGGGCTGTTCACCCCCCTCTAGCCGGCCGTTCGATCCCCTACAAGTGGTATTAGAGCCAAGGAAAGCTTGTCAAGGACTAACCGCCACAACAAGCAATTTTCAAAATGACCGACTCAAACATCCATCCTCCAAAGTTTGAAGGAGAATTCGCTTGGTGGAAGAAGCGAATGGAGGTATTTTTCGAAACGGATTTTGATATTATGATTACAATGGAATCCGGTTTCGTTTTGCCTAGGGATGAAGAGGGGAAGCCAATAGAGAAACCTAGGTGGACCAAAAGGCAAAGGGAAGAGAACCTTGCAAATTCAAAAGCCAAGCATCATCTCTTCAATGTGCTTCCCCAACAAGAAATCAACCGAATAGGAGAATGCCTAAGCGCCAAGGAGATGTGGGAGAAGCTAATTGAGCTTCATGAAGGCACATCCGAGGCGAAGCTAGCAAGGAGAGATCTCCTCCGCTCCCAACTATCCAACATTAAATTAGAAAAGGGAGAAAAGGTAACTTCTTTGCATTCTAGATTCAAAGAAATTTTAAATGGACTAACAAGTGTAGGAGAAAGGCTCTCCAATCGCGATATGATAATGAAGGCCATAAATGCTTTCCCTCGATCATCCAAGTGGAGTTCAATGGTGGACTCATTTTACATGTCAAAGAATCTAGAGGTAAGTACTCTAGATGAATTTTTCTCCACTATGGAATTGCATGAATCTAGGCTTGAAGGAATACAAGAGGAGCCTAGAATTCAACCCTCAAGAGGAGTAGCCTTGATGGCAAACAAGGGGAAGAAGAAGATAGAGATCCCCTCCTCCTCGGATGATGAAGCCTCTACCTCCTCCATGGATAGCACGGAAGAAGCCTACATGGTAAGGAAGGTAAGACGTGCATTTAAGAATTTTAGATTTGATAAATCTCATGATAGGAATAGAAGACCAAGGGGGAAGGTCATATGCTACAATTGCCAAGGAGAGGGGCACATAAGGGACAATTGTCCTCTCCTAAACAAGAGCAAGGAAGAAAGGAAAAAGAAAGAAGAAAAGAAGAAGAAAAAGGGGAGCAAGAAAAAGAAGGAAGAGGAGAAGAAGACAAAAGAAAAGGGGAAGACCAAAGCTCTAAAGGCAAGGACTTGGGATGACCCATCCTCATCCTCCTCATCATCATCGGATGAGGAGAATGCCTTTGTCACCAATTTGGCCTTGATGGCCTTTGATGACTTGGATTGCTCTTCATCCGAAAATGAAGGATTAAGCTCAAGAGGAGAGAGCTCAAGTGAAGGGGGAGCTTCTACATCCTCCTCATCCGAAGAAGAGGATATGGAAACTATGGTAACGAAAGCCTCTCCTAAGAAAATAGTTTCCATAATTTCTAGTTTAGCTAAGGACTTGTTTGGAATGAAGAAGAAGAAAAAAAGCATGCTAGATCAAATTAAGGCATTAGAAAATAAGCTAGAAAATGCATGCTTAAATAATAATGATACTTCTTCTTGACATGATGATGCATGCTCACATGACTATATGCCTTTGGATGTTAATGATGCATGCATAGAGGAAAATAGGGCACCAAGGGAAAAGGTAGATTATTTAACAAAAGCCCTAGAGAAATTCACAATTGGCTCCAATACATTGAACATGATCTTAGGGAGCCAAAGAGCTAGTTTCAACAAAAAGGGCCTAGGTTATAAAGAAAAGAAAAACGAAAAGGCCTATAAATGCCTAATAGCTAGGGGACAAGATAAAAAGAAAGTAATTGCTAGAAAATGGATCCCCAAGGAATACTTAGTGAACCCAATAGGAAAGAACTTATTTTGGGTTCCAAAATCTATTCTTAAGGGTTAGGTTAACCCCTAGGGTAGTCAACCATAGGCAATTAACCTATATCACATTTTGGTTGACTTAGGATGACGGGACAATATTTTTTTGATAGTGTTGGGTGATGATAACGTGCCCATAAATAGATAATAATGCTTAAATCATAATGATTAATGTAATTGCTATGAATGTTTGAAATCATGATTTATGATTTTAATATTTGGCACGTAATCATGAGAAATAGGGTTGAATCATGCTTTAGGTGATACTTTACTTATAATCATAATATAATACCTAATGCATGATTATAATTTGATGAAGACATGTATTTCATGATCATAATGTGAAATTCATTCATATATGCCTTTATGATCATGAGGATTATTAGGTTGATACTTAACCTTGATAGAATTGCATGAATATATTGGTTAAGTATACACAAATACCCCCTAGGATGCATCTCACACTCACCATAGGCTACCTTGATTGAAAACTTAGCATGAGTGAGATGTTAGGATGATACAAATGTCCACTAATGCCTATGGCATTTAGATGGTCATTAAATGTATCAAAATAGCAATAATAGACCAATCATGGGGAAGACTTATGTTTAATTCATAGAAATATTGCCCAAAGATCATGGTTGGATATTTCATATGTTTTCAAAACAATTTCTTACCCTAAAATCTATGTATTCATGTTTTGAAACAATGGATACAAAACTAGGTAGTTAACTTGATACTATTATGATAAAAAACTAGTGGTTTTTTAAAGCTTTTGGATTTTTGGCAAATCTCGGAAAATATAATGATTTTTCTTGAAAAACTATTTTTCACTGATAGATATACTTAAAATAAATGTGTTCCCAAAATTTCATGATTTTTCAAATTTTCTGGAATTTTTAATGCATTTCAAATTAGAAAATCGAATTTGAATCCATTAGTGATCATTGCCATCTTGATAGCGATGATCGATAACCTGAAAAACAGCCCAATATTTTCTGATTTCAGATTTTAATCAAGTTTTTGGTGTTCTCTTTCTACTATACTTGATGCCATGAGTTTATAAATTAGGATTAATCTTTTTGATGGTGTCAAAGGGGGAGAAATGTATGTTTAAGTAAAGGGGAACATATTTAGGGGGAGAAATGATTATGCTTATGATAGGGGGAGAACATTTTTATGGGGAGTTTCATGGATTAAGGGAGAGTTGCATGTTGCTATATCATATTTATGTTTACATGCTCTCTTTCCTTTAAAATTTATATCAAATATTTTTACCTAACTTAAACGAATTGCCACACATCAAAAATGGGGAGATTGTTAGGGCAATCTCTTGCCGTAATATGGTTTTGATGGTGTGGCAAAGGGTTTAAGTTAGTTTGATATGTTGATTTGATATGTGCGTTGAAGTTGTCCAGGACTTAGTAATTCGCACATAGAGTCGTGGCGAGTTTCACATCTCATGACTCGTGCCTTGAGTCGGTGAAGGATAGCTTTGCGGAAGCCGTGCGCTTGGAGCATCCGAGGGACCGCCAGACGAGAAGCTTGGAGTGAAGCCGGAGGAAGTAGACTTCGAGGAAAGAGACGCGAAGGAGCATTGCAGAGCCGTGCGCCTGATGCTGCCGAGGGACGTGGCCGAGAACGAAGAGAACTTCGAAGGCGAGGGACTCCGAGAGATGAGAGTGAGCGATTGTAACCCGGGGAGGGGTAGCTCTTAGGTGAAACTTGGCCATTTGGACAAGTGTCGGATGGGTTTTCAGACACGGTCCGATCGCCATATCATGGAAGTCATTGCTCTAAGATAGTGAGTTCGAGTATCCGGTGATGGGTTTATGCCCGATAGTCATTGCGCGAGGATATCGTGCACGCAGAACCGCTCGTAGTCGATAGGCGATCGACTCACGGAGGCAATGATCGGTGAGGTCCATCAGTCGACTGCCAAGAGTTCCGTTGGATTACAACGGTCGGGATTCGACGTGTTCGGAGGCCGTTGTAGTGACGACAGTCGACTACCATGGGCAGCAGTCGACTGGTGGCGGCCAACGGGAAAAAATCAGCCCTCTCTATAAAAAGAGAGGGTGTGAGCCTTTGAGAGGCTAATGCTTATGCTCTAAGTGATCTTCCTAGTGCCCCACAGGCTCTAAACTCTTCTTACTTGTTTTTACTCCATTCTTATTGTAAGAAGAGTGATCTTGATTGTAAAGGTTACCTCCACCTAGCTTGGTGCAAAGGAGAGACCAATAGTGATTGGCTTCGGAGGAGTGATTCACCTCGGACGAATCGGGATCGTGGATTAGCGGCGTAGCCGTGAACCACGTTACATTCTTTTTTAGCATTTGTATTTTCGTTTATCGCTTTGTCTTTATTGTTTATGCTTCCGCTTGCGCTAACGATTGTGTAGACGAGCAAACGAACGAGAGAATTCCAACATCCATAGGAAGAGGGCTATTCACCCCCCTCTAGCCGGCCATTCGATCCCCTACACATACTTGGTTGGTGTACATGGATTTCATCTCGGATCTCATGGCCTCTAGCCATTTCTCAGAATCTGGGCTCATCACAGCTTCCTGATAGGAGGTAGGCTTATTCTCAATGAGTATAACGTCATCATGGTCAGACAAGAGAAATGAATATCTCTCAGGGTGACGACGTACCCTATCAGACCTACGAAGAGGTAGGTCTACCTGAACAGGTGGTTGTTCTACAACTCTTTGTGCAACAATCTCATCACCCACAACACTTTTGTGGTTCCTATTCAACCTCCATCAAGGTCTTAGTGTTATGGTCCTTATCTTGAATTTCTTCAAGATCGAACGTACTCCCACTAGTTTTTCTAGAAACAAAATCCCATTTTAGAAAAACCCCAGTCTTTGCCACAAACACTTTGTGCTGACTGGGAATGTAGAAGTAATATCCCTTCGTCTCCTTGGGATATCTAACAAAATAGCACTTATCGGATTTGGGTCCCAGTTTGTCTGAGACTTGACGTTGAACGTAAGCCTCACAACCCCAAATCCTCATGAAAGACATCTTGGGATTTCTCCCTGTCCATATCGTATATGATGTCTTTATCACAACCTTGGATGGTACACAGTTAAGTGTGAAGGCTGCTGTGTCAAGAGCATATCCTCAAAAGGATATAGGAAGATCTGTGTGACTCATCATAGATCGTACCATATCTAATAGGGTACAATTCCTCCTTTCAGATACACCATTCCACTGTGGTGTTCCAGGAGGAGTGAGTTGGGATAGAATCCCACACTCAGCTAGATAGTCACGAAACTCATGGCTAAGGTATTCACCACCTCAATCTGATCGAAGTATCTTAATACTCTTGCCAAGTTGGTTTTGTACTTCATTCTTGAATTCTTTGAACTTTTCAAAGGATTCAGATTTATGTGTCATCAGGTACACATAACCATATCTACTGAAGTCATCAGTAAATGTAATGAAGTACCTGTAACCACCTCTAGAAGCAACATTGAAAGGATCACATACATCACTATGTATAAGTCTTAACAAGTCTATTGCTCTCTCGCTGTGTCCACTAAAGGGAGTCTTGGTCATCTTGCCTAAAAGGCATGACTCGCATGTCTCATATCATTCAAAATCAAATTAGTCCAGCAGCCCATCCTTATGGAGCTGGGATAAGCGATTCTCATTTATGTGACCTAAGCGACAATGCCAGATATAGGTTTGGTTCAACTCATTTGACTTGAACCTTTTGGTACTTATGTTATAGATGGAGCTCTCTAAGTCTAGAAAGTAGAGTCCGTTCAATAGAGGTGCACTACAATAGAACATATCATTTAAATAAATCGAACAACATTTGTTCTTTATTATAAATGTAAATCCTTTCTTGTCCAAACAAGAAACCGAAATTATGTTCTTAGTTAAAGAAGGTACATAACAACATTTATCTAGTTCTAATACAAGCCCAGAGGGCAGATATAGATCATAAGTTCCTACAGCAACAGCAGTAACTCTTGCTCCATTGCCTACTCGTAGGTCCACCTCGCCCTTTGTCAATGCCCTGCTATTTCTCAACGCCTGCACATTGGTACAAATATGAGATGCACATCCGGTATCTAATACCCATGATGAAGAAATAGATAGATTGACTTCTATAATATTTATACCTGAAGTAGAAGTCTCACTTCTCTTCTTCTTAAGATCTTTCAGGTATGCTTTATAGTTACGCTTCCAGTGTCCAGCTTCCTTGCAGTGGAAGCAAGTCCCTTCTTTTGCCACCCCTCCTTTGGGTTTCAGTTCTTTACCTTTGCCCTTGGCTTGGGACTTTCCCTTACCTTTAGGCTTGCCCTTGCCTACAAGAACAAAGGTATATCTTTATGTTTAGTTGTTGAAACATGTTTAGCGGTGTTATCTACCAGTGTCTGGTGTGTAGATACAGGAGCCACTGATCATGTCTGCAATACTTTACAGGGGTTCCAGAAAACCCGACGACTAGCTGAGGGAGAGATTACCGTCTTCATGGGCAATGCTTCAAAGGTGGCGGCTATTGCAGTGGGAGACGTTTATTTATCTTTTGATAGGAATAAAGTTTTGGTTTTGAGAAATTGTCTTTATGTACCTACTTTTAGAAAGAATTTAATTTCAGTTTCTAAATTGTTCATGGATGGATATTCTGTTTCTTTTAATGACAAAGTGGTTATAAAAAGGAATAGGGAGATTATCTGTTCTGGTACATTGGTTGACAATTTATATACTCTTGAACCAAAAACTCCCACGATGTATATAGAAGTCAATAACTCATCTTCTAAGTCTAATAAGAGAAAAGAACCTTCGCAAATGAACCAGACATATCTTTGGCATCTAAGGCTTGGTCATATTAACCTAAGCAGAATTCAAAGGTTGATAGCTGATGGACCTTTGGGTTCATTAGTGGTGGAGGATCTCCCAACCTGCGAATCTTGCTTGGAAGGTAAAATAACCAAGAGGCCTTTCAAGGCCAAGGGGTATAGAGCCAAAGATGTGTTAGAATTGGTTCATTCTGATTTGTGCGGTCCTATGTCTATCCAGGCAAGAGGTGTTTTTGAATATTTTGTCTCTTTTATAGACGATTATTCAAGATATGGATACATTTACTTGATGCGCTGCAAGTCTGAATGCTTTGACAGGTTTAAAGAATTCAAGGCTGATGTGGAGAACTATCAAGGTAAGAGTATCAAGACCCTATGATCTGATTGTGGTGGTGAGTACCTCTTGGGAGAGTTTAGGAATTACTTATCAGAGGCTGGGATTTAATCCCAATTGTCTGCACCTGGCACACCCCAACAGAATGGTGTAGTGGAGCGAAGGAATAGGACTCTTATGGAGATGGTCAGATTGATGATGAGTTATTCTGAATTACCTGTTTCGGTCTGGGTGTATGCGCTGGATACGGCAATGTATACTCTGAACTTGGTTCCATCTAAATCAGTACCTTCTACCCCTGTAGAATTGTGGACTAGGCGAAAGCCTAGTCTAAGACATATTCGGATATGGGGGAGTCCAGCACATGTGCTGATGGCTGATGCTGGTAAGTTGGAACCTCGTACAGAAGTGTGCATGTTTGTTGGCTACCCTATGGGAACGAAAGGTGGTTTGTTTTATAATCCTAGAGATCAGAGGGTGATCGTTAGCATGAACGCCAGATTTCTAGAGGAGGATTATGTAATGAACCACAAGCCCAAAAGTAGGATTGTTCTTGAGGAGTTGACAGGGGAAGTCCTGACTTCAGTACCACCGGTACAAGAGGAGATACCACAAGTCACTGCACCACGTGTCACAGAGCATACACAGGAGGCACCTCGTCATAGTGGGAGGGTTGTTAGACAACCCGAGAGATTCATGTTTTTGGGAGAGTCTTCGGACTTAGTCCCTGGTGAACATGAACCTAATCCCTGGACATATGACGAGGCACTCCAAGATAGAGATGCGGTATCTTGGCAAAGAGCGATGAATTCAGAGATAGAATCTATGGATTCTAATCAAGTCTGGGAGCTAGTAGAACCACCCGATGGTGTAAAAACCATTGGATGCAAGTGGATCTACAAGAGAAAGAGAGGGGTAGACGGGAAGGTTGAGACCTTCAAAGCTAGGCTTGTTGCGAAAGGGTATACTCAAAAAGAGGGTATCGATTATGAGGAGACCTTTTCGCCGGTAGCTATGCTTAAGTCTATCCGGATTCTCTTATCTTTAGCTGTTCATATGGAATATGAGATTTGGCAGATGGATGTCAAGACAGCTTTCCTTAACGGAAGTCTTGAGGAGAACATCTATATGCGGCAACTAGAGGGATTCATTGCTAAAGGCAAAGAGCATCTTGTATGTAAGCTTAATCGGTCCATTTATGGATTGAAGCAAGCTTCTAGATCTTGGAACATCCGCTTTGATGAGGTAATCCAGTCATATGGATTTATTCAAAGTCCGGATGAGCCTTGTGTATACAAGAGATGTGACGGAAATGTAGTGGTGTTTCTTGTACTATACGTAGATGACATTTTGCTAGTTGGCAACAATATCAAAGTGTTATCAGACGTAAGCGTATGGTTGTCCAAACAGTTTGACATGAAGGACTTGGGAGAAGTGGGACACATTCTTGGGATCAAAGTTATAAGGGATCGCAAGAAAAGGATGTTGTGCTTATCTCAAGCTTCATACATTGGCACTATCCTTGCTTGTTTTAGCATGCAGAACTCCAAGAAAGGTTTTCTCCCTTTTAGGCATGGAGTTCCTTTATCTAAAGAGATGTGTCCCAAAACATCAAAGGAGATAGAGGACATGAAGTCGGTTCCTTATGCTTCGGCAGTAGGAAGCCTTATGTATGCTATGCTATGTACGAGACCGGATATCTGCTTTGCCGTGGGCATGGTTAGCAGATATCAGAGTAATCCTGGACAGGGACATTGGACTGCGGTAAAGCATATATTGAAGTACTTGAGAAGGACTAGGGATTATATGCTGGTTTACCGGGCAGATCAATTAGTCCCTGTGGGTTACACGGATTCGGATTTCCAATCAAATAGGGACAAGAGTAAGTCTACCTCGGGGTTTGTGTTTACTTTTGGAGGTGGAGCCATAGTATGGAGGAGTGTCAAGAAGAAATGCGTGGCGGACTCTACCATGGAAGCTGAGTATGTGGCAGCCTCTGAGGCAGCCAAGGAAGCTGTATGGCTCAGGAACTTCTTGATGGACTTGGATGTGATTCCTGGTTTGCCCAGAACTATCACAATTTATTGTGATAACAGTGGTGCAGTTGCAAACTCGAAGGAACCACGAGGCCATAAGGCGAGTAAACACATAGAGCGCAAGTACCACCTTATACGAGAGATCGTAAAACGAGGAGAAGTTGTTGTCACCAAGATTGCATCAGAGGATAACCTAGCGGATCCATTCACTAAGGCCCTTCCAGCGAAAGCGTTTGATAGGCATGTGGAGGACATGGGGATCAGATGTATGACAGTGTGATGACGGCATAGTCTTTTAGTATAAGTGGGAGAGTGTTGGAATGTATACTGAAAGCCTAGCTCTTTTTGTATGAACATTTTATTTTGAAATAAGAATCACATGATCATTGGTTGCACTTTATATTTATTATATGTTTGCATATTGTCTAATACTTTACATTGTAGATAACATGGTGTTTGGTGTGGCACAGAAGATCATGTTATCAGTCCCTTGTAGAATATAAGTAGAGGCTCACGACCAAGATGGTTTTGGACAAACCATTGGCATGGTTGTAGTGTAGCTTGGTATTGTTTTGTCTTGAACATAGAGTTACACTAGTACACTTAGGTGTATTGAGCAAGACCGACATAGAGGTGATTCAATTTATTGCTGACTACATAATTGAATCGGACCTCGGATATTATGTTGTACATGCTCTTAATCCCGATATAAAAACGGGAACATGTACTTAGTATTTATTTCTTTGATTTACCAAAGGGTGAGATTTAGATAGATTAAATCAATATGCCCGGTAAGTTGGGAAATGATATTATTTACATGGTGTGTCGTTCATTATACGAGAAAACCGTGTCCTATATATTAGGTTGATGATGTCCCCTTGAGGAGCTCATAAGGTTCATCATGTAAACCCAGCTGGTTGACTTAGTCAACATGATGATAAGGTTGAGTGGTACTACTCGAAGAGTTAGATGTTAATTAATTGATGGTCAGTAAATCAATTAATTGACGGACATTCGATATCTTAAACACGGGGAGATGAATGTACAAATGATATATGGAGCCCATATTAATTTATGGGGGTTGGTGAGGTAGTTCAATGATGATCCTCTAGTGGAATGGAACATCATTGATGGATCAAGTTTGTGTGGTTCCGATCCATCAGGTTGCCAAGATCCAACTCCTCCTTATGGTCCCAATCGTAGCCTAATATAATCCTCATTAAGTCTAGATCTAAGAATATAAAACAAAACCCTAGAACCAACGGTTGGGATTAAATCCCTAGATCCGATGGTTGGGATGAAACCCTAGAACCAACGGTTGGGATTAAATCCCTAGATCCGATGGTTAGGATGAAACCCTAGAATCGACGGTTGGGATTAAATCCCTAGATCTGAAGGTTGGGATAAAACCCTAGATCCGATGGTTGGGATGAAATCCTAGATCCGAAGGTTGGGATGAAATCCTAGATCTGACGGTTGGGATGAAACCCTAGATCCGACGGTTGGGATAAAAACCCTAGATCCGACGGTGGAGATTAAATCCCTAGATCCGACGGTGGAGATTAAAGGAGGCTTAAGCCCAATTCTATAAATAGAGGGCTTAGGTTGGGCGGCATGTGATAGTTCAATTGGAGTTAGGGTTTAAGGTTGGGCGGCTAGGGTTTGGAAGCTTGGACTTGGGCGGCAACTCTTGGACAAGTGGTCGGCGCCCATCTTCTTCCATCAAGACTTGGCTGACGCCCATCCTCTTGGTCCCTCTCTTATTGCTTGTCCGGTGGCAACCTCTCTTCAAGGTTGGCCGGCGTTCACTCCTCCATTCTCTCCAAGGTGGTCGGCGGTTCCCCTTACATTGGTGGCCGGCGCTTCATCCATTCGTTCTTTGGCCGGCGGTTACATCAAACTCCCTTGCTTGGTGGCCGGTTCTAGAAAGGAGAAGTTTTGTTGGTTCTTCTCTTTGTTCGCAGCGAACAAGGTGTTGGATCGATCGGATCGCTAGAGGGGGGGGATGAATAGCGATAGAAATTTTTCGTTAAAACGCGAGTAGACACAGCGGAAGATAAAAACAAAAATAGAGACAATAGACACAAAGGTTTTACTTGGTTCGTAGCCGAAGGCTACTACTCCAAGGCCCTAGTGGTCCTTGACCACATACGGAGGGCAAACTACTAAAAAGCTCCTCCTCGTTGGAGGTAGGAGTTAGACGGATACACAAGATGATAAAAGCTCAAGGTAGAGGGACACTCCCCCTCTCCTTGATATGATTTAAAGCTCGAAATAAGAACAACTTATAAACTGAAATATGATTCAAACTTTCGTTACCGACAACTTCAAAGGATGGAGTTTGAAGCTCTAGTCGTCGTCTCGGCAGCGCTTCGTCGTAGGGATGTCGGAGAGTCGGAGCGTATCGGAAGCACTTGGAAGCTTTTTTTGATGAAAAACCCTAAGACAAGCCCTCCTTTTATAGCCTTTGAGCCCCTTTTCGAGAGGAACCCTAGCCAATCAAAATTGAGAACCAATCTCCTTAAAATGGGGTGATAAGCCTTGACTCCTCGAATCTGATCATTGACCATCAGTCGACTGATGGCCATCATCGATCGTGATGGCGACATCGATCGAGTCCGACCTTGGCGATCGACTTTTGGGCAATCGAGTCCTCAAGGTTGTAGGCGATGCTAGTGAGGCAAAGTTAGCTCAAAGAAAACATTATTTTTGTCACGCCCGCCCTTTCCTGGACCCTAAATGTCCGGAGGGTCGGCGCGTGACGCGACCGTGCATACTTACATTACATACAGCAGAAGACTTTAGGCATTGTTTTTTTTTTCTTTTAAACATAAACACGCATTGACATACATATATATATATACTTCTTCTTCTTCATAAACATAGAGTGTGCTTCATAACATGTATAAATACTTCTTCTTACTTCTTCCTTACTTCTTCTTATCATCATAGAGCATGCATCATATATAAATAGATACTTCTTCTTTACTTCTTCTTATCAACATAGAGCATGCATCATATATAAATAGATACTTAGTGTTTGGTAGGTTCATGGCATCATCATCATAAGTAAACATAGGTAAGGACCTCCATAGACATCATCATCATAGGTAAACATGTATATGTATATAGACTTAACGGATCTTTTCCAACATGCCACTACCACACACATTGGCCCTCCCCTGCTCCCTTTAGTTTATCCATCCCTTACCCTTATCTGCAGTACGAGGGAAAGACAACTATAAGCACATAGGCTTAGTAAGATACTGTCCTACTCACAAAAGCCATACATCACCATTAATCATAGCATGTAGCATTCATAACATATAAGCAATATAATAGGCGACATACATGGCATCATCAACTTAACATGTAACATAACATCATACATATCATGTAACGTATATAACATAAGAATGTAAACATTCCTAACATCTCATCAAACGCAACATGTGAACATACACATCATATCATATCATCAAACATAACATGTGACACATATAACAGAAACATGTAAACATAACAACCTATCATCAAACATAACATGTGACATATATAACAGAACATGTAAACATAACAACATATCATCAACATAACATGTGACATATATAACAGAAACATGTAAACAACATATCATCTAATCAGGTAAACATATGCAGAATGCTTTGAAAACATATATATTTTAGGTACGTAAACATAAATCTCAACATATTTGGGCCCGGCATTGTACCACTTCTTCATTATCATAGCGCGCATCCCTAAATAGGCCCGAGGTAGCAAGTCTCGAACCTAATAGGTTTCTAGGCCCGAGTCTTATTCCATCGACCTAGGGGCAATCGTTATAGCGTAGAAGCCTATCCTGGGCCCGAGTCTTACTCCATCGACCTAAAGCATCTTGGAGCCCATCCCGTACTAGGCCCGAGTCTTATTCCATCGAAGCCCATCCTAGGCCCGAGTCTTATTCCATCGACCTAGGGCATCTTAGGAGCCCATCCCTTCTTGGACCTTGTTAGGGTCTTGGTACAAGCCATGCAGAAGGTAAAATACTTATATGCTTATTTGTACGACATAGCTTATTTCGTTAACATAGCATAGCCTACTTCATTTCATAACACATCATGCTTCATTGCATTAACATAGCATAGCATACTTCATTTCATAACACATCATGCTTCATTTCATTAACATGGCATAGCATACTTCATTTCATAACACATCATGCTTCATTGCATTAACATGGCATAAGGCATGGCATCAAAGGAAGTAAACACCTATGTATTTAACTTAGCAACAACTTCATATGCACATAAGACTTAAATTAAAACTTCATCTAGTTACCCAAAAACCTAGGTTGGCCGAATGGTTCATAGTAGGGTTTTAGGGTTAACCTTTAACCTAATTCATGAAACATAACAATAACTTCATTTGCATATACAACATGGGTTAAGACTTCACTTAGTCACCCAAAACCTAGGTTGGCCGAATGGTCCAAATAAGGTTTAGGGTTAGTCTTTTAACCTAATTCCTTAAACATAACAATAACTTCACTTGCACATAAAACATGGGTTAAGACTTCACTTAGTCACCCAAAAACCTAGGTTGGCGAATGGTCCAAATAAGGTTTAGGGTTAACCTTTAACCTAATTCATGAAACATAACAATAACTTCATTTGCATATACAACATGGGTTAAGACTTCACTTAGTCACCCAAAACCTAGGTTGGCCGAATGGTCCAAATAAGGTTTAGGGTTAGTCTTTTAACCTAATTCCTTAAACATAACAATAACTTCACTTGCACATAAAACATGGGTTAAGACTTCACTTAGTCACCCAAAACCTAGGTTGGCCGAATGGTCCAAATAAGGTTTAGGGTTAGTCTTTTAACCTAATTCCTTAAACATAACAATAACTTCACTTGCACATAAAAACATGGGTTAAGACTTCACTTAGTCACCCAAAAACCTAGGTTGGCCGAATGGTCCAAGTAGGGCTTAGGGTTAGTCTTTTAACCTAATTCCTTTTAACATACTTATAACATCATATGCATACCAAACATGGATTAAACTTCATTAGGACATCAATATAAGGGGGGTGGCCGAATGGCCTATGTAGACTTTCAGGGTTAGATCTTTATCCTAATCCCTCTAACATGTTAACATCATCATTTGCAAGTAAAACAAGATATAAAACTTCAATAAAACACCAAAAATCCATGTTGGCCGAATGGTTCATAGGGTTTCCTAGGGTTAACTTTTGACCTAATCCATTTTTAACCCTAGCATCATCATATAGTTTCAAAAGCATGGAATATAACTTCATGGAGACCCTAAATCATAGTTTGGCCGAATACAACAATATAGGTTTCTTTTATAAAACATCAATCGGAGCTACTCGTATGCAGGTGAGGGATACTTACATCCTTCGCTTTGATTTGGGTGAGGAAGATGACCTAAGGAAGACCAACACCTAACCTTCTCTTGCTTGGATGGGGTTCGGCCAAGGGGTGGAAAGGAGAGGGAGAGCTCAAGGATTTTCGGTGAGGAGAAGGAAAGAAGAGAGGAAGTGACCAAATTCAATCTTCCCTCTTCTTTATAAAGGGGAGGAAGAGAAGTTCCTCTTTTCTTTTCTATGCCTCTTCATTTACCCTTAGTCCTACTTATCTATAGTTTCCCCCTCTTCCTTAATCATATAATCCTATTGGTCTTCTGGTTAGTGGGTGCATCTATAAGGCTTGGCTATCTCTAGAGGTTTGGGGTTCAATTCCTAGGCCTTGCACCCCTTTTTGGCTTATTTCCTTTTATTTTTGAAAATGCCCACATAAAGCCCATGATCATCAAGCCAAAAATTCTTGTAAAATTGCTAGGAATTTTACGGGCGTTACAATTTTGACGGCCTTCGACCGTCCGATCTCGACCTGGACCATCGATGGGATGTCTCTGGTCGGATCTACGCTTAAAATCATCCCAGTAAGGAGGATACGACCTCACTTACGCTCGCACACACAAGCTTACCTCGATACTTACGTGTTGCTTTTGCTTCCGGCCTTCCACTCGATTCCTTCGGCTCCCTCCGAAGTCACTCGAGTGTCGCCCGACCACTACGGCTTCCTCCGGGTGTCGCTATCCTTCAGCTCCAGCTATATCAATCTTCTGCACACTTGATTCAGCTCGTGAGATAACGATATGAGCTTAACTTTGTATCGTTTGCTATAATCAAAACCCAGGTTCGACTTAGGTGCCTACTGCACCAACACAAGGAAGGGAAGAATGCGATCTAGAAGGCTTCTACTCGTGGAGGATCTTCGCCCACACGTCGTCCACGAGCAGGATAGGACATACGGTTGAAGATCGTGAGGTATAAAAGTTTTACAACTTTATTTTCTGATCTTAGCATGTTCTTTTATGTGTTGATTATACAAGTGTGTGTATGTATATATTTTGTATAATCATGGACCCCGAAGACAAACACAAAAACCGGCGATCCGTCCGTCGTCTCTTCCGCGACTAACCAACTAGAAGAGTTGTGTTGCTTGAACAACTAGTTTGTTCAAGCGATCACTCAAGTTGTTTGCACGACGACGAATTGGTTGTGCTAAGGAAACTCATCCCATCCGGATTAATTCTTTCATTAGTGAAAATTTTAATCCGGGGACATGGGAGCCAATGAGCCTCCGAAGCAACTCCCTTCAGTAGGTTCTCAATGTACCCAATCATCTTGAGTACATATGGACCTACGGGAGTCCCATCTTGCATCTTGGACTGAAATAGTGCCTTAGAGATCTCATATCTCTCATGCCTTGCTTATCCTTGATATAGTTGACGAAGATGTTCAACCATATCATGGGCATTCATGAACTCGTGTTGCTTCTAAAGCTCAGAGTTCATGGTCGCAAGCATGAGACATGACACATCTAATGCATCATCTTGATTCTTCTTGTAAGCATCTTTGTCAGTTCACGAGGCAGTGGAAGGAGGTGCCTCCGGAATGGGCTACTCCAGGACGTATAGTTTCCTTTCTTGGCTGAGAACAATTCTCAGGTTCCTGTACCAGTCCAGGAAATTTGCTCCATTGAGCTTGTCCTTCTCAAGGACAGAACGCAGGTAGAGAGTGTTCGTGTTTGTCAACATAGTAATCTACAACATACACAATGCAGAAAATTATTATCATATTTCATTTATCATTTAATTAGGCCTTTAATCAAATGATGCTCACACTGAATTATAGGACTTTTGTAGAATCGAGTTATGGATGTGGTCAAACCACATTACTAGATTCATACAAACATGCTATAATTCTTGCGGGACAAGATCCACATCATACTAGGCCTTGAGTTAGCTTTGGCTAAATTGCCCAAGACTTAGTATGATCAGTAGGTAATACATTACCAATTACATCTCTATGCAACTCTTGTTTATAGGATCAAGACCCACATTTACAAAAGACCTTGAGTTAGCTTTGGCTAAATCGCCCAAGATTTAGTGTAAATGCGATCTTATCCTATCTTTCCAACGGTTGGAATATGCCTATAGTTCTACTCGATCCAATTGAGTTAACTAGTTTTTACTCAATCTAATTGAGCTTACTCTAACCCAAGCTATGATAGGCGGGACTAAGATTGTCCCTCCGCACCCTACCGAGATAATATGTGTTGCTCTGCTTTGGCAGATTCAACAACAACAAATGATCGAGGTAGTGATGGGTATCAAGACTTGGTAGGTATTTTTCAGTTGATTCGATTAAGATCTAATCTAATCGTAATGTGTATCATATACTCATTAAGGCCTTTAATATCCTACACTAGCATGCATCACATACATACAAGCATTATTCTAGCATGCATCATATACGTACAAGAAAAATATCCTAGCATGCACCATATACATACAAGCAAAATTTACTAGCATGCATCACATACATACAAGAAAAAACAAATATATATATATATATATATATATATATTAATTGTGATGTGGTCATGGCCCTACTATGATCTTCTCAAGCCAATGAGAAGATCGGACGGTCAACCTAGGGTTAGCGGCTTCTCCAAGCGCCTCCTTTGACCGCCATGTGTCGTCGGCACCCTTCTCGTAACTCCGTCTACTAGTGGACCTTCCACCGCTCGATTTTGTACATTACAAACATGAAAATTGAGTTACATTCGAGTCTAAAACTATTTACAACTAGAATTTTAAAAGAAGAGGCGAGACGCATAAGTTGCATACCCTATACAACATGCACAACCACAAAAACGGCACGCAGACCGTATTATGAATTACAACACATTTATCATCCAATTATATTGGGGTTCTTGGGCCACGACCATAACATAATTATACATAATTCTAAATTATGTATATTACATAAATTTCTATAATTTTTCCTAATTTCTTTTTTCAATTTTATGAGTCACCTCTCTGTAACTGTCCCGCTAAGCGGTTTCCGGGCGCGATCGCGGGACAATGCCCCTTTCGGGGTTAGGGGCAGCGCCCCTACTCACAAAATAAATTTTGCGAGTGTCCCATCTTGATTTTACAGTGACTTAAGTTGCTGTCCCAAAAAACTCGAGCGAGAACTCACCGTTTCGGAGAGTTTTCTCGGTGGTTGAAGCCTACAAGTGTCCCAACACTTGTTGCTTCGACTCTTCGAGAAAAATACCCAAAAAATCTAAAAAATAGGAAATTTACAGAAACTTAAAAATATGTAATTTTTATATCTAATACAAAAACTACAAATTTAAAACACATACATTCTTCGCACGTGGCTCTGATACCACTGTTGGACTTACCGAGCCGCAAAAACCGCTTTCTACGTTGCGGAAACCTCGGATGCCCGGCCACGGATCCGTACGAAGTATAACAGAAACTATATGTATATGTTTAAAAGCTTAGATCTACAAGATGAGAGCATTACCCTCGTAGCGACGCCCTTCGCTTATCCCGCTCATCCAAATGGCTTGTCGGAACTCAAGAGTGTCAAGTGTACACTCCTCTATTGGTATCCACACGGACAAATGGTGGAGGAAATCAACCTAGAGTGTGCTAGCACTCCATGGAAGTTTCAGCCAAGGGAGTATTGGCAGAGCAAGAAGGAGAGCAAGGAAGAAGATGATGAAGTTAATCACAAAATAACTTCACACCATGAATAAAGTGGCCGACCACTTCAAGTTGGGGGGTTACATGCATGCATGTAACTCCAAGAGCCAATGGCTCTTGGTCTCCCTCATGAGGTGACACCACATGATAAGTCCATGATGATGTGGAACATCATCATTGATCGGCCCCATGCCAAGTCACCATGACATGGCAATTGTTCAAGTCAAAATTGACCATTCATCTTCCATCTCAAGTCAAGTCAAACTTGACCTATTATCTCCCATAGTTGATCAAATATAACCACTTGATTCAAGTCAATTTGATTTAATGAATCTCTATTCATTAATTTAAATTGACTCAATGAATCAAATCTAAATTAGACTCATTCAATACTTGAATCAAATTGAGTCTAACTCAATTAGTCTAATTTGGATTACTCTTAATACAATTTGGTTCATTCCATGAACCTAATCCTCATGGTTCATCATATGACCCTAATCTCCATCTAATTTCCCTTTGTGTGTGACCATATAGGTTCTTGTAACATTTGCAATGCTCCTAAACCGATTTAGGAACATAATAAATGAGCGATATCTAGCAACACATCATTGCTACACAAGTTACAAGAATGTTAAGATCCAACATCACCTTTGTGACTACTAATTGTGACTCTCACAATATGTGACAATGTCCTTGTATTCATGACATCAAGATTGACCAATTGAGGCATAGATCATGTCATCCTCGGTACAATCTATATCTTGAACTCCAAGTAGACTCACTCTAATCAAATGAGCTCAATATCTCATATTGACTCATTTGGGCATGGCCATGCACTTCGTGGTCTCACTCTATCAAGAATAACGATGTCACTCCCATCATATAGGAGGGATAGATCCCATCTACATCAATGACATCGCTCCGCATAATTTGTTACATACCCAGTAATCGCCTTTATAGTCCACCCATTTACGGGTGACATTTGATGAAGCTAAAGTATGTAACTCCTTATGTAGGGAATCATGGTGACTTCAGGTCTAAGAACTAATAGTCACATGAGAAAGTATATGACACTCATATAACGATCCATGATACTTTCTCATGGTGGGTCATTCAGTATACATTCTCCAATGCATACCCATGTGTCAACTTGATATCTCATATCCATGACTTGTGACATCAAGTCATCTAGTTGACCTACATGCTAGTCTCTATGCATTAACATTTTCCCTGAATGTTAATACTTGACTAGGAATGATTAAGAGTAGTGTTCTCTATATCATCTCATTATCGATTCAACCAATCGATTGATATAGATAAGAAACCTCTACTCAAGGATGTTATTATACTTAGTTATTTGGCACCAATACAAGTAAATATAATGACCATGCCTTTATAAATAAGAATATGATACAATAAAGTCCATACAACAATCATCACATGATTGACTCTAGGGCTTTCACTAATAGAAATGGTCCACCGCAAGGATTTATTTGGCATCCTCATACCCTCTATCCCGTCCTTTTGGGCGAGGATAGCTCCCGGTGAATGCGGCGGCTCTGCGGGAGATTGTATGATGTCTCTTCCCCAAAATCGTAGGTAGACGTTTAGACGACGCCAATTGACAACATTGTTATATGGTACACAAGCGAAACTGAAGTCCTAGAATCGCCATTTTTGACCCCGACACACTCTTTTCCTCCTCCGTGTGACACCGCACAGAGTAGGGTCCTCCGATAGTCCTCACCAACTGACACTCTCTGAGATTCCGTCCGAACAATCGCACTCACTTAGTATTTTAGTACTCAAATCCCAGTCCCTGTGGGATCGATAATCTATTATTACTTGACGACATCCATGCACTTGCGGGCGTTGAGCGCGAGCGCGCACTTTGAGTCTTCGACGGTCTCCATTGCGTGATTTAAGGTCGCGACCTTGCACATCAAGTTTTTGGCCCCGTTGCAGGGGACTGTCGATTCAATATCAAATCGAACGGTGGTTTATTGGATCAGACTTAGGATTAGATTAATTTCCTGCTTTATTTTTCTTTTAGTTTATTTTCCATATTTAGATTTAGTTTTTCTTGTTTACTTATTGCAATCTTAGGTTTTTATATATTAGATTTATTTTCTGCTATAGCGTTAGGTTAGCACTCTTACTTTTGTGTGTTGGTTCGTCGTATGCTTAGAAGGCTAGGGTCGGAAGGTCTAATTCTGATAGATTTAGAGATAGAGCGAACCTTTCACCGTCGGAGAGCAGTACAACAAAAATTGGAAGATCAAGCTGCTTCCGAGGTGAACATGGAAAGGCGACCTCTGCGGGACTACGCAACTCCTAGTGCTAGAGGATTCAGGCCGAGCATAGCTGGACCATCCATATCGGTGAATAACTTTGAGCTGAAATCGGCACATATACATATGGTCCAGTAGAGCCAATTCGGGGGAGCTACAACTGAAGACCTGAACCGACATCTTGAGGTTTTTCTTGAAATCTGCTCAACCATGAAACTGAACGGAGCCCCTTCTGACACGATCCGCCTGAGCATATTTTCATTTTCACTACGGGATAAGGCTAAGGCTTGGCTTCACTCATTACCCTCTAGCAGCATCACGACATGGGAGCAGTGTGAGCAGCAGTTTCTGAATAAATACTTTCGACCAAGTAAGACTGCTCACATGCACCATCTTATCACTAGCTTTCGCCAGAAACTGGGGGAGTCCTTATTCGAAGCATAGGATCGCTACAAGGGGCTACTTTATCAATGGCCACACCACAGACTGGAGAGGTGGCTATTGATCCACATTTTCTATAATGGGATCGCTTACGCCACAAAAATGTCCTTAGATTCTGCCGCAGGAGGAGCCTTAATGAACAAGACCATCGAGGAGGCAAAGGAGCTTATTGAAGAGGTGGCACAAAACCACCATCAGTGGGCCTCCGAATGTGGTCAACCCACGCCTGCAGTGGGACGTTATACTATCAACTCCATGGACCATCTTTCAACAAGGATGGACACGCTCAGCAGACGGTTTGACTCTTTGAATCCTTCATCTTCATGCGCGGCCACTGACTTTGGAGAGGGGGTGGCAGCGTATCGTGAGGACTACTTAGTAGGGAAGGGGACCTCAGATGAGCAGATCGAGCATTGTGACGCGATTGGGGACTATGATCAAAGGCCCTACAACCCATACTCTAATACCTACAATCCCGGATGGAGGAGTCACCCAAATTTCTCGTGCAAAAATAACTCGGGAACACCCCAACCATCCGGAGGATACGGGCAGCAGCAGGGAAATGGGCAGCGACCACAAAAGGCCAGACTGGAATAGATGATGGAGGACTTCATCGTTACCCAAACTAAGGCCAATGAAGAATTCCGTCGCCAACATCAAAAGTCTGAAGAAGCACTGAGAGACTTGAAGGCCACCGTTGATGATCTTGCAAGTCATACCAGGATGTTGGAGACACAAGTGGCCCAAATATCCCAATCTGTGTCACAACCTGTGAAGAACTCTCCGCCAAGACAAGGAAAAGAGGAAGGAGTAGGGCAAAGTAGCCAATTCGCGAAGGGGTCTGCAGCCATGATTTCCACCCTACTTGACCATGCTGAGTTTGAAGAGAAAATCCCAATATAGCTTGAGGACCCTGGTGAATTCATTATTCCCTGCTCGATTTATGGGGAGAGTTTCGATGAAGTGTTATGTGACTTGGGGTCATCAGTTAGTGTGATGCCCTATGCATATTATCTGAAGATGGGATTGATCGGGCTCCAACTAGCGAATCTTGGTATTCGCATGGGAGATGATTCAGTGAAGGAGCCCGTTGGCCTGCTACCACATGTTCCTGTGATGATAGAAGATTTCGTGATACCCACGGACTTCATCATACTAGACATAGGACCGAATCCCCAGAATCCCATCATTCTGGGAAGGCCTTTTCTAGCAACTGCAGGGGCATGCATAGATGTGAAGGCACACCGGATCTCCCTGGAGGTAGATGGGGAGATCATTCTTTTCAGTCTTTCGGAGCAAAGAGCTTCCTACTTTGATGGCTTCACGATTAGCAGATTGAAGCTGGAACCTCCAGACGCGAATTCTGAGACGGATGAATGGAGGTTCACTGAACCACCGGAGCCGAGTTGATAGAAGAGTGCGGTCGAGATAAACGACCTTAAACAAAATGCTTCTTGGGAGGCAACCCAAGATTAGTTGTAGATTTCCTTTTTTTTTTCTATTGCGTTGCATACATGTGTTAGATTTTAGTTTTGATTTCCATCACATTTAGAGTTAGGAGTAGAAAAGAACTTTGCTAGGAAAAAATGAAACTCATATTAGTCTACACGGCGAAGTGTATGAACAAATTCAGGGCATGGTGTATGAAAGGGGTGAAAAATTGGGGTACACAGCCTGACCGTGTGTTTTTCCACGGTCGTGCCCGCTTGACCAGAGGTGCACACGGCCTGGCCATGTGTTTTCACACGGTCGTGGTGCGTGAGGTTAAAAGGGGCGAATCGTGTGTTTTCACCTCATTTGCACCGTGTGCTTCAAAAGTTCTTGCCCTAGCCATGTGATTTCGTTTTCCCCTTCCTCTAGAAGCATTTTCAACCTCTTTAGAAGCCAAAAGGAGAAAGGATGAGGAGGACCAAGACCGTAGCATCCCGATCCGGTGCCTCAGAGCGACAAACAAGAAGAGCCAACACTCCTCAAGCTCCGGAAGAGGGTAATGCCCTACCCCCTCTACTTTTTCGCAATAATGAGCATAGAGATAGGTTCAATATGCTCTCTACTCATAAACATACTTCTACTAGGTACTTAGATGAGGATTTGCTAGGATCTTTAGGTTTGTTGGGTGACATGCAAACCCTATTTGCAAAAGTGGTGTGGGATGAGATTATGGGAATAAGACACCTAACCTACCCTAGGATAGTTTTGGAATTTTTGCGTTCTTTAGAGGCGGAAGTTTTAACGGGTAGAGAGAGCAAGAAGGATAGGATAACTTTTAGACTTTTTAATATTGAGCATGAGTGGACCCTTCACTAATGGAACTCATGCTTTAGCTTGCCAAGTGGGGGAGAGAGAAGAACCCCTAATGGGTACAACTCTCGTTTGATTTGGACTGAGTTGACAGGGGAGCAAGTTTATGACCCTTCTAGTGTCAAAGCGTCGCGCCTCCAAAACCCTGTCTTTTGATACCTTCACCGTGTCATGGCCAGTACTATATTTGGTCGTGGAGAGAGTGACGGTGTAGTGAGAGCCAGTGAGCTGCTTTGCCTATGGGACATGCTACAAGAAAGGAGTAGCATCGATGTAGGGTCCCACTTCATCAGACACTTAGTTAAGATGGGCAAAGCAGCATGCGGAGAGATCCATGTGGGAGGCCTACTTACCCATATTTGCTATAGGATGGGGTACGATTACACAACATTGGAGAGTATAGAGGGGAGCCCAAGGATCGACCTAGGAGTATGCATGGACATGAAGATGATTGTAAGAGAAGGAGACTCCTTATGCTATGTAAGGAAAAATCTTATGACCCTTAGGCTCCCCGACCCGGATCGTACCTCCATCGCTATACGCGCCAATTGGTGCTTGGATCTAATAGTGGAGTCCCCTCCACATGAGGGACCATCCACATCAACACCCATCTCTTCACCTTTGTATCACTCTCCTGTTGGAATGTATACTGAAAGCCTAGCTCTTTTTGTATGAACATTTTATTTTGAAATAAGAATCACATGATCATTATTTGCATTTTATATATTCATTATATATGTGTGCATATTGTCTAATATTTTACATTGTAGATAACATGGTGCTTGGTGTGGCACAGAAGATCATGTTATCAGTACCTTGTAAAATATAAGTAAAGGCTCACAACCAAGATGGTTTTGGACAAACCATTGGCATGGTTGTAGTGTAGCTTGGTATTGTTTTATCTTGGACATAGAGTTACACTAGTACACTTAGGTGTATTGAGTAGGACCGACATAGAGGTGATTCAATTTAGTACTGACTACATAAATGAATCGGACCTCGAATATTATGTTGTACATGCTCTTAATCCCGATATAATAACGGGCACATGTACTTAGTATTTATTTATTTGATTTACCAGTGGGTGAGATTTAGATGGATTAAATCAATATGCCCGGTAAGTTGGGAAATAATATTATTTACATGGTGTGCCGTTGATTATAGGAGGAAACCGTGTCCTATATATTAGGTTGATGATGTCCCCTTGAGGAGCTCATAAGGTTCATCATGTAAACCCAGCTGGTTGACTTAGTCAACATGATGATAAGGTTGAGTAGTACTACTCGAGGAATTAGATGTTAATTAATTGATGGTCAGTAAATCAATTAATTGACGGACATTCGATATCTTAAACACGGGGAGATTAATGTACAAATAATAAATGGAGCCCATATTAATTTATGGGGGTTGGTGAGGTAGTTCAATGATGATCCTCTAGTGGAATGGAACATCATTGATGGATCAAGTTTGTGTGGTTCCAATCCATCGGGTGGCCAAGACCCAACTCCTCCTTATGGTCCCTATCGTAGCCTAATATAATCCTTGTGAAGTCTAGATCCAAGAATGTAAAACAAAACCTAGAACCAACGGTTGGGATTAAATCCCTAGATCCGATGGTTGGATGAAACCCTAGAACCAACGGTTGGGATTAAATCCCTAGATCCGATGGTTAGGATGAAATCCTAGAATCGACGGTTGGGATTAAATCCCTAGATCCGACAGTTGGGATAAAACCCTAGATCCGACGGTTGGGATGAAACCTTAGATCCGACGGTTGGGATGAAATCCTAGATCCGACGGTTGGGATTAAACCCTAGATCCGACGGTTGGGATAAAACCCTAGATCCGACGGTGGAGATTAAATCCCTAGATCCGACGGTGGAGATTAAAGGAGGCTTAAGCCCTATTCTATAAATAGATGCTTAGGGTTGGGCGGCAAGAAGGATCAAGGATTTGGAGTTAGGGTTTGGTTCATCCACAAGTGGGCGGCTAGGGTTCATTGTGCGGCTAGGGTTTTGGAGCAAAGCTTGGGCGGCAAGCTTCTTCCTTCAAGTTGATTGCCGGCGCCCATCTTCCTCTATCATTCCTTGGACGGCGCCCATCATAGAGCCCTCTACCTTCTTCCTTGGCCGGCGGTTCTCCTCCCATTGGTGGCCGGTTCTCTTCCTCCTCCCCATTCTCCAAAGTGGCCGGCGGCAACACTTCTTGAAGTTGGCCGGCGCATCATCCAATAGTTCCTTGGCCGGCGGTTCTCCTCCCATTGGTGGCCGGTTCTCTTCCTCCTCCCCATTCTCCAAAGTGGCTGGCGGCAACACTTCTTGAAGTTGGCCGGCGCATCATCCAATAGTTCCTTGGCCGGCGGTTACACCAAGTTCCATAATTTGGTGGCCGATTCTAGATAGGAAGGTATTTGTGGTTTCTTCTCTTTGTTCGCAGCGGACAAGGTAGAGAAGAAAGTGATCTAGAAGGCTTCTACTCGTGGAGGATCTTCGTCCACACGTCGTCCACGAGAAGGATAGGACATACGGTAGAAGATCGTAAGGTATAAAGTTATTTTAACTTTATGTACAGATCTGAGCATGTTCTTATATGTTTTGATTATGCATGTGTGTGTATGAATATATATTGTATAATCATGGACCCCGAAGACAAACACAAAAACCGGCGATCCGTCCGTCGTCTCTTCCGCGGCTAACCAACTAGAAGAGTTGTGTTGCTTGAACAACTAGTTTGTTCAAGCGACCACTCAAGTTGTTAATGCACGGCGAAAGGTTGTGCTAAGGAAGCTCATCCCATCCGGATTAATTCTTTCATTAGTGAAAATTTTAATCCGGGGACATGGGAGCCAATGAGCCTCCGAAGCATCCAACCGACAATTGGTATCAGAGCCACAGTTTCCGGTTTTGTGTGTTTTGGATTTGGTTAATTTTTTATGCACTTTTTCATATATTATATGTGCCGGATAATAGTAGGATATGCGTAGTTTAACTCTTTGGTTGCAGACATAAGATCCGACTATTATGGCCATGTGTGTGTATGTGAATGGATGTGTGTAAAAATTTATTATTTGAATCCTCAGGGTTGACGAGGCTAGATTAGTATTTAGTTTTTGTAATTAAATACGACATTGTTTAGCCGCTCATTTTAGTTTACTTTCGATCTAGATGATTTGTACACTCCTTCATGGAGTATAGGATCGATGGATGTAAATTAAAATGTTTTATCTTGGCTCGGAACTCTTTGGTGACTTGCGCATGGGAAAAGATGGAGCGGACGAGGTGGCGACACGACGGGATGCATATTGGAGGACAATGCCATAATAGTTGAAAAAATTCTGTTTTTTCCATATTTATTGCTTATTTGTTTTATATGCATGTTGTGTATGTTTAAAATTCCTCGATTGCAATTTACTAAGTGGGAGAGGGATATTTTAATTAATTCTCGCGGCCTCCATTACAATTTGACGTGTGATGCAACAAACTTGCGCGTTGGCTTTGAGTGCCTTCCTCCCCATCCGATGGGTTTGTTTGCGGATCACTAGGTCAAATAATGGTTATGGGAAATTATTTAGGAGCGTGTGTACTTCCCCATCGGTAAGGCACATAATCTGAAATAATTCCCTTAGTATCGTGTAATGGTGCACACTTAGATGCAAATAAAAGTATCCTCCCCATCGGAGTCACTGCTTTTATTTGTAGGGCTAAAGAGGAACCAACTATTAATTTTATTTGTCAAAAAGTAAGGTTGACAAGATAATAAAATTAATGGGTACAACCTCCTCTTACAAATGTAGAATTCGTATACGTCCACACTATCGTGGCATGCGATATTCTCGGTGTTTTGAGGTGTTGGTTGATTTCGGGATTTTATTGTTTTGAGGAATCAATAATATTTGAAATCTAATATTTCTTTTTATCATTGTGATTTTTAGGATTTTCAAATGGCTTTCAACCCACTTGTTGTGATTTTAAAAGAAAACAAACTTACTGGTCCAAACTACATTGATAGGAAAAGAAACCTGGATATTGTCTTAACTGCGGAAGAGTACAAATTTGTACTCTTCGAGGTCTGTCCTCCTAAGCCCACCGATGACTCTGATGAAAAGGAGAAAGAACGTTATAAGAAATGGGTTAAGGCAGATGAGATGGCGCGGTGTTACATTTTGGCATATATGTCAAATGTGCTGCAACATCAGCATCAGGCCATAGCCACTGCTTATGACATGATGTTCAATCTCAAGGAACTTTTTAGACATCAGAGTAGGGCGGCTAGGCAGGAGGCAATGAGAAACTTGATGACGACCACCATGGTCGAGGGAACACCCGTTAGGGATCATGTTCTCAAGATGATGGCTCATCTTAATGAGATGGAAGTCCTCGGAGCTGAGATCGATGGGGAAACCCAGGTCGATATCATTCTCCAGTCTCTGCCTAGGAGTTTTGAGCAGTTCCGCCTCAACTAGAACATGAACAAGAGGTTGTATTCGTTGGCGAAGCTTCTGACAGAACTCCAGGCGGCAGAGGGGCTTTTTCGTCAGAGTTCTCAAGCCATGGTCGCTCAGAAGGTTTCTTCCTCTAAACCAAAAGGTAAGAAGAAGAAGAAGCAAGGTGGAGCGAAGAAGGTGGCAACAGGACCTCAGGCAGGAGTGAAGAAGCCGAAAGGCAAGTGCTTCACTTGCAAGCAGACTGGACATTGGAAGGCGGACTGTCCTCGCCGAAAGAACAAAGGTATATCTTCTTGTTTAGTTGTTGAAACATGTTTAGCGGTGTTATCTACGATTGCACGGTGTGTAGATCTGAGAGCCACGATCATGTCTGCAATACCTTGCGGGGTTCCAGGAAACTCGGCGACTAGCCGAGAGAGATTCTAGTCTTCATGGGCAATGCTTCAAAGGTGGCGGCTATTGCAGTGGGAGACGTTTATTTATCTTTTGATAGGAATAAATTTTTGGTTTTAAGAAATTGTCTTTATGTACCTACTTTTAGAAAGAATTTAATTTCAGTTTCTAAATTGTTTATGAATGGATATTCTGTTCCTTTTAATGACAAGGTGGTTATAAAAAGGAATAGGGAGATTATCTATTCTGGTACATTGGTTGGCAATTTATATACTCTTGAACCAAAAACTCCCACGATGCAAATAGAAGTAAATAGCTCATCTTCTAAATCTAATAAGAGAAAAGAACCTTCGCAAATGAACCAAACATATCTTTGGCACCTAAGGCTTGGTCATATTAACCTAAGTAGAATTCAAAGGTTGATAGCTAATGGACCTTTGGGTTCATTAGTGGTGGACGATCTCCCAACCTGCGAATCTTGCTTGGAAGGTAAAATGACCAAGAGGCCTTTCAAGGCCAAGGGGTATAGAGCCAAAGATGTGTTGGAATTGGTTCATTCTGATTTGTGCGGTCCTATGTCTATCCGGGCAAGAGGTGGTTTTGAATATTTTGTCTCTTTTATAGACGATTATTCAAGATATGGATACATTTACTTGATGCGCCACAAGTCTGAATGCTTTGACAGGTTCAAAGAATTCAAGGCTGATGTGGAGAACCGTCAAGGTAAAAGTATCAAGACATTACGATCTGATCGTGGTGGCAAGTACCTCTTGGGAGAGTTTAGCAGTTACTTATCAGAGGCTGGGATTCAATCCCAATTGTCCGCACCTGGCACACCCCAGCAGAATGGTGTGGTAGAGCGAAGGAATAGGACTCTTATGGAAATGGTCAGATCTATGATGAGTTATTCTCAGATTACGATTAGTTACGGGGTTTGCTCGAAAGCGAGACACATTCTGAACTTGGTTCCATCTAAGTCAGACTCTACTCCCATGAGTTGTGGATGGCGAAAGCCTAGTCTAAGACATATTTGGATTTGGGGTAGTCCGGCACATGTTCCAAGGGAGATCTTTGGTAAGTTGGAATCTCTCGTGCATAGTGCGCTTGTTTGTTGGCTACCCTAAGGGAACGAAGGGTGGTTTATTCTATAGTCCTAGAGATCAGAAGGTGATCGTGAGTACGAATGCCAGATTTCTAGAGGAGGACTATGTGATGAACCACAAGCCCACGAGTAGGATTGTTCTTGAGGAGATAACAGGGGAAGTCCCGACTTCAGTACCACCGGTACAAGAGGAGACACCACAAGTCACTGCACCGCGTGTCACAGAGCATACACAGGAGGCACCTCGTCGTAGTGGGAGGGTTGTTAGACAACCCGACAGATTCATGTTTTTGGGAGAGTCTTCGGACTTAGTCCCTGGTGAACATGAACCTGATCCCTGGACATATGACGAGGCAATCCAAGATAGAGATGCAGTATCTTGGCAAAGAGCGATGAATTCAGAGATAGAATCTATGGATTCTAATCAGGTCTGGGAGCTAGTAGAGCCACCCGATGGTGTAAAAACCATTGGATGCAAGTGGATCTACAAGAGAAAGAGAGGAGTAGGCGGGAAGGTTGAGACCTTCAAAGCTAGGCTTGTTGCGAAAGGGTATACTCAGAAAGAGGGTATCGATTATGAGGAGACCTTTTACAAGATATGCTCTTAAGTCTATCCGGATTCTCTTATCTATAGCGACTTATATGGATTATGAGATATGCGGATGGATGTCAAGACAACTTTCCTTAAGTCTTGAGGAGAACATCTATATCGCAACTAGAGGGATTCATTGCTAAAGGCAAAGAGCATCTTGTATGTAAGCTTAATCGGTCCATTTATGGATTGAAGCAAGCTTCTAGATCTTGGAACATCCGCTTTGATGAGGTAATCCAATCATATGGATTTATTTAAAGTCCGGATGAGCCTTGTGTATACAAGAGATGTGACGGAAACGTAGTGGTGTTTCTTGTACTATACGTAGATGACATTTTGTTAGTTGGCAACAATATCAAAGTGTTATCAGACGTAAGGGTATGGTTGTCCAAAAAGTTTGACATGAAGGACTTGGGAGAAGTGGGACACATCCTTGGGATCAAAGTTATAAGGGATCACAAGAAAAGGATGTTGTGCTTATCTCAAGCTTCATACATTGACACTATCCTTGCTCGTTTTAGCATGCAGAACTCCAAGAAAGGTTTTCTACCTTTTAGGCATGGAGTTCCTTTATCTAAAGAGATGTGTCCCAAAACATCAAAGGAGATAGAGGACATGAAGGCGGTTCCTTATGCTTCGGCAGTAGGAAACCTTATGTATGCTATGCTATGTACGAGACCGGATATCTGCTTTGCTGTGGGCATGGTTAGCAGATATCAGAGTAATCCTGGACAGGGACATTGGACTGCGGTAAAGCATATATTGAAGTACCTGAGAAGGACTAGGGATTATATGCTAGTTTACTGGGAAGATCAATTAGTCCCTGTGGGTTACACGGATTCGGATTTCCAATCAGATAGGGACAAGAGTAAGTCTACCTCGGGGTTTGTGTTTACTTTTGGAGGTGGAGCCATAGTATGGAGGAGTGTCAAGCAGAAATGCGTGGCGGACTCTACCATGGAAGCTGAGTATGTGGCAGCCTCTGAGGCAGCTAAGGAAGCTGTATGGCTCAGGAACTTCTTGACGGACTTGGATGTGATTCCTGGTTTGCCCAGAAGTATCACAATTTATTGCGATAATAGTGGTGCAGTTGCAAACTCGATGGAACCACGAGCCCATAAGGCGAGTAAACACATAGAGCGCAAGTACCACCTCATACGAGAGATCGTTAAGTGAGGAGAAGTTGCTGTCGCCAAGATTGCATCAGAGGATAACCTGGCGGATCCATTCACTAAGGCCCTTCCAACGAAAGCGTTTGATAGGCATGTGGAGGACATGGGGATCAGATGTATGGCAGAGTGATGACAACATAGTCTTTTAGTATAAGTGGGAGATTGTTAGAATGTATACTGAAAGCCTAGCTCTTTTTGTATGAATATTTTATTTTGAAATAAGAATCACATGATCATTATTTGCATTTTATATATTCATTATATATGTGTGCATATTGTCTAATATTTTACATTGTAGATAACATGGTGCTTGGTGTGGCACAGAAGATCATGTTATCAGTACCTTGTAAAATATAAGTAAAGGCTCACAACCAAGATGGTTTTGGACAAACCATTGGCATGGTTGTAGTGTAGCTTGGTATTGTTTTATCTTGGACATAGAGTTACACTAGTACACTTAGGTGTATTGAGTAGTACCGACATAGAGGTGATTCAATTTAGTACTGACTACATAATTGAATCGGACCTCGGATATTATGTTGTACATGCTCTTAATCCCGATATAATAACGTGCACATGTACTTAGTATTTATTTCTTTGATTTACCAATGGGTGATATTTAGATGGATTAAATCAATATGCCCGGTAAGTTGGGAAATAATATTATTTACATGGTGTGTCGTTGATTATAGGAGGAAACCGTGTCTTATATATTAGGTTGATGATGTCCCCTTGAGGAGCTCATAAGGTTCATCATGTAAACCCAGCTGGTTGACTTAGTCAACATGATGATAAGGTTGAGTGGTACTACTCAAGGAATTAGATGTTAATTAATTGATGGTCAGTAAATCAAATAATTGACGGACATTCGATATCTTAAACATGGGGAGATTAATGTACAAATAATAAATGGAGCCCATATTAATTTATGGGGGTTGGTGAGGTAGTTCAATGATGATCCTCTAGTGGAATGGAACATCATTGATGGATCAAGTTTGTGTGGTTCCAATCCATCGGGTGGCCAAGACCCAACTCCTCCTTATGGTCCCTATCGTAGCCTAATATAATCCTTGTGAAGTCTAGATCCAAGAATGTAAAACAAAAAATAGAACCAACGGTTGGGATTAAATCCCTAGATCCGATGGTTGGATGAAACCCTAGAACCAACGGTTGGGATTAAATCCCTAGATCCGATGGTTAGGATGAAATCCTAGAATCGACGGTTGGGATTAAATCCCTAGATCCGACGGTTGTGATAAAACCCTAGATCCGACGGTTGGGATGAAACCTTAGATCCAACGGTTGGGATGAAATCCTAGATCCGACGGTTGGGATTAAACCCTAGATCCGACGATTGGGATAAAACCCTAGATCCGACGGTGGAGATTAAATCCCTAGATCTGACGGTGGAGATTAAAGGAGGCTTAAGCCCTATTCTATAAATAGATGCTTAGAGTTGGGCGGCAAGAAGGATCAAAGATTTGGAGTTAGGGTTTGGTTCATCCACAAGTGGGCGGCTAGGGTTCATTGGGCGGCTAGGGTTTTGGAGCAAAGCTTGGGCGGCAAGCTTCTTCCTTCAAGTTGATTGCCGGCGCCCATCCTCCTCTATCATTCCTTGGCCGGCGCCCATCATAGAGCCCTCTACCTTCTTCCTTGGCCGGCGGTTCTCCTCCCATTGGTGGCCGGTTCTCTTCCTCCTCCCCATTCTCCAAAGTGGCCGGCGGCAACACTTCTTGAAGTTGGCCGGCGCATCATCCAATAGTTCCTTGGCCGGCGGTTACACCAAGTTCCATAATTTGGTGGTCGGTTCTAGATAGGAAGGTATTTGTGGTTTCTTCTCTTTGTTCGCAGCGGACAAGGTAGAGAAGAAAGTGATCTAGAAGGCTTCTACTCGTGGAGGATCTTCGTCCACACGTCATCCACGAGAAGGATAGGACATACGGTAGAAGATCGTAAGGTATAAAGTTATTTTAACTTTATGTACAGATCTGAGCATGTTCTTATATGTTTTGATTATGCATGTGTGTGTATGAATATATATTGTATAATCATGGACCCCGAAGACAAACACAAAAACCGGCGATCCGTCCGTCGTCTCTTCCGCGGCTAACCAACTAGAAGAGTTGTGTTGCTTGAACAACTAGTTTGTTCAAGCGACCACTCAAGTTATTAGCACGACGACGAAAAGGTTGTGCTAAGGAAGCTCATCCCATCCAGATTAATTCTTTCATTAGTGAAAATTTTAATCCGGGGACATGGGAGCCAATGAGCCTCCGAAGCATCCAACCGACATCTCCCTCCAGTCGACACATGCATAGGAGCCCACCTAGTCCACGCCGACATGATCCTACACCTGCACCACCATCTTTTTCTACTTTTGAGCAGGATGTAGGTACGTCGACATATGATTTCTCGGAGTTCCGATCGCCCCTCGATGGCATTTACACTGAGCAGCCGACACAGAGGCAGCAATGGGAGGAGCAGAGTGCCTACCAGCAAGCGGAGTTACAGGGATTCCGGGAGCATTTCCAATGGGCAGAGGAGTTCTACGATGAGGCCTGCATATACTTCCAGGAGGAGGTTGTTCATCGCCAGGATGAGGCAGCCTACTGCAGGGAGATGCGGCAATATATGCACGCGCAGCAGGCACAATGGGCTAGGGAGGAGGAGCACCGAGCAGCCGTTGCATCCACCAGCTCTCAGATCGACAACATGTATATGTGGCATCAACGTCTTAACAGCAGGTTCTCCTAGGATCCAGAGATGCCCAAGCTCCCAGACTTTCCACCTCGTCCACCATATTAGAGGTATATTTTTGTTTAAGTCTGAGGGGACCCTAAAATCTATTTTGTTTTGTTTTCCTAGTAGTAGTTTCTTTTCTGGTATTTTCATTTGTTCATGCATGGACGAGTTGTTTAGTTCCTTTCAGTGCTTAAATTTTGGTGTCTGTAAAGTTACCTTAGTAGTATTTTTGAAAGTTGCTTGCATGAGTTGTTCCCATAGGTAGCTTAACTCCATTTATCTTGTGGTATTTTGTTCTATGTGCTCTATTGAATGTTCTAGACCTGCATTGGTTAGCTTTGTTTTTGCACTCACACATGTTGAACATTCTGAAAGGGAGAATTTAATACCTGCCTAGTTATGATTCACTTCAGTAGTCTAGTACTTTGGAATCCATAGGTGACTCTAGGTTTAGCATTTTAGTTACTGGAGATGCTCGGATTGTGTAAGCCCATTTAGAAAAATCAAAATCCCTGTGAGCCGAAAAATAAAAGAAAAAAAAAGAGAGAAAAAAAAAGAGAGAGAGAAAAAGAAAGAAAAAAAAAGGATCGGGAGGGATAAAAAACAGTTGTCCTAGGTGGAAATGACTAGGTGCCCCTTTGAGACCGAGTTAGGTTACTGGGGAAACACCACTCAATATCTCTCAATACCGAGCATGCCTTTGAGACTTTATGCTAGATCTAGGGAACGACCCTCGCTTTGGGCAGGCAAGTGCCTAAGAGCTGGAAACCTTAGGAAAGCTATGGGGTGATGACTTAACTCACCATGGAACGGGCATCCCCTAAGAATGATTCGCCTAGCACGAGCACGAGGAGCTAACTTAGTGAATTTTTAGAACATATTTGTTTTACTTTGATTGCAAATACCACCTGATAAATTTAGTTAGCATGCTCATAATGGAACAATATATTTTTAAAATTTTATGGCACTGAGGTTTTATTAAGGACAAGCAAAGATTTAAGTCTGGGAGAAGTGATGTGAGCAAAATATATAGGGGTTTAAGATTAGTTTTTGCTCACATCTTTTTAAAATTTGCGTTAGTTTCATGCATATGTTACTCTGTTTTTGCATGCATTTCCTATTTTCTAGTTCGGAGATCTGCTCGTTGTTCTTTTGAATGCAGGTTGGCTTTTCGGGCGAAAAAGACACGTTTTTGGAACGAAAGAAGGACATTTCATGCTAGACGCAGAGTGGGACATGGCCAGGGTATGTGGATTCACACAGCCGTGTCCGATGGGTGATGATCAACATACCAGGGTCGCACACAGCCTGGCTGTGTGGAAACACATGGTCGTGTGGTGGCCTATTGGAGTTGCGCGACTAGGGTTTTTTCCCGATTTTGCAGCAGTCCGAGGCGACGTCTATATAAGGATTGTTGGTGCAACAATGCTCCAAGCATTTATATATGTTTTGATGTTTGGATAATCATCTAAGTTAGGCAATATCTTGTGATCTAATTGCGAAAATGTTTAAGTGACAGGGAAGTCCAAGTATGATCTTGGCAAAGGAAGTACAAGGGATGGACTTGGCAGCGTAAGACCAAGCATGTAGTCTTGGCAGCATAAAGTCTAAGTGAATCTTGGCAAAGGAAGTCCAAAGTAAAGTCTTGGCAGCATAAGTCCAAGCTTGTAGTCTTGGCGGCGTAAAGTCCAAGCATTTGGCAACCCAAGACATGACGAAACCGAAGGAAGCTCTTGGAAGCAAAGCACAAAGGATGAACAAGTCGCAGACTCGGAGGGATCCTGAAGGCGCAAGGCTTATTGAGGAGCTAGAAGGTTGAGTCTAGGTCTAGGGTATAAAATCAAGTATGAATTACTCATACTTGATGAGTATCAGTCGACTGATACGATGTATCGATCGGCCCAGTCGAGCGTTCGGTGAGTCGGTGAAACCCTAACCATCGATCGCCTTGCGGAAGCGGTCGTCGATACTATGATCGATCGTGCCAAGGGCATCGGTCGGTGATCAAGGAATATCACCATAGAATGCGATCGCGCTCATTCGCCTTGATCACTCGACTGATCACCCCATCAGTCGACTGATGGAGGGATCAGTCGACTGATCACTTGGCCGTTGGAGATTGCGGCTACGAATCTCTGTGGAGATCGCGTTTCAGAAGCCGTTGGCTTCAGCGGCAGTCGACTAATGGTAAGCATCAGTCGACTGATCGAAGCCCAATGGGAAAAACATCCCCTCTTCTATAAAAAGGGGCCATGGGGAGCTTGGTGAAGCTATTGCTCTTGCTCCCAACTACACCTTCGTGCTCACCAAGCTTTCCAAGTGTTTTTAGCAATCCAAAACCTCCTCTTCTCTAATCCTAATATTCCATCATTGTAAAGAAGAGGAGTGCATTGTAAGATAAGATTTCTCCACCTTGGTTCATCCAAAGGAGGTTCTAGTGAAGATTGATTAGGGTTAATCCACCTTACGGATTGCCGTGGAGTAGGAGCGTCATCTCCGAACCACGTTACATCGGGTGTTAGCTTTGTTTCTTGCTTTTATTTGTGTTTATATTTGTATTGCTTCCGCTAACATTTTTGTAGAAAGAAAGAAAGGCTAATCACCCCCCTCTAGCCATTCCAAGGGTCCCAACAAGTGGTATCAGAGCCCGGATAGCTTGGAAGATCTCACCATCAACCAAGACATCAATGGCTCTTCAAGAGGGATATAGCACCGCCAAGCCACCGCTCTTCGATGGGAGTCATTTTGCGTATTGGAAAGGTAGGATGAAGTACTATCTTATGAGTAATATTGAAATTTGGCATAGCATTGTAGATGGCTTCGAGGAACTCGCGGATGAACATGAAGACCCTATTCCAAGCAAGGATTGGACAAGGGAAATGAACCGCAAATTCGAATCAAATGCCAAGGCGGTACTCATCATTCAATGCGGCATTACCATGGAGCAACTCAACAAGGTGGGGCCTTTCGAATTCGCCAAGGAGCTATGGGAAAAGCTCATTGAGCTAAATGAAGGTTCCAAGGAGTCAAAGAGGGCCAAGAAGGACCTACTAATTGGACAACTTCAAGCCTTCCAAATGAAGATGCATGAAACCGTAAGCCAAATGCATGGAAGGTTCAAAGAAATTGTTAACGGACTTCATATCATAGGTGAGCGAGTTGACAACCGGGATTTGGTAAGGTATATTTTACAAGCATTTCCTAGAAATTCTTTATGGACTTATATAGTTGATGCCATTAAGGTAACTAGGGATCTTTCGCAAATTAAAATTGATGAACTATTTTGTGAGTTTGAATTGCATGAGCAAACTAACATGTCTTCTAAGGAAAAGGGCTTAGCTCTATTTGTTGAGAAGAAAGAAAAGAAGAAGAAAGAAAGGAAAGTGGTGTCATCATCATCCGAGTTGGAGCGTGAGTCAAGTAGTGACGAAGATTCAGCTAGTGAGATGGCCCATTTTGTCAAGAAGTTCCTTAGAAAATCAAAGGAATTCAAGAATAGAGATGCAAGAAAGGGGTCCCATTCTTCAAGAGGTAAAAATAGTGGTAATTCAAGTTTTAACAATAATGTGATTTGCCATGCTTGCAACAAGAAGGGGCACATAAAGTCGAATTGCTCGGAGCTAAAGAAGAAGGAGGAAAAGGAAAAGAAAAAGAAGGACAAGAAGGAGAAGAAGAAGAAGGAGGCTATGGTGGCTCAAACCACATGGGACACACCAAGTGTTGAAGACTCTTCCTCCGATGATGAGCTTTGCCACATCACACGCCATGTGGCACTCATGGCACTAGGAGATGATTCGGGCACATCAAGCCAAGAAGATTCCTCAAGCGATGAATCGTCATCTAGTGACGATGAGGTAATGAACTCTCCCAAGGTTAAGCTCCTTTATAAATCAATTGCCTATCTTCAAGAAGCTCTAGATAAGTCTAAATCTAAGGTTAAGAGCATGAAGGTAGAACTAAAGGCTATTAGAAATGAAAAACCTTCACATGTTGATTCTTGCATGCTTAAGGAAGAAAATGACAAACTTAAGGATGAAGTTAGTGAATTGAAACCATGTTTAGAAAAATTTTCAAATGGCTCAAAGTGTCTTGATATGATTCTTAGTAGGCAAAGAGCGGTTTATAACAAGGCCGGTTTAGGATATAAGCCAAAAGAAAAAGAAGTTGCTTATATTTCATTGATTAATAGGAAAGCAACCATTAAGGGAAAAGTTAAGAAAGCATGGGTACCTAAGAAGTTTTTACTTAATGTTACCGGTCCAAATATTTGGGTACCAAAAGCTTGTGTTTTTCATGTGATTTAGGTTGGAGAGCGAGGTATGTGGATTGTGGATAGCGGTTGCTCAACACATATGACCGGGGATGTGAGCAAGTTCTCCACAATTAAATATGTGAAGAAGGGAGCGGTGTCTTTTGGGAATAGTGGAAAACTCAAGATATTAGGTAGAGGTACAATTGAGGTATCCCCCAAGATTGTCATTCACAAAGTTTTACTAGTTGAAAATATGAAATTTAATTTATTAAGTGTTAGTCAACTTTGTGATGCAAACTATCATGTCTCTTTTGAATCCTCTAAATGCATGATTAGACACAAGGAATTAAATGATTGCATGTTAGTTGGATATAGGAAATTAAATATCTATTATGTTGATCTTTCATATGCTTCTAACATTTCTACTAAGTGTTTTGTTGCAAAAGAAGAGGAAAGTTGGCTATGGCATAGAAGATTGGGGCACATCAACATGAAAAACATAGCCAAGGTAGCCAAGATAGAGTTGGTCAAAGGGCTACCAAAGATCAAGTATGTCAAGAACAAATTGTGTGATTCATGCCAAGAAGGAAAACAAACAAAGGCATCACACAAAGGTAAAACTCTAACCAATACCTCTTTACCATTAGAGTTATTGCATCTTGACTTATTTGATTGCCATAGTACTCCATCTTTAAATGGTAATAAATATTGCTTGGTTATAGTAGATGACTTTTCTAGGTATACTTGGGTCAACTTTATGAAACATAAGGATGATACCCTAGAAATAATCATAGGATTTAGTAAAAGGGTTGAAAATGAAAAGAGTCTCAAAATCAACCGGATCCGTAGTGATCATGGTGGTGAATTTGAAAACTTAAAATTTTCACAATTTTGTTTAGAGCAAGGGTACAAGCATGAGTTCTCTTGTCCTAGAACACCCCAACAAAATGGGGTGGTGGAAAGGAGAAATCGTGCCCTACAAGAGGCGGCTAGGACTATGCTCAATGCATATTCTCTACCTAGCTACTTGTGGGCGGAAGCGGTTAATACCGCTTGCTATATCCAAAATAGGGTTCAAATCCATAGGTTTTTAGGAAAAACACCATTTGAATTATGGAATGGGACTATACCCACAATTCATTATTTCAAAGTCTTTGGATGTAAAGTTTATATTTTAAACACCAAAGATAACTTAGGAAAATTTGAATCAAAAGCGGATGAGGGAATCCTAGTTGGATACTCATCCACAAGTAGAGGGTATAGAGTCTACAATAAGAGAACCAAAGGGATTGAGGAGTCCTCCAATGTTCAATTTGATGAAACTACTAGTACCTACCCTAGAAAGTCCTCCATTGATAAGGATATTAATGACAATAATCAAGACATTACCCAAAAACTTCAAAATTTGACCATTAGGGGTAATGATCAAGGGGGAGGAAGAGGAGACTCCGATGATGAAAGAAGGGTGGAAGATAACAATGATCAAATTGAAACACCTTCTAGAAACCTAAGAATTCATCAAGATCATCCACTTGACCAAGTAGTAGGAGATCTATCTCAAGGAGTAAGAACTAGGTCATTTCATAGACCTCCTACTAGTCAAGTAGCTCTTATCTCACAAATTGAGACAAAATCGTTCAATGTTGCATTACATGATCAGGATTGGATTTTGTCAATGCAAGTTTAATTTGCTCAATTTGAGAGGAGTCATGTTTTGGATTTAGTACCTAGACCCAATGATAGCACCATAATTACTACAAGATGGGTCTTTAGGAATAAGCTAGATGATCAAGGAAATATCACTAGAAATAAGGCTAGGTTGGTTGCTAGGATTCAATCAAGTTGAGGGCTTGACTATGATGAGACTTATGCCCGGTTGCTAGGTTAGAATCTATTAGGATTCTCTTAGGGTATGCTTCCTACATGGGATTTAAACTTTACCAAATGGATGTTAAATCGGCATTCTTAAATGGTTATATTAAGGAGGAAGTATATGTAGAGCAACCACCATTTGAGAACATAGATTATCCAAATCATGTATGTAAGCTTAGAAAAGCATTATATGGGTTAAAACAAGCTCCCCGGGCATGGTATGAAAGATTGTCATCGTTCTTAATTTCTAAGGATTTTAGAAGAGGTCAAGTAGATCAAACTTTGTTTATAAAGTCAACATTAAAAGATATATTCATAGCCCAAGTATATGTTGATGATATCATTTTTGGGTCAACAAATGATGATCTTCTTCAAGACTTTATAAAAAATATGGAAAATGAATTTGAAATGAGTTTGGTTGGAGAGCTTACCTTTTTCCTAGGTTTACAAGTCAAACAAACCAATGAGGGTATTCATATTTATCAAACCAAATATGCAAATGAAATGATCAAGAAATTTTGTTTGGAAAATGCCAAAATTGTAACCACTCCTATGGCCACTAGCACTAGAATAGATAGTGATCATGAAGGTAAATCAATTGATCTTAAACTGTATAGGAGTATGATTGGTAGCTTACTATACCTAACCGCTAGTAAACCCGACATTTTATTTGCGGTAGGTATGTGTGCAAGATACCAATCTTGTGCCAAAGAATCACATTTGGTAGCCGTCAAAAGAATATTAAGATATATTAAAGGCACCCTAAATGTAGGACTTTGGTATCCTAGGACTAGGTCATTTGAATTGCTTGGTTATACTGATTCCGATTTTGCCGGGTGCAAATTGGATAGGAAGAGTACTAGTGGTGGATGCCAATTTCTTGGGTCCTCCCTAGTTAGTTGGAGTAGTAGGAAGTAACATTGTGTTGCTTTATCAACCACCGAAGCCGAATATGTGGCTATGGGTGGTTGTGTAGCTCAATTACTTTGGATGAGACATACTCTTGTGGACTATGAGCTACACTACTCTAACATTAAAGTTTATTGTGATAATGTGAGTACCATCAACTTGACCAAAAATCCGGTACATCACTCTCGAACCAAGCACATTGAAGTGAAACATCACTTCATAAGAGATCATGTGGCAAGAGGGGACATTGAACTTAATTATGTAGAATCTAAGTCCAACCTTGCCGATATCTTCACCAAAGCTCTTCCCGAAGCCGAATTTTCATCATTAAGGAGAGAGCTTGGTATGTGCTTTGTAGAGTAAAATTCTAGGTTTGCATGATCCTATACTTATATAGCATCTTTATACCTTGATGCATCTCACAAAAGCCTTAAGAAACCTTGATTTTTTTATTGAAATACTTAGAAACATGTGAGATGATAGGGAAAGTGTACTTGGCTCATCATGCTTGTTATGATGTATTACTATGAGCCAATGACACACCTAGAGACATAAAAACCTTATGGACCAATCATGGGGAAGGCTTGTATTCATGTAATGAATACATAGCTCAAAGAACATGGTTGGAAATTCCAAATAATATATATTTTAAACTATGTTCATCATATTTTGAAAAACAGTTTTCAAATGGAACACAAAAGTGATACAAAGTTTGCAAAATCTTTAGAACTTTTGATAGGTTCCAAGTTTGTATCAATCTTGTAATATGGAAAACATATATTTTTCAAATTATTTTTCCTTGATAAACTATGATTTCAGAAATGTGTACACAAAATTTCGTGATTTTTTGAGATTTCTGGAATTTCTAACGCATTTCTGAATTTGAGCTGAAAAGGCTAAAATTTTGGTTTCAGCTGTGATCGTTCGTAAACCAATGATTAATACACTGTGTTTTCTGATAATAAACTCCATTTTCTGATATTTGGTGTATCTTTGATGTCCTAACACTATAGTATGATAAAATTGCGTATAAACAAGTTTTAGGACTAATTAATGCAGTGTTTTAGGGGGAGGTTTCATAAATTATATCTTTTTCATCCCCAAAACCATTGTTGGTGCAAAGTTAGGACTTTATTTTTGAATTTTTGATATGCTTTGCTTCAACTATTGTTTACACATTATAAAGCATATCTTGGATTAAGGGGAAGCTTAATTTCTATCTTATGCCTTAGTCCAAGATCCAACACCTTTAATTCTTTCATTTTTGAATCCTTCTCTTTTTGATGTCTGTCAAAGGGGGAGAAGGAGTGTTTTAAGTTATAATTCATATTATGTGCGTACTTTTAAAGACCTAACTTAAATGATTGTCAAACATCAAAAAGGGGGAGATTGTTGGTGTAATAATGCTCCAAGCATTTATATATGTTTTGATGTTTGGATAATCATCTAAGTTAGGCAATATCTTGTGATCTAATTGCGAAAATGTTTAAGTGACAGGGAAGTCCAAGTATGATCTTGGCAAAGGAAGTCCAAGTATGATCTTGGCAAAGGAAGTACAAGGGATGGACTTGGCAGCGTAAGACCAAGCTAGTAGTCTTGGCAGCGTAAAGTCCAAGTGAACCTTGGCAAAGGAAGTCCAAAGTAAAGTCTTGGCAGCATAAGTCCAAGCTTGTAGTCTTGGCGGCGTAAAGTCCAAGCATTTGACAACCCAAGACATGACGAAACTGAAGGAAGCTCTTGGAAGCAAAGCGCAAAGGATGAACAAGTCGCAGACTCGGAGGGATCCTGAAGGCGCAAGGCTTATTGAGGAGCTAGAAGGTTGAGTCTAGGTCTAGGGTATAAAATCAAGTATGAATTACTCATACTTGATGAGTATCAATCGATCGATGTATCGATCGGAGTCGGTCGTTCGGTGTCGAGGTGAAACCCTAACCATCGATCGACCGCAGGGCGTAGTCGGCCGTCTTGTGATCGATCGGCCAAGGGCATCGATCGGTGATCAAGGGGAATATCGCCATAGAATGCAATCGCACTCGACTGCTGCCTTGATCACTCGACTGATCACCCCATCAATCGACTGATGGAGGGATCAGTCGATTGATCACCTGGCCATTGGAGATTGCGGCTACGAATCTCCGCGGAGATCGCGTTTGGCCGTTGGCGGTGATCGTGATGGTAAGCATCGGACCGATCAGCCAACGGAAAAACAACCCCTCTTCTATAAAAAGGGGCCATGGGGAGCTTGGTGAAGCTAGTGCTCTTGCTCCCAACTACACCTACGTGCTCACCAAGCTTTCCAAGTGTTTTTAGCAATCCAAAACCTCCTCTTCTCTAATCCTAATCTTCCATCATTGTAAAGAAGAGGAGTGCATTGTAAGATAAGGTTTCTCCACCTTGGTTCATCCAAAGGAGGTTCTAGTGAAGATTGATTAGGGTTAATCCACCTTACGGATTGCCGTGGAGTAGGAGCATCATCTTCGAACCATGTTACATTGGGTGTTAGCTTTGTTTCTTGCTTTTATTTGTGTTTATATTTGTATTTCTTCCGCTAACGTTTTTGTAGAAAGAAAGAAAGGCTAATCACCCCCCTCTAGCCATTCCAAGGGTCCCAACAAGGATGGCTCCGCCCAAACCCTAGGAGGAGGCACGACGGCTAGGACGACATGCTTAAGCTTTGGTAACTCGCAGCGAGGAGGAGGAACGCCGCCATAGGTCTATAACTTGCAATACAACGTCGGAGAAAAGATAACAACGCATTGTATATTTCTATTTCTGTGCTTTATCTCTATTGTATTCGAACTTAAAGATGTTTTGTGATTCTTCCTTCGTATTTATGGAGTAATACTTTTGATTCTAGGATTAGGGAGTAGCTTGAGTTTATATACAATGTTGGTTCATATTAAATTCTGGCCAAAAGTTTGATTTGACAGTTCGTAGTTGTTCTCTATTACACTTTCGTGAATTTGGCTTTGTTTCCGCTGTGCTTAGGCGATACGAGGTTGTGACAACCCTCGCAATCTATATTTAGGAGTTTTGATCAAGGAACCTAGGGGTAAACCTGACCTCCCGTAACTGCGGGGAGAAGGGAGCGGTGGAATAGGAAATGGTCCACCGCAAGGATTGATTTGGCATTCTCGTACCCTCTATCCTATTCTTTTGGACGAGGATAGCTCCCGGTGAATGCAGCAGCTCTGCGTGAGAGTGTAGGATGTCCCTTCCCCAAAACCGTAGGTAGACGTTTAGACGACGCCAATTGACAACATTGTTATATGGTATACAAGCAAAACCAAAGTCCTAGAATCGCCTTTTTAGACCCCGGCACACTCTTTTCCTCCTCCGTGTGACATCTCATAGAGTAGGGTCCTCCGATAGTCCTCATCAACCGACTCTCTCTGAGATTCCGTTCGAACAATCGCAACCACTTAGTGTTTTGGTACTCGAATCCCAGTCCCTGTGGGATCTATAATCTATTATTACTTGACAACATCCGTGCACTTGTGGGCGTTGAGCACGAGTGCGCACTTTGAGTCTTCGACGGTCTCTGTCGCGAGATTTATGGTCGGACCGTGCACATCAATGGAGAAACTAGAAGGATGAGTCTAGGTTTTGGGTATAGTTTCAAGTAAGAATTACTCATACTTGAGGTGTGTCAGTCAACTGACATATTGTGCTAGTCAAACTGGTCTCGAGTGTTCAACACTCGAGGTCCAGAAGGCATTGTCAGTCGACTAGGGTTATACCCCAGTCGATTGGTGGTAGTCGACTATGGACCAAACTGTCGAACGTAAGCTAGCAATCAACTGGTCAACATGGTTTGATGGTACTCATGTCTGACATACTTGAACTCAGGTCTAGAATCTTTGTCAAGGTCTTACAGTCGACTGCCATTATGGGCAGTCCACTTCCAAGAGCATAGAAAGGCTTGTAACCAACTGATCAGTCGGCTAAGGAGGCACCAGTTGACTGGTCAAGTATACGTTGGGCAGTGACGAAAGCAAATATGACTGCGTTAGAAGCCGTTGGATTTGATCAACAGTAGCAGTAGTCGATTGATTGTATGCAATAGTCGATTGCTGTCGAGCTCAACAGGTAAAAACAACCTTTCTCTATTAATAGAAGCTAGGGAATCTTGGAGGAGGTAAATGCTTTCTTTCTGAATGATCACACTAAGCTCCTCAAGTATGTTCTTAGCTTCCAAGTCTTCTAACCTCTTCTTCCTAAGCTCAAAATCCATTACATTGTAAGAAGAAGAGGAGTGATTGTAAAAGACTTCTCCACCTTGGTGATTGCATCAAAAGGAGATTTCTAGTTGAAGATTGATAGTGGTGATCCACCTTATGGATTTCCATGGAGTAGGAGCATCATCTCCGAACCATGTTAAAAATCCTTGTTAGCATTGTGTTCTTGTTTTCCTTTAATTGTAATTTTTCTATTGCTTCTGCTAACAATTCTTGTAGAAAACAAAGAATCGCTATTCACCCCCTCCCCGTATAGCCAATCCTCAAGGTTCCTAGGAGAACATGACTTCCCTTAGGCTCCCTAACCCTGATCGGACCACCGTCACAAACCGTGCCAACTGGTGGTTGGATAGGATAGTGGAGTCCCTACCACAAGAGGATCCTTCATCCTGTGCACCACCTTCTCCACCGTCACCTCATACACTATAGATTCACCTAGGCATTGGAGTCCACCTGCCAGAGAGTGGAGATGCCACACCCAGACAATGAGCCTGCATGACATTCTTTTTCTACTTTTGATCATGATAAAGGTGGATCGGCTTTTGACTTCTTGGAGTTCCGATCGTGCCTCGATGATATCTACACCGAGCAGCAGACATAGGGTAAGTGATGGGAGGAGTAGCGGACCTTCACTCAAGCGGAGTTTCAGGGTTTGCGAGGTCATTTCTAGGGGACAGACGTGTTCTAGGTCATGCCCAACAACACTATCAAAGGGAAAAGGCTTATTATGGCCATGCACAACAGTACTTTTAGGAGGAGGCCGAGTACTACTGGGAGATGCAGTAGTTCATAAGGGATGCAAGCTCATAGTCAGCTCGAGAGGATGATCATAGAGCTACTACTGAATCCACCATCTCACAGGTTGACCACATGTATATGTGGCACCAACACTTGAAGACACGATTATCCCATGAGCTGGAATGCCAAAATTGCCCGATTTTCCTCCTAGACAACCACATTAGAGGTACGTTAAACTCTAAGTTTGGGGGGGGGGGGGTGTGTGAAATTTTCTGATATTTCACTTTTTAATGCTTTGGTAGGTTTAACTTTATGTCTCTTAAATCTAGCTGTAGCTTTTATTTGCATTTGTTTTAGTAGATGTCTTTAGATTCCTTTTAACACTTATTTAGTTTGATCTCATAACTTACTTCAGTGAAGTTTTGAAAAAATAATATATTGTAGTAATGTGTTTCCATGTCATAGGCATTTTACTTTCTTTTATCTTGTGGTATTTAATTTTGTGATGCATTAATGATTGTTCTCTATTTTTCACTAGTTAGCTTCTATTTTCACAAACACTTATGAAGAATTCAAAAAGGGGTGATCTAGTACGTAATTAGTTATGATTGATCCTGATATGTTATTACTTTGGAATCCATAGGTGACCCTTGGTTAGCATTTTAGTTACTAGAGATTCTCGGATCATAAAACTCCATTTGAAGAAAAAAAGAAACAAATGAGATGAAAAGAAAATATTGTGAGATTTTGAGAAAAAGAAAAAAAGAAGAAGAGAGAGTTCATGGGTGGAAATGGTTAGGTGCCCCTTTGAGACTAAGTTAGGTTACTGGGGAAACACCTACCAATTTCTCTCGATATCGAGCACACCTTTGAGCCTTTGTGCTAATTCTAGAGGATGAACCTCACTTAGGGCAGGTAAGTGCCTAAAAGTTGGAAACTGTAGGAACTTTATAGGATGAAAATTTAACTTAGCTTGCAAAGAGAAACCCTTAAGGAAAACTTTTGCCCTTGCACGGAAGGCTAACTTAGTGAAATTGGTGGCCATATCTATTTTCTTTTCTTGAAAATACCGCTTGATAGATTTTAGTAAATATGCTAGGGATTGAAACATATCCTTTTACCTGAAATTCATGATACACTGAAGTTTGCTTGAGGACAAGTAAAGATCTAAGTCTAGGGGATTTTGATGTGTGCAAATCATATAGAGTATTAGTGGTTATTTTAGCACACATCTCATCGTATTTAGTAGTTATTTTATGCATATTTACTTTAGTTTGCACTCTATTGTTACTTTCTATTTCGGAGGTCTATTATTATTGTTTTTCATGTACAAGATGAAGTTTCGGAGCTTAATAAAGACCTGGACCAAGAATTAAGAGAGGAGAGCATGCTCTGGCCGTGTTTTTGAGACATGGACATGCTTCTGGATGAAAAGAGGAGTTCAGACGTCCTTCTAGAAAGACACATGATCATCCAAGTGAAATTCACATAGTCGTGCCTTTTCTCTAGAGCAGTTTCCAGCCATGATTCACAGCATGACACACGACTTGGCCATGTGAAATTCACACGATCGTGGCACGCTACTTTAAAACCTAAAGAATAGGTTTTCCACACAAAGATAGAAAGTTGAGTTCATCCCTATATATAGGAAGGCACACCAAACCACGGGGAGGACGACTGGTTCTTTAAAAACACCAGAAAACTCGCGAATTGGGGAGGAAGGAAGGAGACTAGGAGGCGACAATGAAGCTTCATCCATCGGAAGGCCAACAAGATGCTTCTCCAACCAAAGCTATAGTATTCTCTTTCATTTTAATTTCCCTTTGGCTGTAAACATTAAATGAATAATGTCTTGCATTTTTTCTTTGAATTCTATGGAGTAGAATTCTTGATTCTAGGATTAGGGAGTAACTTATGCGTGTTGGACATGTTTATGCAAGTATATTCTAATTTCTTCTATTTATATATGCACTTTATGTGTTCAAGTTATGTGATAATGATGACTTGTTTTGGTTTCTACTAGGAGAATTAAGGAGGAACCGGTGTTGGCAATGTGCTAATCCTCAGAATGCTCATCGGCTCCCATGTCCCCGAATTAAAATTTTCACTAATGAAAACTAACCCGGATGGGATGAGTTTCCTAGGCACAACCAATTCGTCGTCGTGCCAACGACTCGAGCGATCGCTTGAACAAACTAGTTGTTCAAGCAACTAAACTCTTCTAGTCGATTAGCCGCGGAAGAGACGACGGACGGATTGCCGGTTTTTGTGTTTCTTATTCAGGGTCCATGATTATACAAATACATGCACATGTAAACTAGTATAATCAACATATACTAACATAAAGAACATAAGCTAGCATATCAAATAAGAACATGCAAAGAACAATAATAAAAGTTATAAAACTTTTATACCTCTTGATCTTCTATCGTATGTCCTAACCTCCTTGTAGACTTCGTGTGGGCGAAGATCCTCCACAAGTTGAAGCATCCTAGATCTTCTTCAATCCAAAGAAAGAAGAACTCTCTTTCCCTTCTTGCTTGAGCCAACCACCAATCCACAAAGGATTGATGCCGCCGGCCCCAAGAATAGAGAGAACAAAATGGAAACAAAACTCATCTCTTTTCTAGGACCAACCATCAAGCTCCAAGCATGATGTTTACCACCGGTCCAAAGAGAAGATGGAATGGAGTATGGAAGCCAACCGAAAGAGAAACACCAAGGGGATGGGCGCCGGCCAACACTTGGAGAAAGGAAAGGAAAACAATCCTCCTCCTTGTTGCCGCCCAAACCCTAGACAAAGCATTCCTAATTTTCGGCCAAGGATGAAGGGAAGGAGAATAGGTTGAGCTCCGGCCAAGGTATAGGGAACATGGATAGTGGCCGGCCAACACTTAGAAGGAAGAAGAAAAAGATCTTCATCTCCATGTTGCCGCCCACCCTAATCCCAAAACCCTAACCCTAGCCGCCCAACCCCAATCCTATCCCATCTAGGTTTTGGTTGCCGCCCAAGGGAAGCAATCCTAATTCCATCCAACCTAAGCCATAGAAGGAAAGGTAAAACTTGGGCGCCGGCCAAATCAAGGAGGAATAGGGAGGATGGGTTGCCGGCCAACAATTGGAAGAAGGAGAAGCCTTGCCGCCCAACACCATCAACAAAACCCAAACCCTAATCTCCTTTTCTTGCCGCCCAAGCCACCTTGTCTCAATTAGGTTTTTCATTTCCATACCCTTGCCGCCCAAGCCTAAGCCCATATATATAGAGTTAAGCTTAGGCCTTGGTTTAATCTCCACCGTCGGTTCTAGGGTTTTAATCTCAACCGTCGGATCTAGAGATTTAATCTCAACCGTCGGTTCTAGGGTTTTAATCCCAACCGTCGGATCTAGAGATTTAATCTCCACCGTCAGTTCTATGGTTTTAATCCCAACCGTCGGATCTAGAGATTTAATCTCTACCATCGGTTCTAGGAATTTAATCCCAACCGTCGGTTTTAGAGATTTAATCACCACCGTCGGTTCTAGGGATTTAATCCCAACCGTCGGATCTAGAGATTTGTTTTCCATCATTTGATCTAGACTTCATGAGGTTTATATTAGGCTACGATAGGGACCATGAGGAGGAGTTGGGTCTTGGCCACCCGATGGATCGGAACCACACAAACTTGATCCATCAATGATGTTCCATTCCACTAGAGGATCATCATCGAACTACCTCACCAACCCCCATAAATTAATATGGGCTCCATATATTATTTGTACATCCATCTCCCCGTGTTTAAGATATCGAATGTCCGTCAATTGATTGATTTTATTGACCATCAATCAATTAACATCTAACTCCTCGAGTAGTACCACTCAACCTTATCATCATGTTGACTAAGTCAACCTGCAGGGTTTACATGATGAACCTTATGAGCTCCTCAAGGGGACATCATCAACCTAATATATAGGACACGGTTTCCTCCTATAATCAACGGCACACCATGTAAATAATATCATTTCCCAACTTACCGGGCATATTGATTTAATCCAAAGAAATCTCACCCTCTGGTAAATCAAAGAAATAAATATTAAGTACATGTGCCCGTTATTATATCGGGATTAAGAGCATGTACAACATAATATCCGAGGTCCGATTCAATTATGTAGTCAGCAATAAATTGAATCACCTCTATGTTGGTCCAGCTCAATACACCTAAGTGTACTAGTGTAACTTTATGTTCAAGACAAAACAATACTAAGCTACACTACAACCATGCCAATGGTTTGTCCAAAACCATCTTGGTTGTGAGCCTTTGCTTATACTCTACAAGGGACTGATAACATGATTTTCTGTGCCACACCCAAGCACCATGTTATCTACAATGTAAAGTATTAGACAATATGCACATATATAAATATAAAGTGCAAACAATGATCATGTGATTCTTATTTCAAAATAAAGATGTTCATACAAAAGAGCTAGGCTTTCAGTATACATCTCAACAATCTCCCACTTATACTAAAAGACTATGCTGTCATCATACTGCCATACATCTGATTCCCCTTCCTTTCACATGCCTATCAAAACTCTCGCCAGAAGGGCCTTAGTGAAAGGGTCTACCAGGTCATTCTCTGATGCAATCTAGGCGACAACAACTTCTACCTCCTTTACGATTTCTCGTATCAGGTGGTACTTGCACTCTATGTGTTTACTAGCCTTATGGGCTCGTGGTTCCTTCGAGTTTGCAACTGCACCATTATTATCACAATTAATTGTGATAGTTCTGGGCAAACCAGGAATCACATCCAAGTCCATCAGGAAGTTCCTGAGCCACACAGCTTCTTTGGCTGCCTCATAGGCTGCCACATACTCAGCTTCCATAGTGGAGTCCGCCACGCATTTCTGCTGGGCACTCCTCCATACAATGGATCCACCTCCTAAAGTAAACACAAAACCTGAGGTAGACTTACCGTTATCCCTATCTGATTGGAAATCGCAATCCATGCAACCCACAGGGAGTAATTGGTCTGCCTGGTAAACTAGCATATAATCCCTAGTACTTCTCAGGCACTACAATATATGCTTTTACCGCAGTCCAATGTCCCTGTCTTGGATTACTCTGATATCTGCTAACCATACCCACGACAAAAGTAGATATCTTGTCTCGTACATAGCATACATGAGGCTTCCTACTGCCGAAGCATAAGGAACCGCCTTCAGCTCCATTATCACCTCAGATGATCTAAGACACATCTCCTTAGATAAAGTAACTCTATATCTGAAAGGTAGAAAACCTTTCTTGGAGTTCTGCATGCTAAAACGATCCAAAATCATGTCTATGTATGAAGCTTGGGATAAGCACAACAACCTTGATCCCAAGGTTGTGACCCACTTCTCCCAAGTCCTTCAAAACTGTTTGGACAACCATACCCTTACGTCTGATAACACTCTGATATTGTTGCCAACTACCAAAATATTATCTACGTATAGTACAAGAAATACCACTACATTTCCGTCACATCTCTTGTATACACAAGACTCATCCGGACTTTGAATAAATCCATAAGTCTGGATTTACCTCATCAAAGCGCATGTTCCAAGACCTCAAAGCTTGCTTCAGTCCATAAACGGACCGATTAAGCTTACATCCAATACGCTCTTTGCCCTTAGCAATGAATCCCTCTGGTTGCTTCATATAGATGTTTTCCTCAAGACTTCCATTAAGGAAAGTTGTCTTGACATCCATCTATCACACCTCATAATCCATATGAGCTGCAATGCATAAGAGCTCCCAGACCTGACTTGAATCCATAGATTCAATCTCAGTATTCATTCCACTTTGCCAAGATGTTGTATTTATATCTTGGATTGCCTCGTCATATGTCTAGGGATCAGGTTTATGTTTGCTAGGGACCAAATCAGAAGATTCGTCCAAAAACATGAATCTAAGAGGCTGTTTAACAACCCTCCCACTACGACGAGGTATCATCTGTGTATCCTTTGTGACACACGGTGCAGTGACATGTGGTATATCCTCTTGTACCGGTGGTACTAAAGAAGTGACTTCCCTTTTTAACTCTTCCAGAACAATTTTACTCTTGGGCTTGTGGCTTTATCACATAGTCTTCCTCTAGAAATCTGGTGTTCGTGTTAACGATCACCCTCTGATCTCTAGGACTATAAAACAAGTTAGAATAACTCATCATCGATCTAACCATCTCCATAAGAGTCCTATTCCTTCGCTCTGCTACACCGTTCTGCTGGGGTGTGCCAGGTGCAGTCAATTGGGATTAAATCCCAACCTCTGATAAGTAGTTCCTAAACACTCCCAAGAGGTTGTCACCACCACGATCAGATCGTAGTGTCATCCATATCTTGAATAATCATCTACAAAAGAGATGAAATATTCAAGATTACCTCTTGCCTAGATAGCCATAGGACCACACAAATCAGAATGAACCATCTCTAACACATCTTTGGCTCTATACCCATTGGCCTTAAAAAGGCCTCTTGGTCATCTTACCCTCCAAGCAAGATTTGTAGGTTGGGAGATCCTCCACCACTAATGAACCCAAAGGTCCATCATCTTTCAACCATTGAATTCTGCTTAGGTTAATGTGACCAAGCCTAAGAAGCTAAAGATATGTTTGGTTCATCTTCGAAGGTTCTTTTCTCTTATTAGAATTAGAAGATGAGTTATTAACTTCAATTTGCATCGTGGGAGGTTTTGGTTCAAATTTCCTTTCAATGTACCTGAATAGATATTCTCCCTATTCCTTTTTATAACAACTCTGTCATTAAAAGAAATAGAATATCCATCCATAATAATTTAGAAACTGAAACTAAATTCTTTCTAAATAAAGGTACATAAAGGGAATTTTCCAGAACCAAAGTTTTATTATTTTCAAGAGATAAATAAAACTTCTCCCACTGCAATAGCCGCCACCATCATGGCATTGCCCAAGTAAATGCTAATCTCCCCTTTAGCTAGTCATTGGGTTTCCTGGAACCCCTGCAAATTGTTGCAGACATGATTAGCGGCTCCCGTATCTACTCACCAGGTGCCGGTAGATATCACCGCTAATCATGTTTCAATGACTAGTCCAAAAGATATACCTTTGTTCTGTTTTGGATTGGGACAGTCCTTCTTCCAATGTCCATCCTGCTTGCAAGTGAAGTACTTGTCTTTCGGCTTCTTCACTCTTCCCTGAGATCCTCCGACCATCTTTGCTTCACTTTGTTTCTTCTTCTTCTTGCCTTTTGGCTTAGAAGTAGAAACCCTTTTGAGCAATGATGGCTTGAGGACACTCTTTGAAGAGTGCATACTTGTACTCCTTAGCAGATAAGACAATATCTAGAATCTTTTCCAATCAATATTATTTGGATACAGTAAGTTTATTTCCTTTAGTATCACAGTAAGTGGACTGAAAGTCAATTTTGAAAGTCCTAAGAATTACGTAGATCATTACTTTAGATTTCAAAAAAATTATTGATTCCTCAAACAATAAAATTTCGAAATCAACCAACACCTCAAAACACCGAGAATATCGCATGCCACGCAGTGTGGACGTATACGAATTCTACATTTGTAAGTGGAGGTTTTACCCATTAATTTTATTATCTTGTTAACCTTACTTTTTGAGAAATAAAATTAATAGTTGGTTCCTCTTTGGCCCTACAAATAAAAGCAGTGACTCCGATGGGGAGGATACTTTATATTTGCATCTAAGTGTGCACCATTACACGATACTAAGGGAATTATTTCGGATTATGTGCCTTAGCGCTGTGGAAGTAGACACGCTCCAAGATAATTTCCTATAACCATTATTTGACCTAGTGATCCGCAAACAAACTCATCCGCAAAGAGGAAGGGACTCAGAGCCGACACGCAAGTTTATTGCATCACACGTCAAATTGTAATGGAGGCCACGGGAATTAATTAAAATATCCCTCTCCCACTTAGTAAATTGAAAATGAGGAATTTTTAAGCACACACAACATGCTTATTATTATTGTAGATTTCAATAAAAATTATTGATTCCTCAAACAATAAAATTTTGAAATCAACCAACACCTCAAACACCGAGAATATCGCATGCCACGATAGTGTGGACGTATACGAATTCTACATTTGTAAGAGGAGATTTAACCCATTAATTTTATTATCTTGTCAACCTTACTTTTTGACAAATAAAATTAATAGTTGGTTCCTCTTTGGCCCTACAAATAAAACTACTTTTTATTTGCATCTAAGTGTGCACCATTACACGGTACTAAGGAAATTATTTTGGATTATGTGCCTTACCGCTGTGGAAGTACACACGCTCCTAGATAATTTCCTATAACCATTATTTGACCTAGTGATCCGCAAATAAACTCATCCGATGGGGGGGAAGGCACTCAAAGCCGACGCGCAAGTTTGTTGCATCACATGTCAAATTGTAATAGAGGGCGCGAGAATTAATTAAAATGTCCCTCTCCCACTTAGTAAATTGACAATGAGGAATTTTCAAGCACACACAACATGCATATAAAACAAATCAGCAATAAATATGGAAAAATCAGAATTTTTCCAACTATTATGGCATTGTTCTCCAATATGCGTCCCGTCGTGTCGCCACCTCGTCCGCTCCTCCTACGCCATGTACGAGCCAACCGGAGATCCGAGCCGAGAATAAAACCTATTTTATTTTACATCCATCGATCCTATACTCCACGAGGGAGTGTACATGAAATCTAGATCGAAAGTAAAGTAAAATAAAGAGTGGCTAAACAATGCCGTATTCAATTACAAAAATTAAAAACTAATTTAGCCTCGTCAACCCCGAGGATTCAAATAATATACAATCACACACACATGCATTCACATACACACATATATAGCCATAATAGTTGGATCTTATGCCTGCAACCAAAAAGTTAGCCTACGCACATCCTACTATTATTCGGCATACACAATATATGATAAGTGCGTGAAAGTAACCGAATCCAAAATACACAAATCCGGAAACCGTGGCTCTGATACCAATTGTTGGCAATGTGCTAATCCTCGGAATGCTCATCGGCTCCCATGTCCCCGGATTAAAATTTTCACTAATGAAAACTAACCCGGATGGGATGAGTTTCCTAAGCACAACCAATTCGTCGTCGTGCCAACGACTCGAGCGATCACTTGAACAAACTAGTTGTTCAAGCAACCAAACTCTTCTAGTCGATTAGCCGCGGAAGAGACGATGGACGGATTGCCGGTTTTTGTGTTTCTTATTCGGGGTCCATGATTATACAAATACATGCACATGTAAACTAGTATAATCAACATATACTAACATAAAGAACATAAGCTAGCATATCAAATAAGAACATGAAAAGAACAATAATAAAAGTTATAAAACTTTTATACCTCTTGATCTTCTATCGTATGTCCTAACCTCCTTGTAGACTTCGTGTGGGCGAAGATCCTCCACAAGTTGAAGCATCCTAGATCTTCTTCAATCCAAAAAAAGAAGAACTCTCTTTCCCTTCTTGCTTGAGCCAACCACCAATCCACAAAGGATTGATGCCGCCGGCCCCAAGAATAGAGAGAACAAAATGGAAACAAAACTCATCTCTTTTCTAGGACCAACCATCAAGCTCCAAGCATGATGTTTGCCGCCGGTCCAAAGAGAAGATGGAATGGAGTATGGAAGCCAACCGAAAGAGGAACACCAAGGGTAGAAGGAGAATAGTTTGAGCTCCGGCCAAGGTATAGGGAACATGGATAGTGGCCGGCCAACACTTAGAAGGAAGAAGAAAAAGATCTTCATCTCCATGTTGCCGCCCACCCTAATCCCAAAACCCTAACCCTAGCCGCCCAACCCCAATCCTATCCCATCTAGGTTTTGGTTGCCGCCCAAGGGAAGCAATCCTAATTCCATCCAACCTAAGCCATAGAAGGAAAGGTAAAACTTGGGCGCCAGCCAAATCAAGGAGGAATAGGGAGGATGGGTTGCCGGCCAACAATTGGAAGAAGGAGAAGCCTTGCCGCCCAACACCATCAACAAAACCCTAACCCAAATCTCCTTTTCTTGCCGCCCAAGCCACCTTGTCTCAATTAGGTTTTTCATTTCCATACCCTTGCCCCCCAAGCCTAAGCCCATATATATAGAGTTAGGCTTAGGCCTTGGTTTAATCTCCACCGTCGGTTCTAGGGTTTTAATCTCAACCGTCGGATCTAGAGATTTAATCTCAACCGTCGGTTCTAGGGTTTTAATCCCAACCGTCGGATCTAGAGATTTAATCTCCACCGTCGGTTCTATGGTTTTAATCCCAACTGTCGGATCTAGAGATTTAATCTCTACCATCGGTTCTAGGAATTTAATCCCAACCGTCGGTTTTAGAGATTTAATCACCACCGTCGGTTCTTGGGATTTAATCCCAACCGTCGGATCTAGAGATTTGTTTTCCATCATTTGATCTAGACTTCAGGAGGTTTATATTAGGCTACGATTGGGACCATGAGGAGGAGTTGGGTCTTGGCCACCCGATGGATCGGAACCACACAAACTTGATCCATCAATGATGTTCCATTCCACTAGAGGATCATCATCGAACTACCTCACCAACCCCCATAAATTAATATGGGCTCCATATATTATTTGTACATCCATCTCCACGTGTTTAAGATATCAGATGTCTGTCAATTGATTGATTTTACTGACCATCAATCAATTAACATCTAACTCCTCGAGTAGTACCACTCAACCTTATCATCATGTTGACTAAGTCAACCTGCAGGGTTTACATGATGAACCTTATGAGCTCCTCAAAAGGACATCATCAACCTAATATATAGGACACGGTTTCCTCCTATAATCAATGGCACACCATGTAAATAATATCATTTCCCAACTTACCGGGCATATTGATTTAATCCATAGAAATCTCACCCTCTAGTAAATCAAAGAAATAAATATTAAGTACATGTGCCCGTTATTATATCGGGATTAAGAGCATGTACAACATAATATCCGAGGTCCGATTCAATTATGTAGTCAGCAATAAATTGAATCACCACTATGTCGGTCCTGCTCAATACACCTAAGTGTACTAGTCTAACTCTATGTTCAAGACAAAACAATACTAAGCTACACTACAACCATTCCAATGGTTTGTCCAAAACCATCTTGGTTGTGAGCCTTTGCTTATACTCTACAAGGGACTGATTGTTAGTGAAAGCCCTAGAGCCAATCATGTGATGATTGTTGTATGGACTTTATTGTATCATATTCCTATTAATAAAGGCATGGTTATTATATTTACTTGTATTGGTGCCAAATAACTAAATATAATAATGTCCTTGAGTAGTAGGTTCTTATCTATATCAATCGATTGGTTGAATCGATAATGAGATGATATAGAGAACACTACTCTTAATCATTCCTAGTCAGTATTAACATTGGGGACAATGTTAATGCGTAGAGACTAGCATGTAGGTCAACAAGATGACTTGATCTCACAAGTCATGGATATGAGATATCAAGTTGACACATGGGTATGCATTGGAGAATGTATACTGAATGACCCGCCATGAGAAAGTATCATGGATCGTTATATGAGTGTCATATACTTTCTCATGTGGCTATTAGTATGACTATTAGTCCTTAGACCTGAAGTCACCATGGTTCCCTACATAAGGAGTTGCATACTTTGGCCGTCAAGCGTCACCCGTAAATGGGTGGACTATAAAGCGATTCTTTGGGTATGTAACAAATTATGCGGAGGGATGTGAGTGATGTAGATGGGATCTATCCCTCCTATATGACGGGGTGACATCGATATTCTTGATAGAGTGAGACCACGAAGTGCATGGCCATGCCCAAATGAGTCAATATGAGATATTGAGCTCATTTGATTAGAGTGAGTCTACTTGGGGTTCAAGATTTAGATTGTACAGGATGACACGGTCTATGCCTCGATTGGTCAATCTAGATGTCAAGGATAGAGGACATTGTCACATATTGTGAGAGTCACAATTAGTAGTCACAAAGGTGATGTTGGAGCTCAACATTCTTGTAACTTGGGTAGCAATGATGTGTTGCTAGATACCGCTCATTGCTTATGTTCCTAAATCGGTTTAGGGACATTGCCAATGTTACAAGAACCTATAGGGTCACACACATAAGGGCAATTAGATGGAGATTAGGTTCATATGATGAACCATGAGGATTAGGTTCATGGGATGAACCAAATTGGATTAAGAGTAATCCAAATTAGACTAATTGAGTTAGACTCAAGTTGATTGAAGTGTTGAATGAGTCTAATTTAGATTTGATTCATCAAATCAATTTAAATTAATGAATAGAGATTCATTAAATTAAAATTGACTTGAATCAAATGGTTGGATTTGATCAACCATAGGAGATAATAGGTCAAGTTTGCCTTGACTTGAGAGGGAAGATGAATGGTCAATTTTGACTTGACCAATTGCCATGTCATGGTGACTTGGCATGGGGCCGGCCAATGATGATGCTCCACATCATCATGGACACATCATGGGGTGCCACCTCATGAGGGAGACCAAGAGCCATTGGCTCTTGGAGTTACATGCATGCATGTAACCCCCTTATAGTGGGTTATGGATGATGTGAAGTTAAGTTGTGTAACTTCATCTTCTTCCTCTTCTCTTCCCTCAAGCTCTCTCTTCCTCATCTAGCCATGAACGTCCAAGGGGTGCTAGCACACTCTAGGATGCTTTTCTCCACCTATTGCTTGTGTGGATACCGATAGAGGAGTGTACACTTGACACTCTCGAGTTCCGGCGAACCTTTTGGACGAGCGGGATAAGCGAAGGGCGTCGCTACGAGGGTAACACTCTCACCTTCTAGATCTAAGGTAGATCTAGGGTTTTTATATAAACACATACATGTTTAGTTTTAATACTTCTTGCGATCCGTACGACTTCCTGGTTTCCGCAACGCAAAAGCGGTTTCGCGCGCCTGAAAAGTCCAACAAAGGGTATCGTAGAGCCACGCATAAGCATGTATGTGTTTCATTTTGTAGTTTTTGTATTAGATATAAAAATTACAGATTTATATGTTTCTGTAAATTTTCTTATTTTATAGAATTTTTGGGTATTTTTCTCGTAGAGTTGAAGCAACGAGTGTTGGGACACTGAGGCTTCAATCACCGAGAAAACTCTCGAATCGGCGAGTTCTCGCTTTAGGTTTTTGGGACAGCGACTTAAGTCGCTGTAAGATCATTGTAGGGACACTCGCAAAGTTTATTTTGCGAGTAGGGGCGCTGCCCCTATCCCCGAAAGGGGCCATGTCCCGCGATCGCGCCCGAAACCGCTTAGCGGACCGCTAGAGAGTTGACTCATAAATTGAAATAAATTAGGAAAAATTATAGAAATTTCTGTAAGAAATACATAATTTAGAATTATGTATGATTCTGTGATTGTCATGGCCCAATGACCCCAATTTGATTGAATAAGTGTGTTATAATACTACCCGCTTTGTGGTCAGCGTGTTGTATAGTGTATGTGACTGCAAGGCCGCACTCTTATTTTGAAATTCTAGTTGTAATTAGTTTTAGACTCGAATGTAACTCGAGTTTCATATTTGTAATGTACAAAAATGGAGCGTGGAAAGTCCACTTGAAGCGAGCTTACGAGAAGGGTGACGACGACACATATGGCGGTCAAAGGAAGCGCGTGGAGCAGCCGCTAGCCTTAGGTAGACCGTCCGATCTTCTCATTGGCTTGAGAAGATCGTAGTAGGGCCATGACTATATCACATTTAATTATATATATATATGTTGATATATATATATATATATTTAATTGATTTTTGCTTGTATGTATGTGATGCATGCTAGTAGAAAAAATGTTTGTATGTATATGATGCATGCTAGGTTAATTTTCTTGTATGTATATGATGCATGCTAGAATAATTAATGTATGTATATGATGCATGCTAATATAGGATAATGAAGGCCTAAATGCGTATAAGATACACATTACGATTAGATTAGATCATAATCGAATCAACTCGAAAAATGCCTACCGAGCCTTGATACCCATCACTACCTCGATCATTTGTTGTTGTTGAATCTGCCAAAGCAGAGCAACGCATATTATCTTGGTAGGGTGCGGAGGGACAATCTTGGTCCCGCCTATCACGACTTGGGTTAGAGTAAGCTCAATTAGATTGAGCAAAACTAGTTAACTCAATTGGATCGAGTAGAACTATAGGCATATTCCAATCGTTGGAAAGATAGGTTAAGATCGCATTTACACTAAATCTTGGGCGATTTAGCCAAAGCTAACTCAAGGTCTTTTGTAAATGTGGGTCTTAATCCTATAAACAAGAGTTGCATAGAGATGTAATCGGTAATGTGTTACCCACCGATCGTACTAAGTCTTGGGCGATTTAGCCAAAGCTAACTCAAGGCTTAGTATGATGTGGATCTTGTCCCGCAAGAATTATAGCTAGTTTGTTTGAATCTAGTAATGTGGTTTGACCACATCCATAACTCGATTCTATAAAAATTCCTATAATTCAGTGGGAGCATCATTTGATTAAAGGCCTAATTAAATGATAAAAGGAATATGATATTAATTCTCTGCATTGTATGTTGTAGATAACTATGTCGACCAACACGAACACTCTCTCTCTGCGATCCGTCCTTGAGAAGGACAAGCTCAATGGAGCAAATTTCCTGGACTGGTACAGGAACCTGAGAATTGTTCTCACCCAAGAAAGGAAGTCGACGTGGAGCAGCCCATTCCGAGGCACCTCCCGCCAATGCCTTGCGGTGACAAAGATGCTTACAAGAAGCATCAAGATGATGCATTAGATGTGTCATGTCTAATGCTCGCGACCATGAACTCGAAGCAAACATGACGAGTTCATGAATGCTTATGATATGGTTGGACATCTTCACAACTATATCAAGGACAAGCTAGGCATGAGAGATATGAAGTCTCTAAGGCATTATTTGGGTCCAAAATGCAAGAAGGGACTCCCGTAGGTACATATGTACTCAAGATGATTGGGTACGTAGAAAACCTACAAAGGCTGGGATTACCACTTGGCCAAGAGCTGGCCACTGACCTAATCTTGCAATCTTTGCCACAAGCCTTCAATCAATTTGTCATGAATTATAACATGAATGAAATTGATAAGCCATTACGAGATGCTCAAAGATGTTGAGAAGCAGAGCTTAACCTTGAGAAGGGTAACTGACACCATTTTGATGGTGCGTAAGAAGAAAGGCAAGGGCAAGCCTAAAGGTAAGGGAAATTCCTGCCAAGGGCAAAGGCAAAGAATTTAAACCCAAAGGAGGGGTAGCCAAGGAAGGGGCTTGCTTCTTCTGTAAGGAAGCAGGACACTGGAAGCGTAACTGCAAGGCATACCTGGAAGTTCTTAAGAAGAAGAGAAGTGAGACTTCTACTGTGTATAAATGTTATAGAAGTCAATCTATCTATTTCTTCATCTTGGGTATTAGATACCGGATGTGCATCTCACATTTGTACCAATGTGCAAATGAGAAATAGCAGGCATTGACAAAGGGCGAGGTGGACCTACGAGTAGGCAATGGAGCAAGGGTTGTCACCGTAGGAACTTATGATCTATCTCGCCTCTGGGCTTGTACTAGAATTAGATGAATGTTGTTATGTGCACCGCTTTAACTAAGAACATCATTTCAGCTTTCTTGTTTGGACAAGAAAGGTTTTTCATTTATAATAAAGAACAAATGTTGTTCGCTTTATTTAAATGATATGTTCTATTGTAGTGCACCTCTAATGAACGGACTCTACTTTCTAAACTTAGAGAGCCCTATCTATAACATAAGTACCAAGAGGTTCAAGTCAAATGAGTTGAACCAAACCTATCTCTGGCACTGTTGCTTAGGTCACATAAATGAGAGTCGCTTATCTCAGCTCCATAAGGATGGGCTGCTAGACTCATTTGATTTTGAATCATATGAGACATGCGAGTCTTGCCTTTTAGGCAAGATGACCAAGACTTCCTTTAGTGGACACAGCGAAAGAGCAACAGATTTGTTAGGACTTATACATAGTGATGTATGTGGTCCTTTCAATATTGCTGCTAGAGGTGGTTATAGGTACTTTATTACATTTACTGATGACTTCAGTAGATATGGTTATGTGTATCTTATGACACATAAATCAGAATCCTTTGAAAAGTTCAAAGAATTCAAGAATGAAGTACAAAACCAGCTTGGCAAGAGTATTAAGATACTTCGATCAGATCGAGGTGGTGAATACCTTAGCCATGAGTTTCGTGACTATCTAGCTGAGTGTGGGATTCTATCCCAACTCACTCCTCCTGGAACACCACAGTGGAATGGTGTATCCAAAAGGAGGAATCGCACTTATTGGATATGGTACGATCTATGATGAGTCACACGATCTTCCTATATCCTTTTGGGGATATGCTCGACACAAGAGCCTTTACCCTTAACCGTACCATCCAAGGTCAGGGTAAAGACACCATATACGATATGGACAGGGGAAAATCCCAAGATGTCTTTTATGAGGATTTGGGGTTGTGAGGCTTACGCTCGACGCCAAGTCTCGCATAAACCGGGACCCAAATCCGATAGTGCTATTTTGTTGATATCCTAAGGATACAAAGGGATATTACTTCTACATTCCCAGTCAGCACAAAGTGTTTGTGGAAAAGACTGGGGTTTTTCTAGAAAGGGATTTTGTTTCTAGAAAAACTAGTGGGAGTACCTTCGATCTTGAAGAAATTCAAGATAAGGACCATAGCACTGAGGCCTTGATGGAGGTTGAACAGGAACCACAAAGTGTTGTGGGTGATGAGGTTGTTGCACAAAGAGTTGTGGAACAACCACCTGTTCAAGTAGACCTACCTCTTCGCAGGTCTGATAGGGTACATCGTCAGCCTGAGAGATACTCATTTCTCTTGTCTGACCATGATGACGTTATGCTCATTGAGAATGAGCCTACCTCCCATCGTAGAAGCCGTGATGAGCCCAGATTCGAGAAATGGCTAGACGCCATGAGATCCGAGATGGAATCCATGTACACTAACCAAGTATGGACTTTGATTGATCGACATGAAGGGGTCATACCCATTGGTTGTAAGTGGGTCTTGAGGAGAATGACTGACATGGATGGACTTTAGCATACCTATAAGGGTTGATTGGTGGCTAAAGGTTTCAAGCAAATTTATGGTATTGACTATGATGAAACCTTTTCTCCAGTGGCGATGTTTAAGTCCATTCGGATCTTGCTTGCTATTGCAGCATACCACGATTATGAGATCTGGCAGATGGATGTCAAAACCGCGTTTCTGAATGGAAACTTACTCGAGGATGTGTACATGACACAACCTGAGGGTTTTGTAGATCCACAAAGATATCGGGAAGGTATGCAAGCCGCAAAGGTCCTTTATGGGCTAAAACAAGCTTCGAGTGGAATCTTCGATTCGATGATGCGATCAAACAGTTTGGTTTCATCAAGAATGAAGATGAACCCTGTGTCTACAAGAGCGTTAATGGGAACACAGTTGTGTTCCTTGTATTGTATGTGGATGACATACTACTCATTGGGAATGACATCCCTTCGCTACAGTCTATGAAGACTTGGCTAGGGACGTGCTTCTCAATGAAGGACTTAGGTGAAGCAGCCTATATTCTAGGCATTAAGATCTATAGAGATAGATCTAAGAGATTCCTTGGCCTAAGTCAGAGTACATACATTGACACGGTATTACTACGGTTTGCCATGCAGAATTCCAAGAAGGGACTTCTGCCGATGTCACATGGTGTGAGTCTTTCGAAGACTCAAAGTCCCTCTTCTAGAGAGGAGAGAGACCGCATGGATAAGATCCCTTACGCATGTGCTATAGGATCTATCATGTACGCCATGCTGTGTACTCGTCCTGATGTCTCTCGTATGCTTTGAGCATGACGAGTAGGTACCCGATCCGTGAGTGAGCGCCATCGATAGTAGTCAAGAATATTCTTAAGTACTTAAGAAGGACTAAAGAATATTTCTTGATATTCGAGGCGAGGAGGAGCTAGTCAGAAGGGTTACAGCGATGCAAGCTTCCAAACTGACCAGGATGATTATAGATCGCAGTCAGGGTTTGTATTTTGCTTGAATGGTGGTGCTGTGAGCTGGAAGAGTTCCAAGCATGACACAGTTGCTGATTCTACAACAAGAGGCCGAGTATATCGGTGCTTCCATCTCATTCGAGAGATTATCGATAGAGGAGATGTGAAGATTTGCAGAGTACCCACAGAGGCTAACATCGCAGATCCCTTGACCAAGGCTTTGGCACAGAAAAAGCATGATGGTCACACTAGGTCATTGGGTATTAGATACTACGGTGATTGGCACTAGTGCTAGTGGGAGATTGTTAGTGAAAGCCCTAGAGCCAATCATGTGATGATTGTTGTATGGACTTTATTGTATCATATTCCTATTAATAAAGGCATGGTTATTATATTTACTTGTATTGGTGCCAAATAACTAAATATAATAATGTCCTTGAGTAGTAGGTTCTTATCTATATCAATCGATTGGTTGAATCGATAATGAGATGATATAGAGAACACTACTCTTAATCATTCCTAGTCGAGTATTAACATTCAGGGACAATGTTAATGCGTAGAGACTAGCATGTAGGTCAACAAGATGACTTGATCTCACAAGTCATGGATATGAGATATCAAGTTGACACATGGGTATGCATTGGAGAATGTATACCGAATGACCCGCCATGAGAAAGTATCATGGATCGTTATATGAGTGTCATATACTTTCTCATGTGGCTATTAGTATGACTATTAGTTCTTAGACCTAAAGTCACCATGGTTCCCTACATAAGGAGGCATACTTTGGCTTCACAAACGCCACCCGTAAATGGGTGGACTATAAAGGCGACATCGGGTATGTAACAAATTATGCGAGGGATGTGAGTGATGTAGATGGGATCTATCCTCCTATATGACGGGAGTGACATCGATATTCTTGATAGAGTGAGACCACGGCGTATGGTTACGCCCAAATGAGTCAATATGAGATATTGAGCTCATTTGATTAGAGTGAGTCTACTGAGTTCAAGATTTAGATTGTACCGAGGATGACACGGTCTATGCCTCGATTGGTCAATCTAGATGTCAAGGATAGAGGGACATTGTCACATATTGTGAGAGTCACAATTAGTAGTCACAAAGGTGATGTTGGAGCTCAACATTCTTGTAACTTGGGTAGCAATGATGTGTTGCTAGATACCGCTCATTGCTTATGTTCCTAAATCGGTTTAGGGACATTGCCAACGTTACAAGAACCTATAGGGTCACACACATAAGGGCAATTAGATGGAGATTAGGTTCATATGATGAACCATGAGGATTAGGTTCATGGGATGAACCAAATTGGATTAAGAGTAATCCAAATTAGACTAATTGAGTTAGACTCAAGTTGATTGAAGTGTTGAATGAGTCTAATTTAGATTTGATTCATCAAATCAATTTAAATTAATGAATAGAGATTCATTAAATTAAAATTGACTTGAATCAAATGGTTGGATTTGATCAACCATAGGAGATAATAGGTCAAGTTTGACTTGACTTGAGAGGGAAGATGAATGGTCAATTTTGACTTGACCAATTGCCATGTCATGGTGACTTGGCATGGGGCCGGCCAATGATGATGCTCCACATCATCATGGACACATCATGGGGTGCCACCTCATGAGGGAGACCAAGAGCCATTGGCTCTTGGAGTTACATGCATGCATGTAACCCCCTTATAGTGGGTTATGGATGATGTGAAGTTAAGTTGTGTAACTTCATCTTCTTCCTCTTCTCTTCCCTCAAGCTCTCTCTTCCTCATCTAGCCATGAACGTCCAAGGGGTGCTAGCACACTCTAGGATGCTTTTCTCCACCTATTGCTTGTGTGGATACCGATAGAGGAGTGTACACTTGACACTCTCGAGTTCCGGCGAACCTTTTGGACGAGCGGGATAAGCGAAGGGCGTCGCTACGAGGGTAACACTCTCACCTTCTAGATCTAAGGTAGATCTAGGGTTTTTATATAAACACATACATGTTTTGTTTTAATACATCTTCGCACGGATCCGTGGCCGGGGCTTCCGAGGTTTCCGCAACGCAAAAAGCGGTTTTTGCGGCTCGGAAAAACCCAACACTGATAACATGATCTTCTGTGCCACACCCAAGCACCATTTTATCTACAATATAAAGTATTAGACAATATGCACATATATAAATATAAAGTGCAAACAATGATCATGTGATTCTTATTTCAAAATAAATATGTTCATACAAAAGAGCTAGGCTTTCAGTATACATCCCAACAATCTCCCACTTATACTAAAAGACTATGCTGTCATCATACTGCCATACATCTGATTCCCCTTCCTTTCACATGCCTATCAAAGCTCTCGCCAGAAGGGCGTTAGTGAAAGGGTCTACCAGGTCATCCTCTGATGCAATCTAGGCAACAACAACTTCTACCTCCTTTACGATTTCTCGTATTAGGTGGTACTTGCACTCTATGTGTTTACTAGCCTTATGGGCTCGTGGTTCCTTCGAGTTTGCAACTGCACCATTATTATCACAATTAATTGTGATAGTTCTGGGCAAACCAGGAATCACATTCAAGTCCATCAGGAAGTTCCTGAGCCACACAGCTTCTTTGGCTGCCTCATAGGCTGCCACATACTCAGCTTCCATGGTGGAGTCCGCCACGCATTTCTGCTGGGCACTCCTCCATACAATGGATCCACCTTCTAAAGTAAACACAAAACCTGAGGTAGACTTACTGTTATCCCTATCTGATTGGAAATCGCAATCCATGCAACCCACAGGGAGTAATTGGTCTGCCCGGTAAACTAGCATATAATCCCTAGTCCTTCTCAGGCACTACAATATATGCTTTTACCGCAGTCCAATGTCCCTGTCCTGGATTACTCTGATATCTGCTAACCATACCCACGGCAAAGCAGATATCTTGTCTCGTACATAGCATACATGAGGCTTCCTACTGCCGAAGCATAAGGAACCGCCTTCAGCTCCTTTATCACCTCAGATGATCTAAGACACATCTCCTTAGATAAAGTAACTCTATACCTGAAAGGTAGAAAACCTTTCTTGGAGTTCTGCATGCTAAAACGATCCAAAATCATGTCTATGTATGAAGCTTGGGATAAGCACAACAACCTTGATCCCAAGGTTGTGACCCACTTCTCCCAAGTCCTTCAAAACTGTTTGGACAACCATACCCTTACACGATAACTCTGATATTGTTGCCAACTACCAAAATATTATCTACGTATAGTACAAGAAATACCACTACATTTCCGTCACATCTCTTGTATACACAAGACTCATCCGGACTTTGAATAAATCCATAAGTCTGGACTTACCTCATCAAAGCGAATGTTCCAAGACCTCAAAGCTTGCTTCAGTCCATAAACGGACCGATTAAGCTTACATACAATACGCTCTTTGCCCTTAGCAATGAATCCCTCTGGTTGCTTCATATAGATGTTTTACTCAAGACTTCCATTAAGGAAAACTATCTTGACATCCATCTATCACACCTCATAATCCATATGAGCTGCAATGCAGAAGAGCTCCCAGACCTAACTTGAATCCATAGATTCAATCTCAGTATTCATTCCACTTTGCCAAGATGTTGTATTTATATCTTGGATTGCCTCGTCGTATGTCTAGGGATCATGTTCATGTTTGCTAGGGACCAAATCAGAAGATTTGTCCAAAAACATGAATCTAAGAGGCTGTCTAACAACCCTCCCACTACGACAAGGTATCATCTGTGTATCCTTTGTGACACGCGGTGTAGTGACATGTGGTATATCCTCTTGTACCAGTGGTACTAAAGAAGTGACTTCCCTTTTTAACTCTTCCAGAATAATTTTACTCTTGGGCTTGTGGCTTTATCACATAGTCTTCCTCTAGAAATCTGGTGTTCGTGTTAACGATCACCCTCTGATCTCTAGGACTATAAAACAAGTCAGAATAACTCATCATCGATCTAACCATCTCTGTTGGTGCAACAATGCCCCAAGCATTTATATATATTTTGATGTTTGGATAATCATCTAAGTTAGGCAATGTTTTGTGATCTAATTGTATACATGTTTAAGTGACAGGAAAATCCAAGTATGAAGACTTGGTAAAAGACAAGTCCAAGTGTGATCTTGGCAAAGAGAAGTCAAGGAAAGGTCTTGGCAGCATAAGTCCAAGCATGTAGTCTTGGCGGCGTAAAGTCCAAGCAGTCCTTGGAAAAGGAAGACCAAAGGAAAGTCTTGGCGGCATAAGTCCAAGCATGTAGTCTTGGCGGCGTAAAGTCCAAGCGTACTTTGGCAAAGAAGAAACCTAAAGCATGACGAAACCGAAGGAAGCTTTTGAAGGCAAGCGCATGGATGGAGTCGTGGACTCAGAGAAATCCTAGAGGCGCAAGGCTGATGGAGAAGCTAGAAGGTTAAGTCTAGGCTTAGGTTATGTTTTCAAGTATGAATTAGTCATACTTGGAGTGTGCCAGTCGACTGGAACATGGTGTCGGTCGAACTGGCCCTTAAAATATAGCATTAGAGTTTGGAAGGCTGTTATCAGTCGACTGGGGGTTATCCCAGTCGAACTGATGACAGTCGACTCCGACTCGACTGCAGCTTACAAGCTGGCAGTCGACTGCCACAAACAGAATGGCCCGTAGCCGACTGGCCAGTCGGCTACGAGCGATTACCGAATGCCATCATGTTGGCCGATCGATAGTCTTCCCGTTGGCGATGACGACGGCAAATCCCGCGAATCCGGCTGTTCAGAAGCCGTTAGAATCGGCGGCAGTCGACTGATGAAAGTCATCAGTCGACTGATAGACCTCCAACGGGAAAAAGAGGCTCTTTCCTATAAAAAGAGCCCAAGGGGAGCAAGAAGAGCCTAATGCTTATATTCTGATCTTTCTTCTAAGCTCCTACAAGTTTTCCAAGCTTTCTAAGTGTATTAATCTCCTTTCTCCTCTCAAATCTTCATTGTCATCTTTTGTAAGAAGAGGAGGTCTTTGTAAAGAGAAAGCTTCATAGTGAAATTGCTTGGGTTGATCCACCTTAAGGATCGCCGTGGAGTAGGAGCGTTATCTCCGAACCACGTAAAGGCTTTGTTAGCATTGGTTTTTGTTTTTACATATATTACTTGTGTTTGCTTCCGCTAATTACTTTTGTAGAAACGAAAAGAGCTATTCACCCCCCCTCTAGCTTTCAAACGATCCCTTACAAGTGGTATCAGAGCCCGGATCGCATCGGAAGATCTAGCAATCAACCGGAGTAAAGATGGCATTTCAAGAGGGGTATAGCACGGTGAGGCCTCCGTTCTTCGACGGCAACGATTTTGGATATTGGAAAGATAGGATGGAGTATTATTTAATGAACGATATTGAAAATTGGTTTAGTATTGTAGATGGTTTTGAGAAGCTCGATTTAATTCGAGCACCACTACCGACAAAGGATTGGACAAGAGAGATGGCCAAGAAAGCACAAGCGAATGCAAAAGCAACGACCACACTTCAATGTGGTCTATCCAAGGAGCAACTATCTAAGGTCGGGCCATTCAACTCCGCAAAAGAACTTTGGGAGAAGCTCATCGAACTCAACGAAGGATCCAAAGAGACAAGAAGGGCCAAGAGGGATCTTTTGATTGGCCAACTCCAAAGCTTCACTATGAAGACAAATGAAACGGTGAGCCAAATGCACGGGCGCTTCAAGGAGGTAGTCAACGGACTACACGTTATAGGTGAAAAGGTCGACAACCGAGACCTTGTGAGGTATGTACTACAAGCCTTCCCTAGGACCACCTTATGGGCATCAATGGTAGATGCCTATAAGGTCTCTAGGGATCTTTCATTAGTTAAATTAGATGAGTTATTTTGTGAATTTCAATTGCATGAACAAGCTAACGCTTCATCCAAAGAGAAGGGTATAGCTCTTGTTGTAGGAAAGAAGGAGAAGAAGAGAAAGGAAAAGAAGGAGGTGTCTTCCTCATCCGAATCCGAGGAGGACTCATCAAGTAGTGAGGATGAGTTGTCGGCAAGTGAGGTAGCACACTACGTCAAAAAATTTGGTGGGAAGTCAAGGAGGCTCACCAAGAAAGATGTGAAGAGGATGTTTCAATCCTCAAGAGGTAAATCTTCTAACAATTCAAATTCTATTTCTAACGTGACGTGTTTTGGTTGCAACAAGAAAGGGCATATAAAGCCCAATTGCCCGGAACTAAAGAAAAAGGAGGAGAAGGATAAGAAGAAGAAGGAAAAGAAGAAGAAGGAGGCGATGTTGGCACAAATGTGGGACACTCTAAGTATGGAGGAGTCTACTGACGGTGAAGAAGTTTGCCATTCAACCCGGAACTTAGCCCTCATGGCATTGGAAGAAACCGGAAGCTCAAGCGAGGAGTCTTCTTCCTCTTCTAGTGATGAATCATCATCAAGTGATGATGATGAGGTAAATGACTCACCCAAAGTAGATTTACTTTATAAGACTATTGCATGTTTACAAAATGCTTTAAATAGATCAAAAACTAGGATTAAGGATCTAAAATTAGAAATCAAATCATTTAAGAATATAGATGCATCATGTGATAAATCATCTAGTGATGATGAGTGTACTCTTAGCGATGAAAATGATGAGTTAAGAAAAGAAATAAGTAAATTAAGAACATGCCTAGAAAAGTTCACTAATGGTTCCAAATATCTAGATATGATTATCAAGGACCAAAGGGCAATTTACAATAAGGCCGGTTTAGGATATAAACCTAAGGAGAAAGAGGTAGCGTTTGCATCCCTAGTTAGTAGAAAATCCATGATTAAAAGCAAGGGGAGAAAAGCATGGGTACCAAAGAAATTTATAACTAATGCTAGTGGTCCTAAGATTTGGGTATCTAAGGATTGTGTTTTTCATGTGACATAGGTAGAAGATCCAAGCTTGTGGATAGTTGATAGTGGGTGCTCAAAGCATATGACAGGGGATGAGAGAAAATTCTCCACTATCAACCACACTAGCCAAGGAAAAGTGTCTTTTGGTAATAGCGGCAAACTTAAAATCTTAGGAAAGGGCACCATTGAGGTATCTCCCAATCTTGCTATTCATAAAGTTCTATTAGTTAAAAATATGAAATTTAACTTACTTAGTGTAAGCCAATTATGTGATGCAAATTTTGATGTTAAGTTTGATTCCTCAAAATGCTTTATAAGACACAAAACTATAAATGATTGCATGTTAGTAGGCTTTAGAAAATCAAATATATATTATGTTGATTTATCTTATTCTACTAATCCTTCCACTAAGTGTCTTATTGCAAAAGAGGAAGAAAGTTGGCTTTGGCATAGGAGACTAGGTCACATAAACATGAAGAATATAGCCAAAATAGCAAAATTGAAGCTAGTCAAAGGATTGCCTAGAGTCAAATATCTCAAGGACAAGATGTGTGATGCTTGTCAAGAAGGGAAACAATCAAAAACATCACACAAAGGTAAAAATTTACTTAGTACCGCTTTACCATTAGAATTGCTACATATGGATTTATTTGATTGCCATAGTACCCCATCTATAATTGGTAGTAAATATGCTTGGTAATAGTAGATGATTTTTCTAGGTTTACTTGGGTGTTTTTCTTGAAAAATAAGGATGAAACCTTAGAAATAATCATAGGATTTAGCAAAAGAGTAGAAAATGAAAGAAAACTCAAAATCAACCGGATCCGTAGTGATCATGGTGGAGAGTTTGAGAATTCTAACTTTTCAACTTTTTGCTTAGAACAAGGGTACAAGCACGAATTTTCTTGTCCTAGAACACCCCAACAAAATGGGGTTGTGGAAAGAAAAAATCGTGCCCTACAAGAAGCGGCTAGGACAATGCTTAATGCATATTCCTTACCTAGCTACTTGTGGGCGGAAGCGGTTAATACCGCTTGTTATATCCAAAATAGGGTATTAATTCATAGGTTTTTAGGAAAAACTCCATTTGAATTGTGGAATGGTACAATTCCAACAATTCATTATTTTAAGGTCTTTGGATGTAAAGTCTATATCTTAAATACCAAAGATAATCTAAGTAAATTTGAGTCCAAAGCGGATGAGGGAATCCTAGTTGGATACTCATCCACTAGTGTAGGATATAGAGTTTACAATAAAAGGACTCAAAAGATTGAAGAATCTTCAAATGTTCAATTTGATGAAACTTCAAATACATACCCTAGAAAATCCCCTATTGATGATGACATAAATAATGAAAATCAAGAAATTACCAAACAATTTCAAGATTTAAACCTAGGGGGTAATAATCAAGGGGGAGGATTGGATCAAGGGAAAGTAAGGGATGATTCCGATAATGAACATAGAATTGAAGTAAATCATGATCAAACTCAACTTGATACACCTCCTAGAACCATAAGAGTTCATCAAAGTCACCCATTAGATCAAATTGTGGGTGAATTATCTCAAGGAGTTAGGACTAGGTCATTCCATAGGGACCCCACTAGTCATATAACTCTAATTTCTCAAATTGTGCCCAAAAACATTGAAGATGCATTACTTGATCCGGATTGGATCTTAGCAATGCAAGATGAATTGGCTCAATTTGATAGGAGTCAAGTGTGGGAGTTAGTTCCTAGACCAAGTGAAAACACTATTATTACTACAAGATGGGTCTTTAGGAACAAACTAGATGACCAAGGGAATATCACTAGAAATAAAGCACGATTAGTTGCAAGGGGTTTTAATCAAGTTGAATGACTTGATTATGATGAAACATATGCCCCGGTTGCTAGATTAGAGTCCATTAGAATACTTTTAGCATATGCCTCCTATATGGGTTTCAAACTCCATCAAATGGATGTCAAATCGGCATTCCTAAATGGGTTTATTAAGGAAGAGGTGTATGTAGAACAACCTCCCGGGTTTGAAAATATGGACTACCCAAACCATGTATACAAACTTAGGAAAGCCTTATATGGTTTGAAACAAGCTCCCCGGGCTTGGTATGAAAGATTGTCAACCTTTCTAATCTCCAAGGATTTGAAGGGTAGTATAGATCAAACTCTCTTTATAAAGTCAACATCTAAGGACATTTTTGTAGCCCAAGTGTATGTTGATGACATTATCTTTGGGTCAACAAATGATGAGCTTCTTGAAGACTTTATTCAAAATATGGAAAAAGAGTTTGAGATGAGTCTAGTTGGAGAATTAAATTTCTTCCTAGGTTTGCAAGTTAAACAAACTAGTGAAGGAATTTACATTTATCAAACCAAATATGCTAAGGAAATGATTAAGAAATTTGGTTTAGAAAATGCTAAGGTAGTGTCAACTCAATGGCAACCAATGCCAAAATAGATAGTGATAGTGAAGGAAAACAAATAGATCTTACCCTTTATAGGAGCATGATTGGTAGCCTCTTGTATTTAACCGCTAGTAGACCCGACATATTATTTGCGGTTGGTATGTGTGCTAGGTATCAATCATGTGCTAAGGAATCTCATTTAGTTGCCGTTAAAAGAATTTTAAGATATGTCAAGGGCACACTAAATGTAGGTCTATAGTACCCTAGGACTAGGTCATTTGAATTACTTGGGTATACCGATTCCGATTATGCGGTGCAAATTGGATAGGAAAAGTACTAGTGGTGGATGCCAATTTCTTGGGTCCTCCCTAGTTAGTTAGTAGTAGGAAGCAACTTTGTGTTGCTTTATCAACCACGAAGCGAATATGTTGCTATGGGTGGTTGTGTAGCTCAACTATTATGGATGAAACATACCTTAGAAGATTATGAGCTAACTTACTCCAACATGAAAGTACTTTGTGATAATGTGAGCACCATTAACTTGACCAAAATCCGTGCATCACTCTAGGACCAAGCACATTGAAGTGAAACATCACTTCATTAGAGACCATGTGGCTAAGGGGGACATTGAGCTTAATTACATTGAATCTAAGTTCAACCTAGCCGACATCTTTACCAAGCCTCTCCCCGAACTAGAATTTTCATCACTTAGGAGAGAACTTGGGATGTGCTTTGTAGAATAGAAGTGTAGTTTTGCATGATTCTATAGAAATACTAGGATTTATACCTTTAACCATCTCACAAAACACTTAGGAAACCATGATTTTTGTATTGAGCCACCTAGACAACATGTGAGATGTTAGGGAGATGCACTTGGTTCATCATGCTTGTTATGATGCATTACTATGAACCAAAGTGTCATCTAGAAACATTAATCCTTCATTGGACCAATCATTGGGAAGGCCTATGTATAATTAATGTGCATATAGCTCCAAGAATATGATTGGAAATGTCAAATAAAATAAAATGTAAACTATGTCTATCAAACCTTGAGAAACAATTTCCTATTGATAAGCCAAAGTGATACAAAGTTTTGCAAAAATATCATAATTTTTGCAAAATCTCAAGATTGTGTCAATATCAAAATCTAGAGGTAATATAATTTTAAAATAATTTTTCCTTGATAGGAAATGATCTAACAATATTACCCACGAAATTTTGTGATTTTTTTATCTTTATTGAATTAATTATGAATTTTTAAATCTGGCTAAAAAGGCTATCGAGGTGATATCGATCGGGTACCTAACGCCGATTCGGCTCTGATATATGCTCGATCGAACCGAGCTTACGGTTCGTTATCGGTTCGGCCGCCATTTATGGCGATCGGTACAGCCTCTGAGAATGGATTCGTATCAGGGTCGATTCGGTGATAACCATCGATTCGTGCCATTTATGCGCGATCGGCACGCATCTGAAACCATTCGTATCATTGCCGGTTCGGCCCGATCATGATCAGTTCGACTGCCGACTAACGGCAGTCGACTGGTGTCGTGGTTTTTAGGGCTTTCCACCGGTTCGACTCGCCAGAATCTCTCGATTTCCCTCTTCTTTTCCTCTTCCGACGACCGTCCACCGCACCTCTTAGCCGTTCTCCTTTGTTTTTCCGGTGACCTCATCGACACGTGATCCCATTTTGAGTGCTCTCCAACTCGAGGACCTTCTCGTGTCACTCGGTTCGCGCTCTGAGTCGATCCTTTCGGCTAGGGTTTCGTAATTAAAGATCCTTGTTCACCATGCCACCTAGGTATATTTTCTTTCATGATCAATGTTTTGTTTTGTTCCTATGATTGTATTTCACTAACCCATGCTTATCTTGTTCATGCATCATCAACCTACATTGTGCATTTTTTGTTGTCTTTTCGCCCATTTAGAATTAAGCACGTTGCTACTAAGCGCACCCGGGCACCTCCGACCAATGAGGGCCCGACAAACCCTCAACCCTCTGTTGATCCTCGATTTCCAAATTCTGCCCTTGAAAGTGCTTTTCATAAAAACAAATTCCAACTTATTCCACCTAGGTCAATGGATTCCAAGTTTCTTAAAGACTTCTGTTTCGACATTGTTCAAATCATCCAACATTACAACCTTGAGTTGTTGGTTTTCTGTGAACATCACGTAAACATCACCCTCCTCTCTGAATTTTTCAACAACCTACGACCGGTTGGAGATGGGCTGAGATACCGGACTCGCGTTGCTCAGCGCGATCTGGATTCGATCCCGGACCGATTTTCTCGGATGTCTTCCTTCCGAGAGTGATTTCACTCTATATCCATCTTGGAGTGAACCTCTTCCATCTCCCTTTGAGGAGATTTCTTTAGATTCCCTTCATGATACCTTCTATCACTATCCTCGACCTTTGAACACCAATTTATTTCAATCACAAGAACTGTCTGCTTCTGACAATGTCATTTATAAGGTCATTGCTCATTGTCTTCTTCCCATTGTTACCCGTGGTTTGGCCTTGGTTCGCCCTCCACACCTACTTCTCATGCATTTCTTTCGTCAATACTTAGACATTAACATTGGTCTCAATACCTTCCAATGCATCATTCATTTCATAAGGCCAAACAATGGGAAGATTCACATACCATTTGGAAATGTCCTCACTCAATGGCTCAGCTCTGTAGGCATTGATGTGAATATAGGAGTCATTAAAGTCATGAATAGGAAATATGATCAGATGACTCGATGGAGTTTCTCATTGGCGGGAACTGAAGGCGGCCGGAGGATCCGTCTTCGGGACCCAGACGGCGGGTAGCGATTGCGCTCGGCACGAGAGGATGCTACTGCGGAGTAGCTAAGGGTGGTCTTGTAGGTGTTCTTGAGGGGCTAACTGTAGGGAGGCTGCTGCGAGCGTCTTTATTCTACCAGACACATCCCTCGGTGCCCGCTTCGATGCTTTTGCGGAGGCGGGTGGACCTGCGTCTTGAGGAGGCTGCGCCTAGAGCATCGGAGCTCCTCTCCTCGTGAGAGAGGTGCATCGCGGCGGCGAGGACATCTTGGTGATTCTCCGCCTGCGCACTGGACACCCACCTCACGATGGTTCGTCATCGGCACCGATGGATCTTTGAGGACGGCGATTGTTCTTCGCTTGTTTTCTTTGTTATTTTCTTTTTGCGTATATGCGGCATAAACTCCTACTTATGTAATGACTTTTGATTGATGAAATGAAATTGTTTTTTTTTTTATTATTATTCACTTCTATTAGTGCCTACAATTTGTTGTTTATCAAGGTTAGAAGTTGAGCATATAGTACGAAGTTATGAATATGGATACGATACTATTACACTTTTTGTGTCATAATTTTGTTGTTTTAAATATCGTATCAATCCATTAATCTGATGAACATGTTTTTCGTCTAATATTTTTCATATGTTATATTAGTCAAATAAAATGTGTATGCCAAGTTTTGTGATTTTTGGACACCCACGTAATTTTCTACGCATTCTCAAACCTTGACTGAAAAACTCGAAATTCAGATTTATGCGATATCACGATCGTTGCGTTATTGGCGATCATCGCCATGGTCGAGCGATTATTCGCTTATTCGATCGAACCTATCCGCTTTGGAATGAAAAGCGGTTTTTTCATCGGTTAAAAGGTTCAATTTTGACATTATACAATTTCCACAGTATATATATGATACCTTGTATGGAAAGGCGGATTTTCTTGGTGCACTGGTTTAGGGGGAGCTACATCCCTTATTTATATAATTGTTGGTGCAAGACTAGGACATATTTGCCTATTGCTTATGTTTTGTGTATCATGAAACATGTCTTGGATTTAGGGGGAGCTTCATATCAATTTTATACCTTTGTTTAAGATGTGTTAATTATAATTCTTTCCTGCACTTATTGAATAACCTCTTCCCTTTTTGTTGTATGTCAAAGGGGGAGAAGGGACATTGAAGTTAGAATTCATATTGAAATATGTTTATGTGTTAAAGATCTAACTTAAATGATTGCCAAACATCAAAAAGGGGGAGATTGTTGGTGCAACAATGCCCCAAGCATTTATATATATTTTGATGTTTGGATAATCATCTAAGTTAGGCAATGTTTTGTGATCTAATTGTATACATGTTTAAGTGACAGGAAAATCCAAGTATGAAGACTTGGTAAAAGACAAGTCCAAGTGTGATCTTGGCAAAGAGAAGTCAAGGAAAGGTCTTGGCAGCATAAGTCCAAGCATGTAGTCTTGGCGGCGTAAAGTCCAAGCAGTCCTTGGAAAAGGAAGACCAAAGGAAAGTCTTGGCGGCATAAGTCCAAGCATGTAGTCTTGGCGGCGTAAAGTCCAAGCGTACTTTGGCAAAGAAGAAACCTAAAGCATGACGAAACCGAAGGAAGCTTTTGAAGGCAAGCGCATGGATGGAGTCGTGGACTCAGAGAAATCCTAGAGGCGCAAGGCTGATGGAGAAGCTAGAAGGTTAAGTCTAGGCTTAGGTTATGTTTTCAAGTATGAATTAGTCATACTTGCAGTCAGACAGTCGACTCGAACAAGTTGTCGAGCGAACTGGCCCTTAAAATATATCATAAGAGTTTTGAAGGCTGTTATCGATCGATCGGGTTATCCTAGTCGGGCGGTGACGATCGACTCGACTTCGGCTAGCCTAATGGCGATCATTGCCTAAGAGAATGGCCCGTGGCCGATCGGCGGCGGCGATCGCTCTGACGATATCGATCGATCGCCATCTTTGGAAGTCGACTGATAGTCTTCCCGTTGGTGATGACGATGGCAAATCCCGCAAATCCTAGAATCGGTTAAGTCATCCTTTCCTATAAAAAGAGCCCAAGGGGAGCAAGAAGAGCCTAATGCTTATATTCTGATCTTTCTTCTAAGCTCCTACAAGTTTTCCAAGCTTTCTAAGTGTATTAATCTCCTTTCTCCTCTCAAATCTTCATTGTCATCTTTTGTAAGAAGAGGAGGTCTTTGTAAAGAGAAAGCTTGATAGTGAAATTGCTTGGGTTGATCCACCTTAAGGATCGCCGTGGAGTAGGAGCGTTATCTCCGAACCACGTAAAGGCTTTTTTAGCATTGGTTTTTGTTTTTACATATATTACTTGTGTTTGCTTCCGCTATTACTTTTGTAGAAATGAAAAGAGCTATTCACCCCCCCTCTAGCTTTCAAATGATCCCTTACAATCTCCATAAGAGTCCTATTCCTTCGCTCTGCTACACCGTTCTGCTGGGGTGTGCCAGGTGCAGTCAATTGGGATTAAATCCCAACCTCTGATAAGTAGTTCCTAAACTCTCCCAAGAGGTTGTCACCACCACGATCAGATCGTAGTGTCATCCATATCTTGAATAATCATCTACAAAAGAGACGATATATTCAAGATTACCTCTTGCCTAGATAGCCATAGGACCACACAAATCAGAATGAACCATCTCTAACATATCTTTGGCTCTATACCCCTTGGCCTTAAAAAGGCCTCTTGGTCATCTTACCCTCCAAGCAAGATTCGTAGGTTGGGAGATCCTCCACCACTAATGAACCCAAAGGTCCATCATCTTTCAACCTTTGAATTCTGCTTAGATTAATGTGACCAAGCCTAAGAAGCCAAAGATATGTTTGGTTCATCTTCGAAGGTTCTTTTCTCTTATTAGAATTAGAAGATGAGTTATTAACTTCAATTTGCATCGTGGGAGGTTTTGGTTCAAATTTCCTTTCAATGTACCAGAATAGATATTCACCCTATTCCTTTTTATAACAACTCTGTCATTAAATGAAATAGAATATCCATCCATAATAATTTAGAAACTGAAACTAAATTCTTTCTAAATAAAGGTACATAAAGGGAATTTTCCAGAACCAAAGTTTTATTATTTTCAAGAGATAAATAAAACTTCTCCCACTGCAATAGCCGCCACCATCATAGCATTGCCCAAGTAAATGGTAATCTCCCCTTTAGCTAGTCATCGGGTTTCCTAGAACCCCTGCAAATTGTTGCAGACATGATTAGTGGCTCCCGTATCTACTCACCAGGTGCCGGTAGATATCACCGCTAATCATGTTTCAATGACTAGTCCAAAAGATATACCTTTGTTCTGTTTTGGATTGGGACAGTCCTTCTTCCAATGTCCATCCTGCTTACAAGTGAAGTACTTGCCTTTCGGCTTCTTCACTCTTCCCTGAGATCCTCCGACCATCTTTGCTTCACTTTGTTTCTTCTTCTTCTTGCCTTTTGGCTTAGAAGTAGAAACCCTTTTGAGCAATGATGGCTTGAGGACACTCTTTGAAGAGTGCATACTTGTACTCCTTAGCAGATAAGACAATATCTAGAATCTTTTCCAATCAATATTATTTGGATACAGTAAGTTTATTTCCTTTAGTATCACAGTAAGTGGACTGAAAGTCAATTTTGAAACTCCTAAGAATCACATAGATCATTACTTTAGATTTCAAAAAAATTATTGATTCCTCAAACAATAAAATTTCGAAATCAACCAACACCTCAAAACACCAAGAATATCACATGCCACGCAGTGTGGACGTATACGAATTCTACATTTGTAAGTGGAGGTTTTACCCATTAATTTTATTATCTTGTCAACCTTACTTTTTGACAAATAAAATTAATAGTTGGTTCCTCTTTGGCCCTACAAATAAAAGCAGTGACTCCGATGGGGAGGATACTTTATATTTGCATCTAAGTGTGCACCATTACACGATACTAAGGGAATTATTTCGGATTATGTGCCTTACCGCTGTGGAAGTACACACGCTCCTAGATAATTTCCTATAACCATTATTTGACCTAGTGATCCGCAAACAAACTCATCCACAGGGAGGAAGGCACTCAGAGCCGACACGCAAATTTGTTGCATCACACGTCAAATTGTAATGGAGGCCGCGGGAATTAATTAAAATATCCCTCTCCCACTTAGTAAATTGAAAATGAGGAATTTTCAAGCACACAAAACATGCTTATTATTACTGTAGATTAAAATAAAAATTATTGATTCCTCAAACAATAAAATTTTGAAATCAACCAACACCTCAAACACCGAGAATATCGCATGCCACGATAGTGTGGACGTATACGAATTCTACATTTGTAAGAGGAGGTTTAACCCATTAATTTTATTATCTTGTCATCCTTGCTTTTTGACAAATAAAATTAATAGTTGGTTCCTCTTTGGCCCTACAAATAAAACTACTTTTTATTTGCATCTAAGTGTGCACCATTACACGGTACTGAGGGAATTATTTTGGATTATGTGCCTTACCGCTGTGGAAGTACACACGCTCCTAGATAATTTCCTATAACCATTATTTGACCTAGTGATCCGCAAACAAACTCATCCGATGGGGGAGAAGGCACTCAAAGCCGACGCGCAAGTTTGTTGCATCACATGTCAAATTGTAATGGAGGGCGCGGGAATTAATTAAAATGTCCCTCTCCCACTTAGTAAATTGACAATGAGGAATTTTCAAGCACACACAACATGAATATAAAACAAATCAGCAATAATTATGGAAAAATCAGAATTTTTCCAACTATTATGGCATTGTTCTCCAATATGCGTCCCGTCGTGTCGCCACCTCGTCCGCTCCTCCTACGCCATGTACGAGCCAACCGGAGATCCGAGCCGAGAATAAAACCTATTTTATTTTACATCCATCGATCCTATACTCCACGAGGGAGTGTACATGAAATCTAGATAGAAAGTAAAATAAAATAAAGAGTGGCTAAACAATGTCGTATTCAATTACAAAAATTAAATACTAATTTAGCCTCGTCAACCCCGAGGATTCAAATAATATACAATCACACACACATGCAATCACATACACACATATATAGCCATAATAGTTGGATCTTATGCCTGCAACCAAAAAGTTAGCCTACGCACATCCTACTATTATCCGGCATACACAATATATGATAAGTGTGTGAAAGTAACCGAATCCAAAATACACAAAACCGGAAACCGTGGCTCTGATACCAATTGTTGGCAATGTGCTAATCCTCGGAATGCTCATCGGCTCCCATGTCCCCGGATTAAAATTTTCACTAATGAAAACTAACCCGGATGGGATGAGTTTCCTAAGCACAACCAATTCGTCGTCATGCCAACAACTCGAGCGATCGCTTGAACAAACTAGTTGTTCAAGCAACCAAACTCTTCTAGTTGATTAGCCGCGGAAGAGACGACGGACGGATTGCCGGTTTTTGTGTTTCTTATTCGGGGTCAATGATTATACAAATACATTCATATGTAAACTAGTATAATAAACATATACTAACATAAAGAACATAAGCTAGCATATCAAATAAGAACATGCAAAGAACAATAATAAAAGGTATAAAACTTTTATACCTCTTGATCTTCTATCGTATGTCCTAACCTCCTTGTAGACTTCGTGTGGGCGAAGATCCTCCACAAGTTGAAGCATCCTAGATCTTCTTCAATCCAAAGAAAGAAGAACTCTCTTTCCCTTCTTGCTTGAGCCAACCACCAATCAACAAAGGATTGATGCCGCCGGCCCCAAGAATAGAGAGAACAAAATGGAAACAAAACTCATCTCTTTTCTAGGACCAACCATCAAGCTCCAAGCATGATGTTTGCCGCTGGTCCAAAGAGAAGATGGAATGGAGTATAGAAGCCAACCGAAAGAGAAACACCATGGGTATGGGCGCCGGCCAACACTTGGAGAAAGGAATTGAAAACAATCCTCCTCCTTGTTGTCGCCCAAACCCTAGACAAAGCTTTCCTAATTTCCGGCAAAGGATGAAGGGAAGGAGAATAGGTTGAGCTCCGGCCAAGGTATAGGGAACATGGATAGTGGCCGACCAACACTTAGAAGGAAGAAGAAAAAGATCTTCATCTCCATGTTGCCGCCCACCCTAATCCCAAAACCCTAACCCTAGCCGCCCAACCCCAATCCTATCCCATCTAGGTTTTGGTTGCCGCCCAAGGGAAGCAATCCTAATTCCATCCAACCTAAGCCATAGAAGGAAAGGTAAAACTTGGGCGCCGGCCAAATCAAGGAGGAATAGGGAGGATGGGTTGCCGGCCAACAATTGGAAGAAGGAGAAGCCTTGCCGCCCAACACCATCAACCAAACCCTAACCCTAATCTCCTTTTCTTGCTGCCCAAGCCACCTTGTCTCAATTAGGTTTTTCATTTCCATACCCTTGCCGCCCAAGCCTAAGCCCATATATATAGAGTTAGGCTTAGGCCTTGGTTTAATCTCCACCGTCGGTTCTAGGGTTTTAATCTCAACCGTCGGATCTAGAGATTTAATCTCAACCGTCGGTTCTAGGGTTTTAATCCCAACCGTCGGATCTAGAGATTTAATCTCCACCGTCGGTTCTATGGTTTTAATCCCAACCGTCGGATCTAGAGATTTAATCTCTACCATCGGTTCTAGGAATTTAATCCCAACCGTCGGTTTTAGAGATTTAATCACCACCGTCGGTTCTAGGGATTTAATCCAAACTGTCGGATCTAGAGATTTGTTTTCCATCATTTGATCTAGACTTCATGAGGTTTATATTAGGCTACGATAGGGACCATGAGGAGGAGTTGGGTCTTGGCCACCCGATGGATCGAAACCACACAAACTTGATCCATCAATGATGTTCCATTCCACTAGAGGATCATCATCGAACTACCTCACCAACCCCCATAAATTAATATGGGCTCCATATATTATTTTTACATCCATCTCCACGTGTTTAAGATATCGAATGTCCGTTAATTGATTGATTTTACTGACCATCAATCAATTAACATCTAACTCCTCGAGTAGTACCACTAAACCTTATCATAATGTTGACTAAGTCAACCTGCAAGGTTTACATGATGAACCTTATGAGCTCCTCAAGGGGACATCATCAACCTAATATATAGGACACGGTTTCCTCCTATAATCAACGGCACACCATGTAAATAATATCATTTCCCAACTTACCGGGCATATTGATTTAATCCATAGAAATCTCACCCTCTGGTAAATCAAAGAAATAAATATTAAGTACATGTGCCCGTTATTATATCGGGATTAAGAGCATGTACAACATAATATCCGAGGTCCAATTCAATTATGTAGTCAGCAATAAATTGAATCACCTCTATGTCGGTCCTGCTCAATACACCTAAGTGTACTAGTGTAACTCTATGTTCAAGACAAAATAATACCAAGCTACACTACAACCATGCCAATGGTTTGTCCAAAACCATCTTGGTTGTGAGCCTTTGCTTATACTCTACAAGGGACTGATAACATGATCTTCTGTGCCACACCCAAGCACCATGTTATCTACAATGTAAAGTATTAGACAATATGCACATATATAAATATAAAGTGCAAACAATGATCATGTGATTCTTATTTCAAAATAAAGATGTTCATACAAAAGAGCTAGGCTTTCTGTATACATCCCAACAATCGGAAGGTTGACGTCTCTCCTAAAACCATAGATAACAAGACGTGAAAGACTAGGATCTGAAATAAGGTAGAGATTCTCTCCAAACAATCATCGTTCACTGGATAGACAAATAATTGAACACCAGTCCTTGTGGGATCGCTAATTTTTATTACTTGATGACAACTGTGCATTTGCGGGGTTGCACGCAAAGCCAATCTTTAGCCTCGCAGTTAGAAATTTGGGTATGTGCATCCAGTTTTTGGCTTTTTCGCCAAGAATTAGAGGACACGTTTGCGCACATCAAATCATATGCATATTTTAGTGCTTATTTATCATGTTTATCTAGTATTTCATTCATATATCATGCATAAAACCTTCCATTTACTTTTCTTTTATCTTTTTAGATTAGATAACTTCAGGTATGAGTTTTTCTTGCAGGAACACATGAAAAAAGAGTAAAACAAAGGCCAACATGCTTGGTTGTGCCAAATGGAATGGTCGTGCCTAGCATTGCCAACACATCCAAATATGGTATAAGTGATTTGAGGTCGCTAGAGGGGGTGAATAGCGTCACGTGATGAAATTTATTTCGCGTTCGTCTAAAAACTTCGTTAGCCCGCAGTGGAATAATAATTAAGCAATATGAAATAGACAAACACAAATACGCAAGTATTTAACGTGGTTCGGAACCGAATGATTCCTACTCCAGGATCGGGCTCTAAAAGCCTTATCAATGCAAACACACACTACTAATCACAATAACTCCTTCTCGACATAAGTCGAAGGTGGAGAAACCTCGTACAAACGATTTTACAATAGCAAAAACTAAATACAAGCAATATACAATGCAAATATGAAAGACAAGGAAAGAAAAAACTTTACAACACTTATTTTTTATTGCTTGAATGCTTGGTTGCTTGCTTGCACTTGAAGACCTGATTTGCAGCAACAAATTGCCCCAATAGCTCTCAAGAACCGTATAAATTTTCCTCCATCACGAGCTCCTTTTAAAGATTCAACATGTGCTGAAAAAAAGTCGATCATTCGACTGCTCCGGACCATCAGTCGACTGATCACAGTGTTGCTGTAAGACAACGGTGTAATCCACGCTGGAAAAATCCAACGGCTAGGACATCAGTCGACTGATCATGAGCATCCGTCGACTGTTCAAGTCATCACTCGACTGCTCGTCACAGCGGTCGAGTGTGACTCCATTCTGTGCTCGAATTATCGAGCACCAGTCAACGGATCACAAGATAAGTCGATTGCTCGGACTATCAGTCGACTGCCCACTTCTATCAGTCGACTGCTAGGCCTATTCCCACAGTAAAACCCTAGTTGACTACGCCAGTCGACTGCCACATGGCACCAGTCGACTAGCACACCTCAAACATGAGGTTTAAGCCCATGTATGGTGCCCCCATACTTGCTAGACCACACTTAGCCTAGACCTGAACCTTCTAGCCACCTCCATCAGCCTCACGCCTCTCGGATCCCTCCAAGTCATCCATGACTTGTTCATCCATCGTGCTAGCCTTCAGGTGCTTCCATCGCCAATGTCATGCTAACGGTGTCTACACCGCCAAGGTACATTGGACTTACGCGGCCAAGACTCCGCTTGGACTTTACGCCGCCAACTATTGGACTTATGCTGCCAAGACTTCACCCTTGGACTTTACGCCGCAAATATTCCCCTTGGACTTCTCAAATGCCAAGACTCAAGCTTGGACTTTCCCTTGCCAACCCATGTTGGACATTCCATGCCAAGACCCATGCTTGGACTTTCCCAAATTCCAAGTGTCCCACTTGGACTTTACATAATCACATGGTCAACCCTAGTCAACCATCAAAGTCTCCCTCGAGTCAAACTCGAGTCCAGTTAAACATAACCCGGGTTGATTGTATAAACAATCTCCCCAAAACATTAATAGATATCAATGTCAAACATGAATGTCAACTCATTTTGTCAAACATCAAAACATCACTCGAGTCAAACTCGAGTCTGGTCAATCGTGACCTGTGAAGGTTTTGCCTGGAAGCTCTGATACCATTTGAAGGGTTTTGCTCATCGAGTCCGTGAGAGGAAACTTCGCTTCCTACTTCACCTTGGTCGTTTGTTTATGGCAATCCCCTCGATGTCCCCGGATTAAAAAAATTTAATCCTAGACAAAAGGAATTTCCCAAACAACCAAGTCATCGTCGTGCTATTCATTTAGAGAGGTCACTTAAACAAACTCGTTGTTCAAGCGACCATCCTCTATTCTACGAGTAGCCGCGGAATAGACGATGTCTGGATCACCGGTTTTTGTGTTCATGTTCGGGATCCAAGTATTATTTAGCCACAAACAAATTTATATCATGCTCATAATTGAAAAACAAATTCATACATGTAATATATAAAAATTAGAGAATCGATATACCTCTCGATCTTCTAATGTATGACCTTCCTCCTTTCGGACGTCATGTGGGCGATGATCTACCAAAAGTTGAAGCTCCTAGATCACAAATCTTCCTTCCTTGATCTTCCAAAGAAAAAGAAAGAATAGAAACAAGGTTCTTCTCCTCCCTAAAACAAACCAACAAGGAACAAAAGAAATCCTTGCCGCCGGCCAACAAGGAGAAGGAAATGAAGATGGAAACCAACTAAGACACCAAGGGAAACCCCTAAGTCTTGTTTCCACCACTCAAGGAGAAGAGAAGAGAGCCTTTGGCCACCGGCCAAGGGCTGTAAAGTGTGCTAGATGCCGGCCAATGGAGGAGGAAGAAAAAAGGAAAAACATCCTTATTTGGTGCCGCCCAAGCCTCCAAACCCTAATCCTATCTCAACTAGGATTCCTCTCTTGCCTCCCAAAACCCTAGCTCTCCTTGGATTGATCTCCACGCCAACCCATCAAGCTCCTTTTATAGAGTTAGGGATAAGCCTCCTTTTAATCTCTACCATTGGTTCTAGGGATTTAATCTCAACCGTCGGATCTAGAGATTTAATCTCAACAGTCGGATCTTAGAGATTTAATCTCTACCTATGGATCTAGAGTTTTGTTTCTATCCATTGGATCTAAGCTTCATGAGGTGTTAATAGGCTATATTAGTGACCATGAGGAGGAGTTGGATCTTGGCCACCCATGGATCAAGCCCACATAAAGTCCGATCCACTAATGATAATCCAATCCACTAAAGGATCATCATCGATCTACCTCACCAACCCCCATATGATAATATGGGCTCCATATATTATTTGTACATTTTCTCCCCGTGTTTAAGATCTCGAATGTCCGTCGATTAATTAATTTACTGACCATTAATCAATCAACATCTAACTCCTTGAGTAGTACCACTCAACCTTTTCATCATGCCGGACCAAGTCCACCTGTAGGGTTTACATGATGAACCTTATCATCTCCTCAAGGGAACATCATCATCCAAATATATAGGACACGGTTTCCTCCTATAATCAACGGCACACCATATAAATAATATCATCTCCCAACTTACCGAGCCTATCGATTTAATCTATAAATCTTGCCCATTGGTAAATCAAAGAGATCAATACTAAGTATATGTGTCAGTTATTATATCGGGATTAAGAGCATGTACTAAATAATATCTGAGGTCCGATTCGATTATGTAATCTGCAATAAATCGAATCATCTCTAAGTCGGTCTTGCTCAATACACACAAAGTGCACTAGTGTGATTCTATAGTCAAGATAAACCAATACCAAATCACACTACAACCATTCCAATGGTTTGTCCAAAGTCATCTCGGTTGTGAGCCTTTACTTATACTTTTCAAGGAGCCGATAACATGATCTCCCGTGTGACACCACACACCATGTTATCTACAAGGTAAAGTATTAGACAATATGCATAACCATAAAAATATGCAAACAATGATCATGTGATTCTTATTTCAAAATAAAGATGTTCAAACAAAAGGTAGACTTTTCAGTATACATCCCTACAACCTGGGCCGATTGCACCAACAATCTCCCCCTTTTTGATGTTTGACAAAACAAACCTTGAGTTAGGCCCCTAACTCAAATTCCCTTACCAATTTCATAAATTGGTAATCTTATGGTCTCCCCCTTTTTGACATACATAAAAAAGGTGTACTCTCCAAGGAGGTCAATGTCTCATGTCCCAATGAGATCTTACGATCTCCCCCTTGGTCCAAAGATACCTAGGATGCCTACCATCTTCCTAGTGATAAGTCCCATATCACTCAAGAGAGACAATCCTATACTCTCTCCCAATTTCTAAATTGGGTATGTAAAAATATCATTTTCCCTCTCATGAGGAAAATTACCATCCATCATCCCATGATGGATACCTCCCCCTAAAGGCTTGTTCCCCCTTGACCATTGCACCAACAATGCTTTGAGAAGTCCCTAAGCCAATAGGAACTCTAAACCATCAAAGATAAGGTTAGAAATTCAACATTGAACTTTCCAACACCTTAAATTTGATACAAACCCTAAACACCTCTCCAAATCCATATCCAATGGATTTTCACCCTTTATAATGCTTCCCAAAGCATATCCTAGGGTTAGGAGTGATTAAGGACCTTAACCGTAGCTGAAATCGGGTTAAACAATCTTGTTTATCCCGAAATCAGACTATCAGTCGAGTCCTACAGATACCAATCGACTGATATGCTCATCATCTATCGGCCTTGCAGAAGCGATCGAGTGATCTTATGCGCGAGATAGTTCATTTGCCCATCGGTCGATCGCCTGTAGAGTCAGTCGACTCATAACTGAATAACCAGTTTTTTAGTTATCAGACTCTAACTTTGAAAAATTGTAATTAAATATATATAGCTTGAAAAATCACGAAATTTCACATGTATAATACTTATCACACATACAATCGGTGGAAAATCTTGAAAAAACATTTTAACCATTAAAATAGGATATTGGTACAAAGCTCAAAAACTATTAAAACTTTAAAGTTTTTGATCTACTTTGTATCAACTTCTACAATGATGATTGCTATCAAAAGATAGACTTCACCAAGGTTTTCTAAAGTGATTTTAAAATGTTTTTTGAAAACATATTTTGAACCATTGATTATTGGCTAAATATACATAACTTGTATATTAGCTTTCCTCATGATTCTTAGTGATGATTGAAATAAGTTTAAGTTCATCTAGATGCACTACCTATGCACCTTGAACCTAACTTATTATCCTAACATCTCACATGTTATCTAAGGTGCATACACACACATACATGTCAATTTAGATGTGAGATATGAAGTTAGGATTAATATGACCTCATGCATTTTCTAGGCAACCCTACTTGATTCCCTTATAAATGGGACTCCAAGTCATGTCATTGTCCTTAACTCAATTTTAATCAAGTTAAATGCATGAATGATCATGGCATAAATGATAACAATAATAAAGCAGGGGAATGATCATGATGTCATGATATATCAATAAGCTTCTAAAAAGTGAACATGACATCTACAAAAGTCCTAATCAACAGCATGACATGGTATATGAGAAAATGGAATTAGATGTCATGACATAGCAAGCTTACACAAACAAACACATTTCAACCAAACATACAATCAGACAAAAATAATTTTAGAAACAAAACATTTCATTAAAAACTTCAAGTTTTTTTTTTACATCCAAAATGTGAAATGTTCAAACAAAAAGACATCCTATATCGCTAAACATCCTAATATCGCAAGTCCTTTGCGGAAGGTGGAGGCGGAGGTGGCTGCTGACCCAAAGTTCATGCTCTCATCATCTCGTACATGTCGAGCTAATGCTGCTCAATGCGGCTCTGTGACTCCTCAATCTGAATGTAGCGCTCCTCCATCCGACTGAGATGCTCACCCATGGAGGATTGCTCTGATATAATCTCTGCTAATCGAGAGTCCATCATCTGTTGATAATTCTGGAAGTTGGACTCCATCTGGGCCATCCGATCTGAAGGACCTGCCGCTGATGCATCTGCTGGCATCTGGTCCTCCTCGTCAGCAGTAGCTGGATCCTCATATCGTTTTGTAGGCTCTCCTAGTACTAGAGGTGGCTCCCCACATGGCCTGGGCGGAGGTTGAGGTACCAGCTCCATCTTCCCATGTCTGATCCGCATCTTCGCCAATGAGAAGTTATGAACTGATATACAGTCGTAAACCTCGAAAAGCGCCCTCAGAGATCCCCTGTTAATGTTAATGCCTATAGACTCTAGCCATGCAGTGATGATATGGCCAAAAGGCATATGCACTTTCCCTTGCACAGGGGATTTGAAATGTACAATGCAATGAAACATGTTCAATGCAGTGTTTATATCTAATCTATGACGCATGACATACATTAGAAAAAAGATGGGGAGGCCAAATCTTGGCCAAACCCCGAGTCATGATAGGGAGAAATCACCCAACAATGACTTTGTAAAGTATATTGTCATGGGCAGATAGCTCAGTGATAGAGAATAGGTTCTGAGCTGGTGGGCGAGGATGGTGAAAAATGTCCTCATGCATAGAGTCTAAAGAAATATGATCAAACGGCTGAGGAAGAGGGGCATCGAAGATAGGATAGAAGACGAAAGTATCATCCGATGGCCTACAATCAAGAAACTCCTGCAATATCATAGGAGTGAACTCTAAGTCGCATTTTACAACGCAAGTAGTGTAGGTAGGACCATTGTCTACCTTCCTTAAGTTTTGATAGAACTCCTTAAGGAGATCATCATTTATGGCATGAGTGCAAAGAACTACCTTCATGAGTTGATAATATGGTAAAAGCTCCATGATATCGCCACAACGATGCCTAAAGAAATCAATATCGATGTACCTAACCAACATGGGTTGGTAGAATCGTGATGCGAACTCAGTCGGGTCATTCCTATGTGGTCGTCTATATGAATGCAATGCAGTGGAATGGAATGCAATGATACAAATGCACGATTAGATCACAATGAGTTGTAAAGACAAAAATTTAGGGTTTAAGGGGTATAGAAATTCTATTTTGGTGCCATTTGAAGGTGATGAAGGGAAGGCACAAGGCAGTTGCTGAAGAGAATGTCGGAAGGATCGCCGGAGAAAGGGTCTCGCCGGAACCCTAATCGTTAGGAGAAGAAAAAAAAACTTGGACTGTGAGATGCCATTAGGGTTATAGAGAGATCAATGACACAACCGAAAGAGAAGACTACCAACCCTAGGGCTTTGGTCACTGGTGTGGACGAGGAAAGGCTGGTCGGAGATGATAAGCACCGATCGGAGATGAAAATTGCGAGGGAAAAGAGTGTGAAGACACCGAACCCTAGCGGTTCGGCGTTATAAAATTGCGACTCCAGTCGACTGATGTGTGACATCGATCGTGATGCGAATATGTAGTTTCTTGAGCCGTGATCATTGCGACTCGGCTCGACTCGGCCTTTCGAGCATTCTCAGTATCGTGCTACAATAACATCGATCAAATGATGTTAGTCATCATCGATGATCACGATCATCACTCATTGCTCGTGAGTCACTCGTGATGATCATACGCCTCGATGAATAGTACCATCAGTCGACTAATGTACAAAACAGTCGAGTCCTGGAAACATCACTCGATAGCTGGACTCACCGTATCGTGCTACAGTAGTAACAGTCGACTGATATCTCATTTCCATATCTGAATTTCAGAAAATCTTGACTTCTTTATCCAACTTGTTTCATTTTATCATGTTTAATCTTGTATGTCGAATATATTAATGTTATGCTTATATTCATGTATTAGTTAATGTATTTTGGTATTTTATTTCATTTTGGCAAACATTAGCATCCAATGGTTTCAAAATCCTAACATCTCACCCTTTCTAAGTGTTGAAATACACAATCAAGGTAAAAGACTTGTTTTGTGAGATGCAATCCACCCTAGATATTCCTTTCTTACAAACATATGATAAGACACATGAAGGATGGTAAGTGTAAGACATCAAGGTGTGTAGCACTTGAGTTCCACTCTTGATGTAACTTCTAAACCTTAAATTTCCAAAGTGTGCCAAAATCCAAAATGACGCACTATAACCTCTAAATCTAGATTTTGCCAATTTTATTGATTTTTCAGGATTCCAAAAATGTATTGGCACATCCTAAAATCTTTTAGGACATAAGATCAAACCTATTTTCAAGGTATCCATAACCTTGAAAATAACCTAAAATGTCAACTTTGCTATGATTGAGTTAACTACCCATCCAATCAAAATTGGCACATCCTAACCCATTTAATGTGAATCAATCATGCTCTTTGGAACCAAAAATCTATTTGAGCTCATTGGATTAGTTAGGTATTCCTTAGGGATGACTTCCCTAGATACCTTTTTAATGACTCTTCTAGGCTTGTTAGCCTTGGTCATTTATGGTCTTGCCATGGTTAGCCTTAGGGATTGCCTCCCTAGTAACCTTCTTAGTGACTTCCTTAGATTTCTTAGAAACCCTAGCGACTAGGCACATACTATGGTTGGCCTTAGGGATAATTTCCCTAGAGACTTTGGTTTTCTTAGATTTAGGTTTAGTTCCATAATCAAATGGAACATTGTGATAAGTAGGCATTACTTTCTTAGACATAGGCTTGTGACCCAAACCTTGTCTCCTAGATGATTCTTGCCTCTTATACTCTTTTTGTTGACTTCTAGATCCTAGAGTTTGACAATTTGACCCTTTAAATTGATTTTGCATATTTGCAAGAGTCTTTTCCAATTTCTCAAGCCTTGACCTCAAGGCTTGATTTTCTAACTCTAATTGCCCAAATGATTTTTGATTAGATTTTTGGGCATTACCATTCTCTTTAGGCATATGTCTACCCTTATTAGGATTGATGCCTAAATGTTTTTCGATTTTCTTAATTGTTTTCTTAGGAAGGACATTTCTAAAGACATTAATCCCAAATTTATCCTTCTTTGAAATAGGTCTAGAGTTATCATTTCTAGATTTCTCTTTAGTCCTAAAACCAACATGTTTAGCTTCTAGACAACCATAATTATTATTTCTAGCATGCTTTGATTCATGAGTAATAGAAAAATTATTTAAATTAATTCTAGCATGCTTTTTCTTAGAATTTAAAGAATGAGCATTATGAAATATACCTTAGGGTTAGTCTTAGAGACTCCCCCTACTTGTGAAGCTCCCTCCTTTCTTCTAGGACATTGGCTCCTATAGTGTCCCGGTTGTCGGCATTTGAAGCACACCATGTGCTCCTTGCTCTTCGGGGTGGGGATGCCGGCATCCTTGACTTTTTCATTGACTTTTGGTGCCGGAGAAGCTTTCTTAACTCTTTTTGGACACTTAGTCTTGTAGTGTCCGGATTCCCTACACTCAAACCATATTATATGAATTTTATTATTAATTGACATGCTTGAGTTACCTAGGTTGGTGGTGAGGTTCTCTTGAGCTTGCTCTTCTTCTCTACTGGATGTAGATGATTTTTCTTGAGATTTCTCCGGTGTAGATGCTCTAATCTCCTCCCCCTCAATCCTAGGGGTGGAGGTCTCCTCTTCTTCCACCAATCCGAAAGTGGATTCCTTCTCAACTTCCGAGTCCTCACTCGCTTGTGAATATGATGATGATTCTTTCGCGACTTTTTCCTCTTCTTGAGCCGATGAAGATTCTTCTTCTTCTACTTGTGCCAAGTGAGGCTTCTCATGGAACTTGGCCAATTTGTCCCAGAGCTCCTTGGCATCTTGAAATTCACCTAAACTAGACAAAATGTCATTAGGTATCAAATCTTCTAAAAGTTTTGTTACCTTGACTTCGGTCTTGAACTTGAGACGTTGCTCTTGTGTCCACTTCTTCAATTTCAAGACATTTCCGTTCTTATCCCAAGGAGGTTCAAAGCCTTCTACGAAGATGAACCAATCCTCTATATCCATCATCAAGAATGTCTCCATTCTTGTTCTCCACGCCGAAAAGTCTTCTCGATCATATGGCGGTGGAGTGTTGATGTCCCATCCAAGCTTGTCTTGGAATTCCATCTTCCCTCTAGCTTCTTTAGCTCCCGGCGGTTAATCCATAGAAGAGCCCCGGGCTCTTATACCAATTGTAAGTGATTTGAGGCCGCTAGAGGGGGGTAAATAGCGTCGCGTGATGGAATTCATTTCGCGTTCGTCTAAAAACTTTGTTATCCCGTAGTGGAATAATAATTAAGCAATACGAAATAGACAAACACAAATACGCAAGTATTTAACATGGTTTGGAACCGAACGGTTCCTACTTCATAGATCGGGCTCTAAAAGCCCTAGCAATGCAAACACACACTACTAATCACAATAACTCCTTCTCGACATAAGTCGGAGGTGGAGAAACCTCGTACAAATGATCTTACAACAGCAAGAACGAAATACAAGCAATATACAATGCAAATATGAAAGACAAGTAAAGAAAAAACTTTATAACACTTGTTTTTGATTGCTTGAATGCTTGGTTGCTTGCTTGCACTTGGAGACCTGATTTGCAGTAACAAATCGCCCCAATAGCTCTCAAGAACCGAATAATTTTTCCTCCATCACGAGCTCCTTTTATAGCTTCAACCTATGCTGAAAAAAAGTCGATCAGTCGACTGCTACGGACCATCAGTTGACTGATCACACTATTGCTGTGAGACAATGGTGTAATCCACACTGGAAAAATCCAACGGCTACGACATCAGTCCACTGATCATGAGCATCAGTCGACTGTTCAAGTCATCACTCGACTGCTCATCACAGCGGTCGAGTGAGACTCCATTCTGTGCCCGAAATATCGAGTACCAATCGACTGATCACAAGATCAGTCAACTGCCCACTTCTAGCAGTCGACTGCTAGGCCTATTCCCGCAGTCAAACCCTAGTTGACTATGACAGTCGACTGCCACATGGCACTAGTCGACTGGCACACATCAAACATGAGGTTTAAGCCCGAGTATGGTGCTCCCATACTTGCTAGACTACCCTTAACCTAGACCTAAGCCTTCTAGCCACCTTCATCAGCCTCACGCCTCTCGGATCCCTCCAAGTCATCCATGACTTGTTCATCCATCGCGCTAGCCTTCAGGTGCTTCCATCAGCTATGTCATGCTAACGGTGTCTACACCGCCAAAGCACATTGGACTTACGCCGCCAAGACTCCGCTTGGACTTTACGCCGCCAACCATTGGACTTATGCTGCCAAGACTTCACCCTTGGACTTTACACCGCCAATATTCCCCTTGGACATCTCCAATACCAAGACTCAAGCTTGGACTTTTCCTTGCCAACCCATGTTGGACTTTCCATACAAAGACCTATGCTTGGACTTTCCCAAATGCCAAGTGTCCCACTTGGACTTTCCATGCCAAGTACCCATGATTTGTACTTTCCATAATTACATGGTCAACCCTAGTCAACCATCAAAGTCTCCCTTTGGAGAGTTTTGCTTATCGAGACCATGAGGGGAAACTTCGCTTCCCACTTCACCTCGGTTGCTTGATCATAATATTCCTTCGATGCCCCCGGATTAAAAAAAAATTTAACCCTAGACAAAAGGGATTGCCCAAACAACTAAGTCATCGTCGTGCTATTCGTTTAGAGAGGTCTCTTGAACAAACTCGTTGTTCAAACGACCATCCTCTATTCTACAAGTAGTCGCGGAATAGACGATGTCCGGATCGCCAATTTGGGGGAGCTGCAACTGAAGACCCGAACCGACATCTTGAGGTTTTTCTTGAAATCTGCTCAACCATGAAACTAAACGGAGCCCCTTCTGACACGATCTACCTGAGCCTATTTTTGTTTTCACTACGGGATAAGGCTAAGGCTTGGCTTCACTCTTTACCCTCTGGCAGCATCACCACATGGGACCAGTGTGAGCAGCAGTTTCTGAATAAATACTTTCCACCAAGTAAGACTGCTCACATGCGCCATCTTATCACTAGCTTTTGCCAGAAACTGGGGGAGTCCTTATTCGAAGCATAGGATCGCTACAAGGGGCTACTTTATCAATTCCCACACCACGGACTGGAGAGGTGGCTGTTGATCCACATTTTCTATAATGGGATCGCTTACACCACGAAAATATCCTTAGATTCTTCCGCAGGAGGAGCCTTAATGAACAAGACCATCGAGGAGGCAGAGGAGCTTATTGAAGAGGTGGCACAAAACCACCATCAGTGGGCCTCCGAACGTGGTCAACCCACGCCTGCAGCGGGATGTTATACTATCAACTCCATGGACCATCTTTCAACAAGGATGGACACGCTCAGCAGACAGTTTGACTCTTTGAATCCTTCATCTGCATGCGAGGCCACTAACTTTGGAGAGGGGGTGGCAGCGTATCGTGAGGACCACTTAGTAGGGAAGGGGACCTCAGATGAGCAGATCGAGCATTGTGACGCGATTGGGGACTATGATCAAAGGCCCTACAACCCTTACTCTAATACCTACAATCCTGGATGGAGGAGTCACCCAAATATCTCGTGCAAAAATAACTCAGGAACACCCCAACCATCCGGAGGATACGGGCAGCAACAGGGCAATGGGCAGCGACCACAGAAGTCCAGACTAGAATAGATGATGGAGGACTTCATCGTTACCCAAACTAAGGCCAATGAAGAATTTCGTCGCCAGCATCAAAAGTCTGAAGAAGCACTGAGAGACTTGAAGGCCACCGTTGATGACCTTGCAAGTCATACTAGGATGTTGGAGACACAAGTGGCCCAAATAGCCCAATCTATGTCACAACCTGTGAAGAACTCTCCGCCAAGACAAGGAAAAGAGGAAGGAGTAGGGCAAAGTAGCCAATTCGCCAAGGGGTGTGCAGCCATGATTTCCACCCTACTTGACCATGCTGAGTTTGAAGAGAAAATCCCAATACAGCTTGAGGACCCTGGTGAATTCATTATTCCGTGCTCGATTTATCGGGAGAGTTTCGATGAAGTGTTATGCGACTTGGGGTCATCAGTCAGTGTGATGCCCTACGCATATTATCTGAAGATGGGATTGAGCGGGCTCCAACTAGCGAATCTTGGTATTCGCATGGGAGATGATTCAGTGAAGGAGCCCGTTGGCCTGCTACCACATGTTCCTGTGATGATAGAAGATTTCATGATACCCACGGACTTCATCATACTGGACATAGGATCGAATCCTCAGAATCCCATCATTCTGGGAAGGCCTTTTCTAGCAACTGCAGGGGCATGCATAGATGTGAAGGCACACTGGATCTCCCTAGAGGTAGACGAGGAGATCATTCTTTTCAGTCTTTCAGAGCAAAGAGATTCCTACTTTGATGGCTTCACGATTAGCAGATTGAAGCTGGAACCTCCAGATGCGGATTCCGAGATGGATGAATGGAGGTTCACTGAACCACCGGAGCCGAGTTGATAGAAGAGTGCGGTCGAGCTAAACGACCATAAACAAAGTGCTTCTTGAGAGGCAACCCAAGTTTAGTTGTAGATTTCCCTTTTTTTTCTATTGCATTGCATACATGTGTTAGATTTTAGTTTTGATTTCCATCACATTTAGAGCTAGGAGTAGAAAAGAACTTTGCTAGGCAACAATGAAACCCATATTAGTCTACACGGCGAAGTGTATGAACAAATTCGGGGCATGGTGTATGAAAGGGGCAAAAAATTGGGGCACACGGCCTGGCCATGTGTTTTTCCACGGCCGTGCCCGTATGACCAGAGGTGTACACGGCCTGGCCATGTGTTTTCACACGGTCGTGGTGCGTGAGGTTAAAAGACGTGAATCGTGTGTTTTCACCTCATTTGCACCGTGTGCTTCAAAAGTTCTTGCCCTAGCCGTGTGATTTATTTTTCCCCTTCCTCTAGAAGCATTTTCAACCTCTTTAGAAGCCAAAAGGAGAAAGGATGAGGAGGACCAAGACCGTAGCATCCCGATCCGGTGCCTCAGAGCGACAAACAAGAAGAGCCAACACTCCTCAAGCTCCGGAAGAGGGTAACACCCTACTCTCTCTACTTTTTCGCAATAATGAGCATAGAGATAGGTTCAATATGCTCTCTACTCATAAACTTACTTCTACTAGGTACTTAGATGAGGATTTGCTAGGATCTTTAGGTTTGTTGGGTGACATGCAAACCCTATTTGCAAAAGTGGGGTGGGATGAGATTATGGGAATAAGACACCTAACCTACCCTAGGATAGTTTTGGAATTTTTGCGTTCTTTAGAGGCGGAAGTTTTAACAGGTAGAGAGAGCAAGGAGGATAGGATAACTTTTAGACTTTTTAATATTAAGCATGAGTGGACCCTTCACTAATGGAACTCATGCTTTAGCTTGCCAAGTGGGGGAGAGAGAAGAACCCCTAATGGGTACAACTCTCGTTTGATTTGGACTGAGTTGACAGGGGAGCAAGTTTATGACCCTTCTAGTGTCAAAGCGTCGCGCCTCCAAAACCTTGTCTTTTGATACCTTCGCCGTGTCATGGCCAGTACTATATTTGGTCATGGGGAGAGTGATGGTGTAGTGAGAGCCAGTGAGCTGCTTTGCCTATGGGACATGCTACAAGAAAGGAGTAGTATCGATGTAGGGTCCCACTTCATCAGACACTTAGTTAAGATGGGCAAAGCAGCATGCGGAGAGATCCATGTGGGAGGCCTACTTACCCATATTTGCTATAGGATGGGGTACGATTACACAACATTGGAGAGTATAGAGGGGAGCCCTAGGATCGACCTAGGAGTATGCATGGACATGAAGATGATTGTAAGAGAAGGAGACTCCTTATGCTATGTAAGGAAAAATCTTATGACCCTTAGGCTCCTCGACTTGGATCGTACCTCCATCGCTATATGCGCCAATTGGTGCTTGGATCTAATAGTGGAGTCCCCTCCACATGAGGGACCATCCACATCAGCACCCATCTCTTCACCTTTATATCACTCTTCCTCCAGTCCACACATGCATAGGAGCCCACCTAGTCCACGCCGACATGAGCCTACACCTGCACCACCATCTTTTTCTACTTTTGAGCAGGATGCAGGTACGTCGACATATGATTTCTCAGAGTTCCGATCGCGCCTCAATGGCATTTACACTGAGCAGCCGACATAGAGGCAGCAATGGGAGGAGCAAAGCGCCTACCAGCAAGCGGAGTTACAGGGATTCCGGGAGCATTTCCAGTGGGCAGAGGAGTTCTATGATGAGGCCCGCATATACTTCCAGGAGGAGACTATTCATCGCCAGGATGAGGCAGCCTACTACAGGGAGATGCGGCAGCATATGCATGCCCAGCAGGCACAATGGGCTAGGGAGGAGGAGCACCGAGCAGCCGCTGCATCCACCAGCTCTCAGATCGACCACATGTATATGTGGCATCAACGTCTTAGCAGCAGGTTCTCCCAGGATCCAGAGATGCCCAAGCTCCCAGACTTTCCACCTCCTCCACCATATTAGAGATATATTTTTGTTTAAGTCTGGGGGGACCCTAAAATCTATTTTGTTTTGTTTTCCTAGTAGTAGTTTCTTTTCTAGTATTTTCATTTGTTCATGCATGGATGAGTTGTTTAGTTCCTTTCAGTGCTTAAATTTTGGTGTGTGTAAAGTTACCTCAGTAGTATTTTTGAAAGTTGCTTGCATGAGTTGTTCCCATAGGTAGCTTAACTCCATTTATCTTGTGGTATTTTGTTCTATGTGCTCTATTGAATGTTCTAGACTTGCATTGGTTAGCTTTGTTTTTGCACTCACACATGTTGAACATTCTGAAAGGGAGAATTTAATACATGCCTAGTTATGATTCACTTCAGTAGTCTAGTACTTTGGAATCCATAGGTGTCTCTAGGTTTAGCATTTTAGTTACTGGAGATGCTCGGATTGTGTAAGCTCATTCAAAAAAATCAAAATCCCTGTGAGCCGAAAAATAAAATAAAAAAAAAGAGAGAAAAAAAAAGAGAGAGAGAAAAAGAAAGAAAAAAAAGGATCGAGAGGGATAAAAAACAGTTGTCCTAGGTGGAAATGGCTAGGTGCCCCTTTGAGACCGAGTTAGGTTAATGGGGAAACACCACTCAATTTCTCTTAATACCGAGCATGCCTTTGAGACTTTATGCTAGATCTAAGGAACGACCCTCGCTTTGGGCAGGCAAGTGCCTAAGAGCTGGAAACCTTAGGAAAGCTATGGGGTGATAACTTAACTCACCATGGAACGGGCATCCCCTAAGAATGATTCGCCTAGCACGAGCACGAGGAGCTAACTTAGTGAATTTTTAGAACATATTTGTTTTGCTTTGATTGCAAATACCACCTGATAAATTTAGTTAGCATGCTCATAATGGAACAATATATTTTTAAAATTTTATGGCACTGAGGTTTTATTGAGGACAAGCAAAGATTTAAGTCTGGGAGAAGTGATGTGAGCAAAATATATAGGGGTTTAAGATTAGTTTTTGCTCACATCTTGTTACAATTTGCGTTAGTTGCATGCATATGTTACTCTGTTTTTGCATGCATTTCCTATTTTCTAGTTCGGAGGTCTGCTCGTTGTTCTTTTGAATGCAGGTTGGCTTTTCGGGCGGAAAAGACACATTTTTGGAGCGAAAGGACATTTCATGCTAGACGCAGAGTGGGACATGGCCAGGGTATGTGGATTCACACAGCCGTGTTCGATGGGTGAAGATCAACATACCAGGGTCACACACGGCCTGGATGTGTGGAAACACATGGCCGTGTGGTGGCCTGATGGAGTTGCGCGACTAGGGTTTTTTCCCGATTTTGCAGCAGTCCGAGGCGACGTCTATATAAAAATGGCTCCGCCTAAACCCTAGGAGGAGGCACGACGGCTAGGACGACACGCTTAAGCTTTGGTAACTCACAGCGAGGAGGAGGAACACCGCCATAGGTCTATAACTTGCAATACAACGTCGGAGAGAAGATAACAACGTATTGTATATTTCTATTTCTGTGCTTTATCTCTATTGTATTCGAACTTAAACATGTTTTGTGATTCTTCCTTTGTATTTATGGAGTAGTACTTTTGATTCTAGGATTAGGGAGTAGCTTGAGTTTATATACAATGTTGGTTCATATTAAATTCTGGCCAAAAGTTTGATTTGACAGTTCGTAGTTGTTCTCTATTACACTTTCGTGAATTTGGCTTTGTTTCCGCTGTGCTTAAGCGATACGAGGTTGTGACAACCCTCGCAATCTATATTGAGGAGGTTTGATCAAGGAACCTAGGGGTAAACCTGACCTCCCGTAACTGCGGGGAGAAGGGAGCGGTGGAATAGGAAATGGTCCACCGCAAGGATTGATTTGGCATTCTCGTACCCTCTATCCTATCCTTTTGGACGAGGATAGCTCCCGGTGAATGCAGCAGCTCTGCGTGAGAGTGTAGGATGTCCCTTCCCCAAAACCGTAGGTAGACGTTTAGACGACGCCAATTGACAACATTGTTATATGATATACAAGCAAAACCAAAGTCCTAGAATCACCTTTTTAGACCCCGACACACTCTTTTCCTCCTCCGTGTGACACCTCATAGAGTAGGGTCCTCCGATAGTCCTCATCAACCGACTCTCTCTGAGATTCCGTCTGAACAATCGCAATCACTTAGTGTTTTGGTACTCGAATCCCAGTCCCTGTGGGAACGATAATCTATTATTACTTGACAACATCCGTGCACTTGCGGGCATTGAGCGTGAGTGCACACTTTGAGTCTTCGACGGTCTCCGTCTCGAGATTTAAGGTCGGACCGTGCACATCAATGGAGAAGCTAGAAGGTTGAGTCTAGATTTAGGGTATAGTTTCAAGTAAGAATTACTCATACTTGAGGTGTGTCAGTCGACTGACATATTGTGCTAGTCAAACTGGTCTCGAGTGTTCAACACTCGAGGTCCAGAAGGCATTATCAGTCGACTAGGGTTATACCCCAGTCGATTGGTGGTAGTCGACTATGGACCAAACTGCCGAACGTAAGCTAGCAATCAACTGGTCAACATGGTTTGATGGTACTCATGTCTGACATACTTGAACTCGGGTCTAGAATCTTTGTCAAGGTCTTGCGATCATTTGCCATTATGGGCGATCCAACGCCAAACCTGAAAGGCTTGTAACCAAGCGATCGATCGGCTAAGGAGGCGCGATTGGTAGTCAAGTATCGTTAAGCGTGTGAAAGCAAATATGACTGCGTTAGAAGCCGTTGGATTTGATCAACAGTAGTAGTAGTCGATTGATTGTATACAATAGTCGATTGTTGTCGAGCTCAACAGGCAAAAACAACCTTTCTCTATAAATAGAAGCTAGGGAATCTTGGATGAGGTAAATGCTTTCTTTCTGAATGATCACACTAAGCTCCTCAAGTATGTTCCTTAGCTTCCAAGTCTTCTAACCTCTTCTTCCTAAGCTCAAAATCCATTACCTTGTAAGAAGAAGAGGAGTGATTGTAAAAGGCTTCTCCACCTTGGTGATTGCATCAAAAGAAGATTTCTAGTTGAAGATTGCTAGGGGTGATCCACCTTATGGATTTCCATGGAGTAGGAGCATCATCTCCGAACCATGTTAAAAATCCTTGTTAGCATTGTGTTCTTGTTTTCCTTTAATTGTAATTTTTCTATTGCTTCTGCTAACAATTCTTGTAGAAAACAAAGAATCACTATTCACCCCCTCCCCGTATAGCCAATCCTCAAGGTTTCTAGGAGAACATGACTTCCCTTAGGCTCCCTGACCCTGATCGGACCACCGTCACAAACCGTGCCAACTGGTGGTTGGATAGGATAGTGGAGTCCCTACCACAAGAGGATCCTTCATCCTGTGCACCACCTTCTCCACCGTCACCTCATACACTATAGATTCACCTAGGCATTGGAGTCCACCTGCCAGAGAGTGGAGATGCCACACCCAGACACTGAGCCTGCATGACATTCTTTTCTACTTTTGATCATGATAAAGGTGGATCGTCTTTTGACTTCTTGGAGTTCCGATCGTGCCTCGATGATATCTACACCGAGCAGCAGACATAGGGGAAGTGATGGGAGGAGTAGCGGACCTTCACTCAAGCGGAGTTTCAGGGTTTGCGAGGTCATTTCTAGGGGACAGACGTGTTCTAGGTCATGCCCAACAACACTATCAAAGGGAAAAGGCTTATTATGGCCATGCACAACAGTACTTTTAGGAGGAGGCCGAGTACTGCTGGGAGATGCGGTAGTTCATAAGGGATGCAAGCTCATAGTCAGCTCGAGAGGATGATCACAGAGCTACTACTGAGTCCACCATCTCACAGGTTGACCACATGTATATGTGGCACCAACACTTGAAGACTCGATTATCCCATGAGCTGGAGATGCCAAAATTGCCCGATTTTCCTCCTAGACAACCACGTTAGAGGTACGTTAAATTCTAAGTTTGGGGGGGGGGTGTGAAATTTTCTGATATTTCACTTTTTAATGCTTTGGTAGGTTTAACTTTATGTCTCTTAAATCTAGCCGTAGCTTTTATTTGCATTTGTTTTAGTAGATGTCTTTAGATTCCTTTTAACACTTATTTAGTTTGATCTCATAACTTACTTCAGTGAAGTTTTGAAGAAAATAATATATTGTAGTAATGTGTTTCCATGTCATAGGCATTTTACTTTCTTTTATCTTGTGGTATTTAATTTTGTGATGCATTAATGATTGCTCCCTATTTTTCACTAGTTAGCTTCTATTTTCACAAACACTTATGAAGAATTCCAAAAGGGGTGATCTAGTACGTAATTAGTTATGATTGATCCTGATATGTTAGTACTTTGGAATCCATAGGTGACCCTTGGTTAGCATTTTAGTTACTAGAGATTCTCGGATCATAAAACTCCATTTGAAGAAAAAAAGAAAAAAATGAGATGAAAAGAAAAGATTGTGAGATTTTGAGAAAAAGAAAAAAAGAAGAAGAGAGAGTTCATGGGTGGAAATGGTTAGGTGCCCCTTTGAGACTAAGTTAGTACCACTCAACCTTTTCATCATGCTGGACCAAGTCCACCTGTAGGGTTTACATGATGAACCTTATGAGCTCCTCAAGGGAACATCATCATCCTAATATATAGGACACGGTTTCCTCCTATAATCAACGACACACCATATAAATAATATCATCTCCCAACTTACTGAGCCTATCGATTTAATCTATAAATCTTGCCCATTGGTAAATCAAAGAGATCAATACTAAGTATATGTGCCCGTTATTATATCGGGATTAAGAGCATTTACTAAATAATATCTGAGGTCCGATTCAATTATGTAGTCAGCAATAAATCAAATCATCTCTAAGTCGGTCCTGCTCAATACACACAAAGTGCACTAGTGTGATTCTATAGTCAAGACAAACCAATACCAAATCACACAACAACAATTCCGATGGTTTGTCCAAAGTCATTTCGGTTGTGAGCCTTTACTTATAGTTTTCAAGGAGCCGATAACATGATCTCCCGTGTGACACCACACACCATGTTATCTACAATGTAAAGTATTAGACAATATGCATAACCATAAAAATATGCAAACAATGATCATGTGATTCTTATTTCAAAATAAAGATGTTCAAACAAAAGGTAGACTTTTCAGTATACATCCCTACAACCTGGGTCGATTGCACCAACAATCTCCCCCTTTTTGATGTTTGACAAAACAAACCTTGAGTTAGGCCCCTAACTCAAATTTCCTTACCAATTTCATAAATTGGTAATCTTATGGTCTCCCCCTTTTTGACATACATCAAAAAGGTGTACTCTCCAAGGAGGTCAATGTCTCATGTCCCAATGAGATCTTACAATCTCCCCCTTGGTCCAAAGATACCTAGGATGCCTACCATCTTCCTAGTGATAAGTCCCATATCACTCAAAAGAGACAATCCTATACTCTCTCCCAATTTCCAAATTGGGTATGTAAAAATATCATTTTCCCTCTCATGAGGAAAATTACCATCCATCATCCCATGATGGATACCTCCCCCTAAAGGCTTGCTCCCCCTTGACCATTGCACCAACAATATCTTTGGGAAGTCCCTAAGCCAATAGGAACTCTAAACCATCAAAGATAAGGTTAGAAATTCAACATTGAACTTTCCAACACCTTAAATTTGATACAAACCCTAAACACCTCTCCAAATCCATATCCAATGGATTTTCACCCTTTATAATGCTTCCCAAAGCATATCCTAGGGTTAGGAGTGATTAGGGACCTTAACCGTAGCTGAAATCGGGTTAAACAATCTTGTTTATCCCGAAATCAGACAATCAGTCGAGTCCTACAGATACCAATCGACTGATATGCCCATCTATCGACTGGCATCGAGAAGCAGTCGAGTGATACTGCGCCAGGATAGTTCCAGCCGCTGCCCATCAGTCAACTGCCTTGTAGAGTCAGTCGACTGATAACTGAATAACCAATTTTTCAATTATCAGACTCCAACTTTGAAAAATAGTAATTAAATATATATAGCTTGAAAAATCACGAAATTTCACATGTATAATACTTATCACACATACAATCGGTGAAAAATCTTGAAAAAACATTTTAACCATTAAAATAGGAGATTGGTACAAAGCTCAAAAACTATTAAAACTTTAAAATTTTTGATCTACTTTGTATCAACTTCTACAATAATGATGGCTATCAAAGGATAGACTTCACCAAGGTTTTCTAAAGTGATTTTAAAATGTTTTTTGAAAACCTATTTTGAACCATGGATTATTGGCTAAATATACATAACTTGTATATTAGCTTTCCTCATGATTCTTAGTGATGATTGAAATAAGTTTGAGTTCATCTAGATGCACTACCTATGCACCTTGAACCTAACTTATTATCCTCACATCTCACATGTTATCTAAGGTGCATACACACACATACATGTCAATTTAGATGTGAGATATGAAGTTAGGATTAATATGGCCTCATGCATTTTCTAGGCAACCCTACTTGATTCCCTTATAAATGGGACTCCAAGTCATGTCATTGTCCTTAACTCAATTTTAATCAAGTTAAATGCATGAATGATCATGGCATAAATGACAATAATAAAGCATGGGAATGATCATGATGTCATGATATATCAATAAGCTTTTAAAAAGTGAACATGACATCTACAAAAGTCCTAATCAACAACATGACATGGTATATGAGAAAATGGAATTATATGTCATGACATAGCAAGCTTACACAAACAAACACATTTCAACCAAACATACAATCAGACAAAAATAATTTTAGAAACAAAACATTTCATTAAAAACTTCAAGTTTTTTTTTTACATCCAAAATGTGAAATGTTCAAACAAAAAGACATCCTATATCGCTAAACATCCTAATATCGCTAGTCCTTTGCGGAAGGTGGAGGCGGAGGTGGCTGCTGACCCAAAGTTCATGCTCGCATCATCTCGTACATGTCGAGCTAATGCTGCTCAATGCGGCTCTATGACTCCTCAATCTGAATGTAGCGCTCCTCCATCCGACTGAGATGCTTACCCATGGAGGATTACTTTGATATAATCTCTGCTAGTCGGGAGTCCATCATCTGCTGATAATCCGGGAAGTTGGACTCCATTTGGGCCATCCGATCTGAAGGACCTGCCACTGATGCATCTGCTGGCATCTGGTCCTCCTCGTCAGCAGTAGATGGATCCTCATATCGTTTTGTAGGCTCTCCTAGTAATAGAGGTGGCTCCCCACGTGGCCTGGGCGGAGGTCGAGGTACCAGCTGTTAGTTATAGCCCAAGAACCAATCATGTGTTGGTTGAAAAGGGAACATTTTGTATCATATTCTACAAAGGCAAATGATTGGTTATTATATTTACATCTTGCTTGTGCCAGCTAAATTAAATATAATAATGTCCTAGAAAAGTAGGTTCTTATCTACAACACATCAATTGACAGAATTGATTATGAGAGGCTGTAGAGAACACTTTCCTAAATGTTCCTAGTCAAGTATTAATATGCAAGGGCAATATTAATACATAAAGACTAGCATGTAGGTCAATTGATGACTTGATCTCACAAGTCATGGATATATGATATCAAGTTGACACATGGGTATATATTAGAGAATATATACTGAACTGACCCGCCATGAGAAAGTTTCATGGATCGTCATATGAGTGTCATAAACTTTCTCATGTGACTATTGGTATGAATAGTCCTCAAACCTGAAGTCACTACGGTTCCCTACATAAGGAGTTATGTACTTTGGTATCGTCAAACGTCACCCATAGTGGGTGGACCATAAAGCGATTCTGGGTATATAACAAATTATGCGGAGGGATGTGAGTGATGTAGATGGGATCTATCCCTCCCATATGGCGGAGTGATATCTGTGGGCCCCTTGATTGAGTAGAACTACTAAAATGCATGGCCATGCTCGAATGAGTCAATATGAGATATTGAGCTCATTTGTTTGAGTTAGTTTACTCAGGGATCAAGAAACACATAGATTGATCGAGGATGACACGGTCTATGCCTCATTGGTCAATCTGATATCAAGGATAGAAGGACACGGTCATACATTATAGTAGTCACGGAAAGGTTAGTCGGATCTTGACTTATTTCGTAACTTGGGTAGCAATGATGTATTGCTAGATGCCGCTCATTGCTTGTGTATCTAAAAGAGTTTAGATCCACTGCCAACGTTATGAGAGCCTATAGGGTCACACACAAAGAGCATGATGATTAGAAGAATTAGTGCATTCTAGTTTGACTAGAATAATTTGGGAATGAGCTTAAGTACAAAATAGTTTTTGGACTTTAAGCTTAATGAGAATTTTAGCTTATTGATTTAATGAGATTAATTCAATATGCTAAGCTTAATTGATTTAATAAGATTAATTCAATATGTTACCTTATTGATTTAATGAGATTAATTCAATATGATAACATAAGCTTATTGGATTAATAAGATTAATTCAACATGCATGAATGCCACATAAGCATGCCACCTAAGCTTGATGAGGTGGAAGGAGACAAAGGGTTTTGACCTTTGGATTTCCTCCACATGTGGCCGGCCATTGATTATGTTTCAATGCAATTGATTGCATTGAATGTGATAGGAGGTGAAAGGTTTTTCAATCCTATAAAACACCCCAGTGGCCGGCCAAAGGGTTGAAGCTTGAGGCTTGGAGAGAGCTTGGTGGTGAGAGGCTTTGGTTGTGTGGCTTTTGTGAGTGTAGTAAGAAGAGTAGTCTTCTTCTTCCTTTCTCTTTTTCCCTACCTTCCTCTCCTTTAGGGACTTCTCTAGCAAGAAGTAAAGGAGAGCTCTTCTAGTTTCTTTTGTGAGACAAGAGTTTGCTCGTGTGGATACATATAGAGGCACGGACATTTGAACGTGCTAAATGATCCAACAAACCCAAGGAGAAGCGGGATTTTAAAAGGGCACGCAACAAAGGTAATATTCTCCTATAAGATAGGTTTTGAGAAATTTATTTTTGTACGAAGTTTTCTTTCGCAAGGATCACTTGGAAGGGATCCTATTTTTCCGTTGCGCATATGCTATTTTGCATAAGAGATCCCTACACCAGCTCCATCTTCCCATGTCTGATCCGCATCTTCGCCAATGAGAAGTTACAAACTGATATACAGTCGTAAACCTCGAAAAGTGCCCTCAGAGATCCCCTGTTAATGTTAATGCCTATAGACTCTAGCCATGCAGTGATGATATGGCCAAAAGGCATATGTACTTTCCTCGAGTTAGCTTAAATCCATTCGGATCATACTTGCTATTGCAGCCTACCACGATTATGAGATCTGGCAGATGGATGTCAAAACCGCTTTTCTGAATGGAAAGCTACTCGAGGATGTGTACATGACACAGCCTGAGGGTTTAGAAGGTCCAAAGCATCCTGGAAAGGTATGCAAACTGCAAAGGTCCATTTATGGACTAAAGCAAGCCTCTCGAAGCTGGAATCTTCGATTCGATAATGCAATCAAGGAGTTTGGTTTCATCAAGAATGAAGATGAACCTTGTGTCTACAAGAGAAATAGTGGGAGCACAGTTGTATTTCTTATCTTGTATGTAGATGACATACTTCTCATCGGAAATGATATTCCCTCACTCAAATCTGTGAAGATGTGGTTAGGGAATTGTTTCTCGATGAAAGACTTAGGTGAAGCTGCCTATATTTTAGGCATCAAGATCTATAGAGATAGATTTAAGAGATTACTTGGCCTAAGTCAGAGTACATACATTGATAAAGTGCTAGATCGTTTTGCTATGCAAAATTCCAAGAAAGGATTTCTGCCTTTATCACATGGTGTGAGTCTTTCGAAGACTCAATGTCCCTCTTCTAAGGAGGAGAGAGATCGCATGGATAAGATCCCTTATGCATCTGCCATATGGTCTATCATGTACGCCATGCTTTGTACTCGTCTTGACGTCTCGTATGCTTTGAGCATGACGAGTAGATACCAGTCGGATCCACGTGAAAGTCACTGGATAGCAGTCAAAAATATTCTTAAATACTTATGAAGAATGAAAGAATATTTCCTGATATTTGGAGGCAATGAGGAGCTAACTGTAAAGTGTTACAGTGATGCAAGCTTCCAAACAGACAAGGATGACTATAGATCGCAATCGGGGTACGTGTTTTGCCTGAATGGTGGAGCTGTAAGTTGGAAGAGTTCGAAGCAGGACACAGTTGCTGATTCTACAACAGTATAGTATATTGTCGTCGATGCAAAGAAAGGAGGTTGTTTGGCTCCGCAAGTTCATCAGTGAACTTGGTGTAGTTCCTAGCATTGCAGATCCAATAGACTTCTATTGTGACAAAAATGGGGCTATTGCACAGGCTAAGGAACATCGATCACATCACCGGACCAAACACTTACTACGGCGCTTCCATCTCATTCGAGAGATCATCGATAGAGGAGATGTGAGGATATGCAGAGTACCGACAGAAGCTAACATCGCAGATCCATTGACCAAGGCTTTGGCACAGAGGAAGCATGATGGTCACACTAGGTCACTAGGTATCAGATATTATAGTGATTGGTACTAGTGCTAGTGGGAGATTGTTAGTTATAGCCCTAGAACCAATCATGTGATGGTTGAATAGGGAACATTTTGTATCATATTCTATAAAGGCAAAGGATTGGTTATTATATATTTACGTCTTGCTTGTGCCAGCTAAATTAAATATATAATAATGCCCTAGAAAAGTAGGTTCTTATCTACAGCACATCAATTGGCAGAATTGATTATGAGAGGCTGTAGAGAACACTTTCCTAAATGTTCCTAGTCAAGTATTAATATGCAAGGGAAATATTAATACATAAAGACTAGCATGTAGGTCAATTAATGACTTGATCTCACAAGTCATGGATATATGATATCAAGTTGACACATGGGTATATATTAGAGAATATATACTGAACTGACCCGCCATGAGAAAGTTTCAGGGATCGTCATATGAGTGTCATAAACTTTCTCATGTGACTATTAGTATGAATAGTCCTCAAACCTGAAGTCACTACGGTTCCCTACATAAGGAGTTATGTACTTTGGTATCGTCAAACATCACCCATAACATGGTGGACCATAAAGGCGATTACTGGGTATATAATAAATTATGCGGAGGGATGTGAGTGATGTAGATGGGATCTATCCCTCCCATATGACGGGAGTGATATCTGTGGGCCCCTTGATTGAGTAGAACTACTAAAATGCATGGCCATGCTCGAATGAGTCAATATGAGATATTGAGCTCATTTGTTTGAGTTAGTTTACTCAGGGATCAAGAAACACATAGATTGATCGAGGATGACACGGTCTATGCCTCATTGGTCAATCTGATATCAAGGATAGAAGGACACGATCATACATTATAGTAGTCACGGAAAGGTTAGTCGGATCTTGACTTATTTCGTAACTTGGGTAGCAATGATGTATTGCTAGATGGCGCTCATTGCTTGTGTATCTAAAAGAGTTTAGATCCACTTCCAACGTTATGAGAGCCTATAGGGTCACACACAAAGAGCATGATGATTAGAAGAATTAGTGCATTCTAGTTTGACTAGAATAATTTGGGAATGAGCTTAAGTACAAAATAGTTTTTGGACTTTAAGCTTAATGAGAATTTTAGCTTATTGATTTAATGAGATTAATTCAATATGCTAAGCTTAATTGATTTAATAAGATTAATTCAATATGTTACCTTATTGATTTAATGAGATTAATTCAATATGATAACATAAGCTTATTGGATTAATAAGATTAATTCAACATGCATGAATGCCACATAAGCATGCCACCTAAGCTTGATGAGGTGGAAGGAGACAAAGGGTTTTGACCTTTGGATTTCCTCCACATGTGGCCGGCCATTGATTATGTTTCAATGCAATTGATTGCATTGAATGTGATAGGAGGTGAAAGGTTTTTCAATCCTATAAAACACCCCATGGGGTGGCCGGCCAAAGGGTTGAAGCTTGAGGCTTGGAGAGAGCTTGGTGGTGAGAGGCTTTGGTTGTGTGGCTTTTGTGAGTGTAGTAAGAAGAGTAGTCTTCTTCTTCCTTTCTCTTTTTCCCTACCTTCCTCTCCTTTAGGGACTTCTCTAGCAAGAAGTAAAGGAGAGCTCTTCTAGTTTCTTTTGTGAGACAAGAGTTTGCTCGTGTGGATACATATAGAGGCACGGACATTTGAACGTGCTAAATGATCCAACAAACCCAAGGAGAAGCGGGATTTTAAAAGGGCACGCAACAAAGGTAATATTCTCCTATAAGATAGGTTTTGAGAAATTTATTTTTGTACGAAGTTTTCTTTCGCAAGGATCACTTGGAAGGGATCCTATTTTTCCGTTGCGCATATGCTATTTTGCATAAGAGATCCCTACACCAGCTCCATCTTCCCATGTCTGGTCCGCATCTTCGCCAATGAGAAGTTACAAACTGATATACAGTCGTAAACCTCGAAAAGCGCCCTCAGAGATCCCCTGTTAATGTTAATGCCTATAGACTCTAGCCATGCAGTGATGATATGGCCAAAAGGCATATGTACTTTCCCTTGCACAGGGGATTTGAAATGTACAATGCAATGAAACATGTTCAATGCAATGTTTATATCTAATCTATGACGCATGACATACATTAGAAAAAGATGGGGAGGCCAAATCTTGGCCAAACCCCGAGTCACGATAGGGAGAAAACACCCAACAATGACTTTGTAAAGCATATTGTCATGGGCTGATAGCTCAGTGATAGAGAATAGGTTCTGAGCTGGTTGGCGAGGATGGTGAAAAATGTCCTCATGCATAGAGTCTAAAGAAATATGATCAAACGGCTCAGGAAGAGGGGCATCGAAGATAGGATATAAGACGAAAGTATCATCCAATGGCCTACAATCAAGAAACTCCTGCAATATCATAGGAGTGAACTCTAAGTCGCATTTTACAACGCAAGTAGTGTAGGTAGGACCATTGTCTACCTTTCTTAAGTTTTGATAGAACTCCTTAAGGAGATCATCATTTATGGCATGTGTGTAAAGAACTACCTTCATGAGTTGATAATATGCTAAAATCTCCATGATATCGCTACAATGATGCCTAAAGAAATCGATATCGATGTACCTAACCAACATGGGTTGGTAGAATCGTGATGCGAACTCAGTTGGGTCATTCCTACGTGGTCGTCTATATGAATGCAATGCAGTGGAATGGAATGCAATGATACAAATACACGATTAGATCACAATGAGTTATAAAGACAAAAATTTAGGGTTTAAGGGGTATAGAAATTCTATTTTGGTGCCATTTGAAGGTGATGAAGGGAAGGCACAAGGCAGTTGCTGAGGAGAATGCCAGAAGGATCGCCGGAGAAAGGGTCTCGCCGGAAACCTAATCGTTATGAGAAGAAAAAAAAACTAGGACTGTGAGATGCCATTAGGGTTATAGAGAGATCAATGACACAACCGAAAGAGAAGACTACCAATCCTAGGGCTTTGGTCGCCGGTGTGGACGAGGAAAGGCTGGTCGGAGACGATAAGCGCTGATTGGAGATGAAAATTACGAGGGAAAAGAGTGTGAGGATGTCGAACCCTAGCGGTTCGGCGTTATAAAATCACGACTCCAGTCGACAGATGTGTGACATCGATCGTGATGGCGGTTATGTCTTGTTCTTGAGCCGTGATCATTGCATCGGCTCGACTCGGCTGAGAAATTCAGATCGTGCTACAATAACATCAGTCGAATGATGTTGGTCATCAGTCGACTGATGCGATCATCACTCGACTGCTCAGCGAGTCACTCGACTGATGATCCTTCTGCCTCGATGAATAGTACCATCAGTCGACTGATGTATCCAATCAGTCGACTAATGTACAAAACAGTCGAGTCCTGGAAATAGCACTCGACTGCTGGACTCACCGTATCGTGCTACAGTAGTAACAGTCGACTGATATCTGATTTCCATATCTGAATTTCAGAAAATCTTGACTTCTTTATCCAACTTGTTTCATTTTCTCATGTTTAATCTTGTATGTCTAATATATTAATGTTATGCTTATATTCATGTATTAGTTTAATGTATTTTGGTATTTTATTTCATTTTGGCAAACATTAGCATCATATGGTTTTAAAATCCTAACATCTCACCCTTTCTAAGTGTTGAAATACACAATCAAGGTAAAAGACTTGTTTTGTGAGATGCAATCCACCCTAGACATTCCTTCCATACAAACATATGGTAAAACACATGAAGGATGGTAAGTGTAAGACATCAAGATGTGTAGCACTTGAGTACCACTCTTGATGTAACTTCTAAACCTTAAATTTCCAAAGTGTGCCAAAATCCAAAATGGCACACTATAACCTCTAAATCTAGATTTTGCCAATTTTATTGATTTTTCATGATTCCAAAAATGTATTGGCACATCCTAAAATCTTTTAGGACATAAGATCAAACCTATTTTCAAGGTATCCATAACCTTGAAAATAACCTAAAATGTCAACTTTGCTATGATTGAGTTAACTACCCATCCAATCAAAATTGGCACATCCTAACCCATTTAATGTGAATCAATCACACTCTTTGGAACCCAAAATCTATTTGAGCTCATTGGATTAGTTAGGTATTCCTTAGGGATGACTTCACTAGATACCTTTCTAATGACCCTTCTAGGCTTGTTAGCCTTGGTCATTTATGGTCTTGCCATGGTTAGCCTTAGGGATTGCCTCCCTAGTAACCTTCTTAGTGACTTCCTTAGATTTCTTAGAAACCCTAGCCACTAGGCACATACTATGGTTGGCCTTAGGGATAATTTCCCTAGAGACTTTGGTTTTCTTAGATTTAGGTTTAGTTCCATAATCAAATGGAACGTTGTGATAAGTAGGCATTACTTTCTTAGACATAGGCTTGTGACCCAAACCTTGTCTCCTAGATGATTCTTGCCTCTTATACTCTTTTTGTTGACTTCTAGATCCTAGAGTTTGACAATTTGACCCTTTAAATTGATTTTGCATATTTGCAAGAGTCTTTTCCAATTTCTCAAGCCTTGACCTCAAGGCTTGATTTTCTGACTCTAATTGCCCAAATGATTTTTGATTAGATTTTTGGGCATTACCATTCTCTTTAGGCATATGTATACCCTTATTAGGATTGATGCCTAAATGTTTTTCGATTTTCTTAATTGTTTTCTTAGGAAGGACATTAATCCCAAATTTATCCTTCTTTGAAATAGGTCTAGAGTTATCATTTCTAGATTTCTCCTTAGTCCTAAAACCAACATGTTTAGCTTCTAGACAACCATAATTATTATTTCTAGCATGCTTTGATTCATGAGTAATAGCAAAATTATTTAAATTAATTCTAGCATGCTTTTTCTTAGAATTTAAAGAATGAGCATTATGAAATATACCTTAGGGTTAGTCTTAGAGACTCCCCATACTTGTGAAGCTCCCTCCTTTCTTCTAGGACATTGGCTCCTATAGTGTCCCGGTTGTCGGCATTTGAAGCACACCACGTGCTCCTTGCTCTTCTTGGTGGGGATGCCGGCATCCTTGACTTTTTCATTGACTTTTGGTGCCGGAGGAGCTTTCTTAACTCTTTTTGGACACTTACTCTTGTAGTGTCCGGATTCCCTACACTCAAACCATATTATATGAATTTTGTTATTAATTGACATGCTTGACTTACCTAGGGTGGTGGTGAGGTTCTCTTGAGCTTGCTCTTCTTCTCTACTGGATGTAGATGATTCTTCTTGAGATTGCTCCGGTGTAGATGCTCTAATCTCCTCCCCCTCAATCCTAGGGGTGGAGGTCTCCTCTTCTTCCACCAATCCGGAAGTTGATTCCTTCTCAACTTCCGAGTCCTCACTCGCTTGTGAAGATGATGATGATTCTTCCTCGACTTTTTCCACTTCTTAAGCCGATGAAGATTCTTCTTCTTCTACTTGTGCCAAGTGAGGCTTCTCATGGAACTTTGCCAATTTGTCCCATAGCTCCTTGGCATCTTGAAATTCACCTAAACTAGACAAAATGTCATTAGGTATCAAATCTTCTAAAAGCTTTGTTACCTTGACTTCGGTCTTGAACTTGAGACGTTGCTCTTGTGTCCACTTCTTCAATTTCAAGATGTTTCCGTTCTTATCCCAAGGAGGTTCAAAGCCTTCTACGAAGATGAACCAATCCTCTATATCCATCATCAAGAATGTCTCTATTCTTTTTCTCCACACCAAAAAGTCTTCTCGATCATATGGCGGTGGAGTGTTGATGTCCCATCCAAGCTTGTCTTGGAATTCCATCTTCCCTCTAGCTTATTTAGCTCCCGGCGGTTAATCCGTAGAAGGGCCCCGGGCTCTGATACCAATTGTAATTGATTTGAGGCCGCTAGAGGGGGGTGAATAGCATCGCGTGATGGAATTCATTTCGCGTTCATCTACAAACTTCTTTAGCCTGCAGTGGAATAATATTTAAGCAATACAAAATAGACAAACACAAATACGCAAGTATTTAACGTGGTTCGGAACCGAACGGTTCCTACTCCATGGATCGGGCTCTAAAAGCCCTAGCAATGCAAACACACACTACTAATCACAATAACTCCTTCTCGACATAAGTCGGAGGTGGAGAAACCTCGTACAAACGATCTTACAACAGCAAGAACGAAATACAAGCAATATACAATGCAAATATGAAAGACAAGTAAAGAAAAAACTTTACAACACTTGTTTTTGATTGCTTGAATGCTTGGTTGCTTGCTTGCACTTGGAGACCTGATTTGCAGCAACAAATCGCCCCAATAGATCTCAAGAACCGAATAATTTTTCCTCCATCACGAGCTCCTTTTATAGCTTCAACCTGTGCTGGAAAAAAGTCAATCAGTCGACTGCTCCGGACCATCAGTCGACTGATCACACTGTTGTTGTGAGACAATGGTGTAATCCACACTGGAAAAATTCAACGACTAGGACATCGATCGCTCATCGACATCGATCATTGTTCCAAGTCATCACTCGACTGCTCATCACAGCGGTCGAGTGAGACTCCATTCTGTGCCCGAAATATCGAGCACCAATCGACTGATCACAAGATCAGTGAGCGCCTACTCTGGCAGATGCCAGGCCTATTCCCTTGATCAAACCCTAGTTGACTATGTCGATCGCCACATGGCACCCGGTCATCGCACACCTCAAACATGAGGTTTAAGCCCGAGTATGGTGCTCCCATACTTGCTAGACTACCCTTAGCCTAGACCTAAACCTTCTAGCCACCTTCATCAGCCTCACGCCTCTCGGATCCCTCCAAGTCATCCATGACTTGTTCATCCAACGTGCTAGCCTTCATGTGCTTCCATCAGCTATGTCATGCTAACGGTGTCTAGACCGCCAAGGCACATTGGACTTATGCCGCCAAGACTCCGCTAGGACTTTACGCCGCCAACAATTGGACTTATGCTGCCAAGACTTCACCCTTGGACTTTACACGGCCAATATTCCCCTTGGACTTCTCAAATACCAAGACTCAAGCTTGGACTTTTCCTTGCCAACCCATGTTGGACATTCCATACAAAGACCCATGCTTGGACTTTCCAAAATACCAAGTGTCCCACTTGGACTTTCCATGCCAAATACCCATGATTTGTACTTTCCATAATCACATGGTCAACCCTAGTCAACCATCAAAGTCTCCCTTTGTAGGGTTTTGCTTATCGAGACCATGAGGGGAAACTTCGCTTCCCACTTCACCTCGGTTGCTTGATCATAGCGATCCCTTCGATGCCCCCGGATAAAAAAAAAATTTAACCCTAGACAAAAGGGATTGCCCAAACAACCAAGTCATCGTCGTGCTATTCATTTAGAGAGGTCTCTTGAACAAACTCATTTTTCAAACGACCATCCTCTATTCTATGAGTAGTCGCGGAATAGACGATGTCCGGATCGCTGGTTTTTGTGTTTATGCTCGGGATCCAAGTATTATTTAGCCATATACAGATTTATATCATGATCATAATTGAAAAACAAATACAAACATGTAACATATAAAAATTAGAGAATAGATATACCTCTCGATCTTCTAATGTATGACCTTCCTCCTTTCATACGTCGTGTGGGCGATGATCTACCAAAAGTCGAACCTCCTAGATCGCAAATCTACCTTCCTTGCTCTACCAAAGCAAGAGGAAGAATAGAAACAAGGCTCTTCTCTTTCCTATAGCCAACCAACAAGCAACAAGGAGAGTTCTTGTCGCCGGCCAACAAGGAGAAGGAGATTATGGTGGAAACTGGCCAAGACACCAAGGGAAAGCCCTATATCATGTTTCCACCACCTAAGGAGAAGGGGAGGAGGGGGTTTGAATGCCGTCCAAGGGCTGGAAAGAAGGGTTTGGGCGCCGGACACCAAGGGAGAGGAAGAAGAAAAGAAACTACTTCCTTATTTGGTGCCGCCCAAGCCTCCAAAACCCTAAGCCTCCAAACCCTAATCCTTCCTCTCCTAATTGCCGCCATGGAAGAGGGGAAGAAGAATGGGATGAGCATCGGCCAAGGTAGAGGGAAGAAGGAAGGAACCTGCCAAACCTTAGGAAGAAGAAGATAAAGCCTCCTCCACTTGTTGCCGCCCAAACCTAATTCTAAACAAACTAGGATTCCTAGCCTCCAAAGGAAGCAAACCCTAATCCCCTTAAGCCATCATCAAGTTGTCGCCCACTTTGAATCTCTATTTATAGAGTTGGGCTCAAGCCATGATTTAATCTCTTCCATTGGTTCTTGGGATTTAATCTCAACCGTCGGATCTAGAGATTTAATCTCAACCGTCGGATCTAGAGATTTAATCTCTACCTTTGGATCTAGAGTTTTGTTTCTATCCATTGGATCTAAGCTTCATGAGGTGTTAATAGGTTACATTAGGGACCATGAGGAGGAGTTGGATCTTTGCCACCCATGGATCAAGCCCACATAAAGTCCGATCCACTAATGATAATCCAATCCACTAAAGGATTATCATTGATCTACCTCACCAACCCCCATATGATAATATGGGCTCCTTATATTATTTGTACACTTTCTCCCCGTGTTTAACATCTCGAATGTTCATCAATTAATTAATTTACTGACCATTAATTAATCGACATCTAACTCCATGAGTAGTACCCCTCAACCTTTTCATCATGTCGGACCAAGTCCACCTGTAGGGTTTACATGATGAACCTTATGAGCTCCTCAAGAGGACATCATCATCCTAATATATAGGACACGGTTTCCTCCTATAATCAACGGCACACCATATAAATAATATCATCTCCCAACTTACCGAGTCTATCGATTTAATCTATAAATCTCGCCCATTGGTAAATCAAAGAGATGAAAACTAAGTATATGTGCCCGTTATTATATCGGGATTAAGAGTATGTACATAATAATATCTGAGGTCCGATTCGATTATGTAGTCAGTAATAAATCGAATCACCTCTAAGTCGGTCCTGCTCAATACACTCAAAGTGCACTAGTGTGATTCTATGGTCAAGACAAATCAATACCAAATCACACTACAACCATTCCGATGGTTTATCCAAAGTCATCTCGGTTGTGAGCCTTTACTTATACTTTTCAAGGAGCCGATAACATGATCTCCCCTGTGACACCACACACCATGTTATCTACAATGTAAAGTATTAGACAATATGCATAACCATAAAAATATGCAAACAATGATCATGTGATTCTTATTTCAAAATAAAGATGTTCATACAAAAGGTAGACTTTTCAGTATACATCCCTACAATCTCCCACTTATACTAAAAGACTATGTTATCCTCATACTGCCATACATCTGATTCCCCTTCCCTCCACATGCCTTTCAAAGCTCTCGCTAGAAGGGCCTTAGTGAAAAGAGTCTACCAGGTCATCCTCTGATGCAATCTAGGCGACAACAACTTCTACCTCCTTTACAATTTCTCGTATCAGGTGGTACTTGTGCTATATGTGCTTACTTGCCTTATGGGCTCGTGGTTCCTTCGAGTTTGCAACTGCACCACTATTATCACAATAAATTGTGATAGTTCTGGGCAAACCAGGAATCACATCCAAGTCCATCAAGAAGTTCTTGAGCCACATAGCTTCTTTGGCCACCTCAGAGGCTGCCACATACTCAACTTCCATGGTGGAGTCCGCCACACATTTCTGCTTGACACTCCTCCATACAATGACTCCACCTCCCAAAGTAAACACAAAACCTGAGGTTGACTTACTGTTATCCCTATCAGATTGGAAGTCAGAATCCGTGTAACCCACAGGGAGTAATTGGTCTGCCCGATAAACCAGCATATAATCCCTAGTCCTTCTCAGGTACTTCAATATATGCTTTACCGCAGTCCAATGTCCCTATCCTGGATTACTCTGATATCTGCTGACCATGCCCACAACAAAGCAGATATCTGGTCTCGTACATAGCATCGCATACATGAGGCTTCCTACTACCGAAGTATAAGGAACCGACTTCATCTCCTCTATCTCCTTAGATGATCTAGGACACATCTCCTTAGATAAAGGAACTCCATGCCTGAAAGGTAGAAAACCCTTCTTGGAGTTCTGCATGCTAAAACAATCCATAATCGTGTCTATTTATGAAGCTTGGGATAAGTACAATATCCTTTTCTTGCGATCCCTTATAACCTTGATCCCAAGGATTGTCCCACTTCTCCCAAGTCCTTCATATCAAACTGTTTGGACAACCATACCCTTACGTCCGATAACACCTTGATATTGTTGCCAATAAACAAAATGTCATCTACGTATAGTACAAGAAATACCACTACGTTTCCGTCACATCTCTTGTATACACAAGACTCATCTGGACATTGAATAAATCCATAAGACTGGATTACCTCATCAAAGCAGATGTTCCAAGATCTCGAAGCTTGCTTCAATCCATAAATGGATCGATTAAGCTTACACTCAAGAAGCTCTTTGCCTTTAGCAATGAATCCCTATGGTTCCTTCATATAAATGTTTTCCTCAAGACTTCGATTAAGGAAAGTTGTCTTGACATCCATCTGCCACACCTCATAATCCATATGAGCTGTTATACATAAGAGAATCCGGATAGACTTAAGCATGACTACCGGCGAAAAGGTCTCCTCATAATCGATACCCTCTTTTTAAGTATACCCCTTTGCAACAAGCCTCGCTTTGAAGGTCTCAACCTTCCCATCTATTCTTCTCTTTCTCTTGTAGATCCACTTGCATCCAATGGTTTTTACACCATCGGGTGGTTATACTAGCTCCCAGACCTGATTTGAATCCATAGATTCAATCACAGCATTCATTGCACTTTCCCAAGATACTGCATCTTTATCTTGGATTGCCTCGTCATATGTCCAGGGATCAGGTTCATCTTCGCCAGGGACTAAATCAGAAGATTCTCCCAAGAACATGAATCTATCAGGCTGTCTCACAACTCTCCCACTACGACGAGGTATCACCTGTGTATCCTCTGTGACACGCGGTGCAGTGACATGTGGTATATAGAACAATTTTACTCTTGGGCTTGTGGCTCATCACTTAGTCTTCCTCTAGAAATCTGACGTTCGTGCTAACGATCACCCTTTGATCTCTAGGACTATAAAACAAACCACCCTTCATTCCCCTGGGATAGCCAACGGACATGCGTACTTCTGTACGAGGTTCCAACTTACCAGCATCTGCCTTCAGCACATGTACTGGACTCCCCATATCCAAATATGTCTTAGACTAGGCTTTTGCCCAGTCCACAATTTTGTGGGAGTAGAAGGCACTGATTTAGATGGAACCAAGTTCAGAATATACACCGTCGTATCTAGAGCATATCCCCAGAATGAATCTGGCAATTCAGAATAACTCATCATCGATCTAACCATCTCCATAAGAGTCCTATTCCTTTGCCCTGCTACACCATTCTGCTGGGGTGTGCCCGGTGCAATTAATTGGGATTGAATCCCAGCCTCTGATAAGTAGTTCCTAAACTCTCCCAAGAGGTACTCACCACCACGATCAGATCGTAGTGTCTTGATACTTTTACCTTGATGTTTCTCTACATCAGCCTTGAATTCTTTGATCTTGTCAAAGCATTCAGACTTGTGGCACATCAGGTAAATGTATTCATATCTTGAGTAATCGTCTATAAAAGAGACGAATTACTCAAAACCACCTCTAGCCTGGATAGACATAGGACCACACAAATCAGAATGAACCAATTCTAACACATCTTTGGCTCTATACCCCTTGGCCTTAAAAGGCCTCTTGGTCATCTTACCCTCCAAGCAAGATTCGCAGGTTAGGAGATCCTCCACCACTAATGAACCCAAAGGTCCATCAGCTATCAACCTTTGAATTCTGCTTAGGTTAATGTGACTAATCCTAAGATGCCAAAGATATGTTTAGTTCATCTTCGAAGGTTCTTTTCTCTTATTGGAATTAGAAGATGAGTTATTAACTTCTATTTGCATCGTGGGAGCTTTTGGTTCAAGTGTATACAAATTTCCTATCAATGTACCTGAACAGATATTCTCCCTATTCCTTTTTATAACAACTCTGTCATTAAAAGAAATAAAATATTCATCCATAAACAATTTAGAAACTAAAAATAAATTCTTTCTAAATAAAGGTACATAAAGGGAATTTTCCACAACCAAAGTTTTATTTTTCTCAAAAGATAAATAAAACATCTCCCACTGCAATAGCTGCCACCTTCGTGGCATTGCCCAAGTAAACGGTAATATCTCCCTCAACTCGTCGTCGGGTTTCCTGCAACCCCTGTAAAGTATTGCAGACATGATCAGAGACTCCTGTATCTACATACCAAGTGCTGGTAGATCACACCTCTAACCATGTTTCAACGACTAGACCAAAGGATATACCTTTGTTCTATTTTGATTTGGGACAATCCTTCTTCCAATGTCCATCCTGCTTACAAGTGAAGTACTTGCCTTTCGGCTTCTTCACTCGTCCTTGAGTTCCTCCCACCACCTTTGCTCCACCTTATTTCTTCTTCTTCTTGTCTTTCGGTTTAGAAGTAGAAACCTTTTGGGCAACCATGGCCTGAGTCTGAGCAAGCCTTTCTATCGGCTAGAGAATGATATCGACCTGGGTTTCCCCTTCGATCTCAGCTCCATTGACTTCCAACTCATTTGCAAACTTAGGAGGATACTCTTCGAAAAGTACATATTTGTACTCCTCAGCAGTTAAGACAATATCTAGATTCTTTTCCAATCAACATAATTTAGGTACAGTAAGCTTATTTTCCTGTAGTATCACAACAAGTGGACTGAAAGTCATTTTTGAAAATCCTAAGAATCACATAGATAATTAATTTAGATTTCAAAAAATTATTGATTCCTCAAACAATAAAATTTTAAAATCAACCAACACCTCTAAACACCGAGAATATCGCATGCCACGATTGTGTGGACGTATACGAATTCTACATTTGTAAGAGGAGGTTTTACCCATTAATTTTACTATCTTGTCAACCTAACTTTTTGAAAAATAAAATTAATAGTTGGTTTCTCTTCGTCCCTACAAATAAAAGCAGTGACTCCAATGGGGAGGATATTTATATTTGTATCTAAGTGTTCACCGTTACTTGGTACCAAGGTAATTATCTCGGGTTATGTGCCTTCTGATGGGGAAGTACACACGCTCCTTAATAATTGCCTATAACCATATCTGACCTTGTGATCCACAAACAAACTCATCCGATGTGGAGGAAGGCACTCAGAGCCGATGCACAAGTTTGCTTGCATCACATGTCAAATCGTAATGGAGGCCATGGGAATTTATAAAAATTTCCCTCTCCCACTTAGTAGTTTGAAAATGAGGAATTTTCTATCCTACGACATGCATATCAAACAATAAGCAATAAATATGAAAAATAAATTATTTTCCAACTATTATGGCTTTTTGTCTTCAATATGTCTTCCGTCGCATCGCCATCTCGTCTGCTCCTCCTACGCCATGTACGAACCATCCGGAGATCCGAGCCGAGACTAAAACCTATTTTAATTTACATCCATCGATCCGATACTCCATGAGGGAGTGTACATGAAATCTAGATTGAAAGTAAAATAAAATAAAGAGTGGCTAAACACTGTCATATTTAATTTACAAAAAATCAAATACTAGCCTCGTCAACCCCGAGGATTCAACAAAATAAACATTTACACACATACAATCACATACACTCATATGGCCATAATAGTCGGATCTTATGCCTGCAACCAAAGAGTTAAAATACGCATATCCTACTATTATTTGGCACATATAATATATGAAAAGTGCATAAAAATTTAACTGAATCCTAAACACACAAAACCGGAAACCTGGCTCTAATACCAATTGTAGGGTTTTGCTTATCGAGTCCGTGAGGGGAAACTTCGCTTCCCACTTCACCTCGGTTGCTTGATCATGGCGATCCCTTCGATGTCCCCGGATTAAAAAAAAATTAACCCTAGACAAAAGGGATTGCTCAAACAACCAAGTCATCATCGTGCTATTCGTTTAGAGAGGTCACTTGAACAAACTCGTTGTTCAAGCGACCATCCTCTATTCTACGAGTAGCCGCGGAATAGACGATGTCTGAATCACTAGTTTTTGTGTTTATGCTTGGGATCCAAGTATTATTTAGCAATATATAGATTTATATCATGCTCATAATTGAAAAACAAATACAAACATGTAACATATAAAAATTAGAGAATCGATATACCTTTCGATCTTCTAATGTATGACCTTCCTCCTTTCAGATGTCGTGTGGGCGACGATATACCAAAAGTCAAAGATCCTAGATCGCAAATCTTCCTTCCTTGCTCTACCAAAGCAAGAGGAAGAATAGAAACAAGGCTCTTCTCCTTCCTATAGCCAACCAACAAGCAACAAGGAGAGTGCTTGCCGCCGGCCAACAAGGAGAAGGAGATTATGGTGGAAGCCGGCCAAGACACCAAGGGAAAGCCCTATATCTTGTTTCCACCACCTAAGGAGAAGGGGAGGAGGTGGTTTGAACGCCGGCCAAGGGCTGGAAAGAAGGGTTTGGGCACCGGCGACCAAGGGAGAGGAAGAAGAAAAGAAACTACTTCCTTATTTGGTGCCGCCCAAGCCTCCAAACCCTAATCCTTACTCTCCTAATTGCTAGCCATGGAAGAGGGGAAGAAGAATGGGATGAGCACCGGCCAAGCTAGAGGGAAGAAGGAAGGAACCTGCCAAACCTTAGGAAGAAGAAGATAAAGCCTCCTCCACTTGTTGCCGCCCACCCCTAGCTTCCAAACCCTAGCCTTCCTAGCCTCCAAAGGAAGCAAACCCTAATCCCCTTAAGCCATCATCAAGTTGCCGCCCACTTTTAATCTCTATTTATAGAGTTGGGCTCAAGCCATGATTTAATCTCCTCTATTGGTTCTAGGGATTTAATCTCAACCGTCGGATCTAGGTTTTTAATCTCAAACGTCGGATCTAGAGATTTAATCTCTACCTTTGGATCTAGAGTTTTGTTTCTATCCATTGGATCTAAGCTTCATGAGGTGTTAATAGGCTACATTAGGGACCATGAGGAGGAGTTAGATCTTGGCACCCATGGATCAAGCCCTCATAAAGTCAGATCAACTAATGATAATCCAATCCACTAAAGGATTATCATTGATCTACCTCCCAACCCCCATATGATAATATGGGCTCCTTATATTCTTTGTATATTTTTTCCCCGTGTTTAAGATCTCGAATGTCCATCGATTAATTAATTTACTTATCATTAATTAATCAACATCTAACTCCATATGTAGTACCACTCGACCTTTTCATCATGCCGGACCAAGTCCACCTGCAGGGTTTACATGAACCTTATGAGCTCCTCAAGGGGACATCATCATCCTAATATATAGGACACGGTTTCCTTCTATAATCAACGACACACCATATAAATAATATCAACTCCCAACTTACCGAGTCTATCGATTGAATCTATAAATCTACCCATTGGTAAATCAAAGAGATGAATACTAAGTATATGTGTCTGTTATTATATCGGGATTAAGAGCATGTACATAATAATATCTGATGTCCGATTCGATTATGTAGTCAGCAATAAATCGAATCACCTTTAAGTCGGTCCTGCTCAATACACTCAAAGTACACTAGTATGATTCTATGGTCAAGACAAACCAATACTAAATCACACTACAACCATTCCGATGGTTTGTCCAAAGTCATCTCGGTTGTGAGCCTTTACTTATACTTTTCAAGGAGCCGATAACATGATCTCCCGTGTGACACCACACACCATGTTATCTACAATGTAAAGTATTAGACAATTTGCATAACCATAAAAATATGCGAACAATGATCATGTGATTCTTATTTCAAAATAAAGATGTTCATACAAAAGGTAGACTTTTCAGTATACATCCCTACACCCTCGAGTCAAACTCGAGTCTAGTTAAACATAACCCGGGTTGATTGTATAAACAATCTCCCCAAAACATTAATAGACATCAATGTCAACTCATTTTGTCAAACATCAAAACATCACTCGAGTCAAACTCGAGTCTTCAACCAACGTCGACAAACTCATTTTTTCTTCTTTCTCTTCTTTAGCTTTGTCGAGTGTCTTTTTGTACTTCGTTTCTATCTTCCCTTTGTACTATGGAGTAATTCTCCTCGATCTTAGGATGAAGGAGTATCTCTTTGTTTATTCACCTTGGATTGTTATAACTCTTTTGTTTATCTATTGTGAACTTCTTGAATTAGTTTTATGGTATGTATGGTTTATCTTACGAGTTTGTTGATCACCTATTCGCATGCTTTTGTGTTTTCTAATCCTAGTTTTGTAAAACTAATCATGAGGTGTTGTAGCAATTAAGGGCTTTCACCTAGATTGATCCGCTGGTGTACTCGTGGCAAGTTCCTATATTGCGAACAAGATCAATTATGCATGAATACCCCGAAAGCCATAAGGACCTCTTGAGGATTTCATAACTTATCAAATAACATAATAATTTATCTAACCTTGGCTCCTATGAGTAATACATAGTAGTTCTTGAATTGATCCGATGGGGTTCTCATGACAGGTTCCCATATTTTGACCAAGATCCTTCTAAGAGCTAATACTGTGAAAGTAGAAACCAAGTTAGGTAAATATATCAAGTAGATCTCAAAAGAGGCATCCAATATCTTTAGATAGGTTTCCTTCAAGAACACACATTGATATAAAAGAGATCTGCTAAGACAATAGACATTGAAGTGAAATCGAAGTCCTAAGGTTGCCTTGTAAATTAGTTTTATAATCGTTTCTTGATCATTCATTTTCCTTTCTCATTTAGCCACCACGTAAACATTTATTCTTCTAGATAATCTTTCCTTGCACTCATTCGGTATTTGACCAATCTCTGTGGGATCAATATTTTATTACTTGACGACGATTGTGCGCTTGCAGAATCACCACATCACCTAGTTAATCATTGTTGGTGCAAAATTAAAAAAACCTATGGTAAAATTCTTTTTTATATATGACAAAGGGGGAGAAGAGAACTTAAGTCATAAATATTTAGAATCTCTTAGATTGGCATAAGACTCATAGGACCTGAGTCTAACTTAAAAATATTGTCAAACATTAAAAAGGGGGAGATTGTTGGTGCAATCACCCTCTATGGTTTCGATGTTTTGTAATATATCTTTGACTGATTGATTATTAACCAAGGGTCAATCCAAAAAGGACCAAAATGTTTGGATATGAGTTAAGAGTGAAAGTCCTAGTAAAACAGTGGGATCAAACTAGGCAGGTGAAAGTCCTGTAGGTCTGCGAGATTAGATTAGGCAAGTGGAAGTCCTAGAAGATGGATGGGATCGAACTAGGAAAATGGAAGTCCTAGTAGGTCTGTTAGATCGGACTAAGCAAGTTGGAGTCTTGGAAGATCGGTGGGACCAGACTAGGCAAGGATGTCTTAGTTGGATTGAGGACACCAGGAGAAGGATTCGTGATGGGTCAGCGTGGGTTGGACATCAGAAAGAAGTCATGGGGTTTAAGCATCGCTTGCTAAGTAGGGATCTGACTAAGGATTCTGAGGGAATGTCAAAGTTAAGATCAGACAGTCAGAAGACTGCCATTACTACTCTTTCTATGTTGTGCTAACTTAGTGTTGTAGGTGTGTTCAGGTGATTGGATGAATTCCAATCAACCAGACTTCTAGGTGATCAAAAAGAATTCAAGGATTAGAGCTAGGTTCAAATGACACCCAGATCCAGTCCATGTTCATCAAAGGATCCAAGCGCTTGGATGGTATCCAAGCGCCTGAAGAAGGATAAGCCACATTTGAATCAGCGGGATCAAAGTTCACTGGAAGAATGACATGTCAGCTTCCAAGCACCTAGAGGTGGTCCAAGCACCTGGAACAAGATAAAGCCTGACTGAGTCTGATCTAATCTGGACTGAGCTACAGGTTCCTAGAAGGGCTTCTAGGTTCTTGGATAATGTCTATAAAAGCAACCTTGAGTAGAAGCTTTAGATCATTCATTTTCAGCCCCCAAGGCAAACCCAGATGGCTAACGAAGCTGTGTTAAGGCTTGAAAGGGCAAGGGGTCGATTCCTGGAGGTGACGACTAGGCTATCGATGACTCTGCATTTATGCGCTAGCCACCTGACACCTGATTTACCCTCCTCCACACGTAGGGGCAACGGTGGGGGGGGGGGGGGGGGGGGGGGGGCGCTAATGTGGTGGTTCCACATTTTTAGATCATTCATTTTCACCTCATCTACAACTCTTTATTATGCTCGAAGTACTGAATGTACGACCAGAAAAGTACCAGGAGGGGTGCGAGATGATCAAGGCTTCTAGACCCACTATCATACACTAATTTGGTTGCTTTTATATGATTTATTTTTTTATCTTTACTTGTGCTTGAATTATCATCTTGTAAGAGGTTTCTTTGCCTTTGAAAACATTCTACAATGGAGAAGACTTAGTGGGTTGATGCCTATGTTTAGGCTTTGGATGTACTGACCCTGGGGGGTCAGGAACCAAGTAACATCTTTGTGTTCTTTAGTATTTACTTTATTATTTTTGCTTCTAACACTCTTGACAGAAAGAATATGAAAAAGCAAGAAGTGTTATTCATCACCCCTTTGTAGCACATCACATCAATCCTACAAGAAGCTCTTCTCAAGTCCTATTGTACTACAACTCTGACCACATGTTGTATTTGAAAACTTCAAGTGTTGGTATATTGTTTTTACTTTAGTTACTTTGTGTACTTATTTTCTAATGGTCTATAAGGTTGTTTTTGTACCCTATCTTTTGTAAAAGAAACTAATCTTTTATCTCCAATGAGAAATAGACACTTAGTGTTTGCTCTTTCGATAGCGATCTTAGATCGTGACCCTTGGACTAGTAGTCCTTTAGTTGTGTACCAAATAAAAATCTTTTTTTGTGTTGGATGTCTTTTACTTTTCCGCTACACCATATGAAATTTACAAAAAGTGTTTATGCTATTCACCCCCCCCCCCCCAACCTCACTAGCGCATCAGTCCTACAATTGGTATTAAAGCTTGGGCTCTTAGATCCAATGCAACCACCTATCGAGCAATTATTTTTTGTTTTAGTTTTTCATTGTTTTAATTTTTCTTCCCGCACTACTAATCCAAGACCAAGTCTTGGTATTTTTTCCTTGTTCATATTTTTGCAAGGTTTTTACTTGGTACATCAAGAAGGCTACAATACCGTCTGACCCCCTTTCTTTTGCGAAAATGACTTGTATATTGGAAGGGTCATATAGAGTGTTTCATGAAGACACAAGTGGAGATGTGAATTTTCATCAAGAACGGATTCACACTTCCCACCGATGCCCTCAAAGAGGCACTTGAGTGTGACAAATGAAAGACTAAAATGAATCAACAAATAGAAGTAGATTCTAAGGCTATGCAAATCTTACAATGCGAGCTTTACAAAGAAGAGTTCAACCGGGTCGGTCCGTTCATAAGCGCCAAGGATCTTTGGGACAAACTCATTGAACATCACAAGGGCACCTCCAATATGAAGGTATGTAAGAGGGATTTATTATTAAATAATTTATTTAATATAAAAATGCAAGATGAAGAGTCTAGTAGCTAACTCCCATGCAAGAATTCAAGACATCTTGAATGGGTTACAACAATCGAAAAAAAGGTAGAAAATCGGGATGTAATCAGGTATGCCCTTAAGGCTTTCTTGAGAACCACTTGGTAGGAATCTATGGTATATGAATATAAATTATCCTATAATTTATCAAAAATTAAATTAGATGAATTATTTTCAGAATTTGAATTACATGAATATACTAATTCAAGCCATGTCGACAAAGGTATGGCTTTTATTGTAGGTTAGAAGAAGGGCCAAATCAAATACAAACTCGAGTCTAACGAGTCTAAGTCCGAGCTAGACAAAGATGTAGCTTCTGAGCTAGTTAACGTTTCTCAAAAGTTAATCAAAAAGAAGAAACTAAGAACTAAGAAAACCAAGGAGAAGATAACAGATTCAAATCAAACTACTAAGTCAAAGTCGGGTGATGCATGCTACAAGTGCAACAAAAAGGGCCACTTCAAAGTCGACTGCCTAAATCTAAAGACTAAATGTCAATGGATGATGAAGGCGCTAAAGGATAGGTGGGAAGAATCATCGGATTAGGAGGAGAAAAATCAAGCTAGAAACTTAACACTCATGGCTAGACCCGAATCTGAGTCTGAATTCGAGTCTGATTCAAGCCATGGATTCGTATTCAGTTCAAAAAGTTCCTATAAGGTACACCCATCATTAATTAAAAAATTGTATGTAATGATTACATGCTTAACTAAAAAATTAGGTAAGTCTAATTCCAAGGTCAAGTCTTTACTTAAGGAGGTCAAAGTCCTTAAGGAAAAGACTAACCTAATCACTTCAACTAGTCAAGTTTATGAAGGAACCTTCATTCAATTCCAAAAGCTTGAGGAAGAGATTTTATTGTTTAAAGGACATGTTCCAGAGCTTAGGGGAACGTTGGAAAAGTTCATATTGGACTCTAAGTGTCTAGACATGATGCTTGGATCTCAAAGAGTTATGTACAACAAGATCGAACTTGGATTCAAGGCTAAACCAAATAATAGATCATACCTTTCTATTATTAATTGTAATTATAAAAGAATCCAAGCATGGATCCCTAAGTCGAGCCTAGTAAAATAATTAGGTTCAACCAAGTATTGGATTTTCAAGGATCAAATTTATTATGTGGATAGACCGAAGCGTAGACATGATCCAAGGAGAGCTAATATTAAAATTGTATGCTTAATTAATTAAAACACATTATTATTTTTATTTTAGTTTATTGCATGCTTAGTTTAATTTAATTGCTTAAATTATAATGGTTAGATAGAAAAAGGATTAGTTAACCTTGACAACATAGTATTAGGATGCGGTAAGATGATAGTAAACCAGTGAAACCTAGTCTAAGTGTATTCAAGATGGATACTGATGTGAGAAAAACATATAGGGTTTTAGGAGTAGTTTTTGGTCACATCTCATTACATTTTTATGTTAGTTTCATGCATATGTCACTCTATTTTGCATGCATTTCCTATTTTCTGGTTCCGAGGTCTGCTCTTTGTACTTTTGTGTGCAAGATAGCATTTCGGGGAAAAAAGGTGCACTTTTGGAGCAAAAGAAGGACATTTTGCAGTTAGACGCAGAATGGGACATGGCCAGGGCGTGTGGCTACACACGGCTGTGTCCAATGGGCAAGATCAATCACCCTAGGGGCGCACACGGCCTGGCCATGTGTTTCCACACGGTCATGTGGCGGCCCACCAGATTTGCGCGATTAGGGTTTTTCAGATTTTACAGTGGTCCGAGGTGATGTCTATATAAGGATGGCTCTGCCCAAACCCTGGGGGGAGGCATGATGGCTAGGATGACACGTGGAAGTCCTATAAAGCTTCGAGAACTATCAACGGGGAGGAGGAACATCGTCGGAGGTCCACGCCTTGCACTTCAACGCTGGAGAGAATACCACGAAAGCATTGTAATCCTTTGTTCCTTCGTTTTATTCCTTATGTATTCGAACATAAACATGCTTTGTGATTCTTCCTTCATATACATGGAGTAGTACTTTTGATTCTAGGATTAGGGAGTAGCTTATGTGCACATTACAATATTGGTTCATGTTAAATTCTGCCTTTGAGTTTGATTTTACAATTGGTAGTTGTTTTTACTATATCTATGCATGTTTGGTTTTCTATCTACTGTGATTAGGCGATACGAGGTGTGACAACACTCGTATTTAAGATTTAGGGGATTTTATATAAGGAATCTAGGGGTAAACCTTATCTCCTATAACTGTGGGTAGAAGGGTGCGGTGGAATCAGAAACGGTTCATCGTAGGGATTGATTTGACATCCTCTTACCATCTATCCTGTTCTTTAGGCGGAGATAGCTCCCGATAGATGCGGCAGCTCATCGGGAGAGTGTATGATGTCCCTTCCATAAAACTATATATAAACGTCTAGACAACACCAATTGACAGCATTGTTTTGTGATACACAAGCGAAACCGAAGTCCTAGAATCACCATTGAAGACCTTAGCATACTCCCTTCCTCCTCCGTGTGACACCGTATAGAGTAAAGTCCACCGACAACCCTCACCAATCAAAACCTCTTAGAGTTACGTCCGAACAATTACAACCATTGAATATATTGATATTCGAATCCAGTCCCTGTGGGATCGATAATCTTTATTACTTGACGACATTCGTGCACTTGCGGGCATTGAGCGCGAGTGCGCACTTTGTGTCTTCGACGATCTCCGTCGTGAGATTTGAGGTCGCGTTCGTGCGCATCAAGTTTTTGGTGCCATTGTCGGGGACTGATCGATTCGATATCGAATCGGAAAGTGGATAATTGGATCTGACTTAGGATAGATTTACTTTTCTTGTTTTAATTTAATTTATTTTATTTCAGTTTTGTTTATTCAGTTGCTCTTTCCTTATTTATAATTTCCTACATATAATGATGCATGCTTTTACGCATGATTATGGTCAATTTAATGCTGTAAGTTTTTGTAATATTTATTGTGAACATTGTGGTGAAACATGACATACCATTAATGATTGTCTGGATATATTCGAACCTTCACAATTTGAACAAGAAGATGTCACCTACAATTACAACCAGTGGCCACAAGATGATTTCTATTCATATAGTTATGACCCTGGGTACTTAAACCCTCAATATTGTCTGCCTAAATCCCGACTTGAGCAGATGATGGAAGATTTCATTCGAACAGAACAAGCGGCGAATGATGAATTCCGACGACGACATTCGCAGACAGAGACCCAATATCGTTTCCAGAATGAGAACGAGAGCTATGAGTCACCATGCAAATTTTATCCATAACCAAGCCCCCACTTAGAAGGCCCGCTAGATAATTTTACTAGGGAATGCAAAGAGCATAGCCAATGATTTGCAGAGATGATGGAACGGGATCTAGCTAGGATAGAAACCAAATGACTAGAAGGTGGCTTTAATGACTGGATCACACCTAATAGGGTGGAGACTCACTTTAAGCGAATGAATGAGGAGGGTGTAGATGATATAGGAAGTGAAGAAGGACAATCAATTCAATCACCACTGGAAGAAGAACTTGAGGATTATATAATTGATACTTTAATCAAGGAGAGCATTGTTTCAATTCAAACACCTCCTAACCTCAAGGATCTAGAAGAGCCTACCATAACCCTCACCGAAGTTTTAGCTACCAATAACGAAGCCCATTTAGCAATTTGTAATGATGAAATTTCATTCGACATAATAGAATCTACTAATCAATCTTTTAGAGAGGATGTATATGATGAGTTAAATTATTTACAACATTTAAAATATAATGATCAAACTATTGATGATTTGTTGAGACTAAGCATGTTAAAGCTTGAGTCAAGGAAAGCAGTGCCCAAGTATCTTGCCCCTCCACGAGGAAGATTTAAATGATATAGTAATGGAGGACAAAAAGGCAAGAAGCGAAAGGTGAGAAAGTATTTGGCCATTCCACAAGCAAGATTTAAGGGATATAGTGATGGGGACAACAAGGCAAGAGGCGTAAGGTGAGCAAATATCTTGCTCCCCTACGAGCAAGATTCAAACACCTTAAATGAAATGTAGGAACAAGATCGAGCTAAAAGACCTTAAACAAAGCGCTTCTTGGGAGGCAACCCAAGTTTAGTTTTAGATTTCCCTTTTGATTGTATTGCATGCATTCATTTAATTTTAGTTTTGATTTCCATCTCATTTAGAGTTAGGACTAGAAAAGAACTTTGCTAGGCAAAAATAAAATCCATATTAACCAACACGGTGAAATGTATGAGAAGATTCAAATCCTAACACAAAACGGGGAGAGAAATGGGGACACACAGCCTGACCGTGTGTTTTCCCACGGTCGTGCCTGACTGACCAGAGGCGAACATGGCTTGGTTGTGTGTTTTCACACGGCCAAGGAGCCGAGGTTAAAAGGGGTGAGCCGTGTGTTTTCACCTCATTTGCGCCGTGTGCTTCGAAAGTTTTTCCCTTGCCGTGTGATTTCGTTTTCCCCACCATCTAGAAGCACTTTAAACCTCTAAGGAAGCTAAAAGAAGCAAGGATGAGGAGGACCAAGCATGTAGCACCTCGATCCGGCGCCTCGGAGCGACAAACAAGGAGTGTCGACGCCCCTCAAGCTCCGGACATGGGTAACGCCCTACCCACTCTTCTTTTTCACAATAATGAACATAGAGATAGATATAATGTGCTCTCTACTTGTAAGCTCACTGCTACTAGGTACTTAGATGAAGATTTGCTAGAGTCATTAGGGTTGTTGGGTGATATTCAAGCCCTATTTGCAAAAATGGGGTGGGAAGAGATGATGGGAATAAGGCACCCAACCTACCCTAGGATAGTTATAGAATTTTTAAGTTCCTTAGAGGAGGAAATTTTAACGGGTAGAGAGAGCGAGGAGGGTAGGATAACTTTTAGATTTTTTAACATTGAGCATGAGTGGACCCTTCACCAATGGAACTCATTCTTTGGCTAACCGAGTGGGGGAGAGAGAAGACTCCCTATTGGGTTCAACTCTCGGATAGTTTGGACTGAGTTGACAGGGGAGCACGCTTATGACCCATCTAGGGCCAAAGCGTCGCGCCTCCAAAACCCCGTCTTTCGATACCTCCACCGCATCATGGCCAGTACCATATTTGGTCGTGAGAAGAATGACGGTGTAGTTAGAGCTAGCGAGCTACTTTGCCTATGGGATATGCTTCAAGAAAGGAGTAGCATCGATGTAGGGTCCCACTTCATCAGACACTTAGTGAAGATGGGCAAAGCAGCACGAGGAGAGATTAATGTGGGAGGCCTACTTACCCACATTGGCCATAGGATGGGGTACAATTACATAGCATTAGAGAGTATAAAGGAGAGCCCTAGGATCGACCTAGGAGTGTGCATGACCATGAAAATGATTGTGAGAGAAGGAGACTCCTTATGCTTTGTAAGGAAAAATCTGACGACCCATAGGCTCCTCGACCCGGATCGTACCACCATCACTATACGTGCCAATTGGTGTTTGGACCTGATAGTGGAGTCCCCTCCACATGAGGGACCATCCACATCGATGCCCATCTCTCCACCTTTATATCACTCTCCCTCTATTCCACACATGCATAGGAGCCCACCTAGTCCACGCTGACATGAGCCTGCACCCGCACCACCACCTTTTTCTACTTTTGAGCAGGATGCAGGTATGTTGGCCTATGATTTCTCAGAGTTCCGATCACACTTAGACGATATATATGCCAAGGCGTGGACACTTCCAAGATTTCCAGGAGCACTTCCAACTGGCTGAGGAGTTCTACGACGAGGCTCGCATATACTTCCAGGAGGAGGTTGTTCGTCGCCAGGATGAAGCCACCTATCGCAGGGAGATGCGGCAGCACATGCTTGCCAAGCAGGCACAGTGGGCTAGGGAGGAAAAGCACTGAGCAGCAACTGCATCCACCAGCTCCCAGATTGACCACATGTACATGTGGCATCAGCGGCTCAACAACAGGTTCTCCCAGGATCCAGAGATGCCGAGGCTCCCAGACTTTCCACCTCGTCAACCATACTAGAGGTATATTTTCATTTATGTCTGGGGGGGCCAAAGTCTATTTTGTTTTATTTCCTAGCAGTAGTTTCTTTTCTGGTGTTTTTATTCATTTATTCATGCATGGGTTGTTGAGTTTCTTTTAGTACTTAGTTTTTGTTATCTGTAAAACTGCCCCAGTAGTATTTTTAAAAAGTCTTCTTCATGAGTTGTTTCCATGAGTAGTGTAACTTCATTTATCTCGTGGTACTTTATTTGTTCTAATGAATGTTCTAGACTTACACTGGTCAGCTTCTATTTTTATACCTACACATGTCGAACACTCCGAAAGGGAAAATCTAGTACATACCTAGTTATGATTCATCTCAATAGTTCAGTACTTTGGAATCCATAGGTGACTCTAGGTTTAGCATTTTAGTTACTGGAGATGCTCGGATTGTGTAAGCCCATTTTGAAAAATCAAAATCCCGATGAGTAAAAAAAAATGAGAGAGAAAAAGAAATGAAAAAGAAAAAAAAAAGAGAAAGGAAAAAAAAAAGGAAAAGAGATTATGAGGAATAAAAAAATAGTTGTCATGGGTGGAAATGGTTAGGAGCCCCTTTGAGACCGAGTTAGGTTACTAGGGAAACACCTACCAATTTCTCTCCATACTGAGCACGCCTTTGAGACTTTGTGCTAGATCTAGGGAACGACCCTCGCTTTGAACAAGAGGTTGTATTCGTTGGCGGAGCTTCTGACATAACTCCAGGCGGTAGAGGGGCTTTTTCGTCAAAGCGCTCACCATGGTTGCTCAGAAGGTTTCTTCTTCTAAACGGAAAGGTAAGAAGAAGAAGAAGCATGGTGGAGCGAAGAAAATGGCAGTAGGACCTCAGGCAGGAGTGAAGAAGCCGAAAGAAAAGTGCTTCACTTGCAAGCAGACTGGACATTGGAAGGCGGACTGTCCTCGCCGAAAGAACAAAGGTATATCTTCTTGTTTAGTTGTTGAAACATGTTTAGCGGTGTTATCTACCAGTGCCTGGTGTGTAGATACAGGAGCCACTGATCATGTCTGCAATACTTTGCAGGGGTTCCAAGAAACCCGACGACTAGCTGAGGGAGAGATTACCTTCTTCATGGGCAATGCTTCAAAGGTGGCGGCTATTGCAGTGGGAGACGTTTATTTATCTTTTGATAGGAATAAAGTGTTGGTTTTGAGAAATTGTCTTTATGTACCTACTTTTAGAAAGAATTTAATTTCAGTTTCTAAATTGTTTATGGATGGATATTTTGTTTCTTTTAATGACAAAGTGGTTATAAAAAGGAATAGGGAGATTATCTGTTCTGGTACATTGGTTGGCAATTTGTATACTCTTGAACCGAAAACTCCCACGATGCATATAGAAGTAAATAACTCATCTTCTAAGTCTAATAAGAGAAAAGAACCTTCGAAAATGAACCAGACGTATCTTTGGCATCTAAGGCTTGGTCATATTAACCTGAGTAGAATTCAAAGGTTGATAGCTGATGGACCTTTGGGTTCATTAGTAGTGGAGGATCTCCCAACCTGCGAATCTTGCTTGGAAGGTAAAATGACCAAGAGGCCTTTCAAGGCCAAGGGGTATAGAGCCAAAGATGTGTTAGAATTGGTTCATTCTGATCTGTGCGGTCCTATGACTATCCAGGCTAGAGGTGGCTTTGAATACTTCGTCTCTTTTATAGACGATTATTCAAGGTATGGATACATTTACTTGATGCGCCGCAAGTCTGAATGCTTTGACAGGTTCAAAGAATTCAAGGCTGATGTCGAGAACCGTCAAGGTAAAAGTATCTAGACACTACGATCTGATCGTGGTGGCGAGTACCTCTTGGGAGAGTTTAGGAGTTACTTATCAGAGTCTGGGATTCAATCCCAATTGTCCGCACCTGGCACACCCCAGCAGAATGGTGTGGCGGAGCGAAGGAACAGGACTCTTATGGAGATGGTCAGATCTATGATGAGTTATTCTGAGTTACCTGATTCGTTCTGGGGGTTTGCTCTGGAAACGGAAGCACACATTCTGAACTTGGTTCCATCTAAGTAAGTACCCTCTACTCTCACAGAGTTGTGGACTGGGCGAAAGCATAGTCTAAGACATATTCGGATTTGGGGTAGTCCAGCACATGTGCTGAATGGAGATGCTGGTAAGTTGGAATCTCGTACAGAAGTACGCTTGTTTGTTGGCTACCCTAAGGGAACGAAGGGTGGTTTATTCTATAGTCCTAGAGATCAGAAGGTGATCGTGAGTACGAATGCCAGATTTCTAGAGGAGGACTATGTGATGAACCACAAGCCCACGAGTAGGATTGTTCTTGAGGAGTTGACAGGGGAAGTCCCAACTTCAGTACCACCGGTACAAAAGGAGATACCACAAGTCACTGCACCGCGTGTCACAGAGCATACACAGGAGGCACCTCGTCGTAGTGGGAGGGTTGTTAGACAACCCGAAAGATTCATGTTTTTGGGAGAGTCTTCGGACTTAGTCCCTGGTAAACATGAACCTGATCCCTGGACATATGACGAGGTACTCCAAGATAGAGATGCGATATCTTGGCAAAGAGCGATGAATTCAGAGATAGAATCTATGGATTCTAATCAGGTCTGGGAGCTAGTAAAACCACCCGATGGTGTAAAAGCCATTGGATGCAAGTGGATCTACAAGAGAAAGAGAGGAGTAGATGGGAAGGTTGAGACCTTCAAAGCTAGGCTTGTTGCGAAAGGGTATACTCAGAAAGAGGGTATCGATTATGAGGAGACCTTTTCGCCGGTAGCTATGCTTAAGTCTATCCGGATTTTCTTATCTATAGCTGCTCATATGGATTATGAGATTTGGCAGATGGATGTCAAGACAGCTTTCCTTAATGGAAGTCTTGAGGAGAACATCTATATGCGGCAACCAGAGGGATTCATTGCTAAAGGCAAAGAGCATCTTGTATGTAAGCTTAATTGATCCATTTATGGATTGAAGCAAGCTTCTTGATCTTGGAACATTCGCTTTGATGAGGTAATCCAGTCATATGGATTTATTCAAAGTCCGGATGAGCCTTGTGTATACAAGAGATGTGATGAAAACGTAGTGGTATTTCTTGTACTATACGTAGATGATATTTTGTTAGTTGGCAACAATATCAGAGTGTTATCAGACGTTAGGGTATGGTTGTCTAAACAGTTTAACATGAAGGACTTGGGAGAAGTGGGACACATCCTTGGGATCAAAGTAATAAGGGATCGCAAGAAAAGGATGTTGTGCTTATCTCAATCTTCATACATTGACACTATCCTTGCTCGTTTTAGCATGCAGAACTCCAAGAAAGGTTTTCTACCTTTTAGGCATGGAGTTCCTTTATCTAAAGAGATGTGTCCCAAAACATCAAAGGAGATAGAGGAGATGAAGGCGGTTCCTTATGCTTCGGCAGTAGGAAGCCTCATGTTTGCTATGCTATGTACGAGACCTGATATCTGCTTTGTCGTGGGCATGGTTAGCAGATATCAGAGTAATCCTGGACAGGGACATTGGACTGCGGTAAAGCATATATTGAAGTACCTGAGAAGGACTAGGGATTATATGCTGGTTTACCGGGCAGATCAATTAGTCCCTGTGGGTTACACGGATTCGGATTTCCAATCAGATAGAGACAACAGTAAGTCTACCTCGGGGTTTGTGTTTACTTTTGGAGGTGGAGCCATAGTATGGAGGAGTGTCAAGCAGAAATGCGTGGCGGACTCTACCATGGAAGCTGAGTATGTGGCAGCCTCTGAGGCAGCCAAGGAAGTTGTATGGCTCAGGAACTTCTTGATGGACTTGGATGTGATTCCTGGTTTGCCCAGAACTATCACAATTTATTGTGATAATAGTGGTGCAGTTGCAAACTCGAAGGAACCACGAGCCCATAAGGCAAGTAAACACATAGAGTGCAAGTACCACCTGATACGAGAGATCATAAAGCGAGGAGAAGTAGCTGTCGCCAAGATTGCATCAGAGGATAACCTGGCGGATCCATTCACTAAGGCCCTTCCAGCGAAAGCATTTGATAGGCATGTGGAGGACATGGGGATCAGATGTATGGCAGTGTGATGACAGCATAGTCTTTTAGTATAAGTGGGAGAATGTTGGAATGTATACTGAAAGCCTAGCTCTTTTTGTATGAACATTTTATTTTGAAATATGAATCACATGATCATTGTTTGCACTTTATTATATGTGTGCATATTGTCTAATATTTTACATTGTAGATAACATGGTGCTTGGTGTGGCACAGAAGATCATGTTATCAGTCTCTTGTAGAATATAAGTAGAGGCTCACAACAAAGATGGTTTTAGACAAACCATTGGCATGGTTGTAGTGTAGCTTGGTATTGTTTTGTCTTGAACATAGAGTTAGACTAGTACACTTAGGTGTATTGAGCAGGACCGACATAAAGGTGATTCAATTTATTGCTGACTACATAATTGAATCGGACCTCGGATATTATGTTGTACATGCTCTTAATCCCGATATAATAACGGGCACATGTACTTAGTATTTATTTCTTTGATTTACCATAGGGTGAGATTTAGATGGATTAAATCAATATGCCCGGTAAGTTGGGAAATAATATTATTTACATGGTGTGCCGTTGATTATAGGAGGAAACTGTGTCCTATATATTAGGTTGATGATGTCCCCTTGAGGAGCTCATAAGGTTCATCATGTAAACCCAGCTGGTTGACTTAGTCAACATGATGATAAGGTTGAGTGGTACTACTCGAGTAGTAAGATGTTAATTAATTGATGGTCAGTAAATCAATTAATTGATGGACATTCGATATCTTAAACACGGGGAGATGGATGTACAAATAATATATGGAGCCCATATTAATTTATGGGGTTGGTGAGGTAGTTCAATGATGATCCTCTAGTGGAATGGAACATCATTGATGGATCAAGTTTGTGTGGTTCCGATCCATTGGGTGGCCAAGATCCAACTCCTCCTCATGGTCCCTATCGTAGCCTAACATAATCCTCATGAAGCCTAGATCCAAGGATGTAAAACAAAACTCTAGAACCGACAGTTGGGATTAAATCCCTAGATCCGACAGTTGGGATGAAACCCTAGATCCGACGGTTGGGATGAAACCCTAGATCCGACGGTTGAGATAAAACCCTATATCCGACGGTGGGGATTAGATCCCTAGATCCGACAGTGGAGATTAAAGGAGGCTTAAGCCCAATTCTATAAATAGAGGGCTTAGGCTTGGGCGGCAAGGATAGTGCTTGGAAATTAGGGTTTACCTATCTAGAAGTGGGCGGCAACAAACCCTAAAAGAGTTAGGGTTTTGGGTGGCTAGAAGTGGGCGGCAAGATCTTTGTTCTCCCTAGTGTTTTGGTCGGCGCCCCTCTTCCTCTTCTCATCCTTGGCCAGTTCTCTTCTTCCTCCCTTTCTCCTTGGTGGCCGGCGACAACATTGATACAAGGTTGGCCGGCATTCATCCATATCCCTGCAACATTGCTCAGTTGGTAGGTGCTCAAGAAGCCACTCCTTGGCCGGCGGTTGTATCAAGCCCTTTGGCTTGGTGGCCGGTTCTAGAAAGGAGAAGTAGTTTTGTTTTGTTCTTCTCTTTGTTCGGAGCGAACAGGGAAGAGAAGAACGTGATCTAGGAGGCTTCTACTCGTGGAAGATCTTCGCCCACACGACATCCACGAAGAGGATAGGACATACGGTAGAAGATCGTGAGGTATAAAAGTTTTATAACTTTATTTTCTGATCTTAGCATATTCTTTATGTGTTGATTATACTAGTTTACATTTTTATGTATTTTGTATAATCATGGACCCCGAAGACAAACACAAAAACTGGCGATCCGTCCGTCGTCTCTTCCTCGGCTAACCAACTAGAAGAGTTGTGTGGCTTGAACAACTAGTTTGTTCAAGCAATCACTCAAGTTGTTAGCACGACGACGAATTGATTTTGCTAAGGAAACTCATCCCATCCAGATTAGTTCTTTCATTAGTGAAAATTTTAATCCGGGGACATGGGAGCCAATGAGCCTCCGAAGCAACTACCAACAAGTGGTATCAGAGCCACGGTTTCTGGTTTTGTGTGTTTTGGATTCGGTTACTTTCATGCACATATCATATATTGAGTATGCCGGATAATAGTAGGATGTGCGTTGGCTAACTTTTTGGTTGCAGGCATAAGATCCGACTATTATGGCTATTTGTGTGTATGTGATTGTTTTATGTGTGATTGTATGTATATTATTTGAATCCTCGGGGTTGATGAGGCTAGATTAGTATTTAATTTTTGTAATTAAATACGGCATTGTTTAGCCACTCATTTTAGTTTACTTTCGATCTAGATTATTTGTACACTCTTTCGTGGAGTATAGGATCGATGGATGTAAATTAAAATAGTTTATCTTGGCTCGGATCTCTTTGGTGACTTGCGCACGGGAAAAGATGGAGCGGACGAGGTGGCGACACGACGGGATGCGTATTGGAGAACAATGCCATAATAGTTGGAAAAATTCTTTTTTTTCCATATTTATTGCTGATTTGTTTTTATATGCATGTTGTGTATGCTTGAAAATTCCTCATTGTCAATTTACTAAGTGGGAGAGGGACATTTTAATTAATTCCCACGGCTTCCATTACAATTTGACGTGTGATGCAACAAACTTGCGCGTTGGCTCTGAGTGCCTTCCTCCCCATCGGATGAGTTTGTTTGCAGATCACTAGGTCAAATAATGGTTATAGGAAATTATTTAGGAGCGTGTGTACTTCCCCATCGGTAAGGCACATAATCCGAAATAATTCCCTTAGTATCGTGTAATGGTGCACACTTAGATGCAAATAAAAAGTATCCTCCCCATCGGAGTCACTGCTTTTATTTGTAGGGCCAAAGAGGAACCAACTATTAATTTTATTTGTCAAAAAGTAAGGTTGACAAGATAATAAAATTAATGGGTAAAACCTCCTCTTACAAATGTAGAATTCGTATACGTCCACACTATCGTGGTATGCGATATTCTCGGTGTTTTGAGGTGTTGGTTGATTTCAGAATTTTATTGTTTTGAGGAATAAATAATATTTGAAATCTAATATTTTGATCATTGTGATTCTTAGGTTTTTCAAATGTCTTTCAACCCACTTGCTGTGATATTAAAAGAAAATAAACTTACGGGAACAAACTATATTGATTGGAAAAGAAACTTGGATATTGTCTTAACTGCAGAGGAGAACAAATTTGTACTCTTCGAGGTCTGTCCTCCTAAGCCCACCGATGACTCTGATGAAAAGGAGAAAGAAAGTTATAAGAAATGGATCAAGGCAGATGAGATGGCGCGGTGTTATATTTTGGCATTACTTCGTTCGGTTACGTATTGCTAAAAAGGGCCAAAGCGGTATACAAGGACAATGATGTTCAATCTCAAAGGAACTTTTCCGGACATCAGTAGGCGGCTAGGCGAGGCTATGAGAAACTTGATGACGACCACCATGGTCGAGGGAACACCCGTAAGGGATCATGTTCTCAAGTTGATGGCTCATCTTAATGAGATGGAAGTCCTCGGAGCTGAGATCGATGGGGAAACCAAGGTCGATATCATTCTCCAGTCTCTGCCTAGGAGTTTTGAGCAGTTCCGCCTCAACTACAACATGAACAAGAGGTTGTATTCGTTGGCGGAGCTTCTGACAGAACTCCAGGCGGCAGAGGGGATTTTTCATCAAAGCGCTCGCCATGGTTGCTCAGAAGGTTTCTTCTTCTAAACCGAAAGGTAAGAAGAAGAAAAAGCAAGGTGGAGCAAAGAAAGTGGCAGTGGGACCTCAAGAAGGAGTGAAGAAGTCGAAAGGCAAGTGCTTCACTTGCAAGCAGACTGGACATTGGAAGGCGGACTGTCCTCGCCGAAAGAACAAAGGTATATCTTCTTGTTTAGTTGTTAAAACATTTTTAGCGGTGTTATCTACCAGTGCCTGGTGTGTAGATACAGGAGCCACTGATCATGTCTGCAATACTTTGCAGGAGTTCCAGGAAACCCGACGACTAGCTAAGGGAGAGATTACCGTCTTCATGGGCAATGCTTCAAAGGTGGCGGCTATTGCAGTGGGAGACGTTTATTTATCTTTTGATAGGAATAAAGTTTTGGTTTTGAGAAATTGTCTTTATGTACCTACTTTTAGAAAGAATTTAATTTCAGTTTCTAAATTGTTTATGGATGGATATTCTGTTTCTTTTAATGACAAAGTGGTTATAAAAAGGAATAGGGAGATTATCTGTTCTGGTACATTGGTTGGCAATTTGTATACTCTTGAACCAAAAACTCCCACGATGCATATAGAAGTAAATAACTCATCTTCTAAGTCTAATAAGAGAAAAGAACATTCGAAAATGAACCAGACGTATCTTTGGCATCTAACGCTTGGTCATATTAACCTGAGTAGAATTCAAAGGTTGATAACTGATGGACCTTTGGGTTCATTAGTAGTGGAGGATCTCCCAACCTGCGAATCTTGCTTGGAAGGTAAAATGACCAAGAGGTCTTTCAAGGCCTAGGGGTATAGAGCAAAAGATGTGTTAGAATTGGTTCATTCTGATCTGTGCGGTCCTATGACTATCCAGGCTAGAGGTGGCTTTGAATACTTTGTCTCTTTTATAGACGATTATTCAAGGTATGGATACATTTACTTGATGCGCCGCAAGTCTGAATGCTTTGACAGGTTCAAAGAATTCAAGGCTGATGTGGAGAACCGTCATGGTAAAAGTATCAAGACACTACGCTATGATCGTGGTTGCGAGTGTTGGGTTTCCGGCACCGCGGCGAGTGTGTGTTCGAATATGTTTCGCAAACATGTGCACAGCGGAAGAAATAAAAATAATAAATCTACATTTGTTACAACACACACATCACACGCATGCATAGTACAACATGTGTAGACATAACCATAAATTTAAATTTTGTAATAAAGGAAATTTAACTACGTATACCTTTCGTATCACGTGTAGCGGGAACGGCATCAACCGGAACGATCCTCGCTAGAATCGTCTCTATCCATATCCATGCCGAGTATCCTTAGGATGACTTCGCTAAGCCACGAGCTTCGTCTTCGTACGGGTTACTAGCCTCGTGTGGAAGACGACGTGATCGAGAGATGATCACGATCCGAATCCAAATTCGGACCCAAAAATGAGTCCTCAAAACTCGTTTCTCCGGAGAGGTATTCGTCAACCGATTGACGAATCCTTCGTCCTCCACCTCAGAGGATTACCGGAGATCGAAACCCCGGTAAGTTAGCCGCTGTCGGAGCTCTAACCGTCGTCCAAACGACGCTCCGACGAGAGGAGAACAAGCTGTCCAGAAAACTGGACAGCTTTGGTGGAGGAGATAGGCGCCGGCCAACCAAGGAAAGATAAAGCTCACCTTGATTCCAAACCTAAAGAAGATCACCGGAGGGTCGCCGGAGGATCACCGGCTGAAGCTTGGACGCCGGCAAGGAGCTGGACGGCGGCACAAGGGGCTGGGCGGCAATGGAGGTTGGCGCCAACTCTTAAAGGGGATGAAGTGGGCGGGAACTATTGCTAGGGTTTTGGATTAGGGCTTAATTATCCCTTAAGCCCTCTTTTATAGAGAACTAATTCTCTTAATGGTTATTGGATCATAACCATTAGGCCCGTTAACCCGCTCCATTAAGATAAGTTAAAATAAACCAAACCATGATGGTTTATTTTAAGTTAAAACGAACCGAACCAACTTTTGGTTCATTCGTTTAAAATAAATCAAACCCTTTGGTTTATTATCCTCCATTGGATTAGAACCAAACCATTTTGGTCCATCCATTATGTCTTCATAAGACACGGCGCATCCATGCTTCCATTGTGACTGAAACGATTTCATGCTCGCTCCATGTTTGGTCCAACCAAACTTAGTTTCTCTCGGTCTGAGAATCCCATTCTCAAGCTCGTTTTAAATCATTCGGATTACGCTCGTTGTGCGTGTGACCAAATAGGTTCTCGATTTATGTTGGTCATCTATAATTAACCATTAATTATAGAACGATCATGAGTGGCACCTAGTAGTAGATCATGATCCCCAATTAACCGAAAAGATCAACTGTTGATCCAGAACTATTTCTGAAACCCTTCAACAGCTCGAATGATTCGTGCCCCATTCCCTTCACTCATCTTATACCCACTTGGTTCAGGACATGATCTATAGTGTCAGTCCCCACTAGGCTGACTACGTCACACCTAGCCCAAGTATCATTTCCTCATCCTACGGATTCTAGTTACTCCACATGTATCGAAGAGTACCTTACTCTAAACATGTAATGCTTTGGCCAAAGACTTTAGTAACAATCCGACGAGAGGCCATGGGTATACATCTCCTCGCAAGGAGTGGTGAATCCTTTATAGGCTATTCAAAACACCTTCGATCACTTCGACTTATACCCAATCATCCCGGGTCCACATCTCCTTAGAGATGCTTGCTTAAGATGTCAAAGCATAAGTCTCTATGATCAAGATGACTTGAATACCGCAAGTCAAAGGAACATCGCACTTAAGCTACAGTAAGAACTTCATTGACATATCTATATATGCAGAGAACCATATGAAGTCTTACGGCTGGTCACTCCAATGAACTAGTTACCATAACTAGCATCCACGATTAACTCCGGACATCACAATGTCTCCAGCTAGTGAGAATCAGCTGCTTGGATACACCAAGGAGTATACCTCGTGCTAGTCTCGACAGAATTGATGGTGTCCAAATCCATCAATTCATTGACTAGGGATAATTTCGATACATCACAATTACACATGTAGAGATACTCACTAGTTTTGATCCAATCACAAATTCTCTCATGCTGTGAATCGTATCGTGGACATTCAGTAAATGAGTTTAAGATCCAATCAAATAAATGAAAACATGTATACTCAAATAGTGAATCTTCATTTATCATATAAATGGTTCATACATAAGGCGATTGTCTTAGGACATCTCTCATATATTACTAACAGACTCCCACTTGGCCTAATGCCAATCGCTACGGTATCCAATACCATAAGCTCTAACATGACCCTCAAAATTACTTTGAGGTAATGCTTTAGTCAAAGGATCCGCTAAGTTCCTTTCAGTGGGAATTTTCTCGATTTGAATTTCTTTCCTACTGATGATCTCTCTGATAAGATGATAGCGGCGAAGCACATGTTTGGATCATTGATGAGACCACATCAAGTTCAGAGATGAACTTCTTGATCCAAACCGCTTCCTTTGCTGCTTCCAAAGCTGCAATGTATTCTGCCTTAGTGGCAGAATCCGCTATAATGTCAATCTTGGAACCTTTTTGACTTATTGCGCCTCCATTCTTGGAACCCACGTATCACCATGTACCCTTCTCCATATATTAGGAACGTATCCTTAGTTCTTCTTAAGTACTTAAGGATCGTTTTAACAGTCACCCAATGATCCATTCCTGGATCAGACTGGTATCTGCTCGTGACACTCAGAGCATACGATACATCGGGCTTCGTACATAACATAGCATACATGATAGATCCTATTGCGGATGCATAGGGAATCTTACTCATGCAAATCCTCTCGTCTTCTGTGCGCGGACACATAGACTTCGAAAGGTGTACCCCATGCCTGATGGGTAGGAAACCTTTCTTGGATTCTAACATGCTAAACCTCTTTAGCACTCGGTCTATATATGTAGACTGCGAAAGACCAAGCAACCGTTTCGATCTATCTCTATAGATCTTAATTCCAAGGATGTAGGTTGCTTCTCCCAGGTCTTTCATGGAGAATGTCTTGGATAACCAAACCTTAACTGACTGTAAGATTGAAACATCATTTCCTATAAGTAATATGTCATCGACATGCGATACTAGGAACACGACTGCACTCCCACTAACATTCTTGTACTTGTTAGTTATAGCCCTAGAACCAATCATGTGATGGTTGAATAGGGAACATTTTGTATCATATTCTATAAAGGCAAAGGATTGGTTATTATATATTTACGTCTTGCTTGTGCCAGCTAAATTAAATATATAATAATGCCCTAGAAAAGTAGGTTCTTATCTACAGCACATCAATTGGCAGAATTGATTATGAGAGGCTGTAGAGAACACTTTCCTAAATGTTCCTAGTCAAGTATTAATATGCAAGGGCAATATTAATACATAAAGACTAGCATGTAGGTCGATTGATGACTTGATCTCACAAGTAATGGATATATCATATCAAGTTGACACATGGGTATATATTAGAGAATATATACGAATCGAATTACCCATGAGAAAGTTTCATGGATCGTTATATGAGTGTCATAAACTTTCTCATGTGACTATTGGTATGAATAGTCCTCAAACTCAAGTCACTACGTTCCTACATAAGGAGTTATGTACTTTGGTATCACAAACGCCACCCGTAATAGGTGGACCATAAAGGCGACATCGGGTATATAACAAATTATGCGGAGGGATGTGAGTGATGTAGATGGGATCTATCCTCCCATATGACGGAGTGATATCGTGGGTTCCCTTTGATTGAGTAGAACTACTAAAACATCATGCTCGAATGAGTCAATATGAGATATTGAGCTCATTTGTTTGAGTTAGTTTACTCAGTGATCAAGAAACACATAGATTGATCGAGGATGACACGGCCTATGCCTCATTGGTCAACTGATATCAAGGATAGAAGGACACGGCCATACATTATAGTAGTCAAAAGGTTATGATCTCGACTTATTTCTCAGAATTTGGGTAGCAATGATGTATTGCTAGATGCGCCATCGCTTGTGTATCTAAAAGAGTTTAGATCCACCGCCAACGCTATGAGAGCCTATAGGGTCACACACAAAGAGCATGATGATTAGAAGAATTAGTGCATTCTAGTTCGACTAGAATAATTTGGGAATAAGCTTAAGTACAAAATGGTTTTTGGACTTTAAGCTTAATGAGAATTTTAGCTTATTGATTTAATGAGATTAATTCAATATGCTAAGCTTAATTGATTTAATAAGATTAATTCAATATGTTACCTTATTGATTTAATGAGATTAATTCAATATGATAACATAAGCTTATTGCATTAATAAGATTAATTCAACATGCATGAATGCCACATAAGCATGCCACCTAAGCATGCCACATAAGCATGCCACCTAAGCTTGATGAGGTGGAAGGAGACAAAGGGTTTTGACCTTTGGATTTCCCCCACATGTGGCCGGCCAAACAAGGAGTGTTGATTATGTTTCAATGCAATTGATTGCATTGAATGTAATAGGAGGTGAAAGGTTTTTCAATCCTATAAAACACCCCATGGGGTGGCCGGCCAAATGGTTGAAGCTTGAGGCTTGGAGAGAGCTTGGTGGTGAGAGGCTTTGGTTGTGTGGCTTTTGTGAGTGTAGTAAGAAGAGTAGTCATCTTCTTCCTTTCTCTTTTTCCCTACCTTCCTCTCCTTTAGGGACTTCTCTAGCAAGAAGTAAAGGATAGCTCTTCTAGTTTCTTTTGTGAGACAAGAGCTTGCTCGTGTGGATACATATAGAGGCACGGACATTTGAACGTGCTAAAAGATACAACAAACCCAAGGAGAAGCGGGATTTCAAAAGGGCACGCAACAAAGGTAATATTCTCCTATAAGATAGGTTTTGAGAAATTTATTTTTGTACGAGGTTTTCTTTTGCAAGGATCACTTGGAAGGGATCCTATTTTTCCGTTGCGCATATGCTATTTTGCATAAGAGATCCCTACAAAGGGTATCGAGTCACTTATAAAGATCGTATAAAAATAGGTTTTCTCTATTTTATATATGATATAGAAGTAGGATAAATTTTATTATGAGTTGATAATTGCATTAGCAATCTTTCAAACATAATAAAATATCCGATGTCTTTTAAAATTTAAAATTGACATGGTGCATGGTTATGGCCTAGTCCCAAAAAGTTTGTGAATGTGTGTGTTGTAATTCTTAATACGGCCTGCGTGTCGTGCCTTTCTCCTAAAATTCTTGTTGTAAAATTAGTTTTAGACTCGAATGTAACTCGAGTATTTCTCCTTTTGTAATATACGCAACAAAGATGGAGGGTCCATTGGAAGATGATGTTACAAGGAGGAAGTCAACAACACAAGACAACCAAAAGGAAGCACTTGGGAGAAGATGCTATCCCTAGGTTGACCAATCAATCTTTTCATTGGCTTGAGAAGATTGTAGAATAAGGGCCATAACCATGACACGCTTAGTTTAATATGTATGTGATGCATGTTAATTTAGCTTGTATGTGATGCATGTTAATTTAGCTTATATGTGATGTATGCTAATATGTATGTGATGCATGTTTAAGTTTATATCTTAATAAGTCAAAAACGATATGCCTACCAAAGTTTGGTACTCACTACTTCCTCGATCATTTGTTGTTGTTGCAAAGCAATGCATTTTATCTTGAAGAGTGCAGTGGACAATCGTGATGTCCCGCTATCAAACTTGGTTAAGACTTAATTAAGAAAGTAGAGGCATATATTAGCTATGAACATAATTGTTAAAATTAGATTTGTGAGAAATCCCAACATCATCTTTGTCTTAGAAGTGGTCGCTGTTCGATATCAAAGAAGGTCTCGTGGCTCTCGCCACTACCGAAGTCGGGTTTAGGAATAAGCACTAAACTAATCTAAACTTAACCAAAGCTATTAAAGAGTTACATCAGATGTAATTGGCAAAAGATTGCCTACCTAATCATACTACGTCTTGGGCGATTAGCCAAAGGTAACTCAAGACGAAGTATGATGTGGATCTTTATCCCATATAAATTTATAGCTAAATAGAAGCTAATGATGTAAGCAAAATGTGTTTGCCTACATCAATAATTAGCTCATATCAAAGCTATGAGAATTTAGTGGGAGCCTCATTTAATTAAAGGCCTAATTAAATGACTTAGGTATGATACTTAATTTTGCATTTTAATGTTGTAGATCACCATGTCATCTAACACGACACACCCCTTCAACTTGCGATCTGTCCTTGAGAAAGACAAGCTCAATGGAGCTAACTTTCTAGACTGGTATAGGAACTTGAGGATTATCCTCAAGCAAGAACGTAAACTGTATGTCCTAGAGCAGTCTATCCCTGAAACACCCGCCCCTGCGGCCACTCGTGCTGAAAAGGATGCTTATAAGAAGCATCAAGATGACGCATTAGATGGGTCATGTCTTATTCTTGCCACCATGAACTCTGAGCTTCAGAAGCAACATGAGAACATGAATGCCTATGATATGGTTGAGCATTTGAAACAACTATATCAAGGATAAGCTAGGTACGAGCATTTTGAAGTGTCAAAGGCTCTTTTTGCATGCAAGATGCAAGAAGGAACACCTGTAGGAACTCACGTACTTAAAATGATTGGGTACGTTGAGAACCTTGAAAGACTAGGTTTTCCACTGAGCCAAGAATTGGCAACCGATGTTATCCTGCAATCGTTGCCGGAAACATATAATCAATTCATCATGAATTATAACATGAATGAAATTGATAAGCCTTTGCCTGAGATTCTCAAAGATGTTAAGAATCACGAACCGAATCTCAAGAAGAAAGTTAGTAACGTACTAATGGTCAAGAAGGGCAAAGGTAAGCGCAAAGGCAAGGGTAAGACCCAAGCCAAAGGCAAGGCCAATTCATCCACTTCAAAGGGTAAAGGTAAAGTACCTAAGGAAGGGGACTGTTTCCATTGCGGTGAGACTGGACACTGGAAGCGGAACTGCAAAGTCTACCTTGAGGAAGTAAAGAAGAAAAGAAGTGGGACTTTTGCCTCAGGTATACACGTTATAGAAGTTAATCTATCTATTTCTTCTACATGGGTATTAGATACCGGATGTGCATCTCACATTTGTACTAATGTGCAGGGACTGAGAAATAGTAGACTAATGGCAAAGGGCAAAGTGGACCTACAAGTAGGCAATGGCACAAAAGTTGCTACTGTAGCTGTAGGAACATATTCTTTGTCTTTGCCCACTGGGCTTATCTTAGAACTAGAGGAGTGCTTTTATGTACCTGCATTAACAAAGAACATAATTTCTGTATCTTGTTTAGACAAGAAAAACTTTTCTTTTATAATAAAGGACAAATGTTGTTCCATTTATTTGAATGAAATGTTCTATTGTAATGCACCACTTATGAATGGTCTCTATGTTCTAGATTTAGAAAACCCAATTTATAACGTAAATACCAAATGGTTCAAATCGAATGATTTGAACCAAACATATCTCTGGCACTGTCACCTAGGTCACATAAATGAAAAACGCATATCCCAACTCCATAAAGATGGATTATTGGACTCATTTGATTTTTAATCATATGAGGTATGCGAATCTTGTCTTTTAGGAAAGATGACTAAAACTACATTTAGTGGACATGGCGAGAGAGCGATAGACTTGTTAGGACTCATACATACTGATGTATGTGGCCCTTTCAATGTCGAAGCCAGAGGAGGCTATAAGTACTTTATTACTTTCACTGATGATATGAGTAGATTTGGCTACTTATATTTGATGAGACATAAGTCAGAATCCTTTGAAAAGTTCAAAGAATTCAAGAATGAAGTACAAAACCAACTTGGTAAGCGTATTAAGCTACGTCGATCAGATCAAGGTGGTGAATACCTTAGTCAAGAGTTTCATGATCACCTGGCTGAGTGTGGGATAATATCCCAACTCACTCCACCTGGAACACCACAATGGAATGGTGTATCTGAGAGGAGAAATCGTACTCTATTAGATATGGTACGACCAATGATGAGCCAAACTGATCTACCTACTTCCTTTTGGGGTTTAGCTCTAGAGACAGCCGCTTTCACACTTAATCGCGTCCCATCAAAAGCCATAGAAAAGACACCATATACGTTATGGACTGGGAAGAGTCCCAAAATGTCTTTTATAAAGATTTGGGGTTGTGAAGCTTATGTGAGACGTCAAGTCTCAGATAAACTAGGACCCAAATCAGATAAGTGTTATTTTGTAGGATATCCCAAGGAAACTAAGGGATATTACTTTTACAATCCCACACTTGGCAAGGTGTTTGTTGCCAGAAATGCTGTCTTTCTAGAAAGAGAATTTATTTCTAGAAAAACTAGTGGGAGTAAAATTCATCTTGAAGAAATTCAAGATGAAGATAACACTAAGGCTTCGATGGAAAATGAACAGGCACCACAAAGTGTTATGGATGAGGAAATTGTTGCCCAAAGAGTTGTGGAGCAAACACCTGTTCAAGTAGACCAACCTCTTCGTAGATCTGATAGGATCCGTCGTCAACCCGAGAGATATTCTTTTCTCTTGACTGACAACGGTGAAGTATTGCTTGTCGATCTTGATGAGCCTACATCCTATCAAGAAGCTATGATGAGCCCAGATTCCGAGAAATGGCTAGAGGCCATGAGATCCGAAATGGAATCCATGTACACTAACGAAGTATGGACCTTGGTTAATCCACCTGAAGGGGTAAAACCTATTGGGTGTAAGTGGGTCTTTAAAGTAAAGACTGACATGGATGGTAATAAGCATACCTATAAAGGTAGATTGGTGGCTAAAGGATTCAAACAAATTCATGGTATTGACTATGATGAAACCTTTTCACCAGTTGCGATGCTTAAATCCATTCGGATCATACTTGCTATTGCAGCCTACCACGATTATGAGATCTGGCAGATGGATGTCAAAACCACTTTTCTGAATGGAAAGCTACTCGAGGATGTGTACATGACACAGCCTGAGGGTTTTGAAGATCCAAAGCATCCTGGAAAGGTATGCAAACTGCAAAGGTCCATTTATGGACTAAAGCAAGCCTCTCGAAGCTGGAATCTTCGATTCGATAATGCAATCAAGGAGTTTGGTTTCATCAAGAATGAAGATGAACCTTGTGTCTACAAGAGAAATAGTGGGAGCACAGTTGTATTTCTTATCTTGTATGTAGATGACATACTTCTCATCGGAAATGATATTCCCTCACTCCAATCTATGAAGATGTGGTTAGGGAATTGTTTCTCGATGAAAGACTTAGGTGAAGCTGCCTATATTTTAGGCATCAAGATATATAGAGATAGATTTAAGAGATTACTTGGCCTAAGTCAAAGTATATACATTGATAAAGTGCTAGATCGTTTTGCTATGCAAAATTCCAAGAAAGGATTTCTGCCTTTATCACATGGTGTGAGTCTTTCGAAGACTCAATGTCCCTCTTCTAAGGAGGAGAGAGATCGCATGGATAAGATCCCTTATGCATCTGCCATAGGGTCTATCATGTACGCCATGCTTTGTACTCGTCATGACGTCTCGTATGCTTTGAGCATGACGAGTAGATACCAGTCGGATCCAGGGGAAAGTCACTGGATAGCAGTCAAAAATATTCTTAAATACTTACGAAGAACGAAAGAATATTTCCTGATATTTGGAGGCAATGAGGAGCTAACTGTAAAGGGTTATAGTGATGCAAGCTTCCAAACAGACAAGGATGACTATAGATCGCAATCGGGGTACGTGTTTTGCCTAAATGGTGGAGCTGTAAGCTGGAAGAGTTCGAAGCAGGACACAGTTGCTGATTCTACAACAGAAGCCGAGTATATTACTGCGTCTGATGCAACAAAGGAGGCTGTTTGGCTCCGCAAGTTCATCAGTGAACTTGGGGTAGTTCCTAGCATTGCAGATCCAATAGACCTCTATTGTGACAACAATGGGGCTATTGCACAGGCTAAGGAACATCGATCACATCACCGGACCAAACACATACTACGGCGCTTCCATCTCATTCGAGAGATCATCGATAGAGGAGATGTGAGGATATGCAGAGTACCGACAGAAGCTAACATCGCAGATCCATTGACCAAGGCTTTTGCACAGAGGAAGCATGATGGTCACACTAGGTCACTAGGTATCAGATATTATAGTGATTGGTACTAGTGCTAGTGGGAGATTATTAGTTATAGCCCTAGAACCAATCATGTGATGGTTGAATAGGGAACATTTTGTATCATATTTTATAAAGGCAAAGGATTGGTTATTATATATTTACGTCTTGCTTGTGCCAGCTAAATTAAATATATAATAATGCCCTAGAAAAGTAGGTTCTTATCTACAGCACATCAATTGGCAGAATTGATTATGAGAGGCTGTAGAGAACACTTTCCTAAATGTTCCTAGTCAAGTATTAATATGCAAGGGCAATATTAATACATAAAGACTAGCATGTAGGTCAATTGATGACTTGATCTCACAAGTCATGGATATATGATATCAAGTTGACACATGGGTATATATTAGAGAATATATACTGAACTGACCCGCCATGAGAAAGTTTCATGGATCATCATATGAGTGTCATAAACATTCTCATGTGACTATTGGTATGAATAGTCCTCAAACCTGAAGTCACTACGGTTCCCTACATAAGGAGTTATGTACTTTGGTATCGTCAAACGTCACCCGTAATAGGGTGGACCATAAAGGCGACATCTTGGGTATATAACAAATTATGCGGAGGATGTGAGTGATGTAGATGGGATCTATCCCTCCCATATGGCCAGGAGTGATATCATGGGCCCCTTGATTGAGTAGAACTACTAAAATGCATGGCCATGCTCGAATGAGTCAATATGAGATATTGAGCTCATTTGTTTGAGTTAGTTTACTCAGGGATCAAGAAACACATAGATTGATCGAGGATGACACGGTCTATGCCTCATTGGTCAATCTGATATCAAGGATAGAAGGACACGGTCATACATTATAGTAGTCACGGAAAGGTTAGTCGGATCTTGACTTATTTCGTAACTTGGGTAGCAATGATGTATTGCTAGATGCCGCTCATTGCTTGTGTATCTAAAGAGTTTAGATCACTTAGCGTTATGAGAGCCTATAGGGTCACACACAAAGAGCATGATGATTAGAAGAATTAGTGCATTCTAGTTTGACTAGAATAATTTGGGAATGAGCTTAAGTACAAAAGAGTTTTTGGACTTTAAGCTTAATGAGAATTTTAGCTTATTGATTTAATGAGATTAATTCAATATGCTATGCTTAATTGATTTAATAAGATTAATTCAATATGTTACCTTATTGATTTAATGAGATTAATTCAATATGATAACATAAGCTTATTGGATTAATAAGATTAATTTCAACATGCATGAATGCCACATAAGCATGCCACCTAAGCATGCCACCTAAGCTTGATGAGGTGGAAGGAGACAAAGGGTTTTGACCTTTGGATTTCCTCCACATGTGGCCGGCCATTGATTATGTTTCAATGCAATTGATTGCATTGAATGTGATAGGAGGTGAAAGGTTTTTCAATCCTATAAAACACCCCATGGGGTGGCCGGTCAAAGGGTTGAAGCTTGAGGCTTGGAGAGAGCTTGGTGGTGAGAGGCTTTGGTTGTGTGGCTTTTGTGAGTGTAGTAAGAAGAGTAGTCTTCTTCTTCCTTTCTCTATTTCCCTACCTTCCTCTCCTTTAGGGACTTCTCTAGCAAGAAGTAAAGGAGAGCTCTTCTAGTTTCTTTTGTGAGACAAGAGCTTGCTCGTGTGGATACATATAGAGGCACGGACATTTGAACGTGCTAAAAGATCCAACAAACCCAAGGAGAAACGGGATTTCAAAAGGGCACGCAACAAAGGTAATATTCTCCTATAAGATAGGTTTTGAGAAATTTATTTTTGTATGAAGTTTTCTTTCGCAAGGATCACTTGGAAGGGATCCTATTTTTCCGTTGCGCATATGCTATTTTGCATAAGAGATCCCTACACCAGCTCCATCTTCCCATATGCAGTCGCATCTTCGCAATGAGAAGTTACAAACTGATATCTGATCGTAAACCTCGGCGCCCTCAGAGATCCACAGTTAATGCCTATAGACTCTAGCCATGCAGTGATGATATGGCCAAAAGGCATATGCACTTTCCCTTGCACAGGGGATTTGAAATGTACAATGCAATGAAACATGTTCAATGCAATGTTTATATCTAATCTATGACGCATGACATACATTAGAAAAAGATGGGGTGGCCAAATCTTGGCCAAACCCCGAGTCACGATAGGGAGAAAACACCCAACAATGACTTTGTAAAGTATATTGTCATGGGCTGATAGCTCAGTGATAGAGAATAGGTTCTGAGCTGGTGGGCGACGATGGTGAAAAATGTCCTCATGCATAGAGTCTAAAGAAATATGATCAAACGACTCAGGAAGAGGGGCATCGAAGATAGGATATAAGACGAAAGTATCATCCAATGGCCTACAATCAAGAAACTCCTGCAATATCATAGGAGTGAACTCTAAGTCGCATTTTACAACGCAAGTAGTGTAGGTAGGACCATTGTCTACCTTTCTTAAGTTTTGATAGAACTCCTTAAGGAGATCATCATTTATGGCATGAGTGCAAAGAACTACCTTCATGAGTTGATAATATGCTAAAATCTCCATGATATCGCCACAATGATGCCTAAAGAAATCGATATCGATGTACCTAACCAACATGGGTTGGTAGAATCGTGATGCGAACTCAGTTGGGTCATTCCTACGTGGTCATCTATATGAATGCAATGCAGTGGAATGGAATGTAATGATACAAATACACGATTAGATCACAATGAGTTGTAAAGACAAAAATTTAGGGTTTAAGGGGTGTAGAAATTCTATTTTGGTGCCATTTGAAGGTGATGAAGGGAAGGCACAAGGCAGTTGCTGAGGAGAATGCCGGAAGGATCGCCGGAGAAAGGGTCTCGCCGGAAACCTAATCGTTATGAGAAGAAAAAAAAACTAGGACTGTGAGATGCCATTAGGGTTATAGAGAGATCAATGACACAACCGAAAGAGAAGACTACCAACCCTAGGGCTTTGGTCGCCGGTGTGGGACGAGAAAGGCGGTAGACGATAAGCGCTGATTGGAGATGAAAATTACGAGGGAAAAGAGTGTGAGGATGTCGAACCCTAGCGGTTCGGCATTATAAAATCGCGACTCGATCGATGTGTGACATCACCGATCGATGGAGGGTTATGTGTCTTACCGTCAATCGGCAATGATCAGATCGGCTCGGACTCATTCGGCCGAGCATTCTCAGATCGTGCTACAATAACATCGTCGAATGATGTTGGTCATGATCGATGCGATCATCACTCGCTCGAGTCACTCGATCGATGATCCTTCCGCCTCGATGAGCAGTACCATCAATGCACTAATGTACAAAACGATCGAGTCTCCGAAATAGCACTCATTCTTTGGACTCACCGTATCGTATACATGAGATGATCGATATCTATTTCCATATCTGAATTTCAGAAAATCTTGACTTCTTTATCCAACTTGTTTCATTTTCTCATGTTTAATCTTGTATGTCTAATATATTAATGTTATGCTTATATTCATGTATTAGTTTAATGTATTTTGGTATTTTATTTCATTTTGGCAAACATTAGCATCCAATGGTTTCAAAATCCTAACATCTCACCCTTTTTAAGTGTTGAAATACACAATCAAGGTAAAAGACTTGTTTTGTGAGATGCAATCCACCCTAGACATTCCTTCCATACAAACATATGGTAAAACACATGAAGGATGGTAAGTGTAAGACATCAAGATGTGTAGCACTTGAGTACCACTCTTGATGTAACTTCTAAACCTTAAATTTCCAAAGTGTGCCAAAATCCAAAATGCCGCACTATAACCTCTAAATCTAGATTTTGCCAATTTTATTGATTTTTCATGATTCCAAAAATGTATTGGCACATCCTAAAATCTTTTAGGACATAAGATCAAACTTATTTTCAAGGTATCCATAACCTTGAAAATAACCTAAAATGTCAACTTTGCTATGATTGAGTTAACTACCCATCCAATCAAAATTGGCACATCCTAACCCATTTAATGTGAATCAATCACACTCTTTGGAACCCAAAATCTATTTGAGCTCATTGGATTAGTTAGGTATTCCTTAGGGATGACTTCACTAGATTCCTTTCTAATGACCCTTCTAGGCTTGTTAGCCTTGGTCATTTATGGTCTTGCCATGGTTAGCCTTAGGGATTGCCTCCCTAGTAACCTTCTTAGTGACTTCCTTAGATTTCTTAGAAACCCTAGCCACTAGGCACATACTATGGTTGGCCTTAGGGATAATTTCCCTAGAGACTTTGGTTTTCTTAGATTTAGGTTTAGTTCCATAATCAAATGGAACGTTGTGATAAGTAGGCATTACTTTCTTAGACATAGGCTTGTGACCCAAACCTTGTCTCCTAGATGATTCTTGCCTCTTATACTCTTTTTGTTGACTTCTAGATCCTAGAGTTTGACAATTTGACCCTTTAAATTGATTTTGCATATTTGCAAGAGTCTTTTCCAATTTCTCAAGCCTTGACCTCAAGGCTTGATTTTCTAACTCTAATTGCCCAAATGATTTTTGATTAGATTTTTGGGCATTACCATTCTCTTTAGGCATATGTATACCCTTATTAGGATTGATGCATAAATGTTTTTCGATTTTCTTAATTGTTTTCTTAGGAAGGACATTTCTAGGGATATTAATCCCAAATTTATCCTTCTTTGAAATAGGTCTAGAGTTATCATTTCTAGATTTCTCCTTAGTCCTAAAACCAACATGTTTAGCTTCTAGACAACCATAATTATTATTTCTAGCATGCTTTGATTCATGAGTAATAGCAAAATTATTTAAATTAATTCTAGCATGCTTTTTCTTAGAATTTAAAGAATGAGCATTATGAAATATACCTTAGGGTTAGTCTTAGAGACTCCCCATACTTGTGAAGCTCCCTCCTTTCTTCTAGGACATTGGCTCCTATGGTGTCCCGGTTGTCGGCATTTGAAGCACACCACGTGCTCCTTGCTCTTCTTGGTGGGGATGCCGGCATCCTTGACTTTTTCATTGACTTTTGGTGCCGGAAGAGCTTTCTTAACTCTTTTTGGACACTTACTCTTGTAGTGTCCAGATTCCCTACACTCAAACCATATTATATGAATTTTGTTATTAATTGACATGCTTGAGTTACCTAGGGTGGTGGTGAGGTTCTCTTGAGCTTGCTCTTCTTCTCTACTGGATGTAGATGATTCTTTTTGAGATTGCTCCGGTGTAGATGCTCTAATCTCCTCCCCCTCAATCCTAGTGGTGGAGGTCTCCTCTGCTTCCACCAATCCGGAAGTTGATTCCTTCTCAACTTCCGAGTCCTCACTCGCTTGTGAAGATGATGATGATTCTTCCTCGACTTTTTTCTCTTCTTGAGCCGATGAAGATTCTTCTTCTTCTACTTGTGCCAAGTGAGGCTTCTCATGGAACTTTGCCAATTTGTTCCATAGCTCCTTGGAATATTGAAATTCACCTAAACTAGACAAAATGTCATTAGGTATCAAATCTTCTAAAAGCTTTGTTACCTTGACTTCGGTCTTGAACTTGAGACGTTGCTCTTGTATCCACTTCTTCAATTTCAAGATGTTTCTGTTCTTATCCCAAGGAGGTTCAAAGCCTTCTACGAAGATGAACCAATCCTCTATATCCATCATCAAGAATGTCTCTATTCTTGTTCTCCACACCAAAAAGTCTTCTCGATCATATGGCGGTGGAGTGTTGATGTCCCATCCAAGCTTGTCTTGGAATTCCATCTTCCCTCTAGCTTATTTAGCTCCCGGCGGTTAATCCGTAGAAGAGCCCCGGGCTCTGATACCAATTGTAAGTGATTTGAGGCCGCTAGAGGGGGGTGAATAGCATCGCGTGATGGATTTCATTTCGCGTTCATCTACAAACTTCGTTAGCCTACAGTGGAATAATATTTAAGCAATACGAAATAGACAAACACAAATACGCAAGTATTTAACGTGGTTCGGAACCGAACGGTTCCTACTCCATGGATCGGGCTCTAAAAGCCCTAGTAATGCAAACACACACTACTAATCAAAATAACTCCTTCTCAACATAAGTCGGAGGTGGAGAAACCTCGTACAAATGATCTTACAACAGCAAGAAAGAAATACAAGCAATATACAATGCAAATATGAAAGACAAGTAAAGAAAAAACTTTACAACACTTGTTTTTGATTGCTTGAATGCTTGGTTGCTTGCTTGCACTTGGAGACCTGATTTGCAGCAACAAATCGCCCCAATAGCTCTCAAGAACCGAATAATTTTTCCTCCATCACGAGCTCCTTTTATAGCTTCAACCTGTCCTGGAAAAAAGTCAATCAGTCGACTGCTCCGGACCATCAGTCGACTGATCACACTGTTGTTGTGAGACAATGGTGTAATCCACACTGGAAAAATTCAACGACTAGGACATCAGTCGACTGCTCATCAGCATCAGTCGACTGTTCAAGTCATCACTCGACTGCTCATCACAGCGGTCAAGTGAGACTCCATTCTGTGCCCGAAATATAGAGCACCAATCGACTGATCACAAGATAAGTCAACTGCCCACTTCTGGCAGTCGACTGCTAGGCCTATTCCTGCAGTCAAACCCTAGTTGACTATGTCAGTCGACTGCCACATGGCACCAGTCGACTGGCAACCTCAAACATGAGGTTTAAGCCCGAGTATGATGCTCCCATACTTGCTAGACTACCCTTAGCCTAGACCTAAACCTTCTAGCCACCTTCATCAGCCTCACGCCTCTCGGATCCCTCCAAGTCATCCATGACTTATTCATCCAACGTGCTAGCCTTCAGGTGCTTCCATCAGCTATGTCATGCTAACGGTGTCTACACCGCCAAGGCACATTTGACTTACACCGCCAAGACTCCGCTAGGACTTTACGCCGCCAACCATTGGACTTATGCTGCCAAGACTTCACCCTTGGACTTTACACGGCCAATATTCCCCTTGGACTTCTCAAATACCAAGACTCAAACTTGGACTTTTCCTTGCCAACCCATGTTGGACATTCCATACAAAGACCCATGCTTGGACTTTCCCAAATACCAAGTGTCCCACTTGGACTTTCCATGCCAAATACCCATGATTTGTACTTTCCATAATCACATGGTCAACCCTAGTCAACCATCAAAGTCTCCCTTTGTAGGGTTTTGCTTATCGAGACCATGAGGGGAAACTTCGCTTCCCACTTCACCTCGGTTGCTTGATCATAGTGATCCCTTCGATGCCCTCGGATAAAAAAAAAATTAATCCTAGACAAAAGGGATTGCCCAAACAACCAAGTCATCGTCGTGCTATTCATTTAGAGAGGTCTCTTGAACAAACTCGTTTTTCAAACGACCATCCTCTATTCTACGAGTAGTCGCGGAATAGACGATGTCCGGATCGCTGGTTTTTGTGTTTATGCTCGGGATCCAAGTATTATTTAGCCATATACAGATTTATATCATGATCATAATTGAAAAACAAATACAAACATGTAACATATAAAAATTAGAGAATAGATATACCTCTCGATCTTCTAATGTATGATCTTCCTCCTTTCAGACGTCGTGTGGGCGATGATCTACCAAAAGTCGAACCTCCTAGATCGCAAATCTGCCTTCCTTGCTCTACCAAAGCAAGAGGAAGAATAGAAACAAGGCTCTTCTCTTTCCTATAGCCAACCAACAAGCAACAAGGAGAGTGCTTGTCGCCGGCCAACAAGGAGAAGGAGATTATGGTGGAAACTAGCCAAGACACCAAGGGAAAGCCCTATATCATGTTTCCACCACCTAAGGAGAAGGGGAGGAGGGGGTTTGAATGCTGTCCAAGGGCTGGAAAGAAGGGTTTGGGCACCGGACACCAAGGGAGAGGAAGAAGAAAAGAAACTACTTCCTTATTTGGTGCCTCCCAAGCCTCCAAAACCCTAAGCCTCCAAACCCTAATCCTTACTCTCCTAATTTCCGCCATGGAAGAGGGGAAGAAGAATGGGATGAGCACCGGCCAAGGTAGAGGGAAGAAGGAAGGAACCTGCCAAACCTTAGGAAGAAGAAGATAAAGCCTCCTCCACTTGTTGCTGCCCAAACCTAATTCTAAACAAACTAGGATTCCTAGCCTCCAAAGGAAGCAAACCCTAATCCCCTTAAGCCATCATCAAGTTGTCGCCCACTTTTAATCTCTATTTATAGAGTTGGGCTCAAGCCATGATTTAATCTCTTCCATTGGTTCTAGGGATTTAATCTCAACCGTCGGATCTAGAGATTTAATCTCAATCGTCGGATCTAGAGATTTAATCTCTACCTTTGGATCTAGAGTTTTGTTTCTATCCATTGGATCTAAGCTTCATGAGGTGTTAATAGGTTACAATAGGGACCATGAGGAGGAGTTGGATCTTTGCCACCCATGGATCAAGCCCACATAAAGTCCGATCCACTAATGATAATCCAATCCACTAAAGGATTATCATTGATCTACCTCACCAACCCCCATATGATAATATGGGCTCCTTATATTATTTGTACACTTTCTCCCCGTGTTTAACATCTCGAATGTTCATCAATTAATTAATTTACTGACCATTAATTAATCGACATCTAACTCCATGAGTAATACCACTCAACCTTTTCATCATGTCGGACCAAGTCCACCTGCAGGGTTTACATGATGAACCTTATGAGCTCCTCAAGGGGACATCATCATCCTAATATATAGGACATGGTTTCCTCCTATGATCAACGACACACCATATAAATAATATCATCTCCCAACTTACCGAGTCTATCGATTTAATCTATAAATCTCGCCCATTGGTAAATCAAAGAGATGAAAACTAAGTATATGTGCTCGTTATTATATCGGGATTAAGAGTATGTACATAATAATATCTGAGGTTCGATTCGATTATGTAGTCAGTAATAAATCGAATCACCTCTAAGTCGGTCCTGCTCAATACACTCAAAGTGCACTAGTGTGATTCTATGGTCAAGACAAACAAATACCAAATCACACTACAACCATTCCGATGGTTTATCCAAAGTCATCTCGGTTGTGAGCCTTTACTTATACTTTTCAAGGAGCCGATAACATGATCTCCCCTGTGACACCACACATCATGTTATCTACAATGTAAAGTATTAGACAATATGCATAACCATAAAAATATGCAAACAATGATCATGTGATTCTTATTTCAAAATAAAGATGTTCATACAAAAGGTAGACTTTTCAGTATACATCCCTACAATCTCCCACTTATACTAAAAGACTATGTTGTCCTCATACTGCCATACATCTGATTCCCCTTCCCTCCACATGCCTTTCAAAGCTCTCGCTAGAAGGGCCTTAGTGAAAAGAGTCTACCAGGTCATCCTCTGATGCAATCTAGGCGACAACAACTTCTACCTCCTTTACAATTTTTCGTATCAGGTGGTACTTGCGCTCTATGTGCTTACTTACCTTATGGGCTCGTGGTTCCTTCGAGTTTGCTACTGCACCACTATTATCACAATAAATTGTGATAGTTCTGGGCAAACCAGGAATCACATCCAAGTCCATCAAGAAGTTCTTGAGCCACATAGCTTCTTTGGTCACCTCAGAGGCTGCCATATACTCAGCTTCCATGGTGGAGTTCACCACACATTTCTGCTTGACACTCCTCCATACAATGACTCCACCTCCCAAAGTAAACACAAAACCTGAGGTTGACTTACTGTTATCCCTATAAGATTGGAAGTCAGAATCCGTGTAACCCACAGGGAGTAATTGGTCTGCCCGGTAAACCAGCATATAATCCCTAGTCCTTCTCAGGTACTTCAATATATGCTTTACCGCAGTCCAATGTCCCTATCCTGGATTACTCTGATATCTGCTGACCATGCCCACAGCAAAGCAGATATCTGGTCTCGTACATAGCATCGCATACATGAGGCTTCCTACTGCCGAAGTATAAGGAACCGACTTCATCTCCTCTATCTCCTTAGAAGATCTAGGACACATCTCCTTAGATAAAGGAACTCCATGCCTGAAAGGTAGAAAACCCTTCTTGGAGTTCTGCATGCTAAAACAATCCATAATCGTGTCTATTTATGAAGCTTGGGATAAGTACAATATCCTTTTCTTGCGATCCCTTATAACCTTAATCCCAAGGATTGTCCCACTTCTCCCAAGTCCTTCATATCAAACTGTTTGGACAATCATACCCTTACATCCGATAACACCTTGATATTGTTGCCAATCAACAAAATGTCATCTACGTATAGTACAAGAAATACCACTACGTTTCCGTCACATCTCTTGTATACACAAGACTCATCTGGACTTTGAATAAATCCATAAGACTGGATTACCTCATCAAAGCGGATGTTCCAAGATCTCGAAGCTTGCTTCAATCCATAAATGGATCGATTAAGCTTACACTCAAGAAGCTCTTTGCCTTTAGCAATGAATCCCTTTGGTTCCTTCATATAAATGTTTTCCTCAAGACTTCCATTAAGGAAAGTTGTCTTGACATCCATCTGCCACACCTCATAATCCATATGAGCTGTTATGCATAAGAGAATCCGGATAGACTTAAGCATGACTACCGGCGAAAAGGTCTCCTCATAATCGATACCCTCTTTTTAAGTATACCCCTTTGCAACAAGCCTCGCTTTGAAGGTCTCAACCTTCCCATCTATTCTTCTCTTTCTCTTGTAGATCCACTTGCATCCAATGGTTTTTACACCATCGGGTGGTTCTACTAGCTCCCAGACCTGATTTGAATCCATAGATTCAATCACAGCATTCATTGCACTTTCCCAAGATACCGCATCTTTATCTTGGATTGCCTCGTCATATGTCCAGGGATCAGGTTCATCTTCGCCAGGGACCAAATCAGAAGATTCTCCCAAGAACATGAATCTATCAGGCTGTCTCACAACCCTCCCACTACGACGAGGTATCACCTGTGTATACTCTGTGACACGCGGTGCAGTGACATGTGGTATATAGAACAATTTTACTCTTGGGCTTGTGGCTCATCACTTAGTCTTCCTCTAGAAATCTGGCATTCGTGCTAACGATCACCCTTTGATCTCTAGGACTATAAAACAAAACACCCTTCATTCCCCTGGGATAGCCAACGGACATGCGTACTTCTGTATGAGGTTCCAACTTACCAGCATCTGCCTTCAGCACATGTACTGGACTCCTTATATCCAAATATGTCTTAGACTAGGCTTTTGCCCAGTCCACAATTTTGTGGGAGTAGAAGGCACTGTTTTAGATGGAACCAAGTTCAGAATGTACACCGCCGTATCTAGAGCATATCCCCAGAATGAATCTGGCAATTCAGAATAACTCATCATCGATCTAACCATCTCCATAAGAGTCCTATTCCTTTGCTCTGCTACACCATTCTGCTGGGGTGTGCCCGGTGCAATTAATTGGGATTGAATCCCAGCCTCTGATAAGTAGTTCCTAAACTCTCCTAAGAGGTACTCACCACCACGATCAGATCGTAGTGTCTTGATACTTTTACCTTGATGTTTCTCTACATCAGCCTTGAATTCTTTGATCTTGTCAAAGCATTCAGACTTGTGGCACATCAGGTAAATGTATTCATATCTTGAGTAATCGTCTATAAAAGAGACGAATTACTCAAAACCACCTCTAGCCTGGATAGACATAGGACCACACAAATCAGAATGAACCAATTCTAACACATCTTTGGCTCTATACCCCTTGGCCTTAAAAGGCCTCTTGGTCATCTTACCCTCTAAGCAAGATTCGCAGGTTGGGAGATCCTCCACCACTAATGAACCCAAAGGTCCATCAGCTATCAACCTTTGAATTCTGCTTAGGTTAATGTGACTAAGCCTAAGATGCCAAAGATATGTTTAGTTCATCTTCGAAGGTTCTTTTCTCTTATTGGAATTAGAAGATGAGTTATTAACTTCTATTTGCATCGTGGGAGCTTTTGGTTCGAGTGCATACAAATTTCCTATCAATGTACCTGAACAGATATTCTCCCTATTCCCTTTTATAACAACTCTGTCATTAAAAGAAATAGAATATTCATCCATAAACAATTTAGAAACTGAAAATAAATTCTTTCTAAATAAAGGTACATAAAGGGAATTTTCCAGAACCAAAGTTTTATTTTTCTCAAAAGATAAATAAAACATCTCCCACTGCAATAGCTGCCACCTTCGTGGCATTGCCCAAGTAAATGGTAATATCTCCCTCAGCTCGTCGTCGGGTTTCCTGCAACCCCTGTAAAGTATTGCAGACATGATCAGAGACTCCTGTATCTACATACCAGGTGCTGGTAGATCTCACCGCTAACCATGTTTCAACGACTAGACCAAAGGATATACCTTTGTTCTGTTTTGGATTGGGACAATCCTTCTTCCAATGTCCATCCTGCTTACAAGTGAAGTACTTGCCTTTCGGCTTCTTCACTCATCCTTGAGTTCCTCCCACCACCTTTACTCCACCTTATTTCTTCTTCTTCTTGTCTTTCGGTTTAGAAGTAGAAACCTTTTGGGCAACCATGGCCTGAGTCTGAGCAAGCCTTTCTATCGGCTAGAGAATGATATCGACCTGGGTTTCCCCTTCGATCTCAGCTCCATGAACTTCCAACTCATTTGCAAACTTAGGAGGATACTCTTCGAAAAGTACATATTTGTACTCCTCAGCAGTTAAGACAATATCTAGATTCTTTTCCAATCAACATAATTTAGGTACAGTAAGCTTATTTTCCTGTAGTATCACAACAAGTGGACTGAAAGTCATTTTTGAAAATCCTAAGAATCACATAGATAATTAATTTAGATTTCAAAATATTATTGATTCCTCAAACAATAAAATTTTAAAATCAACCAACACCTCTAAACACCGAGAATATCGCATGCCATGATCGTGTGGACGTATACGAATTCTACATTTGTAAGAGGAGGTTTTACCCATTAATTTTACTATCTTGTCAACCTAACTTTTTGAAAAATAAAATTAATAGTTGGTTTCTCTTCGTCCCTACAAATAAAAGCAGTGACTCCAATGGGGAGGATACTTATATTTGTATCTAAGTGTTCACCGTTACTCGGTACCAAGGTAATTATCTCGGGTTATGTGCCTTCCGATGGGGAAGTACACACACTCCTTAATAATTGCCTATAACCATATCTGACCTTGTGATCCACAAACAAACTCATCCGATGTGGAGGAAGGCACTCAGAGTCGACGCACAAGTTTGCTTGCATCACATGTCAAATCGTAATGGAGGCTGTGGGAATTTATAAAAATTTCCCTCTCCCACTTAGTAGTTTAAAAATGAGGAATTTTCTATCCTACGACATGCATATCAAACAATAAGCAATAAATATGAAAAATAAATTATTTTCCAACTATTATGGCTTTTTGTCTTCAATATGTCTTCCGTCGCATCGCCATCTCGTCCGCTCCTCCTACGCCATGTACGAACCATCCAGAGATCCGAGCCGAGACTAAAACCTATTTTAATTTATATCCATCGATCCTATACTCCATGAGGGAGTGTACATAAAATCTAGATTGAAAGTAAAATAAAATAAAGAGTGGCTAAACACTGTCGTATTTAATTTACAAAAAATCAAATACTAGCCTCGTCAACCCCGAGGATTCAACAAAATAAACATTTACACACATACAATCACATACACTCATATGGCCATAATAGTCGGATCTTATGCCTGCAACCAAAGAGTTAAACTACGCATATCCTACTATTATTTGGCACATATAATATATGAAAAGTGCATAAAAATTTAACCGAATCCTAAACACACAAAACTGGAAACCTGGCTCTGATACCAATTGTAGGGTTTTGCTTATCGAGTCCGTGAGGGGAAACTTCGCTTCCCACTTCACCTCGGTTGCTTGATCATGGCGATCCCTTCGATGTCCCCGGATTAAAAAAAAATTAACCCTAGACAAAAGGGATTTCCCAAACAACCAAGTCATCATCGTGTTATTCGTTTAGAGAGGTCACTTGAACAAACTCATTGTTCAAGCGACCATCCTCTATTCTACGAGTAGCCGCGGAATAGACGATGTCCGAATCACTAGTTTTTGTGTTTATGCTTGGGATCCAAGTATTATTTAGCAATATATAGATTTATATCATGCTCATAATTGAAAAACAAATACAAACATGTAACATATAAAAATTAGAGAATCGATATACCTTTCGATCTTCTAATGTATGACCTTCCTCCTTTCGGATGTCGTGTGGGCGACGATCTACCAAAAGTCAAAGCTCCTAGATCGCAAATCTTCCTTCCTTGCTCTACCAAAGCAAGAGGAAGAATAAAAACAAGGCTCTTCTCCTTCCTATAGCCAACCAACAAGCAACAAGGAGAGTGCTTGCCGTCGGCCAACAAGGAGAAGGAGATTATGGTGGAAACCGGCCAAGACACCAAGGGAATGCCCTATATCTTGTTTCCACCACCTAAGGAGAAGGGGAGGAGGTGGTTTGAACGCCGGCCAAGGGATGGAAAGAAGGGTTTGGGCACCGGCGACCAAGGGAGAGGAAGAAGAAAAGAAACAACTTCCTTATTTGGTGCCGCCCAAGCCTCCAAAACCCTAAGCCTCCAAACCCTAATCCTTACTCTCCTAATTGCTAGCCATGGAAGAGGGGAAGAAGAATGGGATGAGCACCGGCCAAGGTAGAGGGAAGAAGGAAGGAACCCGCCAAACCTTAGGAAGAAGAAGATAAAGCCTCCTCCACTTGTTGCCGCCCACCCCTAGCTTCCAAACCCTAGCCGCCCAAACCTAATTCTAAACGAACTAGGATTCCTAGCCTCCAAAGGAAGCAAACCCTAATCCCCTTAAGCCATCATAAAGTTGCCGCCCACTTTTAATCTCTATTTATAGAGTTGGGCTCAAGCCATGATTTAATCTCCTCCATTGGTTCTAGGGATTTAATCTCAACCGTCGGATCTAGGTTTTTAATCTCAAACGTCGGATCTAGAGATTTAATCTCTACCTTTGGATCTAGAGTTTTGTTTCTATCCATTGGATCTAAGCTTCATGAGGTGTTAATAGGCTACATTAGGGACCATGAGGAGGAGTTAGATCTTGGCACCCATGGATCAAGCCCACATAAAGTCCGATCAACTAATGATAATCCAATCCACTAAAGGATTATCATTGATCTACCTCCCAACCCCCATATGATAATATGGGCTCCTTATATTATTTGTATATTTTTTCCCCGTGTTTAAGATCTCGAATGTCCATCGATTAATTAATTTACTGATCATTAATTAATCAACATTTAACTCCATATGTAGTACCACTCGACCTTTTCATCATGCCAGACCAAGTCCACCTGCAGGGTTTACATGATGAACCTTATGAGCTCCTCAAGGGGACATCATCATCCTAATATATAGGACACGGTTTCCTTCTATAATCAACGACACACCATATAAATAATATCAACTCCCAACTTACCGAGTCTATCGATTGAATCTATAAATCTACCCATTGGTAAATCAAAGAGATGAATACTAAGTATATGTGTCTGTTATTATATCGGGATTAAGAGCATGTACATAATAATATCTGATGTCCGATTCGATTATGTAGTCAGCAATAAATCGAATCACCTTTAAGTCGGTCCTGCTCAATACACTCAAAGTACACTAGTATGATTCTATGGTCAAGACAAACCAATACTAAATCACACTACAACCATTCCGATGGTTTGTCCAAAGTCATCTCGGTTGTGAGTCTTTACTTATACTTTTCAAGGAGCCGATAACATGATCTCCCGTGTGACACCACACACCATGTTATCTATAATGTAAAGTATTAGACAATTTGCATAACCATAAAAATATGCGAACAATGATCATGTGATTCTTATTTCAAAATAAAGATGTTCATACAAAAGGTAGACTTTTCAGTATACATCCCTACACCCTCGAGTCAAACTCGAGTCTAGTTAAACATAACCCGGGTTGATTGTATAAACAATCTCCCCAAAACATTAATAGACATCAATGTCAACTCATTTTATCAAACATCAAAACATCACTCGAGTAAAACTCGAGTCTTTAACCAACGTCGACAAACTCATTTTTTCTTCTTTCTCTTCTTTAGCTTTGTCGAGTGTCTTTTTGTACTTCGTTTCTATCTTCCCTTTGTACTATGGAGTAATTCTCCTCGATCTTAGGATGAAGGAGTATCTCTTTGTTTATTCACCTTGGATTGTTATAACTCTTTTGTTTATCTATTGTGAACTTCTTGAATTAGTTTTATGGTATGTATGGTTTATCTTACGAGTTTGTTGATCACCTATTCGCATGCTTTTGTGTTTTCTAATCCTGGTTTTGTAAAACTAATCATGAGGTGTTGTAGCAATTAAGGGCTTTCACCTAGATTGATCCGCTGGTGTACTCGTGGCAAGTTCCTATATTGCGAACAAGATCAATTATGCATGAATACCTCGAAAGCCATAAGGACCTCTTGAGGATTTCATAACTTATCAAATAACATAATAATTTATCTAACCTTGGCTCCTATGAGTAATACATAGTAGTTCTTGAATTGATCCGATGGGGTTCTCATGACAGGTTCCCATATTTTGACCAAGATCCTTCTAAGAGCTAATACTGTGAAAGTAGAAACCAAGTTAGGTAAATATATCAAGTAGATCTCAAAAAAGGCATCCAATATCTTTAGATAGGTTTCCTTCAAGAACACACATTGATATAAAAGAGATCTGCTAAGAAAATAGACATTGAAGTGAAATCGAAGTCCTAAGGTTGCCTTGTAAATTAGTTTTATAATCGTTTCTTGATCATTCATTTTCCTTTCTCATTTAGCCACCACGTAAACATTTATTCTTCTAGATAATCTTTCCTTGCACTCATTCGGTATTTGACCAATCTCTGTGGGATCAATATTTTATTACTTGACGACGATTGTGCGCTTGTAGAATCACCACATCACCTAGTTAATCATTGTTGGTGCAAAATTAAAAAAACCTATGGTAAAATTCTTTTTTATATATGACAAAGGGGGAGAAGAGAACTTAAGTCATAAATATTTAGAATCTCTTAGATTGGCATAAGACTCATAGGACCTGAGTCTAACTTAAAAATATTGTCAAACATTAAAAAGGGGGAGATTGTTGGTGCAATCACCCTCTATGGTTTCGATGTTTTGTAATATATCTTTGACTGATTGATTATTAACGAAGGGTCAATCCATAAAGGACCAAAATGTTTGGATATGAGTTAAGAGTGAAAGTCCTAGTAAAACAGTGGGATCAAACTAGGCAGGTGAAAGTCCTATAGGTCTGTGAGATCAGATTAGGCAAGTGGAAGTCCTAGAAGATGGATGGGATCAAACTAGAAAAATGGAAGTCCTAGTAGGTCTGTTAGATCGGACTAAGCAAGTTGGAGTCTTGGAAGATCGGTGGGACCGGACTAGGCAAGGAAGTCTTAGTTGGATCGAGGACACCAGGAGAAGGATTCGTGATGGGTCAGCATGGGTTGGACATCAGAAAGAAGTCATGGGGTTTAAGCATCGCTTGCTAAGTAGGGATCTGACTAAGGATTCTGAGGGAATGTCAAAGTTAAGATCAGACAGTCAGAAGACTGCCATTACTACTCTTTCTATGTTGTGCTAACTTAGTGTTGTAGGTGTGTTCAGGTGATTGGATGAATTCCAATCAACCAGACTTCTAGGTGATCAAAAAGAATTCAAGGATTAGAGCTAGGTTCAAATGACACCCAGATCCAGTCCATGTTCATCAAAGGATCCAAGCGCTTGGATGGTATCCAAGCGCCTGAAGAAGGATAAGCCACATTTGAATCAGTGGGATCAAAGTTCACTGGAAGAATGACATGTCAGCTTCCAAGCACCTAGAGGTGGTCCAAGCATCTGGAACAAGATAAAGCCTGACTGAGTCTGATCTAATCTGTACTGAGCTACAGGTTCCTAAAAGGGCTTCTAGGTTCTTGGATAATGTCTATAAAAGCAACCTTGAGTAGAAGCTTTAGATCATTCATTTTCAGCCCCCAAGGCAAACCCAGATGGCTAACGAAGCTGTGTTAAGGCTTGAAAGGGCAAGGGGTCGATTCCTGGAGGTGACGACTAGGCTATCGATGACTCTGCATTTATGCGCTAGCCACCTGACACCTGATTTACCCTCCTCCACACGTAGGGGCAACGGTGGGAGGCGCTAATGTGGTGGTTCCACATTTTTAGATCATTCATTTTCACCTCATCTACAACTCTTTATTATGCTCGAAGTACTGAATGTACGACCAGGAGGGGTGCGAGATGATCAGGGCTTCCAGACCCACTATCATACACTAATTTGGTTGCTTTTATATGATTTATTTTTTTATCTTTACTTGTGCTTGAATTATCATCTTGTAAGAGGTTTCTTTGCCTTTGAAAACATTCTACAATGGAGAAGACTTAGTGGGTTGATGCCTATGTTTAGGCTTTGGATGTACTGACCCTGGGGGGTCAGGAACCAAGTAACATCTTTGTGTTCTTTAGTATTTACTTTATTATTTTTGCTTCTAACACTCTTGACAGAAAGAATATGAAAAAGCAAGAAGTGTTATTCATCACCCCTTTGTAGCACATCACATCAATCCTACAAGAAGCTCTTCTCAAGTCCTATTGTACTACAACTCTGACCACATGTTGTATTTGAAAACTTCAAGTGTTGGTATATTGTTTTTACTTTAGTTACTTTGTGTACTTATTTTCTAATGGTCTATAAGGTTGTTTTTGTACCCTATCTTTTGTAAAAGAAACTAATCTTTTATCTCCAATGAGAAATAGACACTTAGTGTTTGCTCTTTCGATAGCGATCTTAGATCGTGACCCTTGGACTAGTAGTCCTTTAGTTGTGTACCAAATAAAAATCTTTTTGTGTTGGATGTCTTTACTTTTCCGCTACACCATATGAAATTTACAAAAGTGTTTATGCTATTTACCCCCAACCTCACTAGCGCATCAGTCCTACAATTGGTATTAAAGCTTGGGCTCTTAGATCCAATGCAACCACCTATCGAGCAATTATTTTTTGTTTTAGTTTTTCATTGTTTTAATTTTTCTTCCCGCACTACTAATCCAAGACCAAGTCTTGGTATTTTTTCCTTGTTCATATTTTTGCAAGGTTTTTACTTGGTACATCAAGAAGGCTACAATACTGTCTGACCCCCTTTCTTTTGCGAAAATGACTTGTGTATTGGAAGGGTCATATAGAGTGTTTCATGAAGACACAAGTGGAGATGTGAATTTTCATCAAGAACGGATTCACACTTCCCACCGATGCTCTCAAAGAGGCACTTGAGTGTGACAAATGAAAGACTAAAATGAATCAACAAATTGAAGTATATTCTAAGGCTATGCAAATCTTACAATGCGAGCTTTACAAAGAAGAGTTCAACCGGGTCGGTCCGTTCATAAGCGCCAAGGATCTTTGGGACAAACTCATTGAACATCACAAGGGCACCTCCAATATGAAGGTATGTAAGAGGGATTTATTATTAAATAATTTATTTAATATAAAAATGCAAGATGAAGAGTCTAGTAGCTAACTCCATGCAAGAATTCAAGACATCTTGAATGGGTTACAACAATCGAAAAAAAGGTAGAAAATCGGGATGTAATCAGGTATGCCCTTAAGGCTTTCTTGAGAACCACTTGGTAGGAATCTATGGTATATGAATATAAATTATCCTATAATTTATCAAAAATTAAATTAGATGAATTATTTTCAGAATTTGAATTACATGAATATACTAATTCAAGCCATGTCGAGAAAGGTATGGCCTTTATTGTAGGTCAGAAGAAGGGCCAAATCAAATACAAACTCGAGTCTAACGAGTCTAAGTCTGAGCTAGACAAAGATGTAGCTTCTGAGCTAGTTAACTTTTCTCAGAAGTTAATCAAAAAGAAGAAACTAAGAACTAAGAAAACCAAGGAGAAGATAACAGATTCAAATCAAACTACTAAGTCAAAGTCGGGTGATGCATGCTACAAGTGCAACAAAAAGGGCCACTTCAAAGTTGACTGCCTAAATCTAAAGACTAAATGTCAATGGATGATGAAGGCGCTAAAGGATAAGTGGGAAGAATCATCGGATGAGGAGGAGCAAAATCAAGCTAGAAACTTAACACTCATGGCTAGACCCGAATCTGAGTCTGAATCCGAGTCTGATTCAAGCCATGGATTCGTATTCGGTTCAAAAAGTTCCTATAAGGTACACCCATCATTAATTAAAAAATTGTATGTAATGATTACATGCTTAACTAAAAAATTAGGTAAGTCTAATTCCAAGGTCAAGTCTTTACTTAAGGAGGTCAAAGTCCTTAAGGAAAAGACTAACCTAATCACTTCAACTAGTCAAGTTTATGAAGGAACCTTCATTCAATTCCAAAAGCTTGAGGAAGAGATTTTATTGTTTAAAGGACATGTTCCAGAGCTTAGGGGAACGTTGGAAAAGTTCATATTGGACTCTAAGTGTCTAGACATGATGCTTGGATCTCAAAGAGTTATGTACAACAAGATCGAACTTGGATTCAAGGCTAAACCAAATAATAGATCATACCTTTCTATTATTAATTGTAATTATAAAAGAATCCAAGCATGGATCCCTAAGTCGAGCCTAGTAAAATAATTAGGTTCAACCAAGTATTGGATTTTCAAGGATCAAATTTATTATGTGGATAGACCGAAGCGTAGACATGATCCAAGGAGAGCTAATATTAAAATTGTATGCTTAATTAATTAAAACACATTATTATTTTTATTTTAGTTTATTGCATGCTTAGTTTAATTTAATTGCTTAAATTATAATGGTTAGATAGAAAAAGGATTAGTTAACCTTGACAACATAGTATTAGGATGCGGTAAGATGATAGTAAACCAGTGAAACCTAGTCTAAGTGTATTCAAGATGGATACTGATGTTAGCAAAACATATAGGGTTTTAGGAGTAGTTTTTGGTCACATCTCATTACATTTTTATGTTAGTTTCATGCATATGTCACTCTATTTTGCATGCATTTCCTATTTTCTGGTTCCGAGGTCTGCTCTTTGTACTTTTGTGTGCAAGATAGCATTTCGGGGAAAAAAGGTGCACTTTTAGAGCAAAAGAAGGACATTTTGCAGTTAGACGCAGAATGGGACATGGCCAGGGCGTGTGGCTACACACGGCTGTGTCCAATGGGCAAGATCAATCACCCTAGGGGTGCACATGGCCTGGCCATGTGTTTCCACACGGTCATGTGGCGGCCCACCAGATTTGCGCGACTAGGGTTTTTCCAGATTTTACAGTGGTCCGAGGTGATGTCTATATAAGGATGGCTCCGCCCGAACCCTGGGGGGAGGCACGATGGCTAGGACGACATGTGGAAGTCCTATAAAGCTTCGGGAACTATCAACGGGGAGGAGGAACATCGTCGGAGGTCCACGCCTTGCACTTCAACGCTGGAGAGAAGACCACGAAAGCATTGTAATCCTTTGTTCCTTCGTTTTATTCCTTATGTATTCGAACATAAACATGCTTTGTGATTCTTCCTTCATATACATGGAGTAGTACTTTTGATTCTAGGATTAGGGAGTAGCTTATGTGCACAGTACAATATTGGTTCATGTTAAATTCTGCCTTTGAGTTTGATTTGACAATTGGTAGTTGTTTTTACTATATCTATGCATGTTTGGTTTTCTATCTACTGTGATTAGGCGATACGAGGTGTGACAACACTCGTATTTAAGATATAGGGGATTTTATATAAAGAATCTAGGGGTAAACCTTATCTCCTATAACTGTGGGTAGAAGGGTGCGGTGGAATCAGAAACGGTTCATCGTAGGGATTGATTTGACATCCTCGTACCATCTATCCTGTCCTTTAGGCGGAGATAGCTCCCGATAGATGCGGCGGCTCATCGGGAGAGTGTATGATGTCCCTTCCATAAAACTATATATAAACGTCTAGACAACACCAATTGACAGCATTGTTTTGTGATACACAAGCGAAACCGAAGTCCTAGAATTACCATTGAAGACCTTAGCATACTCCCTTCCTCCTCCGTGTGACACCGTATAGAGTAAAGTCCACCGACAACCCTCACCAATCAAAACCTCTTAGAGTTACGTTCGAACAATTATAACCACTGAATATATTGATATTCGAATCCAGTCCCTATGGGATCGATAATCTTTATTACTTGACGACATTCGTGCACTTGCGGGCATTGAGCACGAGTGCGCACTTTGTGTCTTCGACGATCTCCGTCGTGAGATTTGAGGTCGCGTTGGTGCGCATCAAGTTTTTGGTGCCGTTGCCGGGGACTGATCGATTCGATATCGAATCGGAAAGTGGATAATTGGATCTGACTTAGGATAGATTTACTTTTCTTGTTTTAATTTAATTTATTTTATTTCATTTTTGTTTATTCAGTTGCTCTTTCCTTATTTATAATTTCCTACATATAATGATGCATGCTTTTACGCATGATTATGGTCAATTTAATGCTGTAAGTTTTTGTAATATTTATTGTGAACATTGTGGTGAAACATGACATACCATTAATGATTGTCTGGATATATTCGAACCTTCACAATTTGAAAAAGAAGATGTCACCTACAATTACAACCAGTGGCCACAAGATGATTTCTATTCATATAGTTATGACCCTGGGTACTTAAACCCTCAATATTGTCTGCCTAAATCCCGACTTGAGCAGATGATGGAAGATTTCATTCGAACAGAACAAGCGGCGAATGATGAATTCCGACGACGACATTCGCAGACAGAGACCCAATATCGTTTCCAGAATGAGAACGAGAGCTATGAGTCACCATGCAAATTTTATCCATAACCAAGCCCCCACTTAGAAGCCCCGCTAGATAATTTTACTAGGGAATGCAAAGAGCATAGCCAATGATTTGCAGAGATGATGGAACGGGATCTAACTAGGATAGAAACCAAATGACTAGAAGGTGGCTTTAATGACTGGATCACACCTAATAGGGTGGAGACTCACTTTAAGCGAATGAATGAGGAGGGTGTAGATGATATAGGAAGTGAAGAAGGACAATCAATTCAATCACCACTGGAAGAAGAACTTGAGGATTATATAATTGATACTTTAATCAAGGAGAGCATTGTTTCAATTCAAACACCTCCTAACCTCAAGGATCTAGAAGAGCCTACCATAACCCTCACCGAAGTTTTAGCTACCAATAACGAAGCCCATTTAGCAATTTGTAATGATGAAATTTCATTCGACATAATAGAATCTACTAATCAATCTTTTAGAGAGGATGTATATGATGAGTTAAATTATTTACAACATTTAAAATATAATGATCAAACTATTGATGATTTGTTGAGACTAAGCATGTTAAAGCTTGAGTCAAGGAAAGCAGCGCCCAAGTATCTTGCCCCTCCACGAGGAAGATTTAAAAGATATAGTAATGGAGGACAAAAAGGCAAGAAGCGAAAGGTGAGAAAGTATTTGGCCATTCCACAAGCAAGATTTAAGGGATATAGTGATGGGGACAACAAGGCAAGAGGCGTAAGATGAGCAAATATCTTGCTCCCCTACGAGCAAGATTCAAACACCTTAAATGAAATGTAGGAACAAGATCGAGCTAAAAGACCTTAAACAAAGCGCTTCTTGGGAGGCAACCCAAGTTTAGTTTTAGATTTCCCTTTTGATTGTATTGCATGCATTCATTTAATTTTAGTTTTGATTTCCATCTCATTTAGAGTTAGGACTAGAAAAGAACTTTGCTAGGCAAAAATAAAATCCATATTAACCTACACGGTGAAATGTATGAGAAGATTCAAATCCTAACACAAAATGGGGAGAGAAATGGGGACACACAGCCTGACCGTGTGTTTTCCCACGGTCGTGCCTTACTGACCAGAGGCGAACATGGCTTGGTCATGTGTTTTCACACGGCCATGGCGCCGAGGTTAAAAGGGGTGAGCCGTGTGTTTTTACCTCATTTGCGCCGTGTGCTTCGAAAGTTTTTCCCTTGCCGTGTGATTTTGTTTTCCCCACCATCTAGAAGCACTTTAAACCTCTAAGGAAGCTAAAAGAAGCAAGGATGAGGAGGACCAAGCATGTAGCACCTCGATCCGGCGCCTCGGAGCGACAAACAAGGAGTGTCGATGCCCCTCAAGCTCCGGACGTGGGTAACGCCCTACCCACTCTTCTTTTTCACAATAATGAACATAGAGATAGATATAAAGTGCTCTCTGCTTGTAAGCTCACTGCTACTAGGTACTTAGATGAAGATTTGCTAGAGTCATTAGGGTTGTTGGGTGATATTCAAGCCCTATTTGCAAAAATGGGGTGGGAAGAGATGATGGGAATAAGACACCCAACCTACCCTAGGATAGTTATAGAATTTTTAAGTTCCTTAGAGGAGGAAATTTTAACGGGTAGAGAGAGCGAGGAGGGTAGGATAACTTTTAGATTTTTTAACATTGAGCATGAGTGGACCCTTCACCAATGGAACTCATTCTTTGGCTAACCGAGTGGGGGAGAGAGAAGACTCCCTATTGGGTTCAACTCTCGGATAGTTTGGACTGAGTTGACAGGGGAGCACGCTTATGGCCCATCTAGGGCCAAAGCGTCGTGCCTCCAAAACCCCGTCTTTCGATACCTCCACCGCATCATGGCCAGTACCATATTTGGTCGTGAGAAGAATGATGGTGTAGTTAGAGCTAGCGAGCTACTTTGCCTATGGGATATGCTTCAAGAAAGGAGTAGCATCGATGTAGGGTCCCACTTCATCAGACACTTAGTGAAGATGGGCAAAGCAGCACGAGGAGAGATTAATGTGGGAGGCCTACTTACCCACATTGGCCATAGGATGGGGTACAATTACACAGCATTAGAGAGTATAAAGGGGAGCCCTAGGATCGACCTAGGAGTGTGCATGACCATGAAAATGATTGTGAGAGAAGGAGACTCCTTATGCTTTGTAAGGAAAAATCTGACGACCCATAGGCTCCTCGACCCGGATCGTACCACCATCACTATACATGCCAATTGGTGTTTGGACCTGATAGTGGAGTCCCCTCCACATGAGGGACCATCCACATCGATGCCCATCTCTCCACCTTTATATCACTCTCCCTCTATTCCACACATGCATAGGAGTGTTGGGTTTCCGGCACCGCGGTGTGTGTGTGTTCGATCATGTTTCATAAACATGAACACAGCGGAAGCAATAAAAATAATAAATACTCCTATTTATTACAACACACACAACACACGCATGCATATTACAACAAGTGTATACATAACCGTAAATTTAAATTTGCAATAAAAGAAAATTTACCTACGTTATACCTTTCGTATGACGTGTAGCGGGAACGACATCAACCGGAACGATCCTTGCTAGAATCATCTCTATCCGTATCCACGCCGAGTTTCTCGGGATGACTTCGCTAAGCCATGAGCTTCATCCTCGTACGGGTTACTAGCCTCGTGTCGAAGACGACGTGATCGAGAGATGATCACGATCCGAATCCAAATTCGGATCCTAATACGAGTCCTCAAAACTCGCTTCTCCGGAGAGGTATTCGTCAACCAATTGACGAATCCTTTGTCCTCCACCTCAGAGAATTACCGGATATCGAATCCCCGGTAAGTTAGCCGCTGTCGGAGCTCTAACCGTCATCCAAACGACGCTCCGACGAGAGGAGAACAAGCTGTCCAGAAAACTGGACAGCTTTGGTGGAGGTGATAGGTGCCGGCCAACCAAGGGAGATAGAGCTCACCTTGATGCCAAACTTGAAGGAGATCACCGGAGCACTAACCGGCAGCAGCTCGACGCCGGCGAGGGGGAAGGAAGCAGCCTTCTGGATGCCAGTTGGAGCCTCAAGGTGGGCAGCGGCAAGGAGGAGGAGAGTTAGCTCCGAATTTCTCCAAGGAGAGGTGGGCGGCAACTTAGGGTTGTGGATTAGGGCTTAAACCATCCCTTAAGCCCTCTTTTATAGAGAACTAATTCTCTTAATGGTTATTGGATCATAACCATTAGGCCCGTTAACCCGCTCCATTAAGATAAGTTAAAATAAACCAAACAATGATGGTTTATTTTAAGTTAAAACGAACCGAACCAACTTTTGGTTCATTCGTTTAAAATAAACCAAACCCTTTGGTTTATTCTCCTCCATTGGATTAGAACCAAACCATTTTGGTTCATCCATTACGTCTTCATAAGACTCGGCCCATCCATGCTTCCATTGCGAATGAAACGATTTCATGCTCGCTTTATGTTTGGTCCAACCAAACCTAGTTTTTCTCGGTCTGAGAATCCCATTCTCAAGCTCATTTTAAATCCTTCGGATTACGCTCGTTGTGCATGTGACGAAATAGGTTCTCGGATTATGTTGGTCATCTATAATTAACCATTAATTATAGAACGATCATGAGTGGCACCTAGTAGTACATCATGATCCCCAATTAACCGAAAAGATCAACGGTTGATCCATAACTATTTCTGAAACCCTTCAGCAGCTCGAATGATTCGTTCCCCATTCCCTTCACTCATCTTATACCCACTTGGTTCAGGACATGGTCTATTGTGTCAGTCCCCACTAGGCTGACTACGTCACACCTAGCCCAAGTATCATTTCCTCGTCCTACGGATTCTAGTTACTCCACATGTATCGAAGAGTACCTTACTCTAAACATGTAATGCTTTGGCCAAAGACATTAGTAACAATCCGACGAGAGGCCATGGGTATACATCTCCTCGCTAGGAGTGGTGAATCCTTTATAGGCTATTCAAACACCTTAGATCACTTCGACTTATACCCAATCATCCCGGGTCCACATCTCCTTAGAGATGTTTGCTTAAGATGTCAAAGCATAAGTCTCCATGATCAAGATGACTTGAATACCGCAAGTCAAAGGAACATCGCACTTAAGCCACAGTAAGAACTTCATTGACATATCTATATATGCAGAGAACCATATGAAGTCTTACGGCTGGTCACTCCAATGAACTAGTTACCATAACTAGCATCCACGATTAACTCCGTACATCACAATGTCTCCACCAAAGGAGAATCACCGCTTGGATACACCAAGGAGTATACCTCGTGCTAGTCTCGACAGAATTGATGGTGTCCAAATCCATCAATTCATCGACTAGGGATAATTCCGATACATCACAATTACACATGTAGAGATACTCACTAGTTGTGATCCAATCACAAATTCTCTCATGCTGTGAATCGCATCGTGGACATTCAGTAAATGAGTTTAAGATCCAATCAAATACATGAAACATGTATACTAAAATAGTGAATCTTCATTTATCATATAAATAGTTCATACATAAGGCGATTGCCTTAGGACATCTCTCATATATTACTAACAGACTCTCACTTGGCCTAATGTCAATCGCTACGGTATACAATACCATAAGCTCGAACATGACCCTCAAACTTATTTTGAGGTAATACCTTATTCAAGGGATCCGCTAAGTTCCTTTCAGTGGGAATTTTCTCGATTTGTATTTCGTTCCTACTGATGATCTCTCTGATAAGATGATAGCGGCGAAGCACATGTTTGGATCGCTGATGAGACCTTGGCTCTTTCGCCTGTGCAATTGCTCCATTGTTGTTGCAGTAGACCGGTATTGCTTCAACAATGGCCGGAATCACACCAAGTTCATGAACGAACTTTTTGATCCAAACCGCTTCCTTTGCTGCTTCCGAAGCTGCAATGTATTCTGCCTCAGTGGTAGAATCCGCTACAGTCTCTTGTTTGGAACTTTTCCAACTCACTGCGCCCCCATTCAAGGTGAACACGTATCCAGACTGAGACCTGGAATTATCCTTGTCTGTCTGGAAGCTGGCATCCGTATACCCGCGTATCACCATGTCCCCTTCTCCATATATTAGGAACACATCCTTAGTTCTTCTCAAGTACTTAAGGATCGTCTTAACAGCCTCCCAATGATCCATTCCTGGATCGGACTGGTATCTGCTCGTGACACTCAGAGCATACGATACATCGGGCCTCGTACATAACATAGCATACATGATAGATCCTATTGCGGATGCATAGGGAATCTTACTCATGCAAATCCTCTCATCTTCTGTGCGCGGACACATAGACTTCGAAAGGTGTACCCCATGCCTGATGGGTAGGAAACCTTTCTTGGATTCCGACATGCTAAACCTCTTTAGCACTCGGTCTATATATGTAGACTGCGAAAGACCAAGCAACCGTTTCGATCTATCTCTATAGATCTTAATCCCGAGGATGTAGGTTGCTTCTCCCAGGTCTTTCATGGAGAATGTCTTGGATAACCAAACCTTCACTGACTGTAAGATTGAAACATCGTTTCCTATAAGTAGTATGTCATCGACATACAATACTAGGAATACGACTGCACTCCCACTAACCTTCTTGTACAAACAAGGTTCGTCTGGATTTTATGAGAAATCAAACCTTTTGATTGTCTCATCAAAATGGATATTCCAGCTCCTGGATGCTTGCTTCAATCCATAAATGGACTGTCGCAATTTGCATACCTTGGTTTTATCAACCGATGTGAAACCCTCAGGCTGTATCATATACACGTCCTCGAGCAGGTTTCCATTAAGGAAAGCTGTTTTCACATCCATCTGCCATATCTTATAATCATAATGAGCCCCTATGGCCAGGAGCATCCGAATGGATTTAAGCATAGCTACAGGCGAATAGGTTTCATCATAATCAACACCTTGTTTTTGACGATATCCTTTCGCCACCAATCTAGCCTCATAGGTAATCACATTACCATCCATGTCGGTTTTCTTCTTGAAAACCCACTTGCACCCTATAGGCTTTATCCCTTCAGGTGGGTCAACCAAGTTCCAAACTTGGTTTTCATACATGGAATCCATTTCCGACTTCATCGCACCAAGCCACTTATCCCTTTCTGAACTTGTCAGCACTTCTTCATAACTGGTAGGCTCCTCATCATCAATGAGTAACACGTCGTTCGATTCGCTTACGAGAAATCCATATCTCTCAGGAATATTGCATGTTCTACCAGATCTACGAAGATGTGGTGTTACAATAGGTCCAGCCGATTGCTCATCACTATGAGTTGTCGGCTGTTGTGCTTCACCAAGTATCTCATCAATGTCTATTTGAGTCTCTCGAGCCTCCTCAAGCTCGACGACACTCCCACTGTTTTCTTGCAAGAGAAACTCTTTCTCTAGAAACACAGCATGCCTTGAAACAAACACCTTTTGTTCCACATGATGATAGAATTGGTAACCCCTTGTTTCCTTAGGGTATCCAATAAATAGACATTTATCAGACTTAGCATCCAATTTGTCTGATACAGTCTGCTTCACATAAGCAGGATAACCCCATATCTTCAAGTAAGATACATGAGGTTTCTTACTATTCCATATCTCATATGGAGTAGTTGAGACTACCTTGGTAGGCATTCTGTTTAACAAGTAAACAACCTCATGCATAACCCCAAAAGGACTTGGGAAGAGTCGCATGATTCATCATCGACTGACCATGTCCAACAAGGTCCTAAGTACGCCTCGATACACCATTCATTATGTCGGTGTATAGGGCGGAGTCCATTGAGACAATATACCATTGTCTCTTAGATAATCAAGAAACTCTTGACTTAAGTATTCACCACCTCGATCCGATCGAAGTATTTTAATACTCTTGTCATGTTGTTTCTCTACTTCATTTCTGAATTCTTGAACCTTTCAAAGGCTTCGACTTGTGTTTCATCAAGAACACATACCCAAACCGTGAGTGATCATCTATGAAGGTAATGAAGTAGCTATAGCCTCCTAAATGCTTGAGTTGACATAGGTCCACATACATCGCATGTATTAGACCTAGTAACTCTCCCACTGCTCACCTTTTCCAAGTAAAGGTAACTTAGTCATCTTGCCTTTTAAGCATGATTCGCATGTATCGTATGAATCCAATTCAAACGATTCCAGAATTCCACATCGGTGTAATTCGGACATGCGTTTCTTGCTTACATGACCAAGACGACAATGCCACATATAGGAGTCTAATTGATTATTCTTTCGAGCATGCTTGTTGCTCACTTCGATATTGAAAATGTCACTGGATATGTCTAACATATAAACACCATTGCTTAAAGTTTCAGTCCCAAAAAGAACTCCATTTAAAGTTATGTAACAACAATTGTTACTAAAAGTCAAATGGTACCCATTTCTATTTAAACAAGAAATAGAAATGATGTTCTTTATCAACGAAGAAACATAAAAGCAATTGTCTAGTTCTAAGACAAGTCCTGTAGGGAGTTTCAACAAATACGTTCCGATGGCGAGTGCAGCAACCTTTGCTCCATTCCCAACACGTAAATTTGACTCTCCCTTGACGAGTCTTCTTCTATTCCTTAGCCCATGTATGTCATTACATATATGTGAGCCACACCCAGTATCAAATACCCAAGTGTCTGAGGAAATAGAATGACAATCAATAAAGAAGATTTCTGAATAAGATGGGGCATCCGATGCCTTATCCTTCTTCACGGACTCAAGATAAATCTTGCACTTTCTTCGCAAATGGCCCTACTTGCCATAATGATGGCAAGTGCCCTTTTGAGCTGGTTCTACCTTTTTAGCCTTTTTCTTCTTCCCCTTCTGTTGTTCCTTTGACTCTCTCTTAGAACCTTTCTTCGAGGAATCAACTAACAACACCGTCCCCTGCTCATGCTTCTCAGAAGGCTCCACAGTCTTCAGCATGTTGAGAAGCGATACCAGATGAACCTTCTTGCATCTCAGAGGTGAAGAGGAGCTTGGAGACTTCGAACCTTTCGAATCTCACTTGCTTATCAAACAACTCATAAAGATGAAGGACTACGATATGAGCATCCATATGCTCATGCTGCTTTCGTAGCTTGGGTTCCATCGCGGCTAGCATGATGCAACTCATTTGTTCAGAATCACTCACATGTTTCTGATAGGCCAACAATTGGTCCAGAGTTGCATCGTCACTAGGACGGGCGGGAAGAGGCGCTTCGAGGACATTTGCAAGCTTTTCAACCTTGAGAACAATTCTCAAGCTCCTAAGCCAATCAAAGAAGCTCGGCCCAGTCAATTTATTCGAATCCAAAATGGAACGCAAATTCAAAGACATCATGATTAATCTTAGAAATACAAAACGAGCATATATGAGAAAATGATTTTAAAATGCATCAATATACATTTATAAATCCCATTCATTTTTCGAATTTCAAAAACCCCAAAATCACTTCGGGAGATCGTAGGTCCATCTCCGAATGGGCTGATATCCATCATAGTTATGAACAACCTTGGAGAGAGTCCAACAAGCCATTCATAACTACGACGGTAGGTATCGTCTATACCGATTGCATATCACGTATATGCAACTATCACAATGTGCTATCAACTAATTGAATGTTCACACATACATCGGGTTGTTAACACATTAACAAGTATGCATCATATGCATAGCACCCAACTTCACCTCCCTTTACATCGGCCTTGGAGAGAGTCCAACAAGCTGATGCTCCAGGTTAAAGCCAACCCATTAATCGGGAAATAGTTTTAATATGGTTAGAGCGCATTCAACCAATTAGCCCAGCTTGGAGAGAGTCCAACAACCAAAGCTAACGATTGACCTCTGACTCTTACCATATTAGTATTAAACTATTCCATGGTTTGAACATGAGTCCAACAACCCAAACAAGAAACGGAACTCTGGTTCTAACCATATTAATGGAAGGTGTAGGCTTTAATATTGTTTAAGGGTTTTTATGTCTCATCCTCTTTGCATGCAAATAACTATTATCTACATGGCATGGCATACATGGCATACATCTACATGTCACGACACGCATGGCATAATGCAATTACATGGCATACAATTATGTCATGTATATATTTCCTTATATGTCATAACTATTTATGAAAATAAAATATGTTTAAGATTTGATTCTCCAAATCAAATCATAATTAAATTAGGAAACAAATTTCCAAATATAATCACATATTTTATTCATGGAATTATTTGATTAAGGAAAATCTATTTAGGAAACCAATTTCCTAAATCATTAAAACTACTTATGGAAATAAAATATTTTAAGATTTAATTTCCCAAATCAAATCATGATTAAATTAGGAAACAAATTTCCAGAATCTAATCAAATATTTTATTTATGGAAAATATCAATTTCCATAAATACTTCCAACTTTCCAAAAGTGGAAGATTTCCATAAATACTTCTAGACTTTCAAAAATTGAAAAATTTCCATAAATACTTCTAAATTTCCAAAATTAGAAAATTTCCAGAAATACATTATGACTATCGCAAAACCATTTTACGATTATGTCGAAACACAACCTCTCGATACATGTTGGGTTTCACGCAGGTGTGTTCGATCATGTTTCGTAAACATGAACACAGCGGAAGCAATAAAAATAATAAATACTCCTATTTATTACAACACACACAATACACGCATGCATATTACAACAAGTGTAGACATAACCGTAAATTTAAATTTGCAATAAAAGGAAATTTACCTACGTTATACATTTCGTATGACGTGTAGCGGGAACGACATCAACCGGAACGATCCTTGCTAGAATCGTCTCTATCCGTATCCACGCCGAGTTCCTCGGGATGACTTCGCTAAGCCATGAGCTTCATCCTCGTACGGGTTACTAGCCTCGTGTCGAAGACGACGTGATCGAGAGATGATCACGATCCGAATCCAAATTCGGATCCTAATACGAGTCCTTAAAACTCGCTTCTCCGGAGAGGTATTCGTCAACCAATTGACGAATCCTTCGTCCTCCACCTCAGAGGATTACCGGAGATCGAATCCCCGGTAAGTTAGCCACTGTCGGAGCTCTAACCGTCGTCCAAACGACGCTCCGACGAGAGGAGAACAAGCTGTCCAGAAAACTGGACAGCTTTGGTGGAGGTGATAGGCGCCGGCCAACCAAGGGAGATAGAGCTCACCTTGATGCCAAACTTGAAGGAGATCACCGGAGCACTAACTGGCAGCAGCTCGGCCTTGAGGGGAAGGAAGCAGCCTTCGGATGCGGTTGGAGCCTCAAGGTGGCGGGCAAGGAGGAGGAGAGTTAGCTCCGAATTTCTCCAAGGAGAGGTGGGCGGCAACTTAGGGTTGTGGATTAGGGCTTAAACCATCCCTTAAGCCCTCTTTTATAGAGAACTAATTCTCTTAATGGTTATTGGATCATAACCATTAGGCCCGTTAACCCGTTCCATTAAGATAAGTTAAAATAAACCAAACCATGATGGTTTATTTTAAGTTAAAACGAACCGAACCAACTTTTGGTTCATTCGTTTAAAATAAACCAAACCCTTTGGTTTATTCTCCTCCATTGGATTAGAACCAAACCATTTTGGTTCATCCATTACGTCTTCATAAGACTCGGCCCATCCACGCTTCCATTGCGACTGAAACGATTTCATGCTCGCTTTATGTTTGGTCCAACCAAACCTAGTTTCTCTCGGTCTGAGAATCCCATTCTCAAGCTCGTTTTAAATCCTTCGGATTACGCTCGTTGTGCGTGTGACCAAATAGGTTCTCGGTTTATGTTGGCCATCTATAATTAACCATTAATTATAGAACGATCATGAGTGGCACCTAATAGTACATCATGATCCCCAATTAACCGAAAAGATCAACGGTTGATCCAGAACTATTTCTGAAACCCTTCAGCAGCTCGAATGATTCGTGCCCCATTCCCTTCACTCATCTTATACCCACTTGGTTCAGGATATGGTCTATTGTGTCAGTCCCCACTAGGCTGACTACGTCACACCTAGCCCAAGTATCATTTCCTCGTTCTACGGATTCTAGTTACTCCACATGTATCGAAGAGTATCTTACTCTAAACATGTAATGCTTTGGCCAAAGACTTTAGTAACAATCCGACGAGAGGCCATGGGTATACATCTCCTCGCAAGGAGTGGTGAATCCTTTATAGGCTATTCAAACACCTTAGATCACTTCGACTTATACCCAATCATCCCGGGTCCACATCTCCTTAGAGATGTTTGCTTAAGATGTCAAAGCATAAGTCTCCATGATCAAGATGACTTGAATACCGCAAGTCAAAGGAACATCGCACTTAAGCCACAGTAAGAACTTCATTGACATATCTATATATGCAGAGAACCATATGAAGTCTTACGGCTGGTCACTCCAATGAACTAGTGACCATAACTAGCATCCACGATTAACTCCGGACATCACAATGTCTCCAGCCAGTGAGAATCAGCTGCTTGGATACACCAAGGAGTATACCTCGTGCTAGTCTCGACAGAATTGATGGTGTCCAAATCCATCAATTCATCGACTAGGGATAATTCCGATACATCACAATTACACATGTAGAGATACTCACTAGTTGTGATCCAATCACAAATTCTCTCATTCTGTGAATCGCATCGTGGACATTCAGTAAATGAGTTTAAGATCCAATCAAATATATGAAACATGTATACTCAAATAGTGAATCTTCATTTATCATATAAATGGTTCATACATAAGGCGATTGCCTTAGGACATCTCTCATATATTACTAACAAGGAGCCCACCTAGTCCACGCTGACATGAGCCTGCACCCGCACCACCACCTTTTTCTACTTTTGAGCAGGATGCAGGTATGTTGGCCTATGATTTCTCAGAGTTCCGATCGCACTTAGACGATATATATGCCAAGGCGTGGACACTTCCAAGGTTTCCAGGAGCACTTCCAATTGGCTGAGGAGTTCTACGACGAGGCCCTCATATACTTCCAGGATGAAGCCACCTATCGCAGGGAGATGCGGCAGCACATGCTTGCCAAGTAGGCACAGTGGGCTAGGGAGGAAAAGCACTGAGCAGCCACTGCATCCACCAGCTCCCAGATCGACCACATGTACATGTGGTATCAGCGGCTCAACAGCAGGTTTTCCTAGGATCCAGAGATGTCGAGGCTCCCAGACTTTCCACCTCGTCCACCATACTAGAGGTATATTTTCATTTATGTCTGGGGGGGCCAAAGTCTATTTTGTTTTATTTCCTAGCAATAGTTTCTTTTCTGGTGTTTTTATTCATTTATTCATGCATGGGTTGTTGAGTTTCTTTTAGTACTTAGTTTTTGTTATCTGTAAAACTGCCTCAGTAGTATTTTTAAAAAGTCTTCTTCATGAGTTGTTTCCATGAGTAGTGTAACTTCATTTATCTCGTGGTACTTTATTTATTCTAATGAATGTTCTAGACTTACACTGGCCATCTTCTATTTTTACACCTACACATGTCGAACACTCCGAAAGGAAAAATCTAGTACATACCTAGTTGTGATTCATCTCAATAGTTCAGTACTTTGGAATCCATAGGTGACTCTAGGTTTAGCATTTTAGTTACTGGAGATGCTCGGATTGTGTAAGCCCATTTTGAAAAATCAAAATCTCGATGAGTAAAAAAAAATGAGAGAGAAAAAGAAATGAAAAAGAAAAAAAAAAGAGAAAGGAAAAAAAAAGGAAAAGAGATTATGAGGAATAAAAAAATAGTTGTCATGGGTGGAAATGGTCAGGAGCCCCTTTGAGACCGAGTTAGGTTACTAGGGAAACACCTACCAATTTCTCTCCATACTGAGCATGCCTTTGAGACTTTGTGCTAGATCTAGGGAACGACCCTCGCTTTGAATAAGAGGTTGTATTCGTTGGCGGAGCTTCTGACAGAACTCCAGGCGGTAGAGGGGCTTTTTCATCAAAGCGCTCGCCATGGTTGCTCAGAAGGTTTCTTCTTCTAAACGGAAAGGTAAGAAGAAGAAGAAGCAAGGTGGAGCAAAGAAAGTGGCAGTGGGACCTCAGGCAGGAGTGAAGAAGCCGAAAGGAAAGTGCTTCACTTGCAAGCAGACTGGACATTGGAAGGCGGACTGTCCTCGCCGAAAGAACAAAGGTATATCTTCTTGTTTAGTTGTTGAAACATGTTTAGCGGTGTTATCTACCAGTGCCTGGTGTGTAGATACAGGAGCCACTGATCATGTCTGCAATACTTTGCAGGGGTTCCAGGAAACCCGACGACTAGCTGAGGGAGAGATTACCTTCTTCATGGGCAATGCTTCAAAGGTGGCGGCTATTGCAGTGGGAGACGTTTATTTATCTTTTGATAGGAATAAAGTGTTGGTTTTGAGAAATTGTCTTTATGTACCTACTTTTAGAAAGAATTTAATTTCAGTTTCTAAATTGTTTATGGATGGATATTCTGTTTCTTTTAATGACAAAGTGGTTATAAAAAGGAATAGGGAGATTATCTGTTCTGGTACATTGGTTGGCAATTTGTATACTCTTGAACCGAAAACTCCCACGATGCATATAGAAGTAAATAACTCATCTTCTAAGTCTAATAAGAGAAAAGAACCTTCGAAAATGAACCAGACGTATCTTTGGTATCTAAGGCTTGGTCATATTAACCTGAGCAGAATTCAAAGGTTGATAGCTGATGGACCTTTGGGTTCATTAGTAGTGGAGGATCTCCCAACCTGTGAATCTTGCTTGGAAGATAAAATGACCAAGAGGCCTTTCAAGGCCAAGGGGTATAGAGCCAAAGATGTGTTAGAATTGGTTCATTCTGATCTGTGCGGTCCTATGACTATCCAGGCTAGAGGTGGCTTTGAATACTTCGTCTCTTTTATAGACGATTATTCAAGGTATGAATACATTTACTTGATGTGCCGCAAGTCTGAATGCTTTGACAGGTTCAAAGAATTCAAGGATGATGTCGAGAACCGTCAAGGTAAAAGTATCTAGACACTACGATCTGATCGTGGTGGCGAGTACCTCTTGGGAGAGTTTAGGAGTTACTTATCAGAGTCTGGGATTCAATCCCAATTGTCCGTACCTGGCACACCCCAGCAGAATGGTGTGGCGGAGCGAAGGAACAAGACTCTTATAAAGATGGTCAGATCTATGATGAGTTATTCTGAGTTACCAGATTCGTTCTGGGGGTTTGCTCTGGAAACGGAAGCACACATTCTGAACTTGGTTCCATCTAAGTCAGTACTCTCTACTCTCACAGAGTTGTGGACTGGGCGAAAGCCTAGTCTAAGACATATTCGGATTTGGGGTAGTCCACATGTCTTTGAATGGAGATCTTTGGTAAGTTGGAATCTCGTACAGAAGTACCCTTGTTTGTTGGCTACCCTAAGGGAACGAAGGGTGGTTTATTCTATTGTCCTAGAGATCAGAAGGTGATCGTGAGTCTGAATGCAGTTTCTAGAGGAGGACTATGTGATGAACCACAAGCCCACAGTAGGATTGTTCTTGAGGAGTTGTGAAGTCCGACTTGATTACCACCGGTACAAGAGGAGATACCACAAGTCAGCAGCGTGTCACGAGCATACAGGAGGCACCTCGTCGTAGTGGGAGGTTGTTAGACAACAGAGATTCATGTTTTAGGAGAGTCTTGGACTTAGTCACACAGTGAACATGAACTGATCCTGGACATATGACGAGGCACTCCAAGATAGAGATGTATCTTGGCAAAGGCGATGAATTGGAGATAGAATCAATGGATTCTAATCAGGTCTGGGAGCTAGTAAAACCACCCGATGGTGTAAAAGCCATTGGATGCAAGTGGATCTACAAGAGAAAGAGAGGAGTAGATGGGAAGGTTGAGACCTTCAAAGCTAGGCTTGTTGCGAAAGGGTATACTCAGAAAGAGGGTATCGATTATGAGGAGACCTTTTCGCCGGTAGCTATGCTTAAGTCTATTCGGATTCTCTTATCTATAGCTACTCATATGGATTATGAGATTTGGCAGATGGATGTCAAGATAGCTTTCCTTAACGGAAGTCTTGAGGAGAACATCTATATGCGGCAACCAGAGGGATTCATTGCTAAAGGCAAAGAGCATCTTGTATGTAAGCTTAATCGATCCATTTATGGATTGAAGCAAGCTTCTTGATCTTGGAACATCCGCTTTGATGAGGTAATCCAGTCATATGGATTTATTCAAAGTCCGGATGAGCCTTGTGTATACAAGAGATGTGATGAAAACATAGTGGTATTTCTTGTACTATACGTAGATGACATTTTGTTAGTTGGCAACAATATCAGAGTGTTATCAGACGTTAGGGTATGGTTTTCCAAACAGTTTAACATGAAGGACTTGGGAGAAGTGGGACACATCCTTGGGATCAAAGTAATAAGGGATCGCAAGAAAAGGATGTTGTGCTTATCTCAAGCTTCATACATTGACACTATCCTTGCTCGTTTTAGCATGCAGAACTCCAAGAAAGGTTTTCTACCTTTTAGGCATGGAGTTCCTTTATCTAAAGAGATGTGTCCCAAAACATCAAAGGAGATAGAGGAGATGAAGGCGGTTCCTTATGCTTCGGCAGTAGGAAGCCTCATGTATGCTATGCTATGTACGAGACCTGATATCTGGTTTGCCGTGGGCATGGTTAGCAGATATTAGAGTAATCCTGGACAGAGACATTGGACTGCGGTGAAGCATATATTTAAGTACCTGAGAAGGACTAGGGATTATATGTTGGTTTATCGAGCAGATAAATTAGTCCCTGTGGGTCACACGGATTCGGATTTCCAATCAGATAGAGACAACAGTAAGTCTACCTCGGGGTTTGTGTTTACTTTTGGAGGTGGAGCCATAGTATGGAGGAGTGTCAAGCAGAAATGCATGGTGGACTCTACCATGGAAGCTGAGTATGTGGCAGTGTCTGAGGTAGCCAAGGAAGTTGTATGGCTCAGGAACTTCTTGATGGACTTGGATGTGATTCCTGGTTTGCCTAGATCTATCACAATTTATTGTGATAATAGTGGTGCAGTTGCAAACTCGAAGGAACCACGAGCCCATAAGGCAAGTAAACATATAGAGTGCAAGTACCACCTGATACGAGAGATCGTAAAGCGAGGAGAAGTAGCTGTCGCCAAGATTGCATCAGAGGATAACCTGGCGGATCCATTCACTAAGGCCCTTCCAGCGAAAGCGTTTGATAGGCATGTGGAGGACATGGGGATCAGATGTATGGCAGTGTGATGACAGCATAGTCTTTTAGTATAAGTGGGAGATTGTTGGAATGTATACTGAAAGCCTAGCTCTTTTTGTATGAACATTTTATTTTGAAATATGAATCACATGATCATTGTTTGCACTTTATTATATGTGTGCATATTGTCTAATATTTTACATTGTAGATAACATGGTGCTTGGTGTGGCACAGAAGATCATGTTATTAGTCTCTTGTAGAATATAAGTAGAGGCTCACAACCAAGATGGTTTTATACAAACCATTGGCATGGTTGTAGTGTAGCTTGGTATTGTTTTGTCTTGAACATAGAGTTAGACTAGTACACTTAGGTGTATTGAGCAGGACCGACATAGAGGTGATTCAATTTATTGCTGACTACATAATTGAATCGGACCTCGGATATTATGTTGTACATGCTCTTAATCTCGATATAATAACGGGCACATGTACTTAGTATTTATTTCTTTGATTTACCATAGGGTGAGATTTAGATGGATTAAATCAATATGCCCGGTAAGTTGGGAAATAATATTATTTACATGGTGTGTCGTTGATTATAGGAGGAAACCGTATCCTATATATTAGGTTGATGATGTCCCCTTGAGGAGCTCATAAGGTTCATCATGTAAACCCAGCTGGTTGACTTAGTCAACATGATGATAAGGTTGAGTGGTACTACTCGAGTAGTAAGATGTTAATTAATTGATGGTCAGTAAATCAATTAATTGATGGACATTCGATATCTTAAACACGGGGAGATGGATGTACAAATAATATATGGAGCCCATATTAATTTATGGGGTTGGTGAGGTAGTTCAATGATGATCCTCTAGTGGAATGGAACATCATTGATGGATCAAGTTTGTGTGGTTCCGATCCATCGGGTGGCCAAGATCCAACTCCTCCTCATGGTCCCTATCGTAGCCTAACATAATCCTCATGAAGCCTAGATCCAAGGATGTAAAACAAAACTCTAGAACCGACGGTTGGGATTAAATCCCTAGATCCGACAGTTGGGATGAAACCATAGATCCGACGGTTGGGATGAAACCCTAGATCCGACGGTTGGGATGAAACCCTAGATACGACGGTTGGGATGAAACACTAGATCTGACGGTTGAGATAAAACCCTATATCCGATGGTGGAGATTAGATCCCTAGATCCGACGGTGGAGATTAAAGGAGGCTTAAGCCCAATTCTATAAATAGAGGGCTTAGGCTTGGGCGGCAAGGATAGTGCTTGGAAATTAGGGTTTGCCTATCTAGAAGTGGGCGGCAACAAACCCTAAAAGAGTTAGGGTTTTGGGTGGCTAGAAGTGGGCGGCAAGATCTTTGTTCTCCCTAGGGTTTTGGCCGGCGCCCCTCTTCCTCTTCTCATCCTTGGTCGGTTCTCTTCTTCCTCCCTTTCTCCTTGGTGGTCGGCGGCAACATTGATACAAGGTTGGCCGGCATTCATCCATATCCCATCTTGGTGGCCGGCGGCAACATTGCTTCAAGGTTGGCCGGTGCTCAAGAAGCCACTCCTTGGCCGGCGGTTGTATCAAGCCCTTTTGCTTGGTGGCCGGTTCTAGAAAGGAGAAGTAGTTTTGTTTAGTTCTTCTCTTTGTTCGGAGCGAACAAGGAAGAGAAGAACGTGATCTAGGAGGCTTCTAGTCGTGGAAGATCTTCGCCCACACGCATCCACGAAGAGGATAGGACATACGGTAGAAGATCGTGAGGTATAAAAGTTTTATAACTTTATTTTCTGATCTTAGCATGTTCTTTATGTGTTGATTATACTAGTTTACATTTTTATGTATTTTGTATAATCATGGACCCCGAAGACAAACACAAAAATCGGCGATCCATCCGTCGTCTCTTCCTCGGCTAACCAACTAGAAGAGTTGTGTGGCTTGAACAACTAGTTTGTTCAAGCGATCACTCAAGTTGTTAGCACGACGACGAATTGATTGTGCTAAGGAAACTCATCCCATCCGGATTAGTTCTTTCATTAGTGAAAATTTTAATCCGGGGACATGGGAGCCAATGAGCCTCCGAAGCAACTACCAACAAGGGGTATCAGAGCCACGGTTTCTGGTTTTGTGTGTTTTTGATTCGGTTACTTTCATGCACATATCATATATTGAGTATGCCGGATAATAGTAGGATGTGCGTGTTGGCAATATGTGCTAGTCCTCGGAATGCTCATAGGCTCCCATGTCTCCGGATTAAAATTTTCACTAATGAAAACTAATTCGGATGGGATGAGTTTCCTAAGCACAACCAATTCATCGTCGTGCTAACGACTCGAGTGATCGCTTGAATAAACTAGTTGTTCAAGCAACCAACTCTCCTAGTCGATTAGCCGCGGATGAGACGACGGACGGATCGCCGGTTTTTGTGTTTCTTATTCGGGGTCCATGATTATACAAATACATGCAAATGCAAACTAGTATAATCAACATATACTAACATAAAGAACTTAAGCTAGCATATCAAATAAGAATAGAAACATGCAAAGATCATAAATAAAAGTTATAAAACTTTTATACCTCTTGATCTTCTATCGTATGTCCTAACCTCCTTGTAGACTTCGTGTGGGCGAAGATCCTCCACAAGTTGAAGCTTCTTAGATCTTCTTCAATCCAAAAAATGAAGAACTCTCTTTCCCTTCTTGCTTGAGCCAACCACCAATCCACAAAGGATTGAAACCGCCGGCCCCAAGAATAGAGAGAACATAATGGAAACAACCAAGCAACCGAACTAGGGACAAACCCTAGCTCCTAGTGCCGCCGGCCAAGAGGAAAACAAAAGGAAAAGAGGAATAGGTTGGGCACCACCAAAGGTATAGGAAAAAGGATAGGATCCGGCCAACACCCTAGGAAGAAGAAGAACACTTCCCCTATAGTTGCCACCTACCTTACCTTCCAAACCCTAGCCGCCCAACGAGCTTCCTTTGGATTTCTTGCCGCCCAAGGTAGAGGAAGAGAAGGTAGTGGCCGGCCAACCCTTAGAAGGAAGAAGATGAGCCCTTCCCCTATAGTTGCCGTCCAACCATAACTTCCAAACCTAGCCGCCTAATCCAAAGAGCCAAACCCTAATCTAATTAGGGTTTCCTCCATAGGTTTCTTGCTGCCTAAGCATGGTGTAGAGGAGAGATCTAGGAGCTAGCCACCTTCAATGAAGAAGACAAGCACCTCCATAGGTTGCCGCCCACCATCCTTCATCACCTTGGCCGACCAACCTATGGAGCCAAAACCCTAATTAGGGTTTCCTCCATGAGGTTGCTTGCCGCCCAAGCATACTAGGCAAAACCCTAATTTCGTTAGCATCCATCATGAACCATTAACCCCCTTTGCCGCCCAACCCATAGCCATCCTTTTATAAAGTTAGGGTTAGGCCTTGGTTTAATCTCCACCGTCGGTTCTAGGGTTTTAATCTCAACCGTCGGATTTAGAGATTTAATCTCAACCGTCGGTTCTTGGAATTAATCCCAACCGTCGGATCTAGAGATTTAATCTCAATCGTCGGTTCTAGGAATTTAATCCCAACCGTCGGATCTAGAGATTTAATCTCAACCGTCGGTTCTAGGAATTTTAATCCAACCGTCGGATCTAGAGATTTAATCTCCACCGTCGGTTCTAGGAATTTAATCCCAACCGTCGGATCTAGAGATTTAATCTCAACCGTCGGTTCTAGGAATTTTAATCCAACCGTCGGATCTAGAGATTTAATCTCCACTGTCGGTTCTAGGGATGTAATCCTAACCGTCGGATTTAGAGATTTGTTTTCCATCATTTGATCTAGACTTCATGAGGTTTATATAAGGCTACGATAGGGACCATGAGGAAGAGTTGGGTCTTGGCCACCCGATTGATCGGAACCACACAAACTTGATCCATCAATGATGTTCCATTCCACTAGAGGATCATCATCGAACTACCTCACCGACCCCCATAAATTAATATGGGCTCCATATATTATTTGTACATTTATCTCCCCGTGTTTAAGATATCGAATGTCCATCAATCAATTGATTTACTGACCATCAATCAATTAACATCTAACTCCTCGAGTAGTACCACTCAACCTTATCATCATGTTGACTAAGTCAACCCGCGGGGTTTACATGATAAACCTTATGAGCTCCTCAAGGGGACATCATCAACCTAATATATAGGACACGGATTCCTCCTATAATCAACGGCACACCATGTAAATAATATCATTTCCCAACTTACCGGGCATATTGATTTAATCCATAGAAATCTCACCCTCTGGTACATCAAAGAAATAAATACTAAGTACATGTGCCCGTTATTATATCGGGATTAAGAGCATGTACAACATAATATCCGAGGTCCGATTCAATTATTTAGTCAGCAATAAATTGAATCACCTCTATGTCGGTCCTGCTAAATACACATAAGTGTACTAGTATAACTCTATGTTCAAGATAAAACAATACCAAGCTACACTACAACCATGCCAATGGTTTGTCCAAGACCATCTTGGTTGTGAGCCTCTACTTATACTCTACAAGGGACTGATAACATGATCTTCTGTGCCATCACCCAAGCACCATGTTATCTACAACGTAAAGTATTAGACAATATGCACAACATATAATAAATATAAAAGTGCCAACAATGATCATGTGATTCTTATTTCAAAATAAAGATGTTCATACTAAAGAGCTAGGCTTTCAGTATACATCCCAACAATCTCCCACTTATACTAAAAGACTATGCTGTCATTATACTGCCATACATCTGATTCCCCTTCCCTCCACATGCCTATCAAAGCTCTCGCTAGAAGGGCCTTAGTGAAAAGGGTCTACCAGGTCATCCTCTAATGCAATCCAGGCAACAACAACTTCTACCTCCTTAACGATTTCTCGTATCAGGTGGTACTTGCACTCTATGTGTTTACTAGCCTTATGGGCTCGTGGTTCCTTCGAGTTTGCAACTGCACCATTATTATCACAATAAATTGTGATAGTTCTGGGCAAACCAGGAATCACATCCAACTCCATCAGGAAGTTCCTGAGCCACCCAACTTCTTTGGCCGCCTAAGAGGCTGCCATACAGTCAGCTTCCATGGTAGAGTCCACCACGCATTTCTGCTTGACACTCTTCCATACTATGGCTCCACCTCCAAAAGTAAACACAAAAACGAGGTAGACTTCTTTGTTATCCTTATCGATTGGAAATCGAATCTATGTAACCCACGAGTAATTATTTTTCTAGCATATAATCCCTAGTCCTTCTCGGCACCACAATATATGCTTTACCGCATCAATATCCTGTCCCGATTACTCTGATATCTGCTGACCATGCCCACAGCAAAGCAGATATCTGATCTCGTACAGAGCATCGCATACATGAGGCTTCCTACTGCCGAAGCATAAGGAATCGCCTTCATCTTCTCTATCTCCTCAGATGATCTAGGACACATCTCCTTAGATAAAGGAACTCCATGCCTGAAAGGTAGAAAACCCTTCTTGGAGTTTTGCATGCTAAAACGATCCAAAATCATGTCTATGTATGAAGCTTGGGATAAGCACAACAACCTTGATCCCAAGGTTGTGACCCACTTCTCCCAAGTCCTTCATACCATACTGTTTGGACAACCATACTTATCGATAACATTTCGATGTTGTCGCCAACCACCAAAATGTCATCTACGTATAGTACAAAAATACCACTACGTTTCCGTCACATCTCTGATATACACAAGACTCATCCGAACTTTGAATAAATCCATAAGACTGGATTTACCTCCTTAAAGCGGATGTTCCAAGACCTCGAAGCTTGCTTCCATCCACAAATTGACCGATTAAGCTTACATACATGATACTTTTTGCCCTTAGCAATGAATCCCTCTGGTCGCTTTATATAAATGGATTCCTCAAGACTTCCACTAAGGAAATCTGTCTTGACATCCATCTGTCACACCTCATAAATTCATATGAGCTGCTATACATAGGAGCTCCCAGACCTGATTTGAATCCATAGATTCAATCTCAGTATTTATTGCACTTTGCAAAGATGTTGCATTTATATCTTGGATTACCTCATCATATGTCCAGGGATCAGGTTCATGTTCGCCAGGGACCAAATCGAAAGATTCTCCCAAGAATATGAATCTATCAGGCTGTCTCACAACCCTCCCACTACGATGAGGTATCACCTGTATATCCTCTGTGACACGCGGTGCAGTGACATGTGGTATATCCTCTTGTACCAGTGGTACTGAAGTCGGGACTTCCCCTATCAACTCCTCAAGAACAATCCTACTCATGGGCTTGTGGTTCATCACATAGTCCTCCTCTAGAAATCTGGCATTCGTACTAACGATCACCCTCTGATCTCTAGGACTATAAAACAAACCACCCTTCGTTCCCCTAGGATAGCCAACGAACATGCATACTTTTGTATGAGGTTCCAACTTATCAGCCTTCAGCACATGTGCTGGACTCCCCATATCCAAATATGTCTTAGACTAGGCTTCCGCCTAGTCCACAATTCTGTGGGAGTAGAAGGCACTGATTTAGATGGAACAAGGTTCAGAATGTATACCGTCGTATCTAGGGCATATCCCCGTAACGACCGCAAGTCAGAATAACTCATCATCGATCTAACCATCTCCATAAGAGTCCTCTTCCTTCGCTATGCTACACCATTCTGCTGGGGTGTGCCAGGTGCAGACAATTGGGATTGAATCCCAGCCTCTGATAAGTAATTCCTAAACTCTCCCAAGAGGTATTCACCACTACGATCAAATCATAGTGTCATCTTGAATAATTGTCTATGAAAAAGATGAAATATTCAAAACTATCTCTTGCACGATAGACATAGGACCATACGAATCAGAATGAACCAATTCCAACACATCTTTGGATCTATACCCCTTGGCCTTGAAAGGCCTCTTGGTCATCTTACCTTCCAAGCAAGATTCTCAGGTTGGGAGATCCTCCACCACTAATGAACCCAAAGGTCCATCAGCTATCAACCTTTGAATTCTGCTTAGGTTAATATGACCAAGCCTAAGATCCCAAAGATATGTTTGGTTAATTTTCAAGGTTCTTTTCTCTTATTGGAATTAGAAGATGAGTTAATAACTTCTATTTGCATCGTGGGAGCTCGTGGTTCAAGTCATAAATTTCCTATCTATCTACAATAGATAATGTCCCTATTCCTTTTATAACAAATCACATCAAAAGAAATAGATTATCCATCCACAATTTAGAAAGCAATTCTTTCTAAACAAAGGTACATAAAGAAAATTTCTAAGAACCAAAAACTTTATTTTTCTCAAAAGATAAATAAAACATCTCCCATCGTAATAGCTGCCATCTTCATGGCATTGCCCAAGTAAATGGTAATATCCCCTTTAGCTAGTCGTCGGGTTTCCTGGAACCCCTGCAAAGTATTGCAGACATGATTAGTGGCTCTCGTATCTACACACCAGGTGCCGATAGATAACACCGCTAACCATGTTACAACGACTAGACCAAAAGATATACTTTTGTTCTTGCTTCGGATTGGGATAATCCTTCTTCTCATGTCCGGTCTGCTAGTAAGTGAAGTATTTGCCTTTTTACTTATTCACTCCTCCCCGAGATCCTCCACCACCTTTGCTCCACCTTGTTTCTTCTTCTTCTTGCCTTCGCTTAGAAGTAGAAACCTTTTTGAGCAACCATGGCTTGAGGACACTCTTTGAAGAGTGTATACTTGTACTTCTTAGCAAATAAGACAACATCTAGATTCTTTTCCAATCAACATTAACTAGGTACAGTAAGTTTATTTCCTTTAGTATTACAACAAGTGGACTGAAAATCAATTTTGAAAATCCTAAGAATCACATAGATCATTGCTTTAGATTTCAAATATTATTGATTCCTCAAAACAATAAAATCCTGAAATCAACCAACACCTCAAACCACCGAGAATATAAGCATGCACGATAGTGTGGCGTATCTGAATTCTACATTTGTAAGGAGGTTTTACCCATTAATTTTATTATCTTGTCAACCTTACTTTTTGACAAATAAAATTAATAGTTGGTTCCTCTTTGGCCCTACAAATAAAAGCAGTGACTCCGATGGGGAGGATACTTTTTTATTTGCATCTAAGTGTGCACCATTACCGCGATACTAAGGAATTATCTCGGATTATGTGCCTTACAGTGGAAGTACACACTCTAAATAATTTCCTATAACCATTATTTGACCTAGTGATCCGCAAACAAACTCATCCGATGGGGAGGAAGGCACTCGAGCCCGCGCAAGTTTGTTGCATCACGTCAAATTGTAATGGAAACGCGAGAATTAATTAAAATATCCCTCTCCCACTTAGTAAATTGAAAATGAGGAATTTTCAAGCACACACAACATGCATATAAAACAAATCAGCAATAAATATGGAAAAATCAGAATTTTTCCAACTATTATGGCATTGTTCTCCAATATGCATCCCGTCGTGTCGCCACCTCGTCCGCTCCTCCTACGCCATGTACGAGCCATCCGGAGATCCGAGCCGAGTATAAAACCTATTTTATTTTACATCCATCGATCCTATACTCCACGAGGGAGTGTACATGAAATCTAGATCGAAAGTAAAATAAAATAAAGAGTGGCTAAACAATGTCGTATTTAATTACAAAAATTAAATACTAATCTAGCCTCGTCAACCCCGAGGATTCAAATAATATACAATCATACAAAAACAATCACATACACACATATAGCCATAATAGTCGGATCTTATGCCTGCAACCAAAAAGTTAGCCTACGCACATCCTACTATTATCCGGCATACAAAATATATGATATGTGCATGAAAGTAACCGAATCCAAAAACACACAAAACCGGAAACCATGGCTCTAATACCAATTGTTGGCAATATGTGCTAGTCCTCGGAATGCTCATAGGCTCCCATGTCTCCGGATTAAAATTTTCACTAATGAAAACTAATCCGGATGGGATGAGTTTCCTAAGCACAACCAATTCGTCGTCGTGCTAACGACTCGAGTGATCGCTTGAACAAACTAGTTGTTCAAGCAACCAACTCTCCTAGTCGATTAGCCGCGGAAGAGACGACGGACGGATCGCCGGTTTTTGTGTTTCTTATTCGGGGTCCATGATTATACAAATACATGCAAATGCAAACTAGTATAATCAACATATACTAACATAAAGAACTTAAGCTAGCATATCAAATAAGAATAGAAACATGCAAAGATCATAAATAAAAGTTATAAAACTTTTATACCTCTTGATCTTCTATCGTATGTCCTAACCTCCTTGTAGACTTCGTGTGGGCGAAGATCCTCCACAAGTTGAAGCTTCTTAGATCTTCTTCAATCCAAAGAATGAAGAACTCTCTTTCCCTTCTTGCTTGAGCCAACCACCAATCCACAAAGGATTGAAACCGCCGGCCCCAAGAATAGAGAGAACATAATGGAAACAACTACAAACCGAACTAGGGACAAACCCTAGCTCCTAGTGCCGCCGGCCAAGAGGAAAACAAAAGGAAAAGAGGAATAGGTTGGGCACCACCAAAGGTATAGGAAAAAGGATAGGATCCGGCCAACACCCTAGGAAGAAGAAGAACACTTCCCCTATAGTTGCCACCTACCTTACCTTCCAAACCCTAGCCGCCAAACCGAGCTTCCTTTGGATTTCTTGCTGCCCAAGGTAGAGGAAGAGAAGGTAGTGGCCGGCCAACCCTTAGAAGGAAGAAGATGAGCCCTTCCCCTATAGTTGCCGTCCAACCATAACTTCCAAACCTAGCCGCCTAATCCAAAGAGCCAAACCCTAATCTAATTAGGGTTTCCTCCATAGGTTTCTTGCCGCCTAAGCATGGTGTAGAGGAGAGATCTAGGAGCTAGCCACCTTCAATGAAGAAGACAAGCACCTCCATAGGTTGCCGCCCACCATCCTTCATCACCTTGGCCGCCCAACCTAAGGAGCCAAAACCCTAATTAGGGTTTCCTCCATGAGGTTGCTTGCTGCCCAAGCATACTAGGCAAAACCCTAATTTCCTTAGCATCCATCATGAACCATTAACCCCCTTTGCCGCCCAACCCATAGCCATCCTTTTATAGAGTTAGGGTTAGGCCTTGGTTTAATCTCCACCGTCGGTTCTAGGGTTTTAATCTCAACCGTCGGATTTAGAGATTTAATCTCAACCGTCGGTTCTAGGAATTAATCCCAACCGTCGGATCTAGAGATTTAATCTCAATCGTCGGTTCTAGGAATTTAATCCCAACCGTCGGATCTAGAGATTTAATCTCAACCGTCGGTTCTAGGAATTTTAATCCAACCGTCGGATCTAGAGATTTAATCTCCACCGTCGGTTCTAGGAATTTAATCCCAACCGTCGGATCTAGAGATTTAATCTCAACCGTCGGTTCTAGGAATTTTAATCCAACCGTCGGATCTAGAGATTTAATCTCCACTGTCGGTTCTAGGGATGTAATCCTAACCGTCGGATTTAGAGATTTGTTTTCCATCATTTGATCTAGACTTCATGAGGTTTATATAAGGCTACGATAGGGACCATGAGGAGGAGTTGGGTCTTGGCCACCCGATGGATCGGAACCACACAAACTTGATCCATCAATGATGTTCCATTCCACTAGAGGATCATCATCGAACTACCTCACCAACCCCCATAAATTAATATGGGCTCCATATATTATTTGTACATTTATCTCTCCGTGTTTAAGATATCGAATGTCCATCAATCGATTGATTTACTGACCATCAATCAATTAACATCTAACTCCTCGAGTAGTACCACTCAACCTTATCATCATGTTGACTAAGTCAACCCGCGGGGTTTACATGATAAACCTTATGAGCTCCTCAAGGGGACATCATCAACCTAATATATAGGACACGAATTCCTCCTATAATCAACGGCACACCATGTAAATAATATCATTTCCCAACTTACCGGGCATATTGATTTAATCCATAGAAATCTCACCCTCTGGTAAATCAAAGAAATAAATACTAAGTACATGTGCCCGTTATTATATCGGGATTAAGAGCATGTACAACATAATATCCGAGGTCCGATTCAATTATTTAGTCAGCAATAAATTGAATCACCTCTATGTCGGTCCTGCTCAATACACCTAAGTGTACTAGTGTAACTCTATGTTCAAGATAAAACAATACCAAGCTACACTACAACCATGCCAATGGTTTGTCCAAGACCATCTTGGTTGTGAGCCTCTACTTATACTCTACAAGGGACTGATAACATGATCTTCTGTGTCATCACCCAAGCACCATGTTATCTACAATGTAAAGTATTAGACAATATGCACAACATATAATAAATATAAAAGTGCCAACAATGATCATGTGATTCTTATTTCAAAATAAAGATGTTCATACTAAAGAGCTAGGCTTTCAGTATACATCCCAATAGTGCGTTGGCTAACTTTTTGGTTGCAGGCATAAGATCCGACTATTATGGCTATTTGTGTGTATGTGATTGTTTTGTGTGTGATTGTATGTATATTATTTGAATCCTCGGGGTTGACGAGGCTAGATTAGTATTTAATTTTTGTAATTAAATACGACATTGTTTAGCCACTCATTTTAGTTTACTTTCGATCTAGATTATTTGTACACTCTTTCGTGGAGTATAGGATCGATGGATGTAAATTAAAATAGTTTATCTCGGCCCGGATCTCTTTGGTGACTTGCGCACGGGAAAAGATGGAGCGGACAAGGTGGCAACACGACGGGATGCGTATTGGAGAACAATGCCATAATAGTTGGAAAAATTCTATTTTATCCATATTTATTGCTGATTTGTTTTTATATGCATGTTGTGTATGCTTGAAAATTCCTCATTGTCAATTTACTAAGTGGGAGAGGGACATTTTAATTAATTCCCACGGCTTCCATTACAATTTGACGTGTGATGCAACAAACTTGCGCGTTGGCTCTGAGTGCCTTCCTCCCCATCGGATGGGTTTGTTTGCAGATCACTAGGTCAAATAATGGTTATAGGAAATTATTTAGGAGCGTGTGTACTTCCCCATCGGTAAGACACATAATCCGAAATAATTCCCTTAGTATCGTGTAATGGTGCACACTTAGATGCAAATAAAAAGTATCCTCCCCATCGGAGTCACTGCTTTTATTTGTAGGGCAAAAGAGGAACCAACTATTAATTTTATTTGTCAAAAAGTAAGGTTGACAAGATAATAAAATTAATGGGTAAAACCTCCTCTTACAAATGTAGAATTCGTATACGTCCACACTATCGTGGCATGCGATATTCTCGGTGTTTTGAGGTGTTGGTTGATTTCAGAATTTTATTGTTTTGAGGAATAAATAATATTTGAAATCTAATATTTTGATCATTGTGATTCTTAGGTTTTTCAAATGGCTTTCAACACACTTGCTGTGATATTAAAAGAAAATAAACTTACTGGAACAAACTATATTGATTGGAAAAGAAACTTGGATATTGTCTTAACTGCAGAGGAGAACAAATTTGTACTCTTCGAGGTCTGTCCTCTTAAGCCCACCGATGACTCTGATGAAAAGGAGAAAGAAAGTTATAAGAAATGGATCAAGGCAGATGAGATGGCGCGGTGTTACATTTTGGCATCTATGTCAAATGTGCTGCAACATCAGCATCAGGGCATGGCTACAGCTTATGACATGATGTTCAATCTCAAGGAATTTTTCGGACATCAGAGTAGGGCGGCTAGACAGGAGGCTATGAGAAACTTGATGACGACCACCATGGTCGAGGGAACACCCGTTAGGGATCATGTTCTCAAGATGATGGCTCATCTTAATGAGATGGAAGTCCTCGGAGTTGAGATCGATGGGGAAACCAAGGTCGATATCATTCTCCAGTCTCTGCCTAGGAGTTTTGAGCAGTTCCGCCTCAACTACAACATGAACAAGATGTTGTATTCGTTGGCGGAGCTTCTGACAGAACTCCAGGCGGCAGAGGGGATTTTTCGTCAAAGCGCTCGCCATGGTTCCTCAGAAGGTTTCTTCTTCTAAACCGAAAGGTAAGAAGAAGAAGAAGCAAGGTGGAGCAAAGAAAGTGGCAGTGGGACCTCAAGAAGGAGTGAAGAAGTCGAAAGGCAAGTGCTTCACTTGCAAGCAGACTGGACATTGGAAGGCAGACTGTCCTCGCCGAAAGAACAAAGGTATATCTTCTTGTTTAGTTGTTAAAACATTTTTAGCGGTGTTATCTACCAGTGCCTGGTGTGTAGATACAGGAGCCACTGATCATGTCTGCAATACTTTGTAGGAGTTCCAGGAAACCCAACGACTAGCTAAGGGAGAGATTACCGTCTTCATGGGCAATGCTTCAAAGGTGGCGGCTATTGCAGTGGGAGACGTTTATTTATCTTTTGATAGGAATAAAGTTTTGGTTTTGAGAAATTGTCTTTATGTACCTACTTTTAGAAAGAATTTAATTTCAGTTTCTAAATTGTTTATGGATGGATATTCTGTTTCTTTTAATGACAAAGTGGTTATAAAAAGGAATAGAGAGATTATCTGTTCTGGTACATTGGTTGGCAATTTGTATACTCTTGAACCGAAAACTCCCATGATGCATATAGAAGTAAATAACTCATCTTCTAAATCTAATAAGAGAAAAGAACATTCGAAAATGAACCAGACGTATCTTTGACATCTAAGGCTTGGTCATATTAACCTGAGTAGAATTCAAAGGTTGATAGCTGATGGACCTTTGGGTTCATTAGTAGTGGAGGATCTCCCAACCTGCGAATCTTGCTTGGAAGGTAAAATGACCAAGAGGTCTTTCAAGGCCAAGGGGTATAGAGCCAAAGATGTGTTAGAATTGGTTCATTCTGATCTGTGCGGTCCTATGACTATCCAGGCTAGAGGTGGCTTTGAATACTTTGTCTCTTTTATAGACGATTATTCAAGGTATGGATACATTTACTTGATGCGCCGCAAGTCTGAATGCTTTGACAGGTTCAAAGAATTCAAGGCTGATGTGGAGAACCGTCAAGGTAAAAGTATCAAGACACTACGATCTGATCGTGGTTGCGAGTGTTGGGTTTCCGGCACCGCGGCGAGTGTGTGTTCGAACATGTTTCGCAAACATGTGCACATCGAAAGAAATAAAAATAATAAATCTACATTTGTTACAACACACACATCACACGCATGCATAGTACAACATGTGTAGACATAACCGTAAATTTAAATTTTGCAATAAAGGAAATTTAACTACGTATACCTTTCGTATCACGTGTAGCGGGAACGGCATCAACCGGAACGATCCTCTCTAGAATCGTCTCTATCCATATCCACGCCGAGTATCCTTAGGATGACTTCGCTAAGCCACGAGCTTCGTCTTCATACGGGTTACTAGCCTCGTGTGGAAGACGACGTGATCGAGAGATGATCATGATCCGAATCCAAATTCGGACCCAAAAACGAGTCCTCAAAACTCGTTTCTCTGGAGAGGTATTCGTCAACCGATTGACGAATCCTTCATCCTCCACCTCAGAGGATTACCGGAGATCGAATCCCCGGTAAGTTAGCCGCTGTCGGAGCTCTAACCGTCGTCCAAATGACGCTCCGACGAGAGGAGAACAAGCTGTCCAGAAAACTGGACAGCTTTGGTGGAGGAGATAGGCGCCGGCCAACCAAGGAAAGATAAAGCTCACCTTGATGCCAAACCTAAAGAAGATCACCGGAGGGTCGCCGGAGGATCACCGGCTGAAGCTTGGACACCGGCAAGGAGCTGGACGGCGGCACAAGGGGCTGGGCGGCAATGGAGGTTGGCACCAACTCTTAAAGGGGATGAAGTGGGCGGCAACTATTGCTAGGGTTTTGGATTAAGGCTTAATTATCCCTTAAGCCCTCTTTTATAGAGAATTAATTCTCTTAATGGTTATTGGATCATAACCATTAGGCCCGTTAACCCGCTCCATTAAGATAAGTTAAAATAAACCAAACCATGATGGTTTATTTTAAGTTAAAACGAACCGAACCAATTTTTGGTCAATTCGTTTAAAATAAACCAAACCCTTTGGTTTATTCTCCTCCATTGGATTAGAACCAAACCATTTTGGTCCATCCATTATGTCTTCATAAGACACGGCCCATCCATGCTTCCATTGTGAGTGAAACGATTTCATGCTCGCTCCATGTTTGGTCCAACCAAACTTAGTTTCTCTCGGTCTGAGAATCCCATTCTCAAGCTCGTTTTAAATCCTTCGGATTACGCTCGTTGTGCGTGTGACCAAATAGGTTCTCGGTTTATGTTGGTCATCTATAATTAACCATTAATTATAGAACGATCATGAGTGGCACCTAGTAGTAGATCATGATCCCCAATTAACCGAAAAGATCAACTGTTGATCCAGAACTATTTCTGAAACCCTTCAACGGCTCGAATGATTCGTGCCCCATTCCCTTCACTCATCTTATACCCACTTGGTTCAGGACATGGTCTATAGTGTCAGTCCCCACTAGGCTGACTACGTCACACCTAGCCCAAGTATCATTTCCTCATCCTACGAATTCCAGTTACTGCACATGTATCGAAGAGTACCTTACTCTAAACATGTAATGCTTTGGCCAAAGACTTTAGTAACAATCCGACGAGAGGCCATGGGTATACATCTCCTCGCAAGGAGTGGTGAATCCTTTATAGGTTATTCAAAACACCTTCGATCACTTCGACTTATACCCAATCATCCCGGGTCCACATCTCCTTAGAGATGCTTGCTTAAGATGTCAAAGCATAAGTCTCTATGATCAAGATGACTTGAATACCGCAAGTCAAAGGAACATCGCACTTAAGCTATAGTAAGAACTTCATTGACATATCTATATATGCAGAGAACCATATGATGTCTTACGGCTGGTCACTCCAATGAACTAGTTACCATAACTAGCATCCACGATTAACTCCGGACATCATAATGTCTCCAGCTAGTGAGAATCAGCTGCTTGGATACACCAAGGAGTATACCTCGTGCTAGTCTCGACAGAATTGATGGTGTCCAAATCCATCAATTCATTGACTAGGGATAATTTCGATACATCACAATTACACATGTAGAGATACTCACTAGTTGTGATCCAATCACAAATTCTCTCATGTTGTGAATCGTATCGTGGACATTCAGTAAATGAGTTTAAGATCCAATCAAATACATGAAAACATGTATACTCAAATAGTGAATCTTCATTTATCATATAAATGGTTCATACATAAGGCAATTGCCTTACGACATCTCTCATATATTACTAACAAACTCCCACTTGGCCTAATGCCAATCGCTACGGTATCCAATACCATAAGCTCTAACATGACCCTCAAACTTACTTTGAGGTAATGCTTTAGTCAAAGGATCCGCTAAGTTCCTTTCAGTGGGAATTTTCTCGATTTGTATTTCTTTCCTACTGATGATCTCTCTGATAAGATGATAGCGGCGAAGCACATGTTTGGATCATTGATGAGACCACATCAAGTTCAGAGATGAACTTCTTGATCCAAACCGCTTCCTTTGCTGCTTCCAAAGCCGCAATGTATTCTGCCTTAGTGGCAGAATCCGCTATAATGTCAAGCTTGGAACCTTTCCGACTTATTGCGCCTCCATTCTAGGTGAATACATACCCAGACTAAGACATGGAATCATCCTTGTCTGTCTGGAGCTGGCATCCGTATACCCACGTATCACCATGTACCCTTCTCCATATATTAGGAACGTATCCTTAGTTCTTCTTAAGTACTTAAGGATCGTCATAACAGTCACCCAATGATCCATTCCTGGATCAGACTGGTATCTGCTCGTGACACTCAGAGCATACGATACATCGGGCTTCGTACATAACATAACATACATGATAGATCCTATTGCGGATGCATAGGGAATCTTACTCATGCAAATCCTCTCGTCTTCTGTGCGCGGACACATAGACTTCGAAAGGTGTACCCCATGCCTGATGGGTAGGAAACCTTCCTTGGATTCCGACATGCTAAACCTCTTTAGCACTCGGTCTATATATATAGACTGCGAAAGACCAAGCAACCGTTTTGATCTATCTCTATAGATCTTAATTCCAAGGATGTAGGTTGCTTCTCCCAGGTCTTTCATGGAGAATGTCTTGGATAACCAAACCTTAACTGACTGTAAGATTGAAACATCGTTTCCTATAAGTAATATGTCATCGACATACAATACTAGGAACACGACTGCACTCCCACTAACCTTCTTGTATATGTTAGTTATAGCCCTAGAACAATAGGGAACATTTTGTATCATATTCTATAAAGACAAAGGATTGGTTATTATATATTTACATCTTGCTTGTGCCAGCTAAATTAAATATATAATAATGCCCTAGAAAAGTAGGTTTTTATCTACAGCACATCAATTGGCAGAATTAATTATGAGAGGCTGTAGAGAACACTTTCCTAAATGTTCCTAGTCAAGTATTAATATGCAAGGGCAATATTAATACATAAAGACTAGAATGTAGGTCAATTGATGACTTGATCTCATAACTCATGGATATATGACATCAAGTTGACACATGGGTATATATTAGAGAATATATACTGAACTGACCCGCCATGAAAAAGTTTCATGGATCGTCATATGAGTGTCATAAACTTTCTCATGTGACTATTGGTATGAATAGTCCTCAAACCTGAAGTCACTATGGTTCCCTACATAAGGAGTTATGTACTTTGGTATCGTCAAACGTCACCCGTAACAGGGTGGACCATAAAGGCGATTACTGGGTATAAAACAAATTATGCGAAGGGATGTGAGTGATGTAGATGGGATCTATCCCTCCCGTATGACGGGAGTGATATCTGTGGGCCCCTTGATTGAGTAGAACTACTAAAATGCATGGCCATACTCGAAAGAGTCAATATGAGATATTGAGCTCATTTGTTTGAGTTAGTTTACTCAGGGATCAAGAAACACATAGATTGATCGAGGATGACACGGTCTATGCCTCATTGGTCAATCTGATATCAAGGATAGAAGGACACGGTCATACATTATAGTAGTCACGGAAAGGTTAGTCGGATCTTGACTTATTTCGTAACTTGGGTTGCAATGATGTATTGCTAGATGCCGCTCATTGCTTGTGTATCTAAAAGAGTTTAGATCCACTGCCAACGTTATGAGAGCCTATAGGGTCACACACAAAGAGCATGATGATTAGAAGAATTAGTGCATTCTAGTTTGACTAGAATAATTTGGGAATGAGCTTAAGTACAAAATAGTTTTTGGACTTTAAGCTTAATGAGAATTTTAGCTTATTGATTTAATGAGATTAATTCAATATGCTAAGCTTAATTGATTTAATAAGATTAATTCAATATGTTACCTTATTGATTTAATGAGATTAATTCAATATGATAACATAAGCTTATTGGATTAATAAGATTAATTCAACATGCATGAATGCCACATAAGCATGCCACCTAAGCATGCCACATAAGCATGCCACCTAAGCTTGATGAGGTGGAAGGAGACAAAGGGTTTTGACCTTTGGATTTCCCCCACATGTGGCCGGCCAAACAAGGTAACTCCTTGTTTGATTATGTTTCAATGCAATTGATTGCATTGAATGTAATAGGAGGTGAAAGGTTTTTCAATCCTATAAAACACCCCATGGGGTGGCCGGCCAAATGGTTGAAGCTTGAGGCTTGGAGAGAGCTTGGTGGTGAGAGGCTTTGGTTGTGTGGCTTTTGTGAGTGTAGTAAGAAGAGTAGTCTTCTTCTTCCTTTCTCTTTTTCCCTACCTTCCTCTCCTTTAGGGACTTCTCTAGCAAGAAGTAAAGGAGAGCTCTTCTAATTTCTTTTGTGAGACAAGAGCTTGCTCGTGTGGATACATATAGAGGCACGGACATTTGAACGTGCTAAAAGATACAACAAACCCAAGGAGAAGCGGGATTTCAAAAGGGCACGCAACAAAGGTAATATTCTCCTATAACATAGGTTTTGAGAAATTTATTTTGTCTGAGGTTTTCTTTCATAAGGATCACTTGGAAGGGATCCTATTTTTCCGCTATGCATATGCTATTTTGCATAAGAGATCCCTACAAAGGGTATCGAGCCACTTATAAAGATCGATAAAAATAGGTTTCTCTATATATGATATATAAGTAGGATAAATTTTATTATGAGTTGATAATTGCATTAGCAATTTTTCAAACATAATAAAATATCCGATGTCTTTTAAAAGTTAAAATTGACATGGTGCATGGTTATGGCCTAGTCCCAAAAAGTTTGTGAATGTGTGTGTTGTAATTCTTAATACGGCCTGCGTGTCGTGCCTTTCTCCTAAAATTCTTGTTGTAAAATTAGTTTTAGACTCGAATGTAACTCGAGTATTTCTCCTTTTGTAATATACGCAACAAAGATGGAGGGTCCATTGGAAGATGATGTTACAAGGAGGAAGTCAACAACACAAGACAACCAAAAGGAAGCACTTGGGAGAAGATGCTATCCCTAGGTTGACCAATCAATCTTTTCATTGGCTTGAGAAGATTGTAGAATAAGGGTCATAACCATGACACGCTTAGTTTAATATGTATGTGATGCATGTTAATTTAGCTTGTATGTGATGCATGTTAATTTAGCTTATATGTGATGTATGCTAATATGTATGTGATGCATGTTTAAGTTTATATCTTAATAAGTCAAAAACAATATGCCTACCAAAGTTTGGTACTCACTACTTCCTCGATCATTTGTTGTTGGGTTTGCCAAAGCAAAGCAATGCATTTTATCTTGGAAGAGTGCGAGTGGACAATCGTGATGTCCCGCTATCAAACTTGGTTAAGACTTAATTAAGATAGTAGAGGCATATATTAGCTTTGAACATAAGTTTTAAAAATTAGTTTTGTGTGATTTCCGAACATCAACTTTGTCTTAGAAGTGGTCGTTGCTCCGATATCAAAGAAGGCCTCTGTGCCTCGCCACGACCTGGAAGCTGGTTTAGGAATAAGCACTAAACTAATCTAAACATAACCAAAGCTATTAAAGAGTTACATCAGATGTAATTGGCAAAAGATTGCCTACCTAATCATACTACGTCTTGGGCGATTAGCCAAAGGTAACTCAAGACGAAGTATGATGTGGATCTTTATCCCATATAAATTTATAGCTAAATAGAAGCTAATGATGTAAGCAAAATGTGTTTGCCTACATCAATAATTAGCTCATATCAAAGCTATGAGAATTTAGTGGGAGCCTCATTTAATTAAAGGCCTAATTAAATGACTTAGGTATGATACTTAATTTTGCATTTTAATGTTGTAGATCACCATGTCATCTAACACGACACACCCCTTCAACTTGCGATCTGTCCTTGAGAAAGACAAGCTCAATGGAGCTAACTTTCTAGACTGGTATAGGAACTTGAGGATTATCCTCGAGCAAGAACGTAAACTGTATGTCCTAGAGCAGTCTATCCCTGAAACACTCCTGCGCCACTGTGGAAAAGGATGCTTATAAGAAGCATCAAGATGACGCATTAGATGTGTCATGTCTTATGCTTGCCACCATGAACTCTGAGCTTCAGAAGCAACATGAGAACATGGATGCCTATGATATGGTTGAGCATTTGAAACAACTATATCAAGGACAAGCCAGGCACGAGCGTTTTGAAGTGTCTAAGGCTCTTTTTGCATGCAAGATGCAAGAAGGAACACCTGTAGGAACTCACGTACTTAAAATGATTGGGTACGTTGAGAACCTTGAAAGACTAGGTTTTCCACTGAGCCAAGAATTGGCAACCGATGTTATCCTGCAATCGTTGCCGGAAGCATATAATCAATTCCTCATGAATTATAACATGAATGAAATTGATATGTCTTTGCCTGAGATTCTCAGCATGTTAAGAACTGCTGAACCGAATCTCAAGAAGAAAGTTAGTAACGTACTAATGGTCAAGAAGGGCAAAGGTAAGCGCAAAGGCAAGGGTAAGACCCAAGCCAAAGGCAAGGCCAATTCATCCACTTCAAAGGGTAAAGGTAAAGTACCTAAGGAAGGGGACTGTTTCCATTGCGGTGAGACTGGACACTGGAAGCGGAACTGCAAAGTCTACCTTGAGGAAGTAAAGAATAAAAGAAGTGGGACTTCTGCCTCAGGTATACACGTTATAGAAGTTAATCTATCTATTTCTTCTACATGGGTATTAGATACCGGATGTGCATCTCACATTTGTACTAATGTGCAGGGACTGAGAAATAGTAGACTAATGGCAAAGGGCGAAGTGGACCTACGAGTAGGCAATGGCGCAAAAGTTGCTGCTGTAGCTGTAGGAACATATTCTTTGTCTTTGCCCACTGGGCTTATCTTAGAACTAGAGGAGTGCTTTTATGTACCTGCATTAACGAAGAACATAATTTCTGTATCTTGTTTAGACAAGAAAAACTTTTCTTTTATAATAAAGGACAAATGTTGTTCCATTTATTTGAATGAAATGTTCTATTGTAATGCACCACTTATGAATGGTCTCTATGTTCTAGATTTAGAAAACCCAATTTATAACGTAAATACCAAGCGGTTCAAATCGAATGATTCGAACCAAACATATCTCTGGCACTGTCGCCTAGGTCACATAAATGAAAAACGCATATCCCAACTCCATAAAGATGGATTATTGGACTCATTTGATTTTGGATCATATGAGGTATGCGAATCTTGTCTTTTAGGAAAGATGACTAAAACTCCATTTAGTGGACATGGCGAGAGAGCGACAGACTTGTTAGGACTCATACATACTGATGTATGTGGCCCTTTCAATGTCGGCAGAGGAGGCTATAAGTACTTTATTACTTTCACTGATGATATGAGTAGATTTGGCTACTTATATTTGATGAGACATAAGTCAGAATCCTTTGAAAAGTTCAAAGAATTCAAGAATGAAGTACAAAACCAACTTGGTAAGCGTATTAAGCTACTTCGATCAGATCGAGGTGGTGAATACCTTAGTCAAGAGTTTCGTGATCACCTGGCTGAGTGTGGGATAATATCCCAACTCACTCCACCTAGAACACCACAATGGAATGGTGTATCTGAGAGGAGAAATCGTACTCTATTAGATATGGTACGATCAATGATGAGTCAGACTGATCTACCTACTTCCTTTTGGGGTTTAGCTCTAGAGACAGCCGCTTTCACACTTAATCGCGTCCCATCAAAAGCCATAGAAAAGACACCATATACGTTATGGACTGGGAAGAGTCCCAATATGCCTTTTATAAAGATTTGAGGTTGTGAAGCTTATGTGAGACATCAAGTCTCAGATAAACTAGGACCCAAATCAGATAAGTGTTATTTTGTAGGATATCCCAAGGAAACTAAGGGATATTACTTTTACAATCCCACACTTGGCAAGGTGTTTGTTGCCAGAAATGCTGTCTTTCTAGAAAGAGAATTTATTTCTAGACAAACTAGTGAGAGTAAAATTCATCTTGAAGAAATTCAAGATGAAGATAACACATAGGCTTCGATGGAAAATGAATAGGCACCACAAAGTGTTGTGGATGAGGAAATTGTTGCCCAAAGAGTTGTGGAGCAAACACCTGTTCAAGTAGACCAACCTCTTCGTAGATCTGATAGGATCCGTCGTCAACCCGAGAGATATTATTTTCTCTTGACTGACAACGGTGAAGTATTGCTTGTCGATCTTGACAAGCCAACATCCTATCAAGAAGCTATGATGAGCCCAGATTCCGAGAAATGGCTAGAGGCCATGAGATCCGAAATGGAATCCATGTACACTAACCAAGTATGGACCTTGGTTGATCCACCTGAAGGGGTAAAACCTATTGGTTGTAAGTGGGTCTTTAAAGTAAAGACTGACATGGATGGTAATAAGCATACCTATAAAGGTAGATTGGTGGCTAAAGGATTCAAACAAATTCATGGTATTGACTATGATGAAACCTTTTCACCAGTTGCGATGCTTAAATCCATTCGGATCATACTTGCTATTGCAGCTTACCACGATTATGAGATCTGGCAGATGGATGTCAAAATCGCTTTTCTGAATGGAAAGCTACTCAAGGATGTGTACATGACACAGCCTGAGGGTTTTGAAGATCCAAAGCATCCTGGAAAGGTATGCAAACTGCAAAGGTCCATTTATGGACTAAAGCAAGCCTCTCGAAGCTGGAATCTTCGATTCGATAATGCAATCAAGGAGTTTGGTTTCATCAAGAATGAAGATGAACCTTGTGACTACAAGAGAAATAGTGGGAACACAGTTGTATTACTTATCTTGTATGTAGATGACATACTTCTCATTGGAAATGATATTCCCTCACTCCAATCTGTGAAGATGTGGTTAGGGAATTATTTCTCGATGAAAGACTTAGGTGAAGCTGCGTATATTTTAGGCATCAAGATCTATAGAGATAGATCTAAGAGATTACTTGGCCTAAGTCAGAGTACATATATTGATAAAGTGCTAGATCGTTTTGCTATGCAAAATTCCAAGAAAGGATTTCTACCTTTATCACATGGTGTGAGTCTTTCGAAGACTCAATGTCCCTCTTCAAAGGAGGAGAGAGATCGCATGGATAAGATCCCTTATGCATCTGCTATAGGGTCTATCATGTACGCCATGCTTTGTACTCGTCCTGACGTCTCGTATGCTTTGAGCATGACGAGTAGATACCAGTCAGATCCAGGTGAAAGTCACTGGATAGCAGTCAAAAATATTCTTAAATACTTATGAAGAACGAAATAATATTTCCTGATATTTGGAGGCAATGAGGAGCTAACTGTAAAGGGTTACAGTGATGCAAGCTTCCAAACAGACAAGGATGACTATAGATCGTAATCGGGGTACGTGTTTTGCCTGAATGGTGGAGCTGTGAGTCGAAGAGTTCAAGCAGACACGCGATTCTTGATTCTACAAGCGAGTATATTGCGTCGATGCAAAGAAAGGAGGTTGTTTGGCTCCGCGAGTTCATCAGTGAACTTGGGGTAGTTCCTAGCATTGCAGATCCAATAGATCTCTATTGTGACAACAATGGGGCTATTGCACAGGCTAAGGAACCTCGATCACATCAGCGGACCAAACACATACTGCGGCGCTTCCATCTCATTCGAGAGATCATCGATAGAGGAGATGTGAGGATATGCAGAGTACTGGCAGAAGCTAACATCGCAGATCCATTGACCAAGGCTTTGGCACAGAGGAAGCATGATGGTCACACTAGGTCACTAGGTATTAGATATCATATGGATTGGTACTAGTGTTAGTGGGAGATTGTTAGTTATAGCCCTAGAACCAATCATGTGATGGTTGAATAGGGAACATTTTGTATCATATTCTATAAAGGTAAAGGATTGGTTATTATATATTTACGTCTTGCTTGTGCCAGCTAAATTAAATATATAATAATGCCCTAGAAAAGTAGGTTCTTATCTACAACACATCAATTGGCAGAATTGATTATGAGAGGCTGTAGAGAACACTTTCCTAAATGTTCCTAGTCAAGTATTAATATGCAAGGGCAATATTAATACATAAAGACTAGCATGTAGATCAATTGATGACTTGATCTCACAAGTCATGGATATATGATATCAAGTTGACATATGGGTATATATTAGAGAAAATATACTGAACTGACCCGCCATGAGAAAGTTTCATGGATCGTCATATGAGTGTCATAAACTTTCTCATGTGACTATTGGTATGAATAGTCCTCAAACCTGAAGTCACTACGGTTCCCTACATAAGGAGTTATGTACTTTGGTATCGTCAAACGTCACCCGTAACAGGGTGGACCATAAAGGCGATTACTGGGTATATAACAAATTATGCGGAGGGATGTGAGTGATGTAGATGGGATCTATCCCTCCCATATGATGGGAGTGATATCTGTGGGCCCCTTGATTGAGTAGAACTACTAAAACGCATGACCATGCTCGAATGAGTCAATATGAGATATTGAGCTCATTTGTTTGAGTTAGTTTACTCAGGGATCAAGAAACACATAGATTGATCGAGGATGACACGGTCTATGCCTCATTGGTCAATCTGATATCAAGGATAGAAGGACACGGTCATACATTATAGTAGTCACGGAAAGGTTAGTCGGATCTTGACTTATTTCGTAACTTGGGTAGCAATGATGTATTGCTAGATGTCGCTCATTGCTTGTGTATCTAAAAGAGTTTAGATCCACTGCCAACGTTATGAGAGCCTATAGGGTCACACACAAAGAGTATGATGATTAGAAGAATTAGTGCATTCTAGTTTGACTAGAATAATTTGGGAATGAGCTTAAGTACAAAATAGTTTTTGGACTTTAAGCTTAATGAGAATTTTAGCTTATTGATTTAATGAGATTAATTCGATATGCTAAGCTTAATTGATTTAATAAGATTAATTCAATATGTTACCTTATTGATTTAATGAGATTAATTCAATATGATAACATAAGCTTATTGGATTAATAAGATTAATTCAACATGCATGAATGCCACCTAAGCATGCCACATAAGCATGCCACATAAGCTTGATGAGGTGGAAGGAGACAAAGGGTTTTGACCTTTGGATTTCCCCCACATGTGGCCGGCCAAACAAGGAGTGTTGATTATGTTTCAATGCAATTGATTGCATTGAATGTAATAGGAGGTGAAAGGTTTTTCAATCCTATAAAACACCCCATGGGGTGGCCGGCCAAATGGTTGAAGCTTGAGGCTTGGAGAGAGCTTGGTGGTGAGAGGCTTTGGTTGTGTGGCTTTTGTGAGTGTAGTAAGAAGAGTAGTCTTCTTCTTCCTTTCTCTTTTTCCCTAACTTCCTCTCCTTTAGGGACTTCTCTAGCAAGAAGTAAAGGAGAGCTCTTCTAGTTTCTTTTGTGAGACAAGAGCTTGCTCGTGTGGATACATATAGAGGCACGGACATTTGAACGTGCTAAAAGATCCAACAAACCCAAGGAGAAGCGGGATTTCAAAAGGGCACGCAACAAAGGTAATATTCTCCTATAAGATAGGTTTTGAGAAATTTATTTTTGTACGAGGTTTTCTTTCGCAAGGATCACTTGGAAGGGATCCTATTTTTCCGTTGCGCATATGCTATTTTGCATAAGAGATCCCTACAGTACACACAAGGTTCGTCTGGATTTTGTGAGAAATCAAACTTTTTGATTGTCTCATCAAAACGGATATTCCAGCTCCTGGATGCTTGCTTCAATCCATATATGAACCGTCGCAATTTGCATACCTTGGTTTTATCAACCGATGTGAAACCCTCAGGCTGTATCATATACACGTCCTCGAGCAGATTTCCATTAAGGAAAGCTATTTTCACATCCATCTGCCATATCTCATAATCATAATGAGCTGCTATGGCCGGAGCATCCGAATGGATTTAAGCATAGCTACAGGTGAATAGGTTTCGCCATAATCAACACCTTGTTTTTGACGATATCCTTTCGCTACTAATCTAGCTTTATAGGTAATCACATTACCATCCATGTCGGTTTTCTTCTTGAAAACCCACTTGCACCCTATAGGCTTTATGCCTTCAGATGGGTCAACCAAGTTCCAAACTTGGTTTTCATACATGGAATTCATTTCCGACTTCATGGCATCAAGCCATTTATCCCTTTCTGAACTTGTCAGCACTTCTTCATAACTGGTAGGCTCCTCATCATCAATGAGTAACACGTCGTTCGATTCACTTACGAGAAATCCATATCTCTCAGGAATGTTGCATGTTCTACCAGATCTACGAAGATGCGGTGTTACAATAGGTCCAGCCGATTGCTCATCACTATTAGTTATCAGCTGTTGTGCTTCACCAGGTATCTCATCAATGTCTATTTGAGTCTCTTGAGCCTCCTCAAGCTCGACGACACTCCCACTGTTTTCTTGCAAGAGAAACTCTTTCTCTAGAAACACAGCATGCCTTGAAACAAACACCTTTTGTTCCACAAGATGATAGAATTGGTAACCCCTTGTTTCCTTAGGGTATCCAATAAATAGACATTTATCAGACTTAGCATCCAATTTGTCTGATACAGTCCGCTTCACATAAGCAGGACAACCCCATATCTTCAATTAAGATACATGAGGTTTCTTACTATTCCATATCTCATATGGAGTAGTAGAGACTACCTTGGTTGACATTCTGTTTAACAAGTAAACAGCTGTCTGAAGTGCATAGCCCCAAAAGGACTTGGGAAGGTTCGCATGATTCATCATTGACCTGACCATGTCCAACAAGGTCCGGTTACACCTCTCAGATACACCATTATGCTGTGGTGTATATGGCGGAGTCCATTGAGACAATATACCATTGTCTCTTAGGTGATCAAGAAACTTCTGACTCAAGTATTCACCACCTCAATCTGATCAAAGTATTTTAATACTCTTGTCATGTTGTTTCTCTACTTCATTTCTGAATTCTTTGAACCTTTCAAAGGCTTCAGACTTGTGTTTCATCAAGAACACATACCCAAACCGTGAGTGTTCATCGGTGAAGGTAATGAAGTAGCTATAGCCTCCTAAAGCTTGAGTTGACATAGGTCCACATACATCAATATGTATTAGACCTAGTAACTCTCCCACTCGTTCACCTTTTCTTGAAAAAGGTAAGTTAGTCATCTTGCCTTTTAAGCATGATTCACATGTATCGTATTAATCCAATTCAAACGATTCCAGAATTCCACATCGGTGTAATTCGGACATGCGTTTCTTGCTTACATGGCCAAGACGACAATGTCATATGTAGGAGTCTATTTGATTATCCTTTTGAGCATGCTTGTTGCTCGCTTCGATATTGCAAATGTCACTGGATACGTCCAACGTATAAACACCATTGCTTAAAGTTCTAGTCCCATAAAGAACTCCATTCAAAGTTATGTAACATCAATTGTTACTAAAAGTCAAATGGTACCCATTTCTATTCAAACAAGAAATAGAAATGATGTTCTTTATCAACGAAGAAACATAAAAGCAATTGTCCAGTTCTAAGACAAGTCCTGCAGGGAGTTTCAACAAATACGTTCCGATGGCGAGTGCAGCAACCTTTGCTCCATTCCCAACACGTAAATTTGACTCTCCCTTGACGAGTCTTCTTCTATACCTTAGCCCATGTATGTCATTACATATATGTGAGCCACACCCAGTATCCAATACCCAAGTGTCTAAGGAAATAGAATGACAATCAATAACGAAGATATATGAAAAAGATGGAGCATCTTATGCCTTATTCTTCTTCACGGACTCAAGATAAATCTTATAATTTCTTCGCCAATGGCCCTACTTGCCATAATGATGGCAAGTGCCCTTTTGAGCTGGTTTTGCCTTTTTAACCTTTTTCTTCTTCCCTTTCTATTGTTCCTTTGACTCCCTCTTAGAACCTTTCTTCGAGGAATCAACTAACAACACCGTCCCCTGCTCATGCTTCTCAGAAGGCTCCACAGTCTTCAACATGTTGAGCAGTACCACAGATGAACCTTCTTGCATCTCAGAGGTGAAGAGGAGCTTGGAGACTTTGAACCTTTCGAATCTCACTTGCTTATCAAACAACTCATAAAGATGAAGGACTACGATATGAGCATCCATATGCTCATGCTGCTTTTGTAGCTTGGGTTCCATCGCGGCTAGCATGATGCAACTCATTTGTTCAGAATCACTCACATGTTTCTGATAGGCCAACAATTGGTCTAGAGTTGCATCATCACTAGGACGGGCAGGAAGAGGCGCTTCGAGGACATTTGCAAGCTTTTCAACCTTGAGAACAATTCTCAAGTTTCTAAGCCAGTCCAAGAAGTTCGGCCCAGTCAATTTATTCGAATCCAAAATGGAACGCAAATTCAAAGACATCATGATCAATCTTAGAAATACAAAACGAGCATATATGAGAAAATGATTTTAAAATGCATCAATATACATTTATAAATCCCATTCATTTTTCAAATTTCAAAAACCCCAAAATCACTTCGGGAGATCGTAGGTCCATCTCCGAATGGGCTGATATCCATCATAGTTATGAACAACCTTGGAGAGAGTCCAACAAGTCATTCATAACTACGACGGTAGGTATCAACTATACCGATTGCATATCACGTATATGCAACTATCACAATGTGCTATCAACTAATTGAATGTTCACACATACATCGGGTTGTTAACACATTAACTAGTATGCATCATATGCATAGCACCCAACTTCACCTCCCTTTACATCGACCTTGGAGAGAGTCCAACAAGCCGATGCTCCAAGTTAAAGCCAACCCATTAATCGGGAAATAGTTTTAATATGTTTAGAGCGCATTCAACCAATTAGCCCAGCTTGGAGAGAGTCCAACAACCAAAGCTAACGATTGACCTCTGACTCTTACCATATTAGTATTAAACTATTCCATGGTTTGAACATGTTCGGGTTCGAGTCGGGCTTGGAGAGAGTCCAACAACCCAAACAAAAAACGGAACTCTGGTTCAAACCATATTAATGGAAGGTGTAGGCTTTAATATTGTTTAAAGGATTTTATGTCTCATCCTCTTTGCATGCAAATAACTATTTTCTACATGGCATGACATACATGGCATACATCTACATGTCACGACACGCATGACATTATGATATGCATCTAATGCAATTACATGGCATACAATTATGTCATGTACATAATTTCCTTATATGTCATAACTATTTATGGAAATAAAATATGTTTAAGATTTGATTCTCCAAATCAAATGATGATTAAATTAGGAAACAAATTTCCAAATCTAATCACATATTTTATTTGTGGAAATAGTTGATTAAGGAAAGTCAATTTAGGAAACCAATTTCCTAAATCTTCAAAACTACTTATGGAAAAAAAATATTTTAAGATTTGATTTCCCAAATCAAATCAAGATTAAATTAGGAAACAAATTTTCAAAATCTAATCAAATATTTTATTTATGGAAAATATCAATTTCCATAAATACTTCCAACTTTCCAAAAGTGGAAGATTTCCATAAATACTTCTAGACTTTCCAAAATTGAAAATTTTCCATAAATACTTCTAATATCCAAAATTAGAAAATTTCCAGAAATAACATTATGACTATCGCAAAACCATTTTTACGATTATGTCGAAACACAACCTGGGCTCTGATACCATCACGCTGGGTTTCCACACGCGTAGCATCACAAGTAGTGTGTTCGAACATGTTTCGCAAACATGTGCACAGCGGAAGAAATAAAAATAATAAATCTACATTTATTACAACACACACATCACACGCATGCATAGTACAACATGTGTATACATAACCGTAAATTTAAATTTTGCAATAAAAGAAATTTAACTACATATACCTTTCATATCACGTGTAGCGGGAACGGCATCAACCGGAACGATCCTCGCTAGAATCGTCTCTAATCGTATCCACGCCGAGTATCCTTAGGATGACTTCGCTAAGCCACGAGCTTCGTCTTCGTACGGGTTACTAGCCTCGTGTTGAAGACGACGTGATCGAGAGATGATCACGATCCGAATCCAAATTCGGACCCAAAAATGAGTCCTCAAGACTCGCTTCTCCGAAGAGGTATTCGTCAACCGATTGACGAATCCTTCGTCCTCCACCTCAGAGGATTACCGGAGATCGAATCCCCGGTAAGTTAGCCACTGTCAAAGCTCTAACCGTCGTCAAAACGACGCTCCGACAAGAGGAGAACAAGCTGTCCAGAAAACTGGACAGCTTTGGTGGAGGAGATAGGCGCCGGCCAACCAAGGGAAGATAAAGCTCACCTTGATGTCAAACCTAAAGGAGATCACCGGAGGGTCGCCGGAGGATCACCGGCTGAAGCTTGGACGCCGGCAAGGAGCTGGACGGCGGCACAAGGTGCTGGGCGGCAATGGAGGTTGGCGCCAACTCTTAGAGGGGATGAAGTGGGCGGCAACTATTGCTAGGGTTTTGGATTAGGGCTTAATTATCCCTTAAGCCCTCTTTTATAGAGAACTAATTCTCTTAATGGTTATTGGATCATAACCATTAGGCCCGTTAACCCGCTCCATTAAGATAAGTTAAAATAAATCAAACCATGATGGTTTATTTTAAGTTAAAACGAACCGAACCAACTTTTGGTTCATTCGTTTAAAATAAACCAAACCCTTTGGTTTATTCTCCTCCATTGGATTAGAACCAAACCATTTTGGTCCATCCATTATTTCTTCATAAGACACGGCCCATCCATGCTTCCATTGCGACTGAAATGATTTCATGCTCGCTCCATGTTTGGTCCAACCAAACTTAGTTTCTCTCGGTCTGAGAATCTCATTCTCAAGCTCGTTTTAAATCCTTCGGATTACGCTCATTGTGTGTGTGACCAAATTGGTTCTCAGTTTATGTTGGTCGTCTATAATTAACCATTAATTATAGAATGATCATGAGTGGCACCTAGTAGTACATCATTATCCCCAATTAACCGAAAAGATCAACGCTTGATCCAGAACTATTTTTGAAACCCTTCAGTAGCTCGAATGATTCGTGCCTCATTCCCTTCACTCATCTTATACCCACTTGGTTCAGAACATGGTCTATAGTGTCAGTCCCCACTAGGCTGACTACGTCACACCTTGCCCAAGTATCATTTCCTCGTCCTACGGATTCCAGTTACTGCACATGTATCGAAGAGTACCTTACTCTAAACATGTAATGCTTTGGCCAAAGACTTTAGTAACAATCCGACGAGAGGCCATGGGTATACATCTCCTCACAAGGAGTGGTGAATCCTTTATAGGCTATTCAAAACACCTTCGATCACTTCGACTTATACCCAATCATCCCGGGTCCACATCTCCTTAGAGATGCTTGCTTAAGATGTCAAAGCATAAGTCTCTATGATCAAGATGACTTGAATACCGCAAGTCAAAAGAACATCGCACTTAAGCTACAGTAAGAACTTCATTGACATATCTATATATGCAGAGAACCATATGAAGTCTTACGACTGGTCACTCCAATGAACTAGTTACCATAACTAGCTTCCACGATTAACTCCGGACATCACAATGTCTCCAGTTAGTGAGAATCAGCTGCTTGGATACACCAAGGAGTATACCTCGTGCTAGTCTCGACAGAATTGATGGTGTCCAAATCCATCAATTCATTGACTAGGGATAATTTCGATACGTCACAATTACACATGTAGAGATACTCACTAGTTGTGATCCAATCACAAATTCTCTCATGCTGTGAATCGTATCATGGACATTCAGTAAATGAGTTTAAGATCCAATCAAATACATGAAAACATGTATACTCAAATAGTGAATCTTCATTTATCATAAAAATGGTTCATACATAAGGCGATTGCCTTAGGACATCTCTCATATATTACTAACAGCGAGTACCTCTTGGGAGAGTTTAGGAGTTACTTATCAGAGTCTTGGATTCAATCCCAATTGTCCGCACCTGGCACACCCCAGCAGAATGGTGTGGCAGAGCGAAGGAACATGACTCTTATGGAGATGGTCAGATCTATGATGAGTTATTCTGAGTTACCTGATTCGTTCTGGGGGTTTGCTATGGAAATGGCAGCACACATTCTGAACTTGGTTCCATCTAAGTCAGTACCCTGTACTCCCACAGAGTTGTGGACTGGGCGAAAGCCTAGTCTAAGACATATTCGGATTTGGGGTAGTCCAGCACATGTGCTGAAGGGAGATGCTGGTAAGTTGGATTCTCATACAGAAGTACGCTTGTTTGTTGGCTACCCTAAGGGAACGAAGGGTGGTTTATTCTATAGTTCTAGAGATCATAAGTTGATCGTGAGTACGAATGCCAGATTTCTAGAGGAGGACTATGTGATAAACCACAAGCCCATGAGTAGGATTGTTCTTGAGGAATTGACAGGGGAAGTCCCGACATCAGTACCACCGGTACAAGAGGAGATACCACAAGTCACTGCACCGCGTGTCACAGAGCATACACAGGAGGCACCTCGTCGTAGTGGGAGGGTTGTTAGACAACCCGAAAGATTCATGTTTTTGGGAGAGTCTTTGGACTTAGTCCCTGATGAACATGAACCTGATCCTTGGACATATGACGAGGCACTCCAAGATAGAGATGCGGTATCTTGGCAAAGAGCGATGAATTCAGAGATAGAATCTATGGATTCTAATTAGGTCTGGGAGCTAGTAGAACCACCCGATGGTGTAAAAGCCATTGGATGCAAGTGGATCTACAAGAGAAAGAGAGGAGTAGATAGGAAGGTTGAGACCTTCAAAGCTAGGCTTGTTGCGAAAGGGTATACTCAGAAAGAGGGTATCGATTATGAGGAGACCTTTTCGCCGGTAGCTATGTTTAAGTCTATCCGGATTCTCTTATCTATAGCTGCTCATATGGATTATGAGATTTGACAGATGGATGTCAAGACAACTTTCCTTAATGAAAGTCTTGAGGAGAACATCTATATGCGGCAACTAGAGGGATTCATTGCTAAAGGCAAAGAGCATCTTGTATGTAAGCTTAATCGGTCCATTTATGGATTGAAGCAAGCTTCTTGATCTTGGAACATCCACTTTCATGAGGTAATCCAGTCATATGGATTTATTCAAAGTCCGGATGAGCCTTGTGTATACAAGAGATGTGATGAAAACGTAGTGGTATTTCTTGTACTATACGTAGATGACATTTTGTTAGTTGGCAACAATATCAGAGTGTTATCAGACGTTAGGGTATGGTTGTCCAAACAGTTTGACATGAAGGACTTGAGAGAAGTGGGACACATCCTTGGGATCAAAGTAATAAGGGATCGTAAGAAAAGGATGTTGTGCTTATCTCAAGCTTCATACATTGACACTATCCTTGCTCGTTTTAGCATGCAGAACTCCAAGAAATGTTTTCTACCTTTTAGGCATGGAGTTCCTTTATCTAAAGAGATGTGTCCCAAAACATCAAAGGAGATAGAGGAGATGAAGGCGGTTCCTTATGCTTCGGCAGTAGGAAGCCTCATGTATGCTATGCTATGTACGAGACTAGATATCTGCTTTGCCGTGGGCATGGTTAGCAGATAGCAGAGTAATCCTAGACAGGGACATTGGACTGCGGTGAAGCATATATTGAAGTACCTGAGAAGGACTAGGGATTATATGCTGGTTTACCGGGCAGATCAATTAGTCCTTGTGGGTTACACGGATTCGGATTTTCAATCAGATAGAGACAACAGTAAGTCTACCTTGGGGTTTGTGTTTACTTTTGGAGGTGGAGCCATAGTATGGAGGAGTGTCAAGCAGAAATGCATGGCGGACTCTACCATGGAAGCTGAGTATGTGGCAGCCTCTGAGGTAGCCAAGGAAGCTGTATGGCTCAGGAACTTCTTGATGGACTTGGATGTGATTCCTGGTTTGCCCAGATCTATCACAATTTATTGTGATAATAGTGGTGCAGTTGAAAACTCGAAGGAACCATGAGCCCATAAGGCAAGTAAACACATAGAGCGCAAGTACCACCTGATACGAGAGATCGTAAAGCGAGGAGAAGTAGCTGTCGCCAAGATTGCATCAGAGGATAACCTGGCAGATCCATTTACTAAGGCCCTTCCAGTGAAAGCGTTTGATAGTCATGTGGAGGTCATGGGGATCAGATGTATCGCAGTGTGATGACAGCATAGTCTTTTAGTATAAGTGGGAGATTGTTGGAATGTATACTGAAAGCCTAGCTCTTTTTGTATAAACATTTTATTTTGAAATAAGAATCACATGATCATTGTTTGCACTTTATTATATGTGTGCACATTGTCTAATATTTTACATTGTAGATAACATGGTGCTTGGTGTGGCACAGAAGATCATGTTATCAGTCTCTTGTAGAATATAAGTAGAGGCTCACAACCAAGATGGTTTTGGACAAACCATTGGCATGGTTGTAGTGTAGCTTGGTATTGTTTTTTCTTGAACATAGAGTTACACTAGTACACTTAGGTGTATTGAGCAGGACCGACATAGAGGTGATTCAATTTATTGATGACTACATAATTGAATCGGACCTCGGATATTATGTTGTACATGCTCTTAATCCCGATATAATAACGGGCACATGTACTTAGTATTTATTTCTTTGATTTACCATAGGGTGAGATTTAGATGGATTAAATCAATATGCCCGGTAAGTTGGGAAATAATATTATTTACATGGTGTGCCGTTGATTATAGGAGGAAACCGTGTCCTATATATTAGGTTGATGATGTCCCCTTGAGGAGCTCATAAGGTTCATCATGTAAACCCAGCTGGTTGACTTAGTCAACATGATGATAAGGTTGAGTGGTACTACTCGAGGAGTAAGATGTTAATTAATTTATGGTCAGTAAATCAATTAATTGATGGACATTCGATATCTTAAACACGGGGAGATGGATGTACAAATAATATATGGAGCCCATATTAATTTATGGGGTTGTTGAGGTCGTTCAATGATGATCCTCTAGTGGAATGGAACATCATTGATGGATCAAGTTTGTGTGGTTCCGATCCATCGGGTGGCCAAGATCCAACTCCTCCTCATGGTCCCTATCGTAGCCTAACATAATCCTCATGAAGCCTAGATCCAAGGATGTAAAACAAAACTCTAGAACTGACGGTTGGGATTAAATCGCTAGATCCGACGGTTGGGATGAAACCATAGATCTGACGGTTGGGATGAAACCCTAGATTCGACGGTTGGGATGAAACCCTAGATCCGACGGTTGGGATGAAACCCTAGATTCGATGGTTGGGATAAACCCTAGATCCGACGGTGGAGATTAGATCCCTAGATCCGACGGTGGAGATTAAAGGAGGCTTAAGCCCAATTCTATAAATAGAGGGCTTAGGCTTGGGCGGCAAGGATAGTGCTTGGAAATTAGGGTTTTCCTATCTAGAAGTGGGCGGCAACAAACCCTAAAAGAGTTAGGGTTTTGGGTGGCTAGAAGTGGGCGGCAAGATCTTTGTTCTCCGTAGGGTTTTGGCCGGCGCCCCTCTTCCTCTTCTCATCGTTGGCCGGTTCTCTTCTTCCTCCCTTTCTCCTTGGTGGCCGGCGGCAACATTGATACAAGGTTGGCCGGCATTCATCCATATCCCATCTTGGTGGCCGGCGGCAACATTGCTTCAAGGTTGGCCGGTGCTCAAGAAGCCACTCCTTGGCCGGCGGTTGTATCAAGCCCTTTGGCTTGGTGGCTGGTTCTAGAAAGGAGAAGGAGTTTTGTTTAGTTCTTCTCTTTGTTCGGAGCGAACAAGGAAGAGAAGAACGTGATCTAGGAGGCTTCTACTCGTGGAAGATCTTCGCCCACACGACGTCCACGAAGAGGATAGGACATACGGTAGAAGATCGTGAGGTATAAAAGTTTTTTAACTTTATTTTCTGATCTTAGCATGTTCTTTATGTGTTGATTATACTAGTTTACATTTTTATGTATTTTGTATAATCATGGACCCCGAAGACAAATACAAAAACCGGCGATCCATCCGTCGTCTCTTCCTCAGCTAACCAACTAGAAGAGTTGTGTTGCTTGAACAACTAGTTTGTTCAAGCGATCACTCAAGTTGTTAGCACGACGACGAATTGGTTGTGCTAAGGAAACTCATCCCATCCGGATTAGTTCTTTCATTAGTGAAAATTTTAATCCGGGGACATGGGAGCCAATGAGCCTCCGAAGCAACTACCAACAAGCAAAACATATAGGGTTTTAAGAGTAGTTTTTGCACACATCTCATTACATTTTTATGTTAGTTTCATGCATATGTCACTCTATTTTGCATGCATTTCCTATTTTCTGGTTCGGAGGTCTGCTCTTTGTACTTTTGTGTGTAGGATAGCATTTCGGGGGAAAAAGGCGCACTTTCGGAGCAAAAGAAAGACATTTTGCAGCTAGACGCAGAATGGGACACGGTCAGGGCATGTGGCTACACATGTCCATGTCTAATGGGCAAGATCAGCCACCCTAGGGTCGTACATGGCCTGGTCGTATGTTTCCACACGACCATGTGGCGGCCCGCTAGATTTGAGCGACTAGGGTTTTTCTGAATTTTGCAGTGGTCCGAGGTGATGTCTATATAAGGATGGCTCCGCCCAAACCCTGGGGGGGAGGCACGACAGCTAGGACGGCACACCAAAGCCCTATAAAGCTTCGGGAACACACAACGTGAAGGAGGAACGCTGCCAGAGGTTCATGCCTTGCACTTCAACACCGGAGAGAAGGTCACGAAAGCATTGTAATCCTTTGTTCCTACATTTTATTTCTTATGTATTCAAACATAAACATGCTTTGTGATTCTTCCTTCATATATATGGAGTAGTACATTCGATTCTAGGATTAGGGAGTAGCTTGTGTGCACATTACAATGTTGGTTCATGTTAAATTCTGCCTTTGAGTTTGATTTGACAATTGGTAGTTGTTTTTAATATATCTATGCGTGTTTGGTTTTCTAGCTGCTGTGCTTAGGCGATATGAGGTGTGACAACCCTCGTATTTAAGATTTAGGGGATTTTATATAAGGAACCTAGGGGTAAACCTGATCTCCTTTAACTGTAGGTAGAAGGGTGCGATGGAATCAGAAACGGTTCATAATAGGGATTGATTTGACATCCTCGTACTGTCTATCCCGTCCTTTAGTCGGAGATAACTCCCGGTAGATGCGGTGGCTCATCTGAAGAGTGTATGATGTCCCTTCCATAAAACCATAGATAAACGTCTATACAACACCAATTGACAGCATTATTTTGTGATACACAAGCGAAATCGAAGTCCTAGAATAACCTTTGAAGACCTCGACACACTCCCTTCCTCCTCCGTGTGACACCATATAGAGTAAAGTCCACCGACAGCCCTCACCAATCGAAACCTCTTAGAGTTACGTCAGAACAATTACAACCACTGAATATATTGATATTCGAATCCTAGTCCCTGTGGGATCGATAATATTTATTACTTGACGACATCCGTGCACTTGCGGGCATTAAGCACGAGCGCACACTTTGTGTCTTCGACGGTCTCTGTTGTGAGATTTGAGGTCGTGTTCGTGTGCATCAGATACAGAGTATCTAGCTTAGTGTTCTTAGCTAAGTGAATCTATCTGAAACTATCTTACTTCATACTAAACTAGTTAGACTAAAATTTGACTCCAAATAAGCTAAGTATATAATTTCCTAAGCTCTCTTCGTCTAAAGAAGTGGTCATTGTTTGGATTAAAGAAGACCCCTGTGCCTCACCATGATCTAGAAGCTATCTTTTGAAATATTCACTTAGTTGACTAAGGGTTGAACTTGAATCTAACACAAGGTCAAGTAATCTTTATAACACTCATCTTAACTAAGAAAAAAATAAAATTCATCTAAAAAAACTCATAGGAATTACTTGATTGATCATGTATAATGTGTGAGATTGACCCTTGGACAAAATTTCTTTATCTGATTCAAAATCAATTACCTTGTTTTTGTTTCAATTTTAATTATGAAATATCTCATAAATAAAATAAAAACTTTTTTAAGCATTATGTTATTAGTTATTGTAGTGTGCTTTGATCTAAACATTATTATTTTTGAAATGTGCTTTGTAGAATAGGATTTTATTCAATATTATTTATCTATTTCTTATTTCTCTGAAATGAGCCTAGGACTTACCTTAGAAATCATGTACCTATTGATCTAAGGAGCAGTGCATCTCACAAACACTTAGATTTAATTTGGTTATATATTGAACCACGTAGATGGATATGAGATGTTAGGACTTTACTCCTCATTTTATATGTAGATCAAGTGCATTATCATGAATCAAGAAGTATAAATATAAACCAATCACTTAGGTAACCAACTTCTATCAAAATTTAGTGATAAATTAATATTATTTGAGTCAAATGTGAAGTCTTCTTAAGAACACTTTATTAGATGATTTATTTTAAAATATTATTTTCATAGTTCTTAATCAAGTAACTAACTTTTATGTTCGTTTAGAATATGATATGTATTTAATATGCTAATATTTCTTTAATAAACTAAGTATTCTAATATTTTAAAATTTCAAAATATTTTTTAAAACCCTCAATTTTAAAATATTTTTGAATATTTAAATTAAAGATTTTTGTGAACGCTATACTTAAAATGTATTTTTAAATATTTTAAAATATTTGAACTAGCTAAGCAAGAGTCTACCTTTATTTTTACATAAGGAAACCAACTTGAAATTGTTTTTTGAAAAGTGTTTCAAAAATTATTTGATGGTGTCCTCTTCTTCAACACACTCAGACTCCTTATAATTTATTGTTGGGATCTTAAATCTCTTTCCTTGATGTCGGATCTGTCACAAAAAAAATAATGTTAGAAGTGGACTGGCATTACCAGCACGACCCCTCCGATACTCAAGTCAAGATCGGAAGAATGGAATAGTAGTGTTAGTGAAAGCCCTAGAGCCAATCATGTGATGATTGTTGTATGGACTTTATTGTATCATATTCCTATTTATAAAGGCATGGTTATTATATTTACTTGTATTGGTGCCAAATAACTAAATATAATAATGTCCTTGAGTAGTAGGTTCTTATCTATATCAATCGATTGGTTGAATCGATAATGAGATGATATAGAGAACACTACTCTTAATCATTCCTAGTCGAGTATTAACATTCAGGGACAATGTTAATGCGTAGAGACTAGCATGTAGGTCAACAAGATGACTTGATCTCACAAGTCATGGATATGAGATATCAAGTTGACACATGGGTATGCATTGGAGAATGTATACTGAATGACCCGCCATGAGAAAGTATCATGGATCGTTATATGAGTGTCATATACTTTCTCATGTGGCTATTAGTATGACTATTAGTCCTTAGACCTGAAGTCACCATGGTTCCCTACATAAGGAGTTGCATACTTTGGTCACAAACGTCACCCGTAAATGGGTGGACTATAAAGGCGACATCGGGTATGTAAACGAATTATGCGGAGGATGTGAGTGATGTAGATGGGATCTATCCCTCCTATATGGACGGGGGTGACATCGATATTCTTGATAGAGTGAGACCACGAAGTGCATGGCCATGCCCAAATGAGTCAATATGAGATATTGAGCTCATTTGATTAGAGTGAGTCTACTTGGAGTTCAAGATTTAGATTGTACCGAGGATGACACGGTCTATGCCTCGATTGGTCAATCTAGATGTCAAGGATAGAGGGACATTGTCACATATTGTGAGAGTCACAATTAGTAGTCACAAAGGTGATGTTGGAGCTCAACATTCTTGTAACTTGGGTAGCAATGATATGTTGCTAGATACCGCTCATTGCTTATGTTCCTAAATCGGTTTAGGGACATTGCCAACGTTACAAGAACCTATAGGGTCACACACATAAGAGCAATTAGATGGAGATTAGGTTCATATGATGAACCATGAGGATTAGGTTCATGGGATGAACCAAATTGGATTAAGAGTAATTCAAATTAGACTAATTGAGTTAGACTCAAGTTGATTCAAGTGTTGAATGAGTCTAATTGAGATTTGATTCATCAAATCAATTTAAATTAATGAATAGAGATTCATTAAATTAAATTGACTTGAGTCAAGTGGTTAGATTTGATCAACCATGGGAGATTAGAGGTCAAGTTTGACTTGACTTGAGAGGGAAGATGAAAGGTCAAGTTTGACTTGACCAAATGCCATGTCATGATGATGACTAGGCATGGCCGGCCAATGATGGTGCTCCACATCATCATTGACTTGGTCAATTGGTGCCACATCATGAGGGAGACCAAGGGTCATGGGAGTTACATGCATGCATGTAACCCCCCCTCCATGAATTGGCCGGCCACTTTAGGGGTTTCATTAGATGAAATTCATTTGGGTGAGTTAATTCCAACTTCATCTTCTTCCTTGGAACCTTTTCTCTCAAGCTCTCCCTCTCCCATCCCTCTCTTTGGCCGAACCAACCAAGGAGTGCTAGCACACTCAAGGTTGAGTTTTCTCCACCTATTGCTTGTGTGGATACCATAGAGGAGTGTGCACTTGACACTCTCGAGTTCCGGTGAACTTTTGGACGAGCGGGATAAGCGAAGGGCGTCGCTACGAGGGTAACGTTCTAACCTCTTAGATCTAAGGTAGATCTAGGATTTCTGTAAGCACATACATGTAATTATAATTTTATACTTTGCACGGATCCGTGGCCGGGGCTTCCGAGGTTTCCGCAACGCAAAAAGCGGTTTTTACGGCTCGGAAAACCCAATAGTGGTATCAGAGCCACGTGCGAAGCATGTATGTGTTTCATTTTTGTAGTTTTTATATTAGATATAAAAATTACAGATTTATATGTTTCTGTAAATTTTCTTATTTTATAGAATTTTTGGGTATTTTTCTCGTAGAGTCGAAGCAACGAGTGTTGGGACACTCGTAGGCTTCAACCGTCGAGAAAAAGTCTCCGAATCGGCGAGTTCTCGCTTTAGGTTTTTTGGACAGCGACTTAAGTCGCTGTAAGATCATTGTAGGGACACTAGCGAAGTTTATTTTGTGAGTAGGGGCGCTGCCCCTATCCCCGAAAGGGGCCATGTCCCGCGATCGCGCCCGGAAACCGCTTAGCGGGACCGTTTCGGAGGGGTTACTCATAAATTCAAAATAAATTAGGAAAAATTATAGAAATTTTCTGTAAAAATACATAATTTAGAATTATGTATAATTTTGTGATTGTCATGGCCCAATAACCCGATTGGATTGGATTATGTGTGTTGTAATTCATAGTACGGCCTATGTGCCGTTTTGTGGTTGTGCGTGTTGTAGTGTTTGCGACCTGCGCGTCGCACCTCTTCTTTTAATATTCTAGTTGTAAATAGTTTTAGACTCGAATGTAACTCGAGTTTCGTATTTGTAATGTACAAAAATGGAGCGGTGGAAAGTCCACTTGAAGACGAGCTTACGAGAAGGGTGACGACGACACATGGCGGTCAAAGGAAGCGCTTGGAGAAGCTGCTAGCCTTAGGTAGACCGTCCGATCTTCTCATTGACTTGAGAAGATCGTAGTAGGGTCATGACTATATCACATTTAATTATATATATATATATATATATATATATATATATATATATATATATATATATATATATAGATATATATATATATATATATATATATATATATATATATATATATATATATATCTTTATATATATATATATATATATATATATATATATATATATATATATATATATATATATATTTAATTGATTTTGCTTGTATGTATGTGATGCATGCTAGTAGAAAAATGTTTGTATGTATATGATGCATGCTAGGTTAATTTTCTTGTATGTATATGATGCATGCTAGAATAATTAATGTATGTATATGATGCATGCTAATATAGGATAATAAAGGCCTAAATGCGTATAAGATACACATTACGATTAGATTAGATCATAATCGAATCAACTCAAAATGCCTACAGCCTTGATACCCATCACTACCTCGATCATTTGTTGTTGTTGAATCTGCCAAAGCAGAGCAACGCATATTATCTTGGTAGGGTGCGGAGGGACAATCTTGGTCCCGCCTATCACGACTCGGGTTAGAGTAAGCTCAATTAGATTGAGCAAAACTAGTTAACTCAATTGGATCGAGTAGAACTATAGGCATATTCCAATCGTTGGAAAGATAGGTTAAGATCGCATTTACACTAAATCTTGGGCGATTTAGCCAAAGCTAACTCAAGGTCTTTTGTAAATGTGGGTCTTAATCCTATAAACAAGAGTTGCATAGAGATGTAATCGGTAATGTGTTACCCACCGATCGTACTAAGTCTTGGGCGATTTAGCCAAAGCTAACTCAAGGCTTAGTATGATGTGGATCTTATCCCGCAAGAATTATAGCTAGTTTGTATGAATCTAGTAAAAGTGGTTTGACCACATCCATAACTCGATTCTACAAAATTCCTATAATTTAGTGGGAGCATCATTTGATTAAAGGCCTAATTAAATGATAAAAGGAATATGATATTAATTCTCTACATTGTATGTTGTAGATAACTATGTCGACAAACACGAACACTCTCTCTCTGCGATTTGTCCTTGAGAAGGACAAGCTCAATGGAGCAAATTTCCTGGACTGGTACAGGAACCTGAGAATTGTTCTCACCCAAGAAAGGAAGATGTACGTCCTGGAGCAGCCCATTCCGGAGGCACCTCCTGCCAATGCCTCGTGAGCTGACAAAGATGCTTACAAGAAGCATCAAGATGATGCATTAGATGTGTCATGTCTAATGCTCGCGACCATGAACTCTGAGCTTCAGAAGCAACACGAGTTCATGAATGCTTATGATATGGTTGAACATCTTCGTCAACTATATCAAGGACAAGGTAGGCATGAGAGATATGAAGTCTCTAAGGCATTATTTGGGTCCAAAATGCAAGAAGGGACTCCCGTAGGTACATATGTACTCAAGATGATTGGGTACGTAGAAAACCTACAAAGGCTGGGATTCCCACTTGGCCAAGAGCTGGCCACTGACCTAATCTTGCAATCTTTGCCACAAGCCTTCAATCAATTTGTCATGAATTATAACATGAATGAAATTAATAAGCCATTGCCTGAGATGCTCAGCATGTTGAGAACTGCAGAGCTTAACCTTAAGAAGGGTAAATCTGACACCATTTTGATGGTGCAGAAGAAGAAAGGCAAGGGCAAGCCTAAAGGTAAGGGAAAGTCCCAAGCCAAGGGCAAAGGCAAAGAACTTAAACCCAAAGGAGGGGTAGCCAAGGAAGGGGCTTGCTTCTTCTGTAAGGAAGCAGGACACTGGAAGCGTAACTGCAAGGCATACCTGGAAGATCTTAAGAAGAAGAGAAGTGAGAATTCTACTTCAGGTATAAATGTTATAGAAGTCAATCTATCTATTTCTTCATCATGGGTATTAGATACCGGATGTGCATCTCACATTTGTACCAATGTGAAGGGGCTGAGAAATAGCAGGGCATTGACAAAGGGCGAGGTGGACCTACGAGTAGGCAATGGAGCAAGGGTTGCTGTTGTTGCTGTTGTTGGGATGTATATTGAAAATCCTAGCTCTTTGGCATGAACATTTTATTTTGAAATAAGAATCACATGATCATTGATTGCACTTTATATTTATATATGTGCATAATGTCTAATACTTTACATTGTAGATAACATGGTGCTTGGGTGTGGCACAGAAGATCATGTTATCAGTCCCTTGTAGAGTATAAGTAGAGGCTCACAACCAAGATGGTTTTGGACAAACCATTGGCATGGTTGTAGTGTAGCTTGGTATTGTTTTATCTTGAACATAAAGTTACACTAGTACACTTAGGTGTATTGAGCAGGACCGACATAGAGGTGATTCAATTTGTTGCTGACTACATAATTGAATCGGACCTCGGATATTATGTTGTACATGCTCTTAATCCCGATATAATAACGGACACATGTACTTAGTATTTATTTCTTTGATTTACTGTGAGGGTGAGATTTCTATGGATTAAATCAATATGCCCGGTAAGTTGGGAAATGATATTATTTACATGGTGTGCCGTTGATTATAGGAGGAATCCGTGTCCTATGTATTAGGTTGATGATGTCCCCTTGAGGAGCTCATAAGGTTCATGTAAACCCTGCAGGTTGACTTAGTCAACATGATGATAAGGTTGAGTGGTACTACTCGAGGAGTTAGATGTTAATTGATTGATGGTCAGTAAATCAATCAATTGACGGACATTCGATATCTTAAACACGGGGAGGTGGATGTACAAATAATATATGGAGCCCATATTAATTTATGGGGGTTGGTGAGGTAGTTCGATGATGATCCTCTAGTGGAATGGAACATCATTGATGGATCAAGTTTGTGTGGTTCCGATCCATCGGGTGGCCAAGACCCAACCCCTCCTCATGGTCCCTATCGTAGCCTAATATAAACCTCATGAAGTCTAGATCAAATGATGGAAAACAAATCTCTAGATCCGATGGTTAGGATTAAATCCCTAGAACCGACGGTTGAGATTAAATCTCTAGATCCGACGGTTGGGATTAAAACGCTAGAACCGACGGTTGAGATTAAATCTCTAAATCCGACGGTTGAGATTAAAACCCTAGAACCGACGGTGGAGATTAAACCAAGGCCTAAACCTAACTCTATATAAAAGGGAGAGGAAAGGTTGGATAAGGTGGGCGGCAAGAAAATTGGGAATTAGTTCCTATATTTTTGGCTACCTCATCAATAACCAATTTTCTCCTAAGTTCTATAAAAGGGTGGCTATGGGTTGGGCGGAAAAGGTAGAGTGGTTGATGTTGGATGATGGATGCTAAGGAAATTAGGGTTTTTCCTAGCATTGCTTGGCCGGCAAGCAACCTTAAGGAGGAAACCCTAATTAGGGTTTTGGCTCCTTAGGTTGGGCGGCCAAGGTGAGGATGAAGAGTGGGCGGCAACTTGTGGAGGAGCTTGTCTTCTTCCATGGAGGTGGCTAGCTCCTAGATCTCTTCTCTCCAACATGCTTGGGCGGCAAGGAACCCTATGGAAGAAACCCTAATTTGATTAGGGTTTTGGCTCCTTTGCATGGGCGGCCATGGATGGGAATGAAGAGTGGGTGGCAACTTGTGGAAGAGCTTGTCTTCTTCCTTAGAGGTGGCTAGCTCCTAGATCTCTTCTCTCCACCATGGTTGGGCGGCAAGGAAACCTTAAGGAGGAAACCCTAATTAGGGTTTTGGCTCCTTAGGTTGGGCGGCTAGGGATTGCAAGGAAGTTGGGCGGCAACTATAGGAGAGGTCTTCTTCCTAGGGTGTGGCCGGCTCCTTCCTCTATTCCCTCCACCGTGGCGGCGCCCAACATATTCCTTTTCTCCTATTCACTCCATCTTGGCGGCACCAAAACTAGGGTTTGTCCCTAGTTCGGTTCATAGTTGTTTCCATTATGTTCTCTCTATTCTTGGGGCGGCATCAATCCTTTGATGGATTGGTGGTTGGCTCAAGCAAGAAGGGAAAGAGAGTTCTTCTTTCTTTGGATTGAAGAAGATCTAGGAAGCTTCAACTTGTGGAGGATCTTCGCTCACACGAAGTCTACAAGGAGGTTAGGACATACGATAGAAGATCAAGAGGTATAAAAGTTTCACAACTTTTATTATTGTTCTTTTCATGTTCTTATTTGATATGCTAGCTTATGTTCTTTATGTTAGTATATGTTGATTATACTAGTTTGCATTTGCATGTATTTGTATAATCATGGACCCTGAATAAGAAACACAAAAACCGGCAATCCGTTCGTCGTCTCTTCCGCGGCTAATCGACTAGAAGAGTTTGGTAGCTTGAACAACTAGTTTGTTCAAGCGATTGCTTGAGTCGTTGGCACGACGACGAATTGGTTGTGCTTAGGAAACTCATCTCATCCGGATTAGTTTTCATTAGTGAAAATTTTAATCCGGGGACATGGGAGCCTATGAGCATTCCGAGAAATAGCACGATTGCCAACAAATGGTATCAGAGCCACGGTTTCCGGTTTTGTGTGTTTTGGATTCGGTTACTTTCACGCATTTATCATATATTGTGTATGCCGGATAATAGTAGTATGTGCGTAGGCTAACTTTTTGGTTGCAGGCATAAGATCCAACTATTATGGCTATATATGTGTGTATGTGATTGCATGTGTGTGTGATTGTATATTATTTGAATCCTTGGGGTTGACGAGGCTAGATTAGTATTTAATTTTTGTAATTAAATACGGCATTGTTTAGCCGCTCATTTTAGTTTACTTTCGATCTAGATTATTTGTACACTCCTTCGTGGAGTATAGGATCGATGGATGTAAATTAAAATGTTTTATCTCGGCTCGGAATTCTTTGGTGACTTGCGCACGGGAAAAGATGGAGCGGACGAGGTGGCGACACGACGGGATGCATATTAGAGAACAATGCCATAATAGTTGGAAAAATTCTGATTTTTCCATATTTATTGCTGATTTGTTTTATATTCATGTTGTGTGTGCTTGAAAATTCCTCATTTGCAATTTACTAAGTGGGAGAGGGACATTTTAATTAATTCCCGCGGCCTCCATTACAATTTGACGTGTGATGCAACAAACTTGTGTTTCAGCTCTGAGTGCCTTCCTCCCTGAGGACGGGTTTGTTTGCGGATCACTAGGTCAAATAATGGTTATAGGAAATTATCTAGGAGCGTGTGTACTTCCACAGCGGTAAGGCACATAATCCGAAATAATTCCCTTAGTATCGTGTAATGGTGCACACTTAGATGCAAATATAAAGTATCCTCCCCATCGGAGTCACTGCTTTTATTTGTAGGGCCAAAGAGGAACCAACTATTAATTTTATTTGTCAAAAAGTAAGGTTGACAGGATAATAAAATTAATGGGTAAAACCTCCTCTTACAAATGTAGAATTCGTATACGTCCACACTGCGTGGCATGCGATATTCTCGGTGTTTTGAGGTGTTGGTTGATTTTGAAATTTTATTGTTTGAGGAATCAATAATTTTTTGAAATCTAAAGTAATGATCTATGTGATTCTTAGGACTTTCAAAATTGACTTTCAGTCACTTACTATGATACTAAAGGAAATAAACTTACTGTACCCAAATTATATTGATTGAAAATGAATCCAAATATTGTCTTATCTGCTAGTATGCACTCTTCGAAGAGTATCCTCAAGCCATGGTTGCTCAAAAAGGTTTCTACTTCTAAGCTAAAAGGCAAGAAGAAGAAGAAACAAGGTGAAGCAAAGATGGTGGGAGGATCTCAGGGAAGAGTGAAGAAGCCGAAAGGCAAGTACTTCACTTACAAGCAGGATGGACATTGGAAGGAGGACTGTCCCAATCCAAAATAGAACAAAAGTATATCCTTTGGTCTAGTCGTTTAAACATGGGTAGTGGTGTTATCTACCGGCACCTGGTGTGTAGATACGAGAGCCACTAATCATGTCTGTAATATTTTGCAGGGGTTCCAGGAAACCCGATGACTAGCTAAAGGGGATATTACCATTTACTTGGGCAATGCCTTGATGGTGGCGGCTATTGCAGTGGGAGAAGTTTTATTTATCTCTTGAAAATAATAAAACTTTGGTTCTGGAAAATTCCCTTTATGTACCTTTATTTAGAAAGAATTTAGTTTCAGTTTCTAAATTATTATGGATAGATATTCTATTTCTTTTAATGACAGAGTTGTTATAAAAAGGAATAGGGAGAATATCTATTCAGGTACATTGAAAGGAAATTTGAACCAAAACCTCCCACGATGCAAATTGAAGTTAATAACTCATCTTCTAATTCCAATAAGAGAAAAGAACCTTCGAAGATGAACCAAACATATCTTTGGGATCTTAGGCTTGGTCATATTAACCTAAGTAGAATTCAAAGGTTGATAGCTCATGGACCTTTGGGTTCATAAGTGGTGGAGAATCTCCCAACCTGCAAATCTTGCTTGGAGGGTAAGATGACCAAGAGGCCTTTCAAGGCCAAGGGGTATAGATCCAAAGATGTGTTGGAATTGGTTCATTCTGATTCGTATGGTCCTATGACTATCTAGGCAAGAGGTGGTCTTGAATATTTCGTCTGTTTTATAGACAATTATTCAAGATGACACTACGATCTGATTGTGGTGGTGAGTACCTCTTGGGAGAGTTTAGGAACTACTTATCAGAGGTTGGGATTCAATCCCAATTGGTGCACTGGCACACCCAGTGAGCAGTGTATAGCAATCTGAAGGAATAGGACTCTTATGGAGATGGTTAGATCGATGATGAGTTATTCGACTTGTTTTGTAGTCCTAGAGATCGAGAGGGTGATCGTTAACACGAATGCCGATTTCTAGAGGAAGACTATGTGATAAGCCACAAGCCCAAGAGTAAAATTGTTCGGAGGAGTTAAAAGGAAGTCACTTCTTTAGTACCACCGCATAAGAGGACATACCACATGTCATCGCACCGTGTGTCAGAGGATACATGAAGATACCTCGTCGTAGTGGGAGGGTTGTTAGACAACCTCTTAGATTCATGTTTTTGGACAAATCTTCTGATTTGGTCCCTAGCAAACATGAACCTGATCCCTAGACATACAACGAGGCAATCCAAGATATAAATACAGCATCTTTGCAAAGTGCAATGAATACTGAGATTGAATCTATGGATTCAAGTCAGGTCTGGGAGCTCTTATGCATTGCAGCTCATATGGATTATGAGGTGTGATAGATGGATGTCAAGACAGCTTTCCTTAATGGAAGTCTTGAGGAAAACATCTATTTAAAGAAACCAGAGGGATTCATTGCTAAGGGCAAAGAGCGTATTGTATATAAGCTTAATCGGTCTGTTAATGGACTGAAGCAAGCTTTGAAGTCTTGGGACATCCGCTTTGAGGAAGTAAATCCAGTCTTATGGATTTATTCAAAGTTCGGATGGGTCTTGTGTATATCAGAGATGTGACGGAAACGTAGTGGTATTTTTGTACTATACGTAGATGACATTTTGGTGGTTGGAGACAACATCGAAGTGTTATCAGACGTAAGGGTATGATCGTCCAAACAGTATGATATGAAGGACTTGGGAGAAGTGGGTCACAACCTTGGGGATCAATATTGTTGTGCTTATCCCAAGCTTTATACATAGACATGGTTTTGGATCGTTTTAGCATACAAAACTCCAAGAAGGGTTTTCTACCCTTCAGGCATGGAGTTCCTTTATCTAAGCAGATGTGTCCTAGATCATCTGAGGAGATAGAGGAGATATAGGCAGTTCCTTATGCTTCGGCGGTAGGAAGCCTAATGTATGCTATGTACGAGACCAGATATCTGCTTTGCCGTAGGCATGGTCAGCAGATATCAGAGTAATCCAGGACAGGGACATTGAACTGCGGTAAAGCATATATTGTAGTGCCTGAGAAGGACTAGGGATTATATGCTAGTTTTGCACAATTACTCCCTGTGGGTTACACGGATTCTGATTTCCAATCTGATAGGGATAATAGTAAGTCTACCTCAGGGTTTGTGTTTACTTTGGGAGGTGGAGCCATAGTATGGAGGAGTGTCAAGCAGAAATGCGTGGCGGACTCCACCATGGAAGCTGTGTATGTGGTAGCCTATGAGGCGGCCAAAGAAGCTATATGGCTCAGGAACTTTCTGATGGACTTGGATGTGATTCCTGGTTTGCCCAGAAATATCACAATTTATTGTGATAATAATGGTGCAGTTGCAAACTCGAAGGAACCACGAGCCCATAAGGCTAGTAAACACATAGAGTACAAGTACCACCTGATACGAGAAATCGTAAAGGAGGTAGAAGTTGCTGTCGCCTAGCATGCATCAGAGGATGACCTAGTAGACCCTTTCACTAAGGCCCTTCTAGCGAGAGCTTTGATAGGCATGTGGAGGGAAGGGGAATCAGATGTATGGCAGTATGAGGACAGCATAGTCTTTTAGTATAAGTGGGAGATTGTTGGGATGTATACTGAAAAGCCTAGCTCTTTGGCATGAACATTTTATTTTGAAATAAGAATCACATGATCATTGATTGCACTTTATATTTATATATGTGCATAATGTCTAATACTTTACATTGTAGATAACATGGTGCTTGGGTGTGGCACAGAAGATCATGTTATCAGTCTCTTATAGAGTATAAGTAGAGGCTCACAACCAAGATGGTTTTGGACAAACCATTGGCATGGTTGTAGTGTAGCTTGGTATTGTTTTATCTTGAACATAGAGTTACACTAGTACACTTAGGTGTATTGAGCAGATCACATAGAGGTGATTCAATTTGTTGCTGACTACATAATTGAATCGGACCTCGGATATTATGTTGTACATGCTCTTAATCCCGATATAATAACGGACACATGTACTTAGTATTTATTTCTTTGATTTACCAGAGGGTGAGATTTCTATGGATTAAATCAATATGCCCGGTAAGTTGGGAAATGATATTATTTACATGGTGTGTCGTTGATTATGTGAGGAATCTGTGTCCTATGTATTAGGTTGATGATGTCCCCTTGAGGAGCTCATAAGGTTCATCATGTAAACCCTGCAGGTTGACTTAGTCAACATGATGATAAGGTTGAGTGGTACTACTCGAGGAGTTAGATGTTAATTGATTGATGGTCAGTAAATCAATCAATTGACGGACATTCGATATCTTAAACACGGGGAGGTGGATGTACAAATAATATATGGAGCCCATATTAATTTATGGGGGTTGGTGAGGTAGTTCGATGATGATCCTCTAGTGGAATGGAACATCATTGATGGATCAAGTTTGTGTGGTTCCGATCCATCGGGTGGCCAAGACCCAACCCCTCCTCATGGTCCCTATCGTAGCCTAATATAAACCTCATGAAGTCTAGATCAAATGATGAAAAACAAATCTCTAGATCCGACGGTTAGGATTAAATCCCTAGAACCGACGGTTGAGATTAAATCTCTAGATCCGACGGTTGGGATTAAAACCCTAGAACCGACGGTTGAGATTAAATCTCTAAATCCGACGGTTGAGATTAAAACCCTAGAACCGACGGTGGAGATTAAACCAAGGCCTAAACCTAACTCTATATAAAAGGGAGAGGAAAGGTTAGATAAGGTGGGCGGCAAGATAATTGGGAATTAGTTCCTATATTTTTGGCTACCTCAACAATAACCAATTTTCTCCTAAGTTCTATAAAAGGGTGGCTATGGGTTGGGCGGAAAAGGTAGAGTGGTTGATGTTGGATGATGGATGCTAAGGAAATTAGGGTTTTTCCTAGCATTGCTTGGGCGGCAAGCAACCTTAAGGAGGAAACCCTAATTATGGTTTTGGCTCCTTAGGTTGGGCGGCCAAGGTGAGGATGAAGAGTGGGCGGCAACTTGTGGAGGAGCTTGTCTTCTTCCATGGAGGTGGCTAGCTCCTAGATCTCTTCTCTCCACCATGCTTGGGCGGCAAGGAACCCTATGGAAGAAACCCTAATTTGATTAGGGTTTTGGCTCCTTTGCATGGGCGGCCATGGATGGGAATGAAGAGTGGGTGGCAACTTGTGGAAGAGCTTGTCTTCTTCCTTGGAGGTGGCTAGCTCCTAGATCTCTTCTCTCCACCATGGTTGGGCGGCAAGGAAACCTTAAGGAGGAAACCCTAATTAGGGTTTTGGCTCCTTAGGTTGGGCGGCTAGGGATTGCAAGGAAGTTGGGCGGCAACTATAGGAGAGGAGGTCTTCTTCTTCCTAGGGTGTGGCCGGCTCCTTCCTCTATTCCCTCCACCGTGGCCGGCGCCCAACATATTCCTTTTCTCCTATTCACTCCATCTTGGCCGGCGGCACCAAAACTAGGGTTTGTCCCTAGTTCGGTTCCTTGGTTGTTTCCATTATGTTCTCTCTATTCTTGGGGCCGGCGGCATCAATCCTTTGATGGATTGGTGGTTGGCTCAAGCAAGAAGGGAAAGAGAGTTCTTCTTTCTTTGGATTGAAGAAGATCTAGGAAGCTTCAACTTGTGGAGGATCTTCGCCCACACGAAGTCTACAAGGAGGTTAGGACATACGATAGAAGATCAAGAGGTATAAAAGTTTCACAACTTTTATTATTGTTCTTTTCATGTTCTTATTTGATATGCTAGCTTATGTTCTTTATGTTAGTATATGTTGATTATACTAGTTTGCATTTGCATGTATTTGTATAATCATGGACCCCGAATAAGAAACACAAAAACCGGCGATCCGTCCGTCGTCTCTTCCACGGTTAATCGACTAGAAGAGTTTGGTAGCTTGAACAACTAGTTTGTTCAAGCGATTGCTTGAGTCGTTGGCACGACGACGAATTGGTTGTGCTTAGGAAACTCATCCCATCCGGATTAGTTTTCATTAGTGAAAATTTTAATCCGGGGACATGGGAGCCTATGAGCATTCCGAGAAATAGCACGATTGCCAACAGCTGTAGGAACTTATGATCTATCTCTGCCCTCTGGGCTTGTACTAGAATTAGATGAATGTTGTTATGTGCCTGCCTTAACCAAGAACATCATTTCAGTTTCTTGTTTGAACAAGAAAGGATTTTCATTTATAATAAAGAACAAATGTTGTTCAGTTTATTTAAATGATATGTTCTATTGTAGTGCACCTCTAATGAACGGACTCTACTTTCTAGACTTAGAGAGCCCTATCTATAACATAAGTACCAAGAGGTTCAAGTCAAATGAGTTGAACCAAACCTATCTCTGGCATTGTCGCTTAGGTCACATAAATGAGAGTCGCTTATCTCAGCTCCATAAGGATGGGATGCTAGACTCATTTGATTTTGAATCATATGAGACATGCGAGTCTTGCCTTTTAGGCAAGATAACCAAGACTCCCTTTAGTTGACATAGCGAAAGAGCAACAGATTTGTTAGGACTTATACATAGTGATGTATGTGGTCCTTTCAATGTTGCTGCTAGAGGTGGTTACAGGTACTTCATTACATTTACTGATGACTTCAGTAGATATGGTTATGTGTATCTTATGACACATAAATCTGAATCCTTTGAAAAGTTCAAAGAATTCAAGAATGAAGTACAAAACCAGCTTGGCAAGAGTATTAAGATACTTCGATCAGATCGAGGTGGTGAATACCTTAGCCATGAGTTTCGTGACTATCTAGCTGAGTGTGGGATTCTATCCCAACTCACTCCTCCTGGAACACCACAGTGGAATGGTGTATCCGAAAGGAGGAATCGTACCCTATTGGATATGGTACGATCTATGATGAGTCACACAGATCTTCCTATATCCTTTTGGGGATATGCTCTGGACACAGCAGCCTTTACCCTTAACCGTGTACCATCCAAGGTTGTGGTAAAGACACCATATACGATATGGACAAGGAAAAATCCCAAGATGTCTTTTATGAGGATTTGGGGTTGTGAGGCTTACGTTCGACGTCAAGTCTCAGACAAACTGGGACCCAAATTCGATAGGTGCTATTTTGTTGGATATCCCAAGGATACAAAGGGATATTACTTCTACATTCCCAGTCAGCACAAAGTGTTTGTGGCAAAGACTGGGGTTTTTCTAGAAAGGGATTTTGTTTCTAGAAAAACTAGTGGGAGTACCTTCGATCTTGAAGAAATTCAAGATAAGGACCATAGCGAGGCCTTGATGGAGGTTGAGCAGAACCACAAAGTGTTGTGGGTGATGAGGTTGTTGCACAAAGAGTTGTGGAACAACCACTGCTCAAGTAGACCTACCTCTTCAGTCCGATAGGTGCGTCGTCGGCTGAGAGATACTCATTTCTCTTGTCTGACCATGATGACATTATGCTCATTGAGAATGAGCCTACCTCCTATCAGGAAGCTGTGATGAGCCCAGATTCTGAGAAATGGCTAGACGCCATGAGATCCGAGATGGAATCCATGTACACTAACCAAGTATGGACTTTGGTTGATCCACCTGAAGGGGTCAAACCCATTGGGTGTAAGTGGGTCTTTAGGAGAAAGACCGACATGGATGGACTTACGCATACCTATAAGGGCCGATTGGTGGCTAAAGGTTTCAAGCAAATTCATGGTATTGACTATGATGAAACCTTTTCTCCAGTGGCGATGTTTAAGTCCATTCGGATCTTGCTTGCTATTGCAACATACCACGATTATGAGATCAGGCAGATGGATGTCAAAACCGCGTTTCTGAATGGAAACTTACTCGAGGATGTGTACATGACACAACCTGAGGGTTTTGTAGATCCACAGCATACTGGGAAGGTATGCAAGCTGCAAAGGTCCATTTATGGGCTAAAGCAAGCTTCTCGGAGCTGGAATCTTCGATTTGATGATGCGATCAAACAGTTTGGTTTCATCAAGAATGAAGATGAACCCTGTGTCTACAAGAGGGTTAATGGGAACACAGTTGTGTTCCTTGTATTGTATGTGGATGACATACTACTCATTGGGAATGACATCCCTTCGCTACAGTCTGTGAAGACTTGGCTGGGGACGTGCTTCTCAATGAAGGACTTAGGTGAAGCAGCCTGTATTCTAGGCATAAAGATCTATAGAGATAGATCTAAGAGATTGCTTGGCCTAAGTCAGAGTACATACATTGACACGGTATTACTTCGGTTTGCCATGCAGAATTCCAAGAAAGGACTTCTGCTGATGTCACATGGTGTGAGTCTTTCGAAGACTCAAAGTCCCTCTTCTAGAGAGGAGAGAGACCGCATGGATAATATCCCTTACGCATCTGCTATAGGATCTATCATGTACGCCATGCTGTGTACTCGTCCTGATGTCTCGTATGCTTTGAGCATGACGAGTAGATACCAGTCAGATCCAGGTGAGCGTCACTGGATAGCAGTCAAGAATATTCTTAAGTACTTGAGAAGGACTAAAGAATATTTCTTGATATTTGGAGGCGATGAGGAGCTAGCTGTAAAGGGTTACAGCGATGCAAGCTTCCAAACTGACCAGGATGATTATAGATCGCAGTCAGGGTTCATATTTTGCTTGAATGGTGGCGCTGTGAGCTGGAATAGTTCCAAGCAGAACACAGTTATTGATTATACAATAGAGGTCGAATATATCGGTGCTTCCATCTTATTCGAGAGATTATCGATAGAGGAGATGTGAAGATTTGCAGAGTACCCACAGACGCTAACATCGCAGATCCCTTGACCAAGGCTTTGGCACAGAAAAAGCATGATGGTCACACTAGGTCATTGGGTATTTGATACTACGATGATTGGCACTAGTGCTAGTGGGAGATTGTTAGTGAAAGCCCTAGAGCCAATCATGTGATGATTGTTGTATGGACTTTATTGTATCATATTCCTATTTATAAAGGCATGGTTATTATATTTACTTGTATTGGTGCCAAATAACTAAATATAATAATGTCCTTGAGTAGTAGGTTCTTATCTATATCAATCGATTGGTTGAATCGATAATGAGATGATATAGAGAACACTACTCTTAATCATTCCTAGTCGAGTATTAACATTCAGGGACAATGTTAATGCGTAGAGACTAGCATGTAGGTCAACAAGATGACTTGATCTCACAAGTCATGGATATGAGATATCAAGTTGACACATGGGTATGCATTGGAGAATGTATACTGAATGACCCGCCATGAGAAAGTATCATGGATCGTTATATGAGTGTCATATACTTTCTCATGTGGCTATTAGTATGACTATTAGTCCTTAGACCTGAAGTCACCATGGTTCCCTACATAAGGAGTTGCATACTTTGGCTTTGTCAAACGTCACCCGTAAATGGGTGGACTATAAAGGCGATTACTGGGTATGTAACGAATTATGCGGAGGGATGTGAGTGATGTAGATGGGATCTATCCCTCCTATATGACGGGGGTGACATCGATATTCTTGATAGAGGGAGTCCAGGAAGTGCATGGCCATGCCCTATTGGGTCAATCTGAGATGTTGTGCTCATGTGAGTAGAGTGAGTCTACTTGAGTTCAAGATTTAGATTGTCGAGGATGACACGGTCTATGCCTCGATTGGTCAATCTAGATGTCAAGGATAGAGGACATTGTCACATATTGTGAGAGTCACAATTAGTAGTCACAAAGGTGATGTTGGAGCTCAACATTCTTGTAACTTGGGTAGCAATGATGTGTTGCTAGATACCGCTCATTGCTTATGTTCCTAAATCGGTTTAGGGACATTGCCAACATTACAAGAACCTATAGGGTCACACACATAAGAGCAATTAGATGGAGATTAGGTTCATATGATGAACCATGAGGATTAGGTTCATGGGATGAACCAAATTGGATTAAGAGTAATCCAAATTAGACTAATTGAGTTAGACTCAAGTTGATTCAAGTGTTGAATGAGTCTAATTGAGTTTTGATTCATCAAATCAATTTAAATTAATGAATAGATATTCATTAAATTAAATTGACTTGAGTCAAGTGGTTAGATTTGATCAACCATGGGAGATTAGAGGTCAAGTTTGACTTGACTTGAGAGGGAAGATGAAAGGTCAAGTTTGACTTGACCAAATGCCATGTCATGATGATGACTAGGCATGGCCGGCCAATGATGGTGCTCCACATCATCATTGACTTGGTCAATTGGTGCCACATCATGAGGGAGACCAAGGGTCATGGGAGTTACATGCATGCATGTAACCCCCCCTCCATGAAGTGGCCGGCCACTTTAGGGGTTTCATTAGATGAAATTCATTTGGGTGAGTTAATTCCAACTTCATCTTCTTCCTTGGAACCTTTTCTCTCAAGCTCTCCCTCTCCCATCCCTCTCTTTGGCCGAACCAACCAAGGAGTGCTAGCACACTCAAGGTTGAGTTTTCTCCACCTATTGCTTGTGTGGATACCAGAGAGGAGTGTGCACTTGACACTCTCGAGTTCCGGCGAACTTTTGGACGAGCGGGATAAGCGAAGGGCGTCGCTACGAGGGTAACGTTCTAACCTCTTAGATCTAAGGTATATCTAGGATTTCTGTAAGCACATACATGTAATTATAATTTTATACTTCGCACGGATCCGTGGCCGGGGCTTCCGAGGTTTCCGCAACGCAAAAAGCGGTTTTTGCGGCTCGGAAAACCCAACAAGTAGAACGACTAAAAGAAATGAGAAGGAAGTTTTTGTATACCGAATAGAGAAAAAACCATTCCGATCTTTGCCCATTTTATAGAGAATTAACACCGCCTTACTTCAAAATGAATTTACTTTAATGCACCTATCCATACCGTTGAGATGCATGCTTCTATACCTCCTTTTAAAATAGCTTCCTACGCATCCTCCACATGTCACTTCTCCCTTCCTATTGACTTCCTAAAAAATAAACCATATACAAGGTTCAAATAAATAATAATAATAATAAAAATATTGCTTTTCAACAATATTCTTTGTTCAGAAGACTCCTTAATATCTTATCCTACTGTGCTCAAGAATACCCACACCATTCATCCTTACTGGAAAAAACACAAGGTGCTTAGGAAACATACAGAGTGCTCGACATAAATGATAACACTGAGTTCTGTATTAACCATACTATTCAGCCCTATAGTGCTCAGAAAAAACATATGATGCTTGGGAAACAAACAGGGCGCTCGACATAGGCATTCAATAACATTGAGCTTTGTATTAACCATACCGTTCAACCTTATGGTTCTCGGAAAATAGATAAGGTGCTCAGCACAGACACTTCAAAATATTGAACTTTGAACTAGCTATATTACTCGACCTTACTATGCTGGAGAAACACACAAGATACTCAGGAAATATAAAGGGCTCTCGACACAAACATTTCACCATACAGACCTCTGAATCAACTATACTGTCCGAACCAACTGGGCTCGATAAATACACATGGTACTCAAGAAATATATAGGATGCTCCGGAAACATACAAGGTGCTTGGCACATACACTTCACCATACTGAACTCTGGATCAACTATACTATCCGACCCTACTAGGCTCGGGAAATACACATGGTGCTTGGGAAACATACTGTGTGATCGACACAATCACTTCATCATACTAACTCTGGATCAACAATACTATCTAGCCCTACTGGACTTGGGAAATACACATGGTGCTCAGGAAATATATAGGGTGCTCGGGAAACATACAGGGTGCTTAGCATAGACCATAACATTGACTCTAAACCAACTATAATTCTCAACCCTTTTGTGCTCAGGAAAAACATATGGTGCTCGAGAAATATATAAGGTCCTAGACTCAGTTCATAACACATACTCTTAACCAACTACAATGCTCAGCCCTTCTGTGCTTGGGAAAAACATATGGTGCTTGAAAAACACACAAGGTGCTCGACACAGACATCACAATACTGAACTCTGATCAACTATAGTGTCGTACCCTACTGCGTTCGAAAAATGCACATGGTGATTGGGAAACATATAAGATACTCAGCACAAACCATAACACATGTTTTGAATCCACTAAAATACTTAACCCTTCTATACTCGGGCAAAATATATAGTGCTCGAGAATATGGTGCTCAGAAAATACACAGGTGCTCAGCTCAGAAAACAACATAATGATTTGATTCAACGATGATACTCAACCCCTCTACACTTGGAAAGAACACACGATGCTTAGGAAATACACAGAGTGCTTGACACAGATAGTAACTTGAAGATCTGACTGGACTATGATGCTCTACCTATCTGCGCTCAAGAAGAACTCACAATGCTCAGGAAATACACAGAGTTCTCGACTCTTGCTAGACTCAGAAACATACTAAATATTTAGAAACAATTTCCAAAATACTTCATCATAAATGCTGAAAATCCTGGACCCATCATAAGTTCCCCCTCTAGTAAAACTAAAGAGCAAAGTCGAATGAAGTTTTACAAATGTTTATAAAGAATGTCCTACTGAACTCAAACAACCACAATACTCTGCCCTTCCATACTTCAAACATAAACAAAAAAATCCCTACATCCATTTTAAGTTCCCCCTCTTTAGTAAAATTGAAGAGCAAAGTTAAATGAAGTTTTACAAATGTTTATAAAGAATATCATACCAAATTCAAAAGTAACCCCAATGTTGTGCTAAATTTGTCACACCCGCCCTTTCCTAGGGTCTGGAGGGGCAGCACGTGACGCGACCGTACATACATACGTTGTACTACTTACAGCGGAAGACTTTAGACACATTTTTTTTTCTTTCTTTTAAACATAAACATGCATCGTTATATATAGATACTTCTTCTTAACATAGAGAATGCATCATTATTTCATAAGTACTTAGTGCTTAGTTCAAGTCATAAACATCATCATCATAAGGAAACATATATAAGGACATAACGGATCTCCTCCACCATGCCACTACCACACACACTTGGCCCCTCCTGCTGCTCCCTTTAGTTTATCCATCCCTTACCCTTATCTGCAGTACAAGGGAAAAATAAACTATAAGCACATAGGCTTAGTAAGATCCTGTCATACTCACAAAAACCATACATCGACATTAAGCATGGCATGTAACATTCATAACATATAAGCAACATAACATGTAACATATATGATGTAAGCAACATAACATGTAGCATAAGTAACATAAGCAAACATAACATGTAACATATATAACATAGAAACATCTCATGTACATATATGACGTAATCAAACATAACATACAACGTATGTAACATAGCAACATATATATGACATATCAAACATAACATGAAACATATATAACATAGCAACATAGCATGTAAACATAACAATCATAACATGTGAACAAAACAATCATATCATGTAAACATATGCAGGATGCTCTTTGAAAATATATATTATAGGTATGTAAACATAAATCTCAACATATTTGGGCTCGGCATTGTACCACATCATCATCATCATAGTGCGCATCCCTAAATAGACCCGAGGTAGCAAGTCTCGAACCTACTAGGTTACTAGGCCCAATCTTAGTCCGTCGACCTAGGGGCCATCATCATAGCGTAGAAGCCCATCCTAGGCCCGATCTTAGTCCATCGACCTAGGGCATCTTGGAGCCCATCCCGTACTAGGCCCGATCTTAGTCCATCGACCTAGGGGCAATCATACATAGAAGTCCATCCTAGGCCCGATCTTAGTCTGTCGGCCTAGGGCATCTTAGGAGCCCATCCCTTTGGACCTTGTTAGGGTCCTGGTACAAGCCATGCAGAAGGTAAAATACTTATATGCTTTTTATTATAACATATCTTATTTTATTTCGCTAACATATCATACTTCATTTCATAACATATCATATTTCACTTCATGAACATATCATATTTCATTTCATAAACATATCATACTTCATTTCATAACATATCATATTTCACTTCATGAACATATCATATTTCATTTCATAACATATCATATTTCACTTCATAACATATCATATTTCATTTCATAACATATCATACTTCATTTCATAACATGTCATATTTCACTTCATGAACATATCATATTTCATTTCATAAACATATCATTTTTCATTTCATAATCATATCATATTCATTTCATAACATATCTTAATATCACACACATATAGGGCATGGCATAAGGTATAAACATCCAGAGGAAGTAAACACTAACCTAGGGCATGTTATCTTCATCTAGCATCATTTAATATTACAAGTTAACATGAATTCACCTAAGCATAAAACACATGTTAACCTAACCTAGAGCATGTTATCTTCATCTAGCATCATTTAATATCACAAGTCAACATGAATTCACCTAAACATAAAACACATGTTAACCTAACCTAGAGCATGTTATCTTCATCTAGCATCTTAACATCATCATATACATACAAAATATGGTATAGAATTTCATTGAAACCTCAAGAACAATGTTTGGACGAATGGTTCATGGGGGCTTTTAGGGTTAAACTTTTAACCTAATCCATCTAACATCCTAACATCATCACATACATACAAAATATGGTATAGAATTTCATTGAAACCTCAAAAGCAAGGGTTGGCCGAATGGTTCATGGGGCTTTTAGGGTTAAACTTTTAACCTAATCCATTTAACATCCTAACATCATCATATGCATACAAAATATAGTATAGAACTTCATTGAAACATCAAAAGCAAAGGTTTGCCGAATGGTTCATGGAGGCTTTTAGGGTTAAACTTTTAACCTAATCCATCTAACACCCTAACATCATCATATACATACAAAATATGGTATAGAACTTCATTGAAACATCAAAAGCAAGGGTTGGCCGAATGGTTCATGGAGGCTTTTAGGGTTAAACTTTTAACCTAATCCATTTAACATCCTAACATCATCATATGCATACAAAATATGGTATAGAACTTCATTGAAACATCAAAAGCAAGGGTTGGCCGAATGGTTCATGGAGGCTTTTAGGGTTAAACTTTTAACCTAATCCATTTAACATCCTAACATCATCATATGCATACAAAATATGGTATAGAACTTCATTGAAACATCAAAAGCAAAGGTTGGCCGAATGGTTCATGGAGGCTTTTAGGGTTAAACTTTTAACCTAATCCATCTAACACCCTAACATCATCATATACATACAAAATATGGTATAGAACTTCATTGAAACAACAAAAGCAAGGGTTGGCCGAATGGTTCATGGAGGGTTTGATACAAAACTTCAATCGAAAAGCTACTTGTATACAGGTGAGGGGATACTTACTTCCTTCGCTTTGCTTTTTGGTTGGAAGATGACCTAAGGGAAACAACCTAGCCTTTCTTCTTGCTTGGATGACCTTCGGACAAGGGGATGAGAAGGGGGAGGAGAAGTGGATCTCGGTGAGGAAGAGGATGAGAGGAGAGAAAATCAACTTGATAACTCATGTCTCTTCATTCCCCCCTATTTATTCATTTGAAGAGTCCCTTAGTCTCCCTTACCCCTAACTATAATTTCCCATATTCCTCTAATAATACAATCTTGTTGGGCTTCTAGTTAGTGGATGCATCTATAGGGCTTGGCTATATCTAGAGGTTTGGGGTTCAATTCCTAGGCCTTGCATTCTTTTTGGCTCATTTTCTTTTATTTTTAAAAAGCCCACATAAAGCCCATCATAATCAAGCCAAAAATTCTTATAAAATTGCTAGAAATTTTACGGGCATTACAAAATTACACTTCAAGAATAAATGTACACTTCCAACTATTGCGTTAGGCGCAGAACCCAAACCATTTACTTAGCTTTTAAGTTGTTATATTAGGCGCAAAGCTTGAGAATTTTACTTAGCTACTATAGCGGGGATTTATAATCCTACAGATGGAATAAAATTACCTAGCACTTAGGTTTCTATATTAGGCATAGGGCCTGAGAATTTTGCTTAGGCACTATAGCAGGTTGTTATAATCCCACAGAGGGAATAAAATTACCTAGCCCTTAGGCTATTATATTAGGCTCAAGGTTTGAGAAATTTACTTAGCTATTATAGTTGGTTGTTAAAATATCACAGGAGGGTGTAATTACTTAGCCCTTACGCTGTTATATTAGGCTCAATGCCTAAGAAAAAAAAACATCTTTTTCCCTCTTGAAACTATATCGACAACCATATCCATAACCCTTCTTAGTCCCCTCTTTAAATTAGACTTAAAAGTGAAGTCGAATGAAGTCTCCTTTATGCTTCAAACCATTCTTCCTAATATTAAACCACCATAAATCCCCAAAAATCCAGTGCTAAATTTCCTTTAAAACCTTCCCATATTATCCCCCTCTCTAAAATTAACCCCTTTAGTTAGCATACCTTAACATAACCTCGACACCCCTTTCCAACTTTTCCCTTAACCCTAGCTTCGTCTTCTTCCTTGACACTCCCTTTCTGCAACATCCCCAACTCCCACTAAAGCTCTCAATGACCTCCTCACTCAATGCTCTGCCTTAGTACGAAGATATTGCCAGCCAACTAACTTTTGACCACCCTTTCTTTCATCATGATCCCAAATACACTCCAGAAGGCTCCACTGTCATCATTCCTGCTTGCCATCAACGACCTCGCCGCCCAGCAATTGGAGCCGACACCCTATTCACAGGCCAATTCGAAGGAGGCCTTTGCCTTCCTGTCCCCAAAACCTATTTCGATATACTAGTATTTTTTGGCATATCCATAAATAAACTAACTCCCAACTCCATCCGAATACTCACTGTAACCCTAATCGTCTTTCATCACCTAAACATCCCACCTTTCCCTCATATATTCTATTGCTTATATCAACTTAAAATGGCCAACTCAGGCATTTCATGGCACACCCTTACTACCAATTCCTCACAGACTTACCCTCCACCAATAAAGGATGGAAAAACCTATACTTTATTGTCCCGATGGATCCTCCCCTACCATTTTCCTTGACTTGGAAAATAGTTTTGGTACAGGGGCACCAGATAATCTAACATATGTTTTGATTATGGAAAAGACACAAAGTTAAGTTTACATCATTGTCTCACGAGCTAAATCAAGTTTGCAGAAAGGCTAAGCTAAGCCGAAGGTCAGTGACACCCAGAGGGAGCTATGGGGATCGAGCAACACCGAGGGAACTTTGTGGGAGTCGAAGAACCTAGGTGGAAGATCGGAAGCAAAGCGGCAGATCTTAAAGGACCAGAGGTAAGGTCGTATGAGTGAGAGATGGTAAGGTCGTGTCCTCTGTACGGGGATGACCGTAGGCGGTGATCCGACTAAGATTTCCTATGGAAGGTTTAGGTCGAGATCGGACGATATGAAACCATCGCATTTATCATTTTCCATGCTAACCTCTTATTGCAGGGAAGTGGCCAGGATGACAGTCGACTGCTAGTCATTGGGCAATCGACTGATGGTGACGAATCAGCCTTTTGCGCTAGGTCAAAATGGATAATGCTTGACTCAGCCACTTCGTGATAAAATTTGGTACCACCTCGTGATATATTCCAAAAGATGAGGAGACTTATTCTGTGGCCAAACTCTATAAAAGGAGGGGAGGATTCCAACCCAAACATCAATCAAGATTATTCTCAAGTGCTCCTACAACGCCAAAGCTCCAACACCATCATAACGCTGACGTGACGCCAAGCTTCCATCTTCTTCGTCGGCAGTAGTAGCAAGTAATATCATTTGTATTCTTTGTTTTAATCATAACGAGCTGAGGTAGGCTTGTTTCTTCAACCTCGTACTTCTAGTTTTGTGATAGTTATCTGCTACCTCCAACGAGGAGGAGATCTTATAGTGCTTTGCTCTCCGTATGCGGTCTAGGACCGTTAGGGCCTTGGAGTAGCCACCGCTGGATTGTAAACCAAGTAAAAATAAACTTGTCTCTTTATTTTTTTCACTATTCTTGCTCGTATATCGAATGAACGAAATGAAAAATTTCACGCTCGCTATTCACCCCCCCCTCTAGCGATGCTTCTCGATCCAACAATTGGTATCAGAGCGGGGGCGCTAAGATTTGGTGAAACCACCAATCTAGAACTTTTTTGTTTTCTTTTCATATTTTTCGATTCGTATTATTTTTTAAGTTTATTTTACCGTACTACTAATCCAAGACGAAGTCTTGGTACCTTTCTTTTGGTTGTGTGTTTGCAAGTATTCTCTTTTGGAGTAGCTGACGGTAAAATGGCCATAACCTTTCGCACAAGTGGACTCACGAAACGATCTACATACCAAATTGAAGCTCTCTGAAAGATCTAAACTTCTTATGAGGGTTTACCCTTGTAACAAACTGTCTCCATCCCAAAAAACAAACATACAATACCCTTTCAGGGACATCGAAGGTCGTAAGTTTCTAGTTTTTGTTAGTTTCTTATTCTTATTATTTATTTCTATTTATTTCTTATTATTTCCCACATTACTCATCCAAGACCAAGTCTTGGAATTTCTTTTGGTTTTTATTCATGTTTTGCAAGATATTTAATGGCTCACATTGAGGGGTACAACAACACCCGACCTCCATTCTTTAATGGAGATGATTTCCGTTATTGGAAAGGTCGGATGAAGTGTTTCCTAAAAACACAAGTCGAGACTTTGATAATCATCCAAACCAGCTTTGCTCTACCCACCAATGATCAAGGCGAGCCCTTGGACTTCGACAAGTGGACCAATGCAACCAAGAAGCAAATCGAAGCCGATGCAAAGGCGACCCAAATATTACAGTGCGGTCTATCCAAAGAGGAGCTCAACCGCATCGGACACTTCATCAGTGCAAAGTATCTATGGAACAAATTAATCGAGCTATACGAAGGAACACCCAATGCTAAGGTAAGTAAAAGGGATTTGATTTTAAATAAACTATACAATCTAAAGATGCAGGATCGCGAGACCACCACCCAACTACATGCACAGATCCAAGACATCATCAATGGTCTTCACTCGATCGGGCAAGGCGTAGAGAACCAGGACCTTATAAGGTATGCTTTAAATGCTTTCCCTAGGACTACCTTGTGGGCATACATGGTCAATGCCTACAAGGTTTCTAAGGACCTTTCTAAACATAGACTAGACGAATTATTTTCTGAATTTGAACTCCATGAACAGTCTAATTCGGCTCCCGAGAAAGGTATTGCCTTATTTGCAGGTTTGAAGAAGAAGGTCACAAACAAACCACCCCCCAAGGAAGAGGATGAATCCAAATCTGAATCCGAAGAGGAGGCCGCAATAGTCAACATTGTGCAGAGAATAGTTCGACAAGAAAGAAGGCAATTGAAGAATGAGAACAAAGAGCAATTCAAGTCAAGGAGCCGACCAAAGCAAAAAGGGAGCAAGGAAAGCCTTCCATGCAACTTGGGACAATAGAGAAGACATAGCTTACATGGCAAGGCCGGAGGAGTCTGAGTCAGAATCCGAAGCCGAGTCCAACTACAACTCCGACTCCGACCCCGAAAACTACTTCAAGAGGAAACTCAAAGCTGGACCAAAAGGGAAAGTCAAGGTTAGCCGCTCTTTAATTAGTACACTTTACCTTACAATTAAAATACTTACTAGGAAATTAACTAAGTCCGAGTCTAGGGTTGATGTTAGGGCAATCTCTTGCCGTGATATGGTTTTGATGGTGTGGCAAAGGGTTTAAGTTAGTTTGATATGTTGATATGATATGTGCGTTGAAGTCGTGCAGGACTTAGTAATTCGCACATGGAGCCGTGGCGAGTTTCACATCTCATGACTCGTGCCTTGAGTCGGTGAAGGATAGCTTTGCGGAAGTCGTGCGCTTGGAGCATCCGAGGGGCCGCCGGACGAGAAGCTTGGAGTGAAGCCGGAGGAAGTAGACTTCGAGGCAAGAGACACGAAGGAGCATTGCAGAGTCGTGCGCCTGATGCTGCCGAGGGACATGGCCGAGAACGAAGAGAACTTCGAAGGCGAAGGACTCCGAGAAATGAGAGTGAGCGATTGTAACCCGGGGAAGGGTATCTCTTAGGTGAAACTTGGCCATTTGGCCAAGTGTCGGATGGGTTTTCCCGACACCAGTCGACTGCCATGTCATGGCGATCGCCCTCTAATCGAGTGAGTTCGACCGTATACGATCGATTGGCGGATTGTGGCGATCGGCCCGCCGATCGGGCGATCGGCCAAGACCATATCGATCATTCAAGGCGCGATCGGGTAAATAAGGGTTCGCCAGCGTTCGTAGCCGATCGGCGATCGACTACGGAGGCATCAGTCGACTGATGAGGTCCATCAGTCGACTGCCAAGAGTTCCGTTGGACTACAACGGTCGGGATCCGATGTGTTCGGAGGCTGTTGTAGTGACAGCGATCGGCGCCATAGCCCTCTCTATAAAAAGAGAGGGTGTAAGCCTTTGAGAGGCTAATGCTTATACTCCAAACGATCTTCCTAGTGCCCCACAAGCTCTAAACTCTTCTTACTTGTCTTTACTTCAATCCTATTGTAAGAAGAGTGATCTTGGTTGTAAAGGTTACCTCCACCTAGCTTTGTGCAAAGGAGAGACCGATAGTGATTGGTTTTGGCGGAGTGATTCACCGTGGACGAATCGGACCGTGGATTAGCGGCGTAGCCGTGAACCACGTTATACCATCGTGTTAGCGTTTGTTTTATTGTTTGTCTTTTGCTTTGTATTTGTATATTCCGCTTGCGCTAATCTTTTGTAGACGAGCAATTTACGACGTCCAACGTATGAGGGCTATTCACCCCCCTCTAGCCGGCCATACCGATCCCCTACAAGTGGTATCAGGGCCAAGGAAAGCTTGTCACCGGACTAACCGCCGGAACAAGCCCTACATCAAAAATGGCCGGCTCCAACATCCATCCTCCGAAGTTTGAAGGAGAATTCGCTTGGTGGAAGAAGCGAATGGAGGTATTTTTCGAAACGGATTTTGATATAATGATTACAATGGAATCCGGTTTCGTTTTGCCTAGGGATGAAGAAGGGAAACCAATCGAAAAATCACGATGGACTAAGAAGCAAAGAGAGGAGCACCTTGCGAACTCAAAGGCAAAACATCATCTTTTCAATGTGCTCCCCCAACAAGAAATCAACCGAATAGGAGAATGCCTAAGCGCCAAGGAGATGTGGGAGAAGCTAATTGAGCTTCATGAAGGCACATCCGAGGCAAAGCTAGCAAGGAGAGATCTCCTCCGCTCCCAACTATCCAACATCAAATTAGAAAAGGGAGAAAAGGTAATTTCTTTGCATTCTAGATTCAAAGAAATTTTAAATGGACTAACAAGTGTAGGTGAGAAGCTATCAAACCGGGATATGGTAATGAAGGCCATAGATGTCTTTCCCCGGTCCTCAAAGTGGAGCTCCATGGTGGACTCATTCTATATCTCAAAGAATTTAGAAGTGAGTACCTTGGAGGAGTTCTTCTCAACAATGGAACTCCACGAAACAAGGCTTGAGGGAATACAAGAGGAGCCTAAAATTCAACCCTCAAAAGGAGTAGCATTATTGGCAAATAAGGGGAAGAAGAAGATGGAAATCCCCTCCTCCTCCGATGACGAAGCATCTTCCTCCTCCTCCATGGATAGCACCGAAGAAGCCTACATGGTAAGGAGGGTAAGACGTGCATTTAAGAATTTTAGATTTGATAAATCTAATGATAGGATGAGAAGACCAAGGGGGAAGGTCATATGCTACAATTGCCAAGGAGAAGGGCACATAAGGGACAATTGTCCTCTCCTAAACAAGAGCAAGGAAGAAAGGAAAAAGAAAGAAGAAAAGAAGAAGAAGAAGGGGAGCAAGAAAAAGAAGGAAGAGGAGAAGAAGACAAAGGAGAAGGGAAAGGCTAAGGCTCTCAAGGCAAGGACTTGGGATGATCCATCCTCATCCTCCTCCTCATCATCGGATGAGGAGAATGCCTTTGTCACCAATTTGGCCTTGATGGCCTTTGATGACTTGGATTGTTCTTCCTCCGAAAATGAAGGTTCAAGCTCAAGAGGAGAGAGCTCAAGTGAAGGGGGAGTTTCATCATCCTCCTCATCCGAAGAAGAAGAGGACATGGAAACTATGGTAACAAATCTAACCCCTAAGAAAATAGTTTCCATGGTTTCTAGCTTAACTAGAGATTTATTTAGAGCTAAGAAGAAAAACAAAAGCATGCTAGATCAAATTAAGGACCTAGAACAAAAATTAGAAAAAGCACGCTTAAATGAAAATGAAAAATTTTCTTCTTGCTTAGATGATGCATGCTCACATGATTATATGCCTTTAAATGTTAATGATGCATGCATAGAGGAAAATAGGGCATTAAGGGAAAAGGTAGATTATTTAACCAAAGCCCTAGAGAAATTCACTATTGGCTCCAACACATTGAACATGATCTTAGGGAGCCAAAGAGCTAGTTTCAACAAGAAAGGCCTAGGATACAAAGAAAAGAAAAATGAAAAGGCCTATAAATGCCTAATAGCTAGGGGACAAGATAAAAAGAAAGTAATTGCTAGGAAATGGATCCCCAAGGAGTATTTAGTGAACCCAATAGGAAAGAATCTATTTTGGGTTCCAAAATCCATCCTTAAGGGTTAGAAAACCCCTAGGGTAGTCAACCACATGGTCCTAACCTATATCATATTTTGGTTGACTTAGGATGACGGGACAACATTTTTTTTTAGATAGTGTTGGGTGATGATAACGTACCCATAAATAGGTGATAATGCCTAAATCATGATGATTAATGTAATTGCTATGTATGTTTTAAATCATGATTTATGATTTTGAAATTTGGCACGTTATCACTAGAAATAAGTTTAAATCATGCTTTAGGTGATAATTTGTTTATTATCATCACATATTACCTAATGCATGGTTATAAAATTGATGAAAACATGTATTTCATGATCATAATGTAGAATTAATTCATATATGTCATTATGATCATGTTAATTGTTAGGTTGATACTTAACCATGATAGAATTGCATGAATATATTGGTTAAGTATATACAAATACCCCCTAGGATGCATCTCACACCCACTATAGGCTACCTTGATTGCAAACTTAGCATGGGTGAGATGTTAGGATGATACAAATGTCCACTAATGCCTATGGCATTTAGATGGTCATTTAAAGTATCAACATAGCAATAATAGACCAATCATGGGGAGGCTTATGCTTAATTCATAGACATATTGCCCAAAGATCATGGTTGGATATTTCATATGTTTTCAAAACAATTTCTTAATCTAAAATCTATGTATTCATGTTTTGGAACAATTCAAAGCAAGACTAGGTGCTAAAATGGATACTAACATGCTCAAAAACTAGTGGTTTTTCAAGTGTTTGGATTTTTGGCAAAAACAAGAAAATATAATGAGTTTTCATGAAAAACTATTTTTCATTGATAGATATACTTAAAAGAAATATGTTCCCCAAATTTCATGATTTTTCGAATTTTCTGGAATTTATAATGCATTTCTGAAATTCGTCCAGAAAATCAAAAATTCGGATTCCTTTAGGCTACGATCGCCATACATCGATAGCAATGATCGTGGCCTGTAAATCAGAACATTGGAGGCCGAATTCATTTTGTAAACCTACAACAAGTGGTAGAAATATACTTGATGCCATCAACAAGTGGTACCCAACTTTTAAATCAACTTGTCTTATTTTTCCTCCATTATACTTGATGCCATGAGCTTATAACTTAGTGTTAATCTTTTTGATGGTGTCAAAGGGGGAGAAATAATTATGTTTAAGTTAATTATTTTAGGGGGAGAAATATATTTTAGGGGGAGAAATATATGATAGGGGAGAAAATTTGCATGGAGAGTTTCATGGATTAAGGGGGAGTTGCATGTTGCTATATCATGTTTATCTTTACATGCTTTCTTACCTTAGAATTTATATCAAATGTTTTTACCTAACTTAAACGGATTGCCACACATCAAAAAGGGGGAGATTGTTAGGGCAATCTCTTGCCGTGATATGGTTTTGATGGTGTGGCAAAGGGTTTAAGTTAGTTTGATATGTTGATATGATATGTGCGTTGAAGTCATGCAGGACTTAGTAATTCGCACATGGAGCCGTGGCGAGTTTCACATCTCATGACTCGTGCCTTGAGTCGGTGAAGGATAGCTTTGCGGAAGCCGTGCGCTTGGAGCATCCGAGGGACCGCCGGACGAGAAGCTTGGAGTGAAGCCGGAGGAAGTAGACTTCGAGGCAAGAGACGCGAAGGAGCATTGCAGAGCCGTGCGCCTGATGTTGCCGAGGGACGTGGCCGAGAACAAAGAGAACTTCGAAGGCGAAGGACTCCGAGAAATGAGAGTGAGCGATTGTAACCCGGGGAAGGGTAGCTCTTAGGTGAAACTTGGCCATTTGGCCAAGTGTCGGATGGGTTTTTCGACACCACGATCGCGCCATGTCATGGCGATGGCCGAGCTCGAGTCAGTGAGTTCGACCGGTATACGATCGACCGGATTGTGGCCAGCAATGACGCCATACGGGCGATCGACTACCAAGACCATCGATCCGAAGGCGGCCGATCGGTAGTAAATAAGGGTTCTACCAGACCGCTTCGTAGCCGACGAGGCGGTCGAGCTACGAGGTCCATCGCCGATCGCAAGAGTTCCGCTGACCCGCCGATCCGGACGCGTTCGGGATCGGCGTGTTCGGAGGCCGTTGTAGTAACGGCGCCAAGGCGCGATCGGTGCAAACGGGAAGAAGTTAGCCCTCTCTATAAAAAGAGAGGGTGTAAGCCTTTGAGAGGCTAATGCTTATACTCCAAACGATCTTCCTAGTGCCCCACAAGCTCTAAACTCTTCTTACTTGTCTTTACTTCAATCCTATTGTAAGAAGAGTGATCTTGGTTGTAAAGGTTACCTCCACCTAGCTTTGTGCAAAGGAGAGATCGATAGTGATTGGTTTTGGCGGAGTGATTCACCGTGGACGAATCGGACCGTGGATTAGCGGCGTAGCCGTGAACCACGTTATACCATCGTGTTAGCGTTTGTTTTATTGTTTGTCTTTTGCTTTGTATTTGTATATTCCGCTTGCGCTAATCTTTTGTAGACGAGCAATTTACGACGTCCAACGTACGAGGGCTATTCACCCCCCTCTAGCCGGCCATACCGATCCCCTACAGTTGAGTCGTTACTTGAGGAGGTTGAAACTCTCAAGCAAGAGGATACTCTAACCTCTTCAACTAGTCAAGTTCAAGAGGGAAACTCAGCCCAAGTTGAAAAACATGAGGAGGAGAATTCTCTCTTGAAAGACCGAGTTCAAGAAGTCGAGGCTAGGTTGGAAAGGTTCACATTGGGATCTAAGAATCTTAACCGACTACTTGGAACCCAAAGAGTTGTGCACAACAAAGCCGGACTCGGGATTAGTCCAAATACTACGAATAGATCATATATGTCTATCGTAAATCGTAGTCATCAAAGAGTCCAATCATGGGTCCCAAAGGTTTTATTGAACTCACATATAAGGACTAATAAGTATTGGATTCCCCAGGATCAAGCTCATTATTTGAATAGACCATATTGGTTTGATGGTCCAGGGGGAGCTAACAGTAAAATAGTATACCCGCTTACTTAGCAAAACCATTGCATATTTTATTTAAATTTTTAGAATGGCTAGATAGAGAAAATAGTTAGTCAACTCTTGACAACATAGTATCAGGACGCGGCGAGATGATAGTACATTAGGGAAACAAAGTCTCGTGTATTCGATCAAGATAAGGCGTATCTAGCTTGGTGCACTTGACCGAGTGGAACTAGCTGAAGCTACCTCGCCGTATCCTAAACTAGTTAGACTAGGAAGTAACCCTAAGTGACTTAAGTGATATTTTTTTGAATTTGGCTTTGTCTAAGGATATGATCATTATTCCGATCAAAGAAGGCCCCTGTGCCTCGCCACGACCTGGAAGCCAGTTTCTCAAAAAGTTACTTAACGATCTAAAGGTTAAATCCGAATCTAACCCAAGGTTGACTATCTTTAATCAATCTCAAATCATCTCACAAAACATATAAAGTGAACAAATTTTGAGACACATAGAATGGGTGAATGTTAAGGATAATTGAAATATATTTAAAATAACCTTTTCAAAATACTACTTATTTTCTCAACTATTGTACTTAACGACTATTTACAACTCTTTAGGCCAAAGTTTAGCACCCCCTACATCTCTTATACTTCATATATTTGACTAAGGGGGAGAGCAAACTAACCCTAAGGGTTATATTACAAACCTTTAGATTATTGGTGCAGAGGGACACACCTCGAACCAATCTATCTAACTACTGCTAGACGCATGCTTGGACTCATAGTTGATTTATCTCAATGCATGAATATACGATATTGTTTTTAAACCCCTATTTTATACAAAACCCCCAACATTTTTTTGATTTATGGAAAAGGGGGAGAAGAGCGATAGTTAAGGGGTAGTAACACAAAATTTAATTTTGAAAAGTATCTCTTTCAAAACTCACCTAGGGTTAAGGGGAGTTTTGGTTGAGGGGGAGTTTTTGGAAATGACATTCATCATTTACTATACCAGTTTTATGCTTTAATTTCTTTTAAATTTGTGTTGGTTTGCCATAGATCAAAAAGGGGGAGATTGTTGGTGCAGGGGCACCAGATAATCTAACCTGTGTTTTGATTATGGCAAAGACACAAAGTTAAGTTTACTTCGTTGTCTCATGAGCTAAATCAAATGTGCAGAAAGGATAAGCTAAGCTGAAGGTCAGCGACACCTAGAGGGAGTTGTGGTGGTCGGGCAACACCGAAGGAACTTCGTGGGAGTCGAAGAACCTAGGTGGAAGACCGGAAGCAAAGTGACAGATCTTAAAGGACCAGAGGTAAGCTCATGTGAGTGAGAGATGGTAAGGTCGTGTTCTCTGTACGGGGACGACCGTAGGTGGTGATCCGACTAAGACATCCTGTGGAAGGTCTAGGTCGAGATCAAACGGTAAGAAACCATTTTCCATGCAAACCTCTTATTGCAAGGAAGTGGCTAGGCTGGCAGTCGACTGCTGGTCATTGAACAGTCGACTAATGCTCATCAGTCGACTGATGGAAGGCATCAGTTGACTGATGGCGATTAATCAGCCTTTTGTGCTTCGTCAAAACGGATAATGTTTGATGGGGCCACTTCCCGATAAAATTTAGTACCACCTCGTGATCTGTTCCAAAAGATAAGGAGACTTATTCAGAGTCTAAACTCTATAAAAGGAGGGGAGGATTCCAACCAAAACATCAATCAAGATTATTCTCAAGTGCTCCTACAACGCCAAAGCTCCAACATCATCATAACACCGACACGATGCCAAGCTTCCATCTTCTTCGTCGGCAGCAATAGCAAGTAATATCTTTTGTATTCTTTGTTTTAATCGTAACGAGGTGAGGTTGTCTTGTTGCCCCATCCTCGTACTTCAGGTTTTGTGATCGTTATCTCCTACCTCCAACAAGGAGGAGATCTTATAGTGCTTTGCCCTTCGTACGCAGTCTAGGACGATTAGGGCCTTGGAGTAGCAACTGCTGGGTTATGAACCAAGTAAAAATAAACTTGTCTCTTTATTTTTTCACTGTGCTTGCTCATATATCGAATGAACGAACTAAAAAATTTCACGCTCGCTATTCATCCCCCCCCCTCTAGCTATAGGGATGTATACTGAAAAGTCTATCTTTTGTATGAACATCTTTATTTTGGAATAAGAATCACATGATCATTGTTTGCATATTTTTATGGTTATACAATATTGTCTAATACTTTATATTGTAGATAACATGGTGTGTGGTGTCACATAGGAGATCATGTTATCGGCCCCTTGAAAAGTATAAGTAAAGGCTCACAACCGAGATGACTTTTGACAAACCATCGGAATGGTTGTAGTGTGATTTGGTATTGGTGTGTCTTGACCATAGAATCACACTGGTGCACTTTGTGTGTATTGAGCAGGACCGACATAGAGGTGATTTGATTTATTGCTGACTACATAATCGAATCGAACCTCAGATATTATTAAGTACATGCTCTTAATCCCGATATAATAACGAGCACATATACTTAGTACTCATCTCTTTGATTTACCAATGGGCGAGATTTATAGATTAAATCGATAGGCTCAGTAAGTTGGGAGATGATATTATATATATTGTGTGTCGTTGATTATAGGAGGAAACTGTGTCCTATATATTAGGATGATGATGTCCCCTTGAGGAGCTCATAAGGTTCATCATGTAAACCCTGCAGGTGGACTTGGTCCGGCAAGATGAAAAGGTTGAGTGATACTACTCAAGGAGTTAGATGTTGATTAATTAATGGTCAGTAAATTAATTATTCGACGGACATTCGAGATCTTAGGCACGGAGAGAAAATGTACAAATAATATATGGAGCCCATATTATCATATGGGGGTTGGTGAGGTAGATCAATGATGAACCTTTAGTGGATTGGATCATCATTAGTGGATCGGACTTTATGTGGGCTTGATCCATGGGTGGCCAAGACCCAACTCCTCCTCATGGTCTCTAATGTAGCCTATTAACACCTCATGAAGCTTAGATCCAAAGGATAGAAACAAAACTCTAGATCCAAATTTGGAGAATAAATCTCTAGATCCAACGGTTGAGATTAAATCTCTAGATCCGACGGTTGAGATTGAATCCCTAGAACCAATGGAGGAGATTAAATCAAGCCTTGAGCCCAACTCTATAAATACAGATTAATAAGTGGGCGGAAAGGCTAAGGATGGATGAGGGGATTAGGGTTTGTCCCTTGGGCGGCAACCAATCCTAATTAGATTAGGATTGGGAGTGGTGGCTAGGGTTAGGGTTTTGGGGATTAGAGTAGGCGGCAACTCAAGGAGGTGCTCCTTCTTCTTCCAAAGGTTGGTCGCCCCTATTCTTCTCCTCTCTACCTTGGCATGAGCTCATCCTATTCTTCTTCCCCTCTTCCATGGCCGGCAATAAGGAAATCTAGGATTAGGGTTTGGAAGCTTAGGGTTTAGGAGGCTTGGGTGGCACCAAATAAGGAAGTAGTTTGGTTTCTTCTTCCTATCCTTTGGTGGCCGGTGCCCACAGCCCTATCCCAGCCCTTGGACGGCATCCAAAGTCCCCTTCTCCTTCTCCTTAGGTGGTGGAAACAAGATATAGGGTTTTCCCTTGGTGTCTTGGCCGGTTTCCACCATTATCTCCTTCTCCTTGTTGGCCGGCGGCAAGCATTTCTTTTGTTGCTTGTTGGTTGGCTATAGGAAGGAGATGAGCCTTGTTTCTATTCTTCTTCTTGCTTTGGATGAGCAAGGAAGGAAGATTTGTGATCTAGGATCTTCGACTTTTGGTAGAGCGTCGCCCACACGACGTCCGAAAGGAGGAAGGACATACATTAGAAGATCGAGAGGTATATCGATTCTCTAATTTTTATAGGTTACATGTTTGTATTTGTTTTTCATTTATGAGCATGATATAAATCTGTATATGGATAAATAATACTTGGATCCCGAGCATAAATACAAAAACCGACGATCCAGATATCGTCTATTCCGAGACTACTCGTAGAATAGAGGATGGTCGCTTGAACAACTAGTTTGTTCAAGTGACCTCTCTAAACGAATAGCACGACGATGACTTGGTGGTTTGGGCAATCCCTTTTGTCTAGGATTAAATTTTTTTAATCTGGGGACATCGAAGGGATCGCCATGGACAAGCTACCGAGGTGAAGTGGGAAGCAAAGTTTCCCCTTACGGACTCGATAAGCAAAACCCTACAATTGGTATCAGAGCCAAGGATTTCGATTTTGTGTGTTTAGGATTCGGTTAATTTTTATGTACTTTTTCATATATTATATGTGCTGGATAATAGTAGGAAATTCCTAGTTTAACTCTTTGGTTGCAGGCATAAGATCCGACTATTATGGCCATATGTGTGTATGTGATTGTATGTGTGTAAATATTTATTTTGTTGAATCCTCGAGGTTGACGAGGCTAGTATTTAGTTTTTGGAAAATTAAATACGGTATTGTTTAGCTGCTCTTTATTTTATTTTACTTTCGATCTAGATTTCATGTACACTCCCTCGTGGAGTATAGGATCGATGGATGTAAATTAAAATAGGTTTTAGTCTCGGCTCGGATCTTCGGATGTCTCGTACATGACGTAGGAGGAGCGGACGAGATGACGATGCGACGGGAGTCATATTGAAGACAAAAGCCATAATAGTTGGAAAATAATTTATTTTTCAAATTTTTTGCTTTTTGTTTGATATGCATGTCGTAGGCTAGGAAAATTCCTCATTTTTAAATTACTAAGTGGGAGAGGAATATTTTAATAAATTCCCACGACCTCCATTATGATTTGACAAGTGATGCAAACAAACTTGCGCGTCGGCTCTGAGTGCCTTCCTCCCCATCGGATGGGTTTGTTTGCGGATCACAAGGTCGAATATGGTTATAGGAAATTATTAAGGAGCATGTGTACTTGTCCATTGTAAGGCACATAACCCGAGATAATTACCTTAGTACCGAGTAATGGTGAACACTTAGATGCAAATAGGAGTATCCTCCCCATCGGAGTCATTGCTTTTATTTGTAGGGCCGAAGAGAAACCAACTATTAATTTTATTTGTCATAAAGTTAGGTTGACAAGATAGTAAAATTAATGGGTAAAACCTCCTCTTACAAATGTAGAATTCGTATACGTCCACACTATCGTGGCATACGATATTCTCGGTGTTTTGAGGTGTTGGTTGATTTTGAAATTTTATTGTTTGAGGAATCAATAATTTTTGAAATCTACAGTAATGATCAATGTGATTCTTAGGATTTTCAATAATGACTTTCAGTCCACTTACTATGATACTAAAGGAAATAAACTTACTGTACCCAAATAATGTTGATTGGAAAAGAATCTAGATATTGTCTTATCTTCTAAGGAGTACAAGTATGCACTCTTCGAAGAGTGTCCTCAAGCCATGGTTGCTCAAAAAGGTTTCTACTTCTAAGCCGAAAGGCAAGAAGAAGGAAAAACAAGGTGGAGCAAAGGTGGTGGGAGGATCTCAGGGAGGAGTGAAGAAGCCGAAAGGCAAGTACTTCACTTACAAGCAGGATGGACATTGGAAGGACTATCCCAATCCAAAGCAAAACAAAGTTATATCCTTTGGACTAGTTGTTGAAACATGATTAGCGGTGTTATCTACCGGCACATGGGGTGTAGATACGGGAGCCACTAATCATGTCTGCAATACTTTGCAGGGGTTCCAGGAAACCCGACGACTAGCTAAAGCGGAGATTACCATTTACTTGGGCACTGCCATGAAGGTGGCGGCTATTGCAGTGGGAGAAGTTTTATTTATCTCTTGAGAAAAATAAAACTTAGGTTCTGGAAAATTCCCTTTATGTACCTTTATTTAGAAAGAACTTAGTTTCAGTTTCTAAATTTTTTATGGATGGATATTCTATTTCTTTTAATGACAGAGTTGTTATAAAAAGGAATAGGGAGAATATCTGTTCAGGTACATTGATAGGAAATTTGTACACACTTGAACCAAAACCTCCCACGATGCAAATAGAAGTTAATAACTCATCTTCTAATTCCAATAAGAGAAAAGAACCTTCGAAAATGAACCAAACATATCTTTGGCATCTTAGGCTTGGTCACAATAACCTAAGCAGAATTCAAAGGTTGATAGTTGATGGACCATTGGGTTCATTAGTGGTGGAGGATCTCCCAACCTGCGAATCTTGCTTGGAGGGTAAGATGACCAAGATGCCTTTTAAGGCCAAGGGGTATAGATCCAGAGATGTGTTAGAATTGGTTCATTCTGATTTGTGTGATCCTATGTCTATCCAGGCTAGAGGTGGTCTTGAATATTTCGTCTCTTTCATAGATGATTATTCAAGATATGGATGACACTACGATCTGATCATGGTGGAGAGTACCTCTTGGGAGAGTTTAGGAACTACTTATCAGAGGTTGGGATTCAATCCCAATTGACTGTACCTGGCACACCCCAGCAGAATGGTGTAGCAGAGCGAAGGAATAGAACTCTTATGAAGATGGTTAGATCGATGATGAGTTATTCTGACTTGCTAGATTCGTTCTGGGGATATACTCTAGATACGACGGTGTACATTCTGAACTTGGTTCCATCGAAATTAGTGCCTTCTACTCCCATAGAGTTGAGCCTAGTCTAAGACATATTCGGATATGGAGGAGTCCAGCACATGTGCTGAAGGAAGATGTTGGTAAGTTGGAACCTCATACAGAAGTACGCTTGTTCGTTGGCTATCCCAGGAGAACGAAGGGTGGATTGTTTTATAGTCCTAGAGATCAGAGGGTGATCGTTAGCACGAACGCCAGATTTCTAGAGGAAGTCTATGTGATGAGCCACAAGCCCAAGAGTAAAATTGTTTTAGAGGAGTTAAAAGGGGAAGTCACTTCTTTAGTACCACCAGTACAAGAGGATATACCACATGTCACTGCACCGCGTGTCACAGAGGATACACAGGTGATACCTCATCGTAGTGGGAGGGTTGTGAGACAGCCTGATAGATTCATGTTCTTGGAAGAATCTTCTGATTTGATCCCTAGCGAACATGAACCTGATCCCTGAACATATGACGAGGCAATCCAAGATGTAGATGTAGCATCTTGGCAAAGTGCAATGAATACTGAGATTGAATCTATGGATTCAAATCAGGTCTAGGAGCTCTTATGCATAGCAGCTCATATGGATTATGAGGTGTGGCAAATGGATGTCAAGACAACTTTCCTTAATGGAAGTCTTGAGGAAAACATCTATATGAAGCAACCAGAGGGATTCATTGGTAAAGGCAAAGAGCATCTTGTATGTAAACTTAATCGGTTCATTTATGGATTGAAACAAGCCTCGAGGTCTTGGAACATCCGCTTTGATAAGGTGATCCAGTCTTATGGATTTATTCAAAGTCCGGATGAGTCTTGTGTATACAAGAGATGTGACGAAAAAGTAGTGTCATTTCTTGTACTATACGTAGATGACATTTTGTTGATTGGTAACAATATCAAGGTGTTATCGGACGTAAGGGTATGGTTGTCCAAAAAGTTTGATATGAAGGACTTTGGGAAGGTGGGACACATCCTTGGGATCAAGGTTATAAGGGATCGCAGGAAAAGAATGTTGTGCTTATCCCAAGCTTCATACATAGACACGATTAAGGAGCGTTTTAGCATGCAGAACTCCAAGAAGGGTTTTCTACCTTTCAGGCATGGAGTTCCTTTATCTAAGGAGATGTGTCCTAGATCATCTGAGGAGATAGAGGAGATGAAGGCGGTTCCTTATGCTTCGGCAGTAGGAAGCCTCATGTATGCGATGCTCTGTACAAGACCAGATATCTATTTTGTCGTGGGCATGGTCAGCAGATATCAGAGTAATCCAGGACAGGGACATTGGACTGCGGTAAAGTATATATTGAAGTACCTGAGAAGGACTAGGGATTATATGCTGGTTTACCGGGCAGACCAATCTGATAGGGATAACAGTAAGTCTACCTCAGGTTTTGTGTTTACTTTGGGAGGTGGAGCCATTGTATGGAGGAGTGTCCAGCAGAAATGTGTGGCGGACTCCACCATCGAAGATGAGTGTGTGGCAGCCTCTGAGGCGGCCAAAGAAGTTGTATGGCTCAGGAACTTCCTGATGGACTTAGATGTGATTCCTGGTTTTTCCAGAACTATCATAATTTATTTTGATAATAGTGGTGCAGTTGCAAACTCGAAGGAACCACGAGCCCATAAGGATAGTAAACACATAGAGCGCAAGTACCACCTGATATGAGAAATCGTAAAGAGAGGAGAAGTTGTTGTGGCCAAGATTGCATCGGAGGATAACCTGACAGATCCTTTCACTAAGGCCCTTCCGGCGAGAGCTTTTGATAGGCATGTGGAAGGAATGGGGATCAGATGTATGGCACTTTGAGGATAGCATAGTCTTTTAGTATAAGTGGGAGATTGTAGGTATGTATACTGAAAAGTCTATCTTTTGTATGAACATCTTTATTTTGGAATAAGAATCACATGATCATTGTTTGCATATTTTTATGGTTATGTAATATTGTCTAATACTTTACATTGTAGATAACATGGTGTGTGATGTCACACAGAAGATCATGTTATCGACCCCTTGAAAAGTATAAGTAAAGGCTCACAACCGAGATGACTTTGGACAAACCATCGGAATGGTTGTAGTGTGATTTGGTATTGGTTTGTCTTGACCATAGAATCACACTGGTGCACTTTGTGTGTATTGAGCAGGACAGACTTAGAGGTGATTCGATTTATTGCTGACTACATAATCGAATCGGACCTCAGATATTATTGAGTACATGCTCTTAATCCCGATATAATAACGGGCACATATACTTAGTACTCATCTCTTTGATTTACCAATGGGCGAGATTTATAGATTAAATCGATAGACTCGGTAAGTTGGGAGATGATAATATTTATATGGTGTGCAGTTGATTATAGGAGGAAACCGTGTCCTATATATTAGGATGATGATGTCCCCTTGAGGAGCTTATAAGGTTCATCATGTAAACCTTGCAGGTGGACTTGGTCTGGCATGATGAAAAGATTGAGTGGTACTACTCAAAGAGTTAGATGTTAATTAATTAATGGTCAGTAAATTAATTAATCGACAGACATTCGAGATCTTAAACACAGAGAGAAAATGTACAAATAATATATGAAGCCCATATTATCATATGGGGGTTGGTGAGGTAGATCAATGATGAACCTTTAGTGGATTGGATCATCATTTGTGGATCGGACTTTATGTGGGCTTGATCCATGGGTGGCCAAGACCCAACTCCTCCTCATGGTCCCTAATGTAGCCTATTAATACCTCATGAAGCTTAGATCCAAAGGATAGAAACAAAACTCTAGATCCAAAGGTGGAGAATAAATCTCTAGATCCAACGGTTGAGATTAAATCTCTAGATCCGACGGTTGAGATTGAATCCCTAGAACCAATGGAGGAGATTAAATCAAGCCTTGAGCCCAACTCTATAAATAGAGATTAATAAGTGGGTGGCAAGCCTAAGGATGGATGAGGGGATTAGGGTTTGTCCCTTGGGCGGCAACCAATCCTAATTAGATTAGGATTGGGAGTGGTGGCTAGGGTTAGGGTTTTGGGGATTAGAGTGGGTGGCAACTCAAGGAGGTTTTCCTTCTTCTTCCAAAGGATGGTCGACCCCTATTCTTCTCCTCTCTAACTTGGCATGAGCTCATCCTATTCTTCTTCTCCTCTTCCATGGCCGACAATAAGGAAAGCTAGGATTAGGGTTTGGAAGCTTAGGGTTTAGGAGGCTTGGGTGGCACCAAATAAGGAAGTAGTTTGGTTTCTACTTCCTATCCTTTGGTGGCCGGTGCCCACAGCCCTATCCCAGCCCTTGGACGACATCCAAAGACCCCTTCTCCTTCTCCTTAAGTGGTGGAAACAAGATATAGGGTTTTCCCTTGGTGTCTTTGTTGGAATGTATACTGAAAGCCTAGCTTTTTTGTATGAACATTTTTATTTTGAAATAAGAATCACATGATCATGGTTTGCACTTTATATTTATTATATGTGTGCATATTATCTAATACTTTACATTGTAGATAACATGGTGCTTGGTGTGGCACAGAAGATCATGTTATCAGTCCCTTGTAGAATATAAGTAGAGGCTCACAACCAAGATGGTTTTGCATAAACCATTGGCATGGTTGTAGTGTAGCTTGGTATTGTTTTGTCTTGAACATATAGTTACACTAGTACACTTAGGTGTATTGAGCAGGACCGACATAGAGGTGATTCAATTTATTGCTAACTACATAATTGAATCCGACCTCGGATATTATGTTGTACATGCTCTTAATCCCTATATAATAATGAGCACATGTATTTAGTATTTATTTCTTTGATTTACCAAAGGGTGAGATTTATATGGATTAAATCAATATGCCCGGTAAGTTGGAAAATGATATTATTTACATGGTGTGTCGTTGATTATAGGAGAAAACCGTGTCCTATATATTAGGTTGATGATGTTAGTAATATATGAGAGATGTCCTAAGGCAATCGCCTTATGTATGAACCATTTATATGATAAATGAAGATTCACTATTTGAGTGTACATGTTTAATGTATTTGATTGGATCTTAAACTCATTTACTGAATGTCCACGATACGATTCACAGCATGAGAGAATTTGTGATTGGATCACAACTAGTGAGTATCTCTACATGTGTAATTGTAATGTATCAGAATTATCCCTAGTCGATGAATTGATGGATTTGGACACCATCAATTCTGTTGAGACTAGCATAAGGTATACTCCTTGGTGTATCCAAGCAGCTGATTCTCACTGGCTGGAGACATTGTGATGTCCGGAGTTAATCGTGTATGCTAGTTATGGTAACTAGTTCATTGGAGTGACCAGCCGTAAGACTTCATATGGTTCTCTGCATATATAGATATGTCAATGAAGTTCTTACTGTGGCTTAAGTGCGATGTTCCTTTGACTTGCGGTATTCAAGTCATCTTGATCATAAAGACTTATGCTTTGACATCTTAAGCAAGCATCTCTGAGGAGATGTAGACCCGAGATGATTGGGTATAAGTCGAAGTGATCGAAGGTGTTTGAATGGCCTATAAAGGATTCACCACTCCTTGCGAGGAGATGTATACCCATGGCCTCTCGTCGGATTGTTACTAAAGTCTTTGGCCAAAGCATTACATGTTTAGAGTAAAGTACTCTTCGATACATGTGGAGTAACTAGAATCCGTAGGGGCGAGGAAATGATACTTGGGCTAGGTGTGGCGTGAGTCGACCTAGTGAGGGGGACACAATAGACCATGTCACGAACCAAGTGGGTATAAGATGAGTGAAGGAATGGGGCCACGATTCATTCGAGCTCTTGAAGGGTTTGAAATAGTTACGGATCAGCGGTTGATCTTTTGGTTAATTGGGGATCATGATGTACTACTAGGTGCCACTCATGATCGTTCTATAATTAATGGTTAATTATAGGCGGCCAACATAAACCGAGAACCTATTTGGTCACACGCTGCGAGTGTAATCCAAAGGATTTAAAGCGAGCTTGAGAATGGGATTCTCGAGGCCAGGAGAAACTATGTTTGGTTGGACCAAACATAAGCGAGCATGAAATTGTTTGATGCAATGGAAGCGTGGATGGGCCGTGTCTTATGAAGACATAATGGATGGACCAAAATGGTTTGGTTCTAATCCAATGGATGAGAATAAACCAAAGGGTTTGGTTTATATTAAACGAATGAACCAAAGGTTGGTTCGGTTCGTTTTAACTTAAAATAAACTATCATGGTTTTGTTTATTTTAACTTATCTTAATGGAGCGGGTTAACGGGCTTTATGGATATGATCCATTAACCATTAAGAGAATTAGTTCTCTATAAAATAGGGCTTAAACCCTAATCCAAAACCCTAGCTAATGGTAGTTGCCACCCACCTCACCCTTGGTGATTTCGGCGCCCAACCCTAAGCTGCCGCCGCCCAGCTTTTGTGCAGCCTTCCAACTTGTTGCCGGTGACCAAGCTTCAGCCGGTGAACCACCGGCGACCCTCCGGTGATCTCCTCGGGGATAAGGTGAGCTTCCATCTCTCCTTGGCCGGCCTCTATTCCTCCACCAAAAGCTGTCCAGTTTTTCTGGACAGCTTGTTTCTTTGTTGTCGGAGCGTCGTTTGGACGACGGTTAGTGCTCCAACAGCGGCTAACTTACCGGGGATTTGATCTCCGGTAATACTCTGAGGTGGGGGACGAAGGATTCGTCAAACGGTTGACGAATACCTCTCCGGAGAAGCGAGTTTTAAGAACTCATTTTAGGATCCGAATTTGGATTCGGATCGTGATCATCTCTCGATCACGTCGTCTTCAACACGAGACTAGTAACCCGTACGAAGACGAAGCTCGTGACTTAGCGAAGTCATCCCGAGGAGCTCGGCGTGGATACGGATAGAGACGATTCTTACGAGGATCGTTCCGGTTGATGCCGTTCCCGCTACACGTCATACGAAAGGTATAACGTAGATAATTTCTTTTATTGCAAATTTTAATTTACGGTTATGTCTACACTTGTTGTAATATGCATGCGTGTGTTGTGTGTGTTGTAATAAATATAGATTTATTATTTTTAATTGCTTCCGCTGTGCTCATGTTTACGAAACATGATCGAACACACACCTGCCTTGTGCAGGAAACCCAACGGTAGTATCGAGCCCGAGTTGTGTTTCGACATAATCGTAAAAATGGTTTACGATAGTCATAATGTATTTCTGGAAATTTTCTAAATTTTGGAAATTTAGAAGTATTTATGGAAATTTTCAATTTTGGAAAGTCTAGAAGTATTTATGGAAATCTTCCACTTTTGGAAAGTTGGAAGTATTTATGGAAATTGATATTTTCCATAAAATAAAATATTTGATTAGATTCTGGAAATTTGTTTCCTAATTTAATCATGATTTGATTTGGGAAATCAAATCTTAAAATATTTTATTTCCATAAGTAGTTTTAATGATTTAGGAAATTGGTTTCCTAAATAGATTTTCCTTAATCAAATAATTCCATGAATAAAATATGTGATTAGATTTGGAAATTTGTTTCCTAATTTAATTATGATTTGATTTGGAGAATCAAATCTTAAACATATTTTATTTCCATAAATAGTTATGACATATATGGAAATTATGTACATGACATAATTGTATGCCATGTAATTGCATTAGATGCATAACATTATGCCATGTGTCGTGACATGTAGATGTATGCCATGTATGTCATGCCATGTAGATAATAGTTATTTGCATGCAAAGAGGATGAGACATAAAACCCTAACTCAATATTAAAGCCTACACCTTCCATTAATATGGTTAGAACCAGAGTTCTGTTTCTTGTTTGGGTTGTTGGACTCACTCCAAGCCCCCAACTCGAACATGTTCAAATCATTGGAATAGTTTAACTCTAATATGGTAAGAGTCAGAGGTCAATCGTTAGTTTGGGTTGTTGGACTCACTCCAAGCCTGGCTAATTGGTTGAATGCGCTCTAACCATATTAAAACTATTTCGCGATTAATGGGCCGGCTTTAACTTGGAGCATCGATTTGTTGGACTCACTCCAAGGTCGATGTGAAGAGAGGTGAAGTTGGGTGCTATGCATATGATGCATACTTGTTAATGTGTTAACAACCCAATGTATGTGTAAACATTCAATTAGTTGATAGCACATTGTGATAGTTACATATACATGATATGTAATCGGTATACTTGATACCCACCATCATAGCTAAGAATGGCTTGTTGGACTCACTCCAAGGTTGTTCTTATCTATGATGGATATCAGCCCATTCGGAGATAGACCTACGATCTCCCGAAGTGATTTTAAGGGTTTTTGAAATTCGAAAAAATGAATGGGATTTATAAATGTATATTGATGCATTTTAAAATCATCTTTCTCATATATGCTCGTTTTGTATTTCTAGGTCAATAAATTGATCATGACGTCTTTGAATTTGCGCACTATTTTGGATTCGAACAAACTGACTGGGCCTAACTTCCTGGACTGGCTTAGAAACCTGAGAATTGTTCTCAAGGCGGAAAAGCTTGAATATGTCCTCGGCGTCTTCTTCCCGCCTAGTGATGATGCAACACCGGACCAATTGTTAGCCCATCAGAAACATGTGAGTAATTCTGAGTAAGTGAGTTGCATCATGCTAGCGGCGATGGTACCTGAGCTGCAGAAGCAGCATGAGCATATGGATGCTAACACTATGGTCTTCCATCTTCATGAGTTGTTCGATGAGCAAGCGAGATTGAAAGGTTCAAGTCTCCAAGCTTCTCTTCACATCCGAGATGCAAGAAGGTTCATCTGCGTGGTATCGCTTCAACATGTCAAGACTGTGGAGCCTTCAAGCATGAGCAGGGACGGTCGAATTGATTCCTCAAGAAAGGTTCTAAGAGGAAGTCAAAGGAACAAATGTAAGGGAAAGAAGAGAAGGGCTAAGAAGGTAGAACTAGCAAAAGGAAACTTGCCATCATGATGGCAAGGAGAGCCATAGCGAAGAAAGTGCAAGATTTATCTTGAGTCCGTGAAGAAGAATAAGGCATCGGATGCCCCATCTTCTTCGTAAATCTTCGTATTGATTGTCATTATATTTCCTCGGACACTTGGGTATTGGATATCGGGTGTGGCTCACATATATGTAATGACATACATGGGCTAAGGAATAGAAGAAGACTCGTCAAGGGAGAGTCAAATTTACGTGTTGGGAATGGAGCAACGGTTGCTGCACTCGCCATCGGAACGTATTTGTTGGAACTCCCTACAGGACTTGTCTTAGAACTTGACAATTGCTTTTATGTTCCTTCGTTGATAAAGAACATCATTTCTATTTCTTGTTTAAATAGAAATGGGTACCATTTGACTTTTAGTAACAATTGTTGTTACATAACTTTGAATGGAGTTCTTTATGGACCGGAACTTTAAGCAATGGTATTTATACGCTGGACGATCCAAAGGACATTTTCAATATCGGCGAGCAACAAGCGTGCTCGAAAAGATAATCAATTAGATAGACTCTATATGTGGCATTGTCGCCTTGGCCATGCAAGCAAGAAACGCATGTCCGAATTACACCGATGTGGAATTCGGAATCGCTTGAATTGGATTCATACGATACATGCTCATGCTTAAAAGGCAAGATGACTAAGTTACCTTTAATGGAAAGGGTGAACGAGTGGAAGAGTTAGGTCTAATACATACCGATGTATGTGGACCCATGTCAACTCAAGCTTTAGGAGGCTATAGCTACTTCATCACCTTCACCGATGATCACTCACGGTTTGGGTATGTGTTCTTGATGAAACACAAGTCCAAGTCTTTGAAAGGTTCAAAGAATTCAGAAATGAAGTAGAGAAACAACTTGGCAAGAGTATTAAAATACTGATCGGATCGAGGTGGTGAATACTTGAGTCAAGAGTTTCTAGATTATCCGAGGACAATGGTATATTGTCTCAATGGACTCCGCCATATACACCATAACTTAATGGTGTATCCGAGAGGCGAAATCGACCTTGTTGGACATGGTCGTCAATGATGAATCACGCGAATCATCCCAAGTCCTTTGGGGCTATGCACTTCGCATTGTTTACTTGTTAAGAGTCCCGACTAAGGTAGTCTCTACTACTCCATATGAGATATGGGCTAGTAAGAAACCTCATTTATCTTACTTGAAGATATGGGGTTGTCCTCGCTTATGTGAAGCGGATCGTCGACAAATTGGATGCTAAGTCCGATAAATGTCTATTTATTGGATACCCTAAGGAAACGAGGGTTACTAATTCTATCATCCCTTGGAACAAAAGGTGTTTGTTTCAAGGAATGCTGGTTTCTAGAGAAAGAGTTTCTCTTACAAGAAAATAAAGGGGAGTGTCGTTGAACTTGAGGAGGTTCAAGAGACTCTAGACATTGAAGAGATACTGGTGAAGCACCTGACCGATGACTCATAGTGATGAGCCATCTACTGACTATTGAGGCACCACATCTTCGTAGATCTAGTAGAGCACGCAATATTCCCGAGAGATATGGATTTCTCGTAAGTGAATCGAACGACATGTTACTCATTGATGATGAGGAGCCTACTAGTTATGAAGAAGTGCTGACAAGTTCAGAAAGGGATAAGTGGCTTGATGCCATGAAGTCGGAAATGGATTCCATGTATGAAAACCAAGTTTGGAACTTGGTTGACCCACCTGAAGGCATAAAGCCTATAGGGTGCAAGTGGGTTTTCAAGAAGAAAATCGACATGGATGGTAATGTGATTACCTATAAGGCTAGATTGGTGGCGAAAGGATATCGTCAAAAGCAAGGTGTTGATTATGACGAAACCTATTCGCCTGTAGCTATGCTTAAATCCATTCGGATGCTTCTGGCCATAGCGGCTCATTATGATTATGAGATATGGCAGATGGATGTGAAAACAGCTTTCCTTAATGGAAACCTGCTCGAGGACATGTATATGATACAGCCTGAGGGTTTCACATCGGTTGATAAAACCAAGGTATGCAAATTGCGACGGTCCATTTATGGATTGAAGCAAGCATCCAGGAGCTAGAATATTCGTTTTGATGAGACGATCAAAAAGTTTGATTTCTCACAAAATCCAAACGAACCTTGTGTGTACAAGAAGGTTAGTGGGAGTGCAGTCGTGTTCCTAGTATTATATGTTGATGACATATTACTTATAGGAAATGATGTTTCAATCTTATAGTCAGTTAAGGTTTGGTTATCCAAGACATTCTCCATGAAAGACCTGGGAGAAGCAACCTACATCCTTGGGATTAAGATCTATAGAGATAGATCGAAATGGTTGCTTGGTCTTTCACAGTCTACATATATAGACCGAAAAGTGCAAAGAGGTTTAGCATGTCGGAATCCAAGAAAGGTTTCCTACCCATCGTGCATGGGGTACACCTTTCGAAGTCTATGTGTCCGCGCACAGAAGACGAGAGGATTTGCATGAGTAAGATTCCCTATGCATCCGCAATAGGATCTATCATGTATGCTATGTTATGTACGAGGCCCGATGTATCGTACGCTCTGAGTGTCACGAGAAGATACCAATCCGATCCAGGAATGGATCATTGGGCGGCTGTTAAGACGATCCTTAAGTACTTGAGAAGAACTAAGGATGTGTTCCTAATATATGGAGAAGGGGACATGGTGATACGCGGGTATACGGATGCCAGCTTCCAGACAGACAAGGATGATTCCATGTCTCAGTCTGGATACGTGTTCACCTTGAATGGGGCGCAGTGAGTTGGAAAAGTTCCAAACAAGAGACTGTAGCGGATTCTACCACTGAGGCAGAATATATTGCAGCTTCGGAAGCAGCAAAGGAAGCGGTTTGGATCAAGAAGTTCGTTCATGAACTTGGTGTGATTCCGTCCATTGTTGAAGCAATACCGGTCTACTGCGACAACAATGGAGCAATTGCACAGGCGAAAGAGCCAAGGTCTCATCAACGATCCAAACATGTACTTCGCCGCTATCATCTTATCAGAGAGATCATCAGTAGGAACGAAATACAAATCGAGAAAATTCCCACTGAAAGGAACTTAGCGGATCCTTTGACTAAAGCATTACCTCAAAGTAAGTTTGAGGGTCATGTTAGTGCTTATGGTATTGGATACCGTAGCGATTGGCATTAGGCCAAGTGGGAGTCTGTTAATAATATATGAGAGATGTCCTAAGGCAATCGTCTTATGTATGAACCATTTATATGATAAATGAAGATTCACTATTTGAGTGTACATGTTTAATGTATTTGATTGGATCTTAAACTCATTTACTGAATGTCCACGATACGATTCACAGCATGAGAGAATTTGTGATTGGATCACAACTAGTGAGTATCTCTACATGTGTAATTGTGATGTATCAGAATTATCCTAGTCGATGAATTGATGGATTTGGACACCATCAATTCGCCGAGACTAGCACGAGGTATACTCCGGTGTATCCAAGCTTGATTCTCACTGGCTGGAGACATTGTGATGTCCGGAGTTAATCGTGGATGCTAGTTATGGTAACTAGTTCATTGGAGTGACCAGCCGTAAGACTTCATATGGTTCTCTGCATATATAGATATGTCAATAAAGTTCTTACTGTGGCTTAAGTGCGATGTTCCTTTGACTTGCAGTATTCAAGTCATCTTGATCATGGAGACTTATGCTTTGACATCTTAAGCAAACATCTCTGAGGAGATGTGGACCCGGGATGATTGGGTATAAATCGAAGTGATCGAAGGTGTTTGAATAGCCTATAAAGGATTCACCACTCCTTGCGAGGAGATGTATACCCATGGCCTCTCGTCGGATTGTTACTAAAGTCTTTGGCCAAAGCATTACATGTTTAGAGTAAGGTACTCTTCGATACATGTGGAGTAACTAGAATCCGTAGGACGAGGAAATGATACTTGGGCTAGGTGTGACGTAGTCAGCCTAGTGGGGACTGACACAATAGACCATGTCCTAAACCAAGTGGGTATAAGATTATTGAAGGGAATGGGCACGATTCATTCGAGCTACTGAAGGGTTTCAGAAATAGTTCTGGATCAACCGTTGATCTTTTCGGTTAATTAGGGATCATGATGTACTACTAGGTGCCACTCATGATCGTTCTATAATTAATGGTTAATTATAGACGGCCAACATAAATCGAGAACCTATTTGGTCACACGCACAACGATTGTAATCCAAAGGATTTAAAACGAGCTTGAGAATGGGATTCTCAGACCGAGAGAAACTATGTTTGGTTGGACCAAACATAAAGCGAGCATGAAATTGTTTCAGTCGCAATGGAAGCGTGGATGGGCCGTGTCTTATGAAGACATAATGGATGGACCAAAATGGTTTGGTTCTAATCCAATGGATGAGAATAAACCAAAGGATTTGGTTTATATTAAACGAATGAACCAAAGGTTGGTTCGGTTCGTTTTAACTTAAAATAAACCATCATGGTTTGATTTATTTTAACTTATCTTAATGGAGCGGGTTAACGGGCTTTATGGATATGATCCATTAACCATTAAGAGAATTAGTTCTCTATAAAATAGGGCTTAAACCCTAATCCAAAACCCTAGCTAATGGTAGTTGCCGCCCACCTCACCCTTGGTGATTTCGGCGCCCAACCCTAAGCTGCCGCCGCCCAGCTTTTGTGCAGCCTTCCAACTTGTTGCCGGCGACCAAGCTTCAGCCGGTGAACCTCCGGCGACCCTCCGGTGATCTCCTCTAGGTTCGGTGATAAGGTGAGCTTCCATCTCTCCTTGGCCGGCCTCTATTCCTCCACCAAAAGCTGTCCAGTTTTTCTGGACAGCTTGTTTCTTTGTTGTCGGAGCGTCGTTTGGACGACGGTTAGTGCTCCGACAGCGGCTAACTTACCGGGGATTTGATCTCCGGTAATCCTCTGAGGTGGGGGATGAAGGATTCGTCAAACGGTTGACGAATACCTCTCCGGAGAAGCGAGTTTTGAGAACTCGTTTTAGGATCCGAATTTGGATTCGGATCGTGATCATCTCTCGATCACGTCGTCTTCAACACGAGGCTAGTAACCCGTACGAAGACGAAGCTTGTGACTTAGCGAAGTCATCCCGAGGAGCTCGGCGTGGATACGGATAGAGACGATTCTTACGAGGATCGTTCCGGTTGATGCCGTTCCCGCTACACGTCATACGAAAGGTATAACGTAGATAATTTCTTTTATTGCAAATTTTAATTTACGATTATGTCTACACTTGTTGTAATATGCATGCGTGTGTTGTGTGTGTTGTAATAAATATAGATTTATTATTTTTAATTGCTTCCGCTGTGCTCATGTTTACGAAACATGATCGAACACACACACGCCGCGGTGCCGGAAACCCAACAGATGATGTCCCCTTGAAGAGCTCATAAGGTTCATCATGTAAACCCTGCAGGCTGACTTAGTCAACATGATGATAAGGTTGAGTGGTACTACTCGAGGAGTTAGATGTTAATTGATTGATGGTCAGTAAATCAATTAATTCACGGACATTTGATATCTTAAACACGGGGAAATGAATGTACAAATAATGTATGGAGCCCATATTAATTTATGGGGGTTGGTGAGGTAATTCAATGATGATCCTCTAGTGGAATGGAATATCATTGATGGATCAAGTTCGTGTGGTTCCGATCCATCGGGTGGCCAAGATCTAACTCCTCCTCATCGTCCCTATCATAGCCTAATAAAACCTCATGAAGCCTAGATCCAATGATCGAAAACAAAACTCTAGATCCGATGGTGGAGATTAAATCTCTAGATCTGACGGTTGAGATTAAATCTCTAGATCGGACGGTTGAGATTAAATCTCTAGATCCGACGGTTGAGATTAAATCCCTAGAACCGATGGTGGAGATTAAATCTCTAGATCCGACGGTTGAGATTAAATCTCTAGATCCGATGATTGAGATTAAATCCCTAGAACCGACTGTGGAGATTAAATCTCTAGATCCGACGGTTGAGATTAAATCTCTAGATCCGACGGTTGAGATTAAATCCCTAGAACCAACGGTGGAGATCAAAACAAGGCTTAAGCCTAACTCTATAAAAAGGGGCTTAAGGTGGCCAGCAAGAGTGTTGTTGAAGGTTGGAGGTTTTTGGAGATTAGGGTTTTGCCTTTCATTGGCTTGGGCGGCAAGAAACCCTAGGGAGGTTAGGGTTTGGTTGGGCGGCTAGGGTTTGGAAGGTGGAGTGGGCAGCAACCATAGGAGAGGTTCTCTTCTTCTTCCTTGGGGTTGCCAACACCTATCTTTTTCCCTCTACCTTGGTCGGCGTTCAACCTATTCCTCTTCTCCTCTTCTTTTCCTCTTGGCCGGCGGCACAAAGGAGCTAGGGATTGTTCCCTTGTTTGGTTCCTTGGTTGGCCAACTTGTTCTCTCTATTCTGTTAGTAATATATGAGAGATGTCCTAAGGCAATCGCCTTATGTATGAACCATTTATATGATAAATGAAGATTCACTATTTGAGTATACATGTTTAATGTATTTGATTGGATCTTAAACTCATTTACTAAATGTCCACGATACGATTCACAGCATGAGAGAATTTGTGATTGGATCACAACTAGTGAGTATCTTTATATGTGTAATTGTGATGTATCGGAATTATCCCTAGTCGATGAATTGATGGATTTGGACACCATCAATTACATCGAGACTTATACTCCTTGGTGTATCCAAGCGGTGATTCTCAGCGGTGGAGACATTGTGATGTCGGAGTTAATCGTGGATGCTAGTTATGGTAACTAGTTCATTGGAGTGACCAGTAGTAAGACTTCATATGGTTCTCTGCATATATAGATATGTCAATGAAGTTCTTCTTTGTGGCTTAAGTGCGATGTTCCTTTGACTTGCGGTATTCAAGTCATCTTGATCATGGAGACTTATGCTTTGACATCTTAAGCAAACATCTCTAAGGAGATGTGGACCGAGATGATTGGGTATAAGTCGAAGTGATCGAAGGTGTTTGAATAGCCTATAAAGGATTCACCACTCCTTGCGAGGAGATGTATACCCATGGCCTCTCGTCGGATTATTTACTAAAGTCTTTGGCCAAAGCATTACATGTTTAGAGTAAAGTACTCTTGATACATGTGGAGTAACTAGAATCCGTAGGGCGAGAAATGATACTTGGGCTAGGTGTGGCGTAGTCGACCTAGTGAGGGACACTATAGACCATGTCACGAACCAAGTGGGTATAAGATGAGTGAAGGGAATGGGGCACGATTCATTCGAGCTCTTGAAGGGTTTGAAATAGTTACGGATCAAGTTGATCTTTTTTGGTTAATTGGGGATCATGATGTACTACTAGGTGCCACTCATGATCGTTCTATAATTAATGGTTAATTATAGGCGGCCAACATAAACCGAGAACCTATTTGGTCACCGCTGCTGAGTGTAATCCAAAGGATTTAAAAGCGAGCTTGAGAATGAGATTCTCGGACCGAGAGAAACTAGGTTTGGTTGGACCAAACATAAGCGAGCATGAAATCGTTTTTGATCAATGGGCGTGGATGGGCGAGTCTTATGAAGACATAATGGATGAACCAAAATGGTTTGGTTCTAATCCAATGGAGGAGAATAAACCAAAGGGTTTGGTTTATTTTAAACGAATGAACCAAAAGTTGGTTCGGTTCGTTTTAACTTAAAATAAACCATCATGGTTTGGTTTATTTTAACTTATCTTAATGGAGTGGGTTAACGGGCCTAATGGTTATGATCCAATAACCATTAAGAGAATTAGTTCTCTATAAAATAGGGCTTAAGGGATAATTAAGCCCTAATCCAAAAACCCTTGCAATAGTTGCCGCCCACCTCTCCTTGGAGACTCTCGGCGCCAACCCCCATTGTCGCCCAGCCCCTTGTGCCGCCGTCCAGCTCCTTGCCGGCGTCCAAACTTCAGCCGGTGATCCTCCGGCGACCCTCCGGTGATCTACTTTAGGTTTGGCATCAAGGTGAGCTTTATCTTCCCTTGGTTGACCGGCGCCTATCTCCTCCACCAAAGCTGTCCAGTTTTCTGGACAGCTTGTTCTCCTCTCGTCGGAGCGTCGTTTGGACGACGGTTAGAGCTCCGACAGCGGCTAACTTACCGGGGATTCGATCTCCGGTAATCCTCTGAGGTGGAGGACGAAGGATTCGTCAATCGTTTGACGAATACCTCTCCGGAGAAGCGAGTTTTGAGGACTCATTTTGGATCCGAATTTGGATTCGGATCGTGATCATCTCTCGATCACGTCGTCTTCAAGACGAGGCTAGTAACCCATACGAAGACGAAGCTCGTGGCTTAGCGAAGTCATCCTAAGGATACTCGGTGTGGATACGGATAGAGACAATTCTAGCGAGGATCGTTCCGGTTGATGCCGTTCCCGCTACACGTAATACGAAAGGTATAACGTAGTTAAATTTTCTTTTATTGAAAATTTAAATTTACGGTTATGTCTACACTTGTTGTACTATGCATGCGTGTATTGTGTGTGTTGTAATAAATGTAGATTTATTATTTTTATTTCTTCCGCTGTGCTCATGTTTACGAAACGTGATCGAACACACACACGCCACGGTGCCGGAAACCCAACAGTGGTATCAGAGCCCAGGTTGTGTTTCGACATAATCGTAAAATGGTTTTGCGATAGTCATAATGTTATTTCTGGAAATTCTCTAATTTTGGAAATTTAGAAGTATTTATGGAAATTTTTCAATTTTGGAAAGTGTAGATGTATTTATGGAAATCTTCCACTTTTGGAAAGTTGGAAGTATTTATGGAAATTGATATTTTCCATAAATAAAATATTTGATTAGATTCTGGAAATTTGTTTCCTAATTTAATCATGATTTGATTTGGAGAATCAAATCTTAAAATATTTTATTTCCATAAGTAGTTTTGATGATTTAGGAAATTGGTTTCCTAAATTGATTTTTCTTAATCAATTATTTTCATAAATAAAATATGTGATTAGATTTGGAAATTTGTTTCCTAATTCAATCATGATTTGATTTGGAAAATCAAATCTTAAACATATTTTATTTCCATAAATAGTTATGACAAATAAGGAAATTATGTACATGACATAATTGTATGCCATGTAATTGCATTAGATGCATAACATTATGTCATGCGTGTCGTGACATGTAGATGTATGCCATGTATGCCATGCCATGTAGATAATAGTTATTTGCATGCAAAGAGGATGAGACATAAAACCCTAAATCAATATTAAAGCCTACACCTTCCATTAATAAGGTTAGAACCAGAGTTCTGTTTCTTGTTTGAGTTGTTGGACTCACTCCAAGCCCGGCTTGAACCTGAACATGTTCAAATCATTGGAATAGTTTAACTCTAATATGGTAAGAGTCAGAGGTCAATCGTTAGTTTGGGTTGTTGGACTCACTCCAAGCCTGGGTAATTGGTTGAATGCGCTCTAACCATATTAAAACTATTTCGCGATTAATGGGTCGGCTCTAACTTGGAGCATCGATTTGTTGGACTCACTCCAAGGTCGATGTGAAGAGAGGTGAAGTTGGGTGCTATGCATATGATGCATACTTGTTAATGTGTTAACAACCCAATGTATGTGTAAACATTCAATTAGTTGATAGCACATTGTGATAGTTACATATACATGATATGTAATCGGTATACTTGATACCCACCATCATAGCTAAGAATGGCTTGTTGGACTCACTCCAAGGTTGTTCTTATCTATATTGGATATCAACCCATTCGGAGATTGACCTACGATCTCGAATTGATTTTCAAGGGTTTTGAATTCGAAAAATGAATGGGATTTATAAATGTATATTGATGCATTTTAAAATCATCTTTCTCATATATGCTCGTTTGTATTTCTAAAATTGATCATGTTGTCTTTTAATTTGCGTTCCATTTTGGATTGAATAAATTAGTTGGGCGAACTTCTTGGGTGGCTTAGAAACTTGAGAATTGTTCTCAAGGTGAAAAGCTTGCGTATGTCCTCGGCGCCTCTTCCCACTCCATCCTGTGACGATGCAACTCTGGACCAATTGTTGGTCTATCGAAACATGTGAGTGATTACGACGACAAGTTGCATCATGCTAGCGCGATGGAACCCAAGCTACAGCGGCATGAGCATATGGATGCTCATATCGTAGTCCTTCATCTTTATGAGTTGTTTGATAAGCAAGTGAGATTGAAAGGTTCAAGTCTCAAGCTCCACTTCACCTCTGAGATGCAAGAAGGGTCATCGTGATCGCCAATCTTTGAAGACCGTGGAGCCTTCGAGAAGCATGAGCGAGGGACGGTGTTGTTAGTTGATTCCTCGAAGAAAGGTTCTAAGAGGGAGTCAAAGGAACAACAGAAGGGGAAGAAGAAAAAGGCTAAAAAGGCAGAACCAGCTCAAAAGGGCACTTGCCATCATTATGGCAAGTGGGGCCATTTGCGAAGAAAGTGCAAGATTTATCTTGAGTCCGTGAAGAAGGATAAGGCATCGGATGCCCCATCTTCTTCAGAAATCTTCTTTATTGATTGTCATTCTATTTCCTCAGACACTTGGGTATTTGATACTGGGTGTGGCTCACATATATGTAATGACATACATGGGCTAAGGAATAGAAGAAGATTCGTCAAGGGAGAGTCAAATTTACGTGTTGGGAAAGGAGCAACGGTTGCTGCACTCGCCATCGGAACGTATTTGTTGGAACTCCCTGTAGGACATGTCTTAGAACTGGACAATTTCTTTTATGTACCTTCGTTGATAAAGAACATCATTTCTATTTCTTGTTTAAATAGAAATGGGTACCATTTGACTTTTAGTAACAATTGTTGTTACATAACTTTGAATGGAGTTCTTTAAGGGATTGGAACTTTAAGCAATGGTGTTTATACGTTGGACGTATCCAGTGATATTTTCAATATCGAAGCGAGCAACAAGCGTGCTCAAAAAGATAATCAATTAGACTCCTACATGTGGTATTGTCGTCTTGGCCATGTAAGCAAGAAACGCATGTCCGAATTACACCGATGTGGAATTATGGAATCGTTTGAATAGGATTCATACGATACATGCGAATCATGCTTAAAAGGCAAGATGACTAAGTTACCTTTTACTGGAAAAGGTGAACGAGTGGGAGAGTTACTAGGTCTAATACATACTGATGTATGTGGACCTATGTCAACTCAAGCTTTAGGAGGCTATAGCTACCTCATTACCTTCACCGATGATCACTCACGGTTTGGGTATGTGTTCTTGATGAAACACAAGTCTGAAGCCTTTGAAAGGTTCAAAGAATTCAGAAATGAAGTAGAGAAACAACATGAAAAGAGTATTAAAATACTTCGATCGGATCGTGGTAGTGAATACTTAAGTCAAGAGTTTCTTGATTATCTAAGAGACAATGGCATATTGTCTCAATGGACTCCGCCATATACACCACAGCATAATGGTGTATCTGAGAGGCGTAACTGGACCTTGTTGGACATGGTCAGGTCAATGATGAATCATGCGACTCTTCCCAAGTCCTTTTGGGGCTATGCACTTCAGACAGCTGTTTACTTGTTAAACAGAATGCCTACCAAGGTAGTCTCTACTACTCCATATGAGATATGGAATAGTAAGAAACCTCATGTATCTTACTTGAAGATATGAGGTTGTCCTGCTTATGTGAAGCGGAAAGTATCAGACAAATTGGATGCTAAGTCTGATAAATGTCTATTTATTGGATACCCTAAGGAAACAAGGGGTTACCAATTCTATCATCCTGTGGAACAAAAGGTGTTTGTTTCAAGGCATGCTGTGTTTCTAGAGAAAGAGTTTCTCTTGCAAGAAAAGCGGTGGGAGTGTCGGAGCTTGAGGAGGCTCGAGAGACTCAAATAGACATTGATGAGATACACGGTGAGCACAAGTGATGAGCAATCATTGGACCTATTGTAACACCACATCTTCGTAGATCTGGTAGAACACGCAATATTCCTGAGAGATATGGATTTCTCGTAAGTGAATCGAAGGACGTGTTACTCATTGATGATGAGGAGCCTACCAGTTATGAAGAAGTGCTGACAAGTTCAGAAAGGGATAAGTGGCTTGGTGCCATGAAGTCGGAAATGGATTCCATGTATGAAAACCAAGTTTGGAACTTAGTTGACCCACCTGAAGGCATAAAGCCTATAGGGTGCAAGTGGGTTTTCAAGAAGAAAACCGACATGGATGGTAATGTGATTACCTATAAGGCTAGATTGGTGGCGAAAGGATATCGTCAAAAGCAAGGTGTTGATTATGACGAAACCTATTCGCCTGTAGCTATGCTTAAATCCATTCGGATGCTCCTGGCCATAGCGGCTCATTATGATTATGAGATATGGCAGATGGATGTGAAAACAGCTTTCCTTAATGGAAACCTGCTCGAGGACGTGTATATGATACAGCCTAAGGGTTTCACATCGGTTGATAAAACCAAGGTATATAAATTGCGACGTTCCATTTATGGATTGAAGCAAGCATCCAGGAGCTGGAATATCCGTTTTGATGAGACAATCAAAAAGTTTGATTTCTCACAAAATCCAGACGAACCTTGTGTGTACAAGAAGGTTAGTGGGAGTGCAGTCGTGTTCCTAGTATTGTATGTCGATGACATATTACTTATAGGAAACGATGTTTCAGTCTTACAGTCAGTTAAGGTTTGGTTATCCAAGACATTCTCCATGAAAGACCTGGGAGAAGCAACCTACATCCTCGGGATTAAGATCTATAGAGATAGATCGAAACGGTTGCTTGGTCTTTCGTAGTCTACATATATAGACCAAGTGCTAAAGAGGTTTAGCATGTTGGAATCCAAGAAAGGTTTCCTACCCATCAGGCATGGGATACACCTTTCGAAGTCTATGTGTCCGCGCACAGAAGACGAGAGGATTTGCATGAGTAAGATTCCCTATGCATCCGCAATAGGATCTATCATGTATGCTATGTTATGTACGAGGCCCGATGTATCGTATGCTCTGAGTGTCACGAGCAGATACCAGTTTGATCCAGGAATGGATTATTGGGTGGCTGTTAAGACGATCCTTAAGTACTTGAGAATAACTAAGGATGTGTTCCTAATATATGGAGAAGGGTACATGGTGATATGTGGGTATACGGATGCCAGCTCCAGACAGACAAGGATGATTCCATGTCTCAGTCTGGGTATGTATTCACCTAGAATGGAGGCGAAATAAGTTGGAAAGGTTCCAAGCTTGACGCTATAGCGGATTCTGCCACTAAGGCAGAATACATTGCAGCTTTGGAAGCAGCAAAGGAAGCGGTTTGGATCAAGAAGTTCATCTCTGAACTTGATGTGGTCTCATCAATGATCCAAACATGTGCTTCGCCGCTATCATCTTATCAGAGAGATCATCAGTAGGAACGAAATACAAATCGAGAAAATTCCCCTTTGAAAGGAACTTAGCGGATCCTTTGACTAAGGCATTACCTCAAAGTAAGTTTGAGGGTCATGTTAGAGCTTATGGTATTGGATCTGTAGCGATTGGCATTAGGCCAAGTGGGAGTCTGTTAGTAATATATGAGAGATGTCCTAAGGCAATCGCCTTATGTATGAACCATTTATATGATAAATGAAGATTCACTATTTGAGTATACATGTTTTATGTACTTGATTGGATCTTAAACTCATTTACTGAATGTCCTCGATACGATTCACAACATGAGAGAATTTGTGATTGGATCACAACTAGTGAGTATCTCTACATGTGTAATTGTGATGTATCAGAATTATCCCTAGTCGATGAATTGATGGATTTGGACACCATCAATTCTGTCAAGACTAGCACGAGGTATACTTCTTGGTGTATCCAAGCAGCTGATTCTCACTGGCTGGAGACATTGTGATGTCCGGAGTTAATCGTGGATGCTAGTTATGGTCACTAGTTCATTGGAGTGACCAGCCGTAAGACTTCATATGGTTCTCTGCATATATAGATATGTCAATGAAGTTCTTACTGTAGCTTAAGTGCGATGTTCCTTTGACTTGCGGTATTCAAGTCATCTTGATCATGGAGACTTATGCTTTGACATCTTAAGCAAACATCTCTAAGGAGATGTGGACCCGGGATGATTGGGTATAAGTCAAAGTGATCGTGTTTGAATAGCCTATAAAGGATTCACCACTCCTTACGAGGAGATGTATACCAATGGCCTCTCGTCGGATTGTTACTAAAGTCTTTGGCCAAAGCATTACATGTTTAGAGTAAAGTAATCTTTGATACATGTGCAGTAACTAGAATCCGTAGGACGAGGAAATGATACTTGGGCTAGGTGTGACGTAGTCAGCCTAGTGGGGGCTGACACTATAGACCATGTCCTGAACCAAGTGGGTATAAGATGAGTGAAGGGAATGGGGCACGAATCATTCGAGCTGCTGAAGGGTTTCAGAAATAGTTCTGGATCAACCGTTGATCTTTTCGGTTAATTGGGGATCATGATGTACTACTAGCTGCCACTCATGATCGTTCTATAATTAATGGTTAATTATAGACGGCTAACATAAACAGAGAACCTATTTGGTCACACTCACAATGAGCGTAATCCAAAGGATTTAAAACGAGCTTGAGAATGAGATTCTCAGACCGAGAGAGACTAAGTTTTGTTGGACCAAACATAGAGCGAGCATGAAATCGTTTCAGTCGCAATGGAAGCGTGGATGGGCCGAGTCTTATGAATAGATAATGGATGAACCAAAATGGTTTGGTTCTAATCCAATGGAGGAGAATAAACCAAAGAGTTTGGTTTATTTTAAACGAATGAACCAAAAGTTGGTTCGGTTCGTTTTAACTTAAAATAAACCATCATGGTTTGGTTTATTTTAACTTATCTTAATGGAGCGGGTTAACGGGCCTAATGGTTATGATCCAATAACCATTAAGAGAATTAGTTCTCTATAAAAGAGGGCTTAAGGGATAATTAAGCCCTAATCCAGAAACCCTAGCAATAGTTGCCGCCCACCTCTCCTTGGAGACTCTCGGCGCCAACCCCCATTTCCGCCCAGCCCCTTGTGCCGCCGTCCAGCTCCTTGCCGGCGTCCAAGCTTCAGCCGGTGATCCTCCGGCGACCCTCCGGTGATCTCCTTTAGGTTTGGCATCAAGGTGAGCTTTATCTTCCCTTGGTTGGCCGGCGCCTATCTCCTCCACCAAAGCTGTCCAGTTTTCTGGACAGCTTGTTCTCCTCTCGTCGGAGCATCGTTTGGACGATGGTTAGAGCTCCGACAGCGGCTAACTTACCGGGGATTTGATCTCCGGTAATCCTCTGAGGTGGAGGACGAAGGATTCGTCAATCGGTTGACGAATACCTCTCCGGAGAAGCGAGTTTTGAGGACTCATTTTGGATCCGAATTTGGATTCGGATCGTGATCATCTCTCGATCACGTCGTCTTCAACACGAGGCTAGTAACCCGTATGAAGACGAAGCTCGTGGCTTAGCGAATTCATCCTAAGGATATTCGGCATGGATACGGATAGAGACGATTCTAGCGAGGATCGTTCTGGTTGATGTCGTTCCCGTTACACGTAATACGAAAGGTATAACGTAGTTAAATTTCTTTTTATTGCAAATTTAAATTTACGGTTATGTCTACACTTGTTGTACTATGCATGCGTGTGTTGTGTGTGTTGTAATAAATGTAGATTTATTATTTTTATTGCTTCCGCTGTGCTCATGTTTACGAAACGTGATCGAACACACACACGCCGCGGTGCCGGAAACCCAACATATTCTTGGGGCCGGTGGCATCAAGCCTTTGTGGCTTGGTGGTTGGCTCAAGCAAGAAGGGAAGGAGAGTTCTTCTTTCTTTTGATTGAAGAAGATCTAGGAAGCTTCAACTTGTGGAGGATCTTCCCCCACATGAAGTCTACAAGTAGGTTAGGACATATGATAGAAGATCGAGAGGTATAAAAGTTTGACAAGTTTTATTATTGATCTTTGCATGTTGTTAATAATATATTTGTATGCGTTGATTATACATGTCTACATCCATATGTATTTGTATAATCATGGACCCCGAAGATAAACACAAAAACTGGCGATCCGTCCGTCGTCACTTCCACGGCTAACCGACTAGAAGAGTTTGGTTGCTTGAACAAATAGTTTGTTCAAGCGATCGCTCAAGTCGTTAGCATGACGACGAATTGGTTGTGCTTAGGAAACTCATCCCATCCGGATTAGTTTTCATTAGTGAAAATTTTAATCCGGGGATATGGGAGCCAATGAGCCTCCGAGCAATGCCATCAAAATGGTATCAGAGCCACGGTTTCCGATTTTGTGTGTTTTGGATTCGGTTACTTTCATGCACTTATCATATATTGTGTATGTTGGATGATAGTAGGATGTCCGTAGGATAACTTTTTGGTTGCAGGCATAAGTTCCAACTATTATGGCTATACATGTGTGTATGTGATTGCATGTGTGTGTGATTGTATATTATTTGAATCCTCGGGGTTGACGAGGCTAAATTAGTATTTAATTTTTGTAATTAAATATAGCATTGTTTAGCCACTCATTTTAGTTTACTTTCGATCTAGATTATTTGTACACTCCTTCGTGGAGTATAGGATCGATGGATGTAAATTAAAATAGTTTATCTCGGCTCGGATCTCTTTGGTGACTTGTGCACGGGAAAAGCTGGAGCGGACAAGGTGGCGACACGACGGGACGCATATTGTAGAACAATGCCATAATAGTTGGGAAAATTCTTATTTTTTCCATATTTATTACTGATTTGTTTTATATGCATGTTGTGTGTGCTTGAAAATTCCTCACTGTCAATTTACTAAGTGGGAGAAGGACATTTTAATTAATTCCCGCGACCTCCATTACAATTTGACATGTGATGCAACAAACTTGCGCGTCGGCTCTGAGTGCCTTCCTCCCCATCGGATGAGTTTGTTTGCGGATAACTAGGTCAAATAATGGTTATAAGAAATTATTTAGGAGCGTGTGTACTTCCCCATCAGTAAGGCACATAATCCGAGATAATTCCCTTAGTATCGTGTAATGGTGCACACTTAGATACAAATAAAAAGTATCCTCCCCATCGGAGTAACTGCTTTTATTTGTAGGGCGAAAGAGGAATCAACTATTAATTTTATTTGTCAAAAAGTAAGGTTGACAATGTCACGCCCCGAAGGAGACCCCGCCAGACGAAAATCCGGCAGCATCTCCCCTGTACGGGTGACAATCTCAATTTACATACAAAGCCTACACGACCACTATACATCGGTCAACACGACCGGAATCCAAACTCACACGCAGTTATATAATTTGGCCTCAGGCCATCAACCAAAATAAATGATAAACAGTCTACCATAAATCAACTTACCCCTTCTGCCATCTGGGCAGGAATACTCACCAAAATCAAATCAAACCAAAATCCGAATAAGGTCCATACGGACACCAAAAATCCAAATACAAAATCAATCTCTAAACCTATACATGTCCTCTAACCAAAATATCCAAACCATAAAGCAAATATCCAAAATAAAACATTTACGACGAGTGGGGTCCGGCAGCTGCACTCTCCTGACAGCTTCATCCTGAAATAGATATAAATCAACGGGGTGAGTTCAAAGAACTCTGCGGGTATAGTAGATATGCATAGTAAGGTATAGCTAACAATAAAAATATCATGTCAGTACAGTCTCACATAAATAGGGTATGCAAGCAAGAAATACAAAATGATCAGATTACACAATCTCCTACCCTGATATAGGAGCATGTGCCTGACTAGAAGTAATAGAGTCCTGACCATATATAAACATGTATCCTGTATGCATGACAATCATATGCACATCCAAGGCATCAATACAATAATGCAGCAAACACAATACAAAATGCAATCCGTGCAAAATGCATGTCGTGCCAATGACATGGTCACCCCTGACGCCAGTCAGCCGCCTCACACGCAATGGTGAAGCCGAGTGGGTAGGGCTATGACAACTGTGCACTCTGCCATCACTGCTCCTGAGTGACCGAGTGGACAGGATGCTGTCAGAGTACACCTATCCTCCTGCCCCAAACATAGTGGGGGAGCTAAGCTCTCATCTCCCGGTGTCATAGACCAGAGGAGGGATCCCTGCCCGCTACCACGCTGCCTCATCGCTACCCATGAGCGGACCAGCGGAGCCTGACAGAGCAACTGCACACACCCTCCTGATGTACCACTAACCCATGAGTGGCAGTGTGTGCAGGCCATGTAACTAGCTGCGGGCTCAACAATAATGGAACCCCGTCCAGCTAGCATGCAATCATGCAAAAATGGTGCATGATACTAAAACATGTAAATCCTACTCAAAATACCTATCCGAATAATATGTACAATCAATACGTACATATCCATAATCCAAATACTATGATCCAAATCAAACAGAAAAATATAATCATATCCTATCACATGCATGTATCTAGTAGGCACTAAAATCATACCAGGCATATAAACATGAAAAAGTTATTGTAAGCTATCCTAACTAGCATATCAACTTGACTTAATCTAAAAGTTAAGTCAAAATACCCGCCTGAATATATATATCCGCAAGAATGAACCAAATCGTCACGACTGGGGACCTGCCTCGTGACCGAAACCTGCATAAAGCATGACTATAGTCAAGCACAAAAATACAATTCACCGACAAATCGAATAATTAATCGATTTCCTTCATAACCCAATTGCCCCAAATCAATTTCCAATTCTCCCAAATTTTTCAACCGTCTTAATAATCCTTTCCTACCACAAATATTCATACAATTAATTTAGCTCACTAAATCAATTGATAAAACTTTGATTAATTAATCATAAGCTAATTAATCAATTAAACCTGGATTAATCCGTATTTTAACAACCTAAGCCAAATAACTGAAATTTAATGGCTTTCAATTTATCCAATTATTGTACCAATCCATTTACCTAAAACATCCTCAAGATCAAATAATATCACCCAAATCGACCAATCAAGCTCACCCGCCCTACGAATTTCATCCACAGCCGATACATCCACCCAGATAACAAAAAATTACCACAACATGGAAAAAGAAGCAGATCGCTTACCTGTGGTTGGAACCTCCCCGGTATCAACCTTCCTTGTAATCGCTGTTCACCGGAGCCACTGATACTCACGATCACTGTCCCAACCCAATCCCTGTTCAACCAAAGGAAACCCATAGTAGGGATTTCAATCCCGTCCTAAGTTGAGGGAAAAAGCAGCCTCACCTTTGCTCCGGTGAAAATAGTGAACCTAGGTCAGAACCAAAACCCTGCCCCACCGACGCCACCTCCCAACTTGTGCGTTCACCGTCGACTTGCCTGGGGGCGCCGTCAAGGTCGATCATCGTTGCTTGCTGCGAGGAAGAAGGGCTCGGGCTCGAGGAAGAAAGGCGTCGCCGGCGAAGAGAAACACAGTGCGGCGTCGGGTTGTTCTGTGGTCGCGGCGGCCGGCACGCGCGGCTGTGGTCGGCGAGGAATAGAACGGCGGTCGGTGCGCAGAGAAGGCAGCGCTTGTGGCGATCCTGTGGCCACGGCGGTGAGGAAGAGGTCGTCCTGTGGCCGCGGCGGCGAGGAAGCGATCGTCGGCGGAGATGCAAGCGCGGAAGGAAGTTGCGCGAGGGGAACTGCCGAAGGAGGAAAGAGGTGTCGGCGCGGCGAGGAGGGGGAAAAGAAAAGGAAATAAAACTAAAAACTTAGGGTTTTCGGTTTAGGTTAATACCCCTTAAATAAAGCCTATCTATTTTATCCCCGTAATAATCTCGTACGGAGTCCGTTTAAATCCAAAAAAATTCCGAAAAAATTCCAAAAATTCCCTAAAAATCCCGAGATATTTCCAGGATTATTTCCTTAATTATTGGGCCATTTAATTTAGTGTTTTAAATCCCCGTATTTAACAGACAAGATAATAAAATTAAAGGGTTAAACCTCCTCTTACAAATGTAGAATTCGTATACGTCCACACTATCGTGGCATGCGATATTCTCGGTGTTTTGAGGTGTTCGTTGATTTCGAAATTTTATTGTTTGAGGAATCAATGATATTTGAAATCTAATATTTTGATCATTGTGATTCTTAGGTTTTTTCAAATGGCTTTCAACCAACTTGTTGTGATATTAAAAGAAAATAAACTTACTGGAACAAATTATATTGATTGGAAAAGAAATTTGGATATTGTCTTAACTGCAGAGGAGTACAAATTTGTACTCTTCGAGGTCTGTCCTCCTAAGCCCACCGATGACTCTGATGAAAAGGAGAAAGAAAGTTATAAGAAATGGATCAAGGCAGATGAGATGGCGCGGTGTTACATTTTGGCATCTATGTCAAATGTCGCAACATCGACGATCGTGCCATGGCCCACGACTTATGACATGATGTTCAATCTCAAGGAACTTTTTCGGACATCGAGTAGGCGCGACCGACGAGAGAAGCTATGAGGAACTTGATGACGACCACCATGATCGAGGGAACACCCGTCAGGGACCATGTTCTCAAGATGATGGCTCATCTGAATGAGATGGAAGTTCTCAGAGCTGAGATCGATGGGGAAACCCAGGTTGATATCATTCTCCAGTCTCTGCCTAGGAGTTTTGAGCAGTTCCACCTCAACTACAACATAATTAAGAGGTTGTATTCATTGGCGGAGCTTCTGATAGAACTCCAGGCGGCAGAGGGGCTTTTTCATCAAAGCGCTCAAGCCATGGTTGCTCAGAAGGTTTCTACTTCTAGACCGAAAGGTAAGAAGAAGAAGAAGCAAGGTGGAGCAAAGAAAGTGGCAGTAGGACCTTAGGTAGGAGTGAAGAAGCCAAAAGGCAAGTGCTTCACTTGCAAGCAGACTGGACATTGGAAGGCAAACTGTCCTCGCCGAAAGAACAAAGGTATATCTTCTTGTTTAGTTGTTGAAACATGTTTAGCGGTGTTATCTACGATTGCACGGTGTGTAGATATAGGAGCCAGCGATCATGTCTGCAATACTTTGCGAGGTTCCGAAACACGACTAGGTGAGGAGAGATTACCATCTTCATGGGCAATGCTTCAAAGGTGGCGGCTATTGCAGTGGGAGACGTTTATTTATCTTTTGATAGGAATAAAGTTTTGGTTTTGAGAAATTGTCTTTATGTACCTACTTTTAGAAAGAATCTAATTTCAGTTTCTAAATTGTTTCTAGATGGATATTCTGTTTCTTTTAATGACAAAGTTGTTATAAAAAAGAATAGGGAGATTATTTGTTCTGGTACATTGGTTGGCAATTTGTACACTCTTGAACCGAAAACTCCCACGATGCATATAGAAGTGAATAACTCATCTTCTAAGTCTAATAAGAAAAAAGAACCTTCGAAAATGAACCAGACATATCTTTGGCACCTAAGACTTGGTCATATTAACCTGAGTAGAATTCAAAGGTTGATAGCTGATGGACCCTTGGGTTCATTAGTGGTGGAAGATCTCCCAACCTGCGAGTCTTGCTTGGAAGGTAAGATGACCAAGAGGTCTTTTAAGGCTAAGGGGTATAGAGCCAAAGATGTATTGGAATTGGTTCATTCTGATTTGTGCGGTCCTATGTCTATCCAGGATAGAGGTGGTTTTGAATACTTTGTCTCTTTTATAGACGATTATTCAAGGTATGGATACATTTACTTGATGCGCCACAAGTCTGAATACTTTGACAGGTTTAAAGAATTCAAGGCTGATGTGGAGAACTGTCAAGGTAAAAGTATCAAGACAATACGATCTGATCATGGTGGCGAGTACCTCTTGGGAGAGTTTAGGAGTTACTTATCAGAGGCTGGGATTCAATCCCAATTATCCGCACCTGGCACACCCCAGCAGAATGGTGTGGCGGAGCGAAGGAATAGGAATCTTATGGAGATGGTCAGATCGATGATGAGTTATTCTAAGTTACCTGATTCGTTCTGGGGGTTTGCTCAGGAAATGACAGCACACATTCTGAACTTGGTTCCATCTAAGTCAGTACCCTCTACTCCCACAGAATTGTGGACTGGGCGAAAGCCTAGTCTAAGATATATTCGGATTTGGGATAGTCCAGCACATGTGCTGAAGGGAGATGCTGGTAAGTTGGAATCTCGTACAGAAGTACGCTTGTTTGTTGGCTACCCTAAGGGAATGAAGGGTGGTTTGTTCTATAGTCCTAGAGATCAGAAGGTGATCGTGAGTACGAATGCCAGATTTCTAGAGGAGGACTATGTGATGAACCACAAGCCCACGAGTAGGATTGTTCTTGAGGAGTTGACATGGGAAGTCCCGACTTCAGTACCACCGGTACAAGAGGAAATACCACAAGTCACTGCACTGCGTGTCACAGAGCATACACAGGAGGCACCTCGTCGTAGTGGGAGGGTTGTTAGACAACACGAGAGATTCATGTTCTTGGGAGAGTCTTCAGACTTAGTCCCTGGTAAACATGAACCTGATCCCTGGACACATGTCGAGGCACTCCAAGATAGAGATGTGGTATCTTGACAAAGAGCGATGAATTCAGAGATAGAATCTATGGATTCTAATCATGTCTGGGATCTAGTAGAACCACTCGATGGTGTGAAAGTCATTGGATGCAAGTGGATCTACAATACAAAGAGAGGAGTAGATGGGAAGGTTGAGACCTTCAAAGTTAGGCTTGTTGCGAAAGGGTATACTCAGAAAGAGGGTATCGATTATGAGGAGACCTTTTCACCAGTAGCTATGCTTAAGTCTATCCGAATTCTCTTATCTATTGTTGCTCATGAGGATTATGAGATTTGGCAGATGGATGTCAAGACAGCTTTCCTTAACGAAAGTCTTGAGGAAAACATCTATATGAAGCAACCAGAGGGATTCATTGCAAAGGGCAAAGAGCATCTTGTGTGCAAGCTTAATCGGTCCATTTATGGATTGAAGCAAGCTTCTAGATCTTGGAACATCCACTTTGATGAGGTAATCCAGTCATATGGATTTATTCAAAGTCCGGATGAGCCTTGTGTATACAAGAGATGTGATGGAAACGTAGTGGTATTTCTTGTACTATACGTAGATGACATTTTGTTAGTTGGCAACAATATCAGAGTGTTATCAGATGTAAGGGTATGGTTGTCCAAACAGTTTGATATGAAGGACTTGGGAGAAGTGGGACACATCCTTGGGATCATGGTAATAAGGGATCGCAAGAAAAGGATGTTGTGCTTATCTCAAGCTTCATACATTGACACTATCCTTGATCGTTTTAGAATGCAGAACTCCAAGAAAGGTTTTCTACCTTTTAGGCATGGAGTACCTTTATCTAAAGAGATGTGTCCCAAAACATCAAAGGAGATAGAGGAGATGAAGGTGGTTGCTTATGCTTCGGCAGTAGGAAGCCTCATGTATGTTATGCTATGTACGAGACCAGATATCTGCTTTACTGTGGGCATTGTAAGCCGATATCAGAGTAATCCTGGACTGGGACATTGGACTGCGGTAAAGCATATATTGAAGTACCTGAGAAGGACTAGGGATTATATTCTAGTTTATCGGGTAGATCAATTAGTCCCTGTGGGTTACACGGATTCTGATTTCCAATCAGATAGGGACAACAGTAAGTCTACCTCGGGGTTTGTGTTTACTTTTGGAGGTGGAGCCATAGTATGGAGGAGTGTCAAGCAGAAATGCGTGGCGGACTCTACCATGGAAGCTGAGTATGTGGCAGCCTCTGAGGCAGCCAACGAAGTTATATGGCTCAGGAACTTCTTGATGGACTTGGATGTGATTCCTGGTTTGCCCAGAACTATCACAATTTATTGTGATAACAATGGTGCAGTTGCAAACTCGAAGGAACCACGAGCCCATTGTTGGGATGTATACTGAAAGCCTAGTTCTTTTTGTATGAACATTTTTATTTTGAAATAAGAATCACATGATCATGGTTTGCACTTTATATTTATTATATGTGTGCATATTGTCTAATACTTTACATTGTAGATAACATGGTGCTTGGTGTGGCACAGAAGATCATGTTATCAGTCCCTTGTAGAATATAAGTAGAGGCTCACAACCAAGATCATTTTGGACAAACCATTGGCATGGTTGTAGTGTAGCTTGGTATTGTTTTGTCTTGAACATAGAGTTACACTAGTACACTTAGGTGTATTGAGCAGGACCGACATAGAGGTGATTCAATTTATTGCAGACTACATAATTGAATCAGACCTCGAATATTATGTTGTACATGCTCTTAATCCCTATATAATAACGGGCACATATACTTAGTATTTATTTCTTTGATTTACCAAAGGGTGAGATTTATATGGATTAAATCAATATGCCCGGTAAGGGTGGAAATGATATTATTTACATGGTGTGCCATTAATTATAGGAGGAAACCGTGTCCTATATATTAGGTTGATGATGTCCCCTTGAGGAGCTCATAAGGTTCATCATGTAAACCCTGCAGGTTGACTTAGTCAACATGATGATAAGGTTGAGTGGTACTACTCGAGGAGTTAGATGTTAATTGATTGATGGTTAGTAAATTAATTAATTGACGGACATTTGATATCTTAAACACGGGGAGATGGATGTACAAATAATATATGGAGCCCATATTATCTTATGTGGGTTGGTTAGGTAATTCAATGACGATCCTCTAGTGGAATGGAACATCATTGATGGATCAAGTTTGTGTGGTTCTGATCCATCGGGTGGCCAAGATCCAACTCCTCCTCATTGTCCCTATCGTAGCCTAATATAATCCTCATGAAGCATAGATCCAATGATGGAAAACAAATCCCTAGATCCGACGGTGGAGATTAAATCTCTAGATCCAACGGTTGAGATTAAATCTCTAGATCCGACGGTTGAGATTAAATCCCTAGATCCGACAGTGGAGATTAAATCTCTAGATACGACGGTTGAGATTAAATCTCTAGATCCGACGGTTGAGATTAAATCCCTAGATCCGACGGTGGAGATTAAATCTCTAGTTCCGACGGTTGAGATTAAATCTCTAGAACCGACGGTTGAGATTAAAACCCTAGAACCGATGGTGGAGATTAAAACAAGGCTTAAGCCCAACTCTATATAAGGTGGCTTAAGGTGGGTGGCAAGAGGGGTAAGAAGTTGGTTTTTGGAGATTAGGGTTTTGCCTTTCATTTGCTTGGGCGGCAAGAAACTCTAAAGAGAAAACCCTTATTGGATTAGGGTTTGGCTCTTTGGTTGGGCGGCTAGGGTTTGCAAGAAGGTGGGCGGCAACTATAGGAGAGGAGCTCTTCTTCTTCCTAGGTTGTGGCCGGCTCCTTCCTCTTCTTTCCTCTACCTTGGTCGGCGCTCAACCTATTCCTCTTCTCCTCTTCTTTTCCTCTTGGCCGGCGGCACAAAGGAGCTAGGGATTGTTCCCTTGTTCGGTTCCTTGGTTGGCCATCTTGTTCTCCTTTTCTTGGGGCCGGCGGCATCAAGCCTTTGTGTCTTGGTGCTTGGTTCAAGCAAGAAGGGAAGGAGAATTCTTCTTTCTTTTGATTGAAGAAGATCTACGAAGCTTCAACTTGTAGAGGATCTTCGTCCACACGAAGTCTACAAGGAGGTTAGGACATACGATAGAAGATCAAGAAGTATAAAAGTTTTACATGTTTTATTATTGATCTTTGCATGTTCTTATTAATATGTTTATATGTGTTGATTATACATGTCTACATCCATATGTATTTGTATAATCATGGACCCCGAAGATAAACACAAAAACCGGTGATCCGTCCGTCGTCTCTTCCGCGGCTAACCGACTAGAAGAGCTTGGTTGCTTGAACAACTAGTTTGTTCAAGCGATCGCTCAAGTCGTTAACACGACGATGAAATGGTTGAGCTTAGGAAACTCATCCTATCCGGATTAGTTTTCATTAGTGAAAATTTTAATCCGGGGACATGGGAGCCAACGAGCCTCCGAGCATGCCATCAAAATGGTATCAGAGCCACGGTTTCCGGTTTTGTGTGTTTTGGATTCGGTTACTTTCACGCACTTATCATATATTGTGTATGCCAGATGATAGTAGGATGTGCGTAGGATAACTTTTTGGTTGCAAGCATAAGATCCAACTATTATGGCTATATATGTGTGTATGTGATTGCATGTGTGTGTGATTATATATTATTTGAATCCTCGGGGTTGACTAGGCTAAATTAGTATTTAATTTTTATAATTAAATACAGCATTATTTAGCCACTCATTTTAGTTTACTTTTGATCTAGATTATTTGTACACTCCTTCATGGAGTATAGGATCTCTTTGGTGTCTTGCGCACGGGAAAAGGTGGAGCGGACGAGGTGGCGACACGACGGGACGAATATTGGAGAATAATGCCATAATAGTTGGGAAAATTCTGATTTTTTTCATATTTATTGCTGATTTGTTTTATATGCATGTTGTGTGTGCTTTAAAATTCCTCACTGTCAATTTACTAAGTGGGAGAGGGACATTTTAATTAATTCCCGCGATCTCCATTATAATTTGACGTGTGATGCAACAAACTTGCGTGTCGGCTCTGAGTGCCTTCCTCCCCATCGGATGAGTTTGTTTGCGGATCACTAGGTCAAATAATGGTTATAGGAAATTATTTAGGAGTGTGTGTACTTCCACATCAGTAAGGCACATAATCCGAGATAATTCCCTTAGTATCGTGTAATGGTGCACACTTAGATACAAATAAAAAGTATTCTCCCTATCGGAGTCACTGCTTTTATTTGTAGGGCTAAAGAGGAACCAACTATTAATTTTATTTGTCAAAAAGTAAGGTTGACAAGATAATAAAATTAATGGGTAAAACCTCCTCTTACAAATGTAGAATTCGTATACGTCCACACTATCGTGGCATGCGATATTCTCGGTGTTTTGAGGTGTTGTTGATTTCGAAATTTTATTGTTTGAGGAATCAATAATTTTTTAAAATCTACAGTAATTATCTATGTGATTCTTAGGATTTTCAAAAATGACTTTCAGTCCACTTACTATGATACTAAAGGAAATAAACTTACTGTACCCAAATAATGTTGATTGGAAAAGAATCTAAAAATTGTCTTAACTGCTAAGGAGTACAAGTATGCACTCTTCAAAGAGTGTCCTCAAGCCATGGTTGCTCAAAAATGTTTCTACTTCTAAGTCGAAAGGCAAGAAGAAGAAGAAACAAGGTGAAGCAAAGGTGGTGGGAGGATCTCAGGGAGGAGTGAAGAAGCCGAAAGGTAAGTACTTCACTTACAAGCAGGATGGACATTGGAAGAAGGATTGTCCCAATTCAAAGCAGAACAAAGGTATATCCTTTGGACTAGTCATTGAAAGATGATTAGCGGTGTTATCTACAGGCACCTGGTGTGTAGATACGGGAGCCACTGATCATGTTTGCAATACTTTGCAGGGGTTCCAGGAAACCTGACGACTAGCTAAATGGGAGATTACCATTTACTTGGGCAATGCCATGATGGTAGTAGCTATTGCAGTGGGAGAAGTTTTATTTATCTCTTGAGAAAAATAAAACTTAGGTTCTGGAAAATTCCCTTTATGTACCTTTATTTAGAAATAACTTAATTTCAGTTTCTAAATTGTTTATGGATAGATATTCTATTTCTTTTAATGACAGATTTGTTATAAAAAGAAATAGGGAGAATATCTGTTCAGGTACATTGAAAGTAAATTTGTATACAAAGCCTCCCACGATGCAAATTGAAGTTAATAACTCATCTTCTAATTCCAATGAGAGAAAAGAACCTTCGAAGATGAACCAAACATATCTTTGGCTTCTTAGGCTTGGTCACATTAACCTAAGAAGAATTCAAAGGTTGATAGCTGATGGACCTTTGGGTTCATTAGTGGTACATGCTGGTAAGATGACCAAGAGGCCTTTTTAAGGCCAAGGGGTATAGAGCCAAAGATGTGCTAGAAATGGTTCATTCTGATTTGTGTGGTCCTATGACTATCTAGGCAAGAGGTGGTCTTGAATATTTTATCTCTTTTATAGACGATTATTCAAGATATGGATGACACTATGATCTGATCGTGGTGGTGAGAACCTCTTGGGAGAGTTTAGGAACTACTTATCAGAGGTTGGGATTCAATCCCAATTGACTGCACCTGGCACACCCCAGCAGAATGGTGTAGCAGAGCGAAGGAATAGGACTCTTATGGAGATGGTTAGATCGATGATGAGTTATTCTTACTTGCCAGATTTGTTCTGGGGATATGCTCTAGATACGACATTGTACATTCTGAACTTGGTTCCATCTAAATTAGTGCCTTTTACTCCCGTAGAGTTATGGACTGGGCGAAAGCCTAGTCTAAGATATATTCGGATATGGGGGAGTCCAGCACATGTGCTGAAGGCAGATGCTGGTAAGTTGGAACCTCGTACGGAAGTGTGCTTGTTCGTTGGCTATCCTAGAGGAACGAAAGGTGGATTGTTTTATAGTCCTAGAGATCAGAGGGTGATCGTTAGCATGAACGCCAGATTTCTAGAGGAAGACTATGTGATAATCCACAAGCCCAAGAGTGAAATTGTTCTGGAGGAGTTAAAAAGGGGAAGTCACTTCTTTAGTACCACCGGTACAAGAGGATATACCACGTGTCACTGCACCGCGTGTCACAGAAGCATACATAGGTGATACCTTGTCGTAGTGGGAGGGTTGTTAGACAACCCGTGAGATTCATGTTCTTGGGAGAGTCTTCGGACTTAGTCCCTGGCAAACATGAACCTGACACCTAGACATACGACGAGGCAATACAAGATATAGATACAACATCTTGGCAAAGTGCAATGAATACTGAGATTGAATCTATGGATTCAAGTCAGGTCTGGGAGCTCTTATGCATAGCAGCTCATATGGATTATGAGGTGTGGCAGATGGATGTCAAGACAACTTTCCTTAATGGAAGTCTTGAGGAAACCATCTATATGAAGCAACCAGAGGGATTCATTGCTAAGGGCAAAGAGCGTATTGTATGTAAGCTTAATCGGTCCGTTTATGGATTGAAGCAAGCTTCGAGGTCTTGGAACATCCGCTTTGATGAGGTAAATCCAGATTTAGATGGATTTATTCAAAGTCCGGATGAGTCTTGTGTATACAAGAGATGTGACAGAAACGTAGTGGTATTTCTTGTACTATACGTAGATAATATTTTGGTGATTGGCAACAATATCAAAGTGTTATCGGGTGTAAGGGTATGGTTGTCCAAACAGTTTGATATGAAGGACTTGGGAGAAGCAGGACACATCCTTGGGATCAAGGTTATAAGGGATCACAAGAAAAGGATGTGGTGCTTATCCCAAGCTTCATAGATAGACACAATCTTGCTCGTTTTAGCATGCAGAACTCCAAGAAAGGTTTTCTACCTTTTAGGCATGGAGTACCTTTATCTAAAAAGATGTGTCCCAACATCAAAGGAGATAGAGGAGATGAAGGCGGTTCCTTATGCTTCGGTAGTAGAAAGCCTCATGTATGCTATGCTATGTACGAGACCAGATATCTGCTTTGCCGTGGGCATGGTTAGTAGATATCAGAGTAAACCAGGATAGGGACTTTGGACTGCGGTAAAGCATATATTGTAGTGCCTGAGAAGGACTAGGGATTATATGCTAGTTTACCGGGCAGACCAATTACTCCGTGTGGGTTGAATGGATTACGACTTCCAATCAGAAAGGGATAACAGTAAGTCTACCTCAGGTTTTGTGTTTACTTTGGGAGGTGGAGCCATTCTATGGAGGAGTGTCCAGCAGAAATGCATGGCGGACTCCACCATGGAAGCTGAGTATGTGGAAGCCTCTGAGGCAGCCAAGGAAGTTGTATGGCTCAGGAACTTCCTGATGGACTTGGATGTAATTCCTGGTTTGCCCAGAACTATCACAATTTATTGTGATAATAATAGTGCAGTTGCAAACTCGAAGGAACCACGAGCCCATAAGGCTAGTAACACATAGAGCGCAAGTACCACCTGATACGAGAAATCGTAAAGGAGGTAGAAGTTGTTGTTGCCTAGATTGCATCAGAGGATGACCTGGTAGACCTTTCACTAAGGCCCTTCTAGCGAGAGCTTTGATAGGCATGTGGAGGGAAGGGGAATCAGATGTATGGCAGTATGAGGACAGCATAGTCTTTTAGTATAAGTGGGAGATTGTTGGAATGTATATTGAAAGCCTAGCTCTTTTGTATGAACATTTTTATTTTGAAATAAGAATCACATGATCATGATTTGCACTTTATATTTATTATATGTGTGCATATTGTATAATACTTTACATTGTAGATATCATGGTACTTGGTGTGGCACAGAAGATCATGTTATCAGTCCCTTGTAGAATATAGGTAGAGGCTCACAACCAAGATGGTTTTGGACAAACCATTGGCATGGTTGTAGTGTAGCTTGGTGTTGTTTTGTCTTAAACATAGAGTTACACTAGTACACTTAGGTGTATTGAGCAGGACCGACAAAGAGGTGATTCAATTTATTGTTGACTATATAATTGAATCGGACCTCGGATATTATGTTGTACATGCTCTTAATCCCGATATAATAATGGGCACATGTACTTAGTATTTATTTCTTTGATTTACCAAAGGGTGAGATTTATATGGATTAAATCAATATGCCCGGTAAGATGAGAAATGATATTATTTACATGGTGTGCCGTTAATTATAGGAGGAAACCATGTCCTATATATTAGGTTGATGATGTCCCCTTGAGGAGCTCATAAGGTTCATCATGTAAACCCTGCAGGTTGACTTAGTCAACATGATGATAAGGTTGAGTGGTACTACTCGAGGAGTTAGATGTTAATTGATTGATGATCAGTAAATCAATTAATTGACGAACATTTGATATCTTAAACACGGGGAGATGGATGTATAAATAATATATGGAGCCCATATTATCTTATGGGGGTTGGTGAGGTAATTCAATGATAATCCTCTAGTGGAATGGAACATCATTGATGGATCAAGTTTGTGTGGTTCTGATCCATCGGGTGGCCAAGATCCAACTCCTCCTCATGGTCCCTATCGTAGCCTAATATAATCCTCATGAAGCCTAGATCAAATGATGGAAAACAAATCCCTAGATCCGACGGTGGAGATTAAATCTCTAGATCCGACGGTTGAGATTAAATATCTAGATCCGACGGTTGAGATTAAATCCCTAGATCCGATGGTGGAGATTAAATCTCTAGATCTGACGGTTGAGATTAAATCTCTAGATCCGACGGTTGAGATTAAATCCCTAGATCCGATGGTGGAGATTAAATCTCTAGTTCCGACGGTTGAGATTAAATCTCTAGAACCGACGGTTGAAATTAAAACCCTAGAACCGACGGTGGAGATTAAAACAAGGCTTAAGCCCAACTCTATATAAGGTGGCTTAAGGTGGGCGGCAAGAGGGGTAAGAAGTTGGTTTTTTGAGATTAGGGTTTTGCCTTTAATTGGCTTGGGCGGCAAGAAACCCTAAGGAGGAAACCCTAATTGGATTAGGGTTTGGCTCTTTGGTTGGGCGGCAAGGTTTGCAATAAGGTGGGCGGAAACTATAGGAGAGGAGCTCTTCTTCTTCCTAGGGTGTGGACGGCTCCTTCCTCTTCTTCCCTCTACCTTGGTCGACACTCAACCTATTCCTCTTCTCCTCTTCTTTTCCTCTTGGTCGGTGGCACAAAGGAGCTAGGGATTGTTCCCTTGTTCGGTTCCTTGGTTGGCCATCTTGTTCTCTTTTTCATGGGGCCGGCGGCATCAAGCCTTTGTGGCTTGGTGGTTGGTTCAAGCAAGAAGGGAAGGAGAATTCTTCTTTCTTTTGATTGAAGAAGATCTACGAAGCTTCAACTTGTAGTGGATCTTCGCCCACACGAAGTCTACAAGGAGGTTAGGACATACGATAGAAGATCAAGAGGTATAAAAGTTTTAAAAGTTTTATTATTGATCTTTGCATGTTCTTATTAATATGTTTATATGTGTTGATTATACATGTCTACATCCATATGTATTTGTATAATCATGGACCCCGAAGATAAACACAAAAACCGACGATCCGTCCGTCGTCTCTTCCGCGGCTAACCGACTAGAAGAGCTTAGTTGCTTGAACAACTAGTTTGTTCAAGCGATCGCTCAAGTCGTTAGCACGACGACGAAATGGTTGAGCTTAGGAAACTCATCCCATCCAGATTAGTTTTCATTAGTGAAAATTTTAATCTGGGGACATGGGAGCCAACGAGCCTCTGAGCATGCCATCACCCATAAGGCGAGTAAACACATAGAGCGCAAGTACCACCTAATACGAGAGATCGTAAAGTGACGAGAAGTAGCTGTCGCCAAGATTGCATCAGAAGATAACCTGGCGGATCAATTCACTAAGGCCCTTCCAGCGAAAGCGTTTGATAGGCATATGGAGGACATGGGGATCAGATGTATGACAGTATGATGACAGCATTGTCTTTTAGTATAAGTGGGAGATTGTTGGAATGTATACTGAAAGCCTAGATTTTGTGTATGAACATTTTTATTTTGAAATAAGAATCACATGATCATTGTTTGCACTTTATATTTATTATATGTGTGCATATTGTCTAATACTTTACATTGTAGATAACATGGTGCTTGGTGTGGCACAGAAGATCATGTTATCAGTCCCTTGTAGAATATAAGTAGAGGCTCACAACCAATATGGTTTTGGACAAACCATTGGCATGGTTGTAGTGTAGCTTGGTATTGTTTTGTCTTGAACATAGAGTTACACTAGTACACTTAAGTGTATTGAGCAGGACCGACATAGAGGTGATTGAATTTATTACTGACAACATAATTAAATCGGACCTCGGATATTATGTTGTACATGCTCTTAATCCCGATATAATAACGGGCACATGTACTTAGTATTTATTTCTTTGATTTACCAAAGGGTGGGATTTATATGGATTAAATCAATATGCCCGGTAAGTTAGAAAATGATATTATTTACATGGTGTGTCGTTGATTATAGGAGGAAATCGATTCCTATATATTAGGTTGATGATGTCCCCTTGAGGAGCTCATAAGGTTCATCATGTAAACCCTGCAGGTTGACTTAGTCAACATGATGATAAGGTTGAGTGGTACTACTCGAGGAGTTAGATGTTAATTGATTGATGGTCAGTAAATCAATTAATTGGCGGACATTCGATATCTTAAACACGGGGAGATGGATGTACAAATAATGTATGGAGCCCATATTAATTTATGGGGGTTGGTGAGGTAATTCAATGATGATCCTCTAGTGGAATGGAACATCATTGATGGATCAAGTTTGTGTGGTTTCGATCCATCGGGTGGCCAAGATCCAACTCCTTCTCATGGTCCCTATTGTAGCCTAATAAAACCTCATGAAGCCTAGATCCAATGATGGAAAACAAAACTCTAGATCCGATGGTGGAGATTAAATCTCTAGATCCGACGGTTGAGATTAAATCTCTATATCCGACGGTTGAGATTAAATCCCTATAACCGATGGTGGAGATTAAATCTCTAGATCCGACGGTTGAGATTAAATCTCTAGATCCGATGGTTGAGATTAAATCCCTAGAACCGACGGTGAAGATTAAATCTCTAGATCCGACGGTTGAGATTAAATCTCTAGATCTGAGGGTTGAGATTAAATCCCTAGAACCAACGGTGGAGATCAAAACAAGGCTTAAGCCTTACTCTATAAAAAGGGGCTTAAGGTGGGCGGCAAGAGTGTTGTTGAAGGTTGGAGGTTTTTGGAGATTAGGGTTTTGCCTTTCATTGGCTTGGGCGGCAAGAAACCCTAGGGAGGTTAGGGTTTGGTTGGGCAGCTAGGGTTTGGAAGGTGGAGTGGGCGGCAACCATAGGAGAGGTTCTCTTCTTCTTCCTTGGGGTTGCCGGCACCTATCTTTTTCCCTCTACCTTGGTCGGCGATCAACCTATTCCTCTTCTCCTCTTCTTTTCCTCTTGGCCGGCGGCACAAAGGAGCTAGGGATTGTTCCCTTGTTCGGTTCCTTGGTTGGCCATCTTGTTCACTCTATTCTTGGGGCCGGCGGCATCAAGTCTTTGTGGCTTGGTGGTTGGTTCAAGTAAGAAGGGAAGGAGAGTTCTTCTTTCTTTTGATTGAAGAAGATCTAGGAAGCTTCAACTTGTGGAGGATCTTCGCCCACACGAAGTCTACAGGGAGGTTAGGACATACGATAGAAGATCGAGAGGTATAAAAGTTTTACAAGTTTTATTATTGATCTTTGCATGTTCTTATTAATATATTTATATGTGTTGATTATACATGTCTACATCCATATGTATTTGTATAATCATGGACCCCGAAGATAAACAAAAAAACCGGCGATCCGTCCATCGTCTCTTCCGCGGCTAACTGACTAGAAGAGTTTGGTTGCTTTAACAACTAGTTTGTTCAAGCGATCGCTCAAGTCGTTAGCATGACGACGAATTGGTTGAGCTTAGGAAACTCATCCCATCCGGATTAGTTTTCATTAGTGAAAATTTTAATCCGGGGACTTGGGAGCCAATGAGCCTCCGAGCAATGCCATCAGTCTTGGCCGGTTTCCACCATTATCTCCTTCTCCTTTTTGGCCGGCGGCAAGCATTTCTTTTGTTGCTTGTTGGTTGGCTATAGGAAGGAGATGAGCCTTGTTTCTATTCTTTCTCTTGCTTTGGATGAGCAAGGAAGGAAGATTTGTTATCTAGGAGCTTCGACTTTTGGTAGAGCGTCGCCCACATGACGTCCGAAAGGAGGAAGGACATACATTAGAAGATCGAGAGGTATATCGATTCTCTAATTTTTATATGTTACATGTTTGTATTTGTTTTTCATTTATGGGCATGATATAAATCTGTATATGGCTAAATAATACTTGGATCCCGAGCATAAACACAAAAACCGGCGATCCGGACATCGTCTATTCCGCGGCTACTCGTAGAATAGAGGATGGTCGCTTGAACAACTAGTTTGTTCAAGTAACCTATCTAAACGAATAGAACGACGATGACTTGGTGGTTTGGGCAATTCCTTTTGTCTAGGATTAAATTTTTTTTAATCCGGGGACATCGAAGGGATCGCCATGGACAAGCTACCGAGGTGAAGTGGGAAGTGAAGTTTCCCCTCACAGACTCGATAAGCAAAACCCTACACTAGCGACACTTCTCGGTCCAACAAATAGAACTCCCTCGCCTCCCCGAACTCAAAACAATCAAATCCTTTTATAACTTCTCTTCTATCCAAACGCTACTGGAACACAGACGTTACAATATCATTGAACTTCTACAAGAGCCCATACTTTCTTACAACGGGCTATCTCCCATTCCTTCCACCAAAACTTATTCCATAGTTACTTTCTCGTCCATTATCTTTCTCTTTTACTCCTATATTATAACTCTTACTAACATATTTCCCTTTACAGAGGATATGATGCATGTTGTTGTTTCCAGAACCTTAGCCAAGAAGAAGAAAAGGAAAAGTCCTACAGACACTGCTTCCTCCTCATCAATAATTACCCCAACTCTCACTGATAATCTTTTTAGTTCAGTTTGCTTTATTCTTGCAAATACAACCCAACAAATTACTTACACCTATTTATTACAAGTCCCTTTTGAACTTCCTTCTGACCTTGTGCTAGTAATCGAAGAACCGGTACAACCACCCCTAACTTTCATCATCACTGACCATCCTTCTTTCCCAACTGATCCACTACAAAATCCATCTCCCCCCCCCTTTGACCTTATACCTTCCATAGAAATACCTTCTTCCTCTCTACCACCCTCTAACACCCCTATTGGACTTACATCTTTCCATTCATCAACTTCCTCTGAAGACAACCTTTCTTTATCTTCCTTTTACCCCACCAGACATCACCAACCATTTCCTTCCCCCAGCACCACGATCTCTGAAACCACAACCTCCTCTCCCCTTGATTTACTGATACAAGTTTTATTAGATATATCACCTATCAACCCTCTAGACTCCCCAAACATACCCCCAATACACCCATCCAATCCTCGAGATGTACATCTATCTAGTCCACTAGATCCAAATCCATCTAGTCCACCAGATGTACATCCTTCTAACCCACCAGATGTACATCCATCTAGTCCACCCCACTCCTTAATTATATCTCCGACCTCATTCTTTGACATCCAATTACCCTTACAGGAACTTGATAAGGCCATATCCTTGGTAAGCACTCCACTTCTTCCTGCATTACATTCATATTCATATAATTTTATGCACTTTATCAATATTTTGTTGGTGCAATTGGCCCAGGACTCGAGTTTGACTCGAACAGTATTTTGATGTTAAACAAAACATATGACATGGGATTGTCATGAGAAGTCCAACATGGGTTGGTGATGTGTGTAATTCATGTTACATTTTGGGTACTCAATATGCATGCATTTCATCCCATTATTATATTTTAGTCATGTATTTTGTTATGTTTTAGTCAAGTTTAACATATTTTGGACAAAGAAACTATTTTGGGGTATTTTTCATGTTAACAGGGTGAAGAATCGGCAATTTTCGAGGCGTATCAGAATAACACATACGTGCCATCAGAGACATGTCCGTGTCAAGACTCCAGACATCAACACACCTGGGTGTGTTAGCCGACATGCCACGCTTCAAGCCCGACACACCTGTGCCCTCCTTTGGCATGGGCGTGTCGCCCTATTTCCTGACGCAGTCTTCTTTCCTTTTTTTGCATACAACACGGCTAAACCCGGGATTTCCGCCTTAATTAAAGGATTTTTGCCTTAATTGAAGACGAAGACAAGGCTATAAAAGAGGATATATTCTAAACCTAAGGGGGAGGCGGTAGAATTTGAAGGAGGATGACAGAGCCAACAGCAGAGGAAACACAATGAAGGATGGCGTTAATGATTTTAATTTCTTTCTTTGGCAATTCATATACAGCTATAGAGTAGTGTCTTGTAATCTTAGGATGGGGGAGTAGCCCTTGACAATTTATGATGGTTGATTGAATCTCTTCTACTTGAATTATCGTTTGTTTTGAGTTGGTTTTAGATTCTTATTGATAAATCTAAGAAACCTTGGGGATGTACCTAACAGTGAACCCAAGTTCCTGAAACCTAGATCCAAACTAGGGATTAACTCCTACCAAGTATCGATAGCGTATCTATGAGGGCTTGCGGGAATCATTGATGATTCCTTAGCTAATTATGGTCCCGTGTGCAAACCTATCATGAAAAGGAAATTTAATCTCTAAAGGAACTCTTATGGAATTAATGGATCTATCAAATCCAATTTTTACCAAGTAATGGTAGTAAGATTAGAGAGGTTTGCAAGGGTCTCGTGACAGGTCCCCTTAGCTAATTATGATCACCTACGCTCGAATAACGTGATAGGAAAATTGAGTTTGATAGGTATAATTGACATAGACCTTGAAAGGGGTCGTTGATTTACCTTAGGACAGGTTCCATCAAAACAACCCTAAGGAGTAGGAGAGAACACAATCACCTTATAAAATCATTGATGTGGTGAAACCCATATCCTGAGTTTCCCCCTCAATTATTGACTTTTAGCTCATTCTTCTCATTCGCTGTTCTTGACTGCTTAGTTTCTTTACTTAATTCTCAATTTTGATTTGACTAGATAACTTGGTATCATGATCATTCGGTAATTGACCTAATCTCTGTGGGATCGATATTTTTATTACTTAACGACAACCGTGCACTTGCGAAAATCGACACATCAAGTTTTTGGCACCGTTGCTGGGGATTGGCACTCAATATTGAATTGAGCGTGATTTAGTTAATCTAGATTTCTGTTTCTATTTTTATTCTTTTGTCTTTTCTAAATTCTTATTTTGGAAGCTTCTCCTGTTGTTAGATGCATAGATTTAACAGGGAAATTCTCAAAATCGATCCTGAGATAGAGAGAACATTCCTTGCTAGAAGACGACTCCAGCAACAACAGGAAGAAAATTTGAACTCTAACATGGCTGATCAGAATGAGAATAAACCTTTAAGGGATCACGCAGCACCTAGTACAAGGGGATTGAGATCAAGTATTAGAAGGCCCCCCATTGAAGCGAACAATTTTGAATTGAAACTGGCTCTACTTTCCATGGTCCAATAGCATCAATTTGGAGGAGCGCCCACTGAAGATCCTAATCTGCACTTGGAAGTATTTTTAGAATTTTGCTAAATGTTAAAACTGAATGGAGCCTCATCTGATGCTATTAGATTGCGCTTGTTTCCCTTCTCATTGCGGGACAAAGCTAGAGCATAGTTACACTCTCTTCCGGCAGACTGCATAACTACATGGGATCAGCTGGAGCAAATATTTCTAGACAAGTATTGTTGGGTTTCCGGTACCGCGGCGAGTGTGTGTTTGTCTACAATTAGTTAGTACGGAACGAAATAATAAAGCAAAAATAACAAATGCAAGCAAGCACACACCATAACACTAATATTTTACGTGGTTTGAAACTTATGGTTCCTACTTCATGGTCGAGCTTTAGTGTCTACTCCACTAAATCCCTTTCTCCTTCTCGGTAATGTTGGGTTTCCGGCACCGCGGCGAGTGTGTGTTCGAACATGTTTCGTAAACATGTGCACAGCGGAAGGAATAAAATAATAAATCTAATTTATTACAACACACACATCACACACATGCATAGTACAACATGTGTAGATATAATCGTAAATTCAAATTTTGCAATAAAAGGAAACTTAAACTACGTATACCTGACGTATCACGTGTAGCGGGAAAGGCATCAACCGGAACGATTCTCGCTAGAATCGTCTCTATCCGTATCCACGCTGAGTATCTTCGGGATGACTTCATGAAGTCACGAGCCTCATCTTCGTACGGGTTACTAGCCTCATGTTGAAGACAATGTGATCGAGAGAAGATCACGATCCGAATCAAAATTCGGATCGAAAACGAGTCCTCAAAAACTCGCTTCTCCGGAGAGGTATTCGTCAACCGTTTGACGAATCCTTCGTCCTCCACCTATGAGGATTACCAGAGATCGAATCCCCGGCAAGGCTACCGCTGTCGGAGCTCCAAATTTCGTCCAAACGATGCTCCAATGAGAAGGAAACAAGCTGTCCAGAAAACTGGACAGCTTTGGTGGAGGAATAGGGCCGGCCAAAAAAGGGAAGGTTGAAGCTCACCATATTGCCGAACCCAAAGGAGATCACCGGAGCTTCTTCGGCAGCAGCTCGACGCCAGCAAGAGGGAAGGACAACACCTTCTGGACGCCGGCAAGGGAGCTAGGTGGTGGGCGGTGGCGCTAGGGTTGGCGCCGACTTCACCAAGGAGAGGAGGGGGGGGGCGGCAAAAATTAGGGTTGCTTGGTTTTGGATTAGGGTTTAACAAAAACCCTTAAGCCCTATTTTATAGAGAACAAATTCTCTTAATGGTTATCGGATCATAACCAAAGGCCCGTTAACCCGCTCCATTAATTTAAGTTAAAATAAACCAAACCATGATGGTTTATTTTAAGTTAAAACGAACCGAACCAACTTTGGTTCATTCGTTTAAAAACAAACCAAACCCTTTGGTTTATTCTCCTCCATTGGATTAGAACCAAACCAATTTGGTTCATCCATCATGTCTTCATAAGACACGGCCCATCCATGCTTCCATTGCGACTGAAACGATTTCATGCTCGCTCCATGTTTGGTCCAACCAAACCTAGTTTCTCTCGGTCTGAGAATCTCATTCTCAAGCTCGTTTTAAATCCTTCGGATTACGCTCGTTGTGTGTGTGACAAAATAGGTTCTCAGTTTATGTTGTCCGTCTATAATTAACCATTAATTATAGAACGATCATGAGTGACACCTAGTAGTACATCATGATCCCCAATTAATCGAAAAGATCAACGGTTGATCCAGAACTACTTCTGAAACTCTTCAGCAGCTCGAATGAATTGTGCCTCATTCCCTTCACTCATCTTATACCCACTTGGTTCAGGACATGGTCTATAGTGTCAGTCCCCACTAGGCTGACTACATCACACCTATCCCAAGTATCATTTCCTCGTCCTACGGATTCTTGTTACTGCACATGTATCGAAGAGTACCTTACTCTAAACATGTAATGCTTAGGCCGAAGACTTTAGTAACAATCCGACGAGAGGCCATGGGTATACATCTCCTCGCAAGGAGTAGTGAATCCTTTTTAGGCTATTCAAACACCTTCGATCACTTCAACTTACACCCAATCATCCCGGGTCCACATCTCCTTAGAGATGATTGCTTAAGATGTCAAAGCATAAGTCTTTATGATCAAGATGACTTGAATACCGCAAGTTAAAGGAACATCGCACTTAAGCCACTGTAAGAACTTCATTGACATATCTATATATGCAGAGAACCATATGAAGTCTTACGGCTGGTCACTCCAATGAACTAGTTACCATAACTAGCATCCACGATTAACTCCGGACATCACAATGTCTCCAACAAATGAGAATCAGCTGCTTGGATACACCAAAAAGTATACCTCGTGCTAGTCTCGACAGAATCAATGGTGTCCAAATCCATCAATTCATCGACTAGGGATAATTCCGATACATCACAATTACACATGTAGAGATACACACTAGTTGTGATCCAATCACAAATTCTCTCATGCTTTGAATCGTATCGTGGACATTCAGTAAATGAGTTTAAGATCTAATCAAATACATGAAAACATGTATACTCAAATAGTGAATCTTCATTTATCATATAAATGGTTCAAACATAAGGTGATTGCCATAGGACATCTCTCATATATCACTAACAAGTATTTTCCGCCAAGCAAAACTGCAAGTCTTCGTCATCAAATCACTAATTTTTCACAAAAGGATGGAGAGACAATATTTGAAGCTTGGGACATATTTAAGGGATTACTACAGCAATGTCCTCATCATGGGCTAAAGAAATGGCTCATTGTTCATAATTCTATAATGAAATCTCGTATGCCACTAAAGTTTCCCTTGATTCTGCTACAGGAGGAGCTCTCATGAACAAAACATTGGATGAAGCAGTTGAGATCATCGAGAATGTGGCAATGAATTCTCACCAATGGGCTACAGAACGAGGGTGTCCGATTAGAACGTCAGGTAAGTATGAGGTAAGTACTCTCGATTTACTTAGCGCTAAAGTTGATGCATTAACTCAAAATCTCAAACATTTTAATGTATCAGTTGTAAACTCATCTAATGTCACTTGTGAGATTTGTGGTGTAACAGGACATATGGCCACAAATTGTCAAATCCTACACGCACCATCATCAGGAGCAGGGGTTGAGCAAGTAGATGCATTGAATAATTTTAATCAGAAGCCAAATAGTGGAAACCCTTATTCAAACACGTACAATCCTGGTTGGAGGAATCATCCCTACTTTTCATATCGAACCAACCAAAATTCTTCTGGACAGAACAATTTTGGAGCACCTTCGGGATTTCAACCAGGGCCCAAGTCAAACTTAGAGAAGATGATAAAAAATTTTATCACATGCCAAGGGAAGATGAACGATGAATTTCGACAGCATGTTATAGAATCCAATCAGCAACATCAAAACAATACCAAGGCGATTAAGCAATTGGGAAGCAAGGTGGATAATTTGACTAATCACACAAGAATGTTGGAGAATCAAATTTCTCAAATTGCTAGCTCTACATCTAGGACGCCTGGTAGATTTCCTAGAAATTTAGAAGTGTAGGGGATCGATGTGGTTGTGTTTGGTCGGCTAGAGGGGAGTGAATAGCCCTCAATCATCGTACGGTGTAATACGATCATTCTCGTTGCGTGCTCGTCTACAATTATCGTTAGCGCAGCGGAATACTAATACAAATATGAATACTAACAACAAATACAATCACACACAAACACACATGATATACGTGGTTCGGAACTGAATGGTTCCTACTCCACAGGCGAGCTCTCCGAGCTCTAGTTATGCACACGGCACTAACTAAACTCCTTCTCGACTACACGTCGGAGGTGGAGAAACCTCTCACAAGCTATTACAACAAGTAATATGAAATACAACAAGAAATACAAAAGACAATACAAAAGAGAACTTTTACACAATTGTTTTGATCGCTTTCTTGTTGCTTGCTCTTGAAGGTCTGGAATGCAATAGCAATTCCCCTCCAAAGTCACCTCAAAGTCTTGGCAAATTCCTCCCTCTTGACCTCCATTTATAACCTGCATCAAGCTGATTTCGTGCATATCAGTCGACTGCCAAAAGGCACTAGTCGACTGGTCCTGTAGTTGTTGTCTCACAACGGCCAGATCCACGTTGGTCAAGTTCCAACGGATCACACATCAGACTCGACAACCATGCCCATGCCCATGCGATCGATCGGCCGATCATTCCCATAATCGATCGATCGATGTTGTCAGCGATCGACTACCCTCCCATGGTAGTCGATCGATCGATACATCATTGATCAAACAATAGTCGAACCCATACGACCTAGAGCAGTCGACTGGCACCTATGCCAGTTGACTGATGTCGGGTAAAACCTCAAACAACAAGCTATTTGAGCATCCGACAACCAGTCTTAGCCACTTGGCCAAGTCCACTTCATCCCTTATGGAGTTCCCCACCGAAGCTCTCTTCTCTCGGCCTATGTCCCTCGGATGCGGCAAGCGCACAGCTTCGCAACGCCATCCTTCGCATCTCATGCCCTCGAAGTATGCTTCCCTTGAGCCTCACTCCATTCGCTCCCCGTTCGGCGATCCCTCAGATTCACCAAGCGCACGACTTCGCAATGCCATCCTTCACCGACTCAAGGACCCCAAGCCTAGTGAACTTACCAAGTCCTCAAGACTTCCCACATGCACCAAACGCACGACTTCGCAATTCATTTCTCACCAAGCACCAAGCACACGGCTTCGCAATGCTTTGGATTTTCCAACACCAAGCCCCATGCTTGGATTTTCCATGCCAACTCCATGTTGGACTTTCCCACACCAAGCTCCATGCTTGGATTTTCCATGCCAACTCCATGTTGGACTTTCCCATGACAATCCATGTCATGAGTTTTGTCTATCATCAAAATACTATCAAAGTACTGCTCGAGTCAAACTCGAGTCAACCTGGGCCGATTGCACCAACAATCTCCACCTTTTTGATGATTGACAAAACTACCATCTAAAGTCTACCAATTCTCCCATATTGGCAATTCTCACATCCCAAATGAGAATTACAAACCTAATTGGTAACTTGGTAACTTCTCCCCCTTTTTGACATTACATCAAAAAGGTCCTCTCCAAGAGTATGAATGTCTCATATCCCAATGAGATCTTATAATCTCTCCCTTGGAGGAACACATGCCTACAATCTTTCTAGTTATCCCATATCACTTAAAGAGAGGCAACCCAATTTTCCTCCCATGAGGAAATACAGATCCATCTTACAATGATGAATACCTCCCCCTAGAGGCTTGCTCCCCCTTGACCATTGCACTAACAATTTCCTTGGAGAGTCCCTAAGCCAATAGGAACATTTAACCAATCAAAATTAAGGCAAAGTTCAACAATGAACTCTCATCCACCTTAAAATTGATACTCTCCCTAAACCCTTCTCCTAATCCATGTCCAATGGATTTTCACCCTTTCTAATGCTCTCCCAAGCATATCCTAGGGTTAGGATCGGTTAGGGGACCTTAACCTAGCTGAACATGGGCCTAACCAACAAGGTTTTCCCGAAATCAGCTTGGGCAGTCGATCATTGGTGAAATCATTGGTGTCACCCCCATCGATCGACAGAGCCACCATAGCGGTCATTGAAATTACATTCTTGATTTTGAATTTCAAAAATGACTTTCCGAAATTCATAAGTAAATATACATAAGTTTAAAAATCTTGAAATTTGGTATGTATATTACTTATCATAAACACTATGAGTGAAGAATATTTGAAAATTATTTTACCCACTAAATTAGGAGATTGATACAAAGTCCAAAAATTGAGAAAAACTTCAATAAAGAGCCCTCTTTGTATCATCTCATTCAATAGTGATAGCTATCAAAAGATAAGCTTCACTAAGGTTTTTCAAAATGTTTTTGAAACCTTTAATTCCTTTTTCCTAAACATCTTACTTGTATCTAGATGTGTAAAACACATACAAGTCAAGTTTTTAGTGAGATGTGGGTTTTTGTTCTTTTAATGGTTTCATGCATATTTCTAGGCAATATTATTTGATTACCATCAAATCATGCCATAGTCCTTAAATCTATTTTTAATTATATGCATGATGATGATTATGGCATAAATATGATATAGATAAAAGCATATGCCAAAATCATGATGTCATGGCATGTGAAAGAAATTTAAGCATTCATGACATATATAAATAACCCTAAGCATGATCATAACATTTTTAGAGATAAAAATGAAAAAAGATGTCATGACATGGCAAGGAAAATAAGTCATGGCAAGTAAAATATACTAAGGTATAAAATACCTAAGTGTTAAATCCAAGTTGCCATTTCTAGGAATTAATTCCATTTTGCCTTAAAGCCATTTATCCCCCTAGTGTGCCATAAACCCAAAATGGCACACCAATACCTCTAAGACCTAATTGTGCCAATTTAATCATTTTTAACTTCTCAAGCACATTGGCACATCCTAATGTGTCAACTCTACTATGGTTAGGTTAACTACCCATCCACTTAGGGTCGACACACCCTAACCCATTTAGCGTGAATCGATCACGCTCTTAGGAACCCAATATCTATTGGAGCTCCTTGGGTTAACAAGGTATTTTCTAGGGATAACTTCCCTAGATACCTTCCTAATGACTCTTTTAGGCTTTAAAGCCATAGTCTTTTTGGTCTTTCCTAGGTCAACTCTAGAGGTGACTCCTCCTTTGACCTTCCTAGTGGCTACATTTGATTTCTCTGAGGTCTTAGCCACTAAGCAAACACCATGGCTAGTCTTAGGAATAACTTCCCTATTAGCCTTGGTTTTCCTAGACCTAGAAATTATTCCATAATCAAATGGAACATTATGATAAGTCTTCTTGGGCTTAGGTTTGTGACCCAAACCTTCCTTTCCCTTAGACCATTTTTGAACCTTAGGTCTTGGCTTTTGGGCATTTGACCCTAGAATTTAATTTTCTATTATTCTAATGGTTTTCTCCATTCTCTCAAGTCTTAACCTCAAGACCTGGTTTTCTAAATCCAATTTCCTCAATTTTGAATTTTCATTAGGTTTTTGGGAAGGCCTCTTGTTCTTATGCATGTGCCTAGACTTTTTGGGATTAATACCCAAATTTTCTTCTATTCTCCTAATGGATTCCCTAGTCAAGATAGTTCTAGTGTTATTGGTCCTGGGTTTGTCCTTAGATATATGAACATGCTTGGCACCTAGACAAACATATTTCTTCCTACTAGCATGCTTTTCATTGATAATTGCAAGAGAGCTAAAATAATTCTTAGTATGCTTTTTAGCTTTAGGAATTGAAGGTGCATAATTTAAATTTACCTTAGGGTTAGCTTTAGAAGCTCCCCTTACATGAGATACACCCTCTTGCCCTTTCTTCTTCCCCCTAGGGCATTGGCTTCGGTAGTGCCCCTTTTGATTGCATTTAAAGCACACAATGTGCTCTTTGCTTCTAGTTGTGGGGACTTGGACATCCTTTGACTTTGGGTTACCTTTTGGTGCCGATGCCTTTTCCTTAGCCAATTTAGGGCATTTGCTCTTGTAATGCCCTTTCTCCCTACACTCAAAGCATATTATGTGATTTTTATTTAAAATAACAACACTTGAGTTACCTAGGGAGGTGGTGGAGGCCTCTTCACTTCTTCCGGAGGTAGAAGCTTCATTTTGATCTTGCTCCGGACCGGAAATCCTTTCCTCCCCCTCAATGCTAGAGGTGGAGGTCTCCACCAAATCATCAACATCTTCAAATGTGATGGGTGCTTCCTCCTTGGCATTCTCCTCTACTTGTGCCGATTGGGAATTTTCTTGGAATTTCATTACTTTATCCGATAATTCCTTTGCATCCCTAAAATTACCCAACCTAGACAAAATATTGTTAGGAATAAAATCACTAAGTAATTTTATTACCTCAAGATTTGTCCTGAAGTCCTTGATTTGGTCTTGGGTCCACCTTGACTTCTCAATTGGCTTGTTGTCTTTGTCCCTAGGCATCTCAAAACCGTTTTCTACAATAATCATAAAATCAAAATCGATTTCGATATATACCTCTATCCATTTTTTACACCAAGCAAAATCTCCATCGAATTTCAGTGGATGGATGTTATAGTCGGCCATCTTGTAGTGCTTGTGTCGGTGGTTAGTCCTTGACAAGCTCCTTGGCTCTGATACCACTTGTAGGGGATCGATGTGGTTGTGTTTGGGCGGCTAGAGGGAGGTGAATAGCCCTCAATCATCGTATGGTGGAATACGATTGTTCTCGTTGCGTGCTCGTCTACAATTGTCGTTAGCGCAATGGAATACTAATACAAATATGAATACTAACAACAAATACAATCACACACAAACACACATGATATACGTGGTTCAGAACTGAATGGTTTCTACTCCATTGGCGAGCTCTCCGAGCTCTAGTTATGCGCACGATACTAACAAAACTCCTTCTTGACTACATGTCAGAGGTGGAGAAACCTCTCATAAGCTATTACAACAAGTAATATGAAATACAACAAGAAATACAAAGACAATACAAAAGAGAACTTTTACACAATTGTTTTGATCGCTTTCTTGTTGCTTGCTTTTGCTTGCTCTTGAAGGTCTGGAATGCAACAACAATTCCCCTCCAAAGTCACCTCAATGTCTTGGCAAAATCCTCCCTCTTGAGCTCCATTTATAACCTGCATCAAGCTGATTTCGCGCGCATCATTCGACTACCAAAAGGCACCAGTCGATTGGTCCTGTAGTCGTTGTCTCACAACGGCCAGATCCACGTTGGTCAAGTTCCAATGGATCACACATCAGTCGACTGATGGCACCCATCAGTCGAGTGCTGGTGAGCTTGACTAGCTTCGTGCACGTGCAGATCGCGATCGGCCGCTTCCCATAATCGGTCGTGATGTTGTCAACGATCGCCGCCTATCATAGTAGTCGGTGATCGCGAACTTCTATTGATCGAACACCGGGTCGAACCCATATGACCTAGAGTAGTCGACTGGCACCTATGTCAGTCGACTGATGTCAGATAAAACCTCAAACATCAAGCTGTTTGAGCATCCGATAACCAGTCTTAGCCACTTGGCCAAGTCCACTTCATCCCTCATGGAGTTCCCCACCGAAGCTCTCTTCCCTCGGATGCGCTAAGCGCACGACATCGCAACGCCATCCTTAACGTCTCATGCCCTCGAAGTATGCTTCCCTTGGGCCTCACTCAATTCTCTCCCCATCCAGCGGTCCCTCGGATGCACCAAGTGCACAGCTTCGCAATGCCATCCTTCACCGAATCAAGGACCCCGAGCCTAGTGAACTTACCAAGTCCTCAAGACTTCCCACATGCACCAAGCGCACGACTTCACAATGCATTTCTCACCAAGAACCAAGCGCACGGTTTCGCAATTCTTTTGATTTTCCAACACCAAGCCCCATGCTTAGATTTTCCATGCTAACTCCATGTTAGACTTTCCAACACCAAGCTCCATGCTTGGATTTTCCATGCTAACTCCATGTTGGACTTTCCCATGACAATCCATGTCATGAGTTTTGTCTATCATCAAAATACTATCAAAGTACTGCTCGAGTCAAACTCGAGTCAACCTGGGCCGATTGCACCAACAATCTCCCCCTTAACCCAGTTGAACATTGTAATTCTATAAGTTTGAGAAGTGAAAAAATTTTAGAAGGGGACAAGAATGCAGTACCACCTACCAGAGCTCAACAAGCCCCACCCATGTTCAAGAACACAAGTGTGCCAGAGTTTGAAGAAGTGGACACACTGTTGAACGATTTTGAGATAGGTGACAATGGACCAGTGTGTTGTCCAACACACCCGTGTTAGTCGTTCTCCACATGCCCGATCGAGCGAGAGAAGACACAGTCGTGTCACACAGAGAGCCAAGAACATATAAGCCTCCGATCCCATTCCCTTAGAGGCTGATTAAGAAGAAATTGGATGAAAAATTTGGTAAGTTCCTTGAGGTAATTTGAAAGCTTTATATTAATATACCTTTTACAGAAGCTCTTCAACAAATGCCTACGTACTCCAAGTTCTTGAAGGATATTTTAACCAATAAAAGAAAAGTTGAGGAGCATGTAACAGTGGCTCTTACCGAAGAATGCAGCGCTTTAATTAAAAACATGGTACCTCCCAAGCTAAATGATCTAGGTAATTTTTCTATCCCTTGCATAATTAATGACTCTAGTTTTGATAAGTCTTTTTGTGATCTAGGCGCTAGTGTTAATTTGATTCCTCTTTCCATATGCAAGAAATTAGATTTGAGAGAAATGAAACTAACAACTATGGCCTTGCAGTTAGCCGATCGATCCATTATATATCCTTTGGGAATCTTAGAAGATATACTTGTGAAGGTGGGAAACTTTATTATTCCCGCCGATTTCATAGTGCTTGACATGGATGAAGACCCATGTATTCCACTTATTTTAGGGAGACCTTTCCTAGCTACTGCAGGGGCGATGATAGACGTCAAGAACCACAAACTTTCACTTGTATTTGGAAATGATAAGATTGAATTCGACCTTTCAAAAGCTGTTAAATAACCTTCTGATTTTGATGTTTGTTGCAGGATTGACAGTTTCCAGTCAATTACACTAAAAGGAGCACTAGAACAAACTTATCTTGATAGGCTCGAAAGGGACTTTGAGGATGAAGAGCCGGAGATTGTTGACCTTGACCTTCCACCACAGGTAGAACTTAAGCCTCTTCCATCGACACTCAAGTATGAATTTCTTGGCGAAAACTCTACTTATCCCATGATCATTAATGCTAATCTAAGCGATGCAGAGACTGAGAAACTGATCGAAGTGCTGAAAACACATAAGAACGTCATTGGATACAAGATTGATGATATAAAGGGAATTAGTCCATTGGTTTGCATGCATAGAATTCTCCTCGAAGATAACTATAAACCTTCCATAGAACATCAACGAAGGCTGAACACGGTCATGAAAGAGGTGGTCAAGAAAGAGGTTCTGAAATTATTGTTGGTGCAATCGGCCTAGGTCACGATTGACCAGACTCGAGTTTGACTCGAGTGATGTTTTGATGTATGACAAAGGGATTTGACAAAATGGATTGACATTGATGTTGGACATTGATGTCGGTTAATATGTTGGGGAGATTGTTTATACAATCGACCCAGGTTATAATTGACTTTGATGGTTGACTAGGGTTGACCATGTGATTAAGGGAAAGTCCAAGTCATGGGTACTTGGCATGGAAAGTCCAAGTGGGACACTTGGCAATTGGGAAAGCGTAGTCTTGGCAAATAGAAGTCGACATGGGTCTTGGCAAATGGAAAGTCAAGCATGGGTCTTGGCATGGAAAGTCAACATGGGTTGGCAAGGAAAGTCAAGCTTGAGTCTTGGCATTTGAGAAGTCGAGGATTGATATTGGCGGCGTAAAGTCAGCGGAGTCTTGGCGGCGTAAGTCCAATGTGCCTTGGCGGTGTAGACAGATTAGCATGACATAGCCGATGGAAGCACGGAAGCTAAGCGCGATGGATGAACAAGTCATGGATGACTTGGAGGATCGAGGCGTGAGGTGATGGAGGTGGCTAGAAGGCTTAGGTCTAGGCTAAGGGTGGTCTAGCAAGTATGGGGTTCAGTTACCGTATTCCTTGCACAAAACCTCATGTTTGAGGATGCGGTCGGATTATGGCCCGGATTATTGTCACAGTTGGCTGTTCGAAACTTTTAGGAGCTCACAGCGGTCATTGCTCATGGGGCGATCGGCGATCTGTCGGCAACGATCGGCCGAGATGCGATCGGCGCGATCGAGTCGGCTCTGAAGCGCTCCGTGGCCGTAGGCGATCGACTACGGCGTTAGCGATCGCCAATGTTAGCGATCGTGGTGAAATCCGTTGGAACTTGTCAGCGTGGATTGAGCCGTTGTCTCACGGCTATAGTGTTAGCGATCATTGGGGAATTATGGCGGTCGCCGGAAATCGGCCCAGGGAGGATAAGCGGTGAGTGGAAGGCTCAAGCATCAGCTCTTGGGGAGCTTTCTTGAGGCGATTTGAAGGCGATTTGCAGGTGCATTTCAGGGCCCTTCAACCTCATCCAAGCAACCAACAAGCAAAGTGCTCAAACCCTAGTTTTGTAAAGTGTTCTTTACATTTCCTTTGTATTTGCTTGTATTTCTTTAGATTATTGTTGTAATCTTGTGTACGAGGTTTCTCCGCCTCCGACTTGTTGTCAAGAAGGAGTTTATTGATTAGTGATTGCATTGGTGTCGCTAGAGCTCGTTAGAGCTCGATCCGTGGAGTAGGAACCGTTACGGTTCCGAACCACGTTATATGCTTGTGTTGTGTTTGTGTTTGTGATTGTATTTCGTTATTGCTTTTATCATTTCTATTCCACTGCGCATAACGAGTTTTTGTAGACACAAACGCGATCGATTTCCATCATCGTACGGTATCACGCTATTCACCCCCCCTCTAGCGGGCATTCAATTCCCAACAAGTGGTATCAGAGCCTGGTGGCTCTTCAACGGATTAACAACCGGGAGCAAGACGCTAGAGGGTAAAAGATGGAAGTCCAAGATCAATTAGGATGGGACATCAACACACCGGTCCCTTATTCATTCTATGGACGAGAAGGTTTCAATTCTTGGAAGGCGAGAATTGAAGAGTTTTTGATGATGAGAGACCTTGAGGAATGGTCTCTATTAATGGAAGGATTTGAGTATCCCAGAGGACCAAAAGGTGGTTTCCTCAAGAAAAAGAGATGGAGTGAAGATCAACTCCAAAGATTCGAGAAAAATAAGAAGGTAATCAAATTTATTTTTGATTTAATTCCAAATGAATTCTTGTGTAGCTTAGGTGAATGCATGGATGCTAAAGAGCTATGGAGCGATTTGGCAAAGCTCCATGAAAGCCCATCAATGGTCCAAGAGGAAGAGACCGAAGAGGCTAATGCATCATCCTCACAAGGAAGTGAGGACTTGGAGGTTTAGAAATCATCAACATCCAAAGAGGAAGAGGAAGTAGAATCGGAAGTTGATAGGGAGTCAATTTCCGGGTTGGTGGAGGAAGTGGAAGAAGCATCCACTTCTAGAATTGAGGAGGAGAGACCATCCTCAACACCAGAGCAATACCAAGAAGCTTCAATATCCGGTCAAGATGAAGAAGCCCAAAATTCAACTCCGGCACCTATCACGGATCTAGGTAACTCGAGCATTTCAAATAATGATAAAATTCATATTATCTGCTTTGAGTGTAGGGAGCAAGGACATTACAAGAGTAAGTGTCCTAAACGGGTTAAGAAGACTCCACCCGTGCCAAAAATCAAGGAAGTCGGTGCCCAAAGTCAAAGAAGTAAAGAGCACATCATTTGCTTCAAGTGCCATCAAAAGGGGCACTATAGGAGTAAATGCCCAAAGGGGGAGAAGAAGGGGCAAAATGGAGCTTCACATGTAGGGGGAGCTAAGGCTAACCCTAAGGTATATTTTAGTAATGCTCTTTCTAATTCCTATAGTCAAAAGCATGCTAGGAATAATTTTAATAGTCTTGCTATTTATCATAAAGAGCATGCTAGAAGTAAGGAATTTTGCTTAGGAGCCAAGAGGGTAAACTTTTCAAGAAAGGAGAAATTTGGGACTAATGTCCCTAAAAACAATTTATCTAAGGACAAACCTAGGTCAAATAACTCTAAGAAAATTTTACCTAGGGAGACCATTAGAAAGGTGCAAGAGCACTTAGGTGTTAATCCTAAATGGACTAGGCATATGCCTAGAAAGTCCCATGCTCAAGAATTTAATCAAAAATCAATTGGGCAATTGGAATTAGAGAATCAAGTCTTGAGGTCAAGGCTTGAAAAACTTGAGAAGACCCTTAAAATTATACAAAATCAATTTAAAGGGTCAAATGATCAAAAGTCAAGGTCTAAAAGTCAAAGTCAACACCAAGGACCTAAGAGTCAAAAGTCAACCAAGGGCAAGCAAGGTTTGGGTCACAAACCTAAGCCTAAGGTAGCTTATCATAGTGTTCCATTAGATTATGGAACACTAACTAGGTCTAGGAAGACCAAGGTCAATAGGGAAGTCATCCTTAGAGTTGACCAAAGGGTGTGTCTAGTGGCTAGGGTTTCAAGGAAACCTAGGGTGGCCACTAAGAAGGTTGCAAGGGGAGTTACCCCTAGAGTCAACCTAGGTAAGACCCAAATGACCAAGGCTAATAAGCCTAGGAAGGTCATTAGGAAGGTATCTAGGGAAGTTATCCCTAAGGAATATCTAAGTAACCCTAGGAGTTCAAATCATTTTTGGGTTCCTAAGAGCGTGATTGATTCACACTAAGATGGGTTTAGGGTGTGTCAACCTTGATTGGATGGGTAGTTAACTCAACCATAACAAAGGTGACACTTTAGGTTATTTTCAAGGTTATGGTCACCTTGAAAATACATTTGAGTTTTTAATCCTAAAAGATTTTAGGATATGCCAATATTAATTATGAAGTTTGATAAAATGATCATTTTGGCACAATTTAGGTTTAGAGGTTGGTGTGCCATTTTGGGTTTTGGCACACTAGGGAGATTAGGTTAATATGGCAAAATATGTTTAATCCCAACAAATGGCAATTAATATTAAAATTTAGGTGGTATTATACCTATATATTTTATATGCCATGATTTGTTTGCCATATGCCATGACATGACATCATGTTTACTTTTATCATCTAAATGTCATGATCATGCTTAGGATTAAGGTATTAAATGTCATGTGTTTTTAGATTTCATCACATGCCATGACATCATGATCATTGGCCATGATTTATTTTTCTATTATTATGTCATGATCATTTTCATGCATCTAAATTGATTAAAATTGATTTAAGGACTATGGCATGACTTGGAGTCCCATTTATAAGGGAATCAAGTAGAGTTGCCTTAGAAAAATGCATGAAACCCTAGGTTAAGAGAACAAAATCCACATCTCACATCCAATTGACATGTATGTGTATTTATACACCCTAGATACATGTGAGATGCTAGGATATGAGTTGAGTTCAAGGTGCATAGTTTTTGCATCTAGATAAACTAAAATGTTGGTGCAGTGGGCACCTAAGTCGAACCTATGTTTTGATTATAGCAAACGATACAAAGTTAAGCTTATATTGTTATCTCACGAGCTAAATCAAGTGTGCAGAAAAGTCTCAATGCTGGAGCTGAAGGCTAGCGACACCCGGAGGAAGCCGCGGTGGTCGGGCGACACTCGAGTTACTTCGGAGGGAGCTGAAGGAATCGAGTGGAAGGCCAGAAGCAAAAGCGACAAGTAAGTATCGAGGTAAGCTCGAGTGTGCAAGCGTAAGTGAGGTCGTGTCCTTTGTACTGGGACGTCCTTAGGCGACGATCCAACCCAAGACTTCCCATGGAAGGTCTATGTTGAGATCGGACGGCAAGTGGCCGTCGAATTCACTTGTATTTTGAGCTAAACTCCTTTTTTAGTCAAAAATCATGGCTGCCAGTTCAACCGGCCAGTTCAACCGGCGGCAGTTCAACCGGCCAGTTCAACCGGTGGTCAAAAATCAGCCTCGAGGAGTCAAGCTTTATCACCATTTTTCAAGGAGTTTTGTGCCCATTTGTGATTGGTTGAAGACCCATTCGTTGAGGGGCTTAAAGGCTATAAAAGGAGGGCCAAACCTAGGGTTTTTCATCAATTAAAAAGCTTCCAAGTGCTTCCGATACGCTCCGACTCTCCGACATCCCTACGACGAAGCGCTGCCGAGACGACGAATAAAGCTTCAACCTCCAATCCTTGAAGTCGTCGGTATAATCTTTAATATTGTATAAGTTGTCATTATTCTCAAGCTTTAAATCATATCAAGGAGAGAGTGTCCTCTACCTTGAATCTTTATTGAGTTTTTGTATTCGCAACTCCTATCTCTATCGAGAAGGAGTTCGCTTTAATATTGCCTCGCAGTGCGTGGTCAAGGACCATTAGGGCCTTGGAGTAGTAGCCGTAGGCTACGAACCAAGTAAAAACCCCTCGTGTTTTTATTTATTTATTGCTATCTTTCCGCTGCGTTTACTCGTGCCAATTCGAACGATTACGAAAAGTTTTTTCTTATCGCTATTCACCCCCCCTCTAGCGCTCAAATCGATCCAACAATTGGTATCAGAGCCGGGGTTTGCTAAGATTTTGTGAAACCACCAATCTAGCTATTTGTGACAGATTTATTTTCTTTTAATTCTGTTTATTTCTATTTATTTTGTTTGTTAAATTCTCTCCCGCACTACTAATCCAAGACGCGAGTCTTGGTACTTGTTTTTGAGTTTTTGTCTTTGCTAGCTTTTCGGTCTTCGTCTCTTTTTGTCTTTTTGTTTCAATGGCCCATCTCGAGGGTTTTAGCACCGTCCGACCTCCGTTTTATAACGGAGATGACTTCCGTTATTGGAAGGGTCGGATGGAATGCTTTCTCAAAACCCAACTCGAGATGTGGATCATAATCCAAACGGGTTTCACACTTCCGACTAATGAAGTGGGTGACTCCTTGGATTATGATCAATGGACCGTTGCAACAAAACGACAAGTCGAAGCCGACGCCAAGGCAACACAAATCCTCCAATGCGGCCTATCCAAGGAGGAGTTAAATCGCGTCGGCCCCTTCATAAGCGCAAAGGATCTTTGGACTAAACTAATCGAGTTACACGAAGGATCGGATCAACCAAGGTATGTAAGCGTGATTTGTTATTCAATAAATTGTACACACTAAAAATGCAGGAACACGAATCCACGACGCAACTCCACGCCCGTGTCCAGGACATCGTCAACAACTTACACGCAATCGGGCAAAAGGTCGAAAACCGCGACCTTATAAGGTATGTTCTAAACTCTTTTCCGAGGACTACCTTGTGGGCATCCATGGTCGATGCCTACAAGGTCTCCAAGGATCTTTCTAAAATTAGGTTAGATGAACTCTTTTCCGATTTCGAATTACATGAACAATCCAACTCGGAACCCGAGAGGGGTATAGCTTTATTTGCAGGATCAAAGAAGAAGAAAATCGCAAGCAAGCCACCACCAACCGAGGAGGAAGACGAGTCCGAAGAAGAAGTTGACCCGGAATTGACTGCCGAACTAATGAACCTAGCTCGAAGAATAGCCAAGGGACGAAAGCGACTCGACCCAACCAAGGTAAACCTAAAAGTTCTAATATTAGGTGTTATGAGTGTAACAAGTTTGGACATATCAAGTCCGAGTGCCCCAAGCTCAACCACCAAGGACCTAAGCACAAGAAGGCCCTCAACGCGACATGGGAAGAAGCGTCATCCGAAGAAGACGAAGACCACGTCTTCATGGCGAAATCAATTGAGTCAGACACGGAGACCGAACCCGAACTTGAGTCAGAACCGGAGGATGATTCGGACTACGAAGCAACCTTCAAGTCAAGCCACGGATACGCATCCGGTTCAAAAGATACCCTTAAGGTGAGTCGTACTTTATTTAATACTTTACATAATACGGTTAGGTTTTTGTCTAGGAAGTTAGCTAAGTCCGAGTCCAAGGTCGAGACCCTGGTTGAGGAAGTTAAACTCCTCAAACACGAGGTCTCCCTAACCTCTTCGACTAGTCGAGTTCAAGAGAAGGACTCAACTCGGGTTGAAAAAATCGAAGTTGAGAACTCACTCTTGAAAAGTCAAGTCGAAGATCTTAGGAATACGTTGGAAAGGTTTACTTTGGGATCCAAAGGACTTGACCTCCTACTTGGATCGCAAAGGGCCGTGTACAACAAGGCCGGACTAGGGTTTAGCTCAAACACGACCAATAAGTCGTATATGTCAATCGTAAGTAGACATAAAAAATGTGTCCAAGCATGGGTCCCTAAGACCACTTTGATTTCAACTCTAGGATCTAACTCGTCTTTGGGTTCCTATGGACCAAATCCACTATGTGGATAGACCGAACCGATTCAACTGTCTAGGGAGCCAAGTACAAAACATGTTTGTGCTTTAACTTAGAAATTGCATGCTTAGTTTTTTGTTGTTTTTTTAACTCACTTGGAATACACAAATAACCAACTAAAAAATCCTTCGAAAAGATTGAGCCTCGGGAGCCTCTTTTCAAATAACCAACTAAAATCCTTGAAAGATTGAGCCTCGGGAGCCTCTTTTCAAAAATAACTAGTTAGACTAGGAAATAGTCTTAGGTGAGTCACGTCAGCATTTTCTTGAACATGGCTTTGTCTAAGGAAGTGGTCGATGATCCGATAAAAGAAGGCCCCTGTGCCTCGCCACGACCTGGAAGCCATGATCTTGAAAAGGTAAACTTGACAAGCCTTGGGTTAAATCCTAATTACTTGAACCTAAATCCACTTAATCAAACTTAATTGAAAATCATCTCAACATAAAATTACTTGAACCTAAATCCACTTAATCAACTTAATTGAAAATCATCTCAATATAAAATTACTTGAACCTAAATCCTAATTACTTGAACCTAAATCCACTTAATCAATTTAATTGAAAATCATCTCAACATAAAATCACTTAAACCTAAATCCACTTAATAAATTTAATTGGGAGTCATCTCACAAAAAACACATAAGTATAACATGCTTGATCATATAGACTCGGTGAGATGACCTAGGTTTAACAACTTACAACCAATTTAAAAATAAAAATCTAACATCCAATCCAACCACCTTGTGTGTAGGATCAATGGATGTTGGACAGTGGTTGCTCCCGACACATGACCGGGGATCAACTCAAATTCACAAAGCTTCGATTCAAACGACAAGGATTGGTAGCCTTTGGGAATAACGGCAAGCTCAAAATCATCGGATCAGGTGATATCGAGCTTAACTCGAATTTTGTTATTAAAAATGTATTACTTGTAGAGAATTTTGAATATAACCTGCTTAGCGTAAGCCAATTGTGTGACAATAACTATAAGGTCGTATTTTTAGAAAATGAATGTGTAATTAAAACAAATGAAACAGCTAAAACAATACTCAAAGGAACTAGGACAAATAACATTTATACAATGAACTTAATCAAATCCTCAGCCAAATGTCTTATGACACAGGAAGAGGAATCATGGTTGTGGCACCGACGACTCGGTCACTCGCACCCAAGACTCGTCCACAAGATGAGTCAGAGTGGCTTAGTCAGAGGTTTGCCCAACCTCAACAACTTGGTTAATAAAATCTGTAATGCTTGTCAACAAGGAAAACAACCTAGGACACAACACAAGTTAACTAACCAAGAACGAACCTCAAGTGTACTTGAGCTCCTGCATATGGATCTATTCGATTCACATGGAGCCAAGTCACTCAATAAAAGTCAATATTGCTTAGTCATAATTGACGACTACTCCAGGTTTACCTGGGTTAGGTTCATCAAACATAAAATTGATACCCTAGATCAATTAATCAATCTATTCAAATTAATCGAGAATCAAAAAGACCTTAAGGTTAAAAGACTTAGAAGCGATCATGGTGGTGAATTCGAAAATCAAAGGTTCACCGACTTCTGTAACCTAAACGGATACCACCATGAATTCTCTTGCCCTAGGACCCCTCAACAAAATGGCCTAGTGGAGCGGAAAAACCGAACTCTACAAGAAGCCGCTAGGACCATGTTAAATGAATATAACCTACCTGATAGGTTTTGGGCAGAAGCCGTTAGCACGGCTTGCTATGTCCAGAATAGGATCCTTATGGTAAAGAGGCACCTTAAGACCTCGTATGAGATTTATCACGATAAAATACCTAACATCAAGTACTTTAGGGTATTTGGGTGTAAGGTACATATTCTAAACACTAAGGATTACCTAGGGAAATTTACATCCAAAACCACTAGGAATATTTCTAGGATACTGGACTACAAGCCGAGCTTATAGAGTATATAACCACGACACCCTTAGAGTCGAGGAGACTATCAATGTAGTATTTGATGAAGGACACGAACCTACAAAACCCCGACAACCCAATTAGCAGCCTACTCATACTAGACCTAACTCGACCTGAGATCGAGTCTAATCCACATAAACCAACTTCTCTTGTCGACCAAGTGACAAGTGATCCGAGTCAAACTAGTGTTCAACCAAGTCACCCCATTGATCAAGCATTAGGTGACACAAACCCAACCCAATCGAGGATTCAGACTAACCACCCTATCGATCAAGTGATAGGAGATCCTAATCTAGGAGTTCGAACTAGAGCATCCTATAGGAACCTTAGTCAAATTTCCTTAATTTCAAAGATAGAACCCAAATCAATTGAACAAGCTCTTCTTGATCATGATTGGATTATTGCAATGCAAGAAGAGCTAGCTCAATTTACTAGGAATGAAGTGTGGGAATTAGTACCACCACCTCAAGACAAAAGGACCATTGGAACAAGGTGGTTGTTTAGAAATAAGCTTGATGATAAAGGTGAAGTAGTTAGAAACAAGGCTAGGTTAGTCGCCAAAGGGTTCAGTCAAGTCGAAGGCTTAGATTACGACGAAACCTATGCCCCAGTAGCTAGACTCGAATCCATTCGAATGTTGCTAGCTTATGCCGCACATCGAGGATTTAAGCTATTTCAAATGGATGTTAAGTCGGCATTCCTAAATGGATACATTAAAGAAGAAGTTTATGTTAGCCAACCTCCCGGATTCGAAAATCTAGATAAACCCGACCATGTTCTAAAACTTAAGAAAGCTCTCTATGGACTTAAACAAGCTCCTCGAGCTTGGTACGAGAGACTTTCAATCCATCTCAAGTCAAAAGGGTTTAACCAAGGCTTAGTTGACCCAACTCTCTTCGTAAAAACCTTAGGTAAAGAAATATTCATAGCTCAAATTTACGTAGACGATATAATTTTTGGAACCTCTAACTCAGCCTTACTAAACGAGTTCGTTTCGCTCATGGAAAGTGAGTTCGAAATGAACTTGGTAGGCGAGTTAAGTTTCTTTTTAGGTCTACAAATTAAACAAACTAAGGATGGTATATACCTATATCAACAAAAATACACTAAGGAGTTAATTAAAAGATTTGGAATGCAAGACGCTAAGAAATAAACACCCCAATTTTGCTTATTAATGTTAACATAGGAGAAGACCTAGAAAGTAAGTCCATTGACTTAAAGTACTATAGAGCGATAGAAGTCTCCTATACTTAATCAGAAGTCAATTCGACATCCTATTCGTAGTAAGTATGTGCGCTGTGTTTCAAACCTGTGCTAAGGAGTCTCACCTAACCCTAGTTAAGATCCTTAGATATCTTAAGGGTACACTTAACGTTGGTATTTGGTACCCTAGATCTACGGAGTTCGAACTAATCGGCTACTCCGATTCGGATTATGCCGGTAGTAAACTCGATAGAAAGAGCACGAGTGGTTGTTGTCAACTACTCGGCTCAAGTCTAGTGAGTTGGTGCAGTAGGAAGCAACATTGTGTTGCCTTATCTACCACCGAAGTCGAATATGTTGCGATGGGTGAGTGTGTAACTCAGCTTCTTTGGATGAAGCACACTCTCCGAGACTTTAGGTTGGACTTCACCAAAACTAAAATTTTTGTAGACAACATAAGTTCGATAAATCTAACTAAGAACCCTATATGCCATTCAAGAACAAAGCATATAGAGGTAAAACACCATTTCATTCGAGAACATGTAGCCAACGGCTCCATACAACTCGAATATGTTGACTCGAAGTCTAACCTAGCAGACATATTTACCAAACCACTACCCGAAGCCGAATTTAGTCTCTTGAGATGAAAATTAGGCATGTGCGTAATAGAATAGGTTTTGCAAATTATATTACTACTATTTCTTACTTTTTCATGAAACTAGCATAGGTCATACCTTAGATATCATGCACCTATAGATTTAAGGAGCCAATACATCTCACAACACATAGGACTAATGTGTTTGTGTACTTAGCCACGTAGATGGGCGTGAGATGTTAGGACCTTACTCCTGATTCCAGATGTAGAGCTAGTGCATCGCTATGAACCATGGAGTATAATCATACATACTAATCGACTCCGACCAGGACTGGTTGATCCTTCATATCAATCAAGCCAAATATGAGTCGAACATTTCATAGATGAGCTTATTTTCAATATACTATTTTTTTAATAAAAAATGTGGAACATGCTTGGACTTTAAATTTAGCAATTATTTTGATTTACACACCCCTTACTCTTTTCGATATACGTAAAAGGGGAGAAAAGGCCAAAGTTAAGGGGTAAATTTTTCAAATTTTTTGATAACTTAACTCTTACTTCATGTTTAAACCAAAAGTTAACTTTAGGTTTTGAGAACTTATTTAACTTTTGACAAAAGGCCAAGTTAAGAGAATTCTTAACTTATTTATGTCGTTAGTGTTTTACTTAAGGGGGAGAAAGGGCTTAACTAAAACGTTTTACTAAAGCTAATTTTAAGTAATGTTAATTACTTAAAGCAACCCTCAAGGGGGAGGATTAAGGTCTTTCTTCAAAGACTCACCCTCGGTCAAGGGGAGGTTCCTCAAGGGGGAGTACTTGAAGAAAATCCTTACTACTCCAACTTAATCTTCATTTTTTTTTTCTCTCATGCACATTATTATTCTTCATGCTTGCTTAACTTTGTATGTGGGTTTGCCATAAATCAAAAAGGGGGAGATTGTTGGTGCAGTGGGCACCTAAGTCGAACCTATGTTTTGATTATAGCAAACGATACAAAGTTAAGCTTATATTGTTATCTCACGAGCTAAATCAAGTGTGCAGAAAAGTCTCAATGCTGGAGCTGAAGGCTAGCGACACCCGGAGGAAGCCGCGGTGGTCGGGCGACACTCGAGTTACTTCAGAGGGAGCTGAAGGAATCGAGTGGAAGGCCGGAAGCAAAAGCGACAAGTAAGTATCGAGGTAAGCTCGAGTGTGCAAGCGTAAGTGAGGTCGTGTCCTTTGTACGGGGACGTCCTTAGGCGACGATCCAACCCAAGACTTCCCATGGAAGGTCTATGTTGAGATCGGACGGCAAGTGGCCGTCGAATTCACTTGTATTTTGAGCTAAACTCCTTTTTTAGTCAAAAATCGTGGCTGCCAGTTCAACCGGCCAGTTCAACTGGCCAGTTCAACCGGTGGTCAAAAATCAGCCTCGAGGAGTCAAGCTTTATCACCATTTTTCAAGGAGTTTTGTGCCCATTTGTGATTGGTTGAAGACCCATTCGTTGAGGGGCTTAAAGGCTATAAAAGGAGGGCCAAACCTAGGGTTTTTCATCAATTAAAAAGCTTCCAAGTGCTTCCGACACGCTCCGACTCTCCGACATCCCTACGACGAAGCGCTGCCGAGACGACGACTAAAGCTTCAACCTCCAATCCTTGAAGTCGTCGGTATAATCTTTAATTTTGTATAAGTTGTCTTTATTCTCAAGCTTTAAATCATATCAAGGAGAGGGGGAGTGTCCCTCTACCTTGAATCTTTATTGAGTTTTTGTATTCGCTTAACTCCTATCTCTATCGAGAAGGAGTTCGTTTAATATTTGCCCTCCGTGCGTGGTCAAGGACCATTAGGGCCTTGGAGTAGTAGCCGTAGGCTACGAACCAAGTAAAAACCCCTCGTGTTTTTATTTATTTATTGCTATCTTTCCGCTGCGTTTACTCGTGCCAATTCAAACGATTACGAAAAGTTTTTTCTTATCGCTATTCACCCCCCCCCTCTAGCGCTCAAATCGATCCAACATAAAACTCATCTAATTTTCCAGCGTGGATCATTGGGAAAGCTTGTGTACAAGTCATGTACATAGAGCCCAAGGAATATGATCCAAAATAAGGTTTTGAAAACGGTTTAAAATCATTTTGAAAAACCTTGGTGAAGTCTATCTTTTGATAGCAATCACCATTGATGAGATTGATACAAAGTGAGCTTAAACTTTAAAGTTTTTAGTCACTTTTGGATTTTGTATCAATTTCACTATTTTATGGGTAAAATATTTTTAAAACATTTTTCACCCATTGTTTTGGTCATAAGTATTATACGTATCAAATTTCGTGATTTTTCGATGTACGTATAATTATTTATGAATTTTTGAATTCGTTACGATAATAAAATTGAATTTGAATACCGATCGCCACTTGGTGGCGATCGATGATGAAATGTGATCGTGATTCGTCATCAAGTCATTGCAGTCTGATTTCGGGTTAACAAGGTTTGTTTAGCCCGTGTTCAGCTATGGTAAAGGTTTCTAACCACTCCTAACCCTAGGATATGCTTTGGGAAGCATTATGAAGGGTGAAAATCCATTGGATATGGATTAGGAGTTGTGTTAGGTGAAAGTATCAAATTTAGGGTGAGTAAAAGTTCTATGTTGAACTTAGAACCTTAATTTTGATGGCTTAGGGGCTTTCCAAGGACATTGTTGGTGCAATGGTCAAGGGGGAGCAAGCCTTTAGGGGGAGGTATCCATCTTGGGATGATGGATATTTTTTTTATGGGGAGAATGTTATCAATTGAAAATTGATGGGTGTTTGATACCCAATTTGGAAATTGGGAGAGTGAGATAGGAGTGCCTCTCTTGAGTGATATGGGACTTATCACTAGGAAGATGGTAGGCATCCTAGGTATTTTTGATCAAGGGGGAGGTTGTAAGATCTCATTGGGACATGAGACATTGACCTCCTTGGAGAGAAAACCTTTTTGATGTTAGTCAAAAAGGGGGAGAATGTTTGGGAGAACATTTGGTTTACATTTTCACTTGAATGTTTGAAGGAGAACATTTGGTGAGTATTTACCAATTTGGGATAATTGGTAAGGGATTTGAGTTAGTGTTCTAACTCATGATTTGATTTGGTTTTTGTCAAACATCAAAAAGGGGGAGATTGTTGGTGCAATCGGCCCAGGTCACGATTGACCAGACTCGAGTTTGACTCGAGTGATGTTTTGATGTTTGACAAAGGGATTTGACAAAATGGATTGACATTGATGTTGGACATTGATGTCGGTTAATATGTTGGGGAGATTGTTTATACAATCGACCCAGGTTATAATTGACTTTGATGGTTGACTAGGGTTGACCATGTGATTAAGGGAAAGTCCAAGTCATGGGTACTTGGCATGGAAAGTCCAAGTGGGACACTTGGCAATTGGGAAAGTCCAAGTCTTGAGCACTTGGCATGAGAAGTCCAAGCATGGGTCTTGGCAAATGAGAAGTCCAAGCATGGGTCTTGGCAAATGGAAAGTCCAAGCATGGGTCTTGGCATGGAAAGTCCAACATGGGTTGGCAAGGGAAAGTCCAAGCTTGAGTCTTTGCATTTGGAAGTCCAAGGGGATTGAAATTGGCGGCGTAAAGTCCAAGCGGAGTCTTGGCGGCGTAAGTCCAATGTGCCTTAGCGGTGTAGACACCGTTAGCATGACATAGCCGATGGAAGCACCTGAAGGCTAGCGCGATGGATGAACAAGTCATGGATGACTTGGAGGGATCCAAGAGGCGTGAGGCTGATGGAGGTGGCTAGAAGGCTTAGGTCTAGGCTAAGGGTGGTCTAGCAAGTATGGGGGCACCATACTTGGGTTAAAACCTCATGTTTGAGGTTGGCAGTCGACTGGAATTATGGCCGGTTCGACTGCCGGGAGTCGACTTGAGTTCGACTGCTGTTCGAGAGCTTTTAGGGCTCTGGCGATCATTGCTCATAGAGGCGATCGTACCGAGATCATTGCCCGGTCGATTGACCGCTCCGAGTTGCGAAGCGCTGAAATGTTGGCGTAGGCGAACTTGTCCAATGTGGATTTATCTGTTGTCTCACAGCTACAGTGTTGGCAATGATCGGGAATTATGGCAGATCGCATTATGCGAAAATCCGGCGAGGAGGATAAAAGCAGCTGTTCGTGGAAGGCTCAAGCATCAGTTCTTGGGGAGCTTTCTTGAGGCGATTTGAAGGCGATTTGCAGGTGCATTTCAGGGCCCTTCAACCTCATCCAAGCAACCAACAAGCAAAGCGCTCAAACCCTAGTTTTGTAAAGTGTTCTTTACATTTCCTTTGTATTTGCTTGTATTTCTTTAGATTATTGTTGTAATCTTGTGTACGAGGTTTCTCCGCCTCCGACTTGTTGTCAAGAAGGAGTTTATTGATTAGTGATTGCATTGGCGTCGCTAGAGCTCGTTAGAGCTCGATCCGTGGAGTAGGAACCGTTACGGTTCCGAACCACGTTATATGCTTGTGTTGTGTTTGTGTTTGTGATTGTATTTCATTATTGCTTTTATCATTTCTATTCCGCTGTGCATAACGAGTTTTTGTAGACACAAACGCGATCGATTTCCATCATCGTACGGTATCACGCTATTCACCCCCCCTCTAGCGGGCATTCAATTCCCAACAATTATTAGATGCATGAATTATCTATCCTATATCCGATAGCGAATGGGTGAGTCCTGTCCATGTGGTGCCTAAGAAAGGGGGGATAACCATGATAAAAAAATGCTACGAATGAGTTAATCCCCACGAGAGCAGTCACCTGGTGGAGAATGTGTATTGATTATAGAAAATTGAACAAGGAAACTAGAAAGGACCACTTTCGTATCCCATTTATTGACCAAATGCTAGACCGGTTGGCAAAACATTCGCATTTCTGTTACGTAGATGGATACTCTGATTTCTATCAAATCCCCATCTATCCTAATGACCAAGAGAAAACAACTTTTACTTGCCCATATGGTACTTTTGGATTTAGGAGAATGCCTTTTGGACTTTGCAATGCACCAGCCACTTTTTAGAGATGCATGACTTTAATTTTTTCCGATATGATTGAGAATATAATGGAAGTATTCATGGATGATTTTTTTGTATATTGTGCAAATTTTGATATGTGCTTATCTAATTTGGTCATGGTTTTGTAGAGATGCGAGGAAATGAATTTATTGCTCAATTGGGAGAAGTGCCACTTCATGATACGAGAAGGCATAGTGCTTGGGCACCTAGTTTCACAGTGTGGTATCGAGGTGGACATTGCTAATGAAGGTAGGAAACATTCGCTTCCCACTTCAACTCGGTCGCTTGTTCATGGCGATCCCATCGATGTCCCCGGATTAAAAAAATTTAATCCTAGACAAAAGGGATCACCCAAGCAACCGTTTCATCGTCGTGCTATTCGATTAGAGTAGTCACTTAAACAAACTTGTTGTTCAAGCCACTATCCTCTATTCTACGAATAGCCGCGGAATAGACTGTAGGGATGTATACTGAAAAGTCTATCTTTTGTATGAACATTTTTATTTTGAAATAAGAATCACATGATCATTGTTTGCATATTTTTATGGTTATGCAATATTGTCTCATACTTTACATTGTAGATAACATGGTGTGTGGTGTCACACAGGAGATCATGTTATCGGCCCCTTGGAAAGTATAAGTAAAGGCTCACAACCGAGATGGCTTTGGACAAACCATTGGAATGGTTGTAGTGTGATTTGGTATTGGTTTGTCTTGACAATAGAATCACACTAGTGCACTTTGTGTGTATTGAGCAGGACCGACATAGAGGTGATTCGATTTATTGCTGACTACATAATCGAATCGGACCTCAGATATTATTTAGTACATGCTCTTAATCCCGATATAATAACGGGCACATATACTTAGTATTCATCTCTTTGATTTACCAATGGGCGAGATTTATAGATTAAATCGATAGGCTCGGTAAGTTGGAAAATGATATTATTTATATGGTGTGTCGTTGATTATAGGAGGAAACCGTGTCCTATATATTAGGATGATGATGTCCCCTTGAGGAGCTCATAAGGTTCATCATGTAAACCCTGCAGGTGGACTTGGTCCGGCATGATGAAAAGGTTGAGTGGTACTACTCAAGGAGTTAGATGTTGATTAATTAATGGTCAGTAAATTAATTAATCGACGAACATTCGAGATCTTAAACACGGGGAGAAAATGTACAAATAATATATGGAGGCCATATTATCATATGGGGGTTGGTGAGGTAGATCAATGATGGACCTTTAGTGGATTGGATCATCATTAGTGGATCGGACTTTATGTGGGCTTGATCCATGGGTGGCCAAGACCCAACTCCTCCTCATGGTCCCTAATGTAGCCTATTAACACCTCATGAAGCTTAGATCCAATGGATAGAAACAAAACTCTAAGATCCATTGGTAGAGATCAAATCTCTAAGATCCGACGGTTGAGATTAAATCTCTAGATCCAACGGTTGAGATTAAATCCCTAGAACCAATGGAGGAGATTAATTCATGACTTATCCCTAACTCTATTAAAGGAGGGCATGGGGAGTGGTCGTGGATGACATGATGAATAGGAGGAGAGCTATGGTTTGGGCGGCAAGGAGCAATCCTATTTGAGATAGGATTGGGATTAGGGTTTTGAGGCTAGGGTGGCACCAAATAAGGAAGGTTCTTTCTCTCTTCTTCTTCCTCTTTGGGCCAATGTCCAGCAGCCTTTTCCATCTCTTTTACATCCTTGTCCGGTGCCCAAAGTCCCCTTCTTCTTCTCCTTAGGTGGTGGAAACATGATATAGGGTTTCCCTTGGTGTCTTGGTAGTTTTCCACCATCTCCTTCTCCTTCTAGTTGGCTGGCGGCAAGGGCTTTGATAGCTCTTTGTTGGTTGAGTTTTGGAAGGAGAAAAACATTGTTTCTTTTCTTCCTCTTGCTTGGAAAAAGCAAGGAAGGAAGTTTTGCGATCTAGGAGCTTCGACTTTTGGTGGATCGTCGCCCACACGACGTCCAAAAGGAGGAAGGTCATACATTAGAAGACCAAGAGGTATACCTATTCTTCTTTCTCTTTTATTCATTGCTTGTTTTTTTTTTACAAATATAAGCATGTTATATTTCTGTAAATTGCTAAATAATACTTGGATCCCGAGTATAAACACAAAAACCGGTGATCCGGACATCGTCTATTCCGCGGCTACTCGTAGAATAGAGGAAGGTCGCTTGAACAACTAGTTTATTCAAGTAACCTCTCTAAACGAATAGCACGACGATGACTTGGTTGCTTTGGGAATCCCTTTTGTCTAGGATTAAATTTTTTAATCCGGGGACATCGAAGGGATCACCATGGTCAAGCAATCGAGGCGAAGGGGAAGCAAAGTTTCCCCTCACGGACTCGACAAGGGACATCCCTTCATAGACGATGTACGGATCGCCGACTTTTGTGTTTATATTCAGGGTCCAAGTTATTTTAGCCATAAAAACAGAATACTACATGCATATATAATTGAAAAATAATTATAGACATGTTACAAAAGAAAATAGACAATCGATATACCTCTCGATCTTCTATTGTATGTCCTACCTCCTTTTGGACGTCGTGTGGGCGACGATCTACCAAAAGTTGAAGCTCCTAGATCTCGAATCTTCCTTCCTTGCTCGCTCTGAACAAGAGGAAGAATAAGAAACAAAACACTTTTCCTTCTTTCAACCAACCACCAAGCTCCAAGCTTGGTGCTTGCCGCCGGCCAAGAAGGATTGGATGAAGAAGATAGATGCCGGCCAAGAGCTCCAAGGGAAGACCCTAAGCCTTGTTTCCACCGGCCAAGGAGAGGAGAAGGATTTGGTTTGGATGCCGGCCAAGGGAGGAGAGAAGGAGAAGGGTGTCGGCCACCTTGGAAGAGGAAGAAGAAAAGGAAAAAACTTCCTCATTTGTGGCCGCCCAACACCTCCAAACCCTAAGCCTCTCAAACCCTAATCCTATCTCTATTGGAATTCCTCCTTGACTCCCACCCTAAAGCCTCCTTTTATAGAGTTAGGGATAAGCCTTGTTTTAATCTCCACCATTGGTTCTAGGGATTTAATCTCAACCGTCGGATCTAGAGATTTAATCTCAATCGTCGGATCTAGAGATTTAATCTCTACCATTGGATCTAGAGTTTTGTTTTCATCCATTGGATCTAGGCTTCATGAGATATTAATAGGCTACAATAGGGACAATGAGGAGGAGTTGGCTCTTGGCCACCCAATGGATCAAGCCCACATAAAGTCCGATCCATTAATGATAATTCAATCCACTAAATGATTATCATTGATCTACCTCACCAACCCCCATAAGTTAATATAGGATCCATATATTATTTGTACATTTTTCTCTCCGTATTTAAGATCTCGAATGTCCGTCAATTAATTAATTTACTGACTATTAATTAATCAACATTTAACTCCATGAGTAGTACCACTCAACCTTTTCATCATGCCGGACCAAGTCCACCTGCAGGTTTACATGATGAACCTTATGAGCTCCTCAAGGGGACATCATCATCCTAATATATAGGACACAGTTTCCTCTTATAATCAACGGCACACCATATAAATAATATCATTTCCCAACTTACCGAGCCTATCAATTTAATCTATAAATCTCGCCCATTGGTAAATCAAAGAAATGAATACTAAGTATATGTGCCCGTTATTATATCGGGATTAAGAGCATGTACTCAATAATATCTGATGTCCGATTCGATTATGTAGTCAGCGAATCACCTCTAAGTTGGTCCTGCTCAATACACACAAAGTGTACTAGTGTGATTCTATGGTCAAGATAAACCAATACCAAATCACACTACAACCATACCAATGGTTTGTCCAAAGCCATCTCGGTTGTGAGCCTATACTTATACTTTACAAGGAGCCGATAACATGATCTCCCGTGTGACACCACACACCATGTTATCTACAATGTAATGTATTAGACAATATGCATCACCATAAATATGCAAACAATGATCATGTGATTCTTATATCAAAATAAAGATGTTGCCTCCTCCAATCGATGTTAAGGGAGTACGTAGTTTTCTGGGACATGCGGGGTTTTACCGGTGATTCATCAAGGACTTTTCAAAAATCTCAAAGCCATTGACTAATTTGCTTTCTAAGGATGTCGAGTTTTATTTTGATAATTCTTGTCTTGATGCATTTTTCAGGTTAAAAGAAGCATTGACAATCGCCCCAATAATGCAACCTCCATATTGGAGTCTTCCTTTTGAAATTATGTGTGATGCAAGTGATTTCGCTGTAAGTGCAGTATTGGGACAAAGGAAGGACCGCAAGGTGTATGCAATTTACTATACCAGTAAAACATTGGATGAAGAACAAGTGAATTATGCTACTATGGAGAAGGAACTCTTGGCTATAGTCTTCGCCTTCGACAAGTTCTGATCTTATATCATTGGGTTTAAGTTGATAGTTTACAAAGATCATGCATCCATAAGGTACTTGTTAAGCAAAAAGGAATCCAAGCCAAGACTCATCCAGTGGATACTTCTTCTGCAAGAGTTTGATCTAGAAATTCGAGACAAACAAGGAACGGAGAACGTAGTTACAGATCATCTATTGAGACTACACCAAGAATCAAATGCAGGAAGTGACGATGATCTTGTTATTAATGATTTGTTTTCGGATGAGCAGCTACTAGCTGTCAAGAAAATCAAGGCTCCATGGTACGCTGATTTTGCCAATTACCTAGCTTGTGGGATAATACCTTCCCATATGACTTATCATCAGAGGAAGAAATTTTTTGTGGATGTAAAGCAATATGTGTGGAATGAGCCATTTTTGTTGAAGCAAGGAGTAGATGCTATTTATCGAAGATGTGTATTCGATGAAGAGATTGAGGACATATTGTATCATTGTCATTCTTTTGCTTATGGAGGTCATACTAGCACGGACAAGACTGCGGCAAGGGTCTTACAAGCAGGATTCTACTGGCATCATATTTTTAGAGACTCTCGGAATTATGTGATGACTTGTGACCGTTGTCAAAGGACCGGGAACGTATCAAGAAGACACAAGATGCCTCAAAATTCGATATTGGAAGTTGTATTATTTGATGTATGGGGAATTTACTATATGGGACCTTTCCCTTCCTCCTATAACAATGCCTACATATTGGTGGCAGTGGACTATGTGTCTAAGTGGGTTGAGGCTCTCCCATCTCCCTCCTGTGATTCAAAAATGGTTATAAAACTTTTCAAGAGTATAATATTTCCAAGATTTGGAGTACCGAGAGCAGAAATAAGTGATGGAGGCTCACATTTTATCAAAAGACAATTTGAAAGCCTTCTCAAGAAGTATGGAGTAACCCATAAAGTAGCCTCACCATATCATCCACAAACAAGTGGGCAAGTCGAAGTTTTGAACAGGGAAATAAAGGTTATCTTGGAGAAAACAGTATCAAGGTCAAGGAAGGACTGGTCTTTGAAGCTTGACGATGCTCTGTGGGCCTATCGAATTGCTTACAAGACACCCATTGGAATGACTCCATTTTGATTAGTTTATGGAAAACCATGTCATCTTCCAGTTGAAATAGAGCACAGGACATATTGGGCAATTAAATGGCTTAATTTTGACCTAAAGAAAGCCGGAGAGAAAAGAAAATTGTAGCTAAATGAACTTGAAGAACTATGCCTTGATGCTTATGAACATGCAAAATCTTACAAGGAGAAAGCAAAGAGATGGCATGACCGGAATATCATGCGTAGAGAATTCCATGAAGGAGACTTGGTACTACTCTTCAACTTGAGATTGAAACTTTTTCCTGGAAAGATGAAATCCAGATGGTCAGGACCATACCAGGTTAAAAAGGTTTATCCTCATGGAGCTATTGATATATCAATTGAGTCTACCGAAATTTTCAAAGTGAATGCACAATGACTTAAGAAATACTTCTCAAACAAACCAGAGGAGCTGATTGAGGAGGAGGAGCAGAGTACACTCCTCGAGCCACATCCATCCAACTACGGAGTAATTGAGGGGTCAAGCTAATGAACTTAAACAAGAGCTTCTTGGGAGGCAACCCAAGCTATTTTTATTTTTATTCATTTTATTATATTTTCTTCATTTTTATTTTAACTTTGAGTTTTGTATTTTTTTTAGGTTTTCAGGATTACAGGACACAACATGTCCGTGTCGCTCGTCGACACGGCCTCGAAAGGTTAGCACGGTGAGATGTGGGCGTGTCATTGTTGTGCCACTGCGTGGAAAATTTACATGACCCACCTATGCCAAATGGCATGGGTAGGTCAAGATAACCCGTATATAACACGGGTCAAGTGTGCCCTTTGGAACGCCCGTGTCACGCAAAAAAAAAAAGAGGCATGCCCTTTAGCACGCCTATGTCGTGCAAAAAGTGACGGGCGAATCCTTTGGCACACCTGTGTCGCCGCTAACCCTTAAAACCACCCCGAACACACCCTAACTCTCACAAGTTGTTCACAAGCTTGGAGCACCCATCGTTTTCCTCTCAACCAGCTTAGGAGCTCAACTGACTCTCTTCCTTCCCAACGCCATGAGTAAGCGAGTGAAGACCAGGGGAGGAGTTTCTTCTCAACTGACGGTTCGAGACAAGGGAAAGAGAAAAGCTCAAGATTTGTGTAATGATCCTCCACCCTCTTGTCATCCGTGTGGAATTATCTTTAGAGATGATGTTATGAAATGTAGGTTCACTAAGCTTGAGAAAAGAAAAATAGTTTCTACACGAACCATTGATTTTTACACGTTGACAACCCTAGGAATTAGAGATGATATAATTTTGATGACTAATAGGATAGGTTGGACTGACTTTATTACATATCATCATCTTACTTATCCTAGTATTACTCTTGAATTCCTTAGCTCTTTATCCGCTGAAATACTTCAAGGAAAGAATTGTGAAGAAGGAAAAATCCAATTTAGATTAATGAATCATGAGTTTACTCTTTCCTTAAGTAATTTTAATGTGATATTTAATTTCCCTTGAGGAGGGGAGTGACAAATTCATGGACATTTTATTGATCATCAATTTTGGAGATTAATTTCTGATGACCCTCGCCCTTATGATGCATCTAGGTCTAAATCATTCAATATCCCAAATCCTACATTTTGTTATCTCCTTAGGTTTATGACTGATACAATTTTGGGAGATATGAAAGTGTAGGGGTAGCTAGGCAGAGCAAGCTACAATTTTTATGGGTTATGCTAAATGAAGTTTACATTGATTCTGGAGCCCATATGGTGAGACACCTAGTTAAAGTTAGTAATAGCCCATCTAGGGTTATAATCGTTGGTGGTCTTATCACTAGAATTGCCATTGCTTTGGGGTGTGACCTAGATAACCTTGAACATTATCCTGCTAGCCCTAGATTGGATTTGGATACTTGTATCAATATGAAGATGATTGAGGCATTTGAAGAGGGATATCGTTTGGTGTTAAAAAATAGAATTAAAATCCCTCTTCCAAACCCCGAGCGGATCACCGTACGTAATGAAGCCAACTGGCTTTTCAAAGATGTCCATGGTACCTTGCCTACCCCTATTGCTCATGCTCCATCACCCTCACCTAGGGAGCCATCACACATAGCCCCTGAGCCATCCCATTCGACTCCTGAGCCCCCTTGATTTTCTAATGACAATTTTTCTGTAGGACACTCTTCATTTGATTTTTCAGGATTTCGATCGTCATTCGAGGCTTTCAGAGTCGAGCATACCTCGCATATGGGTGTGTGGGATCGGTTTGCCCAGGCTACAGAGGAGCACCATCGTATGGTGATTGAGTATTTGGATAGGGCAACAGATTTTCACAAGAGGGTTGATGAGTTCTTCACCACTGAGGCCGCCAGGAGGGAGGATGATGCTAGATTTCGACAGGAGTCCCGGGAGTTTTACCAGGAGCAGCGACATAGGTGGGAAGAGGAGGATGCTAGTAGCGAGGACAATGACCATTGATTCCCCTGAGCTATTTTGTGAGTTTTGATGCCTTTCATTTATGTTGTCTCTTCTTAGATTTCTAATTTGGTTATTGCATAATTTAGGTCTAGGGGAGTATGTTTCATTGGGTAAGCTGTTCATATATCATAACATTGTATTCTTATATCATCTAGCGTAGTATAAACTGAACCTTGGTCGGATCATGATATTCCTTTGTGCTTATTTGATAAGAACCCTATTTCACTTTTCACACAACCTATAGGTTTGAGGTATCCGAAAAGGGTTTAAATCCCCTATGTCGGACTAGTACTCGATTTTCCATTAGGGACTTTCCTGTGCAATTTGGTTACTGGAGAAACACTTTTCCTAGAAGTCTTCTACTTAAAAAAAAAAGAAAAGAAAAAAAAAAGAAGGAGGAGGACTTGAATTGTTTTGAAGCACCCCTTTGAGTAGTTACTGGGGAAACACCTAAAAGGTGCCCCTTTGAGGCTAACTAGTTACTGGTAAAATGCTTACTATAAATTTCTTCCCTTCTTTCTTCTTGGTAAGTGCTCCTTTGAGACCTTTTGTTGATAGGTGAGGACAATCCATGCATTAAGGCAGGTAAGTGCCTCTATGCCGGAAATAAGAGGAAAATGATAGAGGGGATGATAAATCCGGATTGGTGTCCAATACCTTTGGATCGACTTTTCACGTGCACTATATAGGGATCTTTCAAGTTTTTCCATTAGGAATGATTTGATAAGATTAAGATCAGATTTTATACCTCTGAATGGTTTCTTGAAACTCCACACATAAGTTGTCTTTTGCCTTTTTCACTTTTCTTTGCTTGAGGAAAAGCAAAAGTTTAGGTCTAGGGGATTTTGATGCGTGTAATTCATGTTACATTTTGGGTACTCAATATGCATGCATTTCATCCTATTTTATGTTTTAGTCATGTATTTTGTTATGTTTTAGTCAAGTTTAACATATTTTGGACAAAGAAACTATTTTGGGGTATTTTTCATGTTAACAGGGTGAAGAATCGGCAATTTTTGAGGCGTATCAGAATAACACATACGTGCCATTAGAGACACGTCCGTGTCGAGCCTCCAGACCTCAACACACCTCGGGTGTATTAGCCGACATGCCACGCTTCAAGCCCGACACACTTGTGCCCTCCATTGGCATGGGCGTGTCGCCCTATTTCCAGACGCAGTCTTCTTTCCTTTTATTGCATACAACAGAGCTAAACTCGGGATTTCCACCTTAATTGAAGGATTTCTACCATAATTGAAGACGAAGCCAAGGCTATAAAAGAGGACATATTTTAACCCTAAGGGGGAGGCAGCGGAATTCGAAGGAGGACGACATAGCCAATGGTAGAGGAAACACAACAAACGATGGCGTTAAGGATTGTAATTTCTTTCTTTGACAATTCTTATATAGCTATGGAGTAGTGTCTTGTAATCTTAGGATGGGGGAATAGGCCTTGACAATTTATGATGGTTGATTGAATCTCTTCTACTTGAATTATCATTTGTTTTGAGTTGGTTTTAGATTCTTATTGATAAATCTAAGGAACCTTGGGGAAGTACCTAACAGTGAACCCAAGTTCCTAAAACCTAGATCCAAACTAGGGATTAACTCCTACCAAGTATCGATAGCGTATCTATGAGGGCTTGCGAGAATCATTGGTGATTCCTTAGCTGATTATGGTCTCGTGTGCAAACCTAACGTGAAAAGGAAATTTAGTCTCTAGAGGAACTCTTATGGACTTAATGGATCTATCAAATCAAATTTTTACCAAGTAACGGTAGTAAGACTAGGGAGGTTTGCAGGGGTCTCGTGACAGGTCCCCTTAGCTGATTATGATCACCTACGCTCGAATACCGTGACAGGGAAATTTAGTTTGATAGGTACAATTAATGTAGATCTCGAAAGGGGTCGTTGATTTACCTTAGGACAGGTTCCATCGAAACAACCCTAAGGAGTAGGAGAGAACACAATCACCTTATAAATCGTCGATGCGGTGAAACCCATATCCTTAGATTCCCCCTCAATTATTGACTTTTAGCTCGTTCTTCTCATTTGCTGTTCTTGACTACTTAGTTTCTTTACTTTATTCTCAATTTTGATTTGACTAGATAACTTGGTATCACAATCATTCGGTAATTGGCCCAATCTCTGTGTGATCGATATTTTTATTACTTGATGACAACCATGCACTTACGGAAATTGACACATCAGTTGGCCACGTAAATCCATGTGTAGCCTTGATGGTGAAAAGTTCAAGCATAGGGCTTCGTGTTGGGCCACGTAAGTCCAAATGTGTAGCCTTGGCAGTGAAAGTCCAAGCATGGGGCTTGGCGTGGAAAATCCAAGCATGAGGCTTGGTGTGGGAAGTCTTAAGGACTTGGCAAGTTCACTAGGCTCGGGGTGCTTGAGTCGATGAAGGATGGCATTGGGAAGTCATGCGCTTGGTGCATCCGAGGGACTGCCAGACAGGGAGCGAATGGAGTGAGGCCCAAGGGATGCATACTTCGAGGGCAAGAGACGTGAAGGATAACATTGCGAAGTCATACACTTGGTGCATCCGAGGGACGTAGGCTGAGTGAAGAGAGCTTCGATGGGGAACTCCATCAGAGGATGAGGTGGACTTGGCCAAGTGGCTAAGACTGAGTGTCGGATTCTCAAAAGTGGTGTTTGAGGGTTTACTCTGTCATGCCTGCCCTTTCCAGGGGTTCGGAGGGGTGGCGCGACATGATCGTACATACATGCGTTACAGCGGAAGACTACATATACTTCTTACAGTGGAAGACTTTAAACTTCTTTTTTTCTTTCTTTCTTTCTTTTAAACATAAGCATGCATCATCATTTCATAAATACTTATTTCTAGTTCATGACATTCAACTTAAAGAAAACGTGCATAAGTACGGAAAGCATAAACATATCTCCTCCACCATGCCACTACCACACACACTTTGCCCCTCCTGCTGCTCCCTTTAGTTTAGCCATTCTTTACCCTTATCTGTAGTACAAGGGAACATAAAACTATAAGCACATAGGCTTAGTAAGATCCTGTCCTACTCACAAAAACCATACGTCAAGCATTAAGCATAGAGTAGTGACATGAACATATATGCTCATATAAGCATAACATTCATATAACCGTACACGAACATATAAGCAAGCATAGCATGCATATAAACATACCAAAACATAAGCATAGCATTCATATAAACATTCAAGAACATAAGCAAGCATAACATGCATATAAACATACCAGAAGATGAGCATAGCATTCATATAAACATTCAAGAACATAAGCAAGCATAACATGCATATAAACATACCAGAACATAAGCATAGCATTCATATAGACATACAAGCACATATAAGCATGACATTAATATAAACATACAAGAACATATAAGCATAACAACCATAATAACATCATAATGATCTAGACATGAAATTAAGGAATATGCAAGATGCTTTTTGAAAATATATATATTATAGGTACTTAAACATAATCTCAACATATTGGGCCCGACATTGTACCACATACATCATCATCATAGCGCGCATCCCTAATAGACCCGAGGTAGCTAATCACGAACCCACTAGAGTACTAGGCCCGTACTATGTCCGTCGGCCTAGGGGCAAGATAACATAGAAGCCCATCCTAAGCCCGTACTTATGACCCTCGGCCTAGGGCATCTGGGAGCCCATCCCGTACTGAGTCTGCACTACGACCGTCGACCCAGGGGCACGAAGGAGCCCATCCCTTGGACCTTATTAGGGTCATGGTACAAGCCATGCAGAAAGTAAAATAGCATATCATGTTCCTTATCATAACATATCATATTTCTTTTCATAAACATATCATGTTCCTTATCATGGCATATCATGTTTCTTCTTCTTAGAATATCGTGTTCCATCTTTTCCTTCTTCATAACATATCATATTTCTTTTCATATCATAGCATGTTCCTTCTTTATAACATATCATGTTTCCTTCTTCATAACATATCATATTTCATTTCACATCATATCATGTTCCTTCTTTATGACATATCATATACTCATACAATTAACATGGCAATGAGCATAACATAATCATACATTCATACAATTATCATGGTAATGAGCATAACCTAATCATACATTCATACAATCAACATGGACATAAGGTAGTGACATCAACCAATCATGCTATCATAAATCTAACTAACATCATATTTGCATCTTTTCTACATGTAGCATGGTATGGAGGACTTAGTAGAGGGCATGTACATGGGTTGGCCAAAACCCTAAGGGAGGGTTCTTAGGAGTTTACATGCTAAACAACTTGTGCGAGGTCTACTTAACATCATACTAACATCACACATATATAGGGTATGGGATAAACATCATGGACAAGCATAACATGGTGTGATCTAAACTTCATGGGGTTCTACCAACAATTTTAAACCCTAAACAACTTGTACATGATTTAACTAACCACATATTAATTCTATCACATATAAATCATGGCATGGAAGGCCCTTAGGAGTTTAAATGAGTCTTGGCCAAGAGCTTCAAGGAATCCTAAGATCCATTTATTAAATCTAGCTTAGCTATCAACATGTTACTTTCATCTACTTTCAAAACATAACATGACAACTTATAGATCATAGCATGATAGACCTAAATGGGTCTTGGCCGAATGTTTCAAGGAACCTTAAGATCCATTTCTTAAATCTAGCTTGGCTATTATCATGTTACCTTCATCTACATTCAAAACATAGCTTGACAACTTATAGATCATAGCATGATAGACCTAAATGGGTCTTGACTGAATGTTTCAAGGAGATTTAAAGATCAACCACTTAAATTTAGTTTAGCTAACAACATGTTATCTTCATCTAACTTCCAAAACAATGCACGAACACATCTAGAGCATAGCATAGAAAACCATTAGAGGTCCAAAGGGGGGATTGGCCAAGAGTTCTATGAAGATTGGAGATCAAACACTTAACTTTAGTTTAGCTAACAACATGTTACCTTCATCTAACATCAAAACATTGTATGAACAAATCTAGAGCATAGCATAGAAAACCATTAGGGGTCCAAAGCGGGGCTTGGCTGAGAGTTCTATGAAGGTTGGAGATCAAACACTTAACTTTAGTTTATCTAATAACATGTTATCTTCATCTAACATCAAAACATAGCATGAACACATCTAGAGCATAGCATAGAAAACCATTAGGGTCCAAAGGGGGGGCTTGGCCGAGAGTTTTATGAAGGTTTGAAGATCAAACACTTAACCAAACCTATCTAGAAACATATTATCATCATTTTCATACAAAGTATAGCATGGACCATCATGGAAATCATAAGGAGGGTCTTTGCCGAAAGTTTTCATGTAGCTTTTTCTTAATAACTTCAATCGAAACAACTTGTATGCAGGTGAGGGGATACTTACATCCTTCGCTTTGTTAATAGTTGGAAAATACCCTAGGTTGTGCCAAGACTAGAGCCTTCTCCTAGCTTAGTTGGTTTTCATAAAATGGAAGAGGGGAAGCTTAGGGTTTCGGTGAGGAAGAAGAAGAGAAGTGGAGAATGGAAAATGTGGTTTCTCTTGTCTCCTAATTCCCCTATTTATTCACTTGAAGGTGTCCCTTAGCCTCCCTTACCCTTATCTATCATTTCCCATACCCTTCTAATAGCACAACCCTGCTGGGCTTCTGGTTATTGGATGCATCCTAAGAGTTAGCTATCTACTTGGGGTTTAGGGTTCAATCCCTAGGCCATGCATCCTTTTTGGCTCTATTTCTTTTATTTTTGAAAGAGCCCACATAAAGCCCATTATAATCATGCAAAATATTTTATAAAATTGCTAGGAATTTTACGGTCGTTACAATCCTTCATACCTTTTAAAAGTTTCATCCTCGAAACTTAGAATAACTCCGAGTACTTCTGCTTCATGTCCTCCTCGCATTCCCAGGTGGCTTCTTCGTACCGTTGATTTTTTCACAGGACCTTCACTAAGGGTACCTCTTTATCCCTTAGTCTTTTGACTTCTCGGTCTAGTATTTGGATAGGTTGACTTTCATAACTCAGGTTCTCTTGAACTTGCACTGTTTGTGGCTCGATCACTTGGTCTATACTGGAAATGCACTTCTCGAGCATCGAAACGTGGAACACGTTGTGAATAGCCGACATCTCTTGAGGCAGCTCTAGCTCGTAAGCTACCTTGCCGACTCTCTTCAATATCGGATATGGTCCCACATAGCGTGGACTCAGCTTACCCTTCCTTCCGAATCTCATCACTCCCTTCATAGGGTCCACTTTGAGGAATACCAGATCCCCGACTTCGAATTCTAACGGTCTGCGCCGCATAGCTCTTTTGCCAGCTCTGAGAAGTTTCAATTCTTTGGCAGATATTCTGTATAGCTCGGGTGGTGTCGTCAATGAAATCTCTTTGAAGTCCCATCCCCTTCTTTTCACCACCCTCGTACCAGCATATAGGAGACCTACATTTCCTCCCGTATAGAGCCTCGTAGGGCGCCATTCCAATAGTAGCTTGGTAGCTATTATTGTAGGTGAATTCTGCCAAGCATAAGTATCAGCACCAACTCCCTTTGAAATCCAAGGCGCATGCTCGTAACATATCCTCCAGTACTTGATTCACCCTTTCGGTTTATCGTCGATCCGAGGATGGAAGCGATCTTGAATAATAACCGTGCGAGGGCCTTACAACACATTCCCAGAAATGGGAAATAAAACGACCATCTCTGTCAGAAATGATGGTCTTAGGAATCCCATGTAATCTGATAATTTCCTTAGCATATAATTGAGCCAGTTGCTCAGTCGAATAGGTCATCTTGATTGCTAAGAAGTGGGCAGACTTCGTCAATCTGTCTACAATTACCCATATAGCATCATATTCGTTCGTCGTCTTGGGCAGTCCTGAGATGAAATCCATTGAAATATCTTCCCATTTCCATTCTGGAATTTGGATCGGCTGCAGTGTTCCTCCAGTCTCACAGTGTTCTCGCTTTAACCTCTCTGGCGAGTCGGTAGTCTAAGCCATATCTCTTTTCATACCGAACCACCAGAATTTCCTTTTCAGATCTTGGTACATCTTGGTGGTTCCAGGATGCATCGCATAAGGGGTTCCGTGAGCTTCCTCAAATATCTTCTTATGTAATTCTGGATCATCGGGAATACACAAGCGATCCCTGAGGTAGAGTACTCCACTGTCAGAGATACGAAACCCATCATCCTTTCCTTCTAGGACCTCTTGCTTGATGCTTTGAATGCTCGGGTCACGGGCATGCTTTTCTAATATATCGTCGAACATCGTCGGTGCTATCATCATGGTCGAGAGCTGTCCGGAAATGATTTCAACCCCGTAACGCATAATTTCTTTTTCTAAGGGTCGAGATAATACCGATAGAGACATCAAGGTGGCACAGGACTTCCTACTGAGTGCATTGGCCACCTTGTTTGCTTTTCCTGGATGGTAGAAGATCTCGCATTCATAATCCTTGACAAGTTTGAGCCATCTACGTTGTCTTATGTTCAGGTCCTTCTATGTGAAGAAATATTTTAGACTCTAGTAGTCTGTATAAATCCTACACTAACCTCCATATAGATAATGCCTCCATGTTTTGAGAGCAAAGACCACGACCGCTAGCTCTAGATCATGAGTGGGATAATTCCTTTCATGTTCCTTGAGTTGTCTAGAGGCGTAGGCAATGACCTTGCCATTTTGCATGAGTACAGCTCCGAGTCCCAACTTGGAAGCGTCGCTATACATGTCGAAGCCTTCGTTACTGTCCGGCAGAGCAAGGATTGGAGCGTTGGTTAGTCTCTTTTTCAATTCTGTGAAACTCTTCTCACAGGCATCCGTCCATTCATACTTTTTATTCTTTCTGGTGAGGACTGTCATAGGGACTGTAATTCTGGAGAAGTTCTGTACAAACTTCCTGTAGTAGCTTGCTAGCCCAAGAAAGCTTCAAATCTCGCTGGCATTCTTTGGCCTGTTCCAGTTACTCACAACTTCAATCTTTATTGGGTCTACCATCACTCCATGCTTGGATATAACGTGACCCAAAAATGATACTTGATCGAGCCAGAATTCACATTTGGAGAACTTTGCATACAACTGCTTTTCCTGAAGGATTTGTAATACCATATTCAGGTGTTCTGCGTGCTCTTCTTGGGTTCTTGAATATATCAGTATATCGTCGATGAAAATGATTACAAATTTGTCGAGGAATGCCGAGAATACCCGATTCATTAGATCCATGAACATAGCAGGTGCATTCGTCACTCCGAAGGGCATAACTACGAACTCATAATGTCCATATCTTGTTCGGAAAGCCGTATTTGGTATATCATCTAGTTTCACTTTCACTTGATGATAGCCAGACCTTAGGTCAATCTTAGAGAAGATGGTGGCACCCTTTAGCTGGTCGAATAGGTCATCAATCCGTGGTAAAGGGTACCTGTTCTTGATCGTCACACTATTTAGCACTCGGTAGTCTATGCACATTCGCATAGACCCATCTTTCTTCTTTACCAATAGTACTGGAGCTTCCCATGGAGAGCGACTTGGGCGTATGAGTCCCTTGTCAAGTAACTCCTGTAGCTGTCCTTGAAGTTTCTTCAATTCTGTCGGCGCCATACGGTAAGGTGCTTTAGAGATCGGATTAGTACCAAGAATCAATTCGATCTCAAATTCAATTTCTCTATCTGGGGCTAACCCTGGTAGTTCATCTGGGAATACCTCTGGGTAGTTGCATACAACTCTGACATCTTCTAGCTTCTAGTCCTCGGCTTGACTTGTATCAACCACATGTGCTAGAAACCCAGTGCATCCACTGTCTAACATCTTGCGCGCCTGTAGAGCTGATAGAAATTTATCGATTCTTTTCCTTGGCTCTCCAATAAATTCAAACATAGGCTCTGCCTCCAACTGGAAGACCACTTTTCTTTTACGGCACTCGATCGAAGCACTGTACTTGCTTAAGAAATCCATGCCCAATATAATATCATAATCCTGCATGTCGAGCACTATCAGATCACAGTAGAGGTCTCTGTCTGTAATTCTGATGGGTACGGCTTGCAACATATAAGTAGAGGGCATTACTTCTCCCGAGGGTAGGGTGGTTAAGAACTTGCGATCCAAAGCTTGTGGTGGCATGTCTATATTTTCCGTGAAGGGTGTAGAAACAAACGAATGTGTTACCCCAGTATCAAATAATGCAGTAGCATACTGACAGAAAATAAATATCTGACCTGTTGTAAGGGATCGATATGGCCGGCTAGAGGGGGGTGAATAGCCCTTGTACGTTGGACGTCGTAAATTGCTCGTCTACAAAACTAATTAGCGCAAGCGGAATATACAAATACAAAGCAAAAGACAAGCAAGATATAAGCAAGCAATACAAACACCGAGATATAACGTGGTTCACGGCTACGCCGCTAATCCACGGTCCGATTCATCCACGGTGAATCACTCCGCCAAAACCAATCACTATCGGTCTCTCCTTTGCACAAAGCTAGGTGGAGGTAACCTTTACAACCAAGATCACTCTTCTTACAATAGGATTGAAGTAAAGACAAGTAAGAAGAGTTTAGAGCTTGTGGGGCACTAGGAAGATCGTTTGGAGTATGAGCATTAACCTCTCAAAGGCTTACACCCCCTCTTTTTATAGAGAGGGCTAACTTCTTCCCGTTTGCCGCCATCGATCATTGCCGCCCTTGGCGATCATTGCCGATCCTAGCGGCCTCCGAACACGTCGGATCCCGACCGTTGTAGTCAACGGAACTCTTAGCGGTCGGTGATGGACCTCATCGTGATCATTGCTTCCGTATCGGCCCGATCGGCTCTGAGCGGTCTAATGGCGAACCCTTATCTACGGTCATTCGCCTTGGATCGGTGATTCTTAGCGATCGGCCTTACGTGTAATGATCGGCTGGCCACAATCCAGTCAGTCGTATACCAGTCGAACTCACTCGACTCAGAGCAGTCGACTGCCATGACATGGCAGTCGACTGGTGTCGGGAAAACCCATCCGACACTTGGCCAAATGGCCAAGTTTCACCTAAGATCTACCCGTCCCCGGGTTACAATCGCTCACTCTCATTTATCGGAGTCCCTCGCCTTCGAAGTTCTCTTCGTTCTCGGCCACGTCCCTCGGCAGCATCAGGCGCACGGCTCTGCAATGCTCCTTCGCGTCTCTTGCCTCGAAGTCTACTTCCTCCGGCTTCACTCCAAGCTTCTCGTCCGGCGGTCCCTCGGATGCTCCAAGCGCACGGCTTCCGCAAAGCTATCCTTCACCGACTCAAGGCACGAGTCATGAGATGTGAAACACGCCACGGCTCCATGTGCGAATTACTAAGTCCTGCACGACTTCAACGCACATATCACATCAACATATCAAACTAACTTAAACCCTTTGCCACACCATCAAAACCATATCACGGCAAGAGATTTCCCTAACAATCTCCCCCTTTTTGATGTGTGGCAATCCGTTTAAGTTAGGTAAAAACATTTGATATAAATTCTAAGGTAAGAAAGCATGTAAAGATAATCATGATATAACAACATGCAATTCCCCCTTAATCTATGAAACTCTCTATGCAAATTTTCTCCCCCTATCATATATTTCTCCCCCTAAAATATATTTCTCCCCCTACATATATTTCTCCTCCTAATGTGATTAACTTAAACATACTTATTTCTCCCCCTTTGACACCATCAAAAAGATTAACACTAAGTTATAAGCTCATGGCATCAAGTATAATGGAGGAAAAATATGTCAAGTTGATTTAAAAATTGGGTACCATTTGTTGATGGCATCAAGTATATTTCTACCACTTGTTGGTGGCATCAAGTATATTTCTACCACTTGTAGGAGGTTTACAAACTGAATTCGGCCTTCAATATTCTGATTTACAGGCCACCAGTCGACTGCTATCAGTATGGCAGTCGACTGGCACAAAGGAGTCCAAATTTCTGATTTTCTGGACGAAATTCAGAAATGCATTATAAATTCCAGAAATTTTGAAAAATCATGAAATTTGGGGAAAATATTTCTTTTAAGTATATCTATCAATGAAAAATAGTTTTTCATGGAAACTCATTATATTTTCTTGTTTTTGCCAAAAATCCAAAAGTTCTAAAAACCACTAGGTTTTTGATCATTCTAGTATCAAGTTAGCTACCTAGTTTTGCATCCAATTGTTTCAAAACATGAATACATGTATTTTAGGATAAGGAATTGTTTTTAAAACATATGAAATATCCAACCATGATCTTTGGGCAATATGTCTATGAATTAAACATAAGCCTTCCCCATGATTGGTCTATTATTGCTATTTTGATACTTTAAATGACCATCTAAATGCCATAGGCATTAGTGGACATTTGTATCATCCTAATATCTCACCCATGCTAAGTTTGTAATCAAGTTAGCCTATAGTGAGTGTGAGATGTATCCTAGGGGGTATTTGTATATACTTAACCCATATATTCATGCAATTCTATCATGGTTAAGTATCAACCTAACATCCTACATGATCATAATGACATATATAAATTAATTCTACATTATGATCATGAATTACATGTTTTCATCAATTTATAACCATGCATTAGGTAATATGTGATGATAATAAATTATCACCTAAAGCATGATTTAAACCTATTTCTCATGATAACATGCCAAATATCAAAATTATAAATCATGATTTAAGACATACATAGGAATTACATCAATCATCATGATTTAAGCATTATTACCTATTTATGGGTACGTTATCATCACCCAACACTATCTAAAAAAAATGTTGTCCCGTCATCCTAAGTCAACCAAAATATGATATAGGTTAGGTCCATGTGGTTGACTACCCTAGGGTTATTCTAACCCTTAAGGATGGATTTTGGAACCCAAAATAAGTTCTTTCCTATTGGGTTCACTAAATATTCCTTGGGGATCCATTTCCTAGCAATTACCTTCTTCTTATCTTGTCCCCTAGCTATAAGGCATTTGTAGGCTTTTTCATTTTTCTTTTCCTTATATCCTAGGCCTTTCTTGTTGAAACTAGCTCTTTGGCTCCCTAAGATCATATTTAAGGTGTTGGAGCCAATAGTGAATTTTTCTAGGGCTTTTGTTAAATAATCTACCTTTTCCCTTAAAGCCCTATTTTCCTCTATACATGCATCATTAACATCCAAAGGCATATAATCATGTGAGCATGCATCATCTAAGCTAGAAGAAATATTATCATTTAAGCATGCTTTTTCTAATTTTTGTTCTAGGTCCTTAATTTGATCTAGCATGCTTTTGTTCTTCTTCTTAGCTCTAAATAAATCCTTAGTTAAACTAGAAATCATGGAAACTATTTTCTTAGGGGTTAGATTTGTTACCATAGTTTCCATGTCCTCTTCTTCTTCGGATGAGGAGGATGTGGAAGCTCCCCCTTCATTTGAGCTCTCCCCATTTGAGCTTGATTCTTCATTTTCGGATGAAGAGCAATCCAAGTCATCAAAGGCCATCAAGGCCAAATTGGTGACAGAGGCATTCTCCTCATCCGATGATGATGAGGAGGATGAGGATGGATCATCCCAAGTCCTTGCCTTGAGAGCCTTAGCCTTTCCCTTCTCCTTTGTCTTCTTCTCCTCTTCCTTCTTTTTCTTGCTTCCCTTTTTCTTCTTCTTTTCTTCTTTCTTTTTCCTCTCTTCCTTGCTCTTGTTTAGGAGAGGACAATTGTCCCTTATGTGCCCTTCTCCTTGGCAATTATAGCATATGACCTTCCCCCTTGGTCTTCTCATCCTATCATTAGATTTATCAAATCTAAAATTCTTAAATGCACGTCTTACCCTCCTTACCATATAGGCTTCTTCGGTGCTATCCATGGAGGAGGAGGAAGACGCTTCGTCATCGGAGGAGGAGGGGATTTCCATCTTCTTCTTCCCCTTACTTGCCAATAATGCTACTCCTCTTGAGGGTTGAATTTTAGGCTCCTCTTGTATTCCCTCAAGCCTAGTTTCGTGAAGCTCCATGGTTGAAAAGAATTCCTCCAAGGTGCTCACTTCTAGGTTCTTGGAGATATAAAATGAGTCCACCATGGAGCTCCATTTTGAGGACCGGGGAAAGGCATCTATGGCCTTCATTACCATATCCCGGTTTGATAGCTTCTCACCTACACTTGTTAGCCCAATTAAAATTTCTTTAAACCTAGAGTGTAGTGAGGTTACCTTTTCTCCCTTTTCTAGTTTTATATTGGATAATTGGGAGCGGAGGAGGTCTCTCCTTGCTAGCTTGGCCTCGGATGTGCCTTCATGGAGTTCTATAAGCTTCTCCCACATCTCTTTGGCGCTAGCACATTCTCCGATCCGGTTGATCTCTTGTTGAGGGAGCACATTGAAGAGATGGTGCTTGGCTTTGGAGTTTGCAAGGTGCTCTTCCCTTTGCCTTTTGGTCCATCTTGATTTTTCGATTGGTTTCCCCTCTTCATCCCTAGGCAAAACGAAACCGGATTCCATTGTAATCATTATATCAAAATCCGTTTCGAAAAATACCTCCATTCGCTTCTTCCACCAAGCGAATTCTCCTTCAAACTTCGGAGGATGGATGTTGGAGCCGGCCATTTTTGATGTAGGGCTTGTTGCGGCGGTTAGTCCGGTGACAAGCAACCTCGGCTCTGATACGACTTGTAAGGGATCGATATGGCCGGCTAGAGGGGGGTGAATAGCCCTTGTACGTTGGACGTCGTAAATTGCTCGTCTACAAAACTAATTAGCGCAAGCGGAATATACAAATACAAAGCAAAAGACAAGCAAGATATAAGCAAGCAATACAAACACCGAGATATAACGTGGTTCACGGCTACGCCGCTAATCCACGGTCCGATTCGTCCATGGTGAATCACTCCGCCAAAACCAATCACTATCGGTCTCTCCTTTGCACAAAGCTAGGTGGAGGTAACCTTTACAACCAAGATCACTCTTCTTACAATAGGATTGAAGTAAAGACAAGTAAGAAGAGTTTAGAGCTTGTGGGGCACTAGGAAGATCATTTGGAGTATGAGCATTAACCTCTCAAAGGCTTACACCCTCTCTTTTTATAGAGAGGGCTAACTTCTTCCCGTTTGCCGCCATCACGACCGCACGCTTTGACCGATCACCGCCACTACAACGGCCTCCGAACACGCCGATCCCGACCGCGAACCCTTATCTGCCAGCAATGATCGATAGTGATCTTGGTACGATCGCGCCATCGATGGCACGATCGCGGCCACAATCACGATCGGCCGTGATACCGGGCCGAACTCACTGATTAGCGATCGCCACCGCCATGACATGGCAATGATCGTGTCGAAAACCATCCGGCACTTGGCCAAATGGCCAAGTTTCACCTAAGAGCTACCCTTCCCGGTTACAATCGCCACTCATTTCTGAGTCCTCGCCTTTCTTCTTCGCTCGCCACGCCCCTCAGCGATCATCAGCGCACGGCCGCAATGCTCCTTCGCGTCTCTTGCCTCGAAGTCTACTTCCTCCGGCTTCACTCCAAGCTTCTCGTCCGGCGGTCCCTCGGATGCTCCAAGCGCACGGCTTCCGCAAAGCTATCCTTCACCGACTAAGGCACGAGTCATGAGATGTGAAACTCCATCTACCCATGTGCGAATTACTAAGTCTTGCCGCGACTTGGCGCACATATCCAACATATCAAACTAGCAAACCCTTTGCCACACATCAAAACCATATCACGGTTGATTGCAAGAGATTTGATAACAATGACAAGATAAACGACAACATGTAGAATTCTGTACATTAGTATCTTACATCTTCTTGGTTGAATAGATAATTCCCTTTGGCATCCATCAAAAGATTAACAGTGTGGAGAAACATCTATTTGTGCCCCTGTAGCATACTCCGGGATGTATCTTCCCGCATGTAGCACACAGAGGGATCTTGGGCTGCTTGTTCACTGGACCACCTTCAGAGTCGTCCCATTGCTTTCTCTTGCCAGTGTGGTTCCCTTTCCAAGTACTCTGGGTTCTCTGACCTCCTAACTGGGGCTTGACTCCTGCCTTGATTCAGTGCCCTCTTTTGCTGGTTAATGTTGTTCAGGTAATGTTCGATAATCAAGGCACTACTGAACAGCTCCTCTGCGGTCTGTGGTCTATGAACTCCGCCGGCCACGTTCAGAGCTATCCCGGGTCGGAGCATCTTCAGCATAAGTCTGACCCTTTCTCTTTCTGTACTGACCAACTCTGGGCATAGGCGTGCGAGTCGGTTGAATCTCTTCACAGCTTCACTAACTGATAGATCACCTTATTGGAACCCAGTGAACTCGTCGTAATGCTTGTTCGTCACCCGCATATGGAAGAATTCTTCGAAAAATTCATACTCGAAGTTCATCCATCTCATCTGATTCACTTGCCTCTTTGCTTTAACCCTTTCCCACCACATTCGGGCATCTCCCGAAAGGCAAAATGACACGCACTTAATCTTCTCGCATTCGGGCCAGTCCAGTAGCTCTATGATGCTTTCCACAGTCTTGAACTAGGCCTGGACGTCCCATGGTTCACCAGTACCAAAGAAATTTTCTGGCTTCTACGTCTGCCACTGGATTAGGTAAGCTTCCTGTCGAATTATCGGGCCAGGGCCCGCTGGTGGGGCGGTAGGGTTTCCTCGTTGATTCATTAAGGAATTTATCACTTGTTGTTGCTCTGTGACTTGACGCTGGAGTTCAGTAACCACATGCGTAAGGTCAGCTGAGGGTGCTATCTCATCGACCCTACTACTGCGTCTCCCAGCCATGTTTATCTTCATATATTATAATAAGGATAGTATAAGATTATCATTCATTTATCTATGTATATTTAAACTAAAGGCTAGCATAAGGTTATCATACATATTTAAGCTAAAAGCATTCGTTATTTAAGCTAAAAGAATTTCTTATCGTACATGAACAGAAATAAAGTAGGCATAGAATTTCTTACTTGTAGCAGCAGGATTTGGAGCTTGGTGTATGTGTAGTGGAAAAGCAGATCTGCTCTGATACCAACATGTCCCGCCCGCCCTTTCCAGGGGTTCGGAGGGGCGGCACGACGCGATCATACATACATGCATTACAACGGAATACTACATATACTTCTTACAGCGGAAGACTTTAAACTTCTTTTTTTTTCTTTCTTTCTTTTAAACATAAGCATACATCATCATTTCATAAATACTTAGTTCCAGTTCATGACATTCAACTTAAAGTAAACGTGCATAAGTACGGAAAGCATAAACATATCTCCTCCACCATGCCACTACCACATACACTTTGCCCCTCCTGCTGCTCCCTTTAGTTTAGTCATTCTTTACCCTTATCTGCAGTACAAGGGAACATAAAACTATAAGCACATAGGCTTAGTAAGATCCTGTCCTACTCACAAAAACCATACGTCAAGCATTAAGCATAGAGTAGTGACATGATCATATAAGCTCATATAAGCATAACATTCATATAACCGTACACGAACATATAAGCAAGCATAACATGCATATAAACATACCAGAACATAAGCATAGCATTCATATAAACATTCAAGAACATAAGCAAGCATAACATGCATATAAACATACCAGAACATAAGCATAGCATTCATATAAACATTCAAGAACATAAGCAAGCATAACATACATATAAACATACCAGAACATAAGCATAGCATCCATATAAACATACAAGCACATATAAGCATGGCATTCATATAAACATACAAGAACATATAAGCATAACAACCATAATAACATCATAATGATCTAGACATGAAATAAAGGTATATGCAAGATTCTCTTTGAAAACATATATATTATAGGTACTTAAACATAATCTTAACATATTGGGCCCGACATTGTACCACATACATTATCATCATAGTGCGCATCCCTAATAGACCCAAGGTAGCTAATCCCGAACCCACTAGAATACTAGGCTCGTACTATGTCTGTTGGCCTAGGGGCAACATAACATAGAAGCCCATCCTAAGCCCGTACATATGACTGTCGACCTAGGGCATTTGGGAGCCCATCCTGTACAGAGTCTGTACTACGACCGTCGACCCAGGGGCATGTATGTTAGTAATATATGAGAGATGTCCTAAGACAATCGCCTTATGTATGAACCATTTATATGATAAATGAAGATTCACTATTTGAGTATACATGTTTTATGTATTTGATTGGATCTTAAACTCATTTACTGAATGTCCACGATACGATTCACAGCATGAGAGAGTTTGTGATTGGATCACAACTAGTGAGTATCTCTACATGTGTAATTGTGATGTATCGGAATTATCCCTAGTCAATGAATTGATGGATTTGGACACCATCAATTCTGTCGAGACTAGCACGAGGTATACTCCTTGGTATATCCAAGCAGCTGATTCTCACTGGCTGGAGACATAGTGATGTCCGGAGTTAATCGTGGATGCTAGTTATGGTAACTAGTTCATTGGAGTGACCAGCCGTAAGACTTCATATGGTTCTCTGCATATATAGATATGTCAATGAAGTTCTTACTGTGGCTTAAGTGCGATGTTCCTTTGACTTGCGGTATTCAAGTCATCTTGATCATGGAGAGTTATGCTTTGACATCTTAAGCAAACATCTCCGAGGAGATGTGGACCCGGGATGATTGGGTATAAGTCGAAGTGATCGAAGGTGTTTGAATAGCCTATAAAGGATTCACCACTCCTTGCGAGGAGATGTATACCCATGGCCTCTCGTCGGATTGTTACTAAAGTCTTTGGCCAAAGCATTACATGTTTAGAGTAAAGTACTCTTCGATACATGTGGAGTAACTAGAATCCGTAGGACGAGGAAATGATACTTGGGCTAGGTGTGACGTAGTCAGCCTAGTGGGGACTGACACTATAGACCATGTCCTGAACCAAGAGGGTATAAGATGAGTGAAGGGAATGGGGCACGATTCATTCGAGCTACTGAAGGGTTTCAGAAATAGTTCTGGATCAACCGTTGATCTTTTCGGTTAATTGGGGATCATGATGTACTACTAGGTGCCACTCCTGATCATTCTATAATTAATGGTTAATTATAGACGGCCAACATAAACCGAGAACCTATTTGGTCACACGCACAACGAGTGTAATCCAAAGGATTTAAAACGAGCTTGAGAATGAGATTCTCAGACCGAGAGAAACTATGTTTGGTTGGACAAAACATAAAGCGAGCATGAAATTGTTTCAGTCGCAATGGAAGCGTGGATGGGCAGTGTCTTATGAAGACATAATGGATGGACCAAAATGGTTTGGTTCTAATCCAATGGATGAGAATAAACCAAATGGTTTGGTTTATATTAAACGAATGAACCAAAGGTTGGTTCAGTTCGTTTTAACTTAAAATAAACCATCATGGTTTGGTTTATTTTAACTTATCTTAATGGAGCGGGTTAACGGGCTTTATGGATATGATCCATTAACCATTAAGAGAATTAGTTCTCTATAAAATAGGGCTTAAACCCTAACCCTAACACCTAATCAACTAGTTGCCGCCCAACATATTGTGGCCGCCCAACATCTTGTTGCCGCCCAGCTTGTGGTGCAGCCTTCCAACTTGTTGCCGGCGACCAAGCTTCAGCCGGTGAACCTCCGGCGACCCTCCGGTGATCTCCTATAGGTTTGGCATCAAGGTGAGGCTTTTCTCTCCTTGTTTTGGCCGGCGCCTACTCCTCCACCAAGCTGTCCAGTTTTCTGGACAGCTTCTCCTCCTCTCGTCGGAGCGTCGTTTGGATGACGGTTAGTGCTCCGACAGCGGCTAACTTACCGGGGATTTGATCTCCGGTAATCCTCTGAGGTGGAGGACGAAGGATTCGTCAAACGGTTGACGAACACCTCTCCGGAGAAGCGAGTTTTGAGAACTCGTTTTGGATCCGAATTTGGATTCGGATCGTGATCATCTCTCGATCACGTCGTTTTCAACACGAGGCTAGTAACTCGTACGAAGACGAAGCTCGTGACTTAGCGAAGTCATCCCGAGGAGCTCGGCGTGGATACGGATAGAGACGATTCTTACGAGGATCGTTCCGGTTGATGCCGTTCCCGCTACACGTCATACGGAAGGTATAACGTAGTTTAATTTCCTTTTATTGCAAATTTTAATTTACGGTTATGTCTACACTTGTTGTAATAGCATGCGTGTGTTGTGTGTGTTGTAATAAATAGGAGTATTTATTATTTTTATTGCTTCCGCTGTGCTCATGTTTACGAAACATGATCGAACACACACACGCCGCGGTGCCGGAAACCCAACAGTGGTATCAGAGCCCAGGTTGTGTTTCGACATAATCGTAAAATGGTTTTGCGATAGTCATAATGTATTTCTAGAAATTTTCTAATTTTGGAAATTTAGAAGTATTTATGGAAATTTTTCAATTTTGGAAAGTCTAGAAGTATTTATGGAAATCTTCCACTTTTGGAAAGTTGGAAGTATTTATGGAAATTGATATTTTCCATAAATAAAATATTTGATTAGATTCTGGAAATTTGTTTCCTAATTTAATCATGATTTGATTTGGGAAATCAAATCTTAAAATATTTTATTTCCATAAGTAGTTTTAATGATTTAGGAAATTAGTTTCCTAAATAGATTTTCCTTAATCAAATAATTCCATGAATAAAATATGTGATTAGATTTGGAAATTTATTTCCTAATTTAATTATGATTTGATTTGGAGAATCAAATCTTAAACATATTTTATTTCCATAAATAGTTATGACATATAAGGAAATATATACATGACATAATTGTATGCCATGTAATTGCATTAGATGCATAACATTATGCCATGCGTGTCGTGACATGTAGATGTATGCCATGTATGCCATGCCATGTAGATAATAATTATTTGCATGCAAAGAGGATGAGACATAAAAACCCTAACTCAATATTAAAGCCTACACCTTCCATTAATATGGTTAGAACCAGAGTTCTGTTTCTTGTTTGGGTTGTTGGACTCACTCCAAGCCCGGCTCGAACCTGAACATGTTCAAATCATTGGAATAGTTTAACTCTAATATGGTAAGAGTCAGAGGTCAATCGTTAGTTTGGGTTGTTGGACTCACTCCAAGCCTGGCTAATTGGTTGAATACGCTCTAACCATATTAAAACTATTTCGCGATTAATGGGTCGGCTTTAACTTGGAGCATCGATTTGTTGGACTCACTCCAAGGTCGATGTGAAGAGAGGTGAAGTTGGGTGCTATGCATATGATGCATACTTGTTAATGTGTTAACAACCCAATGTATGTGTAAACATTCAATTAGTTGATAGCACATTGTGATAGTTACATATACATGATATGTAATCGGTATACTTGATACCCACCATCATAGCTAAGAATGACTTGTTGGACTCACTCCAAGGTTGTTCTTATCTATGATGGATATCAGCCTATTCGGAGATGGACCTACGATCTCCCGAAGTAATTTTGGGGTTTTTGAAATTCGAAAAATGAATGGGATTTAATAATGTATATTGATGCATTTTAAAATCATCTTTCTCATATATGCTCGTTTTGTATTTCTAAGTTAATATATTGATCATGATGTGTTTGAATTTGCGTTCCATTTTGGATTCAAATAAATTGACTGGGCCGAACTTCTTGGACTAGCTTAGAAACTTGAGAATTGTTCTCAAGGTGAAAAGCTTGTGTATGTCCTCGAAGCGCCTCTTCCCGCCCGTCCTAGTGATGATGCAACTTTGGACCAATTGTTGGCCTATCAGAAACATGTGAGTGATTCTGAACAAATGAGTTGCATCATGCTAGCCGCGATAGAACCCAAGCTACGAAAGCAGCATGAGCATATGGATGCTCATATCGTAGTCCTTCATCTTTGTGAGTTGGTTGATGAGCAAGTGAGATTCGAAAGGTTCGAAGTCTCAAAGCTCCTCTTCACCTCTGAGATGCTAGAAGGTTCATCTATGGTACTGCTCAATATGCTGAAGACTGTGGAGTCTTCTGAGAAGCATGAGCAGGGGACGGTGCTGTTAGTTGATTCCTCGAAGAAGGTTCTAAGAGGAAGTCAAAGGAACAGCAGAAGGGAAAGAAGAGAAGGGCTAAGAAGGTAGAACTAGCACAAAAGGAAACTTGCCATCATTATGGCAAGGAGAGCCATTTGCGAAGAAAGTGCAAGATTTATCTTGAGTCCGTGAAGAAGGATAAGGCATCGGATGCCCCATCTTCTTCAGAAATCTTCTTTATTGATTGTCATTCTATTTCCTCAGACACTTGGGTATTTGATACTGGGTGTGGCTCACATATATGTAATGACATACATGGGCAAAGGAATAGAAGAAGACTCGTCAAGGGGAGAGTCAAATTTACGTGTTGGGAATGGAGCAACGGTTGCTGCACTCGCTATTGGAACGTATTTGTTGGAACTCCCTGTAAGACTTGTCTTAGAACTGGACAATTGCTTTTATGTTCCTTCGTTGATAAAGAACATCATTTCTATTTCTTGTTTAAATAGAAATGGGTACCATTTGACTTTTAGTAACAATTGTTGTTACATAACTTTGAATGGAGTTCTTTATGGGACTGGAACTTTAAGCAATGGTGTTTATACGTTGGACGTATCCAGTGACATTTTCAATATCGAAGCGAGCAACACACGTGCTCGAAAGGATAATCAAATAGACTCCTATATGTGGCATTGTCATCTTGGCCATATAAGCAAGAAACGCATGTCCGAATTACACCGATGTGGAATTCTGGAATCGTTTGAATTGGATTCATACGATACATGCGAATCATGCTTAAAAGGCAAGATGACTAAGTTACCTTTTACTGGAAAAGGTGAGCAGTGGGAGAGTTACTAGGTCTAATACATCGTATGTGGACCTATGTCAACTCAAGCATTAGGAGGCTATAGCTACTTCATTACCTTCACCGATGATCACTCACGGTTTGGGTATGTGTTCTTGATGAAACACAAGTCCTAAGCCTTTGAAAGGTTCAAAGAATTAAGAAATGAAGTAGAGAAACAACATGACAAGAGTATTAAAATACTTCGATCGGATCGAGGTGGTGAATACTTAAGTCAAGAGTTTCTTGATTATCTAAGAGACAATGGCATATTGTCTCAATGGACTCCGCCCTATACACCACAGCATAATGGTGTATCTGAGAGGCGTAACCGGACCTTGTTGGACATGGTCAGGTCAATGATGAATCATGCAACTCTTCCCAAGTCCTTTTGGAGCTATGCACTTCAGACAGCTGTTTACTTGTTAAACAGAATGCCTACCAAGGTAGTCTCAACTACTCCATATGAGATATGGAATGGTAAGAAACCTCATGTATCTTACTTGAAGATATGGGGTTGTCCTGCTTATGTGAAGCGATCAGATGTCGACAAGCGGATGCTAAGTCTGATAAATGTCTATTTATTGGATACCCTAAGGAAACAAGGGGTTACCAATTCTATCATCCTATGGAACAAAAGGTGTTTGTTTCAAGGCATGTTGTGTTTCTAGAGAAAGAGTTTCTCTTGCAAGAAAACAGTGGGAGTGTCGTCGAGCTTGAGGAGGCTCGAGAGACTCAAATAGACATTGATGAGATACCTGGTGAAGCACAACAGCCGACAACTCATAGTGATGAGCAATCGGCTGGACCTATTGTAACACCACATCTTCGTAGATCTGGTAGAACACGCAATATTCCTGAGAAATATGGATTTCTCGTAAGTGAATCGAACGACGTGTTACTCATTGATGATGAGGAGCCTACCAGTTATGAAGAAGTGCTGACAAGTTCAGAAAGGAATAAGTGGCTTGGTGCCATGAAGTCGGAAATGGATTCCATGTACGAAAACCGAGTTTGGAACTTGGTTGACCCACCTGAAGGCATAAAGCCTATAGGGTGCAAGTGGGTTTTCAAGAAGAAAACCGACATGGATGGTAATGTGATTACCTATAAGGCTAGATTGGTGGCGAAAGGATATCGTCAAAAGCAAGGTGTTGATTATGACGAAACCTATTCGCCTGTAGCTATGCTTAAATCCATTCGGATGCTCCTGGCCATAGCGGCTCATTATGATTATGAGATATGACAGATGGATGTGAAAACAGCTTTCCTTAATGGAAACCTGCTCGAGGACGTGTATATGATACAGCCTGAGGGTTTCACATCGGTTGACAAAACCAAGGTATGCAAATTGCGACGATCCATTTATGGATTGAAGCAAGCATCCAGGAGCTGGAATATCCGTTTTGATGAGACAATCAAAAAGTTTGATTTCTCACAAAATCCAGACGAACCTTGTGTGTACAAGAAGGTTAGTGGGAGTGCAGTCGTGTTCCTAGTATTGTATGTCGATGACATATTACTTATAGGAAACGATGTGTCAATCTTATAGTCAGTTAAGGTTTGGTTATCCAAGACATTCTCCATGAAAGACCTGGGAGAAGCAACCCACATCCTTGGGATTAAGATCTATAGAGATAGATCGAAACGGTTGCTTGGTCTTTCGCAGTCTACATATATAGACCGAGTGCTAAAGAGGTTTAGCATGTCGGAATCCAAGAAAGGTTATCTGCCCATCAGGCATGGGGAACACCTTTCGAAGTCTATGTGTCCGCGCACAGAAGACGAGAGGATTTGCATGAGTAAGATTCCCTATGCATCCGCAATAGGATCTATCATGTATGCTATGTTATGTACGAGGCCCGATGTATCTTATGCTCTGAGTGTCACGAGCAGATACCAGTCCGCTCCAGGAATGGATCATTGGGCGGCTGTTAAGACGATCCTTAAGTACTTGAGAAGAACTAAGGATGTGTTCCTAATATATGGAGAAGGGTACATGGTGATACGTGGGTATACGGATGCCAGCTCCAGACAGACAAGGATGATTCCATGTCTCAGTCTGGTTATGTATTCACCTAGAATGGAGGCGCAATAAGTTGGAAAGGTTCCAAGCTTGACACTATAGCGGATTCTGCCACTAAGGCAGAATACGTTGCGACTTTAGGCGACAAAGAGCGGTTTGGATCAAGTAGTTCATCTATGAACTTGATGTGGTCTCATCAATGATCCAAACATGTGCTTCGCCGCTATCATCTTATCAGAGAGATCATCAGTAGGAACGAAATACAAATCGAGAAAATTCCCACTGAAAGGAACTTAGCGGATCCTTTGACTAAAGAATTACCTCAAAGTAAGTTTGAGGGTCATGTTGGTGCTTATGGTATTGGATACCGTAGCGATTGGCATTAGGCCAAGTGGGAGTCTGTTAGTAATATATGAGAGATGTCCTAAGGCAATCGCCTTATGTATGAACCATTTATATGATAAATGAAGATTCACTATTTGAGTATACATGTTTTATGTATTTGATTGGATCTTAAACTCATTTCTTGAATGTCACGATACGATTCACAGCATGAGAGAATTTGTGATTGGATCACAACTAGTGAGTATCTCTACATGTGTAATTGTGATGTATCGGAATTATCCCTAGTCAATGAATTGATGGATTTGGACACCATCAATTACAGCCGAGACTAGGTATACTCCTTGGTATATCCAAGCGGTGATTCTCTTTGGAGACATAGTGATGTCCGAGTTAATCGTGGATGCTAGTTATGGTAACTAGTTCATTGGAGTGACCGGTAGTAAGACTTCATATGGTTCTCTGCATATATAGATATGTCAATGAAGTTCTTACTGTGGCTTAAGTACGATGATCCTTTGACTTGCGGTATTCAAGTCATCTTGATCATGGAGACTTATGCTTTGACATCTTAAGCAAACATCTCAGGAGATGTGGACCCGGATTATTGGGTATAAGTCGAAGTGATCGAAGGTGTTTGAATAGCCTATAAAGGATTCACCACTCCTTGCGAGGAGATGTATACCCATGGCCTCTCGTCGGATTGTTACTAAAGTCTTTGGCCAAAGCATTACATGTTTAGAGTAAAGTACTCTTCGATACATGTGGAGTAACTAGAATCCGTAGGACGAGGAAATGACACTTGGGCTAGGTGTGACGTAGTCAGCCTAGTGGGGACTGACACTATAGACCATGTCCTGAACCAAGAGGGTATAAGATGAGTGAAGGGAATGGGGCACGATTCATTCGAGCTACTGAAGGGTTTCAGAAATAGTTCTGGATCAACCGTTGATCTTTTCGGTTAATTGGGGATCATGATGTACTACTAGGTGCCACTCATGATCGTTCTATAATTAATGGTTAATTATAGATGGCCAACATAAACCGAGAACCTATTTGGTCACACGCACAACGAGTGTAATCCAAAGGATTTAAAACGAGCTTGAGAATGGGATTCTCAAACCGAGAGAAACTATGTTTGGTTGGACCAAACATAAAGCGAGCATGAAATTGTTTCAGTCGCAATGGAAGCGTGGATGGGCAGTGTCTTATGAAGACATAATGGATGGACCAAAATGGTTTGGTTCTAATCCAATGGATGAGAATAAACCAAATGGTTTGGTTTATATTAAACGAATGAACCAAAGGTTGGTTCGGTTCGTTTTAACTTAAAATAAACCATCATGGTTTGGTTTATTTTAACTTATCTTAATGGAACGGGTTAACGGGCTTTATGGATATGATCCATTAACCATTAAGAGAATTAGTTCTCTATAAAATAGGGCTTAAACCCTAACCCTAACACCTAATCAACTAGTTGCCGCCCAACATATTGTGGCCGCCCAACATCTTGTTGCCGCCCAGCTTGTGGTGCAGCCTTCCAACTTGTTGCCGGTGACCAAGCTTTAGCCGGTGAACCTCTGGCGACCCTCCGGTGATCTCCTATAGGTTTGGCATCAAGGTGAGGCTTTTCTCTCCTTGTTTTGGCCGGCGCCTACTCCTCCACCAAGCTGTCCAGTTTTCTGGACAGCTTTTCCTCCTCTCGTCGGAGCGTCGTTTGGACGACGGTTAGTGCTCTGACAGCGGCTAACTTACCGGGGATTTGATCTCCGGTAATCCTCTGAGGTGGAGGACGAAGGATTCGTCAAACGGTTGACGAACACCTCTCCGGAGAAGCGAGTTTTGAGAACTCGTTTTGGATCCGAATTTGGATTCGGATCGTGATCATCTCTCGATCACGTCGTCTTCAACACGAGGCTAGTAACCCGTACGAAGACGAAGCTCGTGACTTAGCGAAGTCATCCCAAGGAACTCGGCGTGGATACGGATAGAGACGATTCTTACGAGGATCGTTCCGGTTGATGCCGTTCCCGCTACACGTCATATGGAAGGTATAACGTAGTTTAATTTCCTTTTATTGCAAATTTTAATTTACGGTTATGTCTACACTTGTTGTAATAGCATGCGTGTGTTGTGTGTGTTGTAATAAATAGGAGTATTTATTATTTTTATTGCTTCCGCTGTGCTCATGTTTGCGAAACATGATCGAACACACACACGCCGCGGTGCCGGAAACCCAACAATTTAGGAGCCCATCCCTTGGACCTTATTAGGGTCCTGGTACAAACCATGCAGAAAGTAAAATTGCATATCATGTTCCTTATCATAACATATCATATTTCTTTACATAAACATATCATGTTCCTTAACATGGCATATCATGTTTATTCTTCATAGCATATCGTGTTCCTTCTTTTCCTTCTTCAGAACATATCATATTTCTTTTCATAACATAGCATGTTCCTTCTTTATAACATATCATGTTTCATTTTCTTAACATATCATATTTCTTTTCATATCATATCATGTTCCTTCTTTATGACATATCATATACTCATACAATTAACATGGCAATGAGTATAACTTAATCATACATTCATACAATTATCATGGTAATGAGCATAACCTAATCATACATTCATACAATCAACATGGACATAAGGTAGTGACATCAACCAATCATGCTATCATAAATCTAACTAACATCATATTTGCATCTTTTCTACATGTTGCATGGCATGGAGGACTTTGTAGAGGGCATGTACATGGGCAGGCTGAAACCCTAAGGGAGGGTTCATAAGAGTTTACATGCTAAACAACTTGTGCAAGGTCTACTTAACATCATACTAACATCACACACATATAGGGTATGGGATAAACATCATGAACAAGCATAACATGGTGTGATCTAAACTTCATGGGGTTCTACCAACAATTTTAAACCCTAAACAACTTGTACATGATCTAACTAACCACATATTAATTCTATCACATATAAATCATGGCATGGAAGGCCCTTAGGAGTTTAAATGAGTCTTGGCCGAGAGCTTCAAGGAATCCTAAGATCCATTTATTAAATCTAGCTTAGCTATCAACATGTTACCTTCATCTACAATCAAAACATAACATGACAACTTATAGATCATAGCATGATAGACCTAAATGGGTCTTGGCCGAATGTTTCAAGGAACCTTAAGATCCATTTCTTAAATCTAGCTTGGCTATCATCATGTTACCTTCATCTACATTCAAAACATAGCATAACAACTTATAGATCATAGCATGATAGAACTAAATGGGTCTTGGCCGAATGTTTCAAGGAGCTTTAAAGATCGACCACTTAAATTTAGTTTATCTAACAACATGTTATCTTCATCTAACATCAAAACATTGCATGAACACATCTAGAGCATAGCATAGAAAACCATTAGGGGTCTAAAGGGGGGCTTGGCTGAGAGTTCTATGAAGGTTGGAGATCAAACACTTAACTTTAGTTTAGCTAACAACATGTTATCTTCATCTAACATCAAAACTTAGCATGAACACATCTAGAGCATAGCATAGAAAACCATTAGGGGTCCAAAGGGGGGCTTAGCCGAGAGTTCTATGAAGGTTGGAGATCAAACACTTAACTTTAGTTTAGCTAACAACATGTTATCTTCTTCTAACATCAAAACATAGCATGAACACATCTAGAGCATTGTTAGTTATAGCCCTAGAACCAATCATGTGATGGTTGAATTGGGAACATTTTGTATCATATTCTATAAAGGCAAAGGATTGGTTATTATATATTTACGTCATGCTTGTGCCAGCTAAATTAAATATATAATAATGCCCTAGAAAAGTTGGTTCTTATCTACAGCACATCAATTAGCAGAATTGATTATGAGAGGCTGTAGAGAACACTTTCCTAAATGTTCCTAGTCAAGTATTAATATGCAAGGGCAATATTAATACATAAAGACTAGCATGTAGGTCAATTGATGACTTGATCTCACAAGTCATGGATATATGATATCAAGTTGACACATGGGTATATATTAGAGAATATATACTGAACTGACCTGCCATGAGAAAGTTTCATGGATCATCATATGAGTGTCATAAACTTTCTCATGTGACTATTGGTATGAATAGTCCTCAAACCTGAAGTCACTACGGTTCCCTACATAAGGAGTTATGTACTTTGGTATCGTCAAACGTCACCCGTAACAGGGTGGACCATAAAGGCGATTACTGGGTATGTAACAAATTATGCGAAGGGATGTGAGTGATGTAGATGGGATCTATCCCTCCCATATGACGAGAGTGATATCTGTGGGCCCCTTGATTGAGTAGAACTACTAAAACGCATGGCCATGCTCGAATGAGTCGATATGAGATATTGAGCTCATTTGTTTGAGTTAGTTTACTCAGGGATCAAGAAACACATAGATTGATCGAGGATGACACGGTCTTTGCCTCATTGGTCAATCTGATATCAAGGATAGAAGGACACGGTCATACATTATAGTAGTCACGGAAAGGTTAGTCGAATCTTGACTTATTTCGTAACTTGGGTAGCAATGATGTATTGCTAGATGTCGCTCATTGCTTGTGTATCTAAAAGAGTTTAGATCCACTGCCAACGTTATGAGAGCCTATAGGGTGACACACAAAGAGCATGATGATTAGAAGAATTAGTGCATTCTAGTTTGACTAGAATAATTTGGGAATGAGCTTAAGTACAAAATGGTTTTTGGACTTTAAGCTTAATGAGAATTTTAGCTTATTGATTTAATGAGATTAATTCAATATGCTAAGCTTAATTGATTTAATAAGATTAATTCAATATGTTACCTTATTGATTTAATGAGATTAATTCAATATGATAACATAAGCTTATTGGATTAATAAGATTAATTCAACATGCATGAATGCCACATAAGCATGCCACATAAGCATGCCACCTAAGCATGCCACATAAGCATGCCACCTAAGCTTGATGAGGTGGAAGGAGACAAAGGGTTTTGACCTTTGGAATTTCTCCACATGTGGCCGGCCAACTCCTTGTTTGATTATGTTTCAATGCAATTGATTGCATTGAATGTAATAGGAGGTGAAAGGTTTTTCAATCCTATAAAACACCCCATGGGGTGGCCGGCCAAATGGTTGATGCTTGAGGCTTGGAGAGAGCTTGGTGGTGAGAGCATTTGGTTATGTGGCTTTTGTGAGTGTAGCAAGAAGAGTAGTCTTCTTCTTCCTTTCTCTTTTTCCCTACTTTCCTCTCCTTTAGGGACTTCTCTAGCAAGAAGTAAAGGAGAGCTCTTCTAGTTTCTTTTGTGAGACAAGAGCTTGCTCGTGTGGATACATATAGAGGTACGGACATTTGAACGTGCTAAAAGATCCAACAAACCCAAGGAGAAGTGGGATTACAAAGGGCACGCAACAAAGGTAATATTCTCCTATAAGATAGGTTTTGAGAAATTTATTTTTGTACGAGGTTTTCTTTCGCAAGGATCACTTGGAAGGGATCCTATTTTTCCGTTGCACATATGCTATTTTGCATACGAGATCCCTACAAGCATAGCATAGAAAACCATTAGGGGTCCAAAGGGGGGGCTTGGTCGACAGTTTTATGAAGGTTTGAAGATCAAACACTTAACCAAACCTATCTAGAAACCTATTATCATCATATTCATACAAAGTATAGCATGGACCATCATGGAAAGCATAAGGAGGGTCTTGGCCGAATGTTTTCATGTAGCTTTTTCTTAATAACTTCAATCGAAACAACTTGTATGCAGGTGAGGGGATACTTACATCCTTCGCTTTGTTAATAGTTAAAAATACCTTAGGTTGTGCCAAGACTAGAGCCTTCTCCTAGCTTAGTTGGTTTTCGGAAAATGGAAGAGGGGAAGCTTAGGGTTTCGGTGAGGAAGAAGAAGAGAAGTGGAGAATGGCAAATGTGGTTTCTCTTGTCTCCTCATTCCCCTATTTATTCACTTGAAGGTGTCCCTTAGCCTCCTTTACCCTTATCTATCATTTCCCATACCCTTCTAATAGCACAACCCTGCTGGGCTTCTGGTTTTTGGATGCATCCTAAGAGTTAGCTATCTACTTGGGGTTTAGGGTTCAATCCATGGGTCATGCATCCTTTTTGGCTCTATTTCTTTTATTTTTGAAAGAGCCCACATAAAGCTCATTATAATCATGAAAAAAATTTTGTAAAATTGCTAGGAATTTTATGGGAGTTACATACTCGACGGTCGGATGCTCAAAAAACTTGGTGTTTGAGGTTTTACTCGACATCAGTCAACTGGTATAGGTACCAATCGACTGCTCTAGGTCGATTTGACTCGACCGGAGTTCGGCTAACCAGGTTCTGGCCAAACAGTCGACTGCCGAAGGAGGGCAGTCGACAGCAGACGCCATCAGTCGACTGATGATGGAGATCAGTCGATTGATCAGGGAAAATTCGGGCACAGAACACTTTCCAGTCGAGTGATTACGCCGAGCACTCGACTGATAGGGTTACCAGTCGACTGATGGTTATCCGTTGGGGTTTTTCCAATGTGGATTCGGCCGTTGTGAGACAACGGATACAGCAGCAGTCGACTGGAGGTCACGAGCAGTCGACTGATCGGTGCAAAATTAGCCCGGGACAAGCATAATAGGAGGAGCTTGGGGGAGGATTTCAACAAGACTTTTGGGGCAATTTTGGAGAGGAATTGCTGCTTCATTCCATACCTTCAAGAGCAATGCAAAGCAAGCAACAAGTAAGTGTTCAAAGCGAAGATTGTAAAGTGTTCTTTACTTGTGTTTCTTCTTGTATTTGTATTTGACTACATTACTTAGTGTAATTGCTTGTACAATATTTCTCCACCTCCGACGTGTTGTCGAGAAGGAGTTTGAGTAGTGTCGTGTGCATCTCTAGAGCTCGTTGAGCTCACCCCGTCGACTAGGAACCCTAAGGTTCTGAATCACGTATATTGTTGTCTCTTGTGTGCTTGTGTGTATTTGTATATCTTGTTAGTATTATTATTTTTATTCTACTGCGCTAACAAGATTGTAGACGCAAGAATGATCGAATTCCACTGTACACACGATTGGGGCTATTCACCCCCCTCTAGCCGACCACCAATGATCCAACAAGTGGTATCAAAGCGAGGAGCTTATCGAGGACTAACCGCCAACACAAGCACGACAAGATGGCCGGCTACAACCTCCAACCACCAAAATTCGAAGGAGATTTTCAATGGTGGAGAGGACAGATGGAGGTATATCTCGAAACCAATTTTGATTTCATGTTGATTATTGAAAATGGTTTTGAAGTCCCTAGGGATAAGGAAAACAAGCCAATAGAAAAATCAAGATGGACCAAGGACCAAATGAAGGATTTCAAGACAAACCTCAAAGTAATCAAATTGCTAAGTGTTTTGATTCCTAACCATATTTGGTCTAGATTAGGTGAATATAGGGATGCAAATGACCTATGGCATAAGGTGATCAAATTCAATGAACATCCCGAACCGGCACAAGTAGAGGAGGAAGCCGAGGAAGAATGCCCATCAACATCCGAATCCGAGGATGTTGAAGAATCACCATCTACATTTGAAGATGTGGATGACTTGGTGGAGACCTCCACCTCTAGCATTGAGGTGGAGGAGAGGACTTCCATCCCGGAACAAGATCAAGAAGAAGCTTCAACATCTGGGAGAAGTGATCAAGAGGATTCCACCACCCTAGGTAACTTAAGAAATGTAATTAATAATAAAAATCACATAATTTGCTTTGAGTTTAGGGAGAAAGGGCATTACAAGAGTAAATGCCCAAAATTGGCTAAGGAAAAGGCACCGACACCAAAAGTCAACCAAAAATCAAAGGTTGTCGGAGTCCTCGCTAGAAAGAGCAAAGAGTACATTATGTGCTTTAAATGCAACCAAAGAAGACATTACCGAAGCCAATGCCCTAGGGGGAGGAAGAAAGGGCAAGAAGGGGCATCTCATGTAGGGGGAGCTTCCAAAGCTAACCCTAAGGTAAAATTTAATTCACCTTCAATTTCTAAGGTTAATAAGCATGCTAGGAATTATTTTATCTCTCTTGCAATTATTAATGAAAAACATGCTAGTAGGAACAAATATTTTTGTTTAGGTGCCAAGAATGTTAGTTTACCTAAGGACAAACCTAGACATCATCACTCTAGACCAATCCTACCTAGGGAGTTCATAAGGAGAATAGAAGAGAACTTGGGCATTAACCCCAAGAAATCTAGGCATATGCCTAAAAGGAAAAACAATTCCCAAAAATCTTATGATAAATCAAAATTGGGAAAATTAGAGGTGGAAACCCAAGCCTTGAGGTCAAGGCTTGAGAAACTTGAGAAGACCCTAGCAATAATTACAAATTCATTTAAGGGGACAAAGGATCAAAATTTAAGGCCTAGGAAACAAGAAATGTCCAAGGGCAAGAAAGGTTTGGGTCACAAACCTATGTCCTACCATAAGGTTCCATTCAATTATGGAACTACTTCTAGGTCTCGAAAAATCAAGGATAATAGGGAAGCAATCCCTAAGACTAGCCATGCTGTGTGTTTAGTGGCCAAGGACTTAAGAAAAACCAAGAAAGTCACTAAGAAGGTCAAAGGAGGAGTCACCTCTAGAGTTGACCTAGGAAAGACCCAATTGACTAAGGCTTCAAAGCCAAAAAGGGTCATTAGGAACGTATCTAGGGAAGTGATCCCTAGTGAATACCTTGTTAACCCAAGGAGCTCCAATAGGTATTGGGTTCCTAGGAGCGTGATGGATTCACGCTAGATGGGTTAGGATGTGTCAACCCTAAGTGGATGGGTAGTTAACCTAGCTATGGTGAGTTGATACATTAGGATGTGCCAATGTGCTTTGAGAAGTTGAAAAATGATTAAATTGGCACAATTACGTCTTAGGAGTAATGGTGTGCCATTTTGTGCTTTTGGCACACTAGGGGGATAATTGGCATTAAAGCAAAAATGGACTTAATCCCAGAAATGACAATTTGGGCTTAACACTTAAGTATTCTATACCTTAGTATTTTATAATTGTCATACTTTATTTGCCTTGCCATGTCATGACATCATATTTACTTTTATCATATAAAATGTCACGATCATTTTTAGGGTTATTTCTATATGTCATGTATGCTTAGATTTCATTCACATGCCATGACATTATAATTTTGGCACATGCTATTATCTTTGTATCTTTTATGTCATTATCATCATTCTTGCATAAATAAAATGGATTTAAGGACTAAGACATGATTTGAAGGGAATCAAATATTGTTGCCTAGAGATATGCATGAAAACCTAAATAACAAAGACCCCACATCTCACCAATACTTGACTTGTATGTGTTTTACACATCTAAATACAAGGGAGATGTTTAGGAAAATTAAATTAAAGGTTTTAAAAACATTTCAAAAACATTTTGAAAAACCTTGGTGAAGTTTATCTTTAGATAGCAATCACCATTGAATGGGATGATACAAGGAGGGCTCAATATTGAAGTTTTTCTCAACTTTTGAACTTTGTATCAATCTCAATATTTTTTGGGTAAAATAATTTTATAATATTTTTCACCCATAATGATTATGATAAGTAATGTACGTACAAATTTTCATGATTTTTCAACGTATGTATATTTACTTATGAATTTTAGAACTTATGTTCTGAAAAATTAAAAATTGCACTTTGCAGTTATCAGTCGACTGCCATGGATGGAAGTGGACTAATGAGGGAAGGAGTCGACTGGTAGCTGAGAGAGTCGACTGATAATGCTGATTTCGGGTAAACCTTGGTTGTTAGTGTTGGTGCAGTAGGCACCTAGGTCGAACCTGAGTTTTAATTATAGCAAACGATACAAAGTTAAGCTCATGTCGTTATCTCACGAGCTAAATCGAGTGTGCAGAAGATTGCTAAAGCTGGAGCTGAAGGCTAGCGACACTCGGAAGAAGCCAGGTGGTCGGGCGATACTCGAGTGACTTCGGAGGGAGCCGAAGGAATCGAGTGGAAGGCCGGAAGCAAAAGCGACATGGTAAGTATCGAGGTAAGCTCGTGTGTACGAGCGTAAGTGAGGTCGTATCCTCCTTACGGGGATGGTCTTAAGCGTAGATCCAACCAAAGACATCCCATCGATGGTCTAGGTCGAGATCGGATGGTCGAAGGTCGTCGAAATAATGTTTTCTTTGAGCTAACTTTGCCTTGCAGCTAGTATCATCATTGCCCGGCTTGGAGGACTCGACTATCAACGATCATTGCTCGAGGTCGACGATTCGACCGATCGCCATCGATCGATCGATGATGGCCATCGATCGGACCGATGGTCAATGATCACCGAGGAGTCAAGGCTTATCACCCCATTTCAAGGAGATTGGTGCTCAATTTTGATTGGCTAGGGTTCCTCTCGAAAAGGGGCTCAAAGGCTATAAAAGGAGGGTCAATCCTAGGGTTTATTCATCAATTCAAAAGCTTCCAAAAGCCTCCGCCAAGCTACAACCTTTCCGACAATGAAGTGCTTTCTCTCCGACGTCTAGGTCTTAATTTCTTTCTTATTGTAACATCGTCTTTAGCTTTTATTTTAAGTTCATTTCTTTAAATCTTTCGGAGCTTTTATCGTATACGAGGAGAGGGGGAGTGTCCCTCTACCTCAAGTTCTTTCCTTCTTGTATCGATTAACTCCTACCTCCAACGAGGAGGAGTTCCTTTAGTGCTTTTGCCCTCCGTACGTGGTCAAGGACCACTAGGGCCTTGGAGTAGTAGCCGAAGGCTACAAACCAAGTAAAAAGAATTGTCTCTTTTACTTATTGCTTATCTTTTTCGCTGTAAATTAATTATCTACTCGGATTTTAAACGAACGAACGAAAAAAAAAATTTAACGCTATTCACCCCCCCCCCCCTCTAGCATTTCAAATTGATCCAACAATTGGTATCAGAGTGGGGGGTTGCTAAGATTTGGTGAAACCACCAATCTAGCCATTTTACAGATTTTTTTTTCTTTTTAATTCTATTTATTTCAGATTTATTTCGCTTTGTTACTTTTACTCCCGCACTACTAATCCAAGACGCGAGTCTTGGTACATTTTTGTGTGTTTTTGTCGTTGCTAGTTTCTTCGTCTTCGTCTCCTTGTGTCTTTTGTTCTAATGGCCCATCTCGAGGGTTTTTAGCACCGTCCGACCTCCGTTTTACAATGGAGATGACTTCCGTTATTGGAAGGGTCGGATGGAATGCTTTCTCAAAACCCAAATCGAGATGTGGATCATAATCCAAACGGGATTCACACTTCCGACTAACGAAGTGGGTGAATCCTTGGATTATGACCAATGGACCATTGCGACAAAAAGACAAGTCGAAGCCGACGCTAAGGCAACTCAAATCCTTCAATGCGGCTTATCCAAGGAAGAGCTAAATCGCGTCGGCCCCTTTATAAGCGCAAAGGACCTTTGGACAAAACTAGTGGAGCTACACGAAGGGACCGATGAAGCCAAGGTATGTAAGCGTGATCTTCTATTCAATAAACTATATAACCTAAAAATGCAGGAACACGAGTCCGCGACGCAACTCCATGCCCGTGTCCAAGACATAGTCAACAACCTACACGCAATCGGGCAAAAGGTCAAAAACCGCGACCTTATAAGGTATGTTCTAAACTCTTTTCCGAGGACTACCTTGTGGGCATCCATGGTCGATGCCTACAAGGTCTCCAAGGAACTTTCTAAACTTAGGTTAGATGAACTCTTTTCTGATTTTGAACTTTATGAGCAGTCTAACTCGGAACCCGAGAAGGGTATAGCACTTTTTGCAGGTTCGAGGAAGAAAACCTCAAGCAAGCCACCCCCGAAGGAAGAAGAGGATGAGTCGGATTCGGAGGTCGACTCGAAAATGGAAGCCAAACTAGTCAACTTAGTTCAGAGGATAGTCAAGTGCCGAAAATGATCCGTCACTCGACCCAACGAAGGTAAGCCTAAAAGTTCAAACATAAGATGTTATGAATGCAACAGGTTTGGACACATTAAGTCCGAATGCCCAAAACTCAAGAGCAAGGCACCAAAACATAAAAAGGCACTCAATGCTACTTGGGAAGAAGCTTCCGAGGAAGAAGACAACGATCGAGTCCTTATGGCTAAACCGGTGGAATCGGAGATGGAGTTGGAACCGGAACCTGAATCGGAAACCGAAGACGAGTCGGACTGCGAAACACTATTCAAGACAAGCCACGGATATGCATCCGGTTCAAAAGATACACTCAAGGTGAGTCAGTCTCTTATTACTACTCTTTATAGTGCAATTAAGTTTTTAAATAAAAAGTTAGCTAAGTTCGAGTCCAAGGTCGAGACCCTGGTTGAGGAAGTTAAACTCCTCATACACGAGGTCTCCCTAACCTCTTCGACTAGTCGAGTTCAAGAGGACTCAACTCGGATTGAAAAACTCGAAGTTGAGAACTCACTCTTGAAAAGTCAAGTCTAAGATCTTAGGAATACGTTGGAAAGGTTTACTTTGGGATCCAAAGGGCTTGACCTCCTACTTGGATCGCAAAGGGCCGTGTACAACAAGGTCAGACTAGGTTTTAGCTCAAACACGACCAATAAGTCGTATATGTCGATTGTAAGTCGACATAAAAAATGTGTTCAAGCATGGGTCCCTAAGACCACCTTGATTTCAAACTTAGGATCAAACCAGTACTGGGTTCCCAAGGACCAAATCCACTATGTGGAGAGACCAAATCGATTCAACGGTCCAGGGGGAGCTAGTACGAAATTTGTTTGCATTTTAACTTAGAATTTGCATGCTTAGGTTTTTATTTAGTTTGATTTTTCTTTTTAGAATGGTTAGATAGGACTATAACTCGTCAATACTTGATAACATAGTACCAGGACGCGGCGAGATGATAGTACGCTAGGAAAGCGGAGTCTTGTGTATTCGGGCTAGATAAGGCGTATCTAGTTCGGTGGACTTGACCGAGCGGAACTAGCTGAAGCTACCTCGCCGTATCCTAGACTAGTTAGACCAGGAAGTGGTCTTAGGTGAGTCAAGTCTCTATTTTCTTGAAAATGGCTTTGTCTAAGGAAGTGGTCATTTTTCCGATCAAAGAAGGCCTCTGTGCCTCGCCACGACCTGGAAGCCATGATCTTGAAAAGGTGATTTGATGAGCCTAAGGTCAAATCCGAATCTAACACAAGGTTGACAAGTGTTTAAGTCATTTAATTTAATCCAACTAAAATTGGTAGTCATCTCACAAGAACATATAGGATTAACATGTTTGATCATGTAGACATGGGTGAGATGATTTAGGTTAATAATTTTCAACCAATTTTTTTTAAATCCAATATCCGATTCAACTACCTTGCGTGTAGGATCAATGGATGTTGGACAGTGGTTGCTCCTGACACATGAACGGGGATCAACTCAAGTTTTCGAAGCTTCGATTCAAACGACAAGGATTGATAGCCTTCGGAAATAACGGCAAGCTCAAAATCATCGGATCAGGTGAAATTGAGCATAACTCAAATTTTGTCATTCAAAACATTTTATTAGTAGAAAATTTTCAATATAATCTTCTCAGTGTATGCCAATTGTGTGATAATAACTATAAGGTTATATTTCTAGAAAATGAATGTGTAATTAATACAAACGAAACCTCTAAAACAATTCTTAAAGGGACTAGAAATAACAACATTTACACTATCAACTTAATTAACTCCTCAACTAAGTGTCTTATGACACGGCAAGAGGAATCATGGTTGTGGCACCGACGACTCGGTCACTCACACCCAAGACTCATCCACAAGATGAGTCAGAGTGATTTAGTCAGAGGTTTGCCTAACCTCAACAACTTGGATAATAAAATATGTAATGCTTGTCAACAAGGTAAACAATCTAGGACACAACATCAACTAACTAGTCAAGAACGAACCAAAAGTGTGCTTGAGCTCCTACACATGGATCTATTTGATTCACACGGAGCTAAGTCACTTAATGGAAGTAAATTCTATTTAGTCATTATTGATGACTACTCTAGATTTACTTGGGTTAGGTTCATCAAACACAAAAGTGATACCCTAGGTCAATTAATCAACCTATTTAAGTTAATAGGAAATCAACAAAGCATTAAAATCAAAAGACTTAGGACTGATCATGGTGGTGAATTCGAAAACCATAGGTTTACAGAATTCTGTAACCTAAATGGATACCACCATAGGTTTACAGAATAGGATCCTTATGGTAAAGAGGCACCTTAAGACCTCATACGAGATTTATCACGATAAAATACCTAACATCAAGTATTTTAGGGTATTTGGGTGTAAGGTACATATCCTAAACACTAAAGATTACCTAGGGAAATTTACATCCAAAACTACGACCAAAATCTTTCTAGGATACTCGACTACAAGTAGAGCTTATAGAGTATATAACCATGACACCCTTAGAGTCGAGGAAACTATCAATGTAGTATTCGATGAAGGACACGAACCTACAAAACCCCTGGCAACCCCAATTAGCGAGCCGATTCATATTAGACCTAACTCTGATCCGGAGATCAGGTCTAGTGACCTAAGTCAACAAAGTCACTCTATTGATCAAGTGATAGATGACTCCAACCAAACTAGAACTCAAACAAGCCATCCTATGGATCAAGTTGTAGACTCAAACCCAAATCAAACTAGGACTCAAACGAATCATCCTATCGACCAAGTGATAGGTGATCCAAGTCTAGGAGTTTGAACTAGAGCCTCATACAGAAACCATAGTCAAATATCTTTGATTTCTAAAATTTAACCCAAAACTATTGACCAAGCTCTTCTTGATCCCGATTGGATTATTGCAATGCAAGAAGAGTTGGCTCAATTCACTAGGAATGAAGTATGGGAATTAGTACCACCACCTAAAGATAAAACAATCATTGGAACAAGGTGGGTGTTTAGAAATAAAATTGATGATAAAGGTGAAGTAGTTAGAAATAAAGCTAGACTAGTTGCTAAAGGGTTTAGTCAAGTCGAAGGTTTAGATTACGACGAGACCTATGCCCCAGTAGCTAGATTAGAGTCCATTCGAATGCTATTAGCATATGCAGCACATCGAGGATTTAAATTGTTTCAAATGGATGTGAAATCTGCATTCTTAAATGGATACATTAAAAAAGAAGTTTACGTTAGTCAACCCCCCGGTTTCGAAAGTTTAGACAAACCCGATCATGTCCTTAGATTAAAGAAAGCGCTTTATGGACTTAAACAAGCTCCGCGAGCTTGGTACGAGAGACTTTCGATTTATCTTAAGTCTAAAGGCTTTAACCAAGGTGTAGTTGACCCAACCCTTTTCGTCAAAACCTTAGGTAAAGACATATTCATAGCCCAAATCTACGTAGATGATATTATTTTCGGAACCACCAACTCAATCCTACTAAATGAGTTTATTTCACTTATGGAAAGTGAATTTGAAATGAATTTAGTAGGCGAATTAAGTTTCTTCTTAGGATTACAAATTAAACAAACTAAAGATGGAATATACCTACATCAACACAAATATACTAGGGAATTAATTAAACGCTTTGGAATGCAAGACGCTAAAATTATTAATACCCCAATGGCAACTAATGTTAATATAGAAGAAGTAATTGGAAACCAAATTGATTTAAAATACTATAGGAGCATAATAGGGAGTCTCCTTTACTTAACTGCAAGCCGACCTGATATCTTATTTGCAGTGAGTATGTGCGCAAGGTTTCAAACCTGTGCCAAGGAGTCTCACCTAACTCTAGTCAAGTGTATCCTTAGATATCTAAAGGTTACACTTAATGTCGGTATTTGGTATCCTAGATCTACCGCGTTCGAACTAACCGACTACTCTGATTCGGACTATGCCGGTAGTAATCTTGATAGAAAGAGAACGAGTGGTTGTTGTCAACTTCTCGGCTCGAGTCTAGTGAGTTGGTGCAGTAGGAAGCAACACTGTGTTGCCTTATCTACCACCGAAGCCGAATACATCGCGATGGGTGAGTGTGTCACTCAACTTCTTTGGATGAAACACACTCTCCGCGACTTTAAGTTAGATTTTACGAATACTAAACTTCACGTAGATAACATTAGTTCAATTAATCTTACTAAGAATCCGATATGTCACTCTAGGACCAAACATATAGAAGTCAAACACCATTTCATTCAAGAACATGTGGCCAACGGAGCCATACAACTCGAATACGTCGAATCGAAGTCTAACTTAGCAGACCTATTTACTAAACCCCTACCCGAAGCCGAATTTAGTCTATTAAGACGAAAATTGGGCATGTGCATAATAGAATAGGAACTTGCAGATTATATTTTCTTACTACTATTTCTTAAATTTCATTTTCATGGAACTAGCATAGGACATACCTTAGATATCATGCACCTATAGATTTAAGGAGCCAATACATCTCACAACACATAGGACTAATGTGTTTGTGTACTTAGCCACGTAGATGGGCATGAGATGTTAGGACCTTACTCCTGGTTCCAGATGTAGAGCTAGTGCATCGTCATGAACCACGGAGTATAATCATACATACTAATCGACTCTGACCAGGACTGGTTGATCTTTTATATCAATCAAGTCAGATATGAGTCGAACATTTTATAGATGAACTTATTTTCAATATATTATTTTCAAAATAATGTGGAACATGCTTGGACTTTAAATTTAACACTTATTTTTGTTTTCCACACACACCCTCACTCTTTTCGATATATGGCAAAAGGGGGAGAAAAAGGCCAAAGTTAAGGGGTCAAATTTTTAAATTTTTTGGTTTAACTCTTACTTTATATTTAAACCAAAAGTTAACTATAAGTTTTGAAAACTTATTAAAGGCCAAGTTAAGAGAATTCTTAACTTAAACTTATTTGTGACACCAACATTTTACTTATTTTTAATGTTTTACTTAAGGGGGAGAAAGGGTCAAGTTAAGAAGAACTCTTAACTTAAACGTTTTACTAAGGCCAACTTTAAGTAATTACTTAAAGCAACCCTCAAGGGGAGGATTAAGGTCTTTTTCAAGACTCACCCTCGGTCAAAGGGGAGGTTTCCTCAAGGGGGAGTACTTGAAGAAAATCCTTACTACTCTAACTTAATCTTCTTTATTTTATGTTGTTTCTAATGCACATTATTCTTCATGCTTGCTATTTACTTAACTTTGTATGTGGGTTTGCCATAAATCAAAAAGGGGGAGATTGTTGGTGCAGTAGGCACCTAGGTCGAAACTAAGTTTTGATTATAGAAAATGATACAAAGTTAAGCTCATGTCGTTATCTCACGAGCTGAATCGAGTGTGAAGAAGATTGCTAAAGCTGGAGCTGAAGGCTAGCGACACCCGGAAGAAGCCGGGAGGTCGGGCGACACTCGAGTGACTTCGGAGGGAGCCGAAGGAATCGAGTGGAAGGCCGAAAGCAAAAGTGACATGGTAAGTATCGAGGTAAGCTTGTGTGTGCGAGTGTAAGTGAGGTCGTATCCTCCTTACGGGGATGGTCTTAAGCATAGATCCGACCAAAGACATCCCATCGATGGTCTAGGTCGAGATCGGACGGTCGAAGGCCATCGAAATAATGTTTTCTTTGAGCTAACTTTGCCTTGGAGGACTCATTAGTCGACCGGCCAAAACAATGATCAGCTGAGGTCGTCAGATTCGACCGTGTCGCTATATCGATCGACTGATGATGGCCATCAGTCGACTGATGGTCAATGATCAGCTTCGAGGAGTCAAGGCTTATCACCCCTTTTCAAAGAGATTGGTGCTCAATTTTGATTGGCTAGGGTTCCCTCGAAAAGGGGCTCAAAGGCTATAAAAGGAGGGTCAATCCTAGGGTTTATTCATCAATTCAAAAGCTTCCAAAAGCCTCCGCCAAGCTACAACCTTTCCGACAACGAAGTGCTTTCTCTCCGACGTCTAGGTCTTAATTTCTTTCTTATTGTAACGTCGGCTTTAGCTTTTATTTTAAGTTCATTTCTTTAAATCTTTCAGAGCTTTTATCATATACGAGGAGAGGGGGAGTGTCCCTCTACCTCAAGTTCTTTCCTTCTTGTATCGATTAACTCCTACCTCCAACGAGGAGGAGTTCCTTTAGTGCTTTTGCCCTCCGTACATGGTCAAGGACCACTAGGGCCTTGGAGTAGTAGCCAAAGGCTACGAACCAAGTAAAAAGAATTGTCTCTTATACTTATTGCTTATCTTTTCCGCTACAAATTAATTATCTACTCGGATTTTAAACGAACGAACGAAAAAAAAGTTTTAACGCTATTCACCCCCCCCCACTAGCATTTCAAATCGATCCAACAGTTAGGCCCATGTTCAACTATGTTTTGGTCCGCTAACCACTCCTAACCCTAGGACATGCTTTGGAGAGTATTAGGAAGGGTGGAAATCTATTAGATATGGATTAGAAGAAGTGTTTAGGGTGAGTATCAATTTTAAGGTGTGTGAAAGTTCATTGTTGAACTTTGCCTTAATTTTGATTGTTTAGAGTTCCTATTGCTTATGGACTCTCCAAGGACATTGTTGGTGCAATGGTCAAGGGAGAGCAAGCCTTAGGGGGAGATATTCATCATGGGAAGATGGATGTGTAATTTCCTCATGGGAGGAAAATTTAGGAGTGCCTCTCTTAAGTGATATGGGACTTATCACTAGAAAGATTGTAGGTGTGTGTTTTCCTCCAAGGGAGAGATTGTAAGATCTCATTGGGATATGAGACATTCATACCCTTGGAGAGGACCTTTTTGATGTATGTCAAAAAGAGGGAGAAGTTACCAATTGGGATAGTTGGAATTCTCATTGGGACGTGAGAATTACCAATTGGGGATAATTGGTAGACTTGAGTTTGGTTTTGTCCAACATCAAAAAGGGGGAGATTATTGGTACAATCGGCCCAGGACTCGAGTTTGACTCGAACTGTATTTTGATGTTAGACAAAACGTATGACATGGGATTGTCAAGGGAATTCCAACATGGGTTGGCCACGTAAATACAAGTGTGTAGCCTTGGTGGTGAAAAGTCCAAGCATAGGGCTTGATGTTAAGCCACGTAAGTCCAAGTGTGTAGCCTTGGCAGTGAAAGTCCAAGCATGGGGCTTGGCGTGGAAAATCAAAGAATGAGGCTTTGTGTGGGAAGTCTTGAGGACTTGGCAAGTTCACTAGGCTCGGGGTCTTTGAGTCAGTGAAGGATGACATTGTGAAGCCGTGCGCTTGGTGCATCAGAGGGACCGTCGGACGGGGAGCGAATGGAGTGAGGCCCATGGGAAGCATACTTCAAGGGCAAGAGATGAGAAGGATGACATTGCGAAGTCGTGCGCTTGGTGCATTCGAGGGACGTAGGCCGAGGGAAGAGAGCTTCGGTGGGGAACTCCATGAGAGGATGAGGTGGACTTTGCCAAGTGGCTAAGACTGAGAGTCGGATGCTCAAACGTGGTGTTTGAGGGATTACCCAATGGTCGAATGCTCAAACAACTTGGTGTTTGAGGTTTTACCCGACATCAGTCGACTGGTATAGGTACCAATCGACTGCTCTAGGTTGATTGGACTCGACCGGTGTTCAACTTACTGTGTTACGAACATCGGTATCCGAGGAGGGACGATCGACTGACGCACTCATCACCAACTGATGATGGAGATCAGTCGACTAATTGGGGCAAATTCGGGCACAAGACACTTTCCAATCGAGTGATTGCACTGAGCAATTGACTGATGGGGTTACCAGTCAATTGATAGGTATGATCAGTTGACTGATGGTTATCTGTTGGGGTTTTGCCAATGTAGATTCGGCCGTTGCGAGACAACGGATACAACAGCAGTCGAATGGAGGTCACGAGAAGTTGACTAATCGACGTAAAATCAGCCCGGGGCAAGCATAAAAGGAGGAACTTAGGGGAGGATTTCAACATGACTTTTGGGGAGATTTTGGAGGGGAATTACTCTGCATTCCAGACCTTCAAGAGCAATCAATAAGCAAGTGTTCAAAGCGAAGATTGTAAAGTGTTCTTTACTTGTGTTTCTTCTTGTATTTGTATTTGCTTATATTACTTAGTGTAATTTCTTGTACGAGATTTCTCCACCTCTGATATGTTGTCGAGAAGGAGTTTGAGTATTGTCGTGTGCATCTCTAGAGCTCGTTGAGCTCGCCCCGTGGAGTAGGAACCCCAAGGTTTCGAACCACGTATATCATTGTCTCTTGTGTGCTTGTGTGTATTTGTATATCTTCTTAGTATTATTATTGTTATTTCGCTGCGCTAACAAGATTGTAGATGTAAGAACTATCGAATTCTACTGTACACGCGATTTGGGCTATTCACCCCCCTCTAACCGGCCACTAATCCTCCAACACATTTATTTATACTGCAATCTTACAGAGCACATCCAAATGGAAAGCCTTCCATAGTTGGTTTTTCGGGTTTCACACTAAAACTCCAACAAAAAACACAACTTGAAGAAAGACTGCCAGCTGCCAAACTACCAAAGAACCTATTGTCTACAAGTACTCAAACAGATTCTCCTGACCAAACAGAAAACTGGCCCTTAAAATAAGAACCATATCTCCGCCAACAATCTAAACTTCAGTCTCAAGTACAAACCTTAACCGCAGAAAAGGTGAAATTACTGATTGAAAAAATAGTCGAATCTTCTCCAAATTCAACAATACAAATATCAACTATCAGAAGATGAATGGAGGAGCTCCTGCAAACACACAGATGTTGGAGCTGAAAGCTCTAAGTTATGTTTTGGTTTTTGATAAAGGTTTAAGTATGAGAAATCCAAGGGTGGACCTTGGTGAAAAGTCCATTATGGTTAATTCCTTGGCAGGTGAGAAATCCAAGGGTGGACCTTGGTGAAAAGTCCAAGACGATTAATTCCTTGGCAGCTGGAAATTCCTTGCAGGGGTGTAAAGTGAAAAGTCCAAGAGGGGTGATTCCTTGGTAGTAGAGAAATTCCTTGCGGGAGTGACAAGGTGAAAAGTTCAAGAATGGCTGATGACCGAAATCTTGGCAAGTAAAGGGTCTCAGGGTAGAGTCTTTACTAGGCGTGTTTCAGTCTTAGAGCTGACTGAAACAATGGATCTTAAGGACAACAATGAGTTGACACCTCAATTGTTGCTTTTACTGCATTCATCAGGTGGAGAAACTTGTCGTTGACAAGGTATAGTCGAGTCGGTGCCTCGACTGCTCCGGAGCAGTCGAGGTGCCACTTCGACTGGTCTTGTGTAGCGGTCAGCGGTGGGAGTCGAAGCTCGACTACTACAGGGCAAGTCACAGTCGAGGCGGCGCCTCAACCGATCCTGAGCTTAAGGATATAGACGCAAGCCACACTCACCCAGCGCCTCGACTGAGGCAGGACAATCTTGTGAATCTTAACGGGTTCGACTGCAACAGAATAATTTTTTTTCCACCTATGCAGTCGAAGTAGCGCCTCGACTATCCCTTCGTAGAAACACATAGACGTAAGGCGCGCTCGACTGGCACCTTGACTAGTGGGAAGTAAGTTCGAGATTCTAGCGAGAAAATTCTATATGTTTCTCCATGTGTCTGGTTTTTACAGGTTCTCTCTAGAATGGCTGACTAAATACTTTGAATCGAGGACACTTTCCAAGCTTCAAGGATTGCATGTGAATTAATGATTGGAGATGAGACCAAGGATCGTGGGATTAGGGTTTACACAGAAACAAAAACATGGAGGAGTTCTCTTCGAGAAAAAAATAACTTTTACAACGCTCTGGCACTGTTCTTGCTGCTATTGATTGACAACGATTCTTCATTTAGATTTCTTGCTCATGGTCGATTGCTCTTCTAAAAAAAGCCACACTCATTGCTCCTGTTGTTGTAAACTTTCTGCTCTGCTAGTGTTCTATCAACCTGGACGGCTGGAATCATTGCTGCACTCATGATAATCTTGCTAATTCTTCGTCTCAGCTATAAAGGTTTCGTTTGTTGGATTTGCTTCACTTCTTTCTATTTGTGATTGTCTAGAATTGCATATATGTCAAGGTTCTGTGTTTAGCTATTGCTTATCATTTCATTCAAATTCTTGTATTAAATTCATATCTAGAGAGTCTGAAAGTTGTAATTTTATTTAAGAGGTTTCTCCACCTTTGAAGAATTCTTCAAAAAAGAGAAAAGATAGAGGTTAGCCTTGGACTAGCAGCTCTAGGAGAGAGCTGTGAACCAAGTAAAATCGGCTGCGTCGTTTTGTGTATTGGGTGTTGTGTTTGTTGTGCTCTGTGTGTGATCAGGTTGTCGTTAGATTTTTCGTTGTGTCTTTTCATTTGAAAAATAAAAAAAAATACATATCTCCCCCTTCTTGTGTAGTTATTGGTCCTATCAAGAGGTATCAGAGCTAGGGCTCTATTTACCAAGTCTAATAACCTTAGAGTCATAGTCATGCAAGAGCGATTCAGCACAAATCGACCTCCATTTTTCGATGGAACTAACTTCAAATACTAGAAGAGTCGAATGGAGTACTATCTCATGACTAAGATAGAGATGTGATTCTCTGTAACGGAGGGCTTCGTTACTCCGGTAGATGACACTGGTAATGTCTTGGGGTCTGCTCATTGGACGAACGAGCAAAAGCGCAAAGCACAGGCAAATGCTAAAGCCATTGTAACCTTATAGTGCGGCCTGGAAAAGGAGCAACTGAATAAAGTTGGGCCTTTCAGCAGTGTGCGGGACTTATGGAACAATCTACTTGAGTTGCACGAGGGTACTAGGGACTGTTGGTGCAGTGGGCACCTAAGTCGAACCTGAGTTTTGATTATAGCAAATGATACAAAGTTAAGCTCATTTTGTTATCTCATAAAAGGTTGAGGTAAGCTCGTGTGAGTGAGTGTAAGTGAGGTCGTGTCCTCCGTACGAGGACTTCCTTAGGCGACAATCCGACCAAGACCTCCTATGGAAGGTCTAAGTCAAAATCGGATGGTAAATGACCATCGTACTTACTTATTTCTTGAGCTAACTTTTCATTGCAGCTGGAAACTCTGCCATCAGTCGACTGATGGCTTGTATCATTCGACTTATGCCTCCAGCAGTTGACTGGTAAGGGTAGCAGTCGACTGATGGTCAAAGATCAACCTCGAGGATAGTCTAATCTTATCTCCATTTCTCAAGGGCTAGGTGGCATCTTCTCATGAAACCCTATCTCAACGATTAGGATTTCACAAGGCTATAAAATAAGGAGTTCACCCCTTTTCATCAATGCTAAGTGCTCCAATTTGCTTCTACAATGCTGTTCTTCTACTACGACCTCCCTACGACAAAGCGCTGCCAAAACGACGACAACTCATGCTCAACCTTCTATTCTTTTAGTTGTCGGTAAAAAGTTTACTTAAAGTTTGTTTCAAATTCTATAATCTTCTTATTTTTTAGAGCTTTACTGGCAACGGGAAGAGGGGGAGTGTCCCTCTATCTCTACTTATTGAATATTCTTGTACTCGCTTACTCCTACCTCTAACGAGGAGGAGTGTTTTTAGTGCTTTGCTCTCAGTGCGTGGTCTAGGACCGTTAGGGCCTTGGATTAGCAGCCAAAGGCTGTGAACCAAGTACAAAAAAAATTGTTATTTTTATTTTCCACTGCATTCTTCTTTTTACTTGTAAAAAAAAACAAATCGAAAAGCTTTCCTGATCGCTATTCACCCCCCCCCTCTAACGACTCTAAACGATCCAACAATTGGTATCAGAGCCAGGGGTGCTAAGATTTAGTGAAAACACCAATCTAGTTTTTTTACAGATTTATTTTCTTTTTTATTTCTGTTTATTTCAAGTTTTTACAAGCTCTTTCGTTCATTTAAATTCTCTCTCGCACTACTAATCCAAGACGCAAGTCTTGGTACATTTCACTTGTTTTTGTCATTGCTACATTTCTTCTTTTTTACTTGCTCTTTTTGTGTCAATGGCCCATCTCGAGGGTTTTAGCACCGTCCGACCTCCATTTTACAATGGAGATGACTTCCGTTATTGAAAGGGTCGGATGGAGTGCTTCCTTAAGACCCAAATCGTGATGTGGATCATAATCCAAATATTATTCACACTTCCGACTAACGAAGTGGGTGAATCTTTGGATTATGACCAATGGACCAATGCTGCAAAAAGACAAGTCAAAGCCGATGCCAAGGCGCCTCAAATCCTCCAATGCAGTTTGTCCAAGGAGAATCTCAATTGCGTCGGCCCCTTCATTAGTGTAAAGGACTTGTGGACCAAATTAGTGGAACTACACGAAGGAACCGACGAAGCAAAGGTATGCAAACGGGACCTTCTTTTTAATAAATTATATAATTTAAAAATATAGGAACATGAGATGGCGACTCAATTACGTGCTCATGTACAAGACATCGTCAACAATTTGCACGCCATCGGACAAAAGGTCGAAAACCGCAACCTAATAAGATATGTTTTGAATTCATTTCCTAGGACTACCTTGTGGGCATCCATGGTCAATGCCTACAAGGTCTCTAAGGACTTATCAAAAATTAGGTTTGATGAATTATTTTCAGAATTCAAACTCCACGAACAGTCTAATTTGGTACCAGAGAAAGGTATAGGTCTTATTGCAGGTCAAAAGAAGAAACCCGCAAGTGAGCCACCCCCGAAGGAAGAAGAAGACGAGTACGAGTCAGAGGTCGATCCGCAGATGGAGACCGAACTAGTAAACCTAGTTCAGAGGATGATTAAGAGCCGAAAATGACCCGTCACTCAACCCAAGGAAGGTAAATCTAAAGCTAGTTCTAACATTAGGTGTTTTGAATGCAACAAGTTCGGACATGTCAAGTCGGAATGTCCGAAGCTCGAAAACAAAGCACTGAAGTTCAAGAAGATGCTCAATGCTATGTGGGAAGAGGCATCGGAGGAAGAAGACGATGACCTCGTCTTCATGGCTAAACCAACCAAATCGGAGTCAAAGTCCGAATCTGAGCAAGAATCTGAGCAAGAATCTGAACTCGAGGATGAGTCGGACTATGAATCTTTATTCAAGACATGCCATGGATATACATCCGATTCAAGAGATACTCTCAAGGTAAGTCAGTCCCTCATTAGTACTTTATACAATGCAGTTAAGTTTCTAACTAGGAAGTTAGCTAAGTCCAAGTCCAAGGTCGAGACCCTGCTCGAGGAGGTTAAACTCCTTAAACACAAGGTCCCCCTAACCTCTTCGACTAGTCAAGTTCAAGAATAGGACTCAACTCGAGTTGAAAAGCTCGAAGTTGAGAACTCACTTTTGAAAAGTCAAGTCGAAGATCTTAGGAACACGTTGGAAAGGTTCACTTTGGGATCCAAAGGACTTGACCTCTTACTTGGATTGCAAAGGGCAATGTAGAGCAAGGTCGGGTTTGGGTTTAGGTCAAATACGACTAACAATTCATATTTGTCAATCGTATGTCGAAATAGAATACATGTCCAAGCATGGGTCCCTAAGACCACTTTGATTTCTCAATTAAGATCTAACCAGTACTGGGTTCCCAAGGACCAAATCCACTATGTGGAAAGACCGAACCGATTCAATGGTCCCGAGGGAGCTAGTACAAAACTTATTCGTGCTATGACTTAGAAATTGCATGCTTAGTTTTTTTTTTTTTTTTTTTTGAATGGTTAGATAGGGAATATAACTCATCAATACTTGATAACATAGTACTAGGACGCGGCAAGATGATAGTATGCTAGGAAAGCGAAGTCTTGGATACTCGAGCTAGATAAGGTGTATCTAGTTCAATTCAATTGACCGAGTGGAACTAGCTGAAGCTACCTCGCTGTATCCTAGACTAGTTAGACTAGGAAGTCAACTTAAGTGAGTCAAGTTACTATTTTCTCGAAATTGGCTTTTTCTAAGGAAGTGGTCATTTTTTCGATCAAAGAAGGCCTCTGTGCCTCACCACGACCTGGAAGCTAAGATCTTGAAAAGGTGACTTGATGAGCTTAGGGTCAAATCCGAATCTAACGCAAGGTTGACTAGTTTCGATTTATTAAAATTAATTAAGTAAAAGTGAATTCATCTCACAAGAACACATAAGGATAACATGTTTGATCATGTAGAAATGTGTGAGATGACCCAGGACTAATAATCTTCAACTAACCCTTAAATTCCAATATCCGATCCAACTACCTTGTGTGTAGGATCAATGGATGTTGGATAGTGGTTACTCCCGACACATTACCGGGGATCAACTTAAGTTTTCAAAGCTTCAATTCAAACGACAAGGATCGGTAGCTTTTTGGAAACAATAGCAAGATCAAAATCATCGTCGGATCAAGTGATATTGAGCTCAACTCAAACTTTATCATTCAAAATTTTTTACTAGTTGAAAATTTCGAATATAATTTAATTAGCATAAGTCAGTTGAGTGATAATAACTATAAGGTCATATTTCTAGAAAATGAAAGCGTAGTTAAAACAAATGAAACCTCTAAAACAATCCTTAAAGGAACTAGGAATAACAACATCTATACTATTTATCTACCTATCCTCAACCAAATGTCTTATGACACAGCAAGAGGAATCTTGGTTGTGGAACTAACGACTCGGTCACTCGCACCCAAGACTCGTCCATAAGATGAGTCAGAGTGGCTTGGTCAAAGGTTTGCCCAACCTTAACAACTTAGACAATAAAATTTGTAATGCTTGTCAACAAGGTAAACAATCTAAAACACAACATCAACTAACTAATCAAGAAAGAACCAAAAGTATTCTTGAGCTTCTACATATGGATCTATTCAATTCACATGGAGCTAAGTCACTTAATGGTAGTCAATTCTGCTTAGTCATAATTGATGACTATTTTAGGTTTACCTGGGTTAGGTTCATCAAATATAAAAGTGATACCCTAGATCAACTCATTAACTTGTTTAAACTAATCAAAAATCAAAAGAACCTTAAAATTAAAAGACTTAGGAGCGATTATGGTGGTGAATTCGAAAACCACAAGTTTACAGATTTCTGTAACCTAAATGGATATCACCATGAATTCTCATGTCCTAGAACCCCACAACAAAATGGCCTAGTCGAACGTAAAAATAGAACCTTACAAGAAGATGCTAGGACAATGCTAAACGAATATAACCTCCTTGATAGGTTTTGGGCAGAAGCCGTTAGTACGACTTGCTATGTCCAAAATAGGATCCTTTTGGTAAAGAGGCACCTTAAGACCTCGTACAAAATCTATCACGACAAATTACCTAACATCAAGTACTTTAGTGTATTTGGATGTAAGGTACATATCCTGAACACTAAGGAATACCTAGGAAAGTTCACCTCCAAAACCTCTATCGGAATCTTCTTAGGATACTCGACTACAAGTAGAGTCTATAGGGTATACAACCATGACACCCTTAGAGTAGAAGATACCATTAATGTAGTGTTCGATGAAGGACACGAACCTACAAAACCCGTAGCAACACCAACTAGTGAACCGACTTATACCAGACTCAACTCCGACCCTGAGATCGAGTCTAGTAATAATCCTAACCCAAATCCAATGAGTCTTCCTATCGACCAAGTGATAGGTGACCCTAACCCAAGTCAAATTAGGATTCAAACGAATCATGTTGGTGCAGTAGGCACCTAAGTCAAACTTGAGTTTTGATTATAGCAAACGATACAAAGTTAAGCTCATGTTGTTATCTCATGAGCTGAATTGAGTGTGCAGAAGAGTGCTATAGCTGGAGCTGAAGGCTAGCGACACCCGGAGGAAGCCGCGGTGGTCGGGCGACACTCGAGTGACTTCGGAGAGAGCCGAAGGAATCGAGTGGAAGGCCGAAAGCGAAAGAAACACAGTAAGTATCGAGGTAAGCTCGTGTGTGTGCCAGTGTAAGTGAGGTCGTATCCTCCTTACGGGGATAGGCTTAAGCGTAGATCCGACCCAAGACATCCCATCGGTGGTCTAGGTCGAGATCGGATGGTCAGAGGTCGTCGAAATAATGTTTTTGTTTAGCTAACTTTTCATTTACTTGGAGGACTCGACAAGCTGTCAATCGATCTACTATCTCACGATCGACATTCGATCGATGTCGCCATCAGCGTGATGATGGCTATCGATCGTGATGGTCGGATCGGATCGAGGAGTCAAGGCTTATCACCTCATTTCAAGGGGAGTGGTGCTCAATTTTGATTGGCTGAAGTTCCTCTCGAAAAGGGGCTCAAAGGCTATAAAAGGAGGACCTATCCTAGGGTTTCATCATCAATTCTAAGCTTCCAAAAGCCTCGACAAAGCTACAACTCTCCAACAACGAAGTGCTTCCTCTCCGACGTCTAGGTTTAAATTGTTTTTATTTTGTTACGTCGGTATAAGCATTATTTCAGTTTATTGCTTTACTTTCTCGGAGTTTTTATCGTAACGAGGAGGGGGTGAGTGTCCCTCTACCTCAAGCTTTTGGTGTGCTCTTGTATCGATTAACTCCTACCTCTAACGAGGAGGAGTTCTTTAGTGATTTGCCCTTCGTGCGTGGTCAAGGACCACTAGGGTCTTAGAGTAGTAGCCGAAGGCTACGAACCAAGTAAAAATATTATTGTGTCTTTATTTTTATTGTGTTTTTTCCGCTGCATTTACTTGTGTCTCAACGAACGATTTCGAATGTAAAAGAAAAGGTTTATCGCTATTCACCCCCCTCTAGCGATCCGCTTCGATCCAACAATTGGTATCAAAGCCGGGGGTGCTATGATTTGGTGAAACCACCGATCTAGTTTTTTACAGATTTTTTTCTTTTTTTCCTATTTATTTCGACTATATTTCATTTGGTTAGCCTTTTTCCCACACTACTAATCTAAGACGCGAGTCTTGGTACATTTTGTGTGTTTTTGTCGTTGTTAGGTTTCTCATCTTCATCTCCATGTCTATTTTGTATCAATGGACTATCTCGAGGGTTTTAGCATCGTCCGACCTCCATTTTACAACGGATGACTTCCGTTATTGGAAGGGTCGGATGGAATTCTTTCTTAAAACTCAAATCGAGATGTGGATCATAATCCAAACGGGATTCACACTTCCGCTAAGGAAGTGGGTGAATCCTTGGATTATGACCAATGGACCATTGCGATAAAATGAGAAGTCGAAGCCGATGCCAAGGCAACTCAAATCCTCCAATGCGGCTTGTCCAATGAGGAGCTTAATCGCGTCGGCCCCTTCATCAGCGCAAAGGACCTTTGGACAAAGCTAGTGGAGCTACACGAAGGGACCAATGAAGCCAAGGTATGTAAGCGTGATCTTTTGTTTAATAAATTATATAATCTAAAAATGTAGGAACATGAAATTGTGACACAAATTCAATAACCTACACGCGATCGGGCAAAAGGTCGAAAACCGTGATCGGGCAAAAGGTCGAAAACCGTGACCTTATAAGGTATGTTCTTAACTCCTTTCCGAGGACTACCTTGTGGGCATCCATGGTCAATGCCTACAAGGTCTCCAAAGATCTTTCGAAACTTAGGTTAGATGAATTATTTTCCAATTTTGAACTTCATGAGCAGTCTAACTTGGAACCTGAGAAAGGTATAGCACTTTTTCAGGTTCGAGGAAGAAAACCACAAGCAAGCCACCCCCGAAGGAAGAAGAGGATGAGTCCGATTCGGAGGTCGACTCGGAAATGGAGGTCGAACTAGTCAACCTAGTTCAGAGGATAGTCAAGGGTCGAAAATGAACCATCACTCAACCTAATGAAGGTAAACCTAAAAGTTCCAATATTAGATGTTACTAGTGCAATAGGTTTGGACACATCAAGTCCGAATGCCCGAAACTCAAGAGCAAAGCACCAAAACACAAAAAGGCACTCAACTCTACGTGGGAAGAAGCGTCCGAGGAAGAAGACGATGATCGCGTCCTCATGGATAAACCGATTGACACGTTGATGGAGTCAGAACTGGAACATGAATCAGAAATCGAAGACGAGTCGGACTGCGAAGCACTATTCTAGACAAGCCATGGATATGCATATGGTTCAAAAGATACACTCTAGGTAAGTCGATCCCTTATTAGTACGCTTTATAGTGGAATTAGTTCTTAACTAGGAAATTAGCTAAGTTCGAGTCCAAGGTTGAGACTGTTGGCAATGTGCTATTCCTCGGAATGCTCATCGGCTCCCATGTCCCCGGATTAAAATTTTCACTAATGAAAACTAACCCGGATGGGATGAGTTTCCTAAGCACAACCAATTCGTCGTCGTGTCAATGACTCGAGCGATCGCTTGAACAAACTAGTTGTTCAAGCAACCAAACTCTTCTAGTCGATTAGCCGCGGAAGAGATGACGGACGGATTGCCGGTTTTTGTGTTTCTTATTCGGGGTCCATGATTATACAAATACATGCATATGTAAACTAGTATAATCAACATATACTAACATAAAGAACATAAGCTAGCATATCAAATAAGAACATGCAAAGAACAATAATAAAAGTTATAAAACTTTTATACCTCTTGATCTTCTATCGTATGTCCTAACCTCCTTGTAGACTTCGTGTGGGCAAAGATCCTCCACAAGTTGAAGCATCCTAGATCTTCTTCAATCCAAATAAAGAAGAACTCTCTTTCCCTTCTTGCTTGAGCCAACCACCAATCCACAAAGGATTGATGCCGCCGGCCACAAGAATAGAGAGAACAAAATGGAAACAAAACTCATCTCTTTTCTAGGACCAACCATCAAGCTCCAAGCATGATGTTTGCCGCCGGTCCAAAGAGAAGATGGAATGGAGTATGAAAGCCAACCGAAAGAGAAACACCAAGGGTATGGGCGCCGGCCAACACTTGGAGAAAGGAAAGGAAAACAATCCTCCTCCTTGTTGCCGCCCAAACCCTAGACAAACCTTTCCTAATTTCCGGCCAAGGATGAAGGGAAGGAGAATAGGTTGAGCTCCGGCCAAGGTATAGGGAACATGGATAGTGGCCGGCCAACACTTAGAAGGAAGAAGAAAAAGATCTTCATCTCCATGTTGCCGCCCACCCTAATCCCAAAACCCTAACCCTAGCCGCCCAACCCCAATCCTATCCCATCTAGGTTTTGGTTGCCGCCCAAGGGAAGCCATCCTAATTCCATCCAACCTAAGCCATAGAAGGAAAGGTAAAACTTGGGTGCCGGCCAAATCAAGGAGGAATAGGGAAGATGGGTTGCCGGCCAACAATTGGAAGAAGGAGAAGCCTTGTCGCCCAACACCATCAACCAAACCCTAACCCTAATCTCCTTTTCTTGCCGCCCAAGCCACCTTGTCTCAATTAGGCTTTTCTTCTCATTGCCGCCCAAGCCTAAGCCCATATTTATAGAACTTAGGAGAAAGTTGGTTATTGATGAGGTAGCCAAAAATATAGGAACTAATTCCCAATTTTCTTGCCGCCCAAGGGTAGCAAGGAATTAGTAAATTTTTTCTTCCTATAATCTTGCCGCCCAAGGTGGCATAAGAAAAAAAAATTTCACCAATTCTAATCTTAAATTTTTTTTTTTAACTAATTCTAATCTTGCCGCCCAAGGTGGCATAGAATTAGGAAACAAATTTTATCAATCTTTTAAACTTGCCGCCCACCTTATCCAACCTTTCCTCTCCCTTTTATATAGAGTTAGGTTTAGGCCTTGGTTTAATCTCCACCGTCGGTTCTAGGGTTTTAATCTCAACCATCGGATTTAGAGATTTAATCTCAACCGTCGGTTCTAGGGTTTTAATCCCAACCGTCGGATCTAGAGATTTAATCTCAACCGTCGGTTCTAGGGATTTAATCCTAACCGTCGGATCTAGAGATTTGTTTTCCATCATTTGATCTAGACTTCATGAGGCTTATTTTAGGCTACGATAGGGACCATGAGGAGGAGTTGGGTCTTGGCAACCCGATGGATCGGAACCACACAAACTTGATCCATCAATGATGTTCCATTCCACTAGAGGATCATCATCGAACTACCTCACCAACCCCCATAAATTAATATGGGCTCCATATATTATTTGTACATCCATCTCCCCGTGTTTAAGATATCGAATGTCTGTCAATTGATTGATTTACTGACCATCAATCAATTAACATCTAACTCCTCGAGTAGTACCACTCAACCTTATCATCATGTTGACTAAGTCAACCTGCAGGGTTTACATGATGAACCTTATGAGCTCCTCAAGGGGACATCATCAACCTAATATATAGGTCACGGTTTCCTCCTTTAATCAACGGCACACCATGTAAATAATATCATTTCCCAATTTACCGGGCATATTGATTTAATCCATAGAAATCTCACCCTCTGGTAAATCAAAGAAATAAATACTAAGTACATGTGCTCGTTATTATATCGGGATTAAGAGCATGTACAACATAATATCCAAGGTCCGATTCAATTATGTAGTCAGCAACAAATTGAATCACCTCTATGTCGGTCCTGCTCAATACACCTAAGTGTACTAGTGTAACTCTATGTTCAAGACAAAACAATACCAAGCTACACTACAACCATGCCAATGGTTTGTCCAAAACCATCTTGGTTGTGAGCCTTTACTTATATTCTACAAGGGACTGATAACATGATCTTCTGTGCCGTACCCAGGCACCATGTTATCTACAATGTAAAATATTAGACAATATGCACACATATAAATATAACGCACAAACAATGATCATGTGATTCTTATTTCAAAATAAAGATGTCCATACAAAAGAGCTAGGCTTTCAGAATACATCCCAACAATCTCCCACTTATACTAAAAGACTATGCTGTCATCATACTGCCATACATCTGATTCCCCTTCCCTCCACTTGCCTATCAAAGCTCTCACCAGAAGGGCCTTAGTGAAAGGGTCTACCAGGTCATCCTCTGATGCAATCTAGGCGACAGCTTACTTCTACCTCCTTTACGATTTCTCGTATCAGGTGGTACTTGCACTCTATGTGTTTACTAGCCTTATGGGCTCGTGGTTCCTTCGAGTTTGCAACTGCACCATTATTATCACAATAAATTGTGATAATTCTTGGCAAACCAGAAATCACATCCAAGTCCATCAGGAAGTTCCTGAGCCATACAGCTTCTTTGGCCACCTCATAGGCTGCCACATACACAGCTTCCATGGTGGAGTCCGCCACGCATTTCTGCTTGACACTCCTCCATACTATGGCTCCACCTCCCAAAGTAAACACAAACCCTGAGGTAGACTTACTATTATCCCTATCAGATTGGAAATCAGAATCCGTGTAACCCACAGGGAGTAATTGGTCTGCCCGGTAAACTAGCATATAATCCCTAGTCCTTCTCAGGCACTACAATATATGCTTTACCGCAGTTCAATGTCCATGTCCTGGATTACTCTGATATCTACTGACCATGCCAACGGCAAAGCAGATATCTTGTCTCGTACATAGCATACATTAGGCTTCCTACCGCCGAAGCATAAGGAACTGCCTCTATCTCCTCAGATGATCTAGGACACATCTGCTTAGATAAAGGAACTCCATGCTTGAAGGGTAGAAAACCCTTCTTGGAGTTTTGTATGCTAAAACGATCCAAAACCATGTCTATGTATGAAGCTTGGGATAAGCACAACAATCTTGATCCCCAAGGTTGTGACCCACTTCTCCCAAGTCCTTCATATCATACTGTTTGGACGACCATACCCTTACGTCTGATAACACTTCGATGTTGTCGCCAACTACCAAAATGTCATCTATGTATAGTACAAAAATACCACTACGTTTCCGTCACATCTATGATATACACAAGACCCATCCGAACTTTGAATAAATCCATAAGACTGGATTTACTTCCTCAAAGCGGATGTCCCAAGACTTCAAAGCTTGCTTCAGTCCATTAACGGACCGATTAAGCTTATATACAATACGCTCTTTGCCCTTAGCAATGAATCCCTCTGGTCGCTTCATGTAGATGGATTCCTCAAGACTTCCACTAAGGAATGCTGTCTTGACATCCATCTGTCACACCTCATAATCCATATGAGTTGCTATGCATAAGAGCTCCCAGACCTGTCTTGAATCCATAGATTCAATCTCAGTATTCATTTCACTTTGCAAAGATGCTGTATTTATATCTTGGATTGCCTCGTCGTATGTATAGGGATCAGGTTCATGTTTGCTAGGGACCAAATCAGAAGATTTATCCAAAAACATGAATCTGAGAGGTTGTCTCACAACCCTCCCACTATGACGAGGTATCATCTGTGTATCCTCTGTGACACGCGGTGCAGTGACATGTGGTATATCCTCTTGTACCGGTGGTACTAAAGAAGTGACTTCCCTTTTAACTCCTCCAGAACAATTTTACTCTAGGGTTTGTGGCTTATCACATAGTCTTCCTCTAGAAATCTGGCATTTGTGTTAACGATCACCCTCTGATCTCTAGGACTACAAAACAAGTCAGAATAACTCATCATCGATCTAACCATCTCCATAAGAGTCCTATTCCTTCGTACTGCTACACTGTTCTGCTGGGGTGTGCCAAGTGCAGTCAATTGGGATTGAATCCTAACCTCTGATAAGTAGTTCCTAAACTCTCCCAAGAGGTTGTCACCACCACGATCAGATCATAGTGTCATCCATATCTTGAATAATCGTCTATGAAAGAGATGAAATATTCAAGATTACCTCTTGCCTAGATAGTCATAGGACCTCACAAATCAGAATGAACCATTTCTAACAAATCTTTGGTTCTATACCCCTTGGCCTTAAAAAGGCCTCTTGGTCATCTTACCCTCCAAGCAAGATTCGTAGGTTGGGAGATCCTCCACCACTAATGAACCCAAAGGTCCATCAGCTATCAACCTTTGAATTCTGCTTAGGTTAATGTGACCAAGCCTAAGAAGCCAAAGATATGTTTGGTTCATCTTCGAAGGTTCTTTTCTCTTATTGGAATTAGAAGATGAGTTATTAACTTCTATTTGCATCGTGGGAGCTTGTGGTTCAAGTTATAAATTTCCTATCTATGTACCTGAATAGATAATGTCCCTATTCCTTTTATAACAAATCTGTCATGAAAAGAAATAGATTATCCATCCAAAAACTATTTAGGAACCGAAATCAATTCTTTCTAAATAAGGGTACATAAAGGAAATTCTTAAGAACCAAAAACCTTTATTTTTCTCAAAAGATAAATAAAACATCTCCCACTGCAATAGTCGCCATCTTCATGGCATTGCCCAAGTAAATGGTAATATCCCCTTTAGCTAGTCATCGGGTTTCCTGGAACCCCTGTAAATTGTTGCAGACATGATTAGTGGCTCCCGTATCTACTTACCAGGTGCCGATAGATATCACCGCTAATCATGTTTTAATGACTAGTCCAAAAGATATACCTTTGTTCTGTTTTGAATTGGGACAGTCCTCCTTCCAATGTCCATCCTGCTTGTAAGTGAAGTACTTGCCTTTCGGCTTCTTCACTCTTCCCTGAGATCCTCCCACCATCTTTGCTTCACCTTGTTTCTTCTTATTCTTGCCTTTCGGCTTAGAAGTAGAAACCCTTTTGAGCAATGATGGCTTGAGGACACTCTTTGAAGAGTGCATACTTGTACACCTTAGCAGATAAGATAATATCTAGAATCTTTTCCAATCAATATTATTTAGGTACAGTAAGCTTATTTCTTTTAGTATCATAGTAAGTGGACTGAAAGTCAATTTTGAAAATCCTAAGGATCACATAGATCATTACTTTAGATTTCAAAAAATTATTGATTACTCTAACAATAAAATTTTGAAATCAACCAACACCTCAAAACACCGAGAATATCGCATACCACGCAGTGTGGACGTATACGAATTCTACATTTGTAAGAGGAGGTTTTACCCATTAATTTTATTATCTTGTCAACCTTACTTTTTGACAAATAAAATTAATAGTTGGTTCCTCTTTGGCACTACAAATAAAAGCAGTGACTCCTATGGGGAGGATACTTTTATTTGCATCTAAGTGTGCACCATTACACGATACTAAGGGAATTATTTTGGATTATGTGCCTTACCTCTGTGGAAGTAAACATGCTCCTAGATAATTTCCTATAACCATTATTTGACCTAGTGATCCGCAAACAAAACCGTCCTCAGGGACGAAGGCACTCAGAGCCGACACACAAGTTTGTTGCATCACATGTCAAATTGTAATGGAGGTCGCGGGAATTAATTAAAATGTCCCTCTCCCACTTAGTAAATTGCAAATGAGGAATTTTCAAGCACACACAATATGCATATAAAACAAATCAGCAATAAATATGGAAAAATCAGAATTTTTCCAACTATTATGGCATTGTTCTCCAATATGCGTTTCGTCGTGTCGCCACCTCGTCCGCTCCTCCTACGCCATGTACGAGCCATCCGGAGATCCGAGCCAAGAATAAAACCTATTTTATTTTACATCCATCGATCTTATACTCCATGAGGGAGTGTGCATGAAATCTAGATCGCAAGTAAAATAAAATAAAGAGTGGCTAAACAATGTCGTATTCAATTACAAAAATTAAATACTAATTTAGCCTCGTCAACCCCGAGGATTCAAATAATATACAATCACTCACACATGCAATCACATACACACATATATAGCCATAATAGTTGGATCTTATGCCTGCAACCAAAAAGTTAGCCTACGCACATCCTACTATTATCCAGCATACACAATATATGATAAGTGCGTGAAAAGTAATCGAATCCAAAACACACAAAACCGGAAACCGTGGCTCTGATACCAATTGTTGGCAATGTGCTATTCCTCGGAATGCTCATCGGCTCCCATGTCCCCGGATTAAAATTTTCACTAATGAAAACTAACCCGGATGGGATGAGTTTCCTAAGCACAACCAATTCGTCGTCGTGCCAACGACTCGAGCGATCGCTTGAACAAACTAGTTGTTCAAGCTACCAAACTCTTCTAGTCGATTAGCCGCAGAAGAGACGACGGACGGATTGCCGGTTTTTGTGTTTCTTATTCGGGGTCCATGATTATACAAATACATGCATATGTAAACTAGTATAATCAACATATACTAACATAAAGAACATAAGCTAGCATATCAAATAAGAACATGCAAAGAACAATAATAAAAGTTATAAAACTTTTGTACCTCTTGATCTTCTATCGTATGTCCTAACCTCCTTGTAGACTTCGTGTGGGCGAAGATCCTCCAAAAGTTGAAGCATCCTAGATCTTCTTCAATCCAAAGAAAGAAGAACTCTCTTTCCCTTCTTGCTTGAGCCAACCACCAATCCACAAAGGATTGATGCCGCCGGCCCCAAGAATAGAGAGAACAAAATGGAAACAAAACTCATCTCTTATCTAGGACCAACCATCAAGCTCCAAGCATGATGTTTGCCGCCGGTCCAAAGAGAAGATGGAATGGAGTATGGAAGCCAACCGAAAGAGAAACACCAAGGGTATGGGCGCCGGCCAACACTTGGAGAAAGGAAAGGAAAACAATCCTCCTCCTTGTTGCCGCCCAAACCCTAGACAAAGCTTTCCTAATTTCCGGCCAAGGATGAAGGGAAGGAGAATAGGTTGAGCTCCGGCCAAGGTATAGGGAACATGGATAGTGGCCGGCCAACACTTAGAAGGAAGAAGAAAAAGATCTTCATCTCCATGTTGCCGCCCACCCTAATCCCAAAACCCTAACCCTAGCCGCCCAACCCCAATCCTATCCCATCTAGGTTTTGGTTGCCGCCCAAGGGAAGCCATCCTAATTCCATCCAACCTAAGCCATAGAAGGAAAGGTAAAACTTGGGCGCCGGCCAAATCAAGGAGGAATAGGGAGGATGGGTTGCCGGCCAACAATTGGAAGAAGGAGAAGCCTTGCCGCCCAACACCATCAACCAAACCCTAACCCTAATCTTTTTTTCTTGCCACCCAAGCCACCTTGTCTCAATTAGGCTTTTCTTCTCATTGACGCCCAAGCCTAAGCCCATATTTATAGAACTTAGGAGAAAGTTGGTTATTGATGACGTAGCCAAAAATATAGGAACTAATTCCCAATTTTCTTGCCGCCCAAGGGTAGCAAGGAATTAGTAAATTTTTTCTTCCTATAATCTTGCCGCCCAAGGTGGCATAGGAAAAAAAAAAATTTCACCAATTCTAATCTTAAAATTTTTTTTTTAACTAATTCTAATCTTGCCGCCCAAGGTGGCATAGAATTAGGAAACAAATTTTATCAATCTTTTAAACTTGCCGCCCACCTTATCCAACCTTTCCTCTCCCTTTTATATAGAGTTAGGTTTAGGCCTTGGTTTAATCTCCACCGTCGGTTCTAGGGTTTTAATCTCAACCATCGGATTTAGAGATTTAATCTCAACCGTCGGTTCTAGGGTTTTAATCCCAACCGTCGGATCTAGAGATTTAATCTCAACCGTCGGTTCTAGGGATTTAATCCTAACTGTCGGATCTAGAGATTTGTTTTCCATCATTTGATCTAGACTTCATGAGGTTTATTTTAGGCTACGATAGGGACCATGAGGAGGAGTTGGGTCTTTGCAACCCGATGGATCGGAACCACACAAACTTGATCCGTCAATGATGTTTCATTCCACTAGAGGATCATCATCGAACTACCTCACCAACCTCCATAAATTAATATGGGCTCCATATATTATTTGTACATCCATCTCCCCGTGTTTAAGATATCGAATGTCTGTCAATTGATTGATTTACTGACCATCAATCAATTAACATCTAACTCCTCGAGTAGTACCACTCAACCTTATCATCATGTTGACTAAGTCAACCTGCAGGGTTTACATGATGAACCTTATGAGCTCCTCAAGGGGACATCATCAACCTAATATATAGGACACGGTTTCCTCCTATAATCAACGGCACACCATGTAAATAATATCATTTCCCAACTTACCGGGCATATTGATTTAATCCATAGAAATCTCACCCTCTGGTAAATCAAAGAAATAAATACTAAGTACATGTGCCCGTTATTACATCGGGATTAAGAGCATGTACAACATAATATCCGAGGTCCGATTCAATTATGTAGTCAGCAACAAATTGAATCACCTCTATGTCGGTTCTGCTCAATACACCTAAGTGTACTAGTGTAACTCTATGTTCAAGACAAAACAATACCAAGCTACACTACAACCATGCCAATGGTTTGTCCAAAACCATCTTGGTTGTGAGCCTTTACTTAAATTCTACAAGAGACTGATAACATGATCTTCTGTGCCGCACCCAGGCACCATGTTATCTACAATGGAAAATATTAGACAATATGCACACATATAAATATAACGTGCAAACAATGATCATGTGATTCTTATTTCGAAATAAAGATGTCCATACAAAAGAGCTAGGCTTTCAGTATACATCCCAACAGAGACCCTGGTTGAGGAAGTTAAACTCCTCAAACACGAGGTCTCCCTAACCTCTTCGACTAGTCAAGTTCGAGACGAGGACTCAACTAAGGTTGAAAAGCTCGAAGTTGAGAACTCACTCTTGAAGAGTCAAGCCGAAGATCTTAGGAACACATTGGAAAGGTTTACTTTGGTATCCAAAGGACTTGACCTCCTACTTGGATCTAAAAGGGCCTTGTACAACAAGGTCGGACTAGGGTTTAGCTCAAATACGACCAACAAGTTGTATATGTCGATTGTAAGTCGACATAAAAAACGTGTCCAAGCATGGGTCCCTAAGACCGCCTTGATTTCAAACTTAGGATCGAACCAGTACTGGGTTCCCAAGGACCAAATCCACTATGTGGAGAGACCGAACCGATTCAATGGTCCAGGAGGAGCCAGTATAAATCTTGTTTGTATTTTAACTTAGATTTTGCATGCTTAGTTTTTTATTTAGTTTGATTTTTCTTTTTAGAATGGCTAGATAGGACTATAACTCGTCAATAATTGGTAACTTAGTACCAGGACACGGCGAGATGATAGTACACTAGGAAAGCGGAGTCTTGAGTATTCGGGCTAGATAAGGCGTTTCTAGTTCGGTGCACTTGACCGAGCAGAACTAGCTGAAGCTACCTCGCCGTATCCTAGACTAGTTTGACTAGGAAGTGGTCTTAGGTAAGTCAAGTTTCTATTTTCTTGAAAATGGCTTTGTCTAAAGAAGTGGACGTTGTTCCGATCAAAGAAGGCCTCTGTGCCTCGCCACGACTTGGAAGCCATGATCTTGAAAAAGTGACTTGATGAGCCTAAGGTCAAATCCGAATCTAATGCAAGGTTGACAAGTGTTTAATTCATTAAATTTAAATCAAGTAAAATTGGAATTCATCTCACAAGAAGATATAGGGTTAACATGTTTGATCATGTAGACATGGGTGATTTGATTTAGGTTAATAATCTTCAACCAATCTTTAATAAATCCAATATCTGATCCAACTACCTTGAGTGTAGGATCAATGGATGTTGGACAGTGGTTTCTCCCGACTCATGACCGGGGATCAACTCAAGTTTTTGAAGCTTCGATTCAAACGACAAGGATCGGTAGCCTTCGAAAACAATGACAAGCTCAAAATCATCGGGTCAGGTGATATTGAGCTCAACTCTAACTTTATTATTCAAAATGTCTTATTGGTAGAAAATTTTCAATATAATTTACTTAGTGTAAGCCAATTGTGTGATAATAACTATAAGGTTATATTTTTAGAAAATGAATGCGTAATTAATACAAATGAAACCTCTAAAACAATCCTTAAGGGGACCATAAATAACAATATTTACACTATTAACTTAACTAACTCCTCAACTAAGTGTCTTATGACACGGCAAGAGAAATCATGGTTGTTGCACCGACAACTCGGTCACTCACACCCAAGACTCATCCACAAGATGAGTCAGAGTGACTTAGTTAAAGGTTTGCCTAACCTCAATAACTTGGATAATAAAATATGTAATATTTGTCAACAAGGTAAACAATCTAGGACACAACATCAACCAACTAATCAAGAACGAACCAAAAGTGTTCTTGAGCTCCTACACATGGATCTATTTGATTCACATAGAGCTAAGTCACTTAATGGAAGTAAATTCTGCTTAGTCATAATTGATTACTATTCTAGATTTACTTGGGTTTGGTTAATCAAACACAAAAGTGATACCCTAGATCAATTAATCAACCTATTTAAGTTAATAGAAAATCAACAAAGCATTAAAATCAAAAGACTTAGGACTGATCAGGGTGGTGAATTCGAGAACCACAGGTTTACAAAATTCTGTAACCTAAATGAATACAACCATTAGTTCTCTTTCCCTAGAACTCCACAACAAAATGGCCTAGTAGAACGCAAAAATAGAACCCTACAAGAAGCCGCTAGGACAATGTTAAACGAGTATAACATACCCGATAGGTTTTGGGCGGAAGTCGTAAGTACAACATGCTATGTCCAAAATAGGATCCTTATGGTAAAGAGACACTTTAAGACCTCATACGAGATTTATCATGATAAAAAACCTAACATCAAGTACTTTAGGGTATTTGGGTGTAAGGTACATATCCTAAACACTAAGGATTACCTAGGGAAATTTACATCCAAAACCTCGATCGGAATCTTTCTAGGATATTCGACTACAAGTAGAGCATATAGAGTATACAATCATGACACCCTTAGAGTCGAGGAGACTATCAATGTAGTATTTGATGAAGGAACTGAACCTACAAAACCCCCGGCAACCCCAATTAGCGAGCTGATTCATACCAGACTCAACTCCGATCGAAAGATCAAGTCTAATGTTAATCCTAATCTAAGTCAACCAAGTCATTCTATCAACCAAATGGTAGATGACTCTAACAAAACTAGGACTCAAACGGGCCATCCTATTGACCAAGTGGTAGACTCAAACCCAAATCCAACTAGGACTCAAACGAATCATCCTATCAACCAAGTGATAGGTGATCCAAGTCTAGGAGTTCGAACTAGAGCCTCATACTGAAACCTTAGTCAAATCTCCCTGATTTCCAAAATTGAACCCAAAACTATTGACCAAGCTCTTCTTGATCCCGATTGAATTATTACAATGCAAGAAGAGCTGGCTCAATTCACTAGGAATGAAGTATGGGAATTAGTACCACCACCTAAAACTAAAACAATCATCGGAACAAGGTGTGTGTTTAGGAATAAATTTGATGATAAAGGTGAAGTAGTTAGAAATAAAGCTAGACTAGTCGCTAAAGGGTTTAGTCAAGTCGAAGGTTTAGATTACGATGAGACCTATGCTCCAGTAGCTAGGTTAGAGTCCATTCGAATGTTATTAGCATATGCTGCACATCGAGGATTTAAGTTATTTCAAATAGATGTAAAGTCAGCATTCTTGAATGGATACATTAAAGAAGAGATTTATGTTAGTCAACCCCCAGGCTTCGAAAGCCTAGATAAACCCGATCATGTCCTTAGGTTAAAGAAAGCCCTCTATGGACTTAAACAAGCTCCTCGAGCTTGGTAGGAGAGACTTTTAGTGTATCTTAAGTCCAAAGGATTTAACCTCGGTGTAGTTTACCCAACTCTTTTCGTAAAAACCTTAGGTAAAGACATATTCATAGCCCAAATCTACATAGATGATATTATTTTTGGAACCACCAACTCGATCCTACTGAATGAGTTCATTTCACTTATGAAAAGTGAATTTGAAATGAATTTAGTAGGCGAGTTGAGTTTCTTCTTAGCTCTACAAATTAAAGAAACTAAAGATGGAATATACCTACATCAACGCAAATATACTAGGGAATTAATTAAACGCTTTGGAATGCAAGACGCTAAAATTATTAATACCCCAATGGCAACTAATGTGAATATAGAAGAAGATGTAATTGGAAACTCAATTGATTTAAAATACTATAGGAACGTAATAGGGAGTCTTCTTTACTTAACTGCAAGCCGACCAGATATTTTATTTGCAGTAAGTATGTGCGCAAGGTTCCAAACTTGTGCCAAGGAGTCTCACCTAACTCTAGTCAAGCATATCCTTAGATATCTAAAGGGTATACTTAATGTCGGTATTTGGTACCGTAGATCTACCGAGTTCGAACTAACCGACTACTCCTATTCGGACTATGCCGGTAGTAAGCTCGATAGAAAGAGTACGAGTGGTTGTTGTCAACTTCTCGGCTCGAGTCTAGTGAGTTGGTGCAGTATGAAGCAACACTGCGTTGCCTTATCTACCACCGAAGCCGAATACATCGCAATGGGTGAGTGTGTCACTCAGCTTCTTTGGATGAAGCACACTCTCAGAGACTTTAAGTTTGACTTTACAAATACTAATCTTCACGTAGATAACATTAGTTCAATTAACCTTACTAAGAATCCGATATGTCACTCTTGGACCAAACATATAGAGGTCAAACATCATTTCATTCGAAAACATGTGGCCAATAGAGCCATACAACTCGAATACGTCGAATCGAAGTCTAACTTAGAAGACCTATTTACTAAACCCCTAACCCGAAGCCGAATTTAGTCTATTAAGACGAAAATTGGGCATGTGCGTAGTAGAATAGGAACATACAAATTATATTTTCTTACTACTATTTCTTACTTTTCATTTTCATGGAACTAGCATAGGACATACCTTAGATATCATGCACCTATAGATTTAAGAAGCCAATACATCTCACAACACATAGGACTAATGTGTTTGTGTACTTAGCCACCTAGATGGGCATGAGATGTTAGGACCTTACTCCTAGTTCTAGATGTAGAGCTAGTGCATCGCCATGAACCACGGAGTATAATCATACATACTAACCGACTCTGACCAGGACTGGTTGATCTTTCATATCAATTAAGCCAAATATGAGTCGAACATTTTATAGATGAGCTTATTTTCAGTATATTATTTTCAAAATAATATGGAACATACTTGGACTTTAAATTAGTACTTATTTTTGTTTTTCACACACCCCCACTCTTTTCGATATATGGCAAAAGGGGAGAAAACGACCGAAGTTAAGGGATTAAAATTTTTTTTTAATAACTTAATTCTCCTTCATATTTACTTACATGACCAAAAGTTAAGTAAATGTTTACTTAACTTTATGTTTTGAAAATTTACTTAACTTGAAAATTTACTTAACTTGTTTTTTTTTTTTGAAGTAAAGGTTAAGTTAAGAGAATTCCTAACTTAAATATTATTGAAAATTCACTTAACTCATTTTTGTTAACAAAAAGGAAGTAAAGGCTAAATTAAGAGAATTCTTAACTTAAAAACTTATTCTTAACAGAAAGGAAGTAAACGTTAATGTTTTAAGGGGGAGATAGGGCCAAGTTAGGAAGTCCTCTTAACTTAAACATGTTACTATGGCCAACCTTAAGTAATGTTAATTACTTAAACTCTTCCTAAATAGCAACTCTCAAGGGGGAGGAGTAAGGTCTTTCTTCAAGACTCACCCTCGGTCAAGGGGGAGGTTTCCTCAAGGGGGAGTACTTGAAGAAAATCTTTACTACTCAAACTTAATATTTATTTTTGTTTCTCAAGCACATTATTATTCTTCATGCATGCTATTTTCTTAACTTTGTATGTGGGTTTGCCATAAATCAAAAAGGGGGAGATTGTTGGTGCAATAGACACCTAAGTCGAACCTGAGTTTTGATTATAGCAAACGATACAAAGTTAAGCTCATGTCGTTATCTCACGAGCTGAATCGAGAGTGCAGAAAAGTGTTATAGCTAGAGATGAAGGCTAGCGACACCCGGAGGAAGCCGCGGTGGTCAAGCGACACTCGAGTGACTTCGGAGAGAGCCGAAGGAATTGAGTGGAAGGCCGAAAGCGAAAGCAACACAGTAAGTATCGAGGTAAGCTCGTGTGTGTGCGAGTGTAAGCGAGGTCGTATCCTCCTTACGGGGATAGGCTTAAGTGTAGATCCGACCCAAGACATCCCATCGGTGGTCTAGGTCAAGATCGGACAGTCGGAGGCCATCGAAATAATATTTTTGTTTAGCTAACAGCATCGCCAACTTGGAGGACTCAAGCTAGTCAATCGATCGTATCTGTCGCGATTCGATCGATGCGATCTTGCCATCGATCTCGATGATGGCTATCAATCGACTAATGGTCAAGGATCAGCTTCGAGGAGTCAAGGCTTATCACCTCATTTCAAGGGGAGTGGTGCTCAATTTTGATTGGCTGAAGTTCCTCTCGAAAAGGGGCTCAAAGGATATAAAAGGAGGGCCTATCCTAGGGTTTCATCATCAATTCTAAGCTTCCAAAAGCCTCCACAAGGCTACAATTCTCCGACAACGAAGTGCTTCCTCTCAGATGTCTAGGTTTAAATTGTTTTTATTTTGTTACGTCGGTATAAGCTTTATTTCAGTTTATTGCTTTACTCCCTCGGAGTTTTTATCATAATGAGGAGAGGGTGAGTGTCCCTCTGCCTCAAGCTTTTGGTGTGTTCTTGTATCGATTAACTCCTACCTCTAACGAGGAGGAGTTCTTTAGTTATTTGCCCTCCGTGCGTGGTCAAGGACCACTAGGGCCTTGGAGTAGTAGCCAAAGGCTATGAACCAAGTAAAAATATTATTGTGTCTTTATTTTTATTTTGTTTTTTCCACTGCATTTACTCGTGTCTCAACAAACGATTTCGAATGTAAAAGAAAAGGGTTATCGTTATTCACCCCCCTCTAGCGATCCGCTTCAATCCAACAATTAGTATCAAAGCCGGGGGTGATAAGATTTGGTGAAACCACCGATCTAGTTTTTTACAGATTTTTTTTTCCTTTTTTTCTATTTATTTCGACTATATTTTATTTGGTTAGCCTTTTTCCCGCACTACTATTCCAAGACGTGAGTCTTGGTACATTTCGTGTGTTTTTGTCATTGTTAGGTTTCTCATCTTCATCTCCTTGTTTATTTTGTATCAATGGCCCATCTCATGGGTTTTAGCACCGTCCGACCTCCATTTTACAATGGAGATGACTTCCGTTATTGGAAGGGTTTGATGGAATGCTTTCTTAAAACTCAAATCGAGATGTGGATCATAAATCCAAACGGGATTCACACTTCCGACTAACGAAGTGGGTGAATCCTTGGATTATGACCAATGGACCACTGTGAAAAAATGACAAATCGAAGCCGACGCCAAGGCAACTCAAATCCTCCAATGCAGCTTGTCTAAGGAGGAGCTTAATCGCGTCGACCCCTTCATCAGCGCAAAGGACCTTTGGACAAAGCTAGTGGAGCTACACAAAGGGACCGATGAAGCCAAGGTATGTAAGCGCGATCTTTTGTTTAATAAATTATATAATCTAAAAATGCAGGAACATGAAACGATGACACAACTTCATGCTCACGTTCAAGACAAAGTCAATAACCTACACGCGATTGGGCAAAAGGTCGAAAATTGCGACCTTATAATATATGTTCTTAACTCCTTTCTGAGGATTACCTTGTGGGCATCCATGGTCGATGCCTACAAGGTCTCCAAAGATCTTTTGAAAATTAGGATAAATGAATTATTTTCCGATTTTGAACTTCATGAGCAGTCTAACTTGGAACCCGAGAAAGGTATAGCACTTTTTGTAGGTTCGAGGAAGAAAACCGCAAGCAAGCCACCCCCGAAGGAAGAAGAGGATGAGTCTGATTTGGAGGTCAACTCAAAAATGGAGGTCGAACAAGTCAACCTAGTTCAGAGGATAGTCAAGGGCCGAAAATGAACCATCACTCAACCTAATGAAGGTAAGCCTAAAAGTTCCAATATTAGATGTTACGAGTGCAACAGGTTTATACACATCAAGTATGAATGCCCGAAGCTCAAGAGCAAAGCACCGAAACACAAAAAGGCACTCAATGCTATGTGGGAAGAAGCGTCCGAGGAAGAAGACGATGATCGCATCCTCATGAATAAACCAATTGAATTGGAGATGGAGTCGGAACTGGAACATGAATCGGAAATCGAAGATGAGTCGGACTGCGAAGCACTATTCAAGACAAGCCACGGATACGCATCCGGTTCAAAAGATACATTCAAGGTATGTCGATCCCTTATTAGTACATTTTATAGTGCAATTATGTTCTCAAATAGGAAATTAGCTAAGTCCAAGTCCAAGGCCGAGACCCTAGTTGAGGAAGTTAAACTCCTCAAACACGAGGTCTCCCTAACCTCTTCGACTAGTCAAGTTCGAGAGGAGGACTCAACTCGGTTTGAAAAGCTCGAAGTTGAGAACTCACTCTTGAATAGTCAAGTTGAAGATCTTAGGAACACATTGGAAAGGTTTACTTTGGGATCCAAAGGACTTGACCTCCTACTTGGATCTCAAAGGGCCGTGTACAACAAGGTCGGACTAGGGTTTAGCTCAAATATGACCAACAAGTTGTATATGTCGATTGTAAGTCGACATAAAAAATGTGTCCAAGCATGGGTCCCTAAGACCGCCATGATTTCAAACTTAGGATCGAACCAGTACTGGGTTCCAAAGGACCAAATCCACTATGTGGAGAGACCGAACCGATTCAATGGTCCAGGATGAACCAGTACAAAACTTGTTTGTATTTTAACTTAGAAATTGAATGCTTAGGTTCTTTATTTAGTTTGATTTTTCTTTTTAGAATGGCTAGATAGGACTATAACTCGTCAATACTTGATAACATAGTACCAGGACACGGCGAGATGATAGTACGCTAGGAAAGCGGAGTCTTGAGTATTCGGGCTAGATAAGGCATTTCTAGTTCGGTGCACATGACCGAGCAGAACTAGCTGAAGCAACCTCGTCGTATCCTAGACTAGTTAGACTAGGAAGTGGTCTTAGGTAAGTCATGTTTCTTTTTTCTTGAAAATGGCTTTGTCTAAGGAAGTGGTCGTTGTTCCGATCAAAGAAGGCCTCTGTGCCTCGCCACGACCTGAAAGCCATGATCTTGAAACTTGATGAGCCTAAGGTCAAATCTGAATCTAATGCAAGGTTGACAAGTGTTCAATTCATTAAATTTAAATCAAGTAAAATTGGAAGTCATCTCACAAGAACATATAGGGTTAACATGTTTGATCATGTAGACATGGGTGAGATGATTTAGGTTAATAATCTTCAACCAATCTTTAATAAATCCAATATCCTATCCAACTACCTTGCGTGTAGGATCAATGGATGTTGGACAGTGGTTTCTCCTGACTCATGACCGGGGATCAACTCAAGTTTTCGAAGCTTCGATTCAAACGAAAGGATCTGTAGCCTTCGGAAACTACGACAAGCTCAAAATCATCGGGTCAGGTGATATTGAGCTTAACTCTAACTTTATTATTCAAAATGTCTTATTGGTAGAATATTTTCAATATAATTTACTTAGTGTAAGTCAATTCTGTGATAATAACTATAAGGTCAAATTTCTAGAAAATGAATGGGTAATTAATACAAATGAAACCTCTAAAATAATCCTTAAGGAAACCAGAAATAACAATATTTACACTATTAACTTAACTAACTCCTCAACTAAGTGTCTTATGACACGGCAAGAGGAATCATAGTTGTGGCACCGACGACTCGATCACTCACACCCAAGACTCATCCACAAGATGAGTCAGAGTGACTTAGTCAAAGGTTTGCCTAACCTCAATAACTTGGATAATAAAAAATGTAATGTTTGTCAACAAGGTAAAAAATCTAGGACACAACATCAACAAACTAATCAAGAACGAACCAAAAGTTTTCTTGAGCTCCTACACATGGATCTATTTGATTCACACGGAGCTAAGTCACTTAATGGAAGTAAATTCTGCTTAGTCATAATTGATTAATATTCTAGATTTACTTGGGTTAGGTTTATCAAACACAAAAGTAATACCCTAGATCAATTAATCAACCTATTTAAGTTAATTGAAAATCAACAAAGCATTAAAATCAAAAGACTTAGGACTGATCATGGTGGTGAATTCGAGAACCACAGGTTTACAAAATTCATGAATACAACCATGAGTTCTCTTGCCCTAGAACTCCACAACAAAATGGCCTAGTAGAATGCAAAAATAGAACCCTACAAGAAGCTGCTAGGACAATGTTAAACGAGTATAACCTACCTGATAGGTTTTGGACGGAAGCCATAAGTACGACATGCTATGTCCAAAAAAGGATCGTTATGGTAAAGAGACACCTTAAGACCTCATACGAGATTTATCATGATAAAATACCTACCATCAAGTACTTTAGGGTATTTGGGTGTAAGGTACATATCCTAAACACTAAGGATTACCTAGGGAAATTTACATCCAAAACCTCGACCAAAATCTTTCTAGGATATTCGACTACAAGTAGAGCATATAGAGTATACAATCATGACACCCTTAGAGTCGAGGAGACTATCAATGTAGTATTTGATGAAGGACATGAACCTACAAAACCCTCGGCAACCCCAATTAGCGAGCCGATTCATACCAGACTCAACTCCGATCCAGAGATCAAGTCTAATGTTAATCCTAACCTAAGTCAACCAAGTCAGTCTATCGACCAAATGGTATATGACTCTAACCAAACTAGGACTCAAACGGGTCATCCTATTGACCAAGTGGTAGACTCAAACCTAAATCCAACTAGGACTCAAACGAATCATCCTATCAACCAAGTGATAGGTGATCCAAGTCTAGGAGTTTGAACTAGAGCCTCATACAGAAACCTTAGTCAAATCTCCCTGATTTCCAAAATTGAACCCAAAACTATTGACCAAGCTCTTCTTGATCCCGATTGGATTATTGCAATGCAAGAAGAGTTGGCTCAATTCACTAGGAATGAAGTATGGGAATTAGTACCATCACCTAAAAATAAAACAATCATTGGAACAAGGTGGGTGTTTAGGAAGAAACTTGATGATAAAGGTGAAGTAGTTAGAAATAAAGCTAGACGAGTCGCTAAAGGGTTTAGTCAAGTCAAAGGTTTAGATTACGATGAGACCTATGCTCCAGTAGATAGGTTAGAGTCCATTCGAATGTTATTAGCATATGTTGCACATCGAGGATTTATTTTATTTCAAATAGATGTAAAGTCAGCATTCTTGAATGGATACATTTTATTTATGTTTTGAGAGGAATAAAACTATGGTTCTGAGAAATTGCCTTTATGTACCTTTAATTAGAAAGAATTTGATTTCAATTTCTAAATTGTTTTTGGATGGATATTCTATTTCTTTTAATGATAGAGTTGTTATAAAAAAGAATAGGGAGATTATCTGTTATGGTGCATTGATAGGAAATTTATATACCCTTGAACCAAAAGCTCTCACGATGCAAATAGAAGTAAATAACTCATCTTCTAAATCTAATAAGAGAAAAGAATCTTCAAAAATGAACCAAACATATCTTTGGCATCTAAAGTTAGGTCATATTAACCTAAGTAGAATTCAAAGGTTGATAGTTGATGGACCTCTGGGTTCATTAGTGGTGGAAGATTTCCCAACCTGCGAATCTTGCTTGGAAGGTAAAATGACCAAGAGGCCTTTTAAGGCCAAGGGATATAGAGCCAAAGATGTGTTGGAATTGGTTCATTCTGATTTGTGTGGTCCTATGTCTATCCAGGCTTGAGGTGGTTTTGAATATTTCGTCTCTTTTATAGACGATTATTCAAGATATGGATACATTTACTTTATGCGCCGCAAGTCTGAATGCTTTGACAGGTTCAAAGAATTCAAGGCTAATGTGGAGAAACGTCAAGGTAAAAGTATCAAGACACTACGATCTGATTGTGGTGGTGAGTACCTCTTGTGAGAGTTTAGGAATTACTTATCAGAGGCTGGGATTCAATCCCAATTATCTACACCTGGCACACCCCAGCAGAATGGTGTAGCAGATCGAAGGAATAGGACTCTTATAGAGATGGTTAGATCGATGATGAGTTATTCCGAGTTGCCAGATTCATTCTAGGGGTATGCTCTGGATATGGCAGTGTATATTCTGAACTTGGTACCATCTAAATCAGTGCCTTCTACTCCCACAAAATTGTGGACTGAGCAAAAGTCTTGTCTGAGACATATTCGGATTTGGGGGAGTCCAGCACATGTACTGAAGGCAGATGCTGGTAAGTTGGAACCTCGTACAGAAGTGCGCATGTTCGTAGGCTATCCTAGAGGAATGAAAGGTGGTTTGTTCTATAGTCCTAGAGATGAGAGGGTGATAGTTAGCACGAACGCCAGATTTCTAGAGGAAGACTATGTGATGAACCACAAGCCCATGAGTAAGATTGTTCTTGAGGAATTGAGAGGGGAAGTTGTTAGGGCAATCAACCCGTGATATGGTTTTGATGTGTGTGGCAAAGGGTTTAAGTTAGGTTGATATTGTGATTTGATATGTCTGTTGGAGTCTTGCAGGACTTAGTAATTCGCACATGAAGCTTTGGCGTGTTCACCACTCACAACCTCATGCTTGAGTCGGAGAAGGAGCATTGCAGAGTCGTGTGCTTGATGCTGCCGAGGGACCACCGGACGAGATGACTTGAAGCGAAGCCAAGGAAGCAAACTTCGAAGGCAAGAGTCGTGCACATGATGCTACCGAGGGACGTGGCCACTAATGAAGAGAGCTTCGACGAGGGACTTCGAGTGAGATGAGAAAATGAGTGAATTGTAAGTAGCTCATTAGGTGAACTTGGTCGAATGGCTGAGTGTCGGAGGCTCGACCGTAAGGATTGAGGTTTACCCGACCGCCGAAAGCTCAAACGAATGTTAAGTGATCGCCATGAAATGGCCGATCGCTTCTAGTCGAACGGGTTCAAGGTATCCGATCGAGTGGTTTTTGGCCGGTCATTGATCCAAGACCATCGACGATCCGATGGCAAAGAATCGACTGGTCAAGAGGGTTTGGGCCACATAACCACTCGTAGCCGACTGGGCAGTCGACTATGAGGCATCAGTCGACTGATGGATATATCATTCAACTGCCAAGGGTTCCGTTGGACTGCAACGGTCGGGATCTGATGTGTTCAGAGGTCGTTGTAGTGGCGGCAATGATCGCTAGAAGCGTGATCGTGGGCGACCAACGGGAAGAAATCAGCCCTCTCTATAAAAAGAGAGGGTGTTGGGCTTTGGGAGGCTAATGCTTCTATTCTAAACAGCTCCCAAAGTGCCCTAAATGTTTTTCCACTCTTCTACTTGTGCTAATCTTCATCCTATTGTAGAAGATTGATCCTTGTGTAAAAGAGGTTACCTCCACCTAGCTTTGTGCAAAGGAGAGATCTAGTGGAAAGATTGAGGAGTGATTCACCTTGGACGAATCAAACCGTGGATTAGCGGTGTAGCAGTGAACCACGTTACATCCCTTGTTAGCGTTTGTATTCTTGTTTATATTTGCTTGTCTTGTTTTGTTTCCGTTGCGCTAATATTCTTTGTAGAAGAGCAAATTCTATCATCATACGAAGAGGGCTATTCACCCCCCTCTAGCCGGCCAATACACACTGATCGATCCCCTACAAGTGGTATCAGAGCCAGGTCGCTTGTCGAGGACTAACCGCAGCAACAACCACTTCATTCAAAAATGGTCGGCTCCAACATTCATCCACCAAAATTTGAAGGCGAATTCTCTTGGTGGAAAAAAAGAATGGAGGTATTCTTTGAAACTAATTTTGATATTATGCTTATAATGGAAAACGGTTTTGAGATGCCTAGGGACGAAGAGGGTGAACCAATAGAGAAGTCAAGGTGGACTAAAAAGCAAAGGGAGGAGCACCTTGCAAACTCAAAAGTCAAATATCATCTCTACAACGTACTCCCCCAACAAGAAGTGAATAGGATTGGGGAATGCTCTAGTGCCAAGGAGATGTGGGAGAAGCTAGTAGAGCTTCATGAAGGCACTTCGGAGGCCAAGCTTGCAAGAAGAGACCTCCTCTGCTCCCAACTATCAAACATCAAATTAGAAAAGGGAGAAAAGGTAACCTCACTACACTCTAGATTTAAAGAGATAATAACCAGTTTATCTAGTGTAGGAGAGAAGCTTTCAAATAGGGACATGCTCATGAAGGCTATAGATGTCTTTCCCCGATCATCAAGATGGAGCTCTATGGTGGATTCTTTTTACATCTCCAAGAACCTAGAAGTTAGCACCTTGGAGGAATTTTTCTCAACCATGGATCTCCACGAAACAAGGCTCGAAGGAATAGTAGAAGAGCCAAGGTTTCAACCTTCAAGAGGAGTAGCCTTGATGGCCAACAAAGGGAAGAAGAAGATGGAGACTCCCTCCTCCTCCGACGAAGCTTCCTCCTCCTCCTCCATGGATAGTACGGAAGAAGCCTATATGGTAAGGAGGGTAAGACGTACATTAAAATGTTTTAAATTTAATAAATCTAATGATAGGAAAAGAAGACCAAGGGGGAAGGTGATTTGTTATAATTGCCAAAGGGAGGGACATATAAGGGATAATTGTCCCCTCCTAAACAAGAGTAAAGAGGAAAGGAAAAAGAAAGAAGAAAAGAAGAAGAAGAAGGGGAGCAAGAAGAAAGAAGAAGAGAAGAAGGCCAAAGAAAAAGGGAAGGCCAAAGTACTCAAGGCAAGGACATGGGATGATCCTTCCTCTTCATCATCCTCATTCGAAAGAGAAGAAGAACATGTCTACTCCAATCTAGCCTTGATGGCATTTGATGATCTCTCTTCCTCCTCCTTCGAAAATGAAGAAGCAAGCTCAAGTGAGAAGAGCTCTAGTGAAGGGGGAGCTTCTTCACCATCCTTCAAATCCGAGGAAGAAGACATGGAGACTATGGTAACAAATCTCTCACCTAGTAAAATAGTTTCCATGATTTCTAGCCTCACTAAGGACTTGTTTAGAGCCAAAAAGAAAAATAAAAGCATGCTTGATCAAATTAAGAATTTAGAACAAAAACTAGAAAAAGCATGTTTAAATGTAAATGAAAATATTTCTTCTAGTCATGATGATGCATGCTCACATGAATATATGCCTTTCAATGTTAGTGATGCATGTATGGATGAAAATAGGGCTTTAAGGGAAAAGGTAAATCATTTGAACAAAGCCCTAGAAAAGTTTACAATTGGCTCCAACACTCTTAACATGATCATAGGGAGCCAAAGAGCAAGTTTCAATAAGAAAGGCCTAGGTTATAAAGAAAATAAAAATGAAAAGGCCTATAAATGCTTAATTGCTAGGGGTCAAGACAAAAAGAAGGTAATAGCTAGAAAATGGATCCCTAAGGAGTATTTAGTGAACCTCATAGGAAAGAACTTATTTTGGGTTCCTAAATCCATCCTAAAGGGTTAGGAAAACCCTAGGATAGTCAATCATATGGAATTTATCTATATCATATGTTGGTTGACTTAGGATGGTGGGACAACATTTTTGAAATAGTGTTAGGTGATGATAATGCACCTATAAATAGATAAATCATGCTTTAGGTGATATTTGCCTTATTATCATGATGTAATACCTAATGCATGATCACAATTTGATGAATACATTTGTTTCATGATCATAATATGAATTTCATACATATATGCTTTTATGATCATGTGGTATGTTAGGATGATACTTAACCTTGTGTAGAATTGCATGAATTAATAGTTAAGTATATAAAAATACCTTTAGGATACATCTCACACTCACCATAGGCTACCTTGATTGAAAACTTAGCATGAGTTAGATGTTAGGATGATACAAATGTCCACTAATGCCTATGGCATTTAGATGGTCATTTAAGGTATCAAAATAGCAACAATAGACCAATCATGGGGAAGACTTATGTTTAATTCATAGACATATTGCCCAAAGATCATGGTTGGATATTTCATATGTTTTCAAAACAATTTCTTACCTTAAAATCTGTGTGTTCATGTTTTGAAACAATCCAAAGCAAAACTAGGTGTTAAAATGGATACAAACTTGATCAAAACACTAGTTGTTTTTAAAGCTTTTGGATTTTTGGCAAATCTTTGAAAATATAATGTTTTTTCATGGAAAACTATTTTTCATTAATAAAGAACCCTAAAAGAAATGTGTTCCCCAAATTTCACTATTTTTCAAATTTTTTGGAATTTATAGTGCATTTTTAAAATTCGTCCAGAAAATCAGAAATTCGGATTTCATTGTGCCAGTCGACTGTCATACTGATAGCAGTCGATTGCTCACCTAAAAAATTGCCCAGCAACTTCTGATACACGGTTTTAAGGCATGTTTTTGGTTTATGTTTCTCTCTAGACTTGATGTCATGCTGTATAAACTTTGTTAATTATTTTTTATGGTCTCAAAGGGGGAGAAATATATATGTTTAAGTAAGGGGGAATTATATTTAGGGGGAGTTTCATATATTAAGGGGGAGAGATGCTAATCATGTTATTTACATGCTTTTCTTTCTTAATATTAAAAGGGGAAGATTGTTAGGGCAATCAACCCGTGATATGGTTTTGATATGTGTGGCAAAGGGTTTAAGTTAGGATGATATTGTGATTTGATATGTGCGTTGGAGTCTTGCAGGTCTTAGTAATTCGCACATGAAGCTTTGGCGGGTTCACCACTCACAACCTCATGCTTGAGTCGGAGAAGGAGCATTGCAGAGCCGTGCGCTTGATGCTGCCGAGGGACCGCCGGACGAGATGACTTGAAGCAAAGCCAAGGAAGCAGACTTCAAAGGCAAGAGACGCGAAGGAGCATTGCAGAGTCGTGCGCCTGATGCTGCCGAGGGATGTGGCCGCGAACGAAGAGAGCTTCGGCGAGGGACTTCGAGTGAGATGAGAGAATGAGTGAATTGTAAGTAGCTCATTAGGTGAACTTGGTCGAATGGCTGAGTGTTGGAGGCTCGACCGCAAGAGTTGAGGTTTACCCGACCGTCGGAAGCTCAAACGAATGTTAAGTTTGAGTTTCACACGGCACCAATCGACTGCCATGAAATGGCGATCGCTTCCGAGTCGAACGGTTTAATCGGTATCCGATCGAGTGGTTTTGGGCTAGCATAATCATATATGTTGGCAATGATCGCTAAGACCATCGATGGGCCGATGGCCAATGATCGTCAAGAGGGTTTGGGCCACAGAACCGCTCTTAGCCGACTGGGCAATCGACTATGAGGCATCAGTCTACTGATGGATACATCAGTCGACTACCAAGGGTTCCGTTGGACTACAATGGTCAGGATCTGACGTGTTCAGAGGTCGTTGTAGTGGCGGCAATCGACTGCCAAGGGCAGCAGTCGACTGGTGGCAACCAACGGGAAGAAATCAGCCCTCTCTATAAAAAGAGAGGGTGTTGGGCTTTGGGAGGCTAATGCTTCTATTCTAAACAGCTCTCAAAATGCCCTAAATGTTTTTCCACTCTTCTACTTGTGCTAATCTTCATCCTATTGTAGAAGAGTGATCCTTGTGTAAAAGCGGTTACCTCCACCTAGCTTTGTGCAAAGGAGAGATCTAGTGGAAAGATTGAGGAGTGATTCACCTTGGATGAATCGGACCGTGGATTAGTGACGTAGCCGTGAACCACGTTACATCCCTTGTTAGCGTTTGTATTCTTGTTTATATTTGCTTATCTTGTTTTGTTTCCATTGCGCTAATATTCTTTGTAGACGAGCAAATTCCATCATCGTACGAAGAGAGCTATTCACCCCCCTCTAGCCGGCCAATACACACCGTTCGATCCCCTACAAAAGTCACTACTTGTACAAGAGGATATACCACAAGTGACTGCACCACATGTCACGGAGGATACACAGGTGATAACTCATCGTAGTGGGAGGGTTGTTAGAAAGCCTGATAGATTTATGTTCTTGGGAGAATCTTCTGATTTGGTCCCTGGCGAACATGAACCTTATCCCTGAGCATATGACGAGGCAATCCAAGATAAAGATGGGTATCTTGGCAAAGTGCGATGAATTCTGAGATAGAATCTATGGATTCAAATCAGGTCTGGGAGCTAGTAGAACCATCCAATGGTGTAAAACCATTGGATGCAAGTGGATCTACAAAAGAAAGAGAGGAATAGACGGGAAGGTTGAGACCTTCAAAGCAAGGCTTGTTGCGAAAGGGTATACTCAGAAAAAGGGTATCGATTATGAGGAGACCTTTTCGCCAGTGGCCATGCTTAAGTATATCCGGATTCTCTTATGTATTGCTGCTCATATGGATTATGAGGTGTGGTAGATGGATGTCAATACAGCTTTCCTTAATGGAAGTTTTGAGGAAAATATCTATATGAAGCAACCAGAGGGATTCATTGCAAAGGGAAAAGAGCATCTTGTGTGCAAGCTTAATCGGTCCATTTATGGATTGAAGCAAGCTTCGAGATCTTGTAACATCCGCTTTGATGAGGTAATCCAGTCTTATGGATTTATTCAAAGTCCGGATGAGTCTTGTGTATACAAGAGATGTGATGGAAACGTAGTGGTATTTCTTGTACTATACGTAGATGACATTTTGTTAATTGGCAACAATGTCAAGGTGTTATCAGACGTAAGGGTATGGTTGTCCAAACAGTTTGATATGAAGGAATTGGGAGAAGTGGAACACATCCTTGGGATCAAGGTTATAAGGGATCGCAGGAAAAGGATGTTGTGCTTGTCTCAAGCTTCATACATAGACACCATTTTGGCTCATTTTAGCATGCAAAACTCCAAGAATGGTTTTCTAACTTTTAGGCATGGAGTTCCTTTATCTAAAGAGATGTGTCCTAGAACATCAAAGGAGATAAAGGAGATGAAGGCAGTTCCTTATGCTTCGGTAGTAGGAAGCCTCATGTATGTTATGTTATGTGTGAGGTCGGATATCTATTTTGTCATGGGCATGGTTAGCAGATATCAGAGTAATCCAGGACAGGGACATTGGACTTCGGTAAAGCATATATTGAAGTACCTGAGAAGGACTAGGGATTATATGCTTGTATACCAGGCAGATCAATTACTCCCTGTGGGTTACACAGATTCCGACTTCCAATCAGATAGGGATAACAGTAAGTCTACCTTAGGTTTTGTGTTTACTTTGAGAGGTGGAGCCATTGTATGGAGGAGTGTCAAGCATGAATGCGTGGCGGACTCTACCATGGAAGCTGAGTATGTGGCAGCCTCTGAGGCAACCAAAGAAGTTGTATGGCTCAGAAACTTCTTGATGGACTTGGATGTGATTCCTGGTTTGCCCAGAACTATCACAATTTATTGTGATAATAATGGTACAGTTGCAAACTCGAAGGAACCACGAGCCTATAAGGCAAGTAAACACATAGAGCGCAAGTACCACCTGATACGAGAAATCATAAAGCGAGGAGAAGTTGTTGCATCCAAGATTGCATCAGAGGATAACCTAGCAGATCCTTTCACTAAGGCCCTTCCAGCGAGAGCTTTTGATAGGCATGTGGAGGGAATGGGAATCAGATGTATGGAAGTATGGGGACAGCATAGTCTTTTAGTATAAGTGGAAGATTATTGGGATGTATACTAAAAAGTCTATCTTTTGTATGAACATCTTTATTTTTGAAATAAGAATCACATGATCATGGTTTGCATATTTATGGTTATGCATATTGTTTGATACATTACATTGTAGATAACATGGTGTGTAGTGTCACACGGAAGATTATGTTATCAGTTTCTTGTAGAGTATAAGTAAAGGCTCACAACCGAGATGGTTTTGAACAAACCATTGGTATGGTTGTAGTGTAATTTGGTATTGGTTTGTCTTGACCATAGAATTACACTAGTACACTTTGTGTGTATTGAGCAGGACTGACTTAGAGGTGAATCAATTTATTACTGACTACATAATTGAATCGGACCTCAGATATTATGGTGTACATGCTCTTAATCCCGATATAATAACGGGCACATGTACTTAGTATTTATTTCTTTGATTTACCAATGGGAGAGATTTATAGAGTAAATCAATAGGCTCGGTAAGTTGGGAAATGATATTATTTACATGGTGTGTCATTGATTATAGGAGGAAATCGTGTCCTATATATTAGGATGTTGATGTCCCCTTGAGGGGCTCATAAGGTTCTTTATGTAAACTCTGCAGGTGGACTTGGTTCGGCATGATAATAAGGTTGAGTGGTACTACTCATGGAGTTAGATGTTGATTAATTAATTCTCAGTAAATTAAATAATTGACGGACATTCGAGATCTTAAATACGGGGAGATATTTGTACAATTAATATATGGAGCTCATATTTATTTATGGGGGTTGGTGAGGTGAATCAATGATAATCCTCTAGTAGAATGGATTATCATTAATGGATCGGACTTTATGTGGGCTAGATCCATTGGGTGGCCAAGATCCAACTCCTCCTCATTGTCAGTATTGTAGCCAATTAAAACCCTCATGAAGCCTAGATCCGACGGTGGAAAATGGAAGCCTTGATCCGACGGTGGAGATTAAATCTCTAGATCCGACGGTGGAGATTGAAAGGAGGCTTAAGCCTAGCTCTATATAAGGAGGGCTAAGGGCTTGGGCGTGTAACATCTTTGGGAGATTAGGGTTTTTGTCTTGGGCGGCTAGGGTTTGGGAATAGGCTTGGGCGGCAATCTTTGGAAGGATTAGGGTTTGTTTCCTTCTCTTCCTACTTAGTAGCTGACGCCCATCTTCTTCCTCCTTACTTTAGCCAACACTCATACCTCTTCCTATTCTTTTCCTTGGCCGGCGCAACAAGGGTGAAGGTTCTTCTTTTGGAGCTCTTGGCCGGCACCCATTATTCCTTCTCCCTCTCCTAGGTGGCTGGCGGCAACAACAAAGAGGAGAAGGTGGCTTGATCTTTCTCCAATGGGATTGTGTCCAGAACTAGATAGGAGAAGAAGGGAGTTAATTTCTTCCTTTGTTCGGAGTGAACAAGGAAAGGAAGATACGTGATCTAGGAGGCTTCAACTCTTGGAGGATCGTTGCCCACATAACATCCAAGAGGAGGATAGGACATACAATAGAAGACCAAGAGGTAAATGATGTGTTATTTTCCGCAAGTGCACGGTTGTCGTCAAGTAATAAAAATATCGATCCCACAGGGATTGGGACAATTACCGAATTATCATGAAACCAAGTTATCTAGTCAATCAATTTGTGGATTAAAGAAACTGAGCAGTCAAGAACAACGAATGAGAAGAATGAACTAAAAGTCAATAGTTGAGGAGAATCTCAGGATATGGGTTTCACCACGTTGACGATTTATAAGGTGATTTAATTCTTTCCTACCCCTATTAGAGTTGTTTTGATGGAACATATCCTAAGGTAAATCAACGGCCCCTTTTGAGGTCTACGCTAACTGTACCTATCAAACTCAATTTACCTGTCACGGTATTCGAGCGTAGGGGATCATAATCAGCTAAGGGGACCTGTCACGAGACCCCCGCAAACCTCCCTAGTCTTACCTCCATTACTTGGTAAAAACTGGATTTGATAGATCCATTAAGTCCATAAGAGTTCCTTTAGAGTCTAAATTTCCTTTTCACGATAGGTTTGCACACGGGACCATAATCAGCTAAGGGGACTCACAGACCATGAAGCCCTCATAGATACACTACTGCTACTTGACAGGAGTTTATCCCTAGTTGGTTCTGGGTTTCGAGAACTTGGGTTCACTGTTAGGTACTTCCCCTTAGCTCCTTAGGTTTATCAATAAGAATCCAAAAATAGATAAAAACAAACAATAATTCAAGTAGTATAGATTACATCATCATCATAAATCATCAAGGGCTACTCCCGCATCCTAAGATTACAAGACACTACTCCATGGTCGAACAAGAATTGCTAGAGAAAGAAATTACGATACTTAGTGTCATCTGTGTTCCTCTGTCGTCGACTCCTTCCTTCTTCTGTCGTCCTATTGATCCTCCGCCGTCCTCCCTTAGGGTTAGAATATCTCCTCTTTTATAGCCTTGGCCTCCTATTTAATTAAGGCAAAAGATTTTCCTTTAATTGAGATTTAAGATCGCGGCCGCCGAGTTGCTCGCAAAAGGAAATCTGGAATCAGGACAACACGCCCATGCCAAATGAGGGCACAGGCGTGTCGCGCATTTCCCACCGACCGTGTTGTGCTTGAACGGGGTGTGTCAAGGTCGAATCAGCGGTTGAGCTGGAACTCCCCGACATGGACGTGTCACCGATAACACTGTGTTGTTTTGATACGCCGGCCTTCGATTGCTTTGAACGGGCGTGTCGAGGGTCAATCGGGCGTGTTGAGCGGATGAACTCGACACGGACGTGTCACCGATAACACGCTGTTGTGTTGTTTGATACGCCGCTTCTTCGCCTAACATGAAAAACACCCAAAAGCAGTCTCTTCGTCCAAAATATGCTAAACTTAACTAAATCATGATAAAATACATGCCTAGGACATGAAATGAGATAAAATGCATGCATATGGAGTAGTGAAAATATAGCATGATTTACACACATCAAAATCCCCTAGTCCTAAACTTTTGCTTGTCCTCGAGCAAAGAAAACTCAAAAGACAACTTAATTGTGGAAATGTTAGACACCATCTAGAGGTATACAATCTGATCTTAATCTTTTCAAATCATTCCTAGTTGCCAAGCTTGAAAGATCCCTATATAGTGCACGTGAAAAGTTGAACTAAAGTCATTGGACACCAATCCAGATTTGACATCCCTTCTATCGTAGAACATTCTTATTTTTGGCATAGAGGCACTTACCTACCTTAATGCATGGATCATCCTTACCTATAAACAAAAGGTCTCAAAGGAGCACTTTTTAAGAAGAAAGAAGGGAAGGAATTTATAGAGAGCATTTCCCCAGTAACTAGTTAGTCTCAAAGGGGCACCTTTTAAGTGTTTCCCCAGTAACTACTTGGTATCAAAGGGGTTCTTGAAAACAATTCCAGTTTTTTTTTCAATAATACTTCTAGTGAAAGTGTTTCTCCAGTAACCAAGTTGCGCATGCAAGTCTCCAATGGAAAATCGAGTACTCGTCCGATATGGGGGATTTAAATCTTTTTTTTGGATACCTCAGACCTATAGACCGTGTTAGAAGTGAAATAGGGTTCTTATCAAATAGTAAAAAAGGAATATCATGATCCGACCAATGTTCAGTTGTATTACGCTAGATGATATAAAAATGCAATGTTATGATATATGAAAAGATGCAAACAAAATAGCACTAACCAAACTAAAAATCTAAGTAGAGACAGCATAAGTAGTAAAGGATGTGCATCGAAACTCACAAAATAGTTCAAGGTGGTCAATGGTCATCGTCTTCGCTACTATCATCCTCCTCTGCCCACCTATGCCGGTCTCTCTCGAGTGGAAAATTAGGGCGTGCTCGGGTCGGCTTTAGAGGGCTATCCGCAACATAGGCGTGTCGGGCATCCTCTTACGCAAATACCCAACCCGTTTAAGCGCGACATAGGCATGCTTCCGTCCGGCCCAGGCATGCCGCAGGTGAGAAAGGTGCGACATGGGCGTGCTCAGCAGCACGCTCGACCTGTGTTGTCTTCGGGTAACCTCAACACGCCTGTGTCGTTCGGCATAGGCGGGTCGTGTCAATCTGGCACGCAGTGGCACGTTTAACATGTCGTGTCCTGTAAACCTGAAAAAAATATAAAACTCAAAATAAAATAAAATAAAATGACTAAAAAAATGAAAATAGCTTGGGTTGCCTCCCAAGAAGCGCTTGTTTAAGGTCGTTAGCTTGACCCCTCGGTTACTCCCTAGTTTTGGGGATATGGCTCGAGGAGTGTGCTCTGCCCCTCTTCCTCCCCAATCAGCTCCGTAGAATTGTTTGCGAAGTATCTCTTAAGTCTTTGACCATTTACTTTGAAAATTCCTGTAGACTCACTAGATATATCAATAGCTCCATGAGGATAAATCTTTTCAACTCGATATGGCCCCGACCATCTGGATTTCAGCTTCCCAAGAAAGAGTTTCAATCTTGAGTTGAATAGTAATACCAAGTCTCCTTGATGGAATTCTCTGCGCATGATATTCTTGTCATGCCACCTCTTCGTTTTCTCCTTGTAAGACCTTGCATTTACATAAGCATCAAGGCGTAGTTCTTCAAGTTCATTTAGCTGCAGTTTTCTTTTCTCTCCGGCTTTCTTTAGATCAAAATTAAGCCATTTAATTGCCCAATATGCCCTGTGCTCTATTTCAACTGGAAGATGACATGGTTTTCCATAAACTAATCGAAACGGAGTCATTCCAATGGGTGTCTTGTAAGCAGTTCGATAGGCCCATAGAGCATCGTCAAGTCTTAAAGACCAATCCTTCCTTGATCTTGATACTGTTTTCTCCAAGATAGTCTTGATTTCCCTATTTGAAACTTCTACTTGCCCGCTCGTTTGTGGATGATATGGTGAGACTAGTTTATGGGTTACTCCATACTTCTTGAGAAGGCTTTCAAATTGTCTTTTGATAAAGTGTGAGCCTCCATCACTTATTACTGATCTCGGTATTCCAAATCTTGGAAATATTATACTTTTAAAGAGCTTTATGACCGTTTTTGCATCACAAGAGGGGGATGGTAGAGCCTCAACCCATTTAGACACATAGTCCACTACCACCAGTATATAGGTATTTTTATAGGAAGTAGGGAAGCGTCCCATATAGTCAATTCCCCAGACGTCGAACAATTCGACTTCCAATATCGAATTTTGAGGCATCTCATGTCTCCTTGATACGTTCCCGGTCCTTTGACAGCGGTCACAAGTCATCACATAATTCCGAGAGTCTCTAAAAATATGAGGCAAATAAAATCCTGCTTGCAAAACCTTTGCCGCAGTCTTGTCTGTGCTCGTGTGACCCCCATAAGCTGAAGATGACAGTGATACAATATATCCTCAATCTCTTCTTCGGATATACATCTTCGATATATAGCATCCGCCCCTTGCTTGTGTTGGGTTTCCGGCACCGCGGCGTGTGTGTGTTCGATCATGTTTCGTAAACATGAACACAGCGGAAGCAATAAAAATAATAAATACTCCTATTTATTACAACACACACAACACACGCATGCATATTACAACAAGTGTAGACATAACCGTAAATTTAAATTTGCAATAAAAGGAAATTTATCTACGTTATACCTTTCGTATGACGTGTAGCGGGAACGGCATCAACCGGAATGATCCTCGCTAGTATCGTCTCTATCCGTATCCACGCCGAGTTCCTTGGGATGACTTCGCTAAGCCACGAGCTTCATCTTCGTACGGGTTACTAGCCTCGTGTTGAAGACGACGTGATCGAGAGATGATCACGATCCGAATCCAAATTCGGATCCAAAACGAGTCCTCAAAACTCGCTTCTCCGGAGAGGTATTCGTCAACCGATTGATGAATCCTTCGTCCTCCACCTCAGAGGATTACCGGAGATCGAATCCCCGGTAAGTTATCCACTGTCGGAGCTCTAACCGTCGTCCAAACGACGCTCCGACGAGAGGAGAAGAAGCTGTCCAGAAAACTGGACAGCTTGGTGGAGGAGTAGGCGTCGGCCAAAACAAGGAAGCCAAGTGCTCACCTTTTCACCGAGGCCTAGGAAGATCACCGGAGGGTCGCCGGAGGGTTCACCGGCTGAAGCTTGGACGCCGACAAGGAGATGAAGGTGGCACAACAAGCTGGGCGGCAGCCTAGGGTTGGCGCCGAGCAACTCCAAGGGTGGGCGGCAACTCAAAGGCTAGGGTTTTTGGATTAGGGCTTAATTATCCATTAAGCCCTCTTTTATAGAGAACTAATTCTCTTAATGGTTATTGGATCATAACCATTAGGCCCGTTAACCCGCTCCGTTAAGATAAGTTAAAATAAACCAAACCATGATGGTTTATTTTAAGTTAAAACGAACTGAACCAACTTTTGGTTCATTCGTTTAAAATAAACCAAACCCTTTGGTTTATTCTCATCCATTGGATTAGAACCAAACCATTTTGGTTCATCCATTACGTCTTCATAAGACTCGGCCCATCCACGCTTCCATTGTGACTGAAACGATTTCATGCTCACTTTATGTTTGGTCCAACCAAACCTAGTTTCTCTCGGTCTGAGAATCTCATTCTCAAGCTCGTTTTAAATCCTTTGGATTACGCTCGTTGTGCGTGTGACCAAATAGGTTCTCGGTTTATGTTGGTCGTCTATAATTAACCATTAATTATAGAACGATCATGAGTGGCACCTAGTAGTACATCATGATCCCCAATTAACCGAAAAGATCAACGGTTGATCCAGAACTATTTCTGAAACCCTTCAGCAGCTCGAATGATTCGTGCCCCATTCCCTTCGCTCATCTTATACCCACTTGGTTCTGGACATGGTCTATTGTGTCAGTCCCCACTAGGCTGACTACGCCACACCTAGCCCAAGTATCATTTCCTCGTCCTACGGATTCTAGTTACTCCACATGTATCGAAGAGTACCTTACTCTAAACATGTAATGCTTTGGCCAAAGACTTTAGTAACAATCCGACGAGAGGCCATGGGTATACATCTCCTCACAAGGAGTGGTGAATCCTTTATAGGCTATTCAAACACCTTCGATCACTTCGACTTATACCCAATCATCCCGGGTCCACATCTCCTTAGAGATGTTTGCTTAAGATGTCAAAGCATAAGTCTCCATGATCAAGATGACTTGAATACCGCAAGTCAAAGGAACATCGCACTTAAGCTACAGTAAGAACTTCATTGACATATCTATATATGCAGAGAACCATATGAAGTCTTACGGCTGGTCACTCCAATGAACTAGTTACCATAACTAGCATCCACGATTAACTCCGGACATTACTATGTCTCCAGCCAGTGAGAATCAGCTGCTTGGATACACCAAGGAGTATACCTCGTGCTAGTCTCGATGTGAGTGGTGGTGTCCAAATCCAGCCGATTCGCCGACTAAAGATAATTAGATACATCACAATTACACATGTAGAGATACTCACTGGTTGTGATCAATCACAAATTCTCTCATCTTTGTAGATCGTATATGGACATTGATAAATGAGTTTAAGATCAATCAAATACATAAAACATGTATACTCAAATAGTGAATCTTCATTTATCATATAAATGGTTCATACATAAGGCGATTGCCTTAGGACATCTCTCATATATTACTAACAGACTCCCACTTGGCCTAATGCCAATCGCTACGGTATCCAATACCATAAGCTCGAACATGACCCTCAAACTTACTTTGAGGTAATGCCTTAGTCAAAGGATCCGCTAAGTTCCTTTCAGTGGGAATTTTCTCGATTTGTATTTCGTTCCTACTGATGATCTCTCTGATAAAATAGCGGCGAAGCACATGTTTGGATCGCTGATGAGACCTTGGCTCTTTCACCTGTGCAATTGCTCCATTGTTGTCGCAGTAGACCGGTATTGCTTCAACAATGGCCGGAATCACACCAAGTTCATGAACGAACTTTTTGATCCAAACCGCTTCCTTTCTTTGCCGAAGGCTGCAATGTATTACCTCGGTGGTAGAATCGCTCTGATCTCTTGTTTGGAACTTTTCCAACTCACTGCGCCCCCATTCAAGGTGAACACGTATCGGTGAGACACAGGAATCATCCTTATGCATGCGGAAGGTGGCATCCAGTATACCGCGTATCACCATGTCCCCTTCTCCATATATTAGGAACACATCCTTAGTTCTTCTCAAGTACTTAAGGATGCGTCTTAACGCCCAATGATCCATTCCTGGATCGGACTGGTATCTGCTCGTGACACTCAGAGCATACGATACATCGGGCCTCGTACATAACATAGCATACATGATAGATCCTATTGCGGATGCATAGGGAATCTTACTCATGCAAATCCTCTCGTCTTTTGTGCGCGGACACATAGACTTCGAAAGATGTATCCCATGCCTGATGGGTAGGAAACCTTTCTTGGATTCTGACATGCTAAACCTCTTTGCTTTTCGGTCTATATATATGTAGGCTGCGAAGACCAAGCAAGTTCGATCTATCTCTATAGATCTTAATCCCGAGGATGTAGGTTGCTTCTCCCAGGTCTTTCATTGAGAATGTCTTGGATAACCAAACCTTCACTGACTGTAAGATTGAAATATCATTTCCTATAAGTAGTATGTCATCAACATACAATACTAGGAATACGACTGCACTCCCACTAACCTTCTTGTACACACAAGGTTCGTCTGGATTTTGTGAGAAATCAAACTTTTTGATTGTCTCATCAAAACGGATATTCCAGCTCCTGGATGCTTGCTTCAATCCATAAATGGATCGTCGCAATTTGCATATATTGGTTTTATCAACCGATGTGAAACCCTCAGGTTGTATCATATACACGTCCTCGAGCAGGTTTCCATTAAGGAAAGCTGTTTTCACATCCATCTGCCATATCTCATAATCATAATAAGCCGCTATGGCCAGGAGCATCCGAATGGATTTAAGCATAGCTACAGGCGAATAGGTTTCATCATAATCAACACCTTGTTTTTGACAATATCCTTTCGCCACCAATCTAGCCTTATAGGTAATCACATTACCATCCATGTCGGTTTTCTTCTTGGAAACCCACTTGCACCCTATAGGCTTTATCCCTTCAGGTGGGTCAACCAAGTTCCAAACTTGGTTTTCATACATGGAATCCATTTCCGACTTCATGGCACCAAGCCACTTATCCCTTTCTGAACTTGTCAGCACTTCTTCATAACTGGTAGGCTCCTCATCATCAATGAGTAACACGTCGTTCGATTCACTTACGAGAAATCCATATCTCTCAGGAATATTGCGTGTTCTACCAGATCTACAAAGATGTGGTGTTACAATAGGTCCAGCCGATTGCTCATCATTATGAGTTGTCGGCTGTTGTGCTTCACCAGGTATCTCATCAATGTCTATTTGAGTCTCTCGAGCCTCCTCAAGCTCGACGACACTCCCACTGTTTTCTTGCAAGAGAAACTCTTTCTCTAGAAACACAGCATGCCTTGAAACAAACACCTTTTGTTCCACAGGATGATAGAATTGGTAACCCCTAGTTTCCTTAGGGTATCCAATAAATAGACATTTATCAGACTTAGCATCCAATTTGTCTGATACAGTCCGCTTCACATAAGCAGGACAATCCCATATCTTCAAGTAAGATACATGAGGTTTCTTACTATTCCATATCTCATATGGAGTAGTTGAGACTACCTTGGTTGGCATTCTGTTTAACAAGTAAATAGCTGTATGAAGTGCATAGCCCCAAAAGGACTTGGGAAGAGTTGCACGATTCATCATTGACCTAACCTTGTCCAACAAGGTCCGGTTATGCCTCTCAGATACACCATTATGCTGTGGTGTATATGGCGGAGTCCATTGAGACAATATGTCATTGTCTCTTAGATAATCAAGAAACTCTTGACTTAAGTATTCACCACCTCGATCTGATCGAAGTATTTTAATACTCTTGTTATGTTGTTTCTCTACTTCATTTCTGAATTCTTTGAACCTTTCAAAGGCTTCAGACTTGTGTTTCATCAAGAACACATACCCAAACCGTGAGTGATCATCGGTGAAGGTAATGAAGTAGCTATAGCCTCCTAATGCTTGAGTTGACATAGGTCCACATACATCAGTATGTATTAGACCTAGTAACTCTCCCACTCGTTCACCTTTTCCAGTAAAAGGTAACTTAGTCATCTTGCCTTTTAAGCATGATTCGCATGTATCGTATGAATCTAATTCAAACGATTCCAGAATTCCACATCGGTGTAATTCGGACATGCGTTTCTTGCTTATATGGCCAAGACAACAATGCCACATATAGGAGTCTATTTGATTATCCTTTCGAGCACGCGTGTTTCTCACTTCGATATTGAAAATGTCACTGGATACGTCCAACGTATAAATGCCATTACTCAAGGTTCCAGTTCCATAAAGTATGCCATTTAAAGTTATATAACAACAATTGTTACTAAACGTCAAATGGAAACCATTTCTATTTAAACAGGAAATAGAAACAATGTTCTTTATTAGAGAAGGAACATAATAGCAATTGTCCAGTTCTAAGACTAGTCCATTAGGGAGCTTCAGCAAATAAGTTCCGATGGCGACCGTAGCAACCTTTGCTCCATTGCCAACTCGCAAATTTGACTCCCCTCTGACAAGCCTTCTTCTATTCCTTAGCCCCTGTATGTCATTACATATATGTGAGCTACACCCAGTATCCAATACCCAAGTGTCCAAGGAAATAGAATGACAATCAATAACGAAGATACCTGAAGAGGATGGGGCATCGGATGCCTTCTTCTTCTTCATGGACTCAAGATAAATCTTGCAGTTTCTTTGCCAGTGGCCTTCCTTGCCACAGTGATGGCAAGTGCCCTTTTGCGCTGGTTCCGCCTTCTTTGCCTTTTTGTTCTTTCCTTTCTTCTGTTCTTTTGCCTTCCTCTTAGAACCTTTCTTTGAGGAATCAACTAACAGAACCGCCTTCTCCTAATGCTTCACAGAAGGCTCCACAGTCTTCAGCATATTGAGGAGCTCGGGAATGGTGGATTCCATTTTGTTCATCCGATAGTTCATCACAAATTGCGAGAAACTCTTGGGCAAACAATGCAGAATTAAGTCAATACTTAACTCATGATCCATCACAAAACCGAGGGTAGCTAGCCGCTCGATGTACCCGTTCATCTTTAGCACAAACTGCACTACAGATGAACCTTCTTGCATCTTCGTGGTGAAGAGGAGCCTAGAGACCTCGAACCTTTCGGATCTCGCTTACTCATCGAACAACTCATGAAGATGGAAGACCATAGTATTAGCATCCATATGCTCATGCTGCTTTTGCAGCTCAGGTACCATCGCCGCTAGCATGATGCAACTCGCCAGCTCAGAATCTGCCACATGCTTCTGATAGACCAACATTTGGTGCAGGTTGCATCGTCCTTAGAACGGTCGGAAGAGGCTCTTCAAGGACATATGCAAGCTTTTCCGCCTTGAGAACAATTCTCAGGTTTCTAAGCCAGTCCAGGAAGTTAGGCCCAGTCAGTTTGTTCGAATCCAAAATAGTGCGCAAATTCAAAGACGTCATGATCAATTTATTGACCTAGAAATACAAAATGAGCATATATGAGAAAGATGATTTTAAAATGCATCAATATACATTTATAAATCCCATTCATTTTTCGAATTTCAAAAACCCCAAAATCACTTCGGGAGATCGTAGGTCCATCTCCGAATGGGCTGATATCCATCATAGTTATGAACAACCTTGGAGAGAGTCCAACAAGCCATTCATAACTACGACGGTAGGTATCAATTATACCGATTGCATATCACGTATATGCAACTATCACAATGTGCTATCAACTAATTGAATGTTCACACATACATCGGGTTGTTAACACATTAACAAGTATGCATCATATGCATAGCACCCAACTTCACCTCCCTTTACATCGACCTTGGAGAGAGTCCAACAAGCCAATGCTCCAGGTTAAAGCCAACCCATTAATCGGGAAATAGTTTTAATATGGTTAGAGCGCATTCAACCAATTAGCCCAGCTTGGAGAGAGTCCAACAACCAAAGCTAACGATTGACCTCTGACTCTTACCATATTAGTATTAAACTATTCCATGGTTTGAACATATTCGGGTTCGAGCCGGGCTTGGAGAGAGTCCAACAACCCAAACAAGAAACGGAACTCTGGTTCTAACCATATTAATGGAAGGTGTAGGCTTTAATATTGTTTAAGGGTTTTTATGTCTCATCCTCTTTGCATGCAAATAACTATTATCTACATGGCATGGCATACATTTACATGTCATGACACGCATGGCATAATGTTATGCATCTAATGCAATTACATGGCATACAATTATGTCATGTATATGTTTCCTTATATGTCATAACTATTTATGGAAATAAAATATGTTTAAGATTTGATTCTCCAAATCAAATCATAATTAAATTAGGAAATAAATTTCCAAATCTAATCACATATTTTATTCATGGAATTATTTGATTAAGGAAAATCTATTTAGGAAACCAATTTCCTAAATCATTAAAACTACTTATGGAAATAAAATATTTTAAGATTTGATTTCCCAAATCAAATCATGATTAAATTAGGAAACAAATTTCCAGAATCTAATCAAATATTTTATTTATGAAAAATATCAATTTCCATAAATACTTCCAACTTTCCAAAAGTGGAAGATTTCCATAAATACTTCTAGACTTTCCAAAATAGAAAAATTTCCATAAATACTTCTAAATTTCCAAAATTAGAAAATTCCAGAAATACATTATGACTATCGCAAAACCATTTTTACGATTATGTCGAAACACAACCTCGTAAACATGAACACAGCGGAAGCAATAAAAATAATAAATACTCCTATTTATTACAACACACACAACACACGCATGCATATTACAACAAGTGTAGACATAACCGTAAATTTAAATTTGCAATAAAAGGAAATTTATCTACGTTATACCTTTTGTATGACGTGTAGCGGGAACGGCATCAACCGGAACGATCCTCGCTAGAATCGTCTCTATCCATATCCACGCCGAGTTCCTCGGGATGACTTCGCTAAGCCACGAGCTTCGTCTTCGTATGGGTTACTAGCCTTGTGTTGAAGACGACATGATCGAGAGATGATCACGATCCGAATCAAAATTCGGATCCAAAACGAGTCCTCAAAACTCGCTTCTCCGGAGAGGTATTCGTCAACCGATTGACGAATCCTTCGTCCTCCACCTCAGAGGATTACCGAAGATCGAATCCCCGGTAAGTTATCTGCTGTCGGAGCTCTAACCGTCGTCCAAACGACGCTCCGACGAGAGGAGAAGAAGCTGTCTAGAAAACTGGACAGCTTGGTGGAGGAGTAGGCGCCGGCCAAAACAAGGAAGCCAAGTGCTCACCTTTTCACCGAGGCCTAGGAAGATCACCGGAGGGTCGCCGGAGGGTTCACCGGCTGAAGCTTGGACGCCGACAAGGAGATGAAGGCGGCACAACAAGCTGGGCGGCAGCCTAGGGTTGGCGCCGAGCAACTCCAAGGGTGGGCGGCAACTCAAAGGCTAGGGTTTTTGGATTAGGGCTTAATTATCCATTAAGCCCTCTTTTATAGAGAACTAATTCTCTTAATGGTTATTGGATCATAACCATTAGGCCCGTTAACCTGCTCCGTTAAGATAAGTTAAAATAAACCAAACCATGATGGTTTATTTTAAGTTAAAATGAACCGAACCAACTTTTGGTTCATTCGTTTAAAATAAACCAAACCCTTTGGTTTATTCTCATCCATTGGATTAGAACCAAACCATTTTGGTTCATCCATTACGTCTTCATAAGACTCGGACAATCCACGCTTCAATTGCGATTGAAACGATTTCATGCTCGCTTTATGTTTGGTCCAACCAAACCTAGTTTCTCTCGGTCTGAGAATCTCATTCTCAAGCTCGTTTTAAATCCTTTGGATTACGCTCGTTGTGCGTGTGACCAAATAGGTTCTTGGTTTATGTTGGTCGTCTATAATTAACCATTAATTATAGAACGATCATGAGTGGCACCTAGTAGTACATCATGATCCCCAATTAACCAAAAAGATCAACAGTTGATCCAGAACTATTTCTGAAACCCTTCAGCAGCTCGAATGATTCGTGCCCCATTCCCTTCGCTCATCTTATACCCACTTGGTTCAGGACATGGTCTATTGTGTCAGTCCCCACTAGGCTGATTACGTCACACCTAGCCCAAGTATCATTTCCTCGTCCTACGGATTCTAGTTACTCCACATGTATCGAAGAGTACCTTACTCTAAACATGTAATGCTTTGGCCAAAGACTTTAGTAACAATCCGACGAGAGGCCATGGGTATACATCTCCTCGCAAGGAGTGGTGAATCCTTTATAGGCTATTCAAACACCTTCGATCACTGACTTATACCCAATCATCCCGGGTCCACATCTCCTTAGAGATGTTTGCTTAAGATGTCAAAGCATAAGTCTCCATGATCAAGATGACTTGAATACCGCAAGTCAAAGGAACATCGCACTTAAGCTACAGTAAGAACTTCATTGATATATCTATATATGCAGAGAACCATATGAAGTCTTACGGCTGGTCACTCCAATGAACTAGTTACCATAACTAGCATCCACGATTAACTCCGGACATCACTATGTCTCCAGCCAGTGAGAATCAGCTTCTTGGATACACCAAGGAGTATACCTCGTGCTAGTCTCGACAGAATTGATGGTGTCCAAATCCATCAATTCATCGACTAGGGATAATTCTGATACATCACAATTACACATGTAGAGATACTCACTAGTTGTGATCCAATCACAAATTCTCTCATGCCGTGAATCGTATCGTGACATTCAAGAAATGAGTTTAAGATCCAATCAAATACATAAAACATGTATACTCAAATAGTGAATCTTCATTTATCATATAAATGGTTCATACATAAGGCGATTGCCTTAGGACATCTCTCATATATTACTAACAGCTTGAACAGGAATGGTTCGTCCCACACATAATGCTTTACATCCGAAAGAAACTTCTTCCTCTGATGATAACTCATTTGAGAAGGTATTATCCCGCAAGCTAGGTAGTTGGCAAAATCAACATACCACGGAGCCTTGATTTTCCTGACCGCTAGTAGCTGCTCATCCGGGAAGAAATCATTTATAGCAAGATCATCGGCTCTTCCCGCATTTGATTCTTGATGAAGCCTCAATAGATGGTCTGCAACTACGTTCTTCGTTCCTTGCTTATCTCGGATTTCAAAATCAAACTCTTGTAGAAGAAGTATCCACCGGATAAATCTTGGCTTAGATTCCTTTTTACTCAGCAAGTATCTAATGGCTGTATGATCTGTGTAAACTATCACCTTGGTCCCTATGATATAAGATCTGAACTTGTCGAAAGCAAATACTATAGCCAAGAGTTCCTTCTCTGTGGTAGCATAATTCATTTGTGCTTCATCCAATGTTTTACTGGCGTAGTAGATTGCATACACCTTGCGATCCTTCCTTTGTCCCAACACTGCGCCCACAGCAAAATTACTTGCATCACACATAATTTTAAAAGGGAGACTCCAATCTGGAGGTTGCATTATTGGGGCGGTTGTTAATGCTTCCTTTAACCTGAAAAATGCATCAAGACAAGGATTATCAAAGTGAAACACAGCATCTTTAGCAAGCAAATTAGTTAATGACTTTGAAATTTTTGAGAAGTCCTTGATGAACTGCTTCAGAGAACTCGCATGTCCTAGGAAACTACGCACTCCCTTGACATCAGTTGGAGGAGGCAACTTCTTGATCACTTCAGTTTTAGCAATGTCCACCTCGATACCACGGTGTGAAACTAGGTGCCCAAGTACTATGCCTTCTCGCACCATGAAGTGGCACTTCTCCCAATTAAGCATTAAATTCATTTCCTCGCATCTCTGCAAGACCTTGACCAAATTAGATAAATACATATCAAAATCTGCACCATATACAGAAAAATCATCCATGAATACTTCCATTATATTCTCGATCATATCAGAAAAAATTGAAGTCATACACCTCTGAAAAGTGGCGGGTGCATTGCATAGTCCAAAAGGCATTCTCCTGAAAGCAAAAGTACCATATGGGCAGGTGAAATTTGTTTTCTCTTGGTCATTAGGATAAATAGGGATTTGATAGAAACCGGAGTATCCATCTAAGTAACAGAAATGCGAGTGGTTTGCCAACCGGTCTAGCATTTAGTCAATAAATGGGATGGGAAAGTGGTCCTTTCTAGTTTCCTTATTCAATTTCCTATAATCAATACACATTCTCCATCCCGTAACCACTCTCATGGGGATTAACTCATTCGTAGCATTCCTTATTACCATTATCCCCCCTTTCTTTGGCACAACATGGACAGGACTTACCCATTCACTATCGGATATTGGGTAGATAATTCCTGCATCTAGCAATTTCGTGACTTCTTTCTTAACTATCTCTTTCATGGCTGGGTTCAGCCTTCTTTGATGCTCTATAGAGGTTTTAAAATTTTCTTCTAGTAGAATTCTGTGCATGCAAACCGATGGACTAATTCCCCTAATGTCATCAATCTTGTATCCAATGACGTTCTTGTGTGTTTTCAATACCTCAATCAGTTTTTTGGTCTCTGCATTGCTCAGATTAGCATTAATGATCACAGGATAAGTAGAGTTTTCGCCAAGAAATTCATACCTGAGTGTTGATGGAAGAGGCTTAAGTTCTACCTGTGGTGTGAGGTTGGGGTCGGAAATCTCCAGCTCTTTATCCTCAAAATCCCCTTCGAGCTTATTAAGATAAGTTTGTTCTGGTGCTCCTTCTAGTGCTATTGACTGGAAACTGTTAATCCTACAATAAACATCAAAAATAGAAGGTTGTTTAACATCTTTTGAAAGGTCAAATTCAATTTTGTTGTTTCCAAATGCAAGTGAGAGTTTGTGGTTCTTGACATCTATCATTGCCCCTGCAGTAGCCAAGAAAGGTCTCCCCAAAATGAGTGGAATGCATGAGTCTTCATCCATGTCAAGCACTACAAAATCGACAGGAATAATAAAATTTCCCACCTGCACTGGTACATCTTCTAAGATTCCCAAAGGATATCTAATGGAGTGATCGGCTAACTGCAAGGCCATAGTAGTTAGTTTCATTTCTACCAAATCCAATTTCTTGCATATGGAAAGAGGTATCAGATTGACACTGGCACCCAAATCGCAAAAAGCCTTATCAAAATTTGAGTCATTAATTATGAAAGGGATAGAAAAGCTACCTGGATCATTTAGTTTGAGAGGTACTATGTTCTTAATTAAAGCACTGCACTCCTCAGTAAGAGCCACTGTTACATGCTCCTCGACTTTTCTTTTATTGGTTAAGATATCCTTCAAGAACTTGGAGTATGTAGGCATTTGTTGAAGAGCTTCTATAAAAGGTATATTGATATATAGCTTCCTAATTACCTCAAGGAACTTACCAAATTGTTCATCCAATTTTTCCTTAATCAGCCTCTAAGGGAACGGGATAGGGGGCTTATACGTTCTTGGTTCCTTATTCGGCACGCCTATGTCGTTCGGCACAGGCCGGTCATGTTGGTCGGAGTGACCCGACTGTGTGTCGGTGACCGACACTTCGTGGGCATTCTCTTCCCCTGGCGTGCTGCTGTCTTCTTCCAACTCTGACACGCTCGTGTCCTTTAGCACAGTGGCCACTTGTTGAGCTCTGTCTCCTTCTAAAATCCTTCCACTTCTCAAACTTATGGAATTACAATGCTCAGCTGGGTTTATCAATTTCAGAAATCTGCGCATCCTTGATGCGAAATGGGCAAATTTGATTTTCCAGCATTCTTGTGTGATTAGTCAAATTATCAACCTTGCCTCCCAATTGCTTGATTGCCTCGGTATTATTTTGATGTTGCCGATTTGATTCTACAATATGTTGTCGAAATTCATCATTTATCTTCCCCTGACACGTAATAAAATTCTCCATCATCTTTTCTAAGCTCGACTTGGGTCCTGGCTGAAATCCCGAAGGTGCTCCAAAACTGTTCTGTCCAGAAGAATTTTTGTTGGCTCTATACGAAAAGTTGGGATGACTCCTCCAACCGGGATTGTACGTGTTCGAATAAGGGTTGCCACCATTAGGCTTCTGATTAAAATTATTTAGCGCATCTACTTGCTCAATCCCAGCTCCCGATGATGGTGCGTGTAGGATTTGGCAATTCATCGCTACATGTCCTGTTACACCACAGATCTCGCAAGTGACATTAGATGAGTTTACAGCTGATACATTAAAATGTTCGAGCTTTTGAGTTAACGCATCGACTTTTGCACTGAGTAGATCAAGGGTACTTACCTCAAACTTACCTGCATTTTAGTTTGATATCCTCGTTCTGTAGCCCATTGGTGAGAATTCACTGCCACATTCTCGATGATCTCAAATGCTTCATCCAACGTTTTGTTCATAAGAGCTCCTCCTGCAGCAGAATCAAGAGAAACTTTAGTAGCATACGAGATTCCATTGTAGAAAGTATGAACAATAAGCCACTTCTCCAGCCCATGATGAGGGCATTGCTGTAGTAATCTCTTAAATCTGTCCCAGGCTTCAAATAATGTTTCTCCATCCTTTTGCACAAAATAAGTGATTTGATGACGAAGACTTGCAGTTTTGCTGGGTGGAAAATACTTGTCTAAAAATCTTTGCTCCAGTTGATCCCAGGTAGTTATGTAATCTGCTAGAAGAGAGTGTAGCCAAGCTCTAGCTTTGTCCCGCAATGAGAAAGGAAACAAGCGCAATCTAATAGCATCAACTGAGGCTCCATTCAGTTTTAAAGTTTAACAAAATTCCAAAAATACTTCCAAGTGCATATTTGGATCTTCAGTGGGTGCTCCTCCGAATTGATGTTGTTGGACCATGGATAGTAGAGCCGGTTTTAATTCAAAATTGTTCGCTTCAATAGGGGGTCTTCTAATACTCGATCTCAATCCCCTTGTACTAGGTGTTGCATAATCCCTTAAAGGTTTATTCTCGTTCTGGTCAGCCATGTCGGAGGTCAGATTGTCTTCCTGACGTTGCTGAAATCGTCTTCTAGCAAGGAACGTTCTCTCTATCTCAGTATCAATATCGAGAATTTCCCTATTAAGTCTGTGCATGCAACAACAAGAGAGGCTCCCAAAACAAGAGTTCAGAATAGACACAAAGAATAGGAACAAAAATAGAAATCTAGATTAACTAAATCACGCTCAATTCAATATTGAGTGCCAATCCCCGGCAACGGCGCCAAAAACTTGATGTGTTATTTTCCGCAAGTGCACGGTTGTCGTCAAGTAATAAAAATATCGATCCCACAGGGATTGGGACAATTACCGAATGATCATAAAACCAAGTTATCTAGTCACTCAATTTGTGGATTAAAGAAACTGAGGAGTCAAGAACAACGAATGAGAAGAATGAGCTAAAAGTCAATAGTTGAGGAGAATCTCAGGATATGGGTTTCACCACGTCGACAATTTATAAGGTGATTTAATTCTTTCCTACCCCTATTAGAGTTGTTTTGATGGAACCTATCCTAAGGTAAATCAATGGCCCCTTTCGAGGTCTACACTAACTGTACCTATCAAACTCAATTTACCTGTCATGGTATTCGAGCGTAGGGGATCATAATCAGCTAAGGGGACCTGTCATGAGACCCCCGCAAACCTCCCTAGTCTTACCTCCGTTACTTGGTAAAAACTGGATTTGATAGATCCATTAAGTCCATAAGAGTTCCTTTAGAGTCTAAATTTCCTTTTCACGATAGGTTTGCACACGGGACCATAATCAGCTAAGGGGACCTGTCACGAGACCCCCACAAGCCCTCATAGATACACTACCGCTACTTGACAGGAGTTTATCCCTAGTTGGTTCTGGGTTTCGGGAACTTGGGTTCACTGTTAGGTACTTCCCCTTAGCTCCTTAGGTTTATCAATAAGAATCCAAAAATAGATAAAAACAAACAATAATTCAAGTATTATAGATTACATCATCCATCATAAATCGTCAAGGGCTACTCCCCCATCCTAAGATTACAAGACACTACTCAAGAATTGCTAGAGAAAGAAATTACGATACTTAGTGCCATCTGTGTTCCTCTGTCGTCGACTCCTTCCTTCTTCTATCGTTCTATTGACCCTCCGCCGTCCTCCCTTAGGGTTAGAATATCTCCTCTTTTATAGCCTTGGCCTCCTCTTTAATTAAGGCAAAAGATTTTCCTTTAATTGAGACGAAGATCGCAGCTTCATCGAGTTGCTCGTGTTAGGGCAATCTCTTGCCATGATTAGGTTTTGATGTGTGTGGCAAAGGGTTTAAGTTAGTTTGTTATGTTGATTTGATATGTGCGTTGAAGTCGTGCAGGACTTGGTAATTCGCACATGGAGTCGTGGCGAGTTTCACAACTCATGACTCGGTCCTTGAGTCGGTGAAGGATGGTTTTGCGGAAGCCGTGCGCTTGGAGCATCCGAGGGACCGCCGGACGAGGAGCTTGGAGTGAAGCCAGAGGAAGTAGACTTCGAGGTAAGAGACGCGAAGGAGCATTGCAGAGTCGTGCGCCTTATGCTGCCGAGGGACGTGGCCACGAACGAAGAGAACTTCGAAGGCGAGGGACTCCGAGAGATGAGAGTGAGCGAATGTAACTCGGGAAGGGGTAGCTCTTAGGTGAAACTTGGCCATTTGGCTAAGTGTCGGATGGGATTTCCCGACATCAGCCGACTGCCATGGAATGGCAGTCGATTGCTCCAAGTCAAACGTGGTTCGACTGGTATTCGACTGGCTATTTTGAGGCCAGCAGTCGACTGCCATATGTGGGCAGTCGACTGCCAAGACCACTAGTCGATGCAGGCAATCGACCGTCAAAAGGGTTTGGCCATTAATCGCTCAGAGCCGACTCAGCCGATTACGGAGGTAGCAATGATCGATGAGGTCCATCAGTCGACTGCCAAGTGTTCCGTTGGACTACAACGGTCGGGATCCGATGTGTTCGGAGGCCATTGGAGTGGCGGTAGTCGACTGCCAAAGGGCAGCAGTCGACTGGTGGCGGCCAACGGGAAGAAAATCTTCCTCTCTATAAAAAGAGAGGGTGTGGAGCTTTGGGGGGTAAATGCTCTTACTCCAAACGACCATCCAAGTCCCCCACAAGCTTTAAACTCTTCTTACTTGCTTTTACTTTATTCTTATTGTAAGAAGAGTGATCTTGATTGTAATGGTTACCTCCACCTAGCTTGGTGCAAAGGAGAGACCAATAGTGATTGGCTTTGGAGGAGTGATTCACCTCGGACGAATCGGGATCGTGGATTAGCGGCGTAGCCGTGAACCACGTTACATCTTGCGTTAGCATTTTGATTCTTGTCTTGTATATTTACTTGTCTTGTCTTATTATATTCCGCTTGCGCTAACCTTTTGTAGACGAGTAAATTACGACATCCATCGATTGAGGGTTATTCACCCCCCTCTAGCCAGCCGTTTCGATCCCCAACAAGTGGTATCAGAGCCAAGGAAAGCTTGTCGAGGACTAACCGCCACAACAAGCAACATTCAAAATGGTCGGCTCCAACATCCACCCACCGAAGTTCGACGGCGAATTCTCTTGGTGGAAAAAGAGAATGGAGGTATTTTTTTAAACGGATTTTGATATTATGATTACAATGGAATCCGGTTTCGTTTTGCCTAGGGATGAAGAAGGGAAGCCAATAGAAAAATCTAGGTGGACCAAAAAGCAAAGGGAAGAGCACCTTGCAAACTCAAAAGCCAAGCATCATCTTTTCAATGTGCTCCCCCAACAAGAGATCAACCGAATTGGAGAATGCCCAAGTACCAAGGAGATGTGGGAGAAGCTAATTGAGCTTCATGAAGGCACATCCGAGGCGAAGCTAGCAAGGAGAGACCTCCTCCGCTCCCAACTCAACAACATTAAACTAGAAAAGGGAGAAAAGGTAATTTCCTTACATTCTCGTTTCAAGGAAATTATAACCGGTTTGTCAAGTGTAGGTGAGAAGCTATCAAACCGGGATATGGTTATGAAGGCTATAGATGCCTTTCCGCGATCCTCAAAATGGAGCTCCATGGTGGACTCATTTTATATCTCCAAGAACTTAGAAGTAAGCACCTTGGAGGAATTCTTCTTAACAATGGAGCTCCATGTAACAAGGCTTGAAGGAATACAAGAAGAGCCTAGAATCCAACCTTCAAGAGGAGTAGCATTGATGGCAAATAAGGGGAAGAAGAAGATGGAGATCCCCTCCTCCGATGATGATGAAGCATCCTCCTCCTCCTCCATGGATAGCATGGAAGAAGCTTATATGGTAAGGAGGGTAAGACATGCTTTAAAAGGTTTTAGATTTAATAAATCTAATGATAGGAATAGAAGACAAAGGGAGAAAATCATTTGCTACAATTGCCAAGGAGAGGGACACATAAGGGATAATTGTCCCCTCCTAAACAAGAGCAAGGAAGAAAAGAAAAAGAAGGAAGAAAAGAAGAAGAAAAAGGGGAGCAAGAAGAAAAAGGAAGAGGAGAAGAAAGCAAAGGAAAAGGGAAAGGCCAAGGCATTCAAAGCAAAGACTTGGGATGACCCTTCCTCCTCATCTTCATCATCATCCGAGGAAGAAAATGCATTTGTCACCAACCTAGCATTGATGGAATTTGACGACTTGGATTGCTCCTCCACCGAAAATGAAGAATCAAGCACAAGTGGAGAGAGCTCAAGTGAAAGGGGAGCCTCCTCTACCTCCTCATCCGAAGAAGAAGAGGACATGGAAACTATGGTAACCAATCTTTCACCTAGTAAAATAGTTTCTATGATTTCTAGCTTAACTAAGGATTTATTTAGAGCAAAGAAGAAAAATAAGAGCATGTTAGATCAAACTAAGGATTTAGAAAATAAGCTAGAAAAATCATGCTTAAATGATGCATGCTCACATGATAACTATATGCCTTTTGATGTTAATGATGCATGCATAGAGGAAAATAGGGCTTTAAGAGAGAAAGTAGATTATTTAACCAAAGCCCTAGAAAAGTTTACAATTGGCTCAAACACCTTGAACATGATTATAGGGAGCCAAAGAGCTAGCTTCAATAAGAAAGGCCTAGGATACAAAGAAAAGAAAAATGAAAAGGCCTATAAATGCCTAATTGCTAGGGTACAAGATAAGAAGAAGGTAATAGCTAGAAAATGGATCTCCAAGGAGTATTTAGTGAACCCAATAGGAAAGAACTTATTTTGGGTTCCTAAATCCATTCTTAAGGGTTAGGAAAATCCTAAGATAGTCAACCATATGCATTTCACCTATATCATATGTTGGTTGACATAGGATGGTGGGACCTCACTTTTAGAAGTAGACTGAGATCCCATTATCATCATATGTTGGGTGATGATAATGTGCCCATAAATAGATAATAATGCTTAAATCATGATGATTAATGTAATTGCTATGTATGTTTGCAATCATGATTTATGATTTTGATATTTGGCACATAATCATGAGAAATAGGTGTAAATCATGCCTTGGGTGATATTTTACTTATTATCATGATATAATACCTAATGCATAATTATAATTTGATGAATACATGTATTTCATGATCATAATGTAGAATTAATTGATATATGCCTTTATGATCATGAGGATTGTTAGGTTGATACTTAACCTTGATAGAATTGCATTAATATAATGGTTAAGTATATACAAATACCTCTAGGATACATCTCACACTCACTATAGGCTACCATGATTGAAAACTTAGCATGAGTGAGATGTTAGGATGATACAAATGTCCACTAATGCCTATGGCATTTAGATGGTCATTTAAAGTATCAAAATAGCAATAATAGACCAATCATGGGGAAGGCTTATGTTTAATTCATAGACATATTGCCCAAAGATCATGGTTGGATATTTCATATGTTTTCAAAACAATTTCTTAATCTAAAATCTATGTGTTCATGTTTTGAAATAATTGAATGCCAAACTAGGTGGTAAACTTGATACTAGAATGATCAAAAACCTAGTGATTTTTATAGCTTTTGGATTTTTGGCAAATACGTGAAAATATGATGATTTTTCATGAAAAATTATTTTTCACTGATGAAGAACCTTACAAGAAATATGTTCCCCAAATTTCACTATTTTTTGAATTTTTTAGAATTTTTAATGCATTTCTGAATTTACTTTAGAAAATCGTAATTTGAAAATCATTGTGCGCATTGCCATTCGAATTCCACTGAAAAATAGTCTAATATTTTCTGATTTCAGATTTTAAACATGTTTTTGGTATTTTTCCTTCTATTAGACTTGATGTCATGGGTTTATAACTTAGTGTTAATCTTTTTGATGGTGTCAAAGGGGGAGAAATAATTATGTTTAAGTTAATTATAATAGGGGGAGAAATTTGTATGGGGAGTTTCATGGATTAAGGGGAAGTTGCATGTTGCAATATCATGCTTATGTTTACATGCTTTCTTACCTTAAAATTTTTATCAAATGTTTTTACCTAACTTAAACGGATTGCCACACATCAAAAAGGGGGAGATTGTTAGGGCAATCTCTTGCCATGATTAGGTTTTGATGTGTGTGGCAAAGGATTTAAGTTAGTTTGTTATGTTGATTTGATATGTGCGTTGAAGTCGTGCAGGACTTAGTAATTCGCACATGGAGTCGTGGCGAGTTTCATAACTCATGACTCGGTCCTTGAGTCGGTGAAGGATGGCTTTGCGTAAGCCGTGAGCTTGGAGCATCCGAGGGACCGCCGGACGAGGAGCTTGGAGTGAAGCCGGAGGAAGTAGACTTCGAGGCAAGAGACGCGAAGGAGCAATGCAGAGCCGTGTGCCTGATGCCGCCGAGGGACGTGGCCGCGAATGAAGAGAACTTCGAAGGCGAGGGACTCCGAGAGATGAGAGTGAGCGAATGTAACCCGGGAAGGGGTAGCTCTTAGGTGAAACTTGGCCATTTGGCTAAGTGTAGGATGAGATTTCCCGACATCAGTCGACTGCCATGGAATGGCAATGATCGCCCGAATCGACGTGGTTCGACCGGTATTCGACGACTATTTTGAAGCCGTGATCAATCGTATGTGGCGATCATTGCTAAGACCGATCACTGAAAGGCGGCGTGGGTGATCGAAAGGGTTTGGCCCCGCAGAGCGCTCGTAGCCAGTCGATTCGACTACGGAGGTATGATCGTGATGAGGTCCATCAGTCGACTGCCAAGTGTTCCGTTGGACTACAACAGTCGAGATCCGACGTGTTCGGAGGCCGTTGGAGTGGCGGCAGTCGACCGGTGGTGGCAAACGGGAAGAAAATCTTCCTCTCTATAAAAAGAGAGGGTGTGGAGCTTTGGGGGGTAAATGCTCTTACTCCAAACGACCATCCAAGTCCCCCACAAGCTTTAAACTCTTCTTACTTGCTTTTACTTCATTCTTATTGTAAGAAGAGTGATCTTGATTGTAAAGGTTACCTCCACCTAGCTTGGTGCAAAGGAGAGACCAATAGTGATTGGCTTTGGAAGAGTGATTCACCTCGGACGAATCGGGATCATGGATTAGCGGCGTAGTCGTGAACCACGTTACATCTTGCGTTAGCATTTTGATTCTTGTCTTGTATATTTACTTGTCTTGTCTTATTATATTCCGCTTGCGCTAACCTTTTGTAGACGAGTAAATTACGACATCCATCGATTGAGGATTATTCACCCCCCTCTAGCCAGCCGTTTCGATCCCCAACAGCTCACAGAAAAAGAAATCTGGAATCAAGACAACACGCCCATGCCAAATGAGGGCACGGGGGTGTCGCGCATTTCCCACCGACCGTGTTGTGCTTGAATGGGGCGTGTCGAAGGCTGAACTGGGGCGTGTTGAGCGCTGGAACTCCTGACACGGACGTGTCACTGATAACACGCCTGTGTTGTTTTGATATGCCGGCCATGTCAGCTCTTTGAACGGGGTGTGTCGAGGGCTGAACTGGGGCGTGTTGAGCGCTGGAACTCCTGACACGGATGTGTCACTAATAACACGCCTGTGTTGTTTTGATACGCCTGCTTCTTCGCCCTGTTAACATGAAAAACACCCAAAAGCAATCTCTTCGTCCAAAATATGCTAAACTTAACTAAATCATGATAAAATACATGCCTAGGACATGAAATGAGATAAAATGCATGCATATGGAGTAGTGAAAATATAGCATGATTTACACACATCAGTAAACAAGAGGTATAATTCTTGTTTTGGTTTCCTTTTATTTCTTTGTATTATGTATGTAATTGCATGTGGCTAATTTACTTGGACCCCGAAGATAAACACAAAAATCGGTGATCCGTACATCATCTATTCCGCAGCTAGTCGAGGAAAAGAGTTAGGTTGCTTGAATAAATAGTTTGTTCAAGAGACCACTCTAATCGAATATAACGATGATCAATCGGTTGCTTTGGTAATCTGTCATCATCTTGGATTAATTTTTTAATCCGGGGATGTAGATGGGATCGCCATGCACAAGCGACCAAGTTGAAGCAGGAAGCGAAGCTTCGACCTTCACCACCTTACCGGTCCTTATACAAATTAAGTACAGAAAGATAACAATAATATCGACAATTAATTAGAAGACGGTGCACGGTCGGAGTAGCATTGTAGCACAAAGGAGAGCACGAGCACTTTGAAGATTCTTGAATTTGGGTTTGAGTCCTCTCCTCCTTTTATAGATTTGCACCTTGGTATTTGTCCCGATCCATATCCAAAACTCGTGGATCTTATCTTGAGGTGGCGGCTTATCTTATCATGAGGTGGCAGCATCAATCTCTATCTCTTTGACCTTGTGCACTGGGATGATTCATCGACATCGCTGATTGGTGATCCTCTTAGCGATCATTCGCCTTGATCATCTGCGCGAGAATTCCTGCAACACAAGGTTTGCACAATAGATGCATAATGACATGTAGTGTGATAGTCCTTTGACTGTCAGATCTCGACTTTGGCATTCCTTCAGAAGCCTTAGTCGGATCGATGCCTAGGATTGTCCTCTAACCGAGGACGCATCCTTACCACCGCTCCACACACGGAGCTTACCTTTGGTCCTCCTGACCTATCGTTTAGCTTTCGGTCACCACCGAGGTTCCTCGACTCCTCGAGGTTCTCCTGGTGTCGCCCGACCACCACGGTTTCTCGACTTGAGATTCTCCGGGTGTCGCCCGACCTTTGACTTAGCTTAAACACTTCCTGCACACTTAGCATATCACATGAGATAACAAAATAGCTTAACTTTGAATCTTTGCCATCATCAAAACCAAGGTTCAATTATCTAGTGCCCCTGCACCAACACAAGCATCATAATACTAAACTCTGACCAACTATACTGTCTGACCCTATTGCGTTCGGGAAATGCACATGGTGCTTGAGAAACATATAAGATACTCAGCATAAACCATAACACAAATTTTGAATCCACTACAATACTCAACCCTTCTATGCTTGGCCAAAATATATAGTGCTCGAGAATACGATGCTTAGAAAATACATAGGGTGCTCATCTCAAAAAACAACATAAAGATTTGATTCAACTATGATACTCAGCCCCTCTACACTCGGAAAGAACACACGATGCTCAAGAAATACACAGAGTGCTTGGCACAGATAGTAACTCGAAGATCTGACTGGACTATGATGTGTTAGGACCCTTGGAATGGCTAGAGGGGGGTGATTAGCCTTTCTTTCTTTCTACAAAAATGTTAGCGGAAGCAATACAAATATAAGCACAAACAAAAACAAGAAACAAAGCTAACACCCGATGTAACGTGGTTCGGAGATGACGCTCCTACTCCACGGCAATCCGTAAGGTGGATTAGCCCTAATCAATCTTCACTAGAACCTCCTTTGGATGAACCAAGGTGGAGAAACCTTATCTTACAATGCACTCCTCTTCTTTACAATGATGGAAGATTAGGATTAGAGAAGAGGAGGTTTTGGATTGCTAAAAACACTTGGAAAGCTTGGTGAGCACGTAGGTGTAGTTTGGAGCAAGAGCACTAGCTTCACCAAGCTCCCCATGGCCCCTTTTTATAGAAGAGGGGTTGTTTTTCCCGTTGGGCTTGATCGATCCGATCGATGCTTACCATCATCGCGCAAGCCAACGGCTTCAAACGCGATCTCGCGGAGATTCGTGAGCAATCTCTAATGGCCAGGTGATCACCGAGTGATCAAGGCAGCAATGAGTGAGGCGATTGCGGGCGATATTCCCTTGATCGGTCGGTGATGCCCTTGCGATCCGATCGATCATAGTATCGATCTCGCTCTGCCCCAAGATCGGGATCGATGGTTAGGTTTCACCGACTGGCCGAACGCCGACCAATCGATCGATACATCATATCACGATCGGTGATACTCATCAAGTATGAGTAATTCATACTTGATTTTATACCCTAGACCTAGACTCAACCTTCTAGCTCCTCAATAAGCCTTGCGCCTTCAGGATCCCTCCGAGTCCGTGACTTTTTCATCCTTTGCGCTTTGCTTCCAAGAGCTTCCTTCGGTTTCGTCATGTCTTGGGTTGCCAAATGCTTGGACTTTATGCCGCCAAGACTACAAGCTTGGACTTATGCTGCCAAGACTTTACTTTGGACTTCCTTTGTCAAGGTTCACTTGGACTTTACGCTGCCAAGACTACAAGCTTGGTCTTACGCTGCCAAGTCCATCCCTTGTACTTCCTTTGCCAAGATCATACTTGGACTTCCTTTGCCAAGATCATACTTGGACTTCCCTGTCACTTAAACATTTTCGCAATTAGATCACAAGATATTGCCTAACTTAGATGATTATCCAAACATCAAAACATATATAAATGCTTGGAGCATTGTTGCACCAACATGATGCTCTACCTATTTGTGCTCAAGAAGAACTCACAATTCTTGGGAAATACACAGAGTGCTCGACTCTTACTGGACTCAGAAACATACTAAATGCTTAGAAACAATTTCCAAAATACTTCATCATAAACACTGAAAATCCCGAACCCATCATTATTGTTATATATAAATATACTTTTTAAATTATTTTTGATGAATGATAAAGGGAGAGTAGAGAGTATAAAATTAAGAAAAAAAAATTAAATTTCATACCTCTTCAGAATTTATAAAGGAGGGGGTAATACTAAAGAGGAGAATTTTTATTGATTAAACATACCCTTATTTATCAGTTGATCTTCTTAACTCTAAGCATTGTTACCATAAATCAAAAAGTGTGAGACTGTTGGTGCAGAGGCACCAAATAATCGAACTTGAGTTTTGATAATGGCAAAGGTTCAAAGTTAAGTCATATTGTGATATGATATTATGTTAAGTTTGCAAGACTTAAAAGGTAAAAGTCCTAGTAGGTATGTTTGACCTAACTAGGCGGGTGAAAGCCCTAGTAGGTATGTTGGACCTGATGTCATGACAATATCAAATACTCAAAGTCAATGGCAATATAGCCAAAAACTTGATATTGTCGAGTTTACCACAAGTGCACGGTTGGCGTCAAGTAATAAAAAGTATTGATCCCACCGGGACTGGTAAATTGAGTATTGGTTTATAAGCAATGTAGATTGTCTATATCAAATCAGTTGGCTGAGAAATTAAAGCATTTAGAAAAGGAAGGAGAAGAGAATGGAGTGGTTGAGAGAAGGAAGGGAAAATTCAGAAGATGGGACAATTCTAGGTTATCAATTTCACCTAAATGATTGTAAACATCATGTCTATGTCTTGTTCCTATTTCTCAATGGTTGTTCATGTATGTAGTGTTGGATCGAAAGCATGCAAGAGGGGATGAGGGGGGGTGAATAGTGAGCATGAAATCTTTTGGTCTTTTCGTTCGTTCGAATAAAACTAAGAGTAATGCAGCGGAAAGTAAAAGACACAATTTGTTTTTACTTGGTTCACAACCCAACGGTTGCTACTCCAAGGCCCCGCGATCCTTGACCGCGTACAAATGGGCAATCCACTATAGAGTCTCTTCCTCGTTGGAGGTAGGAGACAACGTTCACAAAAATCGAAAGCTCGAGGATGAGGCAACAAACCTACCTCACCTCATTACGATTAAAACCACGAATACAAAGTATAAAAACAAACTTGATGCTATCGATGAAGAGGTTGTGAGCTTGGTGTTGCATCGGCGTTATGACAGTGTTAGAGCTTTAGCATTGTGGTAGCACTTGAGAATAAGATTGATGATCATAGGGTTTGAGTCCTCCCCTCTTTTTATAGACTTGTGCCTTGGAAGAAGTCCATATCTAGATCCTCAACTTGTGGATCTTATCATGAGGTGGCACCTTATCTTATCACGAAGTGGTGGCGTCAATCATTATCTTTTTTGACCTTGTGTATTTTGTTGATTCGTCGCTATCAGTCGACTACAAATAGCCAGCAGTCAACTTCCAACTTGGTCACTCCCCTGCAATAAGACGTTAGCATGGAATATGGTGAATATGATGGTTCCTTACCATCGGATCTCAACCTAGACCTTCCACTGGAAGTCTTAGTCGTATCACTGCCTATAATCATCCCCATACGGAGGACACGACCTTACCATCTCTCTTCGCACTCGTTCTTACCTTCGGTCCTTTCTGACCAGTTGCTTAGCTTCTGATCTCCACCTGGGTTCTTCGACTCCCACGAAATTCTCCCGGTGTCGCCCGACCACCATGATTTCTTGACTCGAGATTCTTCGGGTGTCGCTTATCTTCAGCTCAGCTTAATCATTCCTGCACACTTAGTTCAGCTCATGAGATAACGATATGACCTTAACTTTTTGTCTTTGCCATTATCAAAACCTAGGCTCGATTATCGGGTGCCCTTGCACAAACAATCTCCCCCTTTTTGATCTATAACAAACCGACACAAAGTTAAGGGAAATTTAAAGCATAAAACAAGTAGAGTAAATGATAAATGCATTTTCAAAAACTCCCCCTTAACCCTATGTGAGTTTTGAAAGAGATTCTTTAATTTTTAAAATTAATTTTTGTCTTACTCACTCTTAACTTTCTATCTTCTCCCCCTTTTTCCATAAATCAAAAAAGTGTGGTTTATATAAAATAGGGGTTTAAAAAAACATGTTATAAGCATGCGTCTAGAATTATTAAGGATAAATCAACTATGAATCCAAGCATGTGTCTAGCATTAGTTAGATAGATTAGTTCGAGGTATATCCCTCTGCACCAACAATTTAATAAATTTTTTATTTTCAAAATACTTATAAGTTTATTTTCAAAAAGAACTCCAAAGGTTTGTAATATAACCCTTAAGGTTAGTTTGCTCTCCCCCTTAGTCAAATATATGAAGTATAAGAGATTTATGGGGCGCTAAACTTTGGCCTAGAGAGTTATATACATAGTATTATCCGAACAATGTTATAATTATTCATTAAGTGCAATAGTTGAGAAAAAAAGTAGCATTTTGAAAAAGTTATGTTAAGTGTATTTTAATTATCCTTAACATCTCACCCATTCTATGTGTCTCAGAATGTGTTCACCTTATATGTTTTGTGAGATGATTTTAACTTGATTAAAGTTAGTCAACCTTGGGTTAGATTCGGATTTAACCCTTAGTTCATCAAGTAAACTTTTCAAGAAATTGACTTCCATGTCGTGGCAAGGCACAGGGGCCTTCTTTGATCGGAATAGTGACCACTTCCTTAGACAAAGCCAAATTCAAGAAATTGATTACTTGAGTCACTTAAGATTACTTCATAGTCTAACTAATTTAGGATACGGTGAGGTAGCTTCAGCTAGTTCAACTCGGCCAAGTGCACCAAGCTAGATACGCCTTATCTAACTCGAATACACGAGATGTTGTTTCCCTAATGTACTATCATCTCGCCGTGTCCTGATACTATGTTGTCAAAGTTGACTAACTATTTGTCCTATCTAGCCGTTCTAAAAAGTAAAATAAAATAACTAATCATGCAATGATTTTGCTAAGGAAGTGGGTATACTATTTTAGTGTTAGCCCCCCCTAGACAATTGAACCAATATGGTCTATCCACAAAATGGACTTGATCCTGGGGAATCCAATACTTATTGGTCCTTATATGTGAGTTTAAAAAAACCTTTGGGACCCATGCTTGGACTCGTTGATGACTACGATTTACGATAGACATATAAAATCTATTCGTAGTCCTTGAACTAAACCCCAGTCTGGCTTTGTTGTACATGGCTCTTTGGGTTCTAAGAAGTCAGTTAAGATTCTTAGATCCCAACGTGAATCTTTCCAACCTAGCCTCGAGCTCTTGAACTCATCCTTTCAAGAGAGAATTCTCCTCCTCAAGCTTTTCAACTCGAGTTGAGTTTCCCTCTTGAACTTGACTAGTTGAAGAGGTTAGATTAGCCTCTTGCTTGAGGATTTCAACCTCCTCGAGCAACGACTCGACTCTAGACTCGAACTTAGTTAATTTCCTATTTAAAAACTTAATTGCATGATATAATTTGGCTATTAATGAACGACTTACCTTGATTTTTTCTTTTGACCCAGCTTTGAGTCTTTTCTCGAAGTCGTCCTCGGAGTTGGAGTCGGAGTTCGATTCGTATTCGACTTTGGACTCTACCAGTCTTGCCATGAATGCTATGCCGACCCCTTCTTCTTCTTTGTCCCAAGTTGCTTGAAAGGCCTTCTTTTATCCCTTTTGCTTTGGCATCATTTTGATTTGAAGTGCCCCTTCTTCTTGTTCTTCGACAGCTCCCTTTCTTTTCAGATTATCTTCCGCACCATGTTTACTATCTCGGCCTCTTCTTTCGATTCAGACTCGGATTCACCCTCGGGTTCGAATCCTTCTTCTTGCTCGGGAGGTGGCTTGCTCTTCCCTTTTCTTCTTCGTCCTGCAAACAATGCTACACCTTTCTCGGCCAGGACCGCGTTAGATTGTTCATATAATTCAAGTTCTAAAAAAAGTTTGTCTAACCTAACCTTAGATAGATCTCTAGATACCTTGTAGGCATCAACCATGGATGCCCACAAGGTGGTCTTAGGAAAAGCATTAAGAGTGTACCTTATTATATCTCAATTGTCTACCTTTTGTCTAATGGCATGTAGGCCGTTCAGGATGTCTTGGATTCGCGCATGGAGTTGCGAAGCAGTCTCGTAACCCTGCGTCTTTAGATTATACAATTTATTCAATAGTAAATCTCTTTTGCATACCTTAGCATTGGATGTCCCTTCGTGTAGCTCGACTAACTTGGTCCAAAGATTTTTGGCGCTAATGAACGGTCCAATCCGGTTGAGCTCCTCCTTGGACAAGCCACACTGCAACATTCGTGTTGCTTTTGCATCGACCTTGATTTTCCTCTTGGTTGCGTTGGTCCATTTGTCAAAATCCAAAGGCTCCCCTTGATCATTGGTGGGTAGAGCAAAGCCGGTTTGGATTATTATCCAAGTCTCGACTTGTGTTTTCAAGAAACACTCCATCCAACCTTTCCAATAACAGTAATCATTTCCGTTAAAAAATGAATGTCGAGTGGTGCTATACCCCTTAATGTGGGCCATTAATTATCTTGCAAAACACACAACCTAAAGAAGAGTACCAAGACTTTGTCTTAGATTAGTAGTGTGGGAGAAATAATAAGAAGAAAGATTAAAATAATTCACGAATCAAAAAATACAAAAAGAAAGACAAAAAGTGTTAGATTGGTGGTTACACCAAATCTTACCACCCCCGCTCTGATACCAATTGTTGGATCGAAAGCACGCTAGAGTGGGGGTGAATAGCAAGCATGAAATCATTTCGTCTTTTTGTTCATTCGAATAAAACTAAGAGTAATGCAGCAGAAAGTAAAAGACACAATTTGTTTTTACTTGGTTCACAACCCAACAGTTGCTACTCCAAGGCACCGCAATCGTTGACCGCGTACGAAGGGGCAATCCACTATAAAATCTCCTCCTCGTTGGAGGTAGGAGACAACGATCATAAAAAATCGAAAGCTTGAGGATGAGGCAACAAACCTACCTCACCTTGTTATGATTAAAACCACAAATACAAAGTATAAAAACAAACTTGCTGCTGTCGACGAAGAGGTTGTGAGCTTGGGGTTTCATCGGCGTTATGACGACGTTAGAGCTTTAGAGTTGTGGGAGCACTTGAGAATAAGATTGATGATCATAGGGTTCGAGTCCTCCCCTTTTTTTATAGACTTGTGCCTTGGAAGAAGTCCAGATCCAAATCCTCAACTTGTGGATCTTATCAAGAGGTGGCACCTTATCTTATCACGAAGTGGCGACGTCAATCGTTATCTTTTTTGACCTTGCGTATTTGGCTAATTCGTCGCCATCAGTTGACTACCAATAGCCAGCAGTCGACTGTTAGCTTGGTCACTCCCCTGCAATAAGAGGTTAGCATAGAATATGGTAAATATGATGGTTCCTTACCATCCGATCTCGACCTAAATCTTCCACTGAAAGTCTTAGTCGGATCGCCTACAGTCGTCCCCATACAAAGGACATGACCTTACCATCTCTCTTCGCACTCGTGCTTACCTTCGGTACTTTCTAACCAATCGCTTAGCTTCCGATCTCCACCTAGGTTCTTCGACTCCCACGAAATTCTCTCAGTGTTGCTCGACCACTACGGTTTCTCGACTAGAGATTCTCCGGGTGTCGCTGACCTTCAGCTCATCTTAATCATTCCTGCACACTTAGTTCATCTCATGAGATAATGATATGACCTTAACTTTGGATCTTTGCCATAATCAAAACCTAGGTTCGATTATCTGGTGCCCTTGCACCAACAGGTAGGATATCCTATTTTATCCTATGTGAACTTTTGGAACTACATCAGCGTATCTACTCCAATTGACATCTACTTTTAGAGTGGCAGAGCTGAGGGATTGCTTTCTCAAGGAGACCCTGTCACAAAATCCCACAATCCCTGAGTTGCCATCTCCTACTATGTGGCCTCGGCTCAGAGTAAATCCATTAAGTTCTGTGATACCCCTATTGGTCCTCGTGGCGAATTGATCTACTTTCATAGTCTATTCCTCCATCTCTCGGTTCTCTATAGATCGTGGGATTAGGATCTCCTTTTGGTGAATCCCCTCACCCCTAAAATATGGCCTAGTGCTTTTGGCATCTAACTCGGTAAACACAATAGATCTGAAACACTAGCAAACATATCATTAACTAGAAGAGAGAATAGATCTATAGACAATGAAATAAATGTAAGAAAACATGACTTCATTGCATATTGATATTTACAAATCGAGGCTACTACCTCATCCTAGAATCTTAGAATCTACTCCATAAAGATGGAGTTGCAACTGAAATATATTGAAAAATAGAAATCACAATCGAAAACACAAGAAAGAGGAGAAAGAGAGCTTAGTCTCGATTGACGAATGTCTTCAGCTGCAATCAATGCTTAGATCTAGAGTTCAACATTGCATTCCTATCGGATCTTAACCTTGGAGTTGGAGAAAAAGGCTTGGATAACATCCTCCAGTAGTTGGGGGCCCTTGGATGGGACCCCTTGGAATTTGGGAGCCCTAGGGCAGCTCCCCTCATGATCTCCTTCTTCTTGGATGAGTTTCCTTTATATAGACATCCAAAAACCCTAATTCCTCAAAATAGTTGGTGCTGCCACATGGCCATGTGGAAGACACACGGTCTAGCTGCATGTCACTCTATAATCTACATTAAAGTGCACACGGTCGTGTCTAAAAGACATGACCCAACCATGTGTTGCTCTGAGATTGAAGCACGACCATGTATAAAACACACGACCCCATGCTTCAGTCTAGAATTCTGCCTGGTTGGAGACACGGTCATGCTAATGAGGCACGACCCTACCATGTTCCTCACTGGAAGCTTGTCCCGATCCATACTCCTTCTAGGAACATTCTCGTGTCTTGGGACACAACCAGAGCATTCTTCCCTTTATTTCATGCTCTATAGAAAGCTTCATTCAGCTTCAAATCTCCATCCTATCAATAATAAAATAACAAGAGAAGACCTCCAAACAAGGGAAATAGTAAATTGAGGTAAAATAAAGGTAATATGCATTGACTTCCATAAAAATGAGGTAAGATGTGTGCCAAAATGATAACTAATACTCTATATAAAATGCACATATCAAAATCCCCCAAACTTAAATCTTTGTTTGTCCTCAAGAAAACTTCAAGTTCATCTCAATGCATATAAATAAATAGGTTCATTATCTAGTATGTTCATCTAATCTTATCAATTGGTGCTACTATCAAATCAAATTATCAAGTTCACCAAGTCTACAGAGAAAGTTTGTCATGCAAGTGTATAATTTGATCCTAGAGTTGTCAAATTCTAAGTTAAGTCAAGTCATCATCTCATTATGTTCTTAAGGTTTCTAGCTTTAGGCACTTACCCGCCCTAAGCTAGGGTCTGTTGGGATATCTACCCCACAGATGCATGCTCGACTATGCTTCACAAACATGAACAATAGAAAAAAATATATATAATAAATTCCTAATTTATTACAATACACACATCCACACATGCATGAGACAACATATGCGGACATAACCACAAATAAAAATTTTACAAAAGAATTAAACAAAGAATAATATTTATTCTAGTTATACCTATTAGATGATGCGGAGTGGGAATGACATCAACCACAAACTCGTCAGAGTTTTCCCCTACTCATGTCCACACCGAGCTCCCTCTAGACAGCTTCCAAAGCATGAGTTTCAATCTCGTGAAAGGTACTAGCCTTGTGTGTGAGAACGTCATTTTGTGCCCGGCGATGTACGCAACTAGATGACACAAATGGAAAGAGCTAATTGCCTAGACAACATCTTCCCACTCAACACAAATCCATTTTTTGACAGTTTTAGCTGGCTGAAATTGTTGCTGCTATTGGGGATCTTTAGAAGGCTAGAAGGGGGTGAATAGCCTATTTTCGTTTCTACAAGAAAGGTTAGCGGAAGCAAAACAAATACTAAACGAAATTAAGAAGCTAAAACCACAATCGCTAACAAAAGAGATTTTACATGGTTCGGAGATTAAACTCCTACTTCACGATGATCCTTAAGGTGGATCAATCCAAGCAATTCTCTACTAAAAAACTTTCTCTTACAAGACCCTCCTCTTCTTACAAAAGATGAATATGAAGATTACAGAGGAGGGGAATTAAAAGCACTTATAAAGCTTAGGAAAAATGTGGGAGCTTGAGAGTATGGTTGGAATGTAAGCACTAGCCTCCTCAAGCACCCCATGGCCTCTTTTTATAGAGAAGAGGTTGATTTTCCCGTTGATCGTCGATCAGTCGACTGATGGTCTCCATCAATCGACTGCTGCTATAACCGATGCAACCCAAAGACTTCTGACAAGCCAGATCAGCGATCATCACTGCCCAATGGGAAGCCGATCAGTTGACTGATTGAGTGACCAATCGAGTGCTCCGCCCACTTATTGATCGATGGGTGGAGCCAAACCCTAGCAATCAATCGTTGGTCACAGAACTTCAGCCAACCCGGTCAGTGAGGATCGAGCAATGATCGACGGCACCCGATCGATGATATACTTCAAGTATGAATAAATCATACTTGAATTAACCCCCTAGACCTAAACTTAACCTTCTAGCTCTTCCTTCAGCCTTGCACCTCTATGATCCCTCCAAGTCCGCGACTCCTTCATCCTTGCACTTGCTTCCAAGAGCTTCCCTCGGTTTCGTCATGTCTTGGGTTTCTCTTTTTCCAAAGGACCGCTTGAACTTTATGCCACCAAGACTACATGCTTGGACTTACACTGCCAAGACCTTGCCTTTTGTGTTCCTTTGTTAAGGTCCGCTTGGACTTTACGCCGCCAAGACTACATGCTTGGACTTACGCCCCAACACTTTTCCTTGTACTTCTCTTGCTAAGATCATACTTGGACTTTCCTTCACCAAGTCTTCATACTTGGATTTCCTATCACTTTAACATGTTCACGGTTAGATCACAAAACATTGCCTAACTATAGATGATTATCCAAACATCAAAACATATAAATGCTTGGGACATTGTTGCATCAATAATCTCTCCCTTTTTGATGTTTGGCAATCATTTAAGTTAGGTCTTAACATATGCACATAATGAAAGCATCATATTTCTAATATGAATACTAACTTAAAGTTTCCTTCTCCCCCTTAATCCAAGACATGGTTCATGATGTGTAAACATGTTGAGCAAAGCATAATATGAAAATATGTCCTAACTTTGCACCAACAATATGTTAGTGCCTATAAGATTCATATATCTCCACAAGGACATGATATTGTCCACTTTGGGCCTAAACCCTCATGGTTTTATTTTTGGGCTTTACCCAAAAGGCTTCATGCCAATAGAGATATCTTTTTATCTTATAAGCACATGATATTTTCCATGTCTTACCAATGTGGGACTTTGATTGTATTCCCTATACTCCCAACAATCCCCCCCCCCCTCAAACGAAAGACCACATTGAGCCCCCTCAAGCCTATCCTTCCTCAAAGGACATCCTCTGCTTGATGTCTGATCCTCAACCCACTAGGACTTCCTACCAACTGTCTGGTCCTCTTGACCCAGCTAGACTTCCTACCAGTTGTCCAGCCCTTCTAGTCCAACTGAATTTTCTGCCAGTTGTTCGGTCCTCCTGACCCAACTGGACATCCTGCCTGGTGTCTGGTTCTCTTGATCCGGACATGGGAGCTCCACTTCCTTCGTTCGAGGTTCATGGCATGACATGGATCATAGCTCTGATATCAATTGTTAGTGCCTATAAGATTCATATATCTTCACAATGGCATGATATTGTCCACTTTAGGCCTAAGCCCTCATGGTTTTATTTTTGGGTTTTACCCAAAAGGCCTCATGTCAATGGAGATATCTTTTTATCTTATAAGCACATAATCTTTTCCATGTCTTACCAATGTGAGACTTTGATTGTATTCCCTATACTCCCAACACAATATAAATTTAGGGAATGAAAAGATTTCACTATGAAGCTCCCCCTAAAACAATACATAAATCAGTCTTATACCCTTCTAATTACTTGAATTATCATACCATAGGGTTAGGATACTTAAGATTACACTTAAGTCAAGAAAGAAGGATGATTTGTAGATAAATCAGAGTGGAAGTCGACTGATATCTGAATCAGTCGACTGCCACACTTGAAATGTCGTTTAAACGTCGTTTTCAGGTTTTTCGGCCCAACTTTAGAAATGGGACAAAAATTCTAGAAACATCAAAAAATCATGAAATTTTGTGTACAAATTTCTGAAATAATTGTCTATCAAGGAAAAATAATTTAGAAAATATATGTTTTCTTGATTTTGAAAATGATACAATTTTGAAAACTAGCAAAAGCTTTAAGAATTTTGCAAACTTTGTATCACCTTTGCCTAGCAATTGAAAACTGTTTTCCAAAGTATGATAAATATAGTTGAAAATATATTTTGTTTGACATATCCAATCATGTTCTTATAGCTATATGCACATTAATTATTCATAAGTCTTTCCAATGATTGGTCCAATGAAGGATTAATGTCTCTAGATGACATTTTGGTACATAGTAATGCATCATAACAAACATGATGAACCAAATACATCTTCCTAACATCTCACATATTGTCTGAGTGGCTCAATACAAAAATCATGGTTTCTTAGGTCTTTTGTGAGATGCTTAGAGGTATAAATCCTAGATTTTTTATAGGATCATGCAAACCTAGACCTATATTCTACTAAGCACATTCCAGGTTCTCTCCTAAGTGATGAATATTCCGCTTCAGGGAGAGCCTTGGTGAATATGTCGACTAGGTTGGACTTAGATTCTATGTAATTGAGTTCAATGTCTCCCTTAGCCACATGATCTCTAATGAAGTGATTCTTCACTTCAATTTGCTTAGTCCTAGAGTGATGTACCAAATTTTTGATCAAATTTATGGTACTCACATTATCACAATGAACCTTGACATTGGAGTAGTGTAGCTCATAGTCCTCTAGAGTGTGTCTCATCCAAAGTAATTGAGCCACACAACCACCCATAGCCACATATTCAGCTTCGGTGGTGGACAAAGCAACACAAGGTTGCTTTCTACTACTCCAACTAACTAGGGAGGATCCAAGAAATTGGCATCCACCACTAGTACTCTTCCTATCCAACTTGCAACCGGCATAGTCGGAATCGGTGTATCCAACCAAATCAAAGGATTTTGTCCTAGGGTACCAAAGTCCTACATTTAATGTGCCTTTGATATATCTTAAAATTCTCTTAACGTCCACTAAATGGGACTCTTTGGCACAAGATTAATATCTTGCACACATACCTACCGCAAATAAAATGTCGGGTCTACTAGCGGTTAAGTATAAAAGACTACCAATCATACTCCTATAAAGCTTAAGGTCAATTGATTTTCCTTCATGATCATTATCTATTTTTGTATTGGTTTCCATAGGAGTTGAAACTACCTTAGCATTTTCCAAACCAAATTTCTTGATCATTTCTTTGGCATATTTGGTTTGGTATACATAGGTTTTTTCATTAGTTTGTTTGACTTGTAATCCTAAGAAGAATTTTAATTCTCCAACTAGACTCCTTTCAAATTCATTCTCCATGTTTTTGATATAGTCTTGTAGTAGTTCATCATTTGTTGACCCAAAAATAATATCATCTACATATACTTGGGCCACAAAGATATCCTTAGACTTTGATTTTATGAAGAGAGTTTGATCTACTTGACCTCTTCTAAACCCCTTAGACACTAAGAAAGATGACAATCTTTCATACCAAGCCCAGGGAGCTTGTTTTAACCCGTATAAAGCTTTTCTAAGCTTATATACATGGTTTGGATAATCTATATTTTCAAACCCGGGAGGTTGCTCTACATATACTTCTTCCTTAATGAACTCATTTAGGAATGCCGATTTTACATCCATTTGATAGAGTTTGAAGCCCATGTAAGAGGCATATCCTAATAGAATTCTAATGGATTCTAACCTAGCAATCGAGGCATAGGTTTCATCATAATCAAGTCCTTCAACTTGATTAAAGCCCCTTGCAACTAACCTTGTCTTATTCCTAGTTATATTACCTTGATCATCTAATTTGTTTCTAAAGACCCATCTAGTAGTATTAAATGGTGCTATCATTGGGTCTAGGAACTAGCTCCCATACTTGACTTCTTTCAAATTGAGCCAATTCATCTTGCATTGCTAAGATCCAATCCAGATCAAATAATGCATCATTGATTGATTTGGGCTCAATTTGAGAGATAAGAGCTATTTGATTAGAGGGAGCTCTATGGAAGGACCTAGTTCTAACACCTTGAGATAATTCCCCTACAACTTGATCTAGACTGTGATTTTGATGAACTCTTATTGTTCTAGGAGGTGTATCAACTTGATTTTGATCTTGGATATCCTCAATTCTCCTTTCATCATCTGAATCCCCTCTTGCTCCCCCTTGATTATTACTCACTAATCCTCCCCCTTGATTATTACCCCCTAAAGTCATGTTTTGAAATTTTTGGGTAATATCTTGATTTTTGTCATTGATATCATTATCAATGGGGGATTTTCTAGGGTAAGTGGTAGAGGTCTCATCAAATTGAACATTTGAAGACTCCTCAACTATTTGAGTCCTTTTGTTATAGACTTTATACCCTCTACTAGTGGATGAGTATCCAACAAGGATTCCTTCATCCACTTTAGATTCAAATTTTCCTAAATTGTCCTTGGTATTTAGGATATAATCTTTGCATCCAAAGACTTTAAAGTAATAAATTGTTGGAATTGTGTCATTCCATAATTCAAATTGAGTTTTTCCTTAAAACCTATGGATTTGGACTCTATTTTGGATATAGTTAGCGGTATTAACCGCTTTCACCCACAAGTAGTTAGGTAATGAGTATGCATTAAGCATAGTCCTGGTCGCTTCTTGTAGGGAACGATTTCTCCTTTCTACCACCCCATTTTGTTGGGGTGTTCTAGGATAAGAGGTGTTTGTTTCAAGGCATGTTGTATTTCTAGAGAAAGAGTTTCTCTTGCAAGAAAACAGTGGGAGTGACATTGAACTTGAGAAGGTTCAAGAGACTCCAACAGACATTGATGAGATACCTGATCAAGCACCACAACCGATAACTCATAGTGATGAGCCATCGGCCGAACCTATTGTGACACCACATCTTCATAGATCTGGTAGAACATGCAACATTCCTGAGAGATATGGATTTCTTGTAAGTGAATAGAACGACGTGTTATTCATTGATGATGAGGAGCCTACCAGTTATGAAGATATTCTAAAAAGTTCAGAAAGGGACAAATGGTTTGATGCCATGAAGTCGGAAATAGATTCCATGTATGAAAATCAAGTTTGGAACTTGGTGGACCCACCTAAAGGCATTAAGCCTATAGGGTGCAAGTGAGTTTTCAAGAAAAAAATCAACATGGATAGACGAACCCTGTGTGTACAAGAAGGTCAGTGGGAGTGTAGTCGTGTTCCTAGTGTTGTATGTTGATGACATATTACTTATAGGAAATGATATATCTATCTTACAGTCAGTTAAAATTTGGTTATCCAAAATATTCTCCATAAAAGACCTAGGAGAAGCGACCTACATCCTTAGGATTAAGATCTATAGAGATATATCGAAACGGTTGCTTGGTCTTTCATAGTCTACATATATAGACTGAGTGCTAAAGAGGTTTAGCATGTTGGAACCCAAGAAAGGTTTCATTCCCATCAGGCATGGGATACACCTTTCAAAGTCTGTGTCTGCACATAGAAGACGAGAGGATTTGCATGAGTAAGATCCCCTATGCATCCGCAATAGGATCTATCGTGTATGCTATGTTATGTACGAGGCCCAATGTATCGTATGCTCTGAGTGTCACGAGCAAATACCAGTCTGATCTAGGAATGGATCATTAGGTGGTTGTTAAGATAATCCTTAAGTACTTGAGACGAGCTAAGGATGTGTTTTTAATATATGGAGAGGGTGATATGGTAATATGCGGGTATACAGATGTCAGCTTCCAAATAGACAAGGATGATTCCAGGTCTCAATCTATGTACATATTCACCTTGAATGGAGGCACAGTAAATTGGAAAAGTTTCAAGCAAGACACTATAGTGGATTCTACCACTGAGGTAGAATACATCGTAGCTTCAGAAGAAGCAAAAGAAGCGGTTTGGATCAATAAGTTTGTCTCTGAACTTGGTGTGGTTCCAACCATTGTTGAAGCAATACCAGTTTACTGCGACAATAATGGAGCGATTGCACAAGCAAAAGAGCCAAGGTCTCATCAACAATCCAAACATATGCTTCACTCCTATCATTTGATCAGAGAGATCATAAGTAGGAAGGAAATACAAATCAAGAAGATTCCCACTGAAAGGAACTTAGCAGACCCTTTAACTAAGGCCTTACCGCAAAGTAAGTTTGAGGGTCATGTTAGAGCTTATGGTATTGGGTACCGTGGCGATTGGCATTAGGCTAAGTGGAAGTTTGTTAGTTATATATGAGAGGTGTCCTAAGGCAATCGCCTTATGGTTGTACCATTTATTTAATAAATGAAGATTTACTATTTGAGTATACATGTTTTCATGTATTTGATTGAATCTTAAACTCATTTACTGAATATCCGCAATATGATTCACAACATGAGAGAATTTATGATTGGATCACAACTAGTGAGTATCTCTACATGTGTAATTGTGATGTATTGGAATTATCCTTAGTCGATGAATTGATGCATTCGGACACCATCAATTCTGTTGAGACTAGAACGAGTTATACTCTTTGGTTTATCCAAGCAGCTGTTTCTCACTGGCTGGAGACATTGGGATGTCCGGAGTTAATCATGGATGCTAGTTATGGTAACTAGTTCATTGGAGTGACTAGATATAAGACTTCATATGGTTCTCTACATATATGAATATGTCAATGAAGTTCTTACTGCAGCTTAAGTGCGATGTTCCTTCGACTTGCGGTATTCAAGTCATCTTGGTCATGAAGACTTATCCTTTGACATCTTAAAAAAGCATCTCCGAGGAGATGTGGACCAGGAATGATTGGGTATAAGATGAAGTGGTCGAAGGTGTTTGAATATCCTATAGAGGATTCACCACTCCTTGAGAGGAGATGTATACCCTATGGCCTCTCGTCGAATTGTTACTAAAGTCTTTGGCCAAAGCATTACATATTTAGAGTATGGTACTCTTGTATACATGTGCAGTAACTAAAATTCGGAGGATGAGGAAGTAATACTTGGGTTAGGTGTGACATGGTCAGCCTAGTGAGGACTAACACAATAGACCATATCCTGAACCAAGTGGGTATAAGATGAGTGAAGGGAATGGGGCATGACTCACTGTAGCTACTGAAAGGTTTCAGAAGTTGTTCTGGGGTCAACCATTGATTTTTCGATTAATTGGAGATCATGGTGTACTACTAGGTGTCACTCATGATCGTTCTATAATTAATGGTTAATTATAGATGGCCAACATAAACCGGGAACCTATTTGGTCACACACACTATGAGTGTTATCCGAAGGATTTAAAATGAGCTTGAGAATAGGATTCTCAGATCGAGAGAGACTTGGTTTGGTTGGACCAAACAAAGAGCGAGCATAAAATTGTTTCAGTCGCATTGAAAGCATGGATGGGCCAAGTCTTATGAAGACATAATGAATGAACCAAATCGGTTTGGTTCTAATCCAATGGTGGAAAATAAACCAAAGTGGTTTGGTTTGTTTTAAACGAATGAATCAAAATTGGTTCGGTTTATTTTAACTTAAAATAGACCAATATGGTTTGGTTTATTTTAACTTAAGTTAATGGAGCAAATTAACGAGTTTTGGTTGTGAACCAATGACCCTTTGAGAAAAAGTTTAGAGAAAAGGTCTCTTAATGGTTAAGAGACACGTTCTCTATAAATAACGGGGTTAAGAGATAACCCGTGTTGGATTTTAGGTTTTTGAAACCCTAGCCTTTTCTCTCCTCTCCCTCTCTTTTGCTTGTGCACTGCCCATTCGAGTTGCTGCCGCCCAAGCCCGATCCGAAACCAACTTTGACCATCTACGACCGGCCATCCGCGACCATGATCCGGTAGTCGGCCACTTGTTTGCTCGACCACCTCCTCCACCAAGCTGCCCTCTTGGATAGCTTGTGTCCTTTGTGATGAGAGTGTCGTTTAGCCGGCGTTTGGAACTCCGGCAGTGACCTCCTTGCCGAGGATTGGATCTTCAGCAATCCTCTTTGGTGGAGGATAGAAGTTTCATCAATTGGTTGATGAAAATCACTTTCGAGAAGTGAGTTTACGTAACTCATTTTTGGATTCGAATTGTGATCATCTCTCGGATCACAACGTCTTCGACGCAAGGCTAGTGACTCTTGTGAAGATGGAGCTCATAGCTTGTTGAAGCTATCCCGACGATACTCGGTGTGGATACGGATAGAGGCAAAACTTACGAGGGTCTCTAAGGTTGATGTCATTTCCTCTTCACATAATTCGTCAGGTATACCTAGAGCAGTTTTATTTATTGCAAAATTTGAAAATGTGATTATGTCTACACTGTTGTATCCTGCATGCGTGTGGTGTGTGTATTGTAATAAGTTAGTTATTACTTGTTTTTGCTTTCGTTGTGTGCATGTTTACAAAACGTGTTCCAACACACACCCATGTCGGTGCCGGGGAATCCCAACACTTATGTATTGCAACTTCCTAATAGACTAGTTATGGGATTGAATAATTGTTATTGTGTTCCTGTATTAATAAAGAATATTGTTTCTATTTATTGTTTAAATAAAAAAGCTTTCCATTTGACTTTTAGTAAAAAAAATTATTGTTATATAATGTTAAATGGTATTCTTTATGCAACCAGAATATTAAACAATAGAATCTACACATTAGATTTAATGAAATATTCAATATTAAAAATACTAATAAATGCACTAAACTAGATAATCAATTAACCTCTCAATTATGGCATTGTCATCTTGGTCATATAAGTAAGGATTGTATGTCCAAACTACACAAGATGGGCATTTTGGAAACTTTTAAATCATATTCACTAGATACATGTGCTTCATGCTTAAAAGGCAAAATGGCAAAGTTACCTTTTAAAGGAAAAGGTTCTCATGAAGTTGTGGTTTTGGGCCTAATATATACTGATATATGTAGACCAATGTCAACTCAATCACGAGGAGGTTATAACTACTTCATTATCTTTATCGATGATTGTTCACAATATGGGTATGTATACTTATTGAGGTATAAATCTAAAGTCTTTGAAAAGTTCAAAGAGTTCAAAAATGAAATAGAGAAACAACTTGGGAAAAATATTAAAGTACTTCAATCGGATCGAGGTGGAGAACACTTAAGCTAAGTGTTTCAAGATTATCTAAGGGGCAATGGGATATTATGTAAAATAACTCCACCTTACATGCCACAACACAATGAAGTGGATCAAAAGAGAAACTGAACCTTGTTGGACATGGTGAGGTCGATGATGCAATAAGCAAGTCTTCTAAAGTCTTTTTGAGGTTACGCACTCGAGACTGCTGTTTACCTATTAAATAGAGCCCCAACTAAGGCAATCTCAACTACTCCATATGAGATATGGAATGGTAAGAAATCTCATTTATCTTATTTGAAGATATGGAGTTGTCCTGCTTATGTGAAAAGGACAGTATCAGATAAGCTAGAGGCTAAATTTGATAAGTGTATGTTTATTGGTTACCCTAAGGAGACAAGGGGTTACCAATTCTATCATCCCTTGGAACAAAAGGTGTTTGTTTCAAGGCATATTATTTTCTTAGAAAAGGAGTTTCACTTACAAGAAAATAGTGAGAGTGAGATTAAACTAAGTGTAGTTCAAGAGACTCCAATAGACACAGAAGAGATGCCTAGTAATGAACCATAGTAGATCACTCATAGGGATGAGGGAGTGACTAAACCTGAAGATATACATCCTCTTCGTAGACCTAGTAGGACACGTAAGATTCCTAAGAGATATGGATTTCTCATAAGTGAATCAAACGATGTGTTTCTTATTGAAAATAAGGAGCCTACTAGTTATGAAGAAGTTCTGAATAGTTCAGATAGGGAAAAATAGCTTGTAGTCATGAAATTGGAAATGGATTCCATGTACGAAAACCAAGTTTTCAACTTGGATAACTCACCCAAAGGCATAATGCCTATAGGGTTCAAATGGGGTTTCAAGAAGAAAACTGACATGGATGGTAATGTAATTACCTATAAAGCTAGATTAGTGGTGAAAGGTTATCATCAAAGATAAGGTGTTGACTATGACAAAACCTTTTCACCATAGCTATGCTTAAATTCATTCGAATACTCCTAGCCATAGCAGCTCATTATGATTATGAGATATGGTAGATAGATGTGAAAACAACTTTCCTGAATGAAAATCTGTCTGAGGATGTATATATGAAACAACCTGAAGGTTTTACATCTGCCAACAAAAACAAAGTATTCAAACTTTAGAGATCCATTTATAAATTGAAGCAAGCATCTAGGAGTAGGAACATCCATTTTGATGAGGCAATCAAACAGTTTGATTTCTCACAAAATTTGGATGAATTCTATGTGTATAAAAAGGTTAGTGGGAGTGCAATCGTGTTCCTAATACTATATGTAGCTGATATTGGTGCAATTGACCCAGGTCACAATTGACCAGACTCGAGTGGGACTCAAGTAGTGTTTTAATGTTTGACAAAGTGTTTGACCACATGTTGACCATATGACAAGTGGATGTTTGTGATATCCAAGGTCATATGGGGAAGAATGTTAGGAGGTGATTGTTGGAGCAATCGGCCTCGGGTCAAGGTTGACCTAGCTCGAGTGAGACTCGAGTGGAAGTCCAAGTATGGATACTTGGCAATGGAAAGTCCAAGATTGGATTCTTGGCAATGGTGAATGTTCAAGTTTGGATAGTTGGGAAAATGGAAAGTCCATGGGTGTAATCCTTGCCACATAAGTTCAAGTGTGTAGTCTTGGCGGTAAAAGTGTAGATATGGATATTTGGCAAAGGAAAGTCCAAGGATTTATTCTTGGCCACATAAGTCCAAGTGTGTAGTCTTGGCGGTGAAAGTCCAAGTTTGGATACTTGGCAAATGGAAAGTCCAAGGGTGGTTGATCAAGTATGAGGGGATCATACTTGAGTTAAACATCATGGTTGAGATTTATCAATCGACTGGGGCTTTGGACCAGTCAACTAGTCAAGTGTTCAACACTCGAGAGGCTTAGTTGACTCAATCAGTTGACTGGGGCTATGAACCAGTCGACTAGCAGAGTAATCGACAGAGGCTGGACTGCTTGCTTTGCCTTGGTAGTCAACTGGTATGTTATACCAGTTGACTGGTCCATGGCAGTCGACTGCCAATGATGGGCAATCGACTGGTGGTACTGGGCATAAGCATAAAAGCTCTAGTAGTCGACTAGGTAGTCGACTACTGACTTGGCAATTAACTATTGGTAAGGGAAGTCGATTGCTAGGGTATCTGTTGGCTAGAATGCTAATGTGGATTAGTCTATTGTGAGACAACGGATAGACAAATAGTCGAATGGTGCCTTTTGGAAGTCGATTGCCAAGCACGAAATCAACCAGCAATATGCTTTAAATGAAGCTCGAGATGGAGGATTTCTATAGCATTTTTGGGGTGATTTTGAAAGGAAAGTGTTGTTGCATTCCAGACCTTTAAGAGAAATCCAAAGCAACCAAAAGAGCATTCAAGTAAAAGTATTCTTTTGCAAAGTTGTCTTTACTTGTATTTGCTTTGCTTTTGTATCTTGTATTTTGGTTGTTGTACTTATTTTAAACACTTATTGTAAGAGGTTTCTCAACCTCCGGTGTCATACCTAGAAGGAGAAGTTTGTTAGTGATGGTGTGCATTACTAGAGCTCTCTCTAAAGCTCAACCGTGGATTAGGAACTAGGGTTTCGAACCACGTTAAATTGTTTTGTACTTGTCTTGTATTTTATCTTCGTATATTTGTATTTTTGTTGTGCTAACATTGTTGTAGGCGAGCACGAATGCAATCGAGCATGAAAATCAAAATCACTATTCACCCCCTCTATCGCATCAAATCAGTCTCTACAATTGGTATCAGAGCTGGACTCGCTCGAAAGACCTGCAAGGACTGATCAAGCGAGGCCTCTCTTCAAGTACTAACCATCGGACGAAGCAAAAGCACTAGAGGAGAAGAAGAAGGAATGGAGTTGCCAAAGGTTGAACTAGGACACGACATCAACACTTCCATTCCTTACGAAGTCTATGGATTTGAAGGATTTGATCAGTGGAAGGCAAGGATAAAGACCTTCCTCATGATGAACTTCAAATATTGGAGTGCCCTAATGGATGGTTTAGAACTTCCAAGGGGCAAGAAGGGAGGAATCCTCAAGTTGGGAAAATGTACCAAGGAACAACTCAAGAAATTCAAGGCAAACATTAAGGTAATCCAAATGCTAAGTAATTTAATTCCTAATGATGTCTTGTCCAAATTAGGTGATTATAAGGATGCCAATGAGTTTTGGAGCAAATTGGCAAAATTCAGTGAGAACCCCTCACCGACCCAAGAAGTAGGGGAGAAACCCAAAGAAGAATCAAGTTGCTCATCGGCTTAAGAATGTGAAGATTCGAAAGTTGAGAGGTGCTCAACATCCGAGTCGGAAGAGGTAGACAAAATGAAAGAAGCCTTCACTTCAAGGAGTGAGGGAGAGGAGAGACAATCCTCAACACTGGAGCAAGATCAAGAGGAGCCATCTACCTCTGGGAGCCATGAAGGACTAGACCAAACTTCTCTTACCAAGCTAGGTAACTCAAATGCATGTATTAAAAATAAAAATCATATAACATGCTTTGAGTGTAAGGAAAGGGGACACTACAAGAGTAAGTGTCCTAAATTGGCCAAGAAGAAACTCAAGTGCCACTCAAAGCCAAGGAGAAAACCAAGGAAGTCGGAGCCCCAATTCTCAAGAGCAAGGAGCACATTGTGTGCTTCAAATGCAATCAAAAAGGGCATTATAAAAGTCAATGTCTTAGGGGGAGGGACTCTAGCAAGGACAAAGGAGGAGCTTCATATGTAGGGGGAGCTAAGGCAAACCCTAAGGTATATTTCGATAATGCTCCTTCTTTATGTAAGGATAAAAAGCATGCTAGAATTGACTATCAATTGTTAATCATAAAAAGCATGCTAGTAATAATAGATTTTATTGCTTAGGTGCTAAACATGTCAATTGGCCTAAGGACAACTCTAGAGTAATTAACTCTAGGACTACCACACTAAGGATAGGAAGGTAGAGAACTTAGGCATTAACCTTAAGAAGGGTAGGCATATGCCTAGGAAGAGGAATGCTCAAAGAAATAATCAAAAATGAAAATTTGAGTCATTAGTGGAGGAAAATCAAGCCTTGAGGTCAAGGCTTGAAAAATTAGAAAATGCCCTTAATAAGATGACAAACTCAACTAAAGGATCTAATAGGCAAACCTTAGATGTTAGGAGGCAAAACCTACCTAAGGACAAGAAGGGTTTGGGTCACAAACCTAAGTCCAAGGAAGTTATGCCAACCTACCACAATATTCCATTTAACTATGGAACAAGTCCTAGGTCTAGGAATACCAAGGTCACAAGGGAGTTCATCCATAGAGTTGACCATGGTAAGTGTCTAGTGGCTAAGGTCTCCAAGGAGCCTAGGAAAGTCACTAAGAAGGCCACAAGGGAAGGCATCCTAGAGTTGACCTAGACAAGACCAAAATGACTAAGTATTCTAAGCCTAGGAGAGCCATTAGGAATGTACTAAGAGAGGTTATCCCCAGTGAGTACCTTGCAAATCCAAGGATCTCCAATAGGTATTGGGTTCCTAGGAGCGTGATTCCATCACGCTAGATGGGTTTAAGGTGTGTCAACCTTAAATGGATGAATAGTTAACCTAACCATAGTAGAGTTGACACTTAAGACATTTTCAAGGTAATGTGATACTTTGAAAATGAGATAAGAATTATATTCTAAAAGATTTTAGAAAGTGTCAATAAAAATAATGAAGTATGAAAAATTGATCATAATTGGCACAAATAGATTAGAAGGTCATAGTGTGCCATTTTGGATTTTTGGCACACTTGAGGGAAAATGGACATTATGGCAAAATTGGTATAAATTTAGAAAATGACAATTTGGTTTAAGACTTAAGTATTCTATACCTTTGTATTTTATATAATTATTATGCTTTGCTTGCCATATGTCATGTCATGACATCATGATCATATTATTATTTAAAATGTCATGATAGCCTTTAGATTGATAAATGGTTAATTCTTTATCATGCCATGACATAATGCATTATTAGCAAATATGCTTAATTATGTAAAACAATATATTCCATGATTATTTTCATGCATTTAGGTTAATTAATTTGAAATTAAGGACAATGTCATTGATTTGAAGTATTAAATAAAGGGATCAAATTGGGTATGCCTAGGTCTAATGTATGAACCCTTAGATTAGGGAAAACCAATTCACATCTCATAAAAACTATAAGGATGATTTGTGTATGTTTTCATACACCCTAGATACATGTGAGATGTTAGAAAAATTAGTTAAGTTCAAGGTACTTAAATTGTACATCAATATGAACTTAGAACTCATTAAATGATAATAATAAATCATTGGGAAAGCTAATGTTTAAGTCATGTACATTAAGCCCACAGACCATAGTTTAATATAAGATTTTAAAATGATTTTAAAATCATTTTGGAAAACCTTAGTGAAGTTTATATTTTGATAGCAATCACCATTGAGAAGATTGACACAAAGTTAGACAAAAATATTGAAATTATCAATGCTTTTGAACTTTGTATCAATCCCTTAAAATAATGGATATTTTATTATAAAACTATTTTCACCCATTGTATTTCATGTAAGTAATGTACATATGAAGTTTCATGATTTTTTAAGTTACGTATAATTACTTATGAATTTCTAAATTTTGATTCTAAAAATTATTTTCTGCACTTTGCAAGAATCAGTCGACTGCTAGGGATGGCAGTCAACTGGTGGTGGTGCAGTCGACTAGTTTCGGATTTTAGTTGACTGTCGTGCCTAATATTGGATGAACAAGGTTTGTTTAGCTAGTTATCAGCACCCCTAGGTACCCTAATGTCTCCTAATCCTAGGATATTCTTTGGAAAGGATTGGAAGGGTGAAATAATCATTGAAAATGATTAGGAGAGTTATTTAGGGTGGAGTATCAAATTTTAAGGGAGATTAAAGTTCATGTTTGAAGTATTCCCTTATTTTCGATTGGTTTAGATTTCTTATACACTTAGGAACTCTCCAAGGACATTGTTGATGCAATGGTCAAGGGGAAGTAAGTCTTTAGGGGGAGGTCATCCATCTTGGTATGATGGATAAATTTTGATTACAAAATAGGAGAAGTGAGGGTTAGGTAAACTTTCATTGCATATTGTCTCTCAATTAGTGATAAGGGTTGTTTCACTAAGAAGAGTGAAGGCATCCAATCTGATATTCGACCAAGGGGGAGAATGTTGGATCTCATTGGGAGATGAGATATTAGAAACACTTGGTGATCTTTTTGATGTATGTCAAAGGGGGAGAAGTGAGAGTTTAAGTTAAGTAAACCTTCATTATGCTTTGGCATAAGAAGAGTTAAGTTGGGTTATGGGATAATCTAATTAAAGGTATTCTCAAATATTAAAAAGAGGGAGATTGTTGGTGCAATCAACCCAGGTCATGATTGACTAGACTCGAGTGGGACTTGAGTAGTGTTTTGATGTTTAACAATGGGTTGATAATGGGTTTGACCATTGTTTGACAATATATTTTTGACCACATGTTGACCATATGACAAGTGGATGTTTCGGATATCCAAGATCATATGGGAAAGAATGTTAGGAGACGATTGTTGAAGCAATCAGCCTCGAGTCAAGATTGACCTAGCTTGAGTGAGACTCGAGTGGAAGTCCAAGTATGGATACTTGGCAATGGAAAGTCTAAGATTAGATTCTTGGCAACGGTGAAAGTCCAAGTTTGGATACTTGGCAAATAGATAGTCTAAGGGTGTAGTCTTGGCCACGTAAGTCCAAGTGTGTAGTCTTGGCTGTTAAAGTTCAAATATGGATATTTAACAAAGGAAAGTTCAAGTGTATAGTCTTAGCGGTGAAAGTCCAAGTTTGGATACTTGGAAAATAGAAAGTCCAAGGGTGGTTGATCAAGTATGAGGGGATCATACTTGGGTTAAACCTCATGGTTGAGGTTTATCAGTCGACTAGAGCTTTAGACTAGTCAACTGGTCAAGTTTTCAACACTCGAGAGGCCTAGTTGACTCGATTAGTCAACTGGCAGAGTAGTCGACTGAGGCTCAACTGCTTACTGTGCCTTGGCAATCTACTGGTGTGTTATACCAGTTGACTGGTACATGGCAGTCAACTGCCAATGGTGGGCAGTCAACTAGTGGTAGTGAACATGAGCATAGAAGCTCTGGTAGTTGATAGGGCAGTCGACTGTTGGCTTGGCAGTCGACTGCTAGTAAGGGCAGTCAACTATTAGGGTATCCGTTGGCTAGAATGTCAACGAGGATTAGTTCTGTCACGCTCGCCCTTTCTCGTAATCTAGAGGGGGAGGAAGGGTGGCGCGACGCGAACATACATGCGTGCATATACAGCAGAAGAATTTAAACTTAAAAAAAAACATAAAACATTGAACATGCATTTACCTTCAATCATGCAAATAACTCAACATTCTTAACCATGTAACAGGTGAACATTTACTAAGCATGCATAATCATTTCATAAGGACACTACTTGGTTCAAGTTCATGATAATCAACATAATGGAGTTAAGGGAGCTTAAATACAGGTATAGAGTACATGGACATCAATGAGGCATTCAAAGTATCATCTAGGTACATAGTTCTCTATCACTTAACAATTCAATCAGGATAATAAGGTTCTTAGTAATTCTTTAACTAAATCAAGTGCTTAACATGCCAAGGTTTCATAAAACATAATGAGTATAGTTTCACATCAAGTATAACCCTCAAAACAAGTCTAAGTTAACACCAAGTAGCAACCATCAAAACATCAAGTAGTGATCAACTCTTAACAACTAACATGCAAAACTTTAAAACATGCATAAGTCTTGGAACATAAAACAAATCTCTTCCACCATGCCACTGCCACACACACTTTGCCCCTCCCGCTGCTCCCTTTAGTTTAGCCATTCTTTACCCTTTTCTGCAGTACAAGGGAAACATGAAACTATAAGCACATAGGCTTAGTAAGATCCTTTCCTACTCACAAAAGCCATACATCAGAGATTAGACATAGAGTAGTGACATGTTCATCTAGACAACATATAGGCATAGCATTCATATGAAAGTTGTGACATAATCATTTAGGAACATAGGACTAGAATTCATAAAAATAGTGACATGTTCATCTAGACAACATATAGGCATAGCATTCATATAAAAGTCGTGACATCATCATTTAGGAACATAGGACTAGAATTCATAAAAACATAATAATCACATAGACATGAAATGGGTATATGCAAGATGTTCTTTGAAAACATATATTTTATAGGTACTTAAACATAAATCTCAACATGAGGGCCCCGCATTGTACCACATACATCATTTTGCGCGCATCCCTAAATAAATCCGAGGTAGCTAATCCCGAACCTACTAGGGGTACTAGGCTCGTACTATGACCGTCAACCTAGGGTCAACGTAGGAGCCCATCCCGTACTAGGTCCGTACTATGACCCTCGACCTAGGGGCACGTAGGAGCCCATCCCATGGACCTTGCTAGGGTCCGGTACAAGCCATACAAAAGTAAAATAGCATATCATGTTCCTTGTCATAACATAAAGAGTGCTCTTAGTCCCCATTCATAGGGAAATGTCTCTTAGGCATTTCATCATACATACTTAAACCATGCATAACGTAGGTGTGCCCTAGTGGACATGAAACATAAGCATGTACATCATGACAAAATGAGCATAACATAAGCATACATTAGTACAATCAACATGGACATAAGGTAGTGGCATAAACAAATCATGATATCATAAAGTCTAACTATCATCATGTCAACATCATATATATATATATATATATATATATATATATACATCATGGCATGGAAGATCATTAGTAAGCATAAGCATGTTTTAAGGATGATAACCAATACCATCACATACTACCTAACATGGGGGATTCTTAGCAACATAGAGGGGCTTGGAATCTCCTCCTAACCCTAATTCTTGGTCTTGGCCGAAACCCCTAATGGGGGTTTTAAGAAAACAAACACTCAAACATACTAACACAAGGCCTAACTAACATCATGTTAACATCATATATACATATAGCATGGCATGGAAGATCATTAGTGAGCCCAAGCAAGGACTTGGCCGAAAATTTCAAAGGATAATCTTAAGAAATCAAACACTCAACATACTAACACAAGGCCTAACTAACATCATGTTAACATCATATATACATATAGCATGGCATGGAAGATCATTAGTGAGCCCAAGCAAGGACATGGCCGAAACTTTCAAAGGATAATCTTAAGAAATCAAACACTCAACATACTAACACAAGGCCTAACTAACATCATGTTAACATCATATATACATATAGCATGGCATGGAAGATCATTAGTGAGCCCAAGCAAGGACTTGGACGAAACTTTCAAGGAAGATCTTAAGAAATCAAACACTCAACATACTAACACAAGGCCTAACTAACATCATGTTAACTGTTGGTGCAATCGGCCCAGGTCACGATTGACCAGACTCGAGTTTGACTCAAGTGATGTTTTGATGTTTGACATAGTATGTTTGACATTGATGTTTGACATTAATGTCGGTTAATGTTTTGGGGAGATTGTTTATACAATCGACCCAGATTATAATTGACCAGACTCGAGTTTGACTCGAGGGAGACTTTGATGGTTAACTAGGAATGACCATGTGATTATGGGAAAGTCCAAGCATGGGTCTTGGCAAGGTAAAGTCCAAGTCATGGGTACTTGGCATGGAAAGTCCAAGTGGGACACTTGGCATTTGGGAAAGTCCAAGTCTTGAGTACTTGGCACAAAGGAAGTCCAAGCATGGGTCTTGGCATGGAAAGTCCAACATGGGTTGGCAAGGGAAAGTCCAAGCTTGAGTCTTGGCATTTGAGAAGTCCAAGGGGTTTGATATTGGCGGCGTAAAGTCCAAGCGGGAGTCTTGGCAGCATAAGTCCAATGGTTGGCGGCGTAAAGTCCAAGCGGAGTCTTGGCGGCGTAAGTCCAATGTGCCTTGGCAGTGTAGACATCGTTAGCATGACATAGCTGATGGAAGCACTTGAAGGCTAGCGCGATGGATGAACAAGTCATGGATGACTTGGAGGGATCCGAGAGGCATGAGGCTGATGGAGGTGGCTAGAAGGCTTAGGTCTAGGCTAAGGGTGGTCTAGCAAGTATGGGGGCATCATACTTGGGTTAAAACCTCATCTTTGAGGTTGGCAGTAGACTGGCATTATGGCCGGTTCGACTGTCATGAGTTGACTAGAGCTCACCGTCATTTTTAGGGTTGACGCCGATCGCTAATTGGAGCAGCTGATCACGGAGCGATCGCGCTGAGTCACGAGCACAGAATTCTCTGTAGTCGACTAGGTGGTCGACTATGGGGTTGGCAGTCGACTGCCAATGTTGTCAGTCGACTAGTGAGAGTCCCGTTGGAACTTGTCCAACATGGATTGAGCCGTTGTCTCACGCTTGTTGATGTTGACAATGATCGGGCCTTATGGCGATCGATCACGGTAAATCCAAAGACGACGCAGGATATAAAGGCAGCTCGGATGGAAGGTTTTTGCAGTGATTTTCTTGGGCGAAATTGAAGGGGAGAGTTGGTGCTTTCCAGTCCTTCAAAGCTAGTTCAAGGAAATCAAAGATCAAGCAATCAAAATCTCTTGTAAAGTGTTTTTCCTTTACTTGCATTTGTATTTCATTATCGTATTTGCTTGTATCTATTTGTTTATTGTTGTAAACAATTGTAAGAGGTTTTCTCCACCTCTGACTTGTGTCGAGAAGGAGTTAGTTTTGATTAGTGAGTGTGTGTGCATCACTAGAGCTCTTTAGAGCTCGATCCGCAGTGGGTAGGAACCGTTGGTTCGAACCCGTTAATATCCTTTGTGTTTGTGTGTTTGTGTTTTTCGTTATTGCTTTATTATCTTTGTTTTCATGCTACTTGAAAATTGTAGATGAAGCGAAATTCCATCATCTACATACTAGCATGGCCTATTCACCCCCTCTAGCGTTCAATGATCCCTAACAATTGGTATCGAGGCGAGCTCTTGAAGTTTAACAACTAAGGGAGCACTCTAGAGGGTGAAGATGGAGTTGGAAGAACAACTAGGTTGAGACATCAACACACCGGTGCCCTACACCCTATACGGACGAGAAGGCTTCAATTCTTGGAAGAGAAGAATTGAAGATTTTATTATGATGAGAGATTTTGAGGAGTGGTCAATTTTGATGGATGGATTTGTATATCCAAAAGGACCAAAGGGTGGTTTCCTCAAGAAGAAGAAATGGAGTGAAGATCAAATCCAAGCCTTCGAGAAAAATATGAAGGTAGTAAAATTTATTTTTGATTTGATCCCTAACGATATTGTGTGTATGTTAGGGGATTATATGGATGCTAAAGAGTTATGGAGACAAGTGGCAAAGCTCCATGAAAACTCATCATCGGTCCAAGAAGAAGAAGAAGAAGAGGAGTGCTCACCCTCTCAAGCTCAAAAAGAATCAAGTATATCGTCATCCAAAGAGCTTGAGGATTCAGAGGTTGATAGGGAATCAATATCCGGATCGGAAGAGATGGAAGAAGTGGAAGAAGCATCCACCTCTAGGATTGAGGGGGAGGAGAGAACTTTCACACCGGAACATCAAGAAGAAGCTTCGACATCCGGTCAAGTTGAAGAAGCTCAAAATCCGATTTTGGCACCTACAATCATCCTAGGTAACTCAAGCAATATGGTTTTAAATAAAAAACATATAATTTGCTTTGAGTGTAGGGAATCCGGACACTACAAGAGTAAGTGTCCAAAAACAGTAAAGAAGGCTCAACCGGCTCCAAAAGTCAAGGATGTCGGTGCCCCAAGTCAAAAGAGCAAGGATCATGTCATATGCTTCAAGTGCAACTCAAGGGGGCATTACCGGAGTCAATGCCCAAGGGGGAAGAAGAAGGGACAAGATGGAGCATCACAAGTAGGGGGAGCCTCTAGGGCAAACCCTAAGGTATATTTAAACAATGCTCATTCCTTAAATTATAGTAAAAAGCATGCTAGAAATAATTTTAGTAATCTTGCTATTTATCATAAAGAGCATGCTAGACATAGGGAATTGTGTTTAGGAGCCAAAAATGTCTACCTTTCAAAGAAGGAGAAATTTGGGGCTAATGTCCCTAGAAATATTCTACCTAAGGACAACCCTAGGTCAAACAATTCTAGACAAATTCTACCTAGGGAGACCATTAGAATGGTACAAGGGCATCTAGGTCTCAACCCTAAATGGACTAGGCATATGCCTAAGAAGTCCCATGCCCAAAAACCAAATCAAAATTCTAAAATTGGGCAATTAGAATTGGAAAACCAAGCCTTGAGGTCAAGGCTTGAGAAATTATAAAAGACCCTCAATAAGATGCAAAATCAATTTCAAGGGTCTAATGGTGAAAGTCAAGGGTCAATATCTCAAAGTCAACATCTAGGACCCAAGAAACAAAAGTCAACCAAGGGCAAGAATGGTTTGGGTCACAAACCTAAGCCTAAGGTGGCTTATCATAGTGTTCCATTTGATTATGGAACACAAACTAGGTCTAGGAAGACCAAGGTCAATAGGGAAGTCATCCCTAGAGTTGACCAAGGTTTGTGCCTAGTGGCTAGGGTTTCAAGGAAACCTAGGGTGGCCACTAAGAAGGTTACTAGGGAGGCAATCCCTAAGGTTAACCATGGTAAGACCACAATGACCAAGGTTAACAAGCCTAGGAGGGTCATTAGTAGGGTATCTAGGGAGGTTATCCCTAAGGAATACCTAATTAACCCTAGGAGCTCAAATAGGTTTTGGGTTCCTAAGAGCGTGATTGATTCACGCTAGATGGGTTAGGGTGTGACAATCTTAAATGGATGGGTAGTTAACCTAAACATGGTAAAGGTGGCATTTTAGGTCATTTTCAAGGTTATGGATACCTTGGAAATAGGTTTGATCTTATATCCTAAAAGATTTTAGGATGTGCCAATATATTTTTAAGTTTATGAAAAATCAATCAAATTGGCACAATTTAGGTTTAGAAGTTAGTGTGTCATTTTGGGTTTTTGGCACACTAGGGAGAAAAGTGATAATATGGTAAAATATATTTAATTATATCAAATGGCAATTAATATTAAAATTTAGGTATTATCATACTTATACTTTTTATATGCCATGCTTTGTTTGTCATATAACATGACATGACATCATGTTTATTTTTATCATTTATATATCATGATCATGTTTAGGATTAAGGTTTTAAATGTCATGTATTTTTAGATTATATCTTATGTCATGACATCATGATTATGAGCATGTGTTTATTTATATCATCTCTAATGCCATAATCATTCATGCATTTAAGAAAATTTTGATTGAAATTGATTTAAGGATAATGGCACGACTTGGAGTCCCATTTATAAGGGAATCAAGTAGTGTTGCCTTAGAGAATGCATGAAACCCTAGATTAGGATGAACAAAACTCACATCTCACATTAAATTGATATGTATGTGTATTTTATACACCCTAGATACATGTGAGATGCTAGGATATGAGTTAAGTTCAAGGTGCATAGTTTTTGCATCTAGATGAACTAAAACTCATCTTATTTCAATAATGGATCATTGGAAAAGCTTATGTACAAGTCATGTACATTAAGCCCAAGGAACATGATCCAATATAGGTTTTCAAAAATATTTTAAAATCATTTTAGAAAACCTTGGTGAAGTCTATCTTTTGATAGCAATCACCATTGATGAAATTGATACAAAGTGAGCCAAAACTTAAAAGTTTTTCTTCACTTTTGAATTTTGTATCAATTTCGATATTTTGTGGGTAAAATATTTTTCTATCATTTTTCACCCATTGTATTACCTATAAGTAATATACGTATAAATTTTCACGATTTTTCAAAATACGTAGAATTACTTATGCTTTTTCAAAATTCGATTCTGATAGTTGAAATTCGAGAATTTCAGTTATCAGTCGACTGCCACTTGTTGGCAGTCGACTGATGCAAGGGCAGTTCGACTGCTTCTGTCAGGAGTCGACTGCTAGGCTGATTTCGGGTTAACAAGGGTTGTTTAGCTCGTGTTCAGCTATGGTAAAGGTCCCTAACCACTCCTAACCCTAGGATATGCTTTGGGAAGCATTAGAAAGGGTGAAAATCCATTGTATATGGATTAGGAGAGTTGTTTAGGGTTTGTATCAATCTTAAGGTGAGTGAAAGTTTCATGTTTGAACTTTGAGCCTTAATTTTGATGGTTTAGAGTTCCTATGGCTTAGGGACTTCCCAAGGATATTGTTGGTGCAATGGTCAAGGGGGAGCAAGCCTTTAGGGGGAGTTATCCATCTTGGGATGATGGATGTGTTTTTCTTCTTGAAGGGGAGAAGTTATGGGAAGAATGTTATCAATTGGGAAAATTGATGGGATTTTGAGAAACCTAATTTGGAAATTGGGAGAGAGTATAGGATTGCCTCTCTTGGGTGATATGAGACTTATCACTAGAAAGATTATAGGCATCCTAGATATTAGTGGACCAAGGGAGTGATTGTAAGATCTTATTGGGACATGAGACATTGACCTCCTTGGAGAGAAGACCTTTTTGATGTATGTCAAAAAGGGGGAGAAGGTTAAATTACCAATTTGGAAAATTGGTAAGGGAATTTGAGTTAGGGGTGTTGGGATGTATACTGAAAGCCTAGCTCTTTTGTATGAACATCTTTATTTTGAAATAAGAATCACATGATCATTGTTTGCATATTTTTATGATTATGCAAAATTGTTTAATATTTTACATTGTAGATAACATGGTGCTTGGTGTGGCATAGAAGATCATGTTATCAGTTCCTTGTAGAATATAAGTAGAGGCTCACAACCAAGATGGTTTTGGACAAACCATTGGCATGGTTGTAGTGTAGCTTGGTATTGTTTTGTCTTGAACATAAAGTTACACTAGTACACTTAGGTGTATTGAGCAAGACCGACATAGAGGTGATTCAATTTATTGCTAACTGCATAATTGAATCGGACCTCGGATATTATGTTGTACATGCTCTTAATCCCGATATAATAACGGGCACATGTACTTAATATTTATTTCTTTGATTTATCAGAGGGTGAGATTTCTATGGATAAAATCAATATGCCCGGTAAGTTGGGAAATGATATTATTTACATGGTGTGCCGTTGATTATAGGAGGAAACCGTGTCCTATATATTAGGTTGATGATGTCCCCTTGAGGAGCTCATAAGGTTCATCATGTAAACCCTGCAGGTTGACTTAGTCAACATGATGATAAGGTTGAGTGGTACTACTCGAGGATTTAGATGTTAATTAATTGATGGTCAGTAAATCAATTAATTTACGGACATTCGATATCTTAAACATGGGGAGATGGATGTACAAATAATATATGGAGCCCATATTAATTTATGGGGGTTGGTGAGGTAGTTCGATGATGATCCTCTAGTGGAATGGAACATCATTGATGGATCAAGTTTGTGTGGTTCCGATCCATCGGGTGGCCAAGACCCAACTCCTCCTCATGGTCCCTATCGTAGCCTAATATAAACCTCATGAAACCTAGAACCGACGGTGGAGATTAAATCTCTAGATCCGGCGGTTGGAATTAAAACCCTAGAACCGACGGTTGAGATTAAATCTCTAGATCCGACGGTTGGGATTAAATCCCTAGAACCGACGGTTGAGATTAAATCTCTAGATCCGACGATTGGGATTAAATCTCTAGAATCGACGGTTGAGATTAAATCTCTAGATCCGACGGTTGAAATTAAAACCCTAGAACCGACGGTGGAGATTAAACCAAGGCCTAAACCCAACTCTATATATAAGGCTTATTGGGTTGGGCGGCAGGGGATTAGGGTTTTGCTTCCTTTAGAGGCAAGGAATCCTAGTTGGTTTAGAATTTTTTGGGCGGCTAGGGTTTGGGAGCAAAGGTGGGTGGCAACACATGGAAGATGAGCTTCTTCTTCTTCCTAAGACATGGCCGGCCCCTACCTTCTACCCTTTACCTTGGTCGGTGCTCATTCTATTCTCCTTCCCCTCCTCCATAGCCGGCACATAGAAGATGGTTTTCAAAGAGATTAGGGTTTTGCCTTTCCTTTGGTTGGGCGGCAAGAAATCCTAGGTTAGGGTTTGGTTGGGCGGCTAGGGTTGGCAAGGAGAGTGGGCGGCAACTATAGGAGAGGATCTCTTCTTCTTCCTAGGGTGTGGCCGGTCCCTAGATCTCTTCCTTCCACCTTGGTCGGGGCTCAACCGAATTCCCTTTCTCCTCTTCTTTTCTTCTTGGCCGGCGGCACTAGAAGCTAGGGTTTGTCTCTAGTTTGGTTCCTTGGTGGTTTCCATTTTGTTCTCTCTATTCTTGGGGCCGGCGGGATCAATCCTTTGTGGATTGGTGGTTGGCTCAAGCAAGAAGGGAAAGAGAGTTCTTTTTTCTTTAGATTGAAGAAGATCTAGGAAGCTTCAACTTGTGGAGGATCTTCGCCCACACGAAGTCTACAAGGAGGTTAGGACATACGATAGAAGATCAAGAGGTATAAAAGTTTTACAACTTTTATTATTGTTCTTTGCATGTTCTTATTGATATGCTAGCTTATGTTCTTTATGTTAGTATATGTTGATTATACTAGTTTACATTTGTATGTATTTGTATAATCATGGACCCCGAATAAGAAACACAAAAATCGGCGATCCGTCCGTCGTCTCTTCCGTGGATAATCGACTAGAAGAGTTTGGTTGCTTGAACAACTAGTTTGTTCAAGCGATTGCTCGAGTCATTGGCACGACGATGAATTGGTTGTGCTTAGGAAACTCATCCCATCCGGATTAGTTTTCATTAGTGAAAATTTTAATCCGGGGACATGGGAGCCGATGAGCATCCGAGGAATAGCACATCACCAACATTTGGTATCAGAGCCACGGTTTCCGGTTTTGTGTGTTTTGGATTCGGTTACTTTCATCCACATATCATATATTGAGTATGCCGGATAATAGTAGGATGTGCGTAGGCTAACTTTTTGGTTGCAGGCATAAGATCCGACTATTATGGCTATATGTGTGTATGTATATTATTTGAATCCTCGGGGTTGACGAGGCTAGATTAGTATTTAATTTTTGTGATTAAATACGGCATTGTTTAGCCACTCTTTATTTTATTTTACTTTCGATCTAGATGTCATGTACACTCCCTCGTGGAGTATAGGATCGATGGATGTAAAATAAAATAGGTTTTATTATCGGCTCGGATCTCCGGATGGCTTGTACATGGCGTAGGAGGAGCGGACGAGGTGGCGACACGATGGGACGCATATTGGAGAACAATGCCATAATAGTTGGAAAAAATTTTATTTTTCCATATTTATTGCTGATTTGTTTTATATGCATGTTGTGTGTGCTTGAAAATTCCTCATTTTCAATTTACTAAGTGGGAGAGGGATATTTTAATTAATTCTCGCGGCCTCCATTACAATTTGACGTGTTATGCAACAAACTTGTGTGTCGGCTCTGAGTGCCTTCCTCCTTGAGGACGGGTTTGTTTGCGGATCACTAGGTCAAATAATGGTTATAGGAAATTATCTAGGAGCATGTGTACTTCCACAGAGGTAAGGCATATAATCCAAAATAATTCCCTTAGTATCATGTAATGGTGCACACTTAGATGCAAATAAAAGTATCCTCCCCATAGGAGTCACTGCTTTTATTTGTAGGGCCAAAGAGGAACCAACTATTAATTTTATTTGTCAAAAAGTAAGGTTGACAAGATAATAAAATTAATGGGTAAAACCTCCTCTTACAAATGCAGAATTCGTATACGTCCACACAGAGTGGCATACGATATTCTCGGTGATTTGAGGTGTTGGTTGATTTCGGAATTTTATTGTTTTGAGGAATCAATAATATTTGAAATCTAATATAATGATCTATGTGATTCTTAGGATTTTCAAAATGACTTTCAGTCCACTTATTGTGATACTAAAGGAAATAAACTTACTGTACCTTAATAATGCTGATTGGAAAAGATTCTAGATATTGTCTTATCTGCTAAGGTGTACAAGTATGCACTCTTCAAAGAGTGTCCTCAAGCCATCATTGCTCAAAAGGGTTTCTACTTCTAAGCCGAAAGGCAAGAAGAAGAAGAAACAAGGTGGAGCAAAGATGGTGGGAGGATCTCAGGAAAGAGTTAAGAAGCCGAAAGGCAAGTACTTCACTTGTAAGCAGGATGGACATTGGAAGAAGGACTGTCCCAATCCAAAACAGAACAAAGGTATATCTTTTGGACTAGTCATTGAAACATGATTAGCGGTGATATCTACCGGCACCTGGTGAGTAGATACGGGAGCCACTAATCATGTCTGCAATAATTTGCAGGGGTTCCAGGAAACCCGATGACTAGCTAAAGGGGAGATTACCATTTACTTGGGCAATGCCATGATGGTGGCGGCTATTGCAGTGGGAGAAGTTTTATTTATCTCTTGAAAATAATAAAACTTTGGTTCTGGAAAATTCCCTTTATGTACCTTTATTTAAAAAGAATTTAGTTTCAGTTTCTAAATTATTAAGGATGGATATTCTATTTCTTTTAATGACAGAGTTGTTATAAAAAGGAATAGGGAGAATATCTATTCAGGTACATTGAAAGGAAATTTGAACCAAAACCTCCCACGATGCAAATTGAAGTTAATAACTCATCTTCTAATTCCAATAAGAGAAAAGAACCTTCAAACATGAACCAAACATATCTTTGGCTTCTTAGGCTTGGTCACATTAACCTAAGTAGAATTCAAAGGTTGATAGCTGATGGACCTTTGAGTTCATTAGTGGTGGAGGATCTCCCAACCTACGAATCTTGCTTGGAGGGTAAGATGACCAAGAGGCCTTTTTCAAGGCCAAGGGGTATAGATCCAAAGATGTGTTGGAATTGGTTCATTCTAATTCGTATGGTCCTATGTCTATCCAGACAAGAGGTAGTTTTGAACATTTCATCTTTTTCATAGATGATTGTTCAAGATACGCATGACACTACGATCTGATCGTGGTGATGAGTACCTCTTGGGAGAGTTTAGGAACTACTTATCAGAGGCTGGGATTCAATCCCAATTGACTGCGCCTGGCACACCCCAGCAGAATGGTGTAGCAAAGCGAAGGAAAAGGACTCTTATGGAGATGATTAGATCGATGATGAGTTATTCTGACTTATCAGATTCGTTCTAGGGATATGCTCTAGATACGACGGTATACATTCTGAACCTGGTTCCATCTAAATCAGTGCCTTCTACTCCCACAGAATTGTGGACTGGGCGAAAGCCTAGTCTAAGACATATTTAGATATGGGAGTACGACATTGGTCAAGGCGATATCGTAAGATGGAACCTCGCATGTAATACGCATGTTCGTTGACTATCCCAGGGGAACGAAGGGTGGATTGTTTTATAGTCCTAGAGATCAGAGGGTGATCGTTAACACAAACGCCAGATTTCTAGAGGAAGACTATGTGATGAGCCACAAGCCCAAGGGTAAAATTATTCTGGAGGAGTTAAAAAGGGAAGTCACTTCTTTAGTACCACCGGTACAAGAGGATATACCACATGTCACTGCACCGCGTGTCACAAAAGGATACACAGATGATACCTCATCGTAGTGGGAGGGTTGTTAGACAACATCTTAGATTCATGTTTTTGGGTGAATCTTATGATTTGGTCCCTAGCAAACATGAACCTGATCCCTAGACATATGACGAGACAATCCAAGATATAGATACAGCATCTTGGCAAAGTGCAATGAATACTGAGATTGAATCCATGGATTCAAGTTAGGTCTGGGAGCTCTTATGCATAGCAGCTCATATGGATTATGAGGTGTGGCACATGGATGTCAAGACAGCTTTCGTTAATGGAAGTCTTGAGGAAAACATCCAAATGAAGCGACCAGAGGGATTCATTGCTAAGGGCAAAGAGCATCTTGTATGTAAGCTTAATCGGTCCATTTATGGACTGAAGCAAGCTTTGAGGTCTTGGAACATCCGCTTTGATGAGGTAAATCCAGACTTATGGATTTATTCAAAGTCCGGATGAGTCTTGTGTATACAAGAGATGTGACGGAAACGTAGTGGTATTTCTTGTACTATACGTAGATAATATTTTGGTAGTTGGCAACAATATCAGAGTGTTATCAGACGTAAGGGTATAGTTGTCCAAACAGTTTTGAAGGACTTGGGAGAAGTGGGTCACAACCTTGGGATCAAGGTTGTTGTGCTTATCCCAAGCTTCATACATAGACATGATTTTGGATCATTTTAGCATGCAGAACTCAAAGAAGGGTTTTCTACCTTTCAGGTATGGAGTTACTTTATCTAAGGAGATGTGTCCTAGATCATCTGAGGTGATAAAGGAGCTGAAGGCGGTTCCTTATGCTTCGGCAGTAGGAAGCCTCATGTATGCTATGTACGAGACAAGATATCTACTTTGTCGTGGGCATGGTAAGCAGATATCAGAGTAATCCAGATGTGGATATTGGATCATGTAAAAGCATATATTGTAGTGCCTGAGAAGGACTAGGGATTATATGCTAGTTTACCGGGCAGACCAATTACTCCCTGTGGGTTGCATGGATTGCGATTTCCAATCAGATAGGGATAACAGTAAGTCTACCTCAGGTTTTGTGTTTACTTTAGGAGGTGGAGCCATTGTATGGAGGAGTGCCCAGCAGAAATGCGTGGCGGACTCCACCATGGAAGCTGAGTATGTGGCAGCCTATGAGGCGGCCAAAGAAGCTGTGTGGTTCGGGAACTTTCTGATGGACTTGGATGTGATTCTTGGTTTGCCCAGAACTATCACAATTTATTGTGATAATAATGGTACAGTTGCAAACTCGAAGGAATCACGAGCCCATAAGGCTAGTAAACACATAGAGTGCAAGTACCACCTGATACGAGAAATCGTAAAGGAGATAGAAGTTGCTGTCGCCTAGATTGCATCAGAGGATGACCTGGTAGACCCTTTCACTAAGGCCCTTCTAGCGAGAGCTTTGATAGGCATGTGGAGGGAAGGGGAATCAGATGTATGGCAGTATGATGACAGCATAGTCTTTTAGTATAAGTGGGAGATTGTTGGGATGTATACTGAAAGCCTAGCTCTTTTGTATGAACATCTTTATTTTGAAATAAGAATCACATGATCATTGTTTGCATATTTTTATGATTATGCAAAATTGTCTAATATTTTACATTGTAGATAACATGGTGCTTGGTGTGGCACAGAAGATCATGTTATCAGTTCCTTGTAGAATATAAGTAGAGGCTCACAACCAAGATGGTTTTGGACAAACCATTGGCATGGTTGTAGTGTAGCTTGGTATTGTTTTGTCTTGAACATAAAGTTACACTAGTACACTTAGGTGTATTGAGCAGGACCGACATAGAGGTGATTCAATTTATTACTGACTGCATAATTGAATCGGACCTCGGATATTATGTTGTACATGCTCTTAATCCCGATATAATAACGGGCACAAGTACTTAATATTTATTTCTTTGATTTATCATAGGGTGAGATTTCTATGGATTAAATCAATATGCCCGGTAAGTTGGGAAATGATATTATTTACATGGTGTGTCGTTGATTATAGGAGGAAACCGTGTCCTATATATTAGGTTGATGATGTCCCCTTGAGGAGCTCATAAGGTTCATCATGTAAACCCTGCAGGTTGACTTAGTCAACATGATGATAAGGTTGAGTGGTACTACTCGAGGATTTAGATGTTAATTAATTGATGGTCAGTAAATCAATTAATTTACGGACATTCGATATCTTAAACACAGGGAGATGGATGTACAAATAATATATGGAGCCCATATTAATTTATGGGGGTTGGTGAGGTAGTTCGATGATGATCCTCTTGTGGAATGGAACATCATTGATGGATCAAGTTTGTGTGGTTCCGATCCATCGGGTGGCCAAGACCCAACTCCTCCTCATGGTCCCTATCGTAGCCTAATATAAACCTCATGAAACCTAGAACCGACGGTGGAGATTAAATCTCTAGATCCGACGGTTGGGATTAAAACCCTAGAACCGACAGTTGAGATTAAATCTCTAGATCTGACGGTTGGGATTAAATCCCTAGAACCGACGGTTGAGATTAAATCTCTAGATCCGACGGTTGGGATTAAATCCCTAGAACCGACGGTTGAGATTAAATCTCTAGATCCGACGGTTGAGATTAAAACTCTAGAACCGACGGTGGAGATTAAACCAAGGCCTAAACCCAACTCTATATATAAGGCTTATTGGGTTGGGCGGCAGGGGATGATGAATGGTTTAGGGGATTAGGGTTTTGCTTCCTTTGGAGGCAAGGAATCCTAGTTGGTTTAGAATTTTTTGGGCGGCTAGGGTTTGGGAGCAAAGGTGGGTGGCAACACATGGAAGATGAGCTTCTTCTTCTTCCTAAGACATGGCCGGCCCCTACCTTCTACCCTTTACCTTGGTCGGTGCTCATTCTATTCTCCTTCCCCTCCTCCATAGCCGGCACATGGAAGATGGTTTTCAAAGAGATTAGGGTTTTGCCTTTCCTTTGGTTGGGCGGCAAGAAATCCTAGGTTAGGGTTTGGTTGGGCGGCTAGGGTTGGCAAGGAGAGTGGGCGGCAACTATAGGAGAGGATCTCTTCTTCTTCCTAGGGTGTGGCTGGTCCCTAGATCTCTTCCTTCCACCTTGGTCGGGGCTCAACCGAATTCCCTTTCTCCTCTTCTTTTCTTCTTGGCCGGCGGCACTAGAAGCTAGGGTTTGTCTCTAGTTTGGTTCCTTGGTGGTTTCCATTTTGTTCTCTCTATTCTTGGGGCCGGCGGGATCAATCCTTTGTGGATTGGTGGTTGGCTCAAGCAAGAAGGGAAAGAGAGTTCTTTTTTCTTTGGATTGAAGAAGATCTAGGAAGCTTCAACTTGTGGAGGATCTTCGCCCACACGAAGTCTACAAGGAGGTTAGGACATACGATAGAAGATCAAGAGGTATAAAAGTTTTACAACTTTTATTATTGTTCTTTGCATGTTCTTATTGATATGCTAGCTTATGTTCTTTATGTTAGTATATGTTGATTATACTAGTTTACATTTGTATGTATTTGTATAATCATGGACCCCGAATAAGAAACACAAAAATCGGCGATCCGTCCGTCGTCTCTTCCGCGGCTAATCGACTAGAAGAGTTTGGTTGCTTGAACAACTAGTTTGTTCAAGCGATTGCTCGAGTCATTGGCACGACGATGAATTGGTTGTGCTTAGGAAACTCATCCCATCCGGATTAGTTTTCATTAGTGAAAATTTTAATCCGGGGACATGGGAGCCGATGAGCATCCGAGGAATAGCACATCACCAACAAGGGGCCTAACTCAAGGTTTGTTTTGTTAAACATCAAAAAGGGGGAGATTGTTGGTGCAATCGGCCCAGGTCACGATTGACCAGACTCGAGTTTGACTCGAGTGATGTTTTGATGTTTGACATAGTATGTTTCACATTGATGTTTGACATTAATGTCGGTTAATGTTTTGGGGAGATTGTTTATACAATCGACCCAGGTTATAATTGACTAGACTCAAGTTTGACTCGAGGGAGACTTTGATGGTTAACTAGGGTTGACCATGTGATTATGGGAAAGTCCAAGCATGGGTCTTGGCAAGGTAAAGTCCAAGTCATGGGTACTTGGCATGGAAAGTCCAAGTGGGACACTTGGCATTTGGGAAAGTCCAAGTCTTGAGTACTTGGCACAAGGGAAGTCCAAGCATGGGTCTTGGCATGGAAAGTCCAACATGGGTTGGCAAGGGAAAGTCCAAGCTTGAGTCTTGGCATTTGAGAAGTCCAAAGGGTTTGATATTGGCACCGTAAAGTCCAAGTGGGAGTCTTTGCAGCATAAGTCTAATGGTTGGCGGCGTAAAGTCCAAGCGGAGTCTTGGCGGCATAAATCCAATGTGCCTTGGCAGTGTAGACACCATTAGCATGACATAGACGATGGAACCACTTGAAGGCTAGCGCGATGGATGAACAAGTCATGGATGACTTGGAAGGATCCGAGAGGCGTGAGGCTGATGGAGGTGGCTAGAAGGCTTAGGTGTAGGCTAAGGGTGGTCTAGCAAGTATGGGGACACCATACTTGGGTTAAAACCTCATCTTTGAGGTTGGCAGTCCACTGGCATTATGGCTGGTTCGACTGTCGTGAGTTGACTAGAGCTCGATTGTCATTTAGGGCTGAAATTGCCTTGGCAATCAACTACTCATTGGAGCAGCGATCACCGGGCCGCTACGCTAATTGGAGCGATTGATGCTGGCGATTGATTGCCATGGATGGCGATCATCGCCAGCTGAGTCGCGAGCACACAATGCTTCGTAGTCAATCGGGCCGACTACGGCCGGCGATCGCCAATGTTGTCACGATCGGGCGAGTCCCGTTGGAACTTGTCCAATGTGGATTGAGCCGTTGTCTCACAGCTACAGTGTTGGCAGTCGACTGCCAGGCAGAAATCTAGCCCGACGCAGGATATAAAGGTAGCTCGGATGGAGGGTTTTTGCAGCGATTTTCTTTGGCGAAATTGAAGGGGAGAGTTGGTACTTTCCAGTTCTTCAAAGCTAGTTCAAGGTAATCAAAGATCAAGCAATCAAAATCTCTTGTAAAGTGTTTTTCCTTTACTTGCATTTGTATTTCATTATCATATTTGCTTGTATCTATTTGTTTATTCTTGTAAAAAATTGTAAGAGGTTTTCTCCACCTCCGACTTGTGTCGAGAAGGAGTTAGTTTTGATTAGTGAGTGTGTGTGCTTCACTAGAGCTCTTTAGAGCTCGATCCGTGGAGTAGGAACCGTTCGATTCTGAACCATGTTATATCCTTGCATTTGTGTGTTTGTGTTTTCATTATTGCTTTATTATCTTTGTTTCCACTGCGCTAACGAAAATTGTAGACAAGCACGCGAACGATTTTCATCGACGTATAGCACGCCGCTATTCACCCCCCCCCCTCTAGCGTTCCAACGAGCCCCAACATTAACATCATATATACATATAGCATGACATGGAAGATCATTAGTGAGCCCAAGCAAGGACTTGGCCGAAACTTTCAAGGAAGATCTTAAGAAATCAAACACCCAAAATAACTTGTACTGCAGGTGAGGGGATTACTTACATCCTTTCGCTTGGTTTACTATAAGAATTATACCCTTGGTGTCAAGACAAGGCCTCTTTTCTTTTCTTCTTGAGCTTTCGGAAATGGGAGAAGGAGAGGATGGGTTTTCGGTGGAGGAAGAAGAAGGAAGAAGAGAATGACTTGTTGTTCTCTTGCCTCCTCACTTACTCCTATTTATTCCAAGTGAAGGTGTCCCTTTGCCTCCCCTACCCTTATCTATCCTTTCCCTTACCCTTCTAACAGCACACCCCTACTGGGCTTCTGGTTATCACATGCATCTTAAGGTTTAGTTACCTGCTTGGAGGTTCAGGGTTCAAACCCTGGGCCATGCATCCTTTTTGGCTCTATTCTCTTTTATTTTTGAAAGAGCCCACATAGAAGCCCATTATAATCATGAAAAAATTCTTATAAAATTTGCTAGGAATTTTACGGGCGTTACAAGTTCGTTGTGAGACAATGGATAGACGAGCAGTCGACTGGCACCTTTTGACAGTCGACTGACAAGCGCGAAATCAGCAAGTAGCATGCTTTAAATAGAGCTCGAGTTTGAGGATTTCAACAGCATTTTTGGGCCAATTTTGAAGGGGAAGTATTGTTGCATTCCTGACCTTCAAGAGCAATCCAAAGCAACCAAAAGAGCATTAATGTAAAAGTATTCTTTTGTAAAGTTTTTTTTACTTGTATTTGTTTTTCTTTTGTATCTTGTATCTTGTATTTTGGTTGTTGTACTTATTGTAAACACTTATTGTAAGAGGTTTCTCCACCTCCGGTGTCATACCAAGAACGAGGAGTTTGTAAGTGGTGTTGTGCATCACTAGAGCTCACTCTAGAGCTCGATCGTATATTAGGAACTAGAGTTCCGAACCATGTTAAATCGTTGGGTATTGTCTTATATTATATAGTTGTATATTTATATTTCCACTATGATAACATTATTTTAGACGAGCACGAACACAATCAAGTGTGAAAATCGAAATTGTTATTCACCTCCTCCCCTCCCCCCCCCCCCCCCTCTAGTGCATCAAATCGGTCCCTACAAATGACATATTGCTTATATAAAATGATATTCCTATCTTAGAAATAGTTAAGGATTGGTTATCTAAAATGTTCTCCATGAAAAACATGAGAAAAGTAACCTACATCTTGGGAATTAAGATCTATAGAGATAGATCGAATCGGTTGCTTGATCTTTCATAGTCTACATACATAGATAGAGTGTTAAAACGGCTTAGCATGTCTAAATCTAAGATAGGTTTTATTCCTATCAAACATGACATTCACTTTTCGAAATCTATATGCCCTAGTACAGAAGATGAGAGGATTCGCATGAGAGATCTCATATGCATCAGCTATAGGATCAATCATGTATGTTATGTTATGTATGAGGTTCGATGTATCGTATGATCTAAGTGTCACGAGAAGATATCAGTATGATATAGGAATGGATCATTAGTTGATTGTCAAGACAATCATTAGGTACTTATGAAGAACTAAGGATTTGTTCTTGGTATATAGACGAGATGATATGGTAGTGGTATACTGATGTCAACTTCCAGACGGATAAGGATGATTCTAATCCCACTCTGGATACATATTCATGAATGGAGATGCGGTCAGTTGGAAAAGTTCCAAACAAGAGATCTTTTCTGATTCTACCACGAAGACATAATACATCGCAGCTTCTGAGGCAGCTAAGGAAGCGATTTGGATCAAGAAGTTTGTTTCAGAGCTTGGTGTGCTTCTGAGCCTTGTTGAAGCACTATCAAGGTACTACGACAAAATGGTGTCATTGCACTGACAAAGGAACCCCGGTCTCATCAATGCTCTAAACATGTACTACGTCGATATCATTTGATCAGAGAGATCATAGGTAGAAGAGATGTACAATTAGAGAATATTACCACATAAAGGAATTTAGCAAATCCTTTGACTAAGCATCTACCGCAAGTTAAATTTGAGAGGCATGTAGAAACCTATTGTATTAGATACCAAGGCAATTGGCTTTAGGTCAAGTGGGAGTATGTTGTAATAGAGAGATGTCCTAAAGCAATCACCTTAGATGTTATTAATAAAATTTACTATTTGAGTGTACATTTTATGTGTATTTGATTAGATCTTAAACTCATTTGCTGAACTCCATAATACGATAGATAACATGAGAGAAATTATGATTGGATCATAATTAGTGAGTATCTCATCATATATAATTATATAAGTATTGAAATTATCCCTAGTCAATTAATTAATGAGATTGGACATCATCAATTCTAAGAGACTAGAACATGTTATGCTCTTTGGTTTATCCGAGCATTCGGTTCTCACTGAATGGAAGCATAGGGATGCTGAGAGTTAACATGTGGATGCTAATTAGGGAAACTAGTTCATTGGAGTGACATGCTATGAGACTTCATATGGTTATTAATGTTGATAAAGTTTTCATTGCAGCTCGAGTGCAAATTTCCTTAGACTCAAGTTATTTAAGTCATCTTGATCATAGCAAATTATACTATGACTGATTCGCAGGCATCTCCATAGGAGGTACTTTGGGTTGATTAGGTACAAGTCAAAGTGATCAAAGATGTTTTAATATCTCACAGAGGATTCACCACTCTTGTTATAAGGAGATATATACCCTAGACCTTTTGTCAAGATTATTACTCATAAGTCTTTGGCCAAAGCACACATGTCAAGAAGATAGTCTTCTTGTACACATGTATTGAGTAACTTGAATCCAAATGACAAGGAACTATACTTGGGCTAGGTGTGACGTAGTTAGCCTAGTGGGGACGAGCACTATAGACCATGTCCTAAACCAAGTGGGTATAGGAAAAGTGAAAGGAACAGAGGCACAAACAACTATAGTTGTTGAAGGGTTCAGAATTATTCTGAAGTCAATAATGACTTTTCGGTCAATTGGGGGTGATGATGTATTGCTAGGTGTCACTCATGATCTATTCACAACTAACGATTAGTTATGAATTGCTAATATAGCCAGGAACCTATTAGGTCACACTTATAATAGTGTCTCAAGACATAAAACAAGTTAGAAAATATAATTCTCAAAGATATTGAGGTTATGTCTGGTTGGACCAAACTAATAAGGCACAAGTATTGGTTATTCATAAAAGAGTTTATGAATAGATGAACTTCATTATTTGGTTCTAGAAATATTCTAAAACCCAATAGCCCAAGATGGAAAAGAAACAATGACTCATAACCCACAAGCCCATTAAAAAGTTCATGATTGTTTTCTGCTGCGATATGTGAATGAACTCTGATTTCCAACAAAAGTGATTGGATGGAATCTAGTCAATTGGACTTCTATGTGCCCTGAAAGGTTCCAGGCAACTAGATCCAAGTACAGACAACATCTAGATCTAGGTCATGTGCATAGTGACGTGGTAGGTGCCTGGATTATTTCCAGGTGACTGAGATCATATAACAAGTAGCTAAATAAGCCAGAATCAAGATTTGACCGGAGGCGGCTACATTAGACTCCAAGCACCTGGATCGGTAAAAGACCTAGTTTTAGTAGATCAGATCAAGACTCGATTAGAGGCATCTGGAAGGACTTCTAGGCACCCAGATATGCTCTATAAAAATACCCTCACTACAAGAAAAATGGAAAATAGCGACGACTTATTTTCGTCGCTAATACAAATAATTTGTCGATAAATAATTTTTACGATGAAAATATTTCATCACTAGAGTCATCGTGATAAGCTTATCGCAAAGAAACATTAGCGACGAATTAAAAGTATTTTCGTTGTTAACAATACCGATGGGAAAAAACGTCGCTAACAAAAAATATTTTGTCGCAAATTCTTGAATGACGGAAAGAGGAAAATCACCAATATTAGCGACGAAATATACAAAACTCATCGCTAACTATTAGTCGAGTGATGCAATAAAGCAGTCGGCTGTCTAATTTTTTGACCCGCCACAGAATCGTGAAACACTCGACTAGTGCCTCGACTGTAAGGTTAACGACAAAAATAACTTATTTCGTCGCAAACATCACTCGACTGATGCAAGAAAGCAGTCGACTGTCTAATTTTGGCCAGCCACAGAATCGGGAGACCCTCAACTAGCGCCTCGACTGGTGACACATTTGCGACAAAATATATAAATTATGTCGCTAACATCCTACATTAATCGAATGCGTCAACTGTCGACTCGACTGATATGCCAAACTCTAGCGACGAAATTTTAAATTTCATCGCTAAACCTCAAAATCCTGATGTCGTATATCGACAATTAGCGAATAAATTTTTCAAAATCATCCTTAATACAATATCATCCTTATTTGTATTCGAAATCCTGTAATACAATATCAACCACACAATTTTACTTAACAACATACAACTAAAACAATAAAAACAACATATGCATTTAAAACACATACATAACATCAAATTTAAAGTCCAAAAATATCCAATTTCACAAATTCATAGTATTAGAATGCAAACACATTCAAATTCACTAGCTCAAAATATAAATGTTCACAAACTCTAAGATCGAAGAGGAGGTGGAGCTAAAGATGACTCATGCATCAATGATTATAATGCTCCAGGTGCAAGCCGATTCAGAATTTCTTCAAACATATCTTGTCTTGATCTCATTGTTGTCAACTCATCTTGGGTGCTAGCTGTTGGAACATTGGTGGCCGGCTAGAGGGGGGTGAATAGCCCTCAATCGTTGTACGATGGAATATGATTGTTCTTGCGTGCTTGTCTACAATTATCGTTAATATACGCAGCGGAAACAATAAAAATAATAACAACAATACAATCACATGCAATACACAAGATATACGTGGTTCGGAACTGAATGGTTCCTACTCCACGGGGTGAGCTCAACGAGCTCGTGTTATGCGTACGGCACTAACAACACTCCTTCTCGACAACACGTCGGAGGTGGAGAAACCTCTCACAAGCAATTACACTAAGTAATATGAAATACAATCAATACAAAGACAAATACGAAATACATGTAAAGAACACTTTACAACACTTTCTTTGAAACCTTTGCTTGTTGCTTGCTTTAGATGGCTCTTGAAGATCTGGAATGCAGCAGCAATTCCCCTCCAAAAGCTTCACAAAAGTCTTGGCGAAATCCTCCATCTTGAGCTCCATTTATAACCTACATCAAGCTGATTTCGCGCCCATCAGTCGACTGATCGTGACCATCAGTCGACTGGTCCTGTAGTCGTTGTCTCACAACGGCTAGATCCACGTCGGTCAAGTTCCAACAGATCGTCCATCAGTCGACTGATTATACCATCCGTCGAGTACTGGCGTGAGCACTCAACTGGAAACCATTCTGTGGCTGAAAACACCCCAATCGCCGATCGATCTCTCATCACGATCGAGATGGTGTTATCGATCAATCATCATCCTCGAATCGATCGACACCGGACTTATTTAGTCGAACACCAGAATCCTAATCGACTTGGAGCGGTCTGATCACACCTATGCTACCGCAAACACCAAGTTGTTTGAGCATCCAACACTCAGTCTTAGCCACTTGGCCAAGTCCACCTCATCCCTCATGGAGTTCCCCACCAAATCTCTCTTCCCTCAGGCTACATCCCACGAATGCGCCAAGGGCACAACTTCGCAACGCCATCCTTCGCGTCTCTTTCCCTCGAAGTATGCTTCCCTTGGGCCTCACTCCATTTGCTCCCCATCCGACGGTCCCACGGATGCACCAAGCGCACGGCTTTGCAATGTCATCCTTTACCGACTCAAGGACCCCGAGCCTAGTGAACTTGCCAAGTCCTCAAGACTTCTCAAATGCACCAAGTGCACGGCTTCGTAATGCATTTCTCACCAAGCATCAAGCGCACGACTTCGCAATGATTTGGACTTTCCCACACCAAGCCCCAAGCTTGGATTTTCCATGCCAACTCCATGTTGGACTTTCCTATGACAATCCCATGTCATAAGTTTTGTCTATCATCAAAATACTGCTCGAGTCAAACTTGAGTCAACATGGGCCGATTGCACAAACAATCTCCCCCTTTTTGATGATTGGCAAAACTACCATCTCAACTCTACCAATTCTCCCATATTGGCAATTCTCATATCCCAATGAGAATTCTAACGAACCCTAATTGGTAACTTTGTAACTTCTCTCCCTTTTTGACATTACATCAAAAAGGTCCTCAAGGGTGTCAATGTCTCATATCCCAATGAGATCTTACAATCTTCCCCTTGGCATGCCCTCAATCTTTCTAGTGATAATCCCATATCACTTAAGAGAGGCACAATCCCTCAATTTTCCTCTCATGAGGAAAAATACACATCCATCTTCCCATGATGGATACCTCCCCCTAGAGGCTTGCTCTCCCTTGACCATTGCACCAACAATATCTTTGGAAAGCCCCTAAGCCAATAGGAACACAAAACCAATCAAAATTAAGGCAAAGTTCAACAATGAACTCTCATCCACCTTAAAATTGATACTCTCCCTAAACACTTCTCCTAATCCACATCCAATGGATTTCCACCCTTTCTAATGCTCTCCCAAGCATTTCCTAGGGTTAGGAGTAGTTAGAGGACCAAAACATAGCTGAACATGGGCCTAAACACCAAGGTTTACCCGAAATCAACAGTATCAGTCGACTCTCTCAGCTACTAGTCGACTCCTTCCCACATCAGTCGACTGGCCTCCCTGGCAGTCAATTGATAACTGCATTTGCAATTTTTTGATTTTCATAAACGAATTTTTGAAATTCGTAAGTAAATATACATAAGTTGAAAAATCATGAAATGTTGTATGTATATTACTTATTACAATTATAATGGGTGAAAAATATTGGAAAATTATTTTACCCACAAATTAGTGAGATTGACACAAAGTTCAAAAGTTTAGAAAAGCTTCAATAATGAGCCCTCTTTGTATCATCCCATTCAATAGTGATAGCTATCAAAAGATAGACTTCACCAAGGTTTTTCAAAATGCTTTCAAAATGGTTTTGAAACCTTTAATTTCTTTTTCCTAAACATCTCACTTGTATCTAAATGTGCAAAACACATTAAAGTCAAATATTCTAGTGAGATGTGGGTTTTTGTTCTTTAATGGTCTCATGTATATTCTAAGGCAACTCTACTTGATTCCCTTATACATGGGACTTCAAGTCATGCCAATGGTCCTTAACTCAATTTTTATTGTATGCATGATATGATTATGGCATATATATGATATAACTAAGCATGTGCCAAAATCATGATGTCATGGCATGTGAATGAAATGTTAGCATACATGACATATAAAAATAAGTCTAAACATGATCATGACATTTTTAGAGATAAAAATGAAAATGATGTCATGACATGGAAAGGCAAATAAATCATGGCAAGTAAAATATACTAAGGTATAAAATACCTAAGCGTTAAATCCAAATTGTCATTTCTAGGAATTTATTCTATTTTGCCTTAATACCATGATATCCCAAGTGTGCCATAAACCCAAAATGGCACACCAATACCTCTAAGACCTATTTGTGCCAATTTAATCATTTTTCAACTTCTCAAGCATATTGACACATCCTAATGTGTCAACTCACCATGGCTAGGTTAACTACCCATCCACTTAGGGTTGGCATACCCTAACCCATCTAGCGTGAATCGATCACGCTTCTAGGAACCCAATACCTATTGGAGCTCCTTGAGTTAACAAGGTATTCACTAGGGATAACTTCCCTAGGTACCTTTCTAATGACCCTTTTAGGCTTTGAAGCCATAGTCTTTTGGGTCTTTCCTAAGTCAAACCTAGGGGTAACTCCCCCTTTGACCTTCTTAGTGGCTTTCTTGGTTTTTCTTAAGTCCTTAGCCACTAAGCAAACACCATGGCTAGTCTTAGGGATAGCTTCCCTATTAGCGTTGGTTTTTCTAGACCTAGAAATTGTTCCATAATTAAATGGGACATTGTGGTAAGTCTTCTTGGGCTTAGGTTTGTGACCCAAACCTTCCTTGCCCTTAGACCATTCTTGAACCCTAGGTCTTGACTTTTGGGCATTTGACCCTTGAATTGAATTTTCTATGATTCTAAGGGTTTTCTCTATTTTCTCAAGTCTTGACCTCAAGACTTGGTTCTCTAACTCTAATTTTCCCAATTTTGATTTTTCATTAATCTTTTGGGAATTATTTTTCTTCTTAGGCATGTGTCTACCCTTCTTAGGGTTAATGCCTAGATTTTCTTCTATTCTCTTAATGATCTCCCTAGGCAAGATAGGTCTAGTGTTATTAGTCCTAGATTTGTCCTTAGATATATGAACATACTTGGCACCTAAACAATAAATCTTATTTCTAGCATGCTTTTCATTCATAATTGCTAGAGTACTAAAATAATTTTTAGCATGCTTAGAAATTGAAGGTGCATTAAATAAATTTACCTTAGGGTTAGCTTTAGAAGCTCCCCCTACATGAGATGCTCCTTCTTGCCCCCTTCTTCTTCCTAGAGCATTGGCTTCGGTAGTGTCCCCGTTGGTTGCATTTGAAACACATAATGTGCTCTTTGCTTTTAATGGTTGGGACTCCGGCATCCTTCGACTTTGGGTTGACTTTTGGTGTCGGTGTATTCTTGTTAGCCAATTTTGGGTATTTGCTCTTGTAATGCCCTCTCTCCCTACACTCATAGCATATTATATAATCTTTATTTAAAATTAATATACATGAGTTACCTAGGGTGGTGGAGGACTCTTCATTTCTCCCTGATGTGGATGTTTCTTGTTCTTGCTCCGGGATGGAAATCCTCTCCTCCCCCTCAATGCTAGAGGTGGAGGTTTCCTCCAATTCTTCAACATCTTCGGATGTTGATGGACTCTCTATCTCGGCTTCCTCCTCCACTTGTGTCGGTTGGAAATTTTCTTGGAATTTCATTACCTTATTCCATAATTCCTTAGCATCCCCATAGTCACCCAATCTAGACCAAATAGTGTTAGGGATCAAATCACTAAGTAATTTGATTACCTTGAGATTTGTCTTGAATTCCTTCATTTGGTCCGTGGTCCATTTTGATTTTTCAATGGGCTTGTTTTCTTTATCCCTAGGCATTTCAAAACCATTTTCTATAATAAGCATAATATCGAAATCTGTTTCAAAATATACCTCCATCCTTTTCTTCCACCAAGAAAAGTCTCCATCGAATTTCGGTGGATGGATGTTGTAGCCGGCCATCTTGTAGTGCTTGTGTCGGCGGTTAGTCCTCTACAAGCTCCTAGCTCTGATACCACTTGTTGGAATGTTGGTGGCTGGCTAGAGGGAGGTGAATAGACCTCAATCGTCATACGGTGGAATACGATCATTTTTGCGTGCTTGTCTACAATTGTCGTTAATATACACAGCGAAAATAATAGAAATAATAACAACAATACAATCACACGCAATGCATAAGATATACGTGGTTCGGAACCGAATGGTTCCTGATCCACGGGGTGAGCTCAATGAGCTCATGTTATGCGCACTGCACTAACAACACTCCTTCTCGACAATACGTCGGAGGTGGAGAAACCTCTCACAAGCAATTACACTAAGTAATATGAAATACAAGCAATACAAAGACAAATACGAAATACACGTAAAGAACACTTTATAACGCTTGCTTTGAAACCTTTGCTTGTTGCTTGCTTTAGATGGTTCTTGAAGGTCTAGAATGCAGCAGCAATTCCCCTCCAAAAGCTTCACAAAATTCTTGGCGAAATCCTACATCTTGAGCTCCATTTATAACCTGCATCAAGATAATTTCGCGCCCATTAGTCGACTGATCATGACCATCAGTCGACTGGTCCTATAGCCGTTGTCTCACAACGGTCAGATCCACGTCGGTCAAGTTCCAACGGATCATCCATCAGTCGATTGATGATATCCACCAGTCGACTGATTATCCCATCAGTCGAGTGCTGGCGCCAGCACTCGATTGGAAACCATTTTTTGGCTGAAAACACCCCGATCGATTGGTGATCTCTCTCATCGATTGGTGATGGTGTTATCGATCGTGACATCCCTCGACGATCGGATGATCAATCGACTCTATTCGGATCAAACACGGTGAACCCTAGTCGACTTGGAGCGATCAAGCGCACCTATGCGGTCGGATGTTAAAAACCTCAAACACCAAGTTGTTTGAGCATATGACACTCAATCTTAGCCACTTGGCCAAGTCCACCTCATCCCTCATGGAGTTCCCCACCGAAGCTCTCTTCCCTCGGCCTACGTCCCTCGGATGCGCCAAGCGCACGGCTTCGCAATGCCATCCTTCGTGTCTCATGCCCTCGAAGTATGCTTCCCTTGGGCCTCACTCCATTCACTCCCTGTCCGACGGTCCTTCGGATGCACCAAGTGCACGGCTTCGCAATTCCATCCTTCACCGACTCAAGGACCCCGAGCCTAGTGAACTTGCCAAGTCCTCAAGACTTCCCAAATGCACCAAGCACACGGCTTTGCAATGCATTTCTCACCAAGCACCAAGCGCACAGCTTCGCAATGCTTTGGACTTTCCCACACCAAGCCCCAAGCTTGGATTTTCCATGCCAACTCCATGTTGGACTTTCCTATGACAATCCCATGTCATAAGTTTTGTCTATCATCAAAATACTTCTTGAGTCAAACTTGAGTCAACCTAGGCCGATTGCACCAATACTAGCTAATTAAGCCTGAGTGTTTTCTAATCTTTGCTCGGCGGATTGAGGTTTTTCACATAGTGCTGCATTAGTTGTTCTGGAGGAGGAGCTGGCATTTGAAGAAGTGGACCTAACTGGTTTTGGCCCACTTCCAAGTCCTCTAATATATCCAGAGCGAACACCAAGGACTTGATCACAAATCTGATCTGCAATCTGAATAGCATCGATGTCATTTCCGATTTCTTGTGATTGAATGTGTTCATTTCGCAGTCTCACCATATCACCCTAAGAATAATAAATATATTATTAATATATTTAAAAATAATTATACAAATTTAAAAATAACTTTGCTAAATTTTATCGATTATATCTTACGTATGCCGCCTCAGCTCTCTCCCAACTCCACCCTTTTGACGAGCTACAGTGTATTGTATTGAAGATAGTAATCCGATCTTTTCTCTAAGACTGATCAATCTAAAAAGTATTATAATGTGTTAATATTAATAATATCAAACAATATACTGTAACTATAAAGATTGTACTTACACCATCGTAACTATATTGGATGAATGATTTAGAGCCACCTCGATGGGTAAATGGTAGTTGTGCTCGATTTTGGCCATTTATTGTCGATCGTGTCTACAATATAAAAATTTCTTAAGATAAAACGTAAAACATGAGTTATAGAACAAATATTTTAATTTGTATAGATTTAGTTACCTAAAATTTCTCTGATTCAAACAAATCGCACATATAGTTCCAATCTTCCTGTGTCTCACAATACTCGATCGGCATATGATGTCGGCGCTCTGTAGGGGGGAGATGCAGTAGGCTCTTATAATGGGTGTGCATCTTATTTCGATTGTCTCTGTACCTTGCACTCATTAACCTATCGGTCTCTTTCCTTACTGACGTTGCCTCCTCGGCAAAACTGATATCGAAAGCGGCCTGAAAAAAATACCAATATTAAAATTTATTAACGAATGATGGTTGATTTTATAAATATCAAAATACTCATACTTACTAATAATCGATCATAGATCATCTGTTTGTTATCCACGGGGATATGCTTCCAGCTCTTAGCTTGTAGGGGAGCGAACTTCTTAATTGACAGACCTAACTCTGTCATAAAAGCAGCTGTATTTGTCCTGATAGGGTGACCATCGCTCTTATAAAAGGTAATGGGTAATCTACCCCGTTCCTTTATTTGCCATCGGAGCCGATCGGAGTGTGTGCCTCGTGTCTCTCTACGTGTCGGATGAACTGTAAATCAAAGAATCTTAACAACTAACAAGTTAAATATATAGGAAACAAAATATACATACTTAAAATTAAACCACATAACTAACTGAGGAGCGGAGAGCACATCATGCGTAAATCTCTTAGGTGGCATAGCTGTGACATAAGCATTATATACAGATCGACGTATAATAAAAGATTATATTAAAAACATGAAATATAAATGAAGAATAATATAGATACCGTGTAAATACAACTAATCACTATCATCATCTGAAAAGGATAAATAATCATCCGCCTCATTGTCACTTTCACTATCTTCACCATCAACAATACGATTACTTTGAGCGCCCATATCCAGATCCACTTGTGCATTTGCCATATTTATTTGGTGATGCTCAACATCTAATCGACAAAGTTGAGTTATTGCTAAGTCTTCACCGACTACTGAAGATGAATCATTGGATGAAATTTCTTGGTTTGGCTCTATTATCAAGATATTACCACCCTCAAAATCTTCAGATACTTCATCGTATATATCTCGATGGTGAACCCTTTGCACGACCTTCCAATGACCTCCACATTTGATATCATTCAAATAATACACTTGATTGGCTTGGTTAGCCAAATTGAATGGGTCATCATCATACCATGTTTTAGAAGTGTCAATACACAAGAGATTATACTCTTCCACCAATGATTTTTTTTTTGGATTACATAGGAACCATTCATACCAAAATAATTGAACTTTATACCTGAAAGAGTAAAATATTTGAACCACATCCTTCAACACACCAAAAAAATCCAAATTGTCTCCATCGTTAGAGGATGGTACACTGACCCTACTATTCTGAGTAGTTCTGTGTGAATCACGGGATGTCGTATGATATCGAATTCCATTTACTATGCATGCATCATACAGTTGAACTTCAGCATCAAGTCCCATTGCTAAATAATACAACTCATCTGTGATCTCTGAATTTGTAAAAAAAATTAGTGCTATAATTTTATCCCTAAACCACAGTGGAAAATCTCACTCGTGATATTGCATCACTTGATCAGCATGAACCTTTTGGGACACAAGTTGTAGATGCTCACTGTATAAAACTTAATCAATTTAAAATCTATGAATGTAATAGAATAAAAGTAATAACTTAATGTAAACACTTACTTTCAATATCGGTCGACTTCTTTACAATTGTTCAGAATGTACCAATGTGCTTTCTTAAATAATGACAATGGCAATTTTAGACTTTGTTGGTTGCCAAAGACTCTTGTTTCCTGTGAGAAAAACACTTAATTCGCATTTTGATGGTTGACATCTTTATTCTGTTCCGACCTAGAAAAACTTGTCTCAATCTGACTCATATATAACGAACTGAAAGTCAAGGCCTCATTTATAATATACCCCTCTGCAATAGATCCTTCAGGTCGTGCTTTATTGCGAACATATTTTTTTAGCCTTCCCAAATATCGCTCAAAGGGATACATCAATCGTGACGAGACTGGCCCAGCCAACATAGCTTCATGAGGTAAATGGACTGTCAAATGGACCATAATGTCAAAAAATCCAGAGGAAATATCCGCTTCATCTTACACAATATCAGAACTATTTGCTCCTCCATTTTACATATGTCCACTGTGTGTAAAGATCTTGCAGTGATCTTTTTGAAGAAATCACATAGCTCAATCAGTGGGCTACATATGTCCTTTGGGAAAATTTCGTCAACAATCGGAAGTATTCTTTGCAACAATACATGACAATCATGTGATTTTAGTCCATATATCTTTTCTTCATTTGCATTCACATGTCTAGATATATTAGCAGCATAACCATCTGGAAACTTAACTGATTTCAAAAATTTACAAAATTCACGCTTTTCTTCCAATGTCAACGTGTAACTTGCATATGGCTTCCTGAATTTGTCTCCTACCGACTGTAAATGCAACTCACTCCTTATCCCTATATCTTACAAGTCTAATCTTGCTTTGAGAGTATCATTTGACTTTCCATCTATATTTAATAATGTGTCAATTAAAGCATCACAAAAATTCTTTTCAATATGCATCACATCTAAATTGTGTCTCAACTTTCAAAACCTGACCAATATGGTAACTCAAAAAATATAGACTTTTTTACCCAATTTGTATCATCCGAAGATCGTTGTCATTTTTTACTGAATAAAGGATGCTTACTGAATGTCACTTGGGGTAACGCATCTAACTGTGCTAAAATCTCATATCCATTCATTAATCGTGGTGGTCCTTCTTTTTCAACCTTTCCATTGAAATCTTTATTTCTACGCCATGGGTGGTGCACATCCAAGAATCGACGGTGACATGTGTAACATATTTTACTCCTTAATCCTTGAAATTTGGTTTCATTCAGACATATTGGACATGACTTATAGCCCTTTGTGCTCAGTCTAGAAACGGTTTCGTATGCTTGAAAGTCGTGAATGGTCCACATCACAGAGCATGTAATTGAAAGACTTGTTCAGTCGATGCATCATATGTTGGTGTAGAGGCACTAGATAATCGAACCTAGGTTTTGATTATGGCAAAGATCCAAAGTTAAGGTCATATTGTTATCTCATGAGCTGAATTAAGTGTGCAAGAAATGGTTAAGCTAAGCTGAAGGTCAGCTACACCCGGAGAATCCCGAGTCGAGAAACCGTGGTGGTCGGGTGACACCGGGGGAACTTCGTGGGAGTCGAAGAACCTAGGTGGAAGATCGGAAGCAAAGCGATAAGTCATAAAGGACCAGAGGTAAGAACGAGTGCGAAGAGAGATGGTAAGGTCGTGTCCTCTATATGGGGACGACCGTAGGCGGTGATCCGACTAAGACTTCCAGTGGAAGGTCTAGGTCGAGATCGAACGGTGAGGAACTATCATATTTACCATTTTCCGTGCTAACCTCTTACTGCAGGGAAGTGGCCAGGCTGGCAGTCGACTGATGCACATCAGTCGACTGACGGAAGGCATCAGTCGACTGATGGCGACGAATCAGCCTTTTGCGCTAGGTCAAAATGGATAATGTTTGACGTGGCCACTTCACGATAAGATAAGGAGTCACCTCGTGATCAGTTCCAAAAGTTGAGGATTTCTATCAGGACTTATTCCAATGCAAAAATTTATAAAAGGAGGGGAGGACTCCAACCCAAAAATCAATCATCTTGCTCTCAAAGTGCTCACGCAACGCCAAAGCTCCAACATCGTAATGCTGTTGCAATGCCAAGTTCAGAATCTATTCGTCGGCAACAAGTATTTCTTTTATTTACTGTATTCGATTGTGGTTTTAATCATAATGAGGTGAGGTAGGCTTGTTGCCTCATCCTCGTGCTTTCGATTTTGTGATCGTTGTCTCCTACCTCAAACGAGGAGGAGACTTTATAATGGATTGCCCCTTCGTACGCGGTCAAGGATCGCGGGGCCTTGGATTAGCAGCCGGTAGGTTGTGAACCAAGTACAAATAAATTGTGTTATTTATTTTTCCATCGTGCTTGCTATTATCGAATGAATGAAAGAAAGTTTTATGCTCGCTATTCACCCCCCCCCCTCTAGTGACGCTTCTCGATCCAACAATTGGTATCAGAGCGGGGGCGCTAAGATTTGGTGAAACCACCAATCTAGCACTTTACGGCTTTCTTTTCATATTTTTTTTATTCGTGTTTTTTTTAGGTTTTTTATCTCCCACAGTACTAATCCAAGATGAAGTCTTGGTACCCTTCTTTTGGTTGTGTGTTTGCAAGTATTCACTTTTGGAGTAGCCATCGGTAAAACGGCCATAACTTTTCGTACAAGTGGACTCACGAAATGTGCTACCTACCAAATCGAAGCTCCCTAAAAGGTTTACAGTTATTATGAGGATTTACCCTCGTAACAAGCTGTCTTCATCCCTAAAAACCAACGTCTAGTACCCTTTCGGGGACATTAAAGGTTGTAAGTTTCTAGTTTTTGTTAGTTTCTTATTCTTCTTATTTATTTCTATTTATTTCTTATTATTTCCCACATTACTAATCCGAGACCAAGTCTTGGAATTCCTTTTGGTTTTTATTCGTGTTTTGCAAGATATTTAATGGCTCACATTGAGGGATATAGCACCACCCGACCTAACGGAAATGATTTCTGTTATTGGAAAGGTCGGATGGAGTGTTTCTTGAAAACACAAGTCGAGACTTGGATAATAATCCAAACCGGCTTTGCTCTACCCACCAATGATCAAGGGGAGCCCTTGGACTTCGACAAGTGGACCAATGCAACCAAGAGGCAAATCGAAGCCGATGCAAAAGCAACCCAAATGTTGCAATGCAGTTTGTCCAAGGAGGAGCTCAACCGAATTGGACCATTCATTAGCGCCAAAGACCTTTGGAACAAATTAATTGATCTACACGAAGGGATGTCCGATGCTAAGGTATGTAAAAGAGATTTACTTTTAAATAAACTGTATAATCTAAAGATGTAGGATTATGAGACCGCTTCACAACTCCATGCGCGGATCCAAGACATCTTGAACGACCTACATGCCATCGGACAAAAGGTAGACAATCGGGATATAATAAGGTACGCTCTTAATGCTTTTCCTAGGACCACCTTGTGGGCATCCATGGTTGATGTCTACAAGGTATCTAAAGATTTATCTAAGATTAGGTTAGATGAATTCTTTTCAGAGTTTGAGTTACATGAACAAACTAACGCGGTATCAGTCGAGAGAGGTGTTGCTTTACTTGTCGGACAAAGAAGAAAGGAGAAGAGCAAGCCACCTCCCAAGCAAGAAGATGGATCTGAACCCGAGGACGAACCCAAATCCGAATCCGAAGAGGAGGCCACGATAGTCAACATGGTGCGGAGAATAGTTTGACAAGAAAGAAGGCAATTGAAGAACAAGAACCAAGAGCAATTCAAGTCAAGGAGGTGGCCAAAGAAAAAGGGAGCAAGGAAAGACTTCCATACAACTTGGGACAACGGAGAAGAAGGCGTCGACATAGCTTACATGGCAAGACCGGAGGAGTTTGAATCAGAATCTGAAGCCGAGTCCAACTACAACTCCAACTCCGACCCCGAAGACTACTTCGAGAGGAAACTCAAAATCAGACCAAAAGGGAAAGTCAAGGTCAGCTGCTCTTTAATTAGTACACTCTACCTTACAATAAAAATGCTTACTAGGAAATTAACTAAGTCCAAGTCTAGGGTTGAGTCGTTACTTGAGGAGGTTGAAACCCTCAAGCAAGAGGCTGCTCTAACCTCTTCAACTAGTCAAGTTCAAGAGGAAAACTCAACCCAAGTTGAAAAACTTGAGAAGGAGAATTCTCTCTTGAAAGACTGAGTTCAAGAGGTTGAGGCTAGGTTGGAAAGGTTCACGTTGGGATCTAAGAATCTTAACCGGCTACTTGGAATCCAAAGAGCCATGTACAACAAAGTCAAACTCGGATTTAAGTCAACAACTACGAATAGATCTTACATGTCTATTGTGAATCGTAGTCATCAAAGAGTCCAAGAATGGGTCTCAAAGGTTTTATTGAACTCACATATAAGGACTAATAAGTATTGGATTCCCCAGGATCAAGTCCACTTTGTGGAGAGACCATATTGGTTCAATGGTCCAAGGGGACCTAACACTAAAATAGTATACCCGCTTCATTAGCAAAACCATTACATAATTAGTTATTTTATTTTAATTTTTAGAACGGCTAGATAGGGAAAATAATTAGTCAACTCTTGGCAACATAATATCAGGACGCGGCGAGATGATAGTACGTTAGGAAAACAAAGTCTCGTGTATTCGATGTTAGTAATATATGAGAGATGTCCTAAGACAATCGCCTTATGTATGAACCATTTATATGATAAATGAAGATTCACTATTTGAGTATACATGTTTAATGTATTTGATTGGATCTTAAACTCATTTACTGAATGTCCACGATGCGATTCACAGCATGAGAGAATTTGTGACTGGATCACAACTAGTGAGTATCTCTACATGTGTAATTGTGATGTATCGGAATTATCCCTAGTCGATGAATTGATGGATTTGGACACCATCAATTCTGTTGAGACTAGCACGAGGTATACTCCTTGGTGTATCCAAGCAGCTGATTCTCACTGGCTGGAGACATAGTGATGTCCGGAGTTAATCGTGGATGCTAGTTATGGTAACTAGTTCATTGGAGTGACCAGCCGTAAGACTTCATATGGTTCTCTGCATATATAGATATGTCAATGAAGTTCTTACTGTGGCTTAAGTGCGATGTTCCTTTGACTTGCAGTATTCAAGTCATCTTGATCATGGAGACTTATGCTTTGACATCTTAAGCAAACATCTCCGAGGAGATGTGGACCCGGGATGATTGGGTATAAGTCGAAGTGATCGAAGGTGTTTGAATAGCCTATAAATGATTCACCACTCCTTGCGAGGAGATGTATACCCATGGCCTCTCGTCGGATTGTTACTAAAGTCTTTGGCCAAAGCATTACATATTTAGAGTAAGGTACTCTTCGATACATGTGGAGTAACTAGAATCCGTAGGACGAGGAAATGATACTTGGGCTAGGTGTGACGTAGTCAGCCTAGTGGGACGACACAATAGACCATGTCTGAACCAAGTGGGTATAAGATGAGTGAAGGGAATGGGGCACGATTCATTCGAGCTGCTGAAGAGTTTCAGAAATAGTTCTGGATCAACCGTTGATCTTTCTGGTTAATTGGGGATCATGATGTACTACTAGGTGCCACTCATGATCGTTCTATAATTAATGGTTAATTATAGACGGCCAACATAAATCGAGAACCTATTTGGTCACACGCACAACGAGTGTAATCCAAAGGATTTAAAACGAGCTTGAGAATGTGATTCTCAGACCGAGAGAAACTATGTTTGGTTGGACCAAACATAAAGCGAGCATGAAATTGTTTCAGTCGCAATGGAAGCGTGGATGGGCGTGTCTTATGAAGACATAATGGATGGACCAAAATGGTTTGGTTCTAATCCAATGGATGAGAATAAACCAAATGGTTTGGTTTATATTAAGCGAATGAACCAAAGGTTGGTTGTTCGTTTAACTTAAAATAAACCATCATGGTTTGGTTTATTTTAACTTATCTTAATGGAGCGGGTTAACGGGCTTTATGGATATGATCCATTAACCATTAAGAGAATTAGTTCTCTATAAAATAGGGCTTAAACCCTAACCCTAACACCTAATCAAGAGTTGCCGCCCAACATGTTGTTGCCGCCCAACACATTGTTGCCGCCCAGCTTGTGGTGCCGCCGTCCAAGTCTTTGCCGGCGACCAAGCTTCAGCCGGTGAACCTCCGGCGACCCTCCAGTGATCTCCTATAGGTTCGGCATCAAGGTGAGCCTTTTCTCTCCTTGTTTTGGCCGGCGCCTACTCCTCCACCAAGCTGTCCAGTTTTCTGGACAGCTTCTCCTCCTCTCGTCGGAGCGTCGTTTGGACGATGGTTAGTGCTCCGACAGCGGCTAACATACCGGGGATTTGATCTCCGGTAATCCTCTGAGGTGGAGGACGAAGGATTCGTCAATCGGTTGACGAATACCTCTCCGGAGAAGCGAGTCTTGAGGACTTGTTTTTAGGTCCGAATTTGGATTCGGATAGTGATCATCTCTCGATCACGTCGTCTTCAACACGAGGCTAGTAACCCGTACGAAGACGAAGCTCGTGACTTAGCGAAGTCATCCCGAGGAGCTCGGCGTGGATACGGATAGAGACGATTCTTATGAGGATCGTTCCGGTTGATGCCGTTCCCACTACACGTCATACGGAAGGTATAACGTAGTTTAATTTCCTTTTATTGCAAATTTTAATTTACGGTTATGTCTACACTTGTTGTAATATGCATGTGTGTGTTGTGTGTGTTGTAATAAATAGGAGTATTTATTATTTTTAATTGCTTCCGCTGTGCTCATGTTTACGAAACATGATCGAACACACACACGCCGCAGTGCCGGAAACCCAACATTCGAGCTAGATAAGACGTATCTAGCTTGGTGCACTTGACCGAGTGGAACTAGATGAAGCTACCTCGCCGTATCCTAAACTAGTTAGACCAAAAAGTAACCCCAAGTGACTTAAGTGATATTTTCTTGAATTTGGCTTTATCTAAGGAAGTGGTCGTTGTTCTGATCAAAGAAGGCTCCTGTGCCTCGCCATGACCTGGAAGCTAGTTTCTCGAAAAGTTACTTAATGATCTAAAGGTTAAATCTAAATCTAACCCAAGGTTGACTATCTTTAATTAAGTTCAAATCATCTCACAAAACATATAAAGTGAACAAATTCTGAGACACATAGAATGGGTGAGATGTTAAGGATAATTGAAATATAACCTTTTCAAAATGCTACTTATTTTCTCAACTATTGTACTTAACGACTATTTACAATTCTCTAGGCCAAAGTTTAGCACCCCCTACATCTCTTATACTTCATATATTTGACTAAGGGGGAGAGCAAACTAACCCTAAGAGTTATATTACAAACATTTAGATTATTGGTGTAGAGGGACACACCTCGAACCAATTTATCTAACTACTGCTAGATGCATGCTTGGGCTCACAGTTGATTTATCTTTTCTAGACACAGGTTATTTTTAAACCCCTATTTTATATAAAAACCTGGATACCTTTTTGATTTATGACAAAAGGGGGAGAAGAGCGAAAGTTAAGGGGGAGTAATAGAAATTTAAATTTTTTAAAAAATTTCAAAGTATCTCTTTCAAAAACTCACCTAGGGTTAAGGGGGAGTTTTTAAAAGGACATTTATCATTTACTCTTGTTTTATGCTTTAATTTTTCCTTTAACTTTGTGTAGGTTTGCCATAGATCAAAAAGGGAAAGATTGTTGGTGCAGGGGCACTAGATAATCGAACCTAGGTTTTGATTATGGCAAAGATCCAAAGTTAAGGTCATATTGTTATCTCATGAGCTGAATTAAGTGTGCAAGAAATGGTTAATCTAAGCTTAAGGTCAGCGACACCCAGAGAATTCTGAGTTGGGAAACCATGGTGGTCGGGTGACACCAGGGGAACTTCATGGGGGTCGAAGAGCCTAGGTGGAAGAACGGAAGCAAAGCGATAGGTCATAAAGGACTAGAGGTAAGCACGAGTGAGAAGAGAGATGGTAAGGTCGTGTCCTCTGTACGGGGACGACCGTAGGCAGCGATCCAACTAAGACTTCCAGTGGAAGGTTTAGGTCGAGATCAGACGGTGAGGAACCATCATATTTACCATTTTCTGTGCTAACCTCTTACTGCAGGGAAGTGGCCAGGCTGGCAGTCAACCGCTGGTCATTGGGCAGTCGACTGATGGAAGGTGTCAGTCGGTTGATGGCGATGAATCAGCCTTTTGCGCTAGGTCAAAATGGATAATGTTTGACGTGGCCACTTCGCGATAAGATAAGGAGTTGTTGGAGATCGAAACGGCCGGCTAGAGGGGGGTGAATAGCCCTTTGTCGTTGGATGCCGATATTTGCTCGTCTACAAAACTAATTAGCGCAATGGAAAAAATAAAGACAAGCAAATTAAACAAAGAGAAATACAAACAATACAAACACCAAGATTTAACGTGGTTCACGGCTACGCCGCTAATCCACGACCCGATTCATCCTCGGTGAATCACTCCGCCAAAACCAATCCACTATTGGTCTCTCCTTTGCACCAAGCTAGGTGGAGGTAACCTTTACAATCAAGATCACTCTTTTTACAATAAGAATGAAGTAAAAGCAAGTAAGAAGAATGGGAAGATGTTTGCAGCACTTTGGGAGAAGATTAGAGTTGAAGCATTAGCCTCCCAAAGCCCCACCCCCTTCCTTTTTATAGAGGAAGAGGGTTTCTTCCCGTTGACACAGGATCAGTCGACCAATGCCCTCGATCAGTTGACTGGTCCCGTAGCCGTTGCCCAATAACGGCCGCTTTCGACGTTGGATTTCATCCAACGGTACTGGCATTAGTCGACTGATATTACAATCAGTCGACTGATGCTCGATCAGTCGAGTGCTCCGCGAAGTCGACTCCATTCTGTGCCCGTGCACAGTGCCACCGATCATTGTCATTAGCAATGATCGATGGTCTTATGATCGCCATATAGCAATGATCGCCTCAAAACACTAGTCGAATACCAATCGATCGAACTATCGCTCGATTTCGAGCAATATCGTCATTCTATGGCAATGACCGTGTCGAAACCTATCCGACACTTAACCAAATGGCCAAGTTTCACCTAAGAGCTACCCCTTCCCGGGTTACATTCGCTCACTCTCATCCCTCGGAGTCCCTCGCCTTCGAAGTTCTCTTCATTCGCGGCCACATCCCTCGGCAGCATCATGCGCACGGCTCTGCAATGCTCCTTCACGTCTCTTGCCTCGAAGTCTACTTCCTCAGGCTTCACTCCAAGCTTCTCGTCCGGCAGTCCCTCGGATGCTCCAAGCGCACGGCTTCCGCAAAGCAATCCTTCACCGACTCAAGGACTGAGTCATGAGATGTGAAACTCACCACGGCTCCATGTGCGAATTACTAAGCCTTGCAAGACTCCAACGCACATATCAAATCACAATAACAACCTAACTTAAACCCTTTACCACACACATCAAAACCTTATCATGGCAAGAGATTACCCTAACAATCTCCCCCTTTTTGATGTGTGGCAATCCGTTTAAGTTAGGTAAAAACATTTGATAGAAATTTTTAAGGTAAGAAAGCATGTAAACATAAACATGATATAGCAACATACAACTCCCCCTTAATCCATGAAACTCCCCATACAAATTTCTCCCCCTATCATAATTATCATAATTAACTTAAACATAATCATTTCTCCCCCTTTGACACCATCAAAAAGATTAACACTTAGTTATAAACTCATGGCATCAAATATAATAGAAGGAAAATACCAAAACTTGATTTAAAACCTGAATTCGGCCTTCAATGTTCTGATTTTCAGGTCACCAGTCGACTGGTTCAGACTACCAGTCGACTGGCACGCGATTTTCAGAAATTTCTGATTTTTGGATCGAATTTCAGAAATGCGTTAAAAATTCCAAAAAAATTCGAAAAATCATGAAACTTGGGGAACATATTACTTTTAAGTATATCTATCAGTGAAAATTAGTTTTTCATGAAAAATCATCATATTTTCAAGTATTTGCCAAAAAATCCAAAAGCTTTAAAAACCACTAAGTTTTTGATCATGATAGTATCCATTTTAACACCTAGTTCTGGTTTGAATTGTTTCAAAACATGAATACACATATTTTAAAGTAAGAAATTGTTCTAAAAACATATGAAATATCCAACCATGATCTTTAGGCAATATGTCTATGAATTAAACATAAGTCTTCCCCATGATTGGTCTATTATTGCTATTTTGATACCTTAAATGACCATCTAAATGTCATAGGCATTAGTGGATATTTGTATCATCCTAACATCTCACTCATGCTAAGTTTTCAATCATGGTAGCCTATAGTGAGTGTGAGATGTATCCTAGAGGTATTTGTATATACTTAACCATTATATTCATGCAATTCTATCAAGGTTAAGTATCACCCTAACAATCCACATGATCATAATGACATATATGAATGAATTACACATTATGATCATTAAATACATGTATTCATCAAGTAATAATCATGCATTAGGTATTACATGATGATAATTAGCAAATATCACCTAAGGCATGATTTAAATCCTATTTCTCATGATTATGTGCCAAATATCAAAATCATAAATCATGATTGCAAACATGTGTAACAATTACATCAACTATCATGTTTTACCGAAGCATCTTATCCCAAGTGGTAAGCGTGGAGGTACATGTTATGGGAGGTGCCGGGTTCGAGCCCTCCTCACAAGCAGGTGGTTCATTGGTGAGATCGAGATTGGCCGGCGTTTCTTTCTTATCAACATCATGGTACCGTGCCTCCAAAAATTCCCGAAAGGGGTTTCTGCTGAGGGGCCGCTTCGGCGGTGGGGCCGGTCACGTAAAAAAGTTTACCATCACAGTTTCACGGAAGCGTCTTATCCCAAGTGGTAAGCGTGGAGGTACATGTTGCGGGAGGTGCCGGGTTCGAGCCCTCCTCAGCGACAGGCAGGGTTCTGTTGACTGAGATACTGGGCTGGCCCAGCGTTGCTCTTATCAACATCGTGGTACCGTGCCTCCAAAAATTCCCGAAAGGGGTTTCTGCTGAGGGGCCGCTTCGACGGTGGGGTCGGTCACGTAAAAAAGTTTACCATCACAGTTTTTTGCCCCCAGGGCAACGGCGCGTTGGTAAGGCACGAAGTTCCCCTCTGCGCATCCAGGGGTCGATTCCGCCCCAGCAGCGCGCGCTGGGCGAGTAGCGGTGCATGATGCCCTCTCGTCCCAGCGTGGTCGGCCACCTTGACAGCATGGGTCCTAACGTGTCGGGCCACGCGTCACCCTGATTTACCCTCGTTGACCGGTGGGGACTCTAGTTGAAGGTCGTGGGGCAGGGCCGGTCAGCCATCAGGACTAGTAGGGAAGAGAAATCGTACCTGATACCTGATGTAAATAAAAAAAAATGGTTTAAGCATTATTATCTATTTATGGGCACATTATCATCACCCAACACTACTTCTAAAAGTGAGGTCTCACCATCCTAAGTCAACCAACATATGATATAGGTGAAATGCATATGGTTGACTATCTTAGGGTTTTCCTAACCCTTAAGAATGGATTTAGGAACCCAAAATAAGTTCTTTCCTATTGGGTTCACTAAATACTCCTTGGGGACCCATTTCCTAACTATTACCTTCTTCTTATCTTGTCCCCTAGCAATTAGGCATTTATAGGCCTTTTCATTTTTCTTTTCCTTATATCCTAGGCCTTTTTTGTTAAAACTTGCTCTTTGGCTCCCTATGATCATGTTCAAAGTGTTTGAGCCAATAGTGAATTTTTCTAGGGCTTTTGTCAAATAGTCTACCTTTTCCCTTAAAGCCCTATTTTCATCCATACATGCAACACTAACATTAAATGGCATATATTCATGTGAGCATGCATCATCATGGCAAGAAGAAATATTTTCATTTTGATTTAAGCATGCTTTTTCTAGTTTATTTTCTAAGTCCTTAATTTGATCTAGCATGCTCTTATTTTTCTTCTTTGCTCTAAATAAATCCCTAGTTAAGCTAGAAACCATGGAAACTATTTTCTTGGGAGTTAGATTTGTTACCATAGCTTCCATATCTTCTTCTTCTTCAGATGAGGAGGTAGAGGATGCTCCCCCTTCACTTGAGCTCTCTCCACTTGAGCTTGATTCTTCATTTTCGGTGGAGGAGCAATCTAGGTCATCAAAAGCCATTAGAGCAAGGTTGGAATAGACTTGTTCCTCTTCTTCGGATGAGGATGAGGAAGAAAGATCATCCCATGTCTTTGCTTTGAACGCCTTGGCCTTCCCCTTTTCTTTAGCCTTCTTCTCTTCTTCCTTCTTTTTGCTCCCCTTTTTCTTCTTCTTTTCTTCTTTCTTCTTCCTTTCTTCTTTGCTCTTGTTTAGGAGAGGACAATTGTCCCTTATATGTCCTTCCCCTTGACAATTGTAGCAAATGACCTTCCCCCTAGATCTTCTTCTCCTATCATGAGATTTATTAAATTGAAAACCTTTTAATGCATGCCTTACCCTCCTTACCATATACGCTTCTTCCGTGCTATCCATGGAAAAGGAGGAGGACGCTTCATCGGAGGAGGAGAGAATCTCCATCTTCTTCTTCCCCTTATTTGCCATCAATGCTACTCCTCTTGATGGTTGAGGTCTTGACTCTTCTTGTATTCCTTCAAGTCTCGTTTCGTGGAGCTCCATTGTTGAGAAGAACTCCTCCAAGGTGCTCACTTCTAAATTCTTTGAAATATAGAAGGAGTCCACCATGGAGCTCCACTTTGAGGATCGCGGAAAGGCATCTATAGCCTTCATAACCATATCCCGGTTTGATAGCTTCTCACCTACACTTGACAAACCGGTTATAATTTCCTTGAAATGAGAATGTAAGGAAAGTACCTTTTCTCCCTTTTCTAGTTTAATGTTGTTGAGTTGGGAGCGGAAGACATCTCTCCTTGCGAGCTTGGCCTCGGATGTGCCTTCATGGAGTTCTATAAGCTTCTCCCACATCTCTTTGGCGCTAGTACATTCTCCGATTCGGTTGATCTCTTGTTGAGGGAGCACATTGAGAAGATGATGTTTTGCCTTTGAGTTTGCAAGGTGCTCCTCTCTTTGCTTCTTAGTCCATCGTGATTTTTCAATTGGTTCACCCCTTTCATCCCTAGGCAACTCGAAACTATTTTCCATTATAAGCATAATATCAAAATCGGTCTCGAAGAATACCTCCATTCGCTTCTTCCACCAAGCGAATTCCCCTTCGAACTTCGGTGGATGAATGTTCGAGCCGACCATCTTTTGATGAAGTGCTTGTTGCGGCGGTTAGTCCTTGACAAGCAACCTTGCTCTGATACCACTTGTTGGAGATTGAAACGGTCGGCTAGAGGGGGGTGAATAGCCCTTTGTCGTTTGATGTCGGTATTTGCTCGTCTACAAAACTAATTAGCGCAACGGAAACAATAAAGACAAGCAAATTAAACAAAGAGAAATACAAACAATACAAACACCGAGATTTAACGTGGTTCACGGCTACGCCGCTAATCCACGACCCGATTCGTCCTCAGTGAATCACTCCGCCAAAACCAATCCACTATTGGTCTCTCCTTTGCACCAAGCTAGGTGGAGGTAACCTTTACAATCAAGATCACTCTTCTTACAATAAGAATGAAGTAAAAGCAAGTAAGAAGAGTGGGAAGATGTTTGCAGCACTTTGGGAGAAGATTAGAGTTGAAGCATTAGCCTCCCAAAGCCCCATCCCCTTCCTTTTTATAGAGGAAGAGGGTTTCTTCCCGTTGACACAGGATCAATCGACTGACGCCCCCGATCAGTCGACTGGTCCCGTAGTCATTTCCCAATAATGACCGCTTTCCACGTTGGATTTCATCCAATGGTACTGGCATCAGTCGACTGATGCTCGATCAGTCGAGTGCTCCGCGAAGTCGACTCCATTCTGTGCCTGTGCATAGTGCCACCAGTCGACTGCCAGTCCATGGCAGTCGACTGCCAAGCACTAAATCTGGTGTTATACCAGTCGATCGAACCATCGACTCAGAGCAATCGACTTCCAGTCCATGGCAATCGACTGGTGTCGGGAAAACTCATCCGACACTTAGCCAAATGGCTAAGTTTCACCTAAGAGCTACCCCTTCCCGGGTTACATTCGCTCACTCTCATCCCTCGGAGTCCCTCGCCTTCGAAGTTCTCTTCATCCGCGGTCACGTCCCTCGGCAGCATCAGGCGCACGGCTCTGCAATGCTCCTTCGCATCTCTTGCCTCGAAGTCTACTTCCTCAGGCTTCACTCCAAGCTTCTCGTCTGGCAGTCCCTCGGATGCTCCAAGCGCACGGCTTCCGCAAAGCAATCCTTCACCGACTCAAGGACCGAGTCATGAGATGTGAAACTTGCCACGGCTCCATGTGCGAATTACTAAGCCCTGCAAGACTCCAACGCACATATCAAATCACAATAACAACCTAACTTAAACCCTTTGCCACACATATCAAAACCTTATCATGGCAAGAGATTACCTTAATAGGAGTCACCTCGTGATCAGTTCCAAAAGTTGAGGATTTCTATCAGGACTTATTCCAATGCAAAAATTTATAAAAGGAGGGGAGGACTCAAACCCAAAAATCAATCATCTTGCTCTCAAAGTGCTCACGCAACGCCAAAGCTCCAACACCGTAACGCCGTAACGCCGTAACGTCGTAACGCCGACGCAATGCCAAGTTCAGAATCTATTCGTCGACAACAAGTATTTATTTTATTTACTATATTCGATTGTTGTTTTAATCATAACGAGGTGAGGTAGGCTTGTTGCCTCATCCCCGTGCTTTCGGTTTTGTGATCGTTGTCTCCTACCTCCAACGAGGAGGAGACTTTATAGTGGATTGCCCCTTCATATGCGGTCAAGGATCGCGGGCCTTGGATTAGCAGCGGATGGGTTGTGAACCAAGTAAAAATAAATTATGTTATTTATTTTTTTCACTATGCTTGCTATTATCGAACAAACGAAAGAAAGTTTTACGCTCGCTATTCACCCCCCCCCCTCTAGCGATGCTTCTCGATCCAACATCATATGCTTCCACCCCGTCATCCCATAGCTCCTTCAGTTCGTTTATCAGAGGTCGTAGGTATACATCTATCTCTTTCCAAGGAGATCTAGGCCCAGAACTTAATAGAGACATAATCATATATGGTGGCTTCATCATTTTCCATGGTGGCAAATTATAATTCACAAGTATAAAAGGCCACATACTATAAGCATTTGACATGTTTCCAAATGGATTGTTCAGTTACATGTATTGCTAGCGAATATTTTGTGGATCACCTGTAAATATTTCATGTGCATTGGCAAATTCTTTCCATGATTCACTATCAGCTGGGTGTCTTGATATACCATCTATTTCAACTCGCTTTTCTTTATGTCATCTCATCTCTTTAGCCGTATGTTTCGAAATAAACAACCTCTTAAGTCTCGGTTTCAGAGGAAAATATCGAAGAATTTTTTGAGGGTTCTTTTTCTTATTCATCCCTTCATACTTGTATCTGGGCTCCTTACACATTGGACATTCATCCTTATTCTCGTGCTCATCCCAAAATAATATACAATCATTCTTACATACATGTATCTTCTCGTATGTCAATCCTAACTCTTTCAATAATTTTTTAGCTTCATAATAAGAGTTTGGAATCGCATTCGGTTTAGGAAATGTCTCTTGCAATAACTGAAGTAACATATCAAAAGATTTATTGCTCCAGCCATTTAACACCTTCACATGCATTAGCTTCACCACAAAATTGAAAACTGAAAAACTAGTACAATTGAGATAGAGTTCTTTATATAACTTCGTCTACAATCATTTGCATTTGTGTTTACATTTATATCATCTGATTGAGGCTCGTTGTTGGTTACATTTTCTGCATTTTGTAAATCAGTAAACATGTCTTCAAAATCGTCTTCGAAATCATCTACTTCAACATCGAAATCATTCTGATCTTGATCGACAATATTTATACTACCGGATGATGTACAAGCTTCTCCATAAAAGTTCCAGACTTTATATAGTCTATCGAATCCCCATCTATACAGATGCCCTCGCACATAATCCAATTCAAACTGAAACAAATTGCCACACCATCGACATGGACAATGAATTTTCAATAAATTCAGACTGATCATGTAATTTTCTGCCATACTCATAAATTGATTCAACCCATTTATATATTCAGGACAAATTCGGTTCTGAATTGTTATCCAACTTTTATCCATATTTTTGAACCCTGGTTAAACATATATTAAATAATTTATCAACTTAAGTGTAGTTATCACATACAAAATAATTTAAAAAATTATAATTTAAACCTCACACAACATAACTTACAATTTGCATTATAACTCTTGTTTGTCATCAAACATTGTAATCTAAGAATAAGAAAACCTTAAACTTATCCTATAACCTGAGATGGTGTGTCTTACGAAAAACAACACACAATGAACTCTTAACGAAGTTTGAGATACTATTGTTGAGCACAAGGTGCATGAATTTAAAAGTGGCTAGCTTTGGATCGACAAGGTTAGGTAGTGCCCTAGTGTAGAAAGATGACTCCCATTCAATTACACAAATTGAGTTTAATTTAAACATGAATAAGTCGAAATCTAAATGATAAAAAAAAGCCCTAAATTCTTCATCTAATCTCATTCAATATCCTAATGATATATGATTAATCTACAATAACCTTATACCATAACAAAATCCTAAATTCAGCATCTAAATGTTAAATTTATCATCTAATCATAACAACAATATAAAATAAACCCTAAATGTATTATAAACCATGAAAAAAGAATTCGAGAAAACCTAATTCTTCGCGTGGATGAACTTGAGATGACGTCGAGAAGAAGCCGGAGCCGGAGACCGAGCTGGAGGAGGTGGTCGGAGGGCGGAGCTGAAGAATGAGGCCGGAGCTGGTCGCTGAAGAGATAAGCGCCGAGAAGCTAGAAGTTGCACGCGAGCAAAAGCTAGCTAGGGCACCAGAGCAATCGCCGGAGCTAGTCGCCGAAGAGTCCGATGGAGAATCACTGGAGAATCGACGGAGAATCACCGGAGATCAAAAATTCGCTGGAAGAGAGGAAGTCTATTGCATGGAGAAAATGGGAGATTTGGCACGGGGTAGGGTTTTTCCATGTATATTAGCGACGATATAGATTTATTCGTCGCTAATATTTATTGTCTTAGCGACGAAAATTTAAAATTTCATCGCTAAACCCTAAAAATGCCAAGCCACAGAATCAAGTAAACTCGACTAGCGGATCGACTGAATCTTTCGCAATGAAATTTAAATATTTCATTGCCAATTGTCAGTTGACTGGCGGGATTGACAACTCGGCTGCCAGACATTGGCCAGCCACGGAATCGAGTTAAGTCAACTGGCGGCTTGACTGAAGGTTTTACAACAAAATATCATTGGTCGTCGCTAAGTTATTTACGATGACTACTTATATATTCCGTCGCTAAGTATCAATTTACGATGAATTTGTTTATATCGTCATAAATGTATATTATGTTAGCGACGGAAAACTAAATTTTCATCGCAAATAAAAGATTATTTGTGACGATAAAGAAATTTGTCGTAAATGTTTAGTTTTTGCGACGAATTAATATATCGTTGCTAATATTTCATCGCTATTTTCCATTTTTCTTGTAGTGCCTCAACAGAGAGCCCAATATCACATTCCAAGCTATCGCACTCTCATCTCTAGTATTCAGAAGCTCTTCTCAAGTCCTCTTGTGCTACAACTCCGACCACAAGTTGCATTTGCAATCTTCAAGTGTTGATATATTTTTACTTTTGTTTCTTTGTGTACTTATTTTCTAAGGCTCAGTAAGGTTGTTACAATATCCTATCTTTTGTAAAAGAAACGAATCTTTTATCTCCAACGAGAAAGAGATACTTAGTGTTTGTCCTTTTGATAGTGGTCTCAGATCATAGGCCTTGGACTAGTAGTTCTTTGCCTATGAACCAAGTAAAAACTTTTTGTCTTAGATGTCTTTTACTTTTCCGCTACATCTTATGAAATTTATGAAATGTCTTTGTGCTATTCACCCCCCCCCCTCCTCTAGCGCATTAGTCCTACAGAAAACCCTTCTATTCAAAGCACTAAATCCTTGACTTAGTGATGTGCGCATTTTATATAGGATTTTAGTTATCATTTTAGCGCACATCTTATCTCATTTTTAGGGTATTCATTGCATATTATCTTTGTTTACTCCACTTTTCTATTATCTTCATTTGAAGATTTTCTTTTGTTAATTTTATGTGTAAGATGATGTTTTTGGGGCAAAAATGAAGCATTTTATGGAACACAGACTTTAGAGAACGTGCTCTGGTCGTGTCCCAATACACGGGCATATTTCGAAAGCAAAACAGATCAAAATGGAGGCTCCAGAGTGACACACGGTCGACCATGTGAATTTCATATGACCATCTATTTTTTTCCAGCCCGATTTTTAGCCTAGAATTTAATAATGTCCAACCTTGCACATAGCTAGCCGTGTGAAATTCACACGGTCGTGTGGCGATGCTGCAAATTCGAGGAAATAGGGGTTTTCGAGCATTTATGGAAAGTCGGAGCCACCTCTATATATAGGAAAGTCATCCCATATACCAAAGGGGGGAGGAGGATCATGAGGGGAGCTGCCCTAGGGCTCCCAAGCCCTGAAAGCGGGTCGTCCATGGACTCCCAATGCCGTTGGAGGCTGCCGTTTGAGTTCCTCTCAACCGCCAACAAGAAGATCACAACGCCGCAACTCCAAACTTAGGTACAAGCTAAGGCCGAAGACAATCCTGATCAAGACTAAGCCCCTCTCTTTTCTTCTCTGCAATTCCTTTGGGTTTGATCTTGTTTTGTCGAACGTCTTGTGGTTGTATCTCTTTCTATGGAGTTGATTGCTTGATTATAGGATTATGTAGTAACCTATGCATGTTGAACTTTGTCTTGCAATGAATTCTAAGTTTATCTTATATTTATTTGGATGAGAGAAGTTAAGGAGAGGGGGTAATGGGCATACCCCTACGTGGCCACTATCTCATGGTTAGTATTAGTCCTTACTGATAATCAATTATGGGATGATTGGTAAAGGAAACTCATATCTCATAATAAAGATAAAGTATATGGTTATTGTATTTACTTCATTGATGTGTCATTTGAATAAATATAATAATATCCTAGGGTAGTTGGTTCTAGTCTACGACATATTAATTTGGTGACTTAATATATATATATATATATATATATATATATATATATATATATAACACTACTTGTAACTGTTCCTAGTCAAGTATTAATATACAAGAATAATATTAATATGTTGAAACTAGTATGTAGGCCAATTGATGGCTAAATCTCACAAGTCATGAATATATGATATCAAGTTGACACATTATTATATATTAGAGAATATGTACTGAACTAACCCCTCATGAGAATGTTTCATAGATTGTCATATGAGTGTAATAAACATTCTCATAGTGGATATTAGTATGAATAGTCCTTAGACCTGAAATCACTATGGTTCCCTATATAAGGAGTTGTATACTTTGGTATCGACAAATGTCACCTGTAACAAGGTGGACTACAAAGTTGATCACTGGGTATGCAATGAATTATGCGGAGGGATGTGAGTGATGGAGATGGGATCTATCCTTTTCATATGACGGAAGTGATATCTGTGGGCCCCTTGATAAGTAGGACTACTAAAATGCATTGTCATGCTCAAATAAGTAAATATGATATATTGAGCTCATTTGATTAAGGTAGTCTACTTGGAGATCAAGAAACACAAAAGATTGATAAGAGGATGACATGGTCTATGCCTCATTGATCAATCTAGATATCAAGGATAGAAGGATTGAGTCATACAAGATAATAGTCATATGCAGATTATGTCGGATCTCTACATTCTCGTCACTTGGGTAGCAATGAAGCATTGTTAGATGTCACTCATTGCTTATCTCTCTAAAATGATTTTTAGGAACATTGTCAACGTTACGAGAACCTATTGGGTCACACACAAAGAACATGTTATTTTGGAGATGAGTTCATTTTAGTTTGACTAAATGAACCATTAGGCTATTGAATTTGAATCATTGAGTTAGACTCATTAAAAGGACTAGATTGAGTTAGACTCATTGCTTGGGCGAAACTTGAGTTAGACTCAAGTTGGTTTAATTTGAGTTAGACTCAAGTTAAACCAATTGCAGAAGATGAATGGATATGGATTCATCATGCATGATTAATGTGGATTAATCATGCATTGAAGAGGGAATACCAAAAGACAATAGTTTCTTGACCTTCCATGAAAAAACCTCTTCAAAGATCTTCTCATCATCTTATTGGCCGAATTCTATTCCTCTTGTTTTTGGGCAAAAAGCTTGTGTGGGTTGCTAGCACAACTTTGATTCTCCAAAGTGTGTGTTCGTGTAGATACCATAGAGGCGCGACCATCCTGATCGCGCTGAGATCCAAAAGTTGTTGTTGGAATTATGAAGGGCTACACATCAAGGGTAATCTCTCAACTAGATGTAGTTGTAAGAACAATCTTGAGTATGTATACACACGGATCTCTGGAGGGATCCAATTTCCGCTGCATTTTGCGATGGATTTTTCACAAAAAGATCCCTACACCCATGCCTAGAACATGGGCACAAACTAACAGTCATCATTTTATCGGTCCCATGAACCTGACAAGTTTTCAGATTGAGTCCATCTATGTGATATTTTATCCTTCGCCCAAGTAAATAGTCACTCACACTAAACTCCCTAGGAGTTTATCTTTGACATACACATTAAATTATAAAGCATAAATAAAAAGAACAAAAGACATGATAATTTACTTAGTTTACAACTTCTAGGGATGTTAGTCTAAGACCTATACACAAGTTTGTTTGTCCACTATTTTCCTCTTCGGTAAAGTGTCAGAGGTAGAGAAACCTCTTATACAACAAATGAGTACATGGAAATAGTTTAAGAAAGAATAATGTGTTGGTGAAATCGGCCCGGACTCGAGTTTGACTCGAACTATATTTTGATGTTAGACAAAACGCATGACATGGGATTGTCATGGGAAGTCCAACATGGGTTGGCCATGTAAATCCAAGTGTGTAGCCTTGGTGGTGAAAAGTCCAAGCATGAGGCTTGGTGTTGGGAAAATCCAAGCATAGGGCTTGGTGTGGAAAGTCTTGAGGACTTGGCAAGTTCACTAGGCTCGGGGTCCTTGAGTCGGTGAAGGATGGCATTGCGAAGTCGTGCGCTTGATGCATCCGAGGGACCGCTGGACGGGGAGCGAATGGAGTAAGGCCCAAGGGAAGCATACTTCGAGGGCAAGAGACGCGAAGAATGGCATTGCGAAGTCATGTGCTTGGTGCATCCGAGGGACATAGGCCGAGGGAAGAGAGCTTCGGTGGGGAACTCCATGAGAGGATGAGGTGGACATGGCCAAGTGGCTAAGACTGAGTGTTGAAGGCTCAAACATGGTGTTTGAGGGTTTACTCGACGGTCGGAAGCTCAAACAAGTTGGTGTTTGAGATTTTACTCGACATCAGTCGACTGGCATAGGTGCCAGTCGACTGCTCTAGGTCAATTGGACTCGACCGGTGTTTAACTGATCAGGTTTTGGCTGAATAGTCGACTATCGAGGGAGGGCAGTCGACTGTCGACGCCATCAGTCGACTGATCGGGGCAAATTCAGCTACAGAAGGTTTACCAGTCGAGTACTCACTGCAACCACTCGACGGATGGGATCATCAATCGACTGATGGGCATGATCAGTTGACTAATGATGGATCCGTTGGCTTTTGGTCATGGTGGATCAAGTCATTATGAGACAACGACTACAAGACTAGTCGATTGATGGTCACGATCAGTCGACTGATGGGCGCAGAATCAACTCGATGTATGTTATAAATGGAGCTCGAGACGGAGGATTTCGCCAAGACTTTAAGGGTGATTTTGGAGGGGAATTGCTATTGCATTCCAAACCTTCAAAGTCAGTCCAAAGCAAGCAACAAGCAAGTGATTCAAAGCGATTTGTGTAAAGTGTTCTTTACTTGTATTTCGTATTGTATTTGTATTCTTGCTTGTACTTTAGTATTACTATTGTAATAGCTTGTACGAGGTTTCTCCACCTCCGACATGTTGTCGAGAAGGATTTTACTTAGTGGCGTGCGCATAACTAGAGCTCGCCCCGTGGAGTAGGAACCATTGAGTTCCAAACCACATATATCTTGGTATATTGTGTGTGCTTGTGTGTATTTGTTTATCTTATTAGTATTATTATTGTTATTTCGCTGCGCTAATGAGAATCGTAGACAAGCGACACACATGAACGAGCAAATTCCACCGTACGACGATAAAGGGCTATTCACCCCCTCTAGCCGGCCACCTACGTTCCAACAAGTGGTATCAGAGCTAGGAGCTTGTCGAGGACTAACCGCCAATACAAGCACGACAAGATGGTCGGCTACAACATCCATCCACCGAAATTCGATGGAAACTTCTCTTGGTGGAAGCAAAGGATGGAGGTATATTTCGAAACTGATTTCAATATTATGCTTATTATAGAAAATGGTTTCAAAATGCCTATGGATAAAAAAAATAGGCAAATTGAGAAGTTAAGATGGACCAAGGACCAAATCAAGGAATTCAAGACAAAATCTTGAGGTAATCAAATTGCTAAGTGATTTGATTCCTAACCATATTTGGTCTAGATTAGGTAATTATAGGGACGCAAAGGAATTATGGAATAAGGTAATAAAATTCCATGAAAATTCTGAACCGGCACAAGTAGAAGAGGAGGCAGAGGAAGAACATCCATCAACCGTTGACAATGTTGATGATTTGGTGGAGACCTCCACCTCTAGCATTAAGGGGGAGGAGAGGTCTTCCATCCCGGAACAAGTTCAAGAAGAAGCTTCAATATCCGGGAGAAGAAAAAATTTCCTAGGTAACTCATGCATTATAATTAAAGATAAAAATCATTTAATATGTTTTGAGTGTAGGCAAACCGAGCATTACAAGAGTAAATGCCCAAAATTGGCTAAGGAAAAGGCACCGGCACCGAAAGTCAAAGGATGCCGGAGTCCCCACAATTAGAAGCAAGGAGCACATTGTGTGCTTCAAATGCAACCAAAGGGGGCATTATAGAAGCCAATGCCCTAGGGGGAGGAAGAAAGGGCAAGAAAGTGTATCTCATGTAGGGGGAGCTTCCAAAGCTAACCCTAAGATAAATTTAATTAATGCACCTTCATTTCCTAGGACAAATAAGCATGCTAGAAATTATTTTAGTTCACTTGTCATGATTAATGAAAAGCATGCTAGTAGGAATAAATATGTTTGTCTAGGAGCCAAGCATGTTAGTTTATCTAAGTACAAACCTAGACACCGTAATTCTAGACCAATCCTACCTAGGGAGTCAATTAGAAGAATAGAAGAAAACTTGGGCATTAACCCTAAGAAATCTAGACATATGCCTAAAAATAAAAACAATTCCCAAAAATCTAATGATAGATCAAAATTAGGAAGATTAGAGGTGGAGAATCGAGCCTTGATGTCAAGGCTAGAAAAATTGGAAAAGACCCTTAAAATTATGACAAAATCATTTAAGGGGTCTAGTGATCAAAATTTAAGGCCTAGGAAACAAGAAATGTCGAAGGGCAAGATGTTGGGTTTCCTGCACCGCGGCGTGTGTGTGTTCGATCATGTTTCGTAAACATGAGCACAGCGGAAGCAATTAAAATAATAAATCTATATTTATTACAACACACACAACACACGCATGCTATTACAACAAGTGTAGACATAACCGTAAATTAAAATTTGCAATAAAAGAAAATTATCTACGTTATACCTTCCGTATGACGTGTAGCGGGAACGGCATCAACCGGAACAATCCTCGTAAGAATCGTCTCTATCCGTATCCACGCCGAGCTCCTCGGGATGACTTCGTTAAGTCATGAGCTTCGTCTTCGTACGGGTTACTAGCCTCGTGTTGAAGATGACGTGATCGAGAGATGATCACGATCCGAATCCAAATTCGGATCCTAAAACGAGTTCTCAAAACTCGCTTCTCCGGAGAGGTATTCGTCAACCAATTGACGAATCCTTCGTCCTCCACCTCAGAGGATTACCGGAGATCAAATCCCCGGTAAGTTAGGTGCTATCGGAGCACTAACCGTCGTCCAAACGACACTCTAACAACAAAGAAACAAGCTGTCCAAAAAAACTGGACAGCTTTTGGTGGAGGAATAGAGGCCGGCCAAGGAGAGATGGAAGCTCACCTTATCACCGAACCTAGAGGAGATCACCGGAGGGTCGCCGGAGGTTCACCGGCTGAAGCTTGGTCGCCGGCAACAAGTTGGACGGTGGCACACTAGGGTTGGCGCCGAAAACCTCCTTCAAGGGGTGGGCGGCAACTCCAAGGGCTAGGGTTTTTGATTAGGGCTTAATTATCCATTAAGCCCTCTTTTATAGAGAACTAATTCTCTTAATGGTTAATGGATCATATCCATAAAGCCCGTTAACCCGCTCCATTAAGATAAGTTAAAATAAACCAAACCATGATGGTTTATTTTAAGTTAAAATGAACCGAACCAACCTTTGGTTCATTCGTTTAATATAAACCAAACCCTTTGGTTTATTCTCATCCATTGGATTAGAACCAAACCATTTTGGTCCATCCATTATGTCTTCATAAGACACGGCCCATCCACGCCATTGCATCAAAAGCAGTTTCATGCTCGCTTTATGTTTGGTCCAACCAAACATAGTTTCTCTCGGTCTGAGAATCCCATTCTCAAGCTCGTTTTAAATCCTTTGGATTACACTCGTTGTGCATGTGACCAAATAGGTTCTCGGTTTATGTTGGTCATCTATAATTAACCATTAATTATAGAACGATCATGAGTGGCACCTAGTAGTACATCATGATCCCCAATTAACCGAAAAGATCAACGGTTGATCCAGAACTATTTCTGAAACCCTTCAGTAGCTCGAATGAATCGTGCCCCATTCCCTTCACTCATCTTATACCCACTTGGTTTAGGACATGGTCTATTGTGTCAGTCCCCACTAGGCTGACTACGTCACACCTAGCCCAAGTATCATTTCCTCGTCCTACGGATTCTAGTTACTCCACATGTATCGAAGAGTACCTTACTCTAAACATGTAATGCTTTGGCCAAAGACTTTAGTAACAATCCGATGAGAGGCCATGGGTATACATCTCCTCGCAAGGAGTGGTGAATCCTTTATAGGCTATTCAAACACCTTCGATCACTTCGACTTATACCCAATCATCCCGGGTCCACATCTCCTTAGAGATGTTTGCTTAAGATGTCAAAGCATAAGTCTCCATGATCAAGATGACTTGAATACCGCAAGTCAAAGGAACATCGCACTTAAGCCACAGTAAGAACTTCATTGACATATCTATATATGCAGAGAACCATATGAAGTCTTACGGTTGGTCACTCCAATAAACTAGTTACCATAACTAGCATCCACGATTAACTCCGGATATCACAATGTCTCCAGCCAGTGAGAATCAGCTGCTTGGATACACCAAGGAGTATACCTCGTGCTAGTCTCGACAGAATTGATGGTGTCCAAATCCATCAATTCATCGACTAGGGATTATTCCGATACATCACAATTACACATGTAGAGATACTCACTAGTTGTGATCCAATCACAAATTCTCTCATGCTGTGAATCGTATCGTGGACATTCAGTAAATGAGTTTAAGATCCAATCAAATACATTAAACATGTATACTCAAATAGTGAATCTTCATTTATCATATAAATGGTTCATGCATAAGGCGATTGCCTTAGGACATCTCTCATATATTACTAACAGACTCCCACTTGGCCTAATGCCAATCGCTACGGTATCCAATACCATAAGCTCTAACATGACCCTCAAACTTACTTTGAGGTAATGCTTTAGTCAAAGGATCTGCTAAGTTCCTTTCAGTGGGAATTTTCTCGATTTGTATTTCGTTCCTACTGATGATCTCTCTGATAAGATGATAGCGGCGAAGCACATGTTTGGATCATTGATGAGACCACATCAAGTTCAGAGATGAACTTCTCGATCCAAACCGCTTCCTTTGCGCTTCAAAGTCGCAATGTATTACGCCTTAGTGGCGAATCCGCTATAGTGTCAAGCTTGGAACCTTTCCAACTTATTGCGCCTCTATTCCTGGTGAATACATACCCAGACAAAGACATGGAATCATCCTTGTCTGTCTGGAGCTGGCATCCGTATACCCACGTATCACCATGTACCCTTCTCCATATATTAGGAACGTATCCTTAGTTCTTCTTAAGTACTTAAGGATCGTCTTAACAGTCACCCAATGATCCATTCCTGGATCAGACTGGTATCTGCTCGTGACACTCAGAGCATACGATACATCGGGCCTCGTACATAACATAGCATACATGATAGATCCTATTGCGGATGCATAGGGAATCTTACTCATGCAAATCCTCTCGTCTTCTGTGCGCGGACACATAGACTTCGAAAGGTGTACCCCATGCCTGATGGGTAGGAAAACTTTCTTGGATTCCGACATGCTAAACCTCTTTAGCACTCGGTCTATATATGTAGACTGCGAAAGACCAAGCAACCGTTTCGATCTATCTCTATAGATCTTAATCCCGAGGATGTAGGTTGCTTCTCCCAGGTCTTTCATGGAGAATGTCTTGGATAACCAAACCTTCACTGACTGTAAGATTGAAACATCGTTTCCTATAAGTAGTATGTCATCGACATACAATACTAGGAATACGACTGCACTCCCACTATCCTTCTTGTACACACAAGGTTCGTCTGGATTTTTGTGAGAAATCAAACTTTTTGATTGTCTCATCAAGACGGATATTCCAGCTCCTGGATGCTTGCTTCAATCCATAAATGGACTGTCGCAATTTGCATACCTTGGTTTTATCAACCGATGTGAAACCCTCAGGTTGTATCATATACACGTCCTCGAGCAGGTTTCCATTAAGGAAAGTTGTTTTCACTTCCATCTGCCATATATCATAATCATAATGAGCCGCTATGGCCAGGAGCATCTGAATGGATTTAAGCATAGCTTCAGGCGAATAGGTTTCGTCATAATCAACACCTTGATTTTGACGATATCTTTTCGCCACCAATCTAGCCTTATAGGTAATCACATTACCATCCATGTCGGTTTTCTTCTTGAAAACCCACTTGCACCCTATAGGCTTTTTCCTTCAGATGGGTCAACCAAGTTCCAAACTTGGTTTTCATATATGGAATCCATTTCCGACTTCATGGCACCAAGCCATTTATCCCTTTCTGAACTTGTCAGCACTTCTTCATAACTGGTAGGCTCCTCATCATCAATGAGTAACACGCCGTTCGATTCGCTTACGAGAAATCCATATCTCTCAGGAATATTGCGTGTTCTACCAGATCTACGAAGATGTGGTGTTACAATAGGTCTAGCCGATTGCTCATCACTATGAGTTGTCGGTTGTTGTGCTTCACCAGGTATCTCATCAATGTCTATTTGAGTCTCTCGAGCCTCCTCAAGCTCGACGACACTCCCACTGTTTTCTTGCAAGAGAAACTCTTTCTCTAGAAACACAGCATGCCTTGAAACAAATACCTTTTGTTCCACAGGATGATAGAATTGGTAACCCCTTGTTTCCTTAGGGTATCCAACAAATAGACATTTATCAGACTTAGCATCCAATTTGTCTGATACTGTCCGCTTCACATAAGCAGGACTACCCCATATCTTCAAGTAAGATACATGAGGTTTCTTACTATTCCATATCTCATATGGAGTAGGTGAGACTACCTTGGTAGGCATTCTGTTTAACAAGTAAACAGTTGTCTGAAGTGCATAGCCCCAAAAGGACTTGGGAAGAGTCGCATGATTCATCATTGACCTGACCATGTCCAACAAGGTCCGGTTACGCCTCTCAGATACACCATTATGCTGTGGTGTATATGGCGGAGTCCATTGAGACAATATGCCATTGTCTCTTAGATAATCAAGAAACTCTTGACTTAAATATTCACCACCTCGATCCGATCAAAGTATTTTTAATACTTTTGTCATGTTGTTTCTCTACTTCATTTCTGAATTCTTTGAACCTTTCAAAGGCTTCAGACTTGTGTTTCATCAAGAACACATACCCAAACCGTGAGTGATCATCGGTGAAGGTAATGAAGTAGCTATAGCCTCCTAAAGATTGAGTTGACATAGGTCCATATACATCACTATGTATTAGGCCTAGCAACTCTCCCACTCGTTCACCTTTTCCCGTAAAAGGTAACTTAGTCATCTTGCCTTTTAAGCATGATTCGCATGTATCGTATGAATCCAATTCAAACGATTCCAGAATTCCACATCGGTGTAATTCGGACATGCGTTTCTTGCTTACATGGCCAAGATGACAATGCCACATGTAGGAGTCTATTTGATTATCCTTTCGAGCACGCTTGTTGCTCGCTTCGATATTGCTAATGTCACTGGATACGTCCAACGTATAAACACCATTGCTTAAAGTTCCAGTCCCATAAAGAACCCCATTCAAAGTTATGTAACAACAATTGTTACTAAACGTCAAATGGAAACCATTTCTATTTAAACAAGAAATAGAAATGATGTTCTTTATCAACGAAGGAATATAAAAGCAATTGTCCAGTTCTAAGACAAGTCCTGCAGGGAGTTTCAACAAATACGTTCCGATGGCGAGTGCAGCAACCTTTGCTCCATTCCCAACACGCAAATTTGACTCTCCCTTGACGAGTCTTCTTCTATTCCTTAGCCCATGTATGTCATTACAGATATGTGAGCCACACCCAGTATCCAATACCCAAGTGTTTGAGGAAATAGAATGACAATCAATAACGAAGATATCTGAAGAAGATGGGGCATCCGATGCCTTATTCTTCTTCACGGACTCAAGATAAATCTTGCACTTTCTTCGCAAATGGCTCTCCTTGCCATAATGATGGCAAGTTTCCTTTTGTGCTAGTTCTACCTTCTTAGCCCTTCTCTTCTTTCCCTTCTGCTGTTCTTTTGACCTCCTCTTAGAACCTTTCTTCGAGGAATCAACTAACAGCACTGTCCCCTGCTCATGCTTCTCAGAAGACTCCACAGTCTTCAGCATATTGAGCAGTACCACAGATGAACCTCCTAGCATCTCAGAGGTGAAGAGGAGCTTTGAGACTTCGAACCTTTCGAATCTCACTTGCTCATCAACCAACTCACAAAGATGAAGGACTACGATATGAGCATCCATATGCTCATGCTGCTTTCGTAGCTTGGGTTCCATCGTGGCTAGCATGATGCAACTCATTTGTTCAGAATCACTTACATGTTTCTGATAGGCCAACAATTGGTCCAGAGTTGCATTGTCACTAGGATGGGCGGGAAGAGGCGCTTCGAGGACATACGCAAGCTTTTCCACCTTGAGAACAATTCTCAAGTTTCTAAGCTAGTCCAAGAAGTTCGGCCCAGTCAATTTATTTGAATCCAAAATGGAACGCAAATTCAAACACATCATGATCAATATATTATCTTAGAAATACAAAATGAGCATATATGAGAAAGATGATTTTAAAATGCATCAATATACATTTATAAATCCCATTCATTTTTCGAATTCAAAAACCCTTAAAATCACTTCGGGAGATCGTAGGTCCATCTCCGAATGGGCTGATATCCATCATAGATAAGAACAACCTTGGAGTGTGTCCAACAAGTCATTCTTAGCTATGATGGTGGGTATCAAGTATACCGATTACATATCATGTATATGTAACTATCACAATGTGCTATCAACTAATTGAATGTTTACACATACATTGGGTTGTTAACACATTAACAAGTATGCATCATATGCATAGCACCCAACTTCACCTCTCTTCACATCGACCTTGGAGTGAGTCCAACAAATCGATGCTCCAAGTTAAAACCGACCCATTAATCGCGAAATAGTTTTAATATGGTTAGATCGCATTCAACCAATTAGCCAGGCTTGGAGTGAGTCCAACAACCCAAACTAACGATTGACCTCTGACTCTTACCATATTAGAGTTAAACTATTCCAATGATTTGAACATGTTCAGGTTCGAGCCGGGCTTGGAGTGAGTCCAACAACCCAAACAAGAAACAGAACTCTGGTTCTAACCATATAAATGGAAGGTGTAGGCTTTAATATTGAGTTAGGGTTTTATGTCTCATCCTCTTTGCATGCAAATAACTATTATCTACATGGCATGGCATACATCTACATGTCACGACACGCATGGCATAATGTTATGCATCTAATGCAATTACATGGCATATAATTATGTCATGTACATAATTTCCTTATTTGTCATAACTATTTATGGAAATAAAATATGTTTAATATTTGATTCTCCAAATCAAATCATAATTAAATTAGGAAACAAATTTCCAAATCTAATCACATATTTTATTCATGGAATTATTTGATTAAGGAAAATCTATTTAGGAAACCAATTTCCTAAATCTTTAAAACTACTTATGGAAATAAAATATTTTAAGATTTGATTTCCCAAATCAAATCATGATTAAATTAGGAAACAAATTTCCAGAATCTAATCAAATATTTTATTTATGGAAAATATCAATTTCCATAAATACTTCCAACTTTTCAAAAGTGGAAGATTTCCATAAATACTTCTAGACTTTCCAAAATTGAAAAATTTCCATAAATACTTCTAAATTTCCAAAATTTAGAAAATTTCCAGAAATACATTATGACTATCGCAAAACCATTTTACGATTATGTCGAAACACAACCTGGGCTCTGATACCACTGTTGGGTTTCCGGCACCGCGGCGTGTGTGTGTTCGATCATGTTTCGTAAACATGAGCACAGCGGAAGCAATTAAAATAATAAATCTATATTTATTACAACACACACAACACACGCATGCTATTACAACAAGTGTAGACATAACCATAAATTAAAATTTGCAATAAAAGAAAATTATCTACGTTATACCTTCCGTATGACGTGTAGTGGGAACGGCATCAACCGGAACGATCCTCGTAAGAATCGTCTCTATCCGTATCCATGCCGAGCTCCTCGGGATGACTTCGCTAAGTCACAAGCTTCGTCTTCGTACGGGTTACTAGCCTCGTGTTGAAGACGACGTGATCGAGAGATGATCACGATCAGAATCCAAATTCGGATCCTAAAACGAGTCCTCAAAACTCGCTTCTCCAGAGAGGTATTCGTCAACCAATTGACGAATCCTTCGTCCTCCACCTCAGAGGATTACCGGAGATCAAATCCCCGGTAAGTTAGGCACTATCGGAGCACTAACCGTCGTCCAAACGACGCTCCGACAACAAAGAAACAAGCTGTCCAGAAAAACTGGACAGCTTTTGGTGGAGGAATAGAGGTCGGCCAAGGAGAGATGGAAGCTCACCTTATCACCGAACCTAGAGGAGATCACCGGAGGGTCGCCAGAGGTTCACCGGCTGAAGCTTGGTCACCGGCAACAAGTTGGACGGTGGCACAAGAGGTTGGGCAGCGGCACACTAGGGTTGGCGCCGAAAACCTCCTTCAAGGGGTGGGCGGCAACTCCAAGGGCTAGGGTTTTTTATTAGGGCTTAATTATCCATTAAGCCCTCTTTTATAGAGAACTAATTCTCTTAATGGTTAATGGATCATATCCATAAAGCCCGTTAACCCGCTCCATTAAGATAAGTTAAAATAAACCAAACCATGAAGGTTTATTTTAAGTTAAAACGAACCGAACCAACCTTTGGTTCATTCGTTTAATATAAACCAAACCCTTTGGTTTATTCTCATCCATTGGATTAGAACCAAACCATTTTGGTCCATCCATTATGTCTTCATAAGACACGGCCCATCCACGCTTCCATTGCGACTGAAACAGTTTCATGCTCGCTTTATGTTTGGTCCAACCAAACATAGTTTCTCTCGGTCTGAGAATCCCATTCTCAAGCTCGTTTTAAATCCTTTGGATTACACTCGTTGTGCGTGTGACCAAATAGGTTCTCGGTTTATGTTGGTCGTCTATAATTAACCATTAATTATAGAACGATCATGAGTGGCACCTAGTAGTACATCATGATCCCCAATTAACCGAAAAGATCAACGGTTGATCCAGAACTATTTCTGAAACCCTTCAGTAGCTCGAATGAATCGTGCCCCATTCCCTTCACTCATCTTATACCCACTTGGTTTAGGACATGGTCTATTGTGTCAGTCCCCACTAGGCTGACTACGTCACACCTAGCCCAAGTATCATTTCCTCGTCCTACGGATTCTAGTTACTCCACATGTATCGAAGAGTACCTTACTCTAAACATGTAATGCTTTGGCCAAAGACTTTAGTAACAATCCGACGAGAGGCCATGGGTATACATCTCCTCGCAAGGAGTGGTGAATCCTTTATAGGCTATTCAAACACCTTCGATCACGACTTATACCCAATCATCCGGGTCCACATCTCCTTAGAGATGTTTGCTTAAGATGTCAAAGCATAAGTCTCCATGATCAAGATGACTTGAATACCGCAAGTCAAAGGAACATACATCGCACTTAAGCCACAGTAAGAACTGTTGACATATCTATATCACGAAGAACCATGTATGAAGTCTTACGGTTGGTCCTCCGATGAACTAGTTACCATAACTAGCATCCACGATTAACTCCGGACATCACAATGTCTCCGGCCCGGTGAGAATCGGTGCTTGGATACGCAGGTATACCTCGTGCTAGTCTCGACAGAATTGATGGTGTCCAAATCCATCAATTCATCGACTAGGGATTATTCCGATACATCACAATTACACATGTATAGATACTCACTAGTTGTGATCCAATCACAAATTCTCTCATGCTGTGAATTGTATCGTGGACATTCAGTAAATGAGTTTAAGATCCAATCAAATACATTAAACATATATACTCAAATAGTGAATCTTCATTTATCATATAAATGGTTCATACATAAGGCGATTGCCTTAGGACATCTCTCATATATTACTAACACAAGAAAGGTTTGGGTCACAAACCTATGTCCTACCATAATGTCCCATTTAATTATGGAACAATTTCTAGGTCTAGGAAAACAAAGGCTAATAGGGAAGCTATCCCTAAGACTAGCCATGGTGTGTGTTTAGTGGCTAAGGACTTAAGAAAAACCAAGCAAGCCACTAAGAAGGTCAAAGGAGGAGTCACCTCTAGAGTTGACCTAGGAATGACCCTTTTGACTAAAGTGTCAAAACCAAAAAGGGTCATTAGGAAGGTATCTAGGGAAGTTATCCCTAGTGAATACCTTGTTAACCCAAGGAGCGTGATCGATTCACGCTAAATGGGTTAGGGTGTGTCAACCCTAAATGGATGTGTAGTTAACCTAGCCATGATGAGTTGACACATTAGGATGTGCCAATGTGCTTTAAGAAGATGAAAAATGATTAAATTGGCGCAATTAGGTATTAGAAGTATTGGTGTGTCATTTTGGGTTTTTGGCACACTAGGGGGATAATGGCATTAAGGCAAAAATAGGTTTAATCTTAGAAATGACAATTTGAATTTAACACTTAGGTATTTTATACCTTAGTATCTTATTATTGTCATTCTTTGTTTGCCTTGCCATGACATGACATCATATTTATTTTTATCATATAAAATGTCATGATCATTTTTAGGATTATGTTTATATGTCATGTATACTTATATTTCATTCACATGTCATGACATCATGATTTTGGCACATGTTTTATTCTTGTTATCATTATGCCATAATCATCATTCATGCATAAATAAAAAGGATTTAAGGACTAAGGCATGATTTGAAGGGAATCAAATATTGTTGCCTAGAGATATGCATGAAACCCTAAATAACAAAGTCCCCACATCTCACTAATATTTGACTTGTGTATGTTTTATATATGTAGATACAAGTGAGATGTTTAGGAAAAAGAAATTAAAAGTTTTAAAAACATTTCAAAAATATTTTGAAAAACCTTGGTGGAGTTTATCTTTTGATAGCTATCACTATTGAATGGGATGATACAAAGAGGGCTCAATATTGAAGCTTTTCTCAACTTTTGAACTTTGTGTCAATTTCACTATTTTGTGGGTAAAATAATTTTCAAATATTTTTCACCCATAATGTTTGTGATAAGTAATGTACGTACAAAATTTCATGATTTTTCAATGTATGTATATTTACTTATGAATTTCGCAACTCAAGTTTTGAAAATCTGATTTCTGCATTTGCAGTTATCAGTCAACTGTCATAGATGGCAGTCGACTGATGAAGGTGTCAGTCGACTAATTTCTATCAGAGTCGACTGCCCAAGCTGATTTTGGATAAACCATGGTGGTTAGGCCCATGTTCAGCTATGTTTTGGTCCCCTAACCACTCCTAACCCTAGGATATGCTTAGGAGATCATTAGAAATGGTGGAAATTCATTGGATATGAATTAGGAGAGGTGTTTAGGGTGAGTGTCAATTTTAAGGTGTATGAGAGTTCATTGTTGAACTTTGCCTTAATTTTGATTGTTTAAATGTTCCTATTGGCTTAGGGACTCTCCAAGGACATTGTTGGTGCAATGGTCAAGGGGGAGCAAGCCTTTAGGGGGAGGTATCCATCAAGGGAAGATAGATGTGTATTTTTCCTCATGGGAGGAAAATTGGGTTGCCTCTCTTAAGTGATATGGGATTTATCACTAGAAAGATTGTAGGCATGTGTGTTCCTCCAAGGGAGAGATTGTAAGATCTCATTGGGATATGAGACATTCATACCCTTAGGGAAGACCTTTTTGATGTATGTTAAAAAGGGGGAGAAGTTACCAATTGGGATAGTTGAAATTCTCATTGGGATGTGAGAATTGCCAATTGGGAATAATTGGTAGACTTGGGTTTGAGGTTTTGTCAAACATCAAAAAGGGGGAGATTGTTGGTGCAATCGGCCCAGACTCGAGTTTGACTCGAACTATATTTTGATGTTAGACAAAACGCATGACATGGGATTGTCGTGGGAAGTCCAACATGGGTTGGCCACGTAAATCCAAGTGTGTAGCCTTGGTGGTGAAAAGTCCAAGCATGAGGCTTGGTGTTGGGAAAATTCAAGTATAGGGCTTGGTGTGGGAAGTCTTGAGGACTTGGCAAGTTCACTAGGCTCGAGGGCCTTGAGTCGGTGAAGGATGGCATTGCGAAGCCATACGCTTGATGCATCTGAGGGACCGCCGGACGGGGAGCGAATGGAGTAAGGCCCAAGGGAAGCATACTTCGAGGGCAAGAGACGCGAAGGATGGCATTGTGAATTTGTGCGCTTGGTGCATCCGAGGGACGTAGGCCGAGGGAAGAGATCTTCGGTGGAGAACTCCATGAGAGGATGAGGTGGACTTGGCCAAGTGGCTAAGACTGAGTGTCGGAGGCTCAAACGTGGTGTTTAAGGGTTTACCCGACAGTAGGATGCTCAAACAACTTGGTGTTTGAGATTTTACCCGACATCGATCGATTGGCATAGGTGTCAATCGACTGCTCTAGATCGATTGGACTCGATCGATATTCGACTGACCAGTGTTACGCGATCATGATCGAAGGAGGGCGATTATCGCAGCGCCATCGATCAATCGATGATGGAGATCAGTCAACTGATCGGAGCAAATTCAGCTACAGAAGGTTTATCAGTCAAGTGCTCGCTGCGACACTCAACTGATGGGATCATCAGTCGACTGATGGGCATGATCAGTTGACTGATGATGGATCTGTTGGCTTTTGTCCAGCGTGGATCGAGTCGTTGTGAGATAACGGCTACAGGACCAGTCGACTGATGGTCACGATCAGTCGACTGATGGGCACGGAATCAGCTCAATGTAGGTTATAAATGGAGCTCGAGACGGAGGATTTCGCCAAGACTTTAAGGGTGATTTTGGAGGGGAATTGTTGCTGCATTCCAAACCTTCAAAGCCAGTCCAAAGCAATAAACAAGCAAGTGATTCAAAGCGATTTGTGTAAAACGTTCTTTACTTGTATTTCGTATTATATTTGTATTCTTGCTTGTACTTTATTATTACTGTTGTAATAGCTTGTACAAGGTTTCTCCACCTCCGACGTGTTGTCGAGAAGGAGTTTAGTTAGTGTCGTGTGCATAACTAGAGCGCGTTGAGCTCGCCCCGTGGAGTAGGAACCATTCGGTTCCGAACCACGTATATCTTGGTGTATTGTGTGTGCTTGTGTGTATTTATTTATCTTGTTAGTATTATTATTATTATTCCGCTGCGCTAACGAGAATCGTAGACAAGTGACACTCAAGAATGAGCAAATTCAACCGTACGACGATAAAGGGCTATTCACCCCCCTCTAGTTAGCCACCTACATTCCAACATAATGATCGTATAAAAGAAGTTCTCTGTGTGTGTTGTCTTCCAGCTCTAAGGGTTCTTATATGTGTTGGGTTTTCAGCACCGCGGCAAGTGTGTGTTCGATCATGTTTCGTAAACATGTGCGCAACAGAAGAAATAAAAAGAAATAAATCAAATTTATTATATCACAGACAACACACGCTTGCATAGTATAACATGTGTAGACATAACCTTAGTTTCAAATTTTGCAATAAAAGGAAATTTATTCTACGTATACCAGACGTATCACGTGTAGCGGGAAAGGCATCAACCAGCGCGACCCTCGCTATAATCGCTTCTATCCGTATCCACGCCGAGTATCTTTGGGATGACTTCACAAAGTCACGAGCCTCATCTTCGTATGAGTCACTAGCCTCGTGTTGAGGATGATGTGATCGAGAGAAGATCACAAACCGAATCAAAATTCGGATTCAAAACCGAACCCCCAAAACTCGCTTCTCCAGAGAGGTATTCGTCAACCGTTTGACGAATCCTTCATCCTCCACCTATGAGGATTACCGGAGATCGAATCCCCGGCAAGGTAACCACTGTCGGAGCTCCAAACGGCATCCAAATGACGCTCCGACAAGAAGAAAACAAGCTGTCCAGAAAACTGGACGCTTTGGTGGAGAACTTGCGCCGGCCAAATAAGGAAAGCTAGATGCTCACCTCGTCGCCGGAGCCAAGGAAGATCACCGGAGGATCGCCGGTAGGATCTTGGACGCCGGCAACAACTTGGATGGTGGCACAAGGGTTGGGCGGCGGCAAGAGGTTGGGCGCCGGCTAGAAGAGGAGAAGAGAGGGAGGGGCGGCACAATTAGGGTTAGGGCTCTCATTAAACCCTTGAGCCCTATTTTATAGAGAACAAATTCTCCTAATGGTTATTGGTTCATAACCAAAACCCGTTAACCCGCTCCATTAATTTAAGTTAAAATAAACCAAACCAATTTGGTCTATTTTAAGTTAAAATGAACCGAACCAACTTTGTTTCATTCATTTAAAACAAACCAAACCCCTTTGGTTTATTCTCCACCATTGGATTAGAACCAAAACAATTTGGTTCATCCATCATGTCTTTATAAGACACGGCCCATCCACGCTTCCATTGCGATTGAAACGATTCCATGCTAGCTCCTTGTTTGGTCCAACCAAACCTAGTTCTCTCGGTCTGAGAATCTCATTCTCAAGCTCGTTTTAAATCCTTCGGATTATGCTCGTTGTGCGTGTGACCAAATAGGTTCTCGGTTTATGTTGGTCGTCTATAATTAACCATTAATTATAGAATGATCATGAGTGGCACCTAGTAGTACATCATGATCCCCAATTAACCGAAAAGATCAACGGTTGATCCAGAACTATTTCTGAAACCCTTCAGCAGCTACAATGAATCGTGTCTCATTCCCTTCACTCATCTTATACTCACTTGGTTCAGGACATGGTCTATAGTGTCAGTCCCCACTAGGTTCACTATGTCACACCTAGCCTAAGTATCATTTCCTCGTCCTATGGATTCTAGTTACTGCACATGTATCCAAGAGTACCATACTTTAAACATGTAATGCTTTGGCCAAAGACTTTAGTAACAATCCGACGAGAGGCCATGGGTATACATCTCCTCGCAAGGAGTAGTGAATTCTTTATAGGCTATTCAAATACCTTCAATCACTTCGACTTATACTCAATCATTCCGGGTCCACATCTCCTCAAAGATGCTTGCTTAAGATGTTAAAGCATAAGTTTTCATGATCAAGATGACTTGAATACCGCAAGTCAAAGGAACATCGCACTTAAGCTGCAGTAAGAACTTTATTGATATATCCATATATGTAGAGAACCATATGAAGTTTTACAGCTGGTTACTCTAATGAACTAGTTACCATAACTAGCATCCACGATTAACTCCGGACATCACAATGTCTCCAGCCAGTGAGAATCAGTTGCTTGGATACACCAAGGAGTATACCTCGTGCTAGTCTCGATAGAATTGATGTTTTCCAAATCCATCAATTCATCGACTAGGGATAATTCTGATACATCACAATTACACTTGTAGAGATACTCACTAGTTGTGATCCAATCACAAATTCTCTCATGCTGTGAATCGTATCGTGGACATTTAGTAAATGAGTTTAAGATCTAATCAAATATATGAAAACATGTATACTCAAATAGTGAATCTTCATTTATCATATAAATGGTTCAAACAAAAGGCGATTGCCTTAGGACATCTCTCATATATTACTAACAAACTCCCACTTGGCCTAATGTCAATCACTACGGTATCCAATATCATAAGCTCTAACATGACCCTCAAAATTACTTTGAGATAATGCCTTAGTCAAAGGATCCGCTAAGTTCCTTTCAGTGGGGATTTTCTCGATTTGTATTTCCTTCCTACTAACGATCTCTTTGATCAGATGATAGCGGCGAAGCACATGTTTGGATCATTGATGAGATCACATCAAGTTCAAAGATGAACTTCTTGATCCAAATCGCTTCCTTTGTTGCTTCCGAAGCTGCAATGTATTCTGCCTTAGTGGCAGAATCCGCTATAGTGTCAAGCTTGGAACCTTTCCAACTTATTGCACCTCCTTTCTAGGTAAATACATACTCAAACTGAGACTTGGAATCATCCTTGTCTATCTGGAAGTTAGCATCTGTATACCCACGTATCACCATGTACCCTTCTCCATATATTAGAAACGCATCCTTAATTCTTCTCAAGTACTTAAGGATCGTCTTAACAGCCGCCCAATGATCCATTCCTGGATTAAACTGGTATCTACTCGTGACGCTCAGAGCATACGATACATCGGGCCTCGTACATAACATAGCATACATGATAGATCTTATTGCGGATGCATAGGGAATCTTACTCATGCAAATCCTCTCGTCTTCTGTGCGCGGACACATAGACTTCGAAAGGTGTATCCCATTCCTGATGGGTAGGAAACCTTTCTTGGATTCCGACATACTAAACCTCTTTAGCACTCGGTCTATATATGTAGACTACGAAAGACCAAGCAACCATTTTGATCTATCTCTATAGATCTTAATTCCGAGGATGTAGGTTGCTTCTCCCAGGTCATTCATGGAGAATGTCTTGGACAACAAAATCTTAACCGACTATAAGACAGAAATATCGTTTCCTATAAGTAATATGTCATCGACATACAATACTAGGAACACGACTGCACTCCCACTAACCTTCTTGTACACACAAGGTTCGTCTGGATTTTGTGAGAAATCAAACTTTTTGATTGTCTCATCAAAACGGATATTCCATCTCCTGGATGCTTGCTTCAATCCATATATGGACCATCGCAATTTGCATACCTTGGTTTTATCAACCAATGTGAAACCCTCAGGTTGTATCATATACACATCCTTGAGTAAGTTTCCATTAAGGAAAGTTGTTTTCACATCCATTTGTCATATCTCATAATCATAATGAGTCGCTATGGCCAGGAGCATTCGAATGGATTTAAGCATAGCTACTGGTGAATAGGTTTCGTCATAATAAACACCTTATTTTTGACGATATCCTTTCGCCACCAATCTAGCCTTATAGGTAATCACATTACCATCCATTTCGATTTCTTCTTGAAAACCCACTTGCACCCTATAGGCTTTATGCCTTCAGGTGGGTCAACCAAGTTCCAAACTTGGTTTTCATACATGGAATCTATTTCCGACTTCATGGCTTCAAGCCACTTATCCCTTTCTGAACTTGTCAGAACTTCTTCATAACTGGTAGGCTCCTCATTATCAATGAGTAACACGTCGTTCGATTCACTTACGAGAAATCCATATCTCTCAGGAATATTGCGTGTTCTACCAGATCTACGAATATGTGGTGTCTCAATAGGTCCAGCCGATGGCTCATCACTATGAGTGATTAGTTGTTGTGCTTCACCAGGTATCTCATCAATGTCTATTTGAGTCTCTCGAGCCTCCTCAAGCTCGATGACACTCCCACTATTTTCTTGCAAAGAAACTCTTTCTCTAGAAACACAGCATGCCTTGAAACAAACACCTTTTGTTCCACAGGATGATAGAATTGGTAACCCCTTGTTTCCTTAGGGTATCCAATAAATAGACATTTATCAAACTTAGCATCCAATTTGTCTGATACAGTCCACTTCACATAAGCAGGACAACCCCATATCTTCAATTAAGATACATGAGGTTTCTTACTATTCCATATCTCATATGGAGTAGTAGAGATCACCTTGGTTGGCATTCTGTTTAACAAGTAAATAACTGTCTGAAGTGCATAGCCCCAAAAGGACTTGGGAAGATTTGCATGATTCATCATTGACCTGACCATGTCCAACAAGGTTCGGTTACGCCTCTCAGATACACCATTATGATGTGGTGTATATGGCGAAGTCCATTGAGACAATATACCATTGTCTCTTAGATAATCTAGAAACTCTTGACTTAAGTATTCACCACCTTGATCCGATCGAAGTATTTTAATACTCTTGTCATGTTGTTTCTCTACTTCTTTTCTGAATTCTTTGAACCTTTCAAAGGCTTCAGACTTGTGTTTCATCAAGAACACATACCTAAATCATGAGTGATCATCGGTGAAGGTAATGAAGTAGCTATAGCCTCCTAAAGCTTGAGATGACATAGGTCCACATACATCAGTATGTATTAGACCTAGCATCTCTCCCACTCGTTCACCTTTTCATGTAAATAGTAACTTAGTCATCTTGCCTTTTAAGCATGATTCGCATGTATCGTATGAATCCAATTCAAACGATTCCAGAATTCCACATCGGTGTAATTCGGACATGCGTTTCTTGCTTGTATGGCCAAGATGACAATGCCACATGTAGGAGGCAAATTGATTATCCTTTCGAGCATGCTTGTTGCTCACTTCGATATTGAAAATGTCATTGGATACGTCCAATGTATAAATACCATCGCTCAAGGTTCCAGCCCCATAAAGTACGTCATTCAAAGTTATATAACAACAATTGTTACTAAACATCAAATGGTAACCATTTCTATTTAAGTAGGAAATAGAAACAATGTTCTTTATTAGAGAAGGAACACAATAGCAATTGTCCATTTCTAAGACTAGTCCACTAGGGAGCTTCAGCAAATAAATTCCGATGGCGACCGCAGCAACCTTTGCTCCATTGCCAACTCATAAATTTGACTCCCCTCTGACGAGTCTTCTTCTATTCCTTAGCCCCTGTATGTCATTACATATATGTGAACCACACCCAGTATCCAATACCCAAGTGTCTAAGGAAATAGAATGACAATCAATAACGAAGATACCTGAAGAGGATGGGGCATCGGATGCCTTCTTCTTCTTTACAGACTTAAGATAAATCTTGCAGTTTCTTCGCCAGTGGCCTTCCTTGCCACAATGATGGCAAGTGTCCTTTTGTGCTGGTTCTGCCTTCTTAGCCTTCTTATTCTTCCCTTTCTTCTATTCCTTTGCCTTCCTCTTAGAATCTTTCTTCAAGGAATCAACTAATAGAACCGCCTTCTCCTCATGCTTCACAGAAGGCTCCACAGTCTTCAGCATGTTGAGCAGTATCACAAATGAACCTTCTTGCATCTCAGAGGTGAAGAGGAGCTTGGAGACTTCAAACTTTTCGAATCTCACTTGCTTATCAAACAACTCATAAAGATGAAGAACTATGGTATGAGCATCCATATGCTCATGCTGCTTCCGCAGCTCGGGTACCATCGCGGCTAGCATGATGCAACTCACTTGCTCAGAATCACTCACATGTTTCTGATGGGCCAACAATTGGTCCGGTGTTTCATCATCACTAGGACGGGCGGGAAGAGGCTCTTTAAGGACATACGCAAGCTTTTCGACCTTGAGAATAATTCTCAAATTTCTAAGTCAGTCCAAGAAGTTTGGCCCAATCAATTTATTTGAATTTAAAATAGAGCACAAATTCAAAGACATCATGATCAAACGATTAATCTAGAAATACAAAATGAGCATATATGAGAAAGATGATTTAAAATGCATCAATATATATTTATAAATCCCATTCATTTTTCGAATTTCAAAAACCCCAAAATCACTTCGGGAGATCGTAGGTCCATCTCCGAATGGGCTGATATCCAATATAGATATGAACAACCTTGGAGAGAGTCCAACAAGTCATTCATAGCTACGATGGTAGGTATCAAATATACCGATTGCATATCACGTATATTCAACTATCACAATGTGCTATCAACTAATTGAATGTTCACACATACATCGGGTTGTTAACTCATTAACAAGTATGCATCATATGCATAGCACCCAACTTCACCTCCCTTCACATTGACCTTAGAGAGAGTCCAACAAGTCGATGCTCCAGGTTAAAGTCACCCCATTAATCAAGACATAGTTTTAATATGGTTAGAGTACATTCAACCAATTAGCCCGGCTTGGAGAGAGTCCAACAACCAAAGCTAAAGATTGACCTCTGACTCTTACCATATTAATATTAAACTATTCCATGGTTTGAACATGTTCGGGTTCGAGCCGGGCTTGGAGAGAGTCCAACAACCCAAACAAGAAACGGAACTCTGGTTCTAACCATATTAATGGAAGGTGTAGGGTGTAGACTTTAATATTGAGTAAGGGTTTTTATGTCTCATCCTCTTTGCATGAAAATAACTATTATCTACATGGCATGACATACATGGCATACATCTACATGTCACGGCACGCATGGCATAATGATATACATCTAATGCAATTACATGACATACAATTATGACATGTATAAAATTTCCTTATATGTCACAACTATTTATGAAAATAAAATATATTTGAGATTTGATTCTCCAAATCAAATCATGATTAAATTAGAAAACAAATTTCTAAATCTAATCACATATTTTATTTGTGGAAAGTGTTGATTAAGGAAAGTCAATTTAATTTAGGGAACAAATTTCCTAAATCGTCAAAACTATTTATGGAAATAAAATATTTTTAAGATTTGATTTCCCAAATCAAATCATGATTAAATTAAGAAACAAATTTCCAAATCTAATTAAATATTTTATTTATGGAAAATATTATTTTCCATAAATACTTCTAACTTTCCAAAAGTAGAAGATTTCCATAAATACTTCTAGACTTTCCAAAATTAAAAATTTCCATAAATACTTCTAACTTTCCAAAAGTAGAAAATTTTCATAAATACCATTACGACTATCGCAAAACAATTTTATTATTATGTCGAAACACAACCTGGGCTCTGATACCACTGTTGGGTTTCTGATACCACGGTGAGTGTGTGTTCGATCATGTTTAGTAAACATGTGCGCAGCGGAAGAAATAAAAAGTAATAAATCTAATTTATTATATCACACACACCACACACATGCATAGTACAACATGTGTAGACATAACTATAGTTTTAAATTTTGTAATAAAAGGAAATTTATTCTACGTATACCTGATGTATCATATGTAGCGGGAAAGGCATCAACCGGAGCGACCCTCGCTAGAATCGCCTCTATCCATATCCACGCCGAGTATCTTCGGGATGACTTCACAAAGTCACGAGTCTCATCTTCGTACGAGTCACTAGCCTCGTGTCGAGGACGATGTGATCGAGAGAAGATCACAATTCGAATCAAAATTCGGATTCAAAACCGAGTCCCCAAAACTCGCTTCTCCGGAGAGGTATTCGTCAACCATTTGACAAATCCTTCATCCTCCACCTATGAGGATTACCGAAGATCGAATCCCCGGCAAGGTAGCCACTGTCGAAGCTCCAAACGTCATCCAACGATGCTCCGACAAGAAGAAAACAAGCTGTCCAGAAAACTGGACAGCTTTGGTGGAGAACTTGCGCCGGCCAAATAAGGAAAGCTAGATGCTCACCTATTTTTATACGATCTTTCGCAAGTGGCTCTGATACCACTGTAGGGATCTTTTATGTAAAATAGCATATGCGCAACAGAAAAATAGGATCCCTTCCAAGTGATCCTTGCGAAAGAAAACCTCGTACAAAATTAATTTCTCAAAACCTATCTTATAGGAGGATATTACCTTTGTTGCGTGCCATTTTTAATCCCGCTTCTCCTTGGTTTGTTGGATCTTTTAGCACGTTCAAATGTTTGTGCCTCTATATGTATCCACACGAGCAAGCTCTTGTCTCACAAAAGAAACTAGAAGAGCTCTCCTTTACTTCTTGCAAGAGAAGTCCCTAAAGGAGAGGAAGGTAGGGAAAAAGAGAAAGGAAGAAGAAGACCACTCTTCTTGCTAGCCTACACTCACAAAAGCCACACAACCAAAGCCTCTCACCACCAAGCTCTCTCCAAGCCTCAAGCTTCAACCAAAGCCTCAAGTTTTTCACCACGTTGGCCGGCCACCCCATGGAGTGTTTTATAGGATTGAAAAAACCTTTCACCTCCTATCACATTCAATGCAATCAATTTACACTCCTTGTTTGGCCGGCCACATGTGGAGAAATTCCAAAGGTCAAAACCCTTTGTCTCCTTCCACCTCATCAAGCTTAGGTGGCATGCTTATGTGGCATGCTTAGGTGGCATGCTTATGTGGCATTCATGCATGTTGAATTAATCTTATTAATTCAATAAGCTTATGTTATCATATTGAATTAATCTCATTAAATCAATAAGGTAACATATTGAATTAATCTTATTAAATCAATAAGCTTAGCATATTGAATTAATCTCATTAAATCAATAAGCTAAAATTTTCATTAAGCTTAGAGTCCAAAAACTATTTTGTACTTAAGCTTATTCCCAAATTATTCTAGTCAAACTAGAATGCACTAATTCTTCTAATCATCATGCTCTTTGTGTGTGACCCTATAGGCTCTCATAACGTTGACAGTGGATCTAAACTCTTTTAGATATACAAGCAATGAGCGGCATCTAGCAATACATCATTGCTACCCAAGTTACGAAATAAGTCAAGATCCGACTAACCTTTCCGTGACTACTATAATGTATGACCGTGTCCTTCTATCTTTGATATCAGATTGACCAATGAGGCATAGACTGTGTCATCCTCGATCAATCTATGTGTTTCTTGATCCCTGAGTAAACTAACTCAAACAAATGAGCTCAATATCTCATATTGACTCATTCGAGCATGGCCATGCGTTTTAGTAGTTCTACTCAATCAAGGGGCCCACAGATATCACTCCCGTCATATGGGAGGGATAGATCCCATCTATATCACTCACATCCCTCCGCATAATTTGTTATATACCCAGTAATCGCCTTTATGGTCCACCCTGTTACGGGTGACGTTTGACGATACCAAAGTACATAACTCTTTATGTAGGGAACCGTAGTGACTTCAGGTTTGAGGACTATTCATACTAATAGTCACATGAGAAAGTTTATGACACTCATATGACGATCCATGAAACTTTCTCATGGCGGGTCAGTTCAGTATATATTCTCTAATATATACCCATGTGTCAACTTGATATCATATATCCATGACTTGTGAGATCAAGTCATCAATTGACCTACATGCTAGTCTTTATGTATTAATATTGCCCTTGCATATTAATACTTGACTAGGAACATTTAGGAAAGTGTTCTCTATAGCCTCTCATAATCAATTCTGCCAATTGATGTGCTGTAGATAAGAACCTACTTTTCTAGGGCATTATTATATTTAATTTAGCTGGCACAAGCAAGACGAAAATATAATAACCAATCCTTTGCCTTTATAGAATATGATACAAAATATTCCCTATTCAACCATCACATGATTGGTTCTAGGGCTATAACTAACAATCACACCTAACCCAAGTATCATTTTCTCGTCCTACAGATTCTAGTTACTACACATGTATCCAAGAGTATCATACTCTAAACATGTAATGCTTTGGCCAAAGACTTTAGTAACAATCCGACGAGAGGCCATGTGTATACATCTCCTCGCAAGGAGTGGTGAATCCTTTATAGGCTATTCAAACACCTTCGATCACTTCGACTTATACCCAATCATTCTGGGTCCACATCTCCTCAGAGATGCTTGCTTAAGATGTCAAAGCATAAGTCTTCATGATCAAGATGACTTGAATACCGCAAGTCAAAGGAACATCGCACTTAACCTGCAGTAAGAACTTCATTGACATATCCATATATGCAGAGAACCATATGATGTCTTACAGTTGGTCACTCCAATGAACTAGTTACCATAACTAGCTTCCACGATTAACTCCGGACATCACAATGTCTCCAGCCAGTGAGAATTAGCTGCTTGGATACATCAAGGAGTATACCTTGTGTTAGTCTCGACAGAATTGATGTTGTCCAAATCCATCAATTCATCGACTAGGGATAATTTCGATACATTACAATTACACATGTAGAGATACTCACTAGTAATGATCCAATCATAAATTCTCTCATGTTGTGAATCGTATCGTGGACATTTAGTAAATGAGTTTAAGATCTAATCAAATACATGAAAACATGTATACTCAAATAATGAATCTTCATTTATCATATAAATGGTTCAAACATAAGGCGATTGTCTTAGGACATCTCTCATATATTACTAACAATATAGACTTCTCCTCGATCTAATCTTCATGCTAATGTGGTACTATTTTCGAGTGCTCAAAAGTCTTCCGGATGCCTAGAAGACAATTGACATTCATCCTTAAATACGCTGACTTCAATTTAGCTTTGTTGATGTGGCAATATTTCGAGTGTTCAACCAATGCCCTTTTGTAGATCCTGATTTGCTTGCTCCGATTTTCAATCTGCAATTATCTCTAGTCGCTTAGAACCATTATGGTTGCATGAATAAACAAAATCCTTGGATTACCAAACCTAATCAACATAGATATGTTAGTGCACAGGGGTACCCGGATCAGATTCGGTTGCCCGAAACTTAATTTCAGTCCCTTAGAATTCTAACTTAGGTCAATTATGATCGAGTCTACCTAGATTGTGTTTCCAACCTCATCGTGAGTTCAAGTCACTCAACTCTCTTTGCAACTTATCTTATGTAGTTTCCCCCCCCCCTTCTTGTCCCTTAGATGCACTGAGTTATTCTGGCTTACTCTCCATGTGTCCTTCTCGCTCCACTGAAATACTTTTCTGCAAGCTTCTTGTCTCTCGGATGTACCAAGCCCATTGGTTGTCTTTCTAAGCCATCATTCTCATATATTTTCTGTTGGACTTTCCGAGCCGCAAAAACCATTTTTTGCGTTGCGGAAACCCCGGAAGTCCGGCCACGGATCCGTGCAAAGATATATTAAAATAAAAACATGTATGTGCTAAGTAAACCTAGATCTACCTTAGATCTAGAAGTTGAGAGTATTACCCTCGTAGCGACACCCTTCGCTTATCCCGCTCATCCAAACGTATTGCCGGAACTCAAGAGTGTCAAGTGAACACTCCTCTATTGGTATCCACACGGACAAATTGGTGGAGAAAATACCTTAGATCCGACAAATTGGTGGTTCTTGTAATGTTGGCAATGTTCTTAAACCGATTTACGAACATAAGCAATGAGCGGTATCTAGCAACACATCATTGCTACCCAAGTTACAAGAATGTTGAGCTCCAACATCACTTTTGTGACTACTAATTGTGACTCTCACAATATGTGACAATGTCCCTCTATCCTTGACATCTAGATTGACTAATTGAGGCATAGACCGTGTCATCCTTGGTACAATCTATATCTTGAACTCCAAGTAGACTCACTCTAATCAAATGAGCTCAATATCTCATATTGACTCATTTGGGCATGGTCATGCACTTCGTGGTCTCACTCTATCAAGAATATCGATGTCACCCCCGTCATATAGGAGGGATAGATCCCATCTACATCACTCACATCCCTCCGCATAATTTATTACATACCCAGTAATCGCCTTTATAGTCCACCCATTTACGGGTGACGTTTGATGAAGCCAAAGTATACAACTCCTTATGTAGGGAACCATGGTGACTTCAGGTCTAAGGACTAATAGTCATACTAATAGCCACATGAGAAGTATATGACACTCATATAATGATCCATGATACTTTCTCATGGCGGGTCATTCAGTATACATTCTCCAATGTATACCCATGTGTCAACTTGATATCTTATATTCATGACTTGTGAGATCAAGTCATCGTGTTGATCTACATGCTAGTCTCTACGCATTAACATTGTCTTTGAATGTTAATACTCGACTAGGAATGATTAAGAGTAGTGTTCTCTATATCATCTCATTATCGATTCAACCAATCGATTGATATAGATAAGAACCTACTACTCAAGGACATTATTATATTTAGTTATTTGGCACCAATACAAGTAAATATAATAACCATGACTTTTTAAATAGGAATATGATACAATAAAGTTCATACAACAATCATCACATGATTGGCTCTAGGGCTTTCACTAACATTTTCATCTTTCCCTAAGATTGCACTGCCTATCGAGTACCTATGTGTTTTTCTAAGTTTCTACACACTTAGACACACAAATCAAATCCAAAAGTAAGGTCGAATTGAACCAATTTGATCACATATCAATATCATTGTGACTTCACTACATAGGATTCAAATGATCTCTGTCTCAACCACTCAGACACTAACATTAGTCATTCCATATATGCAGTACTTAAATTCGCGGCTCCTTTTTGTATCATCCTTCATACCTTTATTAAAATGTCCATTTCTTTGACTTATCTATATTTTGATTCTCCTCATCTAATGGTCCCTCGGATGCAACCGCATCCTTCATCAAACTCCTGGACACCAAATGCTCTTTATCATATCAAATAATCTCTATAGGTATAAATTGCATGTTTTAATACACACATCAAATGCAATAATAATGTGAACTTAAACTATTTATACAATCCATCAAAATATCTTGCATGTTTTAATACACACATCAAATACAATATTGTAATTTACCAAAGGACGCATCTCAATTTTGAAATTGTCCAAACACAATCTCATTGTTTCATATTTACTTTTTACCTCTCTCGCCAAACCTGAATACTGAGCTGGCCGAAAAAGATGGTGTTGAGAATTTAAATCTCAAGTTCACTATGTTCCTAGGAATATAATTTTCAGCATCACCTTTTTTTCGGCCAGTTGATATTGTACGTAGTGTTGGAAATTTAAATCCCAACACCATTATGTTCCTAGGAATATAATTCTCAGTACCACTGTGTTTCTGGGAATATAATTCTCAGTACTATCTTTTTCTTAGGACAGTTTGATATTGTATGTGGTGCTGGAAATTTAAATCCCAGGATCACTGTGTTCCTGAAAATTTAAATCTCAGGACCACTGTGTTCCTAAAAATATAATTCCGAGCACCATCTTTTTTTAAGACGAGCTTGATATTGTACGTGGTGTTGGGAATTCAAATCCCAGTATCACTGTGTTCTTGGGAATATAATTCCCAGCATCACATTTTTTTCGATCAGTTTGATATTCACGTTTGACAGGAGAGGTAAAAAAGAAATGAGATGTATCATTTGATAAATATGAAACTATGAAACTGTATTTGGATGAGCCCTTTGATAAATTGTCGAATATAATAACAATGTGATCTCAAGGGTGGTGTCGTTTTTGGAAGATTAGTAGACAAATAGAAGATTCAATTGACAGAAGCTATCATTAAGGCTAGTATCAATAAAATAATAGTAGACTAGAAGTAATAAAGCAGTTTCTAGAAAATAAAATGAATGTTGGTTGATGACCGATTAATACGCGGGGAAAATGACAAAAAGGTGCTTATATCTTTTGCCTTAGCCATCTTATAATTCCTTTTATTTTATGTTTTTCTTTAATATTTTATTTCAAATATCTCTTATTTATAAGCGGAGATGATAAAAGATTTTTTTTACCTCTTATAATCGAAAAAATAATAATTTTTAAAAAACAATTCATGAATTAGAGCTATTTCTCTACACTCACATATTAATATAATATATTAAAAAAATAAATGTGACACAAAATTAATGGTAAAAATTAAAAATACATTCTAAATTTAAAGAATCATCAAATCAAATGGATATCCCTTTTATAAAAATCATTAAATGGAGACCTATCAGATATTTTTATCTCAATTTTTTTTTCATTATTGTAATAGTTACTCAGTTACAATTTATAATATTGATTGGTAGTTATTATATAATCTATCTATTCAGCGTTGTTGCAACTGAACTGCTTAATAACATTGTAATAATAATAGAATAAGGGATATGTTTTTTTTTCCGTGCAAAAATAGATGCTTTTTGACGTTTATATAATTTTAAGTGGTTTTTTAGTTTTTATCAAAAATCAATGCAATTTTTTTTTCTTTATGTTTTATTATTATTTTTTATTAAACGAATATTTTGGTTGATTACTTTTGTTCTAATTACCGAATCAGATGTTCCTGGAAATTTGATTCATTTCGGTTTCGACAGCCGGCCCAAAGAAGGCATGCGCTGCTTAACACGATTGCATCTCCATCTGCGCCTCGTCCCGCTCGCAGGTTTAGCGCTCACTAATCCCACCAGGCCCTTCGCTGATCTCGTTCGGCCCCGTCAACCCTTCCGAGGTCGGTCCTTTGCGCCGCAGAACCCTCCAGCGTCCCTCTCCGACGTCTGCACTCTCATCTCCCAGACCTATGATGACGGCGACCACCAGCTTCGGTCTCTTCATGTCCACCTATCCGACGAGCAAGCAGTCGCCACCCTTGCATTCCTCGCCGACTCCGAGGGTTCTACTGTGGCTCTCAGCTTTTTCCGCTGGGCAATCGCCCGCCCCCAGTTCCGCCACTTCTTGCGGTTCTACGTCACCGCCGCGACCTCGTTGCTCGCCCTCGGCAACCCGAAGAAGGCCCAGGAGGTCATGAGTTGTTTGGCTGTGAGCTTCTCCGAGATAGGCAGACTGAAGGAGGCCGTCGACATGGCTTTTGAGATGCGTAGCCTGGGGCTCCCGATCAGCATCCACACCATGAATTTGGTTCTCAGGATTGCCGTCGGCTCAGGTTCCATTGGCTACGCAGAGCAGCTGTTTGCTGAAATGCCTGCGAATGGAATCTTCTCCAATTCTCATACTATCAAGACGATGATCGCTGCGTACTGCAGGCAGGGTCGGATTTCTAATGTGGAAAGGTTGTTGAGGACGGTGGAGGCGAGAGGTCTTCAGATCGACAACGTGACCTGCACTCTGGTGGTGAACGCCTTTTGCAACAAGGGTTGTTTCGGCTGGGTCTCTGGGTTCTTCCGCAAGATGTCGGAGCTTGGTTTTGTTCCAAATGTGATCAATTACACCGTTCTGATAGCTGCCCTTTGCAAAAGCGGAAGTGTTAAGCAGGCGTTTCAGGTGCTCGAGGAAATGGTTGGTCTGGGATTAAAGCCGAATGTGTATACCCATACTGCATTGATTGATGGGCTCTGCAAGATCGGTTGGACAGAGCGTGCTTTCAGGTTATTCCTGAAGCTCGTTCGCAGCAACTTGTACAAACCGAATGTGTGCACTTATACTGCTATGATTGCAGGATACTGTAAGGAGAGCAAGCTTAGCCGTGCAGAGATGTTGCTAATAAGAATGCGCGAGCAAAATTTGGTGCCGAACACAAACACCTATACCACTCTGATTGATGGGTACTGCAAAACTGGGAATCTGGACCGTGCTTATGAACTAATGGATCAAATGACTATTGATAATTGTCTTCCAAATATTTGTACATATAATGCAGTTGTACATGGGCTCTGCAAACACGGTAGGATTCATGAAGCTTATAGGCAACTTCAAATGGCTTCAGAACAGGGGTTGCATTGGGATAAAGTCACATATACTATTCTTATGACTGAACATTGCAAGCGAAGCCAGTGCTCTCGAGCTATGGAATTATTTCATCAGATGGTTGATTCAGGATGCCATCCTGACATTCATGCATACACCACTCTGATTGCTGCTTTTTGTAAGTTAAGGAGAATGGTCGAGAGTGAAAGGTTGTTTGGGAGATGTCTCACATTGGGCTTAGTTCCTACAAAAGAAACTTACACGGCGATGATTGGTGGATACTGTAGGCTAGGTAAAGCAGCCTCTGCATTGAAAATCTTTGAGAAGATGATCCAGCTTGGTTGTGTAGCTGATTCAGTAACATATGGTGCTCTAATAAGTGGCCTCTGCAAAGAATCTAGGTTGGACGAGGCAAGGGCACTTTATGAAGCCATGCTGGATAAAGGTCTGGTTCCTTGCGAAGTTAGTCGCATTGCATTGGCATACGAATTTTGCAAGAGGCAGAAGTCTAATATTGCAGTATGTCTATTGGGGAGGCTTGAGAAAAAACAGTGGACTCGAACAACCAATATCTTAGTAAGGAAGCTTAGTTCTGAAGGGCAAGTAGATGCAGCAGGTTTGTTCCTTAACAAACTGTTGGATGAAGATCAGAATGCTGATCACATAACTTGCGTTGCATTTTTAAATGCATGCTATGAAACTGGTAGGTATTCAACTGCATCTGAGTTTTCTGAGAGAATTTCAAAGGGAAAAATTAACTTTGCGAAGGACATCAGTGCAATAGCTTGAGCTATTTTAAACTCAGATTCTTGCCCATATGAAATTTAGTTTATGTATGTCAAATTTTGTCAGATGAGCTAAAGTATTGTTACTATTATCTAACTTCCAAATGATAGAGTACATGTTGATTTATGATTCTTTTTCTGAGAGGGGTATATGCATCTTATGCAGATGAAGCAGAAGCTTAGGGAGAGAATTCTATTTGCTAGTATTTGTTCTTATTAGACATAATCTAGTAGTATTGGAATAAAATTGTAACCAACATAAAAGTTTGCTAGTCTAGAACTCTAGCTTGGTTCTTGATTCGGGAAGTTAACTTGAAAAGATCGAATTAAAAATAGCTTGGTGGAATTTGGTTATGAGTTAGGTCTATTATGGCTAAACTGCTGCAGATTCAGCTTGAATGAATGGGCTACATCGAATTGTAAGAAATTTTTGTAACATGATTTAGGTTGAGTTTTTTTGGATAATTGGAACTGACCAAAACTAAATTGTGGGTATGTGCAGAATGAATTAATTGTACCAAGGTGGCTAGTTCCAGGAGTTAATTTAAGGTTGGAAAATCTATGCAAAGAGAGTTTTGTATTGGTTCCTCCTTTGTAATTTCGTATAATCATGGTGTGTTATTATTTGATCCATTTGTTTAAGTTAGAAAATGTGATTTGATAAGTTTGACAATAAGTGTGCAATGAATACAATTATGTAGCATGTGAGAATGTACTGAGAATTGATATGGACTCATGTGAGCAGATTGCAATTCAAGGTGCTATTATGTCGGGCAAGTAGATTCGCATCGACCTAAAGACTATGTAAACCAGGTATTGATTTATGATAATGTATTTTAGTTTTTTTTTGGGTAGATTATATATTAGTATATGATAATCAGTGTTCTAAAAATCGACGATTTCCCCGACTTTTGCAGAGGCGACGCCGCTAGGCGTCGCCGCATTAATCGGTGCCCAAGCTGATTAATCGGAAACGGTTGGCTCCAATTAATCTGGGGTGGCCGGCCGATTAAGTGGCAACGAGATCGCGATTGAAATCCGAAATCCCTAATCGCGATTTCTGAATCGTGATCTCACATGCAGTCTAATCGAGCCAAAATTTGGAATCCCTAATCCCGTGCAACCTCTCTGTCTCCGTTGTGCCCAGGCTTCAACTTCACGTGTGTCACCTCTCCGATAGCCGAGTCTCTGCCACTGGTTGCATCGTCAAGACCTAAGTAGACCCACGGTGTGCAAGAAGCTAGGCACCCGGAGCTGAGAAAGCCGCGGAACGACGGAAGCCAGGCACCCAATCCGGATCCCTAGCCTCGCCGACACCCTTTCGGCTTTCATCGTCCGCCTCCCTGCCCTCTCTGAGCTCTCCCCCGTCCCCGGATAAGTCGTCGGCTGCTCTGTTGCCCGCCCTCCACTTCCTCACCCTCGCCCTCGTAAACAACAATGTTTCTGGCCCCATTCCCCCTCTCTGCCCTCCCTTCGTCGCACGTCACAGTCCGCACTCCGCACTCCTCACTGAGACTAAGGTAAGTAGGCAAAATCTAAATCAATTATATTGAATCACCAAACAAAATTCCTAAGTCGTTCCACTAGATTTCCAACTAAGGAGATAGCATAGAGAACTGTACTTTTACAACATCACAGTAAGAAATTAATGATTATTGAATCTCTTGAATGATGAATCTCTATTTTAAAATTCTATTCAAATTTCGAAACTGTTGTTTCCTGTTGCATCTAATTTATTTATATTTTTAGAATAATTTTTCATTTTTATCCTTTGTAGTATAGTAAAATGTCAGGTATTATATCTTCTGAAGCATCTAATTCAATGTCGGAGATTGATTTTCGTTTAAAGCGTAATTCAAATGATATTGGATGGGAATTTGCAGAATTGGTGGATCCTAAAAGTTTGGATAAGTTGAAATGTAAGTTGTGTGGAAAAATTACTAGTGGTGGAATTTATAGGCTCAAACAACATGTTGTCAATATCAAAGGAAATGTTGTCCCGTGTAAGAAGTCTTCGGATGAGGATAAAGTGAAGTGTAAGAATGTTATTGAAGATGCAAGAAAAAAAAAAGAAACAAAAGAATATGAATGAAATGGAGGTGAGAGAAGAAGTTGTTCTTGAAGAATATGAGGCAGACGAAGGGAGTCTAGGGACAAAAAGAAATCCGCGTACTCTCGGGCCTATGGACCAATTTGCATCCGTCATTGACCCTGATTCTTCATTGAGTGAAAGTAAGAAGACAAAACAACAAAAAAAATATTATTGATACACTTTGGAAGTAAAGGACACATAGTGTGCACCAATATTTAGCTCGATGGGTGTACGAGTCTGGTATTCCTTTTCATGCCATTGACAATGATAGCTTCAAGAGGTTTGCAGAAGCGGTTGGTCAATTTAGCCCAGGTTATCGTCCTCCAACTCAATACCTATTAAAGGAGCCCTTATTGAAAGAAGAGGTAGATAGAACTAATAGTCTATTAAAGAAGCAAGAAGAAGAATGAGCTTTGAATGGTTACTCAATTTTGGCTGATGCTTGGACTGATCAAAAAAGAAGAAGTATCATGAATTTGTATATCAATTGTAAAGAAGGCACAACTTTTCTTTCTTCTAGGGAAGCATCGAATGAAGCACACACCGGAAATTATATATTTGAATATGTGGACAAGTGTATTGAAGAAGTTGGACCCAAAATGTAGTTCAAGTGGTAACGGACAATGCTTCGAATAATATGGCGACAAAAGATCTGTTGAAGGAGAAGAGACCACATATATTTTGGACTTCATGTGCAACTCACATAGTGAATCTTATGCTTCAAGGAATTGGGAATCAACCTAAATTCAAAGGGGTTATTGAAAAGGCAAAGAGCTTGACAATCTTTATTTATGCACATCACAAGACATTGTCAATGATGAGAAAGTTTACCAAAAAAAGAGACATAGTGAGGTCGGGAGTAACACGATTTGCAACTGCCTTTTTAACTTTGCAAAGCTTAATAAAGAAGAAAAGTGAACTAAGAGCTATGGTTGCTAGTGAAGAATGGAATACATGCAAACATTCAAAGAGTGCAAAGGGGAAGACGGCATATAATATCACTTTGAGTACCTCTTTATGGAATGGGGTAAGTTTTTGCTTGAAGGTGTTTGCCCCTTTAGTTAAGGTGCTTCGTCTTGTTGATGGGGATAATAAACCATCTATGGGTTGTGTATGGAGAATTACTTAGAGCGAGAGAGAATATTAAAGTGGCATTCAACAATCAAGAGCTTCACTATCGTCTGCTTATTGATATTATTGATGAAAAAAGTCATAATCGGCTTGATAGTCCACTACATTTGGCGGCCTACCTCTTGAACTCTTATTACTCCTTCAATGACCGGAGCATAGGAAGTGAAGAAGTGGTCATGAATGAATTTTTCACTTGTGTTGAAACATTCTTTCCTAATGATATTGATAGTCAAAGTGACATAGTAAATGTGGAGTTGTTGAAGTATATCAACAAAGTGGGGGGTGGGGGTTGAAAGAGCATTGGCTATAGTGGGGTGCACAAAAAATTATGAGAAATATGATCCGGGTAAGAACTAAGAACTAAGAATTGCTTACTTTATTTTGTAATTTTTAATCTTTATTGCTTGTTTCTTGATTTTGCTTATTGTTATTGACTTATTGTTGGATTTATTTTTATATAGTAGGATGGTGGCTTCTTTTTGGAAATGGTGTACCTAAATTGCAAAAGATGACTAAAAGAATTCTTTCTTTAACTACGAGTTCTTCCGGTTGTGAAAGAAATTGGAGTACTTTTGAGGGAGTAAGTATTTAATTACTTATACTAAATGTCTAAATATGTATTCAATAATCAATATTAATATTTTTCTTTAATGTAGATCCATACAAAGAAAAGAAATAAATTAGATATCGGAAGGTTGAACAATTTAGTCTATGTTCAATTCAATGCCAAGATCATAAACAAAAAGAGAAGACTAGAAAAAAAAGGAGTTGATGTGCTACTTGCTAGTGAAGCAACTATGGCACAAGGATGGATTGTTGATGGTGGAGATGAAGATGTCGAGACAAATATTGAAGATGTAAGAGAACTTCACGAAGTAGAATTTGTATCGGATAAAGAAGAGAAAGATGCCATGGATTTTGAGTTTGAATCCGATACAGAGGAAGTGTTGGAGAAATATGGAGATGAACTAGAAGAAGTTGAAGAATTATGGTAATATCTTGATCGCTCTGTAAGGTAAATGATATTTTGTTTATTGGTTAAGATGATATATAAGTATGCATTTCTGTCGAAAAATTGCATGATGGCTCTGACTTGTAGGTAGGCTCTGCAACTTTGTCAATGGCGTAAGTATGCATCTCTGATATTGAAGATGTAGTTTGTATAGTATGGCTTCAAATCCTTGCTTACTAATGTATACCTTGATTGGAGTGTTGAAACCATTAATACCTTTTCTGCATATTTTGTTTAGAATCTAGACCTTCTGCATCTTAGAAATCATTGTTGGTTGATACCTTTCACAACCAACGATGATGTTCTAGCATGTGCCAAAGCCAGTTTCCAGCCGATCCCCTCCACTTGGCTAGGATACTAGCTCTGGACAACATCTAGCATGATCCCTCTGTTTGTCACGACAAAACAATAATGTAAGTTTGAATTCCATCATTTCATTGCTGTGTTTTTTCAGTATATTGCCTTTTCTTTGTTCCACCCTAATTGGGAGCATCCTTCTTGAGCTGATAACAATATAAGTAGTTAATGTTCAGATGATTTTTATTTGTTTCATTGTTTTACATTCCAGAGAAAAGTATTTTTTTTATAGAATTTATATTGCACCAACTATCATACTTTGATGGAAATCATTGGTAGATAAGATGTACAATTTTTTTTACACAATTTCAAACCGTTGATTCTGGACGTTATTAAATATTGAACAAAATTGGAAAATTGCATATAAACTCATTCTCAGAATTATTTTTCTGGACGTGCAATTGATGTTGCAGCCTTTTTTTGTAGGTAGGATGGATAGATTAAAATGCTGATAAGTGATAACAATATCCCACTTTAACATTCTGATCATGTATCTACAAATTGATCTCCTTCCTAACAGTTTTTACTTTCAGGAATTAGATAATCATTGTGTCTTTTGTTTCAGTTTTAATAACATTCTTGAACTTGAATTTTTCAGGAAATATTTCAGTTGATTGTTCGTGCCTTTGAAAAATTGGATGATATGTCAAGTCACTCATTTCTCAAGAGAGTCTCAATATTGGAAACTGTTGCAAAAGATTCATAGTTACTGATGCTGTTAAGTGTTAATGTACATTGCATATTTCAAACACAAGTTTTATGTTGATGATTGTCACCTTTCTGCATATGAAGAATTCACTTTATTGTTGATATAGTCTTTGGTCTTGCTTTTTGGAGAGAGGATCTTTTTCAACTAAACATTCAAAATATGTAGGAATGTGTTTTTCTTCATTCTGTTAGTGTTAGGTACGTTGCTTGTTGTCAAGTATTTTTAATGGTTTTTTTAAATCCGTTAAATCTGTTATTGTATCGTGCTTCATTGCATGCTCTTGTTGTTTGCAATTCTTATTGTTGCAATGTTGCTTGATGTGTAAATTGGATAAATTGTTGTTTGTTGTCAAGTATTCTTGTTGTTTGCAATTTTTATTGTTGCAATGAATTTTTAATATTGTTTGCAATTCTTATTATTTGCAATTATGCTTTTAATTCTTATATTTTACAATTCTTATTGTTTGCAATCCTAAACGTTTTTAATATTCTTGTTACTTGTTGTTACTTGCATGTGGAGGCTACAAAGTGAATTTTGAGTACTCCCTAATGAAAATTTTTCATATAGAAAAAATATTGATTTATGGAGAGAATATTTAAAATATATTAATTTTTTATATATATTTAAAATATTAAAAAAATCGGCCACTTAGAAACCACCTAGGCACTAGGCGGCAAGTGACCGTCCACCTACCGCCTAGCGCTTTTTAGAACATTGATGATAACTTTGGTAGAATATGGTTACCTAGAGTTCATTTATTTTTAGCCTTAGCATGCATGTGGATGTTTGTGTGAGGTTCCCTCGTGGACTTCACTTTTAGTTCAGAGCATCTTTTACAACCTTTGGTGTCATTATTGCAAAGGTGTCAAAGAATAGTTTTTGTACACCACCAACATTATAGTTAGATTCAAAGATTCACTTTTGGACTTGACAGTTTGACTTGAGGGTGTTCTTGAGGCATTTTTTTGTTGACTTCTTAGGTCCACGATGATATGATGTTGGTGCAATCAATTTCAAGTTAAAATTGATCAAATTTGAGTGAAGTTCGAGTTGAATTTTGATATTTGACAATATATATGACAATATGACTATAGGATAGTATGTGACATCCATAGTCATATGGATGAAATTTGATGAGAAGTCAAGTAGGTACAAATTGACTAGATATTTGGCGAGCGAAGTCCAACAAGAGTTGACAAGTGAGAAATCCAAGTTAGGGAGAATATGACACTTGAAAGTTGGAAGTCCAACAAGACGTTAGCAAGGTAGAAATCCAAATGGGTCAGGGAGAATCGAACACTTGGTGATGGTTCAACAGAGAATTGGTAAGTGTAAAGTCTAGATAAGTCAAAGTTGACTATACACTTGGCACAGAGAGAAAAGTCCAAACAGATTAAGTTGGATTGGATGCTTGGTGTCAGATGCAAGGCAAAAAAAAAAGTCCAAACAAATCAAGGAGGATCAGATGTTTGGTGAAGTGAAATTCTAATAGGTCAAGGTGACCGAATGACTAGGCAAGTGAAGTCCTAGCAAGTTAAAGGTGATTAAATGAATAAGCAAGTGAAGTCCTAGTTTGTCAAGGTGACCGTGCTTGACAAGTGAAGTTTTGGCAGGTCAAGGTGACCGGATGACTAGGCAATGGAAGTCCTGGCAAGTCAAGGTGACTAAATGGCTAGGTAAGGGAAGTTCTGGCAAGTCAAAATGACCAGATGACTAAGCAAGTGAAAACCCAACATGTTAATATGATCGTGCTAGACAAATGAAGTCCTGACAGGTCAGGGTAACCGTGCTGGCAAGTGAAGTTTCGGTAGGTCAAGGCAATCATACTTGACAGGGAAAGTCCTGGTAAGTCACGATTAATTTGATGTTAGGCAAGAGAGGTTCTGGTAGATCAAGAGTGATCGGATGCTGGACTAGAAAAGTCTTGGTAGGTTGAGGATTAACTGAATACCAGGTGAAGTGGGAGTTAGCTTGGAAATGAGGTTGATTAAGGCATCAGTCGACTAGAGATGGTTACTAATCGACTGATACATCATAGGTTACTCAGGAAGCTCTGATGAGTGCTCGGGTAGTTGACTAGTGGTCTTGACCAATCGACTGGGTTGGTGCTCAGGCGATAGGAAGTCGGTACTTGGGAACGAGGAACTCGACACTCGAGAAGGTGCTCGGGATTCGAGGAAGAGGCAAGTGCTCGAGCATTCGACTAGTGGTCTTGACTAGTCAACTGGGATGGTGCTTGGGCGATGAGAAGCGACACTCGGACTCAGTGCTTGGGCTGTGAGGACTGGGTGCTTGGGCGATGAGGAAGCGGTGCTCGGGTAGGCTCGAAAAGTTGCTTGGGCAGTTGATTGTTGTGGTTGGGCAATCAACTGGTGTTGTGTGCTTAAATCGAGGACTCGAGTGCTCAGCCAACTGCGAAGCTCGGGATTAAGAAAATGGGTGCTCGTGAAGGTTGCGATGTAACAATCGGCTGCTATGGCGAAACAATCGACTGACTTAGTGGTCAGGCGAACAGAAACGCATTGAATAGACTAGCTAGCTCGACTGGAGGCTAAACAATTGACTGATGGCCTGTTGGAGATTCCAGGATCATGTGCAACGGAATAAAGCGAATAAAATAATTTTTATTTCATCCTAGATATCCCTTGGGGTCAGGAATTCTTTCTATTGACATAATCTCATGCAAAGAAAGGAGAAGAGAAGATTCATACCTTTGAGATTTTTATTGAATCCGTCGAAACCACGAGCAAGACCAACGAGCCTTGCCTCTATCAGTATCCATGTCAAGATCACCTGAGACAACTCCTCGAGCAAGAAGTCTTTGTCTCCGATTGGTGCAAGCCAATTGGTGGAGACAAGAGAGGGAAAGAGAGAGGAGAAAGATGACTACCAAGGAAGAAAACCTAAGATTAGAACATTGCCTCCAAGGATTATCAAGGGATCTATTTATAGATCTCTTGATTAGGGCATCTTAGGAGGCTTAAACGGAACTCATCTTTCCATAATTATCCCATAATTAAGGTAAGAACAACTCATGAAATTTTCATAAGAGAAATCTCCAAAAACAACGGAGCCGTGACACGACCGTGTGTCTTACACACGACCAGCCGTGCCAAAAAGGCACGATCGTGCCAAGACACAACTAGCCGTGTGTGCTAGGCACAACTCAGACTTTGGCCATTTTTTGTCATAGCCAGACATGGCCATGTGAGGCTCTGTACGATCCATTTAACTTCGTTTAAGTATGATATGACCATGCTAAGTCCAACATGGCTATAGGAGGTTTCATAGTCTTTGTTTTGCACCTTCTTGGCCAGGTCCAACCAGATACATCTTCTCTCTCACTGAGAATCTCATTCTCATACTTGTCTCATCTCTAGATCACCCGTATTGTGGGTTTTCGGTTATGTTGGTCATTCATAATTAACCCCTTAATTATGAATAGATTATGAGTGGCACCTAGCAGTACATCATGACCCCCAATTGATCAGAAAGTCTAAATCGACTTCAGAATGTTTCTAAACCCTTCAATAGCTATAGTTGTTCGTGCCTTGTTCCTTTCCTCATCCTATACCTACTTGGTTCAGGATATGGTATATGTGTTTGCCCCCATTAGGTTGACTACGTCGCACCTTACCCAAGTTAGTTTCCTTGTCCTGTGGATTCAAGTTACTCCTACATGTTCCAAAGAAGACCATCTTCTTAACATGTTTGCTTTGGCCAAAAACTTCTGAGTAACAATCCTGACAAGAGGCCTAGGGTATATATCTCCTTTATCAGGAGTGGTGAATCCTCTGTGGGCTATTCAAACACCTTCGATCACTTTGACTTATTCCCAATCATCCCTGAATTACACCTCCTATGGAGATAGCTGCGAAGAAGTCAAAGTATAAGGCGTCATGACCAAGATGACTTGAATACCTCAAGTCTAAGGAAGCTCGCACTCGAGCTGCAATGAGATCTTCAATGACATATAGTACCATATGAAGCCTCATAGCAGGTCACTCCAATGAACTAGTTACTATAACTAGGATCTGTAGGAACGTTGGACATCGCTAGAGGGGGGGGGGTGAATAACATTTTTGTGTCGCTTAATGAAATTTGTTCGTGTTCGTCTCTATAATTCATTAGTATGCAACGAAAATAGAAATACTAATACAAATACAAACACGAATACACAACCATAAAGACACAAGATGTAATGTGGTTCAGAACCCTAGTTTCTACTCCACGGGTTGAGCTCAAATGAGCTCTAGTAATGCAAACCACCACTAATCAACCTCTCTTTCTCGGAAAACACTCTGGAGGTGGAGAAAACCTGTTACAACAGTTCTTACAACAATAAAAAGAAAATAAAAGAAAATACAAATGAAATACAAGAAACAACGTAAAGAAAACTTTTTTTTTTGAATACTTTACTTGTTGATTGCTTGGATGAGCTTAAAGGACCTTGAAATGCACCAGCACTTCGCCTTAAATCTCCCCTAGAATCGCTACCAAAATCTTCCCTTTCGTGCTCCTTATAAATCTGCAACTTGGGCTGATTTTTGCCTAGCAGTCAACTACTCATACCCATTAGTCAAATGCTCCTGTAGTCATTGTCTCATAATGACTTAATCCATGTTGGAAAAACTCCAACGGATAGCTCATCAGTCGACTGTCAAACCCTAGCAGTCGACTACTGCTCCATCAGTCAACTGCCTAGTCGACTACGAAACTTTTTGTGTTTGTGGTCACAAACAACAGTTGGCCACCCTTCATGGCAGTTAACTGCTCGGGCAGTCGACTGCCAAGACCATGCGGCCGCAGTCAAGCTCTAATCGACTCCCAACCAATAGACTAGTCATAATCTCAGTCCACTGCTTAGAGTCAACTCGGCTGCCAAGGGTCAAAATACTTGACGAGTCGACTGGTCTATAACCCAATCGACTAATAAACCTCAAACATGAGGTTTAACCCAAGTACGACACCCTCATACTTGTTAGACCACCCTTAGCTTAGATCTAAGCCTTCTAGTCACCTCCATTAGCCTCACACCTATCGGATCCCTCTAAGTCATCCATGACTTGTTCATCCATACACTAGTCTTTAGGTGCTTCCATCGACTATTGTCATGCTAATCGGGTCTACACCACCAAGGTACATTTGAGCTTACGCTGCTAAGACACACGCTTGGACTTTACGCCACCAAACATTGGACTTATGCTGCCAAGACTACAACTTGGACTTTACATCACCAATATTACACCCTTAGACTTCCCAAATACCAAGACCCATGCTTGGACTTTCCAATTGCTAAGACCCATGCTTGGACCTTCCATGCCAAGACCCATGCTTGGACTTTCCATGCCAAATACCCATGACTTGGACTTTCTATGCCAAAATCCATGCTTGGACTTTCCATGTCAAGTGTCCCACTTGAACTTCTCCATCATATGGTCAACCTCATATCAACCATATAGTCAACTCATTGTCAAACAATGGTCAAACCCATTGTCAAACATCAAAATACTACTCGAGTCAAACTCGAGTCTGATCAATCATGATCGAGGTTGATTGCACCAACAATCTCTCCCATGTTTGATGTTTGACAATACCTTTAAGTTAGGCTAATAATAACCTAAACTTAAACACTTTCAATGCCAAAGAATAGTAAATGTTTACCTAACTTAAACCTCACTTCTCCCCCTTTGGCATACATCAAAAAGTCTCCCTAAGGGTATCAATGTCTCATATCCCAATGAGATCTTACAATCTCCCCCTTTGTCCAAAAACATCTAGGATACCTTCACTCTTCCTAGTGATAAGTCTTATATCACTAAATGAGAGACAATCCTTACTTCTCCAATTCTCCTCCATTGGTGAGCACAATGAGGGTTTTCAATCCCTCCATGTCTCCTCCTTTGAGGAATACACATCCATCATCCCATGATGGATAACCTCCTCCTAAAGACTTGCTCCCCTTTGACTATTGCACCAACATGTCATTGGAGAGTCCCTAAGTCTATAGGAACACTAAACCATCAAAAATAAGGGCAAAAGTTCAAACTCGAACTTTCACACACCTTAAACTTTGATTCTCACCCTAAACAACTCTCCTAATCCATATCCAATGGATTTTCACCCTTCCAATGCTTTTCAAAGCATATTCTAGGGTTAGGAAATGTTAGGGTAGTCTAAAATGGCTGAAACATAGGCTAAACAATCTTGTTTACCCGAAATCAGACTTGACAGTCGACTCGATCAATAACCAGTTGACTGCCCTCACCGCTAGTCAACTGCCCAAAGCGACAGTCGATTGGTTTTTGCACTGTGCAGAGATCAAGTTTAGAAATGAAATTCATAAAATTATAAGTAATTATACATAATTTAAAAATTCATAAAAATTCATATGTATAATACTTATATCAGATACAATGCGTGAAAAATATTTGAAAAACAAAATACCCATTAAATAGTGAGATTGATACAAAGTTAAAAAACAAAGATAACTTCAATATTTTTAGCCTACTTTGTATCAACTTCATCAATGGTGACTTCTATCAAAAGATAGACTACACCAAGAATTTCAAAATAATTTTGAAATGATTTTAAAATCTTAAATTGGACCATGATCTATGGGCTCAATGTACATGACTTGTACATTAGCTTTCCTCATGATCCATCCATGGTATAAGATAAGTTTGAGTTCATCTAGATGCAAGAACTATGCACCTTAAACTTAACTCATTTTCCTAACATCTTACATATGTCTAGGGTGTATCAATACACACACATGTCAATGTAATGTAAGATGTGGGTTTTGTTCTTTCTAGTCTAAGGTCTCATGCATTTTTTTAGGCAACTCTATTTGATTCCCTTATACATGATGATAGGGTCAAGGTTTTTTCTGATCAAGATTAAGATTTTCCCGGGCAGTCTATGTGAAATCCTGAGCGGTTAGTGTGTTTCCCGAGTAATATGATTCATTACCCGGGCAGTAAGTACTTTTCCCAAGCGATATATGGGTTTCCTGAGTAGTGTATGTGATTTCTGAGCCTAGTAGAGTTGAGTAGTACAGTATTGTTCAGAAGAGAAGTATAGTGTTGACAGAGTAGTGTATGTATTTTCCGAGTAGTGTATGCATTCCCCGAGCAGTGTATGTATTTTCTGAGTAGTTTATGTTTCTCCCGAGCAGTATATGTGATTTTCGGGCCTAGTAGAGTTGAGTAGTACAGTATTATTCAAAAGAGAAGTATAGTGTTGGCAAAGTAGTGTATGCATTTCCCGAGCAGTGTATGTATTCCTAAAACAGTGTATGTATTTCCCGAGTAGTTTATGTTTCTCCCGAGCAATATATGTGATTTCTGAGCTTAGTAGAGAAGGGTAGTGCAGTGGGATTCAGAAGTAAAGTATAATGTTGGCCGAACAATATGATCATTTCCCGAGTAGTATATATAATTCCTGAGTAGTATATATAATTTCCGAGCAGTATGTTTATTTCTTGAGCAGTATATTTATTTCCTGAGCAGTGTGTTTGTTTCCCGAGCCATATGTGGGTTATGGAGGTTCTCTGTACATGGTGAAATAAGGAGGAATGGGTATTTTGAAATGTGGGGAATAGCAGGAAGAGTTTGAGAAGGATAAATATGATTAATATAAGATATTTTATCATTTGTTTATATATTTTATTTAATTAATGTTTGGTAGGGAAATATAAGGTACATGAAGCATTTGAAAGAGATATTTTGAATATAGGCGGGGAAAAAATTACATTGGATAGTTGGGTGAGGGTATTAGAGTAAATTCACTTCAAGGATGTGGCGATATGAAGCATTTATAAAAGGGGCAAAGGTAGAAGGGAGCAGGGGATGGTTGTTTCTTCGTTATTTGTTACCTCAAAGATCTTCTTCTCACTTTTTCTTCTTCATTATTTCTACATTTTTTCTATACCTTTACTAACTTGATCGTCGGAGTGGCTAATGTGAGCAAAATATATAGGGTTTTAGGAGTAGTTTTAGTACACATCTCATTATATTTTATACTTGTTTTATGTATATTCTTCCTTATTTTGCATTCATTTCCTATTTTCTAGTTCAGAGATCTACTTTTGTTAATTTATGTGTAGGATGGCATTTTTGGAGCAAAAATGGAGCAATTTATAGAGCATGAATCTTAGGGAACATGCATTGGCCATGTCCCAAGACATAGGCATGTTTCCGAAGTGAAACGGATTAAAATGGAGGCTTTAGAAATCCAAATGGTCGACCGTGTGAAATCCACACGACCATGTTAAAATTCTAGCTCAATTTTTTGCCTAGATTTCAACCGTTTCTAGCCTTGCACATAGCCTGGTCGTGTGAAATTCACACAGCCATGTGGCGGCGTCGCAAATTTGATGAAATAAGGTTTTTCTAAGCATTTATGGAAAGCCTGAGTCGCCTCTATATATAAGAAACTTGTCTAAGAAGCTAGGGGATGAGAGGGGGGGAGCCGCCCTAGGGCTCCCAAACCCTAGAGAGGCCCGACGGCTAGAACAGCAAAATGGTGCCTTAAAAAGCACCAAAGACTCACAATGGGGAGGAAGGAAACGGCTAGGAGATCCATCCCTACGCTCCGACATTGTGGAGAACAACCAAGACACGCATATTTGCTAGGGCAGAAAGTACCTTCTCTATTTTCTTATTCTACCTGCATTGTAATTAAGTTTTCTAAGATGTCTTGTGTTTATTCTTCCTTGTCTATGGAGTAGATACTTCGATTCTAGGATTAGGGAGTAACTTGTGTTTGTGGACATGTTAGTTCAAATAGTCATTCATCTCCTTTGATTCTATTTGCAATTTTGTGTTGGTGAGATTGATGAAGATTTAGTCTTGATTCTATTTCTACTGTGCGTAGCCGATAAAAAAGGGTGACAACCTTCGTATCAAAAACCCAGGAGAACCAAGGATGAGCCTTGCGGTCATCCTACCTCCCATAATCATAGAAGATAGAATATGATAGGATAAGATATGAAATAAGATCTGCCTCTTCTTAGGGATTATAGGATGTCTTGGTACCCCAATAACCTATCTTAGCAGAAGGGTCAAAGTATGAGAAATTAACTCTAGAAGGGTTGAGGGACCTTAGTGACAGAGGGATCCCAACGGTATCAACCCCCTAAGCTCTGATGATCTGAAAGGTAAACTTGGTTAGGAATAGGTAGTTCCCGGTAGAAGAAAACGTTCATCAGGTAAATACATATTGATCCTCCCTCAAGATCGTAATTAGAGATCTCAACACACCAAATTGATAGCATGTTCCATGACGCACAAGTGAAACCAAAGTCCTAGAATCCTTTTTGAGAACTTTGAACCCACCTTATCTTCCTCCAAGTGACACCGTACTTGAGTTAGGACTACCATCAACCTCACAACCCATACTCTTAAGAGATAAATTCCGAACAACAACATCCACTGGACAGACTGTATTCGAATCTCAGTCTCTATGGGATCGATAATCTTTTATTATTTGACGACATCCGTGCACTTGCGAGCGTTGAGCGTGAGCGTGCGCTTTGAGTCCCTAACGATTTTCGTCGAAGATTTAAGAGTTGTGCTCGCATGCATCAGTGGTCGCGCCGGGAAACAAGCCTATTTCTAACATTCCTTCTCAGAGTGGCAGAACTACCTCTACTTCTAGGATCCGAGGTGATTCAAGAAGAAGATCTCTCTTTATCTCATTTTTAACCCTCTTTGGTGACAGATCCAGTGATCCACAAGAAAGGGGAGGAAGATCTTGGTAGGCCAAAGAAGTGAACACCATCAAATTGGCGTCGTCTGTGGGAAACTGAACAAAAAGTCGTGATGGTGAAAACTAGAAGGACATTGAAGGAGCCAGAGGAGGAGGAGAAATCTATCTCCAGTACTTCCAAGGGAGGCACTAGCAAGAGGTGTCGCGAACCCTTGTATAAGGAGGATCTTATGCAAATAATGGCCGAGATGATGGATCATATGTCACAAAGGGTCACCCCAAAGAAGATTAAGGGAAGATCGTCTGCAGAGGAGGAAGAGGAAGGGGATAAGGGGAGTTCTATCGGCTTGTGGAGGGTGTCAAGAGGTGGACTATGGATAGTTGTGTCAGAGGGGTAGGGATTCTGATAGAGGAATTAAAGAAGAAGGTTCTGTGGAGGGTGTTGTGACAAGGAAAGGAAAGAGGTTGGGTATGAGTTCTGGTGGAGGAGGATTTGTTGCTGGTTCTGATGAAGTGGGTATAAGATAAGGGATTATTAGAGTTAGAGTTGGTTGGTCTGGTTCAGTAATGGTAATGATAGGGGCTGAGGGAATTTCAGAGGGGACTTGTGATAAAGAAGTATAAGTAATGCTTGGTAAGTTTAAATTGAGATATTCAGAGGAAAATAAAGTAGTTAAGTAGGGGTTATTTACTGGAGTAGGGAGTTCAGGGGTGGAAGAGGAGGTAACTGTTGTTTCGGCTTTCTTTCTTTTCTTCTTTTGTTGTTTGCCAGTGTCCGGGCAATAGCTACACTCATCATATCCTCTGCAAGACAGAAGGTTGATAAACATTTTTTAGTGTGCAGAATCTGATATTGATATATATATATATATTGGTAGGCAAAAATTGTAGCTGTTTGGTGCGAGGTGACAGTATCAGTTTAGTTTCTGTGCAGGTCAGGTGATTCATTGGTATGCAAAAGTATAGTGGATATCAAATGTAAGGCATCAAATTTTGTAGAGCAGTATGAGAAATTAATATATGTTTCAGATCAGTATGTTAAATGAGCAGGGTATGGTGCTAATATGCAGACTATAAGGAGCAAAATACAGTATTGTCACATATATAAAGATAATTGCAGTAAATGAAGTTACCAATAGGGTGTGTATCTGGTGATGGAATGGGTGATAGTCCGTAATAAGGGAAGTTAATGGCAACTTTAACAATCTTAAGGTCAGAGAGATCTTTAAGGGTGGTTCTCCAGTGGAGAGAAAATTGAAGAGGGGGATCCATGGGGACAAAGAAATATAAATCCTTCCAACCCTTGTGGGAAGTGGGCATATCGGTCAGGAATTGATAACCTTGGCGTGCGATGAAATAGAACATGCTTGAGTCGGCCATTTTTAGTTGATAAAGGCAATGGAATATATGTGGAATTTGGGGAATGTTGAGGTGTTGAAATACGATGATGCTTCCGACGAGAATGCGGATGGAGTTTGGGGTTAATTAGTTGATCGGGAGGCCGTAATAGGTGAGGAAGTGAAAGAGAGGTTTTGGGACAGGAAGCCGGAGACCTCCTTCTAATTGCCCTATGAAAAGGGTGTTGGTGTCGGGCGGAGGAAGATGGGAGTGTTGGTCGCGATTAGGAATGATGGTGGTGAAGCCCTCGGGGATGTATTTTGGTTCAAAGGGGAAGAAATGATGGTTGAGGGGCAGTAGGTTGTGGGTTGTTTCGTACCAAGGAACGGTGGAGGAAGAAGAAGCCATGGAAAAAAGTTGGTCACAGAGAGTTGGAAGATGATGGGGAAGGAGGAAGTTAGGATTTCAGACGCAGGAGGAGACTGAACGATGTGTTAGAGAAGGCAAGGGTTTGTTAAGAGAAAATATGATTCGAAATTTTTTATAAATCCTAATATTTTTTCTTAATGAATTTTTTTTCTGGCAGAAGTCGTAAGTATTTTTTCTAAGGCATATTGCGCCTAATACACAAGCCTGGAGTTATTAATGTTGCTAAAGCATTTTACGCTTAAGGGTTTTGGGCTATCTAGTGTTCTTTGGCGAAGGATTGTATGATTTTTTCTAAGGCATTCTACATCTCATGCGGAATTTGAAGGATATCTTATGTTCTTTTATGGAAAGAGGGCTATCAAATTTTTCTAAGTTGGTAAGGGTATTTATGTTGAAGGTTCCTATGGTTAATCAGAATTTCTTCTTATGGAAATGGTATTCTTTCTAAGTTATGGTAAGTTAGTTATAATTTTCTTGTAAAATTAATAGTATTTTTTCTAAGTGTTGAAACCTAACGCAGCCTCATACGCCTCCTATAATGGCCTATGAGCTAGATAATTATTTTCCCCCACGGGGAGCTATAACGCCATTATATGACATATGTAAAAATTTTCAAGGCTTCACGCCTATTATAACAGCCTATGGGCTAGGTAATTATTTTCCCCCATGGAGAGCTATAACACCATTATATGGCATATGTAAAGTGTTCTTAAGGCTCCTACACCTCCTATAACAGCTTATGGGCTATGTAAATACCTTCCCCCATGGGAAATTATAACGCCAGCTATAATGGGCAGGTAAATTGCTAACAAGGCTCAAGGCCTCATACAATATTTAAGGCTTAAACACCCCATATGATATACAAGGCTCAAATGCCTCATACTATAGTCAAGGCTTAAATGCCTCATACAGTAGTTAAGGCTCAATGCCTCATATAGTGTTTAGGCTCAGTATTGCATGCAAAATCTAACGCTTAGTGTCTAATATGTCAGTGTGATAGATCTGAGTGTTTTAAGGTTGATATGATAAGTGTCTATACATTCATGAGAACTTGTTAAACTTTATTCAACTTCGCTCTTCAGTTTTATTAAAGAGGGGAAACTTATAATGGGTGTGAGGTTTTTTCAGCTAAGGCACAAAATATTTTTGTTATGAGTGTAAAAACTTCACTCGACTTTGCTCTTCAGTTTTACTAAAGAGGGAGAACTTATGATGGGGTCGAGATTTTTTATGATCAAGATTAAACTTTTCCCGGGCAGTCTATATGAAATCTCGAGTGGTTAGTGTGTTTCCCGAGCAATATGATTAATTCCCCGGGCAGTAAGTACTTTTCTCGAGCGGTATATGGGTTTCCCGAGCAGTGTATGTGACTTCTGGACCTAGTAGAGTTGAGTAGTACAGTATTGTTTAGAAGAGAAATATAGTGTTGACAGAGCAATGTGTGCATTTCTCGAGTAGTGTATGTATTCCCCGAGTAGTGTATGTATTTCCTGAGTAGTTTATGTTTCTCCTGAGCAGTATAAGTGATTTTCGGGCCTAGTATAGTTGAGTAGTACAATATTGTTCAGAAGAGAAGTATAGTGTTGGCATAGCAGTGTATGCATTTCCTGAGCAATGTATATATTTCCTGAGTAGTTTATGTTTCTCCCGAGCAGTATATGTGATTTCTGAGCTTAGTAGAGAAGGGTAGTGCAGTGGGATTCAGAAGTAAAGTATAATTTTGGCTGAGCGGTATGAGCATTTCCCAAGCAGTATATATAATTCCTGAGCAGTATATATAATTTTCAAGCAGTATGTTTATTTCCCAAGCAGTGTGTTTGTTTCCTGAGCCATATGTGGGTTACGAAGGTTGTTTCTGTACATGGTGAAATAAGGAGGAATGGGTATTTTGAAATGTGGAGGATAGCAGGAAGAGTTTGAGAAGGATAAATATGATTAATATAAGATATTTTATCATTTGTTTATATATTTTATTTAATTAATGTTTAGCAGGGAAATATAAGGTACTTGAAGTATTTGAAAGAGATATTTTGAATATAGGCAGGAAAAACTGTTACATTTGACAGCTGGGCGAGGATATTAGAGTAAATTCACTTCAAGGAGGTGTCGGGATGAAGCATCTATAAAAGGGGTATAGGTAGAAGGGAGCAGGGGATGATTGTTTCTTCGCTATTTGGTACCTCAAAGATCTTCTTCTCACTTATTCTTCTTCATTCTTTCTACATTTTTTCCATACATTTACTGACTTGAGCGTCGGAGTGGTCGTGCCGAGAAACCGACCTATTTCTAACATTTCTTCTCAGAGTGGCAGATCTACCTCTACTTCCAGGATCCGAGGTGATTCAAAAAGAAGATATCTCTTTTTCTCATCTTTAACCCTCTTTGGTGACAGATCCGGCGATCCACAAGAAGGGGAAGGGAGATCTTGGCAGGCTAAAGAAGTGAACACCATCACATAAGACTTAAAATCATGTCATAGCCCTTAAATAAATTTTAATTAATCTTAAATGCATGAATGATGATTATGACATACAAGATAATATAAATAAAGTATGTGTCAATAATCATGATGTCATGACATAAAACATAAACCTAAATACACTCATGACATTAAAATTAAACCTAAGCATTATCATGACATTTAAATAGTAATATGAAGCATAATGTCATGACATGGTATATACAAGCAAAGCATGACAAATAAAGTGTAAGGCATAAAAATACCTAAATTTTAATATTAATTGTCATTTGTTAGAATTAAACTCAATTTGCCATAATACCACTCATCTCCCAAGGGTGCCAAATATCCAAAATGACACACTATGACTTCTAAACCTAATTGTGTCAATTTTGATTGACTTTTCAAACTTCTTGAATTTTATTGGCACATCCTAAAATCCTTTAGGATATGAAATTAACTCTCATTTCCAAGGTATCACATAACCTTGAAAATGTCCTAAAGTGTCAACTTTGCTATGGTTAGGTTAATTACCCATTCATTCAAGGTTGACACGACCTAACCCATCTAGCATGAAGGAATCACATTCCTAGGAATCTAATACCTATTGGAGCTCCTTGGGTTTACTAGGTATTCACTAGGGATATCCTCCCTTAGTCCCTTTTTAATGACCCTTTTAGGCTTGGTAGCCTTGGTCAATTGGGTCTTGCCTAGGTCAACTCTAGGGGTAACTCCCCTTGTGACCATTTTAGTGGCTTTCTTAGGTTTCATAGAAACCTTGACCACTAGGCACCTACCATGGTTAATCTTAGGGATGACTTCCCTAGTAACCTTGACTTTCCTAGACCTATGAATGGTTCCATAATCAAAAGGAACACTATTGTAGGTCTCCTTGGGCTTAGGTTTGTGACCCAAAAAATTTTTGCCCCTAGATGGCTCTTGCCTCCTAGACCTTAGATTTTGTCCATTTGACCATTGACTTGGATTTTGCATCTTCCTAAGGGTCTTCTCTAATTTTTCAAGCCTTGACCTCAAGGCTTGATTCTCTAACTCTAATTTTCCCAATTTGAAATTTTCATTCTTTCTTTGGGAAAGATTCTTTCTCTTAGGCATATGCCTACCCTTCTTAGGGTTAGTGCCTAAATGATCCTCTACCTTCCTAATGGCTTTTTTAGGTAGAATTGTTTTAGGGCTATTGTTTCTAGATTTTTTCTTAACCCTAAATTTATAAGATTTAGCACCTAAGCAATAAGATATATTTCTAGCTTGCTCTTTATGATTATGTACAATTGCAAGTGAATTGAAAGCATGCTTTTCATCTTTACATAAAGAATGAGCATTATTAAAATATACCTTAAGGTTTGCCTTAGCTCCTTTGCCCTTGCTAGGTTGTCTTCCATTAGGGCATGGGCTTCTATAGTGCCCCTTTTGATGTCATTTGAAGCAAATGATGTGGTCCTTGCTCTTTGACTTTGTCATCAACTTCCTTGACCTTTGGCACGACTTGTGTCGTCTTCTTTACCCGTTTCGGACACTTACTCTTGTAATGTCCTACTTCCCTATGTTAGTAATATATGAGAGATGTCATAAGGAAATCGCCTTATGTTTGAACCATTTATATGATAAATGAAGATTCACTATTTGAGTATACATGTTTTCATGTATTTGATTAGATCTTAAACTCATTTACTGAATATCCACGATACGATTCACAGCATGAGAGAATTTGTGATTGGATCACAACTAGTGAGTATCTCTACATGTGTAGTTGTGATGTATCAAAATTATCCCTAGTCGATGAATTGATGGATTTGGACACCATTGATTCTATCGAGACTAGCACGAGGTATACTCCTTGGTGTATCCAAGCAGCCGATTCTCACTGGCTGGAGACATTATGATGTCCGGAGTTAATCGTGGATGCTAGTTATAGTAACTGTTGGATTTCCGGCACCGCGGCGTGTGTGTGTTCGATCACGTTTCGTAAACATGAACACAGCGGAAGCAATAAAAATAATAAATCTACATTTATTACAACACACACAACACACACATGCATATTACAACAAGTGTAGACATAACCGTAAATTTAAATTTGCAATAAAAGGAAATTTATCTACGTTATACCTTTCGTATGACGTGTAGCGGGAATGGCATCAACCGGAACGATCCTCGCTAGAATCGTCTCTATCCGTATCCACGCCGAGTTCCTCGGGATGACTTCGCTAAGCTACGAGCTTCGTCTTCGTACGGGTTACTAGGCTCGTGTTGAAGACGACGTGATCGAGAGATGATCACGATCCGAATCCAAATTCGGATCCTAATACGAGTTCTCAAAACTCGCTTCTCCGGAGAGGTATTCGTCAACCAATTGGCGAATCCTTCGTCCTCCACCTCAGAGGATTACCGGAGATCGAATCCCCGGTAAGTTAGCCGCTGTCGGAGCTCTAACCGTCGTCCAAACGACGCTCCGACGAGAGGAGAACAAGCTGTCCAGAAAACTGGACAGCTTTGGTGGAGGTGATAGGCGCCGGCCAACCAAGGGAGATAGAGCTCACCTTGATGCCAAACTTGAAGGAGATCACCGGAGCACTAACCGGCAGCAGCTCGACGCCGGCGAGGGGGAAGGAAGCAGCCTTCTGGACGCCGGTTGGAGGAGCTTTGGGCGGCGGCAATAGGTTGGCGCCGAGAGCTCCAAGGAGGAGGTGGGCGGCAACCTTAGGGCTAGGGGTTTTTGGATTAGGGCTTAATTATCCCTTAAGCCCTCTTTTATAGAGAACTAATTCTCTTAATGGTTATTGGATCATAACCATTAGGCCCGTTAACACGTTCCATTAAGATAAGTTAAAATAAACCAAACCATGATGGTTTATTTTAAGTTAAAACGAACCGAACCAACTTTTGGTTCATTCGTTTAAAATAAACCAAACCCTTTGGTTTATTCTCCTCTATTGGATTAGAACCAAACCATTTTGGTCCATCCATTATGTCTTCATAAGACACGGCTCATCCACGCTTCCATTGCGCCTGAAATGATTTCATGCTCGCTCCATGTTTGGTCCAACCAAACATAGTTTCTCTCGGTCTGAGAATCTCCTTCTCAAGCTCGTTTTAAATCCTTCGGATTACGCTCGTTGTGCGTGTGACCAAATAGGTTCTCGGTTTATGTTGGTCATCTATAATTAACCATTAATTATAGAACGATCATGAGTGGCACCTAGTAGTACATCATGATCCCCAATTAATCGAAAAGATCAACGGTTGATCCAGAACTATTTCTGAAACCCTTCAGCAGCTCGAATGATTCGTGCCCCATTCCCTTCACTCATCTTATACCCACTTGGTTCAGGACATGGTCTATAGTGTCGATCCCCACTAAGTGACTCGTCACACCTAGCCCAAGTATCATTTCCTCGTCCTACGGATTCTAGTTACTCCACATGTATCGAAGAGTACCTTACTCTAAACATGTAATGCTTTGGCCAAAGACTTTAGTAACAATCAGACGAGAGGCCATGGGTATACATCTCCTCGCAAGGAGTGGTGAATCCTTTATAGGCTATTCAAACACCTTCGATCACTTCGACTTATACCCAATCATCCCGGGTCCACATCTCCTTAGAGATGTTTGCTTAAGATGTCAAAGCATAAGTCTCCATGATCAAGATGACTTGAATACCGCAAGTCAAAGGAACATCGCACTTAAGCCATAGTAAGAACTTCATTGACATATCTATATATGAAGAGAACCATATGAAGTCTTACGGATGGTCACTCCAATGAACTAGTTACCATAACTAGCATCCACGATTAACTCCGGACATCACTATGTCTCCAGCCAGTGAGAATCAGCTGCTTGGATACACCAAGGGTATACCTCGTGCTAGTCTCGGCGAATTGATGGTGTCAAATCCATCGATTCATCGACTAGGGATAATTAGATACATCACAATTACACATGTAGAGATACTCACTAGTTGTGATCAATCACAAATTCTCTCATCTTTGTAGAATCGTATCGTGGACATTGATAAATGAGTTTAAGATCAATCAAATACATGAAACCATATATACTCGAATAGTGAATCTTCATTTATCATATAAATGGTTCATACATAAGGCGATTGCCTTAGGACATCTCTCATATATTACTAACAGACTCCCACTTGGCCTAATGCCAATCGCTCGATATATACCATAAGCTCGAACATGACCCTCAAACTTATTTTGAGGTAATGCCTTAGTCAAGGATCGCTAAGTTCCTTTCGTTAGAATTTTCTCGATTTGTATTTCGTTCCTCTTATGATCTCTCGATAAGATGATAGCGGCGAAGCACATGTTTGGATCATTGATGAGACCACATCAAGTTTAGAGATGAACTTCTTGATCCAAAGCTTCCTTCTTTGCTTCCAAAGCGCAATGTATTCTGCCTTTAGTGGCGAATCCGCTATAGCGTCAAGCTTGGAACCTTTCCAACTTATTGCGCCTCCATTCTAGGTGAATACATACCCAATGAGACATGGAATCATCCTTATGCATCTAAGTGGCATCATCCGTATACCCACGTATCACCATGTACCCTTCTCCATATATTAGGAACACATCCTTAGTTCTTCTCAAGTACTTAAGGATCGTCTTAATAGCCACCCAATAATCCATTCCTGGATCAGACTGGTATCTGCTCGTGACACTCAGAGCATACGATACATAGGGTCTCGTACATAACATAGCATACATGATAGATCCTATTGCGGATGCATAGGGAATCTTACTCATGCAAATCCTCTCGTCTTCTGTGTGAGGACACATAGACTTCGAAAGGTGTATCCCATGCCTGATGGGTAGAAAACCTTTCTTGGATTCCGACATGATAAACCTCTTTGCTTTTCGGTCTATATATGTAGTGCGAAAGACCAAAGCATTTGATCTATCTCTATAGATCTTAATCCCGAGGATGTAGGTTGCTTCTCCCAGGTCTTTCATGGAGAATGTCTTGGATAACCAAACCTTAACTGACTGTAAGACTGAAGCATCGTTTCCTATAAGTAATATGTCATCGACATATAATACTAGGAACACGATTGCACTCCCACTAACCTTCTTGTACACACAAGGTTCATCTGGATTTTGTGAGAAATCAAACTTTTTGATTATCTCATCAAAACGGATATTCCAGCTCCTGGATGCTTGCTTCAATCCATAAATGGACCGTCGCAATTTGCATACCTTGGTTTTATCAACCGATGTGAAACCCTCAGGCTGTATCATATACACGTCCTCGAGCAGGTTTCCATTAAGGAAAGATGTTTTCACATCCATCTGTCATATCTCATAATCATAATGAGCCGCTATGGCCAGGAGCATCCGAATGGATTTAAGCATAGCTACAGGCGAATAGGTTTCGTCATAATCAACACCTTGCTTTTGACGATATCCTTTCGCCACCAATCTAGCCTTATAGGTAATCACATTACCATCCATGTCGGTTTTCTTCTTGAAAACCCACTTGCACCCTATAGGCTTTATGCCTTCAGGTGGGTCAACCAAGTTCCAAACTTGGTTTCCATACATGGAATCTATCTCCGACTTCATGGCACCAAGCCATTTATCCCTTTCTGAACTTGTCAGCACTTCTTCATAACTGGTAGGCTCCTCATCATCAATGAGTAACACGTCGTTCGATTCACTTATGAGAAATCCATATCTCTCAGGAATATTGCGTGTTCTACCAGATCTACGAAGATGTGGTGTTACAATAGGTCCAGCCGATTGCTCATCACTATGAGTTGTCGGCTGTTGTCCTTCACCAGGTATCTCATTAATGTCTATTTGAGTCTCTCGAGCCTCCTCAAGCTCGACGACACTCCCACTGTTTTCTTGCAAGAGAAACTCTTTCTCTAGAAACACAGCATGCCTTGAAACAAACACCTTTTGTTCCACAGGATGATAGAATTGGTAACCCCTTGTTTCCTTAGGGTATCCAACAAATAGACATTTATCAGACTTAGCATCCAATTTGTCTGATACAGTCCGCTTCACATAAGCAGGACAACTCCATATCTTCAAGTAAGATACATGAGGTTTCTTACTATTCCATATCTCATATGGAGTAGTTGAGACTACCTTGGTAGGCATTCTGTTTAACAAGTAAACAACTGTCTGAAGTGCATAGCCCCAAAAGGACTTGGGAAGAGTCGCATGATTCATCATTGACCTGACCATGTCCAACAAGGTCCGATTACACCTCTCAGATACACCATTATGCTGTGGTGTATATGGCGGAGTCCATTGAGATAATATACCATTGTCTCTTAGGTAATCAAGAAACTCCTGACTCAAGTATTCACCACCTTGATCCGATCGAAGTATTTTAATACTCTTGTCATGTTGTTTCTCTACTTCATTTCTGAATTCTTTGAACCTTTCAAAGGCTTCAGACTTGTGTTTCATCAAGAACACATACCCAAACCGTGAGTGATCATCGGTGAAGGTAATGAAGTAGTTATAGCCTCCTAATGCTTAAGTTGACATAGGTCCACATACATCAGTATGTATTAGACCTAGTAACTCTCCCACTTGTTCACCTTTTCCAGTAAAAGGTAACTTAGTCATCTTGCCTTTTAAGCATGATTCGCATGTATCGTATGAATCCAATTCAAACGATTCCAGAATTCCACATCGGTGTAATTCGGACATGCGTTTCTTGCTTATATGGCCAAGACGACAATGCTACATATGAGAGTCTAATTTATTATCCTTTCGAGCACGCTTGTTGCTCGCTTTGATATTGAAGATGTCACTGGATACGTCCAACGTATAAACACCATTGCTTAAAGTTCCAGTCCCATAAAGAACTCCATTCAAAGTTATGTAACAACAATTGTTACTAAAAGTCAAATGGTACCGATTTATATTTAAACAAGAAATAGAAATGATGTTCTTTATCAACGAAGGAACATAAAAGCAATTGTCCAGTTCTAAGACAAGTCCTGTAGGGAGTTTCAACAAATGCGTTCCAATGGCGACTGCAGCAACCTTTGCTCCATTCCCAACACGCAAATTTGACTCTCCCTTGACGAGTCTTCTTCTATTCCTTAGCCCATGTATGTCATTACATATATGTGAGCCACACCCAGTATCCAATACCCAAGTGTTTGAGGAAATAGAATGGCAATCAATAACGAAGATATCTGAAGAAGATGGAGCATCCGATGCCTTATTCTTCTTCACGGACTCAAGATAAATCTTGCACTTTCTTCGCAAATGGCTCTCCTTGCCATAATGATGGCAAGTTTCCTTTTGTGCTAGTTCTACCTTCTTAGCCCTTCTCTTCTTTCCCTTACATTGTTCCTTTGACTTCCTCTTAGAACCTTTCTTGAGGAATCAACTATGACCGTCCTGCTCATGCTTCTCGAGAAGACTCCACAGTCTTGTTCGTATTGAGTAGTACCACGGATGAACCTTCTAGCATCTCGGTGAAGAGGAGCTTTGAGACTTCGAACCTTTCGAATCTCACTTGCTCATCAACCAACTCACAAAGATGAAGGACTACGATATGAGCATCCATATGCTCATGCTGCTTTCGTAGCTTGGGTTCCATCGCGGCTAGCATGATGCAACTCATTTGTTCAGAATCACTCACATGTTTCTGATAGGCCAACAATTGGTCCAGAGTTGCATCGTCACTAGGACAGGCGGGAAGAGGCGCTTCGAGGACATTTGCAAGCATTTCAACCTTGAGAACAATTCTCAAGCTTCTAAGCCAGTCCAAGAAGCTCGGCCCAGTCAATTTATTCGAATCCAAAATGGAACGCAAATTCAAAGACATCATGATCAATCTTAGAAATACAAAACGAGCATATATGAGAAAATGATTTTTAAAATGCATCAATATACATTTATAAATCCCATTCATTTTTCGAATTTCAAAAACCCCAAAATCACTTCGGGAGATCGTAGGTCCATCTCCGAATGGGCTGATATCCATCGTAGTTATGAACAACCTTGGAGAGAGTCCAACAAGTCATTCATAACTACGATGGTAGGTATCAACTATACCGATTGCATATCACGTATATGCAACTATCACAATGTGCTATCAACTCATTGAATGTTAACACATACATCGGGTTGTTAACACATTAACAAGTATGCATCATATGCATAGCACCCAACTTCACCTCCCTTTACATCGACCTTGGAGAGAGTCCAATAAGCCGATGCTCCAGGTTAAAGCCAACCCATTAATCGGGAAATAGTTTTAATATGGTTAGAGCGCATTCAACCAATTAGCCCAGCTTGGAGAGAGTCCAACAACCAAAGCTAACGATTGACCTCTGACTCTTACTATATTAGTATTAAACTATTCCATGGTTTGAAGATGTTCGGGTTCGAGCCGGGCTTGGAGAGAGTCCAACAACCCAAACAAGAAACGGAACTCTGGTTCTAACCATATTAATGGAAGGTGTAGGCTTTAATATTGTTTAAGGGTTTTTATGTCTCATCCTCTTTGCATGCAAATAACTATTATCTACATGGCATGACATACATGGCATACATCTACATGTCACGACACGCATGGCATAATGTTATGCATCTAATGCAATTACATGGCATACAATTATGTCATGTATATAATTTCCTTATATGTCATAACTATTTATGGAAATAAAATATGTTTAAGATTTGATTCTCCAAATCAAATCATAATTAAATTAAGAAACAAATTTCCAAATCTAATCACATATTTTATTCATGGAATTATTTGATTAAGGAAAATCTATTTAGGAAACCAATTTCCTAAATTATTAAAACTACTTATGGAAATAAAATATTTTAAGATTTGATTTCCCAAATCAAATCATGATTAAATTAGGAAATAAATTTCCAGAATCTAATCAAATATTTTATTTATGGAAAATATCAATTTCCATAAATACTTCCAACTTTCCAAAAGTGGAAGATTTCCATAAATACTTCTAGACTTTCCAAAATTAAAAAATTTCCATAAATACTTCTAAATTTCCAAAATTAGAAAATTTCCAGAAATACATTATGACTATCGCAAAACCATTTTTACGATTATGTCGAAACACAACCTGGGCTCTGATACCCTTTGTTGGGTTTAACAGTGGCGTGTGTGTTCGATCACGTTTGTAAACATGAACACAATGTGGAAGCAATAAAAATAATAAATCTACATTTATTACAACACACACAACACGCATGCATATTACAACAAGTGTAGACATAACCGTAAATTTAAATTTGCAATAAAAGGAAATTTATCTACGTTATACCTTTGTATGGCGTGTAGCGGAAACGCATCAGCGGGCGATCCTCGCTAGAATCGTCTCTATCCGTATCCACGCCAAGTTCCTCGGGATGACCGGCTAAGCCATGAGCTTCGCGTCTTCGTGCGGGTTACTAGCCTCGTGTTGAAGACGACGTGATCGAGAGATGATCACGATCCGAATCCAAATTCGGATCCTAATACGAGTTCTCAAAACTCGCTTCTCCGGAGAGGTATTCGTCAACCAATTGACGAATCCTTCGTCCTCCACCTCAGAGGATTACCGGAGATCGAATCCCCGGTAAGTTAGCCGCTGTTGGAGCTCTAACTGTCGTCCAAACGACGCTCCGACGAGAGGAGAACAAGCTGTCCAGAAAACTGGACAGCTTTGGTGGAGGTGATAGGCGCCGGCCAACCAAGGGAGATAGAGCTCACCTTGATGCCAAACTTGAAGGAGATCACCGGAGCACTAACCGGCAACAGCTCGGCCTTGGCGGGGAAGGAAGCAGCCTTCTGGGCGCTGGTTGGAGGAGCTTTGGGGCGGCGGCAATAGGTTGGCGCCGAGAGCTAAGGAGGTGGGCGGCAACTTAGGGCTAGGGGTTTTTGGATTAGGGCTTAATTATCCCTTAAGCCCTCTTTTATAGAGAACTAATTCTCTTAATGGTTATTGGATCATAACCATTAGGCCCGTTAACCCGTTCCATTAAGATAAGTTAAAATAAACCAAACCATGATGGTTTATTTTAAGTTAAAACGAACCGAACCAACTTTTGGTTCATTCGTTTAAAATAAACCAAACCCTTTGGTTTATTCTCCTCCATTGGATTAGAACCAAACCATTTTGGTCCATCCATTATGTCTTCATAAGACACGGCTCATCCACGCTTCCATTGCGACTGAAACGATTTCATGCTCGCGTTATGTTTGGTCCAACCAAACATAGTTTCTCTCGGTCTGAGAATCCCATTCTCAAGCTCGTTTTCAATCCTTTGGATTACACTCGTTGTGCGTGTGACCAAATAGGTTCTCGGTTTATGTTGGCCGTCTATAATTAACCATTAATTATAGAACGATCATGAGTGGCACCTAGTAGTACATCATGATCCCCAATTAACCGAAAAGATCAACGGTTGATCCAGAACTATTTCTGAAACCCTTCAGCAGCTCGAATGATTCGTGCCTCATTCCCTTCACTCATCTTATACCCACTTGGTTCAGGACATGGTCTATAGTGTCAGTCCCCACTAGGCTGACTACGTCACACCTAGCCCAAGTATCATTTCCTCGTCCTACGAATTCTAGTTACTCCACATGTATCGAAGAGTACCTTACTCTAAATATGTAATGCTTTGGCCAAAAACTTTAGTAACAATCCGACGAGATGCCATGGGTATACATCTCCTCGCAAGGAGTGGTGAATCCTTTATAGGCTATTCAAACACCTTCGTTCACTTCGACTTATACCCAATCATCCCGGGTCCACATCTCCTTAGAGATGCTTGCTTAAGATGTCAAAGCATAAGTCTCTATGATCAAGATGACTTGAATACCTCAAGTCAAAGGAACATCGCACTTAAGCCACAGTAAGAACTTCATTGACATATCTATATATGCAGAGAACCATATGAAGTCTTACGGCTGATCACTCCAATGAACTAGTTACCATAACTAGCATCCATGATTAACTCCGGACATCACTATGTCTCCAGCCAGTGAGAATCAGCTGCTTGGATACACCAAGGAGTATACCTCGTGCTAGTCTCGACAGAATTGATGGTGTCCAAATCCATCAATTCATCGACTAGGGATAATTCCGATACATCACAATTACACATGTAGAGATACTCACTAGTTGTGATCCAATCACAAATTCTCTCATCTTGTGAATCGTATCGTGGACATTCAGTAAATGAGTTTAAGATCCAATCAAATACATAAAACATGTATACTCAAATAGTGAATCTTCATTTATCATATAAATGGTTCATACATAAGGCGATTGCCTTAGGACATCTCTCATATATTACTAACAGTAACTAGTTCATTAGAGTGACCAGCCGTAAGGCTTCATATGGTTCTCTGCATATATAGATATGTCAATGAAGTTCTTACTGCATCTTAAGTGCGATGTTCCTTTGACTTGCGGTATTCAAGTCATCTTGATCATCAAGACTTATGCTTTGACATCTTAAGCAAGCATCTCTGAGGAGATGTGGACCCGGGATGATTGGGTATAAGTCGAAGTGATCGAAGATGTTTGAATAGCCTATAAAGGATTCACCACTCCTTGCGAGGAGATGTATACTCATGGCCTCTCGTCGGATTGTTACTAAAGTTTTTGGCCAAAGCATTACATGTTTAGAGTAAGGTACTCTTCGATACTTGTGCAGTAACTAGAATCCGTAGGACAAGAAAATAATACTTGGGCTAGGTGTGACGTAGTCAACCAAGTGGGTATAAGATGAGTGAAGGGAATGGGGCACGATTCATTCGAGTTGCTGAAGGGTTTCAAAAATAGTTCTGGATCAACCGTTGATCTTTTCGATTAATTGGGGATCATGATGTACTACTAGGTGTCACTCATGATCGTTCTATATTTAATGGTTAATTATAGACGACCAACATAAACCGAGAACCTATTTGGTCACACGCACAATGAGCGTAATCCGAAGGATTTAAAACGAGCTTGAGAATGAGATTCTCAGACCGAGAGAAACTAGGTTTGGTTGGACTAAACAAGGAGCGAGCATGAAATCATTTCAGTCACAATGAAAGCGTGGATGGGCCATGTCTTATGAAAACATGATGGATGAACCAAATTGGTTTGGTTCTAATCCAATGGAGGAGAATAAACAAAAGGGGTTTGGTTTGTTTTAAACGAATGAACCAAAGTTGGTTCGGTTCATTTTAACTTAAAATAGACCAACATGGTTTGGTTTATTTTAACTTAAATTAATGGAGCGGGTTAACGGGCTTTTGGTTATGATCCGATAACCATTAAGAGAATTTGTTCTCTATAAAATAGGGCTTAAGGGTTTTGTTAAGCCCTAATCCAAGCAACCCTAATATTGCCGCCCACCTCCCTCTCTTCTCCTAGTCTTGCCGGCGCCCAACTCCTTGCCGCCGCCCAAGCTTCTCCAACCAGCGTCCAGAAGCTGCCATCCTCCCCACTTGTCAGAATCTAGCTATTGCCGGAGGAGCTCCTGTGATCTTCCTTGGCTCCGGCGACAAGGTGAGCATATACCTTTCCTTATTTGGCCGGCGCAAGGTCTCCACCAAAGTTGTCCAGTTTTCTGGACAGCTTGTTTCCTTCTTGTCAGAGCATTGTTTGGACGACATTTGGAGCTCCGACAGTGGTAGCCTTGACGGGGATTCAATCTCCAGTAATCCTCATAGGTGGAGGATGAAGGATTCGTCAAACGGTTGACGAATACCTCTCCGGAGAAGCGAGTTTTTGAGGACTCGTTTTGAATCCGAATTTTGATTCGGATTGTGATCTTCTCTCGATCACATCATCTTCGACATGAGGCTAGTAACTCGTACGAAGATGAGACTCGTGACTTTGTGAAGTCATCCTGAAGATACTCGGCGTGGATACGGATAGAGACGATTCTAGTGAGGATCGTTCAGTTGATGCCTTTCCCGCTACAAGTGATATGTCAGGTATACGTAGTATAAATTTCTTTTATTGCAAAATTTGAATTTACGGTTATGTCTACACATGTTGTACTATGCATGTGTGTGGTGTGTGTGTTGTAATAAATTAGATTTATTATTTTATTTCTTCCGCTGTGCACATGTTTACGAAATATGTTCGAACACACACTCGCCACGGTGCCGGAAACCCAACAGTGGTATCAGAGCCCAGGTTATGTTTCGACATAATCGTAAAATTGTTTTGTGATAGTCGTAATGGTATTTATGGAAATTTTCTACTTTTGGAAAGATAGAAGTATTTATGGAAATTTTTAATTTTGGAAAGTATAGAAGTATTTATGGAAATCTTCTACTTTTGGAAAGTTAGAAGTATTTATGGAAATTAATATTTTCCATAAATAAAATACTTGATTAGATTTGAAAATTTGTTTCCTAATTTAATCATGATTTGATTTGGGAAATAAAATCTTAAAATATTTTATTTCCATATGTAGTTTTGATGATTTAGGAAATTTGTTTCCTAAATTGACTTTCCTTAATCCACACTTTCCACAAATAAAATATGTGATTAGATTTGAAAATTTGTTTCCTAATTTAATCTTGATTTGATTTGGAGAATCAAATCTCAAACATATTTTATTTTCATAAATAGTTATGACATATAAGGAAATTTTGTACATGTCATAATTGTATGCCATGTAATTGCATTAGATGCATATCATTATGTCATGCGTGTCATGACATGTAGATGTATGTCATGTATGTCATGACATATAGATAATAGTTATTTGCATGCAAAGAGGATGAGACATAAAAACTTTTACTCAATATTAAAGTCTACACCTTCCATTAATATGGTTAGAACCAGAGTTCCGTTTCTTGTTTGGGTTGTTGGACTCTCTCCAAGCCCTGCTCAAACCCGAACATGTTCAAACCATGGAATAGTTTAATACTAATATGGTAAGAGTCAAAGGTCAATCGTTAGCTTTGGTTGTTGGACTCTCTCTAAGCCGGGCTAATTGGTTGAATGCGCTCTAATAAAAATATTTCTCAATTAATGGGTTGGCTTTAACTTGGAGCATCGGCTTGTTGGACTCTCTCCAAGGTCGATGTGAAGAGAGGTAAAGTTGGGTGCTATGCATATGATGCATACTTGTTAATGAGTTAACAACTCGATGTATGTGTGAACATTCAATTAGTTGATAGCACATTGTGATAGTTGTATATATGTGATATGCAATCGGTATATTTGATACCTACCATCGTAGCTATGAATGGCTTGTTGGACTCTCTCCAAGGTTGTTCATATCTATGATGGATATCAGCCCATTCGGAGATGGACCTACGATCTCGCGAAATGATTTTGGGATTTTTGAAATTCGAAAAATGAATGGGATTTATGAATGTATATTGATGCATTTTAAATCATCTTTCTCATATATGCTCGTTTTGTATTTCTAATTTAATCTATTGATCATGATGTCTTTGAATTTGCGTTCCATTTTGGATTCAAACAAATTGACTGAGCCAAACTTCTTAGACTGGCTTAGAAACTTGAGAATTGTTCTCAAGATTGAAAAGCTTGCAAATGTCCTCGAAGCGCCTCTTCCCGCCCATCCTAGTGACAATGCAACTCTGGACCAATTGTTGGCCTATCAGAAACATGTTACTGATTCTAAAATGGCGAAATGCATCATGCTAGCCATGATGGTACCTGAGCTGCGGAAGTAGCATGAGCATATGGATGCTCATACCATAGTCTTTCATCTTTAAGAGTTGGTTGATGAGCAAATGAGATTCGAAAGGTTCGAAGTCTCCAAGCTCCTCTTCACCTCTGAGATGCAAGAAGGTTCATCTGTGGTACTGCTCAACATGCTGAAGACAGTGGAGTCTTCTGTGAAGCATGAGCAGGGGATGGTGTTGTAAGTTAATTCCTCGAAGAAAGGTTCTAAGAGGAAGTCAAAGGCAGTGGAGTCTTCTGTGAAGCATGAGCAGCCCGATTCTGGTGTCCGAAAAGCTCTTTGAGATTGAGCATCATGTCATAAGCTGTGAGCATGGCTTGATGTTGATGTTGCAGTACATTTGACATAGATGCCAAAATGTAACACCGCGTCATCTCATCGGCCTTTATCCACTTCTTATAACTCTCTTTCTCCTTTTCCACAAAATCATCTGCAGGCTTAGGAGGGTACTCTTCGAGGAGTACATATTTGTATTCCTCAGCAGTCAAGACAATGTCTAGATTCCTCTTCCAATCAACATAGTTGGGTCCAGTAAGTTTATTCTTTTTCAATATCACAGCAAGCGGGTTGAAAGTCATTTTGAAAGAAAACCTAAGAATCACATAGATCAAAACATTAGATTTCAAAAAATTATTGATTCCTCAAACAATAAAATTTTAAAATCAACCAACACCTCAAAACACCGAGAATATCGTATGTCACGATAGTGTGGACGTATACAAATTCTACATTTGTAAGAGGAGGTTTTACCCATTAATTTTACTATCTTGTCAACCTAACTTTTTGACAAGTAAAATTAATAGTTGGTTCCTCTTTGGCCCTACAAATAAAAGCAGTGACTCTGATGGGGAGGATGCTTATATTTGTATCTAAGTGTTCACCATTACTCGGTACCAAGGTAATTATCTCGGGTTATGTGCCTTTCGATGGAAAAGTACACACGCTCCTTAATAATTCCCTATAACCATATTCGACCTTGTGATCTGCAAACAAATTCATCCGATGGGGAGGAAGGCACTCAGAGCCGACACGTAAATTTGTTTGCATCACATGTCAAATTGTAATAGAGGCCGTGGGAATTTATAAAAATATCCCTCTCCCACTTAGTAATTTGAAATTGAGGAATTTTTTAGCCTACGACATGCATATCAAACAATAAGCAATAAATATGAAAAATAAATTATTTTCCAACTATTATGGCTTTTGTCTTCAATATGTCTCCCGTCGCATTGCCTTCTCGTCCGCTCCTCCTACGCCATGTACGAGCCATCCGGAGATCCAAGCCGAGACTAAAAATTATTTTAATTTACATCCATCGATCCTATAATCCACGAGGGAGTGTACATAAAATCTAGATCGAAAGTAAACTAAAATAGAAAGAGTGGCTAAACAATGTCGTATCTAATTTACAAAAAATTAAATACTAGCCTCGTCAACCCCGAGGATTCAACAAAATATACACATACAATCACATACACACATATGGCCATAATAGTCGGATCTTATGCCTGCAACCAAAGAGTTAACCTACGCATATCCTACTATTATCCAGCACATATAATATATGGAAAAAAATGCATAAGAGTAACCGAATCCTAAACACACAAAACCGGAAACTTTGGCTCTGATACCAATTGAAGGGTTTGATCCGTGAGGGGAAACTTCGCTTCCCTTTTCAACTTAGTCGCTTGTTCATGGCGATCCCTTCGACGTCCCCGGATAAAAAAAAATTATCCTGGACAAGAGGGATTGCCCAAGCAACCTTGTCATCGTCGTGCTATTCGTTTAGGGTAGTCACTTGAACAAACTTGTTGTTCAAGCGACCAACCTCTATTCTACGAATAGCCGCAGAATAGACGATGTACGGATCGTCGGCTTTTGTGTTTATGTTTGGGATCCAAGTATTATTTAGCCACAAAACAGAATATATATCATGCATATAATTGAAAAACAAATATAAACATGCAACAAATGAAAATAGAGAATCGATATACCTCTCGATCTTCTATTGTATGACCTTCCTCCTTTCGGACGTCGTGTGGGCGATGATCTACCAAAAGTTGAAGCTCCTAGATCACCAATATTCCTTCCTTGCTCGTTCTGAGCAAGAGGAAGAATAGAAACAAGATCCTTCTCCTTCCTTTAGCCAACCAACAAGCAATAAGCACCTTGCTTGCCACCGGCCAACAAGGAGAAGGGAAACAATGGTTGCCGGCCAAAAGCTCCAAGATAGGACCCTAAGCCTTGGTTCCACCGGCCAAGGAGAAGGAGAGGAGGGAGTTTGGACACCGGCCAAAGTGATGAAGGGGTTGTATGGGCGCCGGCAAGCTTGAGGAAGAAGAAGATAAGGAAATTGTTTCCTTATTTGGTGTCGCCAAGCTCCAAACCCTAGCCCCTTGCTTCTTGCCGCCAACTCCAAAGACCCTTGCTTCTCTAATAATCTCCACGCCAACCCTAAAGGCTCCTTTTATAGAGTTTAGGGATAAGCCTTGTTTTAATCTCCACCATTGGTTCTAGGAATTTAATCTCAACTGTCGGATCTAGAGATTTAATCTCAACCGTCGGATCTAGAGATTTAATCTCTACCTTTGGATCTAGAGTTTTGTTTCTATCCATTGGATCTAAGGTTTTGTTTCTATCCATTGGATCTAAGCTTCATGAGATTTTAATAGGCTACAATAGGGACCATGAGGAGGAGTTGGATCTTGGCCACCCAATGGATCAAGCCCACATAAAGTCTGATCCATTAATGATAATCCAATTCACTAAAGGATTATCATTGATCTACCTCACCAACCCCCATAAGTTAAGATGGGCTCTATATATTATATGTACATTTTCTCCCCGTGTTTAAGATCTCGAATGTCCGTCGATTAATTAATTTACTGACCATTAATTAATCAACATCTAACTCCATGAGTAGTACCACTCAACCTTTTCATCATGCCGGACCAAGTCCACTTGCAGGGTTTACATGATGAACCTTATGAGCTCCTCAAGGGGACATCATCATCCTAATATATAGGACACGGTTTCCTCCTATAATCAACGGCACACCATATAAATAATACCATTTCCCAACTTACCGAGTCTATCGATTTAATCTATAAATCTCATCCATTGGTAAATCAAAGAAATGAATACTAAGTATATGTGCCCGTTATTATATCGGGATTAAGACCATGTATAATATAATATCTGAGGTACGATTCGATTATGTAGTCAGCAATAAATTGAATCACCTCTAAGTCGGTCCTGCTCAATACACACAAAGTGCACTAGTGTGATTCTATGGTCAAGACCAACCAATACCAAATCACACTACAACCATTCCAATAGTTTATCCAAAGTCATCTTGGTTGTGAGCCTTTACTTATACTTTACAATGAGCCGATAACATGATCTCCCATGTGACACCACACACCATGTTATCTACAATGTAATGTATTAGACAATATGCATAGCCATAAAATATGCAAACAATGATCATGTGATTCTTATTTCAAAATAAAGATGTTCATACAAAAGATAGACTTTTCAGTATACATCCCAACATCTACACTGCCAAGGTACATTTGGGCTTACATTGCCAAGACACACGCTTGGACTTTACGCTGCCAACCATTGGACTTATACTGCCAAGACCCCACCTTGGACTTTACACCGCCAATATCATACCCTTGGACTTCCCAAATTCCAAGTACCCATGACTTGGACTTTCACCACCAAAACTACACACTTGGACTTACGTGGCCAAGACTACACCCATGGACTTTCCATGCCAACACCATGTTGGACTTTCCAAATGTCAAGACCCATGCTTGGACTTTTCCTTTGCCACGTACTTGAGACTTGGACTTTCCCATTGCCAAGTATCCCACTTGGACTTTCCATGATATGGTCAACCCCTTGTCAACCATCTCCCTAAACCATTTCCAAATAATGATTAATCCATTGTCAAACATCAAAACAATAATCGAGTAAAACTCGAGTCTGGTCAATCGAGACCTGGACCGATTGCACTAATGTGAGCAAAACATATAGGGTTTTAGGAGTAGTTTTCGCTCACATCTCATTTCATTTTATGTTTGTTTCATGCATATTTTACTTTATTTTGCATGTGTTTCCTGTTTTCTTGTTCGGAGATCTGCTCGTTGTACTTTTGTGTGCAGGACAGCATTATGCGGGGAAAATGGTGTACTTTTGGAGCGAAAAGAAGACATTTGGAAGCTAGAACAGAATGACACACACCCTGTCCCTGTGAAAACACATGGCCTACGCCACATCGCCACACACAGCCTAGCCATGTGGATCCACATGGTCGTGTGGCACTGTGCGATTCCGATGCGATTTGATTATTTTCCAGGTTTCGGGGAGATCCAGGTTGATGTCTATATAAAGGAGGCTGCGCCTAAACCCTAGGGGGGAGGCACGATAGTCGGGATAACACTCCGAAGCCCTAAAAAGCTTTGAAAACTCGCAACGGGGAGGAAGGAAGCCGTCGGAGATCCAAGTTCTACACTTCAACGCCGGAGAGAAGAGCCACATTGCATTGTAATTTCTGTTCTTTGCATAATATCCATTGTCTATACGAATATGATCGTGCTTTGTGTTTCTCCTCTCATTTTTATGGAGCAGATTCTTCGATTCTAGGATTAGGGAGTAGTTTGTGTGCATAGAACATGTTATTCCAAATTAAATTTTGTTCTTGAGTTTGTATTTGCAATTGGTATTAGTTTAGACTGATATCTATGTGTTTTGGTTTTCTATCTACTGTGCTAGCCGATATGAGAGGTGACAACCCTCGTATCTGTAACGACCGTAAAATTTCTAGCAATTTTACAAGAATTTTTGGCTTGATGATAATGGGCTTTATGTGGGCTTTTTCAAAAATAAAAGAAAATAAGCCAAAAAGGATGCAAGGCCTAGGAATTGAACCCCAAACCTCTAGAGATAGCCAAACCCTATAGATGCATCCACTAACCAGAAGCCCAATGAGATGTTATTAGTAGAGGAATAGGGGAAATTATAGTTAGGTGTAAGGGAGATTAAGGGACTCTTCAAGTGAATAAATAGGGGGAATGAGGGGGCATGAGTTACCAAACTTGTTTTCTCATCCTCTTCTTCTTCCTCATCGAACTCTAGAGCTCCCCCTCTCCATTTCTTTGGCCGAACCCCATCCAAGCAAGGAGAAGGCTAGATTTGGCTTTCCTTAGGTCATCTTTCCACTAAAAGCAAAGCAAATGAAGTAAGTATCCCTCACCTGCATACGAGTAGCTTTCGGTTGATGTTTTGTGTAGAAACCTCTATGAACTATTCGGCCAACATGGGTTTCTTGGTGTTTTATTGAAGTTCTATACCTTGTTTTACATGCACATGATGAAGTTAAGATGTAGAATGAATTAGGTTAAAAGTTAACCCTAGAAACCTCTATGAACTATTCGGCCAACATGGGTTTCTTGGTGTTTTATTGAAGTTCTATACCTTGTTTTACATGCACATGATGAAGTTATGATGTAAGATGAATTAGGTTAAAAGTTAACCCTATAAACCTTTATGAACTATTCGGCCAACATGGGTTTCTTGGTGTTTTATTGAAGTTCTATACCTTGTTTTACATGCATATGATGATGTTAGGATGTAGAATGAATTAGGTTAAAAGTTAACCCTAGAAACCTCTAAGGACTATTCGGCCAACATGTGTTTTTGGTGATTAATTGAAGTTTTATTCCATGTTTTGTATGCATATGATGATGTTAGTGTGTTAGAGGGATTAGGTTAAAAGACTAGCCCTAAAAGCCTACATGGACCATTCAGCCACCCCCTTGTATTGATGTTTCAATGAAGTTTTATTCCATGTTTTGTATGCATATGATGATGTTAGTATGTTAGAGGGATTAGGTTAAAAGTCTAACCCTAAAAGCCTACATGGACCATTTGGCCACCCCTTGGTTTTGATGTTTCAATGAAGTTTTATACCATGTTTTGTATGCATATGATGATGTTAGTATGTTAGATGGATTAGGTTAAAGGTTTAACCCTAAAAGTCCCATGAACCATTCGGCCAACCATTGTTCCTTAACATGCTCTAGGTCGGGTTAACATGTGTTTTATATTTAGGTGAATTCATGTTGACTTGTGATATTAAATGATGCTAGATGAAGATAACATGCTTTAGGTTAGTGTTTACTTACTCTTGATGTTTATGCCTTATGCCATGCCCTATATGTATGTGATATTTAAGATAAGTTATGAAATGAAATACGATATGATTATGAAATGAGAAATGATATGTTCATGAAGTGAAGTATGATATGTTATGAATGAAGTATGCTATGTTTGCAAAATGAAATAAGATATGTTATAATAAAAGCATATAAGTATTTTACCTTCTGCATGGCTTGTACCAGGACCCTAATAAGGTCCAAAAAGGGATGGGCTCCTAAGATGCCCTAGGTCGACGGACTAAGATCGGGCCTAGGATGGGCTTCTATGTATGATTGCCCCTAGGTCGACGGACTAAGATCGGGCCTAGTACGGGATGGGCTCCAAGATGCCCTAGGTCGATGGACTAAGATCGGGCCTAGGATGGGCTTCTACGCTATGACGATTGCCCTAGGTCGATGGACTAAGATCAGGCCTAGTAACCTAGTAGGTTCGAGCTTGCTACCTCGGGTCTATTTAGGGATGCGCGCTATGATGATGAAGAAGTAGTACAATGCCGGGCCCAAATATGTTGAGATTTATGTTTACGTACCTATAATATATGTTTTCAAAAGCATCCTGCATATGTTTACATGATTTAATTGTTATGTTCACATGCTATGTTGATATGTCATATATATGTTGCATGTTATGTTTGACATGTCATGTTTATGCTACTATGTTACATATGATGTATGTTATGTTTGATATGTCATATATATGTTGTATGTTATGTTGATATGTCATGTATATGTTGTTATGTTACATATGTTGTATGTTATGTCTGATTAAGTCATATGTTTACATGATATGCTACTATGATATATAAGGTTTTTGTGAGTAGGACAAAATCTTACTAAGCCTATCTGCTTATAGTTTATCTTTCCCTCGTACTGCAGATAAGGGTAAGGGATGGATAAACTAAAGGGAGCAGCAGGAGGGGCCAAATGTGTGTGGTAGTGGCATGGTGGAGAAGATCCGTTATGTCCTTATATATATGTTTCCCTATGATGATGACGTTTATGGATGTCCTTATTTATGTCTCCTTATGATGATGATGTTTATGGACTTGAACTAAGCACTAAGTATCTATATATGTTATGATGCATGCTCTATGTTAAGAAGAAGTATCTATATATGTTATGATGCATGCTCTATGTTAAGAAGAAGTATCTATATATGTCAATGCATGTTTATGTTTAAAAGAAAAAAAAAGTGTAATGTATCTAAAGTCTTCCATTGTAAGTAGTAAGAAGTGTATATATGTACGGTCGCGTCACGCGCCGCCCCTCCGGACCCTTGGAAAAAGGGCGGGCTTGACAGTATCTATGATTTAGGAGAATTAAGGAGGAACCTAGGGGTTGGCCTCATCTCCTGTAACTGTGGATAGAAGGGTGTGATAGAATTGGAAACGATTCATCGCAGAGATTGATTTGGCATCCTCATACCGTCTATCCCGTCCTAACGCCAGGGGTTGACCTGGTAATGGCAGAGATAGCTCCCGATAGATACAACGGCTCATCGGGGAAGTGTATGATGTCCCTTCCACAAGGCCATAGTTAGACGTATAGACAACGCCCAATTAATAGCATGTTTTGCGACACACAAGCGAAACTGAAATCCTAGAATTCCTTCCAAAGACTCGTAGCAATCCTTTTCTTCTTTCGTGTGACACCGTATTGAGTTAGGACCGCCGACAACCCTCGCAATCACAACCATTAAAATTGAATTCCAAACAATAACGTCCACTTAATAAATCGGTACTCGAATCTCAGTCCCTGTGAGATCGATAATCTTTTTATTACTTGACAACATCCTTGCACTTGAGGGCGTTGAGCGTGAGCACACGCTTTGAGTCCTCGACGGTCTCCATCGCGAGATTTGAGGTCGCGTTCGCGTGCATTAAGTTTTTGGTGCCATTACCGGGGACTGATTGATTCGATATCGAATCAAGAAGTGGATAATTGGATCGGACTTAGGATTAGATTTATTTACTTGCTTTACTTTTATTACTCTCTTTTATCTTTATTTTACTTTATTTACTTCAGTTTTAGATTTTCCATATCTAGAATTAGTTTTTTTTTATTTTATTTTAGCAATAGTTTTACGTTTTATTTTATAATTAACTTTTCTTAATTTGATTCAGTGTTTAGTTAAATTTATTTTTTGTTTTAATTAAGTATTAGGTAATACTCCTAATTGTGTGGCTCGGTTCTTTGTATGCTTAGACGCCTAAGATCGGGAGGCCTGATTCTGATCGATCTAGAAATCGAACGAAACTATCATCATTGGAGAGATGAACAGAAGAGGATGGAGGATCAAGCTGCATCCGAGGTGAATATAGGTACCCGACTTTTGAGGGATTACGCAGTCCCTAGTGCTAGAGGATTTAGGCTGAGTATAGCTGGACCGTCCATTTCGGCAAACAACTTTGAGCTGAAATTGGCACTCATACACATGGTCCAGCAGAGTCAATTCAGGGGAGTTGCGACTGAAGACCCGAACAAGCACCTGGAGACATTTTTGGAAAGTTGCTCGACAATGAAGATCAATGGAGTCTCTGCAGACACGAGCCACTTGAGCCTATTCCCATTCTCATTGCAGGATAAGGCTAAGGCATGGCTTCACTCTCTGCCTTCGGGAAGCATTACTACATGGGAGCAATGTGAGCAGTAGTTCTTGAATAAATACTTCCCACCAAGCAAGACTGCACATGCGTCATCTAATAATGAGCTTCCATTAGAAGGAAGGGGAGTCCCTATTTGAAGCCTAGGATCGCTACAAGGGGCTACTCTACCAATGCCCCCATCATGGACTGGAAAGGTGGTTGGTGATTCACATCTTCTATAATGGGATCACGTACACCACAAAGATGTCCCTCAATTCTGCCGCCGGAGGAGCACTTATGAACAAGACTATAGAGGAAGCGGAGGAGCTAATAGAAGAGGTGGCCCAGAACCACCATCAATGGGATTCCGAACATAGTCACCCAGCTCCTGCCACGGGATGATATGTTGTCAACTCCATGGACCACATGGCAGCGAGGTTGGACGCACTTAGCAGATGGTTCGACTCTTTCAATCATATTTCTGTATGTGCGACCAATGACTTTGGAGAAGGAGCAGCAGCGCATCGGGAGGACTACTATGGAGGGCAGGGTGGCTTAGAAGAGCATATCGAACATGTCGATGCGGTTGGTGACAAAAATCAAAGGGTCAACAACCCATACTTCAGTACTTACAATCCAGGATGGAGGAACCACCCAAATTTTTCCTATAGGAATAACTCGGGAAATTTCCAACAATTGAGAGGAAATGGGCAACCATAGTTACCTGACACCTGTCTGGAGAATATGATAGAGAACTTCATTCGGATGCAACGGGAGGCGAATATTGAATTTCAGCGACGACATTCACAGACGGATACGATGATTGAAAAGTTAGGATCATCTGTAAGGGATCTTGCCAACAGGCAAAAGTCACTAGAAGTTCAAGTAGCTCAGATTGCCAACCAGATCTCCAGGGTACCAGGGAAACTGCCAGGAAAATTGGAGGTCAATCCGGTAGAGCAATGCAAGGCAGTGATGTTGCGAAGCGGAAGGATCCTAAAAGAGATGCTAGGCCGGTTGGTTACTGGAGCGGAGCCAATACCCGAAATACGGGAACCTTTGAGGAAGGCTGAGAAGGAAGAAGCCGGAGAAATAAATCGGGAACCTACCGCAAAAACTCAACCACCCCTTATTGTACCGTTCCTACAGCGGTTGACCAATGCAAAGAAGGATGCTGAGTTCGGTAAATTTTTGGACATGCTGAAGTCGATCTCAGTAGAGGTGCTGATACTCGAAGCGCTACACCAAATGCCCCAATTCGCAAGATTCATGAAAGATATTCTGGCGCATCGTAGGAAGGTCGAAAAGTCTAAAATAGTGGCCCTCATGGAGGAATCAAACGCTTATCTCCCGAACGAGACCACTCAGAAACTAAAAGATCCGGGGAGTTTCTATATTCCATGTTATATAGGGACAACTCTGATTAGCAAAGTCTTCTGTGACTTGGGCGAGAGTGTGAGCCTGATGCCCTATACCTTATGTAGAAAGCTAGGGTTGGGAAATTTAAAGTTCACCACTATGACATTACAACTGGCTAACCACACATACCGATACCCACTGGGGATTCTAGAAGATGTGCCTGTAAAGGTGGGAAACTTTACACTTCCAACCGACTTTGTGGTAATGGAGATGGAAGAGGATCCGAAGATACCTATCATCCTTGGGCGACCATTTTTAGCAACTGCCGGAATGGTCATTAACATCAGGAACCACAAGCTGACCCTAAAAGTAAGAGAGGATAAGATGGAATTTGAGCCTGCTAGTACGGAAAGTCATGGACCCGCGTCAGGGAAGTACATGATTCTAGCTAGAGCTAAGGAGGAAACCATATATAGAGTTCCTAAGATGGATGAATGGAGGTTTACAGAACCTCCGGAGCCGAGTTGAGACAATGGAGTAGAGTTGAGCTAAAAGACCTTAAACAAAGTGCTCCTTGTGAGGCAACCCAAGTTTATGAAGATTGTGTTTTGATTCTAATTCTACTTTGCGTAGCTGATACAAAGGGTGACATCCTTCGTATCAAAAACCTAGGAGAATCAAGGATGAGCCTTGCGGTTATCCTACCTCCCGTAATCGTAGAAGATAGAATATGATAGGACAGGATATGAAACAAGATCCACCTCTACATAGGGATTGTTAGGACATCTTGGTACCCAATAACCTATCTTAACAGAAAGGCCAAAGTAGGAGAGATTAACTCTAGAAGGGTTGAGGGACCTTAGTGACAGAGGGCTCCCAATGGTATCAACCTCTTGAGCTCTGATGATCCGAAAGGTAAACTTGGTTAGGAATAGGTAACTCCTAGTAGAAGCAAAAGTTCATCGGGCAATTACATATTGATCCTCCCTCGAGATCATAATTGGAGATCTCAACTCACATAATTGATAGCATGTTCCATGATGCACAAGTGAAATCGAAGTCCTAGAATCCTTTTTGAGAACTTTGAACCAGCCTTCCCTTCCTCCGAGTGACACCGTGCTAGAGTTAGGACTAGCGTCAACCTCGCAACCTATACTCTTAGGATATTAATTTCGAACAACAACATCCACTAGAGAAACGGTAATCGAATCTCAGTCTCTATAGGATCGATAATCTTTTATTACTTGATGACACCCGTGCACTTGCCGACGTTGAGCACGAGTGCGTGCTACGAGTCCTGACGATTCCCGTCGGAGATTTGAGAGTCGTGCTTGCGTGCATCACCAGCAGCAAGGATTCAACCTTCAATCTTCTAGATAAAACTTCCATACATAACCCAAAGAGCAAAGGAGATAAAGGGTCACCTTGCCTTAAGCCACGCCTCCCACTAAAGAACCCATAAGTTCTTAGCTATCACCTTGTAGAACACATTGCAACATGAAATTGGTTGATAGTCCTCCACCCCCGGGGCTTGATCCCCCTTTGGCACTAAAGATACCAATGCACGATTCCATTGTCTAAGCAACCTTCCCTCTCGAAAGAACTCCTTCACCGCTGCAACAAAGTCCAACCCCACCTATTCCAAGCGGATGTAAAGAATTTGGCTCCAAACTCATCCGGACCCTGCGCCTTGCCTTGACCAATGCCATGTAGTGTCGCCTTATTCTCTCCCACCTCCACCACCTTTACCAAACTTGCACTTTGGGCATTGTTTAAACATCTTCTCGGAAGACTCCCACTATCCATGTGGTTGCATGCCCCATTCTACCCAAGAAGGCCATAAAAATAGTCCACAAACTCCTTTGCAACTTCCCCTATGCTTGTAGTTTGATCCCCATCCCTCTTGGTGAGCGTCACAATAGAATTCCTTTTATTGTTCCTTTTCACCACGTCATGAAAAAATTTTGTACACTTATTCGAGCTCCAGAGATAGACATGTTTGGCCCTTTGTTGAAAGAATCTCTTTTCCACCTCTGCAAGTAGTGTAGCTCGCTTCTTGATATTCCCATAGCTCGAAGGGACGAATCCACCCACAAGAATACCCCTTTGCACCTCTTCCAACTCAGCTTTCGCTCTCCTTGCTTTCTCCAAAATGTGGCCAAACTCTTTCTTATTCAACTCCCTTAGTTTCCCTTTCAACTGGCCCAACTTACTCTTGAGAACAAACTATGCATTTCCACCAACCGGAGCAACCACTGAATCCTTCACAACCTGCTGGAAATCTCCATGAAGCGCCCACATGTTAAGGAATTTGAATGGACGATTCGGGGCCCTATCCTTTGCCATAGTATGCACAATACCACATGAATGATCCAAAAGGCAACCGAGGGTTGTGACTTCTGCATACGCATCAAAATCCGCCACTAACCAATGTGAATTAACCATGGCTCTATCCAATTTGCAAGAGACCAACCCATTAGTACAAGTAAGTCGACACCCGATGGAGTGAAGGTCCACCAATCCACAAACTCGGGAAAATATCTTGAAGTCCCTCATCTCATAATTTGTAACCAGAGCTCCACCTTGCTTATCCTGTATCGATAGTATGGAATTGAAGTCCTCCATAATCATCCACGGCTCTAAGATGCCCTCCCCAAGCTCCGAGAGTGCCTCCCATAACGGTCTTCGTGCAACTATAGAATGCAACCCATATACAAATGAAACCATAAAGCCTCATCCTGTGACCCAACATCCAATATGTGTGTGAATAAATTGCTCCGTTGTTGTAATGACCTCCATATCAACCCTTTGCAAGCCCCACAATATCAATATACGACCATGGTTAGACACACCAAAATTATGAGAATGCCCCATACCTACAAACCATTTGCCCATGATTTGATCGAGAAAACCTTCCACAAGCTTAGTCTCCAAGAGTTCCAAAACCTAAATATCTTTATGCTTAAGGAGGTGTTGCACCCCTCCTTGCTTTAGGGACTTGTGAAAGCCCCTAATGTTCCATGCCACAATCTTCATTTGTCACCCCCATGGACTGCTCACATTCGTACTTGTTGATCACCCTGCAAGGTCCTTGCCCCTACACTTGCTGCCCCTTTTGCTGCCCCATCTTTAGAGGTCGTATCTGAAGTGGAAGAAGACCCCTCATCTCTAGAAGAGGAAGCCAAACTTGTTGTCACATCCCCTGAAACAACTGACGATGACGAGGAGGAGTAGCCCCATTCCAGCAGTTCAGTATGGTCTGCCTCAACCGACGTTTGCTGCACTTCATCAGTCCGACCTTGCTCATTCTGATGTAAATTTGGCACTGCATCATGTGGTACTGTTGGGGCCTTTGCTCATCTACCCTCCCCCCCCCCCCCCCAAGGCAAGGGAGGCTCAACTTCAACTAGAACTGGGTTAGGTGCCACCACAATTGCCAATTCATTCTGCACCTCCGGACTTCCACCGTGAGGATCTCGATTAGTTAACCTCCATTGTTGTTGTGGCCGATTTCTACTCTTTCTCCATGGCATCCCTCGCCCCCTAACTGATTGAGATCGGTGTTGACCAGGATGATGGACATTTGACACCGATGAAGCTGCCTGTTCGTCAGGCTGAGGTTGCTGACCTGCAAGAGCTGGCCCCCTTCTACAAACTGTCGTCCGATGGCCAATTTTCCGACAAACCTCACACATATCCGACACCACTTCATATTCTATTCGAAGGTCCACTTGTGCTCCCATTGGCAATGTGATTGGCACTTTATGAATGTGCTTCCCAAACACAGGAATCTCCACCATCAACTGACCATAGACAAGCCGCTCATGAGTATGCGTCGACTTGTCGGTATACAATGACTTCCCTACCTCTGAACCGATCATACTCAACACTTTTTGTGACCAACAATCTGGAAGCAACCCATGGATTTGAATCCAAGTTGGGACGTGACGTCCAACCTCATCAAAAAGAAAACACCATGGCATAATCTTCAAGAGGACCGAAATTCCAAATGCAAAATTGGGGCCACCTTGCAAGACTCCATCACGATCCTCTTGGGTTTCAAAACGATATACCACTCATCCACTTTTGTGCATGAAAAAATTATACAACACCTTCCATCGCTCTGCTATAGCAATGACACCGCTGCGGCCAGGATGCGGCCCCATGAAGCAACCCACAAGATAAAAGCCCATGTTGTCCTCAACACTATAAAGGTCATCATACCCATACAAAATCCTCTCCCCCTTGGCTTTATATTGATCAAGATGCATATCTTGCTTCATTCTCCGATTATAATTATAAAGACCTGCCCAAGACACGCCCCGACCAACTACATCCCCGTCTCCCATAGCCCCCTCATCACCTGCTTGACTGTCCACCACTGCCTACTCTTCTTCCTCTGACCCTACATGCTCAACCTCTGCCAGTGAGACTCCTATGCTTGCTTCTTGAGCTCAGGGAGAAGGTCTCACGCCCCGAGAGCATGCCGAGCGGAAAAGCAAATGGACAGCATCTCCCCTGTACGTGGTAACATCTCGTGTTAATACAAGGCCCATAGGCCCACAACCACAACATAATAAGAAAAATATATATAAATGTAACCATAATAACACAACAAAACACAGCGGAAACATAATACAACTACATCACAAACTATGCATACCGGTATGACTAACACCAAACTCAGAAACACCATAAAAAAACCAGAAAAGAAAAGTACAACATTAGCAATGTCCAACACTACAAAACATCACATAAATCAAATCCATATCGGAACACCAACGATAACCCAAAAACCCAGAATCTTGGAGTTGAGATGAGACGATGCCAGCCAGCGGTCCTCCAAGCCGTCACGAAGACTTCTACCTGTTACCTGGGCGACAGAAAAACTCAGGGTCCGTGGTAGTGAGTAAAACTCAGCAAGTAATAGGAAAAAATATATATATATCAAATATCACATGTAATTCAACAGAAAAATCTACAAGTACATCAAGTAACACTAGCATGATAAACATATCCATGTATATACCTTCTAACCAAATAGCCAAGGTAAAATGCAGACATACCTGAAAGTCTGCTACACTACACCTATCCAATTATGAGCCCATAACCATAATGTATGTATATAACAGAAAATTTGGTCTAAACCATACAACATCATAAATACTAGTCAAGAATGCAATAGTCTAACCAACAAGTATACAGGTATTCGATATAACTATATAACAGATGCGGGTAGCATGTATGAAGATGATATACAACTAAATGCAACAAGCATATTACAATCAAATGCAACATCACAATAAACATATACATATAAATTGCATATATATATATATATATATATATATATATATATATACATATATATATATATATATATATATATATATACATACATACATATATGTATATATATGGCAATATGCAAAAATGTCATAAGATACGGCAATGCAGCATGCATGGTCATGTCGGCTCACCCTAAAGCTACCACGACCCCAGTGTGGCCTCGGTGGCTCGATATGACAACTATCCCAACTCAACACCAACTACTACTCTCGAGTGGCCGAGTGGGCAATATGATCGAGTAGCATATAAGTGTAAAGAGCAAGCTACTCGACGGGGGGGTGTCCCTACTGTTGGCCACTCTGATAGTCACTACCCATGAGTGGTTGAGTGCCACACACATAGGACTACGACACACAAATCCAACTACCACCGTCTATAGTGGTAGAGTGTGGCACCACAATGCTCTGCCCTCACACCGGTTACTTCTCCTATGAGAAACCGTGGAGGCAGGATGACTGACGACCCTCTCAACCATAAGGGAGACCACGTTGCCAGCATGCATGCAAATGACATGAATGCAGTCACACCAATAGACATCCACCACAGACTCTCTATTCTACATAGAGTCATACCAATCTGATCAACGCACTCTCTATCTTATAGAGAGTCGTACTCAACTAATCATGACACTCTCTATCCTATAGAGAGTCATACCAATCTAATCGACGCACTCTCTATCCTGCAGAGAGTCGTACTCAACTGGTCATAACAATCTAGGACCACCGGTCCATAGCAACACACTAATCAAAATATACCTGACCATTTACATAATACATGATCGGTAGTAAACATGCAACCTAAGGGTATTGGAATCAACCCTACGTTCAGGACATTACCTACCCATGGATGACCTCTTACCCAATTTACAATCAGGTCATCATCCGGACTTTACTATTTACACTTAACTAAACAAATCATAGGTTACTTACATCACATCTATAACTCCTAATCATGATGAAGTGAAACATGATAACAACAATAGAGTTTAACAGCCAAAGATAAGGTATCAAGCGCAAGAGTAAATAAGAGCGATGTCAAGGTAACATGATCATATATCTAAATCTGCATGCATTAAAACTACCTGACCAGGGTAGGACATTACCCACCTATTAAATAGCTCATGCTAGCTATCCACGCGTGCAAACATCTATCACCAATCAAGGTCCTGCAAAAGAACACATAGAACATTACTAAGTTCTATTTTACATCGAATGATTGAATTGAATACTACATTGATTATTATATTCAACTAATTCACATTCTCCAACCTTAATCAGATTAAATTCATCGTATTACTCATGCATCAACTCTAGCATCAACAATAAAGGTAATATATCCTACTTCATAACGTACCAAATCAACGCTTACCTTACAATAGTTGCAATCACCCATAGCTTCTTGATCCACATCTAAAATAGCAACCTATAACAATTAGATAGATATGCTGAATCATTAATTCAATTACTCTCCTCACCTAATCATTACCACGTTTCACGGCTGCCACCCAATACCACGACCAATCAAACTCTCCTTCCACAATCGCAGATACACAATTCCTGGATCTGCTCTAGGGAAACTGTTCAACTGCAGTCCCCTATTCCAAGCACCCTTCCTATCCAAAAATCACAACATCCATACAAATTCATCAACTATTCCAAACCAAAGCAGAAATAGAGCAAAGATTGCCCAACCGTATAAGCCTAAATCACTGAACAACCTCCATGGTTGATCACAGAACCTACCCTGCCACTGAATCTGCCCCTTGGATCCACAGAGCTACTACTAGCAATCAGAGGTGACGGCAGATGGAGAAAATCGTCAGTGATAGAGGGAGAGGCTGATGATAGCATCCATCGGACACAATAAAGATGGGGAGTCTTCTCTTGGTGGTCATCCTTGCTCAAGGCTGGCGAAACTGGCTATCAGTAGGTCAATGGCGGAAGAGAAGTGATGATCGCCTAGTCCGGCCGCCACTGGGTGGAGAAGGGATCGTCAACGCCCACGGTTGTCTGGACCGATGGAGTGCAGCAAGAAGGCGGTGGCGACGGTGACTAGCATTGCGACGGTGCTCGATCAGGAGAAAAGAAGGGCGGCTGTGGTGCTCGCGTGACTTGCCATGGTACCACGACCGACCGACAATTGAAGGGGTCGACGACGAGTGGGAAGAGCAGATCCGGCGGTGACAAGTGGAGAAGAGGCGATGGAGGTCTCTCAGCAAGGGCAATCATGATTGGGGAGGGGAAGAAAAAAAAATGAGAAGGAGGCGAGGAGTTGCGGTGAGTAAGAAGGGCTCGCACAAATGAGGAAAGAAATCGAAGGAAACCGCTCGGCCATTAAACCAAACGGGTCGAGTTTTAGGATAATGGTCGGGTTTTAGACTCCATTAAGGATTAAACCTATTTAGGTCTAATTAATCCCATAAGATCTAATCCTAGGTTAGGATTAAATTAAATCCCTAACCTCTTTCTTTTCTTTTTTTTCCTCGTAATTATGTTACTCTTTAGCCGTTTATTCGTGGTATTTTACAGAAGGTGTTGGATTCCCCCTTGGCCTAGGCATGGATTCCACATTAGCAGTCCCCCCATCCACCTCAGCAAACCCGTCCATAATAGGTTGCTCGTCCAAGTCAGCATCATCCCGTTGGCCCACCTATCCAATCGGCTTTGCCACCTTTGTAGCCAAATTCGCCATGTCATCTTCACTTGCCGCCTCCCTAACAGCCTTTTAACCAACTTGAACTTTCTCCTTGCCTTTCCTCCTAGCCATGATTGGGTGGAAGAGCCATCTAATCCTTGGGAAGATGGTTTCCACTCAACTTTGTCATGGAGACTTATGCTTTGGCATCCTAAGCAAGCATCTCCTTGGAGGTGTAGCCTCGAGATAGTTGGGTATAAGTCAAAGTGCACGAAGGTATTTGGATAGTCAATAGAGGATTCACCGCTCCTTAAAAAGAAGATGTATACCCTATGACCACTTGTCAAGATTGTTACTCAAATTTTTTGGCAAAAGCATCACATGTTAAGAGTATAGTACTCTTAGATGCATGTCTAAGTAATTTGAATTCACAGGATGATGAAGTATTACTTAGTGTTAGTGCAAGAATGCCCCAAGTATTAAAGTATTTTGATGTTTGGATAATCATTTATAGTTAGGAAATATTTATGATCTAACATAGATGGTTAAGTTACAAGAAAGTCCAAGTATGAATCTTGGCAAGGGAAGTCCAAGTGTGAATCTTGGCAAGGGAAGTCCAAGTGTGAATCTTGGCAAAGAAAGTCTAAGTGTGAAGACTTGACAAGAAAAGTCCAAGGGTGAAGCCTTGGTAAGAGAAGTCCAAGAATGTAGACTTGGCGGCATAAGTTCAAGCATTTAGTCTTGGAAACATAAGTCTAAGTAGATCTTGGCAAGGAAGTCCAAAGGTGAGTCTTGGCATCATAAGTCCAAGCATGTAGTCTTGGCGGCGTAAAGTCCAAGCGGACCTTGGGAAAGGAGGACTCCAAAGCATGAAGAAACTGGAGGAAGCTTTTAAAAGCAAGGGCAAGGATGAAGGAGTCGCGGACTAGAAGGGATCCTATAGGTGCAAGGTTGATGGAGAATCTAGAAGGTGTAGTCTACGCTTAGGGTGTGTTCTCAAGTATGAATAAGTCATACTTGAGGTGTACCAGTCGACTGGTATCTTAGACCAGTCGATTGGTCTCGAGTGTTTAGCACTCGAGGGTCCAGAAGACTTGGTCAGTCGACTAAAGTTATGACCCAGTCGATTGGTCAAGTAGTCGACTGCAAGTCAACTGCTGAACAGAAGCTCTGGTAGTCGACTTGTGTTTGATACCAATCAACATCCCTTAGTCAGTAGACTGCTAGGGTCTAGCAGTCGACTGGACTTAAGTGGCCAGAGCACGGATTGTTTGGCAGTCGACTGGGCTCCACCATTTGACTGCTGGTATGGGTAGTCGACTGGTCAAGTGTCCGTTGATTGGTGATGATCACAATCAGGCTTCATCAAAAGTCATTGGATCCGGTCAACAGTAGCACCAGTCGACTGATGGTATGCAACAGTCTACTGGAGTCGGGATCAACGGGTAGAATTGCCCAAACTCTATAAAGAGAGGCTTGGGGAGCTTGGAGAGGGCTAGTGATCTAATTTTAAACATTCGTACGAAGCTCTCCAAGCCTTCCTTTTAGTTTTCTAAGCTCTCTAACCTCTTCTTTCTAATCTTATTTCAAATCTTGTAAGAAGAAGAGTGTGCTTGTAAATAAGCCTTCTCCACCTTGGTGTGTTCATCAAAAGGAGATCTTAATGAAGGCTTGAAAATGGTTGATCCACCTTAAGGATTGTTATGGAGTAAGAGTTTCATCTCTGAACCACGTTAAACACCATTGTTAGCATTGTCTCTTTTATTTCGTTTCTAGTATTATTGTGTTTTTTCTTCCGCTAACATCATTGTAGAAACAAAAAGGGTTATTCACCCACCTCTAGCCATCCAAAGGATCCCCAACAAGTGGTATCAAAGCCTAGATCACATCGGAAGATCTAACCATCAACCGGAGCAAGATGACATTTAAAGAGGGTTATAGCACGGTGCGACCACCGTTCTTCGACGACAACGATTTTACATATTGGAAAGGTAGGATAGAATACTACCTTATAAATGATATTAATAATTGATTTAGTGTCATAGATGGATTTGAGAAATCAGCGGACGAATTTGGAGCGCCACTACCCACAAAGGATTGAACGAAGGAAATGGTGAAGAAAGCTCAAGCAAATGCTAAAGCAACAACAACACTTCAATACGAGCTTTTAAAAGAGCAATTGTGCAAAGTTGAACCATTCAACTCCGCCAAAGAGCTTTGGGAGAAGATCATTGAGCTCAATGAAGGATTCAAGGAGTCAAGGAGAGCCAAAAAGGATTTGTTGATAAGACAACTACAAACCTTTACCATGAAGACCCATGAAACGGTAAGTCAAATGCATGAAAGGTTTAAAGAGATTGTTAATGGACTCCATGTCATAGGTGAGAAATTAGACAACTGAGACTTGGTAAGGTATGTATTTTAAGCCTTTCCTAAAACCACCTTATGGCCATCAATGGTTGATACTTATAAGGTTTCTAGAGACCTTTCCTTGGTTAAAATTGATGAGTTATTTTGTGAATTTGAGTTGCATGAGCAATCTAACATGTCCTCCAAGGAGAAAAGTCTAGCTCTTTTTGTAGAGAAAATGAAGAAGGATAAGAAGGAGGTCTATTCATCATCCGAGTCGAAGGATGAGCCATCATGTAGCGATGAAGAATTATCGACTAGTGAAGTGGCTCAATAAGTCAAGAGGTTTGGTGGAAAATCAAGAAGACTCACAAATAAGGATATGAGGAGGATGTTCCAATCCTCAAAAGGCAAATCAAGTAGTAATTCTATTTCTAATACTAATGTTACTTACTATGGATGCAACAAAAGGGGGTATATCAAGCCAAATTGCTCGGAGCTAAAGAAGAAGGAAGGAAATGAAAAGAAGAAGAAGGACAAGAAGGAGAAGCAGAAGAATGAGGCTATGGTGGCTCAAACAACTTGGGACACTCAAATCGTGGAGGACTCATCCGATGATTATGAGCTTTGCCACATCACATGCCATGTGGCACTCATGGCATTAGGGAATGACTCCTATGAATCAAGCCAAGAAGAAGCCTTCTCTAGCAATGAATCGTCATCTAGTAATGATGAGATAAAATACTCACCTCAAGTAGAGCTTCTGTATAAGACTATTGCTTACCTTAAGAATGCATTGGATAGATCAAAATCTAAGGTTAAGAATTTGAAGGTAGAAATAAAAGCAATTAGAAATGAAGGATCTTTATGTGATGATTCATGCATGCTTAGGGAGGAAAATAAAAAACTTAAGATTGAAGTTTGTGAATTAAGGACATGTTTAGAAAAGTTTACTAATAGATCAAAATTTCTTGACATGATCCTTAGAGATCAAAGGGTCATTTATAACAAGGCTAGTATAGGATACAAACCTAAGGACAAGGAAGTAGATTATATTTTCCTAATTAATAGAAAAGCAACAATTAGGAGTAAGGTGAAGAAAGCTTGTATCCCAAAAAAAAATTTGATCAATATTTCCGGTCCAAACATTTGGGTACCAAAAGAGTTTGTTTTTCATGTTGTTTAGGTAGGTAAACCAAGTATGTGGATTGTGGATAGCGGTTGCTCAAGACACATGGCCGGAGATGTGAGTAAGTTCTCCACAATCGAGTATGTTAAGAGGAGAATCATGTCCTTTGGAAATAGTGGGAAGCTCAAGATTTTAGGTAGAGGCACAATTGAGGTATCCCCTAAAATTATCATTCACAAACTCTTATTAGTTGATAGCATGAAGTTTAATTTACTAAGTGTTAGTCAACTTTGTGATGCGGGTTATAAGGTAGAGTTTAAATCCTCTAAATATTTGATTAGACACAAAAACTTAGAAGATTGCATGTTAGTGGGATATAGAAAATCAAATATTTATTATGTTGATCTTTCATATGTTTCTAACATTTCTATCAAGTGTCTCATGTCAAAAGAAGAGAAAGGCTTGCTATGGCATAGAAGGCTTGGGCACATCAATATGAAGAACATAGCTAAGGTAGCAAAATTAGAGTTAGTAAAAGGGCTATCAAAAGTGAAATACATCTAGGACAAATTGTGTGATGCATGCTAAGAAGGAAAACAATCAAAATCATCACACAAGATAAAACTCTAACTAGCACTTCATTACCTTTAGAACTATTGCATTTAGATTTATTTGATTATCATAGCACTCCTTCATTAAATGGTAATAATTATTGTTGAGTTATAGTTGATGATTTTTCTAGGTATGCATGGGTTTACCTTATGATAAATAAGGATGATACCTTAGAAATAATCAAAGGTTTTAGCAAAAGGGTTGAAAATGAAAAGAATCTCAAAATGAATTGGATCCGTAGTGATCATGGTGGAGAATTTGAGGATTCAAATTTTTTAAAATTTTACTTAGAACAAGGGTACAAGCATGAGTTCTCTTGTCCTAAAGCACCCTAATAAAATGGGATTGTGAAAGGAGAAATTGTGTCCTACAAGAGATGGCTAGGAGAATGTTTAATGCATATTCCTTACCTAACTACTTTTGAGCGAAAGCGGTTAACACTGCTTTCTATATCCAAAACTATGCCTTAATCCATAGATTTTTAGGAAAAACACCATTTGAATTATGGAATGACACAATTTCTATAATTCACTACTTTAAGGTCTTTGGATGCAAAGTCTATATTTTAAACACCAAAAATAATCTAAGAAAATTTGAATCTAAGGCAAATGAGGGAATCCTAGTTGGATACTCATCCAATAGTAGAGGTTATAGAGTATACAATAAAAGGACTCAAAAGACTGAGAAATCCTCTTATGTTGAGTTAAACGAGTCTACTAGCACCTACCCAAGGAAGTCCTCCATTGATAAGGATATCAATGATAAAAATGAAGACATTACCCAACGACTTCAAAATCACAATTTAGGGGTAATGATCAAGGGGGAGGATTAGGAGGTAATGATCAAGGGGGAGGAAGAGGAGATTCCGATGATGAAAGGAGGAAGAATGATGTTAATAATGATCAAATTGAATGTGATTCACCTCCTAAGACCTTAAAGACTCATCAAAATCATCCTCTAGACCAAGTAGTAGAAGAATTATCACAAGGAGTAAGAACTAGGTCCTTCTATAGAGCTCCTACTAGTCAAGTTTCCCTTATCTCCCAAATTGAGCCAAAATCAATTAATGATGTCTTGTTTGATCCAGATTGGATATTGGAAATGCAAGATGAGTTCGCTCAATTTGAGAGAAGTCAAGTACGGAAGCTAGTTCCTAGGCCCAATGATAGCACCATCGTTATCACAAGATGGGTCTTTAAGAACAAATTGGATGATCAAGGTAAAATCACTAGAAACAAAGCTAGGTTAGTGGCCCAAGGATTTAATCAAGTTGAAGGACTTGATTATGATGAAACTTATGCTCCAGTTGCTAGATTAGAGTCTATCCGAATCCTATTAGGGTATGTCGCTCACATGGATTTTATACTCTATCAAATGGATGTGAAATCGGTATTTCTAAATGGGCTCATTAAGGAAGAGGTCTATATAGTGCAACCACCTAGGTTTGAAAATCTAGACTACCCAAACCATGTTTATAAGCTTAAGAAAGCTTTATATGGTTTAAAACAAGCTCCCCGGGCTTGGTATGAGAGACTCTTATCATTCCTCATCTCTACGAACTTTAGGAGAGGCCAAGTTTATCAAACCTTATTTTTAAAGTCAAAAGAAAAAGACATCTTTGTTGCCCAAGTGTATATTGATGACATTATTTTTGGATCAACAAATGATGAACTTCTCCAAGAGATCATCAAAAATATGAAAAATGAATTTGAAATGAGTCTAATAGAAGAGTTGACCTTTTTCTTAGGCTTACAAGTCAAACAAACTAGTGAAGGAACTCATGTCTATCAAACCAAATATGCTAAGGAAATTATCAAGAAATTTAATTTAGAAAATGCTAAGGTAGTGTCTACTCCCATGGCAACCAACACTAAGATAGACAATGATCAAGATGGAAAATTGATTGACTCAAAACTTTATAGGAGTATGATTAGTAGCCTATTATACCTAACCGCTAGTAGACCCGATATTTTGTTTGCGATAGGTATATGTGCAAGATATCAATCTTGTGCCAAAGAGCCCCACTTGATAGAGGTCAAAAGAATATTAAGATGCATCAAGGGCACTCTTAATGTAGGTTTATGGTACCCTAGCACTCAAACTTTTGATTTGATTGGGTACACCGATTTCGATTATGTGGGTTGTAAATTGAATCAGAAGAGCACTAGTGGTGGATGCCAATTTCTTGGATCCTCCCTAGTGAGTTGGAGTAGTAGGAAGCAACCTTGTGTTGCGTTGTCCATAATCGAGGCTGAGTATGTGGCCATGGGTGGTTGTGTAGCTCAATTACTTTGGATGAGACATACTCTAAAGGATTATGAGCTACACTAGTCCAAAGTTAAGGTTTATTATGATAATGTGAGTGATAATGATGTTTTTGTCGTGGTGCCATTACAAATTAATTATCAAACCCTCTCTACACTAATATAGCATAGTGAACAGCCCGGATCATTTTCCAACGAGTGTAATCAATAGAATAGTAAACTTAAGATTTCTAATTATTGCTTTGGATTTTCTATTGAAGATGGGGGTTTGGAATTTGAGCTCTAACCTACGGTTGCAAGGTAATTAAAACTCTAAACTAACATGCAACAACTGAATCAAACAGTGAAGGAATTAAATCAAACACTTCAAATGCAAGAATTAAAGCAATAAAAACTGGAAGAGGAATTAAGACAATCACTGAATGTACACAACTAAAAGAACTAAGTTAATCTAACACAAATGTAAGCATGATTAAATGTAGGCAGTGTTAACAACTTGATAACAAACATAATGAAACCATTCAAACACCAAGAAAATAATTGTTGGAAATCTGTGGAAGATGAAATCGACGTTGTCATGAAGGTGCTGGCCGTAAATGTGGAGAGCTACCGGAGCTGTGGAGCGGCTACCGGAGCTGCTAGTGGTAGAGCGAGATGATAACAGAGGGGAACCCCCACTCTGGTGGTTGTGGTGGTGATTGGACCGATCGGAGGAGAATTCCCACTCCGATGGTTGTAGGCGACTGTGAAATAGGCGGAGGCATGGGGCGAAATCACGTGAGAAGAAGATAAAGTAAACAAACAATGCAATAACTATAATAAAAGGTGGAATTCCAAATATAAAATCGAGTGACGATTCTCTACACCCGAAGGAGGGACCTTCCCTCTCCGACAACGACTATGACCCAAACAGCTTCCTCCGGCGGTGGATGCGGAGTTGCCCAATCAGTGCAGCAGGAAGGAACCGAAGGTGGAGGGATGTGAGCACTGCTTCAGTGGATGGTTGTCGGGACTGCCCAATCGGTGCAGCCGTTGGATGGTTTTGTTGAGGTGAAGCAGCCCAATCGGCACTGCGGGAAGGGATGGAAATCGGAGTACAGTGGTTGTGGAGCTCTTCACCGGCGGTGGACAATGGAGCGGCCCAATCGGCGCCGCGGGAAGGAGAGTGCATTGGTGGTGAAGAGGGAATCACCGGAATCCCAGCCGTATTTCATTGTCGACGAGCTGTCCGGAATCCCAACATCTCAATTAGTCGGCGAGGATGGGTTGGGATTGCTGTCGGCTCTCAGAAGGGAGGTCGTCAGAATCTACTGTCGGAGCTATCGCCACGGTCGACTGGAGAAGATGCCGCTCACGAGTGGCGAAGACGTCGCCGTCGCCGGCTCTGCTCACGTGAGAGAAGGAGAACTGTTCTGCGTGATGGAGAAGATGTTGTATTTAAGGGTGATTTTTGGTGATCATCCGATTGAAGCTCCTTCAATCCCAGCTGTCCATTAAAGCTAGGGTTTGATTAAGTTGATTAATCCATTAAGTTGGTTGTGCATCCAACGGCTCAAATTCCTTCGATTTTAAATGAACAAATCTGATCAATCTGAAGGGATAATCATGATCGATCGAATCTGGATAAAGGACTAAGATATCCAAATCCAAATGTACAGACTGGATCTCTCTGGATCTGGATAGATGGCTCAGAATCAGCTACTTTCATCGAACTGTCCATATTACTTAGATCTGATCCCTTGATTGACTTGCCTCTGATATTGATGAAGGGATCAAATTAAATCAGCTTGAAATGCCCAATATGGTCCTAGATGAAGTCATATTTTATCCAACTTGAGTCTAGTCCATTGGCTCATCTCGATCTCCTACAAACAAAGATAAAATTTGCATAAAGTCCAAAATTTAGGAGAATTTATAATAAGGTCCAAAAGATGATCCAACTCATAAAACATGCAAATAATCAACAATTAAACACATGAGAGGATTAAAAAAAGTGATATTAAGGACCAAAATAATACGACAAAATGGTAGTTATCAATTCCCCCACACTTATTCTTGCACGTCCCGAGTAAGTAAAGAAAACTTAATGCAAATTAAAGATATATTTCCCTAGCAATTCCCAATCATACATAGAAAATCATGAAAGAAAATTACCTAGGATTGTCAAATCTCAAAAACTCAAGCAATCATGGACTCAAATCTTACACAGGTTAACAAACATGGTGACTTCAATCCATCCTGAATAGACTGAGAATTACTAAGCCTCACAAGATAAGTGGTGGTTTCTCTCGCTCTCATAAGCATGTAATAGTGGAGTTCACTCAAGCTACTCATAGTTTATACACTACCATATGCTTGCTTTTCTTCTACCTTCACCACTATATACACATAAGAATGCACAATCACTGAAGGCTTATTAAGAATGTAAGGGAAATATGAAATAAAAGTAATGATGGTGTGAGTGCAAGAAAAAGAAATGAAGGAGACAAACAAAATAGTGGAAGATATGGAAATAATGGAATGCTACATAGATGAGTACAAGAAAACATTGCCCTAAAAAATTTTTTCTTCCAACCCAATAAGCATGTAAACAACCCTTATCACATTCTTCAATACAAATCTACTCATGATATACAATAGATCTCTTAATAGTTGCAACAAGGGATGTCACTAACAAAAATACTATCACACATGAATAAAAAAATGGCACAACATGTCAAAATTTTCACAATACTTTTTCTTTATTTTTATTTATGGGCGCCCAAATGTTTATTCTTTTTTTATAACTTTTTTTTCAAACTCTTTTTTTTCTGACATGTAGTGCACTGTTGGAGATCGAAACGGTCGGCTAGAGGGGGGTGAATAGCCCTCAATCGATGGATGTTGTAATTCGCTCGTTCTCGTTGCGTTGCTTGTCTACGATTATCGTTAGCGCAGCGGAAACAATAAAACAAGAATAATACTAACAACAATACAAGCACACCAAATACGCAAGCATATACGTGGTTCGGAACCAAATGGTTCCTACTCCACGGGCGAGCTCACCGAGCTCTAGTTATGCGCACGACACTAACTAAACTCCTTCTCGACTACACGTCGGAGGTGGAGAAAACTCTCACAAGCAATTACAACAGTAATGTACAAATACAATACAAAAGAAACACTTTTCACTGATTGCTTTTGATCACTTGTTTGTTGCTTGCTTTGATTGGCTCTTGAAGGACTGGAATGCAGCAGCAATTCCCCTCCAATAGCTCCACAAAAACCATGGCGAAATCCTCCCTCTTGCATCAAAGCGATTTCGCCCATCGATTGATGTTGATCGTGACCATCGGTCGATTGGTCCCGTAACCCGTTGTCTCACAACGGCGGATCCACGCTGGTTAAGTTCCAACGGAGTGTCATCGATCATTGCCATCCCTCGGCGGTCATCACCGATCTCAACGATCAGCGCCCTCCCTCGGCGATCGAATCGGATCGATCAACTTCAGTTCGATCGAACTGGTCGAACCCATACGACCTAGAGATGCCAGTCGACTGATGTCGGCTAAAACCTCAAACACAAAGTTGTTTGAGCGTCCGACACTCAGTCTTAGCCACTTGGCCAAGTCCACCTTATCCCTCATGGAGTTCCCCACCGAAGCTCTCTTCCCTCGGCCTACGTCCCTCGGATGCGCCAAGCGCACGACTTCGCAACGCCATCCTTCGTGTCTCATGCCCTAGAAGTATGCTTCCCTTTGGGCTCACTCCATTCGCTCCCCGTCCGGCGGTCCCTCGGATGCACCAAGCGCACGGCTTCGCAATGCCATCCTTCACCGACTCAAGGACCCGAGCCTAGTGAACTTGCCAAGTTCTCAAGACTTCCCAAATGCACCAAGCGCACGGCTTCGCAATGCATTTCTCACCAAGCACCAAGCGCACGGCTTCGCAATGCTTTGGACTTTCCCATGCCAAGGCTTCCCCCTTGGACTTCCACACCAAGCTCCATGCTTGGATTTTCCATGCCAACCCCATGTTGGACTTTCCCATGACAATCCCATGTCATGAGTTTTGTCTATCATCAAAATACTATCAAGGTACTGCTCGAGTCAACCTGGGCCGATTGCACCAACAATCTCCCCCTTTTTGATGATTGACAAAACTACCATCTCAAGTCTACCAATTCTCCCATATTGGCAATTCTCATATCCCAATGAGAATTCCAACGAACCCTAATTGGTAACTTGGTAACTTCTCCCCCTTTTTGACATTACATCAAAAAGGTCCTCCCCAAGGGTATGAGTGTCTCATATCCCAATGAGATCTTACAATCTCTCCCTTGGAGGAACACATGCCTACAATCTTTCTAGTGATCCCATATCACTTAAAGAGAGGCAACCCAATTTTCCTCCCATGAGGAAATACACATCCATCTTCCCATGATGGATACCTCCCCCTAGAGGCTTGCTCCCCCTTGACCATTGCACCAACAATGTCCTTGGAGAGTCCCTAAGCCAATAGGAACCAAACAAAATTAAGGCACAGTTCAACAATGAACTCTCATCCACCTTAAAATTGATACTCACCCTCAACCCAACTCCTAATCCATATCCAATGGATTTCCACCCTCTCTAATGCTCTCCCAAGCATATCCTAGGGTTAGGAGTGGTTAGGGACCAAAACACACCAACATGGGCCTAACCAACAATTTTCGATCAGGTCGTAAACTACGATCGACACTCATCACCGACCGCCTCCCGGCAATGATCGATAATCAGATTTAGTAGTCAATTTCGTAAATGACTTTTGAAATTCATAAGTAAATATACATAAGTAGATAAATCTTGAAATTTGGTATGTATACTAGTTATCATAAACATTATGGGTGAAAAATATTAGAAAATTATTTTACCCATTAAACTAGGAGATTGATACAAAGTTCAAAATTTAAGAAAAGCTTCAATAAAGAGCCCTCTTTGTATCATCTCATTCAATGGTGATAGCTATCAAAAGATAGGCTTCACCAATGTTTTTCAAAATGTTTTCAAAATGTTTTTCAAACCTTTATTTTCTTTTTCCTAAATATCTCACCAATATCTAGATGTGTAAAACACATACAAGTCAAATTTTTTGTGAGATGTGGGTTTTGTTTTGTTTATGTTCTCATGCATATTTCTAGGCAACATTAATTTGATTCCCTTCAAGTTGTGTCATAGTCCTTAACTCCATTTTAAACTATGCATGATATGATTATGGCATAACTATGATTTAGATAAAAACATATGCCAATATCATGATGTCATGGCATGTGAATGAGAACTAAGCATACATGACATCTAAAAATAATTCTAAACATGATCATGACATTTTATAGATAAAAATGAAAATGATGTCATGACATGGTAAGGCAAACAAATCATGGCAAGTAAAATATACTAAGGTATAGAATGCCTAAGTGTGAAAATCAATTTGCCATTTTTAGGGATTAAATATATTTTGTCTTAATGCCATTATTTCCTTAGTGTGCCAAAAACCCAAAATGGCACACCAATACCTCTAAGACCTAATTGTGCCAATTTGAATCATTTTAAAACTTCTCAAACCATATTGGCACATCCTAATGTGTCAACTCATCATGGCTAGGTTAACTACCCATCCACTTAGGATTGACACACCCTAACCCATCTAGCGTGAATCGATCACGCTTCTAGGAACCCAATACCTATTGGAGCTCCTTGGGTTAACAAGGTATTCCCTAGGGATAACTTCCCTAGATACCTTCCTAATGACCCTTTTAGGTTTTGAAACCATAGTCTTTTGGGTCTTACTTGGGTCAACTCTAGAGGTGACTCCTCCATTGACCTTCTTAGTGGCTACATTTGATTTCTTTGAGGTGTTAGCCACTAAACACATACCATGGCTAGACTTAGGGATGGCTTCCCTATTAGCCTTGGTTTTTCTAGACCTAGAAATAGTTCCATAATTAAATGGAACATTATGATAAGTCTTCTTGGGCTTAGGTTTGTGACCCCAAACCTTCCTTGCCCTTAGACCGTTTTTGAACCTTAGGTCTTGGCTTTTGGGCATTTGACCCTAGAATTGAATTTTCTATGATTCTAAGGGTTTTCTCCATTCTCTCAAGTCTTGACCTCAAGACTTGGTTCTCTAGCTCTAATTTTCCCATTTTTGAATTTTCATTAGGTTTTTGGGAAGGCCTCTTCTTCTTAGGCATGTGCCTAGACTTTTTGGGATTAATACCCAAATTTTCTTCTACTCTCCTAATTGACTCCCTAGGCAAGATATTTCTAGAATTATGTAACGCCCGCCCTTATCTGCTCTCAGGGCGGTGCTACTTTTTTTTTTTTTATAACATAACTTATATGGATCATTTCACAATCTACATAATCAAACATGTTATCATGTCATAAATCTTCTTTTATAGCATGCATCACATATCATAGACCTAATTAGCATGTTAACATATCATAACTTCTTTTATAACATGCATTACATATCATAATCATAATTAGCATGTTAACATATCATAACTTATTTTATAACATGCATCACATATCATAATCATAATTAGCATGTTACCACATCATATCTCATTTTATAACATGCATAACATAAAGATTAGAGAATGTAACTATTATTAACACGATCCATTCATGAGTTCTAACATATCAAACTTTCATAAGTAAGGTGAATAATAACATAAACTAAGCAACATCCAATATGGTACTAATAAATCACAAGTCATAAAAGCGGAAGCAAATGTCTTAAGTTGTTCATTGAGCATATAAATAAAAGCAGAGAGTAATAGGGTCTTTTTCCACCATGTCACTATCACACACACTCTGCCCCTCCTGCTACTTCCTCTAGTTCATGTTTCCTTTATCTGCAGTATATGGTCAACATAAACTATAAGCATATAGCTTAGTAAGATTCTTGCCTACTCACAAAAGCCACCAATTACCTCAAATAATTAGAAAACATAAGCATACTAGCATAAATAACATAAGCATTGCATAACAACACTAAACATCAGCATACTAACGTAATGAAACACAAGCATGGCATAAAATTTACATAAGCATGCTAAACATAATTAAATCTAAGCATGGCATAAATTAAACATAAGCATTCATGACGTCATCAGTCCTAAACATGCATAAAGGACATAATCATAAGCATTCTTAAACTTGAACATAAGCATGCACAATTTCATACAAGTCCTTTCTTTTCAAAACATATACATATAGATACTTCAACATAATCATAACATGAAGGGGGGCCCAGGCTAAGTACCACATAAAGCGCGTTCCCTAATAGGCTGGGGTACCTAGCCACCAGACATACTAGAGCAAGACCTCTTACGTCTTACCAGGGCAAGACCTCTTACGTCTTCTTATGTCCCTTGGATTTGATTAACGACCACCTAACGGGTCGGGTACTTAACCTCTTACAAAGTAAAATACTTAATTTTCTTTCCTTTCTTTCTTATCATATCATAAAGAATGCTCTTAATCCCCTAACTTAAAAAGGGAAGCATCTCCGTCTTATCTTATCATAAAGAGAGCTCTTAATCCCAACATAAAAAGGGGAAGCATCTTCTTAGACATTTCATAGCATATATGCATTCATAACATAAGAATACCCTAAAGGGGTCTTAAAGCATAAACATGTTCATCACATAGGCATATTTTATGGCATATTAAATCATAAACATGTTCATCACATAGGCATAAGTCATGGCATATTAAATCATAAACATGTTCATCACATAGGCATAATTCATGACATATTAAATCATAAACATGTTCATCACCTAGGCATAATTCATGGCATATTAAATCATAAACATGTTCATCACATAGGTATAATTCATGGCATATTAAATCATAAACATGTTCATCACATAGGCATATTTCATGGCATAATAAATCATAAACATGTTCATCACATAGGCATATTTCATATCATAATTTCATAAGGAGTGTTTTCATGCAACCCTAGCCCTAAAACCCTAGTTGGCCGAAACATTAGGGGCACCAAAACTTTATTTTTGTCACATAAAATTCATACCTGAAGGCATACAACATATCATAATTTCATAAGGAGTATTTTCATGCAAACCTAGCCCTACAACCCTAGGTGGCCGAAACATTAGGGGCACCCAAACTTTATTTTTTTGTCACATAAAATTCATACATGAAGGCATACAACATATCATAATTTCATAAGGAGTATTTTCATGCAACCCTAGCCCTAAAACCCTAGTTGGCCGAAACATTAGGGGCACCAAAATCTTATTTTTGTCACATAAAATTCATACGTGAAGGCATACAATATATCATAATTTCATAAGGAGTATTTTCATGCAAACCTAGCCCTACAACCCTAGGTGGCCGAAACATTAGGGGCACCCAAACTTTATTTTTTTATCACATAAAATTCATACATGAAGGCATACAACATATCATAATTTCATAAGGAGTATTTTCATGCAACCCTAGCCCTAAAACCCTAGTTGGCCAAAACATTAGGGGCACCAAAATCTTATTTTTGTCACATAAAATTCATACATGAAGGCATACAACATATCATAATTTCATAAGGGGTGTTTTCATGCAACCCTAGCCCTAAAACCCTAGTTGGCCGAAACATTAGGGTATCAAGCATCATATTTCTTTCATATATCATGTCCTACAAGAGCAATTATACTGCAGGTGAGGGAATCTTACCACTTATAATTTGGTTACCCCTTAATAAGAGAGAGACCTTGATTGGAGAGGAGACTAAAATAATAATCTTGCCCTAGAACCCTTCTTGGTGCTCTTGACCCTTAGATGGAGATTAGCCCCTTAGATGAACCCTTCTCTTTGCTTAACTCACTAGAGTGGAACCCTAGTTGGCTTTGGCCGAAACTCAAAGAAGGAGCCTTAGGGTTTCGGTGGAAGGAGGAAGAAGGAAGAAGAAGTGGTCAAGTGGAACCTTCCCTCTTCTTTATAAAGGGAGGAAGAGAAGTGTCTCTTCTCTTTTCATGCCTCTTCATTTACCCTCCTCACACTCATCTAACATTTCTCCTCTTTCTCCAATAGTAAGCTACTGCTGAGCACTTGGTCATCACATGCATGGTAAAAGTTAACTCTCACCAAGAGGTTTAAGGTTCAAACCTCACCTCTCCACTTTTATTCTTTTATCATCATTTTCCAGGATTCCATATATAATCTACTAGACATGAAATTAAATTCTATACAAAAATTTTGGAGAAAAATTTTTTTGGGGTGTTACAAATTATGAGTCCTAGGTTTGTCTTTAGTCATATGAACATGCTTGGCACCTAAGCAATAAACCTCATTATTTCTCTTAGCATGTTTTTCATTTATAATGGCAAGAGAACTAAAGTAATTCTTAGCATGCTTTTTGACTTTAGGAATTAAAGGTGCATTAAAAGAATTTACCTTAAGGTTAGCTTTAGAAGCTCCCCCTACATGAGTCACACCTTCTTGCCCTTTCTTCCTCCCCCTAGGGCATTGGCTTCGGTAGTGTCCCCGTTGGTTGCACTTGAAGCACACAATGTGCTCTTTGCTCTTAATTGAGGGAGCACCGGCATCGTTTGACTTTGGGTTGACTTTTGGTGTCGATGCCTTCTTCTTAGCCAATTTAGGGCATTTGCTCTTGTAATGCCCTTTCTCCCTACACTCAAAGCATATTATGTGATTTTTATTTAAAATAATAACACTTGAGTTACCTAGGGAGGTGGTGGAGGCCTCTTCCCATTCTTCACTTCTCCCGGATGTGGATGCTTTTTGTTCTTGCTCCGAGATGGAAGATTGCCTCTCCTCCCCCTCAATGCTAGAGGTGGAGGTCTCCACCAAGTCATCAACATCTTCAAATGTTGTGGGTTCTTCTTCCTCGGCATTTTCTTCTACTTGTGCCAGTTGGGAATTTTCTTGGAAATTTATTATCTTATTCCATAGTTCCCTTGCATCCCTATAATCACCCAATCTAGACCAAATAGTGTTAGGTAACAAATCACTAATCAATTTAATTACCTCGAGATTTGTCTTGAAGTTCTTGATTTGGTCTTGGGTCCACTTTGATTTTTCAATGGGCTTGTTGTGTTTGTCCCTAGGCATCTCAAAACCATTTTCTATAATAATCATATAATCAAAATCGGTTTCGAGATATACCTCCATCCGTTTCCTCCACCAAGCAAAATCTCCATCGAATTTTGGTGGATGGATGAAGCCGGCCATTTTGTAGTGCTCTCGCGGCGGTTAGTCCTTGAAGAGCGACCTCGGCTCTGATACCACTTATTGGAGATCGAAATGGCCGACTAGAGGGGGTGAATAGCCCTCAATCGATGGATGTCGTAATTCGCTCGTTCTCGTTGCGTTGCTTGTCTACGATTGTCGTTAGTGCAGCGGAAACAATAAAACAAGAATAATACTAACAACAATACAAGCACACCAAATACGCAAGCATATACGTGGTTCGGAACCAAATGGTTCCTACTCCACGGGCGAGCTCACCGAGCTCTAGTTATGCGCACGGCACTAACTAAACTCCTTCTCGACTACACGTCGGAGGTGGAGAAACCTCTCACAAGCAATTACAACAGTAATGTACAAATACAATACAAAAGAAACACTTTTCACCGATTGCTTTTGATCACTTATTTGTTGCTTACTTTGATTGGCTCTTGAAGGACTGGAATGCAGCAGCAATTCCCCTCCAATAGCTCCACAAAAACCATGGCGAAATCCTCCCTCTTGAGCTCCTTTTATAACCTGCATCAAGCTGATTTCGCACCCATCAGTCGACTGATCGTGACCATCAGTCGACTGGTCCCGTAGTCGTTGTCTCACAATGGCCAGATTCACGTTGGTTAAGTTCCAACAGATCACACATCAGTCGACTGATGGCACCCATCACCGATCGATCATCCATCGATCGAGCCGGGCGAAGCTCGACTCCATTCTGTGCGTGCAGACAAGTGTCACCGATCATCCCCTAGCCCCTCGATTCCCCAACAATGATCGGCGCTTCCTCGGCGACCGATCACCAGAACTTGGTAGTTGATCGAACACGGTCGAACCCATCGACCTAGAGCGATGATGGTTCTCCCAACGATCGCCCTCCCTCGGTGATCGATGATCCGAACTTGGTTCAGTCGAACACTGGTCGAACCCATACGACCTAGAGCAGTCGACTGACACCTATGTCAGTCGACTGATGTCGGCTAAAACCTCAAACACAAAGTTGTTTGAGCGTCCGACACTCAGTCTTAGCCACTTGGCCAAGTCCACCTTATCCCTCATGGAGTTCCCCACCGAAGCTCTCTTCCCTCGGCCTACGTCCCTCGGATGCGCCAAGCGCACGACTTCGCAACGCCATCCTTCGCGTCTCATGCCCTAGAAGTATGCTTCCCTTTGGGCTCACTCCATTCGCTCCCCGTCCGGCGGTCCCTCGGATGCACCAAGCGCACGGCTTCGCAATGTCATCCTTCACCGACTCAAGGACCCGAGCCTAGTAAACTTGCCAAGTTCTCAAGACTTCCCAAATGCACCAAGCGCACGGCTTCGCAATGCATTTCTCACCAAGCACCAAGCGTACGGCTTCGCAATGCTTTGGATTTTCCATGCCAAGCACCAAGCGCACGGCTTCGCAATGCTTTGGACTTTCCCATGCCAAGGCTTCCCCCTTGGACTTCCACACCAAGCTCCATGCTTGGATTTTCCATGCCAACCCCATGTTGGACTTTCCCATGACAATCCCATGTCATGAGTTTTGTCTATCATCAAAATACTATCAAGGTACTGCTCGAGTCAAACTCGAGTCAACCTGGGCCGATTGCACCAACATGCACTTCCCTATGCTCCAACATCAATCTCAGCTAAAAAGATAAAGAGCATGGCTAGCTCATGGTGATCAAGCATGACTTGCCTATGCTAACATTAAATTTCCCTGAGCTACTCTCTCCCTTACACTTAAATTTTTGTCCATCCTGGGCAAAACACTCATCTTGGAACATCCAAGTATTCCACATCCAGAAATAGAAATGGAGAAGAAAGTAATGGAAGGAAAGAAAAATGTAAGGATGAATGACTAGAATGTTATTCAATAAGCATGTGATGATAAAAGAAGTGAAAGGAAACAAATGAAATTGCCTTCATAATAATCATGCAAACCTATTTTTGTGTGGTCTCGAAAGAATCGAAGCAAGTTCTAGAGTTACCATAACCACAAGTGCACCACACACAAGCAATAAAAATAGGCTCAATCCTCACTAGGTAAACAAAAATAATCATCTCAATCTATCAACATAGAATCCATCACCAAGAAGAACAGCATGCAATCAAATAATCCATTCATGACAATAAATCCCAAAATTTGATAATCAAATTTAACTATCTTTCATGACTTCTAAGAAGATATAAAGGAATGCATAGAAAATTTATTTGAAAAACCCGATAAAACAAAAACTCAACAAACGAAACATAAAAACTAAAACAAAAAAAAACAAATGAAGTAAAAGAAACGTATATACAAAGAAAAAGAAAAGAAGATGAGATGGAGCAAACTCCCCTGTGGTCCTGGCGGTTGAAGAATATTTAGTAAGAGAAGTCACTCAGGTAGTGGAGTGCTCCGAGAGAAATCTCGTCCCAGTAGTTGAAGAAGATTCAGCTTTAACATCCACACCGGGAGTAGGATGGACTGAATGGGGGTGAGCGCCTTCATGGTGTGATCATGATAATTCCATGCTGCTCCCTCCGATATGATCACCTCATCATATGTAATCTCTGGTGGTCGTCGGCGATTCAGATAAAGTGTCCAGCCTTGGGGTTGGATTACTGCATTTGGTGTTAGGGCGTTCATCAGCAAAATTCTTGTTGGAGACTCTATCTCACGTGGGAGTGTTCAGTCTGGGGCTATCCAGCTATCCACCACTCCTGTCTCAACATCCTCAACATCTGAAACAACAGCAACTTCATCAATGAAATCACATCCATCAGTGTCCGAAAGCACATCACAGCACAATGGTTCATAGGAGTCCTATGGAATAGTATGCCTATCACCCACTCCACACTCCATCTCCCTAAGCGCGTCGATATCCACAAAAGTGGTCTCTAATGGAGGCTGAATGAACTCTTGTGCTACATCTGGCTGAAGGATGTTGCAATTTGATCTAGCTATTTGATCAATGATGTTAACTATCACCGTAGTCTCCATACTACTGATAATATGGACCCATGTTTCTCAAAAAAGATAACTCCTGGTCTTTCCTGAAACACCAATAAACAAATCAAAAGACACTATAAGTAAATATGACAAAACACATGGATATACATAAAATGAAAGAATGAAGCCCTAAATAATTTTTGTATTTTTTTTTGTTGGGAAAAATGGGTAAACAATCCTAAGTCAACTAAGCATCATTACACTCCTCGGCAATGATGCCAAATTTGATACGATGTTTTTGTCGTGGTACCGTTACAAATTAATTATTAAACCCTCTCTACACTAATATAGCATAGTGAACGGCCCGGATCATTTCCCAATGAGTGTAATCGATAGAATAGTAAACTTAGGATTTCTATTTATTGCTTTGGGTTTTCTATTGAAGATGGGGGTTTGGAATTTGAGCTCTAACCTACGGTTGCAAGGTAATTAAAACTCTAAACTAACATGCAATAACTGAATCAAACAATGCAGGAATTAAATCAAACACTTCAAATGTAGGAATTAAAGCAATAAAAACTGGAAGAGGAATTAAGACAATCACTGAATGTGCACAACTAAAAGAACTAAGTTAATCTAACACAAATGTAAGCATGATTAAATGTAGGCAGTGTTAACAACTTGATAACAAACATAATGAAACCATTCAAACACCAAGAAAATAATTGCTGGAAATCTATGGAAGATGAAATTGGTGCTGTCGTGAAGGTGTTGGCCGGAGCTGTGGAGCGGCTGCTGGAGCTGCTGGTAGTAGAGAGAGATGATAATGGAGGTAAATCCCCACTCCGGTGGCTGTGGTGGTGACTGGACCGATCGGAGGAGAATCCCCACTCCGATAGTTGTAGGCAGCTATGAAATAGGCGGAGGCGTCGGGCAAAATCGCGTGAGAAGAAGATAAAGTAAACAAACAATGCAATAATTGTAATAAAAGGTGGAATTCCAAATATAAAATCGAGTTATGATCCTCTACACCCGATGCAGGGACCTTCCCTCTCCGGCGATGACTACGACCCAAACAACTTCCTCTGGCGGTGGATGCAGAGCTGCCCAATCGACGCAGCAGGAAAGAACCAAAGGTGGAGGGATGCGAGCATTGCTCCGGTGGATGGTTGGCGGGACTACCCAATCGGTGTAGCCGTTGGATGGTTCTGTCGAGGTGAAGCAGCCCAATCGACACTGCAAGAAGGGATGGAAATTGGAGTACAGTGGTTGTGGAGCTCTTCACCGGCGGTGGACAACGGAGCGACCCAATTGGCGCCACGGGAAGGAGAGTGGATTGGTGGTGAAGATGGAATCACCGGAATCCCAACCGTATTTCGTTGCCGATGAGCTGTCCAGAATCCCAGCATCTCAATCGACCGGCGAGGATGGGCTGGGATTGTCGCCGGCTCTCGGAAGGGAGGTCGTCAAAATCTACTGTTGGAGCTATCGCCATGACTAATTGGAGAAGATGCTGCTCACGAGTGGCGAAGACGTCGCCGCCGTCGGCTCTGCTCGCGCGAGAGAAGGAGAACTGTTCTACGCGATGGAGAAGATGTTGTATTTAAGGGTGATTTTCGGTGACCGTCCGATCGAAGCTCCTTCAATCCCAGCCATCCGTTAAAGCTAGGGTTTGATTAAGTTGATTAATCCATTAAGCTGGTTGTGCATCCAATGGCTCAGATTCCTCCGATTTTAAATGAACGGATCTGATCAATCTGAAGGGATAATCATGATCGGTCGAATCTGGATGAAGGGCTCAGATATCCAGATCTAAATGTATGGACTGGATCTCTCCGGATCTAGATAGATAGCTCAGAATCAGCTACTTTCATCGGACGGTCCATATTGCTCAGATATGATCCCTTGATTGACTTGCCTCTGATCTTGATGAAGGGCTCAAATTAAATCAGCTTGAAATGCCCAATATGGTCCTAGATGAAGTCATATTTGATCCAACTTGAGTCTAGTCCGTTGGCTCATCTCGATCTCCTACAAACAAAGATAAAATTTACATATAAGTTCAAAATTTAGGAGAATTTACAATAAGGTCCAAAAGATGATCCAACTTATAAAACATGCAAATAATCAACAATTAAACACATGAGATGATTAAAACAGTGATATTAAGGACCAAAATAATACGATAAAATGGTAGTTATTAGTGAGTACCATCAATTTGACCAAAAATCTAATACATCACTCTAGGATCGAGCACATTGAAGTGAAGCATCACTTCATTAGAGATCATGTGGCAAGAGGGGATATTGAACTTAATTATATTGAATCTAAGTCCAACCTTGCTGATATTTTCACCAAGGCTCTCCTTGAAGCGGAATTTACATCACTTAGGAGAGAACTTGGTATGTGCTTTATTGAGTAGTGGTATAGGTTTGCATGATCCTATAGAAAATTCTAGGACTATACCTCAAAGTATCTCACAAAACACCTAAGAATCCATGATTTTTGTATTGAGCCATCTAGACATCATGTGTGATGTTAGGAAGATGCACTTGGTTTATCATGCTTGTTATGATTCATTACTATGAACGAAAGTGTCATCTAGAGACATTAATCCTTAATTGGACCAATCATTGGGAAGACTTGAATACAATTGATGTGCACATGGCTCTAAGAACATGGTTGAAAATGTAAAATAAATAACTTGTAAACTGTATTTATCATATTTTAATAAATAGTTTTTACTTGCTGAGCAAAAGTGGCACAAAGTTTTTGAAAAACCTTTAGAGCTTTTATTAGTTTTCAAGATTGTATCAATTTCAAAATCTGGAAAGATCTATTTTTAAAATTATTTTTCCTTGATTGAAAATGACTTGAAAAATGTGTCTATAAAATTTGGTGAATTTTTGACACTCCTAGATTTAGTTATGACTTTCTAAATTTCAGTTGAAAAATCAAACTGCATGATTCAAACATTTTCAATCGACTGCTATAGTAATCAGTCAACTAGTCTTATGCTAGTCGACTAGAGAATGCCTTAGTCGACTGCTCACTCTGTTGTTTGGTAGATTAGCTTGAATTCTTCATCTAGAGTTAAACCTAAGTTGTCCTAACTCTATGACATAATTAGCGCAACATTAATTTAATAATTTTATAAAGGATTAAGGGGGAGTAGGCCTAAATTGATGCACTGGTTAAGGGGAAGCTTTTCTATATCTACACCCATGATCCATGTGCATATGTTTGATTGTTGGTGCAAAGTTAGGTGATACTCTTACTTATGGTTTCATGCTTTGCTCAACATGTTATTCACACATGATAAAATATGTCTTGGATTAATGGGGAGCTTTAAGTATATTCTATACCTTAGTTCAAGACATAAACAATCTTATTCATAAATATCTTTATTTGATATTTGTCTTTCTTTTTTTAATGTGTGTCAAATGGGGAGAAGGCAAAATTTAAGTTAGATTCATATTGTGCTTTTATTGCATATCTTAAGACCTAACTTAAATTATTGTCAAACATCAAAAAGGGGAAGATTATTGGTGCAAGAATGCCCTATGTATTAATGTATTTTGATGTTTAGATCATCATTTATAGTTAGACAATATTTGTGATCTAACATGGATGGTTAAGTTGCAGAAAAGTCCAAGTATGAATCTTGGTAAGGGAAGTCCAAGTGTGAATCTTAGCAAAAAAAAGTCCAAGTGTGAAGACTTGACAAGAAAAGTCCAAGGGTGAAGCCTTGGCAAGAGAAGTCCAAGAATGTCGACTTGGCGGCATAAGTCCAAGCATATAGTCTTGGCGGCACAAGTCCAAGTGGATCTTGGCAAGAAAGTCCAAAAAAGAGTCTTGGTAGCATAAGTCCAAACATGTAGTCTTGTAGATGTAAAGTCCAAGTGGACCTTGGCAAAAGAGGAACCTAAAGCATGACGAAACCGAAGGAAACTTTTGAAGGCAAGTATAAGAATGAATGAGTCGCGGACTCAGAGGGATCCTATAGGTGCAAGGCTGATGAAGAAGCTAGAAGGTGTAGTATAGGCTTAGGGCGTGCTCTCAAGTATGAATTAGTCATACTTGAGGTGTACCAGTTGACTGGTCTCGAGTGTTCAGCACTCGAGGGTCTAGAAGGCTTGATCAGCTGACTGGGGTTATGACCTAGTCGACTGGTCAAGTAGTCGATTATGGGTCGACTGCTGAACAGAAGATCTGACAGTCGACCGGTGTTTTATACCAGTCGACTGCTATGGTTTAACAGTCAACTAGACTTTAAGTGGCTAGGGCACAAATTGTTCGGCAGTCGAATGGGCTTCACCAGTCCACTACTGGTAAAGACAGTCGACTTGTCAAGTATCCATTGAGTGGTGATGTCCGTGTTGATGCAAAGAGCATCACTTCTTGATTTTGATGTATGAACCATAGTTAAAGTTAGGACTTACTTGTGTTCTAATATCAGTGTTAAGTGTGCAGGCTTAACAGGAAGTCCTAGTAGGTCGTGTTGATCGGATACTAGGAAAATGTCTTGACAGATCAGAAGGACCGAACACTAGGCATGAAGTCTAGATGGGTTGAGTGGACCGGACATTTGGAATGAAGACCGGTTGGGTCCGGAGATCGAACAATCAGCAAAAAGTCCAGCTAGGTCAGGTAGACCGGACAGCTGATGGAAGCCCTGGTGGGTCAGATCGGATGTCAAGAATGGTAAGTCCGACAGGTAACCGACAGGTAAGCCTCGATTGGAGAGGTGAGGATGAGTCTTCTTTATGGGGACAAAGCTAGGCGTCGATCCGACGAAAAAATCCACATGGGACTTAGAAGTCGAGATCGAGCAGTATTACTACTACTATCATATTTGATATTATCTATTTGTGCTAATCTTGTTTTGCAGGGATCAGTCGATTGAATGGATTTTAGTAGACTAAAGTCCAGTCGACTGGGTATGGATCAGTCGACTAGATACCCAGTTGGCAGGATTAGCTAGTAATTGATTGAAGATCTGACAGTGTAGATGGAAAGTGTTTCAGTCGACTAGAAAGTTTCAATCGACTGAAGAAGCAAACTTCCCGATGCGGAGCGGGATGACCTAGAGTCAACTAGAGCATGTTCAGTCGACTGGAAGACCAGAGGTTCCATATCGACGGCCTGATGTGGAGTCAACTGGAAGGCATTTCAGTCGATTGGAAAAGGTTTATAAAACAAATGCTCGACCAGCTTCGACTAGAACACTGCTACTATGTCGAAGTGCTACCTCTATTCATCCTCGTCCACCAGAGCTTCATTTCCTCACAAAGACGCATTTCCGACACTCCGTGCCTACTTCGAAATTTCCATTAGTGTTGGTATAACTTAGCTCTTATTTTTTGTATTCATTTTCGCTTTGTGTACTCAATTTCAAAAGAGAAGGTAGAGTGTTACCTATCTCTAATTATTTGTAAAAAGCGAACTCCTCCGAAGTCGAGAGTTCTCGAGTCGGGGGGTATATAGTGATTGTCCATCGAGGTAGCTCTCGGAAGAACTATGGGCCTTAGAGTAGCAACCCGATTAGGGTTGTAAACCAAGTAAAAGAAGCTTACCTCTATCTTATTTTATTTCCGCTTCATACTCTTTAACGATTTCAAAATATAAAATATAACTTTTAAAAATCTAAAGAAAATTGTAACCTCCGAGATTCACCCTCTCTTTCAGAGTATTTCGATCCTATAATTGGTATCAGAGTGGGGGCGCTCCGAATTTGGTGCAACCACCATCGAGAGCATTAGAATAATTTTCTTTAATTTTCTAACATTAGAATAATTTTATTTAATTTTCTTGCATTACAATAATTTTTATTAATTTTTGTCAATTAGAATAATTTTTATTAATTTTTGTCACTTAGAATAATTTTTATTAATTTTTTTCACTTCAAATAATTTTTATTAATTTTTTTCACTTAGAATAATTTTTATTAAATTTTGTCACTTAGAATAATTTTTATTAATTTTTTTCACTTAGAATAATTTTTATTAATGTCTGCACTTAGAATTTTTTTATTAATTTCTGCACTTAGAATAATTTTTTATTAATTTCTGCCGTTAGAATAATTTTTTTATTAATTTCTGCACTTAGAATAATTTTTTATTAATTTCTTCACTTTGAATACTTTTTTTTATTTAAACAAATCTAAGAATAATTTTGATTTTTAATTAATTTAAATAAAAATTTAATAATAAAAAATTTATTTAGTAATGTCGCACTTAGAAGGGTATAGCACTGTTCGCCCTCCTCTCTTCAACGGAGAGGACTTTTCCTATTGGAAAAGGCGAATGAAATGCTACTTGAAAACCGACCTAGAGGTCTGGTTTTCGATTAGGAAAGGGTTTGTAGCTTCGGTAGATGACTGGGGAGAGTTGTTAGATTCGGAGAAATGGATTGTGGACATTAAGAAAAAGGCTCAAGTTGATTACAAGGCTTTAAACACCTTGCAATGCAGACTAACGAATGAAAAACTATGTCAAGTCAAGTTAGTTAAAAATTCTAAAGAATTATGGGATGAATTAATTAAATTGCATGAACAGGCTAACTTGAGTCAACTTGAGGATGGTTTAGTTTTGATGGCAGGAACGAAGAAAAAAGGGAAAAAAATCCAAATCAAGAAAAAGAAAAAGGAAGAAAGCATCTAAGGCAAACTTGGACAAGTCATCATCGGAAGAGTCGGGTGCGGAAATATCAATGACATGCTTCGTAACACTCATGGCGGCTGACGAGTTCGAAGTTGAGTCAAGACAAGATTCCAAGTCCGAATTCGATACAAGTCACGGATCCGCATCCGTTTTCGAAGGTTCAAACGAGGTAACATCTCCTCTAGAAGATAAATTGTACAATATAATTGCATGTCTAGGTAGGAAGTTAGCTAAGTCCGAGAATCGAGTCGACTCGCTGCTTAAGGAAGTTCAAGTACTTAAGAAGCAAGTCAACTTGAAGACTTCGACTTGCCAAATTAAGGATAGAGACTCAACTCAAGTTGCAAAGCTTGAGGAAGAGAACTCGGTCCTAAAAAGGCAAGTAGAAGATCTAACCGGATCGTTGGAAAAGTTCACTTCGGGCTCCAAGTATCTCAACATGATGCTTGGGTCTCAATGAGCTGTGTACAATAAGTCTGGACTCGGATACAAGGCTAAGGACACAAATATATCGTACATGTCCTTATTTAATAGAAATGCTAAGGGTTGAGTCCAAGCATGGGTTCCTAAGACTAGCTTAGTCAACCAAGTTGGGTTGAACCAATTTTGGGTTCCCAAGAGTCAAGTTCACTTAGTAAACAAAACTCAACCTAGCTATCACTTAGGGGGAGCTAACACTTTGCTTGTTTCCTTGTTTAGTTAAACTGCTTTAGTTTACTTTATTTGCTTAATTTAGAATGGACTAGATAGGAAACAAAGTAATTTTAACTTGACCAACCTAGTACTAAGACGAAGTGAACTGATAGTGAGAGAAGCTCTTCGAAGTGCATGTCTAGGAAGTGATCGTTGTTCCGATATTCAAAAAGGTCATATCTCTCGCCACGACCTGGTGCACTAAGTCGAGTGGAACTGACCGAAGCTAACTCACTAAGTCTTTGACTAGTTAGACCAAGGCTTAGTCCAAAGTGAATCAATTACTTGATTCTTTCATTGACTTTGTCTAGGAAGTGGTCCATCCGATATCCAAGAAGGTCGCATGTCTCACCATGACCTAGAAGTTAATGCTGGAAAAACCTACTTGACTAGCTCAAGCTAAGCTTGAATCTAACACAAGTTAAAAACTTTAAAATTGCTCATTAAATTTAATTAAGATAAAAAAGAAATATTCATCTCACAAAACTCATAGGAGTAACGTGTATTAAAAACCTAACTTGGGTGAGATGATTTAGAATTTAATCAAGCTTAATTAGTTAAATTAAACTTAATTTAACTAATTAAACAACCTAATTAAACCTAAACAACTTAATTAAACTTTAAAAAACTTAATTAAACCTAAACAACTTAATTAAACTTTAAAAAACCTAATTAAACCTAAACAACTTAATTAAACTTTAAAAAAACTTAATTAAACCTAAACAACTTAATTAAACTTAAAAAAACATAATTAAACTTAAACAACTTAATTAAACTTAAACAACCTAATTAAACTTAAAAAAAATCTAATTAAACTTAAACAACTTAATTAAACTTAAACTTAATCAATTAAACTTAAACAACTTAATTAAAGCAACTTAACTAAACTTAACAAATTTACTCAACTTAACAAATCACCTCAAATCAAATCAATTCAACCCTAATCAACTTAATCCTAAGTAAATCAATATAATTCAAAGAGGAAGTTAGTCAAACTTTCAAAACATTCAAAAGTATCTATGTTTGGAAAGTCTTAAAGTAAGATTACATGCATAAGCATGAGATTAAGGGGAAGTTAAGATATTTTTTATTACTTTGAAAAATTAAAATAAAAGCATCATTCTAGGGGGAGATAAAGAATTTAGGGGGAGTCTAAAAGATTTATGAGAAATGTTCTTAAAAGAGGGAGAAAAATTTAAAGAGTTAAAAAATAACTCAATTAATTCACTTGAACTTAATAAATTAGATTTATCAATCTAAGTATTGATTAGTTAATTGATACTCAAACAACTTTCTTTATAAGTAACTTATGTTGGTGCAGGGGCACCAGATGATCGAACCTGTATTTTGATTATGGCAAAAGACGCAAAGTTAAAATTACATCGTTATCTCACGAGCTTCATCGAGTATGCAGAAAAGTACTAAAGCTGGAGTTGAAGGTTGGCGACACCCGGAGGAAGCCGCAGTGGTCGGGCGACACTCGAGTGACTTCGGAGGGAGCCGAAGGAATCGAGTGGAAGGCTGGAAGCAAGAGTTACAAAGTAAGTATTGAGGTAAACTCGTGTGTGTGAGCGTAAGTGAGGTCGTATCCTCCTTACAGGGATGGTCTTAAGCGTAGATCCGACGAAAGACATCCCATGGATAGTATAGGTCGAGATCGGACGGTCGGCGACCGTCAAAATTATGTTTTTGTTAAGCTAACTTATGATTTCAGCTAGCATCAATCGACTGCCCACAAGAGCCACTCGACTGCTTGAAATCAGTCGACTGTTGAGTGCTGCGACTCGACTGGCGCTGCCATTAGTCGATTGATGATGGCCATCAGTCGACTGATGGTCAAGGATCAACTTCGAGGAGTCAAGCCTTATCACCTCATTCCAAGGAGCTTGGTGCCTAAATTTGATTGGTTGAAGATCCCCTCGAGGAGGGGCTCAAAAACTATAAAATGAGGGGTTGTCCTAGGGTTTTTCATCAATTCCAAAAGTCTCCAAGTGTTTCTGATACGCTACGAGTCTCTGACATCCCTACGACGAAGCGCTGCAGACACGACGACTAGAGCTCCATCTTTTCATCTACTAGTCGTCGGTAAAAGTTTGTTTTAGTTTCAATCTGTATTTGAGTTCTTTTATCGTGCTTTTATCGTAACGAGAAGAGGGGGAGTGTCCCTCTATCTCGATCCTTTTCGTGGTTTTGTATCCGATTAACTCTTACCTCCAACGAGGAGGAGTTCGTTAGTGATTTGTCCTCCGTGCATGGTCAAAGACCACTAGGGCCTTGGAGTAGTAGCCGAAGGCTACGAACCAAGTAAAAAACTCTCGTGTCTTCTTTATTTTTATTGTTTTATTCTTTCCGCTGCATAACTCAAGAGTCGAAACGAACGAAAGTTTTTATCGCTATTCACCCCCTCTCTAGCGATTCGCTCGATCCAACAACTTAGCTTTATTTGGAAAATGAGAGTTAGTTAAGCTAAGTCTAAACTTAAGATATCTTTTTAAATCTAAACAAATCATGATAGAAAATTAATCTTTTGAATCTGAAAGATAAAGATCCCATCTTTAAAAGAAAATCTTATTTAGGGGGAGTATTGATAAACTTAAGCATTTTTGATAAAAATTGTTTAAAACTTTAATTCTCAACTTTAAAGTTGTGGTATTTTGAATTTAATTTTGATTTTGATGTATGCCAAAGGGAGAGAGAGGAGATTTAAAGTTAGAGAGAAGAGACTTAAAGAGAGGGAGATTTAAAAATTTAAAGTTTTTTATGCATATGAGCATTTCATGCACATACATTTTTAACCCAATGCATTTTTTATATATGCTATAATTGGATATTGCAGTTTGATTCTCCTAACTTTAACTGATGTGTTATCATACATAAAAAATATGGAGATTGTTGATGAGAGAGCATCACTCCTTGGTTTTGATGTATGAACCATAGTTAATGTTAGGACTTACTTGTGTTCTAATATCAGTGTTAAGTGTGCAGGCTTAACAGAAAGTCCTAGTAGGCCGTGTTGACCAGATACTAGGCAAATGTATTGACAGATCAGGAGGATCGGACACCAGGTATGAAGTCCAGATGAGTTGAGTGGACTGGACATTTTGCATGAAGACCGGTTGGGTCAGGAGATCGGACAATCGACAAAAGGTCTAGCTGGGTCAGGTAGACCGAACAGCTGGTGGAAGCCCTGGTGGATTAGATTGGATGTCAAAAACGATAAGTTCGGTAGGTAGCCGGCAAGTAAGCCTCGAGTGGAGAGGTGAGGCCGAGTCCTCTTTAGGGGGACAAAGCTAGACGTCGATCTGACGAAAAAGTCCACGTGGGACTTAGAAGTCAAGATCGAGCAGTACTACTACTACTATCATATTTGATATTATGTATTTGTGCTAATCTTGTTTTGCAAGGATCAATCGACTGAATGGATTTCAGTCGACTGAAGTCCAGTCGACTGGGTATGGATCAGTCGATTGGATATTCAGTTGGCAGGATTAGCTAGTGATCGATCGAAGATCTGTCAACGTAGCTAGAAAGAGTTTCAATTGGCTGGTGAGTTTCAGTCGACTGAAGAGGCAAACTTCCCGATGTGGAGTCGGGTGACTTGGAGTCAACTGAAGTGTGTTCAGTTGACTGGAAGACCAGAAGTTTCATATCGACGGGCTAATATGGAGTCGACTGGAAAAGGTTTATAAAATAAATGCTCGACCAGCTCCGACTAGAACACTGCTACTACGTCGAAGTGCTACCTCTATTCATCCTCGCCCAACAGAGCTTCATTTCCTCACAAAGACGCATTTCCGACACTCCGTGCCTACTTCGAAATTTCCATTAGTGTTAGTATAACTTAGCTCTTATTTTTTGTATTCATTTTTGCTTTGTGTACTCAATTTCAAAAGAGAAGGTAGAGTGTTACCTATCTCTAATTATTTGTAAAAAGAGAACTCCTCCGAAGTTGAGAGTTCTCGAGTCGGAGGGTATATAGTGATTGCCCATCGAGGTAGCTCTCAGAAGAGCTACGAGCCTTGGAGTAGCAACCCGTTTGGGTTATGAACCAAGTAAAAGAAGCTTGCCTCTATCTTATTTTATTTTCGCTTCATACTCTTTAACGATTTCAAAATATAAAATATAAGTTTTAAAAATCTAAAGAAAATTGTAACCTTCGAGATTCACCCCCTCTCTCGAAGTATTTCGATCCTACAAATCACAATCAGACTTCGTCAGAAGTCGTTGGATCCGATCAACAGTAACACTAGTTGACTGCTGGTATGCAGTAGTCGACTGGAGTTAGGCTCAATGAGTAGAATGACCCAAACTCTATAAAGAGAGGCTTGGGGAGCTTGGAGAGATCTAGTGCTTTTAATTCTAAATGTTCATACCAAGCTCTCTAAGCCTTTCTCTTAGTTTTCTAAGCTCTCTAACTTCTTCTTCCTAATCTTATTTCAAATCTTGTAAGAAGAAGAGTGTGCTTGTAAAGAAGGCTTCTCCACCTTAGTGTGTTCATCAAAAGGAGATCTTAGTGAAGGCTTGAAAAGGGTTGATCCACCTTAAGGATTACCGTGGAGCAGGAGTTTCATCTCCGAACCACGTTAAACACCTTTGTTAGTATTGTTTCTTTTATTTCATTTCTAGTATTATTGTATTTTTGCTTCCGCTAACATCATTGTAGAAACTAAAAGAGTTATTCACCCCCCTCTAGTCATCCAAAGGATTCCCAACACTTAGGCTACGTGTGACATAGTCAGCCTAGTAGGGGCTGACACATAGCCTGTGTCCTGAACCAAGTGGGTATAAAACAAGTGAAAAGAATGAGGCACGATTCACTGTAGCTGCTGAAAGGTCAAGAAGCAATTCTAAGATCAACCATTGATTTTTTAGTTAATTGGGGATCATAATGTACTAGTAAGTGTAACTCATGATCGTTCCATAATTAAAAGTTAATTATAGACGACTAACATAAACTGGGAACCTATAAGGTCACACACACTATGAGTTTTTCCGAAAGTCTTAAAATAAGTTTGAGGATTAGATTCTCAGATTAAGAGAGACTGAGTCTGATTAGACCAAATGGAGGGAAAGTATGGAAAGCATTTTTTCTGAAATGGAAATGTGGATGAGTCACGTCTTATGAAGACGGGTTGAATCTATTTTGGTTTAATTCTAAACCAAATTGATTTGGTTTGAATTAAAAACGGTTTGGTTATTGAACCAAGCGATTTTGTTATTAACCAAACTTAAGGCTATTGGTATGGGTTGTGGGTTAATGGATGCAGGTTTTGAATTTGCTTCTCTAACCCGAAAGGAGATCTATATATTGGATGAGAAACCTAAGCTGAAAGAGTTTTGGCTTCCCTCTCTTCTCCTCCTCTCCTTGTCACCCAAGCAAGTTGCCACCCAAAATCTGTCGCCGCCCAAAAAAAGGTGGTGTTGCCGCTCCCCTTGCAGTCAACAACCACCACCACCCTTCCCATCTCTAGCAATACCTCCTCTGGTGAGTTCCTTGCCGACAACACCCATTACGACAAGCTAAAGGCACCGAAAAGTGGTGTTTTCCACCGGATAGAAGCCTTGTGAAGGCAACCTGTTGACCGATTTGTGTCATCGAGTTGCTTCGGCCGCCGGACACGAAGCTAGCCCTTGATCCCTCTTTTGAATTGGGTTGTCTCCTACATTCGGCTAGTACCGAAGCGGAGACACAACTCGAGCTTTGGAAGCTGTCTTGATGAAAGCTCGGCATGGATACGAGTCGAGGCAAACTCCATTGAGTTTGCAAGTTGATGCCTTTCCCGCTTTGCGTTATCCGATAAGTATAACTATAGTAAATGTTATTCTTTGTTTAATTTCTTTGGTAAAATTTTTATTTTGTGGTTATGTCCGCACATATTGTATCCTGCATGCATGGATATGTGTGTTGTAATAAATTAGAAATTTATTATGTATTATTTTCATTGCGCGTGTTTGTGAAATGCATCCGAGAACACATCCGCCTCGAGCTCCCCAACAAATGGGAAGCCAAGGATTTGCAAGAGTCAGGAACTTAATAGCTCTGGAAGTCAAGAGTTAAAGGAGTCGATCATCTGAGGACTGTAGAGGAGATTCCCCTTGACAATTGTCACATCTAGTCCCCTAATCACCTCTCTCAATAATAACTCGGAGATACATGACAAGCCAAGTGGAGATTCTCTGCAATAGTTGTTCCCTAACAACCCATCATAGGGCATCACTAGAGGAGGGCGAGGGAGTGAAGCCAAATCCCTATATAAAGGTTGATTGAAGTAAAGAAACTCTCTCTATTTTTTTTCTCTGATCTCACTTTTATAGAAGTTGCTTCCAATATTTCATCTTCATCTTTGTTGGGAGATTATTGGTGTAATCAACCTCAGGTCAAATTTGACCAAGCTCGAGTGGGACTCGAGTAGAGTTTTGATGTTTGACAATATATTTGATAATATGATTAGATGAGTAAAGTCTAACTAGGAGTTGACACAGGTGACGTCTCGACAGGTCTGGAAGATTGTGCTTAGCAAGTGAAGTCTCAGTTGGTCTAGAAGATTGTGTTTGGCAAGTGAAGTTCCGACAGGTCAAGAGTGACCGTGCTTGGCAAGGGAAAGTTCAAGTATAGAGCTTAGCAAGGAAAGTCTAAGTATAGAGACTTGACAAGGAAAGTCCAAGTGTGGAAACTTGGCAAGGAAAGTCCAAGTATAGAGACTTGGCAAGAAAAGTCCAAGTATGAAGACTTGGTAAGGGAAAACCCAAGTATAGAGAGTTAATAAGGAAAGTTCCGGAGGCGTGACCTCTTGACAAAGGAAGACTTGATGGCATGACAAAGCCAAAGGAAGTACTTGAAAGCAAATGCAAAGGGTGAGGAGTCATGGACTCGGATGCATACTAAAGTTGCGAGATTGATGGAAGAAGCTTGAAGGCTTAGGTCAAGGTTAAGGATAAATGTCAAATATGAGAGGATCATACTCGATGTGTTAAATCTTAGTTTTGATATGTACCAGTCGACTGATGTTTTGTTTCAGTTAATTGGTCACTATTGTAGGCAAACAAAAGTGAGCTATCCTCGGCCAACGACTCAACTGTAGTTTAGGTCTCGGGCGATTGGGAAATCTCGAGTCAGGGACTCGGGTGCTCGGGTGCGTAAAAGCATGAAGAGCTTAGGAAGTCCTGAGTATAGCTCAAGAAGTACGTCTCGAGTGGTGCTCGGGAAGTCCTGAGTGGGCTTGGGAAGTATGTCCCAAGTGGGGTTCGGGACTTGTCACTCGAGCGTGCGAGAGGCTGCTCGAGCTGAGTGGCTCTCGGGCGCTCGGGTGATGGGAAATGCCCTAGTCGGGGACTCAGGTGTGCTTTGTCGTGGGTGCTCGGGGTAGCAACTGCTGTGTGCAGGAGCGAAATGAGTCGAGCTCTTGAGTGATTGAGAAACGCCTGACTCGGTGCTCGGTTGCAAGCGCTCAAGATGCGCTGTGGAACTCAAGCGATCGAAACTCAACGCTCAGACTTGGGAAGCTGGGCGGTAGGCGAGCGCGTGAAGAAATAACACTTGGCACTATGAGTGCTCGGACGACATAGAAACAATGCTCGAGGCAACGATTGTGGTGCTTAGGCGACTCGGGAGATTAGGAAACAATAGTTACGACACAGCAGTCGACTGCTGTGTTGAACCAATCGACTGGTGTCACTGTAGCAAGCCATAGAATATTCTGGAGTTGACTGGACAGTCGACTGACCAATCGACTGGTGCCTTTGTAGTTGACTAATGGCTTAGGGAAGTCGCCTGATCGACTGAAATTTGACGTGGATCGAGTCGTTGTGAGCTAACAGTCAAGTGACCAGTCGATCAAGGGGTAAAACTAGTTGATTGGTGGACGAAAATCAGTCGACAAGGAGCTTATAAAAGGAAGACTTAGCGACGAGTTGAAGAGCTAGTTCTTGGAGATTTTTTAAGGGAAGTGTTGCTGCATTCCAAACCTTCAAAAAAATTCCAAAGCAACTAAACAAGTGATCAAGCAAAGCCTTCTTATGTAAAGTGATTTTTATATTGTAATTTATTTTACTTTTTTACATTTGTATTTGCTTGTCTTATAAAAGAAACAGATTGTAAGAAGTTTCTCTACCTACGAAAGATTTTCGAGAAGGAGAAAGTTTTAGTGGTGGTGTATCGCTAGAACTAGGCCGTGTAGTAGAAATTAGGATTCTGAACCATGTAAAAATTGACGTTGTGTTTGTGCTTGTGTTTACTTTTGTTTATGTGTTTTGTTTCCGCTGTCTTAACCTTTTGTAGACAAACACGAGATTGTCAATCGAGTTCGAGACATTATTCATCCCCTCTAGCGCAATCAAGGTTTCAACAATCTTTTCTTGTTTAACTTAAGTATCGGATGGTCGTAGCCGGAGCACCGATGATCGTTCGACTGTGTTAATTTTGACAGGATTACTATTGCGACCGTGAGAATTCACTCTCTCTAGATTTGAGGAAAGAGGCTAAAAGGTGACATCATTAGATTTAACTCGATTTAATTATTTTATCAAAAAAATTTGAATACAATAAAATTGGACTTGGTTTGATTTATTACCATCCTAACTTTAATTGAATATGCATCGGCTATTACAATTAATTTAATCGAATTTTACAATACAAGAAATGAATCCTGGTTGGTGTGTGGTAACATCACCTAAATGAGTTCAGTTGCATTGTGAGATTGTGAACGATTGAGTATATTGAAAAGGATGTGAGGGTAGAAGGAAAATAAATGCTTCTAATTCACAGATGCATTTATGGTTTAATGAAAGTAATAGCTTCTATCACGTGAGATTTCAGAGAATGATTTATTATATGTAATTTTATTTTATTTTTTTATAAAAGATTATTTTCAGGATTTAAATTCATGATTTCTTAATCACAAGATAACAATAGTCAAAACTCCTTTCTCATTTATGGTTTAATAAGAATAAGCATAAAATCTTAGAAGTGGCATCATCTTTTTTTTTTCCTTTAATTTTTTTTGATGGTATAAATTTTTTATCCGATTAATTTTTAAAGATGCTCAATCCAATTCTATAAGACGCCTCTTCGATCGCTAAATTGGAAGATTCAGACATAAGAAAAAAAATCAATCGTATTATTCTTAAAAAATTATTCAATGTCAAAATTTTACTCCATCTACAAAGCAAAATTCTTGTACAGAAAATCGTTTCTATAATTTTTTTTAAAATTTAATCGTTGAATATTATTTTAATAAAAAATTAAATTGTATTTTTACGCGAGATATCTTTATTTTTGCAGGTGCAACATGCCATGGGCAACTTTTTTTTTATCTTTAATGTAACTTGGTCTTGTAAAGTAAATACTGTTGCCGATTAATCCACATTGTAGCTAGTGGGACGAATCAGATGCACCCAAGTCGCCATTTTGCCAAAGAAAAAAAGAAAAAAAAAAAGCACCCGATTCTCTCGTCCCTCTTGCTCCTCCCGGATCGAGTCCGCTCCCATGAATACCCATGTCCCTCTTCCTCAAAATCCAATCCCTAGCAAGCCCTTCTTCCCCCTGTAGCCTCTGTCTGCACCCCAACCCGCCCCCCCCTCGAGATGGCCAGCTTGGAGGTACGCTTCCACGCCTCCATCCTCCCCCCCATCCGTCTCCACGACGAACCTTCCTCTCCGTCCCTCGTCGCCGGGGGAGGCGGCCTCTTCATTGAGTTCTGTTCCCCTGATTCATCACCCAATTTTCCGTTAAGATTTCATGGAAAGACAACTCCTTCGGCTCGGATCAGATGGGGGAGCGCCGATGGCGATGGTTTCCTTTCGATGAGCTTCTCTGTGAAAGGAAGCCAGGTTTTTGTGCGGAACTCTGCGAGTTTGTTGGGGAAGGAGGAGGTAAGGAGGTCGGAGGAGGTAGCATTGGAAGGAAAAGAGGACGGCGGATTGGTGGTTTTGGAGGAGGAGAAGAGCAGAAATAAAAATAAGAACAGACATAGTCGAGTGAGAGGGCCAGGAGCTGGTGCTATGAACACTACCAAACATCTTTGGGCTGGAGCTGTCGCAGCAATGGTTTCAAGGTTATTTTCTACTTAGTTATATTCTTCTTCATTTTTGTCATTTATTTGGTTTTACATAAATTCCTAGTTTTTTCCCTTGTCCTCTGTCTCAATTCTTCAATTATTCTTGGGTAACTATAAGATGACAACATTTAACAATTTTTCACGATTTCTCTATCATTTAGTTATCACATAAAAACAATGTATTTCTTACTCCCGGTTGGATATTGAATCTACGTTATTGATTGTTGTTTTTTTCCCTAGCCACAAACTAGGGCAAAATTAACTACTATACAAATTTTCATTCTCATGCTGCACGTTATGCATGATAACTATGATTTTGACCCAATAAATAAAGTGCTTGTAGTTTATATGATTACTTACCTGTGAAGATTCTTATTCATACACTTGAATGTAGGTCATATATGTTAGAACTATGAGGGTTGATGAATGGAGGGTTAGAAACAAAGGTGAATTGTTTTTCGTTTTCACCAAAGTTAGCTCATACTCTTGCTAATAACTTAGCAAAGTCAATTATAATAGGTTAATATAAAGGAAATGAAGACAATCAAACATACCAATGCTAATACGCTATAAAACATGGCTCAAAACTCTTGTTTCTAATTCACAACTTATGACTTTTCAATGAATTACTCCCGAAAGCACGCCATATTTACTCCTCAGATTTATTCCAAAGGTTGAGAAATCTCTTACAATTTTCTATACATGATAAACCAATGAGTATTCGAAGATTAAGACTAAGATTATGCAAGAAAAAGCTTAGAGGACTTGACCAAAAAGCATAAACACCAACTTTTGAATGTTCCCCTTAGTTATTGTTTTATACCCTTCAAACATCTTCAACTTCACTATTTTCAACTTCACTTATGCTCTCTTGTTATGTCGTTGATCAATCGACTGGATCCACCGTTATGTGGACTATATTCCTGATCGCAACAATTTTAAATTTACCAATGGCTACACAAGTTGACTGGTTTCCTATAGCCATCATATAACCATTGCGTTGATTTTCTATAGCCCTTAGATCATCTTACCATTGTTTAATTTGTCCTAAGACCAACAAACTTTCCAACTGAGTTAGTAGTTGGCGGAAATCCAACATCAGTTGATTGGCTCCAGGCTAGTTGATTACTCAATTGAGTCAACCATGAATAGAATCATTTGTTTGCCGATTGATCAGCTTAAGTTGACTCATAGTCAACCAAACCACCAGTTGATTGAAAATTATCTTTAATCGGTTGGATCATTAATTATGACCATCCAAATAGTCAAGCCTTCACATAAATTGATAAATTTTATCTCCTAAGTACAAGTCTCTCAAATCACTTTAGAGCTTTACCTTGTTGCTCCTCTTTGCTCACAAGGCCATCTCCCATAAGTTCACTTGGTTTTTAGATGTACAGAACCCTCAGCTTGCTTAACATGCTATCATTTAGTCTTCATCTACATAATTTTCCTACTTTGACTCAGCTGCACCTCAATGGTCCTCATTTTGTAGTCCCTTGGATATCACATTTGTGCGAGACAGTTAGTTAACTAATCCACAATCCACAATGTCAGGAGTTAATCATTTGATCATTGTAGTTATCAATTGATTATATTTTAAGATATTTTTTGTTTGTGTTTGAATCGACTACCAAGTTGATTCAATGATTATTCGACTAGTATGTTGCTACAACCAATCTAATGGCTGAGTCCGCCCAGCTTGAGTACCCTTGCTCGAGTATTCTCCAATCAAGCTTCTTGTCCCTTGTATGTATCTATTCCTCAACCCTTTCTTTGTGACATCCTTCACTTTTCACTTACATAGTCCGCTACCTACTCATAACTATACTTTGATACTTCTCATCTAGCGATCCCTTGAATGACCTATACCACATCCTCCACTGATCTCCATGAACCTTGATCCATCAGCTAACCACAACCATGGCTGTATAAAATTGTCTCCATGTGTGTATTGGCTAAATCTCTACACACTCAGACACATCAAATCATAAAGAAAGTATAATTTAAATCATTTGCCTAAAGCCCATGGCCGCACCAAACCACTTAGACCACAATTGCACCAACAACTTTTTATCATCTTCTTGTTATGCCATTTTCCTTTATGCTTATCTCACCTTACTTTTACCTTAACTTTAATGCCTAGCATACTTGAATGTAAGATATGAGTAGAAGGGAAAATGACAAAAGATGTATATAATGATGGGGCTTCATATTTAGTTTCTTGTGTTTTCCTCTCCCCCTTTTCACTTTCCATCGAAGTAAATGCAACCTGAGGGAAAAATATCGAAGATCATTTATTTTGCTGATGGTTTACCTTGTCGTGGCCGGTCCCAAGCCCGGATAAAGGAGGAGGGTTGCGTTAGGTTGCCAGCCAGCGTTAAACTAAGGCAAATGTTCAATGAATGGATCAATCAAATTATTGTGCTAATGCTAGGTTATTCCCCGGAAGGAACGCTTTACAGGGTCCGACTGTAATGTCTCGGCAAGGACCGCTACATTTTCAGAACTCGGGTGTAGTGAAAAATATGCTAGAGTTCACGTTGCAGGGTCCGACTGCAACGTATCGGCAATGATCGCTACATCTCCATGAGAACTTGGGTGTAGTGTTAAATAAGCAAGAGTTCTCACACCATAGGTTGGGTAAGAACAAATATTATAGAAAAACTAGTAGTCTAAGATTTGGTACATGGAACATAGGAACCCTTACTGGTAAAACAATGGAGATAGTAGATACGATGATTAGAAGAAAAATTAATATTGTATGTGTACAAGAGACAAAATGGGTTGGTGAGAAGGCAAAGATGATAGATAACTCGGGTTTTAAGTTATGGTATAAAAGAGTAAAACAAGAAATGAGTGGGTATTATTGTTAATAGTTTTAAAGGATGACGTTGTAGGAGTAATTAGACAGGGGGATAGAATTATAGCTCTCAAAATAGTAGTGGAGAAAGAAACTATAAACGTAATTAGTGTATATGCACATCAAATAGGATTAGATGAAAATACCAAATTAAGGTTTTGGGAGGACTTGGATGAAATATTACAAAATATTCCGTCAAATAAGATGATTTTAATAGGAGGTGATTTAAATGGGCATATCGGAGTGAAAAACGAATATGAGAGGTGCGTGGGTTATGGGTTTGGAGCAAGAAATGAAGAAGGTAAAACTATATTGAATTTTGTAATAGCATATGATCTTATACTAGCTAATACATTTTTAAGAAAAGAGAAGAATACTTAGTCACGCGTTAAAAAAGTGGAAATAATAAATCAACTTTCTTATGGTTAGGAAGAGATAGAAAGATTTGTAAAGATTGTAAGGTTATTCTGGAGAAAGTTTAACTACTCAACACAAAGTTAGTAGTATTGGATATCTGCCTCAAACATAGTATTAATAGAAGAAAAATATACCACGACCCTAGAATTAAGTGGTGGAAGTTAAAGGATGAGAAACTAAATATATTGAAGAGAAGGTAAAATCTAAGTATTAGATGACATATCACGGTGACTGTCTAATACAACGTGGGATAAGATGGTATCAAAATTGAAAATAGTGGCTAAGAGTATACTCGGTGAGTCAGGGACGCACCACCAAGTAAAGAATCTTGGTGGTGGAATGGAAGAAAGTCTGAGAAAGTCGAGGAAAAATGAATAGCATATAAGAAATTAAATATTTGTAAAAATGAGGAAAATTTGAAAAAATATAAAATAGCCAAGAAAGAAGCTAAGAAAGCAAATGAACAATTTAAGACAAACTTTTGAACAGTTATATCGAAAATTAGATCTGAAAAGAAGGGAAAGAGACATTTATAGAATATTTAAAGTGAGAGAGAGGAAGACAAAAGATCTTAATCAAATAAGATGTATTAAAGATGAATCTGATAGGTACTAGTAAATGATGAAGAAATAAAAGAGAGGTGGAAGAGATATTTTTATCAACTTTTTAATGAAGGTTTAGGAGATCAACTTAATTTAGGTAATTTAAGTAGGTCAAATGAGTATAGAAATTTAAATTTTTATCGTAGAATTCAAATTTCAGAAGTAGAACAAGCTTTAAATGGAATGCAAAATGGAAAAGCCGTTGGACCAGATGATATTCTGATAGAGGTATGGAAGTGTCTAGGGAAACAAGGTGTTGAATGATTTACAAAATTATTTAACATGATATTGAAAACAAAAAGGATGCCTGATCAATGGAGGATAAGTATCCTAATTCCCTTATATAAGAATAAGGGAGATATACAAACTTGTGAAAACTATAGGGGTATTAAACTAATGAGTCATACCATGAAACTTTGGAAAAAAGTAATAGAAAAAAGATTAAGGAAGGAGACCATGGTTCTCGAAAATCAATTTGGATTCATGCCAGGAAGGTCGACAATAGAAGCTATACATCTTCTCAGACAACTAATTGAAAAGTATAGAGAGCAAAAGCAGGATCTACACATGATATTCATTGATTTAGAAAAAGCTTATGATAGAGTTTCAAGAGAATTAATATGGAGAATTTTAGAAAAAAGAGGTGTTAGTGTAACATATATTGAACTAATTAAGGATATGTATAAGGAAGTAATGACCAGAGTGAAGACTTTAGGTGGATTAACTGAAGCATTTCCAATAAAGATAGGGTTACATCAAAGATCAGCTTTAAGTCCCTATCTTTTTACACTAATCATGGACGAACTCACTGGACACATTCAAGACACATTACCGTGGTGCATGTTGTTTGCAGATGATATTGTTTTAGTAGATGAGACACGTGAAGGAGTAAATGCTAAACTAGAATCTTGGCGTGAAACACTAGAAGTGAAAGATTTTAAGCTTAGTAGAGTAAAGACAGAATATATGGAATTTAAATTTAGCAATATTAGACGTAATGAGACAAGTGTTAAGATAGGAGATGATGAGTTGTCTGGAATTGAGAGCTTTAAATATTTAGGATCATTTTTGCAAGATGATGGAGGGATTGAGAGAGATGTCTTACATAGAATACAAGCAGGATGGTTGAAATGGAGGAAAGCATCGGGTATTTTATGTGATCGTAAAGTGCCTCTAAAACTTAAAGGGAAGTTCTACAAAACAACAATTAGACCTGCTATGTTATATGGAGCTGAATGTTGGGCTACGACTCGAGCATATGAGCAAAAGATGAGAGTTGCAGAGATGAGGATGTTAAGGTGGATGTGTGGACATACGAGGATGGACAGAATAAGAAATGAGAGCATTAGAGAAAAAGTTGGCGTTGCATCTATTGAAGAAAAGCTCCGAGAGACACGTTTAAGGTGGTACGGACATGTACTTAGACGGCCAATAAATGTTCCAGTTAGGCGATGTGAAACGATACCAAATATGCACATCAAACGAGGAAGAGGAAGACCAAAAAAGACTTGGTTAGCAACAATAAAACAAGATAAAATTTATTTAAATATAGATGATGATATAGTAGGGGATAGAGTCCAATGGCGTAGAAGGATTCATATAGCCGACCCCACCTAGTGGGATAAGGCTTTGTTGTTGTTGTTGTTTACTAGATTTCTTATTTGCATTTTAGCAAGGGTCCACTATAACATTTCTTAGGTCTAGTGTAAAGTGAAAAGTTTTTAAGGCAACAAAAAGCATGTCAAAACATACAGGGAGATCTTTGGTCATTTGATGCAGCAAGATAATAAGTATTTCATGCAAAGAACAAAAACTCATAAAGAGCAAAGATGTTCTATTACTGGGGTTTGAATTTCCTTTTATAGAATCTAACCTAAAAATATAAGGTCTTAAATCTAACTTGGAATAAGTCTCCTACTTTTAATTATGACAATTACCAATTAAAACTTATAAGATTTATTTATTATCCTAAATAAAAGGATCTAAAATAATAAATTTTTTGCAAAGTTAATAACTTTTTGAAATAAAGTTTTTAATTTGTATTATTCTCCTATGCTAAGGGAAACTTTCTAAGCATCTTTCTTTTATTCTAGGTTTAAGGAATAATTGTGTTGCTAACTTTGTCAATATGATTTCTTTATTAGCTTGATCATCCCTCCTAATGAGTGAAATTTTTTATTTATTTCATTTCTCTTTCTAACCTTAATAATTTCTCAACATTATTCTTTTACTTTTAGGTTGCCCAATCTAAATTAAAAATTCTCAAATCATCACGGGCGAGGATAAAGTTCACATTCTTTATAGCAACTATGAGATATAAAAATGATTATTGAGGGTGAATCTATCACAACCAAAACTAAAGAAGTTTATTTTGCGATAAAGTCAACATTCAAGGATAGAGGCTTGAATGTATCCTAATAAGTTAACATATCTTGAATCTAAAATTAAATTAATATATAAATGAGTTTGTAAATTAAATAAATATGTATTAGTATGAACATTTCTTACAACATGACTAAGTAAATATGACATGAAGGTGCCTGAGATAGTTATGAAAGAAATACTTATAGTAGTTATCACCCAATACAATTATTTCTTAATTATTTTTCTAGCTTTGACATGTGTTTTTAGTTTTGTCTCAGTAGATAACTCATAATGGTAACTAGTAGACAAGAAAATTAACTTTCTAGTTTAAGAAGCTTTAAAGTCACAAATAATTACAAAACAACATATACATACGAAAATATTAATTAGTTTGCTAATTTTCAATTCAATGCCTTCATTTTTTTTTTTTTGAGATTTAATTTGTTCAATTTTCTCTTCTGGCTTCTTCATGTTGGATAACATGAAGGTGCTGTAATTTGTTTGCCTAAATTCTGAGTAGTAGCATGCTGGGTGCTTCTCAAAGAGATTAAATCAGTAAGAGACTCTTTATGGTGTGCTTCCAATAGAGGAAGAAGACCCGAAAGGAAAATAAGGTGATAGAAGAATTTCCTAGTGCTATTTTCCTTTTGTTTCCTTTGATGAAAAAAGTGGCAGGCAACTCTTGATTCCTCTATATTGTCTCCATCTTATTTAGAAAAAAATCTCACTTTTTCTTACAATAAATCTCAAATCCGCATTTAAACTTTTTTTTCTTAACTTTAAATCTATTTTTAATTAATATTTTTTATATTTTGATTAAAATTTTCTCTCTTTTCTTTCTTGGAAGGAAACAAACGAATTATATTCATAATTATTTTCCTAAGAATTTTTGTCTTTAATTGCTCTTCCCCAATATTGTTTCCTTTCTTTTTAGTATCTAGAACCATTTTCTTTTTAGAACTTAGAGCCTTAAGGTTATGCATTAAAAGGATCATCTAAGATCAAGTTATCCGGTTCTTCTAAGATCAAATAGTTAGGAATCCTTATAGGTCTTGTTGCTCAATTAATGGTTATTTATCCTCTCTATCCATAAGAAAAGGATCACTATATGAGAATATATTTTTGTCGTAAGATTTATGGGCACATATATATTTTTTAAAATTACACACTTTTATTAGAGTTTACTTTGGATTTGAGTGAAGTAAGAGCTTTGAGTGTCATCTTTGGATAATTTATCTTTTTTCTTTTTGAGTTCATGTGTTATTTTATGTTGATATTCAATCTTTATCACATGTTGGTAGAATTCGTTTAAAATAGTATTACTTCTTGTAGCTTTATAATAAGCCGTATTTATTAAAGTGAAGAGAATCTACTTTTTCTTTTAATTTCTAGCCTAACTTTATTAATGAATTGAATAAGGGGCAACCTAAGTTCTTCCCTAACAATGCCACAATTTTTGTCTCAGTTTTCAAATTTGTATTTTTCTAATAACCCTCATAGTCAAAGTGTTCAGGGATATATTTTTCTTTAAGATCATTTAATCCAATATTTGTTGGTTGCCTAAATCAGTTACATTGGCTTGAATTACCAAAATTTATTATTGGTCTAATGAATTTATATCTAGTAATCATGCTTGTTTGGTATAGATCATGTTATACTAATCAAAATATTCTCTTGTCTCAATTAACTAATTGAGAAATGTATCAGAGTAAACATCTATTAACACAAGGGAGATCTACCATAACATGCTTAGACTTATATTTATCATTATTTGATTATTCTATAAACATAGAATAATGCAACTATAGGTGGGTTCTTGCAGATGTTTATGTTTGAAGAATAAAAAAATATTTTAATGCTTTAATCTACTTCCTATAAATAGAAGTTTATTCATATCCTTCATGTGAGTGCAATTGTTTTGATGATCCTTGACTATACACCTCTCATATATATAGTATTGATGTTTTCTCATACCATGTCAATTTATATTGACAAGTAATTATGCTTATAAAGTATATAATATGAGAAATGTACCTTTTTTTCAAATAATGAATTTATTCTAGAAAATAAAATATAATGGATGATAAACAAACTAAGGCATGAAGAAAGAAGCTATGACGATAAATTATTCATAATGCAAAAGAATGTGATGAAAATTTTTTTGAACTAAAATATGAAGTATAATGGTTAAGTATAGAAAACCAAAAAGATATTATGTGTGCAATGTGGTTCTTTTTTATGAATAAAGTATGAGATTATTCAAGGATTTGAGAAAATCAAATTAAATGCAAAAAATTTAAACTGACTAACTAATTAAAAAAAATATCCAAAGAGGGGTCACCATTTTACTGTGATTATGTACCTTCATCAATTAGTGGAAGTGACTCTTCTTCTTTTAATCTCGAGTCTCACTTACATTAGATCTAACTAGCCTTATTGCATATTCCAATATATTACAATTGACTTTGGATGGGATCCCAAATAAAAAGATCAAGAAATTTCTTGATTCTAGTGCCAAATCCCATAATATAGGACATCAAGGAGATGATCAGTGATAGGGTATGAAGAAGACACCTACTAGAAGAAGACGTGACAATTTCGTCAAATTTGTAGCTTGTTAATCAAATCTATGGTGAACCTAGCAAAGGAGCCTAAAAATACATGTGCCATAGTATTGGTTGGGATTGTTAGATGACTGTTTGAGACTTACAGTAGAGCATCAATGAGTGCTACATCTTATAGCTAATGTCGTGTGAGACTTGAAGAACACGCTGAGAGTTAGTTGGTGGCGGTCACATGAGTTGATAAGCAAGTGTTGGTTGAGGATAGCTATAGTGCAAAGTTGATGTGTGGGTGCAAAGCAAGGGGTTTTGGGATCGAGGTGGCATCTGGGAGTCTTCAGAGTGCAGGGAGAATTATGGGAAGTAGTAGCAAATTAGAGTGGAAGTGGAGTAGTGATGCTAATGAGGATGTGTCAATGAAGGTGTAGTTGGGAAAGGGTGCAAGACAAAATGATGATGGAGGTTTCAAGGAAGGGTTGTCATGGGTCTATCAAAGATAAGGATGGGACTTATTGATGTCAGGGTTCTGTTGGAGCAATGAGAATCACTTTTAGGGAAGAGGTGTAGTCCTTGACTACAGGTGGCTGTAGTGAAATCCAATGGGCAAGTGTCGCATCCCAAATGGGAGCAGGGATGGCCTCATCATGGAGAAGAAAGGGGATAATGGTTAATTCGAGAAAAGCAAAAAGACATTATGTGTGTAATGTGGTTCTTTTGTATGAATAAAGTATGAGATTATTCAAGGATTTGAGAAAATCAAATTAAATGCAAAAAAATTTAAACTGACCAGCTAATTAAAAAAATCCATGAGACGTAACCATTTTACTGTGATTATGTACCTTCATTAATTATTGGAATTGACTCTTCTTTTAATCTTGTGAGTCACTTTACATTAGAATTTATTAGCCTTATTGTATACCCCGATATATTACAATTGACTTTGGATTGGGATAAAGAAATTTCTTGATTCTAGTGCCAAATCCCATAATATAGGGCATCAAGGAGGGGATCAGTGATAGGGCACCAAGAAGACACCTACTAGAAGAAGAGTGACAATTTCTTCAAATTTGTAGCTTGTTAATCAAATCTATGGTGAACCTAGCAAAGGAGCCAAAGAAGACCTGCGCTATAGTATTGGTTGGGATTGTTAGATGACTATTTGAGACTTACAGTAGAGCATCAGTGAGTGTTGCATCTTCTAGATAATGTCGTGTGGGACTTGAAGAACATGCTGAGAGTTAGTAGGTGGTGCTCACATGAGTCTATAAGCGAGTATCGGTCGAGGATAGCTATAATGCAAAGCAGATGTGTGGGTTGCAAATCATGGGGTTTGAAGTGGTGTTTGCAGAGTCTATAGAGTGCAGGGAGAGTGTTGGGGCGTAGTAGCAAATTAGAGTGGAAGTGGAGTTGTGATGCTAATGAGGATGTGTCAATGAAGGTGTAGTTGGGAAAGGGTGCAAGACAAAATGCTGAAGTAGGTTTAGAGGAAGAGTGGTCAGGGGTCTATTAAAGATAAGGATAGGACTTGTTGATGTAATGGTTCTGTTGGAGGCAATGAGAATCACTTTTAGGGAAGAGAGGCAGTCCCTAACTACAGGTGGCTGTGGTGAAATCCAATGGGCAAGTGTTGCATCACGAATGGGAGCAAGGATGGTTTCATATATGATGGAGAAGAAAGGGGAAGTGGTAATCGTTGCGCTTGGGCTATGTTGTTCTTCAATTGATATGAAGTGGAGAAGATGGATTGAGATTATCTTGCTATGGAAGAAATAGTGGGTTTGTTGTAGCAATTAGGGAAGCATGAGAGCTTAATAAGGAATTCTTCTTTGATACTAATATTTATACAACATAGAAGTGGATCAAAAGATATTTAATACCATTTGATATAACATAAGGGATAAACAATTTCATATAGACAAGTAAACAATTACATGTAGAGAATGGAAGAGGTAATTGGTTTGGGGGTTATTTATAAAGACTCCAATCTATGTAAAATTATATATATATAAAAAACTTGATCAAAAGCTGCAAATTTCCTAATCTCTAGTCATGACAATTACGATTCAAACCTATCAAAATTAACTTGTTCTCTTTAAGAAAAGATCTATCAAAGTAAACTTTTATTGAGCCTAATTTTTAAAAAATTAATTTTCTAACCTACATTAGGGTTCCCAAGCTAAGCTGCAATATATTGGTAGTCAATATGAGTTATGTCCACCTTGGGAGGATAACCAAATAATATTCATGAGAATTTGACTATGAAATAAAATTCTTAAATGGTTAACTGTTGGACTATCCGAGCCGCAAAAATCGCTTTTTGCGTTGCGGAAACCTCGGAAGTCGGCCACGGATCTGTGCGAAGATAAACAAAATAATACATGTACGTGTTAAAAACTTTAGATCTACATGTGAAGAGTATTACCCTTGTAGCGATGCCCTTCGCTTATCCCGCTCATCCAAACGGCTTGCCGGATCTCGTAGAGTGTCAAGCGTACACTCCTCTACAAGTATCCACACGAATAATAGGGGGAGAAGACAACTTAGAGTATGCTAGCACCCTAAGAAGCTCATGGCAAGAAGGATAAGGGAGAGAGCTTGAGAGGAGAGGAAAGGAGGAAGAAGATGATCTCATCAATTCCCACTCACTTCACATTCATTTTGGCTGGCCACTAAAATGAAGGTTAAATACATACATGTAATACCAAGAGCCATGACTCTTGGTCTCCCTCATGAGGTGGCACACCATGATGTGTCCATGATGATGTGGAATATCATCATTGGCCGACCCCTTTGCCAAGTCATCATGACATGACATTTGGTCAAGTCAAACTTGACCTTTCATCTTCCCTCTCAAGTCAAGTCAAACTTCACCTCTTATCTCCCATGGTTGATCAAATCCAACCATTTGATTGAAGTCACTTTAATTTAATGAATCTCTATTCATTAGTTTAAATTGACTCAATGAATCAAATCTAAATTAGACTCATTCAACGCTTGAATCAAATTGAGTCCAACTCAATTAGTCTAATTTGGATTACTCTTAATCTAATTTGGTTCATCACATGAACTTAATCCTCATGGTTCATCATATGAATCTAATCTCCATATAATTGCCTTTTGTGCGTGACCCTATAGGTTCTTGTAATGTTGGCAATGCTCCTAAACCGATTTAGAAACATAAGCAATGAACGATATCTAGCAACACATCATTGCTACTCAAGTTACAAGAATGTTGAGATCCAACATCACCTTTGTGACTATTAATTGTGACTTTCACAATATGTGACAATGTCCCTCTATCCTTGACATCTAGATTGACCAATTGAGGCATAGGCCGTGTCATCCTCTGTACAATCTATATCTTGAACTCTAAGTGGACTCACTCTAATCAAATGAGCTCAATATCTCATATTGATTCATTTGGACATGACCATGCACTTAGTGGTCTCACTCTATCAAGAATCATGATGTCATTCCCGTCATATAGGAGGGATAGATCCCATCTATATCACTCACATCCCTCCGCATAATTTGTTACATACCCAGTAGTCGCCTTTATAGTCCACTGATGTGTGTAAATCGTGCTACGTTTTCACTACTCCATATGCATGCATTTTATCTCATTTCATGTCCTAGGCATGTATTTTGTCATGATTCAGTTAAGTTTAACATATTTTGGACGAAGAGACTGCTTTTGGGTGTTTTTCGTGTTAACAGGGCGAAGAAGCAGGCGTATCAAAACAACACAGGCGTGTTATCAGTGACATGTCCATGTCAGGAGTTCCGGCCCAACACGCCTGGTTCAAAGAACCGCATGCTCCCATTCAGCCGGCACTACGGGTGAGAATGTCGACACGCCCGTGCTCATTGCACGCAGCGCGTGTTGCTGATTCCTGCATTTCCTTTTCATCGAGCAACTCGACGGCCGCGATCTTCGCCTCAATTAAAGGAAAATCTTTGCCTTAATCAAGAGGAGGCCAAGGCTATAAAAGAGGAGATATTCTAACCCCAAGAGGAGGCGGGCCGGGTAAAGAGGACGCAGAAGAACGAGGAGAACGAAGGAGTCGAAGCAGAGGAACACAGATGACACTAAGTATTGTAATTTCTTTCTCTAGCAATTCTTGTTTGGACCGGGAGTAGTGTCCTGTAATCTTAGGATGGGAGTAGCCCTTGGATTTATAATGGATGATGTAATCTATACTACTTGAATTATTGTTTGTTTGATCCGGTTTTGGATTCTTATTGATAAACCTAAGGAGCTAAGGGAAGTACCTAACAGTGAACCCAAGTTCAAACCTAGAACCAACTAGAGATTAACTCTGTCAGTAGTGGTAGTGTATCTATGAGGGTCATGGGTCTCATGTGACAGTCCCTTAAACGATTATGGTCCTGTGCAAGAAAAGGAAATTTAGACTCTAAAGGAACTCTTATGGACTTAATGGATCTATCAAATCCAGTTTTACCAAGTAACGGTGGTAAGACTAGGGAGGTTTCATGGGTCTTGTGACAGTCCCCTTAGTGACATGATCCCCACGCCGAATACCGTGACAGTAAATTAAGTTTGATAGGTACAAATGGCGAGACCTCGAAAGGGGCCGTTGATTTACCTTAGGATAGGTTCCATCAAAACAACTCTAACAGGGTAGGAAAGAATTAAATCACCTTATAAATCGTCGACGCCGTGGTGAAACCCATATCCCGAGATTCTTTTTCTATCATTGACTTTTAGCTCGTTCTTCTCATTCGTTGTTCTTGGATTCAATTTCTTTGCTTAATCCACAAATTGATTGACTAGATAACTTGGTATCACGATCATTCGGTAATTGTCCCAATCACGTGGGATCGATATTTTTATTACTGGCGACAACCGTGCACTTGCGGAAAATAACACACAAGTTTTTGGCGCGCGCGCGATTGACACTCGGCGTGATTTAGTTAATCTAGATTTACATTTTTGTTCCTATTCTTTGTATTCATTCGAATTCTTATTTTGGGAGCCTCTCTTCTTGTTGCATGCATTTAATAGGAAAATTCTCGATATCGTCCCGAGATGAAGAGAACGCTTCCTTGCTGTAAGACGATTTCAAAGAACGTCAGAAGAAAATCGACTCCAATACGGCCGAAACGAGAATAAACCTTTAATGGATTATGCAACACCTAGTACAAGGGGATTGAGATCGAGTATTAGAAGACCCCTTATCAAGCGAACAATTTTGAATTGAAACCCTCTATCCATGGTCCAACAAAGATCAATTCGGAGGAGCACCAAGATCCAAATCGCACTTGAAGTATTTTTGGAATTTTTGCGAAACTTTAAAATCGAATGGAGCCTCGGTGATGCTATTAGATTGCTTGCTTTCCTTTCTATCATGGACAAAGCTAGAGCTTGATTACACTCTTCCAAAGAGATTGCATAATCCACTGGATCACCTGAGCAAAGATTTTTAGACAAGTATTTTTCACCCAGCAAAACTGCAAGTCTTCATCATCAAATCACTAATTTTGCGCAAAAGGATGGAGAAATATTATTTGAAGCCTGGGACAGATTTAAGGGATTACTACGTGAATGCCTCATCACGGGTCGAGAAGTGACTCATTGTTTATACTTTCTACAATGGAATCTCGTATGCTATTAAAGTTTCTCTTGATTCTGCTGCAGGAGGAGCTCTTATGAACAAAACGTTGGATGAAGCATTTGAGATCATCGAGAATGTGACAATGAATTCTCATTAATGGGCTACAGAACGAGGATATCCAATTAAAACGCCAGGTAAGTTTGAGGTAAGTACCCTTGATCTACTCAGTGCAAAAGTCGATGCGTTAACTCAAAAGCTCGAACATTTTAATGTATCAGCTGTAAACTCATCTAATGTCACTTGCGAGATTTGTGGTGTAACAGGACATGTAGCGATAAATTGCCAAATCCTACACGCACCATCATCGGGAGCTGGGATTGAGCAAGTAGATGCGCTAAATAATTTTAATCAGAAGCCTAATGGTGGCAACCCTTATTCGAACACGTACGATCCCGGTTGGAGGAATCATCCCAACTTTTCGTATAGAGCCAACCAAAATTCTTCTGGACAGAACAGTTTTGGAGCACCTTCGGGATTTCAGCCAGGACCCAAGTCAAGCTTAGAAAAGATGATGGAGAATTTTATTACGTGTCTGGGGAAGATAAATGATGAATTTCGACAACATATTGTAGAATCAAATCGGCAACATCAAAATAATACCGAGGCAATCAAGCAATTGGGAAGCAAGGTTGATAATTTGACTAATCACACAAGAATGCTGGAAAATCAAATTTCCCAAATCGTAACTCAAGATCAAGGCGCCAACGATTTCCTAGAAATTCAGAAGTAAACCCAGCCGAGCATTGTAATTTCATAAGTTTGAGAAGTGGAAGGATTTTAGAAGGAGACAGAGCTCAACAAGCGATCCCTGTGCTAAAGGACACGAGCGTGTCAGAGTTGGAAGAAGACAGCAGCACGCCTGGGTTGAATAGCAAAGGAAGCCGACAACACACCTTGACCCAGGGCGTGTTGTTCAACACGCCTGAGGAAGAGAATGCCCACGAGCGCGTGTCGGTCACCGACACACCGTGTCGGGTCACTCCAAGGCGGCAACACGACCGGCTATGCCGAGCGGCACGAGCGTGTTGAACAAGGAACCAAGAACGATAAGCCCCTATCCCGTTCCTCGAGGAGGATGATTAAGGAAAAATTGGATGAACAATTTGGTAAGTTCCTTGAGGTAATTAGGAAGCTATATATCAATATACCTTTTACAGAAGCTCTTCAACAAATGCCCACATACTCCAAGTTCTTGAAGGATATCTTAACCAACAAAAGAAAAGTCGAGGAGCATGTAACAGTGACTCTTACTGAGGAGTGCAGCGCTTTAATTAAGAACATGGTACCTCCCAAACTAAATGATCCAGGTAGCTTTTCTATCCCTTGCATAATTAATGACTCCAATTTTGATAAGGCTTTTTGCGATTTGGGCGTTAGTGTCAATCTGATACCTTTTTCCATATGCAAGAAATTAGATTTGGGAGAAATGAAACTAACTACTATGGCCTTGCAGTTAGCCGATCGCTCCATTAGATATCCTTTGGGAATCCTAGAAGATGTACCACGGTGGGAAATTTTATTATTCTCGATTTTGTAGTGCTTGACATGGATGAAGACCCATGCATTCCACTCATTTTAGGGAGACCTTCTTCACTAGGCAATGATAGACGTCAAGAACCATAAACTCTCACTTGCATTTGGAAACGACAAAATTGAATTCGACCTTTCAAAAGCTGTTAAACAACCTTCTGTTTTTGATGTTTGTTGTAGGATTGACAGTTTTCAGTCAATAGCACTAGAAGGAGCACAAGAATAAACTTATCTTAATAAGTTCGAAGGGGATTTTGAGGATAAAGAGCTGGAGATTTTCGACCCCAACCTAACACCACAGGTAGAACTTAAGCCTCTTCCATCAACACTCAGGTATGAATTTCTTGGCGAAAACTCTACTTATCCTGTGATCATTAATGCTAATCTGAGCAATGCAGAGACCGAAAAACTGATTGAGGTATTGAAAACACACAAGAACGTCATTGGATACAAGATTGATGACATTAGGGGAATTAGCCCATCGGTTTGCATGCACAGAATTCTACTAGAAAACAATTTTAAAACCTCTATAGAACATCAAAGAAGGCTGAACCCAGCCATGAAAGAGATAGTCAAGAAAGAGGTCATGAAATTGCTAGATGCAGGAATTATCTATCCAATATCCGATAGCGAATGGGTAAGTCCTGTCCATGTTGTGCCAAAGAAAGGGGGGATAACGGTGATAAGGAATGCTACGAATGAGTTAATCCCCACGAGAGCGGTTACGGGATGGAGAATGTGTATTGATTATAGGAAATTGAATAAGGAAACTAGAAAGGACCACTTTCCCATCCCATTTATTGACCAAATGCTAGACCGGTTGGCAAAACACTCGCATTTCTGTTACTTAGATGGATATTCCGGTTTTTATCAAATCCCTATTTATCCTAATGACCAAGAGAAAACAACTTTCACCTGCCCATATGGTACTTTTGCTTTCGTGAGAATGCCTTTTGGACTATCTGATGCACGCCACTTTTCAGATGATTGACAATTTTTTCTGATATGATCGAGAATATAATGGAAGTATTCATGGATGATTTTTCTATATATGGTGCAGATTTTGATATGTGTTTATCTAATTTGGTCAAGGTCTTGCAGAGATGCGAGGAAATGAATTTAATGCTTAATTGGGAGAAGTGTCACTTCATGGTGCGAGAAGGCATAGTACTTGGGCACCTAGTTTCACACCGTGGTATCGAGGTGGACATTGCTAAAACTGAAGTGATCAAGAAGTTGCCTCCTCCAACTGATGTCAAGGGAGTGCGTAATTTCCTAGGACATGCAGGGTTCTATCGACGGTTCATCAGGGACTTCTCAACAATTTCGAAGCCATTAACTAATTTGCTTGCTAAAGATGCTGTGTTTCACTTTGATAATCCTTGTCTTGATGCATTTTCCAGGTTAAAGGAAGCATTAACAACCGCCCCAATAATGCAACCTCCAGTTGAGTCTCCTTTTGAAATTATGTGTGATGCAAGTGATTTTCTTTGTAAGCGATGTTGGGACAAAGGAGGGATCGCAAGGTGCATGCAATCTACTACGCAAGTAAAACATTGGATGAAGCACAAATGAATTATGCTACCACAGAGAAGGAACTCTTGGCTATAGTATTTGCTTTCGACAAGTTTAGATCTTATATCATAGGGACTAAGGTGATAGTTTACACAGATCATGCAGCCATAAGATACTTCTTTGAGTAAAAGGAATCTAAGCCAAGACTTATCTGGTGGATACTTCTTCTACAAGAGTTTGATTTGGAAATCTGAGACAAGCAAGGAACGGAGAACGTAGTTGCAGACCATCTATCGAGGCTTCATCAAGAATTAAATGTGGGAAGTGCCGATGATCTTGCTATTAATGATTTCTTCTCGGATGAGCAGCTACTAGCGGTCGACAATCAAGGCTTCGTGGTATGCCGATTTTGCCAACTACCTAGCTTCATGGATAATACCTTCTCACATGAGTTATCATCGTAAGAAGAAGTTTCTTTGGATGTAAAGCATTATGTGTGGGACGAACCATTCTGTTCAAGTAAGGCGATGCTATATATCGAAGATGTGTATCCAAGAAGAGATTGAGGATATATTGTATCACCGCTATTCTTCAAAGATATAGAGGTCACACGAGCATGCATAAGATCAGCGAAAGGTTTTGCAAGCAGTGATTTTACCGCCTCATATTTTTAGAGACTCTCGGAATTATGCGACGACTTGTGATCACCAAAGGACTGAACGATTAAGGAGACATGAGATGCCTCAAAATTCGATATCGAAGTCGAATTGTTCGACGTCCCGGGAATTGACTATATGGGACCCTTCTCTACTTCTATAAAAATACCTATATATGTGGCGGACTATGTGTCTAAATGGGTTGAGGCTCTACCATCCCCTCTTGTGATGCAAAACACATAAAGCTCTTTAAGAGTATAATATTTCCAAGATTTGGAATCTGAGAGCGATAATAAGTGATGGAGGCTCACACTTTATCGAAAGACAATTTGAAAGCCTTCTCAAGAAGTACGAATAACCCATAAACTAGCCTCACCATATCATCCACAAACGAGCAAGTAGAAGTTTCAAATAGGAAAATCAAGACTATCTTGAGAAAAGCGATCAAGATCAAAGAAGGATTGGTCTTTAAGACTTGACGATGCTCTACGGGCCTATCGAACGGCTTACAAGACACCCATCGAATGACTCCGCTTCGATTAGTTTATGGAAAACCATGTCATCTTCCAAATGAAATAGAGCACAGGCGCATATCGGGCAATTAAATGGCTTAATTTTGACCTAAAGAAAGCCGGAGAGAAAAGAAAACTGCAGCTAAATGAACTTGAAGAACTACGCCTCGATGCTTATGAACATGCAAGGTCTTACAAGGAGAAAACGAAGAGGTGGCATGACAAGAATATCATGCATAGAGAATTCCATCAAGGAGACTTGGTATTACTATTCAACTCAAGATTGAAACTCTTTCCTGGGAAGCTGAAATCCAGATGGTCGGGACCATATCAAGTTGAAAAGGTTTATCCTCATGGAGCTATTGATATATCCAGTGAGTCTACAGGAATTTTTAAAGTAAATGGTCAAAGACTTAAGAGATACTTCGCAAACAATTCTACTGAGCTGATTGGGGAGGAAGAGGGGCAGAGCACACTCCTCGAGCCATATCCCCAAAACTAGGGAGTAACTGAGGGGTCAAGCTAACGACCTTAAACAAGCGCTTCTTGGGAGGCAACCCAAGCTATTTTTTACATTTTTTTTGAGTCATTTTATTTTATTTTATTTGATTTTGAGTTTTACATTTTTTTCGGGTTTACAGGACACGACATGTTAAAGCGTGCATGCGTACAATTGACACACGACCCGCTTTACGCCGACGACACACAGGCGTGTTGAGGTTACCCGAAGACAACACAGGTCGAGTGTGCTGCAGAGCACGCCCGTGTCGCACTTTTCTCACCTGCGGCAAGCCTGGGCCGGACGGAAGCATGCCTATGCCGCGCTTAAACGGGTTGGGTATTTGCGAAAGAGGATGCCCGACACGCCTATGTTGCGGCTAGCCCTCTAAAGCCCGCACGCCTAATTTTCCACGTTCTGAGCTAAGCAATGGCCACGGTCTCTCTCGAGCAGCCGAGAAGCTAACCTGCTGTCTCTCCCTCCCCAACGCCATGAGTAAGCGAGTGAAGACTAAAGGAGGAGCTTCTTCCTCTTCGGCAAAGGACAAGGGAAAGAGAAAAGCTCAGGACTTGGGTAACGATCCTCCTCCGACCTCTTGCCATCCATATGGAATTGTTTTTAGGGATGAGGTTATGAAGTCTAAATTCAGTAAGCTTGAAAAAAGGAAGTTAGTATCTACAAGAACTATAGACTTCTACACATTGACAACCCTAAGGTTAAGAGATGACATAACTTGGTTGACCAATAGGATAAATTTGGACCGAATTTATCACGATCATCATCTTACTTACCCTAGTATCACTCTTGAATTCCTTAGCTCCACATCTCACTGAAATCTGAGAAAGGATTGTGAGGAAGGAAAAATCAAATTTAGATTAATGAACCATGAGTTTACTCTTTCTTTAAGTGATTTTAATACAATATTTGATTTTCCTCATGAGGGGAGAGGCAAATTCATAGACTTTTTATCGATCATCAATTTTGGAGAATAATTTACGATGACCTCGCCCTTATGATGCATCTAGGTCTAAATCATTTAACATCCCTAATCCTACTTTTCGGTATCTCCTTAGGTTTACGGCTAATACAATCTCTGGAAGATATGATAGTGCAGAGGGTGGCTAATGCTGAGTTACAATTTTTATGATGAAGTTAATATTGATTCGAGCCCATATGGTTAGACATTTAGTTAAGGTTAGTAATAGCCCATCCGGGGTGATAGTCATAGGTGGTATTATCACTAGGATTCACGTGGCCTTAGGATGTGAATTGGATGACCTTGAATATCATGTCCGCTAGCCCTAGATTGGATTTAGATGCTTGTATAAATATGAAGATGATGAGGCATGTGACGAGGGTATCGTTTGGTGTTAAGAAATGGAATTAAAATCCTCTTCCAAACTCCGAGCGGATGGTATCGTAATTCATCCAATCGCTTTTTAGAGATGTCCAGGACCCTTTCCTACCCCTACGCCCATGCTCCATCACCTCTCCTAGGGAGCCATCTCACATAGCCACGAGCCATCACATTCGACTCAACCCCCACGGTTTCCTCGACAATGTTTCGCAGGTACTCTTCTTTTGATTTTTCAGATTCGATCATCATTCAAGCTTTGTGGTCGGCGTACCTCGCACATAGGTGTGTGGGATCGGTTTGCCAGCTACGAGGAGCACCATCGTATGGTGACACAACATTTGGATAGGCGGTGATTTTTACAGAGAGTCGTGAGTTTTTCACTCATCGAGTCCTAGAGGGAAGATGATGATAGATTTCGACAGGAGTCCCGGGAGTTTTACCAGGAGCAGCGACGTAGGTGGGCAGAGGAGGATGCTAGTAGCGAAGACGATGACCATTGACCACCTTGAGCTATTTTGTGAGTTTCGATGCACATCCTTTATTGCTTATGCTGTCTCTACTTAGATTTTTAGTTTGGTTAGTGCTATTTTTTGTTTGCATCTTTTCATATATCATAACATTGCATTTTTATATCATCTAGCGTAATATAACTGAACATTGGTCGGATCATGATATTCCTTTTTGTCTATTTGATAAGAATCTTATTTCACTTCTAACACGGTCTATAGGTCTGAGGTATCCAAAAAGAATTTAAATCCCCCATATCGGACGAGTACTCGATTTTCCATTGGAGACTTTCCTGTGCAATTTGGTTACTGGAGAAACACTTTCCCTAGAAGTTTTGGTTTGATTAAAAAAAAAAAAAAAAAAAAAAAAAGGAGACTGGAATTGTTTTGAAGCACCCCTTTGAGACCAAGTAGTCACTGGGGAAACACCTAAAAGGTGCCCCTTTGAGACTAACTAGTTACTGGGAAAATGCTCTCTGTAAATTCCTTCCCTTCTTCTTAGAAAGGTCTCCTTTGAGACCTTTTGTTGCTAGGTAAGGATGATCCATGCATTAAGGCAGGTAAGTGCCTTTATGCCGGAAATAAGAATGTTCTACGATAGAAGGGATGTCAAATCTGGATTGGTGACCAATGACTTTAGTTCAACTTTTCACGTGCACTATATAGGGATCTTTCAAGCTTGGCAACTAGGAATGATTTGATAAGATTAAGATCAGATTGTATACCTCTGGATGGTGTCTAGCATTTCCACAATTAAATTGTTTTTTTTGTGTTTTCTTTGCTTGAGGACAAGCAAAAGTTTAGGACTAGGGGATTTTGATGTGTGTAAATCGTGCTACGTTTTCATTACTCCATATACATGCATTTTATCTCATTTCATGTCCTAGGCATGTATTTTGTCATGATTCAGTTAAGTTTAACATCTTTTGGACGAAGAGACTACTTTTGGGTGTTTTTCGTGTTAACAGGCGAAAGCGGCGTATCAAAAACAACACAGCGTGTTATCGGTGACACGTCCGTGTCGGGAGTTCGCGCTCAACACGCACTGGTTGACAAGCCGCCACGCCCGTTGCGCTTACGGCCGGTGAAATGTGCGACACGCTGTGCCCTCATTTGCAGGCGTGTTGGCACGATTCGAACTTCCTTTTACTGCGAGCGGCTCGTGAAGCTGCGATCTTCGTCTCAATTAAAGGAAAATCTTTTGCCTTAATTGAAGAGGAGGCAGGCTATAAAAGAGGAGATATTCTAACCCTAGAGGAAGTATTTGGTAAAGAGGGCGATAGAAGAGCGAGGAGAGCGAAGAGTCGGCACTGACAGGAAGGAACAGATGACACTAAGTATTGTAATTTCTTTCTCTAGCAATTCTTGTGCATGGAGTAGTGTCACGTAATCTTAGGATGGGAGTAGCCCTTGACGATTTATGATGGATGGTAATCTATACTACTTGAATTATTGTTTGTTTGATCTGGTTTTGGATTCTTATTGATAAACCTAAGGAGCTAAGGGGAAGTACCTAACAGTGAACCCGAGTTCACGAAACCTAGAACCAATTAGAGATTAACTCTGTCAGTAGTGGTAGTGTATCTATGAGGGCTTCTGGGGGTCTCGTGGCAGTCCCTTAGTGATTATGGTCGTGTGCGAACCTATCGTGAAAAGGAAATTTAGACTCTAAAGGAACTCTTATGGACTTAATGGATCTATCAAATCCAATTTTACCAAACGGTGGTAAGACTAGGGAGGTTTGCGGGGGTCTCGTGATAGGTCCCCTTAGGCGATTATGATCCCTAAACTCGAATCTGTGACATGTAAATTAAGTTTGATAGGTACAGTTGGCGTAGACCTCGAAAGGGGCCGTTGATTTACCTTAGGATAGGTTCCATCAAAACAACTCTAACAGGGGTAGGAAAGAATTAAATCACCTTATAAATCGTCGACGTGGTGAAACCCATATCCTGAGATTCTTCTCAATTATTGACTTTTAGCTCGTTCTTCTCATTCGTTGTTCTTGACTGCTCAGTTTCTTTGCTTAATCCACAAATTGATTGACTAGATAACTTGGTATCACGATCATTCGGTAATTGTCCCAATCCCTGTGGGATCGATATTTTTATTACTTGACGACAACCGTGCACTTGCGGAAAATAACACATCATCCACCCATTTACGGGTGACGTTTGACGAAGCCAAAGTATGCAACTCCTTATGTAGGGAACCATGGTGACTTCAGGTCCAAGGACTAATAGTCATACTAATAGTCACATGAGAAAGTATATGACACTCATATAACGATCCATGATACTTTCTCATGGCGGGTCATTCAGTATACATTCTTCAATACATACGCATGTGTCAACTTAATATCTCATATCCATGACTTGTGAGATCAAGTCATCGAGTTGACCTACATGCTAGTCTCTTCGCATTAACATTGTCCCTGAATGTTAATACTTGACTAAGAATGATTAAGAATAGTATTTTCTATATCATCTCATTATCGATTCAACCAATCGATTGATATAGATAAGAACCTTCTACTCAAGGACATTATTATACTTAGTTATTTGACACCAATACAAGTAAGTATAATAACCATAAAGAAATGCCTTTATATATATATATAGGAATATGATCTGACAATGTCCATACAATGATCATCAGTGATTGACTCTGGGCTTTCACTGATCTCCCATTAATACTAGTGCGATCAACGTAGTATCTAATACCCGATGACTGGTGTGACCATCATTGCTTTTTTACGTACAAGCTTGGTGAGGATCTGCGACGTTAGCCTCTGTGGGTACTCTGAATCTTCACATCTCCTCTGCTCGATGATCTCTCGAATGAGATGGAGCGTCGTAGTATGTGTTTGGTCATTTGGTGTGGCGAGGTTCCTTAGCTGTCTGATCGCTCCATTGTTGTCACAATAGAGGCTCTATAGGATCTATGCTAGGAACCACCCCTGCTCGATAATGAACTTGCGGATCAAAGCCTCCTTCTTTGCCTCGGATCACGATATACTCGGCTCTGTTGTAGAATCGGCAAGCGTGTCTGCGAACTCTTCCGACTCACGCGCCACCATTCAAGCAAAACCACGAACCACATTGCGATCTATAATCATCACAGTCGGTTTGGAAGGCTGGCATCCTGTAACCCTTCTGACTAGCTCCTCATCGCCTCGAATATCGAAATATTCTTTAGTCCTTCTCGAGTACTTAGAATATTCTTGGTACTATCGATGGCGCTCACTGGATCGGTAGTATCTGCTCGTCGTGCTCAAGCATCTGAGACATCGAGACAGTACACATGCGTACATGATAGATCCTATAGAGCGGATCGTAAGGGATCTTATCCATGCGGTCTCTCTCCTCTAGAAGAGGACTTTGAGTCTTGAAGACTCACACCATGTGACATCGGCGAAGTCCTTCTTGGAATTCTGCATGTGGCCATAGTAATAGTGTCGATGTATGTACTGACTTAGGCGAAGCAATCTCTTAGATCTATCTCTATAGATCTTGATGCCTAGAATCGGTGCTTCTAAGTCCTTCGTTGAGAAACACTTCCCGACCAGTCTTCTGATGTAGCGAAGGATGTCATTCCCAATGAGTAGTATGTCATCCACATATAATCTGAGAAGACAAGTGTATTCCCATTAACCCTCTTATAGACCACGAGGTTCATCTTCATTCTTGATGAAACAATTGTTTGATCGCATCGTGAATCGAAGATTCGCTCAGAAGCTTGCTTTAAGCCCATAAATGGACCTTTGCGGCTTGCGTACTTTTCCGATATCTTTGTGGATCTACAAAACCCTTAGGTTGTGTCATGTACACATCCTCGAGCAAGTTTCCATTCGAAATGCGGTTTTGACATCCATCTGCGGATCTCGTAATCGTGGTATCTTTGCGATAGCAAGCATGATCGAATGGACTTAAACATCGCCCTTTGGAGAAAAGGTTTCATCATAGTCAATACCATGAATTTGCTTGAAACCTTTAGCTACTGTCGACCCTTATAGGTATCGTAAGTCCATCCGTATGTCAGTCTTTCTCTTAAAGACCACTTACACCCAATGGGTTTGGCGCCTTGGTGGATTAACGAAGTCCATACTTGGTTGGTGTACATGGATTCCATCTCGGATCTCATGGCCTCTAGCCATTTCTCGGAATCTGGGCTCATCACGGCTTCACGATGGGAGGTAGGCTCATTCTCGATGGCATAACGTCATCGTGGTCGAGACAAGAGAAATGAGTATCTCTCGGTGGCAGCGTACCCTATCGGACCTGCGAAGAGGTAGGTCTGCGAGCAGTTGTTGTTCACAACTCTTTGTGCAACAATCTCATCACCCACAACACTTTGTGGTTCTGTTCAACCTCCGTGAAGCCTCGTGCTATGGTCCTTATCTTGAATTTCTTGAATCGAAGGTACTCCCACTAGTTTTCTAGAAAGCAAAATCCCTTTCTAGAAAAATGCCAGTCTTTACCCTGAAACACTTTGTCTTGTTGGGAATGTAAATAATATCCCGTTTCCTTGGGATATCAGCAAAATAACACTTATCGGTTGGGTCCCGGTTTATGCGAGACTTGGCGTCGAGCGTAAGCCTCACAACCCCAAATCCTCATGAAAGACATCTTGGGATTTTTCCCTGTCCATATTGTATATGGTGTCTTTATCACAACTTTGGATGGAACACGGTTAAGTGTGAAGGCTGCTATGTCTAGAGCATATTCCCAAAAAGATATAGGAAGATCTGTGTGACTCATCATAGATCGTACCATATCTAATAGGGTACGATTCCTCCTTTCGGATACACCATTCCACTGTGGTGTTTCAGGAGGAGTGAGTTGGGATAAAATCCCACACTCAGCTAGATAGTCACGAAACTCATGGCTAAGGTATTCACCACCTGGATCTGATCGAAGTATCTTAATACTCTTGCCAAGCTGGTTTTGTACTTCATTCTTGAATTCTTTGAACTTTTCAAAGGATTCTGACTTATGTTTACTGAAGTCATCAGTAAATGTAATGAAGTATATATAACCACCTCTAGCAGCAACATTGAAAGGGCCACATACATCACTATGTATAAGTCCTAACAAGTCTGTTGCTCTTTCGCTGTGTCCACTAAAGGGAGTCTTGGTCATCTTGCCTAGAAGGCAAGACTCGCACGTCTCATATGATTCAAAATCAAATGAGTCCAGCAACCCATCCTTATGGAGTTGGGATAAACGATTCTCATTTATGTGACCTAAGCGACAATGCCAGCGATAAGTTTGGTTCAACTCATTTGACTTGAACCTTTTGGTACTTATGTTATAGATGGAGTTCTCTAAGTCTAGGATGTAGAGTCCGTTCATCAGAGGTGCACTACAATAGAACATATCATTTAAATAAACTGAACAACATTTGTTCTTTATTACAAATGAAAAGCACTTAGTGGACATGACCATGTACTTAGTGGTCTCACTCTATCAAGAATCATGATGTCACTCCCGTCATATAGGAGGGATAGATCCCATCTACATCACTCACATCCCTCCGCATAATTTGTTACATACCCAGTAATCGCCTTTATAGTTCATCCATTTACGGGTGACGTTTGACGAAGCCAAAGTATGCAACTCCTTATATAGGGAACCATGGTGACTTCAGGTCCAAGGACTAATAGTCATACTAATAGTCACATGAGAAAGTATATGACACTCATATAACGATCCATGATACTTTCTCATGGCGGGTCATTCAGTATACATTCTCCAATACATATCCATGACTTGTGAGATTAAGTCATCGAGTTGACCTACATGCTAGTCTCTTCGCATTAACATTGTCCCTGAATGTTAATACTTGACTAGGAATGATTAAGAGTAGTATTCTCTATATCATTTCATTATTGATTCAACCAATCGATTGATATAAATAAGAACATTCTATTCAAAGACGTTATTATACTTAGTTATTTGACACCAATACAATTAAGTATAATAACCATAAAGAAATGCCTTTATATATATATATAGGAATATGATACAAGTCTATACAACAATAATCACATGATTGACTCTAGGGTTTTCACTAATATTAACTACTGATATTAGTTCTGAGTACTGCTGCATGATGAGTCATTATACAGATTGTGACACAGCTGCTGTGTTTTTTTGTTCTGGAAAAGCTTTTCCTAATTAGTGAGCTAGTTATATGACCTTATATGCAAGAGGGGGTCTTTGGAAAAGATTCTTGCTAGTGTCAGGATCAGCCACAAATGGTTTGTTTTGAATCTATTTTATTCGTATTGATTCACTTAGCATTTAGTCAAATAATTCAACTCACTGGGGAACAGAAAAGTGCAAGATGACTGTGCTTTCGCAAAACGAAGAGGTACTCTTGGTAATCTGTATGTTTTGATGAAATCAATTTATGGTATTTCTTCCTATTACTTGAAAAATGTCATTTACTGCCATAAGTCGTGACTACAATTATATATTGATTTTGTATTTAGGGGAGGATTATATTCAATGGAGATGCTTTCCTTGTCTGGCTTTTGCCAAGGAAGTTGTTATCGACCAGTTATTTTGCTTAAACTGGTTTTATATCAGTTTTATCTGTCTTCTTTTTTGGCTTTCAACCTTCTTTGTATTATGCTCCACTTATTATGCTAAGCCCACTGATGGTACCGACAGTTTTCCAGTACTATGCAAGAGAATCAAGGTTTTCTCCTAAATCTGATGAAGGCTAATCATTATATATGCTTGCTTGGTTCTTCATCTTTGTGGCCCATTTAACTATTAGGAGCAAGATTGGATGGTTAAGTACCTGATTTAATAATGAACCAAAACCATTCCAAATACTATGCAGTCAAGATTTACACATGGTTTGCCAAAAGTGCAGCTTAGCAGTACTCTAACTAGAAAATTAAAAATAAGTTAAATTCAATAATTTAGTCATAAATCTAAACCAATAAAATATATTTATAATTAGTGTCATTCTACAATATTAAAATATAGATAAGATAACTAATGTTAAATGAATGCATATTTTTATAACGAATTAATTTTTTTTCTTGGACATGGCTGTACTGCCTAAGTGGACTACCTGGGCCACCTAGCTACTAGGTGAAGCAGTTTCTCATAGAAACTGCTAAAGGGCTGTCTAGACAGTTGTTTAGAACAATGCTCAGACTCAATCCTCATGGACTTTCTCTCGCCTCCTTGTTGGTTGTTCTTACTGATGGAGACTAGAGGAGCATATCGTGTACTTTCTGGATAAGCATTTTGCTTTGATTTGATTTTACCATCATCTTTATATTCCTAAAAAACCTGATTAGTTTACAGACTTTCTCTAGTTGACGTGGAAAGACTGGTTTGGACAAATTCCTGTTTCTTGGATGAACATTGAAGTAAACTATAGGTTTTAGTAGCAAATGTGTTTTTGTTTAGAGTCATTATCACCATATATTTAAGCTGTTATAAGTGGGTGAGGAACACATGATGTCTGATGAGTGGATGATTAATGTTAATTGACTTGGAATATCTATTTTACTTTCTTAACCTAATGCACTAATACCTGTGGGCTAGTAATTGCAGTTGAATTTTTAATACTAACATATATTTCACGTCTACCAGAACCTTTGTTGCGCCACTTGAGAGGCTAAAGTTGGAATATATTGTTCGTGGTGAGCAGAGCAATCTTTTTGCACTCGTTCATAAAATTGCAACAGCACAAGGTCTCAGAGGTTTTTGGAAAGGAAATTTTGTCAACATTCTTCGCACTGCACCTTTTAAGGCCATTAACTTCTATGCATATGATACATATAGAAAGCAGCTTCTTAAACTATCTGGAAATGAAGAAACCACAAATTTTGAAAGATTCATTGCTGGTGCAGCAGCTGGCATTACTGCAACTATACTTTGCATACCGATGGACACGGTATGTTGGTTGTTGAATTCATACTTACTGTCAATTAATTTTTGGTGTTGCATAAACACTTGCCGGCTGGCATTACTGCAACTACACTTTACATACTGATCACCCACTGTGTTGGTTGTCAGATTCATACTCATTCATTGTAAATTAGTTTCTGGTGTTGCATAAATAGTTGCTAGAGTTATTACCTGTTATTGACGGTTCTGATTTCGGTTAGGTTAAATTTAAGATCATATTTTACGTAGATTTGAATATTGCCCAGAGTTCAATGGAGTAGTACTATGATTCGTTTAGCTAATCTAATAGTTCGAACTAACAAAATGATGGTGATACTGCTCTGGTTTATCCAAATGCTATCTGTAAGCTTTTTTGGTGTAAAAACGGTGATATCAACTATCAGTAGTTTCTGTATGAAGTTGTGTAATTCACTATTTAAATTTCAGATACGAACCAAGATGGTAGCACCTGGTGGAGAAGCTTTAGGTAGTGTTATAGGTGTCTTTCGCCATATGATTCAGACAGAAGGATTCTTTTCTCTCTACAAGGGACTGGTGCCATCTCTCATTAGCATGGCTCCTTCAGGCGCTGTTTTTTATGGTGTATATGACATACTAAAGTCAGCCTACCTGCATTCACCTAAAGGGAAGAAGAGGTTGGATACAATGAGAAAACAAGAAGGTGAAGATGTGAGTGCTCTGGATCAGCTAGAATTGGGACCAGCGAGGACACTATTATACGGGGCCATGGCTGGTGCTTGTGCTGAAGTTGCTACATATCCATTTGAAGTAGTCAGACGGCAGTTGCAAATGCAGGTTCAGGCAAACAAATTGAATGCTTTTGCGACATTTATGAAAATTGTTGATCAAGGTGGTGTGACTGCATTGTATGCTGGTTTGATTCCAAGCTTGTTACAGGCACGTGTTACTAGGATTTATATAATCCATTCGTTCTACTCTTTTTTTTTTTTTTATTTTAAATTTGGTTCTCTTAAGTAGTCTTTTTCTTTCCCCCTTGCAGGTTCTTCCATCTGCTTCCATCAGTTATTTTGTGTATGAGTTCGTGAAGATAGTTCTGAAGGTGGAATGATAACAAATTGCTCTCAAATATGTTGATTTGACCTCTAAAACCTCTAGTGAAGTTCCTCACTATGGCCTTCCTGATGAGAATCATTGACAAGTTATACATTTATCCTACAAAATTTTATCCTCCAGTAATCTAGGTAGAGGCTATTTCACACTATGATACTTCGTAACGATTGTTTTTTTTTTTACACATGACATGGAAATGGAACCGATATCTTGGTGATGCAGTATGAAATGTACATTCTATAATTTGTTTACCTACCGGTTCTCTATCCCAGATTTAATAAAAATTGTTGGTTTTTATTCAAAATAAAAAAGAATAAAAGGCTAATTATTAACTTTCACCAGGGTAAATGATTGTTTAATGGGAGTACATGCAGTTGAATGAACAAAACACTCATCCTTTCCTACATGAATAGTCTCTATATATAAATAAGGTAAAATTTATGTTAATTTAAATATAGAGTTCGAGATATTTTTTTATATAAATATTTTAAAATAAGAATATAATAATTTTAATTAAAGTTATTTCGTTTATTTTTAAAATAAAAATTTTAGTTTTAATTTATTATTAATATGTCAATATGAAATATTTTTAATTAATTTTCTTTTATTATGAATGTGTCCATCTATAATTTATATATACTCAATTTTATTTTTATTAATTATTTTATTTATGACACCAATTTATTTTCTTTTTGGTTTTATTCTTCTTTGTCATGAAGATCAAGGAGATGAAATTGTATCTAGCTTCACCCATGGTGAAAATTAGTGGTGGTTCTCGGCCTAAATAAACTATTTGCTACTCTTACTTCAAAAGCCTTAGTTTTTGATGAACCCAACCTTCGATTTTTGATGTAAGAGAAGGTTTAAAATTACCCTAGATTTATTTAGACTAACATGTACGTAATTGCAGATTTATTTTGACACTGGCATTGCAAGGTATAATGTGAAAAGACCATCAATGTTGACAAAGGTTTGTGAGTTGAAGTCGATGAGATATTTAGCAAAAAGAGTCCTAATGATGCAGTCATCCGTAAAAGATTGGAGCCATCAATTTAACAGTTTCTATCGATCTGTTTTACAGTCATTATGAGGGAGATAAATCATTGGGATCTATGGACATGGGGGCTAAGACATGTGGGGTAATCTGAATCCAAGAAAGAAATTTAGATCTCCTTCAGAATCAACTCATGTTTTATCTGCAAGCTCCATCGTGTCTTAGCCACTACGCCAATCCTGTGAAGATCCTAGTGATGCAGTCATGCCTCGTGCATGTAGAGCTATACATATGGTTTCAATATTAGACAATATTTAAGTGACCATTTGTGTAATCTCACATGGTCGTCAAGTATGCAATAAAAATCAGCTTGACAAAGATGAAAAGTTCAAGAAGATTACAAAAAGAAACTCTTAGGAGGTTTGATGATTAGATATGAGACAATGAAGTCCAAGAAAATTAAGACTTGATTCTTGGCAAAAGGGTAGCTCTAGCAAATTAATTGACCGAATGAATGTTAAGCGATGAAGACTCAAAGACGAAAAAGCTCCTGGCATAGAAGACTAGGAAATAGGAGGTTTCTCTTACATTAGTTATGGTATGAGACTAAGAACATTGAGAGAATGTAATTTAGAACCAGGGTTAAGGAAGTTGGGCATAATTCATCCATTAGAATTGATGAGAAATTATACATGAGTTGACTGTTATAAGTCGATTGCTAGAAATAAAGTAGTTGATTGATGTAGCTAAATTATAAATTGGTTTATGTTTTTCCATATTCGTCGATTGCTAAGAACAAACGAATTCATTGATATAATCAAATCACAAATCAGTTTGTGGTTTTGACATTGATTGATAGCTAGGAACAAATCAGTTAATCGATGATGCTGAAATCCTAAACTATAAACCCCTAAGCTTTTCGATTTATTACTGATGGGATCTTTGGATACGCTAGAGGGAGGTGAATAATGTCGAACGATTTACGCTTCGATTCGTATCGTGCTTGTCTACAATTAGTTAGTACGCAACGAAATAATAAAGCAAAAATAACAAATGCAAGCAAGCACACACCACAACACTAATATTTTACGTGGTTCGAAACTTATGGTTCCTACTTCATGGTCGAGCTTTAGTGTCTACTCCACTAAATCCCTTTCTCCTTCTCGGTAATGTTGGGTTTCCGGCACCGCGGCGAGTGTGTGTTCGAATATGTTTCGTAAATATGTGCACAGCGGAAGGAATAAAATAATAAATCTAATTTATTACAACACACACATCACACGCATGCATAGTACAACATATGTAGACATAACCGTAAATTCAAATTTTGCAATAAAAGGAAACTTAAACTACGTATACCTGACGTATCACGTGTAGCGGGAAAGACATCAACCGGAACGATTCTCGCTAGAATCGTCTCTATCCGTATCCATGCCGAGTATCTTCGGGATGACTTCACAAAGTCACTAGCCTCATCTTCGTACGGGTTACTAGCCTCGTGTTAAAGACGATGTGATCGAGAGAAGATCAAGATCCAAATTAAAATTCGGATCCAAAACGAGTAAACAAAAACTCGCTTCTCCGGAGAGGTATTCGTCAACCGTTTGACGAATCCTTCGTCCTCTACCTATGAGGATTACCGGAGATCGAATCCCCGGCAAGGCTATCGCTGTTGGAGCTCCAAACGTCGTCCAAACGACGCTCCGACGAGAAGGAAACAAGCTGTCCAGAAAACTGGATAGCTTTGGTGGAGGAATAGGGACCGGCCAAAAGGGAAGGTTGAAGCTCACCTTATTGCCGAACCCAAAGGAGATCACCGGAGCTCCTCCAGCAGCAGCTCGACGCTGGCAAGGGGGAAGACAGTACCTTCTGGACGCCGGCAAGGGAGCTAGGTGGTGGTGGGCGGCGGCACTAGGGTTGGCGCCGACTACACCAAGGAGAGGAGGGGCAGCAACAATTAGGGTTGCAAGGCTCTTTGATTAGGGTTTAACAAAAACCCTTAAGCCCTATTTTATAGAGAACAAATTCTCTTAATGGTTATTGGATCATAACCAAAAGCCCGTTAACCCGCTCCATTAATTTAAGTTAAAATAAACCAAACCATGATGGTTTATTTTAAGTTAAAACGAACCGAACTAACTTTGGTTCATTTGTTTAAAACAAACCAAACCCTTTGGTTTATTCTCCTCCATTGGATTAGAACTAAACCAATTTGCTTCATCCATCATGTCTTCATAAGACACGGCCCATCCACGCTTCCATTGCGACTGAAATGATTTCATGCTCGCTCCATGTTTGGTCCAACCAAACTAGTTTCTCTCGGTCTGAGAATCTCATTCTCAAGCTCATTTTGAATCCTTCGGATTACGCTCGTTGTGCGTGTGACCAAATAGGTTCTCGGTTTATATTGGTCGTCTATAATTAACTATTAATTATAGAATGATCATGAGTGACACCTAGTAGTACATTATGATCCCCAATTAACCGAAAAGATCAATGGTTGATCTAGAACTATTTCTGAAACCCTTCAACAGCTCGAATGAATCGTGCCCCATTCCCTTCACTCATCTTATACCCACTTGGTTCAGGACATGGTCTATAGTGTCAGTCCCCACTAGGCTGACTACATCACACCTAGCCCAAGTATCATTTCCTCGTCCTACGAATTCTAGTTACTGCACATGTATCGAAGAGTACCTTACTCTAAACATGTAATGCTTTGGCCAAAGACTTTAGTAACAATCCGATGAGAGGCCATGGATATACTTCTCCTCGCAAGGAGTGGTGAATCCTTTATAGGCTATTCAAACACCTTCGATCACTTCGACTTATACCCAATCATCCCGGGTCCACATCTCCTCAGAGATGCTTGCTTAAGATGTTAAAGCATAAGTCTTCATGATCAAGATGACTTGAATACCGCAAGTCAAAGGAACATCGCACTTAAGCTATAGTAAGAACTTCATTGACATATCTATATATGCAGAGAACCATATGAAGTCTTACGGATGGTCACTCCAATGAACTAGTTACCATAACTAGCATCCACGATTAACTCCAGACATCACAATGTCTCCAGCCAGTGAGAATCAGCTGCTTAGATATACCAAAGAGTATACTTCGTGCTAGTCTCAACAAAATCAATGGTGTCCAAATCCATCAATTCATCGACTAGGGATAATTCCGATACACCACAATTACACATGTAGAGATACTCACTAGTTGTGATCCAATCAAAAATTCTCTCATACTGTGAATCGTATCGTGGACATTCAGTAAATGAGTTTAAGATCTAATCAAATACATGAAAACATGTATACTCAAATAGTGAATCTTCATTTATCATATAAATGGTTCAAACATAAGGCGATTGCCTTAGGACATCTCTCATATATTACTAACAAACTCCCACTTGGCCTAATGCCAATCGCTACAGTATCCAATACCATAAGCTCTAACATGACCCTCAAACTTACTTTGAGGTAATGCCTTGGTTAAAGGATCTGCTAAATTCCTTTCAGTGGGGATTTTCTCGATTTGTATTTCCTTCCTACTGATGATCTTTCTGATCAGATGATAGCGGCGAAGCACATGTTTGGATCATTGATGAGGCCACATCAAGTTCAGAGATGAACTTCTTGATCCAAACCGCTTCCTTTGTTGCTTCCAAAGCTGCAATGTATTCTGCCTTAGTGGCAGAATTCGCTATAGTGTCAAGCTTGGAACCTTTCCAACTTATTTGCACCTCCATTCCAGGTGAATACATACCCAGACTAAGACATGGAATCATCCTTGTCTATCTAGAAGCTGGTATCCGTATACCCGTGTATCACCATGTCTCCTTCTCCATATATTAGGAACACATCCTTAGTTCTTCTTAAGTACTTAAGGATTGTCTTAATAGCCACCCAATGATCCATTCTTGGATCAGACTGGTATCTACTCGTGACACTCAGAGCATATGATACATCGGGCCTCGTACATAACATAACATACATGATAGATCCTATTGCGGATGCATAGGGAATCTTACTCATGCAAATCCTCTCGTCTTCTGTGCGCGGACACATAAACTTCGAAAGGTGTATCCCATGCCTGATGGGTAGGAAACCTTTCTTGGATTCCGACATGCTAAACCTCTTTAGCACTCGGTCTATATATGTAGACTGCGAAAGACCAAGCAACCGTTTCGATCTATCTCTATAGATCTTAATCCCGAGGATGTAGGTTGCTTCTCCCAGGTCTTTCATGGATAATATCTTGGATAACCAAATCTTAACTGACTGTAAGACTGAAACATCGTCTCCTATAAGTAATATGTCATCGACATACAATACTAGGAACATGACTGCACTCCCACTAACCTTCTTGTACACATAAGGTTCGTCTAGATTTTGTGAGAAATTAAACTTTTTGATTGTCTCATCAAAACGGATATTCCAACTCCTGGATGCTTGCTTCAATCCATATATGGACCGTCGCAATTTGCATACCTTAGTTTTATCAACCGATGTGAAACCCTTAGGATGTATCATATACACGTCCTCGAGCAGGTTTCCATTAAGGAAAGCTGTTTTCACATCCATCTGCTATATCTCATAATCATAATGAGTCGCTATGGCCAGGAGCATCCGAATGGATTTAAGCATAGCTACAGGCGAATAGGTTTCGTCATAATCAACACTTTGTTTTTGACGATATCCTTTCGCCACTAATCTAGCCTTATTGGTAATCACATTACCATCCATGTCGGTTTTCTTCTTGAAAATCCACTTGCACCCTATAAGCTTGATGCCTTCAGGTGGGTCAACCAAGTTCCAAACTTGGTTTTCATACAAGGAATCCATTTCCGACTTCATGGCATCAAGCTACTTATCCCTTTCTAAACTTGTCAGCACTTCTTCATAACTGGTAGACTCCTCATCATCAATGAGTAACACGTCGTTCGATTCACTTACGAGAAATCCATATATCTCAGGAATGTTGCGTGTTCTACCAGATCTACGAAGATGTGGTGTTTCAATAGGTCCAGCCGATTGCTCATCACTATGAGTTATCGACTATTGTGCTTCACCAGGTATCTCATCAATGTCTATTTGAGTCTCTCGAGCCTCCTCAAGCTCGACGACACTCCCACTGTTTTCTTGCAAGAGAAACTCTTTCTCTAGAAACACAGCATGCCTTGAAACAAACACTTTTTGTTCCACAGGATGATAGAATTGGTAACCCCTTATTTCCTTAGGGTATCCAATAAATAGACATTTATCAGACTTAGCATCCAATTTGTCTGATACAGTCCGCTTCACATAAGCAAGACAATCCCATATTTTCAAATAAGATACATGAGGTTTCTTACTATTCCATATCTCATATGGAGTAGTGGAGACTACATTGGTTGACATTCTGTTTAACAAGTAAATAGCTGTCTGAAGTGCATAGCCCCAAAAGGACTTGGGAAGATTCGCATGATTCGTCATTGATCTGACCATGTCCAACAAGATTCGATTACACCTCTCAAATACACCATTATGCTGTGGTGTATATGGCGGAGTCCATTGAGACAATATACCATTGTCTCTTAGATAATCAAGAAACTCTTGACTTAAGTATTCATCACCTCGATCCAATCGAAGTATTTTAATACTCTTGTCATGTTTTTTCTCTACTTTATTTCTGAATTCTTTGAACCTTTCAAAGGCTTCAGACTTGTGTTTCATCAAGAACACATACCCAAACCGTGAGTGATCATCGGTGAAGGTAATGAAGTAGCTATAGCCTCCTAAAGCTTGAGTTGACATAGGTCCACATGCATCATTATGTATTAGACCTAGCAACTATCCCACTCGTTCACCTTTTCCTATAAAAGGTAACTTAGTCATCTTGCCTTTTAAGCATGATTCGCATGTATCGTATGAATCCAATTCAAACGATTCCAGAATTCCACATCGGTGTAATTCGGACATGCGTTTCTTGCTTACATGACCAAGACGACAATGCCACATGTAGGAGTCTAATTGATTATCCTTTCGAGCATGCTTGTTGCTCGCTTCGATATTGAAAATATCACTGGATACGTCCAATGTATAAACACCATTGCTTAAAGTTCCAGTCCCATAAAGAACTCCATTCAAAGTTATGTAACAACAATTGTTACTAAAAGTCAAATGATACCCATTTCTATTTGAACAAGAAATAGAAATGATGTTCTTTATCAACAAAGGAACATAAAAGCAATTGTCCAGTTCTATGACAAGTCCTGCAGGGAGTTTCAACAAATACGTTCCGATGGCGAGTGCAGCAACCTTTGCTCCATTCCCAACACATAAATTTGACTTTCCCTTGACAAGTCTTCTTCTATTCCTTAGCCCATGTATGTCATTACATATATGTGAGCCACACCCAGTATCCAATACCCAAGTGTCTGAGGAAATAGAATGACAATCAATAACGAAGATATATGAAAAAGATGGAGCATCTTATGCCTTATTCTTCTTCATGGACTCAAGATAAATCTTGCAATTTCTTCGCCAATGGACGTACTTGCCATAATGATGGCAAGTGCCCTTTTGAGCTGGTTCTGCCATTTTAGCCTTTTTCTTCTTCCCCTTCTGTTGTTACTTTGACTCCCTCTTAGAACCTTTCTTCGAGGAATCAACTAACAACACCGTCCCCTGCTCATGCTTCTCAGAAGGCTCCACAGTCTTCAGCATGTTGAGCAGTACCACAGATGAACCTTCTTGCATCTCAGAGGTTAAGAGGAGCTTGGAGACTTCGAACCTTTTGAATCTCACTTGCTTATCAAACAACTCATAAAGATGAAGGACTACGATATGAGCATCCATATGCTCATGCTGCTTCCGTAGCTTGGGTTCCATCATGGCTAGCATGATGCAACTCATTTGTTCAGAATCACTTACATGTTTCTGATAGGCTAACAATTGGTCCAGAGTTGCATTGTCACTAGGACGGGCGGGAAGATGCGCTTCGAGGACATTTGCAAGCTTTTCAACCTTGAGAACAATTCTCAAGTTTCTAAGCCAGTCCAAGAAGTTCGGCCCAGTCAATTCATTCGAATCCAAAATGGAACGCAAATTCAAAGACATCATGATCAATCGATTAACCTAGAAATACAAAACGAGCATATATGAGAAAATGATTTTAAAATGCATCAATATACATTTATAAATCCCATTCATTTTTCGAATTTCAAAAAACCCCAAAATCACTTCGAAAGATCGTAGATCCATCTCCGAATGGGCTGATATCCATCATAGATATGAACAACCTTGGAGAGAGTCCAACAAGCCATTCATAACTACGATGGTAGGTATCAACTATACCGATTGCATATCACGTATATGCAACTATCACAATGTGCTATCAACTAATTGAATGTTCACACATACATCGGGTTGTTAACACATTAACAAGTATGCATCATATGCATAACACCCAACTTCACCTCCCTTTACATCGACCTTGGAGAGAGTCCAACAAGCCGATGCTCCAGGTTAAAGCCAACCCATTAATCGAGAAATAGTTTTAATATGGTTAGAGTGCATTCAACCAATTAGCCCGGCTTGGAGAGAGTCTAACAACCAAAGCTAACGATTGACCTTTCCGGCACCACGGCGTGTGTGTGTTCGATCATGTTTCGTAAACATGAGCACAGCGGAAGCAATTAAAAATAATAAATCTATATTTATTACAACACACACAACACACGCATGCATATTACAACAAGTGTAGACATAACCGTAAATTAAAATTAGCAATAAAAGGAAATTAAACTACGTTATACCTTTCGTATGACGTGTAGCGGGAACGACATCAACCGGAACGATCCTCGTAAGAATCGTCTCTATCCGTATCCACGCCGAGCTCCTCGGGATGACTTCGCCAAGCCACGAGCTTTGTCTTCGTACGGGTTACTAGCCTCGTGTTGAAGACGACGTGATCGAGAGATGATCACTATCCGAATCCAAATTCGGACCTAAAAACAAGTCCTCAAGACTCGCTTCTCCGGAGAGGTATTCGTCAACCGATTGACGAATCCTTCGTCCTCCACCTCAGAGGATTACCGGAGATCAAATCCCCGGTATGTTAGCCGCTGTCGGATCACTAACCGTCGTCCAAACGACGCTCCGACGAGAGGAGAAGAAGCTGTCCAGAAAACTGGACAGCTTGGTGGAGGAGTAGGCGCCGGCCAAAACAAGGAGAGAAAAGGCTCACCTTGATGCCGAACCTATAGGAGATCACCGGAGGGTCGCCGGAGGTTCACCGGCTGGAGCTTGGACGCCGGCAAGGGTCTTGGACAACGGCACAAAGCTGGGCGGCGGCAGCTTGTAGTTGGGCGCCGAAAATTCCTCCAAGGGGTGGGCGGCAACTTCAAGCTAGGGTTTTGGATGATTAGGGTTTAACAATCCCTTAAGCCCTCTTTTATAGAGAACTAATTCTCTTAATGGTTAATGGATCATATCCATAAAGCCCGTTAACCCACTCCATTAGGATAAGTTAAAATAAATCAAACCATGATGGTTTATTTTAAGTTAAAATGAACCGAACCAACCTTTGGTTCATTCGTTTAATATAAACCAAACTCTTTGGTTTATTCTCATCCATTGGATTAGAACCAAACCATTTTGGTCCATCCATTATGTCTTCATAAGACACTGCCCATCCACGCTTCCATTGCGACTGAAACAATTTCATGCTCGTTTTATGTTTGGTCCAACCAAACATAGTTTCTCTCGGTCTGAGAATCCCATTCTCAAGCTCGTTTTAAATCCTTTGGATTACACTCGTTGTGCGTGTGACCAAATAGGTTCTCGGTTTATGTTGGCCGTCTATAATTAACCATTAATTATAGAACGATCATGAGTGGCACCTAGTAGTACATCATGATCCCCAATTAACCGAAAAGATCAACGGTTGATCCAGAACTATTTCTGAAACCCTTCAGTAGCTCGAATGAATCGTGCCCCATTCCCTTAACTCATCTTATACCCACTTGGTTCAGGACATGGTCTATTGTGTCAGTCCCCACTAGGCTGACTACGTCACACCTAGCCCAAGTATCATTTCCTCGTCCTACGGATTCTAGTTACTCCACATGTATCGAAGAGTACTTTACTCTAAACATGTAATGCTTTGGCCAAAGACTTTAGTAACAATCCGACGAGAGGCCATGGGTATACATCTCCTCGCAAGGAGTGGTGAATCCTTTATAGGCTATTCAAACACCTTCGATCACTTCGACTTATACCCAATCATCCCGGGTCCACATCTCCTCGGAGATGTTTGCTTAAGATGTCAAAGCATAAGTCTCCATGATCAAGATGACTTGAATACCGCAAGTCAAAGGAACATCGCACTTAAGCCACAGTAAGAACTTCATTGACATATCTATATATGCAGAGAACCATATGAAGTCTTACGGCTGGTCACTCCAATGAACTAGTTACCATAACTAGCATCCACGATTAACTCCGGACATCACTATGTCTCCAGCCCAGTGAGAATCAGCTGCTTGGATACACCAAGGAGTATACCTCGTGCTAGTCTCGGCGAATTGATGGTGTCCAAATCCATCAATTCATCGACTAGGATAATTCCGATACATCACAATTACACATGTAGAGATACTCACTAGTTGTGATCCAATCACAAATTCTCTCATCTTTGTGAATCGTATCGTGGACATTCAGTAAATGAGTTTAAGATCCAATCAAATACATAAAACATGTATACTCAAATAGTGAATCTTCATTTATCATATAAATGGTTCATACATAAGGCGATTGCCTTAGGACATCTCTCATATATTACTAACAATGCATAACACCCAACTTCACCTCCCTTTACATCGACCTTGGAGAGAGTCCAACAAGCCGATGCTCCAGGTTAAAGCCAACCCATTAATCGAGAAATAGTTTTAATATGGTTAGAGTGCATTCAACCAATTAGCCCGGCTTGGAGAGAGTCTAACAACCAAAGCTAACGATTGACCTCTGACTCTTACCATATTAGTATTAAACTATTCCATGGTTTGAACATGTTCGGGTTCGAGCCGGGCTTGGAGAGAGTCTAACAACCCGAACAGGAAATGGAACTCTGGTTCTAACCATATTAATGGAAGGTGTAGGCTTTAATATTGAGTTAGGGTTTTTATGTCTTATCCTCTTTGTTAGTTATAGCCCTAGAACCAATCATGTGATGGTTGAATAGGAAACATTTTGTATCATATTCTATAAAGGCAAAAGATTGGTTATTATATTTACGTCTTGCTTGTGCCAGCTAAATTAAATATAATAATGCCCTAGAAAAGTAGGTTCTTATCTACAGCACATCAATTGGCAGAATTGATTATGAGAGGCTGTAGAGAACACTTTCCTAAATGTTCCTAGTTAAGTATTAATATGCAAGGGCAATATTAATACATAAAGACTAGTATGTAGGTCAATTGATGACTTGATCTCACAAGTCATAGATATATGATATCAAGTTGACACATGGGTATATATTAGAGAATATATACTGAACTGATCTGCCATGAGAAAGTTTCATGGATCATCATATGAGTGTCATAAACTTTCTCATGTGACTATTGGTATGAATAGTCTTCAAACCTGAAGTCACTACGGTTCCCTACATAAGGAGTTATGTACTTTGGTATCGTCAAACGTCACCCGTAACAGGGTGGACCATAAAGGCGATTACTGGGTATATAACAAATTATGCGGAGGGATGTGAGTGATGTAGATGGGATCTATCCCTCCCATATGACGGGAGTGATATCTGTGGGCCCCTTGATCGAGTAGAACTACTAAAACGCATGGCCATGCTCGAATGAGTCAATATGAGATATTGAGCTCATTTGTTTGAGTTAGTTTACTCAGGGATCAAGAAACACATAGATTGATCGAGGATGATACGGTCTATGCCTCATTGGTCAATCTGATATCAAGGATAGAAGGACACGGTCATACATTATAGTAGTCACGGAAAGGTTAGTCGATCTTGACTTATTTCGTAACTTGGGTAGCAATGATGTATTGCTAGATGCCGCACATTGCTTGTGTATCTAAAAGAGCTTAGATCCACTGCCAACGTTATGAGAGCCTATAGGGTCACACACAAAGAGCATGATGATTAGAAGAATTAGTGCATTCTAGTTTGACTAGAACAATTTGGGAATGAGCTTAAGTACAAAATGGTTTTTGGACTTTAAGCTTAATGAGAATTTTAGCTTATTGATTTAATGAGATTAATTCAATATGCTAAGCTTAATTGATTTAGTAAGATTAATTCAATATGTTACCTTATTGATTTAATGAGATTAATTCAATATGACAACATAAGCTTATTGGATTAATAAGATTAATTCAACATGCATGAATGCCACATAAGCATGCCACCTAAGCATGCCACATAAGCATGCCACCTAAGCTTGATGAGGTGGAAGGAGACAAAGGGTTTTGACCTTTGGATTTCCCCCACATGTGGCCGGCATTATGTTTCAATGCAATTGATTACATTGAATGTGTTAGGAGGTGAAAGGTTTTTCAATCCTATAAAACACCCCATGGGGTGGCCGGCCAAATGGTTGAAGCTTGAGGCTTGGAGAGAGCTTGGTGGTGAGAGCATTTGGTTGTGTGGCTTTTGTGAGTGTAGCAAGAAGAATAGTCTTCTTCTTCCTTTCTCTTTTTCCCTACTTTCCTCTCCTTTAGGGACTTCTCTAGCAAGAAGTAAAGGAGAGCTCTTCTAGTTTCTTTTGTGAGACAAGAGCTTGCTCGTGTGGATACATATAGAGGCACGGTCATTTGAACGTGCTAAAAGATCCAACAAACCCAAGGAGAAGTGGGATTACAAAGGGCACGCAACAAAGGTAATATTCTCCTATAAGATAGGTTTTGAGAAATTTATTTTTGTACGAGGTTTTCTTTCGCAAGGATCACTTGGAAGGGATCCTATTTTTCCGTTGCGCATATGCTATTTTGCATACGAGATCCCTACACTCTTTGCATGCAAATAACTATTATCTACATGACATGACATACATCTACATGCCACGACACGCATGACATAATGATATGCATCTAATGCAATTACATGACATACAATTATGTCATGTACAAAATTTCCTTATATGTCATAACTATTTATGGAAATAAAATATATTTAAGATTTGATTCTCTAAATCAAATCATGATTAAATTAGGAAATAAATTTCTAAATCTAATCACATATTTTATTTGTGGAAATAGTTGATTAAGGAAAGTCAATTTAGGAAACCAATTTCCTAAATCATCAAAACTACTTATGGAAATAAAATATTTAAAGATTTGATTTCCCAAATCAAATCATGATTAAATTAGGAAATAAATTTCCAAAATCTAATCAAATATTTTATTTATGGAAAATATCATTTTCCATAAATACTTCCAACTTTCTAAAAGTAGAAGATTTCCATAAATACTTCTAGATTTTTAAAAATTGAAAAATTTCCATAAATACTTCTAACTTTCCAAAAGTAGAAAATTTCTAGAAATATCATTATGACTATCGCAAAACAATTTTATGATTATGTCGAAACACAACCTGGGCTCTGATACCACTGTTGGGTTTCCGGCACCGCGGCGAGTGTGTGTTCGAACTGTTTCGTAAACATGTGCACAGCGGAAGGAATAAAATAATAAATCTAATTTACTACAACACACACATCACACGCATGCATAGTACAACATGTGTAGACATAACCGTAAATTCAAATTTTGTAATAAAAGGAAACTTAAACTACGTATACCTGACGTATCACGTGTAGCGAGAAAGACATCAACCGGAACGATTCTCGCTAGAATCGTCTCTATCCGTATACACGCCGAGTATCTTCGGGATGACTTCACAAAGTCACGAGCCTCATCTTCGTACGGGTTACTAGCCTCGTGTTGAAGACGATGTGATCGAGAGAAGATCACGATCCGAATCAAAATTCGGATCCAAAACGAGTCCTCAAAAACTCGCTTCTCCGCAGAGGTATTCGTCAACCGTTTGACGAATCCTTCGTCCTCCACCTATGAGGATTACCGGAGATCGAATCCCCGACAAGGCTATTGCTGTCGGAGCTCCAAACGTCGTCCAAACGACGCTCCGATGAGAAGGAAACAAGCTGTCCAGAAAACTGGACAGCTTTGGTGGAGGAATAGGGACCGGCCAAAAGGGAAGGTTGAAGCTCACCTTATTGCCGAACCCAAAGGAGATCACCGGAGCTCCTCCGGCAGCAGCTCGACGCCGGCAAGGGGGAAGGACAGTACCTTCTGGACGCCGGCAAGGGAGCTAGGTGGTGGTGGGCGGCGGCACTAGGGTTGGCGCCGACTACACCAAGGAGAGGAGGGGCGGCAACAATTAGGGTTGCAAGTCTCTTTGATTAGGGTTTAACAAAAACCCTTAAACCCTATTTTATAGAGAACAAATTCTCTTAATGGTTATCGGATCATAACCAAAAGCCCGTTAACCTGCCCCATTAATTTAAGTTAAAATAAACCAAACCATGATGGTTTATTTTAAGTTAAAATGAACCGAACCAACTTTGGTTCATTCGTTTAAAACAAACTAAACCCTTTGGTTTATTCTCCTCCATTGGATTAGAACCAAACCAATTTGTTTCATCCATCATGTCTTCATAAGACACGGCCCATCCACGCTTCCATTGCGACTGAAACGATTTCATGCTCGCTCCATGTTTGGTCCAACCAAACTAGTTTCTCTCGGTCTGAGAATCTCATTCTCAAGCTCGTTTTAAATCCTTTGGATTACGCTCATTGTGCGTGTGACCAAATAGGTTCTCGGTTTATGTTGGCCTTCTATAATTAACCATTAATTATAGAACGATCATGAATGGCACCTAGTAGTACATTATGATCCCCAATTAACCGAAAAGATCAACGGTTGATCCAGAACTATTTCTGAAACCCTTCAGAAGCTCGAATGAATCGTACCCCATTCCCTTCACTCATCTTATACCCACTTGGTTCAGGACATGGTCTATAGTGTCAGTCCCCACTAGGCTGACTATGTCACACCTAGCCCAAGTATCATTTCCTCGTCCTACGAATTCTAGTTACTGCACATGTTTCGAAGAGTACCTTACTTTAAACATGTAATGCTTTGGACAAAGACTTTAGTAACAATCCGACGAGAGGCCATGGGTATACATCTCCTCGCAAGGAGTGGTGAATCCTTTATAGGCTATTCAAACACCTTCGATCATTTCGACTTATACCCAATCATCCCGGGTCCACATCTCCTCAGAGATGTTTGCTTAAGATGTCAAAGCATAAGTCTTCATGATCAAGATGACTTGAATACCGCAAGTCAAAGGAACATCGCACTTAAGCTGCAGTAAGAACTTCATTGACATATCTATATATGCAGAGAACCATATGAAGTCTTACGGCTGGTCACTCCAATGAACTAGTTACCATAACTAGCATCCACGATTAACTCCGAACATCACAATGTCTCCAGCCAGTGAGAATCAACTGCTTGGATACACCAAAGAGTATACATCATGCTAGTCTCGACAGAATCAATGGTGTCCAAATCCATCAATTCATCGACTAGGGATAATTCCGATACATCACAATTACACATGTAGAGATACTCACTAGTTGTGATCCAATCACAAATTCTCTCATGCTGTGAATCGTATCGTGGACATTCAGTAAATGAGTTTAAGATCTAATCAAATACATAAAAATATGTATACTCAAATAGTGAATCTTCATTTATCATATAAATGGTTCAAACATAAGGCGATTGCCTTAGGACATCTCTCATATATTACTAACAGGTAACATACCAGAGGTGGAGAAATCTTTTACAATCAGCTTACAACAATAAACAACAACACAAACAAGCAAATACAATATATGAATAAAATACGAAACAAAAACTACTTTACAAGTGCGCTTTTTCTTTGAGTGCTTGTTGGTTGCGTTGGACGAGCTTGGAAGGTTTGGAAAGCATCAACTTATCTCCTTCAAGATCACCAAGAACCGACTATTCGAAATCTCCTCTGCAACTCCTTTTAATGACTCCACTCGGGTTGATTTCTGCCTAGCAGTTGACTACCCACATTACCATTGTCTCACAATGTATTCATCCATGTCAGATTATTGTCGATCAGTCGACTGCCATAGCTACTAGTCAAATGCCATAAACTAACAGTCAATTGCTAATTCTTCTATTCCCATGCCCACTGAAATTAGTCAACTGCTCAACTCTAGTAGTCAACTGTCAGTAGCTATTCGACTGCTCAACCTTAGTAGTCGACTGCCAAAGCCACAGTCAGTAGTTGAGCCTCAGTCGACTACATGACCAGTCGACTGGGTCATAACCTCAGTCGACTACCCGAGTCAACTAGGCCTCCCGAGTGTCGTACACTCGACCAGTCGATTTATACACCTCAAACATGAGGTTTATCCCAAGTATGATCCTCTCATACTTGATACTCACTGTCACGCCCTGAGGGTATACGTGCCCGTCGACCGGACAGTACCATCTAGTGACAATGTAAGATAAACACCAATACAAGTCCACATAGCTATCGACATCCATAAACCATATATCATAATGAAGTAATACTACCAAATAATACAACCACAAAGACATAAAGATGCGCGTTGATGCGACTCTAACATAATAACAAAATATAAACAAATCCAACACCCAAACCAAAACCATGACCAAAATATGTAGAGGATTCGTTGACCCTAGAGGGGGGGGGGAGGTGAATAGCATTTCGATGCTTGATGAAATTCGTTTGGTCTACAAATTTCGTTAGCGCAGCGGAAATAGAAATAATAGCAATAACGAAACAAGACAAACACAATTCACAACATGAAATATAACGTGGTTCGGAACCGAATGGTTCATACTCTACGGATCGGGCTCTAAAAGCCCTAACAATGCAAACACGCACTACTAATCACAATAACTCCTTCTCGACACAAGTCGGAGGTGGAGAAACCCCTCACAATGATTACATTAAGTAATACGAAAGATACAGGCTAATACAAGTATGAAATACAATGCAAGTAAAGAAAAACCACTTTACAATATCACTTTGGTTGCTTGATCTTTGATTGCTTGAATCATGGTTGAATACCCTGATTTGCACCAGCAAATCGTCTCAACAATGCTAAAGAAATCGCTTCCAAAAACCCTCTTCCGAGCTGCTTTTATAACCTGTAATCAGGCTGGATTTTTGCCTATCATTCGACTGTATGGGACCATCAGTCGACTGATGACACTGTTGCTGTGAGACAACGGTGCAATCCACGCTGAAAAATCCAACGGATAGGACATTAGTCGATTGATCATGTCCATCAGTCGACTGATCGAGCCTTCACTCGACTGCTAACCCCAACAGTTGAGTTCGACTGCATTTTGTGCTCGAAATACCGAGCATCAGTCGATTGATCACACGATCAGTCGACTGATCAGTTCAACAGTCGACTACCCACTTCTGGCAGTCGACTGCTAGGGCACTCCTCATAGTCTAACCCTAGTTGACTCACACCAGTCGACTGCCACATGGTCCCAGTCGACTGATACACCTCAAACATGAGTTTTAACCCAAGTATGGTGCCCTCATACTTGCTAGACCACTCGTAGCCTAAACCTAAGCCTTCTAGCCACCTCCATTAGGCTCGCGCCTATCAGACCCCTCCAAGTCATCCATGACTTATTCATCCATACGCTAGCCTTCAGGTGCTTCGATTGGCTATGTCATGCTAATGATGTCTACACCGCCAAGGAACATTGGACTTACGCTGCCAAGACTCCCGCTTGGACTTTACGCCGTCAACCATTGGACTTATGCTGCCAAGACTCCCACTTGCACTTTACGCCGCCAATATCAAACCCCTTGGACTTCTCAAATGCCAAGACTCAAGCTTGGACTTTCCCTTGCCAACCCATGTTGGACTTTTCCTTGCCAAGACCCATGCTTGGACTTTACATGCCAAGTACTCAAGACTTGGACTTTCCATGACATGGTCAACCCTAGTCAACCATCAAAATCCCCCTCGAGTCAAACTAGAGTCTGGTCAATCATGACCCGGGTCGATTGCACCAACAATCTTCCCAAAACATTATCAGACATCAATGTCAAACATCAATGTCAAACCTTCATGTCAAACATCAAAACATCGCTCGAGTCAAACTCGAGTCCGGTCAATCGTGACCTGGGCCGATTGCACCAACAATCTCTCCTTTTTTGATGTTTGACAAAAACACATAACTTTGAGTTAGAACACTAACTCAAATCTTCTTACCAATTATCCTAAATTGGTAATCCCATAAATTCTCCCAAAAACATTCCAAACATTCTCTACCAAACATTCTTCCCTTTTTTGACTAACATCAAAAAGGTCTTCTCCAAGGAGGTCAATGTCTCATGTCCCAATGAGATCTTACAATCTCCCCCTTGGTCCAAGAATACCTAGGATGTCTATAATCTTCCTAGTGATAAGTCCCATATCACTCAAGAGAGGCAATCCTATGCACTCTCCCAATTTCCAAATTGGGTATCTTAAAATTTCCATTTCCCCTTTCATGAGGAAAAATACCATCCATCATCCCATGATGGATACCTCCCCCTAAAGGCTTGCTCCCCCTTGTCCATTGCACCAACAATGTCCGTGATAAGTTCCTAAGACAATAGGAACTCTAAACCATAAAAAATAAGGTCTAAAGTTCAACATTGAACTTTTCCATACCTTAAATTTGATACATCACCCTAACTACTATCCTAATCCATATCCAATGGATTTTCACCCCTTTATAATACTTTTCGAAGCATATCTTAGGGTTAGGAGTGGTTAGGGAACTTTACCGTAACTGAAAACGGGCTAAAGAACCTTGTTTTTTCCAAAATCAGGCCGACAATTGAGTCTCTCAGAAATCAGTTGACTGCCACCAAGGGCAGTCGACTGATAACTGGAATTTTCGAATTTTAGTTATTAGAAATGGATTTTGAAAATTCATAAATAATTAAACGTATATCGAAAAATCTTGAAAATTCATACGTATAATACTTATGATCAATACAATGGGTGAAAAATGATATAAAAATATTTTACCCATAAAATATCGAAATTGATACAAAATTCAAAAATGAAGAAAAACTTCAATGTTTTAGCTCACTTTGTATCAACTTCATCAATGGTGATTGCTATCAAAAGAAGGCATGACATATAAAATGTATAGGTATAACAATATCTAAATTTTAGTATTAATTGTCATTTGATATAATTAATTATATTTTGCCATATTGCTACTAAACCCCCATGTGTGCCACAAACCCAAAATGACACACAATGACCTCTAGACCTAAATTGTGCTAATTTAATTGATTTTTCATAATCCCAACAATGTATTGACACATCCTAAAATCTCTTAGAATCAACAATCAAACCTATTTCCAAGGTATCCATAACCATGAAAATAACCTAAAGTGCCACCTTTACCATGGTTAGGTTAACTACCCATCCATTTAAAGTTGGTACACCCAAATCCATCTAGCGTGAATCGATCATGCTCTTAGGAACCTAAAACCTATTTGAGCTTCTAGGGTTTACTAGGTATTCCTTAGGGATGACCTCCCTAGATACCTTCCTAATGACCCTTCTAGGCTTGTTAGCCTTGGTCATTTGGGTCTTGCCTAGGTTAACTCTAGGAGTAACTCCCCTTGTAACCTTCTTAGTGGCCACCCTAGGTTTCTTAGAAACCCTAGCCACAAGGCACACACCTTGGTTACCCTTAGGGATGACTTCCCTAGTAACCTTGGTCTTCCTAGACCTACTTTGTGTTCCATAATCAAATGAAACACTATGATAAACCATCTTAGGCTTAGGTTTGTGACCCAAACCTTTCTTGCCCTTGGTGACTTTTGTCTCTTATGCCCTAGGTGTTGACTTTGACTTCTAGACCCAATGGTTTGACCATTTAACCTTTGCATTTGATTTGTCATTTTTGCAAGAGTCTTTTTAAGTTTCTCAAGCCTTGACATCAAGACTGAGTTTTCCAATTCTAATTGCCCAATTTTCTATTTTTCATTTGGTCTTTGGGCATTGTTTTTCCTAGGCATATGCCTAGTCCATTTAGGGTTTAAGCCTAGGTGGTCTTCAATTTTCTAAAAGATTCCCTAGGTAAGGTTTTTCTAGGGACATTAGTCCCAAATTTCTCCCTATTTGAAAAGTGGACATTCTTAGCTCCTAAACAAAAATATTTATTGTTCCTAGCATGCTTTTCATGAGTAATAGCAAGTGAATTGAAATTTCTAGCATGCTCTTGCCTATTAACTAAAGAAGGTGCATTATTGAAATATACCTTAGGGTTAGCCTTAGCTCCCCTACTTGTGATGCTCCTTCCTTTTTCCTAGGGCATTGGCTCCTATAATGTCCCGGTTGTTGGCATTTGAAGCACACAACATGCTCCTTGCTCTTCTTGGTGGGGACACCGACATCCTTTGACTTTTCTTGACTTTTAGGCGCCGGAGGAGCTTTCCTTACTCTCTTTGGGCACTTGCTCTTATAGTGTTCGGATTCCCTACACTCAAAGAAAATTATATGATTTTTGTTTAAGCCTAAATTGCTTGAGTTACCTAAGGTATTTGTGGTGGTCGGAGTGGATTCTTCATCTCTCCCGGAGGTGGATGGCTCTGTTGAGAGTATGGGGAATACAATCAAAGTCCCACATTGGTAAGACATGGAAAAGATCATGTGCTTATAAGAAAAAAGATATCTCCATTGGTATGAGGCCTTTTGGGTAAAGCCCAAAAACAAAACCATGAGGGCTTGGGCCCAAAGTGGACAATATCATACCATTGTGGAGATATGTGGATCTTATATGCACTAAATATTGGTATCAGAGCCATGGTCCATGTCAAGCCATGAACCTCGAACGAAGGAAGTTGAGCTCCCACGTCCGGATCAAGAGAACCAGACATCAGGAAGGAAGTCTAGTTGGGTCGGGGGGACCGAACAACTGGCAGGAAGTCCTGGTGGGTTGAAGATCGGACATCAAGCAGAGAAAATCCTTCGAGGAGGGATAGGCTTGAGGGGGGGCCCAATGTGGTCCTTCGTTTGAGGGGGGGATTGTTGAGAGTATGGGGAATACAATCAAAGTCCCACATTGGTAAGACATGGAAAAGATCATGTGCTTATAAGAAAAAAGATATCTCCATTGGTATGAGGCCTTTTGGGTAAAGCCCAAAAACAAAACCATGAGGGCTTGGGCCCAAAGTGGACAATATCATACCATTGTGGAGATATGTGGATCTTATATGCACTAACAGGCTCCTCTTGAGGTTGCTCCGGTGTGGATGGTCTCTTCTCCCCCTCAATCCTTGAAGTGGAGGCTTCTTCCACTTTTTCCTCTTCTTCCACCTATTCGGAGGTTGACTCCTTATCAACTTTCGAATCCTCACTCGCTTGTGAGGATGAGGATTCATCTTCGGCCTCCTCTTCTTAAGCCGGTGATGGGTCTTCATGGAGCTTGGCCAATTCCCTCCAAAGCTCCTTGGCATCCATGCAATCACCTAGGCTACACAAGAAGTCATTAGGAATTAAATCAAAAATAAATTTGATTACCTTCTTTTTTTTCTCGAATTGTTGGAGTTGCTCCTCACTCCATCTCTTCTTTTTGAGGAAGCCACCTTTTGGTCCTCTTGGATATTCAAATCCTTCCATTAAGATGGACCACTCCTCAAAGTCTCTCATTATGATAAAATCTTCAATTCTTCTCTTCCAAGAATTGAAGCCTTCTCGTCCATATAATGCGTACGGGACCAGTGTGTTGATGTCCCATCCTAGTCGTTCTTGAACTTTCATCTTCTTTTTCTAGCGGTTTGATCCCGGCGGTTAGTCCGTAGAAGAGCTCCTACCTTTGATACCAATTGTAGAGGATTCGTTGACCGCTAGAGGGGGGGGTGAATAGCGTTTCGATGCTCGATGGAATTTGTTTCGTCTACAAATTTCATTAGCGCAACGGAAAAAGAAATAATAGCAATAATGAAACAAGACAAACACAATTCACAACACGAAATATAACGTGGTTCGGAACCGAATGGTTCATACTCCACGGATCGGGCTCTAAAAGCCCTAGCAATGCAAACACGCACTACTAATCACAATAACTCCTTCTCGACATAAGTCGGAGGTGGAGAAACCCCTCACAATGATTACACTAAGTAATATGAAAGATACAAGCTAATACAAGTATGAAATACAATGCAAGTAAAGAAAAACTACTTTACGATAGCACTTTGGTTGCTTGATCTTTGATTGCTTGAATCGTGGTTGAAGACCCTGATTTGCACCAGCAAATCACCTCAACAATGCTCAAGAAATTGCTTCCAAAAAACCCTCTTTCGAGCTACTTTTATAACCTGCAATCAGGCTGGATTTTCGCCTATCAGTCGACTGCTTGGGACCATCAGTCGACTGATGACACTGTTGTTATGAGACAACGGTGCAATCCAAGATGAAAAAAATCCAACAGATAGGACATCAGTCGACTGATCATGTCCATCAGTCGACTGATCGAGCCTTCACTCGACTGCTAACCCCAGCAGTCGAGTTCGATTGCATTCTGTGCCCGAAATATCGAGCACCAGTCGACAGATCACACGATCAGTCGACTGATCGGTTCAACAATCGACTGCCCACCTCTGGCGGTCGACTGCTAGGGAACTCCCCGATGTTAAACCCTAGTTAACTCACACCAGTCGACTGCCACATGGTCCCAGTCGACTGATACACCTCAAACATGAGGTTTAACTCAAGTATGGTGCCCCCATAGTTGCTAGACCATCCGTAGTCTAGACCTAAGCCTTCTAGCCACCTTCGTCAGCCTCGCACCTATCAGATCTCTCCAAGTCATCCATGACTTGTTCATCCATACGCTAGTCTTCAGGTGCTTCCATCGGCTATGCCATGCTAACGATGTCTACACAGGCAAGGCACATTGGACTTACGCTGCCAAGACTCCCGTTTGGACTTTACGCCGCCAACCATTGGACTTATGTTGCCAAGACCCCTGCTTGGACTTTACGCCGCCAATATCAAACCCCTTGGACTTCTCAAATGCCAAGACTCAAGCTTGGACTTTCATTTGCCAACCCATGTTGGACTTTTCCTTGCCAAGTCCCATTCTTGGACTTTACATGCCAAGTACTCAAGACTTGGACTTTCCATGACATGGTCAACCCTAGTCAACCATCAAAATCCCCGACGAGTCAAACTCGAGTCCGGTCAATCATGACCCGGGTCGATTGCACCAATAATCTCCCCAAAATATTATCAGACATCAATGTCAAACCTTCATGTCAAACATCAAAACATCGCTTGAGTCAAACTCGACTCCGGTCAATCGTGACCTGGGCCGATTGCACCAACAATATCCCCCTTTTTGATGTTTGACAAAAATACATAACTTTGAGTTAGAACACTAACTCAAATCTTCTTACCAATTATCCCAAATTGATAATCCCATAAATTATCCCAAAAATATTCTAAATATTCTCTCCCAAACATTCTCCCCCTTTTTGACTAACATCAAAAAGGTCTTCTCCAAGGAGGTCAATGTCTCATGTCCCAATGAGATCTTACAATCTCCCCCTTGGTCCAAGAATACCTAGGATGTTTACAATCTTTCTAGTGATAAGTCCCATATCACTCAAGAGAGGCAATCCTATGCACTCTCCTAATTTCCAAATTGGGTATCTTAAAATTTCCATTTCCCCTTTCATGAGGGAAAATACCATTCATCCCATGATGGATACCTCCCCCTAAAGGCTTGCTCCACCTTGACCATTGCACCAACAATGTCCTTGGGAAGTTCCTAAGCCAATAGGAACTCTAAACCTTCAAAAATAAGGTCTAAAGTTTAACATTGAACTTTTCCATACCTTAAATTTGATACATCACCCTAACTACTCTCCTAATCCATATCCAATGGATTTTCACCCCTTTATAATGCTTTCCGAAGCATATCTTAGGGTTAGGAGTGGTTAGGGAACTTTACCGTAGCTGAAAATGGGCTAAACAACTTTATTTTCACCAATCCTGAGTATCTCACGTTGATCACCATTAAGGGCCGATCGATGATAATCGCGATTTCGAATTTCAGTTATTAGAAATGGATTTTAAAAATTCATAAATAATTAAATGTATATCAAAAAATCATGAAAATTCATACGTATAATACTTATGACCAATACAATGGGTGAAAAATGATATAATAATATTTTACCCATAAAATATTGAAATTGATACAAAATTTAAAAATGAAGAAAAACTTCAATGTTTTAGCTCACTTTGTATCAACTTCATCAATGGTGATTTCTATCAAAAGATAGACTTCACCAAGGTTTTCTAAAAGGATTTTAAAATATTTTTTTAAAACCTTATTTTGGATCATATTCCTTGGGCTCAATGTACATGACTTGTACACAAGCTTTCCCAATGATCCACCTTTAGTTAAAGATGAGTTTTAGTTCATCTAGATGCAAAAACTATGCACCTTGAACTTAACTCATATCCTAACATCTCACATGTATCTAGGGTGTATAAATACACATACATGTCAATTTAATGTGAGATGTGAGTTTTGGTTCATCTTAAACTAAAGCCTTATGCATTTTCTAAGGCAACACTACTTGATTCTTTTATAAATGAGACATCAAGTCATGCCATTGTCCTTAAATCAATTTTCATTAACTTAAATGCATGAATGATCATGACATAAATGATAGCAAAAATTAAGCATGACCAATGATCATGATGTCATGGCATATGATATAATCTAAAAACACATGACATTAAACCTTAATCCTAAACATGATCATGACATATTAAATGGTAAAAATAAATATGATGTCATGACATATTATATGGCATACAAGGCATGACATATAAAATGTATAGATATAATAATACCTAAATTTTAGTATTAATTGCTATTTAATATAATTAATTATATTTTTCCATATTGCTACTAAACCCCCATGTGTGCCACAAACCCAAAATGACACACAATGACCTCTAGACTTAAATTGTACCAATTTAATTGATTTTTCATAATCCCAACAATGTATTGGCACATCCTAAAATCTTTTAGGATCAAAGATCAAACCTATTTCCAAGGTATCCATAACTTTGAAAATAACCTAAAGTGCCACCTTTACCATGGTTAGGTTAACTATCCATCCATTTAAAGTTGGCACACCCAAACCCATCTAGCGTGAATCGATCACGCTCTTAGGAACCTAAAACCTATTTGATCTCCTAGGGTTTACTAGGTATTCCTTAGGGATGACCTCCCTAGATACCTTCCTAATGACCCTTCTAGGCTTGTTAGCCTTGGTCATTTGGGTTTTGTCTAGGTTAACTCTAGGGGTAACTCTCCTTGTAACCTTCTTAGTGGCCACCCTAGGTTTCTTAGAAACCCTAGCCACTAGGCACACACCTTGGTTACCCTTAGGGATAACTTCCCTAGTAACCTTGGTCTTCCTAGACCTAGTTTGTGTTCCATAATCAAATGGAACACTATGATAAGCCACCTTAGGCTTAGGTTTGTCACCCAAACCTTTCTTGCCCTTGGTTAACTTTTGTCTCTTATGCCCTTCTAGACCCTATGGTTTGACCATTTGACCTTTGCATTTGATTTGTCATTTTTGCAAGGGTCTTTTCAAGTTTCTCAAGCCTTGACCTCAAGGCTTGATTTTCCAATTCTAATTGCCCAATTTTTGATTTTTCATTTGGTCTTTGGGCATTGTTTTTCCTAGGCATATGCCTAGTCCATTTAGGGTTTAAGCCTAGGTGGTCTTCAATTTTTCTAATAGATTCCCTAGGTAAGGTTTTTCTAGGGACATTAGTCCCAAATTTCTCCCTATTTGAAAAGTGGACATTCTTAGCTTCTAAAAAAAATATTTATTGTTCCTAGCATGCTTTTCATGAGTAATAGCAAGTGAATTGAAATTTCTAGCATGCTTTTGCCTATTAACTAAAGAAGGTGCATTATTGAAATATACCTTAGGGTTAGCCTTAGCTCCCCCTACTTGTGATGCTCTTTCCTTTTTCCTAGGGCATTGGCTCTTATAATGTCCCAGTTGTTGGCATTTGAAGCATACAACGTGATCTTTGCTCTTCTTGGTGGGGACACCGGCATCCTTTGACTTTTCTTGACTTTTAGGCACCGGAGGAGCTTTCCTTACTCTCTTTGGGCACTTGCTCTTATAGTGTCCGGATTCCCTACACTCAAAGAAAATTATATGATTTTTGTTTAAACCTAAATTGCTTGAGTTACATGGGGTATTTGTGGTGGTCGGAGTGGATTCTTCATCTCTCCCGGAGGTGGATGACTCCTCTTGAGGTTGCTCCGGTGTGGATGGTCTCTTGTCCCCCTCAATCCTTAAAGTGGAGGCTTCTTCCACTTTTTCCTCTTCTTCCACCAATTCGGAGGATGACTCCCTATCAACTTCCGAATCCTCACTCGCTTGTGAGGATAAGGATTCATCTTCGGCCTCCTCTTCTTAAGCCGGTGATGGGTCTTCATGGAGCTTGGCCAATTCCCTCCAAAGCTTCTTGGCATCCATGCAATCACCTAGGCTACACAAGAAGTCATTAGGAATTAAATCAAAAATAAATTTGATTACCATCTTGTTTTTCTCGAATTGTTGTAGTTGCTCCTCACTCCATCTCTTCTTTTTGAGGAAGCCACCTTTTGGTCCTCTTGGATATTCAAATCCTTCCATTAAGATGGACCACTCCTCAAAGTCTCTCATCATGATAAAATCTTCAATTCTTCTCTTCCAAGAATTGAAGCCTTCTCATCCATATAATACGTACGGGATCGGTGTGTTGATGTCTCATCCTAGTTGTTCTTGAACTTCCATCTTCTTCCTCTAGCGGTTTGCTCCCGGCGGTTAGTCCGTAGAAGAGCTCCTAGCTCTGATACCAATTGTAGAGGATTCGTTGACTGCTAGAGGGGGGGGGGGGTGAATAGCATTTCGATGCTCGATGGAATTCGTTTCGTCTACAAATTTCGTTAGCGCAGTGGAAATAGAAATAATAGCAATAACGAAATAAGACAAACACAATTCACAACACGAAATAAAACGTTGTTTGGAACCAAATGGTTCATACTCCACGGATCGGGCTCTAAAAGCCCTAGCAATGCAAACACGCATTACTATTCACAATAACTCCTTCTCGACACAAGTCGGAGGTGGAGAAAACCCTCACAATGATTACACTAAGTAATACGAAAGATACAAGCTAATACAAGTATGAAATACAATGCAAGTAAAGAAAAACCACTTTACGATAGCACTTTGATTGCTTGATCTTTGATTGCTTGAATCGTGGTTGAAGACCCTAACTTGCACCAGCAAATTGCCTTAACAATGCTCAAGAAATCGCTTCCAAAAATCCTCTTTTGAGCTGCTTTTATAACTTGTAATCGAGCTGAATTTTCACCTATCAGTCGACTGCTCGGGACCATCAGTCGACTAATGACACTGTTGCTGTGAGACAACGGTGCAATCAACGCTGGAAAAATTCAATGGATAGGACATCAGTCGACTGATCATGTACATCAGTCAACTGATTGAGCCTTCACTCGACTACTAACCCTAGCAGTTGAGTTTGACTACATTCTGTGCCCAAAATATTGAACACCAGTCGACTGATCACACGATTAGTCGACTGATCGGTTCAAAAGTTGACTGTCCACCTCTGGCAGTCAACTGCTAGGGCACTCCTCATAGTCTAACCCTAGTTGACTCACACCAGTCGACTGCCACATGGTCCCAGTCGACTGATACACCTCAAATATGAGGTTTTAAGCTTAAACATGAGGTTTAACCCAAGTATGGTGCCCCTATACTTGCTAGACCATCCGTAGCCTAGACCTAAGCCTTCTAGGCACCTCTGTCAGCCTCGCGCCTATCGGATCCCTCCAAGTCATCCATGACTTGTTCATCTATATGCTAGCTTTCAGGTGCTTCTATCGGCTATGTTATGCTAACGGTGTCTACACCGCCAAGGCACATTGGACTTACACTGCTAAGACTCCCGCTTGGACTTTGTGTCGCCAACCATTGGACTTATGCTGCCAAAACTCCCGCTTGGATTTTATGCCGCCAATATCAAACCCCTTGGACTTCTCAAATGCCAAGACTCAAGCTTGGACTTTCCCTCTCCAACCCATGTTGGAATTTTCATTGCCAAGACCCATGCTTGGACTTTACATGCCAAGTACTCAAGATTTGGACTTTCCATGACATGGTCAACCCTAGTCTACCATCAAAATCCTTCTTGAGTCAAACTCGAGTCCGGTCAATCATGACCCAGGTCAATTGCACCAACAATCTCCCCAAAACATTATCAGACATCAATGTCAAACCTTCATATCAAACATCAAAACATCGCTCGAGTCAAACTCGAGTCCGGTCAATCGTGACCTGGGCCGATTGCACCAACAAAATGTAGAAGCGATATGGAATAAACTTCGAAACATTCCATCCAAAAATAATACAACACGAAATCCGAATAAAATCTAAATGCTCAGTGTGAGATGGGATCAGGTGGCAGAGCTCCGAGCGTCCTAGGAATCTTCTACCTATTTTCTGGGTGACAAGAAAACCCAGAGTCTGTGGTGATGAGTAAAAAACTCAGCAATAATATGAAAGTGCATGAACAACAATAACATATGGAGATCAACATGTATACAGTCTTAAAGGTAATAACAAATAACTATCAGTATGAATAAAATAAATGTATATACCAACCTGATCCACCAGAGGTAATATAATGTACTGACTCACATGATAGTCTACAATGACACAACTCATAACAACCTGAGCAAATATACAACAATGTAACCCATACCAATAACATGCATGAATAATATCACACCGGTGATCAACTCATAATCTATAAGCAATAAATATTAAGATACCACAACAAAGTCTCATGGCTCTTGTGGTAATACCAAGGGGCACTACCTGCGGGCAACAACATGCTACCACAAACGGGACTCGTGGGCAGGTAGGTAATATACAGAGCACTATCTACGTACAACTACATGCTACCATGAACATGACTCGTGGGTAGACAGACAATATAAAGACTCAATGTCTGCAGACAATGACAAGCTACCACAAATGGGCCTCGTGGGCAAACAGAGTGTATAGCTATCTAGCTATTGACTGCACGCAACAACATGATACCATGAATGGGTCTCGTGGGCAGTTAGAGTATGTAACTATCTAATTATCATCTGTATGCAACAACATGCCACCAGGAATGGCTCTCGTGGGCAGTCGATTATCTTAGGTTGTTAAGCCAAGGGTTATCCAACTCGTCTAGCATGAAACGTCTATCCAGTCGATAAAGATAATAAATTTACTCAGAAGCATGTCGTGGTGGTAAATCCTAGGGTTCCAATCCATACTAACACGAAACGCCTATCAAGTCGATACAGATCATAAATTTACTCAGAAGCACATCGTGGTGGTAAATCCTAGGGTTCCAACCCATACTAACATGAAACGCCTATCAAGGCCAATAAATATCATAAATCTACTCATGAACACGTCGAGACGATTAAGAATAAATTATACCATTTCTACCAGTTCAATCACACATGCTACAACATGCTACCATGAACAGGTCTCGTGGGTACTTAAGATGTAAAGTAGCTATACGACGTACGAATCCAATTATTACTAACTTCGAACGGATAATGCAGAGTATAACTTTACGGTGGATTATCTCAACCATGATTGGGAGACATGATTGATCCCAGGTATACAAAGCAACTGTCGTTTAGAAGTAGGAAAACTCTACTGCAGACTCTCTCTCAACCACAAATGAGAGATATAGTTGGCTGCCAAGATATAAGATACGTTATATACCCTCTAAGGATTAATCTCATCATAATCATACTACCTCTACTAGTCCAATCATAATACCAATCCAACACATAATAGGTAAGTATAGCAATAATATCAATCAATAACTACATGCTAACGATGAGCAAGCAACCTAGAATCCAAGGGTCCAGTAGATATAGGATCAAAGCAATTCTAGCAAGAACGTAAAGTGTAACTACAAGATAATCTAAGTAAACAATGTAACCAATATAATCATGCACTAAATTCTAAAAGATCACAGAACCACCCACTCAACAATCCATGGTAATCATGGTTAACAGGAAATGCTTAATGCAAGGTCATGCAATAAGACAACCAAGTCTACAGATATAACCATCACCAACTCTAGTGGTATAACATGATGACCAATCAAAGACAACAACCGTACTCAACTACATGTTCCTATGCAACATTCATAGATCAAATATATATAAAATCTATAATCAACTATAGTGATGGACGAAACTGTAAAGATAACAAACACATCATCTTAAAGTTCAAAGGCTAAGTATCAAGCAAAAGAGTAAATAAGAGTGGAGTCAAGATAATGATACTATCATCAACATAAAATTTCATGCACCAAGATTAACCATCTACCTGACCAGGGTAGAAATTACCCACCTGGAATATATCTCGTATTAATTTTCTTCACGTTAAAAAAAAAATCTCGAATCAAGGTCCTTGCCTAGCATCAGTTGAACAACTTCTGGATCCATAATAACTTTGCCCTCTCCTTCTGATTTGATGTTCCCAACTTCTTGATCCACAATGAACTGATCGACCCAACCTAACACTGCCAATTCAAATCCAACTTTCTTAGCTCAACTTCCAAATAGCAACCCAAGAATCAACGATCTCCATTATCTTCATCACCTACAATCCATCGCAACCCTTCACCGAAACTGCAAGCTTCCCACTGATCGATCGATCCACGAATCCAAGCATTGAAGCACAGTGACTATGGGTCACTAGTTGCAATACACGATAAGCGATCAACAAGGTGAAGCCATCGGTGAGCTGGCTGCCGGTGAAGTTGGTTGGCCTAACAGATCCAACAGTGGTTATTGGGCCGTTCGGAATGGCTGCAACTGTTTGCAGTGGTTGTTCGCAGCAACCAAAAGGCAATCGAAATGGCAGGCGATGACAACTGCAGCTCCAACTCGTGGCGATGCACGAATAGGGAAACATAGGGGACTGCAACAATCGAGATCGGGAGAAAAAAAGGGACCAACATCAAATGAGAATCCCCAACCTGAGCGTCAATGAAGCGGTGGCGATGGCATATCTACCACAGCGACGACCAACTAGCTGCTCCGATGGTGAAGATCTGACCATGTGAGGCGATCAACGATGGTGAGGAGGAAGGCAGACGCTTGTTGCTGTCGAGATCAGAAGAAGAAAGGGTCCAACAATGATCCGAGTTGGTGGTGGCTCGAGCTCACGGGACGGAGGGACTGAATCGGGCATCGGGGATGAAGAGGAGAAGGAGAAATTGCGATTGGGAGAAGAGGAGTTACGGCGTGAACATACAAATAGGGAGAAATAGTGAGAAATTAACCTAGGTTTAGCTATTTAAACATAGAGCTAATTAAACCTATTAATCCCTCAACTATAGATAATCTAAATAGATTTAATAAAGCCTATTAAATCTTCCCCATAAATTTAGAGAAATTCCATTTAAATCCAAATAAATTTCTAATTTTTTTTGAAAAATTCCAGTCGGTATTTTCCTAATTAATAAGTATTATTTTATTATTGTTTCATTTTTTTGATATCTTACATTCTCCCCCAGTAATAAAAATTTGGTCCCCAAATTTTCTATCCAAGTACCATGAATAAGCATTGTCATGCTAATCCACTCAAGTACTTCGAGAAGAGTTAGACTCCTCAAGTAATGATAAAGAAATCAATAACCTACATGATCAATGCATAGGAACTCGCCTAATTTCATTTGGAAACCACAAGGCAGAGGCAAAACTCTGTACATTTAGCAACTCTGCATTGTATTCCATCATTGATCGGACGATCTTCTTGCTTGATCTTTCCTGACGATGAGACACACCACAAGACACAGGAAAATACCTTCTCTCTGCATCAATGCAAGTCAAGTATTCAATAGTGCCATCACGATTATCTAACCAGGTTCAAGCGACTCGATGGTCACAATTATCGCCTACAAGGATGATGTCAAACAAATCCAAATACTCCATGAGTCCTCGATTCCTCAAATCTAGGAATATGACCGAAGCACTAGTAAATCCAAATGGCATTACCAAAACTCATACTGTTCACATCGAGTGTGAAATGTCATCCTTTGCACATCTACAACTTCCACTCTAAGCTAATGATATCCCGATCCTAAACCAAACCTAGAGTATACACAGATGTCTTTTAGATAATCTAAATGGATCATCCATCTTTAACAGACGATATTCATTCTTCACAGCTACTGCATTCAGTCGTCGACAATCGATACAGCAAAGTCCTGGATCCTCCCAAGGAGAAATACTAGGATAGGTAAATCCCTCATCCCTTATCTACTATAATCGTAACCTACATTCTTCCAAATTCACATAGTGTCATCCGGTATGGGGTCTTCGATGCCAGAGTCATTTCCAGAGTTATTTCGATCACTTACTCCACTTGCCTATGTAGTGGCAAGCCTAGGAGTTCATCTGAAACTACATCCGAATATCTCAAACTATACGCACATCATAAGGCATGCCATACTATCCTTCCACAATTTAGATATTCATAGGGATATGTTTGAAAGATAATTCGATTGCTTTCGGGGTTATGATGTAACAATAGGACGTATAGTTTGACTCTTAGATATCCACAGGGATATGTTTGCAATAAAGGTATGTCTATCGAAGTCTAAGGGCTTCCCTTGACTTCTTGGTTGTTGGTCAACATCTCACTTGACAGTAAAGATACCACCAATCCATAAAGTAGATATATAGGAACTCCTCTAATCCTATCCAAAATCACTCTAACTTACGAAGATGAACTACCCGTATAAATCAATATATCTGCTAGAGTGAAGTAACTAAAATAATACTCCTGATGACCGATCCATCAGTTCTCTATTCCTCCTCTCAAGTAATCATGTAAACCCATTCAACTTCTGTTCTTGATGACTAAATTCCTGTAAGTGCAAAAGACTGCCCTTAGACAGTGCTAGTGATAATCCGTTCTTCAGTGATGATTTTTGTTGTCGAGGTTGCAGATCGTCCTCTCGAAGGCAATATCAATGGTATTCAACTGAGTCTTCAAAGTACACCCTCTCATTGTATATATACTGGTTGTCTACTATAGAAACACATAGACTGATCCAACTGGATAATCTGACTTTGTATGTCTTCATGATCTGCACTGCATGCACATAATCTCTTTGGAGTCATTCTTCTGATTTTGCTGATAAGCATGAGAAGGTTCTAATGATCTATCGTTGGTCTTCTGTGGTCAAGAAGTAGCTCATGACCCATGAATCTGATCTTTCTCCTTTTGTCTAACATTCGGAGGCTCCTAATTCTAATATTTGACTTGCAATGTCTGCTTATCGGTCTCCAACTATTAAAACACTTGTACGAAGTCATTTCTATACTCATGACTCAACCTGATGCCTATTGGTAGGAGCTCATAGAAGATCCAAGCATGCTGATTTAAATGTAAGCCAATAAATCCTGGGTGGCGTAAGACATCCATTCACCTTCTTGAGCTATTAGGTGGGCGTAAACTTTGCAAGTCTAATGATTTGCATGGTACTCCCATTACTGAACGATCACCCTACTTGGGGCTCAAGAATTTCCTAACAATGAGTCAAAGAAGATGATGTGGGAAAATGCTCTCTCACAAAATCACTAAACCGTGACCAAGTGATATACTATTCCCCGAAGATTATTTTCTACGTTTTCCAACCAAGTAACAGCCTGATCCCGAAAGAGGTATGCAATTAACTCTAATTTCTCTACATAACACAATTTAAGTACTCAAAAGTACCTTCGAAGTTATAAAACCAAGCTCAAGCAACTCAAGGATCAAAATCTCTATGAAACACCGTAAACTAATCGTCCACTATTTGCATCAACAATAGTATACACGCCTTGTCCATTACCTAAGGTAATGATCTGACTAACATAGTTATTGAAAATCCCTAAGACTGTAATCTTTGATCACCAAAAAGTGTGATGACCTGATCTCTGATTTCCGACTCGGTATCAGCCGACTCTACAAGGTAATTCACCTCTTCGAGAATAGGTATATGTCTTATGTGTAGAGGATTCGTTGACTGCTAGAGGGGGGGGGGGTGAATAGCGTTTCGATGCATCGATGGAAATCGTTCGCGTTTGATCGCCTACAATCTTGTTAGCACAGCGGAATAGTAATAACAAAAAGAAATAACAAGAAACACAATAACAATGCAAGGATATAACGTAGTTCGGAACCGAATGGTTCCTACTCCACGGATCGGGCTCTAAAAGCCTTAGCAATGCAAATACGCACTACTAATCGCAATAACTCCTTCTCCGAACAATCTGGAGGTGGAGAAACCTTGTACAATAGCTCTTACAACAGTAAGAAACAAATACAAGTAAGATACAAATGAAATACATAACAAGTAAAGAAAACAACACTTTACAATTGCTCTTTTGATTGCTTGCTTGATGGTTGCTTGAAATGCACTTGGATACCCTGTTTTGCAGTAGCAAATCGCCCCAAAACTCTTCAAGAACTGATTGCAAAGTCCTCCTCCATGAGCTTCCTTTATAGCTGCTGTTTGGGCTGGATTTCGCCTATCAGTCGACTGATGACATTGTTGCTATGAGACAACGGTGCAATCTACGCTGGAAAAATCCAACGGATAGGACATCAATAGACTGATCATGTCCATCAGTCGATTGATCGAGCCTTCACTCGACTGCTAACCCCAGCAGTCGAGTCCGATTCCATTCTGTGCCCGAAATACCAAGCACCAGTCGACTGATCACAAGATTAGTTGGCTGCTCGGTCTAGCAGTCGACTGCCCACCTCTGGCAGTCGACTGCTAGGGCACTCCTCACAGTCAAACCCTAGTTGACTCACACTAGTCGACTGCCACATGGTACTAGTCGACTGATACACCTCAAACATGTGGTTTTAACTCAAGTATGATTCCCCCATAATTGCTAGACCGCCCTTAGCCTAGACCTAAGCCTTCTAGCCACCTCCGTCAACCTCGCGCCTATCGGATCCCTCCAAGTCATCCATGACTTGTTCATCAATACGCAAGCCTTCAGGTGCTTCCATCGTCTATGTCATGCTAACGGTGTCTACACCGCCAAGGCACATTGGACTTACGCTGCCAAAACACCGCTTGGACTTTATGCTGCCAACCATTGGACTTATGCTGTGAAGACTTCACCCTTGGACTTTACGCCGCCAATATCAAACCCCTTGGACTTCTTAAATGCTAAGACTCAAGCTTGGACTTTTCCTTGCCAACCCACATTGGACTTTCCATGCCAAGACCCATGCTTGGACTTTACATGCCAAGTACTCATGAGTTGAACTTTCCATGACATGGTCAACTCCAGTCAACCATCAAAATCCCCCTCGAGTCAAACTCGAGTTCGGTCAATCATGACCCAGGTTGATTGCACCAACAATCTCCCCAAAACATTATCATACATCAATGTCAAACCTTCATATCAAACATCAAAACATCGTTCGAGTCAAACTCGAGTTCAGTCAATCGTGACCTAGGTCGATTGCACCAACAATCTCCCCATTTTTGATGTTTGACAAAAACACATCACTTTGAGTTAGAACACTAACTCAAATCTTCTTACCAATTATCCCAAATTGATAATCCCATAAATTCTCCCAAACATTCTCCCCCTTTTTGACTAACATCATAAAGGTTTTCTCCAAGGAGGTCAATGTCTCATGTCCCAATGAGATCTTATAATCTTCCCCTTGGTCTAAAAATACCTAGGATACCTACAATCTTCCTAGTGATAAGTCCCATATCACTTAAGAAAGACAATCCTACAAACTCTCCCAATTTCCAAATTGGGTATCTCAAAATTCCCATTTCCCCCTTATGAGGAAAAAATTCCATCCATCATCCCATGATGGATACCTCCCCCTAAAGGCTTGCTCCCCCTTGACCATTGCACCAACAATGTCCTTGGGAAGTCCCTAAGCCTATAGGAACTCTAAAACATCAAAATTAAGGTCCAAAGTTCAATATAGAACTCTCCCATACCTTAAATTTGATACATCACCCTAACAACTCTCCTAATCCATATCCAATGAATTTTCACCCTTTATAATGCTTCCCAAAGTATATCCTAGGGTTAGGAGTGGTTAGGAAACTTTACCATAGATGAACACGGGCTAAACAACCTTGTTTTTCCCGAAATCAGCCTGGTAGTTGACTCTATCAGAGATCAGTCGATTGCCGTGCCAAACAGTCTACTACCACCAAGGGCAGTCGACTGATAACTGAAAATTAGTAATTCTACGTATATCGAAAAATCATGAAAATTCATATGTATATTACTTATAAGCAATACAATGGGTGAAAAATGTTAGAAAAATATTTTACCCATAAAATATTGAAATTGACACAAAGTTCAAAAGTGAATAAAAACTTTAATATTTTAGCTCACTTTGTATCAACTTCATCAATGGTGATTGCTATCAAAAGATAGACTTCACCAAGGTTTTTTAAAATAATTTTAAAATAGTTTTAAAACCTTATATTGGATCATATTCTTTGGGCTTAATGTACATGGCTTGAACATAAGCTTTCCCAATGATCCACAATTAAGATAATCCACAATTAAGATAAGATGAATTTTAGTTCATCTAGATGCAAAAGCTATGCACCTTGAACTTAACTCATATCCTAGCATCTCACATGTATCTAGAGTGTATCAATACACATACATGTCAATTTAGGTGTGAGATGTGAGTTTTGGTTTATCTTAAACTAAAGCCTCATGCATTTTCTAAGGCAACACTACTTGATTCCCTTATAAATGAGACTTCAAGTCATGCCATAGTTCTTAACTCAATTTTAATCAAATTAAATGCATGAATAATTATGGAATTAATGATGATATAAATAAACACATGCTCATAATCATGATGTCATGGTATAAGATGGAATTTAAGCATACATGACATTTTAATCTTAATCCTAAGCATGATCATGACATATTAAATGATTTAAAATAAATATGATGTCATGACATGATATATGACAAACAAAACATGGAAAATAAAATGTATAGGTATAACAATACCTAAAATTTAATATTAATTGCCATTTGTTATTATTAAGTATATTTTTCCATATTACCCAAATTTCCTAAGTATGCCAAAAACCCAAAATGGCACACAAATACCTCTAAACCTAAATTGTGCCAATTTGATTGATTTTTCAAACTTCTTAAATAGTATTGACACATCTTAAAATCTTTTAGGATTATAATTCAAACCTATTTCCAAGGTATCCATAACCTTGAAAATATCCTAAAATGCCAACTTTGCTATGGTTGGGTTAGCTACCCTTCCAATCAAGGTTGACACACCTAAACCCATCTAGCATGAATCGATCACGCTCCTAGGAACCCAAAACCTATTTGAGCTCCTTGGGTTAATTAGGTATTCCTTAGGGATGACCTCCCTAGATACCTTCCTAATGAGCCTTCTAGGCTTGTTGACCTTGGTCATTTGGGTCTTGCCTAGGTTAACTCTAGGGGTGACTCCCCTTGTAACCTTCTTAGTGGCTTTCGTAGGTTTTTTTGAAACCCTAGCCACTAGGCACATACCTTGGTGACCCTTAGGGATGACTTCCCTAGTAACCTTGGTTTTTATAGACCTAGATTGTGTTCCATAATCGAATGAAACATTGTGGTAGGTCTTTTTGGGCTTAGGCTTGCCCTTGGATGGTTCTTGTTTTCTAGATCTTTGACTTTGACTTCTAGACCCTAGAGTACCTTTGCATTTGATTTGTCATTTTTGCAAGGGTCTTTTCAAGTTTCTCAAGCCTTGACCTCAAGGCTTGATTTTCAACCTCTAATTGCCAAATTTTTGAATTTTGATTTAATCCTTGGGCATGGTTCTTCCTAGGCATATGCCTAGTCCATTTGGGGTTAAAACCTAGGTGCTCTTGTACCTTTCTAATTATCTCCCTAGGTATAATTGGTCTAGAATTGTTTGACCAAGATTTGTCTTTAGGTAAATTTGTTTTAGGGACATTAGACCCAAATTTCTCTGTATTCCTAAGGTTGACCTTCTTAGCTCCTAAACAATATTCATTGTTCCTAGCATGCTTTTCATGTACAATAGCAAGATTGTTAAAATTATTTCTAGCATGCTTTTGCCCATAATTTAAAGAAAGAGCATTGTTTAGATATACCTTAGGGTTTGCCTTAGAGGCTCCCTCTACTTGTGATGCTCCCTCTACTTGTGATGCTCCCTTTTTAGTCTTCTTCTCCCCCTTTGGACATTGACTCTAGTAGTGTCCCGGTTGTCGGCATTTGAAGCATACTATGAGCTTCTTGGTCTTCTTGATGGGGACACCGGCATCCTTTGACTTTTCTTGACTTTTAGGTGCCGGTGGACTTTTCTTGACCTTCTTTGGGCACTTGCTCTTATAGTGCCCAAACTCCCTACACTCAAAACACATTATATGAATTTTATTTGAAATTGAAGTGTTTGAGTCACCTAGGGTGGTGGTGAGGGTCTCGTGAGCTTGCTCTTCCTCTCGATCGGATGTAGATGGTTCTTCTTGTTGCTCCGGTATTGAGGATGTCCTCATCTCCTCCCCCTCAATCATATAGGTGGAGGCTTCTTCCACCTTTTCTACTTCTTCCTCCAATCCGAAAGTTGACTCCTTCTCAACTTCCGACTCCTCACTTTCTTGTGAGGATGATGAAGCTTCTTCTTTGGTCTCCTCCTCTTCCAAGTCTTCTTGGACCGGTTCGGGATTTTCATGAAGCTTGGCCAAATCACTCTAAAGCTCCTTGGCATCCATGTAATTACCTAACATACACACAATGTCATTAGGAATTAAATCAACCAAGAATTTTATTACCTTATCATTTTTCTCGAAGGCTTGAACTTACTCTTCGGTCCATCTCTTCTTCTTGAGATATCCACCTTTTGATCCTCTTGGATATTCAAATTCTTCCATTAAGATGGACCACTCCTCAAAATCCCTCATCATCAAGAAGTCTTCAATCCTTGTCTTCCATTGGTTGAAGCCTTCTCGTCCATAGAAAGCATAAGGGATCGGTGTGTTGATATCCCATCCAAGTGTTTCTTGAGACTCCATCTTCTTCCTTTAGCAGTTTGCTCCCGACGGTTAGTCCGTAGAAGAGCCCCGGGCTTTGATACCAATTATAGAGGATTCGTTGGCTGCTAGAGGGGGGGGGGGGTGAATAGCATTTCGATGCATCGATGGAAATCGTTCGTGTTTGATCGTCTACAATCTTGTTAGCACAGCGGAATAGTAATAACAAAAAGAAATAATAAGAAATACAATCACAATGCAAGGATATAATGTGGTTCGGAACCGAAAGGTTCTTACTCCACGGATCGGGCTCTAAAAGCCCTAGCAATGCAAAACCACACTACTAATCACAATAACTCCTTCTCGGAACAATTCGGAGGTGGAGAAACCTTGTACAATAGCTCTTACAACAGTAAGAAACAAATACAAGCAAGATACAAATGAAATACACAACAAGTAAAGAAAACAACACTTTACAATTGCTCTTTTGATTGCTTGCTTGATGGTTGCTTGAAATGCACTTGGAGACCCTGATTTGCAGCAGCAAATCACCCTAAAACTCCTCAAGAACCGATTGAAAAATCCTCCTCCTTGAGCTTCCTTTATAATTGCTGCCTGGGCTGGATTTCGCCTATTAGTCGACTGATCAGGACCATCAGTCGACTTATGACACTGGTGTTGTGAGATAACGGTGCAATCTATGCTGAAAAAATCCAACAGATAAGACATCGATCCGATCGATTATCCATCACCGACCGATCATGTCCATCACCGATCGATCGAGCCTTCACTCGATCGCCACCTCCAGCCAATGAAGTCCGACTCCATTCTCAGGTACCGAAATACGAGGCACCGATCGATCACAAGATCACGATCGCTGCTCAATCAACAATGACCGCCCACCTCGCAATGATCGCTAGGGCACTCCCCGTAGTCAAACCCTAGTTGACTCACACCAGTCGACTGCCACATGGTACCAATCGACTGATACACCTCAAACATGAGGTTTTAACCCAAGTATGGTTCCCCTAAACTTGCTAGACCACCCTTAGCCAAGACCTAAGCCTTCTAGCCACCTCCGTCAGCCTCGTGCCTATCGGATCCCTCCATGTCATCCATGACTTGTTCATCCATATACTATCCTTTAGGTGCTTTCATCGGCTATGTCATGCTAACCGTGTCTACACCGCCAAGGCACATTGGACTTACGCTGCCAAGACTCCGCTTGGACTTTATGCCGCCAACCATTGGACTTATGCTTCCAAGACATCACCCTTGGACTTTACGCCGCCAATATCAAACCCCTTGGACTTCTCAAATGTCAAGACTCAAGCTTGGACTTTCCCTTGCCAACCCATGTTGGACTTTCCATGGCAGGACCCATGCTTGGACTTTACATGCTAAGTACTCAAGACTTGGACTTTCCATGACATGGTCAACTGCAGTCAACCATCAAAATCCCCCTCGAGTCAAACTCGAGTCCGGTCAATCATGACTCGGGTCGATTGCACAAACAATCTCCTCGAAACATTATCAGACATCAATGTCAAACCTTTATGTCAAATATCAAAACATCGCTCGAGTCAAACTCGAGTCCGGTCAATCGTGACCTGGGCCGATTGCACCAACATTATTGACTCAACATGTCGTTTCAGTGGTCAACCCACACCACGACTACGAATAGTAACTAATACACTATATGACATTCCCTGTTATAAACAACAACATGCATAGTCAATGATAAGATATATAATCACCATTGACATACCTTACATTGTATTGCTCGGAGAGGTCCCGCTGCAGCTAGATCCCAAAACTCACAAAGCCAAAATCGAGTAAAAATAAAACGTGATGTCCGAATAAAATAAAATCCGAAAGTGTGGACTTCGCAACCTGACTCTGATACCAATAAAATTATCATGGCCCAAGGGTATACTTGTCCGTCGATCGGACGGTGCCCTCTAGTGACAATGTAAGATAAACATCGATACAAGGCCCACATAGCTGTTGACATCCATAAACCATATATCATAATGAAGTAACACTACCAAATAATACAACCACAAAGACATAAAGATGCGCACTGGTGCGACTCTAACATAATAACAAAATATAAACAAATCCAACATCCAAACCAAAACCATAACCAAAATGCAGAAACAATATGAAATAAAATCCAAAACATACCATACATAAATAATACAACACGAAATCGAAATAAAATCCAAACGCTCGGTGTGAGATGAGATCAGCTAGCGGAGCTCCGAGCGTCCTAGGAATCTTCTATCTGTTACCTGGGTGACAACAAAACCCCGGGTCCGTGGTGATAAGTAAAAAAATCAGCGGTAATATGAAAGTGTATGAACAACAATATAACATATGGAGATCAAAAGGTATACAATCTTAATGTCATGCCCCGGGGGAGTCCCTGCCAGACAAAAATCCGACAGCATCTCCCCTGTACGGGTGACAATACGAAATTTGCATACAAGGCCCACACGACCTACTATACATCGGTCAACACGGCCAGAACAAAGACCACACATACATATCATAAATGACCTCAAGACAACAACCAACATAACTAAAAGATCTACAACATCTAGACCTACCCCTTCTTCCATCTGAGTAGGAACGCACAACCAAAACGTACCGAATACAAGTCCGAATAAAAGTCCAAAACACCAGTCTTACACATGTCCTCTAATCAATGTCAATATAATCAAAAACAAAAAACCAAACAAAAATGAAGCCATTACGACGAGGGGGATTGACTGCTGGACTCTCCTGGCAGTTTTATCCTGAAAAAAAAATATAAAGTAACGGGGTAAGTTCAATGAACTCAGAGGATAATAGTCGATATGCATAGTAAGATATATCTAACAATAATAATCATGTTAGTACAGTCTCATAATCAATAATAGATAATGTAAGAAAGAAATGCATAAAGACTGTACTTACATGAATCTCCTATCCTGACATAAGAGTATGAGCCATACCAGGAGAAATAAGGTCGTCAGACCAAATAAAAAATGTATCCTGTATGCATGACAATCATATGCAACATCCAAGGAAGCAACCAAAATGCAGCAAACACAATACAAATGCCATCCATGCAATATGCATGCGATGCTAATGACATGGTCACCCCTGATGCCAGTCAGTCGCCTCACACGGGATGGTGAAGCCAGGTGGGTAGGGCTATGACAACTGTGCACTCTGCCATCACTGCTCCTGAGTGACCGAGTGGACAAGATGTTGTCGGAGTACACCTATTCTTCTGCCCCAAAGAGAGTGGGGGAGCAAAACTCTCATCTCCCGGTGTCATAGACCAGAGGAGGGATCCCTTCCTGCTACCATGCTGCCTCATCGCTACCCATGAGCGGACCAGTGGAGCCTGACAGAGCTACTGCACACACCCTCCTGATGTACCACTAACCCATGAGTGGCAACGTGTGCTGATCATATAACTGGCTACGGGCTCAACTACAAAGGAACCCCGTCCAGCCAGCATGCAATCATGCAAGATGGTGCAAGACACTAAAGCATGTAACACCAACCAAAAAATATATCCGAATAATATGCACAAAAAAATGGGTACATATCAATGACCTAAGAAAAACAGGAAAGGTATAACTAAAAGCTGATCAGGTGCCTATATCAAGATAGTATCGACAAAGATAGCAATGCATGTATCATGTATGGCACAGTGACACTCAAGGCAGATATAACATAAAAATTATTGTAAGCTATAACCAACTAAGCATATCAATATGACAATATCTAAAAGATACGTCAAAATACCCGCCCGATATAATGCTCGAAACAATGCAGTCTTCACGCCCGCGGACCTGTATCGTGACCGAAACCTGCATATAACATAATTATCTTTAAGTCCAAGAACACGACCTCGATTAAATCAGATCCTACATGAACAAACTCATCCACAACTATTCACAGTCGTCACAGCTGTTCATAGCCCCTTCATAACCTACTGTTATACCAAATAAGGGATCTAACTCCCTAATTGAAATCCCCATCGCAAATCCATTTTTATCCACTTCAACAAAGCCCATTTACAACCCTTCACAGTGGGAAAAACCTCACAGTCATCTCAAACGACCAAACCTCCAATTCACAGCCAACTCCACAGATCACACACCTCACCCCTGTTCACCACCACACGACTAGCCAAAACCCCAAATAGCTACATACCTAAATGAAGGTAGGAAACTTCGCTTCCCACTTCAACTCGGTCGCTTGTTCATGGCAATCCCGTCTACATCCCCGGATAAAAAAAATTAATCCTAGACAAAGAGGGATTACCCAAGCAACCATTTCATCGTCGTGCTATTCGATTAGAGTGGTAACTTGAACAAACTTGTTGTTCAAGCAACCTACCTCTATCCTTCGAATAGCCGCGGAATAGACGATGTATGAATCGCCGGTTTTTGTGTTTGTATTCAGGGTCCAAGTAAATTAGCCACATAACAAAATATACAAAATACAAAGAAACAAAAACAAAGCAAACAAGCATTATACCTCTCGATCTTCTATTGTATGACCTATCCTCCTCTTGGACGTTGTGAGGGCAACGATCCTCCAAGAGATGAAGCCTCCTAGATCACGATCTTCTTTCCTTGCTCGCTCCAAACAAGAAGAAGTATGGAAACGAAACTCCTCCCTATCTAAGACTGGCCACCAAGTCAAAAGACTTGATGATGCTGTCGGCCAAGGAATAGAGGAGGAAGTGGGCACTGGCCAAGAGCTCCAAGGAACCACCCTTACCCTTGTTCCCACTGGCCAAGGAGAAGAGGAAGAAGAGGTTGAGCGCCGGCCAAGGTTGAGGAAAGGAAAGGGGCGCCAGCCAAAACCCAAGGAAGGAGAAGGTCTTGCCGCCCAAGTCTCCACCAAACCCTAGCCGCCCAAAGCTCTCCAAACCCTAGCCGCCCAAAGCAATAATTTCCAAGATTGATTGTTGCCGCCCAACCCTTACCCTATATTTATAGAGTTAGGCTTAAGCCTCCTTTTAACCTCCACCATTGGTTTTAGGGATTTAATCTCAATCGTCGGATCTAGAGATTTAATCTCAACTGTGGAATTTAAAGATTTAATCTCCACCGTCGGATCTAGAATTTTAATTTCCATCATCGGATCTAGACTTCATGAGGGTTTTAATAGGCTACAATAGAGGAGGAGTTGGATCTTGGCCACCCAATGGATCAAGCCCACATAAAGTCCGATCCATTAATGATAATCCATTACACTAGAAAATTATCATTGATCTACCTCACGAACCCCCATAAGTTATTATGGGCTCCATATATTATTTGTACATTTATCTTCCCATGTTTAAGATCTCGAATGTCCGTCGATTAATTAATTTACTGACAAATAATTAATCAACATCTAACTCCATGAGTAGTACCACTCAACCTTATCATCATGCCGGACCAAGTCCACCTACAGAGTTTACATGATGAACCTTATGAGCTCCTCAAGGGGACATCATCATCCTAATATATAGGACACGGTTTACTTCTATAATCAACTGCAGACCATATAAATAATATCATTTCCCAACTTACCGAACCTATCGATTTACTCTATAAATCTCGCCCATTGGTAAATCAAAGAAATGAATACTAAGTATATGTGCCCGTTATTATATCGGGATTAAGATCATATACAACATAATAACTGAGGTCCGATTCGATTATGTAGTCAACAATAAATCGAATCACCTCTAAGTCGGTCCTACTCAATAAACACAAAGTATACTAGTATAATTCAATGGCCAAGACAAACCAATACAAAATCACACTACAACCATTCCAATGGTTTGTCCATAACCATCTAGGTTGTGAGCCTTTACTTATACTTTACAAGGAACCGATAACATGATCTCCCGTGTGACACTACACACCATGTTATCTACAATGCAATGTATTAGACAATATGCATAACCATAAATATGCAAACAATGATCATGTGATTCTTATTTCAAAAATAAAGATGTTCATGCAAAAGATAGACTTTTCAGTATACATTCCAACAATCTCTCACTTATACTAAAAGACTATGCTGTCCTCACACTGCCATACATCTGAATCCTATTCCCTTCACATGCCTATCAAAAGCTCTCGCCGGAAGGGCCTTAGTGAAAGGATCTGCCAGGTTATCCTCCGATGCAATCTTGGCCACAACAACTTCTCCTCTCTTTACGATTTCTCGTATCAGGTGGTACTTGCGCTCTATGTGTTTACTTGCCTTATGGGCTCGTGGTTCCTTCAAGTTTGCAACTGCACCACTATTATCACAATAAATTGTGATAGTTCTGGGCAAACCAAAAATCACATCCAAGTCCATCAAGAAGTTCCTAAGCCATACAACTTCTTTGGCCGCCTCAAAGGCCGCCACATACTCAGCTTCCATGGCAGAGTCCGCCACGCATTTCTTCTTGACACTCCTCCATACAATGGCTCCACCTCCCATAGTAAACACAAAACCTTAGGTAGACTTACTATTATCCCTATCTGATTGGAAGTTGGAATCTGTGTAACCCACAGGGAGTAATTGGTCTGCCTGGTAAACTAGCATATAATCCCTAGTCCTTCTCAGGTACTTCAATATATGCTTTACCGTAGTCCAATGTTCCTATCCTGGATTACTCTGATATCTGCTAACCATGCCCACGACAAAGCAGATATCCGGTCTCGTACATAGCATAACATACATGAGGATTCCTACTGCCGAAGCATAAGGAACCACTTTCATCTCCTCTATCTCCTTAGATGTTCTAGGACACATCTCCTTAGATAAAGGAACTCTATGCCTGAAAGGTAGAAAACCTTTCTTGGAGTTCTGCATGCTAAAACGATCCATAATGGTGTCTATGTATGAAGCTTGAGATAAGCACAACATCCTTTTCCTGCGATACCTTATAACCTTGATCCCAAGGATGTGTCCCACTTCTCCCAAATCCTTTATATCAAACTGTTTGGACAACCATACCCTTACGTCCGATAACACCTTGACATTGTTGCCAATTAACAAAATGTCATCTACGCATAGTACAAGAAATACCACTACGTTTCTGTCACATCTATTTTATACACAAGACTCATCTAGACTTTGAATAAATCCATAAGACTGGATTACCTCATCAAAGCGGATGTTCCATCATCTCGAAGCTTGTTTCAATCCATAAATGGACCGATTAAGCTTTCACACAAGATGCTCTTTGTCCTTTGCAATGAATCCCTCTGGTTGCTTCATATAGATATTTTCCTCAAGACTTTCATTTAGGAAAGCTGTCTTGACATCCATCTTCCATACCTCATAATCCATATGAGCAGCAATACATAAGAGAATCCGGATAGACTTAAGCATGGCTACCGGAGAAAATGTTTCCTCATAATCGATACCCTCTTTCTGAGTATACCCCTTCACAACAAGCCTTGCTTTGAAGCTCTCAACCTTTCCATCTATTCCTCTCTTTCTTTTGTATATCCACTTGCATCCAATGGTTTTTACACCATTGGGTGGTTCTATTAGCTCCCAGACCTGATTTGAATCCATAGATTCAATCTCAATATTCATTGCACTTTGCCAAGATACCGCATTTTTATCTTGGATTGCCTCGTCATATGTCCAGGGATCAGGTTCATGTTCGCTAGGGACTAAATCAGAAGATTCTCCCAAGAACATGAATCTATCAGGCTGTCTAATAACCCACCCACTACGATGAGGTATCACCTGTGTATCCTCTGTGACACGCGGTGGAGTGACTTGTGGTATATCCTCTTATATTGGTGGTACTGAAGTAGTGACTTCCCCTCTCAATTCCTCCAAAACAATCTTACTCATGGGCATGTGGTTCATCACATAGTCTTCCTCTAGAAATCTGACATTCGTGCTAATGATCACCCTCTGATCTCTAGGATTATAAAACAAACCACCTTTCGTTCCTCTAGGATAGCCAACGAACATACGCACTTCTGTACGAGGTTCCAACTTACCAACATCTACCTTCAACACATGTGCTGGACTCCCCCAAATCCGAATATGTCTCAGACAAGGCTTTCGCCCAGTCCACAATTCTATGGGAGTAGAAGGCACTGATTTAGATGGAACCAAGTTCAGAATATACACTGTCGTATCCAGAGCATACCCCCAGAATGAATCTGGCAAGTCAGAATAACTCATCATTTATCTAACCATCTCCATAAGAGTCCTATTCCTTCGCTCTACTACACCATTCTGCTGGGGTGTGCAAGGTGCAGACAATTGGGATTAAATCCCAGCCTCTGATAAGTAATTCCTAAACTCTTCTAAGAGGTACTCACCATCACGATCAGATCGTAGTGTCTTGATACTTTTACCTTGACGTTTCTCCACATCAGCCTTGAATTCTTTGAACTTGTCAAAGCATTTAGACTTGTAGCGCATCTAGTAAATGTATTCATATCTTGAATAATCATCTATGAAAGAGATGAAATACTCAAAACCACCTCTTGCCTGGATAGACATAGGACCACACAAATCAGAATGAACCAATTCCAACACATCTTTGGCTCTATACCCCTTGGCCTTGAAAGACCTCTTAGTCATTTTACCTTCCAAGCAAGACTCGCAGGTTGGGAAGTCTTCCACCACTAATGAACTCAGAGGTCCATCAGCTATCAACCTTTGTATTCTGCTTAGGTTAATATGACCAAGCCTTAGATGCCAAAGATATGTTTGGTTCATCTTCGAAGGTTCTTTTCTCTTATTGGAATTAAAAGACGAGTTATTAACTTCTATTTGCATTGTAGGAGCTTTTTGTTCAAGAGTATATAAATTTCCTATCAATGCACTAGAACAGATAATCTCCCTATTCCTTTTTATAACAACTCTGTCATTAAAAGAAATAGAATATCCATCCATAAACAATTTAGAAACTGAAATCAAATTCTTTCTAAATAAAGTTACATAAAGACAATTTTTAAGAACCAAAACTTTATTCTTCTCAAAAGATAAATAAACATCTCCCACTGCAACAACCGCCACCTTCGTGGCATCGCCCAAGTAAACAGTAATCTCCCCCTCAGCCAATCATCTGGTTTCCTGGAACCCCTGCAACGTATTGTAGACATGATCAGTGGCTCCCGTATCTACACACCAGGTGCCGGTAGATAACACCGCTAAACATGTTTCAACGACTAGACCAAAAGATATACCTTTGTTATGCTTCCGGTTGGGGCAGTCTTTCTTCTAGTGTCCAGTCTGCTTGCAAGTGAAGCACTTGCCTTTCGGCTTCTTCACTCTTTCCTGAGTTCCTCCCGCCACCTTTGCCCCAGCTTGTTTCTTCTTCTTCTTGCCTTTTGGCTTAGAAGTAGAAACCTTTTGGGCAACCATGGCCTGCGCCTGAGCACTCTGACGAAAAAGCCCCTCTGTGACCTGGAGTTCTATCAGAAGCTCCGCCAACAAATACAACCTCTTGTTCATGTTGTAGTTCAGGCGAAACTGCTCAAAACTCCTAGGTAGAGACTGAAAAATGATATCGACCTGGTTTTCCCCATCAATCTCAGCTCTGAGGACTTCCAGCTCATTTAAATGAGCCATCATCTTGAGAACATGATCCCTCACGGGTGTTTCCTCGATCATGGTGGTCGTCATCAAGTTCCTCATGGATTCCTGCCTTGTAGCCCGATTCTGGTGTCCGAAAAGCTCTTTGAGATTGAGCATCATGTCATAAGCAGTGGGCATGACTTGATGCTGATGTTGCAGTACATTTGCAATAGATGTCAAAATGTAACATCGAGCCATCTCATCAGCCTTAATCCACTTCTTATAACTCTCCTTCTCCTTTTCCTCGGAATCATCCGCAGGCTTAGGAGGACACTCTTCGAAGAGTATATATTTGTACTCTTCAGCAGTCAAGACAAAGTCAAGATTCCTCTTCCAATCAACATAAGTTTATTTTCTTTCAGTATCACAGTAAGCGGGTTGAAAGTCATTTTGAAAAACCTAAGAATCACATAGATCAAAATATTAGATTTCAAAAAATTATTGATTCCTCAAACAATAAAATTTTAAAATCAATCAACACCTCAAAACACCGAGAATATCTGGTGCTATGATAGTGTGGACGTATACGAATTCTACATTTGTAAGAGAAGGTTTTACCCATTAATTTTACTATCTTGTCAACCTAACTTTTTGACAAATAAAATTAATAGTTGGTTCCTCTTTTGGCCCTACAAATAAAAGCATTGACTCCGATGGACAGGATACTCCTATTTGTATCTAATTGTTCACCATTACTTGGTACCAAGGTAATTATCTTGGATTATTTGCCTTGCGATCGGGAAGAACACACGCTCCTTAATAATTTCCTATAACCATATTCGACCTTGTGATGCGCAAACAAACTCATCCGATGGGGAGGAAGGCACTTAGAGCCGACGCGCAAGTTTGTTTGCATCACATGTCAAATCGTAATGGAGGTCGTGGGAATTTATAAAAATATCCCTCTCCCACTTAGTAATTTAAAATTGAGGAATTTTCTCAGCCTACGACATGCATATCAAACAAAAAGCAATAAATATGGAAAAAATATTTTCCAACTATTATGGATTTTGTCTCCAATATGCCTCCCGTCGTATCGCCATCTCGTCCGCTCTTCCCTACGCAATGTATGAGCCATCCGGAGATCTGAGTCGAGACTAACTATTTTAATTTACATCCATCGATCCAATACTTTTCGAAGGAGTGTACATGAAATCTAGATCGAAAGTAAACTAAAAAAAATGAGTGGCTAAACAATGCCGTATCTAATTACAAAAATTAAATACACGCCTCGTCAACCCCGAGGATTCAAATAATATTACACACATGCAATCACATACACACATGGCTATAATAGTTGGATCTTATGCCTGCAACCAAAGAGTTAGCCTATGCACATCCTACTATCATCTGACACATAAAATATATGATAAGTGCATAAAATTAACCAAATCCAAAACACACAAAATCGAAAACCGTGGCTCTGATACCACTTGAAGGTAGGAAACTTCGCTTCCCACATCAACTCGGTCGCTTGTTCATGGCAATCCCATCTACGTCCCTGGATAACAAAAATTAATCCTAGAAAAAGAGGGATTACCCAAGCAACCGTTTCATCGTCGTGCTATTCGATTAGAGTGGTCACTTGAACAAACTTGTTGTCCAAGCAACCTACCTCTATCCTTCGAATAGCCGTGAAATAGACGATGTACGGATCGCCGGTTTTTGTGTTTGTATTTGAGGTCCAAGTAAATTAGCCACATAACAAAATATACAACATACAAAGAAACTAAAAGAAAGCAAACAAGCATTATACCTCTCGATCTTCTATTATATGTCCTATCATCATCTTGGACGTTGTGTGGGCAACGATACTCCAAGAGATGAAGCCTCCTAGATCACGATCTTCTTTTCTTGCTCGCTCCGAACAAGAAGAAGTATGGAAATGAAACTCCTCCCTATCTAAGACCGGCCACCAAGTCAAAAGACTTGATGATGCCGCTGGCCAAGGAATAGAGGAGGAAGTGGGCACCGACCAAGAGCTCCAAGGTGTTGGTGCAGTGGGCACCAAAGTCGAACCGGTATTTTGATTATGGCAAAAGGCTCAATAGTTAAGGGTATATTTGTTATCTTACGAGCTCAATTAAGTGTGCAGAAATGCTAAAGTTGAGCGGAAGGTCTGCGACACCCGGTGGGAACCGAGGTGGTCGGGCAACGCCAGAGGGACTTCGGAGGAAGCCGAGGTACTCGGGTGAAGACCGGAAGCGAGGCTACAAGGTAAGCTCGTGTGAAAGCGAAGCAAGGTCGTTAAGCGTAGATCCGACCCAATACCTCCAATGGAAGGTCTAGGTCGAGATCAGATGGTTAGAACCATCGTACTTTATATTTTAAGCTAACTTGTACTGCAGTCCAAAACCCTTTGACTATCCAACCTGCTAGTCAAGTTCCAAACCTCGAGAAGAGCTCAATTTCAAGGGGGTGAATTTGGACTTGACTCGTGTTTTGGTACAAAGGGTGATGTGGCATCAAGGTGGACATCCAAACCATCACCAAGCTTCCTTGTGGTGGACGCCCAAAATAAGGTGAGTTGGCACAAGATGGTTGGCTCCCATGATGTGGCACAAGTTGAATGGCTCCAACAAGTTGGCGCCCAAGGAGGTTGGAGGTGGCACAAGGTGGTTGGATGAAACACCTCATCCTCAAGTTGGCGCCCAAGGAGGTTGGAGGTGGCACAAGGTGGTTGGATGAAACACCTCATCCTTGAGTTGGCGCACAAGGAGGTTGGAGGTGGCACAAGGTGGTTGGATGAAACACCTCATCCTTGAGTTGGCGCAAAGGATGTGGATGAACAAGTCTTGGGGGATAAGAACCTCACCTTGGACACTACCTATGTCTAAATTCATAGATCAATATCCATAAATAGACATGTTCAAGCCAAGCAAATCACAAGAATTCAAGAGCTCTCAACACGCCGTCGTAACGCCGCTACTACTACTCACATTTGCTACGACGAAGTGCCGCCGACAACGAAAGCTACATCTTCTACTTATAAGAGTTGTCGGTATATTTATTTAAGTTCTACTTCTTTAAATTGTCTTTGTGCTTTAATCGTAACAAGGAAAGGGGGAGTGTCCCTTTGCCTTGATTTCTTTTTGTAATCGTTGCTCCTACTTCCAACGAAGAGGAGTGGTTTTAGTGAAGTGCCCTCCGTACGTGATCAAGGATCACTAGGGCCGTGGATTAGCAATCGAAAGATTGTGAACCACGTAAAAATATCTTGTCTACTTTATATTTCCGCTGTGCATTCTCTACTTGCTTTTTACTTATTGCAAAAGTTTTTAACGACACGTCAGATCGCTTATTCACCCCCTCTAGCTTACACTTTCGATCCAACAATTGGTATCGAGTCGGGCGCTAAGATTCGTGAAACCACCAATCTAGCTTTGTTTTTCTTTTTTACAGATTTTTTATTTATTTATTTCTGTTTTCGTATAATTATTTCACTTGCTTATCTTCTCCTACATATAGAATTGCATTAGAGGCTTTAGGATCCGGATAAGGTTGTCCTTCTGTTAGATCCCGAGTAAGGTTGTCCTCCGAACTTCAACGACATTCGCATTTGATTGTTTATTTCTTTTTGCAAGTTACATTTTATATATCTTTTTACTTCTCAAGATTACTAATCCAAGACGAAAGTCTTGGAATATTCTTTCGTGTGTGTTTTGGTAAGATTTTCTTCGTCGTTCTTCTTCTTGTTTTTAAATGGCCCATCTCAAGGGTTTAGCACCGCCTCGACCCCCGCTTTACAACGGTAATGACTTTCGTATTGGAAGGGTCGGATGGAATGCTTTCTTAAAACCCAAATCGAGATGTGGATCGTAATCCAAACCGGTTTCACACTTCCTATTAATGAAGATGGTGAATCTTTGGGTTACGATCAATGGTCAAATTCCATGAAAAACAAGTAGAAGCCGATGCCAAGGCAACTCAAATCTTGCAATGTGGGTTGTCCAAGGAAGAGCTCAACCGCGTCGGCCCTTCATTAGTGCAAAGGACTTATGGACCAAGCTAGTGGAACTACACGAAGGCACCGACGAACACGAAGGTATGTAAAAGAGATTTACTTTAAATAAATTGTATAACTTGAAAATGCAGGAAAATGAGACCGCAACTCAACTACATGCTCGTGATCCAAAACATCGCCAACCAACTCCATGCCATCGGACAAAAGGTCGAGAATCGCGACCTTATCGTATTCTCTTAACTCGCTTCCTAGGACCACCTTGTGGGCATCCATGGTCGATGCCTACAAGGTCTCCAAGGACCTTTCTAAAATTAGGTTAGACGAATTGTTTGAACTTGAATTACATGAGCAAACTAACGTGGTCCGTGCCGAGAAGAGTATTATGCTAGTTGCGGTGTTCCAAGAAGAAGAAGCCCGCAAGCAAGCCACCCCGAAGGAAGAAGATTTAGTTCGAATCGGAAGTAGACTGAATAGAATCCTAACCAGTCAATCTAGTTCTAAGATGATCAAGAGACTAAAACGACCAACAACTCAAGGTAAGCCTAAACCTAATTCAAATACTTCTAATTTTAGATGCTATGAGTGCAACAGTCTTGGCCACATCAAGTCCGAGTGCCCAAAGCTAAAGAATAACGATCAAAGATCAAGAAAGCGCTAAACGCTACTTGGGAGGAGTTGTCGGAGGAAGAAGATTTATATCCAAGCTCTAATGGCTAAGCCGACGAGCACGACTCTCAAACCAAGAAGAGTCCGAGTCCGAACTGGATGAGCTTCCATTCAAGACAAGCCAGATCCGTGATCCGTTCAAAAGAATCATTAAGGGTAAGTCGGTCGTTACTTAATACTTTGTATGGTGCAATTAAATTTTTAAATAAGAAACTAGCTAAGTCCGAGTCCAAGGTCGAGACCCTAATTGAGGAGGTTAACCTTCTCAAACATGAGGTCTCCTAACCTCTTCGACTACTCAGATTCAAGAGGAGGACTCAACCTGCTGAAAAGCTTGAAGTTGAGAACTCGCTTTTGAAAACACAAGTCAAGACCTTAGGAACACGTTGAAAGGTTCACTTTGGGATCCAAGGGACTTGACCTCTTACTTGATCACAAAGGTACAACAAGGCCGGACTCGGGTTTAACTCAAATACAACCAATAAGTCATATATGTCTATAGTAAACCAACATAAGAAAATGTCCAAGCATGGGTCCCTAAGACCACTTTGATTTCAACTTTAGGATCTAACATGTATTGGGTTCCTATGACCAAATTCACTATGTGAATAGACCCACTGATTCAATGGTCCAGGGGAGCCAATACAAAATGTATTTTTGTTAAGTCTTAGAAATTGCATGCTTAGTTTTTCCTTTATTTTTAGAATGGTTAGATAGGACTCATAACCAACTAAAATCCTCATGAAAAGATTGAGCCTCGGGAGCCTCTTTTCAAAAATAAACCAACTAAAATCCTTTAAAAGATTGAGCCTCGGGAGCCTCTTTTCAAAAATAACTAGTTAGACCAAGACGTAGTCTCAAGTAAGTCGAGTTATCAATTTCTTGAAATTAGCTTTGTCTAAGGAAGTGGTCGTTGTTCCGATCAAAGAAGGCCTCGTGCCTCGCCACGACTGGAAGCTAATCTCTTGAAAAGATTACTTGATGAGCTTAGACTAAATCCGAATCTAACCTAATGTTGGTTAATTTAAATTCATTAAAATTAATCAAGTAAATTGAAAGTCATCTCACAATAACACATAGGAATAACATGTTTTGATCATGTAGATATTGGTGAGATGATTTAGGTTTAAAACTTACAAACAACCCTTTAGTAATTCCAATATCCGATCCAACTACCTTATGTGTAGGATCAATGGATGTTGGACAAGCTGGTTGCTCCCGACACATGACCGGGATCAACTCAAATTTTCGGTTACGATTCAAACGACAAGGATCGGTAGAGCTTCGAATAACGGCAAGCTCAAAATCATCGGATCAGGTGATATTGAGCTCAACTCTAACTTTACAATTCAAAATGTCTTATTAGTAGAAAACTTTCAATATAATTTACTTAGTGTAAGCCAATTGTGTGATAACAATTATAAGGTCATATTTCTAGAAAATGAATGCGTAATCAAAATAAATGCAACATCTAAAATAATACTTAAAGGAACTAGGAGTAGCAACATCTACACAATAAATTTACCCAACTCCTCAACCAAGTGTCTTATGACACAAAGAAGAGGAATCTTGGTTATGGCAATCAAGACTCTGACACTGCACCCAAGACTCGCCCACAAGATGAGTCGAGTGGCTTGGTTATAGGTTTGCCTAAACTAAACAACTTGGATAATAAAATATGTAATGCTTGTAAACAATGTAAACAATCTAGGACACAACATCAATTAACTAATCAAGAACTAACCATAAGTGTTCTTGAGCTCCTACTCATGGATCTATTTGATTCACATGGAGCTAAGTCACTCAATGGTAGTCAATTTGGCTTAGTCATAATTGACGACTATTCTAGATTTACTTGGGTTAGGTTTATCAAACATAAAAATGATACCCTAGACCAACTAATCAATCTTTGTAGGTTAATCGAAAATCAAAAGAACCTTAAGATTAAAAGACTTAGAAGCGATCATGGTGGTGAATTCGAAACCACAGTTTACAGATTTCAACCTAACGGATACCACCATGAGTTTTCATGTCCTAGAACCCCACAACAAAATGGGTTAGTCAAACGGAAAAATAGAACCCTACAAGAAGCCGCTAGGACAATGTTAAACGAGTATAACCTACCCGATAGATTTTGGGCAGGCCATAGTACGGCTTGCTATGTCCAAAATAGGATCCTTATGGTAAAGAGGCACCAAAAGACCAGACGAGATTTATCACGATAAAATACCGAACATCAAGTACTTTAGGTATTTGGATGCAAGGTACATATCTTAAACACTAAGGATTACCTAGGAAATTCAAATCCAAAACCTCATCGAACCTTTCTAGGATACTCAACCACCAAGAGAGCTTATAGGGTATACAATCACGACACTCTTAGAGTCGAAGAAACCATTAATATAGTTTTCGATTTAAGGACACGAACCTGCTCAATCCTTAACAAAACCAACTAGCAAATCAACTTATAGCGAACCCGACTGATCTTGAACTTGAATCTGCCCTAACCCAAGTCATCCTATCGACCAAGTGATAGATGACTCTAACCCAAGTCAAACTAGAACTCACCCAAGTCATCCTATCGACCAAGTGATAGATGACCCTAACCCGAGTCACACTAAGACTCAAACAAATCATCCTATCAATCAAGTTATAGGTGATCCAAATTTAGGGTTCAACTAGAGCTTCATATCGAAACCTTAGTCAAATCTCAAGTTAATTTCCAAAATCAACCCAAAACTATTGAACAAGCACTTCGATCCCGATCGATTATTGCTATGCAAGAAGAGCTAGCTCAATTCACTAGAAATGAAGTCCGGGGAATTAGTACCACCACCTAAAGAAAAATCAATTATTGGAACAAGGTGGGTATTTCAAATAAACTTGATGATAAAGGTGAAGTAGTTAGAAATAAAGCTAGGTTAGTCGCAAAAGGGTTTAGTCAAGTCGAAGGTTTAGATTACGATGAGACCTACGCCCCGTGAGCTGGACTAGAGTCCATCCGAATGTTGTTAGCATATGCGCACATCGAGGTTTTAAATTGTTTCAAATGGATGTCAAGTCAGCATTTTTGAATGGATACATTAAGGAAGAAGTTTACGCTACCAACCTCCCGGATTCAAAATCTAGATAAACGACCATGTCCTTAGACTTAAGAAAGCCCTATATGGACTCAAACAAGCCCCAAGAGCTTGGTACGAAGGCTTTCGATCTATCTTAAGTCCAAAGGATTCAACCAAGGTTTAGTCGACCCAACCTTATTCGTAAAACCGTAGGAAAAGAAATCTTTATAGCCCAAATCTATGTAGATGATATAATTTTTGTAACTACCAACTCTAACATGCTAAACGAATTCATCTCACTTATGGAAAGTGAATTTGAAATGAATTTAGTAGGAGAGTTAAGTTTCTTCTTAGGTTTACAAATTAAACAAACTAAAGATGGAATATATTTACATCAACAAAAATATACTAAGGACTTAATAAATCGATTTGGAATGCAAGATGCTAAAATAATCAATACACCTATGGCAACTAATGTTAATATAAACGAAGATGTAGAAGGAAAACCCGTTGACCTAAAATACTATAGGAGCGCAATAGGAAGTCTCCTATACTTAACCGCGAGCCGACCCGACATTTTATTCACGGTAAGTATGTGCGCAAGGTTACAAACCTGTGCCAAGGAGTCTCACCTAACCCTAGTCAAGCGTATCCTTAGATATCTAAAGGGCACGCTAAACGTAGGTATTTGGTACCCTAGATCTACCGAGTTTAATCTAATCGGCTACTCCGACTCCGACTATGCCGGTAGTAAACTCGATAGAAAGAGCACGAGTGGTTGTTGTCAAATCCTCAGCTCGAGTCTAGTAAGTTGGTGCAGTAGGAAGCAGCATTGCGTTGCCTTATCTACCACCGAAGCCGAATACGTTGCGATGGGTGAGTGTGTCTCTCAGCTCCTGTGGATGAAGCACACTCTCCAAGACTTTAGCTTAATCTTTAACAACATTAAAACCTACATAGATAACATTAGTTCAATTAACTTAACTAAAAATCCAATATGTCATTCTAGGACAAAACATATAGAAGTTAAACACCACTTCATTAGGGAACATGTAACTAATGGAACTATACAACTAGAGTATGTTGAGTCCAAATCAAACCTAGCGGACATCTTCACCAAACCACTACCCGAAGCCGAATTTAGTTTATTAAGATGAAAGTTAGGTATGTGCGTAATAGAGTAGGATTTAAATTTTTCTATATATGTACTCTACTTTTGCTTCTTTTTATGAAATTAGCCTAAGTCTTACCTTAGAAATCATATACCTATAGATTTAAGGAGCCAACACATCTCACAACACATAGGACTAATGTGTTTGTGTACTTAGCCACGTAGACGGGCGTGAGATGTTAGGACCTTACTCCTGGTTCCAGACGTAGATTCAGTGCATCGACATGAACCATGGAGTATAATTATTTAAAATTAATCAACTCCTTCAAGACTTATTGATCATTCTATATCAATCAAGTCCAACCGGAGTTGTACATTTTAGATGAACATATTTTCAAGCTTATTATTATTTTAAAAAAAAATATATTTATATTGGGAACTTGCTTGGACTTACAAACCCTAAAATATATTTACAAACTTTTTGAGTTAAGGCAAAATGGGGAGAAAGTCACAAAAGTAAGGAAGAAAGTAAACAAAATTATTACCTTTTATATTAAGTAATTCCGTTTACTTAAGCAACTATTAAGGGGGAGTAAAAATTATTTTTCAAGAACTCACCTTCGGTCAAGGGGGAGGTTACCTCAAAGGAGAACTTGAAACAATAATATTTCTCACTCATGCTTAATCTTTATGCTAGCTCATTCATACTTAATCATTATGCTAGCTCATTCATATTTAATCATTATGCTAGCTCATTCATATTTAATCTTTATGCTAGCTCATTCATATTTAATCTTTATGCTAGCTCATTCATGCTTAATCATTATGCTAGCTTACTGTTATGCTTAATTTTTCCTTAACTTTTGTGTCGGTTTGCCATGAATCAAAAAGGGGGAGATTGTTGGTGCAGTGGGCACCAAAGTCGAACCGGTATTTTGATTATGGCAAAAGGCTCAATAGTTAAGGGTATATTTGTTATCTTACGAGCTCAATTATGTGCGTAAATGCTAAAGTTGAGCGGAAGGTTCGCGACACCGGGGGAACCGAGGTGGTCGGGCAACGCCGCAGAGGACTTCGGAGGAAGCCGAGGTACTGGGTGAAGACCGAAGCGAGGCTACAAGGTAAGCTCGTGTGAAAGCGAAGCAAGGTCGTTGCGAGATCCGACCCAATACCTCCAATGGAAGGTCTAGGTCGAGATCGATGGTTAGAACCATCGCTCTTTATATTTTAAGCTAACTTGTATCAGCCCAAAACCCTTTGACTACACCAATCTGCTAGTCAAGTTCCAAATCGAGAAGAGCTCAATTTCAAGGGGGTGAATTTGGACTTGACTCGGTACAAAGGGTGATGTGGCATCAAGGTGGACATCCAAACCATCACCAAGCTTCCTTGTGGTGGACGCCCAAAATAAGGTGAGTTGGCACAAGATGGTTGGCTCCCATGATGTGGCACAAGTTGAATGGCTCCAACAAGTTGGCGCCCAAGGAGGTTGGAGGTGGCACAAGGTGGTTGGATGAAACACCTCATCCTCAAGTTGGCGCCCAAGGAGGTTGGAGGTGGCACAAGGTGGTTGGATGAAATACCTCATCCTTGAGTTGGCGCACAAGGAGGTTGGAGGTGGCACAAGGTGGTTGGATGAAACACCTCATCCTTGAGTTGGCGCAAAGGATGTGGATGAACAAGTCTTGGGGGATAAGAACCTCACCTTGGACACTACCTATGTCTAAATTCATAGATCAATATCCATAAATAGACATGTTCAAGCCAAGCAAATCACAAGAATTCAAGAGCTCTCAACACGCCGTCGTAACGCCGCTACTACTACTCACATTTGCTACGACGAAGTGCCGCCGACAACGAAAGCTACATCTTCTACTTATAAGAGTTGTCGGTATATTTATTTAAGTTCTACTTCTTTAAATTGTCTTTGTGCTTTAATCGTAACAAGGAAAGGGGGAGTGTCCCTTTGCCTTGATTTCTTTTTGTAATCGTTGCTCCTACCTCCAACGAGGAGTGGTTTTAGTGAATTGCCCTCCGTACGTGATCAAGGATCACTAGGGCCGTGGATTAGCAATCGAAAGATTGTGAACCACGTAAAAATATCTTGTCTACTTTATATTTCCGCTGTGCATTCTCTACTTGCTTTTTACTTATTGCAAAAGTTTTTAACGACACCGTATCGCTATTCACCCCCCCCCTCTAGCGACACTTTCGATCCAACACAAGGAACCACCCTTACCCTTGTTTCCACCAGCCAAGGAGAAGAGGAAGAAGAGGTTGAGTGCTGACCAAGGTTGAGAAAAGGAAAGGGGCGCCGGCCAAAACCCTAGGAAGGAGAAGGTCTTGCCGCCCAAGTCTCCACCAAACCCTAGCCACCCAAAGCTCTCCAAACCCTAGCCGCCCAAAGCAATAATCTCCAAGATTGATTGTTGCCGCCCAACCCTTACCCTATATTTATAGAGTTAGGCTTAAGCCTCCTTTTAATCTCCACCGTCGGTTCTAGGGATTTAATCTCAACCGTCGAATCTAGAGATTTAATCTCAACTGTCGGATTTAGAGATTTAATTTCCATCGTCGGATCTAGAGTTTTAATTTCCATCATCGGATCTAGACTTCATGAGGGTTTTAATAGGCTACAATAGGCACCATGAGGAGGAGTTGGATCTTGGCCACCCAATGGATCAAGCCCACATAAAGTCCGATCCATTAATGATAATGTTAGGATCTTTGTAACGGCTAGAGGGGGGGGGTGATTAGCCTTTCTTCATTTCTACAAAAACGTTAGTGGAAGCAATACAAATATAAACACACATAAGAAAGAGACAAAGCTAACACCCAATGTACGTGGTTCGGAGATGACGCTCCTACTCCACGGCAATCCGTAAGGTGGATTAGTCCTAGCCAAGCTTCACTATATTCTTCTTTAGATGAGCCAAGGTGGAGAAACCTTTCTTACAATGCTCTCCTCTTCTTTACAATGATGGATGATTAAGAACTAGAGAAGAGGAGGTTTTGAATTGCTAAAACACTTGGGAAAGCTTGGTGAGCATGAGGGTGTAGTTAGGAATGAGAGCACTAGCTTCACCAAGCTCCCCAATGCCCCTTTTTATAGAAGAGGGGCTGTTTTTCCCATTGGGCTTCGATCAGTCGACTGATGCTTACCATCAGTCGACTGCCGCCGAAGCCAACGACTTCTGAACCAAGATCTCCGCGAAGATTCGTAGCCACAATTTCCAACAACCAGGTGATCAGTCGACTGATGGAGTGATCAAGGCAGCAGTCGAGTGAGACTGCATTCTGTGGCGATTTTCTCCTTGATCGCGACCGACACGCCTTTGGCTGATCGATCGCAACACTACCGATGCCCCGACCAAGGCGGTCGGTGATAGTCGGTTTTACCACTCACTACCGAATGCACGACCGATCGATACATCGTATCAGTCGACTGATACTCATCAAGTATGAGTAATTCACACTTGATTTTACACCCTAGACCTAGACTCAACCTTCTAGCTCCTCATTAAGCCTTGCGCCTTCAGGATCCCTCCGAGTCCGCGACTTGTTCATCCTTTGCGCTTTGCTTCCAAGAGCTTCCTTCGGTTTCGTCATGTCTTGGGTTGCCAAATGCTTGGACTTTATGCCGCCAAGACTACAAGCTTGGACTTATGCTGCCAAGACCTTACTTTGGACTTCCTTTGCCAAGGTTCACTTGGACTTTACGCTGCCAAGACTACAATCTTGGTCTTACGCTGCCAAGTCCATCCCTTGGACTTCCTTTGCCAAGATCATACTTGGACTTCCTTTGCCAAGGTTCACTTGGACTTTATGCTGCCAAGACTACAAGCTTGGTCTTACGCTGCCAAGTCCATCCCTTGGACTTCCCTTTGCCAAGATCATACTTGGACTTCTCTTTTACCAAGTCTTCATCCTTGGATTTTCCTGTCACTTAAACATATTCACAATTAGATCACAAGATATTGCCTAACTTAGATGATTATCCAAACATCAAAACATATAAATGCTTGGAGCATTGTTGCACCAACAATCTCCCCCTTTTTGATGTTTGACAATCATTTAAGTTAGGTCTTTAAAGATACACACATAATAATATTTTCAATATGAATTCTAACTTAAACATTCCTTCTCCCCCTTTGACATACATCAAATAGAGAAGGATTCAAAAATGAAAGAATTAAAGGTGTTGGATCTTGGACTAAAGTATAAGATTGAAATTAAGCTCCCCCTTAATCCAAGATATGATAAACCCTAAACCCTAAACCCTAAACCCCTTAAGTTCTAACTTTGCACCAACAATGGATTTTGGGGATGAAAAAGATATAATTTATGAAACTCCCCCTAAAACACTGCCTTAAACAGTCATAAACCTTTGTTTATATGCAATATTATCAAACTATAGTTGTAGGACATCAAGGATACACTAAATACCAGAAAATGGAGTTGTTTATCAGAAAATACAGTGTATCAGTCGACTGGTTTCTGAACCAGTCGACTGCTACGCCTGAAATCGAAATTTCAGCCTTTTCAGCCCAACTTCAGAAATGCGTTAGAAATTCTAGAAACCTAAAAAAATCACAAAATTTTGTGTACACATTTCTGGAATCATACTTTATTAAGGAAAAATAGTTTGAAAAATATATGTTTTCTAGATTTCAAGATTGATACAAACTTGGAACCTACCAAAAGTTCTAAAGATTTTGCAAACTTTGTATCACTTTTGTATTCCACTTGAAAACTGTTTTTCAAAATACGATGAATATAGTTTAAAATATATATGATTTGGAATTTCCAACCATGTTCTTAGGGCTATGTATCCATTACTTGAATACAAGCCTTCCCAATGATTGGTCCATAAGGTATTCCTGTCTCTAGGTGTGTCATTGGCTCATAGTAATGCATCATAACAAGCATGATGAGCTAAGTACACCTTCCCTATCATCTCACATGTTTCTAAGTATCTCAATACAAAAATCAAGGTTTCTTAAGACTTTTTGTGAGATGCATCAAGGTATAAAGATACTATATAAGTATAGGATCATGCAAACCTAGAATTTTACTCTACAAAGCACATACCAAGCTCTCTCCTTAATGATGAAAATTCGGTTTCGGGAAGAGCTTTGGTGAAGATATCGGCAAGGTTAGACTTAGATTCTACATAATTAAGTTCAATGTCCCCTCTTGCCACATGATCTCTTATGAAGTGATGTTTCACTTCAATGTGCTTAGTCCTAGAGTGATGTACCGGATTTTTGGTCAAGTTGATGGTACTCACATTATCACAATAAACTTTAATGTTAGAATAGTGTAGCTCATAGTCCACAAGAGTATGTCTCATCCAAAGTAATTGAGCTACACAACCACCCATAGCCACATATTCGGTGGTTGATAAAGCAACACAATGTTGCTTCCTACTACTCCAACTAACTAGGGAGGACCCAAGAAATTGGCATCCACCACTAGTACTCTTCCTATCCAATTTGCACCCGGCATAATCGGAATCGGTATACCCAAGCAATTCAAACGACCTAGTCCTAGGATACCAAAGTCCTACATTTAGGGTGCCTTTAATATATCTTAAAATTCTCTTGACGGCTACTAAATGGGATTCTTTGGCACAAGATTGGTATCTTGCACACATACCTACCGCAAATAAGATATCGGGTCTACTAGCGGTTAGGTATAGTAGGCTACCAATCATACTCCTATAAAGTTTAAGATCAATTGATTTACCTTCATGATCACTATCTATTCTAGTGCTAGTGGCCATAGGAGTGGTTACAATTTTGGCATTTTCCAAATCAAATTTCTTGATCATTTCATTTGCATATTTAGTTTGATAAATGTGAATCCCTTCATTGGTTTGCTTGACTTGTAAACCTAGGAAAAAGGTAAGCTCTCCAACTAAACTCATTTCAAATTCATTTTCCATATTTTTTATAAAGTCTTGAAGAAGATCATCATTTGTTGACCCAAAAATGATGTCATCAACATATACTTGGGCTATGAATATATCCTTTAATGTTGACTTTATAAACAAGGTTTGATCTACTTGGCCTCTTCTAAAATCCTTAGAAATTAAGAAGGATGATAATCTTTCATACCATGCCCGGGGAGCTTGTTTTAACCCATATAATGCTTTCCTAAGCTTACATACATGGTTTGGATAATCTATGTTCTCAAATCCGGGTGGTTGCTCTACATATACTTCCTCCTTAATATAACCATTTAAGAATGCCGATTTAACATCCATTTGGTAAAGTTTAAATCCCATATAGGAAGCATACCCTAAGAGGATTCTAATAGATTCTAACCTAGCAACCGGGGCATAAGTCTCATCATAGTCAAGCCCCTCAACTTGATTAAATCCCCTAGCAACCAACCTAGCCTTATTTCTAGTGATATTTCCTTGGTCATCTAGCTTATTCCTAAAGACCCATCTTGTAGTAATTATGGTGCTATCATCGGGTCTAGGTACTAACTCCCATACTTGACTCCTCTCAAATTGGGCCAATTCATCTTGCATTGCCAAAATCCAATCCGGATCATGTAATGCATCATTGATCGATTTGGGCTCAATTTGTGAAATGAGAGCTACTTGACTAGTAGGAGGTCTATGAAATGACCTAGTTCTTACTCCTTGAGATAGATCTCCTACTACTTGGTCAAGTGGATGATCTTGATGAATTCTTAGGGTTCTAGAGGGGGTTTCAAATTGATCATTGTTATCTTCCACCCTCCTTTCATCATCGGAATCTCCTCTTCCTCCCCCTTGATCATTACCCCTAATGATCAAATTTTGAAGTTTTTGGGTAATGTCGTGATTATTATCATTAATATCCTTATCAATGGAGGACTTTCTAGGGTAGGTACTAGTGGTTTCATCAAATTGAACATTAGAGGACTCCTCAATCCCTTGGGTTCTTTTATTGTAGACTCTATAACCTCTACTTGTAGATGAGTATCCAACTAGGATTCCCTCATCCGCTTTGGATTCAAATTTTCCTAGATTATCTTTGGTGTTTAAAATATAAACTTTACATCCAAAGACTTTGAAATAATGAATTGTGGGAATAGTCCCATTCCATAATTCAAAAGGTGTCTTTCCTAAAAACCTATGGATTTGAACCCTATTTTGGATATAGCAAGCGGTATTAATCGCTTCCGCCCACAAGTAGCTAGGTAGAGAATATGCATTAAGCATAGTCCTAGCCGCCTCTTGTAGGGCACAATTTCTCCTTTCCACCACCCCATTTTGTTGGGGTGTTCTAGGATAAGAGAACTCATGCTTGTACCCTTGCTCTAAACAAAATTGTGAAAATTTTAAGTTTTCAAATTCACCACCATGATCACTACGGATCCGGTTGATTTTGAGACTCTTTTCATTTTCAACCCTTTTACTAAATCCTATGATTATTTCTAAGGTATCATCCTTATGTTTCATAAAGTAGACCCAAGTATACCTAGAAAAATCATATACTATAACCAAACAATATTTGTTACCATTTAAAGATGGAGTACTATGACAATCAAATAAGTCAAGATGCAATAATTCTAATGGTAAAGAGGTATTAGTTAGGGTTTTACCTTTGTGTGATGCTTTTGTTTGTTTTCCTTCTTGGCATGCATCACACATTTTGTTCTTGACATACTTGATCTTTGATAGCCCTTTGACCAACTCCATATTGGCTACCTTGGCTATGTTTTTCATGTTGATGTGCCCCAATCTTCTATGCCATAGTCAACTTTCTTCTTCTTTTGCAATAAGACACTTAGTAGAAATGTTAGAAGCATATGAAAGATCAACATAATAAATGTTTGATTTCCTATATCCAACTAACATACAATCATTTAATTCCTTGTGTCTAATCATGCATTTAGAGGATTCAAAAGAGACATGATAGTTTGCATCACAAAGTTGACTAACACTTAATAAATTAAATTTCATATTTTCAACTAGCAAGACTTTGCGAATAACAATTTTGGGGGATACCTCAATTGTACCTCTACCTAATATCTTGAGTTTTCCACTATTCCCAAAGGACACCGCTCCCTTCTTCACATACTTAATTGTGGAGAACTTACTCACATCCCCGGTCATATGTGTTGAGCAACCGCTATCCACAATCCACATACCTTGCTCTCCTACCTAAATCACATGAAAAACACAAGCTTTTGGTACCCAAACATTTGGACTGGTAACATTAAGTAAAAACTTCTTAGGTACCCATGCTTTCTTAACCTTTCCCTTAATGGTTGCTTTCCTATTAATCAATGAAATATAAGCAACTTCTTTTTCTTTTGGCTTATATCCTAAACCGGCCTTGTTGTAAACGACTCTTTTTCGACTAAGGATCATATCAAGACATTTTGAGCCATTTGAAAATTTTTCTAAACATGCTTTTAGCTTAACAACCTCATCCTTAAGTTTGTCATTCCCTTCCTTAAGCATGCAAGAATCGATATGTGAAGGTTTTTCATTCCTAATTGCCTTTAGTTCTACCTTCATGCTCTTAACCTTAGATCTAGACTTATCTAGAGCCTCTTTAAGATAAGCAATTGATTGATAAAGAAGCTTAACTTTGGGAGAGTTCATTACCTCATCGTCACTAGATGACGATTCATCACTTGAGGAGTCTTCTTGGCTTGATGTACCCGAGTCATCTCCTAGGGCCATGAGTGCCACATGGCGTGTGATGTGGCAAAGTTCATCATCATCGGAGGAGTCTTCAACACTTGGTGTGTCCCATGTGGTTTGAGCCACCATGGCCTTCTTCTTCTTCTTCTCCTTCTTGTCCTTCTTTTTCTTTTCTTTTTCCTCCTTCTTTAGCTCCGGGTAATTTGGCTTTATGTGCCTCTTCTTGTTACAAGCATGGCAAATCACATTATTATTGAAACTTGAATTACCACTAAACTTACCTTTTGAAGAATGAGACCCCTTCCTTGCTTCTCTACTCTTGAACTCCTTTGATTTCCTATAGAGCTTCTTGACGAAATTTGCCATTTCACTAGATGAGTCTTCATCACTACTTGAATCATGCTCCGATTCGGATGATGATGATGCTTCTTTTCTTTCCTTCTTCTTCTTTTCCTTCTTTTCAACAAATAAAGCTAAACCCTTTTCCTTAGAGGACATGTTAGTTTGCTTATGTAATTCAAACTCACAAAATAATTCATCAATTTTAATTTGAGAGAGATCCCTAGTTACCTTAATGGCATCAACTATAGAAGTCCATAAGGAATTTCTAGAAAATGCTTGAAGAATATACCTTACCAAGTCCCGGTTGTCAACTCGCTCACCAATGATGTGGAGTCCGTTCACAATCTCCTTGAACCTTCCATGCATTTGGCTTACGGTTTCATGCATCTTCATTTGAAAGGCCTGAAGTTGTCCAATTAGTAGGTCCTTCTTGGCCCTCTTTGACTCCTTGGAACCTTCATTTAGTTCAATGAGCTTTTCCCATAACTCCTTGGCGGATTCGAAAGGCCCCACCTTGTTGAGTTGCTCCATGGTAATACCGCATTGAATGGTGAGTACCGCCTTTGCATTTGACTCGAATTGCCTATTCATTTCCCTTGTCCAATCCTTGCTTGGAATAGGGTTTCCTTGTTCATCTACCGGTTCCTCGAAGCCATCTACAATACTATGCCAAATTTCAATATTGCTCATTAGATAATACTTCATCCTACCTTTCCAATATGCAAAGTGACTCCCATCGAAGAGTGGTGGCTTGGTGGTGCTATATCCCTCTTGAAGAGCCATTGATGCCTTGGTTGATGGTGAGATCTTCCAAGCTATCCGGGCTCTGATACCACTTGTTAGGATCTTTGTAACGGCTAGAGGGGGGGGGGTGATTAGCCTTTCTTCGTTTCTACAAAAACGTTAGCGGAAGCAATACAAATATAAACACACATAAGAAAGAGACAAAGCTAACACCCGATGTACATGGTTCGGAGATGACGCTCCTACTCCACGGCAATCCGTAAGGTGGATTAGTCCTAGCCAAGCTTCACTATATTCTCCTTTGGATGAACCAAGGTGGAGAAACCTTTCTTACAATGCTCTCCTCTTCTTTACAATGATGGATGATTAAGAACTAGAGAAGAGGAGGTTTTGAATTGCTAAAACACTTGGGAAAGCTTGGTGAGCACGAGGGTGTAGTTAGGAATGAGAGCACTAGCTTCACCAAGCTCCCCAATGCCCCTTTTTATAGAAGAGGGGCTGTTTTTCCCGTTGGGCTTCGATCAGTCGACTGATGCTTACCATCAGTCGACTGTCGTCGAAGACAACGACTTCTGAACCGAGATCTCCGCGGAGATTCGTAGCCGCAATTTCCAATGGCCAGGTGATCAGTTGACTAATCCCTCCATCACCGATCGGTGATGGAGTGATCAGCGACGGCGTGAGTGAGACCGCATTCTCGTGGTGATTTTCTCCTTGATCACGATCACGCCTTTGGCGGTCGATCGATCGCAACACCAATCGCTCGACCAAGGTAGTCGATGATAGTCGTGGTTTTACCTCGACTCGAACGCTGACGGTCGGGCCGATCGATACATCGAAGTATGAGTAATTCACACTTGATTTTACACCCTAGACCTAGACTCAACCTTCTAGCTCCTCATTAAGCCTTGCGCCTTCAGGATCCCTCCGAGTCCGCGACTTGTTCATCCTTTGCGCTTTGCTTCCAAGAGCTTCCTTCGGTTTCGTCATGTCTTGGGTTGCCAAATGCTTGGACTTTACGCCGCCAAGACTACAAGCTTGGACTTATGCTGCCAAGACCTTACTTTGGACTTCCTTTGCCAAGGTTCACTTGGACTTTACGCTGCCAAGACTACAAGCTTGGTCTTACGCTGCCAAGTCCATCCCTTGGACTTCCTTTGCCAAGATCATACTTGGACTTCCTTTGCCAAGGTTCACTTGGACTTTACGCTGCCAAGACTACAAGCTTGGTCTTACGCTGCCAAGTCCATCCCTTGGACTTCCCTTTGCCAAGATCATACTTGGACTTCTCTTTTACCAAGTCTTCATCCTTGGATTTCCCTGTCACTTAAACATATTCGCAATTAGATCACAAGATATTGCCTAACTTAGATGATTATCCAAACATCAAAACATATAAATGCTTGGAGCATTGTTGCACCAACAGATAATCCATTCCACTAGAGGATTATCATTGATCTACCTCACCAACCCCCATAAGATAATATGGGCTCCATATATAATTTGTACATTTATCTCCCCGTGTTTAAGATCTCGAATGTCTGTCGATTAATAAATTTACTGACAATTAATTAATCAACATCTAACTCTATGAGTAGTACCACTCAACCTCATCATCATGCCGGACCAAGTCCACCTACAGGGTTTATATGATGAACCTTATGAGTTCCTCAAGGGGACATCATCATCCTAATATATTGGACATGGTTTTCTCCTATAATCAACGACACACCATATAAATAATATCATTTCTCAACTTACCAAGCCTATCGATTTACTCTATAAATCTCGCCCATTGATAAATCAAAGAAATGAATACTAAGTATATGTGCCCATTATTATATCGAGATTAAGAGCATGCACAACATAATACTTGAGGTCCGATTCGATTATGTAGTCAACAATAAATCGAATCACCTCTAAGTCGGTCTTACTCAATAAACACAAAGTATACTAGTGTAATTCAATGGACAAGACAAACCAATACCAAATCACACTACAACCATTCCAATGGTTTGTCCATAACCATCTAGGTTGTGAGCCTTTACTTATACTTTATAAGGAACCGATAACATGATCTCCCGTGTGACACTACACACAATGTTATCTACAATGCAATGTATTAGACAATATATATAACCATAAATATGAAAACAATGATATGTGATTCTTATTTCAAAAATAAAGATGTTCATACAAAAGATAGACTTTTCAGTATACATCCCAAAAATCTCCCACTTATAGTAAAAGACTATGCTATCCTCATACTTCCATACATCTGATTCCCATTCCCACCACATGCCTATCAAAAGCTCTCGTTGGAAGGGCTTTAGTGAAAGGATCTTCCAGGTTATCCTCCGATGCAATCTTGGCCACAACAACTTCTCATCTCTTTACGATTTCTCGTATCAGGTGGTACTTGCGCTCCATGTGTTTACTTGCCTTATGGGCTCGTGGTTCCTTCGAGTTTGTAACTGCACTACTCTTATCACAATAAATTGTGATAGTTTTGGGCAAACCAAGAATCACATCCAAGTCCATAAAGAAGTTCCTGAGCCATACAACTTCTTTGACTGCCTCAGAGGCCGCCACATACTCAGCTTCCATGGTAGAGTCCTCCACGCATTTCTTCTTGACACTCCTCCACACAATGGCTCCACCTCCCATAGTAAACACAAAACCTGAGGTAGACTTACTGTTATCCCTATCTGATTGGAAGTCGGAATCTGTGTAACCCATAGGGAGTAATTTGTCTGCCTGGTAAACTAGCATATAACCCCTAGTCCTTCTTAGGTACTTCAATATATGCTTTACCACAGTCCAATGTCCCTGTCCTGGATTACTCTGATATCTGCTAACCATGCCCACGGCAAAGCAGATATCCGGTCTCATACATAGCATAACATACATGAGGCTTCCTACTGCCGAAGCATAAGGAACCACCTTCATCTCCTCTATCTCCTTAGATGTTCTAAGACACATCTCCTTAGATAAAGGAACTCCATGCCTGAAAGGTAGAAAACCTTTCTTGGAGTTCTACATGCTAAAATGATCCATAATGGTGTCTATGTATGAAGCTTGAGATAAGCACAACATCCTTTTCCTGCGATCTCTTATAACCTTGATCCCAAGGATGTGTCCCACTTCACCCAAGTCCTTCATATCAAAATGTTTGGACAACCATACCCTTACGTCCAATAACACCTTGACATTGTTGCCAATTAACAAAATGTCATCTACGTATAGTACAAAAAATACCACTACGTTTCCGTCACATCTCTTGTATACATAAGACTCATTCGGACTTTGCATAAATCCATAAGACTGGATTACCTCATCAAAGCGGATGGTCCATCATCTCGAAGCTTGTTTCAATCCATAAATGGACAGATTAAGCTTGCACACAAGATGATCTTTGCCCTTTGCAATGAATCCCTCTGGTTGCTTCATATAGATGTTTTCCTCAAGACTTCCATTAAAAAAAACTGTCTTGACATCCATCTGCCATACCTCATAATCCATATAAGCAGCAATACATAAGAGAATCCGGATAGACTTAAGCATGACTACCGGCGAAAAGGTCTCCTCATAATCGATACCCTCTTTTTGAGTATACCCCTTCGCAACAAGCCTTGCTTTGAAGGTCTCAACCTTCTCATCTATTCCTCTCTTTCTTTTGTAGATCCACTTGCATCCAATGGTTTTTACACCATTGGGTGGTTCTACTAGCTCCCAGACCTGATTTGAATCTATAGATTCAATCTCAGCATTCATTGCACTTTGCCAAGATACCGTATTTTTATCTTGGATTACCTCGTCATATGTCCAGGGATCAGGTTCATGTTCGCCAGGGACCAAATAAGAAAATTCTCCCAAGAACATGAATCTATCAGGCTGTCTAACAACCCTCCCACTACGACGAGGTATCGCCTGTGTATCCTCTATGACACGCGGTGGAGTGACTTGTGGTATATCCTCTTGTATCGGTGGTACTGAAGTAGTGACTTCCCCTCTCAATTCCTCCAGAACAGTCTTACTCATGGGCTTGTGGTTCATCACATAGTCTTCCTCTAGAAATCTGGCATTCGTGCTAATGATCACCCTCTGATCTCTAGGGCTATAAAACAAACCACCTTTCGTTCCTCTAGGATAGCCAACGAACATGCGCACTTCTGTACGAGGTTCCAACTTACCAGCATCTGCCTTCAACACATGTGCTGGAATCCCCCAAATTCGAATATGTCTCAGACTAGGCTTTTGTCCAGTCCACAATTCAATGGGAGTAGAAGGCTCTGATTTAGATGGAACCAAGTTTAGAATATACACCGTCGTATCAAGAGCATACCCCCAGAACGAATCTTGCAAGTCAGAATAACTCATCATTGATCTAACTATATCTATAAGAGTCCTATTACTTCGCTCTGCTACACCATTCTGCTGGGGTGTTCCAGGTGAAGACAATTGGGATTGAATCCCAGCCTCTGATAAGTAATTCCTAAACTCTCCTAAGAGGTACTCACCACCATGATCAGATCGTAGTGTCTTGATAGTTTTACCTTGACGTTTCTCCACATCAACCTTGAATTCTTTGAAATTGTCAAAGCATTCAGACTTGCGGCGCATCAAGTAATTATATCCATATCTTGAATAATCGTCTATGAAAGAGATGAAATACTTAAAACCACCTCTTGCCTGGATAGACATAGGACCACACAAATCAGAATGAACCAATTCCAACACATCTTTGGCTCTATACCCCTTAGCCTTGAAAGACCTCTTGGTCATTTTACCTTCCAAGCAAGACTCGCAGGTTGGGAAGTCTTCCACCACTAATGAACTCAGAGGTCCATCAGCTATCAACCTTTGTATTCTTCTTAGGTTAATATGACCAAGCCTTAGATGCCAAAGATATGTTTGATTCATCTTCGAAGGTTCTTTTCTCTTATTGGAATTAGAAGATGAGTTATTAACTTCTATTTGCATTGTAGGAGCTTTTGGTTCAAGAGTATATAAATTTCCTATCAATGCACCAGAACAGATAATCTCCCTATTCCTTTTTATAACAACTCTGCCATTAAAAGAAATAGAATATCCATCCATAAACAATTTAGAAACTGAAATCAAATTCTTTCTAAATAAAGGTACATAAAGGCAATTTTTAAGAACCAAAACTTTATTCTTCTAAAAAGATAAATAAACATCTCCCACTGTAACAGCCGCCACCTTCGTGGCATCGCCCAAGTAAATGGTAATCTCCCCCTCAGCCAATCGTTTGGTTTCCTGGAACCCCTGCAAAGTATTGTAGACATGATCAGTGGCTCCCGTATCCACACACCAGGAGCTGGTAGATAACACCGCTAAACATGTTTCAATGACTAGACCAAAAGATATACCTTTGTTCTGCTTCTGGTTGGGGCAGTCCTTCTTCCAGTGTCCAGTCTGCTTGCAAGTGAAGAACTTGCCTTTCGTCTTCTTCAATCTTCCCTGAGTTCCTCCTGCCACCTTTGTTGGATCGAGAAGCGTCGCTAGAGGGGGGGGGGGTGAATAGCGATCGTAAAACTTTCGTTTTCGTTCGTTCGATATGCAAAGTAAACGAGTAAACACAGCGGAAAATAAAATGACACGTTTATTTTACTTGGTTCACAACCCAATGGTTGCTACTCCAAGGCCCTATCGGTCCTTGACCGCGTACGGAGGGCAAAGCACTATAACGTCTCCTCCTCGTTGGAGGTAGGAGACAACGATCACAAAATCCGGAAGTACGAGGATGAGGCAACAAGCCTACCCCACCTCGTTACAAAAAAAAACAACGAATACAATAATAAAAAGTATTACTAGATGCTGCTGCCGACGAAGAAGATCTGAGGTTGTAATCGCATCGGTGTTATGACGGTGTTGAAGCGTTGGCGTTGTAGGAGCACTTGATGAATAATTGATGTGATTTGGAGTGGAATCCTCCCCTCCTTTTATAAACTTTGGCCTCTGAAATTGTCTCCTATTTCTTTGGAACGGATCACCAAATTTTATCGCGAAGTGGCCGCGTCAAACGTTATCCGTTTTGACCTAGCGCAAAAGCTGAGTCGTCGCCATCAGTCGACTGATGACTCCCATCAGTCGACTGATGGGCATCAGTCGACTGCTATGTGTCCAAAGGTTAGCTCGAAAAATGATAAATGCAACGGTTTTCGTCCGATCTCGACCTAGACCTTCCACGGGAAGTCTTAATCGGATCGCCGCCTATGGTCGTCCCCGTAAAGAGGACACAACCTTACAATCTCTCACTCACACGAGCTTACCTCGATAGTAGCTCTCGCTTCCGGCCTTCCACTTGATTCCTTCGGCTCCCTCCAAAGTCACTCGAGTGTCGCCCGACCACCGCGGCTTCCTCCGGGTGTCGCTAGCCTTTAGCTCCAGCTTTAATACTTTTCTGCACACTTGATAGCTCGTGAGATAATGATGTAAACTTAACTTTGTGTCTTTGCCATAATCAAAACACAGGTTCGATTATCTAGTGCCCCTGCACCAACAATCTCCCCCTTTTTGATCTATGGCAAACCAACACAAAGTTAAGGGAAATTAAAGCATAAACCAAGTATAGTAAATGATGAATGTCATTTTCAAAAACTCCCCCTTAACCAAAACTCCCTCTTAACCCTTGGTGAGTTTTGAAAGAGATACTTTAGTTCAAAATTAAATAAATTTTGTGTTACTCCCCCTTAACTTTCGCTCTTCTCCCCCTTTTGCCATAAATCAAAATAAATGTTGGGGTTTGTTATATAAAAATAGGGGTTGAAAGACAATATGGTATATGCATGCATCAAAATAAATCAACTATGAAGTATAAGATAGATTGGTTCGAGGTGTGTCCCTCTGCACCAATAATCTAAAGGTTTGTAATATAACCCTTTAGGGTTAGTTTGCTCTCCCCCTTAGTCAAATATATGAAGTATAAGAGATGTAGGGGGCGCTAAACCTTGGCCTAAGGTTTGTTAAGTACAATAGTTGAAAAAATAAGTAGTATTTTGAAGAGGTTGTTTTAACTATATTTCAATTATCCTTAACATCTCACCTGTGTCTATATGATCAAGCATGTCATGTCATACTTATGTGTTTTTGTGAGATGACTTTCAATTAAGTTGATTAAGTGCATTTAGGTTCAAGTAATTTTATGTTAGATTTGGATTTGACCCTAGCCTTGTTAAGTTTACCTTTTCAAGATCATGGCTTCCAGGTCGTGGCGAGGCACAGGGGCCTTCTTTTATCGGATCATCGACCACTTCCTTAGACAAAGCCGTTTTCAAGAAAATGATGACTTGACTCACCTAAGATTATTTCCTAGTCTAACTGGTTATTTTTGAAAAGAGGCTCCCCGAGGCTCAATCTTTTCGTAAGATTTTAGTTGGTTATGTACGTGTTCTAAGTGAGTTCAAAAGTTTTAAAGCACAAACTTTTTAAGTTAAAGCATGCAATTTCTAAGTCAAAGCACAAACATGTTTTGTACTGGCTCCCCCTAGACCGTTGAATCGGTTCGGTCTATCCACATAGTGGATTTGGTCCTTGGGAACCCAGTACGTGTTGGATCCTAGAGTTGAGATCAAAAGGTTCTTAGGGACCCATGCTTGGACTCTTTGATGACTACGATTTACGATAGACATATATGACCTATTCGTAGTCATTGACCTAAATCCGAGTCCGGCTTTGTTGTACACTGCTCTTTGGGTTCCAAGTAGTCGATTAAGGTTCTTAGATCCCAACGTGAACCTTTCCAACCTAGCCTCAACCTCTTGAACTTGGTCTTTCAAGAGAGAATTCTCCTCCTCAAGTTTTTCAATTTGAGTTGAGTTTCCCTCTTGAACTTGACTAGTTGAAGGGGTTAGAGTAGCCTCTTGCTTGAGGGTTTCAACCTCCTCAAGTAACGACTCAACCCTAGACTCGGACTTAGTTAATTTCCTATTAAGCATTTTAATTGTATTGTAAAGCGTACTAATTAAAGAGCGATTAACCTTGACTTTCCCTTTTGGTTCGGCTTTGAGTTTTCTCTCGATTCTCTCGAAATAATCTTCGGGGTCGGAGTCGGAGTTGTAGTTGGACTCGGCTTCGGATTCTGACTCGGACTCCTCCGTTCTTGCCATGTAAGCTATGTCTTCTCTGTTGTCCCAAGTTGCATGGAAGGCTTTTCTTGCTACCTTTTTCTTTTGGTTCTCATTCTTCAATTTCCTCCTTTCTTGTCGAACTATTCTCCGCACAATGTTGACTATTATGGCCTCCTCTTCGGATTCGGATTCGTCTTCGAGTTCGAGTTCATCTACTTGCCTAGTAGGTGGCTTGCTTCTTTGTCCTGCAAGTAGAGCAATACCTCTCTCGGCCCGGATCACGTTAGTTTGCTCATGAAGTTCAAACTCGGAAAATAATTCATCTAACCTAAGCTTCGATAGGTCCTTAGAGACCTTGTAGGCATCGACCATGGATGCCCACAAGGTAGTCCTAGGAAATGAATTAAGAACGTACCTTAGTAGGTCACGGTTTTCGACCTTGTGTCCGATGGTGTGTAGGCCGTTGACAATGTCCTGGACGCGGGCGTGTAGTTGCGTTGCCGTCTCGTGTTCCTGCATCTTGAGGTTATACAACTTATTGAAAAGAAGGTCACGTTTACATACCTTAGCATCGGATGTTCCTTCGTGTAGCTCGATTAATTTATTCCATAGGTCCTTGGCGCTAATGAATGGTCCGATGCGGTTGAGTTCCTCCTTGGACAAGCCGCATTGCAATATTTGGGTTGCTCTTGCATTGGCTTCGATTTGCCTCTTGGTTGCATTTGTCCACTTGTTGAAATCCAAGGGTTCTCCTTGATCATTGGTGGGTAAAGCAAAGCCGGTTTGGATTATTATCCAAGTCTCGACTTGTGTTTTCAAGAAACACTCCATCCGACCTTTCCAATAACTTGAAATCATCTCCGTTAAGAACGGAGGTCGGGTGGTGCTATATCCCTCAATGTGAGCCATTAAGTATCTTGCAAAACACAAATAAAAACCAAAGAGAATTCCAAGACTTGGTCTTGGATTAGTAATGCGGGAAATAATAGAAAAAAAACAGAAATAAATAAGGAGGATAAGAATCTAACAAAAATTTGAAACTTACGACCTTCGATGTCCCCGAAAGGGTACTAAACGTTGGATTTTGGGGCTGGAAACAGCTTGTTACGGGGGTAAACCCCCGTAAGAAGTGTAGATCTTTCAGAGAGCTTCGATTTGGTGGGTAGATCGTTTCGTGAGTCCACTTGTAGCAAAAGTTATGCTCGTTTGATCGTGAGGTACTCCGAAGGAGATTAGTACTTGCAAAAACACAACAAAAAACTATGTACCAAGACTTGGTCTTGGATTAGTAGTGCGGGAAACAAAATCTAAGAAATATACGAATCGAAAAATACGAAAAGAAAACCAAAACGTGCTAGATTGGTGGTTTCACCAAATCTTAGCGCCCCCGCTCTGATACCAATTGTTGGATCGAGAAGCGTCGCTAGAGGGGGGGGTGAATAGCGATCGTAAAACTTTCGTTTTCGTTCGTTTGATACGCAAAGTAAACGAGTAAACACAGCGGAAAATAAAATGACACGTTTATTTTACTTGGTTCACAACCCAGTGGTTGCTACTCCAAGGCCCTATCGGTCCTTGACCGCGTACGGAGGGCAAAGCACTATAACGTCTCCTCCTCGTTGGAGGTAGGAGACAACGATCACAAAATCCGGAAGTACGAGGATGAGGCAACAAGCCTACCCCACCTCGTTACAAAAAAAAACAACGAATACAATAATAAAAAGTATTACTAGATCTTTCTGACGAAGAAGATCTGAGGTTGTCGTCATCGGCGTTATATGAGTGTTGAAGCGTTGGCGTTGTAGGAGCACTTGATGAATAATTGATGTGATTTGGAGTGGAATCCTCCCCTCCTTTTATAGACTTTGGCCTCTGAAATTGTCTCCTATTTCTTTGGAACGGATCATGGATTTTTCCAAATTTTATCGCGAAGTGGCCGCGTCAAACGTTATCCGTTTTGACCTAGCGCAAAAGCTGAGTCGTCACCATCACGATCGATGATGACTCCCGATCGATGGGCATCACGATCGGCTATGTGTCCAAAGAATGACCGCCACTTGACCACTTCCCTGCAATAAGAGGTTAGCTCGAAAAATGATAAATGCAACGGTTTCTGATCGTCCAATCTCGACCTAGACCTTCCACGGGAAGTCTTAATCGGATCGCCGCCTATGGTCGTCCCCGTAAAGAGGACACAACCTTACAATCTCTCACTCACACGAGCTTACCTCGATAGTAGCTCTCGCTTCCGGCCTTCCACTTGATTCCTTCGGCTCCCTCCAAAGTCACTCGAGTGTCGCCCGACCACCGCGGCTTCCTCCGGGTGTCGCTAGCCTTTAGCTCCAGCTTTAATACTTTTCTGCACACTTGATAGCTCGTGAGATAATGATGTAAACTTAACTTTGTGTCTTTGCCATAATCAAAACACAGGTTCGATTATCTAGTGCCCCTGCACCAACAACCTTTGCCCCAGCTTGTTTCTTCTTCTTCTTGCCTTTCGGCTTAGAAGTAGAAACCTTTTGGGCAACCATGGCCTGCCCCTGAGCACTCTGACGAAAAAGCCCCTCTGCCGCATGGAGTTCTGTCAGAAGCTCCGCCAACAAATACAACCTCTTGTTCATGTTGTAGTTCAGGTGAAACTGCTCAAAACTCCTAGGTAGAGACTGGAAAATGATATCGACCTGGGTTTCCTCATCGATCTCAGCTCCGAGGACTTCCAGCTCATTTAAATGAGCCATCATCTTGAGAACATGATCCCTCACGGGTGTTCCCTCCATCATGGTGGTCGTCATCAAGTTCCTCATGGCTTCCTGCCTTGCAGCTCGATTCTGGTGTCCGAAAAGCTCTTTGAGATTGAGCATCATGTCATAAGTAGTGGGCATGGCTTGATGCTGATGTTGCAGTACATTTGAAATAGATGCCAAAATATAACATCGTGCCATCTCATCATCCTTAATCCACTTCTTATAACTCTCCTTCTCCTTTTCCTCAGAATCATCCACAGGCTTAGGAGGACACTCTTCGAAGAGTACATATTTGTACTCTTCAACAATCAAGACAATGTCAAGATTCCTCTTCCAATCAATATAATTGGGTCTAGTAAGTTTATTTTCTTTCAGCATCACAACAAGAGGGTTGAAAGTCATTTTGAAAAACCTAAGAATCACATAGATCAAAACATTAGATTTCAAAAAATTATTGATTCCTCAAACAATAAAATTTTAAAATCAAACAACACCTCAAAACACCGAGAATATCGTATGCCACGATAGTGTGGACGTATACGAATTCTACATTTGTAAGAGGAGGTTTTACCCATTAATTTTACTATCTTGTCAACCTAACTTTATGACAAATAAAATTAATAGTTGGTTCCTCTTTTGGCCATACAAATAAAAGCAGTGACTCCGATGGGGAGGATACTCCTATTTGCATCTAATTGTTCACTATTACTTGATACCAAGGTAATTATCTCGGGTTATGTGCCTTCCGATAGGGAAGTACACACGCTTCTTAATAATTTCCTATAACCATATTCGACCTTGTGATCTGCAAACAAACTCATCCGATGGGGAGGAAGGCACTCAGAGCCGACGCGCAAGTTTGTTTGCATCACATGTCAAATCGTAATGGAGGCCGTGGGAATTTATAAAAATATCCCTCTCCCACTTAGTAATTTAAAATTGAGGAATTTTCCTAGCCTACGACATGCATATCAAACAAAAATCAATAAATATGGAAAAAATATTTTCCAACTATTATGACTTTTGTCTCGAATATGCCTCCCGTTGTATCGCCATCTCGTCCGCTCCTCCCTAGGCCATGTATGAGCCATCCGAAGATCCGAGACGAGACTAACTATTTTAATTTACATCCATCGATCCTATGCTCCTCGAAGGAGTGTACATGAAATCTAGATCGAAAGTAAACTAAAATAAATGAGTGGCTAAACAATGCCGTATCTAATTGCAAAAATTAAATACAAGTCTCGTCAACCCCGAGGATTCAAATAATATTACACACATGCAATCACATACACACATGGCCATAATAGTTGGATCTTATGCCTACAACCAAAGAGTTAGCTTATGCACATCCTACTATCATCCAACACATAAAATATATGATAAGTGCATAAAATTAACCGAATCCAAAACACACAAAATCGGAAACCGTGGCTCTGATACCACTTGAAGGTAGGAAACTTCGCTTCCCACTTCAACTCGGTCGCTTGTTCATGACAATCTCGTCTATGTCCCCGGATAAAAAAAAATTAATACTAGACAAAGAGGGATTACCCAAGCAACTATTTCATCGTCGTGCTATTCGATTAGAGTGGTCACTTGAACAAACTTGTTGTTCAAGCAACCTACCTCTATCCTTCGAATAGCCGCGAAATAGACGATGTACGGATCGCCGGTTTTTGTATTTGTATTTGGGGTCTTAGTAAATTAGCCACATAACAAAATATACAACATACAAAGAAAAAAAAAGAAAGCAAACAAGCATTATACCTCTCGATCTTCTATTGTATGTCCTATCCTCCTCTTGGATGTTGTGTGGGCAACGATCCTCCAAGAGATGAAGCCTCCTAGATCACGATTGTCTTTCCTTGCTCGCTCCGAACAAGAAGAAGTATGGAAACGAAACTCCTCCCTATCTAAGACCGGCCACCTAGTCAAAATACTTGATGATGCCGCCGGCCAAGGAATAGAGGAGGAAGTGGGCGCCGACCAAGATCTCTAAGGAACCACCCTTACCCTTGTTTCCATCGGCCAAGGAGAAGAGGAAGAAGAGGTTGAGTGCCTACCAAGGTTGAGAAAAACAAAGGGGCGCCGACCAAAACCCTAGGAAGGAGAAGGTCTTACCGCCCAAGTCTCCACCAAACCCTAGGCGCCCAAAGCTCTCCAAACCCTAGCCGCCCAAAGCAATAATCTCCAAGATTGATTGTTGCCGCCCAACCCTTACCCTATAATTATAGAGTTAGGCTTAAGCCTCCTTTTAATCTCCACCGTTGGTTCTAGGGATTTAATCTCAACCGTCGAATCTAGAGATTTAATCTCAACTATCGAATTTAGAGATTTAATCTCCACTGTCGGATCTAGAGTTTTAATTTCCATCATCGGATCTAGACTTCATGAGGGTTTTAATAGGCTACAATAGGGACAATGAGGAGGAGTTGGATCTTGGCCACCCAATGGATCAAGCCCACATAAAGTCCGATCCATTAATGATAATCCATTCCACTAGAGGATTATCATTGATCTACCTCACCAACCCCCATAAGTTAATATGGGCTCCATACATAATTTGTACATTTATCTCCCCGTGTTTAAGATCTCGAATGTCCGTCGATTAATTAATTTACTGACAATTAATTAATTAACATCTAACTCCATGAGTAGTACCACTCAACCTTATCATCATGCCGGACCAAGTCCACCTGCAGGGTTTACATGGTGAACCTTATGAGTTCCTTAAGGGGACAACATCATCTTAATATATAGGACACGGTTTCCTCCTATAATCAACGACACACCATATAAATAATATCATTTCCAACTTACCGAGCCAATCGATTTACTCTATAAATCTCGCCTATTGGTAAATCAAAGAAATAAATACTAAGTATATGTGTCCGTTATTATATCAGGATTAAGAGTATATACAACATAATACCTGAGGTCCTTTTTGATTATGTAATCAACAATAAATCGAATCACTTCTAAGTCAGTCTTACTCAATAAACACAAAGTATACTAGCGTAATTCAATGGCCAAGACAAACCAATACCAAATCACACTACAACCATTCCAATGGTTTGTCAATAACTATCTAGGTTGTGAGCCTTTACTTATACTTTACAAGGAACCGATAACATGATCTCTCGTGTGACACTACACACCATGTTATCTACAATGCAATGTATTAGACAATATACATAACCATAAATATGCAAACAATGATCATGTGATTCTAATTTCACAAATAAAGATGTTCATACAAAAGATAGACTTTTCAGTATACATCACAACAATCTCCCACTTATACTAAAAGACTATGCCGTCCTCATACTGCCATATATCTGATTCCCATTCCCTCCACATGCCTATCAAAAGCTCTCGCCGGAAGGGCCTTAGTGAATGGATCTGCCAGGTTATCCTCCGATGCAATCTTGGCCACAGCAACTTCTCCTCTCTTTATGATTTCTCGTATCAGGTAGTACTTGCATTCTATGTGTTTACTTGCCTTATGGGCTCGTGGTTCCTTCGAGTTTGCAACTGCACCACTATTATCACAATAAATTGTGATAGTTTTGGGCAAACCAAGAATCACATCCAAGTCCATCAAGAAGTTCCTGAGCCATACATCTTCTTTGGCCTCCTCAGAGGCCGCCACATACTCAGCTTCCATGGTAGAGTCTGCCATGCATTTCTTCTTGACACTCCTTCATACAATGGCTCCACCTCCCATAGTAAACACAAAACCTGAGGTAGACTTACTGTTATCCCTATCTGATTGGAAGTCAGAATCTGTGTAACCCACAGGGAGTAATTGGTCTACCTGGTAAACTAGCATATAATCCCTAGTCCTTCTCAGGTACTTCAATATATGCTTTACCGCAGTCCAATGTCGCTGTCATGGATTACTCTGATATCTGATAACCATGCCCACGACAAAGTAGATATCCGGTCTCGTACATAACATAACATACATGAGGCTTCCTACTGCCGAAGCATAAGGAACCACCTTCATCTCCTCTATCTCCTTAGATGTTCTAGGACACATCTCCTTAGATAAAGGAACTCCATGCCTGAAAGGTAGAAAACCTTTCTTGGAGTTTTGCATGCTAAAACGATCCATAATGGTTTCTATGTATGAAGCTTGAGATAAGCACAACATCCTTTTCCTGCGATCCCTTATAACCTTGATCCCAAGGATGTGTCCCACTTCTCCCAAGTCCTTCATATCAAACTGTTTGGAAAACCATACCCTTACGTCCGATAACACCTTGACATTGTTGCAAATTAACAAAATGTCATCTATGTATAGTACAAGAAATATCACTACGTTTCTGTCACATCTCTTGTATACACAAGACTCATTCGGACTATGAATAAATCCATAAGACTGGATTACCTCATCAAAGCGATGTTCCATCATATCGAAGCTTGTTTCAATGTATAAATGGACCGATTAAGGTTGCACACAAGATGCTCTTTGCCCTTTGCAATGAATCCCTATGGTTGCTTCATATAGATGTTTTCTCAAGACTTCCATTAAGGAAATTTGTCTTGACATCCATCTGCCATACATCATAATGCATATGAGCAGCAATACATAAGAGAATTCGGATAGACTTAAGCATGGCTACCGGCGAAAAGGTCTACTCATAATCGATACCCTCTTTCTGAGTATACCCCTTCGCAACAAGCCTTGCTTTGAAGGTCTCAACCTTCCCATCTATTCCTCTCTTTCTTTTTTAGATCCACTTGCATCCAATGGTTTTTACACCATTGGGTTGTTCTACTAGCTCCCAGACCTGATTTGAATCCATAGATTAAATCTCAGCATTCATTGCACATTGCCAAGATACCGCATTTTTATCTTCGATTGCCTCGTCATATGTCCAGGGATCAGGTTCAGGTTCGCCAGGGACCAAATCAGAAGATTCTCCCAAGAACATTAATCTATCAGGCTGTCTAACAACCCTCCCACTACGACGAGGTATCACCTGTGTATCTTCTGTGACACACGGTGGAGTGACTTGTGGTATATCCTCTTGTATCAGTGGTACTGAAGTAGTGACTTCCCCTCTCAATTCCTCCAGAACAGTCATACTCATGGGCTTGTGGTTCATCACATAGTCTTCCTGTAGAAATCTGGCGTTCGTGCTAACGATCACCCTCTGATCTCTAGGACTATAAAACAAACCACCTTTCGTTCCTCTAGAATAGCCAACGAACATGCGCACTTTTTGAATTTTGATTTAATCCTTGGGCATGGTTCTTCCTAGGCATATGCATAGTCCATTTGGGGTTAAAACCTAGGTGCTCTTGTACCTTTCTAATTGTCTCTCTAGGTAGAATTGGTCTAGAATTGTTTGACCTAGATTTGTCTTTAGGTAAATTTGTTTTAGGGACATTAGTCCAAAATTTCTCCTTATTCCTAAGGTTGATCTTCTTAGCTCCTAAACAATATTCATTGTTCCTAGCATCATGTACAATAGCAAGATTGTTAAAATTATTTCTAGCATGCTTTTGCCCATAATTTAAAGAAAAAGCATTATTTAGATATACCTTAGGGTTTGCCTTAAAGGCTCCCTCTACTTGTGATGCTACCTTTTTGGTCTTCTTCTCCCCCTTTGGACATTGACTCTGGTAGTGTCTCGGTTGTCGACATTTGAAGCATACTATGAGCTCCTTGGTCTTCTTGATGGGGACACCAGCATCCTTTGACTTTTCTTGACTTTTAGGTGCCGGTGGACTTTTCTTGACCTTCTTTGGGCACTTGCTCTTATAGTGCCTAAACTCCCTACACTCAAAATACATTATATGAATTTTATTTGAAATTGAAGTGTTTGAGTCACCTAGGGTTGTGGTGAGGGTCTCATGAGCTTGCTCTTCCTCTCGATCGGATGTAGATGATTCTTCTTGTTGCTCCGGTATTGAGGATGTCCTCATCTCCTCCCCCTCAATCCTAGAGGTGGAGGCTTCTTCTACCTTTTCTACTTCTTCCTCCGATCCGGAAGTTGACTTCTTCTCAACTTCCGACTCCTCACTTTCTTGTGAGGATGATGAAGCTTCTTCTTCGGTCTCCTCCTCTTCCAAGTCTTCTTGGACCGGTTCGAAATTTTCATGAAGCTTGGCCAAATCACTCCAAAGCTCCTTGGCATCCATGTAATTACCTAACATACACACAATGTCATTAGGAATTAAATCAACCAAGAATTTTATTACCTTATCATTTTTCTCGAAGGCTTGGACTTGCTCTTCGGTCCATCTCTTCTTCTTGAGGTATCCACCTTTTGATCCTCTTGGATATTCAAATCCTTCCATTAAGATGGACCACTCCTCAAAATCCCTCATCATCAAGAAGTCTTCAATCTTTGTCTTCCATTGGTTGAAGCCTTCTTGTCCTTAGAAAGCATAAGGGATCGGTGTGTTGATATCTCATCCAAGTGTTTCTTGAGACTCCATCTTCTTCCTCTAGCGGTTTGCTCTCGACGGTTAGTCCGTAGAAGAGCCCCGGGCTCTGATACCAATTATAGAGGATTCGTTGACTGCAAGAGGGGGGGTGAATAGCGTTTCGATGCGTCGATGGAAATCGTTCGCGTTTGATCGTCTACATTCTTGTTAGCACAGAGGAATAGTAATAACAAAAAGAAATAACAAGAAATACAATCACAATGCAAGGATATAACGTGGTTCGGAACCAAATGATTCTTACTCCACGGATAGGGCTCTAAAAGCCCTAGAAGTGCAAACACATATTACTAATCACAATAACTCCTTCTCGGAACAATCCAGAGGTGGAGACACCTTGTACAATAGCTCTTACAATAGTAAGAAACAAATACAAGCAAGATACAAATGAAATACACAACAAGTAAAGAAAACAACACTTTACAATTGCTCTTTTGATTGCTTGCTTGATGGTTGCTTGAAATGCACTTGGAGACCCTGATTTGCAGCAGCAAATCACCCCAAAACTCCTCAAGAACCGATTGCAAAATCCTCCTCCATGAGCTTCCTTTATAACTGCTGCCTGGGCTAGATTTCGCCTATCAGTCGACTGATCGGGACCATCAGTCGACTGATGAAACTGTTGTTGTGAGATAATGGTACAATCCACGCTGGAAAAATCTAACGAATAACACATCAGTCGACTGATCATGTCCATCAGTCGACTGATCGAGCCTTCACTCGACTGCTAACCCCAGTAGTCAAGTCCGACTCCATTCTGTGCTCGAAATACTGAGCACCACTCGACTGATCACAAGATCGCCGACATTGCCGCAGCCGATCGCCCACCTCCGGCAGATCGCTAGGCACTCGCACCAAACCTTAGTTGACTCACACCAGTCGACTGTCACATGGTACCAATCAACTAATACACCTCAAAAATGAGGTTTTAACCCAAGTATGGTTCTCCTATACTATCTAGACCACCCTTAGCCTAGACCTAAGCCTTCTAGCCACCTCCGTCAACCTTGCGCCTATCGGATCCCTCCAAGTCATCCATGACTTATTCATCCATATGCTAGCCTTCAGGTGCTTCCATTGGTTATGTCATGTTGACTGTGGCTACACCGCCAAGGCACATTGGACTTACGCTGCCAAGACTCCGCTTGGACTTTATGCCGCCAACCATTGGACTTATGTTGCCAAGATATCACCCTTGGACTTTACGCCGCCAATATCAAACCCCTTGGACTTCTCAAATGCCAAGACTCAAGCTTGGACTTTCCCTTGCCAACCCATGTTGGACTTTCCATGCCAATACCCATGCTTGGAGTTTACATGCCAAGTACTCAAGACTTGGACTTTCCATGACATGGTAAACTCCAGTCAACCATCAAAATCCCCCTCGAGTTAAACTCGAGTCCGGTCAATCATGACCTGGGTCGATTGCACCAACAATCTCCCCAAAACATTATCAGACATCAATGTCAAATATCAATGTAAAACCTTCATGTCAAACATCAAAGCATCGCTCGAGTCAAACTCGAGTTCGGTAAATCGTGACCTGGGCCGATTGCACCAACATTATGGACTCAACATGTCGTTTCAGTGGTCAACCTACACCATGACTACAAATAGTAACTAATACACTATATGACATTTCCTGTTATAAAAAACAACATGCATAGTCAATGATAAGATATATAATCACCATTGACATACCTTACATTGTATTGCTTGGAGAGGTACCGGTGCAGCTAGATTCCAAAACTCACAAAGCCAAAATCGAGTAAAAATAAAACTCGATATTCGAACAAAATAAAATCTGAAAGTGTGGACTTCGCAACCTGACTCTGATACCAATAAAATTATCACAGCCCGAGGGTATACTTGTCCGTCGATCGGATGGTGCCCTCTAGTGACAATGTAAGATAAACATCGATACAAGGCCCACATAGCTATTGACATCCATAAACCATATATCATAATGAAGTAACACTACCAAATAATATAACCACAAAGACATAAAGATGCGCACTGGTGCGACTCTAACATAATAACAAAATATAAACAAATCCAACATCCAAACCAAAACCATAACCAAAATGCAGAAGCAATATGGAATAAAATCCAAAACATACCATCCATAAATAATACAACATGAAATCGGAATAAAATCTAAATGCTCGATGTGAGATAGGATCAGCTAGCGGAGCTCCGAGCATCCTAGAAATCTTCTATCTGTTACTTGGGTGACAACAAAACCCCGAGTTTGTGGTGATAAGTAAAAAACTTAGCGGCAATATGAAAGTGTATGAACAACAATATAACAGATGGAGATCAAAAGGTAAACAGTCTTAATGTCACGCCTCGGGGGAGTCTCCGTCAGACAAAAATCCGACAGCATCTCCCCTGTATGGGTGACAATACGAAATTTGCATACAAGGCCAACATGGCCTACTATACATCAGTCAACACGACCGGAACAAAGACCACACATACATATCATAAATGGCCTCAAGCCAATAACCAACATAAATAAAACATCTACAACATTTAGACCTACCCCTTCTTCCATCTGAGCAGGAACACACAACCAAAACGTATCGAATACAAATCCGAATAAAAGTCCAAAACCCCAGTCTTACACATGTCATCTAATCAATGTCAATATAATCAAAAACATAAAACCAAATAAAAACGAAGCCATTACGACAAGGGGGATTGGCAGCTGGACTCTCATGACAGTTTCATCCTGAAAAAAAAAAATATAAAGCAACGGGGTAAGTTCAATGAACTCAGCGCATAATAGTCGATATGCATAGTAAGATATATCTAACAATAATAATCATGCCAGTACAACCTCCTAATCAATAATAGGAAATGCAAGAAAGAAATGCATAAAGACTGTACTTACCTGAATCTCCTATCCTTACACAGGAGTATGAGGCATACCGACAAAAATAAGGTCATCAGACCAAATACAAAATGTATCCTGTATGCATGACAATCATATGCAACATCTAATGTAGCAACCAAAATGCAGCAAACACAATATAAATTCCAACCATGCAATATGCATGCGATGCAAATGACATGGTCACCCCTGACGCCAGTCAGCCGCCTCACATGCGATGGTGAAGCAGAGTGGGTAGCGCTATGACAACTGTGCACTCTGCCATCACTGCTCCTGAGTGACCGAGTGGACATAATGCTGTCGGAGTACACCTATCCTTCTGCCCCAAACAGAGTGGGGGAGCAAAGCTCTCATCTCCCGGTGTCGTAAACCAAAGGAGGGATCCCTGCCCGCTACCACGCTGCCTCATCGCTACCCATGAGCAGACCAGTGGAGATTGACAGAGCTACTGCACACACCCTCCTGATGTACCACTAACCCATGAGTGGCAGCGTGTGTAGATCATGTAACTGGCTACGGGCTAAACTACAAAGGAACCCCGTCTAGCTAGCATGCAATCATGCAAGATGGTGCACGACACTAAAGCATGTAACACCAACCAAAATATATATCCGAATAATATGCACAAACAAATGGGTACATATCAATGACCTAAGTAAAACAGGAAAGGTATAACTAAAAGCTGATCAGGTGCCTGTATCAAGATAGTATCGACAAAGATAGCAATGCAAGTATCATGTATGGCACAGTGACACTCAAGGAAGATATAACATAAAAATTATTGCAAGCTATAACCAACTAAGCATATCAAAATGACCATATCTAAAAGATACGTCAAAATACCTGCCTGATATAATGCTCGAAACAATGCAATTTTCACGCCCGTGGACCTGTCTCATGACTGAAACCGGCATATAACATAATTATCATTAAGTCTAAGCACAAGACCTCGATTAAATCAGATCCTACATGAACAAACTCATCAACAACCATTCACAGTCATCACAGCCGTTCATAGCCCTTTCATAACCTACTGTTACACCAAATTAGGGATCTAACTCCCTAATTGACATCCCCATCGCAAATCCATTTTTATTCACTTCATCAAAGCCCATTTACAACCCTTCACAGTCGGCAAAACCTCTCAGGCGTCTCTAACGACAAAACCTCCAATTCATAGCCAACTCCACAGATCACACACCTCACCCCTGTTCACCACCACACAACCAGCTAAAACCCCAAATAGCTACATACCTAAATGAAGGTAGGAAACTTCGCTTCCCACTTCAACTCGGTCGCTTGTTCATAGCAGTCCCATCTACATCCCCGGATAAAAAAAAATTAATCCAAGACAAAGAGGGATTACCCAAGCAACCGTTTCATCGTCGTGCTATTCGATTAAAGTGGTCACTTGAACAAACTTGTTGTTCAAGCAACCTACCTCTATCCTTCGAATAGCAACGAAATAGACGATGTACAGATCGCAGGTTTTTGTGTTTGTATTTGGGGTCCAAGTAAATTAGCCACATAACAAAATATACAACATACAAAGAAACAAAAAGAAAGCAAACAAGCATTATACCTCTCGATCTTCTATTGTATGTCCTATCCTCCTCTTGGACGTTGTGTGGGCAATGGTCCTCCAAGAGATGAAGCCTCCTAGATCACGATCTTCTTTCCTTTCACGCTCCGAACAAGAAGAAGTATGGAAACGAAAATCCTCCCTATCTAAGACCGGCCACCAAGTCAAAAGACTTGATGATGCCGCCGGCCAAGGAATAGAGGAGGAAGTGGGCGCCGGCCAAGAGCTCCGAGGAACCACCCTTACCCTTGATTCCACCGGCCAAGGAGAAGAGGAAGAAGAGGTTGAGCGTCGGCCAAGGTTGAGAAAAGGAAAGGTGCACCGGCCAAAACCCTAGGAAGGAGAAGGTCTTGTCGCCCAAGTCTCCACCAAACCCTAGCCACCCAAAGCTCTCCAAACCCTAGCCGCCCAAAGCAATAGTCTCCAAGATTGATTGTTGACGCCCTACCCTTACCCTATATTTATAGAGTTAGGCTTAAGCCTCCTTTTAATCTCCACCGTCGGTTCTAGGGATTTAATCTCAACCGTCGGATCTAGAGATTTAATCTCAACCGTCGGATTTAGAGATTTAATCTCCACCGTCGGATCTAGAGTTTTAATTTCCATCATCGGATCTAGACTTCATGAGGGTTTTAATAGGATACTGTTGGTGCAGTGGGCACCAAAGTCGAACCGGTATTTTGATTATGGCAAAAGGCTCAATAGTTAAGGGTATATTTGTTATCTTACGAGCTCAATTAAGTGTGCAGAAATGCTAAAGTTGAGCGGAAGGTCTGCGACACCCGATGGGAACCGAGGTGGTCGGGCAACGCCAGAGGGATTTCGGAGGAAGCCGAGGTACTCGGGTGAAGACCGGAAGCGAGGCTACAAGGTAAGCTCGTGTGAAAGCGAAGCAAGGACGTTAAGCGTAGATCCGACCCAATACCTCCAATGGAAGGTCTAGGTCGAGATCAGTTGGTTAGAACCATCGTACTTTATATTTTAAGCTAACTTGTACTGCAGTCCAAAACCCTTTGACCAGTCGTCTCTCGAATTTCAAGGGGGTGAATTTGGACTTGACTCGTGTTTTGGTACAAAGGGTGATGTGGCATCAAGGTGGACATCCAAACCATCACCAAGCTTGGACCCCCAAAATTAGGTGATGTGGCATCAAGGTGGACATCCAAAACCATCATCAAGTTGGACGCCCAAAATGAGGTGAGTTGGCACAAGATGGTTGGCAAACCACCATCAAGCTTGGCGCCCAAAATGAGGAGAGTTGGCACAAGATGGTTGGCTCCATGATGTGGCACAAGTTGGATGGCTCCAACAAGTTGGCGTGAAGGCCTCCTTGAGGTGGCACAAGGTGGTTGGATGAGCACCTCATCCTTGAGTTGTGGCACAAGGTGGTTGGATGAAGCACCTCATCCTTGAGTTGGCAAAGGATGTGGATGAGCAAGACTTGGGGGATAAGAACCTCACCTTGGACACTACCTATGTCTAAATTCATAGATCAATATCCATAAATAGACATGTTCACGCCAAGCAAAAAGATAAGAAATCAAGAGCTCTCAACACGCGTGTAACGCCGCTACTACTACTCACATTTGCTACGACGAAGTGCAGCCGACAACGTTCTACTTATAAGAGTTGTCGGTATATTTATTTAAGTTCTACTTCTTTAAATTGTCTTTGTGCTTTAATCGTAACAAGGAAAGTGGGAGTGTCCCATTGCCTAGATTTCTTTTTGTGATCGTTGCTCCTACTTCCAAAGAGGAGGAGTGGTTTTAGTGAATTGCCCTCCGTACGTGATCAAGGATCACTAGGGCCGTGGATTAGCAATCGAAAGATTGTGAACCACGTAAAAATATCTTGTCTACTTTATATTTCCGCTGTGCACTCTCTACTTGCTTTTTACTTATTGCAAAAGTATTTTTTTTAACGACAACGTATCGCTATTCACCCCCCCACACTCTAGCGACACTTTAGATACAACAATTGGTATCAGAGCCGGGGGCGCTAAGATTCGGTGAAACCACCAATCTAGCTTTGTTTTTCTTTTTTTCACAGATTTTTTATTTATTTATTTCTGTTTTCGTATAATTATTTCACTTGCTTATCTTCTCCTACATATAGAATTGCATTAGAGGCTTTAGGATCCGGATAAGGTTGTCCTTCGTGTTAGATCCCGAGTAAGGTTGTCCTCCGGAACTTCAACGACATTCGCATTTGATTGTTTATTTCTTTTTGCAAGTTACATTTTATATATATTTTTTTTACTTCCTGCACTACTAATCCAAGACGAAAGTCTTGGAATATTCTTTTCGTGTGTGTTTTGCAAGATTCTTTTCGTCGTTCTTCTTCTTGTTTTTAAATGGCCCATCTCGAAGGGTTTAGCACCGCCCGAACCCCGTTTTACTTCGTTAATGACTTTAGTTATTGGAAGGGTCGGATGGAATGCTTTCTTAAAACCCAAATCGAGATGTGGATCGTAATCCAAACCGGTTTCACACTTCCTATTAATGAAGATGGTGAATCTTTGGGTTACGATCAATGGTCAAATTCCATGAAAAAACAAGTAGAAGCCGATGCCAGGGCAACTCAAATCTTGCAATGTGGGTTGTCCAAGGAAGAGCTCAACCGCGTCGGCCCCTTCATTAGTGCAAAGGACTTCTGGACCAAGCTAGTGGAACTACACGAAGGCACCGACGACACGAAGGTATGTAAAAGAGATTTACTTTTAAATAAATTGTATAACTTGAAAATGCAGGAAAACGAGACCGCAACTCAACTACATGCTCGTGATCCAAGACATCGTCAACCAACTCCATGCCATCGGACAAAAGGTCGAGAATCGCGACCTTATCGGTATTCTCTTAACTCGCTTCCTAGGACCACCTTGGGCATCCATGGTCGATGCCTACAAGGTCTCCAAGGACCTTTCTAAAATTAGGTTAGACGAATTGTTTTGAACTTGAATTACATGAGCAAACTAACGTGGTCCAAAGCCGAGAAGAGTATTGCGTTAGTTGTTCCAAGAAGAAGAAGCCCGCAAGCAAGCCACCCCGAAGGAAGAAGACGAGTCCGAATCGAAGTAGACTCGAAATAGAATCCGAACTAGTCAATCTAGTTCGAAGATGATCAAGAGGCAACGACCAACAACTCAAGGTAAGCCTAAACCTAATTCAAATACTTCTAATTTTAGATGCTATGAGTGCAACAGGGTCGGTCACATCAAGTCCGAGTGCCCAAAGCTAAAGAATAACGCATCAAAGACCAAGAAAGCGCTAAACGCTACTTGGGAGGAGTTGTCGGAGGAAGAAGACGATATCCAAGCTCTAATGGCCAAGCCGACCGAGCACGACTCCGAAACCGAAGAAGAGTCCGAGTCCGAATCCGATGATGAGCTTCCATTCAAGACAAGCCACGGATCCGTATCCGGTTCAAAAGAATCATTAAGGGTAAGTCGGTCGTTACTTAATACTTTGTATGGTGCAATTAAATTTTTAAATAAGAAACTAGCTAAGTCCGAGTCCAAGGTCGAGACCCTAATTGAGGAGGTTAACCTCCTCAAACATGAGGTCTCCTAACCTCTTCGACTACTCGTATTCAAGAGGAGGACTCAACTCAAGTTGAAAAGCTTGAAGTTGAGAACTCGCTTTTGAAAACACAAGTCGAAGACCTTAGGAACACGTTGGAAAGGTTCACTTTGGGATCCAAGGGACTTTACCTCTTACTTGGATCACAAAGGGCCGTGTACAACAAGGCCGGACTCGGGTTTAACTCAAATACAACCAATAAGTCATATATGTCTATAGTAAACCAACATAAGAAAAATGTCCAAGCATGGGTCCCTAAGATCACTTTGATTTCAACTTTAGGATCTAACATGTATTGGGTTCCCAAGGACCAAATTCACTATGTGAATAGACCCACTCGATTCAATGGTCCAGGGGGAGCCAATACAAAATGTATTTTTGTTAAGTCTTAGAAATTGCATGCTTAGTTTTTCCTTTATTTTTAGAATGGTTAGATAGGACTCATAATCAACTAAAATCCTACGAAAAGATTAAGCCTCGGGGAGCCTCTTTTCAAAAATAACTAGTTAGACCAAGATGTAGTCTCAAGTAAGTCGAGTTATCAATTTCTTGAAATTAGCTTTGTCTAAGGAAGTGGTCGTTGTTCCGATCAAAGAAGGCCTCTGTGCCTCGCCACGACACTGAAGCTAATCTCTTGAAAAGATTACTTGATGAGCTTAGACTAAATCCGAATCTAACCTAATGTTGGTTAATTTAAATTCATTAAAATTAATCAAGTAAAATTGAAAGTCATCTCACAATAACACATAGGAATAACATGTTTTGATCATGTAGATATTGGTTAGATGATTTAGGTTTAAAAACTTACAAACAACCCTTTAGTAATTCCAATATCCGATCCAACTACCTTATATGTAGGATCAATGGATGTTGATGCTGGTTGCTCGACACATGACCGGGATCAACTCAGATTTTCGGTTACGATTCAAACGACAAGGATCGGTAGCCTCGAAATAACGGCAAGCTCAAAATCATCGGATCAGGTGATATTGAGCTCAACTCTAACTTTACAATTCAAAATGTCTTATTAGTAGAAAACTTTCAATATAATTTACTTAGTGTAAGCCAATTGTGTGATAACAATTATAAGGTCATATTTCTAGAAAATGAATGCGTAATCAAGATAAATGCAACATCTAAAATAATACTTAAAGGAACTAGGAATAGCAACATCTACACAATAAATTTACCCAACTCCTCAACCAAGTGTCTTATGACACAGCAAGAGGAATCTTGGTTATGGCACCGAAGACTCGGACACTCGCACCCAAGACTCGTCCACAAGATGAGTCAGAGTGGCTTGGTTATAGGTTTGCCTAAACTAAACAACTTGGATAATAAAATATGTAATGCTTGTCAACAAGGTAAACAATCTAGGACACAACATCAATTAACTAATCAAGAACGAACCAAAAGTGTTCTTGAGCTCCTACACATGGATCTATTTGATTCACATGGAGCTAAGTCACTCAATGGTAGTCAATTTTGCTTAGTCATAATTGACGACTATTCTAGATTTACTTGGGTTAGGTTTATCAAACATAAAAATGATACTCTAGACCAACTAATCAATCTTTGTAGGTTAATCGAAAATCAAAAGAACCTTAAGATTAAAAGACTTAGAAGCGATCATGGTGGTGAATTCGAAAACCACAGGTTTACAGATTTCTGTAACCTAAACGGATACCACCATGAGTTTTCATGTCCTAGAACCCCACAACAAAATGGGTTAGTCGAACGGAAAAATAGAACCCTACAAGAAGCCGCTAGGACAATGTTAAACGAGTATAAACTACCCGATAGATTTTGGGCAGAGGACGTTAGTACGGCTTGCTATGTCCAAAATAGGATCCTTATGGTAAAGAGGCACCAAAAGTCCTCGTACGAGATTTATCACGATAAAATACCGAACATCAAATACTTTAGGGTATTTGGATGCAAGGTACATATCTTAAACACTAAGGATTACCTAGGGAAATTCAAATCCAAAACCTCTACTGGAACCTTTCTAGGATACTCAACCACCAGTAGAGCTTATAGGGTATACAATCACGACACTCTTAGAGTCGAAGAAACCATTAATATAGTTTTCGACGAAGGACACGAACCCGTTCAATCCTTAACAAAACCAACTAGCAAATCAACTTATAGCAAACCCGACTCTGATCTTGAACTTGAATCTCGTCCTAACCCAAGTCATCCTATCGACCAAGTGATAGATGACCCTAACCCAAGTCATCCTATCAATCAAGTTATAGGTGATCCAAATTTAGGGTTCGAACTAGAGCTTCATACCAAACATTAGTCAAATCTCGTTAATTTCCAAAATCGAACCCAAAACTATTGAACAAGCACTTCTTGATCCCGATCGGATTATTGCTATGCAAGAAGAGCTAGCTCAATTCACTAGAAATGAAGTCTGAATTAGTACCACCACCTAAAGAAAAATCAATTATTGGAACAAGGTGGGTATTTGAAATAAACTTGATGATAAAGGTGAAGTAGTTAGAAATAAAGCTAGGTTAGTCGCAAAAGGGTTTAGTCAAGTCGAAGGTTTAGATTACGATGAGACCTACGCCCCGTGTAGCAAGACTAGAGTCCATCCGAATGTTGTTAGCATATCGCACATCGAGGTTTTAAATTGTTTCAAATGGATGTCAAGTCAGCATTTTTAATGGATACATTAAGGAAGAAGTTTACGTCACCAACCTCCCGGATTCGAAAATCTAGATAAACTGACCATGTCCTTAGACTTAAGAAAGCCCTATATGGACTCAAACAAGCCCCAAGAGCTTGATGTACGAAGGCTTTCGATCTATCTTAAGTCCAAAGGATTCAACCAAGGTTTAGTCGACCCAACCTTATTCGTAAAAACCGTAGGAAAAGAAATCTTTATAGCCCAAATCTATGTAGATGATATAATTTTTGGAACTACCAACTCGATCCTGCTAAACGAATTCATCTCACTTATGGAAAGTGAATTTGAAATGAATTTAGTAGGAGAGTTAAGTTTCTTCTTAGGTTTACAAATTAAACAAACTAAAGATGGAATATATTTACATCAACAAAAATATACTAAGGACTTAATAAATCGATTTGGAATGCAAGATGCTAAAATAATTAATACACCTATAGCAACTAATGTTAATATAAACGAAGATGTAGAAGGAAAACCCGTTGACCTAAAATACTATAGGAGCGCAATAGGAAGTCTCCTATACTTAACCGCGAGCCGACCCAACATTTTATTCGCGGTAAGTATGTGCGCAAGGTTACAAACCTGTGCCAAGGAGTCTCACCTAACCCTAGTCAAGCGTATCCTTAGATATCTAAAGGGCACGCTAAACGTAGGTATTTGGTACCCTAGATCTACCGAGTTTAATCTAATCGGCTACTCCGACTCCGACTATGCCGGTAGTAAACTCGATAGAAAGAGCACGAGTGGTTGTTGTCAAATCTACCGAGTCTAGTAAGTTAGGTGCGAGAGGAAGCAAAGACATTGCGTTGCCTTATCTACCACCGAAGCTGAATACGTTGCGATGGGTGAGTGTGTCTCTCAGCTCCTGTGGATGAAGCACACTCTCCAAGACTTTAGCTTAATCTTTAACAACATTAAAACCTACATAGATAACATTAGTTCAATTAACTTAACTAAAAATCCAATATGTCATTCTAGGACAAAACATATAGAAGTTAAACACCACTTCATTAGGGAACATGTAACTAATGGAACTATACAACTAGAGTATGTTGAGTCCAAATCAAACCTAGCGGACATCTTCACCAAACCACTACCCGGCGAATTTAGTTTATTAAGACGAAAGTTAGGTATGTGCGTAATAGAGTAGGATTTAAATTTTTCTATATATGTACTCTATTTTTGCTTCTTTTTATGAAATTAGCCTAAGTCTTACCTTAGAAATCATATACCTATAGATTTAAGGAGCCAACACATCTCACAACACATAGGACTAATGTGTTTGTGTACTTAGCCAATGAGCAGGCGTGAGATGTTAGGACCTTACTCCTGGTTCCAGATGTAGATTCAGTGCATCGATATGAACCATGGAGTATAATTATTTAAAATTAATCAACTCCTTCAAGACTTATTGATCATTCTATATCAATCAAGTCCAACCGGAGTTGTACATTTTAGATGAACATATTTTCAAGCTTATTATTATTATTTTTTAAAAAATATATATATATATATATATATATATATATATATTGGGAACTTGCTTGGACTTACAAACCCTAAAATATATTTACAAACTTTTTGAGTTAAGGCAAAAGGGGGAGAAAGTCACAAAAGTAACCAAAATTAACCAAAATTAAAGGGGAAGAAAGTAAACAAAATTATTACCTTTTATATTAAGTAATTCCGATTACTTAAGCAACTATTAAGGGGGAGTAAAAATTATTTTTCAAGAACTCACCTTCGGTCAAGGGGGAGGTTACCTCAAAGGGGAGAACTTGAAACAATAATATTTCTCATTCATATTTAATCATTATGCTAGCTCATTCATATTTAATCTTTATGCTAGCTCATTCATGCTTAATCATTATGCTAGCTTAATTTTTCCTTAACTTTTGTGTCGGTTTGCCATGAATCAAAAAGGGGGAGATTGTTGGTGCAGTGGGCACCAAAGTCGAACCGGTATTTTGATTATGGCAAAAGGCTCAATAGTTAAGGGTATATTTGTTATCTTACGAGCTCAATTAAGTGTGCAGAAATGCTAAAGTTGAGCGGAAGGTCTGCGACACCCGATGGGAACCGAGGTGGTCGGGCAACGCCAGAGGGATTTCGGAGGAAGCCGAGGTACTCGGGTGAAGACCGGAAGCGAGGCTACAAGGTAAGCTCGTGGCGAAGCAAGGGCGTTAGCGTAGATCCGACCCAATACCTCCAATGGAAGGTCTAGGTCGAGATCAGTTGGTTAGAACCATCGTACTTTATATTTTAAGCTTGTATGCTGCGGTCCAAAACCCTTTGACCTCGTCTACTACGTATCCAACCGGTCTAGTTCGACCTCGAGAAGAGCTCGAATTTCAAGGGTGAATTTGGACTTGACTCGTGTTTTGGTACAAAGGGTGATGTGGCATCAAGGTGGACATCCAAACCATCACCAAGCTTGGACCCCAAAATTAGGTGATGTGGCATCAAGGCGGACATCCAAAACCATCATCAAGTTGGGCCCAAAATGAGGTGAGTTGGCACAAGATGGTTGGCAAACCACCATCAAGCTTGACGCCCAAAATGAGGAGAGTTGGCACAAGATGGTTGGCTCCATGATGTGGCACAAGTTGGATGGCTCCAACAAGTTGGCGTGAAGGCCTCCTTGAGGTGGCACAAGGTGGTTGGATGAGCACCTCATCCTTGAGTTGTGGCACAAGGTGGTTGGATGAAGCACCTCATCCTTGAGGCAAAGGATGTGGATGAGCAAGACTTGGGGGATAAGAACCTCACCTTGGACACTACCTATGTCTAAATTCATAGATCAATATCCATAAATAGACATGTTCACGCCAAGCAAAAAAGATAAGAAATCAAGAGCTCTCAACACGCCGTCGTAACGCCGCTACTACTACTCACATTTGCTACGACGAAGTGCCGCCGACAACGAAAGCTACATCTTCTACTTATAAGAGTTGTCGGTATATTTATTTAAGTTCTACTTCTTTAAATTGTCTTTGTGCTTTAATCGTAACAAGGAAAGGGGGAGTGTCCCTTTGCCTTGATTTCTTTTTGTGATCGTTGCTCCTACTTCCAACGAGGAGGAGTGGTTTTAGTGAATTGCCCTCCGTACGTGATCAAGGATCACTAGGGCCGTGGATTAGCAATCGAAAGATTGTGAACCACGTAAAAATATCTTGTCTACTTTATATTTCCGCTGTGCACTCTCTACTTGCTTTTTACTTATTGCAAAAGTTTTTTTTAACGACACCGTATCGCTATTCACCCCCCCCTCTAGCGACACTTTCGATCCAACAGATACAATAGGGACAATGAGGAGGAGTTGGATCTTGGCCACCTAATGAATCAAGTCCACATAAAGTCCGATCCATTAATGATAATCCGTTCCACTAGAGGATTATCATTGATCTATCTCACCAACCCCCATAAGTTAATATGAGCTCCATATATAATTTGTACATTTATCTCCCCGTGTTTAAGATCTCGAATGTCCGTCGATTAATTAATTTACTGACAATTAATTAATCAACATATAACTCCATGAGTTGTACCACTCAACCTTATCTTCATGCCGGACCAAGTCCACTTGCAGGGTTTAAATGATAAACCTTATGAGTTCCTCAAGGGGACATCATCATCCTAATATATAGGACACAGTTTCCTCCTATAATCAACGACACACCATATAAATAATATCATTTCTCAACTTACCGAGCATATCGATTTACTCTATAAATCTCGCCCATTGGTAAATCAAAGAAATGAATACTAAATATATTTGCCCATTATTATATCGGAATTAAGAGCATGTACAACATAATACCTGAGGTCCTATTTGATTATGTAATCATCAATAAATCGAATCACCTCTAAGTCGGTCCTACTCAATAAACACAAAGTATACTAGTGTAATTCAATGGTCATGACAAATCAATACCAAATCACACTACAACTATTCCAATGGTTTGTCTATAACCATCTAGGTTATCAGCCTTTACTTATACTTTACAAGGAACCGATAACATGATTTCCCGTGTGACACTACACACTATGTTATCTACAATGCAATGTATTAGACAATATGCATAACAATAAATATGCAAACAATGATCATGTGATTCTTATTTCAAAAATAAAGATGTTCATACAAAAGATAGATTTTTCAGTGTACATCCCAACAATCTCCCACTTATACTAAAAGACTATGCTGTCCTCGTACTGCCATATATCTTATTCCCATTCCCTCCACATGCCAATCAAAAGCTCTCGCCGGAAGGGTCTTAGTGAAAGGATATGCAAGGTTATCCTCCGATGCAATCTTGGCCACAACAACTTCTCCACTCTTTATGATTTCTCGTATCAGGTGGTACTTGCGCTCTATGTGTTTACTTGCCTTATGAGCTCGTGGTTCCTTCGAGTTTTCAACTGCACCACTCTTATCACAATAAAATGTGATAGTTCTGGGCAAACTAGGAATCACATCAAAGTCCATCAAGAAGTTCATGAGCCATACAACTTCTTTGGCCTCCTCAGAGGCCGCCACATACTCAGCTTCCATGGTAGAGTCCGCCAAGCATTTCTTCTTGACACTCCTCCATACAATGGCTCCACCTCCCATAGTAAACACAATGTTGGGATGTATACTGAAAGCCTAGATCTTTTGTATGAACATCTTTATTTTGAAATAAGAATCACATGATCATTGTTTGCACTTTATTTATATATGTGCATATTGTCTAATACTTTACATTGTAGATAACATGGTGCTTGGGTGTGGCACAGAAGGTCATGTTATCAGTCCCTTGTAGAGTATAAATAGAGGCTCACAACAAAGATAGTTTTGGACAAACCATTGGCATGGTTGTAGTGTAGCTTGGTATTGTTTTATCTTGAACATAGAGTTACACTAGTACACTTAGGTGTATTGAGTAGGACCGACATAGAGGTGATTCAATTTATTGCTGACTACATAATTGAATCGGACCTCGGATATTATGTTGTACATACTCTTAATCCCGATATAATAACGGGCACATGTACTTAGTATTTATTTCTTTGATTTACCAAAGGGTGAGATTTCTATGGATTAAATCAATAGGCCCGGTAAGTTGGGAAATGATATTATTTACATGGTGTGCCGTTGATTATAGGAGGAAACCGTGTCCTATGTATTAGGTTGATGATGTCCCCTTGAGGAGCTCATAAGGTTCATCATGTAAACCCTGCAGGTTGACTTAGTCAACATGATGATAAGGTTGAGTGGTACTACTCGATGAGTTAGATGTTAATTAATTGATGGTCAGTAAATCAATTAATTGACGGACATTCGATATCTTAAACACGGGGAGATGGATGTACAAATAATATATGGAGCCCATATTGATTTATGGGGGTTGGTGAGGTAATTCAATAATGATCCTCTAGTGGAATGGAACATCATTGATGGATCAATTTTGTGTGGTTTCGATCCATCGGGTGGCCAAGATCCAACTCCTCCTCATGGTCCCTATCGTAGCCTAATATAAACCTCTTGAAGTCTAGATCAAATGATGGAAGATTAAATCTCTAGAACCGACGGTAGAGATCAAATCTCTAGAATCGACGATTGAGATTAAATCTCTAGAACCGACGGTAGAGATCAAATCTCTAGAACCGACGGTTGAGATTAAATCTCTAGAACCGACGGTTGAGATTAAATCTCTAGATCCGACGGTTGAGATTAAATCTCTAGATCCGACGGTTGAGATTAAATCTTTAGATCCGACGGTTGAGATTAAATCTCTAGAACCAATGGAGGAGATTAAACCTGGGCCTAAATCTAACTCTATATATATGGGAGAATGGGTTGGGCGGCAACTAAGATTTGGATGATGGAGATTAGGGTTTAACCTCTCATTGCTTGGGCGGCAAGAAACCCTAAGGTGGAAACCCTAATTGGATTAGGGTTTGGCTCTTTGGTTGGGCAGCAAGGTTTGGAAGGAAGAGTGGGCGGCAAATTGTGGAAGATCTCTTCTTCTTCCTAGAAGGTGGCCGGCTCCTAGATCTCTTCCCTCCACCTTGGTTGGGTGGCAAGAAACCATAAGGAAGAAACCCTAATTAGATTAGGGTTTGGCTCTTATGGTTGGGCGGCTAGGGTTTGCAAGAAGGTGGGCGGCAACTATAGGAGAGGAGTTCTTCTTCTTCCTAGGGTGTGGCCGATTCCTTCCTCTATTCCCTCCACCTTGGCCGACACCCAACATATTCCCTTTCTCCTCTTCACTCCATCTTGGCCGGTGGCACTAGGAGCTAGAGTTTGTCCCTAGTTCGGTTCCTTGGTTGTTTCCATTTTGTTCTCTCTATTCTTGGGGCCGGCGGCATCAATCCTTTGTGGATTGGTGGTTGGCTCAAGCAAGAAGGGAAAGAGAGTTCTTCTTTCTTTGGATTGAAGAAGATCTAGGAAGCTTCAACTTGTGGAGGATCTTTGCCCACACGAAGTCTACAAGGAGGTTAGGACATACGATAGAAGATCGAGAGGTATAAAAGTTTTACAACTTTTATTATTGATCTTTGCATGTTCTTATTGTTACGGTAGCTTATGTTCTTTATGTTAGCATGTGTTGATTATACTAGTTTACATTCATATGTATTTGTATAATCATGGACCCCGAAAACAAACACAAAAACCGGCGATCCGTCTGTCGTCTCTTCCGCGGCTAACCGACTAGAAGAGTTGATTACTTGAACAACAAGTTTGTTCAAGCAATTGCTCGAGTCATTAGCACGATGACGAATTGGTTATGCTTAGGAAACTCATCCCATCCAGATTAGTTTTCATTAGTGAAAATTTTAATCCGGGGACATGGGAGCCGATGAGCATTCCGAGGAATAGCACGATTCTAACAATTGGTATCAGAGCCACGGTTTTCGGTTTTGTGTGTTTTGGATTCAGTTACTTTCATGCACATATCATATATTGAGTATGCCGGATAATAGTAGGATGTGCGTAGGCTAACTTTTTGGTTGCAGGCATAAGATCCGACTATTATGGCTATATGTGTGTATGTGGTTGTTTGTGTGTGATTGTATGTATATTATTTGAATCCTCGGGGTTGACGAGGCTAGATTAGTATTTAATTTTTTATAATTAAATACGGCATTGTTTAGCCGCTCATTTTAGTTTACTTTCGATCTAGATTATTTGTACACTCCTTCGTGGAGTATAGGATTGATGGATGTAAATTAAAATGATATATCTCGGCTCGGATCTCTTTGGTAACTTGTGCACGGGAAAAGATGGAGCGGACGAGGTGGCGACACGACGGGACGCATATTGGAGAACAATGCCATAATAGTTGGAAAAAATTTTGTTTTTTCCATATTTATTTCTGATTTGTTTTATATGCATGTTGTGTGTGCTTGAAAATTCCTCATTTCCATTTTACTAAGTGGGAGAGGGATATTTTAATTAATTCCCGCTGCCTCCATTACAATTTGACGTGTGATGCAACAAACTTGCACGTCGGCTCTGAGTGCCTTCCTCCCCATCGGATGGGTTTATTTGCAGATCACTAGGTCAAATAATGGTTATAGGAAATTATCTAGGAGCGTGTGTACTTCCACAGCGGTAAGGCACATAATCCGAAATAATTCCTTTAGTACCGTGTAATGGTGCACACTTAGATGCAAATAAAAAGTATCCTCCCCATCAGAGTCACTGCTTTTATTTGTAGGGCCAAAGAGGAACCAACTATTAATTTTATTTGTCAAAAAGTAAGGTTGAAATGATAATAAAATTAATGGGTAAAACCTCCTCTTACAAATGTAGAATTCGTATACGTCCACACTATCGTGGCATGCGATATTCTCAGTGTTTGAGGTGTTGGTTGATTTCAAAATTTTATTATTTGAGGAATCAATAATTTTTATTGAAATCTACAGTAATAATAAGCATTTGTGTGTGCTTGAAAATTCCACATTTTCAATTTACTAAGTGGGAGAGGGACATTTTAATTAATTCCCGCTGCCTCCATTACAATTTGACGTGTGATGCAACAAACTTGCGCGTCGGCTCTGAGTGCCTTCCTCCCCATCGGATGGATTTGTTTGTGGATCACTAGGTCAAATAATGGTTATAGGAAATTATCTAGGAGCGTGTGTACTTCCACAACGGTAAGGCACATAATCCGAAATAATTCCCTTAGTACCGTGTAATGGTGCACACTTAGATGCAAATAAAAAGTATCCTCCCCATCGGAGTCACTGCTTTTATTTGTAGGGCCAAAGAGGAACCAACTATTAATTTTATTTGTCAAAAAGTAAGGTTGACATGATAATAAAATTAATGGGTAAAACCTCCTCTTACAAATGTAGAATTCGTATACGTCCACACTATCGTGGCATGCGATATTCTCGGTGTTTTGAGGTGTTGGTTGATTTCGAAATTTTATTGTTTGAGGAATCAATAATATTTGAAATCTAATATTTTGATCATTGTGAGTCTTAGGATTTTCAAAATTGACTTTTCAGTCCACTTACTATGATACTAAAGGAAATAAACTTACTGTACCCAAATAATGTTGATTGGGAAAGATTCTAGATATTGTCTTATCTGCTAAGGAGTACAAGTATGAACTCTTCAAAGAGTGTCCTCAAGCCATCATTGCTAAAAAAGGTTTCTACTTCTAAGCCGAAAGGCAAGAAGAAGAAGAAACATGGTGAAGCAAAGATGGTGGGAGGATCTCAAGGAAGAGTGAAGAAGCCGAAAGGCAAGTACTTCACTTACAAACAGGATGGACATTGGAAGAAGGACTGTCCCAATCTAAAACAGAACAAAGGTATATCTTTTGGACTAGTCATTGAAACATGATTAGCGGTGATATCTATCGGCACCTGGTGAGTAGATACGGGAGCCACTAATCATGTCTGCAACACTTTGCAAGGGTTCCAGGAAACCCGATGACTAGCTAAAGGGAAGATTACCATTTACTTGGGCAATGCCATGATGGTGGCGGCTATTACAGTGGGAGAAGTTTTATTTATCTCTTGAGAATAATAAAACTTTGGTTCTGGAAAATTCCCTTTATGTACCTTTATTTAGAAAGAATTTAGTTTCAGTTTCTAAATTATTATGGATGGATATTCTATTTCTTTTAAAGACAGAGTTGTTATAAAAGGAATAGGGAGAATATCTATTCAGGTACATTGAAAGGAAATTTGAACCAAAACCTTCCACGATGCAAATTGAAGTTAATAACTCATCTTCTAATTCCAATAAGAGAAAAGAACCTTCGAAGATGAACCAAACATATCTTTGGCTTCTTAGGCTTGGTCACATTAACCTAAGCAGAATTCAAAGGTTGATAGCTGATGGACCTTTGGGTTCATTAGTGGTGGAGGACCTCCCAACCTACGAATCTTGCTTGGAGGGTAAGATGACCAAGATTCGTTCGGTTACGTATTGCTCGATTAAGACGATAGATACTAGTGGATTAAGACAAGTCATACAGCGAGCATGACTATCTAGGCAAGAGGTAATCTTGAATATTTCGTCTCTTTTATAGATGATTATTCAAGATATGGATGACACTATGATCTGATCATGGTGGTGACAACCTCTTGGGAGAGTTTAGGAACTACTTATCAGAGGTTGAGATTCAATCCTAATTGACTGCACCTGGCACACCCCAGTAGAACGGTGTAGTAGTACGAAGGAATAGGACTCTTATGGAGATGGTTAGATCGATGATGAGTTATTCTGACTTGTTTTGTAGTCCTAGAGATCAGAGGGTGATCGTTAACACGAATGCCAGATTTCTAGAGGAAGACTATGTGATAAGCCACAAGCCCAAGAGTAAAATTGTTCTGGAGGAGTTAAAAGGGGAAGTCACTTCTTTAGTACTACCGATACAAGAGGATATACCACATGTCACTGTACCGCGTGTCACAAAGGATACACAGATGATACCTCGTCGTAGTGGGAGGGTTGTTAGACAGCCTCTTAGATTCATGTTTTTGGACGAATCTTCTGATTTGGTCCCTAGCAAACATGAACCTGATCCCTAGACATACGACGAGGGAGTCCAAGATAAAGATACAACATCTTGGCAAAGTGCAATGAATACTGAGATTGAATCTATGGATTCAAGTCAGGTCTGGGAGCTCTTATGCATAGCAGCTCATATAGATTATGAGGTGTGGCAGATGGATGTCAAGACAGCTTTCCTTAATGGAAGTCTTGAGGAAAACATCTATATGGTGCAACCAGAGGGATTCATTGCTAAGGGCAAAGAGCGTATTGTATGTAAGTCTAATCGGTCCATTTATGGATTGAAGCAAGCTTCGAGGTCTTGGAACATCCGCTTTGATGAGGTAAATCCAGACTTATGGATTTATTCAAAGTCCAGATGAGTCTTGTGTATACAAGAGATGTGACGGAAACATAGTGGTATTTCTTGTACTATACGTAGATGACATTTTGATAGTTGGCGACAATATCAGAGTGTTATCAGACGTAAGGGTATGGTTGTCCAAACAGTTTTGAAGGACTTGGGAGAAGTGGGACACATCCTTGGGATCAAGGTTAGTGTGCTAATCCCAAGCTTCATACATAGATACAATCTTGATTGTTTTAGCATGCAGAACTCCAAGAAAGGTTTTCTACCTTTTTGGCATGGAGTACCTTTATCTAAAGAGATGTGTCCCAACATCAAAGGAGATAGAGGAGATGAAGGCGGTTCCTTATGCTTCGGCAGTAGAAAGCCTCATGTATGTGATGCTCTATACGAGGCCAGATATCTGCTTTGCCGTGGGCATGGTCAGTAGATATCAGAGTAATCTAGGACAGGGACATTAGACTGCAGTAAACCATATATTGTAGTGCCTGAGAAGGACTATGGATTATATGCTAGTTTACCGGGCAGACCAATTACTCCCTGTGGGTTGCATGGATTGCGACTTCCAATCAGATAGGGATAACAGTGAGTCTACCTCAGGTTTTGTGTTTACTTTAGGAGGTGGAGCCATTGTATGGAGGAGTGCCCAACAGAAATGCGTGGCGGACTCCACCATGGAAGCTGAGTATGTGGCAGCCTATGAGGCGGCCAAAGAAGCTGTGTGGCTCAGGAACTTTTTGATGGACTTGGATGTAATTCCTGGTTTGCCCAGAACTATCACAATTTATTGTGATAATAATGGTGCAGTTGCAAACTTGAAGGAACCACGAGCCCATAAGGCTAGTAAACACATAGAGCGAGTACCACGATCAGAAATCGTAAAGGAGGTAGAAGTTGCTGTCGCCTAGATTGCATCAGAGGATGACCTGGTAGACCCTTTCACTAAGGCCCTTCTAGCGAGAGCTTTGATAGGCATGTGGAGGGAAGGGGAATCAGATGTATGGCAGTATGAGGACAGCATAGTCTCTTAGTATAAGTGGGAGATTGTTGGGATGTATACTGAAAGCCTAGCTCTTTTGTATGAACATCTTTATTTTGAAATAAGAATCACATGATCATTGTTTGCACTTTATTTATATATGTGCATATTGTCTAATACTTTACATTGTAGATAACATGGTGCTTGGGTGTGGCACAGAAGATCATGTTATCAGTCCCTTGTAGAGTATAAGTAGAGGCTCACAACCAAGATGATTTTGGACAAACCATTGGCATGGTTGTAGTGTAGCTTGGTATTGTTTTATCTTGAACATAGAGTTAACTAGTACACTTAGGTGTATTGAGTAGGACCGACATAGAGGTGATTCAATTTATTGCTGACTACATAATTGAATCAGACCTCGGATATTATGTTGTACATGCTCTTAATCCCGATATAATAACGGGCACATGTACTTAGTATTTATTTCTTTGATTTACCAAAGGGTGAGATTTCTATGGATTAAATCAATAGGCCCGATAAGTTGGGAAATGATATTATTTACATGGTGTATCGTTGATTATAGGAGGAAACCGTGTCCTATGTATTAGGTTGATGATGTCCCCTTGAGGAGCTCATAAGGTTCATCATGTAAACCCTGCAGGTTGACTTAGTCAACATGATGATAAGGTTGAGTGGTACTACTCAAGGAGTTAGATGTTAATTAATTGATGGTCAGTAAATCAATTAATTGACGGATATTCGATATCTTAAACACGGGGAGATGGATGTACAAATAATATATGAAGCCCATATTGATTTATGGGGGTTGGTGAGGTAATTCAATGATGATCCTCTAGTGGAATGGAACATCATTGATGGATCAATTTTGTGTGGTTTCGATCCATCGGGTGGCCAAGATCCAACTCCTCCTCATGGTCCCTATCGTAGCCTAATATAAACCTCTTGAAGTCTAGATCAAATGATGGAAGATTAAATCTCTAGAACCGACGATAGAGATCAAATCTCTAGAACTGACGGTAGAGATTAAATCTCTAGAACTGACGGTAGAGATCAAATCTCTAGAACCGACGGTTGAGATTAAATCTCTAGAACCGACGGTTGAGATTAAATCTCTAGATCCGACGGTTGAGATTAAATCTCTAGATCCGACGGTTGAGATTAAATCTCTAGATCCGACGGTTGAGATTAAATCTCTAGAACCAATGGAGAAGATTAAACCTGGGCCTAAACCTAACTCTATATATATGAGAGAATGGGTTGGGCGGCAACTAAGATTTGGATGATGGAGATTAGGGTTTAGCCTCTCATTGCTTGGGCGGCAAGAAACCCTAAGGAGGAAACCCTAATTGGATTAGGGTTTGGCTCTTTGGTTGGGCGGCAAGGTTTGGAAGGAAGAGTGGGCGGAAACTTGTGGAAGATCTCTTCTTCTTCCTAGAAGGTGGCCGACTCCTAGATCTCTTCCCTCCACCTTGGTTGGGCGGCAAGAAACCATAAGGAAGAAACCCTAATTAGATTAGGGTTTGGCTCTTATGGTTGGGCGGCTAGGGTTTGCAAGAAGGTGGGAGGCAACTATAGGAGAGGAGTTCTTCTTCTTCCTAGGGTGTGGCCGATTCCTTCCTCTATTCCCTCCACCTTGGCCAGTGCCCAACATATTCCCTTTCTCCTCTTCACTCCATCTTGGCCGGCGGCACTAGGAGCTAGAGTTTGTCCCTAGTTCGGTTCCTTGGTTGTTTCCATTTTATTCTCTATATTCTTGGGGCCGGCGGCATCAATCCTTTGAGGATTGGTGGTTGGCTCAAGCAAGAAGGGAAAGAGAGTTCTTCTTTATTTGGATTGAAGAAGATCTAGGAAGCTTCAACTTGTGGAGGATCTTCGCCCACACGAAGTCTACAAGGAGGTTAGGACATACGATAGAAGATCGAGAGGTATAAAAGTTTTACAACTTTTATTATTGATCTTTGCATGTTCTTATTGTTATGCTAGCTTATGTTCTTTATGTTAGTATGTGTTGATTATACTAGTTTACATTCGTATGTATTTGTATAATCATGGACCCCGAAAACAAACACAAAAACCGGCGATCCGTCCGTCGTCTCTTCCGCGGCTAACCGACTAGAAGAGTTGATTGCTTGAACAACAAGTTTGTTCAAGCAATTGCTCGAGTCATTAGCACGACGATGAATTGGTTGTTCTTAGGAAACTCATCCCATCCAGATTAGTTTTCATTTGTGAAAATTTTAATCCGGGGACATGGGAGCCGATGAGCATTCCGAGGAATAGCACGATTCCAACACACAAAACCTGAGGTAGACTTACTGTTATCCCTATCTGATTGGAAGTCGGAATTTGTGTAACCCACAGGGAGTAATTGGTCTGCATGGTAAACTAGCATATAATCCCTAGTCCTTCTCAGGTACTTCAATATATGCTTTACCGCAGTCCAATGTTCCTATCCTGGATTACTCTAATATCTGCTAACCATGCCCACGACAAAGCAGATATCCGGTCTCGTACATTGCATAAAATATATGAGGCTTCCTACTGTCGAAGCATAAGGAACCAACTTCATCTCCTCTATCTCCTTAGATGTTCTAGGACACATCTCCTTAGATAAAGGAACTCCATGCCTGAAAGGTAGAAAACCTTTCTTGGAGTTCTGCATGCTAAAACGATCCATAATGGTGTCTATGTATGAAGCTTGAGATATGCACAACATCCTTTTCCTACGATCCCTTATAACCTTGATCCCAAGGATGTGTCCCACTTCTCCCAAGTCCTTTATATCAAACTGTTTGGACAACCATACCCTTACGTCCGATAACACCTTGACATTGTTGTCAATTAACAAAATGTCATCTACGCATATTACAAGAAATACCACTACGTTTCTGTCACATCTATTGTATACACAAGGCTCATCAAGACTTTGAATAAATCCATAAGACTAGATTACCTCATCAAAGCGGATATTCCATCATCTCGAAGCTTGTTTCATTCCATAAATGGACCGATTAAGCTTGCACACAAGATGCCCTTTGCCCTTTGCAATGAATCCCTCTGGTTGCTTCATATAGATGTTTTCCTCAAGACTTTCATTAAGGAAATCTGTCTTGACATCCATCTGCCATACCTCATAATCCATATGAGCAGCAATACATAAGAGAATCCGGATAGACTTAAGCATCGCTACCGGAGAAAATGTCTCCTCATAATCGATACCCTCTTTATGAGTATACCCCTTCGCAATAAGCCTTGCTTTGAAGGTCTCAACCTTCCCATCTATTCCTCTCTTTCTTTTGTAGATCCACTTACATCCAATTATTTTTACACCATTGGGTGGTTCTACTAGCTCCCAGACCAGATTTGAATCCATAGATTCAATCTCAGCATTCATTGCACTTTGCCAAGATACCACATTTTTATCTTGGATTGCTTCGTCATATGTCCAGGGATCAGGTTCATGTTCGCCAGGGACCAAATCAAAAGATTCTCCCAAGAACATGAATCTATCAGGCTGTCTAACAACCCTCCCACTACGGTGACGTATCACCTGTGTATCCTCTGTGACACGCGGTGGAGTGACTTGTGGTATATCCACTTGTATCGGTGGTATTGAAGTAGTGACTTCCCCTATCAATTCCTCCAGAACAATCTTACTCATGGGCATGTGGTTTATCACATAGTCTTCCTCTAGAAATCTGGTATTCGTGCTAATGATCACCCTCTGATCTCTAGGACTATAAAAGAAACGACCTTTCGTTCCTCTAGGATAGCCAATGAACATGCACACTTTTTGAATTTTGATTTAATCCTTGGGCATGGTTCTTCCTAGGCATATGCCTAGTTCATTTTGGGTTAAAACCTAGGTGCTCTTGTACCTTTCTAATTATCTCCCTAGGTAGAATTGGTCTAGAATTGTTTGACCTAGATTTGTCTTTAGGTAAATTTGTTTTTGGGATATTAGTCCCAAATTTCTCCTTATTCCTAAGGTTGACCTTCTTAGCTCCTAAACAATATTCATTGTTCCTAGCATGCTTTTCATGTACAATAGCAAGATTGTTAAAATTATTTCTAGCATGCTTTTGCTCATAATTTAAAGAAAGAGCATTATTTAGATATACCTTAGGGTTTGCCTTAGAGGCTCCCTCTACTTGTGATGCTCCATTTTTAGTCTTCTTCTCCCCCTTTGGACATTGACTCTGGTAGTGTCCCGGTTGTCGACATTTGAAGCATACTATGAGCTCCTTGATCTTCTTGATAGAGACACATGCATCCTTTGACTTTTCTTGACTTTTAGGTGCCGGTGGACTTTTCTTGACCTTCTTTGGGCACTTGCTCTTATAGTGCCCAAACTCCCTACACTCAAAACACATTTTATGAATTTTATTTGAAATTGAAGTGTTTGAGTCACCTAGGGTGGTGGTGAGGGTCTCGTGAGCTTGCTCTTCCTCTCGATCGGATGTAGATGGTTCTTCTTGTTGCTTCGGTATTGAGGATGTCCTCATCTCCTCCCCCTCAATCCTAGAGGTGGAGGCTTCTTCCACCTTTTCTACTTCTTCCTCCGATCCGGAAGTTGACTCCTTCTCAACTTCCGACTCCTCGCTTTCTTGTGAGGATGATGAAGCTTCTTCTTCGGTCTCCTCCTCTTCCAAGTATTCTTGGACCAGTTCGGGATTTTCATGAAACTTGGCCAAATCACTCCAAAGCTCGTTGGCATCCATGTAATTACCTAACATACACACAATGTCATTAGGAATTAAATCAACCAAGAATTTTATTACCTTATCATTTTTCTCGAAGGCTTGGACTTGCTCTCCGGTCCATCTCTTCTTCTTGAGGTATCCACCTTTTGATCCTCTTGGATATTCAAATCCTTCGATTAAGATGGACCACTTCTCAAAATCCCTCATCATCAAGAAGTCTTCAATCCTTGTCTTCTATTGGTTGAAGCCTTCTCATCCATAGAAAGCATAAAGGATCAGTGTGTTGATATCCCATCCAAGTGTTTCTTTAGACTCCATCTTCTTCCTCTAGCAGTTTGCTCTCGACGGTTAGTCCGTAGAAGAGCCCCGAGCTCTGATACCAATTATAGAGGATTCGTTGACTGCTAGAGGGGGGGGGGGTGAATAGCGTCTCGATGCATCGATGGAAATCGTTCGCATTTGATCGTCTACAATCTTGTTAGCACAGCGGAATAGTAATAACAAAAAGAAATAACAAGAAATACAATCACAATGCAAGGATATAACGTGGTTCGGAACCGAATGGTTCTTAATCCACGGATAAGGCTCTAAAAGCCCTAGCAATGCAAACACGCACTACTAATCACAATAACTCCTTCTCGGAACAATCCGGAGGCGGAGAAACCTTGTACAATAGCTCTTACAATAGTAAGAACCAAATACAAGCAAGATACAAATGAAATACACAATAAGTAAAGAAAACAACACTTTTCAATTGCTCTTTTGATTGCTTGCTTGATGGTTGCTTGAAATGCACTTGGAGACCCTAATTTGCAGCAGCAAATCACCCCACAACTCCTCAAGAACCGATTGCAAAATCCTCCTCCATGAGCTTCCTTTATAGCTGCTGCCTGGGCTGGATTTCACCTATTAGTCGACTGATCGGGACCATCAGTCGACTGATGACACTGTTGCTGTGAGATAACGATGCAATCAACGCTGGAAAAATCCAACGGATAGGACATCAGTCGACTCATCATGTCCATTAGTCGACTGATCGAGCCTTCACTCGACTACTAACCCCAACAGTCATGTCAGACTCCATTCTGTGCTCGAAATACCGAGCACCAGTCGACTGATCACAAGATCAGTCGACTGCCTACCTCTGGTAGTCTGCTGTTAGGGAACTCCTCGCAGTCAAACCCTAGTTGACTCAAACTAGTCGACTGTCACATGGTACCAATTGACTGATACACCTCAAACATGAGGTTTTAACCCAAGTATAGTTCCCCTATACTTGCTAGACCACCCTTAGCCTAGACCTAAGCCTTCTAGCCACCTCTGTCAGCCTCGCGCCTATCGGATCCCTCCAAGTCATCCATGACTTGTTCATCCATATGCTAGCCTTTAGGTGCTTCCATCGGCTATGTCATGCTAACCGTGTCCACATCGCCAAGGCACATTGGACTTACGCTGCCAAGACTCCACTTGGACTTTATGCCGCCAACCATTGGACTTATGCTACCAAGACATCACCCTTGGACTTTACGCCGCCAATATAAACCCTTTGGACTTCTCAAATGCCAAGACTCAAGCTTGGACTTTCCTGTTAGTAATATATGAGAGATGTCCTAAGGCAATCGCCTTATGTATGAACCATTTATATGATAAATGAAGATTCACTATTTGAGTATACATGTTTTATGTATTTGATTGGATCTTAAACTCATTTACTGAATGTCCACGATACGATTCACAGCATGAGAGAATTTGTGATTGGATCACAACTAGTGAGTATCTCTACATGTGTAATTGTGATGTATCGAAATTATCCCTAGTCGATGAATTGATGGATTTTGACACCATCAATTCTGTCGAGACTAGCACGAGGTATACTCCTTGGTGTATCCAAGCAGCTGATTCTCACTGGCTGGAGACATAGTGATGTCCGGAGTTAATCGTGGATGCTAGTTATGGTAACTAGTTCATTGGAGTGACCAGCAGTAAGACTTCATATGGTTCTCTGCATATATAGATATGTCAATGAAGTTCTTACTGTGGCTTAAGTGCGATGTTCCTTTGACTTGCGGTATTCAAGTCATCTTGATCATGGAGACTTATGCTTTAACATCTTAAGCAAACATCTCTAAGGAGATGTGGACCCGGGATGATTGGGTATAAGTCGAAGTGATCGAAGGTGTTTGAATAGCCTATAAAGGATTCACCACTCCTTGCGAGGAGATGTATACCCATGGCCTCTCGTCGGATTGTTACTAAAGTCTTTGGCCAAAACATTACATGTTTAGAGTAAGGTACTCTTCGATACATGTGAAGTAACTAGAATCCGTAAAACGAGGAAATGATACTTGGGCTAGGTGTGACGTAGTCAGCCTAGTGGGGACTGACACTATAGACCATGTCCTGATCCAAGTGGGTATAAGATGAGTGAAGGGAATGGGGCACGAATCATTCGAGCTGCTGAAGGGTTTCAGAAATAGTTCTGGATCAACCGTTGATCTTTTCGGTTAATTGGGGATCATGATGTACTACTAGGTGCCACTCATGATCGTTCTATAATTAATGGTTAATTATAGACGGCCAACATAAACCGAGAACCTATTTGGTCACACGCACAACGAGCTTAATCCAAAGGATTTAAAATGAGCTTGAGAATGGGATTCCCAGACCGAGAGAAACTAGGTTTGGTTGGACCAAACATAAAGCGAGAATGAAATCGTTTCAGTCGCAATAGAAGCGTGGATGGGCCGAGTCTTATGAAGATGTAATGGATAAACCAAAATGGTTTGGTTCTAATCCAATGGAGGAGAATAAACCAAAGGGTTTGGTTTATTTTAAACGAATGAACCAAAAGTTGGTTCGGTTCGTTTTAACTTAAAATAAACCATCATTGTTTGTTTTATTTTAACTTATCTTAATGGAGCGGGTTAACGGGCCTAATGGTTATGATCCAATAACCATTAAGAGAATTAGTTCTCTATAAAAGAGGGCTTAAGGGATAATTAAGCCCTAATCAAAAACCCTAGTTTGGAGTTGCCGCCCAACCTTCATTGCCGCCCAACCTCCATTGCCGCCCAGCTTATTGTGCCGCCGTCCAGCTCCTTGCCGGCGACCAAGCTTCAGCCGGTGATCCTCCGGCGACCCTCCGGTGATCTCCTATAGGTTTGGCATCAAGGTGAGCCTTTTCTTCCCTTGGTTGGCCGGCGCCTATCTCCTCCACCAAAGCTGTCCAGTTTTCTGGACAGCTTGTTCTCCTCTCATCGGAGCGTCGTTTGGACGACGGTTAGAGCTCCGACAGCGGCTAACTTACCGGGGATTCTATCTCCGGTAATCCTCTGAGGTGGAGGATGAAGGATTCATCAATTGGTTGACGAATACCTCTCCGGAGAAGCGAGTTTTGAGAACTCGTATTAGGATCCGAATTTGGATTCGGATCGTGATCATCTCTCGATCACGTCGTCTTCAACACGAGGCTAGTAACCCGTACGAAGACAAAGCTCGTGGCTTAGCAAAGTCATCCCGAGGAACTCGGCGTGGATACGGATAGAGACGATTCTAGCGAGGATCGTTCCGGTTGATGCCGTTCCCGCTACACGTCATACGAAAGGTATAACGTAGATAAATTTCCTTTTATTGCAAATTTAAATTTACGGTTATGTCTACACTTGTTGTAATATGCATGCGTGTGTTGTGTGTATTGTAATAAATGTAGATTTATTATTTTTATTACTTTCGCTGTGTTCATGTTTACGAAACGTGATCGAACACACACACGCCGCGGTGCCGGAAACCCAACAGTGGTATCAGAGCCAGGTTGTGTTTCGACATAATCGTAAAAATGGTTTTACGATAGTCATAATGTATTTTTGGAAATTTTCTAATTTTGGAAATTTAGAAGTATTTATGGAAAATTTTCAATTTTGGAAAGTCTAGAAGTATTTATGGAAATCTTCCACTTTTGTAAAGTTGGAAGTATTTATGGAAATTGATATTTTCATAAATAAAATATTTGATTAGATTGTGGAAATTTATTTCCTAATTTAATCATGATTTGAATTGGGAAATCAAATCTTAAAATATTTAATTTCCATAAGTAGTTTTAATGATTTAGGAAATTGGTTTCCTAAATAGATTTTCCTTAATCAAATAATTCCATGAATAAAATATGTGATTAGATTTGGAAATTTGTTTCCTAATTTAATTATGATTTGATTTGGAGAATCAAATCTTAAACATATTTTATTTCCATAAATAGTTATGACATATAAGGAAATATATACATGACATAATTGTATGCCATGTAATTGCATTAGATGCATAACATTATGCCATGCGTGTCGTGACATGTAGATGTATGCCATGTATGCCATGCCATGTAGATAATAGTTATTTGCATGCAAAGAGGATGAGACATAAAACCCTTAAACAATATTAAAGCCTACACCTTCCATTGATATGGTTAGAACCAGAGTTCCGTTTCTTGTTTGGGTTGTTGGACTCTCTCCAAGCCCGGCTCGAACCCGAACATGTTCAAACCATGGAATAGTTTAATACTAATATGGTAAGAGTCAGAGGTCAATCGTTAGCTTTGGTTGTTGGACTCTCTCCAAGCTGGGCTAATTGGTTGAATGCGCTCTAACCATATTAAAACTATTTCTCGATTAATGGGTTGGCTTTAACCTGGAGCATCGGCTTGTTGGACTCTCTCCAAGGTCGATGTAAAAGGAGGTGAAGTTGGGTGCTATGCATATGATGCATACTTGTTAATGTGTTAACAACCCAACGTATGTGTGAACATTCAATTAGTTGATAGCACATTGTGATAGTTGCATATACGTGATATGCAATCGGTATAGATGATACCTACCGTCGTAGTTATGAATGGCTTGTTGGACTCTCTCCAAGGTTATTCATAACTATGATGGATATCAGCCCATTCGGAGATGGACCTACGATCTCCCGAAGTGATTTTGGGGTTTTTGAAATTCGAAAAATGAATGGGATTTATAAATGTATATTGATGCATTTTAAAATCATTTTCTCATATATGCTCGTTTTGTATTTCTAGGTCAATAAATTGATCATGACGTCTTTGAATTTGCGCACTATTTTGGATTCGAACAAACTGACTGGGCCTAACTTCCTGGACTGGCTTAGAAACCTGAGAATTGTTTTCAAGGCGGAAAAGCTTGCATATGTCCTTGAAGAGCCTCTTCCTGACCGTCCTAAGGACGATGCAGCTCCAGACCAAATGTTGGTCTATCAGAAGCATGTGGCAGATTCTGAGATGGCAAGTTACATCATGCTAGCGGCGATGGTACCTGAGCTGCAAAAGCAGCATGAGCATATGGATGCTAATACTATAGTCTTCCATCTTCATGAGTTGTTCGATGAGCAAGCGAGATCCGAAAGGTTCGAGGTCTCTAGGCTCTCTTCACCATGAAGATGCAAGAAGGTTCATCTATAGTGCAGTTTGTTCTAAAGATGAACGGGTACATCGAGCGGCTAGCAACCCTCAATTTTGTGATGGATCATGAGTTAAGTATTGACTTAATTCTGCATTGTTTGCCCAAGAGTTTCTCACAATTTGTGATGAACTATCGGATGAACAAATTAGAATCCACCATTCCCGAGCTCCTCAATATGCTGAAGATTGTGGAGCCTTCTGTGAAGCATGAGGAGAAGGCGGTTCTGTTAGTTGATTCCTCAAAGAAAGGTTCTAAGAGGAAGGCAAAAGAACAGAAGAAAGGAAAGAAGAAAAAGGCAAAGAAGGCAGAACCAGCGCAAAAGGGCACTTGCCATCACTGTGGCAAGGAAGGCCACTGGCGAAGAAACTGCAAGATTTATCTTGAGTCCATGAAGAAGAAGAAGGCATCCGATGCCCCATCCTCTTCAGGTATCTTCGTTATTGATTGTCCTTCTATTTCCTTAGACACTTGGGTATTGGATACTGGGTGTGGCTCACATATATGTAATGACATACAGGGGCTAAGGAATAGAAGAAGACTTGTCAGAGGGGAGTCAAATTTGCGAGTTGGCAATGGAGCAAAGGTTGCTGCGGTCGCCATCGGAATATATTTGCTGAAGCTCCCTAGTGGACTAGTCTTAGAATTGGACAATTGCTATTATGTTCCTTCTCTAATAAAGAACATTGTTTCTATTTCCTGTTTAAATAGAAATGGTTTCCATTTGACGTTTAGTAACAATTGTTGTTATATAACTTTGAATGGCGTACTTTATGGAACTGGAACCTTGAGTAATGGCATTTATACGTTGGACGTATCCAGTGACATTTTCAATATCGAAGTGAGCAACACGCGTGCTCGAAAGGATAATCAAATAGACTCCTATATGTGGCATTGTCGCTTGGCCATATAGCAAGAAACGCATGTCCGAATTACACCGATGTGGAATTCGAATCGCTTGAATTGGATTCATACGATACATGCGAATCATGCTTAAAAGGCAAGATGACTAAGTTACCTTTACCGAAAAGGTGAACGAGTGGGAGAGTTACTAGGTCTAATACATACCGATGTATGTGGACCTATGTCAACTCAAGCATTAGGAGGCTATAGCTACTTCATTACCTTCACCGATGATCACTCACTTTGGGTATGTGTTCTTGATGAAACACAAGTCCAAGCCTTTGAAAGGTTCAAAGAATTCAGAAATGAAGTAGAGAAACAACATGATAAGAGTATTAAAATACTTCGATCGGATCGAGGTGGTGAATACTTAAGTCAAGAGTTTCTTGATTATCTAAAAGACAATGGTATATTGTCTCAATGAACTCCGCCATATACACCACAGCATAATGGTGTATCTGAGAGGCGTAACCGGACCTTGTTGGACATGGTCCGGTCAATGATGAATCATGCGACTATTCCCAAGTCCTTTTGGGGCTATGCACTTCAGACAGCTGTTTACTTGTTAAAAAGAATGCCTACCAAGGTAGTCTCAACTACTCCATATGAGATATGGAATGGTAAGAAACCTCATGTATCTTACTTGAAGATATGGGGTTGTCCTGCTTATGTGAAGCGGACTGTATCAGACAAATTGGATGCTAAGTCTGATAAATGTCTATTTGTTGGATACCCTAAGGAAACAAGGGGTTACCAATTCTATCATCCTGTGGAACAAAAGGTGTTTGTTTCAAGGCATGCTGTGTTTCTAGAGAAAGAGTTTCTCTTGCAAGAAAATAGTGGGAGTGTCGTCGAGCTTGAGGAGGCTCGAGAGACTCAAATAGACATTAATGAGATACCTGGTGAAGCACAACAGCTGACAACTCATAGTGATGATCAATCAGCTAGACCTATTGTAACACCACATCTTCGTAGATATGGTAGAACACGCAATATTCCTGAGAGATATGGATTTCTCGTAAGTGAATCGAACGACGTGTTACTCATTGATGATGAGGAGCCTACCAATTATGAAGAAGTGCTGACAAGTTCAAAAAGGGATAAGTGGCTTGGTGTCATGAAGTCGGAAATGGATTCCATGTATGAAAATCAAGTTTGGAACTTGGTTGACCCACCTGAAGGGATAAAGCCTATAGGGTGCAAGTGGGTTTTCAAGAAGAAAACCGACATGGATGGTACATGGATGGTAATGTGATTACCTATAAGGCTAGATTGGTGGCGAAAGAATATCGTCAAAAACAAGGTGTTGATTATGACGAAACCTATTCGCCTGTAGCTATGCTTAAATCCATTCGGATGCTCCTGGCCATAGCGGCTCATTATGATTATGAGATATGGCAGATGGATGTGAAAATAACTTTCCTTAATGGAAACCTGCTCGAGGACGTGTATATGATATAGCCTGAGGGTTTCACATCGGTTGATAAAACCAAGGTATGCAAATTGCGACGGTCCATTTATGGATTGAAGCAAGCATCCAGGAGCTGGAATATCCGTTTTGATGAGACAATCAAAAAGTTTGATTTCTCACAAAATCCAGACAAACCTTGTGTGTACAAGAAGGTTAGTGGGAGTGCAGTCGTGTTCCTAGTATTGTATGTCGATGACATACTACTTATAGGAAACGATGTTTCAATCTTACAGTCAGTGAAGGTTTGGTTATCCAAGACATTCTCCATGAAAGACCTGGGAGAAGCAACCTACATCCTCGGGATTAAGATCTATAGAGATAGATCGAAATGGTTGCTTGGTCTTTCGTTCTACATATATATAGACCGAGTGCTAGCAAAGAGGTTTAGCATGTCGGAATCCAAGAAAGGTTTCCTACCCATCGCATGGGGTACACCTTTCAAGTCTATGTGTCCGCGCATTTAAGATGAGAGGATTTGCATGAGTAAGATTCCCTATGCATCCGCAATAGGATCTATCATGTATGCTATGTTATGTACGACGTATCGTGACGCTCCGAGTGTCACGAGCAGATACTATCCGATCCGGAATGGATCATTGGGTTGTTAAGACGATCCTAAGTACTTGAGAAGAACTAAGGATGTGTTCCTAATATATGGAGAAGGGACATGGTGATACGCGGTATACGGATGCCCTTCCGCATGCATAAGGATGATTCTGTGTAGTCTCACCGATACGTGTTCACCTTGAATGGGGGCGCAGTGAGTTAGAAAAGTTCCAAACAAGAGACTGTAGCGGATTCTAGTACTGAGGCAGAATACATTGCAGCTTTGGAAACATCAAAGGAAGCGGTTTGGATCAAGAAGTTCATCTCTGAACTTGATGTGGTCTCATCAATGATCCAAACATGTGCTACGCCGCTATCATCTTATCAGAGAGATCATCAGTAGGAACGAAATACAAATCGAGAAAATTCCCACCGAAAGGAACTTAGCGGATCCCTTGACTAAGGCATTACCTCAAAATAAGTTTGAGGGTCATGTTCGAGCTTATGGTAATGGATACCGTAGCGATTGGCATTAGGCCAAGTGGGAGTCTGTTAGTAATATATGAGAGATGTCCTAAGGCAAATGAAGATTCACTATTTGAGTATACATGTTTTATGTATTTGATTGGATCTTAAACTCATTTACTGAATGTCCACGATACGATTCACAGCATGAGAGAATTTGTGATTGGATCACAACTAGTGAGTATCTCTACATGTGTAATTGTGATGTATCGTAATTATCCCTAGTCGATGAATTGATGGATTTGGACACCATCAATTCTGTCGAGACTAGCACGAGGTATACTCCTTGGTGTATCCAAGCAGCTGATTCTCACTGGCTGGAGATATAGTGATGTCCGGAGTTAATCGTGGATGCTAGTTATGGTAACTAGTTCATTGGAGTGACCAGCCGTAAGACTTCATATGGTTCTCTGCATATATAGATATGTCAATGAAGTTCTTACTGTGGCTTAAGTGCGATGTTCCATTGACTTTCGGAATTCAAGTCATCTTGATCATGGAGACTTATGCTTTGACATCTTAAGCAAACATCTCTAAGGAGATGTGGACCCGGGATGATTGGGTATAAGTCGAAGTGATCGAAGGTGTTTGAATAGTCTATAAAGGATTCACCACTCCTTGCGAGGAGATGTATACCCATGGCCTCTCGTCGGATTGTTACTAAAGTCTTTGGCCAAAGCATTACATGTTTAGAGTAAGGTACTCTTCGATACATGTGGAGTAACTAGAATCCGTGGGGACGAGGAAATGATACTTGGGCTAGGTGTGACGAGTCACTAGTGAGTGGGGACTGACACTATAGACCATGTCCTGAACCAAGTGGGTATAAGATGAGTGAAGGGAATGGGGCACGAATCATTCGAGCTGCTGAAGGGTTTCAGAAATAGTTCTGGATCAACCGTTGATCTTTTCGGTTAATTGGAGATCATGATGTACTACTAGGTGCCACTCATGATCGTTCTATAATTAATGGTTAATTATAGACGGCCAACATAAACCGAGAACCTATTTGGTCACACGCACAACGAGCGTAATCCAAAGGATTTAAAACGAGCTTGAGAATGGGATTCTCAGACCGAGAGAAACTAGGTTTGGTTGGATCAAACATAAAGCGAGCATGAAATCGTTTCAGTCGCAATGGAAGCGTGGATGGGCCGAGTCTTATGAAGACGTAATGGATAAACCAAAATGGTTTGGTTCTAATCGAATGGAGTAGAATAAACCAAAGGGTTTGGTTTATTTTAAACGAATGAACCAAAAGTTGGTTCGGTTCGTTTTAACTTAAAATAAACCATCATGGTTTGGTTTATTTTAACTTATCTTAATGGAGCGGGTTAACGGGCCTAATGGTTATGATCCAATAACCATTAAGAGAATTAGTTCTCTATAAAAGAGGGCTTAAGGGATAATTAAGCCCTAATCTAAAACCCTAGTTTGGAGTTGCCGCCCAACCTTCATTGCCGCCCAACCTCAATTGCCACCCCGCTTGTTGTGCTGCCATCCAGCTCCTTGTCGGTGACCAAGCTTCAGCCGGTGATCCTCCGGCGACCCTCCGGTGATCTCCTATAGGTTTGGCATCAAGGTGAGCCTTTTCTTCCCTTGGTTGGCCGGCGCCTATCTCCTCCACCAAAGCTGTCCAGTTTTCTGGACAGCTTGTTCTCCTCTCGTCGGAGCGTCGTTTGGACGACGGTTAGAGCTCCGACAGCGGCTAACTTACCGGGGATTCGATCTCCGGTAATCCTCTGAGGTGGAGGACGAAGGATTCGTCAATTGGTTGACGAATACCTCTCCGGAGAAGCGAGTTTTGAGAACTCGTATTAGGATCCGAATTTGGATTCGGATCGTGATCATCTCTCGATCACGTCGTCTTCAACGCGAGGCTAGTAACCCATACGAAGATGAAGCTCGTGCCTTAGCGAAGTCATCCCGAGGAACTCGGCTTGGATACGGATAGAGACGATTCTAGCGAGGATCGTTCCGGTTGATGCCGTTCCCGCTACATGTCATACGAAAGGTATAACGTAAATAAATTTCCTTTTATTGCAAATTTAAATTTACGGTTATGTCTACACTTGTTGTAATATGCATGCGTGTGTTGTGTGTGTTGTAATAAATGTAGATTTATTATTTTTATTACTTCCGCTGTGTTCATGTTTATGAAACGTGATCGAACACACACACGCCGCGGTGCCGGAAACCCAACATTTCCCTTGCCAACCCATGTTGGACTTTCAATGCCAAGACCCATGCTTGGACTTTACATGCCAAGTACTCAAGACTTGGACTCTCCATGACATGTTCGACTCCAGTCAACCATCAAAATCCCCCTCGAGTCAAACTCAAGTCCGGTCAATCATGACCCGTGTCGATTGCACCAATAATCTCTCCAAAACATTATCAGACATCAATGTCAAATATCAATGTCAAACCTTCATGTCAAACATCAAAACATCGCTCGAGTCAAACTCGAGTCCAGTCAATCGTGACCTGGGCTGATTGAACCATCATTATGGACTCAACATGTCGTTTCAGTGGTCAACCCACACCACGACTACGAATAGTAACTAATACACTATATGAAATTCCCTATTATAAACAATAACATGCATAGTCAATGATAAGATATATAATCACCATTGACATACCTTACGTTGTATTGCTCGGAGAGGTCCCGTTGCAGCTAGATCCCAAAACTCACAGAGCCAAAATCGAGTAAAAATAAAACTCGATGTCTGAACAAAATAAAATCCGAAAGTGTGGACTTCGCAACCTGACTCTGATACCAATAAAATTATCACGGCCCGAGGGTATACTTGTCCGTCGATCGGATGGTGCCCTCTAGTGACAATGTAAGATAAACATCGATACAAGGCCCACATAGCTGTTGACATCCATAAACCATATATCATAATGAAGTAACACTACCAAATAATACAACCACAAACACATAAAGATGCACATTGGTGCGACTCTAACATAATAACAAAATATATACAAATTCAACATCCAAACCAAAACCATAACAAAAATGCAGAAGCAATATGGAATAAAATCCAAAACATACCATCCATAAATAATACAACATGAAATTGGAATAAAATCCAAACTCTCAGTGTGAGATGGGATCAGCTGGAGAAGCTCCGAGCGTCCTAGGAATCTTCTATCTGTTACCTGGGTGACAACAAAACCCCGGGTTTGTGGTGATAAGTAAAAAACTTAGCGGTAATATGAAAGTGTATGAACAATAATATAACATATGGAGATCAAAAGGTATACAATCTTAATGTCACGCCCCGGGGGAGTCCCCGCCAGACAAAAATCCGACAGCATCTCCCCTTTATGGGTGATAATACGAAATTTGCATACAAGGCCCACACGACCTACTATACATCGGTCAACATGACCGGAACAAAGACCACACATACATATCATAAATGGCCTCAAGCCAACAACCAACATAAATAAAAGATCTACAACATCTAGACCTACCCCTTCTGCCATCTGAGCAGGAACACAAAACCAAAACGTATCGAATACAAGTCCGAATAAAAGTCCAAAACACCAGTCTTACACATGTCCTCTAATCAATGTCAATATAATCGAAAATATAAAACCAAATAAAAATGAAGCCATTACGACGAGGGGGATTGGTAGCTGGACTCTCCTGGCAGTTTCATCCTGAAAAAAAAATATAAAGCAACGGGGTAAGTTCAATGAACTCAGCGGATAATAGTCGATATGCATAGTAAGATATATCTAACAATAATAATCATGCCAGTACAGTCTCCTAATCAATAATAGGAAATGCAAGAAAGAAATGCGTAAAGACTATACTTACCTGAATCTCCTATCCTGACATAGGAGTATGAGCCATACCAGCAGAAATAAGGTCGTCAGACCAAATAAAAAATGTATCCTGTATGCATGACAATCATATGCAACATCCAATGCAGCAATCAAAATGCAGAAAACACAATACAAATGCCATCCATGTAATATGCATGCGATGCAAATGACATGGTCACCCGTGACGCCAGTCAGCCGCCTCACACGCGATGGTGAAGCCGAGTGGATAGGGCTATGACAACTATGCACTCTGCCATCACTGCTCCTGAGTGATAGAGTGGACAGGATTCTATCGGAGTACACCTATCCTTCTGCCCCAAACAGAGTGGGGGGAGCAAAGCTCTCATTTCCCGGTGTCATAGACCAGAGGAGGGATCCCTGCCCGCTACCACGCTACCTCATCGCTACCCATGAGCGGACCAGCGGAGCCTGACAGAGCTATTGCACACACCCTCCTGATGTACCACTTACCCATGAGTGGCAGCATGTGCAGATCATGTAACTGGCTGTGTGCTCAACTACAAAGGAACCCCGTCCAGCCAGCATGCAATCAAGCAAGATCGTGCATGACACTAAAGGATGTAACACCAACCAAAATATATATTCGAATAATATGCACAAACAAATGGGTACATATCAATGACCTAAGTAAAACAGGAAAGGTATAACTAAAAGCTGATCAGGTGCCTGTATCAAGATAATATCGACAAAGATAGCAATGCATGTATCATGTATGGCACAGTGACACTCAAGGCAGATATAACATAAAAATTATTGCAAACTATAACCAACTAAGCATATCAATATGACCATATCTAAAAGATACGTCAAAATACCAGTCTGATATAATGCTCGAAATAATGCAATTTTCACGCCTGTGGACCTGTCTCGTGACTGAAACCTGCATATAACATAATTATCATTAAGTCCAAGCACACGACCTCAATTAAATCAGATCCTACATGAACAAACTCATCCACAGCCATTCACAGTCGTCACAGCCGTTCATAGCCCCTTCATAACCTACTATTATACCAAATTAGGGATCTAACTCCCTAATTGACATCCCCATTGCAAATCCATTTTTATCCACTTCATCAAAGCCCATTTACAACCCTTTACAGTTGGCAAAACCTCATAGCCGTCTCAAACGACCAAACCTCAAATTCACAGCCAACTCCACAGATCACACACCTCACCCCTGTTCACCACCACACGACCAGCCAAAACCCAAAATATCTACATACCTAAATGAAGGTAGGAAACTTCGCTTCCCACTTCAACTCGGTTGCTTGTTCATGGTGATCCCGTCTACATCCCCGGATAAAAAAAAATTAATCCTAGACAAAGAGGGATTACCCAAGCAACCATTTCATCGTCATACTATTCGATTAAAGTGGTCACTTGAACAAACTTGTTGTACAAGCAACCTACCTCTATCCTTCGAATAGCCGCGGAATAGACGATGTACGGATCGCCGGTTTTTGTGTTTGTATTCGGGGTCCAAGTAAATTAGCCACATAACAAAATATACAACATACAAAGAAACAAAAAGAAAGCAAACAAGCATTATACCTCTCGATCTTCTATTATATGTCCTATCCTCCTCTTGGACGTTGTGTGGGTAACGGTCCTCCAAGAGATGAAGCCTCCTATATCACGATCTTCTTTCCTTGATCACTCCGAACAAGAAGAAATATGGAAACGAAACTCCTCCCTATCTAAGACCGGCCACAAAGTCAAAAGACTTGATGATGCCATCGGCCAAGGAATAGAGGAGGAAGTGGGCGCCGGCCAAGAGCTCCAAGGATCAACCCTTACCCTTGTTTCCACCGGCCAAGGAGAATCGGAAGAAGAGGTTGACTGCTGGACAAGGTTGAGAAAAGGAAAGGGAGCTGGCCAAAACCCTAGGAAGGAGAATGTCTTGCCGCCTAAGTCTCCACCAAACCCTAGCCGCCCAAAGCTCTCCAAACCCTAGCTGCCCAAAGCAATAATCTCCAAGATTGATTTTTGCCGCCCAACCCTTACCCTATATTTATAGAGTTAGGCTTAAGCCTCCTTTTAATCTACACCGTCGGTTTTAGGGAATTAATCTCAACTGTCGGATCTAGAGATTTAATCTCAACCGTCGGATTTAGAGATTTAATCTCCACTGTAGGATCTAGAGTTTTAATTTTTATCATCGGATCTAGACTTCATGAGGGTTTTAATAGGCTACAATAGGGACCATGAGGAGTTGGATCTTGGCCACCCAATGGATCAAGCCCACATAAAGTCTGATCCATTAATGATAATCCATTCCACTAGAGGATTATCATTGATCTACCTCACCAACCCCCATAAGTTAATACGGGCTTCATATATAATTTGTACATTTATCTCCCCGTGTTTAAGATCTCGAATGTCCGTCGATTAATTAATTTATTGACAATTAATTAATCAACATCTAACTCCATGAGTAGTACCACTCAACCTTATCATCATGCCGGACCAAGTCCACCTGCAGGGTTTACATGATGAACCTTATGAGCTCCTCAAGGGGACATCATCATCCTAATATATAGGACACAGTTTTCTCTTATAATCAACGACACACCATATAAATAATATCATTTCCCAACTTACCGAGCCTATTGATTTACTCTATAAATCTCGCCCATTGGTAAATCAAAGAAATGAATACTAAGTATATGTGCCCGTTATTATATCGGGATTAAGAGTATGTACAACATAATACCTGAGGTCCGATTCGATTATGTAGTCAGCAATAAATCAAATCACCTCTAAGTCGGTCCTACTCAATAAACACAAAGTATACTAGTGTAATTCAATGGTCAAGACAAACCAATACCAAATCACACTACAACCATTCCAATGGTTTGTCCATAACCATCTAGGTTGTGAGCCTTTACTTATACTTTACAAGGAACCGATAACATGATCTCCCGTGTGACACTACACACCATGTTATCTACAATGCAATGTATTAGACAATATACATAACCATAAATATGCAAACAATGATCATGTGATTCTTATTTCAAAAATAAAGATGTTCATACAAAAGATAGACTTTTCAGTATACATCCCAACAATCTCCCACTTATACTAAAAGACTATGCTGTCCTCATACTGCCATACATCTGATTCCCATTCCCTCCACATGCCTATCAAAAGCTCTCGCCAGAAGGGCCTTAGTAAAAGGATCTGCCAGGTTATCCTCCGATACATTCTTGGCTACAACAACTTCTCCTCTCTTTATGATTTCTCATATCAGGTGGTACTTGCGCTCTATGTGTTTACTTGCCTTATGGGCTCGTGGTTCTTTCGAGTTTGCAACTGCACCACTGTTATCACAATAAATTGTGATAGTTCTGGGCAAACCAGGAATCACATCCAAGGTCATCAAGAAGTTCCTGAGCCAAACAACTTCTTTGGCCGCCTCAGAGGCTGCAACTTACTCTTCTTCCATGGTAGAGTCCGCCACACATTTCTGCTTGACACTCCTCCGTACAATGGCTCCACCTCCCATAGTAAACACAAAACTTGAGGTAGACTTACTGTTATCCCTATCTGATTGGAAGTCGGAATCTATGTAACCCACAGAGAGTAATTAGTCTGCCTAGTAAACTAGCATATAATCCCTAGTCCTTCTCAGGTACTTCAATATATGCTTTATCGCAGTCCAATGTCCCTGTCCTAGATTACTCTGATATCTGCTAACCATTCCCATGGAAAAGAATATATCCGGTCTCGTACATAGCATATCATACATGAGACTTCCTACTGTCGAAGCATAAGGAACCACCTTCATCTCCTCTATCTCCTTAGATGTTCTAGGACACATCTCCTTAGATAAAGGAACTCCATGCCTGAAAGGTAGAAAACCTTTCTTGGAGTTTTGCATGCTAAAACGATCTATAATGGTGTCTATGTATGAAGCTTGAGATAAGCACAACATCCTTTTCCTATGATCCCTTATAACCTTGATCCCAAGGATGTGTCCTACTTCTCCCCCCTCTACATCATCGAACGGTCAAACGCTATTCACCCCCCCTCTAGCGGCGTCAAATCTCTAACAAGTGGTATCAGAGCCCGGGGCTCTTCTACGGACTAACCGCCGGGAGCTAAGACAAAAGGCTAGAGGGTGAAGATGGAATTCCAAGACAAGCTTGGATGGGATATCAATACTCCACCTCCATATGATCCAGAAGATTTTCCGGCGTGGAGGGCAAGAATGGAAACATTCTTGATGATGAACATAGAGGATTGGTTCATCCTCGTTGAAGGCCTTGAACCCCCCTAGGGATAAGAAGGGGAATATCCTAAAATTGAAAAAGTGGACCCAAGAGCAACGCCAGAAGCTCAAGACCGAAGTTAAGGTAACGAAACTTTTGGAAGATTTAATCCCTAATGATGTTTTGTGCAAGCTAGGGGATTACATGTATGCAAAGGAGCTATGGAGAAAATTGGCAAGACTCCATTAGGAGAGTTCATCCTCAAGTGAAAGTGAGGAATCGGAAGTTGAGATGGAGTCAACTTCTGGATCGGAGAAAGAAGAAGTAGAAGAGGTGGAAGAAGCATCTACTTCTAGGATTGAGGAGGAGAGACCATCCTCTACACCGGAGCAACCTCAAGAAGAGCCTTCAACATCCGATCAAGATGAGGAAGCTCAATATTCAAATCCGGCACCTACCACCACCCTAGGTAACTCAAACACTTTATTTTCAAATAAAAATCATATAATGTGCTTTGAGTGTAGGGAGTATGGGCATTACAAGAGCAAATGCCCAAAGAAGGTTAGGAAAGCTTCTCCGGCGCCCAAAAGTCAACAAAAGTCAAAGGATGCCAGTTCCCCAAGTCAAAAGAGCAAGGAGCATATTATATGCTTCAAGTGCCATCAAAAGGGGCATTATAGAAGCCAATGCTCTAGGGGGAGGAAAAAGACCCAAGAAGAAGCATCACAAGTAGGGGGAGCTAAGGCTAACCCTAAGGTACATTTTAGTAGTGCATCTTCTAATTTAAATGTTGAAAAGCATGCTAATAGGAATAAATGTTTTTGCTTAGGAACTAAAAGTGTCCATTTTAGTAATAAGGAGAAATTTGGGACTAATGTCCCTAGAAAAACCATACCTAGGGAATCTATTAAGAAAATACAAGAACATCTAGGTTTTAATCCAAAATGGACTAGGCATATGCCAAGAAAGTCCAATGCTCAAGATTTAAATCAAAATTCTAAAATTGGGCAATTAGAATTAGAAAACCAAGCCTTGAGGTCAAGGCTTGAAAAATTTGAGAAGACCCTCAACACTATGCAAAATCAATTTAAAGGGTCTAATGGTCAAACTCCTAGGTCAAGAAGTCAAAGTCAACATCTAGGACCTAAGAGTCAAAAGTCAACCAAGGGCAAGAATGGTTTGGGTCACAAACCTAAGTCCAAGGTGACTTATCATAGTGTTCCATTTGACTATGGAACACTAACTAGGTCTAGGAAGACCAAGGTCAATGGGGAAGTCATCTCTAGAGTTGACCAAGGTTTGTGCCTAGTGGCCAAGGTTTCGAAGAAACCTAGGGTGGCCACTAAGAAGGTTGTTAGGGAGGCAATCCCTAAGGTTAACCTAGGCAAGACCAAAATGACCAAGGCTAATAAGCCTAGAAAGGTCATTAGGAAGGTATCTAGGGAGGTTATCCCTAAGGAATACCTAAGTAATTCAATGAGCTCAAATAGATTTTGGGTTCCAAAGAGCGTGATTGATTCACGTTAAATGGATTAGAATGTGCCAACCATGATTGGATGAGTAGTTAACTCAACCATGGTAAAGATAGCACTTTAGGTTATTTTCAAGGTTATGGATACCTTGGAAATAGGGTTGAATTATAATCCTAAAAGATTCTAGGATGTGTCAATATTAGTTATGAAGTTTGATAAAATGATCAAATTGGCACAATTAGGGTTTAGAGTGTTAGTGTGCCATTTTGGGCTTTTGGCACACTAGGGAGATTAATGATAATATGGAAAAATATATCTAACTATATAAAATGGCAATTAATATTAAAATTTAGGTATTACTATACCTATATATTTTATATGCCATGCTTTGATTGCCATATGCCATGTCATGACATCATGCCTAGTTCTATGATTTTATATGTCATGATTCATGTTTAGGATTAAGGTTTCAAATGTCATGTGTTTTTAGATTTCATCTTATGCCATGACATCATGATTATGAGCATATGCTTATTTATAACATTTCTAATGCCATAATCATTCATGCATTTAAGACAATTTGGTTGAAATTGAATTGAGGACTATGGCATGACTTGAAGTCCCATTTATAAGGGAATCAAGTAGGGTTGCCTTAGAGAATGCATGAAACCCTAGATTAGGATGAACAAAACCCACATCTCACATCCAATGGACATGTATGTGTATTTATACACCCTAGATACATGTGAGATGCTAGGATATGAGTTAAGTTTAAGATGCATAGTTTTTGCATCTAGTTGAACTCAAATTCATATTAACCCAACATGTGGATCATTGGGAAAACTTGTGTACAAGTCATGTACATTGAGCCCAAGGAATATGATCCAAAATAAGGTTTTGAAAACATTTTAAAATCATCTTGAAAAACCTAGGTGAAGTTTATCTCTTGATAGCAATCACCATTGATGAGATTGATACAAAGTGAGCTTAAACTTTAAAGTTTTTAGTCACTTTTGGATTTTGTATCAATTTCGCTATTTTATGGGTAAAATATTTTTTCAAACATTTTTCACCCATTGTATTGGTCATAGGTATTATACGTATCAATTTCCGTGATTTTTCGATAAACGTATAATTATTTATGAATTCCCAAATCTCATTTCTGATAACTGAAAATCAGATTTTGATTATCGATCTACTCATAGTGGCGATCGGTGATGTAGTTCGATCGTGATTTCTGAATCACTCGACTGATTGCCTGATTTCGGGATAAACAAGCTTGTCTAACCCGATTTCGGCTGCGGTTAAGGTCCCTAGCCACTCCTAACCCTAGGATATGCTTTGGGAAGCATGATGAAGGGTGAAAATCCATTGAATATGGATTAGGAGAGTTGTTTAGGGTTTGTATCAATGTTAAGGTGTTGGAAAGTTCAATGTTGAATTTCTAACCTTAATTTTGATGGTTTAGAGTTCCTATTGGCTTAGGGACTTCCCAAGGACATTGTTGGTGCAATGGTCAAGGGGGAGCAAGCCTTTAGGGGGAGGTATCCATCTTGGAGTGATGGATGTGTTTTTCTTTCTTCTTGAAGGGGAAAAGGTTATCAATTGGGAAAATTGATGGATTTTTAGAAACCCAATTTGGAAATTGGGAGAGTGTATAGGATTGCCTCTCTTGAGTGATATGGGACTTATCACTAAGAAGATGGTAGGCATCCTAGGTATTTTTGGACCAAGGGGGAGATTGTAAGATCTCATTGGGACATGAGACATTGACCTCCTTGGAGAGAAAAACCTTTTTGATGTTAGTCAAAAAGGGGGAGAATGTTTGGGGGAGAACATTTGGAGAGTGTTTACCAATTTGGGATAATTGGTAAGGGAATTGAGTTAGTGTTCTAACTTAATGATTTGTTTGGTTTTTGTCAAACATCAAAAAGGGGGAGATTGTTGGTGCAATCGGCCCAGGTCACGATTGACCAGGACTCGAGTTTGACTCGAGTGATGTTTTGATTTTTCGACAAAAACATATGACAATGTAATTGTCATGGGAAAGTCCAAGTCTTGAGTACGTGACATGGGAAGTCCAAGTGGGACACTTGGCATTTGGTAAAGTCCAAGCATGGTTCTTGGCAATGGAAAGTCCAACATGAGTTGGCATGGAAAGTCCAAGCATGGGTCTTGGCAAGGTAAAGTCCAAGTCTTGAGTACTTGGCATGGAAAGTCCAACATGGGTTGGCAAGGGAAAGTCCAAGCTTGAGTCTTGGCATGAGAAGTCCAAGGGGTTTGATATTGGCGGCGTAAAGTCCAAGCGGGAGTCTTGGCAGCATAAGTCCAATGATTGGCGGCGTAAAGTCCAAGCGGAGTCTTGGCGGCATAAGTCCAATGTGCCTTGGCGGTGTAGACACCGTTAGCATGACATAGCCGATGGAAGCACCTGAAGGCTAGCACGATAGATGAACAAGTCATGGATGACTTGGAGGGATCCGATAGACGTGAGGCTGATGGAGGTGGCTAGAAGGCTTAGGTCTAGGCTAAGGGTGGTCTAGCAAGTATGGGGGAACCATACTTGGGCTAAAACCTCATGTTTGAGGTGTGCGCACGACGGGTACCATGTGGCGACCAATCGACCGAGTCAACTAGGGTTTATTGCGGGTTATGGTTTAGTAGTCATCGCGTGAGGTGGGGCCGATCGATGGCTCGAGCAGTCGATTGATCGTGTTATGAGTCGACTGGTGCTCGAGAAATCGGCCACAGAATGGAGTCGAGACTCGACTGGTCGAGTGAGGACTCCATCAGTCGACTGATGGGTATGATCAGTCGACTGATGGTAGATCCGTTGGACTTATCCAACGTGGATCTAGCCGTTGTCTCACGACAACAGTGGCATCAGTCGACTGATGGTCCCGATCAGTCGACTGATTGACCTTTTCCAGCACAGGTTGAAGCTATATAAGAAGCTCATGATGCAGGAAAAGATAGCGATTTTCTTGGGCGAAATTGAAGGGGGAAGTTGGTGCTTTCCAGTCCTTCAAAGCTAGTTCAAGGCAATCAAAGATCAAGCAATCCAAAGCTCTTGTAAAGTGTTTTTTCTTTACTTGCATTTGTATTTCATATTGTATTTGCTTGTATCTAATTGATTATTGTTGTAATCATTATTGTACGAGGTTTCTCCGCCTCCGGATTGTTCCGAGAAGGAGTGTTTATTAGTGGTTGCATGTGCATCACTAGAGCTCGTAGAGCTCGATCCGTGGAGTAGGAATCGTGCGGTTCCGAACCACGTTATATCGTTGTGTTAGCGTGTGGTGTATTTCGTTATTGTTATTACTTTTCTATTTCCGCTGCGCTAACGAAATTGTAGAAACAAACGCGAAAGAATTCCATTGACGCTATTCACCCCCCTCTAGCCGTTACAATATTCCTAACACTTCTCCCAAGTCCTTCATATCAAACTGTTTGGACAACCATACCCTTACGTCCGATAATACCTTGACATTGTTGCCAATTAACAAAATGTAATCTATGTATAGTACAAGAAATACCACTACGTTTCCGTCACATCTCTTGTATACACAAGACTCTTCCGGACTTTGAATAAATCCATAAGACTGGATTACCTCATCAAAGCGGATGTTCCATTATCTCGAAGCTTGTTTCAATCCATAAATGGACTGATTAAGCTTGCACACAAGATGCTCTTTGCCCTTTGCAATGATTCCCTCTGGTTGCTTCATATAGATGTTTTCCTCAAGACTTCCATTAAGGTAAGCTGTCTTGACATCCATCTGCCATACCTCATAATCCATATGAAAAGCAATACATAAGAGAATCCGGATAGACTTAAGCATGGCTACAAGAGAAAATGTCTCCTCATAATCGATACCCTCTTTATGAGTATACCCCTTCGCAACAAGCCTTGCTTTGAAGGTCTCAACCTTCCCATCTATTCCTCTCTTTCTTTTGTAGATCCACTTGCATCCAATGGTTTTTACACCATTGGGTGGTTCTACTAGCTCCCAGACCTGATTTGAATCCATAGATTCAATCTCAACATTCATTGCACTTTGCCAAGATACCACATCTTTATCTTGGATTGCCTTGTCATATGTCCAGGGATCAGGTTCATGTTCGCCAGGGACCAAATCAGAAGATTCTCCCAAGAATATGAATCTATCAGGCTGTCTAACAACCCTCCCACTACGATGAGGTATCACTTGTGTATCCTCTGTGACACACGGTGGAGTGACTTATGGTATATCCTCCTGTATCGGTCGTACTGAAGTAGTGACTTCCCCTCTCAATTCCTCCAGAATATTCTTACTCATGGGCTTGTGGTTAATCACATAGTCTTCCTCTAGAAATCTGGCGTTCGTGCGAACGATCACCCTCTGATCTCTAGGACTATAAAATAAACTACCTTTCATTCCTCTAGGATAGCCAACGAACATGCGCACTTCTGTACGAGGTTCCAACTTACCAGCATCTGCCTTCAGCACATGTGTTGGACTCCCCCAAATCCGAATATGTTTAAGACTATGCTTTCGCCTAGTCCACAATTCTATGGGAGTAGAAGGCACTGATTTAGATGGAACCAAGTTCAGAATATACACCGCCGTATCAAGAGCATACCCCCAGAACGAATCTGGCAACTCAGAATAACTCATCATTGATCTAACCATCTCTATAAGAGTCCTATTCCTTCGCTCTGCTACACCATTCTGCTGGGGTGTGCCAGGTGTAGATAATTGGGATTGAATCCCAGCCTCTGATAAGTAATTCCTAAACTCTCCCAAGAGGTACTCACCACCACGATCAGATCGTAGTGTCTTGATACTTTTACCTTAACGTTTCTCCACATCAGCTTTGAATTCTTTGAACTTGTCAAAGCATTCAGACTTGCGGCGCATCAAGTAAATGTATCCATACCTTGAATAATCGTCTATGAAAGAGACGAAATACTCAAAACCACCTCTTGCCTGGATAGACATAGGACCACACAAATCAGAATGAACCAATTCCAACACATCTTTGTCTCTATACCCCTTGGTCTTGAAAGGCCTCTTGGTCATTTTACCTTCCAAGCAAGACTCACAGGTTGGGAAGTCTTCCACCACAATGAACTCAGAGGTCCATCAGCTATCAACCTTTGAATTCTTCTTGGGTTAATATGACCAAGCCTTAGATGCCAAAGATATGTTTGGTTCATCTTTGAAGGTTCTTTTCTCTTATTGGATTTAGAAGATGAGTTATTAACTTCTATTTGCATTGTAGGAGCTTTCGGTTCAAGAGTATATAAATTTCCTATCAATGCACCAGAACAGATAATCTCCCTATTCCTTTTTATAACAACTCTATCATTAAAAGAAATAGAATATCCATCCATAAACAATTTAGAAACTGAAATCAAATTCTTTCTAAATAAAGGTACATAAAGGCAATTTTTAAGAACCAAAACTTTATTCTTCTCAAAAGATAAATAAACATCTCCCACTGCAACAACCGCCACCTTCGTGGCATCGCCCAAGTAAACGATAATCTCCCCCTCAGCCAGTCGTCTGGTTTCCTGGAACTCCTACAAAGTATTGCAGACATGATCAGTGGCTCCCGTATCTACACACCAGGTGCCGGTAGATAACACTGCTAAACATTTTTCAACGACTAGACCAAAAGATATACCTTTGTTCTGCTTCCAGTTGGGGCAGTCCTTCTTCCAGTGTCCAGTCTACTTGGAAGTGAAGCACTTGCCTTTCGGCTTCTTCACTCCTCCCTGAGTTCCTCCCGCCACCTTTGCCCTAGCTTGTTTCTTCTTCTTCTTGCCTTTCGGCTTAGAAGTAGAAACCTTTTGGGCAACCATGGCCTGCACCTGAGCACTCTGACGAAAAAGCCCCTCTGTCGCCTGGAGTTCTGTCAAAAGCTCCGCCAATGAATACAACCTCTTGTTCATGTTATAGTTCAGGCAAAACTGCTCAAAACTCCTAGGTAGAGACTGGAGAATGATATCGACCTTGATTTCCCCATCGATCTCAGCTCCGAGGACTTCCAGCTCATTTAAATGAGCCATCATCTTGAGAACATGATCCCTCACGGGTGTTCCCTCGATCATGGTGGTCATCATCAAGTTCCTCATGGCTTCCTACCTTGCAGCCCGATTCTGGTGTCCGAAAAGCTCTTTGAGATTGAGCATCATGTCATAAGTAGTGGGCATGGCTTGATACTGATGTTGTAGTTGTTGGGGGTTGATCCGTGAGGGGAAACTTCGCTTCCCCTTCACCTCGGTTGCTTGACCATGGTGATCCCTTCAATGTCCCCGGATTAAAAATTTAATCCTAGACAAAAGGGATTCCCAAAGCAACCAAGTCATCATCGTGCTATTCGTTTAGAGAGGTCACTTGAACAAACTAGTTGTTCAAGCGACCATTCTCTATTCTACGAGTAGCCGCGGAATAGACGATGTCCGGATCGCCGGTTTTTGTGTTTATGCTCGGGATCCAAATATTATTTAGCCATTCACAGAAATATATCATGCTCATAAATGAAAAAAAAATATAAACATGTAACATATAAAATTAGAGAATCGATATACCTCTCGATCTTCTAATGTATGTCTTTCCTCCTTTCGGACGTCGTGTGGGCGACGCTCTACCAAAAGTCGAAGCTCCTAGATCACACATCTTCCTTCCTTGCTCATCCAAAGCAAGCGGAAGAATAGAAACAAGGCTCATCTCCTTCCTATGGCCAACCAACAAGCAACAAAAGAAATGCTTGCCGTCGGCCAACAAGGAGAAGGAGATAATGGTGGAAACCGACCAAGACATCAAGGGAAACCCCTTAGTCTTGTTTCCACCACCCAAGGAGAGGGAGAAGGGGTCTTTAGATGCTGTCCAAGGGTTGGAGAAGGTGATATGGGCGCCGGCCACCAAACCATGAAGAAGAAAGGAAGAAACTTTCCTTATTTGGTGCCACCCAAACCTCCTAAACCCTAAGCTTCCAAACCCTAATCCAAGCTCACCTTGTGGTCGGCCATGGAAGTGAGGAAAAAGATTAGGATGAGCTCAAGCCAAGGTAAAGAGGAGAACCATAGTGGCCGGCCAACCCTTAGGAAGAAGAAGAACATCTCCTATAGTTGCCGCCCACCCTTTTCTCCCAAAAACCTAGCCACCCAAACCCTAATCCTAACTTACCTTATATCCGGCCATGGAAGAGGGAAGAAGAATAGGATAAGTTCAAGCTAAGGTAGATAGGAGCAGCATAGTGGCCGGCCAACCCAAGGAAGAAGAAGAACAACCTCCATTAGTTGCCGCCCACCCTTGCTCCAAAACCCTAGCCACCAAACCCAATCCTAAACCAACTAGGATTCCTAGCCACCAAAGGAAGCAAACCCTAATCCCCTCATCCCTTGTGTTCTCCACGCCAACAATCCCTAAGCCACCCTTATATAGAGTTTAGGGATAAGTCTTGGTTTAATCTCCACCATTGGTTCAAGGGATTTAATCTCAACCGTCGGATCTAGAGATTTAATCTCAACCGTCGGATCTTAGAGATTTAATCTCTACCAATGGATCTTAGAGTTTTGTTTCTATCCATTGGATCTAAGCATCATGAGGTGTTAATAGGCTACATTAGGGACCATGAGGAGGAGTTGGGTCTTGGCCACCCATGGATCAAGCCCACATAAAGTCCGATCCACTAATGATGATCCAATCCACTAAAGGTCCATCATTGATCTACCTCACCAACCCCCATATGATAATATGGGCTCCATATATTATTTGTACATTTTCTCCCCGTGTTTAAGATCTCGAATGTCCGTCAATTAATTAATTTACTAACCATTAATTAATCAACATCTAACTCCTTGAGTAGTACCACTCAACCTTTTCATCATGCCGGACCAAGTCCACCTGCAGGGTTTACATGATGAACCTTATGAGCTCCTCAAGGGGACATCATCATCCTAATATATAGGACACGGTTTCCTCCTATAATCAACGGCACACCATATAAATAATATCATCTCCCAACTGACCGAGTCTATCGATTTAATCTATAAATCTCGCCCATTGGTAAATCAAAGAGATGAGTACCAAGTATATGTGCCCGTTATTATATCGGGATTAAGAGCATGTACTAAATAATATCTGAGGTCCGATTCGATTATGTAGTCAGCAATAAATCGAATCACCTCTGTGTCGGTCCTGCTCAATACACACAAAGTGCACTAGTGTGATTCTATGGTCAAGACAAACCAATACCAAATCACACTACAACCATTCCGATGGTTTGTCCAAAGCCATCTCGGTTGTGAGCCTTTACTTATACTTTACAAGGAGCCGATAACATGATCTCCCGTGTGACACCACACACCATGTTATCTACAATGTAAGGTATTAGACAATATTGCATAACCATAAAAATATGCAAACAATGATCATGTGATTCTTATTTCAAAATAAAGATGTTCATACAAAAGAGCTAGGCTTTCAGTATACATCCCAACAGTAGTACATTTGACATAGATGCCAAAATGTAACATTGCACCATCTCATCAGCCTTAATCCACTTCTTATAACTCTCCTTCTCCTTTTCCCCAGAATCATCCGCAGGCTTAGGAGGACACTCTTTGAAGAGTACATATTTGTACTCTTCAGCAGTCAAGACAATGTCAAGATTCCTCTTCCAATCAATATAATTGGGTCCAGTAAGTTTATTTTCTTTCAGTATCACAGCAAGCAGATTGAAAATCATTTTGAAAAACCTAAGAATTACATAGATCAAAACATTAGATTTCAAAAAATTATAGATTCCTCAAACAATAAAATTTTAAAATCAACTAACATCTCAAAACACCGAGAATATCGTATGCCACGATAGTATGGACGTATACGAATTCTACATTTATAAGAGGAGGTTTTACCCATTAATTTTACTATCTTGTCAACCTAACTTTTTGACAAATAAAATTAATAGTTAGTTCCTCTTTGGCCCTACAAATAAAAGCAGTGACTCCGATGGGGAGGATATTCCTATTTGCATCTAAGTGTTCACCATTACTTGGTACCAAGGTAATTATCTCGGGTTATGTGCCTTCCGATGGGGAAGTACATACGCTCCTTAATAATTTTCTATAACTATATTCGACCTTGTGATCCGCAAACAAACTCATCCAATGGGGAGGAAGGCACTCAGAGCCGATGCGCAAGTTTGTTTGCATCATATGTCAAATCATAATGGAGGCCGTGGGAATTTATAAAAATATCCCTCTCCCACTTAGTAATTTAAAATTGAGGAATTTTCCTAGCCTACGACATGCATATCAAACAAAAAGCAATAAATATGGAAAAAATATTTTCCAACTATTTTGACTTTTTTCTCCAATATGCCTCTCGTCGTATCACTATCTCGTTCGCTCGTCCCTACGCCATGTATGAGCCATCCGGAGATCCGAGCTGAGACTAACTATTTTAATTTACATCCATCGATCCTATACTCCTTGAAGGAGTGTACATGAAATCTAGATCGAAAGTAAACTAAAATAAATGATTGGCTAAACAGTGCCATATCTAATTACAAAAATTAAATACAAGCCTCGTCAACCCCAAGGATTCAAATAATATTACACACATGCAATCACATACACACATGACCATAATAGTTGGATCTTATGCCTGCAACCAAAGAGTTAGCCTATGCACATCCTACTATTATCCGACACATAAAATATATGATAAGTGCATAAAATATATGATAAGTGCATAAAATTAACTGAATCCAAAACACACAAAATCGAAAACCGTGGCTCTGATAGCACTTGAAGGTAGGAAACTTCGCTTCCCACTTCAACTCGGTCGCTTGTTCATGGCAATCCCATCTACGTCCCCGAATAAAAAAAAAATTAATCCTAGACAAAGAGGGATTACCCAAGAAACCATTTCATCGTCGTGCTATTCGATTAGAGTGGTCACTTGAACAAACTTATTGTTCAAGCAACCTACCTCTATCCTTCGAATAGCCACGGAATAGACGATGTACGGATCGCCGGTTTTTGTGTTTGTATTCGGGGTCCAAGTAAATTAGCCACATAACAAAATATACAATGTACAAAGAAACAAAAAGAAAGCAAACAAGCATTATACCTCTCGATCTTCTATTATATGTCCTATCCTTCTCTTGGACGTTGTGTGGGTAACGGTCCTCCAAGAGATGAAGCCTCCTAGATCATGATCTTCTTTCCTTGATCACTCTGAACAAGAAGAAATATGGAAACGAAACTCCTCCCTATCTAAAACCGGTCACAAAGTCAAAAGACTTGATGATGCCATTGGCCAAGGAATAGAGGAGGAAGTGGGCGCCGGCCAAGAGCTCCAAGGAACAACCCTTACCCTTGTTTCCACCGGCCAAGGAGAAGAGGAAGAAGAGGTTGACTGCTGGACAAGGTTGAGAAAAGGAAAGGGGAGCCGACCAAAACCCTAGGAAGGAGAATGTCTTGCCGCCTAAGTCTCCACCAAACCCTAGCCGCCCAAAGCTCTCCAAACCCTAGCCGACTAAAGCAATAATCTCCAAGATTGATTGTTGCCGCCCAACCCTTACCCTATATTTATAGAGTTAGGCTTAAGCCTACTTTTAATCTCCACCGTCGGTTCTAGGGATTTAATCTCAACCGTCGAATCTAGAGATTTAATCTCAACCGTCGGATTTAGAGATTTAATCTCCACCGTCGGATCTAGAGTTTTAATTTCCATCATCGGATCTAGACTTCATGAGGGTTTTAATAGGCTACAATAGGGACCATGAGGAGGAGTTGGATCTTGGCCACCCAATGGATCAAGCCCACATAAAGTACGATCCATTAATGATAATCCATTCCACTAGAGGATTATCATTGATCTACCTCACCAACCCCCATAAGTTAATATGGGCTCCATATATTATTTGTACATTTATCTTCCCGTGTTTAAGATCTCGAATGTCCGTCGATTAATTAATTTACTGACAATTAATTAATCAACATCTAACTCGATGAGTAGTACCACTCAATCTTATCATCATGCCGGACCAAGTCCACCTGCAGGGTTTACATGATGAACCTTATGAGTTCCTCAAAGGGACATCATCATCCTAATATATAGGACACGATTTCCTCCTATAATCAACGGCACACCATATAAATAATATCATTTCCCAACTTACCAAGCCTATCGATTTACTCTATAAATCTCGCCCATTGGTAAATAAAAGAAATGAATAATAAGTATATGTACCCATTATTATATCGGAATTAAGAGCATGTACAACATAATACCTAAGGTCCGATTCGATTATGTAGTCAACAATAAATCGAATCACCTCTAAGTCGGTCTTGCTCAATACACACAAAGTATACTAGTGTAATTCAATGGCCAAGACAAACCAATATCAAATCACACTACAACCATTCCAATGGTTTGTCCATAACCATCTAGGTTGTGAGCCTTTACTTATACTTTACAAGGAACCGATAACATGATCTCCCGTGTGACACTACACACCATGTTATCTACAATGCAATGTATTAGACAATATGCATAACCATAAATATGCAAACAATGATCATGTGATTCTTATTTCAAAAATAAAGATGTTTATACAAAAGATACTCTTTTCAGTATACATCCCAACACTAAACAATTAACTTAACCCACCAATTACGATCGTACAACCGACATCAAACCTAAACACAACCACCCCACAACCCTTCACAGTCCTCTCCTACACCCTCCATTCAACACAGCCGACTCCACCTAATACAATTAAAATAAATTGGATAACACCTGAAAATCATGCTATAAATGCTGCTTACCTGCCTTAGAAGTCTCTTGGCAACCCTCTACCTCCTATCCTCTGCTCACCGACTCAACTGGCGTTCACGATCTCTGCCCAACAAGAACCCACGCTCAACCACAGAAATTTACAGCTAGGTATAGTTTTCTTCCAAGATCAAGGAGAGATTCCACTTACCTAGCTCTCGGACAATCGGGCAGAGACAACTCCCAATCAAGCAACAACGAAATCGCTGTCGATCCCCCTGCTCCACGTGAGCACTCGACCAGATCACGCCCAGTAGAGCTTCAATCGGTGCTCTTCCCTAATGCTGGGTTTCCCACCAAGAGAACATCGGTAGCGAGCAGAAGGATCGACGTAGATCTGAGTTGGTGATGACCGCCGCAAGATCAATGAACCTCAAGGAAAGTCGGGCGTCGGGACTGTCCTAGTGGCCGGAGACAAATCGCCTGGCAGCAAAGACGAGAGCAGTGGCAGCTCCATCGATCGAGGTGACAACGACAACCAAGTCGACGCTGCCGGGCGGGGCACACGACAGTGTGCATGCAGCGGCGGTGTGAAGCAGAGGCGTCGACGACGCTTAGGGTTGGTGACGCGAGCGACGGAGAGGAAATGGGCGGCGGACGCGCAACGCATGCGACATGATCGAGGCCGTGGTGTTGGGCAAATCGTGTCCCGGGAGGCCGGCCGGCATTGCGGGCGAGCAGCATCGGTGATGGGGCAGGCAGACGTTAGAGAGATCGCGAGAGATTGTGAGGAATCTGGGTATCAAGAAGAAACAGCGAGGAAGAGGATTGTGAGGTGGAGTCGGGCGTGGTGGAGAGGAAGTTATCGCGAAAGTGAACCGCTCGGGAATAAAAACGACGGCGGCTCGTGCGTTAAGAATGAGGAAACGACCTAGGTTTAAGTTAACACATTTACCCCTCAAAAATTTATATTTCAAATAGGCCCTTTAAAAATCTATTTTTCTTATCCCCGTAAATACCCCGTACAAGCACCGTTTAATTCCCGAAAAAAATCTGGAAAAATTTCAAAAATTCTCCAAAAATCTCAAAAAAAATTTCTAAGATTATTTTCCTAGTTTTGGCCATTTAATTTAGTGTTTAAATTTCAGTATTTAACATTCTCCTCCACTAATAAAATTTTAGTCTCCAAATTTCCTACTCAAGTACGATGAGTAAGCAATACCACACTGCTCAACTTAAGTATTTGAAGAAAATAGCACACCTCAAACGACTAGGTGGGGGTACTGAGCCTTGATATTTTCCTGAAGCTCCCAAGGATCCTCGGTGTGGTGACTCCACCTGACTTTAACAAGCCGCCCAATCATGTTCCGCAACTGTCGCTCCTTGCGACCAAGAATCCGTACCAGAACCTCTTCGTAACTAGCATCAGGTTGAATGGAACCTAACACATCTGACAGAATATGTGTAGGGTCTGACACATTCTTCCTCAGCATGGTCACGTGAAACACATCATGAATACCCGTCAAGGATGGTGGTAGCGCTAGGTGGTAAGTGACTGCTCCGATCCTCTCCAAAATCTTGAACGAACCATTGTACCTTGGAGCTAGCTTACCACGGAGTCCAAATCTCTTCACCCCTTTTTGTGGGTGAAACTCACAAGAATACATGGTCACTAACAGAGAACTCCAGAGGTCTCCGTCTCCGATCAGCATAACTCTTCTGATGACCCTCCACCTCTGCCATCCTTCGTCTAATAGTACAGACCAACTCTGCCTCAGGCTGAGCTCTCTGGGGTCCTAACAACTGGGCCTCCCCAACCTTTTCCCAAAGGGTGGGTGTACAACACTGTCTACTATACAATGCTTCAAACGGTGCCATTCGGATAGCCGAATGATGGCTATTGTTGTAGATGAATTCCACTAATGGAAAGTGGTCCTCCCAGTTGCCCCCGAAATCCATAACACATAACCTCAGCAAATCCTCTAGAGTCTGAATGGTCTGCTCAGACTGTCCATCTGTCCGCGGATGGAATGTCATACTAAAACGAAGCTGTGTGCTTAAGGTCTGATGCAAACTCTGCCAGAATCGAGATGTGAACCGGGGATCTCTATCTGATATAATGCTCAAAGAAACACCATGCAATCTGATGATATCCCGACAATATAACTTTGTCAAACAATCCAAAGAGTCGGTCTTCCGAATCGCTAAGAAGTGCGCGGATTTAGTTAGTCAGTCAACGACTACCCAAATCGCGTCATGGCCTTGACGTGTCCTAGGCAAACCCACCACAAAATCCATGGTAATATGATCCCACTTCCACTCGGGAATAGGAATCCTCTGAAGTCGTCCGGCTGGGCTTTGATGCTCAGCCTTTACCTGTTGACAAACTAGACATCTAGCAACAAAATCTACGATGTCTTTCCTCCTGTCGTTCCACCAATACAAACACCTTAAATCTCGATACATGCGGGTTTCGCTTGGGTGGATCACAAATCGAGAGCGATGAGCCTCCTGAAGTAACTCCTCCATGACTGGGTGAGACTAAGGTATGCATAATCTGCCCCGGAAATAAATAATACCTTCGTCATCTCGGGTGAACTCAGTCTGCTGTCCAGAGGTTATCTGACTGCCAATGAACTGTAAGTACTGATCACCGACCTGAGCCTCTCGGACTCTCGTCCTGATAGATGATTGAACAACCCTGATAACAAGAATGCCCTACTCCTCACCTCTACAAAACAACATAATAACTATTAAGTTCATGCCATATATATGATGGCTTACCTCGTAGTTCTTTAAATTGTCGTAAGCTTAAGATACATCTTATTCAATAGGATCGGAATCGCTACGATCCCTGAAATGATGCATCCATGTACACTACCCTTCCATCCACACCAGAATGATTAATCAACACTGGCGTAAAAGTCAACCATCATCTGAGCCCTGAAACTAGTTTCACAAGCTTCAGACCAAGTAAATTCCATCACCTTCCTGGTCCAACCAGTCAACGATGTAGTACCGCTAGAGAATCCTATCCATATCTATGGTAATAATCAAATCAATACCAGGAAACCACCATCTATGGCGATCGAGTGCACAACTCCAACTACCACCCTCAACAGTGGCCAAGTTACGCAACTCCAATGACCACAACTGATCCAATCGTGTCCAGAATACACGACTTCCCAAATCCCTAGATGACTAAGTCGTCAATAAGTCTAACAAGATAATCAAAAGCTCATACAATTCATACCAAGTATGAAATTGTCGTCGCTACACACCTGCATTCTCTTTACTCTAGGCTGATGATATAACAATCATCACAACGACAATGATAATTATATGACACCATGTCACTACAATATCATCACACCAGTCATAAATCAATCCTAGAGTATACCCAAGTGTCCTATAGCTGATCTAAATAGATCCTCTATCCACAATGAAAGATATTCATTTCCTTCCACAACTACCGCATTCTATCATCGATAATTGATGCATAATCTCAAAGTTCCATCTCTCTTTTAACAAAGAGTTCTGGATCTTCTCTGGAAGAAATTCTGGGATAGATAAATATCCCATCCAACACCTCCTATAATAGGGTAAAATGATCTTTCATCATCTCGACCAGTGTAGGTATACATGCCTTATTCATAACCAAATCACTAATAGTAGGGACTGATATTCTCTGAGGGTTTACTTCTTGTCCTTTAAATTGGTGGCTAGCTGGCCAAATCCCTAGCTTCCTAATTCGACATCAGTCGGCTCCTCTAAAGAGTCCGTACTTCTGAAATCATCATTAAGTTCCGCGAGGTCAATATGTTGTCGACCTCGTCCACGACCCTGAGTAGGGGCAATTTCACTAGGTAGCATTTCCTACAATGAGTAAGTATCTAACAAGAACATAATGACAACTTCCTATTACATAAGAAAAGTACAGTAACCACTAAAGACAATACTTTTCCTATAGCTCAGAGATATCCTTCAGCTTGCCTGGTCCCAAAACACGAGAACTCCCAAAAATCCAAGGAAAAGATAATCCTCGAAACACAAAACCCATGAATCCAAAATCGCAAACCAATAAAATTGTCACACCTCGAGGGCATATCTGTCATCCAAATGACGGAGGAGCCCCATAGTGACAATATTCAGAAATACATGGACCAGATCTGGCAAAAACCTCGAAATAATAATAAAAATATAAGTATTTTATTAACTGCATGCATGCACGACTAAACATATATCAATTAAAGTAAAATAGTTTTATGACACCAAATCAAATTGTGACAAAATCCAAAGTGCATAAACAAAATGCAATTCCGATAAAGTAAATAAAGCGACATCTCGATGATGCAGTGGGACAAGCACGGCAAGGAACTCTCTGAGTGACACGAAGGTAGGTCAACAGGACACGTCCTCCATCAGCTAACCTAGAGGATAAGTGAGGAGGGGGTGAGTACAACCACTCAGTGGATGGATAGACAATAGTGCATAATCATAATGCACCTAATGGAAGTCAAAGGGAACGAACTAGAGTAACCCAACCCTCAGAGTACCAATATCAGTCTGCAACTAACCTGATCAACAGTATAACAAATATACCCACAACAGACACAACCACTGCAATCTACAAGCAGTGCACATCCAGATACCACGATAAAGCCTCGTGGCTCTCGAGGTAATACAAAGGGAACTATCTATGAGCTACCGCGAACGGAACTCGTGGGTCGACAATCAATATACTCAGCACTGTCTACGCGCAACTACATGCTACCATGAATGAGACTTGTGGGTAGACAGGCAGTAGAAAGACTCAATGTCTTTGGGCAACGACATGCTACCATGAATGGGTCTCGTGGGCAGATAGCGTATATAGATATATAGTTATTGACTGCACGCAACAACATGCTACCACTAATGGGTCGCATGGGCAGTCGATTATCCTAGGTTGTTAAGCCTAGGGTTATCCAATACATCTAGCATAGAACGACTATCAACGTCGACAAAGATCATTGATCTACAATTAAACCCATTGAGGTGGTCAAGCGAGGGTTTCAACACCTCTAATACGAAATGTTTACCAAGGTCGGTAAAGACCATCAACTTATAAATAAAAACGTCAAGATGGTTAAGTCTAGGGTTCCAACCCTTCTAACATAAACGATTATCAAGGTCGATAAAAATCATAAGTCCACTAATAATCACGTCGAGACGATTAATCATAGAGTTTCGTCCCATCTAACAGGAAACGTCTATCAAGGCCAATAAGGACAACAAATCTACTAACAATCCTGGCAAGAGGGTTAAGCCTAAATTATATCATTTCTACCAATTCAATCATGCATGCCACAACATGCTACCACGAATAGATCTCACCCAAGCTAGGTTTTCAATACACGTTACTCCTAAGGGTTTTGTGAGATGAGAATTTATTTTTATCTTAATTAAATTTAATGAGCATTTTCAAAGTTTTTAATCTTGTGTTAGATTCAAGCTTAGATTGAGATAGTCAAGTAGGTTTTTCTAGCATTGACTTCTAGGTCATGGCGAGGCACATGGCCTTCTTGGATATCGGAGCAATGACCACTTCCTAGAAAAAGTCAATGAAGGAATCAAGTACTTGATTCACTTTGGACTAAGCCTTGGTCTAACTAGTCAAAGACTTAGTGAGTTAGCTTCACTCAGTTCAACTCGACTTAGTGCACCAGGTTGTGGCGAGGCACATGACCTTCTTGGATATCGGAGCAACGACCACATCCTAGACATGCACTTCGAATAGCTTTCCTAACTTACTATCAGTTCACTTCATCTTAGTACTAGGTTGTTCAAGTTTAAACTACTTTGTTTCCTATCTAGTCCATTCTAAATTAAGCAAGTAAAGTAAACTAAGGCATGTAAGAGTTCAACTAAACAAGGAAACAAGCAAAGTGTTAGCTCCCCCTAAGTGATAGCTAGGTTGAGTTTTGTTCACTAAGTGAACTTGACTCTTGGGAACCCAAAATTATTTTGGTCCAACTTGGTCGACTAAGCTAGACTTAGGAACCCATGCTTGGACTTGATTCTTAGCATTTCGACTAAGTAATGACATGTATGATTTATAGGAGGATTTAGGTTTATGTCCGAGTCCGAACTTGTTGTACACGGCTTGCTGGGATCCAAACATCATGTTGATGTTAGTGCAATGAACCCGTGATATAGGTTTTGATGTGTGTGGCAAAGGGTTTAAGTTAGGATAATTGGATTTGATATGTGTGTTGGAGTCTTGCAGGACTTAGTAATTCGCACATTTACGTATTGCTCACCAAGGAAGTGTAATTTTCGCGATTCCTTTGAGTGGGTGAAGGATGATGGCTTTTCGTAAGTAGCCTAGGGCATCAGGACATGAATGAGATGACTTGAAGCGAAGCCAAGGAAGCAGACTTCGAGGGAAAGAGATGCGAAGGAGCATTGCAGAGCCATGATCTTTGTAGGGGCGTGGCCGAGCGAAGAGAGCTTGACAAGGGACTTGGTGAGATGAATGGGGTGAATTGTAAGTAGCTCATTAGGTGAACTTGGCCGAATGGCTGAGTCTCGGAGGCTCGACCGCAAGGGTTGAGGTTTACCTGACCGCCGAAAGCTCAAACGAATATTAAGTTTGAGTTTCACCGCGACCGATCATGCAATGTCATGGCGATCCATTGCTCTAAGTCAACGAGTTCGATTGGTGTTGAATTCTTGATCAAGTCGACATCATTTTCTCAAGAAGCGATTGATTGATCGCCGCTGCGACGCGAAGCTAGTCGAGCTCGCGGGTCACTCGACTGGAAGTCGACATCAGTCGACTGATCATGTGACTATTGGAGAATCGGACGTGGATCCCGCAAATCCGGCTTGGTCAGAAGCCGTTGGAGTCGGCATCAGTCGACTGATGAAAGCATCAGTCGACTGATAGTGCTCAACGGGATGAATTGCTTCCTCTCTATAAAAAGAGAGGGTGGGGGCTTATAGAGGGTTAATCTTCATGCTCAAAACATTCTACTAAGTGCCCCACAAAGCTCAAACTCTTCTAGTTTTCCTTCATATTTATTGTAAAAGAAGGAGTGATCTCTTGTTGTAAAGGTTTACCTCCACCTTGCTTGGGCTAAAGGGAGAGACCAATAGTGGATTGGTTGCGGAGTGATTCACCGGGGACGAATCGAACCATGGATTAGCGGCGAGGCTGTGAACCACATTATATTATTTGTTAGCATTGTTTATCTTTTGTTTTTGTCTTAATTGTCTTAGCTTTATTTCCATTGTGATAACCTTTAATTGTAGACGATTAAGCAAGAGATAGAATTCCATCATCGTACGTTAAAGGCTATTCACCCCCCCTCTTGTCGGCCAACATCGATCCCCTACAAGTGGTATCAGAGCCAAGAAAGCTTGTCGAGGACTAACCGCCACAACAAGCACAATCAAAGATGGTCGGCTCCAATATTCACCCACCAAAGTTTGAAGGAGAATTCTCTTGGTGGAAGAAGAGAATGGAGATATTTTTCGAAACTGATTTTGAAATTTTATTAATAATGTAAAATGGTTTCGAGGTACCCAAGGATGGAGAGGGGAAGCCAATCGAGAAGTCTAGATGGACTAAAAAGCAAAGGGAAGAGTACCTAGCAAACTCAAAGGCAAAGCACAATCTCTACAATGTACTCCCCCAACAAGAAGTAAATCGAATTGGAGAGTGTGCAAGTGCTAAAGATATGTGGGTAACGCCCGTAAAATTATAAACTATGCCAAGTGATTATATAGGTTTTAAGGCCATAAAAGGTTTAGAATAAAATAAAATAAACGATGGTTATAGGTAGGATTTGAACCATGAACCTCCTAATAGGGAGGTAGCCTTGACACCACTAGTCCCTAGGATAATTTATGGATAAGATATATAAAGAATGTACAAGACCATAGGATGATTCATGGATAAGATATATAAAGAATATACAAAGAATATAGATGGGAAGATGAGGAGAGTGTTCATTCCCTAGGTATTAAAAAGGAGAATTAAGAAAAGAGAGGAAGTAAAACCCCACTTTCCTTCTTCATTCTCCTTCTTCCTAATCCTTGGCCGAATTCCCCATTTCCCTTTCCTCCCTTTTCATCTCAAGCTCTAGAAATTTTATAATATTTTTGTATAGAATTTAATTTCATGTCTAGGAGATTATATATGGAATCTTGGAAAAAAAATGATGATAAAAGAATAAAAAGTGGAGAGGTGAGGTTTGAACCTTAAACCTCTTGGTGAGAGTTAACTCTTACCATGCATGTGATGACCAAGTGCTCAGCAGTAGCTTACTGTTGGAGAAAGAGGAGAAATTGTAGATGAGTGTGAGGAGGGTAAAATGAAGAGGCATGAAAAGAGAAGAGACACTTCTCTTCCTCCCTTTATAAATAGGAGTGAAAATCCCATTTGGCCACTTCTTCTTCCCTCTTCTCTTCTTCTTCCTCACCGAAACCCATCTTCTCCCTTTTCATTTTCCAAAATTCATCCAAGCAAGGAGAAGGCTAGTTCTTGGCTTCCATAAGGTCATCTACCAACTAAAAGCAAGCGAAGGATGTAAGATTCCCTCACCTCCAGTATATTAGTTTTGTAGGACATGTTACATGAAAGAAGTATGAAGTTTGTAGCCCTATATGTTTCGGCCAACCAAGGCTTTTGGGGTTAGGGTTGCATGGAAATGATTCTAAGGATATGATCATAGATTGTATGCTTCAAGTAGGAATTTTTAGGTGTCAAAAGTCCAAGATTATAGGCCTACAAGTTTCGGCCAACCAAGGCTTTTGGGGTTAGGGTTGCATGGAAATGATTCTAAGGATATGATCATAGATTGTATGCTTCAAGTAGAAATTTTTAGATGTCAAAAGTCCAAGATTATAGCCCTACATGTTTCGGCCAATCAAGGCTTTTGGGGTTAGGGTTGCATGGAAATGATTCTAAGGATATGATTATAGATTGTATCCTTCAAGTAGGAATTTTTAGGTGTCAAAAGTCCAAGATTATAGCCCTACATGTTTCGGCCAACCAAGGCTTTTGGGGTTAGGGTTGCATGGAAATGATTCTAAGGATATGATCATAGATTGTATGCTTCAAGTAGGAATTTTTAGGTGTCAAAAGTCCAAGATTAAAGCCCTACATGTTTCGGCCAACCAAGGCTTTTGGGGTTAGGGTTGCATGAACTTGATTCTAAGGTTATGTTCATAGATTGTATGCTTCAAGTAGGAATTTTTAGGTGCCAAAAATCCAAGTTTATAGCCATACATGTTTCGGCCAACCTTGGGGTTAGGGATAGGGTTTCATGAAAACACCCCCCCTTATGAAGTATGTTATGTTGTATGCCTACATGAATGAATTTAGGTGACAAGAATCAAATTTTAGTACCCCCTACATGTTTCGGCCAACCATGGGGTTAGGGCTAGGGTTTCATGAAAACACTCCCTTTATGAAGTTATGTTATGTGGATGATTTTAATATGCCATGAATTATGCTTAGGTGATGAACATGTTTATGATTTTAATATGTCATGAATTATGCCTATGTGATGAATATGTTTACAAATCAATATGCCATGAAGTGATGAACATGTTTATGATGTAATATGCCATGAAATATGCCTATGTGATGAACATGTTTTATGATTTAAAATGCCAAGAAATATGTTTATGAAATATGCCTATGTGATGAACATGTTTTATGATTTAAAATGCCAAGAAATATGTTTATGAAATATGCCTATGTGATGAACATGTTTATGATGTAATATGCCATGAAAAATGCCTATGTGATGAACATGTTTTATGATTTAATATGCCATGAATATGCCTATGAAATATGCTTATGTGATAAACATGTTTCTGCTTTAGGACCCCTTTAGGGTACTCTTATGTTATGAATGCATGTATGCTATGAAATGTCTAAGATGGAGATTCTTCCCTTTCAAGTAGGGATTAAGAGCTCTCCTTATGATAAGATAAGATGGAGATGCTTCCCTTTCAAGTAGGGATTAAGAGCTCTCCTTATGATAAGATAAGATGGAGATGCTTCCCTTTCAAGTAGGGATTAAGAGCTCTCCTTATGATAAGACAAGATTGAGATGCTTCCCTGTTTATGTTGGGGATTAAGAGCATTCTTTATGATATGACAAGAAAGAAAGGAATTAAGTATTTTACTTTGTAAGAGGTTAAGTACCCGACCCGTCAGGTGGTCATTAATCAAATCCATAGGGACATAAGAAGACGTAAGAGGTCTTGCCCTGGTAAGACGTAAGAGGTCTTGCTCTAGTAGGTGTGGTGGCTCGCTACTGACCTATTAGGAGCAGCGCATTATGTGGTACTTAACACAGGCCCCCCAATCAAGTTATGATTATGTTAAAGTACCTATATGTATATGTTTTGAAAAGAAAGGACTTTTATGAATGCTTCTGTTAAGTTTAAGAATGCTTATGATTATGTCCCTGATGCTTGTCTATAATTTATGAAATTATGAATGCTTATGTCAAGTTTGAGAACGCTTATGATTATGTCCCTGATGCTTGTCTATGATGTATGAAATTATGAATGGTTATGTTAAGTTTAAGAATGCTTATGATTATGTCCCTGATGCTTGTCTAGGATTTATGGAATTATGAATGCTTATGTTAAGTTTAAGAATGCTTATGATTATGATCTTTATGCATGTTAGAATTGAGGAAATTATGAATGCTTATGTTAAGTTTAAGAATGCTTATGATTATGACCTTTATGGATGTTAGAATTGAGGAAATTATGAATGCTTATGTCAAGTTTAAGAATGCTTATGATTATGTCCTTTATGCTTGTTTAGGGTTGATGATGCCATGAATGCTTATGGTTTAATGTATGCCCTGCTTAGATTTAATTATGTTTAGCATGCTATGTAAATTGTATGCCATGATTATGTTTTCATTACGTTGGTAAGTTGATGCATAGTGTTGTTATGAAATACTTATGCTATTTATGCTAGTATGCTCCTGCTTTCTATTTGTTTGATGAAGTTTGTGGCTTTTGTGAGTAGGCAAGAATCTTACTAAGCTATATGCTTATAGTTTATGTTGTCCATATACTGTAGATAAAGGAAACATGAACTAAGAGGAAGTAGCAGGAGGGGCCAAGTGTGTGTGATAGTGGCATGGTGGAAAATGACCCTATTACTATCTGCTTATATTTATATGCTCCTTGAACACCTTAAGACATTTACTTCCGCTTATAAGACTTGAGATTTATTAGTACCATGTTGAGTGTTGCTTAGTTAAGTTACTGTTCAATTACTTATAAAAGTTTGATATGATAGAACTCATGAATAGATCTTCATGTTATGCATGTGGTAAAATGAGATAAGATATGGAACATGCCAAATTATGAATATGAAATGTGATGCATGTTATAAAAGAAGCTATGATATGTTAACATGCTAATTATGAATATGATGTGTGATGCATGCATAAAAGAAGGTTTAGGTCATGATAACATGTCTAAGTATGTAGATTGTGAAATGATCCCTATACGTTATGATATATATATAAAAAAGAAAATGTAGCGCCGCCCTGAGAGCAGATAAGGGCGGGCACTACAGGTTGGTATCAGAGCGGGTTCACCTTTCCACTATCACACATCAAGCCTCCATCCTGCTATTTCCAAGTAAGTAACTTTATGCATACCTAAGTTTCTTTTATAATGAAGAATGTCTTCTATCTAGATAGGAATAATACCTCATCATGTTTTAGTAGAATGGAATCACACTTGTGATTTAGATAGAAATAATACCTCATCATGTTTTAGTAGAATGGAATCACACTTGTGATTTAGATAGAAATAATACCTCATCATGTTTTAGTAGAATGGAATCACACTTGTGATTTAGATAGAAATAATACCTCATCATGTTTTAGTAGAATGGAATCACACTTGTGATTTAGATAGAAATAATACCTCATCATGTTTTAGTAGAATGGAATCAAACTTGTGATTTAGATAGAAGTAATACCTCATCATGTTTTAGTAGAATGGAATCACACTTGTGATTTAGATAGAAATAATACCTCATCATGTTTTAGTAGAATGGAATCACACTTGTGATTTAGATAGAAATAATACCTCATCATGTTTTAGTAGAATGGAATCACACTTGTGATTTAGATAGAAATAATACCTCATCATGTTTTAGTAGAATGGGATCACACTTGTGACTTAGATAGAAATAATACCTCATCATGTTTTAGTAGAATGGAATCACACTTGTGACTTAGATAGTAATGATACTTTACCATGCTTTATATGATGGAAACATGCTTCTAACCTATAAATACAACTAGAAAGGATACCTTACCTCGTTCATGATAAGGAATGTTTAGATGCATGTATATGAGTAGAAATTGTAATAATACCTTAATTATTTATTCATCACTTAGATAACATGGATGGGAGACGTAGTAATAGAGGGAAGGAATCAGTACCCCCACTAGAGTTGATGCATGTGGTTACCGAGCTACAGCGTCAAGTCACAGAACAACAACAAGTAATAAATGCTTTAATGAACCAGCGAGGAAACCAGTAGTTAGAAATAAAGCAAGGTTAGTTTTAGTCAAGTCGAAGGATTAGATTACGATGAAACCTATGCCTCCGTAGCTAGACTAGAATCCAACTGAATGTTGTTAGCCTACGCTGCCCATCGAGGATTTAAGTTATGTCAAATGGATGTCAAGTCAGCATTTTTTAATGGACTTATTAAGGAAGAGGTGTACGCTAGCCAACCCCCAGGATTCGAAAGCCTAGATAAACCCGACCGAAGACGGCTTTCCGAACAAGATACGAACATTATGAGTTCGTAGTTATGCCTTTCGGAGTGTCGAGTGCACGTGCGAGGTTTATGGATCTGATGAATCGGGTCTTCTCAGCATCTCTCGACAAATTTGTGATCGTCTTCATCGACGATATACTGATATAATCGAGAACCCAAGAAGAGCACGCCGAACACCTGAATACGATTTTGCGATTCTTGAGCTATGCAAAATTCTCCAAATGCGACATCAAGTTTCATACTCAATGGAACAACTAGCTCAGTTGTATGTTGAGGAGGTGATCAAATTGCATAGAGTTCATAAGACCAGGTGATCGAGCCACAAACGGTACAAGTTCAAGAAGATTTAAGTTATGAAAATCGGTCTATTCGGATGATAGATCGAGAAATCATGAAATAGAGAACCAAAGAAGTACCCTTAGTGAAAGTCATATGGCAAAAAAATAAAAAGTTTGAAGAAGCAACTTAGGAACGCGAGGATGACATGAAATAAAAGTATCCAGAGTTGTTCTAAGTTTCGAGGACGAAACTTTTATAGGTATGAAGGATTGTAACGCCCGTAAAATTATAAACTATGCCAAGTGATTATATAGGTTTTAAGGCCATAAAAGGTTTAGAATAAAATAAAATAAACGATGGTTATAGGTAGGATTTGAATCATGAACCTCCTAATAGGGAGGTAGCCTTGACACCACTAGACCCTAGGATAATTTATGGATAAGATATATAAAGAATGTACAAGACCATAGGATGATTCATGGATAAGATATATAAAGAATATACAAAGAATATAGATGGGAAGATGAGGAGAGTGTTCATTCCCTAGGTATTAAAAAGGAGAATTAAGAAAAGAGAGGAAGTAAAACCCCACTTTCCTTCTTCATTCTCCTTCTTCCTAATCCTTGGCCGAATTCCCCATTTACCTTTCCTCCCTTTTCATCTCAAGCTCTAGAAATTTTATAATAATTTTTGTATAGAATTTAATTTCATGTGTAGGAGATTATATATGGAATCTTGGAAAAAAAATGATGATAAAAGAATAAAAAGTGGAGAGGTGAGGTTTGAACCTTAAACCTCTTGGTGAGAGTTAACTCTTACCATGCATGTGATGACCAAGTGTTTAGCAGTAGCTTACTGTTGGAGAAAGAGGAGAAATTGTAGATGAGTGTGAGGAGGGTAAAATGAAGAGGCATGAAAAGAGAAGAGGCACTTCTCTTCCTCCCTTTATAAATAGGAGTGAAAATCCAATTTGGCCACTTCTTCTTCCCTCTTCTCTTCTTCTTCCTCACCGAAACCCATCTTCTCCCTTTCCATTTTCCGAAATTCATCCAAGCAAGGAGAAGGCTAGTTCTTGGCTTCCATAAGGTCATCTACCAACTAAAAGCAAGCGAAGGATGTAAGATTCCCTCACCTCCAGTATATTAGTTTTGTAGGACATGTTACATGAAAGAAGTATGAAGTTTGTAGCCCTATATGTTTCGGCCAACCAAGGCTTTTGGGGTTTGGGTTGCATGGAAATGATTCTAAGGATATGATCATAGATTGTATGCTTCAAGTAGGAATTTTTAGGTGTCAAAAGTCCAAGATTATAGCCCTACATGTTTCGGCCAACCAAGGCTTTTGGGGTTAGGGTTGCATGGAAATGATTCTAAGGATATGATCATAGATTGTATGCTTCAAGTAGGAATTTTTAGGTGTCAAAAGTCCAAGATTATAGCCCTACATGTTTGACCAAGGCTTTTGGGGTTAGGGTTGCATGGAAATGATTCTAAGGATATGATCATAGATTGTATGCTTAAAGTAGGAATTTTTAGGTGTCAAAAGTCCAAGATTATAACCCTACATGTTTCGGCCAACCAAGGCTTTTGGGGTTAGGGTTGCATGGAAATGATTCTAAGGATATGATCATAGATTGTATGCTTCAAGTAGGAATTTTTAGGTGTCAAAAGTCCAAGATTAAAGCCCTAAATGTTTCGGCCAACCAAGGCTTTTGGGGTTAGGGTTGCATGAACTTGATTCTAAGGTTATGTTCATAGAATGTATGCTTCAAGTAGGAATTTTTAGGTGCCAAAAATCCAAGTTTATAGCCATACATGTTTCGGCCAACCTTGGGGTTAGGGCTAGGGTTTCATGAAAACACCCCCCTTATGAAGTATGTTATGTTGTATGCCTACATGAATGAATTTAGGTGACAAGAATCAAATTTTAGTACCCCCTACATGTTTCGGCCAACCTTGGGGTTAGGGCTAGGGTTTCATGAAAACACTCCCTTTATGAAGTTATGTTATGTGGATGATTTTAATATGCCATGAATTATGCTTAGGTGATGAACATGTTTATGATTTTAATATGTCATGAATTATGCCTATGTGATGAATATGTTTACGATTCAATATGCCATGAAGTGATGAACATGTTTATGATGTAATATGCCATGAAATATGCCTATGTGATGAACATGTTTTATGATTTAAAATGCCAAGAAATATGTTTATGAAATATGCCTATGTGATGAACATGTTTTATGATTTAAAATGCCAAGAAATATGTTTATGAAATATGCCTATGTGATGAACATGTTTATGATGTAATATGCCATGAAATATGCCTATGTGATGAACATGTTTTATGATTTAATATGCCATGAATATGCCTATGAAATATGCTTATGTGATAAACATGTTTATGCTTTAGGACCCCTTTAGGGTACTCTTATGTTATGAATGCATGTATGCTATGAAATGTCTAAGATGGAGATGCTTCCCTTTCAAGTAGGGATTAAGAGCTCTCCTTATGATAAGATAAGATGGAGATGCTTCCCTTTCAAGTAGGGATTAAGAGCTCTCCTTATGATAAGATAAGATGGAGATGCTTCCCTTTCAAGTAGGGATTAAGAGCTCTTCTTATGATAAGACAAGATTGAGATGCTTCCCTGTTTATGTTGGGGTTTAAGAGCATTCTTTATGATATGACAAGAAAGAAAGGAATTAAGTATTTTACTTTGTAAGAGGTTAAGTACCCGACCCGTCAGGTGGTCGTTAATCAAATCCATAGGGACATAAGAAGACGTAAGAGGTCTTGCCCTGGTAAGACGTAAGAGGTCTTGCTCTAGTAGGTGTGGTGGCTCGCTACCCCAGCCTATTAGGGAACGCGCATTATGTGGTACTTAACCTGGGGCCCCCCATTCAAGTTATGATTATGTTAAAGTACCTATATGTATATGTTTTGAAAAGAAAGGATTTTTATGATTCCTTCTGTTAAGTTTAAGAATGCTTATGATTATGTCCCTGATGCTTGTCTATGATTTATGAAATTATGAATGCTTATGTCAAGTTTGAGAATGCTTATGATTATGTCCCTGATGCTGGTCTATGATGTATGAAATTATGAATGCTTATGTTAAGTTTAAGAATGCTTATGATTATGTCCCTGATGCTTGTCTAGGATTTATGGAATTACGAATGCTTATGTTAAGTTTAAGAATGCTTATGATTATGATCTTTATGCATGTTAGAATTGAGGAAATTATGAATGCTTATGTAAAGTTTAAGAATGCTTATGATTATGACCTTTATGCATGTTAGAATTGAGGAAATTATGAATGCTTATGTCAAGTTTAAGAATGCTTATGATTATGTCCTTTATGCATGTTTAGGGTTGATGATGCCATGAATGCTTATGGTTTAATTTATGCCCTGCTTAGATTTAATTATGTTTAGCATGCTATGTAAATTGTATGCCATGCTTATGTTTTCATTACGTTGGTAAGTTGATGCATAGTGTTGTTATGAAATACTTATGCTATTTATGCTAGTATGCTCCTGCTTTCTATTTGTTTGATGAAGTTTGTGGCTTTTGTGAGTAGGCAAGAATCTTACTAAGCTATATGCTTATAGTTTATGTTGTCCATATACTGTAGATAAAGGAAACATGAACTAAGAGGAAGTAGCAGGAGGGGCCAAGTGTGTGTGATAGTGGCATGGTGGAAAATGACCCTATTACTATCTGCTTATATTTATATGCTCCGTGAACACCTTAAGACATTTGCTTCCGCTTATAAGACTTGAGATTTATTAGTACCATGTTGAGTGTTGCTTAGTTAAGTTACTGTTCAATTACTTATAAAAGTTTGATATGATAGAACTCATGAATAGATCTTCATGTTATGCATGTGGTAAAATGAGATAAGATATGGAACATGTCAAATTATAAATATGAAATGTGATGCAAGTTTTAAAAGAAGCTATGATATGTTAACATGCTAATTATGAATATGATGTGTGATGCATGCATAAAAGAAGGTTTAGGTCATGATAACATGTCTAAGTATGTAGATTGTGAAATGATCCCTATACGTTATGATATATAAAAAAAAAGAAAATTTAGCGCCACGAGGCGAATAAGGGCCAGGCGCTATCGTGAGTTCTTTCCACTATCACACATCAAGCCTCCATCCTGCTATTTCCAAGTAAGTAACTTTATGCATACCTAAGTTTCTTTTATAATGAAGAATGTCTTCTATCTAGATAGGAATAATACCTCATCATGTTTTAGTAGAATGGAATCACACTTGTGATTTAGATAGAAATAATACCTCATCATGTTTTAGTAGAATGGAATCACACTTGTGATTTAGATAGAAATAATACCTCATCATGTTTTAGTAGAATGGAATCACACTTGTGATTTAGATAGAAATAATACCTCATCATGTTTTAGTGGAATGAAATCACACTTGTGATTTAGATAGAAATAATACCTCATAATGTTTTAGTAGAATGGAATCAAACTTGTGATTTAGATAGAAGTAATACCTCATCATGTTTTAGTAGAATGGAATCACACTTGTGATTTAGATAGAAATAATACCTCATCATGTTTTAGTAGAATGGAATCACACTTGTGATTTAGATAGAAATAATACCTCATCATGTTTTAGTAGAATGGAATCACACTTGTGATTTAGATAGAAATAATACCTCATCATGTTTTAGTAGAATGGGATCACACTTGTGACTTAGATAGAAATAATACCTCATCATGTTTTAGTAGAATGGAATCACACTTGTGACTTAGATAGTAATGATACTTTACCATGCTTTATATGATGGAAACATGCTTCTAACCTAGAAATACAACTAGAAAGGATACCTTACCTCGTTCATGATAAGGAATGTTTAGATGCATGTATATGAGTAGAAATTGTAATAATACCTTAATTATTTATTCATCACTTAGATAACATGGATGGGAGACGTAGTAATAGAGGGAAGGAATCAGTACCCCCACCAGATTTGATGCATGTGGTTACCGAGCTACAGCCTCAAGTCACAGAACAACAACAAGTAATAAATGCTTTAATGAACCAGCGAGGAAACCAGTAGTTAGAAATAAAGCAAGGTTAGTTTTAGTCAAGTCGGAGGATTAGATTACGATGAAACCTATGCCTCCGTAGCTAGACTAGAATCCAACTGAATGTTGTTAGCCTACGCTGCCCATCGAGGATTTAAGTTATGTCAAATGGATGTCAAGTCAGCATTTTTTAATGGACTTATTAAGGAAGAGGTGTACGCTAGCCAACCCCCAGGATTCGAAAGCCTAGATAAACCCGACCGAAGACGGCTTTCCGAACAAGATACGAACATTATGAGTTCGTAGTTATGCCTTTCGGAGTGTCGAGTGCACGTGCGAGGTTTATGGATCTGATGAATCGGGTCTTCTCAGCATCTCTCGACAAATTTGTGATCGTCTTCATCGACGATATACTGATATAATCGAGAACCCAAGAAGAGCACGCCGAACACCTGAATACAGTTTTGCAGATTCTTGAAGCAAATGCAAAATTCTCCAAATCTGGCAATCAAGTATCATACTCAATGGAACAACTAGCTCAGTTGTATGTTGAGGAGGTGATCAAATTGCATAGAGTTCATAAGACCAGGTGATCGAGCCACAAACGGTACAAGTTCAAGAAGATTTAAGTTATGAAAATCGGTCTATTCGGATGATAGATCGAGAAATCAAGAAATAGAGAACCAAAGAAGTACCCTTAGTGAAAGTCATATGGCAAAAAAATAAAAAGTTTGAAGAAGCAACTTAGGAACGCAAGGATGACATGAAATAAAAGTATCCAGAGTTGTTCTAAGTTTCGAGGACGAAACTTTTATAGGTATGAAGGATTGTAACGCCCGTAAAATTATAAACTATGCCAAGTGATTATATAGGTTTTAAGGCCATAAAAGGTTTAGAATAAAATAAAATAAACGATGGTTATAGGTAGGATTTGAACCATGAACCTCCTAATAGGGAGGTAGCCTTGACACCACTAGACCCTAGGATAATTTATGGATAAGATATATAAAGAATGTACAAGACCATAGGATGATTCATGGATAAGATATATAAAGAATATACAAAGAATATAGATGGGAAGATGAGGAGAGTGTTCATTCCCTAGGTATTAAAAAGGAGAATTAAGAAAAGAGAGGAAGTAAAACCCCACTTTCCTTCTTCATTCTCCTTCTTCCTAATCCTTGGCCGAATTCCCCATTTCCCTTTCCTCCCTTTTCATCTCAAGCTCTAGAAATTTTATAATAATTTTTGTATAGAATTTAATTTCATGTCTAGGAGATTATATATGGAATCTTGGAAAAAAAATGATGATAAAAGAATAAAAAGTGGAGAGGTGAGGTTTGAACCTTAAACCTCTTGGTGAGAGTTAACTCTTACCATGCATGTGATGACCAAGTGCTCAGTGATAGCTTCTTTGTTGGAGAAAGAGGAGAAATTGTAGATGAGTGTGAGGAGGGTAAAAAGAAGAGGCATGAAAAGAGAAGAGGCACTTCTCTTCCTCCCTTTATAAATAGGAGTGAAAATCCCATTTGGCCACTTCTTCTTCCCTCTTCTCTTCTTCTTCCTCACCGAAACCCATCTTCTCCCTTTCCATTTTCCGAAATTCATCCAAGCAAGGAGAAGGCTAGTTCTTGGCTTCCATAAGGTCATCTACCAACTAAAAGCAAGCGAAGGATGTAAGATTCCCTCACCTCCAGTATATTAGTTTTGTAGGACATGTTACATGAAAGAAGTATGAAGTTTGTAGCCCTATATGTTTCGGCCAACCAAGGCTTTTGGGGTTAGGGTTGCATGGAAATGATTCTAAGGATATGATCATAGATTGTATGCTTCAAGTAGGAATTTTTAGGTGTCAAAAGTCCAAGATTAAAGCCCTACATGTTTCGGCCAACCAATGCTTTTGGGGTTAGGGTTGCATGAACTTGATTCTAAGGTTATGTTCATAGAATGTATGCTTCAAGTAGGAATTTTTAGGTGCCAAAAATCCAAGTTTATAGCCATACATGTTTCGGCCAACCTTGGGGTTAGGGCTAGGGTTTCATGAAAACACCCCCCTTATGAAGTATGTTATGTTGTATGCCTACATGAATGAATTTAGGTGAAAAGAATCAAATTTTAGTACCCCCTACATGTTTCGGCCAACCTTGGGGTTAGGGCTAGGGTTTCATGAAAACACTCCCTTTATGAAGTTATGTTATGTGGATGATTTTAATATGCCATGAATTATGCTTAGGTGATGAACATGTTTATGATTTTAATATGTCATGAATTATGCCTATGTGATGAATATGTTTACGATTCAATATGCCATGAAGTGATGAACATGTTTATGATGTAATATGCCATGAAATATGCCTATGTGATGAACATGTTTTATGATTTAAAATGCCAAGAAATATGTTTATGAAATATGCCTATGTGATGAACATGTTTTATGATTTAAAATGCCAAGAAATATGTTTATGAAATATGCCTATGTGATGAACATGTTTATGATGTAATATGCCATGAAATATTCCTATGTGATGAACATGTTTTATGATTTAATATGCCATGAATATGCCTATGAAATATGCTTATGTGATAAACATGTTTATGCTTTAGGACCCCTTTAGGGTACTCTTATGTTATGAATGCATGTATGCTATGAAATGTCTAAGATGGAGATGCTTCCCTTTCAAGTAGGGATTAAGAGCTCTCCTTATGATAAGATAAGATGGAGATGCTTCCCTTTCAAGTAGGGATTAAGAGCTCTCCTTATGATAAGATAAGATGGAGATGCTTCCCTTTCAAGTAGGGATTATGTTAGTAATATATGAGAGATGTCCTAAGGCAATCGCCTTATGTATGAACCATTTATATGATAAATGAAGATTCGCTATTTGAGTATACATGTTTAATGTATTTGATTGGATCTTAAACTCATTTACTGAATGTCCACGATACGATTCACAGCATGAGAGAATTTGTGATTGGATCACAACTAGTGAGTATCTCTACATGTGTAATTGTGATGTATCGAAATTATCCCTAGTCAATGAATTGATGGATTTGGACACCATCAATTCTGTCGAGACTTGCACGAGGTATACTCCTTGGTGTATCCAAGCAGCTGATTCTCACTGGCTGGAGACATAGTGATGTCCGGAGTTGATCGTGGATGCTAGTTATGGTAACTAGTTCATTGGAGTGACCAGCCGTAAGACTTCATATGGTTCTCTGCATATATAGATATGTCAATGAAGTTCTTACTGTGGCTTAAGTGCGATGTTCCTTTGACTTGCGGTATTCAAGTCATCTTGATCATGGAGACTTATGTTTTGACATCTTAAGCAAACATCTCTAAGGAGATGTGGACCCGGGATGATTGGGTATAAGTCGAAGTGATCGAAGGTGTTTGAATAGCCTATAAAGGATTCACCACTCCTTGCGAGGAGATGTATACCCATGGCCTCTCGTCGGATTGTTACTAAAGTCTTTGGCCAAAGCAATACATGTTTAGAGTAAGGTACTCTTCGATACATGTGGAGTAACTAGAATCCGTAGGACGAGGAAATGATACTTGGGCTAGGTGTGACGTAGTCAGCCTAGTGGGGACTGACACAATAGACCATGTCCTGAACCAAGTGGGTATAAGATGAGTGAAGGGAATGGGGCACGATTCATTCAAGCTACTGAAGGGTTTCAGAAATAGTTCTGGATCAACCGTTGATCTTTTCGGTTAATTGGGGATCATGATGTACTACTAGGTGCCACTCATGATCGTTCTATAATTAATGGTTAATTATAGACGGCCAACATAAACCGAGAACCTATTTGGTCACACGCACAACGAGTGTAATCCAAAGGATTTAAAACGAGCTTGAGAATGGGATTCTCAGACCGAGAGAAACTATGTTTGGTTGGACCAAACATAAAGCAAGCATGAAATTGTTTCAGTCGCAATGGAAGCGTGGATGGGCAGTGTCTTATGAAGACATAATGGATGGACCAAAATGGTTTGGTTCTAATCCAATGGATAAGAATAATCCAAAGGGTTTGGTTTATTTTAAACGAATGAACCAAAAGTTGGTTCGGTTCGTTTTAACTTAAAATAAACCATCATGGTTTGGTTTATTTTAACTTATCTTAATGGAGAGGGTTAACGAGCTTTATGGATATGATCCATTAACCATTAAGAGAATTAGTTCTCTATAAAATAGGGATTAAACCCTAACCCTAAACCTAATCATCTAGTTGCCGCCCAACACATTGTGGCCGCCCAACATCTTGTTGCCGCCCAGCTTGGTGCAGCCTTCCAACTTGTTGCCGGCGACCAAGCTTCAGCCGGTGAACCTCCGGCGACCCTCCGGTGATCCCCTAAAAGGTTCGGCATCAAGGTGAGCTTTTGTCTCCTTGTTTTGGCCGGCGCCTATCTCCTCCACCAAGCTGTCCAGTTTTCTGGACAGCTTCTTCTCCTCTCGTCGGAGCATCGTTTGGACGACGGTTAGTGCTCCGACAGCGGCTAACATACCGGGGATTTGATCTCCGGTAATCCTCTGAGGTGGAGGACGAAGGATTCGTCAAACGGTTGACGAATACCTCTCCGGAGAAGCGAGTTTTGAGAACTCGTTTTGGATCCGAATTTGGATTCGGATCGTGATCATCTCTCGATCACGTCGTCTTCAACACGAGGCTAGTAACCCGTACGAAGACGAAGCTCGTGACTTAGCGAAGTCATCCCGAGGAGCTCGGCGTGGATACGGATAGAGGCGATTCTTACGAGGATCGTTCCGGTTGATGCCGTTCCCGCTACACGTCATACGGAAGGTATAACGTAGTTTAATTTCCTTTTATTGCAATTTTAATTTACGGTTATGTCTACACTTGTTGTAATAGCATGCGTGTGTTGTGTGTGTTGTAATAAATAGGAGTATTTATTATTTTATTACTTCATTTGTGCTCATGTTCTGAAACATGAAACACACACACGCCATGCGAAACCCAACAAAGGGTATCAGAGCCTGTTGTGTTTCACATAATCGTAAAAATGGTTTTGCGATAGTCATAATGTATTTCTGGAAATTTTCTAATTTTGGAAATTTAGAAGTATTTATGGAAATTTTTCAATTTTGGAAAGTCTAGAAGTATTTATGGAAATCTTCCACTTTAGAAAGTTGGAAGTATTTATGGAAATTGATATTTTCCATAAATAAAATATTTGATTAGATTCTGAAATTTGTTTCCTAATTTAATCATGATTTGATTTGGGAAATCAAATCTTAAAATATTTTATTTCCATAAGTAGTTTTAATGATTTAGGAAATTGGTTTCTAAATAGATTTTCCTTAATCAAATAATTCCATGAATAAAATATGTGATTAGATTTGGAAATTTGTTTCCTAATTTAATTATGATTTGATTTGGAGAATCAAATCTTAAACATATTTTATTTCCATAAATAGTTATGACATATAAGGAAATTATAAACATGACATAATTGTATGCCATGTAATTGCATTAGATGCATAACATTATGCCATGCGTGTCGTGACATGTAGATGTATGCCATGTATGCCATGCCATGTAGATAATAGTTATTTGCATGCAAAGAGGATGAGACATAAAACCCTTAATCAATATTAAAGCCTACACCTTCCATTAATATGGTTAGAACTGCAGTTCTGCTTGTTTGGGTTGTTGGACTCTCTCCAAGCCCGGCTCGAACCCGAACATGTTCAAACCATGGAATAGTTTAATACTAATATGGTAAGAGTCAGAGGTCAATCGTTAGCTTTGGTTGTTGGACTCTCTCCAAGCTGGGCTAATTGGTTGAATGCGCTCTAACCATATTAAAACTATGTCCCGGTTAATGGGTTGGCTTTAACCTGGAGCATCGGCTTGTTGGACTCTCTCCAAGGTCGATGTAAAGGGAGGTGAAGTTGGGTGCTATGCATATGATGCATACTTGTTAATGTGTTAACAACCCGATGTATGTGTGAACATTCAATTAGTTGATAGCACATTGTGATAGTTGCATATACGTGATATGCAATCGGTATAGATGATACCTACCGTCGTAGTTATGAATGGCTTGTTGGACTCTCTCCAAGGTTGTTCATAACTATGATGGATATCAGCCCATTCGGAGATGGACCTACAATCTCCCGAAGTGATTTTGGGGTTTTTGAAATTCAAAAAATGAATGGGATTTATAAATGTATATTGATGCATTTTAAAATCATTTTCTCATATATGCTCGTTTTGTATTTCTAGGTCAATAAATTGACGTCTTTGAATTTACGCACTATTTTGGATTCGAACAAACTGACTGGGCCTAACTTCCTGGACTGGCTTAGAAACCTGAGAATTGTTCTCAAGGCGGAAAAGCTTGCATATGTCCTTGAAGAGCCTCTTCCTGACCGTCCTAAGGACGATGCAACTCCAGACCAAATGTTGGTCTATCAGAAGCATGTGGCAGATTCTGAGCTGGCGAGTTGCATCATGCTAGCGGCGATGGTACCTGAGCTGCAGAAGCAGCATGAGCATATGGATGCTAACACTATGGTCTTCCATCTTCATGAGTTGTTCGATGAGCAAGCGAGATCCGAAAGGTTCGAGGTCTCTAGGCTCCTCTTCACCACGAAGATGCAAGAAGGTTCGTCTGTAGTACAGTTTGTGCTAAAGATGAACGGGTACATCGAGCGGCTAGCTACCCTCGGTTTTGTGATGGATCATAAGTTAAGTATTGACTTAATTCTGCATTGTTTGCCCAAGAGTTTCTCGCAATTTGTGATGAACTATCGGATGAACAAATTGGAATCTACCATTCCCGAGCTCCTCAATATGCTGAAGACTGTGGAGCCTTCTGTGAAGCATGAGGAGAAGGCGGTTCTGTTAGTTGATTCCTCAAAGAAAGGTTCTAAGAGGAAGGCAAAAGAACAGAAGAAAGGAAAGAAAAAGGCAAAGAAGGCGGAACTACAAAAGGGCACTTGCCATCACTGTGGCAAGGAAGGCCACCGCGAAGAAATCGCAAGATTTATCTTGAGTCCATGAAGAAGAAGAAGGCATCCGATGCCCCATCCTCTTCTGTATCTTCGTTATTGATTGTCATTCTATTTCCTTAGACACTTGGGTATTGACATCGGTGTAGCTCACATATATGTAATGACATACAGGGGCTAAGGAATAGAAGAAGACTTGAAGGAGAGTCAAATTTGCGAGTTGGCAATGGAGCAAAGGTTGCCTCTCGCCATCTGAACTTATTTGAAACTCCTAGTGGACTAGTCTTAGAATCGACAATTGCTATTATGTTCCTTCTCTAATAAAGAACATTGTTTCTATTTCGCTTAAATAGAAATGGTTTCCATTTAACGCTTTAGTAACAATTGTTGTTATATAACTTTGAATGGCGTACTTTATGGAACTGGAACTTTGAGTAATGGCATTTATACGCTGGACGATCCAAAGACATTTTCAATATCGGGCGAGCAACACGCGTGCTCGAAAGGATAATCACATAGACTCTATATGTGGCATTGTCGTCTTGGCCATATAAGCAAGAAACGCATGTCCGAATTACACCGATGTGGAATTCGAATCGCTTGAATTGGATTCATACGATACATGCGAATCATGCTTAAAAGGCAAGATGACTAAGTTACCTTTTGGAAAAGGTGAACGAGTGGGAGAGTTACTAGGTTTAGTACATACCGATGTATGTGGACCTATGTCAACTCAAGCATTAGGAGGCTATAGCTACTTCATTACCTTCACCGATGATCACTCACGGTTTGGGTATGTGTTCTTGATGAAACACAAGTCCAAGCCTTTGAAAGGTTCAAAGAATTCAGAAATGAAGTAGAGAAACAACATGACAAGAGTATTAAAATACTTGATCGGATCGAGGTGGTGAATACTTAAGTCAAGAGTTTCTTGATTATCTAAGAGACAATGACATATTGTCTCAATGGACTCCGCCCTATACACCACAAAGATAATGGTGTATCCGAGAGGCGAATCGGACCTTGTTGGACATGGTCAGTCAATGATGAATCATGCAACTCTTCCCAAGTCCTTTGGGGTTATGCACTTCGCATACCGTTACTTGTTAAATGTAATGCCTACCAAGGTAGTCTCAACTACTCCATATGAGATATGGAATGGTAAGAAACCTCATGTATCTTACTTGAAGATATGGGGTTGTCTCGCTTATGTGAAGTGGATCAGATCGGATAAACTGGATGCTAAGTCCGATAAATGTCTATTTATTGGATACCCTAAGGAAACAAGGGGTTACCAATTCTATCATCCTGTGGAACAAAAGGTGTTTGTTTCAAGGCATGCTGTGTTTCTAGAGAAAGAGTTTCTCTTGCAAGAAAACAGTGGGGGTGTCGTCGAGCTTGAGGAGGCTCGAGAGACTCAAATAGACATTGATGAGATACCTGGTGAAGCACAACAGCCGACAACTCATAGTGATGAGCAATCTTTGGACCTATTGTAACACCACATCTTCGTGAGATCCGTAGAACACGCAACATTCCCGAGAGATATGGATTTCGTAAGTGAATCGAACGACGGTTACTCATTGATGATGAGGAGCCTACCAGTTATGAAGAAGTGCTGACAAGTTCAGAAAGGGATAAGTGGCTTGGTGCCATGAAGTCGGAAATGGATTCCATGTACGAAAACCAAGTTTGGAACTTGGTTGACCCACCTGAAGGCATAAAGCCTATAGGGTGCAAGTGGGTTTTCAAGAAGAAAACCGACATGGATGGTAATGTGATTACCTATAAGGCTAGATTGGTGGCGAAAGGATATCGCCAAAAGCAAGGTGTTGATTATGACGAAACCTATTCACTTTGTAGCTATGCTTAAATCCATTCGGATGCTCGCCATAGCGGCTCATTATGATTATGAGATATGGCGATGGATGTGAAAACGGCTTTCCTTAATGGAAACCGCCGAGGGCGTATATATATGATACTGACGAGGGTTTCACATCGGTTGATAAAACCAAGGTATGCAAATTGCGACGATCCATTTATGGATTGAAGCAAGCATCCAGAGTCGGAATATCCGCTTTGATGAGACGATCAAAAGGTTTGATTTCTCACAAAATCCGCAGAACCTTGTGTGTACAAGAAGGTTAGTGGGAGTGCGATCGTGTTCCTAGTATTGTATGTCGATGACATATTACTTATAAAAGCGATGTGTCCATCTTACGGTCGATTAAGGTTTGGTTATCCAAGACATTCTCCATGAAAGACGGGAGAAGCAACCTACATCCTGGGATTAAGATCTATAGAGATAGATCGAAATGGTTGCTTGGTCTTCGCAGATACATATATAGGACCAAGTGCTAAAGAGGTTTAGCATGTCGGAATCCAAGAAAGGTTATCGCCCATCGGGCATGGGGTACACCTTCAAGTCTATGTGTCCGCGCACAGAAGGCGAGGATTTGCATGAGTAAGATTCCTATGCATCCGCAATAGGATCTATCATGTATGCTATGTTATGTACGAGGCCCGATGTATCGTATGCTCGAGTGTCACGAGCAGATACGATCCCGATCCAGAATGGATCATTGGGGTATTAAGACGATCCTTAAGTACTTGAGAAGAACTAAGGATGTGTTCCTAATATATGGAGAAGGGACATGGTGATACGGGTATACTGGATGGCGCTTCCGCGACAAGGATGATTCTGGTCTCACCGATACGTGTTCACCTTGAATGTGGGCGCAGTGAGTTGGAAAAGTTCCAAACAAGAGACTGTAGCGGATTCTACCACTGAGGCAGAATATATTGCAGCTTCGGAAGCAGCAAAGGAAGCGGTTTGGATCAAGAAGTTCGTTCATGAACTTGGTGTGATTCCGGCCATTGTTGAAGCAATACCGGTCTACTGCGACAACAATGGAGCAATTGCACAGGCGAAAGACCCAAGGTCTCATCAACGATCCAAACATGTGCTTCGCCGCTATCATCTTATCAGAGAGATCATCAGTAGGAATGAAATACAAATCGAGAAAATTCCCACTGAAAGGAACTTAGCGGATCCTTTGACTAAAGCATTACCTCAAAGTAAGTTTGAGGGTCATGTTGGTGCTTATGGTATTGGATACCGTAGCGATTGGCATTAGGCCAAGTGGGAGTCTGTTAGTAATATATGAGAGATGTCCTAAGGCAATCGCCTTATGTATGAACCATTTATATGATAAATTAAGATTCACTATTTGAGTATACATGTTTAATGTATTTGATTGGATCTTAAACTCATTTACTGAATGTCCACGATACGATTCACAGCATGAGAGAATTTGTGATTGGATCACAACTAGTGAGTATCTCTACATGTGTAATTGTGATGTATCGGAATTATCTCTAGTCGATGAATTGATGGATTTGGACACCATCAATTCTGTCGAGACTAGCACGAGGTATACTCCTTGGTGTATCCAAGCAGCTGATTCTCACTGGCTGGAGACATAGTGATGTCCGGAGTTGATCGTGGATGCTAGTTATGGTAACTAGTTCATTGGAGTGACCAGCCGTAAGACTTCATATGGTTCTCTGCATATATAGATATGTCAATGAAGTTCTTACTGTGGCTTAAGTGCGATGTTCCTTTGACTTGCGGTATTCAAGTCATCTTGATCATGGAGACTTATGCTTTGACATCTTAAGCAAACATCTCTAAGGAGATGTGGACCGGGATGATTGGGTATAAGTCGAAGTGATCGAAGGTGTTTGAATAGCCTATAAAGGATTCACCACTCCTTGCGAGGAGATGTATACCCATGGCCTCTCGTCGGATTGTTACTAAAGTCTTTGGCCAAAGCAATACATGTTTAGAGTAAGGTACTCTTCGATACATGTGGAGTAACTAGAATCCGTAGGACGAGGAAATGATACTTGGGCTAGGTGTGACGTAGTCGACCTAGTGGGGATGACACAATAGACCATGTCTGAACCAAGTGGGTATAAGATGAGTGAAGGGAATGGGGCACGATTCATTCGAGCATTTGAAGGGTTTGTAAATAGTTCGATCAACCGTTGATCTTTTCGGTTAATTGGGGATCATGATGTACTACTAGGTGCCACTCATGATCGTTCTATAATTAATGGTTAATTATAGACGGCCAACATAAACCGAGAACCTATTTGGTCACACGACAACGAGTGTAATCCAAAGGATTTAAACGAGCTTGAGAATGGGATTCTCGAGGCCAGAGAAACTATGTTTGGTTGGACCAAACATAAAGCAAGCATGAAATTGTTTCTGCAATGGAAGCGTGGATGGGCGTGTCTTATGAAGACATAATGGATGGACCAAAATGGTTTGGTTCTAATCCAATGGATAAGAATAATCCAAAGGGTTTGGTTTATTTTAAACGAATGAACCAAAAGTTGGTTCGGTTCGTTTTAACTTAAAATAAACCATCATGGTTTGGTTTATTTTAACTTATCTTAATGGAGCGGGTTAACGGGCTTTATGGATATGATCCATTAACCATTAAGAGAATTAGTTCTCTATAAAATAGGGATTAAACCCTAACCCTAAACCTAATCATCTAGTTGCCGCCCAACACATTGTGGCCGCCCAACATCTTGTTGCCGCCCAGCTTGGTGCAGCCTTCCAACTTGTTGCCGGCGACCAAGCTTCAGCCGGTGAACCTCCGGCGACCCTCCGGTGATCCCCTAAAGGTTCGGCATCAAGGTGAGCTTTTGTCTCCTTGTTTTGGCGGCGCCTATCTCCTCCACCAAAAGCTGTCCAGTTTTTCTGGACAGCTTGTTTCTTTGTTGTCGGAGCGTCGTTTGGGCGACGGTTAGTGCCCGACAGCGGCTAACATCGGGATTTGATCTCCGGTAATCCTCTGAGGTGGAGGACGAAGGATTCGTCAAACGGTTGACGAATACCTCTCCGGAGAAGCGAGTTTTGAGAACTCGTTTTGGATCCGAATTTGGATTCGGATCGTGATCATCTCTCGATCACGTCGTCTTCAACACGAGGCTAGTAACCCGTACGAAGACGAAGCTCGTGACTTAGCGAAGTCATCCCGAGGAGCTCGGCGTGGATACGGATAGAGACGATTCTTACGAGGATCATTCCGGTTGATGCCGTTCCCGCTACACGTCATACGGAAGGTATAACGTAGTTTAAATTTCCTTTTATTGCAATTTTAATTTACGGTTATGTCTACACTTATTGTAATAGCATGCGTGTGTTGTGTGTGTTGTAATAAATAGGAGTATTTATTATTTTTATTGCTTCCGCTGTGCTCATGTTTACGAAACATGATCGAACACACACACGCCGCGGTGCCGGGAAACCCAACAGATTAAGAGCTCTCCTTATGATAAGACAAGATTGAGATGCTTCCCTGTTTATGTTGGGGATTAAGAGCATTCTTTATGATATGAAAAGAAAGAAAGGAATTAAGTATTTTACTTTGTAAGAGGTTAAGTACCCGACCCATCAGGTGGTCGTTAATCATATCCATAGGGACATAAGAAGACGTAAGAGGTCTTGCCCTGGTAAGACGTAAGAGGTCTTGCTCTAGTAGGTGTGGTGGCTCGCTACCCCAGCCTATTAGGGAACGCGCATTATGTGGTACTTAACCTGGGGCCCCCCATTCAAGTTATGATTATGTTAAAGTATCTATATGTATATGTTTTGAAAAGAAAGGACTTTTATGAATGCTTCTGTTAAGTTTAAGAATGCTTATGATTATGTCCCTGATGCTTGTCTATGATTTATGAAATTATGAATGCTTATGTCAAGTTTGAGAATGCTTATGATTATGTCCCTGATGCTTGTCTATGATGTATGAAATTATGAATGGTTATGTTAAGTTTAAGAATGCTTATGATTATGTCCCTGATGCTTGTCTAGGATTTATGGAATTATGAATGCTTATGTTAAGTTTAAGAATGCTTATGATTATGATCTTTATGCATGTTAGAATTGAGGAAATTATGAATGCTTATGTTAAGTTTAAGAATGCTTATGATTATGACCTTTATGCATGTTAGAATTGAGGAAATTATGAATGCTTATGTCAAGTTTAAGAATGCTTATGATTATGTCCTTTATGCATGTTTAGGGTTGATGATGCCATGAATGCTTATGGTTTAATTTATGCCCTGCTTAGATTTAATTATGTTTAGCATGCTATGTAAATTGTATGCCATGCTTATGTTTTCATTACGTTGGTAAGTTGATGCATAGTGTTGTTATGAAATACTTATGCTATTTATGCTAGTATGCTCCTACTTTCTATTTGTTTGATTAAGTTTGTGGCTTTTGTGAGTAGGCAAGAATCTTACTAAGCTATATGCTTATAGTTTATGTTGTCCATATACTGTAGATAAAGGAAACATGAACTAAGAGGAAGTAGCAGGAGGGGCCAAGTGTGTGTGATAGTGGCATGGTGGAAAATGACCCTATTACTATCTGCTTATATTTATATGCTCCGTGAACACCTTAAGACATTTGCTTCCGCTTATAAGACTTGAGATTTATTAGTACCATGTTGAGTGTTGCTTAGTTAAGTTACTGTTCAATTACTTATAAAAGTTTGATATGATAGAACTCATGAATAGATCTTCATGTTATGCATGTGGTAAAATGAGATAAGATATGGAACATGCCAAATTATGAATATGAAATGTGATGCATGTTATAAAAGAAGCTATGATATGTTAACATGCTAATTATGAATATGATGTGTGATGCATGCATAAAAGAAGGTTTAGGTCATGATAACATGTCTAAGTATGTAGATTGTGAAATGATCCCTATACGTTATGATATAAAAAAAAAAGAAGAAAATGTAGCGCCGCCCTGAGAGCAGATAAGGGCGGGCGCTACAATGTGGAAGAAGCTAGTAGAGCTTCATGAAGGTACCTCAGAGGCCAAGCTTGCAAGGAGAGACCTCCTCCGCTCCCAACTAACAAACATTAAACTCGAAAAGGGAGAAAAGGTAAGCTCTTTACACTCTAGATTCAAAGAAATTTTAATTGGGCTAACAAGTGTAGGAGAAAGACTTTCGAATCGGGATATGCTCATGAAAGCAATCAATGCCTTTCCCCGGTCATCGAAATGGAGCTCAATGGTGGACTCCTTCTACATGTCAAAAAACCTAGAAGTGAGCACCTTGGAGGAGTTCTTCTCAACCATGGAGCTCCATGAAACTAGGCTTGAGGGAGTAATTGAAGAATCAAGTATCAAGCCATCAAGAGGAGTAGCCCTAGTAGCAAACAAGGGGAAGAAGAAGATAGAGACTTCCTCCTCCTCCGATGAAGCATCCTCCTCATCCTCCATGAATAGCAATGAAGATGCTTATATGGTAAGGAAGGTAAGGCGTGCTTTAAAGAATTTGAAATTTAACAAATCTTATGATAGGATAAGGCACAAGAGGAAGAACATATGCTATAATTGCCAACAAGAGGGACATATAAGAGATGATTGTCCCCTCTTGAACAAAAGTAAAGAAAAGAGGAAGAAGAAAGAGGAAAAGAAGAAAGGGAGCAAGAAGAAAAAGGAAGAAGAGAAGAAGGCCAAGGAAAAGGGAAAGGCCAAGGCACTAAAAGCAAGAATTTGGGATGACCCTTCCTCCTCCTCATCATCATCGGAGGAAGAAAATGCCTTTGTCACAAATTTGGCACTAATGGCATTTGATGACCTAGACACCTCCTCCTCCGAGCAAAAAGAAAGAAGTACTAGTGAGGAGAGCTCAAGTGAAGGGGGAGCTTCATCCTCATCATCATCGGAATCGGAGGAAGAGGACATGGAGACTATGGTAATGAATCTCTCACCAAATAAAATAGTTTCCATGATTTCTAGCCTTACTAAGGATTTATTTAAGGCTAAGAAAAAGAATAAAAGCATGCTAGATCAAATTAAGGCTTTAGAAAATAAACTAGAACAAGCATGTTTAAATGTTATTAATGATGATGCATGCTCACATGACTATATGCCATTTGATGTTAATGATGCATGTATGGATGGAAATAGGGCTTTAAGAGAGAAAGTAGATCATTTAACCAAGGCCCTAGAAAAATTCACCATAGGCTCCAACACCCTTAACATGATCATAGGGAGCCCTAAGGAAATGGATATTCAATAAGAAAGGCCTAGGATATAAGGAAAATAAAAAATAAAAAGGCCTATAAATGTTTAATTGCTAGGGGTCAAGATAAAAAGAAAACAATAGCTAGAAAATGGATCCCTAAGGAATTTTTAGTGAACCCAATAGGAAAGAATTTATTTTGGGTTCCTAAATCAATCCTTAAGGGTTAGGAAAATCCTAGGATAGTCAACCATATGGACTTCACTTATATCATATGTTTTGGTTGACTTTGGATGGCGGGACTTAATTTTTGAAATAGTGTTGGGTGATGATAATGCACCCATAAATATTTTAAATCATGCTCAACACTTAGTGTTATTTGACACTCATGACCTATAAATTTTTAGCATAGTGTTGGGTGATGATAATGTGCCCATAAGTTGATAATAATGCTTAAATTATGATAGTTAATGTAATTGTTACATATGTTTGTAATCATGATTTATGATCTTGACAGTTGATATATAATCATGGGCAATAAGGTTTAAATCATGCCTTGGGTGATACATTACTCATTATAATAATTCATACCTAATGCATGATTATAAATTGATGAATACATTTGTTTCATGATCATAATGTGGAATCAATACATATATGTCTTTATGATCATGTTGGATGTTAGGATGATACTTAACCTTGTGTAGAATTGCATGAAATTAATAGTTAAGTATATATAAATACCTTTAGGATACATCTCACACTCACCATAGGCTACCTTGATTGAAAACATAGATGGGTGAGATGATAGGATGATACTAATGGTCCACTAATGCCTATGACATTTAGATGGTCATTTAAAGTATCAAAATAGCAATAATAGACCAATCATGGGGAAGACTTATGTTTAATTCATAGACATATTGCCCAAAGGTCATGGTTGGATATTTCATATGTTTTCAAAATAATTTCTTACTTTAAAATCTGTGGGTTCATGTTTTGAAACAATCCAAAGCAAAACTAGGTGTTAAAATTGATACAAACTTGATCAAAAACCTAGTTGTTTTTGAAGCTTTTTGATTTTTGGCAAATCTTTGAAAATATAATAATTTTTCATGGAAAACTATTTTTCACTGATAAAGGATCTTAAAAGAAATATGTTCCCAAAATTTCATGATTTTTCGTATTTTATAGAATTTTAATGCATTTCTAAAATTCAGCCCGAAAATCAGAAATTCCTAAAATCGATGTGCCAGTCGACTGATTGACTGATAACATGCCCAGTAACTTCTTTTATCCGATTTAAGGCATTTTTTGGTAATTTTTGTTCCCTAGACTTAATGTCATGCTTATATAAACTTTGTTTAATATTTTTGATGGTGTCAAAGTGGGAGAAATATATATGTTTAAGTAAGGGGGAATTGTATTTAGGGGGAGTGTCATGTATTAAGGGGGATAGTTGCTAATCATGTTATTTACATGCTTTCTTACCTTAATATTTTTATCAAATGTTTTACCTAACTTAAACGGATTGCCACACATCAAAAAGGGGGAGATTGTTAGTGCAATCAACCCGTGATATAGGTTTTGATGTGTGTGGCAAACGGTTTAAGTTAAGATGATTGGATTTGATATGTACGTTGGAGTTTTTCAGGACATAGTAATTCACACATGGAGCTTAGGCAAGTGTCACTACTCACAACCTCGGTCCTTGAGTCGGTGAAGGATAGCTTTACAGAAGTTGTGTGCTTGGGGCATCCGAGGGACCGCCGGAAGAGATGACTTGAAGCGAAGCCAAGGAAGCATACTTCGAGGGCAAGAGATGCGAAGGAGCATTGTAGAGCCATGCGCCTGATGTTGCCGAGGGATGTGGCCGCGAACGAAGAGAGCTTCGGCGAGGAACTTCGAGTGAGATGAGAGAATGAGTGAATTGTAAGTAGCTCATTAGGTGAACTTGGCCGAATGGCTGAGTGTCAGAGGCTCGACCACAAGGGTTGAGGTTTACCTGACCATCGGAAGCTCAAACGGATGTTAAGTTTGAGTTTCACACGGCACCAGTCGACTGCCATGTCATGGCAGTCGACTACTCCAAGTCGAATGGAGTTCGACTGGTGTTAGCTGTTGATCAAGTCGACATCAGTCGACTGCTCAAGGGAAGCAGTCGACTGATCACACTGTGCACAGGCACAGAAGCTAGTCGAGCTCACGGGTCACTCGACTGAAAGTCGACATCAGTCGACTGATCATGTGACTGTTGGAGAATCGGTCACGGATCCCGCGAATCTGGCCTGGTCAGAAGTCGTTGGAGTCGGCATTAGTCGACTGATGAAAGCATCAGTCGACTGATAGTGCTCAACGGGAAGAATTGCTTCCTCTCTATAAAAAGAGAGGGTGGGTCTTATAGAGGGTTAATCTTCATGCTCAAAACATTCTACTAAGTGCCCCACAAAGCTCAAACTCCTTCTTCTAGTTTTCCTTCATATTTATTGTAAAAGAAAGAGTGATCTCTTGTTGTAAAGGTTTACCTCCACCTTGCTTGGGCTAAAGGGAGAGACCAATAGTGGATTGGTTGCGGAGTGATTCACCGGGGATGAATCGGACCGTGGATTAGTGGCAAGGCCGTGAACCACGTTATATTGTTTGTTAGAATTGTTTATCTTTTATTTTTATCTTAATTGTCTTAGCTTTATTTCCATATCGCTAACCTTTGATTGTAGACGATTAAGCAAGCAATAAAATTCCATCATCGTACGTTAAAGGCTATTCACCCCCCCCCTCTAGCCGGCCAACATCGATCCCCTACAGTTGAGATACTTGGAACCTGAAGTGAACCTTTCTAATGATCCAGTTAGATCTTCTACTTGCCTTTTCAGGACCATGTTCTCTTCCTCAATCTTCGCAACTTGAGTTGAGTCTCTATCCTTAGTTTAGCAAGTTAAAGTCTTCGAGTTAACTTGCTCCTTAAGTACTTGGACTTCCTTAAGTAGCGAGTCAACTCGATTCTCGGACATAGCTAACTTCCTACCTAGGCATGCAATTATATTGTACAACTATCTTCTTTGGGAGAAGTTACCTCATCTAGTCCTTCGAAAACGGATGCGGATTCATGGCTTCTCTTGGACTTGGAATCGGACTCATACTTGGAATTTGATTCAGCTCCGAAGCTTGATTCGACCATGAACGCCACGAAGCTACTGGATCGAGAAAGCGTCGCTAGAGGGGGGAGGTGAATAGCGAGCGTAAAACTTTTTGTCTTTTCATTCGTTTGATTAAAACTATGAGTAATGCAATGGAAAAATAAAAAAGACAAATTTATTTTTACTTGGTTCACAACCCAGCGGTTGCTACTTCAAGGTCCCGCGATCCTTGACCGTGTACAAAGGGGCAATCCACTATAGAGTCTCCTCCTCGTTGGAGGTAGGAGACAACGATCACAAAAATGAAAGCTCGAGGATGAGGCAAAAAACCTACCTTACCTCATTACAATTAAAATCACGAATACAATAAATAAAATAACCTAGCTGCTGCCGATGACGAGATTGTAAGCTTGGCATTGTGTCGGCGTTATGATGGTGTTACGACGTTTGAGCTTTAGCATTGTGGGAGCACTTTGAGAGCAATCTTGATGATCTTTGGGTTTGAGTCCTCCCCTCCTTTTATAGACTTGTGCCTTGGAATAATTCTAGATCCAGATCCTCAACTTGTGGAACTTATCACGAGGTGGCACCTTATCTTATCGCGAAGTGGCAGTGTCAAACGTTATCCTTTTTGACCTTGCGTATTTGGCTGATTCATTGCCATCAGTCGCCTGATTCCCTTCATCAGTCGACTGATGTGCAGCAGTTGACTGCCAGCTTGGTCACACCCCTGCAATAAGAGGTTAACACGAAATATGGTAAATATGACAGTTCCTTACCGTCCGATCTCAATCTAGATCTTCCACTGGAAGTCTTAGTTGGATCACCGCCAACGGTCTGTTGGGAAAATTCCAGATATGATGTTCATAACATCGCGAGCGAATACTTCGCACAACTGCAGTGGAAACAATAATTATAAATTGGATCCCACCATAGATCCATGAAAAACTATATAAATTGTTTTGTACCCTACTTTTCTAGATCCTATCTAGAAGAAGAAGTATGCCTTTGGTGCATGCCCTTCGCAATCCCGCTTTTCCAAATGTTGTCGGATCTCAATACGGTAAGGATAACTGTATCTCTAAGGTATCCACATTGACACCCAACCATTTTGGAGTCACGTTGTGCTAGCAACCCCTAGCAAAACACCAAGAACCATTTAGAAGGAGAAGGAGAGGGATGAGAGAACTTTGTTGGTACAATCGACCCAAGTCACGATTGACCGGACTCGAGTTTGACTCGAGTGATGTTTTGATGTTTGACATAGAGAGTTGACATTGATGTCTAATAATGTTTTGGGGAGATTGTTGGAACAATCAACCTGGGTCATGATTGACCAGACTCGAGTTTGACTCGAGGGAGACTTTGATGGTTGACTAGGGTTGACCATGTGATTATTGGAAAGTCCAAGCATGGGTCTTGGCAACGTAAAGTCCAAGTCTTGAGTACTTGGCATGGAAAGTCCAACATGGGTTTGCAAGGGAAAGTCCAAGCTTGAGTCATGGCATTTGAGAAGTCCAAGGGGTTTGATATTGGCGGTGTAAAGTCCAAGTGGGAGTCTTGGCAGCATAAGTCCAATGGTTGGCAGCGTAAAGTCCAAGCGGAGTCTTGGCGGCGTAAGTCCAATGTGCCTTGGCGGTGTAGACACCATTAGCATGACATAGCTGATGGAAGCACCTGAAGGCTAGCGCAATGGATGAACAAGTCATGGATGACTTGGAGGGATCCGAAAGGCGTGAGGTTGATGGAGGTGACTAGAAGACTTAGGTCTAGGCTAAGGGTGGTCTAACAAGTATGGAGGCAACATACTTGGGTTAAAACCTCATGTTTGAGGTATGCCAGTCGACTGGTGTCATATGACAGTCGACTGGTGTGAGTCAACTAGGGTTTGACTGCGGGAAGTATCCCAGCAGTTGACTGCCATAGGTGGGCAGTCGACTGTTGGCTCGAGCAGTCGACTGATCATGTGATTAGTCGATTGGTGCTCGATATTTCGGGCACAGAATGGAGTCTCACTTGATTGCTGGGGCTAGCAGTCGAGTGAAGGCTCGATCAGTCGAATGATGGACATGATCAGTCGACTGATGTCCTATCCGTTGGATTTTTCCAGCGTGGATTACACCGTTGTCTCACAGTAACAATGTCATCAGTCGACTGATCAGCGATTTCCAACCCAGGCAGAAGCTTTAAATGGAGCTCATAGAGGAGGAAATCAACAAGGTTATTTGAGGTGTTTTGGGGCGAGTTGCTGCTGCAATTCAGGGTCTCCAAGTGCTACTCGATCAACCTAGCAAGCAAGCATTCAAAAGAGTTTTGTGTAAAGTTTTCTTTGCATCTCTTGCTATATTTCATATTGTATTTGCTTGTTGTATTTAGTTTATTGTTGTAAACTATTGTACGAGGTTTCTCCGCCTCTGACTTGTGTTGAGAATGAGTGTTTATTAGTTGTGTGTGATTGGCATCGCTAGGGCTCGTTTGAGCCCGATCCGTGGAGTAAGAAATTTGAGGTTCCAAACCACATTAAATACTTGTGTAATTGTGTGTTTGTCTATTTCGTTATTGCTTTATTATTATTTCGCTGCGTACTAACGATTGTGTAGAGACAAATGCGAATGATTTCCATCAACGTACTAGAACGACGCTATTCATTCCCCCCTCTAGCGGTCAACATTTCCTCTATAATTGGTATCAGAGCCCGGGGCTCTTCTACGGACTAACCGCCGGGAGCAAAGACACTAGAGGGTGAAGGTGGAGTTGGAAGAACAACTAGGTTGGGACATCAACACACTGGTGCCCTACACCCTATATGGATGAGAATACTTCAATTCTTGGAAGAGAAGAATTGAAGATTTTTTGATGATGAGGGATTTAGAGGAGTGGTACATCCTAATAGAAGGATTCCAATACCCAAGAGGACCAAAGGGAGGCTTCCTCAAAAAGAAGAGATGGAGTGAGGAGCAACTCCAACAATTTGAGAAAAACAAGAAGGTAATCAATTTTTTTTTTGATTTAATTCCTAATGACTTCTTGTGTAGCCTAGGTGATTGTATGGATGCCAAGGAGCTTTGGAGGGAATTGGCCAAGCTCCATAAAGACCCATCACTGGCTCAAGAAGAGGAGGTCAAAGATGAATCCTCATCCTCACAAGCGAGTGAGGATTCGAAAGTTGAGAAGGAATCAACTTCCGGATCGGTGGAAGAAGAGGAGACCTCCACCTCTAGGATTGAGGGGGAGGAGATTAGGGCATCTTCAATACTGGAGCAACAAGAAGAACCATCTACATCCGGTAGAGAGGAAGAGCAAGCTCAAGAGAATCTCACCACCAACCTAGATAACTCAAACACATCGTTTCAAAATAAAATGCATATAATGTGTTTTGAGTGTAGGGAATTGGGACACTACAAGAGTAAGTATCCGAAAAGGATAAAGAAAGCTCCACCGGCACCAAAGGTCAAGGATGTCGGTGCCCAAAATCAAAGGAGCAAGGAGCATATCATTTGCTTTAAGTGCCATCAAAAGGGGCACTATAGGAGTCAATGCTCTAGGGGGAGCAAGAAGACTCAAAATGGAGCATCACAAGTAGGGGGAGCTAAGGCTAACCCTAAGGTACATTTTAGTAATGCTCCTTCTTTAGTTAATAGACAAAGAATGCTAGGAATTTCAATTCCCTTGCAATTTATCATGAAAAGCATGCTAGGAACAATAAATATTTTTGCCTAGGAGCTAAGAATATTCATTTTAATAATAAGGAGAAATTTAGGACTAATGTCCCTAAAAATAATTTATCTAAAGACAAATCTAGGTCAAATGATTCTAGACAAATGCTACCTAGGGAGACAATTAGAAAGGTACAAGAGCACCTAGGTTTCAACCCCAAATGGACTAGACATATGCCTAGGAAAAATAATGCCCAAAGACCAAATGAAAAATCAAAAATTGGGCAATTAGAATTGGAAAATCAAGCCTTGAGGTCAAGGCTTGAGAAATTAGAGAAGACCCTTGAAAAGATACAAAATTCAATAAAAGGGTCAAATGGTCAAAGCCTAGGGTCTAAAAGTCAAAGTCAAAGACCTAGGAAACAAGAACCATCCAAGGGCAAGCCTAAGCCCAAAAAGACTTGCCACAATGTTCCATTTGATTATGGAACACAAATTAGGTCTAGGAAGACCAAAGTTACTAGGGAAGCTATCCCTAAGGCTAACCAAGGTATGTACCTAGTGGCTAGGGTTTCGAAGAAACCTAGGGTGGCCACTAAGAAGGTTACAAGGGGAGTCACCCCTAGAGTTAACCATGACAAAACCCAAATGATCAAGGCTAACAAGCCTAGAAGGGTCATTAGAAAGGTATCTAGGGAGGTTATCTCTAAGGAATACCTAGTAAACCCTAGGAGCTCAAATAGGTTTTGAGTTCCTAAGACCGTGATCGATTCACGCTAAATGGGTTTAGAGTGTGCTAACTTTAAATGGAAGGGTAGTTAACCTAACCATGGTAAAAGTGGCACTTTGGGTAATTTTCAAGGTTATGGGTACCTTGGGAATAGATTTGATCTTTTGATCCTAAAAGATTTTAGGATGTGTCAATACATTTTTGGGATTATGAAAAATTAATTAAATTGGCACAATTTAGGTTTAGAGGTCATAGTGTGTCACTTTGGGTTTTTGGCACTTGGGAGAAAAGTAGCAATATGGCAAAATATACTTAATTATATCAAATGGCAATTAATACTAAGTTTTAGGTATTATTATACCTATACATTTTATGTGTCATGCTTTGTTTGCTATATAACATGCCATGACATCATATCTATGTTTAATCATTTAATATGTCATGATCATGTTTAGGATTAAGGTTTAATGTCATGTGTTTTTAGATTATATCATATGCCATGACATCATGATCATTGGCCCTGCTTAATTATTGCTATCATTCATGCATTTAATTTAATTAAAATTGATTTAAGGACAATGACATAACTTGGAGTCCCATTTATAAGGGAATCAAGTAGTGTTGCCTTAGAAAATGCATGAAACCCTAAATTAGGATGAACAAAACCTACATCTCACATCACATTGACATGTATATGTATTTATACACCCTAGATACATGTGAGATGCTAGGATATGAGTTAAGTTCAAGGTGCATAGTTTTTGCATCTAGATGAACTAAAACTTATCTTATCTTAATTGTGGATCATTGGGAAAGCTTGTGTACATGTCATGTACATTGAGCCCAAGGAATATGATCCAATATAGGTTTTTAAAAACATTTTAAAATCCTTTTAGAAAACCTTGGTGAAGTCTATCTTTTGATAGCAATCACCATTGATGAAGTTGATACAAAGTAGGGCCAAAACATTGAAAATTTCAATAGTTTTGAATTTTGTATCAATTTCGATATTTTATGGGTCAAATATTTTTCTATCATTTTTCACCCATTGTATTAGTCATAAGTATTATACATATGAATTTTCATGATTTTTCGATATATGTATAATTATTTATGAATTTTCAAAATATATTTCTGATAATTGAAAATCAGATTTTGATTATCGATCATTGCTTTAGTGGCGGTCGTGATGAAAGATAATGATCGTGATTTCTAAAGGACTCGACTGCCAAGGCTGATTTCGGGAAAAACAAGGTTGGTTATGTAGGGGATCCTTGGAAGCTAGAGGGGGTGAATAACTTGTATTCGTAGCGTTATGGTGGAATTCGATCGTGTTTGCTTGTCTACAATCTTGTTAGTACACAGCGGAATATACAATAGTAAAATACAACAAGAACAAACACGCAAACACAAGTATTTAACGTTGTTCAGAACCAAACGATTCCTACTCCACGGATTGAGCTCTAAAGAGCTCTAGCGGTGCCACAAACACACTATTATGCAAACACTCCTTCTCGACACAAGTCGGAGGTGGAGAAACCTCGTACAAATGATTACAACAGTAATACTAAATACAACAAGTGAATACAACAAAAGAAATGCAAAGAAAACTTTACAATCGATCTTTTGAGAGCTTGCTTGTTTGGTTGGTTGAGTGGCACTTGGAGACCCTGAATTACACCAGCAATTCGCCCCAAAAACTCCTCAAAGAACCATTGAGTTTTCCTCCTCCACGAGCTCCCTTTAAAGCTTCAATCTGTGCTCGAAATCACCGATCAGTCGACTGCTCGGGACCATCAGTCGACTAATGCCACTGTTGTCGTTAGACAACGGCTAGATCCACGCTAGAAAGATCCAATGGATCCATCATCAGTTGACTGATCATGACCATTAGTCGACTGATAGAGCCTCCACTCGACTGCTAACCCTAGCAGTCGAGTCAAACTCCATTATGTGCCCAAAAAATCGAGCACCAGTCGACTGATCACACGATCAGTCGACTGCTCAGCCAATCAGTCGACTACCCTCCTCTGGCAGTCGACTGCTAAGGCACTTCCCGCAGTCAAACCCTAGTTGACTCACACCAGTCGACTGTCATATGACACCAGTCGACTGGCACACCTCAAACATGAGGTTTTAACCTCAACCATGAGGTTTAACCCAAGTATGGTGCCCCCATACTTGCTAGACCACCCGTAGCCTAGACCTAAGCCTTCTAGCCACCTCCATCAGCCTCACGCCTCTCGGATCCCTCTAAGTCATCCATGACTTGTTCATCCATTACGCTAGCCTTCAAGTGCTTCCATCGGCTATGTCATGCTAACGGTGTCTACACCGCCAATGCACATTGGACTTACGCTGCCAAGACTTCGCTTGGACTTTACGCCGCCAATATCAAACCCCTTGGACTTCTCAAATGCCAAGACTCAAGCTTGGACTTTCCCTTGCCAACCCATGTTGGACTTTCCATGCCAAGACCCATGCTTGGACTTTTCCTTGCCAACCCATGTTGGACTTTCCATGCCAAGACCCATGCTTGGACTTTCCATGCCATGTACCCAAGACTTGGACTTTCCCATTACAATCACATTGTCATATGTTTTTGTCGAACATCAAAACATCTCTCGAGTCAAGCTTGAGTCCTGGTCAATCATGAACTAGGTCGATTACACCAACAATCTCTCCCTTTTTGATGTTTGACAAAAACCAAATAAACCATTGAGTTAGACCATCTAACACAAACCAATCATCCCCATCAATTTTCCCAATTGATGTCATTCTCCCAATAAGTTCTCCCCCTTTTTGACTAACATCAAAAAGGTTCTCTCCAAGGAGGTCAATGTCTCATGTCCCAATGAGATCTTACAATCTTCCCCTTGGTCCAAAAATACCTAGGATGCCTACCATCTTCCTAGTGATAAGTCTCATATCACTCAAGAGAGGCAATCCTATACACTCTCCCAATTTCCAAATTGGGTATCTCAAAATCCCATTTTCCTCCTCATGAGGAAAAATAGCATCCATCATCCCATGATGGATACCTCTCCTTAAAGGCTTGCTCCCCCTTGACCATTGCACCAATAATGTCCTTGGGAAGTCCCTAAGCCAATAGGAACTCTAAACCATCAAAAATAAGGTTAGAAATTCAACATTGAACTTTCCAACACCTTAAATTTGATACATCACCCTAACACTTTCCCTCATCCATATCCAATGGATTTTTACCCTTTATAATGCTTCCCAAAGCATATCCTAGGGATAAAAGTGGTTAGGGAACTATGACATAGCTGAAAATGGGGTAAACAAACCTTGTTTTTCCGAAATCAGCCCGCCAGTCGACTTTATTAGATATCAGTCGACTGCCACCAAGGGCAGTCGATTGATAACTGAAAATCTCGATTTTTAATTATAAGAAATGAGATTTGGAAATTCATAAATAATTATACGTATATCGAAAAAGTATGAAAATTCGTACGTATAATACTTATGACCAATACAATGGGTGAAAAATATTTGAAAATTATTTTACCTATAAAATAGTGAAATTGACACAAAGTTCAAAACCATTGAAATTTTCAATGTTTTGGCCCTACTTTGTATTAACTTCATCAATGGTGATTGCTATCAAAAGATAGACTTCACCAAGGTTTTCTAAATTGATTTTAAAATGTTTTTGAAAACCTATATTGGATCATATTCCTTGGGCTCAATGTACATGACTTGTACACAAGCTTTTCCAATGATCCACCATTAAGATAAGATGAGTTTTAGTTCATCTAGATGCAAAAACTATGCACCTTGAACTTAACTCATATCCTAGCATCTCACATTTATCTATGGTGTATAAATACACATACATGTCAATGTAATGTGAGATGTGGGTTTTGTTCTCCTAATCTAGGGTTTCATGCATCTTTTTAAGGCAACACTACTTGATTCCCTTATAAATGGGACTCCAAGTCATGCCTTTGTCCTTAAATCAATTTTAATCAAATTAAATGCATGAATGATCATGGCATAAATAATAGCAAAAAAATTAAGCATGGCCAATGATCATGATGTCATGGCATATGATTATAATCTAAAAATACATGACATTAATCCTAAATTCTAAACATGATCATGACATAAAAATGATAAAAATAGATATGATGTCATGACATGTTTTATGGCAAACAAAGCATGGCATATAAAATGTATAGGTATAATAATACCTAAATTTTAATATTAGTTGTCATTTGATATAATTAAGTATATTTTGCCATACTATCACTTTTCTCCCTAGTGTGCCAAAAACCCAAAATGACACACTATAACCTCTAATCCTAAATTATGCCAATTTAATTGATTTTTCATAATTCCAAAAATGTATTGACACATCCTAAAATCTTTTAGGATCATGGATCGAACCTATTTCTAAGATATCCATAACCTTGAAAATAACCTAAAATGCCACCTCTACCATGGTTAGGTTGACTACCCTTCCATTTAAAGTTGGCACACCCTAAACCCATCTAGCGTGAATCAATCACGCTCTTAGGAACCCAAAACCTATTTGAGCTCCTAGGGTTTACTAGGTATTCCTTAGGGATGACCTCCCTAGATACCCTCCTAATGACCCTCCTAGGTTTATTAGCCTTGGTCATTGTGGTCTTACCTAGGTTGACTCTAGGGGTAACTCCCCTTGCAACCTTCTTAGTGGCTTCCCTAGGTTTCCTTGAAACCCTAGCCACTAGGCACATACCTTGGTCAACTCTAGGGATGACTTCCCTATTGACCTTGGTCTTTTTAGACCTAGTTTGTGTTCCATAATCAAATGGAACACTATGATAAGCCACCTTAGGCTTAGGTTTGTGACCCAAACCTTTCTTGCCCTTGGTTGACTTTTGTTTCTTAGGTCCTAGGTGTTGACTCTTGGTCCTAGACTCTTGACTTTGACCATTTGACCCTTTTATTTGATTTTTCATGTTTGCAAGGGTCTTTTTCAATTTCTCAAGACTTGATCTCAAGGCTTGATTTTCTAATTCTAATTGTCTAATTTTTGAATTTTGATTTGGTCTTTGGGCATGGGACTTCCTAGGCATATGTCTAGTCCATTCAGGGTTGAGATCTAAGTGCTCTCCTATTTTCCTAATAGACTCCCTAGGTAAAACTTTTCTAGGGACATTAGTCCCAAATTTCTCCTTCTTTGAAATATTAACATTTTTGGCCCCTAAACAAATATATCTATTATTTCTAGCATGCTTTTCATGTACAATAGCAAGATTGTTGACATTATTCCTAGCATGCTTTTTATCCCTAGAAATTGAAGGTGCATTAATAAATTTTACCTTAGGGTTTGCCTTAGAGGCTCCCCCTACATGTGATGCTCCTTCTTGCCCATTCTTTTTCCCTTTAGGACATGAACTCCTATAGTGCCCTTTTTGTTGACATTTGAAGCACACCATGTGCTCTTTGCTCTTAATTGTCGGGGCACTGGCTTCCTTTGACTTCTCTTGACTTTTAGGTGCCGGTGGAGCTTTTCTTACTCTCTTTGGGCATTTGCTCTTGTAATGCCCACTTTCCCTACACTCAAAGCAAATTATATATTTTTTATTCAAAACCAAATTTCTTGAGTTACCTAGTTCGGTGGTGAGGGTCTCTTGAGCTTTCTCTTCCTCTTGACCGGATGTGGATGGCTCCTCTTGTTGCTCCGGTGTTGAGGATGCTCAAATCTCCTCCCCCTCAATGGTAGAGGTGGAGGTCTCCTCTTCTTGAGCCGGTGATGGTCTTTCTTCTTGGACCGGTAATGAATCTCCATGGAGCTCTGCCACTTGGCTCCATAGCTCCTTGGCATCTACATAATTATCTAACATACACAAGATATTGTTAGGTATTAAATCAATTAAAAACTTCATTACCTTATCATTTTTCTCGAAGGCTTGGACTTGCTCTTCGGTCCATCTCTTTTTTTTGAGGAACCCTCCCTTTGGTCCTATTGGATAGCTATATCCCTCCATCAAAATGGACCATTCTTCGAAGTCCCTCATCATGATAAAATCTTCAATTCTTCTCTTCCAAGAATTGAAGCCTTCTCGTCCATATAAGGTGTAAGGGACTGGTGTGTTGATGTCCCAACCTAGTTGCTCTTGAACTTCCATCTTCACCCTCTAGCGTGCTTCCTTAGTTGTTAAACTTGAAGAGCGGCCTCGCTCTGATACCACTTGTAGGGGATCCTTGGAAGCTAGAGGGTGGGTGAATAGCTTGTATTTGTAGCGTGATGGTGGAGTTCGATCACGTTTGCTTGTCTACAATCTTGTTAGTATGCAGCGGAATATACAATAGTAAAATACAACAAGAACAAACACACAAACACAAGTATTTAACGTGGTTCAGAACTGAATGGTTCCTACTCCATGGATCGAGCTCTAAAGAGCTCTAGCGATGCCACAAACACACCACTATGCAAACACTCCTTCTCGACACAAGTCGGAGGTGGAGAAGCCTCGTACAAATGATTACAATAGTAATACTAAATACAACAAGCAAATACAAGTGAATACAACAAAAGAAATGCAAATAAAACTTTACAATCGATCTTTTGAGAGCTTGCTTGTTTGGTTGATTGAGTGGCACTTGGAGACCCTGAATTACACCAGCAATTCACCCCAAAAACTCCTCAAAGAACCATAGCATTTTCCTCCTCCACGAGCTCCCTGTAAAGATTCAACCTGTGCTGGAAATCGCCAATCAGTCGACTGCTCGGGACCATTAGTCAACTGATGCCACTGTTGTCATGAGACAATGGCTAGATCCACGCTGGAAAGATCCAACGGATCCATCATCAGTCGAATGATAGAGCCTCCACTCGACTGCTAACCTCAGCAGTCGAGTCAGACTCCATTCTGTGCCCGAAAAACTGAGCACCAGTCGACTGATCACACGATCAGTTGACTGCTCGGCCAATCAGTCGGCTACCCTCCTCTGGCAGTCGATTGTTAAGGCACTTCCCGCAGTCAAACCCTAGTTGACTCACACCAGTCGACTGCCATATGGTACCAGTCGACTAGCACACCTCAAACATGAGGTTTTAACCTCAACCATGAGGTTTAACCCAAGTATGGTGCCCCCATACTTGCTAGACTACCCGTAGCCTAGACCTAAGCCTTCTAGCCACCTCCGTCAGCCTCACGCCTCTCGGATCCCTCCAAGTCATCCATGACTTGTTCATCCATTGTGCTAGCCTTCAGGTGCTTCCATCAGCTATGTCATGCTAACGGTGTCTACACCGCCAAGGCACATTGGACTTATGCCGCCAAGACTCTGCTTAGACTTTACGCCGCCAATATCAAACCCCTTGGACTTCTCAAATGCCAAGACTCAAGCTTGGACTTTCCCTTGTCAATCCATGTTGGACTTTCCATGCCAACTCCCATGCTTGGACTTTTCCTTGCCAACCCATGTTGGACTTACCATGCCAAGACCCATGCTTGGACTTTCCATGCCAAGTACCCAAGACTTGGACTTTCCCATGACAATCACATTGTCATATGTTTTTATCGAACATCAAAACATCTCTCGAGTCAAGCTCGAGTCCTGGTCAATCGTGACCTGGGCCGATTGCATCAACAGTTTAGCCCATTTTCAGCCATGGTAAAGTTCCCTAACCACTCCTAACCCTAGGATATGCTTTGGGAAGTATTATAAAGGGTGAAAATCCATTTGATATGGATTAGGAGAGGTGTTAGGGTGATGTATCAAATTTAAGGTGTGGAGAGTTCATGTTTGAACTTTGAACTTTATTTTTGATGACTTAGAGTTCCTATTGGCTTAGGGACTTCCCAAGGACATTATTGGTGCAATGGTCAAGGGGGAGCAAGCCTTTAGGGGGAAGTATCCATCAAGGGATGATGAATGGTATTTTTCCTCATGAAAGGGAAAATGAGATTTTGAGATATCCAATTTGGAAATTGGGAGAGTGTATAGGATTGCCTCTCTTGAGTGATATGAGACTTATCACTAGGAAGAAGGTAGACATCCTAGGTATTTTTAGACCAAGGGGGAGATTGTAAGATCTCATTGGGACATGAGACATTGACCTCCTTGGAGAGATAACCTTTTTGATGTTAGTCAAAAAGGGGGAGAATGTTTTGGGGGAAAAATGGTATGGAGAGTGTTATCAATTGATGTTATCAATTGTCAATTCGAAGAATTGGGGAGAATGTTTGGGATTACCAATTTGGGATAATTGGTAAGGGAATTTAAGTTAGTGTTCTAACTCAAAGGTATGTGCTTTTGTCAAACATCAAAAAGGGGGAGATTGTTGGTGCAATCGGCCCAGGTCACGATTGACCGGACTCGAGTTTGACTCGAGTGATGTTTTGATGTTTGACATTGATGTTTTACATTGATATCTAATAATGTTTTGGGGAGATTGTTCGAACAATCGACCCGGGTCATGATCGACGGGACTCGAGTTTGACTCGAGGGAGATTTTGATGGTTGACTAGGGTTAACCATGTGATTATTCCAAGAATGGATCTTGGCAAGGTAAAGTCTAAGTCTTGAGTAATTGGCATGGAAAGTCCAACATGGGTTGGCAAGGGAAAGTCCAAGCTTGAGTCTTGGCATTTGAGAAGTCCAAGGGGTTTGATATTGGCAGCGTAAAGTCCAAATGGGAGTCTTGGCAGCATAAGTCCAATGGTTGGCGGCGTAAAATCCAAGTGGAGTCTTGGCGGCGTAAGTCCAATGTGCCTTGGCGGTGTAGACATCATTAGCATGACATAGACGATGGAAGCACCTGAAGGCTAGCACAATGGATGAACAAGTCATGGATGACTTGGAGGGATCCGAGAGGCGTGAGGCTGATAGAGGTGGTTAGAAGGCTTAGGTCTAGGCTAAGGGTGGTCTAGCAAGTATGAGGGAACCATACTTGGGTTAAAACCTCATGTTTGAGGTGTGCCAGTTGACTGGTTCCATATGGCAGTCGATTGGTGTGATTCAACTAGGGTTTGACTGTGGGAAGTGTCCCAACAGTCGACTCCCAGAGGTGGGCAGTCGACTGCTGGCTCGAGCAGTCGACTAATCGTGTGAATAGTCGACTGGTGCTCGATATTTCGGGCATAGAATGGAGTCTCACTTGAATGCTGGGGCTAGCAGTCGAGTGAAGGCTCGATCAGTCGAGTGAAGGCTCGATCAGTCGACTGACAGACATAATTAGTCGACTGATGTCCTATCCGTTGGATTTTTCTAGCGTGGATTACACCGTTGTCTCACAGAAACAGTATCATCAGTCAACTGATGGTCCCGAGCAGTCGACAGATCGGCGATTTCTTGCCCAGGCAGAAGCTTTAAATGGAGCTCATGGAGGAGGAAATCAACAAGGTTCTTTGAGGTGTTTTGGGGCGAGTTGCTACTATAATTTAGGGTGTCCAAGTGCTACTCGATCAACCTAGCAAGCAAGCATTCAAAAGAGTTTTGTGTAAAGTTTTCTTTGCATCTCTTGTTGTATTTCATATTGTATTTGCTTGTTGTATTTAGTTTATTGTTGTAAACTATTGTACAAGGTTTCTTCGCCTCCAACTTGTGTCGAGAAGGAGTGTTTATTAGTGGTGTGTGATTGGCATCGCCAGGGCTCGTTTGAGCCCGATCCGTGGAGTAAAAACCTTGAGGTTCCGAACCACGTTAAATACTTGTGTAATTGTGTATTTGTCTATTTTGTTATAACTTTATTATTATTCCACTGTGCTCTAACGATTGTGTAGAGACAAACGTGAATGATTTCCATCAAAGTACTAGAATGATGCTATTCACCCCCTCTAGCGGTCAACATTTCCTCTACAAACTCTTCTCTTCTTTTTGTTGGCTTGCACGTTGGAAGTCGCCAATCTCTTATCCTGACCACGTTGAGCACATAAAACCCCTTTTATCCTCAAGCCATTATTCCCATTATCTCCCCATTAAGAAGACTCTTAATACCAAGACCCTTGGTATTCTCTTTCATCATGAATACCAAGGCCCTTGGTATTCCCATGCATGATTAATAACATTAATCATGCATGATGATGATGAATCATCTTCCTGTTAGTAATATATGAGAGATGTCCGAAAGCAATCGCCTTATGTATGAACCATTTATATGATAAATGAAGATTCACTATTTGAGTATACATGTTTTATGTATTTGATTGGATCTTAAACTCATTTACTGAATGTCCACGATACGATTCACAGCATGAGAGAATTTGTGATTGGATCACAACTAGTGAGTATCTCTACATGTGTAATTGTGATGTATCGGAATTATCCCTAGTCGATGAATTGATGGATTTGGACACCATCAATTTTGTCGAGACTAGCACGAGGTATACTCCTTGGTGTATCCAAGCAGCTGATTCTCATTGGCTGAAGACATAGTGATGTCCGGAGTTAATCGTGGATGCTAGTTATGGTAACTAGTTCATTGGAGTGACCAGCCATAAGACTTCATATGGTTCTCTGCATATATAGATATGTCAATGAAGTTCTTACTGTGGCTTAAGTGCGATGTTCCTTTGACTTGCGGTATTCAAGTCATCTTGATCATAGAGACTTATGCTTTGACATCTTAAGCAAGCATCTCTAAGGAGATGTAGACCCGGGATGATTGGGTATAAGTCGAAGTGATCGAAGGTGTTTGAATAGCCTATAAAGGATTCACCACTCCTTGCGAGGAGATGTATACCCATGGCCTCTCGTCGGATTGTTACTAAAGTCTTTGGCCAAAGCATTACATGTTTAGAGTAAGGTACTCTTCGATACATGTGGAGTAACTAGAATCTGTAGGATGAGGAAATGATACTTGGGCTAGGTGTGACGTAGTCAGCCTAGTGGGGACTGACACAATAGACCATGTCCTGAACCAAGTGGGTATAAGATGAGTGAAGGGAATGGGGCACGAATCATTCGAGCAGCTGAAAGGTGTCAGAAATAGTTCTGGATCAACCGTTGATCTTTTCGGTTAATTGGGGATCATGATGTACTACTAGGTGCCACTCATGATCGTTCTATAATTAATGGTTAATTATAGACGGCCAACATAAATCGAGAACCTATTTGGTCACACGCACAACGAGCGTAATCCGAAGGATTTAAAACGAGCTTGAGAATGGGATTCTCAGACCGAGAGAAACTAGGTTTGGTTGGACCAAACATAAAGCGTGGATGGGCCGAGTCTTATGAATACGTAATGGATGAACCAAAATGGTTTGGTTCTAATCCAATGGAGGAGAATAAACCAAAGGGTTTGGTTTATTTTAAACGAATGAACAAAAAGTTGGTTCGGTTCGTTTTAACTTAAAATAAACCATCATGGTTTGGTTTATTTTAACTTATCTTAATGGAGCGGGTTAACGGGCCTAATGGTTATGATCCAATAACCATTAAGAGAATTAGTTCTCTATAAAAGAGGGCTTAAGGGATAATTAAGCCCTAATCCAAAACCCTTGCCCTAAGGTTGCCGCCCACCTCATCCTTGGAGATTTCGGTGCCAACCCTAGGTGTGCTGCCCAGCTTGTTGTGTCGCCGTCCATCTCCTTGCCGGCGTCCAAGCTTCAGCCGGTGAACCCTCCGGTGATCTTCCTAGGCCTCGGTGAAAAGGTGAGAACTTGGCTTCCTTGTTTTGGCCGGTGCCTACTCCTCCACCAAGCTGTCCAGTTTTCTGGACAGCTTCTTCTCCTCTCGTCGGAGCGTCTTTTGGACGACGGTTAGAGCTCCGACAGCGGCTAACTTACCGGGGATTCGATCTCCGGTAATCCTCTGAGGTGGAGGACGAAGGATTCGTCAATCGGTTGACGAATACCTCTCCGGAGAAATGAGTTTTGAGAACTCGTATTAGGATCCGAATTTGGATTCGGATCGTGATCATCTCTCGATCACGTCGTCTTCAACACGAGGCTAGTAACCCATACGAAGACGAAGCTCGTGGCTTAGCGAAGTCATCCCGAGGAACTCGGCGTGCATACGGATAGAGACGATTCTAGCGAGGATCGTTCCGGTTGATGCCGTTCCCGCTACACGTCATACGAAAGGTATAACGTAGATAAATTTCCTTTTATTGCAAATTTAAATTTACGGTTATGTCTACACTTGTTGTAATATGCATGCGTGTGTTGTGTGTGTTGTAATAAATGTAGATTTATTATTTTTATTACTTCATTTGTGTTCATGTTTACGAAGCGTGATCGAACACACACACCTTGTGATCTTTGAAACCCGGTATCAGAGCCTAGGTTGTGTTTCGACATAATCGTAAAAATGGTTTTGCGATAGTCATAATGTATTTCTGGAAATTTTCTAATTTTGGAAATTTAGAAGTATTTATGGAAATTTTTCAATTTTGGAAAGTCTAGAAGTATTTATGGAAATCTTCCACTTTTGGAAAGTTGGAAGTATTTATGGAAATTGATATTTTCTATAAATAAAATATTTGATTAGATTCTGGAAATTTGTTTCCTAATTTAATCATGATTTGATTTGGAAAATCAAATCTTAAAATATTTTATTTTCATAAGTAGTTTTAATGATTTAGGAAATTGGTTTCCTAAATAGATTTTCCTTAATCAAATAATTCCATGAATAAAATATGTGATTAGATTTGGAAATTTGTTTCCTAATTTAATTATGATTTGATTTGGAGAATCAAATCTTAAACATATTTTATTTTCATAAATAGTTATGACATATAAGGAAATTATATACATGACATAATTGTATACCATGTAATTGCATTAGATGCATAACATTATGCCATGCGTGTCGTGACATGTAGATGTATGTCATGTATGTCATGCCATGTAGATAATAGTTATTTGCATGCAAAGAGGATGAGACATAAAACCCTTAAACAATATTAAAGCCTACACCTTCCATTGATATGGTTAGAACCAGAGTTCCGTTTCTTGTTTGGGTTGTTGGACTCTCTCCAAGCCCGGCTCGAACCCGAACATGTTCAAACCATGGAATAGTTTAATACTAATATGGTAAGAGTCAGAGGTCAATCATTAGCTTTGGTTGTTGGACTCTCTCCAAGCTGGGCTAATTGGTTGAATGCGCTCTAACCATATTAAAACTATTTCTCGATTAATGGGTTGGCTTTAACCTGGAGCATCGGCTTGTTGGACTCTCTCCAAGGTCGATGTAAAGGGAGGTGAAGTTGGGTGCTATGCATATGATGCATACTTGTTAATGTGTTAACAACCCAACGTATGTGTGAACATTCAATTAGTTGATAGCACATTGTGATAGTTGCATATACGTGATATGCAATCGGTATAGATGATACCTACCGTCGTAGTTATGAATGACTTGTTGGACTCTCTCCAAGGTTATTCATAACTATGATGGATATCAGCCCATTCGGAGATGGACCTACGATCTCCCGAAGTGATTTTGGGGTTTTTGAAATTCGAAAAATGAATGGGATTTATAAATGTATATTGATGCATTTTAAAATCATCTTTCTCATATATGCTCGTTTTGTATTTCTAAGATTGATCATGATGTCTTTGAATTTGTGTTCTATTTTGGATTCGAATAAATTGACTGGGCCGAACTTCTTGGACTAGCTTAGAAACTTGAGAATTGTTCTCAAGGTTGAAAAGCTTGCGTATGTCCTCGAAGCGCCTCTTCCCGCCCATCCTAGTGACGATGCAACTCCGGACCAATTGTTGGTCTATCAGAAACATGTGACTGATTCTGAACTGACAAGTTGCATCATGCTAGCTGCGATGGAACCCAAGCTATGAAAGAAGCATGAGCATATGGATGCTCATATCGTAGTCCTTCATCTTTATGAGTTGTTTGATAAGCAAGTGAGATTCGAAAGGTTTGAAGTCTCCAAGCTCCTCTTCACCTCTTAGATGCAAGAAGGTTCATCTGTGGTACTGCTCAACATGCTGAAGACTGTGGAGCCTTCTGAGAAGCATGAGCAGGGGACGGTGTTATTAGTTGATTCCTCGAAGAAAGGTTCTAAGAGGGAGTCAAAGGAACAATAGAAGGGGAAGAAGAAAAAGGCTTAAAAGGCAAAACTAGCTCAAAAGGGCACTTGCCATCATTATGGCAAGTAGGGCCATTGGCAAAGAAATTGCAAGATTTATCTTGAGTCCGTGAAGAAGAATAAGGCATAAGATGCTCCATCTTTTTCATATATCTTCGTTATTGATTGTCATTCTATTTCCTCAGACACTTGGGTATTGGATACTGGGTGTGGCTCACATATATGTAATGACATACATGGGCTAAGGAATAGAAGAAGACTCGTCAAGGGAGAGTCGAATTTACGTGTTGGGAATGGAGTAAAGGTTGCTGCGCTCGCCATCGGAACGTATTTGTTGAAACTCCCTGCAGGACTTGTCTTAGAACTAGACAATTGCTTTTATGTTTCTTCGTTGATAAAGAACATCATTTCTATTTATTGTTTAAATAGAAATGGTTACCATTTGACTTTTAGTAACAATTGTTGTTACATAACTTTAAATGGAGTTCTTTATGCGACTGGAACTTTAAGCAATGGTGTTTATACGTTGGACCTATCCAGTGACATTTGCAATATCGAAGCGAGCAACAAGAGTGCTCGAAAGGATAATCAAATAGACTCCTATATGTGGCATTGTCGTCTTGGCCATGTAAGCAAGAAACGCATGTCCGAATTACACCGATGTGGAATTCTGAAATCGTTTGAATTAGATTTATACGATACATGCGAATCATGCTTAAAAGGCAAGATGACTAAGTTACCTTTTACTGGAAAAGGTGAACGAGTGGGAGAGTTATTAGGTCTAATACATACTGATGTATGTGGACCTATGTCAACTCAAGCTTTAGGAGGCTATAGCTACTTCATTACCTTCACCGATGATCACTCACGGTTTGGGTATGTGTTCTTGATGAAACACAAGTCTGAAGCCTTCGAAAGGTTCAAAGAATTCAGAAATGAAGTAGAGAAACAAAATGACAAGAGTATTAAAATGCTTCGATCGGATCGAGGTGGTGAATACTTAAGTCAAGAGTTTCTTGATTATCTAAGAGACAATGACATATTGTCTCAATGGACTCCGCCATATACACCAAAGCATAATGGTGTATCTGAGAGGCGTAACCGGACCTTGTTGGACATGGTCAGGTCAATGATGAATCATGCGAATCTTCCCAAGTCCTTTTGGGGCTATGCACTTCAGACAACTGTTTACTTGTTAAACAGAATGTCAACCAAGGTAATCTCTACTACTCCATATGAGATATGGAATAGTAAGAAACCTCATGTATCTTACTTGAAGATATGGGGTTGTCTTGCTTATGTGAAGCGGAAGTATCAGACAAATTGTATGCTAAGTCTGATAAATGTCTATTTGTTGGATACCCTAAGGAAACAAGGGGTTACCAATTCTATCATCCTGTGGAACAAAAGGTGTTTGTTTCAAGGCATGCTGTGTTTCTAGAGAAAGAGTTTCTCTTGCAAGAAAATAGTGGGAGTGTCGTCGAGCTTGAGGAGGCTCGAGAGACTCAAATAGACATTGAAGAGATACCTGGTGAAGCACAACAACCGACAACTCATAGTGATGAGCAATCGATTGGACCTATTGTAATACCACATCTTCGTAGATCTGGTAGAACACGCAACATTCCTGAGAGATATGGATTTCTCGTAAGTGAATCGAACGACGTGTTACTCATTGATGATGAGGAGCCTACCAGTTATGAAGAAGTGCTGACAAGTTCAGAAAGGGATAAGTGGCTTGGTGCCATGAAGTCAGAAATGGATTCCATGTATGAAAACCAAGTTTGGAACTTGGTTGACCCACCTGAAGGCATAAAGCCTATAGGGTGCAAGTGGGTTTTCAAGAAGAAAACCGACATGGATGGTAATGTGATTACCTATAAGGCTAGATTGGTGGCGAAAGGATATCGTCAAAAGCAAGGTGTTGATTATGACGAAACCTATTCGCCTGTAGCTATGCTTAAATCCATTCGGATGCTCCTGGCCAAAGCGGCTCATTATGATTATGAGATATGGCAGATGGATGTGAAAACAGCTTTCCTTAATGAAAACCCGCTCGAGGACATGTATATGATACAGCCTGAGGGTTTCACATCGGTTGATAAAACCAAGGTATGCAAATTGCGATGGTCCATTTATGGATTGAAGCAAGCATCCAGGAGCTGGAATATCCATTTTGATGAGACCATCAAAAAGTTTGATTTCTTACAAAATCCAGACGAACCTTGTGTGTACAAGAAGGTTAGTGGGAGTGCAGTCGTGTTCCTAGTATTATATGTTGATGACATATTACTTATAGGAAACGATGTTTCAATCTTACAGTCAGTTAAGGTTTGGTTATCCAAGACATTCTCCATGAAAGACCTGGGAGAAGCAACCTACATCCTCGGGATTAAGATCTATAGAGATAGATCGAAAGGGTTGCTTGGTCTTTCGCAGTCTACATATATGGACCGAGTGCTAAAGAGGTTTAGCATGTCGGAATCCAAGAAAAGTTTCCTACCCATCAGGCATGGGGTACACCTTTCGAAGTCTATGTGTCCGCGCACAGAAGACGAGAGGATTTGCATGAGTAAGATTCCCTATGCATCCGCAATAGGATCTATCATGTATGCTATGTTATGTACGAGGCCCGACGATCGTCGCTCGAGAGTGTCACGAGCGAGATACCATCGATCCAGAATGGATCATTGGGTGATCATTAAGACGATCCTTAAGTACTTAAGAAGAACTAAGGATGCGTTCCTAATATATGGAGAAGGGTACATGGTGATACGTGGGTATACGGATGCCAGCTCCAGACAGACAAGGATGATTCCATGTCTTTGTCTGGGTATGTATTCACCTGGAATAAAGGCGCAATAAGTTGGAAAGGTTCCAAGCTTGACACTATAGCGGATTCTGCCACTAAGGCAGAATACATTGTAGCTTTGGAAGCAGCAAAGGAAGCGGTTTGGATCAAGAAGTTCATCTCTGAACTTGATGTGGTCTCATCAATGATCCAAACATGTGCTTCGCCGCTATCATCTTATCAGAGAGATCATCAGTAGGAACGAAATACAAATCGAGAAAATTCCCACTGAAAGGAACTTAGCGGATCCCTTGACTAAGGCATTACCTCAAAATAAGTTTGAGGGTTATGTTCGAGCTTATGGTATTGGATACCGTAGCGATTGGCATTAGGCCAAGTGGGAGTCTGTTAGTAATATATGAGAGATGTCCTAAGGCAATCGCCTTATGTATGAACCATTTATATGATAAATGAAGATTCACTATTTGAGTATACATGTTTTATGTATTTGATTAGATCTTAAACTCATTTACTGAATGTCCACGATACGATTCACAGCATGAGAGAATTTGTGATTGGATCACAACTAGTAAGTATCTCTACATGTGTAATTGTGATGTATCAGAATTATCCCTAGTCGATGAATTGATAGATTTGGACACCATCAATTCTGTCGAGACTAGCACAGGTATACTCCTTGGTGTATCCAAGCAGCTGATTCTCATTGGCTGGAGACATAGTGATGTCCGGAGTTAATCATGGATGCTAGTTATGGTAACAAGTTCATTGGAGTGACCATCCGTAAGACTTCATATGGTTCTCTGCATATATAGATATGTCAATGAAGTTCTTACTGTGGCTTAAGTGCGATGTTCCTTTGACTTGCGGTATTCAAGTCATCTTGATCATAGAGACTTATGCTTTGACATCTTAAGCAAGCATCTCTAAGGAGATGTGGACCCGGGATGATTGGGTATAAGTCGAAGTGATCGAAGGTGTTTGAATAGCCTATAAAGGATTCACCACTCCTTGCGAGGAGATGTATACCCATGGCCTCGTCGGATTGTTACTAAAGTCTTTGGCCAAAGCATTACATGTTTAGAGTAAGGTACTCTTCGATACATGTGGAGTAACTAGAATCCGTAGGACGAGGAAATGATACTTGGGCTAGGTGTGACGTAGTCAGCCTAGTGGGGACTGACGCAATAGACCATGTCCTGAACCAAGTGGGTATAAGATGAGTGAAGGGAATGAGGCACGAATCATTCGAGCAGCTGAAAGGTTTCAGAAATAGTTCTGGATCAACCGTTGATCTTTTCGGTTAATTGGGGATCATGATGTACTACTAGGTGCCACTCATGATCGTTCTATAATTAATGGTTAATTATAGACGGCCAACATAAACCGAGAACCTATTTGGTCACACGCACAACGAGCGTAATCCGAAGGATTTAAAACGAGCTTGAGAATGGGATTCTTAGACCAAGAGAAACTAGGTTTGGTTGGACCAAACATAAAGCGAGCATGAAATCGTTTCAGTCGCAATGGAAGCGTGGATGGGCCGAGTATTATGAAGACGTAATGGATGAACCAAAATGGTTTGGTTCTAATCCAATGGAGGAGAATAAACCAAAGGGTTTGGTTTATTTTAAACGAATGAACAAAAAGTTGGTTCGGTTCGTTTTAACTTAAAATAAACCATCATGGTTTGATTTATTTTAACTTATCTTAATGGAGCGGGTTAACGGGCCTAATGGTTATGATCCAATAACCATTAAGAGAATTAGTTCTCTTTAAAAGAGGGCTTAAGAGATAATTAAGCCCTAATCCAAAACCCTTGCCCTAAGGTTGCCGCCCACCTCATCCTTGGAGATTTCGACGCCAACCCTAGGTGTGCTGCCCAGCTTGTTGTGCCGCCGTCCATCTCCTTGCCGGTGTACAAGCTTCAGCCGGTGAACCCTCCGGCGACCCTCCGGTGATCTTCCTAGGCTTCGGTGAAAAGGTGAGCACTTGGCTTCCTTGTTTTGGCCGGCGCCTACTCCTCCACCAAGCTGTCCAGTTTTCTGGACAGCTTCTTCTCCTCTCGTTGGAGCGTCGTTTGGACGACGGTTAGAGCTCCGACAGCGGCTAACTTACCGGGGATTCGATCTCCGGTAATCCTCTGAGGTGGAGGATGAAGGATTCGTCAATCGGTTGACGAATACCTCTCCGGAGAAACGAGTTTTGAGAACTCGTATTAGGATCCGAATTTGGATTCGGATCGTGATCATCTCTCGATCACGTCATCTTCAACACGAGGCTAGTAACCCGTACGAAGACGAAGCTCGTGGCTTAGTGAAGTCATCCTGAGGAACTCGGCGTGGATACGGATAGAGACGATTCTAGCGAGGATCGTTCCGGTTGATGCCGTTCCCGCTACACGTCATACGAAAGGTATAACGTAGATAAATTTCCTTTTATTGCAAATTTAAATTTACGGTTATGTCTACACTTGTGGTAATATGCATGCGTGTGTTGTGTGTGTTGTAATAAATGTAGATTTATTATTTTTATTGCTTCCGCTGTGTTCATGTTTACGAAGCGTGATCGAACACACACACGCCGCGGTGCCGGAAACCCAACACTTCCATGGTTCAACTTGAGTCTAACTCAAGTTTAACCAGTTTGAGTCTAACTCAAGTCTTGGCCATATGCTCAATTGTCTTTTTAGTCCAACTAAAAGAAACTATCCCCAAAACAGAATGTCATTTGTTTGTGACCCTATAGGCTCTTGTAACGTTGGCAATGTATCTAAAACCATTTTAGATACATAAGCAATGAGCGACATCTAGCAATACATCATTGCTACCCAAGTTACAAGATCATCGAGATCCGACAACCTTTCCGTGGCTATTATCATGTATGACGATGTCCTTTTATCTCTAATATCTTAGATCGATCAATGAGGCATAGACCGTGTCATCCCCTTATCAATCTTTATGTTTCTTGATCCCCAAGTAGACTCACTCAAAAAAATGAGCTCAATATCTCATATTGACTCATTTGAGCATGACCATGCATTTCGTGGTTCTACTCTATCAAGAGGCCAAAGATATCACTCCCGTCATATGAGAGGGATAGATCCCATCTACATCACTCACATCCCTCCATATAATTCATTACATACCCAGTGATCGCCATTATAGTGCACCCTGTTACGGTGTGACGTTAGACGATACCAAAGTACATAACTCCTTATGTAGGGAACCGTAGTGACTTCAGGTCTAAGGACTATTCATACTAATAGTCACATGAGAAAGTATATGACACTCATATAACAATCCATGACACTTTCTCATGGCGGGTCAATTCAGTATATATATTCTCCAATATATATACCCATGCGTCAATGTGATATTACATATCCGTGACTTGTGAGATCAAGTATCCATTGACCTACATCCTAGTTTCAATATATTAATATTGACCTTGTCTATTAATACTTGACTAGTAATATTAAGAATAGTGTTCTCTACAACTTCTCATAATCAATTCTACCAATTGATATACTGTAGATTAGAATCTACTATTCAAGGGCATTATTATATTTATTTTAGCTGGCACATGCATAAAGTAAATATAATAAACAATCTTTGCCTTTTATTAATGAAATATGATACACATGATCCCTAATCAATCATCTCATGATTGACACTAAGGGCTGACTCTAACACGGTCGTCCCCGTATAGAGGACACGAACTTACCATCTCTCTTCACACTCGTGCTTACCTCTAGTCCTTTATGACCTGTCACTTTGCTTCCAGTCTACACCTGGGTTCTTCGACTCCATCCGAAGTTCTCCCAGTATCGCCCGACCACCACGGTTTCTCAACTCGAGATTCTCCAGGTATTGCTAACCTTCAGCTCAGCTTAAACACTTCTACACACTTAAGAGTAGCTTATGATATAACGATATGACCTTAACTTTGGGTCGTTGCCATAATCAAAACCTAGGTTGGATTATTTGGTGCCCCTGCACCAACAATTTTCTCCTTGTTGATCTATGGCAAATCGACACAAAGTTAAAAGAAATTTAAAACATAAAACAAGTAGACTAAATGATAAACGACTTGTCAAAAACTCCCCCTTAATCCTAAGTGAGTTTTGAAAGAGATAATTTAATTTTTAAAATTTAATTTTTTGTTACTCTCCCTTAACTTTCACTCTTCTCCCCCTTTTGCCATAAATCAAAAAACACGGTTGGGGGTGCTTTAAATAAAATAGGGTTTGTTTAAATGCAACGTTATAAAAATAGTATGCATTTAAGGACCGAAATCGAGTATGAGTCCAAGCATGCATCTAGCATTAGATTAGTTCGAGGTATATCCCTCTGCACCAACAATTTAATAAGTTTTTGAAACATAATTTTGATTTTCAAAAAACTTATAAGTTTATTTTCAAAAAGAACTTCAAAGGTTTGTAATATAACCCTTAGGATTAGTTTCCTCTTCTCCTTAGTTAAATATATGATGTATAAGAGATTTAGGGGGTGCTAAACTTTATCCTAGAGAGTTGTATACTTAGTATGGGTCAATCAAAGTTATAATTATTCATTAAGTGTAGTAGTTGAGAAAATAAGTAGCATTTTGAAAAAGTTATGTTGTGTATTTCAATTATCCTTAATATCTCACCCTTTCTATGTGTCTCAGAATGTGTTCACGTTATATGTTTTGTGAGATGATTTGAACTTGATTAAAGATAGTCAACCTTGGGTTAGATTCGGATTTAACCTTTAGATCGTTAAGAAACTTTTCAAGAAAATGGCTTCCAGGTCATGGTGAGGCATAGGGTCCTTCTTTGATCGGAACAACGACCACTTTCTTAGACAAAGCCAAATTCAAGAAAATATCACTTAAGTCACTTAGGGTTACTTTCTTGTCTAACTAGTTTAGGATACGGTGAGGTAGCTTCAGCTAGTTCAACTCAGCCAAGTGCACCAAGCTAGATACACCTTATCTAGCTCGAATACACGAGACATTGTTTCCCTAACGTACTATCATCTCGTCGCGTCCTGATACTATGTTGTCAAAGTTGACTAACTATTTGTACTATCTAGACGTTCTAAAAAGTAAAACAAAATAACTAATCATGCAATGATTTTGCTAAGGAAGTGGGTATACTATTTTAGTGTTAGCTCCCTCTGGACCATTGAACCAATATGGTCTATCCACAAAGTGGACATGATCCTGGGGAATCCAATACTTATTGGTCCTTATATGTGAGTTTAACAAAACCTTTGGGACCCATGCTTGGACTCATTGATGAATACGATTTACTATAGACATATAAGATCTATTCATAGTCCTTGAACTAAATCTGAGTCCGGCTTTGTTGTACATGACTCTTTGGGTTCCAAGAAGTCAGTTAAGACTCTTAGATCCCAATGTGAACCTTTCCAACCTAGTCTCGAGCTCTTGAACTCGTCCTTTAAAAAGAGAATTCTCCTCCTCAAGCTTTTCAACTTGAGTTGAGTTTTCCTCTTGAACTTGACTAGTTGAAGATGTTAGATTAGCCTCTTGCTTGAGTATTTCAACCTCCTCGAGCAATGACTAGACTCTAGACTCGGACTTAGTTAATTTCCTACTTAACATTTTAATTACATGGTAAAGATTGTCAATTAATGAATGAATTACCTTAATTTTTTCTTTTGACCCGGCTTTGAGTCTCTTCTCGAAGTCGTCCTCGGAGTCGAAGTCGGAGTTAGATTCGTATTCAGCTTCGGACTCGGACTCTACCTATTTCGCCATGAACGCCAAGTCATTATGTTGATCTTCTTCCTCCTCCCACGTTGCTTGAAAAGCTTTCTTGGGTTGCTTGTGTTTTGGCTTCATTTTTGGGCAACATGACTTGTAATGACCCTTCTTGTTGCACCCGTAGCATGTGTAGTTTTGTGGGGGTTTCTTGTTCTTCAACTGCACCCTTTCTTTTCGAATTATCCTCCGCACCATGTTTACTATCTCGGCCTCTTCTTCCGATTCGAACTCGAATTTGCCCTCGGGTTCGGATCCTTCTTCTTGTTCGGGAGGTGTCTTGCTCTTTTCCTTTTTCTCTGCCCTGCAAGCAAAGCAATACCTCTCTCGGCCCAGACTGTGTTAGTTTGTTCATGAAGTTCAAATTCAGAGAAAAACTCATCTAACCTAATTTTTGATAGATCCTTAGAAACCTTGTAGACATCGACCATGGATGCCCACAAGGTTGTCCTAGGGAACGCGTTTAGTGCATACCTTATTACATCTTGGTTTTCGACCTTTTGTTCGATCGAATGTAGCCCATTCATGATATCTTGTATGAGAGCGTGGAGTTGAGTAGCTGACTCATGTTCCTGCATTTTTAAGTTAAATAATTTATTTAAAAGTAAATCCCTCTTACATACCTTGGTGTCGGCAGTTCCTTCGTGAAGCTCGATGAGCTTGTTCCACAAGTCCTTTGTGCTTATGAACAGGCCGACGCGATTGAGCTCCTCTTTGGATAGCTTGCATTGTAGGATTTGTGTGGCTTTTGCATCGACTTCGATTTATCCTTTAGTTGTGTTGGTCCACTTATCAAAGTCCAGGGGCTCGCCTCGATCATTGGTGGGTACAGCAAAGTCGGTTTGGATGATTATCCAAGTCTCGACTTGTGTTTTTAGAAAACACTCCATCCGACCTTTCCAGTAACGGAAATCATCTCCATTAAAGAACGGAGGTTGGGTGGTGCTATACTCCTCAATGTGGGTCATTAATTATCTTGTAAAACACGAATAAAAACCAAAAGGAATTCCAAGACTTGGTCTTGGATTAGTAATGCAGGAAATAATATGAAATAAACGAGAAATAAAGAACTAAAATAAAAAACTAACCACTTACAACCTTCGATGTCCCCGAAAGGGTACTAAACGTCATTTTTTGGGGATGAATATAGCTTGTTATGAGAGTAAACCTAGTAAGAAGTATCTCTGAGAGAGCTTCGATTTGGTGGGTAGCACATTTTGTGAGTCCACTTGTATGAAAAGTTATGCTCATTTTACCATCGGCTACTCCAAAAGCGAATAGTTCGATTAATACATGCAAACACACAACCAAAAAAAGAGTACCAAGACTTCGTCTTGGATTAGTAGTGCGGGAGAAATAATAATAAGAAAGAATGAATCACTAAAAGAAAGCCAAAAGTGCTAGATTGGTGGTTACACCAAATCTTAGCACCCCTGCTCTAATACCAATTGTTGGATCGAGAAAGCGTTGCTAGAGGGGTGGTGAATAGTGCGCGTAAAACTTTTCGTCTTTTCGTTCGTTTGATTAAAACTATGAGTAATGCAGCGAAAAAATAAAAAAGACAACTTTATTTTAACTTGGTTCACAACCCAGCGGTTGCTACTCCAAGGCCCCGCGATCCTTGACCGCGTACGAAGGGGCAATCCACTATAGAGTCTCCTCCTCGTTGGAGGTAGGAGACAACGATAAGAAAAACGAAAGCTCGAGGATGAGGAAACAAACCTACCTCACCTCGTTGCGATTAAAATCATGAATACAATAAATAAAACAACCTAGCTGCTGCTGACGAAGAGATTGTAAGTTTGGCATTTCATCGGCGTTTTGACGGTGTTGCAACATTTGAGCTTTAGCGTTGTGGGAGCACTTTGAGAGTAATCTTGATGATCTTTGGGTTCGAGTCCTCCCCTCCTTTTATAGACTTGCGCCTTGGAATAATTCTAGATCCAGATCCTCAACTTGTGGAACTTATCACGAGGTGACACCTTATCTTATCGCGAAGTGGCGGTGTCAAACGTTATCCTTTTTGACCTTGCGTATTTGGCTGATTCATCGCCATTAGTCGACTGATTCTTTTCATCAGTCGATTGATGTGCAGCATTCGACTACCAATGGCCAGCAGTCGACTGCTAGCCTAGTCACTCCTCTGCAATAAGAGGTTAGCATGGAATATGATAAATATGACAATTCCTTTCTGTCCGATCTCGACCTAGACCTTCCATTGGAAGTCTTAGTCGAATTGTCACCTACGATCGTCCCTGTACAGAGGACATGACCTTACCATCTCTCTTCACACTCGTGCTTACCTTTGGTCCTTTATGACCTATCGCTTTGCTTCCGGTCTACACCTGGGTTCTTTGACTCCATTCGAAGTTCTCCCGGTGTCATCCGACCACCACAGTTTCTCGACTCAAGATTCTCCGGGTGTCGCTGACCTTCAGCTCAGCTTAAACACTTCTGCACACTTAAGAGTAGCTTATGAGATAATGATATAACCTTAACTTTGGATCTTTACCATAATTAAAACGTAGGTTCGATTATCTGGTGCCCCTGCACCAACAGATGCTTCTCTTCGTCTCTTCTGCGTCCGATTCTTCCGAGGACAATTCATCCAAAGTTTCCTTAAGTGCTTTCTTCTTCTTTTCCTTTTTCAAGTTTTCTTACTTTTTTAGATTCACACTGTAAGATACAAAATAAATTGATTAATTAAGAAATTTCACTATAGAATTTTATCCAGAATTCTATAGAGTTTCCTATATTTAAATAGAATTCTTTGGAGGATTTAAATCCTATTAGGGATCATTGGATTAATGAGGTTGATTAAGGTTTAATTAATTAAACCAAAACCTATGGTTTAATTACCTATATAAATAACATTGGCTTTTAATCAAATCCCTCTCCCGATTTCTGCTGTCGCTCCCTATTTTCCCCCATGCTGATCTCGATTTCTCATTGTCGCCACCTTTCTTCCTCGTCGTCGGTGCTATTCCTTCCTCAGCCATCACCCCGAGCTCCTCCAGCCGATGCCTGAGCCAGCTAGCTGATCGCGTCTTCCCCTTCTCTTCCTCCGCTGCTACCTCCGCTCCACTCGTCGATGGCTTACCTCCGACCATCGGAGTCACCGCCAATAACATTGTTGAGTCCACGAGCTCAGCTTGCCTTCGACCGTCGCCTCCCCTATCTTGGCAGACATCAAGATCCCAGCAATCATTGTCGGTTTCTTTTGTCGAGAGGAATAGTTATTGTCGAGGACAATTTGTGCCATCTCTGCCGAGAGGAAGACTTGCTGCCGGATCATGAAAGCACGGCGACACCATTGTTGGAACGTAGGTGGATGGCTAGAGGGGGGTGAATAGCCCTCAATCGTCGTATGGTGGAATTCGTTTGTTGATTGCTTACAAGTATAATTAGTGCAAGCGGAAATGTAATTACAATACAAAGGCAATGCTAACAAACCGATATAATATGGTTCACAGCCTCGCCGCTAATCCACAACCCGATTAGTCCAAGGTGAATAATGCCTCAAACTTTCCACTAGTCTCTCCTTTGCACAAAGCTAGGTGGAGGTAACCTTTCTTACAAGAATTCTCTCCTCTTACAATAAGATGAAGCTAGACACTAGGAAGAGGAGGAAAATCATTTTGGGCACTTGGAGGATGTTTAGAAATGAACCATTAGTCTACCCAAGTGTCCAAAGGCCCCATTTTATAGAGAAGAACTCATTCTTCTCGTTGGGCACCTGGCAGTCGACTGATCCTGTAGTCGTTGCCCAATAATGGCTTCTTCCACATTGGATTTCATCCAATGGCTCCCACATCAGTCGACTAATCGTACCATCAGTCGACTAATGGAGCTATCAGTCGAGTGCCAGGAGTGAGCACTCGACTGATCAACATTTTGTGCCCGAAACCCTTGTGACCAGTCGACTGATGCCATCATCAGTCGACTGGTGGTTTCGTCAGTCGACTGCCAATCCTTGGAAGTTGACTGATGGGACACAAAATGTACTCGAACACTAGTCGAGTCACAATCGACTTGGAGCAGTCGACTGCCATGACATGGCAGTCGACTGATGTCGGGTAAACCTTAAACTTTACATCTGTTTGAGCATCCGACAGTCGAGTAAACCTCAACCCTCTCGGTCAAGCCTCCGACACTTAGCCATTTCGGCCAAATTCACCTAATGAGCTACTTACATTTCACTCATTCTCTCATCTCACTTGAAGTCCCTCGCCGAAGCTCTCTTCATTCGTAGTCATGTCCCTTGGCAGCACCAAGTGCACGACTTCGCAATCCTCCTTCGCATCTCTTGCCCTTGAAGTCTGCTTCCTTGGCTTCGCTTCAAGTCATCTTGTCCGGCGGTCCCTCGGATGCATCAAGTGCACGGCTTCATAATGCTCCTTCACCGACTCAAGCACGAGGTTGTGAGTTGGTGAAACTTATCAAAGCTCCATGTGCGAATTACTAAGTCCTGCAAGACTCTAACGCACATATCAAAACAATAACAACCTAACTTAAACCCTTTGCCACACACATAAAAACCATATCACATGGGTTGATTGCCCTAACAACCATCGTTGATGGATCCCTTCACGCAAATCTAGTTAGCTCGGCGTCGCCTTCTCCCACACCTCCATGGCAGATCTATAGTATGCTCACGATGCTATTGTTCTGTAGCCATCATAGATCCCAGTCAGTACTATCTTCGTTTAATGTCGATGCCCACCACGAGCAGGCGGCGTTACTTGATTTCTACCTATTTCTACTTGATTTATGGTAAATCTCGATTGCTTATTGTTGTTGTGGATCGTTGATGCTAGATGTGCAGATCAGGTTGTCTTTTGTATCAAGAAGATGTGGCCGATTAATTTGGAGTAGAGGTTGCTTCCAATTTTGGTTAGAAGATCCGGATCTGATGTCTACACGTGTGATTTCAGGTGATGGAGAATGGGTTGTGGCTCTGTGCATGTGAATTGTACAAATCAAAACTTCTTAGGGTGGAACGAGAAGTTGTGCAGTGTGAGGTAAGGTTTTTAGATGTTGGATTATGAAGTGTACATGATTAAGTCACTATGGATTTGGTTGTGATGTTAAGTGGCAGCTGTGGTTGAATTCATCTTATTGTTATAGATTGCTACTTCAATGGTGAATCAAGAAGCGGAATGATTTTGGAAGAGGGTTATTCTTCCAGATAAGCTATGGAAATTAATGCAGTGTAAGATAAGTTTAGATTTAGATGTTTACGGATGCATACAAATATATGAGTTGGTTCATATTATAGTATTGGATTATTTGGTTAATTAATCAGGGATTAAGATTGGATTAGATTCTTATTCCTACTATTTGGTTATGCTAGCACGAGTTATATACCCGGAATTTGATTTGAGGCGGAGTTTTCTAACGTGAAGACAACTGGTGTTCTACATATCAGGTGGGTAATATTTCTACCCTGGTCAGGTAGTTGATAATCTTAGTGCATGATAGTTTATATTGATGACTTCATTACCTTGACTCCACTCCAGTTAATCTATGCTTGATACTTAGTCTTTGCACTTTGAGATGCTCTATTGTTGTTGTTACATTTCGTTCATCGTTGCTATGAATTACGGACACTATAGTATGGGGACCTATAGATGCTTAACTATGTACATAGCTGAGTATGGTTGTAGACTTGATTCGTGCAATCAGGATAAATGACTTGGGGGTGGGTGATGTTCTAAAATGTGGTGTGGATTGTCGTGTTATATCCCTTTACGTTGTGTGTCTATTATGGTTCATGCATCTATGTATGGTTGTATGGTTGGTTATCGATTGTTGGTTGCTACGGACTGGAGGTCCTAGCATGGTTGAGAGTGTGTATGTCTCTCTGTTGCATAGAGGGTGTGTTGTGGATGTATGTGTGTGTAGTTGTGCATTCATCACATTTTACATGCATGCTAGCGACTTGGTCTCCCTTGTGGTTGAGAGGGTCGTCAATCATCCTGCCTCCACGGTTACTCATTGTAGTAGTAGCTGGTGTGAGTGCAGTGCATCTGTTGTGCCGCACTCAGCCACTATTGATGGCGATAGTTGGAGTTGCGTGCAATTTGTCCTGGGTGTGTGGCACTCGACCACTCATGGGTAGTGACAGTTGGAGTGGCAAGCAGTAGGGACCCCCGTTGTGTAGCTTAGAGCTATTTAGCTTATCGTTACTTATTCATACTGCCCACTCGACCACTCGCGAGTAGTGGTTGTTGTTGAGTTGGGACAGTTGTCATGTCATGTCACCTAGGCCACACTAGGGTCGTGGAAGCGAGTAGGGTGTACAAGCATGACCATTCATTTGCATTGTTATGTATATATATATATATATATATATATATATATATATATATATATATATATATATATATATATATATATATATATATATATATATATATATATATATATATATATATATATATATAATATGTGTGTGTGTGTGTGTGTGTGTGTGTGTGATCAGTATATATAGATATAGTCTATATATACGTGTTGTGATGTTGTATTTGTTTAAGCTATGCTTGTTGCATATGTTTGTTCATCATTTTGCATGCTATTTTTATATTCTATACTGTTATGTGTGGAGTACAATGTACAACTTGGATCAGACTGTTGTGCGCGTTTGATCAACATTATGTTGTGGTATAGGATGGACCAGGTTAGTAATGTATTTGTTTACATGTTGATCATATACTGTGTGTTGATTACCGGTGTAGTATTGTTCATACATGTTGTATGTGTTATATTGTCATATACTTGTTCAGGTTGTATAGGTCATGTCGTTGCAGACCTTTCAGGTATGTTAGTACATTACTACATGTACAGTTGATTAGTTGGTTTGTTTATGCACTGATTAGATTTATATTGATAGTTATCTGTTGACCTTTGTATGTATACCTGTAGATCTTCATTTGTGTTCTTGTTGATCTCCATGTGTTATATGTTCATGCACTATCTTTTATATTACCGTTGAGTTTTATACTCACCACCACAGGCCTTGGGTTTCTTGTCGCCCAGGTGATAGGTAGAAGATTCCTTGGTGTGCTCGAAGCTCCGCCAGCAGATCCCATCTCACCTCAAGTATTTAGATTTTAATCCATATTGATGTTGTATCATTTTGGATGGTATGTTTTGGGATTTTATCCAGTATCGTTTCTGCATTTTTGGTTTATGGTTGTGTTGTATGTATTTGGCCTTTATTATGAATTCAGTTTGGATGTTGGTTTCTATTATGATTCTTGTTGTGTCAAAGTCACTCCGGAGTGCATATTTGAGCCTTTGTATCTTTGTTATTTGTCGGTGTATTCCATTGTGTTTTATAGCTTGTGTGTATTAGCAGCTATTTGGGCCATGTATCGGTAGTTTATCTTATATTGTCACTAGAGGGTACCATCCGGTCGATGGACAAATATACTCTCGGGGTGTGACAATTTTTTTGGTATCAGAGCCCTAGGTTTTGACGTCACTTTCAGATTTTATTTCATTCGGATGTCGAGTTTTGTTTACTTGTTTTTGGTTTTGTGAATTTTGGGATCTGTCTATAGCGGGACATCTCCGAGCTGCAAGGTTTAAGGTATGATAACTGTTATCACATATCCTTTCTGTTGGTTATGCATTTAGTTGTTTATATTAGGGAATGACATGTAGTGTATTAGTCACTATTCGTAACTGTGGGTTGAGTTGATCAAGGGAACGACTTGTTGAGTCTGTGAGACTTGAACCTGCTGTCGAAAAGGTGAGTTACCTTTGAGAGTCGACTGATACCGAGTCGGATAGCAGGGGTCAGGTCGTCATAATTTTTATGGAGATCAAAGATTACAGTCTTAGGGATTTTCACTAACTATACTGATCGGATCATTACCTGTGGGGTAATGAACAAGGCATGTATACTATTATTGATGCAGATAGTGGAGGATTAGTATATGGTGTTTCATAGGGATTTTGATCCCTGAGTTGGTTGTGCGGGATTGTATAACTTTGAAGGTACTTTTGAGTACTTAACTCATGTTATACAAAGAAAGTAGAGTTGTTGTATACCATTATCGGGACCAAGCCGGTACTTGGTGGAAGATGTGGGAAATAACCTTCGAGAAATAATATATCAGTTGGTCACGATTTAGTGATGTTGTGAGAGAGTATTTCCTTGTATCATTTTCTTTGACTTATTGTCAGGGAATTCTTGAGCTTCAAGTAGGGTGATCGTTTGGTAAGGGAGTGCCATGCAGAGTCGTTAGACTTGCAGAGGTTACGACTACCTAATAGCTCAAGAATGAGAATGGATGTTTTAAGCCACCCACGATTTATTGGCTTACATTCGGATCAGGATGTTTAGATCTTCTATCAGATCTTATCAGAAGGCATTAGACTAAGTCGTGTATGGAAATGACTCTGTAGTAAGTATTTTAAGATTCGGAGATCGATAAGTGGACATTTCAAGACAAATATTGGAATCAGAAGAATGATTCCGAAGGGATTATGTGCATGCAGTGTAGGTCACGATGACACGCAAAGTCAGATTATCTGTTGGATTAGTTCATTAGTTTCTATCGTAAGCAACCAATACATATGAGGGAAAGGTGTACTTTGAAGACTCAGTTAAAGACTATCAATGTTGTTTCGGAAGGATGATTCACAGTCTTGATAACAGAGATCATCATAGAAGATTGAGTTATCACACTAGTAGTGATCTACTACTTTAGGCATAGTAGGGGTTCTTTGATACTTCCCTTCAGGGGAAGCGATTTACTAAGTAGCATCAGCAAGAGACATCTTAGAAGACTCATGCAGACAACAACAACTGTTACCTTCCCAAGCGCAACTATACCATTTGCAGAGTATGGAGCATGCTATGATATTGGTAGGTATTTAGTATTTTACAGTCAGTGGTGTACTCTTTACTAGTACAACAGTGGTTACCACCTCCATTGCAGTCGTTTCGATTTGCATCTCAGTTTTGGCAATTGACTTTTGTTTCTCCATGATAGTCTTTTGCACCTACATGAGCTCAATCGCCAAGAGCAGAAGTTGGATGAGTATACATGATTATCCGAGAGGAGATGTAGAGGGTGGAAGGATCGATCATTTGGGGTATTACTTTAGGTTACCCTATTTGATGATATATTGAGAGATATTTGTAGCTTACAGTGTTAGTAATATATAAGAGGTGTCCTAAGGCAATCGCCTTATGGTTGAACCATTTATTTGATAAATGAAGATTCACTATTTGAGTATACATGTTTTCATGTATTTGATTGGATCTTAAACTCATTTACTGAATGTCCGCAATACAATTTACAGCATGAGAGAATTTGTGATTAGATCACAACTAGTGAATATCTCTACATGTGTAATTATGATGTATTGGAATTATCCTTAGTCGATGAATTGATGCATTCGAACGCCATCGATTCTGTTGAGACTAGCACGAGGTATACTCTTTAATTTATCCAAGCAGATGTTTCTCACTGGCTCGACACATTGGGATGTCCGGAGTGTTAGTAATATATGAGAGATGTCCTAAGGCAATCACCTTATGTTTGAACCATTTATATGATAAATAAAGATTCACTATTTGAGTATATATATTTTCATGTATTTGATTAGATCTTAAACTCATTTACTGAATGTCCACGATACGATTCACAGTATGAGAGAATTTGTGATTGGATCACAACTAGTGAGTATCTCTACATGTGTAATTGTGATGTATCGGAATTATCCCTAGTCGATGAATTGATGGATTTTGACACCATCAATTCTGTCGAGACTAGCACGAGGTATACTCCTTGGTGTATCCAAGCAGCTGATTCTCACTAGCTGGAGACATTGTGATGTCCGGAGTTAATCGTGGATGCTAGTTATGGTAACTAGTTCATTGGAGTGACCAGCCGTAAGACTTCATATGGATCTCTACATATATAGATATGTCAATGAAGTTCTTACTGTAGCTTAAGTGCGATCTTCCTTTGACTTGCGGTATTCAAGTCATCTTGATCATAGAGACTTATGCTTTGACATCTTAAGCAAGCATCTCTGAGGAGATGTGGACCCGGGATGATTGGGTATAAGTCGAAGTGATCGAAGGTGTTTGAATAGCCTATAAAGGATTCACCACTCCTTACGAGGAGATGTATACCCATGGCCTCTCATCGGATTGTTACTAAAGTCTTTGGCCAAAGCATTACATGTTTAGAGTAAGCTACTCTTCGATACATGTGAAGTAACTAGAATCCGTAGGACGAGGAAATGATACTTTGGCTAGGTGTGACGTAGTCAGCCTAGTGGGGACTAATACTATAGACCATATCCTGAACCAAGTGGGTATAAGATGAGTGAAGGGAAAGGGGCACAATTCATTCGAGCTGCTGAAGGGTTTCAGAAATAGTTCTGGATCAACCGTTGATCTTTTCGGTTAATTGGGGATCATGATGTACTACTAGGTGCCACTCATGATCGTTCTATAATTAATGGTTAATTATAGACGGCCAACATAAACCGAGAACCTATTTGGTCACACGCACAACGAGCGTAATCCGAAAGATTTAAAACGAGCTTGAGAATGAGATTCTCAGACCGAGAGAAACTAGGTTTGGTTGGACCAAACAATGAAGCGAGCACGAAATCATTTCAGTCGCAATGGAAGCGTGGATGGGCCGTGTCTTATGAAGACATGATGGATGAACCAAGTTGGTTTGGTTCTAATCTAATGGAGGAGAATAAACCAAAGGGTTTGGTTTGTTTTAAACGAATGAACCAAAAGTTGGTTCGGTTCGTTTTAAATTAAAATAGATCAACATGGTTTGGTTTATTTTAACTTAAGTTATTGGAGAGGGTTAACGGGTTTTGGTTATGAACCAATAATCGTTAGGAGAATGTGTTCTCTATAAAAACACGGCTTAAGGGTTTTTCCAAAAACCTAAGGGAATAAGCCATTGAGTTGCCGCCTATAACCCTAGCTCCTTTTTGTTGTTGCCGCCCAACATGGTGTTGCCGCCAACTTCATGGAGCTGCTGCCACCTCCTTGCCGCTGGATAACCACCTGCTGCCGCTGGCCACTTGCTGCTGCCGGTGATCCTCCGGCGACCCTCCTTGGCTCCGGTGACCAAGGACTAGCCAGTCCTCTTCCCTTTGGCCGGCGCTAACTCCTCCACCAAAGCTGTCCAGTTTTCTGGACAGCTTGTTTACTTCGTGTCGGTGCATCATTTGGACGACGTTTGGAGCTCCGACAGCGCCTTCTTTACCGGGGATTCGATATCCGGTAATCGTCATAGGTGGAGGACGAAGGATTCGTCAAACGGTTGATGAATACCTCTCCGGAGAAGCGAGTTTTTGAGGACTCGTTTCGGATCCGAATTTTGATTCGGATCATGATCTTCTCTCAATCACATCGTCTTCAACACGAGGCTAGTAACCCGTACGAAGACGAGGCTCGTGACTTTGTGATTTCATCCCGAAGATACTCGGCGTGGATACGGATAGAGACGATTCTAGCGAGAGTCGTTCCGGTTGATGCCTTTCTCGCTACACGTGATACGTCAGGTATACGTAGTTTAAGTTTCCTTTTATTGCAAAATTTGAATTTATAGTTATGTCTACACATGTTGTACTATGCATGTGTGTGATGTGTGTGTTGTAATAAATTAGATTTATTATTTTATTCCTTCCGCTGTGCACATGTTTACGAAACATGTTCGAACACACTCACCGCGGTGCCGGAAACCCAACAGTGGTATCAGAGTCCAGGTTGTGTTTCAACATAATCGTAAAATTGTTTTGCGATAGTCATAATGATATTTCTGGAAATTTTTTACTTTTGGAAAGTTAGAAGTATTTATGGAAATTTTTCAATTTTGGAAAGTCTAGAAGTATTTATGGAAATCTTCCACTTTTGGAAAGTTGGAAGTATTTATGGAAATCGATATTTTTCATAAATAAAATATTTGATTAGATTTTGGAAAATTTTTTCCTAATTTAATCATGATTTGATTTGGGAAATCAAATCTTAAAATATTTCATTTCCATAAGTAGTTTTGATGATTTAGGAAATTGGTTTCCTAAATTGACTTTCCTTAATCAACTATTTCCACAAATAAAATATGTGATTAGATTTGGAAATTTGTTTCCTAATTTAATCATGATTTGATTTGGAGAATCAAATCTTAAACATATTTTATTTCCATAAATAGTTATGACATATAAGGAAATTTTGTACATGACATAATTGTATGTCATGTAATTGCATTAGATGCATATCATTATGTCATGCGTGTCGTGACATGTGGATGTATGTCATGTATGCCATGCCATGCCATGTAGATAATAGTTATTTGCATGCAAAGAGGATGAGACATAAAACCCTAACTCAATATTAAAGCCTACACCTTCCATTAATATGGTTAGAATCAGAGTTTCGTTTCTTGTTCGGGTTGTTGGACTCTCTCCAAGCCCGGCTCGAACCCGACATGTTCAAACCATGGAATAGTTTAATACTAATATGGTAAGAGTCAGAGGTCAATCGTTATCTTTGGTTGTTGGACTCTCTCCAAGCCGAGCTAATTGGTTGAATGCACTCTAACCATATTAAAACTGTTTCTCGATTAATGGGTTGGCTTTAACCTGGAGCATCGGCTTGTTGGACTCTCTCCAAGGTCGATGTAAAGGGAGGTGAAGTTGGGTGCTATGCATATGATGCATACTTGTTAATGTGTTAACAACCCGATGTATGTGTGAACATTCAATTAGTTGATAGCATATTGTCATAGTTGCATATACGTGATATGCAATCGGTATATTTGATACCTACCATCGTAGTTATGAATGTCTTGTTGGACTCGCTCCAAGGTTGTTCATATCTATGATGGATATCAGCCCATTTGGAGATGGACCTACGATCTCCCGAAGTGATTTTGGGGTTTTTGAAATTCGAAAAATGAATGGGATTTATAAATGTATGTTGATGCATTTTAAATCATCTTTCTCATATATGCTCATTTTGTATTTCTAAAATTGATCATGATGTCTTTGAATTTGCGTTCCATTTTGGATTCGAATAAATTGACTGGGCCAAACTTCTTGGACTGGCTTAGAAACTTGAGAATTGTTCTCAAGGTGAAAAGCTTGCGTATGTCCTCGAAGCGCCTCTTCCCGCCCATCCTAGTGATGATGCAACTCCGGACCAATTGTTGGTCTATCAGAAACATGTGACTGATTCTGAACTGACAAGTTGCATCATGCTAGCCGCGATGGAACCCAAGCTACGAAAGCAGCATGAGCATATGGATGCTCATATCGTAGTCCTTCATCTTTATGAGTTGTTTGATAAGCAAGTTAGATTCGAAAGGTTCGAAGTCTCCAAGCTCCTCTTCACCTCTGAGATGCAAGAAGGTTCATCTGTGGTACTGCTCAACATGCTGAAGATTGTGGAGCCTTCTGAGAAGCATGAGCAGGGGACGGTGTTGTTAGTTGATTCCTCGAAGAAAGGTTCTAAGAGGGAGTCAAAGGAACAACATAAGGGGAAGAAGAAAAAGGCTAAAAAGGAAAAACCAGCTCAAAAGGGCACTTGCCATCATTATGGCAAGTAGGGCCATTGGCGAAGAAATTGCAAGATTTATCTTGAGTCCGTGAAGAAGAATAAGGCATAAGATGCTCTATCTTTTTCATATATCTTCGTTATTGATTGTCATTCTATTTCCTCAGACACTTGGGTATTGGATACTGGGTGTGGCTCACTTATATGTAATGACATACATGGGCTAAGGAATAGAAGAAGACTCGTTAAGAGAGAGTCAAATTTACGTGTTGGGAATGGAGCAAAGCTTGCTGCACTCGCCATCGAAACGTATTTGTTGAAACTCCCTACAGGACTTGTCTTAGAACTGGACAATTGCTTTTATGTTCCTTCGTTGATAAAGAACATCATTTCTATTTCTTGTTTAAATAGAAATGGGTACCATTTGACGTTTAGTAACAATTATTATTACATAACTTTGAATGGAGTTCTTTATGGGACTGGAACTTTAAGCAATGGTATTTATACGTTAGACGTATCCAGTGACATTTTCAATATCGAAGCGAGCAACAAGCATGCTCGAAAGGATAATCAATTAGACTCCTACATGTGGCATTGTCGTCTTGGCCATGCAAGCAAGAAATGCATGTCCGAATTACACCGATGTGGAATTCTGGAATCGTTTGAATTGGATTCATATGATACATGCGAATCATGCTTGAAAGGCAAGATGACTAAGTTACCTTTTACAGGAAAAGGTGAACGAGTGGGAGAGTTGCTAGGTCTAATACATACTGATGTATGTGGACCTATGTCAACTCAAGCTTTAGGAGGCTATAGCTACTTCATTACCTTCACTGATGATCACTCACAGTTTGGGTATGTGTTCTTGATGAAACACAAGTCTGATGCCTTTGAAAGGTTCAAAGAATTTAGAAATGAAGTAGAGAAACAACATGACAAGAGTATTAAAATACTTCGATCGGATCGAGGTGGTGAATACTTAAGTCAAGAGTTTCTTGATTATCTAAGAGACAATGGTATATTGTCTCAATGGACTCCGCCATATACACCATAGCATAATGGTGTATCTGAGAGGCGTAACTGGACCCTGTTGGACATGGTCAGGTCAATGATGAATAATGTGAATCTTCCCAAGTCCTTTTGGGGCTATGCACTTCAGACAGCTATTTACTTGTTAAACAGAATGCCAACAACTCTACTACTCTGATCCATATGAGATATGGAATAGTATGAAACCTCATGTATCTTACTTGAAGATATGGGGTTATCCTGCTTATGTGAAGTGGACTGTATCAGACAAATTGGATGCTAAGTCTGATAAATGTCTAATTATTGGATACCCTAAGGAAACAAGGGGTTACCAATTCTATCATCCTGTGGAACAAAAGGTGTTTGTTTCAAGGCATGCTGTGTTTCTAGAGAAAGAGTTTCTCTTGCAAGAAAACAGTGGGAGTATCGTCGAGCTTGAGGAGGCTCGAGAAACTCAAATATGTTGGTGCAATCGGCCCAGGTCACGATTGACCAGGACTCGAGTTTGACTCGAGTGATGTTTTGATGTTCGAAAAAAATATATGACAATGTAATTGTCATGGGAAAGTCCAAGTCTTGGGTACTTGGCATGGAAAGTCCAAGTGGGACACTTGGCATTTGGTAAAGTCCAAGTCTTGAGTACTTGGCATGGAAAGTCCAAGTGGGACACTTGGCACATGAAAAGTCCAAGCATGGGTCTTGGCAATGTAAAACTCCAACATTGGTTGGAAAGGGAAAGTCCAAGCATGGTCTTGGCATTTGAGAAGTCCAACATGGGTTGGCAAGGGAAAGTCCAAGCTTGAGTCTTGGCATGATAAGTCCAAGGGGTTTGATATTGGCTGCGTAAAGTCCAAGCGGGAGTCTTGGCAGTATAAGTCCAATGGTTGGCGGCGTAAAGTCCAAGCGGAGTCTTGGCGGCGTAAGTCCAATGTGCCTTGGCGGTGTAGACACCGTTAGCATGACATAGCCGATGGAAGCACCTGAAGGCTAGCGCGATGGATGAACAAGTCATGGATGACTTGGAGGGATCCGAGAGGCGTGAGGCTGATGGAGGTGGCTAGAAGGCTTAGGTGTAGGCTAAGGGTGGTCTAGCAAGTATGGGGGCACCATACTTGGGCTAAAACCTCATGTTTGAGGTGTGCTAGTCGACTGGTGCCATGTGATAGTCGACTGGACCGAGTCAACTAGGGTTTGACTGCGGGAAGTGGCCTGCGATCGGCGCTAGAGGATGCGATCGTGATGGCTCGGCGGTCGGTGATTGATCGATCGGTGGTGCTCGGGAATTCAGCCACAGAGTGTAGTCTCACTCGACCGCTGGGACCAGCAGTCGAGTGAGGAAACCATCAGTCGATTAATGGGTTTGATCAGTCGATTGATGGTAGATCCTTTGGACTTATCCAGCGTGGATCTAGCCGTTGTCTCACGACAACAGTGGCATCAGTCGACTGATGGTCCCGAGCAATCGACTGATCGACTTTTTCCAGCATAGGTTGAAGCTTTATAAGGAGCTCGTGATGGAGGAATTTGGCGTGGTTCTTTGAGGCGATTTGGGGCGAGTTGATGCTGCAATTCAGGGTCTCCAAGTGCTACTCGATCAACCTAGCGATCAAGCATTCAAGAGCATTTGTAAAGTGTTTTTCTTTACTAGTCTTGCTTTGTATTTCATTGTATTTGCTTGTAGCTTTTGATTATTGTTGTAATCATCTTGTACGAGGTTTCTCCGCCTCCGGATTGTTCCGAGAAGGAGTGTTTTATAGTGGTGTGTGATTGGCATCTCTAGGGTTCGTACGAACTCGATCCGTGGAGTAGGAACCGTGCGGTTCCGAACCACGTTAAACAATTGTGTTCATGTGTGATTGTTTATTTCGTTATTGTATTATTTCTTTTTCCGCTGCGTACTAACGAAATTGTAGAGATGATCACGATCGAATTCCATCAACGAACGAACACGCACTATTCACCCCCCTCTAGCCATTACAAAGATCCTAACAAGTGGTATCAGAGCGAGGCCGCTCTTCTAAGCTTAACAACCAAGGGAGCACGTTAGAGGAACAAGATGGAATTCAAGGAGAGATTGGGTGACGACATCAATGTTCCGCCTTCCTTCGACCGCGAACATTTCGCGTATTGGAAATGTAGAATGGAATATTTTCTAATGATGAATATTGAAAATTGGTTTGCCGTGATTATAGGTTTTGATGCTCCGAGAGGAGAGAACGGCGAAATCCTCAAAATGAAGCGATGGACCGAGGAGCAACGCCAAAAATTCAAGACAACCGTTAAGGTAACAAAAATGTTGATTAATTTGATACCTAACGACATTCTATCTAGATTAGGAAGCTATAAGGATGCCAAGGAGTTGTGGAACAAGTTGGTCAAGTTCTACGACAATCCCGAATCGGTCCAAGAACACTTGGAAGAGGAAGAGACCGAAGAGGAAGCTTCATCATCCTCACAAGAAAGTAAGGAATCAACATCCGGATCGGAGAAGGAAGTGGAAGAAGTGGAAGAAGCATCCACTTCTAGGATTGAGGAGGAGAGACCATCCTCCACACCGGGGCAATCTCAAGAGGAGCCATCCACCTCCGGGAGAGATAAAGAATCCACTCCGGCACCTACAACCACTCTAGGTAACTCAAACAATTCGGTTTTAAACAAAAATCATATAATTTGCTTTGAGTGTAGGAAATCCGGGCACTACAAGAGTAAATGCCCAAAAAGGGTAAAGAAGGCTCAACCGGCTCCAAAAGTCAAGGAGATCGGTCCCCCAACTATTAAAAGCAAGGAGCAAGTCATTTGCTTCAAATGCCGGCAACCAGGACACTACCGGAGTCAATGCCAAAGAAGGGAAAAGAAGACTAAAAAGGGAGCTACACATGTAGGGGGAGCTAAGGCAAACCCTAGGGTAACTTCTAATTTTTCTCTTTCTTCAATTTACAAGCAAAAGCATACTAGAAATTTTAATTCTCTTGCAATTCATCATAAAAAGCATGCTAGAGATAAATATTTATGTTTAGGTGCTAAAAGTGTCCATTTTAGTAATAAGGAGAAATTTGAGACTAATGTCCCTAGAAAAACCATACCTAGGGAATCTATTAAGAAAATACAAGAACATCTAGGTTTTAACCCTAAATGGACTAGGCATATGCCTAGGAAGTCCAATGCTCAAGATTTAAATCAAAACTCTAAAATTGGGCAATTAGAAAAGGAAAATCAAGTCTTGAGGTCAAGGCTTGAAAAACTTGAGAAGACCCTCAAACTTATGCAAAATCAAATGCAAGGGTCTAATGGTCAAAGTCAAAGGTCCAAAAGCCAAATTCAACACCTAGGACCTCAAAGTCAAAAGTCAACCAAGGGCAAGCAAGGTTTGGGTCACAAACCTAAGCCTAAGGTGGCTTACCATAGTGTTCCATTTGATTATGGGACACAAACTAGGTCTAGGAAGACCAAGGTTAATAAGGAAGTCATCCCTAAGGTTGACCAAAGGTTGTGCCTAGTGGCTAGGGTTTCGAAGAAACCTAGGGTGGCCACTAAGAAGGTTATTAGGGAGGCAATCCCTAAGGTTAACCTAGGCAAGACCAAACTGACCAAGGCTAATAAGCCTAGGAGGGTCATTAGAAAGGTATCTAGGGAGGTTATCCCTAAGGAATACCTAATTAACCCTAGGAGCTCAAATAGGTTTTGGGTTCCTAAGAGCGTGATTGATTCACACTAGATGGGGTTAGGGTGTGTCAACCTTGATTGGATGGGTAGTTAACTCAACCATGATAAAGGTGACACTTTAGGTTATTTTCAAGGTTAGGGTCACCTTGGAAATACATTTGAGTATTAATCCTAAAAGATTTTAGGATGTGCCAATATTATTTAAGAAGTTTGATAAAATGATCAAATTGGCACAATTTAGGTTTAGAGGTTGGTGTGCCATTTTGGGTTTTTGGCACACTTGGGAGAAAAGTAGAAATATGGCAAAATATGATGAATTATATCAAATGGCAATTAATATTGAGATTTAGGTATTATTATATCTATATATTTTATATGTCATGCTTTGTTTGCCATATAACATGTCTTGACATCATGCTTACTTTTATTCATTGTATATGTCATGTTCATGTTTTAGGATTAAGGTTTTAAATGTCATGTGTTTTTAGATTTTATCATATGCCATGACATGATGATCATTCGTCATGCTTAATTATTGCTATCTTTATGACATGATCATTTCATGCATTAATTTGATTAAAATTGAACTAAGGACAATGACATGACTTGAAGTCTCATTTATAAGGGAATCAAGTAGGGTTGCCTAGGAAATGCATGAAACTCTAGATTAAATGAACCAAAACCCACATCTCACATCCAATTGACATGTATGTGTATTTATACACCCTAAATACATGTGAGATGCTAGGATGTGAGTTAAGTTCAAGGTGCATAGTTTTTGCATCTAGTTGAACCCAAACTCATCTTAACTCAACAGGTGGATCATTGGGAAAGCTTGTGTACAAGTCATGTGCATAGAGCCCAAGGAATATGATCCAAAATAAGGTTTTGAAAAACATTTTAAAATCATTTTAGAAAACCTTGGTGAAGTCTATCTTTTGATAGCTATCACCATTGATGGAGTTGATACAAGATAGGGCCAAAACATTGAAAATTTCAATGGTTTTGAGTTTTGTATCAAACTCACTATTTTATGGGTAAAATAATTTTCAAATATTTTTCACCCATTGTATTGACTATCGTAATATATCAAATTTCGTGATTTTTCGTAATACGAGAATTACTTATGATTTTCTAAAACTCATTTCGATAATCAAAATCAGATTTTGATTATCGATGACGCTCTAGGTGGCGATCGATGGAGGTTCGATCGTGATTTCTGAATCACTCGACTGATAGCCTGATTTCGGAGTAACCTACGTTGTTTAACCCGATTTCAGCTGCGGTTAAAGTCCCTAACCACTCCTAACCCTAGGATATGCTTTCGGAAGCATGATAAAGGGTGAAAATCCATTGGATATGGATTAGGAGAGGTGTTTAGGGTTTGTATCAATTTTAAGGTGTTGGAAAGTTCAATGTTGAATTTCTAACCTTAATTTTGATGGCTTAGAGTTCCTATTGGATTAGGGACTTCCCAAGGACATTGTTGGTGCAATGGTCAAGGGGGAGCAAGCCTTTAGGGGGAGGTATCCATCTTGGGATGATGAATGTGTTTTTCTCCTTGAAGAAGAGAAGTTATTGGAAGAATATCATCAATTTGGGAAAATTGATGGGTTTTTGATACCCAATTTGGAAATTGGGAGAGTGAATAGGATTGCCTCTCTTGAGTGATATGGGACTTATCACTAGGAAGATGGTAGGCATCCTAGATATTTTTAGACCAAGGGGGAGATTGTAAGATCTCATTGGAACATAAGACATTGACCTCCTTGGAGAGAAGACTTTTTTGATGTTAGTCAAAAAGGGGGAGAATGTTTGGGGGAGAACATTTGTAGAATGTTTAAGATTACCAATTTGGGATAATTGGTAAGGGATTTGAGTTAGTGTTCTAACTCAATGTTTTGTTTGGTTTTTGTCAAACATCAAAAAGGGGGAGATTGTTGGTGCAATCGGCCCAGGTCACGATTGACCAGGACTCGAGTTTGACTCGAGTGATGTTTTGATGTTCGACAAAAACATATGACAATGTAATTGTCATGGAAAAGTCCAAGTCTTGGGTACTTGGCATGGAAAGTCCAAGTGGGACACTTGGCATTTGGTAAAGTCCAAGTCTTGAGTACTTGGCATGGAAAGTCCAAGTGGGACACTTGGCACATGAAAAGTCCAAGCATGGGTCTTGACAATGTAAAAGTCCAACATTGGTTGGCAAGGGAAAGTCCAAGAATGGTCTTGGCATTTGAGAAGTCCAACATGGGTTGGCAAGGGAAAGTCCAAGATTGAGTTTTGGCATGAGAAGTCCAAGGGGTTTGATATTGGCTGCATAAAGTCCAAGCGGGAGTCTTGGCAGTATAAGTCCAATGGTTGGCGGCGTAAAGTCCAAGCGGAGTCTTGGCGGCGTAAGTCCAATGTGCCTTGGCAGTGTAGACACAGTTAGCATGACATAGCCGATGGAAGCACCTGAAGGCTAGCGCGATGGATGAACAAGTCATGGATGACTTGGAGGGATCCGAGAGGCGTGAGGCTGATGGAGGTGGCTAGAAGGCTTAGGTGTAGGCTAAGGGTGGTCTAGCAAGTATGGGGGCACCATACTTGGGCTAAAACCTCATGTTTGAGGTGTGCAAGTTGACTGGTGCCATGTGGCAGTCGACTGGACCGAGTCAACTAGGGTTTGACTGCGGGAAGTGGTCTAGCAGTCGACTGCCAGAGGATGGCAGTTGACTGATGGCTCGAGCAATGATCGATCGCATGATCACCGACCGGTGCTCGAATTCGACACGAGTGTAGTCTCACTCGATCACCGACCAGAATGAGTGAGGACACCATCAGTCAACTGATGGGTTTGATCAGTCGATTGATGGTAGATCCTTTGGACTTATCCAGCGTGGATCTAGCCGTTGTCTCACGACAACAGTGGCATCAGTCGACTGATGGTCCCGAGCAGTCAACTGATCGACTTTTTCCAGCACAGGTTGAAGCTTTATAAGGAGCTCGTGATGGAGGAATTTGGCATGGTTCTTTGAGATGATTTGGGGCGAGTTGTTGCTGCAATTTAGGGTCTCCAAGTGCTACTCGATCAACCTAGCGATCAAGCATTCAAGAGCATTTGTAAAGTATTTTTCTTTACTAGTCTTGCTTAGTATTTCATTGTATTTGCTTGTAGCTTTTGATTATTGTTGTAATCATCTTGTACGAGGTTTCTCCGCCTCCGGATTGTTCCGAGAAGGAGTGTTTTATAGTGGTGTGTGATTGGCATCGCTAGGGTTCGTACGAACCCGATCCGTGGAGTAGGAACCGTGCGGTTCCAAACCACGTTAAACAATTATGTTCATGTGTGATTGTTTATTTCGTTATTGTATTATTTCTTTTTCCGCTGCGTACTAACGAAATTGTAGAGATGATCACGATCGAATTCCATCAACGAATGAACACGCGCTATTCACCCCCTCTAGCCATTACAAAGATCCTAACAAAATAGACATTGATGAGATACCTGGTGAAGTACAACAGCTGATAACTCATAGTGATAAGCAATCGGCTGGACCTATTGTAACACCACATCTTCGTAGATCTGGTAGAACACGCAACATTCCTGAGAGATATGGATTTCTCGTAAGTGAATCGAACGATGTGTTACTCATTGATGATGAGGAGCCTACCAGTTATGAAGAAGTGCTGACAAGTTCAGAAAGGGATAAGTGGCTTGATGCCATGAAGTCGTAAATGGATTCCATGTATGAAAACTAAGTTTGGAACTTGGTTGACCCACCTAAAGGCATCAAACCTATAAAGTGCAAGTGAGTTTTCAAGAAGAAAACCGACATGGATGGTAATGTGATTACCTATAAAGCTAGATTAGTGGCGAAAGGATATCGTAAAAAATAAGGTGTTGATTATGACGAAACCTATTCGCCAGTAGCTATGCTTAAATCCATTCGGATGCTCCTGGCCATAGCGGCTCATTATGATTATAAGATATGGCATATGGATGTGAAAACAACTTTTCTTAATGGAAACCTGCTGGAGGACGTGTATATGATACAGCCTGAGGGTTTCACATCGGTTGATAAAACCAAGGTATGCAAATTGCGACGGTCCATATATGGATTGAAGAAAGCATCCAGGAGCTAGAATATCCGTTTTGATGAGACAATCAAAAGGTTTGATTTCTCACAAAATCCAGACGAACCTTGTGTGTACAAGAAGGTTAGTGGGAGTGCAGTCGTGTTCTTAGTATTGTATGTCGATGACATATTACTTATAGGAGACGATGTTTGAGTCTTACAGTCAGTTAAGATTTGGTTATCCAAGACATTCTCCATGAAAGACCTGGGAGAAGCAACCTACATCCTCGGGATTAAGATCTATAGAGATAGATCGAAAGGGTTGCTTGGTCTTTCGCAGTCTACATATATAGACCGAGTGCTAAAGAGGTTTAGTATGTCGGAATCCAAGAAAGGTTTCCTACTCATCAGGCATGGCGTACACCTTTCGAAGTCTATGTGTCCGTGCACAGAAGACGAGAGGATTTGCATGAGTAAGATTCCCTATGCATCCGCAATAGGATCTATCATGTATGCTATGTTATGTATGAGGCCCGATGTATCGTATGCTCTGAGTGTCACGAGCAGATACCAGTCTGATACAAGAATGGATCATTGGGTGGTTGTTAAGACAATCCTTAAGTACTTAAGAAGAACTAAGGATGTGTTCCTAATATATGGAGAAGGGGACATGGTGATACGCGGGTATACGGATGCCAGCTTCCAGACAGACAAGGATGATTCCAGGTCTCAGTCTGGATACGTGTTCACCTTGAATGGGGGCACAGTGAGTTGGAAAAGTTCCAAACAAGACACTGTAGCGGATTCTACCACTGAGGCAGAATACATTGCAGCTTCGGAAGCAGCAAAGGAAGCGGTTTGGATCAAGAAGTTCATTTATGATCTTTGTGTGATTCCAGCCATTGTTGAAGCAATACCGGTCTACTGTGACAATAATGGTGCAATTGCACAGGCAAAAGAGCCAAGGTCTCATCAACGATCCAAACATGTGCTTCGCCGCTATCATCTTATCAGAGAGATCATCAGTAGGAAGGAAATAAAAATCGAGAAAATCCCCATTGAAAGGAACTTAGCGGATCCTTTGACTAAGGCATTACCTCAAAGTAAGTTTGAGGGTCATGTTAGAGCTTATGGTATTGGTTACCGTAGCGATTGGCATTAGGCCAAGTGGGAGTTTGTTAGTAATATATGAGAGATGTCCTAAGGCAATCACCTTATGTTTGAACCATTTATATGATAAATGAAGATTCACTATTTGAGTATATATGTTTTCATGTATTTGATTAGATCTTAAACTCATTTACTAAATGTCCACGATACGATTCATAGCATGAGAGAATTTGTGATTGGATTACAACTAGTGAGTATCTCTATATGTGTAATTGTGATGTATCGAAATTATCCCTAGTCGATGAATTGATGGATTTGGACACCATCAATTCTGTCGAGACTAGCACGAGGTATACTCCTTGGAGTATCCAAGCAGCTGATTCTCACTAGCTGGAGATATTGTGATGTCCGGAGTTAATCGTGGATGCTAGTTATGGTAACTAGTTCATTGGAGTGACCAGCCGTAAGACTTCATATGATTCTCTATATATATAGATATGTCAATGAAGTTCTTACTGTAGCTTAAGTGCGATGTTCCTTTGACTTGCGATATTCAGGTCATCTTGATCATAGAGACTTATACTTTGACATCTTAAGCAAGCATCTCTGAGGAGATGTGGACCCGGGATGATTGGGTATAAGTCGAAGTGATCGAAGGTGTTTGAATAGACTATAAAGGAATCACCACTCCTTGTGAGGAGATGTATACCCATGGCCTCTCGTCAGATTGTTACTAAAGTCTTTGGCCAAAGCATTACATGTTTAGAGTAAGGTACTCTTCGATACATGTGAAGTAACTAGAATCCGTAGGACGAGGAAATGATACTTGGGCTAGGTGTGACATAGTCAGCCTAGTGGGGACTGACACTATAGACCATGTCCTGAACCAAGTGGGTATAAGATTAGTGAAGCGAATGGGGCACGATTCATTCGAGCTGCTGAAGGGTTTCAGAAATAGTTCTGGATCAACCGTTGATCTTTTCGGTTAATTGAGGATCATGATGTACTACTAGGTGTCACTCATGATCGTTCTATAATTAATGGTTAATTATAGATGGCCAACATAAACCGAGAACCTATTTGGTCACACGCACAACGAGCGTAATCCGAAGGATTTAAAACGAGCTTGAGAATGAGATTCTCAGACTGAGAGAAACTAGGTTTGGTTGGACCACACAATGAAGCGAGCATTAATTCGTTTCAGTCGCAATGGAAAAATGGATGGGCCGTGTCTTATGAAGACATGATGGATGAACCAAATTGGTTTGGTTCTAATCCAATGGAGGAGAATAAACCAAAGGGTTTGGTTTGTTTTAAATGAATGAACCAAAAGTTGGTTCGGTTTGTTTTAACTTAAAATAGATCAACATGGTTTGGTTTATTTTAACTTAAGTTATTGGAGAAGGTTAACGGGTTTTGGTTATGAACCAATAACCGTTAGGAGAATGTGTTCTCTATAAAAATACGGCTTAAGGGTTTTTCCAAAAACCTAAGGGAATAAGCCATTGAGTTGCCGCCCAAAACCCTAGCTCCTTTTTGTTGTTGCCGCCCAACATGGTGTTGCCGCCAACTTCATGGAGTTGCTGCCACCTCCTTGCCGCCGGACAACCACCTGCTGCCGCCGGCCACTTGCTGCTGCCGGTGATCCTCCGACGACCCTCCTTGGCTCCGGTGACCAAGGACTAGCCGGTCCTCTTCCCTTTGGCCGGCGCTAACTCCTCCACCATAGCTGTCCAGTTTTCTGGACAGCTTGTTTACTTCGTATCGGAGCGTCGTTTGGACGACGTTTGGAGCTCCGACAGCGCCTTCCTTACCGGGGATTCGATCTCCGGTAATCCTCATAGGTGGAGGACGAAGGATTCGTCAAACGGTTGACGAATACCTCTCCGAAGAAGCGAGTTTTTGAGGACTCGTTTCGGATCCGAATTTTTATTCGGATCGTGATCTTCTCTCGATCACATCGTCTTCTACACGAGCCTAGTAACCCGTACGAAGACGAGGCTCATGACTTTGTGGAGTCATCCCGAAGATACTCGGCGTGGATACGGATAGAGACGATTCTAGCGAGAATCGTTCCGGTTGATGTCTTTCCCGCTACACGTGATACGTCAGATATACGTAGTTTAAGTTTCCTTTTATTGCAAAATTTGAATTTATGGTTATGTCTACACATGTTGTACTATGCATGTGTGTGATGTGTGTGTTGTAATAAATTAGATTTATTATTTTATTCCTTCCGCTGTGCACATGTTTACGAAACATGTTCGAACACACACTCGCCGCGGTGCCGGAAACCCAACACAGAGTTGATCGTGGATGCTAGTTATGGTAACTAGTTCATTGGAGTGACTAGCTGTAAGGCTTCATATGGTTCTCTGCATATATGAATATGTCAATTAAGTTCTTACTGCAACTTAAATGCAATGTTCCTTCGACTTACGGTATTCAAGTCATCTTGGTCATGGAGACATGCTTTGACATCTTAAGCAAGCATCTCTGAGGAGATGTGGACCCAGGATGATTGGGTATAAGTCGAAGTGGCCAAAGGTGTTTGAATAGCCTACAGAGGATTCTCCACTCCTTGCGAGGAGATGTATACCCTATGGCCTCTCGTTGGATTGTTACTAAAGTCTTTGGCCAAAGAATTACATGTTTAGAGTATGATACTCTTGGATACATGTGCAGTAACTATAATCCGGAGGATGAGGAAGTAATACATAGGCTAGGTGTGACATAGTCAGCCTAGTGGGGACTGACACAATAGACCTTGTCTTGAACCAAGTGGGTATAAGATGAGTGAAGGGAATGGGGCGCGATTCATTGTAGCTACTGAAGGGTTTCAAAAAAGGTTCTATGATCAACTGTCGATTTTTTGATTAATTGGGCAACATGATGTATTACTAGGTGCAACTCATTCTATAATTAATGGTTAATTATAATCGGCCAACATAAACTGATAACCTATTTGGTCACACGCGCAACGAGCGTAATCCGAAGGAGTTAAAACGAGTTTGAGAATAGGATTCTCAGATCGAGAGAGACTAGGTTTGGTTGGACCAAACAAAGAGGGAGTATAAAATAGTTTCAGTTGCATCGGAAGCATGGATGGGCCGAGTCTTATGAAGACATGATGGATGAACTAAATTGGTTTGGTTCTAATCCAATGGTGAAAAATAAACCAAAGTATTTTGGTTTGTTTTAATCGAATGAACCAAAGTTGGTTCGGTTCATTTTAACTTAAAATAGACCAATGCATTTTGGTTTATTTTAACTTAAGTTATTGGAGCGGGTTAACGGGTTTTGGTTATGAACCAATAACTCCTAGGAAAAGGTTTCTTGATAGTCAAGAAACATGCACTCTATAAAAACGCGGCTTTAGGGTTTTGAAAAACCCTAAGAGTTATTTTTGGAAATAGCTAGCCTCCTCTTCTCCTCTTTGCTCTTGCCGCCCAAAAGGTTGTTGTCGTCCAACCTTCTGCAGCAGCTCCTCCTCCACACCGCCGGCCACCCACCAGCCGCCGGTGACTCCTCCGGCCATCCTCCCTTGGCCGCCGGTGACCAAGGAGCAACCGGGCATTGATTGGCCGGTTATCTTCTCCACCAACACAAGCTGTCCAGTTTTGGACAGCTTGTTTCTCTCTTCGTAGAGAGGTCGTTTGGTTGGCGTTTTGTGCTCCGATAGTGACTTACTTGCCGGGGATTGGATCTCCGACAATCCTCATAGGTGGAGGACCAAGGTTTCATCAATTGGTTGACGAAAACCGCTTCTGAGAAGCGATTTCGTGGAGCTCATTTTTAGATCCGAATTTGATTCGAATTGTGATCGTCTCTCGGATCACATCATCTTCAACTTGAGGCTAGTGACTTTTGCGAAGACGAGGCTCATGGCTTTGTGAAGCTATCCCAATGATACTCAGCATGGATACGAATAGAGGCGATTCTAGCAAGGGTCGCTACGGTTGATGTCATTCCCGCTACACGTAATTCGTCAGGTATAACTAGAATAACTTTCCTTTTATTGTAAAATTTTAAATAGCGATTATGTCTACACATGTTGTATCCTACATGTGTGTGATGTGTGTGTTATAATAAAATTAGTTTATTACTTATTTTTTCTTCCGTTGTATGCATGTTTACGAAACGTGTTCGAACACACACTCGTCGCGGTGCCGGAGAAACCCAACATACAAGTACCTATGTCTAGAACATTCTTAGATATGATTAGAAGGTTTTTTATTTTCGGATCATGTGGATTAGTTGTTTCTCTACCGTCAAGTGAGATATTGACCAATAAATCAAGAAGTCAAGGGATTCCCTTAGATTTTGATAGACATACCTTTACTATAGACATATTCTTATGGATGGTTAAATTATTAGAATGATGGTATACTATGTCTCTCGGATGTAGTTTTGGATGAACTCCTAGGCTTGCCATTGTATAGTCAAGTGGAGTATGCGATCGGAGTGATTTCGAGAATAGTTTTGATATTGAAGACCTCATACTGAGAGAAAATTTCTAATGATTACCTTACCGATTGAGGTAATGATATTTTAGAGCCAAATGTTCTTACTTATGGTGCGTTGGTTGAGGGATGGTGTAAAGCTCACAAAGTAGTTGAGGCTCGTGATTTACTCAACGCAATGTCATTCTACTGGTTGTGAGCCTAATCAGGTTGTGTTGATACCCCAGTGACTATCTTGATCGATATTTGTTAATTAGGAAAGATACCCGCATTGATCGGTTTTGCAAAGTTGGCAAGGTTGATGATGCATAGGAGGTATTTGTTAGAATGACGATTTTATTGGGTGATAATTTTATGGGTAGTGTTGGATGGGAGATTTATTTGTTCTAATATTTTTCTTAAGAAGATTTGAAACTCTTTGTTGAAAGAGAGACAAAACTTTTAAGGTTATGCATCGATTATCGATGAGGGTATGCAGTAGTTGTTGAGGATGAATATCCTTTGTTGTGGATAGATGATCTGTTTAGATCAGCTAAAGGACACCTATGTATACTCTAGGATTGATTTATGATTGGAGTGTTGATATTGTGGTGACTTGGTGTCATACAACTATCATTGTTGGTGTGATGATTGAAATATCATCAGCTTAGAGTAAAAAGGATGCAAGTGTGTAGAAGACGATATGTCATACTTGGTATGAATTTTATGAGCTTAGGATAATGTTATTAGACTTAGTGACGATTTAGTCATTCATGGACTTGAGGAAATGAGTATTCTGGAAGCAATTGGACTAGTTTGTGGTTGTCATCTTAGACGATATTTTTGAATATATTCATGATCTTAGGGGAAGTTGTGGTTCCCTGGATTGATTTGGTTATTACCGCATTTGTGGAAAAGATGTTTTTAGCATTACTATACCACAAACTTGTTTGACCAAGAAGGTGATGGAATTCCATTGGTCAAGAACTAGTGGAACCAGTTTTCAGAGCTAGACGGTGGTTGACTTTTGCACAAGTGTTAGTTAATCCTTCTGGTGTGGATGGAAGGGTACCATACATAGATGCATCTTTTAAGGGATGGGAGGGATACTGATGCAGTTGAATGAGACATATCTTATGCTTACAATAGTTGAGGAACTGCGAGATAAGATGTCATACACGTGACGTGGATTTGGCAGTTATTATCTTGATTTGTAGATGTATGGAGCAATAATGCTCATGGGGTTTTGGCTAGCTACTGGGTAGCTACTATAGAGTTTCTAGAACACGAACATATGCAACAAGGGAGATTGGTCACTATAGTCTTCCAGTCACTTGCAGTTTCTGTGTGGTAGAGTGAATTTTGGACAGTAGATGGATTTCTCTTGTGAGTGTTAGGGCAATCAACTCATGTATGATGTGGTTTTGATGTGTGTGGAAAAGGGTTTAAGTTAGGTTGTTATGATGGATTTGATGTGTGTGTTTAAGTTGTGCAGAACTTAAGTGAATCACACATGGATTGGCTTGATGTTAGCATTGGTGAGTTCACCACCTCATGGCTCGGGTCCTTGAGTCGGTAAAGGATGGCATTGCGGAAGCCGTGCACTTGGTACATCCAAGGGACCGCCGGACGAGGAGAATTAGAGTGAAGCCAAAGGAAGCAGACTTCACAGCGAGACGCGAAATTGTGCGCTTGGTGCATCCGAGGGACGTGGCCAGACGAAGAGAGCTTCGGTGAGGGACTCCAAGGGAGATGAGAGATTGAGCAAATTGTAACGGTAGCTCATAGGTGAACTTGGCCAAATGGCTAAGTCAAGTGTCGGACGCTCAAACTTAGGTTTGAGGTTTTACCTGACAAGTCGGATGCTCAAACTTGTGTTTGAGATTTTACCCGACGTTTGGTTAAGTCGGACGCTCAAACAAGTGGTTTGAGGTTTACCCGACCGTCAGATGCTCAAACAAATGGTTTGTTTGAGGTTTTACCCTACACCAGTCGACTGATATAGATATCAGTCGACTGCTCTGGGTCAATGGCACTCGACTAGTGCTTGACTGATGTTTGACTAATGGCTCGGCCCGTGATCCAAGCTGCACCATTAGTCCGAGGGACGATGGTCGCATCGATCAAGGTGGTTGCGAGCACAGAAGGTTTAAAAGTCGATTGATTGCCTGGATCACTCGACTGATGGCTCTATCAGTCGACTGATGGGCATGATCAGTCGACTGATAAGGGAGCCATTGGCTAGACACCAACGTGGACGAAGCCATTATGAGGCAATGACTACAGCAGCAATCGACTGCTAGCTGCCCAACGGGAAGAATGGCCTCTTCCCTATAAGAAGAGGCCTTGGGTGCTCTTGGGAGGCTAATGCTTAACTCCCAAACTTCTCCCAAGTGCTCCACACAATTTTCAACTCCTCTACTTGTGTTTATTTCTATTCTATTGTAAGAGGGAGTGGATTTTGTAAGAAAGGTTTACCTCCACCTTGTAAGAGAGATTAGTGATTGTTGAGGGAGTGATTCGCCGAATGAATCATCCGTGGACTAGCGGCAAGGGTCGTGAACCACGTTACACAATCTTGTTAGCGTTTGTTTTCTTTGCTTATCTTTTTTATTCTTAATTGTCTTGTTTAGTATTATATTTCTGCTGCGCTAATAGTATTTGTAGACGATTAAGAAGCGAACGATCTCTATCTACAAATTGGGCTATTCACCCCCTCTAGCTAGGCCATGATCCTCCAACAAGTGGTATCAGAGCGAGGAGCTTGTCGACGAACTCATCGCCAAAATAAGCATGATAAGAAATGGCTGGCTCCAACATTCATCCACCCAAGTTTGAAGGCTATTTCTCTTGGAGGAAGAAGAGAATGGAGGTATTCTTTGAAACTGATTTCGATATCATGTTAATAATGGAAAATGGTTTCGAAATACCTAGGGATGAAGAAGGGAGGTTAATAGAAAAATCAAGATGGACCAAGAAGCAAAAGGAGGAGCACTTGGCGAATTCAAAGGCAAAATATCACCTATTCAATGTGCTTCCTCAACAAGAGATCAACGGAATAGGAGAGTGCGCTAGCACCAAGGAGATGTGGGAGAAGCTAGTGGAGCTTCATGAAGGCACATTCGAAGCCAAGCTAGCTAGAAGGGACCTCCTCCGCTCTCAATTAAGCAATATCAAATTAGATAAGGGGGAAAAGGTATTATCACTACACTCTAGATTTAAAGAGATAATAAATGGTTAATCAAGTGTAGGTGAGAAACTATCAAATCGGGATATGATCATGAAAGCTATAGATGCTTTCCCTCGATCTTCAAAATGGAGCTCCATGGTGAATTCATTTTATATTTCAAAGAATCTAGAGGTAAGTACTCTAGAAGAATTTTTCTCCACTATGGAATTGCATGAAACTAGGCTTGAAGGAATAGTTGAAGATCCAATATTCAAGCAATTAAGGGGAATAGCACTAATGACCGACAAAGGAAAGAAGAAGAAGGAGACTCCACCCTCCTCATCGGATGAAGAATCTTCCTCCTCCATGAATAGCAATGAAGAGGCCTACATGGTAAGGAAGGTGAGACGTGCATTAAAAAATTTTAAATTTAACAAGTATCATGATAGGAGAAGGAGGAGAGTCATATGATACAATTGCCAAGGAGAGGGACACATGAAGGATGAATGTCCTCTCTTGAACAAGAGCAAGGGAGAAAGGAAGAAGAATGACAAGAATAAGGAAGGGAAGAAGAAAGAAGAAAAAAAGTCAAAGGAGAAGGAGAAGAAGTCAAAGCCCTGCAACCTTAAAGCCAGATGGGATGATCCATCCTCATCGGAGGAAGAAGAAGCATTCATAAGCCTTGCACTAATGGGGATAGATGACTTGGACTCCACCTCCTCCGAGCAAGAAGAAAGAAGTACAAGTGAGGAGGAGAGCTCAAGTGAAGGGGGAGTTTCATCCACATCGGACTCGGAATGAGATTGGGTAAGTGAGGTAACAAATCTCCCTCCTAAAAAGGTTGTTTCTATGATTTCAAGTTTAACTAAGGAGTTATTTAGGGCTAAAAAGGAAAACAAATGCATGCATAATGAAATTAAGGATCTAGAAGAAAAACTTGAAAAAGCATGCTCACATGATGATAATGCTATTTCTTCTAGTACTAATGATGCATGTGTAGAAGAGAATAAGGCCTTAAGGAAAAAGGTAGATCATTTAACTAAGACCCTAGAGAAATTCACACTAGGCTCCAACACCTTGAACATGATCATTGGGAGCCAAAGGGCTAGCTTTAACAAGAAGGGCCTAGGATATAAGGGATCCAAAAATGAAAAGGCCTACCATTGCCTAATTGCTAGGGGACAATCCAAGACAACAATGGTAGCTAGGAAATGGATTCCAAAGGAGTATTTGATGAACCCTATTGGAAAGAATTTATATTGGGTTCCCAAGTCCATCCTTAGAGGTTAGACAAACCTAGGATAGTCAACCATATTAGACTTATTTTATATCATGCTAAATGGTTGACTTATGTTGAAGTTGGGGAGTATTTAAGTTATTATGAGCATGGTGGATGATTTGGCTATAATGTTTAAATCATGATTTGTACTTGATTTTATACTTGATGAATGATCATGATTTATGAATTGAATGTATTATGATCATAATATGTAAATTAAATGATAATATTTGTGTTATGATCATGATGGGTACTTGTGTATGATAGATACTTAACCTTGGTAGAAATTGACATGAAATTTATGGTTAAGTATAATACCTTAGGTACATCTCACAACCCACTATAGGCTAACTTGATTGAAAACATAGCAATGGGTGAGATGTTAGGATGATACAATGACTCTCTTATGCTTATGACATTTTTTATGAGTCATTATAAGTATCATGATAGAGTAATCATAGACTAACTATGGGGAAAGCAAATGTTTAATCAATGGACATATTGTCCATAAATCATAGTTGGATATTTTAAATGATTTAAAACCATTTCATGTTTTTAAAACTAAGAGTTCATGGTTTGAAAAGTTTATAAGGCAAAACTAGCTTTCATGTTGATATATCTTTAGATAATTTTGAAACTTTTGAGATTTTTCCTTATTTTCAAAATTTGAATGAATTTTCATGAAAAATCATTTTTCATTGATAAAGGGACTTATGAAAAATATGTTCCCCAAATTTCATGATTTTTTGAAGTTTTTAGAATTTTTAATGCATTTCTAAACTTGGATTCGGAAATAAGAAAGGTTGGTTTTTTTGATTGGAAGTCTGAACCAGTCGACTGATGGAACTATGCACGAGCACAAAAACCTGATTTCTGGGTTTTCAGGTAGCTTTTGGTATTTTTCTTCCATTATACTTTGATGCCATGATTGTATAATATATGTTAGATATTTTTGATAGTGTCAAAAGGGGGGAAATGTGAGTGTTTAAGTTAATCATGCTAGGAGGGGAATTAGCATGTGTTAAGAGGGAGTTGCATGTATTAAGGGGGAGTGTTTGAAACTCATATTATTTTACATGCTTTCTTGCCTTATATATTTTGTTATTGTTTTACCTAACTTAAACGGATTGTCACAAATCTAAAAGGGGGAGATTGTTAAGGTAATCAACCCATGTATGATGTGATTTTGATGTGTGTGGCAAAGGGTTTAAGTTAGGTTATTACGATGGATTTGATGTGTGTGTTTAAGTTGTGCAGGACTTAAGTGAATAACACATGGATTGGCTTGATGTTAGCATTGGTGAGTTCACCACCTCATGGCTCGGGTCCTTGAGTCGGTGAAGGATGGCATTGCGGAAGCTATGCACTTGGTGCATCCGAGGGACCGTCGGACGAGGAGCATTGGAGTGAAGCCAAAGGAAGCAGACTTCAGGGTGAGACACAAGGATGGCATTGCGAAGCTGTGCGCTTTGTGCATTCGAGGGACATGGTCGGACGAAGAGAGCTTCGGTGAGGGACTCCAAGGGAGATGAGAGATTGAACGAATTGTACCGGTAGCTCATAGGTGAACTTGGCTGAATGGCTAAGTCAAGTGTCGGATGCTCAAACTTAGGTTTGAGGTTTTACCCGACAAGTCGGATGCTCAAACTTGTGTTTGAGGTTTTACCCGACGTTTGGTTAAGTCGGATGCTCAAACAAGTGCTTTGAGGTTTACCCGATCGTCGGATGCTCAAACAAATGGTTTGTTTGAGGTTTTACCAGACACCAGTCGACTGATATAGATATCAGTCGACTACTTTGTGTCGATGGAACTTGACTGGTGTTCGACTGAAGGCTTTCTGGCTCAGTAGTCGATTGCTAGGGTTTGGCAGTCATCTACTGCAACATCAATCGATTGCCAAGGGATGGCAGTCGACTGATCAAGGTGGTCACGGGCACAGAAGGTTTAAAAGTCGACTAATCGCCTGGATCACTTGACTAATGGCTCTATCAGTAGACTGATGAGGGATCTGTTGGCTGGACGCCAACTTGGATGAAGTCATTATGAGGCAACGACTATAGCAGCAGTTGACTAATGGCTACATCAGTCGACTGCTAGCTGCCCAACGGGAAGAATGACCTCTTCCCTATAAGAAGAGGCCTTGGGTGCTCTTGGGAGGCTAATGCTTAACTCCTAAACTTCTCCCAAGTGCTCCACATGATTTTCCACTCCTCTACTTGTGTTTATTTCTATTCTATTGTAAGAGGGAGTGGATTTTGTAAGAAAGGTTTACCTCCACCTTGAAGGAGAGATTAGTGATTGTTGAGGGAGTGATTCGCCGAACGAATCATCCGTGGACTAGCGACAAGGGTCGTAAACCACGTTACACAATCTTGTTAGCGTTTGTTTTCTTTGCTTATATTGTTTTGTCTTAATTGTCTTGTTTAACATTATATTTCCGTTGCACTAATAGTATTTGTAGACGATTATGAAGCGAACGATCTCCATCTACGAATTGGGCTATTCACCCCCTCTAGCCGGACCACGATCCTCTAACAGTGAGAAGATAATTCTCCGTCTCTGAGGAGAATAGTGGGTTACAGAGTTGCATTCGAGTTAGGAAGAGTTGGTTCAGGAAACTCGTCATTCGAGATCGGTGATTTATGTTGGTGCAGTAGGCACCTAAGTTAAACCTAAGTTTTGATTATAGCAAACGATACAAAGTTAACCTCATTTTTTTATCTCACGAGCTTAATCAAGTGTGCAGAAAAGTGCTAAAGCTAGAGCTGAAGGTCAGCGACACCCGGAGGAAGCTGTGGTGGTCGGGCGACACCGGGATGACTTCGGAAGAAGCTGAAGGAATAAGGTGGAAGACCGGAAGCAAAAGCTACAAGGTAAATGTTGAGGTAATCTCGTGTGAGTAAGCGCAAGGAAGGTCGTGTCCTCTGTACGGGGACATTCTTAGGCGACGATCCGACCAAGACCTCCCATGGAAGGTCTAAGTCGAGATCGAATGGTGTATGACCATTTAATTTACTTGTATTAACTGTATTTTCGAGATAACTCTTTGTTGCAGTTGGGAAACCTTCCATCAGTCGACTGAGGGCTTATATCAGTCGACTGATCCATCAGCAGTCGACTGGTAAGGGTAGCAGTTGACTGTTGGTCAAGGATCAGCTTCGAGGAGAGTCAAAGCTTATCTCCATTTTTGAAGGGATAGGAGGCTTGCTCTCATTGGTTGAAGATGTGAACATCTAGGGTTTGCAAGGATATAAAAGTAGGGGTTCTCCACCCTATTTCCATCATCAAAAGCTCTCCAAAAAGCCTCCGCTACGATACTCTTCTACGATGACCTTACGACGACGAAGTGCTACCGCATCTTCAACGACAAGTGCCTACCTTTCATTAATTTGATAGTCATCGGTATTCTTTCTTATTGTCATCTTAAATTCTATATTTAATCATGCTTTAATTGTAACAAGGAGAGGGGGAGTGTCCCTCTACCTTGAGCTTTTTCATCGATTGTATTCGCTTACTCCTTCCTCTAACGAGGAGGAGTGTTTTTAGTGTTTTACCCTCCATACACGGTCTAGGATTGTTAGGGCCTTGGACTAGCAGTCGAAGGTTGTGAACCAAGTAAAAACAAATGAGTATTATTTTTTTTCGCTACATTTACTCTTACTCGCATTTTATATCGAACAAATGAACGAAGAGAATTTTGCGCTATTCACCTCTAGCGCTCTAAATGATCCAACAATTGGTATCAAAGACGGGGGTGCTAAGATTTGGTGAAATCACCAATCTAGCTTTTTTACAGATTTATTTTCATTTTTATTTCTATTTATTTCTAATTTTTTACAAGCTCTTTCGTTCGATTAGATTTTCTCCCGCACTACTAACCCAAGACGCGAGTCTTGGTACATTCTGCTTGTTTTTGTCGTTGTTAGGTTTTTTCTGCATTTTTCTTGCTCTTTTTGTATCAATGGCCCATCTCGAGGGTTTTAGCACCATTCGACCTCCGTTTTACAATAGAGATGACTTCCGTTATTGGAAGGGTCGGATGGAGTGCTTCCTTAAGACCCAAATTGAGATGTAGATCATAATCCAAATGGGATTCACACTTCTGACTAACGAAGTGGAGTAATCTTTGGATTATGATCAATGGACCAATGCTAAAAAAAGACAAGTTGAAGCCAACGCCAAGGCGACTCAAATCCTCCAATGCGGCTTGTCCAAGGAGGAGCTTAATCTGTTGGAATGTATACTGAAAGTCTAGCTCTTTTTGTATGAACATTTCATTTTGAAATAAGAATCATATGATCATTGTTTGCATTTTATATATTCATTATATATGTGTGCATATTGTCTAATATTTTACATTGTAGATAACATGATGCTTGGTGTGGCACAGAAGATCATGTTATCAGTACCTTGTAAAATATAAGTAAAGGCTCACAACCAAGATGGTTTTGGACAAACCATTGGCATGGTTGTAGTGTAGCTTGGTATTGTTTTATCTTGAACATAGAGTTACACTAGTACACTTAGGAGTATTGAGTAGGACCGACATAGAGGTGATTCAATTTAGTACTGACTACATAATTGAATCGGACCTCGGATATTATGTTGTACATGCTCTTAATCCCGATATAATAACGGGCACATGTACTTAGTATTTATTTCTTTGATTTACCAGTGGGTGAGATTTAGATGGATTAAATCAATATGCCCGGTAAGTTGGGAAATAATATTATTTACATGGTGTGTCGTTGATTATAGGAGGAAACCGTGTCCTATATATTAGGTTGATGATGTCCCCTTGAGGAGCTCATAAGGTTCATCATGTAAACCCAGCTGGTTGACTTAGTCAACATGATGATAAGGTTGAGTGGTACTACTCGAGGAATTAGATGTTAATTAATTGATGGTCAGTAAATCAATTAATTGACGGACATTCGATATCTTAAATACGGGGAGATTAATGTATAAATAATATATGGAGCCCATATTGATTTATGGGGGTTGGTGAGGTAGTTCAATGATGATCCTCTAGTGGAATGGAACATCATTGATGGATCAAGTTTGTGTGGTTCCGATCCATCGGATGGCCAAGACCCAACTCCTCCTTATGGTCCCTATCGTAGCCTAATATAATCCTTGTGAAGTCTAGATCCAAGAATGTAAAACAAAACCTAGAACCAACGGTTGGGATTAAATCCCTAGATCCAATGGTTGGATGAAACCCTAGAACCAACGGTTGGGATTAAATCCCTAGATCCGATGGTTAGGATGAAATCCTAGAATCGACGGTTGGGATTAAATCCCTAGATCCAACGGTTGGGATAAAACCCTAGATCCGACGGTTGGGATGAAACCTTAGATCCGACGGTTGGGATGAAATCCTAAATCCGACGGTTGGGATTAAACCCTAGATCCGACGGTTGGAATAAAACCCTAGCTCCGACGGTGGAGATTAAGTCCCTAGATCCGACGGTGAAGATTAAAGGAGGCTTAATCCCTATTCTATAAATAGATGCTTAGGGTTGGGCTGCAAGAATAATCAAGGATTTGAATTAGAGAATTAAGGTTTGGCTTTTGGAGAGGTGGGCGGCTAGGGTTTGGAGCAAAAGTGGGCGGCAACTTTCTTCTACCTTCTAGTTGTTGCCGGCGCCCAATTTCCTCCATCAATACTTGGTCGGCGCCCATCATTAAGGCCTTTCTCTTCTTCCTTAGCCGGCGGTTCTCCTTCCATTGGTGGCCGGTGTTCTTCCTCCTTCCTTTCTCCTTGGTGGCCGGCGGCAACTCCTCTTCAAGTTGGCCGGCGCTTCATCCAATTGTTTCCTTGGCCGGCGGTTGCACCAAGTTCCATAATTTGGTGGCCGGTTCTAGATAGGAAGGTATTTGTGGTTTCTTCTCTTTGTTCGCAGCGGACAAGGTAGAGAAGAAAGTGATCTAGAAGGCTTCTACTCGTGGAGGATCTTCGTCCACGAGAAGGATAGGACATACGATAGAAGATCGTAAGGTATAAAGTTATTTTAACTTTATTTATAGATCTGAATATATTCTTTAATATTTTGACTATGCATGTGTGTGTATGAATATATATTGTATAATCATGGACCCCGAAGACAAACACAAAAACCGGCGATCCATCCGTCGTCTCTTCCGCGGCTAACCAACTAGAAGAGTTCTGTTGCTTGAACAACTAGTTTGTTCAAGCGACCACTCAAGTTGTTAGCACGACGATGAATAGGTTGTGCTAAGGAAGCTCAACCCATCCGGATTAATTCTTTCATTAGTGAAAATTTTAATCCGGGGACATGGGAGCCAATGAGCCTCCGAAGCATCCACCTACAATTGGTATCAGAGCCAAGGTTTCCGGTTTTGTGTCTTTTGGATTCGGTTAATTTTTATGCATATTTCATATATTAGATGTGCCGGATAATAGTAGGATATGCGTAGTTTAACTCTTTGGTTGTAGGCATAAGATCCGACTATTATGGCCATGTGTGTGTATGTGAATGGATGTGTGTAAAAATTTATTATTTGAATCTTCGGGGTTGACGAGGCTAGATTAGTATTTAATTTTTGTAATTAAATACGGCATTGTTTAGCCGCTCATTTTAGTTTACTTTCGATCTAGATGATTTGTACACTCCTTCGTGGAGTATAGGATCGATGGATGTAAATTAAAATGTTTTATCTCGGCTCGGAACTCTTTGGTGACTTGCGCACGGGAAAAGATGGAGCGGACGAGGTGGCGACACGATGGGATGCATATTGGAGGACAATGCCATAATAGTTGGAAAAATTCTATTTTTTCCATATTTATTGCTTATTTGTTTTATATGCATGTTGTGTATGTTTTAAAATTCCTCAATTTTAATTTACTAAGTGGGAGAGGGACATTTTAATTAATTCACTCGGCCTCCATTACAATTTGACGTGTGATGCAACAAACTTGGCGTTGGCTCGAGTGCCTTCCTCCCCATCGGATGGGTTTGTTTGCGGATCACTAGGTCAAATAATGGTTATAGGAAATTATTAAGGAGCGTGTGTACTTCCCCAAGGAACATAATCCGAAATAATTCCCTTAGTATCGTGTAATGGTGCACACTTAGATGCAAATTAAAAGTATCCTCTCCATCGGAGTCACTGCTTTTATTTGTAGGGCCAAAGAGGAACCAACTATTAATTTTATTTGTCAAAAAGTAAGGTTGACAAGATAATAAAATTAATGGGTAAAACCTCCTCTTACAAATGCAGAATTCGTATACGTCCACACTATCGTGGCATGCGATATTCTCGGTGTTTTGAGGTGTTGGTTGATTTCGGAATTTTATTGTTTTTGAGGAATCAATAATATTTGAAATCTAATATTTTGATCATTGTGATTTTTAGGATTTTCAAATGGCTTTCAACCCACTTGCTGTGATTTTAAAAGAAAACAAACTTACTGGTCCAAAGTACATTGATTGGAAAAGAAACCTGGATATTGTCTTAACTGCGGAGGAGTACAAATTTGTACTCTTCGAGGTCTGTCCTCCTAAGCCCTCCGATGACTCTGATGAAAAGGAGATAGAACGTTATAAGAAATGTGTTATGGCAGATGAGATGGCGCGGTGTTACATTTTGGCATCTATGTCAAATGTGTTGCAACATCAGCATCAGGCCATAGCCACAGCTTATGACATGATGTTCAATCTCAAGGAACTTTTCGAACATCAGAGTAGGGCGGCTAGGCAGGAGGCAATGAGAAACTTGATGACGACCTCCATGATCGAGGGAACACCCGTTAGGGATCATGTTCTCAAGATGATGGCTCATCTTAATGAGATGGAAGTCCTAGGAGCTGAGATCGATGGGGAAACCCAGGTCGATATCATTCTCCAGTCTCTGCCTAGGAGTTTTAAGCAGTTCCGCCTCAACTACAACATGAACAAAAGGTTGTATTCGTTGGCGGAGCTTCTGACAGAACTCCAGGCGGCAGAGGGGCTTTTTCGTCAGAGTGCTCAAGCCATGGTCGCTCAGAAGGTTTCTTCCTCTAAACCGAAAGGTAAGAAGAAGAAGAAACAAGGTGGAGCGAAGAAAGTGGCAGTAGGACCTCAAGCAGGAGTGAAGAAGCCGAAAGGCAAGTGCTTCACTTGCAAGCAGACTGGACATTGGAAGGCGGACTGTCCTCGCCGAAAGAACAAAGGTATATCTTCTTGTCTAGTTGTTGAAACATGTTTAGCTGTGTTATCTACCAGTGCCTGGTGTGTAGATACAGGAGCCACTGATCATGTCTGCAATACTTTGCAGGGGTTCCAGGAAACCCGACGACTAGCTGAGGGAGAGATTACCGTCTTCATGGGCAATGCTTCAAAGGTGGCGGCTATTGCAGTGGGAGACGTTTATTTATCTTTTGATAGGAATAAAGTTTTGGTTTTAAGAAATTGTCTTTATGTACCTACTTTTAGAAAGAATTTAATTTCAGTTTCTAAATTATTTATGGATGGATATTCTGTTTCTTTTAATGACAAAGTGGTTATAAAAAGGAATAGGGAGATTATCTGTTCTGGTACATTGGTTGGCAATTTATATACTCTTGAACCAAAAACTCCCACGATGCATATAGAAATCAATAACTCATCTTCTAAGTCTAATAAGAGAAAAGAACCTTCGCACCATGTTATCAACGTATTGATTGGCTGTGCCACACCAAGCCTTTACTTATATTTTATAACGTACTGATAACATGATCTTCTGTGCCACACCAAGCACCATGTTATCTACAATGTAAAATATTAGACAATATGCACACATATATAATGAATATATAAAATGTAAACAATGATCATGTGATTCTTATTTCAAAATGAAATGTTCATACAAAAAGAGCTAGGCTTTCAGTATACATTCCAACAATCTCCCACTTATACTAAAAGACTATGCTGTCATCACTCTGCCATACATCTGATCCCCATGTCCTCCACATGCCTATCAAACGCTTTCGCTGGAAGGGCCTTAGTGAATGGATCCGCCAGGTTATCCTCTGATGCAATCTTGGCGACAGCAACTTCTCCTCGCTTTACGATCTCTCGTATGAGGTGGTACTTGCGCTCTATGTGTTTACTCGCCTTATGGGCTCGTGGTTCCTTCGAGTTTGCAACTGCACCACTGTTATCACAATAAATTGTGATAGTTCTGGGCAAACCAGGAATCACATCCAAGTCCATCAAGAAGTTCCTGATCCATACAGCTTCCTTGGCTGCCTCAGAGGCTGCCACATACTCAGCTTCCATGGTAGAGTCTGCCACGCATTTCTACTTGACACTCCTTCATACTATGGCTCCACCTCCAAAAGTAAACACAAACCTCGAGGTAGACTTACTCTTGTCCCTATCTGATTGGAAATCCAAATCCGTGTAACCCACAGGGACTAATTGATCTGCCCGGTAAACCAACATATAATCCCTAGTCCTTCTCAGGTACTTCAATATATGCTTTACCACAGTCCAATGTCCCTGTCCAGGATTACTCTGATATCTGGTAACCATGCCCACGGCAAAGCAGATATCCGGTCTCGTACATAGCATAGCATACATAAGGCTTCCTACTGCCGAAGCATAAGGAACCGCCTTCAAGTCCTCTATCTCCTTTGATGTTTTGGGACACATCTCTTTAGATAAAGGAACTCCATGCCTAAAAGGTAGAAAACCTTTCTTGGAGTTTTGCATGCTAAAACGAGCAAGGATAGTGTCAATGTATGAAGCTTGAGACAAGCACAACATCCTTTTCTTGCGATCCCTTATAACTTTGATCCCAAGGATGTGTCCCACTTCTCCCAAGTCCTTCATATCAAACTGTTTGGACAACCATACTGTTAGTGCTTATAAGCTCCACATATCTCCACAATGGCATGATATTGTCCACTTTGGGTCTAAGCCCTCATGGTTTTATTTTTGGGCTTTACCCAAAAGGCCTCATACCAATGGAGATATCTTTTTTCTTATAAGCACATGATCTTTTCCATGTCTTACCAATGTGGGACTTTGATTGTATTCCCCATACTCCCAACAATCCCCCCCTCAAACGAAGGACCACATTGGGCCCCCCCTCAAGTCTATCCCTCCTCGAAGGATTTTCTCTGCTTGATGTCCGATCTTCAACCCACCAGGACTTCCTGTCAGTTGTTCGGTCCCCCCGACCCAACTAGACTTCCTTCCTGATGTCTGGTTCTCTTGATCCGGACGTGGGAGCTCAACTTCCTTCGTTCGAGGTTCATGGCTTGACATGGACCATGGCTCTGATACCAATTGTTAGTGCTTATAAGCTCCACATATCTCCACAATGGTATGATATTGTCCACTTTGGGTCTAAGCCCTCATGGTTTTATTTTTGGGCTTTACCCAAAAGGCCTCATACCAATGGAGATATCTTTTTTCTTATAGGCACATGATCTTTTCCATGTCTTACCAATGTGGGACTTTGATTGTATTTCCCATACTCCCAACAATCCCCCATACTCCCAACAATCCCCCCCTCAAACGAAGGACCACATTGGGCCCCCCCTCAAGCCTATCCCTCCTCGAAGGATTTTCTCTGCTTGATGTCCGATCTTCAACCCACCAAGACTTCCTGCCAGTTGTTCGGTCCCCCCGACCCAACTAGACTTCCTTCCTGATGTCTGGTTCTCTTGATCCGGACGTGGGAGCTCAACTTCCTTCGTTCGAGGTTCATGGCTTGACATGGACCATGGCTCTGATACCAATTGTTAGTGCCTATAAGATCCACATATCTCCACAATGACATGATATTGTCCACTTTGGGCCTAGACCCTCATGGTTTTATTTTTGGGCTTTACCCAAAAGGCCTCATACCAATGGAGATATCTTTTTTCTTATAGGCACATGATCTTTTCCATGTCTTACCAATGTGGGACTTTGATTGTATTCCCCATACTCCCAACACATACCCTTACATCTGATAACACTTTGATATAATCGCGTCGACCCCTTCATCAGTGCAAAGGACTTGTGGACTAAATTAGTGGAATTGCATGAAGGAACCGACGAAGAAAAGGTATGCAAACGGGACCTTCTTTTTAATAAATTATATAACTTAAAAATGCAGGAACATGAGACTGCGACTCAATTACACGCCCGAGTACAAGACATCGTCAACAACTTGCATGCCATCAGACAAAAGGTCGAAAACCACGACCTAATAAGGTATGTCTTGAACTCATTTCCTAGGAATACCTTATGGGCATCCGTGGTCAATGCCTACAAGGTCTCTAAGGACTTATAAAAAATTAGGTTAGATGAATTATTTTCAGAATTTGAACTCCACGAACAGTCTAACTCGGTACCCAAGAAAGGTATAGCTCTCATTGCAGGTCAAAAGAAGAAGCCCGCAAGTAAGCCACCCCTGAAGGAAGAAGACGAGTACGAGTCAGAGGTCGATCCGGAGATGGAGACCGAACTAGTCAACCTAGTTCGAAGGATGATCAAGAGCCGAAGATGACCCGTCACTCAACCCAACGAAGGTAAATCTAAAACTAGTTCTAACGTTAGGTGCTATGAATGCAATAGGTTCGGACATGTCAAGTCGGAATGCCTGAAGCTTAAAAACAAAGCACCGAAGTTCAAAAAGACGCTCAATGCTACATGGGAAGAGGCATCGGAGGAAGAAGACGATGACCTCGTCTTCATGGTTAAACCAACCGAATCGGAGCCAGAGTCCGAATCTGAACCCAAGGACAAGTCAGACTACGAATCTCTATTCAAGACAAGCCACGGATACACATCCGGTTCAAGAGAAACTCTCAAGGTAAGTCGGTCCCTCATTAGTACCTTATACAATGCAATTAAGTTTCTAACTAGGAAGTTAGCTAAGTCCGAGTCCAAGGTCGAGATCCTATTCGAGGAGGTTAAACTCCTTAAACACAAGGTCTCCCTAACCTCTTCGACTAGTCAAGTTCAAGAGAAGGACTCAAGTCAAGTTGAAAAGCTCGAAGTTGAGAACTCACTTTTGAAAAGTCAAGTCGAAGATCTTAGGAACACATTGGAAAGGTTCACTTTGGGATCCAAGGGACTTGACCTCTTACTTGGATCGCAAAGGGTCGTGTACAACAAGGTCGGGCTTGGGTTTAGCTCAAATACGACTAACAAGTCATATTTGTCAATCGTAAGTCGAAATAGAATACATGTCCAAGCATGGGTCCCTAAGACCATTTGATTTCTCAATTAGGATCCAACCAATACTAGATTCCCAAGGACCAAATCCACTATGTGGAAAGACCGAACCGATTCAATGGTCCAGGGGGAGCTAGTACAAAACTTGTTTGTGCTATTACTTAGAAATTGCATGCTTAGTTTCTATTTCTTTTCTTTTTTAGAATTGTTAGATAGGGACTATAACTCGTCAATACTTGATAACATAGTACCAGGATGCGGCGAGATGATAGTACGCTAGGAAAGTGAAGTCTTGGGTACTCGAGCTAGATAAGGTGTATCTAGTTCGGTTCACTTGACTAAGTGGAACTAGCTGAAGCTACCTCACCATATCCTAGGCTAGTTAAACCAAGAAGTGGTCTTAAGTAAGTCAAGTTACTATTTTCTTGAAATTGGCTTTGTCTAAGGAAGTGGTCATTTTTCTGATCAAAGAAGGCCCCTGTGCCTCGCCACGACCTGGAAGCCAAGATCTTGAAAAGGTGACTTGATGAGCTTAGGGTCAAATCCGAATCTAATGCAAGGTTGACTAGTTTTGATTCATTAAAATTAATCAAATAAAATTGAATTTTTCTCACAAGAACATATAAGGATAACATGTTTGATCATGTAGAAATGGGTGAGATGATCTAGGTCTAATAATTTACAACCAAATTTTAAATTCCAATATCTAATCCAACTACCTTGCGTGTAGGATCAATAGATGTTGGATAGTGGTTGCTCCCGACACATGACCGGGGATCAACTTAAGTTTTCAAAGCTTCGATTCAAGCGACAAGGATCAGTAGCCTTTGGAAACAACGACAAGCTCAAAATCATCGGGTCAGGTGATATTGAGTTCAACTCAAACTTTATCATTCAAAATGTTTTACTAGTTGAAAATTTCGAATATAATTTACTTAGCGTAAGTCAACTGTGTGATAATAACTATAAGGTCATATTCCTAGAAAATGAATGCGCAATTAAAACAAATGAAACCTCTAAAATAATCCTTAAAGGAACTAGGAATAGCAACATCTATACTATTAATCTGCCTAACTCCTCAACCAAGTGTCTTATGACACAACAAGAGGAATCTTGGTTGTGGCACCGATGACTCGGTCACTCACACCCAAGACTCGTCCACAAGATGAGTCAGAGTCGTTTAGTCAGAGGTTTGTCCAACCTTAACAACTTAGACAATAAAATTTGTAATGCTTTTCAACAAGGTAAACAATCTAGGACACAACATCAACTAACTAATCAAGAACGAACCAAAAGTGTTCTTGAGCTCCTACATATGGATCTATTCGATTCACATGGAGCTAAGTCACTTAATGATAGTAAATTCTGCTTAGTCATAATTGACGACTATTCTAGGTTTACCTGGGTTAGGTTCATCAAACATAAAAGTGATACCCTAGATCAACTCATCAACTTGTTTAAACTAATCGCAAATTAAAAGAACCTTAAAATTAAAAGACTTAGGAGCGATCATGGTGGTGAATTCGAAAACCACAGGTTTACAGATTTCTGTAACCTAAACGGATATCACCATGAATTCTCGTGTCCTAAAACCCCACAACAAAATGGTCTAGTTGAACGTAAAAATAGAAACCTACAAGAAGCCACTAGGACAATGCTAAACGAGTATAACCTACTCGACAGGTTTTGGGAAGAAGCCGTTAGTACGGCTTGCTATGTCCAAAATAGGATCCTTTTGGTAAAGAGGCACCTTAAGACCTCGTACAAAATCTATCACGACAAACTACCTAACATCAAGTACTTTAGAGTATTTGGATATAAGATACATATTCTGAACACTAAGGATTACCTAGGAAAGTTCACCTCCAAAACATCTACCAGAATCTTCTTAGGATACTCCACTACAAGTAGAGCCTATAGGGTATACAACCATGACACCCTTAGAGTTGAAGAGACTATTAATGTAGTGTTCGATGAAGGACACGAACCTACAAAACCCGGAGCAACACCAACTAGCGAACCGACTCATACCAGACTCGACTCTAACCCTGAGATCGAGTCTAGTATTAATCCTAACCCAAGTCCAATGAGTCATCTAGTCGACCAAGTCATAGGTGACCCTAACCCAAGTCAAATTAGGATTCAAACGAATCATCCTATCAACCAAGTGATAGATGATCCTAGCTTAGGGGTTCGAACTAGATCATCTTATAGAAACCTTAGTCAAATCTCCTTGATTTCGAAAATCAAACCCAAAACCATTGAACAAGCTCTTCTTGATCCCGATTGGATTATTACAATGCAAGAAGAGCTAGCTCAATTCACTAGGAATGAGGTTTGGGAATTAGTACCACCACCTAAAGATAAATCAGTTATTGGAACAAGGTGGGTCTTCCGAAACAAACTTAATGACAAAGGTGAAGTAGTTAGAAATAAAGCAAGGTTAGTCGCCAAAGGTTTCGGTCAAGTAGAAGGATTAGATTACGATGAAACCTATGGCCCCGTAGCTAGACTAGAATCCATCCGAATGTTGTTAGCCTACGCTGCACATCAAGGATTAAGTTATTTCAAATGGATGTCAAGTCAGCATTTTTGAATGGACTTATTAAAGAAGAGGTATACATTAGTCAACCCCCCGATTCAAAAGCCTAGATAAACTCGACCATGTCCTTAAACTAAAGAAAGCTCTTTATCGACTCAAACAAGCTCCTCGAGCTTGGTACGAGAGGCTTTCAATTTATCTTAAGTCAAAAGGGTTTAACCAAGGCCTAGTCGATCCAACCCTCTTCGTAAAGACTGTAGGTAAGAAAATAATTATAGCCCAAATTTACATAGACGATATCATTTTTAGAACAACCAATTTGATCCTACTAAACGAATTCATTTCACTTATGGAAAGTGAATTTGAAATGAATTTAGTAGGTGAATTGAGTTTCTTTCTAGGACTACAAATTAAACAAACTAAGGATGGAATATATTTATATCAACAAAAATATACTAGAAAATTAATTAAACGTTTTGGAATGCAAGACGCTAAAACCTTCAATACACCCATGGCAAATAATGTCAATATAGGAGAGGACTTAGAAGGAAAGCCCATCGACCTAAAATACTATAGGGGTGCGATAGGGAGCCTTCTATACTTAACCGTGAGTCGACCCGACATTTTATTTGCGGTAAGTATGTGTGCAAGGTTTAAAACCTGTGCCAATGAATCTCACCTAACTTTAGTTAAGCGTATTCTTAGTTATCTAAAGGGCACGCTAAGCATAGGTATTTGGTACCCTAGATATACCTAGTTCGAACTAATCGGCTACTCCGACTTGGACTATGCCGGTAGTAAACTCGATAGGAAGAGCATGAGTGGTTGTTGTCAACTTCTCGGCTCGAGTCTAGTGAGTTGGTGCAGTATGAAGCAACACTGTGTTGCTTTATCTACCACCGAAGACGAATACGTCACGATGGGTGAGTGTGTGGCTCAGCTTATTTGGATGAAGCACACTCTCCAAGACTTTAACTCAAACTTCAACAATATTAAAACTCACATAGATAATATTAGCTCCATCAACTTAACCAAAGATCCTATTTGCCATTCTAGGACCAAACATATAGAAGTTAAACACCACTTTATTTGAGAACATGTAGCTAACGGAACTATTAAACTCGAATATGTGGAATCCAAGTCAAACCTAGCTGATCTTTTTACCAAGCCACTACTCGAAGCCGAATTTAGTCTACTAAGATGAAAATTAGGCATGTGCGTAATAGAGTAGGACTTACATTCTTTTTATATACTCTAGTATTTACTTCTCTTTTCATGTTAATGGAACTAGCTTAGGGCTTACCCTAGATATCATGCACGTATAGATTTAAGGAGCCAATACATCTCACAACACATAGGACTAATGTGTTTGTGTACTTAGCCACGTAGATGGGTGTGAGATGTTAGGACCTTACTCTTGGTTCCAGATGTAGAGCTAGTTCATCGCCATGAAGCACGGATTATAATCATATATATTAACCGACTCTGACTAGGACTTGTTGATCTTTCATATCAATCAAGTCAAATAAGAGTTGAACATTTAATAGATGAGCTTATTTTCAGTATATTATCTTCAAAATAATATGGAACATGCTTGGACTTGGAACTTAATCTTAATACTTATATTCTTCAAAACCCCTCTTTCCGATTTATGGCAAAAGGGGGAGAAAAAGCCAAGTTAAGGGATAATTTTTTTTGATAACTTAACTTAGTAACTTAATTCTATATTCTTATGGCCAAACGTTAATGTTTTACTTGAGAAAGGAGGAGAAAGGCCAAGTTAAGAAATCTTCTTAACTAAACTTATTTTTTAATACTAAGGCCAACTTTAAGTAATTGTTAATTACTTAAATAGCAAAGGGGGAGGATTAAGATCTTCTTTCAAGACTCACCCTCGGTCAAGGGGGAGGTTTCCTCAAGGGGGAGTGCTTGGAAGAAAGTCTTTATTACTCCTACTTAATCTTTGATTCTTCATGCATATTATTTCCTTAACTTTGTATGGGTTTGCCATAGATCAAAAAGGGGGAGATTCTTGGTGTAGTAGGCACCTAAGTCGAACCTGAGTTTTGATTATAGCAAACGATACAAAGTTAAGCTCATTTTGTTATCTCATGAGCTAAATCAAGTGTGTAGACAAGTGCTAAAGCTAGAGCTGAAGGTCAGCGACACCCGGAGGGAGTCGTGGTGGTCAGGCGACACCGGGATGACTTCGGAGGAAGCCGAAGGAATCAGGTGGAAGACCGAAAGCAAAAGCTACAAGGTAAATGTTGAGGTAAGCTCGTGTGAGTAAGCGCAAGGAAGGTCGTGTCCTCTGTATGGGGACATTCTTAGGCGACGATCTGATCAAGACCTCCTATGGAAGGTCTAAGTCGAGATCGGATGGTGTATGACCATTTAATTTACTTGTATTAACTATATTTTCAAGCTAACTCTTCATTGTAGTTGGGAAACCTGCCATCAGTCGACTAAGGGCTTGTATCAGTCGACTAATCTATCAGCAGTCAACTGTTGGTCAAGGATCAGTTTCGAGGAGAGTCAAAGCTTATCTCCATTTTTGAAGGAATAGGAGGCTTGCTCTCATTGGTTGAAGATGTGAACATCTAGGGTTTGCAAGGCTATAAAAGTAGGGGTTCTCCACTCTATTTCCATCATCAAAAGCTCTCCAAAAAGCCTCCACTACGATACTCTTCTACGACGACCTTACGACAACGAAGTACTACCCCATCTCCGACGAGAAGTGCCTACCTTTCATTAATTTAATAGTCGTCAGTATTCTTTCTTATTGTCGTCTTAAATTCTATATTTAATCGTTCTTTAATCGTAACAAGGAGAGGGGGAGTGTCCCTCAACCTTGAGCTTTTTCATCGATTGTATTTGCTTACTCCTTCCTCTAACGAGGAGGAGTGTTTTTAGGGTGCGTTTGGTTCAAGTAATCATACATAACCTTGGTTATGTGATTACCAGGGAATAAAACATAACCTTGGAATAAAGTATAACCTTAGATAAAAACTTTGTTTGGTTGGAGGTTTTAATATATAACTTAGTTTAACATTTTACTAAATTATCCTTTGTCTTTGCTCAATCAATTCGATGACGATGACAGAAATATTAATGACGACTGACCGCCATCGAGTTCCCGACCGAGTGGCGGTGACCACCAACGATCGATCGACGGCAGACCGATCCGACGCACCGATCGAGGGCGATGATGGTGGTCAACCGACGGCAAAACGACGATCGGCCGACCGGCGACGCATAACGATGGGCAATCAATCGGGCGACGACGACGACGAATCGCCAGCGACGACTCCATTGGTCGCACGGCGACGGCGACGGGCGGCGATCACCGATGGCGATATGGCGCGACGGCTAGCGACGGCGGAGGTGGCAACGACGACGGGCAGTGGCGGCGGGGATGGTGACGACGGGCAGTGGCGGCGGCGGCGGCCGATGACGGGCGGTGGGCGGCGATGACAGATTTGCCGGCGGTGGCGACGGCGGCGGCGGTCGGCGACGAGCGGCGGCGACGGGCGACGGCCGGCGACGGGTGGCGGCGGTGGCTGGCGATGGGCGGCGACGACGGGCGATGGCGGCGATCGGTGACGGCGGCGACGGCGGCCAGCACGACGGCGGAGACGGCGGCCGACGACGACGATCGATGGCGTGCGGCAGCCGACGGCAAAGCGACGGCGACGACGACGGCGACGGCGGCGGTGGCGGCGAGCGGCGGCGACTAACGACGGCGGCGGTCGCTGACGACGACGGCCGCGACGGCGGCGTGAGGCGACGACGGCGAAGCGGCGGCGACGACGACGGCAAGAAGCGACGGCGGCGACCGACGACGGACGACAAATCGATTGAGTTTTGACAAATTGAGATTTAATATATTGCTAGGGGTAATATTGGAAAAAAATTTCCTTAACCCCAGGAATCAACAAAAACCTTGGTTCTCCAAGGTTTTCCGATTCCCCCTAAAAAGGTTTTTGTTCATAACCAGGTAATGAACAATTACCAGGTAATTGTTTATAACCTAAACCAAATAAGGTTTTTGTTGAGAACTTAACAAGGTTATCAACAAAAACCCCCAACCAAACGCACCCTTAGTGTTTTTCCCTCTGTACGTGGTCTAGGACTGTTAGGGCCTTCGACTAACAGCCGAAGGCTGTGAACCAAGTAAAAACAAATGATTATTATTTTCTTTCCGCTGCATTTACTCTTACTCGAATTTTATATCGAACAAACGAACGAAGAGAATTTTGTGCTATTCACCCCCCCCCTCTAGCGGTCTAAATGATCCAACAATTTATTCGAAGTGGATCCGAAAATTGCGAGTTCTGAAATGTTCTTGTTGGTGGAATGACATGTAGGACATGGTGGATTTCATAGTCTGATGTTGGGTGTGCCAACATGTAAAGGTGGAATATTAGTGACCGGTAGGGTCACGTATCATGATGGAAGTGGGAGCCTAGCACGATAGACTGCGTTGTGAGATTAACTATAATTCAGAAAGGACTTGATGCGGTTTGGGTAATCGGTGGTCGACTAACCAAGCTCGCTCATTTTCTACCGAGCCGTCAGATGGATTTCGTTGAATAGCTTGATAAATTTTTACTGTGAGGAGATTTCCAGTTTCATGGAGTATCTTTGAGTATCGTATCTGATAGTGATTCGAGATTTACCTTATGATTATGGCAAAGTTTTCAACATGTCACAGATATAGAGCTCCACTTTGGTACAGTTATTTACCTTTTGATAAATGGTCAATATGAAGGTACAGTTCATACTTTAGAAACCTGTTGAAAGTATGTGTGATAGATTTTAAAGGCAATCAGTACCCCCACATAGTTACTTGAGGTGTGTGATTTTCTCCGAATACTTGAGTTGAGCAGTGTGGTATTGCTTACTCATCGTACTTGAGTAGAAAATTTGGGGACCAAATTTTTATTAGTGAGGGAGACCAAAAAAAACTGATTACTTAAGAAATTTCCCTATAGAATTTTATCGAGAATTCTATAGAGTTTCCTAGATTTAAATAGAATTCTTAGGTGGATTTAAAGTCTATTAGGGATCATTGGATTAATGAGGTTGATTAAGGTTTAATTATTTAAACCTAAACCTAAGGTTTAATTACCTATATAAATAACATTGGCTTTTAATCAAATCCCTCTCCCGATTTCTGCTGCCGCTCCCTGTTCTCCCCCATCCCGATCTCGATTTCTCATTGTCATTGCCTTTCTTCCTCATCGTCGGTGCTTTTCCTTCCTCTGCCATCACCACGAGCTCCTCCAGCCGACGCCCGAGCCAGCTAACCGATCGCATCTTCCCCTTCTCTTCCTCCGTCGCTGCCTCCACTCTACCCGTTGACGGCTTGCCTCTGGCCATTGGAGTCTTCGCCAATAACATTTTTGAGTCTGCGAGCTCAGCTTGCCTTCGACTATCGCTTCCCCTATCTTGGTCGACATCAAGATCCCAACGATCGTTGTTGGTTTCCTTTGTCGAGAGGAACAGTTGTCGTCGAGGACGATTTGTGCCATCTCTGCTGAGAGGAAGACTTACTGCCAGATCATGCAAGCACGATGACACCATCACTACCGGATCCCTTCACACGAATCCAGTTAGCTCGTCGTCGCCTTCTCCCACACCTCCACGACAGCTCTGTAGTACGCTCATGATGCTGTTGTTCTGCAGCCAACATAGATCCCAGTCAGTGTTATCTTCGTGTGATGTCGATGTCCACCGCGAGCAAGCGGTGTTGCTTGATTTCTACCGATTTCCACTTGAATCTTGGTAAATCTTGATTGCTTACTGTTGTTGTGGATTGTTGATGCTAGATGTGCAGATCGGGTTGTCTTTTGTATCAATAAGCTATGGCCGATTGATTTGGAGTAGAGGTTGCTTCCAATTTTGGTTAGAAGATCCGGATCTGATGTCTACACTTGTGATTTTAGGTGATGGAGAATGGGTTGTGGCTCTGTGCATGTGAATTGTATAGATCAAAACTTCTTAGGGTGGAACGAGAAGTTGTGCAGTGTGAGGTAAGGTTTTCGGATGTTGGATTATGAAGTGTACATGATTAAGTCACTATGGATTTGGTTGTGATGTTAAGTGGCAGTTGTGGTTGAATTCATCTTGTTGTTATAGATTGCTACTTCAACGATGAATCAAGAAGCGGGATGATTTTGGAAGAGGGTTATTCTTCCAAATAAGCTATGGAAATTGATGTGGTGTAAGGTAAGTTCAGATTTAGATGTTTATGGATGCATACAAATATATGAGTTGGTTCATCTTATAGTATTGGATTATTTGGTTAATTAATCAGGGATTAATATTGGATTAGATTCTTATTCCTACTGTTTGATTATGCTAGCACGAGTTATATACCTGGACTTTGATTTGAGGCAGAGTTCTCGAACGTGAAGACAACTGATGTTCTACATATCAGGTGGGTAATATTTCTACCCTGGTCAGGTAGTTGATAATCTTAGTGCATGATAGTTTATATTGATGACTTCATTACCTTGATGCCACTCCTGTTAATCTATGCTTGATACTTAGTCTTTGCACTTTGAGATGCTCTATTGTTGTTGTTACATTTCGTTCATCGTTACTATGAATTACGAACACTATAGTATGGGGACCTATAGATGCTTAACTGTGTACGTAGCTGAGTATGGTTGTAGACTTGATTCGTGCAATCAAGATAAATCACCTAGGGTGTTGGGATGTATACTGAAAAGTCTATCTTTTGTATGAACATCTTTATTTTGAAATAAGAATCACATGATCATTATTTGCATATTTGTGATTATGCATATTGTCTCATACATTACATTGTAGATAACATGGTGTGTAGTGTCACACAGTATATCATGTTATCAGCTCCTTGTAGAGTATAAGTAAAGGCTCACAACCTAGATGGCTTTGGACAAACTATTGGTATGGTTGTAATGTGATTTGGTATTGGTTTTGTTGGGTTTCCGGCACCGCGGCGAGTGTCTATTCGAACATGTTTGGTAAACATGTGCACAGCGGAGGGAATAAAATAATAAATCTAATTTATTACAACACACACATCACACGCATGCATAGTACAACATGTGTAGACATAATCGTAAATTCAAATTTTGCAATAAAAGGAAATTTATACTACGTATACCTGACGTAACACGTGTAGCGGGAAAGACATCAACCGGAACGATTCTCGCTAGAATCGTCTCTATCCGTATCCATGCCGAGTATCTTTGGGATGCCTTCACAAAGTCATGAGCCTCGTCTTCGTACAGGTTACTAGCCTCGTGTTGAAGACGATGTGATCGAGAGAAGATCACGATCCGAATCAAAATTCGGATCCAAAACGAGTCCTCAAAAACTCGCTTCTCCGGAGAGGTATTCGTCAACCGTTTGACGAATCCTTCATCCTCCACCTATGAGGATTATCGGAGATCAAATCCCCGGTAAGGAAGGCACTGTTGAAGCTCCAAACATCGTCCAAACGACGCTCCGACAAGAAGGAAACAAGCTGTCCAGAAAACTGGACAGCTTTGGTGGAGACCTTGTGCCGGCCAAATAAGGAAAGCAATGTGCTCACCTTGTCGCCGGAGCCAAGGAAGATCACCGGAGCTCCTCCGGTAGCAGCTCGATGCCGGCAAGAGGGATGGTCGGCAGAAACTGGATGCCGGTTGAAGGAGCTAGGCGGCGGCAAGGAGGTTGGCGTCGACTTCACCAAGGAGAGGAGGGGGCGGCAACAATTAGGGTAGCTTGGTTTTGGATTAGGGTTTAACAAAAACCCATAAGCCCTATTTTATAGAGAACAAATTCTCTTAATGGTTATCGGATCATAACCAAAGGCCCGTTAACCTGCTCCATTAATTCAAGTTAAAATAAACCAAACCATGATGGTTTAATTTAAGTTAAAACAAACCGAACCAACTTTGGTTCATTCGTTTAAAAAACAAACCAAACCCTTTGGTTTATTCTTCTCCATTGGATTAGAACCAAACTAATTTGGTTCATCCATCATGTCTTCATAAGACACGGCTCATCCACGCTTCCATTGCGACTGAAACGATTTCATGCTCGCTTCATGTTTGGTCCAACCAAACCTAGTTTCTCTCGGTCTGAGAATCTCATTCTCAAGCTCGTTTTAAATCCTTCGGATTACGCTCGTTGTGCGTGTGACAAAATAGGTTCTCGGTTTATGTTGGTCGTCTATAATTAACCATTAATTATAGAACGATCATGAGTGGCACCTAGTAGTACATCATGATCCCCAATTAACAAAAAAGATCAACGGTTGATCCAGAACTATTTCTGAAACCATTCAGCAGCTCGAATGAATCGTGCCCCATTCCCTTCACTCATCTTATACCCACTTGGTTCATGACATGGTCTATAGTGTCAGTCCCCACTAGGCTGACTACATCACACCTAGCCCAAGTATCATTTCCTCGTCCTACGGATTCTAGTCACTGCACATGTATAGAAGAGTACCTTACTCTAAACATGTAATGCTTTGGCCAAAGACTTTAGTAACAATCCGACGAGAGGCCATGGGTATACATCTCCTCGCAAGGAGTGGTGAATCCTTTATAGGCTATTCAAACACCTTCGATCACTTCGACTTATACCCAATCATCCCGGGTCCACATCTCCTCATATATGCTTGCTTAAGATGTCAAAGCATAAGTCTCTATGATCAAGATGACTTGAATACTGCAAGTCAAAGGAACATCGCACTTAAGCTGCAGTAAGAACTTCATTGACATATCTATATATGCAGAGAACCATATGAAGTCTTACGGTTGGTCACTCCAATGAACTAGTTACCATAACTAGCATCCACGATTAACTCCGGACATCACAATGTCTCCCAAAGCTGAGAATCACCGCTTGATACACCAAGGAGTATACTGCGTTAGTCTCGATGTAATCAATGGTGTCCAAATCCATCAATTCATCGACTAGGATAATTCCGATACATCACAATTACACATGTAGAGATACTCACTAGTTGTGATCCAATCACAAATTCTCTCATGCCGTGAATCGTATCGTGACATTCAAGAAATGAGTTTAAGATCTAATCAAATACATGAAAACATGTATACTCAAATAGTGAATCTTCATTTATCATATAAATGGTTCAAACATAAGGCATTGCCTTAGACATCTCTCATATCACTAACAAACTCCCACTTGGCCTAATGCCAATCGCTACGTATCCAATACCATAAGCTCTAACATGACCTCAAACTTACTTTGAGGTAATGCCTTAGTCAAAGGATCCGCTAAGTTCCTTTCGGGGATTTTCGATTTGTATTTCCTTCCTATCGATGATCTCTCTAATAAGATGATAGCGCGCACATGTTTGGATCGCTTGATGAGACCTTGGCTCTTTCACTGCATAATTGATCCATTGTTATCGCAGAGACCGGTATTGCTTCAACAATGGTCGAATCACACCAAGTTCATAAATGAACTTGATCCAAACCGCCTCACGCCCGCTACAATGTATATTCGCCTCGCTGGTAGAATCCGCTACGTTGTCTTGTTTGGAACTTTTCCAACTCACCGCGCCTCATTCAAAGTGAACACGATCCGCATCGAGACCTGGAATCATCCTTGTCTATCTGGAAGTTAGCATCCGTATACCCGCATATCACCATGTCCCCTTCTCCATATATTAGGAACACATCCTTAGTTCTTCTTAAGTACTTAAGGATCATCTTAACAACCACCCAATGATCCATTCCTGGATCAGACTGGTATCTACTCGTGACACTCAGAGCATACGATACATCGGGCCTCATACATAACATAGAATACATGATAGATCCTATTGCGAATGCATAGGGAATCTTACTCATGCAAATCCTCTCGTCTTTTGTGCGCGGACACATAGACTTCGAAAGGTGTATCCCATGCCTGATGGGTAGGAAACCTTTCTTGGATTCCGACATGCTAAACCTCTTTAGCACTCAGTCTATATATATAGACTGCGAAAGACCAAGCAATCATTTCGATCTATCTCTATAGATCTTAATCCCGAGGATGTAGGTTGCTTCTCCTAGGTCTTTCATGGAGAATGTCTTGGATAACCAAACCTTAACTGACTGTAAGACTGAAACATCGTTTCCTATAAGTAATATGTCATCGACATACAATACTAGGAACACGACTGCACTCCCACTAACCTTCTTGTACACACAAGTTTCGTCTGGATTTTGTGAGAAATCAAACTTTTTTATTGTCTCATCAAAATGGATATTCCAGCTCCTGGATGCTTGATTCAATCCATATATGGACCGTCGTAATTTGCATACCAAGGTTTTATCAACCGATGTGAAACCCTCAGGTTGTATCATATACACGTCCTCGAGCAGGTTTCTATTAAGGAAAGTTGTTTTTGTTAGTAATATATGAGAGATGTCCTAAGGCAATCGCCTTATGTATGAACCATTTATATGATAAATGAAGATTCACTATTTGAGTATACATGTTTTATGTATTTAATTGGATCTTAAACTCATTTACTGAATGTCCACGATACGATTCACAGCATGAGAGAATTTGTGATTGGATCACAACTAGTGAGTATCTCTACAAGTGTAATTGTGATGTATCAAAATTATCCCTAGTCGATGAATTGATGGATTTGGACACCATCAATTCTGTCGAGACTAGCACGAGGTATACTCCTTGGTGTATCCAAGTAGCTGATTCTCACTGGCTGGAGACATTGTGATGTCCGGAGTTAATCGTGGATGCTAGTTATGGTAACTAGTTCATTGGAGTGACCAGCCGTAAGACTTCATATGGTTCTCTGCATGTATAGATATGTCAATGAAGTTCTTACTGTAGCTTAAGTGCGATGTTCCTTTGACTTGCGGTATTCAAGTCATCTTGATCATGGAGACTTATGCTTTGACATCTTAAGCAAACATCTCTAAGGAGATGTGGACCCGGGATGATTGGGTATAAGTCGAAGTGATCGAAGGTGTTTGAATAGCCTATAAAGAATTCACCACTCCTTGCGAGGAGATGTATACCCATGGCCTCTCGTCAGATTGTTACTAAAGTCTTTGGCCAAAGTATTACATGTTTAGAGTAAAGTACTATTCGATACATGTGCGGTAACTAGAATCCGTAGGACGAGGAAATGATACTTGGGCTAGGTGTGACGTAGTCAACCTAGTGGGGACTGACACTATAGACCATGTCCTGAACCAAGTGGGTATAAGATGAGTGAAGGGAATGGGGCACGAATCATTCAAGCTGCTGAAGGGTTTCAGAAATAGTTCTGGATCAACCGTTGATCTTTTCGATTAATTGGGGATCATGATGTACTACTAGGTGCCACTCATGATTGTTCTATAATTAATGGCTAATTATAGACGACCAACATAAACCGAGAACCTATTTGGTCACACGCACAACGAGCGTAATCCAAAGGATTTAAAACGAGCTTGAGAATGAGATTCTCAGACCGAGAGAAATAAAGTTTGGTTGGACCAAACATGGAGCGAGCATGAAATCGTTTCAGTCGCAATGGAAGCGTGGATGGGCCGAGTCTTATGAAGACATAATGGATGAACCAAAATGGTTTGGTTCTAATCCAATGGAGGAGAATAAACCAAAGGGTTTGGTTTATTTTAAACGAATGAACCAAAAGTTGGTTCGGTTCGTTTTAACTTAAAATAAACCATCATGGTTTGGTTTATTTTAACTTATCTTAATGGAGCGGTTAACGGGCCTAATGGTTATGATCCAATAACCATTAAGAGAATTAGTTCTCTATAAAAGAGGGCTTAAGGGATAATTAAGCCCTAATCCAAAAACCCTAGCTCAAGTTGCCGCCCACCTCATCCCCTCTAAGAGTTGGCGCCAACCTCCATTGCCGCCCAACCTCTTGTGCCGCCGTCCAAGTTGTTGCCGGCGTCCAAGCTTCGGCCGGTGATCCTCCGGCGACCCTCCGGTGATCTCCTTTAGGTTTGGCATCAAGGTGAGCTTTATCTTCCCTTGGTTGGCCGGCGCCTATCTCCTCCACCAAAGCTGTCCAGTTTTCTGGACAGCTTGTTCTCTCCGCCGAGCGCCGTTGGACGACGGTTAGAGCTCCGACAGCGGCTAACTTACCGGGGATTCGATCTCCGGTAATCCTCATAGGTGGAGGACGAAGGATTCGTCAATCGGTTGACGAATACCTCTCCGGAGAAGCGAGTTTTGAGGACTCGTTTTTGGATCCGAATTTGGATTCGGATCGTGATCATCTCTCGATCACGTCGTCTTCAACACGAGGCTAGTAACCCGTACGAAGATGAAGCTCGTGGCTTAGCGAAGTCATCCAGAGGATACTCGGCGTGGATACGAATAGAGACGATTCTAGCGAGGATCGTTCCGGTTGATGCCATTCCCGCTACACGTCATACGAAAGGTATAACGTAGTTAAATTTCCTTTATTGCAAAATTTAAATTTACGGTTATGTCTACACATGTTGTACTCTGCATGCGTGTGATGTGTGTGTTGTAATAAATGTAGATTTATTATTTTTATTGCTTCCGCTGTGCTCATGTTTATGAAACGTGATCGAACACACACACGCCGCGGTGCCGGAAACCCAACAGCTTTCACATCCATTTGTCATATCTCATAATCATAATGAGCCGCTATGGCCAGGAGCATCCGAATGGATTTAAGCATAGCTACAGGCGAATAGGTTTCGTCATAATCAACACCTTGTTTTTTACGATATCCTTTCGCCACTAATCTAGCCTTATAGGTAATCACATTACCATTCATGTCGGTTTTCTTCTTGAAATCCCACTTGCACCCTATAGGCTTGATGCCTTCAGGTGGGTCAACCAAGTTCCAAACTTGGTTTTCATACATGGAATCCATTTCCGACTTCATGGCATCAAGCCACTTATCCCTTTCTGAACTTGTCAGCACTTCTTCATAACTGGTAGGCTCCTCATCATCAATGAGTAATACGTCATTCGATTCACTTACGAGAAATTCATATCTCTCAGGAATGTTACGTGTTCTACCAGATCTACGAAGATGTGGTGTTTCAATAGGTCCAGCCGATTGCTCATCACTATGAGTTATCGGCTGTTGTGCTTCACCAGGCATCTCATCAATGTCTATTTGAGTCTCTCGAGCCTTCTCAAGCTCGACGACACTCCCACTGTTTTCTTGCAAGAGAAACTCTTTCTCTAGAAACACAGCATGCCTTGAAACAAACACCTTTTGTTCCACAGGATGATAGAATTGGTAACCCCTTGTTTCCTTAGGGTATCCAATAAATAGACATTTATCAGACTTAGCATCCAATTTGTCTAATATAGTACGCTTCACATAAGCAGGACAACCCCATATCTTCAAGTAAGATACATGAGGTTTCTTACTATTCCATATCTCATATGGAGTAGTAGATTCTACCTTGGTTGGCATTTTGTTTAACAAGTAAACAGTTGTCTGAAGTGCATAGCCCCAAAAGGACTTGGAAAGATTCGCATGATTCATCATTGACCTGACCATGTCCAACAGGGTCTGATTTCGCCTCTCAGATACACCATTATGCTGTGGTGTATATGGCAGAGTTCATTAAGACAATATGCCTGTTGGAATGTATACTGAAAGCCTAGCTCTTTTTGTATGAACATTTTTATTTTGAAATAAGAATCACATGATCATTGTTTGCACTTTATATTTATTATATGTGTGCATATTGTCTAATATTTTACATTGTAGATAACATGGTGCTTGGTGTGGCACAGAAGATCCTGTTATCAGTCCCTTATAAGGTTCATCATGTAAACCCTGCAGGTTGACTTAGTCAACATGATGATAAGGTTGAGTAGTAGTACTCGAGGAGTTAGATGTTAATTGATTGATGGTCAGTAAATCAATCAATTGACGGACATTCGATATCTTAAACACGGGGAGATGGATGTACAAATAATATATGGAGCCCATATTATCATATGGGGGTTGGTGAGGTAATTCAATGATGATCCTCTAGTGGAATGGAACATCATTGATGGATCAAGTTTGTGTGGTTCCGATCCATCGGGTGGCCAAGATCCAACTCCTCCTCATGGTCCCTATTGTATCCTATTAACACCTCATGAAGTCTAGATCGAATGATGGAAAACAAAACTCTAGATCCGACGGTGGAGATTAAATCCCTAGATCCGACGGTGGAGATTAAATCCCTAGATCTGATGGTTGGGATGAAACCCTAGATCCGACGGTTGCGATGAAACCCTAGATCCGATGGTTGGGATGAAACCCTAGATCCGACGGTTGGGATGAAACCCTAGATCCGACGGTTGAGATTAAATCCCTAGAACCAATGGAGGAGATTAAACCAAGGCCTAAACCTAACTCTATATATATGAGCTTAGGCTTGGGTGGCAAAAAGAATGAGAACAAGGAAAACCTAATTGAGATAAGGTGGCTTGGGCGGCAAGAAATAGGAGGAGGCTAGGGTTAGGGTTTGGTCCATGGTGTTGGGCGGCAACAAGGAGAAGGGAGCTTCTTCTTCTTGTTCCCAATGGTGGCCGGCATCCTTCTTCCTCCTTCCTCTTTGGTATGGCCGGCGCCCAAGATTCTCCCCTTGATCTATGGCTTGTGGTGGATGAGATGAGGGTTGCTTCCCATGGGCGGCAAGAAATAGGAGGAGGCTAGGGTTAGGGTTTGGTTGTTGGTGTTGGGCGGCAACAAGGAGAGGGAGATTCTTCTTCATTTTCCATTGATGGTCGGCCCCTCTACCTTCTTCCCTCTACCTTGGCCAAAGCTCAATCTATTCTACTTCCCTTCATCCTTAGCCGGAAATTAAGGGGAGCCTAGTTTAGGGTTTGGGCGGCAACAAGGAGAAGGGGTGTTTTCTTTCTTCTTCTCCAAGTGTTGGCCGGCGCCCATGCCCTTGTTGTTTCTCTTTTCGTTGGTTTCCATACTCCATTTTATCTTCCTTGGCCGGAGGCAACATCGAGTTTATTGACTTGGTGGCTGGTTCTAGAAAGGAAGATGAGTTTTGTTTTAGGATCTTCCTTTGTTCCTAGTGAACAAGGAAAGGAAGATTAGTGATCTAAGAGGCTCTAACTTTTGGTAGATCGTCGCCCACACGACGTCCAAAAGGAATGAGGACATATAATAGAAGATCAAGAGGTATAACAAGAGGTATAATCTTGTTTATTTTGATTAATGTTCTTTTGTATTATGTTTATAATTGCTTTTTGTTGGCTTTCTGGCACTGCGGCGAGTGTGTGTTCGAACATGTTTCGTAAACATGTGCACAACGGAAGAAATAAAAATAATAAATATAAATTTATTACAACACACACAACACACGCATGCATAGTACAACATGTGTAGACATAACCATAAATTTAAATTTTGCAATAAAGGAAATTTAACTACGTATACCTTTCGTATCACGTGTAGCGGGAACGGCATCAACCGGAACGATCCTCGCTAGAATCGTCTCTATCCGTATCCACGCCGAGTATCCATAGGATGACTTCGCTAAGCCATGAGCTTCGTCTTCGTACAGGTTACTAGCCTCGTGTTGAAGACGACGTGATCGAGAGATGATCACGATCCGAATCCAAATTCGGATCCAAAGACGAGTCCTCAAAACTCGCTTCTCCGGAGAGGTATTCGTCAACCGTTTGACGAATCGCCTCCTCCACCTCAGGATTACGGAGATCGAATCCTCGATAAGTTAGGCCGCTGAGTTTCTCGCCATCCAAACGACGCTCCGATGAGAGGAAAACAAGCGTCCGCAAAACCGACCGCTTTGGTGGAGAGTAGGCGCCGCCGCCAAGCGGGAAGCCAAGTACTCACCTTATCTCCGGCCTAGGAAGATCAGGAGGGTCGCCGAGGATCACGCGCCGAAGCTTGACGCCGGTAACAAGCTGACTACAGACAGGAGCGGCAATGGAGGTTGGCGCCGAGAATCTCCACGGAAAGAGGTGGGTGGCAACTTAGGGCTAGGGTTTTAGATTAGGGCTTAAGAATCCCTTAAGCCCTCTTTTATAGAGAACTAATTCTCTTAATGGTTAATGGATTATAACCATGAGGCCCGTTAACCCGCTCCATTAAGATAAGTTAAAATAAACCAAACCATGATGGTTTATTTTAAGTTAAAACGAACCGAACCAACTTTTGGTTCATTCGTTTAAAATAAACCAAACCCTGTGGTTTATTCTCCTCCATTGGATTAGAACCAAACCATTTTGGTTCATACAATATGTCTACATAAGACATGGCCCATCCACGCTTCCATTGCGACTGAAACGATTTCATGCTCGCTTCTTGTTTGGTCCAACCAAACCTAGTTTCTCTCGGTCTGAGAATCTCATTCTCAAGCTCGTTTTAAATCCTTCGGATTAAGCTCATTGTGCATGTGACCAAATAGGTTCTCGGTTTATGTTGGCCGTCTATAATTAACCATTAATTATAGAACGATCATGAGTGACACCTAGTAGTACATCATGATCCCCAATTAATCGAAAAGATCAACGGTTGATCCAGAACTATTTCTGAAACCTTTCAGTAGCTCGAATGAATCGTGCCCCATTCCCTTCACTCATCTTATACCCACTTGGTTCAGGACATGGTCTATTGTGTCAGTCCCCACTAGGCTGACTACGTCACACCTAGCCCAAGTATCCTTTCCTCGTCCTACGGATTCTAGTTACTCCACATGTATCGAAGAGTACCTTACTCTAAACATGTAATGCTTTGGCCAAAGACTTTAGTAACAATCCGACGAGAGGCCATGGGTATACATCTCCTCGCAAGGAGTGGTGAATCCTTTATAGGCTATTCAAACACCTTCGATCACTTCGACTTATACCCAATCATCCCGGGTCCACATCTCCTTAGAGATGCTTGCTTAAGATGTCAAAGCATAAGTCTCCATGATCAAGATGACTTGAATACAAAGAAGGAACATCGCACTTAAGAAGATGACTTCATTGACATATATATACGAGAACCATATGAAGTCTTACGGCTGGTCACTCCAATGAACTAGTTACCATAACTAGCATCCACGATCAACTCTGGACATCACAATGTCTCCAGCCAGTGAAAATCAGCTGCTTGGATATACCAAGGAGTATACCTCGTGCTAGTCTCGACAAAATTGATGGTGTCCAAATCCATCAATTCATCGACTAGGGATAATTCCGATACATCACAATTACAAATGTAGAGATACATCACAATTCTGTCGAGACTAGCACGAGGTATACTCCTTGGTGTATCCAAGTAGCTGATTCTCACTGGCTAGAGACATTGTGATGTCCGGAGTTAATCGTGGATGCTAGTTATGGTAACTAGTTCATTGGAGTGACCAGCCGTAAGACTTCATATGGTTCTCTGCATATATAGATATGTCAATGAAGTTCTTACGGTAGCTTAAGTGCGATGTTCCTTTGACTTGAGGTATTCAAGTCATCTTGATCATGGAGACTTATGCTTTGACATCTTAAGTAAACATCTCTAAGGAGATGTGGACCCGGGATGATTGGGTATAAGTCGAAGTGATCGAAGGTGTTTGAATAGCCTATAAAGAATTCACCACTCCTTGCGAGGAGATGTATACCCATGGCCTCTCGTCGGATTGTTACTAAAGTCTTTGGCCAAAGCATTACATGTTTAGAGTAAAGTACTATTCGATACATGTGCGGTAACTAGAATCCGTAGGACGAGGAAATGATACTTGGGCTAGGTGTGACGTAGTCAACCTAGTGGGGAATGACACTATAGACCATGTCCTGAACCAAGTGGGTATAAGATGAGTGAAGGGAATGGGGCACGAATCATTCGATCTGCTGAAGGGTTTCAGAAATAGTTCTGGATCAACCGTTGATCTTTTCGATTAATTGGGGATCATGATGTACTACTAGGTGCCACTCATGATCGTTCTATAATTAATGGTTAATTATAGACGACCAACATAAACCGAGAACCTATTCACACGCACAACGAGCGTAATCCAAAGGATTTAAAACGAGCTTGAGAATGAGATTCTCAGACCGAGAGAAATAAAGTTTAGTTGGACCAAACATGGAGCGAGCATGAAATCGTTTCAGTCGCAATGGAAGCGTGGATGGGCCGAGTCTTATGAAGACATAATGGATGAACCAAAATGATTTGGTTCTAATCCAATGGAGGAGAATAAACCAAAGGGTTTGGTTTATTTTAAACGAATGAACCAAAAGTTGGTTCGGTTCGTTTTAACTTAAAATAAACCATCATGGTTTGGTTTATTTTAACTTATCTTAATGGAGCGGGTTAACGGGCCTAATGGTTATGATCCAATAACCATTAAGAGAATTAGTTCTTTATAAAAGAGGGCTTAAGGGATAATTAAGCCCTAATCCAAAAACCCTAGCCTGCTGCCGCCCCACCTCATCCCCTCTAAGAGTTGGCGCCAACCTCCATTGCCGCCAACCTCTTGTGCCGCCGCTGTTGCTTGGCCCAAGCTTCGGCCGGTGATCCTCCGGCGACCCTCCGGTGATCTCCTTTAGGTTTGGCATCAAGGTGAGCTTTATCTTCCCTTGGTTGGCCGGCGGCTATCTCCTCCACCAAAGCTGTCCAGTTTTCTGGACAGCTTATTCTCCTCTCATCGGAGCGTCGTTTGGACGACGGTTAGAGCTCCGACAGCGGCTAACTTACCGGGGATTCGATCTCCGGTAATCCTCATAGGTGGAGGACGAAGGATTCGTCAATCGGTTGACGAATACCTCTCCGGAGAAGCGAGTTTTGAGGACTCGTTTTTGGATCCGAATTTGGATTCGGATCGTGATCATCTCTCGATCACGTCGTCTTCAACACGAGGCTAGTAACCCGTACAAAGATGAAGCTCGTGGCTTAGCGAAGTCATCCAGAGGATACTCGGCGTGGATACGGATAGAGACGATTCTAGCGAGGATCATTCCGGTTGATGCCATTCCCGCTACACGTCATACGAAAGGTATAACGTAGTTAAATTTCCTTTATTGCAAAATTTAAATTTACGGTTATGTCTACACATGTTGTACTCTGCATGCATGTGATGTGTGTGTTGTAATAAATGTAGATTTATTATTTTTATTGCTTCCGCTGTGCTCATGTTTACGAAACGTGATTGAACACACACACGCCGCGGTGCCAGAAACCCAACAGTTTTCACATCCATTTGTCATATCTCATAATCATAATGAGCCGCTATGGCCAGGAGCATCCGAATGGATTTAAGCATAGCTACAGGCGAATAGGTTTCGTCATAATCAACACCTTGTTTTTGACGATATCCTTTCGCCACTAATCTAGTCTTATAGGTAATCACATTACCATCCATGTCGGTTTTCTTCTTGAAAACCCACTTGCACCCTATAGGCTTGATGCCTTCAGGTGGGTCAACCAAGTTCCAAACTTGGTTTTCATACATGGAATCCATTTCCGACTTCATGGCATCAAGCCACTTATCCCTTTCTGAACTTGTCAGCACTTCTTCATAACTGGTAGGCTCCTCATCATCAATGAGTAACACGTCATTCGATTCACTTACGAGAAATTCATATCTCTCAGGAATGTTGCGTGTTCTACCAGACCTACGAAGATGTGGTGTTTCAATAGGTCCAGCCGATTGCTCATCACTATGAGTTATCGGCTGTTGTGCTTCACCAGGCATCTCATCAATGTCTATTTGAGTCTCTCGAGCCTTCTCAAGCTCGACAACACTCCCACTGTTTTCTTGCAAGAGAAACTCTTTCTCTAGAAACACAGCATGCCTTGAAACAAACACCTTTTGTTCCACAAGATGATAGAATTGGTAACCCCTTGTTTCCTTAGGGTATCCAATAAATAGACATTTATCAGACTTAGCATCCAATTTGTCTAATACAGTACGCTTCACATAAGCAGGACAACCCCATATCTTCAAGTAAGATACATGAGGTTTCTTACTATTCCATATCTCATATGGAGTAGTAGAGACTACCTTGGTTGGCATTTTGTTTAACAAGTAAACAGTTGTCTGAAGTGCATAGCCCCAAAAGGACTTGGAAAGATTCGCATGATTCATCATTGACCTGACCATGTCCAACAGGGTCTGATTTCGCCTCTCAGATACACCATTATGCTGTGGTGTATATGGCAGAATTCATTGAGACAATATGCCTGTTGGAATGTATACTGAAAGCCTAGCTCTTTTTGTATGAACATTTTTATTTTGAAATAAGAATCACATGATCATTGTTTGCACTTTATATTTATTATATGTGTGCATATTGTCTAATATTTTACATTGTAGATAACATGGTGCTTGGTGTGGCACAGAAGATCATGTTATCAGTCCCTTATAGAATATAAGTAGAGGCTCACAACCAAGATGGTTTTGGACAAACCATTGGCATGGTTGTAGTGTAGCTTGGTATTGTTTTGTCTTGACCATAGAGTTACACTAGTACACATAGGTGTATTGAGGAAGACCGACATAGAGGTGATTCAATTTATTGCTGACTACATAATTGAATCAGACCTTGGATATTATGTTGTAAATGCTCTTAATCCCGATATAATAACGGGCACATGTACTTAGTATTTATTTCTTTGATTTACCAAAGGGTGAGATTTAGATGGATTAAATCAATATGCCCGGTAAGTTGGGAAATGATATTATTTACATGGTGTGCCGTTGATTATAGGAGGAAACTGTGTCCTATATATAGGTTGATGATGTCCTCTTGAGGAGCTCATAAGGTTCATCATGTAAACCCTGCAGGTTGACTTAGTCAACATGATGATAAGGTTGAGTAGTAGTACTCGAGGAGTTAGATGTTAATTGATTGATGGTCAGTAAATCAATCAATTGACGGACATTCGATATCTTAAACACGGGGTGATGGATGTACAAATAATATATGGAGCCCATATTATCATATGGGGGTTGGTGAGGTAATTCAATGATGATCCTCTAGTGGAATGGAACATCATTGATGGATCAAGTTTGTGTGGTTCCGATCCATCGGGTGGCCAAGATCCAACTCCTCCTCATGGTCCCTATTGTATCCTATTAACACCTCATGAAGTCTAGATCGAATGATGGAAAACAAAACTCTAGATCCGACGGTGGAGATTAAATCCCTAGATCCGACGGTGGAGATTAAATCCCTAGATCTGATGGTTGGGATGAAACCCTAGATCCGACGGTTGGGATGAAACCCTAGATCCGATGGTTGGGATGAAACCCTAGATCCGACGGTTGGGATGAAACCCTAGATCCGACGGTTGGGATGAAACCCTAGATCCGACGGTTGGGATGAAACCCTAGATCCGACGGTTGAGATTAAATCCCTAGAACCAATGGAGGAGATTAAACCAAGGCCTAAACCTAACTCTATATATATGAGCTTAGGCTTGGGTGGCAAAAAGAATGAGAACAAGGAAAACCTAATTGAGATAAGGTGGCTTGGGCGGCAAGAAATAGGAGGAGGCTAGGGTTAGGGTTTGGTCCATGGTGTTGGGCGGCAACAAGGAGAAGGGAGCTTCTTCTTCTTGTTCCCAATGGTGGTCGGCATCCTTCTTCCTCCTTCCTCTTTGGTTTGGCCGGCGCCCAAGATTCTCCCCTTGATCTATGGCTTGTGGTGGATGAGATGAGGGTTGCTTCCCATGGGCGGCAAGAAATAGGAGGAGGCTAGGGTTAGGGTTTGGTTGTTGGTGTTGGGCGGCAACAAGGAGAGGGAGATTCTTCTTCATTTTCCTTTGATGGCCGGCCCCTCTACCTTCTTCCCTCTACCTTGGCCAAAGCTCAATCTATTCTACTTCCCTTCATCCTTAGCCGAAAATTAAGGGGAGCCTAGTTTAGGGTTTGGGCGGCAACAAGGAGAAGGGGTGTTTTCTTTCTTCTTCTCCAAGTGTTGGCCGGCGCCCATGCCCTTGTTGTTTCTCTTTTGGTTGGTTTCCATACTCCATTTTATCTTCCTTGGCCGGCGGCAACATCGAGTTTATTGACTTGGTGGCCGGTTCTAGAAAGGAAGATGAGTTTTGTTTTAGGATCTTCCTTTGTTCCTAGTGAACAAGGAAAGGAAGATTAGTGATCTAAGAGGCTCCAACTTTTGGTAGATCGTCGCCCACACGACGTCCAAAAGGAATGAGGACATATAATAGAAGATCAAGAGGTATAACAAGAGGTATAATCTTGTTTATTTTGATTAATGTTCTTTTGTATTATGTTTATAATTGCTTTTTGTTGGCTTTCCGGCACTGCGGCGAGTGTGTGTTCGAACATGTTTCGTAAACATGTGCACAACGGAAGAAATAAAAATAATAAATATAAATTTATTACAACACACACAACACACGCATGCATAGTACAACATGTGTAGACATAACCATAAATTTAAATTTTGCAATAAAGGAAATTTAACTATGTATACCTTTCGTATCACGTGTAGCGGGAACGGCACCAACCGGAACGATCCTCGCTAGAATCGTCTCTATCCGTATCCATGCCGAGTATCCATAGGATGACTTCGCTAAGCCATGAGCTTCGTCTTCGTACAGGTTACTAGCCTCGTGTTGAAGACGACGTGATCGAGAGATGATCACGATCCGAATCCAAATTCGGATCCAAAGACGAGTCCTCAAAACTCGCTTCTCCGGAGAGGTATTCGTCAACCGTTTGACAAATCCTTCGTCCTCCACCTCAGAGGATTACCGGAGATCGAATCCCTGGTAAGTTAGGCACTGTCGGAGCTCTAACTGTCGTCCAAACGACGCTCCGACGAGAGGAAAACAAGCTGTCCAGAAAACTGGACAACTTTGGTGGAGGAGTAGGCGCCGGCCAAGCAAGGGAAGCCAAGTACTCACCTTATCTCCGAAGCCTAGGAAGATCACCGGAGGGTCGCCGGAGGATCACCGGCTGAAGCTTGGACGCCGGTAACAAGTTGGACGGCAGCACAAGGAGCTGGGCGGCAATGGAGGTTGGCGCCGAGAATCTCCAAGGAAAGAGGTGGGCGGCAACTTAGGGCTAGGGTTTTAGATTAGGGCTTAAGAATCCCTTAAGCCCTCTTTTATAGAGAACTAATTCTCTTAATGGTTAATGGATTATAACCATGAGGCCCGTCAACCCGCTCCATTAATATAAGTTAAAATAAACCAAACCATGATGGTTTATTTTAAGTTAAAACGAACTGAACCAACTTTTGGTTCATTCGTTTAAAATAAACCAAACCCTTTGGTTTATTCTCCTCCATTGGATTAGAACTAAACCATTTTGGTTCATCCATTATGTCTACATAAGACATGGCCCATCCACGCTTCCATTGCGACTGAAACGATTTCATGCTCGCTTCTTGTTTGGTCCAACCAAACCTAGTTTCTCTCGGTCTGAGAATCCCATTCTCAAGCTCGTTTTAAATCCTTCGGATTACGCTCATTGTGCATGTGACCAAATAGGTTCTCGGTTTATGTTGGCCGTCTATAATTAACCATTAATTATAGAACGATCATGAGTGGCACCTAGTAGTACATCATGATCCCCAATTAATCGAAAAGATCAACGGTTGATCCAGAACTATTTCTGAAACCCTTAAGCAGCTCGAATGATTCGTGCCCCATTCCCTTCACTCATCTTATACCCACTTGGTTCAGGACATGGTATATAGTGTCAGTCCCTACTAGGCTGACTACGTCACACCTAGCCCAAGTATCCTTTCCTCATCCTACGGATTCTAGTTACTCCACATGTATCGAAGAGTACCTTACTCTAAACATGTAATGCTTTGGCCAAAGACTTTAGTAACAATCTGACGAGAGGCCATGGGTATACATCTCCTCGCAAGGAGTGGTGAATCCTTTATAGGCTATTCAAACACCTTCGATCACTTCGACTTATACCCAATCATCCCGGGTCCACATCTCCTTAGAGATGCTTGCTTAAGATGTCAAAGCATAAGTCTCCATGATCAAGATGACTTGAATACCACAAGTTAAAGGAACATCGCACTTAAGCTACAGTAAGAACTTCATTGACATATCTATATATGCAGAGAACCATATGAAGTCTTACGGCTGGTCACTCCAATGAACTAGTTAACATAACTAGCATCCACGATCAACTCCGGACATCACAATGTCTCCAGCCAGTGAAAATCAGCTGCTTGGATACACCAAGGAGTATACCTCGTGCTAGTCTCGACAGAATTGATGGTGTCCAAATCCATCAATTCATCGACTAGGGATAATTCCGATACATCACAATTACACATGTAGAGATACTCACTAGTTGTGATCCAATCACAAATTCTCTATGCCGTGAATCGACGAGGACATTCAAGAAATGAGTTTAAGATCCAATCAAATACATAAAACATGTATACTCAAATAGTGAATCTTCATTTATCATATAAATGGTTCATACATAAGGCGATTGCCTTAGGACATCTTCTATATATTACTACCAGATCCCACTTGGCCTAATGCCAATCGCTACAGATCCAATACCATAAGCACTAACATGACCTCAAACTTACTTCTGAGGTAATGCTTTAGTCAAAGGATCCGCTAAGTTCCTTTCAAAGGGAATTTTCGATTTGTATTTCGCTCCTACCGATGATCTCTCCGATAAGATGATAGCGGCGGCACATGTTTGGATCGCTGATGAGACCTTGGCTCTTTCGCCTGCAATTGCTCCATTGTTGTTGCAGTAGACTCGCATTGCTTCAACAATGGCCGAATCACACCAAGTTCATAAACGAACTTCGATCCAAACCACTTTGCACGCCTGGCCGCAATGTATTCTCGCCTCGGGTAGAATCCTCATGCTGTGTCTTTGGAACTTTTCCAACTCATCGCGCTCCATTCAAGGTGAACACGATCCGCATCGAGTGAATCATCCTTGTTTGTCTCGAAGCCGCATCCGTATACCCGCCAGATCACCATGTCCCTTCTCCATATATTAGAACACATCCTTAGTTCTTCTCAAGTACTTAAGGATCGCCTTAATACCACCCAATGATCCATTCCTCGGATCGGATCGTATCCGCCGTGACACTCGTGAGCATACGATACATCGGGCCTCATAACATAACATACATGATAGATCCTATTGCGGATGCATAGGGAATCTTACTCATGCAAATCCTCTCGCCTTCGCGCTGACACATAGACTTCAAAGGTGTACCCATGCCCGATGGGTAGGAAACCTTTCTTGGATTCCACATGCTAAACCTCTTTAGCACTGGCTATATATGTAGACATGAAAGACCAAGCAACCGCTTCGATCTATCTCTATAGATCTTAATCCCGAGGATGTAGGTTGCTTCTCCTGTGTCTTTCATGGAGAATGTCTGATAACCAAACCTTAATCGATCAGAAGATTGACACATCGCTTCCTATAAGTAATATGTCATCGACATACAATACTAGGAACACGATCGCACTCCCACTAACCTTCTTGTACACACAAGGTCTGTCTCGATTTTGTTAGAAATCAAACCTTTGATTGTCTCATCAAAACGGATATTCCAGCCTCGGATGCTTGCTTCAATCCATAAATGGACCGCCGTAATTGCATACCTTGGTTTTATCAACCGATGTGAAACCCTCATCATATACACGTCCTCGAGCAGGTTTCCATTAAGGAAAGCTATTTTCACATCCATCTGCCATATCTCATAATCATAATGAGCCGCTATGGCCAGGAGCATCCGAATGGATTTAAGCATAGCTACAAAGTAATAGGTTTCGTCATAATCAACACCTTACTTTTGACGATATCCTTTTGCCACCAATCTAGCCTTATAGGTAATCACATTACCATCCATGTCGGTTTTCTTCTTGAAAACCCACTTGCACCCTATAGGCTTAATGCCTTCAGGTGGGTCAACCAAGTTCCAAACTTGGTTTTCATACATGGAATCCATTTTCGACTTCATGGCATCAAGCCACTTATCCCTTTCTGAACTTGTCAAAGACTTCTTCATAATCGTAGGCTCCTCATCATCAATGAGTAACACGTCGTTCGATTCACTTACGAGAAATCCATATCTCTCAGGAATATTGCGTGTTCTACCAGATCTACGAAGATGTGGTGTTACAATAGGTCCAGCCGATTGCTCATCACTATGAGTTATCGGCTGTTGTGCTTCACCAGGTATCTCATCAATGTCTATTTGAGTCTCTCGAGCCTCCTCAAGCTCGACGACACTCCCACTATTTTCTTGCAAGAGAAACTCTTTCTCTAGAAACACAAAGATGCCTCAAACAAACACCTTTGTTCCACAAGATGATAGAATTGGTAACCCCTTGTTTCTTAGGTATCCAATAAATAGACATTTATCGGACTTAGCATCCAATTTGTCCGATACAACCGCTTACATAAGGTGACAACCCCATATCTTCAAGTAAGATACATGAGGTTTCTTACTATTTCATATCTCATATGGAGTAGTAGAGACTACCTTGGTTGGCATTCTGTTTAACAAGTAAACAGCTGTCTGAAGTGCATAGCCCCAAAAGGACTTGGGAAGATTCGCATGATTCAACATTGACCTGACCATGTTGAACAAGGTCCGATTACACCTCTCAGATACACCATTATGTTGTGGTGTATATGGCGGAGTCCATTGTGACAATATACCATTGTCTCTTAGATAATCAAGAAACTCCTGACTCAAGTATTCACCACCTCGATCCGATCGAAGTATTTTAATACTTTTTTCATGTTGTTTCTCTACTTCATTTCTGAATTCTTTGAACCTTTCAAAGGCTTCAGACTTGTGTTTCATCAAGAACACATACCCAAACCATGAGTGATCATCGGTGAAGGTAATGAAGTTGCTATAGCCTCCTAAAGCTTGAGTTGACATAGGTCCACATACATCAGTATGTATTAGACCTAGTAACTCTCCCACTCGTTCACCTTTTCCAGTAAAAGGTAACTTAGTCATCTTGCCTTTTAAGCATGATTCGCATGTATCGTATGAATCCAATTCAAACGATTCCAGAATTCTACATCGGTGTAATTTGGGCATGCGTTTCTTGCTTACATGGCCAAGACGACAATGCCACATATAGGAGTCTAATTGATTATCCTTTCGAGCACGCTTGTTGCTCGCTTCGATATTGAAGATGTCACTGGATACGTCCAACGTATAAATGCCATTGCTTAAAGTTCCAGTTCCATAAAGTATGTCATTCAAAGTTATATAACAACAATTGTTACTAAACGTCAAATAGAAACCATTTCTATTTAAACAGGAAATAGAAACAATGTTCTTTATTAGAGAAGGAACATAATAGCAATTGTCCAGTTCCAAGACTAGTCCACTAGGGAGCTTCAGCAAATAAGTTCCGATAGCGACGGCAGCAACCTTTGCTCCATTGCCAACTCGCAAATTTGACTCCCCTCTGACAAGTCTTCTTCTATTCCTTAGCCCCTGTATGTCATTACATATATGTGAGCCACACCGAGTATCCAATACCCAAGTGTCTAAGGAAATAGAATGACAATCAATAACGAAGATACCTGAAGAGGATGGGGCATCGGATGTCTTCTTCTTCTTCATGGACTCAAGATAAATCTTGCAGTTTCTTTGCCAGTGGCCTTCCTTGCCACAATGATGGCAAGTGCCCTTTTGCGCTGGTTCTGCCTTCTTCGTCATTTTGTTCTTTCCTTTCTTCTGTTATTTTGCCTTCCTCTTAGAAGCATTCTTTGAGGAATCAACTAACAGAACCGCCTTCTCCTCATGCTTCACAGAAGGCTCCACAGTCTTCAGCATATTGAGGAGCTCGGGAATAGTGGATTCCAATTTGTTCATCTGATAGTTCATCACAAATTGTGAGAAACTCTTGGGCAAACAATGCAGAATTAAGTCAATACTTAACTCATGATCCATCACAAACCCGAGGGTGGCTAGCCGCTCGATGTACCCGTTCATCTTTAGCACAAACTGCACTACAGATGAACCTTCTTGCATCTTCGTGGTGAAGAGGAGCCTAGAGACCTCGAACCTTTCGAATCTCGAACAACTCATGAAGATGAAAGACCATAGTATTAGCATCCATATGCTGGTACCATCGCTAGCATGATGCAACTCACCAATATGCCACATGCTTCTGATAGACCAACATTTGGTCTGGAGTTGCATCGTCCTTAGGACGGTCAGGAAGAGGCTCTTCAAGGACATATGCTAGCTTTTCTGCCTTGAGAACAATTCTCAGGTTTCTAAGCCAGTCCAGGAAGTTAGGCCCAGTCAGTTTGTTTGAATCTAAAATAGTGCACAAATTCAAAGATGTCATGATCAATTTATTGACCTAGAAATACAAAACGAGCATATATGAGAAAATGATTTTAAAATGCATCAATATACATTTATAAATCCAATTCATTTTTCGAATTTCAAAAACCCCAAAATCACTTCAGGAGATCGTAGGTCCATCTCTGAATGGGTTGATATCCATCATAGATATGAACAACCTTGGAGAGAGTCCAACAAGCCATTCATAACTACGACGGTAGGTATCAACTATACCGATTACATATCACGTATATGCAACTATCACAATGTGCTATCAACTAATTGAATGTTCACACATACATCGGGTTGTTAACACATTAACAAGTATGCATCATATGCATAGCACCCAACTTCACCTCCCTTTACATCTACCTTGGAGAGAGTCCAACAAGCCGATGCTCCAGGTTAAAGCCAACCCATTAATCGAGAAATAGTTTTAATATGGTTATAGCGTATTCAACCAATTAGCCCAGCTTGGAGAGAGTCCAACAACTAAAGCTAACGATTGACCTCTGACTCTTACCATATTAGTATTAAACTATTCTATGGTTTGAACATGTTCGGGTTCGAGCCGGGTTTGGAGAGAGTCCAACAACCCAAACAAGAAACGGAACTTTGGTTCTAACCATATTAATGGAAGGTGTAGGCTTTAATATTGAGTAAGGGTTTTTATGTCTCATCCTCTTTGCATGCAAATAACTATTATCTACATGACATGGCATATATGGCATACATCTACATGTCACGACACGCATGACATAATGATATGCATCTAATGCAATTACATGGCATACAATTATGTCATGTACATAATTTCCTTATATGTCATAACTATTTATGGAAATAAAATATGTTTAAGATTTGATTCTCCAAATCAAATCATGATTAAATTAGGAAACAAATTTCCATATCTAATCACATATTTTATTTGTGGAAATAGTTGATTAAGGAAAGTCAATTTAGGAAACCAATTTCCTAAATCATCAAAACTACTTATGGAAATAAAATATTTTTTAAGATTTGATTTCCCAAATAAAATCATGATTAAATTAGGAAACAAATTTCCAAAATCTAATCAAATATTTTATTTATGGAAAATATCAATTTCCATAAATACTTCCAACTTTCCAAAAGTGGAAGATTTCCATAAATACTTCTAGACTTTCCAAAATTGAAAAATTTCCATAAATACTTCTAACTTTCAAAAAGTAGAAAATTTCCAGAAATATCATTATGACTATCGCAAAACCATTTTACAATTATGTCGAAACACAACCTGGGCTTTGATACCATCAAGGTTTCCGATCACAAGTAGTGTGTGTTCGAACATGTTTCGTAAACATGTGCACAGCGGAAGAAATAAAAATAATATATCTCCATTTATTACAATACACACAACACACGCATGCATAGTACAACATGTGTAGACATAACCGTAAATTTAAATTTTGTAATAAAAGAAATTTAACTACGTATACCTGACGTATCACGTGTAGCGGGAAAGACATCAACCGGAACGATTCTCGCTAGAATCGTCTCTATCCGTATCCATGCCGAGTATCTTCAGGATGACTTCACAAAGTCATGAGCCTCGTCTTCATATGGGTTACTAGCCTCGTGTTGAAGACGATGTGATCGAGAGAAGATCACGATCCGAATCAAAATTCGGATCCAAAACGAGTCCTCAAAAACTCGCTTCTCTGGAGAGGTATTCGTCAACCGTTTGACGAATCCTTCGTCCTCCACCTATGAGGATTACCGGAGATCAAATCCCCAGTAAGAAAGGCACTGTTAGAGCTCCAAACGTCGTCCAAACGATGCTCCGACAAGAGGGAAACAAGCTGTCCAGAAAACTGGACAGCTTTGGTGGAGACCTTGCGCCGGCCAAATAAGGAAAGCAATGTGCTCACCTTGTCGCCAGAGCCAAGGAAGATCACCGGAGCTCCTCTGGCAGCAGCTTGACGCCGGCAAGAGGGATGGTCAGCAGCAGATGGACGCCGGTTGAAGGAGCTAGGCGGCGGCAAGGAGGTTGGCGCCGACTTCACCAAGGAGAGGAGGGGGGCGGCAACAATTAGGGTTGCTTGGTTTTGGATTAGGGTTTAACAAAAACCCTTAAGCCCTATTTTATAAAGAACAAATTCTCTTAATGGTTATCGGATCATAACCAAAGGCCCGTTAATCCGCTCCATTAATTTAAGTTAAAATAAACCAAACCAAGATGGTTTATTTTAAATTAAAACGAACCGAATCAACTTTGGTTCATTCGTTTAAAAAACAAACCAAACCCTTTGGTTTATTCTCCTCCATTGGATTAGAACCAAACCAATTTGGTTAATCCATCATGTCTTTATAAGACACGGCTCATCCACGCTTCCATTGCGACTGAAACGATTTCATGCTCGCTTCATGTTTGGTCCAACCAAACCTAGTTTCTCTCGGTCTGAGAATCTCATTCTCAAGCTCATTTTAAATCCTTCGGATTACGCTCGTTGTGCGTGTGACCAAATAGGTTCTCGATTTATGTTGGTCATCTATAATTAACCATTAATTATAGAATGATCATGAGTGGCACCTAGTAGTACATCATGATCCCCAATTAACCGAAAAGATCAACGGTTGATCCAGAACTATTTCTGAAACCCTTCAGCAGCTCGAATGAATCGTGCCCCATTCCCTTCACTCATCTTATACCCACTTGGTTTAAGACATGGTCTATAGTGTCAGTCCCCACTACGCTGACTACATCACACCTACCCCAAGTATCATTTTCTCATCCTACGGATTCCAGTTACTGCACATGTATCGAAGAGTACCTTACTCTAAACATGTAATGCTTTGGCCAAAGACTTTAGTAACAATCCGACGAGAGGCCATGGGTATACATCTCCTCGCAAGGAGTGGTGAATCCTTTATAGGCTATTCAAACACCTTCGATCACTTCGACTTATACCCAATCATCCTGGGTCCACATCTCCTCAGATATGCTTGCTTAAGATGTCAAAGCATAAGTCTCTATGATCAAGATGACTTGAATACCGCAAGTCAAAGGAACATCGCACTTAAGCTGGAGTAAGAACTTCATTGATATATCTATATATGCAGAGAACCATATGACGTCTTACGGTTGGTCACTCCAATGAACTAGTTACCATAACTAGCATCCATGATTAACTCCGGACATCACAATGTCTCTAGCCAGTGAGAATCAGCTGCTTGGATACACCAAAGAGTATACCTCATGCTAGTCTCGACAGAATCAATGGTGTCCAAATCCATCAATTCATCGACTAGGGATAATTCCGATACATCACAATTACACATGTAGAGATACTCACTAGTTATGATCCAATCACAAATTCTCTCATGCTGTGAATCGTATCTGTTAGTAATATATGAGAGATGTCCTAAGGCAATCGCCTTATGTATGAACCATTTATATGATAAATGAAGATTCACTATTTGAGTATACATGTTTAATGTATTTGATTGGATCTTAAACTCATTTACTGAATGTCCACGATGCGATTCACAGCATGAGAGAATTTGTGATTGGATCACAACTAGTGAGTATCTCTACATGTGTAATTGTGATGTATCGGAATTATCCCTAGTCGATGAATTGATGGATTTGGACACCATCAATTCTGTCGAGACTAGCACGAGGTATACTCCTTGGTGTATCCAAGCGGTGATTCTCACCGGTGGAGACATAGTGATGTCCGAGTTAATCGTGGATGCTAGTTATGGTAACTAGTTCATTGGAGTGACGTAGACTTCATATGGTTCTCTGCATATATAGATATGTCAATGAAGTTCTTACTGTGGCTTAAGTGCGATGTTCCTTTGACTTGCGGTATTCAAGTCATCTTGATCATGGAGACTTATGCTTTGACATCTTAAGCAAACATCTACGAGGAGATGTGGACCCGGGATGATTGGGTATAAGTCGAAGTGATCGAAGGTGTTTGAATAGCCTATAAAGGATTCACCACTCCTTGCGAGGAGATGTATACCCATGGCCTCTCGTCAGATTGTTACTAAAGTCTTTGGCCAAAGCATTACATGTTTAGAGTAAGGTACTCTTCGATACATGTGGAATAACTAGAATCCGTAGGACGAGGAAATGATACTTGGGCTAGGTGTGACGTAGTCAGCCTAGTGGGGACTGACACTATAGACCATGTCCTGAACCAAGTGGGTATAAGATGAGTGAAGGGAATGGGGCACGATTCATTCGAGCTCTTGAAGGGTTTCGAAATAGTTACGATCAACCGTTGATCTTTCGGTTAATTGGGGATCATGATGTACTACTAGGTGCCACTCATGATCGTTCTATAATTAATGGTTAATTATAGACGGCCAACATAAACCGAGAACCTATTTGGTCACACGCACAACGAGTGTAATCCAAAGGATTTAAAACGAGCTTGAGAATGTGATTCTCAGACCGAGAGAAACTATGTTTGGTTGGACCAAACATAAAGCGAGCATGAAATTGTTTCAGTCGCAATGGAAGCGTGGATGGGTCGTGTCTTATGAAGACATAATGGATGGACCAAAATGGTTTGGTTCTAATCCAATGGATGAGAATAAACCAAAGGGTTTGGTTTATTTTAAACGAATGAACCAAAAGTTGGTTCGGTTCGTTTTAACTTAAAATAAACCATCATGGTTTGGTTTATTTTAACTTATCTTAATGGAGCGGGTTAACGGGCTTTATGGATATGATCCATTAACCATTAAGAGAATTAGTTCTCTATAAAATAGGGCTTAAACCCTAACCCTAAAGCTAATCAAGTTTTGGCCGCCCAAACCCCCTCCTTCTCCTATTCGGCGCCAACACCTTCATTGCCGCCGCCCAGCTTTTGTGCCGCCGTCCAAGTCCTTGCCGGCGACCAAGCTACAGCCGGTGAACCCTCCGGCGATCCTCCGGTGATCCCCTATAGGTTTGGCATCAAGGTGAGCCTTTTCTTTCCTTGGTTGGCCGGCGCCTATATCCTCCACCAAGCTGTCCAGTTTTCTGGACAGCTTCTCCTCCTCTCGTCGGAGCGTCGTTTGGACGACGGTTAGTGCTCCGACAGCGGCTAACTTACCGGGGATTTGATCTCCGATAATCCTCTGAGGTGGGGGACGAAGGATTCGTCAAACGGTTGACGAATACCTCTCCGGAGAATCGAGTTTTGAGGACTCGGTTTTGGATCCGAATTTGGATTCGGATCGTGATCATCTCTCGATCACGTTGTCTTCAACACGAGGCTAGTAACCCGTACGAAGACGAAGCTCGTGGCTTAGCGAAGTCATCCCGAGGAGCTCGGCGTGGATACGGATAGAGACGATTCTTACGAGGATCGTTCCGGTTGATGTCGTTCCCGCTACACGTCATACGAAAGGTATAACGTAGATAATTTTCTTTTATTGCAAATTTTAATTTACGGTTATGTCTACACTTGTTGTAATATGCATGTGTGTATTGTAATAAATATAGATTTATTATTTTTAATTGCTTCCGCTGTGCTCATGTTTACGAAACATGATTGAACACACACACGCCGCGGTGCCGGAAACCCAACAGTGGTATCAGAGCCCAGGTTGTGTTTCGACATAATCGTAAAAATGGTTTTGCGATAGTCATAATGTATTTCTGGAAATTTTCTAAATTTTGGAAATTTAGAAGTATTTATGGAAATTTTTCAATTTTGGAAAGTCTAGAAGTATTTATGGAAATCTTCCACTTTTGGAAAGTTGGAAGTATTTATGGAAATTGATATTTTCCATAAATAAAATATTTGATTAGATTATAGAAATTTGTTTCCTAATTTAATCATGATTTGATTTGGGAAATCAAATCTTAAAATATTTTATTTCCATAAGTAGTTTTAATGATTTAGGAAATTGGTTTCCTAAATAGATTTTCCTTAATCAAATAATTCCATGAATAAAATATGTGATTAGATTTGGAAATTTGTTTCCTAATTTAATTATGATTTGATTGGGAGAATCAAATCTTAAACATATTTTATTTCCATAAATAGTTATGACATATAAGGAAATTATATACATGACATAATTGTATGTCATGTAATTGCATTAGATGCATAACATTATGCCATGCGTGTCATGACATGTAGATGTATGCCATGTATGCCATGCCATGTAGATAATAGTTATTTGCATGCAAAGAGGATGAGACATAAAAACCCTTAATCAATATTAAAGCCTACACCTTCCATTAATATGGTTAGAACCAGAGTTCTGTTTCTTGTTTGGGTTGTTGGACTCTCTCCAAGCCCGGCTCGAACCTGAATATGTTCAAACCATGGAATAGTTTAATACTAATATGGTAAGAGTCAGAGGTCAATCGTTAGCTTTGGTTGTTGGACTCTCTCAAAGCTGGGCTAATTGGTTGAATGCGCTCTAACCATATTAAAACTATGTCCTGATTAATGGGTTGGCTTTAACCTGGAGCATCGGCTTGTTGGACTCTCTCCAAGGTCGATGTAAAGGGAGGTGAAGTTGGGTGCTATGCATATGATGCATACTTGTTAATGTGTTAACAACCCGATGTATGTGTGAACATTCAATTAGTTGATAGCACATTGTGATAGTTGCATATACGGGATATGCAATCGGTATAGATGATACCTACCGTCGTGGTTATGAATGGCTTGTTGGACTCTCTCCAAGGTTGTTCATAACTATGATGGATATCAGCCCATTCGGAGATGGACCTACAATCTCCCGAAGTGATTTTGGGGTTTTTGAAATTCGAAAAATGAATGGGATTTATAAATGTATATTGATGCATTTTAAAAATCATCTTTCTCATATATGCTCGTTTGTATTTCTAAGTTAATATATTGATCATGATGTGTTTGAATTTGCGTTCCATTTTGGATTCAAATAAATTGACTGGGCCGAACTTCTTGGACTGGCTTAGAAACTTGAGAATTGTTCTCAAGGTGAAAAGCTTGTGTATGTCCTCGGCGCCTCTTCCCGCCCGTCTAGTGACGATGCAACTTGGACCAATTGTTGGCCTATCAGAAACATGTGATTGATTCTGAACAAATGAGAAGCATCATGCTAGCCGCGATGGAACCCAAGCTGCGAAAGCAGCATGAGCATATGGATGCTCATATCGTAGTTCTTCATCTTTATGAGTTGGTTGATGAGCAAGTGAGATTCGAAAGGTTCGAAGTCTCCAAGCTCCTCTTCACCTCTGAGATGCAAGAAGGTTCATCTGTGGTCTTGCACATCAAGACTGTGGAGTCTTCTGAGAAGCATGAGCAGGGGGCAGTGCTGTTAGTTGATTCCTCGAAGAAAGGTTCTAAGAGGAGGTCAAAAGAACAGCAGAAAGGAAAGAAGAGAAAGGCTAAGAAGGTAGAACTAGCACAAAAGGAAACTTGCCTTCATTATGGCAAGGAGAGCCATTTGCGAAGAAAGTGCAAGATTTATCTTGAGTCCGTGAAGAAGAATAAGGCATCGGATGCCCCATCTTCTTCAGATATCTTCGTTATTGATTGTCATTCTATTTCCTCAAACACTTGGGTATTGGATACTGGGTGTGGCTCACATATATGTAATGACATACATGGGCTAAGGAATAGAAGAAGACTCGTCAAGGGAGAGTCAAATTTGTGTGTTGGGAATGGAGCAAAGGTTGTTGCACTCGCCATCGGAACGTATTTGTTGAAACTCCCTGCAGGACTTGTCTTAGAACTGGACAATTGCTTTTATATTCCTTCGTTGATAAAGAACATCATTTCTATTTCTTGTTTAAATAGAAATGGTTTCCATTTGACGTTTAGTAACAATTGTTGTTACATAACTTTGAATGAGGTTCTTTATGGGACTGGAACTTTAAGCAATGGTGTTTATACGTTGGACGTATCCAGTGACATTTGCAATATCGAAGCGAGCAACAAGTGTGCTCGAAAGGATAATCAAATAGACTCCTACATGTGGCATTGTCATCTTGGCCATGTAAGCAAGAAACGCATGTCCGAATTACACCGATGGGGAATTCTGAAATCGTTTGAATTGAATTCATACGATACATGCGAATCATGCTTAAAAGGCAAGATGACTAAGTTACCTTTTACGGGAAAAGGTGAACGAGTGGGAGAGTTGCTAGGCCTAATACATAGTGATGTATATGGACCTATGTCAACTCAATCTTTAGGAGGCTATAGCTACTTCATTACCTTCACCGATGATCACTCACGGTTTGGGTATGTGTTCTTGATGAAACACAAGTCTGAAGCCTTTGAAAGGTTCAAAGAATTCAGAAATGAAGTAGAGAAACAACATGACAAAAGTATTAAAATACTTCGATCGGATCGAGGTGGTGAATACTTAAGTCAAGAGTTTCTTGATTATCTAAGAGACAATGACATATTGTCTCAATGGACTCCGCCATATACACCACAGCATAATGGTGTATCTGAGAGGCGTAACCGGACCTTGTTGGACATGGTCAGGTCAATGATGAATCATGCAACTCTTCCCAAGTCCTTTTGGGGATATGCACTTCAGACAGCTGTTTACTTGTTAAACAGAATGCCTACCAAGGTAGTCTCAACTACTCCATATGAGATATGGAATAGTAAGAAACCTCATGTATCTTACTTGAAGATATGGGGTTGTCCTGCTTATGTGAAGCGGACTGTATCAGACAAATTGGATGCTAAGTCTGATAAATGTCTATTTATTGGATACCCTAAGGAAACTAGGGGTTACCAATTCTATCATCCTGTGGAACAAAAGGTGTTTGTTTCAAGGTATGTTGTGTTTCTAGAGAAAGAGTTTCTCTTGCAAGAAAACAGTGGGAGTGTCGTTGAGCTTGAGGAGGCTCGAGAGACTCAAATAGACATTAATGAGATACCTGGTGAAGCACAACAGCCGACAACTCATAGTGATGAGCAATCGGCTGGACCTATTGTAACACCACATCTTCGTAGATCCGTAGAACACGCAATATTCCCGAGAGATATGGATTTCGTAGTTTAATCGAACGAGCGGCGTGTTACTCATTGATGATGAGGAGCCTACGCATTATGAAGAAGTCTTGACAAGTTCAGAAGGGATAAGTGGCTTGGTGCCATGAAGTCGAAATGGATTCCATGTACGAAAACCAAGTTTGGAACTTGGTTGGCCCACCAAGGCATAAAGCCTATAGGGTGCAAGTGGGTTTTCAAGAAGAAAACCGACATGGATGGTAATGTGATTACCTATAAGGCTAGATTGGTGGCGAAGGATATCATCAAAAGCAAGGTGTTGATTATGACGAAACCTATTACTTTGTAGCTATGCTTAAATCCATTCGGATGCTCCCGCCATAGCGTACTCATTATGATTATGAGATATGGCAGATGGATGTGAAAACAGCTTTCCTTAATGGAAACCTGCTCGAGGACGTGTATATGATACAGCCTGAGGGTTTCACATCGGTTGATAAAACCAAGGTATGCACATTGTGACGATCCATTTATGGATTGAAGCAAGCATCCAGGAGCTGGAATATCCGTTTTGATGAGACGATCAAAAAGTTTGATTTCTCACAAAATCCAGACGAACCTTGTGTGTACAAGAAGGTTAGTGGGAGTGCAGTCGTGTTCCTAGTATTGTATGTCGATGACATATTACTTATAGGAAACGATGTGTCAATCTTACAGTCAGTTAAGGTTTGGTTATCCAAGACATTCTCCATGAAAGACCTGGGAGAAGCAACCTACATCCTTGGGATTAAGATCTATAGAGATAGATCGAAACGGTTGCTTGGTCTTTCGCAGTCTACATATATAGACCGAGTGCTAAAGAGGTTTAGCATGTCGGAATCCAAGAAAGGTTACCTACCCATTAGGCATGGGGTACACCTTTCGAAGTCTATGTGTCCGCGCACAGAAGACGAGAGGATTTGCATGAGTAAGATTCCCTATGCATCCGCAATAGGATCTATCATGTATGCTATGTTATGTACGAGGCCCGATGTATCGTATGCTCTGAGTGTCACGAGCAGATACCAGTCTGATCTAGGAATGGATCATTGAGCGGCTGTTAAGACGATCCTTAAGTACTTGAGAAGAACTAAGGATGTGTTCCTAATATATGGAGAAGGGGACATGGTGATACGCGGGTATACGGATGTTAGCTTCCAGACAGACAAGGATGATTCCAGGTCTCAGTCTGGATACGTGTTCACCTAGAATGGAAGCGCAATAAGTTGGAAAGGTTCCAAGCTTGACACTATAGCGGATTCTGCCACTGAGGCAGAATACGTTGCAGCTTTAAAAGCAGCAAAGGAAGCGGTTTGGATCAAGTAGTTCATCTATGAACTTGATGTGGTCTCATCAATGATCCAAACATGTGCTTCGCCGCTATCATCTTATCAGAGAGATCATCAGTAGGAACAAAATACAAATCGAGAAAATTCCCACTAAAAGGAACTTAGCGGATCCTTTGACTAAAGCATTACCTCAAAATAAGTTTGAGGGTCATGTTAGAGCTTATGGTATTGGATACCGTAGCGATTGGCATTAGGCAAAGTGGAAGTCTGTTAGTAATATATGAGAGATGTCCTAAGGCAATCGCCTTATGTATGAACCATTTATATGATAAATGAAGATTCACTATTTGAGTATACATGTTTAATGTATTTGATTGGATCTTAAACTCATTTCAATGTCCACGATCGATTCACAAAGATGAGAGAATTTGTGATTGGATCACAACTAGTGAGTATCTCTACATGTGTAATTGTGATGTATCGAATTATCCTAGTCGATGAATTGATGGATTTGGACACCATCAATTCGCTGAGACTAGCACGAGGTATACTCCTTGGTGTATCCAAGCGGTGATTCTCACCGGGCCGAGACATAGTGATGTCCGAGTTAATCGTGGATGCTAGTTATGGTAACTAGTTCATTGGAGTGACGGTAGTAAGACTTCATATGGTTCTCTGCATATATAGATATGTCAATGAAGTTCTTCTTGTGGCTTAAGTGCGATGTTCCTTTGACTTTGCGGTATTCAAGTCATCTTGATCATGGAGACTTATGCTTTGACATCTTAAGCAAACATCTCTCGAGGAGATGTGGACCCGGATGATTGGGTATAAGTCAGTGATCGAAGGTGTTGAATAGCCTATAAAGGATTCACCACTCCTTGCGAGGAGATGTATACCCATGGCCTCTCGTCGGATTGTTACTAAAGTCTTTGGCCAAAGCATTACATGTTTAGAGTAAGGTACTCTTCGATACATGTGGAGTAACTAGAATCGTAGGGACGAGGAAATGATACTTGGGCTAGGTGTGGCGTGACTTGTGGGGAGTGACACTATAGACCATGTCCCAACCAAGTGGGTATAAGATGAGTGAAGGGAATGGGGCACGATTCATTCGAGCCATCAAGGGTTTCGTAAATAGTTTCGATCAACTGCTGATCTTTCTTGCTAATTGGGGATCATGATGTACTACTAGGTGCCACTCATGATCGCTTCTATAATTAATGGTTAATTATAGACGGCCAACATAAACCGAGAACCTATTTGGTCACACGCACAACGAGTGTAATCCAAAGGATTTAAAACGAGCTTGAGAATGGGATTCTCAGACCGAGAGAAACTATGTTTGGTTGGACCAAACATAAAGCGAGCATGAAATTGTTTCAGTCGCAATGGAAGCGTGGATGGGTCGTGTCTTATGAAGACATAATGGATGGACCAAAATGGTTTGGTTCTAATCCAATGGATGAGAATAAACCAAAGGGTTTGGTTTATTTTAAACGAATGAACCAAAAGTTGGTTCGGTTCGTTTAACTTAAAATAAACCATCATGGTTTGGTTTATTTTAACTTATCTTAATGGAGCGGGTTAACGGGCTTTATGGATATGATCCATTAACCATTAAGAGAATTAGTTCTCTATAAAATAGGGCTTAAACCCTAACCCTAAAGCTAATCAAGTTTTGGCCGCCCAAACCCCCTCCTTCTCCTATTCGGCGCCAACACCTTCATTGCCGCCGCCCAGCTTTTGTGCCGCCGTCCAAGTCCTTGCCGGCGACCAAGCTACAGCCGGTGAACCCTCCGGCGATCCTCCGGTGATCCCCTATAGGTTTGGCATCAAGGTGAGTCTTTTCTTTCCTTGGTTGGCCGGCGCCTATATCCTCCACCAAGCTGTCCAATTTTCTGGACAGCTTCTCCTCCTCTCGTCGGAGCGTCGTTTGGACGACGGTTAGTGCTCCGACAGCGGCTAACTTACCGAGGATTTGATCTCCGGTAATCCTCTGAGGTGGGGGACGAAGGATTCGTCAAACGGTTGACGAATACCTCTCCGGAGAATCGAGTTTTGAGGACTCGGTTTTGGATCCGAATTTGGATTCGGATCGTGATCATCTCTCGATCACGTTGTCTTCAACACGAGGCTAGTAACCCGTATGAAGACGAAGCTCGTGGCTTAGCGAAGTCATCCCGAGGAGCTCGGCGTGGATACGGATAGAGACGATTCTTACGAGGATCGTTCCGGTTGATGCCGTTCCCGCTACACGTCATACGAAAGGTATAACGTAGATAATTTTCTTTTATTGCAAATTTTAATTTACGGTTATGTCTACACTTGTTGTAATATGCATGTGTGTGTTGTAATAAATATAGATTTATTATTTTTAATTGCTTCCGCTGTGCTCATGTTTACGAAACATGATTGAACACACACACGCCGCGGTGCCGGAAACCCAACAGTATCGTGGACATTCAGTAAATGAGTTTAAGATCTAATCAAATACATGAAAACATGTATACTCAAATAGTGAATCTTCATTTATCATATAAATGGTTCAAACATAAGGCGATTGCCTTAGGACATCTCTCATATATCACTAATAGGTTTGTCTTGACCATAGAATCACATTAGTACACTTTTTGTGTATTGAGTAGGACCGACTTAGAGGTGATTCGATTTATTGCTGACTACATAATCGAATCAGACCTCATATATTATATTGTACATGCTCTTAATCCCGATATAATAACAGACACATATACTTAGTATTCATTTCTTTGATTTACCAATGGGCGAGATTTATAGATTAAATCGATAGGCTCGGTAAGTTGGGAAATGATATTATTTATATGGTGTGTCGTTGATTATAGGAGGAAACCGTGTCCTATATATTAAAATGATGATGTCCCCTTGAGGAGCTCATAAGGTTCATCATGTAAACCCTGCAGGTGGACTTGGTACGACATTATGATAAGGTTGAGTGGTACTACTCATGGAGTTAGATGTTGATTAATTAATTGTCAGTAAATTAATTAATTGACAGACATTCGAGATCTTAAACATGGGGAGAAAAATATACAAATAATATATGGAGCCCATATTATCTTATGGGGGTTGGTGAGGTAGATCAATGGTAATCCTTTAGTGGATTGGATTATCATTAATGGATCGGACTTTATGTGGGCTTGATCCATTGGGTGGCCAAGATCCAACTCCTCCTCATGGTCCCTATTGTAGCCTATTAAAACCTCATGAAGCCTTGATCCAATGGATGAAAACAAAACTCTAGATCCAATAGTAGAGATTAAATCTCTATATCCGACGGTTGAGATTAAATCTCTAGATCCGACGGTTGAGATTAAAACCCTAGAACCAATGGTGGAGATTAAAACAAGGCTTATCCCTAACTCTATAAAAGGAGAGATTAAGGGTTGGCATGGAGAAGAATTAGAAACAAGATAGGATTAGGGTTGGATGGCAAGTAGCTTGGAGGCTAGGGTTTTGGAGTTTGGTTTGGGTGGCCACAAATAAGGAATTTGTTTCCTTTCTTCTTCTTCTTCCTTAGGTGGCCGGTGCCCTTCCTTCTTCTTCTCCCCTTGGTTTTGTCGGCATCCAACCTTCTTCCCTTCATCCTTGGCCGGAGTTTAGGGTCTTCCCTTTGAAGCTTTTGGCCGGCCCTCTTCTTCATCTCTTTGTTCTTCTTCTTGGCCGGCGGCAAGCACCAAGCTTGGAGCTTGGTAGTTGGTTGAAAGAAGGAGAAGTGCTTTGTTTCTATACTTCCTTTTGTTCGTAGCGAGCAAGGAAGGAAGATTGGTGATCTAGGAGCTTTAACTTTTGGAAGATCATTGCCCACACGACGTCCAAAAGGAGGAAGGACATATAATAGGAGATCAAGAGGTATAACATTTGTTTATATTCTTTTGTAATATGTCTATGTTTGTTCTTCAATCATATGTATGTTATATATTCTATTTTGTGGATAAATTAACTTGGACTCCGAACATAAACACAAAAGTCGGCGATCCGTACATTGTCTATTCCACAACTATTCATAGAATAGAGGTTCGTGGCTTGAACAACAAGTTTGTTCAAGTGACCACTCTAATCGAATAGCTCGATGATGAAACGGGAGCTTGGGTAATCTCTCTTGTCAAGGATAAATTTTTTTATCCGGGGACATAGAAGGGATCGCCATGAACAAGCGACCGAGTTGAAGTGGGAAGCGAAGTTTCCTACTTTCAAGTGGTATCAGAGCTTCGGTTCTGCAAAACCATCATAGGGGTGGGTGAAGTTCTAAAATATAGTGTGGATTGTCGTGTTATATCCCTTTACGTTGTGTGTCTGTTATGGTTCATGGATCTGTGTATGATTGTTTGGTTGGTTATCGATAGTGGGTTGCTACGGACTGGAGGTCCTAGCATGGTTGAGAGTGTGTATGACTCTCTGTTGCATAGAGGGTGTGTTGTGGATGTATGTGTGTGTAGTTGTGCATTCATCACATTTTACATGCATGTTGGTGACTTGGTCTCCCTTGTGGTTGAGAGGGTCATCAGTCATCCTGCCTCCATGGTTACTCGTTGTAGTAGTAGCTGGTGTGAGGGCAGTGCATCTGTTGTGTCACACTCGGCCACTATTGATGGTGGTAGTTGGAGTTGCGTGCAATTTATCCTGGGTGTGTGGTACTCGACCACTCATGGGTAGTGATAGTCAGAGTGGCCAACAACAGGGACCCCCGTTGTGTAGCTTAGAGCTATTTAGCTTATCACTACTTTCATACTTCCCACTCGGCCACTCAAGAGTAGTGGTTGTTGTTGAGTTGGAATAGTTATCATGTTATGCCACCTAGGCCACACTGGGTTATGGTAGCAAGTGGGGTGTGCAGGCATGACCATGCATTTGCATTGCCATGTATGATGGCGTCTATGTGTGTGTGTGTGTGTGTGTGTGTGTGTGTGTGTGTGTGTGTGTGTGTGTGTGGGTTATAGTTGATTGTTATGGCAATCAACCTATGTATGAAGTGGGTTACAGTTTTATACTCACCACCACAGACCCTGGATTTCTTGTCACCCAGGTGGCAGGTAGGAGATTCCTTAGTGTGCTCGGAGCTCCGCCAGCTGATCCCATCTCACCTCGAGTATTTGGATTTTAATCCATATTGATGTTTTATCATTTTGGATGGTATGTTTTGGGATTTTATCTCGTATCATTTCCGCATTTTTGGTTTATGGTTGTGTTGTATGTATTTGGCTTTTATTATGAATTCGGTTTGGATGTTGGTTTCTATTATGATTCTTGTTGTGTCAAAGTCACTCCGGAGTGCATATTTTAGTATTTGTATCTTTGTTATTTGTTGGTGTATTCCGCTGTGTTTTATAGCTTGTGTGTATTAGTAGTTATTTGGGCCATGTATCGATAGTTTGTCTTATATTGTCACTAGAGGGTACCATCCGATCGATGGACAAATATACTCTCAGGGCATGACTGTTGGTGTAATCGGCCCAGGTCACGATTGACCAGACTCAAGTTGGACTCGAGTAGTGTTTTGATGTTTGACAATATTTTGGGGAGATTGTTTGTACAATCAACCCGGGTCATAATTAACCGAACTCGAGTTTGACTCGAGTGGTATTTTGATATTTGACAATGGTTTAACCATTGTTTAACTATATGGTTGACATGGGGTTGACCATATGATGGAAAGTCCAAGCATGGGTCTTGGCAAGGGAAAGTCCAAGCTTGAGTCTTGGCAATTGGAAAGTCCAAGCATGGGTCTTGGCAAGGGAAAGTCCAAGCATGGGTCTTGGCAAATGGAAAGTCCAACATGGGTTGGCAAGGAAAGTCCAAGGGTTGATATTGGAGGTGTAAAGTCCAAGAGTGGAGTCTTGGCAGGATAAGTCCAATGGTTGGCAGTGTAAGACTAAGCATGTAGTCTTGGCGGCGTAAAGTCCAAGCAGTCCTTTGGCAAAAGAGAGACCCAAGAGCAACGTCTAAAGTTCAAAATCGAAGTTAAGGTAACAAAATTTTTAGAAGATTTGATACCTAATGATATTTTGTCTAAACTAGATGAATATCAAGATGCTAAGGAGCTTTGGAGCAAATTGGCAAAGTTCCATGAAAACCCATCACCAGTTCAAGAAGAAGAGGAAGAAGAGGAATGCTCATCGGCTCAATCGGAGGAGACCGAAGAAGAAAGTTCATCCTCACAAGAAAATGAAGAGTCAGAGGTTGAGAAGGAGTCAACTTCTGGATCGGTGGAAGAAAAAGAATTGGAGGATGCCTCCACCTCTAGGATTGAGAGGGAGGAGATTAGAGCGTCGGAGCAAGGTCAAGAGCAAGAGGAAGCTTCTACCTCCGGGAGAAGTGATGAACAAGATCAAGAGGCCTCTACCACCACTCTAGGTAACTCAAGCATTTTAATCAAAAATAAAAATCATATCATATGCTTTGAGTGTAGGGAAGTCGGACACTACAAGAGCAAGTGTCCGAAGAAGGTTAAGAAGGCTCAACCAGCACCAAAGGTCAAGGATGTCGGCGTCCCCGCTAAGAAGAGCAAGGAGCATGTCATTTGCTTCGAATGCCAACAACCTGAGCATTATAGAAGCTAATGCCCTAGAGGGAGGAAGCCTAGCAAGGGTCAAGAAGGAGCTATACATGTAGGGGGAGCCTCTAAGGCAAACCTTAAGGTATATCTTAATGCACCTTCTAGTTCTAGGGTTAAAAAACATGCTTTTAGTACTCTTGCTATTACTCATGAACAAAAGCATGCTAGGAATAATAGGCTTTATTGCTTAGGTCCTAAGCATATTAATGTATCTAAGGACAAATCTAGAAACAATAACTTTAGACCCATTTTATCTAGGGAGTCCATTAAAATGGTAGAAAACCATTTAGGCATTAACCCTAAGAAGGGTAGACATATGCCTAAGAAATGGAACAATGCCAAAGACTAAATCAAAATTCAAAAATTAGGCAATTAGAGCTAGAAAATCAAGTTTTGAGGTCAAAACTTGAGAAGAGGGAGAAGACCCTTAGAAAGATACAAAATCAAATGCAAGGGTCAAATAGTCAAAGCCTAGGGTCAAAGAGTCAAGACCTAGGGTTTAGGAGGCAAGGTCCACCCAAGGGCAAGAAATGTTTGGGTCATAAACCTAAGGCCAAGGAGATCTATCATAGTGTTCCATTCGATTATGGAACACAACTTAGGTCTAGGAAAACCAAGGTCACAAGGGAAGTCATCCCTAGAGTTGACCATGGTAGGTGCCTAGTGGCTAGGGTTTCGAAGAAACCTAGGGAAGCCACTAAGAAGGTTACAAGGGGAGTCACCCCTAGAGTTAACCTAGGCAAGACCACAATGACCAAGGCTACCAAGCCTAAGAGGGTCATTAGGAGGGTATCTAGGGAGGTCATCCATAAGGAATACCTAGTAAACCCAAGGAGCTCCAATAGGTATCGGTTCCTAGGAGCATGATCGATTCACGCTAAATGGGTTAGGGTGTGACAACTTTAAATGGATGGGTAGTTAACCTAACCATGGTAAAGGTGACACTTTAGGTCATTTTCAAGGTTATGGATACCTTAGAAATAGGTTTGAATTTAAATCCTAAAAGATTTTAGGATGTGCCAATATTATTTAAGAAGTTTGATAAATTAATCAAATTGACACAAATTAGGTTTAGAGATCATTGTGTCATTTTGGGTTTTTGGCACATTTTGGGGATTAGTGATAATATGGCAAAATGGGTTTAATTCTAACAAATGGAAATTAACACTAAAATTTAGGTATTGTTATACCTATACATCTTATTTGTCATGCTTTGTTTGCCATATACCATGTCATGACATCATATTTATTTTTATCATTTATATGTCATGATCATGCTTAAGTTTATGTCAAGTATATTTAAATATAATCATATGCCATGACATCATGATCATTGGTCATGTTTATTTATGTTATCATTTATGGCTTGATCATTCATGCATTTAAGGTAATTAAAATTGATTTAAGGACTATGGCATGACTTGAAGTCTCATGTATAAGGGAATCAAGTAGTGTTGCCTTAGAAAATACATGAGACCTTAGTTTAAGATGAACCAAAACCCACATCTCACATAAAATTGACTTGTATGTGTTTTCATACACCTTAGACATATGTGAGATGCTAGGAAATGAGTTAAGTTCAAGGTGCATAGTTGAACTCAAACTCATCTTATACCAATGAGGATCATGAGGAAAGCTAATGTGCTAGTCATGTGCATTGAGCCCATTGATCATGATCCAATATAGGTTTTCAAAGATATTTTAAAATCATTTTAGAAAACCTTGGTGAAGTATATCTTTTGATAGCAATCACCATTGAGAGAGTTGATACAAAGTAGGGTCAAAACATTGAACTTTTCAATAGTTTTGAACATTATGTCAATGTCATTATTTTGTGGGTAAATTAATTTTCAAATATTTTTCACCCATTGTATTTGTCATAAGTATTATACATATGAATTTTCATGATTTTACGAGTTATGTATAATTACTTATGATTTTTTGAATTTTGTTTCCAATTCAATTTGATTTGCGAATCACCGACGCTCTTATGGCAATGATCGCATCAATGGCGTCGATTGGATCGTAAGAGTCGACTACGTAGATTTCGTAAACAAGGATGTTTAGCCCATGGTCAGCCATTTCTAGGTTCCTTAACTGCTCCTAACCCTAGGATATGCTTTGGAAAGCATTGAAAAGGGTGAAAATCCATTGGATATGGATTAGGAGAGTTGTTGGGGTGCATATCGAATTTTAAGGGAGGTGGAATTCAATGTTGAATCTTTACCCTTAATTTCGATTGGTTAGTGTTCCTATAGGCTTAGGGACTCTCCAAGGACATTGTTGGTACAATGGTCAGGGGGGAGCAAGCCTTTAATGGGAGGTATCCATCATGGGATGATGGATGTGTTCTTCCTCATGAGGGGGAGAAATGGGAATGTGAGATGCCTAATTTAGAAATTGGGAGAGTTTATAGGAAGCCTCTCTTAAGTGATATGGGATTTATCACTAGGAAGAGTGAAGACATCCTAGATGTGTTTGGACCAAGGGGGAGATTTTAAGATATCATTGGGATATGAGACATTGACCTCCTTGAGAAGAACTTTTTTGATGTATGTCAAAAAGGGGGAGAATTTCTGGGATTACCAATTTGGGAGAATTGGAAAGAAGATTTGAGTTAGGTAGCCTAACTCAATGGTTTTGTGATTTTTGTCAAACATCAAAAAGGGGGAGGTTATTAGTGCAATCAGCTCAGGTCACAATTGACCAGACTCGAGTATTGTTTTGATGTTTGACAATGTTTTGGGGAGATTGTTGGTGCAATCGACCTGGGTCATGATTGACCAGACTCGAGTTTGACTCGAGTGGTATTTTGATGTTTGACGATGGTTTGACCATTGTTTGACTATATGGTTGACATGAGGTTGACCATATGATGGAAAGTCCAAGCATGGGTCTTGGCAAGGAAAAGTCCAAGCTTGAGTCTTGGCAATTGGAAAGTCCAACATGGGTTGGCATGGAAAGTCCAAGCATGAGTCTTGGCAAGGGAAAGTCCAAGAATGGGTCTTGGCAAATGGAATGTCCAACATGGGTTGCAAGGAAAGTCCAAGGGTGGAGTCTTAGCAGCATAAGTCAAATAGTTGGCGACGTAAAGTCCAAGCAGTAGTCTTGGCATCGTAAGCCCAATGTGCCTTGGCGGTATAGACCAACTTAGCATGAAAATAGCTGATGGAAGCACCTAATGGCTAGCGTATAGATGAACAAGTCATGGATGACTTGGAGGGATCCGATAGGCGTGAGGCTGACAAAGGTGGCTAGAAGGCTTAGGTCTAGGCTAAGGGTGGTCTAGCAAGTATGAGGGCATTATACTTGGGTATAAACCTCATGGCTGAGGTTATCCGTCGATTGGGGCTTTGGACCAGTCGATTTGTCAAGTGTTTTGACACTTGGCAGCCGAGTCAACTTGTATCAGTCGACTGGGATTATGACCAGTCAACTAATGGGAGTCAACTGGAGTTCGACTGTAGGAAATGGCCTGGCAGTCGATTGCCAGCATTATGCAATCGATTGATGGCTTGATCAGTTGATTGCTATGGCTGGTAGTCGACTGATGGTCGATGTCGTGGCCACAGAAGGTTCTAGAGTCAACTGTTAGGGTTTGACATTCAAGTGATGGCTCTATCAATCGACTGATGGGTATGATCAGTCGACTGATGGTCTATCCGTTGTGTGACAATGACTATAGGAGCAGTCGACTGATAGGCAGAATCCAACCCGAATGCAGGTTATAAAAGTGGCTTGTGGAGATGGATTTTGGCATCAATTTCTAGAGCGATTTGGGGCGATTTGCTAGTGCAATTCAGGGTCTCCAAGTGCAGCTCAAGAAACCAAACAAGCAAGCATCCAAAAGCGCATTTGTAAAGTGTTCTTTGCATTCTTTTTGTGTATTTGCTTGTATTTGTTTAGTATTACTGTTATAATCATTGTACGAGGTTTCTCCGCCTTCGACGTGTTGTCGAGAAGGAGTATTATTGATTAGTGGTGATATTTGCATCGCTAGGGCTCGTTCGAGCCCAGCCCGTGGAGTAGGAACCTTGAGGTTCCGAACCACGTTATATTGTTGTGTTCTTGTGCTTGTATTTGTGATTGTGTATTTGTTTGTAGTATTTCTATATTCCGCTGCGTACTAACAATCATAGGCAAGCACGCAAACGAATTCCATCACTCAACATAGAAATGTTATTCACCCCCCTCTAGCGACGATCAATTCCCCAATAGTGGCACGTGCACTTCGACTTGTAATGTCCTTTTCCGTTGCACTCGTAGCATGTCACTTCTGATCTGGGTCTCGTCTTGTTGTCGACGACTTTCTTGGCATCCTTCTTTGTAAACCTTTTTCTCTGGTTGAACATCTTCCGGACCATGTTTACGATTTCCTCTTCTCCGTTTGGGTCCGACTCCGACTCGTCTTTGAACTCACTTCTCTCTTTTCTTTCCTTTTTGGTCGAACCTGCCACTAAAGCAATACCATGCTCGGTTTGACCCGAGTTAGCTTGTTCATGTAGTTCAAGTTCACAAAATAATTCATCTAGTCTAATAGTGGAAAGATCCTTGAAAATCTTATAGGCATCGACAATGGATGTCCATAAGGCATTCCTCGGAAATGCTTTAAGTGTATACCTAATTACATCCCTATTTTCTATTTGGTGTCCGATTAAATGTAAACCATTTAAAATATCTTTTATTCTTGTGTGAAGCTGACTAGCATTTTCATTTTCGTTCATTTTACAATTAAATAGTTTATTAAGTAACATATCCCTTTTAGCTATTCTAGTGTCATTTGTACCTTCTTGTAATTCGATTAATTTGTCCCATAATTCCTTAGAGTTTTCGAATGGACCCACCCTTTTGAGCTCTTCTTTGGTAAGTCTGCATTACAATTTGTTAAGCACCTTGTAATCAAACGTCCACGGTCCATTTCTCCGATTCTAACAACTCACCCGAGTCGTCTACAGGCAATACGAAACCTTTCCTAATAAAAAACCAGACCTCTAGGTCGGTTTTCAAGTAGCACTCTATTCGCCTTTTCAAATAGGAAAAGTCCTCTCCGTTGAAGAGAGGAGGGCGAACAGTGTTATACCCTTCTAAGTGCAACATTATTAAATTTTATTTAATTTAATTAAAATTCAAAATTATTCCTAGAGTTGTAAAAAAAATAATTCTAAATTCAATAATTAATAGAAATTATTTTAAGTGCGAAATTAAATAAAATTGTTCTAAACGTAGAAAATTAAATAGAATATTTTCTAAATACAAAATATTAATGAAAGATTTTCTAGATGCAGAATATTAACTAAAATATTTTCTAAATGTAGAATATTAAATAAAATATTTTCTAAATGAAGAATATTAACTAAAATATTTTTTAAATGCAGAATATTAATAAAAAATTATTCTAAAGCTCTCGATGGTGGTTTCACCAACTTCGGAGTACCCCCGCTCTGATACCAATTGTAGGATCGAGATGCTTTGAGAGAGGGGGATGAATCTCAGAACTTATAATTTTCTTATAATAATTTAAAGCTTATTTCAAAATATTTAAAGAGTATGCAGCGGAAATGAAATGAAATAGAGATAACTTCTTTTACTTGGTTCACAACCCTAACTGGGTTGCTACTCCAAGGCACGTAGCTCTTCTGAGAGCTACCTCAATGGGCAATTACTATATACTCTCCGACTGGAGAACTCTCGACTTTGGAGGGGTTCGCATTTTACAAATAATTAGAGAAAGGTAACACTCTACCTTCTCTTTTGAAATTGAGTACACAAAGCGAAAATAAATACAACCAAAAATTAGAGCTAAGCTATACCGACACTAATTGAAATATGGAGGTAGGCACGGAGTGTTGGATGTGCGTCTTTGCGATGAGTTGAAGCTCTAGTGGACGAGAATGAATTTTTAGCAGCACTTCGACGTAGTAGTAGTGTTCTAGTCAGAGTTGGTCGAGCACTTGTTTTATAAAGTTTTTCCAGTTGACTGGAATGCCCTCCAGTCGACTCCACATCAGCCCGTCGATATGGAACTTCTGGTCATCCAGTCGACTCCAGGTCCCCTGGCTCTGCATTGGGAAGTTTGGCTCTCCAGTCGATTGAAACTCTTTCCATCTGCGATGCTAGATCTTCGATCTATCACCAGCTAATCCTGCCAAGTGTGCATCCAGTCGACTGAGCTAATCCGAGTCGATTGAACTTCAGTCGACTGGAATCCATTCAGTCGAATGATCCCTACAAAATGAGATTAGCACACTTAGATAATATAACACAGGATATCAGTAGTAATACTTCTCGATCTTGACTTTTAAGTCCCACGCAAACTATCCGTCGGATCAACGCCTAGCTTTGTCCACCTACAGAGGACTCGACCTCACCTCTCCACTCAAGGCTTACCTACTGACTACCTACTAGACTTACCATTTTTGACATCCGATCTGACCCACCAAGGCTTCCACCAACTATCCGATCTACCTGACCCAGCTAGACTTTTTGCCGATTGTCTGGTCTTTTGATCCAACCGGTCTTCATGCCAAATGTCTGATCCGCATGACCCATCTGGACTTCATGCCTGGTGTCCGATCCTCTTGATTTGTCAAGTCAACTGCCTAGTATTCGGTCAACATGACCTACTAGGACTTCTTATTAAGTATGCACACCTAACACTAATATTAGAACACAAGTCCTAACTTTAACTATGGTTCATACATCAAAACCAAGGAGTGATACTCTCTGCATCAACATATAGGCCTAAGGACAACTCTAGGATTATTAGCTCCAAAACTATCCTACCTAAGGATAAGAAAAACCTAGGCAATGGCTCCAAGAAATCTAAACACATGCCTAAGAAGAAGAAGAATCAAGAAATAATGAAAAATCAAAAATGGAAAAATTAGAAGAAGAAAATCAAGTCTTGAAGACTTGATAAATTAGAAAAGACCCTTGGAAAGATGAAAAATTTGATTAAAGGGTTAAATTAACAAAATTTAGGTTTCGATAGGCAACATCTAGATAAGGACAAGAAAGGTTTGGGTTACAAGCCTAAGTCCAAGGGAAACATGCAAACCTACCATAGTGTTCCATTTAACTATGGAACTAAATACTAGGTCTAGGAAAGACAAGACTACAAGAGAAGTTATTCTCAGAGTTGACCATGGTAAGAGTCAAGTGACTAAGGTTTCAAGGAAACCTAGGAAAGGCACTAAAAAGGTTACAAGGAAAGATATCCCTAGAGCTAACCTTAAAGATACCATAATGACCAAGGCTTCCAAGCCTAAGAAGGTCATTAGAAAGGTACTAAGGAAAGTCATCCCTACTGAGTACCTTGTAAACCAAGGAGCTTCAATAGATATTGGATTTCTAGGAGCGTGATTCTTTAATGCTAGATGGATTTAGGGTGTGCCAACTTTGAATGGATGGGTAGTTAATTTAGCCATGGTAGAGTTGACACTTTAGAGCATTTTCAAGGTGATGTGATATCTTAGAAATGAGATAAGAAATTTATCCCAAAATATTTTAGGATGTGCCAATAGAAATTATGAAGCTTGAAATTTGATCATTATTGGCACAATTAAGTTAAAGTCAAGAATGTACCAAGATGGGGTTTTGGTACACTTGAGGGTTTTGGGAAGATGTAATTCTAGAAAATGACAAATTAGATTTTAAGACTTTGGTATTTCTATACTATTACATTATAATATTTGTCATGCTTTGATTGTCATATACCATGTCATGACATCATGCTTCATATGATCTTTTAAAATGTCATGATAGCACTTAGGTTGATAAATGTCATGTTAGTACCTAGGTTATGTTTTATTATGTCATGATATTATAAATCATTGGCAAATATTTTTAAATTATGCAAATCATATATGTCATGATCATAATTCATGCATTAGATTTATTAAAATTGAATTTAAGGACAAATGACATTATTTAATTTCCTAGATAAAGGAATCAAATGGATATGCCTAGATAATAATGCATGAACCCTTAGATTTAAAGAAAAATCAAACCCACATCTCACAAAGACCATAAGAAGACATGTTTGTGTATTGATACACCCTAGACATATGTGAAATGTTAAGAATATGAGTTATGTTCAATGTGCTTAATGATCTTCCTGGGTATGTGGCAGGTGCCCACCATTGCAACAAATTCATCGCCCTATGGATACTTCGAAAAGATATTTCATAACCTATCCTAGAATCTAAGTATATCTTTGGGATCATTCGTTAACTACAGTGATCTTCTTGGGTACATGATAGGTGCCCATTGTTGCAACAAGTTCATTGACCTACAAAAGATCCAAAAGATATTTTATACATAGATAGGTTTCCTTCAAGAATACATTAACCAAGAGTTGCCAAGATATCCGTCATTGTAGCAAAACTAAAGTCCTAAGATTTCCCCGTAAACTAGTTCTCTACTCATATCTCAAACCGTCTATTTTATCTCTTTTACTATTTTTCAACTATTTAATCTTCTAGATATATTTACTTGCAAAAAAACTAGTACTTGACAAAGTCTCTGTGGGATCGATATTTTATTACTTGGTGACGACTGTGTGGTTGCGGAATCGACACATCAATGGATCTTTAGGAACAAGTTGGATGACCAAGGTAAGATCACTAGAAACAAAGCTAGGTTAGTGGCACAAGGATTTAATCAAGTTAAAGGACTTGATTATGATGAGACTTATGCTCTGGTTGCTAGATTGGAGTCTATCCAAATCCTATTAGGGTATGCCGCTCACATGGATTCCAAACTCTATCAAATGAATGTGTAATCGTCATTCCTAAATGGGTTCATTAAGGAAGAGGTCTATGTAGAACAACCATTTGGGTTTGAAAATCTAGACTACCCAAACCATGTTTGTAAGCTTAAGAAAGCGTTATATGGTTTAAAACAAGCTCCCCGGGCTTGGTATGAGAGACTTTCTTCATTCCTCATCTCTAAGGACTTTAGAAGATGCCAAGTTGATCAAATCTTATTTTTAAAGTCAAAAGAAAAAAGACATCTTTGTTGCCCCAAGTGTATGTTGATGACATTATTTTTGGGTCAACAAATGATGAACTTCTCCAAGACTTCATTAGAAATATGAAAAATGAATTTGAAATGAGTCTAGTGGAAGAGTTGACCTTTTTCTTAGGCTTACAAGTTAAACAAACTAGTGGGGAAACCCATGTCTATCAAACCAAATATGTCAAGGAAATTATCAAGAAATTTGGTTTAGAAAATGTTAAGGTAGTGTCTACTCCCATGGCAACCAACACTAAGATAGACAATGATCAAGATGAAAATTTTGTTGATTCAAAACTTTATATGAGTATGATTTGTAGACTATTATACCTAACCACTAGTAGACCCGATATTTTATTTGTGGTAGATATGTGTGCAAGATACCAATCTTGTGACAAAGAGTCCCACTTGATAGCGGTCAAAAGAATTTTAAGGTATATCAACAGAACTCTTAATGTAGGTCTATGGTACCCTAGGACTCAAACCTTTGATTTGATTGGGTACACCAATTCTGATTATGTGGGTTGCAAATTGGATCGAAAAAGCACTAGTGGTGGATGCCAATTTCTTGGATCCTCCCTAGTGAGTTGGAGTAGTAGGAAGCAACCTTGTGTTGCTTTGTCGACAACCGAGGCCGAATATGTGTCCATGGGAGGTTTTATAACTCAATTACTTTGGATGAGGCATACTCTAGAGGATTATGAGCTACGCTACTCCACAGTCAAAGTTTATTGTGACAATGTGAGTACCATCAATTTGACCAAAAATTTTGTACATCACTCTAAGACCAAGCGCATTGAAGTGAAGCATCACTTCATTAGAGATCATGTGGCAAGAGGGGATATTGAATTTAATTACATTGAATCTAAGTCTAGCCTTGCTGACATTTTCACCAAGGCTCTCCCCCAAGCTGAATTTACATCACTTAGGAGAGAACTTGGTATGTGTTGTTGAATAATAGTATAGGTTTGCAAGATCCTATAGAAAATTCTAGGACTATACCTTAAAGCATCTCACAAAGCACCTAAGAATCCATGATTTTTGTATATAGCCACCTAGACATCATGTGAGATGTTAGGAAGATGCACTTGTTCATCATGATTGTTATGATGCATTACTATGAACTAAAGTGACATCTAGAGATATTAATCTTTAATTGGATCAATCATTGGGAAGGCTTGTGTACAATTGATATGCACATAGCTGTAAGAACATGGTTGGAAATGTCAAATAAAATAACTTTTAAACTGTATCTATCATGTTTTGAAAAACAATTTTTACTTACTAAGCAAAAGTGGTACAAAGTTTTGGAAAACCTTTAGAGCTTTTGCTAATTTTGAAGTTTATATCAATTCAAAATCTGGAAAAGATATATTTTTAAAATTATTTTTCCATGATAGAAATTCACTTGAAAAATGTCTAAAGCGAGCCTTGGAAAAGTCCAAGCGAGCCTTGGAAAAGGAGGAACCCAAAGCATGACGAAACCAAAGAAAGCTTTTGAAGGCAAGTGCAAGGATGAAAGAGTTGTGAACTCGGAGGGATCTTGGAGGCGCAAGACCGATGGAGAAGCTAGAAGGTTTAGTCTCGGCTTAGGTTGTGTTTTCAAGTATGAATTAGTCATACTTGAGGTGTACCAATCGACTGGTAGCTTATACCAGTCGATTAGTCTTGAGTGTTCAGTACTCGAGGGTCCAGAAGACTTGATCAATCGACTAGTATTATGACCCAGTCGACTGGGGTTATGACCTAGTTGACTGGTCTAGTAGTTGATTATGGGTCAACTGCTGAATATAAGCTCTGACAGTCGACTGGTGTTTGATACCAGTAGATTGGCATTAGTCAGTCAATTGCTAGTGTTTAGCAGTCGACTAGACTTAAGTGGATAGAGCATAGATTGTTTGCCAATCAATTGTCTACTGGAGCTAGACGACTGGTGACTTGAGCAGTTGATTATTGTTACGAGCAGTCGACTGATCGAGTGGTCATTGAGCTGTGATGATTGTAATTAAACTTCATCAGAAGCATTGGATTCGGTCAATAGTAGTAGCAGTCGACTATTGGTATGCAACAGTTGACTGGAGTCAGGCTCAACGGGCAAAAATGCCCAAGTTCTATAAGAAGGCCTTGGGGAGTTTGAGGATGGCTAGTGCTCTAATTCTAAATGTCCATACTAAACTCTCCAAGCCATTTCCTAAGCCCTCTAAGTTCTTAAGCTCTAAAACTCTTCCTTCTAAGCTTATTCTTCATCTTGTAAAAGGAAGAGTGTTCATTGTAAGAAAAGGTTTCTCCACCTTGGGTTCATCCAAAGGAGATCTTAGTGAAGGCTTGCAAAGGAGTGATCCACCTTTAGGATTGTCGTGGAGTAGGAGCGTCATCTCTGAACCATGTTAAACAATTGTGTTAGCGATTGATTTCTTTGTCTTTCATTATTAGCCTTCATTTTGTATTTTGCTTCCGCTAATCATTCTTGTAGAAATCAACGAAAGAGGCTATTCACCCCCCTCTAGCCATCCAAAGATCACTCTTCATGAAGAACATTATTCACCCCCCTCCTCTAGTGCGATGCCAAAGGTCCTAACAATTGGTATAAGAGCGAGGCCACTCATCAAGGACTAACCGCCGAAAGGAGCAAAGGTGAGGGGAAAAATAAAAAATGGAGCCAAGTGACGAATTCGGCTATAACACCCGGATTCCTCCACCATTAGACCAAGAAGATTTTTAGGCATGAAGAACGAGAATGGAGACATTCCTTATGATGGACATCAAGCAATGGTTCATCCTAATGGATTGGTTAGAAGCTCCTACAAATGACAAGGGCAAGCTCATCAATAGGAAGAGATAGACAGAAGAGCAAATCCAAGCCTTTGAGATAAATGAAAGGGTAACGAAAACCCTAATTAATTTAATCCCTAATGATGTTCTGTGTAAATTAGGTGATTTTAAGGTTGGCAAGGAGTTATGGAGCAAATTAACAAAATTTCACGAAGAACCCTCGCCGATTCAAATAGATGAAGAAGAAGCTAATGCAGAAGTGTCATCTTCCGAAAGGCTTGAGGATTCGAATGTTGAAAGATGTTCATCTTTCGAAGAAGAGGTAGAAGAGTTGGAGGAAGCCTCCACCTATAGGATTGATGAGGAGATTATATTCTCAACACCAGAGCAAGAAGAAGCCTCTACCTCTAGAAGAAATGAAGAACCTTCCCAAGCATCCTCTATACATAAGGAAAGTAATTCTAGCATGGTCAATAAAAATTAAAAACACATAACATGCTTTGAATGTAGGGAAGTTGGACACTACAAGAGTAAGTGTCCAAAAAGAGCCAAGATGAAGGCTCAAATAGCTCCAATGGTGAAAGAGAAGGCCAAGGAGATTAGTGCCCTCATCCAAAAAGGAAAGGATCACATTGTGTGCTTTGTGTGCAACAAAAGAGGTCACTATAGGAGCCAATGTCCAAGGGGAAGGCATCCTCGAAAAGACATGGTAGAGAGCTCGATTGTAGGGGGACCACCTAAGGCAAAGCCTAAGGTAACATTTAATAATGCAATTTCAATTATTAATGATAAGAAGTATGCTAGCAATGTAACACATTTTAATGCACTTAAAATTGTTCATCATGATAAAAGGCATATTAATAACAAATTTTGTTGTTTAGGTGCAAAATCTCATGAAAGTATAGGACCATTACCTCCAAAACTACATTACCTAATGAAACCATTAGAAAAGAGGAGAACAACCTAGGCATTAACCTTAAAAAGGATAAACACATGCCTAGAAAGAAGAATGTCTCAAGAAATAATGGAAAATCAAAAATGGAGAAATTAAAAGAAGAAAATCAAGTCTTGAGGAAGACCCTTGGAAAGATGACAAATTCAATTAAAGAGTCTAGTTGGCAAAATCTAGAATTTTGTAGACAAGGGTCACCTAAGTGTTATGTTTGAGAGGTATCCTAAGGCAATCACCTTATGGTTGTACTATTTATTTGATAAATAAAGATTTACTATTTGAGTACACATGTCATATGTGTTTGATTGGATCTTAAACTCATTTACTAAATGTCCGTGATATGATTCATAGCATGAGAGAACTTGTGGTTGGATCACAACTAGTGAGTATCTCTACATGTGTAATTATGAATATATAGAAATAATCCCTAGTCGATGAATTGATGAGTTCGGACATCATCGATTTTGGGAGACTAGCACGGGTTATACTCCTTGGTTTATCCAAGCAGCTGCTCCTCACTGGCTGGAGACATTGAGATATCAAGAGTTAAACGTGGATGCTAGTTATGGTAACTAGTTCATTGGAGTGACCTGCTGTAAGATTTCACATGGTTCTCTGCATATAAGATATGTTAGTGAAGTTCTTACTGTAGCTCGAGTGTGAGTTTCCTTCGACTTGAGGTATTCAAGTCATCTTGGTCATGGAGACTTATACTTTGACATCTTAGTCGATACATCTCTACAGAGGTGTGGGTACAAGATGATTGGTTATAAGTCGAAGTCCCCGAAGGTTATTGAATAGCCAACAAAGAATTAACCACTCCTTGCGAGGAGATGTATATCCTATGGCAACTCATCAAGATTGTTACTCAAAGTCTTTGGCCAAAGCATTACATGTCAAGAGTATGGTACTCTTGGATACATGTCGAAGTAATTAGAATCCACTGGACGAGGAAGTAAAACTTGGGCTAGGTGTGACGTAGTCAGCTTAGTGGGGATTGACACATAAACTATGTCCTGAACCAAGTGGGTATAAGATAACTAAAAGGAATGAGACATGATTCACTGTAGCTGCTGAAGGGTTCGGAAATGGTTTCGAGATCAACCGTTGATTTTTTGATTAGTTGGGGATCATTATGTACTACTAGGTGCCACTCATGATCATTCCATAATTAATGGTTAATTATGGACAACCAACATAAACCGATAACCTATTAGGTCACACGCACTACGAATCCTTTGAATAGACTTGAAACTAGTTTGAGAATTGGATTCTCAAGATCGAGAGTAATCAAGTTTGGTTGGACCAAACACATGACAAATATGGAAATATTTGTCAAGTCGGAAATACGAAAGGAGCACGTCTTAAGAAGACGGTGATAGGACCGGTAACTACGCAAGAGGGGGGAGATATATCATTTTTTTTATTTTTCTTTTGAAAACAGAGATAAATAAAACAATGCAGCAAAAACAAACAAAAACACGACAACACGATCACACACGATGCATCCGACTCACAAGCAACCAACACAAAAAAAATGACGTAGTCGATTTTACTTGGTTCACATCTCTCTCCTAGAGATTCTAATCCAAGGCCTACCTCTATCTTTTCTCTTCTTTGAAGAAAGACTTCAAGAGTGGAGAAACCTCTTAAACGATTTACAGTTTACAGATTCTAATGATATACTAATTAAGCACGGGAATCCAACTTGAATGAAAGAATGCAAATAGTAAACTTTACAGCAAACCAATGTTCTTGATCAAATTCTCCCAGTCTGCCTTTATCCTTGTTGAGAGCAGAGCAGCAACATGAATCCACGTTCTGGGAAGAAGGTGTAGCAGATCTTCCAGTGATCAGATGGGAGCAGAGGAATAGCAATTTTGATCGTGGTGTAAGCTTTCAAGATAAGCGCTTAGGGTTCAGCAAAAGGACAAAGAGGGCGTAACAATTCCAGAGGTTGATCGATCACGAGCAGAAAGAGAGAGCCAAGCACAAGAGCAGAGGTGAGCGCAGAGCAGGATGAAGAAGAACTCGATGTAGCATTCTCTCAAGTAGTTGATCTAGGGTTTTTCCTTCGCAAGAACACCTTTTAATCGGGCAAATTCAAACCTGTGGTCGAGATCTTGATCCAAGAAAAACAACCAAGCAATCAGATGAAAACACGTAAGTTGAAATGGATGAGATTTTGGCGGAATCGTTAATTTGCTTCCCCCCATTCGAGGTGTCAGTTGAGCCTGCCTTGCGTCTGTGCATTGCTCTAAAGGGCCAGTAGAGGTGTCGCCTCGATTGCATATGTCGAAACACCAGTTTATTCTGCAGCAGTTGAGGCGATAGTCGAGACTCCTTACTTCTATTCATTGTTGTCCAAGATCAGTCGAGGCGGCGCCTCGACTGCACCAGTCGAACCAAAAAATTTGTCTTGCATTAGTCGAGATGCCAGTTGAGCATGGCTCGCTTCAGACGCCTCGCTCGGGACGACCGAAGCACCGCCTTGATCGTGACTCATCCTCGTGATCGAGCTTTGCCTTTCACCGCTGATCGCTCAACAAGATCGGGCCGAGGTCTTTGCCGATCAGCTCCTTGATCGATCACCAAGGTGCCAACTCGATCGCAGTAAATGATAAGTGCTTCGACTAATGAATGCAGTAAGGGCAACAGTTGAGGTGTCAGCTCATTGTTGTCTTTAAGACTCATTGTTTCAGTCAGCTCTAAGACTGAAACATGCCTAGTAAAGACTCTACCTAGAGACCCTTTACTTGCCAAGACTCCAGGCATCAGCCATTCTTGGACTTCTCACCTTGCCACTCCCACAAGGAATTTCCCTATTGCCAAGAAATTAACCATCTTGGACTTTTCACCTTGCCACTGCTGCAAGGAATTTTCCAGCTGCCAAGGAATTTACCATCTTGGACTTTTCACCAAGGTCCACCCTTGGATTTCTCACTTGCTAAGGAATTACTCGTCTTGGACTTTTCACCAAGGTCTTCCCTTGATTTCTCAGACTTACTTAAACCTTTGTCAAACACCAAAATATAACTTTGAGCTTTCAGCTCCAACAGTCTCTCCCTTTTTGATGTTTGACAACCCGTTTAAGTTTAGGTCACTCTACCCACTTGACTGATCACATATTAGAGAATAGTTAGCCTTAAATCATGTCATGATAGTTTAATCAAGTCATGATAGTTTAACCTAAACTATAAACACTCTCACCTCCCCCTTTGGCAAACACTGAAAAAGGGTTTTGTAATCAAGGATATTAGATTAGAACATCGTACATCAAACTATGGTAGATCAGATCTCAATCAAGGTTATAGTTGCACACTTAAAACCCTCCCCCTTAATGTTGTCTGCATTTTTAATTTTAAGTTTTGAAATCACCTCCCTTTCCTAATCATTTTTATTGTAAGTTTACCAATGTTAAGCTTTCGCAAGCATTTTCTAGTGTTAGAAGTGGTAAAACCAACCTAAGATGATTAAAGTGGTCCAGTTGAGCCTTTGGTCGAGGCCTACTTGCTTCTGGAGGCATGCAGTCGAGGTCTACTCGACTCTGTGAGACTGTGATACAAGCAGTCGAGCCGCTAGTCGAGTTCCACTCGACTCTGTGTGAGCACGACATGAACAATCGAGTCCCTGGTCGAATTTCACTCGACTCTGTGAGCTATGCAACTAAGGCATTGAGGGTATCAGTCAAGGTTGCACCTCAACCAGAGGCTTAGTCGAGCTCCTAGTCGAGAACAACTCAATTCTGTGCAGTCTAAAATAGAGTCCAATGAGGCCAGCCGGCTCATTGCTTGATAAGAAATCATGCAATTTTCGACAACTTAAAATCATATTAAATTCCAAAAAATTCAATAAATCTTGAAATTTTCGTATAGAATTCTAACATCATACTTCTATGGAGAAAAATATGTGAAAATTAAAATATTCAGGATTTCTCCCGATCGATACACTTTCCAAACATTTCTGAAAATAGGTACCTTTAGTCCTTCTTTCTCCTTGTATCAACACCTCTAATAGTGATTCCTATCACTAGATAGAATTCACCATAGTGAAAAGAACATGTTTCAAAAACATTATAAGAGAGTGTCCTTAGGGTTGCAATTGTTTTAAAGGCTCCAACCAATTTTACTTGGTTGGAATGTCCAATTATGATCTTCGGACCAAATGCACATGAGTTACACATTGGTCTTCCCCATAATTGGTCAAATTAATGATCGCTATGTTGATAACCTCCTACCCAAGGGATGCAATGAGCATTTCGGGTAAATAGGTTATACCTAAACATCTCACCCCACCAACTAGCAATACAAAAATAGTTTTTGTTAACCTTATAGTTTGTGTGAGATGCTTCCCAAGTTATCCAGATTTCCCAATTTCTTGTTGTTATGGTGAGTTAGACCTTATGATCATGGAAGATTTAACCCTCACTTAGTGACACACATGCCTAATTCCCTTCTCAAATGACTAAATTCTTTTTCAGGGAGTGGTTTGGTGAAGATATCAGCTAAGTTAGATTTTTGACTCAACATAATTGAGTACAACATCTCCCCTAGCTACATGATCTCTAATGAAGTGATGTCTCACTTAAATGTGCTTCGTTCTAGAATGGTGGACAGGATTTTTTGTTAAATTGATAGTGCTCATGTTATCACACAACACTTGTACATTCTTGTCTGACAACCCATAGTCCTCCAATGTATGAATCATCCATAACAACTGTGACACTCTCCCCCATGGCTATGTACTCAGCCTCGGTGGTGGAGAGAGAAACACAATGTTGCTTCCGACTCAACCAACTCACTAGTGAAGAATCTAGGAACTAACACCCCCCACTAGTACTCTTCCTATCTAACTTACACCCAGCATAGTCAGAGTCAGTGTAGCCAACCAAATCAAATGATTCAGTGTGAGGGTACCACAAGCCAACCTTAATACTGCCTTTAAGATATCTCATTATTCTCTTCACAACACTTAGATGAGACTCCTTGGCACATGACTGATACCTAGCGCACACACCCACAACATATAAAATATTAGGTCGACTCGCTGTGAGATAAAGTAGACTACCTATCACACTTCTATAATATTTTAGATCCATAGATTTTCCTCCTTCATCACTTCCTAGATTTGTGTTTTGTTCCATGGGAGTAGATATCTCCTTTGAATTCTCCATATTAAATTTCTTTAGAAGATTCATGGCATACCTAGACTGATGAACATATATACCCTCCTTAGTTTGTTTAATATCAAGTCTAAAGAAGAATGTTAGTTCTCCCACAAGACTCATCTCAAATTCACTCTCCATGTGTCCTATAAACTCATTCAGATAATCCTTATTATTTGAGCCACAGATTATGTCATCGACATAAACCTGGGCCACAAAAATATTTTCACCATCTCTTTTCAGAAATAGTGTGGGATCTATCTGACCTCTTGTCAACCCTTTCTCTATAAGAAATGTGGACAGCCTTTCGTACCAAGCACGAGATGCTTGTTTCACCCCATAAAGAGTCTTTTTCAGTTTGTACATGTGGTTTGGAAACTCTATACTCTCAAATCCTAGTGGATGTTCAACATATACCTATTCCTTAATTACCCCATTCAAGAAGGTAGACTTCACATCCATTTGATCGAGTTTGAATCTTTTGTATGCAGCAAAAGCTAGCATAAGCCTTATGGACTCGAGTCGGGCTACTGGGGCATAGATCTCTTCATAATCTAGCCCCTCAATCTGATTATATCCTTTGCCAATTAACATTACCTTATTTCTAATTATTTCTCCCTTATGGTTCATCTTATTCTTAAACACCCATTTGGTGCCGATTATAGAAACTTTTTCTGGTCTCGGAACTAAGTCCCACACTTGACTTCTTTCGAATTGTCCTAGCTCATCCTGCATTGCTAAAACCCAATCAGAATCAAGCAAGGCTTCTTCTACTACCCTCGGTTCAATATCTGAGTTTAGTGCCACTTCAACTTTTTTATTCCTAAAGGATGATCTGGTCCTCACCCCTTGTTGAAGTTCTCCAATAATCTGACCTTGGGGATGACTACTAATTGTCCTAATAGATCTTGGTGCTTGAGATGTTTCAAGTACTTGGTCATTTGATACATCCTCAAGCAATGTCCCTTGTATCCTAGACTTTTCTTCATCAGACTCTATCTTCACTCCTACTTCAGTGTTTTCATGTAATCTAATCTTCTCCATTCCAAATTTAATTTCTTCATCAATATCACGAGTATCACCAGATTTTTCATCTTCCTCAAACACCACATTTTGTGATTCTTCTACTAATTTTGTCTTCTTGTTGTATACTCTATATGCCTTGCTAATAGAAGAATACCCTACAAGGATACCTTCATCAGCTTTAGCAGCAAACTTACCTAAATGATCTTTGGTATTTAGATGAACACCTTGCAGCCAAACACCCTAAGGTGCTTGACTATTGGTGGTTTCCCAAACCATAGTTCATGTGATGTTTTTCCTAGAAACCTATGTATCAACACCCTGTTCTGAACATAACAGATTGTGCTTATGGCTTCGGCCCACAAGTAGCTTGGAAGAGCATACTCATTGAGCATGCTTCTTGCTGCTTCTTGTAAGGCATGATTTTTCCTTTCTACAACACCATTTTGTTGGGGTGTTCTTGGAACAGAAAATTCATGTCTATACCCCCTTTCTAAACAATAGTCCTTAAACCAAGTATTTTGGAACTCCCCCCCCCCCCCCATGATCACTTCTAAGAGCTTTAATAGTTGTGTTTTTCTCATTCTCAACTCTTCTACTAAAAGAAATAAATATCTCTACTATTTCATCCTTATGTTTTAAGAAAAAGGTCCAAGAATATCTAGTAGTGTAATCATCAATAATAATCAAACAATATCTACTACCATTAAGTGATTTAACAGTGCTACAATCAAAAAGGACTAGATGTAACAAATCCAAAGCAGTAGAGGTACTTACAATATTCTTGGGCTTATGTGACGCCCTCTTTTGCTTACCTTTCTGACAGGCATCACACAACCTGTCTTTCTGGAGCTTTAGCAGTGGCAACCCCCTCACTAGTTTCTTTCCAGCTAGTCTCCTTAAGTTCTTCAGGTTGACATGTGCGAGCCTCCTATGCCACAGCCAAGATTCATCTGTTCTAGACATAAAACACTTGGTAGATACATTAGTAGCATTGTCAAAATACATGTAATATATATTTTCCTTCCTAACTCCTACTAACATGGTAACACCCGAAATATTGTGTTTCACTAGACACTGAGTTGAATTGAATTCAACTCTATATCCAGCATCACACAACTGACTTACACTTAACAGGTTAAAAGACATATTTTTAACAAGCAATACATTTCTAATCATCAAGTGTTCCGAGATACAAATATCCCCTACTCCTATAACCTTTAACCTACCACTATTACCAAATGAAACAGTACCTCTATTTTTATTCTGCACAGAAGAAAAAAGTGATAAGTCTCCGGTCATGTGTTTGGAGCATCCACTGTCTACAAACCAGGTTGATGGGCACTCCCCCTTAACCGATGCCTGCTAGACACGAAAGATAAAGGATTTCAAAACCCAAATATTGGGCCCATTAGCTTCCAAAACATATTTCCTAGGAATCCAAGCTTTAGTTGTTTTAGTCTTCCTACCAGAATCTCTAGAAAATAATGAAATGAAACTAAACTCTTTCTGTTTAGGTCTATAACCTATTCCATCTTTGTTATAAATAGCCCATTGTGATCCTAATATCATGTTCGAGGTCTGAGAACTAGAATTAAATTTCTCAAGTGTACACTTGAGATAATTCACCTATGCTTTTAGAGATTTGTTTTCATCCATAAGTTCTTCAATTTATGAAGTGTTAACACTAGTCTCTACCGCATACTCCTTATGGTTCTTTAATTGTCCTACTTTAGTCTTTAGCATTTTAACTTTAAACTTGGATTTTTCTAACATATCAGTTAAGTAGGCAATGGTCTTGTAGCAATCTACAAGTTCAGAGGTTACCTTATCATCATCCGAAGATGATGAGTTTGAGTCTGAGTCTGATTCTGTCCCGGAGTCCTCCAATTCCATTAGAGCAGTGTGTCGACCAGTCTTTTCCTCCTTGTCCTCTTCTGATGATCCAGATGAGGACTCATCCCATGTGGCTCTCAAAGCTTTCCTTCTCCTCCTCTTTTCTTCCTTCTTCTTGAGCCGAGGACATTCATTTCTGAAGTGCCCTTTCTTGCTGCACTCATAGCAAACAATGTTAGTTTTATCAACTGAATTGTCAACTTGCTTACCTTTCTTTTTATTAAATCTCCAATTCCTCCTCCTCATCCTTCTCATGAAATTGGCCACCTCGCTGGATGAAGACTCATCATCTCCATCAGATTTTGTGCTAGAGGAAGAGGATGACTCCTTCTTTCCTTCCTTGTTTTAATCACCTGCAAACAAAGCCATACCTTTCTCTTTTTGACCTTTATTAGCCTATTCATGTAATTCCATTTCACAAAACAACTCATCTATTTTAACGGTTGACAAGTCCCTTGATACCTTATATGCATCCACCATAGATGACCATAAGACATTTCGAGGGAAAGAACTTAAGTACGTACCTAACCAAATCCTGGTTCTCAATACTCTCTCCAATAGAGTGGAGACCATTCAACAACTCCTTGAATCTTCCATGAAGCTCATTGACAGATTTAGTGTCCTTCATAGAGAAATTCTAGAGTTGACTTAAGAACAAGTCCCTCTTGGCTATACGAGAGTCCCTAGTACCCTCGTGCAGCTCAAGTAGTTTGTTCCATAAGTCTTGCGCACTACTGAAAGGCCCAACTTTATTTAGTTGTTCCTTTGCCAGGCCGCACTATAAGGTTATAGTGGCTTTAGCATTAGCCTGTGCTTTGCGCTTTTGCTCATTCGTCCAATGAGCAGACCCTAAGACTTTACCAGTGTCATCTACTAGAGTAATGAAGCCCTCCATAACGGAGAACCACATTTCTATCTCAGTCATGAGATAGTACTCCATCCGACTCTTCCAGTATTAGAAGTTTGTTCCATCGAAAAATGGAGGTCGATTTGTGCTAAATCCCTCTTGCATGACTACTACTCTAAGGTTGTTAGACCCGGTAAATAGAGCCCTGGCTCTAATACCACTTGATAGGATCGGTAACTACGCAAGAGGGGGGAGATATATCATTTTTTTTATTTTTCTTTTGAAAATAGAGACAGATAAAACAACACAGTAGAAACAAACAAAAACACGACAACATGATCACACACTATGCAACCGACTCACAAGCAACCAACATAAAAAAACAACACAACCGATTTTACTTGGTTCACATATGTCTCCTAGAGTTGCTAATCCAAGGCCTACCTCTATCTTTTCTCCTCTTTGAAGAAAGACTTCAAGGGTGGAGAAAGCTCTTAAATGATCTACAGTTTACATATTCTAATGATATATGAATTAATCACAGGAATCTAACTTGAATGAAAGAATGCAAATAGTAAACTTTATAGCAAACCAATGTTCTAGATCAGATTCTCCCAACCTGCCTTTATCCTCATTGAGATCATAGCAGCAACATGAATCCACATTCTGGGAAGAAGGTGTAGCAGCTCTTCCAGTGATCAGACAGGAGCAGAGGAACAACAATTTTTTATCATGGTGTGAGCTTCCAAGAGCAGTGCTTAGGGTTCAGCAAAAGGACGAAGAGGGTGCAACAATTCCAGAGGTTGATCGATCATGAATAGAAAGAGAGAGTCAAGCACAAGAGAAGAGGTGAGCACAGAGCAAGATGAAGAAGAACTCGATGTAGTGTTCTCTCAAGCAGTTGATCTAGGGTTTTGCCTTCACAAGAACACCTTTTAATCGGCCAAATTCAAACCTATGGTATAGATCTTGATCCTAGCAAAATGGCCAAGCAATCAGATGAAAACACGTAAGTTGAAATGGATGAGAATTTGGTGGAATCGCTAATTTGCTTCCCTGCAGTCGAGGTGCCAGTCGAGCCCACTTTGCGTCTGTGCACTACTACAAAGGGCCAATTGAGGCGTCACCTCAATTGCATATGTCAAAACACTAGTTTATTCTACAGTAGTTGAGGCAATAATCTAGACGCCTTTCTTCTATTCACTGCTGCCCAAGATCAATCAAGGCACCGCCTCGACTGCACTAGTCGAACCAAAAAACTTGTCCTGCATCAGTCGAGGTGCCAGTTGAGCGTGGCTCACTTATGTACGCTTCTGTTCATGACCAATCGAGGCGCCACCTCGACTGTGACTCATCCTGCAATAGTCGAGCTTCGCCTATCACCGCTGACTACTCCACAAGATCAGTCGAGGTGCCGCCTCGACTGCTTCTTGACCAGTGCTTCGACTAATGAATGCAGTAAGGGCAACAATTGAGGTGTCAGCTCATTGTTGTCCTTAAGACCCATTGTTTCAGTCAGCTCTAAGACTGAAACAAGCCTAGTAAAGACTCTACCAAGAGACCCTTTACTTGCCAAGACTCCGGCCATCAACCATTCTTGGACTTCTCACCTTGCCACTCCCGCAAGGAATTTCCCTACTGCCAAGGAATTAATCATCTTGGACTTTTCACCTTGCCACTACCGCAAGGAATTTTTCAGCTGCCAAGGAATTTACCATCTTGGACTTTTCACCAAGGTCCACCCTTGGATTTCTCACTTGCCAAGGAATTACTCGTCTTGGACTTTTCACCAAGGTCCGCCCTTGGATTTCTCACACTTACTTAAACCTTTGTCAAACTCCAAAACATAACTTGGAGCTTTCAGCTCCAACAGATGGGTTGGGCCTTAAAAGGTTTAATTATAAACCAAACCCATTTAGTTTTAATTAAAAGGGTTCTCTTTTGGTTAAGGGCCCAATTAGGGTTTAATGGATGAGATTAAGCCTTAATGGTTATAAGCTTAGGGATTTGATCCACTAACCTATAACCCATTAGGATTAGTGCCTATATAAAGGGTTATAAAGGCTAAACCTAATGAATAGAAGCCCTTAAGGCCCTCTTCCTCAACCTAGCTAAACTCTCTACACTCTTCCTTCTTCTTTGCCACCGGCCCTAGCAAGGCTCCCTCTTGTTTAGGTCCGGCCAACTCCTCCCCATGGAAGTGGTGAACTCTAGCCAAGTCTTCCTCAAGGTAGATTGGCCATTGAGCCAAAGCTTAGAACAAAGGTTTCTTCCTTTGTGCCCTTGGCCGAACCTAGGAGAATTGGTGTTTAATGTTTCGTCGGCCATCAAGGAAACAAGGGTTGTTTCCACCTCTTTAGAGGCCAGACACTCTAGGTTTTAGGATTGTTTTTGTCGCTTATTGAAGATTCAAAAACAGTGGCTAATTCCGACACGAATCGACAACCTTACGAAGGTTGTTCAAGGACTCATTTGTGTCGCAAAATGAGTCGATGATTGCTCTCCGATCACCTAACCTTCTTTCTTCGTCTAGTAGCGAAGAGAAGATTTGACTCGTGGCTTTTAGAAGTCATCCCTCTGAAGATTCGGCATGGATACAAGTAGAGACGAAGCTCCGCAAGCGTCGTATGGTCGATGCCCTTCCGGCTTGCCATCATCTGAAAGGTATACCTAAAGTAAAATTTATTTTATTCTTGTTATATGTAAAAATTTATTTGGCAGATATGTCCTCACGTGTTGTAATCCTGCATGCATGGGTGTGAGTGTTGTAATAATTTAGAAAATTATTACGTTTTTCTTCCTCTACATTCGTTTGTGAAACGACAAAAACACATCTACGTGTCAGCCCTGATCCAATAGTGGTATCAGAGCTTTAAAACAGGCCTTTTACTAAGTCGTAGTTTGGCCCAGAGAATTATTTTGAAAACCTTCCTATCTTGGAAAATTTTCCATTTTTGGAAAGTTTTATAATTTGTTAGGAAAATATCCAGATTTGGAAAATTCAGAAATAATTTAGGAAATTATATTTCTAGAAATATTTGATCAAGAAATATTAATATGGAAAATGTTTCCTAATTAATTGGATTTTCTTGATGGGTATTTATTTCCTTAAATAAAGTATGTGATTAAATTTGAAATTGTTTCCTAATTTAATTATGGAATTTTAATTCATGGAAATAAATATTCTATAATATATTTTATTTCTAAAAAATATTTACCAAATAAGATATGAAATTATATTCGGGATTAATTCCCTATTTAATTAGAGAATCATGATTTATGGAAATCAAGATTCTAAATCATATTTTATTTCTAATATATATATTAGATAAAATATAATATTAAATTCGGATTTAAATCCTTATTTACTTAAAGAATCATGATTTATGAAATCTAGATTTTAAAATATATTTTATCTTTAATATATTTCCCAAACAAAAATATGAGATTAAATTTGAAAATTGTTTCCTAATTTAATCAAAGGAATATTGATTTAAGGAAATCAAATTCCTAAACATATTTTAATTCCAAAATAATATAATGACAACTATGACATAATCATGTCATATCATATGCCATGATTAGATGCATTTTGTCATGTGTGTGTTGTGACATGTCATCATATATGTCATGTGTACGATGTCATATAGGTAGAACATATGCATGAGGATGAGACCTAAAACCATTATACAAATTTTAAAGCTTACACATATCGTTAATATGGTAAGAACCAAAGTATAATTCCTTGTTTGAGTTGTTGGCCCAAGTCAAGCTCAACCTAAAATTAGATATGTTCGAACCATAGAGATATGATCTCATGATTAACGGGTTGGCTTTAACTTGAAGCATTGGCTTGTTGACCTAACGCCAAGGTCAATGTGGATAGAGGTGAAGTCAGGTGATATGCATTTGATGTATACTTGTTAATGTGTTAACAACCCGATGTTTATGAGAATATTCAAATAGTTGATAGCATAATGTGATAGTTACATATACGTGATATGTAATCAGTATACTTGATACCTACCACTATAGCTAAGAATGGCTTGTTGGCCTAACATCAAGGTTGTTCTTAACTATAGTGGATATCAACCCACTCAGAGAAAAACCTACAATCTCTCGAATTCAAAGTATGGGATCTTGAATTCGAAAAATGAGTGGGAGCCTAAGATGTAAATTGTTTACATATCAAATCATCTTTCTCACATTCTCGATTTTGTATTTCTAGGTTAATCATTTGATAATGTTGTCTGTTAATCTATGTTCAATTTTGGAATCGAACAAACTGACTGGGTCTAACTTCTTGGACTGACTTCGAAACATGAGAATCGTTCTCAAGGCCGAGAAGGTTGCTTATGTCCTTGAAGAGACTCTTCCCACCAGTCTTGACCATGATGCAACTCCGGACCAAATGTTGGCCCATCAGAAGCACACGATAGATTCTGAGCTTGTCAGTTGCATCATGCTAGCGACGATGACTCCTGAGCTGCAAAAGCAGCATGAGTATATGGATGCTTACACAATCATTTACCATCTTTGTGAACTCTTCGATGAGCAATCGAGATCCGAAAGGTTCAAGGTCTCAAAGCTTCTCTTTAGCTCGAAGATGGAGGAGGGTTCATCTGGAGTACAGTTTGTGTAGGGGATCGGTTGGCCGGCTAGAGGGGGGTGAATAGCCCTTTACGTTTGGATGCCGGTATTTGCTCGTCTACAAAACTAATTAGTGCAAGCGGAAGACTAATAAAGATAAGCAAATAGAAATACGAGAAAACAAACGCTAACAAAGAATGTAACGTGGTTCATGGCTACGCCGCTAATCCACGGTCCCCGATTCGTCCTCGGTGAATCACTCCGCTAAACCAATCCACTAAATGGTCTCTCCTTTGCACCAAGCTAGGTGGAGGTAACCTTTACAATCAAGATCACTCTTCTTACAAATAGAATGGAGTAAAAGCGAGTAAGAAGAGTTTAGAGCTTGTGGGGCACTAGGAAGATCACTTGGAGCATAAGCATTAGCCTCTCAAAGGCTTACACCCTCTCTTTTTATAGAGAGGGCTGATTTCTTCCCCCGCCATCACGATCCCGCGCCGATCACACTACAACGGCCTCCGAACACGCCGGATCCCGACCGCTAGTCCAACGGAACTCTTGGCAATGATCGATGGACCTCATCGGGCCGATCACGCTCCGTAGTCGACGCCTAATGGCTACGAACGATTCTCGCGGGTCAAAACCCTATTGACCGACCGGCCGATCGCGCCGATGGTCTTGGCAATGACCGCCCACGATGGGCGCCGATCACGCTGGCCAATCCAACCGGCCAGATATACCACTGAACTCACTGACAGAGCAATGACCGCCATGACATGGCAATGATCGTGTCGAAAACCCATCCGACACTTGGCCAAATGGCAGTCCCCGGGTTACAATCGCTCACTCTCATCTCTCGGAGTCCCTCGCCTTCGAAGTTCTCTTCGTTCTCGGCCACGTCCCTCGGCAGCATCAGGCGCACGGCTCTGCAATTCTCCTTCGCGTCTCTTGCCTCGAAGTCTACTTCCTCCGGCTTCACTCCAAGCTTCTCGTCCGGCGGTCCCTCGGATGCTCCAAGCGCACGGCTTCCGCAAAGCTATCCTTCACTGACTCAAGGCACGAGTCATGAGATGTGAAACTCGCCACGGCTCCATGTGCGAATTACTAAGTCCTGCACGACTTCAACGCACATATCAAATCAACATATCAAACTAACTTAAACCCTTTGCCACACCATCAAAACCATATTACGGCAAGAGATTGCCCTAACAGTTTGTACTGAAGATTAACGAGTACATCTAGCGGCCAGGATCACTAGGGTTTGTGATGGATCACGAATTAAGTATTGACTTAATTTTTCATAGTTTGTCCAAGAATTACTCACAATTTGTGATGAACTATCGAATGAGCAATCTTGAATCCACCATTCCCGAGCTGATCAATATGCTCAAGATTGTAGAACCTTCTGTGACTAAAGAAAAGAAGACGGTGATGTTGGTTGACTCCTCGAAGAAAGGTTCTAAGAGGAAGTCAAAGCAACAGCCAAAGGGGAAGAAGAAGGCCAAGACTGGAGAGTCATCTTTAAAGGGCACATGCCATCACTGTGGCAAGATGGGCCATTGGCGAAGGAAATATAAGATCTATCTTGAGTCCATGAAGAAGAAGCTGACATCTGATGCCCTATCCTCTTTAGGTATCTTCATTATTGACTATCATGCTATTTCCTTTGACACTTGGATATTGGATATCGAGTGTGGCTCACATATATGTAATGACATACAAGGGCTAAGGGATAGCAGAAGACTTGTCAAGGGAGAAGCGAATATGCGAGTCGGCAATGGAGCAAAGGTTGCAGCTATCATCGTTGGAACAAATTTGCTGAAGCTTCCTAGTGGACTTGTCTTAGAACTGGACAATTGTTATTTTGTTCTTGCATTAATAAAGAACATTATTTCTATTTCTTGTTTAAATAGAAAGGATTTCCATTTGACGTTTAGAAACAATTGTTGTTATATAACCTTGAATGGCGTTCTTTATGGCACCGGAACTTTATGCAAGGACATCTACGTGTTAGATACACCCAGTTACGGATTCAATATCGAAGCAAGCAGCAAGCATGCTCAAAAGGATGATCAGTTAACTTCTTACACATGGCATTGTCATCTTGACCATATAAGCAAGAAGTGTTAGGGCAATCAACCCAAGTATGGTTTGGTTTTGATGTGTGTGGAAAATGGTTTAAGTTAGGTTGTTTATGTGATTTGATGTGTGTATTTAAGTTGTGCAGGACTTAAGTGAACCACACATGGTTGACTTGATGAAAGCATTGGCGAGTTCACCATCTCATGGCTCGGGTCCTTGAGTCAGTGAAGGATGGCATTATGAAATTCATGCGCTTGGTGCATCTGAGAGACCATCGGATGAGAAGCATTGGATTGAGGCTAAAGGAAGCAGACTTTAGGGCGAGACGCGAAGGATAGAACTAGAGGAGCCATGAGCTTAGTGCATCCGAGGGACGTGGCCGGACGAAGAGAGCTTCGATGAGGGACTCCATGGGAAGATGAGAGATTAAGTGATTGTAACCTGGGATGGGGTAGCTCATAGATGAACTTGGCCGAATGGCTAAGTCAAGTGTCGAACGCTCAAACTTAGGTTTGAGGTTTTACCCGACAAGTCAGACGCTCAAAATTGTGTTTGAGGTTTTACCCAACAATTGGATAAGTCGGATGCTCAAACATGAGTTGAGGTTTCTATGTGATGAATGAAAGTGTCGGATGCTCAAACAAGAGGTTTGAGGTTTACCCGACCGTCGGATGCTCAAACAAGTATTTGTTTGAGGTTTTACCCAACACCAATTGACTATTATAGATAGCAGTCGACTGATCCAAGTTGAGAGCAATGGACTGGTGTTCGACTGATGGGTTTCTAGCCTAGCAGTCGACTATTAGGGTTTGGCAGTCGACTGTTGCACCATCAGTTGACTGCTAAGGGATGGCAGTCGACTGTTCAAGGGTGTTGCGGGCATAGAACCATTTTGAGTTGATGGATTGCTTCGAGCAATTGACTGATGGTTCGATCAGTCGACTGCTAGGGTCTGACAATCGACTGATGTGTTATCTATTGGATGGATGCCAACGTGGATGAAGTCATTGTGAGACAACGGCTACAGCAGCAATCAATTACTGGCATGCAGCAGTCGACTGCTGAATGCCCAACGGGAAGAATGGCTTTCTCTCTATAAGAGTAGGCCTTGGGTGCCTTGGGGAGGTTAATGCTTAACTCCCATTCATACTCCCAAGTACCCTAAACGTTTTCCACTCCTCTTCCTTGTGCTTACTTCTATTCTATTGTTAAAGGGAGTGAATTGTTGTAAAAAGATTACCTCCACCTTGTTTAAGCTAAAGGAGAGATTAGTGATTTGAGTTGGGGAGTGATTCACCTTACGAATTGTCCGTGGACTAGCGGCAAGGGTCGTGAACTACGTTACCTCGGCATGTTAGTGTTTGCTTCTTCTTCACTCTTTTGTATTGTTTTAATTGTCTTGTTTTAGTATTTTCGCTGCACTAATTACTCTTGTAGACGATTAAGATGCGAGCAATTTTCATCTACGACATTAGGGCTATTCAACCCTCTTCTTGTCGGGCCACGATCTGTTGGTGCAGGGGCACCAGATAATCAAACCTGTGTTTTGATTATGGCAAAGACATAAAGTTAAGTTTACATCGTTATCTCACGAGCTAAATCGAGTGTGCAGAAAAGTACTAAAGCTGGAGCTGAAGGCTAGCGACACCCGGAGGAAGCCGCAGTGGTCGGGCGACACTCGAGTGACTTCGGAGGGAGTTGAAGGAATCGAGTGGAAGGCCAGAAGCGAGAGCTACAAAGTAAGTATCGAGGTAAGCTCGTGTGAGTGAGAGATGGTAAGGTCGTGTCCTCTGTACGGGGATGACCGTAGGCGGCGATCCGACTAAGACTTCCTGTGGAAGTTCTAGGTCGAGATCGGACGGTTAGAAACCGTCGCATTTACTATTTTCCATGCTAACCTCTTACTGTAGGGAAGTGGCCAGGCTGGCAGTCGACTGCTAAACATTGAGCAGTCGACTGATGCTCATCAATCAATTGATGGGAGGCATCAAGCAACTGATGGCGACGAATCAGCCTTTGTGCAAGGTCAAAACGGATAAGGTTTGACGCGGCCACTTCGCGATAAAATTTGGTACAACTTCATGATTTGTTCCAAAAGATGAGGAGACATATTCAGAGGCCAAACTCTATAAAAGGAGGGGAGGATTCGAACTCCAAATATCATCAAGATTATTCTTAAGTGCTCCTACAACGCTAAAGCTCCAACACCGTCATAACGCTGACGTGACGCCAAGCTTTCACCTTCTTCATCGGCAGTAGCAACAAGTAACATATTTTGTTATTGTATTCTTTGTTTTTATTCGTAACAAGGTGAGGTAGGCTTGTTGACTCATCCTTGTACTTTCGGTTTTGTGATCGTTGTCTCCTACCTCCAACGAGGAGGAGACGTTATAGTGTTTTGCCCTCCGTACGCGGTCTAGGACTGTTAGGGCCTTGGAGTAGCAACCGCTGGGTTGTGAACCAAGTAAAAATAAATGTGTCTTTTTATTTTTTTACTGTGCTTACTCGTATATTGAACGAACGAAATAAAAGATTTATGCTCGCTATTCACCCCCCCCCCCCCCACTCTAGAGACGCTGCTCGATCCAACACGATCCTCCAACAAGTGGTATCAGAGCAAGGAGATTATCACCGGACTCACTGCCGCAACAATCAACGAAATGGCCGGCTCCAACATCCATCCACCCAAATTCGAAGGCGACTTCTCTTGGTGGAAGAAATGGATGGAGGTATTCTTCGAAATGGATTTTGAAATAATTTTAATCATGAAAAATGGATTCAAAGTTCCTAGGTATGAAGAAGGGGAGTCATTGGAGAAATCAAGATGGTCAAAGAAGCAAAGAGAGGAACACCTTGCAAATTTAAAAGTCAAGCACCATCTCTACAATGTGCTTCCTCAACAAGAGATTAATAGGATTGGCGAGTGCTCAAGTTCCAAAGAAATGTGGGAGAAACTAGTGGAGCTTCATGAAGGCACCTCCGAAGCAAAACCCGCAAGAAGGGACCTTCTCTAATCTCAATTGAACAATATCAAGTTAGATAAAGGGGAGAAGGTATTATCTCTACACTCTCGTTTTAAAGAAATCATTAATGGTTTATCAAGTGTAGGAGAAAAGCTTTCAAATCGGGATATGATCATGAAAGCGATAGACGCATTTCCTCGGTCATCTAAGTGGAGCTCCATGGTAGATTCATTCTACATCTCAAAGAATCTAGAGGTAAGTACTCTAGAAGAATTCTTTTCTATCATAGAATTACATAAAACTAGGCTTGAAGGAATAGTTGAAGATCCAATCAAGCAATCAAGGGGAGTAGCATTAGTGGCCGACAAAGGAAAGAAGAAGGAGACTCCACCCTTCTCATCCGATGACGAATCTTCTGTTGGGATGTATACTGAAAGCCTAGCTCTTTTGTATGAATATTTTATTTTGAAATAAGAATCACATGATCATTGTTTGCACTTTATATTTATATATGTGCATATTGTCTAATACTTTACATTGTAGATAATATGGTGCTTGGGTGTGGCACAGAAGATCATGTTATCAGTCCCTTGTAGAGTATAAGTAGAGGCTCACAACCAAGATGGTTTTGGACAAACCATTGGCATGGTTGTAGTGTAGTTTGGTATTGTTTTGTCTTGAACATAAAGTTACACTAGTACACTTAGGTGTATTGAGCAGGACCGACATAGAGGTGATTCAATTTGTTGCTGACTACATAATTGAATCAGACCTCGGATATTATGTTGTACATGCTCTTAATCCTGATATAATAACGGACACATGTACTTAGTATTTATTTCTTTGATTTACCAGAGGGTGAGATTTCTATGGATTAAATCAATATGCCCGGTAAGATGGGAAATGATATTATTTACATGGTGTGCCGTTGATTATAGGAGGAATCCGTGTCCTATGTATTAGGTTGATGATGTCCCCTTGAGGAGCTCATAAGGTTCATCATGTAAACCCTGCAGATTGACTTAGTCAACATGATGATAAGGTTGAGTGGTACTACTCGAGGAGTTAGATGTTAATTAATTGATGGTCAGTAAATCAATTAATTGACCGACATTCGATATCTTAAACATGGGGAGATGGATGTACAAATAATATATGGAGCTCATATTAATTTATGGGGGTTGGTGAGGTAGTTCGATGATGATCCTCTAGTGGAATGGAACATCATTGATGGATCAAGTTTGTGTGGTTCCGATCCATCGGGTGGCCAAGATCCAACTCCTCCTCATGGTCCCTATCGTAGCCTAATATAAACCTCATGAACTCTAGATCAAATGATGGAAAACAAATCTCTAGATCCGACGGTTGGGATTAAATTCCTAGAACCGATGGTTGAGATTAAATCTCTAGATCCGACGGTTGGGATTAAAACCCTAGAACCGACGGTGGAGATTAAACCAAGGCCTAAACCTAACTCTATATATATATAGGCTTAAGGTGGGCGGCAAAGGTGTGGGTGATGGATGGTTTAGGGGATTAGGGTTTGCTTCCTTTGGAGGCTAGGAACCCTAGTTGGTTTAGATTATTTTGGGCGGCTAGGGTTTGGGAGATAGGCATGGGGCGACAACAATTGGAAGAAGAGTTTCTTCTTCTTCCTAATGCATGGCCGGTCCCTTCCTTCTACCTCTCTACCTTGGTTGGTCCACATTCTATTCTTCTATCCCCTCTTCCATGGCCGGCGCATAGTTGATGGAGTTGGATGGCTTGGGTGGCAAGAAACCCTAAGGAGGAAACCCTAATTAGGGTTTGGCTCCTTTTGGGTTGGGCGGCCAAAGTTTTGGAAGGAGGGTAGGCGGCATCTTGTGGAAGAGTTCTTCTTCTTCCTAGGAAAGGTGGCCGGTTTAGATCTCCTCCTTCCACCTTGGTTGGGCGGCAAGAAGACCTAAGGAGGAAACCCTAATTAGGGTTTGGCTCCTATGGTTGGGCGGCTAGGGTATGCAAGGAAGGTGGGCGGAAACTATAGGAGAGGAGCTCTTCCTCTTCCTAGGTTGTGGCCAGCTCCTTCCTCTATTCCCTCCACCGTGGCCGGCGCCCAACATATTCCCTTTCTCCTCTTCACTCCATCTTGGCCGGCGGCACCAAAACTAGGGTTTGTCCCTAGTTCGGTTCCTTGGTTGTTTCCATTATGTTCTCTCTATTCTTGAGGCCAGCGGCATCAATCCTTTGTGGATTGGTGGTTGGCTCAAGCAAGAAGGGAAAGAGAGTTCTTCTTTCTTTGGATTGAAGAAGATCTAGGAAACTTCAACTTGTGGAGGATCTTCGCCCACACGAAGTCTACAAGGAGGTTAGGACATACGATAGAAGATCAAGAGGTATAAAAGTTTTACAACTTTTATTATTGTTCTTTGCATGTTCTTATTGATATGCTAGCTTATGTTCTTTATGTTAGTATATGTTGATTATACTAGTTTACATTTGTATGTATTAGTATAATCATGGACCCCGAATAAGAAACACAAAAACCGGCGATCCGTCCGTCATCTCTTCCGCGGCTAATCAACTAGAAGAGTTGTGTTGCTTGAACAACTAGTTTGTTCAAGCGACCACTCAAGTTGTTAGCACGACGACGAATTGGTTGTGCTAAGGAAACTCATCCCATCTGGATTACTTTTCATTAGTGAAAATTTTAATCCGGGGACATGGGAGCCGATGAGCATCCGAGGAATAGCACATCGCCAACATCTTCCTCATCAATGAATAGCAATGAAGAGGCTTATATGGTAAGTAAGGTAAGGTGTATTTTAAAGAATTTTAAATTTAACAAGTCTCATGATAGGAGAAGGAGAACTAGGAAGGCAATTTGCTACAATTGCCAAGGAGAGGGGCACATGAGAGATGAATGCCCCTTATTGAACAAGAGCAAGGAAGAAAGAAAGAAAAATGACAAGAAGAAAGAAGGGAAGAAGAAAGAAGAAAAGAAGTCAAAGGAGAAGGAGAAGAAGTCAAAGCCTCGGAACTTAAAAGCTACATGGGATGATCCATCATCATCATCGGAAGAAGAAGAGATCATCTTCCATTTTGCATTAATGGGAATAGATGACGTAGCTTCCACCTCTTCCGAACAAGAAGGAAGTACAAGTGAGGAGGAGAGCTCAAGTGTAGGGGGAGCTTCAATCTCGGAATCGGAAGAAGGAGATTGGGTAAGTAAGGTAAATAAACTATTCTCCCATGATGTCATTTCAATGATTACTAGTTTAACTAAGGACTTGTTTAAAATGAAAAAGAAAAATAAATTCATGCTTGATGAAATTAAAAAACTAGAAGAAAAAACTCAAAAATGCATGCTCACATGATGATTCTATCTCTTCTAGTAGTAATGATGCATGCTTAGAAGAAAATAAGATTCTAAGGGAAAAGGTAGATTTCCTTACTAAGGCCCTTGAGAAATTCACAATTGGCTCTAACACATTGAATATGATTATTGGGAGCCAAAGAGCGAGCTTTAACAAAAAGGGCCTGGATATAAGGGATCTAGGAATGAGAAAGCCTATCATTGTTTAATTGCTAGAGGTCAATCTAAAACAACAATGGTAGCTAGGAAATGGATCCCAAAGGAGTACTTGGTGAACCCTATTGGAAAGAACTTATTTTGGGTTCCCAAGTCAATCCTCAAGGGTTAGAGAAATCTAGGATAGTCAACCATACTTGAATATTTTTCATATCATATTATGTGGTTGACTTATTATGATCATGGTGGATGATTTGGGTAATTATGTTTGAATCATGATTTGTGATACTTGAGGATAATACTTGTTTTATGATCATGATGGGTGTTTTTGATAATACTTAACCTTGGTAGAAATTACATGAAATTTATGGTTAAGTATAAATACCTTAGTTACATCTCACATTCACCATAAGACAAACTTGATTGAAAACATAGCAATGGGTGAGATGTTAGATTGATACAAGTGTTTCACTAAAGCTTATGGCATTTAGATGGGTCACTTAGAGTATCATGACATAGCAATCATAGACCAACCATGGGGAAAGCTTATGTTTAATCCATGGACATATTTCCCAAAGATCATGGTTGGATATTTTAAATATTTTAAAATCATTTCATGTTTTATAAACTGTGGGTTCATGTTTTGAAACATTCTAAGGCAAAACTAGGCTTTCAAGTTGATAAAAATTTGAGTCATTTTCAAACTTTTGAGATTTTACCTTATTTTTAAAAATTGATTGAATTTTTATGAAAATTTATTTTTCATTGATAAAGGGACTCATAAGAAATGTGTTCTCCAAATTTCATGATTTTTCGAATTTTTTGGAATTTTTAATTCATTTTTGAATTTGGGTTTAGAAATTAGAAATCAGAGGTTTTAGGTGCCAGTCGACTGTTGGTTTGACGGAGTCGAATGATGTACTATCCACGAGCACAGTAACCTGTTCTAAATGGGTTTTCAAATTGTTTTGGTATTTTTCTTCCCTTGTATAGTGATGTCATGTAATATGACATATGTTTGATGTTTTTGATGGTGTCAAAGGGGGGAAAATGGTAGTGTTTAAGTGAATCATGCTAGGGGGAGAATTAGCATATGTTATGGGGGAGTTGCATGCATTAAGGGGGAGTGTTTTGATACTCATGTTATGTTTACATGTTTTCCTTGCCTTAGTGTTTTGTTAATATTTTCCCTAACTTAAACATGTTACCACATATCAAAAAGGGGGAGATTGTTAGGGCAATCAACCCAAGTATGGTTTGGTTTTGATGTATGTGGCAAAGGGTTTAAGTTAGGTTGTTTATGTGATTTAATGTGTGTGTTTAAGTTGTACAGGACTTAAGTGAATCACACATGGTTGACTTGATGAAAGCATTGGCGAGTTCACCATCTCATGGCTCGGGTCCTTGAGTAAGTGAAGGATGGCATTACGGAAGTCGTGCGCTTAGTGCATCCGAGAGATCGCCGGACGAGGAGCATTGGAGTAAAGCCAAAGGAAGTAGACTTCAGGGCGTGATGTAAAGGATGGCACTGGAGGAGCCACGGGCTTAGTGCATCTGAGGGACGTGGCTGGACGAAGAGAGCTTCGGTGAGGGACTCCATGGGAAGATGAGAGATTGAGCGATTGTAACCCGGGATGGGGTAGCTCATAGGTGAACTTGGCCGAATGGCTAAGTCAAGTATCGGACGCTCAAACTTAGGTTTGAGGTTTTACTTGACAAGTCGAATGCTTAAACTTGTGTTTGAGGTTTTACCCGACAATTGGATAAGTCGAATGCTAAAACATGAGTTTGAGGTTTCTACCCGACGAATGGAAGTGTCGGATGCTCAAACAAAAGGTTTGAGGTTTACCCGACCGTCGGATGCTCAAACAAGTGTTTGTTTGAGGTTTTACCCGACACCAATCGACTGTTATAGATAGCAGTCGATTGATCCAAGTCGAGAGTAATCGATTGGTGTTCGACTGATGGGTTTCTAGCTCAACAGTCGACTGCTAGGGTTTGGCAGTCGACTACTGCACCATCAGTCGACTGCTAAAGGACGGTAGTCGACTGTTCAAGGGTGTCACGGATACATAACCATTTTGAGTCGACTGATTGCTTAGAGCAATCGACTAATGGTTCGATCAGTCGACTGCTAGGGGTTGGCAGTTGTAACGCCCGCCCTTATCTGCTCTCAGGGCGGCGCTACTTTTTTTTTTATATATAACATAACTTATATGGATCATTTCACAATCTACATAATCAAACATGTTATCATATCATAAATCTTCTTTTATAGCATGCATCACATATCATAGACCTAATTAGCATGTTAACATATCATAACTTCTTTTATAACATGCATTACATATCATAATCATAATTAGCATGTTAACATATCATAACTTCTTTTATAACATGCATCACATATCATAATCATAATTAGCATGTTACCACATCATATCTCATTTTATAACATGCATAACATAAAGATTAGAGAATGTAACTATTATTAACACGATCCATTCATGAGTTCTAACATATCAAACTTTCATAAGTAAGGTGAATAATAACATAAACTAAGCAACATCCAACATGGTACTAATAAATCACAAGTCATAAAAGCGGAAGCAAATGTCTTAAGTTGTTCATTGAGCATATAAATAAAAGCAGAGAGTAATAGGGTCTTTTTCCACTATGCCACTATCACACTGTTAGTAATATATGAGAGATGTCCTAAGGCAATCGCCTTATGTATGAACCATTTATATGATAAATGAAGATTCACTATTTGAGTATACATGTTTTATGTATTTGATTGGATCTTAAACTCATTTACTGAATGTCCACGATACGATTCACAGCATGAGAGAATTTGTGATTGGATCACAACTAGTGAGTATCTCTACATGTGTAATTGTGATGTATCGAAATTATCCCTAGTCGATGAATTGATGGATTTGGATACCATCAATTCTGTCGAGGCTAGCACGAGGTATACTCCTTGGTGTATCCAAGCAGCTGATTCTCACTGGCTGGAGACATAGTGATGTCCGGAGTTAATCGTGGATGCTAGTTATGGTAACTAGTTCATTGGAGTGACCAGCCGTAAGACTTCATATGGTTCTCTGCATATATAGATATGTCAATGAAGTTCTTCTGTGGCTTAAGTGCGATGTTCCTTTGACTTGCGGTATTCAAGTCATCTTGATCATGGAGACTTATGCTTTGACATCTTAAGCAAACATCTCTAAGGAGATGTGGACCCGGGATGATTGGGTATAAGTCGAAGTGATCCAAGGTGTTTGAATAGCCTATAAAGGATTCACCACTCCTTGCGAGGAGATGTATATCCATGGCCTATCGTCGGATTGTTACTAAAGTCTTTGGCCAAAGCATTACATGTTTAGAGTAAGGTACTCTTCGATACATGTGGAGTAACTAGAATCCGTAGGACGAGGAAATAATACTTGGGCTAGGTGTGACGTAGTCAGCCTAGTGGGTACTGACACAATAGACCATGTCCTGAACCAAGTGGGTATAAGATGAGTGAAGGGAATGGGGCACGAATCATTCGAGCTGCTGAAGGGTTTCAGAAATAGTTCTGGATCAACCGTTGATCTTTTCGGTTAATTGGGGATCATGATGTACTGCTAGGTGCCACTCATGATCGTTCTATAATTAATGGTTAATTATAGACGGCCAACATAAACCGAGAACCTATTTGGTCACACGCACAACGAGCGTAATCCAAAGGATTTAAAACGAGCTTGAGAATGGGATTATCAGACCGAGAGAAACTAGGTTTGGTTGGACCAAACATAAAGCGAGCATGAAATCGTTTCAGTCGCAATGGAAGCGTGGATGGGCCGTGTCTTATGAAGACATAATGGATGAACCAAAATGGTTTGGTTCTAATCCAATGGAGGAGAATAAACCAAAGGTTTTGATTTATTTTAAATGAATGAACCAAAAGTTGGTTCAGTTCGTTTTAACTTAAAATAAACCATCATGGTTTGGTTTATTTTAACTTATCTTAATGGAGCGGGTTAACGGGCCTAATGGTTATGATCCAATAACCATTAAGAGAATTAGTTCTCTATAAAAGAGGGCTTAATGGATAATTAAGCCCTAATCCAAAAACCCTAGTTGGAGTTGCCGCCCAACCTAGTGTTGCCGCCCAAGCTCCTTGGCCGCCCAACCCCCTTGTACCGGCGTCCAGCTCCTTGCCGGCGACCAAGCTTCAGCCGGTGATCCTCCGGCGACCCTCCGGTGATCTTCCTAGGCCTCGGTGAAAAGGTGAGCACTTGGCTTCCTTGTTTTGGCCGGCGCCTACTCCTCCACCAAGCTGTCCAGTTTTCTGGACAGCTTCTTCTCCTCTCGTCGGAGTGTCGTTTGGACGACGGTTAGAGCTCCGACAGCGGATAACTTACCGGGGATTCGATCTCCGGTAATCCTCTGAGGTGGAGGACGAAGGATTCGTCAATCGGTTGACGAATACCTCTCCGGAGAAGCGAGTTTTGAGGACTCGTTTTGGATCCGAATTTGGATTCGGATCGTGATCATCTCTCGATCATGTCGTCTTCAACACGAGGCTAGTAACCCGTACGAAGACGAAGCTCGTGGCTTAGCGAAGTCATCCCGAGGAACTCGGCGTGGATACGGATAGAGACGATTCTAGCGTGGATCGTTCTGGTTGATGCCGTTCCCGCTACACGTCATACGAAAGGTATAACGTAGATAAATTTCCTTTTATTGCAAATTTAAATTTACGGTTATGTCTACACTTGTTGTAATATGCATGCGTGTGTTGTGTGTGTTGTAATAAATAGGAGTATTTATTATTTTTATTGCTTCCGCTGTGTTCATATTTACGAAACATGATCGAACACACACACGCCGCGGTGCCGAAAACCCAACAGTGGTATCAGAGCCCAGGTTGTTTTTCGACATAATCGTAAAATGGTTTTGCGATAGTCATAATGTATTTCTGGAAATTTTCTAATTTTGGAAATTTAGAAGTATTTATGGAAATTTTTCAATTTTGGAAAGTCTAGAAGTATTTATGGAAATCTTCCACTTTTGGAAAGTTGGAAGTATTTATGGAAATTGATATTTTCATAAATAAAATATTTGATTAGATTCTGGAAATTTGTTTCCTAATTTAATCATGATTTGATTTGGGAAATCAAATCTTAAAATATTTTATTTCCATAAGTAGTTTCAATGATTTAGGAAATTGGTTTCCTAAATAGATTTTCCTTAATCAAATAATTCAATGAATAAAATATGTGATTAGATTTGGAAATTTGTTTCCTAATTTAATTATGATTTGATTTGGAGGATCAAATCTTAAACATATTTTATTTCCATAAATAGTTATGACATATAAGGAAATATATACATGACATAATTGTATGCCATGTAATTGCATTAGATGCATAACATTATGCCATGCGTGTCGTGACATGTAGATGTATGTCATGTATGTCATGTCATGTAGATAATAGTTATTTGCATGCAAAGAGGATGAGACATAAAAACCCTTAAACAATATTAAAGCCTACACCTTCCATTAATATGGTTAGAACCAGAGTTCCGTTTCTTGTTTGGGTTGTTGGACTCTCTCCAAGCCCGGCTCGAACCCGAATATGTTCAAACCATGGAATAGTTTAATACTAATATGGTAAGAGTCAGAGGTCAATCGTTAGCTTTGGTTGTTGGACTCTCTCCAAGCTGGGCTAATTGGTTGAATGCGCTCTAACCATATTAAAACTATGTCCCGATTAATGGGTTGGCTTTAACCTGGAGCATCGGCTTGTTGAACTCTCTCCAAGGTCGATGTAAAGGGAGGTGAAGTTGGGTGCTATGCATATGATGCATACTTGTTAATGTGTTAACAACCCGATGTATGTGTGAACATTCAATTAGTTGATAGCACATTGTGATAGTTGCATATACGTGATATGTAATCGGTATAGAAGATACCTACCGTTGTAGTTATGAATGGCTTGTTGGACTCTCTCCAAGGTTGTTCATAACTATGATGGATATCAGCCCATTCGGAGATGGACCTACGATCTCCTGAAGTGATTTTGGGGTTTTTGAAATTCGAAAAATGAATGGGATTTATAAATGTATATTGATGCATTTTAAAATCATCTTTCTCATATATGCTCGTTTTGTATTTCTAGGTCAATAAATTGATCATGACGTCTTTGAATTTGCGCACTATTTTGGATTCGAACAAACTGACTGGGCCTAACTTCTTGGACTGGCTTAGAAACCTGAGAATTGTTCTCAAGGCGGAAAAGCTTGCATATGTCCTTGAAGAGCCTCTTCCTGACCGTCCTAAGGACGATGCAACCTGCACTCAAATGTTGGTCTATCGAAGCATGGGCGATTCGAGCCGGCGAGTTGCATCATGCTAGCGGCGATGGTACCGAGCCGCAAAGCAGCATGAGCATATGGATGCTAATACTATGGTCTTCCATCTTCATGAGTTGTTCGATGAGCAAGCGAGATCCGAAAGGTTCGAGGTCTCTAGGCTCCTCTTCACCACGAAGATGCAAGAAGGTTCATCTGTAGTGCAGTTTGTGCTAAAGATGAACGGGTACATCGAGCGGCTAGCTACCCTCGGTTTGTGATGGATCATGAGTTAAGTATTGACTTAATTCTACATTGTTTGCCCAAGAGTTTCTCACAATTTGTGATGAACTATCGGATGAACAAATTGGAATCCACCATTCCCGAGCTCCTCAATATGCTGAAGACTGTGGAGCCTTCTGTGAAGCATGAGGAGAAGGCGGTTCTGTTAGTTGATTCCTCAAAGAAAGGTTCTAAGAGGAAGGCAAAAGAACAGAAGAAAGGAAAGAACAAAAAGGCAAAGAAGGCGGAACCAGCGCAAAAGTGCACTTGCCATCACTGTGGCAAGGAAGGCCACTGGCGAAGAAACTGCAAGATTTATCTTGAGTCCATGAAGAAGAAGAAGGCATCCGATGCCCCATCCTCTTCAGGTATCTTCGTTATTGATTGTCATTCTATTTCCTTTGACACTTGGGTATTGGATTTTGGGTGTGGCTCATATATATGTAATGACATCTGAGGGGCTAAGGAATAGAAGAAGACTTGTCGGAGGAGTCAAATTTGCGAGTTGGCAATGGAGCAAAGGTTGCTGCGATGCGCCATCGGAACTTATTTCTTTGAAGCTCCTAGTGGACTAGTCTTAGAACTGGACAATTGCTATTATGTTCCTTCTCTAATAAAGAACATTGTTTCTATTTCCTGTTTAAATAGAAATGGTTTCCATTTGACGTTTAGTAACAATTGTTGTTATATAACTTTCAATGGCGTACTTTATGGAACTGGAACCTTGAGTAATGGCATTTATACGTTGGACGTATCCAGTGACATTTTCAATATCGAAGCGAGCAACACGCGTGCTCGAAAGGATAATCAAATAGACTCCTATATGTGGCATTGTCGTCTTTGCCATATAAGCAAGAAACGCATGTCCGAATTACACCGATGTGGAATTCTGGAATCGTTTGAATTGGATTCATACGATACATGCGAATCATGCTTAAAAGGCAAGATGACTAAGTTACCTTTCTTTGGAAAAGGTGAGCAGTGGGAGAGTTACTAGGTCTAATACATCTTGATGTATGTGGACCTATGTCAACTCAAGCATTAGGAGGCTATAGCTACTTCATTACCTTCACCGATGATCACTCACGGTTTGGGTATGTGTTCTTGATGAAACACAAGTCTGAAGCCTTTGAAAGGTTCAAAGAATTCAGAAATGAAGTAGAGAAACAACATGACAAGAGTATTAAAATACTTCGATCGGATCGAGGTGGTGAATACTTAAGTCAAGAGTTTCTTGATTATCTAAGAGACAATGGCATATTGTCTTAATGGACTCCGCCCTATACACCACAGCATAATGGTGTATCTGAGAGGCGTAACCGGACCTTGTTGGACATGGTCAGGTCAATGATGAATCATGCAACTCTTCCCAAGTCCTTTTGGGGCTATGCACTTCAGACAGCTGTTTACTTGTTAAACAGAATGCCTACCAAGGTAGTCTCAACTACTCCATATGAGATATGGAATAGTAAGAAACCTCATGTATCTTACTTGAAGATATGGGGTTGTCCTGCTTATGTGAAGCGGACTGTATCAGACAAATTGGATGCTAAGTCTGATAAATGTCTATTTATTGGATACCCTAAGGAAACTAGGGGTTACCAATTCTATCATCCTGTGGAACAAAAGGTGTTTGTTTCAAGGCATGCTGTGTTTCTAGAGAAAGAGTTTCTCTTGCAAGAAAACAGTGGGAGTGTCATCGAGCTTGAGGAGGCTCGAAAGACTCAAATAGACATTGATGAGATACCTGGTGAAGTACAACAGTCGACAACTCATAGTGATGGGCAATCGGCTGGACCTATTGTAACACCACATCTTCGTAGATCTAGTAGAACACGCAATATTCCTGAGAGATATGGATTTCTCGTAAGTGAATCGAACGACGTGTTACTCATTGATGATGAGGAGCCTACCAGTTATGAAGAAGTGCTGACAAGTTCAGAAAGGGATAAGTGGCTTGGTGCCATGAAGTCGGAAATGGATTCCATGTATGAAAACCAAGTTTGGAACTTGGTTGACCCACTGAAGGATAAAGCCTATAGGGTGCAAGTGGGTTTTCAAGAAGAAAACCGACATGGATGGTAATGTGATTACCTATAAGGCTAGATTGGTGGCGAAAGGATATCGTCAAAAACAAGGTGTTGATTATGGCGAAACCTATTCGCTGTAGCTATCTTAAATCCATTCGGATGCTCACGGCCATAGCGGCTCATTATGATTATGAGATATGGCGGATGGATGTGAAAATAGCTTTCCTTAATGGAAACACAGCGAGGGCGTGTATATGTAATCTGACTGAGGTTTCACATCGGTTGATAAAACCAAGGTATGCAAATTGTGACGATCTATTTATGGATTGAAGCAAGCATCCAGGAGCTGGAATATCCGTTTTGATGAGACAATCAAAAGGTTTGATTTCTCACAAAATCCAGACGAACCTTGTGTGTACAAGAAGGTTAGTGGGAGTGCAGTCGTATTCCTAGTATTGTATGTCGATGACATACTACTTATAGGAAACGATGTTTCAATCTTACAGTCAGTGAAGGTTTGGTTATCCAAGACATTATCCATGAAAGACCTGGGAGAAGCAACCTACATCCTCGGGATTAAGATCTATAGAGATAGATCGAAACGGTTGCTTGGTCTTTCGCAGTCTACATATATAGACCGAGTGCTAAAGAGGTTTAGCATGTCGGAATCCAAGAAAGGTTTCCTACCCATCAGGCATGGGGTACACCTTTCGAAGTATATGTGTCCGCGCACAGAAGACGAGAGGATTTGCATGAGTAAGATTCCCTATGCATCCGCAATAGGATCTATCATGTATGCTATGTTATGTACGAGGCCCGATGTATCGTATGCTCTGAGTGTCACGAGAAGATACAAGTCCGATCTAGGAATGGATCATTGGGCGGCTGTTAAGACGATCCTTAAGTACTTGAGAAGAACTAAGGATGTGTTCCTAATATATGGAGAAGGGGACATGGTGATACGCGGGTATACGGATGCGGCTTCGAGACGGACAAGGATGATTCGAGTCTCGATGCGATCGTGTTCACTTTGAATGGGGCGCGATGAGTTGGAAAAGTTCCAAACAAGAGGCATGGCGGATTCTACCACGAGGCGAGAATACATTGCGGCTTGAAGCGAAAGAAGGCGGTTTGGATCTTAAAGTTCGTTCTTTAACTTGGTGTGATTTCGGCCATTGTTGAAGCAATATCGGTCTACTGCGACAACAATGGAGCAATTGCACAGGCGAAAGAGCCAAGGTCTCATCAGCGATACAAACATGTGCTTCGCCGCTATCATCTTATCAGAGAGATCATCAGTAGGAACGAAATACAAATCGAGAAAATTCCCACTGAAAGGAACTTAGCGGATCCTTTGACTAAGGCATTACCTCAAAGTAAGTTTGAGGGTCATGTTCGAGCTTATGGTATTGGATACCGTAGCGATTGGCATTAGGCCAAGTGGGAGTCTGTTAGTAATATATGAGAGATGTCCTAAGGCAATCGCCTTATGTATGAACCATTTATATGATAAATGAAGATTCACTATTTGAGTATACATGTTTTATGTATTTGATTGGATCTTAAACTCATTTACTGAATGTCCACGATACGATTCACAGCATGAGAGAATTTGTGATTGGATCACAACTAGTGAGTATCTCTACATGTGTAATTGTGATGTATCGAAATTATCCCTAGTCGATGAATTGATGGATTTGGATACCATCAATTCTGTCGAGACTAGCACGAGGTATACTCCTTGGTGTATCCAAGCAGCTGATTCTCACTGGCTGGAGACATAGTGATGTCCGGAGTTAATCGTGGATGCTAGTTATGGTAACTAGTTCATTGGAGTGACGGTAGTAAGACTTCATATGGTTCTCTGCATATATAGATATGTCAATGAAGTTCTTACTGTGGCTTAAGTGCGATGTTCCTTTGACTTGCGGTATTCAAGTCATCTTGATCATGGACTCTTATGCTTTGACATCTTAAGCAAACATCTCTAAGGAGATGTGGACCCGGGATGATTGGGTATAAGTCGAAGTGATCGAAGGTGTTGGAATAGCCTATAAAGGATTCACCACTCCTTGCGAGGAGATGTATACCCATGGCCTATCGTCGGATTGTTACTAAAGTCTTTGGCCAAAGCATTACATGTTTAGAGTAAGGTACTCTTCGATACATGTGGAGTAACTAGAATCCGTAGGACGAGGAAATAATACTTGGGCTAGGTGTGACGTAGTCAGCCTAGTGGGGACTGACACAATAGACCATGTCCTGAACCAAGTGGGTATAAGATGAGTGAAGGGAATGGGGCATGAATCATTCGAGCTGCTGAAGGGTTTCAGAAATAGTTCTGGATCAACCGTTGATCTTTTCGGTTAATTGAGGATCATGATGTACTACTAGGTGCCACTCATGATCGTTCTATAATTAATGGTTAATTATAGACGGCCAACATAAACCGAGAACCTATTTGGTCACACGCACAACGAGCGTAATCCAAAGGATTTAAAACGAGCTTGAGAATGGGATTCTCAGACCGAGAGAAACTAGGTTTGGTTGGACCAAACATAAAGTGAGCATGAAATCGTTTCAGTCGCAATGGAAGCGTGGATGGGCCGTGTCTTATGAAGACATAATGGATGAACCAAAATGGTTTGGTTCTAATCCAATGGAGGAGAATAAACCAAAGGGTTTGGTTTATTTTAAACGAATGAACCAAAAGTTGGTTCGGTTCATTTTAACTTAAAATAAACCATCATGGTTTGGTTTATTTTAACTTATCTTAATGGAGCGGGTTAACGGGCCTAATGGTTATGATCCAATAACCATTAAGAGAATTAGTTCTCTATAAAAGAGGGCTTAATGGATAATTAAGCCCTAATCCAAAAACCCTAGTTGGAGTTGCCGCCCAACCTAGTGTTGCCGCTCAAGCTCCTTGGCCGCCCAAGCTCCTTGCCCGCCCAACCCCCTTGTGCCGGCGTCCAGCTCCTTGTCGGCAACCAAGCTTCAGCCGGTGATCCTCCGGCGACCCTCCGGTGATCTTCCTAGGCCTCGGTGAAAAGGTGAGCACTTGGCTTCCTTGTTTTGGCCGGCGCCTACTCCTCCACCAAGCTGTCCAGTTTTCTGGACAGCTTCTTCTCCTCTCGTCGGAGCGTCGTTTGGACGATGGTTAGAGCTCCGACAGCGGATAACTTACCGGGGATTCGATCTCCGGTAATCCTCTGAGGTGGAGGACGAAGGATTCGTCAATCGGTTGACGAATACCTCTCCGGAGAAGCGAGTTTTGAGGACTCGTTTTGGATCCGAATTTGGATTCGGATCGTGATCATCTCTCGATCACGTCGTCTTCAACACGAGGCTAGTAACCCGTACGAAGATGAAGCTCGTGGCTTAGCGAAGTCATCCCGAGGAACTCGGCGTGGATACGGATAGAGACGATTCTAGCGAGGATCGTTCCGGTTGATGTCGTTCCCGCTACACGTCATACGAAAGGTATAACGTAGATAAATTTCCTTTTATTGCAAATTTAAATTTACGGTTATGTCTACACTTGTTGTAATATACATGCGTGTGTTGTGTGTGTTGTAATAAATAGGAGTATTTATTATTTTTATTGCTTCCGTTGTGTTCATGTTTACGAAACATGATCGAACACACACACGCCGCGGTGCCGGAAACCCAACACACACACACTCTGCCCCTCCTGCTACTTCCTCTAGTTCATGTTTCCTTTATCTGCAGTATATGGTCAACATAAACTATAAGCATATAGCTTAGTAAAATTCTTGCCTACTCACAAAAGCCACCAATTACCTCAAATAATTAGAAAACATGAGCATACTAGCATAAATAACATAAACATTGCATAACAACACTAAACATCAGCATACTAACGTAATGAAACACAAGCATGGCATAAAATTTACATAAGCATGCTAAACATAATTAAATCTAAGCATGACATAAATTAAACATAAGCATTCATGACGTCATCAGTCCTAAACATGCATAAAGGACATAATCATAAGCATTCTTAAACTTGAACATAAGCATGCACAATTTCATACAAGTCCTTTCTTTTCAAAACATATACATATAGATACTTCAACATAATCATAACATGAAGGGGGGGGGGGTGATAGAGCGGTTAATGAATTGTCGCAATACCGTTCCCAAATTATTTACCGAACCCCCTAACTACACTAATGCAGTATAGGACTGACTCGGGTCATCTCCCAACGAACCTAATGGCTGGACGTTTGTTTTTAAACAGAAGTAAACACTGGGGGTTTTTACAATTTTCAAAACAATTATTCAAAGCTAACCTAATGCAAGAACGATTCAACCTTGCACCGCACTGTCACTATACGATGCAATGGTCAAACAATTCTGGTAAACAAACCAACATGGAAATTAAATCTGCAGAAAGTAAATCTAACTAATGCGCAAAAGTAAGTAATCACGCACCGCACTGTCACTATACGGTACAATGATCACGAAACAAATGTGAACAATTTAACCATGTACCGCACTGTCACTATACGGCACAGTAGTCAAACAGTCACTAAAAATTACAATAAATGAAATGCAATAAACGAAAGCAATTCAACCAGACACCGCACTGTCACTATACGGCAACTGATCGAATGTAAAGGAAATCTAACCTAATAATGAAAGCACTCCAACCAGGCACCGCACTGTCACTATACAATGCCTGGATTGGACAATTTTAATTGATGGGGTTAGTACATCAGCAACAAGAAATTAAACTAACCTACAAATGCACGACGAACGAAATTAAACAACTAAGCAACAATCAAACCTATAAAAATAACATTGCGAGTAAACAAACAAACAAAGCAAAACAAACCTAATCAGCTACTACCAAATGCATAATCTAACAGGAATAATTAACAGAATCTAACTAACACAAAATCTCAACTAATTAGGTGTTCAACACACAAACAAACATGCATAGACACCCATATTAATCCAAATAAATAACGACCGATAACCACACGTGTGCGACAAACCGACGACCCTCTCCGTGAATGCGGCCGCCCAACCAGTAGCAGCAGGAGGATGAACAGACGGAGGAACGCGATCACCGCTCCGGCATTGTGGAGTCACCGGACGGTGGTGGAACTTCACCGGTGGAGATGGCGCTGTCCTAACTGGCGCAGCGTGTGGGTGGCTCCGGCGAGGAAGGGAAGGCCTATCCCAACCGCCGGGATGGAGTGAACGCCGGTGAAGGTTGTACTCGCCGGAATCCCGCCGCTCGCCACTCTTCCGATTAGCTGTCCGAACCACGGCATCTAATCGTCCGCCGAGGCTCGCCTGGGATCATCGTCGGCTGTCGGAGGGAAGGTCGCCGGAGTGGAGTGTCGGACTGTCGCCGCCGCGCATCTAGTCGCCGATCGCCCGCGCTCGCGAGGGGAAGAAGACGGCCGCTCGCTCGAAGGGATTGCGCGATTCTGCTCTGCCGATTTGGGTTGGTAAGTTATTAACTGAAAAACACCAGCCGTCCGATCTGAGCTTCATCTAATCCCAGCCATCCAAACAAGCTAGGGTTTAATGGATATATCAATTGCTTAATTAGGCTACTCCATCCAACAGATGAAATCAGCCTGATTTGAAATGGACGGATCTGATCCGTCTGAAGGTATAATCACGATCCAACGGTCCGGATGAACGGCCAAGACGTGTAGATCTTAATATACGGCCCGGATCGCTCCAGATCTAGATGGATGGCTCAAAATCAATTACTTTCCTCGGACGGTCCATAATGCTCAGATCTGAACCCTTGATTTAATTTGTCTTCTGATCTGAATTAGATTAAATCCTTTTGAAATGTCCATTATGACCCCAGATGAAGCCATACTTGATCCACTTTGAGTCTAGTCCAGTGTCTCATCTCGATCTCCTACAAACAAAGATAAAGTTTGCATATGAGTCCAAAAATTAGGAGAATTTACAATAAGGTCCAAAAATATATCCAACTCATAAAACATATAAATAATCAATAATAAATCACTCGAGGGGATAAAAACAGTGATATTAAGGACCAAAATAATACCACAAAATGGCAGTTATCAATTCCCCCACACTTATTTTTGCGCATCCCGTGCAATAATGAAAATAAAGAAACACTAACACCCTAACTCATTCCCCTAGCAATACCTAGATCAATAATTCAGAGACAGAAAAAATAAGTTACTTAGGATCACCAAATTCATCAGGATCTAGGGTATTCAGATCAAACTCCTACAGCAACATGTATGATGATTTACAGTCAAATCAAATAGACTAAGCCTGATACAAAACCTCCCAAAATGGATAAATGCACTGATGCTCACATAATAACATAGGAGTGGGGCGCCCTCAAAACAACATGCAATTTTGTACTACCATATGCTTGCTTATCATCTACTTCTCTACTGCTATCAATACATCTCATACATGAATCAAAAGGATTTATCAAGAATCGAAACAAGATCAAAAGTAGACTGCAAATAAAGTATGCAAAGAGTAGTACAAGATAAAGGTACAAATGAACAGGGAACAAGAGAAGAATTGGAGAAATAAACCTGATGAGTTGCTCTGTGAAATACTCAGTAACCAGCAATATGGGAAGAGGCTAAGATAATTGGAAACTTTAGAATTAGATTCAGGATCAAATGACTCTATCCAACACATTACAATCTCATTTGCCTGCATTACAATTGCATAATTTTTTATTATTTTTTTTTTTTTACAAAAGAAACATCAATGGCGCCATTTTTTTTTTCTTTTTCTTTTTTTTTTTTTGGTGCAGAAACTCAAGTACTAATCACAGACAAATATATCTCAGAACCAATGACCTCTGAAAACTATATCTTCCATATCATATTTCCAACAAAAATAATATAACTCCTCCCCCACACTTAAAATTTTGTCTGTCTCGGACAATACAACCCATCAAACTATTCCTCCAACATGGAAAGCAATAGATATGAAAAAGATAATCCACAAAGATACAAAGACAATGAATAGCAAATGAAGAGATATGACAAGACATGGAATAAATAAGTATCACGTGGATTAGACAAGCAAACCAAGTCAGAAAAAGAGTCAAGAATGAAATCCTTCATCATATTCATGCAAGTAAATGTTACTGCAGTTTTGAAAAGACTCAAAGCAAGTTCTAGAGTAACAAGAATCACATGTGTTATCACACAAAAGTGGGTAGATGATAAAAATGGCTTGCAACCTCACTAGGTGAATAAACATCAAGCTTAGACTATCAATAAAAAGTTCACCATCATAACAAGTGACTGCATGCAAGTGAAGTCTCCTATCATATGCAAAAATCCATAATTTGATGATCAAACTTAACTAATTTTTACCATCTCTAAAATGATACTAAGGCATGCATAGAGAATATTATTTGACTCAACAACAGACAAACAAACCTAGGTAAACAGGCAAACAAACACACAACCCATACAATTTATTCCGAACATGAAAGGAAGAAAATAAATGTTGTAAATAAAAGAACACACTCCCCTTTCATGTTGGAGAAGAAGCATCATCATGTCTGGCCCCACCGTATTCTCTAGAATAGACTTGATCTCATTGCTTAACACTTCATGAGGCTGTTGCAAAAGTGATACCCTTGATCGCTAATGATCGCCCTGGGAACTCCAAATCTGCAAAATATGTGAGACCTAACAAAATCCACAACAACTAGAGAATCATCAGTCCTGGTGGGGATGACCTCCACCCATTTAGAAACATAATCATATGCCAAAAGAATATATGGAAATCCAAAAGATACAGGAAAAGGACCCATAAAATCAATACCTCAAATATCGAAAATCTCACAAAATAACAAAAGTTTTTGAGGCATTTCATTTCTACGTCCTATGTTCCCTGTTCGTTGACATCGCTCACAAGACTTGTAGAATTCAGAGACATCATGAAATAAGGTGGGCCAATACAAATCAAACTCTAAAACTTTCCTAGCAGTTCTTTGGGGTCCAAAATACCCCCCACAAGCCAGAGAATAACAAAAAGTAAATACATATGGAATGAAACTCATAATCAAGTGCACATCATCTAATAATCTGATCATTACAAAATTTTCAATGATAAAGATCATCCCATACATAATACTTGGCATCACTTTTCAATTTCTGGACTTGTGCATGAGTAAAATGTGAAGGTACAACACGGCAACTAAATAAATAGCAAGATCTGCATACCATGGTGTCTTACCCTACAGGTGAAAAAAAACTGCTCATCTGGAAAAGAATCTGCTATAGGAGTGGGCTTGATCTCCATCACAATCCTAGTCAAGTTGAAATACCACTTCCTTCTGCAACAAAGTGGTCAAGGGTAGGGCAAACTAAAGTCTCTGATAAAATGTCTGTAGAAACCTGCATAACCTAGAAAAGAACAAACTTCCCGCACAGAAGCGGGGTAAGATAAAGAAGATATAACATGAATTGTAGCAGGATCTACTTCAATAACATACACAGAGATGATATGACCTAAGACTATCCCATGCTCGACCATGAAATGACATTTCTTACAAACATCTGATGGAAGTGATCCTTGGGGCATCGCCTGAAGAGCGCTAGTCCCTACACAATCCATATCCCTGTCTACATAAAAAGAGGGCCCACAGATAGGTCATAACAACAAATCATTATCAACATCAGAATCAACAGAATCAATAAAATCATAACAAAATATAGAAGGTGCAGAGATATCCAAATGAAAAATAGACTAAGAAATAAAATTCATGCAGTCCAACTCATCAGCTATAACCACGCTAAGAATAGAATGATCCTCCATCGGGTACCTCATAGCGTCCAAAATACTGAACTAAACCACAGTATCTCCTACCTCCATAGAAAGAGTACAACTTCTCGTGAAACAAAACCTCGGCATACTTGGGAATCTGCTTCCCTAGCCTTTTCTTCAACAACCCCCTTCCTAGGCTGGGCCTCCGAGGAAGAGAAAATCGACGCAAAATTCAAGTAGATGATCACCTGAAGACCTAGTCATCCACACAAACAAATATAATGAGAAACAAATATAAATGATAAGAAAGACAATAATAACAAAAGAAAAAGAAAACAAACAAACAAACTACAGTTTAAAGACAAACGAACCCATTAGAGTTCCCCGACAACGGCGCCAAAATTTGATAGAGCGGTTAATGAATTGTCGCAATACCGTTCCCAAATTATTTACCGAACCCCCTAACTACACTAATGCAGTATAGGACTGACTCGGGTCATCTCCCAACGAACCTAATGGCTGGACGTTTGTTTTTAAATGTATAAACACCGGGGTTTTACAATTTTCAAAACAATTATTCAAAGCTAACCTAATGCAAGAACGATTCAACCTTGCACCGCACTGTCACTATACGATGCAATGGTCAAACAATTCTGGTAAACAAACCAACATGGAAATTAAATCTGCAGAAAGTAAATCTAACTAATGTGCAAAAGTAAGTAATCACGCACCGCACTACTACTATACTGCATAATGATCACGTAAACAAATGTGAACAATTTAAGCATCATACTATACGACATAGTCAAACAAATACTAAAAATTACAATAAATGAAATGCAATAAACGAAAGCAATTCAACCATACACGCCCGTACTATACGACAACCGATCAATGTAAAGGAAATCTAACCTAATAATGAAAGCACTCCAACCAGGCACTGTCACTATACAATGCCTGGATTGGACAATTTTAATTGATGGGGTTAGTACATCAGCAACAAGAAAATAAACTAACCTACAAATGCACGACGAACGAAATTAAACAACTAAGCAACAATCAAACCTATAAAAATAACATTGCGAGTAAACAAACAAACAAAGAAAAACAAACCTAATCACCATTACCAAATGCATAATCTAACAGAATAATTAATGAGAATCTAACTAACACAAAATCTCAACTAATTAGGTGTTCAACACACAAACAAACATGTAGACACCCATATTAATCCAAATAAATAACGAAGAACTACACTGTCGCGAAATAAACTGACAAACCCTCTCCTACAAGGTGAATGCGAGCGCCCAACCAGCCGCAGCAGGAGGACTGACAGACGGAGGAACGCGATCACCGCCCGGCATGTGGAGTCACCGGACGATGAGGTGGAACTTCACCGGTGGAGATGGTCTCCCTAATCGGGCGCAGCGTGTGGGTGGCTCCGGCGAGGAAGGGAAGGCCTATCCCAACCGCCGGGATGGAGTGAACGCCGGTGAAGGTTGTACTCGCCGGAATCCCGCCGCTCGCCACTCTTCCGATTAGCTGTCCGAACCACAACATCTAATCGTCCGCCGAGGCTCACCTGGGATCATCGCCGGCTGTCGGAGGGAAGGTCGCCGGAGTGGAGTGCCGGACTGTCGCCGCCGCCGCTGGCCTAGTCGCTGATCGCCAAGGCCGCAGGGGGAAGAAGACTACGCCGCTCAAGGGATTGCGCGATTCTGCTCTGCCGATTTGGGTAGGTAAGTTATTAACTGAAAAACACCAGCCGTCCGATCTGAGCTTCATCTAATCCCAGCCATCCAAACAAGCTAGGGTTTAATGGATATATCAATTGCTTAATTAGGCTGCTCCATCCAACGGCTGAAATCAGTCTGATTTGAAATGGAAGGATCTGATCCATTTGAAGGTATAATCACGATCCAATGGTCCGGATGAACGGCCAAGACGTGTAGATCTTAATATACGGCCCGGATTGCTCCAGATCCAGATGGATGGCTCAAAATCAATTACTTTCCTCGGACGGTCCATAATGCTCAGATCTGAACCCTTGATTTAATTTGCCTTCTGATCTGGATTAGATTAAATCCTTTTGAAATGTCCATTATGACCCCAGATGAAGCCATACTTGATCCACTTTGAGTCTAGTCCAGTGTCTCATCTCGATCTCCTACAAACAAAGATAAAGTTTGCATATGAGTCCAAAAATTAGGAGAATTTACAATAAGGTCCAAAAATATATCCAACTCATAAAACATATAAATAATCAATAATAAATCACTCGAGAGGATAAAAACAGTGATATTAAGGACCAAAATAATACCACAAAATGGCAGTTATCAGGGGGCCAGGCTAAGTACCACATAAAGTGCGTTCCCTAATAGGCTGGGGTAGCTAGCCACCAGACCTACTAGAGCAATACCTCTTACGTCTTACCAGGGCAAGACCTCTTACGTCTTCTTATGTCCCTTGGATTTGATTAACGACCACCTAACGAGTCGGGTACTTAACCTCTTACAAAGTAAAATACTTAATTTTCTTTCCTTTCTTTCTTATCATATCATAAAGAATGCTCTTAATCCCCTAACTTAAAAAGGGAAGCATCTCCGTCTTATCTTATCATAAAGAGAGCTCTTAATCCCAACATAAAAAGGGGAAGCATCTTCTTAGACATTTCATAGCATATATGCATTCATAACATAAGAATACCCTAAAGGGATCTTAAAGCATAAACATGTTCATCACATAGGCATATTTCATAGCATATTAAATCATAAACATGTTCATCACATAGGCATAAGTCATGGCATATTAAATCATAAACATGTTCATCACATAGGCATAATTCATGACATATTAAATCATAAACATGTTCATCACCTAGGCATAATTCATGGCATATTAAATCATAAACATGTTCATCACATAGGCATAATGTTGGTGCAATCGGCCCAGGTCACGATTAACCAGGACTCGAGTTTGACTCGAGTGATGTTTTGATGTTTGACAAAGTATGTTTGACAAAGTATGTTAGACATAGGATTGACATTGATGTTTGACATTAATGTCGGTTAATATGTTGGGGAGATTGTTTATACAATCGACCCAGGTTATAATTGACCAGACTCGAGTTTGACTCGAGGGAGACTTTGGTGGTTGACTAGGGTTGACCATGTGTTTATGGGAAAGCCCAAGTCATGGGTACTTGGCATGGAAAGTCCAAGTGGGACACTTGGCATTTGGGAAAGTTCAAGTCTTGAGTACTTGGCATGGGAAGTCCAAGCATGGATCTTGGCAAATGAGAAGTCCAAGCATGGGTCTTGGCAAATGGAAAGTCCAAGCATGGGTCTTGGCATGGAAAGTCCAAGTGGGACACTTGGCATTTGGGAAAGTTCAAGTCTTGAGTACTTGGCATGGGAAGTCCAAGCATGGGTCTTGGCAAATGAGAAGTCCAAGCATGGGTCTTGGCAAATGGAAAGTCCAAGCATGGGTCTTGGCATGGAAAGTCCAACATGGGTTGGCAAGGGAAAGTCCAAGCTTGAGTCTTGGCATTTGAGAAGTCCAAGGGATTGATGGTTGGCAGAAAGTCCAAGCGAGTCTTGGCGGCGTAAGTCCAATGTGCCTTGGCGGTGTAGACACCGCTAGCATGACATAGCCGATGGAAGCACCAAGGCTAGCGCGATGGATGAACAAGTCATGGATGACTTGGAGGGATCCGAGAGGCGTGAGGTGATGGAGGTGGCTAGAAGGCTTAGGTCTAGGCTAAGGGTGGTCTAGCAAGTATGGGGCACCATACTTGGGTTAAAACCTCATGTTTGACCGCATTATGGCTTGCTCGATCACGGAGTCGACTTGAGTTCGATCGCCGCTCGAGAGCTTTAGAGTGGCACCGATCGCTCATGGGAGCGATCGGCCGATGTCGATGTCGATCGGGCTGATCGCTAAGGGATGGCAATGATCGCACCGATGAGCGAGCATACGCTCCGTGAGCCGATCGGGCGCCGACTACGGCGTTAGCGATCGATCGCCAATGTTGGCCGATCGGTGAGAGTCCCGCTGAACTTGTCCAACGTGGATTGAGCCGTTGTCTCACCTCGATGTTGGCAATGATCGGGGACTTATGGCAATGATCGCGGAAAAATCGAGGGAGGATAAAAGCAGCTGTTCGTGGAGATTGCAGCATCAGTTCTTGGGGAGCTTTCTTGAGGCGATTTGAAGGCGATTTGCAGGTGCATTTCAGGGCCCTTCAACCTCATCCAAGCAACCAACAAGCAAAGCGCTCAAACCCTAGTTTTGTAAAGTGTTCTTTACATTTCCTTTGTATTTGCTTGTATTTCTTTAGATTATTGTTGTAATCTTGTGTACGAGGTTTCTCCACCTCCGACTTGTTGTCGAGAAGGAGTTTATTGATTAGTGATTGCATTGGCATCGCTAGAGCTCGTTAGAGCTCAATCCGTGGAGTAGGAACCGTGTGGTTCCGAACCACGTTATATGATCGTGTTGTGATTGTGTGTCTTGTTATATTTATTTGTTATTACTATTCCGCTGTGCTAACAAGATTGTAGACGATCGAACGCGAAAGAATTCCATCATCGTACGGTCATCTACGCTATTCACCCCCCCTCTAGCGGCGTCAAATCCCCAACAAGTGGTATCAGAGCCTGGTGGCTCTTCAACGGATTAACAACCGGGAGCAATACGCTAGAGGGTAAAGATGGAATTTCAAGACAAGCTAGGTTGGGACATCAACACACCGGTCCCGTACTCATTATATGGACAAGAAGGCTTCGATTCTTGGAAGAGAAGAATTGAAGATTTTTTGATGATGAGGGACTTCGAGGAATGGTCTCTATTAATGGAAGGATTTGAGTATCCTAGAGGACCAAAAGGTGGTTTCCTCAAGAAGAAGAGATGGAGTGAAGATCAACTCCAAAGATTCGAGAAAAACAAGAAGGTAATCAAATTCATTTTTGATTTAATTCCAAATGAATTCTTGTGTAGCCTAGGTGAATGCATGGATGCTAAGGAGCTATGGAGCGATTTGGAAAAGCTCCATGAAAGCCCATCAATGGTCCAAGAGGAAGAGACCGAAGAGGCTAATGCATCATCTTCACAAGGAAGTGAGGACTTGGAGGTTGAGAGATCATCAACATCCAAAGAGGAAGAGGAAGTAGAATCGGAAGTTGATAGGGAGTCAATTCCCGGGTTGGTAGAGGAAGTGGAAGAAGCATCCACCTCAAGGATTGAGGGGGAGGAGATAACTTTCACACCGGAACATCAAGAAGAAGCTTCGACATCCGGTCAAGATGAAGAAGCCCAAAGTCCAATTCCGGTCTCCACCACCCTAGGTAACTCAAGCATGTCAATTAATAATAAAATGAACATTATATGCTTTGAGTGTAAGGAGCAAGGGCACTACAAGAGCAAGTGCCCAAATAAGGTTAGGAAAGCTCCACCGGCACCAAAAGTCAAGGATGCCGGTTCCCCAAATATCAAGAGCAAGGAGCATATCATATGCTTCAAGTGCAACTCAAGGGGACATTATAGGAATCAATGTCCTAGGGGAAGCAAAAAGACCAAAGAGGGAGCTACATATGTAGGGGGAGCCTCTAGGGCAAACCCTAAGGTATATTTCAATAATGCACCTTCTTTAGTTAATAGGCAAAGGCATGCTAGGAATTTAAATTCTCTTGCAATTTATGAAAAGCATGCTAATAGGAATAAATATTTTTGCTTAGGAGCTAAAAGTGTCCATTTCAGTAATAAGGAGAAATTTGGGACTAATGTCCCTAGAAAAACCATACCTAGTGAATCTATTAAGAAAATACAAGAACATCTAGGTTTTAATACAAAATGGACTAGGCATATGCCAAGAAAGTCAAATGCCCAAGATTTAAATCAAGATTCTAAAATTGAGAAATTAGAATTAGAGAACCAAGCCTTAAGGTCAAGGCTTGAAAAACTTGAAAAGACCCTTAGGAATATACAAAATCAATTTAAAGGGTCTAGTGGTCAAAATCAAGGGTCCAATAGTCACAGTCAACACTTAGGACCTAAGAGTCAAAAGTCAACCAAGGGCAAGAAAGGTTTGGGTCACAAACCTAAGCCTAAGGTGGCTTATCATTGTGTTCCATTTGACTATGGAACACAAACTAGGTCTAGGAAGACCAAGGTCAATAGGGAAGTCATCCCTAGAGTTGACCAAAGGATATGCCTAGTGGCTAGGGTTTCTAGGAAACCTAAGGTGGCCACTAAGAAGGTTGTTAGGGAGGCAATCCCTATGGTTAACCTAGGCAAGACCCAAATGACCAAGGCTAATAAGCCTAGGAAGGTATCTAGGGAAGTTATCCCTAAGGAATATCTAAGTAATCCTAGGAGTTCAAATCATTTTTGGGTTCCTAAGAGCGTGATTGATTCACGCTAAGATGGGTTTAGGGTGTGTCAACCTTGATTGGATGGGTAGTTAACTCAACCATAACAAAGGTGACACTTTAGGTTACTTTCAAGGTTATGGTTACCTTGAAAATACATTTGAGTTTTTAATCCTAAAAGATTTTAGGATATGCCAATATTAATTATGAAGTTTGATAAAATGATCATTTTGGCACAATTTAGGTTTAGAGGTTGGTGTGCCATTTTGGGTTTTGGCACACTAGGGAGATTAGGTTTATATGGCAAAATATGTTTAATCCCAACAAATGGCAATTAATATTAAAATTTAGGTGTTATTATACCTATATATTTTATATGCCATGATTTGTTTGCCATATGCCATGACATGACATCATGTTTACTTTTATCATCTAAATGTCATGATCATGCTTAGGATTAAGATATTAAATGTCATGTGTTTTTAGATTTCATCATATGCCATGACATCATGATCATTGGCCATGATTTATTTTTCTATTATTATGCCATGATCATTTTCATGCATCTAAATTGATTTAAGGACAATGGCATGACTTGAAGTCCCATTTATAAGGGAATCAAGTAGGGTTGCCTTAGAAAAATGCATGAAACCCTAGATTAAATGAACCAAAACCCACATCTCACATCCAATTGACATGTATGTGTATTTATACACCCTAGATACATGGGAGATGCAAGGATATGAGTTAAGTTCAAGGTGCATAGTGTTTGCATCTAGATGAACTAAAACTCATCTTATATGACTGGTGGATCATTGGGAAAGCTTGTGTACAAGTCATGTACATAGAGCCCAAGGAATATGATCCAAAATAAGGTTTTTAAAATGGTTTAAAATCATTTTGAAAAACCTTGGTGAAGTCTATCTTTTGATAGCAATCACCATTGATGAGATTGATACAAAGTGAGCTTAAACTTTAAAGTTTTTAGTCACTTTTGGATTTTGTATCAATTTCGCTATTTTATGGGTAAAATATTTTTAAAACATTTTTCACCCATTGTTTTGGTCATAAGTATTATACGTATCAAATTTCGTGATTTTTCGATGTACGTATAATTATTTATGAATTTTTGAATTTCGTTTTGATAAATTGAAATTGAATTTATTACCACCACTTGGTGGCGATCGATGAGTGTGGGATCGACATCATCAAGTCGACTGCCAGGTCTGATTTCGGGTTAACAAGGTTTGTTTAGCCCGTGTTCAGCTATGGTAAAGGTTCCTAACCACTCCTAACCCTAGGATATGCTTTGGGAAGCATTATGAAGGGTGAAAATCCATTGGATATGGATTAGGAGTTGTGTTAAGTCAAAGTATCAAATTTAGGGTGAGTAAAAGTTCTATGTTGAACTTAGAACCTTAATTTTGATGGTTTAGAGTTCCTATTGGCTTAGGGGCTTTCCAAGGACATTGTTGGTGCAATGGTCAAGGGGGAGCAAGCCTTTAGGGGGAGGTATCCATCTTGGGATGATGGATGTTTTTTTTGGGGAGAATGTTATCAATTGAAAATTGATGGGTGTTTGATACCCAATTTGGAAATTGGGAGAGTGAGATAGGAGTGCCTCTCTTGAGTGATATGGGACTTATCACTAGGAAGATGGTAGGCATCCTAGGTATTTTTTATCAAGGGGGAGATTGTAAGATCTCATTGGGACATGAGACATTGACCTCCTTGGAGAGAAAACCTTTTTGATGTTAGTCAAAAAGGGGGAGAATGTTTGGGGGAGAACATTTGATTTACATTTTCACTTAAATGTTTGGGGGAGAACATTTGGTGAGTGTTTACCAATTTGGGATAATTGGTAAGGGATTTGAGTTAGTGTTCTAACTCATGGTTTTATTTGGTTTTTGTCAAACATCAAAAAGGGGGAGATTGTTGGTGCAATCGGCCCAGGTCACGATTGACCAGGACTCGAGTTTGACTCGAGTGATGTTTTGATGTTTGACAAAGTATGTTTGACAAAGTATGTTAGACATAGGATTGACATTGATGTTTGACATTAATGTCGGTTAATATGTTGGGGAGATTGTTTATACAATCGACCCAGGTTATAATTGACCAGACTCGAGTTTGACTCGAGGGAGACTTTGGTGGTTGACTAGGGTTGACCATGTGTTTATGGGAAAGCCCAAGTCATGGGTACTTGGCATGGAAAGTCCAAGTGGGACACTTGGCATTTGGGAAAGTTCAAGTCTTGAGTACTTGGCATGGGAAGTCCAAGCATGGGTCTTGGCAAATGAGAAGTCCAAGCATGGGTCTTGGCAAATGGAAAGTCCAAGCATGGGTCTTGGCATGGAAAGTCCAACATGGGTTGGCAAGGGAAAGTCCAAGCTTGAGTCTTGGCATTTGAGAAGTCCAAGGGGATTGATGGTTGGCGGCGTAAAGTCCAAGCGGAGTCTTGACGGCGTAAGTCCAATGTGCCTTGGCGGTGTAGACACCGTTAGCATGACATAGCCGATGGAAGCACCTGAAGGCTAGCGCGATGGATGAAAAAGTCATGGATGACTTGGAGGGATCCGAGAGGCGTGAGGCTGATGGAGGTGGCTAGAAGGCTTAGGTCTAGGCTAAGGGTGGTCTAGCAAGTATGGGGGCACCATACTTGGGTTAAAACCTCATGTTTGAGGTTGGCAGTCGACTGGCATTATGGCCGGTTCGACTGCCGTGAGTCGACTTGAGTTCGACTACTGTTCGAGAGCTTTTAGGGCGCGATCGCTATGGGAGCAGCCGATCGATGTCGATGCGATCGCCGCCACCGAGTCGCGAGCACGTAACGCCCGGTCGATCGGGCAATGACACGGCGCGGGCGCTCGATCGTGAGAGTCCCGTTGGAACTTGTTCAACGTGGATTGAGCCGTTGTCTCACGACTCTGATGTTGTTGGCATGATCGGGACTTATGGCGATCGCCAAAGCGGAAATCGGCCGAGGGAGGATAAAAGCAAATTGCTCGTGGAGATTGCGTGCATCGCTTGGGAGCTTTCTTGAGGCGATTTGAAGGCGATTTGTGTGCATTTCAGGGCCCTTCAACCTCATCCAAGCAACCAACAAGCAAAGCGCTCAAACCCTAGTTTTGTAAAGTGTTCTTTACATTTCCTTTGTATTTGCTTGTATTTCTTTAGATTATTGTTGTAATCTTGTATACGAGGTTTCTCCACCTCCGACTTGTTGTCGAGAAGGAGTTTATTGATTAGTGATTGCATTGGCATCGCTAGAGCTCGTTAGAGCTCAATCCGTGGAGTAGGAACCGTGTGGTTCCGAACCACGTTATATGATCATGTTGTGATTGTGTGTCTTGTTATATTTATTTGTTATTACTATTCCGCTCTGCTAACAAGATTGTAGACGATCGAACGCGAAAGAATTCCATCATCGTACGGTCATCTACGCTATTCACCCCCCCTCTAGCGGCGTCAAATCCCCTTATTTTTGTCACATAAAATTCATACATGAAGGCATACAACATATCATAATTTCATAAGGAGTATTTTCATGCAACCCTATCCCTAAAACCCTAGTTGGCCGAAACACTAGGGGCACCAAAATCTTATTTTTGTCACATAAAATTCATACGTGAAGGCATACAACATATCATAATTTCATAAGGAGTATTTTCATGCAATCCTAGCCCTACAACCCTAGGTGGCCGAAACATTAGGGGCACCCAAACTTTATTTTTTTTTCACATAAAATTCATACATGAAGGCATACAACATATCATAATTTCATAAGGAGTATTTTCATGCAACCCTAGCCCTAAAACCCTAGTTGGCCGAAACATTAGGGGCACCAAAATCTTATTTTTTTTGTCACATAAAATTCATACATGAAGGCATACAACATATCATAATTTCATAAGGGGTGTTTTCATGCAACCCTAGCCCTAAAACCCTAGTTGGCCGAAACATTAGGGTATCAAGCATCATATTTCTTTCATATATCATGTCCTACAAGAGCAAATATACTGCAGGTGAGGGAATCTTACCACTTATAATTTGGTTACCCCTTAATAAGAGAGAGGCCTTGATTGGAGAGGAGACTAAAATAATAATCTTGCCCTAGAACCCTTCTTGGTGCTCTTGACCCTTAGATGGAGATTAGCCCCTTAGATGAACCCTTCTCTTTGCTTAACTCACTAGGGTGGAACCCTAGTTGGCTTTGGCCGAAACTCAAAGAAGGAGCCTTAGGGTTTCGGTGGAAGGAGGAAGAAGGAAGAAGAAGTGGTCAAGTGGAACCTTCCCTTTTCTTTATAAAGGGAGGAAGAGAAGTGTCTCTTCTCTTTTCAAGCCTCTTCATTTACCCTCCTCACACTCATCTAACATTTCTCCTCTTTCTCCAACAGTAAGCTACTACTGAACACTTGATCATCACATACATGGTAAAAGTTAACTCTCACCAAGAGGTTTAAGGTTCAAACCTCACCTCTCCACTTTTATTCTTTTATCATCATTTTCCAGGATTCCATATATAATCTACTAGACATGAAATTAAATTCTATACAAAAATTTTGGAGAAATATTTTTGGGGTGTTACAGCAGTCGACTGATGGGTTATCTGTTGGCTAGATGCCAACGTGGATGAAGTCATTGTAAGACAACAACTATAGCAACAGTCGACTGTTGGCATGCTCAATGGGAAGAATGGCTTCCTCTCTATTAGAGGAGGCCTTGGGTGCCTTAGGGAGGTTAATGCTTAACTCTCATTCATACTCCCAAGTGCCCTAAACGTTTTCCACTCCTCTTCCTTGTGCTTACATCTATTCTATTGTAAGAGGGAGTGAATTGTTGTAAAGAAGTTGCCTCCACCTTGTTTAAGCTAAAGGAGAGATTAGTGATTTGAGTTGGGGAGTGATTTACTTTACGAATTATCCATGGATGAGCAGCAAGGACCGTGAACCACGTTTCATCGGCGTGTTAATGTTTGCTTCTTCTTCACTCTTTTGTATTATTTTAATTATCTTGTTTTAGCATTTCTGTTGCGCTAATTACTTTTGTACACGATTAAGACGCGAACGATTTTCATCTATGACATTGGGGCTATTCAACCCCCCTTCTAGCCGAGCCACAATCCTCCAACAAGAAGCGCAAGTCAAAGTTACACAAGAGTGGAATTCTAGAATCATTTGAATTATATTGGATTCATTTGATACATGTGAATCATGCATACAAGGCAAGATGATAAATTTGCCCTTTTCTAGAAAGGGTAAGTCAATGGAAGAGTTACTTGGTCTCATACATATTGATGTATGTGGACTAATGTCAATAAATGCTCAAGGAGGTTACAGCTACTTTATTACCTTTATCAATGATCACTCATGATTTGGGTATGTATATCTTATGAGATATAAACTTGAAGCCTTTGAAAAGTTCAAAGAATTCAGAAATGAAGTAGAGAAACAACTTTGTAAAAGTATTAAGATACTTCGATCCGATCGAGGTGGTGAATACTTAAGCCAAGAGCTTCAGGATTATCTAAGAGACAATGGTATGTTATATCAATGGACTCCGCCTTATACACCGCAACATAATGGTGTATCTGAAAGGCGAAATCGAATCTTATTGGACATGGTGAGATCGATGATGAATCATGCAAGCCTTCCTAAATCCTTTTGGGGCTACGCACTGGAGACACCTATTCACTTGTTGAATAGAGTCTCGACCAAGGCAGTCTCTGCTACTCCATATCAGATATGGACTGGTAAGAAACCCCAGTTGTCTTATTTGAAGACATGGGGATGTCCTACTTATGTGAAGAGGACTACATCAGACAAGCTAGATGCTAAGTCTGATAAGTGTCTATTTATTAGATACCCTCCCCAAAGAAACGAGGGGTTACTAATTCTATCATCCCTTGGAACAAAAGTTATTTGTTTCAAGGAATGTTGTATTTCTAGAGAAAGAGTTTCTCTTGCAAGAAAATAGTGGGAGTCAGGTTGAACTTGAGGAAGTTCAAGAAACTCCAATAGACACTAAAGAAACTACCGGAACCACAGTCGATTATTCATGATGATGAGATAATGATTGAACCTATCGTTACACCACCTCTTCGCAGATCTGGTAGGTCACACAAGATTCCTGAGAGATATGGATTTCTCGTAAATGAATCTAATGATGTGTTACTCATTGAGGATGAGAACCCTACTAGTTACGAAAAAGTTCTGAAAAGTTCAGAAAGGGATAAATGGCTAGTAGCCATGAAGTCGGAAATGGATTCCATATATGAAAACCAAGTTTGGAACTTGGTGGATCCACCTGAAGGCATCACGCCTATTGGGTGCAAGTGGGTTTTCAAGAAGAAAACTGACATGGATGGTAATGTGATTACCTATAAAGCTAGATTGGTGGCAAAAGGTTATCGTCAAAAGCAAGGTGTTGACTATGATGAGACGTTCTCACCAGTTGTCATGCATAAATCCATTCGGATACTCTTGTCTATAACAGCTCATTATGATTATGAGATATGGCAGATGGATGTGAAAACATCTTTCCTTAATGGAAATCTGAATGAGGATGTGTATATGATACAACCCGAGGGTTTCACATCGGTTTATAAAACCAAAGTATGCAAGCTTCAATGGTTTATTTATGGACTGAAGCAAGCATCCAGGAGTTGGAATATCCATTTTGATGAGGCAATCAAAGAGTTTGATTTCTCATAAAATCCTGACGAACCTTATGTGTATAAGAGGGTTAGTGGGAGAGCAATCATATTCCTAGTACTATATGTCGATGACATATTACTCATAGGAAACGATATACCTATTTTATAGTCAGTCAAAAGTTGGTTATCCAAAATATTCTCCAAGAAAGACATCGGAGAAGCGACCTACATCCTCGGGATTAAGATCTATAGAGATAGATCAAAAAGGTTGCTTGGTCATTCACAATCTACATATATAGACAGAGTGCTAAAACGGTTTAGCATGTCTGAATCAAAGAAAGGTTATATACTCATTCGGCATAGGATTCACCTTTCAAAGTCTATGTGTCCCCGCACAGAAGATGAGAGGATTTGCATGAATAAGATTCCTTATGCTTCTGCAATATGATCTATTATGTGTGCTATGTTATGTACAATGCCCGACATTTCATATGCTCTGAGTGTCACGAGTAGATACTAGTCTGATCCAGGAATGGATCATTGGGTGTTTATCAAGCCAATTCTTAAGTACTTGAGAAGAACTAAGGATATGTTCTTGGTATATGGAGGTGATATGGTTACACACGTGTATATGGATGCTAGCTTCCAAACCAACAAGGATGACTCCAAGTCACAGTTTCTGAAGCAGCAAAGGAGGCAGTTTGGATCAAGAAGTTCATCTCCGAACTTGGGGTGGTTCAGTCCATTGTTAAATCATTACCAGTATACTGTGATAACACTGGAGTTATCTGATAGACGGTGATTGTGTCATGGTACCATTACAAAATTATTTACCGAACCCCCTAACTACACTAATGCAGTATAGGACTAACTCGGATCGTCTCCCAACGAACCTAATAGTTGGACGTTTGTTTTTAAATAGAAGTAAACACTAGGGGTTCTTATAACTTATTAAAACAATTATTCAAAGTTAACCTAATGCAAGAACGATTCAACCTTGCACCGCACTGTCACTATACGATGCAATGGTCAAACAATTCTGGTAAACAAACAAACATGGAAATTAAATCTGCAGGAAATAAATCTAACTACCAAATACAATTAACAAGTAACTATCCTAATGTGCAAAAGTAAGTAATCACGCACCGCACTGTCACTATACGGTACAATGATCAAGAAACAAATGTGAACAATTCAACCAAGCACCGCACTGTCACTATACGGCACAGTGATCAAACAGTCACTGAAAAACTAAACTAACAGACAAAAAATAATTCAACCAAGCACCACACTGTCACTATATGGTACAGTGATCAAACAGTCACTGAAAAGCTAAACTAACAGACAGAAAATAATTCAACCAAGCACTGCACTGTCACTATACGGTACACTGGCCGAAGATTAACTAAAAACTAGAAAGAACAATTACACTAAAGGAAATAAATCTAACCACTAGGTAAACACTATAAACGACTAACAAGACTCACTAAACTATCAAACTAAATTACTACGTGCATGATTTACCACACAAACAAAATATGATTGAAACATCCTTGAAACACAACTGAACACTATGAAATCAATACTGAAACAATACTGATAAAATATAGTGTACAGTAATGAGCCAACAATGTAAAAATACTGAAATACCCAAAATGAACAATGCAATAAAACAATAAGAAACACAATAGTAGAATCAACAGTAAATCAATAATTAAACACAGTCATCCATAAACACCGAAAAGGTACCACTCTCTCCAGTGACCAACGACGGTACCGAACAACTCCTACTGCCTCAGGGTATGGATCTCTCATCAGAACCCGACAAGAGGTGGATCGATGCGGTAGTCTACAGCTCCGATGATGGATGCGGTACTGCCGCTACCACGGCAGAAAAGAGATGGTTATGTGGAGATGGAACGGCGTGAATCACGACCGTTACTATGGATGGGATCGGAGCTAGGAACAAAGGGTTCTCATCGCCACCGACTGGAATTGAAGAGTGCCATGGAATCGAAAGAAGTTGCTGCCGCCGGAGTTGGAAATAGATGATGCCGCTACCACGGTAGTAGCAAGTCACCCCCAGCCTTCTGTGACCACATCTAGCTGGGGTAGCTCAGCTCCGGTGGTGATGGATCTGAAGATCACCGGTGAAGACGGACAAACTCTACTTCTCTGTCAACGGACTGTCGCCGCCCAACTGCAGCTCCGAACTCCGCCGGACCAAAGGGAGAAGAGTCCGCCGGGTGGAATGGAATTGGGGAGGACCAGGGATCGTCCGAATCGTCGTCGGAGTGCTGGAGTGGATCTGTCGCCGCGCTCGTGAGGAAGATAAACGTCGCATCCTATTCTGTGTCGCTGCTTGATCACGCGAGTGAAAAAGTTTGATTTTATCTCTAATTTCCTCAGCCGCTGGATCGTGCCCGTTTTTATCTCAGCCACCCATTAGATCTAGGGTTAAATGTCTTCAATTAATATCCCTAAGCTGCATGGAATAAATCCAACGGCTGCTATCAATTCGATCCGGATCGACGGCTGTAATTACTCCGATTTAGCTCTTTTCATGTTCCCTACAAAATCACATTCACCCGTGAAAAATAATACTGAAATTATAGGGAATAAACAATTAATTTCAACTAGATCCAATATGCAAAAACGTCATGAATAGTCGTAATTACCCAAATCAAAGAGCCTAAAATCCCCAAATGTAAATAGAAATCACACGATAAAAATGTGACTATCAAATTCCCCCACACTTATTTTTGCGCATCCCGAGCAATACTAAAAACACAGAAATACTGACTCCCTAACTAGTTCCCCAAACAATACCTAGATCAATAATTCAGAGACAGAAAAAATAAGTTACTTAGGATCACCAATTTAATCCGGATCTAGGGTATTCAAAAGATTTGACTCCTATAATAGTCAACATGTATGATGAGTTCCAATCCGATCAAATAAACCAAGCTTGATACAAAAACCTCCCAAAGTGGATAATTGCACTAATGCTCACATGATGATCGTAGGAGTAGGGTACCCTCAAAACACTATGTAATATTGTCCTACCATATGCTTGCTTATCATCTACTTCTCTTATGCTATCAATACATTCCATACATGAATCAAAAGGATTTATCGAAAATCAAATAAGATCGAAAGTGGACTGCAATAGAGCAATACAAAGAAGATCAAGATACAATGAACAAGCAACAATAGAAGAATTGGAAGAATAAACCTGATTAGTTGCAATTATAAGTGGTGTGTGGAGGAAGATATACCAATACGATCCAAGATGTCTAAACAAGCACTTAAGCATAATTAGATCAGAAAATTCTGGCTTCTCTAATAGAATCCCGTTAAGAAAATCAATAACTCTGCCAAGATACCGACATTTTGTAAACACGGAAATGCCACTCTCTTTAATGCTTGCATGCCATTTAAAAATTCAAGTGTCCTAACAGAATCAAGGAAACTGTGTTACCAACAGCTACAATAGATGGGGAGATATTTATAGGATTGCTCTCACGGTGCAAAGTAAGTAGCATTGATTTTACCAGCTCCATGAATTTGATTCTTCTCATCCTTTGAATGACCTATGAATTCAAGAGTATAATTCTCTGTATTGAATCCAAACTCTTTCCAACACCGATGTGTCAATTCACCTTCTGCCACATAAGCACTGGTAATAGTGCGGTTAATGTTATGCATCTTCAATTCGACCTATGAAATGGTGCACAGAACTACATTGGCCAAGGATTAGCCTTCTTGTATGTAAACTTTCACCTGGTGACTCTATACTTGACATCCAAAAGAAAAGGAACCAAATTGCAGATTCATAATACATATTATATCGAGGATGCTTTCTCTGATACAGCAAAAACTAGGGAGAGGAAGTAAAGCCGGTGCATTATCTCCATCAATTATTTCCTTTGAATTTGCAACTTTCGGGAGGAGCTTTGACCAGAAAACCTCTCAAACAGGTTATAAAAACACCATCGCAGCTTTTGATAATTCTGTGGTAACACACGTCCAGCTGTAGCAATTTGTGTTATGGCAGCAACAGGTAAGGAAATTCTGCAGGTACGGAGATTTGTGGGATGGGATAACAGACACTAAAATTTTAATTCTCTCCTTAAAACTCTGCAACTCATCAGTAGACTCCTCAGCCTGGACAAATTCTAGTAATTCACTAAGCTCAATGACAAATTTCACTTTGTTAACCTTAAATCTAAATTGCATGAATTTCTGTCTTCAGCTGCTGCACTTACTATCAACTGCTGAGCTTACTTTCAATTCTAAATTCTAAATTCGTCCCAGCTCTAGAAGTTACTTCCAATTCTTTTTTTTTTTAGAAGTGACTAATGCATTGTTCCAGAAGTGACTAATGCATGAGAGGTCTATTGAGATTGCAGTTTCCTATTTATCCATAGTAAGAACCCAGACTTTTAATCCAGCTCGCCGAAGAGATTCTATAGTTTCAGGTACACCATCTTGTAGTTAACCTTGACACTTTCATCCAATATCTGTGGCTGCTGATACACTGTCGTCAGCTGAAAAAGGTTGCTGCTAATACTCTGTCGAGCCGGCTGAAAAAATTCAGCAACTTCAATCAATCCAACACAGCTATAATTCCACCAACAGGAGTTGTGAGTAACCCAGATTCCTTGTTTGTTGATGATGTCACTGGGTATCAGATAAAATTTTAGAAGCTTCCCTTAATCCAGCCTTGATCTGATCCAGTCCTTGAATCCACATGTAAGCACAACCTCTTGGATCTTTGGTGACTCGTGCATTTTTCTAGAATTGCATCTATCATCTTTTCTCTTTTTAGAAATTGAATGCTCAGAATATTCTGCAGCCGATGATTCAGAAATTGCAAGCAACTCTAGCTCCAATTGAAGTGCACACGTACACTGTCTTCAAATCATAAATTGGTTGCAGATATAAACATCTCCATAGAGATGCAGAAACTCTAAATCAGAACCTTCCATATCACAGCCTCCACCGATTCATGTTTATTCAGCACATGTCACAAATGGTTACAAGTTCAGTAATTTTCCATCCATCTATAGCTTCACCAGAGCTATGCCCATTTCTATTTCCCCATTAATAGTAATTTCCCAGCAACCAATCTCTGAAACTCAACCAATTTTCTGAAACCAATTTTCAGCAGCTTCAACCATTTATAGCATCCACAGAAATAACTTCAGATAGCATGCCCGGTATTTTTTTTCCTAGCTATTTCCAATGTCTGATAATGTTGCACCCAATTCAGAAACAAGCTCTAGGTCCTCAGTAATTTTGCAATCTGAACAAAAACCTGCCAGTGGAGATTTCTCTCCCTCATCGAGATCTTTTGAGAGTAACCATCCAAATCTTCCTTGAACATTAAGTTTGATACAGTCAATGACTCTTTTTTTTTCTGCATTCACCGACTGCATATCCTTTTAAATAACCTTGGTATTTTCTTCCACATATGCGAATGTCCTCTTAAAACTTTGGTGACTTTTGGTATCTCATGCATTTTTCCAAAAGTTTGATGGCTTCGACAATGGAATAGAATGACTTCAAAATAGAACTTGTGTCCATTTTTTTTTTTGACATCTTTATTCATCTGAAAGCATCGAGAATTAGTCAAATGGCAGACCTCTTTGTATTCAATATTCTAGTTTGGGATGTGCATCTTTCCTACAACTCCAACCTAGAAAAATCAGAAAAGATATCAATCCTGGAAAGGTAATTAGCCATGTCCAGAAAATCTCTCAGCTTCTTCAACTCAAATTCCCCTCTAGTCCATTTGACAATTTTTTTCTAAGTCAAAATTTTCAGGCCTGGAGTTGATGCCAATCTTTGCCTAATACCAGCATAAGCTTTGTTGTCGAGTATACTTGAACCCAGCTTTTTAGTTTGTTCAACACTCATATTGCCTAATCCCATGCATCTCTACTGGTTCCTTGCTCTACAAAGTGCTTATACAGCCTTTCAGCTTCCAAATAGCCCATTGCAGTATCTTCAAAAATCAAAACACTCACTTCTCAATACCCATTAAAATCCATAAGAATAGCAGGCCTTCATCCTAATCAATAGCACCGGAAGAATTATGACATGCAGGGCGATGCCATTAAATCTGATTAATTGATTTCTTCAACGGTCAAGGTGCATCTCTTGTAATCCATTGCTCTAGAAAGAGTAAACACCACTCAAAGCTTATATTTTGCTGAATGAACGGAGGAAGTGTGCAGAAAATCAAGTATGTTGAAAACTATGCCTTCCATGTCAATTTCCAACAAAACAATATCTCCTCCCCCACACTTAAAAATTTTGTCCGTCTCGGACAAAGCAACTTATCAAGTTATTCTTCCAACATGGGAACAAAAGATATGAGTAGAGGTAATCCACAAGACAATGGGAACTAAATGAGGAGGTATGACAAGCAAGACAACATGTACGTATCAAGTGGATTAAACAAGCAATTCAAGTAAGGAAAAGAATCAAGAGTGAAATCCTTCATCATATTCATGCAAATAAATGTTATTGTAGTTTTGAAAAGACTCAAAACAAGTTCTAGAGCAACAAGTATCACACGTGTATCACCCAATGTGGGTAAATGATAAGAATGGCTTATAACCTCACTAAGTGAATAAAAATCAAGCTTGGTCTATTGACAAAAATTCACCATCCTAACAAGTGACTGCATGCAAGTGAAGTTTTTTATCATACACCAAGAATCTATAATTCAATGATCAAACTTTACTAATTTTTACCATCTTTGAAATGACACTAAGGCATGCATAGGAAACATTATTCAACTTAATAACATACCATAAACCACAAAACCTAAGTCAATAGGCAAACACGAACAAAAAAACAACTAGTTTATTCTGAACATGAAAGGAAGGAAGAAAATACAGTAAGTAAAAGAACACACTCCCCTTTCATGTTGAAGAAGAAGCATCTTCAAAGTGCACTTCCTCTACCAAGGCATCGCTCGCCCCCTAGTGAAATATCTTGAGACGGTGTCCATTCACTCTGTAAGTGTTCCCTAAAGAAGGTTATTGCACCTCTATAACACCATAGGGAAACACATGAGTAACAAGGAAAGGACCGTCCCACCTGGATCTCAACTTACCTTTAATCAACTTGAGACGAGACTGGTACACTAAAACTTCATCGTCGATATGAAACTATTTCTTCACAAGCCGCTTATCATGAAAATGTTTGGTCTTCTCCTTGTAAATGCGGGAGTTCTCATACGCTTCTAACCTTGTCTCCTTAAGTTCCTGAAGTTGGAGTTTTCTCTCTCTCCCAGCTCTGTAAGCATCCATGTTGCAAGATTTCACTGCCCAGTAAGCTCTATGCTCAATCTCCACCGGCAAGTGACATGCTTTGCCATAAACCAATCTGTACGGCGACATGCCTATGGGAGTCTTATAGGCAGTCCTGTAGGCCCACAGAGCATCCTCCAACCTTTTGCTCCAATCTTTCTTGTCTGGTCCCACTGTCTTCTCCAGTATAGATTTGATCTCTCTATTTGACACTTCAGCCTGTCCATTTGTTTGAGGGTGATAAGGAGTCGAAATTTTATGAAACACCCCATACCTGCTTAACATGGCTTTCATGCGTCTATTGCAAAAATGAGACCCTTGATCGCTGATGATCGCCCTGGGTACCCCAAATCTGCAAAATATGTGAGACCTAACAAAATCCACAACAACTGGAGAATCATCCGTCCTAGTGGGGATGACCTCCACCCATTTGGAAACATAATCAATAGCCAAAAGAATATAAGAAAATCCAAAAGACACAGGAAAAGGACCCATAAAATCGATACCCCAAACATCGAAAATCTCACAGAATAACAAAGATTGGTGAGACATTTCATTTCTATGTCCTATGTTCCCTGTTCGTTGACATCGCTCACAAGACTTGTAAAATTCAGAGGCATCATAAAATAGGGTGAGCCAATACAAACAAGACTCAAACTTTTCTAGCAGTCCTTTGGGATCCAAAATGCCCCCCCCCCCCCCCACAAGCCAGAAAATAACAAAAAATAAGTAAGTATGGAATGAAACTCATAATCAGGTACACATCATCTAATAATCTGATCACTACAAAATTTTCAAAGATAAAGATCATCCATACATAATACTTAGCATCACTTTTCAATTTCTGGACTTGTGCATGAGTAAAATGTGAAGGTACAACATGACAATTAAATAATTAGCAAGATCTGCATACCATGGTGTCATACCATACAGGTGAAAAACTACTCATCTGGAAAAGAATCTGCTATGGGGGTGGACTCAATCTCCATCACAATCCTGGTCAAGCTGAAATACCACCTCCTTCTGCAACAAGTTGGTAAAGGGTAGGGGCAATCTTACTGAAGTCTCTGATAAAATGTCTGTAGAAACCTGCATGACCTAGAAAAGCACAAACTTCCCGCACAGAAGCAGGGTAAGATAAAGAAGATATAACATGAATTTTAGCAGGATCTACTTCAATACCATACACAGAGATAATATAACCTAAGATATCCCATACTCAACCATGAAATGACATTTCTCAAAAACATATGATGGAAGTGATTCTTGGGGCGTTGCCTGAAGAGCGCAAGTCCCTACACATTCTCTATCCCTGTCTATATAAAAAAGGGCCCACAGATAGGTCCTAATGACAAAATATCATCAACATCAAAATCATCAAAATCAATAAAATCACAAACAATTGTAGAAGGTGCAGAGATATCCAAATGAAAAACAGACTAAGAAATAAAGTTTATGCAGTCTAGCTCATCAGCTATACCACGCTAAGAATAGAATGATCCTTCATCAGGTACCTCATAGTGTCCAAAATACTGAACTGAACTACAGTATCTCCTACCTCCATAGAAAGAGTACAAAAATCTGCAAGAAATTCTTTCAGCTTCTTCTTGTGAATACATAAATCTTTCATAACCTCGACATACTTGGGAATTTACTAGCTCCTGGAATTCCCTAGCCTTTTCTTCAATAACCCTCTTCCTAGGCTGGGCCTTTGAGGGAAGAGAAAAACTGCTGCATACAACTCAAGTAGATTATCACCTAAAGACTTAGTCATCCACACAAACAAATACAATGAGAAACAAATAGAAATGATAAGAAAGACACTAATAACAAAAGCAAAAGAAAACAAACTAACTAACTACAGTTTAAAGACAAATGAACACCATTAGAGTTCCCCGGCAATGGCGCCAAAATTTTGATAGACGGTGATTGTGTCGTGGTACCGTTACAAAATTATTTACCGAACCCCCTAACTACACTAATGCAGTATAGGACTGACTCGGATCGTCTCCCAACGAACCTAATGGCTGGACGTTTATTTTTAAACAGAAGTAAACACTAGGGGTTCTTACAACTTATTAAAACAATTATTCAAAGTTAACCTAATGCAAGAACGATTCAACCTTGCACTGCACTGTCACTATACGATGCAATGGTCAAACAATTCTGGTAAACAAACAAACAAGGAAATTAAATCTGTAGGAAATAAATCTAACTACCAAAAACAATTAACAACTATCCTAATGTGAAAAAGTAAGTAATCACGTACCACACTGTCACTATATGGTACAATGATCAAGAAATAAATGTGAACAATTCAATTCACTATACGACAATGATCAAACAACACCTTTGAAAAACTAAACTAACAGACATAAAATAATTCAACCAAGCACTACACTGTCACTATACGGCACAGTGGTCAAGAAACAAAGGTGACCAATTCAATCAAGCACCGCACTATCACTATACGGTACAGTGATCAAACAGTCACTGAAAACCTAAACTAATAGATAGAAAATAATTCAACCAAGCATCGCACTGTCACTATATGGTACACTGGCCGAAGATTAACTAAAAACTGGAAAGAACAATTACACTAAAGGAAATAAATCTAACCACTAGGTAAACACTGTAAATGACTAACAAGACTCACTAAACTATCAAACTAAATTACCACGTGCACGATTTACCACACAAATAAAATATGACTGAAACATCCTTGAAACACAACTGAACACTATGAAATCAATACTGAAACAATACTGATAAAATATAGTGCACAATAATGAGCTAACAATGTAAAAATACTGAAATACCCAAAATGAATAATGCAGTAAAACAAAAAGAAACACAATAGTAGAATCAGCAGTAAATCAATAATTAAACACAATCATCCACAAACACCGGAAACGTACCACCCTCTCCGGTGACCTACGACGGTACCGAACAGCTCCTACTGCCTTAGGGTACGGATCTCTCGTCAGAACCCGACGAGAGGTGGATCGATGCGGTAGTCCACAGCTCCGATGATGGATGCGGAACTGTCGCTACCACTATAGACAAGAGATGGTTCTGCGGAGATGGAACAGCACGAATCACGGTCGCTACTATGGATGGGATTGGAGCTGGGAACAAAGGGTTCTCATCGACACCGGCTGGAATTGAAGAGTGCCATGGAATCGGAAGAAGTTGTTGTCGTCGGAGTTGGAAATAGATGTTGTCGCTACCACGGCAGTAGAAAGTCACCCCCAGCCTTCTACGACCACGTCCAGCTGGGGTAGCTCAGCTCCGATGGTGATGGATCTGAAGATCACCGGTGAAGACGAACGAACTCCACTACTCTGTCAACGGACTACCGCCGTCTAACTGCAGCTGCGAACTCTGCCGGACTAAAGGGAGAAGAGTACACCGGGTGCAAAGGAACCCAGGTCTCACCAATGATCCAAACACGTGCTTCAGCAATATCATATGATCAGAGAAATCATCAGTAAGAAAGAAATACAAATCGAGAAGATTCCCACTGAAACAAACCTAGTGGATCCTTTGACAAAGGCTCTATCACAAAGTAAGTTTGAGAGTCACGTCAAGGACTATAGTATTGGATACCATGGCGATTAGCTTTAGGCAAAGTGAGAGTCTATTATGTTTGAGAGGTGTCCTGTAACCCCCCCCCCCCCCCCTCTACTTACACTAGTAAAGGAGGTGTTACTGCCATACTTTATCTTACTCTTTGCATAATCAGGTAAAACATGACTCAATCATTTCATAAACTCACATACACTATTTGAGAGTTAACTAATACCTGATTTAAACCGAAGAGTATCAACAACTCATACCAAGATCTAAACTTGGTTTCTAAACGAGTATCATAATTCAAACTCTTAACTTTTAACAGCGGAAGCTAAAGAAACAAACCAACTACATTCACATGTTGACACTAGGCTATTTCACAAGTTCTTAACCTATCTAAGCATGCACATTCACTAGAGTTCTAATATAGAACATTCTTAAGTAACTCAACCTCATGCATGGTGATAGTGATAGGTGCATCCTTGACATGAACATCAACGATACATAACATCAACCCTAGCACCTAACATGAAGACTAGCACATAGTTCAAAGTTCTTAGCATAACATAATACTAGCAAGTTCAACATTCTTAGACACAACATGATCAAACATATAACATGAACACTACCACAAGAATAAGTTCGAAGGTCTTAACACATAACAAAATACTAGCAAGTTCAGGATCATAATCCACTGTTCTGCCACCACACACACCAAGCACTTCATCCATTACCCCCTCTTACTCCAATCTTGCTTTACCCTTATCTGCAGTATAAGGAATGGAAACTATAAGAAATGGAGCTTAGTAAGTACTTCCTATTCTCATAAAACTTCGCATTAGGAAAACATGCTATTAGAATACTTGCATGCAACACATGCTCATACTTGCATTTAGGAAAATTCTGCATTTAACATTTGGAAGTACTTGCACATGATACAATGATTCAACTTGACATGCATGAACTTAACATACGCAACTTGCAATACATGCTTGAAATATGCTTCGCTTGTAGAAACATATACATGAGACATACTATACTTAAACTTGTAAACATTGTGCTTTGGTTAACTTTCGAAATCATATATACATATATACTTTAAAATACTAATCATCCTTGTTTGGGCAGCCCGGCATTGTACCATTTTGCATGCAACCCTAATAGAACTCAGGGTAGCTAGCCACCAAATTTATTAGGGCAACTTTCAAGGGCGGTCTAGGGGCCCGTGGGCGATCTAAGAGCCCGGTACATGCCACTTCAAAGTAAAATACTTTCTTTATATATGACTTACTTATTTTTTTCATTTAACAGGTATTTTACATGATCATACTCAAGAACCCATATAGGAAGCCTTTCAAGACATTTGATCATGCTCTTTGTCCCCAAAACTCATAGGGGAAGCATCTTGTGATCTTTACATCTTGCTTCCAATGAAATATTCAAAGTAAAATACTTCCTTTATATATGACTTACTTATCTTTGTCATTTATCAAACATTTAACATGATCATACTCCCAAAACTCATATAGGAAGCCTTTCAGGACATGCGATCATGCTCTTTGTCCCCAAAACTTATAGGGGAAGCATCTTTGCGATCTTATGCCTTGCTTCAACATGAAATATACCTATAAATATATATGACCTACTGATTTTATCATTTAACCAACATGTAACAAGTTCATACTCCCAAAACTCATATAGGGAGCCTTTCAAGACATATAATCATGCTCTTTGTCCCCAAAACTCGTAGGGGAAGCATCTTTGCGATCTTTACATCTTTCTTCCAATAAAATATAATTAAAATACCTAAATATACAAACAGCCATAATCTGGACAGAATCTATAAATCTGAATAAAAACATGATACTAGAAGCTAGATGTGCAAATCAAAGAGTTACTTATGCTATAGGTGAGAGATAGCATCTTAGTGATCTTATGTCTTTCTTAAAACAACATATACCTTACCTATAAATCTAAACACACCTATATTATATAATCTGATCAAAACATATTTTTATCATTTATCAAACATTTAACATGATCATACTCCTAAAAAACTCATATAGGAAGTCTTTCAAGACATTCAATCATGCTCTTTGTCCCCAAAACTTATAGGGGAAGCATCTTTGCGATCTTTACATCTTGCTTCCAATGAAATATACTTTAAATACCTAAAAGTACAAAAAAAAATAATCTAGACAAAACATATAAATCCAAATAAAACATGATAATATAACCTAGATGGGCAAATCAAGGAGTTACTTGTACTCTAGGTGAGAAATAACATCTTGGTGATCTTAGATCTTGCTTAAAAAGACCTATACCTCAACTATAAATCTAATCACACACATATATCATCTGATCCAAACATATAATCTTCAAAACATATGAAAAGAAGCTATATAAAGAAATTGAAGAACTACTTATACTGCAGGTGAGAGATACTTACATCCTCTCGCTATCGTACTAGTATACTGCTAGGGTTTTTAGGAGATGAAGACCTTCCCTTGTTCCTTAGCCTTAGGAGTGATCCTCTAGCATATACTAAGCCTTTGTATCCTCTTGAAACCCTCTCAAAAACACCGACCAAGGGCATTAGGGTTTCAATGAAGGAGGAAAGAGGAGGGAACATTTCGGTGGAGTTGGATCTTCTAGCAATACTAAGACTTGTGGGAACTCCTCTTGGAAAACCCCTCTTGAGAATCCCTACACAAGAAGCCCTAGAGCTTGGGATGAAAAGGGGAGGAAGGAGAATGAGAAATTCGGCCAAGGATGAGGAAGAAGGAGAATGAAGAAGGAAAGTGGGGTTTTTCTTCCTCTCTTGTCTTAATTCTCCTCTTTAATACCTAGGGAATGAACACTCTTCATCCTTTCATGGGGGGATGAACCAACTCCTCATCTTCCCATCTATATTCTTTGTATATTCTTTATATATTTTATCCATGAATCATCCTATGGTCTAGTGGTGTCAAGGTTACCTCCCTATTATGAGGTTCATGGTTCAAATCCTACCTATAATCATCTTTTATTTTATTTTATTTTAAACCTTTTATGGGCGTTAAAACCCATATAATTACTTTGAATAGTTTAGAATTTTACGGGCGTTACAATCCTTCATACCTATAAAAGTTTCGTCCTCGAAACTTAGAACAACTCCGGATACTTTTGTTTCATGTCATCCTCGCGTTCCTAAGTTGCTTCTTCAAACTTTTGATTTTGCCATATGACTTTCACTAAGGGTCTTTCTTTGGTTCTCTATTTCTTGATTTCTCGATCTATTATCTAAATAGGTCGACTTTCATAACTTAAATCTTCTTGAACTTGTATCGTTTGTGGCTCAATCACATGGTCTTAGGAACTCTATGCAATCTGATCACCTCCTCAACATACAACTGGCTAGTTGTTCCATTGAGTACGATATTCGATTGTCAGAAAATGGGCAGATTTTATCAATCTTTCAACAATCACCTAAATTAACCATTAGTTGTTTTGGTTAGTCCTACTATGAAATCCATAGCTATATCTTCCCACTTCCATTCTGGGATTTGAATAGGCTACAGAACTCATGTAGCTGTCCCTAGAGTTTCGTAACCACATGCATAAGATCAGGTGGAGGTACTGTCTCATCGATTCTATTACTGCGTCTTCCAGCCATGCTTATCTTCATATATTATAATAAGGCTAGCATAAGATTATCATACATATATTCATGCATATTTAAACTAAAAACATTCCTTATCATACATTTATCTTCATATATTATAATAAGGCTAGCATAAGATTATCATACATATATTCATGCATATTAAAACTAAAAGCATTTCTTATCATACATGAAAAAAATAGAGTAGGCATAGAATTTCTTACTTGGAGCGGCAGGATAGGAGCTTGATGTGTGTGAGGTGGAAAGGCAGATCTACTCTGATACCATACTGTAACACCCCCCCCCTCTACTTACACTAGTAAAGGAGGTGTTACTGCCATACTTTATCTTACTCTTTGCATAATCAGGTAAAACATGACTCAATCATTTCATAAACTCACATACACTATTTGAGAGTTAACTAATACCTGATTTAAACCGAAGAGTATCAACAAGTCATACCAAGATCTAAACTTGGTTTCTAAACGAGTATCATAATTCAAACTCTTAACTTCTAACAGCGGAAGCTAAAGAAACAAACCAACTACATTCACATGTTGACACTAGGCTATTTCACAAGTTCTTAACCTATCTAAGCATGCACATTCACTAGAGTTCTAATATAGAACATTCTTAAGTAACTCAACCTCATGCATGGTGATAGTGATAGGTGCATCCTTGACATGAACATCAACGTAATCAATGATACATAACATCAACCCTAGCACCTAACATGAAGACTAGCACATAGTTCAAAGTTCTTAGCATAACATAATACTAGCAAGTTCAACATTCTTAGACACAACATGATCAAACATATAACATGAACACTACCACACGAATAAGTTCGAAGGTCTTAACACATAACAAAATACTAGCAAGTTCAGGATCATAATCCACTGTTCCGCCGCCACACACACCAAGCACTTCATCCGCTGCCCCCTCTTACTCCATTCTTGCTTTACCCTTATCTGCAGTATAAGGAATGCAAACTATAAGCAATGGAGCTTAGTAAGTACTTCCTATTCTCACAAAACTTCGCATTAGGAAAACATGCTATTAGAATACTTGCATGCAACACATGCTCATACTTACATTTAGGAAAATTCTGCATTTAACATTTGGAAGTACTTGCACATGATACGATGATTCGACTTGACATGCATGAACTTAACATACACAACTTGCAATACATGCTTGAAATATGCTTCGCTTGTAGAAACATATACATGAGACATACTATACTTAAACTTGTAAACATTGTGCTTTGGTTAACTTTCGAAACCATATATACATATATACTTTAAAATACTAATCATCCTTGTTTGGCCATCTCGGCATTGTACCAATTTGCGTGCAACCCTAATATAACTTGGGGTAGCTAGCCACCAAATTTATTAGGGCAACTTTCAAGGGCGGTCTAGGGGCCCGTGGAACTTTCAAGGGCGGTCTAGGGGCCCGTGGGCGATCTAAGAGCCCGGTACATGCCACTTCAATGTAAAATACTTTCTTTATATATGACTTACTTATTTTTATCATTTAACAAGTATTTTACATGATCATACTCAAGAACCCATATAGGAAGCCTTTCAAGACATCTGATCATGCTCTTTGTCCCCAAAACTCATAGGGGAAGCATCTTGTGATCTTTACATCTTGCTTCCAATGAAATATTCAAAGTAAAATACTTCCTTTATATATGACTTACTTATCTTTGTCATTTATCAAACATTTAACATGATCATACTCTCAAAACTCATATAGGAAGCCTTTCAGGACATGTGATCATGCTCTTTGTCCTCAAAACTTATAGGGGAAGCATCTTTGCGATCTTATGCCTTGCTTCAACATGAAATATACCTATAAATATATATGACCTACTGATTTTATCATTTAACCAACATGTTAAAACCCATATAATTACATTGAATAGTTTAGAATTTTATGGGAGTTACATGGCCTATGGCAATCGCCTTATGGTTGTACTATTTATTTACTAAATAAATATTCACTATTTGAGTGAACATGTCATATGTGTTTGATTGGATCTTAAACTCATTTACTGAATGCCCGCAATACTATTAATAACATGAGAGAACTTGTGATTGGATCACAACTAGTAAGTATCTCGACATGTGTAATTATGAATGTAATGAAATAATCCCTAGTCGATGAATTGATGAATTCGGACATCATCGATTCTGGGAGACGAGCACGGGTTATACTCCTTGGTTTATCCAAGCAGCTGCTCCTCGCTGGCTAGAGACATTGAGATTTCGAGAGTTAAACGTGAATGCTAGTTATGTTAACTAGTTCATTGGAGTGACCTGCTGTAAGACTTCACATGGTTCTCTGCATATAAGATATGTTAGTGAAGTTCTTACTACAACTCGAGTGCAAGTTTCCTTTGACTTGAGGTATTCAAGTCATCTTAGACATGGAGACATACTTTGACATCTTAGTCGATACATCTTTATAGAGGTGTGGGTACGGGATGATTGGGTATATGTCGAAGTGTCCGAAGGTGATTGAATAGCTAACAAAGGATTCACCACTCCTTGCGAGAAGATGTATACCCTATGGCCACTTGTCAGGATTATTACTCAAAGTCTTTGGCCAAAGCATTGCATGTCAAGAGTATAGTACTCTTAGATATATGTCGAAGTAATTAGAATCCACTGGATGAGGAAGTAAGACTTGGGCTAGGTGTGACGTAGTCAGCCTTTTGGGGACTGACACATAGACCATGTCCTGAACCAAGTGGGTATAGGATGAGTAAAAGAATGAGGCATGATTCATTATAGCTGCTGAAGAGTTCGGAAATGGTTCCGAGATCAACCGTTGATTTTTAGGTTAATTGGAGATCATGATGTGCTACTAGGTTCCACTCATGATTGTTCCATAATTAATAGTTAATTATGGACAACCAACATAAACTGAGAACCTATTAGGTTACACGCACTACGAATCCTTCAAAGAAACTTTAAACGAGTTTGAGAATTGGATTCTCAAGATCGAGAGAGATCAAGTTTGGTTGGACCAAACACATGACAAATATGGAAATATTTATCAAGTCGGAAACGATAAAGAAGCATGTCTTAATAAGACGGGCTAGGCCTTAAAAGGTTTAATTATAAACCAAACCCATTTAGTTTTAATTAAAAGGGTTCTCTTTTGGTTAAGGACCCAATTAGGGTTTAATGGATGAGATTAAGCCTTAATGGTTATGGGCTTAGGGATTTGATCCACTAACCTATAACCGATTAGGATTAGTGCCTATATAAAGGGTTGTAAAGGCTAAACCTAATGAATAGAAGTCCTTAAGGCCCTCTTCCTCAACCTTACCGAACTCTCTACCCTCTTCCTTCTTCTTTGCCGATGGCCCAAGCAAGGCTCCCTCTTATTTAGGGTCGGCCAACTCCTCCCCAAGGAAGTGGTGAACTCCGACCAAGTCTTCCTCAAGGTGGATTGTCCATTCGGCTAAGGCTTGGAACAAAGATTTCTTATTTTGTGCCTTGGTTGAACCTAGGAGAATTAGGGTTTAGTGTTCCGTCGGCCATCAAAGAAACAAGGGTTGTTTCCACCTCTTTAGAGGTCGGTCACTCTTGGTTTTAGGGCTATTTTTGTCGCTTATTGAAGCTTCAAGAACAGCGACTAATTCCGACACTAATCAACAATCTTATGAAGGTTGTTCAAGGACTCGTTTGTGTCACAAAACGAGTCAGTGATTGCTCTCCGATCACCCGATCTTCTTGCTTCGTCTAGTAGTGAAGAGAAGGTCAGACTCATGGCTTTGAGAAGTCTTCCCTCCAAAGATTCGACATGAATACTAGTAGAGATGAAGCTCCGTGAGTGTCATACGGTTGATGCCTTTCTGACTCATCATCATCCGAAAGGTATACCTTGAGTAAAATTTATTTATGTAAAATTTTATTTGGCGAATATGTCCGCACGTGTTGTAATCCTGCATGCATGGGTGAGTGTTGTAATAATTTTGGAAATTATTACATTTTTCTTCTGCTGTGTTCGTTTGTGAAACGATAAAAGCACATCTACACATCGGTTGTAACCCAACACTAAGGACAAGAGAGGTATGAGTTAAAAACCCACTAAGACTACACACTTGGACTTACGCCGCCAAGTCCTCATCTTTGGACTTTGGAAAGTCCAAGGGTGGGTCTTGGCATTTGGAAAGTCCAACCATGTGTCTTGGAAATGGTAAATGCCAAGCATGGGTCTTGGCATTTGGGAAAGGCCAAGGGTGTGATATTGGTGACGTAAAGTCCAAAGGGTAGTCTTGGCAGCATAAGCTCAATGATTGGTGGCGTAAAGTTCAAGCTTGTGTTTTGGCAGCGTAAGCCCAAATGTACCTTGGCATTGTAGACCCGATTAGTATGACATTAGCTGATGAAAGCACCTGAGGGCTAACATATGGATGAACAATTCATGGATGACTTGGAGGGATTCGATAGGCGTGAGGCTGATGGAGGTGGCTAGAAGGCTTAGGTCTAGGCTAAAAGTAGTCTAGCAAGTATGAGAGGATCATACTTTGGGGTAAATCTCATGTTTGAGGTTCATCAGTCGAATGGTCAAGTGTTTTGACACTTGTCAACCTAGTCAACTCTGAGAAGTTGACTAGGGTTATGACCAGTCGATTGATCAGTTGTTGACTGGAGCTCGACTACGGCTGCGTGGCCTTGGCAATCTACTGCCAGCATTGGGCAGTCAACTAGTCTTAAGCAGTCGACAACCATGGAGGGAAATCGACTACTGTTTATAGACACGAGCACAGAAAGTTTTATAGTTGACTGGACAATCGACGACCGGAGCAGTAGTCGACTACTAGGGTTTGGCAGTCGACTGCTGGGGTATCCGTTGGAGTTTTCCAACATGGATTAAGTCGTTATGAGACAATGTCTACAGGAGCAGTCGACTTCTAGGTATGAGCAGTTGACTTCTAGGCGAAAATCATCCCAATTTGTAGCTCTATAAAAAGCACGAAATGGAGGATTTTGGCAGCCGTTCTAGGGGAGATTTGAGGCGAAGTGCTGGCGTATTTTTAGGTCCTTCAAGCTCATCCAAGTAACCAACAAGCAAAGCATTCAAAGAAATCTTGTGTAAAGTTTTCTTCACGATTGTTGTTGTATTTCATTTATATTTTCTTATATTTCTTTCTTATTGTTGTAAGAATTGTTGTAAGAGATTTTCTCCACCTCCGGAGTATTTTCCGAGAAGGAGAGGTTGATTATTGGTGGTTTGCATCAATAGAGCTCACTTGAGCTCGATCCATGGAGTAGGAACCCTAGGTTTCGAACCACGTTATATTCTTGTATCGTGTGTGTGATTGTCTGGTGATGCACATGAACGCGATCTCAAATATCACGATGGAGACCATCAAGGACTCGAAGCGTGCGCTCACGCTCAACGCCCACAAGTGCACGGGTGTCGTCTGTTGGAGGATCGATGGTCGACTAGAGGGGGGGTGAATAGCCCAATTCGATGAAGATGGATGTTGTTCGCTTAATCATCTATAATTACTATTAGCACAGTGGAAATATAAAGCTAAACAAGAAATTAAGACAAATATAAAGAGAAGCAAGCACAAATGCTAACACCAAAGATGTAACATGGTTCACGGCCCTTGCCGCTAATCCACGGACGATTCATTCCAGGTGAATCACTCCTTAACTAATCACTAATCTCTCCTTCAAGATAGAGGTAAACCTTTCTTACAAGATCACTCCCTCTTATAATAAGATTGAAATAAAAGCAAGTAAGAAGAGTAGAAAACATGTTGGGCACTTGGGAGAAGTTTAGGAGTTAAGCATTAGCCTTCTAAGAGCACCCAAGGCCTCTTCTTATAGGGAAGAGGTCATTATTCCTGCTGGGAAGCGAGCAGTCGACTGATGCAGTCATCAATCGACTGCTACTGTAGTCGTTGCCTCGCAACGGCTTCATCCACATTGGCTTCCAGCCAACGACTCCCACATCAATCAACTGTTCATCCCTATCAGTCGACTGATGGAGCCATCAGTCAAGTGACCGAAGTGATCAGTCGACTCCAAAACCTTCTATGCCCGAATTCACCTCGATCAGTTGACTATCATCCCTTGGCAGTCGACTGATGGTCGAGCAGTCGACTGTCAAACCCTAGCAGTAGATTGTTGGGCCAGAAGAGCTTCAATTGAACACTAGTCGAGCACCAGTCAAGTGTCATTGACCCATAGCAGTTGACTGATATATATATCAGTCGACTAGTGTCGGATAAAACCTCAAACAAAATACTTGTTTGAGCCTCCAACGGTCAAGTAAACCTTAAACCACTTGTTTGAGCATCCGACACTTCCATTCGTCGGGTAGAAACCTCAAACTCATGTTTCAGCATCCAACTTATCCAAACATTGGGTAAAACCTCAAACATAAGTTTGAGCGTCCGACTTGTCAGGTAAAACCTCAAACCTTAAGTTTGAGCATCCGACACTTGACTTAGTCATTCGATCAAGTTCACCTATGAGCTATCCCGTCCCGGGTTACAATCGCTCACTCTCATCTCCCTTAGAGTCCGTCGCCTCGAAGCTCTCTTTGTCTGGCCACATCCCTCGAATGCACCAAGCGCATGGCTTCGCAATGTCATCCTTCGCGTCTCATTCTGAAGTCTGCTTTCATTGGCTTCACTCCAATTCTCCTCGTTCGGCGGTCCCTCAGATGCACCAAGCGCATAGCTTCCGCAATGCCATCCTTCACCGACTCAAGGATCTGAGCCATGAGATGGTGAACCCACCAATGCTTTCGTCAAGCCAACACATGTGTGAATTACTAAGTCATGCACGACTTCAACACACATATCAAATCAATATAACAATCTAACTTAAACCCTTTGTCACACATATCAAAACCACATCATACATGGGTTGATTGCCCTAACAATCTCTCCCTTTTTGATGTGTGACAATCCATTTTAAGTTAGGTAAAATAATAACAAATACATAAGGCAAGAAAGCATGTAAACATAATATGAGTATCAAATACTCGCCCTTAATACATGCAACTCCCCCTTAACACCTGCTAATTCCTCTCCTAGCATGATTAACTTAAACTCTACATTTCTCCCCCTTTGACACCATCAAAAATATTTAACATATGTTATACAAGCATGACATCAAGTATAAGGAGAGAAAAATACCAAAAACTTCTGAAAACTACATAAAGCAGGTTACTGTGCTTGTGCACAGTCCATCAGTCGACTGGCACCAATTTTCTAGCCTTTTTTGATTTCGGAACCCGATTTCAGAAATGCATTAAAAATTCTAGAAAATTTGAAAAATAATGAAATTTGGGGAACATATTTCTCATAAGTCCCTCTATCAAGAAAAAATAATTTTTCATGAAAATTCATTCCAATTTTGAAAGTTTGGCAAAAACTCAAAGGTATTGAAAATCACTAAAGTTTTTATCAACTTGAAAGCCTAGTTTTTCCTTGAAATGATTTAAAACATGAACTCTCAGTTTATAAAACATGAAATGGTTTTAAAATATTTAAAATATCCAACTATGATCTATGGGCAATATGTCCATTGATTAAACATTTTCTTTCTCCATAGTTGGTCTATGATTGCTCTATTATGATACACCTAATGACCCATCAAAAAAATGTTATAATCATAAGTGAGTCATTTGTATCATCCTAACATCTCACCCATTGCTATGTTCTCAATCAAGTTAGCCTTATGGTGAGTGTGAGATGTGACTAAAGGTATTTATACTTAACCATAAATTTCATGCAATTCTATCAAGGTTAAGCATCATCTAGAACAACAACATGATCATAACACAAACATGATCCTAATTGCATATCATGATCATATTGGGTTTTTCCGAGCCACAAAAACCGCTTTTTGCGTTGCGGAAACCTCGGAATCCCCGACCACGGATCCGTGCGAAGATATATTAAAATAAAACATATATGTGCTTACTAAAAACCCTAGATCTACCTTCGATCTAAGAGGTTAGATCATTACCCTCGTAGCGACGCCCTTCGCTTATCCCGCTCGTCCAAAAGTTCGCCGGAACTCGAGAGTGTCAAGTGTCAAGTGCACACTCCTCTATTGGTATCCACACAAGCAATAGGTGGAGAAAGAGACAAACTTGAGTGTGCTAGCACTCCTAGAAGATCTCGGCAAGATGAGGAAGGAGAGGGAGAGCTTGAGAGGAAGAGCACCAAGGAAGAAGATGATGGAATGAGTAACTCATCAAATGAATTCCTTACTAATGGAATGGGTGGTCGGCCACTTCATGGAAGGGGGGTTACATGCATGCATGTAACTCCCATGACCCTTGGTCTCCTTCATGATGTGACACCAATTGACCAAGTCAATGATGATGTGGAGCATCATCATTGGCCGGCCATGCCAAGTCATCATCATGACATGGCATTTGGTCAAGTCAAACTTGACCTTTCATCTTCCCTCTCAAGTCAAGTCAAACTTGACCTCTAATCTCCCATGGTTGATCAAATCTAACCACTTGACTCAAGTCAATTTAATTTAATGAATTTCTATTCATTTAATTTAAATTGATTTGATGAATCAAATCTAAATTAGACTCATTCAACACTTGAATCAACTTGAGTCTAACTCAATTAGTCTAATTTGGATTACTCTTAATCCAATTTGGTTCATCCCATGAACCTAATCCTCATGGTTCATCATATGAACCTAATCTCCATCTAATTTCTCTTATGTGTGTGACCCTATAGGTTCTTGTAACGTTGGCAATGCCCCTAAACGGATTTAGGAACATAAGCAATGAGCGGTATCTAGCAACACATCATTGCTACCCAAGTTACAAGAATGTTGAACTCCAACATCACCTTTGTGACTACTAATTGTGACTCTCACAATATGTGACAATGTCCCTCTATCCTTGACATCTAGATTGACCAATCGAGGCATAGACCGTGTCATCCTCAGTACAATCTAAATCTTGATCTCCAAGTAGACTCACTCTAATCAAATGAGCTCAATATCTCATATTGACTCATTTGGGCATGGCCATGCACTTCGTGGTCTCACTCTATCAAGAATATCGATGTCACCCCCCGTCATATAGGAGGGATAGATCCCATCTACATCACTCACATCCCTCCGCATAATTTGTTACATACCCAGTAATCGCCTTTATAGTCCACCCATTTACGGGTGACGTTTGACGAAGCCAAAGTATGCAACTCCTTATGTAGGGAACCATGGTGACTTCAGATCTAAGGACTAATAGTCATACTAATAGCCACATGAGAAAGTATATGACACTCATATAACGATCCATGATACTTTCTCATGGCGGGTCATTCAGTATACATTCTCCAATGCATACCCATGTGTCAACTTGATATCTCATATCCATGACTTGTGAGATCAAGTCATCGTGTTGACCTACATGCTAGTCTCTACGCATTAACATTGTCCCTGAATGTTAATACTCGACTAGGAATGATTAAGAGTAGTGTTCACTATATCATCTCATTATCGATTCAACCAATCGATTGATATAGATAAGAACCTACTACTCAAGGACATTATTATATTTAGTTATTTGGCACCAATACAAGTAAATATAATAACCATGCCTTTATAAATAGGAATATGATACAATAAAGTCCATACAACAATCATCACATGATTGGCTCTAGGGATTTCACTAACAATCTCCCACTAGCACTAGTGTCAATCACCATAGTATCTAATACCCAATGACCTAGTGTGACCATCATACTTTTTTTGTGTCAAAGCCTTGGTCAAGGGATCTGCAATGTTAGCCTCTGTGGGTACTCTGCAAATCTTCACATCTCCTCTATCGATAATCTCTCGAATGAGATGGAAGCACCGATATATATTCATCCTCTGTTGTAGAATCAGCAACTGTGTCCTGCTTGGAACTCTTCCATCTCACAGCGCCACCATTCGAGCAAAACACGAACCCTGACTGCGATCTATAATCATCCTGGTCAGTTTGGAAGCTGGCATCGCTGTAACCCCTTACAGCTAGCTCCTCATCGCCTCCAAATATCAAGAAATATTCTTTAGTCCTTCTCAAGTACTTAAGAATATTCTTGACTGCTATCCAGTGACGCTCACCTGGATCTGACTGGTATCTACTCATCATGCTCAAAGCATACGAGACATCAAGACGAGTACATAGCATGGCGTACATGATAGATCCTATAGCAGATGCGTAAGGGATCTTATCCATACGGTCTCTCTCCTCTCTAGAAGAGGGACTTTGAGTCTTAGAAAGACTCACACCATGTGACATCGGCAGAAGTCCTTTCTTGGAATTCTGCATGGCAAACCGAAGTAATACCGTGTCAATGTATGTACTCTGACTTAGGTCAAGCAATCTCTTAGATCTATCTCTATAGATCTTAATGCCTAGAATACAGGTTGCTTCACCTAAGTCCTTCATTGAGAAACACGTCCCGAGCCAAGTCTTCACAGACTGTAGTGAAGGGATGTCATTCCCAATGAGCAGTATGTCATCCACATACAATACAAGGAATACAACTGTGTTCCCATTAACCCTCTTGTAGACACAGGGTTCATCTTCATTCTTGATGAAATCAAACTGTTTGATCGCATCATCGAATCGAAGATTCCAGCTCCGAGAAGCTTGCTTTAGCCCATAAATGGACCTTTACAGCTTGCATACCTTCCCAGTATGCTGTGGATCTACAAAACCCTCAGGTTGTGTCATGTTCACATCCTCGAGTAAGTTTCCATTCAGAAACGTGGTTTTGACATCCATCTGCCAGATCTCATAATCGTGGTATGCTGCAATAGCAAGAAAGATCCGAATGGACTTAAACATCGCCACTGGAGAAAAGGTTTCATCATAGTCAATACCATGAATTTGCTTGAAACCTTTAGCCACCAATTGACCCTTATAGGTATGCGTAAGTCCATCCATGTCAGTCTTTCTCCTAAAGACCCACTTACACCCAATGGGTTTGACCCCTTCAGGTGGATCAACCAAAGTCCATACTTGGTTAGTGTACATGGATTCCATCTCGGATCTCATGGCCTCTAGCCATTTCTCATAATCTGGGCTCATCACAGCTTCCTGATAGGAGGTAGGCTCATTCTCAATGAGCATAACATCATCATGGTCAGACAAGAGAAATGAGTATCTCTCAGGCTGACGACGTACCCTATCAGACCTGTGAAGAGGTAGGTCTACCTGAACAGGTGGTTGTTCCACAACTCTTTGTGCAACAACCTCATCACCCACAACACTTTGTGGTTCCTGTTCAACCTCCATCAAGGCCTCAGTGCTATGGTCCTTATCTTGAATTTCTTCAAGATCGAAGGTACTCCCACTAGTTTTTCTAGAAACAAAATCTCTTTCTAGAAAAACCCCAGTCTTTGCCACAAACACTTTGTGCTGACTGGGAATGTAGAAGTAATATCCCTTTGTATCCTTGGGATATCCAACAAAATAGCACCTATCGGATTTGGGTCCCAGTTTGTCTGAGACTTGACATCGAACGTAAGCCTCACAACCCCAAATCCTCATGAAAGACATCATGGGATTTCTTCCTGTCCATATCATATATGGTGTCTTTATCACAGCCTTGGATGGTACACGGTTAAGGGTAAAGGCTGTTGTGTCTAGAACATATCCCCAAAAGAATATAGGAAGATCTGTGTGACTCATCATAGATCGTACCATATCTAATAGGGTACGATTCCTCCTTTCAGATACACCATTCCACTGTGGTGTTCCAGGAGGAGTGAGTTGGGATAAAATCCCATACTCAGCTAGATAGTCACGAAACTCATGACTAAGTTATTCTCCACCTCGATTTGATCGAAGTATCTTAATACTCTTGCCAAGCTGGTTTTGTACTTCATTCTTGAATTCTTTGAACTTTTCAAAGGATTCTGATTTGTGTGTCATGGGATACACATAACCATATCTACTGAAGTCATCAGTAAATGTAATGAAGTACCTGTAACCACATCTAGCAGCAACATTGAAAGGACCACATACATCACTATGTATAAGTCCTAACAAATTTGTTGCTCTTTCGCTGTGTCCACTAAAGGGAGTCTTGGTCATCTTGCCTAAAAGGCAAGACTCGCATGTCTCATATGATTCAAAATCAAATGAGTCTAGCAGCCCATCCTTATGGAGCTGAGATAAGCGACTCTCATTTATGTGACCTAAGCGACAGTGCCAGAGATAGGTTTGGTTCAACTCATTTGTCTTGAACCTCTTGGTACTTATGTTATAGATAGGGCTCTCTAAGTCTAGAAAGTAGAGTCCGTTCATTAGAGGTGCACTACAATAGAACATATCATTTAAATAAACTGAACAACATTTATTCTTTATTATAAATGAAAATCCTTTCTTGTCCAAACAAGAAACTGAAATGATGTTCTTGGTTAAAGCAGGCACATAACAATATTTATCTAATTCTAGTACAAGCCCAGAGGGCAAAGATAGATCATAAGTTCCTACAGCAACAGCAGCAACCCTTGCTCCATTGCCTACTCGTAGGTCCACCTCGCCCTTTGTCAATGCCCTGCTATTTCTCAGCGCCTGCACATTGGTACAAATGTGAGATGCACATCCGGTATCTAATACCCATGATGAAGAAATAGATAGATTGACTTCTATAACATTTATACCAAGTAGAAGTCTCACTTCTTTCTTCTTAAGATCTTCCGTAAGCTTTGCGATACGCTTCGCCTGTCCGGCTTCCTTGCGGTGGAAGCAAGCCCTTCCTTGGCTACCCCTCCTTTGGGTTTAAGTTCTTTGCCTTTGCCCTTGGCTTGGGACTTTCCCTTACCTTTAGGCTTGCCCTTGCCTTTCTTCTTCTGCACCATCAAAATGGTGTCAGATTTTCCCTTCTTAAGGTTAAGCTCAGTAGTTCTCAACATGCTGAGCATTTCAGGCAATGGATTATCAATTTCATTCATGTTATAATTCATGACAAATTGATTGAAGGCTTGTGGCAAAGATTGCAAGATCAGGTCAATGGCCAGCTCTTGGCCAAGTGGGAATCCCAGCCTTTGTAGGTTCTCTACGTACCCAATCATCTTGAGTACATATGTACCTACGGGAGTCCCTTCTTGCATTTTGGACCCAAATAATGCCTTAGAGACTTCATATCTCTCATGCCTAGCTTGTCCTTGATATAGTTGACGAAGATGTCCAACCATATCATAAGCATTCATGAACTCGTGTTGCTTCTGAAGCTCAGAGTTCATGGTCGCGAGCATAAGACATGACACATCTAATGCATCATCTTGATGCTTCTTGTAAGCATCTTTGTCAACTCGCGGCGCTGGCGGAGGTGCCTCCGAATGGGCCGCCCAGACGTACAACTTCCTTTCTTGGGTGAGAACAATTCTCGTGTTCTGTGCGATCCGGAAATTTGCTCCATTGAGCTTGTCCTTCTGGCGAGAATACAGAGAGAGTGTTCGTGTTTGTCGACATAGTTATCTACAATATACAATGTAGAGAATTAATATCATATTCCTTTTATCATTTAATTAGGCCTTTAATCAAATGATGCTCCCACTAAATTATAGGAATTTTGTAGAATCGAGTTATTGATGTGGTCAAACCACATTACTAGATTCATACAAACTAGCTATAATTCTTGTGGGACAAGATCCACATCATACTAAGCCTTGAGTTAGCTTTGGCTAAATCGCCCAAGACTTAGTACGATCGGTGGGTAACACATTACCGATTACATCTCTATGCAACTCTTGTTTATAGGATCAAGACCCACATTTACAAAAGACCTTGAGTTAGCTTTGGCTAAATCGCCCAAGATTTAGTGTAAATGCGATCTTAACCTATCTTTCCAACGATTGGAATATGCCTATAGTTATACTCGATCCAATTGAGTTTAACTAGTTTTGCTCAATCTAATTGAGCTTACTCTAACCCAAGCGTGATAGGCGGGACCAAGATTGTCCCTCCGCACCCTACCAAGATAATATGCGTTGCTCTGCTTTGGTAGATTCAACAACAACAAATGATCGAGGTAGTGATGGGTATCAAGGCTCGGTAGGCATTTTCGAGTTGATTCGATTATGATCTAATCTAATCGTAATGTGTATCTTATACGCATTTAGGCCTTTATTATCCTATATTAGCATGCATCACATACATACATTCATTATTCTAGCATGCATCATATACATACAAGAAAATTATCCTAGCATGCATCATATACATACAAGCATTATTCTACTAGCATGCATCACATACATACAAGCAAAATCAATTAAGTATATATATATATATATCAACATATATATATATAATTAAATGTGATATAGTCATGGCCCTACTACGATCTTCTCAAGCCAATGAGAAGATCGGACGGTCAACCTAAGGCTAGCGGCTTCTCCAAGCGCTTCCTTTGACCGCCATGTGTCGTCGTCACCCTTCTCGTAATCACGTCTTCGAGTGGACTTTCCACCGCTCCATTTTGTACATTACAAATATGAAACTCGATTTACATTCGAGTATAAAACTATTTACAACTAGAATATCAAAAGAAGAGGTACGACGCGCAGGTCACATACACTATACAACACGCACAACCACAAAACGACACGCAGGCCGTATTATGAATTACAACACACATAATCCAATCAAATTGGGGTCATTGGGCCATGACAATCACAGAATTATACATAATTCTAAATTATGTATTTTTACAGAAATTTCTATAATTTTTCCTAATTTTTTTTCAAATTAATGAGTCACCTCTCTGTAACGGTCCCGCTAAGCGGTTTTCGGGCGCGATCGCGGGACAAAGCCCCTTTCGGGGATAGGGGCAGCGCCCATACTCGCAAAATTAACTTTGTGAGTGTCCCTACTGCAATCCTACAGCGACTTAAGTCGTTGTCCCAAAAACCTAAAGCGAGAACTCGCCGTTTCGGAGAGTTTTTCTCGACGGTTGAAGCCTACAAGTGTCCCAACACTCGTTGCTTCGACTCTTTGAGAAAAATACCCAAAAATTTTATAAAATTAGGAAATTTATAGAAACATATAAATCTGTAATTTTTATATCTAATACAAAAATTACAAAAACGAAACACATACATGCTTCGCACGTGGCTCTGATACCACTATTGGGTATTTCCGAGCCGCAAAAACCACTTTTTGCATTGTGGAAACCTCAGAATCCCCGGCCATGGATCCGTGCGAAGATATATTAAAATAAAACATGTATCTGCTTACTAAAAACCCTAGATCTACCTTAGATCTAAGAGGTTAGATCATTACCCTCGTAGCGACGCCCTTCGCTTATCCCACTCGTCCAAAAGTTCGCCGGAACTCGAGAGTGTCAAGTGCACACTCCTCTATTGGTATCCACATAAGCAATAGGTGGAGAAAGAGACAAACTTGAGTGTGCTAGCACTCCTAGAAGATCTCGGCAAGATGAGGAAGGAGAGGGAGAGCTTGAGAGGAAGAGCACCAAGGAAGAAGATGATGGAATGAGTAACTCACCAAATGAATTCCTTACTAATGGAATGGGTGGTCGGCCACTTCATGGAAGGGGGGTTACATGCATGCATGTAACTCCCATCACCCTTGGTCTCCTTCATGATGTGGCACCAATTGACCAAGTCAATGATGATGTGGAGCATCATCATTGGCCGGCCATGCCAAGTCATCATCATGACATGGCATTTGGTCAAGTCAAACTTGACCTTTCATCTTCCCTCTCAAGTCAAGTCAAACTTGACCTCTAATCTCCCATGGTTAATCAAATCTAACCACTTGACTCAAGTCAATTTAATTTAATGAATCTCTATTCATTTAATTTAAATTGATTTGATGAATCAAATCTAAATTAGACTCATTCAACACTTGAATCAACTTGAGTCTAACTCAATTAGTCTAATTTGGATTACTCTTAATCCAATTTGGTTCATCCCATGAACCTAATCCTCATGGTTCATCATATGAACCTAATCTCCATCTAATTGCTCTTATGTGTGTGACCCTATAGGTTCTTGTAACGTTGGCAATGTCCCTAAACGGATTTAGGAACATAAGCAATGAGCGGTATCTAGCAACACATCATTGCTACCCAAGTTACAAGAATGTTGAGCTCCAACATCACCTTTGTGACTACTAATTGTGACTCTCACAATATGTGACAATGTCCCTCTATCCTTGACATCTAGATTGACCAATCGAGGCATAGACCGTGTCATCCTCGGTACAATCTAAATCTTGATCTCCAAGTAGACTCACTCTAATCAAATGAGCTCAATATCTCATATTGACTCATTTGGGCATGGCCAAGCTTCCGTGGTCTCACTCTATCAAGAATATCGATGTCACCGTCATATAGGAGGGATAGATCCCATCTACATCACTCACATCCTCCGTATAATTTGTTACATACCGATGTCGCCTTTATAGTCCACCCATTTACGGGTGGCGTTTGTGGCCAAAGTATGCAACTCCTTATGTAGGGAACCATGGTGACTTCAGGTCTAAGGACTAATAGTCATACTAATAGCCACATGAGAAAGTATATGACACTCATATAACGATCCATGATACTTTCTCATGGCGGGTCATTCAGTATACATTCTCCAATACATACCCATGTGTCAACTTGATATCTCATATCCATGACTTGTGAGATCAAGTCATCGTATTGGCCTACATGCTAGTCTCTACGCATTAACATTGTCCCTGAATGTTAATACTCGACTAGGAATGATTAAGAGTAGTGTTCTCTATATCATCTCATTATCGATTCAACCAATCGATTGATATAGATAAGAACCTACTACTCAAGGACATTATTATATTTAGTTATTTGGCACCAATACAAGTAAATATAATAACCATGCCTTTATAAATAGGAATATGATACAATAAAGTCCATACAACAATCATCACATGATTGACTCTAGGGCTTTCACTAACAGATCATACAACACATATTATCCATCATGATATAAACATTATCATCCAATATCATAAGTCAAAAATCATCACCCACATCATCCTAAGTCAACCATTTAACATGATATAAGTAAAGTCCACTTATGGTTGACTTTCCTAGGTTTTCCTAACACTTGAGGATTGACTTGGAAACCCAATACAAATTCTTTCCAATGGAGTTCACCAAGTACTCCTTTGGGATCCATTTCCTAGTTACCATTGTAGTTTTTGTTTGACCCCTAGCAATTAGGCAATGGTAGGCCTTTTCATTCGTGGATCCCTTGTATCCTAAGCCCTTCCTGTTAAAGCTTGCTCTGTGGCTCCCAATTATCATGTTCAAAGTGTTGGAGCCAATTGTGAATTTCTCTAAGGCCTTAGTTAAAAGATCTACCTTTTCCCTTAAGGCCTTATTCTCTTCTAAGCATGCATCATAACTACTAGAAGAAATACAATCATCATGTGAGCATGCATTTTCAAGTTTTTATTCTAATTACTTAATTTCATTTTGCATGCATTTGTTTTTCTTCTTACTCCTAAATAAGTCCTTAGTTAGACTAGAAATCATTGAAACAATCTTTTTGGGAGGGAGATTTGTTACCTTACTTACCCAATCTCCTTATGATTCCGATGAGGATGCTCCCCCTACACTTGAGCTCTCCTCCTCACTTGAGCTTGTTTCTTCTTGTTCGAATGAGGTGGAGTCCAAGTCATCTATCCCCATTAGTGCGAGGCTTGTGAAGGCTTCTTCTTCTTCCGATGATGATGATGGATCATTCCACGTCACCGCTTTAAGGTTGTGGGCTTTTGTCTTCCCTTTTTCTTTGGATTTCTTTTCTTCTTTCTTCTTCCCTTCCTTCTTCTTGTCATGTTTCTTCTTTCCTTCTTTGCTTTTGTTCAATAAGGGACACTCATCCCTCATGTGCCCTTCTCCTTGGCAATTATAGCAAATGACCTTTCTCCTTGGCCTTCTCCTATCATGAGACTTGTTAAATTTAAAATTTTTCAATGCACGCCTCACATTCCTTACCATGTAGGCTTCCTCATTGCTATTCATTGATGAGGAGGATTCTTCATCCGATAAGGAAGGTGGAGTCTCCTTCTTCTTCTTCCCTTTTTCAGCTACTAGTGCTACACCCCTTGGCTTTATGCTTGGTTCTTCAATTATGCCTTCAAGCCTAGTCTCATGCAATTCCATGGTGGAGAAAAATTCTTCTAGAGTACTTACCTCTAGATTCTTTGAAATATAGAAAGAGTCCACCATGGAGCTCCATTTGGATGACCGGGGGAAGACATCCATGGCCTTCATGATCATGTCCCAGTTCGAGAGCTTCTCTCCTACACTTGATAAACTGGTTATAATTTCCTTAAATCGTGAATGAAGAGATAATACCTTCTCCCCTTTATCTAGCTTGATGTTGTTCAATTGGGAGCGGAGGAGGTCCCTTCTTGCTAACTTGGCTTCGGAGGTGCCTTCATGAAGCTCAATCAACCTCTCCCACATCTCCTTGGTGCTTGCACATTCTCCTATCTGGTTTATCTCTTGTTGAGGAAGCACATTGAATAGGTGATGTTTTGCCTTTGAATTCGCCAAGTGCTCCTCCCTTTGTTTCTTAGTCCATCTCGACTTTTCTATTGGTTCACCCTCTTCATCCCTAGGCATCTTGAAACTGGCATCCATAACAAGCATTATATCAAAGTCAGTTTTAAAAAATACCTCCATTCTCTACTTCCACCAAGAGAAATCGCTCTCGAACTTAGGTGGATGAATGTTGGAGTTGGTCATCTTGTCATGATTGTGTTGGCGATGAGTCCGCCACAAGCTCCTCGCTCTGATACCACTTGTTGGAGGATCGGTGGTCGGCTAGAGGGGGTGAATAGCCCAATTCGATGAAGATGAAAGTTGTTCGCTTAATCGTCTACAATTACTATTAGTGCAGCAGAAATATAAAGCTAAAAAGCGATTAAGGCAAATATAAAAAGAAGCAAGCACAAACGCTAACACCAGAGATGTAACATGGTTCACGACCCTTGCCGCTAATCCACGAAAAATTCGTTCAAGGTGAATCACTCCTTAACCAATCACTAATCTCTCCTTCAAGGTGGAGGTAAACCTTTTTTACTAGATCACTCCCTCTTACAATAAGATTGAAATGGAAGCAAGTAAGAGGAGTAGAAAATGTGTTGGGCACTTAGGAGAAGTTTAGGAGTTAAGCATTAGCCTCCTAAGAGTACCCAAGGCCTCTTGTTATAGGGAAGAGGTCATTCTTTTCGTTGGAAAGTGAGCAGTCGACTGATGCAGTCATCAGTCGACTACTATTGTAGTTGTTGCCTTACAACGGCTTCATCCACGTTGGCTTCTAGCCAATGGCTCCCACATCAGTCGACTGATCATCCCTATCAGTTGACTGATGGAGGCATCTGTTGAGTGACCGAAGCGATCAGTCGACTCCAAAATCTTCTATGCCCGAATTCACCTTGATCAGTCGACTGCCATCCCTTGGCAGTCGACTGATGGTAGAGCAGTCGACTGCCAAACCCTAGCAGTAGACTGTTGGGCTAGAAGAGCTTCAATCGAACACCGGTCGAGCACTAGTCGTGTGCCATCGACCCAAAGCAGTCAACTGATATCTAGATCAGTCGACTGGTGTCGGGTAAAACCTCAAACAAAATACTTGTTTGAGCCTCCGACGATTGGGTAAACCTTAAACTACTTGTTTGAGCATCCGACACTTCCATTCGTCAGGTAGAAACCTCAAACTCATGTTTGAGCATCCGACTTATCCAAACATTGGGTAAAACCTCAAACATCAGTTTAAGCGTCCCACTTGTCAGGTAAAACCTCAAACCTTAAGTTTGAGCGTCCGACACTTGACTTAGCCATTCGGCCAAGTTCACCTATGAGCTACCCCATCCCGGGTTACAATTGCTTACTCTCATCTCCCTTAGAGTCCCTCACCTCGAAGCTCTCTTTGTCCGGCCACGTCTCTCGGATGCACCAAGCGCATGGATTCACAATGCCATCCTTCGCATCTCGCCCTGAAGTATGTTTCCTTTGGCTTCACTCCAATTCTCCTCATTCGGCGGTCCCTCGAATGCACCAAGTGCACGACTTTCACAATGTCATCCTTCACTGACTCAAGGACCCGAGCCATGAGATGGTAAACCCACCAATGCTTTCGTCAAGCCAACATATTTATGAATTACTAAGTCCTGCATGACTTCAACACACATATCAAATCAACATAACAACCTAACTTAAACCCTTTGCCACACACATCAAAACCACATCATACATGAGTTGATTGCCCTAACATCGTCAAGTAATAATATAGATTATCGATCCCACAGGGACTGAGATTCAAGTACCGATCTATTTAGTGGATGTTATTGTTCAAACTTTAGTTCTAATGGTTGTGATTTAGAGGGTTGTCGACGGTCCTAACTCTAGTACGGTGTCACACGAAGGAAGAGAAGGGTTGCTACGAGTTTTTAGATGGGATTCTAGGATTTCAGTTTTATTTGTGTGTCACAGAACACGTTGTAAATTGAGTTTTGTCTAGGTTTCTAACTACGATTTTGTGGAAAGGACATCATACACTCCCCCGATGAGCCTTCGCATCTATCGGAAGCTACCTCTGGTATACCAGGTTGACCCCTGGCTTTAGGATGGGATAGACAGTACGAGGATGCCGAATCGATCCCTGCGATGAGTCGAAAACGAGGTGTGTTTTCTACTCTATCGCATCCTTTTACCCACAGTTACCGACGATGAGGCCAACCCCTAGGTTCCCCCCCTTAATTCCCCTAAATCTTTGATATGAGGGTTGTCACCCCTCGTATCGGCTAAGCACAATGACTAGAAAACCAAAATAATAGCTATAGATCTAAACCAAACACCAATTGCAAATATAATTTCAAGAACGAAAAGATATTTGAACCAACATATTCTAACTCGACACAAACTACTCCCTAGTCCTAGAATCAGAGAATCTATTCCATGAATATGAGAAAAGAAACATAAGGCATTGTCGAATTCATATATATAAGATAAATCATGGAAAGAATATAGATTACAATGCGTTGAGACTCTTCTCTCTGGTGTTGAGGTGCAGAACTTGGATCTCGAGCGGATTCCTTCCTCCCCATTGTGAGTTTTCGGTGCTTTTTAGGGCACGGTTTGGGCGTGGCTTTCTTTATATAGACATGAGGTCGGCTCTTCACGAAATCCAAAAAAAGACCTAATCACGTCAAAATTCTTGGCCACCACATAGCCGTGTGTTTCCACACGGCCAGACCGTGTGTGGCCCTGTGGTGGCTAATCTCGAGCTTCGGACATGGTCGTGTATAGCCACATATCCTGGTTGTATGCCCTACTGCATCCAGCTGCCAAATGCTCTTTTTCCCTCTAAAAGTGTGTCGTTTTTCTCATGAAATGCTATTCTGCACACAAAAGTACAAAGAGTAGATCTCTGAACCAAAAAATAGGAAATGCATGCAAAATAAAGTAAAATATGCATGAAACAAACATAAAATGAAATGAGATGTGAGCGAAAACTACTCCTAAAACCCTATATGTTTTGCTCACATCATCTGGTTCTTTAGTTTATGCTTTATTCTGTATTCCGCTGCGCATACTAACAAATTGTAGAGACGATCACGATTGAGTTCCAAGCGTCGAATCGAAATTGCTATTCACCCCCCCCTCTAGCACGACCATCAACGTTCCTACAATCGGTATCAAAGTTAGGAGCTCTTCTACGGACTAACCACCAAGAGAGCACAAACACTAGAGGATGGAGTTGTCCAACAATGGTTTTGGATAGGACATCAACACTCTGGTTCCATACGCATTCTATGGACGAGAAGGATTCAATCAATGGAAAGCACGGATGGAGAATTTCTTCATGATGAACTTCGAATATTGGGTCATCCTAATGAAAGGATTCAAATTTCCAAGGGGTCCAAAAGGTGGATAGCTCAAGAAGAAGAGATGGATGAAGAGCAAGCTTAAGCCTTCGAAAGAAATGATAAGGTAATGCAAATGATATTAGATTAGTTACCTAATGATGTCTTGTCTAGATTAGGTGAATTTCAATATGCCAAGGAGCTATGGAGCAAATTGGCAAAGCTTCATGAAAATTCCACACTGACCTCAAGTGAAGAAAAATCTCAAGAGAGTTAGGATTCGGAGGTCGAGAGGTGTTCGACATCCGAGGAGGAAGAAGAGGTGAAAGAATTGGAGGAAGCCTCCACTTCTAGAATTGAGGGGGAGGAGAGACCATCCTCAATGTCGGAGCAAGAAGATGAACCATCCACCTTCGGGAGAAGTGATGAACAAGTTCAAGAGGCTTCCACCACCACTCTAGGTAACTCAAATGAAATTCATAAAAATAAAGATCACATCATATGTTTTGAGTGTAGGAAAGCTGGACACTACAAGAACAAGTGTCCAAAGCGAGTCAAGAAGACTAAATCGGTGCCAAAAGTTCACGAAAAACCTAACGATGCCAGAGCCCCAACAATCAAGAGCAAGGAGCACATAATTTGCTTCAAATGCCATCAAAAGGGGCACTATAGAAGACAATGCCCTAAGGGAAGACAACCTAGCAAGGGCAAAGGTAAATCTTATGGTCACATGTAGGGGGAGCTAAGGCAAACCTTAAGGTAAATTTAAATAATGCTCATTCTTTATATAAGGTCAAAAGAAATGCTAGAAGTAATTTTAATACTCTTGCAATTGTGCATAATCATGAAAAGCATGACAGAAATACATATTATTATTTATGGGCTAAATCATATAAAATTAGGACTAAGGATAGTTCTAGAACCACTAACCCTAAAACAATTCTACCTAAGGAAGCCATTAGGAAGGTAGAGAACCACTTACGCATTAACCATAAGAAGGGTAAGCATATGCCTAAGAGGAGGAACAATGCCCAAAGAATAGATGAAAATTCAAAAATTGGGCAATTAGAGTTAGAGAATCAAGTCTTGAGGTCAAGGCTTGAAAAATTAGAGAAGACCCTTGCAAAAATGACAAATTCAATTAAAGGGTCTAGGAGTCAAAACCTAGGGTCTAGAAGACAAGAACCATCTAGGGGCAAGAAAGGTTTGGGTCACAAACCTAAGCCCAAGGAAACCTACCATAGTGTTCCATTCGATTATAGAACCATCCATAGGTCTAGGAAAGTCAAGGTCACAAGAGAGGTCATCCCTAGAGTTGACCATGATGTGTGTCTAGTGACTAAGGTTTCAAAGAAACCTAGGAAGTTCACTAAGAAGGTTACAAGCGGAGTTACCCCTAAGATTAACCTAGACAAGACCAAAATGACCAAGGCTTCCAAGCCTAAGAGGGGCATTAGGAAGGTACTAAGGGAGGATATCCCTAGTGAGTACCTAGTAAACCCAAGGAACTCTAATAGGTATTGGGTTACTAGGAGCGGGACCACTTCACGCTAAATGGGTTAGGTTGTGTCAACCTTGAATAGATGGGTAGTTAACCTAACCATAGCAAAGTTGGCACTTTAGGTCATTTCCAAGGTTATGGGATACCTTGGAAATAAGTTTGGATTTATAATTCTAAAAGATTTTAGGATGTGCCAATTAAATTTGAGAAGTTTTGAAAAATTGATCAAACTGGCATGAGTTAGGTTTTAGAGTCATAGTGTGTCATTTTGGATTTTTTTCACTACAACAAAAAATCCAATAAACAACGGTGAAAACCCGTTGTCTATGAGCAAAAAAATCTGTGGTAAATTGACCCGTTGTGAAAAGTGATTCGGGCAAAGACAACGGTGAAAAACCGTTGTCGTTTCAAGGATAAGACAACGGTTTTTAACCGTTGTCTTTGCCCGAATCACTTTTCACAATGGGTCGATTTACCACGGATGTTTTTGCTAATAGACAACGATTTTTCACCGTTGTCTTTTCCTTAAATCTACAATGGTCTTTCACCGTTGTCTTTGACCGACCCCCGATTTACCACGGATTTTTTTTCTCATAGACAACGATTTTTCACCGTTGTCATTTCTCAACGGTTATTCTAGAACACAATAAACCGTTGTAGATTTATAGTGTTGCATTTTTAATATAAATCATACAACATCAAACAGAATTATAGAAAACACATATATACACTCGCACTTGTAGCAATGTAAAGTACAAGATCACATCACATTTTAAATGATCACTCTTACCGATATATATTAAAAAGTACTGTGGCAAAACAACAACACATCATATGCACCAAAAGTATTATGCATAATAAGAAAAACACTTATAGATTACCACATGTAACCAAAAGAGGTATGTACACTTAAATCTCTCCTAATCATTAGATATGTGATCTTGTATGCATTCAGCCCACTCCGAACGTACTTCATCAATTTCCTTTGTTGCTATCACAGATTTTGCAAACTGCATGTGAATAAATGAATGAAAATGTAATTAAACACTATGATATCAATAAGAAAATTTGAAAATATATCTAATATTACTATTGATCATAGGGAAAACTTGTCAAAGGGTGTGGCGCCTTCAATTATCTCTCTCATATATTGTAAAAAAAAATACCCGCATTGAGCTCCATCCGGTTGAAGGGGAACCTGTGATGGAAAAATTTATAGTAGTTATTCTAATAGTAAAATTCGATACATAAATTACACACAAAAAAAAAAGTTGTCATAAGGAAAAAAAAAGTTATGTCATAAGGAAAATTTGATACATAAATTTTTGTCCGTGGAAGCCACTGCCACATAGACATGCCAGGGTTCGGCAACCTATTTTTTGTTAAGGTTATTGTGCTCAAGAAAAACAATACATATTATGTATAACTACATGATTCCATGGATGAAATGACCAAGTTTTTGTCAAAAGAAATCTATTACACGTCAAAATTTAAAACAATAATTTTTTAAAACAATATATTCAAGATTATAACAATTAAGTGTATAAAATTAACTTAAATTTCATTCCTCAATCACTTGTTCATTCTAGTTATCATATATTAATGAACCAAGTCACTCATAATACCAAAAATTCAGCATTAGATGAATATAATCTACAGTTGGCATACTTAGTATCATTAATTATATAAAAGTTCATGAACAGAACTCATATACAAATAAGCAAGTTTATTTTCAACAGGAATATGATCATGCTTCAGCTCACACATAGCTGAGCTTGCTAAATATCTGCAATTGATATGAAATAAGATGATATAATTCCTGCCCTAGATAATGTTTCACCTTCAACTATGCTTTCTTCATTGCGTTAAGCAAACAGATATATAGCATGCAACACATACATGGAAATCACTTAGAATCGATGTTGTAATTGTAGAGTAATAAGCTTAGAAGGTGAAGTTATATTTCACATCCCAGATTGAGTATTTGTGCATCTGGTTTTCATTGTGTTCCCTACACAAGAGATGCATATCTATCATATGCAACACATACATGGAAATAAATTTACATATTCTCTGTAAAACATAAACATTATAATAAGTACATAATAGAAATGCTTAACAGCGGGAAAGTAACAACAACTAACCTTAATATTTGCACATAGGTCTTCCATGTAATTCTCAGACAGCTAAGATAAAAGAAAAAAAATCTTAGGTGAAGTGTATGTTGCATGCCAGATTAACTTTAAGAACTCTAGGCACACTTGATGATCGCATTGCTAATGATTGCACATTTGGTGATTGCAATCGATGCTTCTTTTTAGCACAGTCAGCTTTTTTCCCCTTGATCTTCTAGTAAATGAAAATATACATTTGTTAGGCACTTGTATAGCTTCATACTATTAATAAGAAACACAAAAAGGAATGGGAAAATTTTTACAACCTCAGAAGCTCACTGCCTAAGAATAAATGCAATTTTTCGATGAATAATGCACATATTTGGATGCTTGTTGGAAAGTTCAATACTCAAAGATCCTTGAAACCTGTACATAGGGATTAGATAATAAATATAAAGTAGAAATGAAAACATTAACAGTTTTGAAAATCTTTAAGAGAACAATGATAACAAATTTGGAAAAGCAGCAATAACATCAACCTATATTTGGTCAATCTTGATCACTTATAGCTTCATAAATAAGTTTATAAAAAACCAAGGAGAAAATTCAATGTCTCAAGGAATTTATAAATCACATCATCATAATGCATTAAGCTGGCGTTGAAAATAGAGAAATGAATGAATTGAAGCGGGGCAATTGCTAGATGGTCTGGACTCCATTGTTCTATTTATCAAGGTAGATTAATAAGAGACAGAGAAAATTGACTTGAAGATCTAATCCTCAATGAATAGAATGAACAGAAAAATGCAGCCAAAATAGATTTTGTAAGCATGGGATAGCCGACTAGTAAAAAAGCTAAACCAAAATGAAGTATGTCGATATCATTACTACCAAGTTGAGGAAATTGAGAGCTCATAGTAAACATGCCCGACAAAGATATATGCGATCTTTTAGAAGCATTGCATGAGAATTTTCAATTTCTAAAGGTGGGGAACCATTCATTGCCTCGTTCAGAATGGAAACAACTATAGGAGACAGCAGCTGAGAATATAGATCAAATAATAACATGCATCATAGAAAAGATATAAATTACAAAACTATCAAAAATTAAAAGTATAAGAATAGAACTAACATCTTTATAGTTCTCAAATAATACAATATACAATTCTTTCGCACAAGGCCTGAGTCTTTTTGTCCATTGGACCATGTCTTGATCATGGTGAAAATTTTCTGGATTTTGGTGCCATTATCCATGTCCTTCGCTGAGAAAATGAAGTACCTAGCAAAAAAAAAACAACTAAATAAAGAAAAGCAGGACCATGAAAGCAAAGAATAAAAGTTGTGTTTCAATCTTTGACTAGGAAACCATGCTAGAAATTCCAATTTTGACCAGACTTTAGCAGATTGTAATTTGAGAAACGTGACAATCGATTAAATTGCAATACTATGCTAAAGTTCTATTGTACTTCACAAGATGAAGCTTCAAAATTCATATCAAACATGTTATATGAGTACTTATTATTTACTAATAATCCAAGTAATGGATCCAAAATCCAACTGTCAAACATCATAGTGTAATCTACTAAAAAATTACTTTTGAGTTTCCCTTCAATTATTCAGTACCATCTCATGGGTCTTTCTAACTCTGGTATCTAGCAAGTCTATAAAACAAGCATCAATAGATTATAAAATGACTATAGATCCAGTCATTTTGCAAATAAGAGGTAGGAGTTTATCTGTGACATAGAAACATAATTCAAATAAACTCATTAAGTAATTTAATTCGAAAAATTGTATGATAGAAACCAGCCCAGTAGAGTACCTTCTTGTCAATACTTGGAGCTTCCTCTAGGATAGCTCGTGCTCTCACGCCGAAGAACATGAACAAACTCCTCCTTTGGGAGATGGGCAGCAGCCTGCAGCAGAGGCGGCGTCGGCTCACAGCGCGACATGCGAGCAGAAGGGAAAAACGACGATTCGAATGTGGATGGCTGCTGATACGCGGGATCGGCAAAGATCGATGTTGGCGATGAAGTATTTGGTTACGACAGCGGAGAGGGAAGCGACCCTAATCGAGGAAGAAGGGGCGACAGAGCCAAGTGCTCGCAACAAAAATCAATAATGGCAGCATCATTGCCCGCGGTAGAGGCGGCCGACCGCAGAGCTGCTAGCGGCGGGGACGCGAAGTGAGCAGTGATGATGAGGAAAGGCACCCGATTGAGAGAAGAGGAAGAGGAAGAGAAAGGGGAGGCGGCAATGGAAGAGGTGTCGGGAGAAATGAGGGAGAAAACTTAGGTATTTAAACCTAAGTTAATTTAATTCTATAAAAGTCTATTCATTTTATCCCATAAAATGATATAGAAATTCATTTAAATCCTGAAAATTTGACAAGATAATTTCTTCATTGACAAATATTATTGGTTAAATAATTTTATTTTATTTTTATAATCTTATATATTTATACATTTAAAAAACTAATTTTTAATAATTAAAAAAATAGTATTAATAGTAAAAAAATTATTTGTATTAAAAATATTAAAGACAACAGTTTTGAAAAACCGTTGTAAATTATGTTGTTGATTAAAAAAAATACAGTCAACGACAACGGATAGTGTTAAACCGTTGTCTTTTGTGTTATATGAACGTTCAAAGACAATGGTTTTGTCAAAAACCGTTGTCTTTTATCAAAATCACAACGGTTTCTCCAAAAACCGTTGTCTTTGTGGTGTTGTATTTTTGTATTTTTGTTGTAGTGTTTGCACACTTGGGAGATTGATCTATTATAGCAAATTGGTCTAAATTTAGAAATGGCAATTTGGGCTTAACACTTAGGTATTATATACCTTTGTATTTGATACTTGCCATGTTTTTCTTGCTATATACCATGTCATGACATTATATTTCTTTTAATCATATAAAATGTCATGATAATCTTTAGAGTTAATTTTTATGTCATGTTAGTGTTTAGTTTTTATTTATATGTCATGACATCATGATTATTGGCACATGCTTATTTATGCTATCATTATATGTCATTATCATCATTCATGCATTTAGGTTAATTAAAATTGATTTAAGGACAATGACATGATTTAAAGTCCCATGTATAAGGGAATCAAATAGGGGCCTAGAAAAATACATGAGACCTTAAATTAGGGAGAACAAAAAAAACTCACATCTCACATTAAAATTGACTTGTATGTGTTCTCATACACCCTAGAAACATGTGAGATGCTAGGAAAAGAGTTAAGTTCAAGGTGCATAGATGTTGCATCTAGATAAACTCAAACTCATCTTATACCATGGATGGATCATGGGAAAGCTAATATGCAAGTCATGTGCATTAAGTCTATAGATCATGGTCCAATATAAGATTTTAAAATCATTTTGAAAAACCTTGGTGAAGCCTATCTTTTGATAGCAATCACCATTGAAGAAGTTAATACAAAGTAGGTCAAAAATATTGAAGTTATCAATGGTTTTGAATTTTGTATCAATATCGTTATTTAATGGGTATTTTATTTTTTAAATTTTTTTCACCCATAATGATTGACATAAGTATTATACGTATGAATTTTCATGATTTTTTAAATTATGTATAATTATTTAAGAATTTTCAAACTTCATTTTTTATTTTTGGATTTCTGCATCTACAGAAACAATCGATTGCCGCTTAGGGCAGTCGACTGGCGTTAAAGGGCAGTCGACTAGTTGTTGACTGGGTCGACTGCCAAGGTTGATTTCGGGTAAACAAGGTTTGTTTAGCTTATTTTCAGCCATCCTTATGTACCCTAACTGCTCCTAATCCTAGGATATGCTTTGGAAAACATTAGAAGGGTGAAAATCCATTGGAAATGGATTAGGAGAGTTATTTTGAGTGATGTATCGAATTTTAAGGGAGGTGAGAGTTCAATGTTGAATATTTACCCATAATTTCGATTGATTAGTGTTCCTATTGGCTTAGGGACTTTCCAAGGACATTGTTGGTGCATTGGTCAAGGGGGAGCAAGCTTTTAGAGGGAGGTTATCCATCATCGGATGATGGATGTGTTTTTCCTTTAAGGGGGAGAATTAGAGAATGAGGATTGCCTCTCATTTAGTGGTATGGGACTTATCACTAGGAAGAGTGAAGGCATCCAAGATGTTTTTGGACCAAGGAGAAGATTGTAAGATCTCATTGGGATATGAGACATTGATACCCTTGAGAAGAGCCTTTTTGATGTATGTCAAAAAGGGGGAGAATTGTGAGAATTGATGGCTTGAGTTAGGTGCCCTAACTCAAAGATTTTGTCAAACATCAAAAAGTGGGAGATTGTTGGTGCAATTGGCCCAGGTCACGATTGACCATACTCGAGTTTGACTCGAGTTGTATTTTGATGTTCGACAAAATGTATGATAATGTGATTGTCATTGATGTTCGACAAAACGTATGACAATGTGATTGTCATGGAAAGTCCAAGTCTTGTGTACTTGGCATGAAATGTCCAAGTCATGGGTACTTGGCAATTGGAAAATCCAAGTCATGACTACTTGGCATGGAAAGTCCAAGCATGGGTCTTGGCAATGGTAAAGTCTAAGTCATGTGTACTTGGCATTTGGAAAGTCCAAGCATGGGTCTTGGCAATGGTAAAGTCCAAGCATAGGTCTTGGCATTTGGTAAAGTACAAGGGTGTGATATTGGCAGTGTAAAGTCCAAACAGTTATCTTAGCGGCATAAGCCCAATGTTTGGTGGCGTAAAGTCCAAGCGTGTGTCTTGACAACGTAAAACCAAATGTGCCTTGGCGGTGTAGACCAGCTTAGCATGACAATAGCCGATGGAAGCACCTGAAGGCTAGCGTATAGATGAACAAGTCATGGATGACTTGGAGGGATTCGATAGGCGTGAGGCTGATAGAGGTGGCTAGAAGGCTTAGGTCTAGGCTAAGGGTGGTCTAGCAATTATTAGGGGATCATACTTGAGGTAAACCTCATGTTTGAGGTTCATCAGTCGACTGGGGTTATGGATCAGTCAACTAGTCAATTGTTTTGATAGTTGGAAACCTAGTCGACTCTGAGCAGTCGACTGGAGTTATAACCAGTCGACTAGAGCTCGACTGCGGTTGTGTGGCCTTGGCAGTCGACTGCCAATGTTGGGCAGTCGACTGGTCTTGAGCAGTTGAATGCCATGGAGGGCAGTCGACTTCTATTTGCTGACATGAGGACAGAAAGTTTCATAGTCTACTACCGGAGCAGCAGTCGACTATGAGGGTTTGGCAGTAACCTACTGGGGTATCCGTTTGAGTTTTTCCAACATTGATTAAGTCGTTGTGAGACTACGACTACAGGAGTAGTCAACTGTTAGGTATGGGAAATCGATTGCTAGGTGAAAATCAACCTAAGTTGTACCTTTATAAGGAGCACGAAAGGGAGGATTTTGCCAGCGGTTCTTGGGGAGATTTAAGGCGAAGTGTTGGTACATTTCTGGGTTCTTCAAGCTCATCTAAGCAACCAACAAGCAAAGCATTCAAAGTAATCTTGGGTAAAGTTTTCTTCACGATTGTTGTTGTATTTCAATTGTATTTCTTTCTTATTGTTGTAAGAGGTTTTCTCCACCTCCCAAGTGTTTTCCAAGAAGGAGAGGTTGATTAATGGTAGTTTGCATCACTATGACTCACTTGAGCTTGACCCGTGGAGTAGGAACCCTAGGTTTCGAACCACGTTATATTCTTGTATCATGCGTGTGATTGTCTGGTTCTTTAGTTTATGCTTTATTTATATTCCGTTGCATATACTAATGAGTTGTAGAGACGATCACGATCGAATTCCAAGCGTCGAATTGAAATCGCTATTCCCCCCCCTCCCCCTAGCGAATACTCAAGGTTCCTACACCAAATGCATCTTCCTAACATCTCACATGATGCCTAAATGGCTAAATACAAAAATCAAGGTTTCTTATGTCTTCTGTGAGATGTATAAAGGAATAATCCTAAATTTTAGCTATGGGATCATGTAACACTATACCAACTACTCTATAAAGCACATTCCAAGTTCTCTCCTAAGTGAGGTAAATTCCACTTCGAGGAGAGACTTGGTGAAAATATCGACAATATTGGATGTAGATTCAATGTAATTTAATTCAATATCCTCTCTTGTCACATGATCTCTAATGAAGTGATGCTTCACTTCAATGTGCTTTGTCCTAGAGTGATGTATCGGATTCTTGATCAAACTGATGGTACTCACATTATCACAATAAACTTTGATTTTGGAGTAGTATATCTCATAATTCTCTAGAGTATGTCTCATCCAAAATAATTGAGCAACACAACCATCCATGCCCACATACTCGGCCTCGGTTGTGGACAAAGCAACATAAGGTTGCTTTCTACTACTCCAACTCACTAAGAAGGATCCAAGAAATTGGCATCCATCACTAGTGATTTTTTGATCCAATTTGCAACCCGCATAATCGAAATCGGTGTACTCAATCAAATCAAAAGTTTGGGTCCTAGGGTACCATAGACCTACATTAAGAGTACCCTTGATATATCTTAATATTCTCTTGTCCGCTACTAGATGGGGCTCTTTGACATAAGATTGGTATCTTGCACACATGCCTACCACAAAAAGTATATCCTGTCTACTAGTGGTTAGGTATAGTAGACTACCAATCATACTCCTATAATATTTTGAATCTTTTAATTTTCCATCTAAATCGTTGTCTATCTTAGTGTTGGTTCCTATAGGTGTAGACACTACCTTAGGATTTTCTAAACCAAATTTCTTAATAATTTCTTTAGCATATTTGGTTTGATAGACATGGATTCCTTCACTAGTTTTTTTTACTTGTAATCCCAAGACAATGGTCAATTCTTTTATTAGACTCATCTCAAATTCATTTTTCATATTTTTGATGAAGTCTTGGAAAAGTTAATCATTTGTTCATCCAAATATGATGTCATTAACATACGCTTGGGTAACAAAGATGTATTTTTCTTTAGACTTTAGAAATAGAATTTGGTCAACATGGCCTCTTCTAAAGTCCTTAGACATTAGGAAAGATGAGAGTGTTTCGTACCAAGCCCAGGGAGCTTGTTTTAAACCATATAAGGCTCTCTTAAGCTTACAAACATTGTTTGGGTAATCTACATTTTCAAACTCAGGTGGTTGCTCTATATAGACCTCTTCCTTAATGAACTCATTTAGCAATGTTGATTTCACATCCATTTGATAGAGTTTGAAACCCATATGAGTGGCACACTCTAATAGGATTTGGATAAACTCTAACTGAGCTACAAGAGCATAGGTCTTATCATAATCAAGTCCTTCAACTTGATTGAACCCTCGAGCCACTAACCTAGCTTTATTTCTAGTGACTTTCCCTTGATTATCTAACTTGTTTCTAAAGATCCATCTTGTTATAACAATTGTGTCATCATTAGGTCTAGGAGCTAGTTCTCATACTTGACTTCTCTCAAATTGAGCTAACTCTTCTTGCATTGCTAATATCCATTCCAGATCAAGCAAGGCATCAGTAATTGATTTTGGATCAATTTGGGAGATTAAGACAACTTGACTAGTAGGATCTCTATAAAAGGACCTAGTCCTTACTCCTTGTGAAAGCTCTCCTACTATTTGGTCTAGAGGATAGTTTTGATGAATTCTTAAAGTCCTAGGAGGTGAATCACATTGAATTTGAATATCATTATCCTTCCTCCTTTAATCATCAGAATCTCCTCTTCCTCCCCCTTGATCATTACCCCCTAAATTTAAATTTTGAATTCCTTGGGTAATATCTTGATTTCTTGCATGGATATCCTTCCTAGTAGATTCATCAAATTCAACATTAGAGGATTCCTCAATCTTTTGAGTCCTCTTGTTGTATACTCTGCTAGTAGATGAATACCCAATTAGGATTCCTTCATCTGCCTTAGGCTCAAATTTTCCTAAATTATCTTTGGTATTTAAAATATAAACTTTGCAACCAAAGACCTTAAAATAGTGAATTGTAGGAATTGTATCATTCCATAATTCAAAGGGTGTCTTGTCTAAAAACCTATAGATTAAGACATGATTTTGGATATAAAAAGAGGTGTTAACCGCTTTTGCCCACAAGTAGCTAGGCAAAGAATATGCATTAAGCATCGTCCTAGCCACTTCTTGTAGGGCACGATTTCTCCTTTCCACCATCCCATTTTGTTGGGGTGTTCTAGGACAAGAGAATTCATGCTTATATCCTTATTCTAAGCAAAATTTTGAAAAGTTAGAATTCTTAAATTCTCCACCATGATCACTTCAGATCCGACTGATTTTGATATTCTTTTCATTTTCTACCCTTTTGCTAAATCCTATGATTATTTCTAGGGTATCATCCTTATGTTTCATAAAGTAAACCCAAGTATATCTAGAAAAATCATCAACTATTACTAAGAAATATTTATTACCATCTAATGAGAGAGTACTATGACAATCAAAAAGATCTAAATTTTGGATCGAGAAGCGTCGCTAGAGGGGGGTGAATAGCGAGCGTAAATCTTTTCGTTTGTTCGTTCGTTCGATATACGAGTAAGCACAGCAGAAAATAAAGAGACATGTTTATTTTACTTGGTTCACAACCCAGCGGTTGCTACTCCAAGGCCCTATCGGTCCTAGACCGCGTACGGAGGGCAAAGTACTATAACGTCTCCTCCTCGTTGGAGGTAGGAGACAACGATCACAAAACCGAATGTACGAGGATGAGGCAACAAGCCTACCTCACCTTGTTATGAATAAAAACAAAGGATACAATAGAATATGTTTACTTGTTGCTGCTGCCGATGAAGAGGATGAGAACTTGTCGTTGCGTCGGCGTTATGACGATGTCGGAGTGTTGGCATTGTAGGAGCACTTGAGAATAAACTTGATGATTTTTTGGAGTTGGAATCCTCCCCTCCTTTTATAGATTTTGGCCTCTGAATTTGTCTCCTCATCTTTCGGAACAGATCACGAAGTTGTACAAATTTTATCGCGAAGTGGTCGCATCAAACTTTATCATTTTTGACCTAGCGTAAGGGTTGATTTGTCGCCATCAGTCGACTGATGCCTCTCATCAGTCGACTGATGAGCATCAGTCGACTGCTTAATGTCCAGCAGTCGACTGCCAGTCTGGCAACTTCCCTGCAGTAAGAGGTTAGTACGGAAAATGGTAAATGCGACGGTTTCTAACCGTCCGATCTCGACCTAGACCTTCCACAGGAAGTCTTAGTCGGATCACCGCCTACGGCCATCCCCGTAGAGAGGACACGACCTTACCATCTCTCACTCACACGAGCTTACCTCGATACTTACTTTGTAGCTCTCACTTTCGGCCTTCCACTCGATTCCTTTGGCTCCCTCCGAAGTCACTCGAATGTCGCCCGACCACCGCGACTTCCTTTGGGTGTCGCTAGCCTTCAGCTCCAGCTTTAGTACTTTTCTACACACTCGATTTAGCTCATGAGATAACGATGTAAACTTAACTTTGTGTCTTTACCATAATCAAAACACATGTTTGATTATCTAGTTCCCCTGCACCAACAATCTCCCCCTTTTTTATCTATGGCAAACCAATACAAAGTTAAGGGAAATTAAAGCATAACACAAGTATAGTAGATGATGAATGCTATTTCCAAAAACTCCCCCTTAACCAAAACTCCCCCTTAACCCTAGGTGAGTTTTGAAAGAGAAACTTTAATTTTCAAAATTAAATCAAAATTAAATTTTGTGTTACTCCCCCTTAACTTTTGCTCTTCTCCCCCTTTTTCCATAAATCAAAAAAATATTGGGGTTTTTATATAAAATAGGGGTTGAAAGACAACATCGTATATGCATGCATCTAGATAAATCAACTATGAGTCCAAGCATACGTCTAGCAGTAGTTAGATAGATTGGTTCGAGGTGTGTCCCTCTGCACTAATAATCTGAAGGTTTATAATATAACCCTTAGGGTTAGTTTGCTCTCCCCCTTAGTCAAATATATGAAGTATAAGAGATGTAGGGGGCGCTAAACTTGGGCCTAAGAGTTGTTAAGTACAATAGTTGAAAAAATAAGTAGTATTTTGAAGAGGTTGTTTTAAGTATATTTCAATTATCCTTAACATCTCACCCATTCTATGTGTCTCAGAATTTGTTCACCTTATATGTTTTGTGAGATGATTTTAAATTGATTAAAGATAGTCAACCTTGGGTTAGATTCAGATTTAATCTTTAGATCGTTAAGTAACTTTTCGAGAAACTGGCTTCCAGATCGTGGCGAGGCACAGGGGCCTTCTTTGATCGGAACAACGATCACTTCCTTAGACAAAGCCAAATTCAAGAAAATATCACTTAAGTCACTTAGGGTTACTTCCTGGTCTAACTAGTTTAGGATACGGCGAGGTAGCTTCAGCTAGTTCCACTCGGTCAAGTGCACCAAGCTAGATACGCCTTATCTAGCTCGAATACACGAGACTTTGTTTCCCTAACATACTATCATCTCGCCGTGTACTGATACTATGTTGTCAAGAGTTGACTAGCTATTTTCCCTATCTAGCCATTCTAAAAATTAAAATGTAAAGATTTTGCTAAGTGGATATATTATTTTAGTATCAGCTCCCCCAGGACCATTGAACCAATATGGTCTATTCAAATAATGAATTTGATCCTGGGGAATCCAAAACTTATTAGTCCTTATATGTGAGTTCAATAAAACCTTTGGGACCCATGCTTGGACTCTTTGATGACTACGATTTACGATAGACATATAAGACCTATTCGTAGTCTTTGACTTAAATCCGAGTCCGGCTTTGTTGTACACGACTCTTTGGGTTCCAAGTAGTTGATTAAGGTTCTTAGATCCCAATTTAAACCTTTCCAACCTAGCCTCAACCTCTTGAACTCGGTCTTTCAAGAGAGAGTTCTCCTCCTCAAGTTTTTCAATTTGGATTGAGTTTTCCTCTTGAACTTGACTAGTTGAAGAGGTTAGAGTAGCCTCTTGCTTGAGGGTTTCAACCTCCTCAAGTAACGAGTCAACCCTAGACTCAGACTTAGTTAATTTCCTATTAAGCATTTTAATTGTATTGTAAAGCGTATGAATTAGTGAGCGGCTAACCTTAATTTTATCTTTTGATCCGGCTTTGAGTTGCTTCTTGAAATAGTCCTCGAGTTCAGAGTCGGTGTTGTAATTGGATTCGGATTCGGACTCTTCGGATCTTGCCATGCATGCTATGCCGATGCCTTCTTCGTTGTCCCATGTTGCATGAAAAGCCTTCTTTTGATTTGATTTGAATTGTGTCCTCTTTTGGTTCTTTAGTAGCCTCCTTTCCCTCCGAACGATCTTTCGCACTACGTTCACTATTGCTTCCACCTATTTCGATTCGGACTCTGATTCATCTTCGAGTTCGAGTTCATCTACTTGCCTAGTAGGTGGCTTGCTTCTTTGTCCTGCAAGTAGAGCAATACCTCTCTCGGCCCGGACCACGTTAGTTTGCTCGTGAAGTTCAAACTCGGAAAATAATTTATCTAACTAAAGCTTCGAAAGGTCCTTAGAGACCTTGTAGAGATCGACCATGGATGCCCACAAGGTAGTCCTAGAGAAAGCATTTAAAGTGTACCTTATAAGGTCCCAGTTCTCTACGGCTTTCCCGATCGAGTGAAGACCGTTGACGATATCTTGGATCCGCGCATGTAGTTGGGTGGCGGTCTCGCGATCCTGCATCTTTAGATTGTACAGTTTATTTAAAAGTAAATCTCTTTTACATACCTTAGCATCGGGTGTCCCTTCGTGTAGATCAATCAATTTATTCCAGAGGTCTTTGGCACTAATGAATGGTCCGATGCGGTTGAGTTCCTTTTTGGACAAGCCGCATTGCAATATTTGGGTTGCTCTTACATCAACTTCGATTTGCCTCTTGGTTGCATTTGTCCACTTGTTAAAATCCACGGGCTCCCCTTGATTATTGGTGGGTAGAGCAAAGCCAGTTTGGATTATTATCCAAGTCTTGACTTGTGTTTTCAAGAAACCCTCCATCCGACCTTTCCAATAACGGAAATCATTTACATTAAAGAACGGAGGTCGGGTGGTGCTATACTCCTCAATGTGAGCCATTAAGTCTCTTGCAAAACACAAATAAAAACCAAAGAGAATTCCAAGATTCGGTCTTGGATTAGTAGTGCGGGAAATAATAGGAAATAAACATAAATAAATAAGAAGAATAAGAAACTAACAAAAGCTAGAAACTTACGACCTTCGATGTCCCTGAAAGGGTACTAAACGTTGGATTTTGGGGCTGGAAACAGCTTGTTACGAGGGTAAACCCTGGTAAGAAATGTAGATCAATCAGAGAGCTTCGATTTGGTAGGTAGATCGTTTTGAGAGTCCTCTTGTGCGAAAAGTTATGGTCGTTTTACCGTTGACTACTCCGAAAGAGAATACTTGCAAACACACAACAAAAAGATGCGTACCAAGACTTCATCTTGGATTAGTAGTGCGGGAGGAAAAAAACTAAAAAAAATCCGACTCGAAAAATATGAAAAGAAAACCAAAAAGTGCTAGATTGGTGGTTTCACCAAATCTTAGTGCCCCTGCTCTGATACCAATTGTTGGATCGAGAAGCGTCGCTAGAGGGGGTGAATAGCGAGCGTAAATCTTTTCGTTTGTTCGTTCGATATACGAGTAAGCACAGTAGAAAATAAAGAGACACGTTTATTTTACTTAGTTTACAACCCAGCGGTTGCTACTCCAAGGCCCTATCAGTCCTAGACCGCGTACGGAGGGCAAAGCACTATAACGTCTCCTCCTCGTTGGAGGTAGGAGACAACGATCACAAAACTGAATGTACGAGGATGAGGCAACAAGCCTACCTCACCTCATTACGAATAAAAACAAAGAATACAATAGAATATGTTTACTTGTTGCTGCTGCCGACGAAGAGGATGAGAACTTGTCATTGCGTCGGCGTTATGACGATGTCGGAGCGTTGGCGTTGTAGGAGCACTTGAGAATAAACTTGATGATTTTTTGGAGTTGGAATCCTCCCCTCCTTTTATAGATTTTAGCTTCTGAATTTATCTCCTCATCTTTCGGAACAGATCACGAAGTTGTACAAATTTTATCGCGAAGTGGTCACGTCAAACCTTATCCATTTTGACCTAGTGCAAGGGTTGATTCATCGCCATCAGTCGACTGATGCCTCTCATCAGTCGACTGATGAGCATCAGTCGACTACTCAATGTCTAGCAGTCGACTGCCAGCCTGGTCACTTCCTTGCAGTAAGAGGTTAGTACGGAAAATGGTAAATGCGACGATTTCTAACCGTCTGATCTCAACCTAGACCTTCCACGGGAAGTCTTAGTCGGATCACTGCCTAAGGTCGTCCCTGTAGAGAGGACACGACCTTACCATCTCTCACTCACACGAGCTTACCTTGATACTTACTTTGTAGCTCTTGCTTCCGGCCTTCCACTCGATTCCTTCGGCTCCCTCCGAAGTCACTCGAGTGTCACCCGACCACCGCGGCTTCCTCCGTGTGTCGCTAGCCTTCAGCTCCAGCTTTAGTACTTTTATGCACACTCGATTTAGCTCGTGAGATAATGATGTAAACTTAACTTTTTGTCTTTGCCATAATCAAAACACAGGTTCGATTATCTAGTGCCCTTGCACCAACACTAAATGTAATAATTCTAAAGGAAAGGAAGTGCTAGTTAGAGTTTTACCCTTGTGTGATGACTTTGATTGTTTTCCTTATTGGCATGCATCACACATTTTATCTTTGATATACTTGATCTTTTATAGCCCCTTTACAAGCTCCAATTTGGCTACTTTGACTATGTTCTTCATATTGATGTGACCAAGTCGCCTATGCTATAGACAGCCTTCTTCTTCTTTTGATATAAGACACTTAGTAGAAATGTTAGAAGTATAAAAAAGATCAACAAAATAAAGATTTTTTTTCCTATATCCAACTAACATGCAATATTCTAAGCTCTTGTGTCTAATCAAACACTTAGTGGATTTAAACTCTACATTATAGCCAACATCACATAATTGACTTACACTAAGTTAAATTTCATGCTCTTGACTAATAAAACTTTATGAATGACAATTTTAGATGATATCTCAATTGTATCTCTACCTAAAATCTTGAGCTTTCCACTATTTCCAAATGATACCGTTCCCATCTTAACGTAGTCAATTGTGAAGAACTTGCTCACATCTCCAGTCATGTATCTTGAGAAACCGCTATCCACAATCCACATACTTGGTTCTCCTACCTAAACAACACAAAAAAACAACATTCTTTGGTACCCAAATGTTTGGACCGGAAACATTATTTAAAAAATTCTTTGGTATTCATGCCTTATTCGCCTTACCCTTACTAGTTGTCTTTCTATGTATGAGGGAAATATAAACAACTTCCTTATCCCTAGGCTTATATCCTATTCCGACCTTATTGTAAATGACTCTTTTTGGTATCTAAGGATCATATAAAGGTACTTTGAGTCATTAGAAAACTTCTCTAAGCATGTCCTTAATTCAAGTAAATGATTCTTAAGTTTTTCATTTTCCTCCCTAAGCATGCATGATTCACTAGATATGGATTCTTCATTTCTAATTGCTTTAATTTTTACCCTCAAATTCTTAACCTTAGATTTTGACTTAACTAAAGCATTTTTTTAGACAGACAGTAGTTTTATACTAAAATTCTACTTGAGAAGATTCTTTTACCTCATCGTCAATAGATGATGATTCATCGCTTGACTCCTCTCCTTGGCTTGATTCTTCGGTGTCATTCTCCAAGGTCATGAATGTCATGTGTCTAGTGATGTGGTATAGCTACTCCTCGTCCGATGAGTCATCAATGCTTTGAGTGTCCCATGTTGCTTGTGCCACCATGGTCCCCTTCTTCTTCTTCTTCTTCTTCTTCTTCTTCTTCTTCTTCTTCTTCTTTTCTTTCTTCTTCTTTTCCTTTTCCTCCTTTAATTCCGAGCAATTTGTCTTGATGTGTCCCTTTTTATTGCATTCATAACAAGTGACATTAGTGCTAAAATTTGAATTAACACTAGATTTACCTCTAGATGATTTGAACATCTTCTTCCCATCCTTCCTCTTAAATCTTCTTGATTTTTCCACTAGCTTCTTAACATAATAAGCCACTTCACTAGCTGACGTTTCTTCGTCACTGCTTGACTCATGCTCCGACTCGGATGATGAAGAAGCTTCCTTCTTCTCTTTCTTCTTCTTCTCCTTTTTCTCTACAAAAAGAGCTAGACTTTTCTCCTTGGATAACATATTAGCTTACTCATGTAATTCGAATTCACAAAATAATTCATCTAATTTAACCAATGAAAGGTCTCTAGAGACCTTATAAGCATCAACCATTGATACCCATAAGGGGCTTCTAGGGAAGGATTAGAGAATATACCTTACCAAATTCTGGTTGTCTACTTTCTCACCTATAACATGGAGTCCGTTGACGATCTCCTTGAACCTACTATGCATTTGACTTACTGTCTCATTTGCCTTCATGGAGAATGTTTGAAGTTGACCTACCAATAGATCCTTTTTGGCTCTCCTCGATTCCTTTGAACCTTCATTTAGCTCAATGAGCTTCTCCCAAAGCTCCTCGGTGGAATTGAACTATTCGACCTTACTTAGTTGCTCTTTTGATAATCCACATTGGAGTGTGGTTGTTGCTTTGGCATTTCTCTTGCGCCTTCTTTGCCATTTCCCTAGTCCAATCCTTGGTCATAAGGGGCGCTCTAAATTCATCCATGGGCTTCTCAAAGTCATCTACAATATTAAATCAATTCTCGATGTCATTCATAAGGTAGTACTCCATCCTACCTTTCCAATAGGTGAAGTCATTGACGTCGAAGAATGGTGGTCGAGCAGTGTTATATCCCTCTTGAAAAGTCATCTTGATGCTTCAATTGACGATTAGTTCTTCTGAGTGATCTGGGCTCTGATACCACTTGTTAGGACCTTGTACTAGGCTAGAGGGGGGTGGATAACCTTTCTTCGACTTGTCTCTACAATTTGTTAGCGAAAGCAAATACAAATACAATAACTAAAATGGAAATTAACAAGAACAAGAGCTAACACAATCGATATAATATGGTTCGGAGATCCACTCCTACTCCATGGCAATCCTTGAGGCAAATCACTCCTTGCAAGCCTTCACTAAACTTCTCCTTTTGATGAGCACACCAAGGTGGAGAAACCTTCTTTATAAGACAATCTCTTCTTCTTACAATGATAGTGGAAGTAAGCTTGGGAAGAAGAGATTGAAGACCTTCTTCCTTGAGGTTTAATTCTTCCAATGTGGCAGTTATTGGTGTTTCCTGCTGTGTTTTGAAAGTAGTGATATTTTTATAGAATGTTACCTCGTTTCCTTCTATACGAATTCCGCCATAAGTTGATCTTATAAAATTGCATCCTAAAATCATCTGAATTCCTCCGCCGATCTTCATGGGGAAAGAGTATGTATAAGGGATTCTGTAAGTATGTTCCCCTATTTTCATATAACCTCCTTTCAGTTTTTTATCAGCAATTGTTTGGGAATTGTTTCCGCTGAAATTGACCACAAAGGTATTTGGTTCCACTGCTTCTTGTGGTACTGATGCAATATCTATACAACAAGTAGTTGCCCCTGTGTCTAATATTGCATTAACACTAAAAAGGGGAATGTCAGGAATCTTAAGTTCAACCACCAGGTTATAGAGTCTATTAGTGAATGACTTGGGTTTTTCTGAAACTAAAGCAGTTACCTCCTTTTGATTTCCTTCATCAATGAAGACTGTTACTATTTCTGTTGTTTCTTCTGGCTCAGCTTGCAGAGATTCTTCAATTTGTTTCTTTAGATCTTTTACTTCAAGTTCAAGCTAATCTTTTTGGAGCTGGAGCTCTTCTAACTCCACGTCTCTTTCCAGTGTTATTACTGAGACCTCTTTTTGGAGTTTGTCAATCTTCTCATCTTTTTCCTTTTGTATTTCCAGTTTTTCTTTCCGATATTGCTCTTTGGTATTTTCGGCTTCGGACTTCAATTTAGTCATTTCCTCTTCAAGCCATATAATGTAATTTTGTTGTTCCTGTATCAAAGATCTTGAATTAAAATAAATAGGTTCATGTTTTTCTACTGGTACCTTTGTATCAAAATATAGAGGTTCGCATTGTCCGCAAGAGGCAATATCACATTCTGGACAATAAATGCGCCATTTTTTCATAGCCTCACATCCACATGTATGGCATTTCAGAACTTGCTATTCTATTTCACTGTTGTACTTCCATTTGTGTTGACAATTATGCTGCTTTTCTGATACTCTGATTAAACATCTGTATCCTCCAGGCTTGCCTATCCAGTAAGTCCTATCTTCCTCTTTGAAGACGTTGATGTATTCTTGTATGATTTCTTGAAAATTCACAGATTCTTCATTTTCGGATAGACTATATATAGCATCACTCTGAGGGTCTCCCTCTTGAACAGACATAATATCATAATCTTCGGGAAGTTCAAGGCCTTCAAACATTGCTACTCTTTTAATATTTCTTTTGTCACTTGGACAATCTCGTGCAAAGTGTCCCTCTTCTCCGCATAAGAAGCATTTACACTTTTTGTTTCTCAGGAGACTCTTTCTCTTCTCAACTCTGGCATGGGTATTGTGTGGCTTGCCTTTATATGTTGTTGATCTTCAGGCTCCTATCTTTCTTTTGTCTTGATTATAATACCCTGTGATGGGAATTTCTTTGCAAAAAGATAAATCTTTAAGTGATCTACTAAAGGTTGCCTCTTTACATCTTTCTTCTAAATATTTGTAGGTGAATAGAATTCTGGGATGTACTCCTACCTAGCTTCCACTGTATCGGGTTTCAAAGGCTTCTTTAACTTTTCTACCTAGATCTCCAGGTAGTTTGATCCAGAATTTTTCTGATAATTCTGGGCTTATAAATAATTTCCCTGTTTTAGAAGTCAATCTCAAATATTCATTCATAAATGGGATTACCTCTTTAATGTTGTTGCAACTTATTCTTTCCAGATGGAGAGCTCAAGATGAAGAATTTCTTGTGTTAGCACTAGCCTCTCCAAGCCACCAAAGCCTCCCTTAAATAGATTTTCGAGTGTCTACCCATTTTTGTCAGTTGAGCCATTCACCAGGCTACTGTTGCATACCAGCAGTCGACTGGTGTGATTATTGACCAAATCCAATGGCTTTTGAGTCAGCCTAATCGCGATCGTCACCACTCAATGGACACCTGATCAGTTGACTACTCAGAACACCAATCGACTGTTGATGTGTGCAAATCATATAGGATTTTAGGAGTAGTTTTAGCACACATCTCATGACATTTCATACTTGTTTTATGCTTATTTCCTTTATTTTGCACTTGTTACCTACTTTCTAATTCGGGGATCTGCTTTTGCTACTTTTGCATACAGGGAGACATTTTTGAGGCAAAACGGCTAAATAAATGGAGCTCAAAAAAGGCAAGCGTGCTCTGGACGTGTTCAAAAGACATGAGCATGCTTTGGACTAAAAGATGACGTTCGCTTGGAACTCCAAAGAAAGATATGACCGACATGTTAGATTCACACGATTGGCCGTGTTAGATTAACATGGTCGTATCTTTTTCCAAAAGCAAGTTTCAAGTCACAACTTCCAGATTTTCACACGACCGGTCGTGTAGATTCCACACGGTCTTGTGGCGACAATGTACTTATGCAGATTCGGGTTCGCGGGCAAATAACGAAAGCCAATTTCACTCCTATAAAAGGGAAGGCACGTCTAACCCTAAGGAGGAGGCTCAACGACTGGGACGGTAAGAAGGTGCCCTAAAAAGCATTGTAGGCTCGCAACGGGAAGGAAGGAAGCGGCGCAAAGATCCGAATCGACGCTCCAACACCTCAGAGGGCGATCAAGACCTCTCATTAGATCCAACAGGGCGTATTATTTCTCTTTTCAATTTTATTTGGATTGTAATGATTTATAAAAAGATGTCTTGTGTTTGCTTTTCCTTATTCATGGAGTAGATATTCTGATTCTAGAAGTAGGGAGTAGCTTGTGCAAGTTGAACATGCTAGTTCAAATATCTATTCATTGCTTTTGAGTTATAATTGCAATTTATGTTGTTTAGATCAATGAAAGTTATGTCTTGATTCTATTTCTACTATACATAGTCGGTATAAGGGTGGAAAGTGTAGAAGATTTGACGCCGCTAGAGGGGGGTGAATAGCGTAGAATTCGTTCGTAGATGGAATTTGTTCGTGTTTGTTTCTACAATTTTGTTAGCGCAGCGGAAATAGAAAAGTAATAACGATAACGAAATGCACAATACGCTAACACAACGATATAACGTGGTTCGGAACCGCACGGTTCCTACTCCACGGATCGAGCTCTACGAGCTCTAGTGATGCACATGCAACCACTAATAAACACTCCTTCTCGGAACAATCCGGAGGCGGAGAAACCTCGTACAATAATGATTACAACAATAATCAATTAGATACAAGAAAATACAATATAAAATACAAATGCAAGTAAAGGAAAAACACTTTACAAGAGCTTTGGATTGCTTGATCTTTGATTGCCTTGAACTAGCTTTGAAGGACTGGAAAGCACCAACTTCCCCCTTCAATTTCGCCCAAGAAAATCGCTATCTTTTCTTCCATCACGAGCTCCTTATATAGCTTCAACCTGTGCTGGAAAAGGTCTATCGATCGTGATCGGGACCATCGATCGTGATGCCGTCATGAGACAATGGCTAGATCCACATTGGATAAGTCCAACGGATCTACCATCAGTTGACTGATCATACCCATCAGTCGACTGATGGAGTCCTCACTCGACCAGTCGAGTCTCGACTCCATTCTGTGGCCGATTTCTCGAGCACCAGTCGACTGATCACACGATCAGTCGACTGCTCGAGCCATCAGTCGACTGCCCACCTCCGGATCGTTAGGCCATAACCCGCAAACCCTAGTTGACTCGGCCCAACATGAGGTTTTAACCCAAGTATGGTTCCCATACTTGCTAGACCACCCTTAGCCTAGACCTAAGCCTTCTAGCCACCTCCATCACCTCCACGCCTCTCGGATCCCTCCAAGTCATCCATGACTTGTTCATCCATCGCGCTAGCCTTCAGGTGCTTCCATCGGCTATGTCATGCTAACGGTGTCTACACCGCCAAGGCACATTGGACTTACGCCGCCAGACTCCGCTTGGACTTTACGCCGCCAATCATTGGACTTATGCTTCCAAGCTCCCGCTTGGACTTTACGCCGCCAATATCAAACCCTTGGACTTCTCAAATGCCAAGACTCAAGCTTGGACTTTCCCTTGCCAACCCATGTTGGACTTTCCATTGCCAAGAACCATGCTTGGACTTTACCAAATGCCAAGTGTCCCACTTGGACTTCCCATGCCAAGTACTCAAGACTTGGACTTTCCCATGACAATTATATTGTCATATGTTTTGTTTAAACATCAAAACATCACTCGAGTCAAACTCGAGTCTGTCAATCGTGATCCGGGCCGATTGCACAACAATCTCCCCTTTTGATGTTTGACAAAACCAAACAAATTATTGAGTTAGACCACTAACTCAAGTCTCTTACCAATTATCCCAAATTGGTAAATACTCCCAAATGTTCTCCCCAAACATTCTCCCCTTTTTGACTAACATCAAAGGTTTCCTCTCTCAAGGAGGTCAATGTCTCATGTCCCAATGAGATCTTACAATCTCCCCTTGGTCCAAAAATACTTAGGATGCCTACCATCTTCCTAGTGATAAGTCCAATATCACTCGAGAGGCAATCCCATTTACTCTCCCAATTTCCAAATTGGGTCTCTCAAAAAGTCCCATCAATTTCCCAATTGATGTCATATTCTCCCAATAACTTCTCTTCTTCAAGGAGAAAAACACATCCATCATCCCAAGATGGATACCTCCCCCTAAAGGCTTGCTCCCCCTTGACCATTGCACCAACAATGTCCTTGGGAAGTCCCTAAGCCAATAGGAACTCTAAACAATCAAAATTAAGGTTAGAAATTCAATATTGAACTTTCCAACACCTTAAAATTGATACCCTAAACACTTCTCCTAATCCATATCCAATGGATTTTCACCCTTAATAATGCTACCCAAAGTATATCCTAGGGTTAGGAGTGATTAGGGACCATAATCAGTAAATTGAAATCGGGTTAAACAACCTTGTTTACCCGAAATCAGCTACCGATCGAGTGATTAAATCGATCATTGGCACCTCCATCGATCGCCACCAATAGCGTCGATCGATAACAAATTTCAAATTTGATTATCGAGTTAATTTTAGAAAATCATAAATAATTATACATATATCAAAAAATCATGAAATTTGGTACGTATAATACTTATGACCAATACAATAGGTAAAAAATTTTGGAAAAATATTTTTACCATTGAAATAGAAGATTGGTACAAAGTTCAAAATTATTAAAAACTTTACAGTTTTTGATCCACTTTGTATCAACTTCTACAATGATGATGGCTATCAAAAGATAGATTTCACCAAGGTTTTCCAAATTGATTTTAAAATGTTTTTGAAAGCCTATTTTGAACCATAATTCATTGGCTAAATATACATAGCTTGTATATTAGCTTTCCTTATGATTCTTAGTGATAATTAAAATAAGTTTGAGTTCATCTAGATGCACTACCCATGCATCTTGAACCTAACTTATTATCCTAGCATCTCACATGTATCTAGGGTGTATAAATACACATACATGTCAATGTGATGTGAGATGTGGGTTTTGATTCACTTTATCTAGGGTTTCATGCATTTCCTAGGCAACCCTACTTGATTCCCTTATAAGTGAGACTTCAAGTCATGCCATTTTCCTTAAATCAATGTTCAATCAAATTAATGCATGAAATGATCATGGCATAGTGATGGCAAAATAAAAACATGACCAATGATCATGATGTCATGACATATGATGAACTTTAAGAGCACATGACATCTAAAATAATCCTAAACAATGACATGACATGGTATATGATAGGATGCAATTTCATGTCATGATATATCAACTTTCATAAGCAATACAATAATACAAGTACTCATCCAAACACACAAAATTTTCAGAAACAAAATTTTCATCTAACTTAAAAAATTTTAGTCTTTTACATTCAAAATGGAGATTGGCTATGCTCAATCTCACTACAAAAACTGGCAACCACAGAAAATCTAATATCCTCAATATCTAATCGTCTGCAGGAGGTGGCGGTGGAGGAGGCTACTGACTCAAGGTCCAGTCCCGCATCATCTCTAACATATCGAGCTGACACTGCTCGATGCGGCTCTGGGACTCCTCCATCCGATCAAGACGTGCGCCGAAGGATGCTTGGCCTGCCAATATCTCTGACAGCCTAGAGTCAATCGACTGCTAATAGTCCTGAAATCTGGACTCCAGCTGGCCACGACAATCTGATGGACCCGTCGCTGATGCATCTGTCGACATCTGATCATCCTCATCAGCGGCGTCTGCATCCTCGTAGTCCTCTGTCACCTCTCTGGGTACCGGAGGAGGCTCTTTGCGTGCCCTGGGTGGTGGTCGAGGCGCCAACTCTATCTGTCCAGGCCCCATCCATAGCTTTACTAATGAGAAGTTACGAACTGATATACAGTCGTACACCTCAGATAGCGCTCTCAGAGAACCCCTGTGGATGTTAACGCCTACGGACTCTAGCCATGCTGTGATGATATGACCATATGGCATATGCACTTTCCCTTGTATAGGGGAAATGAAATGCACAATGCAGTGAAATATGTTTAATGCAAAGTTTATGTCTAACTTATGACGCATGATGTATAGAAGAAAGAGATGGCGAGGCCGAATCTTGGCCAGACCCCGAGTGATGATAGGAAGAAAACACCCAACAATGACCTTGTAAAGTACATTGTCAGGTGCAGATAACTCAGTGATAGGGAATAAATTAGGCGGTGGGACGAGGATAACCAAAGATATGCTCATGCATGGACTCCATAGAGATATGGTCAAAGGGCTCGGGTAAAGGGAAATCCATGGTAGGGTAAAAAATAAAGGTGTCATCCGAGGGCTTACACTCGAGAAACTCCTGCAGTATCACAGGAGTGAACTCTAACTCGCATTTTGCAATGCGAGTAGTGTAGGTAGGGCCGTCGTCTACCTTTTTCAAGTTCTGATAAAACTCCTTAAGGAGGTCATCATTAATGGGATGCGTGCATAAGACAATTTTCATGAGATTATAGTATGCAATTAATTCCATGACATCACTACAATGGCGATTGAAAAAGTCCCTATCGATGTACCTAACCAACATAGGTTGGTACAATCGAGATTCACCCTCGGGTGGATCATTCCTACGGGTTCTCCTATTATGAATGCAATGTAATGATATGACATGCAAGGACAATAATACATGATTAGATAAAACTAAATTGTAATGGAAAGGCAAATTAGGGCTTGGGTAAGAAGAATGTTACTTAGGCGCCATTTGGAGATATGGCGATGGGATGCTCAGATATCGCTGAAGGGGTCGCCGAAAAGTTCGCCGGAGGACTCAAACGCTAGAACCCTAATCGGAAACAAGGAACCAAACCCTAAATGAGTGAACTAAGGCTTGAAATAAGTGAAAAACGCAAGAAAAAGGGCTTATCTATCAAACCTAAAAGCTTGGGCGACTGGTACGTCCAGAAGGGTTCGTCGGAGAAGGAGATGGCGATCAGAGAGGAGAGGAAAAGCCGGCGCATCGCGTGAAGACGCTGAACCCTAGCGGTTCGACGTTATAAAATCGCGATGCAGTCGACTGATGTGCAGCATCAGTCGACTGATCGTGGTTTGTTACCGGGTTTACCGAGCCGCGGGCCGATCGATCCGCCAAAGAATCGATCCGAACCTTCGTGGACGTGCTACGCGAATATCATCGATCGTGATGTGCATCACCGGCTCGCGTCGAGCACTCGACTGATGACCCTCCGCCTCGGTGAACAGTACCATCAGTCGACTGATGTTCAAGCAGTCGAGTCATGAAGCTAGCACTCGATTGATGACCGCATCGATTTCTTCATTAATTTATTCCATTTTATCATGTTTATTCTTGTATATCGAACATATTGATGTTATAATTATATTCATGTATTCGTTAATGTATTTTAATGTTTTATTTCATTTTTGCAAACATTAACATTCAATGATTTCCAAATCCTAACATCTCACCCTTTCTAAGTGTTAAAATACACAATCAAGGTAAAAGACTTATTTTGTGAGATGCAATCCATCCTAGACATTCCTTCCATGCAAACATATGGCAAAACATATGAAGCATGGTGAGTACAAGACATCAAGTTGTGTGACACTTGAGTATCACTCTTGATGTTACTTTTACATGAACTTTTAAAGTGTGCCAACAATCAAAGTTACACACTATGATCTCTAAATCTAGATTGTGCCAATTTTATTGATTTTCATGTTTTTCAAAAACTATATTGGCACATCCTAAAACCCTTTAGGATTAAAGCTCAAATGTTTTTCCAAGGCACCCATAACCTTGAAAATAACCTAAAATGTCACCTTTACCATGGTTGAGTTACCTACTCATCCAATCATGGTTGGTACATTCTAATCCATTTAACGTGAATCAATCACGCTCTTTGGAACCCAAAATCTATTTGAGCTCATTGAATTAATTAGGTATTCCTTAGGGATAACCTCCCTAGATACCTTCCTAATGACCCTCCTAGGCTTGTTAGCCTTGGTCATTCTTGGTCTTACCTAGGTTGACTCTAGAGGTAACTCCCCTTGCAACCTTGGTCTTCCTAGACCTAGTTTGTGTTCCATAGTCAAATGGAACACAATGATAAGTCACCTTAGGCTTAGGTTTGTGACCCAAACCTTTCTTTCCCTCGGTTGACTTTTGTCTTTTGGGTCCTAAATGTTGACTTTGAGATCTTGACCCTTGACATTGATTTTGTAGCTTATTTAGGGTCTTTTCTAGTTTTTCAAGCCTTGACCTTAAAGCTTGGTTCTCTAATTCTAATTGCCCAAATGATTTTTGATTAGGTTTTTGGGAATTATCATTTGCCTTAGACATATGTTTACTCTTATTGGAATTAATACCTAAATGATTTTCGGTTTTCTTAATTACTTTCTTAGGAAGGATATTTCTAGGGACATTAGTCCCAAATTTCTCCTTCTTTGAAATAGGCCTAGATTTATCATTCCTAGCATCCTTCGATTCATGAGTAATAGCAACATTATTTGAATTAACTCTAGCATGCTTTTGCTTAGAATTTAAAGAATGAGCATTATGAAAATATACCTTAGGGTTTGCCTTAGTAGCTCCCCCTACTTGTGATACTCCTTCTTGGATCTTCTTGCTCCCTAGGACATTGATTTGTAATGTCCCTCGTTTACATTTGAAGCAAATGATATGCTCCTTGTTTTTAGATGATGGGGAACCGGCATCCTTTGACTTTTGTTGACTTTTAGGCACCGGAGGAGTCTTCTTAACCTTCTTTGGGCACTTGCTCTTGTAGTGCCCATACTCCCTACACTCAAAACACAATATATGGATTTTATTTGAAATTTGAGTGTTTGAGTTACCTAGTTCGGTGGTGAGGATCTCTTGAGCTTGTTCTTCCTCTTGACCGGATGTAGATGTTACTTCTTGTTGCTCCGGTGTTGAGGATGCTCTAATCTCCTCAATCCTAGAAGTGGATACTTCTTCCACTTCTTCCACCTCTTCTTTCTCCGATCCGGAGATTGACGCCTCACTTCCTTGTGAGAATGATGAATTAGCCTCTTCGGTCTCTTCCTCTTGGACCGATTGTGAGCCTTCATGATATTTTGCCACTTGACTCCAAAGCTCTTTGGCATCCTTGTACTCACCTAGCTCACACATAATTTTATTAGGAATCAAATCAACCAAGAATTTAATTACCTTTGTATTCTTTTCGAACTCTTGGATTTGTTCCTCGGTCCACTTCTTCATCTTGAGAATTCCTCCCTTGGGCCCTTTTGGATATTGAAATACCTCCATCAAAATGCCCCACTCTTCAAAGTCCTTCATCATCAAGAATTCTTCAATCCTCATCTTCCATTGATTGAATCCTTCTTGTCCATAGAAGGTATAAGGGATAGGTGTATTGATATCCCATCCAAGCTTGTCTTGGAATTCCATCTTCACTCTCTAGCGTCTTGCTCCCGGTTGTTAATCCGTTGAAGAGCCACCAGGCTCTGATACCAATTGTAGAATATTTGACGCCGCTAGAGGGGGGTGAATAGCGTAGAATTCGTTCGTAGATGGAATTTGTTCGCGTTTGTTTCTACAATTTCGTTAGCGCAGCGGAAATAGAAAAGTAATAACGATAACGAAATGCACAACACGCTAACACAACGATATAACGTGGTTCGGAACCGCACGGTTCCTACTCCACGGATCGAGCTCTACGAGCTCTAGTGATGCACATGCAACCACTAATAAACACTCCTTCTCGGAACAATCCGGAGGCGGAGAAACCTCGTACAATAATGATTACAACAATAATCAATTAGATACAAGCAAATACAATATAAAATACAAATGCAAGTAAAGGAAAAACACTTTACAAGAGCTTTGGATTGCTTGATCTTTGATTGCCTTGAACTAGCTTTGAAGGACTGGAAAGCACCAACTTCCCCCTTCAATTTCGCCCAAGAAAATCGCTATCTTTTCTTCCATCACGAGCTCCTTATATAGCTTCAACTTTGTCTTTGGAAAAGGTCTATCGATCGATCGGGACCATCGATCGATCGATGTCATCATGTTGTCGTGAGACAGCGGCTAGATCCACATTGGATAAGTCCAGCGGATCTACCATGAGTCGACCGATCATACCCATCGGTCGAATGATGGAGTCCTCACTCGACCGATCGAGTCTCGACTCCATTCGTGGCCAATTTCTCGAGCATCGATCGATCACACGATCGATCGACTTCTGAGCCATCGATCCGCCCACCTGGCTGATCGCAGCTAAACACCCGCAATAAACCCTAGTTGACTCGGTCCAGTCGACTGTCACATGGCACCAGTCGACTGGCACACCTCAAACATGAGGTTTTAACCCAAGTATGATTCCCCCATACTTGCTAGACCACCCTTAGCCTAGACCTAAGCCTTCTAGCCACCTCCATCAGCCTCACGCCTCTCGGATCCCTCCAAGTCATCCATGACTTGTTCATCCATCGCGCTAGCCTTCAGGTGCTTCCATCGGCTATGTCATGCTAACGGTGTCTACACCGCCAAGGCACATTGGACTTACGCCGCCAAGACTCTGCTTGGACTTTGCGTCGCCAATCATTGGACTTATGCTGCCAAGCTCCCGCTTGGACTTTACGCCACCAATATCAAACCCTTGGACTTCTCAAATGCCAAGACTCAAGCTTGGACTTTCCCTTGCCAACCCATGTTGGACTTTCCATTGCCAAGAACCATGCTTGGACTTTACCAAATGTCAAGTGTCCCACTTGGACTTCCCATGCCAAGTACTCAAGACTTGGACTTTCCCATGACAATTATATTGTCATATGTTTTTGTCGAAACATCAAAACATCACTCGAGTCAAACTCGAGTCCTGGTCAATCGTGACCTGGGCCGATTGCACCAACAGAAAGCCTTTGTATCGAAATCTTGGAGAACCAAGGAGGAACTGTATGGTCATCCTCCCTCCCATAACCGTAGGAAGTAGGTTGTGAAAGAGTAGGATATGAAATACAATCAGCCTGTTCATAGGGATCCATAGGACATCCTAGAACCCCATGAACTTATTCCAGCAGAAGGCCCAAAGTAGGAGAAATCATCTCTAGAAGGGTTGTGGGGCTCCAATGACAGAGGGCTTCCCAAGATAGCAATCCCCTGAGCTCTGACGATCCGAAAGGGAAACTTGGCTAGGAATAGGTAGTTTTCAGTAGAAGCAAAAGTTCATCGGAATTACACATGATGATCCTCCTCCAAGATCATAACTAGAGATCCGAGGAGCATTAAATTGATAGCATGTTCAACAACGCATAAGTGAAACTGAAATCCTAGAATCCTTTAATCAACCTTGAGTCCCCCTTTGCTTTCTCCAACTGACACCGTACTTGAGTCAAGACCGTCATTGACCACACTTCTGACTCACAAGAGATTAACTCTGAATAATCAACATTCATTGGACACACAGTACTCGAATCACAGTCCCTGTAGGATCGATACATAATTTATTAATTGATGACAATTATGCACTTATGGGCGTTAAGCGCAAGCGCGCGCTTCAAGTCCTTGGAAGTCTCGACTGGAGATTTGGGGTTGTGCTCGCATGCATCAATTTTTTGGTGTCGTTGTCGGGGACTGTAGATTCGATATTGAATCGAAAGTGAACGGATTGGATCGGACCTAGTTTAGGTTTATTTCCCTAGTCTTTATTAATTTCTAGTTTAATTTAGTTCTAATTCAGATTTTAGTTTTTCTTCTAACTTCAGTTATTTTCTAGTAGTTTTTCTTTTCAGTTATTTTCTTAGCACTTATTTTCCTTTATTTTGCTGTTTATTTTTTTTTTAAGTCTCTTGCCGAGGCACTACTGTTCCTTTCCTTATTTATATTTCCCTATATATAATGATGCATGATTTAACTTATGATTATGATCAATTTAATGCTGAGAGTTTTGGTAACATTTATTGTGAGCATTGTGGGGAACAATGGCATACCATTAACAATTGTCTAGATATATTTGGACCTTCGGAATTTGAACAAGAAGATGTCACCTACGATTACAACCAGAGGCCACAAGATGATTCCTATTCATATAGTTATGACTCTGGCTACTTAAACCCTCAATATTGTTCCCAAGTGAGAACAAGAGCTATGAATCATCATGTGAATTTTATCTAGCACCAAAGTCTGACTTAGAAGTCTTGCTAGACAATTTTACTAGGCAATGCAAGGAGTATAGTCAACAATTTGCAGAGAGTATGCAACAAAAGCTAACAGAAGAAGAAACCAAACGACTAGAGGGTGGCTTTGATGACTAGATTACACCTAATATAGCAGAGAATCACTTTGAATGAACGGATGAAGAAGACATAGAGGACATAGGAAGTGAAGAAGGTCAATCTATTCAATCACCACTTGAAGGAGAACTTGAGGATTATATAGTTGATACTTTAATCGAGGAGTGCATTGCTTCAATTAAAACACCTCCTAACCTCAAGGATCTAGAAGAGCCTTCCTTAACCCTCATCGAAACTTTAGTTACCAATAATGAATCCCTTTTAGTAATTGGTGATGATAAAATTCCATTTGACATAATAGAATCTACTAATCAATCTTTTGGTAAGGATGTTTGTGGTAAGTTACATTATTTACAACATATGGACGAAATGGAATATCATGATCAAACTCTTGATGATTCTTTGAAGTTAAGCATGTTCAATCTCGAGCCAAGGAAAGAAATTAGCAAGTATCTTGTTTCTCCACTAGCAAGGTTTAAACGATATGGTGATGGAGGACCACAAGGCAAGAAGCGTAAAGTGAGCAAATATCTTGCTCCCCCACGAGCAAGATTCAAATGCATCAAGAAAGGGAGAAGGAAAAAATCTACTTGAGTCGCTGGCACCGAGCTGAAAACAATAGCATGGTCAAGCTAAAGACCCTAAACAAGTGCTCCTTGAAAGGCAACCCAAGAATAACTTTATTTGTCTTTAGGTTTTTGCTTTCATGAATGCTAGTTTAGGTTTTAATTTTTGCCCATTATAATCATTATGTGCATTTAGGGTCATATAGAATTTGCTAAGTAGAAGGAAGAGTTTTTTTAGAACCCCAGAAAGAAGCACAGGCAGCCATGTGAATTTTACACAACCAAGCCCAATGGGCAGAAGAGCACATAGAAGGGCATGTGGAAAGTCTCAGACCTTGCGACAATCTAGGAGAATTCTAGAGCCACACACGGTCGGAAGTGTAAATCTCACATGGTCATGCCTTTTTATGGATTTTTTTTTAGCGCCCAAGGCAGAGGCACACACGGCCGATCATGTGAATCCCATACGGTCATGTTGCACCTCATTAATAGGGTGAGGGTCGTGTGGTTTGCCTCAAATCTATTGGTGCAATCGACCAAGGTCACGATTGAACAAACTCAAGTTTGACTCGAGTAGTGATTTGATGTTAGTGTTTTGATATTTGACGATGAACTGACCATTGTTTAACAATGGGTTGACTATATGGTTGACATGGGGTTGACCATATGATGGAGAAGTCCAAGTGGGACACTTGGCATGGAAAGTCCAAGCATGGGTCTTGGCAATGGTAAAGTCGTCTTGAGTACTTGGCATGAAAAGTCTAAGCATGGGTCTTGGCAAGGGAAAGTCCAAGCTTGAGTCTTGGCATTTGGAAAGTCCAACATGGAGTTGGCATGGAAAGTCCAAGGGTGTAGTCTTGGCTACGTAAGTCCAAGTGTGTAGTCTTGGCGGTGAAAGTCCAAGTCATGGGTATTTGGCAATTGGGAAGTCCAAGGATTGATATTGGCGGCGTAAAGTCCAAGGGTGGAGTCTTGGCAGCATAAGTCTAATGGTTGGCAGCGTAAAGTCCAAGTGTGTGTCTTGGCAGCGTAAGTCCAATGTGCCTTGGTGGTGTAGACCAGCTTAGCATGACAATAGTCGATGGAAGTACCTGAAGGCTAGCGTATGGATGAATAAGTCATGGATAACTTGTAGGGATCCAATAGGCGTAAGGCTGATGAAGGTGGCTAGAAGTCTTAGGTCTAAACTAAGGGTGGTTTGGCAAGTATGAGGGCATCATACTTGAGTTAAACCTCATGGTTGAGGTGTATCAATCGACTAGGGTCATGGACCAGTCGACTAGTCAAGTGTTTTGATACTTGGCAGCCGAGTCGACGCTAAGCAGTCGACTGAGATTATGACCAGTCGACTGATGGGAGTCATTGTCTCACAACGGCTACAGGAGCAGTCGACTGATGGTTATGAGTAGTCGACTGTTAGGCAGAATCCAGCCCAAGTTGTAGCTTTAAAAGGAGCTCGAGAAGAAGGATTTTGGTATGGTTCTATGAGGTGATTTGGAGGGGATTTGCTGCTGCAATCCAGACCTTCAAGGCTCTTCTCAAGCAACCAAAAGCAAGCATTCAAAGTCTTCTTGTAAAGTATTTTTCTTTACTTGTATTGCATTTTATCTTTGTATTTGTTTGTAATTCATTGTATTACTTTTGTAATCGCTTGTAAGAGGTTTCTCCACCTCTAGTGTGTCACCGAGAAGGAGTGTTATTGATTAGTGGTGGTATATGCATCATTAGAGCTCATTCGAGCTCAATCTGTGGAGTAGGAACCCTAAGGTTCCGAACCACGTTATATCGCTTGTCTTTGTGCTTGTGTATTTGTATTCATATTGTATTTTCTATTTTCATTGCGTACTAACACAATTGTAGACAAGCACGATCGAATTCCGTCAAGCCAACGAGAACGTGCCATTCAACCCCCCCCCCTCTAACACTCACCGAAGATCCTACAATTGGTATCATAGCTAGGAGCTCTTCTACGGATTAACAACCATGAGCAAAAGCGCTAGAGGAGATGGAGTTTGCCAATGACGGATTGGGATGGGACATCAACATGCCATTCCCATATACCCTCTATGGACGAGAAGGCTTCAATCAATGGAAGACAAGGATTGAAGAATTCATTATGATGAGGGATTTCGAAGATTGGTCCGCATTGATGGAAGGATTCGAGTATCCAAGAGGGCCAAAGGGAGGATTCCTCAAGATGAAGAAATGGACCGAGGAACAACTCCAAGAGTTTGAGAAAAATAGGAAGGTAATAAAATTTTTAAGTGATTTAATTCCTAATGATGTTTCGTCTAGTTTAGGTGAATATAAGGATGCCAAGGAGCTTTGGAGAGAATTGGCAAAATTTCATGAGAAGTCCCAATCAGTCCAAGGGGATATGGAAGAAAGCTCATCCTCGCAAGAAAGTGAGGATTCGGAGGTTGGGAGGTGCTCAACATCCGATGGAGAAGAGGTGGAAGAAGCCTCCACCTCTAGGATTGAGGGGGAGGATATGAGATCATCCACGCCGGAGCAAAATCAAGAGGAGCCATCAACCTCTGGGAGAAGTGATGAACAAGCTCAAGAAGCCTTCACCACCACCCTAGGCAACTCAAGCAATTTAGTTAAAAATAAAGATCATATAATTTGCTTTGAGTGTAGGGAGAAAGTGCATTACAAGAGAAAATGCCCAAAATTGGACAAGGAGAAAGCTCCGGCACCAAAAGTCAACAAAATTCAAAGGATGTCGGAATCCCCACTAGGAAAAGCAAAGAGCACATTGTGTGCTTCAAGTGCAATCAACGGGGACACTACCGAAGCCAATGCCCTAGGAGAAAATAAAGAGCATCAAATATAGGGGGAGCTTCTAAAGCAAACCCCAACGTAAATTTAAATAATGCTCATTCTTTAAGTAATAGACAAAAGCATGCTAGAAATAATTTCAATACCCTTGCAATTGTGCATAATCATAAGGAGCATGCTAGAAATAATAGATTTTATTGCCTAGGTGCTAAGAGTTGTAATTTTAGAACTAAGGAAAAATTTGGGACTAATAACCCTAGAAAACTTTTACCTAGGGAAAGTATTAGAAAGGTAGAGGACCATCTAGGCATTAATCCCAAGAACCATAGACATATGCCTAGAAAGAACAACTCTACTCAAAGAAATAATGGGCCCATCAAATTAGAAAAATTAGAATTTGAAAATCAAACTTTGAGGTCAAAGCTTGAGAAAATGGAAAGGACCCTAAGGAAGATGGAAAATATGATTATAGGATCAAATAGTCAAAATCTAGGGTCTATGAGACAAGGTCCAACCAAGGGCAAGAAAGATTTGGGTCACAAACTTAAGCCCAAGGAGATCTACCATAGTGCTCCATTCGATTATGGAATACAACCTAGGTCTAGGAAGACCAAGGTTACTAGGGAGGTCATCCCTAAGGTTAACCATGGTGTGTGCCTAGTGGCTAAGGTTTCAAGAAAACCTAGGGAAGCCACTAAGAATGTTACAAGGGGAGTTACCCCTAGAGTTAACCTAGGCAAGACCCAAATGACCAAGGCTTCTAAGCCTAGAAGGGTCATTAGAAAGGTATCAAGGGAGGTCATCCCTAAGGAATACCTAGTAAACCCAAGGAGCTCCAATAGGTATTGGGTTCCTAGGAGCGTGATCGATTAACGCTAAATGAGTTAAGATGTGTCAACCTTGATTGGATGGGTAGTTAACTCAACCATAGCAAAGTTGACATTTTAGGTCATTTTCAAGGTCATTGGTACCTTGGAAATAAGTTTGATTTTATATCCTAAAGAATTTTAGGATGTGCCAATACATTTTGAGATCTATTAGAAATTGATTAAATTGGCACAATTGGGTCTTAGAAGTCATGGTGTGTCATTTTAGATTTTTAGTACACTTGGGGGATAAGTGATTATTAAGGCAAAATGGATTTAATTCTAATAATAGCAATTTGGTATTAACAATTAGGTATTTTATACTTGTCATACTTTATTTGCCTTATCATTTCATGACATCATATTTATTTTTTTAATCATAAAAAATGTCATGATTTATGCTTAGGAATGTCATGTTATGCTTAAGTTAGAATCATATGTCATGACATCATGATTATTGGCACATATTTTTATCTATGCTATCATTTATGCCATAATCATCATTCATGCATTAATAAAATTCATTTAAGGACTATGGCATGATTTGAAGTCCCATGTATAAGGGAATCAAATAGTGTTTCCTTAGAAAAATTCATGAGACCTTAGTTTAGGATGAACAAAACCCACATCTCACATCACATTGACTTGAGTGTGTTTTCATACACCCTAGACACATGTGAGATGCTAGAAAATGAGTTAAGTTCAAGATGCATAGTTCTTGCATCTAGATGAACTCAAACTCATCTTATACCATGGATGAATCATGAGGAAAGCTTATGTACAAGTCATGTGCATTAAGCCCATAGACCATGGTTCAATATAAGGTTTTGAAAACATTTTAAAATCATTTTGAAAAACCTTGGTGAAGCCTATCTTTTGATAGCAATCACCATTGAGAAGATTGAAACAAAGTTGGCTAAAAACATTGAAAATTTCAATGCTTTTGAACTTTGTATCATTCTTTGATTTTAAAAGTTATTTTCATAGAAAACTATTTTTTCCCCTATAGTGTTTGGCATGAGTAATGTGTGGTCGAAATTTCACAATTTTTTGAATTTTCTTGAATTATTTATGCATTTCTAAAGATGGTCTGAAAAAGCAGTTTTGACAAAGTCAGAAACCAGTCGAGGCGGTGCCTCGATTGGAGCAGCTATCACTCAACTGGAAGCTTTCTCAGTCGATTGATGCATAAGGCAGTCAACTGTTAACTGAACTAGTTGACTGTCAATGCTGATTTTGGGTAAACAAGGCCTGTTTAGCCTGATTTCAGCTATGTTATGCTACCCTAACTGCTTCTAACCCTAGGATATATTTTGAAAAGCATTATAAAGGGTGAAAATCCATTGGATATGGATTAGGAGAGTAGTTTAAGTTGTGTATCAATTTTAAGGTGTGTGAAAGCTCAAGGTTGAACTTTTGCCCTTAATTTTGAGGGTTTAGTGTTCCTATAGGCTTAGGAACTCTCCAAGGACATTGTTGGTGCAATGGTCAAGGGGGAGCAAGCCTTTAAGGGGAGGTTATCCATCATGGGATGATGGATGTATTCTGTTGGGGGATCAAAACGGCCAGCTAGAGGGGGGTGAATAGCCCTCAATTATTGGATGTCGTATTTCGTTCGTTCTCATGTGCTTGTCTACAATTGTCGTTAATATACGCAGCGGAATAACAATAGAAATAACAACAATACAAGCACAATCAATACACAAGCATATACGTGGTTCGGAACCGAATGGTTCCTAGTCCACGGGCGAGCTCCTCGAGCTCTAGAGATGCACACGGCAATACTCAAACTCCTTCTCGACTACACGTCGGAGGTGGAGAAACCTCTCACAAACAATTACAACAGTAATATACAAATACAAACAAGAATACAAATACAATACAAAAGAAACACTTTTCACCGATTGCTTTTGATCACTTGTTTATTGCTTGCTTTGATTGGCTCTTGAAGGACTGGAATGCAGCAGCAATTCCCCTCCAATAGCTCCACAAAAACCTTGGTGAAATCCTCCAACTCGAGCTCCTTTTATAACCTGCATCAAGCTATTTTCGCGCCCATCAGTCGACTGATCGTGACCATCAGTCGACTAGTCCCGTAGTCGTTGTCTCACAACAGCCAGATCCACGTTGGTTAAGTTCCAACGGATCACATCGATCGGTGATGGAACCCATCGATCGTCGATCAACCATCGATCGATCGGCGAGCTCGACTCCATTGTCCGTGTGCAGTGTCATCGATCCGCCATCCCTCGGCAGTCGACTGATTCTCCCAACAGTCGACTGCCCTCCCTCGGCAGTCAACTGATCAGCCAGACTTGGTTCAGTTGAACATTGGTCGAACCCATACGACCTAGAGCAGTCGACTGGCACATATGCCAGTTGATTGATGTCGGCTAAAACCTCAAACATAACGATGTTTGAGCCTCCGACACTCAGTCTTAGCCACTTGGCCAAGTCCACCTTATCCCTCATGGAGTTCCCCACCGAAGCTCTCTTCCCTCAGCCTACGTCCCTCGGATGCGCCAAGCACACGGCTTCGCAACGCCATCTTTCGTGTCTCATGCCCTAGAAGTATGCTTCCCTTTGGGCTCACTCCATTCGCTCCCCGTCCGGCGGTCCCTCGGATGCACCAAGCGCACGGCTTCGTAATGCCATCCTTCACCGACTCAAGAACCCGAGCCTAGTGAACTTGCCAAGTTCTCCAGACTTCCCAAATGCACCAAGCACACGGCTTCGCAATGCATTTCTCACCAAGCACCAAGCGCACGACTTCGCAATGCTTTGGATTTCCCATGCCAAGCACCAAGCGTACGGCTTCGCAATGCTTTGAACTTTCCCATGCCAGGGCTTCCCCCTTGGACTTTCACACCAAGCTTCATGCTTAGATTTTCCATGCCAATCCCATGTTGGACTTTTCCCATGACAATCTCATGTCATGAGTTTTGTCTATCATCAAAATACTATCAAGGTACTGCTCGAGTCAAACTCGAGTCAACCTGGGTCGATTGCACCAACAATCTCCCCCTTTTTGATTATTGACAAAACTACCATCTCAAGTCTACCAATTCTCCCATATTGGCAATTCTCATATCCCAATGAGAATTCCAACGAACCCTAATTGGTAACTTGGTAACTTCTCCCCCTTTTTGACATTACATCAAAAAGGTCCTCCCCAAGGGTATGAATGTCTCATATCCCAATGAGATCTTACAATCTCTCCCTTGGAGGAACACATGCCTACAATCTTTCTAGTGATCCCATATCACTTAAAGAGAGGCAACCCAATTTTCCTTCCATGAGGAAATACACATCCATCTTCCCAAGATGGATACCTCCCCCTAGAGGCTTGCTCCCTCTTGACCATTACACCAACAATGTCCTTGGAGAGTCCCTAAGCCAATAGGAACATTAACCAAATCAAAATTAAGGCAAAGTTCAACAATGTACTCTCTTCCACCTTAAAATTGATACTCACCCTCAACCCAACTCCTAATCCATATCCAATGGATTTCCACCCTCTCTAATGCTTTCCCAAGCATATCCTAGGGTTAGGAGTGGTTAGGGGACCAAAACATGGCTAAACATGGGTCTAACTATCAAGTTTACCCGGTCGACTCCGTCGATACCATCATTGGACTTACCATCGATCATTGCCATTACAGTGATCGATCGATAATCTATGATTTTGATTTGAGAAAATGGATTTTCGAAATCCATAAGTAAATATATGTAATTCTAAAAATCTTGAAAATGCATACATATAATACTTATCCTAAACACTATGGGTGAAAAATATTGGAAATTTATTTTACCCATTAAATTAGGAGATTGATATAAAGTTCAAAATTTAAGAAAAGCTTCAATAAAGAGTCATCTTTGTATCATCCCATTCAATGGTGATAGCTATCAAAAGATAGACTTCACTAAGATTTTTCAAAATATTTTCAAAATGTTTTTCAAACCTTTATTTTCTTTTTCCTAAACATCTCACCAATATCTAGATGTGTAAAACACATACAAGTCAAATTTTTGTGAGATGTGGGTTTTGTTTTGTTTATGTTCTCATGCATATTTCTAGGCAACATTAATTTGATTCCCTTCAAATTGTGCCATAGTCCTTAATTCCATTTTAAACTATGCATGCTATGATTATGGCATAAACATGATTTAGATGAAAACATATGCCAATATCATGATGTCATGGCATGTGAATGAGAACTAAGCATATATGACATCTAAAAATAATTCTAAATATGATCATGACATTTTATAGATAAAAATGAAAATGATGTCATGACATGGCAAGGCAAATAAAGCATGGCAAGAAAAATATACTAAGGTATAAAATACCTAAGTGTTAAAATTAATTTGCCATTTCTAGGAATTAAGTTCATTTTGCCTTAATGCCATTCATTTCCCTAGTGTGCCAAAAACCCAAAATGGCACACCAATACCTCTTAAGACCTAATTGTGCCAATTTAAATCATTTTTTTTAACTTCTCAAACCATATTGGCACACTCTAATGTGTCAGCTCACAATGGCTAGGTTAACCACCCATCCACTTAGGGTTGACACACCCTAACCCATTTAGCGTGAATCGATCACGCTTCTAGGAACCCAATACCTATTGGAGCTCCTTGGGTTAACAAGGTATTCCCTAGGGATAACTTCCCTAGATACCTTCCTAATGACCCTTTTAGGTTTTGAAACCATAGTCTTTTGGGTCTTACATGGGTCAACTCTAGAGGTGACTCCTCCATTGACCTTCTTAGTGGCTACATTTGATTTCTTTAAGGTGTTAGCCACTAAACACATACCATGGCTAGACTTAGGGATGGCTTCCCTATTAGCCTTGGTTTTCCTAGACCTAGATGTGGTTCCATAATTAAATGGAGCATTATGGTAGGACATAGGTTTGTGACCCAAACCCTTCTTGCCCTTAGACATTTCTTGTTTTCTAGGTCTTGACTTTTGTACATTAGACCCCTTAACCGAATTTGATATTATTGCTAGGGTCTTCTCCAATTTTTCTAGCGTTGACCTCAAGTCTTGGTTTTCTAACTCTAATTTTCTCAATTTTGAATTTTCATTTATCTTTTGGGAAATGTTTTTCTTTTTAGGCATATGCCTAGATTTCTTGGGATTAACACCCAAGTTTTCTTCAATTATCCTAATTGACTCCCTAGGTAAAATAGGTCTAGAATTATGAGTCCTAGGTTTATCCTTAGTTATATGAACATGCTTGGCACCTAAGCAATAAACCTTATTATTTCTCTTAGCATGCTTTTCATTTATAATTGCAAGAGAACTAAAATAATTCTTAGCATGCTTTTTAACTCTAGGAATTAAAGGTGCATTAAATAAATTTACCTTAGGGTTAGCTTTAGGAGCTCCCCCTACATGAGTTGCACCTTCTTGCCCTTTCTTCCTCCCCCTAGGGCATTGGCTTCGGTAATGTCCCCGTTGGTTGCATTTAAAGCACACAATGTGCTCTTTGCTCTTGATTTTGGGAACACCGGCATCCTTTGATTTTGGGTTGACTTTTGGTGTTGATGCCTTTTCGTTAGCCAATTTAGGGCATTTACTCTTGTAGTGCCCTTTCTCCCTACACTCAAAACATATTATGTGATTTTTATTCAAAATTAAAATACTTGAGCTACCTAGGGAGGTGGTGGAGGCCTCTTCTTGATCTTCACTTCTCCCGGATGTTGATGCTTCTTGTTCTTGCTCCGGGATGGAATATTGCCTTTCCTCCCCCTCAATGCTAGAGGTGGAGGTCTCCACTAAATCATCAACATCTTCAAATGTTGTGGGTGCTTCTTCCTCGGCATTCTCCTCTACATGTGCCGGTTGGGAGTTTTCTTGAAATTTCATTATCTTCTCCCATAATTCCTTTGCATCCCTATAGTCACGCAATCTAGACCAAATATGATTAGGTAACAAATCACTAAGTAATTTAATTACCTTGAGATTTGTCTTGAAGTCCTTTATTTGATCTTGGGTCCACCTCGATTTTTCCATGGGCTTATTTTCTTTGTCCCTAGGCATCTTAAAACCGTTTTCTATAATTAACATAGAGTCAAAATCGATTTCAAGATATACCTCCATCCGTTTCCTCCACCAAGCAAAATCTCCATCGAATTTCGGTGGATGGATGAAGACGGTCATTTTGTAGTGCTCTCGCGGCGGTTAGTCCTTGAAGAGCGACCTCCGCTCTGATACCACTTGTTGGGGGATCGAAACGGCCGGCTAGAGGGGGGTGAATAGCCCTCAATCGTTGGATGTCGTATTTCGTTCGTTCTCGTGTGCTTGTCTACAATTTTCGTTAATATACGTAGCGGAATAACAATAGAAATAACAACAATACAAGCACAATCAATACACAAGCATATACGTGGTTCGGAACCGAATGGTTCCTACTCCACGGGCGAGCTCCTCAAGCTCTAGAGATGCACACGGCAATACTCAAACTTCTTCTCGACTACACGTCGGAGGTGGAGAAACCTCTCACAAGCAATTACAACAGTAATATACAAATACAAACAAGAATACAAATACAATACAAAAGAAACACTTTTCACCGATTGCTTTTGATCACTTGTTTGTTGCTTGCTTTGATTGGCTCTTGAAGGACTGGAATGTAGCAGCAATTCCCCTCCAATAGCTCCACAAAAACCTTGGCGAAATCCTCCAACTCGAACTCCTTTTATAACCTGCATCAAGCTGTTTTCGCACCCATCAGTCGACTGATCGTGACCATCAGTCGACTAGTCCCGTAGCCGTTGTCTCACAACGGCCAGATCCACGTTGGTTAAGTTCCAACGGATCACATCACGATCGATGGCACCCATCGATCCGATCGATCAACCATCGATCGAGTCGGCGAGATCGACTCCATTTTGTGCTCGCGGTGTCATCGATCTCATCCCTCGGTAGTCGATCGATTCTCCCAACGATCGCCCTCCCTTGGCGATCGATCACCTGAACAGTTCGTTGATTGAACCGGTCGAACCCATACGACCTAGAGCAGTCGACTGGCACCTATGTCAGTCGACTGATGTCGGCTAAAACCTCAAACATAACGATGTTTGAGCCTCCGACACTCAGTCTTAGCTACTTGGCCAAGTCCACCTTATCCCTCATGGAGTTCCCCACCGAAGCTCTCTTCCCTCGGCCTACGTCCCTCGGATGCGCCAAGCGCACGGCTTCGCAACGCCATCCTTCGCGTCTCATGCCCTAGAAGTATGCTTCCCTTTGGGCTCACTCCATTCACTCCCCGTCCAGTGGTCCCTCGGATGCACCAAGCACACGGCTTCGTAATGTCATCCTTCACCGACTCAAGGACCCGAGCCTAGTGAACTTGCCAAGTTCTCCAGACTTCCCAAATGCACCAAGCGCACGGCTTCGCAATGCATTTCTCACCAAGAACCAAGCGCACGGCTTTGCAATGCTTTGGATTTCCCATGCCAAGCACCAAGCGCACGGCTTCGCAATGCTTTGGACTTTCCCATGCCAGGTCTTCCCCCTTGGACTTCCACACCAAGCTCCATGCTTGGATTTTCCATGCCAACCCCATGTTGGACTTTTCCCATGACAATCCCATGTCATGAGTTTTGTCTATCATCAAAATACTATCAAGGTACTGCTCGAGTCAAACTCGAGTCAACCTAGGCCGATTGCACCAACATATTCTTCCTCATGAGGGAGAGAATTGGGAGAATTTGGAGAAGTAAGGTTTGCCTCTCATTTAGTGATACGGGACTTATCACTAGGAAGAGTGAAGACATCCTAAACGTTTTTGGACCAAGGGGGACATTGTAAGATCTCATTGGAATATAAGACATTGATACCCTTCAGGAGAGGCTTTTTGATGTAAGTCAAAAAGGGGGAGAATTAAGAGAATTTTGGAATTCCCAATTTGGATAATTGAGAGGATTGATTTGAGTTAATGTTCTAACTCAAAGTATTTGGTTTTTGTCAAACATCAAAAAGGGGGATATTATTGGTACAATCAACCTAGATTTTGATTGACCAGACTTGAGTTTGGCTCGAGTAGTTATTTGATGTTGGCGTTTTGATGTTTGTCGATGAGTTGACCATTGTTTGACAATGGGTTGACTATATGGTTGACATGGGGTTTATCATATGATGGAGAAGTCCAAGTGGGAAACTTGGCATGGAAAGTCCAAGCATAGGTCTTGGCAATGGTAAAGTCCAAGTCTTGAGTACTTAGCATGGAAAGTCCAAGCATGGGTCTTGGCAAGGGAAAGTCCAAGCTTGAGTCTTGGCATTTGGAAAGTCCAACATTGAGTTGGCATGGAAAGTCCAAGGGTGTAGTCTTGGTCACGTAAGTCCAAGTGTATAGTCTTGGCGGTAAAAGTCAAAGTCATGGGTACTTGGCAATTAGGAAGTCCAAGGATTTATATTGGCGATGTAAAGTCTAAGGGTGGAGTCTTGGCAGCATAAGTCCAATGGTTGGCGGCATAAAGTCCAAGCGTGTGTCTTGGAAGCGTAAGTCCAATGTACCTTGGCGGTGTAGACTAGCTTAGCATGACAATAGTCGATGGAAGCATCTGAAGGCTAGCGTATGGATGAACAAGTCATGGATGACTTAGAGGGATCCAATAGGCATGAGGTTGATGGAGGTGGTTATAAGGCTTAGGTCTAGGCTAAGGGTGGTCTAGCAAGTATGAGGGCATCATACTTGAGCTAAATCTCATAGTTGAGATCATGGATCGATCGGATCGGTCAGTTTTGACACTTGGCGGTAGTCGGCCGAGCGATCGACTAGGATTATGACCAGTCGAATGATGGGAGTCGAATGATGACCGACTGCAGCCGAATTGGGGCTACAGACGCAAGGCGGCTCGACTGGCCTTAACTGCGATCGAACAGATGCAAGGCACCTCGACTGGATCCCTAGTCAAGGTAGCTCCTCGACTGCCCTTGAGCAGTCGACTGCCATGGAGGGCAGTCGAGGATGTTGAGGAAACGCCACAGACGCGAGGCAGGCTCGACCAGTGGCTCAACTGCCTGTGCATCAGTCGATTGCTAGGGTTTGGCAGTCGACTAATGGTCTATCCGTTGGAACCTTTCCAACGTGGATTAAGTCGTTGTCTCACAACGGCTACAGGAGCAGTCGACTGATGGTCAAAAGCAGTCAACTGCTAGGAAGAATTCAGCCCGAGTTACAACTTTAAAAGGAGCTCGAGGAGGAGGATTTTGGTATGGTTTTTTGAGGTGATTTGGAGGGGATTTGCTGCTGCAATCCAGATCTTTAAGGCTCTTCTCAAGCAACCAAAAGCAAGCATTCAAAGTTATCTTGTAAAGTGTTTTTCTTTACTTGTATTGTATTTCATCTTTGTATTTTCTTGTAATTCATTGCATTACTTTTGCAATCGCTTATAAGAGGTTTCTCCACCTCCGGTGTGTCACCAAGGAGTGTTATTGATTAGTGGTGATGTATGCATCACTAGAGCTCATTCGAGCTCAATCCGTGGAGTAGGAATCCTAATGTTCCGAACCACGTTATATCGCTTGTCTTTGTGCTTGTGTGTTTTTATTCATATTATATTTTCTATTTTCGTTGCGTACTAACACAATTGTAGACAAGCATAATCGAATTCTGTCAAGCTAACGAGAATACACCATTCATCCCCCCCCCCCTCTAGCGCTCACTGAAGATCCTACAAAATCGACTATGCCTTTCAATTTCTTTCCCTAGCCCGTGCGAAACCTTCGTTCTCCAACCTCCAAAGACCCTCTCCAACCTCCAAGAAGCCTTCAAGAAGCTGTTGGATCGATGCGGTTCACTAGAGGGGGGGTGAATAGCGAAAAACCTTTTCTTTTTCTTTCGTTCGTTAAAACTCGAGAGATAATTAATTAATTGCAGCGGAAATGTAAAGTAAATAAAGACAATGAAGTTTTACTTGGTTCGTAGCCTTCGGCTACTACTCCAAGGCCCTAGTGGTCCTTGACCACGTACGGAGGGCAAAAGCACTAAAGGAACTCCTCCTCGTTAGAGGTAGGAGTTAATCGATACAAGAAGGAACCACAAAAACTTGAGATAGAGGGACACTCCCCCTCTCCTCGTATACGATAAAAGCTCCGGAAATGTAAATGACAAACTGATAAAAAAAAACTAATACCGACGTACAAAAATAATAAGGAAAGTTAAACCTAGACGTCGGAATGGAAGGACTTCGTTGTCGGAGAGTTGCAGCGTAACGGAGGCTTTTGAGCACTTAGAAAATTATGTGAAACCCTAGGTTTGGCCCTCCTTTTATAGCCTTTGAGCCCCTTTTCGAGAGGAACCCTAGCCAATCAAATTTGAGCACATCTTCCCTTGAAATTTGGTGATAATCCTTGACTCCTCGATCATCGATCATTGACCATCGGTCGTGATGGCCATCATCGATCGTGATGGCCATCATCGAGATCGATGGCAGCATCAGTCGAGTGCTGACCTTCGGCAGTCGACTGTTTGATGGCAGTCGAGTCCTCCAAGCTGGCAGTCGACTGATGCTAGCTGCAGGGCAAAGTTAGCTCAAAGAAAACATTATTTTGACGGCCTCCGACCATCCGATCTCGACCTAGACCATCTATGGGATGTCTTTGGTCGGATCTACGCTTAAGATCATCCCCGTAAAGAGGATACGACCTCACTTACGCTCGCACACACGAGCTTACCTCGATACTTACGTGTCGCTTTTGCTTCCGGCCTTCCACTCGATTCCTTCGGCTCCCTCCGAAGTAACTCGAGTATCGCCCGACCACCGCGGCTTCCTCCGGGTGTCGCTAGCCTTCAGCTCCAGCATTGAGACTTTTCTGCACACTTGATTTAGCTCGTGAGATAACAATATAAGCTTAACTTTGTATCGTTTGCTATAATCAAAACTTAGGTTTGACTTAGGTGCCCACTGCACCAACAATCTCCCCCTTTTTGATTTATGGCAAACCCACATACAAAGTTAAGACAAAAATAAGTATGAGATTATGCATGAATGAGTAGGAGTATATAAAAATCCTTTTCAAGTGCTCCCCTTGAAGAATCCTCCCCCTTGACCGAGGGTGAGTACTTGAGAAAGGGTTTTAACTCTCCCCCTAGATATTTGCTACTAAGAAAAAGAATTAAGTAACCGAAATTACTTAATGTTGGCCATAGTGTTTAAAATAAGTTTTAAGTTAAGAAACCAAATGATTTCTTAACCCTGGCCTTTTGGTTAAATAAGTTTTCAAAACTTAACGTTAACTTTTGGTTTAATTATGAAGTAAGAGTTAAGTTATCAAAAAAAATTAAATTTTGACTCCTTAACTTTTATCCTTTTTCTCCTTTTTCTCCCCCTTTTGCCGTATATCGAAAAGAGTAAGGGGTGTGTGGAAAACAAGACAAATGTTAAATTTAAAGTCCAAGCATGTTCCACATTTTTTTTTAAATAATATACTGAAAATAAGTTCATCTATAAAATGTTCGACTCATATTTGGCTTGATTGATATGAAGGATCAACCAGTCCTGGTCAGAGTCGGTTAGTATGTATAATTATACTCCGTGGTTCATAGCGATTGATCGAACGATTTTTAGTGTCGCAATACCGTTCCCAAATTATTTACCGAACCCCCTAACTACACTAATGCAGTATAGGACTGACTCGGGTCATCTCCCAACGAACCTAATGGCTGGACGTTTGTTTTTAAACAGAAGTAAACACTGGGGGTTTTTACAATTTTCAAAACAATTATTCAAAGCTAACCTAATGCAAGAACGATTCAACCTTGCACCGCACTGTCACTATACTATGCAATGGTCAAACAATTCTGGTAAACAAACCAACATGGAAATTAAATCTGCAGGAAGTAAATCTAACTAATGCGCAAAAGTAAGTAATCGCGCACCGCACTGTCACTATACGGTACAATGATCACGAAACAAATGTGAACAACTTAACCATGTACCACATGTAGTCAAACAAATACACTAAAAATTGCAATAATTGAAATACAATAAACGAAAGCACTTCGACCAGGCATCGCACTATCACTATACGACAACTGGACGAATGTAAATGAAATCTAAGCTAATGATGAAAGCACTCCAACCAAACACCGCACTGTCACTATACGATGCCTGGATTGGACAATTTTAATTGATAGAGTTAGTATATCAGCAACAAGAAATTAAACTAAACTACAAATGCACAACGAACAAAATTAACCAACTAAACAACAATCAAACCTATAGAAATAGCATTGCAAGTAAACAAACAAACATAGCAAAACAAATATCCAATTAAATGGACTGAATGCAAAGATAAGTAATCGGTAACCCCACGATGGTGACAATAACCCGAACAACCGTCTCCGACGGTGAATGCGAAGTTGCCCCAATCGGTGTACAGCAGGGAGGACGGACATACGACTGAATGCGATCACTGCTCCGGCGATCTTTTGGATTCACCGAACAGTGGAGGGAATCTTCACCGGCGATGGAGATGGAACTGTCCAATCGGCACAGCTAGTGGGTGACTCCGGCAAACTGAAACGGCCTATCCCAGCCGCCGGAATGGAGTGGATTCAGGAAAAGGAATCAGGAATCCGCCGCCCGCCGGATCACCGCGCGCAACAGATCGTCCGCCAGCGAGGGTCGGATGGGATTGCCGCCGGATCTCGGAAGGAAGGTCGCCGGAAGAAGCTGCCGGATTGTCGCCACCGGACGTGGGGAAGAAGACTGTCGCGGGTGGAAATGGGGAAAAAAACGCTGTGGCTTGAGTTGCTGCTGCTCGTCGCGACATGGGAGGACCTCCTTCTGTGCATCGCCGGTGAGCCCTGTGCAATCCCGCCGCACGGCCGTGACGCGGCATGGAAGAAGCGCGCCGCCGCTGCCGCGAGGATGAAGACCTGGCCAGTAACGAGATCTGTCGAGCTCCTTCAGGTCGCTACGCTTCGATGAGGTAAGGCTTTATTAAATGAAATTTGTGAACCGTCCGATCACTTCTCCCACAATCTCAGCCGTCCATTTGAAGCTAGGGCTTGATGATATATTAACTGCTTAATTAGGCTCCATCCAGGGCTGAAATTAGTCTGATTTGCAATGGACGGATCTGATCCGTCTGAAGGTATAATCACGATCCAACGGTCCGGATGAACGGCCAAGATGTGTAGATCACAATGCACGGGCCTGATCGCTCCAGATTCAGATTAATGGCTCAGATCGAGCCATCACATTGGACGGTCCAGATTGCTCCGATCTCTAATGAATGAAACGGATCTCTTCAGATCTATATAGATGGCTCAGAATCGATCAGATCTCATCGGACGATCAGGATTAACTAGATATGAACTCTTTGATTAAGCTGCTTCTGATCTTGATGAAAGGTCCAGATTAATCACGTTTGAAATAATCCTTCTAGTCCTAGATGAAGCCATATTTGATTCAACTTGAGTCTAGTCCAGTGGCTCATCTCAATCTCCTACAAACGAAGATAAAATTGCATATAAGTCCAAATATTAGGAGAATTTACAATAAGGTCCAAAAATATATCCAACTCATAAAACATGTAAATAATCAATAATAAATCATTCGAGAGGATAAAAACAGTGATATTAAGGACCAAAATAATACAACAAAATGACAGTTATCAATTCCCCCACACTTATTTTTGCGCGTCCCGAGCAATAATGAAAATAAAGAAACACTAACACTCTCCAAACAATACCCAGATCAATAATTCAGAGACAGAAAAAATAAGTTACTTAGGATCACCAAATCGATCCGGATCCTAGGTAGTCAAAAGATTCGACTCCTACAACAATCAACATGTATGATGATTTACAGTCAAATCAAATAGACTAAGCCTGATACAAAACCTCCCAAAATTGATATATGCACTGATGCTCACATAATAACATAGGAGTGGGGCGCCCTCAAAACAACATGCAATTTTGTACTACCATATGCTTGCTTATCATCTACTTCTCTACTGCTATCAATACATCTCATACATGAATCAAAAGGATTTATCAGGAATCAGAATGAGATCAAAAGTAGACAACAGATAAAGTATGCAAAGAGTAGTACAAGACAAAGGTACAAATGAATAGGAAATAAGAGAAGAATTGGAGAAATAAATCTGATGAGTTGCTCTGTGAAATGCTCAGTAACCAGCAATATGGGAAGAGGCTAAGACAATTGGAAACTTTAGAATTGGATTCAGGATCAAATGGCTCTATCCAACACATTGCTAATTTTGCATTTTTTTTTTACAAAAGAAACACCAATGGCGCCATTTTTTTTTCTTTTCCTTTTTTTTTTTTTGGTGCAGAATTCAAGTACTAATCACAGACAAATATATCTCAGAACCAATGACCTCTGAAAACTATATCTTCCATATCATATTTCCAACAAAAATAATATAACTCCTCCCCCACACTTAAAATTTTGTCCGTCTCGGACAATACAACCCATCAAACTATTCCTCCAACATGGAAAGCAATAGATATGAAAAAGATAATCCACAAAGATACAAAGACAATGAATAACAAATGAAGAGTTATGACAAGATATGGAATAAATAAGTATCACGTGGATTAGACAAGCAAACCAAGTCAGAAAAAGAGTCAAGAATGAAATCCTTCATCATATTCATGCAAGTAAATGTTACTACGGTTTTGAAAAGACTCAAAGCAAGTTCTAGAGTAACAAGAATCACATGTGTTATCACACAAAAGTGGGTAAATGATAAGAATGGCTTATAACCTCACTAGGTGAATCAAAATCAAGCTTAATCTATCAATAAAAAGTTCACCATCATAACAAGTGACTGCATGCAAGTGAAGTCTCCTATCATACGCAAAAATCCATAATTCGATGATCAAACTTAACTAATTTTTACCATCTCTGAAATGATACTAAGGCATGCATAGAGAATATTATTTGACTCAACAATGACAAACAAACCTAAGTAGACAAAAATAAGCAATTCCACACAAATTATTCAACATGAAAGGAAGAAAATAAATGCAGAAATAAAAGAACACACTCCTTTCAAGTCGGAGAAAAGCCCCCACCGCATTCTCAGTATAGACTCGATCTCTCTGTTCGACACATCATGAGTCTTTGCAAAAGTGAGACCCTTGATCACTAATGATCGCCTTTGGGTACTCCAAATCTGCAAAATATGTGAGACCTAACAAAATCCACAACAACTAGAGAATCATCAGTCCTGGTGGGGATGACCTCCACCCATTTAGAAATATAATCATATGCCAACAGAATATATGGAAATCCAAAAGATACAGGAAATGGACACATACAATCAATACCTCAACCATAAAAAATCTTACAGAATAACAAAAGTTGTTGAGGCATTTCATTTCTACATCCTATGTTCCCTGTTCATTGACATCGCTAACAAGACTTGTAGAATTCAGAGGCATCATGAGATAAGGTGGGTCAATATAAACTAGACTCTAAAACATTCCTAGCAGTTCTTTTGGGGTACACAGTGCCCCCCACAAGCCAGAGAATAACAAAAAGTAAATACATATGAAATGAAACTCATAATCAAGTGCACATCATCTAATAATCTGATCACTATAAAATTTTCAATGATAAAGATCATCCCATACATAATACTTAGCATCACTTTTCAATTTCTGGACTTGTGCATGAGTAAAATGTGAAGGTACAACACGACAACTAAATAAATAGCAAGATCTGCATACCATGGTGTCTTACCCTACAGGTGAAAAAACTTCTCATCTGGAAAAGAATCTGCTATGGAGGTGGGCTTGATCTCCCTCACAATCCTGGTCAAACTAAAATACCACCTCCTTCTGCAACAAGCTGGTCAAGGGTAGGGCAAACTGAAGTCTCTGATAAAACGTCTGTAGAACTCTACATAACCCAGAAAAGCACAAACTTCCCGCACAGAAGCGGGGTAAGATAAAAAAGATATAACATGAATTCTAGCAGGTTCTACTTCAATACCATACACAGAGATAATATAATCCAAGATATCCCATACTCGACCATGAAATTACATTTCTCACAAACATCTGATGGAAGTGATCCTTGGGGCAGTCCCTACACATTCCATATCCTGGTCTACATAAAAAGAGGGCCCACAGATAGGTCCTAACAACAAATCATCATCAACATCAGAATCAATAAAATCACAATGAAATATAGAAGGTGTAGAGATATCCAAATGAAAAAAACTAAGAAATAAAGTACATGCAGTTCAACTCATCAACTATACCCACGCTAAGAATTTAATGATTCTCCATCGGGTGCTTCATAGCGTCTAAAATACTGAACTGAACTACAGTATCTCATACCTCCATATCAAGAGTACAACTTCTCGTGAAAACACATATCTAAAAAAAAAACTTGGCATGCTTGGGAATCGCTCTAGCCTTTCCTTCAACAACCCCCTTCCTAGGCTGGGCCTCTGAGGGAAGAGAAAACTGCTGCAAAATTCAAGTAGATTATCGCCTGAAGACCTAGTCATCCACACAAACAAATAAAATGAGAAACAAATATAAATGATAAGAAAGACAATAATAATAAAAGAAAAGAAAACAAACTGACTAACTACAGTTTAAAGACAAACGAACCCATTAGAGTTCAACAGCAAAAATTTGATCGAATGATTTTAGTGTCGCAATACTGTTCCCAAATTATTTACCGAACCCCCTAACTACACTAATGCAGTATAGGACTGACTCGGGTCATCTCCCAACGAACCTAATGGTTGGACGTTTGTTTTTAAACAGAAGTAAACACTGGGGGTTTTTACAATTTTCAAAACAATTATTCAAAGCTAACCTAATGCAAGAACGATTCAACCTTGCACCGCACTGTCACTATACTATGCAATGGTCAAACAATTCTGGTAAACAAACCAACATGGAAATTAAATCTGCAGGAAGTAAATCTAACTAATGCGCAAAAGTAAGTAATCGCGCACCGCACTTTGTCATATCACGGTACAATGATCACGAAACAAATGTGAACAACTTAACCATGTACCGCACTGTCACTATACGACACAGTAGTCAAACAGTCACTAAAAATTGCAATAATTGAAATACAATAAACGAAAGCACTTCGACCAGGCATCGCACTGTCACTATACGACAACTGGACGAATGTAAATGAAATCTAAGCTAATGATGAAAGCACTCCAACCAAACACCGCACTGTCACTATACGATGCCTGGATTGGACAATTTTAATTGATGGAGTTAGTATATCAGCAACAAGAAATTAAACTAAACTACAAATGCACAACGAACAAAATTAACCAACTAAACAACAATCAAACCTATAGAAATAGCATTGCAAGTAAACAAACAAACATAGCAAAACAAATATCCAATTAAATGGACTGAATGCAAAGGCGGTGAATGTGAATAAGCTGCCCCGATGGTACAGCGGGAGGAGGGACATACGAATGTCAATCGAATCGATCAACGCTCGGCGATCTTGATTCACCGGACGGTGGAGGAATCTTCACCGCGATGGAGATGGAACTGTCCAATCGGCACAGCTAGTGGGTGACTCCGGCGAACTGAAACGGCCTATCCCAGCCGCCGGAATGGAGTGGATTCGCCGGAAAAGGGAATCACCGGAATCCCGCCGCTCGCCCGGGATCATCGCGACGCGCGATCGTGCCGTCGAGGGTCGGATGGGATTGCCGCCGGATCTCGGAAGGAAGGTCGCCGGAAGAAGCTGCCGGATTGTCGCCGTCGGACGTGGGGAAGAAGACTGCCGCGCGTGGAAATGGGGAAAAAAAATGTTGTGGCTTGAGTTGCTGCTGCTCGTCGCGACATGGGAGGACCTCCTTCTGTGCGTCGCCGGCGAGCCCTGTGCAATCCCGCCGCCGCCGGTCGCACGGCTGCGGAAGAAGCCGCCGGCTGCCGCTCGCGAGGATGAAGACCGCCGCCGCGCAACGAGATCTGTCGAGCTCCTTCTGCCGATTCTGCCTTCTGTTCGATGAGGTAAGGCTTTATTAAATGAAATTTGTGAACCGTCCGATCACTTCTCCCACGATCTCAGCCGTCCATTTGAAGCTAGGGCTTGATGATATATTAACTGCTTAATTAGGCTGCTCCATCCAACGGCTGAAATTAGTCTGATTTGCAATGGACGGATCTGATCCGTCTGAAGGTATAATCACGATCCAACGGTCCGGATGAACGGCCAAGATGTGTAGATCACAATGCACGGGCCTGATCGCTCCAGATTCAGATTAATGGCTCAGATCGAGCCATCACATTGGACGGTCCAGATTGCTCCGATCTCTAATGAATGAAACGGATCTCTTCAGATCTATATAGATGGCTCAGAATCGATCAGATCTCATCGGACGATCAGGATTAACTAGATATGAACTCTTTGATTAAGCTGCTTCTGATCTTGATGAAAGGTCCAGATTAATCACGTTTGAAATAATCCTTCTAGTCCTAGATGAAGCCATATTTGATTCAACTTGAGTCTAGTCCAGTGGCTCATCTCAATCTCCTACAAACGAAGATAAAATTGCATATAAGTCCAAATATTAGGAGAATTTACAATAAGGTCCAAAAATATATCCAACTCATAAAACATGTAAATAATCAATAATAAATCACTCGAGAGGATAAAAACAGTGATATTAAGGACCAAAATAATACAACAAAATGACAGTTATCAGCGATGCACTAGCTCTACATCTGGAACCAGGAGTAAGGTCCTAACATCTCACGCCCATCTACGTGGCTAAGTACACAAACACATTAGTCCTATGTGTTGTGAGATGTATTGGCTCCTTAAATCTATAGGTGCATGATATCTAAGGTATGTCCTATACTAGTTCCATAACAAAAATGAAAGTTAAGAAATAGTAGTAAGAAAATATAATTTGCATGTACCTATTCTATTATGCACATGCCCAATTTTTGTCTTAGTAGACTAAATTCGGCTTTGGGTAGGGGTTTAGTAAATAGATCTGCCAAGTTAGACTTCGATTCGACGTATTCGAGGTGTATGGCTCCGTTGGCCACATGTTCTCGAATGAAATGGTGTTTGACCTCTATATGTTTGGTCCTAGAGTGACATATCGGATTCTTTGTAAGATTAATTGAACTAATGTTATCTACGTGAAGTTTAGGATTTGTAAAGTCTAACTTAAAGTCGCGGAGAGTGTGCTTCATCCAAAGAAGTTGAGTGACACACTCACCCATCGCGATGTATTCGGCTTCGGTGGTAGATAAGGCAACACAATGTTGCTTCCTACTGCACCAACTCACTAGACTCGAGCCGAGTAGTTGACAACAACCACTCGTGCTCTTTCTGTCGAGTTTACTACCGGCATAATCCGAATCAGAGTAGCCGATTAGTTCGAACTCGGTAGATCTAGGATACCAAATACCGACATTAAGTGTACCCTTTAGATATCTAAGGATACGCTTAACTAGGGTTAGGTGAGACTCCTTAGCACAGGTTTGAAACCTGGCGCACATACTTACTGCGAATAGGATGTCGGGTCGACTCGCAGTTAAGTATAGAAGACTTCCTATTGCGCTCCTATAGTACTTTAAGTCAATGGACTTACTTTCTAGGTCTTCTCCTATGTTAACATTTATCGCCATTGGGGTGTTTATTACCTTAGCGTCTTGCATTCCAAATCTTTTAATTAACTCCTTAGTGTATTTTTGTTGATATAGGTATATACCATCCTTAGTTTGTTTAATTTGTAGACCTAAAAAGAAACTTAACTGCTTACCAAGTTCATTTCAACTCACTTTCCATGAGCGAAACGAACTCGCTTAGTAAGGCCGAGTTAGAGGTTCCAAAATTATATCGCGTCTACGTAAATTTTAGCTATGAATATTTCATCAAGGTTTTTACAAAGAGAGTTGGGTCAATCTAAGCCTTGGTTAAACCCTTTGACTTAAGATGGATTGAAAGTCTTCGCACTCAAGCTCGAGGAGCTTGTTTAAGTCCATAGAGAGCTTTCTTAAGTTTTAGAACATGGTCGGGTTTATCTAGATTTTCAACTGGGGTTGGCTAACATAAACTTCTTCTTTAATGTATCCATTTAGGAATGCCGACTTAACATCCATTTGAAACAAATTTAAATCCTCGATGTGGTATAAGCTAGCAACATTCAATGGATTCGAGTCTAGCCATCGGGGCATAGGTTTCGCCGTAATCTAAGCCTTCGACTTGGCTAAACCCTTTGGCGACTAACCTAGCCTTGTTTCTAACTACTTCACCTTTATCATCAAGCTTAAAACACCCACCTTGTTCCAATTATCGTTTTGTCTTTAGGTGGTGGTACTAACTCCCACACTTCATTCCTAGTAAATTGGGCTAGCTCTTCTTGCATTGCAATAATCCAATCGGGATCAAGAAGAGCTTGTTCAATTGATTTGGGTTCTATCTTTGAAATTAAGGAAATTTGACTAAGGTTCCTATAGGATGCTCTAGTTCGAACTCCTAGATTAGGATCTCCTATCACTTGATCGATAGGGTGGTTAGTCTGAATCCTAGATTGGGTTGGGTTTGTGTCACCTAATGCTTGATCAATGGGGTGACTTGGTTGAACACTAGTTTGGTTGGAGTCATCTATCACTTGATCAATAGAGTGACTAGGTTGACCTAGGTTAGGATTAACACTAGACCTGATCTCCGGATCAGAGTTAGGTTTAGTATGAATCGGCTCGCTAATTGGGGTTGCCGGGGGTTTTGTAGGTTCATGTCCTTCATCAAATACTACATTGATAGTCTCCTCGACTCTAAGGGTGTCGTGGTTATATACTCTATAAGCTCTACTTGTAGTCGAGTATCTTAGAAAGATTCCGGTCGTGGTTTTGGATGTAAATTTCCCTAGGTAATCCTTAGTGTTTAGGATATGTACCTTACACCCAAATACCCTAAAGTACTTGATGTTAGGTATTTTATCGTGATAAATCTCGTACGAGGTCTTAAGGTGCCTCTTTACCATAAGGATCCTATTACATAGCAAGCCGTTGCTAATCTGCCGCCACTAAAACCTATCTAGGTTGTATTCATTCAACATGGTCCTAGCGGCTTCTTGTAGAGTTCGGTTTTTCCGCTCCACTAGGCCATTTTGTTGAGGGGTCCTAGGGCAAGAGAATTCATGGTGGTATCCGTTTAGGTTACAGAAGTCGGTGAACCTTTGATTTTTGAATTCACCACCATGATCGCTTCTAAGTCTTTTAACCTTAAGGTCTTTTTGATTCTTGATTAATTTGAATAGATTGATTAATTGATCTAGGGTATCATTTTTATGTTTGATGAACCTAACCCAGGTAAACCTGGAGTAGTCGTCAATTATGACTAAGCAATATTGACTTCTATTGAGAGACTTGGCTCCATGTGAATCGAATAGATCCATATGCAGGAGCTCAAGTACACTTGAGGTTCTGCTCTGGTTAGTTAACTTGTTTTGTGTCCTAGGTTGTTTTCCTTGTTGACAAGCATGATTTTATTAACCAAATTGTTGAGGTTGGGTAAGCCTACGACTAAGCCACTCGACTCATCTTGTGGATGAGTCTTAAAAGTAGTGACCAGTCGTCGGTGCCACAACCATGATTCCTCTTGCCGTGTCACAAGACACTTAGTTGAGGAGTTGGTTAAGTTGATCGTATAAATGTTGTTATTTCTAGTTCCTTTAAGAATTGTTTTAGAGGTTTCGTTGGTATTAATTACGCATTCATTTTCTAGAAATATAACCTTATAGTTATTATCACACAATTGGCTTACACTAAGTAAGTTATATTCAAAATTCTACAAGTAATACATTTTTAATAACAAAATTGTGTTAAGCTCGATATCACCCGATCCGATGATTTTGAGCTTGCCGTTATTCCCAAAGGCTACCGATCCTTGTCGCTTGAATCGGCTTATGAATTTGAGTTGATCCGGTCCATGTGTCGAGCACCGCCCAACATCCATTGATCCTACACACAAGGTGGTTGGATTGGATGTTAGATTTTTTGTTAAGAAAATTGGTTGTAAGTTGTTAACCCTAGGTCATCTCACCGGAGTCTATATGATCAAGCATGTTATACTTATGTGTTTTTTTTTAGATGACTTCCAATTAAGTTGATTAAGTGGATTTAGGTTCAAGTAATTTTATGTTAGATTTGGATTTAACCCTAGGCTTGTCAAGTTTACCTTTTCAAGATCATGGCTTCCAGGTCGTGGCGAGGCACAGGGGCCTTCTTTTATCGGATCATCGACCACTTCCTTAGACAAAGCCATTTTCAAGAAAATGATGACTTGACTCACCTAAAATTATTTCCTCGTCTAACTAGTTATTTTTGAAAAGAGGCTCCCCGAGGCTCAATCTTTTCGGAGAATTTTAGTTGGTTATGTTTTTGAAAAGAGGCTCCCCGGGGCTCAATCTTTTCGAAGTTGATTATGTTCATGTTCTAAGTGAGTTCACAAGTTTTAAAGTACAAACTTTCTAAGTTAAAGCATGCAATTTCTAAGTTAAAGCACAAACATTCTAAGTTAAAACATGCAATTTCTAAGTTAAAGCATAAACATGTTTTGTACTGGCTCCCCCTAGACCGTTGAATCGGTTCGGTCTATCCACATAGTGGATTTGGTCCTTGGGAACCCAGTACGGGTTGAATCCTAGAGTTGAAATCAAGAAGTTCTTAGGGACCCATGCTTGGACATGTTTCTTATGTCGACTTACAATCGACATATACGACCTATTAGTCGTGTTTGAGTTAAACCCTAGTCCAGCCTTGTTGTACACGGCCCTTTGAGATCCAAGTAGGAGGTCAAGTCCTTTGGATCCCGAAGTGAACCTTTCCAACGTGTTCCTAAGATCTTCGACTTGACTTTTCAAGAGAGAGTTCTCAACTTCGAGCTTTTCAACTCGAGTTGAGTCCTTCTCTTGAACTCGACTAGTCGAAGAGGTTAGGGAGACCTCGTGTTTGAGGAGTTTAACCTCCTCAACAAGGGTCTCGACCTTGGACTCGGACTTAGCTAACTTCCTAGACAAAAACCTAACCATATTATGTAAAGTATTAAATAAAGCTCGACTCACCTTAAGGGTATCTTTTGAATCGGATGCGTATCCGTGGCTTGACTTGAAGGTAGCCAGAGTCCGAGTCATCCTCAGGTTCTGACTCAAGTTCAGGCTCGGTCTCCGTGTCCGACTCAATTGATTTCGCCATGAAGACGTGGTCTTCGTCTTCTTCGGATGACGCTTCTTCCCATGTCGCGTTGAGGGCCTTTTTATGCTTAGGTGCTTGGTGGTTGAGCTTGGAGCACTCGGACTTGATATGTCCAAACCTGTTGCACTCATAACACCTAATGTTAGAACTTTTAGGCTTACCTTGGTTGGGTCGAGTCGTGGTTCACTTTCGTCCCTTGGCTATCCTTTGAGCTAGGTTCATTAGTTCGGCAGTCAACTCCGGGTCAACTTCTTCTTCGGACTCGTCTTCCTCCTCGGTTGGTGGTGGCTTGCTTGCGATTTTCTTCTTCTTTGAACCTGCAAACAAGGCTATACCCCTCTCGGGTTCCGAGTTGGATTGTTCATGTAATTCGAAATCGGAAAAGAGTTCATCTAACCTAATTTTAGAAAGATCCTTGGAGACCTTATAGGCATCAACCATGGATGCCCATAAGGTAGTCCTCGGAAAAGAGTTTAGGACATACCTTATAAGGTCGCGATTTTCGACCTTTTGCCCGATTGCGTGTAGGTTGTTGACTATGTCTTGGACACGGGCGTGGAGTTGCGTCGCGGACTCGTGTTCCTGCATTTTTAGTGTGTACAATTTATTGAATAACAAATCACGTTTGCAAACCTTAGCTTGATCCGATCCTTCGTGTAACTCGATTAGCTTTGTCCAAAGATCCTTTGCGCTTATGAAGGGGCCGACGCGATTTAGCTCTTCCTTGGATAGGCCACATTGAAGGATTTGTGTTGCCTTGGCGTCGGCTTCGACTTGTCGTTTTGTCGCAATGGTCCATTGATCATAATCCAAGGAGTCACCCACTTCATTAGTCGGAAGTGTGAAACCCGTTTGGATTATGATCCACATCTCGATTTGGGTTTTGAGAAAGCATTCCATCCGACCCTTCCAATAACGGAAGTCATCTCCGTTGTAAAACGGAGGTCGGACGGTGCTAAAACCCTCGAGATGAGCCATTAGAACAAAAGACAAAAGAAGACGAAGAAAAAACTAGCAACGACAAAAAACACACAAAAAGTACCAAGACTCGCGTCTTGGATTAGTAGTGCGGGAGTAGATTTAACAAAGCGAAAAAAAATCTAAAATAAACAGAAATAAAAGAAAAATAAATCTGTGAAAAATGGCTAGATTGGTGGTTTCACCAAATCTTAGCAACCCCCGGCTCTGATACCAATTGTTGGATCGATGCGGTTCGCTAGAGGGGGGGTGAATAGCGAAAAACCTTTTCTTTTTCTTTCATTCGTTAAAACTCGAGAGATAATTAATTAATTGCAGCGGAAATGTAAAGTAAATAAAGACAATGAAGTTTTACTTGGTTCGTAGCCTTCGGCTACTACTCCAAGGCCCTAGTGGTCCTTGACCACGTACGGAGGGCAAAAGCACTAAAGGAACTCCTCCTCGTTAGAGGTAGGAGTTAATCGATACAAGAAGGAACTACAAAAACTTGAGATAGAGGACACTCTCTCCTCAGATACGATAAAAGCTCCGGAAATGTAAATGACAAAACTGATAAAAAAACTAATACCGGCGTACAAAAATAATAAGGAAAGTTAAACCTAGGCGTCGGAATGGAAGGACTTAGTTGTCGGAGAGTTGCGGTAGCGGAGGCTTTTGAGCACTTAGAAAATTATGTGAAACCCTAGGTTTGGCCCTCCTTTTATAGCCTTTGAGCCCCTTTTCGAGAGGAACCCTAGCCAATCAAATTTGAGCACATCTTCCCTTGAAATTTGGTGATAATCCTTGACTCCTCGAATCGATCAATCGATCTCGACTTCGACCGTTGATGGCGATCGAGTCCTCCAAGCCGGGCAATGATCGTGATGCTAGCTGCAGGGCAAAGTTAGCTCAAAGAAAACATTATTTTGACGGCCTCCGACCATCCGATCTCGACCTAGACCATCTATGGGATGTCTTTGGTCGGATCTACGCTTAAGATCATCCCCGTAAAGAGGATACGACCTCACTTACGCTCGCACACACGAGCTTACCTCGATACTTACGTGTCGCTTTTGCTTCCGGCCTTCCACTCGATTCCTTCGGCTCCCTCCGAAGTAACTCGAGTATCGCCCGACCACCGCGGCTTCCTCCGGGTGTCGCTAGCCTTCAGCTCCAGCATTGAGACTTTTTTGCACACTTGATTTAGCTCGTGAGATAACAATATAAGCTTAACTTTGTATCGTTTGCTATAATCAAAACTTAGGTTTGACTTAGGTGCCCACTGCACCAACAGAAGCAAGAATGATGAGGACAAAGCACACTGCAATAAGAGCGGCTTCTTCCAGGCCAAGGTCGAGGGGAAGAAATGCCCAACAAGAACCAGAGACAGGTAATGCCCCTTTTGGTATCATTTTCCAAGATAATACTCATAGTGATAGATTTAACATACTTTCTACTCGAAAAATAACTGCTACCTGTTATTTAGATACTGCTCTTTTAGAAACCCTAGGTCTTTTAGGAGATTTACACGGGTTGTTTGTGAAGGTGGGTTGGGAGGAGATCATGGGAGTTAGATGTTCAACCTACCCTAGGATAGTTTTGAAGTTTTTAAGTTCAATGGATGTGGAGATTCTGACCGGGGTAGATAGTAGAGGGGGTAAGATCACTTTTAGGCTATTTAACATAAAACATGAGTGGACCCTCCATCAATAGAACCATTATTTCGGATTATCTAGTGGGGGGGGGGGGGGGGGCAGAAGAACCCCTAACAAATTCAATGCAAGATCCTTTTGGTTCAATTTGTCAGGGGAAAATGCATATGACCCATCTAGAGCCAAAGCCTCCCATCTCCAAAACCCTATTTTTCGATATATTCACCGTGTCATGGCTAGTACTATATTCATTCGAGGAGAGAGTGATGGAGTCATGAGGATGAGCGAATTGCTTTGTCTATGTCTATGGGACATGTTGCAAGGGAATAACACTATTGATGTGGGGTCCCATTTTATTAGACACATAGTCAAGTTAGGCAAAGCACCCAAGGGGGACATCATTTTAGGGGGTCTATTGACCCACATTTGTGATTCGATGGAGTACGATTGTGAGAGTTTGGATCGAATAGAAGGGAGCCCTGACATAGACTTAGGTGTGTGCATGGCGATGAAAATGATAGTTAGAATAGAAAATTCTTTTTGTTTTGTAAGGAAAAATTTGCCACCCCTTAGGCTCTCCGATATCGATCGTACCACCATTGCCAACCGTGCCAATTGGCGGTTGGATAGGGCAATGGAGTCCCCACCATGCAAGGGACACTCTTCCCATACACCCCCTTCACCACCTTCCCATCACTCCCCCATAAATAGGAGTCCACCTCGTCCATGCCCCGATCCTACACTTGCACCACATTATTTTCATTCCTTTGAGCAAGACACAAGGAGATCTGCCTACGACTTTTTGGAATTCCAATCGCGCCTCGACGATATTTCCTCCGAGCAGCAGATGCAGGGGCAACGATGGGAGGAGCACATGACCTATACACAGGCAGAATTCCAGGATCTATGGGAGCATTTTTAGAGAGCTAATCTATTCTATGATCATGTGCAGCAGTACTTCGAGGAGGAGGCTAATGGAGATATTTCGGAACGGCTAGAGGGGGGGTGAATAGCGTTTTACCCGTACGATGGAATTTGATCTCGTTCGTGTCTACAATTTCGTTAGCGCAGCGGAATATAGATAGTAAAAGCAATAACGAAATACAATAATCACGAACACAAAGATATAACGTGGTTCGGAACCACACGGTTCCTACTCCACGGATCGAGCTCTAAAGAGCTCTAGTGATGCACACGCAATCACTAATCAATAATAACTCCTTCTCGGAACAATCCGGAGGCGGAGAAACCTCGTACAAGGATTACACTAAGTAATACACAAGTTATAAGCAAATACAAGTAAGAAATACAATGCAAGTAAAGAAAAACAACTTTACGAGAGCTTTGGATTGCTTGATCTTTGATTGCCTTGAACTAGCTTTGAAGGACTGGAAAGCACCAACTTCCCCCTTCAATTTCTCCCAAGAGAAATCGCTATCTTTTCCTCCATCACGAGCTCCATATATAGCTTCAACCTGTGCTGGAAAAAGTCGATCAGTCGACTGATCGGGACCATCAGTCGACTAATGTCACTGTTATCGTGAGACAACGGCTAGATCCACGCTGGATAAGTCCAACGGAACCTTAATCAGTCGACTGATTGTGACCATCAGTCGACTGATGGAGTCCTCACTCGACCAGTCGAGTCTCGATTCCATTCTGTGGCCGATTTCTCGAGCACCGGTCCGATCGATCACGATCGATCGGTCGATCGCTGAGACGATCGGCCAAACTCGGCGATCATCGCTAGGCCATAACCCATAGTCAAACCCTAGTTGACTCATCGGCGCCACATGGCACCGGTCGGTAGCACACCTCAAACATGAGGTTTTAACCCAAGTATGGTTCCCCATACTTGCTAGACCACCCTTAGCCTAGACCTAAGCCTTCTAGCCACCTCCATCGCCTCACGCCTCTCGGATCCCTCCAAGTCATCCATGACTTGTTCATCCATCGCGCTAGCCTTCAGGTGCTTCCATCGGCTATGTCATGCTAACGGTGTCTACACCGCCAAGGCACATTGGACTTACGCCGCCAAGATTCCGCTTGGACTTTACGCCGCCAACCATTGGACTTATGCTGCCAAGACTCCCGCTTGGACTTTACGCCGCCAATATCAAACCCTTGGACTTCTCAAATGCCAAGACTCAAGCTTGGACTTTCCCTTGCCAACCCATGTTGGACTTTCCATGCCAAGACCATGCTTGGACTTTCCTTGCCAACCCATGTTGGACTTTTCATGCCAAGACCATGCTTGGACTTTCCTTGCCAACCCATGTTGGACTTTACATTGCCAAGACCCATGTTTGGACTTTTTCCAATGCCAAGTGTCCCACTTGGACTTTCCATGTCAAGTACTCAAGACTTGGACTTTACCAAATGACAATTACATTGTCATATGTTTTTGTCGAAACATCAAAACATCACTCGAGTCAAACTCGAGTCCTGGTCAATCGTGACCTGGGCCGATTGCACCAACAATCTCCCCCTTTTTGATGTTTGACAAAAACCAAACAAATCATTGAGTTAGACACTAACTCAAATCTCTTACCAATTATCCCAAATTGGTAAATACTCTCCAAATGTTCTCCCCCAAACATTCTCCCCCTTTTTGACTAACATCTAAAAGGTTTTCTCCCCAAGAGGGTCAATGTCTCATGTCCCAATGAGATCTTACAATCTCCCCCTTGGTCCAAAGATACTTAGGATGCCTACCATCTTCCTAGTGATAAGTCCAATATCACTTAAGAGAGGCAATCCTAAACACTCTCCCAATTTCCAAATTGGGTTTCTAAAAATCCATCAATTTCCCAAATTGATAACATTCTCCCCTTCAAGGAGAAAAACACATCCATCATCCCAAGATGGATATCTCCCCCTAAAGGCTTGCTCCCCCTTGACCATTGCACCAACAATGTCCTTGGGAAATTCCTAAGCCAATAGGAACTCTAAACCATCAAAATTAAGGTTAGAAATTCAACATTGAACTTTCCAACACCTTAACATTGATATAAACCCTAAACAACTCTCCTAATCCATATCCAATGGATTTTTACCCTTTATAATGCTTCCCAAAGCATATCCTAGGGTTAGGAGTGGTTAGGGACCTTTACCATGGCTAAACACGGGCTAACCAAACCTAGTTTTCTCGAAATCAGCCTTGGCAGTCGACTCTGTCAGCTACCAGTCGACTGCCACACTCATCAGTCGACTGCCACTCAGGGCAGTCGACTGCCACTCAGGGCAGTCGACTGATAACTGAAATTTCCGAATTTCAGTTATCAGAATCGAGTTTTGGAAAATCATAAATAATTATACGTTTATCGAAAAATTCTGAAAGTTCATACGTATAATACTTATGACACATACAATGGGTGAAAAATGTTTGAAAAATATTTTACCCATAAAATAGAGAAATTGATACAAAATCCAAAAGTGACTAAAAACTTTAAAGTTTAAGCTCACTTTGTATCAATCTCATCAATGGTGATTGCTATCAAAAGATAGACTTCACCAAGGTTTTTCAAAATGATTTTAAAATGTTTTCAAAACCTTATTTTGGATCATATTCCTTGGGCTTTATGCACATGACTTGTACACAAGCTTTCCCAATGATCCACAAATAAAATTAGATGAGTTTTAGTTCATCTAGATGCAAACACTATGCACCTTGAACTTAGCTCATATCCTAGCATCTCACATGTATCTAGAGTGTATAAATACACATACATGTCAATTGGATGTGAGATGTGGGTTTTGTTCTCCCTAGACTAGGGTTTCATGCATTTTTCTAAGGCAACCCTACTTGATTCCCTTATAAATGGGACTCCAAGTCATGTCATTGTCCTTAAATCAATTTCAATCAAATTATCTTAAATGCATGAGTGATTATGGCATTAGAGATGATATAGATAAACACATGCTCATAATCATGATGTAATGGCATAATATGAAGGCTAAAAACACATGACATTTAATCCTTAATCCTAAACATGTACATGACATATAGAATGATTAAAAATTAGCATGATGTCATGGCATGTTATATGGAAAACAAAACATGGCATATAAAATATATAGGTATAGTAATACCTAAATTTTTAATATTAATTGTCATTTCATATAATTAATTATATTTTTCCATATTTCTATTTTTCTCCCAAGTGTGCCAAAAACCCAAAATGGCACACTAACCTCTAAACCTAAATTGTGTCAATTTGACCATTTTATCAAGCTTCTCAAATAATATTGGCACACCCTAAAATCTTTTAGGTGATAATTCAAATATATTTCCAAGGTATCCATAACCTTGAAAATAACCTAAAGTGTCACCTTTGCCATGGTTGAGTTAACTACCCATCCATTTAAGGTTGGCACACCCTAACCCATCTAGCGTGAATCAATCACGCTCTTAGGAACCCAAAACCGATTTGAGCTCCTAGGGTTAATTAGGTATTCCTTAGGGATAACCTCCCTAGATACCTTCCTAATGACCCTCCTAGGCTTATTAGCCTTGGTCATTTTGGTCTTACCTAGGTTGACTCTAGGGGTAACTCCCCTTGCAACCTTCTTAGTGGCCACCCTAGGTTTCCTAGAAACCCTAACCATTAGGCACAACCCTTGGTCAACTCTAAGGATGACTTCCCTATTGACCTTAGTCTTCCTAGACCTAGTTAGTGTTCCATAATCAAATGGAACACTATGGTAAGCCACCTTAGGCTTAGGTTTGTGACCCAAACCTTGCTTGCCCTTGGTTGACTTTTGACTCTTAGGTCCTAGGTGTTGACTTTGACTTTTGGACCTAGAAGTTTGACTAATTGACCCTTGCATTTGATTTTGCATAACCTTAAGGGTCTTTTCAAGTTTTTCAAGCCTTGATCTCAAGGCTTGATTTTCCTTTTCCAATATCTCAATTTTTTATTTTTCATTTTCTCTTGAGATATTTTTATTTTTAGGCATATGTCTAGATTTCTTAGCATTAAAGCCTAGATGTTCTCCTATTTTCTTAATGCTTTCCTTAGGTAATATATTTTTAGGGACATTAGTCCCAAATTTCTTCTTATTTCCTAAGTGAACACTCTTAGCACCTAAACAAAAGTATTTATTTCTATTAGCATGCTTTTCATGGCAAATTGCAAGAGAATTAAAATTCCTAGAATGCTTTTGACTTTTAAATTTAGAAGATGCATTATTGAAATATACCTTAGGGTTTGCCTTGGAGGCTCCCCCTACATGTATAGCTCCTTCTTGGGACTTTTTCTTCCCCTTAGGACATTGATTCCGGTAGTGTCCCGGTTGCCGGCATTTGAAGCAAATGACTTGCTCCTTGCTTTTGATAGTTGGGGGACCGGTCTCCTTGACCTTTGGAACCGGTTGAGCCTTCTTGACCCTTTTTGGACACTTACTCTTGTAGTGTCCGGATTCCCTACACTCAAAACAAATGATATGAATTTTATTTGAACCTTGAGTGTTTGAGTTACCTAGGGTATTTGTGGTGGTGGGTGCCGGAGTTGGAGCTTCTCCATCTTGACCGGATGTGGAAGCTTCTTCTTGTCGCTCCGGAGTGGAGATCCTTTCCTACCCCTCAATCCTTGAGGTAGATGCTTCTTCCACCTCTTCTACTTCTTCTTTCTCTGATTCGGAAGTTGACTCCATCTCAACTTCCGATTCCTCACTCTCACTTGAAGATGAGCTCTCCTCTTCATCCTCCTTGTCTTCTTGGATTGAATGAGGCTCTTCATGAAATTTTGCCAATATATTCCATACCTCTTTGGCGTCTTTACAATCCCCATAGTCACCTAGGCTACACAAGATGTCATTAAGAATTAAATCAAATATAAATTTGATTACCTTCTTATTTTTCTTGAATTGTCGTAGTTGTTCTTCACTCCATTTCTCCTTTTTGAGACATCCTCCCTTTGGTCCCTTAGGATATTCAAATCCTTCCATCAAGGCGGACCATTCCTCAAGGTCTCTCATCATCAAAAACTCTTCAATTCTCGTCTTCCAAGAATTGAAACCTTCTCGTCCATAGAATGAATAAGGGACCGGTGTGTTGATGTCCCATCCAAGCTTGTCTTGGAATTCCATCTTCACCCTCTAGCCTTTTGTCTTAGCTCTGGGTTGTTAATCCGTAGAAGAGCCCCAAGCTCTGATACCACTTGTTGGAGATATTTCGGAACGGCTAGAGGGGGGTGAATAGCGTTTTGCCCGTACGATGGAATTTGATCTCGTTCGTGTCTACAATTTCGTTAGCGCAACGGAATATAGATAGTAAAAGCAATAACGAAATACAACAATCACGAACACAAAGATATAACGTGGTTCGGAACCACACGGTTCCTACTCCACGGATCGAGCTCTAAAGAGCTCTAGTGATGCACACGCAATCACTAATCAATAATAACTCCTTCTCGGAACAATCCGGAGGCGGAGAAACCTCGTACAAGGATTACACTAAGTAATACACAAGATACAAGCAAATACAAGTAAGAAATACAATGCAAGTAAAGAAAAACAACTTTACGAGAGCTTTGAATTGCTTGATCTTTGATTGCCTTGAACTAGCTTTGAAGGACTGGAAAGCACCAACTTCCCCCTTCAATTTCGCCCAAGAAAATCGCTATCTTTTCCTCCATCACGAGCTCCATATATAGCTTCAACCTATGCTGGAAAAAGTCGATCAGTCGACTGATCGGGACCATCAGTCGACTGATGCCACTGTTGTCGTGAGACAACGGCTAGATCCACGTTGGATAAGTCCAACGGAACCTTAATCAGTCGACTGATGGAGTCCTCACTCGACTAGTCGAGTCTCGACTCCATTCTGTGGCCGATTTCTCGAGCACCAGTCGACTGATCACATGATCAGTCGACTACTCGAGACATCAGTCGACTGCCAAACTCTGGCAGTCGACTGCTAGGCCATAACCCGCAGTCAAACCCTAGTTGACTCGGTCTAGTCAACTGCCACATGGCACCAGTCGACTGGCACACCTCAAACATGAGGTTTTAACCCAAGTATGGTTCCCCCATACTTGCTAGACCACCCTTAGCCTAGACCTAAGCCTTCTAGCCACCTCTATCAGCCTCACGCCTCTCGGATCCCTCCAAGTCATCCATGACTTGTTCATCCATCGCGCTAGCCTTCAGGTGCTTCCATCGGCTATGTCATGCACCGCCAAGGCACATTGGACTTACGCTGCCAAGACTCCGCTTGGACTTTACGCCGCCAACCATTGGACTTATGCTGCCAAGACTCCCACTTGGACTTTACGCCGCCAATATCAAACCCTTGGACTTCTCAAATGCCAAGACTCAAGCTTGGACTTTCCCTTGCCAACCCATGTTGGACTTTCCATGCCAAGACCATGCTTGGACTTTCCTTGCCAACCCATGTTGGACTTTTCATGCCAAGATCATGCTTGGACTTTCCTTGCCAACCCATGTTGGACTTTACATTGCCAAGACCCATGCTTGGACTTTTCCCAATGCCAAGTGTCCCACTTGGACTTTCCATGCCAAGTTCTCAAGACTTGGACTTTACCAAATGACAATTACATTGTCATATGTTTTTGTCGAAACATCAAAATATCACTCGAGTCAAACTCGAGTCCTGGTCAATCGTGACCTGGGCCGATTGCACCAACAGAGGCCACCTATCATCAGGAGGTACGATAGTTTATGAGAGATGTGCATACACAATGGGCCAAGGAGGAAGAGCACAGAGCAACCGCTGAGCCCACTAGTTCCTAGGTGGACTACATGTACATGTGGCACTAGCAGCTGAGCACACGATTCTCTCACAAGCTCGATATGCCAAGACTGCCAGACTTCCCACCTAGACCACTGTGTTAAAGGTATAGTTTAATTTATGTCTGGGGGTCTACATTTCGCTATACTCTTCTGCTAGTTTTAGTTTTATGACATCTAGGTTTAGTTTTCATTTGTTCTGCTAGATTATTTGCTCATGCACATAGTATTTAGGTTTCTTTTAGCACTTAGTTGTTGGTTACTATAAGCTGCCTCAGTGATGTTTTCGAAAATCTCAACGATATGTTTCCATACTATATGTAGTTTAATTTCTTTTATCTCTTGGTACTTTATTTTGAGATGCTTTGATGGATGTTCTAAATTTTCACTTGTTAGATTTTATTCTCACTTACACTCATCGAATATTCTGAAAGGGAGAATCTGGTACATATCTGGTTATGATTCATCTCAATAGTCTAGTACTTTGGAATCCATATATGACTCTGGATTAGCATTTTAGTTATTGGAGATGCTCAGATTGTGTAAGCCCATTCGAAAAAATTAAAATGCTAGTGAGGATAATAATAAAAAAAGAGAGAGAGAAAGAAAGAAAATAGAAAATAAAGGGAGGGGAAAAATGAGAGTTAAAAAAATAATTGTCGTGGGTGAAAATGGTTAGGTTCCCCTTTAAGACCGACTTAGGTTACTAGGGAAATACCTATCAATTTCTCTCAATACCTAGCATGCCTTTGAGACTTTATGCTAACTCTAGGGAACGACCCCCGCTTAGGGCAGATAAGTGCCTAAAAGTCGAAAACCTTAGGAAAGTTATAGGATGACAACTTAACTCAACATGGAATGTGAATTCCTTAGGAAATTTTCTTGGCACATGCACGAAAAGATAACCTAGTGAACATTTAGAACATATCTATTTGCTTTGATTGAAAGTACCACTTGATAGGTTTAAGTAAACATGCTAAGTATGGGAACAATACTTATAAAATCCATGGCATTGAGGTTTGCTTAGGGACAAGCAAAGATCTAAGTCTGAGAGATTTTGATGTGTGTAAATCATATAGGATTTTAGAAGTAATTTTAGCACACATCTCATGACATTGCATACTTGTTTTATACTTATTTCCTTTATTTTGCACTTGTTTATTACTTTCTAATTCAGGGATATGCTTTTTCTACTTTTGCATACTTGAAACTAAACCCTAAGCCTAGAATAAATGTCTTTAAGCTCTTCCATCAGCCTCGCGCCTTCAGGATCCCTCCAAGTCCAGGACTCCTTCGTCCTTGCACTTGCCTTCAAAAGCTTCCTTTGACTTTGTCATGCTTTAGAGTCTTTCTTTACCAAAGTTCACTTGGACTTATGCCGCCAAGACTACACACTTCGACTTATTCTTCCAAGACCTCATCCTTGGACTTCCTTTACCAATATTCACTTGGACTTACGTCGCCAAGACTACACACTTGGACTTACGCCGCCAAGTCCTCATCTTTGGACTTTCTTTGCCAAGACTTCACCCTTGGACTTTCCTTGTACCTGATACTTAACATCCATGTTAGATCACAACATTGTCTGACTTAAACTTGATTATCCAAACATCAAAAGTAATTAATACTTGGGACATTCTTGCACCAACATATAGATTGTCCATTTGGACTTGATATTGCATGGCACGATCGTGCCAATCTCTAGCACGATCATGTTAGGTTTTGTAAGTTTCATTTTGTGGCCTTTTGGCCTAGTCCAACCGTGTATAACCTCTCTCATTGAGAATCTCATTCTCAAACTTATTTTACATCTCTAGATCGCTCGTATTGCATGTGACCTAATAGGTTCCCAACTATGTTGGTCATTCATAATTAATCCATTAATTATGAATAGATCATGAGTGGCACCTAACAGTACATCATGACCCCCAATTGACCAGAAAGTCCAAGTTGGCTTCAGAACATTTCTGAATCAGCAATTTTATATATTTGTGTCTTATTCCTTTCACTCATCCTATACCCACTTAGTTCATAACATGGTCTATGTGCTCGTCTCCGCTAGGTTGACTATGTCACACCTAGCCCAAGTCAGTTTTATTATCCTGTGGATTCAAGTTACTCTATACATGTGTCCAAGAAGATCATTCTTCTTGACATGTGTGCTTTGGCAAAAGACTTCTAAGTAACAATCCTGACAAGAGACCTAGGGTATACATCTGCTTTACAGGAGTGGTGAATCTTCTATGGGTCATTCAAATATCTTTGATTACTTTGACTTATACTCAATCAACCCGTAATGACACCTCTTATGGAGATGGTTGCGAGGCAGTCAAAGTATAAGTCGCCATGACATAGATGATTTGAATACCTTAATTCTAAGGAAGCTTGCACTCGAGCTATAATAAAACTTCATTGACATATAAAACCATATGAAGTTTCATGGTAGGTCGGTCCAATGAACTAGTTACCCTAACTAGTATCCACATGTTCACTCTCAACATCCCTATGTTTCTATTCAATGAGTGTTGAATGTTTGGATATACAAAGAGTATAACATGCACTAGTCTCACAAAATTGATGATGTCCAATCTAATCAATTCATCGACTTAGGATTGTTTCAATATTATATAATTATATATGATGAAATACTAATTGTGATCCAATCACAATATCTCTCATGATATGCATCGTATTGTGGACTTCAGTAAATGAATTTAAGATCAAATCAAATACACAATAAATGTACATCCAAATAGTGAATTTATTAATAAAGAATATAAGGCAATTGCCTTAGAACATCTCTTAAATCTACAACGGTGAGTTGGAAAAGCTCCAAATAAGACACCGTTGCTAATTCTACCACAGAAGCAGAGTACATTGCAGCTTCAATAATAGAATAGGAAGTAGTTTGGACCAAGAAGTTCATTTATAAACTTGGAGTTGTTCCAAACATTGTTAAAGTATTGCCAGTGTACTGCGACAACAATTATGCCATTGCGAAGGAACCACGGTCTCATCAGTGATCGAAGCATGTATTTCGTCGTTATCATTTGATTAGGAAAATAATAGATAGAAAAGTTGTAAATATAAAGAAAATTTCACCGATAGGAATCTAGCAAATCACTTGATAAATCCTCTTACCCAAGAAAAGTTCGAGAGACATATATAGGCCTATTGTATTAGATACTAATGCGACTGGTTGTATGCCAAGTGGAAATATGTTGTAATTGAGAGATGTCCTAAGACAATCACCCTAGATGTTAAATTAATAAAATTCACTATTTGAGTATATATTTTCTATGTATGTGATAAATTTTAAACTCATTTATTGAAGTCTACAATATGATACATAGCATGAGAGAAATTGTGATTGGATCACAATTAATAGGTATCTCATCATGTGTAATTATGCAAGTATTAAAACTATCCCTAGTCGATGAATTGATGAGATTGGACATCATCAATTCTAAGAGACTAGCACGTGTTATACTCCTTGGTTTAGCCAAGCATTTAGTACTCACTGAATGGAAGTATTAGGATGTTGACAGTGAACAAGTAGATGCTAGTTAGGGTAACTAGTTTATTAGAGTGACCTGCTATGAAACTTCATATGATTTTTTAGGTCGATGAATATTTCATTGCAGCTCGAGTACAAGCTTCCTTAGACTTGACGTATTCGAGTCATCTTGGTCATGATGACTTATACTTTGACTGTTTCACAACCATTTCCATAGGAGGTGTCATTCCAGATTGATTGGGTATAAGTCAAAGTGATCGAAGATGTTTAAATATCCCATAGAGGGTTCACCACTCCTTTTAAAGGAGATAAATACCATAAACCTCTTTTCAAGATTGTTACTCAAAAATTTTTGGCCAAAGTACACATGTCAAGAAGAAATGGTCTTCTTGGACACATGTAGGGAGTAACTTGAATTACTTAGGTTAGATGTGACATAGTTAACCTAGTGGGGACGAACACAATAGATTATATCTTGAACCAAGTGAGTATAGTATGAGTGAAAGGAACAAGCATACATAACTATAGCTACTAAAGGGTTCTGAAATGTTCTGAAGTTGACTTTGACTTTTTGGTCAATTGGGGGATGATGTACTACTACGTGTTATTCATGATATATTCATAATTAATAGTTAATTATAAATGACCAGTATAACTGGGAATCTATTGTATTACACACAATACGATTTCTCTAGAGACGTAAAATAAATTTGAAAATAGGATTCTCAAAGAGAGAGATTATCTGTCAGACTTAAAAGGGTTAAAACAGGAGCATTAGAGACCACCACAACTGTGTCGGAGCATGATAAATTTATTTTAAAAATTTTATATGATATGTTAAGAAAAATTTATATGATAAATTTGTTAAGAAAAATTTATATGATATATTTTTTAAGAAAAAAATTATATAATAAATTTATTAAGAAAATTTTATATATATATATTTATATTATTTCTTAGTTACGAATAATTAGAGTTTTTGATACTATTTCTTATAAATTTATATGATAAATTTATTAAGAAAAATTTCAAAACCCCCTCTCATGATAATTAACCAACAAATCTATAAATAAGTCTACTAATGCAAGGTTTTAGCAATCCAATCTAATTTGAAAATTAAATCTCCTCTTGCGAGCCATCATCCTCCTCTCTCAAGTTCTTCTCCACGCTTGGCTAGCACCAATCGGAGAAGAAACCTTGTCGTTTTAGAAGTTGTCTCGAGGAGATTTCAGCATGGATATCGATAGAGGCAAGGTTTGCTAGTCTTGCTCTTAGTTTCCATGGATTCTATAAAATCCCAAAGATAAGAAAACTATGCTCTACTCTCCTCTTTTATTGTGAGTATGTTAAAAACATGAGATCTTGGCCCCCGAGAATATCTGGGATGATAATAAAATTGTTTTATTTCTTTTTCGCTACATGATTTTTCTCCTCGTATCCCCAACATGTGGTATCAAGCTTTGTTTGATAAAGCTTGAGGACACCATGTGTTCCAACAAAGTGTGGTTCCCCCGACCTAGTGGTGAAGCGAGGAGATCGGCCTAGCCAAGGTAATTCATAAGTCCTCGATCCGGTCTCAGTATTTTTATGAAGTGTGGTTTCCCCGACCTAGTAGTGAAGCGGGGAGGAGATCGACCCAACTGAGGCAATTCGTAAGCTCTCATTCCAACTTGAGTATTTTTTTTATTGAAGTGTGGTTCCCCTGACCTAATGGTGAAGCGAGGAGGAGATCGACCCAACCAAGACAATTAATAAGCCCTCGGTCCGCCCTGAGTATTTTTTAAAAAGCGTGGTTCCCCCAACCTAATGATGAAGCAAGGAGGAGATCAGGCCAGCCAAGGCGGTTCGTAAACCCTCAGTCTAGCTCGAGTGCTCTCAAATGAAGTGGTGTTATGGAGTGAAGTGTTCCATTTAGCCTAGCCGAGGTGGTTTGCAATCCCTCATTTTGGCTCAGGTGCTCTCATATAATGGGGTTTTATGAAGTCAGGTGCTCTCAAATGAAGTGATATTATGAAGTAAATTGTTCCACTCAGTCAACCGAGGTAGTTCGTAAACACTTGATCCAGCTCTGATGCTTTCATATGAAGTAATATTATGAAGTGAAGTATTCCACTCAACCTAGCCGAGGCAGTTCGTAAGTCCTCAGCTCGGTTCAGATTCATTCATATGAAGGGGTGTTATGAAGTCGGATGCTCTCATATGAAATGATAGTATGAAGTAAAGTGTTCCACTCAGCCCACTCGAGGCGGTTCATAAGCCCTCGGTCCTGCTCAGGTGCTATCATATGATGGGGTATTATAAAGTGAAGTATTCCACTCAGCCCAACCAAGATAATTCGTAAGCCCTCAGTCCAGCTTGGGTGCTCTCATATGAAGGGGTATTATGAAGTCGAGTGCTCTCAAATAAAGTGGTGTTATGGAGTGAAATGTTCCATTTAGCCTAGCCGAGATGGTTTGTAAGCCCTTATTCCGACTCGGGTGCTCTCATATGAAAGGGTATTATGAAGTCGGATTCTCTCATATGAAGTGGTATTATGGAGTAAAGTATTCTACTCAATCCAGCCAAGGCAATTAGTAAGCTCTTGGTCCAACTCAAATGCTTTTATATGAAGTGAAATATTCCATTTAGCCCAACTAAATAGTCCGTAGGCCTTCGGTCCGACATAAGTGTCCAACTTAAAAAGAAGTGATAAGGGAAGATACACTTACATCAGACTTATTGGAGGCATCTGTCTATTTTGAAAGGTGGCTAATGAAACAACCAAAAGAGGTTATGTAGACACGAGAAATCATGATCAGGTATAAAAGAGATGAGGTCTATGGGACCCAAGCGAAACTCGAGTACTTGAGAGCTTAAGTACTCGAGAGCTCAAGTACTCGGGAGCCCTTAATGATGCAAATAGAAGCTCGATACTTGAAGCTCAAAAAGTAAAGGGCTCAAGATGTCGGTAGCTTGAGAAGTTAAGAACTTAGAAATCGAGAATGCAAAAGTTGAGATCATGAGGAGTCGAGAACTCGATGACTATAAATAAAATTCTTCTCGACAGTCGTCGCATCCAATCTCCTAATCGCCCCTTCCAAGGATAGCTCCAAAATACATAGTCTACTAGGTGGAGATTTCCTATAACAAATATCCCCTACCAACGCATCAAAAGGCTCCCCAAATGGATAATCCTCCTGATCAGCGAAGGAATTAGAACTCCTATATAAGAGCCAATGAAGGTAAAGAGAAATTACATGTATATTTTTTTCCCTACTAACTATATTTTTCATCAACTTACATTTTCTCCGGCCTCATTTAAACATCGAAAAAGCATTGTCAGAATACCGACACCCTCTAACCCATGTTACGTTTGATAGAATTCTATTACGACCAATTCGAACCCACTCGAAAAAACAAAGCCAAAAATTGACTGCATCAGTCAGAAAATCTGATAATACTATTAAACCCTGTTACAAAAGTGTTTGTTCAATAACAAAACATCCTGCAACAATTAGATAAGCAATTGTTGAAGTTAGAGAAGCGTTCGTCCTCAGGATGAAAATCCTGGGCTTAATCAGGTAAAATGATAGAGTTTACAGAACCCACGTGGAATACAAGGATGCATCATCTCCGCTAGGCAAAAAACCTGCAACATGTTTATACAAAAGTAGTGCATCATTTCTTTTTCTGCGTGATACCATTACTGAGAGCACCGCTACCACACCTTAACCTGATGCAACAATTTCTTCCAGGCCACTCCAATTCAACCACTACCGGAGTTTGGTTAGCCTAGAACAGGACTGCCTAGAAGAAGAGTGCTTCAAGGACAACACCTTTGGCTTCTCAAATGTAGGATGTTCTAGTATCTCTTTTGCTGATGGCCGTTTCAAAGGATCAGGATCCATCATCGCCTGCACAAATTCAGGGAAAGGGATCAGTTGATGGCACATCACTATAAACAACAATTTCTTTTGTTAAGAATGAGTTCTGTGCTCAAGAGTAAATGATAGTCGATAAATAATTTTTACTTTAGTACAAACTATACTGTCGGGCTCAGTAGAAGCTGGCAGACATTTACGGGATATTTCCACTTGGAAGTAAAATTTATGGTGTAAGCAAAAAAAAATTTAAACAAATTTAGTTAATACATAATAAGTTAAAAATTAAACAAAAATCTAGTTAAAAAATGATCAGAAAACAGACTAAAATTGTTAATATCATTGAAGAAGTTTGGTTAGCCACAAAGCGAACTTATATTGCCAATAATTAACAATTTTTTGAATCGTTGTATGAAGGCTGAAGGCATAATCAAGTACCCCTATCAGAAAACTGAACCATTGGAAAGACCAAAAAGATATATTCATCTTTCACTTGTGTCACAATGACATTAACATAAACAAGTTTGAAAAGTTGATTCAAAATGAGAACTCAACTTGTTCATAAAGAACCTTGGTTAAGTACCTTAAGCAATGTTTGAAACTGAATGGTGTATCCTGGAAGCAAAGGGAGTTTGCCCTCTCTAAGGTTGGAGAACTGGGGACCAGAGTCAGGCAAAGGGGAGCCCTTCACAAGTTCATAGACAGATGCTCCAAAGGAGAAGATATCCACCTTATCAAGATGCTCATACTTGTCATTTAACATCTCTGGAGGCATGTAACGTGAATCACCTTCTTCAACACGTAGACTCTTATCTATGAGTGTCGCACAACCAAAATCACCAAGTTTATAAATGCCCTCTTTAAAATAAATATTCTCAGGTTTGACATCCAGGTGGGCTATTCCTTTTTCATGCATAAAGTGCAGTGCCTTAGCCATCTGTAAAATTAGAAAAACAATTATTGAGTTAGAGTAGTGAATAACTTTATTCACCACAAGGTCTGTGTGCTGACTAGACTTGAACCTAATAGAATCTTTCATGCACTTAAGGCCTAATGTCATATGTCCATCAGGATAAACTGTTAAAATTCTCTAAAGAACAGTTCCTTTTACATGTTTTAAGTTATCTCTCATCGTATGTTGTAGGGCCATACATGAACTATACACAGGGAAACCCATGTTCTCTTAAGCCACAATAAACCAAGGTACCCAATCTTGTAATTGTTTCGCTTAAAACAAAAGGCAAAAGATAAACATTTCAACATAAACTTGTATACAGGTTCAAAAAACATCTGCATTATATTTTATCAGAATAGTTAAGATTGATGATATTTTGGTAGCAATCCAACAAATTTAAATACTTAGCCCCACTTGATCTTGCAACTTCTATTATCGGTTATCACTATCAAGATTAACAGCCAACAAGAAGGCTTCACGTCTCAGTTCCTTACCATCATTGACATGAATATTAACAACCTGATCGGCTGCTTGTATAGTCAAAAAGTTCCCCAATTAGTGTAGAGGAAATGTTGACCGCTAGAGAGGGGGTGAATAGCATTTCGACGCGTCGATGGAATTCGATCGTGCGCTTGTCTACAACACGTTAGTACGCAGCGGAATATACAGATAATAAAATAGACAAACACACAAGAACACAACAATATAACGTGGTTCGAAACCGAATGGTTCATACTCCACGGATCGGGCTCTAAAAGCCCTAGCAATGCAAACACGCACTACTAATCACAATAACTCCTTCTCGACACAAGTCGAAGGTGGAGAAACCTCGTACAAATGATCTTACAACAGTAAGAAACTAAAACAAGCAAGATACAATAATACAATGCAATACAAGTAAAGAAAACAACTTTACAAGAGCTTTTGGATTGCTTGTTTTGTGGTTGCTTGAGTTGAACTTGGAGACCTTGAATCACACCAGGAATTCGTCCCAAAACACCTCAAGAAACATTGTTGATTTCCTCCTCCACGAGCTCCATTTAAAGTTGCTACCTGGGCTGGAAATCGCCGATCAGTCGACTGCTCGGGACCATCAGTCGACTGATGTCACTGTTGTCGTGAGACAATGGCTAAATCCACGTTGGAAAAATCCAACGGATCCATCATCAGTCAACTGATCATACCCATCAGTCGACTGATGGAGCCTTCACTCGACTGTTAACCCCCGCAGTCGAGTCTCGACTTCATTCTGTGCCCAAAAAACCGAGCACCAGTCGATTGATCACAAGATCGGGCCGATCGCTGGCCAATCACGATCGTCCACCTCGATAGATCGCTAGACACTTCCCCAAACCCTAGTTGACTTACACCACCGATCATTATATGACACCCGACCGCACACCTCAAACATGAGGTTTTAACCCAAGTATGGTGCCCCCATACTTGCTAGACCACCCTTAGCCTAGACCTAAGCTTTCTAGCCACCTCCGTCAGCCTCGCGCCTCTCGGATCCCTCCAAGTCATCCATGACTTGTTCATCCATTGCGCTAGCCTTCAGGTGCTTCCATCGGCTATGTCATGCTAACGGTGTCTACACCGCCAAGGCACATTGGACTTACGCTGCCAAGACTCCGCTTGGGCTTTACGCCGTCATCCATTGGACTTATGCTGCCAAGACTCCCGCTTGGACTCTACGCCGCAATATCAAACCCCTTGGACTTCTCAAATGCCAAGACTCAAGCTTGGACTTTCCCTTGTCAACCCATGTTGGACTTTCCATGCCAAGACCCATGCTTGGACTTTTCCTTGCTAAGACTCATGCTTGGACTTTACATGCCAAGTACTCAAGACTTGAACTTTCCATGACATGGTCAACTCTAGTCAACCATCAAAGTCTCCCTCGAGTCAAACTCGAGTCCGGTCAATCATGACCCGGATCGATTACATCAACAATCTCCCCAAAATATTATCAGACATCAATGTCAAACATCAATGTTAACCTTCCATGTCAAACATCAAAATATCGCTCGAGTCAAACTCGAGTTCGGTCAATCGTGACCTGAGCCGATTGCACCAACAATTAGTCCCCACAGGGATGGCGCATTGGCTGGGGCAGTGTGGCAGTTGCAGAATGGACACGGATCAATTCCGAAAAAAAATCTAAAATCCCTTCCTGGGCTCAGATGACCCTTCACTGCCTTTGGCCAACGCGTCAAGGTCCAAAAAACCCTCCATGATTTACCTCTCATACAATGACCGTGGGACAAGTCAGTGGGGGCCGCTAGATCAGCGGTTTCAACCTTTTTCAGAAAAAGTTCCCAATTAAATTAACTTTGTCTCCTACTATGACACCAAAGTCACTGCTTTCAGTAAATATCTTAATACATTAAAGAGATTTCTGTCATTATAACATTGCTTTAGGTTATTCAAAATGCATGACATGTTATCAGTCATTCTTCACATTAGATTCTAGTACACAAAGAGCTTACAATCAAATAAGACAGAAACAACTATGTGCTGCAAAAGCAATTTTTCAACTAGTAGCATAGAGCAATAGTCACTACAAGATTTAAAGAACCTGATATATTATTTTGAAGGCTTCTTCACTCTTGATACTCTGACCTTGACTTATGGAAAGACTTCGATCACAGAGTTCCATCTGAATATACAGGCGTTCATTTTCAAACCAAGAAGTGTAATATCCAACTATATTCTCATGTGCTCCTAAAATTTGAAAACAATATATAGTCAACTGTGGAATCGAGAAAACGAAAACTGACTTCTTAGAAATGATTATACCTAAGACTGCGAGAGCTTGAACTTCCATCAAAGCACACCTCCTGAACATTATAGTTTAAAAATGCAAAGTTAGACAATCTTTTCTGCAAGTGAATAACAAAAACTTAAAGCGACCTTTCCATGTCATGATGCAATTGCCTGATGCTTTGCTTCACCGCATACAAGCAACCATCTATTCGTTTGAGAACCTTGAACACGTGGCTAAAGTTCCCACAACCAATTTGCTGGAAAATAATGTAACCCATGTTAAATGTAAGTTGCAAGCAATAAAGTCTAGGAAGTATTATGAAAAAGAACTAAGAAATCCACCATTATAATGGGATCGATATGTTTTCATTTCATACCTCAATTTCATGAAAATCAGTGTGATATCGTGAAAGGCCATCTCCACCAATTGAGGAGACTACACAAAAATAGCATCGTGAAATTCAAGAAAACAACCTCAACAATTAGAAAACGAATATATATATATATGCATTGTGCATTCATGACCATGGAGAATTACAAACATGTGCCACATGGAATCAAAAAGAAATATAGTGTAACAGCCTTTAATACATACTTTATATAAAATACTCAATCATTTATTTTGCAAATTAAATCAAAATCCCGTTGTTGAGTATCTAACATACTTATCATTAATGTGTCATGTATGTCTAACTTGGGCCAATGCATTATGCAAGCATTTAGTATATATACTAGATAGTATTGAATATAAATCAAACATATAGAACCATGATAGTATAATATAAGTCAAACATATAGAGCAGGATAGTATTGAATATAAGTCAAACATATAGAGCGGGATAGTATTGAATATAAGTCAAACATATAGAAGCAGGTTAATTGCATCTTCTATTTTCATGTCAGATAACAGGCCCAATGATATAATGATTTGTAATGCCAACTATGCAAACTATAAATCAATGAATTAAAACATTCTGTCCTCGTAAAAAAAAATTACAGAAATAACTAATAAAAGAAACACCTAGGGATATTGAAGTTGAAAACACGAGGGCAAGAGAAGTCGAACCTGTGGATTTAAATCTTCTGTCACCAAAAATATCTAGAACCTTTGATGATGTTTCCTTCATATATGGATTCCTGATGCAGGGTGGTGGTGTGACTCTACTCCGCAAAGCAATTGCTGACTGAGAAACATAACTTCTCTTCTGTTGTCCAGTTTGAACTGATTTGTTATTCATATTTATATCAGAATCACAGTCATTTAACTGAATCTCCACAGTTTGATGGCTTGGAACATTGACATAGACTTTATTAGGAGAGAACTCTGAAAGAAGGAACACAAAAAAATTATTACAGAAATTAGCTCTATATAGGCACATATTTGTATGAGGAAGCATGAGGAAGTAACGACCAAGTGGATTAACTGAAGTATTTCCAATAAAGATAGGATTACATCAAGGATCAACTTTAAGTCCCTATCGTTTTACACTAATCATGGACGAATTCACTGGATACATTCAATACATAGTACCGTGGTGTATGTTGTTTGCAGATGATATTATTTTGGTAGATGAGACATGTGAAGGAGTAAATGCTAAACTAGAATCTTGACGGAAAACACTAGAAGTGAAAGGTTTTAAGCTTAGTAGAATAAAAACAGAATATATGGAATTTAAATTTAGCAATATTAGACGTAATGAGACAAGTATTAAGATAGGAGATGACGAGTTGTCTGGAACTGAGAGCTTTAAATATTTGGGATCAGTTTTGCAAGATGATGGAGGGATTGAAAGAGATGTCTTACATAGAATACAAGCAGGATGGTTGAAATGGAGGAAAGCGTCGGGTGTTTTATGTGATCGTAAAGTGTCTCTAAAATTTAAAGAGAAGTTCTACAAAACGGCGATTAGACCTGCTATGTTATATGAAGCTGAATGTTTGGTTACGACTCGAGCACATAAGCAAAAGATGAGAGTTACAGAGATGAGGATGTTAAGGTAGATGTGCGGACATACGAGGATGGAAAGAATAAGAAATGAGAGCATTAGAGGAAAAGTTAGTATTGCATCTATTGAAGAAAAGTTCCGAGAGACACGCTTGTGGTACGGATATGTACTTAGACGGCCAATAAATGCTCCAGTTAGGCAATATGAAACGATGTCAAATATACACATCAAACGAGGAAGAGGAAAACTAAAAAAGACTTGATTAACAAGAATAAAACAAAATAAAATTTATTTAAATATAGATGATGATATAGTAGGGGATAAAGTCCAATGGCGTAGAAGGATCCATATAGTCGACCCCACCTAGTAGGATAAGATTTTATTGTTGTTGTTGTATAGGCACATATTTGTAGATGAGGCTTCATTTGACTTATCAATAGTGCTTTCAACTACTATGAATCACTGAAATACATTTAAAAATTTGTTTGAAAGGACTACTGCGTGGATGACAATTAATCTTGATACCTCGAATGTTTCTTAAGGAAATGTCTCCTGCTGTGTATTTTTACAAACAATGTTATCCTACAAGCTTTTAGCTGACCTTTTTTGATAAAAAGAATAAACAATAAAGGAATTGAGATGTTTGTTTTTATTTTATATATATATATATATAGAGAGAGAGAGAGAGAGAATTGATCTGCTGAGCGACGAAATGTTGCGCGCCCGTGCACTCCATGCCGACCCACCTTCGTTGTCGCCATCGCCGCCGCATCGTCCGGCCACCGGACCGGACGCGATCGACGCGCAACTCGCCGACGGTCCGACGGGGCTCGGATTCCGACCGGTTAGCGGGCGGAATCCAGTACAAAATCGCCGAAAAATACCAAATCACGCGGCCGGTAGTGGCGCACCCACTATCGAGCCGGATTCCGACCGAATTGCGATCAAAATCCGACGGCGGACGGACCGGCAAGCGACGCCGGCCCGTCCGCCGCCGGATTCCGACCGCAATTCGGCCGAATCCGACTAGAATTTGGCCCAATCGCGGCCGCCAGTTCTCCGTCGGATTCCGGCGGCGGACAGACCGGCAAGAGACGCCGACCCATCCGCCGTGGATTCCGACCGAATTACGACCGCGATCGGGTCGGAATCCGACGGCGGACGAACCGACAGGCGACGCCGACCGTCTCAGCCGCCGGATTCCACCAACCGGTCCGATTCCGTGCGCGCGGCGCCGCCATCGGCACCGCGATTGGGCGGATGCCGACGTCTTCAATCCGACGGCGAACAGGTCGGCGTCGCTTGCAGGTTCGTCCGCCGCCGGATTCCGGCCCGATCACTGCCGGTAGTGGGCGCGCCACTGCTGGCCGCGTGATTTGGTATTTTCCAGCGATTTTGCACCGGATTCCGGCCACTAACCGACCGAAATCCGAGCTCCGCCAGCAAGTTGCGCGTCGATCGCGCACGTTCCGACGGTGAACAAACGGCGCGGCAGCAGCGAAGGTGGGTCGGCGTGGAGCGCACGGGCACGCAGCAAATTGTCGCTCAGCTGATCAATTCTCTCTCTCTCTCTCTCTCTCTCTCTCTATATATATATATATATATATATAAATAATGGAAATGGTCAATAGTCCAACTTGTTCCGCAGATTCATTAACTGATCCTTTCTTAAACCTTTGGAAATACATCAACTAGCTGCGAGTGTGAAGGCTCAAAAAAAGGGTTCGATCATGAAAGAAAGAATTTGCCGCAATATGTAAAGTTGTTTGATTGTCACAAGTCATCTAATATATAACGCAACCAAGTTAGTTCCCAACATTTGTTAGCCATGACTCAATATTCAGGCTCAAATAATGATCTGGAGACATTAGCTTGCTTCTTGGATTTCCATAATATGAAGAAGAGTCTTTTGGGATTCTTGTAACCCCCCCCCCCCCCCCTAGGTTTCTATATAAGCAAGAGAAGAGGTGAGATATCTAGGTTTTGATGCTTCAAGTGGAATAGCTTCTTGCTACTTGCTTCTTGAGAAACACTACTCCTTGAGTTCTTGTGTCGTCTCCCCTCTTCTCAATCTTCTATGTGGATACTGATAGAGGAAAGGTTGGTTAATCTTGCTCAAGATTTCTATAGATATGTGAAAGATCACAAAGGTATGATCCTTTATCTCTAACCCTATTATGATTATGCGATGATTGGTCAAAGACAAGAAAGGCTAGCAGGAGTTCTACAGGATAAAGCAAATTTTTTATTTTCCGTTGCACTTGCATCTCGTAGGATCTCAGTCTCGCGGTATCAACATTGTATGACAAAGCTTGATGATCATGTAAGGCCCAACAAGTGACATCAGAGTGTTGTGAACGATCTCTGATTTCCAACAAGTGGTATCAGAACAGTCTCTGATTCCAACAAGTCGTATCAGAGTCACACTTGTCCTCTTAACATAGATCAATGAAGTTTAGGGTTAGAAAACAAGTATATTGTGGAATATGCATGTGTTTGCCTAGATTAATTTGCATGTATAGATATTAGTATATATGATATGCATATTTATACATGAATCTAGGTTTGTGGTTATATTATTGCATATATGATTAGTTTGTATGGGATACACACAATTGTACATGTAGAATAACCATAGGTTTGACAAAACTGAATGATGAGACCTAGGATAATTGAAAATCCCTAGTGCAAATATTAGACCTTACACCTTCCATTAATATGGATGAACCAGAGTTCTTTTTCATGTTCGAGTTGTTGGACTCTCTCCAAGCCTGGCATGACATTGGGACATGTTCAAACCATTTGAGATTCGATATTCATTAAATGGTAAGAACCTAAGTTTCTAATTTGGATTATTGAACTCTCTCCAAGCCTAGCTAAAAAATTAGATGCGTTCAGACCATTTAATTTCAATCTCACGACTAATGAGATGACCCTAACTAAAAGCATTGATTTATTGAACTCTCTCCAAGGTCAGTGTGGACAGAGGTACAATTAAATAATATGCATAATGAGTTAACCACCTAATGTATATGTGAGCATTCAATTAGTTGATAGCATAAAGTGATAGTTACATATATGATATGTAATTGGCACTGTTGATATCTACCGTTAGAACTAAAAATGACTTATTGGACTCTCTCCAAGGTTGTTCTTAGCTATAACGGATATCAACCTATTAGGAAAAAACCTACTATCTCTCAAATTCAAAGTTAGGGCTTTTGAATTCGCATAAAATAGTGGGAGTTATAATTAATGTACATTGTTTACATTATAAAATTCATCTATCTAATACACTTTTTTTATATGTCTAGATTATTAAGGTAGAAAAGCATGTCAACCTCGTTGAACTTAAGATCAATTTTAGATAACAATAAGTTAACAGGACCAAACTTGTTGAATTGGTTTCGCAACCTGAGAATAGTTCTTAAGGCTGAGAAGCTTACATATGTCCTTGAAGATGGTCTTCCCCAACCTCCTATAGACAATGCTTCTGGTGATAAAAAATTTGCTTACCAGAAACATATTGCTGACTCTGAAATGGCGAACTACATTATGCTAGTGTCAATGTCTCCAAAGCTGCAAAAGCAACATGAGCATATGGACGCTTCCACAATTATCTTTCATCTTCGTAAGCTATTTGATGAGCAAGTAAGATCTAAAAGATTTGAGATCGCCAAGCTCCTCTTTCGCTCAAAGATGTAGAAGGATTCATCCGCAATGCAATATGCCTTGAAGATGAATGGCTACATTGAGCGATTAAGTTCATTAGGATTTATCATGGACTATGAATTAAGTATCGACTTAATTCTTCAACGTTAAATCTTGTCGTCGCCGATCTCAAGCCCAGATAAAGGAGGAGGGTTGCATTAAGTTGTCAGCCAACTAACATTAAACTAAGACAAATGTTCAATGAATAGATCCACCAAACTATTGTGTTAATACTAAGTTGTTCTCCGAAAGGAACACATTACAGACTCCGACTGTAACTAATGCATGCAAGCTGATATCTTCAACTGTGAAGTCAAAGATCATACTTGCGCTCAACTCTCGCAAATGCACAGTTGTCGTCAAATAATAAAATATCGATCCCACAGAGACTGATAAATCGAGTACTGGTTTACTAATAAAATGTAGATTGTTTAGACCAAATCGGTTGGTTAAGAAAACAAAGAGTTGAAAGAGAGAAAACGAAGAGCGAGAGGGTTGAGAGATCACTTTCACAGGGACACCCCTGTCACTGGGTCCCTGTCATGATTGATGGGATGATTCTAGGATTTCAGATTCACCTAAATGATTGCAAATATATGTCTTGCCCTTAATTCTCAATGGTTGTTCATGTAGGTAGGATATCCTATTTTATCCATTGTGAACTTTTAGAACAACACCGAATTACCCTATTCCAAGCCAGAGATTCCCTTTCGGATCGACAAAGCTCAAGAGATTACTATCAATGGGTTGCCCCTGTCACTGGGTCCCATAATCTCTCCAAAGTTGTTTTCTCCTATTTCGTGGCTTTGTGCTAGAATAAGTTCATTACGTTCTATGATACATATGGGTCCTCACGATAAATCGATCTACTTTCAGGATATTCGTACATAGATGACCTTAGTCACATTGGAAACCTGTCATGAGAACCCCAACGGATCAATTCTAGACTTAAATCCTTGTAGTTGATTCCCCCACATCTCAATTTTTTATGGGTCGGAGGATTGAGTTCTCCTTTCGATCCTTCCCCACACCTCTAAAATATGACCTAGTACTTTTGACATCTCAAATCGGATAAACACAATAGACCCGGACCACGAACAATCATATCATAAAATAAAGAGCAAGCATAAATATTTAGACAATCATAACAATGTAAAATAACATGGATTCATTGCATAACTATGTTTATAAATCACGTGGGCTACTCCCTAATCTTAGAATCAGAAAAACTACTCCATAAAGATAGATTTACAATCACAAGACATTCCCAAGCGAGAGATTTAAACTCAAAACAATGAAAGTGAGAGCAAAAGAGAGCTTAGTCTTGATTTAGGCGTATCCTTCGCTGTAATATTGCATTAGGATCTGGAGTGGTGGCAAAGAAATTCCTTCCAATGCATTTATAAAGGTGGAGAAATCATCGGACGATTGCCTCCGAGGGTTTGGTGGCCCTTGGACGACACCCTTTCGGGGCTTGGAAGCCTTAGGGCAGCTCCCCTCATGATCCTTAACCTCATAGACAGGTTTCCTTTATATAGAGGTGGCTCCAGCTTTCAATAAATGCATGAAATATTTAATTCCTTGAAATTGCGGTGCCGCCACACAACCGTGTGAATTTCATACAATCGGGTCGTGTGTCACTCTGGAAACTCGTCTGGAAAAAGGCACGACCGTGTGTAAAACACACGGTCGGTCGTGTGTCCCTGGGAGAAAAAGGCTCGTCGTGCTGAGAACCCAGGGTCAACTGTCTTCGCGACAGAATGGGGTACGGTCGTGTGAATTTCACACGGCCTGTCATGTTCCTCTATGGAAATTCCTGGAACTCTGTTTCTTTTATCCGGGAACATAGCCGTGTCTTAGGACACGGCCAGAGCATGTCACCTACAGTTCATGCTCCACATAATGCTTCATTTTACTCCAAATCTTCATCCTATCAAGGCAAATAAACAAAAGCAGATATTCGAATAAAGATAATAGCAAAATGAATTAAACAAAGATAATATGCAATGAATACCTTAAAAACGAGATAAGATGTGCGCCAAAATTATAGCTAAAACCCTATATATCAATAAATTAAAAATGAAAATTTTAATTTAATTATTAAAAATAAATAAAATAATTATGGAAAGAAAATTATCAAAAAATTAATTTAAATAAGATTAAAAAATAAAATAAATTTTAATAATAATAAAATTATTATTTATAATATATAAATTAATAAAATAATTTATGAAATATTTTTAAATTTTAATTGTTTTAATTATTTTTTTATATAGTTGAACTATAGCTTGGAGAGTTGATTATTAAAATCACTGTGCATTGTTGTAGCAATGCTCCCCGCAGAGTCGTCGCACCCCACGAAGTCGCCGCGCTCCACGCAGAGGTCGCAGCAGCGTCGTGAGTCCTCCGCGAGGGCAGCGGCAGCATCGCACATCCTCCGCGAGGGTTGCGGCGTCATCTGGCGGCCTCCGCCACGACCAACACGGAGGTTGCGCGACGCCGCAGAGGCCGCGACGACGTTGCACGTCCTCCGCGGGGGCGGCGGCGACGTTGCGTGTCCTCTGCGGGAGCCACGGCGTCGTCGTGCAACCAACAGAGGTCGCGCGATCGGGCGATATCGCAGAGGCAACGCGACGGCCCCTACAGAGTCTACGACGCCATGGCATGATGACCGCGCTGGCATCCTGCACTACATTAATCATTTACGCTAATCAAATGATCAACGTTGATAAAAAAAATCTCTTACTTGGAACGTTGAGCCTTTTCCTTCGTTTGCTATCTTCTTCGTATAATTTTCTTCTGTGTTGTGCCCTTCTTTCACGTTGGATTAGAAGGATTAAGGCGTAGGCCTGAGCTTTTTATATTGATTATTAAACAAATAATTAAAAAACCTGAATGACCTGCCAAGGTGAGCCCAGGCGTGCGCTTGAGCTTGCCTGCCTAGCCCACTAAGTCTGGGATGACTCCATGCGCAGCAGCAGCACCTGGTGGCGCTTCTTGCCTTGAGGCGAGAGGCGCTCGCCTTTAACAACTATGATTCGCATTTGCAAGCTGAAACTGCAAAGTAATCAAGTTTTGTATTGTGATTGTATGCTCCTGAGATTAGACGAAATCTAATTTTTGTCTATAGTCTAGACCGGTTAGGATATAATGTTTGTATAGGAAACTCTAATGTTTCTATCTCGTACGACAATTCTTTGATATGTTCCAGCATAGTCCATGAGAAACTTTATACACTAAATTTGATTTCATTTCATAAGTCTTATCCTACGTCTCCTATTGCCTTTGTATCTGATAGTATAGTGGATGATGTGAGTGTATGACATAGTAAATTTGGCTACGTAGGACAAAAGAGGATGGACCGGTTAGCAACATGTGGCGCATTAGGCCAGCTAACAAAAGTTTGCCCTTGTGTAAATTTTGCCTAATAGGCAAATCTATAAGAAAATCATTTAGGAAAGCAGTGAGAGTTAGGACTCCATTGCAGTTGGTTCATTCCAACACTTGCGAACCTATGAATGTGAAAGCACGAAATTGAGCCACGTATTTTATTACGTTTATAGACAATTACATATGTTTCGACTATGTCTATCTGATCTCGCACAAGTCTAAGACACTAGAGTGCTTCAGGAAGTTTATTAGCGAGATTGAAAATCAATTAGATTTAAGGGTAAAAACTCTCAGAACCAATCGTGGGCACGAGTATCTGTCTGAGCAGTTTAAAGAGCTCTGTTTCGAAAAATGTATTACAAGACAGTTGATTATTCCTGCTACTCCTCAACAAAACGAAGTCGCCGAGAGAAGGAATAGGACTCTTTTAGAAATAGTGAGTTCTATGATAGCGCAAGTCAATTTACCTATCTCCCATTGGGGGAATGCATTACTGACTACTGCCTATGTCCTTAATCGTGTTCCAACAAAGTCCATAGTTAACACCCCATACGAGCTTTGAACAGGGCGGCAACTTATCCTCAGTCCATTAAAGTCATTGGGGTTGTGCCGCATATGGTAATGATTCCTCGCATAAGTACGACAAGTTAGGCCCGCGAGGAAAGAAATGTGTCTTTATCAGATACTCTAAACACTCCAAAGGATATGTATTCCTAGGAGAATATACGGATGACACAGTCACTAAGATTAAGTCTCGTGATGCTATTTTTCTCGAGAATGATTTTCCTAAGAAAAGGAGAAATTGATCGGGACTTCACCTTCTATGAGATGGATGAGCCAAGAAGCTCAGTTGATCCCAGCGATGGAATTCAAGACCCTGAAATAGATCTTGGTCCTAGTGGGAGTGGTCCATCCCAAGGTGAGGTTGCTCTCTTTCTTCGTCGGAGTAGTCGGGGAAATGTACCTCGTCATCATTTCCCGATTGAGAATGAGATACTCATTATGACTCTAGAGGACGAGGAAGATTCGAGAACTCTGAGAGAGGCTCTCGAGGGTTCTGCAAAAGACAAATGGTTCAAGGCCATAGAGGATGAAATAGAATCGATGAAAGTCAACGAAATCTGGGAGCTTGTTGACTTACCTAAGAATAGAAAGATCATTGGGAACAAATGGGTTCTCAAAATCAAGAGGAAGGCTGACAGATCGATCGAGAGGTATAAAGCTCGTTTGGTAGTCAAAGGTTATACACAAACAAAGGGCATTGACTACGAGGAGACCTTCTCTCCAGTAGGCAAGTTTACTTCGATCCGTTTACTTTTAGCGATTGTCGCGAGTTTAGATCTAAAATTACATCAGATGACCGCCTTCCTTAATAGAAGTTTAGATGAAGAGATCTACATGGAACAACCTGAAGGGTTTGTTCTAGTAGGTCAAGAAGATAAGGTCTGTCGACTTCGAAAGTCGATATATGACATAAAACAATCATCCAGATGGTGGTACCTATGACTTCATGAGGAGGTGATATCTTATGGTTTTATGATGGTCGAGGAGGATCATTGTGTCTATCTGATCAGATCAAATAACTCGTTTGTAATTCTGTCGTTATATGTGGATGACATAATGTTAGTTGGGAATAACATTGAGTATTTGATAACCATTAAAATATGATTATCATCCACTTTCGACATGAAAGACATGAGTAAAGCTGAGTTCATCCTTGGAGTATATATCCAGAGGGATCGCTCGAGAAGATTTTCGTCTCTTTCACAAGAGACCTATATTAAGAAAATTCTCGAGCGCTTTTGGATGAGTGATTGTAATCCCATAGACACTTCGATCACTAAAGGTAAGGGCCTAAGCTTAGCAATGTGTCCTAAAACTCAGGAAGTGATAAGGGAAATAAGTACCTTATTCTAGTGCAGTTGGAAGTTTAATGTACGCAATGATACATACTGGACATATGTTATGCAATCGGTCTGATATATAAATATCAAACAAATCCTCGAAGGGGTTATTGGAGAGCAATGAAAAGGATTTTTGATATCTTAGAAGAATTGCAAACTTCTCTGTGTTATGAGGGAGATGATTTACGTCTTATTGGTATTCAGATGCCGATTGGGAAGGTGAACTGAATAAACACAAATCAACATCAGGTTTTACTTTCTTACTCAATGGCAGGGTCATCTCTTGGAGCAGTAAGAAGCAAACTTGTGTTGGTCTATCGATGATGGAGGCTGAGTTCGTGACATGCTCAGTAGCAGTTTAGGAGAGTGTTTGGCTCAAAAGACTATTAGATGACTTAAAAGCTATAGCGGATAGTGGGAAGCTAGTAATGATTTATTGTGATAATTAGGTCGCCATCGCTTACACACAAGATCCTAAGTTTCATAGTAGAACCAAACACATAGATATCATATACCATTTTGTAAGAGACATCATTAAAAAGAATGAAGTGACTGTCAAGTATATTTTAACATATAACATGGTGACTAACCCCTTTACCAAACCTATCACTAGAGACTCTTTTATGGGACATAGAGAGTCATTAGGTTTGAGTACTTTATGAAATTTCTCGACTTGTAATGTAATGACAATAGTGATGCTTCATGAAATATATATATAACTTTATATGCATTAATAGTCCAATTAAATTTCAAATGTTGCACTTGTTTATATATATATATATATTCTGCGAAACAATAGATATGTCAGGTAGGCAAGGTCAACTCTCTCACACGAGTGACCACCTCCAAAAGTGAAGATAAGACGATTTCTAACTGTAAGAGATTCTGAAAGTAACCCTGCTAGAACTTAAGTCACTTTGGTATGTGTTCGGGATGAGATCATGTGCAACATGATCTGTTGGTGCAAGGGCACTAGATAATCGAATCTAGGTTTTGATGATGGCAAAGATTCAAAGTTAAGTCATTCTTGTTATCTCACATGTTGTGTTGAGTGTACAAGTAATGTATTAAGCTTTGCTAAGGTCAACGACACTAGGAGAATCTCAGGACGAGAAACCTCAGTGGTCGGGCGACACTAGGAGAAGCTCGGGGAGTCGAGGAAGCTCGGTGGTGACCGGAAGTTAAGCGACAAGTCAGAATGACCAAAGGTAAGCTTCGAGTGTGGAGTGATGGTAAGGACATGTCCTCCGTACAGGGACGATCGTAGGCGATGATCCGACTAGGACTTTCGTAGAAAGGTCTAGGTCGGACGGTAAGGAACCGTCGGATTTACCATCAATAAAAGACTTTTGTGCTAACCTTGTATTGCAGGAGAGTTATCAAGTTGACAATCGACTGGAGGTAAATATCAGTCGATTGAACTATCATGGCATCAGTCGACTGCTAGTCAAGTTGACCACTTCGAGGAGAGTCGAGATAATATCCATCAAAAGTGGGGTGATGTGGAGGTTTGACCCAGATCTTGATCTCAACGAGATGGGGTTCAAATAGCTATAAAAGGAGAGGCAAATCATTCATTTCTATTATCTAAAAAAGCTCCCAAAGTGCTCCGACAACGCAACGTCGTCGTAACGCCGACCACACGTGCAACTCCATCTTATTAAGTCGGTACTTTTTGTTAAGTTGCTTTTTTCCTTTATACTTATTGTTGCTAAGAGGAGAGGTAGACTTGTTACCTCTTCCTCTCCATTCCTTTTTGTAATCGTTGTCTCTTACCTCCAACGAGGAAGAGACCTTTTAGTGGATTGTCAATCAGAAGCGATCTAGGATCACGGGGCCTTGGACTAGCAACCGGTTGGTTGTGAACCAAGTAAAAATAAAGTTGTCTCTTGTGTTGTGTGTTATAGTTTTCCGCTGCATACTTTGTTTTAATCGACAAAAAGAAAAGGTTTTCGAACGCTATTCACAACCCCGCCCCCCAGCGTTTCTCGATCCTACATGATCAACATGGAAGTAGTCACATCCATGTTGTATGTAAGCAGCCAAGTTTGAGATCTCATATATCACTTACAATTTGTGATACTGTCTTTGAGAAACTCTCTCTGAGATCTCTGAGTAGAGTCTTATGTGAAGACTAAGTCCCATATCGGCACAGTATTAGAGAAAACTGACATATGCCCTTATGAGAAATGGGAAATAACACTGTAGCATGTGTTTTATACCACATGATAAATCGAATAAGGAAAGTGAAAGTCATAATACTTGAGACAATAAATGATAAATCTCCGAGCCCCACTATGTGAGATCCGAGATCCTCTGAGTGGGATCTCTTGTACCCTTATTACTTTCAGTTGTTTCTTAAGGTCCTGATTCAGTGTTCGTTATTTTAGTCTGTTTACCGATGACCCGGAAGATAAATTGAAATATGAGGGACGAGTCTAAGAAAGCAGCTGAGTTGTGGTTGATAGATTCTAATTTGGGAAAAGGAAGACCAATTGACGTTACATTAAGATTTAATATTCACCGACTAGTCTTTTATATTTATCCGTGTAGGGATTAAACATATTAATAAATATAATGTCGAGCATAATTTGAGGATACTTTCGATGAGAAGAGTAGCTCGATGAATGTAATTAGTCTTGAATCTGGAGTGCAACAAAATTGTATCTTATGATACAAAGATAACTAGTCAATCATCCTAACAGGTGCATTGAGCAGTTTTTATATGTCGCAAGTCGCACAACGATCAACTCTGTGCGAAAGCCTAGTAGGGTGATATGTGATGGATCGCATAAGATGTAATCTAATGACAATTAAAGATATATGCCCACGTGTGTAAGTGGGAGATGTGGGATAATGCCCACGTAGGGGCATGCAAGTGGGATCATGGGATGGTGGTTAACCCCATTATCCCATGCTCATAACCACCATCTTCTTCACTCTTCTCTTTCTTTATATATTTATTGTGAAGAAGTAATTTTGTTGGCTTCTTGTTGATGATGAGTTGAGGTTTACTGCTTGTGAGGTGTGGCAAGTGAGCAGTGCATAGGAGGCAAGGAGGCTTCTTGTGTGCGGTGCTGTGAGTTCTTCTTGAAGGAGAGTTTTTCTTCTGCAAGGGTTGTGCGTAAAGGTACGACTTGCAAAGGCATATAACTCTCAGAGAACTCTCATTCTTGTTGAGTAGAATAAGGGACAATCGTCGTCACCGGGCTTAGGGTTGCAGCGTTGTGGAATTGTAGTGGAAGTTCGAGTTAACTCTCGTGATTTCCATTCCGACTGTGAGCGTTCTGCGAGATTCAGAGTTTGCATAAATTCTAGAGCAGTTCCAAATCATTTAGCATCTATATACTTGAGGTATACTTTATGATTCCATAAAATTTTTTATTTTTCATAAGTTATTCTTATGATACACAAATCATAGGATGGAAATAATGGAGGCTAATAAATAAATAATGGAAAAGGTCAATATAAGATATTTCCTAATATTTTTCTGCTTACTTTACAAAAATCAAAGCAACAGATTTTCCTCCACGGTTAAAAGACGGCTAAAAATTTGTTGAATGTGAGATTTATCATATAACTTAAAATTCTTTATAGGATCCATAGTATTTAGGGGTCACAATAGTTGTAATATACAAAATATAAAATGGCAATAGAGAAAAGATCTTTGGATCACTGACGTTCAAATCTAAGGTCAATGAAAAAGGTTAAAGAGTACCAGAAAAAAGTTATATTAGCAACGCAAATAAAAGTAAACTTGGACGAGCTATATCATAGGCTGTTTTTTGCTCCATCAGATAACGAACTAATAATTTACTAGAAAAAAATAAAGAGAAATTGCACAAAAGGAAAACCTTAAAACTAGCAAGCATACCACATTTACGATTTTTATTCAAAAAAAGAATACCACTTTTATGACGTTTGTTCATACTATTCGTTGTCTTTTCCGGCGATTTTGGGCACGGAATGTTCTCCTGCGTGGAACCCAACTTTAAAAACGAATATGCGAAGGTTAATAATCACCAAAATCCAAAATAAGAAGAAATAGGCCTCCAGTTCACCTTATCGAACTGAAACCCGTTGTCAATCTGTTGGTCATCCGGTGTGATGTAATCTGGAGTACTAAAAAACGAACAAAATACATTTACACTCAGCGAAGAATAAGATTCGTCAATTAATCTGAAACAGAAAATTTCGATTGCTTACCAGAAGAAGTCTTGGCTGAGAATGCAATCCTTGTCCTCGCCTCCCTCCTCGACGTAAGTGGCAGGGACGTCCTCAACACTCTCGGCCTCCAAAATCTTCTCGAAACGAGGAGACGAGTCGGCGGAGCAGGAGAATCCTGGGAAGGGGGACAAGTTGACGTGCCCTAACTTGAAGCTGAGAACACCGTCTGGAGAACTGCCTTCCATATCTGGTGCTTCCGCCTGCCGCTCGACCCTTCTCGACCTAACTCCGAGCCTTGGGTTCTCGATCTCGTCGTACCTCCCACTATCCCACTTGATACGCCGACTCCGCCAAAATTAAAAAAAAAAAGAAAACAAAGAGTTTAAATTTATAAATAATAAATGAATTATTTGGCGGGGAAAGAAATTCAATCTTTTCTTACCAAACAGTCAGCTCCAGTTTTTTACCCTTCCTTTCATCAACTATGAATCCGCGTAAATGTGAATTAGAAAATACCTGGATAGTTACACTTTTATTGAACCGAAAAACATGAGCAAGGAACATGACCACTTGATTGAACTCCACGGTTCATGCACTCTGTTTCTATTCATTTTAATTTTTTTTTATAATCTAAAATTTTTAGAATAAAAAATGATACATTCATTTGAGATATTTTTCATCGTCGATTTTACAGATAAATAAATGAAGATAAATCATGAAAAATATTTTTATTAAATTAAGAATTAATATGAAGGGACGATAGACATTCCGAAAAATTTTATAACTATCGGAAATTGACCTTTATTTTTTAAATAATTTTATCATTTGTACTAACGACTTGATTGTTTCACGGAGGCTAAATTCAAAACCCGACTAAGTCAGAAGATGAATAATCCTTCTCTCTCTTCGCTTCAGTTCATTTTAACACTTAAATTAGAGGCGGGCACACGTTAAATCCAATTGGGTTACATTTTAATTGGACAAATATTCCTTATCCAATTCGAAATAAATTTGGATTTTTTTCAAAAAGGCCCATAGAATTAAAAACTTTTTAAAATTTCTATATTTTTCATTAATATAAAGATGCACGTTGAAATTTAATTTTTATTATTAACAAGTGAGCAATTAGTCAATTACATTATGATAACGCAATATGAATTTTGACCTCAAATGGTGACGTTAAGATAACAAAATAAACATCAATAAAAAAAATAATATTTAATAAAATAAGGGAATTTTCAAAAGCAATTAAATGTTAAGGGCATTTCAATAATTTTTCTTCTATGTCTCAATTTTATTTGGTCCTTAAATAGTTTACTTATTTTTAAAAATAAATGAATCTCTTACCTTTAAAGTTATTGTTTTATCCTTTAGATTTTAAAATTTTTGTAAAGATACTTTCTCCTCTTTTAACTTATAGCACTGGACATTTCAGAATATATTTCAAGTTAACTTGTAAATTAATTTATTTTCTGAAAATTAAAATTTTTAGCTACTTTGATCAATAGAGGTGTAAAAGAGTCAAACTAAGTTAAATTTAACTATATTTGAATTTATTTATTTATTTATATAGCTTGCTCGAACTCATTCATTAAAAAATCTTATCGAGCTAAGCTGAATTTTTTTTATCATGTCTTTTAATTTAAATACAATTTTGATCAAATATAAATATATATTAGTTTTCATGGTTAATAAATTGTAAAAAAATTCTAAATTATTATATTAAAATATATATTAAATAAAAAATAGAAAAAAACAAATTCATAATTAAAATTTACACAAGTTAATAAATAAACTTATTTATAAATTACTCATGAGCTTTATTTATGAACTTTAACAAATTAAATCTACTTGAGCGTCTTAATCCCGAAAACACCGTCGTCATGAGAATTTAAATTTTCAGCACCATATAAAAAAACCAGTCCGACATATAACATGATACTAGAAATTCTATTCCCAGGAATACTATGGTCTTGGGATGTAAATTCTCAACACCAAGTAAAATCAACCCATCGGACATAAAAGATAGTGTACGGAAATCTAATCCAAGGAACCTCGTGTTCCTGGGAATTTAAATGGTCAGGACCATGTAAAAATAACTTGCCGGACATAAAAGGTGGTGCTGGGAAATAAATTTCCAGCACCGCGTAAATCAAACCGCCGTAAATAAAAGGTGGTGCTAGGAAATCTAATCTCAGGATTACTGTGGTCATGGAGAATCTAATACCAAGATCACCGTGGTCCTGGGAATTTAAATTTCCAGCACAATGTAAAATCAACAACTACAATCATTTAGCATACAAAGTATATAAAATGATAATCATAAGAGAATATACATTCCTAAATTAAAAAGTTGAAGTGGTTGACCAAGTTTAAATAACCACAATGGTCCTGGGATTTAAATCCCAGGAACACAGTGGTCTTGAAATTTAAATTTTCAACAACACGCCCAATTTCAAACTAGTTTTGATCCAAAAAGTGATGCTAAGAATTATATTCCCAGGAACAGAGTGGTCCTGAGATTTAAATTTTCAGCACCATATGATATCAAGTTGGCCGAGAAAAAAGATGGTGCTGGAAATTATATTCCTAGGAACACATTGGTCCTGGGATTTAAATTCCCAGCACCACGTACAATTTCAAGATGGTCGAAACAAAAGGTGGTGCTAGGAATTATATTTCCAGCAACACAATAGTCATGAGATTTAAATTCTCAGCACCACATGACACGGGACCTAATCTTTGATATATGGCTATGGACACTTAATAAAATCTAGATTATCAAAAATTTTGGACACAGATACACAGAGAGGCACTTCTCAAACCCAATTGACTTGGATTGGATCAAAGAAGAGGTGAGTAGGATCATCAATAGATTTTGACCAAAACCCATTGATCGACGTAGAGGAGTCTAATTTTTGAAATCTTGATATGACCTGAAAGATCTTACAACATGAATTGTTGAGGTGTCGAGGAAACTTAGTTCTGATCCTCCTATCTCCCAGTTTTGGTCGCGTGTCATGTGGCACGGGCCCTGATTTCTGAAATATGGATATGGATGCCTAATAAAACCTTGAATATCAGAAATTTTGGGCACGTATACATAGAGGGGCACTTTCCAAACCCAATGGACTTGGATTGGATCGAAGAAGAGGTGAATAGGGTCATCAATGGGTTTTGACTGAAACCCATTGATGGACCTAGAGAAATCTAAATTCTGAAATCTTGATATGGACTGAAAGATCTTACAGCATGAATTGTTGATTTGTCAAGGAAACTTGGTTATGATCCTTCTACCTCCCAGTTTTAGCCGCGTGCCACGTATAAATTCAAGTTGGGCGAGAAAAAAGGTGGTGTTGGAAATTATATTCTCAGGAACACAGTGGTCCTGAGATTTAAATTTCCAGCAATACATCTAATTTCAAATTGGCTGAGAAAAAAGGTGGTGCTGAGAATTATATTCCATGGAACACAGTGATCCTGAGATTTAAAATCCCAGCACTATATAATATCAAGTTGGCCAAGAAAAAAGATGGTGTTGGGAATTATATTCCCAGGAACATAGTGGTCCTGGGATTTAAATTCCCAACACCACGTACAATTTCAAGATGACCAAGATAAAAGGTGGTGTTGAGAATTATATTACCAGGAACATAGTGGTGCTGAGATTTAAATTCCCAGCATCACGTACAATATCAAGCTGGTAAAAAAAAAGATGGTGCTGAGAATTATATTACTAGGAACATAGTGGTGCTAGGATTTAAATTTCTAATACCACGTATAATATCAAGTGACATTTGGATGACTCAGGATTTTCAATTGTGGCTCGGATGTATGCAAAATCTCAGTATTAATTGCATGTTTGTTTGGTGGGAGAGGTAAAAAGAGAATGAAGTGTGTATTTTGGTAAATATGAAATCATGGGACTGTGTTTGGGCAATTCCAAACTTGAGGTGCGCCCTTTGATAAATTGTCGTTGTAAATAAGCTAAAACGAATCAAACTTTATATTGTTTAAACTTATTTGATAAAGTAATCAAGCTTAGCCAAGCTAAGTGTGTAATGAATCAAACTATTGAAATAATTATTTAAATTTAGCTTAGATTTTTTTTTAATGAGCATGAGTTGGCTCAAGCTTAAATTGAGTTTGTTTTATTTATGTTTAGATGTTATCAAACTCTAATTTAAACTTCTTTGACTATTTAAAAATTTTAGTTTTTTAAATTTATTTGGTTTATTAGTAAGATTGATATTATGCACTTGTTTGTCAAAAAAAATAGTAGAAAGGGAAAAGATAAAACTTGGTTTGTCGATGCTTGCGATGGCCTCCTCCAACTCGGAGATCCTTTTTTGGCGGCTCCTCCTTTTCCTCCTACTCCTTCCCTCTTTGATTCTCTTTGCTGGAGGCTTGAGGTCTTTTTTATAAGCTTTAGAGGTTAATAAGTCGCTTCTTTAGAGAAGAAATTGTTGGATTGATTAGAGTCGCTAGAGGGGGGTGTGAATAGCGATAAAGAAACTTTTTGAATCGTTCGTTTAAAAACAAAATACGGAGAGTAAAGCATAGTGGAATGTAAGTATACAAAAAGATTTTTTACTTGGTTCACAGCCTTTCGGCTGCTAATCCAAGGCCCTAACGGTCCTAAACCATGTACGGAGGAAAATCAACTAAAATACTCCTCCTCGTTGGAGGTAGGAGTAAACGATACAAGACGATAAAGAGAACTCGAGATAGAGGGACACTCCCCCTCTTCTCGTTGCAATTAAAGCTCCGAAAAGAATAGAAAGATTACAACTTTAGAATGAACTTAAGATGAAGCTTTTACCGACAACTTGTGAAATTGAAGCTTGAGCTCGAGTTGTCATCGTTCCACCAGTGCTTCGTCGTCGTATGAGCGTCGTGGAAGAGCGGCGTTGCGGGATCACTTTAGAGCACTTAGAATGGATGGAATGGTGAGGAATGGACCTCCTTTTATAGCCCTAGAAGTCCCCTCCTCGAGCACATCAAGATCCTAGTTAAGTGGCCACCTCACCCTTGAAGAAAGGGATGAGTTTTGACTCATCTCGAAGTTGATCCTTGACCAGCAGTTGAATTGATTTCTTGGCCGGTTGAATTGATGGCTCAACAGTTGAATTGATCCTTGGTCGGTTGAACTGATGGCCCAGCAGTTGGACTAATCCTTGGCCAGTTGGACTGATTGCCAGAATTCTCGACTGCAATAAAGAGTTATCTCGAAATATAAGTGAATTCAATGGTCACTTGCCATCCAATCTCGACATAGACCTTCCATGGGAAGTCTTGGTCAGATCATCGCCTAATAATGTCCCCGTATGGATGACTCGACCTTACTTACGCTCACTCACACGAGCTTACCTCAACTTTACCTTTGAAGCTGTTGCTTCCGGTCTTCCACTTGATTCCTTCGGCTCCCTTCGAAGTCTTCCCGATGTCGTCCGACCACCACGGTTCCCTCCGGGTGTCGCTGACCTTCAGCTTTAGCTTAGCATTTTCTGCACACTTGATTTAGCTCGTGAGATAACAATGTAAACTTAACTTTATATCTTTGCCATAATCAAAACATAGGTTCGATTATTTGGTGCCCCTGCACCAACAATCTCCCCCTTAACCTAGGTGAGTTTTGAAGGAAAGTACTTAAAATTTTAAATTTTGGATTACTCCCCCTTAACTTATGCTCTTCTCCCCCTTTTGCCATGAATAAAAAAAACAAGGTTGGGGGTTTTATAAAAAATAGGGGTAATATTATAACATGCATAAAAAATCAAGTAAGAGTCCAAGCATGCATCTCAAATTGGTTAAATTCATTGGTTCGAGGTATATCCCTCTGCACCAACAATAAGTTTTTGAAACTAGCTTTGATTTTCAAAATACTTATAAGCTAATTTTCAAGAATAACTTTTTGAAGATTTATAACCCTTAGGGTTAGTTTGCTCTCCCCCTTAATTAAGTATATAAGGTATAAAAGAGTTAGGGAGCGTTAAACTTTGGCCTAAAGAGTTGTATATTTAGTGTTGGCCAATAATTATCCGTTAGGTGTAATAATTGAAAAATAGATAGCTTTTGAAAAGGTTATGTATATTAAAATTGTTTCTTAATCATCTCACCCATTCTATGTGTCTTAGGATTGTGTTAGCCTTATATGTTTTATGAGATGATTTGAACTCAATTAAAGCTAGTCAACCTTAGGTTAGATTTGGATTTAACCCTAAGCTCGTCAAGTCACCTTTTCAAGAAGTTGGCTTTCGGGTCGTGGCGAGGCATAGGGGCCTTCTTTGATAGGAACAACGACCACTTCCTTAGACAAAGCCAAATTCAAGAAATCGAAAACTCGAGTCACTTAAGATCACTTTCTAGTCTAACTAGTTTAGGATACGGTGAGGTAGCTTCAGCTAGTTCCACTCGGTCAAGTACACCAAGCTAGATATGCCTTATCTAGCTCGAATATATGAGACTTCGCTTTCCTAACGTACTATCATCTCGCCGCATCCTAATACTATGTTATCAAGAGTTGACTAACTATTTTTCCTATCTAGCCATTCTAAAAAGTAAAACAAAAGTTTGATCATGCTAAGATAGTGGGTACACTATTTTGGTATTAGCTCCCCCTGGATCATTGAACCAATATGGTCTAGTAAAATAATGAACTTGATCCTGGGGAATTCAATACTTGTTTGTCCTTATATGTGAATTTAGTAAGACCTTTGAGACCCAAGCTTGGACTCGTTGATGACTACGATTTATGATAGACATATATGATCTATTCGTAGTCTTTAAGCTAAACCCGATTCCGGCTCTGTTGTACATAGCTCTCTAAGTTCCAAGAAGTCGGTTAAGATTCTTGGATCTCATCGAGAACTTGTTCAATCGAGCTTCGAGCTCTTGGACTTGTCCTTTCAAGAGAGAGTTCTCTTCTTCGAGTTTTTCAACTCGAGTTGAGTCCTCCTCTTGAACTTGACTAGTCAAAGAGGTTAAGGTGGCCTCTTGCTTGAGAGTTTCAACCTCCTCAAGCAAGGACTCGACCCTAGACTCGGACTTAGCTAATTTCATAGTAAGCATTTTAATTGTAAGATACAAAGTACTAATTAACTCAACCCTAGACCGAATATGTGGCTATGGGTGGTTGTGTAGCTCAACTACTATGGATGAAATATACCCTAGAAGATTATGAGTTATCTTACTCCAACATGAAAGTTTTTTGTGATAATGTAAGCACCATTAATTTGACCAAAAATCCGGTGCATCACTCTAGGACTAAGCACATTGAAGTAAAACATCACTTCATTAGAGATCATGTGGCTAAGGGAGACATTGAGCTTAATTACATTGAATCTAAGTCCAACCTAGCCGACATCTTTACCAAGCCTCTCCCCGAAATAGAATTTTCATCACTTAGGAGAGAACTTGGAATGTGCTTTGTAGAATAGAAGTGTAGGTTTGCATGATCCCATAAAAAATCTAGGTTTTATACCTCTAACCATCTCACAATAGACCTAAGAAACCATGATTTGTGTTTTTAGCCACCTAGAAATCATGTGAGATGTTAGGAAGATGCACTTGGTTCATCATGCTTGTTATGATGCATTATCATGAGCCAAAGTGTCATCTAGAGACATTAATCCTTCATTGGACCAATCATTGGGAAGGTCTATGTACAATTAATGTGCATAAGATCCAAGAATATGATTGGAAATGTCAAATAAAATAAGATTTAAACTATGTCTATCAAACCTTGAGAAACAATTTTCTATTGATAAGCCAAAGTGATACAAAGTTTGTAAAAATATCATAACTTTTACAAAATCTTAAAATTGTGTCAATATCAAAATCCAGAGGTGATATAATTTTAAAATAATTTTTCCTTGATAGGAAATGATCTAACAATATTAACCATAAAATTTCATAATTTTTTTATCCTTATTGAATTAATTATGGATTTTTTAATCTAGCCAAAAAGGCTGTCAGACTGATATTAGTCGACTGGCGCCTATCGCCAGTTCGACTGATACGACGATATCGAACAAGACTTACCCAGTTCGCTATCAGTTTGACTACCATTTATGGCGATCGCCGATCCACCACGAAGCGCTTCGTATGCGTGGCGATTCGACCGATCTCCATCGGTTTGATCACGATTAACGCGATATATCGATGTCGCGGTTTTTAGGGCTTTCCACCAGTTCGACTCGCCAAAGCTTCCCGATTTTCTCTCCTCTTCCTCTTCCAACGAACTTCCACCGCACCTTTTAGCCTTTCTCCCTCGTTTTTCCGGCGACTTCACCGACCGGTGCTCCCATTTGGAGTGCTCTCCGACTCGAGGACCTCCTCTTGTCACCCCGTTCACGCCCTAGTTTCCACTGAAGATCGCTCACTCGGCTAGGGTTTCGTGAACACTCGCGTCCGGCACTGTTCCTTGATCTTTCACCATGCCACCTAAGTAAACCTTCATCCCTGATCACAGTTTGTTTGTTCCTATAATTTTGTTTCACTAACCGGTGCTTATTTTGTTGTCTTTGTGCATGCATCATCCTTAACCTACATTGTGCATGCTTGTTTTGTTGTCTTTTGGCACATTTAGACTTAAGCATTATGCTACTAAGCGTGCCCGGGCACCTCCGACCAACGAGGGCCCGTCAAACCCTCCACCCTCTGTCGATCCTCGATTTCCAAACTCCGCACTTGAAAGTACCTTCAATAAAAATAAATTCCAACTTATTCCACCTCGATCAATGGATCCAAAATTTCTTAAAGACTAATGTTTTGATATTGTTCAAATAATCCAACACTACAAACTTGAATCATTAGTTTTTTATGAACATCATGTAAATATCACTCTTCTTTCTGAATTTTTCAACAACTTGAGACCGGTTTGAGATGGGCTGAGATACCAGACTCGCGTTGCTCAGTGCGATCTGGATTTCAACCCCCAGATCTGGACCGATTTTCTCGGATGTCTCTCTTCCGAGAATGATTTCATTTTGTATCCATCTTGGAGTGAACCTCTTCCACCTCCCTTTGAGGAGATTTCTTTAGATTCCCTTTATACTACTTTCTATCACTCTCCTCGACCTTTGAACACCAATCTATTTCAATCACAAGAACTTTCTGCTGTTGGGAATCGATATGGCCGGCTAGAGGGGGGTGAATAGCCCTTTACGTTTGGATGCCGGTATTTGCTCGTCTACAAAACTAATTAGCGCAAGCGGAAGACTAATAAAGACAAGCAAATAGAAATACGAGAAAATAAATGCTAACACAGAATGTAACGTGGTTCACGGCTACGCCGCTAATCCATGATCCCAATTCGTCCGAGGTGAATCACTCCTTCAAAGCCAATCCAATATTGGTCTCTCCTTTGCACCAAGCTAGGTGGAGGTAACCTTTACAACCAAGATCACTTTTCTACAATGGAATGAAGATTAAAACAAGTAGAAGAGTGGAAAGAAATGTTTAGGGTACTTTGGGAGTAGTTGGGCGTTCAAGCATTAGGCCCCCAAAGCCCCAACCCTTTCCTTTTTATAGAGGAAGAGGGTTTCTTCCCGTTGACACAGGATCAGTCGACTGATGGCACCCATCAGTCGACTGGTACTGTAGCCGTTGCCCAATAACGGCCGCTTTCAACGTTGGATTCCATCCAACGGTATTGGCATCAGTCGACTGATGGCACCCATCAGTCGACTGATGTCAACCAGTCGAGTCCTCAACGAGGTCGACTCCATTCTGCGTCTGCGCATGACATCGATCGGCCGCCCATGTGGCGATCGATCAACTTGATTCAGCCACATTAGACCAGTCGATCGAACCATCGACTCAAAGCAGTCGACTGCCATGACATGGCAGTCGACTGGTGTCGGGAAAACTCATCCGACACTTGGCCAAATGGCCAAGTTTCACCTAAGAGCTACCCTTCCCGGGTTACAATCGCTCACTCTCATCCCTCGGAGTCCCTCGCCTTCGAAGTTCTCTTCGTTCGCGGCCACGTCCCTCAGCAGCATCAGGCGCACGGCTCTGCAATGCTCCTTCGCGTCTCTTGCCTCGAAGTCTACTTCCTCCGGCTTCACTCCAAGCTCCTCGTCCGGCGGTCCCTCGGATGCTCCAAGCGCACGGCTTCCGCAAAGCTATCCTTCACCGACTCAAGGCACGAGTCATGAGATGTGAAACTCGCCATGGCTCCATGTGCGAATTACTAAGTCCTGCACGACTTCAACGCACATATCAAATCAACATATCAAACTAACTTAAACCCTTTTCCACACCATCAAAACCATATTACGGCAAGAGATTGCCCTAACAATCTCCCCCTTTTTGATGTGTGGCAATCCGTTTAAGTTAGGTAAAAGCATTTGATATAAATTTTAAAGGAAAGAAAGCATGTAAACATAATCATGATATAGCAACATGCAACTCCCCCTTAATCCATGAAACTCTCTATGTAAATTTCTCCCTATCATAAATTTCTCCCCCTTTTATAATTAACTTAAACATAATATTTTCTCCCCCTTTGACACCATCAAAAATATTATCACTAAGTTAAAAACACATGGCATCAAGTCTAATAGAAAGAAAATACCACAAGTTGATTTAAAATCGGAATTCAGCCTTTCTTAATGTCCGATATTGCCATCGATCGACCGTTCAGATACAAGTCGACTGGCACGTGAATTTCGGGATTTTCTGATTTTCAGACCGAATTTCAGAAATGCATTAAAAATTTCAGAAAATTCAAAAAATCGTGAAATTTGGGGAACACATTTCTTTTAAGTATATCTATCAGTGAAAAATATGTTTTCATGAAAAATCATTATATTTCCACGTATTTGCCAAAAATCCAAAAGCTTTAAAAACTACTAGGTTTTTGATCATAAGAGTATCCATTTTAACACCTAGTCTTGCATCCAATTGTTTCAAAACATGAATACATGTATTTTAAAGTAAGAATTCCAACCATGATCTTGAGGCAATATGTCTATGAATTAAACATAAGCCTTCCCCATGATTGGTCTATTATTGCTATTTTGATACTTTAAATGACCATCTAAATGCCATAGGCATTAGTGGACATTTGTATCATCCTAATATCTCACTCATGCTAAGTTTTCAATCAAGGTAGCCTATGGTGAGTGTGAGATGCATCCTAGGGGGTATTTGTATATACTTAACCAATATATTCATGCAATTCTATCATGGTTAAGTATCAACCTAACATCCTACATGATCATAATGACATATATGAATGAATTCTACATTATGATCATGAAATTCATGTATTCATCAAATAATAGTCATGCATTAGATATTATATGATGATAATAGACAAAGTATTACCTAAAGCATGATTCAAACCTATTTCTCACGATAACGTGCCAAATTTCAAAAACATAAATTATGATTGCAAGTATACATAGGAATTACATCAATCATCATGATTTAAGCATTATTATCTATTTATGGGTACGTTATCATCACCCAACACTATCTAAAAAATGTTATCCCGTCATCCTAAGTCAACCAAAATATGATATAGGCTAGGTCCATGTGGTTGACTACCCCAGGGTTATTCTAACCCTTAAGGATGGATTTTGGAACCCAAAATGAGTTCTTTCCTATTGGGTTCACTAGGTATTCCTTGGGGATCCATTTCCTAGCTATTACTTTCTTTTTATCTTGTCCCCTAGCTATTAGGCATTTATAGGCCTTTTCATTTTTCTTTTCCTTATATCCTAGGCCTTTTTTGTTAAAACTTGCTCTTTGGCTCCCAATAATCATATTTAATGTGTTGGAGCCAATTGTGAATTTCTCTAGGGCTTTGGTTAAATAATCTACCTTTTCCCTTAATGTCCTATTTTCCTCTATGCATGCATCATTAACATCCAAAGGCATATAGTCATGTGAGCATGCATCATCATTTAAGCTAGAAGAAATATTATCATTTAAGCATGCATTTTCTAGCTTTTGTTCTAAATCCTTAATTTGATTAAGCATGCTTTTATTTTTCTTTTTCATTCCAAATAAGTCCTTAGTTAAACTAGAAATTATGGAAACTATTTTCTTAGGAGAGGCTTTCGTTACCATAGTTTCCATATCCTCTTCTTCTTCTTCGGATGAGGAGGATGTAGAAGCTCCCCTTCATTTGAGCTCTCCCCACTTGAGCTTGATTCTTCATTTGAGGAGGAGGAGGAGCAATCCGAGTCATGAAGAGCCATTAGTGCTAGGTTGGAGTAGACATGCTTTTCTTCTTCGGATGAGGATGAAGAGGCAAGGTCATCCCATGTCTTGGCTTTGAGTGCCATGGCCTTCCCTCTTCCTTTTGTCTTCTTTTCTTCTTCCTTTTTCTTGCTCCCCTTCTTCTTCCTCTTTTCTTCTTTCTTTTTCTTATCTTCCTTGCTCTTGTTTAGGAGGGGACAATTATCCCTTATGTGCCCCTCTCCTTGGCAATTATAGCATATGACCTTCCCCCTTGGTCTTCTATTCCTATCATTAGATTTATGAAAATGAAAACCTTTTAAAGCACGTCTTACCCTCCTTACCATATAGGCTTCTTCGGTGCTATCCATGGAGGAGGAGGAAGACGCTTCATCATCGGAGGAGGAGGGAACTTCCATCTTCTTCTTCCCCTTGTTTGCCATCAAGGCTACTCCCCGTGAATTTTGGACTCTAGGATCTTCTTGTATACCTTCAAGCCTTGTCTTATAAAGCTCCATTGTTGAGAAAAATTCCTCCAAGGTGCTTACTTCTAAGTTCTTGGAGATATAAAATGAGTCCACCATGGAGCTCCATTTTGAGGACCGGGGAAAGGCATCTATGGCCTTCATTACCATATCCCGGTTTGATAGCTTCTCACCTACACTTGTCAGCCCGATTAATATTTCTTTAATTCTAGAATGTAGGGAAGTTACCTTTTCTCCCTTTTCAAGCTTAATATTTGATAGTTGGGAGCGGAGGAGATCTCTTTTCGCTAGCTTGGCTTCCGAAGTGCCTTCATGAAGTTCAACCAATCTCTCCCACATCTCTTTGGCACTTGAGCACTCCCCTATCCTATTAACTTCTTATTGGGGGAGGACATTGTATAGGTGGTGCTTGGCCTTTGAATTTGCCAAGTATTCTTCTCTTTGCCTTTTGCTCCACCTCGATTTCTCCAATGGCTCCCCATCCTCGTTCCTTGGCAACTCGAAACCGTTTTCCATTATTAATAGAATTTCAAAGTCGGTTTCGAAGAATACCTCCATTCTCTTTTTCCACCAAGAGAATTCGCCATCGAACTTCGGTGGATGGATGTTTGAGCCGGCCATTTTAAAAATTGCTTGTTGTGGCGGTTAGTCCTCGACAAGCTTTCCTTGGCTCTGATACCACTTGTTGGGAATCGATATGGCCGGCTAGAGGGGGTGAATAGCCCTTTACGTTTGGATGCCGGTATTTGCTCGTCTACAAAACTAATTAGCGCAAGCGGAAGACTAATAAAGACAAGCAAATAGAAATACGAGAAAACAAACGCTAACACAGAATGTAACGTGGTTCACGGCTACGCCGCTAATCCACGATCCCGATTCGTCCGAGGTGAATCACTCCTTCAAAGCCAATCCAATATTGGTCTCTCCTTTGCACCAAGCTAGGTGGAGGTAACCTTTACAACCAAGATCACTTTTCTACAATGGAATGAAGATTAAAACAAGTAGAAGAGTGGAAAGAAACGTTTAGGGTACTTTGGGAGTAGTTGGGCGTTCAAGCATTAGGCCCCCAAAGCCCCAACCCTTTCCTTTTTATAGAGGAAGAGGGTTTCTTCCCGTTGACACAGGATCGATCGGTGATGGCACCCATCGGTCGGCGTCTTCGTAGCCGCTGATAACGGCGCTTTCCGCGTTGGATTCCATCCAGCGGTATTGGCATCGATCGTGATGGCACCCATCGATCGTGATGTCAACGGATCGAGTCCTCAACGAGTCGACTCCGATTACTGTGCCCGTGCCGCGGTGACATCGATCATTGCCGTCCTTAGCGGTCGGTGATCAACCATCGATCGGCCCATGCTTGCGGTCGGTCGATCAACTGATTCACCACATTAGACGGTCGATCGAACCATCGACTCGGAAGCGATCATTGCCATGACATGGCAGTTGACTGGTGTCGGGAAAACTCATCCGACACTTGGCCAAATGGCCAAGTTTCACCTAAGAGCTACCCTTCCCGGGTTACAATCGCTCACTCTCATCCCTCGGAGTCCCTCGCCTTCGAAGTTCTCTTCATTCGTGGCCACGTCCCTCGGCAGCATTAGGCGCACGGCTCTGCAATGCTCCTTCGCGTCTCTTGCCTCGAAGTCTACTTCCTCCGGCTTCACTCCAAGCTCCTCGTCCGACGGTCCCTCGGATGCTCCAAGCGCACGGCTTCCGCAAAGCTATCCTTCACCGACTCAAGGCACGAGTCATGAGATGTGAAACTCGCCATGGCTCCATGTGCGAATTACTAAGTCCTGCACGACTTCAACGCACATATCAAATCAACATATCAAACTAACTTAAACCCTTTTCCACACCATCAAAACCATATTACGACAAGAGATTGCCCTAACATCTGCCTCTGACAATGTCCTTTATAAGGTCATTGCTCATTGTCTTCTCCCTATAGTTACCCGTGGTTTGGCCTTGGTTCGACCTACACACTTCCTTCTCATGCATATCCTTCGTCAATACTTAGACATCAATATTGGTCTCAATACCTTCCACTGCATCACTCATTTCATAAGGCCAAACAATGGGAAGGTTCATATACCTTTTGGAAATGTCCTTACTCAGTGGCTCAACTCCGTAGGCATTGATGTCAACATAGGAGTCATTAAAATCATGAATATAAAATATGACCAGATGACTCGTCGGAGCTTCTCCTTGGCGGGCTTGAAGGCCGACAGAGGGTCCATTTTCTGGGACCCTGCACGACGACCAGCAGGTGGCGCTCTGGCACCAGAGGATGCCGTTGCGGAAGGAGATGCTGAGGGTGTTGCTGAGGGAGCCGATGCGGAGGAGACTGCTGCAGGCAATACTGTTCTGCCAGACACATCCTTCATTGCCCGCTTCGATGCTTTTGCAGAGTAGGTAGACACACATTTTGAGGAGCTGTGCTTGGGCCAACAAGAGCTTCGCCGGGAGCATCAGGAGCTCCTCTCCCTTGTGAGAGGGATGCATCGGCAGCAGCAGGACATTTTGGCGATTCTCGCCCCTCGCACTGGACACACCCACCTCCTCACGATGGTTCGTCATCTGCACCGATGGATGCTGAGGACGACGATCGTTAGCTAGCATGTTTTTTGTTATTTTCTTTTTGGCCGTATGTACGACATAAACTCCTACTTGTGTAATGACTTTTGATTAATGAAATGAAATTGTGTTTTTGTTTAGTTCATTTCTATCAGTGCCTACAACTTGTTATTTGTCAAGTTTAGAAGTTGAGCATATAGTATGAAGTTATGAATATTGATACGATACAATTACACTTTTTGCGTCATATTTTTGTTATTTTGAATATCGTATCAATCCATTAATCTGATGAGCATGTTTTTCGTCTAATATTTTTCATATGTTATATTAGTCGAATAAAATGTGTATGACGAGTTTCGTGATTTTTGGATATCCACGGAATTTTCTACGTATTTTTAAACCTTGACTGAAAAATTCAATTTGATTTATGACGATATCGATCATTGCCGTTATTGGCGATCATCGGCCTATACAATCAGCGATTGGTGATGTCAATTCGGTCGAATGTTTTGGAATAGAAAAAGGTTTTTCATCGATTAAAATGTTAAATTTTGGACATTATATGATTTCCACAGTATATACATGATAACTTGTATGGAAAGACGGATTTTCTTGATGCACTGGTTTAGGGGGAGCTACATCCCTTATTTCTATAATTGTTGGTGCAAGGCTAGGACATATTTGCCTATTCTATTGCTTATGCTTTGCTTCACATGTTATTTCCACATCATAAAACATGTCTTGGATTAAGGGGGAGCTTCATATCAATTTTATACCTTTGTTCAAGATGTGTCAATTATAATTCTTTCCTGCACTTATTGGATAAACTCTTCTCTTTTTGTTGTATGTCAAAGGGGGAGAAGGGATATTTAAGTTAGAATTCATATTGAAATATGTTTATATGTATGTGTTAAAGACCTAACTTAAATGATTGCCAAACATCAAAAAGGGGGAGATTGTTGGTGCAACAATGCCCCAAGCATTTATATATTTTGATGTTTGGATAATCATCTAAGTTAGGCAATGTTTTGTGATCTAATTGTAAACATGTTTAAGTGACAGGAAAATCCAAGTATGAAGACTTGGTAAAAGACAAGTCCAAGTGTGATCTTGGCAAAGAGAAGTCAAAGGAAAGGTCTTGGCAGCGTAAGTCCAAGCATGTAGTCTTGGCGGCGTAAAGTCCAAGCAGTCCTTGGAAAAGAAAGACCAAAGGAAAGTCTTGGCGGCATAAGTCCAAGCATGTAGTCTTGGCGGCGTAAAGTCCAAGCATACTTTGGCAAAGAAGAAACCCAAAGCATGACGAAACCGAAGGAAGATTTTGAAGGCAAGCGCATGGATGGAGTCGTGGACTCAAAGAAATCCTAGAGGCACAAGGCTGATGGAGAAGCTAGAAGGTTAAGTCTAGGCTTAGGTTATGCTTTCAAGTATGAATTAGTCATACTTGGGGTGTACCAGTCGACTGGAACATGGTGTCGGTCGAACTGACTCTTAAAATACAACATTAGAGGTTGGAAGGCTATTAGCGATCGGTGGGTTTATCGTCGGTGAGAGTCGACTAAGACCCACGCCGCATACAAGTGGCGGATCGCCTAAATAGAATGGCGTGGCCATCGCGGCGGCTCACGGCGATATCGATCGAGCGCCCTTTGTTGGCGATCGTGATAGTCTTCCGTTAGCGATGGCGATGACAAATCCGCGAATTCGAGTTGAAGGTTAGAATCGGCGGCAGTCGACTGATGTAAGTCATCAATCGACTGATAGACCTCCAACGGGAAAAAGAGGCTCTTTCCTATAAAAAGAGCCCAAGGGGAGCAAGAAGGGGCTAATGCTTATATTCTGATCTTTCTCCTAAGCTCCCACAAGTTTTTCAAGCTTTCTAAGTGATCTTAAAATCCTCTCCTCCTCTCTCTAAGCTCAAGTTTCATTCTTTGTAAAGAAGAGGAGGTTTTTGTTGTAAAAGAAAGCTTCTTAGTGGAATTGCTTGGGTTGATCCACCTTAAGGATCGCCGTGGAGTAGGAGCATTATCTCCGAACAACGTAAAGGCTTTGTTAGCATTGCTTTTTGTTTTTACATATATTATTTGTGTTTGCTTCCGCTAATTACTCTTGTAGAAACGAAAAATGCTATTCACCCCCCCTCTAGCTTCCAAACGATCACCAACAATACCCATATGGGGCAGTGGACATATGGAGTAGAGAATCGGGGGAGATCAAGGTAAATGGATAACGATTGAAGAAGTATCTAGGGGAGTCCCCATCTCCCGAGACGGATGAATGGAGGTTCACTGAACCTCTAGAGCCAAGTTGATAGTGGAGTGTGGTCGAGCTAAACGACCTTAAACAATGCGCTTCTTGGGAGGCAACCCAAGTTTAGTTTTAGATTTCTCTTTTTGATTGCATTGCATACATTTGTTTGATTTTAGTTTTGATTTCCATCCCATTTAGGGTTAGGACTAGAAAAGAACTTTGCTAGGCAAAAATAAAATCCATATTAACCTACACGGTGAAAGGTGTGAGAGAATTCGAGCTCTGATGTAAAACGGGGAGAGAAATGGGGACACACAGCCTGGTAGTGTATTTTCCCACGGTCGTGCCCGACCGACCTGAGGCGCACACGGCTGTGGCACACGAGGTTAAAAGGGGTGAGCCGTGTGTTTTCACCCCATTTGCGCCATGTGCTTTGAAAGCTTTTGCCCTAGCCATGTGATTTCATCTTACCCACCATCTAGAAGCACTTTGAACCTCTAAGGAAGCTAAAAGAAGCAAGGATGAGGAGGACCAAGCATGTAGCACCTCGATCCGGTGCCTCGGAGCGACGAAAAAGGAGAGTCGACGCCCCTCAAGCTTCGGAGGAAGGTAACGCCCTACCCACTCTTCTTTTTCACAATAATGAACATATAAATAGATATAATATGCTCTCTACTCGTAAACTCACTGCTACTAGGTACTTAGATGAAGTTTTGCTAGTCTTTAGGGTTGTTGGGTGATATTCAAGTCCTATTTGCAAAAATGGGGTGGGAAGAGATGATGGGAATAAAGCACCCAACCTACCCTAGGATAGTACTAGAATTTTTAAGTTCCTTAGAGGAGGAAATTTTAACGGGTAGAGAGAGCGAGGAGGGTAGGATAACTTTTAGGCTTTTTAACATTGAGCATGAGTGGACCCTTCACCAATGGAACTCATGCTTTGGCTTGCCGAGTGGGGGAGAGAGAAGAACCCCTATTTGGTTCAACTCTCGGGAATGTTGGACCGAGTTGACGGGGGAGCACGCTTATGACCATCTAGGGCCAAAGCGTCATGCCTCCAAAACCCCATCTTTCGATACCTCCGTCGCATCATGACCAGTACTATATTTGGTCGTGGGGAGAGTGACGGTGTAGTTAGAGCTAGCGAGCTGCTTTGACTATGGGATATGCTACAAGAAAAGAGTAGCATCAATGTAGGGTCCCACTTCATCAGACACTTAGTGAAGATGGGCAAAGCAACACAAGGAGAGATTAATGTAGGAGGCCTACTTACCCATATTTTCCATAGGATGGGGTACGATGACACAACATTAGAGAGTATAGAGAGGAGCCCTAGGATTGACCTAGGAGTGTGCATGGCCATGAAAATGATTGTGAGAGAAGGAGACTCCTTATGCTTTGTAAGGAAAAATCTTACGACCCTTAGACTCCCCGACCCGGATCGTACTACCATCGCTATACGCGCCAACTAGCGCTTGGACCTGGTAGTGGAGTCCCCTCCACATGAGGGACCATCCACATCGGTGCCCATCTCTCCACCTTTATATCACTCTCCCTCTAGTCCACACATGCATAGGAGCCTACCTAGTCCACGCCGACATGAGCCTGCACCTACACCACCACCTTTTTCTACTTTTGAGCAGGATGTAGGTACGTCGGCCTATGATTTCTCGAAGTTCCGATCACGCCTCGACGACATTTACACCGAGCAGCAGACGCAGAGGCAGCGATGGGAGGAGCAGAGCGCCTACCAGCAGGCGGAGTTCCAGGGATTCTGGGAGCACTTCCAACGGGCTGAGGAGTTCTACGACGAGGCCCACATATACTTCTAGGAGGAGGCTGCTCGTCGCCAGGATGAGGCCACCTACCGTAGGGAGATGAGGCAACACATGCACGCCCAACATGCGCAGTGGGCTAGGGAGGAGGAGCATCGAGCAGCCGCTACATCCACCAGCTCCCAGATCGACCACATGTACATGTGGCATCAGCGGCTCAGCAGAAGGTTCTCCCAGGATCCAGAGATGCCGAGGCTCCCAGACTTTCCACCTCGTCCACCATATTAAAGGTATATTTTCATTTAAGTCTAGGGGGAGACCCCAAAGTTTATTTTGTTTTGTTTCCTAGGAGTAGTTCCTTTTCTGGTATTTTCATTCATTTATTCATGCATGGGTTGTTGAGTTTCTTTCAGTACTTAATTTTTGTTATCTGTAAAGCTACCTCAGTAGTATTTTTGAAAGTTTCTTGCATGAGTTGTTTCCATAGGTAGCTTAACTTCATTTATCTTGTGGTATTTTATTTTATTTGCTCTATTGAATGTTCTAGACTTATACTGGTTAGCTTTATTTTTACACTTACACATGTCGAACGTTCTGAAAGGGAGAATCTAGTACATAACGAGTTATGATTCATCTCAATAGTCTAGTACTTTGGAATCTATAGGTGACTCTAGGTTTAGCATTTTAGTTACTGGAGATGCTCGGATTGTGTAAGCCCATTCAGAAAAATCAAAATTCCAGTGAGCCGAAAAATAAAAGAAAAGAGAAATAAAAGAAAAGAGAAATAAAAGAGAGAGAGAGGAAAAAAAAGGAGATGAAAAAGAAAACAAAGAAAAAAAAAGAGAGAATATTATGAGGGATAAAAACAATTGTCGTGGGTGGAAATGACTAGGTGTCCCTTTAAGACCGAGTTAGGTTACTGGGAAACCACCTACCAATTTCTCTCAATATCGAGCACGCCTTTGAGACTTTATGCTAGATCTAGGGAACGACCCTCGCTTTGGGCAGGTAAGTGCCTAAGAGCCGAAAACCTTAGGAAAGCTATGAGATCACGACTTAACTCACCATGGAATGGGTAGCCCCTAAGAATGATTCGCCTAGCACGAGCACGAGGAGCTAACTTAGTGAATTTCTAGAACATATTTATTTTGCTTTGATTGCAAATACCACTTGATAAATTTAGTTAACATGATAATTATGGAACAATATTTTTTTAAAATTTCATGGCACTGAGGTTTGCTTGAGAACAAGCAAAGATTTAAGTTTGAGAGAAGTGATATGAGCAAAACATATAGGGTTTCAGGAGTAGTTTTTGCTTACATCTTGTTACATTTCATGTTAGTTTCATGCATATGTTACTCTATTTTGCACGCATTTCCTATTTTCTGGTTCGGAGGTCTGCTCGTTGGACTTTTGTGTGCAGGTTAGCATTTCGGGTTAAAAAGATGCACTTTCGGAGCAAAAGATGGACATTTCGTAGCTAGACGCAGAGTGGGACACGGCCAGGGCGCGTGGATTCACACGGTCGTGCCCAATGGACGAGATCAACACCCCAGGGACGCACATGGCCTGAGCGTGTGGAAACACACGGTCATGTGGTGGCCCGCCAGATTTTTGTGACTAGGGCTTTTTTCGGATTTTGTAGTGATCTGAGGCGATGTCTATATAAGGATGGCTCCGCCCAAACCCTAGGGGGGAGGCACGACAGCTAGGACGACACGCTGAAGCCCTAAAAAGCTTCAATAACTCGCAATGGGGAGGAGGAACGCCGTCGGAGGTCCATGCCTTGCACTTCAACACCGGAGAGAAGACCATGAAAGCATTGTAATTCTTTGTTCTTGCATTTTATTCCTTATGTATTCGAACATAGACATGCTTTATGATTCTTCCTTCATATACATGGAGTAGTACTTTCGATTCTAGGATTAGGGAGTAGCTTGTGTACACATACAATGTTAGTTCATGTTAAATTCTGCCTTTGAGTTTGATTTGACAATTGGTAGTTGTTTTTATTATATCTATGTGTGTTTGGTTTTCTATTTGCTGTGCTTAGGCGATACGAGGGATGACAACCCTTCTATCTAAGATTTAGGGGATTTTATATAAGGAACCTAGGGGTAAACCTGATCTCCTGTAACTATGGGTAGAAGGGTACGGTGGAATCGGAAACGGTTCACCGTAGGGATTGATTTGGCATCCTCGTACCATCTATCCCGTCCTTTTAGGCGGAGATAGCTCCCGGTAGATGCTACGACTCTGCGGGAGAGTGTATGATGTCCCTTCCATAAACCATAGCTAAATGTCTAGACAATGCCAATTGACAACATTGTTTTGTGATGCACAAGCGAAATCGAAGTCCTAGAATCACCTTTGAAGACCTCGGCACACTCCTTTCCTCCTCCATGTGACACTGTATAGAGTAAAGTCCACTGACAGCCCTCACCAATCGAAACCTCTTAGAGTTACGTCCGAACAATTACAACCACTAAATATATTGGTATTCGAATCCTAGTCCCTGTGGGATTGTTAATCTTTATTACTTGACGACATTCGTGCACTTGCGGGCGTTGAGCGTGAGTGCGCGCTTTGAGTCCTCGACGGCCTCCGTCGCGAGATTTGAGGTCACGTTCATGCACATCATCCAATAAGGTCCGGTTACACCTCTTAGATACACCATTATGTTGCGGTGTATATGGTGGAGTCCATTGAGATAATATACCATTGTCCCTTAGATAATCTAGAAACTCTTGACTCAAGTATTCACCACCTCTATCCGATCAAAGTATTTTAATACTCTTGTCATGTTGTGTCTCTACTTCATTTATGAATTCTTTGAACTTTTCAAAGGCTTTAGACTTGTGTTTCATCAAGAACACATACCCAAACCATAAGTGATCATTGGTGAAGGTAATGAAGTAGCTATAGCCTCCTAGAGCTTGAGTTGACATAGGTCCACATACATCAGTATGTATTAGACCAAGCAACTCTCCCACTGGTTCACCTTTTCCTGTAAAAGGTAACTTAGTAATCTTGCTTTTTAAGCATGATTCGCAAGTATCGAATGAATCAGATTCAAACGATTCCAGAATTCCACATCGGTGTAATTCGGACATGCGTTTCTTGATTTTATGGCCAAGATGATAATGCCACATGTAAGAGTCTAATTGATTATCCTTTCGAGTACGCTTGTTGCTCGCTTCGATATTGAAAATGTCACTGGATACGTCCAACGTATAAATACCATTGCTCAAAGTTCCAATCCCATAAAGTACACCATTCAAAGTTATATAACAACAATTGTTACTGAACGTCAAATGGTAACCATTTCTATTTAAGCAGGAAATAGAAACAATGTTCTTTATTAGAGAAGGAACATAATAGCAATTGTCCAGTTCTAAGACTAGTCCACTAGGGAGCTTCAGTAAATAAGTTTCGATGGCGACCGCAGCAACCTTTGCTCCATTGCCAACTCACAAATTTGACTCCCCTTTGACGAGTCTTCTTCTATTCCTTAGCCCCTGTATGTCATTACATATAGCCCTTTGACGAGTCACACCCAGTATCCAATACCCAAGTGTCTAAGGAAATAGAATGACAATTAATAACGAAGATACCTGAAGAGGATGGGGCATCGGATGCCTTCTTCTTCTTCACGGACTCAAGATAAATCTTGCAGTTTCTTTGCCAGTGGCCCTCCTTGCCACAATGATGGCAAGTGTTCTTTTGTGGTGGTTCTGCCTTCTTAGCCTTTTTCTTCTTCTCTTTCTTCTGTTCCTTTGACTTACTCTTAGAACCTTTCTTTGAGGAATCAACTAACAGAACCACCTTCTCCTCATGCTTCACAAAAGGCTCCACAGACTTTAGCATATTGAGGAGCTCAGGAATAGTGGATTCTAGTTTGTTCATCCGATAGTTCATCACAAATTGTGAGAAACTCTTGGGCAAACAATGCAGAATTAAGTCAATACTTAATTCATGATCCATCACAAACCCGAGGGTAGCCAGCCGCTAGATGTACCCATTCATCTTTAGCACAAACTACACTATAGATGAACCTTCGTGCATCTTAGAGGTGAAGAGGAGCCTGGAGACTTCGAACCTTTCGGATCTCGCTTGCTCATCAAACAACTTATGAAGATGGAAGACTATGGTATTAGCATCCATATACTCATGCTGCTTTTGCAGCTCGGGTACCATCGCGACTAGCATGATGCAACTCGCCAGTTCAGAATCAGCCACATGTTTCTGATAGGCCAACAATTGGTCTGGAGTTGCATCGTCCTTAGGATGGGAGGGAAGAGGCTATTCGAGGACATACACGAGCTTTTCTACCTTGAGAATAATTCTCAAGTTTCTAAGCCAGTCCAAGAAGTTAGGCCTAGTTAATTTGTTCGAATCCAAAATAGTGCGCAAATTTAAAGACATCATGATCAAGCGATTAACCTCGAAATACAAATCAAGCATATATGAGAGAATGATTTTAAAATGCATCAACATACATTTACAAAATCCCATTCATTTTTCGAATTTCAAAACCCCAAAATCACTTCGGGAGATCGTAGGTCCATCTCTGAATGGGCTGATATCCAACATAAATATGAACAACCTTGGAGAGAGTCCAACAAGCCATTCATAGATACAATGGTAGGTATCAAGTATACTGATTGTATATCACATATATGCAACTATCACAATGTGCTATCAATTAATTGAATGTTCACACATACATCGGGTTGTTAACTCATTAACAAGTATGCATCATATGCATAACACCCAACTTCACATCCCTTCACATTGACCTTGGAGAGAGTCCAACAAGTCGATGCTCCAGGTTAAAGCCAACCCATTAATTAAGAAATCACTTAATATGGTTAGAGCGCATTCAACCAATTAGCCCGACTTGGAGAGAGTCCAACAACCAATGCTAACGATTGACCTCTGTCTCTTACCATATTAGTATTAAACTATTCAATGGTTTGAACATGTTCAGGTTCGAGCTGGGCTTAGAGAGAGTCCAACAACCCAAACAAGAAACAGAACTCTGGTTCTAACCATATTAATGGAAGGTGTAGGCTTTAATATTGTGTAAGGGTTTTAATGTTTCATCCTCTTTGCATGCAAATAACTATTATCTACATGACATGACATACATCTACATGTCACGACACGTAAGACATAATGATATGCATCTAATGCAATTACATGACATACAATTATGGCATGTACAAAATTTCCTTATATGTCATAACTATTTATGGAAATAAAATATGTTTGAGATTTAATTCCCCAAATCAAATCATGATTAAATTAGAAAATAAATTTTCAAATCTAATCACATATTTTATTTATGGAAGGTCTCAATTAAGGAAAGTCAAATTTAATTTAGGAAATAAATTTCCTAAATTATCAAAACTATTAATGGAAATAAAATATGTTTTAGATTTGATTCCACAAATCAAATCATGATTAAATTAGGAAACAAATTTCTAAATCTAATCACATATTTTATTTATGGAAAGTGTTAATTTCCATAAATACTTCTAAACTTTCCAAAAGTAGAAGATTTCCATAAATACTTCTAAACTTTCAAAAATTAAAAAATTTCCATAAATACTTTTAAACTTTCCAAAAGCATAAAATTTTCATAAATACAATTATGAATATAGCAAAACAATTTTATGATTATGTCGAAACACAACCTGGGCCATGATACCACTGTTGGGTTTCCTCGGCACCACGACGATTGTGTGTTCGAATATGTTTCGTAAACATATGCACAACGGAAGAATTAAAAGTAATAAATCTAATTTATTACAATACACACATCACACACATGCAAGATACAACATGTGTAGAAATAATCATAGTTTCAAATTTTGCAATAAAAGAAAATTATGCAAGTTATACCTTACGTATCACGTGCAGCGGGAATGACATCAACCAGAGCAACTCTCGCTAGAATTGCCTCTATCCGTATCCACGCCGAGTACCATTGGGATAGCTTCACCAAGCTATGAGCCTTGTCTTCGTAAGAGTCACTAGCCTCGTGTCGAAGACGATGTGATCGAGTGGAGATCACAATCTGAATCAAAATTCGAATGCAAAAAATGAGTCCCCAAAACTCGCTTCTCCGGAGAGGTATTCATCAACCGATTAACGAATCCTTGGTCCTCCACCTATGAGGATTATCGAAGATCCAATCCCCGGTAAGGAAGTCACTGTTGGAGCTCCAAACGCCGTCTAAATGACGCTCCGACAAGAAGAAAACAAGCTATCTAAAAACTAGACAGCTTGGTGGAGGACTTGGCGCCGACCAAAGGAGATGGCCAGCTGATCCTTGGTCACCGGAGCCAAGGTGGATCGTCGGAAGGTCACTGGAGGAGTGGCCGACAGTAGCTGGATGCCGATAGTTGGGGTGGACGGTGGCACAAAAGCTGAGGTGGCGTGGAACCCCTTGGGTGGCGACAAGGAGAAGAGAGGGAGAGGAGAGGAAGATAATTTTCCAAAAATAAACTTAGGGCTCTCCAAACCTCTAATTGCGTTTTTACAGAGCGTGTGTTTCTTAACTATCAAGAAACCTTCTCCTTAGAGTTATTGGTTCATAACCAAAACCCGTTAACCTGCTCCAATAACTTAAGTTAAAATAAACCGAACTGAGTTGGTCTATTTTAAGTTAAAATGAACCGAACCAACTTTGTTTCATTTGTTTAAAACAAACCAAACCCCATTGGTTTATTCTGCACCATTGGATTAGAACCAAACCAATTTGGTTCATCCATCATGTCTTCATAAGACTCGCCCTATCCATGCTTCCATTACGACTGAAACAATTTCATACTCGCTCCTTGTTTGGTACAACCAAACCTAGTTTCTCTCGATCTGAGAATCTCATTCTCAAGCTCGTTTTAAATCCTTCGGATTACGCTCATTGTGCATGTGACCAAATGGGTTCTCAGTTTATGTTGGCCGTCTATAATTAACCATTAATTATATAATGATCATGAGTGGCACCTAGTAGTACATCATAATCCCCAATTAACCGAAAAATCAACGATTGATCCAGAACCATTTCTGAAATCCTTCAGCAACTACAATGAATCGTGCCCCGTTCCCTTCATGCATCTTATACCCACTTGGTTTAGGACATGGTCTATAGTGTTAGTCCCCACTAGGTCGACTACGTTACACCTAACCCAAGTATCATTTCCTCATCCTATGGATTCTAGTTACTGCACATGTATCTAAGAGTACCTTACTCTAAACATGTAATGCTTTGGCCAAAGACTTTAGTAACAATCTGACGAGAGGCCATGAGTATACATCTTCTCACAAGGAGTGGTGAATCTTTTATAGGTTATTCAAACACCTTTGGGCATTTCGACTTATACCCAATCATCCTGGGTCCACATCTCCTCAGAGATGCTTGCTTAAGATGTCAAAGCATAAGTCTCCATGACCAAGATGACTTGAATACCGCAAGTCAAAGGAACATCGCACTTAAGCTATAGTAAGAACTTCATTGACATATCCATATATGCAGAGAACCATATGAAGTCTTACAGCTGGTCACTCCAATGAACTAGTTACCATAACTAGCATCCATGATTAACTTCGGACATCACAATGTCTCCAGGAAGTGAGAATTAGCTGCTTGGATACACCAAAGAGTATACCTTGTGCTAGTCTCGATAGAATTGAATGGTGTCCAAATCCATCAATTCATTGACTAGGGATAATTCCAATACATCACAATTACACATGTAGAGATACTCACTAGTTATGATTCAATCACAAATTCTCTCATGCTGTGAATCATATTGTGGACATTCAGTAAATGAGTTTAAGATCCAATTAAATACATGAAAATATGTATACTCAAATAGTGAACCTTCATTTATCAAATAAATGGTACAATGATAACTGTCATTTTGTTATATTATTTTGGTCCTTAATATTACTGTTTTTATCCTCCCGAGTGATTTATTATTGATTATTATCATGTTTTATGAGTTGGATATATTTTTGAACCTTATTGTAAATTCTTCTAATTTTTGGACTTATATGCAAATTTTATTTTTGTTTGTAGAAGATCGAGATGAGCCACTAGACTAGACTCAAGTTGGATCAAATATGGCTTCATCTGGGGTCATAATGGACATTTCAAGATGATTTAATCTGAACCCTTCATCCAGATCAGAAGGCAAATGAAATCAAGGGTTCAGATCTGAGCATTATGGACCGTCCGAGGAAAGTGATTGATTCTAAGCCATCCATCTGGATCTGGAGCGATCCGGCCCATACATTAAGATCTACACGTCTTGGCCGTTCATCCGGACCGTTGGATCTTGATTATACCTTCAGACGGATCAGATCCGTCCATTTCAAATCAGACTGATTTCAGCCATTGGATGGAGCAGCTTAATTAAGCAATTAATATATCCATCAAACCCTAGCTTGTTTGGACGGCTGGGATTAGATGAGGCTCAAATCAGACGGCTGGAAGAAAATCACTAAAACCTTACCTATCTTCCCAAAATCGGCAGAATCGACAGAAGCAGAGAATCGCGACGAGCGCAGGCATTCTCTTCCTCGCGAGCGACGACGGCAACCTCTTCTGTTTTTGCACGAGCGGCGGCGGGATTGCACAGGAGTCGCCGGTGACGCGCAGAAGGAGTTACTTCAATATCGCGACGAGCAGCGCAACTCGAGCCGAGGTATTTTTCCCCCTTTTCACGCGCGACAGAGTGATCTTCTTCTCCACGAGCGGTGGCGACAGTCCGACAGCTTCTTCCGGCGACCTCCCTTCCGAGATCCAGCGGCAATCCCAACCGATCCTCGACGGCAGATCCAAATGCGTTGATTGCGGCAGCTGATCCGAAGCGGGGTGAGGCAGGATTCCGGTGATTCACCTTCACCGGCGTTCCACTCCATTCCAGCGACTGGGATATGCCTTTCCACATCGCCGGAGTCACCCACCAGCTATGCCGGATTAGGGTAGTTCCATCTCCAACCGGTGAAGATTCCATTCACTGTCCGATAAATTCAGATCGCCGGAACAATGTTCGCGTTCCTCCGTATGTCCGTCCTCCCTGCTGCGCCGATCGGGGCAGCTTCGCATTCACCGTCGGAATGGTTGTTCGGGTTATTGTGGCCATCGTGGGGTTACCGATTACTTATATTTGAATTCAGTCCATTTAATTGGATATTTTACTTTATCATGTTTGTTTTGTTACGGTTAACTTGTTAGGTTATGTTTATCATGTTTAGTTTTGTTTATTATGTTTGATCATGTTTAGTTTAGTTTTCATTTACATTCGACCAACGTGCCGTATAGTGAAGTGCGGTGCCTGGTTGAATTGCTTTCGTTATTAGTTTAGATTTTATTTACATTTGGCCAGTGCACCGTATAGTGACAGTGCGGTGCTTGGTTGAATTGCTTTCGTTTATTGCAGTTTTCAGTTACTATTTGATCACTGTACCGTATAGTGACAGTGCGGTGCTTGGTTGAATTGTTCACCTTTATTTCGTGATCATTGTACCGTATAGTGACAGTGCGGTGCGTGATTACTTACTTTTGTGCATTAGGATAGTTACTTGTTAATTGTTATTTGGTAGTTAGATTTACTTCCTGCAGATTTAATTTCCATGTCTGTTTACCAGAATTGTTTGACCATTGCATTGTATAGTGACAGTGCGGTGCAAGGTTGAATCGTTCTTGCATTAGGTTAGCTTTGAATAATTGTTTTGATAATTGTAAAAACTCCCAGTGTTTACTTCTGTTTAAAAACAAACGTCCAGCCATTAGGTTCGTTGGGAGACGATCTGAGTCAATCCTATACTGCATTAGTGTAGTTAGGGGGTTCGGTAAATAATTTGGGAACGATATTATGACAATTAAAAATCGTTCGATCATACAACCATAAGACGATTGCCTTAGGACACCTCTCATATATTACCAACAACTTTTACCGACAACTTGTGAAATTGAAGCTTGAGCTCGAGTTATCGTTGTTCCGACAGTGCTTCGTCATCGTATGAGCATCGTGGAAGAGCGACGTTGCGGGATCACTTTGGAGCACTTAGAATGAATGGAATGGTGAGGAATAGACCTGCTTTTATAGCCCTAGAAGTCCCCTCCTCGAGCACATCAAGATCCTCGATAAGTGGCCACCTCACCCTTGAAGAAAGGGATGAGTTTTAACTCATCTCGAAGCTGATCCTTTACCAGCAGTTAAACTGATTCCTTGGCCGGTTGAACTGATGGCTCAGCAGTTGAATTGATCCTTGGCCAATTGAACTGATGGCCCAGCAGTTGGACTGATCCTTGGTTGGTTGGACTGATTGCCAAAATTCTCGACTGCAATAAAGAGTTATCTTGAAATATAAGTGAATTCAACGACCACTTGCCATCAAATCTTGACATAGACCTTCTATGGGAAGTCTTGGTCGGATCATCACCTAAGGATGTCCTCGTATGGAGGACTCAACCTTACTTACGCTCACTCACATGAGCTTACCTCAACTTTACCTTTGAAGCTTTTGCTTTTGGTCTTCCACCTGATTCCTTCGGCTCCCTCCGAAGTCTTCCCGGTGTCATCCGACCACCACAGTTCCCTCCGGGTGTCGCTGACCTTCAGCTTTAGCTTAGCATTTTCTGCACACTTGATTTAGCTTGTGAGATAACAATGTAAACTTAACTTTGTATCTTTTCCATAATCAAAACATAGGTTCGATTATCTAGTGTCCCTGCACCAACAGAAATCTCGAGTTCGTTGTGGAATAAGCGACTGAAATTGGCGCACCACGGCCATGCTAATTAGCACACCCGGGGCATGCTGAGTTAATGTCATAATAGAATCTAAAAATGGCCTAACACGATCATGCTAATTGATATGACCTAGCTGTGTTAGGCATTGAAAACTTGAGCTCGGGTGTGTCAGCTGTATTGGGGCTGAGCACAGTCGTGCCAATTGGCACAACCAAGCCATGCCAGCCCCTACCTTCTCCCCGTTTGATCGCAGATCCATGTAACTTTCCTCCATGAAGATGTTATGCCTCTTTTGTCTTGATTTATGCCTTCCTAAGCAAAAAAATATGAAAATCGCAGTTATCTGAACTAAAAAGAGTAACTGAATGGAAATGCTATGTTTATACCATGATATGTAAATAAAACCTAAGAAATGCATGCTAAATAAACCCTAAAAAGTGTGTATGATTCACACTCATCATTGGATCATTATTTTTATTACTTGATGACAATCGTGCACTTGAGGGTTTGCGCACATCAAGTCTCTGGCCCTATAGCTGAGGATTCAATTTGTGTGTCATCAATATTCTGTTGGTACATGCGCACCAGATAATCGAACCTAGGTTTTGATAATGGAAAAGATTCAAAGTTAAGCTATCTTATTATGTCATATGTTATGTTGAGTGTGCATGTATTGTATTAGGCTTTGCTGAGGTCGGTGACGCTAGGAGAATCTCGGAAAGTCGAGAAACCTAGGTGGTCATACGAACCGACACTAGGAGAATCTCGATGGGATGAGAAACCTCGATGGTTGGTTGACCAGGTCAAAAGATGCTAGGAAAAACATTGGAAAGTCAAGGAACCTCCATGGTCAAGTGACCGAAAGATAAGCGGCAGGTCAGAAAGACCAAAGCTAGGGGAGGTAAAGAACTTTATGCGGCGAGGACAAGTCGCGTCCTTAGTACAGGGACAACTGTACGCGACGATCCGACTAAGACTTCCAGAGGAAGATTTAAGTCGAGATCAAACGGTACAGGACCGTCTCATTATTCACTATATAGTTCTTGTGCTAACCATGAGATGCAGGTGATTAATCAAGCCATCAGTCGACTAGAGGAAAAGGATAGTCGACTGATCCCCATCAATCGACTGATGGAAGCTTCAATTGACTGCTAATGAATCTGGTCACTTCGAGAAAAGTCAAGATAAGAGCCACAAAATGAGGGAAGATAAGCTACTTTGACTCAGATCTGGATCTCAACGAGCTAGGATTTGGAAAAGCTATAAAAGAAGGGGTGAGGCACCCTTCATTTATTAACAAAAAGCTTCCAAGTGCTCCAACACTCCAAGTTCATGCAACAACGTTGTAACGCCGACAAAACGTGCATCTCGTTCATTTTCTTGTCGATACCTTGTTAAATTTTTTATTTTGTTACTTATTGTTGCTAAGAGGAGAGGTAGGCTTGTTACCTCTTCCTCTACATCCTTGGTTTTGTAATTGATTATCACTTACCTCCAACGAGGAAGATACTTTTAGTGTTTTTCCCTTGGGAAGCGATCAAGAATCGTAGGGCGATTAGCAGCCGGTTGGCTATGAACCAAGTAAAAAATCCTTGTCTCTTTTGTTCTTTCTTATTTTCATATTTCTGCTGCATTTTACTTTGTTTTTAAAAGAGAAGATAAGTTTTTGAAATACGCTATTCGCCCCCCCTCTAGCGTTTCTCGATCCTACATTTGGTATCAGAGCGGGGCCGCTCAGATTCGATGCAACCATTGGTCGAGCATCTTCTTTTCTCTTTTCATGTTGTCATCATTTAAGTTATTTCTTTTTCCTGCACTACTAATCCAAGACCAAGTCTTAGGATTTTCTTTATTTTTTGTGTTTTTGTGAGGAATCTAAATGGTCCACCTTGAAGGGTATAGCACCGCCCGACCTCTGTTCTTTAATGGAGATAACTTTCGTTATTGAAAGGGTCGGATGGAGTGTTTCTTAAAAACACAAGTCGATATGTGGATCATAATTCAAACTGGCTTTTCTTTACCCACCAATGACCAAGGGGAACCATTGGACTATGACAAATGGACCAACGCAACGAAGAGGCAAATCAAAGACGACGCAAAGGCTACCCAAATCTTGCAATGCGGCTTATCCAAGGAGGAACTCAACTGAATTGGACCATTTATTAGTGCCAAGGACCTCTGGAACAAGCTCATCGAACTTCATGAAGGGGCGTCCGATGCAAAGGTATGTAAAAGAGATTTGTTAGTCAATAAATTATACAATTTGAAGATGCAGGATAATGAGACCGTGAGCCAACTCCTTGCTCGCATCCAAGACATACTAAATGGCTTTCATGCCATCAGAGAAAAGGTGGAGAACCACGACATAATAAGGTAGTCTTTAAAAGCTTTTCCTAGGATGACTTTGTGGGCATCCATGGTTGATGCTTACAAAGTATCTAGGGATTTATCTAAAATTAGATTAGATGAACTATTTTTTTAATTTAAATTACATGAGCAATCTAATTTGGCCTCGGTCGAGAAGGGTATTGCTTTGTATGCAGGTCAAAGAAAGGCAAAAAGCAAGCCTCCTCCCGAAGAGGATGAGTCCGAATTGGAAGTAGACGAAGAAATGGAGACTGAACTAGTCAATCTAGTTCGGAAAATGATCAGAAAAAGGAAGGAAGTCTACAAAGCAATCAAAGGACAAGAAAACTGAGCAAAACACAAAACCCCCATAAGCTAAAAGTGCTATGAGTGCAACAAGAAGAGTCACTTTAAGTTGGAGTGTCCGAAGCTAAAGAATAAGCAACCACAAATCAAGAAAGCACTCAACACAACTTGGGAGGAATCATTGGAAGAAGAAGAAGACCAAGTCAACAACTTGGCATTCATGGCAAGACCAACAGAGTCCAAGTTCGAGTCTGAACCCGAAGCCGATAACGAGTCCGAGTCCAAGTTCGAGTCTGATTTCGGATCCCATACCGAGCTCCAATTCAAGACAAGCCACGAAACCATATCCGGTTCAAAAGAATCAATCAAGGTAAGTCGGTATTTAATTAACACCTTATATAATGCCATTAAATTTTTAGATAAGAAATTAGCTAAGTCTGAGTCTAAAGTCGGGTCATTGCTTAAGGAGGTTAAACTCCTCAAGCATGAGGCTACCCTAACCTCTTCAACTAGTCAAGTTGAAAAACTTGAGGAAAAGAATTCTCTTGAAAGGGCAAGTTCAAGAGCTTAGGAAATCGTTAGAAAGGTTCACATTGGGATCCAAGGGTCTTGGCCTACTTCTTGGATCACAAAGAGCCATGTACAACAAGGTCAGACTCGGGTTTAGAACCACGAATAGATCATACATGTCAATCGTAAATTGTAATAATAGAAGAATCCAAGCATGGGTCCCTAAGACCTTTTTAACATCACAATTAGGTTCAACTAAGTATTGGGTTCCAAAAGATCAAATCCATTATGTGGATAGACCATATCGATTCAATGATCTAGGGGGAGCCACTAAAATTGTGTGCTCAATTACTTGATTAATTTAGATTTGCATGCTTAGTTAGTTTTTATTTTGTTAATTTAGAACGGTTAGATGACTAATGGTTGATTCACCTTGACAACATAGTATTAGGATGCGGTGAGATGATAGTACGTTAGGGAAATGAAGTCTCGTGTATCCGAGTTAGATAAGGAATATCTAGCTTGGTGCACTTGGCTAAGTGGAACTAGCTGAAGCTACCTCACCACATCCTAAACTAGTTAGACCAAGACTTAACCCTAAAGAGAACTAAGTGTACAATTTCTTAAGTTGGCTTTGTCTAAGGAAGTGGTTGTTGTTCTGATCAAAGAAGGCCTCTGTGCCTCGCCACGACCTGGAACCCATCTTTAGAAAGGTTCACTTAACTAACTAAAGGTTAAATCCGAATCTAACCCAAGGTTAATTAATTTTAAAATAATTAAAATTAACTAAGTAAAATTGAAGTCATCTCACAAAACATATAAGGATAACATGATTGATTGTGTAGACACGGTGAGATGAATCTTAGGTTAAAAACTTCTAAATTGATTTAAAATTCCAATATCCGTTACAACTACTATATGTGTAGGATCAATGGATGTTGTACAGTGGGTGCTCCCGACATATGACTGGAGACCGACTGAAGTTTATGAAGCTTAGATTCATAAACCTAGGATCCGTAGCTTTCATAAACAACGGAAAACTCAAAATCATCGAATCAGGTGATATTGAGCTAAACTCGAATTTCATAATATACAAAGTCTTATTAATAGAAAATTTTGAATTCAATCTTTTAAGTGTTAGTCAATTTTGTGATACGAGTTATAAAGTTTTATTTTTACCAAATGAATGTTTAATTAAGAATAATGATTGCTCAAAAATCATACTTAAGGGAATTAGAAATAATAATATCTATACAATAAATTTACCCAACTCCTCAACTAAGTGTCTAATGACACAGCAAGAGGAATCATGGTTGTGGCACAGATGACTGGGCCACTCCCATATAAAACTTATACATAAACTAAGTCATAATGGTCCAGTTAGAGGTCTACCCAAACAAACCAAGTTAGAAAATAAAATTTGTGATGCACGTCAACAAGGGAAACAAATTAAAACTACACATAAAATAACTAATCAAGAAAGAACTAAAAATGTGCTTGAGCTCCTACACTTGGACCTATTTGACTCACATGGAGCCAAGTCACTAAACGGGAGTCAATATTGTTTAGTAATAGTAGATGACTATTCTAGGTTTACTTGGGTAAAATTTTTAAAACATAAAAATAAAACCTTAGATCAATTTACTAATTATGTAAACTAATAGAAAATGAAAAGAACTTAAGGATTAAAAGAATTAGATGTGATCATGGTGGAGAATTCGAAAATCATAAGTTTACCGAATTTTGTAATCAAAACGGATACCACCATGAATTCTCTTGCCCTAGGACCCCTCAATAAAATGGGTTAGTTGAACGGAAAAATAGAACCCTATAAGAGGCTGCTAGGACCATGTTGAACGAATATAATTTACCTAATAGGTTTTGGACATAAGCAGTCAATACTACTTGCTATGTCCAAAATAGAACTTTAATAGTTAAACGACACCTGAAAACTTTTTATGAAATATGCTATGAAAAATTACCCAACATTAAGTACTTTAGAGTCTTTAGATGTAGGGTACATATACTAAATACAAAAGATTACTTAGGAAAATTTACCTCTAAAATAACTACCAGTATATTTCTAGGATATTCAACCACTAGTAGAGCCTACAGGGTACATAACAATGAATCCTTAAAAATTAAAGAAACAATTAATGTAGTATTTGATGAAGAAAACAATCCTATGAAGTCTAAAGTAAACATTGAATTAAACAAAAAAGACTTAGGAAATGAAGTTAGACGTGAACCAAACCCACAAAATGAATCAAGCATAAACCCTAATCCAAATCAATCTAGAGTATAAATTAATCATCCAATTAACCAAGTGTTAGGTGATCGAAATCTAGGAGTTCAAACTAGGGCATCCTATAGAAATCTAAGTCAAATCTCACTTATATCTAAAATCGAACCCAAAACCATAGAACAAGCTCTTCTTGACCCAAATTGGATCATTGCCATGCAAGAAGAGTTAGCTCAATTCACTAGGAGTTAAGTTTGGGAATTAGTACCCCCACCTAAAGGAAAAACAATCATAGGAACAAGGTGGGTATTTCGGAATAAACTTGATGACAAAGGTGAAGTTATAAGCAATAAAGCTAGATTAGTAGCAAAAGGATTTAGTCAAGTAGAGGGGTTGAATTATGATGAAACATATGCACCCGTAGCTGATCGTGGTGACAAGTTCAAAGAATTCAAGGCTGATGTGGAGAAACGTCAAGGTAAAAGTATTAAGACACTACGATCTGATCGTGGTGGTGAGTACCTCTTGGGAGAGTTCAGGAATTACTTATCAGAGGTTGGGATTCAATCCCAATTGTCTGCACCTGGCACACCCCAATAGAATAGTGTAGCAGAGCGAAGGAATAAGACTCTTATGGAGATGGTTAGATCGATGATGAGTTATTCTGAGTTGCTAGATTCATTTTGGGGATATGCTCTAGATACGACAGTGTATATTCTGAACTTGGTACCATCTAAATCAGTGTCTTCTACTCCCATAGAATTGTGGACTGGGCGAAAGCCTAGTCTAAGACATATTTGGATTTGGGGGAGTCCAACACATGTGCTGAAGGCAGATGATGGTAAGTTGAAACCTCGTACAGAAGTACGCATATTCGTTGGCTATTCTAGAGGAACGAAAGGAGGTTTGTTTTATAGTCCTAGAGATCGAAGGGTGATCGTTAGCATGAATGCCAGATTTCTAGAGGAAGACTATGTGATGAACCACAAGCCCATGAGTAAGATTGTTTTGGAGGAATTGAAAGAGGAAGTCACTACTTCAGTACCACTGGTACAAGAGGATATACCACAAGTCACTGCACCGCGTGTCACAGAGGATACACAGGTGATACCTCGTCATAGTGGGAGGGTTGTGAGATAGCCTGATAGATTCATGTTCTTGGGAGAATCTTCTGATTTGGTCCCTGGCAAATATGAACCTGATCCCTGGACATATGACGAGGCAATCCAAGATAAAGACGTGGTATCTTGGCAAAGTGCAATGAATGCTGAGATTGAATCTATGGATTCAAATCAGGTCTGGGAGCTAGTAGAACCATCAAATGGTGTAAAAGCCATTGGATGCAAGTGGATCTACAAAAGAAAGAGAGGAATAGACGGGAAAGTTGAGACCTTCAAAGCGAGGCTTGTTGCGAAGGGGTATACTTAGAAAGAGGTCATCGATTATGAGGAGTCCTTTTCGTCGGTAGCCATGCTTAAGTCTATCCGGATTCTCTTATGTATTGCTGCTCATATGAATTTTGAGGTATGGAAGATGGATGTCAAGACAACATTCCTTAATGGAAGTCTTGAGGAAAACATCTATATGAAGCAACCAGAGGGATTCATTGCAAAGGGCAAAGAGCATCTTGTGTTCAAGCTTAATCGATCCATTTATGGATTGAAGCAAGATTTGAGATCTTGGAACATCCGCTTTGATGAGGTAATCCAGTCTTATGGATTTATTCAAAGTCCGGATGAGTCTTGTATATACAAGAGATTTGACGAAAATGTAGTGGTATTTCTTGTACTATACGTAGATGATATTTTGTTAATTGACAACAATGTCAAGGTGTTATCGGACGTAAGGGTATGGTTGTCCAAACAGTTTGATATGAAGGACTTGGGAGAAGTGGGACACATCCTTGGGATCAAGGTTATAAGGGATCGCAGGAAAAGGATGTTTTGCTTATCTCAATCTTCATACATAGACACCATTATGGATCGTTTTAGCATGCAAAACTCCAAGAAAGGTTTTCTACCTTTCAGGCATGGAGTTCCTTTATCTAAGGAGATGTGTCCTAGAACATCTGAGGAGATAGAGGAGATGAAGGCGGTTCCTTATGCTTCGGCAGTAGGAAGCCTCATGTATACTATGCTATGTACGAGACCGGATATTTGCTTTGCCATCGGTATGGTTAGCAGATATCAGAGTAATCCAGGACAGGGACATTGTATTGCGGTAAAACATATATTGAAGTATCTGAGAAGGACTAGGGATTATATGCTAGTTTACCAGACAGACCAATTACTCCCTATGGGTTACACAGATTCTGACTTCCAATCAGATAGGGATAACAGTAAGTCTACCTCAGGTTTTGTGTTTACTTTGGGAGGTGGAGCCATTGTATGGAGGAGTGTCAAGAAGAAATGCGTGGCGGACTCTACTATGGAAGCTGAGTATGTGGCGGGCTCTGAGGTGGCCAAAGAAGTTGTATGACTCAGGAACTTCTTGATGGACTTGGATGTGATTCCTGGTTTGCCCAAAACTATCACAATTTATTGTGATAATAGTGGTGCAGTTGCAAACTCGAAGGAACCACGAGCCCATAAGGCAAGTAAACACATAGAGTGCAAGTACCACCTGATACGAGAAATCGTAAAGAGAGGAGAAGTTGCTGTGGCCAAGATTGCATCGGAGGATAACCTGGCAGATCCTTTCACTAAGGCCCTTCCAATGAGAGCTTTTGATAGGCATGTGGAGGGAATGAGAATCAGATGTGTGGCAGTATAAGGACAGCATAGTCTTTTAGTATAAGTGGGAGATTGTTGGGATGTATACTGAAAAGTCTATCTTTTGTATGAACATCTTTATTTTGAAATAAGAATCACATGATCATTGTTTGCATATTTATGGTTATGCATTTTGTCTAATACATTACATTATAGATAACATGGTGTGTAGTGTCAAACGGGAGATTATGTTATCAATTCCTTGTAAAGTATAAGTAAAGGCTCACAACCGAGATGGTTTTGGACAAACCATTGGTATGGTTGTAGTGTGATTTGGTATTGGTTTGTCTTAACCATAGAATTACACTAGTACACTTTGTGTGTATTGAGCAGGACCGACTTAGAGGTGATTCCATTTATTGCTGACTACATAATCGAATCGGACCTCAAATATTATGTTGTACATGCTCTTAATCACGATATAATAACGGGCACATATACTTAGTATTCATTTCTTTGATTTACCAATGGGCGAGATTTATAGAGTAAATCGATAGGCTCGGTAAGTTGGAAAATGATATTATTTATATGGTGTGTCATTGATTATAGGAGGAAACAGTGTTCTATATATTAGGATGATGATGTCTCCTTGAGCAGCTCATAAGGTTCATCATGTAAACCCTGCAGGTGGACTTAGTCCAGCATGATGATAAGGTTGAGTGGTACTACTCATGGAGTTAGATGTTGATTAATTAATGGTTAGTAAATTAATTAATTGATGGACATTCGAGATCTTAAACATGGGGAGAAAATGTACAAATAATATATGGAACCCATATTAACTTATGGGGGTTGGTGAGGTAGATCAATGATAATCCTCTAGTGGAATGAATTATCATTAATGAATCGGACTTTATGTGGGCTTGATCCATTGGGTGGCCAAGATCCAACTCCTCCTCATGGTCCCTATTGTAGCCTATTAAAACCTCATGGAGTCTAGATCCGATGATGAAAAATGAAACTCTAGATCCGACGATGGATATTAGATCTCTAGATCCGACGGTGGAGATTAAATCATTAGATCCGACGATGGAGATTAAATATTTAGATCCGATGGTGGAGATTAAATCTCTAGGTCCGACGGTTGAGATTAAATCTCTAGATCCAACGGTTGAGATTAAATTCCTAGATCTGACGGTGGAGATTGAAGGAGGCTTAAGTCTAACTCTATAAATAAGGCTTAAGGGGGTGGGCGGCAACAACACAAGGGAGGCTAGGGTTTTGGAGGAGGCATTGGGTGGAAACACAAAGGTAAGTTTTTCCTTCTTCCTAGGGTTTTGGCCGGCGCCCATCTTCTCTATTTCTCTCCTTGGCCGGCATCCAATCTTCTTCCTCTCATCCTTGGCCGGTGGCAAGGGCTAGGGTCTCATTCCTTGGAGCTTTTGGCCGGTGCCCATACTCCTTGTTCTCTCCTTGGCTGGAGGAAATCACCAAGCAAGGTGGCTTGGTGGTCGGTTCTAGATAGGAGAAGAGTTTTGTTTCATTCTTCCTTTTGTTCAGAGCGAGCAAAGAAAGGAAGAACGTGATCTAGGAGGCTTCGACTTTTGGAAGATCGTCGCCTACATGACGTCCAAAAGGAGGAAGGACATACAATAGAAGATCGAGAGGTATAATGCTTGTTTATGTTTTTTTGTATTATGTCTATAATTATTTTCAATTATATGTGGGTAAATTTACTTGGACCCCCGAATACAAATGCAAAAACCGGCAATCCGTACATCGTCTATTCCCCCGCTATTCGAAGAAAAAGGTTGGTTACTTGAACAACAAGTTTGTTCAAGTGACCACTCTAATCTAATAGCACGACGATGGAACGGTAGCTTGGGTAATCCCTAATTGTCATGGATTAATTTTTTAATCCGGGGATGACGAAGGGATCACCATTAACAAGCAACCGAGTTGAAGTGGGAAGCGAAGTTTCCTACCTTCATATTTTTCCAAAATTTGTTGTAAAATTCGTCGCAAATACTCTTATTTTTGTAATGCAAGATCACTCCATGAAAGATATAAGATCACTCCAAGTGCTAAAACAACATTGTCATATGCCATTATGCATCAGATATTCAAGTGGTGCTGGAAAAATATGGTGTTGAAATTTTTCTAGCACCACCACGTGCTGGAAATAATTCCAGCACCACATTTTCCAACAAGTGGGGCTGGAAAAATGTGGTGCTGGAATTTTTCCAGAACCACCATGTGCTAGAAAAAATTCCAGTACCATATTTTTCAGTACAAACATAGCAGTTCTATAAATTAGCAGTTCTATGTACAAATATTTTTTTCATCAAATTATTAACTTGTTTTTTTTCATTCTGTAGGCTTATATTTTGAAGAAACATCGACCTCATCTCTTTCTTTTCTTGCTGAAGATTATGCACTATACTTTCGAGATGTTTAACAGTTTCATTTTTTTTCAACAGAAGCTCCAACTTTTGATGGTTTAACTCCAAAGCCCATTCCACGCACTCTACCTCGAGATTCCTTGCCAAATACAAGGCTAATTGCATCATCAACAAAGTTAGTTGTGTTTAAAGATTCGGAGGGGGGGGGCATTCTTCTATTTCTTTCTGCAAATAACAAGATACAACTTTTGTAAAATAATAAATTTAAGTAACTAGTGGTGTGTATGAAAACTTTTAGATATAATAACAAGAGATAATCTTATTACTATTTTATCTCCAATAGCTTGACTGATTGGTTGTCCATTTTTCTTCTTGTGACCTTGCAATTGTTGTACAGACAGAACTTGCTTTTTCCTTAAGTATGAGATAAGTATATAATTGTTAGGTACAAATAATAATGTTAATAAGTATATCTGCAAATCTTTTCATAATAATTAATGAGAAATAATAATACTTACCATCATACTAGCAAATCGCGCATAACCTCTCCGGCTTTTCGTGTGAATGTGTTCTTGATTTTCTCTCATTGTTCTAAATTTTACACTCTTTTCCTGAGAATAAAAATAATTGAAACATATTCATATATAATTGATTATCTATTTGAATCTACAAAATATACCCAATACGACAATCATAAGAATATTTCTAATGCATCAAAATCCATTACAAGTAAGACTTTTTCAATTAATACTTACTTGAAATTCAGCTGATAGTGTTCTCTTTACAAACATTTTTCACTGTTGTTGATCCAAAAATTTAGGCTTCAAAATATTAAGATTTCGTGATGCTACTTGACCAGTATTAGCTTCTCGTACAAGTATTTGCAGTTTAGACTTCCTATCACGCCACAACTTAGCCAATTTTAGAAAGATTATTTTTTTTCACACTCCTCGATATTATAATTCACCTGTACATTAAGAAGCACCAAATTACATATACTTTTATTTATTATAGAATAGAACTTGATAAATTTAGTAACTCGAGATACTACCTGAAGACAACTCCACATCCTGTTTTTCACTTCTTCGGTTACATCATTCCATTCATCTAATGTATATGACACAAATTCCTTTACCATGCAACCAAAAAAAGAAGCGTACTTTATAGAATTAACCTCAATCGGCTATTCAAATTCATTACGCTCCAACTCTTTGGGCTTTTGTCGACCACTAGCTAATTTCAACTTTGATGGACCTCGTCCCTTTTTATTATCAATGTTGTCTTCATCAATTGGCTCTTTGCCATGCAAATCCTCTGATGAATTAGGTGAAGTGTTAGAGTCCACTCCAGATAGCCTCTTCGGTATATTATCCTACAAAATAGCATAAAGAATACTTTACTATAGTAAACAAAGATTTTAAAAAAATACACTATCACCTGAATTTCATCTACAGATGCTTTGCTGCGTCTTTTTCTCATTTTTTGCATCTTTTCAATTGGCTCTTTACCTTCTCATAAACAATATCACATGATACATTGTTGAAAATGAATAAGTAGAAAATAAATAAGAGAAGTATAAAATCTACACTTGAAAAGTGAAGTCATGAAGTCATGGATTGTAATGTCTAGATAGCGATGTTGACTGCTATCCTCGTAATAAGCATACATAAATATTGTAAGAAACTATAGGAAATCTAATAGGATTGGTATCAAATGCAGGGAATTGGTGTTGAGGAATTGGTGACCGCTAGAGGGGGTGAATAGCATTTTGGATGCGTTGATGGAATTCGTTCACGATTGCGTCTACAAATCGTGTTAGTGTGCAGCAGAATAATAATAATAAAAACAATACACGAGACACAATAACAAACACTACACAAGATATAATGTGGTTCAGAACCGAACAGTTCCTACTCCACGGATCGAGCTCTAAAGAGCTCTAGCGATGCCACAAACACCACTAAACAATAAACTCCTTCTCGACAACATGTCGGAGGTGGAGAAACCTCGTACAATAACTCTTACAATAGTAAGAAATAAATACAAGCAAGATACAATAATAAAATGCAATTACAAGTAAAGAAAACAACTTTACAAGAGCTATAGGATTGCTTGCTTGTTGATTGCTTGAACCGTGTTTGAAGACCTTAATTTGCACAAGCAAATCGTCTCAAAAATGCCCAAAAAATCGTTGCCAAAATCCCTCTTCCGAGCTGCTTTTATAACCTACAATCGGGCTGGATTTTCGCCTATCAGTCGAATGCTTGGGACCATCAGTCGACTGATGCCACTGTTGTCGTGAGCCAACGGTTACATCCACGCTAGAAAAATCCAACGGATACACCATCAGTCGATTGACCAAACCCATCAGTCGACTGATGTCTCAACCAGTCGAGTGGTCAGGCCGATCACTTGACTGGAGAACATTCTGTGCCTGAAATTCCGGCCATTAGTCGACTGATCACCTTGATCACCGATCGTTGTGCCGCATGACCGCCCACCTGCAATGATCGCTAGGACACTTCGACTCATGGTGCCAGTCGGCTGATACACATCAAACATGAGGTTTTAACCTCAAACATGAGGTTTAACCCAAGTATGGTGCCCCCATACTTGCTAGACCACCCGTATCCTAGACCTAAGCCTTCTAGCCACCTCCGTTAGCCTCGCGCCTATCAGATCCCTCTAAGTCATCCATGACTTGTTCATCCATATGCTAGCCTTCAGGTGCATCCATCGACTTTGTCATGCTAACGGTGTCTACATCGCCAAGGCACATTGGACTTACACTGCCAAGACTCTGCTTGGACTTTACGCTGCCAACCATTGGACTTATATTGCCAAGACTCCCGCTTGAACTTTACGCTGCCAACCATTGAACTTATGCTGCCAAGACTCTAGCCTGGACTTTATGCTACCAATATCAAACTCCTTGGACTTCTCAAATGCCAAGACTCAAGCTTGGACTTTCCCTTGCCAACCCATGTTGGACTTTCCATGTCAAGACCCATGCTTGGACTTTTCCTTGCCAAGACCCATGCTTGGACTTTACATGCCAAGTACTCAAGACTTGGACTTTCCATGACATGGTCAACCCCAGTCAACCATCAAAATCTCCCTCGAGTCAAACTCGAGTCCAATCAATCATGACCCAAGTCGATTGCACCGACAATCTCCCCAAAACATTATCAGACATCAATGTCAAACATCAATGTCAAACCTTCATGTCAAACATCAAAATATCGCTCGAGTCAAACTCGAGTCTGATCAATCGTGACCTGGGTCGATTGCACCAACAATCTCCCCCTTTTTTATGTTTGACAAAAGCACATACCTTTGAGTTAGAACACTAACTCAAATCTTCTTACCAATTATCCCAAATTGGTAATCCCATAAATTCTCCCAAACATTCTCCCCAAACATTCTCCCCCTTTTTGACTAACATCAAAAAGGTTTTCTCCAAGGAGCTCAATGTCTCATGTCCCAATGAGATCTTATAATCTCTCCCTTGGTCCAAAAATACCTAGGATGCCTACAATCTTCCTAGTGATAAGTTCCATATCACTCAAGAGAGACAATCCTACAAACTCTCCCAATTTTCAAATTGGGTATCTCAAAATTCCCATTTCCCCCTTATGAGGAAAAATACCATCCATCATCCCATGATGGATACCTCCCCCTAAAGGCTTGCTCCCCCTTGACCATTGCACCAACAATGTCCTTGGGAAGTCCCTAAGCCAATAGGAACTCTAAAACATCAAAATTAAGGTCCAAAGTTCAATATAGAACTCTCCCATACCTTAAATTTGATACATCACCCTAGCAACTCTCCTAATCCATATCAAATAGATTTTCACCCTTTATAATGCTTCTCAAATCATATTCTAGGGTTAGGACTAGTTAAAAAACTTTACCATATCTGAAAATGGGCTAAACAACCTTGTTTTTTCCGAAATCACTGTGATCGACTTTATCGTGCAATGATCATTGGTACATCACGATCGCCACCAAGGCGATCGATAACTAAAAATTTCGATTTTCAATTATTAGAAATGAGATTCGAAAAAACATAAGTAATTCTATGTATATCGAAAAATCATGAAAATTCATACATATATTACTTATAAGCAATACAATGGGTGAAAAATGTTAGAAAAATATTTTACCCATAAAATAGTGAAATTTATACAAAGTTCAAAAATGAAGAAAAACTTCAATGTTTTAGCTCACTTTGTATCAACTTCATCAACGGTGATTGCTATCAAAAGATAGACTTCACCAAAGTTTTCTAAAATGATTTTAAAATAGTTTTAAAACCTTATATTGGATCATATTCTTTGGGCTTAATGTACATGACTTGTACAAAAGCTTTCCTAATGATCGATTAATAATATAAGATGAGTTTTAGTTCATCTAGATGCAAAAACTATGCACCTTGAACTCAACTCATATCCTATCATCTCACATGTATCTAAGGTGTAAGAATACACATACATGTCAATGTAATGTGAGATGTGGGTTTTGTTCTCCTAATCTAGGGCCTCATTGATATGAGCAAAACATATAGGGTTTTAGGAGTAGTTTTTGTTCACATCTCATTTCATTTTGTGTTAGTTTCATGCATATGTTACTCTATTTTGCAAGCATTTCTTATTTTCTAGTTCGGAGGTCTGTTCGTTATACTTTTGTGTGTAGGTTAGCATTTCGAGTGAAAAAGATGCATTTTCAGAGCAAAAGAAGGACATTTCGCAGCTAGACATAGAGTGAGACATGACCAGGGCGTGTGGATTCACACGACCATGTCCAATGGGCGAGATCATCACCCCAGGGCCGCACACGGCCTGGCCGTATGGAAACACACGGTCGTGTTGTGGCCCGACAGATTTGCCCGACTAGGGCTTTTTTCAAATTTTGCAGCGGTCCGAGGCGATGTCTATATAAGGATGGCTTCGCCCAAACCCTAGGGAGGAGGCATGATGGCTAGGACGACACGCCGAAGCCCTAAAAAGCTTCGATAACTCGCAACGAGGAGGAGGAACGCCGCCGGAGGTCCACGCCTTGCACTTCAACGCCGGAGAGAAGACCATGAAAGCATTGTAAATCTTTGTTCATGAATTTTATTCCTTATGTATTCGAACATAGACATGCTTTGTGATTCTTCCTCCATATACATGTGTAGGATATTTGAAGCCGCTAGAGGGGGGGGGGTGAATAGCGTAGTGTTCGTTCGTAGTTGGAATTCGATCGTGGTTGTCTCTACAATTTCGTTAGTACGTAGCGGAAATAGAAATAATACAATAACGAAATACGACAAAAACAACAAGAACACGAGTATGTAACGTGGTTCGGAACCGCACGGTTCCTACTCCACGGATCGAGCTCTACGAGCTCTAGTGATGCACACGCAACCACTAATAAACACTCCTTCTCGGAACAATCCGGAGGCGGAGAAACCTCGTACAAGATGATTACAACAATAATCAAATAGATACAAGCAAATACAATAATGAAATACAAATGCAAGTAAAGGAAAACACTTTACAAGAGCTTTTGATTGCTTGATCTTTGATTGCCTTGAACTAGCTTTGAAGGACTGGAAAGGACCAACTTTCCCCTTCAATTTCGTCCAAGAAAATCGCTTAATTTTCCTCCATCACGAGCTCCTTATATAGCTTCAACCTGTGCTGGAAAAAGTTGATCAGTCGACTGATCGAGACCATCAGTCGACTGATGCCACTGTTGTCGTGAGACAATGGCTAGATCCACACTGGATAAGTCCAACGGATCTACCATCAGTCGACTGATCATATCCATCAGTCGACTGATGGAGTCCTCACTCGACCAGTCGAGTCTCGACTCCATTCTGTGGCTGAATTCCTGAACACTAGTCGACTGATTACACGATCGATCCGATCGCTGAGCCATCGATCATTGCCCACCTATGGCGGTCCAACGCTAAACCACTTCATGATCAAACCCTAGTTGACTCGGGCGGTCCGACCGCCACATGGCACGGGCGCACACCTCAAACATGAGGTTTTAGCCCAAGTATGGTTCCCCCATACTTGCTAGACCACCCTTAGCCTAGACCTAAGCCTTCTAGCCACCTCCATCGGCCTCACGCCTCTCGGATCCCTCCAAGTCATCCATGACTTGTTCATCCATCGCGCTAGCCTCTAGGTGCTTCCATCGACTATGTCATGCTAACAGTGTCTACACCGTCAAGGCACATTGGACTTACGCCGCCAAGACTCCGCTTGGACTTTACGCCGCCAACCATTGGACTTATGCTGCCAAGACTCCCGCTTGGACTTTACGCCGCCAATATCAAACCCCTTGGACTTTCCAAATGGCAAGACTCAAGCTTGGACTTTCGCTTGCCAACCCATGTTGGACTTTCCATGACAAGTACTCAAGACTTGGACTTTACCTTGCCAAGACCCATGCTTGGACTTTCCATTGCCAAGACCCATGCTTGGACTTTCCAAATGCCAAGTGTACTCAAGACTTGACTTTACCATGATAATTACATTGTCATATGTTTTTGTCGAACATCAAAACATCACTCGGGTCAAACTCGAGTCCTGGTCAATCGAGACCTAGGCCGATTGCACCAACAATCTCCCTCTTTTTGATGTTTGACAAAAACCAAACAAAAACATTGAGTTAGAACACTAACTCAAATCCCTTACCAATTATCCCAAATTGGTAATCTTAAACATTCTCCAAATGTTCTCCCCCAAACATTCTCCCCCTTTTTGACTAACATCAAAAAGGTTTTCTCTCCAAGGAGGTCAATGTCTCATGTCCCAATGAGATTTTACAATCTCCCCCTTGGTCCAAAATACCTAGGATGCCTACCATCTTCCTACTGATAAGTCTCATATCACTCAAGAGAGGCAATCCTATTCACTCTCCCAATTTCAAAATTGGGTCTCTCAAAAGGCCCATCAATTTCCCAATTGATGATACTCTCCCAATAACTTCTCCTCTTTAAGGAGAAAAACACATCCATCATTCCAAGATGGATACCTCCCCCTAAAGGCTTACTCCCCCTTGACCATTGCACCAACAATGTCCTTGGGAAGTCTCTAAGCCCATAGGAACTCTAAACCATCAAAATTAAGATTAGAAATTCAACATTGAACTTTCCAACACCTTAAAATTGATACAAACTGTAAACACCTCTCCTAATCCATATCCAATGGATTTTCACCCTTTATAATGCTTCTCAAAGCATATCCTAGGGTTAACAGTGGTTAGGGACCTTAACCGCAGCTGAACACGGGCTAATCAAACCCAGTTTTCTCGAAATCAGCCTTGGCGATCGACTACAGGCTACGATCATGACTCATCACGATCAGCCACTTAGGGCTCGATCGATAATCAAATTCTCAATTTCAATTATCGTAATTGAATTTCAAAAAATCATAAATAATTATACGTATATCAAAGAATCACGAAATTTGGTACGTATAATACCTATGACCAATACAATGGGTGAAAAATATTTGAAAATTATTTTACCCATAAAATAGTGAAATTGGCACAAAGTTCAAAACCATTGAAATTTTCAATGTTTTGGCCTTACTTTGTATCAACTTCATCAATGGTGATTACTATCAAAAGATAGACTTCACCAAGGTTTTTCAAAAAGATTTTAAAATGTTTTCAAAACTCTATTTTGGATCATATCCCTTGGGCTCTAAGTACATGACTTGTACACAAGCTTTCCCAATGATCCACAAGTTGGTTAAAGATGAGTTTTAGTTCATCTAGATGCAAAGACTATGCACCTTGAACTTAACTCATATCCTAGCATCTCACATGTATCTAAGGTGTATAAATACACATACATGTCAATTGGATGTGAGATGTGGGTTTTGGTTCATTTAATCTAGGGTTTCATGCATTTTCTAAGGCAACCCTACTTGATTCCCTTATAAATGGGACTCCAAGTCATGCCATAGTCCTTAAATCAATTTTCAATCAAGTTAATGCATGAATGTATGATCATGGCATAAATAATAGCATTATTAAAACATGGCCAATGATCATGATGTCATGGCATATGATAAAATCTAAAAACACATGACATTTAAAACCTTAATCTTAAAACATGAACATGACATATAAAATGATTAAAAGTAAGCATGATGTCATGGCATGTTATATGGAAAACAAAGCATGGCATATAAAATATATAGGTATAATAATACCTAAATTTTAATATTAATTTCCATTTGATATAATTAATCATATTTTGCCATATTTCTACTTTTCTCCCAAGTGTGCCAAAAACCCAAAATGGCACACCAACCTCTAAACCTAAATTGTGCCAATTTGATCATTTTATCAAACTTCTCAAATAATATTGGCACATCCTAAAATCTTTTAGGATTAAAATTTAAATCTATTTCCAAGGTAACTATAACCTTGAAAATAACCTAAAGTGCCACCTTTGCCATGGTTGAGTTAACTACCCATCCAATCAAGGTTGGCACATCCTAACCCCATCTAGCGTGATTCAATCACGCTCTTAGGAACCCAAAACCTATTTGAGCTCCTAGGGTTAATTAGATATTCCTTAGGGATAACCTCCCTAGATACCTTCCCAATGACCCTCCTAGGCTTATTAGCCTTGGTCATTTGGGTCTTACCTAGGTTGACTCTAGGGGTAACTCCCCTTGCAACCTTCTTAGTGGCCACCCTAGGTTTCCTAGAAACCCTAGCCACTAGACACAACCTTTGGTCAACCTTAGGGATGACTTCCCTATTGACCTTGGTCTTCCTAGACCTAGTTTGTGTCCCATAATCAAATGGAACACTATGGTAAACCACCTTAGGCTTAGGTTTGTGACCCAAACCTTGCTTGCCCTTGGTTGACTTTTGACTCTTAGGTCCTAAGTATTGACTTTGAGATTTGGACCTAGACTTTTGATCATTTGACCCTTTAAATTGGTTTTGTATATTCCTAAGAGTCTTTTCTAGTTTCTCAAGCCTTGACCTCAAGGCTTGGTTCTCTAATTCTAATTGCCCAATTTTAGAATTTTGATTTAAATCTTGGGCATTGGACTTCTTAGGCATATGCCTAGTCCATTTTGGATTGAAACCTAGGTGCTCTTGCACCTTTCTAATGGTCTCCCTAGGTAAAATTTTTCTAGAGTTATTTAACCTAGGTTTGTCCTTAGATAAGTTGTTTTTAGGGACATTAGTCCCAAATTTCTCCTTACTCCTAAGGTTGACCTTCTTAGCTCCTAAGAAATATTCTCTATTTCTAGCATGCTCTTTTTGATAAATAGCAAGATTGCTAAAATTATTTCTAGCATGCTTTTGACTATAAGAATTAGAAAGAGCATTACTAAAATATACCTTAGGGTTAGCCTTAGCTCTCCCTACTTGTGTAGCTCCTTCTTGCCCCTTCTTCTTCCCTCTTAGGCATTGACTCCGGTAATGTCCCGGTAGCCGGCATTTGAAGCAAATGACTTGTTCTTTGCTCTTTTGCATTGAGGGACTGTCATCCTTGACCTTTGGAGCCGGTGGAGCTTTCCTAATCTTCTTTGGGCACTTGCTCTTATAGTGCCCGATTTCCCTACACTCAAAACATATTATATGCATTTTATTATTAACACATATGTTTGATTTACCTAGGTTAATGGAGACGGGAATTGGACTTTGGGCTTCTTCATCTTGACCGGATGTTGAAGCTTCTTCTTGATGTTTCGGTGTGGAAGTTCTCTCCTTCCCCTTAATCCTTGAGGTGGATGCTTCTTCCACTTCCTCCACCTCTTCTGATCCGGATGTTGATTCTCTATCAACCTCCGAATCCTCACTTCCTTGTGAGGATGATGCATTAGCCTCTTCGATCTCTTCCTCTTGGACCGTTGATGGGCTATCATGAAGCTTGGCTACTTGGCTCCATAGCTCGTTTGCATCTACATAATTACCTAACATACACAAGATATTGTTAGGTATTAAATCAATTAAAAACCTCATTACCTTCTCATTTTTCTCGAAGGCTTGAACTTGTTCTTCGGTCCATCTCTTTTTCTTGAGGAATCCACCTTTTGGTCCTCTTGGATAGCTATATCCTTCCATTAAAATAGACCATTCTTCGAAATCCCTCATCATTAGGAAGTCCTCAATTCTCGCCTTCCATTGTCTAAATCCTTCTTGTCCATAGCAGGAATAGAAAATTGGGGTGTTGATATCCCATCCCAATGGTTCTTCCATCTTAACCCTCTAGCTTCTTTGTCTTAGCTCCCGGCGGTTAGTCCGTAGAAGAGCCCCAGGCTCTGATACCAATTGTAGGATATTTGAAGCCGCTAGAGGGGGGGGGTGAATAGCATAGTGTTCGTTCGTAGTTGGAATTCAATCGTGGTTGTCTCTACAATTTCGTTAGTACGTAGCGGAAATAGAAATAATACAATAACGAAATACGACAAACACAACAAGAACACGAGTATGTAACGTGGTTTGGAACCGCACGGTTCCTACTCCACGGATCGAGCTCTACGAGCTCTAGTGATGCACACGCAACCACTAATAAACACTCCTTCTCGGAACAATCCGGAGATGGAGAAATCTCGTACAAGATGATTACAACAATAATCAAATAGATACAAGAAAATACGATAATGAAATACAAATGCAAGTAAAGGAAAACACTTTACAAGAGCTTTTGATTGCTTGATCTTTGATTGCCTTGAACTAGCTTTGAAGGATTGGAAAGCACCAACTTTCCCCTTCAATTTCGCCCAAGAAAATCGCTTAATTTTCCTCCATCATGAGATCCTTATATAACTTCAACCTGTGCTAGAAAAAGTCAATCAGTCGATTGATCGGGACCATCAGTCGACTGATGCCACTGTTGTCGTGAGATAATAGCTAGATCCACGCTGGATAAGTCCAACGGATCTACCATCAGTCGACTGATCATACCCATCAGTCGACTGATGGAGCCCTCACTCGACCAGTCGAGTCTCAACTCCATTCTATGGCCGACTCGCACCGACCGACCGATCACACGATCACGATCGCTGAGCCATCACCATCGCCCACCTCTTGCGTGATCGCTAGGCCACTTCCCGTAGTCAAACCCTAGTTGACTTGGGCCAGTCGACTGCCACATGGCACCAGTCGACTGGCACACCTCAAACATGAGGTTTTAGCCCAAGTATGGTTCCCCTATACTTGCTAGACCACCCTTAGCCTAGACCTAAGCCTTCTAGCCACCTCCATCGGCCTCACACCTCTCGGATCCCTCCAAGTCATCCATGACTTGTTCATCCATCGCGCTAGCCTCCAGGTGCTTCCATCGGCTATTTCATGCTAACAGTGTCTACACCGCCAAGGCACATTGTACTTACGCCGCCAAGACTCCGCTTGGACTTTACGCCGCCAACCATTGGACTTATGATGCCAAGACTCCCGCTTGGACTTTATGCCTCCAATATCAAACCCCTTGGACTTTCCAAATGCTAAGACTCAAGCTTGGACTTTCCCTTGCCAACCCATGTTGGACTTTCCATGCCAAGTACTCAAGACTTGGACTTTACCTTGCCAAGACCCATGCTTGGACTTTCCAAATGCCAAGTGTACTCAAGACTTGGACTTTCCCATGAAAATTACATTGTTATATGTTTTTGTCGAACATCAAAACATCACTCGAGTCAAACTCGAGTCCTGGTCAATCGAGACCTGGGTCGATTGCACCAACAACATGGAGTAGTACTTTCGATTCTAGGATTACGGAGTAGCTTGTGTACACATACAATGTTGGTCCGTGTTAAATTCTGCCTATGAGTTTGACTTGACAATTGGTAGTTGTTTTTACTATAATAAATGCGTGTTTGGTTTTCTATCTGCTGTGTTTAGGCGATTCGAGGGGTGACAACCCTCATATCTAAGATTTAGGGGATTTTATATAAGGAACCTAGGGGTAAACCTGATCTCCTGTAACTGTGGGTAGAGGGGTGCAGTGGAATCGGAAACGGTTCACCGTAGGGATTAATTTGGCATCCTCGTACCGTCTATCCCATCCTTTTAGGCGGAGATAGCTCCCAAAAGATACAACGACTTTGCGGGAGAGTGTATGATGTCCCTTCTACAAAATCATAGCTAAATGTCTAGACAATGCCAATTGACAACATTGTTTTGTGATGCACAAGTGAAACTGAAGTCCTAGAATCACCTTTGAATACCTCGGCACACTCCTTTCCTCCTCCATGTGACACCGTATAGAGTTAAGTTCACTGACATCCCTAACCAATCGAAACCTCTTAGAGTTACATCCGAACAATTACAACCACTGAGTATATTGGTATTCGAATCCCAGTCCCTATGGGATCGATAATCTTTATTACTTGACGATATCCGTGCACTTGCGGGCGTTGAGCACGAGCGCACGCTTTGAGTCCTCGACAGTCTCCGTCGCGAGATTTGAGATCGTGTTCGTGCGCATCAAGTTTTTAGCGCCGTTGTCGGGGACTGAACGATTCGATATCAAATCGAACAGTGGTAAATTGGATCGGACTTAGGCTAGATTTATTTTCTTGTTTTATTTTAGTTATTTTATATTCAATTTTCAGTTTTGATTAATTACATCTATCTTTCTTTCAGTTTTTAGTTTTTTTAGTGCTTCAGTTTAATATCTAAAAAAAAAAGTAGACTCTTGCCAAGCCACTGCTATTCCTTTCCTTACCTATAATTTCCTGTGTATAATGATGCATGCTTTTACTCATGATTATGATCAAGTTAATGCTGTGAGTTTTGGTAACATTTATTGTGAGCATTGTGGTGAAACATGGCATACCATAAACGATTGTCCTGATATTTTCAAACCTTTTCAATTTGAACAAGAAGATGTCACCTACAATTACAACCAGTGGCCACAAGATGATTTCTATTCATATAGTTATGACCCTGGGTACTTAAACCCTCAATATTGTCTGCCTAAATCCCAACTTGAGCAGATGATGGAAGATTTCATTCGAACAGAACAAGCGACGAACGATGAATTCCGACGGCGACATTCACAGACAAAGACTCAATATTGTTTCCCAAGTGAGAATGTGAGCTATGAATCACCACGTGAATTTTATCCAGAATCGAGTCCCCACTTAGAAGCCTTGCTAGTCAAGTCTACTAGGGAATGCAAGGAGCATAGTCTACAATTCGCAAAAGAAACCAAACGACTAGAAGGTGCCTTCGATGACTGGAATACACCTAATATGGGAGAGACTCACTTTGAGCAAATGGATGAGGAAGATGTAGATGACATAGGAAGTAAAGAAGGGCAATCCATTCAATCACCACTTGAAGAAGAACTTGAGGATTATTTAATTGATACTTTAATCGAGGAGTGCATTACTTCAATCAAAACACCTCCTAACCTCAAGGATCTAGAAGAGCCTACCTTAACCCTCACTGAAACTTTAGTTACTAGTAACAAAACCCTTTTGGTGATTGATAATGATAAAATTTCATTCGACATAATAGAATCTACTAATCAATCTTTTGGTGAGGATGTCTATGGTGAGTTAAATTATTTACAACATTTAGAATATAATGATCAAACTATTGATGATTTGTTGAGACTAAGCATGTTAAACCTCGAGTCAAGGAAAGTAGCGCCCAAGTATCTTGCCCCTCCACGAGGAAGATTTAAAAGATATAGTAATGGAGGACCAAAAGGTAAGAAGCGAAAGGTGAGAAAGTATCTGGCCCCTCCATGAGCAAGATTTAAGGGATATAGCGATGGGGGACAATAAGGCAAGAGGTGTAAGGTGAGCAAATATCTTGCTCCCCCACGAGGAAGATTCAAACACATCGAATGAAACGTAGGAATAAGGTTGAGCTAAAATACCTTAAACAAAGCGCTTCTTGGGAGGCAACCCAAGTTTAGTTTTAGATTTCCCTTTTTGATTGCATTGCATGCATTTGTTTGGTTTTAGTTTTGATTTCCACCCCATTTAGAGTTAGGACTAGAAAAGAACTTTGCTAGGCAAAAATAAAATCCATATTAGCATACACGGCGAAGTGCATGAGAAAATTTGGACCATGGTGCATAAATGGACGAAAAAGGGGGATACACGGCCTGGCCGTGTGTTTTCCCATGACCGTGCCCGACCGACCCGAGGCACACACGGCTGAGCCGTGTGTTTTCACATGGCTGTGGGGTGCGAGGTTAAAAGGGGGGAGCCGTGTGTTTTCACCCCATTTGTACCGTGTGCTTCGAAAGTTCTTGCCCTAGCCGTGTGATTTCGTCTTCCCCACCATTTAGAAGCATTTTTAACTTCTAAGGAAGTCAAAAGAAGCAAGGATGAGGAGGACCATGCATGTAGCACCCCTCAAGCTCCGAAGGAGGGTAACGCTCTACCCACTCTTCTTTTTCGCAATAATGAACAAAAAGATAGATATAATATGCTCTCTACTCGTAAACTTACTGCTACTAGGTACTTAGATGAAGATTTGCTAGAGTCTTTAGGGTTGTTGGGTGATATGCAAGCCCTATTTGCAAAAATGGGGTGGGAAGAGATTATGGGAATAAGGCACCTAACCTACCCTAGGATAGTTCTAGAATTTTTGAGTTCGTTAGAGGCGGAAATTTTAACGGGTAGAGAGAGCGAGGAGGGTAGGATAACTTTTAGGCTTTTTAAGATTGAGCATGAGTGGACCCTTCACCAATGGAACTCATGCTTTGGCTTGCCAAGTGGGGGAGAGAGAAGAACCCCTATTGGGTTCAACTCTCGGGAATGTTGGACCGAGTTGACGGGAGAGCATGCTTATGACCCATCTAGGGCCAAAGCGTCGCGCCTCCAAAACCCCGTCTTTCGATACCTCCACCGCATCATGGCCAATATTATATTTGGTCGTGGGGAGAGTGATGGTGTAGTTAGAGCTAGCGATCTACTTTGCCTATGGGATATGCTAAAAAAAAGGAGTAGTAACGATGTAGGGTCCCATTTCATCAGACACTTAGTGAAGATGAGCAAAGCAGCACGTGGAGAGATCAATGTGGGAGGCCTACTTACCCACATTTGCCATAGGATGGGGTACGATTACACAACATTAGAGAGTATAGAGGGGAGCCCTAGGATCGACCTAGGAGTGTGCATGGCCATAAAAATGATTGTAAGAGAAGGAGACTCCTTATGCTTTGTAAGGAAAAATCTGACGACCCTTAGGCTCCCCGACCCGGATCGTACCACCATCACTATATGTGCCAACTAGCGCTTGGACCTGATAGTGGAGTCCCCTCCACATGAGGGACCATCCACATCGGCGCCCATATCTCCACCTTTATATCACTCTCTCTCTAGTCCACACATGCATAGGATCCCACCTAGTCCACGTCGACATGAGCATGCACTTGCACCACCACCTTTTTCCACTTTTGAGCAGGATGCAGGTACGTCGACCTATGATTTGTCAGAGTTCTGATCGTGCCTCGACAATATTTACACTGAGCAGCAGATGCAGAGGCAGCAATGGGAGGAGCAAAGCGCCTACCAGTAGGCGGAGTTCTAGGGATTCCGGGAACATTTCCAACGGGATGAGGAGTTCTACGACGAGGCCCGCATACACTTCCAGGAGGAGGCTGTTCATCGCCAGGATGAGGCCGCCTACCGCAGAGAGATGCGGCAGTACATGCATGCCCAGTAGGCGCAGTGGGCTAGAGAGGAGGAGCACCGAGCAACCGCTGCATCCACTAGCTCCCAGATCGACCACATGTACATGTGGCATCAACGACTCAGCGGCAGGTTCTCCCAGGATCCAGAGATGCCTAGGCTCCCAGACTTTCCACCTCGTCCACCATATTAGAGGTATATTTTCATTTAAGTCTTGGGGGAGACCCCAAAGTTTGTTTTTGTTTTGTTTCCTAGCAGTAGTTTCTTTTCTGGTATTTTCATTTATTCATGCATGAGTTGTTGAGTTTCTTTTAGTACTTAATTTTTGTTATCTGTAAAGCTACCTCAGTAGTATTTTTGAAAGTTGCTTGCATGAGTTGTTCCCATAGGTAGCTTAACTTCATTTATCTTGTGGTATTTTATTTTATTCGATCTATTGAATGTTCTAGACTTACACTGGTTAGCTTTATTTTTGCACTTACACATGTCGAACATCCTGAAAGGGAGAATCTAGTACATACCTAGTTATGATTCACCTCAGTAGTCTAGTACTTTGGAATCCATAGGTGACTCTAGGTTTAACATTTTAGTTACTGGAGATGCTCGGATTGTGTAAGCCCATTTGGAAAAATCAAAATCCTAGTGAGCCAAAAAAAATAAAAGAGAGAAAAGAAAAAGAGAAATAAAAGAAAAAGAGAAAAAAGAAATGAAAAAAAAAGAGAAAAAAAAAGATTATGAGGGATAAAAAATAGTTGTTGTGGGTGGAATTGACTAGGTGCCCCTTTGAGACCGAGTTAGGTTACTGGGGAAACACCTACCAATTTCTCCCAATACCGAGCACGCCTTTGAGACTTTATGCTAAATCTAGGGAGCCCTCGCTTTGGGCAGGTAAGTGCCTAGGAGCCGAAAACCTTAGGAAAGCTATGGGGTGATGACTTAACTCACCATGGAACAGGCATCCCCTAAGAATGGTTCCCTTAGCACGAGCACGAGGAGCTAACTTAGTGAATTTCTAGAACATATTTATTTTGCTTTGATTGCAAATACCACTTGATAAATTTAGCTAATATGCTAATTATGGAACAATATCTTTTTAAAAAAAAAATTTCTGCACTGAGGTTTGCTTGAGGACAAGCAAAGATTTAAGTCTGGGGGAAGTGATGTGAGCAAAACATATAGGGTTTTAGGAGTAGTTTTCGCTCACATCTCACTTTATTTTGTGTTAGTTTCATGCATATGTTACTCTATTTTGCAAGCATTTCCTATTTTCTTGTTCGGAGGTCTGCTCATTGTACTTTTGTGTGCAGGTTAGTATTTCGGGTGAAAAAGATGCATTTTCGGAGCAAAAGAAGGACATTTCGCAGTTAGACGCAGAGTGGGACATGACCAGGGCATGTGGATTCACACGACCGTGTCCAATGGGCGAGATTAGCACCCCAGGGCTGCACACGGCCTGGCCATGTGGAAACACACAGTCGTGTGGCGGCCCGACAAATTTGCATGACTAGGGCTTTTTTCGGATTTTGCAGCGGTCCGAGGCGATGTCTATATAAGGATGGCTCCGCCCAAATCCTAGGGAGGAGGCACGACGGCTAGGACGACACGCCGAAGCCCTAAAAAGCTTCGATAACTCACAACGGGAGGAGGAACACCGTCGGAGGTCCACGCCTTACACTTCAATGCTGGAGAGAAGACCACGAAAGCATTGTAAATCTTTGTTCCTGCGTTTTATTCCTTATGTATTCGAACATAGACATGCTTTGTGATTCTTCCTCCATATACATGAAGTAGTACTTTCAATTCTAGGATTAGGGAGTAGCTTGTGTACACATATAATGTTGGTTCGTGTTAAATTCTGCCTATGAGTTTGACTTGACAATTGGTAATTGTTTTTACTATAATCTATGCGTGTTTGGTTTTCTATCTGCTGTGCTTAGGCGATACGAGGGGTGACAACCCTCGTATCTAAGATTTAGAAGATTTTATATAAGGAACCTAGGGGTAAACCTGATCTCCTATAACTGTGGGTAGAAGGGTGCGGTGGAACCAGAAACGGTTCACCGTAGGAATTGATTTGACATCCTCGTACCGTCTATCCCATCCTTTTAGGCGGAGATAGCTCCCGGAAGATGCGGCGACTCTGCGGGAGAGTGTATGATGTCCCTTCTACAAAACCATAGCTAAACATCTAGACAACGCCAATTGACAACATTGTTTTGTGATGCACAAGCGAAACCGAAGTCCTAGAATCACCTTTGAAGACCTCGGTACACTCCTTTCCTCCTCTGTGTGACACCGTAAAAAGTTAAGTCCACTGACATCCCTCACCAATCGAAACCTCTTAGAGTTATGTCCGAACAATTACAACCACTGAGTATATTGGTATTCGAATCCCAATCCCTGTGGGATCGATAATCTTTATTACTTGACGACATCTGTGCACTTGCGGGCATTGAGCGCGAGCATGCGCTTTGAGTCCTCGACGGTCTCCATCGCGAGATTTGAGGTCGCGTTCGTGTGCATCACTCATGCATTTTCTAAGGCAACCCTACTTGATTCTCTTATGCGTAGGACTTCAAGTCATGCCATAGTCCTTAAATCGATTTTAATTATTTTAAATACATGAATGATCATGGCATAAATGATGATATAAATAAATACATGCTCATAATCATGATGTCATGGCATAAGATGGAATTTAAGCATACATGACATTTTAATCTTAATCCTAAGCATGATCATGACATATTAAATGATTAAAAATAGATATGATGTCATGACATATATGACAAACAAAGCATGACAAATAAAATATAAGGTATATAATACCTAAATTTTAGCATTAATTGCCATTTGTTATTATTGAATATATTTTTCCATATTTCTACTAATTCTCCAAGTGTGCCAAAGACCCAAAATGACACACTAAGACCTCTAAACCTAAATTGTGCCAATTTGATTGATTTTTCATAATCTTCAAAGTATATTGGCACATCCTAAAATATTTTAGGATATAAGATCAAACTTATTTCCAAGATACCCATAACCTTGGAAATGACCTAAAGTGCCACCTTTACTATGTTTAGGTTAACTATGTTGAGGATTCGGTGACTGCTAGAGGGGGGGGGGGTGAATAGCGCGTTTCGATGCATCGATGGAATTCGTTCGCGTTTGATCATCTACACTCTTGTTAGCACAGTGGAATAATAATAACAAATAGAAATAACAAGAAACACAATCACAATGCAAGAATATAACGTGGTTCAAAACCGAATGGTTCCTACTCCACGGATCGACCTCTAAAGAGCTCTAGCAATGCCACAAACACCACTAAACAATAAACTCCTTCTCGACAAACACATCGGAGGTGGAGAAACCTCTTACAAGATATTACAATAGTAATACAAGTAAACAAGCAAATACAAATAAAAATGTAAATAACACTTTACAATCTAGGGTTTTGAGTGCTTGCTTGTTGATTGCTTGGATGAGCTTGAAGGACCCTGAAATGCACCTGCAATTCACCTTCAAATCGCCTCACCAAAACTCCTAAAGAACCAATGTCGGAATCTCCACAAACAACTTCCTTTTAACCTGCATTAGGCTGGATTTTCGCCTGGCAGTCGACTTTCATAAGACACCAGTCGAATGCCAACACTATTGCTGTGAGACAAAGGCTCGTTCCATGCTGAAAAAATTCCAACGGAACTCTCATTAGTCAACTGCCAACATTGTCGATCATTTGCTTGTGCCGTAGTGGCGATCGCGATCACTATCGAGTGTTCTCGCGGCTAAGCGATAATCGATCGCCATGGATGGATGACGATCGCCATGCCTTTTCTTCCCTTAAACAACAATCGAGCACCAGTCGACTCATAGCAGTCGAATCAGACATAATCTCAGTCGACTGCAGAGTGTTGACTCAGCTGCCAAGTGTCAAAACACTTGACCAGTCGACTGATCCATAACCCCAGCCGACTAACAACCTCAACCATGAGGTTTAACCCCAAGTATGGTGTCCCCATACTTGCTAGACCACCCTTAGCCTAGACCTAAGCCTTTTAGCCACTTCCATTAGCCTCACGCCTATCAGATCCCTCCAAGTCATCCATGACTTGTTCATCTATACGCTAGCTTTCAGGTGCTTTCATCAGCTATTGTCCTGCTGACGGTGTCTACACCGCCAAGACACATTGGACTTACGTTGCCAAGACTCCGCTTGGACTTTACGCCGCCAACCATTGGACTTATGCTGCCAAGACTTCACCCTTGGACTTTACGCTGCCAATATCAAACCCCTTGGACTTTCCTAATGCCAAGTACTCATGACTTGGACTTTCACTGCCAAGACTACACCCTTGGACTTACGTGGCCAAGACTACACCCTTAGACTTTCCAAATGCCAAGTCTCAAGCTTGGATTTTCCTTTGCCAACCCATGTTGGACTTTCCATGCCAAGACCCATGCTTGGACTTTACATGCCAAGTACTCAAGACTTGGACTTTCCATGACACGGTCAACCCCAGTCAACCATCAAATTCCCCTTGAGTCAAACTCGAGTCCGGTCAATCATGACCCGAGTCGATTGCACCAACAATCTCCCCAAAACATTGTCAGACATCAATGTCAAACATCAATGTCAAACCTTCATGTCAAATATCAAAACATCGCTCGAGTCAAACTCGAGTCTGGTCAATCGTAACTTGGGCCGATTGCACCAACAAACTACCCATCCATTTAAGGTTGGCACACCTAAACCCATTTAGCATGAATCAGTCACGCTCTTAGGAACCCAAAACCTATTTGAGCTCCTAGGGTTTACTAGGTATTCCTTAGGGATGAGCTCCCTAGATACCCTCTTAATGACCCTCCTAGGCTTAGAAGCCTTGGTCATTTGGGTTTTACCATGGTTAATTCTAGGGGTGACTCCCGTTATAACCTTCTTAGTGGCTTTCCTAGGTTTCCTTGAAACCCTAGCCACTACCCACCTACCTTGGTCAACCTTAGGGATGACTTCCCTATTGACCTTGGTCTTTCTAGACCTAAGTTTAGTTCCATAGTCAAATGGAACACTATGGTAGGTAGGCTTATCTACCTTGGACTTAGGCTTGTGGCTCAAGCCTTTCTTGCCCATAGATGAGCCTTGCCTCCTAGACTCTAGGTGTTGACTCTTAGATCTAGACCCTTGACTTTGACCATTTGACCATTTTATTTGGTTTTGCATAATCCTAAGGGTCTTTTCCATTTTCTCAATCCTTAACCTCAAGGCTTGGTTTTCCTTTTCTAATATCTCAATTTTTGATTTTTCATTAGCTCTTGAGATATTTTTATTTCTAGGCATATGCCTAGTCCATTTGGGGTTAAAATCTAGGTGATCCTCAATTTTCTTAATGCTCGTCCTAGGTAAAATATTTCTAGGGACATTAGTCCCAAATTTCTCCTTAGTTTCAAAATGAACATTCTTAGCTCCTAGGCAAAAATATTTGTTATTTCTAGCATCTTTTTCATGATAAATAGCAAGATTACTCCTAACATGCTTTTGCCTATTAATTAAGGAAGGAGAAAAATTAGAAGTTACCTTAGGGTTTGCCTTAGAGGTTCCCCCTACATGTGTAGCTTCCTTTTGAGTTTTCTTCTCCCCCTTTGGGCATTGACTCCGGTAATGACCCGGTAGTCGGAATTTGAAGTATATGATGTGCTCCTTGCTTTTGATGGTTGGGAGATCGGCTTCCTTTAACTTTTCTTGACTTTTAGGTGCCGGTGGACTTTTCTCGACCTTCTTTGGGCACTTGCTCTTGTAGTGCCCATACTCCCTACACTCAAAATATATTATATACATTTTATTATTAACACATATGTTTGAGTTACCTAGGTCCGTGGTGGAAGCCGGAGTTGCTTTTTCACTTCTTTCGGAGGTTGAAGCGACTTCTTGCTCTTGCTCCGGTGTGGGAATTCTCTCCTCCCCCTCAATCCTAGAGGTGGAGGCTTCTTCCAATTCCACCTCCTCTACCGATTCCTATCCAGAAGTTGACTCCTTCTCAACTTCCGACTCCTCACTTTCTTGTGAGGACGATGAAGCTTCTTCTTCGGTCTCCTCTTCTTGAATCGGTGACGGGCTTTCATGGAATCTTGCCAATTCGCTCCAAACCTCCTTGGCATCCATGCAATCACCTAGGCTACACACGATATCATTAGGAATTAGATCAAAAATAAATTTTACTACCTTCTTATTTTTATCAAATTGTTGGAGTTGCTCCTCAATCCATCTCTTCTTCTTGAGGAAGCCTCCCTTTGGTCCTCTTGGATATTCAAATCCTTCCATTAAGATGGACCACTCCTCAAAATCCCTCATCATCAAGAAATCTTTAATCCTTGCCTTCCATTGGTTGAAGCCCTCTCGTCCATATAAAGTATAAGGGATTGGGGTGTTGATGTCTCATCCAAGTTGTTCTTCAACTTCCATCTTTCCCTCTAGAGTCTTTACTCCCGGCGGTTAGTCCGTAGAAGAGCCCCGAGCTCTAATACCAATTGTTGAGGATTCGGTGATCACTAGAGGGGGGGTGAATAGCGTTTTGGATGCATCGATGGAATTCGTTCGCGATTGCGTCTACAAATTGTGTTAGTGCGTAGTGGAATAATAATAATAAAAATAATACACGAGACACAATCACAAACACTACACAAGATATAACGTGGTTCGGAACCGAATGGTTCCTACTCCACGGATCGAGCTCTAAAGAGCTCTAGCGATGCCACAAACACCACTAAACAATAAACTCCTTCTCGACAACACGTCGGAGGCAGAGAAACCTCCTACAATAACTCTTACAATAGTAAGAAACAAATACAAGCAAGATACAATAATAAAATGCAATTACAACTAAAGAAAACAACTTTACAAGAGCTTTAGGATTGCTTGCTTGTTGATCACTTGAACTGTGCTTGAAGACCTTGATTTGCACCAGCAAATCACCTAAAAAATGCCCAAGAAATTGCTGCCAAAATCCCTCTTCCGAGCTGCTTTTATAACTTACAATCGGACTGGATTTTCGCATATTAGTCGACTGCTCGGGACCATCAGTTGATTGATGCCACTGTTGTCGTGAGACAACGGCTACATCCACGCTGAAAAAATCCAATACACCATCAGTTGACTGACCAAACCCATCAGTCGACTGATGTCTCAACTAGTCGAGTGGTCAGGACGATCACTCGACTGGAGAACATTCTGTGCCTGAAATTCCAGCCATCAGTCGACTGCCCACCTCTGGCAGTCGACTGCTAGGACTCTTCCCGCAGTCAAACCCTAGTTGACTCACACCAGTCAACTGCCACATGGTACCAGTCGACTGATACACATCAAACATGAGATTTTAACCTCAAACATGAGGTTTAACCCAAGTATGGTGCCCCCATACATGCTAGACCACCCGTAGCCTAGACCTAAGCCTTCTAGCCACCTCCGTCATCCTCGCACCTATCGAATCCCTTCAAGTCATCTATGACTTGTTCATCCATACGCTAGCTTTCAGGTGCTTCCATCGGCTATGTCATGCTAATAGTGTCTACACCGCCAAGGCACATTAGACTTACGCTGCCAAGACTCCGCTTGGACTTTACGCCGCCAACCATTGGACTTATGCTACGAAGACTCTCACTTGGACTTTACGTCACCAACCATTGGACTTATGCTGCCAAGAATCCCGCTTGGACTTTACGCCGCCAATATCAAACCCCTTGGACTTCTCAAATGCCAAGACTCAAGCTTGGACTTTCTCTTGCCAACCCATGTTGGACTTTCCATGCCAAGACCCATGCTTGGACTTTTCCTTGCCAAGACCCATGCTTGGACTTTACATGCCAAGTACTCAAGACTTGGACTTTCCATGACATGGTCAACCCCAGTCAACTATCAAAATTCCCCTCGAGTTCGGTTAATCATGACCCGGGTCGATTGCACCAATAATCTTCCCAAAACATTATCAGACATTAATGTCAAACCTTCATGTCAAACATCAAAACATCGCTCAAGTCAAACTCGAGTCCGGTCAATCGTGACCTGGGCCGATTGCACCAACAATTGGCACTGCATATAGAATCACTAACCTTTTACACTTAAGATCTGTTGGTGCAATCGGCCCAGGTCACAATTGACCAGACTCGAGTTTAACTCGAGTGATGTTTTGATGTTTGACAAATTGGTTTGACAAAGTGAGTTGACATTGATGTTTGACATTGATGTCGGTTAATATATTTTGGGGAGATTGTTTATACAATTGACCCGGGTTATGATTAACCGGACTCGAGTTTGACTCGAGGGAGACCTTGATGGTTGACTGGAGTTGACCATGTTATTGGAAAGTCCAAGTGGGACACTTGGCAATGGAAAGTCCAACATGGGTTGGCAAGGAAAGTCCAAGTCTTAGGTACTTGGCATGGAAAGTCTAAGTGGGACACTTGACATTTAGGAAAGTCCAAGTCTTGAGTACTTGGCACAAGGGAAGTCCAAGCATGGGTCTTGGCATGGAAAGTCCAACATGGGTTGGCAAGGGAAAGTCCAAGCTTGAGTCTTGGCATTTGAGAAGTCCAAGGGGTTTGATATTGGCGGCGTAAAGTCCAAGGGTGAAGTCTTGGTAGCATAAGTCCAATGGTTGGCGGCGTAAAGTCCAAGCGGAGTCTTGGCGGCGTAAGTCCAATATGCTTTGGCGGTGTAGACACCGTTAGCATGACATAGCCGATGGAAGCACCTGAAGGCTAGCGCGATGGATGAACAAGTCATGGATGACTTGGAGGGATCCGAGAGGCATGAGGCTGATGGAGGTGGCTAGAAGGATTAGGTCTAGGCTAAGGGTGGTCTAGCAAGTATGGGGGAACCATACTTGGGCTAAAACCTCATGTTTGAGGTGTGCCAGTCGACTGGTGCCATGTGGCAGTCGATTGGTGTAAGTCAACTAGGGTTTGATTGCGGGAAGTGACATAGCAATGATCGCCAGAGATGGGCGATCGATGGACGAGCAATGATCGATTATGTGGTCGCTGACCGATGCTCGTGTTTCGATGATGATCAACCACTCGATCGCCGCGGCCGAATGAGTGGAGGCTTGACCATGATCGATGGTCATTATCAGTCGACTGATGATGGATCCGTTGGACTTTTCCAGCATGGATCTATCCATTGTCTCACGACAACAGTGGCATCAGTTGACTAACGATCCCGAGCAGTCGACTGATCAACTTTTTCCAGCACAGGTTGAAGCTATAAAAGGAGCTCGTGATGGAGGAAAAAGTAAGGGTTTCTTGAGAGCATTTGGGGCAATTTGCTGCTGCAAATCAGGGTCTCCAAGTTGATATCAAGCAACCAAGTGATCAAGCATTCAAAGAGCAATTGTAAAGTAGTTTTCTTTACTTGCATTGTATTTAATTATTGTAATTGCTTGTATCCATTTAGATTATTGTTGTAATCTATTGTACGAGGTTTCTCCACCTCCGACTTGTGTCGAGAAGGAGTTATTTGTGATTAGTGAGTGCGTGTGCATCACTAGAGCTCTTTAGAGCTCGATCCGTGGAGTAGGAACCGTTCGGTTCCGAACCACGTTAAACATCTTGTGTTTGTGATTGTGTTTCATGTTATTGATTTTATTATTATTATTTCGCTGCGCTAACACGATTTGTAGACGCGATCACGATCGAATTTCATCATCGGTACTAGCACGTGCTATTCACCCCCCTCTAGCTTCCAATCGATCCCCTACAAGATCTTCTATTATTAATAGTTTCGCTGCAAGTCTAGAACAAATAAGTCTCCATAGTAACAACCTACGCTAATCCCCCAAGATACTTCAGTAAAAATGTACAATAATGATGTCAAAAAAACTAACCTCTATGCTTTTCTTCCCAAACCAATTGCCAATGAGATATTCCTTTTTATCATCCCTGGGAAATGCATACTGGAAAATATATATAGCAATATCCACAATAAAACTTTGATTGCCAATCAAAATACATTAGGCAAAGAAAAGTAAGAAAACACTATGCATGCTACATTGAGTGTTCAATTCTACTTTACCATTAGTTAGTCATTCACATGACAAGCCCCAGTCACAACCAATAATGTTAACAATAAACAAATCAAATAATTGGTAAATCTATCTCTTTTACTCCTCTAACGATAGTTGCAAATAGATATATATGAAGTAGGATCTAACAAAATATTGAAGAAAGCATTAGTGAATTCCAAATTTGATGAATGTTATTGCAGTAGGACGAGTTGATGTGGATGCATCATTTTGCACTGGACAGTATAGCGGTACCTTCAGATGCCTAGCTAACTTGTTGGCGTGCAATACGTTGGTGTGGAGAAGTTTTTACTATATATATATATATATATATATATATATATATATTATACGCTGTGAATAAGTATATATTTAACAGCATACATTAATGCACGCTGCGATTAGTAGACTTTTGACAACATACATTAATGCGCGCTGCAATTAGTAGGCTTTTAACAACATACCTTTTAATGTGTGCTGTTATTTGTAAAAATACATTACTATCCACAGCGCACTTTATTAGGTGCACTGTAAAAACTATTATTAACAACATGCCGTATATGTGCGATGTTAATGACGTGCTGCGAAAAGTCATATTTATTGTAGTGATTAATAAATAATAAAAATCATATTATGTGTTTTGAGTGTAGGGAATATGGGCACTATAAGAGCAAGTGCCCTAAAAAGGTCAAGAAGGCTCAACCGGCACCAAAGGTCAAGGATGCCGGTGCCCCAATTAGGAAGAGCAAGGAGCATGTGGTGTGTTTCAAGTGCCAACAACCGGGGTATTATAGGAGTTAATGACCTAGGGGGAGGAAGAAGACTCAAGAGGAAGCATCACATGTTGGGGGAGCCTCTAAGGCAAACCCTAAGGTATACTTTAGTAATGCACCTTCTTTAAGTAATAGGCAAAAGCATGCTAGGAGTAATCTTGCTATTGTTCATAAAGAGCATGCTAGAAATAATAGATTTTATTGCCTAGGTACTAAGAGTCTTAATTATAGAACTAAGGAGAAATATGGGACTAATAGTCCTAGAAAAATCCTACCTAGGAATACCATTAGGAAGATAGAGGATCACCTAGGCATCAACCCTAAATGGACTAGACATATGCCTAGGGAGAAGAATATCTCGAGAGAAAGTGAAAAATCAAAACTTGAGATATTAGAAAAGGAGAACCAAGCCTTGATATCAAGGCTTGAGAAATTAGAAAAGACCATTAGGAAAATGCAAAATCAAATGCAAGGGTCAAATAGTCAAAGTATAGGATCTAAAAGTCAAAGTCAAGGGTGTAAGAGGCAAGAACCATCTAGGAGGCAAGGTTTGAGTCACAAGCCTATGTCCAAGAAGGTAATGCCTACCTATCACAATGTTCCATTTGATTATGGAACTAAATCTAGGTCTAGGAAAACCAAGGTCACAAGGGAAGCCATCCCTAGAGTTGACCATGGTAAGTGCCTAGTGGCTAAGGTTTCGAAGAAACCTAGAGAAGCCACTAAGAAGGTTACAAGGGGAGTTATCCCTAGAGTTAACCTAGGCAAGACCCAAATGACCAAGGCTTCTAAGCCTAGGAGGTTCATTAGGAGGGTATCTAGGAAAGTTATCCCTAGTGAATACCTAATTAACCCAAGGAGCTCAAATAGGTTTTGGGTTCCTAGGAGCGTGATCGACTCACGCTAGATGGGTTAGGATGTGCCAACCTTGAATGAATATGTAGTTAACCTAACCTTAGCAATGTTGGCCCTTTAGGTCATTTTCAAAGTAATGGGTATCTTGGAAATAAGTTTGAATCTTTAATCCTAAAAGATTTTAGGATGTGCCAATATCATTTAAGAACCATGAAAAATTGATCAAATTGGCACAAACTAGGTTTAGAGGTCATGGTGTGTCATTTTGGATTTTGGCACACTTGGGAGATAAGTAGTTAATATGGAAAAATAGAATTAATCCTAACTAATGGCAATTAATACTAAAACTTAGGTATTTCTATACCTTCACATTCTATTTTCCATGACTTGTTTGCCATATGTTATGTCATGACATCATGTTTTATTTTTTTTATCATATAAAATGTCATGATCATGCTTAGGGTTTAGTTTTAATGTCATGTATGCTTAGGTTTATATTTATGCCATGACATCATGATTATTGGCACATGTTTATTTATGTTATCATTTATGCCATAATCATCATTCATGCATTAATAAAATTGATTTAAGGACTATGACATGACTTGAAGTCCCATGTATAAGGGAATCAAGTAGTTTTGCCTTAGAAAATGCATGAAGCCCTAGATTAGGATGAACAAAACCCACATCTCATATCACTTTGACATGTGTATGTTTTCAAATACTCTAGACACATGTGAGATGCTAGGAAATGAGTTAAGTTCAAGGTGCATAGTTTTTGCATCTAGATGAACTCAAACTCATCTTATACCATGGATGAATCATAAGGAAAGCTTATGTGCAAGTCATGTGCATTAAGCCCATAGACCATGATCCAATATAAGTTTTCAAAAACATTTTTAAATCATTTTAGAAAACCTCGGTGTAGTCTATCTTTTGATAGAAGTCACCATTGTAGAAGTTGATACAAAATAGCTCAAAAACATTGAAGTTATCAATAGTTTTGAATTTTGTATCAATATTACTAATTTTTGGGTATTTTATTTTTCAAATATTTTTCCCCTATAGTGTTTTACATAAGTAATGTGTGGTCGAAATTTCACAATTTTTTGAATTTTCTAGAATTACTTATGCATTTTTGAAGATGGTATGAAATTGTAATTTTGGCAAAATCATAAACCAATCGAGGCAGCGCCTCGACTGGAGCTGTTTTCACTCGACTAGAAGCTTTCTCAGTCAACTAATGCATAGGGCAGTCGACTGTTAACTGAACTTGTCGACTGCCAATGCTGATTTTGGATAAACAAAGGTTGTTTAGCCTGATTTCAGCTATGTTAGGTTACCCTAACTGCTCCTAACCCTAAGATATGCTTTGGAAAGAATTATAAAGGGTGAAAATCCATTGGATATGGATTAGGAGAATTGTTTAGAGTATGTATCAATTTTAAGGTGTGGGAAAGTTCAAGTTTGAACTTTTGACCTTAATTTTGATGGTTTAGTGTTCCTATTGGCTTAGGGACTCTCCAAAGACATTGTTGGTGCAATGGTCAAGGGGGAGCAAGCCTTTAGGGGGAGGTTATCCATCATGGGATGATGGATGGATTCTTCTTCATGAGGGGGAAAATTTTGGAGAATTAGAAAATGGGAGAATGTGAGATGCCCAGTTTGGAAAATTGGGAGAGTTTGAAGGATTGCCTCTCTTTAGTGATATGGGACTTATCACTAGGAAGAGTGAAGGCATTCTAGATGTTTTTTTGGACCAAGGGGGAGATTGTAAGATCTCATTGGGATATGAGACATTGACACCCTTAGGGAGAGCCTTTTTGATGTATGTCAAAAAGGGGGAGAATTTGAGATTCTCAATTTGGAAAATTGGGAGGATTGGATTGAGTTAGTGTTCTAACTCAAAGGTGTTTGGTTTTTGTCAAACATCAAAAAGGAGGAGATTGTTTGTGCAATCGACCCAAGTCATGATTGACGAGACTCGAGTTTGACTTGAGTAGTATTTTGATGTTTGACATTGATGTTTGACAAAGGAGTTGACCATTGTTTGACAATGGGTTGACTAGATGGTTGACTTGGGGTTGACCATAATGGAGAAGTCCAAGTGGGACACTTGACAATAGAAAGTCCAAGTCTTGTATACTTGACATGGAAAGTCCAAGCTTGAGTCTTGGCAATTGGAAAGTCCAACATGGGTTGGCAATTGGGAAGTTTAAGGGTTGATATTGATGGCGTAAAGTCCAAGCAGTAGTCTTGGTAGCATAAGTCCAATGGTTAGCGGTGTAAAGTCCAAGCGTGTGTCTTAGCAGCGTAAGCCCAATTGCCTTGGCGGTGTAGACCAATTTAACATGACAATAGCCGATGGAAGCACCTAAAGGCTAGCGTATGAAAGAACAAGTCATGAATGACTTGGAGGGATCCGATAGGCGTGAGGATGATGGAAGTGGCTAGAAGTCTTAGGTCTAGGCTAAGGGTAGTCTAGCAAGTATGAGGGCATCATACTTGGGGTAAATCTCATGGTTGAGGTGTAGCAGTCGACTGGGGTCATTGACCAGTCGACTGGTCAAGTGTTTTGACACTTGGCAGCTGAGTCGACTTGTAGCAGTTGACTGGGATTATAACCTGTTGGGTTTCCGGCACCGCGGCGTGTGTGTGTTCGATCATGTTTCGTAAACATGAGCACAGCGGAAGCAATAAAAATAATAAATACTCCTATTTATTACAACACACACAACACATGCATGCTATTACAACAAGTGTAGACATAACCGTAAATTAAAATTGCAATAAAAGGAAATTTAAACTACGTTATACCTTCCGTATGACGTGTAGCGGGAACGGCATCAACCGGAACGATCCTCGTAAGAATCGTCTCTATCCGTATCCACGCCGAGCTCCTCGGGATGACTTCGCTAAGTCACGAGCTTCGTCTTCGTACGGGTTACTAGCCTCGTGTTGAAGACGACGTGATCGAGAGATGATCACGATCCGAATCCAAATTCGGATCCAAAACGAGTTCTCAAAACTCGCTTCTCCGGAGAGGTATTCGTCAACCGTTTGACGAATCCTTCGTCCTCCACCTCAGAGGATTACCGGAGATCAAATCCCCGGTATGTTAGCCGCTGTCGGAGCACTAACCGTCGTCCAAACGACGCTCCGACGAGAGGAGAAGAAGCTGTCCAGAAAACTGGACAGCTTGGTGGAGGAGTAGGCGCCGGCCAAAACAAGGAGACAAAAGCTCACCTTGATGCCGAACCTTTTAGGGGATCACCAGAGGGTCTCCGGAGGTTCACCGGCTGAAGCTTGGTCGCCGGCAACAAGTTGGAAGGCTGCACCAAGCTGGGCGGCAACAAGATGTTGGGCGGCCACAATGTGTTGGGCGGCAACTAGGTGTTGGGCGGCAACTAGATGATTAGGTTTAGGGTTAGGGTTTAATCCCTATTTTATAGAGAACTAATTCTCTTAATGGTTAATGGATCATATCCATAAAGCCCGTTAACCCGCTCCATTAAGATAAGTTAAAATAAACCAAACCATGATGGTTTATTTTAAGTTAAAACGAACCGAACCAACCTTTGGTTCATTCGTTTAATATAAACCAAACCCTTTGGTTTATTCTCATCCATTGGATTAGGACCAAACCATTTTGGTCCATCCATTATGTCTTCATAAGACACTGCCCATCCACGCTTCCATTGCGACTGAAACAATTTCATGCTCGCTTTATGTTTGGTCCAACCAAACATAGTTTCTCTCGGTCTGAGAATCTCATTCTCAAGCTCGTTTTAAATCCTTTGGATTACACTCGTTGTGCGTGTGACCAAATAGGTTCTCGGTTTATTTTGGCCGTCTATAATTAACCATTAATTATAGAACGATCATGAGTGGCACCTAGTAGTACATCATGATCCCCAATTAACCGAAAAGATCAACGGTTGATCCAGAACTATTTCTGAAACCCTTCATTAGCTCGAATGAATCGTGCCCCATTCCCTTCACTCATCTTATACCCACTTGGTTCAGGACATGGTCTATTGTGTCAGTCCCCACTAGGCTGACTACGTCACACCTAGCCCAAGTATCATTTCCTCGTCCTCACAGTTCTAGTTACTCCACATGTATCGAAGAGTACCTTACTCTAAACATGTAATGCTTTGGCCAAAGACTTTAGTAACAATCCGACGAGAGGCCATGGGTATACATCTCCTCAAGGAGTGGTGAATCCTTTATAGGCTATTCAAACACCTTGATCACTGACTTATGCAATCATCCGGGTCCCACATCTCATAGAGATGTTTGCTTAAGATGTCAAAGCATAAGTCTCCATGATCAAGATGACTTGAATACACGCAAGTCGAAGGAACATCGCACTTAAGCCACAGTAAGAACTTCATTGACATATCTATATGAGAGAACCATATGAAGTCTTACGGTGGTCACTCAATGAACTAGTTACCATAACTAGCATCCACGATTAACTCGGACATCACTATGTCTCCGGCCCGGTGAGAATCGGTGCTTGGATACACCAAGGGTATACCTCGTGCTAGTCTCGGAATTGATGGTGTCGATCCATCGATTCATCGACTAGGGATAATTCGATACATCACAATTACACATGTAGAGATACTCACTAGTTGTGATCAATCACAAATTCTCTCATCTTTGTGAATCGTATCGTGGACATTGATAAATGAGTTTAAGATCAATCAAATACATAAAACATGTATACTCAAATAGTGAATCTTCATTTATCATATAAATGGTTCATACATAAAGCGATTGCCTTAGGACATCTCTCATATATTACTAAGACTCACTTGGCCTAATGCCAATCTCTACGGTATCCAATACCATAAGCTCTAACATGACCCTCAAACTTACTTTGAGGTAATGCTTTAGTCAAAGGATCCGCTAAGTTCCTTTCAGTGGGAATTTTCTCGATTTGTATTTCGTTCCTACTGATGATCTCTACGATAAGATGATAGCGGCCGAAGCACATGTTTGGATCATTGATGAGACCACATCAAGTTCATAGATGAACTTCTTGATCCAAACCGCTTCCTTCTTTGCTTCCAAAGGCTGCGATGTATTGCCTTAGTGGCGAGAATCCGCTATAGTGTCAAGCTTGGAACCTTTCCAACTTATTGCGCCTCCATTCTAGGTGAATACATGCGGACTAAGACATGGAATCATCCTTATGCATGCGGTAGCATCCGTATACCCACGTATCACCATGTACCCTTCTCCATATATTAGGAACACATCCTTAGTTCTTCTCAAGTACTTAGGATCGTCTTAATGCCCAATGATCCATTCTGGATCGGTGGTATCTGCTCGTGACACTCAGCATGCGATACATCGGGCCTCGTACATAACATAGCATACATGATAGATCCTATTGCGGATGCATAGGGAATCTTACTCATGCAAATCCTCTCGTCTTACGTGCGCGGACACATAGACTTGAAAGGTGTACCCCATGCGATGGGTAGAAACCTTTCTTGGATTCCGACATGCTAAACCTCTTTGCTTGGTCTATATATGTAGGCTGCGAAAGACCAAGCAACCGTTTGATCTATCTCTATAGATCTTAATCCCAGGATGTAGGTTGCTTCTCCCGAGTCTTTCATGGAGAATGTCTTGGATAACCAAACCTTAAGCTATTTGTAAGATTGACACATCGTTTCCTATAAGTAATATGTCATCGACATACAATACTAGGAATACATTTGCACTCCCACTAACCTTCTTGTACACACAAGGTTAAATGCGGATTTTGTGAGAAATCAAACTTTTTGATCTTCTCATCAAAGCGGATATTCAACTCTGGATGCTTGCTTCAATCCATAAATGGATCGTCGCATAATTTGCATACCTTGGTTTTATCAAGATGTGAAACCCTCAGGTGTATCATATACACGTCCTCGAGCAAGTTTCCATTAAGGAAAGTTGTTTTCACATCCATCTGCCATATCTCATAATCATAATGAGCCGCTATGGCCAGGAGCATCCGAATGGATTTAAGCATAGCTACAGGCGAATAGGTTTCGTCATAATCAACACCTTGTTTTTGACGATATCCTTTCGCCACCAATCTAGCTTATAGGTAATCACATTACCATCCATGTCGGTTTTCTTCTTGAAAACCCACTTGCACCCTATAGGCTTTATGCCTTCAGGTGGGTCAACCAAGTTCCAAACTTGGTTTTCATACATGGAATCCATTTCCGACTTCATGGCACCAAGCCACTTATCCCTTTCTGAACTTGTCGGACTTCTTCATAAGCTGGTAGGCTCCTCATCATCAATGAGTAACACGTCGTTCGATTAAACTTGAGAAATCCATATCTCTCGGGAATGTTGCGTGTTCTACGGATCTACTGAAGATGTGGTGTTACAATAGGTCGAGATTGCTCATCACTATGAGTTGTCGGTGTTGTGTGCTCACCGAGTATCTCATTAATGTCTATTTGAGTCTCTCGAGCCTCCTCAAGCTCGGCGACACTCCCCCTTGTTTTCTTGCAAGAGAAACTCTTTCTCTAGAAACACGGCATGCCTTGAAACAAACACCTTTTGTTCCACAGGATGATAGAATTAGTAACCCCTTGTTTCCTTAGGGTATCAATAAATAGACATTTATCGGACTTAGCATCCATTTTACGTCTCACTTCACATAAGCGGAGACAACCCCATATCTTCAAGTAAGATACATGAGGTTTCTTACCATTCCATATCTCATATGGAGTAGTTGAGACTACCTTGGTAGGCATTACATTTAACAAATAAATATATGCGTAATAACCCCAAAGGACTTGGGAAGAGTTGCATGATTCATCATTGACTGACCATGTCCAACAAGGTCGATTCGCCTCTCGGATACACCATTATCTTTGTGGTGTATAGGCGAGTCCATTGAGACAATATGCCATTGTCTCTTAGATAATCAAGAAACTCTTGACTTAAGTATTCACCACCTCGATCCGATCAGTATTTTAATACTCTTGTCATGTTGTTTCTCTACTTCATTTCTGAATTCTTTGAACCTTTCAAAGGCTTGGACTTGTGTTTCATCAAGAACACATACCCAAACCGTGAGTGATCATCGGTGAAGGTAATGAAGTAGCTATAGCCTCCTAAAGCTTGAGTTGACATAGGTCCATACATCGGTATGTATTAGACCTAGTAACTCTCCCACTCGTTCACCTTTTCCATTAAAAGGTAACTTAGTCATCTTGCCTTTTAAGCATGATTCGCATGTATCGTATGAATCCAATTCAAACGATTCCAGAATTCCACATCGGTGTAATTCGGACATTCGTTTCTTGCTTACATGGCCAAGACGACAATGCAACATGTATGAGTCTATTTGATTATCCTTTCGAGCACGCGTGTTGCTCAAGCCCGATATTGCAAATATCCTTTGAATCGTCCAGCGTATAAACACCATTGCTTAAAGTTCGGTCCATAAAGAACTCCATTCAAAGTTATGTAACATTATTTGTTACTAAAAGTCAAATGGAAACCATTTCGATTTAAAAAAGAAATAGAATTGATGTTCTTTATCAACTAAGGAATATAAAAGCTATTGTCCAGTTCTAAGACAAGTCCTGAAGGGAGTTTAAACTAATACGTTCCGATGGCGAGTGCGTGACCTTTGCTTCATTCCCAACACGTAAATTTGACTCTCCTTGGCGAGTCTTCTTCTATTCCTTAGCCCATGTATGTCATTACATATATGTGAGCCACACCCAGTATCCAATACCCAAGTGTCTAAGGAAATAGAATGACAATCAATAAAGAAGATTTCTGAAGAAGATGGGGCATCCGATGCCTTATCCTTCTTCACGGACTCAAGATAAATCTTGCACTTTCTTCGTAAATGGCTCTCCTTGCCATAATGATGGCAAGTTTCCTTTTGTGCTAGTTCTACCTTCTTAGCCCTTCTCTTCATTCCCTTCTACTGTTCCTTTGACTTCCTCTTAGAACCTTTCTTCGAGGAATCAACTAACAGCACCGTCCCCTGCTCATGCTTCTCAGAAGACTCCACAGTCTTGACATATTGGCGATACCACGAGATGAACCTCCTAGCATCTCAGAGGTGAAGAGGAGCTTTGAGACTTCGAACCTTTCGAATCTCACTTGCTCATCAACCAACTCACAAAGATGAAGGACTACGATATGAGCATCCATATGCTCATGCTGCTTTCGTAGCTTGGGTTCCATCGTGGCTAGCATGATGCAACTCATTTGTTCAGAATCACTTACATGTTTCTGATAGGCCAACAATTGGTCCAGAGTTGCATCGTCACTAGGACGGGCGGGAAGAGGCGCTTCGAGGACATTTGCAAGCTTTTCAACCTTGAGAACAATTCTCAAGTTTCTAAGCTAGTCAAAGAAGTTCGGCCCAGTCAATTTATTTGAATCCAAAATGGAACGCAAATTCAAACACATCATGATCAATATATTAACTTAGAAATACAAAACGAGCATATATGAGAAAGATGATTTTAAAATGCATCAATATACATTTATAAATTCCATTCATTTTTCGAATTTCAAAAAACCCCAAAATCACTTCGGGAGATTGTAGGTCCATCTCCGAATGGGCTGATATCCATCATAGTTATGAACAACCTTGGAGAGAGTCCAACAAGCCATTCATAACTACGACGGTAGGTATCATTTATACCGATTGCATATCACGTATATGCAACTATCACAATGTGCTATCAACTAATTGAATGTTCACACATACATCGAGTTGTTAACACATTAACAAGTATGCATCATATGCATAGCACCCAACTTCACCTCCCTTTACATCGACCTTGGAGAGAGTCCAACAAGCCGATGCTCCAGGTTAAAGCCAACCCATTAATCAGGACATAGTTTTAATATGGTTAGAGCGCATTCAACCAATTAGCCCAGCTTGGAGAGAGTCCAACAACCAAAGCTAACGATTGACCTCGGCTCTTACCATATTAGTATTAAACTATTCCATGGTTTGAACATATTGAGGTTCGGTAGGGCTTGGAGAGTCCAACAACCCAAACAAGAAACAGAACTCTGGTTCTAACCATATTAATGGAAGGTGTAGGCTTTAATATTGATTAAGGGTTTTTATGTCTCATCCTCTTTGCATGCAAATAACTATTATCTACATGGCATGGCATACATGGCATACATCTACATGTCACGACACGCATGGCATAATGTTATGCATCTAATGCAATTACATGGCATACAATTATGTCATGTATATAATTTCCTTATATGTCATAACTATTTATGGAAATAAAATATGTTTAAGATTTGATTCTCCAAATCAAATCATAATTAAATTAGGAAACAAATTTCCAAATCTAATCACATATTTTATTCATGGAATTATTTGATTAAGGAAAATCTATTTAGGAAACCAATTTCCTAAATCTTTAAAACTACTTATGGAAATTAAATATTTTAAGATTTGATTTCCCAAATCAAATCATGATTAAATTAGGAAACAAATTTCCAGAATCTAATCAAATATTTTATTTATGGAAAATATAAATTTCCATAAATACTTCCAACTTTCCAAAAGTGGAAGATTTCCATAAATACTTCTAGACTTTCCAAAATTGAAAAATTTCCATAAATACTTCTAAATTTCCTAAATTTAGAAAATTTCCAGAAATACATTATGACTATCGCAAAACCATTTTACGATTATGTCGAAACACAACCTGGGCTCTGATACCACTGTTGGTTATGGCACCGCGGCGTGTGTGTGTTCGATCATGTTTCGTAAACATGAGCACAGCGGAAGCAATAAAAATAATAAATACTCCTATTTATTACAACACACACAACACATGCATGCTATTACAACAAGTGTAGACATAACCGTAAATTAAAATTGCAATAAAAGGAAATTTAAACTACGTTATACCTTCCGTATGACGTGTAGCGGGAACGGCATCAACCGGAACGATCCTCGTAAGAATCGTCTCTATCCGTATCCACGCCGAGCTCCTCGGGATGACTTCGCTAAGTCACGAGCTTCGTCTTCGTACGGGTTACTAGCCTCGTGTTGAAGACGACGTGATCGAGAGATGATCACGATCCGAATCCAAATTCGGATCCAAAACGAGTTCTCAAAACTCGCTTCTCCGGAGAGGTATTCGTCAACCGTTTGACGAATCCTTCGTCCTCCACCTCAGAGGATTACCGGAGATCAAATCCCCGGTATGTTAGCCGCTGTCGGAGCACTAACCGTCGTCAAGCAGCGCTCCGACGAGAGGAGAAGAAGCTGTCCAGAAAACTGGACAGCTTGGTGGAGGAGATAGGCGCCGGCCAAAACAAGGAGACAAAAGCTCACCTTGATGCCGAACCTTTTAGGGGATCACCATAGGGTCTCCGGAGGTTCACCGGCTGAAGCTTGGTCGCCGGCAACAAGTTGGAAGGCTGCACCAAGCTGGGCGGCAACAAGATGTTGGGCGGCCACAATGTGTTGGGCGGCAACTAGGTGTTGGGCGGCAACTAGATGATTAGGTTTAGGGTTAGGGTTTAATCCCTATTTTATAGAGAACTAATTCTCTTAATGGTTAATGGATCATATCCATAAAGCCCGTTAACCCGCTCCATTAAGATAAGTTAAAATAAACCAAACCATGATGGTTTATTTTAAGTTAAAACGAACCGAACCAACCTTTGGTTCATTCGTTTAATATAAACCAAACCCTTTGGTTTATTCTCATCCATTGGATTAGGACCAAACCATTTTGGTCCATCCATTATGTCTTCATAAGACACTACCCATCCACGCTTCCATTGCGACTGAAACAATTTCATGCTCGCTTTATGTTTGGTCCAACCAAACATAGTTTCTCTCGGTCTGAGAATCTCATTCTCAAGCTCGTTTTAAATCCTTTGGATTACACTCATTGTGCGTGTGACCAAATAGGTTCTCGGTTTATGTTGGCCGTCTATAATTAACCATTAATTATAGAACGATCATGAGTGGCACCTAGTAGTACATCATGATCCCCAATTAGCAGAAAAGATCAGCGGTTGATCGAACTATTTCTGAAACCCTTCAGTAGCTCGAATGAATCGTGCCCCATTCCCTTCACTCATCTTATACCCACTTGGTTCAGGACATGGTCTATTGTGTCAGTCCCCACTAGGCTGACTACGTCACACCTAGCCCAAGAATCATTTCCTCGTCCTACGAATTCTAGTTACTCCACATGTATCGAAGAGTACCTTACTCTAAACATGTAATGCTTTGGCCAAAGACTTTAGTAACAATCCGACGAGAGGCCATGGGTATACATCTCCTCGCAAGGAGTGGTGAATCCTTTATAGGCTATTCAAACACCTTCGATCACTTCGACTTATACCCAATCATCCCGGGTCCACATCTCCTCGGAGATGTTTGCTTAAGATGTCAAAGCATAAGTCTCCATGATCAAGATGACTTGAATACCGCAAGTCAAAGGAACATCGCACTTAAGCCACGGTAAGAACTTCATTGACATATCTATATATGCAGAGAACCATATGAAGTCTTACGGCTGGTCACTCCAATGAACTAGTTACCATAACTAGCATCCACGATTAACTCCGGACATCACTATGTCTCCAGCCAGTGAGAATCAGCTGCTTGGATACACCAAGGAGTATACCTCGTGCTAGTCTCAACAGAATTGATGGTGTCCAGATCCATCAATTCATCGACTAGGGATAATTCCGATACATCACAATTACACATGTAGAGATACTCACTATTTGTGATCCAATCACAAATTCTCTCATGCTGTGAATCGTATCGTGGACATTCAGTAAATGAGTTTAAGATCCAATCAAATACATAAAATATATATACTCAAATAGTGAATCTTCATTTATCATATAAATGGTTCATACATAAGGCGATTGCCTTAGGACATCTCTCATATATTACTAACATAACCAGTCGATTATTGTAAGTCGACTGGCGATCGACTACGGTCGAGCTGCTGTCACAAATGCAAGGTGCCTCGACTGGTGTCCCAGTCGAGGCGGTGCCTCGATTGGCTTCGGCTGCGATGACCACAGATGTAAGGCGCCTCTACTTGATCAGTTGACTGCCAATGAAGGGCAGTCAACTGATGGGTTGGTTGTGAAAGCATAATGCTCCATAGCCGACTAGTCAGTTGGCTACGGGCTCGGTAGTCGATTGATGGGTAATGACAGTCGGCTGCCAGTGTATCCGTTGGCTTGAATGTCGACGTGGATCAAGTCCGTTGTGAGACAACGACACTGTTGGTAGTCGACTGGGCCTTATGACAGTCGACTGCCAAGCGCGAAATCAACCCGATGTAGGTTATAAATGCAACTCGAAATGGAGGATTTAGTAGCGATTTTCTTGGGTGATTTGAAGGGGAATAGTTAGTCCTTTCCAATCCTTCAAGGCTAGTCCAAGGCGATCAACAAGCAAGCATTCAAAAGAGTTTTTGTAAAGCTTTCTTTACATCTTTTGTTGTATTTCATTCATATTTTCTTGTATATTTCTTGTATTACTTTTGTAATCCTTGTACGAGGTTTCTCCGCCTCTGACTTATTGTCGAGAAGGAGTATTATTGATTAGTGGTGATATTTGCATCGCTAGGGCTCATTCGAGCCCAACCCGTGGAGTAGGAACCCTATGGTTCCGAATCGCGTTATATTTGGTCTTGTGGATTATTCTTGTGTATTTATCGTGTTTTGTTTTTATTATTCTATATTTTGCTATGCTAACGATATTGTAGATGATCAAGCACGATTGAGTTCCATCGACGAACGAACACACTATTCACCCCCCCTCTAGCGCTCACCAAATCCTCTACACACTTAGCTCCCTTCCTAAAATGTACTGTCTTCTTAAATCCCATCCAACTTCAATAATTGCATTTAAAAAGTTTATAGATGTCCTGGTTACAAGCTCTCAACTTTAGCAAACAATAGAATAGCCACAAATGTAGAATGTTCCACGGCCTCGACAAATCTTTTCCCTCGGTATCCTGTAGGTAAGAAGATGTCCTTGCCACTCGTCGAGTGACTCTATATGAGCCCTTCCATTTAGGAGCTAGTTTTTCGAACCTCCTCAAAAAAATTCTCCTTGTATAAGACTAGGTCCCCTACCCGGAAGGCGCGTGGGGGGGGGGGGGGGTGAGGGTGGAGGGGGGCTACTTTCCTATTGTAGATTCGTTGAATCCTCCTGCAGTAGGCTTCCATACATTTCCTGGCCTGCTCCCGTCTTTCTTCTATGAGGTCCAACTCAGTATTCCTCAATAGGTCATTGTTTTTCGATTTGTATATGTCCACTCAGGTGCTATTGACAAGCACTTTTGTCAGGATGACTGCTTTGGTCTCATATACCAAGTTGAAGGGTGTTTCGTCAGTTGTGGAATGGGTCGTAGTGTGGTAGACCTGGAGAATTCCTGGGAGCTCATCTACTCAGCTTCTTCTCGCAAGCTCTAATCTCACCTTCAACGCTTGCACAAGGATTCAATTAGTTACCTCCACTTGGCCATTGGCCTAAGGATGAGCTACAAAGGTGAAGGCTTGCTTGATGCGAAGAATTTGGCACCATTCTTGGATCCACCACCCTTGAAATTGTCGGTCATTATCGCTTACCAACTTATGCGGTATCCCAAATTGGCAAATAATATTTGAATCATAGCTCCCTCGGTAATTTTAGCCAATGGCTCCGCCTCCACCCACTTCGATAAGTAATCTACAGCTACCGACAAAAACTTCTGCAAGGGAGCCAAGGGCATAGGTCCCACTATATCTATCCCCCACTAGTTGAAAGGGCAAGACCCCACCACAACTTTCAATAACTCAGTCGGTCAGCTGGACACATTGCTATAAAGTTGGCATGCTCTGCAAGTTTTGACCAGGAGGGCAACATCTTGCTGAATTGTGGGCCAAAAGTATCTGACGAGTAACACTTTTTTAACTAGGGCCTGCCCCCCCTAGTGTAGGGATTGATGCGAAAAACCCATTGCAAAACGTAGAAGAAATTGGATCCCTCTAGAGATCCATATGTATACACAATACTAATCATTCTTATAACTACATATAATTGACAGATTACCCTTGATGTGTAGCCCTTTGCAATCCCAACAACAACTTTTCAAACGGATCTCAGCGCGATCAGGATGGTCGCGCCTCTATAGTATCCACATGAACACACACTTTGGAGAATCAAAGTTGTGCTAGCAACACCCAAACAGATCTCAACGCGATCAGGATGGTCGCACCTCTATGGTATCCACATGAATACACACTTTGGAGAATCAAAGTTGTGCAAGAAACACCATACAAGGGGTCTTGACTAAAGAAAAAGCTTCGACCACAATGAAGAAGAAGAAGAACCAAAAAGCACACCCCAAATCATCATCCAAAAACCTTTTATATTCATCCTATGAATACCAAAGGTTTTTTCATTCTTTTGTATTCTACCTTTAATGCATAATTAATTCAATTAATCATGATGAATCCATTCATCTTCTTCAAATTAATTTGAGTCCAACTCAAATTATAGTCCACCTTGCTACAGATGACGTTTGTCGATACCAAAGTATACAACTCCTTATGTAGGGAACAGTAGTGATTTCAGGTCTAAGAACTATTCATACCAATTGTTACTATGAGAATGTTTATGACACTTATATGACGCTCCATGAAATGCTCTCATGGCGGGTCAGTTCGGTACGTATTCTCTAATACATACCCATGTGCCAACTTAATATCCTATATCCATGACTTGTGATTAAGTCATCATTTGACCTACATACTAGTCTCAACGTATTAATATTACCCTGGTATATTAATACTTGACTAGGAACAATTATATATATATATATATATATATATATATACAGTATCCCACTATCAAGTCACCAACTTGATATGCCGTAGACTAGAACCAACTACCCTAGGATATTATTATATTTATTCAAATGGCACATCAATAAAGTAAATACAACAACCATAAATTTGCCTTTATTATGAAATATGAGTTTCTCTTACCAATCATTTCATAATTGATTCACACTAAGAGTTAATACTAACACCCAGGTGGTTGCCACAACATCCTTCATGAATCTCCCTAAGTATCCAGTTGGCTTCCTTTGTTCCTACACACTTCAACAAGGGCCTCCTAAAAGATTTTTTGTAAAGAGTTCCTTCCATCAACATAAAGCATCCTACCTTTCTCATTACAAGGAGAGCCATTTTTGGGTCCCTAGGGATCCTCCCTTCCTTGAGGTAAGTTATTATCTCAGTTCTCTAGTTAGGGGTTGCTTCCTCTTCGTCATCTTCTTCCTCTCCTCTCTGGATAGCCAAGGTAGTAGGCAGCTCTGCATACATTGGGTCTTGAGAGACCCACTCCGTCAAGGTGCTAGCTAGCCGCGCTAACTCATCAGCTCTTTGATTCTCCTCGCACAAATTTTTTGACACTTGTACCTTAGCGAACTGGGACTTCAACTTTGCAAAGGCCTCATCGTATCTCCACATCTTCTTCTCCTTAATAGTGAAAGTGCCCTATATATGAGAGGTAGCTAGTTAAGAGTCGGAATGTATTGAGACTCGTGTCGCTCCCAACATCTAGGTCGCTTGCAACCCGATAATATAGCTTCATATTCAACTTCATTGTTGGAGGCTTTATATCCAAGATGAATGGAGATACACATCTCCTCCCCGGAAGAGGATATAAGGAGTATCTCTGATGGAATTTATGGAGGGCATTTGCAATGCTTCCAATCACTTTTAGTGGAATCCAAGGGATGACGGCATAGTGGAAATACAAAACAATTAAAATTCCACATCCCATAGATCCCTTTAGCCAAGGAATACCTACTTTTAACATAATCATATAGAAATAGAGATGATCATACCTTTGAGATTCTATTGAATCTATCAAAACCATAAGCAAGGCTCACGAACCTTGCCTCTATCGGTATCCACGTCTAAATCCCTCGAGACAACTTCCAAAGTCCACGAGGTGACTGTTATATTTGATAAGTGTCCTAAGGCAATCACCTTATGGTTTATACTATTTATTGTATAAATAAAGATTCACTATTTGAGTGTACATATTTAATGTATGTGATTGGATCTTAAACTCATTTACTGAATATTCATAATATGATTCATAGTATGAGAGAACTTGTGATTGGATCACAACTAGTGAGCATCTCTACATGTGTAATTATGAATGTATTGAAATATTCCTTAGTCAACGAATGGATGCATTTGGACATCATTGATTCTATGAGACTAGCACAGGTTATACTCCTTTGTCTAACCAAGCAGCTATTCCTCATTGGCTGAAGACATTGGGATGTCAAGAGTTAAATGTGGATACTAGTTATGGTAACTAATTCATTGGAGTGACCTGTTGTAAGACTTCATATGGTTTCCTACATATATAGATATGTCTATGAAGTGTAGGGGATCGATCGGCCGGCTAGAGGGGGGTGAATAACCCTCTTTCGTTGGATAATGAAATTTGCTCGTTCTCGTTGCGTTGCTTGTCTACGATTGTTGTTAGCGCAGCAGAATGACAATGATAATAATAATACTAAAAACACATAACAATCACAAGCAATACACAAGCATATACGTGGTTCGGAACCGAATGGTTTGGAACCGAATGGTTCCTACTCCACGGGCGAGCTCACCGAGCTCTAGTTATGCGCACGACACAAACTAAACTCCTTCTCGACTACACGTCGGAGGTGGAGAAACCTCTCACAAGCTATTACAACAAGTAATATGAAATACAACAAGAAATACAAAGAAATACAAAAGAGAACTTTTACACAATTGTTTTGATCGCTTTCTTGTTGCTTGCTCTTGAAGGTCTGGAATGCAACAGCAATTCCCCTCCAAAGTCACCTCAAAAGCCTTGGCGAAATCCTCCAACTTGAGATCCATTTATAACCTGCATCAAGTTGTTTTGCGCCATCATCGGCCAAAGGCCCGATCATTGCCAGATAACCATTATCTCACAATGGCCCGTTCCACGTCGGAGAAGTTCCAACGGATCACCTACCAATCGATGCCCGATCCATGGCGGTCGGTAGTGACCTAGTAGAACAAGCGCCCGATCGACTCGAAGCATTACGTACTTGCGACACTCCCATCGATCATTGCCATCCCTCGGCGATCATTGCTGCTCGACATCGATCATTGCTAGTCCATGGCAGTCGACTGCCAAGCACAAAACCGCAAGTCTAACACCAGTCGAACCCTAGTCAACTTGGACCAGTCGAACCGACACCTATGCCAGTCGACTGCTATCGGGCAAAACCTCAAACACCAAGTTGTTTGAGCATCCGACCGTCGGGTAAACCCTCAAACATCAAGTTTGAGCCTCCGACACTCAGTCTTAGCCACTTGGCCAAGTCCACATCATCCCTCCTGGAGTTCTCCACCGAAGCTCTCTTCCCTCGGCCTACGTCCCTCGGATGCACCAAGCGCACGCCTTCGCAACGCCATCCTTCGCGTCTCTTGCCCTTGAAGTATGCTTCCCTTTGGGCTCACTCCATTCGCTCCCCATCCGGCGGTCCCTCAGATGCACCAAGCACACGACTTCGCAATGCCATCCTTCACCGACTCAAGGACCCCGAGCCTAGTGAACTTACCAAGTCCTCAAGACTTCCCACATGCACCAAACGCACGGCTTCGCAATGCATTTCTCACCAAGCACCAAGCGCACGACTTCGCAATGCTTTGGACTTTTCCACACCAAGCTCCATGCTTGGATTTTCCATGCCAACCCCATGTTGGACTTTCCCACACTAAGCTCCATGCTTGGATTTTCCATGCCAACACCATGTTGGACTTTCCCATGACAATCCCATGTCATGAGTTTTGTCTATCATTAAAATACTATCAAGGTACTGCTCGAGTCAAACTCGAGTCAACCTGGGCCGATTGCACCAACATGAAGTTCTCACTTCAACTTAAGTGTGAGTTTCCTTCAACTTGAGGTATTCGAGTTACCTTGGTCATGGAGACTTATACTTTGACATCTTAAGCAAGCAAGCATCCCCTTGGAGGTGAGGCCTCGGGATGATTGGGTATAGTTAGAAGTGCCTAAAGATGTTTAAATAGCCAACAAAGGATTCACCACTCCCCACAAGGAGAATTATATCCTATGGCCACTTGTTCAGATTGTTACTCGAAGTCTTTGACCAAGGCATCACATGTCAAGAGTATGGTACTCTTTCATACATGTCTGAGTAATTTAAATCCACAGGACAAAGAAGTAATACTTGGGCTAGGAGTGACATAATCAACCTAGTGGGGGCAGACACATAGACCATATCCTCAACCAAACGAGTATATTGAAAGGTTCAAAAGCAATTCTAGAATCAACCATTGATTTTTCGATTAATTGAGGATCATAATGTACTACTAGGTGTCACTCATGATCATTGCAAAATTAATAGTTAATTATGGATGACTAATATAAACGGGGAACCTATAAGGTTACACGCACTACGAGTTTTTCTGAATGACTTAAAATGAGTTTAAGAATTGAATTCTCATATTGGGAGAGACTAAGTCTAGTTGGACCAGATGAAAGGCAAATATAGAAAATATTTTGTCGAAATGGAAATGCAGATGGGTCACGTCTTATGAAGATGGGTTGAACCCATTTTGGTTTAATTCTAAACCAAATTGGTTTGGTTTAAATTAAAAGTGGTTTGGTTATGAACCAAACTTAAGTCTATTGGATGGGCTTTGGGTTAATGGATGTGGGTTTAGAACTTGCTCCTTTAACTCGATAGGAGATCTATATATTGGATGAGGAACCTAGGGAAAAGATGGTGATAAGGAAATTTCTCTTCTTCTCTCTTCTCCTCTCCCCCTCTTGCCACCCAAGACACAAAAATCTGTCTAGATTTTTTTATGCTGCCAAAAACTACTATTGCCGGCCATCTTAGGCTCTAACAGCCCTCCTCCGGTGTCCTCACTTGTGGAGGAACCTTCCTTAATGATTTCCCCACTGTCAGCAACTGTTGCAGCCGGCTAAAGTCGTCGAAAAGTGGAAAAATCTATGTTGACAGATTCTACCCCAATCACTTTTCTCTCTTCGTTTGTGACGTCTAGTTGTGTATGCCACCGAGCACAAATGTCATCTTCGACCACAATGCTAGTACCTTTTGCGAGGATGAAACTTGGGCTTTGGAAGTCATCCAACTAGAACTCGACATGAATACGAATAGAGACGATATTTGACAATGTCGTTTTGGTTGATGCCTTTTTTGCTTCGCATCATCCGTCAGGTATAATTTCTTATTGAAGTTAAAATTTTATTTTATGGACATATCTAGCACTATTGTATTCTGCATGTGTGTGGTGCATGTGATGTAATAAATTAGAAATTTATTATGTTTTATTTCTATTGCGCACATTTTGTGAAATGTATTCGAGCACGCATCCACGTTGGGCTACCTAGTAGTTTCCCCTCCGATCGATGCTTGCCAAGCATGGATGTGACAAGGGAGGAGATGACGACACAATAGTGTTTCAATAGAGAACGAGCAAACCAAGATTCCAAACCTAAACCTTTCATCAAGAGATCTATTTAGGGCATCATAAGAGCTTTAAACTGAATCAATCTTGCCTAAAATATCATATAATTAAGGCACGAAAATCAAAAAACCTAACCATGCAAAATCACCATCCCACGACACGATCGTGCTCACCGGAATGGCCCGACTGTGATGGCCATGGAGGGCTCCATGGGCAAGCCGTGGAGCCCTCTACAATAACCCATGTTGCTTCAGGCATGCCCGTGCTGGCTGGGGAAGTGTTTGGCATGGTCGTTCCAAGATCAAGCATGACCATGTTGGGTTTTGTGAGCTCTGTTTTGTCTCCGAATGAGTGGAATGGTCCTGCTAAGCCCTAGCACACCTGTGTAGCCTCTGCCACTCCCATTTCATGTCATTTTCATCTAGTTGATGTCGAATTAACCCACAAGTGCATAGTCATCGTCAAGTAATAAAAATATCGATCCCACAAAGATGTTGTCAAGTACTAGTTGTTTGCAAAGAAAGGTTATCTAGAATAATTAATTGGTTGAGTAATGGTCAAGTAAGGAGAATCAGAATAAAGAATTTCTTTTGAGATTTATCCTAGGATGTAACGCCCGCCCTTCCCATCCTCCTAACACACATCCTATAGACGGGCGACGGCGCTACGCGATCATACATTCATGAATATAACAGCGGAACTATTTAAAAAAAACTTTACAACTTTTAACTCTAATTACATTAACCCAATCAACCTAACAATTTAATCATGGAAAAAGGTCTTAGCAATTTATTTAACTAAACATGTATTAACCATTTCAAGGTTCATAAAAATAAACAAGAGTAACAACCATAGAAAGCATTAACGTCTCCTAACAGTTTACACATAAACTGAAAATCATGCATAAGTCCGTATATGAAAAATGATCTCGTCCACCATGCCACTGCCACACACATCTTTGCCCCTCCTGCTGCTCCCTTTAATTTATCCATTCCTTGCCCTTTTCTGCAGTACAAGGAAAGTAAACTGTAAGCACATAGGCTTAGTAAGGTCCTTTCCTACTCACAAAAACATACATCATGAATTAAACGTAAAGTAATGACATGTTCGTTTAAACAACATATGAGCACAACATTTATTTAAAGTAGAGACATGATCAATTTAGGAAAAGAACATAAACTTAGCATTTTCATCGCAACAGTACATTGTCTCTAAACATGATAATTCGATGAACATAAAATGGTATATGCAGGATGCTCTTTGAAAACATATAGTTTATATACTTAAACATAATCTCAACATATTGGGCCTGACATTGTACCACATACATCATTCATGCGCATCCTAAATAGATCGGAGGTAGCTAATTCCGAATCTACTAGGTTACTAGGTTCGTACTATGTCCATCGACCTAGGGGCAACCTTGGAACCCATCCCGTGGACCTTGTTAGGGTCCGGTACAAGCAATACATAAAGTAAAATAACATACATGTTCTTTGTCCTAAAGAGTGTTCTTGTCCCCACTCTTAGGGAAATATTTCTTAGACATTTCATATACGTGAGTCATGCCTAACATGGGTGAAAACATAAGCATGTAACATAGCATAAATCGGCATGAGTACAATTTAACATGGCATAAGGTAGTGACATAAGGAAAATTAAGCTAACATAAATAGAAATCATCATCTAACATGTATAACGTGGAAGAATTTCAACAAGAATAATTTCTCTAATCCTATTAGCCGAACCTTTTACACATAGTTCTAGATTCTTTCGTTCAAAATCAAGCATACAACATTACATCGTAAGTACTTATACTACAGGTGAGGGGATACTTACATCCTATGCTTTTTCACCAATTTATATCGTTAGACTTCGCAAAGATAAGATCTTCTACGAGTTCTTTGGCTTTAGCGTGATCCTCTATCCCGTCCTTGAAGAGATTCCTCTCAAAAATCTCCTTTTGAATTATCCAAAGAGATGACTTTCTTCCTCGCTTCAGCGGCTAGAAAACAGAAGGGAAAGAGAGACGGCGGTTGGAATTTGAAGAGCGAGAGAGAGAGAGAGTTCGGCTGGAAAAAGAAATATGAGAGAGAGAGGTGAGAGGCGGCGGTGGCTGAAGAGGAGAGGGAGAGAGAGAAGCAGCGTGCGAATTTAGGGAAAAAAAGAATATATAAATTAGGATTTTTTTTTCTTAACCTAATTATCCCTTTAAATGATCAGCTAGATTAATCAACTTCTTTCTTTTTTTCTACCAATAGCTATATTCTGTTATATCCTACTCATTGGTAATCTTATGACTTAGTGGTGAGAAGCCTATTCCCCCAAATCAATGGTTCATGGTTCAAGCCTCGACTACGAACTATTTATTCATTTTTTTTTATCTTTTAATTTACCTCTCTTTTTAATTTTTTATACGATAATAACGGAAATTTAATTAGTATGATTCTAAGGCTCTTATTATTATTTTTTATTCTTATTTCTATATATATATATATATAATAACTAAATTTTGGGATGTTACAATCCCTTATACCTTATAAAAGTTTCGTCCTCGAAACTTAGAACAACTTGGGGTACTTTTGCTTCATGTCATCCTCACGCTCCCAGGTGGCTTCTTCGTATCGTTGACTTTGCCATAGGATCTTCACTAAAGATACTTCTTTATTCCTTAGTCTTTTGACTTCTCGGTCTAGTATCCAGATAGGTCGACTTTCATAGCTCAGGTCCTCTTGAATTTGCACTGTCTATGGCTCAACTACTTGGTCGGTATTGGAAATGCACTTCTTAAGCATCGAGACATGGAACACGTTGTGAATAGTAGACATCTCCTGAGGTAGTCCTAGCTCGTAAGCTACCTTGCCAACTCTTTTCAGGATCTTGTACGGTCCTATGTATCACGGACTTAGCTTTCCTTTCTTCCCGAATCTCATTATTCCTTTCATAGGAGCTACCCGGAGAAATACCAAATCTCCGACATTGAATTCCAAAGGTCTACGTCGCTGATCCGCATAGTTCTTCTGCCGGCTCTGAGCAGTCTCTATTCTTTGGCGGATATTCTGTATCGTTGGGGCGGTGTCGTCGATGAAATCCGTCTGAAGTCCCATCTCTTTCTTCTCACCACCTTCATACCAACAGATCGGAGACCTACATCTCCTCTAATATAATGCTTCATAAGGTGCCATTATGATGGTAGCTTGGTAGCTATTATTGTAAGCGAATTCCGCTAAACATAAGTAGCGGCACCAACTCCCTTAGAAATCCAAGGCACAAGCTCGTAACATATCTTCCAGTACTTGGTTCACCCTTTGTGTTTGCCCATCTATCTGAGGATGAAAGGCGGTACTGAAATGCAGCTTCGTGCCAAGTGCCTTATGAACGCATCCCCAAAACTGAGAAGTGAAGCGACCATCCCTATCTGAAATGATGGTCTTGGGAATACCATGCAGTCTGATGATTTCCTTAGCATATAATTGAGCTAGTTGCTCAATCGAATATGTCATCTTGATCGCTAGGAAAAGAGCTGACTTTGTCAATTTGTCAACGATAACCCATATAGCGTCATATCCGTTCGTAGTCCTGGGAAGACCTGAAATGAAATCCATAGAGATGTCTTCCCATTTCCACTCCAGAATTTGGATCAGTTGCAAAACTCCTCCAGGCCTCTGGTGTTCTGCTTTAACTTCTTGGTCGGTAGTGTTGCGTCTTGAGCTACGTCCCTCTTCATACCGGACCACCAGAACTTCTCTTTCAGGTCTTGATACATTTTGGTGGATCCTGGATGCATAGAATAGGGGGTTCCGTGAGCCTCCTCTAATATCTTTTTGTGTAGTTCCGGATCGTTAGGGATACATAACCGATCCCTAAGGTATAATACTCCGCTATTGGCGATATGGAAACCCTCGCCTTTTCCTTCTAGGATCTCCTGCTTGATCCTCTGGAGACTTGGATCATCACTTTGTTTTGCTAATATGTCATTGAATAGTGCTGGTATTATTGCCATGGTCGAAAGCTACCCGGAAATAACCTCGATTCCATAGCGCATAATTTCCTTCTCCAGCGGTCGAGACAATACCGATAAGGACATCAGGGTGGCACTGGACTTCCTGCTGAGTGCATCGGCCACTTTGTTTGCCTTGCCAAGATGGTAAAAGATCTCGCAGTCATAGTCCTTCACGAGCTCTAGCCGTCTGCATTGTCTCATATTGAGGTCCTTCTGAGTGAAGAAATACCGCAGACTCCGGTGATCCGTATAAATCTTGCACTGTGCTCCATACAGATAGTGCCTCCATACCTTGAGAGAGAAGACCACAACTGCTAGCTAAATTGTGAGTGGGATAGTTCTTTTCATGTTCCTTGAGTTGCCTAGAGGCATAGGCAATAACTTTACCCTTCTGTATAAGTACAACTCCGAGTCCCAATCTGGAGGCATCGTTGTACATGTCGAAGCTCTTGTCATTCTCTGGGAGAGTAAGGATTGGAGCACTTGTAAGTCTCCTTTTCAGCACCAAGAAACTCTTCTCACATTCCTCCGTCCATACATACTTCTTGTTCTTCCGGGTGAGAATCATAGAGTCTTGCTATTACGCAAAGTCTTCTACGAATTTCCAGTAATAGCCCGCTGATCCGAGAAAACTCCTCACTTCACTAGCATTCTTTGGCCTGCTCTAGTTACTCATAGCTTCAATCTTTCTTGGGTCTACCATAACTCTGTCTTTGGATATAATATGACCCAGAAAAGATACTTCATCGAGCCAGAATTCACATTTGGAGAACTTGACATATAGTTGCTTTTCTCGAAGAATATGTAATACCATCTTCAGGTGTTCGGCATGCTCTTCTTGATTTCTCAAATAGACGAGGATATCGTCAATGAAGACGATCATGAACTTGTCAAGAAACGTTGAGAATACCCGATTCATCAGGTCCATGAACATAGCAGGAGCATTCATCACTCCGAAAGGCATGACTACGAACTCATAATGTCCGTATCTTGTTCGGAAAGTTGTCTTTGGTATATCATCTGGTTTCACTTTCACTTGATGATAGCCAGATCTGAGGTCAATCTTTGAAAAGACGGTGGCACCTTTTAACCGGTCGAACAGATCGTCACATTATTTAGCGCTCAGTAGTCTATGCACAGGTGCATAGTCCCATCCTTCTTCTTTACAAACAGTACTAGAGCTCCCCATGGAGAGTGACTAGGGCGAATAAAACCCTTGTCGAGTAACTCCTGTAGCTGTCCCTGAAGTTCCTTCAATTCGGTCGGCGCCATCCGGTAAGGTGCTTTAGAGATCGGGTGAGTACCAGGAATTAATTCGATCTCAAATTCAATTTCCCTATCAGGGGCTAACCCTGGTAGTTTATCAGGAAATACCTCTGGGTAGCGGCATACCACTCTGACATCTTCTAGCTTCTGGTCCTCGGCTTGACTTGTATCAACCACATGTGCTAGAAACCCAGTGCATCCCCTGTCTAACATCTTGCGTGCCTTTAGAGCTGATAAGAATTTATAGGTTCTGTTCCTTGGCTCTCCAATGAATTCAAACATAGGTTCTCGCCAGTCAAAAAGACCACTTTTCTCTACACACTCGATCAAGCACCGCACTTGCTTAAGAAATCCATGCCCAATATGACATCATAATCCCGCATGTCGAGCACTATCGATCACAGAGAGTTCTATCTGCATTCTGATGGGTGCGGCCAAAGATATGAGTAGAAGGCATCACTTTTCCCGAGGGCGTGGTCATAAGAACTCGTAATCCAAAACTTGTGTGGTATGTCAATCTTCTTGTGAAAGGCGAGAGACAAACGAGAGTGTGTTGCACCAAGATCAAATAATACAGAGCATGCCGACGTAAAATAATTATCCGACTCTGTGACAACAGAGAATCGCTCACCACGCCTTCCTTAGTGAGAGAAAACCCCGCATTCATCGCAATCGTGCGGGTATTATATCCGGGTGCATTTGTTACCCAAGGGCATGACCACATAAGTTTATCATCCTTACTTATATTCATGCATAACCAACTAAAAACATTTCTTAGCGTATATATATCATACATGAAATAAATAGAGTAGGCATAGAATGTCTTACTTGGAGCGGCAGGATGGAAGCTTGATGTGTGTGTAGTGGAAAGGCAGAACTGGGCTCTGATACCACCTGTAACGCCCGCCCTTCCCGTCCTCCAACACACATCCTATAGACGGGCGGCGGCGCTACACGATCATACATTCATGCATATAACAGCGGAAGCATTTAAAAAAAACTTTACAACTTTTAACTCTAATTACATTAACCCAATCAACCTAACAATTTAATCATGGCAAAAGGTCTTAGCAATTTATTTAACTAAACACGTATTAACCATTTCAAGGTTCATAAAAATAAACATGAGTAACAACCATAGAAAGCATTAACGTCTCCTAATAGTTTACACATAAACTGAAAATCATGCATAAGTCCGTATATGAAAAATGATCTCATCCACCATGCCACTGCCACACACATCTTTGCCCCTCCTGCTGCTCCCTTTAATTTATCCATTCCTTGCCCTTTTCTACAATAAAGGAAAGTAAATGTAGAAGCACATAGGCTTAGTAAGGTCCTTTCCTACTCACAAAAACATGCATCTTGAATTAAATGTAAAGTAATGACATGTTCGTTTAAACAACATATGAGCACAACATTTATTTAAAGTAGAGACATGATCAATTTAGGAAAAGAACATAAACTTAGCATTTTCATCATACAAAGACATTGTCTCTAAACATGATAATTCGATGAACATAAAATGGTATATGCAGGATGCTCTTTGAAAACATATAATTTATATACTTAAACATAATCGGGCCCAATATATTGTACCACATACATCATTCATGCATCCTAAATAGATCCGAGGTAGCTAATCCCGAACATACTAGGTTACTAGGTCCATACTATGTCCGCTGACCTAGGGCAACCTTGGAGCCCATCCCGTGGACCTTGTTAGGGTCCGGTACAAGCCATGCATAAAGTAAAATAACATACATGTTCTTTGTCCTAAAGAGTGTTCTTGTCCCCACTCTTAGGGAAATATTTCTTAGACATTTCATATACGTGAGTCATGCCTAACATGGGTGAAAACATAAGATGTAGCATAGCATAAATCGGCATGAGTACAATTTAACATGGCAAAAGGTAGTGACATAAGGAAAATTAAGCTAACATAAATAGAAATCATCATCTAACATTCATAACGTGGAAGAATTTCAACAAGAATAATTTCTCTAATCCTATTAGCCGAACCTTCTACACATAGTTCTAGATTCTTTCATTCAAAATCAAGCATACAACATTACATCGTAAGTACTTATACTACAGGTGAGGGGATACTTACATCCTATGCTTTTTCACCAATTTATACCGTTAGACTTCGCAAAGAGAAGATCTTCTACGAGTTCTTTGGCTTTAGCGTGATCCTCTATTCCGTCCTTGAAGAGATTCCTCTCAAAAATCTCCTTTTGAATTATCCAAAGAGATGACTTTCTTCCTCGCTTTGGCGGCTAGAAAATGGAAGGGAAAGAGAGACGGCGGCTGGAATTTGAAGAGCGAGAGAGAGAGAGAGAGAGTTCGGTTGGAAAAAGAAATATGAGAGAGAGAGGTGAGAGGCGGCGGTGGCTGAAGAGGAGAGGGAGAGAGAGAAGCGGCATGAGAATTTAGGGGAAAAAAAAGATTAAAAGAGAATATATAAATTAGGATTTTTTTTCTTAACCTAATTATCCCTTTAAATGATCATCTAGATTAATCAACTTCTTTCTTTTTTTCTACCAATAGCTATATTCTGTTATATCCTACTCATTGGTAATCTTATGACTTAGTAGTGGGAAGCCTATTCCCCCAAATCAACGGTTCATGTTTCAAGCCTCGACTACGAACTATTTATTCATTTTTTTTTATCTTTTAATTTACCTCTCTTTTTAATTTTTTATACGATAATAAAGGAAATTTAATTAGTACGATTCTAAGGCTCTTATTATTATTTTTATTCTTATTTCTCTCTCTCTCTCTCTCTCTATATATATATATATAATAATAACTAAAATTTGGGATGTTACATAGGATGTCGAGGTTTACTGGTATATCGGTTATCAAGGAGAGATTCTCATGTATTGGTATGTATTCATGATGGAGACTCATTCTAAGGTAATCATTAGCCTATCTCAAGGTCGTAATGATGTATTATGTAGACACGATTCCTACTTTTCCTATATTCGAACTCAGGCGACTTTGTTACCTAGAATCCTATCACTAGATTCTTAGTCCTACTGTTGGAGAATCATAAGAATATGTCCAAGTAAATCTTTGATGCTCTTAAAATCTACAAGAGGTTTAATTACTTTCACAATGTTCATTTATAGATAACCTTTGCTGCTTTAGGAACTTGTCACTAGAATCCAAAAAGCATATGGAAGAGTGGCTAGCAATTACGTAATGTTAATCCAAAAAACACACGGTAAAACTAAATCATGAAATATATATGAATAAATAAAAAGAATCATCTAAGAGAACACGACATAGAGATACTCCCTAATCCTAGGACCAAGGATAATTACTCCGTAGTTGGGAAAGAAGAAGACATCGAAGTATAGAAAGACATTCGATACTAGAAGAGAATAAGAGTAAAAACTAGACTAGTCGGCATCATAGAGGCTTCTTTCTGTCGTGGAGCTTCTCCTCCTCGATCCCTTTGAATCCTTTTCCCTACTACTCCTCCCTCCGACTAAATTCCCCTTCCTCCTTAACTTTGGGATTTTTTATAGACATTTCATGAGAGAAAATCTAGAAATCAGTTGTAAGAAATTTGGAACAACCTTGAGAAAAATTAAGATTTTGATTATTTCATGGCATGGCCGTGCCATTTGGCATGACTTGGGGTGTGACAAGCATTGTGGAGACCTAACACACCCTAGAATCGGTTGTGCTAAAAGAGATGGGCACGGGCATGCCCCCTGGCATACCCTATGTGTGTTGGACACTATGAAGTTCGAAAAATGGTCGTTGTGGCTCTGTTTGTTTCTTGTTTCATCGTGGTTTTCCTCCATAGCACAGTTATTTGAACAAAAAATAAAATATTAAGGTAAATGCTATGTTTTATGCATGATATGTAAACAAAGCCTACGAAATGCATGCTAAATAAAACATAAATATCCTTTCTACCGTGTTCCTCGCAAATTGCCATGGAGACACTTACCTGCCAGTATGCTTGGATCATCCTTTCCCTATTATACTTAGTCTCAAAGGAACATTCAAGATCAAGGAGAAGAAAAGTAGGAAATAAACATCAAGTATTTCCCCAGTAACTAGTTGGCCTCAAAGGGGCACCCCTATGGGTGTTTTCCTAGTAGCTACTTGGTATCAAAGGGTACTTTACCGATCTTTACTAAGTTCAGTTATATTACCTTGGATAGAGGAATAACAAGCTATCGTATATTACCTAATTTTTATGCAAGGTAATATATGCAGAAAAATATGCTAACAATGTGAGGAAATATGCAAAAGTATTCTAATAATGCAAGGTGCTATGTGCATAAAATATGTGAAATTATGTTAAACAAAAAATTAACTAGCTACCCCCCCCCCCCTAAACTCAAAATATGCATTTTCCTCAATGTATAGAAGGGTAACAATAAAGTAAACTACTCAGGAGGAGGAGGTGGAAAGAAATGACCTTGCAAAAGGTGCCAATGGTACATGACCTCTATCATCTGCCTTTGAGTGCTAAGTTCAACCCGCTGTTCCCTTAGGTCTATGTGTAGTGCATCCAAGGAGAACTGAATCTCAACATATGCATCATCAGAAGTGCTAGCACCTACATAAGAAAAGCCAAAATCAAAAGAATGCCTAGGAGGGTTGACTCTGTGAGGTGGTACTGTCATCAACTCCAAGGGGTCAGGCATGGGAGCCACATCAGTCATGAGCCAGTTGGCTCAGTTCCTTATGGTAATGCGGTTAGGGTTTGGAAGTGGCAATGTAAAATGATCCTTTAAAATTGAATAATACCTTCCTTCATCCCTTGTGATCATCCTCATGGCCATACAAGCATTAATATCAATCTTGGGGCTAAGCAGAATAAACTCTAGCCCATCAAGATTATACCCTAAGTTCATTGCTATTTGTATTATTAAACCTCCAACTAAGATTGATCCTGTCGAGTTTTTCCTATTTTTATCAGATGTCTAATAAAATGTGAGCCAGTATCAATATTTACATTGTTTAGCATGACCCATAAAACAATCAATTCACTCTGCCTAACTACACCTTCATTGTCTCCTCGACTAAAGATCGTATTAGCCATTACCCTATTGAGGTACCTAAAAATTGGGTTAGCGAGGTTTGAAGATTTAGACCTAGAAGGATCATAAGTGTCTCCACCCCTAGCAATATCACCCCAAAATGTGAAATCTTGAAATCCCCTAGGTGTTCTCCTTTCTCTTCCACATGGTAAATCATAAACAAAATTAAATTCCTCAAATGTCCATGTGTACTCATTAGTAAACATCCTAAAGGTAATCTTATCTCTATCAATGTTTCTACCAGATAAGTTCTCAGCTTCTATAGAATTTAGGAATTATAGGGTTATTTTTGGGTAGGTATGGTAAGTTTTGTTCAAAAGTCTGGTCCATCTAACCCTACTAATCATCCAAGTAATATCATCTCTAAATCCCAAAGTTTCAATAGTGTAGGTATCAATATACCTGGTGCTAACAATTTTTCTTTTAATCAAAATGTCAAATCTAGCCCTATGATTAGAATTTTGAAAACTAAAATTATAAAGATTCTCGTTTTCCTCGTCGTGTGCCCTACGTCTTGGATTAGGAGTGTCAGCGGGTGGAAGCGATGATGGGTGCAACGGTGGAGTTTCTCCTTAGCCTTTTGAACATGGTGATGCTTTTGAATCTCTTGGACAACTCAAAAATAGGAAGAAGCTTGCCGGAATGTAAGGAAAGTTGCAGAAAAATTCGGATCTTAATTCAAAATTTCAGAAAAGTGGCTGGAACTCCTCGGAATGGTATTCTTGAACTTGAAAATTGCCTCGAGATCCTAGATCAACCTTGGAGAAAGCTCGATCTCGAGTTGGAAGAAGAGATTCAACTGGAAAATGGTTGAAAGAGTTGTTGAAGCAAGATTGAGCATGAAATCTCCGGATCTTCATTTCAAATGGTTGCTACGTCATCGTCGGTCCTCGAGGAAACTTAGCTTTGGCTTGGAGAAGGTCGTGGTGGTTGGATCTTCACTAGAATTTCAAGGAGGATGAGTGGATGGAGTTTGGGGAGGAAAGCATGAGTTTTAGCTTGGCACGATCATGCCAAGCCTTATATTCGCGGTGTCGACCATGCAACACTCCCGTGCCAAATGGCACGGGCGGGGCGTGTTTGGTTTTGCCCCCCCCCCCCCCCTTTTTTTTTTGCAAGCTAGTTTCACTTGTCTGGGTTGCCGATTTTTGTGTTCCTAAAATTAAAAAGTGAAATTGTAAGTGAAAAGAGTAGGAATTGTGAAAAAGAAATTACAAAAAACTAAATCTTGGATTACCTCCCAATAAGTGCTTGTTTTAAGTCATAAGTTTGACTTCTGTAAATTTCTATGCTGATTTGAAGTTGATGCTTCTTACTCATCTTATGGGAGTGCATATGTTGTAATTGATTGAGTAAGATGTCCATCAGCTCTGGGTTGTAGCTTAAAAAGTTCTTCTATCGAGTATTGATGCACTTGTATTATTTTGCAAGTGGATTCTTTGATATTTGTTACATTAGGGTTGGAAAGATTAAATTGGATCTTGTTGTCTCCAATTCCTAAAGATAGTCTCTTATTTTTCATGTTAATAAGAGCTTCGGCGGAAGCTAAGATGGGTCTCCCTAAGATAATAGGGGTTTCAGTAGTGTGACCCATATCTAAGATAAGAAAGTCAGTAAGTATTGTAAATCTTTCTACTACCACTAGGATGTCTTCTAGCATGCCTAAGGGTTGCCTTATTGTTTCATCGCCTAGTCATAAGATCATGTGTGTCAACTTTAATCCTATAAGCCTCATTATTTTATAAAAGGAAGTCGGTATAAGATTCACGGTAGACCCTAGGTCGCATAGAGTTATGACGAAATCAAAGTCATAAATTGCACATGGAATTATAAAGTCACTTGGATCATCCAGTTTAAGAGGAGATTTGTTTAGAGGTACCATGTTTCTTTCTCCTTCTATAGTGATGGTTGCATAGTCCTTGACTTCTCTTTTCTGCTCCTCAAGTCGCTCATCAACCTCTGCTTCAACCATGCTAAAGAAAGTTTGGGCTTCAGGTTTACTTTCATTATGATGTGTTGTTATAGATACAACATTGTATCTTTTTATGGGGTTAATTTTTGGCTTTCCTGGGAATCTTCTTGGAGCTCTTATGGATGAATTTGCTATTTGTGCCACCTGAGTTTCCAATATTTTAGCATGGTTAGCTAAGTTGTCGACCTTTCTCACAAGTTGTTGGATTGCTTCATTAGTTTCTTTGTGTTGTCGATCTGAATTCATCATATGTAGCTGGAACTCATGGTTACTAGCAGTTTGAGATTGAATAAAATTTTCTATCATCTTTTCTAAGTTAGCTATCTGCCCTTGTTGATATCCTTCTGGTTGTCTCGGATTGTTCTGATTAACTTGGTTCTGATTATTCTGATACAAAAAGTTGAGATCATTCCTCCACCTTGGATTATAGGTGTTGGAATAGGGATTGTTCATGGGACGTTGGTTGAAATTATTGATGGCATCAATATGCTCTATGAGTGTTGAGAGTCCTATATGACAATTTTGCATTGAATGCCCTAGAATGCCACATATCTCACAAGAAATATTAGTGGTATTAATAGCATTAACATTGAATTGTTCAAATTTTTGAGATAAATTATCTACTTTTGCTTCCAATAGATCTAAAGTGTTTACCTCATACTTACCTGGTGTTCGAGTGGAGTTTCCTCATTCTGTAGCCCATTGGTGGTGATTGAGATCTTCCAGTCGACTGAACATGCTCAAGTCAACTCCAGGTCACCCAGCTCCGCATCAGGAAGTTTGCCTCTTCAGTCGACTGAAACTCCCCAGTCGACTAAAACTCTTTCCATATGCACTGCAAGATCTTCGATCGATCACCAGTTAATCCTGCCAACTAGGTATTCAGTCGACTGACCCATACCCAGTCGACTGAACTTCAGTCAACTGGAATCCATTCAGTCGACTGATCCCTGCAAAACAAGATTAGCACAAATTGATAATATCAAATATGATAGTAGTAGTAATACTACTTGATCTTGACTTCTAAGTCCCACACGAACTTTCTGTCGGATCGACGCCTAGCTTGTCCCCCTACAGAGGACTTGGCCTCACCTCTCCACTCAAGGATTACTTGCTGGCTACCTATTTGACTTACCGTTCTTAACATCCGATCTGACCCACTAGGGCTTCCACTAGCTGTCCGATCTACCTGACCCAACTGGAATTTTTGTCGATTGTCTGGTCTCCTAACCCAACCAATCTTCATGCCAAATGTTCAGTCCACTCAACCCATCTGGACTTCATGCTTGGTGTCTGGTCCTCCTAATTTGTCAAGACATTTTCCTAGTATTCGATCAACATGACCTACTAGGACTTCCTGTTAAGCCTGCACACTTAACACTGATATTAGAACACAAGTAAGTCCTAACTTTAACTATGGTTCATACATCAAAACCAAGGAGTGATGCTCTCTGTGTTGGGAGTATTGAGGATACAATCAAAGTCCCACATGTAGGTTTTGCCCGGAAGCTCTGATACCAATTGAAGGGTTTTGCTTATCGAGTCCGTGAGGGGAAACTTCGCTTCCCACTTCACCTCGGTCGTTTGTTCATGGCGATCCCATCGATGTCCCCAGATTACAAAAATTTAATCTCAGACAAAAGGGATTGCCCAAACAACTAAGTCATCGTCGTGCTATTCATTTAGAGAGGCCACTTGAACAAACTCGTTGTTCAAGCGACCATCCTCTATTCTACGAGTAGTCGTGGAATAGACGATGTCCGAATCACCGGTTTTTGTGTTTATGCTCGGGATCCAAGTATTATTTAGCCATATACAAATTTATATAAAGTAAACAACCTCATATAACATACATATAATTGAGAAACAATTATAAACATAATACAAAAGAACACTAATCAAAATAAACAAGATTATACCTCTTGTTATACCTCTTGATCTTCTATTGTATGTCCTTCCATCTTTCGGACGTCGTGTGGGCGACGATCTTCCAAAAGTCGAAGCTCCTAGATCGCCAATCTTCCTTCCTTGTTCACTCCGAACAAAGGAAGATCATAAAATAAAACTCATCTTCCTATCTAGAACCGGCCACCAAGTCAATAAACTCGATGTTGCCGCCGGCCAAGGAAGAGAACATGGAGTATAGAAACCAGCCTAAGGAGAATCAATGAGGGCATGAGCACCGCCCAACACTTGGAGAAGAGAAAGGAAAGCAATCCTTCTCCTTGTTGCCGCCCAAACCCTAAACTAAGATCTCCTAATTTCCGGCCAAGGATGAAGGGAAGAAGAATAGGTTGAGCTTTGGCCAAGGTAGAGGGAAGAAGAAGAGGGGCCAACCAACCTTAGGAAGAAGAAGATGAATCCCTCCTCCACTTGTTGCCGCCCACCATCAACCCCCAAAACCTAACCCTAGCCGCCCACTCCTATTCCTATCCCAACTAGGATTGCTTGCCACCCAAAGGAAGCAACCCTAATGCCATCCATCATAATCCATAGATGAAAGGGAGAAGCTTGGGCGCCGGCCATGCCAAGGAGAGATGAGGGAAGAAGGGTGTCGACCACCAAAGGAAGAAGAAGAAGAAGAACATCTTTCCTTAATTGTGGCCACCCAAAACCCTAATCCTCCCTTGCTCTTGCCACCCAAAACCCTAGCCCCCTTTTCTCTATATTCTCTTCTTGCCGCCCACCCCTAGTCCACCCTTTTATAGAGTTAGGGATAAGCCTTGGTTTAATCTCTACCATTGGTTCTAGGGATTTAATCTCAACCGTCGGATCTAGAGATTTAATCTCAACCGTCGGATCTTAGAGATTTAATCTCTACCTTTGGATCTAGAGTTTTGTTTCTATCCATTGGATCTAAGATTAATGAGGTGTTAATAGGCTACAATAGGGACCATGAGGAGGAGTTGGATCTTGGCCACCCATGGATCAAGCCCACATATAGTCCGATCCACTAATGATTATCCATTCCACTAGAGGATTATCATTGATCTACCTCACCAACCCCCATAGTTTAATATGGGCTCCATATATTATTTGTACATTTTCTCCCCGTGTTTAAGATCTCGAATGTCCGTCGATTAATTAATTTACTGACCATTAATTAATCAACATCTAACTCCATGAGTAGTACCACTCAACGTTTTCATCATGCCGGACCAAGTCCACCTGCAGGTTTTACATGATGAACCTTATGAGCTCCTCAAGGGGACATCATCATCCTAATATATAGGACACGATTTCCTTCTATTATCAACGGTACACCATATAAATAATATCATCTCCCAACTTACCGAGCCTATCGATTTAATCTATAAATCTCGCCCATTGGTAAATCAAAGAGATGAATACTAAGTATATGTGCCCGTTATTATATTGGGATTAAGAGCATGTACTAAATAATATCTGAGGTCCGATTCGATTATGTAGTCAGCAATAAATCGAATCACCTCTAAGTCAGTCCTGCTTAATACACACAAAGTGCACTAGTGTGATTCTATGGTCAAGACAAACCAATACCAAATCACACTACAACCATTCCGATGGTTTGTCCAAAGCCATCTCGGTTGTGAGCCTTTACTTATACTTTACATGGAGCCGATAACATGATCTCCCATGTGACACCACACACCATGTTATCTACAATGTAATGTATTAGACAATATTGCATAACCATAAAAATGTAAACAATGATCAAGTGATTCTTATTTCAAAAATAAAGATGTTCATACAAAAGATAGACTTTTCAATATACATCCCTACAATCTCCCACTTATACTAAAAGACTATGCTGTCCTCATACTGCCATACATCTGATTCCCCTTCCCTCCACATGCCTATCAAAGCTCTCGCTAGAAGGGCCTTAGTGAAAAGGGTCTACCAGGTCATCCTCTGATGCAATCTAGGCGACAACAACTTCTACCTCCTTTACGATTTCTCTTATCAGGTAGTACTTGCGCTCTATGTGTTTACTTGCCTTATGAGCTCGTGTTTCCTTCGAGTTTGCAACTGCACCATTATTATCACAATAAATTGTGATAGTTCTGGGCAAACTAGGAATCACATCCAAGTCCATCAGGAAGTTCCTGAGCCACACAGCTTCTTTGGCCGCCTCAAAGGCTGCCACATTCTTAGCTTCCATGGTGGAGTTTGCCACGCATTTCTGCTTGACATTCCTCCATACAATGGCTCCACCTCCCAAAGTAAACACAAAACCTGAGGTAGACTTACTGTTATCCCTATCAGATTGGAAGTTGGAATCCGTGTAACCCACAGGGAGTAATTGGTCTGCCTAGTAAACTAGCATATAATCCCTAGTCCTTCTCAGGCACTTCAATATATGCTTTACCACAGTCCTATGTCCCTGTCCTGGATTACTCTGATATCTACTGTCTATGCCCATGACATAGTAGATATCTGGTCTCGTACATAGCATCACATACATGAGGCTTCCTACTGCCGAAGCATAAGGAACCACCTTCATTTCCTCTATCTCCTCAGATGTTCTAGGACACATCTCCTTAGATAAAGGAATTCCATGCCTGAAAGGTAGAAAACCCTTCTTGGAGTTCTGCATGCTAAGACGATTCATAATCGTGTTTATGTATGAAGCTTGGGATAAGTACAACATCCATTTCCTTCGATCCCTTATAACCTTGATCCCAAGGATGTGTCCTACCTCTCTCAAGTCCTTCATATCAAATTGTTTGGACAACCATACGCTTACGTCCGACAACACCTTGATATTGTTGCCAATCAACAAAATGTCATCTACGTATAGTACAAGAAATATCACTACGTTTCCGTCACATCTCTTGTATACACAAGACTCATCTGGACTTTGAATGAATCCATAGGACTAGATTACCTCATCAAAGCGGATGTTCTAAGACCTCGAAGCTTGCTTCAATCCATAAATGGACCGATTAAGCTAAGATACTGTATCTTTATCTTGGATTGCCTCGTTATATGTCAAGGGATCAGGTTCATGTTCGCCAGGAACTAAATCAGAAGACTCTCCCAAGAACATGAATCTATCAAGCTATCTAACAACCCTCCCACTACGATGAGGTGTCACCAGTGTATCCTCTGCGACACGCGGTGCAATGACTTGTGGTATATCCTCTTGTACCGGTGGTACTGAAGAAGTGACTTCCCCTTTTAATTCCTCCAGAACTATTTTACTCTTGGGCTTGTGGTTCATCACATAGTCTTCCTCTAGAAATCTGGCGTTCGTGCTAACGATCACCCTCTGATCTCTAGGACTATAAAACAAACCACCCTTCGTTCCTCCAGGATAACCAACGAACATGCATACTTTTGTACGAGGTTCTAACTTACCAGTATCTACCTTCAGCACATGTGCTGGACTCCCCATATCCGAATATGTCTTAGACTATGCTTTCGTCCAGTCCACAATTCTATGGGAGTAGTAGGCACTGATGGAACCAAGTTCATAATGTATACCGCCGTATCTTGAGCATATCCCCAGAATGAATTCGGCAACTCAGAATAACTCATCATCTATCTAACCATCTTCATAAAAGTCCTATTCCTTCACTCTGCTACACCGTTTTGCTGGGGTGTGCCAAGTGCAGACAATTGAGATTGAATCCCAGACTCTGATAAGTAATTCCTAAACTATCCCAAGAGGTACTCACTACCACGATCAGATCGTAGTGTCATCCATATCTTGAATAATCATCTATGAAAAAGATGAAATATTCAAGACTACCTCTTGCCTGGATAGACATAGGACCATACGAATCAGAATGAATCAATTCTAACACATCTTTGGCTCTATACCCCTTGGCCTTAAAAGGCCTCTTGGTTATTTTACCCTCCAAGCAAGATTCACAGGTTGGGAAATCTTCCACCACTAATGAACCCAAAGGTCCATCAGCTATCAACCTTTAAATTCTACTTAGGTTAATATGATCAAGCCTAAGATGCCAAAGATATGTTTGGTTCATCTTCGAAGGTTCTTTTCTCTTATTGTAATTAGAAGATGAGTTATTAACTTCTATTTGCATCGTGGAAGCTTTTGGTTCGAGTGTATACAAATTTTCTATCAATGTACCTGAACAGATATTCTCCTTATTCCTTTTTATAACAACTCTATCATTAAAAGAAATAGAATATCCATCCATAAACATTTTAGAAACTTAAAATAAATTCTTTCTAAATAAAGGTACATAAAGGGAATTTTCCAGAACCATCGTTTTATTTTTCTCAAAAGATAAATAAAACATCTCCCACTGCAATAGCCGCCACCTTAGTGACATTGCCCAAGTAAAAGGTAATCTCTCCCTCAGCTTGTCATCGGGTTTCCTGGAACCCCTATAAAGTATTGCAGACATGATCAGAGGCTCTCATATCTACACACCAGGTGCTGGTAGATAACACCGCTAACCATGTTTCAACGACTAGACCAAAGGATATACCTTTGTTCTGTTTCGGATTTGGACAGTCCTTCTTCCAATGTCCATCCTACTTACAAGTGAAGTACTTGCCTTTCAGCTTCTTTACTCCTCCCTGAGATCCTCCCACCACCTTTGCTCCAGCTTATTTCTTCTTCTTCTTGCCTTTCGGCTTAGAAGTAGAAGCCTTCTGAGCAACCATGGCCTTAGCCTGAGCAAGCCTTTCTGTCGACTGGAGAATGATATCAACTTGGGTTTCCCCATCGATCTCAGCTCCAAGGACTTCCAGCTCATTTGTGGGCTTAGGAGGATACTCTTTGAAAAGTACATATTTGTACTCCTCAGCAGTTAAGACAATATCTAGATTCTTTTCCAATCAACATAATTTGGGTACAGTAAACTTATTTTTCTTTTAGTATCACAACAAGTGGACTGAAAGTCATTTATGAAAATCCTAAGAATCACATAGATCATTACTTTAGATTTCAAAAAATTATTGATTCCTCAAACAATAAAATTTTAAAATCAACCAACACCTCAAAACACCGAGAATATCGTATGCCACGATAGTGTGGACGTATACGAATTCTACATTTGTAAGAGGAGGTTTTACCCATTAATTTTACTATCTTGTCAACCTAACTTTTTGACAAGTAAAATTAATAGTTGGTTTCTCTTCGACCCTACAAATAAAAGCAGTGACTCCGATGGGGAGGATACTTATATTTGTATCTAAGTGTTCACCATTACTTGGTACCAAGGTAATTATCTCGGGTTATGTGCCTTACGATGGGGAAGTACACACGCTCCTTAATAATTTCCTATAACCATATTCGACCTTGTGATCCGCAAACAAACCCATCCGATGGGGAGGAAGGCACTCAGAGCCGACGCGCAAGTTTGTTTGCATCACTTGTCAAATCGTAATGGAGGCCGTGGGAATTTATAAAAATTTTCCTCTCCCACTTAGTAATTTGAAAATGAGGAATTTTCCTAGCCTACGACATGCATATCAAACAAAAAGTAATAAATATGAAAAATAAATTATTTTCCAACTATTATGGCTTTTGTCTTCAATATGTCTCCCATCGCAATGCCTTCTCGTCCACTCCTCCTACGCCATGTACAAGCCATCCGGAGATCCGAGCCGAGACTAAAACCTATTTTAATTTACATCCATCGATCCTATACTCCACGAGGGAGTGTACATGAAATCTAGATCGAAAGTAAAATAAAATAAAGAGTGGCTAAACAATGTCGTATCTAATTTACAAAAAATCAAATACTAGCCTCGTCAACCCCGAGGATTCAACAAAATACACACATACAATCACATACACACATATGGCCATAATAGTCGGATCTTATGCCTGCAACCAAAGAGTTAAACTACGCATATTCTACTATTATCCGACACATATAATATATGAAAAGTGCATAAAAATTAATCGAATCCTAAACACACAAAACTGGAAACCTTGGCTCTGATACCAATTGTAGGTTTTGCCCGAAAGCTCTGATACCAATTGAAGGGTTTTGCTTATCGAGTCCGTGAGGGAAAACTTCGCTTCCCACTTCACCTCAGTCATTTGTTCATGGCGATCCCATCGATGTCCCCGGATTAAAAAAATTTAATCCTAGACAAAAGGGATTGCCCAAACAACCAAGTCATCGTCGTGCTATTCGTTTAGAGAGGTCACTTGAACAAACTCATTGTTCAGGCGACCATCCTCTATTCTACGAGTAGCCGTGGAATAGGCGATGTCCGGATCGCCGGTTTTTGTGTTTATGCTCGGGATCCAAGTATTATTTAGCCATATACAGATTTATATAAAGTAAACAACCTCATATAACATGCTTATAATTGAGAAACAATTATAAACATAATACAAAAGAACACTAATCAAAATAAACAAGATTATACCTCTTGTTATATCTCTTGATCTTCTATTGTATGTCCTTCCTCCTTTTGGATGTCGTGTGGGCGACGATCTTCTAAAAGTCGAAGCTCCTAGATCGCCAATCTTCCTTCCTTGTTCACTCCGAACAAAGGAAGATCATAAAATAAAACTCATCTTCCTATCTAGAACCGGCCACCAAGTCAATAAACTCGATGTTGCCGCCGGCCAAGGAAGAGAACATGGAGTATAGAAACCAGCCTAAGGAGAGTCAATGAGGGCATGGGCATCGGCCAACACTTGGAGAAGAGAAAGGAAAGCAATCCTTCTCCTTGTTGCCGCCCAAACCCTAAACTAAGATCTCCTAATTCCCGGCCAAGGATGAAGGGAAGAAGAATAGGTTGAGCTCCGGCCAAGGTAGAGGGAAGAAGAAGAGGGGCCGACCAACCTTAGGAAGAAGAAGATGAATCCCTCCTCCACTTGTTGCCGCCCACCATCAACCCCCAAAACCTAACCCTAGCCGCCCACTCCTATTCCTATCCCAACTAGGATTGCTTGCCACCAAAAGGAAGCAACCCTAATGCCATCCATCATAAGCCATAGATGAAAGGGAGAATCTTGGGCGCCGGCCAAGCCAAGGAGAGATGAGGGAAGAAGGGTGTCGGCCACCAAAGGAAGAAGAAGAAGAAGAACATCTTTCCTTAATTGTGGCCACCCAAAACCCTAATCCTCCATTGCTCTTGCCGCCCAAAACCCTAGCCCCCTTTTCTCTATATTCTCTTCTTGCCGCCCACCCCTAGTCCACCCTTTTATAGAGTTAGGGATAAGCCTTGGTTTAATCTCCACCATTGGTTCTAGGGATTTAATCTCAACCGTCGGATCTAGAGATTTAATCTCAACCGTCGGATCTTAGAGATTTAATCTCTACCTTTGGATCTAGAGTTTTGTTTCTATCCATTGGATCTAAGCTTATTGAGGTGTTAATAGGCTACAATAGGGACCATGAGGAGGAGTTGGATCGGATCTTGGCCACCCATAGATCAAGCCCACATATAGTCCGATCCACTAATGATTATCCATTCCACTAGAGGATTATCATTGATCTACCTCACCAACCCCCATAGTTTAATATGGGCTCCATATATTATTTGTACATTTTCTCCCTGTGTTTAAGATCTCGAATGTCCATCGATTAATTAATTTACTGACCATTAATTAATCAACATCTAACTCCATGAGTAGTACCACTCAACCTTTTCATCATGCCGGACCAAGTCCACCTGCAAGGTTTACATGATGAACCTTATGAGCTCCTCAAGGGGACATCATCATCCTAATATATAGGACACGATTTCCTCCTATAATCAACGACACACCATATAAATAATATCATCTCCCAACTTACCAAGCCTATCGATTTAATCTATAAATCTCTCCCATTGGTAAATCAAAGAGATGAATACTAAGTATATGTGCCCGTTATTATATCGGGATTAAGAGCATGTACTAAATAATATCTGAGGTCCGATTCGATTTTGTAGTCAGCAATAAATCGAATCACCTCTAAGTCGGTCCTGCTCAATACACACAAAGTGCACTAGTGTGATTCTATGGTCAAGACAAACCAATACCAAATCACACTACAACCATTCCGATGGTTTGTCCAAAGCCATCTCGGTTGTGAGCCTTTACTTATACTTTACAAGGAGCCGATAACATGATCTCCCGTGTGACACCACACACAATGTTATCTACAATGTAATGTATTAGACAATATTGCATAACCATAAAAATGCAAACAATGATCATCTGATTCTTATTTCAAAAATAAAGATGTTCATACAAAAGATAGACTTTTCAGTATACATCCCTACACCACATTGGTAAGACATGGAAAAGATCATATGCTTATAAGATGAAAAGATATTTCCATTGGCATGAGGCCTTTTGGGTAAAGCCCAAAAATAAAACCATGAGAGCTTAGGCCCAAAGTGGACAATATCATATCATTGTGGAGATATGTGAATCTTATAGGCACTAATAATTGGTATCAGAGCCATGGTCCATGTCAAACCATGAACCTCAAACGAAGGAAGTGGAGCTCCCATGTCTGGATCAAGAGAACCAGACACCAGATAGGAAGTCCAGTTGGGCCAGATGGGCTGGACAACTAGCAGGAAGTCCAGTTGGGTCAGGAGAACCAGACAGTTGGTAGGAAGTCCTGGTGGGTTAAGGATAAGACATCAAGCAGAAGAAGTCCTTTGAGGATAGATAGGCTTGAGGGGGGCACAATATAGTCCTTCATTTGAGGGGGGGGGGGTGTTTGTTGGGAGTATTGAGGATACAATCAAAGTCCCACATTGGTAAGACATGGAAAAGATCATGTGCTTATAAGATGAAAAGATATTTCCATTGGCATGGGGCCTTTTGGGTAAAGCCCAAAAACAAAACCATGAGGGCTTAGGCCCAAAGTGGACAATATCATACCATTATGGAGATATGTAAATCTTATAGACACTAACACTTTGCATCAACAATCTCTCCCTTTTTTATGTATGACAACACATCAGTTAAAGTTAGGAGAATCAAACTGCAATATCCAATTATAGCATATATCAAAAATGCATTGGGTTAAAAATGTATATGCAAGAAATGCTCATATGCATAAAAAACTTTAAATTTTTAAATCTCCCTCTCTTTAAGTCTCTTCTCTATAACTTTAAATCTTCTCTCTCCCCCTTTGGCATACATCAAAATCAAAATTAAGTTCAAAATGCCACAATATTAAAGTTGAGAATTAAAGTTTTAAATATTTTTTATCAAAAATGCTTAAGTTTATCAATACTCCCCCTAAATAAGATTTTCTTTTAAAGATGGGATCTCCCCCTTTATCTTTCGGTTTCAAAATTTTCAAAAGATTAATTTTATAAATTTTTCAAAACTCAATTTTTAAAATTTATCAATGCTCCCCTTAAAATGCTTTTTAAATTCTCAAACTATCTTAATTTTCAAAATCTTTGAAACTCCCTCTTAATAAAAACATTTTTCAAATTTTCAACTTTCAAAATTTCTCAAAATTTTCTAACTCCCCCTTAAAAACATTTTTCAAATTTTCAAATTTCAAAATTTCTCAAAATTTCTAACTCCCCCTTAAAAACATTTTTCATCTTTTCAAATTTAAAAATTTTACAAAATTTTCTAACTCCCCCTTAATTTTTTTTCTTCAAAATTTTAATTTTCAAAATTCTAACTCCCCTTCAACATTTTTCAAAATTTTAATTTTCAAAATTCCAATCCCCTCTTTAAAAAATATTTTTTGAAATTTTAACACCTTTTCAAATTTTATTTTATTTTATTTTTAAAGTTTTTCAAAACCCCCCCTTAATAATAGCTAAAAATTTAAATGAACCTAAAATTTTCAAGATGATTCAAATGTGATAGGAAATATGTCCAAACATAAATTCCTAGTCTACCAAGCATAATTCAAATCACAACCAAGATTTAAAAATTATCAAATTTATTAATTAAGTTCAAATAGTAACAACTAGCATAACAATCCTAGTCAGAAGAGGAAGGTGGATTACCCATGCTCCAAGACCTAAGAAACTCTATCTCTCGATGATCCTCTCTCTGCGCCTGGAACATCTGCATCATCTCAAGATGACGAGCCTGATGTTGCTGCTCTTGGAGCTGCATCACATCCTCCAATCTAGATAATCTCTCTGCAATAGTAGGAGGTGCTGGAATCCCAAGAAATGGTGATAGACTGTCGAATCCTAGGGCTTCCTGATGCTCAAACTCGAAGTGGTGCTCGGGGTCAATCTCAGGCTCAGGCTCCTACTCCGGCTCAAGCTAGGGCTGGGGTTGAGGGCCATCTCTCTTCCATGCTAGGACATTATTCTCATCTAAACCTATTTTAGCTAAACCAAATTGCCTAGAACTTATCATGTCATACTCAGTAAGTTGTTTGATGTTACTTGTGGTAACATCAAACCCTAATGTGGCTAGTAAGGATGTGATGACATGGCAGTAAGGCAAATGTGCCTTCCTGCTAGTAACTGACCTAGAATGATGAATGATGGAATGAAACATTTGTAAACTAATGTCTAAATATAATCTATGACTAAGTGCATAAAGTAGAAATGAATGATAGGGACGCATCATAGCAATCTCCCTAGTGGTGAGTGACAAAATGCAGTTCACTATAACTCGATACAGGTCATAGTCCTGTACTCTGAGTCTAGTGGAACTAAAGATACTCACAGATGGAGTCCTCTCCTCACCAAATAAATGCAAGTGTATCCTATCCAATGTAATGTGCGAATAGGGGTCACCGTATGGTAACTCCATGACTGGAAAACATGCAATCGGACATGATGAATGCATGAGTCCTAGATGCTCTCTCAACATAGAGGGGGTAAAAATAAAATCTTTACCCTGTACTCTAGTCGAATATACAAGATCATCAATTTTACTAAAGTTATTGAAAAACTCTGCACATAGATATATGTTAATAGAGTTTTTACAATAAACTAATTTCTCTAATCCGTAATGCGTTATGACCTCCATACTAGGTATCCATGATTTACTAAAAATAAAATATTTACCTTGTACTCTAGTCGAATATGCAAGATCATCAATTTTACTAAAGTTATTGAAAACCTCTACATATAGATCTATGTTAATAGAGTTTTTACAATAAACTAATTTCTCTAATCCATAATGCGTTATGACCTCCATACTAGGCATGCATGATTTACTACAAAATGATCTACTAATGTATCTAGTAGGCATGGGAGTATAAAGCGTATTTTCAAACCTAATCCTATGCCCCTCAGTAGGGAACCTAATGTCCATACACGGAATAGATGACTCAACCTCAACAACTCTTCTTTTACCCCTAATTAAATTGCAACTATTTAATATTTATTAAAATAATTGAATTTAGAGTTTAGAATTATTACCTCGGCATTATAGCTAATGTTATTAAAGATATATAATGACCTAGACACTTCGGAGGGCTGAAAATAGGGCTTTCGTGGTGGATTTAGTGGCTGTGAGTTGATTTGGCATTGTCCTAGCACTGTTCTTATAGACGAAATCCAGTCGACTGAAAATAGATCAGTCGACTGAATTAGAGTCGTCTAGACCTATTTTAGTCAACTGTAATTAATTCTATCATTTACTGCGACGCCTAACTTTTATCTACCATTTCATTTCAGTCGACTGAATTAGTTTCAGTCGACTGAAGTCGCATTTTTACCTTCCCGAGGCTTGGAGGCAACTGAAGTTGATTCAGTCGACTCTTTTCGAGTCGACTGGAAATGGTCTAGTCGACTGAAATCAATTAATTTTGATTTTTATGTTTAATTTAATTTAGTTGATTTTATTAGGTTAATTTCATTGATTGATTTAATTTGATTAAATTGAATTGATTAAGTTGAGTTGATTAAATTGGTTGGGTTGAGTTAAGTTTAAGTAGATTTGATAAGTTAAGTTTAATTAAGTTAATTTGTTTGTTAAGTTAATTTGTTAAGTTACGTAAATTGTATTAAGTTAATTAAGCTTGATTAAATTCTAAATCATCTCACCCAATCTAGGTTTTCAATACACGTTACTCCTATGAGTTTTGTAAGATGAGGATTTCTTTTTATATTAATTAAATTTAATGAGCAATTTCAAAGTTTTTTAAACTTGTGTTAGATTCAAGTTTAGATTGAGCTAGTAAAGTAGATTTTCCTAGCATTGACTTCCAGGTCATAGCGAGGCATACGACCTTCTTGGATATCGGGTGGACCACTTCCTAAACAAAGTCAATGAAGGAATCAAGTACTTGATTCACTTTGGACTAAGCCTTGGTCTAACTAGTCAAAGACTTATTGAGTTAGCTTTGGTCAGTTCCACTCGACTTAGTGCACCAGGTCGTGGCGAGGCACATGGCCTTCTTGGATATCGGAGCAACGACCACTTCCTAGACATGCACTTCGAAGAGATTCCTTTACTTACTATCAGTTCACTTCGTCTTAGTACTAGGTTGTTCAAGTTTAAACTACTTTGTTTCTTATCTAGTACATTCTAAATTAATCAAGTAAAGTAAACTAAAGCATGCAAGAGTTTAACTAAACAAGGAAACAAGCAAAGTGTTAGCTCTCCCTAAGTGATAGCTAAGTTGAGTTTTTTCCACTAAGTGAACTTGATTCTTGGGAACTCAAAATTGATTTGGTCCAACTTGGTTGACTAACTAGATTTAGGAACCCATGCTTGAACTTGATTCTTAGCATTTCGGCTAAGTAATGACATGTATGATTTATAAGAGGATTTAGCTTTGTGTCTGAGTCCGGACTTGTTGTACATGACTCACTGAGATCCAAGCATCATGTTGAGATACTTGGAGCCCGAAGTGAACTTTTCTAACGATCCGGTTAGATCTTCTACTTGTCTTTTTAGGACCGAATTCTCTTCCTCAAGCTTTGCAACTTGAGTTGAGTCTCTATCCTTAATTTGGCAAGTCGAAGTCTTCGAGTTGACTTTCTCCTTAAGTACTTGAACTTCCTTAAGCAGTGAGTCGGCTCGATTCTCGAACTTAGCTTACTTCCTACCTAGGCATGCAATTATATTGTACAAATTATCTTATAAGGTAAAATTTACCTCATCTAGTCCTTCGGAAATGGATACGAACATGTGACTTCTCTCGGACTCGGAATTGTACACGTACTCGGAACTTGACTCGGCTCCGGACCTTGATTCGGCCATGAACGCCACGAAGCTTCTCATCATCTCTTCTGCGTCTGACTCTTCCAAGGATGATTCATCCCAAGTTGCCTTAAGCACTTTCTTCTTCTTTTCCTTTTTTGGTTTCTCTTCCCTTTTTAGATTTGCGCACTCCGATTTATAGTGTCCCTTTCCGTTGCACTCGTAGCATGTCACTTCCGATTGGGGTCTCAGCTTGTTGTTGATGACTTTCTTAGCATCCTTCTGTTGGTGCAATCGACCCAGGTCACGATTGACCAGACTCAAGTTTGACTCGAGTGATGTTTTGATGTTCGACAAAAACATATGACAATGTAATTGTCATGGGAAAGTCCAAGTCTTAGGTACTTGGCATGGAAAGTCCAAGTGGGACACTTGCATTTGGGAAAGCCCAAGCATGTGTCTTGGAAATGTAAAGTCCAAGCATGAGTCTTGGCAAGGTAAAGTCCAAGTCATGGGTACTTGGCATGAAAAGTCCAAGCATGGGTCTTGGCATGGAAAGTCCAACATGGGTTGGCAAGGGAAAGTCCAAGCTTGAGTCTTGGCATTTGAGAAGTCCAAGGGGAATATTGGCGGCGCAAAGTCCAAGGGTGAAGTCTTGGCAGCATAAGTCCAATGGTTGGTGACGTAAAGTCCAAGCGGAGTCTTGGCGGCGTAAGTCCAATGTGCCTTGGCGGTGTAGACACCGTTAGCGTGACATAGCCGATGGAAGTACTTGAAGGCTAGCACGATGGATGAACAAGTCATGGATGACTTGGAGGGATCCGAGAGGCGTGAGGCTGATGGAGGTGGCTAGAAGGCTTAGGTCTAGGCTAAGGGTGGTCTAGCAAGTATGGGGGAACCATACTTGGGCTAAAACCTCATGTTTGAAGTGTGCTAGTCGACTGGTGCCATGTGGCATTCGACTGGCCTGAGTCAACTAGGGTTTGACTATGGGAATTGCCCTTGTAGTTGACTTCCATATGTGGGCAGTTGACTGATTGGTCGAGCAGTCGACTGATCTTGTGATCAGTTGACTGGTGCTCGAGAAATCGAGCACAGAATGAAGTCTCACTCGACCGCTGCGATCAGCCGTCGAGTGATGGCTTGATCAGTCGACTAATGATGGATCCGTTGGACTTATCCTGTGTGGATCTAGCCGTTGTCTCACGACAATAGTGACATCAGTCGACTGATGGTCCCGACCAGTCGACTGATCGACTTTTTCCAGCATAGGTTGAAGCTTTATAAGGAGCTCGTGAAGGAGGAAAAAGGGATGGTTTCTTGAGGGCTTTTGGGGCGATTTGCTGTTGCAAATTAGGGTCTCCAAGTTGATTTCAAGCAACCAAGTGATCAAGAATTCAAAGAGCAATTGTAAAGTAGTTTTCTTTACTTGCATTGTATTTTATTGTTGTAATTGCTTGTATATATTTTTTATTGTTGTAAGAATAGTTTGTAAGGGGTTTCTCTGCCTCCGACTTGTGTCGAGAAGGAGTAGTTGTGATTAGTGATTGCATTGACATCGCTAGAGCTCTTTAGAGCTTGATCCGTGGAGTAGGAACCGTGCAGTTCCGAACCACGTTAAACATCTTGTGTTTGTGATTGTGTTTCGTGTCATTGTTTTTATTATTATTATTCCGCTGCGCTAACACGATTTGTAGACGCGATCACGATCGAATTCCATCATCGGTACTAGCACACGCTATTCAACCCCCTCTAGCGTCCAATCGATCCCCTACACCTTCTTCGTAAATATTTTTCTCTAGTTGAACATCTTCCGAACCATATTTACGATTTCCTCTTCTCCGTTTGGTTCTGACTCCGACTCATCTTCGGACTCACTTTTCATTTTTCTTTCCTTTTTGGTTGAACCTTCCATTAAAGCAATACCATTCTCGATTTGACCCAAGTTAGCTTGTTCGTGTAGTTCAAGTTCGCAAAACAATTCATCTAGTCTAATTGTGGAAAGATCCTTGGAAACCTTATTGGCATCAACAATGGATATCCATAAGGCGTTCCTTGAGAATGCCTTAAGTGTATACCTAATTACATCCCTCTTTTCTATTTGGTGTCCGATTAAATGTAATCCATTTAAAATGTCTTTTATTCTCGTATGAAGTTGACTAGCATTTTTATTTTCGTTCATTTTACAATTAAATAGTTTATTAAGTAACATGTCCCATTTAGCTATCCTAATGTCATTTGTACCTTCATGTAATTCAATTAATTTGTCCCATAATTCTTTAGAGTTTTCGAATGGACCCACCCTATTGAGCTATTCTTTGGTAAGTCCGTATTGCAAGGTGTTAAGTGCATTGGTAAGCCCAATTTCTAATGTCTGCGGTCCATTTCTTCGGTTCTAACAACTCACCCGAGTCGTCTATCGGAGAGACAAACCCTTTCCTAATCGAGAATCAGACTTTTAGGTCGGTTTTCAGGTAGCACTGCATTCGCCTTTTCCAATAGGAAAAGTTCTCTATGTTGAAGAGAGGAAGGCGAACAATGCTATACCCTTCTAAGTGCGACATTACTAAATAAATTTTTATTTAAATTAATTAAAATTCATAATTATTCCTAGAGTTGTTAAATAAAAAAAATTATTCTAAGTGCAGAAATTAATAAAAAATTATTCTAAATGCAGAAATTAATAAAAAAATTATTATAAGTGAAGAAATTAATAAAAAATTATTCGAAGTGTATAAATTAATAAAAAAATTATTCTATGTGCAGAAATTAATAAAAAATTATTCTAAGTGACAATTTAATAAAAATTATTCTAAGTGACAAAAATTATTCTAAGTGACAAAAATTATTCTAAGTGCAAGAAAATTATTTCTAATGCAAGAAAATTATTTTAATGCTCTCGATGGTGGTTGCACCAAATTCGGAGCTCCCCTGCTCTAATACCAATTGTATGATCGAAATCCTCTGAGAGAGGGGGGTGAATTTCGGAGGTTACAATTTTCTTTAGATTTTGAAACTTATATTTTATATTTTGAAATCGTTAAAGAGTATGCAGCGAAAATAAAATAAGATAGAGGCAAGCTTCTTTTACTTGGTTCACAACCCTAACTGGGTTACTACTCCAAGGCCCGTAGCTCTTTCGAGAGCTACCACTACAAGAATAATGGTCTATTATGATATTTTCTTAACGACACTTAATATATAGTGTAGTTATATAAAGTTTATCATGACATTTATTAAAAAATATAATAATTTTAAAAACCATGTCAAATTAAAATACTTCTAATGACATTTTACTAAATGTCATTATATATAATAAATATATTAACATGGTGTGTTTAGGTTTTTTTCTCCTGCCGTAACTTTTAGCCAAATCTTCCTCGCGCTAGTTGCTGGCCAACTTCTTCCACGAGTCATTGGTGCACCGACAACAGAATTTTTTCTCGGCGGCGACACCACCACCGTCGACACTACAACCGACTTCCATCTTCTCAACGTCGGTGCCCCTCTTCGCTCCTCTGTATTTCGTCTACGCATCGATTTGTCGCAGCATTTCAATGACTGCGTGTTTTCTTGGTAGATTTTTTTTGATGATCTTTCCTTTGTTATTTTTTTTCTTTCCCACATTGTCTCCGGTGTAGGAAACAGAGAGCTAGGGTTGAGATTGATGACATAGGGTCCTTGATCTTACTACTATCTAGGAATGATTCAGGCATTAGCTGATCATGCTCATATACTATAGATGTGGATACACAGGGTGTTCTAAATTTACCTAGTATTACAATGACATTTGTGTTAATTGTTATTTATGATTTAAAAGACAATTTATCGAAGGATTCTACTTGAGCCTGCTTGATACTTCTACCTTAGCTATGTAAGTGGTCTGCATTGATAGCTTACTAAAGCACCCACTTCAAGGGGATCATATACATACACACGGTAAGCACCCACTTCAAGGGAATCCTAATTGATTTTAGGATTTATTGGATATTGAACCTTGGATGAGGATGAGACTTAGTTTTATCATGTCCAAACTTGATTATTAAAAATTACAAATTAGTTTATAATGCTTGAATACATTGTAAATGTGGATGCTTTTGTTAACTATGCAAAAGAAAAAAAGGTCAAACATGTCCTTGTTTGTCTTTCATGTCAATTTCTATTTTGGTGTGTTTAAAGAAATGAATTAATAGATTTACTCAAATTGGAAAGCATTGGGTTTATTAAGCAAAACTGATTGCTTGTGAATTCGATATGACAAATACCTCATTTGATCACTTCAATTTTTATCATTAATTCTTATTGTTATTGTATTAGGTTTCTTGATTCTATACTAAATAAACAGAATAATTGGTACTTCTATGTTCTTCTAACTATGGTAGTCATTTAAGTGTGGAAATTGGAATTTATTTCTTGGGGTTTTCCTAGAAACATACACATAGGATGCCACACGCTTGCCTAATGCTTCTCATTAGGTATTTACTTTTCATGCCTCGTTTGAGGGAACAATCTCCATGAATAGTACAAGGGAGCTAGGTTCTTCATGATTGATCCAAGCATCATTCTCCTTTTCTTGTTATTGGTTCTAATGACACACTGTTACATCATAAAAAAATTGATGCCTTTATGTATTATTAATGCAACCTGGTTGCATCATTCTCCTTTTCTGTTAGCTGTGCTTGATGATCATGTAGCTCGTTGTTTTTGCTATGTCCACCTACATGTATGATATTGCTTGTCAAAGCATGTTTTCTTCTTAGAATGTTGCATATAAATTTAGGATATCACAAGAGGGTTTTTTTAGAACATCTTTAAGTATCAATACTTTTGGTCTTTTTACATCAGCACATCTTTAAGCTTATAACATTTCTTTTTTTTTTCTAAAATATATGGTAAACTTGTGATATGTTGCTCTAATTTCCTTAGCTTATTTGTAATTTGAATTATCTCATTACTTCATATCATAGCACTAATGTCCGTACCAAAGTGAAATTCCTGGTTATTCAAATACTTATGAATATGATTGATGAGTCAAGTCAAACAGATCATTCAAACTTAAGAGTGAAGTTAAATTGAATTATATTTTGAATTAGGCATAAGTACACGACAATCACGAAGTAGATTATGTCTCTTTTCTTCCATAAACACTCAAAATAGAAAATTATAAAGAGTAGATTACATTGATTGCAATTTGTTTTAACATGATCTTTATCTTTTCCCTTTTGTTGTAGTACATCATTCTTGCATTGAAACTTTTGTATTTTGCAATAGTTACCTTTTTTGGGTATGTCTTTGTTATTTCTGGTGTAAACACTTTGATTTATATTAATATAATAATCTTCTTTATGTTTTCTTCTACTTTCATAAAGATCATTCCATTGTGGTAGACTTGCATTTTTTTTCTTTTTTTCTAGGCTGCCTTATGCTCTATCAGGATCATAAGAAAAGTACCAGACTTGGCAGAAATAATCTAGACTATGCGATGTATACAACTAAGCAACTCTATTAAGGCTTATCTCATACTAAATGGTTAATATCTAAACATTCATATTGTAAATTGTAATTTAGACTATATTGTGAGTGTTAAATTTAGTATACATGCATTTTGAAATTTATCAATTTATCATAATGTTAAACTTATTTTAATAAGTATTTTTTTGTAGAATCATTATGGATAAGAGTTGGATGTTTTTACCGAGACAATCTGAGGAGTATCGAAATGGAGTTGAGAGTTTCTTACAGTTTGTATTTTCTAATTCAAACATAAATGGAATGATTTTATGCCCTTGTGTACGGTGTAAGATTGATATATTTGTTTCAAGAGAGGTTTCTTATGATCATTTGACGGTTGATGGATTTATCAAAGGTTATACTCATTGGCTAGCTCATGGAGAGATAACATATAGTGCATCAACAAACTCTGCTTTTGTTACATCGCAAAAGGATGCAGATGATATGCAAGGTTTAGTTTATGAGGCATTTGGGATCCCAGATCATAATGATAGCATAATTAGAATATCAGAATTTGAAAATGATAAGGAGATTCCAACTGAAGAGGCTGATAAATTCTATAAATTAATTGATGATTCACAAAAAGAATTATATCCAGGTTGTAAGAAATTCTCAAAACTTGCATTTATTATTCGTTTGCTTCACTTAAAGTGTCTAGGCAAAATGACAAATAAGATTTTTGATATGCTTTTAAATTTGTTGAGAGAAGCATTTCCAAATGCAATGGATGATTTGCCTAAGTCATACTATGAAGCAGAAAAATTGATGAAGCTATTAGGACTTGGTTACGAAAAGATTGATGCTTGCCCTAATGATTGCACTTTATTTTGGAGGTTGGATAAAGATAGAATTCAATGCAAAACATGTAATGAGCTTAGATGGGAAACATCTGAAAATGATCCTACTGGTGAGAAGAGAAAAATCGCACGTAAGGTTTTATGGTATTTTCCAATAAAGCCTAGATTACAACGTTTGTTCATGTCATCCAAAACAGCATCCCATTTAAGATGGCATTCTGAATCCCGCACAAAAGATGGTTACATGCGACATCCAGCTGACTCCCCAGCTTGGCAAACTTTTGACCATAAGCATCCATAATTTGAAAAGGATCCTAGGAACATAAGACTTGGTTTAGCATCAGATGGATTTAATCCATTCAAAAATATGAGTGTGGCAGCATAGTGCATAGTGGTTATTTTAATGTGCCTATAATCTTAGCCATGGATGTGTAGCAACCATACTTTATGTTATCACTATTGATACCTGGCCCATCTGCTCCGGGAAATAACATCGACATCTACTTGCAACCTCTTATTGCAGATTTGAAGGATTTATGGGAGATAGGAGTTCAAACATATGATGCATCAACTAAAGAGAATTTTCAATTACATGCTGCATTACTATGGACAATCAGTGATTTCCCTGGATATGCAACCTTATCAGGATGGAGTACTAAATGCAAACTTGCATGCCCAATGTGTCATAAATTTACACATTCACAATGGTTAAAACATGGTGGAAAATATTGCTATATGGGTCATCGAAAATTTTTAAATAGTGATCATGCATTTCGAAAAAATGCTCAATTTTTTGATGGCACAGTAGAGTATGGAAGACCACCACCTATATTATCAGGAGACATGGTGATAGATGAGTTGAACATTTTTAAAATTACATTTGGGAAAACAAGTAATGACAATTCAGTACTGCCATTCAATTGAAAAAAATTTAGTATTTTCTTTGATTTACCATATTGGAAAGATAATGTGATATGCCACAATCTTGATCTTATGCATATTGAAAAGAATGTTTGTGAATCTATTTGTGGGACATTGATGAACAAGGAAGGAAAATCGAAACATAATCTCAAATCATGACTTGATTTGCAAGAAATGGGAATAAGATCATCACTTCATCCTATTGAGAAAGGACCAAATAAAGTTTATTTACCTCCAACATCTTTTCAATGGGGAAAAAAAGAGAAGGGTATTTTTTGCAAGGTTTTAAAAAAAAATAAAGTTCCAGATGGCTATGCATCCAACATATCACGATGTGTTCAAATAAAGCCGACTAAATTAAGTAGTCTAAAAAGTCATGACAATCACATTTTGATGGAGCAATTGTTACCAGTAGCACTGTAAAATATCCCAGAAAAAAAAATGTTGAAAGAATAATATTGTTATGGGATTAATTAAACCTAAGTGGGATTAATCCTTAATGGAGTTTTAACCGGATCTATTTTCTTTTAACCCGATCCGACCCTTGATTATAAACGCCCAGCCATTTATTTCTTCCGTTCATCCGTTTCCTCTGCGACTCCATCTCTTCCCTCCCGCGACGATTTCTTCCCCCTATCTTCGCTGTTTTCCTTGTTTCGCGACCTAATCTCTCCACGCTGGTGACCTTTCCCTCGCTCTTGCTTTCTCACGGAAAATGGTGGCGACCAAACTGTCCTCGATAGTCTCCACAGATGAGTCGACGGCGAGCACGCGTGGAGGGAAGCTCGGAATCGGCGGCGTCAAGTTGTAATCTGCCCTGGTGATCTCTGCTGGAGCAAACTCAGGAATGGGCGGTGCTAGGGCAGCTCGATCCCTCTTCTCCAGGCTCTTGCTGGTCCCTTTTGTGTGAGCCGATTGGTGGCGTGATCACCGCGACAGAGAGGGGCTTCCATGGGTTTCTACCGAATGTCGCCGGTGCTAGGTAAGAGCTGATACTTTCTTTACCTTGCACAAAGATCGAATGTGTAGTTGTGTTCCTTCATTGGGTGTTATCTGTGGTGAAGGATAGAGTTGTCGGCGCTGGATTTCCGACGAATAGAGCATTTGGGGGAGGAGTAGCGTCGACCTCGTTTCAAATTTGTTGTGAATCGAGGGGTGGAGCAAGCCGGATGGTGGGCTATGTTGGTGGTTTGTTGCGGCTGTGAACATGGGAGACGAGAAAGTCGCTGCCGGTTCAGTGGACTTCACTGCCGATGGTCACCGGAGATGGGTAAGCACTGCTCTTTTTCTGATCTCGGATGAGATTTAGGGGTTGCTTTGATTTCCTTTGTTGAATGAGATTTTGATTTTGATCCCGTGGTTCCATTGCGTTGCAGCAGGTGTTTGGGAAGATGCTTCACAATCTTTGCCGAAGTTAGGGCAGCAAGGAGTTCGTCGGTGAACAAGGGGATCGCCGTCGGAATTGGGTAAGTCGAGGCTATCCTTCATCGCTGATCGAAGTTTTGTGATGGTCCCTGATGCTGTGGTGGTTGTTGTAAACTAGATTTGAATTGGAGTTAACTGTTCTTTAGGGATTTGATGATGGTAGAGGTTGTTGAATCTGCCGTGGAGATCAGATTTGAGCAGGGCTGAGCATTCCGATGGCAGCTGGGATTTTGGATTTGGGTTCCTTGTGTGTTATGGTGTTTCGGTGAGCGGATGAAGAAATATGGATGGGCAGCTACGATTGGGATCTCCATCGTTCTGTGAGCTGAGGATTTAAGTTGAGGTAAGTTCTGGATTGATCTATAGATGCTGTCAGATTTCTATTCTTCAATATAAATTGTTGATAGCTAATTGGATATTGTTTTGTTGTTGATGAGTTGTGTGCTCGAGAGAGAGCTCAACTATGTGTGAATCGATATTGGTGCTTTGGACAGAAGCTGGATTTGAATTGGAACAATGACGTAGGTGAATAAGGTAAGTGTTGTGGATTGAGATATGGATTTGATTAGTTTGATTTATAACTAATTAACTATCAATGGCAGGACTTTGATTTGTGATGGATTTTGTTGATGAAGATAAAGTGAGTAAGGATTCAACTTATCTATCTAATTGATATAGATTACTACTTCAAAGGTGGATCAAGACATTGTAGAAGGTAAGTGTAGATTTAGATTGAATTACAGTTATGGTGTGATAATTATAACTGATGTTGTAGTTGAATCAATGGTTAGTAGTTAGTGAATAGAGTTGTTCTATTGGTAAGATTTGGGATTAGGGTTGGGTTAGATTCCTTTTCCTACCGATCGTTTATGTTAGTGCATGATTTTAATTGTGAATGATGATATTTGCAGGACGTGGATACGAGGCAGATCCACAGACGTGAAGATATTATTTCACGGAGCTATTTAGCAGGTGGGTAATTTCCTACCTGGTCCGGATAGATGTATTGAATTCAGATTTAGTCTTAGATATGAGCATGTTAGGTGTTCATATTACCTTGACCCTGCTCTTTTTATCGTATGCTTGAACTTATCGTTGGATATATTTATGCTAATTGTTGATATCACATATACCCTATCATGATTTAGGAGTTATAGATGTGATGTAAATTGGCCTAGACGTTTAGTAGGGTGTAAATGTTAGTACGTGGGATGACCCAATTTATAAATTGGAAAAAGGTCATCTATGGGTAGGTAATGCCCTAAATGTAGGATTTATTTCCAATACCCGTATGTTGCATACTGTTACCAACCATGAGTTGTGTAATGGTTAAGTGAAGGGTGATTAGAGTGTCGCTGCGGACCGGTGGTCCCAGCTTGATATGATTAGTCGAGTACGACTCTCTATCGGATAGAGAGTGCATCGATAAGTTGAGTACGACTCTCTATTGGAGAGAGAGTTAGGATCAGTCGAGTACGACTCTCTACAGGATAGAGAATGCGTCGATCAGTTGAGTACGACTCTCTATTGGATAGAGAGTTATGATCAGTTGAGTACGACTCTCTACAGGATAGAGAGTATTGATTAGATGGGTATGACTCTTTGCTGAACAGAGAGTCTGTGGTAGATGGTTGTACGTGTGACAGCAAACACATGTCATTTGCATGCATTCTGACGACATAGTCTCCCTTGGGGTTGAGAGAGTCGTCAGTCATCTTGCCTCCTAGAGCACTCCCCGAGGAGTAACTGGTGTGAGGGCAGAGCATCTGTTGTGCCACACTCTACCACTATAGATGGTGGTAGTTGGAGTTGCGTGCAGTTGTCCTGGGTGCGTGGTACTCGACCACTCATTGGTAGTGTTAGTCGGAGTAGCCAACAGCAGGGACCCCCGTTGTGTAGCGAGCTCTTTACGCTCATATGCTACTTGATCATACTGCCCACTCGGCCACTCTATAGCAGTGGTTGGTGTGAGTTGAGACAGTTGTCATGTCGTGCCACCTAGGCTACACTGGGGTAGTGGTAGCGAGTAGGGGTGAGCAGGCATGACCATGCATGCTGCATTGCCGTATCTGATGGCACTTTGCATATTACCATATATAGATACATATATGTATGTATATATATATATGGATGGTTGAGATTAATATATATATAGATACGGTCTATATATATATGATTATTGTGATGTTGCATTTGATTGTACTATGCTTGCTGCATTTGAGTGTACATCATATTCATGCATGTTTCTTGCATTTGTTATACGATGGTGTCGGATACTGGTATGGGTTGGACAAACCATTAGATACCTTGAGCTGTAGCTAGAGTATATTGTGAGTTGATCTACACTTCCTGTTATATATATATATATTTGATATATGTTCAGGTTGGATCAGAGTAGCGTAGCAGACTTCAGGTATGTCTGCATTTTTATGTTGTTTATTTGGTTAGTTGGTATATGCTTGTATTTATATACTATGCTAATATACCTGTTGTACCTTTAGAGTATGTTGTTGAAAATACATGTGATATGGCATATATACATGTTTTTCTATTACCAGTTGAGTTTTACTCACCACCCCCACGGACCTTGGGTTTTCTGTCGCCCAGGTAACAGGTAGAAGACTTCGTGACAGCTTGGAGCACCGCCGGCTGACATCATCTCATCTCACCTTTGAGGCTTCCGTGTTTTGTTTTGGGCCTTCCGTCCGTTGTGCATTGTATTTTGGAGTTTTCGTGATGTATATGTTGTATATTCAGATTTTGTCGAGATTTAGTGTTGTTATAGTGTGTTAGTCATACCGGTATGCATGTGTGGGATTGTTGTATTGTTGTGGTATGTTTCCGCTGTGTTTTTGTGTAGTTGTTGTTTTGATATATATATATATTGTTGTTATTGTGGGCCTACGGGCCTTGTATTAACCCGAAATGTTGCCATGTACAGGGGAGGTGCCATCCATTTGATTTTCGGCTCGGTATGCTCTCGGGGCATGACAACTTTAGTGGTATCAGAGCCCAAGGTTCTGCGATGCCATACAATGTTGTTTTGTGTCGAGTCTTGGATTCTCGGGAGTCATTTTATTCGGTTTTGGTTTCTGAGATGAGATGGACAGCGACCTGAGCTCCAAGCAGCATGAGGTAAGAATTCCTGGAAAGCTTATGATTTAGTAGATATTTACCTAAACTTGATCGGTAGGTGTATACAATAGAGTTATGACACCTGTGCAGACTTGTAGTAGGGGTCGTCCACCGAGGCGACCAACCGGAGTGACCTTTAGGGTTTATACTCCCGGTTATGTTGGCTATGCATTTAGATGCTTATACCAGGGAATAACCTATAGTGGGTTGGTTATTATTCGTAACCGTGGTATGAGTTGACCACGGGAACGACCTGTTGAGTCTGTGAGTCTTGAACCTGTGTCGAGAAGATATTTTACCTTTGAGAGCCGACTGATATCGAGTCGGAAAACAGGGGCCAAGTCGTCACATTTATTATGGAAATCAGAGACTACAGTCTTAGAGATTTCCACTAACTGTGCTAGTCAGATCATTACCTGTAGGTAATGAACAGACTTGTTGACTATTGTGATGCAGATAGCGGAAGGCTAGGTTATGGTGTTTCATAGGGATTTTTATCCCTGAGTTGTTCGTACTGAGTTGTATAACTTTGAGAATACTTTTGAGTACTTAACTCATGTTATACCGAGAAAGAAGAGTGGTTTGCATACTATTATCGGGATCAAGCCGGTATTTGGTGATAAATGTAGAAAATAATCTTCGGGGAAATAATATATCACTTGATCATGGATTAGTGATGTTGAAAGAGTGTATTTCCCCGTGTCACTTTTAGTGACACATTGTAAGGAATTCTTGAGCTTCAAGAAAGGGTGATCGGTTAGTAACAGTGTACTGTGCAGAGTCGTGAGACTTGCAGAGGTTACAACCACCTAATAGCTCAAGAAGATGGATGGATGATTTAAGCCACCTAGAGTTATTGGCTTATAGTTGGATTTGGATGCCGGGATCTTCTATCAGATCCTGCCAGAAGATGTGGGATTGAGACAATAGTTTAGAAATGACTCCGTACAAGTGTTTAAGAGTTGGAGACCGATAAGCATATATTGCAGGCCAACTTAATAGAGTCAGAAGTCTCTGACTGTTGGATAAAAAGGAGCAAGATCGGGGTCAGAGGCCTTGGGCTACTTTCCGATTATAGAAGACCAACTGTAGATCATTAGGATGTTCTCGTGGATATCAGCAAAATCAGAACAAAGACTCCGAAGGGATTGTGTGCGTGCAGTGCGGATCACGAAGACGCGTGAAGCCAGATTATCCATTGGAGCAGTTCAACTATTGCTATTGTTGAGCAACCAGTACAGTAGAGGAGGTGTACCTTGAAGATTCAGTTGAAGACTATCGATGGTGTTCCAGGAGGAAGATGCATCATCTCGACAACAGAGATCAACACAGAAGATGTGGGTTACCTTATCAGCATCAACCTACTACCTCAGGAGTTGTTGGAGTTCCTTGATACTCCCCTTGGCGGAGATCGACGAAGCGGATCGGCGAAGACATCGTAGAAGGCACACGACAACAACGATTACCCCGGATGTGGATTGACTTTATGCGAGAGGATAGAGTATCGGCGATGGTCGATATCTACTCGATAATCTTGATTCGGCTCGTAGGATTAAGTAATGTGATCAGATGATCTAGCATGATCCTCGAATCATTCATCGCAGAAATGCGACCGCTTTGTCACGGACTGTTGGATCTGATCTTGTTCTCTTCGGAGAAAGGAGGAGACCTGCGGGGAGCCTTTGGATCGGATCAACAGATATTTGATCGTTCAGAGTATTACTCTAGTTTTACCCTCTGGATTAATATATTGAGAGATACTTGTAGTTTACAGGTATCTTTGTCTAGAACATTCTTAGTTGGATTAGAAGGGTCCTTTACATCGACTTGTGGGTCGGTGGTATCTCTACCGTCTGGTGAGATGTGGATCAATAATTAAGAAGTCAAGGGATACCCTTAGACTTGAATAAACATATCTTTACTGTAGACATATCCTTACGGATGGTCAAATTGTTGGAAGTATGGTACGATATGTCTCTCGGATGTGCATATAATCTGAGAGTGTTCGGATATAGTTTCAGATGAACTCCTAGGCTTGCCGCTGCATAGGCAAGTGGAGTAGGCGATCGAAATGATTGCGAAAATAGTCCGGTATCGAAGATCACATAACGAGTAATATTTTTTGTTGGTATCAGTGTTGTTAAACACTATAAAAGAATTGGAATAATGTGAGTTGCGATTATAGGATATGTTGGAGGGGATATTTATCTATCCCAGTATTTCTCCTTGAGAAGATCCGGAACTCTTTGTTGAAAGAGAGATGGACCATTGAAGGTATGCATCGATTATTGATGATGGAATACAATAGTTGTCATGATAAATATCCTTGTTGTGGATAGATGATCTATTTAGATCAGCCAAAGACACCGGTGTATACTCTAAGGTTGGTTTACGACTGGAGTACTGATATTGTAGTGACATGATGTCATACGATTATCATTGTCGATGCGATGATTAATATATATCATTAGCTTAGAGTAAAGGGGATGCAGGTGTGTAGATACGCCAATTTCATCCTTGGTATGAATTGTATGAGTTTTGATTAAGTTGTTAGACTAATTAACGATTTAGTCGCCACTGGATTTGAGAATCGTGTATCCTGAACACGATTGGATCCTTTTGTAGTTGTTGGAGTTGCGTAACCTGGCCATTGTTGATGTGGTAGTTGGAGTTGCGCACTCGACCACTGTAGATGGTGGTTTGCCTTGCATGGTTTAGTTAGGACAGTATATATGGATAGGATGTTTTAGCATTACTATACCACGGACTTGTTTGACAAAGGTGATGATGAAAATCATTTAGTCAGAAGCTGGTGAAACCAGTTTACAAGACCTAGACAGCGGTTAACTTTTACACGAGTATTAGTTAATCCTTCCGGTGTGGATAAAAAGGATGTACGCAAATACATCGTTTCAGGGATCGGAGCGATTACGATGCAGTTGCATGAGACGTATCTTATGCTCACGACGGTTAAGAAACTACGAGATAGGCTGTCATATACATGACGTGGCTTCAGTAGTTATTATCTAGATTTATGGATATATGGAGCAGGAATGCTCATGGGATTTTAACTAACTACTGGGTAGCTAGTATAAAGTTGCTGGAAAGCGAATAGTTGTAATTTGAAAGAGTTGATCGCTATGGTCTTCCATGCACTTACAGAGTGTGTGGTAGAGTGGATTTTGAATGGTTGATGGATTTCTCTTTTGAGAAAATAATTCCCCATCTTTGATAAGGATAGTGGGTTCCAGAGTTGCTATAGGAAGCACATCATCCGAAATGGGCTATGTACCTTGGTGGTACTTAGAGGTACTGAGATTGGAAACATTTATACTGGTGGAATGGTATAAAGAGAGTTATAGCAGATTTTGCTGCTCGATGTTTAGTATGCCAGTAGGTGAAGGCTGAACATCATAAACTCATTGGATGGCTCTAAACAATTCCGATTCCAGAATGGAAGTGGGAGCATATCACGATTGATTTCGTTACGGGATTGCCGAACCCGTAAAGGACGTCATGCGATTTGGGTGATTGTGGATCGACTGACCAAATCAACTCATTTCCTTTCTATTCGTGGGTCGTACTTGTTGGATCATTCGGTAGAGTTGTATTACCGAAAGATTATCAGATTGCGCGGGGTATTTTTAAGTACCATATCGGATAGAGATTCACGATTTACCTTGCGATTTTGACAGAGTCTGCACCAGACTATGGGCACAGAGCTTCGGCATAGTGCAACATTTCATCCGCAGACAGATGAACAGTCTGAGTGTATCATTTAGACATTGGAAGATCTATTCAGATCTTGTGTCGTGAATTATGGAGGTGTAGCTTATCGGTTGGCTTTACCTCGAGCGTTTGCGGGTGTTCACAACATATTTCATGTTTCTATGCTGAGGAAATACATACTGCGTTCTAATCATGTTCTGAAAGAGGTACCACTCCCACCTCAGTCTAATGCAACCTATGAGAAGATTCGAGTGTGGATTCCTGGTCGCAAGGAGTGTTAGTTGCGGAACAAAACCATCCGACTCATAAAGGTTGAATGACAACATCATATCGATGAGGAGGCTACGTGAGAGCTGGAAGATACTATCCGAGCTCGATAGCCTCATCTGTTCACTTGAGGTAAGTGATAGTTCAAGAAATTCTTGGATATATCATCACATTTAAGTATGAAATTTGGGGACCAAATTTTATTAAGTGGGGGTGAATGTAAAATATCCTAGAAAAAAAAATGTTGAAAGAATAATATTGTTATGGGATTAATTAAACCTAAGTGGGATTAATCCTTAGTGGAGTTTTAACCGGATCTATTTTCTTTTAACCCGATCTGACCCTTGATTATAAACGCCCAGCCATTTATTTCTTCCGTTCATCCGTTTCCTCTGCGACTCCATCTCTTCCCTCCCGTGATGATTTCTTCCCCCTATCTTCGTTGTTTTCCTTGTTTCACGACCTAATCTCTCCGCGCCGGTGACCTTTCCCTCGCTCTTGCTTTCTCACGGAAAACGGTGGCGACCGAACTATCCTCGACGGTCTCCACAGACGAGTCAACGGCGAGCACACATGGAGGGAAGCTCGGAATCGGCGGCGTCCAGTTGTAATCTGCCCTGACGATCTCTGCCGGAGAAAAATCAGGAACGGGCGGTGCTAGGGCAACTCGATCCCTCTTCTCCAGGCTCTTGCTGGTGCCTTTCGTGTGAGCCGATTGGTGGCGTGATCGCCGCGACAGAGAGGGGCTTCCATGGGTTTCTGCCGATTATCGTCGGTGCTAGGTAAGAGCTGATCCTTTCCTTACCTTGAACGAAGATCGAATGTATAGCTGTGTTCCTTCATTGGGTGTTATCTGTGGTGAAGGACAGAGTTGTCGGCGCTGGGTTTCCGGTGAATAGAGCATTTGGGGGAGGAGTAGCGTCGACCTCGTTTCAAATTTGCTGTGAATCGAGCGGTGGAGCAAGCCGGATGGTGGGCTATGTTGGTGGTTTGTTGCGGCTGTGAACATGGGAGACGAGAAAGTCGCTGCCGGTTCAGTGGACTTCACTGCCGATGGTCACCGGAGATGGGTAAGCACTGCTCTTTTCCTGATCTCGGATGAGATTTTAGGGGTTGCTTTGATTTCCTTAGTTGAACGAGATTTTGATTTCGATCCCGTGGTTCCATTGGGTTGCAGCAGGTGTTTGGGAAGATGCTTCACAATCTCTGCCGAAGTTAGGGCAGCAAGGAGTTCACCGGTGAACAAGGGGATCGCCGTCGGAATTGGGTAAGTCGAGGCTATCCTTCATCGCTGATCGAAGTTTTGTGATGGTCCCTGATGCTGTGGTGGTTGTTGTTAACTAGATTTGAATTGGAGTTAATTGTTCTTTAGGGATTTGATGATGGTAGAGGTTGTTGAATCTGCCGTGGAGATCAGATTTGAGCAGGGCTGAGCATTCCGATGGCAGCTGGGATTTTGGATTTCACTTCCTTGTGTGTTATGGTGTTCCGGTGAGCGGATGAAGAAATATGGATGGGCAGCTACGATCGGGATCTCCATGGTTCTATGAGCTGAGGATTTAAGTTGAAGTAAGTTCTGGATTAATCTATAGATGTTGTCAGATTTCTATTCTTCAACGTAAATTGTTGATAGCTAATTGGATATTGTTTTGTTGTTGATGAGTTGTGTGCTCTAGAGAGAGCTCAACTATGTGTGAATCGATATTGGTGCTTTGGACAGAAGCTGGATTTGAATTGGAACAATGACGTAGGTGAATAAGTTAAGTGTTGTGGATTGAGATATGGATTTGATTATTTTGATTTATAAATAATTAACTGTCAATGGCAGGACTTTGATTTGTGATGGATTTTGTTGATGAAGATAAAGTGAGTAAGGATTCAACTTATCTATCTAATTGATATAGATTACTACTTCAAAGGTGGATTAAGACGTTGTAGAAGGTAAGTGTGGATTTAGATTGAATTACAGTTATGGTGTGATAATTATAACTGATGTTGTAGTTGAATCAATGGTTAGTAGTTAGTGAATAGAGTTGTTCTATTGGTAAGATTTGGGATTAGGGTTGGGTTAGATTCCTTTTCCTACCGATCGTTTATGTTAGTGCGTGAATTTAATTGTGAATGATGATATTTGCAGGACGTGGATACGAGGCAGATCCACGGACGTGAAGATATTATTTCACAGAGCTATTTAGCAGGTGGGTAATTTCCTACTTGGTCCGGGTAGATGTATTGCATTCAGATTTAGTCTTAGATATTAGCATGTTAGGTGTTCATATTACCTTGACCCTGCTCTTTTTATCGTATGCTTGAACTTATCGTTGGATATATTTATGTTCAATTGTTGATATCACATATACCCTATCATGATTTAGGAGTTATAGATGTGATGTAAATTGACCTAGACGTTTAGTAGGGTGTAAATGTTAGTATAGGGGATGACCCAATTTATAAATTGGAAAAAGGTCATCTATGGGTAGGTAATGCCCTAAATGTAGGATTTATTTCCAATACCCGTATGTTGCATACTGTTACCAACCATGAGTTGTGTAATGGTTAAGTGAAGGGTGATTAGAGTGTCATTTGCGGACCGGTGGTCGGCTTGATATGATTTAGTCAGTCGACTCTCTCGGATAGAGTCGTCGATCGATTAGTACGACTCTCTATTGGAGAGAGTTATGATCGATCAGTATGACTCTCTACGGGATGAGAATCGTCGATCGGTTGAGTCACGACTCTATTGGATAGAGAGTTATGATCGATTAGTCTGACTCTCTGGATAGAGTATTGATTAGATGGGTATGACTCTTTCTTTGAATAGAGTCTGTGGTAGATGGTTATGCGTGTGACGGCATACACATGTCATTTGCATGCATTACGGCGACATAGTCTCCCTTGGGGTTGAGAGAGTCGTCGGTCATCTTGCCTCCCGAGCACTCCCAGGAGTAAGCGGTGTGAGCGAGCATCTGTTGTCTTGCACTCTACCACTATAGGTGGTAGTTGGAGTTGCATGCAGATTGTCTGAGTGGGTGGTACTCGGCCACTCATTGGTAGTGTTAGTCGGGTGAGGACCCCGTTGTGTAGCGAGCTCTTTACGCTCATATGCTACTTGATCATCACGCCCACTCGGCCACTCTATAGCGATGGTTGGTGTGAGTTGGGACGATTGTCATGTCGTGCCACCTAGAGCCACCAGGGTCGTGTAGTAGCGAGTAGGGGTGGCGAGCATGACCATGCATCTTTGCATTCTATCGATGGCACTTTGCATATTACCATATATAGATACATATATGTATGTATATATATATATATATATATATATATATATATATATATATATGGATGGTTGAGATTAATATATATATTGATACGGTCTATATATATATGATTATTGTGATGTTGCATTTGATTGTACTATGCTTGCTGCATTTGAGTGTACATCATATTCATGCATGTTTCTTGCATTTGTTATACGATGGTGTCGGATACTGGTATGGGTTGGACAAACCATTAGATACCTTGACCTATAGCTAGAGTATATTGTGAGTTGATCTACTCTTCCTGTTATATATATATATATGTTTGATATATGTTCAAGTTGGATCAGAGTAGCGTAGCAGACTTCAGGTATGTCTGCATTTTTATGTTGTTTATTTGGTTAGTCGGTATATGCTTGTATTTATATACTATGCTGATATACCTGTTGTACCTTTAGAGTATGTTGTTGAAAATACATGTGATATGACATATATACATGTTTTTCTATTACCTGCTGAGTTTTACTCACCACCCCCACGGACCACAGGTTTTACGTGCCGCCTGTAACGTAAAGACTTCGTGATGCCATCATCTCATCTCACCTCCGAGGCTTCCGTGGTTTGTTTTGGGCCTTCCGTCCATTGTGCATTTTATTTTGGAGTTTTCGTGATGTATATGTTGTATATTCAGATTTTGTCGAGATTTCGTGTTGTTGTGGTGTGTTAGTCATACCGGTATGCATGTGTGGGATTGTTGTATTGTTGTGGTATGTTTCCGCTGTGTTTTTGTGTAGTTGTTGTTGTGGTCCGTTTGATTTTTGGCTCGGTATGCTCTCGGGGCGTGACAAGCACTACGAAGAACTTTATCTAAATCCGTTCGGATTCCTTTGAATAGATTAAGTGGATATTTTCGAGAGTTATGTTGTAAAGTAATTTCTCCTACAGATTTGGTTCGTTTGAAGAGAGATATTGCAGTGATTCTATGTGAATTGGAAAAGATTTTTCCTCCATCATTTTTTGACATAATGGTTCATCTAACTGTTCATTTGGCAACTGAAGTACAACTTGCTGGGCCAGTTCACCATCATTGGATGTATCCAATTGAAAGGTAATATATAAATCTTATTGATGTTTTCTTTAATAATTTTTTTGATAAACAATACAAATTATCGTGTTTTTGACATAAGGTACTTGGGAACATTAAAATCTTATGTTCGAAATAGAAGTAGACCAGAAGGATCTATTGTTGAAGGGTATTTAGCTGAGGAATGTTTGACATTCTGCTCTTTATATTTAGCAGATTATGTAGAGACAAGATTTAATCAATCATCAAGAAATGATGATAGAAATATTGACTCAATATTTGCATTAGATGTGTTTAACTTCTCTGGTTATGCACCTGGAAAAGCCATTGCAACTAAGTTTGATATTGAGATATTAAAGAAGGCACATCAATATGTGTTGTTCAATTGTCATCACGTCCAATCTTATATAGAGTAAGTGGTAATACAAATAATGTGTTTAAATGTATAACTATATCATCATTATTTACAAAATTATTATTCTTTTTGCAGTGAACACCGAAGAATTGTGAATCGTAGCCATTCTCGTCTTCCACCACACCAAATTGAGCGTTTACATAGTGAAACTTTTGCCTCATGGTTTGCTAGTCATGTAAGCTATGTTATAATAGTTATTAAAACAATATGTTACAATTATTTTCAAATATAATTGATGAAGTACTTATTGTGTGATAGATTGAAGGTACAAATCTTTCAGCAGATGATCCAGTGTCAGATGATTTGAGATCAATTGCCAGAGGCCCGAATGTCATTGGGATACGATATGAAAAATTTGTTTCAAATGGATTTAGGTTTCATACAAAGGAAGTGGAACGTAAGAGAAAAACTCAAAATTGTGGTGTAACTGTTAGGGCAACTACCTCAAGTTACTCAAGTATAAGAGATCATAATCCAATATTAAGTGAACTTGATTATTATGGGATTTTACAAAATATCATTGAGTTAGACTATGGATGTCACGCCCCGAGAGTATGCCGTGCCGAAAAGCAAACGGACGGCATCTCCCCTGTACGTGGCAACATATCGGGTTAATACAAGGCTCGTAGGCCCACAACAACATGACATATATATGGACAATACTAAACAATACATCCATAACAACACAAAGGTGCGCACCGGTGCGACTCTAACATACTACATAAAACAACATACAAACCAATAGCCAAATACAACACTGATTATACATGGTCATAATACAAAACAACAGCGGAAGCAAATACGTGAAAACCCCAATTGTTCGGTGTGAGATGGGATCACCATGAGTCGAGCGCCCAAGGAATCTTCTACTGTTATCCGGCGACAGAAACCGTGGTCTAGGGGTGGTGAGTATAAACTCAGGGGTAATATATAGAAAGTGCATGAACAACATATAAGGATATAGAAATCTACAAGTATACATGTGAAGATCTACAGGTATACAGCATGAGTCCAATAGACATACAGTTCTATCCAAATCTAGTAACAAGTAACCACATTATAGTCATACTCAATGTATATACTAAACTGATCAACTGAACATGAAGTAATGTACCAACGTACCTGATGGTCTGCAACACCATAAGCTTTATCATCCTGACAAATATACAATAACATAACCCATATAACGTACAAGGTCAGTCTCATACCTGACCAACACTCAGACATATGAACAGTATATAATCACATGTAATAACATCCCGGTCCATACCACACTATGACATGACGCTAATCAAATGCATACAACAGTCTGGACCAACACATATATCATGCTCAACACATAGCAGTATATAAAATGCAAATGGCATGTATCATGATGTACAAACATATGCAACAAACAAATGCAGCATCTCACAGGCATATGTAAAACATATATCAAATACATGCATACATATATATCAGCAATGCATATGCATGGTCATGTCTGCGGACCTGTCCAACCACAACCCCAGTATGGCCCGGGTGGCACGGCATGATGACTAGCCCGACTCCAGCTGCCACTACTCTTGAGTGACCGAGTTGGGTAGTATGAATGAGTAGCATATAAGCATAAAAAGCTAACTACTCCCCAGGGGTCCCTGCTGCTGGTCGCTCCATCACTACCCATGAGTAGATGAGCTCTGCACACATGACAACTGCACGTCACACAACCACCGTCTATAGTGGGCGAGTGCTAACACCACTCTGCTCAGTGGCCAGGTGCGCATCTCTAGCTACCACCATCCATAGTGGTCGAGCACGGCACATCCAATGCTCTGCCCTTAACCCTGCTACCACTACCCCGAGTGGCCGGGGAGGCAGGATGACTGATGACCCGTCTCAACCACAAGGGAGACCCAGTCAACAGCATGCATGCAAATGTAATGATGCATAGCTCCACACAAATATCCTCGCAACACTCCCTATCTCACGGGGAGTCCTGGTCAACCAAAAGTCAACTATGCAAGGACTACAATCCACAAGACTCTCTCTATCGTACAAAGAGTCATACTCATCTGACAGTCAACCACGCTAAGACCTCTAGTCAGTAGCGAGATACTATCGATCATCCATATAACCATACACAGCTATACGATCCATAATGGATATACAATCATGCTAGGACCTCTAGTCCATAACCACATACTGACAACCACACACATTTATCTATGCACAGACAACTAGATCCACCATAGATGCACAACTAACATGTGTACGATACAACAATCGACTTCATAACCCAAACCATCACCTAACCCTAGTGATGTAACACAGTAATCCAATCTGAGGTAACCACCTGTACTTACTGAACATCCATCGGCTAACACATAATAGTGTTTATAGTTCCTATCTGTGCTAGATAATCAATGAAATAATAGTAATATCTCAAAGGTCAAAGGCAATATAAGCATATGATTAAATAAGAGTGGATTTAAGGTAAACAGGTATAAACATATATCCAAATTCATGCACTGGAATTTGATCAAAACTACCGGACCAGGTAGATATTACCCACATGATATGAAGCTCGAATAATCCTCACGACCGTGGACCTGCTTCGTATCCCAACCCTACACAATAGTAACAAATTATGGTTAAGTACAAATCTCTGATAATTATATGAACTAATTATTATATCATTTCTATATTCACATTTCTTCCCCGAATACATGTTAACAACTCCGACTATCCCTAATCAGTTAGCAACAATCGATCGGCATCCACAATGTAAATCAAACAGGAACCTATCCATCCTTACCTCAAACACACGTTCATACCCTTCTCACAGCATCCCCGTTCTGAGCATTGTGGACAGATCAGTTAGAACACAAACAGAGGTTATACCAATACATTTCACCATTGCCACACAACCTCAAAGCCACTACAACCACCATCACAAATCACACCTACTTCTTACAGCCGCCAGTCTTCGCCAAACAACCCCAGCCACTTGCTCCACCGATCAATCCATACACCCAACAAACCCATCGGCAGAACAAATTCAACATAACAAACATAGATTGATACCAAATCAACAATACTCCTCAATTCACAGATTAACTTCCAAATCACCGCTGAAATTCCCAACCATCAATCGACAACACCACAAATCCTCAGAGATTTCACACAACACAGGGGAAAGAAGAACAACAGATTGAAACTTACCAACCCTATAGATCCTCCAATGCTGCTCCTCCACTATCCCCTGCTCACCGAGACAAACCACACTCATCGCGAGCTCAACACTCACGGAAACAGCCGGCTGAAGGCAACCTCGGCAAAACACAGATCGACGGAAACAAACCCAATCTACTGCGACAATACCAAAATCCGATCAACCACAGCAAGATCTAAGAATCCAGGGTAGAAATCTAAACCTAGATTAACGGAGTATCGGAGATTTTCCCTGTGCGAACCCTTTGATCCTCGGCCGAGATCAGTCGGTGGTAACTGCTTGGTGCTCGCACCGGATGCCGACGAGCGCAGATCGGCGACGCGATCGTGCGGAGCGGAAGGCGACCGACGCGGAGTGGAAGAAGTCGGCGAAATCGCGAATGAAATGGCGATCCCGTTCGTTCGACTTCTTTTAAATGTCGTTCGAACGATCCGGTTAACCCAGCCCAAACCAAACCCAATCTGATTGGGTTCAGCTCAGTCGGTTCCCACTTAACCTAAGTCAAAATCCAATCTGATTTAACCCAATCCAGTTCAAGCTCAATTCCAGCCCAATCCGGTTCAAGCCCAATTCCAGCCCAACCTGAAACCAGCCCAATGGACTCAATCTAACTAGCTAATCCACCTCATTAGCCCACTAATTAAGCCCAATTAATCCACTAATTAACCCAATTAATTAAAGGGTTAATCCATATAATTTTTTTTCCGTATTTTACAATGGAGGAGGTTGAAAAGTTGTTTTATTTGAATGTGAGTGGGTCTCCAAAGGTAAATTGTAACGCCCGTAAAATTTCTAGCAATTTTATGAGAATTTTTGGCTTTACGATAATGGGCTTTAGGTGGGCCTTTTTCGAAAATAAAAGAAAATATCCAAAAAGAGATGCAAGGCCTAGGGATTGAACCCCAAACCTCTAAAGATAGCCAAGCCCTATAGATGCACCCACTAACCAGAAGCCCAATAGGATTATATCATTAGAGGAAGAGGGGAAATGGTAGATAAGTGTGATGAGGGTAAATGAAGAGGCATGGAAAAGAGAAGAGAAACTTCTCTTCCTCCCTTTATAAAGAAGAGGGAAGGTTCCACTTGGCCACTTCTTCTTCTCTTCTTCTTCCTCACCGAAAACCATCCCTCCCCCTCTCCATTTTCACCCTTTGGCCGAACCCCATCCAAGCAAGGAGAAGGCTAGTTCTTGGTTTCCATAAGGTCATCTACCAACTAAAAGCAAGCGAAGGATGTAAGATTCCCTCACCTGCAGTATATTAGTTTTGTAGGACATGTTACATGAAAGAAGTATGAAGTTTGTAGCCCTATATGTTTCGGCCAACCAAGGCTTTTGGGGTTAGGGTTGCATGGAAATGATTCTAAGGATATGATCATAGATTGTATGCTTCAAGTAGGAATTTTTAGGTGTCAAAAGTCCAAGATTATAGCCCTACATGTTTCGGCCAACCAAGGCTTTTGGGGTTAGGGTTGCATGGAAATGATTCTAAGGATATGATCATAGATTGTATGCTTCAAGTAGGAATTTTTAGGTGTCAAAAGTCCAAGATTATAGCCCCACATGTTTCGGCCAACCAAGGCTTTTGGGGTTAGGGTTGCATGAACTTGATTCTAAGGTTATGTTCATAGATTGTATGCTTCAAGTAGGAATTTTTAGGTGCCAAAAATCCAAGTTTATACCCTACATGTTTCGGCCAACATTGGTTTTTAGGGTTAGGGTTTCATGAAAACACCCCTTATGAAGTTATATTATGTTGTGTGCCTTCATGTAGGAGTTTATGTAACAAAAATAAAGAAATTGGTACCCTACAAGTTTCGGCCAACAATGGTTGTAGGGCTAGGGTGGCATGAAAACACCCCTTAGGAAATTAGGATATGTTGTATGCCTATGTGATGAATATGTTTATGATTTCTATATGACATGAATTATGCCTATGTGATGAATATGATTATGTTTTTAATATGCCATGAAGTATGCCTATGTGATGAACAAGTTGATGATTTAATATGCCAAGAAATATGTTTATGAAATATGCCTATGTGATGAACATGTTTATGATGTAATATGCCATGAAATATGCCTATGTGATGAACATGTTTACGATGTAATATGCCATGAAATATGCCTATGTGATGAACATGTTTTATGATTTAATATGCTATGAATATGCCTATGAAATATGCTTATGTGATAAACATGTTTATGCTTTAGGACCCCCTTTAGGGTACTCTTATGTTATGAATGCATGTATGCTATGAAATGTCTAAGATGGAGATGCTTCCCTTTCAAGTAGGGATTAAGAGCTCTCCTTATGATAAGATAAGATGGAGATGCTTCCCTTTCAAGTAGGGATTAAGAGCTCTCCTTATGATAAGACAAGATTGAGATGCTTCCCTATTTATGTTGGCGATTAAGAGCATTCTTTATGAAATGACAAGAAAGAAAGGAATTAAGTATTTTACTTTGTAAGAGGTTAAGTACCCCGACCCGTCAGGTGGTCGTTAATCAAATCCATAGGGACATAAGAAGACGCAAGAGGTCTTGCCCTGGTAAGACGTAAGAGGTCTTGCTCTAGTAGGTCTGGTGGCTCGCTACCCCAGCCTATTAGGGAACGCGCATTATGTGGTACTTAACCTGGGGCCCCCCATTCAAGTTATGATTATGTTAAAGTACCTATATGTATATGTTTTGAAAAGAAAGGACTTTTATGAATGCTTATGATTATGTCCCTGATGCTTGTCTATGATTTATGAAATTATGAATGCTTATGTTAAGTTTAAGAATGCTTATGATTATGTCCCTGATGCTTGTCTAGGATTTATGGAATTATGAATGCTTATGTCAAGTTTGAGAATGCTTATGATTATGTCCCTGATGCTTGTCTATGATTTATGAAATTATGAATGCTTATGTTAAGTTTAAGAATGCTTATGATTATGTCCCTGATGCTTGTCTAGGATTTATGGAATTATGAATGCTTATGTTAAGTTTAAGAATGCTTATGATTATGACCTTTATGCATGTTAGAATTGAGGAAATTATGAATGCTTATGTCAAGTTTAAGAATGCTTATGATTATGTCCTTTATGCATGTTTAGGGTTGATGATGCCATGAATGCTTATGGTTTAATTTATGCCCTGCTTAGATTTAATTATGTTTAGCATGCTATGTAAATTGTATGCCATGCTTATGTTTTCATTACGTTGGTAAGTTGATGCATAGTGTTGTTATGAAATACTTATGCTATTTATGCTAGCATGCTCCTGCTTTCTATTTGTTTGATGAAGTTTGTGGCTTTTGTGAGTAGGCAAGAATCTTACTAAGCTATATGCTTATAGTTTATGTTGTCCATATACTGCAGATAAAGGAAACATGAACTAAGAGGAAGTAGCAGGAGGGGCCAAGTGTGTGTGATAGTGGCATGGTGGAAAATGACCCTATTACTATCTGCTTATATTTATATGCTCCGTGAACACCTTAAGACATTTGCTTCCGCTTATAAGACTTGAGATTTATTAGTACCATGTTGAGTGTTGCTTAGTTAAGTTACTGTTCAATTACTTATAAAAGTTTGATATGATAGAACTCATGAATAGATCTTCATGTTATGCATGTGGTAAAATGAGATAAGATATGGAACATGCCAAATTATGAATATGAAATGTGATGCATGTTATAAAAGAAGCTATGATATGTTAACATGCTAATTATGAATATGATGTGTGATGCATGCATAAAAGAAGGTTTTGGTCATGATAACATGTCTAAGTATGTAGATTGTGAAATGATCCCTATACGTTATGATATAAAAAAAAAGAAAAGAAAATGTAGCGCCGCCCTGAGAGCAGATAAGGGCGGGCGTTACATAAATGACTAAAATTGGATGAGGATAGTTTTGTGTTAGCCAATTTTAAAAATGTTGGACGTCATAATGAGCCTTATATTTTAGCATCTCAGGCTGTGCAAGTATTTTATGTGGAAGATCCAATTGATTGTGATTGGCATGTCATTATCACCACTGATGCACGAGCAGAGTATCAAATGCAACCTATGGTAGATGTTGATACATATCTTCAAAGTTATATTTATAATTTTGAAGACTACAATGAACATGAAGAAGTGGTTTGGGTTCGTGATGATGTTGCAGGAGTGGAAATTGATGCTGATTTATAATGAATTTTTTTCTAGTTTATGTATTTTTGTTTAGTTAATTATCATTGTAATAACAGTAGTCAATTATAATATTTGATGACTTCAAATTTTCTTTCCAGTGATTTTTGTTATGCTTATTATTATTTTTCATTATGCTGAGTAATGACTTAACACTTTAGTCCTTATTGATTCTTGGCTTATCGATTGTTTAGCTAATTTTTTATCAAGTACATAACATTTCATATATCTAGTGTTATTTGTTTATTTCTGTTCAATTGCAATCAATTTTAATGTTGTTGATGCAAATTCGCTGTGGATACAATGAATTATATTTGTTGGCGTAAAGATCAAAATATATGCCCTTGTCAATGTGTTTAAAATATATGCTTCAGATCTGTGTGCTTTAAATTCCTTTTGAGCTTGATAATTTACTTGTGGATTTTTTAGTGATTCTGCTACTGAAATGAGATTTCTCTACTAAAAATCTAAAGCGGCATTTTTAATTTCAACCAACACTCATTTTATCAAGAATCTTTTTGTAATTCATCTTGGAAAGTAATTAAATCATTTAATATTGAATTTAAGATTTAGAATATGATGACATAGTACTGAATTATTACACAGTATCTAAGTTTGTGCCATTGCGTGAAGCTCTATTTTCTATGTTAAACAAACATGTGTGTACGAAATACATGGCACTGTTAACAATTGGTGCCAAACTATAGGATTCTTATTAACAATCAGATTGTTTAGTTAATTTTGTATTATTTATAATTTGTAACTAACTATTTTTTTGTAGTAGATATGGCTCCTAAGCATCGAACTAATAGGAAAACTCATTTTAAACTACAATCTGAGAGAGATATGCAGCTGTCAGGTATGAGTACAAATCACACAGATCGATATTCAACTGAACGAGGTATTATCTAATTTTATGCATCATAAATTTATTATTTTTTGGAAAGAAAAGTAAAATTTTAATTTATGTTGAGTATTAAATTAACATAAAATTTTATATATTCTTTTTCCCGTGTGTCTAATTTTTATTTGCTTTATTATTTTACTTGAATTGATACTTTTATAGATGGTGACAATATACAAGGTACCTTAAATAATCAAAGAGATGCAGATTCAAGCCAATTACAAGTTGATGTGCAAAATAATATCACATATTCAACTGAACAAGGTATTATCTAATTTTTTACATCATAAATTTATTATTTGTTGGAACATATAAAAAAATTTCTTTGGTTGAAACTTTTTTTCTTCTTGGATTTGAGTTTTTTCTGTTGAGTTTTTGTGTGTACTTGTTGTGTATAGGTGAGAATTTGATCAATTGTAAGTTCTTGTATTTTTAATTCAGATTCAATTGTATCAATTGTATGTTATATAGATGGTATCAAACATAAACTTATAAAATGAGCTAGAATCATTTTATGCATCATAAATTTATTATTTGTTGGAAAGAAAAGTAAATTTTTAATTCATCTTGAGTATTAAATTCACCTGTCTCTAATTCTATTTGTTTTTTTACTTGAATTGATATTTTTATAGATGGTGATAATATACAAGGTTCCTTGATTAACCAAAGAGATGCAGATTCAAATCAATTCCAAATTGATGTGCAAGATAATATCACATATGTTGAAAACAATTCTTCAGTTCCAGACCAAAATGATAATATGAATAACGAATCTAATGAAGGTAATATATATGAAATTATAGTAATTTATTTTATTATTTATATTATGTCTTTTATCCTTTTATATGTGTACAGATAGTGATGATGGACTTCATAATACTGAGAAGAAAAAAAGAGGTCCTACATTTATGAAAGAAATCTGGGGCCGACCTAGCACATTACCACGCATTAAGATTCCATGTGATGATATGGGACGCCCTATGGAACAAAAAGAAATAAATTTACTGACTTTTTGGGTTCTTTGGTAAGAAATGGTAGGTATTGTCCAATTGATGTGGAAGATTGACATAAAATGCCAATGGAGAAAAAGAAAGACATGCTAAATGTTATAGAGGTAAATAAATAGTTTTTGTATAATTTTATTGTTTAAGACTTTTAATTTAAGTAATAATAATTTGTCAATATTTTTGACAGGAAAAGTACGATCTTCCTCCGGGGAGAGAAAATTGGACACTACGGTCAATAGCAAAAAAAAGGAGAAACTAGAAGTCTGAACTTAAAAAGAAGTACTATAATCCTGAATTGTCAATTCAAGTTCTTTTACAACAGAGAGATGAAAGAGCTCATGCAGAACAGTATATCAGACTAATTACTTTTTGGAACACGGAAAAATCAAATGTAGACATTATTTTTTACTTACAATATAATTTGATTAAAATAGTATGTGCATTTTTATTTTGTGTATTATGTGTAATTTAATATATTAGGAAAGGAGCAAAAAAAAATAAAGCTGCTAGAAAACACAAAATAATGCATCAAACAACTGGAAGGACATCTTTTGCTCAAGTTCAATACAAATTGGTAATTCATTTTATTTACATTATAATTCTATACATGTTATTCTCCTTGATTCCAACACATGTATAAACTAGTAACCAAATATATTTTCAGGAAAAAGAAAAGGGACACCCTCCAACTCGAGTTGAATTATTTCAAGCTTGTTTTACATATGCCAATGGAAGTCCCTCAAGTAATGTTGTAGCAGAAAGATTGGTAAACTATTTTATACTCTTCAACCATATTAAGTTTAAAATAATTTATTTTATTTATCATTATGTATTTAATAAGTATCAACATGTCATGTTTTGATAAAGGCTGCAATGAATGACCTAACAAATCAACTTCCTGAAGATTCTAATGATCCAGTGAGTCACAATGATATATTTGCTCAAATCATGGAACCAGATAGACTTGGTCTAGTACGTATGCTTGGTGATGGTGTTAGTCCATCTGATGTATGGGGAGAAGTTCCTAGTCGTGGCACATGCAATCGACTAGTGATGGACCAACATGCAAAATTAGAAAAAATGGATGAACAAATTAAAATGCAAGGGCAACATATTGAAATGTTACAAGCAAAGATTTCTAATCAATCAGACCAGAACCCTCTTTCAAATTGCAATAGTAATCAACATGCATCATCAAGTAGTAATCCACAACTTTCTGCTCCTCGTCATCTATCTTTACGGGTAAGGTTTGTTTAATTTTTTTTTTACTATATGTTTCACACATCTTCAATCTTTTATCTCTTTTTGATTTTTTTTTTTTTTGTAGATTGGATGCTCTATTTTGATTAAAAGTTTATTTGATTCAACAAAGATTGTGGAAAAAGGAGTTCTCCATAGTATGGATCCAAATACTATAGTAGGGGGACAGACATTAGGACCAAATTGGTGTGAAGTACAAATACAAGTTGTCTTAGACCCAAAAGAGAGTTTAATTAGACCTTATGATCTTTTACAGACATTTGAGGATACACTTGGAGGAATGATAGGATGACCTTATCATCTAGTATAATTTTAATCTTTTATTGAAATATTATTAATTTTTATATTTATTTCGTTATTATAATTTTAAATAAATATGAAATGTATTTGCAGTTAACAGTAAGTGAAGATCACTATTAGGTGCATATGGAATGATACTTTGCATTTTCCTGTTTGGTATGATATCTAATTTTGACCATTATTTCTATTAACTTTGGTTGTTTATTATTTTATTGCATTACTAATACAAATATGTTCATTGTATTTGTAGGTGACGGGTACCTGAATTTTAATGAATCAAACTTATGGTTGAAGATAGTCTGTCTAGTTTAGCTTTTTTATAAGACTTTGTTAGTTCTAAAATTTATTATTTTGAGTATAGTGTGCAGTTAGTTTTGGATGTAAAAGACTCTTCAAGACATTTGTAATTTTGAACTCAATGATTATGGAATGAATTTAGATTTTCTATTATCACTTTAAATTATATTTTATAATTTTTTATATTCTGAATAAGAGATGAATTGTGATGATGTATAAATATTGGATTCATGCTTACATTATAAATTATTTTAATGTATTTATAAATTATTATAATGACATTAATAAATATCATTATAGATTAACTAAGGTGACATTTTAAAATGATCTTATAAATTATCTTTACTGACAATATTTATTGTCCTTATAAAAAAATATAAGACATTTATAAATGTCAAAAATAAATAAGTTTAGGTGACATTTAGTTTGTCTTTATTACAATGATAATAAGACACACGTAGATGTCCTTATTACGATGATAATAAGACATATATAGATGTCCTTAAAATATAACTTTTCCTGACATTTTAGCATGTCATTATATATCTATATTAAGACACTTTTGATGTTAGTATTTATATTGTATAATGACATTATAAAATGTCAGGAAAGTGAATCGGGTCTAAGACGACATCACTTTATAGGGCATTTTTTAGTGATGTCACTAAAACATTAGTGTCACTAAAAATATATTATAAGGACATTTATGAGTGTCCTTAAAGACCATTATTCTTGTAGTGTACCTCGATGGGAAATCACTATATACCCTCCCTCCGACTTGAGAACTCTCGACTTCGGAGGGGTTCACTTTTTACAAATAATTAGAGATTGGTAACACTCTCCTTCTCTTTTAAAATTGAGTACACAAAATGAAAATGAATACAAAAAATAAGAGCTAAGTTATACCGACACTAATGGAAATTTTAAAGTAGGCGCAAAGTGTCGGAAATGCGTCTTTGTGAGGAAATGAAGCTCTGGTGGATGAGGATGAATAGAAGCACTTCGACGTAGTAGCAGTGTTCTTGTCCGAGCTGGTCAAGCATTTATTTTATAAATCTTTTCTAGTCGACTGGAATACCTTCCAGTCGACTCACATCAACCCATCGATATGGAACTTCTGGTCTTCCAGTCGACTGAACACGCTCCTGTTGACTCTATGTCACCTGCCTTCGCATCAGGAAGTTTGCCTCTTCAGTCGACTGAAACTCCCCAGTCGACTGAAACTCTTTCCATTTGTGCTGCCAAATCTTCGATTGATCACTAGCTAATTCTGCCAACTAGGTATCCAGTCGACTAACCCATACCCAGTTGACTGGACTTCAGTTGACTGGAATCCATTCAGTCGACTGATCCCTGCAAAACAAGATTAGCACAAATAGATAATGTCAAATATGATAGCAATAGTAATACTGCTCGATCTTGACTTCTAAGTCCCACATGGACTTTCCATCGGATCGACGCCTAGCTTTGTCTCCCTACAGAGGACTTGGCCTCACCTCTCCACTCGAGGCTTACCTACCGGGTACCTACCAAACTTACCATTCTTGACATCCGATCTGACCCACCATGGCTTTCATTAGCTGTCCAGTCTACCTGACCCAGTTGGACTTTTTGCCGATTATTCGGTCTCCTGACCCAACTGGTCTTCATGCCAAATGTCCGGTCCACTCGACCCATCTGGACTTCATGCCTGGTGTTCGGTCCTCCTGATCTGTCAAGACATTTGCTTAGTATCCAGTCAACACGACCTACTAGGACTTTCCGTAAAGCCTGCACACTTAACACTGATATTAGAACACAAGTAAGTCCTAACTTTAACTATGGTTCATACATGAAAACTAAGGAGTGATGCTCTCTGCATCAACATCGAGTGCGTAACTCCAAATTTTTTTTGAAAGATTTGCATGTTGCATCATTGAGCTAACCATGTCCAACAAGGTTCGATTTTTTCCTTTCAACCACACCATTATGTTGTGGCGTGTAAGGATGAGTCCTTTAGGACAAGATGTCATTGTCCCTTAGATAATCTTGAAATTCTTGACTTAAATATTCACCACCTCGATCTGATCGAAGTACTTTAATACTTTTCCCAAGTTGTTTCTCTACTTCCTTTTTGAAATCTTTAAACCTTTCAAAGACTTCAGATTTGTATCTTAATAGATATAAATACCCATATCGTGAATAATCATCGATAATAGTAACAAAGTAGCCATAACCTCTTATGGCATGAGTTGACATTGGTTCACATACATCAGTATGTATAAAGCCCAATACCTCAACTGCTCGTTCACTTTTTCCACTAAAAGGTAGCTTAGTCATCTTTTCTTTTAAGCATGAAACACATGTGTTTAATGAATCTGATTCATAAGACTCCAAAATGCCAAGCTTATGCAGTTTGGACATGCGTTCATTGCTTATATGGACAAGACGACAATGCTATTATTGCAAGGTTAATTGATTATCTAACTTAGCACGTTTGCTATTTGATTCGATATTGAATATCTCATTGGATGTATCTAATGTGTAGATTCCATTATTTAACATTCCAGTAGCATAAAGAACATCATTTAACGTAATGTAACAATAATTATTACTAAACGTCAAATGATAACCTTTTTTTATTCAAATATGAAATAGAAACAATGTTCTATATTAATGCAGGAATATAAAAACAATCATCCAACTCTAAAACTAGTCCCGTAGGAAGTCGCAACATATAAGTACCCTTGGCTACAACAGTAACTTTTGCTCCATTGCTAACCCTTAGATCTGCTTCTCCCTTAACTGGTTTTCTTCTGTTACTAAGCCCTTGTATGTCATTACATATATGTGAGCCACACCCGGTATTCAATACCCAAGTATTAGAAGAAATAGTATGACATTCAATAACAAATATACCTGCAGTAGATTGGGCATCAGATGCCTTTTTCTGCTTCAGTGACTCTAGATACTGCTTGCATTTTCTCTTCTAATGTCCATCCTTGCCACAATGATGGTAGGTGCCATTGGGAGTTAATTCTTTCTTCTTTGCCTTTTTCTTCCCTTTAGCTTTGGTTTTTGACTTCATCTTAGAAGCTTTCTTTGAGGAGTCAACTAGCATCACCGCCTTTTGCTTTATAACAACAAATGACTCCACTATTTTGAGCATATTGATCAATTCAGGAATTGTGGACTCAATCTTATTCATTCGATAGTTCATCACAAATTGTGAATAGCTACCAGTCAGATTATGAAAAATTAAGTCAATACTTAATTCATGGTCCATGAAAAACCCCAATGATCCCAATGACTCAATATAGCTATTCATCCTTAGTGCAAACTGCACTGCAAATGAACCCTCCTACATCTTCGAGCAAAAGAGGAACTAGGTGACCTTGAACCTTTCAGATCGTGCTTGCTCATCGAACAAATCTTGAAGATGGAAGACAATTGTATTAGCATCCATATGCTCATGTTGCTTTTGCAACTTAGGAGACATCGACACTAGCATAATGCAATTCGCTATCTCAGAGTCAGCAACATATTTTTGGTAAGTCAATTTTTGTTCACCAGATGCATTGTCTGCAGGAGGTTGGGAAGATCCTCTTCAAGTACATAAGCTAGCTTTTCAGCCTTGAGAATAATTTTCAGGTTGCAAAGCTAGTCCAAGAAGTTTGACCAGTCAATTTGTTGTCCAAAATAGAATGTAAGTTGATAGAGGTTGACATGTTATTCTAATTAGTACCTAGACATACAAAAATAGGTGTATAGGAGTGATCAATTTATAGTAATGTAAACAATTTACATTAACAAGAAACTCCCACTATTTTTATAAAATTCAACAGCCCTCACTTTGAATTCGAGAGATGATAGGTGATCTCCTAGTGGGTTGATATCCATTATGACTAAGAACAACCTTGGAGAGAGTCCAACAAGTCATTCATAGTCATAATGTTAGGTATCAACAGTACCCATTATATATCAAATATATAACTATCACTTTATGCTATCAACTAATTGAATGTTCACATATACATTAGATTGTTAACTCATTAACATATATACATCCAATGCATATCACCTAATTGCACCTCTGTCCATATTGACCTTGGAGAGAGTCCAACAAATCAATGCTTTCAGTTAGGGCCTTCCCATTAATCGTGAGATTGAATTTAAATGGTTTGAACACATCCAATTTACAAGCTAGGCTTGGAGAGAGTCCAACAACCCAAACTTGAAATTGACCTTTGTTCCTTACAATTTAAAATAAACATCGAATCTCATATGAATTGAACATGCTCGATGTCATGCTAGGCTTGGAGAGAGTCCAACAACCCAAACACGAAAAAGAACTCTGGTTCAATCATATTAATAGAAGGTGTTAGCCCTAATATTTGCACGAGGAATTTAAAGTTAGTAAGGGTCTCATCTATAAAAGGAAATAAACCTAAATATGGAAAAACCAAGGTCACATTAGGAAATAAATTTCCCGATGTGAATGTGAGTCTATGCTTAGGCTCTAATGATGCGGCCAACATCTTCGATGTTTCTAGGTGCATCCTTGGTATTTCCTTTTAAGTTATAAACATATCATATATGTTAAATCATGCATACTCTAATTTGTTGGATCAAGAAAAATGCTAGGGGGGGGGGGTGAATAGCATTTAAAAAGAAAACCTTCTTTTCTAAACACAAATTAAACGTAGCGGAAACACAAAAATAAAGACAAAGGACACAAGTGATTTTTACTTGGTTCACAACCTACCAGCTGCTAATCCAAGGCGTGCGATCCTAGATCGCCGTCGAAGGGCAAAGCACTAAACAGTCTCTTCCTCGTTGGACGTAAGAGACAAACTGATTACAGAGTGATATGGAGGATAAGGTAACAATCCTACCTTTCCTCCTAGCAATTAAAGATTAAGTAACAATAAGCAAAATAATACCAACTACAGGAAGTTGATGTTGGGAGTTGTGACGGCGTAGCAACGTTGATGAGCAAAGATGAGAACTTCGACTTGATGCAACACTTTTGAGCAGTTTTTCAGTTATTCAGTTATATCTAGAATAGTGATTTAGCTCCCTTTTTATAGCCTGGTGCCTTGAACTAATTCCATATCTAGATCCAAAACTCATGGATCTTATCTTAAGGTGGCAGCTTATCTTCTCTTGAGGTGGCAGGTTTAACTGATCCAATTTGCGACTTCGTGTTTTGGTTGATTCACAGACATCAATCGGCCGAAGTCCAACATCAATCGACTGGCACTGAGTCGCACATCTTTTCCAGTTAGAATTTGAACTGTCTGCTAAAAAATTGTACTGATTGCTCAATATTTGTACTGGTCGCTAGGGATTTATACTGACCGCTTGGCTATTCGAAGTGACTTTTTCTCTATCATGCCAGACTGCTTGGTATTTACATTGGATGCTCGACAATTGCACTGACTGCTTAGGATTTACATTGATTGCTCGACAATTGCACTGATTGCTCGGGATTTACACTGACTGCTCGACAATTGCACTGACTGCTCGGGATTTACACTAATTGCTCGATAATATGATAGAAAGCACATAAAACAAAGTTATCACAATCGAAGGACCAAAGGTAAGCTTCGGGTGTGGAGTAATGGCAAGAATGTGTCCTCCGTATGGGAACAACCTTAGGCGTCGATCTGACTAAGACTTTCAGAGGAATGTCTAAGTTGAGATCGGATAGTAAAGGACCATCTTATATATATATACTTAGACATTCCTCCGAAAGTCTTAGTCAGATCGATGCCTAAGGTTGTCCCCGTACGGAGGACACGTTCTTGCCATCACTCCACACCCGAAGCTTACCTTTGGTCCTTATGACCTGTCGCTTAGCTTCTGGTCACTTGACCACCGAGGTTTCTTCTTTTGAGATTCTCCTGGTATTGTTGACCTTAGCAAAGCCTAATACAATACCTACACACTTAGCATATATGAGATAACAAAATAGCTTAACTTTGAATCTTTGTCATTATCAAAACCTAAGTTCGATTATCCGGTGCCCCTGCACCAACAATCTCCCCCTTTTTGATCTATGACAAACTAATTCAAAGTTAAGAGAAAATAAATAGTAAGCTCCCCCTTTACCTCCCCCTTAACCCTAGGTGAGTTTTGAAAAATAACTACTTTTAGTTTGAGAAACAACTGCTTTTCGAAAAAGTTTAACCTTTTAACCTCTTAATTTTAAACCTCTCTCTCCCCCTTTGCCATATATAACAAATAACTCAATAAGGGGTGCCTTTCTAAGATTAATGTTTGAACATATATAAAGGAAGAAACTCTTGTGTTCAAACTCTAAAACAAAAAAAGACACATTATAAGTTCAAAAGATAAGGGACATAATTATAAGTTTTTATGAATCCAAGTATGTGCCCTTTTTATAAAATAATATTTTCAACATAACTCATCTAATAAATTGTCCTTATAAGAATGTTCAACTCTGTCCTAACTCAATTGATATTAGATAATCAATAAGTCTTGATTAGAGTTGATTATTCTAAAAAATTATACTCCATGATTTATGTTGATGCACTTGTTCTATATATGAAATCAAGAGAACATCTCACACCCATCTACATGGCTAAGTACACAATCACATTAACCCTATGTGTTGTGAGATGTGTTAGCTCCTTAAAATTTTAGGCTCATGCATTCTAAGGTAAGTCCTATGCTAGCACCGTGTAGCATAAGCGAAAAATGATAGATAAGTAGTAAAAAAAACAATTCTTACTCTACTAAGCATATACCTAGTTTTCTTCTAAGTGAACTGAACTCTGCTTCAGGTAATGGTTTAGTAAAAATGTAAGCTAAGTTTGATTTAGATTCGATATAATCCAATTTTATTTCACCATTTGTTACATGTTCCCTAACAAAATGATGTTTAATTTCTATGTGTTTAGTTCTTGAATGTTGTATTGGATTTTTAGTTAGGTTGATTGAGCTAATGTTGTCTATCATAACTCTATGTAGGGGATCGTACACCGCTAGAGGGGGGTGAATAGCGTCATAGTTCGTTTGATGAAATTCGATCACGTTGCTTGTCTATAATTGTCGTTAGCACAGTGGAATGCAAATAACAAATAACACGATAACAACAATACAAGCACACAAACACAAACATCGTGATATAATGTGGTTCGAAACCTTATGGTTCCTACTCCACGGGGTGAGCTCAAATGAGCTCTAGTGATGCAAACACCACCACTAATCAATACACTCCTTCTCGGAATAATCCGGAGGTGGAGAAACCTCATAAAAATGATTACAATAGTAATACAATGAAATACAATAAGTAAACTAAGAAATAAACAAATACAAGTAAAGAAAACTTGACACTAAGAGCTTTGGATTGCTTGCTTATTGATTTCTTTGGTTTGCTCTTGAAGGTCTAGAATGCAACAACAATTCCTCTCCAAATCTCCTCAAGAACCATTGCCAAAAACCTCCCGTTCGAGCTCCTTATAAAGTTGCAACTCGGGCTGATTTCCACTTAGCAGTCGACTGCTCATATTCATCAGTCGACTGATCCTATAGACGTTGTCTCACAACAACTCAATCAACATTGGAAAAACTCCAACGGATACCTCAACAGTCGACTACCCTTCCTAGAAGTCGACTGATGCTTCAGTAGCCGACTGACCAGTCATCTACCGAAGGTTCTGTGCCCATGGCCAAAACCAGCAGTTGACTGCCCTCCATGGTAGTTGACTGCTCAAGGCCAATCGAGGCATCGCCTCGACTGGGACTCGATCCAGCGCCGATCCGAGTCGCCTTGCGTCGTGGTCGCGGCTACGCCCGCGATCGATTGCGATCGACTCGACCCGATCGGTGGTCATAATCTCAGTTGATTGCTCAGAGTCAACTCGGTTGCCAAGTGTCAAAACACTTGACTAGTCGACTGGTCCATAACCCCAGTCGACTGATAAACCTCAACCATGAGGTTTACCCTAAGTATGATCCCGTCATACTTTGCTAGACCACCCTTAGCCTTGACCTAAGCCTTCTAGCCACCTCTATCAACCTCACACCTATTGGATCCCTCCAAGTCATCCATGAATTATTTATCCATACGCTAGACTTCAGGTTCCATTGGTTATTGTCATGCTAACCGGGTCTACACTGCCAAGGTACATTTGGGCTTACGCTGTCAAGACATACGCTTGGACTTTACGCCACCAAACCATTAGACTTATGCTGTCAAGACTACCGCTTGGACTTTATGCTACCAATATCACACCCTTGGACTTTTCAAATGCCAAGATCCATTTGGACTTATGCTACCAAGACTCCACCCTTGGACTTTACGCTGCCAAACATTGGACTTATGCTGCCAAGACTCTATCCTTGGACTTTACATTGCCAATATCGCATTCTTGGACCTTTTCTTGCCAACCCATGTTGTACTTTCCAATTGCCAAGACTCCACCATTGGACTTCCCATGCAAAGTCTTTATGACTTGGACTTTATCATTGCCAAGACCCATGCTTGGACTTTTCCTGCCAAGTACCCAAGCTTGGACTTTCCATGCTAAGTGTCCCACATGGACTTCTCCATCATATGGTCAACCTCTTGTCAACCATCTCCCCAAACCATTGTCAAACAATGATGAATCTATTCTCAAACATCAAAATACTACTCGAGTCTGGTTAATCGTGATCTGGGTTGATTGCACCAATAATCTCCCCCTTTTTGATGTTTGACAAAAACCAAACACCTTTGAGTTAGAACACTAACTTAATCCAATCCTTCCAATTGTCCAAATTGGGAATTCCAAATTTTCACTCAAATTCTCTCCCTTGTTGTCATACATCAAAAAGGCTCTCCCCAAGGGTATCAATGTCTCATATCCCAATGAGATCTTACAATCTCCCTCTTGATCCAAAAACATCTAGGATGCCTTCACTCTTCTTTGTGATAAGTCCCATATCACTAAAGAGAGGTAATCCTTCAATTTCTTCCAATTCTCCCTCTTATGAGGAAGAACACATCCATCATCCCATGATGGATAACCTCCCCCTAAAGGCTTGCTCCCCCTTGACCATTGCACCAACAATGTCCTTGGAGAGTCCCTAAGCCTATAGGAACACTAAACCATCAAAATAAAGGTCGAAAGTTTAAACTTGAACTTTCACACACCTTAAAATTGATACACACCCTAAACAACTCTCCTAATTCATATCCAATGGATTTTCACCCTTCCAATGCTTTCCAAAGTTATATCCTAGGGCTACGAGTAGTTAGGGTAGCCTGACATAGCTGAAACATGGGCTAAACATCCTTGTTTACCCGAAATCAACATTTGGCGATCGACTCATCAACAATGATCGCCCTTGACTCGATCATTGTCAATGCGTGATCGATTGATTTACAGCTGCGAAATCAAAAATGAATTTTGAAAAAATATAAGTAATTATACGTAATTTTAAAAATCACGACACTTCATATGTATAATACTTATAACAATTTTTATGGGTAAAAAATATTTTGAAAATAAAGTACTTATAAGATAGTGAGATTGATACAAAATTTAAAACCATTGATAACTTTAATGCTTTTGACCTATTTTGTATCAACTTCTTTAATGGTGACTTCTATCAAAAGATAGACTACACCAAGGTTTTTCAAAAAGATTTTAAAATGATTTCAAAACCTTATATTGAACCATGGCTATGGGCTTAATGCACATGACTTGTACCTAAGCTTTCCTCATAATTCATCCATGGTATAAGATGAGTTTGAGTTCATCTAGATGCAAGAACTATGCTCCTTGAACTTAACTCATTTCCTTGCATCTCACATGTGTCTAGGGTGTATGAAAACATATACATGTTAATTTGATGTGAGATGTGGATTTTGTTCATCCTAATCTAAGGCCTCATGCATTTTTCTAGGCAACTCTATTTGATTCCCTTATACATGGGACTTCAAATCATGTCATTGTCTTTAAATCAATTTTAATTAACTCAAATGCATGAATGATGATTATGGCATAAATGATAGCATAATTAAGAACATGTGCCAATAATCATGATGTCATGGCATAGAATATAAACCTAAACATAAACATGACACTATTAAATAACCTAAGCATTAATCATGAATTTTAATATTATTAAACTGATATATGATGTCATGACATGACATATGGCAAGCACAGCATGACAAATAAAGTATAGAGGTATAAGAATACCAAAATTTTAGTGTTAATTGTCATTTGTTAGGATCAGGTTCATTTTGATATATTACCACTTATCTCCCAAATGTGCAAAAAACCCAAAATGTCACACCATGACCTCTAAGACCTAATTGTGCCAATTTGATCAAATTTTCAAACTTCTCAAATTTAATTGGCACATCCTAAAATCCTTTAGGACTATAAAATCAACTTTCATTTCCAAGGTATCACATAACCTTGAAAGTGTCCTAAAGTGTCAACTCTACCATGATAAGGTTAACTACCTATCCACTTAGGGTTGACACACCCTAACCCATTTAGCGTGAATCGATCATGCTCCTAGAAACCCAATACCTATTGGAGTTCCTTGGGTTAACTAGGTGTTCACTAGGGATAACTTCCCTAGATACCTTCCTAATGACCCTCCTAGGCTTAGAAGCCTTGGTCAATTGGGTCTTGTCTTGGTCAAATCTAGGGATAGATCCCCTTGTAACCTTCTTAGTGGTTTCTCTAGGTTTCCTTGAAACCTTAGCCGCTAGACACACACCTTGGTTAATCTTAGGGATAACTTTCCTAGTAACCTTGGCTTTCCCAGACCTATGAATGGTTCCATAATCAAATGGAATATGGTGATAGGTCTCCTTGGGCTTAGGTTTGTGACCCAAACCTTTCTTGCCCTTTGATGGTGTTGGATCGATCGGATCGCTAGAGGGGGGGGGGGGTGAATAGCGATAGAAATTTTTCGTTAAAACGCGAGTAGACACAGCGAAAGATAAAAACAAAAATAGAGACAATAGACACAAAGGTTTTACTTGGTTCGTAGCCAAAGGCTACTACTCCAAGGCCCTAGTGGTCCTTGACCACGTACGGAGGGCAAACTACTAAAAAGCTCCTCCTCGTTGGAGGTAGGAGTTAGACGGATACACAAGATGATAAAAGCTCAAGGTAGAGAGACACTCCCCCTCTCCTTGATATGATTTAAAGCTCGAAATAAGAACAACTTATAAACTGAAATATGATTCAAACTTTCGTTACCGACGACTTCAAAGGATGGAGGTTGAAGCTCTAGTCGTCGTCTCGGCAGTGCTTCGTCGTAGGGATGTCGGAGAGTCGGAGCGTATCGGAAGCACTTGGAAGCTTTTTAATTGATAAAAAACCTAAGACAAGCCCTCCTTTTATAGCCTTTGAGCCCCTCATCGAATGGGTCTTCAACCAATCACAAATGGACACAAAACCTCCTTGAAATGGGGTGATAAGCCTTGACTCCTCGAAGCTGATCATTGACCATCAGTCGACTGATGGCCATCATCAGTCGACTGATGGTAGCATCGATTGAGTCGACGATGAAACGATCGATGAAGGCGTGAGTCCTCCAAGCTGGCAGTCGACTGATGCTACCTGCAAGGCAAAGTTAGCTCAAAGAAAACATTTTTTCGACGGCCTTCGACCGTCCGATCTCGACCTAGACCATCGATGGGATGTCTTTGGTCGGATCTATGCTTAAGACCATCCCCGCAAGGAGGATATGACCTCACTTACGCTCACACACACGAGCTTACCTCAATACTTACTGTGTCACTTTCGCTTTTGGCCTTCCACTCGATTCCTTCGGCTCCCTCCGAAGTCACTCGAGTGTCGCCCGACCACCGCGGCTTCCTCCGGGTGTCGCTAGCCTTCAGCTTCAGCTTTAGCACTTTTCTGCACACTCAATTCAGCTCGTGAGATAATGATATATCCTTGACTTTGTGTCTTTTGTCATAATCAAAATACAGGTTCGACTTAGGTGCCCCTGCACCAACAGATGGCTCTTGTCTCATAGACCCTAATTTTTTATCATTTGACCCTTGAAATTGATTTTGCATCTTTCTAAGGGTCTTCTCTAATTTCTCAAGCCTTGACCTCAAGGCTTTGTTCTCTAACTCTAATTTTCTCAATTTTAATTTTTCATTCATCCTTTGGGAAATGTTCTTTCTTTTAGGCATATGCCTACCCTTCTTAGGGTTAATGCCTAAATGCTCCTCTACCCTCCTAATAGTTTCCCTAGGTAGAATTGTTTTAGGGGTATTTGATCTAGATTTGTCCTTAGCCCCAAAATTACAAGATTTTACACCTAAGCAATAAAATCTATTATTTCTAGCATGATCCTTATGATTATGCACAATTGCAAGAGTATTAAGAGCATGCTTCTTAACATAAGGATTTGAAGGTGCATTACTAAAATATACCTTAGGGTTTGCTTTAGAAGCTCCCCCTACATGTGATACTCCTTCTTGGCCCTTGGTTAGCTTCCTCCCCCTAGGGCATTGACTTTGGTAGTGTCCCCGTTGATTGCACTTGAAGCACACAATGTGTTCTTTTCTTTTAATTTTTGGGGCTCTGGTCTTCTTGGTCTTTGTCACGACTTGTGCCATCTTCTTGACCCTTTTCGGACACTTACCCTTGTAGTGTCCAGCTCCCCTACACTCAAAACACATAATATGATTTTTATTATTAATTAAGGTGCTTGAGTTACCTTCCATGATAGGGAAATCTCGAACTTCCTCTTCTTCTCGACCGGAGGTAGATGGTTCCTCTTGAGTTTGCTCTAGTGTGGAAATTCTCTCCTCCCCCTCAATCCTAGAGGTGGAGGCTTCTCCTACTTCTTCCACCTCTTCTATCGATCTGGATGTTGATTCCCTGTCAACCTCTGAATTTTTAAGCTCTTGAGATGACGATGATGTGCTTTTTTCTTGAGCTTGAGAGGATGAGCACTTCTCTTCTAACTTATCTTCTTGGACCGAGTGAGGCTCCTCATAGAATTTTGCCAACTTGCTCCATAGCTCCTTGGCATCCATGTAATCACCTAAACTACACAAAATATCATTAGGAATTAAATCAACAAAGAATTTTATTACCTTTTTATTTTTCTCTAATTCTTGGAGTTGTTCCTCGGTCCACTTCTTCATCTTGAGGAATCCTCTCTTCGACCCTCTTGGATATTCGAATCCTTCCATCAAGATGGCCCAATCTTCGAAGTTCCTCATCATTATGAATTCTTCAATCCTTGTCTTCCATTTATTGAAGCCTTCTCGTCCATGAAATGCATATGGAATTGGAGTGTTGATATCTCATCCCAATTTTTCTTCAAACTCCTTTTTCTTTCCTCTAGTGTGCTCCCTTAGTTGTTAAACCTTGAAAAGCGACCTCGCTCTGATACCACTTGTAGGGGATCGTACACCGCTAGAGGGGGGGGTTTAGTGTCATAGTTCGTTCAACGGAATTCGATTGCATTGCTTGTCTATAATTGTCGTTAGCACAATGGAATACAAATAACAAATAACATGATAATAACAATACAAGCACACAAACACAAACACTACGATATAACGTGGTTCAGAACCTTAAGGTTCCTACTCCACAGGGTGAGCTCAAATGAGCTCTAGTGATACAAACACCACCACTAATCAATACACTCCTCGGAATAATCCGGAGGTGGAGAAACCTCGTACAAATGATTACAAGAGTAATACAATGAAATACAACAAGTAAACTAAGAAATACACAAATATAAGTAAAGAAAACTTTACACTAAGAGCTTTGGATTGCTTGCTTGTTGATTGCTTTGGTTTGCTCTTGAAGGTCTGGAATGCAGCAGCAATTCCCCTCCAAATCGCCCCAAGAATCATTACCAAAAACATCCCCTTCGAGCTCCTTATAAAGCTATAACTCGAGTGGATTTCCTCTTAGCAGTCGACTGTTCATACTCATCAGTCGACTGCTCCTGTAGTCGTTGTCTCATAACAACTCAATCCACACTGAAAAAAATCCAACGGATACATCAACAGTCGACTGATGCTTCGGTAGCCGATTGACCAGTCGTCTACCGAAGGTTCTATACCCATGACCAAAACTATTAGTCGACTGCCTTCCATGGCAGTCGTCTGCTCAAGGCCAGTTGAGGCACCACCTCGACTGGGACTCCAGTCGAGGCGCTAGTCGAGTTGCCTTGCGTCTGTGGCCGCAACTTGACCGTAGTGGATCGCTAGTCGACTCCTGACCAGTCGACGAGTCATAATCCCAGTCGACTTCTTAGAGTCAACTCGGTTGCCAAGTGTCAAGACACTTGACCAGTCGACTGGTCCATAACCCCAGTCGACTGATAAACGTCAACCATGAGGTTTACCCCAAGTATGATCCCTTCATACTTTGCTAGACCAGCCTTAGCCTAGACCTAAACCTTCTAGCCACCTCTATCAGCCTCATGCCTATTGGATCCCTCTAAGTCATCCATGACTTGTTCATCCATATGCTAGCTTTCATGTGCTTCCATCGACTATTATCATGCTAACTGGGTCTACACCGCCAAGATATATTTGGGCTTACGCTGCCAAGACACACGCTTGGACTTTACGCTGCCAAACCATTGGACTTATGCTGTCAATACTACCGCTTAGACTTTACGCTGCCAATATCACACCCTTGACTTTCCAAATGCCAAGATCCATTAGACTTACGCTGCCAAGACTCCGCCCTTGGACTTTACGCTGCCAAACATTGGACTTATGCCGCCAAAACTTCAGCCTTGGACTTTACGCTGCCAATATCACATTCTTGGATTTTTCCTTGCCAACCCATGTTGGACTTTCCAATTGCCAAGACTCCACCCTTGGACTTCCCATGCCAAGTCCCCATGACTTGGACTTTACCATTGCCAAGACCCATGCTTGGACTTTCCCTGCCAGGTACCCAAGACTTGGACTTTCCATGCCAAGTGTCCCACTTGGACTTCTCCATCATATGGTCAACCTCTTGTCAACCATCTCCCCAAACCATTGTCAAACAATGATTAATCCATTGTCAAACATCAAAACACTACTCGAGCCAAACTCGAGTCTAGTCAATCATGACTTGGGTCGATTGCACCAACACTTTATTATCCTTAAAGTTTAGTTGTAGATCATTTAGAGTGTGTTTCATCCATAGAAGTTGAGCTACACACTCACCCATCGCTATGTACTCAGCTTCGGTAGTAGATAATGCAACACAATGTTGTTTTCTACTAGACCAACTGACTAGGTTTTGTCTTAGAAGTTGGCAGCTGCCACTAGTACTTTTCCTATTGAGCTTTCAACTGGAATAATCTGAGTCAGAGTATCCAATTAGCTCAAAGTTATTAGTCCTAGGGTACCATATTCCTACATTTAATGTTCCCTTAATGTATCTAAGAACTCTTTTAACTAGGGTTAAGTGCGATTCTTTAGTGCAAGATTGAAATCTTGCACACATACCTACTGCAAAAAGTATATCAGGTCGACTTGTGGTTAAGTACAAAAGACTACCTATTGCACTCCTATAATATTTTAAATCTACTGGTCTTCCTTCTAAGTCATTATCAATTTTTACATTTGTTGCCATAGGTGTACAAATTTCCTTATCATTTTCCATGCAAATTTTTTTAATTAATTCTCTAGCATATTTATTTTGATACAAATAAGTTCTCTCTTTTGTTTGTTTTATATGTAATCCTAAGAAAAAATTGAGTTCGCCTACTAAACTCATTTCGAATTCATTCTCCATTAATGATACAAATTCATTTAAAAATGTACTATTTGTTAAACCAAAAATAATATCATCTACATAAATTTGAGCTAAAAAAATTTCTTTTGTGAAGGTTTTTACAAATAATGTCGGATCGACTAAACCTTGTTTAAACCCTTTTGATATTAGGTAAGTTGTTAATCTTTTATACCATGCCCTAGGTGCTTGTTTTTGTTCGTATAAAACTTTTCTAAGTTTAAACACATGATCTGGTTGAGTTATATCGTCAAATCCTGGAGGTTGGGTTATGTATATTTCTTCCTTAATAAAACCATTTAGAAATGCCAACTTAACATCCATTTGAAATGATTTAAATCCTTTATGTGTGGCATATGCTAACAACATCCTAATAGACTCAAGTCTGGCTACTGGTGCATAAGTTTCATCATAGTCTAATCCCTCTATTTGGCTGAACCCTTTAGCAACTAATCTTGCTTTATTCCTAACAATCTCACCCTTGTCATCAAACTTATTCCGAAATACCCACTTAGTACCTATAATAGTTTTATCCTTAGGTATTGGTACTAAGTCTCAAACTTGGTTTCTTGTGAATTGAGCTAACTCTTCTTGCATAGCAATGATCCAGTCGGGATCAAGAAGAGCTTGATCTATAGATTTAGGTTCAATCTTGGATATGAGTGAGACTTGACTTAAATTTCTATAAGATGCTCGAGTCCTAATACCTTGAGTAGGATCACCTAAAACTTGGTCTATTGGATGGTCAAATTTTACTCTAGATGTTCTTGTATTAGGGTTAGTGTTAGATTTATCTTGTTGGATGACCTCAATTCTATCTTCATCATCTAGGCTTTCATTAATTAAGTCAATTGTTGTTTTAGGTTTAGGAGGATTATTATCCTCATTAAATACTACATTAATAGTTTCTTTGATTTTTAATGTATTTGAATTATATACCCTATAGGCTCTACTAGTAGTCGAATAACCTACAAATACACCATCCACTAATTTTGAAGTAAATTTTTCTAAAACGTCTTTGGTATTTAATATATGTACTTTACATCCAAAAATCTGAAAATATTTAATATTTGGTATTTTGCTGTGATATAATTCATAAGGAGTTTTATTATGATGTTTAGTTACTAATATTCTATTTTGAACATAACTAGTGGTATTTATTGCCTCAGCCCAAAACCTATCATTTAATTTATACTCATTTAACATTGTCCTAGCAACTTCCTGTAGGGTTCTATTTTTCCTTTTGACTAACCCATTTTGTTGAGGAGTTTTCGGATAGGAGAACTCATGGTGATACCCATTTTGTATACAAAATTTATTAAACCTATAATTTTCAAATTCTCCTCCGTGGTCGCTTCTAATTCGTTTAATTTTCAAATTCTTTTCATTTTATAATAATTTATAGAGATTGATAAATTGAGATGTTTTAATTTTATGTTTTAAAAACCTAACCCAAGTGAACCTAGAGTAGTCATCTACTATTACTAAACAATATTGATTACCACTTAGTGACTTGGCCCCATGTGAATCAAATAGATCTAAGTGTAGGAGCTCAAGTACACTCTTGGTTTTATCTGAATTTGTTAATTTATGTGATGTTTTATTTTTTTTTCCTTGTTGGCAAGCATCACACACTCTATTTTCTAAATTGCTTATTTTGGGTAGACCTCTAACTTGTCTATTATGACTTATTTTCAAAATAAGTCTTGGATGGATGTGGGCCATTCTCTTGTGCTACAACCACGATTCCTCTTGTTGTGTCATTAGACACTTGAGTGAGGAAGTTGGAAGGTCTATGGTATAAATGTTATTTTTCCTAAGTCCTTTAAGTATGACTTTTGAGCAATCAATTTTTCTAATTAAGCAATCATTTGAAGAAAATTTAACGTTATATCCACTATCACAAAGTGTTGGATCGAGAATCGTCGCTAGAGGGGAGGGGTGAATAGCGATCGTAAATCTTTTCCTTTATTTCGTTCGAGTAGACAATTAAATGAGTAAGCACAGCGGAAAATAAAGAGACACATTTATTTTACTTGGTTCACAACCCAACGGTTGCTACTCCAAGGCCATATCAGTCCTAGACCGCGTACGGAGGGCAAAGCACTATAACGTCTCCTCCTCGTTGGAGGTAGGAGACAACGATCACAAAACCGAAAGTACGAGGATGAGGCAACAAGCCTACCTCACCTCGTTATGAATAAAAACAATGAATACAATATCAAAAATATATTACTAGATGCAGCTGCCGACGAAGAAGATCTGAACTTGTCGTCGCGTCGGCGTTATGACGATGTTGGAGCGTTGGCGTTGTAGGAACACTTGATGATCTTTGGAGTTGGAATCGACCCCTCCTTTTATAGATTTTGCCCTCTGAATATGTCTCCTCTTTTTTCAGAATAGATCACGAAGTTGTATAATTTTTATTGCGAAGTGGCCGCGTTAAACCTTATCCGTTTTGACCTAGCACAAGGGCTGATTCGTCGCCATCAGTCGACTGATGCCTCCCATCAGTCGACTGATGAGCATCAGTCGACTGCCCTATGTCCAACAGTCGACTGCTAGCCTGGCCACTTCCCTACAGTGAGAGGTTAGCTCGAAAAATGATAAATATGATGGTTTCTAACCGTCCGATCTCGACCTAGACCTTCCACAAAGAAGTCTTAGTCGGATCGCCGCCTATGGTCGTCCCCGTACAGAGGACACGACCTTACCATCTCTCACTCACACGAGCTTACCTCGATTCTTACTGTGTCACTTTCGCTTTCGGCCTTCCACTCGATTCCTTCGGCTCCCTCCGAAGTCACTCGAGTGTTGCCCGACCACCGCGGCTTCCTCCGGGTGTCACTAGCCTTCATCTCTAGCTTTAGTACTTTTCTGCACACTCAATTTAGCTCGTGAGATAACGATATAAACTTAACTTTGTGTCTTTGCCATAATCAAAACACAGGTTCAATTATCTAGTGCCCCTGCACCAACACAAAGTTGACTTATACTTAGAAGATTAAAGTCAAAATTTTCGACTAACAATACTTTGCGTATAACTAAATTTGAATTTAGCTCAATATCACCTGATTCGATGATCTTGAGTTTTCCATTATTTCTGAAGGCTACTGATCCATGATATTTGAATTTTAACTTCATAAATTTCAGTCGGTCTCCAATCATGTGTCTGGAGCACCCACTATCCAACATCCATTGATCCTACACATAAAGTAGTTGGGTCGGATATTAGAATTTTAAATTGGTTTTAGAAAATTTTATTCTAACTTTCATCTCACCCAATCTATATGATTAATCAGGTTAACCTTATATATTCTGTGAGATGACTTTTCATTTTTACTTAGTTAATTTTAATGATTTGAAAATTAATTAACCTTGGGTTAGATTTGGATTTAACCTTAAGTTAGTTAAGTGAACTTTTCGAAAGATAGTTTCCAGGTCGTGGCGAGGCATAGAGGCCTTCTTTGATCAGAACAACGACCACTTCCTTAGACAAAGGAAATCTTAAGAAACTATGCACTTAATTCACTTTAGGGTTACATATTGGCCTAACTAGTTTAGGATGTGGTGAGGTAGCTTCAACTAGTTCCACTTAGCCAAGTGCACTAAGCTAGATACTCCTTATCTAACCCGGACACACGAGACTTCATTTTTCTAACGTACTATCATCTCACCGCGTCCTGATACTATGTTATCAAGGTTAATTAACTATTAGTCCTATCTAGCCATTCTAAGTTCAGCAAATAAAAACTAACTATTCATGCAAAGCTAAATTAATCAAGTAATTGAGAACACAATTTTAGTATTGGTTCCTCCTAGATCATTGAATCGATATGATCTGTCCACATAGTGGATTTGATCCTTGGGAACCCAATACTTGGTTGACATTAGTTGTGATTTTAGACTCGACTTGGGGACCCATGCTTGGACTCATTTACGATCACAATTTATGAGTGAAATAAAAGATCTATTTTCTTCTCTAAATCTGAGTCCGGTCTTATTGTACACAACACGTTGAGACCCAAGTATTAGGTCGAGACCTTTTGATCCCAACATGAACTTTTCCAACATTTTCGTAAGATCTTGAACTTTTCCTTTCAAAGAGGAATTCTCTTCCTCTAGTGTCTTGACTCGAGTTGAGGTTCCTTCTTGAATATGACTAGTTGAAGAAATTAAATTATTCTTCTTAAGGGTTTCAACTTCCTTAAGAAGAGACTTGACCTTAGACTCGAACTTAGTTAACTTTCTATTCAAATAATTAATTGCAGTATATAAGTTTCTAATTGTAGAGCGGCGTACCTTTACTGAACCTTCGGAAATGGATATGGATCTGTGCCTTGTCTTGAACTCTGACTCGGACTCAGAGTTGGCCTCGCACTCGAATACTAACTCGGACTCGGATTCGGGGGGTCTTTCCATGAGGATGAGGTTGTCAATTTTTTCTCTTTCTTCTTCATCCAAAGATTCTTCCCATGTTGCTCTAAGAGCCTTCTTGGTAGATTTTGACTTTAGTTTAGGGTAGTCAACTACGAAATGACCCTTCTTGTTGCATTCGTAGCACTTGTAGTCTTGCTTGACCTTTTGATTTGTCTCAGGATTTTTCTCTTTAGCTAACTTGTTTGTATGCCTTATTTTCTTGATTAGTCTTCAAACAAGGTTGATGATCTCCGTTTCCAATTCATCATCTAGATCCGAATCAGACTCGTCATCTTCGATAGTTGGTTTACCGTTTGTTTTCTTTTTCCCTACAAACAGAGATATACTTTTCTTGACCGGAGCCGAATTAGTCTGTTTGTGTAATTCAAATTTAGAAAATAGTTCATCTAATATAATCTTAGAAAGATCCTGGGACACTTTGTAAGCATCAACCATTGATGCCCACAATGTAGTCCTAGGGAAGGCCTTAAGTGCGTACCTTATAATATCGTGATTCTCACCTTCTGTCCAATCAAATGGAGGCCATTTAGGATGTCTTGGATGCAAGCATGAAGTTGACTCACAGTCTGATTGTCATGCATTTTTAAATTAAATAATTTATTTAAAAGTAAATCCCTTTTACATACCTTTGTATCGGAGGTTCCTTCGTTGAGCTCGGTAAGTTTATCCCACAAATCATTAGCACTGATGAAGGGACCGACGTGGTTGAGCTCCTCTTTTGATAGACCTCATTGTAAAATTTGGGTTGCCTTGACATCCTCTTCAATTTGTTTCTTCATTGCATTGGTCCACAGATCACACTCCAAGAGCTCACCCTTTTCATCGATTGGTAGATCGAACCCTTTTTGGATGATGATTCACATGTCGACTTGAGTCTTGAGGAAACATTCCATTCGACCCTTCCAATAATGGAAGTCAAATCTGCAAAAATATGGAGGTCGAACGGTGCTAAATCCCTCTTGACTAGCCATATAAATCAACAACTGCACGAAACAGAAACAACAAAAATATTCCAAGAATGGTTCTTGGATTAGTAGTGCGGGATAAAACTTATGGAAAGATTATAAAGGAAAAAAAACTTGCTCGATCTGTGGTTGCATTGAATCTGAGCGCCCCCGCTCTGATACCAATTGTTGGATCAAGAAAAACGCTAAAGGGGGGTGAATAGCATTTAAAAAAAACCTCCTTTTCTAAACACAAAATAAACGCCAGAAATAAAAAATAAAGACAAAGGACACAAGTGATTTTTACTTGGTTAACAGCCTACCGGTTGCTAATCCAAGGCCTGTGATCCTAGATTGCCATCGAAGGGCAAAGTACTAAACAATCTCTTCCTCGTTGGAGGTAAGAGACAAATTTATTACAGAGTGATGTGGAGGACAAGGTAACAATCCTACCTTTCCTCCTAGCAATTAAAGATTATGTAACAATAAGCAAAATAATACAAACTGCAGGAAGTTGAAGTTGGGAGATGTGACGGCGTAGCAACGTTGATGAGCAGAGATGAGAACATCGACTTGATGCAGCACTTTTGAGCAGTTTTTCAGTTATTCAGTTATATCCAGAATAGTGATTTAGCTCTCTTTTTATAGACTGATTCCTTGAACTAATTCTAGATCTAGATCCAAAACTCGTGGATCTTATCTTGAGGTGGCACCTTATCTTCTTTTGAGGTGGCAGGTTTAACCGATCCAATTCGCGACTTCATGTTTTGGCTGACTCACAGACATCAGTCGGTTGAATTCCAACATCAGTCGACTGGCACTGAGTCGCACATCTTTCCTAGTCGCTATTTGAACTTCCTGCTTGGAATTTGTACTAACCGCTCAATTTTTGCACTAGTCGCTCGAGATTTATATTGACCGCTCAGCTGTTCGAAGTGACTTTTTCTCCATTGCGATAGACTGTTCGATATTTACACTGACTACTCGGAAATTGCATTGATTTCTTGGGATTTACACTGACTACTTGGCAATTGCACTGACTGCTCAAGATTTACACTGACTACTCGACAATTGCACTGACTGCTCGGGATTTACACTGATTGCTCGGCAATATGATAGAAAGCAAATAAAACAAAGTTATCACAATAAAGATGGTCCTTTACTGTCCGATCTCAACTTAGACCTTTTTCCGTAAGTCTTAGTTGGATTGACGCCTAAGGTTGTCCTCGTACGGAGGACACGTCCTTACCATCACTCCACACCTGAAGCTTATCTTTGGTCCTTCTGATCTGTCGCTTAGCTTCTGGTCACTTGACCATCGAGTTTCTCCTTTCGAGATTCTCCTAGTGTTGTTGACCTTAGCAAAGCCTAATACATTACCTGCACACTTAGCATATATGAGATAACAAAATATCTTAACTTTGAATATTTGTCATTATCAAAACCTAGGTTTGATTATCCGGTGCCCCTGCACCAACATAATCTATCATATAAAAAAACATGACACATGTATATCAAAACATCATTCATGCTTTAAGTATTCTCCTATAACATGCAATCTATGTCAAATGTACAAGGTGGCTCTGATACCACTTGTTGGGGATTCGGGGATGATACACAGCGTAATAAAGCGAATAAACAATTTTTATTACATCCCAGACATCCCCTGTGGGTCAGGAAAACTTGCTTTGACATAATCACATGAAAACACACAAAGGAGAAGGAGAAGTTATACCTTTGAGATTCTTTCGAATCCGTCGAAACTATAAGCAAGACCAACGAGCCTTGCCTCTATAGTATCCACGCCGAGATCATCTGAGACAACTCCTAGAACAGCAAGCCTTTGTCCCCGATTGGAGTTGGCCAATCGGTGGAGACAAGAGAAGAACAAAGAGGAAGATGACTACCTAGGAGAAACTCATGTCTCTAAAGATTATCAAGGGAGGCTTAAACGGAACCTATCTCACCATAATTAGGGCATCTTAGGAGGCTTAAACGGAACCTATCTCACCATAATTATCCCATAATTAGAGTAAGAACAACCCAAAAAATTTCCATAAGAGAAATCTCTAAAAACAACTGAGATGCGACACAATTGTGTGTCTTACCCTTGGCTAGCAGTGCCAAAAGGGCATGACCATGCTAGGACACATGACCAATCATGTGTCCTTCTGGGCACAACCCAGGTTTTATGTTGGTGCAGGTGCACCAGATAATCGAACCTATGATTTGATTATGGCAAAGACCCAAAGTTAAGGGCATATTGTTATCTAATAAGTTGAACTAAGTGTGCAGGAATGTTTAAGCTGAGCTGAAGGTCGGCGACACTTGGAGAATCTCGTGTTGAGAAACCATGGTGGTCGGGCAACACCGGGAGAACTTTGGAGGGAGCCGAAGAACTCAGGTGGAGACTTGAAGCAAAGCTATAAGTCACAAGGACCTAAGATAAGCTCGAGGTAAACTCATGTGTGTGAGTGAATGCAAAGTCGGGTCCTTCGTATGGGGACGTCCTTCGGCAATGATCCGACCAAGACTTCCCAATGAAGGTCTAGGTCGAGATCGGACGGTAAGTGACTGTCAAATTCACTTGTATTACTTATATTTTTGAGCTAACTTTTTATTGTAGTTGAAAACCCTGGGCATCAGTTCAACTGTTGGGGAATCCATTCAATTGCTGGGGCATCAGTTCAACTGCTGGGACATCAGTTCAACTGTTGTTTGAATTCCAGCTTCGAGGAGAGTCAAACTTCATCCCCTTATCTTAGGGTGAGGTGGCCTTTGGTGATAGAACTTGAGCTCAACATCTAGGGGGTTGGAAGGCTATAAAAGAAGATGTGTTTCACACTATTTTGATCATCTCTAAGCTCTCTAAAAGCCTCCGCAACGCCGCTACTCTACGACGATCATACGATGCCGAAGCGCAATGACACTAGCTCAATCTCCTCCATCTTAGTCGTCGGTATCAATTCATCTTGTGCTCATTTATAATTATTGTCATTCTCTTTTCTATCAAGCTTTTGTCGTAATGAGGAAAGAGGGTTTGTCTCTCTACCTCAAGTTTTTCGTGAATTTGTAATCGTTGTCTCCTCCCTCCAACGAGGAGGAGACGTGTTAGTGAATTTCCCTCCGTACACGATCTAAGATCTCTAGGGCCTTGGATTAGCAGCCGGTAGGCTGTGAACCAAGTAAAAATAAATTGTGTTCATTTATTTTCCACTGTGCATATACTCTTACTCGTATTTTATATCGAACGAATGAAAAGATTGTCGTGCACTATTCACCCCCCTCTAGCGCTCTTTTTACGATCCAATAATTGGTATCAGAGCGGGGGTGCTGAGATTTGGTCCAACCACCAATCTAACATTTTTTTGGGTTTCTTTTCATATTTATTGTCTCAAGTTTTTCTCCCACACTACTAATCCAAGACGAAGTCTTGGTACCCTTTTTTTGGTTGTGTGTTTGCAAGTATCTCTTCGCTTCCGGAGTAGCTCACGGTAAAACGGGCATAACTTTTTATATAAGTGGACCCACAAAACGTGCTACCCACCGAATCGAAGCTCTCTCAGAGATCTACACTTCTTATGAGGATTTACCCTCGTAACATGCTATTTTCATCCCCAAAAAATGACATTTAGTACCCTTTTGGGGAGATCGAAGGTTGTAAGTTCTTAGTTTTTGTTTAGCTTTTTATTTTTTCATCTATTTCTTTTTATTTCCTGCATTACTAATCCAAGGCGAAGTCTTGGAACTTTTTTTGTGTTCTTTTTTTTTGTGCAAGGTTTTAAATCAATGACCCACATTGAGGGGTACAACACCACCCGACCTCCGTTCTTTAACGGAGATGATTTCCGTTACTAGAATGGTCAGATGGAGAGTTTTCTAAAAACACAAGTCAAGACTTGGATAATCAACCAAACCGCCTTTGCTCTACCCACCAATGATCGAGGCAAGCCCCTGGACTTCGATAAGTGAACCAACGCAACTAAAATACAAATCGAAGCCAATGCAAAAGTGACTCAAATCTTGCTGTGCAGTTTGTCCAAGGAGGAGCTCAACCGCGTCGTCTCCTTCATCAGTGCAAAGGATCTTTGGAACAAGCTCATCGAGCTTCATGAAGGAACCAACGACGCTAAGGTATGTAAGAGGGATCTTTTGTTAAATAAATTGTATACTCTAAAAATGCAAGTTCACGAGACCGCCACCCAATTACATGCACGAATCCAAGATATTGTCAATGGCCTACATTCGATTGGACAAAAGGTCAAAAATGGGGACCTAATAAGGTATGCATTAAACGCGTTTCCTAGGACTATCTTGTGGGCATCCATGGTCGATGGCTACAAGGTTTCTAAGGACCTTTCTAAAATTAGGTTAGATGAGCTCTTTTCGGAATTTGAACTTCATGAACAAACTAATGCGGTCTGGGCTGAGAAAGGAGTTGCCTTGCTTGCAGGTCAAAGAAGAAAGGAGAAGAGCTAGAAGAAAGACCCAAACCCGAGGATGAACCCGAGTCCGAATCCGAAGAGGAGGCCGCAATAGTGAACATGGTGCAGAGAATAATTCGAACAGAAAGGGGGCAATCAAAAGAACAAAAAGAAAGGGCAATTCAAACCAAAGAAAAAGGGAACGAAGAAGGCTTTTCATGCAACTTGGGACAATGAAGAAGAATGTGTCGACGTAGCATTATGGCAAGACCCGTAGAGTCCGATTTAGAGTTCGAAACCGAATACGAATCCAACTCCGACTTCGACTCCGACTCCGAGAATGACTTTGAGAAGAGACTCAAAGCCGGGTAGAAAGAGAAAATTAAGGTAAGCCATTCATTAATTGGTACTCTTTATCATATAATTAAAATGATAAGTAGGAAACTAACTAAGTCTGAGTCTAGGGTCGAGTCCTTGCTTGAGGAGGTTGAAACTCTCAAGCAAGAGGCCACCCTAACCTCTTCGACTAGTCAAGTTCAAGAGGAGGACTCAACTCGAGTTGAAAAACTCAAAGGTGAGAACTCACTCTTAAAAGGACAAGTCCAAGAGCTCGAGGCTCGGTTGAACAAGTTCTCAACGAGATCCAAGAATCTTAATCGACTTCTTGGAACTCAGAGAGTTGTGTACAACAGAGCCGGACTCGAGTTTAGTTCAAAGACTATGAATAGATCGTACATGTCTATCGTAAATCATAGTTATCAACGAGTCCAAGCATAGGTCCCAAAGGTTTTATTAAACTCACATATAAGGACCAATGAGTATTGGATTCCCCAGGATCAAGTCCATTTTCTGGATAGACCATATTGTTGGTGCAATCGGCCCAGGTCATGATTGACCAGGACTCGAGTTTGGCTCGAGTGATGTTTTGATGTTTCGACAAAAACATATGACAATATAATTGTCATGGAAAGTCCAAGTCGGACACTTGGCAGCGTAAAGTCCAAGCGGGAGTCTTGGCAGCATAAGTCCAATGGTTGGCGGCGTAAAGTCCAAGCGGAGTCTTGGCGGCGTAAGTCCAATGTGCCTTGGCGGTGTAGACACCGTTAGCATGACATAGCCGACGGAAGCACCTGAAGGCTAGCGCGATGGATGAACAAGTCATGGATGACTTGGAGGGATCCGAGAGGCGTGAGGCTGATGGAGGTGACTAGAAGGCTTAGGTCTAGGCTAAGGGTGGTCTAGTAAGTATGGGGGAACCATACTTGAGTTAAAACCTCATGGTTGAGGTGTGCCAGTCGACTGGTGCCATGTGGCAGTCGACTGGACCGAGTCAACTAGGGTTTGACTGCGGGTTATGGCCTAGCAATCGATCATCATAGGTTCGGCCGTGATGGCTCAGCGATCGGCAATGATCGATAGTCGATCGATCGGGGTGCTCGAGAATTCGGCCACAGAATGGAGTCGAGACTCGACTGGTCGAGTGAGGACTCCATCAGTCGACTGATGGTCACAATCAGTCGACTGATGGTAGTTCCGTTGGACTTATCCAACGTGGAACTAGCCGTTGTCTCACGACAACAAATGGCATCGATCATGATGGTCTCGATCGATCGATGATAGACTTTTTCCGGCGAGTTGAAGCTATATATGGAGCTCGTGATGGAGGAAAAGAAAGCTGGTTCTTGAGGGCTATTAGGCGATTTGTTGGTGCAAATCAGGTCTCCAAGTGCAAGCAAGCAACCAAGCATTCAACAAAAACAAGTGTTGTAAAAGTCTTTTCGTTACTTGTATTTCATATTTACATTGTATATTGCTTGTATTTCATTCTTACTGTTGTAAGATTTATTGTAAGGGGTTTCTCCGCCTCCGACTTGTGTCGAGAAGGAGTGTTTATCATTAGTGAGTGCGTGTGCATCACTAGGGCTCTTTAGAGCTCGATCCGAGGAGTAGGAACCGATTCGAACCACGTTATATCATTGTGTTAGCTTGTTGTCTATTTCGTTATCGCTTTATTATTTCTATTTCACAGACTAATGAAATTGTAGACACAAACGCAGCTTAATTTCATCTACGCTTATTCACCCCCTCTAGCCATTCCAACGATTCCTAACAAGTGGTATCAGAGCTCGGGGCTCTTCTACGGATTAACAACCGGGAGCTAAGGCAAAAGGCTAGAGGGTGAAGATGGAATTCCAAGACAAGCTTGGATGGGAAATCAACACTCCACCTCCATATGATCCAGAAGATTTTCCGGCATGGAGAGCAAGAATGGAAACATTCTTGATGATGAACATAGAGGATTGGTTCATCCTCATTGAAGGTCTTGAACCCCCTAGGGATAAGAAGGGAAATATCCTAAAATTGAAAAAGTGGACCCAAGAGCAACGCCAAAAGCTCAAGACCGAAGTTAAGGTAACAAAACTTTTGGAAGATTTAATTCCTAATGATATTTTGTGCAAGCTAGGGGATTACACGTATGCCAAGGAGCTATGGAGGAAATTGGCAAGATTCCATGAAGAGAGTTCATCCTCAAGTGAAAGTGAGGAATCGGAAGATGAGATGGAGTCAACTTCCGGATCGGAGAAAGAAGAGGTGGAAGAAGTGGAAGGAGCATTCACTTCTAGGATTGAGGAGGAAAGACCATCCTCTATACCGGAGCAACCTCAAGAAGAGCCTTCAACATCCGGTCAAGATGAGGAAGCTCAAAATCCAACTCCGGCCTCCACCACTACCCTAGGTAACTCAAACATATGTGTTAATAATAAAATGCATATAATATGTTTTGAGTGTAGAAAAACCGGGCACTACAAGAGCAAGTGCCCAAAGAAGATTAGGAAAGCTCCACCGGCACAAATAGTCAATGAAGTCGGTGTTCCCAATGCCAAGAAAAGCAAGGAGCAAGTCATTTGCTACAAGTGCGAACCGGGCATTATGAAAATCAATGCCCTAGGGGGAGCAAAAAGACCCAAGAAGGAGCTATACATGTAGGGGGAGCCTCCAAGGCAAACCCTAAGGTATATTTCAATAATGTATCTTCTAAATTTAAAAGTCAAAAGCATGCTAGGAATTTTAATTCTCTTGCAATTTGCCATGAAAAGCATGCTAATAGAAATAAATACTTTTGTTTAGGTGCTAAGAGTGTTCACTTAGGAAATAAGAAGAAATTTGGGACTAATGTCCCTAAAAATATATTACCTAAGGAAAGCATTAAGAAAATAGGAGAACATCTAGGCTTTAATGCTAAGGAATCTAGACATATGCCTAGAAATAGAAATATCTCAAGAGAAAATGAAAAATCAAAAATTGAGATATTAGAAAAGGAAAATCAAGCCTTGAGGTCAAGGCTTGAAGAACTTGAAAAGACCCTCAACATTATGCAAAATCAAATGCAAGGGTCAATTGGTCAAACTTTTAGGTCAAATAATCAAAGTCAACAAGTAGGATCTAAAAGACAAAAGTCAACCAAAGGCAAGCAAGGTTTGGGTCACAAACCTAAGCCTAAGGTAGCTTACCTTAGTGTTCCATTTGATTATGGGACACAAACTAGGTCTAGGAAGACCAAGGTCAATAGGGAAGTCATCCCTAAGGTTGACAAAAGGTTGTGCCTAGTGGCTAGGGTTTCTAGGAAACCTAGGGTGGCCACTAAGAAGGTTGCAAGGGGAGTTACCCCTAGAGTCAACCTAGGTAAGACCCAAATGACCAAGGCTAACAAGCCTAGGAAGGTCATTAGAAAGGTATCTAGGGAGGTTATCCCTAAGGAGTACCTAATTAACCCTAGGAGCTCAAATCGGTTTTGGGTTCCTAAGACCGTGATTGATTCACGCTAGATGGGTTTAGGGTGTGCCAACCTTGATTGGATGGGTAGATAACTCAACCATGGCAAAGGTGGCACTTTAGGATATTTTCAAGGTTATGGTTACCTTGGAAATATATTTGAATCATAATCCTAAAAGATTTTAGGATGTGCCAATAATATTTGAGAAGTTTGATAATTTGATCAAATTGGCACAATTTAGGTTTAGAGGTTTTTAATGTGCCAATTTGGGTTTTTGGCACATTTGGGAGAATTTAGGTTAATATGGCAAAATAAACATAATTATATCAAATGACAATTAATATTAAAATGTAGGTATTGCTATACCTATATATTTTATGTGCCATGCCTTGTTTGCCATATAACATGCCATGACATCATACTTAGTTTTAATCTTATAAAATGTCATGTTCATGTTTAGGATTTAAGTTAAATGTCATGTGTTTTTAGATTTCATATTATGCCATGACATCATGATTATGAGCATATGCTTATTTATATCATCTCAAATGCCATAATCATTCATGCATTTAATTAAAATTGATTTAAGGACTATGACATGACTTGGAGTCCCATTTATAAGGGAATCAAGTAGAGTTGCTTTAGAAAATGCATGAAACCCTAGTTTAGGGAGAACAAAACCCACATCTCACATCTAATTGACATGTATGTGTATTTATACACCACAGATACATGTGAGATGCTAGGATATGAGCTAAGTTCAAGGTGCATAGTTTTTGCATCTAGATGAACTAAAACTCATCTAATTTTAGTTGTGGATCATTAGGAGAGCTCGTGTACAAGTCACACACATAGAGCCCAAGGAATATGATCCAAGATAAGGTCTTGAAAACATTTTAAAATCATTTTAGAAAACCTTGGTGAAGTCTATCTTTTGATAGCAATCACCATTGATGAAGTTGATACAAAATAGGGCCAAAACATTGAAAATTTCAATGGTTTTGAGTTTTGTATCAAATTCACTATTTTATGAGTAAAATAATTTTCAAACATTTTTCACCCATTGTATTGGTCATAGGTATTATACGTATCAAATTTCGTGATTTTTCGATATACGTATAATTAGTTATGATTTTCTGAAACTCGATTCTGATAACTGAAATTCGGAAATTTCAGTTATCGATCCGCCTGAGTGGCGATCGATCGATGAGTGATCGTAGGTAGTCGACAGTCGACTGCCAAGGCTGATTTCGGAAAACTAAGTTTGGTAAGTCCGTGTTCAGCCATGGCAAAGGTCCCTAACCACTCCTAACCCTAGGATATGCTTTGGGAAGCATTATAAAGGGTGAAAAGCTATTGGATATGGATTAGGAGAGTTGTTTAGGGTTTGTATCAATTTTAAGGTGTGGAAAGTTCAATGTTGAATTTCTAACCTTAATTTTGATGGTTTAGAGTTCCTATTGGCTTAGGGACTTCCCAAGGACATTGTTGGTGCAATGGTCAAGGGGGAGCAAGCCTTTAGGGGGAGATATCCATCTTGGGATGATGGATGTGTTTTTCTCCTTGAAGGGGAGAATGTTATCAATTTGGGAAATTTATGGATTTTTAGAAACCCAATTTGGAAATTGGGAGAGTGAATAGGATTGCCTCTCTTGAGTGATATGGGACTTATCACTAGGAAGATAGTAGGCATCCTAGGTATTTTTGGATCAAGGGGGAGATTGTAAGATCTCATTGGGACATGAGACATTGACCTCCTAGGAGAGAAAACCTTTTTGATGTTAGTCAAAAAGGGGGAGAATGTTTGGGGGAGAACATTTGGTATAATTGGTAAAGGATTTGAGTTAGTATTCTAACTCAATTATTTGTTTGGTTTTTGTCAAACATCAAAAAGGGGGAGATTGTTGGTGCAATCGGCCCAGGTCATGATTGACCAGGACTCGAGTTTGGCTCGAGTGATGTTTTGATGTGTTTTGATGTTTCGACAAAAACATATGACAATATAATTGTCATGGAAAGTCCAAGTCGGACACTTGGCGGCGTAAAGTCCAAGCGGGAGTCTTGGCAGCATAAGTCCAATGGTTGGCGGCGTAAAGTCCAAGCGGAGTCTTGGCGGCGTAAGTCCAATGTGCCTTGGCGGTGTAGACACCGTTAGCATGACATAGCCGACGGAAGCACCTGAAGGCTAGCGCGATGGATGAACAAGTCATGGATGACTTGGAGGGATCCGAGAGGCGTGAGGCTGATGGAGGTGACTAGAAGGCTTAGGTCTAGGCTAAGGGTGGTCTAGTAAGTATGGGGGAACCATACTTGAGTTAAAACCTCATGGTTGAGGTGTGCCAGTCGACTGGTGCCATGTGGCAGTCGACTGGACCGAGTCAACTAGGGTTTGATCACGGTTATGGTTTAGCAGCCGATCGCCATAGGTCTGGCGCCGATCGATGGCTCGAGCAATGATCGATAGTCCGATCACCGATCCGGTGCTCGAGAATTCGCCACGCACGGAGTCGACTCAATCGTCGAGTGAGGATTTCCATCACCGATCGATGGTCACAATCGGGCCGATCGATGGTAGTTCCGCTTGGACTTATCCAACGTGGAACTAGCCGTTGTCTCACGACAACATGGCATCACGATCGGATGGTTTCGATCACCGATCGATAGACTTTTTCCAAAGACAGTCAAGCTATATATGGAGCTCGTGATGGAGGAAAAAGAAACCGGTTCTTGAGGGCTATTGGGGCGATTTGTTGGTGCAAATCAGGTCTCCAAGTGCAAGCAAGCAACCAAGCATTCAAGCAATCAAAACAAGTGTTGTAAAGTCTTTTCTTTACTTGTATTTCATATTTACATTGTATATTGCTTGTATTTCATTCTTACTGTTGTAATATTTATTGTAAGGGGTTTCTCCGCCTCCGACTTGTGTCGAGAAGGAGTGTTTATCATTAGTGAGTGCGTGTGCATCACTAGGGCTCTTTAGAGCTCGATCCGTGGAGTAGGAACCGTGCGGTTCTGAACCACGTTATATCATTGTGTTAGCTTGTTGTCTATTTCGTTATCGCTTTTATTATTTCTATTTCCGCTGCGCACTAACGAAATTGTAGACACAAACGCGAGCGAATTTCATCTACGCTATTCACCCCCCTCTAGCCGTTCCAACGATTCCTAACACATATTAGTTCAATGGTCCAGGGGGAGCTTATACCAAAATAGTATACCCACTACCTTAGCATTATCAACTTTTTTTTTTACTTTTTAGAATGTCTAGATAGGGCAAGTAGTTAGTCAACTCTTGACAACATAATATCAGGACGCGGCAAGATGATAGTACACTAGGGAAATAAAGTCCTATGTGTTCAAGTTAGATAAGACGTATCTAGCTCGGTGCACTCGACTAAGTGGAACTAGCTAAAACTACCTCACTGTATCCTAAACTAGTTAGACAAGGAAGTAATCTTAAGTGACTCGAGTAATCATATTCATGAACTTGGCTTTGTCTAAGGAAGTGGTTGTTGTTCCGATCAAAGAAGGCCCCTGTGCCTCGCCACAACCTGGAACCCAATTTTTTGAAAAGGTTACTTGACGAGCTAAGGGTTAAATCCGAATCTAACCCAAGATTGACTAACTTTAATCAAGTTAATCATCTCACAAAACATATAAGGCCAACACATTTTGTGACACATAGAATGGGTGAGATGATTAAGGAATAATTATAATATACACAAAACATAACTCTTTCAAAATGCAACCTACTTTTTCAACTATTGCGCTTAAATGAATAATTATAATTGGCCAATACTAAGTATACAACTCTCTAGGCCAAAGTTTAGCGCCTCCTAAATCTCTTATACTTCATATATTTGACTAAGGGGGAGAGCAAACTAATCCTAAGGGTTATATTACAAATCTTTAAAGTTTTTTTTTAAAATGAACTTATAAGTGTTTTGGAAATTAAAAATGTTTCAAAAGAAAACTTATTGTTGGTGCAGAGGGACATACCTCGAACCAATCTGTTTAACCAAGTAGGGACATATGCTTGGATTCGTACTCAATTTCGTCCCTTAAACGCATGTACTATTTATAAACATTGTGTTTAAAAAACCCCTATTTTTATAAAACCCCCCAATATTGTTTTTGATTCATGACAAAAGGGAGAGAAGAGCGAAAGTTAAGGGGGAGCAACACAAAATTTAAATTTAAAAAATTAAAGTATATCTCTTAAAAACTCACCTAGGGTTAAGGGGGAGTTTTTAAAAAAGCATTTATCATTTACTTTACTTGTTTTATGTTTTATGCTTTAAATTTTCCTTAACTTTATGTCGGTTTGCCATAGATAAAAAAGGAGGAGATTGTTGGTGCAGGCGCACCAGATAATTGATCCTATATTTTGATTATGGCAAAGACCCAAAGTTAAGGACATATTATTATCTAATGAGCTGAACTAAGTGTGCAGGACTAAGTGTGCAGGAATGTTTAAGCTGAGCTGAAGGTCAGCGACACTTGGAGAATCTCGTGTTGAGAAACTGTGGTCATCGGGCAACACCGGGAGAACTTCGGAGGGAGCTAAAGAACTCAGGTGGAGACCTGAAGCAAAGCTACAAGTCACAAGGACCTAAGGTAAGCTCGAGGTAAGCTTGTGTGTGAGTGAAAGCAAAGTCGGGTCCTCCGTATGGGGACGTCCTTAGGTGATGATCCGACCAAGACTTCCCATGGAAGGTCTAGGTCGAGATCAGACAGTAAGTGGTAGTCAAATTCACTTGTATTACTTCTATTTTTGAGCTAACTTTTTATTGTAGTCGAACCCCCTGGGCATCAGTTCAATTGTTGGGGAATTAGTTCAACTGTTGGGGCATCAGTTCAACTGCCGGGGCATCAGTTCAACTGCTAGGACATCAGTTCAACTTGTTGGGTTTCCATGGCACCGATGTGAGTGTTGTATTCGAACGCATTTCGTAAACATGCACACAGTGGAAGCAAAAACAAGTAATAAATTATTTATTACAATAAACACACCACACGCATGCAAGGATACAACATGTGTAGACATAATCGCATATTTAAATTTTTGCAATAAAGGAAACTTTATATCTAGATATACCTGACGTATCACGTGTAGCGGGAATGACATCAACCGTAGCGATCCTCACTAGAATCACCTCTATCCGTATCCACGCCGAGTATCTTCGGGATAGCTTCACAAAGCCACGAGCCCCGTCTTCGCAAGAGTTACTAGCCTCGTGTCAAAGACATTGTGATTAAAGAGACGATCACAATCTGAATCAAAATTTGGATCTAAAAATGAGCTCCACGAACTCGATTCTCGGAAGCGGTTTTCATCAACCAATTGACTAAACCTTGGTCTTCCACCTATGAGGATTGTCGGAGATCCAATCCCCAACAAGTAGGTCGCTGTCGGAGTGCAAAACACTGACCAAATGACCTCTCTACAAAGAGAGAAACAAGCTGTCCAAAATTGGACATCTTGTGTTGGTGGAGAAGTTGGCCAGCCAATCAATGGTCGGTTGCTCCTTGGTCACCAGCGGCCAAGGGAGGATGTCCAGAGGAGTCTTCGGTGGCTAGTGGGTGGTCGGCGGCGAGGAGGAGGTGCTGTTGCAGCAAGGTTGGGCGGCAGCAACCTTTGGGCGGCAAGAAGAGGAAGAGGAGAAGAGAAGTGGGTGGCAACTCTTAGGGCTTCATTAGGGTTTCCAAAACCCTTAAGCCGTATTTTATAGAGCGTGTGTTTATTGACCATCAAGAAGCCTTCTCCTAGTGGTTATTGGTTCACAACTAAAACCCGTTAACCCGCTCCAATAACTTAAGTTAAAATAAACCAAACTGCGTTGGTATATTTTAAGTTAAAATAAACCAAACCAACTTTGGTTCATTCGTTTAAAACAAACCAAACTCCTTTGGTTTATTTTCCACCATTAGATTAGAACCAAACCAATTTGGTTCATCCATCATGTCTTTAAAAGATACAGCCCATCCATGCTTCCGATGCAACTGAAACCATTTCATGCTCACTATATGTTTGGTCCAACCAAACCAAGTCTCTCTCTTGGTCTGACAATCTCATTCTCAAGCTCATTTTAAATCCTTTGGATAACACTTGTTGTGTGTGTGACCAAATAGGTTCTTGATTTATGTTGGTCGTCTATAATTAACCATTAATTATAGAACGATAATGAGTGACACCTAGTAGTACATCATGATCCCCAATTAATCGAAAAATCAACGGTTTGTTAGGGCAATCAACCCTTGATATGGTTTTGATGTGTGTGGCAAAGGGTTTAAGTTAGGTTGTTATTGTGATTTGATATGTGCATTGGAGTCTTGCAGGACTTAGTAATTCACACATGGAGCCTTGGTGAGTTTTACATCTCATGACTCTGTCCTTGAGTCGGTGAAGGATGGCTTTGCGGAAGCCGTGCGCTTGGAGCATCCGAGGGACCGCCAGACGAGGAGCTTGGAGTGAAGCCGAAGGAAGTAGACTTCAGGGAAAGACGCGAAGGATGGCGCTATAGAGCCGTGCGCTTGGTGCATCTGAGGGACGTGGCCGGACGAAGACAACTTTGAAGGCGAGGGACTCCAAGGGATGAGAGTGAGCGAATGTAACCCGGGAAGGGGTAGCGCTCTTAGGTGAAACTTGGCCATTTGGCTAAGTGTCGGATGAGATTTCCCGACATCAGTCGACTGCCATGGAATGGCAGTCGACTGCTCTGAGTCGAATGGGGTTCAATTGGTATCCAACTGATGGGTTTTAGCTGATCATCGCCATGGAATGGCGATCATTGTGAACTCATCGATCATTGCCATGGAATGACAGTCGACTAATGAAGGCAGTGTTGGGCACAAAATGGAGTCGAGCTCGCAAGCACTCGACTGATGGTCCATCAGTCGACTGATGGTAAAATCAGTCGATTGATGATGTTGCCGTTGGATGAAATCCAACGTGGAAAGCAATCGTTATTGGGCAACGGCTACAGGACCAGTCGACTGATAGGGAAATCAGTCAACTACTCCTGTGTCAACGGGAAGAAACCCTCTTCCTCTATAAAGAGAAAGGGTGTGGGGCTTTGGGGGCCTAATACTTGAACTCCTAACAGCTCCCAAAGTGCCCTAAATGTTTTTCCACTCTTCTACTTGTGCTAATCTTCATTCTATCATAGAAGAGTGATCCTTGTGTAAAAGAGGTTACCTCCACCTAGCTTTGTGCAAAGGAGAGATCTAGTGGAAGCTTGCGGAGTGATTCACCGTGGATGAATTGGACCGTGGATTAGCATTGTGTTAGCATTGTTTATCTTTGCATTTGTTGTTTTGTTTGCTTGTTTATTAGTATTCCACTTGCACTAACGATTTTGTAGATGAGCAAATTCCATCATTGTACGAAGCATTATAAACATCCAATAAATTCCATCATTGTACGAAGCTTTTTTTCTTTTGCATAGTTAACAAAAGCATCCACATTTACAATGTATTCAAGCATTATAAACTAATTTGTAATTTTTAACAATCAAGTTTGGACATGATAAAACTAAGTATCATTCTCATCCAAGGTTCAATATCCAATAAATCCTAAAATCAATTAGGATCCCCTTGAAGTGGGTGCTTACCGTGTGTATGTATATGATCCCCTTGAAGTGGGTGCTTTAGTAAGCTATCAATGCAGACCACTTACATAGCTAAGGTAGAAGTATCAAGCAGGCTCAAGTAGAATCCTTCGATAAATTGTCTTTTAAATCATAAATAACAATTAACACAAATGTCATTGTAATACTAGGTAAATTTGGAACACCCTGTGTATCCACATCTATAGTATATGAGCATGATCAGCTAATGCCTGAATCAGTCCTAGATAGTAGTAAGATAAAGGACCCTATGTCATCAATCTCAACCCTAGCTCTCTGTTTCCTACACCGGAGACAATGTGGGAAAGAAAAAAAATAACAAAGGAAAGATCATCAAAAAAAAAATCTACCAAGAAAACACGCAGTCGTTGAAATGCTGCGACAAATCGACACGTAGGCAAAATACAGAGGAGCGAAGAGGGGCACCGACGTTGAGAAGATGGAAGTCGGCTGTAGTGTCGACGGTGGTGGTGTCGCTGCCGAGAAAAAATTCTGTTGTCGGCGCGCCGATGACTCGTGGAAGAAGTTCGCCAGCAACTAGCGCGAGGAAGATTTGGCTAAATGTTACGGCAGGAGAAAAAAACCTAAACACACCATGTTAATATATTTATTATATATAATGACATTTAGTAAAATGTCATTAGAATTTTAATTTGACATGGTTTTTAAAATTATTATCTTTTTTAATAAATGTCATGATAAACTTTATATAACTACACTATATATTAAGTGTCGTTAAGAAAATGTCATAATAGACCATTATTCTTGTAGTGACATCGGCACCCATCTCTCGCCCTTTACATCACTCTCCCTCCAGTCCACCCATACATAGGAGCCCACCTAGTCCACGTAGACATAAGCCTGCACCTGCACCACAACCTTTTTCTACTTTTGAGCAGGATGCAGGTACATCTGCCTATGATTTTTCGAAGTTCCAATCGTGCCTCGATAACATATACGGCCGAGCAACAGATGCAGAGGCAGCGATGGGAGGAGAAAAGCGCCTACACGCAGACAGAGTTTCAGGGTTTCCAAGAGCACTTCCAGTGAGCCGAGGAGTTCTACGGCGAGGCCCGTGTCTACTTCCAGGAGGAGGCTACCCATCACCAGGCGGAGGCCATCTACCGTCAGGAGATGCGGCAGCATATGCGAGCCCAGCAGGCACAGTGGGATAAGGAGGAGGAGCACCGAGAAGCCGCTGCATCCACCAATCTCAGATCGACCACATGTACATGTGACATTAGCAACTCAACAGCAGATTCTCCCAGGATCTCGAGATGTTGAGGCTACCAGACTTTCCACCTTGTCCACCATACTAGAGGTATGCTTCGCTTAAGTCTGGGAGGACCCGAATTTTGATTTATTTTGTTTCTAGCTGTAGTTTCTTTCCTTTCATTTGCATTTGTTCATACATAGGGTTTTTAGTTTCGTCAGTACTTAATTTTTGCTATCTTTAAGCTACCTCAGTAGTATTTTTAGAGTTTTCTTTTATGAGTTGTTTCCATGGGTAGCTTAGCTTTATTTACCTTGTGGTATTTTATTTTATTTGCTCTAATGAATGTTCTAGTCTTACATTGGTTGGCTTTTATTTTACACATACACATGATGAACTTTCTGAAAGGGAGAATCTAGTACATACCTAGTTATGATTTATCTCAGTAGTCTAGTACTTTGGAATCCACAGGTGACCCTAGGTTTAGCATTTTAGTTAATGGTGTTGGGATGTATACTGAAAGCCTAGCTCTTTGGTATGAACATTTTATTTTGAAATAAGAATCACATGATCATTGTTTGCACTTTATATTTATATATGTGCATATTGTCTAATACTTTACATTGTAGATAACATGGTTCTTGGGTGTGGCACAGAAGATCATGTTATCAGTCCCTTGTAGAATATAAGTAGAGACTCACAACCAAGATGGTTTGGACAAACCATTGGCATGGTTGTAGTGTAGCTTGGTATTGTTTTATCTTGAATATAGAGTTACACTAGTACACTTAGGTGTATTGAGCAGGACCGACATAGAGGTGATTCAATTTGTTGCTGACTACATAATTGAATCGGACCTCGGATATTATGTTGTACATGCTCTTAATCCCGATATAATAACAGGCACATGTACTTAGTATTTATTTCTTTGATTTACCAGAGGGTGAGATTTCTATGGATTAAATCAATATGCCCGGTAAGTTGGGAAATGATATTATTTACATGGTGTGCCGTTGATTATAGGAGGAATCCGTGTCCTATGTATTAGGTTGATGATGTCCCCTTGAGGAGCTCATAAGGTTCATCATGTAAACCCTGCAGGTTGACTTAGTCAACATGATGATAAGGTTGAGTGGTACTACTCAAGGAGTTAGATGTTAATTAATTGATGGTTAGTAAATCAATTAATTGACGGACATTCGATATCTTAAACACGGGGAGATGGATGTACAAATAATATATGGAGCCCATATTAATTTATGGGGGTTGGTGAGGTAGTTCGATGATGATCCTCCAGTGGAATGGAACATCATTGATGGATCAAGTTTGTGTGGTTCCGATCCATTGGGTGGCCAAGACCCAACTCCTCCTCATGGTCCCTATCGTAGCCTAATATAAACCTCATAAAGTCTAGATCAAATAATGGAAAACAAATCTCTAGATCCAACGGTTGGGATTAAATCCCTAGAACCGAAGGTGGAGATTAAATCTCTAGATCCGACGGTTAGGATTAAAACCCTAGAACCGACGGTTGAGATTAAATCTCTAGATCCGATGGTTAGGATTAAAACCCTAGAACCGACGGTTGAGATTAAATCTCTAGATCCGACGGTTGGGATTAAAACCCTAGAACCGACGGTGGAGATTAAACCAAGGCCTAAACCTAACTCTATATATATATAGGCTTAAGGTGGGCAGTAAGGGCGATGGGTGATGGATGGTTTAGGGGATTAGGGTTTGCTTCCTTTGGAGGCTAGGAACCCTAGTTGGTTTAGATTATTTTGGGCGGCTAGGGTTTGGGAGAAAGGCATGGGGCGGCAACAATTGGAAGAAGATTTCCTTCTTCTTTTTAAGGCATGGCCGGTCCCTTCCTTCTACCTCTCTACCTTGGTTGGTCCACATTCTTTTCTTCTATCCCCTCTTCCATGGCCGGCGCATAGTTGATGGAGTTGGATGGCTTGGGCGGCAAGAAACCCTAAGGAGGAAACCCTAATTAGGGTTTGACTCCTTTTGGGTTGGGCGGCCAAGGTTTGGAAGGAGGGTAGGCGGCATCTGTTGGGTTTCCGGCACCGCGGCGTGTGTGTGTTCGATCATGTTTCGTAAACATGAACACAGTGGAAGCAAAAAAAATAATAAATACTCCTATTTATTACAACACACACAACACACGCATGCATATTACAACAAGTGTAGACATAACCGTAAATTTAAATTTGCAATAAAAGGAAATTTATCTACGTTATACCTTTCGTATGACGTGTAGCGGGAACGGCATCAACCGGAACGATCCTCGCTAGAATCGTCTCTATCCGTATCCACGCCGAGTTCCTCGGGATGACTTTGCTAAGCCACGAGCTTCGTCTTCGTACGGGTTACTAGCCTCGTGTTGAAGACGACGTGATCGAGAGATGATCACGATCCGAATCCAAATTCGGATCCAAAATGAGTCCTCAAAACTCGCTTCTCCGGAGAGGTATTCGTCAACCGATTGACGAATCCTTCGTCCTTCACCTCAGAGGATTACCGGAGATTGAATCCCCGGTAAGTTATCCGCTGTCGGAGCTCTAACAGTTGTCCAAACGACGCTCCGACGAGAGGAGAAGAAGCTGTCTAGAAAACTGGACAGCTTGGTGGAGGAGTAGGCGCCGGCCAAAACAAGGAAGCCAAGTGCTCACCTTTTCACAGAGGCCTAGGAAGATCACAGGAGGGTCGCCGGAGGATCACCGGCTGAAGCTTGGTCGCCGACAAGGAGCTGGACGCCGGCACAAGGGGCTGGGCGGCCAAGGAGCTTGGGCGGCAACTCCTTCAATGGGGTTGGGCGGCAACTAGGTTTAGGGCTCTTCCAATTAGGGCTTAATTATCCATTAAGCCCTCTTTTATAGAGAACTAATTCTCTTAATGGTTATTGGATCATAACCATTAGGCCCGTTAACCCGCTCCAATAAGATAAGTTAAAATAAACCAAACCATGATGGTTTATTTTAAGTTAAAACGAACCGAACCAACTTTTGGTTCATTCGTTTAAAATAAACCAAACCCTTTGGTTTATTCTCATCCATTGGATTAGAACCAAACCATTTTGGTTCATCCATTACGTCTTCATAAGACTCGGCCCATCCACGCTTCCATTGCGACTGAAATGATTTCATGCTCGCTTTATGTTTGGTCCAACCAAACCTAGTTTCTCTCGGTCTGAGAATCTTATTCTCAAGCTCATTTTAAATCCTTTGGATTACGCTCGTTGTGCGTGTGACCAAATAGGTTCTCGGTTTATGTTGGCCGTCTATAATTAATCATTAATTATAGAACGATCATGAGTGGCACCTAGTAGTACATCATGATCCCCAATTAACCGAAAAGATCAACGGTTGATCCAGAACTATTTCTGAAACCCTTCAGCAGCTCGAATGATTCGTGCCCCATTCTCTTCACTCATCTTATACCCACTTGGTTCAGGACATGGTCTATTGTGTCAGTCCCCACTAGGCTGACTATGTCACACCTAGCCCAAGTATTATTTTCTCGTCCTACGGATTCTAGTTACTCCACATGTATCGAAGAGTACCTTACTCTAAACATGTAATGCTTTGGCCAAAGACTTTAGTAACAATCCGACGAGAGGCCATGGGTATACATCTCCTCGCAAGGAGTGGTACATCCTTTATAGGCTATTCAAACACCTTCGATCACTTCGACTTATACCCAATCATCCCGGGTCCACATCTCCTTAGAGATGTTTGCTTAAGATGTCAAAGCATAAGTCTCCATGATCAAGATGACTTGAATACCACAAGTCAAAGGAACATCGCACTTAAGCCACAGTAAGAACTTCATTGACATATCTATATATGCAGAGAACCATATGAAGTCTTACGGCTGGTCACTCCAATGAACTAGTTACCATAACTAGCATCCACGATTAACTCCGACATCACTATGTCTCCAAAGTGAGAATCACCGCTTGGATACACCAAGGAGTATACCTCGTGCTAGTCTCGGCTGAATTGATGGTGTCCAAATCCATCAATTCATCGACTAGGATAATTCCGATACATCACAATTACACATGTAGAGATACTCACTAGTTGTGATCCAATCACAAATTCTCTCATGCCGTGAATCGTATCGTGGACATTCAAGAAATGAGTTTAAGATCCAATCAAATACATAAAACATGTATACTCAAATAGTGAATCTTCATTTATCATATAAATGGTTCATACATAAGGCGATTGCCTTAGGACATCTCTCATATATTACTAACAGACTCCCACTTGGCCTAATGCCAATCGCTATGGTATCCAATACCATAAGCTCGAACATGACCCTCAAACTTACTTTGAGGTAATGCCTTAGTCAAAGGATCCGCTAAGTTCCTTTTAGTGGGAATTTTCTCGATTTGTATTTCGTTCCTACTGATTATCTCTCTGATAAGATGATAGCGGCGAAGCACATGTTTGGATCGCTGATGAGACCTTGCCTCTTTCGCCTGTGCAATTGCTCCATTGTTGTCGTAGTAGACCGGTATTGCTTCAACAATGGCCGGAATCACACCAAGTTCATGAACGAACTTTTTGATCAAAACCGCCTCTTTGCCGCTCGGCCGCAATGTATTCTCGCCTCGCGTGGTAGAATCCGCTCATGCCTCTTGTTTGGAACTTTTCCAACTCATCGCGCCCCATTCAAGGTGAACACGATATCGGTGAGACTGGAATCATCCTTGTCCGTCTCGAAGTCCGCATCCGTATACCCGCGTATCACCATGTCCCTTCTCCATATATTAGGAACACATCCTTAGTTCTTCTCAAGTACTTAAGGATCGCCTTAATACCACCCAATGATCCATTCTCGATTGATGGTATCTCGCCGTGACACTCAGAGCATACGATACATCGGGCCTCGTACATAACATAGCATACATGATAGATCCTATTGCGGATGCATAGGGAATCCTATTCATGCAAATCCTCTCGTCTTCTGTGCGCGGACACATAGACTTCGAAAGGTGTACCCCATGCCTGATGGGTAGGAAACCTTTCTTGGATTCCGACATGCTAAACCTCTTTAGCACTCGGTCTATATATGTAGATGAAAGACCAAGCAACCATTTCGATCTATCTCTATAGATCTTAATCCCGAGGATGTAGGTTGCTTCCCCTGTGTCTTTCATGGAGAATGTCTGATAACCAAACCTTCACTGATCAGAAGATTGAAACATCGCTTCCTATAAGTAGTATGTCATCGACATACAATACTAGGAATACACACTCCCACTAACCTTCTTGTACACACAAGGTCTGGCTCGATTTTGTGAGAAATCAAACTTTTGATTGTCTCATCAAAACGGATATTCCAAATCTCGGATGCTTGCTTCAATCCATAAATGGATCATCACAATTTGCATACCTTGGTTTTATCAACCAATGTGAAACCCTCAGGCTATATCATATACACGTCCTCGAGCAGGTTTCCATTAAGGAAAGCTGTTTTCACATCCATCTGCCATATCTCATAATCATAATGAGCCGCTATGGCCGTGGAGCATCCGAATGGATTTAAGATAGCTACAAAGTAATAAGTTTCGGCCATAATCAACACCTTGTTTTTGAATATCCTTTCGCCACCAATCTAGCCTTATAGGTAATCACATTACCATCCATGTCGCTTTTCTTGAAAACCCACTTGCACCCTATAGGCTTTATCCTTCAGTGGGTCAACCAAGTTCCAAACTTGGTTTTCATACATGGAATCCATTTCCGACTTCATGGCACCAAGCCACTTATCTCTTCTGAACTTGTCAAGACTTCTTCATAATCGTAGGCTCTCATCATCAATGAGTAACACGCGCTCGATTCACTTACGAAATCCATATCTCTCGTGAATATTGCGTGTTCTACCAGATCTACGAAGATGTGGTGTTACATAATAGGTCCAAAGATTGCTCATCACTATGAGTTGCTCACTGTGCTTCACCGTATCTCATCAATGTCTATTTGAGTCTCTCAAGCCTCCTCAAGCTCGACGACACTCCCACTGTTTTCTTGCAAGAGAAACTCTTTCTCTAGAAACACAGCATGCCTTGAAACAAACACCTTTTGTTCCACAGGATGATAGAATTGGTAACCCTTTGTTTCCTTAGGGTATCCAATAAATAGACATTTATCAGACTTAGCATCCAATTTGTCTGATACAGTCCGCTTCACATAAGCAGGACAACCCCATATCTTCAAGTAAGATACATGAGGTTTCTTACTATTCCATATCTCATATGGAGTAGTTGAGACTACCTTGGTAGGCATTCTGTTTAACAAGTAAACAGCTGTCTGAAGTGCATAGCCCCAAAAGGACTTGGGAAGAGTTGCATGATTCATCATTGACCTGACCATGTCCAACAAGGTCCGGTTACGCCTCTCAGATACACCATTATGCTGTGGTGTATAGGGCGGAGTCCATTGAGACAATATGCCATTGTCTCTTAGATAATCAAGAAACTCTTGACTTAAGTATTCACCACCTCGATCCGATCGAAGTATTTTAATACTCTTGTCATGTTGTTTCTCTACTTCATTTCTGAATTCTTTGAACCTTTCAAAGGCTTCAGACTTGTGTTTCATCAAGAACACATACCCAAACCATGAGTGATCATCGGTGAAGGTAATGAAGTAGCTATAGCCTCCTAATGCTTGAGTTGACATAGGTCCACATACATCAGTATGTATTAGACTTAGTAACTCTCCCACTCATTCACCTTTTCCAGTAAAAGGTAACTTAGTCATCTTGCCTTTTAAGCATGATTCGCATGTATCGTATGAATCCAATTCAAACGATTCCAGAATTCCACATCGGTGTAATTCGGACATGCGTTTCTTGCTTATATGGCCAAGACGACAATGCCACATATAGGAGTCTATTTGATTATCCTTTCGAGCACGCGTGTTGCTCGCTTAGATATTGAAAATGTCACTGGATACGTCCAACGTATAAATGCCATTACTCAAGGTTCTAGTTCCATAAAGTACGCCATTTAAAGTTATATAACAACAATTGTTACTAAACGTCAAATGGAAACCATTTCTATTTAAACAGGAAATAGAAATAATGTTCTTTATTAGAGAAGGAACATAATAGAAATTGTCCAGTTCTAAGACTAGTCCACTAGGGAGCTTCAGCAAATAAGTTCCGATGGCGACCGCAGCATCCTTTGCTCCATTGCCAACTCGCAAATTTGACTCCCCTCTGACAAGTCTTCTTCTATTCCTTAGCCCCTGTATGTCATTACATATATGTGAGCTACACCCAGTATCCAATACCCAAGTGTCCAAGGAAATAGAATGACAATCAATAACGAAGATACCTGAAGAGGATGGGGCATCGGATGCCTTCTTCTTCTTCATGGACTCAAGATAAATCTTGCAGTTTCTTTGCCAGTGGCCTTCCTTGCCACAGTGATTGCAAGTGCCCTTTTGCGCTGGTTCCGCCTTCTTTGCCTTTTTGTTCTTTCCTTTCTTCTGTTCTTTTGCCTTCCTCTTAGAACCCTTCTTTGAGGAATCAACTAACAGAACCGCCTTCTCCTCATGCTTCACAGAAGGCTCCACAGTGTTCAGCATATTGAGGAGCTCGGGAATGGTGGATTCCAATTTGTTCATCCGATAGTTCATCACAAATTGTGAGAAACTCTTGGGCAAACAATGCAGAATTAAGTCAATACTTAACTCATGATCCATCACAAAACCGAGGGTAGCTAGCCACTCGATGTACCCGTTCATCTTTAGCACAAACTGCACTACAGATGAACCTTCTTGCATCTTCGTGGTGAAGAGGAGCCTAGAGACCTCGAACCTTTCGGATCTCGCTTGCTCATCGAACAACTCATGAAGATGGAAGACCATAGTATTAGCATCCAGTACCATCGCCGCTAGCATGATGCAACTCGCCAGCTCAGAATCTGCCACATGCTTCTGATAGACCAACATTTGGTCTGGAGTTGCATCGTCCTTAGGACGGTCAGGAAGAGGCTCTTCAAGGACATATGCAAGCTTTTCCGCCTTGAGAACAATTCTCAGGTTTCTAAGCCACCCAGAAGTTAGGCCCAGTCAGTTTGTTCGAATCCAAAATAGTGCGCAAATTCAAAGACGTCATGATCAATTTATTGACCTAGAAATACAAAACGAGCATATATGAGAAAATGATTTTTAAAAAATGCATCAATATACATTTATAAATCCCATTCATTTTTTGAATTTCAAAAACCCCAAAATCACTTCGGGAGATCGTAGGTCCATCTCCGAATGGGTTGATATCCATCATAGTTATGAACAACCTTGGAGAGAGTCCAACAAGCCATTCATAACTACGACGGTAGGTATCTTCTATACCGATTGCATATCACGTATATGCAACTATCACAATGTGCTATCAACTAATTGAATGTTCACACATACATCGGGTTGTTAACACATTAACAAGTATGCATCATATGCATAGCACCCAACTTCACCTCCCTTTACATCGACCTTGGAGAGAGTCCAACAAGCCGATGCTCCAAGTTAAAGCCAACCCATTAATCGGGAAATAATTTTAATATGGTTAGAGCGCATTCAACCAATTAGCCCAGCTTGGAGAGAGTCCAACAACCAAAGCTAACGATTGACCTCTGACTCTTACCATATTAGTATTAAACTATTCCATGGTTTGAACATGTTCGAGTTCGAGCCGGGCTTGGAGAGAGTCCAACAACCCAAACAAGAAACGAAACTCTGGTTCTAACCATATTAATGGAAGGTGTAGGCTTTAATATTGTTTAAGGGTTTTTATGTCTCATCCTCTTTGCATGCAAATAACTATTATCTACATGACATGGCATACATGGCATACATCTACATGTCACGACACGCATGGCATAATGTTATGCATCTAATGCAATTACATGACATACAATTATGTCATGTATATATTTCCTTATATGTCATAACTATTTATGGAAATAAAATATGTTTAAGATTTGATTCTCCAAATCAAATCATAATTAAATTAGGAAACAAATTTCCAAATCTAATCACATATTTTATTCATGGAATTATTTGATTAAGGAAAATCTATTTAGGAAACTAATTTCCTAAATCATTAAAACTACTTATGGAAATAAAATATTTTAAGATTTGATTTCCCAAATCAAATCATGATTAAATTAGGAAACAAATTTCCAGAATCTAATCAAATATTTTATTTATGGAAAATATCAATTTCCATAAATACTTCCAACTTTCCAAAAGTGGAAGATTTCCATAAATACTTCTAGACTTTCCAAAATTGAAAAATTTCCATAAATACTTCTAAATTTCCAAAATTAGAAAATTTCCAGAAATACATTATGACTATCGCAAAACCATTTTTACGATTATGTCGAAACACAACCTGGGCTCTGATACCACTGTTGGGTTTCCGGCACCGCGGCGTGTGTGTGTTCGATCATGTTTCGTAAACATGAACATAGCGGAAGCAAAAAAAAAAATAAATACTCCTATTTATTACAACACACACAACACACGCATGCATATTACAACAAGTGTAGACATAACCGTAAATTTAAATTTGCAATAAAAGGAAATTTATCTACGTTATACCTTTTGTATGACGTGTAGCGGGAACAGCATCAACCGGAACGATCCTCGCTAGAATCGTCTCTATCCGTATCCACGCCGAGTTCCTCGGGATGACTTCGCTAAGCCACGAGCTTCGTCTTCATACGGGTTACTAGCCTCGTGTTGAAGACGACGTGATCGAGAGATGATCACGATCCGAATCCAAATTCGGATCCAAAACGAGTCCTCAAAACTCGCTTCTCCGGAGAGGTATTCGTCAACCGATTGACGAATCCTTCGTCCTCCACCTCAGAGGATTACTGGAGATCGAATCCCCGGTAAGTTATCCGCTGTCGGAGCTCTAACAGTCGTCCAAACGACGCTCTGACGAGAGGAGAAGAAGCTGTCCAGAAAACTGGACAGCTTGGTGGAGGAGTAGGCGCCGGCCAAAACAAGGAAGCCAAGTGCTCACCTTTTCACCGAGGCCTAGGAAGATCACCGGAGGGTCGCCGGAGGATCACCGGCTGAAGCTTGGTCGCCGACAAGGAGCTGGACGCGGCACAATGGGCGGCCAAGGAGCTTGGGCGGCAACTCCTTCAATGGGGTTGGGCGGCAACTAGGTTTAGGGCTCTTCCAATTAGGGCTTAATTATCCATTAAGCCCTCTTTTATAGAGAACTAATTCTCTTAATGGTTATTGGATCATAACCATTAGGCCCGTTAACCCGCTCCAATAAGATAAGTTAAAATAAACCAAACCATGATGGTTTATTTTAAGTTAAAACGAACCGAACCAACTTTTGGTTCATTCGTTTAAAATAAACCAAACCCTTTGGTTTATTCTCATCCATTGGATTAGAACCAAACCATTTTGGTTCATCCATTACGTCTTCATAAGACTCGGCCCATCCACGCTTCCATTGCGACTGAAACGATTTCATGTTCGCTTTATGTTTGGTCCAACCAAACCTAGTTTCTCTCGGTCTGAGAATCTCATTCTCAAGCTCGTTTTAAATCCTTTGGATTACGCTCGTTGTGCGTGTGACCAAATAGGTTCTCGGTTTATGTTGGCCGTCTATAATTAACCATTAATTATAGAACGATCATGAGTGGCACCTAGTAGTACATCATGATCCCCAATTAACCGAAAAGATCAACGGTTGATCTAGAACTATTTCTGAAACCCTTCAGCAGCTCGAATGATTCGTGCCCCATTCCCTTCACTCATCTTATACCCACTTGGTTCAGGACATGGTCTATTGTGTCAGTCCCCACTAGGCTGACTACGTCACACCTAGCCTAAGTATTATTTCCTTGTCCTACGGATTCTAGTTACTCCACATGTATCGAAGAGTACCTTACTCTAAACATGTAATGCTTTGGCCAAAGACTTTAGTAACAATCCGACGAGAGGCCATGGGTATACATCTCCTCGCAAGGAGTGGTGAATCCTTTATAGGCTATTCAAACACCTTGATCACTGACTTATACCCAATCATCCGGGTCCACATCTCCTTAGAGATGTTTGCTTAAGATGTCAAAGCATAAGTCTCCATGATCAAGATGACTTGAATACCGCAAGTCAAAGGAACATCGCACTTAAGCCACAGTAAGAACTTCATTGACATATCTATATATGCAGAGAACCATATGAAGTCTTACGGCTGGTCACTCCAATGAACTAGTTACCATAACTAGCATCCACGATTAACTCCGGACATCACTATATCTCCAGCCAGTGAGAATCGGCTGCTTGGATACACCAAGGAGTATACCTCGTGCTAGTCTCGACAGAATTGATGGTGTCCAAATCCATCAATTCATCGACTAGGGATAATTCTGATACATCACAATTACACATGTAGAGATACTCACTAGTTGTGATCCAATCACAAATTCTCTCATGTTGTGAATCGTATCGTGGACATTCAGTAAATGAGTTTAAGATCCAATCAAATACATAAAACATGTATACTCAAATAGTGAATCTTCATTTATCATATAAATGGTTCATACATAAGGCAATTGCCTTAGGACATCTCTCATATATTACTAACAGCATCTTGTGGAAGAGTTCTTCTTCTTCCTAGGAAAGGTGGCCGGTTTAGATCTCCTCCTTCCACCTTGGTTGGGCGGCAAGAAGACCTAAGGAGGAAACCCTAATTAGGGTTTGGCTCCTATGGTTGGGCGGCTAGGGTATGCAAGGAAGGTGGGCGGCAACTATAGGAGAGGAGCTCTTCCTCTTCCTAGGTTGTGGCCGGCTCCTTCCTCTATTCCCTCCACCGTGGCCAGCGCCCAATATATTCCCTTTCTCCTCTTCACTCCATCTTGGCCGGCGGCACCAAAACTAGGGTTTGTCCCTAGTTCGGTTCCTTGGTTGTTTCCATTATGTTCTCTCTATTCTTGGGGCCGGTGGCATCAATCCTTTGTGGATTGGTGGTTGGCTCAAGCAAGAAGGGAAAGATAGTTCTTCTTTCTTTGGATTGAAGAAGATCTAGGAAGCTTCAACTTGTGGAGGAATTTCGTCCACACGAAGTCTACAAGGAGGTTAGGACATACGATAGAAGATCAAGAGGTATAAAAGTTTTACAACTTTTATTATTGTTCTTTGCATGTTCTTATTGATATGCTAGCTTATGTTCTTTATGTTAGCATATGTTGATTATACTAGTTTACATTTGTATGTATTTGTATAATCATGGACCCCGAATAAGAAATACAAAAGCCGGCGATCCGTCCGTCGTCTCTTCCGCGGCTAATCGACTAGAAGAGTTTGGTTGCTTGAACAACTAGTTTGTTCAAGTGATTGCTCGAGTCATTGGCACGATGACGAATTGGTTGTGCTTAGGAAACTCATCCCATCCGGATTAGTTTTTCATTAGTGAAAATTTTAATCCGGGGACATGGGAGCCGATGAGCATTCCGAGAAATAGCACATTTCCAACAACTGGTATCAGAGCCACGGTTTCCGGTTTTGTGTGTTTTGGATTCGGTTACTTTCATTCACATATCATATATTGAGTATGCTGGATAATAGTAAGATGTGCGTAGGCTAACTTTTTGGTTGCAGGCATAAGATCCGACTATTATGGCTATATGTGTGTATGTGGTTTTATGTGTGTGATTGTATATTATTTGAATCCTCGGGGTTGATGAGGCTAAATTAGTATTTAATTTTTGTAATTGAATATGACATTGTTTAGCCACTCTTTATTTTATTTTACTTTCGATCTAGATTTCATGTACACTCCCTCGTGGAGTATAGGATCGATGGATGTAAAATAAAATAGGTTTTATTCTCGGCTCGGATCTCCGGTTGGCTCGTACATGGCGTAGGAGGAGCGGACGAGGTGGCGACACGACGGGACGCATATTGGAGAACAATGCCATAATAGTTGGAAAAATTCTGATTTTTCCATATTTATTGCTGATTTGTTTTATATGCATGTTGTGTGTGCTTGAAAATTCCTCATTTTCAATTTACTAAGTGGGAGAGGGATATTTTAATTAATTCCCGCGACCTCCATTACAATTTGACGTGTGATGCAACAAACTTGCGTGTCAGCTCTGAGTGCCTTCCTCCCTGCGGATGAGTTTGTTTGCGGATCACTAGGTCAAATAATGGTTATAGGAAATTATCTAGGAGCGTGTGTACTTCCACAGCAGTAAGGCACATAATCCGAAATAATTCCCTTAGTATCGTGTAATGGTGCACACTTAGATGCAAATATAAAGTATCCTCCCCATCGGAGTCACTGCTTTTATTTGTAGGGCCAAAGAGGAATCAACTATTAATTTTATTTGTCAAAAAGTAAGGTTGACAAGATAATAAAATTAATGGGTAAAACCTCCTCTTACAAATGTAGAATTCGTATACGTCCACACTGCGTGGCATGCGATATTCTCGGTGTTTTGAGGTGTTGGTTGAGTTCGAAATTTTATTGTTTGAGGAATCAATAATTTTTTGAAATCTAAAGTAATGATCTATTTGATTCTTAGGACTTTCAAAATTGACTTTCAGTCCACTTACTGTGATACTAAAGGAAATAAACTTACTGTATCCAAATAATATTGATTGGAAAAGATTCTAGATATTGTCTTATCTGCTAAGGAGTACAAGTATGCACTCTTCAAAGAGTGTCCTCAAGCCATCATTGCTCAAAAGGGTTTCTACTTCTAAGCCGAAAGGCAAGAAGAAGAAGAAACAAGGTGAAGCAAAGATGGTCGGAGGATCTCAGGGAAGAGTGAAAAGGCCGAAAGGCAAGTACTTCACTATGAAAGGGATGGACATTGGAAGAAGATCCCAATCAAAAGCAGAACAAAGGTATATCTTTTGGTCTAGTCATTGAAACATGTTTAGCGGTGTTATCTACCAAGACTGTAAGTAGATACGGAGCCACTAATCATGTCTGCAACAATTAGGGTTCGAAACCCGATGACTAGCTAAAAGGGAGATTACCATTTACTAGGACAATGCCATGATGGTGGCGGCTATTGCAGTGGGAGAAGTTTTATTTATCTCTTGAAAATAATAAAACTTTGGTTCTGGAAAATTTCCTTTATGTACCTTTATTTAGAAAGAATTTAGTTTCAGTTTCTAAATTATTATGGATGGATATTCTATTTCTTTTAATGACAGAGTTGTTATAAAAAGGAATAGGGAGAATATCTATTCAGGTACATTGAAAGGAAATTTGAACCAAAACCTCCCACGATGCAAATTGAAGTTAATAACTCATCTTCTAATTCCAATAAGAGAAAAGAACCTTCGAAGATGAACCAAATATATCTTTGGCTTCTTAGGCTTGGTCACATTAACCTAAGCAGAATTCAAAGGTTGAAAGCTGATGGACCTTTGGGTTCATTAGTGGTGGAGGATCTCCCAACCTACGAATCTTGCTTGGAGGGTAAGATGACCAAGAGGCCTTTATAAGGCCAAGGGGTATAGAGCCAAAGATGTGTTAGAAATGGTTCATTCTGATTTGTGTGGTCCTATGGCTATCTAGGCAAGAGGTAATCTTGAATATTTCGTCTCTTTTGTAGATGATTATTCAAGATGTGGATGACACTACGATCTGATCGTGGTGGTGACAACCTCTTGGGAGAGTTTAGGAACTACTTATCAGAGGCTGGGATTCAATCCCAATTGACTGCACCTAGCACACCCTAGCAGAACGGTGTAGCAGAGCGAAGGAATAGGACTCTTATGGAGATGATTAGATCGATGATGAGTTATTCTGACTTGTTTTATAGTCCTAGAGATCAGAGAGTGATCGTTAACACGAACGCCAAATTTCTAGAGGAAGACTATGTGATAAGCCACAAGCCCAAGAGTAAAATTATTCTGGAGGAGTTAAAAGGGAAGTCACTTCTTTAGTACCACCGGTACAAGAGGAAATACCACAAGTCACTGCACCGCGTGTCACAGAGCATACACAGGAGGCACCTCGTCGTAGTGGGAGGGTTGTTAGACAACCCGTGAGATTCATGTTCTTGGGAGAGTTTTCGGACTTAGTCCCTGGTAAACATGAACCTGATCCCTGGACATATGACGAGGCACTCCAAGATAGAAATACAACATCTTGGTAAAGTGGAATGAATACTGAGATTGAATCTATGTATTCAAGTCAGGTCTGGGAGCTCTTATGCATTGCAGCTCATATGGATTATGAGGTGTGGCAGATGGATGTCAAGACAACTTTCCTTAATGGAAGTCTTGAGGAAAACATCTATATGAAGCAACCAGAGGGATTCATTGCTAAAGGCAAAGAGCGTATTGTATGTAATGTTGGTGCAGCAGGCACCTAAGTCGAACCTGAGTTTTGATTATAGCAAACGATACAAAGTTAAGCTCATGTCGTTATCTCACGAGCTGAATCAAGTGTGCAGAAGATTGCTATAGCTGGAGTTGAAGGCTAGCGACACCCGGAGGAAGCCGCGGTGGTCAGGCGACACTCGAGTGATTTCGGAGGGAGCCGATGGAATCGAGTGGAAGGCCAGAAGCAAAAGCAACACGTAAGTATCGAGGTAAGCTCGTGTGTGTGAGCGTAAGTGAGGTCGTATCCTCTTTACGGGGATGATCTTAAGCGTAGATCCGACCCAAGACATCTCATAGGTGGTCTAGGTCGAGATCGGACGGTCGGCGACCATCGAAATTATGTTTTGTTGAGCTAACTTTGACTTGCGGCCAAGCATCGATCATTGCCCGGCTTGGAGGACTCATTGCCGTGTATCGATCATTCTAGAAGGTCATCAATCGGTGATCTTGCCATCGATCGGTGATGATAGCCATCGATCGTGATGGTCAATGATCGGTCCAGTCAAGGCTTATCACTCCACCTCAAAGCGGTTTGGTGTCCATTTGTGATTGGTTGAAGACCCACTCGAAAAGGGGCTCAAAGGCTATAAAGGAGGAGCCAAACCTAGGGTTTTAACAACAATTCTAAGCCTCGAAAAGTCTCCATAAACTCTCCGACAACGAAGTCCTTCCATTAGGCGTCTAGGTTTAACTCTTATTATTCTTGTCGTCGGTATTAGTTTTTCTTGTCATTTACATTTCGAGCTTTTTATCATCATCGAGGAGAGAGTGTCCCTCTACCTCAAGTTTTGTGGTTCCTTCTTGTAATCGATTAACTCCTACCTCTAACGAGGAGGAGTTTGTTTAGTGCTTTTTCCTCCTCGTCGTGGTCAAGGACCACTAGGGCCTTAGAGTAGTAGCCTTGACTCTGAACCAAATAAAACCCTTGTTGTCGATTGTCTTTTTATTTTTACATTTCCTGCAATTAACTTAATTATCTCTCGAGTTTTAGAAAAGAAAAGAAAAGGTTTTTCGCTATTCACCTTCCCCTCTAGCGAACCACATCGATTCAACAATTTGTATCAGTGCCGGTGTCGCTTAGTTTTGGTGAAACCACCAATCTAACTTTTTTTTGGAGATTTGAATTTCGTTCGTTTATTTTTTTCTACATCAATACTAATAAAAGACGAAGTCTTGGTACTCTTCGTTTGATTTTGTTTTGCAAGCATTCGCTTTTGGAGTAGCCGACGGTCAAACGGGCATAACTTTTTGTACAAGTTGACCCACGACACGGTCTACCTACCAAATCGAAGCCCTCGCAGAGATCTACACTTCTTATGGGGGGTTTACCCCCGTAACAAGTTGTTTTCGTCCTCAAAAATTGACGTTTAGTAGCCTTTCGGGGACATCGAAGGTTGTGAGTACTTACTTTTTATTTAGTTTCTTATTTCGTTGCTTAACTTTCTATTTTTCGTTTGTTTCTTTTTATTTCCCACACTACTAATCCAAGACGCAAGTCTTGGTACTTTCGTGTGTTTTTTTTCGTTGCTAGGTCGTCTTTTTAGTCTCCTTGTTTTTTGTACTAATGGCCCATCTCGAGGGTTTTAGCACCGTCCGACCTCCGTTTTACAACGGAGATGATTTCCATTACTGGAAAGGTCGAATGGAATGCTTTCTCAAAACCCAAATCGAGATGTGGATCATAATCCAAACGGGTTTCACACTTCTGACTAATGAAGTGGGTGACTCCTTGGATTATGATCAATGGACCATTGCAACAAAATGACAAGTCGAAGCCGATGCCAAGGCAACACAAATCCTCCAATGCGGCTTGTCCAAGGAGGAGCTAAATCACGTCGGCCCCTTCATAAGCGCAAAGGATCTTTGGACAAAACTAATCGAGTTACACGAAGGATCAGATCAAGCTAAGGTTTGCAAACGTGATTTGTTATTCAATAAATTGTACACACTAAAAATGCAGGAACACGAGTCCGCGACGCAACTCCACGCCCGTGTCCAAGACATAGTCAACAACCTACACGCAATCGGGCAAAAGGTCGAAAACCGCGACCTTATTAGGTATGTCCTAAACTCTTTTCCGAGGACTACCTTATGGGCATCCATGGTTGATGCCTATAAGGTCTCCAAGGACCTTTCTAAAATTAGGTTAGACGAACTCTTTTGGTTGAATTACATGAACAATCCAACTCGGAACCCGAGAGGGTATATCCTTGTTTGCGAGTTCAAAGAAGAAGAAAATGCAAGCAAGCCACCACCACCCGAGGAGGAAGATGAGTCCAGAAGAAGAAGTTGACCGGAATTGACTCGAACTAATGAACCTAGCTTGAAGGATAGCCAAGGGACGAAGCGAACTACGACTCGACCCAAGGTAAACCTAAAAGTTCTAACATTAGGTGTTATGAGTGCAACAGTTTGGACATATCAAGTCCGAGTGCCCCAAGCTCAACCACCAAGCACCTAAGCATAAGAAGGCCCTCAGCGCGACATGGGAAGAAGCGTCATCCAAGAAGAAGGCGAAGATCACGTCTTCATGGCGAAATCAATTGAGTCGGACACGGAGACCGAACTTGAGTGAGAACACGAGGATGACTCGGACTCTACGGTTACCTTCAAGTCAAGCCACGGATACGCATCCGGTTCAAAAGATACCCTTAAGGTGAGTCGAACCTTATTTAATACTTTACATAATACGGTTAGGTTTTTGTCTAGGAAGTTAGCTAAGTCCGAGTCCAAGGTCGAGACCCTGGTTGAGGAAGTTAAACTCCTCAAACACGAGGTCCCCTAACCTCTTCGACTAGTCGAGTTCAAGAGAAGGACTCAACTCGGGTTGAAAAATTCGAAGTTGAGAACTCACTCTTGAAAAGTCAAGTCGAAGATCTTAGGAATACGTTGGAAAGGTTTACTTTGGGATCCAAAGGACTTGACCTCCTACTTGGATCGCAAAGGGCCGTGTACAACAAGGCCGGACTAGGGTTTAGCTCAAACACGACCAATAAGTCGTATATGTCAATCGTAAGTAGACATAAAAAATGTGTCCAAGCATGGGTCCCTAAGACCACTTTGATTTCAACTCTAGGATCCAACTCATACTGGGTTCCCAAGGACCAAATCCACTATGTGGATAGACCGAACCGATTCAACGGTCTAGGGGGAGCCAGTACAAAACATGTTTGTGTTTTAACTTAGAAATTGCATGCTTAGATTTTTTTTTTCTTTCGTGAACTCACTTAGAACACGTAAATAACCAACTAAAAGCCTTCGAAAAGATTGAGCCTCGGGGAGCCTCTTTTCAAAAACATAACCAACTAAAAGCCTTCGAAAAGATTGAGCCTCGGGGAGCCTCTTTTCAAAAATAACCAGTTAGACTAGGAAATAATCTTGGGTGAGTCAAGTCATCATTTTCTTGAAAATGGCTTTGTCTAAGGAAGTGGTCGATGATCCGATAAAAGAAGGCCCCTGTGCCTCGCCACGACCTGGAAGCCATGATCTTGAAAAGGTAAAATTGACAAGCCTAGGGTTAAATCCAAATCTAACATAAAATTACTTGTACCTAAATCCACTTAATCAACTTAATTGGAAGTCATCTCAAAAAACACATAAGTATAACATGCTTGATCATATAGACTCCGGTGAGATGACCTAGGGTTAACAACTTACAACCAATTTTCTTAACAAAAAATCTAACATCCAATCCAACCACCTTGTGTGTAGGATCAATGGATGTTGGACAGCGGTTGCTCCCGACACATGACCGGGGATCAACTCAAATTCGCAAAGCTTCGATTCAAACGACAAGGATCGGTAGCCTTTGGGAATAACGGCAAGCTCAAAATCATCGGATCAGGTGATATCGAGCTTAACACGAATTTTGTTATTAAAAATGTATTACTTGTAGAGAATTTTGAATATAACTTACTAAGTGTAAGCCAATTGTGTGATAATAACTATAAGGTTATATTTCTAGAAAATGAATGCGTAATTAATACCAATGAAACCTCTAAAACAATTCTTAAAGGAACTAGAAATAACAACATTTATACGATCAACTTAACCAACTCCTCAACTAAGTGTCTTATGACACGGCAAGAGGAATCATGGTTGTGGCACCGATGACTCGGTCACTCGCACCCAAGACTCGTCCACAAGATGAGTCAGAGTGGATTAGTCAGAGGCTTACCCAACCTCAACAACTTGGTTAATAAAATCTGTAATGCTTGTCAACAAGGAAAACAACCTAGGACACAACACAAGTTAACTAACCAAGAACGAACCTCAAATGTACTTGAGCTTTTGCATATGGATCTATTCGATTCACATGGAGCCAAGTCACTCAATAGAAGTCAATATTGCTTAGTCATAATTGACGACTACTCCAGGTTTACCTGGGTTAGGTTCATCAAGCATAAAAGTGATACCCTAGATCAATTAATCAATCTATTCAAATTAATCGAGAATCAAAAAGACCTTAAGGTTAAAAGACTTAGAAGCGATCATGGTGGTGAATTTGAAAATCAAAGGTTCACCGACTTCTGTAACCTAAACGGATACCACCATGAATTCTCTTGCCCTAGGACCCCTCAGCAAAATGGCCTAGTGGAGCGGAAAAACCAAACTCTACAAGAAGCCGCTAGGACCATGTTGAACGAATACGACCTACCCGATAGGTTTTGGGCAGAAGCCGTTAGCACGGCTTGCTATGTCCAAAATAGGATCCTTATGGTAAAGAGGCACCTTAAGACCTCGTACGAGATTTATCACGATAAAATACCTAACATCAAGTACTTTAGGGTATTTGGGTGTAAGGTACATATCCTAAACACTAAGGATTACCTAGGGAAATTTACATCCAAAACCATGACCGGAATCTTTCTAGGATACTCGACTACAAGTAGAGCTTATAGAGTATATAACCATGACACCCTTAGAGTCGAGGAGACTATCAATGTAGTATTCGATGAAGGACATGAACCTACAAAACCCCCGGCAACCCCAATTAGCGAGCCGATTCATACTAGACCTTACTCTGATCCGGAGATCAGGTCTAGTGTTAATCCTAACCTAAGTCAACCTAGTCACTCTATTGATCAAGTGATAGATGACTCCAACCAAACTAGTGTTCAACCAAGTCACCCCATTGATCAAGCATTAGGTGACACAAACCCAACCCAATCTAGGACTCAGACTAACCACCCTATCGATCAAGTGATAGGAGATCCTAATCTAGGAGTTCGAACTAGAGCATCCTATAGGAACCTTAGTCAAATTTCCTTAATTTCAAAGATAGAACCCAAATCAATTGAACAAGCTCTTCTTGATCCCGATTGGATTATTGCAATGCAAGAAGAGCTAGCTCAATTTACTAGGAACGAAGTGTGGGAATTAGTACCACCACCTAAAGACAAAACGATAATTAGAACAAGGTGGGTGTTTCGAAATAAGCTTGATGATAAAGGTGAAGTAGTTAGAAACAAGGCTCGGTTAGTCGCCAAAGGATTTAGCCAAGTCGAAGGCTTAGATTACGACGAAACCTATGCCCCAGTAGCTAGACTCGAATCCATTCGAATGTTGCTAGCTTATGCCGCACATCGAGGATTTAAGCTGTTTCAAATGGATGTTAAGTCGGCATTCCTAAATGGATACATTAAAGAAGAAGTTTATGTTAGCCAACCCCCCGGATTCGAAAATCTAGATAAACCATGTTCTAAAACTTAAGAAAGCTCTCTATGGACTTAAACAAGCTCCTCGAGCTTGACGAGAGACTTTCAATCCATCTTAAGTCAAAAGGGTTTAACCAAGGCTTAGTTGACCCAACTCTCTTTGTAAAACCTTAGGTAAAGAAATATTCATAGCTCAAATTTACGTAGACGATATAATTTTTGGAACCTCTAACTCAGCCTTACTAAACGAGTTCGTTTCGCTCATGGAAAGTGAGTTCGAAATGAACTTGGTAGGCGAGTTAAGTTTCTTTTTAGGTCTACAAATTAAACAAACTAAGGATGGTATATACCTATATCAACAAAAATACACTAAGGAGATAATTAAAAGATTTGGAATGCAAGACGCTAAGGTAATAAACACTCCAATGGCGATAAATGTTAACATAGAAGAAGACCTAGAAAGTAAGTCCATTGACTTAAAGTACTATAGGAGCGCAATAGGAAGTCTTCTATACTTAAGCATGAGTTAACCCGACATCCTATTCAAGTAAGTATGTGCGCCTGTTTCAAACCCACCTAACCCTAGTTAAGCGTATCCTTAGATATCTAAAGGGTACACTTAATGTCGGTATTTGGTATCCTAGATCTACCGAGTTCGAACTAATCGGCTACTCCGATTCGGATTATGCCGGTAGTAAACTCGATAGAAAGAGCACGAGTGGTTGTTGTCAACTACTCGGCTCGAGTCTAGTGAGTTGGTGCAGTAGGAAGCAACATTGTGTTGCCTTATCTACCACCGAAGCCGAATACATCGCGATGGGTGAGTGTGTCACTCAACTTCTTTGGATGAAGCACACTCTCCGCGACTTTAAGTTAGACTTTACGAATACTAAACTTCACGTAGATAACATTAGTTCAATTAATCTTACCAAGAATCCAATATGTCACTCTAGGACCAAACATATAGAAGTCAAACACCATTTCATTCGAGAACATGTGGCCAACGGAGCCATACAACTCGAGTACGTCTAACCTAGCATGCAGGGAGAAATCTAACCTAGCAGACCTATTTACAAAACCCCTACCTGAAGCCGAATTTAGTCTATTAAGACGAAAATTGGGCATGTGCGTAATAGAATAAGAACTTGCAAACTATATTTTCTTACTACTATTTCTTATTTTTCATTTTGATGGAACTAGCATAGGACATACCTTAGATATCATGCACCTATAGATTTAAGGACCCAGTACATCTCACAACACATAGGACTAATGTGTTTGTGTACTTAGCCACGTAGATGGGCGTGAGATGTTAGGACCCTACTCCAGGTTCCAAGATGTAGATCAAGTGCGTCAATATGAACCTCGGAGTATAAATATGCAACTAATATTAACCAACTCTAATAAGGACTTGTTGATAATATCATTTCAATCAAGTCAAACTAGAGTTGAACATTTAGATGAATTATTTTCACATACTATTTTCAAAATCATCATGCTTGGACTTAAGGTTTTCTTAAACCCCACTTTTTCCTTATTTATGTCAAAAGGGGGAGAAAGAGCCAAAGTTAAGGGCCAAAGTTAGGGTTCAATTTCAAATTTTAACTTTGATTCTGGCCTAAGTTAAGGGGGAGTAAGGTTTAGGTTTCAACTCTTCGGAATTGAAAACTTTAAAGGCCTAAGTTAAGTAATGCCATTTACTTAACTCGTTATCTTTTGTGTTTGGAGTTAAGTAATGCCATTTACTTAACTCATTACCTTTTGTGTTTGGAGAACTAAAAGTCTTTTTCAAGTACTCACCCTCGGTCAAGGGGGAGGTTTCCTCAAGGGGGAGTACTTGAAGAAAATGGGGAGTACTTGAAGAAAATCCTTACTACTCCAACTTAATCTTCGTTTGTTTCTAATGCACATTATTCTTTATGCTTGCTATTTACTTAACTTTGTATGTGGGTTTGCCATAAATCAAAAAGGGGGAGATTGTTGGTGCAGCAGGCACCTAAGTCGAACCTGAGTTTTGATTATAGCAAACGATACAAAGTTAAGCTCATGTCGTTATCTCACGAGCTGAATCAAGTGTGCAGAAGATTGCTATAGCTGGAGCTGAAGGCTAGCGACACCCGGAGGAAACCGTGGTGGTCGGGCGACACTCGAGTGATTTCGGAGAGAGCCGATGGAATCGAGTGGAAGGCCGGAAGCAAAAGCAACACGTAAGTATCGAGGTAAGCTCGTGTGTGTGAGCGTAAGTGAGGTCGTATCCTCTTTACGGGGATGATCTTAAGCGTAGATCCGACCCAAGACATCTCATAGGTGGTTTAGGTCAAGATCGGACGGTCGAAGACTGTCGGAAGTATGTTTTTGTTGAGCTAACTTTGACTTGCGATGGCATCGATCATTGCCGGCTTGGAGGACTCGATCATGTCATGTATCGATCGGTGCGAAGGTCATCAATCGATCGATGTCGCTGCCATCGATCGGTGATTATGGCCTTATCACTCCACCTCAAAGCGGTTTGGTGTCCATTTGTGATTGGTTGAAGACCCACTCGAAAAGGGGCTCAAAGGCTATAAAAGGAGGGCCAAACCTAGGGTTTTAACAACAATTCTAAGCCTCCAAAAAGTCTCCGTTACGCTGCAACTCTCCGACAACGAAGTCCTTCCATTCCGACGTCTAGGTTTAACTCTTATTATTCTTGTACGTCGGTATTAGTTTTTCTTGTCATTTACATTTCCGGAGCTTTTATCGTATACGAGGAGAGGGGGAGTGTCCCTCTACCTCAAGTTTTTGTGGTTCCTTCTTGTATCGATTAACTCCTACCTCTAACGAGGAGGATTTCGTTTAGTGCTTTTGCCCTCCGTACGTGGTCAAGGACCACTAGGGCCTTGGAGTAGTAGCCTTCGGCTACGAACCAAGTAAAACCCTTGTGTCGATTGTTTTTTTTATTTTTACATTTCCGCTGCAATTAACTAATTATCTCTCGAGTTTTAACGAAAGAAAAAGAAAAGGTTTTTCGCTATTCACCCCCCCCCCTCTAGCGAACCACATCGATCCAACATGTAAGCTTAATTGGTCCATTTATGGATTGAAGCAAGTTTCGAGGTCTTGGAACATCGGCTTTGAGGAGGTAAATCCATACTTATGGATTTATTCAAAGTCCGGATGAGTCTTGTGTATACAAGAGATGTGACGGAAATGTAGTGGTATTTCTTGTACTATACGTAGATGACATTTTGGTAGTTGACAACAATATCAGAGTATTATCAGACGTAAGGGTATGGTTGTCCAAACAGTTTTGAAGGACTTGGGAGAAGTGAGACACATCCTTGGGATCAAGGTTAGTGTGCTAATCCCAAGCTTCATACATAGACATGATTTTGGATCATTTTAGCATGCAGAACTCCAAGAAGGGTTTTCTACCTTTCAGGTATGAAGTTACTTTATCTAAGGAGATGTGTCCTAGATCATCTGAGGTGATAAAGGAGATGAAGGCGGTTCCTTATGCTTCGGCAGTAGGAAGCCTTATGTATGCTATGTACCAGACAAGATATCTGCTTTACCGAGGGAATGGTTAGCAGATATCAGAGTAATCCAGGACAGGGACATTGGACTGCGGTAAAAGCATATATTGTAGTGCCTGAGAAGGACTAGGGATTATATGCTAGTTTACTGGGCAGACCAATTACTCCCTGTGGATTGCATGGATTGCGATTTCCAATCAGATAGGGATAACAGTAAGTCTACCTCAGGTTTTGTGTTTACTTTAGGAGGTGGAGCCATTGTATGGAGGAGTGCCCAGCAGAAATGTGTGGCGGACTCTACCATGAAAGCTGAGTATGTGGCAGCCTATGAGGCAACCAAAGAAGCTGTGTGGCTCAGGAACTTCCTGATGGACTTGGATGTGATTCCTGGTTTTCCCAGAAATATCACAATTTATTGTGATAATAATGGTGCAGTTGCAAACTCGAAGGAACCACGAGCCCATAAGGCTAGTAAACACATAGAGTGCAAGTACCACCTGATACGAGAAATCGTAAAAGAGGTAGAAGTTGTTGTCGCCTAGCATGCATCAGAGGATGACCTGGTAGACCCTTTCACTAAGGCTCTTCTAGCGAGAGCTTTGATAGGCATGTGGAGGGAAGGGGAATCAGATGTATGGCAGTATGATGACAGCATAGTCTTTTAGTATAAGTGGGAGATTGTTGGGATGTATACTGAAAGCCTAGCTCTTTGGTATGAACATTTTATTTTGAAATAAGAATCACATGATCATTGTTTGCACTTTATATTTATATATGTGCATATTGTCTAATACTTTGCATTGTAGATAACATGGTGCTTGGGTGTGGCACAGAAGATCATGTTATCAGTCCCTTGTAGAATATAAGTAGAGGCTCACAACCAAGATGGTTTTGGACAAACCATTGGCATGGTTGTAGTGTAGCTTGGTATTGTTTTATCTTGAACATAGAGTTACACTAGTACACTTAGGTGTATTGAGTAGGACCGACATAGAGGTGATTCAATTTGTTGCTGACTACATAATTGAATCGGACCTCGGATATTATGTTGTACATGCTCTTAATCCCGATATAATAACGTGCACATGTACTTAGTATTTATTTCTTTGATTTACCAGAGGGTGAGATTTCTATGGATTAAATCAATATGCCTGGTAAGTTGGGAAATGATATTATTTACATGGTGTCTGGGTGATTATAGGAGGAATCAAGTGTCCTATGTATTAGGTTGATGATGTCCCCTTGAGGAGCTCATAAGGTTCATCATGTAAACCTCGTTGACTTAGTCAACATGATGATAAGGTTGAGTGGTACTACTCGAGGAGTTAGATGTTAATTAATTGATGGTCAGTAAATCAATTAATTGACGGACATTCGATATCTTAAACACGGGGAGATGGATGTACAAATAATATATGGAGCCCATATTAATTTATGGGGGTTGGTGAGGTAGTTCGATGATGATCCTCTAGTGGAATGGAACATCATTGATGGATCAAGTTTGTGTGGTTCCGATCCATCGGGTGGCCAAGACCCAACTCCTCCTCATGGTCCCTATCGTAGCCTAATATAAACTTCATAAAGTCTAGATCAAATAATGGAAAACAAATCTCTAGATACAATGGTTGGGATTAAATCCCTAGAACCGACGGTGGAGATTAAATCTCTAGATCCGACGGTTGGGATTAAAACCCTAGAACCGACGGTTGAGATTAAATCTCTAGATCCGATGGTTAGGATTAAAACCCTAGAACCGACGGTTGAGATTAAATCTCTAGATCCAACAGTTGGGATTAAAACCCTAGAACCGACGGTGGAGATTAAACCAAGGCCTAAACCTAACTCTATATATATATATAGGCTTAAGGTGGGCGGCAAGGGCGATGGGTGATGGATGGTTTAGGGGATTAGGGTTTGCTTCCTTTGGAGGCTAGGAACCCTAGTTGGTTTAGATTATTTTGGGTGGCTAGGGTTTGGGAGAAAGGCATGGGGCGACAACAATTGGAAGAAGATTTCCTTCTTCTTCCTAAGGCATGGCCGGTCCCTTCCTTCTACCTCTCTACCTTGGTTGGTCCACATTCTATTCTTCTATCCCCTCTTCCATGGCCGGCGCATAGTTGATGGAGTTGGATGGCTTGGGCGGCAAGAAACCCTAAGGAGGAAACCCTAATTAGGGTTTGGCTCCTTTTGGGTTGGGCAGCCAAGGTTTGGAAGGAGGGTAGGCGGCATCTTGTGGAAGAGTTCTTCTTCTTCCTAGGAAAGGTGGTCGGTTTAGATCTCCTCCTTCCACCTTGGTTGGGCGGCAAGAAGACCTAAGGAGGAAACCCTAATTAGGGTTTGGCTCCTATGGTTGGGCGGCTAGGGTATGCAAGGAAGGTGGGCGGCAACTATAGGAGAGGAGCTCTTCCTCTTCCTAGGTTGTGGCCGGCTCCTTCCTCTATTCCCTCCACCGTGGCCGGCGCCCAACATATTCCCTTTCTCCTCTTCACTCCATCTTGGCCGGCGGCACCAAAACTAGGGTTTGTCCCTAGTTCGGTTCCTTGGTTGTTTCCATTATGTTCTCTCTATTCTTGGGGCCGGCGGCATCAATCCTTTGTGGATTGGTGGTTGGCTCAAGCAAGAAGGGAAAGAGAGTTCTTCTTTCTTTGGATTGAAGAAGATCTAGGAAGCTTCAACTTGTGGAGGAATTTCGTCCACACGAAGTCTACAAGGAGGTTAGGACATACGATAGAAGATCAAGAGGTATAAAAGTTTTACAACTTTTATTATTGTTCTTTGCATGTTCTTATTGATATGCTAGCTTATGTTCTTTATGTTAGCATATGTTGATTATACTAGTTTACATTTGTATGTATTTGTATAATCATGGACCCCGAATAAGAAACACAAAAACCGGTGATCCGTCCGTCGTCTCTTCCGCGGCTAATCGACTAGAAGAGTTTGGTTGCTTGAACAACTAGTTTGTTCAAGCGATTGTTCGAGTCGTTGGCACGACGACGAATTGGTTGTGCTTAGGAAACTCATCCCATCCGGATTAGTTTTTCATTAGTGAAAATTTTAATCCGGGGACATGGGAGCCGATGAGCATTCCGAGAAATAGCATATTTCCAACAAATAGAGATGCTCGGATTGTGTAAGCCCATTCGAAAAAATCAAAATCCCAATGAGCCAAAAAATAAAATAAAAAAAAGGAGAGAGAAAAAAGAAATGAAAAAGAGAAGAAAGAAGAAAAAGAGATTATGAGGGATAAAAAACAGTTGTCGTGGGTGGAAATGGTTAGGTGCCCCTTTGATACCGAGTTAGGTTACTGGAGAAACACCTACCAATTTCTCTCAATACTGAGCACGCCTTTGAGACTTTGTGCTAGATCTAGGGAACGACCCTCCCTTTGGGCAGGTAAGTGCCTAAGAGCCAGAGACCTTAGGAAAGCTATAGGATGACAACTTAACTTACCATGGAACGAGTGCCCCCTAAGAAAATTCACTTAGCACGAGCACGAGGAGCTAACTTAGTGAATTTCTAGAACATATCTATTTTGTTTTGATTGCAAATACCACTTGATAAATCTAGTTAACATGCTAAGTATGGAACAATACCTTTTTAAAATTTCATTTCACTGAGGTTTGCTTGAGGACAAGCAAAGATTTAAGTCTAAGGGAATTGATGTGAGAAAAACATATAGGATTTTAGGAGTAGTTTTCGCTCACATCTCATTTAGTTTTATATTTGTTTCATGCATATTCTACTTTAATTTTGCATGAAATTATTGTTTTTTGGTTCGGAGATATGCTCTTTGTACTTTTATGTGCAGGATAGCATTCCATGGAGAAAACGGGCTCTTTCGAAGCAAAAAGGAGTCATTTGGTAGCTGGACACAGAGTGGGACACATCCTGGGCATGTGGCTACACACGGCCGTGTCCAGGGTTCAAAAATGGCCGCCACAGCTTTACACATGGCCTGACCATGTGTTTTCACATGGCCTTGTGGCGGCCAGGCAACTTGATGCGACCAGGGTTTTTTCTAGATTTCACGAGGATCTGGTGTGATGTCTATATAAGAAAAGCTAAGCCCAAACCTTAGGGGGGAGGCACGATGGCCAGGACGACACTCTGAAGCCCTAAAAAGCTTCGGGAACTTGCATCGGGGAGGAAGAGAGCCGCTCGAGGATCAAGTTCTGCACCACAACACCATAGGGAAGAGCTGCATTTACATTGTAATTCATATTTCTTACACGTTTATCATTATATTCATGAATTTCATAATGTTTTGTGATTCTCTTCTCGTATTCATGGAGTAGATTCTCCGATTCTAGGATTAGAGAGTAGTTTGTGTTGAGTAGAACATTGCTATTTCAAATATGTTTCCGTTCTTAAAATCATATTTGCAGTTGAATGATTGTTTAGATCTATAGCTTTGCATTTTGGTTTTCTATCTTATGTGCGTAGACGATACGAGGGGTAACAGTCCTCGTATCTAAGATTTAAGGGATATTAGGAGGAACCTAGAGGTTGGCCTCATTGCCTGCAACTATGGATAGAAGGATGCAATAGAGTCGATAATGTTTCTCATTTTCGGCTCATCGCAGGGATTGATTCGGCATCCTCGTATCATAGTGTATGATGTCCTTTCCATAAAACCCTAGCTAGAAAATCTAGATACATTCAATTGATAGCATGTTCTGCAACACACAAACGAAATCGAAGTCCTAGAATCCATCCAAATCCTCGTAGCAACCCTTCTCTTCTTCTGTGTGACACCGTACTGAGTTTGGACAGCCGATAACCTCTCATTCGTGAACCCTAGGATTACCAATCCGAACAACAACACATCCACTAGACAAACTGATACTCGAAATCTCAATCCCTGTGGGATCGATATTCTTTATTACTTGATGAGATCCATGCACTTGAGGGTGTTGAGTGCGAGCGCGTGCTTTAAGTTCTCGACGATCTCCGTCGCGAGATTTGAGGTCGCCTTTGCGTGCATCAGAGATTCTTGCTTAAGATGTCAAAGCATAAGTCTCCATGTCCAAGACGACTTGAATACCGCAAGTTGAAGGAACATTGCACTTAAGCTGCAGTAAGAACTTCATTAACATATCTATATATGTAAAGTACCATATAAAGTCTTACAGTTGGTCATTCCAATGAACTAGTTACCATAACTAGCATCCCCAATTAACTCTATACATCCCAATGTCACCAACCAGTGAAAAACAACTGCTTGGATAAACCAAAGAGTATAACTTGTGCTAGTCTAAACTGAATTGATGGCGTCCATATGCATCAATTCATTGACTAGGGATAATTCCAATACATAACAATTACACATGTAGAGATTCTCACTAATTGTGATCCAATCACAAATTCTCTCATATTGTGAATCATATTGCAGACATCCAATAAATGAGTTTAAGATCCAATCAAATACAAGAAAATATGTATACTCAAATAGTGAATATTCATTTATCAAATAAATGGTTCGACCATAAGGCAATTGCCTTAGGCCACCTCTCATATATCTCTAACACAACTGCTATTTGAATTCCAGCTTCGAGGAGAGTCAAACTTCATCCCCTTATCTTAGGGTGAGGTGGCCTTTGGTGATAGAACTTGAGCTCAATGTCTAGGGGGTTGGAAGGCTATAAAAGAAGGTGTGTTTCACACTATTTTGATCATCTCTAAGCTCTCTAAAAGCCTCCACAATATCGCTATTCTACGACGAACATACGACACCGAAGCACCGATGACACGAGCTCAATCTCCTCTATATTAGTCGTCGGTATCAGTTCATCTTGTGCTCATTTATAATTATTGCCATTCTCTTTTCTATCGAGCTTTTGTTGTAATGAGGAGAGAGAGTTTGTCTCTCTACCTCGAGTTTTTCTTGAATTTGTAACCATTGTCTCCTACCTCCAACGAGGAGGAGACGTGTTAGTGAATTGCCCTTCGTACGTGGTCTAGGATCACTAGGGCCTTAGATTAGCAGCCGGTAGGCTGTGAACCAAGTAAAAATAAATTGTGTTCATTTATTTTCCGCTGTGTATTTACTCTTACTCGTGTTTTATATCGAACGAACGAAAAGATTGTCATGCACTATTCACCCCTCTCTAGTGATCATTTTATGATCCAACATTTTGCCCATTTTTATCTAGAGTCAAGCATGACTGTGTGAGACTCTGTATGGTCTGTTTGACTTCATTTAGGTGTGATATGGTCATGTTAAGTCTGACAAGGCCATAGGAGGTTCCATAGCCTCCGTTTCGCACCCCCTTGGTCTGGTCTAATCAGATATATCCTCTCTCATCGAGAATCTCATTCTCAAACTCGTTTTGCATCTCAAGATCACCCGTAGTGCGTGTGACCCAATAGGTTCCCAGTTATGTTGGCCATTTATAATTAACTCTTTAATTATGAATAGATCATGAGTGACACCTAGCATTACATCATGACTCCCAATTGATCGAAAAGTCTAAATCGACTCCATAATGTTTTTGAACCCTTTCAACAGCTACAGTTGTTCGTGCATTTTTCCTTTCACTCATCCTATACCCACTTGGTTCAGGACATTGTATGTGTGTTCGTCTCCACTACGCTGACTATGTCACACCTAGCCCAAGTTAATTTCCTTATCCTGTGGATTTAAGTTACTCATTCATGTTCCCAAGAAGACCATCTTCTTAAAATTTTTGCTCTGGCCAGAGACTTCTGATTAACAATCCTGACAAGAGGCCTAGAGTATACATCTCCTTTATCAGGAGTGGTGAATCCTCTGTGGGCTATTCAAACACCTTCAATCACTTTGGCTTATACCCAATCATCCCGGAGTTACACCTCCTATGGAGATGGCTACGAAGAAGTCAAAGTATAAGACGCCATAATCAAGGTGACTTGAATACCTCAAGCCTAAGGAAGCTCGCACTCGAGCTGCAGTGAGATCTTCAACGACATATAGAACCATATGAAGTCTCGTAGTAGGTCACTCCAATGAACTAGTTACCATAACTAGCATCCACATGTTCACTCTCAACATCCCTATGCTTTCATTCAGTGAGTATCGAATGCTTGGATAAACCAAGGAGCGTAACATGTGCTAGTCTCACAGAATTGATGATGTCCAATCTCGTCAATCCATCGACTAGGGATAGTTTTAATACTTACATGATTACACATGATAAGATACCCACTAATTGTGATCCAATCACAATTTCTTTCATGTCATGCATCGTATTGTGGACTTCAGTACATGAGTTTAAGATCCAATCAAATACATAAATAATGTACTTAAATAGTGAATTTTATTAATAACTTCTAAGGCGATTGTCTTAGGACACCTCTCAATTACATCACTTCATCCTCCGACCTAGTCCCTTGGTTGCGTCGATCGACAGGCGGGATACTTACACCTTCTCCATTGGGGGTGCTCCTCTAGGTTGTTCCATAGTCTGAGGCTGGAAGTATGCCACCCTTCCTCGTTCACTTGCCACCACATCCTTCGCAGCCTTCTCCATCATCGCCATTAGATATCCTCGAGTTAAGGTGACAGGGTCCTCCTTAGAAGTAGAGGTCCTTGAGGGAGCTCCTTGCAATTTCTCCTTACGATTGCATCTCGACGTCTAGCTTAGAAAGTTTCTCATAGACATCACCAATTGATGCAGCTCACTTTTTTATTCCCAACTACAGGAGCGTCGAAGATGGGTGGGTTCTTTATGGTCGCAACAGTAACTTCCCTGTCAAGATTAACATGTGTCAGATGGCTGCCAACACTTCCTGGCGACTACCCTCCGAAGCTTAAGTCAGACAGGGAGATGAAGAATGACGTATGTCGTAATAAGAGATGTGTGTTCAGAGAGTTCTCTCCCTTTACCCTTTCCTCGACCTTGCCTTTATGCAACAACCTTGAGGTGATCATTTTTTCCCACGATCACCTCTAGGAAGTCTTTTGGTAAGTCGTTAGGGGATAAACTCTGTGTGAACCTCCTATGTGGTATGCCACGTAGATCATTATCATCCAAAGAGTGAGCGGTTAGGGGACAACCTCTATAGAAAATCTCCATTTGGCACCCGAGGTGTCCGAGGGAAATCATCAGGAGGAGTTGTTTAGGAGACTAGCCATTGTAGGAATGCTAGTGAGCGCTAGAGGGTGGGTGAATGGCGCGTTCTCGTTGTTTGACAGAATTCAATCGTGCTTGCTACAAAACTTGTTATGTGCAGTGGAAATAAAGATAATTAAGTAATAACAAAAATACAATCACACAATACACAAGAACACACCGATATAACATGGTTCAAAACCTTAAGGTTCCTACTCCACGGATTGAGCTCAAATGAGCTCTAGCGATGCAAATACCACCACTAATAAAAAACACTCCTCGACAACAAGTCGGAGGTGGAGAAACTTCATACAAGGATTACAAAAGTAATACAAGATAAAAACAAGAAAATACAAAGTAAATATAACAAAATAAGTAAAGAACACTTTACAAAACACTTTTGAATGCTTGCTTGTTTGATTTCTTGAACTGCACTTGAAGATCCTGATTTGCACCAGTAAATCACTCCAAATCGCCCAAGAAATCGTTGCAAAAATCATCCCCTTCGAGCTCCCTTTAAAGCTACAACTCGGGATGATTTATGCATAGCAGTCGATTGCCATAAGGCCCTAATTGAGTGCTCATGTAGTCGTTGTCTCACAACGACTTAATCCACGTCGACATTCAAGGCAACAGATACACTGACAGTCGATTGTCATTCCCAACAGTCGACTGCCAACACCCATAACCGACTGCTCAATCACTGAGTATTACGTCTGCGACCAACACCAGCGATCATTGCTCGCTATCGTCGATCGCCCAATGTTGGCGGTCATTGCGAGGCCTTTGCCAATGCTAGTCGACTCCCAAATAGTCAACTGGTCATAATCTCAATCGACTGCTTAGAGTCAACTCGGCTGCTAAGTGTCAAAACACTTGACCAGTCGACTACTACACTACAACCATGAGGTTTACCCCAAATATGATGCCCTCATACTTGCTAGACCACCCTTAGCCTAGACCTAAGCCTTCTAGTCACCTCCATCAGCCTTACGTCTATTGGATCCCTCCAAGTCATCCATGACTTGTTCATCCATACGCTAGCCTTCAGGTGATTCCATCATCTATTGTCATGCTAAGCTGGCTACACCACCAAGGCACATTTGGGCTTACGCTGCCAAGACACACGCTTGGACTTTACACTGCCAAACCACTGGACTTATGCTGCCAAGACTCGTCGCTTGGACTTTACGCCGCTAATATCTACCCATGGACTTCCAAATTGCTAAGTACCCATGACTTGGACTTTCCTTGCCAACCTATGTTGGACTTTCTAATTGCCAAGACTCAAGCTTGGACTTTTCCTTTCCAAGATCCATGCTTGGACTTTCCATGCCAACCCATGTTGGACTTTCCATCATATGGTCAACCCCAAGTCAACCATCTTGTCAAACCATTGGCAAACAACGGTCAACTCCTTTGTTAAACATCAAGGTCAAACATCAAAACATTACTCGAGTCCAACTCGAATCTGGTCAATCGTGATCTGGGTCGATTGCACCAACAATCTCCTCCTTTTTGATGTTTGATAAAAAATAAATACCTTTGAGTTAGAACACTTACTCAATCCAATCATCCCAATTGTCAAAATTGGGAATCCCCAAATTCTCCCCCTTTTTGGCATACATCAAAAAGGCACTCTCCAAGGGTGTCAATGTCTCATATCCCAATGAGATCTTACAATCTCCCCCTTAGTCCAAAAATATCTAGGATGCCTTCACTCTTCCTAGTGATAAGTCCCATATCACTAAAGAGAGGCAATCCTCACTTCTCCAAATTCTCAAATTCTCCAAACTTCTTCCCCTCATGAGGAAGAAAACATCCATCATCCCATGATGGATAACCTCCCCCTAAAGGCTTGCTCCTCCTTGACCATTGCACCAACAATGTCCTTGGAGAGTCCCTAAGCCTATAGGAACACTAAACCATCGATATTAAAGTCAAAAGTTCAAACTTAAACTTTCACACAAATTAAAATTGATACACACCCCAAACAACTCTTCTAATCCATATCTAATGGATTTTCACCCTTTATAATGTTTTCCAAAGCATATCCTAGGATTAGTAGTAGTTAGGGTAGCCTAACATAGCTGAAATATAGGCTAAACATCCTTGTTTCCCCGAAATCAACGCTGTCAGTCGACTCTGACAGTCAGCAGTCGACTGACCTTGACTCCAGTCGACTGCCAATAGGGGCAGTCGATTGATTTCTACAAATGCAGAAATTCAGTTTTAAAGATCGAAATTTAAAAAATCATAAGTAAAAGTATGTATTTTGAAAAATATTGAAAATTCATACGTACATTACTTATAACAAATACAATGGGTGAAAAATATTTGAAAAATAAATTATCCATTAAATAGTGAGTTTGACACAAAGTTCAAAACCATTGAAAAGTTGAATATTTTGGCCATACTTTGTATCAACTCTATCAATGGTGATTGCTATCAAAAGATAGACTTCACCAAGGTTTTCTAAAATGATTTTAAAATCTTATATTGAACCATGGTCTATGGGCTCAATGCACATGACTTGTACATAAGCTTTTCTCATGATTCATCCATGGTATAAGATGAGTTTGAGTTCTTCTATATGCAAAAACTATGCACCTTGAACTTAACTCATTTCCTAGCATCTCACATGTGTCTAGGGTGTATCAATACACACACATGTCAATTTGATGTGAGATGTGGATTTTGTTCATCCTAAACTAAGGTCTCATGCATTTTTCTAAGGCAACACTACTAGATTCCCTTATACATGGGACTTCAAGTCATGCCAATTGTCCTTAAATCAATTTTCATAAATCTTAAATGCATGAATGATGATTATGACATAAATGATAGCATAAATAAGAATATGTGTCAATAATCATGATGTCATGGCATATGATTAAATCTAAATAAACATGACATTAAAACTAAACCCTAAGCATGATCATGACATTTTATAAGATAAGAATAAGAATGATGTCATGACACGTTATATGACAATCAAGGCATGACAAATAAAATATAAGGCATAAGAATAGCTAAATTTTAATATTAGTTGCCATTTGTTAGGATTAATTCCATTTTGCCATATTATCACTCTTCTCCCAAGTGTGCCAAAAACCCAAAATGGCACACCAAGACTTCTAGACCTAATTTGTGCCACTTTGATCAATTTATCAAACTTAAATGATATTGGCACATTCTAAAATAATTTATGATTAAATTCTAACCACATTTATAAAGTGTCACAATACCTTGGAAATGACCTAAAGTGTCAACTTTGCTATGGTTAGGTTAACTACCCATCCATTCAAGGTTGACACAACCTAACCCATTTAGCATGAATCGATCACGCTCCTAGGAACCCAATACCTATTTGAGCTCATTGGGTTTACACGGTATTTCTTAGGAATGACCTCCCTTGATACCTTCCTAATGACCCTCCTAGGCTTAGAAGCTTTGGTCATTTGGATCTTGCCTAGGTTAACACTATGGGTGACTACCCTTGTAACCTTCTTAGTGGCTTCCCTAGGTTTCCTTGAAACCTTAGCCACTAGGCACTTGCCATGGTCAACCTTAGGGATGACTTCCCTTGTAACCTTGACTCTTCTAGACCTAGGTTGTGTTCTATAATCGAATGGAACACTATGGTAGGTCTCCTTGGGATTAGGTTTGTGACCCAAACTTTTCATGCCCTTGGATGCGCCTTGCCTCCTGGAACCTAGGTTTTGACTCCTAGATCCTAAATCTTGACCATTTGACCCTTGCATTTGATTTTGCATTTTCCTAAGGGTCTTTTCAAGTTTCTCAAGCCTTGACCTCAAGGCTTGATTCTCTAACTCTAATCTTTTCAATTTTGATTTTTCATTTATCCTTTGGGAATTACCATTTCTTCTAGGCATATGCCTACCCTTCTTATGGTTAATGCCTAAATAGTTTTCTACTTTCCTAATAGACTCTCTAGACAGAATTTTTCTAAGGTTATTAGTCCCAAATTTCTCCTTATTTCTAAATTGAGACTCTTAGCACCTAGGCAATCAAATCTATTATTTCTAGAATGCTCTTTATGAAAAATAGTAAGATTACTCCTAGCATGCTTTTGCTTATTACTTAAAGAATGTGCATTATTGAATTTTACCTTAGGGTTTGCTTTTAAAGCTTCCCCTACATGTGATGCTCCTTCTTGGGTCTTCTTTCTCCCTCTAGGGCATTGACTCCTATAATGCCCTTTTTGGTTGCATTTGAAGCACACCACATGCTCCTTGCTCTTCCTAATTGGGGCACCGACATCTTTGACCTTTGGTGCCGGTTGAGACTTCTTGACCTTCTTAGGGCACTTTCTCTTATAGTGCCCATATTTCCTACACTCAAAACAAATTATATGATTTTTTATTTTTAACTAAATTGCTTGAGTTACCTAAGTCAATTGTGGTGGAATTTCGGACTCCTTCATCTTCTCGACTGGAGGTAGATGGTTCCTCTTAAGTTTGCTCCGGTGTGGAAATTCTCTCCTCCCCCTCAATCCTAGAGGTGGAGCCTACTCCTATTTCTTCCACCTCTTCTTCCTCCTCGGATGTCGAACACTCCTCTACCTCCGATCCGGATGTTGACTCCTTCTCAACTTCCGAATCCTCACTTTCTTGTGTGGATGAGCTTGCTTCTTCAGCCTCTTCCTCTAATTTAGCCGATGATGGTTCTTGTTCCTTGGGCTCCTCTATTTCTTAAGTTGTTGAGGGTTCTTTATGATATTTTGCCAACTTGCTCCAAAAGGCCTTGGCATCTTTACAATCTTCTATCTTGATCAAAATATCATTAGAAATTAAACTAAGTAATATCCCCATTACCTTATTGTTTATATTGGAGTATCGGATTTGCTCCTCGCTCCACTTCTTCTTCTTGAGTATTTTCCCATTTTCATCCTTAGGAGCATCTAACCCTACTAAAACACTAATCCAATTGTCATAATCACACATAAGAAAATACATCATTCTACCTTTCCAATATGAAAAATCTTTTCGGTCGTAGGAAGGCGAAATGTTGATGTCGTCACCCAATTTCTCTTGAAGAACCATCTTGCCCTCTAGCGCCTTTGCTCCCTTGGATGTGAAGCCGGTGAATAGCGACTCACTCTGATACCAATTGTAGGAATGTCGGTGAGTGCTAGAGGGTGGGTGAATGGTGCGTTCTCGTCATTTGACGGAATTCAATCGTGCTTGCTACAAAACATGTTATGCACAGTAGAAATAAAGATAATAAAGCAATAACAAAAATACAAGCACACAATACACAAGAACACACCAATATAATATGGTTCGGAATCTTAGGGTTCCTACTCCACGGATTGAGCTCAAATGAGCTCTAGCGATGCAAATACCACCACTAATAAAAAACACTCCTTCTCGATAACAAGTTGGAGATGGAGAAACCTCGTACAAGGATTACAAAAGTAATACAAGATAAAAACAAGCAAATACAAAGCAAATATAACAAAAGAAGTAAAGAACACTTTACAAAACTCTTTTGAATGCTTTCTTATTTGATTGCTTGAACCGCACTTGAAGATCCTGATTTAAACTAGCAAATCGCTCCAAATCGCCCAAGAAATCACTGCTAAAATCCTCCCCTTCGAGCTCCCTTTAAAATTACAACTTGGGCTGATTTTTGCCTAGCAATCGACTGCCATAAGGCTCTAGTCAACTTCTCATGTAGTCATTGTCTCACAACAACTTAATCCATGGTGACATCCAAGCCAACGGATATCGACGATCATTGTCATTCCCCAATGATCGCCAATGCCCGTGGCCGACTACTCATCACCAACACCAACTGCATTGTCAAATCTTTGGCGATCATTTGCCGACAATCTACTAGTCATAATCTCAATCGACTACTCAGAGTCAACTTGGTTGCCAAGTGTCAAAACACTTGACCAGTCGACTGGTCCATAACCCTAGTCGACTGCTACACCTCAACCATGAGGTTTACCCCAAGTATGATGCCCTCATACTTGCTAGACCACCCTTAGCCTAGACCTAAGCCTTCTAGCCACCTCCATCAGCCTCATGCCTATTGGATCCCTCCAAGTCGTCCATGATTTGTTTATCCATACACTAGCCTTCAGGTGCTTCCATCGGCTATTATTATGCTAAGATGTTGTACACCGCCAAGGTACATTTGGGCTTACGCTACCAAGACACACACTTGGACTTTACGCCGCCAAACCATTGGACTTATACTACCAAGACTCCTGCTTGGACTTTGCACCCCCAATATCAACCCTTGGACTTCCCAATTGCCAAGTACCCATGTCTTGGACTTTCCTTGCCAACCCATGTTGGACTTTACAATTGCCAAGACTCAAGCTTGGACTTTCCATTGCCAAGACCCATGCTTGGACTTTCCATGCCAACCCATATTGGACTTTCCATCATATGGTCAACCCCAAGTCAACCATCTAGTCTACCCATAGTCAAACAAGGGTCAACTCCTTTGTCAAATATCAATGTCAAACATCAAAACACTACTCGAGTCTGGTCAATGGTGACCTGGGTCGATTGCAACAACAACCATAATAACCTACAGGGAGGAATCTATCCCGTGGTCTTCGACTTGCTTCTTTTCGAATGACCTATTCGCCCCAACTCGCATCTTCCTTAACGACCCAAGTCACTTTGCCCCGACTTGCCTCTTTCCGAACTACCCAAGTCACTTTGCCCTGACTCACACCTTCCTTGACGACCTAAGTCACTTTGCTCCCAACTCACCTCTTTCCTAACGGATCGAGTTATTTTTCCTTGACTCACCTCTTTCTTGATGGTTTGTGTGAAGCCATCATGCATGGTTGGTTCCTAGGTGATCACCCCCCCCCCCCCCAAAGGCTAGTTGGGCGGGTGTTAGGTGTAGGGGATCGTTGGAACGCTAGAGGGGGGTGAATAGCGACGTGCTCGTACGATGGAATTCGTTCGCGTTTGCTTGTATACAATCTTGTTAGTACGCAGCGGAATATAGATAATAATAACAATAACAAAATAAGACAATCACGCAAACACAAATATTTAACGTGGTTTGGAACCTTAAGGTTCCTACTCCACGGATCGAGCGCTACAAGCTCTAGTGATGCACACGCAACCACTAATCACAAATACTCCTTCTCGACAAAAGTCGGAGGCGGAGACACCTCGTACAAGTATTCTTACAATAATAAGAAATAGATACAAGCAATTACAATAACAAAATACAATGCAAGTAAAGAAAACTACTTTATAATTGCTCTTTTGAATGTTTGATATTTGGTTGCTTGAATTGCACTTGGAGACCTTGATTTGCAGTAGCAAATCGCCCCAAAAGCCTTCAAAAACCGTTGGCATTTTCCTCCTCCACGAGCTCCATTTAAAGCTTCCACCTTTGCTGGAAATTGCCGATCAGTCGACTGCTTGGGACCATCAGTCAACTGATGCCACTGTTGTCGTGAGACAACGGCTAGATCTATGTTGGAAAGATCCAACGAATCCCTCATCAGTCGACTGATTATGACCATCAGTCGACTGATAGAGCCTCCACTCGATTGCCTACCCTAGCAGTCGAGTCAGACTCTATTCTGTGCCCGAAAAACCGAGCACCAATCGACTGATCACACGATCGATCATTGCTCAACCAATCGATCGGCACTTCGCCTGAGCGTTCATTTATAACACTTCTGATCAAACCCTAGTTGACACCTCAAACATGAGGTTTTAATCTCAAACATGAGGTTTTAATCTCAAACATGAGGATTAACCCAAGTATGGTTCCCCCATACTTGATAGACCACCCGTAGCCTAGACCTAAGCCTTCTAGCCACCTCTGTCAGCCTCACGCCTCTCGGATCCCTCCAAGTCATCTATGACTTGTTCATCCATTACGCTAGCCTTCAGGTGCATCCATCAGCTATGTCATGCTAACGATGTCTACACCGCCAAGGCACATTGGACTTACGCCACCAAGACTCTGCTTGGACTTTACGCCGCCAACCATTGAACTTATGCTACCAAGACTCCCGCTTGGACTTTACGCTGCCAATATCAAACCCCTTGGACTTCTCAAATGCCAAGACTCAAGCTTGGACTTTCCTTGCCAACCCTAGGAACTCTAAACCATCAAAAATAAGGTTCAAAGTTCAAAAATGAACTCTCCACACCTTAAATTTGATATATCACCCTAACACCTCTCCTAATCCATATCCAATGGATTTTCACCCTTTATAATGCTTCCCAAAGCATATCCTAGGGTTAGAAGTGGTTAGGAATCTTTACCGTAGCTGCAATCGGGTTAAACAATCTTGTTTTTCCCAAAATCAGCATTGACAGTCGACTCTCTACCGATCAGCCACCATCATCGATCAATCACAGGCGATTGGTGATAAGCTAAATATCAGAATTTCAATTATCAGAAACAAAATTCAGAAATTATAAGTAATTATACGTATATCGAAAAATCGTGAAAATTTATACGTATATTACTTATAGGCAATACAATGGGTGAAAAATAATAGAAAAATATTTTACCCATAAAATACTGAAATTGATACAAAATTCAAAAGTGAAGAAAACTTCTAAGTTTTGGCTCACTTTGTATCAATCTCATCAATGGTGATTGCTATCAAAAGATAGACTTCACCAAGGTTTTCTAAAGTGATTTTAAAATGTTTTCAAAACCTTATTTTGGATAATATTCCTTCGGCTCAATGTACATGACTTGTACACAAGCTTTCCCAATGATCCACAATTAAATTAAGATGAGTTTTAGTTCATCTAGATGCAAAAACTATGCACCTTGAACTCAACTCATATCCTAGCATCTCACATGTATCTAGGGTGTATAAATACACATACATGTCAATGTGATGTGAGATGTGAGTTTTGTTCTCCCTAATCTAGGGTTTCATGTATTTTTCTAAGGCAACTCTACTTGATTCCCTTATAAATGGGACTCCAAGTCAGGCTATTATCCTTAAATCAATTTTAATCAATTTAAATGCATGAAATGATCATGACATAATGATAGCAATAATTAAGCATGACCAATGATCATGATGTCATGACATATGATTAAATCTAAAAACACATGACATTTAATCCTTAATCCTAAATTGATCATGACATATAAATGATAATAATAAACATGATGTCATGGCATGTTATATGGCAAACAAAGCATGACATATAAAAAGTATAGGTATAATAATACCTAAATTTGAATATTAATTGTCATTTGATATAATTAAATATATTTTTCCATATTATCACTTTTCTCTCTAGTGTGCCAAAAACCCAAAATGGCACACTGTGACCTCTAATCCAAAATTGTGTCAATTTAATTGATTTTTTATAATTCCAAAAATGTATTGGCACATCCTAAATTCTTTTAGGATCATAAGATCAAATCTATTTTCAAGGTACCCATAACCTTGAAAATTACCTAAAGTGGCACCTTTATCATGGTTGAGTTAACTACCCATCCAATCAAGGATGACACACCCTAAACCCATCTAGCGAGAATCAATCACGCTCTTAGGAACCCAAAACTTTGTTGGTGCAGTAGGCACCTAAGTCGAACCTAAGTTTTGATTATAGCAAATGATACAAAGTTAAGCTCATGTCGTTATCTCACGAGCTGAATCGAGTGTGCAGAAGATTGCTAAAGCTGGAGATGAAGGCTAGCGACACCTGAAAGAAGCCGGGTGGTCGGGCGACACTCGAGTGACTTTGGAGGGAGCCGAAGGAATCGAGTGGAAGGCCGGAAGCAAAAGCGACATGGTAAGTATCGAGGTAAGCTCGTGTGTGCGAGCGTAAGTGAGGTCGTATCCTCCTTATGGGGATGGTCTTAAGTGTAGATCCGACCAAAGACATCCCATCGATGGTCTAGGTCGAGATCGGACAGTCGAAGGCCGTCGAAATAATGTTTTCTTTGAGCTAACTTTGCCTTGTAGCTAGCATCAGTCGACTGCCAGCTTGGAGGACTCGACTGCCGTCAAACAGTCGACTGCCTGAGGTCATCATTCGACTGATGCTACCATCAGTCAACTGATGATGGCCATCAGTCGACTGATGGTCAATGATCAGCTTCGAGGAGTCAAGGCTTATCACGTCATTTCAAGGAGATTGGTGCTCAATTTTGATTGGCTAGGGTTCCTCTCGAAAAGGGTCTCAAAGGCTATAAAAGAAGGGCCAATCCTAGGGTTTCTTCATCCATTCAAAAGCTTCCAAAAGCCTCTGCCAAGCTACAACTTTTCCGACAACGAAGTGTTTTCTCTTCGACGTCTAGGTCTTAATTTCTCTCTTATTGTAACGTCGGTTTTAGCTTTTATTTTAAGTTCATTACTTTAATCTTTCGGAGCTTTTATCGTATACGAGGAGAGGGGGAGTGTCCCTCTACCTCAAGTTTTTGTTCCTTCTTGTATCGATTAACTCCTACCTCCAACGAGGAGTTCCTTTAGTGCTTTTGCCCTCTGTACATGGTCAAGGACCACTAGGGCCTTGGAGTAGTAGCCGAAGGCTACGAACCAAGTAAAAAGAATTGTCTCTTTTACTTATTGCTTATCTTTTCCGCTGTAAATTAATTATCTACTCAGATTTTAAACGAACGAACGAAAAAAGAAAGTTTTAACGCTATTCACCCCCCCCTCTAGCGTTTCAAATCGATCCAACAATTGGTATCAGAGCCGGGGGTTGCTAAGATTTGGTGAAACCACCAATCTAGCCATCTTACAATTTTTTATTTTCTTTTTAATTCTGTTTATTTCAGATTTATTTCATTTTGTTAATTTTTTCTCCCGCACTACTAATCCAAGACGTGAGTCTTGGTACCTTCTTGTGTGTTTTTGTCGTAGCTAGGTTTTTCGTCTTCGTCTCCTTGTGTCTTTTGTTCTAATGGCCCATCTCAAGGGTTTTAGCATCGTCCTGCCTCCGTTTTACAACAGAGATGACTTCCGTTATTGGAAGGGTCGGATGGAATGCTTTCTCAAAACCCAAATCGAGATGTGGATCATAATCCAAACGGGATTCACACTTCCGGCTAACGAAGTGGGTGAATCCTTGGATTATGACCAATGGACCATTGCGACAAAAAGACAAGTCGAAGCCGACGCTAAGGCAACCCAAATCCTTCAATGCGGCTTATCCAAGGAAGAGCTAAATCGCATCGGCCCCTTCATAAGCGCAAAGGACCTTTGGACAAAACTAGTGGAGCTACATGAAGGGACCGATGAAGCCAAGGTATGAAAGCGTGATCTTCTATTCAATAAACTATATAACCTAAAAATGCTGGAACACGAGTCCGCGACGCAACTCCATGCCCGTGTCCAAGACATAGTCAACAACCTACACGCAATCGGGCAAAAGGTCGAAGGTATGTCCTAAACTCTTTTCCGAGGACTACCTTGTGGGCATCCATGGTCGATGCCTACAAGGTCTCCAAGGATCTTTCTAAACTTAGGTTAGATGAACTCTTTTCTGATTTCGAACTTTATGAGCAGTCTAACTCGGAACCCGAGAAGGGTATAGCACTTTTTGCAGGTTCGAGGAAGAAAACTGCAAGCAAGCCACCCCCGAAGGAAGAAGAGGATGAGTCGGATTCGGAGGTCGACTCAGAAATGGAAGCCGAACTAGTCAACCTAGTTCGGAGGATAGTCAAGGGCTGAAAATGAGTCGTCACTCGACCCAACGAAGGCACTCAACGCTACTTGGGAAGAAGCTTCCGAGGAAGAAGACAACGATCGAGTCCTTATGGCTAAACCGGTGGAATCGGAGATGGAGTCGGAACCGGAACCTGAATCGGAAACCGAAGACGAGTCGGACTGCGAAACACTATTCAAGATAAGTCACGGATATGCATCCGGTTCAAAAGATACACTCAAGGTAAGTCGCTCTCTTATTACTACACTTTATAGTGCAATTAAGTTTTTAAATAGAAAGTTAGCTAAGTCCGAGTCCAAGGTCGAGACCCTGGTTGAGGAAGTTAAACTCCTCAAACACGAGGTCTCCCTAACCTCTTCGACTAGTCGAGTTCAAGAGAAGGACTCAACTCGGGTTGAGAAACTCGAAGTTGAGAACTCACTCTTGAAAAGTCAAGTCGAAGATCTTAGAAATATGTTGGAAAGGTTTACTTTGGGATCCAAAGAACTTGACCTCCTACTTGGATCGCAAAGGGCCGTGTACAACAAGGCCGGGCTAGGGTTTAGCTCAAACATGACCAATAAGTCGTATATGTCAATCGTAAGTCGACATAAAAAACGTGTCCAAGCATGGGTCCCTAAGACCACCTTGATTTCAAACTTAGGATCAAACCAGTACTGGATTCCCAAGGACCAAATCCACTATGTGGAGAGACCGAATCGATTCAACGGTCTAGGGGGAGCTAGTACAAAATTTGTTTGTGTTTTAACTTAGAAATTGCATTCTTAGGTTTTTATTTAGTTTGATTTTTCTTTTTAGAATGGTTAGATAGGACTATAACTCGTCAATACTTGATAACATAGTGTTAGGGCAATCTCTTGTCATGATAAGGTTTTGATGTGTGTGGCAAAGGGTTTAAGTTAGGGTGTTATGTTGATTTGATATGTGCGTTGAAGTCGTGCAGGACGTAGTAATTCGCACATGGAGCCGTGGTGAGTTTCACATCTCATGACTCGTGCCTTGAGTCGGTGAAGGATAGCTTTGCGGAAGCCGTGCGCTTGGAGCATCCGAGGGACCGCCGGACGAGGAGCTTGGAGTGAAGCCGGAGGAAGTAGACTTTAAGGCAAGAGACGCGAAGGAGCATTGCAGAGTCGTACGCCTGATGCTGCCGAGGGATGTGGCCGCGAACGAAGAGAACTTCGAAGGCGAGGGACTCCGAGGGATGAGAGTGAGCGATTGTAACCCGGGAAGGGTAGCTCTTAGGTGAAACTTGGCCATTTGGCCAAGTGTCGGATGGGTTTTCCCGACACTAGTCGGCTGCCATGTCATGGCGATGATCGCCTAAGTCGATAGTTTCGATCGTATAATACCGATTTAGTGCTTGGCGGATCGTATCGGGGTAGCGATCGTGATGTCGGCGATCGCCGAGGAATGGAGTCGACTCGGTTGATCACTGATCGGATCGAGCATCGATCGTGATGGTCGGATCGATCGGGATGTCGATCTGCTGGATGAAGTCCAACGTGGAAAGCGGCCGTTATTGGGCAACGACTACAGGACCAGTCGACTGATCGAGGGCATCAGTTGACTGCTCCTGTGTCAATGGGAAGAAACCCTCTTCCTCTATAAAAAGGAAGGGGGTAGGGCTTTGGGAGGTTAATGCTTGAGCTCTAAACTTCTCCCAAAGTGCCATACACGATTCCCTACTCTTCTACTTGTTCTAATCTCTATTCTATTGTAGAAGAGTGATCCTTGTGTAAAAGAGGTTACCTCCACCTAGCTTTGTGCAAAGGAGAGATCTAGTGGATTTGGAGGAGTGATTCACCTTGGACGAATCGGACCGTGGATTAGCGGCGTAGCCGTGAACCACGTTACACCATCGTGTTTGTATTTCTTGTCTATCTTTTGTGTTGTCTTTATTTGTATTTGTATATTCCGCTTGCGCTAACGATTGTGTAGACGAGCAAACGAACGTGAGAATTCCAACATCCATCGTAAGAGGGCTATTCACCCCCCTCTAGCCATCCAATCGATCCCCCAACAAGTGGTATCAGAGCCAAGGAAAGCTTGTCGAGGACTAACCGCCACAACAAGCAACATTCAAAATGGCTGGCTCCAACATCCACCCACCGAAGTTCGACGACGAATTCTCTTGGTGGAGAAAGCGAATGGAGGTATTCTTCGAAACCGACTTTGAAATCCTTTTAATAATGGAAAACGGTTTCGAGTTGCCTAGGAACGAAAATGGGGAGCCATTGGAGAAATCAAGGTGGAGCAAGAGGCAAAGAGAAGAATACTTGGCAAATTCAAAGGCCAAGCACCACCTATACAATGTCCTCCCCCAACAAGAAGTCAATAGGATAGGGGAATGTTCTAGTGCTAAGGAGATGTGGGAGAAGCTAGTTGAACTTCATGAAGGCACTTCGGAAGCCAAGCTAGCAAGAAGAGATCTCCTCCGCTCCCAACTATCAAATATTAAGCTTGAAAAGGGAGAAAAGGTAACTTCCCTACATTCTAGATTTAAAGAAATATTAATTGGGCTAACAAGTGTAGGAGAAAAGCTCTCCAACCGGGATATGGTAATGAAGGCCATAGATGCCTTTCCCCGGTCCTCAAGATGGAGCTCCATGGTGGATTTATTTTACATCTCCAAGAACTTGGAAGTAAGTACCTTGGAGGAGTTTTTCTCAACAATGGAGCTCCACGAAACAAGGCTTGAAGGAATACAAGAAGAGCCAAAAATTCAACCTTCAAGAGGAGTAGCTTTGATAGCGAACAAGGGAAAGAAGAAGATGGAAATCCCCTCCTCCTCCGATAATGAAGCATCCTCATCCTCTTCCATGGATAGCACCGAAGAAGCATATATGGTAAGGAGGGTAAGACGTGCTTTAAAGGGTTTTCATTTTGATAAATCTAATGATAGGAATAGAAGACCAAGGGGGAAGGTCATATGCTACAATTGCCAAGGAGAGGGGCACATAAGGGACAATTGTCCTCTCCTAAACAAGAGCAAGGAAGAGAAGAAAAAGAAAGAAGAAAAGAAGAAGAAAAAGGGGAGCAAAAAGAAAGAGGAGAAGAAGGCAAAAGAAAAGGGGAAGGCCAAAGCATTCAAGGCCAAGACATGGGATGATCCTTCTTCTTCTTCCTCATCCAATGAAGAAGAGCATGTCTACTCCAACCTAACACTAATGGCTCTTCATGACTCGGATTGCTCCTCCTCCTCCACCGAAAATGAAGAATCAAGCTCAAGTGGAGAGAGCTCAAGTGAAGGGGGAGCTTCTACATCTTCCTCATCTGAAGAAGAAGAAGAGGACATGGAAACTATGGTAACCAACCTCTCACCTAATAAAATAGTTTCTATGATTTCTAGTTTAACTAAGGATTTATTTAGAGCAAAGAAGAAAAACAAATGCATGCTTGAACAAATTAAGGAATTAGAACAAAAATTAGAAAAAGCATGCTTAAATGAAAATGAAAATATTTCTTCTTGCCATGATGAAGTATGTTCACATGATCTTTATGTGCCATTAGATGTTAGTGATGCATGCATAGAAGAAAATAGGGCCCTAAGGGAAAAGGTAGACTATTTAACCAAAGCCCTAGAAAAATTCACTATAGGCTCCAATACATTGAACATGATAATTGGGAGCCAAAGGGCAAGTTTTAATAAGAAAGGCCTAGGATACAAAGAAAAGAAAATTGAAAAGGCCTACAAATGCCTAATTGCTAGGGGACAAGATAAGAAGAAAGTAATAGCTAAATAATGGATCCCCAAGGAGTACTTAGTGAACCCATTAGGAAAGAACTTATTTTGGGTTCCAAAATCCATCCTTAAGGGTTAGAAAACCCCTAGGGTAGTCAACCATATGCAATTGACCTATATCATATTTTGGTTGACTTAGGATAACGGGACAACATTTTTAGAATAGTGTTGGGTGATGATAACGTGCCCATAAATAGACAATAATGCTTAAATCATGATGATTAATGTAATTCCTATGTATGGTTGTAATCATGATTTATGATTTTGAAATTTGGCACATTATCATAAGAAATAGGTTTAAATCATGCTTTAGGTGATACTTATTATCATGATATAATACCTAATGCATGATTATAATTTGATGAAAACATGTAGTTCATGATCATAATGTGAAATTAAATCATATATGTCTCTATGATCATGTAGATTGTTAGGGTGATACTTAACCTTGATAGAATTGCATGAATATATTGGTTAAGTATATACAAATACCCCCTAGGATGCATCTCACACTCACCATAGGCTACCTTGATTGAAAACTTAGCATGAGCGAGATGTTAGGATGATACAAATGTCCACTAATGCCTATGACATTTAGATGGTCATTTAATGTATCAAAATAGCTATAATAGACCAATCATGGGGAAGGCTTATGTTTAATTCATAGACATATTGCCCAAAGATCATGGTTGGATATTTCATATGTTTTCAAAACAATTTCTTAATCTAAAATCTATGTATTCATGTTTTGAAACAATTCAAAGCAAGACTAGGTGTTAAAATGGATACTCTTATGATCAAAAACCTAGCAGTTTTTAAAGCTTTTGGATTTTTGGCAAATACGTGGAAATATAATGATTTTTCATGAAAACCTATTTTTCACTGATAGATATACTTAAAAGAAATGTGTTCCCCAAATTTCATGATTTTTCGAATTTTTTGAAATTTTTAATGCATTTCTGAAATTCGGTCCGAAAATTAGGAAATCCTGAAAATCATGTGCGATCATCGGTATCCTGAACAGATCGTGATGGCTGTAAATCAGACTAGTTGAGGCTGAATTCAGGTTTTAGAGCAATTTTTGGTATTTTTCCTTCTATTATACTTGATGCCATGAGTTTTTAACTTAGTGTTAATCTTTTTGATGGTGTCAAAGGGGGAGAGATAATTATGTTTAAGTAAATTGTGATAGGGGGAGGGAGAAATTGTTAAAAAGTGATAGGGGGAGAAATTTAAATTGTATGGGGAGTTTCATGGATTAAGGGGGAGTTGCATGTTGCTATATCATGTTTTATGTTTACATGCTTTCTTACCTTAGAAATTTTTATCAAATGTTTTTACCTAACTTAAACGGATTGCCACACATCAAAAAGGGGGAGATTGTTAGGGCAATCTCTTGTCATGATAAGGTTTTGATGTGTGTGGCAAAGGGTTTAAGTTAGAGTGTTATGTTGATTTGATATGTGCGTTGAAGTCGTGCAGGACTTAGTAATTCGCACATGGAGCCATGGCGAGTTTCACATCTCATGACTCGTGCCTTGAGTCGGTGAAGGATAGATTTGCGGAAGCCGTGCAGTTGGAGCATCCGAGGGACCGCCGGACGAGGAGCTTGGAGTGAAGCCGGAGGAAGTAGACTTTAAGGCAAGAGACGCGAAGGAGCATTGCAGAGTCGTGCGCCTGATGCTGCCGAGGGACGTGGCCGCGAACGAAGAGAACTTCGAAGGCGAGGGACTCCGAGGGATGAGAGTGAGCGATTGTAACCCGGGAAGGGTAGCTTTTAGATGAAACTTGGCCATTTGGCCAAGTGTCGGATGAGTTTTCCCGACACCAGTCAACTGCCATGTCATGGCAGTCGACTGCTCTAAGTCGATGGTTCGATCGACTGGTATAATACCAGTTTAGTGCTTGGTAGTCATTGCGGGGTAGCGATCGGCCGATGTCAATAGCGATTAGCCGAGGAATATGATCGATCGGCCCGTAGCCGCGGGCACGCGAGAATGGAGTCGACTCGGTTGATCACTCATTGATCGAGCATCGATCGGTGATGGTCGATCGGTCGGCCCGATGTCGATCTGTTGGATGAAGTCAATGTGGAAAGCGGCCAGTTATTGGCAGCGGCTACAGGACGATCGGTGATCGAGGCATCGATCATTGCTCCTATGTCAATGGGAAGAAACCCTCTTCCTCTATAAAAAGGAAGGGGGTAGGGCTTTGGGAGGTTAATGCTTGAGCTCTAAACTTCTCCCAAAGTACCATACACGATTCTCTACTCTTCTACTTGTTCTAATCTCTATTCTATTGTAGAAGAGTGATCCTTGTGTAAAAGAGGTTACCTCCACCTAGCTTTGTGCAAAGGAGAGATCTAGTGGATTTGGAGGAGTGATTCACCTTGGACGAATCAGACCGTGGATTAGCGGCGTAGCCGTGAACCACGTTACACCATCGTGTTTGTATTGCTTGTCTATCTTTTGTGTTGTCTTTATTTGTATTTGTATATTCCGCTTGCGCTAACGATTGTGTAGATGAGCAAACGAACGTGAGAATTCCGACATCCATCGTAAGAGGGCTATTCACCCCCCTCTAGCCGACCAATAGATCCCCCAACATATAGTACCAGGACGTGGCGAGATGATAGTACGCTAGAAAAGTGGAGTCTTGTGTATTCGGGCTAGATAAGGCATATCTAGTTCAGTGCACTTGACCGAGCGGAACTAGCTGAAGCTACCTCGCCGTATCCTAGACTAGTTAGACCAGGAAGTGGTCTTAGGTCAGTCAAGTCTCTATTTTCTTTAAAATGGCTTTGTCTAAGGAAGTGGTCATTTTTCCGATCAAAGAAGGCATCTTTGCCTCGCCACGACCTGGAAGCCATGATCTTGAAAAGGTGACTTGATGAGCCTAAGGTCAAATCCGAATCTAACGCAAGGTTGACAAGTGTTTAAGTCATTAAATTTAATTCAACTAAAATTGGAAGTCATCTCACAAGAACATATAGGATTAACATGTTTGATCATGTAGACATGGGTGAGATGATTTAGGTTAATAATTTTCAACCAATTTTTAATAAATCCAATATCCGATCCAACTACCTTGCATGTAGGATCAATGGATGTTGGACAGTGGTTGCTCCCGACACATGATCGGGGATCAACTCAAGTTTTCGAAGCTTCGATTCAAACGACAAGGATCGATAGCCTTCGGAAATAACGACAAGCTCAAAATCATCAGATCAGGTGATATTGAGCTTAACTCAAATTTTTTCATTCAAAACGTTTTATTAGTAGAAAATTTTCAATATAATCTTCTCAGTGTAAGCCAATTGTGTGATAATAACTATAAGGTCATATTTCTAGAAAATGAATGCGTAATTAATACAAACGAAACCTCTAAAACAATTCTTAAAGGGACTAGAAATAACAACATTTACACTATCAACTTAATTAACTCCTCAACTAAGTGTCTTATGACACGGCAAGAGGAATCATGGTTGTGGCACCGACGACTCGGTCACTCACACCCAAGACTCATCCACAAGATGAGTCAGAGTGATTTAGTCAGAGGTTTGCCTAACCTCAACAACTTGGATAATAAAATATGTATTGCTTGTCAACAAGGTAAACAATCTAGGACACAACATCAACTAACTAGTCAAGAATGAACAAAAAGTGTGCTTGAGCTCCTACACATGGATCTATTTGATTCACATGGGGCTAAGTCACTTAACGGAAGTAAATTCTGTTTAGTCATTATTGATGACTACTCTAGATTTACTTGGGTTAAGTTCATCAAACACAAAAGTGATACCCTAGATCAATTAATAAACCTATTTAAGTTAATAGAAAATCAACAAAGCATTAAAATCAAAAGACTTAGGACTGATCATGGTGGTGACTTCGAAAACCATAGGTTTACAGAATTCTGTAACCTAAATGGATACCACCATGAGTTCTCTTGCCCTAGAACTCCACAACAAAATGGCCTAGTAGAATGCAAAAATAGAACCCTACAAGAAGCCGCTAGGACAATGCTTAATGAGTATAACCTACCCGATAGGTTTTGGGCCGAAGTCGTGAGTACGACATGCTATGTCCAGAATAGGATCCTTATGGTAAAGAGGCACCTTAAGACCTCATACGAGATTTATCACGATAAAATACCTAATATCAAGTACTTTAGGGTATTTGGGTGCAAGGTACATATCCTAAACACTAAAGATCACCTAGGGAAATTTACATCCAAAACTACGACCGGAATCTTTCTAGGATACTCGACTACAAGTAGAGCTTATAGAGTATATAACCATGACACCCTTAGAGTCGAGGAAACTATCAATGTAGTATTCGATGAAGGACACGAACCTACAAAACCCCCGGCAACCCCAATTCATACTAGACCTAACTCTGATCCGGAGATAAGGTCTAGTGTTAATCCTAACCTAAGTCAACCAAGTCACTCTATCGACCAAGTGATAGATGACTCCAACCAAACTAGAACTCAAACGAGTCATCCTATGGATCAAGTTGTAGACTCAAACCCAAATCCAACTAGGACTCAAACGAATCATCCTATCGACCAAGTGATAGGTGATCCAAGTCTAGGAGTTCGAACTAGAGCCTCATACAGAAACCTTAGTCAAATATCTTTGATTTCTAAAATTGAACCCAAAACTATTGACCAAGCTCTTCTTGATCCCGATTGGATTATTGCAATGCAAGAAGAGTTGGCTCAATTCACTAGGAACGAAGTATGGGAATTAGTACCACCACCTAAAGATAAAACAATCATTAGAACAAGGTGGGTGTTTAGAAATAAAATTGATGATAAAGGTGAAGTAGTTAGAAATAAAGCTAGACTAGTTGCTAAAGGGTTTAGTCAAGTCAAAGGTTTAGATTACGACGAGACCTATGCCCCATTAGCTAGATTAGAGTCCATTCGAATGCTATTAGCATATGCAGCACATCGAGGATTTAAATTGTTTCAAATGGATGTGAAATCTGCATTCTTAAATGGATACATTAAAGAAGAAGTTTACGTTAGTCAACCCCCCGGTTTCGAATGTTTAGACAAACCCGATCATGTCCTTAGATTAAAGAAAGCGCTTTATGGACTTAAACAAGCTTTGCGAGCTTGGTACGAGAGACTTTCGATTTATCTTAAGTCCAAAGGCTTTAACCAAGGTGTAGTTGACCCAACCCTTTTCGTAAAAACCTTAGGTAAAGACATATTCATAGCCCAAATCTACGTAGATGATATTATTTTCGGAACCACCAACTCAATCATACTAAATGAGTTTATTTCACTTATGGAAAGTGAATTTGAAATGAATTTAGTAGGCGAATTAAGTTTCTTCTTAGGATTACAAATTAAACAAACTAAAGATGGAATATACCTACATCAACGCAAATATACTAGGGAATTAATTAAACGCTTTGGAATGCAAGACGCTAAAATTATTAATACCCCAATGGCAACTAATGTTAATATAGAAAAAGTAATTGGAAACCAAATTGATTTAAAATACTATAGGAGCATAATAGGGAGTCTCCTTTACTTAACTGCAAGCCGACCTGATATCTTATTTGCAGTGAGTATGTGTGCAAGGTTTCAAACCTGTGCCAAGGAGTCTCACCTAACTCTAGTCAAGCGTATCCTTAGATATCTAAAGGGTACACTTAATGTCGGTATTTGGTATCCTAGATCTACCGAGTTCGAACTAACTGACTACTCCGATTCGGACTATGCCGGTAGTAAGCTCGATAGAAAGAGCACGAGTGGTTGTTGTCAACTTCTCGGCTCGAGTCTAGTGAGTTGGTGCAGTAGGAAGCAACACTGTGTTTCCTTATCTACCACCGAAGCCGAATACATCGCGATGGGTGAGTGTGTCACTCAACTTCTTTTGATGAAGCACACTCTCCGCGACTTTAAGTTAGACTTTACAAATACTAAACTTCACGTAGATAACATTAGTTCAATTAATCTTACTAAGAATCCGATATGTCACTCTAGGACCAAATATATAGAAGTCAAACACCATTTCATTCGAGAACATGTGGCCAACGAAGCCATACAACTCGAATACGTCGAATCAAAGTCTAACTTAGCAGACCTATTTACTAAACCCCTACCCAAAGCCGAATTTAGTCTATTAAGACGAAGATTGGGCATGTGCATAATAGAATAGGAACTTGCAAATTATATGTTCTCACTACTATTTCTTTAATTTCATTTTTATGGAACTAGCATAGGACATACCTTAGATATCATGCACCTATAGATTTAAGGAGCCAATACATCTCACAACACATAGGACTAATGTGTTTGTGTACTTAGCCACGTAGATGGGCGTGAGATGTTAGGACCTTACTCCTGGTTCCAGATGTAGAGCTAGTGCATCGCCATGAACCACGGAGTATAATCATACATACTAACTGACTCTGACCAAGACTGGTTGATCTTTTATATCAATCAAGCCAAATATGAGTCGAACATTTTATAGATGAACTTATTTTCAGTATATTATTTTCAAAATAATGTGGAACATGCTTGGACTTTAAATTCAACACTTATTTTTGTTTTCCACACACACTCTCACTCTTTTCGATATATGGCAAAAGGGGGAGAAAAAGGCCAAAGTTAAGGGGTCAAATTTTTTAACTCTTACTTTATATTTAAACCAAAAGTTAACTTTAAGTTTTGAAAACTTATTAAAGGCCAAGTTAAGAAAATTCTTGACTTAAACTTATTTGTGTTGGGTTTCCGGCACCGCGGCTTGTGTGTGTTCGATCATTTTTTGTAAACATGAGCACAGCGGAAGCAATTTAAAATAATAAATCTATATTTATTACAACACACACAACACACGCATGCATATTACAACAAGTGTAGACATAATCGTAAATTAAAATTTGCAATAAAAGAAAATTATCTACGTTATACCTTTCGTATGACGTGTAGCGGGAACGGCATCAACCGGAACGATCCTCGTAAGAATCGTCTCTATCCGTATCCACGCCGAGCTCCTCGGGATGACTTCGCTAAGCCACGAGCTTTGTCTTCGTACGGGTTACTAGCCTCGTGTTGAAGACAACGTGATCGAGAGATGATCACGATCCGAATCCAAATTCGGATCCAAAACCGAGTCCTCAAAACTCGATTCTCCGGAGAGGTATTCGTCAACCGTTTGATGAATCCTTCGTCCTCCTCCTCAGAGGATTACCGGAGATCAAATCCCCGGTAAGTTAGCCGCTGTCGGAGCACTAACTGTCGTCCAAACGATGCTCCGACAACAAAGAAACAAGCTGTCCAGAAAAACTGGACAGCTTTTGGTGGAGGAATAGAGGCCGGCCAAAGGAGATGTGGAGCTCACCTTATCACCGAACCCACAAGAGATCACCTGAGGGTCGCCGGAGCATCGCCGGCTGAAGCTTGGATGCCGGCGGCAAGGAGGTGGCAGCAGCTCCATGAAGTTGGCGGCAACACCATGTTGGGCGGCAACAACAAAAGGAGGCTAGGGTTGGGCGGCCAAAACTTCATTAGGGTTTTTGGGTTAGGGTTTAACCCCTATTTTATAGAGAACTAATTCTCTTAATGGTTAATGGATCTTATCCATAAAGTATGTTAACCCGCTCCATTAAGATAAGTTAAAATAAACCAAACCATGATGGTTTATTTTAAGTTAAAACGAACCGAACCAACTTTTGGTTCATTCGTTTAAAATAAACCAAACCCTTTGGTTTATTCTCATCCATTGGATTAGAACCAAACCATTTTGGTTCATCCATTACGTCTTCATAAGACGCGGCCCATCCACGCTTCCATTGCGACTGAAACGATTTCATGCTCGCTTTATGTTTGGTCCAACCAAACATAGTTTCTCTCGGTCTGAGAATCTCATTCTCAAGCTCGTTTTAAATCCTTTGGATTACACTCGTTGTGCGTGTGACCAAATAGGTTCTCGGTTTATGTTGGCCGTCTATAATTAACCATTAATTATAGAACGATCATGAGTGGCACCTAGTAGTACATCATGATCCCCAATTAACCGAAAAGATCAACGGTTGATCCAGAACTATTTCTGAAACCCTTCAGTAGCTCGAATGAATCATGCCCCATTCCCTTCACTCATCTTATACCCACTTGGTTCAGGACATGGTCTATTGTGTCAGTCCCCACTAGGCTGACTACGTCACACCTAGCCCAAGTATCATTTCCTCGTCCTACGGATTCTAGTTACTCCACATGTATCGAAGAGTACCTTACTCTAAACATGTAATGCTTTGGCCAATGACTTTAGTAACAATCCGACGAGAGGCCATGGGTATACATCTCCTCGCAAGGAGTGGTGAATCCTTTATAGGCTATTCAAACACCTTCGATCACTTCGACTTATACCCAATCATCCTGGGTCCACATCTCCTTAGAGATGTTTGCTTAAGATGTCAAAGCATAAGTCTCCATGATCAAGATGACTTGAATACCGCAAGTCAAAGGAACATCGCACTTAAGCCACAGTAAGAACTTCATTGACATATCTATATATGCAGAGAACCATATGAAGTCTTACGGTTGGTCACTCCAATGAACTAGTTACCATAACTAGCATCCACGATTAACTCCGGACATCACTATGTCTCCAGCCAGTGAGAATCAGCTGCTTGGATACACCAAGGAGTATACCTCGTGCTAGTCTCGACAGAATTGATGGTGTCCAGATCCATCAATTCATCGACTAGGGATAATTCCGATACATCACAATTACACATGTAGAGATACTCACTAGTTGTGATCCAATCACAAATTCTCTCATGCTGTGAATCACATCGTGGACATTCAGTAAATGAGTTTAAGATCCAATCAAATACATGAAACATGTATACTCAAATAGTGAATCTTCATTTATCATATAAATGGTTCATACATAAGGCGATTGTCTTAGGACATTTCTCATATATTACTAACAATTTGTGCCATCAACGTTTTACCTATTTTAAACATTATGCCCTTAATGTTTTACTTAAGGAGGAGAAAGGGCCAAGTTAAGAAGAACTCTTAACTTAAACGTCTTACTAAGGCCAACCTTAAGTAATGTTAATTAATTAAAGCAACCCTCAAGGGGAGGATTAAGGTCTTTCTTCAAGACTCACCCTCGGTCAAGGGGGAGGTTTCCTCAAGGGGGAGTACTTGAAGAAAATCCTTACTACTCCAACTTAATCTTCTTTATTTTTTGTTTGTTTCTAATGCACATTATTCTTCATGCTTGCTATTTACTTAACTTTGTATGTGGGTTTGCTATAAATCAAAAAGGGGGAGATTGTTGGTGCCATAAATCGAGTGTGCAGAAGATTGCTAAAGCTGGAGCTGAAGGCTAGCGACACCTGGAGGAAGTCGGGTAGTCGGGCGACACTCGAGTGACTTCGGAGGGAGCCGAAGGAATCAAATGGAAGGCCGGAAGCAAAAGCGACATGGTAGGTATCGAAGTAAGCTCGTGTGTGCGAGCGTAAGTGAGGTCGTATCCTCCTTACGGGGATGGTCTTAAGCGTAGATCCGACCAAAGACATCCCATCAATGGTCTAGGTCGAGATCGGACGGTCAAAGGCCGTCGAAATAATGTTTTCTTTGAGCTAACTTTGCCTTGTAGCTAGCATCAGTGGACTGCCAGCTTGGAGGACTCGACTGCCGTCAAACACCAACCGGGTCATCATTTGATTGATCTTTGCCATCGATCGGTGATGATGGCCATCGATCGTGATGATGGCCATCGATCGGTGATGGTCAATGATCGACCGAGTCGAGGTTATCACCCCATTTCAAGGAGATTGGTGCTCAATTTTGATTGGCTAGGGTTTCTCTCGAAAAGGGGCTCAAAGGCTATAAAAGGAGGGTCAATCCTAGGCTTTCTTCATCCATTCAAAAGCTTCCAAAATCCTCTGCCAAGCTACAACTTTTCCGACAACGAAGTGCTTTCTCTCCGACGTCTAGGTCTTAATTTCTATCTTATTGTAACGTCAGTTTTAGCTTTTATTTTAAGTTCATTACTTTAATCTTTCGGAGCTTTTATTGTATATGAGGAGAGGGGGAGTGTCCCTCTACCTCAAGTTTTTGTTCCTTCTTGTATCGATTTACTCCTACCTCCAACGAGGAGGAGTTCCTTTAGTGCTTTTGCCCTCCGTATGTGGTCAAGGACCACTAGGGCCTTGGAGTAGTAGCCGAAGGCTACGAACCAAGTAAAAAGAATTGTCTCTTTTACTTATTGCTTATCTTTTCCGCTGCAAATTAATTATCTACTCGGATTTTAAACGAACAAAAGAAAAAAGAAAGTTTTAACGCTATTCACCCCCCTCTAGCGTTTCAAATCGATCCAACAAATTTATTTGAGCTCCTAGGGTTAATTAGGTATTCTTTAGGGATAACCTCCCTAGATACCTTCCTAATGACCCTCCTAGGCTTGGTAGCCTTGGTCATTTTGGTCTTGCCTAGGTTAACCTTAGGGATTTCCTCCCTAATAACCTTCTTAGTGGCCACCCTAGGTTTCCTTGAAACTCTAGCCACTAGGCACAAACCTTGGTCAACTCTAGAGATGACTTCCCTATTGACCTTGATCTTCCTAGACCTAGTTTGTATTCCATAATCAAATGGAACACTATGATAAGTCATCTTAGGCTTAGGTTTGTGACCCAAACCTTTCATGCCCTTGGTTGACTTTTGTTTCTTAGGTCCTAGGTGTTAAATTTGAGATCTAGACCCTTGACTTTGACCATTTGACCCTTGAAATTGTTTTTGCATCTTTGAGGGTCTTTTCTAATTTCTCAAGCCTTGACCTCAAGGCTTGATTTTCTAATTCTAATTGCCCAATTTTTTAATTTTGATTTGGTCTTTGGGCATGGGACTTCCTAGGCATATGTCTAGTCCATTTAGGATTAAGACCTAGGTATTCTCCTATTTTCTTGATAGATTCCCTAGGTAAAATATTTTTAGGGACATTAGTCCCAAATTTCTCCTTATTACCAAAATTGACACTTTTAGCACCTAAACACAAATATTTATCTCTAGCATGCTTTTCATGATGAATTGCAAGAGAATTAAAATTCCTAGCATGCTTTTGCTTATTATTTAAAGAAAAAGCATTATTTAAATGATATACCTTAGGGTTTTCCTTAGCTCCCCCTACATGTGATACTCCATTTTGAGCCTTTTTCTCCCCCTTTGGGCATTGATTCTGGTAGTGTCCTGGTTGCCGACATTTGAAGCAAATCACTTGCTCGTTGCTTTTGGTTGTTGGGGGACCGACATCCTTAACTTTTGATGTTGGTGGAGCTTTTCTTACTCTCTTTGGGCATTTTCTCTTGTAATGCCCACTTTCCCTACACTCAAAGCAAATTATATGATTTTTATTTAAACCTAAATTGCTTGAGTTACCTAGGGTATTTGTGGTGATGATCGGAGTGGGTTCCTCATTCCTCCCGAAGGTTGAGGCTTCTTCTTGATTTTGCTCCGGCTCCGGTGTGGATGGTCTCTCCTCCCCCTCAATCCTTGAAGTGGAGGCTTCTTCCACTTCTTCTACCGATCCGGAAATTGATTCCCCATCAACTTCCGAATCCTCAAGCTCTTTAGATGATGATGTACTTGCTTGAGCTTGAGAGGGTGAGCACTCTTCTTCTTCTTCTTCTTCTTCTTCTTCTTCTTCTTTGATTGATGATGAATTTTCATGAAGCTTGGCCAAATCGCTCCATAGCTCCTTGGCATCCATGCACTCACCTAGGCTACACAAGAAATCATTAGGAATTAAATTAAAAATGAAATTGATTACCTTCTTATTTTTCTCAAATCTTTGGAGTTGATCTTCACTCCATTTCTTCTTCTTGAGGAAGCCACCCTTTGGTCCTTTTGGATATTCGAATCCTTCCATCAAAACGGACCACTCCTCAAGGTCTCTCATCATCAAAAAGTTTTCAATTATCGTCTTCCAAGAATTGAAACCTTCTCGTCCATAGAAGCCATAGGGAATTGGGGTATTGATATCCCATCCCAATTGTTCTTCCAACTCCATCTTCACCCCCTAGCGTGCTCTCTCAGTTGTTAAACTTTGAAGAGAGGCCTCACTCTGATACCACTTGTAGGGGATCGTTGGAACGCTAGAGGGGGGGGGGGGGTAAATAGCGACGTGCTCGTACGATGGAATTCGTTCGCGTTTGCTTGTCTACAATCTTGTTAGTACGCAGTGGAATATAGATAAAAATAACAATAACGAAACAAGACAATCACGCAAACACAAATATTTAACATGGTTCGGCCTCAAGGTTCCTACTCCACGGATCAAGCTCTACAAGCTCTAGTGATGCACACGCAACCACTAATCATAAATACTCCTTCTCGACGCAAGTCGGAGGCGTAGAAACCTCGTACAAGTATTCTTACAACAATAAGAAATAGATACAAGCAATTACAATAACAAAATACAATGCAAGTAAAGAAAACTACTTTACAATTGCTCTTTTGAATGCTTGATCTTTGGTTGCTTGAATTGCACTTGGAGACCCTGATTTGCAGCAGCAAATCGCCCCAAAAGCCTTCAAAAACCATTGGTGTTTTCCTCCTCCATGAGCTCCATTTAAAGCTTCAAATTGTGCTGGAAATCGCCAATCAGTCGACTACTCGAGACCATCAGTCGACTGATGCCACTGTTGTCGTGAGACAACAACTAGATTCATGCTAGAAAGATCCAATGGATCCCTCATCAGTCGACTGATTATGACCATCGATCGATAGAGCCTCCACTGATCGCCTACCTCGCACGGTTGTTAGACTCTCCGTTACGTGCACGAAAACCGAGCACCGATCGATCACACGATCAATCGATCGCCGCCAATCAATCGAGCCCTCCTCCTGGCGTTAATCGCTATGACACTTCCCGTAGTCAAACCCTAGTTATCTTACACCAGTCGACTGGCACACCTCAAACATGAGGTTTTAACCTCAAACATGAGGTTTAACCCAAGTATGGTTCCCTCATACTTGCTAGACCACCCATAGCCTAGACCTAAACCTTCTAACCACCTCCGTCAGCCTCACGCCTCTCGGATCCCTCCAAGTCATCCATGACTTGTTCATCCATTGCACTAGACTTCAGGTGCTTCCATCGGTTATGTCATGCTAATGGTGTCTACACCGCCAAGGCACATTAGACTTACGCCGCCAAGACTCCGCTTGGACTTTACGCCGCCAACCATTGGACTTATGCTGCCAAGACTCCTACTTGGACTTTACGCTGCCAATATCAAACCCCTTGGACTTCTCAAATGCCAAGACTCAAACTTGGACTTTCCTTGTCAACCCATGTTGGACTTTCCATTGCCAAGACCCATGCTTGGACTTTCCCAAATGTCAAGTGTCCCACTTGGACTTTCCATGCCAAGTACCCAAGACTTGGACTTTCCCATGACAATCACATTGTCATATGTTTTTTTCGAACATCAAAACATCTCTCGAGTCAAGCTCGAGTCCTGGTCAATCATGACCTGGGTCAATTATACCAATAATAGGATACTTTGAATTCCTTTTACTCGACAGTCTCCACTTCTTAAGTGCACTAGTATTTGATCCGTCGTATTTTGGATAAGGTCTTGCCTTTCTCCGACTTCCTCACCCCTAGTTCCTATCTAAGGGCCTCATACATTTGGCCTTTTCGTTAGCCCTAAGTCCAAGTGGATCTCTTACTCCAAGGTCTCACCCATTTACCTATTTTCAATTGTATCACATGCAATAGGTAATTATATAAACTTTAACTAAATATGTGTTGGTGCAATCGACCCAGGTCATGATTGACCAGACTCGAGTTTGACTTGAGTAGTATTTTGATATTTGACATTGATGTTTGATAGTGTATTGGGGAGATTGTTGATGCAATCGACCCAGGTCATGATTGATGTTTGATGATGGTTTGACCATTGTCATGGGAGAAGTCCAAGTCTTGTGTGCTTGGCATAGAAAGTCCAACATGGGTTGGCATCCAAGCATGGGTCTTAGCAAGGGAAAGTCCAAGCTTGAGTCTTAGAAGTGAAAGTCCAATTCATGGGTACTTGAAAATTGAGAAGTCCAAGGGGAATATTGGCAGCGTAAAGTCCAAGGGTGGAGTCTTTGCAACATAAGTCCAATGGTTGGTAGCATAAGTCCAAGCGGAGTCTTGGCAGCGTAAGCCCAATGTGTCTTAGAGGTGTAGACCACATTAGCATGACGATAGCTAATGGAAGCACCTGAAGGCTAGCATATGGATGAACAAGTCATGAATGACTTAGAGGGATCCGATAGGCGTGAGGATGATGAAGATTGCTAGAAGGCTTAGGTCTAGGCTAAGGGTGGTCTAGCAAGTATTGTTAGTAATATATGAGAGATGTCCTAAGGCAATCACCTTATGTATGAACCATTTATATGATAAATAAAGATTCACTATTTGAGTATACATGGTTTCATGTATTTGATTGGATCTTAAACTCATTTACTGAATGTCTGCGATACGACTCACAGCATGAGAGAATTTGTGATTGGATCACAACTAGTGAGTATCTCTACATGTGTAATTGTGATGTATCGGAATTATCCCTAGTCGATGAATTGATGGATTTGGACACCATCAATTCTGTCGAGACTAGCACGAGGTATACTCCTTGGTGTATCCAAGCAGCTGATTCTCACTGGCTGGAGACATTGTGATGTCCGGAGTTAATCGTGGATGATAGTTATGGTAACTAGTTTATTGGAGTGACCAGCCGTAAGACTTCATATGGTTCTCTGCATATATAGATATGTCAATGAAGTTCTTACTATAGCTTAAGTGCGATGTTCCTTTGACTTGTGGTATTCAAGTCATCTTGATTATAAAGACTTATGCTTTGACATCTTAAGCAAGCATCTCTGTGGAGATGTGGACCCGGGATGATTGGGTATAAGTCGAAGTGATCGAAGGTGTTTGAATAGCCTATAAAGGATTCACCACTCCTTGCGAGGAGATGTATACCCATGGCCTCTCGTCGGATTGTTACTAAAGTCTTTGGCCAAAGCATTACATGTTTAGAGTAAGGTACTCTTCGATACATGTGCAGTAACTAGAATCCGTAGGACGAGGAAATGATACTTGGGCTAGGTGTGACATAGTCAGCCTAGTGGGGACTGACACTATAGACCATGTCCTAAACCAAGTGGGTATAAGATGAGTGAAGGGAATGGGGCACGATTCATTCGAGCTGCTGAAGGGTTTCAGAAATAGTTCTGGATCAACCGTTGATCTTTTTGGTTAATTGAGGATCATGATGCACTACTAGGTGCCACTCATGATCGTTCTATAATTAATGGTTAATTATAGACGACCAACATAAACCGAGAACCTATTTGGTCACACGCACAATGAGCGTAATCCGAAGGATTTAAAACGAGCTTGAGAATGGGATTCTCAGACCGAGAGAAACTAGGTTTGGTTGGACCAAACGTGGAGCGAGCATGAAATCGTTTCAGTCGCAATGGAAGCGTGGATGGGTTGTGTCTTGTGAAGACATAATGGATGAACCAAAATGGTTTGGTTCTAATCCAATGGAGGAGAATAAACCAAAGGGTTTGGTTTATTTTAAACGAATGAACCAAAGTTGGTTCGGTTCATTTTAACTTAAAATAAACCATCATGGTTTGGTTTATTTTAACTTATATTAATGGAGCGAGTTAACGGGCCTTATGGTTATGATCCGATAACCATTAAGAGAATTAGTTCTCTATAAAAGAGGGATTAAGGGTTTGTTAAGCCCTAATCAATCCAAAAACCCTAACCTAGAGTTGCCGCCCACATCTCCCCTTTGAAGAAGTCGGCGCCAACCCTAGTGCCGCCGCCCCTTCTCCTCCAACCGGCGACCAGCTGCTGCCGTCTTCTCCACTTGCCAGCGTCGAGCTACTGCCGGAGGAGCTCCGAGGATCTCCCTTGGGTTCGGTAATAAGGTGAGCTTCCACCTTTCCTTTGGCCGGCCCCTACTCCTCCACCAAAAGCTGTCCAGTTTTCTGGACAGCTTGTTTCCCTCTCGTTGGAGCCTCGTTTGGACGACGTTTGGAGCTTCGACAGTGGTAGCCTTGCCAGGGATTCGATCTCCGGTAATCCTCATAGGTGGAGGACGAAGGATTCGTCAAACGGTTGACGAATACCTCTTCGGAGAAGCGAGTTTTGAGGACTCGTCTTTGGATCCGAATTTGGATTCGGATCGTGATCTTCTCTCGATCACATCATCCTCAACACGAGGCTAGTAATCCGTACGAAGATGAGGCTCGTGACTTAGTGAAGTCATCCCGAAGATACTCGGCGTGGACACGGATAGAGACGATTCTAGTGAGGATCGTTCCGGTTGATGCCGTTCCCGCTACACGTGATACGTAAGATATACGTAGTTTAATTTCCTTTTATTGCAAAATTTAAATTTACGGTTATGTCTACACATGTTGTACTATGCATGCGTGTGATGTGTGTGTTGTAATAAATTAGATTTATTATTTTTATTCCTTCCATTGTGCACATGTTTACGAAACATGTTCGAACACACACTCGCCGCGGTGCCGGAAACCCAACAGTGGTATCAGAGCCCAGGTTGTGTTTCGACATAATCATAAAATTGTTTTGCGATAGTCATAATGATATTTCTAGAAATTTTCTACTTTTGGAACGTTAGAAGTATTTATGAAAATTTTTCAATTTTGGAAAGTGTAGAAGTATTTATGGAAATCTTCCACTTTTGGAAAGTTGGAAGTATTTATGGAAATTGATATTTTCCATAAATAAAATATTTGATTAGATTTGGAAATTTGTTTCCTAATTTAATCATGATTTGATTTGGGAAATCAAATCTTAAAATATTTTATTTACATAAGTAGTTTTGATGATTTAGGAAATTGGTTTCCTAAATTGACTTTCCTTAATCAACTATTTCCACAAATAAAATATGTGATTAGATTTGGAAATTTGTTTCCTAATTTAATCATGATTTGATTTGGAAAATCAAATCTTAAACATATTTTATTTCCATAAATAGTTATAACATATAAGGAAATATTGTACATGACATAATTGTATGTCTTGTAATTGCATTAGATGCATATCATTATGCCATGCGTGTCATGACATGTAGATGTATGTCATGTATGTCATGCCATGTAGATAATAGTTATTTGCATGCAAAGAGGATGAGACATAAAAATCCCAACTCAATATTAAAGCCTACACCTTCCATTAATATGGTTAGAACCAGAGTTCCGTTTCTTGTTCGGGTTGTTGGACTCTCTCCAAGCCCGGCTCGAACCCGAACATGTTCAAACCATGGAATAGTTTAATACTAATATGGTAAGAGTCAGAGGTCAATCGTTAGCTTTGGTTGTTGGACTCTCTCCAAGCCGAGCTAATTGGTTGAATTCGCTTTAACCTGGAGCATCGGCTTGTTGGACTCTCTCCAAGGTCGATGTAAAAGGAGGTGAAGTTGGGTGCTATGCATATGATGCATACTTGTTAATGTGTTAACAACCCAATGTATGTGTGAACATTCAATTAGTTGATAGCATATTGTGATAGTTGCATATACGTGATATGCAATCGATATAGTTGATATCTACCATCGTTGTTATGAATGACTTGTTGGACTCTCTCCAAGGTTGTTCATATCTATGATGGATATCAGCCCATTCGGAGATGGACCTATGATCTCCCGAAGTGATTTTGGGGTTTTTGAAATTCAAAAAATGAATGAGATTTATAAATGTATATTGATGCATTTTAAAATCATTTTCTCATATATGCTCGTTTTGTATTTCTAGGTCAATCGATTGATCATGACGTCTTTGAATTTGCACACTATTTTGGATTCAAACAAACTGACTGGGCCTAACTTCCTGGACTGGCTTAGAAACCTGAGAATTGTTCTCAAGGCGGAAAAGCTAGCATATGTCCTTGAAGAGCCTCTTCCCAACCGTCCTAACGACGATGCAACTCCAGACAAAATGTTGGTCTATCAGAAGCATGTGGTAGATTCTGAGCTGGTGAGTTGCATCATGCTAGCGGCGATGGTACCTGAGCTGCAAAAGCAGCATGAGCATATGGATGCTAATACCATGGTCTTCCATCTTCATGAGTTGTTTGATGAGCAAGTGAGATCCGAAAGGTTCGAAGTCTCCAGGCTCCTCTTCACCATGAAGATGCAAGAAGGTTCGTCTGTAGTGCAGTTTGTGCTAAAGATGAACGGGTACATCGAGCGGCTAGCCACCCTCGGGTTTGTGATGGATCATGAATTAAGTATTGACTTAATTCTACATTGTTTGCCCAAGAGTTTCTCACAATTTGTGATGAACTATCGGATGAACAAATTAGAATCCACTATTCCTGAGCTCCTCAATATGCTAAAGACTGTGGAGCCTTCTGTGAAGCATGAGGAGAAGGCGGTTCTGTTAGTTGATTCCTCAAAGAAAGGTTCTAAGAGGAAGGCAAAAGAACAGAAGAAAGGGAAGAACAAGAAGGCAAAGAAGGCAGAACCAACATAAAAGGGCACTTGCCATCACTGTGGCAAGGAAGGCCACTGGCGAAGAAACTACAAGATTTATCTTGAGTCCATGAAGAAGAAGAAGGCATCTGATGCCCCATCCTCTTCAGGTATCTTCGTTATTGATTGTCATTCTATTTCCTTAGACACTTGGGTATTGGATACTGGGTGTGGCTCACATATATGTAATGACATACAGGGGCTAAGGAATAGAAGATGACTCGTCAGAAGGGAGTCAAATTTGTGAGTTGGCAATGGAGCAAAGGTTGCTGCGGTCGCCATCGGAACTTATTTGCTGAAGCTCCCTAGTGGACTAGTCTTGGAACTGGACAATTGCTATTGTGTTCCTTCTCTAATAAAGAACATTGTTTCTATTTCCTGCTTAAATAGAAATGGTTTCCATTTGACGTTTAGTAACAATTGTTGTTATATAACTTTGAATGGCGTACTTTATGGAACTGGAACTTTGAGCAATGGCATTTATACGTTGGACGTATCCAGTGACATTTTCAATATCGAAGCGAGCAACAAGCATGCTCGAAAGGATGATCAATTAGACTCCTGCATGTGGCATTGTTGTCTTGGCCATGTAAGCAAGAAACGCATGTCCGAATTACACCGATGTGGAATTCTGGAATCGTTTGAATTGGATTCATACGATACATGTGAATCATGCTTAAAAGGCAAGATGACTAAGTTACCTTTTACTGGAAAAGGTGAACGAGTGAGAGAGTTACTAGATCTAATACATACTGATGTATGTGGACCTATGTCAACTCAAGCTTTAGGAGGCTATAGCTACTTCATTACCTTCACCGATGATCACTCACGGTTTGGGTATGTGTTCTTGATGAAACACAAGTCTGAAGCCTTTGAAAGGTTCAAAGAATTCAGAAATGAAGTAGAGAAACAACATGACAAGAGTATTAAAATACTTCGATCGGATCGAGATGGTGAATACTTAAGTCAAGAGTTTCTTGATTATCTAAGAGACAATGGCATATTATCTCAATGGACTCCGCCATATACACCACAGCATAATGGTGTATCTGAGAGGTGTAACCGAACCTTGTTGGACATGGTCAGGTCAATGATGAATCATGCGAATCTTCCCAAGTCCTTTTGGGGCTATGCACTTTAGACAACTGTTTACTTGTTAAACAGAATGCCAACCAAGGTAGTCTCTACTACTCCATATGAGATATGGAATGGTAAGAAACCTCATGTATCTTACTTGAAGATATGGGGTTGTCCAGCATATGTGAAGCGAACTGTATCAGACAAATTGGATGCTAAGTCTGATAAATGTATATTTATTGGATACCCTAAGGAAACAAGGGGTTACCAATTCTATCATATTGTGGAACAAAAAGTGTTTGTTTCAAGGCATGCTGTATTTCTAGAGAAAGAGTTTCTCTTGCAAGAAAACAGTGGGAGTGTCGTCGAGCTTGAGGAGGCTCGAGAGACTCAAATAGACATTGATGAGATACCTAGTGAAGCACAACAGCCGATAACTCATAGTGATGAGCAATTGACTGGACCTACTATAGCACCACATCTTCGTAGATCTAGTAGAACACGCAACATTCCTGAGAGATATGAATTTCTCGTAAGTGAATCGAACGACGTGTTACTCATTGATGATGAGGAGCCTACCAGTTATGAAGAAGTGCTGACAAGTTCAGAAAGGGATAAGTGGCTTGAAGCCATGAAGTCGGAAATGGATTCCATGTATGAAAACCAAGTTTGGAACTTGGTTGACCCACCTGAAGGCATCAAGCCTATAAGGTGCAAGTGGGTTTTCAAGAAGAAAATCGACATGGATGGTAATGTGATTACCTAAAAAGTTAGATTAGTGGAGAAAGGATATCGTCAAAAACAAGGTGTTGATTATGACGAAACCTATTCGCCTGTAGCTATGCTTAAATCCATTCGGATGCTCCTGGCCATAGCGGCTCATTATGATTATGAGATATGGCATATGGATGTGAAAACAGCTTTCCTTAATGGAAATCTGCTCGAGGACGTGTATATGATACAACCTGAGGGTTTCACATCGATTGATAAAACCAAAGTATGCAAATTGCGACGATCCATATATGGATTGAAGCAAGCATCCAGGAGATGGAATATCCATTTTGACGAGACAATCAAAAAGTTTGATTTCTCACAAAATCCAGATGAACCTTGTGTGTACAAGAAGGTTAGTGGGAGTGAAGTCGTGTTCCTAGTATTGTATGTCGACGACATATTACTTATAGGAAACGATGTTTCAATCTTACAGTCAGTTAAGGTTTGGTTATCCAAGACATTCTCCATGAAAGACCTGGGAGAAGCAACCTACATCCTCGGGATTAAGATCTATAGATATAGATCGAAATGGTTGCTTGGTCTTTCACAGTCTACATATATAGACCGAGTGCTAAAGAGGTTTAGCATGTCAAAATCCAAGAAAGGTTTCCTACCCATTAGGTATGGGGTACACCTTTCGAAGTCTATGTGTCCGCGCACAGAAGACGAGAGGATTTGCATGAGTAAGATTCCCTATGCATCCGCAATAGGATCTATCATGTATGCTATGTTATGTACGAGGCCCGATGTATCGTATTCTCTGAGTGTCACGAGCAGATACCAGTCTGATCCAGGAATGGATCATTGGGTGGCTGTTAAGACGATCCTTAAGTACTTAAGAAGAACTAAGGATGTGTTCCTAATATATGGAGAAGGGGACATGGGGATATGCGGGTATACAGATGCCAGCTTCCAGACAGACAAGGATAATTCCAGGTCTTAGTCTGGATACGTGTTCACCTTGAATGGGGGCGCAGTGAGTTGGAAAAGTTCCAAACCAGACACTGTAGCGGATTCTACCACTGAGGCAGAATACATTGCAGCTTCGGAAGAAGCAAAGGAAGCGGTTTGGATCAAGAAGTTCATTTATGAACTTTGTGTGATTCCAGCCAATGTTGAAGCAATACCGGTCTACTACGATAACAATAGAGCAATTGCACAGGTGAAAGAGCCAAGGTCTCATCAACGATCCAAACATGTGCTTCGCCGCTATCATCTTATAAGAGAGATCATCAGTAGGAAAGAAATACAAATCGAGAAAATCCCCAATGAAAGAAACTTAGCGGATCCTTTGACTAAGGCATTACCTCAAAGTAAATTTAAGGGTCATGTTACATCTTATGGTATTGGATACCGTAGCGATTGACATTAGGCCAAGTGGGAGTCTGTTAGTAATATATGAGAGATGTCCTAAGGCAATCGCCTTATGTATGAACCATTTATATGATAAATGAAGATTCACTATTTGAGTATACATGGTTTCATGTATTTGATTGGATCTTAAACTCATTTACTGAATGCCCGCGATATGACTCACAGCATGAGAGAATTTATGATTGGATCACAACTAGTGAGTATCTCTACATGTGTAATTGTGATGTATCGGAATTATCCCTAGTCGATGAATTGATGGATTTGGACACCATCGATTACATCGAGATTAACCGAGGTATACTCTTTGGTGTATCAAGCGGTGATTCTCCTTGTTTGGGAGACATTGTGATGTCCGGAGTTAATCGTGGATGCTAGTTATGGTAACTAGTTCATTGGAGTGACCAGCCGTAAGACTTCATATGGTTCTCTACATATATAAATATGTCAATGAAGTTCTTACTGTAGCTTAAGTGCGATGTTCCTTTGACTTGCGGTATTCAAGTCATCTTGATCATAAAGACTTATGCTTTGACATCTTAAGCAAGCATCTCTGTGGAGATGTGGACCCGAGAAGATTGGGTATAAGTCGAAGTGATCGAAGGTGTTTGAATAGCCTATAAAAGATTCACCACTCCTTGCGAGGAGATGTATACCCATGGCCTCTCGTCGGATTGTTACTAAAGTCTTTGGCCAAAGCATTACATGTTTAGAGTAAGGTACTCTTCGATACATGTGCAGTAACAAGAATCCGTAGGACGAGGAAATGATACTTGGGCTAGGTGTGACGTAGTCAGCCTAGTGGGGACTGACACTATAGACCATGTCTTGAACCAAGTGGGTATAAGATGAGTGAAGGGAATGGGGCACGATTCATTCGAGCTGCTGAAGGGTTTCAGAAATAGTTCTGGATCAACCGTTGATCTTTTCGATTAATTGGGGATCATGATGCACTACTAGGTGCCACTCATGATCGTTCTATAATTAATGGTTAATTATAGACGGCCAACATAAACCGAGAACCTATTTGGTCACACACACAACGAGTGTAATCCGAAGGTTTTAAAACGAGCTTGAGAATGGGATTCTCAGACCGAGAGAAACTAGGTTTGGTTGGAACAAACGTGGAGCGAGCATGAAATCGTTTCAGTCGCAATGGAAGCGTGGATGGGCTGTGTCTTGTGAAGACATAATGGATGAACCAAAATGGTTTGGTTCTAATCCAATGGAGGAGAATAAACCAAAGGGTTTGGTTTATTTTAAACGAATGAACCAAAGTTGGTTCGGTTCGTTTTAACTTAAAATAAACCATCATGGTTTGGTTTATTTTAACTTATATTAATGGAGCGGGTTAACGGTCCTTATGATTATGATACGATAACCATTAAGAGAATTAGTTCTCTATAAAAGAGGGATTAAGGGTTTGTTAAGCCCTAATCAATCCAAAAACCCTAACCTAGAGTTGCCGCCCACCTCTCCCCTTTGAAGAAGTCGGTGCCAACCCTAGTGCCGCCGCCCCTTCTCCTCCAACTGGCGACCAGCTGCTGCCGTCTTCTCCACTTGCCGGCGTCGAGCTGCTGCCGGAGGAGCTCCGGTGATCTCCCTTGGGTTCGGTAATAAGGTGAGCTTCCACCTTTCCTTTGGCCGACCCCTACTCCTCCACCAAAAGCTGTCTAGTTTTCTGGACAGCTTGTTTTCCTCTCGTCGGAGAGTCGTTTGGACGATGTTTGGAGCTCCGACAGTGGTAGCCTTTCCGGGGATTCGATCTCCGGTAATCCTCATAGGTGGAGGACGAAGGATTCGTCAAACGGTTGACGAATACCTCTCCGGAGAAGCGAGTTTTGAGGACTCATCTTTTGATCCGAATTTGGATTCGGATCGTGATCTTCTCTCGATCACATCGTCTTCAACACGAGGCTAGTAACCTGTACGAAGACGAGGCTCATGACTTAGTAAAGTCATCCCGAAGATACTCGGCGTGGACACGGATAGAGACGATTCTAGCGAGGATCGTTCCGGTTGATGCCGTTCCTGCTACACGTGATACGTAAGGTATAGTAGTTTAATTTCCTTTTATTGCAAAATTTAAATTTACAGTTATGTCTACACATGTTGTACTATGCATGCGTGTGATGTGTGTGTTGTAATAAATTAGATTTATTATTTTTTTATTCCTTCCGCTGTGCACATGTTTACGAAACATGTTCGAACACACACTCACCGCGGTGCCGGAAACCCAACAAGTATGGGGGCACCATACTTGGGGTTAAAACCTCATGGATGAGGTTATCAGTCGACTGATATTATGGTCGATCGTGATGGGAAAGACTGAGAAATGGCGAAACAAATTGACTACTAGAATTGGACGATCGTGATGGCACGGCGATGATCTAAAGATCAGTCGATTGATGGTTGAGTTTCCGGGCACAGAAGGTTCCTGAGTCAACTGCTAGGGTTTGACAGTCGAGTGATGACTCAATCAGTTGGCTGATGGGCATGATCAGTCAATTGATGGTCTATCCATTGGAACTTATCCAACGTGGTTCATGCCGTTGTGAGACAATGACTACAGGAGTAGTCGACTGCTAGGCGAAATCTAATCCGAATGCAGGTTATAAAACCAGCTCATGGAGAGGGATTTGGTTATGGTTCTTTGAGGAGTTTTGGGGTGATTTGCTGCTGCAATTCAGGGTTTCCAAGTGCAACTCAAGCAACCAAACAAGTAAACATCAAAAAGCTCATTTGTAAAGTTCTCTTTACATAGATTGTTGTATTCATTTTGTATTTTCTTAGTATTACTTTTGTAATCACTGTAAGAGGTTTCTCCATCTCCGACTTATTATCGAGAAGGAGTATCTATGATTAGTGGTGTGTGTTTGCATCGCTAGGGCTTTTAGAGCCCAATCCGTGGAGTAGGAATCATACGGTTCCAAACCACGTTACATCTTGTGCATTGTGCTTATGCTTGTGTATTTGTTTTTGTTATTATATATATTCCGCTGTGTATAACACATTTTGTAGCAAGTACGAACGAATTCCATTGACGTACGACGAATCACTATTCTCCCCCCTCTAGTGGGTCCATAGGTCCTAACAATATGTTTGTTATCTTTTGATATACCAAAGATATCTAATAAAGCATCAACAATTCTTAATTATTTTATAACCAATTAACTTTAAATTATTTACGACAAGAGTTAAGTAATTTCAAGATGTTTTCGTATAGCATAACATATTCATGAATAATTTAATATTATTTAATTAATGTCTAAAATCATTCTAATTGACTCACTTTAATGACTAACTAATTATAGGATAATTCATGAAATCTTCATCAATATGAGATTAAAAAAAAATATATTATATGTAATTTTATTCGGTTATAATTTATAAGAAATTATTTTCACGATTCAAACTTATGATGTACAAATCGCACGATAATAAATTTTTTATTGTGTTAAAATTTCAATTCCCTTCGGTTACTAATGAATTATGTGTACTATAAATATTAAATTAAATAATAATAACACAATTACAATTCAGAGGTTCATATGGCCTAATTTTAACTGTACGATCCACGAAACATAAAAAATATACATAACCTCATTAATATTTATGGCTGCGCTATACAAATTAAATATTAAAAAATCATTTAAAGATCTAATCATATAAAAAATATGAAAACATATATAATACTTAATCTCAAAATTACATGACATAACAATAATACAAGTTTTACAATTAATTTATAATGTATGGAAAATCCTTTGTAATTACATGTTTATATTTGTGCATATAAATAACAGTAGAAGAAAAAAATAAAAATAAAAATAAATTGAAATTGATCATGAGAGAGAAATATTCTCAATGTAAAATCATAAGTTTTTAACAACGACTTAAATATCATATGAAAAAAAAAGTCTTCATGAATATGCAAATTAAGTCTATCTCTTGCATAATATTTAATGTTTAAGATTTTGAATTAAATGATTTTAACAATATAATATTAAAAATAAAACATACCTTAGCTTACTATGATGTTTAAGTACGAAGAAAATAAAACACCTCAAAAAAATTGTGTTTCTTCCTCTTGCCTCTCTTCTTACTAAACTCTTTGATAGACAAAAGATTTAAGGAGAATTAACTTTTCATTACGCATTCCATAAATATGCACATTATCTCTTTAAATCCAATCCAATCATTCTTATATTGTATGAATACATGGGGATGGTGTGGTTGCTAAGATACGATAGTGCTTGTAGAAGTGGCGTGGATCGATTTCAGAGAAGGTCTAAAGTCCTTTCCTCGATTCAGATGACCTCCATGTATCTTGACCAATACATTAGAGTCCATATATAGGGTTCTCCGTAATTTACCTCCCTCATAATAACTATAAGGAAGACCGATGGAGACTGCTAGATTGACGATTCTAATTTTTTACAGAAGAGGAATATAAAAATTGTCTTTTAATCTTCAATTAAATATATTCATTCTGATATAAATGAATATGAGAATTGGTTAAAATGAATTAAACGACTAATTATAATTACATTATTTAATCATAATAAAATTAAGAAAATGTGGGCCATTTAATAGAGAGATAAATCATAATAATATAGGGTAATAATATAGGTCATTTAATAAAATAATATGGGTCATATAATAAGAAATAAAATTATTTCTCACACGTGAATTATTAATAAGAAAAAAAGCTATTTCTAAAGGGATGAGGGAGTAATTCTACGTGGATTTATTTGGATTGCTATAACTTTTCTTATCTATTGTGTTTTCCAATTCAATTCTATCGTATATTTTGATCGCTTGCGTGTTTGTTGGCCACTTATTCACATGCTTTTAGGGGTTTAAAGGGAGAATAACCGAGAGGTGAGTCTAAATCCCATATCTCTAGAATTTAACTCGAGGATTTAATTATGAGTAAAGATTGAAGTCTAGATAGATTCACGGGGTTCTCGAGACAAGTTCTTGATATGGTTAAAAGATAATCTACGTACTGATATCTCATCATAATTAAGACCTCTTGTTGATCCTTCAAAGACTATCATAAAGCGTAAAGGGTTTACTTCGATCCATTTCTATAAGTAACTGGTAATAAGTCTAGGATTCAATCTGTGGGATACTAGTGACAGGTTCCCAATGCAGTCAAGGTCGCCTATGCACGAATACCGTAAAAGTAGGAATAGGGTCTAGGTAAATACATCAGTCCGACCTCAAAAGGGATGGTCGATTACTTCGAGATAAGTCTCCTTCAGTAATGCACACCAATAGGAAAGAGCTGATGAATAATAGACATAATAGTGAAACCGAAATCCTAAGATTGTTCTTAAATCTTGATTTCTTATATGTTTTTCGTTCGTTCAATTTCCAAAATATTTCATTCATCTAGATAATTTTTTCTTGTGAATATCTGGTACTTGACCAGTCCCTATGTGATCGATATTTTTATTACTTAATGACAGACGTCCACTTGTGGTAAACTCGTATCAAATTTTTAACGTCATTGCCGGGGACTGCGTCAATATTGATTTATTTGCAACTAGGTTAATCTAGATCTGACTTAGTAATTAGGTTTTTCATTTTCTTTTTTTTAATCTTTCTTACTTTTACTCATCTTTTCTGGAAGTCGTTTTATGCACAAATTAACTAGACAGAAATATTTGATAGAAGCAGACCCCGAAATAAAAAGAACTCTTCTAGTAAGACAAAGACTTCAGAAGTGACTCAGAGAAGCATAATCTTCCATAATTGCGACACTTGAAGAAAGTAAACCCTTAAGAGATTATGCTGCACCAACTACAAGGGATTTAAGATCAAGCATTAGGAGACCCTTTATCGAAGCAAACAATTTCGAGTTGAAGCCCACTCTATATTCCATGATTCAACAAAATAAGTTTGGGGGAACAACTATAGAAGATCCGAATTTGCATTTAGAGATATTTTTAGAATTTTGTGAAACTTTAAAATTTAATGGAGCTTTTGCAGATGCTATTAGGTTAAGGCTGTTGAGAATCGATGGTCACGTTAGAGAGGGGTGAATAGCATTTTGCTTCGCTTGATAGAATTCGATCGTGCTTTTCTACAATAGTTAGTACGTAGCGGAAATAGAAATATTAATACAAATACAAATACGAACACACAAGCACAAAGACACAAGATATAATGTGGTTCGGAACCCTAGTTCCTACTCCAAGGTGTAGGAACATCGGTGAGCGCTAGAGGGGGGGGGGGTGAATGGCGCATTCGTTTGCTTGACGGAATTTGATCGTGCTTGCTACAAAACTTGTTATGCGCAGAGAAAATAAAGATAATAAAGTAATAACAAAAATACAAGCACACAATTACACAATCGATATAACGCGGTTCGGAATCTTAGAGTTCCTACTCCATGGATTGAGCTTGAATGAGCTCTAACAATGCCAATACCATCACTAATAAAAAATACTCCTTCTCGACAACAAGTCATGTTGGAGGATTGGTGGCCGACTAGAGGGGGTGAATAGCCTCTTTATTGTAGATGATGGAATTCGTTCGCTTAGTCATCTACGAATTAAGGTTAGCGCAGCGGAAAACAAATACTAACCAATGATTAAGACAAAAACACAAAGTAAAGGAGAGAGCAATGCTAACAATAATGTGTAATGTGGTTCACGGCTCTTGCCGCTAATCCATGACCCGATTCGTTCCAAGATGAATCACTCCTTAACCAATGCACTAATCTCTCCTTGGCACTAAGCAAAGTGGAAGTAAACCTTTCATTTACAAGATCTCTCTTCTTACAATAGAATTGAAATAAGAGCAAGTAAGAAGAGTAGAAAACATGTTGGCACTTAGGAGTATGTTTAGAGAAGAAGCATTAACCATCCCAAGTGTCCCAAGGCCCCTTCTTATAGAGAAGAAGTCATTCTTCCTGTTGGGCACCGAGCAGTCGACTGATGTAACCATCAATCGACTGCTGCTGTAAATGTTGCCTCGCAACGACTTCATCCACGTTGGATTCCAACCAATAGCTCCCACATCAATCAACTGATCTTCCCATCAGTTGACTGATGAGTCAATAGTCGAGTGGTCGATGAGATCACTTTCGGTACAACTTTCGTGCCCGAATTCACCTTGATCGATGCCATCCCTTGCAATGCAATCGGTGATGGTATCAGCGATCGTATCATCCCTTGGCGGTCATTGTTGACCTAACTAGTTCAGTTGAACACTGGTCGGACAAAAACCTCAAACCAACCTTTGGTTGAGCCTCTGACACTTGACTTATCCATTTGGCCAAGTTCACCTATGAGCTACCCTGTCCCGGGTTACAATCGCTCACTCTCATCTCCCTTGGAGTCCTTCGCCTTGAAGCTCTCTTCGTCCGGCCACGTCCCTTGGATGCACCAAGCGCACGGCTTCACAATGTCATCCTTCGTGTCTCGTCCTGAAGTTGCTTCCTTGGCTTCACTCCAATGCTCCTCGTTCGAAGGTCCCTCGGATGCACCAAGTGCACGACTTCCGCAATGCAATCCTTCACCGACTCAAGGACTGAGTCATGAGATGGTGATCTTGCCAATTCTTTGTCAAGCTAACCATGTGTGAATTACTAAGTCCTGCATGACTTCAACACACATATCAAAACAACATATCAACCTAACTTAAACCCTTTGCCACACACATCAAAACACATCATCCATGGGTTGATTGCCCTAACAATCTCTCCCTTTTTGATGTGTGACAATCCGTTTAAGTTAGGTAAAACAATAACCAAAATACATAAGGAAGATAAGCATGTAATTCAAACATGGAAATCAAACCTCCCCCTTAATACATGCAAACTCCCCCTTAACACAAGCTAATCTCTCCCTAGCATGATTAACTTAAACTTAACCATTTCTCTCCCTTTGACACCATCAAAAACGTCTAACATAAGTTATATAAGCATGACATCAAGTCTAGGGAATGAAAATAACCATAACCAAACTCAAAATATGATAAAATAGGTTACTGTGCTTGTGCATAGTAGATCAGTTGACTGAATCAGGGCATCAGTTGACTGACACCTAAATTTCATAATTTTTGATTTCCGAAGTCCAACTTCGAAAATGCATTGAAATTTTTAGAAAATTCAAAAAATCATAAAATTTGGAGAACATATTTCTCATAAGTCCCTTTATCAGTGAAAAATATTTTTCATGAAAATTCATTTCATTTTTGAAAATTAGGCAAAAACTCAAAAGTTTGAAAATCACTAAAGTTTTTATCAACTTTAAAGCCTAATTTTGCCTTGAATTGTTTTAAAACATGAACATACAAATTATCAAACATAAAATGGTTTTAAAACATTTGAAATATCCAACTATAATCTTTGAGCAATATGTCTATGAATTAAACATATGCTCTCCCCATGATTGGTCTATTATTGCTATCATGATACCTATAATGACTCATCAAAATGTTATAATTATAAGTGAGTCATTTGTATCATCCTAATATATCACCCGTGCTATATTTTCAATCAACTTAGCCTATAGTGAGTGTGAGATGTGCCTAAAGGTATTTATACTTAACCATCAACTTTCATGCAATTCTACCAAGGTTAAGTATGTATATCCTAAAACACCCAACATGATCATAAAATCACATATTATCAATCATGATCAAATATTTTCAATTATTGCATATCATGATCATAAATCAAACAATATTCATGATTCTACATTATGATCACATTATCATCACCCAACACTATAAAAAAAAAAAATCATCACCCACATCCTTATAAGTCAACCATCTTACATGATACAAAATAAATCCACTCATGGTTGACTATCCTAGGGTTTTCCTAACCCTTAAGGATGGACTTGAGAACCCAATACAAGTTCTTTCCAATAGGGTTCACCAAATACTCCTTAGGGATTCATTTCCTAGCTACCATTGTATTTTTAGCTTGTCCCCTAGAAATCAAACAATGGTAGGCCTTTTAATTTTTGGATCCCTTATATCCTAGGCCTTTCTTATTAAAGCTAGCCCTTTGGCTCCCAATTATCATGTTAAAAGTATTGGAGCCTATTATGAATTTTTCTAGGGCTTTAGTTAGATGATCTATCTTTTCCCTTAAGGCCTTATTTTCCTCAATACATGCATCATTAACATTAAGAGGAATATAATCATCATGTGAGCATGCATTATCAATACTAGAGGAAAAAACATTATCATTAACATTTAAACATGTTTTTTCTAGATTTTCTTCTAGAGCCTTAATTTGATCAAGCATGCATTTGTTTTTCTTCTTAGCCTTAAACAAATCCCTAGTTAGGCTTGAAATCATAGAAATAATCTTTTTAGGGGAAAGATTTGTTACCATATTTTCCATATCTTCTTCCTCCGATTCCGATGAGAATGAAGATGAAGCTCCCCCTTCACTTGAGCTCTCCTCACTTGAACTTGTTTCTTCCTTTTCCGAGGAGGAGGAGTCCAAGTCTTCTATTGCCATGAGTGCAAGGCTTGTGAAGGCTTGATCTTTCTCCGATGAAGATGGATCATCCCATGTCGCTTTGTGTGCCTTGACTTTCCCTTTTTCTTTTGATTTCTTCTCTTCATCCTTCTTCTTGCTCCCCTTCTTCTTCTCTTCTTTCTTTCTTCTTTCTTCTTTGTTTTTGTTCAAGAGGGGACAATCATCCCTTATGTGTCCCTCTTCTTGGCAATTGTAGCAAATAATTTTTCTTCTAGGTCTTCTTCCCCTATCATTAGACTTGTTAAATCTAAAACTTTTAAGTGCACACCTTACCTTCCTTAACATGTAGGCTTCTTCATTTCTATCCATGGAGGAGGATGAATCTTCATCGGATGAGGAGGGTGGCGTCACCTTCTTCTTCTTTCCCTTCTCGGCTATGAGCGCTACTCCCCTTGATGGCTTGATTGACTCTTCTACTATACCTTCAAGTCTTATCTCATGAAGCTCCATGGTGGAGAAAAACTCTTCTAGAGTGCTTACCTCTAGATTTTTTGAAATATAAAAGGAGTCCACCATAGAGCTCCACTTTGAGGACCGAGGGAATGCATCAATAGCCTTCATGATCATATCCCGGTTCGATAGCTTCTCACCTACACTTGATAACCCATTAATAATTTTTTTAAATCTAGAGTGTAGTGATAATACCTTTTCTCCCTTGTCAAGTTTGATATTGTTCAATTGGGAGCGGAGGAGATCCCTTCTTGCTAATTTGGCTTCCGAAGTGCCTTCATGAAGCTCTACCAACCTCTCCCACATCTCTTTGGCACTTGAGTATTCTCTTATCTGGTTTATCTCTTGTTGAGGGAGCACGTTGTATAAGTGATGTTTGGCTTTTGAATTCGCCAAGTGATCCTCTCTTTGCTTCTTGGTCCACCTTGAATTTTCTATTGACTCCCTCTCTTCATCCCTAGGAAAATCGAAACCGGTTTCCATTGTAATCATAATATCAAAATCCATTTCGAAAAATACCTCCATTCTCTTCTTCCACCAAGAGAAGTCGCCCTCGAACTTAGGTGGATGAATGTTGGAGTCGGCCATCTTTGTTGTTGTGCTTGTTGTGACGGTGAGTCTGGTAACGAGCAACCTTAGCTTTGATACCACTTGTTGGAAGATCAGTGGCCAGCTAGAGGGTGGTGAATAGCCTCTTTATCGTAGATGATGGAATTCGGTCGCATAGTCGTCTACGAATTAAGGTTAGCACAGCGGAAAACAAATACTAACCAAAGATTAAGACAAAAACACAAAGTAAAGGAGAGAGAAAAGCTAACAAGAATGCATAATGTGGTTCACGACTCTTGCCGCTAATCTACGACCCGATTCGTTCCAAGGTGAATCACTCCTTAACCAATGCACTAATCTCTCCTTGGCACAAGCAAGGTGGAGGTAAACCTTTCCTTTACAAGATCTCTCTTCTTACAATAGAATTGAAATAAGAGCAAGTAAGAAGAGTAGAAAACATGTTAGCACTTGGGAGTATGTTTAGAGAAGAAGCATTAACCATCCCAAGTGTCCCAAGGCCCCTTCTTATAGAGAAGAAGCCATTCTTCCCATTGGGAACCAAACAGTCGACTGATGCAGCCATCAGTCGATTGCTACTGTAGCCATTGCCTCACAATAGCTTCATCCACGTTAGATTCCAACCAATTACTCCCACATCAGTCGACTGATCTTCCCATCAGTCGACTGATGGAGCCAACAGTCGAGTGGTCGACGAGATCACTTGACTGCCAAAACTTTTGTGCCCGAATTCACATTGATCGATCATTTGCCATCCCTTAGCGGTCGGCCGATATCGTCAACGATCATTGCCATCCCTTAGCGATCGTTATGCCGCTGATTCGATCAAACACCGATCGAGTCCAATCGACCTAGAGCAGTCGACTGTTGTTGGGTAAAACCTCAAACCAACCTTTGGTAGAGCCTCCGACACTTGACTTAGCCATTCGGCCAAGTTCACCTATGAGTTACCCCGTCATGGGTTACAATCAGTCACTCTCATCTCCCTTGGACTCCTTCTCCTTGAAGCTCTCTTCGTCCGGCCACGCCCCTCGGATGCACCAAATGTACGGCTTCGCAATGCCATCCTTCACGTCTCGCCCTGAAGTCTGCTTCCTTGGCTTCACTCCAATGCTCCTCTTCCGGCGGTCCCTCGGATGCACCAAGCGCACGACTTTCGCAATGCAATCCTTCACCAATTCAAGGACCGAGTCATGAGATGATGATCTTGCCAATGCTTTGTCAAGATAACAATGTGTGAATTACTAAGTCCAGCACGACTTTAACACACATATCAAAATAACATATCAACCTAACTTAAACCCTTTGCCACATATATCAAAACACATTATCCATGGGTTGATTGCCCTAACAAGTCGGAGGCAGAGAAGCCTCGTACAACAGATTACAAAAGTAATACAAGATAAAATAAGCAAATACAAATGAAATACACAAAACAACATAAAGAAAACTTTACAACTATTGCTTTGGATGCTTGCTTGTTTGATTACTTGAACCGCACTTGAAGACCCTGATTTGCACCAGCAAATCGCTCAAAATTGCTCAAGAAATCGCTGCTAAAATCCTCCACTTCGAGCTCCCTTTAAAGCTACAACTCGGGTTGATTTTTGCCTAGCAGTCAATTTCCATAAGGCCCCATTCGACTACTCTTATAGCTATTGTCTCACAACGAATTAATCCACGTCGACATCCAAGCCAACGGATACACTGGCAGTCAACTGCCATTCCAAGCAGTTGATTGCTAGCACCCAAAGCTAACTGCTCAGTTGGCTATCAAGTGTTCTGTCCTCGCGACCAACACCAACAGTCGACTGCCCTCCATAGCAGTCGACTACTCAAACCATCAGTCGATTGCCCAATGTTGACAGTCGATTGCCAAGGCCTTTTGCCACAATCGAACGCCAGTCAACTCCTGAACAGTCGACTAGTCATAATCCCAATCGACTGCTCAATGTCGACTTGACTACCAAGTGTCAAAACACTTGACCAGTCGACTGGTCCATAAGCCCAGTCCACTGCTACACCTTAACCATGAGATTTAACCCAAGTATGATGCCCTCATACTTGCTAAATCACCCTTAGCCTAGACCTAAGCCTTCTAGCCACTTCTATCAGCCTCACACTTATCGGATCTCTCCAAGTCATCCATGACTTGTTCATCCATACCCTAGCCTTCTGATGCTTCCATCGGCTATTGTCATGCTAAGATGGTCTACACCGTCAAGGCATATTGGGCTTACGCTGCCAAGACACACGCTTGGACTTTACGCCGCCAACCATTGGACTTATGCTGCCAAGATTCCCGCTTGGACTTTACGCCACCAATATCAACCCTTGGACTTCCCAATTGCCAAGTACCCATGACTTAGACTTTCCTTGCTAACCCATGTTGGACTTTCCAATTGCTAAGACTTATGCTTGGACTTTCCCTTGCCAAGACCCATGCTTGGACTTTTCATGCCAAGTACTCAAGACTTGACTTTACCTTGCCAACCCATGTTGGACTTTCCAAATGCCAATGCTCAAGCTTGGACTTTCTATTGCCAAGTGTCCCACTTAAACTTCTTCATCATATGGTCAACCAAGTCAACCATCTAGTCAATCTATTGTCAAACAACGGTCAACTCCTTTGTCAAACATCAAAACACTACTTGAGTCTAACTCGACTCTGGTCAATCATGACCTGGGCCGATTGCACCAACAATCTTCCACTTTTTGATGTTTGACAAAAACCAAACCTTTGAGTTAGAACACTAACTCAATCCAATTCTCCCAATTTTCCAAATTGGGAATATTAAATTTTCCCAATTCTCCCCTTTTTGACATACATCAAAAAGGTTTTCTCCAAAGGTGTCAATGTCACATATCCCAATGAGATTTTACAATCTCTCCCTTGGTCCAAAAACATCTAGGTTTCCTTCATTCTTCCTAGTGATAAGTCTCATATCACTAAAGAGTGACAATCCTACAAAATCTCCAACTCTTCAAATTCTCCCCCTCATGAGGAAGAACACATTCATCATCCCATGATGGATAACCTACCCCTAAAGGCTTGCTCCCCCTTGACCATTGCACCAACAATGTCCTTGGAGAGTCCCTAAGTCTATAGGAACACTAACCCATCAAAATTAAGGGCAAAAGTTCAAACTTGAACTTTCACACACCTTAAAATTGATACACACCCCAAACAACTCTCCTAATCTATATCCAATGAATTTTCACCATTTATAATGCTTTCCAAAGTATATCTTAAGGTTAGGAGCAGTTATGGTAGCCTAACATAGCTGAAACATGGGCTAAAAATCCTTGTTTCCCCGAAATCAGCATTGTTAATCGACTCTGACAGTCACCAGTCGACTGACCTTGACGCCAATCGATTGCCAATAGTGGCAGTTGACTAATTTCTGCAAATGCAGAAATTCAGTTTCAGAAACGAAATTGAAAAAATCATAAGTAATTATATATAATACGAAAAAATCATGAAATTTCATATGTATAATACTTATAACAATCATAATGGGTGATAAATATTTGAAAAATAAAATACCTAAAAATTAGTGAGATTGATATAAAGTTCAAAAATAAGAAAAACTTCATTATTTTGAGCCTACTTTATATCAATTTCATCAATGGTGACTTTTATCAAAAGATAGACTACACTAGGGTTTTTCAAAATGATTTTGAAATGTTGTTAACACCTTATATTGAACCATGGTCTATGAGCTTAATGTACATGACTTGTACATAAGCTTTCTTCATGATTCATCCATAGTATAAGATGAGTTTGAGTTCATCTAGATGCAAAAACTATGCACCTTGAACTTAACTCATTTCCTAGCATCTCACATGTGTCTAGGGTGTATCAATACACATACTTGTCAATGTGATGTGAGCTGTGGGTTTTCTTCATCCAAATATAGGGTCTCATGCATTTTTCTAGGCAACTCTATTTGATTCCCTTATACATGAGACTTCAAATCATGCCATAGTCCTTAAATCAATTTTATTAATGCATGAATGATGATTATGACATAAATGATAACATAAATAAACATGTGCCAATAATCATTATGTCATGGCATATGATTAAATCTAAATTCACATGACATAAAAGATAATTTCTAAGCATGATCATGACATTTTATATGATTAAAAATAAGAATGATGTCATGACATGTTATATGGCAATCAATGCATGGTGAATAAAATATAAGGCATAAGAATACCTAAATTTTAATATTAGTTGCTATTTGTTAGGATTAAGTTCATTTTGCCAAAATAACACTTATCTCCCAAGTGTGCCAAAAATCCTAAATGGCACACCAAGACTTCTAGACTTAATTTGTGCCAATTTGATCAATTTATCAAACTTCTTAAATGATATTAGCACATCCTAAAATCCTTTAGGATTAACTTCTAACCACATTTCCAAAGTGTCACAATACCTTGGAAATTACCTAAAGTGTCAACTTTGCTATGGTTAGGTTAACTACCCATTCATTCAAGGTTGACATAACCTAACCCATTTAGCGTGAATCAATCACGCTCCTAGGAACCCAATACCTATTGGAGCTCCTTGGGTTTACTAGGTATTTCTTAGGGATAGCTTCCCTAGATACCCTCCTAATGACCCTTCTAGACTTAGAAGCCTTGGTCATTGTGGTCTTGCCTAGGTTAACTCTAGGGGTGACTCCCCTTGTAACCTTCTCAGTGGCTTCCTTAGGTTTCTTCGAAACCATAGCCACTAGGCACTTGCCATGGTCAACCTTAGGGATGACTTCCCTAGCAACCTTGGCTCTCCTAGACCTAGGTTGAGTTCCATAATCGAATAGAACATTGTGGTAGGTGGCTTAGGTTTGTGACCCAAACCTTTTTTGCCCTTGGATGAGCCTTGCCTCCTAGAGCCTAGTTTTGACTCCTAGATCCTAAATCTTGACCATTTGACCTTTGCATTTTATTTTGTATTTTTCTATGGGTCTTTTCCAATTTTTCAAGTTTTGACCTCAAAACTTGATTTTCTAATTCTAATTACCCAATTTTTGATTTTTGATTGAGTCTTTGGGCATTACCATTTATTCTAGGCATATGCCTACCCTTCTTAGGGTTAATGCCTAACTGGTCCTCTACCATCCTAATAGTTTCCCTAGGTATGATTGTTTTAGGGATATTAGTCTCAAATTTCTCCTTATTTCTAAAATTACTAGATTTTCCACCTAAGCAATAAAGCCTATTATTTCTAGCATGCTCCTTATGATTATGCACAATTGCAAGAGTATTGAAATTATTTCTAGCATGCTTTTGCCTATTACTTAAAGAGTGAGTATTATTTAAATTTATCTTAGGGTTTGCTTTAGAAGCTCCCCTACATTTGATGCTTCTTTTCTCCTAGGGCATTAGCTTCGGTAGTATCCCCGTTGATTGCACTTGAAGCACACAATGTGCTCTTTGCTTTTCTTAGTGGGGACTTCGGCATCCGTTGAATTTTTGTTGACTTTTGGTGCCGGTGCTTTCTCCTTGGCCAATTTTGGGCATTTGCTCTTGTAATTCCCTTTCTCCATACACTAAAAGCAAATTACATGATCTTTAGTTTTAACTAAATTGCTTGAGTTACCTAGGGTGGTGGTGGAGGCCTCTTAAGCTTATTCATCACTCCTCCCGGAGGTTGAAGCTACTTCTTGATTTTGCTCTAACTTCGGTGATCTAATATCCTCCCCCTCAATCCTAGAGGTGGAGGCTTCCTCTTCCACAGATCCGGAAGTTGATTCCCTATCAACCTTCGAATCTGCAAGCTCTTGGGATGATGATGTGCTTGCTTCTTCTTGATCTTGAGAGGATGATGATGATTCTTCCTCTTCCGAGTCTTCTTGGACCGGTTCAGGATTTTTGTGGAACTTGACCAACTTGTTCAACAACTCCTTAGCATCCTTATAACTTCTTAATCTAGACAAGATATCGTTAGGTATCAAATTTACTAACATTTTTGTTACCTTAATGGTTGTCACGAATTTTTTCCATTGCTCCTTGGTCCACCTCTTCATTTTGAGGATTTCTCCATTCTTTCCCTTCGGAGCATTGAATCCTATAATCATGACAAACCAATTTTATATATTGGACATTAAGAAATATTCCATCCAATCTTTCCAATACGCAAAATCTTCGCGGTCGAATGCGGGTGGAAATGCTATGTCATTGCCCAATCTCTCATTGGGCTCCATCTTCTTCTCTAGCGCGTTTGCTCCTTGGCGGTTAGTCCAAATGAAGAGCGGTCTCGCTCTGATACCAATTATAGGAACGTCGATGAGCACTAGAGGGGGGTGAATGGCACATTCGATCGCTTGACAGAATTCGATCGTGCTTGCTACAAAACTTGTTATGTGCAACGAAAATAAAGATAATAAAGTAATAACAAAAACAAAAACACACAATTACAAAATCGATATAATGTGGTTCAGAACCTTAAGGTTCCTACTCAACAGATTGAGCTCGAATGAGCTTTAGCGATGCCAATACCACCACTAATCAAAAATACTCTTTCTCGACAACAAGTCGGAGGCAGAGAAGCCTCGTACAACAGATTACAAAAGTAATACAAGATAAAACAAGAAAATACAAATGAAATACACAAAACAATGTAAAGAAAACTTTACAACTATTACTTTGGATGCTTGCTTGTTTGATTTCTTGAACTGCACTTGAAGACCCTGATTTGCACTAGCAAATCGCTCCAAATCACTCAAGAAATTGCTGCTAAAATTCTCCCCTTCGAGCTCCCTTTAAAGCTGCAACTCGGGCTATATTTTTGCCTAGCAGTCGACTGCTCCAGTAAACGTTGTCTCACAACGACTTAATCCATGTCGACATCCAAGCCAACGGATACACTGGCAGTCGACTGCCATTCCCAGTAGTAAACTGCCAATGCCCGTAGCCGACTGCTAAGTTAGCTACCGAGTGTTCTGTCCTCGCTACCAACACTAATAGTCGACTTCCCTCCATGGCAGTCGACTGCTCAAGCCATCAGTCGACTGCCAAGGCCTTTTGCCTCAGTCGAATGCTAGTCGACTCTAGGACAGTTGACTGCTCAATGTCGACTCAGCTACCAAGTGTCAAAACACTTGACCTGTCGATTGGTCCATAAGCCCAATCGATAGCTACACCTCAACCATGAGGTTTAACCCAAGTATGATGCCCTCATACTTGCTAGACTACCCTTAGCCAAGACCTAAGCCTTCTAGTCACCTCCATCAGCCTCACGCATATCATATCCCTTCAAGTCATCTATGACTTATTCATCCATACGCTAGCTTTCAGGTGCTTCCATCAGCTATTGTCAAGTTAAGCTGGTCTACACCGCTAAGGCACATTGAGCTTATGCTGCCAATACACACGCTTGAACTTTACGCCGCCAACCATTGGACTTATGCTGCCATGACTCTCACTTGGACTTTATGCTGGCAATATCAACCATTGGACTCCCCAATTGCCAAGTACCCATGACTTTGACTTTCTTTGCTATCCCATGTTGGACTTTTGCCAAGTGTCCCACTTGGACTTCTCCATCATATGGTCAACCCCATGTCAACCATATAGTTAACCCATTATCAAACAATGGTCAACCCATTATTAAATATCAAAATACTACTCGAGTCAAACTTGAGTCCAGTCAATAGTGACCAAGGCAAAATGCACTAACAATCTCCCCCTTTTTGATGTTTGACAAAACCTTTGTGTTAGACCACCTAACTCAAGCCATCAAATCTCATAATTCTCCCCCTTTTTGACATACATAAAAAAGTATCTCCCCAAGAGTATCAATGTCTCATATACTAATGAGATATTACATTCTCTCCCTTGGTCTAAAAATATTTAGGATGCCTTCACTCCTCCTAGTGATAAATCACATATCGCTAAATGAGAGGCAAACCCTACTATTCTCCAAATTCTCCCGTTATGAGGAAAAACACATCCATCATCCCATTATGGATAACCTCCCCCAAAAGGCTTACTCCCCCTTGACCATTGCACCACCAATATCCTTGGAGAGTCCCTAAGCCTATAGGAACACTAAACCATCAAAATTAAGGGCAAAAATTCAAACTTAAACTTTCACAAACCTTAAAATTTGATTCTCACCCTAAACAACTCTCCTAATCCATATCGAATGGATTTTCACCCTTCCAATGTTTTTTAAAGCATATCCTAGGATTAGGAGTAGTTAGGGTAGCCTAAAATGGCTTAAACATGTGCTAAACTATTGTTGCAGTGGGACCAAATAATCGAACCTAGGTTTTGATGATGACAAAGATTCAAAGTTAAGCCATCTTGTTATCTCATATGTTGTGTTGAGTGTGTAGGTAATGCATTAGGCTTTGCTAAGGTCGACGATGCCAAGAGAATCTCGGGACGAGAAACCTCGGTAGTCGGGTGACACCAAGAGAACCTCGAGGAGTTGAGGTACCTCAGTGGTCAAGTGATCGAAAGCTAAGCGACAGGTAAAAAAGACCAAAGCTAAGCTCCCGGGCATGGAGTAATGGTAAGGATGTTAGTAATATATGAGAGATGTCCTAAGGCAATCGCCTTATGTTTGAACCATTTATATGATAAATGAAGATTCACTATTTGAGTATACATGTTTTCATGTATTTGATTAGATCTTAAACTCATTTACTGAATGTCCACGATACGATTCACAGCATGAGAGAATTTGTGATTGGATCACAACTAGTGAGTATCTCTACATGTGTAATTGTGATGTATCGAAATTATCCCTAGTCGATGAATTGATGGATTTAGACACCATCGATTCTGTCGAGACTAGCACGAGGAATACTCCTTGGTGTATCCAGGCAGCTGATTCTCACTGGCTGGAGACATTGTGATGTCCGGAGTTAATCGTGGATGCTAGTTATGGTAACTAGTTCACTAGAGTGACCAGACGTAAGACTTCATATGGTTCTCTGCATATATAGATATGTCAATGAAGTTCTTACTACAACTTAAGTGCGATGTTCCTTTGACTTACGGTATTCAAGTCATCTTGATCATAAAGACTTATGTTTTGACATCATAAGCAAGCATCTCTGAAGAGATGTGGACCCGGGATGATTGGGTATAAGTCGAAGTGATCGAAGGTGTTTAAATAGCCTATAAAGGATTCACCACTCCTTGCGAGGAGATGTATACCCATGGCCTCTCGTCAGATTGTTACTAAAGTCTTTGGCCAAAGCATTACATGTTTAGAGTAAGGTACTCTTGGATACATGTGCAGTAACTAGAATCTGTAGGACGAGAAAATGATACTTGGGCTAGGTGTGACGTAGTCAACCTAGTGGGGACTGACACTATAGACCATGTCCTGAACCAAGTGGGTATAAGATGAGTGAAGGGAATGGGGTACGATTCATTGTAGCTGCTGAAGGGTTTCAGAAATAGTTCTGGATCAACCGTTGATCTTTCCGGTTAATTGGGGATCATGATGTACTACTAGGTGCCACTCATGATCATTCTATAATTAATGGTTAATTATAGACGGCCAACATTAACCGAGAACCTATTTGGTCACATGCGCAACGAGCATAATCCGAAGGATTTAAAATGAGCTCGAGAATGAGATTCTCAGACCGAGAGAAACTAGGTTTGGTTGGACCAAACAAGGAGCGAGCATGAAATCGTTTCAGTTGCAATGGAAGCGTGGATGGGCCGTGTCTTATGAAGACATGATGGATGAACTAAATTGGTTTGTTTCTAATCCAATGGTGGAGAATAAACCAAAGGGGTTTGTTTTGTTTTAAACGAATGAACCAAAATTGGTTCGGTTCATTTTAACTTAAAATAGACCAAATCGATTTTGTTTATTTTAACTTAAATTAATGGAGCGGGTTAACGAACTTTTGGTTATAATCCGATAACCATTAAGAGAATTTGTTCTCTATAAAATAGGGCTTAAGGGTTTTGTGAAAACCTAATCCAAGCAATCCCTAGTTGCCGCCCACCCCTCCTCTCCTCTAGTGGTCGGCGCCCAACCCTAGCCGCCGCCCAACTTTGTGCCGTTGTCCAAGCTTGTTGCCGGCGTCCAAGCTTCAGCAGGTGATCCTACGGCGACCCTCCAGTGATCTTCTTTGTGTCCGGCGACAAGGTGAGAATCTAGCTTCCTTATTTGGCCAACCCTATTCCTCCACCAAAGCTGTCCAGTTTTCTGGACAGCTTGTTTATTTCGTGTTGGAGTGTCGTTTGGACGACGTTCGGAGCTCCGACAGCGGTTTCCTTACGGGAATTCGATCTCCGATAATCCTCATAGGTGGAGGACGAAGGATTCGTCAAACGGTTGACGAATACCTCTCCGGAGAAGTGAGTTTTTGAGGACTCATTTTGAATCCAAATTTTGATTCGGATTGTGATCTTCTCTCGATCACATCGTCTTCAACACGAGGCTAGTAACTCGTACGAAGATGAGGCTCGTGACTTTGTGAAGTCATCCCGAAGATACTCGGCGTGGATACGGATAGAGACGATTCTAGCGAGAATCGTTCCGGTTGATGTCTTTCCCGCTACACGTGATACGTTGGGTATACGTAGTATAAATTTTCTTTTATTGCAAAATTTGAATTTATGGTTATGTCTACACATGTTGTACTATGCATGCGTGTGGTGTGTGTGTTGTAATAAATTAGATTTATTATTTTTATTTCTTCCACAGGTACATGTTTACTTAAACATGTTCAACACACACTGCCATGCGTAAAACCCAACAAAGGGTATCAGAGCTCAAAGTTGTGTTTCACATAATCACAAAATTCTTTTGCGATAGTCGTAATGGTATTTATGGAAATTTTCTACTTTTGGAAAGTTAGAAGTATTTATTGAAATTTTATAATTTTGAAAAGTCTAGAAGTATTTATGGAAATCTTCTTCTTTTGGAAAGTTAGAAGTATTTATGGAAATTAATATTTTTCATAAAAAATGTTTGATTAGATTTGGAAATTTGTTTCCTAATTTAATCATGATTTGATTTGGGAAATCAAATCTTAAAATATTTTATTTCCATAAGTAGTTTTGATGATTTAGGAAATTTGTTTCCTAAATTGACTTTCCTTAATCAACACTTTCCACAAATAAAATATGTGATTAAATTTTGAAATTTGTTTTCTAATTTAATCATGATTTGATTTGGAGAATCAAATATCAAACATATTTTATTTTCATAAATAGTTATGACATATAAGAAATTTTTTTACATGTCATAATTGTATGTCATGTAATTGCATTAGATGCATATCATTATGCCATGCGTGTTGTGACATGTAGATGTATGTCATGTATGTCATGCCATGTAGATAATAGTTATTTGCATGCAAAGAGGATGAGACATAAAAACCCTTACTCAATATTAAAGCCTATACCTTCCATTAATATGGTTAGAACCAGAGTTCCGTTTCTTGTTTGGGTTGTTGGACTCTCTCAAAGCCCGGCTCGAATCCGAACATGTTCAAACCATGGAATAGTTTAATACTAATATGGTAAGAGTCAGAGGTCAATCGTTAGCTTTGGTTGTTGGACTCTCTCCAAGCCGGGCTAATTGGTTGAATGCGCTCTAACAATATTAAAACTATGTCTTGATTAATGGGTTGGCTTTACCCTGGAGCATCGGCTTGTTGGACTCTCTCCAAGGTCGATGTGAAGGAAGGTGAAGTTGGGTGCTATACATATGATGCATACTTGTTAATGTGTTAACAACCCGATGTATGTGTGAACATTCAATTAGTTGATAGCACATCATGATAGTTGCATATATGTGATATGCAGTCGGTATATTTGATACCTACCATCGTAGTTATGAATGGCTTGTTGGAATCTCTCCAAGGTTGTTCATATCTATGTTGGATATCAGGCCATTCGGAGATGGACCTAAGATCTCCCGAAGTTATTTTGGGGTTTTTGAAATTCAAAAAATGAATGGGATTTATGGATGTATATTGATGCATTTTAAATCAACTTTCTCTTATATGCTCGTTTTGTATTTCTAAGATTGATCATGATGTCTTTGAATTTGCATTCCACTTTGGATTCGAATAAATTGACTGGGCCGAACTTCTTGGACTGGCTTAGAAACTTGAGAATTGTTCTCAATGTTAAAAAGCTTGCAAATGTCCTCGAAGTGCCTCTTCCCGCCCGTCCTAGTGACAATGCAACTTTGGACCAATTGTTGGCCTATTAGAAACATATGATTGATCCTGAAATGGCGAGTTGCATCATGCTAGCCACGATGGTACCTGAGCTATGGAAGCAGCATAAGCATATGGATGATCATACAATAGTCTTTCATCTTTATGAGTTGGTTGATGACCATGTGAGATTCGAAAGGTTCGAAGTCTCCAAGCTCCTCTTCACCTCTGAGATGAAAGAAGGTTCATTTGTGGTACTGCTCAACATGCTGAAGACTGTGGAGTCTTCTGTGAAGCAAGAGCAGGGGACGATGCTGTAAGTTGATTCCTCAAAGAAAGGTTCTAAGACGAAGTCAAAGAAATAGAAGAAGGGGAAGAAAAAGGCTAAAAAGGCAGAACTAGCTCAAAAGGGCAATTGCCATATTTATGGCAAGGAGGGCCATTGGCGAAGAAATTGCAAGATTTATTTTGAGTTCGTGAAGAAGAATATGGCATCGGATGCCCCATCTTCTTCAGATATCTTCGTTATTGATTGTCATTCTATTTCCACAAACACTTGGGTATCGGATACTGGGTGTGGCTCACATATATGTAATTACATACATGGGCTAAGGAATAGAAGAAGACTCGTCAAGGGAGAGTCAAATTTACATGTTGGGAATGGAGTAAAGGTTGTTGCACTCGCCATCGGAACGTATTTGTTGAAACTCCCTATAGGACTTGTCTTGGAACTGGACAATTGCTTTTAAGTTTCTTCGTTGATAAAGAACATGATTTCTATTTCTTGTTTAAATAGAAATGGGTACCATTTTACTTTTAGTAACAATTGTTGTTACATAACTTTGAATGAAGTTCTTTATGGGACTGGAACTTTAAGCAATGGTATTTATACGTTGGACGTATCCAGTGATGTTTTCAATATCAAAGCGAGCAACAAGCGTGCATGAAAGGATAATAAATTAGACTCCTACATGTGGCATTATCGTCTTGGCCATGCAAGCAAGAAATGCATGTCCGAATTACACCGATATGGAATTCTGGAATCGTTTGAATTGGATTCATACGATACATGCGAATCATGCTTAAAAGGCAAGATGACTAAGTTACCTTTTACAGAAAAAGGTGAACGAGTGAGAGAGTTGCTAGGCCTAATACATATTGATGTATGTGGACCTATGTCAACTCAAGCTTTAGGAGGCTATAGCTACTTCATTACCTTCACCAATGATCAATCACGGTTTGGGTATGTGTTCTTGATGAAACACAAGTCTAAAGCCTTTGAAAGGTTCAAAGAATTCAGAAATGAAGTAGAGAAACAAATGACAAGAGTATTAAAATACTTCGATCGGATCGAGGTGGTGAATACTTAAGTCAAGAGTTTCTTGATTATCTAAGAGACAATGGTATATTGTCTCAATGGACTCTGCCATATACACCACATCATAATGGTGTATCTGAGAGGCGTAATCGGACCTTGTTAGACATGGTCAGGTCAATGATGAATCATGCGAATCTTCCCAAGTCCTTTTGGGGCTATGCACTTCAGACAACTGTTTACTTGTTAAACAGAATGCCAACCAAGGTAGTCTCTACTACTCCATATGAGATATGGAATAGTAAGAAACCTCATGTATCTTACTTGAAGATATGGGGTTGTCCTGCTTATGTGAAGTGGACTGTATCAGATAAATTGGATGCTAAGTTTGATAAATGTTTATTTATTGGATACCCTAAGGAAACAAGGGGTTACCAATTCTATCATCTTGTGGAACAAAAGGTGTTTGTTTCAAGGCATGCTGTGTTTCTAGAGAAAGAGTTTCTCTTGCAAGAAAATAGTGGGAGTATCGTCGAGCTTGAGGAGGCTCGAGAGACTCAAATAGACATTGATGAGATACCTGGTGAAGCACAACAGCCGATAACTCATAGTGATGAGCAATCAGTTGGACCTATTGAAACACCACATCTTCATAGATCTGGTAGAGCACGCAGCCTTCCAGAGAGATATGAATTTCTCGTAAGTAAATCGAATGACGTGTTACTCATTGATGATGAGGAGCCAACCAGTTATGAAGAAGTTTTGACAAATTCAGAAAGGGATAAGTGGCTTGAAGCCATGAAGTCGGAAATGGATTCCATGTATGAAAACCAAGTTTGGAACTTGGTTGACCCACTTGAAGGCATAAAGCCTATAGGGTGCAAGTGGGTTTTCAAGAAGAAAACCGACATGGATGGTAATGTGATTACCTATAAGGCTATATTAGTGGCGAAAGGACATCGTCAAAAGCAAGGTGTTGATTATGATAAAACCTTTTCGCCTGTAGCTATGCTTAAATCCATTCGGATGCTCCTGGCCATAGCAGCTCATTTTGATTATGAGATATGGTTAATGGATATGAAAACAACTTTCCTTAATGGAAACCTGCTCGAGGACGTGTATATGATACATCCTGAGGGTTTCACATCGGTTGATAAAACCAAGGTATGCAAATTGCGACGGTCCATATATGGTTTGAAGCAAGCATCCATGAGCTAGAATATCCATTTTGATGAGACAATTAAAAAGTTTGATTTCTCACAAAATCCAGACGAACATTGTGTGTATAAGAAGGTTAGTGGGAGTGCAGTCGTGTTCCTAGTATTGTATGTCGATAACATATTACTTATAGTAAACGATATTTCAGTCTTACAGTCAGTTAAGATTTGGTTGTCCAAGACATTTTCCATGAATGACCTGGGAGAAGCAACCTACATCCTCGGGATTAAGATCTATAGAGATAGATCGAAACGGTTGCTTGGTCTTCCGCAGTCTACATATATAGACCGAGTGCTAAAGAGGTTTAGCATGTCGGAATCCAAGAAAGGTTTCCTACCCATAAGGCATGGGATACACCTTTCGAAGTCTATGTGTCTGCGCACAGAAGACGAGAGGATTTGCATGAGTAAGATTCCCTATGCATCCGCAATAGGATCTATTATGTATGCTATGTTATGTACGAGGCCCGATGTATCATATACTCTGAGTGTCACAAGTAGATACCAGTCTGATCCAGAAATGGATCATTGGGCGGCTGTTAAGATAATCCTTAAGTACTTGAGAAGAACTAAGGATGTGTTCCTAATATATGGAGAAGGGGACATGGTGATTCATGGGTATACAGATGTCAGCTTCCAGACAGACAAGGATGATTCCAGGTCTCAGTCTGGATACGTGTTCACCTTGAATGGGGGCACAGTGAGTTGGAAAAGATCCAAACAAGATACAGTAGCGGATTCTACCACTGAGGCAGAATACTTTGCAGCTTCGGAAGCAGAAAAGGAAGCGGTTTGGATCAAGAAGTTCATTTATGAACTTAGTGTGGTTCCAGCCATTGTTGAAGCAATACCGGTCTACTGCGACAACAATGGAGCAATTGCACAAGCAAAAGAGCCAAGGTCTCATCAATGATCCAAACATGTGCTTTACCGCTATCATCTGATCAGAGAGATCATTAGTTGGAAGGAAATACAAATCGAGAAAATCCCCACTGAAAGGAACTTAGCGGATCCTTTGGCTAAGGCATTACCTCAAAGTAAGTTTGAGGGTCATGTTAGAGCTTATGGTATTGGATACCGTAGCGATTGGCATTAGGCCAAGTGGGAGTTTGTTAGTAATATATGAGTGATGTCCTAAGGCAATCGCCTTATGTTTGAACCATTTATATGATAAATGAAGATTCACTATTTGAGTATACATGTTTTCATGTATTTAATTAGATCTTAAACTCATTTACTGAATCTCCACGATACGATTCACAGCATGAGAGAATTTATGATTGGATCATAACTAGCGAGTATCTATACATGTGTAATTATGATGTATCAGAATTATCCCTAGTCGATGAATTGATGGATTTAGACACCATCAATTCTATCGAGACTAGCAGGAGGTATACTCCATGGTGTATCCAAGCAGCTGATTCTCACTGGCTGGAGACATTGTGATGTCCGGAGTTAATCGTGGATGCTAGTTATGGTAACTAGTTAATTGGAGTGACCAACCGTAAGACTTCATATGGTTCTCTGCATAAATAGATATGTCAATGAAGTTCTTACTATAGCTTAAGTGCGATGTTCCTTTGACTTGTGGTATTCAAGTCATCTTGATCATAAAGACTTATGTTTTGACATCTTAAGCAAGCATCTCTGAGGAGATGTGGACCCGGGATGATTCGGTATAAGTCGAAGTGATCGAAGGTGTTTGAATAGCCTATAAAGGTTTCACCACTCCTTGCGAGGAGATGTATACCCATGGCATCTCGTCGGATTGTTACTAAAGTCTTTGGCAAAAGCATTACATGTTTAGAGTAAGGTACTCTTCGATACATGTACAGTAACTAGAATCCGTAGGATGAGGAAATGACACTTGGGCTAGGTGTGACGTAGTCAACCTAGTGGGGACTGACACTATAGACCATTTCCTCAACCATGTGGGTATAAGATGAGTGAAGGGAATGGGGCACGATTCATTGTAGTTGCTGAAGGGTTTCAGAAATAGTTTTGGATCAACCGTTGATTTTTTCGGTTAATTGGGGATCATGATGTACTACTAGGTGCCACTAATAATCATTCTATAATTAATGGTTAATTATAGATAGCCAACATAAACCGAGAACCTATTTAGTCACACGCACAACGAGCGTAATCCGAAGAATTTAAAACGAGCTTGAGAATGAGATTCTCAGACCGAGAGAAGCTAGGTTTGGTTGGATCAAACAAGGAGTGGGGAAGAAATCGTTTCAGTCGCAATGGAAGCGTGGATGGGCCGTGTCTTATGAAGACATGATGGATGAACCAAATTAGTTTGGTTCTAATCCAATGGCGGAGAATAAACCAAAGGGGTTTGGTTTGTTTTAAATGAATGAACCAAAATTGGTTCGGTTCGTTTTAACTTAAAATAGACCAAATCTGTTTGGTTTATTTTAAATTAATTTAATGGAGCGGGTTAACGGAATTTTGGTTATGATCCGATAACAATTAAGAGAATTTGTTCTCTATAAAATAGGGCTTAAGGGTTTTGTGAAAACCTAATCCAAGCAATCCTTAGTTGCCGCCCACCCCTCCTCTCCTCTAGTGGTCGGCGCCCAACCCTAGCCACCGCCCAGCTTTTTGCTGCCGTCCAAGTTTGTTGCCGGCGTCCAAGCTTCCGCCGGTGATCCTCCAGCGACCCTCTGGTGATCTTCTTTGGGTCCGGCGACATGGTGAGCATCTAGCTTCCTTATTTGGCTAGTCCTATTCCTCCACCAAAGCTGCCCAGTTTTCTCAACAGCTTGTTTATTTCATGTCGGAGCATCATTTGGACGACGTTCGGAGCTCCGACAGCGGTTTCCTTGCCGGGGATTCGATCTCCGGTAATCCTCATAGGTGGAGGATGAAGGATTCGTCAAATGGTTGACGAACACCTCTCCGGAGAAGCGAGTTTTTGAGGACTCGTTTTGAATCAGAATTTTGATTCGGATTGTGATCTTCTCTCGATCACATCATCTTCAACACGAGGCTTGTAACACGTACGTAGACGAGGCTCGTGACTTTGTGAAGTCATCCCGAAGATACTCGGCGTGGATACGGATAGAGGCTATTCTAGCGAGTATCATTCCAGTTGATGCCTTTCCCGCTACACGTAATACGTCAGGTATATGTAGTATAAATTTCCTTTTATTGCAAAATTTGAATTTATGGTTATGTCTACACATGTTGTACTATGCATGCGTGTGGTGTATGTGTTATAAGAAATTAGATTTATTATTTTTATTTCTTCCGCTGTGCACATGTTTACGAAACATGTTCGAACACACACTCGCCACGGTGCCGAAAACCCAACAGTGGTATCAGAGCCCAGGTTGTGTTTCAACATAATCACAAAATTATTTTGCCACAGTCGTAATGGTATTTATGGAAATTTTCTACTTTTGGAAAGTTAGAAGTATTTATGGAAATTTTATAATTTTGGAAAGTCTAGAAGTATTTATGGAAATCTTCTTCTTTTGGAAAGTTAGAAGTATTTATGGAAATTAATATTTTCCATAAAAATATTTGATTAGATTTAGAAATTTGTTTCCTAATTTAATCATGATTTTATTTGGGAAATCAAATCTTAAAATATTTTATTTCCATAAGTAGTTTTGATGATTTAGGAAATTTGTTTCCTAAATTGACTTTCCTTAATCAACACTTTCCACAAATAAAATATGTCATTAGATTTGGAAATTTATTTTCTAATTTAATCATGATTTGATTTGTAGAATCAAATCTCAAACATATTTTATTTTAATAAATAGTTATGACATATAAGGAAATTTTTTACATGTCATAATTGTATGTCATGTAATTACATTAGATGCATATCATTATGCCATGCGTGTTGTGACATGTAGATGTATGTCATGCCATGTAGATAATAGTTATTTGCATGCAAAGAGGATGAGACATAAAAACCCTTACTCAATATTAAAGCCTATACCTTCCATTAATATGGTTAGAACTAGAGTTCCGTTTTTTGTTTGGGTTGTTGGACTCTCTCCATGCCCGGCTCGAACCCGAACATGTTCAAACCATGGAATAGTTTAAAACTAATATGGTAAGAGTCAGAGGTCAATCGTTAGCTTTGGTTGTTGGACTCTCTCCAAGCCAGGCTAATTGGTTGAATGAGCTCTAACCATATTAAAATTATGTCTTGATTAATGGGTTGGCTTTAACCTGGAGCATCGGCTTGTTGGACTCTCTCCAAGGTCGATGTGAAGGGAGGTGAAGTTGGGTGCTATGCATATGATGCATACTTGTTAATGAGTTAACAACCCAATGTATGTGTGAACATTCAATTAGTTGATAGCACATTGTGATAGTTGCATATATGTGATATGCAATCGGTATATTTGATACCTACCATCATAGTTTTGAATAACTTGTTGGACTCTCTCCAAGGTTGTTCATATCTATGTTGGATATCAGCTCATTCGGAGAAGGACCTATGATCTCCCGAAGTGATTTTGGGGCTTTTGAAATTCGAAAAATGAATGGGATTTATGAATGTATATTGATGCATTTTAAATCATCTTTCTCATATATGCTCGTTTTGTATTTCTAAGATTGATCATGATGTCTTTGAATTTGCATTCCAATTTGGATTCGAATAAATTGACAGGGCTGAACTTCTTGGACTGACTTAGAAACTTGAGAATTGTTCTCAATGTTGAAAAGCTTGCAAATGCCCTCGAAGTGCCTCTTCCCGCCCGTCCTAGTGACAATGCAACTCTGGACCAATTGTTGGCCTATTAGAAACATATGACTGATTCTGAAATGGCGAGTTGCATCATGCTAGCCACGATGGTATCTGAGCTGCGGAAGCAGCATGAGCATATGGATGCTCATACAATAGTCTTTCATCTTTATGAGTTGGTTGATGACCATGTGAGATTCGAAAGGTTCGAAGTCTCCAAGCTCCTCTTCACCTCTGAGATGCAAGAAGGTTCATTTGTGGTACTGCTCAACATGCTGAAGACTGTGGAGTATTCTGTGAAGCATGAGTAGGGGACGGTGCTGTAAGTTGATTCCTCGAAGAAAGGTTCTAAGAGGAAGTCAAAGAAATAGCAGAAGGGGAAGAACAAGGCTAAAAAGGCAGAACTAGCTCAAAATGGCACTTGCCATCAATATGGCAAGGAGGGCCATTGGCGAAGAAATTACAAGATTTATCTTGAGTTCGTGAAGAAGAATAAGGCATCGGATGCCCCATCTTCTTCAGATATCTTCGTTATTGATTGTCATTCTATTTCCTCAAACACTTGGGTATCGGATACTGGGTGTGGCTCACATATATGTAATTACATACATGGGCTAAGGAATAGAAGAAGACTCGTCAAGGGAGAGTCAAATTTATGTGTTGGGAATGGAGCAAAGGTTGCTGCACTCGCCATCGGAACGTATTTGTTGAAACTCCCTAAAGGACTTGTCTTAGAACTGGACAATTGCTTTTAAGTTCCTTCGTTGATAAAGAACATCATTTCTATTTCTTGTTTAAATAGAAATGGGTACCATTTGACTTTTAGTAACAATTGTTGTTACATAACATTGAATGGAGTTCTTTATGGGATTGGAACTTTAAGCAATGATATTTATACGTTGGACGTTTCTAGTGACGTTTTCAATATCAAAGCGAGCAACAAGCGTGCTCGAAAGGATAATCAATTAGACTCCTACGTGTGGCATTATCGTCTTGGCCATGCAAGCAAGAAATGCATGTCCGAATTACACCGATATGGAATTCTGGAATCGTTTGAATTGGATTCATATGATACATGTGAATCATGCTTAAAAGACAAGATGACTAAGTTACCTTTTACAGGAAAAGGTGAACGAGTGGGAGAGTTGCTAGGCCTAATACATACTGATGTATGTGGACCTATGTCAACTCAAGCTTTAGGAGGCTATACCTACTTTATTACCTTCACCGATGATCACTCACGGTTTGGGTATGTGTTCTTGATGAAACACAAGTCTGAAGCCTTTGAAAGGTTCAAAGAATTCAGAAATGAAGTAGAGAAACAACATGACAAGAGTATAAAAATACTTCGATCGGATCGAGGTGGTGAATACTTAAGTCAAGAGTTTCTTGATTATTTAAGAGACAATGGTATATTGTCTCAATGGACTCTGCCATATACACCACATCATAATGGTGTATCTGAGAGGCGTAATCGGACCTTGTTAGACATGGTCAGGTCAATGATGAATCATGCGAATCTTCCCAAGTCCTTTTGGGGCTATGCACTTCAGAAAACCGTTTACTTGTTAAACAGAATGCCAACCAAGGTAGTCTCTACTACTCCATATGAGATATGGAATAGTAAGAAACCTCATGTATCTTACTTGAAGATATGGGGTTTTCCTGCTTATGTGAAGTGGACTGTAACAAACAAATTGGGTGCTAAGTTTGATAAATGTCTATTTATTGGATACCCTAAGGAAACAAGGGGTTACCAATTCTATCATCTTGTGGAACAAAAGGTGTTTGTTTCAAGGCATGCTGTGTTTCTAGAGAAAGAGTTTCTCTTGCAAGAAAATAGTGGGAGTGTCGTCGAGCTTGAGGAGGCTCGAGAGACTCAAATAGACATTGATGAGATACCTGGTGAAGCACAACAGCCAATAACTCATAGTGATGAGCAATCGGTTGGACCTATTGAAACACCACATCTTCATAGATCTGGTAGAGCACGTAACATTCCAGAGAGATATGAATTTCTCGTAAGTGAATCGAATGACGTGTTACTCATTGAGGATGAGGAGCCTACCAGTTATGAAGAAGTTCTGACAAATTCAGAAAGGGATAAGTGGCTTGAAGCCATGAAGTCGGAAATGGATTCCATGTATGAAAACCAAGTTTGGAACTTGGTTGACCCACTTGAAGGCATAAAGCCTATAGGGTGCAAGTGGGTTTTCAAGAAGAAAACCGACATGGATGGTAATGTGATTACCTATAAGGCTATATTAGTGGCGAAAGGATATCGTCAAAAGCAAGGTGTTGATTATGATGAAACCTTTTCGCCTGTAGCTATGCTTAAATCCATTCGGATGCTCCTGGCCATAACAGCTCATTTTGATTATTAGATATTGTTAATGGATGTGAAAACAACTTTCCTTAATGGAAACCTGCTCGAGGACATGTATATGATACATCCTGAGGGTTTCACATCGGTTGATAAAACCAAGGTATGCAAATTGCGACGGTCCATATATGGATTGAAGCAAGCATCCAGGAACTGGAATATCCGTTTTGATGAGACAATTAAAATGTTTGATTTCTCACAAAATCCAGACGAACATTGTGTGTATAAAAAGGTTAGTGGCAGTGTAGTCGTGTTCCTAGTATTGTATGTCGATAACATATTACTTATAGTAAATGATGTTTCAGTCTTTCAGTCAGTTAAGATTTGGTTGTCCAAGACATTTTCCATGAATGACCTGGGAAAAGCAACCTACATCCTCGGGATTTAGATCTATAGAGATAGATCAAAACGGTTGCTTGGTCTTCCGCAGTCTACATATATAGACCGAGTGCTAAAGAGGTTTAGCATGTCAGAATCCAAGAAAGGTTTCCTACCCATAAGGCATGGGATACACCTTTCGAAGTCTATGTGTCCGCGCATAGAAGACGAGAGGATTTGCATGAGTAAGATTCCCTATGCATCCGCAATAAGATCTATTATGTATGCTATGTTATGTACGAGGCCCGATGTATCGTATACTCTGAGTGTCACGAGTAGATACCAGTCTGATCGAGGAATGGATCATTGGGCGGCTGTTAAGACAATCCTTAATTACTTGAGAAGAAATAAGGATGTGTTCCTAATATATGGAGAAGGGGACATGGTGATACATGGGTATACGGATGTCAGCTTCCAGACAGACAAGGATGATTCCAGGTCTCAGTGTGGATACGTGTTCACCTTGAATGGGGGCACAGTGAGTTGGAAAAGATCCAAACAAGATACAGTAGCGGATTCTACCACTGAGGCAGAATACTTTGCAGCTTCGGAAGCAGGAAAGGAAGCGGTTTGGATCAAGAAGTTCATTTATGAACTTGGTGTGGTTCCAGCCATTGTTGAAGCAATATTGGTCTACTGCGACAACAATGGAGCAATTGCACGGGCGAAAGAGCCAAGGTCTCATCAATGATCCAAACATGTGCTTTACCGCTATCATCTGATCAGAGAGATCATTAGTTGGAAGGAAATACAAATCGAGAAAATCCCCACTGAAAGGAACTTAGCGGATCCTTTGACTAAGGCATTACCTCAAAGTAAGTTTGAGGGTCATGTTAGAGTTTATGGTATTGGATACCGTAGCGATTGGCATTAGGCCAAGTGGGAGTTTGTTAGTAATATATGAGTGATGTCATAAGGCAATCGCCTTATGTTTGAACCATTTATATGATAAATGAAGATTCACTATTTGAGTATACATGTTTTCATGTATTTAATTAGATCTTAAACTCATTTACTGAATGTCCATGATACGATTCACAGCATGAGAGCATATGTGATTGGATCACAACTAGTGAGTATCTCTACATGTGTAATTATGATGTATCAGAAATATCCCTAGTCGATTAATTGATGGATTTAGACACCATCGATTCTGTCAAGACTAGCACGAGGTATACTCCTTGGTTTATCCAAGCAGCTGATTCTCACTGGCTGGAGACATTGTGATGTCCGGAGTTAATCGTGGATGCTAGTTATGGTAACTAGTTCATTGGAGTGACCAACCGTAAGACTTCATATGGTTCTCTGCATAAATAGATATGTCAATGAAGTTCTTACTATAGCTTAAGTGCGATGTTTCTTTGACTTGCGGTATTCAAGTCTTCTTGATCATAAAGATTTATGTTTTGACATCTTAAGCAAGCATCTCTGAGGAGATGTGGACCCGGGATGATTGGGTATAAGTCGAAGTGATCGAAGGTGTTTGAATAGCCTATAAAGGATTCACCACTCCTTGCGAGGAGATGTATACCCATGGCATCTCGTCGGATTGTTACTAAAGTCTTTGGCCAAAGCATTACATGTTTAGAGTAAGGTACTCTTCGATACATGTGCAGTAACTAGAATCCGTAGGACGAGAAAATGATACTTGGGCTAGGTGTGACGTAGTCAACCTAGTGGGGACTGACACTATAGACCATGTCCTGAACCAAGTGGGTATAAGATGAGTGAAGGGAATGGGGCACGATTCATTGTAGTTGCTGAAGGGTTTCAGAAATAGTTCTGGATCAACCGTTGATTTTTTCGATTAATTGGGGATTATGATGTACTACTAGGTGCGACTAATAATTATTCTATAATTAATGGTTAATTATAGACAACAAACATAAACTGAGAACCTATTTGGTCACACGCACAACGACCATAATCTGAAGAATTTAAAACGAGCTTGAGAATTAGATTCTCAGACCGAGAGAAACTAGGTTTGGTTGGACCAAACAAGAAGCGAGGAAGAAATCATTTCAGTCGCAATGGAAGCGTGGATGGGCCGTGTCTTATGAAGACATGATGGGTGAACCAAATTAGTTTGGTTCTAATCCAATGGCGGAGAATAAACCAAAGGGGTTTGGTTTGTTTTAAACGAATGAACCAAAATTGGTTTGGTTCGTTTTAACTTAAAATAGACCAAATCTGTTTGGTTTATTTTAACTTAAATTAATGGAGCGGGTTAACGGAATTTTGGTTATGATCCGATAAGAATTAAGAGAATTTGTTCTCTATAAAATAGGGCTTAAAGGTTTTGTGAAAACCTAATCCAAGCAATCCCTAGTTGCCGCCCACCCCTCCTATCCTCTAGTGGTCGGCGCCCAACCCTAGCCACCGCCCAGCTTTGTGCCGCCGTCCAAGCTTGTTGCCAGCGTCCAAGCTTCCACCGGTGATCCTCCGGCGACCCTCCGGTGATCTTCTTTGGGTCCGACGACAAGGTGAGCATCTAGCTTCCTTATTTGGCTGGTCCTATTCCTCCACCAAAGCTGTCCAGTTTTCTCGACATCTTGTTTATTTCATGTCGGAGCATCGTTTGGACGACGTTCAGAGCTCCGACAGCGGCTTCCTTTCTGGGGATTCGATCTCCGATAATCCTCATAGGTGGAGGACGAAGGATTTGTCAAATGGTTAACGAATACCTCTCCGGAGAAGTGAGTTTTTGAGGACTCGTTTTGAATCAGAATTTTGATTCGGATTGTGATCTTCTCTCGATCACATCGTCTTCAACACGAGGCTAGTAACACGTACGAAGACGAGGCTCATGACTTTGTGAAGTCATCCCGAAGATACTCGCCGTGGATACGGATAGAGGCTATTCTAGCGAGGATCGTTCCGGTTCATCCCTTTCCCGCTACACGTAATACGTCAGGTATATGTAGTATAAATTTCCTTTTATTGCAAAATTTGAATTTATGGTTATGTCTACACATGTTGTACTATGCATGCGTGTGGTGTATGTGTTGTAAGAAATTAGATTTATTATTTTTATTTCTTCCGTTGTGCACATGTTTACGAAACATGTTCGAACACACACTCGCCACGGTGCCGAAAACCCAACAGTGGTATCAGAGCTCAGGTTGTGTTTCGACATAATCACAAAATTGTTTTGTCATAGTCGTAATGGTATTTATGGAAAGTTTCTACTTTTGGAAAGTTAGAAGTATTTATGGAAATTTTATAATTTTGGAAAGTCTAGAAGTATTTATGGAAATCTTCTTCTTTTGGAAAGTTAGAAGTATTTATGGAAATTGATATTTTCCATAAAAATATTTGATTAGATTTGGAAATTTGTTTCCTAATTTAATCATGATTTGATTTGGGAAATCAAATCTTAAAATATTTTATTTCCATAAGTAGTTTTGATGATTTAGGAAATTTGTTTCCTAAATTGACTTTCCTTAATCAACACTTTCCACAAATAAAATATGTCATTAGATTTGGAAATTTGTTTTCTAATTTAATAATGATTTGATTTGGAGAATCAAATTTCAAACATATTTTATTTTAATAAATAGTTATGACATATAAGGAAATTTTTTACATGTCATAATTGTATGTCATGTAATTACATTAGATGCATATCATTATGCCATGCGTGTTGTGACATGTAGATGTTGTTGGGGATCGAATAGCCGGCTAGAGGGGGGTGAATAGCGCTCGTTCATTGGATGTCGTAATTTGCTCGTCTACAAAATGTTAGCACAAGCGGAATATGCAAATACAAATAAATAAAGACAAGCAAATAAACAATGAAAACAAACAATACAAACACCGAGATGTAACGTGTTTCACGGCTACGCCGCTAATCCACGGTCCGATTCGTCCACGGTGAATCATTCCGCAATCTATCCACTAGATCTCTCCTTTGCACAAAGATAGGTGGAGGTAACCTCTTTACAATCTCTCTTCTTACAATAGAATGGAAATAAAGCAAGTAAGAAGAGTGGAAGAACACTTAGAGCACTTTGGGAGCAAATTGGAGCATGAGCATTAGCCTCCCAAAGCCCCATCCTCTTCCTTTTTATAGAGGAAGAGGGTTTCTTCCCGTTGACACAGGAGAAGTCGACTGATGCCCTCGATCAGTCGACTGGTCCTGTAGCCGTTACCCAATAACGACCGCTTTCCACGTTGAACTTCATCCAACGGTACTGGCATCAGTCGACTGATCCTACCATCAGTCGACTGATGCTCGATCAGTCGAGTGCTCAATGGAGTCGACTCCATTCTCGCGATGCCGCGTGCCATCGATCATTGCCATTCCTCGGCGCCGTCATTGCCAACATCACCAACCGCCAAGCACTAAATCGGTCTTATACGATCGATCGAACCATCGATTCGGAGGCGACCGCCATGTCATGGCTGATCGTGTCGGGAAAACTCATCCGACACTTGGCCAAATGGACAAGTTTCACCTAAGAGCTACCCCTTCCCGGGTTACATTCGCTCACTCTCATCTCTCGGAGTCCCTTGCCTTCGAAGTTCTCTTCGTTCGCGGCCACGTCCCTCGGCAGCATCAGGCGCACGACTCTGCAATGCTCCTTCGCATTTCTTGCCTCGAAGTCTACTTCCTCCGGCTTCACTCCAAGCTCCTCGTTCGGCGGTCCCTCGGATGCTCCAAGTGCACGACTTCCGCAAAGCTATCCTTCACCGACTCAAGGCATGAGTCATGAGATGTGAAACTCGCCACGGCTCCATGTGCGAATTACTAAGTCCTGCACGACTTCAATGCACATATCAAATCAACATAACAAACTAACTTAAACCCTTTGCCACACACATCAAAACCTTATCATGGTAAGAGATTGCCCTAACAGATGTATGTCATGTATGTCATGCCATGTAGATAATAGTTATTTGCATGCAAAAAGGATGAGACATAAAAACCCTTACTCAATATTAAAGCCTATACCTTCCATTAATATGGTTAGAACTAGAGTTCTATTTCTTGTTTGGGTTGTTGGACTCTCTCCATGCCCGGCTCGAACCCGAACATGTTCAAACCATGGAATAGTTTAATACTAATATGGTAAGAGTCAGAGGTCAATCGTTAGCTTTGGTTGTTGGACTCTCTCCAAGCCAGGCTAATTGGTTGAATGCGCTCTAACCATATTAAAACTATGTCTTGATTAATGGGTTGGCTTTAACATGGAGCATTGGCTTGTTGGACTCACTCAAAGGTCGATGTGAAGGGAGGTGAAGTTGGGTGCTATGCATATGATGCATACTTGTTAATGAGTTAACAACCCGATGTATGTGTGAACATTCAATTAGTTGATAGCACATTGTGATAGTTGCATATATGTGATATGCAATCGGTATATTTGATACCTACCATCGTAGTTATGAATGACTTGTTGGACTCTCTCCAAGGTTGTTCATATCTATGTTGGATATCAGCCCATTCAGAGATGGACCTACGATCTCCCGAAGTGATTTTGGGGTTTTTGAAATTCAAAAAATGAATGGGATTTATGAATGTATATTGATGCATTTTAAATTATCTTTCTCATATATGCTCATTTTGTATTTCTAAGATTGATCATGATGTCTTTGAATTTGCATTCCAATTTGGATTCGAATAAATTGGCAGGGCTGAACTTCTTGGACTGGCTTAGAAACTTGAGAATTGTTCTCAATGTTGAAAAGCTTGCAAATGTTCTCGAAGTGCCTCTTCCCACCCGTCCTAGTGACAATGCAACTCTGGACTAATTGTTGGCCTATTAGAAACATATGATTGATTCTGAAATGGTGAGTTTCATCATGCTAGCCACGATGGTACTTGAGCTGCGGAAGCAGCATGAGCATATGGATGCTCATACAATAGTCTTTCATCTTTATGAGTTGGTTGATGACCATGTGAGATTCGAAAGGTTCGAAGTCTCCAAGCTCCTCTTCACCTCTGAGATGCAAGAAGGTTCATTTGTGGTACTGCTCAACATGCTGAAGACTGTGGAGTCTTCTATGAAGCATGAGTAGGGGATGGTGTTGTATGTTGATTCCTCGAAGAAAGCTTCTAAGAGGAAGTCAAAGAAATAGTAGAAGGGGAAGAAAAAGGCTAAAAAGGCAGAACTAGCTCAAAATGGCACTTGCCATCATTATGGCAAGGAGGTATTGGCAACGTGCTATTTCTCGGAATGCTCATAGGCTCCCATGTCCCCGGATTAAAATTTTCACTAATGAAAACTAATCCGGAGGGGATGAGTTTCCTAAGCACAACCAATTCGTCGTCGTGCTAACGACTCGAGCGATCGCTTGAACAAACTAGTTGTTCAAGCAACACAACTCTTCTAGTCGGTTAGCCGCGGAAGAGACGACGGATGGATCGCCGGTTTTTGTGTTTCTTATCGAGGTCCATGATTATACAAATACATGCAAATGTAAACTAGTATAATCAACATATACTAACATAAAGAACATAAGGTAGCATATCAAATAAGAACATGCAAAGAACAATAATAAAAGTTATAAAACTTTTATACCTCTTGATCTTCTATCGTATGTCCTAACCTCCTTGTAGACTTCGTGTGGGCGAAGATCCTCCACAAGTTGAAGCATCCTAGATCTTCTTCAATCCAAAGAAAGAAGAACTCTCTTTCCCTTCTTGCTTGAGCCAACCACCAATCCACAAAGGATTGATGCCGCCGGCCCCAAGAATAGAGAGAACAAAATGGAAACAAAACTCATCTCTTATCTAGGACCAACCATCAAGCTCCAAGCATGATGTTTGCCGCCGGTCCAAAGAGAAGATGGAATGGAGTATGGAAGTCAACCGAAAGAGAAACACCAAGGGTATGGGCACCGGCCAACACTTGGAGAAAGGAAAGGAAAACAATCCTCCTCCTTGTTGCCGCCCAAACCCTAGACAAAGCTTTCCTAATTTCCGGCCAAGGATGAAGGGAAGGAGAATAGGTTGAGCTCCGGCCAAGGTATAGGGAACATGGATAGTGGCCGGCCAACACTTAGAAGGAAGAAGAAGAAGATCTTCATCTCCATGTTGCCGCCCAACCTAATCCCAAAACCCTAACCCTAGCCGCCCAACCCCAATCCTATCCCATCTAGGTTTTGGTTGCCGCCCAAGGGAAGCCATCCTAATTCCATCCAACCTAAGCCATAGAAGGAAAGGTAAAACTTGGGCGCCGGCCAAATCAAGGAGGAATAGGGAGGATGGGTTGCCGGCCAACTATTGGAAGAAGGAGAAGCCTTGCCGCCCAACACCATCAACCAAACCCTAACCCTAATCTCCTTTTCTTGCCGCCCAAGCCACCTTGTCTCAATTAGGTTTTTTCATCTCAACTCCCTTTTGCCGCCCAAGCCTAAGCCCATATATATAGAGTTAGGTTTAGGCCTTGGTTCAATCTCCTCCATTGGTTCTAGAGATTTAATCTCAACCATCGGATTTAGAGATTTAATCTCAATCGTCGGTTCTAGAGATTTAATCTCAACCGTCGGTTCTAGGAATTTAATCCCAACCGTCAGATCTAGAGATTTAATCTCAACCGTCGGTTCTAGGGATTTAATCTTAACCGTCGGATCTAGAGATTTTTTTCCATCATTTGATCTAGACTTCATGAGGTTTATATTAGGCTACGATAGGGACCATGAGGAGGAGTTGGGTCTTGGCCACCCGATGGATCGGAACCACACAAACTTGATCCATCAATGATGTTCCATTCCACTAGAGGATCATCATCGAACTACCTCACCAACCCCCATAAATTAATATGGGCTCCATATATTATTTGTACATCCATCTCCCCGTGTTTAAGATATCGAATGTCCGTCAATTGATTGATTTACTGATCATCAATCAATTAATATCTAACTCCTCGAGTAGTACCACTCAACCTTATCATCATGTTGACTAAGTCAACCTACAGAGTTTACATGATGAACCTTATGAGCTCCTCAAGGGGACATCATCAACCTAATATATAGGACACGGTTTCCTCCTATAATCAACGGCACACCATGTAAATAATATCATTTCCCAACTTACCGGGCATATTGATTTAATCCATAGAAATCTCACCCTCTAGTAAATCAAAGAAATAAATATTAAGTACATGTACCGGTTATTATATCGGGATTAAGAGCATGTACAACATAATATCCGAGGTCCGATTCAATTATGTAGTCAGCAATAAATTGAATCACCTCTATGTCGGTCCTGCTCAATACACCTAAGTGTACTAGTGTAACTCTATGTTCAAGACAAAACAATACCAAGCTACACTACAACCATGCCAATGGTTTGTCCAAAACCATCTTGGTTGTGAGCCTTTACTTATATTCTACAAGGGACTGATAACATGATCTTCTGTGCCGCACCCAGGCACCATCTTATCTACAATGTAAAATATTAGACAATATGCACACATATAAATATAACGTGCAAACAATGATCATGTGATTCTTATTTCAAAATAAAGATGTTCATACAAAAGAGCTAGGCTTTCAGTATACATCGCAACAGGAGGGCCATTGGCGAAGAAATTGCAAGATTTATCTTGAGTTCGTGAAGAAGAATAAGGCATCGGATGCCCCATCTTCTTCAGATATCTTCATTATTGATTGTCATTCTATTTCCTCAAACACTTGGGTATCGGATACTGGTTGTGGCTCACATATATGTAATTACATACATGGGCTAAGGAATAGAAGAAGACTCGTCAAGGGAGAGTCAAATTTACGTGTTGGGAATGGAGCAAAGGTTGCTGCACTCGCCATCGGAACGTATTTGTTGAAACTCCCTACAGGACTTGTCTTAGAACTGGACAATTGCTTTTAAGTTCCTTCGTTGATAAAGAACATCATTTCTATTTCTTGTTTAAATAGAAATGGGTACCATTTGACTTTTAGTAACAATTGTTGTTACATAACTTTGAATGGAGTTCTTTATGGGACTGGAACTTTAAGCAATGGTATTTATACGTTGGACGTATCCAGTGACATTTTCAATATCAAAGCGTGCAACAAGCGTGTTCGAAAGGATAATCAATTAGTCTCCTACGTGTGGCATTATCGTCTTTGCCATGCAAGCAAGAAATGCATGTCCGAATTACACCGATATGGAATTCTGGAATCGTTTGAATTGGATTCATATGATACATACGAATCATGCTTAAAAGGCAAGATGACTAAGTTACCTTTTACAGAAAAAGGTGAACGAGTGGGAGAGTTGCTAGGCCTAATACATACTGATGTATGTGGACCTATGTCAACTCAAGCTTTAGGAGGCTATAACTACTTTATTACCTTCACCGATGATCACTCACGGTTTGGGTATGTGTTCTTGATGAAACACAAGTCTGAAGCCTTTGAAAGGTTCAAAGAATTCAGAAATGAAGTAGAGAAACAACATGACAAGAGTATTAAAATACTTCGATCGGATCGAGGTGGTGAATACTTAGGTCAAGAGTTTCTTGATTATCTAAGAGACAATGGTATATTGTCTCAATAGACTCTGCCATATACACCACATCATAATGGTGTATCTGAGAGGCGTAACCGGACCTTGTTGGACATGGTCAGGTCAATGATGAATCATGCGAATCTTCCCAAGTTCTTTTGGGGCTATGCACGTCAGACAACTGTTTACTTGTTAAACAGAATGCCGACCAAGGTAGTCTCTACTACTCCATATGAGATATGGAATAGTAAAAAACCTCATGTATCTTACTTGAAGATATGGGGTTGTCCTGCTTATGTGAAGTGGACTGTATCAGACAAATTGGATGCTAAGTCTGATAAATGTCTATTTATTGGATACCTTAAGGAAACAAGGGGTTACCAATTCTATCATCCTGTGGAACAAAATGTGTTTGTTTCAAGGCATGCTATGTTTCTAGAGAAAGAGTTTCTCTTGCAAGAAAATAGTGGGAGTGTCGTCGAGCTTGAGGAGGCTCGAGAGACTCAAATAGACATTGATGAGATACCTGGTGAAGCACAACAGCCGATAACTCATAGTGATGAGCAATCGGCTGGACCTATTGAGACACCACATCTTCGTAGATCTGGTAGAACACGCAACATTCCTGAGAGATAAAAATTTCTTGTAAGTGAATCGAACGACGTGTTACTCATTGATGATGAGGAGCTTACAAGTTATGAAGAAGTTCTGACAAATTCAGAAAGGGATAAGTGGCTTGAAGCCATGAAGTCGGAAATGGATTCCATGTATGAAAACCAAGTTTGGAAGTTGGATGACCCACCTGAAGGCATAAAGCCTATAGGGTGCAAGTGGGTTTTTAAGAAGAAAACTGACATGGATGGTAATGTGATTACCTATAAGGCTAGATTAGTGGCGAAAGGATATCGTCAAAAGAATGGTGTTGATTATGACGAAACCTATTCGCTTGTAGCTATGCTTAAATCCATTCGGATGCTCCTGGCCATAGCGGCTCATTTTGATTATGAGATATGGCAAATGGATGTGAAAACAGCTTTCCTTAATGGAAACCTGCTCGAGGACGTATATATGATACAGCCTGAGGGTTTCACATCGGTTGATAAAACTAAGGTATGCAAATTGCGACGGTCCATATATGGATTGAAGCAAGCATCCAGGAGCTGGAATATCCGTTTAGATGAGACAATAAAAAAGTTTGATTTCTCACAAAATCCAGACGAACATTGTGTGTATAAGAAGGTTAGTGGGAGTGCAGTCGTGTTCCTAGTATTGTATGTCGATGACATATTACTTATAGTAAACGATGTTTCAGTCTTATAGTCAGTTAAGATTTGGTTGTCCAAGACATTCTCCATGAAAGACCTGGGAGAAGCAACCTACATCCTCAGGATTAAGATCTATAGAGATAGATCGAAATGGTTGCTTGGTCTTTTGCAGTCTACATATATAGATTGAGTGCTAAAGAGGTTTAGCATGTCTGGATATGTGTTCACCTTGAATGGGGGCACAATGAGTTGGAAAAGTTTCAAACAAGACACTGTAGCGGATTCTACCACTGAGGCAGAATACATTGCAGCTTCGGAAGCAGTAAAGGAAGTGGTTTGGATCAAGAAGTTCATTTATGAACTTGGTGTGGTTCCAGCCATTGTTGAAGCAATACCGGTCTACTGCGACAACAATGGAGCAATTGCACAGGCGAAAGAGCCAAGGTCTCATCAACGATCCAAACATGTGCTTCACCGCTATCATCTAATCAGAGAGATCATTAGTTGGAAGGAAATACAAATCAAGAAAATCCCCACTGAAAGGAACTTAGTGGATCCTTTGACTTAGGCATTACCTTAAAGTAAGTTTAAGGGTCATGTCAGAGCTTATGGTATTGGATACTGTAGCGATTGACATTAGGCTAAGTGGGAGTTTGTTAGTAATATATGAGAGATGTCCTAAGGCAATTGCCTTATGTTTGAACCATTTATATGATAAATGAAGATTCACTATTTGAGTATACATGTTTTAATGTATTTGATTAGATCTTAAACTCATTTACTGAATGTCCACGATACGATTCACAACATCAGAGAATTTGTGATTGGATCACAACTAGTGAGTATCTCTACATGTGTAATTGTGATGTATCAGAATTATCTCTAGTCGATGAATTGATGGATTTAGACACCATTGATTCTGTCGAGACTAGCACGAGGAATACTCCTTGGTGTATCCAAGCAGCTGATTCTCACTGGCTGGAGACATTGTGATGTTCGGAGTTAATCGTGGATGCTAGTTATGGTAACTAGTTCATTGGAGTGACCAGCCGTAAGACTTCATATGGTTCTCTGTATTTATAGATATGTCAATGAAGTTCTTACTATAGCTTAAGTGCGATGTTCCTTTGACTTGCGGTATTCAAATCATCTTGATCATAAAGACTTATGTTTTAACATCTTAAGAAAGCATCTCTGGGGAGATGTGGACCCGGATGATTGGGTATAAGTCGAAGTGATCGAAGGTGTTTGAATAACATATAAATGATTCACCACTCCTTGCGAGACGATGTATACCCATGGCCTCTCGTCAGATTGTTACTAAAGTCTTTGGCCAAAACATTACATGTTTAGAGTAAGGTACTCTTGGATACATGTGAAGTAACTAGAATCCGTAGGACGAGGAAATGATACTTGGGCTAGGTGTGACGTAGTCAACCTAGTGGGAACTGACACTATAGACCATGTCCTGATCTAAGTGGGTATAAGATGAGCGAAGGGAATGGGGCACGATTCATTATAGTTGTTGAAAGGTGTTGGTGCAGGGGCACTAGATAATCGAACCTGTGTTTTTGATTATGGCAAAGACACAAAGTTAAGTTTACATCGTTATCTCACGAGTTATCAAGTGTGCAGAAAAGTATTAAAGCTAGAGCTGAAGGCTAGCGACACCCGGAAGAAGCCGCGGTGGTCGGGCGACACTCGAGTGACTTCGGAGGGAGCCGAAGTAATCGAGTGGAAGGCTGGAAGCGAGAGCTACTATCGAGGTAAGCTCGTGTGAGTGAGAGATTGTAAGGTCGTGTTCTCTTTACGGGGACGACCATAGGCGGCGATCCGATTAAGACTTCCCGTGGAAGGTCTAGGTCGAGATCGGACGGTCAGAAACCGTCGCATTTATCATTTTTCGAGCTAACCTCTTATTGCAGGGAAGTGGCCAAGCTGGCAGTCGACTGCTGGACATGTAACAGTCGACTGATGACCATCAGTCGACTGATGGCGACGACTCAGCTTTTGCGCTAGGTCAAAACGGATAACGTTTGACGCGGCCACTTCGCGATAAATTTTGGACAATTTCGTAATCCGTTCCTAAAGATGAGGAGACATATTCAGAGGCCAAAGTCTATAAAAGGAGGAGGATTCCAACTCTAAAAATTATATCAAGTTTATTCATCAAAGTGCTCCTACAACGCCAACACTTCAACATCGTCATAACGCCGACACGACGCCAAGTTACGATCTTCTTCGTCGGCAGCAGAATCAAGTAATATTTTTGATATTGTATTCTTTGTTTTCTTCATAACGAGGTGAGGTAGGTTTGTTGCCTCATCCTCGTATATTCGGTTTTGTGATCGTTGTCTCCTACCTCTAACGAGGAGGAGACGTTATAGTGTTTTGCCCTCCGTACGCGGTCTAGGACCGATAAAGCCTTGGAGTAGCAACCGCTGGGTTGTGAACCAAGTAAAATAAACGTGTTCATTTATTTTCCGCTGCTCTTATTTTGTGTATCGAACGAATTCGAACGAAAGATTTACGGTCGCTATTCGCCCCCCCTCTAGCGACGCTTCTCGATCCAACAATTGGTATCAGAGCGGGGGCGCTAAGATTTGGTGAAACCACCGATCTAGCACGTTTTGGTTTTTTTGTTCGTATTTTTTGATTCGTATCTTTCTTTGGTTTTTATTCCTCCCGCACTACTAATCCAAGACGAAGTCTTGGTACGTTTCTTTTGGTTGTGTGCTTGCAAGTTTTCTCTCTTGGAGTAGCCGACGGTAAAACGGCCATAACTTTTCGCACAAGTGGACTCACATAACGATCTATGTACCAAATCGAAGCTCTCAGAAAGATCTACATTTCTTACGAGGGTTTACCCTCGTAACAAGCTGTTTCCAGCCCCAAAATCCAACGTTCAGTAGCCTTTCGGGGACACCGAAGGTCGTAAGTTTCTAATTTTTGTTAGTTTCTTATTCTTCTTATTTATTTCTGTTTATTTCCTATTATTTCCCGCACTACTAATCCAAGACCAAGTCTTGGAATTCTCTTTGGTTTTATTTGTATTTTTGTAAGAGACTTAATGGCTCACATTGAGGGGTATAGCACCACCCGACCTCCGTTCTTTAACGGAAATGATTTCCGTTATTGGAAAGGTCGGATGGAGTGTTTCTTGAAAACACAAGTCGAGACTTGGATAATAATCCAAACCGGCTTTGCTCTACCCACCAATGATCAAGGAGAGGCCTTGGATTTCAACAAGTGGACAAATGCAACCAAGAGGCAAATCGAAGCCGATGCAAGAGCAACCCAAATATTGCAATGCGGCTTGTCCAAGGAGGAACTCAACCGCATCGGACCATTCATTAGCGCCAAAGACCTCTGGAACAAATTGATTGACTTACACGAAGGGACGACCGATGCTAAGGTATGTAAAAGAGATTTACTTTTAAATAAACTGTACAATCTAAAGATGCAGGATCATGAGACCGCCACCTAACTACATGCACGGATCCAAGATATCGTCAACGGTCTTCATTCGATCGGGCAAGCCATAGAGAACCGGGACCTTATAAGGTACGCTTTAAATGCTTTCCCTAGGACTACCTTGTGGGCATCCATGGTCGATGTCTACAAGGTCTCTAAGGACCTTTCGAAGCTTAGGTTAGACGAATTATTTTATGAGTTTGAACTTCATGAGCAAACTAACGTGGTCCAGGCCGAGAGAGGTATTGCTCTACTTGTAGGACAAAGAAGGAAGCCACCTACTAAGCAAGTAGATGAACTCGAACCCGAAGACAAATCCGAATCCGAAGAGGAGGCCATAATAGTCAATATTGTGCGGAGAATAGTTCGACAAGAAAGGAGGAAATTGAAGAATGAGAACCAAAAGAAAAAGGGAGCAAGGAAAGCCTTCCATGCAACTTGGGACAACAGAGAAGCCATAGCTTTCATGGCGAAATCGATTGAGTCAGACACGGAGACCGAACCTGAACTTGAGTCAGAACCTGAGGATGACTCGGACTACGAAGCTACCTTCAAGTCAAGCCACGGATACGCATCCGGTTCAAAAGATACCCTTAAAGTGAGTCGAACTTTATTTAATACTTTACATAATATGGTTAGGTTTTTGTCTAGAAAATTAGTTAAGTCCGAGTCCAAGGTCGAGACCCTGGTTGAGGAGGTCAAACTCCTCAAACACAAGGTTTCCCTAACCTCTTCGACTAGTCAAGTTCGAAAAGAGGACCCAACTCGAGCTGAAAAGCTCGAAGTTGAGAACTCTCTCTTGAAAAGTCAAGTTGAAGATCTTAGGAACAGGTTGGAAAGGTTCACTTCGGGTTCCAAAGGACTTGACCTCCTACTTGGATCTCAAAGGGCCGTGTACAACAAGGCTGGACTAGGGTTTAACTCAAACACGACTAATAGGTCGTATATGTCGATTGTAAGTCGACATAGGAAACATGTCCAAGCATGGGTCCCTAAGAACTTTTTGATTTCAACTCTAGGATCCAACCCGTACTGGGTTCCCAAGGACCAAATCCACTATGTGGATAGACCGAACCGATTCAACGGTCTAGGGGGAGCCAGTACAAAACATGTTTGTGCTTTAACTTAGAAATTGCATGCTTTAACTTAGAAAGTTTGTGCTTTAAAACATGTGAGCTCACTTAGAACACGTACATAACCAACTGAAATCATACGAAAAGATTGAGCCTCGGGGAGCCTCTTTTCAAAAATAACCAGTTAGACTAGGAAATAGTCTTAGGTGAGTCAAGTCATCATTTTCTTGAAAATGGCTTTGTCTAAGGAAGTGGTCGATGATCCGATAAAAGAAGGCCCCTGTGCCTCGCCACGACCTGGAAGCCATGATCTTGAAAAGGTAAACTTGACAAGCCTATGGTCAAATCCAAATCTAACATAAAATTACTTGAATCTAAATGCACTTAATCAACATAATTGGAAGTCATCTCACAAAAACACATAGGTATAACATGCTTGATCATATAGACACAGGTGAGATGTTAAGGATAATTGAAATATAGTTAAAACAACCTCTTCAAAATACTACTTATTTTCTCAACTATTGTACTTAACAACTCTTAGGCCAAAGTTTAGCGCCCCCTACATCTCTTATACTTCATATATTTGACTAAGGGGGAGAGCAAACTAACCTTAAAGGGTTATATTACAAACCTTTAGATTATTGGTGCAGAGGGACACACCTCGAACCAATCTATCTAATTACTGCTAGACGCATGCTTGGACTCATAGCTGATTTATCTTGATGCATGCATATACCATATTGTTTTTAAACCCCTATTTTACATAACAAACCCCAACATTTATTTTGATTTATGGCAAAAGGGGGAGAAGTGCGAAAGTTAAGGGGGAGTAACACAAAATTTATTTAATTTTGAACTAAAGTATCTCTTTCAAAACTCACCTAGGGTTAAGGGGGAGTTTTTGAAAATGACATTCATCATTTACTATACTTGGTTTATGCTTTAATTTCCCTTAACTTTGTGTTGATTTGCCATAGATCAAAAAGGGGGAGATTGTTGGTGCAGGGGCACTAGATAATCGAACCTGTGTTTTTGATTATGGCAAAGACACAAAGTTAAGTTTACATCGTTATCTCACGAGCTATCTGTTAGTAATATATGAGAGATGTCCTAAGGCAATCGCCTTATGTATGAACCATTTATATGATAAATGAAGATTCACTATTTGAGTATACATGTTTTATGTATTTGATTGGATCTTAAACTCATTTACTGAATGTCCACGAGACGATTCACAGCATGAGAGAATTTGTGATTGGATCACAACTAGTGAGTATCTCTACATGTGTAATTGTAATGTATCGGAATTATCCCTAGTCGACGAATTGATGGATTTGGACACCATCAATTCTGTCGAGACTAGCACGAGGTATACTCCTTTGTGTATCCAAGCAGCTGATCCTCACTGGCTGGAGACATTGTGATGTCCGGAGTTAATCGTGGATGCTAGTTATGGTAACTAGTTCATTGGAGTGACCAGCCGTAAGACTTCATATGGTTCTCTGCATATATAGATATGTCAATAAAGTTCTTACTGTGGCTTAAGTGCGATGTTCCTTTGACTTGCGGTATTCAAGTCATCTTGATCATGGAGACTTATGCTTTGACATCTTAAGCAAACATCTCTAAGGAGATGTGGACCCGGGATGATTGGGTATAAGTCGAAGTGATCGAAGGTGTTTGAATAGCCTATAAAGGATTCACCACTCCTTGAGAGGAGATGTATACCCATGGCCTCTCGTCGGATTGTTACTAAAGTCTTTGGTCAAAGCATTACATGTTTAGAGTAAGGTACTCTTCGATACATGTGGAGTAACTAGAATCCGTAGGACGAGGAAATGATACTTGGGCTAGGTGTGACGTAGTCAGCCTAGTGGGGACTGACACAATAGACCATGTCCTGAACCAAGTGGGTATAAGATGAGTGAAGGGAATGGGGCACGATTCATTCGAAGCATCAAGGGTTTCAGAAATAGTTCTGGATCAACCGTTGATCTTTTCGGTTAATTGGGGATCATGATGTACTACTAGGTGCCACTCATGATCGTTCTATAATTAATGGTTAATTATAGACGGCCAACATAAACCGAGAACTTATTTGGTCACACGCACAACGAGTGTAATCCAAAGGATTTGAAACGAGCTTGAGAATGGGATTCTCAGACCGAGAGAAACTATGTTTGGTTGGACCAAACATAAAGCGAGCATGAAATTGTTTCAGTCGCAATGGAAGCGTGGATGGGCAGTGTCTTATGAAGACATAATGGATGGACCAAAATGGTTTGGTTCTAATCCAATGGATGAGAATAAACCAAAGGGTTTGGTTTATATTAAACGAATGAACCAAAGGTTGGTTCGGTTCGTTTTAACTTAAAATAAACTATCATGGTTTGGTTTATTTTAACTTATCTTAATGGAGCGGGTTAACGGGCTTTATGGATATGATCCATTAACCATTAAGAGAATTAGTTCTCTATAAAATAGGGCTTCAACCCTAACCCTAAAACCTAATGAAGTGGTTGCCGCCCAACAAGTTGTAGCCGCCCAACACATTGTTGCCGCCCAGCTTGTGGTGCCGCTGTCCAGCTCCTTGCCGGCGACCATGCTTCCGCCGGTGAACCTCCGGCGACCCTCCGGTGATCTCCTATAGGTTCGGCATCAAGGTGAGCCTTTTCTCTCCTTGTTTTGGCCGGTGCCTACTCCTCCACCAAGCTGTCCAGTTTTCTGGACAGCTTCTCCTCCTCTCGTCGGAGCGTCGTTTGGACGACGGTTAGTGCTCCGACAGCGGCTAACATACCGGGGATTTGATCTCCGGTAATCCTCTGAGGTGGAGGACGAAGGATTCGTCAAACGGTTGACGACTACCTCTCCGGAGAAGCGAGTTTTGAGAACTCGTTTTGGATCCGAATTTGGATTCGGATCGTGATCATCTCTCGATCACGTCGTCTTCAACACGAGGCTAGTAACCCGTACGAAGACGAAGCTCGTGACTTAGCGAAGTCATCCCGAGGAGCTCGGCATGGATACGGATAGAGATGATTCTTACGAGGATCGTTCCGGTTGATGCCGTTCCCGCTACACGTCATACGGAAGGTATAACGTAGTTTAATTTCCTTTTATTGCAAATTTAAGATTACGGTTATGTCTACACTTGTTGTAATTGCATGCGTGTGTTGTGTGTGTTGTAATAAATATAGATTTATTATTTTTAATTGCTTCCGCTGTGCTCATGTTTGCGAAACATGATCGAACACACACACGCCGCGGTGCCGGAAACCCAACAGTGGTATCAGAGCCCAGGTTGTGTTTCGACATAATCGTAAAAATGGTTTTGCGATAGTCATAATGTATTTCTGGAAATTTTCTAAATTTTGGAAATTTAGAAGTATTTATGGAAATTTTTCAATTTTGGAAAGTCTAGAAGTATTTATGGAAATCCTCCACTTTTGGAAAGTTGGAAGTATTTATGGAAATTGATATTTTCCATAAATAAAATATTTGATTAGATTCTGGAAATTTGTTTCCTAATTTAATCATGATTTGATTTGGAAAATCAAATCTTAAAATATTTTATTTCCATAAGTAGTTTTAAAGATTTAGGAAATTGGTTTCCTAAATAGATTTTCCTTAATCAAATAATTCCATGAATAAAATATGTGATTAGATTTGGAAATTTGTTTCCTAATTTAATTATGATTTGATTTGGAGAATCAAATCTTAAACATATTTTATTTCCATAAATAGTTATGACATATAAGGAAATTATATACATGACATAATTGTATGTCATGTAATTGCATTAGATGCATAACATTATGTCATGCGTGTCGTGACATGTAGATGTATGCCATGTATGCCATGCCATGTAGATAATAGTTATTTGCATGCAAAGAGGATGAGACATAAAAACCCTTAATCAATATTAAAGCCTACACCTTCCATTAATATGGTTAGAACCAGAGTTCCGCTTTCTTGTTTGGGTTGTTGGACTCTCCAAGCCCGCCAACCCAATATGTTCAAACCATGGAATAGTTTAATACTAATATGGTAAGAGTCGAGGTCAATCGTTAGCTTTGGTTGTTGGACTCTCTCCAAGCGGGCTAATTGGTTGAATGCGCCTAACCATATTAAAACTATGTCCTCGATTAATGGGTTGGCTTTAACCCGAGCATCGGCTTGTTGGACTCTCTCCAAGGTCGGCGTAAAGGGAGGTGAAGTTGGGTGCTATGCATATGATGCATACTTGTTAATGTGTTAACAACCCGATGTATGTGTGAACATTCAATTAGTTGATAGCACATTGTGATAGTTGCATATACGGGATATGCAATCGGTATAGATGATACCTACCGTCGTAGTTATGAATGGCTTGTTGGACTCTCTCCAAGGTTGTTCATAACTATGATGGATATCAGCCCATTCGGAGATGGACCTACAATCTCCCGAAGTGATTTTTGGGGTTTTTGAAATTCGAAAAATGAATGGGATTTATAAATGTATATTGATGCATTTTAAAATCATCTTTCTCATATATGCTCATTTTGTATTTCTAAGATTGATCATGATGTCTTTGAATTGCGTTCCATTTTGGATTCGAATAAATTGACTGGGCCGAGCTTCATGGACTGGCTTAGAAGCTTGAGAATTGTTCTCAAGGTTGAAAAGTTTGCAAATGTCCTCGAAGCGCCTCTTCCCGCCCGTCCTAGTGACGATGCAACTCTGGACCAATTGTTGGCCTATCAGAAACAAGTGAGTGATTCTGAACAAATGAGTTGCATCATGCTAGCCACGATGGAACCCAAGCTACGAAAGCAGCATGAGCATATGGATGATCATATCGTAGTCCTTCATCTTTGTGAGTTGGATGATGAGCAAGTGAGATTCGAAAGGTTTGAAGTCTCAAAGCTTCTCTTCACCTCTGAGATGCTAGGAGGTTCATCTCGTGGTATCGCCAATATGTCAAGACCGTGGAGTCTTCCGAGAAGCATGAGTAGGACGATGTATTAGTTGATTCCTCAAGAAAGGTTCTAAGAGGAAGTCAAAGGAACAGAAGGGAAAGAAGAAAGGCTAAGAAGGTAGAACTAGCAAAAGGAAACTTGCCATCATTATGGCAAGGAGAGCCATTTAAGAAAGTGCAAGATTTATCTTGAGTCCGTGAAGAAGGATAAGGCATCGGATGCCATCTTCTTGAAAATCTTCTTTATTGATTGTCATTCTATGTCCTCAGACACTTGGGTATTTGATACTGGGTGTGGCTCACATATATGTAATGACATACATGGGCTAAGGAATAGAAGAAGACTCGTCGAGGGAGTCAAATTTACGTGTTGGGAATGAAGCGATTCTTTGCACTCGCCATCGAGCGTATTTGTTGGAAACTCCTGTAGGACTTGTCTTAGAAGCGGACAATTGCTTTTATGTTCCTTCGTTGATAAAGAACATCATTTCTATTTCTTGTTTAAATAGAAATGGTTTCCATTGACTTTAGTAACAATTGTTGTTACATAACTTTGAATGGAGTTCTTTATGGGAATTTGGAACTTTAAATAATGGTGTTTATCGTTGGACGTATCCAGTGACATTTTCAATATCGAAGCGAGCAACACGCGTGCTCGAAAGGATAATCAAATAGACTCCTATATGTGGCATTGTCATCTTGGCCATATAAGCAAGAAATGCATGTCCGAATTACACCGATGTGGAATTCTGGAATCGTTTGAATTGGATTCATACGATACATGCGAATCATGCTTAAAAGGCAAGATGACTAAGTTATCTTTTCTTTGGAAAAGGTGAGCAGTGGGAGAGTTACTAGGTTTAGTACATGCGATGTATGTGGACCTATGTCAACTCAAGCATTAGGAGGCTATAGCTACTTCATTACCTTCAGATGATCACTCACGGTTTGGGTATGTGTTCTTGATGAAACACAAGTCAAGCCTTTGAAAGGTTCAAAGAATTCAGAAATGAAGTAGAGAAACAACATGACAAAAGTATTAAAATACTTCGATCGGATCGAGGTGGTGAATACTTAAGTCAAGAGTTTCTTGATTATCTAAGAGACAATGGCATATTGTCTCAATGGACTCCGCCCTATACACCACATCATAATGGTGTATCTGAGAGGCGTAACCGGACCTTGTTGGACATGGTCAGGTCAATGATGAATCATGCGACTCTTCCCAAGTCCTTTTGGGGTTATGCACTTTAGACAGCTGTTTACTTGTTGAACAGAATGCCTACCAAGGTAGTCTCTACTACTCCATATGAGATATGGGCTAGTAAGAAACCTCATGTATCTTACTTGAAGATATGGGGTTGTCCTGCTTATGTGAAGCGGACTGTATCAAACAAACTGGATGCTAAGTCTTATAAATGTCTATTTATTGGATACCCTAAGGAAACAAGGGGTTACCAATTCTATCATCTTGTGGAACAAAAGGTGTTTGTTTCAAGGCATGCTGTGTTTCTAGAGAAAGAGTTTCTCTTGCAAGAAAATAGTGGGAGTGTCGTCGAGCTTGAGGAGGCTCGAGAGACTCAAATAGACATTGATGAGATACATGGTGAAGCACAACAGCCGACAACTCATAGTGATGAGCAATCGGCTGGACCTATTGTAACACCACATCTTCGTAGATCTGGTAGAACACGCAATATTCCTGAGAGATATGGATTTCTCGTAAGTGAATCGAACGACGTGTTACTCATTGATGATGAGGAGCCTACCAGTTATGAAGAAGTGTTGACAAGTTCAGAAAGGGATAAGTGGCTTGGTGCCATGAAGTCGGAAATGGATTCCATGTACGAAAACCAAGTTTGGAACTTGGTTGACCCACCTGAAGGCATAAAGCCTATAGGGTGCAAGTGGGTTTTCAAGAAGAAAACCTACATGGATGGTAATGTGATTACCTATAAGGCTAGATTGGTGGCGAAAGGATATCGTCAAAAGCAAGGTGTTGATTATGACGAAACCTATTCGCCTGTAGCTATGCTTAAATCCATTCGGATGCTCCTGGCCATAGCAGCTCATTATGATTATGAGATATGGCAGATGGATGTGAAAACAGCTTTCCTTAATGGAAACTTGCTCGAGGACGTGTATATGATACAGCCTGAGGGTTTCACATCGGTTGATAAAACCAAGGTATGCAAGTTGCGACGATCCATTTATGGATTGAAGCAAGCATCCAGGAGCTGGAATATCCGTTTTGATGAGACGATCAAAAAAGTTTGATTTCTCACAAAATCCAGACGAACCTTGTGTGTACAAGAAGGTTAGTGGGAGTGCGATCGTGTTCCTAGTATTGTATGTCGATGACATATTACTTATAGGAAGCGATGTGTCAATCTTCTGATCGATTAAGGTTTGGTTATCCAAGACATTCTCCATGAAAGACACAGGAGAAGCAACCTACATCCTTGGGATTAAGATCTATAGAGATAGATCGAAGCGGTTGCTTGGTCTTTCAGTCTACATATATAGGCCAAAGTGCTAAAGAGGTTTAGCATGTCGGAATCCAAGAAAGGTTATCGCCCATCGGGCATGGGCTACACCTTCGAAGTCTATGTGTCAGCCTGAGAAGACGAGAGGATTTGCATGAGTAAGATTCCCTATGCATCCGCAATAGGATCTATCATGTATGCTATGTTATGTACGAGGCCCGATGTATTGTATGCTCTGAGTGTCACGAGCAGATACCAGTCTGATCCAGGAATGGATCATTGGGCGGCTGTTAAGACGATCCTTAAGTACTTGAGAAGAACTAAGGATGTGTTCCTAATATATGGAGAAGGGGACATGGTGATACGCGCGTATCTGGATGCGGCTTCAGACGGACAAGGATGATTCCGTGTCTCGATGCGGATACGTGTTCACCTTGAATGGGGGCGCAGTGAGTTGGAAAAGTTCCAAACAAGAGACTGTAGCGGATTCTACCACTGAGGCAGAATATATTGCAGCTTCGGAAGCAGCAAAGGAGGCGGTTTGGATCAAGAAGTTCGTTCATGAACTTGGTGTGATTCCGGCCATTGTTGAAGCAATACCGGTCTACTGCGACAACAATGGAGCAATTGCATAGGCGAAAGAGCCAAGGTCTCATCAACGATCCAAACATGTGCTTCGCCGCTATCATCTTATCAGAGAGATCATCAGTAGGAACGAAATACAAATCGAGAAAATTCCCACTGAAAGGAACTTAGCGGATCCTTTGACTAAAGCATTACCTCAAAGTAAGTTTGAGGGTCATGTTGGTGCTTATGGTATTGGATACCGTAGCGATTGGCATTAGGCCAAGTGGGAGTCTGTTAGTAATATATGAGAGATGTCCTAAGGCAATCGCCTTATGTATGAACCATTTATATGATAAATGAAGATTCACTATTTGAGTATACATGTTTTATGTATTTGATTGGATCTTAAACTCATTTACTGAATGTCCACGATACGATTCACAGCATGAGAGAATTTGTGATTGGATCACAACTAGTGAGTATCTCTACATGTGTAATTGTGATGTATCGGAATTATCCCTAGTCGATGAATTGATGGATTTGGACACCATCAATTCTGTCGAGACTAGCACGAGGTATACTCCTTGGTGTATCCAAGCGGTGATTCTCCTTTGGTGGAGACATTGTGATGTCGGAGTTAATCGTGGATGCTAGTTATGGTAACTAGTTCATTGGAGTGACCAGTAGTAAGACTTCATATGGTTCTCTGCATATATAGATATGTCAATGAAGTTCTTCTTGTGGCTTAAGTGCGATGTTCCTTTGACTTGCGGTATTCAAGTCATCTTGATCATGGAGACTTATGCTTTGACATCTTAAGCAAACATCTCTAAGGAGATGTGGACCCGGGATGATTGGGTATAAGTCGAAGTGATCGAAGGTGTTTGAATAACCTATAAAGGATTCACCACTCCTTGCGAGGAGATGTATACCCATGGCCTCTCGTCGGATTGTTACTAAAGTCTTTGGCCAAAGCATTACATGTTTAGAGTAAGGTACTCTTCGATACATGTGGAGTAATTAGAATCCGTAGGACGAGGAAATGATACTTGGGCTAGGTGTGACGTAGTCAGCCTAGTGGGGACTGACACAATAGACCATGTCCTGAACCAAGTGGGTATAAGATGAGTGAAAGGAATGGGGCACGATTCATTCGAGCTACTGAAGGGTTTCAGAAATAGTTCTGGATCAACCGTTGATCTTTTCGGTTAATTGGGGATCATGATGTACTACTAGGTGCCACTCATGATCGTTCTATAATTAATGGTTAATTATAGGCGGACCAACATAAACCGAGAACCTATTTGGTCACACGCAGAGTGTAATCCAAAGGATTTAAAACGAGCTTGAGAATGGGATTCTCAGACCGAGAGAAACTATGTTTGGTTGGACCAAACATAAAGCGAGCATGAAATTGTTTCAGTCGCAATGGAAGCGTGGATGGGCAGTGTCTTATGAAGACATAATGGATGGACCAAAATGGTTTGGTTCTAATCCAATGGATGAGAATAAACCAAAGGGTTTGGTTTATATTAAACGAATGAACCAAAGGTTGGTTCGGTTCGTTTTAACTTAAAATAAACCATCATGGTTTGGTTTATTTTAACTTATCTTAATGGAGGCGGGTTATGGCTTTATGGATATGATCCATTAACCATTAAGAGAATTAGTTCTCTATAAAATAGGGCTTAAACCCTAACCCTAAAACCTAATGAAGTGGTTGCCGCCCAACAAGTTGTAGCCGCCCAACACATTGTTGCCGCCCAGCTTGTGGTGCCGCTGTCCAGCTCCTTGCCGGCGACCATGCTTCCGCCGGTGAACCTCCGGCGACCCTCCGGTGATCTCCTATAGGTTCGGCATCAAGGTGAGCCTTTTCTCTCCTTGTTTTGGCCGGCGCCTACTCCTCCACCAAGCTGTCCAGTTTTCTGGACAGCTTCTCCTCCTCTCGTCGGAGCGTCGTTTGGACGACGGTTAGTGCTCCGACAGCGGCTAACATACCGGGGATTTGATCTCCGGTAATCCTCTGAGGTGGAGGACGAAGGATTCGTCAAACGGTTGACGAATACCTCTCCGGAGAAGCGAGTTTTGAGAACTCGTTTTGGATCCGAATTTGGATTCGGATCGTGATCATCTCTCGATCACGTCGTCTTCAACACGAGGCTAGTAACCCGTACGAAGACGAAGCTCGTGACTTAGCGAAGTCATCCCGAGGAGCTCGGCGTGGATACGGATAGAGACGATTCTTACGAGGATCGTTCCGGTTGATGCCGTTCCCGCTACACGTCATACGGATGGTATAACGTAGTTTAATTTCCTTTTATTGCAAATTTTAGTTTACGGTTATGTCTACACTTGTTGTAATTGCATGCGTGTGTTGTGTGTGTTGTAATAAATATAGATTTATTATTTTTAATTGCTTCCGCTGTGCTCATGTTTGTGAAACATGATCGAACACACACACGCCGCGGTGCCGGAAACCCAACAGTGGTATCAGAGCCCAGGTTGTGTTTCGACATAATCGTAAAAATGGTTTTGCGATAGTCATAATGTATTTCTGGAAATTTTCTAAATTTTGGAAATTTAGAAGTATTTATGGAAATTTTTCAATTTTGGAAAGTCTAGAAGTATTTATGGAAATCCTCCACTTTTGGAAAGTTGGAAGTATTTATGGAAATTGATATTTTCCATAAATAAAATATTTGATTAGATTCTGGAAATTTGTTTCCTAATTTAATCATGATTTGATTTGGGAAATCAAATCTTAAAATATTTTATTTCCATAAGTAGTTTTAAAGATTTAGGAAATTGGTTTCCTAAATAGATTTTCCTTAATCAAATAATTCCATGAATAAAATATGTGATTAGATTTGGAAATTTGTTTCCTAATTTAATTATGATTTGATTTGGAGAATCAAATCTTAAACATATTTTATTTCCATAAATAGTTATGACATATAAGGAAATTATATACATGACATAATTGTATGTCATGTAATTGCATTAGATGCATAACATTATGCCATGCGTGTCGTGACATGTAGATGTATGCCATGTATGCCATGCAATGTAGATAATAGTTATTTGCATGCAAAGAGGATGAGACATAAAAACCCTTAATCAATATTAAAGCCTACACCTTCCATTAATATGGTTAGAACCAGAGTTCTGTTTCTTGTTTGGGTTGTTGGACTCTCTCCAAGCCCGGCTCGAACTGAATATGTTCAAACCATGGAATAGTTTAATACTAATATGGTAAGAGTCGAGAGGTCAATCGTTAGCTTTGGTTGTTGGACTCTCTCCAAGCTGGGCTAATTGGTTGAATGCGCTCTAACCATATTAAAACTATGTCCGATTAATGGGTTGGCTTTAACAGCATCGGCTTGTTGGACTCTCTCCAAGGTCGATGTAAAGGGAGGTGAAGTTGGGTGCTATGCATATGATGCATACTTGTTAATGTGTTAACAACCCGATGTATGTGTGAACATTCAATTAGTTGATAGCACATTGTGATAGTTGCATATACGGGATATGCAATCGGTATAGATGATACCTACCGTCGTAGTTATGAATGGCTTGTTGGACTCTCTCCAAGGTTGTTCATAACTATGATGGATATCAGCCCATTCGGAGATGGACCTACAATCTCCCGAAGTGATTTTTGGGGTTTTTGAAATTCGAAAAATGAATGGGATTTATAAATGTATATTGATGCATTTTAAAATCATCTTTCTCATATATGCTCATTTTGTATTTCTAAGATTGATCATGATGTCTTTGAATTGCGTTCCATTTTGGATTCGAATAAATTGGTAGGCCGAGCTTCATGGACTAGCTTAGAAGCTTGAGAATTGTTCTCAAGGTTGAAAAGCTTGCAAATATCCTCGAAGTGCCTCTTCCTGCCCGTCCTAGTGACGATGCAACTCTGGACCAATTGTTGGCCTATCAGAAACATGTGAGTGATTCTGAACAAATGAGTTGCATCATGCTAGCCACGATGGAACCCAAGCTACGAAAGCAGCATGAGCATATGGATGATCATATCGTAGTCCTTCATCTTTGTGAGTTGGTTGATGAGCAAGTGAGATTCGAAAGGTCTGAAGTCTCAAAGCTCCTCTTCACCTCTGAGATGCTAGGAGGTTCATCTGTGGTACTGCTCAGTATGCTGAAGACTGTGGAGTCTTCTGAGAAGCATGAGTAGGGGACGATGCTATTAGTTGATTCCTCGAAGAAAGGTTCTAAGAGGAAGTCAAAGGAACAGAAGAAGGGAAAGAAGAGAAAGGCTAAGAAGGTAGAACTAGCACAAAAGGAAACTTGCCATCATTATGGCAAGGAGAGCTATTTGCGAAGAAAGTGCAAGATTTATCTTGAGTCCGTGAAGAAGGATAAGGCATCGGATGCCCCATCTTCTTCAGAAATCTTCTTTATTGATTGTCATTCTATTTCCTCAAACACTTGGGTATTTGATACTGGGTGTGGCTCACATATATGTAATGACATACATGGGCGAAGGAATAGAAGAAGACTCGTCAAGGGAGAGTCAAATTTCCGTGTTGGGAATGGAGCAACAGTTGCTGCACTCGCCATCGGAACGTATTTGTTGGAACTCCCTGTAGCACTTGTCTTAGAACTGGACAATTGCTTTTATGTTCCTTCATTGATAAAGAACATCATTTCTATTTCTTGTTTAAATAGAAATGGGTACCATTTGACTTTTAGTAACAATTGTTGTTACATAACTTTGAATGGAGTTCTTTAAGGGACTGGAACTTTAAATAATGGCATTTATACGTTGGACGTATCCAGTGACATTTTCAATATTGAAGTGAGCAACACGCGTGCTCGAAAGGATAATCAAATAGACTCCTATATGTGGCATTGTCATCTTGGCCATATAAGCAAGAAACGCATGTCCGAATTACACCGATGTGGAATTCTGGAATCGTTTGAATTGGATTCATACGATACATGCGAATCATGCTTAAAAGGCAAGATGACTAAGTTACCTTTTACTGGAAAAGGTGAACGAGTGGGAGAGTTACTAGGTTTAGTACATACTGATGTATGTGGACCTATGTCAACTCAAGCATTAGGAGGCTATAGCTACTTCATTACCTTCACCGATGATCACTCACGGTTTGGGTATGTGTTCTTGATGAAACACAAGTCTGAAGCCTTTGAAAGGTTCAAAGAATTCAGAAATGAAGTAGAGAAACAACATGACAAAAGTATTAAAATACTTCGATCGGATCGAGGTGGTGAATACTTAAGTCAAGAGTTTCTTGATTATCTAAGAGACAATGACATATTGTCTCAATGGACTCCGCCCTATACACCACATCATAATGGTGTATCTGAGAGGCGTAACCGGACCTTGTTGGACATGGTCAGGTCAATGATGAATCATGCGACTCTTCCCAAGTCCTTTTGGGGTTATGCACTTCAGACAGCTGTTTACTTGTTGAACAGAATGCCTACCAAGGTAGTCTCTACTACTCCATATGAGATATGGGCTAGTAAGAAACCTCATGTATCTTACTTGAAGATATGGGGTTGTCCTGCTTATGTGAAGCGGACTATATCAGATAAACTGGATGCTAAGTCTGATAAATGTCTATTTATTGGATACCCTAAGGAAACAAGGGGTTACCAATTCTATCATCCTGTGGAACAAAAGGTGTTTGTTTCAAGGCATGCTGTGTTTCTAGAGAAAGAGTTTCTCTTGCAAGAAAACAGTGGGAGTGTCGTCGAGCTTGAGGAGGCTCGAGAGACTCAAATAGATATTGATGAGATACCTGGTGAAGCACAACAGCCGACAACTCAAAGTGATGAGCAATCGGCTGGACCTATTGTAACACCACATCTTCGTAGATCTGGTAGAACACACAATATTCCTGAGAGATATGGATTTCTCGTAAGTGAATCAAACGACGTGTTACTCATTGATGATGAGGAGCCTACCAGTTATGAAGAAGTGCTGACAAGTTCAGAAAGGGATAAGTGGCTTGGTGCCATGAAGTCGGAAATGGATTCCATGTACGAAAACCAAGTTTGGAACTTGGTTGACCCACCTGAAGGCATAAAGCCTATAGGGTGCAAGTGGGTTTTCAAGAAGAAAACCTACATGGATGGTAATGTGATTACCTATAAGGCTAGATTGGTGGCGAAAGGATATCGTCAAAAGCAAGGTGTTGATTATGACGAAACCTATTCGCCTGTAGCTATGCTTAAATCCATTTGGATGCTCCTGGCCATAGCAGCTCATTATGATTATGAGATATGGCAGATGGATGTGAAAACAGCTTTCCTTAATGGAAACTTGCTCAAGGACGTGTATATGATACAGCCTGAGGGTTTCACATCGGTTGATAAAACCAAGGTATGCAAGTTGCGACGATCCATTTATGGATTGAAGCAAGCATCCAGGAGCTGGAATATCCGTTTTGATGAGACGATCAAAAGTTTGATTTCTCACAAAATCGACGAACCTTGTGTGTACAAGAAGGTTAGTGGGAGTGCGATCGTGTTCCTAGTATTGTATGTCGATGACATATTACTTATAGGAAGCGATGTGTCAATCTTCTTGTCGATTAAGGTTTGGTTATCCAAGACATTCTCCATGAAAGACACGGGAGAAGCAACCTACATCCTTGGGATTAAGATCTATAGAGATAGATCGAAGCGGTTGCTTGGTCTTCGCATCTACATATATAGGCCGAGTGCTAAAGAGGTTTAGCATGTCGAAATCCAAGAAAGGTTATCGCCCATCGGGCATGGGCTACACCTTTCAAGTCTATGTGTCCGCGCAGAAGGCGAGAGGATTTGCATGAGTAAGATTCCCTATGCATCCGCAATAGGATCTATCATGTATGCTATGTTATGTACGAGGCCCGATGTATCGTATGCTCACGAGTGTCACGGCGGATACGATCGATCGAGGATGGATCATTGGGCGGTTAAGGACGATCCTTAAGTACTTGAGAAGAACTAAGGATGTGTTCCTAATATATGGAGAATGGGACATGGTGATACACGGGTATACGGATGCGGCTTCGGCAGACAAGGATGATTCCGTGTCTCGATGCGGATACGTGTTCACCTTGAATGGGGCGCGATGAGTTGGAAAAGTTCCAAACAAGAGATCATGGCGGATTCTACCTACCGAGGCGTAATATATTGCGGCCGGAAGCGGAAGGCGGTTTGGATCAAGAAGTTCATTTATGAACTTGGTGTGATTCCAGCCATTGTTGAAGCAATACCGGTCTACTGCGACAACAATGAAGCAATTGCACAGGCGAAAGAGCCAAGGTCTCATCAACGATCCAAACATGTGCTTCGCCGTTATCATCTTATCAGAGAGATCATCAGTAGGAACGAAATACAAATTGAGAAAATTCCCACTGAAAGGAACTTAGCGGATCCTTTGACTAAAGCATTACCTCAAAGTAAGTTTGAGGGTCATGTTAGAGCTTATGGTATTGGATACCGTAGCGATTGGGGGCATTGTGCCGCGAGTCAAGTAGTAATATATGAGAGATGTCCTAAGGCAATCGCCTTATGTATGAACCATTTATATGATAAATGAAGATTCACTATTTGAGTATACATGTTTTCATGTATTCGATTGGATCTTAAACTCATTTACTGAATGTCCACGATACGATTCACAGCATGAGAGAATTTGTGATTGGATCACAACTAGTGAGTATCTCTACATGTGTAATTGTGATGTATCGGAATTATCCCTAGTCGATGAATTGATGGATTCGACACCATCAATTCTCCGAGACTAGCACGAGGTATACCCTCGTGTATCCAAGCACCGATTCTCACCGGGCCGAGACATTGTGATGTCCGAGTTAATCGTGATGCTAGTTATGGTAACTAGTTCATCGAGTGACCACCGTGAAGACTTCATATGGTTCTCGATATATAGATATGTCAATGAAGTTCTTACTGTGGCTTAAGTGCGATGTTCTTCGACTTATGGCGGTATTCAAGTCATCTTGATCATGGAGACTTATGCTTTGACATCTTAAGCAAACATCTCTAAGGAGATGTGGACCCGGATGATTGGGTATAAGTCAAGTGATCAAGGTGTTTGAATAGCCTATAAAGGATTCACCACTCCTTTAGGAGATGTATACCCATGGCCTCTCGTCGGATTGTTACTAAAGTCTGGCCAAAGCATTACATGTTTAGAGTAAGGTACTCTTCGATACATGTGGAGTAACTAGAACTGTAGAGGACGAGGAAATGATACTGGGCTAGGTGTGACGAGTCACTTAGTGGGGACCGGCACAATAGACCATGTCCTCAACCAAGTGGGTATAAGATGAGTGAAGGGAATGGGGCACGATTCATTCGAGCATCAAGGGTTTCGTAAATAGTTCGATCAACTGCTGATCTTTTCTGCTAATTGGGGATCATGATGTACTACTAGGTGCCACTCATGATCGCTCTATAATTAATGGTTAATTATAGACGGCCAACATAAACCGAGAACCTATTTGGTCACACGCACAACGAGTGTAATCCAAAGGATTTAAAACGAGCTTGAGAATGGGATTCTCGCATCGAGAGAAACTATGTTTGGTCGACTAAACATAAAGCGAGCATGAAATTGTTTCACCGCAATGGAAGCGTGGATGGGCCGTGGTCTTATGAAGACATAATGGATGGACCAAAATGGTTTGGTTCTAATCCAATGGATGAGAATAAACCAAAGGGTTTGGTTTATATTAAACGAATGAACCAAAGGTTGGTTCGTTCGCTTTAACTTAAAATAAACCATCATGGTTTGGTTTATTTTAACTTATCTTAATGGAGCGGGTTAACGGGCTTTATGGATATGATCCATTAACCATTAAGAGAATTAGTTCTCTATAAAATAGGGCTTAAACCCTAACCCTAAAACTAATGAAGTGGTTGCCGCCAACAAGTTGTAGCCGCCAACACATTGTTGCGCCAGCTTGTGGTGCCGCCGCCACCTCCTTGTCCGGCGACCATGCTCATGGTGAACCTCCGCGACCTCCGTGATCTCCTATAGGTTCGGCATCAAGGTGAGCCTTTTCTCTCCTTGTTTTGGCCGGGCGCTTACTCCTCCACCAAGCTGTCCAGTTTTCTGACAGCTTCTCCTCCTCGCCGGAGCATCGCTTTGACGACGTTAGTGCCCGACAGCGCTAACATACCGGGACGATCTCCGTAATCCTCTCTGAGGTGGAGGATTTGGCGATTCACAAACGGTTGACGAATACCTCTCCGGAGAAGCGAGTTTTGAGAACTCATTTTGGATCCGAATTTGGATTCGGATCATGATCATCTCTCGATCACGTCGTCTTCAACACGAGGCTAGTAACCCGTACGAAGACGAAGCTCGTGACTTAGCGAAGTCATCCCGAGGAGCTCGGCGTGGATACGGATAGAGACGATTCTTACGAGGATCGTTCCGGTTGATGCCGTTCCCGCTACACATCATACGGAAGGTATAACGTAGTTTAATTTCCTTTTATTGCAAATTTTAGTTTACGGTTATGTCTACACTTGTTGTAATTGCATGCGTGTGTTGTGTGTGTTGTAATAAATATAGATTTATTATTTTTAATTGCTTCCGCTGTGCTCATGTTTGCGAAATATGATCGAACACACACACGCCGCGGTGCCGGAAACCCAACACTATCAAGTGTGCAGAAAAGTATTAAAGCTGGAGATAAAGGCTAGCGACACCCGGAGGAAGCCGCGGTGGTCGGGCGACACTCGAGTGACTTCGGAGGAAGCCGAAGGAATCGAGTGGAAGGCCGGAAGCGAGAGCTACTATCGAGGTAAGCTCATGTGAGTGAGAGATTGTAAGGTCGTGTCCTCTTTACGGGGACGACCATAGGCGGCGATCCGATTAAGACTTCCCGTGGAAGGTCTAGGTCGAGATCGGACGGTCAGAAACCGTCGTATTTATCATTTTCCGAGCTAACCTCTTATTGCAGGGAAGTGGTTAGTCGGCAATGATCACCGGACATGTAATACGATCGATGACCATCACCGATCGATGGGAGTCATCGATCGATGGCGATGACTCAGCTTTTGCGCTAAGTCAAAATGGATAATGTTTGACGCAGCCACTTCGCGATAAATTTTGGACAATTTCGTAATCCGTTCCTAAAGATGAGGAGACATATTCAGAGGCCAAAGTCTATAAAAGGAGGAGGATTCCAACTCCAAAAATTATATCAAGTTTATTCATCAAAGTGCTCCTACAACGCCAACACTCCAACACCGTCATAACGCCGACACGACGCCAAGTTATGATCTTCTTCGTCGGCAGCAGAATCAAGTAATATTTTTGATATTGTATTCTTTGTTTTCTTCATAACGAGGTGAGGTAGGCTTGTTGCCTCATCCTCGTATATTCGGTTTTGTGATCGTTGTCTCCTACCTCTAACGAGGAGGAGACGTTATAGTGTTTTGCCCTCCGTACGCTGTCTAGGACCGATAGGGCCTTGGAGTAGCAACCGCTGGTTTGTGAACCAAGTAAAATAAACGTGTTCATTTATTTTCCGCTGCTCTTATTTTGTGTATCGAACGAAAGATTTACGGTCGCTATTCACCCCCCCTCTAGCGACGCTTCTCGATCCAACAAAAGGTTTCAGAAATAGTTCTGGATCAACCGTTGATCTTTTCGGTTAATTGGGGATCATGATGTACTACTAGGTGCCACTCATGATCATTCTATAATTAATGGTTATAGACAACCAACATAAACCGAGAACCTATTTGGTCACACGCACAACGAGCGTAATCCAAAGAATTTAAAACGAGCTTGAGAATGAGATTCTCAGACCTAGAGAAACTAGATTTGGTTGGACCAAACAAGGAGCGAGCATGAAATCGTTTCAGTCGCAATGGAAGCGTGGATGGGCCGTGTCTTATGAATACATGATGGATGAACCAAATTAGTTTGGTTCTAATCCAATGGTGGAGAATAAACCAAAGGGGTTTGCTTTTTTTTAAACGAATGAACCAAAATTGGTTCGGTTCGTTTTAACTTAAAATAGACCAAATTGGTTTGGTTTATTTTAACTTAAATTAATGGAGCGGGCTAACGGACTTTTGGTTATGATCTGATAACCATTAAGAGAATTTGTTCTCTATAAAATAGGGCTTAAGGGTTTTGTGAAAACCTAATCCAAGCAATCCCTAGTTGCCGCCCACCCCTCCTCTCCTCTAGTGGTCGGCGCCCAACCCTAGCCGCCGCCCAACTTTGTGCCGCCGTCCAAGCTTGTTTTTGGCATCCAAGCTTCAGCCTGTGATCCTCCGGCGACCCTCCGGTGATCTTCTTTGGGTCCGGCGACAAGATGAGCATCTAGCTTCCTTATTTGGCTGGCCCTATTCCTCCACCAAAGCTGTCCAGTTTTCTGTACAGCTTGTTTATTTCGTGTCGGAGCATCGTTTGGACGACGTTCGGAGCTGCGACAGCAGCTTCCTTGCTGGGGATTCGATCTCCGGTAATCCTCATAGGTGGAGGACGAAGGATTCATCAAACGGTTGAAGAATACCTCTCCGGAGAAGCGAGTTTTTGAGGACTCGTTTGAATCTGAATTTTGATTCTGATTGTGATCTTCTCTCGATCACATCGTCTTCAACACGAGGCTAGTAACTCATACGAAGATGAGGCTCATGACTTTGTGAAGTCATCCCGAAGATACTCGGCGTGGATACGGATAGAGGCGATTCTAGCGAGGATCGTTCCGGTTGATGTCTTTCCCGCTACACGTAATACGTCAGGTATACGTAGTATAAATTTCCTTTTATTGCAAAATTTGAATTTATGGTTATGTCTACACATGTTGTACTATGCATGCGTGTGGTGTGTGTATTCTAATAAATTATATTTATTATTTTTATTTCTTCCGCTGTGCACATGTTTACGAAACATGTTCAAACACACTCGCCGCGGTGCCGGAAACCCAACAAAGGATGCATCCTTCGTATGGGGACAACTATAGGCGACAATCCGACTAGGACTTCCGAAGGAAGGTCTAAGTCGAGGTTGGATGGTAAAGGACAGTTGGATTTGCTATCGATAAAGATTCTTTTCCTAATCATGTGTTGTAGGTGAGTTATCAAGCTATCAGTAGATTGGAGGAAAATGACAGTCGACTGCTAGTCAAACTGATCATTTCTAGGAGAGTCAAGATAAGATCCACCAAAGGAGGGTGATGTGGATGTTTGACCCAAATCTGGATCTCAACGAGTTGGGGGTTCAAATGGCTATAAAAGGAGAGGCAAATCATCAATTTCTACAATAAAAAAAAGCTACCAAAAGTGCTCCATCAATCCAAGTGCTCTTCATCCCGCAACGACGTTGTAACGCCGACAACATGCACATCTACTTCTTCTTATTAAGTATACTTGTTTAGTTGTTATTTTCTTTGTAATTATTATTGCTAAGAGGAGAGGTAGGCTTGTTGCCTCTTCCTCTACATTCTTGTTTTGTAATCGCTTGTCTCTTACCTCTAACAAGGAAGAGACCTTTTAGTAAATTTCCCATTGGAAGCGATCAAGGATCGTGGGGCCTTGGATTAGGAATCGATTAGTTGTGAACCAAGTAAAAACAAACTCATGTCATTGTGTTTTTTTTTATTTCTGCTGCATACTTTGTTCTTAATCGACGAAAAGAAAAGATTTTCAAACGCTATTCACCCCCCTCTAGCGTTACTCGATCCTACAATTGGTTTCAGAGCGGGGGCGCTCAGATTCGGTGCAACCATCGGTCGAGCACTTTCTTTTCATATTTTTGTTTTTTTTTTCATTTAAATTAAGTTTTCTTCCAGCACTACTAATCCAAGACAAAGTTTTGGAATTTTTCTTTGTTTTTCGTGGTTTTGCAAGGAATTCGAATGGCCCATCTTTAGAGCTATAGCACCGCTCGACCTCCGTTCTTTAATGGAGATGACTTCCGTTATTGGAAGGGTCGGATGGAGTATTTCTTGAAAACACAAGTCGAGATGTGGATCATTGCTATGTAAGAAGAGTTAGCTCAATTCACTAGGAGTCAAGTTTGGGAATTAGTACCCCTACCTAAAGGAAAAATAATCATTGGAACAAGGTGGGTATTTCGGAATAAACTTGATGATAAAGGTGAATTTATAAGGAACAAATCTAGGTTAGGAGATAAAGGGTTTAGTCAAGTAGAGGGATTGTATTATGATGAAACATATGCACTCGTAGCGAGACTTGAATCAATTAGAATGCTATTAGCCTACGCTGCACATCGAGGATTTAAATTATTTCAAATGGATGCCAAGTCAGCATTTCTAAATGGATTTATCAAAGAGGAAGTCTATGTTAGCCAACCATCAGAATTTGAAAGCTTAGACCTACCTAACCATGTGCTTAAACTTAGAAAAGCTTTATATGGATTAAAGCAAGCACATAGAGCTTAGTATGAGAAGCTATCCATCTATCTTAAGTCTAAAGGATTCAATCAAGGAGTAGTTGACCCAACTTTATTTGTAAAAACCATAGGAAAAGAAATTTTTATAGCACAAATCTATGTAGATGATATTATTTTTGGGACAACAAACACAACACTTCTAAACGAGTTCATTTCTCTAATGGAAAGTGAGTTTGAGATGAGTTTAATAGGTGAACTCACTTTCTTCTTAGGATTACAAATAAAACAAACAAGAGAAGGGATCTACATGCATCAACACAAATACGCTAAGGAGTTAACTAGTAAATTTGGTATGCAAAATGCTAAAGAAATTAGTACACCTATGGCAACCAATGTAAACATTGGAGAAGACTTAGAAGGAAAAACTATAGATTTAAAATACTATAGGAGTACAATAGGTAGCCTTTTATACTTAACTGCAAGCCGACTTGATATATTCTTTTGCAGTAAGTATGTGTGCAAGATTTCAATCTTGTTCTAAAGAATCACACCTAACCTTAGTAAAAAGAATCATTAGATACTTAAAAGGAACACAAAATGTAGGAATCTGGTACCCTAAGTTCAGTGAGTTTGAACTAATCGGCTACTCTGACTTAGATTATGTCAGTAGTAAACTCGATAGAAAGAGTACAGGTGATTGTTGTTAACTCCTAGGATCAAGTCTAGTCAGCTGGTGTAGTAGAAAATAACATTGTGTTGCCTTGTCTACTACCGAAGCCGAATACATAGCTATGAGTGAGTGTGTAGCTCAACTTCTTTAGATGAAGCACACTCTAAAAGACATCCAACTAAACTTTAGGAATATTAAAATGATGATTGATAACATTAGCTCAATTAACTTAACTAAAAATCCTACATATCATTCTAGAACTAAACACATAGAAGTAAAACACCATTTTATAAGAGAACATGTAGCTAATGGGAATGTAACACTTGGATACATAGAATCGAAATTGAACCTAGTCGATATTTTTACCAAACCATTACCTGAAGCAGAGTTCAGTATCATAAGACGAAGATTAGGAATGTGTGTAGTTGAGTAGGACATGTCTTTACTTATTATCTATCTATTTTTCTTTTATGCAACATGGAACTAGATTAGGACTTACCTTAGAAAGAATGAACCTATAATTTTAAGGAGCCAATACATCTCATAACACATAGGTTAAATGTGATTGTGTACTGAGCCGCATAGATGGGCGTGAGATGTTAAGACCTTACTCTTGATTCCAGATTTAGAACAAGTGCATCAATATGAATCATGGAGTATAATTTTTTAAAATAACCAACTCTAATCAAGACTTATTGATTATCTTATATCAATTAAGTCAAACAGAGTTGAACATTATTATTAGATGAGTTATGTTGAAAACTATTATTTTATAAAAAGGGGACATGCTTGGATTCTTAAAGACATTTCTTCTATCTTTTGAATTTGTAATGCTCTTTCGAAATAGTTATTAGAGTTTCTTTTCATTTACATATACGTTTAAAACATTAACTTTAAGAATGCACCCCTTATAAAATCATTTTTGATATATAGAAAAAGGGGGAGAAAAGGTTAAAGTTAAGTTAAGGGGGAGAAAAGGTTAACTTTTTTTTTAGTTTTTTCAAAACTCACCTGGGGTTAAGGGGGAGGTAACCTTGAGGAAAAATAATTGTTTAATGCTTAATATTTCCTTAACTTTGAATTGGTTTTCCATAGATAAAAAAAGGGAGAGATTGTTGGTGCAGGGGCACCAGATAATCAAACCTAGGTTTTGATGATGGTAAAGCTTCAAAGTTAAGCCATCTTTTTATCTCATATGTTGTGTTGAGTGTGCAGGTAATGCATTAGGTTTTGCTAAGGTCGACGATGCTAGGAGAATCTCGGGACGAGAAACCTTGGTGGTCGGGTAACACCAGGAGAACCTCGGGGAGTTGAGGAACCTCAGTGGTCAAGTGATCGGAAGCTAAGCGATAGGTCAGAAGGACCAAAGGTAAGCTCCGAATATGGAGTGATGGTAAGTATGCGTCCTCTGTACGGGGACAATTATAGATGATGATCCGACTAAGACTTCCGGAGGATGGTCTAAGTCATGGTTGGACAGTATTGGACCGTCGGATTTGCTATCGATAAAGATTCTTGTACTAACCATGTGTTGCAGGTGAGTTATCAAGCTATCAGTCGACTGGACTACCATCAATCGACTGCTAGTCAAGTTGATCACTTTGAGGAGAGTCAAGATAAGATCCACCAAAGGAGGGTGATGTGGATGTTTGGCCCATATCTAGATCTCAACAAGTTGGGGTTCAAATGCTATAAAAGGAGAGGCAAATCATTCATTTCTACAATAAAAAAAGCTACCAAAAGTGCTCCATCAATCCAAGTTCTCTTCATCACGCAACGACGTCGTAACACCGACAACCCACGCATCTACTTCTTCTTAGTCAGTATACTTGTTTAGTTGTTGTTTTCTTTGTACTTATTGTTGCCAAGAGGAGAGGTAGGCTTGTTGCAGCTTCCTCTACATTCTTCTTTTGTAATCGTTTGTCTCTTACCTCCAACGAGAAAGAGACCTTTTAGTGAATTACCCATCGAAAGTGATCAAGGACCGCGAGGCCTTGGACTAGCAATCAGTTGGTTATGAACCAAGTAAAAACAAACTCGTGTCATTGTGTTTTTCTTTTTATTTATTTTTGCTGCGTACTTTGTTCTTAATCGACGAAAAGAAAAGTTTTTCAAATGCTATTCACCCCACCTCTAGCATTACTCGGTCCTACATAAACAACCTTGTTTATTCGAAATCCGCTTATAAATGACTCGGCCAAGAACCGATTGACTTCTCAACGCTACCGATCGCCTAAGGCAATACGATCGGTTTCTGCAATGTGCAGAAATCAGATTCAGAAAATGAATTTCAGAAAATCATAAGTAATTATACATAATTCGAAAAATCTTGAAAATTCATACATATAATACTTATATCAATCATTATGGGTGAAAAATAAAATACCCATTAAATAATGAGATTGATAGAAAGTGTAAAAAACAAAGATAATTTCAATGTTTTGAGCCTACTTTGTCATCAATGTGATTGCTATCGAAAGATAGGCTTCACCAAGGTTTTCCAAAATGCTTTTGAAATGATTTTAAAATCTTATATTGGATCATGATCTATGGACTCAATGCACATGACTTTCACATTAGCTTTCCCCATGATCCATCATTATCATTTAATGAGTTCTAAGTTCATTATGATGTACTAAATCCACACATAAACTTAACTCATTTCCTAGCATCTCACATATATCTAGGGTGTATGAAAACACATATAAGTCAATTTAATGTGAGATGTGAGTTTTTATTCTTCATAATCTAAGGTTTCATGTATTTTTCTAGGCAACCCCATTTGATTCCCTTATACATGAGACTTCAAATCATGTCATAGTCCTTAAATCAATTTTAATTATTCCTAAATGCATGAATGATGATTATGACATATAAGATATCATAAATGAAGCATGTGCCAATAATTATGATGTCATGGCATATAAATAAAATCGAAGCACTAACATGACATAAAAATTAAACCTAAACATTATCTTGACATTTGATATGATTAAATGAAATATGATGTCATGACATGACAAGGAAAACAAAGCATGGCATATATAAGATACAAAGATATAATACCTAAGTGTTAAGCTCAAATTGTAATTTCTAGAATTAAATATATATTTGCCATAATGGATCAATCTCCCAAGTATGCCAAAAATCCAAAATGACATACTATGACCTCTAAATCCAATTGTGCCAATTTTGATTGACTTTTCAAACTTCTTGAATTTTATTGGCACATCCTAAAATCCTTTAGGACATAAATTCAACCCTCATTTCTAAAGTATCTCATAACCTTGGAAATAACCTAGAGTGTCAACTTTTCTATGGTTAGGTTAACTACCCATCCACTCAAGGTTGACACAACCTAACCCATTTAGCATGAGGGAATCACCCTCTTAGGAACCCAATACCTATTGGAGCTCCTTGGGTTTAATAGGTACTCACTAGGGATATCCTCCCTTAGTACCTTTCTAATGACCCTTTTAGACTAGGAAGCCTTGATTGATTGAGTCTTGTCTAGGTCAACTCTAGGGATAACTTCCTTTGTGACATTCTTAGTGGCTTTCCTAGGTTTCATGGAAATCTTGGCCACTAGCATCTACCATGGTTAACCTTAGGGATGACTTCCCTAGTAGCCTTGATTTTCCTAGACCTAGAAATGGATGGTAGGTCTCCTTGGGCTTAGGTTTGTGACCCAAACCTTTCTTGCCCCTAGATGGTTCTTGTCTATTAACCCCTAAGTTTTAACTCTTAGACCCTTTAATTAAATTTGTCATTCTTGAAAGGGTCTTCTCCAATTTTTCAAGCTTTAACCTCAAGACTTGATTTTCTAACTCTAATTACTCAAATTTTGTGGGCCCATTATTTCTTTAAGTATTTTTGTTCTTCCTAGGCATATGCCTACCATCCTTAGGGTTAATGCCTAAATGATTTTCTACCTTCCTAATGGCTTCCTTAGGTAGAATTGTTCTTGGGTTAATGGTTCTAAATTTTTCCTTAACCCTAATATCGCAAGATTTGGCACCTAAGCAATAAGCTATATTTCTAACATGATCCTTATGATTATGCACAATTGCAAGTGAATTAAAATTACTCCTAGCATGCTTTTGATTATTAAATAAATAAAGAGCATTATTGAAATATACCTTAGGGTTTGCCTTAGCTCCCCCTACACGTGTAGCTCCTCCTTTACCCTTGCTAGATTGTCTTCCCTTAGGGCATTGGCTTCTATATTGCCCTTTTTGATGGCATTTGAAGCACACTAGATACTCCTTGCTCTTAATTGTTGGGGCTCCAACATCCTTAGGTTTTTCATGGACTTTTGTCACCGGTTGAGTCTTCTTGACTCGTTTTGGACACTTCCTCTTATAGTGTCCGGCTTCTCTATACTCAAAATATATTATGTGATTTTTATTATTAACCAAAATGCTTGAGTTACCTAGGTTGGTGGTAGAATCCGGAGTTTGTTCTTCATCCCTCCCAGAGGTTGAAGGTTCTTCTTGCTCTTCCTCCGGCGTGGAAGGTCTCTCCTCCCTCTCAATCCTAAAGGTGGATGCTTCCTCCAATTCTTCCACTTCTTCTACCGATCCCGATGTGGATTCCCTCTCAATCTCTAAATCCTCATGGGCTTGAGAGGATGAGCATGATTCTTTGGATCCCTCCTCTAGTTGAGCCGGTGAAGGATTTTCATGAAGTTTTGCCAATTTACTCCATAGCTCCTTAGAATCTTGAAATTCACCTTTCTTACATAACAAATCATTAGGTATTGATTTGACTAACATATCGATTACCTTGTCATTTATTTCAAATTTTCGAATTTGGTCTTGGGTCCATCTCTCCTTATTGAGATATCCACCCTTTGAGCTCCTTGGATATTCGAATCCATCTAGTATGGTGAACCATCACTCGATGTCCATCATTAAGAATCTCTCCATCCGTGCCTTCCATTGATTGAACCCTTCTCGTCCATAGAAAGTGTATGGAATTGGAGTGCTGATGTCCCATCCAAATCCATCGTTGGACAACTCCATCCTCCTTCTTCCCTCTAGCGATGATCCCTTGGTTGTTAAGCCTTGAAGAGCGACTCACTCTGATACCACTTGTTGAGAATCGATGGTCGCGCTAGGGTGGGGTGAATAGCATTTTGCTTCGCTTGATGAAATTTGATCATGCTTGTATACAATCATTAGTATGTAGTGGAAAAAGAAATACTAATACTAATACAAACACAAATACACAAGCACAAAGACACAAGATGTAATGTGGTTTAGAACCCTAGTTCCTACTCCATGGGGTGAGCTCAATAGAGAGCTCTAGTGATGCACACCACCACTAATCAAAATACTCCTTCTCGGTGACACACCAGAGGTGGAGAAACCTCTTATAACAATAAGAATGAAATATAACAAGTATACTAAGCAATACACAAATACAAGTAAAGAAAACTTTATACAAAGAACTTTGGATTGTTTGCTTGTTGATTGCTTTGGTTTACCCTTGAAGGCCTGGAATGCAACAACACTTCCCCTTTAAATTACCCCAAGAACCATTGAAAAAACCTCCCCTTTATACTCCTTATAAAGATACAACTCGGGATGATTTTTCACCTAGCAGTCGACAACTCCTATAGCCATTGTCTCACAACGGCTTCCACGCTGGAAGAACTCTAACGGATAGCCAATCAGTCGACTGTAAAATCCTAGCAGTTAACTACTGCTCAGTCAGTCGACTACCCAGTCGACTATAGAACTTTCTATGTTTGTGGCCGTAAATAGTAGTCGACTTCCCTCCATGGCAGTCGATTGATCAAGGCCAGTCGACTACCCAAAGTTGGTCGTCGATTGCTAAGGCCACTCGGTCACAGTCGAGCTTCAGTCGAATTTCAACCAGTCGATTGGTCATAACCCCAGTCAACTGCATAGAGTTGACTGGGGTGCCAAGTGTCAAAACATTTAACCAGTCGACTGGTCCATAACCCCAGTCGACAAATAAACCTTAAACATGAGGTTTAACCCAAGTATGATGCCCTCATACTTGATAGACCACCCTTAGCCTAGACTTAAGCCTTCTAGACACCTCCATCAGCCTTACACCTATTGGATCCCTCCAAGTCATGCATGACTTGTTCATCCATACACTAGCTTTCAAATGCTTCCATCAGCTCTTGTCATGCTAACCGGGTCTACATTAATAGGGTACATTTGGGCTTATGCTGCCAAGACACACGCTTGGATTTTACGCTGCCAAACATTGGACTTATGTCACCAAGACTATAGCTTGGACTTTACGCTGCCAATATCATACCCTTGGACTTCCCTTGTCGACTCCATGTTGGACTTTCCAAATGCCAAGACTCATGCTTGGACTTTTTAATTGCCAAGTACACAAGACTTAGACTTTACATGCCAAGTACACAAGACTTGAACTTTACATACCAAGTACACAAGACATGGACTTTCTAATTGCCAAGTGACCCAGTTGGACTTCTCCATCATATGGTCAACCCCATGTCAACCATATAGTTGTTGGGATGTATACTGAAAGCTTAGTCTTTGTATGGACATCTTCATTTTAAAATAAGAATCACATGATATTATTTGCATTTTATATTTATTATATGTGTGCATCTTGTCTAATACTTTACATTGTAGATAATATGGTGTGTGGTGTCACACAGAAGATCATGTTATCAGTTCCATGTAAAATATAAGTAGAGGCTCACAACCAAGATGGTTTTGGACAAACCATTTGAAGGTCGAAGCTTCGCTTCCCTTTTCAACTTGGTCGCTTGTGCATGGCGATCCTATCTACGTCCCCGGATTAAAAAAAATTAATCCTTGACGAAGATGGATTACCCAAGCAACCAATCCATCATCGTGTTATTCGATTCGAGTGGTCTCTTGAACAAACTTGTTGTTCAAGCAACCTAACTCTTTTCCTCGATTAGCCATGGAATAGACGATGTACAGATTGCCGATTTTTACATTTATCTTCGGGGTCCAAGTAAATTAGCCACATACAATTACATACAAATTGCATTGAACAAGAAAGAAACTTAAACATGAATTATATCTCTTGTTTACCTCTTGGTCTTCTATTGTATGACCTATCCTCCTCTTGAACGTTGTGTGGGCAACGATCCTCCAAGTGTTGAAACTTCCTAGATTTCATTCTTCCCTTCCTTGTTCGCTCCGAACAAATGGAAGAATACTCAACACTTCTTCTCCTATCTAGCGCCGACCACCAAGCCACCAAACTTGTTGTTGCCACTGGCCAAGGAGAGGATGAAGGAATTGGCGCCGACCCTCTCCAATGGAAAGGAACTACCAACTCTAAAAAAAGGAAGAGGAGGTGGAAGCACCGGCCAAACCTTGAGGGAAGAAGTCATCGTCCAAGTTAGGAAGAAGGAGAACAAAACCTAAGCTTCCAACTTTGTTACCGCCAACCCTAGGAGGAGCAAACCCTAGCAACCAATGCTTGCTGCCCAAAACCCTAGCACAACTCCAAAACCCTAGAAACCTTGCCGCCCAACTCCAAAAACCCTAGCACTTGGATATCTCGCCCAAGCCTCTTCCAACCTCTATTTATAGATCTAGGCTAAACCTCCATTTAATCGTGTCCGTTGGATCTAGGTTTCATGAGGATTTTAATAGGCTACAATAGGGACCATGAGGAGGAGTTGGATATGGCCCACAAAAAATCTGATCCATTAATGATAATCTATTCCACTAGAGGATTATCATTGATCTACCTTACTAACCTCCATAAATAAATATGGGCTCCATATATTAATTATACAAATGTCTCCCCGTGTTTAAGATATCGAATGTCCGTCAATTAATTAATTTACTAATAAATAATTAATCAACATCTAACTCCATGAGTAGTACCATTCAACCTTATCATCATGCCGGACCAAGTCCACCTGCAGGGTTTACATGATGATCCTTATGAGCTCCTCATGGGGACATCATCATCCTAATACATAGGACATGGTTTCCTCCTATAATCAATGGCACATTATGTAAATAATATTATTTCCTAACTTACTGAGCCTATCGATTTAATTTATAAATCTCGCCCATTGGTAAATCAAAGAAATAAATACTAAGTACATGTGTCCATTATTATATCGGGATTAAGAGCATGTACACCATAATATCCGAGGTCCGATTTAATTATGTAGTCAGCAATAAATTGAATCACCTCTAAGTTGGTCCTGCTCAATACACACAAAGTGTACTAGTGTAATTCTATGGTCAAGACAAACCAATACCAAATTACACTACAACCATACCAATGGTTTGTCCAAAACCATCTTGGTTGTGAGCCTCTACTTGTACTTTACAAGGAACAGATAACATGATCTTCTGTGTGACACCACACACCAAATTATCAACAATGTAATATATCTGACAATATGCATAACCATAAATATGTAAACAATGATCATGTGATTCTTATTTCAAAAATAAAGATGTTCATACAAAGAATAGACTTTTCAGTATACATCCCAACAATCTCCCACTTATACTAAATGACTATGCTATCCTCATATTGCCATACATCTGATTCCCATTCCCTCCACATGCCTATCAAAAGCTCTCGCTGGAAGGGCCTTAGTGAAAGGATCTGCCAGGTTATCCTCTGATGCAATCTTGGCTACATCAACTTCTCTTCGCTTTACGATATCTCGTATCAGGTGGTACTTGCGCTCTATGTGTTTACTTGCCTTATGGGCTCGTGGTTCCTTCAAGTTTGCAACACACCACTATTATCACACTAAATTGTGATAGTTCTTGGCAAACCAAGAATCACATCCAAGTCCATCAAGAAGTTCCTGAGCCATACAACTACTTTGGCTACCTTAGAGGCTGCCACATACTCAGCTTCTATAGTGGAGTCCGCCATGCATTTCTGCTTGACACTACTCCATACAATGACTCCACCTCCCAAAGTAAACACAAAACCTGAGGTAGACTTACTGTTATCCCTATCTGATTGGAAGTCATAATCTGTGTAATCCACAAGGAGTAATTGATCTTCCTGGTATACTAGCATATAATCCCTAGTCCTTCTCAGGTACTTCAATATATGCTTTACCGCAGTCCAATGTCCCTGTCCTGGATTACTCTGATATCTGCTAACCATGCCCACGATAAAGCAGATATCCGGCCTCGTACATAACATAGCATACATGAGGCTTCCTACTGTCGAAGAATAAGGAATTGCCTTCATCTCCTCTATCTCCTTTGATGTTCTAGGACACATCTCTTTAGATAAAGGTACTCCATGCCTAAAAGGTAGAAAACCTTTCTTGGAGTTCTGCATTCTAAAACGAGCCAAAATAGTGTCTACGTATGAAGCTTGAGATAAGAATAACATCCTTTTCCTGCGATCACTTATAACCTTGATCCCAAGGATGTGTCCCACTTCTCCCAAGTCCTTCATATCAAACTGTTTGGACAACCAAACCCTTACATCTGATAACACCTTGACATTATTGCCAATTAACAAAATGTCTTCTATGTATAGTACAAGAAATACCACTACATTTCTGTCACATCTCTTGTATACACAAGACTCATCCAGACTTTGAATAAATCCATAAGACTGGATTACCTCATCAAAATGGATGTTCCAAGATCTCGAAGCTTGCTTCAATCCATAAATGGACCAATTAAGCTTGTACACAAGATGCTCTTTGCCCTTTGCAATGAATCCCTCTGGTTGCTCCATATAGATGTTTTCCTCAAGACTTCCATTAAGGAAAGCTATCTTGACATCTATCTGCCACACCTCATAATCCATATGAGCAGTAATACATAAGAGAATCTGGATAGACTTAAGCATGGCTATGGGCGAAAAGGTCTCCTCATAATCGATACCCTCTTTCTGAGTATACCCTTTCTCAACAAGCCTTGCTTTGAAGGTCTCAACCTTCCCATCTATTCCTCTCTTTCTTTTGTAGACCCATTTGCATCCAATGGTTTTTACACCATTGGGTAGTTCTACTAGCTCCCAAACCTAATTTGAATCCATAGATTCTATCTCAGAATTCATTACACTTTGCCAAGATACTGCATCTTTATCTTGGATTGCCTCGTCATATGTTCAGGGATCAGGTTCATGTTCGCCAGGGACCAAATCAGAAGATTCTCCCAAGAACATAAATCTACCAGGCTGTCTAACAACCCTCCCACTATGATGAGGTATCACCTGTGTATCCTCTGTGACACGTGGTGCAGTCACTTGTGGTATATCCTCTTGTACTGATGGTACTGAAGTAGTGACTTCCCCTTTCAATTCTTCCAAAAAAATCTTACTCATGGGCTTGTGGTTCATCACATAGTCTTCCTCTAAAAATCTGATGCTCGTGTTAACGATCACCCTCTGATCTCTAGGACTATAGAACAAACCACCTTTCGTTCCTCTAGGATAGCCAATGAATATACACACTTCTGTACGAGGTTCCAACTTACCAGCATCTGCCTTCAACACATGTGCTAAACTCCCCCAAATTCGAATATGTCTCAGACTAGGCTTTCGCCCAGTCCACAATTCTGTGGGAGTAGAAGGCATTGATTTAGATGGTACTAAGTTCAGAATATACATTGCTGTATCCAGAGCATACCCCCAGAATGAATCTGGTAACTCAAAATAACTCATCATCGATCTAACCATCTCCATAAAAGTCCTATTCCTTCGCTCCGCTACACCATTCTACTGGGGTGTTCCACGTGCAGACAATTGGGATTGAATCTCAGCCTCTGATAAGTAATTTCAAAACTCTCCCAAGAGGTACTCACCACCATGATCAGATCGTAGTGTCTTGATACTTTTACCTTGATGTTTCTCCACATCATCCTTGAATTCTTTGAACCTGTCAAAGCATTTGGCTTGCGGCGCATCAAGTAAATATATCCATATCTTGAATAATCATCTATAAAAGAGACAAAATATTCAAAACAACCTCTAGCCTAGATAGACATAGGACCATAGAAATCAGAATGAACCTATTCCAACACATATTTGGCTCTATACCCCTTAGCCTTAAAAGGCCTCTTGGTCATTTTACCTTCCAAGGAAGATTCGCAGGTTGAGAAATCTTCCACCACTAATGCACCCAAAGGTCCATCAGCTATCAACCTTTGAATTCTACTCAGGTTAATATGACCTAACCTTAGATGCCAAAGATACATTTGGTTCATTTTTGAAGGTTCTTTTCTCTTATTAGATTTAGAAGATGAGTTATTTACTTTTATTTGCATCGTGGAAGCTTTTAGTTCAAGTGTATATAAATTGCCTACCAATGCACCAGAATTGATAATCTCCCTATTCCTTTTTATAACAACTCTGTCATTAAAAGAAATAGAATATCCATCCAAAAATAATTTAGAAACTGAAATTAGATTCTTTCTAAATAAAGGTTCATAAAGGTAATTTCTCAGAACCAAAGTTTTATTCCTATCAAAAGATAAATAAACATCTCCTACTGCAATAGCCACCACTTTAGTAGCATCGCCCAAGTAAATGGTAATCTCCCCCTCAGCTAGTCGTCTAGTTTCCTGGAACCCCTGCAAAGTATTGCAGATGTAACACCCCCCTAGTCTTTCCACTCTCTACCAAGGGAGATGTCACTACTTTACTGTATTTATCTTTAATTCATGCAATATACTAATGCAATATGCTAACAACTAAAATAATCATAAGGACCTTTACATCACTTAAACAATAACCATTTCAAGATCTTCACCTAACATGCAAGTATTAAAACTAACCCAATATGACTCTAGCATTCTTTGGTCTCAACCATAAATAATCTAGTTGAACTTCAACAATATCAAAAGAAAACAAGAAACTAAAAATCTAATTTAGACATCTGCACTTACACACACCCAGCACTTCATCCGCCATGCCACCTTACTGAAGCTTTTCTTTACCTTTATCTGCAGTATAAGGAAATGCAAACTGTAAGCAATAACGCTTAGTAAGTACTTTCTATGCTCACAAAAACATGCACTGTATGAAATCATGCAACTAGTTCTCTTGCCCTGGATACATTGATACACATGCAAACATAACTGGAAATCATAACTCTGATTACTTGTCTCTTGTATAAATCATGCTCTTAAGTATTTTAAAACTTGTAAACAGTGTATCTGAACTGGAATGATTAACTTTGAAAACTTTTACTTATACTTATACTGATACTTCAAAATAATAATCATCCTGGATATGGGCCCGACATAGTACCAATGCGCGCATTCCTAATAGGCCGGGGTGGCCAACCACCGAACCTACTAGGGTAATCAAATCAGGGTGCCCGAAAATCGATGCCCGGTACATGCCCTGTCAAAAGTAAAATACTTCCTTTATACTTATATTCTTATACATACTGAAAGAATGCTCTTAATCCCCTAAATCACGAATGGGGAGCACCATAAAGATCATTATGCTCTTGACCCTCAAAACTGAAATGGGGAGCATACTGAAGATCGTTGTGTTCTTAATCCCCAATTCGAACGGGGAGCATCTTTAAATTTTCTTTATAAAGAAAATATTTTTACATCTTACTCTACATCATGCATATAATTGTAAGCTACAACTCATCCACAACATGCATGATCATAAATCACCTTTTTTATCATGGATCTACACATGATGTTAAATCAAATATGACATAACGGGTAAAATCACGTAACTGAAAACACCATGCATAACTGGAAATAACATGTACATAAAAATATATCAATGACATACGATAACTACTTATACTGCAGGTGAGCAATACTTACTTCCTATGCTTTTTCACCAATTTATACCATTAGATTTCATAAAGAGAAGACCTTCTACGTGTTCCTTTACTTTAGCGTGGTCTTCTACCAAGTCCTTGAGGAGATCCCTCTTGAAAATCCCCTCTTGAATTATCTACCAAGAGAGAGAGAGAGAGAGAGAGAGAGAGAGAGGGATGAGAAGTGGTCGGCGTTGGGAGAGAAGAGGGAGAGAGGGGTTGGCGGCGTTGGAGAGAAGAGGGAGAGAGGGGTTGGCGGCGTTGGAGAGAAGAGGGAGAGAGGGGTTGGCGGCATGGGAATTTAGAGAAAGGAGAGAGGAGAGGAAAAATAAAAAGATATATATATATATATATATATATATATATATATATATTTATATATATATATATATAGGGTTTCTTTAATTTAATTACCCCTTTAAATGATTAGCCAAATTAACCAACTTCTTCTTTTTTTTCTGCCTATAGATATATTCTGTTATATCCTACTCATTGATAATCTTATGACTTAGTGGTAGGGAGCCTATTCCCCTAAACCAACGGTTCAAGGTTCGAGCCTCGGCTAACGAACCATTTATTCGAACTTTTTTTTTTAAATTCCTATTCTTAATTATTTCTATATATTTTTTTATTATTATTCTATTCCTATTTTTATTATTTCTATTCTTATTCTTATTTCTATTTTCCTCTAATAAAAATATAGGAACTAAAATTTGGGCTGTTATAATCCCTTATACCTTATAAAAGTTTCGTCCTCAAAACTTAGAACAGCTCGGGGTACTTTTGCTTAATGTCATCCTCACGTTCTCAGGTTGTTTCTTCAAACTTTTGACTTTGCCATAAGACTTTTACTAACGATATTTCTTTATTTATTAGTTTCCTGATTGCTCGATCTATTATCTGAATAGGTCAACTTTCATAACTTAGATCTGTCTGAATCTGTACCATCTGTGGCTCAATCACTTGGTTGGTGTCTGGGATGTGCTTCTTAAGCATTGAAACATGAAATACATTGTGGATAGCTGACATTTCCTGTGGTAGCTCTAGCTCATAAGCTACCTTACCAACTCTCTTGGTGATCAGGTAGGGGCCTACATATCTGGGACTTAACTTGCCTTTCTTCCCAAATCTCATTACCCCTTTCATAGGAGCTACCTTAATGAAGACTGAATCTCCGACTTGGAACTCTAGGGGTCTGCGTCGGACATCGGCATAACTCTTCTGCCGACTTTGGGCAGTCTCTATCCTTTGGCGTATGTTCTTTATAGCTTTGGTAGCGTCATCTATAAAATCAGTCTTGAGTACCATTTCTTTCTTCTTGCCACCCTCATACCAACAGATAAGCGATCTGCATCTCCTTCCATATAAGGCTTCATAAGGTGACATTCAAATTGTGGTTTGATAACTATTATTATAGGTAAACTCTGCCAAACACAAATATTTGCACCAGCTTCCTTTAAAATCTAAGGCACAAGCTCTGAGCATGTCCTCCAAAATCTGATTCAATCTATCTATTTGCCTATCTGTCTGAGGATGAAATACAGTGCTGAATCATAGCTTAGTGCCGAGGGCTTTCTGAACACACTCCCAGAAGTGTGAAGTGAAGCGACTGTCTCTATCAGAGATAATGGTCTTAGGTACTCCATGCAGTCTAATCACTTCCTTGACATATAACTGGGCTAACTGTTCCATGGAGTATGATATTCTGATAGGCATGAAGTGAGCAGACTTTGTTAATCTATCGACAACTACCCAAATAGAATTGTAGCCATTGGCTGTTTTGGGCAGTCCTACCATGAAATCCATGACTAGTTCCTCCCACTTCCATTCTAGAATCTGGATAGGCTGTAGAACTCCTCCTGGTCTCTGGTGTTCGACTTTCACTTTCTGACATGTCAGGCAAGTGCTAACATACTTAGCCACGTCCCTCTTCATACCAAGCCACCAGAATTTCCCTTTCATATCTTGATACATTTTGGTGGATCCGGGATGCATCGAATATGGGGTCCCATGAGCTTCTTCTAGGATCTTCTTTCTTAAGTCTGGGTCGTTGGGGATGCATAGGCGTTCACCCAAATATAATACCCCACTATCAGAGACATGGAATCCTTCATCCTTCCCTTCTTGGATCTCTTGCTTGATCCTTTGGATGCTAGGATCTTTGTCCTGCCTCGCTAATATATCCTCAAACAGTGTAGGTACTATGGTCAAGGCGGAGAGCTGTCCATAAATGATCTCAACTCCAAAATTCATTATCTCTTTCTCCAGTGGTTGGGATAGTGTTGCTAGGGACATCAAAGTGGCGCATGATTTTCTACTCAGTGCGTCTGCTACTTTGTTTGCCTTTCCAGGATGGTAGTGGATTTCACAGTCATAGTCCTTTACTAGCTCAAGCCATCTGCGTTGTCGCATATTCAAATCCTTCTGAGTGAAGAAGTACTTCAGACTCTGGTGATCTGTGTAAATCTTGCATTGGACTCCATATAAGTAATGTCTCTAAACTTTCAGAGCAAAGATCACTGCTGCCAACTCAAGATCATGAGTGGGGTAATTCTTTTCGTAGTCCTTGAGTTGTCTAGATGCATAAGCAATGACTTTACCCTTCTGCATAAGTACTGCTCCGAGTTCCATCTTGGATGCATCACTATACAGGTCAAATCCCTCATAACTTTTTGGAAGGGTAAGCACTGGAGCAATTGTGAGTCTCCTCTTTAATTCAAGGAAACTTTTTTCACAATCTTCGGTCCATTCGAACTTCTTATTCTTTCTGGTAAGAACCGTCAATGGTGAAGCTATCCTTGAGAAGTTTTCCACAACTTCTGATAGTACTCTGCTAATCCGAGGAAACTTCTGACTTCACTGGCATTCTTTGGTTGACCCCAATTACTGACTGCTTCTATCTTTGTCGGGTCTACCATAACTCCATCTTTTGAAATAACATGACCCAGAAACGATATTCGATCAAGCCAAAACTCACACTTGGAGAACTTTGCATATAACTGTCTTTGCTGAAGGGTCTGCAAGACTGTCTTCAAGTGTTCGACATGTTCTTCCTGGGTTCTCGAGTAGATAAGGATGTCGTCAATGAAAATGACCACAAACTTGTCAAGGTACTCCTTAAATATCCGATTCATCAAGTCCATAAACATAGCGGGTGCATTTGTCACTCCGAAGGGCATGACCACGAACTCATAGTGTCCATACCTCGTTCGGAAGGCTGTTTTCGATATATCATCCTCTTTAACTCTTACTTGATGATAACCTGACCGCAAGTCAATCTTGGAGAAGACTGTGGCTCCCCTCAATTGATCAAATAAATCCTCTATCCTTGGCAGAGGATATCTGTTCTTGATCATCACTTGATTCAAGGCTCGGTAGTCTATGCACATCCTCATAGACCTATCTTTCTTTTTCACGAACAACACTGGAGCTCCCCATGGGGAATGACTAGGGCGGATGAATCCCTTGTCTAATAACTCCCGTAATTGTTCCTGAAGCTCTTTCAATTCAGCTGGAGCCATACGATAGGGTGCTTTTGAGATTGGGTTGGTACCAGGAATAAGCTCAATCTCAAACTCAACTTCCCTTCTAGGTTCTAGTCCTGGTAGCTCATCAGGAAATATTTTCGGGTAGTCACATACGATTGGGAATTCTTCTAGCCTTTGGCTTCTTTCTTGCTTAGTATCAACTATATGTGCTAAATACCCAGTGCATCCACTAGCTAGCATCTTCCGAGCTTCCATGGCGGACAAGAACTTCTTAGTCTTCTTCCTTGGTTCTCCAATAAACTCAAATTTGGCCTCGGTCTCGGGTTGGAATACTACCCTTCGCTTACGACACTCAATGGAATCACCGTACTTGCTAAGAAAGTCCACTCCAAAGATGACATCATAGTCATGCATGTCCAGCAAGATCAAATCACTATAAAGCTCTCTGTTTGAAATTCTGACCGGCACGACACGCAACCAGTGTGTAGAAGTCATTATTTCACCCGAAGGTAGGGTCGTTAAAAACTGAATATCTAAGATATCCGGAGTTATATCTATCTTCTTAACAAATGCCATAGACATGAAAGAATGGGTTGCCCCAGTATCAAACAATACGGTAGCATGCTGACTAAGGATAGGTATCTAACCTGTGACCACTGTAGAAGTATTTTCTACCTCTTCCTTGGTGAGGGAGAAGATCCGGGCATTAGGTGTAACTGATGGGGCCTCTAATCTTCCTTGGCTGATGTAAGGACCCTCCAAAGGCTCCTCATCCGATGTAGTGGGTCTACCTCCATACTGAATAGACTATGACGGAGGCAGATTGGTCTTGGTGGGGCACTGTTTGGCGAAGTGTTCCTCGACACCACATATATAACATCCACTCACGCCCTGGTGGCAAACTCTTAGATGCTTCCTCCCACACTTAGAACATGTGGAACACATAGGCTGCTTACTGGCTGAATCTCCCTTTACATTATTCCACTGTTTCCTCTTGCCATTGTTGTTTCACTTCTAGTTCAAATTATCGCTCTGAGGTTTCTGACCCCCTGAACTTCCCTGACTTTTGTTTTCTATCGAGGCTAGCTTCTGGTGCTTGATACTATTCATGTAATGCTCCGTGATTAGTGCACTACTGACTAGCTCTTCATTGGTCTGTGGTCTATTAATTTTACCAGCTACATTTAGAGCTATCTCCGGTCTCAACATCTTTAGCATCAACCTAACTCTTTCCTTCTCAGTACTGACCAGTTCTGGACATAGGTGAGTCAACCTATTGAATCTCTTTACCGCTTTGTCTATTGATAAATTCCCTTGTCGGAACTCCGTGAATTCATCATAAGCTGATCAAGTGAAACCACTATAAGGCTATTATCACTACTTTTTATCATCTTCACATACATATCTAGATATGCTCTATTACTTACTGTCTATCATCTTCATATATATATATATGCAAGCATGTTTAACTCAAAGAGAACATTCTAAGTGAGCATGTTTAACTTAAAAGAAGCATTCCTTACTACTCATAAAGTAAATAAATCAGATAAATACTTGCTTAGTTGGAGGCGGCGGGACTGATGCTCGATGTGTGTGTGACGGAAGGGCGGAAACTCGCTCTGATACCATCTTGTCACACCCCCCTAGTCTTTCCACTCTCTACCAGGGGAGATGTCACTTCTTTACTGTCTCTATCTTTAATTCATGCAATATACTAATGCAATATGCTAACAACTAAAATAATCATAAGGACCTTTACATCACTTAAACAATAACCATTTCAAGATCTTCACCTAACATGCAAGTATTAAAACTAACCCAATATGACTCTAGCATTCTTTGGTCTCAACCATAAATAATCCAGTTGAACTTCAACAATATCAAAAGAAAACAAGAAACTAAAAATCTGATTTAGACATCTGCACTTAGGATCTTTTACTTCCATTGTTCCGTCGCCACACACACCCAACACTTCATCCGCCATGCCACCTTACTGAAGCTTTTCTTTACCTTTATCTGCAGTATAAGGAAATGCAAACTGTAAGAAATAACGCTTAGTAAGTACTTTCTATGCTCACAAAAAAATGCACTGTATGAAATCATGCAACTAGTTCTCTTGCCCAGGATACATTGATACACATGCAAACATAATTGGAAATCACAACTCTGATTACTTGTCTCTTGTATAAATCATGCTCTTAAGTATTTTAAAACTTGTAAACAGTGCATCTGAACTGGAATGATTAACTTTGAAAATTTTTACTTATACTTATACTGATACTTCAAAATAATAATCATCTAGATATGGGCCCGACATAGTACCAATGCGCGCATTCCTAAAAGGCCAGGGTGGCCAACCACCGAACCTACTAGGGTAACTGAAACTTAGGGCCTTGGCCCGTGGACGAAACTGATGCCCGGTACATACCCTGTCAAAAGTAAAATACTTCCTTTATACTTATATTCTTATACATACTGAAAGAATGCGCTCTTAATCCCCTAAATCACGAATGGGGAGCACCATAAAGATCATTATGCTCTTGACCCCCAAAACTGAAATGGGGAGCATACTGAAGATCGTTGTGCTCTTAATCCCCAATTCGAACGGGGAGCATCTTTAAATTTTCTTTATAAAGGAAATATTTTTACATCTTACTCTACATCATGCATATAATTGTAAGCTACAACTCATCTACAACATGTATGATCATAAATCACCTTTTTTATCATGGATCTACACATGATGTTAAATCAAATATGACATAACAGGTAAAATCATGTAACTGAAAACACCATGCATAACTGGAAATAACATGTACATAAAAACATATCAATGACATACGATAACTACTTATACTCCAGGTGAGCAATACTTACTTTCTTTGCTTTTTCACCAATTTATACCGTTAGATTTCGTAAAGAGAAGATCTTTTACGTGTTCCTTTACTTTAGCGTGGTCTTCTACCAAGTCCTTGAGGAGATTCCTCTTGAAAATCCCCTCTTAAATTATATTCCCCTAAACCAACGGTTCATGGTTTGAGCCTCGACTAACGAACCATTTATTCAAACTTTTTTTTAAATTCCTATTCTTAATTATTTCTATATTTTTTTTATTATTATTCTATTCCTATTTTTATTATTTCTATTCTTATTCTTATTTCTATTTTTCTCTAATAAAAATATAGGAACTAAAATTTGGGTTGTTACAGCAGACATGATCAGTGGCTCCCTTATCTAAACACCAGGTGTCAGTAGATAACACTGCTAAACATGTTTCAACGACCAGACCAAAAGATATACCTTTGTTCTGCTTTCGATTGGGGCAGTCCTTCTTCTAATATCCAATCTTCTTGTAAGTGAAGCACATGCCTTTCGGCTTCTTCACTCCTCCCTGAGATCCTCTCGCCACCTTTGCTCCACCTTGTTTCTTCTTCTTCTTGTCTTTCAGCTTAGAAGTCGAAACCTTCTGAGCAACCATGGCCTGAGCCTGAGCACTCTGACGAAAAAGCCCCTCTGCCACCTGGAGTTCTATCAAAAGCTTCACCAACAAATATAACCTCTTATTCATGTTGTAATTTAGGCAAAACTGCTCAAAACTCCTAGGTAGAGATTGGAGAATGATATCGACCTGGGTTTTCCCATCGATCTCAGCTCCAAGGACTTCCATCTCATTCAAATGAGCCATCATCTTGAGAACATGATTCCTTACGGGTGTTCCCTCGACCATGGTGGTCGTCATCAAGTTCCTCATGCTTCCTGCCTCGCAGCCCGATTCTGGTGTCCGAAAAGTTTCTTGAGATTGAGCATCATGTCATAAGCAGTAGGCATGGCTTGATGCTAATGTTGCAATACATTTGACATAGAAGCCAAAATGTAACACCACGCCATCTCATCAGCCTTAATTCATTGTTTATAACTCTCTTTCTCCTTTTCCCTAGAATCATCCGTAGGCTTAGGAGGACACTCTTCGAAGAGTATATACTTGTACTCCTCAACAGTCAAGACAATAACTAGATTCCTTTTCCAATCAACATAATTGGGTCCAGAAAGTTTATTTTCCTTTAGTATCACAACAAGTGGGTTGAAAGTCATTTTTGAAAAACCTAAGAATCACATAGATCAAAACATTAGATTTCAAAAATTTATTGATTCCTCAAACAATAAAATTTTAAAATCAACCAACACCTCAAAACACCGAGAATATCATATGCCACGATCGTGTGGACGTATACGAATCCTACATTTGTAAGAAGAGGTTTTACCCATTTATTTTATTATCCTGTCAACCTTACTTTTTGATAAATAAAATTAATAGTTGGTTCCTCTTTGTCCCTATAAATAAAAGCAGTGACTCAGATGGAGAGGATACTCCTATTTGCATCTAAGTGTTCACCATTACCCGATACTAAGACAATTATCTCGGATTATGTGCCTTCCGATGGGGAAGTACACACGCTCCTAAATAATTTCCTATAACCATATTTGACCTTGTGATCTACAAAAGAAACTCATCCGATGGGGAGGAAGGCACTCAGAGCCGACACGTAAGTTTGTTTGCATCACATGTCAAATTGTAATGGAGGCCATGGGAATTTAAAAAACAATATCCCTCTCCCACTTAGTAATTTAAAATGAGGAATTTTCCTAGAACACAACATGCATATCAAACAAGAAGCAATAAATATGAAAAAAATATTTCCAACTATTAAGGCTTTTGTTTTCTAATATGCCTCCCGTCGTGTCGTCATCTCGTCCGCTCCTCCATATACCATGTACAAGCCATCCGAAGATCCGAGCCGAGAATAATTATTTTAATTTACATCCATCGATCCTATCCTCCACAAAGGAGTGTACATGAAATCTAGATCGAAAGTAAAATAAAATAAAAGAGTGGCAAAATAATGTCGTACTTAATTACAAAAATTTAATACTAGCCTCGTCAACACCGAGGATTCAAATAATATTACAATTACACACATCCAATCACATACACACACATATGGCCATAATAGTTGGATCTTATACCTGCAACCAAAAAGTTAGCCTACACACATCCTACTATCATCCGACACATACAATATATGATAAGTGCATAAAAGTAACCGAATCCTAAACACACAAGACCAGAAACCGTGGCTCTTATACCACTTGAAGGTCGAAGCTTCGCTTCCCTTTTCAACTTGGTCACTTGTGCATGGCGATCCTATCTACATCCCCAGATTAAAAAAATTAATCCTTGATGAAGACGGATTACCCAAGAAACTGATCCATCATCGTGCTATTCGATTCGAGTGGTCTCTTGAACAAATTTGTTGTTCAAGCAACCTAACTCTTTTCCTCGATTAGCTGTGGAATAGATGATGTACGGATCAATGGTTATTGTGTTTATCTTCGGGGTCCAAGTAAATTAGCCACATACAATTACATACAAATTGCATAGAACAAGAAAGAAACTTAAACAAGAATTATACCTCTTGTTTACCTCTTGGTCTTCTATTGTATGACCTATCCTCCTCTTGAACGTTGTGAGAGCAACGATCCTCCAAGAGTTGAAACTTCCTAGATCTCATTCTTCCCTTCCTTGTTCGCTCCGAACAAAGGGATGAATACTCAACACTTCTTCTCCTATCTAGAGACGACCACCAAGCCACCAAACTTGTTGTTGCCGCGGCCAAGGAGAGGATGAAGGAATTGACACCGGCCCTCTCCAATGGAAAGGAACTGTCGGCTCTAAGAAAAGGATGAGGAGGTGGAAGCACTGGCCAAAGCTTGAGGAAAGAAGTCGCAGGCCAAGTTAGGAAGAAGGAGAACAAAACCTAAGCTTCCAACTTTGATGCCATCGTCCCTAGGAGGAGCAAACCCTAGCAACCAATGCTTTCCGCCCCAAAACCTAGCACAACTCCAAAACCCTAGAAGCCTTGCCGCCCAACTTCAAAAACCCTAGAATTTGGATATCTTGCCCAAGCCTCTTCCAACCTCTATTTATAGATCTAGGCCAAACCTCCATTTAATCGTGTCTGTTGGATCTAGGTTTCATGAAGATTTTAATAAGCTACAATAGGGACCATGAAGAGGAGTTGGATGTTGGCCACCCAATGGATCTAGCCCACATAAAATCCAATCCATTAATGATAATCTATTCCACTAGAGGATTATCAATGATCTACCTCACCAACCCTCATAAATAAATACGGGCTCCATATATTAATTGTACAAACGTCTCCCCGTGTTTAAGATATCGAATGTCCGTCAATTAATTAATTTACTGACAATTAATTAATCAACATCTAACTCCTGAGTAGTACCACTCAACCTTATCATAATGCCGAACCAAGTCCACCTACAGGGTTTACATGATCATCCTTATGAGCTCCTTAAGGGGACATCATCATCCTAATACATAAGACACGGTTCCCCCCTATAATCAATGGCACACCATGTAAATAATATTATTTCCCAACTTACCAAGCCTATCAATTTAATCTATAAATCTCGCCCATTGGTAAATCAAAGAAATAAATACTAAGTACATGTGTCCATTATTATATCGGAATTAAGAGCATATGCACCATAATATCCGAGGTCCGATTTAATTATGTAGTCAACAATAAATTGAATCACCTCTAAGTCGGTCCTGCTCAATACACACAAAGTGTACTAGTGTAATTCTATGGTCAAGACAAACCAATACCAAATTACACTATAACCATACCAATAGTGTCATAAACCATCTCGGTTGTGAGCATCTACTTATACTCTACAAGGAACTGAGAACATGATCTTCCGGGTGACACCACACACCATGTTATCTACAATGTAATGTATCAGACAAAGTGCATAACCATAAATATGCAAACAAAGATCATGTGATTCTTATTTCAAAAATAAAGATGTTCATACAAAGAATAGTCTATTTAGTATGCATCCCAACACCATTGGTATGGTTGTAGTGTAATTTGGTATTGATTTATCTTTACCATAGAATTACACTAGTACACTTTGTGTGTATTGAGTAGGACCTATTTAGAGGCAATTCAATTTATTGATGACTACATAATTTGTTGGGATGTATACTGAAAAGTCTATCTTTTGTATGAACATCTTTATTTTGAAATAAGAATCACATGATCATTGTTTGCATATTTGTGATTATGCATATTGTCTAATACATTACATTGTAGATAACATGGTGTGTAGTGTCACATGGGAGATCATGTTATCGGCTCCTTGTAAAGTATAAGTAAAGGCTCACAACCTAGATGGCTTTGGACAAACCATTGGTATGGTTGTAGTGTGATTTGGTATTGGTTTGTCTTGGCCATAGAATCACACTAGTACACTTTGTGTGTATTGAGCAGGACCGACTTAGAGGTGATTCAATTTATTGCTGACTACATAATTGAATCAGACCTCAGATATTATGTTGTACATGCTCTTAATCCCGATATAATAACGGGCACATATACTTAGTATTCATTTCTTTGATTTACCAATGGGAGAGATTTATAGATTAAATTGATAGGCTCGGTAAGTTGGGAAATGGTATTATTTATATGGTGTGTCGTTGATTATAGGAGGAAACCGTGTCCTATATATTAGGATGATGATATCCCCTTGAGGAGCTCATAAGGTTCATCATGTAAACCCTACAGGTGAACTTGGTCCGGCATGATGATAAGGTTGAGTGGTACTACTCATGGAGTTAGATGTTGATTAATTAATTGTTAGTAAATTAATTAATCGACGAACATTCGAGATCTTAAACACGGAGAGAAAAATGTACAAATAATATATGGAGCCCATATTAACTTATGGGGGTTGGTGAGGTAGATCAATGATAATCCTCTAGTGGAATAGATTATCATTAATGGATCAGACTTTATGTGGGCTTGATCCATTGGGTGACCAAGATCCAACTCCTCCTCATGGTCCCTATTGTAGCCTATTAAAACCTCATGAAGCCTAGATCCAATGGATGAAAACAAAACTCTAGATCCAACGGTAGAGATTAAATCTCTAGAATCGACGGTTGAGATTAAATCTCTAGATCCGACGGTTGAGATTAAATTTCTAGAACCAATGGTGGAGATTAAAACAAGGCTTATCCCTAACCTTATAAAAAGGGGCTTTAGGGTGGGCAGAAAGGAGAATTAGAAAAGAGATAGGATTAGGGTTTGGGAGGCTTAGTGTTTGGAGGCTTGGGCGGCCACAAATAAGGAATTTGTTTCCTTTCCTCTTCTTCTGCCTTGGTGGCCGGCACCCTTCTTCTTCTCCCCTCCTTTTGCCAGCGTCCAAACATCATCCTTCTCTTCTCCTTGGCCGGTGGAAAAAAGTGTAGGGTCTCTTCCCTTAGAGTTTTGGCCGGCGTTTATCTCCTTGTTCTTCTTCTTGGCCGGCGGCAAGCACCAAGCTTGGAGCTTGGTGGTTGGTTGAAAGAAGGAGAAGTGCTTTGTTTCTTATTCTTCCTCATGTTCGGAGCTAGCAAGGAAGGAAGATTGGTGATCTAGGAGCTTCGACTTTTGGAAGAACGTCGCCCACACGACGTCCAAAAGGAGGAAGAACATACAATAGAAGATCAAGAGGTATAACGTTTGTTTATATTATTTTGTAACATGTCTATTTTTGTTTTTCAATCATATGTATGTTATATATTCTGTTTTTATGGTTAAATATACTTGGACCCCGAATATAAACACAAAAATTGGCGATCCGTACATCGTCTATTCCGTGACTAATTGTAGAATAGAGGTTGGTTGCTTGAACAACAAGTTTGTTCAAGTGACTACTCTAATCGAATAGCACGATGATGAAATGAGAGCTTGGGTAATCCCTCTTGTCAAGGATAAATTTTTTTATCTGGGGAAGTAGACGGGATCGCCATGAACAAGCGACCGAGTTGAAGTGGGAAGCGAAGTTTCCTACCTTCAAGTGGTATCAGAGCCACAGTTTCCGGTTTTGTGTGTTTAGGATTCGGTTACTTTTATGCACTTTTCATTTATTATATGTGTCGGATAATATTAGGATGTGCGTAGGTTAACTCTTTGGTTGCAGGCATAGGATCCAACTATTATGGTCATATGTTTGTATGTGATTGTATGTGTGTAATTGTATATTTTGTTGAATCCTCGGGATTGACAAGGCTAGTATTTAATTTTTATAATTAGATACGACATTGTTTATCTACTATTTTTATTTTAGTTTACTTTCGATCAAGATTTCATGTACACTCTTTCGTGGAGTATAGGATCGATAGATGTAAATTAAAATAGATTTTTCTCGGCTCGGATCTCCGGCTGGCTAGTACATGACGTAGGGAGGAGCGGTCGAGATGGCGATATGACGGGAGACATATTGAAGACAAAAGCCATAATAGTTGGAAAATATTTATTTTTCATGTTTATTGCTTATTGTTTGATATGCATGTCGTAGGCTAGAAAATTCCTCAATTTTAAATTACTAAATGAGAGAGGGATATTTTTATAAATTCCCACGGTCTCCATTACGATTTGACATGTGATGCAAACAAACTTGTTCGTCGGCTCTGAGTGCCTTCATCCCCATCGGATGAGTTTGTTTGCAGATCACAAGGTCGAATATGGTTATTGGAAATTATTAAGGAGCATGTGTACTTCTCCATCGGAAGGCACATAACCCGAGATAATTACCTTGGTACTGAGTAATGGTGAACACTTAGATACAAATATAACTATCCTCCCTATCGGAGTCACTGCTTTTATTTATAGGGCCGAAGAGGAACCAACTATTAAATTTACTTGTCAAAAAGTTAGGTTGACAAGATAGTAAAATTAATGGGTAAAACCTCCTCTTACAAATGTAGAATTCGTATACATCCACACTATCGTGGCATACGATATTCTCGATATTTTGAGGTGTTGGTTGATTTTAAAATTTTATTGTTTGAGGAATCAATAATTTTTTGAAATCTAATATTTTTTATCTATGTGATTCTTAGGTTTTCTTTCAAAATGACTTTCAACCCGTTTGCTGAGATACTGAAAGAAAATAAACTTACTGGACCCAACTATGTTGATTGGAAAAGGAATCTTGACATTGTCTTGACTGCTGAGGAATACAAATATGTACTCCTTGAATAATGCCCTTCTAAGCCTACGGATGATTCTGGGGAAATGGAGAAGGAGAGTTATAAGAAGTGGATTAAGGTCAATGAGATGGCGTGATGTTACATTTTGGCATCTATGTCAAATGTATTGCAACATCAGCATCAAGCCATGCCCACTGCTTATGACATGATGCTCAATCTCAAAGTGTTTTTCGGACACCAGAATCGGGCTGCTAGGCAGGAAGCCATGAGGAACTTGATGATGACCACCATGATAAAGCGAACACCCGTGAGGGATCATGTTCTCAAGATGATGGCTCATTTGAATGAGCTGGAAGTTCTCGGAGCTGAGATCGATGGGGAAACCCAGGTCGATATCATTCTCCAGTCTCTACCTAGGAGTTTTGAGCAGTTTCGCCTGAACTACAACATGAACAAGAGGTTGTATTCGTTGGAGGAGCTTCTGACAGAACTCTAGGCGGCTGTGGGTCTATTTCGTCAGAGTGCTCAGGCGCAAGCCATGGTGACCCTAAAGGTTTCTACTTCTAAGCTGAAAGGCAAGAAGAAGAAGAAACAAGCTGGGGCAAAGGCGGTGGGAGGAACTCAGGTGTTGGTGCAGTAGGCACCTAAGTCGAACCTGAGTTTTGATTATAGCAAACGATACAAAGTTAAACTTATGTCGTTATCTCACAAGCTGAATCGAGTGTGCAGAAGATTGCTAAAGCTGGAGCTGAAGGCTAGCGACACCCGGAGGAAGCCGGGTGGTCGGGCGACACTCGAGTGACTTCGGAGGGAGCCGAAGGAATCGAATGGAAGGCCGGAAGCAAAAGCGACATGATAAGTATCGAGGTAAGCTCGTGTGTGCGAGCGTAAGTGAGGTCGTATCCTCCTTACGGGGATGATCTTAAGTGTAGATCCGACCAAAGACATCCCATCGATGGTCTAGGTCGAGATCGGACGGTCGAAGGCCGTCGAAATAATGTTTTCTTTGAGCTAACTTTGCTTTGCAGCTAGCATCAGTCGACTGCCAGCTTGGAGGACTCGACTGCCCTTCATCAGGTGACTGTCTACTGTCAGCACTCGACTGATGCTACCATCAGTCGACTGATGCTACCATCAGTCGACTGATGATGGCCATCAGTTGACTGATGGTCAATGATCAGCTTCGAGGAGTCAAGGCTTATCACCCCATTTCAAGGAGGTTTTGTGTCCATTTGTGATTGGTTGAAGACCCATTCGATGAGGGGCTCAAAGGCTATAAAAGGAGGGCTTGTCTTAAGGTTTTTCATCAATTAAAAAAAGCTTCCAAGTGCTTCCGATATGCTTCGACTCTCCGACATCCCTACGACGAAGCACTGCCGAGACGACGACTAGAGCTTCAACCTCCATCCTTTGAAGTCGTCGGTAACGAAAGTTTGAATCATATTTCAGTTTATAAGTTGTTCTTATTCCGAGCTTTAAATCATATCAAGGAGAGGGGGAGTGTCCCTCTACCTTGAGCTTTTATCATCTTGTGTATCCGTCTAACTCCTACCTCCAATGAGGAGGAGCTTTTTAGTAGTTTGCCCTCCGTACGTGGTCAAGGACCACTAGGGCCTTGGAGTAGTAGCCTTCGGCTACGAACCAAGTAAAACCTTTGTGTCTATTGTCTCTATTTTTGTTTTTATCTTCCGCTGTGTCTACTCGCGTTTTAACGAAAAATTTCTATCGCTATTCACCCCCCTCTCTAGCGATCTGATTGATCCAACAATTGGTATTAGAGCCGGGGGCGCTCAGATTCGGTGCAACCACCAATCGAGCAATTTTCTTTTCGTATTTATTGTTTTAAGATTTCTCCCACACTACTAATCCAAGACCAAGTCTTGGTACATAGTTTTTGGTTGTGTTTTTTTGCAAGTACTAATCGCCTTCGGAGTACCTCACGATCAAACGAGCATAACTTTTGCTACAAGGGGACTCACGAAACGATCTACCCACCAAATCGAAGCTCTCTGAGAGATCTACACTTCTTATGGGGGTTTACCCCCGTAACAAGCTGTTTTCATCCTCAAAAATCAACGTTTAGTACCCTTTCGGGGACATCGAAGGTTGTGAGTACTTACTTTTTATTTAGTTTCTTATTTCTTTGCTTAACTTTCTATTTCTCGTTTGTTTCATTTTATTCCCCGCACCACTAATCCAAGGCGAAGTCTTGGAACCCTTTTTCGTGTTTTTTGTATTTTTTTTGTGCAAGGTTTTCCTTCCAAATGGCCCATCTCGAGAGTTTTAGCACCGTCCGACCTCCGTTTTACAATGGAGATGACTTCTGTTATTGGAAGGGTCGGATGGAATGCTTTCTTAAAACCCAAATCGAGATGTGGATCATAATCCAAACAGGATTCACACTTCTGACTAACGAAGTGGGTGAATCCTTGGATTATGACCAATGGACCATTGCGACAAAAAGACAAGTCGAAGCCGACGCTAAGGTAACTCAAATCTTTCAATGCGGCCTATCCAAGGAGGAGTTAAATCGCGTCGGCCCCTTCATAAGTGCAAAGGATCTTTGGACAAAACTAGTGGAGCTACACGAAGGGACCGATGAAGCCAAGGTATGTAAGTGTGATCTTCTATTCAATAAACTATATAACCTAAAAATGCAGGAACACGAGTCCGCGACACAACTCCACGCCCGTGTCCAAGACATAGTCAACAACCTACACACAATCGGGTAAAAGGTCAAAAACCGCGACCTTATAAGGTATGTCCTAAACTCTTTTCCGATGACTACCTTGTGGGCATCCATGGTCGATGCCTACAAGGTCTCCAAGGATCTTTCTAAACTTAGGTTAGATGAACTCTTTTCAGATTTCGAATTACATGAGCAGTCCAACTCGGAACCCGAGAGGGGTATAGCCTTGTTTGCAGGTTCAAAGAAGAAGAAAATCGCAAGAAAGCCACCACCAACCGAGGAGGAAGATGAGTCCGAAGAAGAAGTTGACCCGGAGTTGACTGCCGAACTAATGAACCTAGCTCGAAGGATAGCCAAGGGACGAAAGCGAACCACGACTCGACCCAACCAAGGTAAGCCTAAAAGTTCTAATATTAGGTGTTATGAGTGTAACAGGTTTGGACATATCAAGTCCGAGTGCCCCAAGCTCAACCACCAAGCACCTAAGCACAAGAAGGCCCTCAACGCGACATGGGAAGAAGCGTCATCCGAAGAAGACGAAGACCACGTCTTCATGGCGAAATCGATTGAGTTAGACACGGAGACCGAACCTGAACTTGAGTCAGAACCTGAGGATGACTCGGACTACGAAGCTACCTTCAAGTCAAGCCACGGATACACATCCGGTTCAAAAGATACCCTTAAAGTGAGTCGAACTTTATTTGTACTTTACATAATACGGTTAGGTTTTGTCTAGGAAATTAGTTAAGTCCGAGTCCAAGGTCGAGACCACTGGTTGAGGAGGTCAAACTCCTCAAACACAAGGTCTCCTAACCTCTTCGACTAGTCAAGTTCGAGAAGAGGACCCAACTCGAGTGAAAAGCTCGAGTTGAGAACTCTCTCTTGAAAAGTCAAGTTGAAGATCTTAGGAACACGTTGGAAAGGTTCACTTCGGGATCCAAAGGACTTGACCTCCTACTTGGATCTCAAAGGGCCGTGTACAACAAGGCTGGACTAGGGTTTAACTCAAACACGACTAATAGGTCGTATATGTCGATTGTAAGTCGACATAGGAAACATGTCCAAGCATGGGTCCCTAAGAACTTTTTGATTTCAACTCTAGGATCCAACCCGTACTGGGTTCCCAAGGACCAAATCCACTATGTGGATAGACCGAACCGATTCAACGGTCTAGGGGGAGCCAGTACAAAACATGTTTGTGCTTTAACTTAGAAATTGCATGCTTAGATTTTTTTTTTTAAAACTTGTGAACTCACTTAGAACACGTACATAACCAACTAAAATCCTTCGAAAAGATTGAGCCTCGGGGAGCCTCTTTTCAAAAATAACCAGTTAGACTAGGAAATACTCTTAGGTGAGTCAAGTCATCATTTTCTTGAAAATGGCTTTGTCCAAGGAAGTGGTCGATGATCCGATAAAAGAAGGCCCCTGTGCTTCGCCACAACCTGGAAGCCATGATCTTGAAAAGGTAAACTTGACAAGCCTAGGGTCAAATCCAAATCTAACATAAAATTACTTGAACCTAAATGCACTTAATCAACTTAATTGGAAGTCATCTCACACAAAACACATAAGTATAACATGCTTGATCATATAGACACAGGTGAGATGACCTAGGTTTAACAACTTACAACCAATATTTAAAAAAAAAAAATCTAACATCCAATCCAACCACCTTGTGTGTAGGATCAATGGATGTTGGACAGCGGTTGCTCCCGACACATGACCGGGGATCAACTCAAATTCACGAAGCTTCGATTCAAACAACAAGGATCGGTAGCCTTTGGGAATAACGACAAGCTCAAAATCATCGGATCAGGTGATATTGAGCTTAACTCGAATTTTGTTATTAAAAATGTATTACTTGTAGAGAATTTTGAATATAACCTGCTTAGCGTAAGCCAATTATGTGACAATAACTATAAGGTCATATTTTTAGAAAATGAATGTGTAATTAAGACAAATAAAACAGCTAAAACAATACTCAAAGGAACTAGGACAAATAACATTTATACAATTAACTTAATCAAATCCTCAGCCAAATGTCTTATGACACAGGAAGAGGAATCATGGTTGTGGCACTGACGACTCGGCCACTCGCACCCAAGACTCGTCCACAAGATGAGTCAGAGTGGCTTAGTCAAAGGCTTACCCAACCTCAACAATTTGGTTAATAAAATCTATAATGCTTGTCAACAAGGAAAACAACCTAGGACACAACACAAGTTAACTAACCAAGAATGAACCTCAAGTGTACTTGAGCTCCTGCATATGGATCTATTCGATTCACATAGAGCCAAGTCACTCAATAGAAGTCAATATTGCTTAGTCATAATTGACGACTACTCCAGGTTTACCTGGGTTAGGTTCATCAAACATAAAAATGATACCCTAGATCAATTAATCAATCTATTCAAATTAATCGAGAATCAAAAAAACCTTAAGGTTAAAAGACTTAGAAGCGATCATGGTGGTGAATTCGAAAATCAAAGCTTCACCGACTTCTGTAACCTAAACGGATACCACCATGAATTCTCTTGCCCTAGGACCCCTCAACAAAATGGCCTAGTGGAGCGGAAAAACCGAACTCTACAAGAAGCTGCTAGGACCATGTTGAACGAATACGACCTACCCGATAGGTTTTGGGCAGAAGCCGTTAGCACGGCTTGCTATGTCTAGAATAGGATCCTTATGGTAAAGAGGCACCTTAAGACCTCGTACGAGATTTATCACAATAAAGTACCCAACATCAAGTACTTTAGAGTATTTGGATGTAAAGTACATATCTTAAACACTAAGAACCACCTAGGGAAATTCAAATCCAAAACCTCCACCGGAATCTTCTTAGGATACTCAACCACGAGTGGGGCCTATAGGGTATATAACCACGATATCCTTAAAGTCGAAGAGACTATAAATGTAGTGTTCGATGAAGTACCCGAACCTACAAAACCCTTAATGACCCCAAGTGTTAAGCCCACTGATACCAAACTCATCTCCGACCCTGAGATCGAGTCTAATCCACATCAACCAACTTCTCTTGTCGACCAAGTGACAAGTGATCCGAGTCAAACTAGTATTCAACCAAGTCACCCCATTGATCAAGCATTAGGTGACACAAACCCAACCCAATCTAGGATTCAGACTAACCTCCCTATCGATCAAGTGATAGGAGATCCTAATCTAGGAGTTCGAACTAGAGCATCCTATAGGAACCTTAGTCAAATATCCTTAATTTCAAAGATAGAACCCAAATCAATTGAACAAGCTCTTCTTGATCCCGATTGGATTATTGCAATGCAAGAAGAGCTAGCTCAATTTACTAGGAATGAAGTGTGGGAATTAGTACCACCACCTAAAGACAAAACGATAATTGGAACAAGGTGGGTGTTTCGAAATAAGCTTGATGATAAAGGTGAAGTAGTTAGAAACAAGGCTAGGTTAGTCGCCAAAGGGTTTAGTCAAGTCGAAGGCTTAGATTACGACGAAACCTATGCCCCAGTAGCTAGACTCGAATCCATTCGAATGTTGCTAGCTTATGCAGCACATCGAGGATTTAAGCTGTTTCAAATGGATGTTAAGTCAGCATTCCTAAATGGATACATTAAAAAAGAAGTTTATGTTAGCCAACCCCCCGGATTCGAAAATCTAGATAAACCCGACCATGTTCTAAAACTTAAAAAAGCTCTCTATGGACTTAAACAAGCTCCTCGAGCTTGGTACGAGAGACTTTCAATCCATCTTAAGTCAAAAGGGTTTAAACAAGGCTTAGTTGACCCAACTCTCTTCGTAAAAACCTTAGGTAAAGAAATATTCATAGCTCAAATTTACGTAGACGATATAATTTTTGGAACCTCTAACTCAGCCTTACTAAACGAGTTCGTTTCACTCATGGAAAGTGAGTTCGAAATGAACTTGGTAGGCGAGTTAAGTTTCTTTTTAGGTCTACAAATTAAACAAACTAAGGATGGTATATACCTATATCAACAAAAATACACTAAGGAGTTAATTAAAAGATTTGGAATGCAAGACGCTAAGATAATAAACACCCCAATGGCGATTAATGTTAACATAGGAGAAGACCTAGAAAGTAAGTCCATTGACTTAAAGTACTATAGGAGCGTGATAGGAAGTCTCCTATACTTAACTGCGAGTCGACCCGACATTCTATTCGTAGTAAGTATGTGCGCCAGGTTTCAAACCTGTGCTAAGGAGTCTCACCTAACCCTAGTTAAGCGTATCCTTAGATATCTTAAGGGTACACTTAACGTTGGTATTTGGTACCCTAGATCTACGGAGTTCGAACTAATCGGCTACTCCGATTTGGATTATGCCGGTAGTAAACTCGATAGAAAGAGCACGAGTGGTTGTTGTCAACTACTCGGCTCGAGTCTAGTGAGTTGGTGCAGTAGGAAGCAACATTGTGTTGCCTTATCTACCACCGAAGCCGAATACGTTGTGATGGGTGAGTGTGTAACTCAGCTTCTTTGGATGAAGCACACTCTCCGAGACTTTAGGTTGGACTTCACCAAAACTAAAATTTTTGTAGACAACATAAGTTCGATAAATCTAACTAAGAACCCTATATGCCATTCAAGGACAAAGCATATAGAGGTAAAACACCATTTCATTCAAGAACATGTAGCCAACGGCTCCATACAAGTCGAATATGTTGACTCGAAGTCTAACCTAGCAGACCTATTTACTAAACCACTACCCGAAGCCGAATTTAGTCTCTGAGACGAAAATTGGGCATGTGCATAGTAGAATAGAACTTTGCAAATTATATTACTACTATTTCTTACTTTTCATTTTTCATGGAACTAGTATAGGACTTACCTTAGATATCATGCACCTATAGATTTAAGGAGCCAGTACATCTCACAACACATAGGACTAATGTGTTTTTGTACTTAGCCACGTAGATGGGCGTGAGATGTTAGAACCTTACTCCTGGTTCCAGATGTAGAGCTAGTGCATCGTTATGAACCACGGAGTATAATCATACATACTAACCGACTCTAACCAGGACTGGTTGATCTTTCATATCAATCAAGCCAAATATGAGTCGAACATTTTATAGATGAACTTATTTTCAGTATATTATTTTCAAAATAATGTGGAACATGCTTGGACTTTATATTTAACACTTATTTTTGTTTTCCACACACACCCTCACTCTTTTCGATATATGGCAAAAGGGGGAGAAAAAGGCCAAAGTTAAGGGGTCAAAACTTTTTTATAACTTAACTCTTACTTCATATTTAAACCAAAAGTTAACTCTAAGTTTTGGAAAACTTATTTAACTTTTAACAAAAGGAAGTAAAGGCCAAGTTAAGAGAATTCTTAACTTAAACTTATGTGTGCCGTCAACGTAAACATTATGCCGTTAATGCTTTACTTAAAGGGGAGAAAGGGCCAAGTTAAGAAGAACTCTTAACTTAAATGTTTTACTAAGGCCAACTTTAAGTAATTACTTAAAGCAACCCTCAAGGGGGAGGATTAAGGTCTTTCTTCAAGACTCACCCTCAGTCAAGGGGGAGGTTTCCTCAAGGAAGAGTACTTGAAGAAAATCCTTACTACTCCAACTTAATCTTCTTTATTTCTTGTTTGTTTCTAATGCACATTATTCTTCATGCTTGCTATTTACTTAACTTTGTATGTGGGTATGCCATAAATCAAAAAGGGGGAGATTGTTGGTGCAGTAGGCACCTAAGTCGAACCTGAGTTTTGATTATAGCAAACGATACAAAGTTAAACTTATGTCGTTATCTCACGAGATGAATCGAGTGTACAGAAGATTGCTAAAGCTGGAGCTGAAGGCTAGCGACACCCGGAGGAAGTCGGGTGGTCGGGCGACACTCGAGTGACTTCAGAGGGAGTCGAAGGAATCGAGTGGAAGGATGGAAGCAAAAGCGACATAGTAAGTATCGAGGTAAGCTCATGTGTGCGAGCGTAAGTGAGGTTGTATCCTCCTTACGGGGATGGTCTTAAGTGTAGATCCGACCAAAGACATCCCATCGATGGTCTAGGTCGAGATCGGACGGTCGAAGATCGTCGAAATAATGTTTTCTTTGAGCTAACTTTGCTTTGCAGCTAGCATCGGTCATCACGATCGCTAACTTGGAGGACTCACGCCTTCATCGATCGATCGTTTATCGTCGACTCGTGATGCTACCATCATCGATCGATGATGGCCATCACCGATCGATGGTCAATGATCGGAGTCAAGGCTTATCACCCCATTTCAAGGAGGTTTTGTGTCCATTTGTGATTGGTTGAAGACCCATTCGATGAGGGGCTCAAAGGCTATAAAAGGAGGGCTTGTCTTAGGGGTTTTCATCAATTAAAAAAAGCTTCCAAGTGCTTCCGATACGCTCTGACTCTTCGAGATCCCTACGACGAAGCGCTGCCGAGACGACGACTAGAGCTTCAACCTCCATCCTTTGAAGTCGTCGGTAACGAAAGTTTGAATCATATTTCAGTTTATAAGTTGTTCTTATTTCGAGCTTTAAATCATATCAAGGAGAGGGGGAGTGTCCCTCTACCTTGAGCTTTTATCATCTTGTGTATCCGTCTAACTTCTACCTCCAACGAGGAGGAGCTTTTTAGTAGTTTGCCCTCCATACGTGGTCAAGGACCACTAGGGCCTTGGAGTAGTAGCCTTCGGCTACGAACCAAGTAAAACCTTTGTGTCTATTGTCTCTATTTTTGGTTTTATCTTCCGCTGTGTCTACTCGCGTTTTAACGAAAAATTTCTATCGCTATTCACCCCCCCCTCTAGTGATCCGATCGATCCAACATCAGGGAGGAGTGAAGAACCTGAAAGACAAGTGCTTCACTTGTAAGCAGACTGGACAATGGAAGAAGGACTGCCCCAACCGCAAGCAGAACAAAGGTATATCTTTTGGTCTAGTCGTTGAAACATGTTTAGCGGTGTTATCTACCAGCACCTGGTGTGTAGATACGGGAGACACTTATCATTACTGCAATACTTTACAGAGGTTCCAGGAAACCAGACGACTGGCTGAGGGGGAGATTACCATATACTTGGGTGATGCCACGAAGGTGACAGCTGTTGCAGTGGGAGACGTTTATTTATCTTTTGAGAAAAATAAAGTTTTGGTTCTTAAGAATTGCATTTATGTACCTTTATTTAGAAAGAATTTAATTTCAATTTCTAAATTGTTTATGGATGGATATTCTATTTCTTTTAATGACAGAGTTGTTATAAAAAGTAATAGGGAGATTATCTGTTCAGGTGCATTGATAGGAAATTTGTATACACTTGAACCAAAAGCTCCCACGATGCAAATAGAAGTTAATAACTCATATTCTAATTCCAATAAGAGAAAAGAACCTTCGAAGATGAACTAAATATATCTTTGGCATCTAAGACTTAGTCAAATTAACCGAAGTAGAATTCAAAGGTTGATAGCTGATGGACATCTGGGTTCATTAGTGGTGGAATATTTCTCAACCTGCAAATCTTGCTTGGAGGGTAAAATTGTTGGGATGTATACTGAAAGTCTAGCTTTTTTGTATGAACATTTTTATTTTGAAAAAGAATCACATGATCATTGTTTGCACTTTATATTTATTATAAGTGTGCATATTGTCTAATATTTTACATTGTAGATAACATGGTGCTTGGTGTGGTACAGAAGATCATGTTATCAGTCCCTTGTAGAATATAAGTAGAGGCTCACAACTAAGATTGTTTTGGACAAACCATTGGCATGGTTGTAGTGTAGCTTGGTATTATTTTGTCTTGAACATAGAGTTACACTAGTACACTTAGGTGTATTGTGCAGGACCAACATAGAGGTGATTCAATTTATTGCTAACTACACAATTGAATCGGACCTCGGATATTATATTGTACATGCTCTTAATCCCGATATAATAACGGGCACATGTACTTAGTATTTATTTCTTTGATTTACCAGAGGGTGAGATTTCTATGGATGAAATCAATATTCCCGGTAAGTTGGGAAATGATATTATTTACATGGTGTGCCGTTGATTATAGGAGGAAACCGTGTCCTATATATTAGGTTGATGATGTCCCCTTGAGGAGCTCATAAGGTTCATCATGTAAACCCTGCAGGTTGACTTAGTCAACATGATGATAAGGTTGAGTGGTACTACTCGAGGAGTTAGATGTTAATTAATTGATGGTCAAAATCAATTAATTGGACGGACATTCGATATCTTAAACACGGGGAGATGGATGTACAAATAATATATGGAGCCCATATTATCATATGGGGGTTGGTGAGGTAATTCAATGATGATCCTCTAGTGGAATGGAACATCATTGATGGATCAAGTTTGTGTGGTTCTGATCCATCGGGTGGCCAAGATCCAACTCCTCCTCATGGTCCCTATTGTAGCCTATTAACACCTCATGAAGCCTAGATCCAATGATGGAAAACAAAACTCTAGATCCGACGGTGGAGATTAAATCCCTAGATCCGATGGTGGAGATTAAATCCCTAGATCCGACGGTGGAGATTAAATCCCTAGATCTGACGGTTGGGATGAAACCCTAGATCCGACGGTTGGGATGAAACCCTAGATCCGACGGTTGAGATTAAATCCCTAGAACCAATGGAGAAGATTAAACCAAGGCCTAAACATAACTCTATATATATGGGCTTAGGCTTGGGCGGCAAAAAGGATGGAAATGAAAAAGAGAAAAACCTAATTGAGATAAGGTGGCTTGGGCATCAAGAAAGAGGAGGAGGCTAGGGTTAGAGTTTGGTTCATGGTGTTGGGCGGCAACAAGGAGAAGGGAGCTTCTTCTTCTTCTTCCCAATGGTGGCCGGCACCCTTCTTCTTCCTTCCTCTTTGTTTTGGCTGGTGCCCAAGCTTGTCCCCTTGATCTATGGCTTGTGATGGATGAGATGAGGGTTGCTTCCCATGGGCGGCAAGAAATAGGAGGAGGCTAGGGTTAGGGTTTGGTTGTTGGTGTTGGGCGGCAACAAGGAGAGGGAGATTCTTCTTCATTTTCCTTTTATGGCCACCCCCTCTACCTTCTTCCCTCTACCTTGGCCAAAGCTCAATCTATTCTACTTCCCTTAATCCTTAGCCGGAAATTAAGGAGAGCCTAGTTTAGGGTTTGGGCGGCAACAAGGAGAAGGGGTGTTTTCTTTCTTCTTCTCCAAGTGTTGGCCGGCGCCCATGCCCTTGTTGTTTCTCCTATGGTTGGTTTCCATAGTCCATTTTATCTTCCTTGGTCGGCGGCAACATCGAGTTTATTGACTTGGTGGCCGGTTCTAGAAAGGAAGATGAGTTTTGTTTTAGGATCTTCCTTTGTTCCAAGTGAACAAGGAAAGGAAGATCGGTGATCTAGGAGGCTTCAACTTTTGGTAGATCGTCGCCCACACGACGTCCAAAAGGAGGGAGGACATATAATAGAAGATCAAGAGATATAACAAGAGGTATAATCTTGTTTATTTTGATTAATGTTCTTTTGTATTATGTTTATAATTGCTTTTCAATTATATGCATGTTTTGTGTGGATGGTTACTTGCTTGTATTTGTTATGAGCATGTTTACTTTATGTATGTGTTGATTATACATGTCTACATTCATATGTATTTGTATAATCATGGACCCCGAAGATAAACACAAGAACCGGCGATTCGTCCGTCGTCTCTTCCGCGGCTAACCGACTAGAAGAGTTGATTGCTTGAACAACATGTTTGTTCAAGTGATTGCTCGAGTCGTTAGCACGATGACGAATTGGTTGTGCTTAGGAAATTCATCCCATCCGGATTAGTTTTCATTTGTTGAAAATTTTAATCCGGGGACATGGGAGCCGATAAGCCTCCGAAGCGATTCCTACTAGTGGTATCAGAGCCACAGTTTTCGGTTTTGTGTGTTTAGGATTCGGTTAATTTTTATGCACTTTTTCATATATTATATGTGTCGGATAATAGTAGGATATGCGTAGTTTAACTCTTTGGTTGCAGGCATAAGATCCGACTATTATGGCCATATGTGTGTATGTGATTGTATGTGTGTAAATATTTAATTTTGTTGAATCCTCGGGGTTGACGAGGCTAGATTAGTATTTAATTTTTTGTAATTAAATACGACATTGTTTAGCCGCTCATTTTTAGTTTACTTTCGATCTAGATTATTTGTACACTTCTTCGTGGAGTATAGGATCGATGGATGTAAATTAAAATGATATATCTCGGCTCGGATCACTTTATGTGGCTTGCACACGGAAAAGGTGGAGCGGACGAGGTGGCGACACGGCGGGACGCATATTGGAGAACAAAGCCATAATAGTTGGAAAAATTCTGTTTTTTCCATATTTATTGCTGATTTGTTTTATATGCATGTTGTGTGTGCTTGAAAATTCCTCATTTTCAATTTACTAAGTGGGAGAGGGATATTTTAATTAATTCCCGCGGCATCTATTACAATTTGACGTGTGATGCAACAAACTTGCATGTCGGCTCTGAGTGCCTTCCTCCCTGCGGATGGGTTTGTTTGCGGATCACTAGGTCAAATAATGGTTATAGGAAATTATCTAGGAGCATGTGTACTTCCACAGCGGTAAGGCACATAATCCGAAATAATTCCCTTAGTATCGTGTAATGGTGCACACTTAGATGCAAATAAAAGTATCCTCCCCTTCGGAGTCACTGCTTTTATTTGTAGGGCCAAAGAGGAACAAACTATTAATTTTATTTGTCAAAAAGTAAGGTTGACAAGATAATAAAATTAATGGGTAAAATCTCCTCTTACAAATGTAGAATTTGTATACGTCCACACAGCGTGGCATGCGATATTTTCGGTGTTTTGAGGTGTTGGTTGATTTCGGAATTTTATTGTTTGGAGGAATCAATAATATTTGAAATCTAAAGTAATGATCTATGTGATTCTTAGGATTTTCAAAATGACTTTCAGTCCACTTGTTGTGATACTAAAGGAAATAAATTTACTGTACCCAAATAATGTTGATTGGAAAAGAATCTAGATATTGTCTTATCTGCTAAGGAGTACAAGTATGCACTCTTCGAAGAATGCCCTCAAGCCATGGTTGCTCAAAAAGGTTTCTACTTCTAAGCTGAAAGGCAAGAAGAAGGAGAAACAAGGTGGAGCAAATGTGGTGGGAGGATCTCAGGGAGGAGTGAAGAAGCCGAAAGGCAAGTATTTCACTTGCAAGCAGACTGGACATAAGAAGAAGGATTATCCCAATCCGAAGCAAGAACAAATGTATATCCTTTGGTCCAGTCGTTGAAACATGGTTAGAGGCATTATCTACCGGCACCTGGTGTGTAGATACGAGAGCCACTAATCATGTCTGCAACACTTTGCAGGGGTTCCAGGAAACCCGACGACTAGCTAAAGAAGAGATTACCATTTACTTGGGCAATGCCATGAAGGTGGCGGCTATTGCAGTGGGAGAAGTTTTATTTATCTCTTAAGAAAAATAAAATTTTGGTTCTAGAAAATTCCCTTTATGTACCTTTATTTAGAAATAATTTAATTTCGGTTTTTAAATTGTTTATGGATGGATATTCTATTTCTTTTAATGACAGAGTTGTTATAAAAAGGAATAGGGAAAATATTTGTTCAGGTACATTGATAGGAAATTTTTAAACACTTGAACCAAAAACCTCCCACGATGCAAATTGAAGTTTATAACTCATCTTCTAATTCTAATAAGAGAAAAGAACCTTCGAAGATGAACCAAACATATCTTTGGCATATAAGGCTTGGTCATATTAACCTGAGTAGAATTCAAAGGTTGATAGCTGATGGACCTTTGGGTTCATTAGTGGTGGAGGATCTCCCAACCTGCGAATCTTGCTTGGAAGGTAAAATGACTGAGAGGCCTTTTTAGGCCAAGGGGTATAGAGCCAAAGATGTGTTAGGAATGGTTCATTCTGATTTGTGTGGTCCTATGACTATCTAGGCAAGAGGTAGTCTCGAATATTTCGTCTCTTTCATAGATGATTATTCAAGATATGGATGACACCATGATCTGATCGTGGTGATAAGTACCTCTTGGGAGAGTTTAGGAACTACTTATCAGAGGTTGGGATTCAATCCCAATTATGCACTGCACACCCGAGAAACGTGTAGCGAGCGGAAGCGAAGACTCTTATGGAGTTGGTTAGATCGATGATGAGTTATTTTGACTTGCCAGATTCATTCTGGGGATATGCTCTAGATGCGGCGGTGTACATTTTGAACTTGGTTCCATCTAAATCAGTGCCTTCTACTCCCACAGAGTTGTGGACTGGGCGAAAGCCTAGTCTAAGACATATTCGGATATGGGGGAGTCCAGCACATGTGCTGAAGGCTGATGCTAGTAAGTTGGAACCTCGTACAGAAGTGCGCTTGTTTGTTGGCTATCCTAGGGGAATGAAGGGTGGTTTGTTTTATAGTCCTAGAGATCAGAGGGTGATCGTTAGTATGAATGCCAGATTTCTAGAGGAGGACTATGTGATGAACCACAAGCCCATGAGTAGGATTGTTCTTGAGGAGTTGACAGGAGAAGTCCCAACTTCAGTACCACCGGTACAAGAGGATATACCACGTCACTGCACCGCGTGTCACAGAGGATACACAGGTGATACCTCATCGTAGTGGGAGGGTTGTGAGACAGCCTAAGAGATTCATGTTCTTGGGAGAATCTTCCGATTTGGTCCCTGGCGAACATGAACCTGATCCCTGGACATATGACGAGGCAATCCAAGATATAGATGCAGCATCTTTGCAAAGTGCAATGAATACTGAGATTGAATCTATGGATTCAAATCAGGTCTGGGAGCTCTTATGCATAGCAGCTCATATGGATTATGAGGTGTGGCAGAAGGATGTCAAGACAACTTTCCTTAATGGAAGTCTTGAGTAAAACATCAATATGTAGCAACCAGAGGGATTCATTGCTAAGGGCAAAGAGCATCTTGTATGTAAGCTTAATCGGTCCGTTTATGGATTGAAGAAAGCTTCGAGGTCTTGGAACATCCACTTTGATGAGGTAAATCCAGACTTATGGATTTATTCAAAGTCCGGATTAGTCTTGTGTATACAAGAGATGTGACGGAAACGTAGTGGTATTTCTTGTATTATACGTAGATAATATTTTGGTAGTTGGCAACAATATCAGAGTGTTATCAGACGTAAGGGTATGGTTGTCTAAACAGTTTGATATGAAGGACTTGGGAGAAGTGGGACACATCCTTGGGATCAAGGTTAGTGTGCTAATCCCAAGCTTCATACATAGACACGATAATGGATCGTTTTAGCATGCAAAACTCCAAGAAAGGTTTTCTACCTTTCAGGCATGGAGTTCCTTTATTTAAGAAGATGTGTCCTAGATCATCTGAGGAGATAGAGGAGATGAAGGCGGTTCTTTATGCTTCGGCAGTAGGAAGCCTCATGTATACGATGCTATGTACGAGACCCGATATCTGCTATGCCATGGGTATGGTCGTGATATCGAGTAATCCGACGAGGACATTGGGTGCGGTAAAGCATATATTGTAGTGCACGAGAAGGACTAGGGATTATATGCTAGTTAAGGCGGACCAATTACTCCATGGGTTACATAGATTCGATTTCCAATCGATAGGGATAACGATAAGTCTACCTCGGGTTTTGTATTTACTTTGGGAGGTGGAGCCATTGTATGGAGAGTGTCAGAATCGTGGCGGACTCCACCATGGAAGGTGAGTATGTAAGCGACCTCTTAGGCGGCCAAAGAAGCTGTGTGGCTCAGGAACTTCCTGATGGACTTGGATGTGATTCCTGGTTTGCCCAGAAATATCACAATTTATTGTGATAATAATGGTGGAGTTGCAAAATCGAAGGAACCATGAGCCCATAAGGTAAGTAAATGCATAGAGTGCAAGTACCACCTGATACGAGAAATCGTAAAGGAGGTAGAAGTTTCTGTCGCCTAGATTGCATCAGAGGATGACCTGGTAGACCTTTTCACTAAGGCCCTTCTAGCGAGAGCTTTGATAGGCATGTGGAGGGAAGGGGAATCAGATGTATGGCAGAATGATGACAGCATAGTCTTTTAGTATAAGTGGGAGATTGTTGGGATGTATACTGAAAGCCTAGCTTTTTTGTATGTACATTTTTATTTTGAAATAAGAATCACATGATCATTGTTTGCACTTTATATTTATTATATGTGTGCATATTGTCTAATATTTTACATTGTAGATAACATGGTGCTTGGTGTGGCACAGAAGATCATGTTATCAGTCCCTTGTAGAATATAAGTAGAGGCTCACAACCAAGATGGTTTTGGACAAACCATTGGCATGGTTGTAGTGTAGCTTGGTATTGTTTTGTCTTGAACATAGAGTTACACTAGTACACTTAGGTGTATTAAGCAGGACCGACATAGAGGTGATTCAATTTATTGCTGACTACATAATTGAATCGGACCTCGGATATTATGTTGTACATGCTCTTAATCCCGATATAATAACGGGCACATGTACTTAGTATTTATTTCTTTAATTTACCAGAGGGTGAGATTTCTATGGATTAAATCAATATGCCCGGTAAGTTGGGAAATGATATTATTTACATGGTGTGCCGTTGATTATAGGAGGAAACCGTGTCCTATATATTAGGTTGATGATGTCCCCTTGAGGAGCTCATAAGGTTCATCATGTAAACCCTGCAGGTTGACATAGTCAACATGATGATAAGGTTGAGTGGTACTACTCGAGGAGTTAGATGTTAATTAATTGATGGTCAGTAAATCAATTAAATGACGGACATTCGATATCTTAAACACGGGGAGATGGATGTACAAATAATATATGGAGCCCATATCATCATATGGGGATTGGTGAGGTAATTCAATGACGATCCTCTAGTGGAATGGAACATCATTGATGGATCAAGTTTGTGTGGTTCCGATCCATCGGGTGGCCAAGATCCAACTCCTCCTCATGGTCCCTATTGTAGTTCCAGTTACGTATTTGCTATGCCTAGACCAATATTGAAAACAAAACTCCTAGATCCGTGGTGAGATTAAATCCTAGATCAGCGGTTGGGATTAAATCCTAGATCCGATTCTAGATCGGCGGTTGGGATGAAATAGATAAACCCTAGATGAAACCCTAGATCCGACGGTTGAGATTAAATCCCTAGAACCAATGGAGGAGATTAAACCAAGGCCTAAACCTAACTCTATATATATGGGCTTAGGCTTGGGCGGCAAAAAGGATGGAGATGAAAAAGAGAAAAACCTAATTGAGATAAGGTGGCTTGGGCGGCAAGAAAGAGGAGGAGGCTAGGGTTAGGGTTTGGTTCATGGTGTTGGGCGGCAACAAGGAGAAGGGAGCTTCTTCTTCTTCTTCCCAATGGTGGCCGGCACCCTTCTTCCTCCTTCCTCTTTGGTTTGGCCGGCGCCTAAGCTTCTCCCCTTGATCTATGGCTTGTGATGGATGAGATGATGGTTGCTTCCCATGGGCGGCAAGAAATAGGAGGAGGCTAGGGTTAGGGTTTGGTTGTTGGTGTTGGGCGGCAACAAGGAGAGGGAGATTCTTCTTTCTTTTTCCTTTGATGGCCGGCCCCTCTACCTTCTTCCCTCTACCTTGGCAAAAGCTCAATCTATTCTACTTCTCTTCATCCTTAGCCGGAAATTAAGGAGAGCCTAGTTTAGGGTTTGGGCGGCAAAAAGGAGAAGGGGTGTTTTCTTTCTTCTTCTCCAAGTGTTGGCCGGCGCCCATGCCCTTGTTGTTTCCCCTATGGTTGGTTTCCATACTCCATTTTATCTTCCTTGGTCGGCGGCAACATCGAGTTTATTGACTTGGTGGCCGGTTCTAGAAAGGAAGATGAGTTTTGTTTTAGGATCTTCCTTTGTTCCTAGTGAACAAGGAAAGGAAGTTCGGTGATCTAGGAGGCTTCATCTTTTGGTAGATTGTCTCCCACACGACGTCCAAAAGGAGGGAGGACATACAATAGAAGATCAAGAGGTATAACAAGAGGTATAATCTTGTTTGTTTTGATTAATGTTCTTTTGTATTATGTTTATAATTGCTTTTCAATTATATGCATGTTTTGTGTGGATGGTTACTTTCTTGTATTTGTTATGAGCATGTTTACTTTATATATGTGTTGATTATACATGTCTACATTCATATGTATTTGTATAATCATGGACCCCGAAGATAAACACAAGAACCGGCGATCCGTTCGTCGTCTCTTCCGCGGCTAACCGACTAGAAGAGTTGATTGCTTGAACAACATGTTTATTCAAGCGATTGCTCGAGTCGTTAGCACGACGACGAATTGGTTGTGCTTAGGAAACTCATCCCATCCAGATTAGTTTTCATTTGTTGAAAATTTTAATCCGGGGACATGGGAGCCGATGAGCCTCCGAAGTGATTCCTACAAAAATGACCAAGAGGCCTTTTAAGGCCAAGGGGTATAGAGTCAAAGATGTGTTAGAATTGGGTTATTCTGATTTGTGTGGTCCAATGTCTATCCAGGCTAGAGGTGGTTTTGAGTATTTTGTCTCTTTTATAGACGATTATTCGAGATATGGATACATTTACTTGATGCGCCGCAAGTCTGAATTTTTTGACAAGTTCAAAGAATTCAAGGCTGATGTGGAGAAATGTCAAGGTAAAAGTATCAAGACACTACGATCTGATCGTGGTGGTGAGTACCTCTTGGGAGAGTTTAGGAATTACTTATCAGAAGTTAGGATTCAATCCCAATTGTTTGCACCTGGCATACCCCAGCAGAATCGTGTAGCAGAGCGAAGGAATATGACTCTTATGGAGATGGTTAGATCGATGATGAGTTATTCTGAGTTTCCAGATTCTGGGGATATGCTCTAGATACAACAGTGTATATTCTAAACTTGGTACCATCTAAATCAGTGCCTTCTACTCCCACAAAATTGTGGAGTGGGTGAAAGCCTAATCTAAGACATATTCTGATTTGGGGGAGTCCAGCACATGTGCTGAAGGCATATGCTGGTAAGTTGGAACCTCGTACAGAAGTACGCATGTTCATTGGCTATCCTAAAGGAACGAAAGGAGGTTTGTTTTATAGTCCTAGAGATCAGAGGGTGATCGTTAGCACGAACGCCAAATTTCTAGAGAAAGACTATGTAATGAACTACAAGCCCATGAGTAAGATTGTTCTGGAGGAATTAAAAGGGGAAGTCACTTCTTCAGTACCACCAGTACAAGAGGATATACCACAAGTCACTTCACCGCGTGTCACAGATGATACACAGGTGATACCTCATCATAGTTGGAGGGTTGTGAGACAGCCTGATAGATTCATGTTCTTGGGAGAATCTTCTGATTTGGTCCCTAGCGAACATGAACCTGATCACTGGACATATGACGAGGCAATCCAAGATAAAGATGCAGTATCTTGGCAAAATGCAATGAATACTGAGATTGAATCTATGGATTCAAATCAGGTCTGGGAGCTAGTAGAACCACCCGATGGTGTAAAAACCATTGGATGCAAGTGGATCTACAAAAGAAAGAGAGGAATAGACGGGAAGGTTGAGACCTTCAAAGCAAGTCTTGTTGCGAAAGGGTATACTCAGAAAGAGGGTATCGATTATGAGGAGACCTTTTCGCCGGTAGCCATGCTTAAGTCTATCCGAATTCTTTTATGCATTGCTGCTCATATGGATTATGAGGTATGACAGATGGATGTCAAGACAACTTTCCTTAATGGAAGTCTTGAGGAAAACATCTATATGAAGCAACCAGAGGGATTCATTACAAAGGGAAACAAGCATCTTGTGTGTAAGCTTAATCGGTCCATTTATGGATTGAAGCAAGCTTCGAGGTCTTGGAACATCCACTTTGATGAGGTAATCCAGTCTTATGGATTTATTCAATGTCCGGATGAGTCTTGTGTATAAAAGAGATGTGATGAAAACGTAGTGGGATTTCTTGTACTATACGTAGATGACATTTTGCTAATTGGAAAAAATATCAAGGTGTTATCGGATGTAAGGGTATGGTTGTCCAAACAGTTTGATATGAAGGACTTGGGAGAAGTGGGACACATCCTTGGGATCAAGGTTATAAGGGATCGCAGGAAAAGGATGTTGTGCCTATCTCAAGCTTCATACATAGACACCATTATGGATCGTTTTAGCATGCAGAACTCCAAGAAAGGTTTTCTACCTTTCAGGCATGGAGTTCCTTTATCTAAGGAGATGTGTCCTAGAACATCTGAGGAGATAGAGGAGGTGAAGGTGGTTCCTTATGCTTCGGCAGTAGGAAGCCTCATGTATGCGATGCTATGTACGAGACAAAATATCTGCTTTGCTATGGGCATGGTTAGCAGATATCAGAGTAATCCAGGACAGGGACATTGGACTGTGGTAAAGCATATATTGAAGTACCTGAGAAGGACTAGGGATTATATGCTAGTTTACCAGGCAGACCAATTACTCCCTGTGGTTTATACAGATTCTGACTTCTAATCAGATAGGGATATCAGTAAGTCTACCTCAGGTTTTGTGTTTACTTTAGGAGGTGGAGCCATTGTGTTGGTGCAGGGGCACCAGATAATCGAACCTGTGTTTTGATTATGGCAAAGACACAATGTAGCGCCCGCCCTTATCTGCTCTCAGGGCGGCGCTACTTGCGTCTATATATTTTTTTTTATTAGCATACTACATATGGATCCGTTCAAAGTCTACATGCTTAAACAGGTTATCATAACTGAAACCTTCTTTGGCACATGCATCACCTATCTTATTCATCACTAGCATGACCACATATCTTATCTCATTTCATAACATGCATAACGAAAGGATTCGTTCATGAGTTCTAACATATCGAACCTCTTAAATAAAGGGATACTCATTAAACACAAGTCTTATAAGCGGAAGCAATGTCTTAAATTGTTCTTAGAGCATATAATATAAGCAGATAGTGAAGGGTCTTCTTCCACCATGCCACTATCACACACGCACATGGCCCCTCCTGCCACTTCCTCTAGTGCATTTCCTTTTATGCGATATATGGACAACATAAACTATAAAGCATATAGCTTAGTAAGATCCTTGCCTACTCACAAAAGCCACGATTTCATCAAACTATTAGAACATGAGCATGCTAGCATAGAAAATGACCTAAGCATTTCATAGCAACACTAATCAACAACATATCCGGTAATAGTACAAAAGAACTAAGCATGGCATAGAATTGTTCATAAGCGAGTTAAGCATAATTAATCTAAGCGAGGCATACTTTGAACATAGCGTTATAACGCATAAACTAAGCATGCATGAAAGGCGTATTCATAAGCGTTTTAAAACTTAACATTAAGCATTCCTAACCTAAGCCTTCGTAACAACATACATCTTAATCCTACATAAAGCACATAGAGTGCGAACATTCTTCAAAGTAACCATAACCATTCATCGGGAAAATCCAAACATGCATAAAGGGCGTAATCATAAGCATTTGGTTAGCACTTGAACATAAACATTTGTAATAAGATAAACCCTAATCATGCGGAAGGAACATAATCGCAAGTATTCTTAACCTTACCCATAACCTTCACCACATCATAAATTCTAAACTAGCATAAAGTACATAGTCACCACATACTTAGACTTAACTCTAAACATCATAACTTCATAACATCTAGCATGCATAAAGAACCTAGTTCGTAAGCCTTGAGCATTTAACATAAGCATACACAATATCATAAAAGTCTTTTCTTTTCAAAACATATACTTATAAATACTTCAATATCATCATAACTTCATAACATCTAGCATGCATAAAGAACCTAGTTCGTAAGCATTCAGAGCATTTAACATAAGCATACACAATATCATAAAAGTCTTTTCTTTTCAAAACATATACTTATAAATACTTCAATATTATCATAACTTCATAACCTCTAGCATGCATAAAGAACCTAGTTCGTAAGCATTCAGAGCATTTAACATAAGCATACACAATATCATAAAAGTCTTTTCTTTTCAAAACATATACTTATAAATACTTCAATATCATCATAACTTGTTTGGGGGGCCCCAGGTTAAGTACCACATAATCGCGTTCCCTAATAGGTCGGGTAGCGAGCCACCGATCCTATTAGAGCAAGACCTCTTACGTCTTACTGTGGCAAGACCTCTTACGTCTTCTTGTGTCCCTATGGATTTGATTAACGACCACGACGGTCGGGTACTTAACCTCTTGCAAAGTAAAATACTTAATTCTTTTCTTTCTGGATATAATATAAAGAATGCTCTTGATCCCCATCATAAGAAGGGAAGCATCTCCATCTTATCTTATCATAAGGAGAGCTCTTGATCCCTACTTGAAAGGGAAGCATCTCCATCTTATCTTATCATAAGGTAGCTCTTGATCCCTACTTGAAAGGGAAGCATCTCCATCTTAGTCATTTTATAAGGACACATGCATTCATAACATAAGAGTACCATAAAGGGGTCCTAAAGCATAAACGTGTTCATCACATAAGCATGTTTCATGACACATTGCATCGTAAACATGAAGCATATTTCCTAAGCATATTCATGACATATTAAATCACAAAACATGTTCTTTACCTAGGTATATTTCATGGCACAATACTCCATAAACTTGAAACACATTCCCGAAGCATATACATGGCATATTACTTCACACAACATGTTCATCACGGCATATTACATGGCACATTACATCATAACATGAAGCATATTTCCTAAGCCTATTCATGGCATATTAAATCGTAAAACATGTTCATCACATAGCCTAATTTCATGTTGCATTGAATCATAACATATTCATCACCCAAGCATAGTTCATGTCATATTAAAAACTATACACATAGCACAATTACATATAGGGGTGTTTTCATGAAACCCTAACCCTAAAACCATGGGTTGGCCGAAACTTGTAAGGGGGCTCAAGCTTAGGTTTTGTCCCCTAAAATTCATTCATAAAGCATTATAACCTAGCCTAGCATCATGAGGGATATTTTCATGCCACCCTAACCCTAGTTACCTAGGGTGGCCGAAACCTATAAGGGGCTCAACTAGGGTTCTTGTCACCTAATATTCATTCATGAGCACTATAACTTATTCTAGTGTCATTAGAACCATTTTCTTGCAACCCTAACCCTAGATAGATGAGTTGGCCGAACCATGGAATGGGTTCAACTAGGGTTCTTGTCACCTAATATTCATTCATGAGCACTATAACTTATCCTAGGGTCATTAGAAACATTTTTCTTGCAACCCAAACCCTAATTATATGAGTTGGCCGAAACTTGTAATGGGTTCAACTTAGGTTTAGTCCCCTAGAATTCATTCCTAAAGCCTTATCATGGCCTAACCTCATAAGGGGGAGTTTCCATAAAAACCCTAACCCTAAAAAGCCTTGGGGCCGAAACCTATAAGGGCACCAAGTTAAAATCTTGTCCCCTAAAAATTCCTATAGTGTGCATACAACCTATAGGAGTTCCCTAGCATCATTTTCATGAATCTTAGCCCAAAAACTTAATGGGCCGAAACCTACAAGGGCTACACTTCATCTTTACGAAATTTAACCTACGAAACGAATACACTGCAGGTGAGGGAAATCTTACATCCTTCGCTTTGCTTGGGGAGATGACCTAATGGAGGTCACCTAGCTCTCTCCTAGCTTGCAAGGGGCTCTCGGCCAAAGGAAGAAGAAGAGAGCTTGGGTTTCGGTGAGAATGAAGAGAAGAGGAAGAAGGAAGGAAGAAGTGGCCAAGTGGAACTTCTCTCTTCTTTATAAAGGGGAGGAAGAGAAGTTTCTCTTCTCTTTGTCAAGCCTCTTCATTTACCCTCCTCCCATTTATCTATAGGTTCCCTTTTCTAATGATATGATTCTATTGGGCTTATGGTTAGTGGGTGCATCTATAAGGCTTGGCTATCTCTAGAGGTGGGGTTCAATTCCTAGGCTTTGCATCTCTTTTTATTATTTTCTTTTATTTCTCCAAAAAGGCCTACATAAAGCCCATCATCATAAAGCCAAAAATTCTCGTAAAATTGCTAGAATTTCACTGGCGTTACAATCCCTCATACCTTGTAAAAGTTTCGTCCTCGAAACTTAAAACAATTCCAGTATACGCCTCATGTCCTCCTCGCGTTCCCAAGTAGCCTCCTCATATTGCAGTTACCTTACGACCTTCACTAAGGGCACCTCTTTGTTCCTTAGTCTCTTGACATCTCGGTCTAGTATCTAGATAGGCCGACTTTCGATACTCGAGTCCTCTTGAGCGTGTACAATTTGTGGCTCGATCACTTGGTCCGCTCTGGATATGCATTTCTTGAGCATAGAGACATGGAACACGTTGTGTATAGCACATCTCTTGGGCGTTCCGGCTATGCCACCTTGCCCACTCTCTGTGATATCGGATACGGTCCCACGTAGTGTGGATTCAGTTTACCCATCATTCCGAATCTCATCACTCCCTTCATAGGGGTCACTTTGATGAATAACAGGTCCCCGACTTCGAATACTAACGGTCTACGCCGCATATCCGCATATCTCTTTTGCCGGCTCTGGCAGATTTCGATTCTCGACGGATATTATATAAGCCGGGTGGTATTGTCAATAATATCGGCTGAAGACCCATTTCCTCCTTTCACCACCTCGTACCAACAGACAGGAGACCTGCATCTTCTCCCGTATAGAGCTTCATAGGGTGCCATTCCAATGGTAGCCTGGTAACTGTTGTTGTAAGTAAATTCTGCCAGGCACAAATATCGACACCAGCTCACCTTAAAGTCTAGAGCACAGCCCGTGACATATCTTCTTCCAAAGACTGTCTACTCTTTCCGTCTGACCTCCGGTTCGAGGATGAAACGCAGGTCAATCTCAACTTAGTGCCAAGAGCCTTCAACACATTCCCAAAATGGGAGGTAAAACGCCATCCCTGTAAATAATAGCCTTAGGCACTCCATGTAATTTGATAATTTCCTTGACATATAATCGAGCTAGCCGCCAACCGAATAGGTCATCTTGATTGCTGAAATGGGCGATTTGTCAACCTGGCCTATGATTACCCATATAGCATCGTAACCATTTGTTGTTCCGGGTAATCCCGAGATGAAATCCATGGAAATTTCTTCCCATTTCCACGAATCAGAGAATCCCCTGTGTTTCGTGTTCTCGCCTTCACCTTCCGCAGTCGACAGTGTTGACGATCGAGCCACATCCCTTTTCATGCCTGACCACCAAAATTTATCCCTTAAGTCCCGATACATTTTATTAGATCCAGATGCATGGTATAAGGTGTTCCATGGGATTCTCGAGTATCTTCTCGCCAGAATCGATCGCTCGAATGCATAGGCGATCCCATATAATAATCCGCCGTCGGTGATGCGGAATCCATTATCCCTTCCTTCCAAGATTTTTGTTTGAACTTCGATGTCTCAATCACCATCTTGCTTTCCCTTTATATCGCCGAACAGCGCTATAGTCATGGTGGAAAGTTGTCCGTAAATGATTTCTATTCCAGAATTCATTACTTCCTTTCAGGGGTTGAGATAGCATCGATATGACATCAAAGCGCACCGACTTTCGCTAAGCGATCCGCCACCTTGTTGGCCTTTCCGGGTGATAGAATATCTCACAATCATAATCTGACTAGCTCAAGCCATCCCGCTGTCTCATGTTTAGGTCTTCTGGGTAAAGAAATATCTCGCACTGGTGGTCGGTATAAATCTCGCACCGAGCCCGTGATAAGTAGTGTCTCCATATTTTTAGAGCGAATACCACTGCCGCCAGTTCTAAGTCATGGGCAGGATAATTTATTTCGTGCTCTTTGAGCTGTCTAGAGGCGTAAGCGATGACCTTGCCATTTTGCATAAGTACACCAGCCCCGCTTGAAGCGCCACTATACATATCGGCTTCCATTATCTTCGTGGAGAGTCGAATGGGAGCGTTGGTCCCTCCTTTCACTCCAGAAAACTCCTCTCACGCCCTCACCCATTTGTATTGCTTGTCCTTTCTCGTGAGGGTCGCCATAGGGCTGCAATTCTAGAGAAGTCCTCTACAAACTTCCTGTAATAGCTCGCTAGCCCGAGGAAACTTCGATTTCACTCGCATTCCTTGGCCTATTCCAGCCTGCATGCCTCAATCTTCATTGGGTCCACCATGATTCCATCTTTAGAGATGACATGACCCAAGAATGACACTTGATTGAGCCAGAACTCACATTTGGAGAACTTGGCATATAGTCGCTCTTTCAAGAATCAGTAGTCGCTCTTCGTGTGTCTCGATGCTCTTCTCGCCTCGAGTAGATAAGAATATCATCGATGAAGACGATCACAAATTTGTCGAGGAAAGCCGAGAATACTCGATTCATCAAGTCCATGAACATTGCAGAGCATTGGTTACGCCAAAGGGCATAACTACAAACTCATAATGTCCGTATCTTGTCTCTAAGGCCGTCTTCGAATATCGTCGCTTTACTTTTACTTGATGATAGCCGATCCGAGAGATCGATCTTTGAAAAGATAGTAGCTCCCTTCACCGGTCGAATGTCATCGATCCCGGGAAGGGTACCTATTCTTGATGGTTACGCTTGTTCGGCCCTAGTCTATACACATTCGCATAGACCCATCTCTTTTCTTTATGAACAACACGAGCTCATGGTGAGTGACTAGGACGGATAAATCCTCGCCAAGTAACTCTGTAGTTGTTTCGTAGTTCTTTCAACTCGCTGGCGCCATTCTAGGTGCCTTGAGATCGGATTAGTTTCGGGAATTAATTCGATCTCGAACTCAATTTCTCTATCGTGGTAACCTGTAGGTCATCAGAAACACCTCCATGGTCACGTACATCACTGACATCTTCTATCTTCTCGGTTCTTCACCGATATGGTATCCACCACATGAATCCAAAGGCATCCGCCTTCTAACATTTTTCGCCTTTAGTGCCGATAAGAACTTCTTTGTTCCTTTCTTCGACTCGATAAATTCAAATGAAACTTCGCTCGGTCGGAAGATTACCGCTTACGGCACTCAATTGACGCTACGCACTTGTGCGAAAGCCCATGCCCAATATAACCTCATAGTCCCACATATCTAGGACTATCGTGTCACCTCGTGCAAGCCTAATTGGTGCGGCGCGCAGAATATGGGTGGATGGCATCACCTCTCCCAAGGTAACGCTGTTAAAAATTCATAGTCCAAAGCTTGGGATGCCTATCTATCTTTCTTATGAAAGGCGAGCGATGAATGAATGGGTTGCCCTGTCAAACAAGACAGAGTGTATTGATCGAAATAAGTAGCCGACTGCGACAACCGCCGAGGCACTCGCTACATCTTCTCCGTGAGGAGAACACCGCATTTGTCCCAACCGGCGGGCTTCAGCCTCCTTGACTTATTTGAGGACCTTCTATCGCCGTCGTGATCCGTGAAGCCGTGAGGAGCTCCTGCATCGGACATATCACGGTGTGCTCGAACTCGTAGGCGCCTGTGCTATGTGCCCTCCTCCCACAGCGCTTGTAACACTTCCTCGTGCCTCGACGACATTCCCTGATGCTTCTTCCCACATGTAGGACAACCAGATACCTGCTTAAGGCTTTCTGGGCCCCTCTTGGGCCATTCCACTGCTTTCTTCTTGCCATCGGCCTCTCTTCCAACTAGTATTCTCGAGATTTCGCCTCCGGTTCGCGCTTTACTGCTGATCGATGTTGTTCGTAGTGCTCGTGACTGTGGCACTAATGAACAACTCTCGGGTCTCGGGGTCGATTGACTCACGGCGGCCACATCTGTGTGGCTATCTCCGGCCGCAACATTTTCAGCAGAGTCCGATCCTCTCCTCTCGCATCGACTAACTCGGGTAGAGGCGCACGTTGAACCTTTTAATAGCTTAACTAACTGATAGATCGCCTTTTTTGAAATCGAGGAACTCATCGTCGTGATTATTTGTGAACCGTCTCTGAAATAACTCCTAGAAGAACTCCGATTCAAAGTCTGTCCAACTCATATGATTTACTTGTCTCTTCGCTGACTCTCTCCCACCACATCCTCGCATCCTAAAGACACGTAACGAGGCACATTTTATCCTTTCATGCTCGCCAATCCAAAGAGCTCCACGATGATGCTTTCAACCTGCTTTTGAACTGTGCTTGGGCATCCCAAGGTTCGCCAAGACTGCAGAAATTTTCGGTTTCACCTCGCCATCAATCGATAGGCGGGCCTGACTCGCTGGCAGATTGATTAGCGGTGCTTGCACCATAGTGGTCGTGTTAGGAGTTACGCTCAAGGCCCTCGGGTGGTGCTAGGGTTCCTTGTTGATTCGTGAGAGCATTGATAACCACCGTTGCTCGCGACTGACAGAGTCTAGAACTACATGCATCAACCGTGGGGGTGCTGAGTCATTCCCTCTAGCACTACGTCTCCCGTTCATGTTATCTAAGTGATAAATGAATAATTAATTAAGGTGTTATTATAATTTCTACTCATATACGTGCATCTAATATCTCATATCATAAACAAGGTATGGTATCCTTAATATTTGAGTCTCAATAGGGTTTTATAAACATGTGTGATTCCAAGTGTGATTCCTGTTGGGTTTCCGGCACCACGGCGTGTGTGTGTTCGATCATGTTTCGTAAACATGAGCACAGCGGAAGCAATTAAAAATAATAAATACTCCTATTTATTACAACACACACAACACACGCATGCTATTACAACAAGTGTAGACATAACCGTAAATTAAAATTTGCAATAAAAGGAAATTAAACTACGTTATACCTTCCGTATGACGTGTAGCGGGAACGGCATCAACCGGAACGATCCTAGTAAGAATCGTCTCTATCCGTATCCACGCCGAGCTCCTCGGGATGACTTCGCCAAGCCACGAGCTTCGTCTTCGTACGGGTTACTAGCCTCGTGTTGAAGACAACGTGATCGAGAGATGATCACGATCCGAATCCAAATTCGGACCTAAAAACAAGTCCTCAAGACTTGCTTCTCCGGAGAGGTATTCGTCAACCGATTGACGAATCCTTCGTCCTCCACCTCAGAGGATTACCGGAGATCAAATCCCCGGTATGTTAGCCGCTGTCGGAGCACTAACCGTCGTCCAAACGACGCCCGACGAGAAGAAGAAGCTGTCCAGAAAACTGGACAGCTTGGTGGAGGAGATAGGCGCCGCCAAAACAAGGAGACAAAAGCTCACCTTGATGCCGAACCTTTAGGATCACGGAGGGTTGCCGGAGGTTCACCGGCTGGAGCTTGGACGCCAGCAAGGGTCTTGACGGCAGCACAATCAAGCTGGGCGACAAGGAGCTTGGGCGGCACAACCAGGTTGGGCGGCAACTCCTTGGAGGCTAGGGTTTTGATTTTGGATTAGGGTTTAACAATCCCTTAAGCCCACTTTTATAGAGAACTAATTCTCTTAATGGTTAATGGATCATATCCATAAAGCCCGTTAACCCGCTCCATTAAGATAAGTTAAAATAAACCAAACCATGATGGTTTATTTTAAGTTAAAACGAACCGAACCAACTTTTGGTTCATTCGCTTAAAATAAACCAAACCCTTTGGTTTATTCTCATCCATTGGATTAGAACCAAACCATTTTGGTCCATCCATTACGCCTTCATAAGACGCAGCCCATCCACGCTTCCATTGCATCAAACAATTTCATGCTCGCTTTATGTTTGTCCAACCAAACATAGTTTCTCTGGCCCGAGAATCTCATTCTCAAGCTCGCTTTAAATCCTTTGGATTACACTCGTTGTGCGTGTGACCAAATAGGTTCTCGGTTTATGTTGGCCGTCTATAATTAACCATTAATTATAGAACGATCATGAGTGGCACCTAGTAGTACATCATGATCCCCAATTAACCGAAAAGATCAATGGTTGATCCAGAACTATTTCTGAAACCCTTCAGTAGCTCGAATGAATCGTGCCCCATTCCCTTCACTCATCTTATACCCACTTGGTTCAGGACATGGTCTATTGTGTCGGGCCCCCACTAGGTCGACCACGCCACACCTAGCCCAAGTATCATTTCCTCGCCCTACGGATTCTAGTTACTCCACATGTATCGAAGAGTACCTTACTCTAAACATGTAATGCTTTGGCCAAAGACTTTAGTAACAATCCGACGAGAGGCCATGGGTATACATCTCCTCGCAAGGAGTGGTGAATCTTTTATAGGCTATTCAAACACCTTCGATCACTTCGACTTATACCCAATCATCCCGGGTCCACATCTCCTTAGAGATGTTTGCTTAAGATGTCAAAGCATAAGTCTCCATGATCAAGATGACTTGAATACCGCAAGTCAAAGGAACATCGCACTTAAGCCACAGTAAGAACTTCATTGACATATCTATATATGCAGAGAACCATATGAAGTCTTACGGCTGGTCACTCCAATGAACTAGTTACCATAACTAGCATCCACGATTAACTCCGTACATCACTATGTCTCCAGCCAGTGAGAATCAGCTGCTTGGATACACCAAGGAGTATACCTCGTGCTAGTCTCAACAGAATTGATGGTGTCCAGATTCATCAATTCATCGACTAGGGATAATTCCGATACATCATAATTACACATGTAGAGATACTCACTAGTTGTGATCCAATCACAAATTCTCTCATGCTGTGAATCGATCGTGACATTCAAGAAATGAGTTTAAGATCCAATCAAATACATAAAACATGTATACTCAAATAGTGAATCTTCATTTATCATATAAATGGTTCATACATAAGGCGATTGCCTTAGGACATCTCTCATATATTACTAACAGACTCCCACTTGGCCTAATGCCAATCGCTACGGTATCCAAGACCATAAGCTCTAACATGACCCTCAAACTTATTTTGAGGTAATGCCTTAGTCAAAGGATCCGCTAAGTTCCTTTCAGTGGGAATTTTCTCGATTTGTATTTCGTTCCTACTGATGATCTCTCTGATAAGATGATAACATGTTTGGATCGCTGATGAGACCTTGGCTCTTTCGCAATTGCTCCATTGTTGTCGCAGAGACCGTATTGCTTCAACAATGGCCGAATCACACAAGTTCATGAACGAACTTCGATCCAAACCGCTTCTTTGCACGCCTCGGCCGCAATGTATTCTACCGGTAGAATCCGCTACAGCCTCTTGTTTGAACTTTTCCAACTCATCGCCTTCATTCAAGGTGAACACGATCCGCATCGAGACATGGAATCATCCTTGTTCGTCTCGAAGTCGCATCCGATACCCATATCACCATGTCCCCTTCTCCATATATTAGAACACATCCTTAGTTCTTCTCAAGTACTTAAGGATCGCCTTAACACCGCCCAATGATCCATTCCTCGATCGACTTGGTATCCGCCGTGACACTCGTGAGCATACGATACATCGGGCCTCGTGACATAACATAGCATACATGATAGATCCTATTGCGGATGCATAGGAATCTTACTCATGCAAATCCTCTCGCCTTCTCAGGCGCGACACATAGACTTCGAAAGGTGTACCCCATGCCCGATGGGATAACCTTTCTTGGATTCCGACATGCTAAACCTCTTTAGCACTCGGCCTATATATGTAGATCGAAAGACCAAGCAACTTTCGATCTATCTCTATAGATCTTAATCCCAAGGATGTAGGTTGCTTCTCCTGTGTCTTTCATGGAGAATGTCTTGGATAACCAAACCTTAATCGATCAGAAGATTGACACATCGTTTCCTATAAGTAATATGTCATCGACATACAATACTAGGAACACGACTGCACTCCCACTAACCTTCTTGTACACACAAGGTTCGTCTGGATTTTGTGAGAAATCAAACTTTTTGATCGTCTCATCAAAACGGATATTCCAGCTCCCGGATGCTTGCTTCAATCCATAAATGGATCGTCGCAACTTGCATACCTTGGTTTTATCAACCGATGTGAAACCCTCAAGCTATATCATATACACGTCCTCGAGCAAGTTTCCATTAAGGAAAGCTGTTTTCACATCCATCTGCCATATCTCATAATCATAATGAGCCGCTATGGCCAGGAGCATCCGAATGGATTTAAGCATAGCTACAAAGTAATAGGTTTCGCCATAATCAACACCTTTGTTTTTTGACGATATCCTTTCGCCACCAATCTAGCCTTATAGGTAATCACATTACCATCCATGTCGGTTTTCTTCTTGAAAACCCACTTGCACCCTATAGGCTTTATGCCTTCAGTGGGTCAACCAAGTTCCAAACTTGGTTTTCATACATGGAATCCATTTCCACTTCATGGCACCAAGCCACTTATCCTTTCTCAACTTGTCAAAGACTTCTTCATAATCGTAGGCTCTCATCATCAATGAGTAACACGTCGCTCGATTCACTTACGAGAAATCCATATCTCTCAGAATATGTGGTTCTACCAGATCTACGAAGATGTGGTGTTACATTAGGTCCAAATTGATTGCTCATCACTATGAGTTGCCTACCGCTGTGCTTCACCGTGTATCTCATCAATGTCTATTTGAGTCTCTCGAGCCTCCTCAAGCTCAACGACACTCCCAATCGCTTTCTTGCAAGAGAAACTCTTTCTCTAGAAACACAAGATGCCTTGAAACAAACACCTTTTGTTCCACAGATGATAGAATTGGTAACCCCTTGTTTCCTTAGGGTATCCAATAAATAGACATTTATCGACTTAGCATCCAATTTGTCGATACATCGCTTCACATAAGGTGACAACCCCATATCTTCAAGTAAGATACATGAGGTTTCTTACTATTCCATATCTCATATGGAGTAGTAGAGACTACTGTAGGCATTCTGTTTAACAAGTAAACAGCTGTCTGAAGTGCATAACCCCAAAAGGACTTGGGAAGAGTCGCATGATTCATCATTGACCTGACCATGTCCAACAAGGTCCGGTTACGCCTCTCAGATACACCATTATGCTGTGGTGTATAGGGCGGAGTCCATTGAGACAATATGCCATTGTCTCTTAGATAATCAAGAAACTCTTGACTTAAGTATTCACCACCTCGATCCGATCAAAGTATTTTAATACTTTTGTCATGTTGTTTCTCTACTTCATTTCTGAATTCTTTGAACCTTTCAAAGGCTTCAGACTTGTGTTTCATCAAGAACACATACCCAAACCGTGAGTGATCATCGATGAAGGTAATGAAGTAGCTATAGCCTCCTAATGCTTGAGTTGACATAGGTCCACATACATCAGTATGTACTAGACCTAGTAACTCTCCCACTGCTCACCTTTCCAAAGAAAAGGTAACTTAGTCATCTTGCCTTTTAAGCATGATTCACATGTATCGTATGAATCCAATTCAACGATTCCGCAATTCCACATCGGTGTAATTCGACATGCGCTTTCTTGCTTATATGGCCAAGACGACAATGCCACATATAGGAGTCTATGTGATTATCCTTTCGAGCACGCTGTTGCTCGCTTCGATATTGAAAATGTCACCGATACGCCCAACGATAAATGCCATTACTCAAAGTTCCAGCCATAAAGTACGCCATTCAAAGTTATATAACAACAATTGTTACTAAACGTTAACTGGAAACCATTTCTATTTAAGCAGGAAATAGAAATAATGTTCTTTATTAGAGAAGGAACATAATAGCAATTGTCCCCCAAGACTAGTCCACTAGGAGCTTCAAAGAAATAAGTTCCGATGGCATCAAGAAGAACCTTTGCTCCATTGCCAACTCGCAAATTTGACTCTCCTCGACAAGTCTTCTTCTATTCCTTAGCCCGTATGTCATTACATATATGTGAGCTACACCCAGATCCAATACCCAAGTGTCTAAGGAAATAGAATGACAATCAATAGAAGATACTCAAGAGGATGGGGCATCGGATGCCTTCTTCTTCTTCATGGACTCAAGATAAATCTTGCAGCTTTCTTCGCAGGCCTTCCTTGCCACAATGATGGCAAGTGTCCTTTATACCGGGTTCCGCCTTTCTTTGCCTTTTTCTTTCCTTTCTTCTCGCTCTTTGCCTTCCTCTTAGAACCTTTCGAGGAATCAACTAACCGCCGCTTCTCTCATGCTTCACGTAAGGCTCCACACCTCTTCAAAGATATTGAGGAGCTCGAATGGTGGATTCCAATTTGTTCATCCGATAGTTCATCACAAATTGCGAGAAACTCTTGGGCAAACAATGTAGAATTAAGTCAATACTTAACTCATGATCCATCACAAAACCGAGGGTAGCTAGCCGCTCGATGTACCCGTTCATCTTTAGCACAAACTGTACTACAGACGAACCTTCTTGCATCTTCGTGGTGAAGAGGAGCCTAGAGACCTCGAACCTTTCGGATCTCGCTTGCTCATCGAACAACTCATGAAGATGGAAGACCATAGTGTTAGCATCCATATGCTCATGCTGCTTCGCACTGGTACCATCGCCGCTAGCATGATGCAACTCGCCACTGACCGCCACATGTTTCGATAGACCAACATTTGGTCCGAGTTGCATCGCCCTTAGACGGCCAGTGAAGAGGCTCTTCAAGGACATATGCTAGCTTTTCCGCCTTGAGAACAATTCTCAGGTTTCTAAGCCAGTCCAGGAAGTTAGGCCCAGTCAGTTTGTTCGAATCCAAAATAGTGCGCAAATTCAAAGACGTCATGATCAATTTATTAACCTAGAAATACAAAACGAGCATATATGAGAAAATGATTTTAAAATGCATCAATATACATTTATAAATCCCATTCATTTTTTCGAATTCAAAAACCCCAAAATCACTTCGGGAGATCGTAGGTTCATCTCCGAATGGGCTGATATCCATCATAGATAAGAACAACCTTGGAGTGAGTCCAACAAGCCATTCTTAGCTATGATGGTGGGTATCAAGTATACCGATTACATATCATGTATATGTAACTATCACAATGTGCTATCAACTAATTGAATATTTACACATACATTGGGTTGTTAACACATTAACAAGTATGCATCATATGCATAGCACCCAACTTCACCTCTCTTCACATCGACCTTGGAGTGAGTCCAACAAATCGATGCTCCAAGTTAAAGCCGACCCATTAATCGCGAAATAGTTTTAATATGGTTAGAGCGCATTCAACCAATTAGCCAGGCTTGGAGTGAGTCCAACAACCCAAACTAACGATTGACCTCTGACTCTTACCATATTAGAGTTAAACTATTCCAATGATTTGAACATGTAGGTTCGAGCCGGGCTTGGAGTGAGTCCAACAACCCAAACAAGAAACAGAACTCTGGTTCTAACCATATTAATGGAAGGTGTAGGCTTTAATATTGAGTTAGGGTTTTTATGTCTCATCCTCTTTGCATGCAAATAACTATTATCTACATGGCATGGCATACATGGCATACATCTACATGTCACGACACGCATGGCATAATGTTATGAATCTAATGCAATTACATGGCATACAATTATGTCATGTATATATTTCCTTATATGTCATAACTATTTATGGAAATAAAATATGTTTAAGATTTGATTCTCCAAATCAAATCATAATTAAATTAGGAAACAAATTTCCAAATCTAATCACATATTTTATTCATGGAATTATTTGATTAAGGAAAATCTATTTAGGAAACCAATTTCCTAAATCATTAAAACTACTTATGGAAATAAAATATTTTAAGATTTGATTTCCCAAATCAAATCATGATTAAATTAGGAAACAAATTTCCAGAATCTAATCAAATATTTTATTTATGGAAAATATCAATTTCCATAAATACTTCCAACTTTCCAAAAGTGGAAGATTTCCATAAATACTTCTAGACTTTCCAAAATTGAAAAATTTCCATAAATACTTCTAAATTTCCAAAATTTAGAAAACTTCCAGAAATACATTATGACTATCGCAAAACCATTTTTACGATTATGTCGAAACACAACCTGGGCTCACGATACCCTTTGTTGGGTTTTGCACATGGCGTGTGTGTGTTCGATCATGTTTCGTAAACATGAGCACAGCGGAAGCAATTAAAAATAATAAATACTCCTATTTATTACAACACACACAACACACGCATGCTATTACAACAAGTGTAGACATAACCGTAAATTAAAATTTGCAATAAAAGGAAATTAAACTACGTTATACCTTCCAGTATGGCGTGTAGCGGAAACGGCATCAACCGGAGCGATCCTCGTAAGAATCGTCTCTATCCGTATCCACGCCGAGCTCCTCGGGATGACCGCTAAGCCCACGAGCCGTCTTCGTGCGGGTTACTAGCCTCGTGTTGAAGGCGGCGTGATCGAGAGATGATCACGATCCGAATCCAAATTCGGACCTAAAACAAGTCCTCAAGACTTGCTTCTCCGGAGAGGTATTCGTCAACCGATTGGCCGAATCGCCGTCCTCCACCTCAGAGGATTACCGAGATCAAATCCCCGGTATGTTAGCCGCTGTCGGAGCACTAACCGTCGTCCAAACGACGCTCCGACGAGAGGAGAAAGCTGTCCAGAAAACTGGACAGCTTTGGTGGAGGTGATAGGCGCCGGCCAAAACAAGGAGACAAAAGCTCACCTTGATGCCGAACCTTTTAGGGGATCACAGGAGGGTCCCCGGAGGTTCACAGGCTGGAGCTTGGACGACCGCAAGGGTCTTGACGGCAGCAAAATCAAGCTGGGCGGCAACGAGCTTGTGCGGCACAACCAGGTTGGGCGGCAACTCCTTGGAGGCTAGGGTTTTGATTTTGGATTAGGGTTTAACAATCCCTTAAGCCCACTTTTATAGAGAACTAAGTCTCTTAATGGTTAATGGATCATATCCATAAAGCCCGTTAACCCGCTCCATTAAGATAAGTTAAAATAAACCAAACCATGATGGTTTATTTTAAGTTAAAACGAACCGAACCAACCTTTGGTTCATTCGTTTAAAATAAACCAAACCCTTTGGTTTATTCTTATCCATTGGATTAGAACCAAACCATTTTGGTCCATCCATTACGTCTTCATAAGACGCAGCCCATCCATGCTTCCATTGCGACTGAAACAATTTCATGCTCGCTTTATGTTTGGTCCAACCAAACATAGTTTCTCTCGGTCTGAGAATCTCATTCTCAAGCTCGTTTTAAATCCTTTGGATTACACTCGTTGTGCGTGTGACCAAATAGGTTCTCGGTTTATGTTGGCCGTCTATAATTAACCATTAATTATAGAACGATCATGAGTGGCACCTAGTAGTACATCATGATCCCCAATTAACCGAAAAGATCAATGGTTGATCCAGAACTATTTCTGAAACCCTTCAGTAGCTCGAATGAATCGTGCCCCATTCCCTTCACTCATCTTATACCCACTTGGTTCAGGACATGGTCTATTGTGTCAGTCCCCACTAGGCTGACTACGTCACACCTAGCACAATTATCTTTTCCTCGTACTTCGGATTCTAGTTACTCCACATGTATCGAAGAGTACCTTACTCTAAACATGTAATTCTTTGGCCAAAGACTTTAGTAACAATCCGACGAGAGGCCATGGGTATACATCTCCTCGCAAGGAGTGGTGAATCCTTTATAGGCTATTCAAACACCTTCGATCACTTCGACTTATACCCAATCATCCCGGGTCCACATCTCCTTAGAGATGTTTGCTTAAGATGTCAAAGCATAAGTCTCCATGATCAAGATGACTTGAATACCGCAAGTCAAAGGAACATCGCACTTAAGCCACAGTAAGAACTTCATTGACATATCTATATATGCAGAGAACCATATGAAGTCTTACGGCTGGTCACTCCAATGAACTAGTTACGATAACTAGCATCCACGATTAACTCCGGACATCACTATGTCTCCAGCCAGTGAGAATCAGCTGCTTGGATACACCAAGGAGTATACCTCGTGCTAGTCTCAACAGAATTGATGGTGTCCAGATTCATCAATTCATCGACTAGGGATAATTCCGATACATCACAATTACACATGTAGAGATACTCACTAGTTGTGATCCAATCACAAATTCTCTCATGCTGTGAATCGTATCGTGGACATTCAGTAAATGAGTTTAAGATCCAATCAAATACATAAAACATGTATACTCAAATAGTGAATCTTCATTTATCATATAAATGGTTCATACATAAGGCGATTGCCTTAGGACATCTCTCATATATTACTAACAATTCCAAGTGGTATCTCATATCATAAACATGATGAGGTATTATTTCTATCTAGATCACAAGTGTGATTCCAATCTACTAAAACATGATAAGGTATTATTTCTATCTAGATCACAAGTGTGATTCCAATCTACTAAACATGATAAGGTATTATTTCTATCTAGATCACAAGTGTGATTCCAATCTACTAAAACACGATGAGGTATTATTTCTATCTAGATAGGAGTCATTCTTCATTATAAAAGAACTCAAGTATGCATAAAGTTACTTACTTGGAAATAGCAGGATGGAGGCTTGATGTGTGATAGTGGAAAGGTGAACCCGCTCTGATACCACCTATAGCGCCCGCCCTTATCTGCTCTCGTATGCGCTACTTAAGTATATATTTTTTTATTAGCATACTACATATGGATCCGTTCAAAGTCTACATGCTTAAACAGGTTATCATAACTGAAACCTTCTTTGGCACATGCATCACCTATCTTATTCATCACTAGCATGACCACATATCTTATCTCATTTCATAACATGCATAACGAAAGGATTCGTTCATGAGTTCTAACATATCGAACCTCTTAAATAAAGGGATACTCATTAAACACAAGTCTTATAAGCGGAAGCAATGTCTTAAATTGTTCTTAGAGCATATAATATAAGCAGATAGTGAAGGGTCTTCTTCCACCATGCCACTATCACACACGCACATGGCCCCTCCTGCCACTTCCTCTAGTGCAGACTTCCTTTATCTGCAGTATATGGACAACATAAACTATAAGCATATAGCTTAGTAAGATCCTTGCCTACTCACAAAAGCCACGATTTCATCAAACTATTAGAACATGAGCATGCTGGCATAGAAAATGACCTAAGCATTTCATAGCAACACTAATCAACAACATATCCAGGTAATAGTACAAAAAGAACTAAGCATGGCATAGAATTGTTCATAAGCAGGTTAAGCATAATTAATCTAAGCAGGGCATACTTTGAACATGAGCGTTATAACTGCATAAACTAAGCATGCATGAAAGACGTATTCATAAGCGTTTTAAAACTTAACATTAAGCATTCCTAACCTAAGCCTTCGTAACAACATACATCTTAATCCTACATAAAGCACATAGGTACGAACATTCTTCAAGTAACCATAACCATTCATCAGGAAAATCCAAACATGCATAAAGGACGTAATCATAAGCATTTGGTTAACTTGAACATAAACATTTGTAATAAGATAAACCCTAATCATGCAGAAGGAACATAATCGCAAGTATTCTTAACCTTACCCATAACCTTCACCACATCATAAATTCTAAACTAGCATAAAGTACATAGTCACCACATACTTAGACTTAACTCTAAACATCATAACTTCATAACATCTAGCATGCATAAAGAACCTAGTTCGTAAGCCTTCAGAGCATTTAACATAAGCATACACAATATCATAAAAGTCTTTTCTTTTCAAAACATATACTTATAAATACTTCAATATCATCATAACTTCATAACATCTAGCATGCATAAAGAACCTAGTTCGTAAGCATTCAGAGCATTTAACATAAGCATACACAATATCATAAAAGTCTTTTCTTTTCAAAACATATACTTATAAATACTTCAATATTATCATAACTTCATAACCTCTAGCATGCATAAAGAACCTAGTTCGTAAGCATTCAGAGCATTTAACATAAGCATACACAATATCATAAAAGTCTTTTCTTTTCAAAACATATACTTATAAATACTTCAATATCATCATAACTTGTTTGGGGGCCCTGTGTTAAGTAGCCACTATCCTATTAGAGCAAGACCTCTTACGCCTTACCAGGCAAGACCTCTTTCTTCTTGTGTCCCTATGGATTTGATTAACGACCACCGACGGGTCGGTACTTAACCTCTTGCAAAGTAAAATACTTAATTCTTTTCTTTTCTGGACATAATATAAAGAATGCTCTTGATCCCCATCATAAGAAGGGAAGCATCTTGATCTTATCTTGACATAAGGAGAGCTCTTGATCCCTACTTGAAAGGGAAGCATCTCCATCTTATCATAAGGAGAGCTCTTGATCCCTACTTGAAAGGGAAGCATCTCCATCTTATCTTATCATAAGGAGAGCTCTTGATCCCTACTTGAAAGGGAAGCATCTCCATCTTAGTCATTTTATAAGGACACATGCATTCATAACATAAGAGTACCATAAAGGGGTCCTAAAGCATAAACGTGTTCATCACATAAGCATGTTTCATGACACATTGCATCGTAAACATGAAGCATATTTCCTAAGCATATTCATGACATATTAAATCACAAAACATGTTCTTTACCTAGGTATATTTCATGGCACAATACTCCATAAACTTGAAACACATTCCCGAAGCATATACATGGCATATTACTTCACACAACATGTTCATCACGGCATATTACATGGCACATTACATCATAACATGAAGCATATTTCCTAAGCCTATTCATGGCATATTAAATCGTAAAACATGTTCATCACATAGCCTAATTTCATGTTGCATTGAATCATAACATATTCATCACCCAAGCATAGTTCATGTCATATTAAAAACTATACACATAGCACAATTACATATAGGGGTGTTTTCATGAAACCCTAACCCTAAAACCATGGGCTGGCCGAAACTTGTAAGGGGGCTCAAGCTTAGGTTTTGTCCCCTAAAATTCATTCATAAAGCATTATAACCTAGCTTAGCATCATGAGGGATATTTTCATGCCACCCTAACCCTAGTTACCTAGGGTGGCCGAAACCTATAAGGGGCTCAACTAGGGTTCTTGTCACCTAATATTCATTCATGAGCACTATAACTTATTCTAGTGTCATTAGAACCATTTTCTTGCAACCCTAACCCTAGATAGATGAGTTGGCCGAACCATGGAATGGGTTCAACTAGGGTTCTTGTCACCTAATATTCATTCATGAGCACTATAACTTATCCTAGGGTCATTAGAAACATTTTTCTTGCAACCCAAACCCTAATTATATGAGTTGGCCGAAACTTGTAATGGGTTCAACTTAGGTTTAGTCCCCTAGAATTCATTCCTAAAGCCTTATCATGGCCTAACCTCATAAGGGGGAGTTTCCATAAAAAACCCTAACCCTAAAAAGCCTTGGGGTCAAACCTATAAGTGCACCAAGTTAAAATCTTGTCCCATAAAAATTCCTATAGTGTGCATACAACATATAGGAGTTCCCTAGCATCATTTTCTTGAATCTTAGCCCAAAAACTTAATTGGCCGAAACCTACAAGGGCTACACTTCTTCTTTAAATTTAACCTACGTAAACGAATACACCTGCAGTGAGGAAATCTTACATCCTTCGCTTTGCTTGGGGAGATGACCTAATGGAGGTCACCTAGCTCTCTCCTAGCTTGCAAGGGGCTCTCGGCCAAAGGAAGAAGAAGAGAGCTTGGGTTTCGGTGAGAATGAAGAGAAGAGGAAGAAGGAAGGAAGAAGTGGCCAAGTGGAACTTCTCTCTTCTTTATAAAGGGGAGGAAGAGAAGTTTCTCTTCTCTTTGTCAAGCCTCTTCATTTACCCTCCTCCCATTTATCTATAGGTTCCCCTTTTCCTCTAATGATATGATTCTATTGGGCTTATGGTTAGTGGGTGCATCTATAAGGCTTGGCTATCTCTAGAGGTGGGGGGTTCAATTCCTAGGCTTTGCATCTCTTTTTGGCTTATTTTCTTTTATTTCTCCAAAAAGGCCTACATAAAGCCCATCATCATAAAGCCAAAAATTCTCGTAAAATTGCTAGAATTTCACGGGCGTTACACACAAAGTTAAGTTTACATCATTATCTCACGAGATAAATCGAGTATGCAGAAAAGTACTAAAGCTAGAGCTGAAGGCTAGTGACACCCGGAGGAAGCCGCGGTGGTTGGGCGACACTCGAGTGACTTCGGAGGGAGCCGAAGGAATCGAGTGGAAGGCCGGAAGCGAAAGTGACACAGTAAGTATCGAGGTAAGCTCGTGTGAGTGAGAGATGGTAAGGTTGTGTCCTCTATACGGGGATGACCATAGGCGGCGATCCGACTAAGAATTCTTGTGGAAGGTCTAGGTCAAGATCGGACGGTTAGAAACCGTTGTATTTATCATTTTTCGAGCTAACCTCTCACTGTAGGGAAGTGGCCAGGCTGGCAGTCGACTGTTGGACATTGGGCAGTCGACTGATGCTCATCAGTTGATTGATGGGAGTCATCAGTCAACTGATGGCAACGAATCAGCCTTTGCACTTGGTCAAAACGGATAAGGTTTGACGCAGCCACTTCGCGATAAAAATTATACAACTTCGTGATCTATTCCAAAAAAAGAGGAGACATATTCAGAGGTCAAAATCTATAAAAGGAGGGGTGGATTCCAACTCCAAACATCATCAAGTTTATTCATCAAGTGATCCTACAACGCCAACGATCCAACACCGTCATAACGCCGATGCGACAACAAGTTCAGATCTTCTTCGTTGGCAGCAACATCTAGTAATATATTTTGATATTGTATTCGTTGTTTTTATTCGTAATGAGGTGAGGTAGGCTTGTTGCCTCATCCTTATACATTCGGTTTTGTGATCGTTGTCTCCTACCTTCAACGAGGAGGAGAAGTTATAGTCCTTTGCCCTCCGTACGCAGTCTAGGACCGATAGGGCCTTGGAGTAGCAACTGCTGGGTTGTGAACCAAGTAAAATAAACGTGTCTCTTTATTTTCCGCTGCTCTTACTCATTTAATTATCTACTCGAACGAAACGTCGAAAAGATTTACGATCGCTATTCACCCCCCCCTCTAGCGACGCTTCTTGATCCAACACATTGTATGGAGGAGTGTCGAGCAGAAATGCGTGGCGGACTCTACCATGGAAGCTGAGTATGTGGCGGCCTCTGAGGCGACCAAAGAAGCTGTGTGGCTCAGGAACTTCCTGATGGACTTGGATGTAATTCCTGGTTTGCCCAGAACTATCACAATTTATTGTGATAATAGTGGTGCAATTGCAAACTCGAAGGAACCACCAGCCCATATGGCAAGTAAATACATAGAGCGCAAGTACCACCTGATACAAGAAATCGTAAAGAGAGGAGAAGTTGTTATGGCCAAGATTGCATCAGAGGATAACCTGGCAGATCCTTTCACTAAGGCCCTTCCGGTGAGTGCTTTTGATAGGCATGTGGAGGGAATGGGGATCATATGTATGATAGTTTCAGGACAGCATAGTCTTTTAGTATAAGTGGGAGATTGTTGGGATGTATACTGAAAAGTCTATCTTTTATATGAACATCTTTATTTTGAATTAAGAATCACATGATCATTTTTTGCATATTTGTGATTATGCTTATTGTCTAATACATTAGATTGTAGATAACATGGTGTGTAGTGTCACAGGGGAGATCATGTTATCGACTCCTTGTAAAGTATAAGTAAAGGCTCACAACCTAGATGGCTTTGGACAAACCATTGGTATGGTTGTAGTGTGATTTGGTATTGGTTTGTCTTGGCCATAGAATCACACTGGTACACTTTGTGTGTATTGAGCAGGACCGACTTAGAGGTGATTCGATTTATTGCTGACTACATAATTGAATCAGACCTCAGATATTATATTGTACATGCTCTTAATTCCGATATAATAACGGGCACATATACTTAGTATTCATTTCTTTGATTTACCAATGGGAGAGATTTATAGATTAAATCGATAGGCTCTGTAAGTTGAGAAATGGTAATATTTATATGGTGTGACGTTGATTATAGGAGGAAACCGTGTCCTATATATTAGGATGATGATGTCCCCTTGAGGAGCTCATAAGGTTCATCATGTAAACCCTGCAGGTGGACTTGGTCTGGCATGATGATAAGGTTGAGTGGCACTACTCATGGAGTTAGATGTTGATTAATTAATTGTCAGTAAATTAATTAATCGACGGACATTCGAGATCTTAAACACGGGGAGACAAATGTACAAATAATATATGGAGCCCATATTAACTTATGGGGGTTGGTGAGGTAGATCAATGATAATCCTCTAGTGGAATGGAATATCATTAATGAATCGGACTTTATGTGGGCTTGTGTTGGGATTTTCCGAGTGGCAAAAACCGCTTTTTGCGTTGCGGAAACCTTGGAAGCCCCAGCCACGGATCCGTGCAAAGTATAAAAAATATAAAAACATGTATGTGCTTACAAAAACCCTAGATCTACCTTAGATCTAAGAGGTTAGAACATTACCCTCGTAGCGATGCACTTCGCTTATCCCGCTCGTCCAAAAGTTCGCCGGAACTCGAGAGTGTCAAGTGCACACTCCTCTATGGTATCCACACAAGCAATAGGTGGAGAAAGAGACAAACTTGAGTGTGCTAGCACTCCTAGAAGATCTCGGCAAGATGAGGTTGGGAGAGGTAGAGAGCTTGAGAGAAAAATTCCAAGGAAGAAGATGAAGTTGGAATAACTCACAAAAATGAATTTCACCATCATAACCCCTAATGGTGTTGGCCGGCCACATTATGGCTTGGGAGGTTACATGCATGCATGTAACTCCCATGCCTCTTGGTCTTCCTCATGATGTGGCACCAATTGACAAAGTCAATGATGATGTGGAGCATCATCATTGGTTGGCCATGCCAAGTCATCATCATGACATGGCATTTGGTCAAGTCAAACTTGACCTTTCATCTTCCCTCTCAAGTCAAGTCAAACTTGACCTCTAATCTCCCATGGTTGATCAAATCTAACCACTTGACTCAAGTCAATTTAATATAATGAATCTCTATTCATTTAATTTAAATTGATTTGATGAATCAAATCTAAATTAGACTCATTCAACACTTGAATCAACTTGAGTCTAACTCAATTAGTCTAATTTGGATTACTCTTAATCCAATTTGGTTCATCCCATGAACCTAATCCTCATGGTTCATCATATGAACCTAATCTCCATCTAATTGCTCTTATGTGTGTGACTTATAGGTTCTTGTAACGTTGGCAATGTCCTAAACCGATTTAGGAACATAAGCAATGAGCGGTATCTAGCAACACATCATTGCTACCCAAGTTACAAGAATGTTGAGCTCCAACATCACCTTTGTGACTACTAATTGTGACTCTCACAATATGTGACAATGTCCTCTATCCTTGATATCTAGATTGACTAATCGAGGCATAGACCGTGGTCATCCTCGTGACAATCTAAATCTTGAACTCCAAGTAGACTCACTCTAATCAAATGAGCTCAATATCTCATATTGACTCATTTGGGCATGGCCATGCACTTCGTGGTCTCACTCTATCAAGAATATCATGTCACCCCATATATAGAGGGATAGATCCCATCTACATCACTCACATCCTCCGCATAATTTGTTACATACCCAAGAATCGCTTTATAGTCCACCCATTTACGGGTGACGCTTGACGGCCAAAGTATGCAACTCCTTATGTAGGGAACCATGGTGACTTCAGGTCTAAGGACTAATAGTCATACTAATAGCCACATGAGAAAGTATATGACACTCATATAACGATCCATGAAACTTTCTCATGGCGGGTCATTCAGTATACATTCTCCAATGCATACCCATGTGTCAACTTGATATCTCATATCCATGACTTGTGAGATCAAGTCATCGTGTTGACCTACATGCTAGTCTCTACGCATTAACATTGTCCCTGAATGTTAATACTCGACTAGGAATGATTAAGAGTAGTGTTCTCTATATCATCTCATTATCGATTCAACCAATCGATTGATATAGATAAGAACCTACTACTCAAGGACATTATTATATTTAGTTATTTGGCACCAATACAAGTAAATATAATAACCATGCCTTTATAAATAGGAATATGATATAATAAAGTCCATACAATAATCATCACATGATTGGCTCTAGGGCTTTCACTAACAATCTCCCACTAGCACTAGTGTCAATCACCGTAGTATCTAATACCCAATGACCTAGTGTGACCATCATGCTTTTTTCTGTGCCAAAGCCTTGGTCATGGGATCTGCGATGTTAGCCTCTGTGGGTACTCTGCAAACCTTCACATCTCCTCTATCGATAATCTCTCGAATGAGATGGAAGCACCGATATACTCGGCCTCTTGTTGTAAAATCAGCAACTGTAACGCCCGCAAAATTCTAAACTAGGCAAAGTAATTATATAGGTTTTAAGACCATAAAATGGTTAAAAATAAAATAAATAAAAGATGGTTATAGGTATGATTTGAACCATGAACCTCCTAATAGGGAGGTAGCCTTGACACCACTAGACCCTAGGATAATTTATGGATAAGATATATAAAGAATATACAAAGAATATAGATGGGTGTTCATTCCCTAGGTATTAAAGAGGAGAATTAAGAGAAGAGTGGAAGTAAAACCCCACTTTCCTTCTTCATCCTCCTTCTTCCTCATCCTTGGCCGAATTCCCCATTTCCCTTTCCTCCCTTTTCATCCCAAGCTCTAGAAATTTTATAATAATTTTTGTATAGAATTTAATTTCATGTCTAGGAGATTATATATGGAATCTTGGAAAAAAAATGATGATAAAAGAATAAAAGTGGAGAGGTGAGGTTTGAACCTTAAACCTCTTGGTGAGAGTTAACTCTTACCATGCATGTGATGACCAAGTGCTTAGCAATAGCTTACTATTAGAGGAAGAGGGGGAATTATAGATAAGTGTGATAAGAGTAAATGAAGAGGCATGACAAAGAGAAGAGAAACTTCTCTTCCTCCCTTTATAAAGAAGAGAGAAGTTCCACTTGGCCACTTCTTCCTTCTTCCTCTCCTCTTCATCCTCCATCAAAAACCCTAAGCCTTCTTCCTTGAAGTTTGCAAAAACAAAATAGGGTGTCACCCTAGAGAGTTAGGCAAAGGGAAGGGTTCATCTAAGGGGCTAATAACCATCTAAGGGTCAAGAGCACCAAGAAGGGTACTATGGCAAGATTATTTCTTGTCTCCTCTCCTTCTTCTTCCCTTGGCCGAGAGCCCCATTCAAGCTAGGAGAAAGCTAGGTGACTTCTTTAGGTCATCTTCTCCACCCAAAACAAAGCGAAGGAAGTAAGTATCCCTCACCTGCATACGAGTAGTTGCGATTGAATGTTTGAACAACCTGTATGTTATATTGGGCCAAGCATGTTTTAGTTTACCAATGAAGTTGAAATCTATGTTTAGGAAGGATATGATGATGCTAAGATGGGAAAAGAGGGTTGGTTAAAAAGCTAACCCTAGTTGAGCCCTTATGTGTTTCGGCCACCTAGGAAATTAGGGTTAGGGTTTCATGAATGCCATGTTTTAATTGCTATATGATGTAGTTAGGGTTTAAAAGGGATTAGGTCAAAAGTTAACCCTAGGAAACCCTATGGACCATTCGGCCAACATGGGTTTTTGGTGTTTTTGTTGAAGTTTATATCTTGCTTTACTTGCAAATGATGATGAAAGCATGTTAGAGGGATTAGGATAAAGATCTAACCCCAAAGGTCTCCATGAACCATTCGGCCAAGTCATGGACTAGGGTCTAAATGAAGCTCCATGTTATGTTTATGCTATGTTCTATAACTAGATGATGATGTTAGGGGTTAAAGTGGATTAGGACAAAAGCTAACCCTAAGAACCATTCGGCCAATATGGATCTTGGTGTTTTATTGAAGTTTTATAGCTTGTTTTACTTGTAAGAAATGATGTTAACATGTTAGGGGGTTGAGGATAAAGATCTAAACCCTAAAAAGCCTATAAGGGCCATTCGGCCACCTCTGAGTTTTTAGGTTACAATGAAGTTCATACCATGAATTTTATGGAATTTGTATGCATATGTATGTTACTTGAATTAGGTTAAAGGTCTAAACCCTAAAAAGCCTATAAGGGCCATTCGGCCACCTTTGATCTCCTTAGGTTACAATGAAGTTCATACCATGAAGTATGCTATTCTATGTTAATGAAATAAGCTATGTTGTTATGAAATGAAGTATGCTATGCTATGTTAATGAAATGAAGCATGATGTGTATGAAATGAAGTATGCTATGCTATGTTAACGAAATAAGCTATGTTGATATGAAATGAAGCATGCTATGCTATGTTAATGAAATAAGCTATGTTGTTATGAAATGAAGTATGCTATGCTATGTGAATGAAATGAAGCATGATGTGTTATGAAATGAAGTATGCTATGCTATGTTAAAGAAATAAGCTATGTTGTAAAATAAGCATATAAGTATTTTACTTTCTGCATGGCTTGTACCAAGACCTTAACAAGGTCCAAGAAGGGATGGGCTCTAAGATGCCCTAGGTCGATGGAATAAGACTCGGCCTAGGATGGGCTTCTATGTATGATTGCCCCTAGGTCGATGGAATAAGATTCGCCTAGCACGGATGGGCTAAGATGCCTTGGAGTCGATGGAGTAAGACTCGGGCCTAGGATGGGCTTCTACGCTATATGATTGCCCCTAGGTCGATGGAATAAGACTCGGGCCTAGAAACCTATTAGGTTCGAGACTTGCTACCTCGGGCCTATTTAGGGATCGCTATGATAATGAAGAAGTGGTACAATCTTAGGGCCCAAATATGTTGAGATTTATATTTACATTACCTAGCATATATGTTTTCAAAAGCATCTTGCATATGTATGTCATGATTGTTAAGTTACATGTTATGTTAAGTAATATGCCATGATTGTTAAGTTACATGTTATGTTAAGTAATATGCCATGATTGTTAAGTTACATGTTATGTTAATTAATATGCCATGATTGTTAAGTTACATGTTATGTTAATTAATATTCCATGATTGTTAAGTTAAATTTAATTTTAAATAATATGCCATGATTGTTAAGTTACATGTTATGTTAAATAATATGCCATGATTGTTAAGTTACATGTAATGTTAAATAATATGCCATGATTGTTAAGTTACATGTTATGTTAAGTAATATGCCATGATTGTTAAGTTACATGTTATGTTAAGTAATATGCCATGATTGTTAAGTTACATGTAATGTTAAATAATATGCCATGATTGTTAAGTTACATGTGATGTTAAATAATATGCCATGATTGTTAAGTTACATGTTATGTTAAACGATATGCCAAGAACGTTAAGTTATATGTTATGAAAGTTATGTTTTATGATATGTTATGAACGTTTACATGCTTACGTTAGATATGTCATGAAAGTTATGTTTTACAATATGCTATGAATGTTTACATGTTTACGTTAGATACATTACAAGTTATGTTTGATGATACGTGATCCATGTTATATTGCTTCTATGTTGTGAATGCCGCATGCCATGATTAATGATAATGTATGGTTTTAGTGAGTAGGACGAGGATCTTACTAAGCCTATGTGCTTATAGTTTATCTTTCCTAAATCTTTGCAGATAAGGGTAAGGGATGGATAAACTAAAGGGAGGCGGAGGAGGGGCCAATGTGTGTGGTAGTGGCATGGTGGAGAAGATCCGTTAGGTCTAAACATGTTTACCTATGATAAAGATGTCTATTCATGTCCTCACTTATGTCTCCTTATGATGATGATGTTATGAATTTACTAAGCACTAAGTATCTACATATATGATGCATGCTCTATGTTAAGAAGAAGAAGTAAAGAAGAAGTAAGAAGAAGTATCTATCCACGCTATGAAGCATACTCTATGCTAAGAAGAAGAAGTATATATATATATATGTATATATGTGTTAATGTATGTTTATGTTTAAAAGAAAAACAAAAAAAAAAAGTATTAAGAAGTATGTCTAAAGTCTTCCGCTGTGAGAATTAAGAAGTATGTATAAAGTCTTCCGCTGTATGTAATCTATGTATGCAGTCGTCACACACGCACCGCCTCCGGACATTTAGGGTCCCAGAAGGGCGGGCGTGACAGGTTGGTATCAGAGCGGATCTGCCTTTCCACTACACACACATCAAGCTCCAAATCCTGCTGCTCCAAGTAAGAATTCTATGTCTATACTCTAAATTTTGTTAATTTTGATCATGCATGATATGAAATATCTTTAGATTATTTAGTTCATGTATAATATAAAATGCCTCTAGCTTATTTATAAAATGCCTTTCCCTTATGCTTGATTCCTGTATGATATGAAATGCCATTAGCTTATTTTGTTCATGAATGATAAGAGATGTTTTTTTTTTGTTTAGTTAAATATGCATGAATATAGGTATGATAGTCTTATGCTTATGTATGATAAGGAATGCTTTTAGTCAAATATGCATGAAAGTATGTATGATACCCTTATGCTAGTGTACTTCGTTCCAGTTCATGTGCTGGCTATGCACTTTGAGCCAGTTGTTTACTTGTTAATATGTGAAGATAAACATGACTAGGAGATATAGTAATAGAGTAGATGAGATAGTACCCCCACCTGATCTTATGCATGTGGTTACGGAACTCCAGGGACAGCTACAGGAGTTCTGTAGCCTATTCAAATCCCAGAATGGAAGTGGGAAGATATAGCTATGGACTTCATAGTACCCAGAATGGAAGTAGGAAGATAGAGCTATGGACTTCATAGTAGGACTACCCAAAACAACTAATGGATATAAAGCTATTTAGGTGATTGTTGAAAGATTAACAAAAATCTCCCTATTTTCTAGCAATCAAGTATCGTACTCAATGGAACAACTAGCTCAGTTGTATGTTGAGAAGGAGATCAGATTGCATAGAGTTAATAAGACCATGTGATCGAGCCACAAACGGTACAAGTTCAAGAAGATTTAAGTTATGAAAGTCGACCTATTCAGATAATAAATCGAGAAATTAAGAAATAGAGAACCAAAAGTACCTTTAGTTAAAGTCACATGACAAAATCAAAAGTTTGAAGAAGCAACTTAGGAACGCGAGGATGACATGAAATAAAAGTATCCGGAGTTGTTCTAAGTTTCGGGGACGAAACTTTTATAGGTATGAAGGATTGTAACGCCCACAAAATTCTAAACTAGGCAAAGTAATTATATAGGTTTTAAGACCATAAAATGGTTAAAAATAAAATAAATAAAAGATGGTTATAGGTATGATTTGAACCATGAACCTCCTAATAGGGAGGTAGCCTTGACACCACTAGACCCTAGGATAATTTATGGATAAGATATATAAAGAATATACAAAGAATATAGATGGGTGTTCATTCCCTAGGTATTAAAGAGGAGAATTAAGAGAAGAGTGGAAGTAAAACCCCACTTTCCTTCTTCATCCTCCTTCTTCCTCATCCTTGGCCGAATTCCCCATTTCCCTTTCCTCCCTTTTCATCCCAAGCTCTAGAAATTTTATAATAATTTTTGTATAGAATTTAATTTCATGTCTAGGAGATTATATATGGAATCTTGGAAAAAAAAATGATGATAAAAGAATAAAAGTGGAGAGGTGAGGTTTGAACCTTAAACCTCTTGGTGAGAGTTAACTCTTACCATGCATGTGATGACCAAGTGCTTAGCAATAGCTTACTATTAGAGGAAGAGGGGGAATTATAGATAAGTGTGATAAGAGTAAATGAAGAGACATGACAAAGAGAAGAGAAACTTCTCTTCCTCCCTTTATAAAGAAGAGAGAAGTTCCACTTGGCCACTTCTTTCTTCCTTCTTCCTCTCCTCTTCCTCTCCTCTTCATCCTCCACCGAAACCCTAAGCCTTCTTCCTTGAAGTTTCGGCCAAAACAAAATAGGGTGTCACCCTAGAGAGTTAGGCAAAGGGAAGGGTTCATCTAAGGGGCTAATAACCATCTAAGGGTCAAGAGCACCAAGAAGGGTACTATGGCAAGATTATTTCTTGTCTCCTCTCCTTCTTCTTCCCTTGGCCGAGAGCCCCATTCAAGCTAGGAGAAAGCTAGGTGACTTCTTTAGGTCATCTTCTCCACCCAAAACAAAGCGAAGGAAGTAAGTATCCCTCACCTGCATACGAGTAGTTGCGATTGAATGTTTGAACAACCTGTATGTTATATTGGGCCAAGCATGTTTTAGTTTACCAATGAAGTTGAAATCTATGTTTAGGAAGGATATGATGATGCTAAGATGGGAAAAGAGGGTTGGTTAAAAAGCTAACCCTAGTTGAGCCCTTATGTGTTTCGCCTAGGAAATTAGGGTTAGGGTTTCATGAATGCCATGTTTTAATTGCTATATGATGTAGTTAGGGTTTAAAAGGGATTAGGTCAAAAGTTAACCTAGGAAACCCTATGGACCATTCGCCAACATGGGTTTTTGGTGTTTTTGTTGAAGTTTATATCTTGCTTTACTTGCAAATGATGATGAAAGCATGTTAGAGGATTAGGATAAAGATCTAACCCCAAAGGTCTCCATGAACCATTCAAGTCATGGACTAGGGTCTAAATGAAGCTCCATGTTATGTTTATGCTATGTTCTATAACTAGATGATGATGTTAGGGTTAAAGTGGATTAGGACAAAAGCTAACCCTAATGAACCCTAAGAACCATTCGGCCAATATGGATCTTGGTGTTTTATTGAAGTTTTATAGCTTGTTTTACTTGTAAGAAATGATGTTAACATGTTAGGGGGTTGAGGATAAAGATCTAAACCCTAAAAAGCCTATAACCATTCGCCACCTCTGAGTTTTTAGGTTACAATGAAGTTCATACCATGAATTTTATGGAATTTGTATGCATATGTATGTTACTTGAATTAGGTTAAAGGTCTAAACCCTAAAAGCCTATAAGGGCCATTCGGCCACCTTTGATCTCCTTAGGTTACAATGAAGTTCATACCATGAAGTATGCTATTCTATGTTAATGAAATAAGCTATGTTGTTATGAAATGAAGTATGCTATGCTATGTTAATGAAATGAAGCATGATGTGTATGAAATGAAGTATGCTATGCTATGTTAACGAAATAAGCTATGTTGATATGAAATGAAGCATGCTATGCTATGTTAATGAAATAAGCTATGTTGTTATGAAATGAAGTATGCTATGCTATGTGAATGAAATGAAGCATGATGTGTTATGAAATGAAGTATGCTATGCTATGTTAAAGAAATAAGCTATGTTGTAAAATAAGCATATAAGTATTTTACTTTATGCATGGCTTGTACCAAGACCTTAACAAGGTCCAAAGAAGGATGGGCTCCTAAGATGCCCTAGGTCGATGGAATAAGACTCGGGCCTAGGATGGGCTTCTATGTATGATTGCCCCTAGGTCGATGGAATAAGATTCGGGCCTAGTACGGGATGGGCTCCAAGATGCCTTAGGTCGATGGAGTAAGACTCGGGCCTAGGATGGGCTTCTACGCTATGACGATTGCCCCTAGGTCGATGGAATAAGACTCGGGCCTAGAAACCTATTAGGTTCGAGACTTGCTACCTCGGGCCTATTTAGGATCGCGCTATGATAATGAAGAAGTGGTACAATGCGCCCAAATATGTTGAGATTTATATTTACGCACCTAGTGTATATATTTTCAAAAGCATCTTGCATATGTATGTCATGATTGTTAAGTTACATGTTATGTTAAGTAATATGCCATGATTGTTAAGTTACATGTTATGTTAAGTAATATGCCATGATTGTTAAGTTACATGTTATGTTAAGTAATATGCCATGATTGTTAAGTTACATGTAATGTTAAATAATATGCCATGATTGTTAAGTTACATGTTATGTTAAGTAATATGCCATGATTGTTAAGTTACATGTTATGTTAAGTAATATGCCATGATTGTTAAGTTACATGTAATGTTAAATAATATGCCATGATTGTTAAGTTACATGTTATGTTAAGTAATATGCCATGATTGTTAAGTTACATGTTATGTTAAGTAATATGCCATGATTGTTAAGTTACATGTAATGTTAAATAATATGCCATGATTGTTAAGTTACATGTTATGTTAAATAATATGCCATGATTGTTAAGTTACATGTTATGTTAAACGATATGCCAAGAATGTTAAGTTATATGTTATGAAAGTTATGCTTTATGATATGCTATGAATGTTTACATGTTTACGTTAGATATGTCATGAAAGTTATGTTTTACAATATGCTATGAATGTTTACATGTTTACGTTAGATACATTACAAGTTATGTTTGATGATACGGTGATCCATGTTATATTGCTTCTATGTTGTGAATGCTGCATGCCATGATTAATGATAATGTATGGTTTTAGTGAGTAGGACAGATCTTACTAAGCCTATGTGCTTATAGTTTATCTTTCCTCATGAGATAAGGGTAAGGGATGGATAAACTAAAGGGAGCAGCAGGAGGGGCCAATGTGTGTGGTAGTGGCATGGTGGAGAAGATCCGTTAGGTCTAAACATGTTTACCTATGATAAAGATGTCTATTCATGTCCTCACTTATGTCTCCTTATGATGATGATGTTATGAATTTACTAAGCACTAAGTATCTGCATATATGATGCATGCTCTATGTTAAGAAGAAGAAGTAAAGAAGAAGTAAGAAGAAGTATCTATCCACGCTATGAAGCATACTCTATGCTAAGAAGAAGAAGTATATATATATATATGTATATATGTGTTAATGTATGTTTATGTTTAAAAGAAAAACAAAAAAAAAAAGTATTAAGAAGTATGTCTAAAGTCTTCCGCTGTGAGAATTAAGAAGTATGTATAAAGTCTTCCGCTGTATGTAATCTATGTACGGTCGCGTCACGCGCCGCCTCTCCGGACATTTAGGGTCCCAGAAGGGCGGGCGTGACAGGTTGGTATCAGAGCGGATCTGCCTTTCCACTACACACACATCAAGCTCCAAATCCTGCTGCTCCAAGTAAGAATTCTATGTCTATACTCTAAATTTTGTTAATTTTGATCATGCATGATATGAAATATCTTTAGATTATTTAGTTCATGTATAATATAAAATGCCTCTAGCTTATTTATAAAATGCCTTTCCCTTATGCTTGATTCCTGTATGATATGAAATGCCATTAGCTTATTTTGTTCATGAATGATAAGAGATGTTTTTTTTTTGTTTAGTTAAATATGCATGAATATAGGTATGATAGTCTTATGCTTATGTATGATAAGGAATGCTTTTAGTCAAATATGCATGAAAGTATGTATGATACCCTTATGCTAACTTTTAGTTTAACTATGCATAGATAAATGAACGATAATCTTATACTAGCCTTACTCTAATATGTGAAGATAAACATGACTAGGAGATATAGTAATAGAGTAGATGAGATAGTACCCCCACCTGATCTTATGCATGTGGTTACGGAACTCCAGGGACAAACTCACAGGAGTTCAGAGCCTATTCAAATCCCAGAATGGAAGTGGGAAGATATAGCTATGGACTTCATAGTACCCAGAATGGAAGTAGGAAGATAGAGCTATGGACTTCATAGTAGGACTACCCAAAACAACTAATGGATATAAAGCTATTTAGGTGATTGTTGAAAGATTAACAAAAATCTCCCTATTTTCTAGCAATCAAGTATCGTACTCAATGGAACAACTAGCTCAGTTGTATGTTGAGAAGGAGATCAGATTGCATAGAGTTAATAAGACCATGTGATCGAGCCACAAACGGTACAAGTTCAAGAAGATTTAAGTTATGAAAGTCGACCTATTCAGATAATAAATCGAGAAATTAAGAAATAGAGAACCAAAGGAGTACCTTTAGTTAAAGTCACATGACAAAAATCAAAAGTTTGAAGAAGCAACTTAGGAGCGAGGATGACATGAAATAAAAGTATCCGAAGTTGTTCTAAGTTTCGAGGACGAAACTTTTATAGGTATGAAGGATTGTAACGCCCGTAAAATTCTAAACTAGGCAAAGTAATTATATAGGTTTTAAGACCATAAAATGGTTAAAAATAAAATAAATAAAAGATGGTTATAGGTATGATTTGAACCATGAACCTCCTAATAGGGAGGTAGCCTTGACACCACTAGACCCTAGGATAATTTATGGATAAGATATATAAAGAATATACAAAGAATATAGATGGGTGTTCATTCCCTAGGTATTAAAGAGGAGAATTAAGAGAAGAGTGGAGGTAAAACCCCACTTTCCTTCTTCATCCTCCTTCTTCCTCATCCTTGGCCGAATTCCCCATTTCCTTTTCCTCCCTTTCATCCCAAGCTCTAGAAATTTTATAATAATTTTTGTATAGAATTTAATTTCATGTCTAGGAGATTATATATGGAATCTTGGAAAAAATGATGATAAAAGAATAAAAGTGGAGAGGTGAGGTTTGAACCTTAAACCTCTTGGTGAGAGTTAACTCTTACCATGCATGTGATGACCAAGTGCTTAGCAATAGCTTACTATTAGAGGAAGAGGGGGAACTATAGATAAGTGTGATAAGAGTAAATGAAGAGACATGACAAAGAGAAGAGAAACTTCTCTTCCTCCTTTATAAAGAAGAGAGAAGTTCCACTTGGCCACTTCTTTCTTCCTTCTTCCTCTCCTCTTCCTCTCCTCTTCATCCTCCACCGAAACCCTAAGCCTTCTTCCTTGAAGTTTCGGCCAAAACAAAATAGGGTGTCACCCTAGAGAGTTAGGCAAAGGGAAGGGTTCATCTAAGGGGCTAATAACCATCTAAGGGTCAAGAGCACCAAGAAGGGTACTATGGCAAGATTATTTCTTGTCTCCTCTCCTTCTTCTTCCCTTGGCCGAGAGCCCCATTCAAGCTAGGAGAAAGCTAGGTGACTTCTTTAGGTCATCTTCTCCACCCAAAACAAAGCGAAGGAAGTAAGTATCCCTCACCTGCATACGAGTAGTTGCGATTGAATGTTTGAACAACCTGTATGTTATATTGGGCCAAGCATGTTTTAGTTTACCAATGAAGTTGAAATCTATGTTTAGGAAGGATATGATGATGCTAAGATGGGAAAAGAGGGTTGGTTAAAAAGCTAACCCTAGTTGAGCCCTTATGTGTTTCTGCCACCTAGGAAATTAGGGTTAGGGTTTCATGAATGCCATGTTTTAATTGCTATATGATGTAGTTAGGGTTTAAAAGGGATTAGGTCAAAAGTTAACCCTAGGAAACCCTATGGACCATTCGGCCAACATGGGTTTTTGGTGTTTTTGTTGAAGTTTATATCTTGCTTTACTTGCAAATGATGATGAAAGCATGTTAGAGGGATTAGGATAAAGATCTAACCCCAAAGGTCTCCATGAACCATTCGGCCAAGTCATGGACTAGGGTCTAAATGAAGCTCCATGTTATGTTTATGCTATGTTCTATAACTAGATGATGATGTTAGGGGTTAAAGTGGATTAGGACAAAAGCTAACCCTAATGAACCCTAAGAACCATTCGGCCAATATGGATCTTGGTGTTTTATTGAAGTTTTATAGCTTGTTTTACTTGTAAGAAATGATGTTAACATGTTAGGGGGTTGAGGATAAAGATCTAAACCCTAAAAGCCTATATAGCCATTCGCCACCTCTGAGTTTTTAGGTTACAATGAAGTTCATACCATGAATTTTATGGAATTTGTATGCATATGTATGTTACTTGAATTAGGTTAAAGGTCTAAACCCTAAAAGCCTATAAGGGCCATTCGGCCACCTTTGATCTCCTTAGGTTACAATGAAGTTCATACCATGAAGTATGCTATTCTATGTTAATGAAATAAGCTATGTTGTTATGAAATGAAGTATGCTATGCTATGTTAATGAAATGAAGCATGATGTGTATGAAATGAAGTATGCTATGCTATGTTAACGAAATAAGCTATGTTGATATGAAATGAAGCATGCTATGCTATGTTAATGAAATAAGCTATGTTGTTATGAAATGAAGTATGCTATGCTATGTGAATGAAATGAAGCATGATGTGTTATGAAATGAAGTATGCTATGCTATGTTAAAGAAATAAGCTATGTTGTAAAATAAGCATATAAGTATTTTACTTTCTGCATGGCTTGTACCAAGACCTTAACAAGGTCCAAAGAAGGGATGGGCTCCTAAGATGCCCTAGGTCGATGGAATAAGACTCGGGCCTAGGATGGGCTTCTATGTATGATTGCCCCTAGGTCGATGGAATAAGATTCGGGCCTAGTACGGGATGGGCTCCAAGATGCCTTAGGTCGATGGAGTAAGACTCGGGCCTAGGATGGGCTTCTACGCTATGACGATTGCCCCTAGGTCGATGGAATAAGACTCGGGCCTAGAAACCTATTAGGTTCGAGACTTGCTACCTCGGGCCTATTTAGGGATGCGCGCTATGATAATGAAGAAGTGGTACAATGCCGGGCCCAAATATGTTGAGATTTATATTTACGTACCTAGTGTATATATTTTCAAAAGCATCTTGCATATGTATGTCATGATTGTTAAGTTACATGTTATGTTAAGTAATATGCCATGATTGTTAAGTTACATGTTATGTTAAGTAATATGCCATGATTGTTAAGTTACATGTTATGTTAAGTAATATGCCATGATTGTTAAGTTACATGTAATGTTAAATAATATGCCATGATTGTTAAGTTACATGTTATGTTAAGTAATATGCCATGATTGTTAAGTTACATGTTATGTTAAGTAATATGCCATGATTGTTAAGTTACATGTAATGTTAAATAATATGCCATGATTGTTAAGTTACATGTTATGTTAAGTAATATGCCATGATTGTTAAGTTACATGTTATGTTAAGTAATATGCCATGATTGTTAAGTTACATGTAATGTTAAATAATATGCCATGATTGTTAAGTTACATGTAATGTTAAATAATATGCCATGATTGTTAAGTTACATGTTATGTTAAACGATATGCCAAGAACGTTAAGTTATATGTTATGAAAGTTATGTTTTATGATATGTTATGAACGTTTACATGCTTACGTTAGATATGTCATGAAAGTTATGTTTTACAATATGCTATGAATGTTTACATGTTTACGTTAGATACATTACAAGTTATGTTTGATGATACGGTGATCCATGTTATATTGCTTCTATGTTGTGAATGCTGCATGCCATGATTAATGATAATGTATGGTTTTAGTGAGTAGGACAGGATCTTACTAAGCCTATGTGCTTATAGTTTATCTTTCCCTCGTACTGCAGATAAGGGTAAGGGATGGATAAACTAAAGGGAGCAGCAGGAGGGGCCAATGTGTGTGGTAGTGGCATGGTGGAGAAGATCCGTTAGGTCTAAACATGTTTACCTATGATAAAGATGTCTATTCATGTCCTCACTTATGTCTCCTTATGATGATGATGTTATGAATTTACTAAGCACTAAGTATCTGCATATATGATGCATGCTCTATGTTAAGAAGAAGAAGTAAAGAAGAAGTAAGAAGTATCTATCCACGCTATGAAGCATACTCTATGCTAAGAAGAAGAAGTATATATATATATATGTATATATGTGTTAATGCATGTTTATGTTTAAAAGAAAAACAAAAAAAAAAGTATTAAGAAGTATGTCTAAAGTCTTCCGCTGTGAGAATTAAGAAGTATGTATAAAGTCTTCCGCTGTATGTAATGTATGTACGGTCGCGTCACGCGCCGCCTCTCCGGACATTTAGGGTCCCGGAAGGGCGGGCGTGACAGCAACTGTGTCATGCTTGGAACTCTTCCAGCTCACAGCGCCACTATTCAAGCAAAACACGAACCCTGACTGCAATCTATAATCATCCTGGTCAGTTTGGAAGCTGGCATCGCTATAACCCCTTACATCTAGCTCCTCATCGCCTCCAAATATCAAGAAATATTCTTTAGTCTTTCTCATGTACTTAAGAATATTCTTGACTGCTATCAGTGATGCTCACTGGAACTGACTGGTATCTACTCGCCATGCTCAAAGCATACGAGACATCAGGACGAGTACATAGCATGGCGTACATGATAGATCCTATAGCAGATGCGTAAGGGATCTTATCCATGCGGTCTCTCTCCTCTCTAGAAGAGGGACTTTGAGTCTTCGAAAGACTCACACCATGTGACATCGGCAGAAGTCCTTTCTTGGAATTCTGCATGGCAAACCGAAGTAATACCGTGTCAATGTATGTACTCTGACTTAGGCCAAGCAATCTCTTAGATCTATCTCTATAGATCTTGATGCCTAGAATACAGGCTGCTTCACCTAAGTCTTTCATTGAGAAGCACGTCCCGAGCCAAATCTTCACAGACTGTAGCGAAGGGATGTCATTCCCAATGAGCAGTATGTCATCCACATACAATACAAGGAAGACAACTGTGTTCCCATTAACCCTCTTGTAGACACAGAGTTCATCTTCATTCTTGATGAAACCAAACTGTTTGATCGCATCATCGAATCGAAGATTCCAGCTCCGAGAAGCTTGCTTTAGCCCATAAATGGACCTTTGCAGCTTGCATACCTTCCCGATCGTGGATCTTCAAAACCCTCAGTTGTGTCATGTACACATCCTCGAGCAAGTTTCCATTCAGAAATGCGGTTTTGACATCCATCTGCCAGATCTCATAATCGTGGTATGCTGCAATAGCAAGCAAGATCCGAATGGACTTAAACATCGCCACTGGAGAAAAGGTTTCATCATAGTCAATACCATGAATTTGCTTGAAACCTTTAGCCACCAATCGACCCTTATAGGTATGCGAAAGTCCATCCATGTCAGTCTTTCTCCTAAAGACCCACTTACACCCAATGGGTTTGACCCCTTCAGGTGGATCAACCAAAGTCCATACTTGGTTGGTGTACATGGATTCCATCTCGGATCTCATGGCCTCTAGCCATTTCTCAGAATCTGGGCTCATCACAGCTTCCTGATAGGAGGTAGGCTCATTCTCAATGAGCATTACGTCATCATGGTCAGACAAGAGAAATGAATATCTCTCAGGCTGATGACGTACCCTATCAGATCTGCGAAGAGGTAGGTCTACATGAACAGGTGGTTGTTCCACAACTCTTTGTGCAATAACCTCATCACCCACAACACTTTGTGGTTCCTGTTCAACCTCCATCAAGGCCTCAGTGCTATGGTCCTTATCTTGAATTTCTTCAAGATCGAAGGTACTCCCACTAGTTTTTCTAGAAACAAAATCCCTTTCTAGAAAAACTCCAGTCTTTGCCACAAACACTTTGTGCTGACTGGGAATGTAGAAGTAATATCCCTTTGTATCCTTGGGATATCCAACAAAATAGCACCTATCGGATTTGGGTCCCAGTTTGTCTGAGACTTGACGTCGAACGTAAGCCTCACAACCCCAAATCCTCATGAAAGACATCATGGGATTTCTCCCTGTCCATATCGTATATGGTGTCTTTATCACAGCCTTGGATGGTACACGGTTAAGGGTAAAGGCTGCTGTGTCTAGAGCATATCCCCAAAAGGATATAGGAAGATCTGTGTGACTCATCATAGATCGTACCATATCCAATAGGGTACGATTCCTCCTTTCGGATACACCATTCCACTGTGGTGTTCCAGGAGGAGTGAGTTGGGATAGAATCCCACACTCAACTAGATTGTCACGAAACTCATGGCTAAGGTATTCACCACCTCGATCTGATCAAAGTATCTTAATACTCTTGCCAAGCTGGTTTTGTACTTCATTCTTGAATTCTTTGAACTTTTCAAAGGATTCTGATTTGTGTGTCATGAGATACACATAACCATATCTACTGAAGTCATCAGTAAATGTAATGAAGTACCTGTAACCACCTCTAGCAACATTGAAAGAACCACATACATCACTATGTATAAGTCCTAACAAATCTGTTGCTCTTTCGCTGTGTCCACTAAAGGGAGTCTTGGTCATCTTGCCTAAAAGGCAAGATTCGCATGTCTCATATGATTCAAAATCAAATGAGTCTAGCAGCCCATCCTTATGGAGCAGAGATAAGCGACTCTCATTTATGTGACCTGCGGCAGGTGGTTCAACTCATTTGACTTGAACCTCTTGGTACTTATGTTATAGATAGGGCTCTCTAAGTCTAGAAGTTAGAGTCCATTCATTAGAGGTGCACTACAATAGAACATATCATTTAAATAAACTGAACAACATTTGTTCTTTATTATAAATGAAAATCCTTTCTTGTCCAAACAAGAAACTGAAATGATGTTCTTGGTTAAGCGGGCACATAACAACATTCATCTAATTCTAATACAAGCCCGTGAGGGCAAAGATAGATCATAAGTTTCTACAAAGAACTGAACTCTTGCTCCATTGCCTACTCGTAGGTCCACCTCGCCTTTGTCAATGCCTGCTATTTCTCAATACCGCACATTGGTACAAATGTGAGATGCACATCCCAGATCTAATACCCATGATGAAGAAATAGATAAGATCGACTTCATAACATTTATACCAAGTAGAAGTCTCACTTTTCTTCTTAAGATCTTCCAGGTATGCTTAGCTACGCCTGTTGTCCAACTTCCTTGCAAAGTGGAAGCAAGCCCTTCCTTGGCTACCCCCTCCTTTGGGTTTAAGTTCTTTGCCTTGCCCTTGGCTTGGGACTTTCCCTTACCTTTAGGCTTGCCCTTGCCTTTCTTCTTTTGCACCATCAAAATGGTTTCGATTTTCCTTCTTAAGGTTAAGTTTAAGTGATTCTCAACATCCGAGCATTTCAGTAAAGGCTTATCAATTTCATTCATGTTATAATTCATGACAAATTGATTGAAGGCTTGTGGCAAAGATTGCAAGATCAGTCAAGGGCGCTCTTGGCCAAGTGGGAATCCCAAATTTGTAGGTTTTCTACGACCCAATCATCTTGAGTACATATGTACCTACGGAGTCCCTTCTGCATTTTGGACCCAAATAATGCCTTAGAGACTTCATATCTCTCATGCCTAGCTTGTCCTTGATATAGTGACGAAGATGTCCAACCATATCATAAGCATTCATGAACTCATTTTGCTTCAAGCTCGTAGTTCATGGTCGCGAGCATTAGACATGACACATCTAATGCATCATCTTGATGCTTCTTGTAAGCATCTTTGTCACCGCGAGGCACCGCAAGGAGGTGCCTCCGAATGGGCCGCCCAAGACATACATTTCCTTTCTTAGGGTGAGAATACTCTCGTGTTCTGCATCACCCAGAAATTTGCTCCATTGAGCTTGTCCTTCTGGGCGACAGAATGCAGAGAGAGAGTGTTCGTGTTTGTACATAGTTATCTACAACATACAATGCAGAGAATTAATATCATATTCCTTTTATCATTTAATTAGGCCTTTAATTAAATGATGCTCCCAATCAATTATAGGAATTTTGTAGAATCGAGTTATGGATGTGGTCAAACCACATTACTAGATTCATACAAACTAGCTATAATTCATGGGACAAGATCCACATCATACTAAGCCTTGAGTTAGCTTTGCTAAATCGCCCAAGACTTAGTATGATCGGTGGGTAACACATTACCGATTACATCTCTATGCAACTCTTGTTTATAGGATCAAGACCCACATTTACAAAAGACCTTGAGTTAGCTTTGGCTAAATCGCCCAAGATTTAGTGTAAATGCGATCTTGACCTATCGTTCCAACGATTGGAATATGCCTATAGTTCTACTCGATCCAATTGAGTTTAACTAGTTTTGCTCAATCTAATTGAGCTTACTCTAACCCAAGCGTGATAGGCAGGACCAAGATTGTCCTTCCGCACCCTACCAAGATAATATGCATTGCTCTGCTTTGGCAGATTCAACAACAACAAATGATCGAGGTAGTGATGGGTATCAAGGCTCGGTAGGCATTTTCGAGTTGATTCGATTATGATCTAATCTAATCGTAATGTGTATCTTATGCGCATTTAGGCCTTTATTATCCTATATTAGCATGCATCATATACATACATTCATTATTCTAGCATGCATCATATACATACATGCATTATTCTACTAGCATGCATCACATACATAAAAGCAAAATCAATTTTATATATATATATATATATATATATATATATATATATATATATATATATATCAACATATATATATATAATTAAATGTGATATAGTCATGGCCCTACTACGATCTTCTCAAGCCAATGAGAAGATCGGACGGTCAACCTAAGGCTAGCGGCTTCTCCAAGCGCTTCCTTTGACCGCCATGTGTCGTCGTCACCCTTCTCGTAATCTCGTCTTCGAGTGGACTTTCCACCGCTCCATTTTGTACATTACAAATATGAAACTCGAGTTACATTCGAGTCTAAAAACTAATTACAACTAGAATATCAAAAGAAGAGGTACGACGTGCAGGTCGCATACACTATACAACATGCACAACCACAAAACGGCACGCAGGCCGTATTATGAATTACAACACACATAATCCAATCAAATTGGGGTCATTGGGCCATGACAATCACAGAATTATACATAATTCTAAATTATGTATTTTTACAGAAATTTCTATAATTTTTCCTAATTTTTTTTTTCAAATTAATGAGTCACCTCTCCGTAACGGTCCCGCTAAGCGATTTTCGGGCGCGATCGCGGGACAAAGCTTCTTTCGGGGATAGGGCAGCGCCCATACTCGCAAAATTAACTTTGCGAGTGTCCCTACTACGATCCTACAGTGACTTAAGTCGCTGTCCCAAAAACCTAAAGCGAGAACTCGCCGTTTCGGAGAGTTTTTCTCGACGGTTGAAGCCTACAAGTGTCCCAACAATTGTTGTTTCGACTCTTTGAGAAAAATACCCAAAAATTCTATAAAATTAGGAAATTTACAGAAACATATAAATCTGTAATTTTTATATCTAATACAAAAATTACAAAGATGAAACACATACATGCTTCGCACGTGGCTCTGATACCACTGTTGGGATTTTCCGAGCCGCAAAAACCGCTTTTTGCGTTGCGGAAACCTCGGAAGCCCCGGCCACGGATCTGTGCGAAGTATAAAAAAATATAAAAACATGTATGTGCTTACAAAAACCCTAGATCTACCTTAGATCTAAGAGGTTAGAACATTACCCTCATAGCGATGCCCTTCGCTTATCCCGCTCGTCCAAAAGTTCGCAGGAACTCGAGAGTGTCAAGTGCACACTCCTCTATGGTATCCACACAAGCAATAGGTGGAGAAAGAGACAAACTTGTGTGTGCTAGCACTCCTAGAAGATATCGGCAAGATGAGGTTGGGAGAGGTAGAGAGCTTGAGAGAAAAATTCCAAGGAAGAAGATGAAGTTGGAATAACTCACAAAAATGAATTTCACCATCATAACCCCTAATGGTGTTGGCCGGCCACATTATGGCTTGGGAGGTTACATGCATGCATGTAACTCCCATGCCTCTTGGTCTTCCTCATGATGTGGCACCAATTGACAAAGTCAATGATGATGTGGAGCATCATCATTGGCCGGCCATGCCAAGTCATCATCATGACATGGCATTTGGTCAAGTCAAACTTGACCTTTCATCTTCCCTCTCAAGTCAAGTCAAACTTGACCTCTAATCTCCCATGGTTGATCAAATCTAACCACTTGACTCAAGTCAATTTAATTTAATGAATCTCTATTCATTTAATTTAAATTGATTTGATGAATCAAATCTAAATTAGACTCATTCAACACTTGAATCAACTTGAGTCTAACTCAATTAGTCTAATTTGGATTACTCTTAATCCAATTTGGTTCATCCCATGAACCTAATCCTCATGGTTCATCATATGAACCTAATCTCCATCTAATTGCTCTTATGTGTGTGACCCTATAGGTTCTTGTAACGTTGGCAATGTCCCTAAACCGATTTAGGAACATAAGCAATGAGCGGTATCTAGCAACACATCATTGCTACCCAAGTTACAAGAATGTTGAGCTCCAACATCACCTTTGTGACTACTAATTGTGACTCTCACAATATGTGACAATGTCCCTCTATCCTTGACATCTAGATTGACCAATTGAGGCATAGACCGTGCCATCCTTGGTACAATCTAAATCTTGATCTCCAAGTAGACTCACTCTAATCAAATGAGCTCAATATCTCATATTGACTCATTTGGGCATGGCCATGCACTTCGTGGTCTCACTCTATCAAGAATATCAATGTCACCCCCGTCATATAGGAGGGATAGATCTCATCTACATCACTCACATTCCTCCGCATAATTTGTTACATACCCAGTAATCGCCTTTATAGTCCACCCATTTACGGGTGACGTTTGACGAAGCCAAAGTATGCAACTCCTTATGTAGGGAACCATGGTGACTTCAGGTCTAAGGACTAATAGTCATACTAATAGCCACATGAGAAAGTATATGACACTCATATAACGATCCATGATACTTTCTCATGGCGGGTCATTCAGTATACATTCTCCAATGCATACCCATGTGTTAACTTGATATCTCATATCCATGACTTGTGAGATCAAGTCATCGTGTTGACCTACATGCTAGTCTCTACGCATTAACATTGTCCCTGAATGTTAATACTCGACTAGGAATGATTAAGAGTAGTGTTCTCTATATCATCTCATTATCGATTCAACCAATCGATTGATATAGATAAGAACCTACTACTCAAGGACATTATTATATTTAGTTATTTGGCACCAATACAAGTAAATATAATAATCATGCCTTTATAAATAGGAATATGATACAATAAAGTCCATACAATAATCATCACATGATTGGCTCTAGGGCTTTCACTAACAGCTTGATCCATTGGGTGGCCAAGATCCAACTCCTCCTCATGGTTCCTATTGTAGCCTATTAAAACCTCATGAAGCCTAGATCCAATGGATGAAAACAAAACTCTAGATCCAACGGTAGAGATTAAATCTCTACAACCGACGGTTGAGATTAAATCTCTAGATCCGACGGTTGAGATTAAATCCCTAGAATCAATGGTGGAGATTAAAACAAGGCTTATCCCTAACTCTATAAAAAGGGGCTTTTGGGTGGGCGGCAAGGAGAATTAGAAAAGAGATAGGATTAGGGTTTGGGAGGCTTAGGGTTTGGAGGCTTGGCCGACCACAAATAAGGAATTTGTTTCCTTTTCTCTTCTTCTTCCTTGGTGGCCGACGCCCTTCTTCTTCTCCCCTCCTTTGGTCAGCATCCAAACATCATCCTTCTCCTCTCCTTGGCCGGTGGAAAAAAGTCTAGGGTCTCTTTTCTTAGAGTTTTGGCCGGCGTTCATCTCCTTGTTCTTCTTCTTGGCCGGCGGCAAGCACCAAGCTTGGAGCTTGGTGGTTTGTTGAAAGAAGGAGAAGTGCTTTGTTTCTTATTCTTCCTCTTGTTCGGAGCGAGCAAGGAAGGAAGATTGGTGATCTAGGAGCTTCGACTTTTGGAAGAACGTTGCCCACACGACGTCCAAAAGGAGGAAGGACATACAATAGAAGATCAAGATGTATAACATTTGTTTATATTCTTTTGTAACATGTCTATGTTTGTTTTTCAATCATATGTATGTTATATATTCTTTTTTTATGGTTAAATATACTTGGACCCCGAATATAAACACAAAAGTCGGTGATCCGTACATCGTCTATTCCGCGGCTAATCATAGAATAGAGGTTGGTTTCTTGAACAACAAGTTTGCTCAAGTGACTACTCTAATCGAATAGCACGACGATGAAATGGGAGCTTGGGTAATCCCTCTTGTCAAGGATAAATTTTTTTATTCGGGGACGTAGAAGGGATCGCCATGAACAAGCGACCGAGTTGAAGTGGGAAGCGAAATTTCCTACCTTCATAATTGAATCGGACCTCGGATATTATGGAGTACTTGCTCTTAATCCCGATAAAATAAAGGGCACATGTACTTAATATTTATTTCTTTGATTTACCAATGGGCGAGATTTATGGGTTAAATCGATAGGCTTGGTAAGTTGGGAAATGATATTATTTACATGGTGTGTCGTTGATTATAGGAGGATACCGTGTCCTATGTATTATGATGATGATGTCCCCTTGAGGAGCTCATAAAGATCATCATGTAAATCCTGCAGGTGGACTTGGTCTAGCATGATGATAAGGTTGAGTGGCACTACTCATGGAGTTAGATGTTGATTAATTATTTGTCAGTAAATTAATTAAATAATGGACATTCGATATCTTAAACACGGGGATACATTTGTACAATTAATATATGGAGCCCATATTTAATTATGGGGGTTGGTGAGGTAGATCAATGATAATCCTCTAGTGGAATGATTATCATTAATGGATCAGATTTTATGTGGGCCAGATCCATTATATGGACAAGATCCAACTCCTCCTCATGGTCCCTATTGTAGCCTATTAAAATCCTCATGAAGCCTAGATTCAATGGACAAGATTAAAAGGAGGCTTGAGTGAAATCTATAAATAGGTTTTAAGGCTTGGGCAGCAAGAACACACAAGAGGAGGGTGCTAGGGTTTTGGAGTTGGCGTTAGACATATGGAGAGCTAGGGTTTGGGCCGGCGGGTAAAAGAGTGCAAGTTAGGGTTTCTCCTCTTTTATCTTTGCCGACGCTAAGGTTCCTTCTCTTCCTTGGGTTTTGGCCAGCGCCACCTCCTCTCCCTTCTCCTAGGGCCGGTAGTTCCTTCTCCATTGGAAAGGGTCGGCGCCTTCTCCTTCTTCCTCTCCTTGGCTGGCGGCAACAACCAAGTTTGGTGACTTGGTGGTCGGTTCTAGAAAGGAGAAGAAGTGTTTGATATTCTTCCCTTTGTTCAGAGCGAGCAAGGATGGGAAGAACGTGATCTAGGAGGCTTAATTTCTTGGTAGATCGTCGCTCACACGACGTCCAAGAAGAGGATAGGACATACGATAGAAGATCAAGAGGTAAACAAGAGGTATAATTCTTGTTTAAGTTTCTTTCTTGTTCTATGCAATTTGTATGTAATTGTATGTGGTTAATTTACTTGGACCCCGAAGATAAACACAAAAATCGGCGATCCGTACATCATCTATTCCGCAGCTAATCGAGGAAAAGAGTTAGGTGGCTTGAACAAAAAGTTTGTTCAAGCGATCACTCTAATCGAATAGCACGATGATAGATCGGTTGCTTGGGTAATCCGTCTTCGTCAAGGATTAATTTTTTTAATCTGGGGACGTAGATAGGATCGCCATGCACAAGAGACCAAGTTGTAGTGGGAAGTAAAGCTTCCACCCTTCAAGTGGTATTAGAGCTACGGTTTTCGGTTTTGTGTGTTTAGGATTCAGTTACTTTTATGCGCTTATCATATATTATGTGTGCCGGATAATAGTAGGATGTGCATAGGCTAACTTTTTAGTTAAAGGCATAAGATCCAACTATTATGACCATATGTGTGTGTATGTGATTGGATGTGTGTAATTGTAATATAATTTGAATCCTCGGGGTTGACGAGGCTAGTATTTAATTTTTGTAATTAAGTACGACATTGTTTAGCTACTCTTTTATTTTAGTTTACTTTCGATCTAAAATTCATGTACACTCCTTTTTGGAGTATAGGATCGACAGATGTAAATTAAAATAATTATTCTCGACTCGGATCTCCAGATGACTTGTACATGGTGTATGGAGGAGCGAACGAGCTGACGACACGACGGGAGACATATTGGAAAACAAAAGCCATAATAGTTGGAAAATATTTTTTTCATATTTATTGCCTCTTGTTTGATATGCATGTTGTGTGCTTGGAAAATTCTTCATTTTAAATTACTAAGTGGGAGAGGGATATTTTTTTTAAATTCCCGCGACCTCCATTACAATTTGACATGTGATGCAAACAAACTTGCGTGTTGGCTCTGAGGGCCTTCCTCTCCTTCGAATGAGTTTGTTTTGCATATCACTAGGTCAAATATGGTTATAGGAAATTATTTAGAAGTGTGTATACTTCCTCATCAGAAGGCACATAATCCGAGGTAATTTCCTTAGTATAGGGTAATGGTGAACACTTAGATGCAAATAAAAGTATCCTCCCCATCGGAGTCACTGCTTTTATTTGTAGGGCCAAAGAGGAACCAACTATTAATTTTATTTGTCAAAAAGTAAGGTTGATAGGATAATAAAATTAATGGGTAAAACCTCCTCTTACAAATGTAGAATTCGTATACATCCACACTATTGTGGCATATGATATTCTCGGTGTTTTGAGGTGTTGGTTGATTTTAAAATTTTATTATTTGAGGAATCAATAAATTTTTGAAATCTAATGTTTTAATCTATGTGATTCTTAGGTTTTTCAAAAATGACTTTCAACCCACTTGCTATGATACTAAAGGAAAATAAAATTACTGGACCTAACTATGTGGATTGGAAAAGGAATCTGGATATAGTCTTGACTACTAAGGAGTACAAGTATGTACTTCTCAAAGAGTGTCCTCCTAAGCCTATGGATGATTATGGGAAAAAGGAGAAAGAGAGTTATAAGAAGTGGATAAAGGCTAATGAGATGGCGTGGTGTTACATTTTGGCTTATATGTCAAATGTATTGCAACATCAACATAATGACATGCCTACTTCTTATGACATGATGCTCAATCTCAAGGAACTTTTTGGACACCAGAATCGGGATGCTAGGCAGGAAGCCATGAGGAACTTGATGACGACCATCATGGTTGAGGGAACACCCGTGAGAGATCATGTTCTCAAGATAATGGCTCATTTGAATGAGCTAGAAGTCTTTGGAGCTGAGATCGATGGGGAAACCCAGGTCGATATCATTCTCCAAACTCTACCTAGGAGTTTTGAGCAGTTTTTCCTAAACTACAACATGAATAAGAGGTTGTATTCATTGGCGGAGCTTCTGACAGAACTCCAGGCGGCAGAGGGGCTTTTTCGTTCGAGTGCTCAGGCTCAGACCATGGTTGCTCAGAAGGTTTCTACTTTTAAGCCGAAAGGCAAGAAGAAGAAGAAACAAGGTGGAGCAAAGGTGGCGGGAGGATCTCAGGGAGGAGTGAAGAAGCCGAAAGGAAAGTGCTTCACTTGCAAGCAGACTGGACATTGGAAGAAGGACTGCCCCAACCGAAAGCAGAACAAAGGTATATCTTTTGATCTAGTCGTTGAAACATGTTTAGCAGTGTTATCTACCGACACCTAGTGTGTAGATATGGGAGCCACTGATCATGTCTACCATACTTTGCAGGGGTTCTAGGAAACCAGATGACTAGTTGAGGGGGAGATTACCGTCTACATGGGCAATGCTACGAAGGTGGCAGCTATTACAGTGGGAGATGTTTATTTATCTTTTGATAGGAATAAAACTTTGGTTCTAAGAAATTGCCTTTATGTACCTTCGTTTAGAAAGAATTTAATTTCATTTTCTAAATTATTTTTGGATGGATATTCTATTTCTTTTAATGACAGAGTTGTTATAAAAATGAATAGGGAGATTATCTGTTCTGGTACATTGGTAGGTAATTTGTACACTCTTGAACCAAAATCTCCGACAATGCAAATAGAAGTAAATAATTCATCTTCTAAATCAAATATGAGAAAAGAACCTTCGAAAATGAACTAAACATATCTTTGGCATCTAAGGTTAGGTCATATTAACCTAAGTAGAATTCAAAGGTTGATTGCTGATGGACATTTGGGTTCATTAGTGGTGGAAGATTTCCCAACCTACGAATATTGCTTGGAAGGTAGGATGACCAATAGGCCTTTTAAGGCCAAGGGGTATAGAGCCAAAGATGTGTTGGAATTGGTTCATTCTGATTTGTGCGGTCCTATGTCTATCCAGGCTAGAGGTGGTTTTGAATATTTCATCTCTTTCATAGACGATTATTCAAGATATGGATACATTTACTTGATGTGTCGTAAGGCTGAATGCTTTGACAGGTTCAAAGAATTCAAGGCTGATGTGGAGAAATGTCAAGGTAAAAGTATCAAGACACTACGATCTGATCGTGGTGGTGAGTACCTATTAGGAGAGTTTAGGAATATCTTATCAAAGGCTGGTATTCAATCCCAATTGTCTGCACTTGGAACACCCCAGCAGAACGGTGTAGCAGAGCGAAGGAATATGACTCTTATGGAGATGGTTAGATCGATGATGAGTTATTTTGAGTTACCAGATTTGTTCTGGGGGTAAGCTCTTGATACAACAGTGTATATTCTGAACTTGGTACCATCTAAATCAATGCCTTCTACTCCCACAGAATTGTGGATTGGGCGAAAGCCTAGTCTGAGACATATTCGGATTTGAAGGAGTCCAGCACATGTGCTGAAGGCATATGCTGGTAAGTTGGAACCTCGTACAGAAATGCGCTTGTTTGTAGGCTATCCTAGAGGAACGAAAGGTGGTTTGTTCTATAGACCTAGAGATTAGAGGGTGATCGTTAGCACGAATGACAGATTTTTAGAGGAAGACTATGTGATGAACCACAAGCCCATGAGCAAGATTGTTCTGGAAGAATTGAGAGGGGAAGTCACTACTTCAGTACCACCGGTACAAGAGAACATACTACAAGTAATTACGTCGCATGTCATAGAGGATTCACACAAGATACCTCATCGTAGTGGGAGGGTTGTTAGATAACCTAATAGATTTATGTTCTTGGGAGAATCTTCTGATTTAGTCCCTGGCGAACATGAACCTGATCCCTGGACATATGACGAGGCAATCAAAGATAAAGATGCGGTATCTTGGCAAAGTGCAATGAATTTTGAGATAGAATCTATGGATTCAAATCAGGTCTAGGAGCTATTAGAACCACCTAATGGTGTAAAAACCATTGGATGCAAGTGGATCTACAAAAGAAAGAGAGGAATAGACGGGAAGGTTGAGACCTTCAAACCAAGGCTTGTTGCGAAAGGGTATACTCAGAAAGAGGGTATCGATTATGAGGAGACCTTTTTGCCAGTAGTCATGCTTAAGTTTATCTAGATTCTCTTATCTATTGCTGCTCATATGGATTATGAGGTGTGGCAGATGGATGTCAAGATAGCTTTCCTTAATGGAAGTCTTGAGGAAAACATCTATATGGAGCAACCAGAGGGATTCATTGCAAAGGGCAAAGAGCATCTTGTGTGCAAGCTTAATCAGTCCATTTATGGATTGAAACAAGCTTCGAGAGCTTGGAACATCCACTTTGATGAGGTAATCCAGTCTTATGGATTTATTCAATGTCCGGATGAGTCTTGTGTATACAAGAGATGTGACAGAAACGTAGTGGTATTTCTTGAACTATACGTAGATGACATTTTGCTAATTGGCAAAAATTTCAAAGTGTTATCAGACGTAAGGGTATAGGTTGTCCAAACAATTTGATATGAAGGACTTGGGAGAAGTGGGACACATCCTTGGGATCAAGGTTATAAGGGATCGCAAGAAAAGGATGTTGTGCTTATCTCAAGCTTCATACGTAGACACTATTTTGGCTAATTTTAGCATGCAGAACTCCAAGAAAGGTTTTCTACTTTTTAGGCATGGAGTACCATTATCTAAATAGATGTGTCCTAGAACATCAAAGGAGATAGAGGAGATGAAGGCAGTTCCTTATGCTTCGGCGGTAGGAAGCCTCATGTATGTTATGTATCAGACCAGATATCTACTTTGCCATGGGCATGGTTAGCAGATATCAGAGTAATCGAGGACAGGGACATTGGATTGCGGTAAAGCATATATTGAAGTACCTGAGAAGGAATAGGGATTATATGCTAGTATACCAAGCAGATCAATTACTCCCTGTGGGTTACACAGATTCTAACTTCCAATCAGATAGGGATAACAGTAAGTTTACCTCGGGTTTTGTGTTTACTTTGGGAGGTGGAGCCATTGTATGGAGAAGTGTCAAGCAAAAATGCATGGCGGACTCCACCATGGAAGTTGAGTATGTGACAGCCTCTGAGGTAGCTAAAGAAGTTGTATGGCTCAACAGCTTCTTGATGGACTTGGATGTGATTTCTGTTTACCCAAAACTGTCACAATTTATTGTTATAATAGTGGTGCATTTGCAAACTCGAAGGAACCACGATCCCATAAGGAATGTAAACACATAGAGCACAAGTACCACCCGATACGAGAGATCGTAAAGTGAAGAGAAGTTGTTGTCGCCAAGATTGCATCAGAGGAAAACCTGGCAGATCCTTTTACTAAGGCCCTTCCAGCGAGAGCTTTTGATAGACATGTGGAGGGAATGAGAATCAGATGTATGACACTTTGATGGCAGCATAGTCTTTTAGTATAAGTTGAAGATTGTTGGGATGTTTACTAAAAGCCTAGTCTTTGTATGGACATATTCATTTTGAAATAAGAATCACATGATCATTGTTTGCATTTTATATTTATTATATGTGTGCATCTTGTCTAATACTTTACATTGTAGATAACATGGTGTATGGTGTCACACAGAAGATCATGTTATCCGTTCCTTGTAGAGTATAATTAGAGGCTCACAACCTGATGGCATGCTCGGAGGCTCGTCGGCTCCCATGTCCCCGGATTAAAATTTTCACTAATGAAAACTAATCCGGATGGGATGAGTTTCCTAAGCTCAACCAATTCGTCGTCGTGCTAACGACTTGAGTGATCGCTTGAACAAACTAGTTGTTAAAGCAACAAAACTCTTCTAGACGGTTAGCCGCGGAAGAGACAACGGACGGATCACCGGTTTTTGTGTTTATCTTCGGGGTCCATGATTATACAAATACATATGGATGTAGACATGTATAATCAACACATACAAATATATTAATAAGAACATGCAAAGATCAATAATAAAACTTGTAAAACTTTTATACCTCTCGATCTTCTATCGTTTGTCCTAACCTCCTTGTAGACTTTGTGTGGGCGAAGATCCTCCACAAGTTGAAGCTTCCTAGATCTTCTTCAATCAAAAGAAAGAAGAACTCTCCTTCCCTTCTTGCTTGAGCCAACCACCAAGCCACAAAATCTTGTTGTCGCCGGCCCCAAGAAAAGAGAGAACAAGATGGCCAACCAAGGAACCAAACAAGGGAACAATCCCTAGCTCCTAGTGCCGTCGGCCAAAAGGAAAATGATGAGAGAAAGACCGGCCAAAGGGGAGCAATAGAAGACCCTACAACCCCTTTGTGCCGCCGGCCCTAGAGGGAGTGAAGAGGAGAAGATGCTTAGGAAGAAAGCTTAGGGTTTCTTATATCTTTGTGCCACCAACCACAAGGGGATAGAGCCGGCCAAGCAAAGAAACCTAAACCCTAATTCTTGATCCTTTTCGTGTCGCCCCCTTAGCCTCCCTTTTTTAGAACTTAGGATAAAGTTGGTTATTGATGAGGTGACCAAAAAATTAGGAACTAATTCCTAATTATTCTTGCCGCCCAAGGTAGCAAGGAATTAGTAAAAAAAAATTTCTACCTCCTCTAATCTTGCCGCCCAAGGTGGCTTAGAAAATAGAATTTTTTTTTTTTACCAATTCTAATCTTGAAATTCTTTTTTAACTAATTCAAATCTTGCCGCCTAAGGTGGCATAGAATTAGAAAATAAAATTTTTTTATCAATCTTTAAACTTGCCGCCCACCTTATCCAACCTCTCCTCTCCCTTTCCTTTCTTTTCCCTCCCCTTTCCTTTCCCTCCCCTTTCTTTTCCTTCTATTCTTATATCTAGGCTTCATGAGGATTATATTAGGCTACGATAGGGACCATGAGGAGGAGTTGGATCTTGGCCACCCGATGGATCGGAACCACACAAACTTGATCCATCAATGATGTTCCATTCCACTAGAGGATCATTATTGAATTACCTCACCAACCCCCATAAATTAATATGGGCTCCATACATTATTTGTACATCCATCTCCCCATGTTTAAGATATCGAATGTCCGTCAATTAATTGATTTACTGACCATCAATCAATTAACATCTAACTCCTCGAGTAGTACCACTCAACCTTATCATCATGTTGACTATGTCAACCTGCAGGGTTTACATGATGAACCTTATGAGCTCCTCAAGGGGACATCATCAACCTAATATATAGGACACGGTTTCCTCCTATAATTAATGGCACACCATGTAAATAATATCATTTCCCAACTTACCGGACATATTGATTTAATTCATTTAAATCTCACCCTTTGGTAAATCAAAGAAATAAATACTAAGTACATGTGCCCGTTATTATATCGGGATTAAGATCATGTACAACATAATATCCGAGGTCCGATTCAATTATGTAGTCAGCAATAAATTGAATCACCTCTATGTCAGTCCTGCTCAATACACCTAAGTGTACTAGTGTAACTCTATGTTCAAGACAAACCAATACCAAGCTACACTACAACCATGCCAATGGTTTGTCCAAAATCATTTTGGTTGTGAGCCTCTACTTATATTCTACAAGGGACTGAACATGATCTTCTATGCCACACCAAGCACCATGTTATCTACAATGTAAAGTATTAGACAATATGCACACATATAATAAATATAAAGTGCAAACAATGATCATGTGATTCTTATTTCAAAATAAAAATGTTCATACAAAAGAGCTAGGCTTTCAGTATACATCCCAACACAACCAAGATGGTTTTGGACAAACCATTGGTATGGTTGTAGTATAATTTGGTATTGATTTATCTTGACCATAGAATTACACTAGTATACTTTGTGTGTATTGAGCAGGACCGATTTAGAGGTGATTCAATTTATTGCTGACTGCATAATTGAATCGGACCTCGGATATTATAGAGTACATGCTCTTAATCCCGATATAATAACGGGCACATGTACTTAATATTTATTTCTTTGATTTACTAATGGGCGAGATTTATGGGTTAAACCGATTGGGCCGGTAAGTTGGGAAATGATATTATTTACATGATGTGTCGTTGATTATAGGAGGAAACCATGTCCTATGTATTAGGATGATGATATCCCCTTGAGGAGCTCATAAGGATCATCATGTAAATCCTGCAGGTGGACTTGGTACAACATGATGATAAGGTTGAGTGGTATTACTTATAGAGTTAGATGTTGATTAATTAATTGTCAGTAAATTAATTAATTAACGGACATTCGATATCTTAAACACGGGGAGATGTTTGTACAATTAATATATGGAGCCCATATTTAATTATGGGGGTTGGTGAGGTAGATCAATGATAATCCTCTAGTGGAATGGATTATCATTAATGGATCAGATTTTATGTGGGCCAGATCCATTAGGTGGCCAAGATCCAACTCCTCCTTATGGTCCCTATTGTAGCCTATTAAAATCTTCATGAAGCCTAGATCCGACGGACACGATTAAAAGGAGGCTTGAGCGAAATCTATAAATAGGTTTCAAGGCTTGGGTGGCAAGAACACAAGAGGAGAGTGCTAGGGTTTTGGAGTTGGCGTGAGACACAAGGAGAGCTAGGGTTTGGGCCAGCAACAATAAGAGTGCAAGTTAGGGTTTATCCTCCTTTCTTTTGGCCAGTGCTAGGGTTCCTTCTCTTCCTTGGGTTTTGGCCGGCGCCACCTCCTCTCCCTTCTCCTAGGGTCGGCAATTCCTTCTCTATTGGAAAGGGTCGACACCTTCTCCTTCTTCCTCTCCTTGGCCGACGACAACAACCAAGTTTGGTGGCTTGGTGGTCGGTTCTAGAAAGGAGAAGAAGTGTTTGATATTCTTCCCTTTGTTCGGAGCGAGCAAGGAAGGGAAGAACGTGATCTAGGAGGCTTCGTTTCTTGGTAGACTATTGCCCACATGACGTCCAAGAAGAGGATAGGAAATATGATAGAAGATCAAGAGCTAAATAAGAGTTATAATTCTTGTTTAAGTTTCTTTCTTGTTCTATGAAATTTGCATGTAATTATATGTGGTTAATTTACTTGGACCCCGAAGATAAACACAAAAACTGGCGATCCGTATATCATCTATTCCGCGGCTAATCGAGGAAAAGAGTTAGGTTGCTTGAACAACAAGTTTGTTCAAGCGACCACTCTAATCGAATAGCACGATGATGGATCGGTTGCTTGGGTAATCCATCTTCGTCAAGGATTAATTTTTTTAATCTGGGGATGTAGATAGGATCGCCATACACAAGCGATCAAGTTGAAGCGGGAAGTGAAGCTTCGACCCTTTAATAGTCAATCCATTGTCAAAACATCAAAATACTACTGGAGTCAAACTCGAGTCTGGTCAATCATAACCTAGGCTGATTGCACCAACAAAGGCTATTCCCATTCTCCCTTTAGGACAATGCCAAGGCTTTGTAACTCGCGTAGAAATTTCTAGAAAAATATTTTCCTCCCAGCAAGACCATGAACCTCCATCATTTTCACACAAAGAGACGGAGAATCATTATTCGAAGTGTGGGAAAGATTTAAGGGACTATTACAATATGTTGGTGTAATCAACCAGGTCATGATTGACCAAACTCGAGTTTGACTCAAGTAGTATTTTGATATTTGTGTTTTGATGTTTGATATTGAGTTGACCATTGTTTGACAATGGGTTGACTATATGGTCGACATGGGGTTGACCATATGATGGAGAAGTCAAAGTGAGACACTTCTTGGCAAGGGAAAGTCCAAGCTTGAGTCTTGGCAATTGGAAAGTCCAACATGGGTTGGCAAGGAAAGTCCAAGGCTATAGTATTGACCATATAAGTTCAAGTGTGTAGTCTGTAGGAACGTTGGTGGCCGGCTAGAGGGGGGTGAATAGCCCTCTTTCATCGTATGAACGGAATTGCTTTTTTACAAATATAATTAGCGCAACGGAAACAAAACTAAACAAGCAATAACGATAAGTAAAAACAAAATCAATGCTAACACACGATATAACGTGGTTTATGACCTCGCCACTAATCCACGGTCCGATTCATCTCCGGTGAATCACTCCGAAACTAATCCACTATTGGTCTCTCCCTTTAGCCCAAGCAAGGTGGAGGTAAACCTTTACAACAATGAGAGCACTCGTTCTTTTACAATAGATATGAAAGAAAACTAGAAGGAGTTTGAGCTTTGTGGGGGCACTTAGATGATCATTTAGAGCATAAGCATTAACCCTCTAAAAGCCCCCACCCTCTCTTTTTATAGAGAGGAAGCAATTCTTCCCGTTGGACACTATCAATAGACTTATGCCTTCATCAGTCGACTGATGTCGACTCCAACGGCTTCTGACTAGGGCAGATTCGCGGGATCCGCGGCCGCTTTCTCCAACAATCAGATGATCAGTCGACTGATAGTATCATCAGTCGAATGATGTCGACTTCTAGTCGAGTGATGACTCGTTTATGTGCCCGTGCACAGTGCGATTAGTCGACTGCTTCCCTTAAGCAGTCGACTGATGTCGACCTGATTCAACAACCACACACAACTTGGAGCAGTCGACTGCCATGACATGGCAGTCGACTGGTGCCGGGTAAACCTCAAACTTAACATCCGTTTGAGCGTCCGACAGTCGGGTAAACCTCAACCCTTGCGGTCGACCCTTCGACACTCAGCCATTTGGCCAAGTTCACCTAATGAGCTACTTACAATTCACTTATTCTCTCATCTCACTTGAAGTCCCTCGTCGAAGCTCTCTTCGTTCACGGTGACGTCCCTCGGCAGCATCAAGCGCACGACTCTGCAATGCTCCTTCGCGTCTCTTGCCCTCAAAGTCTGCTTCCTTGGCTTTTCTTCAAGTCATCTCGTTCGACGGTCCCTCGGATGCATCAAGTGCACGACTCTGCAATGCTCCTTCACCGACTCAAGCACGAGGTTGTGAGTGGTGACACTTGCCTATGCTCCATGTGCGAATTACTAAGTCCTGCAAGACTCCAACGCACATATCAAATCCAATCATCCTAGCTTAAACCCTTTGCTACACACATCAAAACCATATCACATGGGTTTATTGCCCTAACAATCTCACCCTTTTTGATGTGTGGCAATCCGTTTAAGGTAGGTAACCAAATTACAATAACATAAGCAAGGAAAGCATGTAAATAAAAACATGAGTATAACAACTCCCCCTTAAACATGCAACTCCCCTTTAAGACATGCTAAATTTTCCCTTTTAGCATGATTAACTTAAACCTTATCAATTCTCTCCCTTTGACACCATCAAAAACATTATCCAAATGTTATAATCCAAGGTATCAACACTAAGGAGGAAAAAATATCAAAAACCAAACAAAACCTGATAAAATCAGGTTATCAGTTTCATGTATAAGACATCACTGATCGTTCGTACTACCTCAATCGACACACGATTTCGTGTTTTCTAATTTTCGATTTAAATTCAGAAATGCACTAGAAATTCCAAAAAATTTGAAAAATCGTGAAATTTTGAAAACACATTTCTTTTAAAGTTCTTTATCAGCAAAAAATGAGTTTTCATGAAAATTACTTATATTTTCAATGATTTGCCAAAATTTCAAAAGCTTTAAAAACAACTAGTGTTTTGATCAAGTTTGTATAAATTTTAACACCTAGTTTGGCTTTAGATTGTTTCAAAACATGAAAACACAGATTTTAAAGTAAGAAATTCTTTTGAAAACATTTGAAATATCCAACCATGATCTTTGGACAAGATGTCTATGAATTAAACATAAGTCTTCCCCATGATTGGTCTATTATTGCTATTTTGATACTCAAAATGACCATCTAAATGTCATATGCATTAGTGGACCATTTGTATCATCCTATCATCTCACCCATACTATGTTTTCAATCAAAGTTATCCTTATGGTGAATGTGAGATGATCCTAAAGGTATTTATGTACTTAACCTTCAAATGCATACAACTCTACCCATGGTTAAGTATCATTCTAACATACCACATGATCATAAAAACATATATGCATTGATTTTACATTATGATCATGAAACACATGTGTCAATCAATTTGTGATCATGCATTTGGTATAAAATCATGATAATAAGTCAAGTATCACTCAAAACATGATTTAAACTATTTATGGGTGCATTATCATCACCCAACACTATTTCAAAAATTTGTCCCGATCATCCTAAGTCAACCAAATAGTATGATATAAGTAAAGTCCACTATGGTTGACTAACCTAGGGTTTTTCTAACCCTTAAGGATGGATTTAGGAACCCAATACAAATTCTTTTCTATAGGGTTCACTAAATATTCCTTAGGGATCCATTTTCTAGCAATTGTCTTGTTCTTGGCTTGACCCCTAGCAATCAAACATTTAAAGGCCTTTTCATTTGTCTTTCCCTTATATCCTAGGCCTTTCCTATTGAAGCTTTCCCTTTGGCTCCCTATAATCATATTAATGGTGTTGGAGCCTCTTATGAATTTTTCTAGAGCTTTAGTCAAATGGTATACCTTTTCCATTAACACCCTATTTTCTTCAATGCATGCATCATTAACATCAAAGGGCATGTAAAGATTATGTGAGCATGCATCATCATTTATATTTAAATATGCTTTTTCTAGTTTTTCTTCTAAATCCTTAATTTGATCAAGCATGCATTTGTACTTTTTCTTAGCCCTAAATAAATCCCTAGTTAGGCTAGAAATCATGGAAACTATTTTCTTAGGAGTTAGATTAGTTACCATAGTTTCCATGTCTTCTTCTTCGGATTCGGATGAGGATGGTGATGAGCCTCCCCCTTCACTAGAGCTCTCCTCACTTGTGCTTGATCTTTCTTGTTTGGAGGAGGAGGTGTCTAGATCATCAAATGCCATCAATGCAAGGTTTGTGACAAAAGCGTTTTCTTCTTCCGATGATGATGATGAAGAAGGATCATCCTATGTTCTTGCTTTTAGTGCTTTGGCCTTCCCCTTTTCTTTGGCCTTCTTCTCTTCTTCATTCTTCTTGCTCCCCTTCTTCTTTTCTTCTTTTCTCCTCCTTTCTTCTTTGCTCTTGTTCAAGAGCGGACAATCATCTCTTATATGTCCCTCTTGTTGGCAATTATAGCATATTATCTTCCTCTTGTGCCTTTTCCTATCATAAGATTTGTTAAATTTTAAATTTTTTAAGGCACGCCTTACCTTCCTTACCATATAAGCATCTTCATTGCTATTCATGGAAGATGATGAGGATGCTTCATCGGAGGAGGAGGGTGTCTCTATCTTCTTCTTCTTCCCCTTGTTGGCTACTAAGGCTACTCCTCTTGATGGCTTGATACTTGATTCTTCACTTATTCCTTCAAGCCTTGTTTCATGGAGATCTTTGGTTGATAAGAACTCCTCCAAGGTGATAACTTCTAAATTTTTGGAGATGTAGAAGGAGTCCACTATTGAGCTCCACTTCGAGGACCGGGGAAAGACATCTATAGCCTTCATTATCATGTCCCGGTTGGAGAGCTTCTCCCCTACACTTGTTAGACCAATCAAAATTTCTTTAAACCTAGAGTGTAGAGAGGTTACCTTTTCTCCCTTTCCAAGTTTGATATTTGTTAGTTGGGAGTGAAGAAGGCTCTCCTTGCAAGATTGGCCTCGAAAGTGCCTTCATGGAGTTCTATGAGTTTCTCCCACATTTCCTTGGCACTTGCACATTCCCCTATTCGATTGATCTCTTGTTGGGGGAGCACATTGTACAAGTGATACTTGGCCTTCGAATTCGCCAAGTACTCCTCTCTTTGTCTCTTGGTCCATCTTGTCTTCTCTATTTGCTCCCCATCTTCATCCCTAGGTATCTCGAAACCATTTTTCATTATTAATAGAATTTCAAAGTCGGTTTAAAAGAATACCTCCATGCATTTCTTCCACCATGCAAATTCTCCAAACTTCGATGGGTGAATGTTAGAGCTGGTCATCCTTGATGCAGTGCTTGTTGTGGCGGTTAGTCCTTGACAAGCTTCCTTGGCTCTGATACCACTTGTAGGAACGTTGGTGGCCGGCTAGAGGGGGGTGAATAACCCTCTTTCGTCGTATGAACGGAATTGCTTGTCTACAAATATAATTAGCACAATAGAAACAAAACTAAACAAGCAATAACGATAAGTAAAAACAAAATCAATGCTAACACATGATATAACGTGGTTCACGACTTCGCCGCTAATCCACGGTCCGATTCATCTATGGTGAATCACTCTGAAACCAATCCACTATTGGTCTCTCCCTTTAGCCCAAGCAAGGTGAAGGTAAACCTTTACAACAATGAGAGCACTTCTTCTTTTACAATAGATATGAAAGAAAACTAGAAGGAGTTTGAGCTTTGTGGGGCACTTAGATGATCACTTAGAGCATAAGCATTAACCGTCTAAAAGCCCCTACCCTCTCTTTTTATAGAGAGGAAGCAATTCTTCTCGTTGGACACTATCAGTCAACTGATGTCTTCATCAGTCGACTGATGTCGATTCCAACAGCTTCTGACTAGGCCAGATTCGCGGGATCTGTGGCTGCTTTCTCCAACAGTCGGATGATCAGTCGACTGATGTCGACTTCTAGTTGAGTCATGACTCGCCACGCGCAGTGCAGCGCAATCACCAATCGCTTCTTAAGCGATGACCGATATCGACTGATTCAAACCACACCCGACGATTGCCGATCGACTTGGAGTAGTCGACTGCCATGACATGGCAGTCGACTAGTGCTGGGTAAACCTCAAACTTAACATCCGTTTGAGCATCTGACGGTCGGATAAACCTCAACCCTTGCAGTCGAGCCTTCGATACTCAGCCATTCGGCCAAGTTCACCTAATGAGCTACTTACAATTCACTCATTCTCTCATCTCACTTGAAGTCCCTCGTCGAAGCTCTCTTTGTTCACGATCACGTCCCTCGGCAGCATCAAGCGCACGACTCTACAATGCTCCTTCGCGTCTCTTGCCCTCGAAGTCTGCTTCCTTGGCTTCGCTTCAAGTCATCTCGTCTGGCGGTCCCTCGGATGAATCAAGCGCACGACTCTGCAATACTCCTTCACCGACTCAAGCACGAGGTTGTGAGTGGTGAAACTTGCCTAAGCTCCATGTGCGAATTACTAAGTTCTGCAAGACTCCAACGCACATATCAAATCCAATCATCTTAACTTAAACCCTTTACCACACACATCAAAACCATATCACATGGGTGGATTGCCCTAACATAGTCTTGGCGGTGAATGTCCAAGTCATTGGTACTTTGCAATTGGGAATTCCAAGGGTTGATATTGGCAGCGTAAAGTCCAAGAGTGGAGTCTTAGCAGCATAAGTCCAATGTTTGGTGGCGTAAAGTCCAAGCGTGTGTGTTGGTAGCATAAGCCTAAATGTGCCTTGGTGGTGTAGACCAGCTTAGCATGACAATAGCCGATGGAAGCACCTGAAGGCTAGCATATGGATGAACAAGTCATGGATGACTTGGAGGGATATGATAGGTGTGAGGCTGATGGAGGTAGCTAGAAGGCTTAGGTCTAGGCTAAGGGTGGTCTAGCAAGTATGAGGGCATCATACTTGGGTTAACCCTCATGGTTGAGGTATAACAGTCGATTGGGGTTATGGACCAGTTGACTGGTCAAGTGTTTGTCACTTGGTAGCCGAGTCGACATTGAGCAACCATGGCGTCGATCACGATTAAAATAGATGAGTTTTAGTTAAATCCCATAGAGCAAAAGCGACGCTTTACTCATATCTAGCATCTCCAATGTCTTAATCATAATATTAGAACACCAATTTAGATTATTTAGTGGTTTTCTTAATACAAGAGCCTAAGTGCATTTTTTACAGGCAACCGCTTGGAACCTTGATCGACTACGTGAATGATAGTCGTGCGAGTATGTACTCTAGTGGCTTAGATACCCAGCGTGGATAATCTGTTGTGAGAGCGGTGACACTTGTGGCGATCAATTGCCAATTCAGCCTTGTGCGAGAATCAACCCGGGAGGATTTCGGTCATGGTTTCTTGGGAGGTTGTTGAGATAATTTTAAGGTGAAGTACAGGTGTATTTTAGGGTCTTTTAACTCATCCAAGCAACTAACAAGCAAAGCATCCAAAGCCCTAGTTTGTAAAGTGATCTTTACATTTTGGTTGTATTTCTTTATATTTTCTTGTATATTTTGTATTACTATTGTAATCACTTGTAAGAGGTTTCTCCACCTCCAGTGTGTCACCGAGAAGAAGCATTATTGATTAGTGGTGGTGTGTGCATCACTAGAGCTCATTTGAGCTCAACTCGTAGAGTAGGAACCCTAAGGTTCTGAAACACGTTATATCGCTTGTGTATTGTTGTGCTTGTATTTTGTTTATACTTTCCTATTATTTCCGCTGTGTGATGTGAGCAAAACATATAGAGTTTTAGGAGTAGTTTTTGCTCACATCTTGTTAAATTTCATGTTAGTTTCATGCATATGTTACTCTATTTTGCACGCATTTCCTATTTTCTGGTTCGAAAGTCTTCTCATTGGACTTTTGTGTGCATGTTAGCATTCGGGTTAAAAAGATGCACTTTCGGAGCAAAAGAAGGACATTTTATAACTAGACACAGAGTGGGACATGGTAAGGGCGTGTGGATTTACACGGCCGTGCCCAATTGGTGAGATAAACATCCCAGAGTCACACACGGCCTGGCCATGTGGAAACACACGGCCGTGTGGTAGCCCGCTAGATTTGTGCGACTAGGGATTTTTTCGGATTTTGCAGCGGTCCGAGGCGATGTCTATATAAGGATGGCTCCGCCCAAATCCTAGGGAGGAGGCACGATGGCTAGGATGGCACGCCGAAACCCTAAAAAGCTTCGGTAACTCGCAATGGGGAGAAGGAACATCATCGGAGGTCCACGCCTTGCACTTCAACGCCGGAGAGAAGACCACGAAAGCATTGTAATTCTTTGTTCCTGCATTTTATTCCTTATGTATTCCAACATAGACATGCTTTGTGATTCTTCCTTCATATACATGGAGTAGTACTTTCGATTCTAGGATTAGGGAGTAGCTTGTGTGCACATTACAATGTTGGTTCATGTTAAATTCTGCCTTTGAGTTTGATTTGACAATTGATAGTTGTTTTTACTATATCTATGCGTGTTTGGTTTTTTATCTGATGTGCTTAGGCGATACGAGGGGTGACAACCCTTATATCTAAGATTTAGGAGATTTTATACAAGGAACCTGGGGGTAAACCTGATCTCCTATAACTATTGATAGAAGGGTGCGGTGGAATCGGAAACAGTTCATCATAGGGTTTGATTTGGCATCCTCGTATCATCTATCCCATCCTTTTAGGCAGAGATAGCTCCCAGTAGATGTGGCGGCTCTACGGGAGAGTGTATGATGTCCCTTCGACAAAACCATAGCTAAACGTCTAGATAACGCCAATTGACAACATTGTTTTGTCATGCACAAGTGAAACTGAAGTCCTAGAATCACCTTTTAAGTCCTCGGCATACTCCCTTCCTCCTCCTTGTGACATCGTATAGAGTAAAGTCCACTGACAGCCGTCACCAATCAAAATCTCTTAGAATTACGTCCGAACAATTACAACGACTAAATATATTAGTATTCAAATCCCAGTCCCTGTGGGATCGATAATCTTTATTACTTGACGACACCCATGCACTTGGGGGCGTTGAGCGCGAGCGCGCACTTTGAGTCTTCGACGATCTTCGTCGCGAGATTTGAGGTCGCGTTCGTGCGCATCAAGTTTTTGGTGCCATTACTGGGGACTGGTCGATTCGATATCGAACCAAACAGTGGAAAATTCGATCGGACCTAGGATAGATTTACTTTTCTTTTTTTGCTTTATTTTATTGTATTCTAGTTTTATTTTTTCAGTTGCTCTTTCTTTATTTATAATTTCCTGCATATAACGATGCATGCTTTTACTCATGATTATAGTCAATTTAATGCTGAAAGTTTTGGTAACATTTATTGTGAGCATTGTGGTGAAACATGGCATATCATAAATGGTTGTTCTGATATATTTGAACCTTCACAATTTGAACGAGAAGATGTCAGCTATAATTACAACCAGTGGCCATAAGATGATTTCTATTCATATAGTTATGACCCTGGGTACTTAAACCCTTAATATTGTTCGCCTAAATCCCGACTTGAGCAAATGATGGAAGATTTCATTTGAACAGAACAAGTGACGAACACTGAATTCCAACGGCGGAATTCACAGACAGAGACTCAATATTGTTTCCAAAATGAGAACGAGAGCTATGAGTCACCATCCAAATTTTATCTAGAACCAAGTCCCCACTTAGAAGTCCTGCTAGATAATTATACTAGAGAATGCGAGGAGCATAGCCAAAAATTTGCGGAGATTATGGAACGAGATCTAGCAAGAAAAGAAACCAAACGACTAGAAGGTGACTTTGATGACTGGATCACACCTAATAGGGTGGAGACTCACTTTGAGCGAATGGATGAGGATGACGTAGATGACATTGGAAGTGAAGAAGGATAATCCATTCAATCATCACTTGGAGAAGAACTTGAGGATTATATAATGGACACTTTAATCGAGGAGTGCATTGCTTCAATGAAAATACCTCCTAACCTCAAGGATCTAGAAGAACCTATCTTAATCCTCACTGAAATTTTAGTTACTAATAATGAACCCCTTTTAATGATTGATAATGATAAAATTTTATTTGACATAATAGCATCTACTAATCAATCTTTTGGTGAGATTATTTGTGGTGAGTTACATTATTTACAGCATATGGATGAAATAGAATATCATAATCAAACTCTTGATGATTCTTTAAAGATAAGCATGCTCACTCTCGAACCAAGGAAGGCAGCCAATAAATATCTTGCCCCTCCACGAGCAAGATTTAAGAGATTTGGTGATAAGGGACCACAAGGGAGGAGGCATAAGGTGAGCAAATATCTTGCTCCACCACGAGAAAGATTCAAATGCCTCAAATGAAACGTAGGAATAAGGTCGAGCTAAAAGACCTTAAACAAAGCGCTTCTTGGAAGGCAACCCAAGTTTAGTCTTTAGATTTTCCTTTGATTATATTACATGCATTTAGTTAATTCGAACTTTTATTTACAGTATTTAGAATTTGTAGGTAAGGAAAGAACTTGCTAGGTAAAAACAAAAGTCATTTTAAGTTTATGCGGTGAAGTGAGTGAGAGAAATCAGACCATTGTGCACCACGAGAAAAGAAACAAAGGGCGCACGGGCAGGCCGTGTATTTTCACACGTTGCACACGGTCAGGCCATGTGTTTTCACACGGCTATGCTCTGACTTCCAGAGGCGCAGATGGTCAGGCCGTGTGATTTCACACGGTCGTGTTGCGCCCCCTAGTCCACGTGAAAAGCCTACACCTGCACCGTTTTCTTTTTCTACTTTTGAGAAGGATGCAGGTACTTCTGCCTATGATTTTTTGGAGTTCCAATCATGCCTTGATGACATATACGCCAAGCAGTGTTGGGGATCGATTGGCCGGCTAGAGGGGGTGAATAGCCCTCGTTCGTTGGATGTCATAATTCGCTCATCTACACGAGATTAGCGCAAGCGGAATATGCAAATAAAGACAAGCAAATAGAAATTACAAGAAAGCAAACGCTAACAAGAAGATGCAACGTGGTTCATGGCTACGCCGCTAATCCACGGTCCGATTCGTCCAAGGTGAATAACTCCTCCAAAACCAATCCAATATTGGTCTCTCCTTTGCACCAAGCTAGGTGGAGGTAACCTTTACAACCAAGATCACTCTTCTACAATGGAATGAAGATTAAAGCAAGTAGAGGAGTGGAAAAACATTTAGGGCACTTTGGGAGTAGTTGGGCGTTCAAGCATTAACCTCCCAAAGCCCCATCCCCTTCCTTTTTATAGAGGAAGAGGGTTTCTTCCCGTTGACACAGGATCAGTCGACTGATGCCCTCGATTAGTCGACTGATCCCGTAACCGTTGTCCAATAATGGCCGCTTTCCACATTGGATTCCATCCAACGGTATTGGCATCAGTCGACTGATCCTACCATCAGTCGACTGATACTCGATCAGTCGAGTGCTCAATGGAGTCGACTCCATTATGTGCCAAGACAGTCATCGATCATCGCCTTCCTGCGCGATCATTCCGACATCGATCATTGCTAGTCCATGGCAATGATCGCTAAGCACTAAACTGGTATTATACCAGTCAATTGACCCATCGACTCAGAGCAGTCGACTTCCATGACATGGCAGTCGACTGGTGTCGAGAAAACTCATCCGACACTTGGCCAAATGGCCAAGTTTCACCTAAGAGCTACCCCTTCCCGGGTTACAATCGCTCACTCTCATCCCTCGGAGTCCCTTGCCTTCGAAGTTCTCTTCGTTCGCGGCCACGTCCCTCAGCAGCATCAGGTGCACGACTCTGTAATGCTCCTTCACGTCTCTTGCCTCAAAGTCTACTTCCTCCGGCTTCACTCCAAGCTTCTCGTCCGGCGGTCCCTCGGATGCTCCAAGCGCACGACTTCCGTAAAGCTATCCTTCACCGACTCAAGGCACGAGTCATGAGATGTGAAACTCGCCACGGCTCCATGTGCGAATTACTAAGTCCTGCACGACTTCAACGCACATATCAAATCAACATATCAAACTAACTTAAACCCTTTGCCACACCATCAAAACCATATTACGACAAGAGATTGCCCTAATAATCTCCCCCTTTTTGATGTGTGGCAATCCGTTTAAGTTAGGTAGAAACATTTGATATAAATTTTAAAGGAAAGAATGCATGTAAACATAAACATGATATAGCAACATGCAACTCCCCCTTAATCCATGAAACTCCCCCTTAATTTCTCCCCCTATCATAATTAACTTAAACATAATCATTTCTCCCCCTTTGATACCATCAAAAAGATTATCACTAAGTTAAAAGCACATGGCATCAAGTCTAATAGAAAGAAAATACCACAAGTTGATCTAAAATCGGAATTCAGCCTTTACTAGTCTGATATTCAGGTCATCAGTCGACTGGTTCAGACTACTAATGATCGCACTGTTTCGGATTTCGATTTCGATTGGTAAATTTGTAAATGCATTAAAAATTCCAGAAAATTTGAAAAATCATGAAATTTGGGGAACACATTTCTTTTAAGTATATCTATCAGTGAAAAATATGTTTTCATGAAAAATCATTATATTTCCATGTATTTGCCAAAAATCCAAAAGCTTTAAAAACTACTAGGTTTTTGATCATAAGAGTATCCATTTTAACACCTAGTCTTGCATCCAATTGTTTCAAAACATGAATACATGTATTTTAAAGTAAGAAATTATTTTGAAAACATATGAAATATCCAACCATGATCTTTGGGCAATATGTCTATGAATCAAACATAAGCCTTCCCCATGATTGGTCTATTATTGCTATTTTGATACTTTAAATGACCATCTAAATGCCATAGGCATTAGTGGACATTTGTATCATCCTAACATCTCACTCATGCTAAGTTTGCAATCAAGTTAGCCTATAGTGAGTGTGAGATGCATCCTAGGGGGTATTTGTATATACTTAACCCTTGTATTCATGCAATTCTATCATGGTTAAGTATCAACCAAACAACCTACATGATCATAATGACATATATGAATTAATTTCACATTATGATCATGAAATACATGTAATCATTAAATAATAATCATGCATTAGGTATTATATGATGATAATAAATAAAGTATCACCTAAAGCATGATTCAACCCTACTTCTCATGATTACGTGCCAAATATTAAAATCATAAATCATGATTTCAAACATACATAGCAATTACATTAATCATCATGATTTAAGCATTATTATCTATTTATGGGCATGTTATCATCACCCAACACTATTCTAAAATTGTTGTCCCGCCATCCTAAGTCAACCAAAATATGATATTGGTCAATTGCATATGGTTGACTACCCTAGGGTTATCCTAACCCTTAAGGATGGATTTTGGAACCCAAAATAAGTTCTTTCCTATTGGGTTCACAAGATACTCCTTAGGGATCCATTTTCTATCAATTATTTTCTTTTTATCTTGTCCCCTAGCTATTAGACATTTATAGGCCTTTTCATTTTTCTTTTCTTTGTATCCTAGGCCCTTTTTGTTGAAGCTAGCTCTTTGGCTCCCAATAATCATATATAATGTGTTGGAGCCAAATGTGAATTTTTCTAGGGCTTTGGTTAAATAGTCTACCTTTTCCCTTAGGGCCCTATTTTCATTTATACATGCATCACTAACATCTAATGGGACATAAAGATCATGTGAGCATGCATCATTTAAGCTAGAAGAAATATTATCATTTAAGCATGCATTTTCTAGCTTATTTTCCAATGCCTTAATTTAATCTAGCATGCTCTTATTTTTCTTTTTCATTCCAAATAAGTCCTTATTTAAACTAGAAATTATGGAAATAATTTTCTTAGGAGAGGCATTCGTTACCATAGTTTCCATGTCCTCTTCTTCTTCTTCGGATGAGGAGGATGTAGAAGCTCCCTCTTCATTTGAGCTCTCCCCACTCGAGCTTGATTCTTCATTTTCGGTGGAGGAGGAGCAATCCGAGTCATGAAGATCCATTAGTGCTAGGTTGGAATAGACATGCTCTTCTTCTTCGGATGAGGATGAGGAAGCAAGGTCATCCCATGTCTTTGCTTTGAGTGCCATGGCCTTCCCTTTTCCTTTTGCCTTCTTTTCTTCTTCCTTTCTCTTGCTCCCCTTCTTCTTCCTCTTTTCTTCTTTCTTTTTCTTCTCTTCCTTGCTCTTGTTTAGGAGAGGACAATTATCCCTTATGTGTCCCTCTCCTTGGCAATTGTAGCATATGGCCTTCCCCCTTGGTCTTCTATTCCTATCATTAGATTTATTAAAATGAAAACCCTTTAAAGCACGTCTTACCCTCCTTACCATATATGCTTCTTCGGTGCTATCCATGGAGGAGGATGAGGATACTTCATCATCGGAGGAGGAGGGGATTTCCATCTTCTTCTTCCCCTTGTTCGCTATCAAAGCTACTCTTGAGGGTTGAATTCTAGGCTCTTCTTGTATTCCTTCAAGCCTAGTTTCGTGGAGCTCCATTGTTGAGAAAAATTCCTCCAAGGTACTTACTTCCATGTTCTTGGAGATGTAAAACGAATCCACCATGGAGCTCCATATTGAAGACCGGGGAAAGGCGTCTATGGCCTTCATTACCATATCCCGGTTGGAGAGCTTTTCTCCTACACTTGTTAGCCCAATTAATATTTCTTTAAATCTAGAATGTAGGGAAGTTACCTTTTCTCCCTTTTCTAATTTGATGTTTGAGAGTTGGGAGCGGAGGAGGTCTCTCCTAGCTAGCTTGGCCTCGGATGTGCCTTCATGGAGTTCTACAAGCTTTTCCCACATCTCTTTGGCGCTAGCACATTCTCCGATCCGGTTGATCTCTTGTTGAGGGAGCACATTGAGAAGATGATGTTTTGCATTTGAGTTTGCAAGGTGCTCCTCTCTTTTCTTCTTAGTCCAACGTGGTTTTTCAATTGGTTCACCCCTTTCATCCCTAGGCAACTCGAAACCATTTTCCATTATAAGCATAATATCAAAATCGGTCTCGAAGAATACCTCCATTCTTTTTTTCCACCAAGAGAATTCACCGTCGAACTTCGGTGGGTGGATATTTGAGCCGGCCATTTTTGATGTAGAGCATGTTGCGGCGGTTAGTCCGGTGACAAGCTAACCTGGCTCTGATACCACTTGTTGGGGATCGATTGGCCGGCTAGAGGGGGGTGAATAGCCCTCGTTCGTTGGATGTCGTAATTCGCTCGTCTACACGAGATTAGTGCAAGCGGAATATGCAAATAAAGACAAGCAAATAGAAATTACAAGAAAGCAAATGCTAACAAGAAGATGTAACGTGGTTCACGGCTATGCCGCTAATCCACGGTCCGATTCGTCCAAGGTGAATCACTCCTCCAAAACCAATCCAATATTGGTCTCTCCTTTGCACCAAGCTAGGTGGAGGTAACCTTTACAACCAAGATCACTCTTCTACAATGGAATGAAGATTAAAGCAAGTAGAGGAGTGGAAAAATGTTTAGGGCACTTTGGGAGTAGTTGGGCATTCAAGCATTAACCTCCCAAAGCCTCATCCCCTTCCTTTTTATAGAGGAAGAGGGTTTCTTCCCATTGACACAGGATCAGTCGACTGATGCCCTCGATCAGTCGACTGATCCCGTAGTCGTTGCCCAATAACGATCGCTTTCCACGTTGGATTCCATCCAACGGTATTGGCATCAGTCGACTGATACTCAATCAGTCGAGTGCTCAATGGAGTCGACTCCATTCTGTGCCCATGCACAGTGCCATCAGTGGACTGCCATTCTCTAGCAGTCGACTGCTATCGACATCAGTCGACTGCCAGTCCATGGTAGTCGACTACCAAGCACTAAACTTGTATTATACCAATCGATTGACCCATTGATTCAGAGCAGTCGACTGCCATGACATGGCAGTCGACTGGTGTCGGGAAAACTCATCCGACACTTGGCCAAATGGCCAAGTTTCACCTAAGAGCTACCCCTTCCCGGGTTACAATCGTTCACTCTCATCCCTCGGAGTCCCTCGCCTTTGAAGTTCTCTTCGTTCGCGGCCACGTCCCTCTGCAGCATCAGGCGCACGACTCTGCAATGCTCCTTCGCGTCTCTTGCCTCGAAGTCTACTTCCTCCGGCTTCACTCCAAGCTTCTCGTCTGGCGATCCCTCGGATGCTCCAAGCGCACGGCATCCGTAAAGCTATCCTTCACCGACTCAAGGCATGAGTCATGAGATGTGAAACTCGCCACGGCTCCATGTGCGAATTACTAAGTCCTGCACGACTTCAACGCACATATCAAATCAACATATCAAACTAACTTAAACCCTTTGCCTCACCATCAAAACCATATTACGGCAAGAGATTGCCCTAACAAGCAGTATATGCAGGGGCAGCGATGGGATGATCATAGCTCCTATATGCAGGCGGAGTTTACAGGCTTACGGGAGAACTTCCAGTGGGCCGAGCACTTCTATGATGATGCCCTTATTTACTTTCAGGAGGAGGATGCCCGACGCCAGGAGGAGGCCACCTACCGCAAGGAGATGCGACAACATATGCATACCCAACAGACATAGTGGGCCCTGGAGGAGGAGCACAGAGCAGTTGCTACATCCACTAGCTCTCAGATCGACTACATGTACATGTGACAGCAGTGGCTTAGCACCAGGTTTTCCCAGGAGCCTGACATGCCGAGACTACCAAACTTCCTGCCTCGACCATAATATTAGAGGTATTGTTTCGTATAAGTCTGGGGGGGCCCAAATTTTATTTTTTTTCTAGCAGTAGTTTCTTTCTTGGTGTTTGCATTATTGTTAGCATTCATTTGTTCATGCATAGGTTGTTGAGTTTCTTTCAGTACTTAGTTTTTGTTATCTGTAAAGCTGCCTCAGTAGTATTTTTGTTAAAGTTACTTACAAGAGTTATTCCCATAGGTAGCTTAACTTCATTTATCTCATAGTATTTTATTTTATTTGTTCTAATGAATGTTCTAGACTTACACTAGTTAGTTTTTATTTTTACACCTACACATGTCGAACACTCTGAAAGGGAGAATCTAGTACATACCTAGTTATGATTCATCTTAGTAGTCTAGTACTTTGGAATCCATAGGTGACTCTAGGTTTACAATTTTAGTTACTGGAGATGCTCGAATTGTGTAAGCCCATTCGAAAAAATCAAAATCCCAGTGAGCCAAAAAAAAAAAAAAGAAAAGAAAAGAGAAAAGAGAGAGAGAGAGAAAAAAAATGAAAAAGAAAACAAAGAAAAAAAGGAGAGAATATTATGAGGGATAAAAAAACAGTTGTCATGGGTGGAAATGGCTAGGTGCCCCTTTGAGACCGAGTTAGGTTACTGGGGCCTACCATTTTCTCTCAATGTCGAACATGCCTTTGAGACTTTATGCTAGATCTAGAGAACGACCCTCACTTTGGGCAGGTAAGTGCCAAAGAGCCAAAAATCTTAGGAAAGCTATGGGATGACGACTTAACTCACCATGGAACGAGTAGCCCCTAAGAATGATTCGCCTAGCAGGAGCACGAGGAGCTAACTTAGTGAATTTCTAGAACATATTTATTTTGCTTTGATTGCAAATACCACTTGATAAATTTAGTTAACATGCTAATTATGGAACAATATCTTTTTAAAATATCATGGCACTGAGGTTTGCTTGAGGACAAGCAAAGATTTAAGTCTAGGGGAAGTGATGTGAGCAAAACATATAGGATTTTAGGAGTAGTTTTTACTCACATCTTGTTACATTTCATGTTAGTTTCATGCATATGTTACACTATTTTGAATGCATTTCCTATTTTCTGGTTCGGAGGTCTGCTCGTTGGACTTTTGTGTGCAGATTAGCATTTCGAGTTAAAAAGATGCGCTTTCTGAGCAAAAGAAGGACATTTCGCAGTTAGACGCAGAGTGGGACACGACTAGGGCATGTGGATTCACACGGTCGTGCCCAATGGGCGAGATCAGCACCCCAGGGCCGCACACGACCTGGCCGTGTGGAAACACACGACCATGTGGTGGCCCACCAGATTTACACGACTAGGGCTTTTTTTGGATTTTGCAGCGGTCCGAGGCGATGTCTATATAAGGATGGCTCTGCCCAAACCCTAGGGAGGAGGCATGATGGCTAGGACAGCACGCCGAAGCCCTAAAAAGCTTCGGTAACTCGTAATGGGGAGGAGGAACGTCACCGAATGTCCACACCTTGCACTTCAATGCCGAAGAGAAGACCATGAAGGCATTGTAATTCTTTGTTCCTATGTTTTATTCCTTATGTATTCAAACATAGACATGCTTTGTGATTCTTTCTTCATATACATGGAGTAGTACTTTTGATTTTAGGATTAGGGAGTAGCTTGTGTGCACATTACAATGTTGGTTCATATTAAATTCTGTCTTTGAATTTGATTTGACAATTGATAGTTGTTTTTACTATATCTATGCGTGTTTGGTTTTCTATCTATTGTGCTTAGGCGATACGAGGGGTGACAACCCTCCTATCTAAGATTTAGGAGATTTTATACAAGGAACCTAGGGGTAAACCTGATCTCCTATAACTGTGGGTAGAAGGGTGAGGTGGAATCAGAAACGGTTCATCGTAGGGATTGATTTGGCATCCTCGTACCGTGTATCCCGTCCTTTTAGGCGGAGATAGCTCCCGGTAGATGTGGCGGCCGTACGGGAGAGTGTATGATGTTCCTTCCACAAAATCATAGCTAAACGTCTAGACAACGCCAATTGACAACATTGTTTTGTGATGCACAAGCAAAATCAAAGTCCAAGAATCACCTTTGAAGACCTCGGAACACTCCCTTTCTCCTCTGTGTGACACCGTATAGAGTAAAGTCCACCGACAACCCTTACAAATCGAAACCTTTTAGAGTTACGTCCGAACAATTACAACCACTGAATATATTAGTATTTAAATTCCAGTCCTTGTGGGATTGATAATCTTTATTACTTGACGACATCCGTGCACTTGCGGGCATTGAGCGTGAGCGTTCACTTTGAGTCTTCGACGGTCTCTGTCGCGAGATTTGAGGTCGCGTACGTGCGCATCACTGCGTACTAATCAAATTGTAGCAAGCACGCAATCGAACTTCATCTATGTCAACGAAATGTGCCATTCACCCCCCCTTTAGCGTTCATCGAATTTCCTATAATTGGTATCAGAGTTATGGTCCATGTCAAGCCATGAACCTCAAATGAAGGAAGTAGAGCTCCCATGTTCGGATCAAGAGAACCAAACACCAGGCAGGAAGTCTAGTTGGGTTTGGAGGACCGAACAACTGGCAGGAAGTCAAGTTGGGCTAGAAGAGTTGGACAAGGCATGAAGTCCAGTTGGGTCAGGAGGACCAAACAGTTGGAAGGAAGTTGATGTGAGAAAAATATATAGGGTTTTAGGAGTAGTTTTCTCTCACATATCGCTGCAATTTATACTTGTTTCATGCATGTCATACTTTGTTTTGCATGCATTTTCTATTTTCTAGTTCGGAGATATGCTCTTTGTGCTTTTGTGTGCAGGGGAGCAATTTACGGTAAAAATGGTGCACTTTCGGAGCAAAAGAAAGGCATTTGGCAGCTAGACATAGAAGGGGACATGGCCACGGCGTGTGGCTACACACGGCTATGTCCGAGGCTCGAGATCAGCCACCATAGCATCACACACGGTCTGACCATGTGGAAACACATGGCTGTGTGGCGGCAAGTCATTTTGACGTGACTAGGGTTTTTTTTCTGAATTATTTGGAAAACCACCTCATGTCCATATAAAGAAAGCTACGATCAAACATTAAGGAGAGGACGATGGCCGAGATGGCACACCGACGCCCTAAAAAGCATCGGGAACTTGCAACGGGGAGGAAGGAAGTCGCTCGAGGATCATGTTCTGCACTTCAACGCCAGAGAGAAGAGCCATAGTGCATTGTAATTCACGTTCCTTGCATAATTTACATTGTTTCTATGAATTTGATTATGCTTTGTGTTTCTCTTCTCGTATTCATGGAGTAGATTCTCCGATTCTAGGATTAGGGAGTAGTTTGTGTGCATAGAACTTGCTATTTCAAATATATTTGTGTTCTTGAATTCATATTTGTAATTGATGTTTGTTTAGATCGATAGTTATTCGTTTTGGCTTTCTATCTACTGTGAGTAGCCGATATGAGGGGTGACATCCCTTGTATCAAAGATTTAGGAGAACGAAGGAGGAGCCTAAGGGTTAACCTCTCTCCGATAACCGCGGATAGAAGGGTGTGATAGAGTCAGGAATGAGATACATTCCAATTCGTCACAAGGATTGATTCGACATCCTCGTACCGCCTACCCCGTCCTAAAGCCAGGGGTCGACTTGGTATGGCAAAGGTAGTTCCCGATAGATACGAAGGCTCATCAGGGAAGTGTATGATGTCCCTTTCACAAGACCGTAGTTAGACATCTAGACAACACCCAATTGATATCATGTTTTGCGATGCACAAGCAAAACTAAAATCCTAGAATTCCCTCCAAAGACTCGTAGAAACCCTTCTCTTCCTCCATGTGACACCTGTTGGGTTTTTCCGAGCCGCAAAAACCGCTTTTTTGCATTGTGGAAACCTCGGAAGCCCCGGCCACGGATCCGTGCGAAGCATAAAAAATATAAAAACATGTATGTGCTTATAAAAACCCTAGATCTACCTTAGATCTAAGAGGTTAGAACATTACCCTCGATGCGATGCCCTTCGCAAATCCCGCTCGTCCAAAAGTTCGCCGGAACTCGAGAGTGTCAAGTGCACACTCCTCTATTGGTATCCACACAAGCAATAGGTGGAGAAAAATGCCTTAGAGTGTGCTAGCACTCCTTTAGGAATTTCGGCCAAGGAGAGGTTGGGAGAGGTAGAGCTTGAGAGAGAAGATGATCCAAGGTTGAAGATGAAGTTATTAAGCCACCAAAAATCAATTACCCCATCTAATGGAGTGGCCGGCCACTTCATGGAGAGGAGGTTACATGCATGCATGTAACTCCCATGACCCTTGGTCTCCATCATGATGTGGCACCAATTGACAAAGTCAATGATGATGTGGAGCATCATCATTGGCCGGCCATGCCAAGTTATCATCATGACATGGCATTTGGTCAAGTCAAACTTGACCTTTCATCTTCCCTCTCAAGTCAAGTCAAACTTGACCTCTAATCTCCCATGGTTGATCAAATCTAACCACTTGACTCAAGTCAATTTAATTTAATGAATCTCTATTCATTTAATTTAAATTGATTTGATGAATCAAATCTAAATTAGACTCATTCAACACTTGAATCAACTTGAGTCTAACTCAATTAGTCTAATTTAGATTGCTCTTAATCCAATTTGGTTCATCCCATGAACCTAATCCTCATGGTTCATCATATGAACCTAATCTCCATCTAATTGCTCTTATGTGTGTGACCCTATAGGTTCTTGTAACGTTGGCAATGTCCCTAAACCGATTTAGGAACATAAGCAATGAGCGGTATCTAGCAACACATCATTGCTACCCAAGTTACAAGAATGTTGAGCTCCAACATCACCTTTGTGACTACTAATTGTGACTCTCACAATATGTGACAATGTCCCTCTATCCTTGACATCTAGATTGACCAATCGAGGCATAGACCGTGTCATCCTCGGTACAATCTAAATCTTGAACCCCAAGTAGACTCACTCTAATCAAATGAGCTCAATATCTCATATTGACTCATTTGGGCATGGCCATGCACTTCGTGGTCTCACTCTATCAAGAATATCGATGTCACCCCCGTCATATAGGAGGGATAGATCCCATCTACATCACTCACATCCCTCCGCATAATTTGTTACATACCCAGTAATCGCCTTTATAGTCCACCCATTTACGGGTGACATTTGACGAAGCCAAAGTATGCAACTCCTTATGTAGGGAACCATGGTGACTTCAGGTCTAAGGACTAATAGTCATACTAATAGCCACATGAGAAAGTATATGACACTCATATAACGATCCATGATACTTTCTCATGGCGGGTCATTCAGTATACATTCTCCAATGCATACCCATGTGTCAACTTGATATCTCATATCCATGACTTGTGAGATCAAGTCATCTTGTTGACCTACATGCTAGTCTCTACGCATTAACATTGTCCCTGAATGTTAATACTCGACTAGGAATGATTAAGAGTAGTGTTCTCTATATCACCTCATTATCGATTCAACCAATCAATTGATATAGATAAGAACCTACTACTCAAGGACATTATTATATTTAGTTATTTGGCACCAATACAAGTAAATATAATAACCGTGCCTTTATTAATAGGAATATGATACAATAAAGTCCATACAACAATCATCACATGATTGGCTCTAAGGCTTTTGTTAGGGCAATCTCTTGCCGTAATATGGTTTTGATGGTGTGGCAAAGGGTTTAAGTTAGTGTGTTATGTTGATTTGATATGTGCGTTGAAGTCGTGCAGGACTTAGTAATTCGCACATGGAGCCGTGGCGAGTTTCACATCTCATGACTCGTGCCTTGAGTCGGTGAAGGATAGCTTTGTGGAAGCCGTGCGCTTGGAGCATCCGAGGGACCGCCGGACGAGAAGCTTGGAGTGAAGCCGGAGGAAGTAGACTTCGAGGCAAGAGATGCGAAGGAGCATTGTAGAGCCGTGCGCCTGATGCTGCCGAGGGACGTGGCCGAGAACGAAGAGAACTTCGAAGGCGAGGGACTCCGAGAGATGAGAGTGAGCGATTGTAACCCGGGGAGGGGTAGCTCTTAGGTGAAACTTGGCCATTTGGCCAAGTGTCGGATGGGTTTTCCCGACACCACCGGATCGATCGATGGGTTTATGCGCATGGCCGATCGCTATGGAATGACAATGATCGCTAGAAGATATCGCAGTACGTAACCGCCAGCCGATCGGCGTCGACTACGGAGGCGCAGAATCGACTATCGAGGTCCAATGATCGCGCCAAGAGTTCCGTTGGACTACAACGGTCGGGATCCGACGTGTTCGGAGGCCGTTGAAGTGATGGCAGTCGACTGCCAAGGGAGGCAGTCGACTGGTGGCAGCCAACGGGAAGAAATCAGCCCTCTCTATAAAAAGAGAGGGTGTGAGCCTTTGAGAGGCCAATGCTTATGCTCTAAGTGATCTTCCTAGTGCCCCACAAGCTCTAAACTCTTCTTAATTGTTTTTACTTCATTCTATTTGTAAGAAGAGTGATCTTGATTGTAAAGGTTACCTCCACCTAGCTTGGTGCAAAGGAGAGACCAATAGTGATTGGCTTTGGAGGAGTGATTCACCTCGGACGAATCGGGATCGTAGATTAGCGGCGTAGCCGTGAACCACGTTACATTCCTTTGTTAGCGTTTGTATTTTCGTTTACCGCTTTGTCTTTATTGTTTATGCTTCTGCTTGCGCTAACGATTGTGTAGACGAGCAAACGAACGAGAGAATTCCGACATCCATCGTAAAAGGGCTATTCACCCCCCTCTAGCCGACCATACCGATCCCCTACAAGTGGTATCAGAGCCAAGGAAAGCTTGTCGAGGACTAACCGCCACAACAAGCAATTTTCAAAATGGCCGGCTCCAACATCCATCCTCCGAAGTTTGAAGGAGAATTCGCTTGGTGGAAGAAGCGAATGGAGGTATTTTTCGAAACGGATTTTGATATTATGATTACAATGGAATCCGGTTTTGTTTTGCCTAGGGATGAAGAGGGGAAGCCAATAGAGAAATCTAGGTGGACCAAAAGGCAAAGGGAAGAGCACCTTGCAAATTCAAAAGCCAAGCATCATCTCTTCAATGTGCTCCCCCAACAAGAAATCAACTGAATAGGAGAATGCCTAAGCGCCAAGGAGATGTGGGAGAAGCTTATTGAGCTTCATGAAGGCACATCCGAGGCGAAGCTAGCAAGGAGAGATCTCCTCCGCTCCCAACTATCCAACATTAAATTAGAAAAGGGAGAAAAGGTAACTTCTTTGCATTCTAGATTCAAAGAAATTTTAAATGGACTAACAAGTGTAGGAGAAAGGCTCTCCAATCGCGATATGATAATGAAGGCCATAGATGCTTTCCCCCGATCATCCAAGTGGAGTTCAATGGTGGACTCATTTTACATTTCAAAGAATCTAGAGGTAAGTACTCTAGATGAATATTTCTCCACTATGGAATTACATGAATCTAGGCTTGAAGGAATACAAGAAGAGCCAAAAATACAACCTTCAAGGGGAGTAGCATTGTTGCCAAATAAGGGGAAGAAGAAGATGGAAATCCCCTCCTCCTCCGATGATGAAGCGTCTTCCTCCTCTTCCATGGATAGCACCGAAGAAGCCTATATGGTAAGGAAGGTAAGACGTGCATTTAAGAATTTTAGATTTGATAAATCTCATGATAGGAATAGAAGACCAAGGGGGAAGGTCATATGCTACAATTGCCAAGGAGAAGGGCACATAAGGGACAATTGTCCTCTCTTAAACAAGAGCAAGGAAGAGAGGAAAAAGAAAGAAGAAAAGAAGAAGAAAAAGGGGAGCAAGAAAAAGAAGGAAGAGGAGAAGAAGACAAAGGAAAAGGGAAAGGCTAAAGCTCTCAAGGCAAGGACTTGGGATGATCCATCCTCATCCTCCTCATCATCATCGGATGAGGAGAATGCCTTTGTCACCAATTTGGCCTTGATGGCCTTTGATGACTTGGATTGCTCTTCATCCGAAAATGAAGGATCAAGCTCAAGTGGGGAGAGCTCAAATGAAGGGGGAGCTTCTACATCCTCATCATCTGAAGAAGAAGAGGACATGGAGACTATGGTAACGAAAGTCTCTCCTAAGAAAATAGTTTCCATAATTTCTAGTTTAACTAAGGACTTATTTGGAATGAAAAAGAAAAATAAAAGCATGCTTAATCAGATTAAGGCATTGGAAAATAAGCTAGAAAATGCATGCTTAAATGATAATATTTCTTCTAGCTTAAATGATGCATGCTCACATGACCTTTATGTGCCATTAGATGTTAGTGATGCATGTATAAATGAAAATAGGGCCTTAAGGGAAAAGGTAGATTATTTAACAAAAGCCCTAGAAAAATTCACAATTGGCTCCAACACATTGAACATGATCTTAGGGAGCCAAAGAGCTAGTTTCAACAAAAAGGGCCTAGGCTACAAGGAAAAGAAAAATGAAAAGGCCTACAAATGCCTAATAGCTAGGGGACAAGATAAGAAGAAAGTAATAGCTAGGAAATGGATCCCCAAGGAATACTTAGTGAACCCAATAGGAAAGAACTTATTTTGGGTTCCAAAATCCATCCTTAAGGGTTAGGATAACCCCTAGGGTAGTCAACCATATGCAATTGACCTATATCATATTTTGGTTGACTTAGGATGGCGGGACAACATATTTAGAATAGTGTTGGGTGATGATAACGTGCCCATAAATATATAATAATGCTTAAATCATGATGATTAATGTAATTGCTATGAATGTTTGAAATCATGATTTATGATTTTAATATTTGGCACGTAATCATGAGAAATAGTGTTGAATCATGCTTTAGGTGATACTTTGTTTATTATCATCATATAATACCTAATGCATGACTATTATTTGATGAATACATGAGTTTAATGATCATAATGTAGAATTTATGCATATATGTCTTTATGATCATGAGGATTATTAGGTTGATACTTAACCTTCATAGAATTGCATGAATATAATGGTTAAGTATACACAAATACCCCCCTAGGATGCATCTCGCACTCACTATAGGCTAACTTGATTGCAAACTTAGCATGGGTGAGATGTTAGGATGATACAAATGTCCACTAATGCCTATGGCATTTAGATGGTCATTTAAGGTATCAACATAGCAATAATAGACCAATCATGGGGAAGGCTTATGTTTAATTCATAGACATATTTCCCAAAGATCATGGTTGGATATTTCATAAGTTTTCAAAATAATTTCTTACTTTAAAATCTGTGTATTCATGTTTTGAAACAATTGGATACAAGACTAGGTGTTAAAATGGATACTCTTAAGATCAAAAACCTAGTAGTTTTTAAAGCTTTTGGATTTTTGGCAAATACATGGAAATATAATGATTTTTCATGAAAACCTATTTTTCACTGATAGATATACTTAAAAGAAATGTGTTCCCCAAATTTCATGATTTTTTGAATTTTCTGGAATTAATAATGCATTTCTGAAATTCATCCAGAAAATCAGAAATTCGGATTCCTTTGTGCCGATCATATACCGATAGCAATGATCGATGGATCGTGAATAATGAACAAGTACAGTAACCTGATTTTATCAGGTTTTGACTGATTTTAATGTATGCTTCTCTTTATACTTGATGTCATGAGTTTATAAATTAGGATTAATCTTTTTGATGGTGTCAAAGGGAAAGAAATGTATGTTTAAGTAAAGGGGAACATATTTAGGGGGAGAAATGATTATGCTTATGATAGGGGGAGAACATTTTTATGAGGAGTTTCATGGATTAAGGGGGAGTTGCATGTTGCTATATCATGTTTATGTTTACATGCTTTCTTTCCTTTAAAATTTATATCAAATGTTTTTACCTAACTTAAACGGATTGCCACACATCAAAAAGGGGGAGATTGTTAGGGCAATCTCTTGCCGTAATATGGTTTTGATGGTGTGGCAAAGGGTTTAAGTTAGTGTGTTATGTTGATTTGATATGTGCGTTGAAGTCGTGCAGGACATAGTATTTCGCACATGGAGCCGTGGCGAGTTTCACATCTCATGACTCGTGCCTTGAGTCGGTGAAGGAGAGCTTTGCGGAAGCCGTGCGCTTGGAGCATCCGAGGGACCACCGGACGAGAAGCTTGGAGTGAAGCCGGAGGAAGTAGACTTCAAGGCAAGAGACGCGAAGGAGCATTGCAGAGTCATGCGCCTGATGTTGCCGAGGGATGTGGCCGAGAACGAAGAGAACTTCGAAGGTGAGGGACTCCGAGAGATGAGAGTGAGCGATTGTAACCCGGGGAGGGGTAACTCTTAGGTGAAACTTGGCCATTTGGCCAAGTGTCGGATGGGTTTTCCCGACACCAGTCGACTGCCATGTCATGGCAGTCGACTGCTCTGAGTCGAGTGAGTTCGACTGGTATCCGACTGATGGGTTTATGCCCAGCAGTCGACTGCCAGAAGATATCGCGGGCACAGAACCGCTCGTAGCCGACTGGGCAGTCGACTACGGAGGCAGCAGTCGACTGCTGAGGTCCAGCAGTCGACTGCCAAGAGTTCCGTTGGACTACAACGGTCGGGATCCGACGTGTTCGGAGGCCGTTGTAGTGACGGCAGTCGACTGCCAAGGGCAGCAGTCGACTGGTGGCGGCCAACGGGAAGAAATCAGCCCTCTCTATAAAAAGAGAGGGTGTGAGCCTTTGAGAGGTCAATGCTTATGCTCTAAGTGATCTTCCTAGTGCCCAAAAGCTCTAAACTCTTCTTACTTGTTTTTACTTCATTCTATTTTTAAGAAGAGTGATCTTGATTGTAAAGGTTACCTCCACCTAGCTTGGTGCAAAGGAGAGACCAATAGTGATTGGCTTTGGAGGAGTGATTCACCTAGGACGAATCGGGATTGTGGATTAGCGGCGTAGCCGTGAACCACGTTACATTCCTTTGTTAGCGTTTGTATTTTCGTTTACCGCTTTGTCTTTATTGTTTATGCTTCCGCTTGCGCTAACGATTGTGTAGACGAGCAAACGAACGAGAGAATTCCGACATCCATCGTAAAAGGGCTATTCACCCCCCTCTAGCCGGCCGTACCGATCCCATTCAGCTTTCACTAACAATCTCCCACTAGCACTAGTGCCAATCACCGTAGTATCTAATACCCAATGACCTAGTGTGACCATCGTGCTTTTTTCTGTGCCAAAGCCTTGGTCAAGGGATCTGCGATGTTAGCCTCTGTGGGTACTTTGCAAATCTTCACATCTCCTCTATCGATAATCTCTCGAATGAGATGGATGCACCGATATATTCAGCCTCTGTTGTAGAATCAATAACTGTGTCCTACTTTGAACTCTTCCAGCTCATAGCGCTACTATTCAAGCAAAACACGAACCTTGACTGCGATCTATAATCATCCTGGTCAGTTTAGAAGCTGGCATCGCTGTAACCCTTTACAGCTAGCTCCTCATCGCCTCCAAATATCAAGAAATATTCTTTAGTCCTTCTCAAGTACTTAAGAATATTCTTGACTGCTATCCAGTGACGCTCACCTGGATCTGACTGGTATCTACTCGTCATGCTCAAAGCATACGAGACATCAGGACGAGTACATAGCATGGCGTACATGATAGATCCTATAGCAGATGCGTAAGGGATCTTATCCATGCGGTCTCTCTCCTCTCTAGAAGAGGGACTTTGAGTCTTCGAAAGACTCACACCATGTGACATCGGCAGAAGTCCTTTCTTGGAATTCTGCATGGCAAACCGAAGTAATACCGTGTCAATGTATGTACTCTGACTTAGGCCAAGCAATCTCTTAGATCTATCTCTATAGATCTTGATGCCTAGAATACAGGCTGCTTCACCTAAGTCTTTCATTGAGAAGCATGTCCCGAGCCAAGTCTTCACAGACTGTAGCGAAGGGATGTCATTCCCAATGAGCAGTATGTCATCCACATACAATACAAGGAAGACAACTGTGTTCCCATTAACCCTCTTGTAGACACAGGGTTTATCTTCATTCTTGATGAAACCAAACTGTTTGATCGCATCATCGTATCGAAGATTCCAGCTCCGAGAAGCTTGCTTTAGCCCATAAATGGACCTTTGCAGCTTGCATACCTTCCCAGTATGCTGTGGATCTACAAAACCCTCAGGTTGTGTCATGTACACATCCTCGAGCAAGTTTCCATTCAGAAATGCGGTTTTGACATCCATCTGCCAGATCTCATAATCGTGGTATGCTGCAATAGCAAGCAAGATCCGAATGGACTTAAACATCGCCACTGGAGAAAAGGTTTCATCATAGTCAATACCATGAATTTGCTTGAAACCTTTAGCCACCAATCGGCCTTTATAGGTATGCGTAAGTCCATCCATGTCAGTCTTTCTCCTAAAGACCCACTTACACCCAATGGGTTTGACCCCTTCAGGTGGATCAACCAAAGTCCATACTTGGTTGGTGTACATGGATTCCATCTTGGATCTCATGGCCTCTAGCCATTTCTCAGAATCTAGGCTCATCACAGCTTCCTGATAGGAGGTAGGCTCATTCTCAATGAGCATTACGTCATCATGGTCAGACAAGAGAAATGAGTATCTCTCTGGCTGACGACGTACCCTATCAGACCTGCGAAGAGGTAAGTCTACATGAACAGGTGGTTGTTCCACAACTCTTTGTGCAATAACCTCATCACCCACAACACTTTGTGGTTCCTGTTCAACCTCCATCAAGGCCTCAGTGCTATGGTCCTTATCTTGAATTTCTTCAAGATCGAAGGTACTCCCACTAGTTTTTCTAGAAACAAAATCCCTTTCTAGAAAAACTCCAGTCTTTGCCACAAACACTTTGTGCTGACAGGGAATGTAGAAGTAATATCCCTTTGTATCCTTGGGATATCCAACAAAATAGCACCTATCAGATTTGGGTCCCAGTTTGTCTGAAACTTGACGTCGAACGTAAGCCTCACAACCCCAAATCTTCATAAAAGACATCATGGGATTTCTCCCTGTCCATATCGTATATGGTGTCTTTATCACAGCCTTGGATAGTACACGGTTAAGGGTAAAGGCTGCTGTGTCTAGAGCATATCCCCAAAAGGATATAGGAAGATCTGTGTGACTCATCATAGATCGTACCATATCCAATAGGGTACGATTCCTCCTTTCGGATACACCATTCCACTGTGGTGTTCCAGGAGGAGTGAGTTGGGATAGAATCCCACACTCAGCTAGATAGTCACGAAACTCATGGCTAAGGTATTCACCACCTCGATCTGATCGAAGTATCTTAATACTCTTGCTGTCGGTTTTGTACTTCATTCTTGAATTCTTTGAACTTTTCAAAGGATTCTGATTTGTGTGTCATGAGATACACATAACCATATCTACTGAAGTCATCAGTAAATGTAATGAAGTACCTGTAACCACCTCTAGCAGCAACATTGAAAGGACCACATACATCACTATGTATAAGTCCTAACAAATCTGTTGCTCTTTCGCTGTGTCCACTAAAGGGAGTCTTGGTCATCTTGCCTAAAAGGCAAGATTCGCATGTCTCATATGATTCAAAATCAAATGAGTCTAGCAGCCCATCCTTATGGAGCTGAGATAAGTGACTCTCATTTATGTGACCTAAGCGACAGTGCCAGAGATAAGTTTGGTTCAACTCATTTGACTTGAACCTCTTGGTACTTATGTTATAGATAGGGCTCTCTAAGTCTAGAAAGTAGAGTCCGTTCATTAGAGGTGCACTACAATAGAACATATCATTTAAATAAACTGAACAACATTTTTTCTTTATTATAAATGAAAATCCTTTCTTGTCCTAACAAGAAACTGAAATGATGTTCTTGGTTAAGGCAGGCACATAACAACATTCATCTAATTCTAATACAAGCCCAGAGGGTAAAGATAGATCATAAGTTCCTACAGCAACAACAGCAACTCTTACTCCATTGCCTACTCGTAGGTCCACCTCGCCCTTTGTCAATGCCCTGCTATTTCTCAGCGCCTGCACATTGGTACAAATGTGAGATGCACATCCGGTATCTAATACCCATGATGAAGAAATAGATATATTGACTTCTATAACATTTATACCTGAAGTAGAAGTCTCACTTCTTTTCTTCTTAAGATCTTCGTAGCTTCCGGTGTCCAAATCCTTCCTTGCAGTGGAAGCAAGCCCCTTCCTTGGCTACCCCTCCTTTGGGTTTAAGTTCTTTGCCTTTGCCCTTGGCTTGGGACTTTCCTTTACCTCTAGGCTTGCCCTTGCCTTTCTTCTTCTGCACCATCAAAATGGTGTCAGATTTTCCCTTGTTAAGGTTAAGCTTAGCAGTTCTCAACATGCTGAGCATTTCAGGCAGTGGCTTATCAATTTCATTCATGTTATAATTCATGACAAATTGATTGAAGGCTTGTGGCAAAGATTGCAAGATCAGGTCAGTGGCCAGCTCTTGGCCAAGTGGGAATCCCAGCCTTTGTAGGTTTTCTACGTACCCAATCATCTTGAGTACATATGTACCTACGGGAGTCCCTTCTTGCATTTTGGACCCAAATAATGCCTTAGAGACTTCATATCTCTCATGCCTAGCTTGTCCTTGATATAGTTGACGAAGATGTCCAACCATATCATAAGCATTCATGAACTCATGTTGCTTCTGAAGCTCAGAGTTCATGGTCGCGAGCATTAGACATGACACATCTAATGCATCATCTTGATGCTTCTTGTAAGCATCTTTGTCAGCTCGCGAGGCACTGGCAGGAGGTGCCTCCGGAATGGGCTGCGCCAGGATATACAACTTCCTTTCTTGGGTGAGAACAATTCTCAGGTTCCTGTACCAGTCCAGGAAATTCGCTCCATTGAGCTTGTCCTTCTCAAGGACAGAACACAGAGAGAGAGTGTTCGTGTTTGTCGACATAGTTATCTACAACATACAATGCAGAGAATTAATATCATATTCCTTTTATCATTTAATTAGGCCTTTAATCAAATGATGCTCCCACTGAATTATAGGAATTTTTGTAGAATCGAGTTATGAATGTGGTCAAACCACATTACTAGATTCATACAAACTAGCTATAATTCTTGCGGGACAAGATCCACATCATACTAAGCCTTGGGTTAGCTTTGGCTAAATCGCCCAAGACTTAGTATGATCGGTGGGTAACACATTACCGATTACATCTCTATGCAACTCTTGTTTATAGGATCAAGACCCACATTTACAAAAGACCTTGAGTTAGCTTTGGCTAAATCTCCCAATATTTAGTGTAAATGCGATCTTGACCTATCGTTCCAACGATTGGAATATGCCTATAGTTCTACTCGATCCAATTGAGTTTAACTAGTTTTGCTCAATCTAATTGAGCTTACTCTAACCCAAGCGTGATAGGCGGGACTAAGATTGTCCCTCCGCACCCTACCAAGATAATATGCGTTGCTCTGCTTTGGCAGATTCAACAACAACAAATGATCGAGGTAGTGATGGGTATCAAGGCTCGGTAGGCATTTTCGAGTTGATTCGATTATGATCTAATCTAATCGTAATGTGTATATTATACGCATTTAGGCCTTTATTACCCTATATTAGCATGCATCATATACATACATTCATTATTCTAGCATGCATCATATACATACAAGAAAATTATCCTAGCATGCATCATATACATACAAGCATTATTCTACTAGCATGCATCACATACATACAAGCAAAATCAATTAAATATATATATATATATATATATCAACATATATATATATAATTAAATGTGATATAATCATGGCCCTACTACGATCTTCCCAAGCCAATGAGAAGATAGGATGGTCAACCTAAGGCTAGCGGCTTCTCCAAGCGCTTCCTTTGACCGCCATGTGTCGTCGTCACCCTTCTCGTAATATCATCTTCGAGTGGACTTTCCACCGCTCCATTTTGTACATTACAAATATGAAACTCGAGTTACATTCGAGTCTAAAAACTAATTACAACTAAAATATCAAAAGAAGAGGTACGACGCACAGGTCGCATACACTATACAACATGCACAACCACAAAACGGCACGCATGCCGTATTATGAATTACAACACACATAATCCAATCAAATTGGGGTCATTGGGCCATGACAATCACAGAATTATATATAATTCTAAATTATGTATTTTTACAGAAATTTCTATAATTTTTCCTAATTTTTTTTTTCAAATTAATGAGTCACCTCTCCGTAAAGGTCCCGCTAAGCGGTTTCCGGGCGCGATCGCGGGACAAAGCCCCTTTCGGGGATAGGGCAGCGCCCATAATCGCAAAATTAACTTTGCGAGTGTCCCTACTACGATCCTACAGCAACTTAAGTCGCTGTCCCAAAAACCTAAAGCGATAACTCGCCGTTTCGGAGAGTTTTTCTCGACGGTTGAAGCCTACAAGTGTCCCAAAACTTGTTGCTTCGACTCTTTGAGAAAAATACCCAAAAATTCTATAAAATTAGGAAATTTACAGAGATATTTAAATCTGTAATTTTTATATCTAATACAAAAATTACAAAGATGAAACACATACATGCTTCGCACGTGGCTCTGATACCACTGTTGGGTTTTTCCGAGCCGCAAAAACCGTTTTTTTGCGTTGCGGAAACCTCGGAAGCCCCGACCACGGATCCGTGCGAAGTATAAAAAATATAAAAACATGTATGTGCTTACAAAAACCCTAGATCTACCTTAGATCTAAGAAGTTAGAACATTACCCTCGATGTGATGCCCTTCGCAAATCCTGCTCGTCCAAAAGTTCGCCGGAACTCGAGAGTGTCAAGTGCACACTCCTCTATTGGTATCCACACAAGCAATAGGTGGAGAAAAATGCCTTAGAGTGTTCTAGCACTCCTTTAGGAATTTCGGCCAATGAGAGGTTGGGAGAGGTAGAGCTTGAGAGAGAAGATGATCCAAGGTTGAAGATGAAGTTATTAAGCCACCAAAAATCAATTACCCCATCTAATGGAGTGGTCGGCCACTTCATGGAGAGGAGGTTACATGCATGCATGTAACTCCCATGACCCTTGGTCTCCCTCATGATGTGGCACCAATTGACAAAGTCAATGATGATGTGGAGCATCATCATTGGCCGGCCATGCCAAGTCATCATCATGACATGGCATTTGGTCAAGTCAAACTTGACCTTTCATCTTCCCTCTCAAGTCAAGTCAAACTTGACCTCTAATCTCCCATGGTTGATCAAATCTAACCACTTGACTCAAGTTAATTTAATTTAATGAATCTCTATTCATTTAATTTAAATTGATTTGATGAATCAAATCTAAATTAGACTCATTCAACACTTGAATCAACTTGAGTCTAACTCAATTAGTCTAATTTGGATTACTCTTAATCCAATTTGGTTCATCCCATGAACCTAATCCTCATGGTTCATCATATGAACCTAATCTCCATCTAATTGCTCTTAGGTGTGTGACCCTATAGGTTCTTGTAACGTTGGCAATGTCCCTAAACCGATTTAGGAACATAAGCAATGAGCGGTATCTAGCAACACATCATTGCTACCCAAGTTACAAGAATGTTGAGCTCCAACATCACCTTTGTGACTACTAATTGTGACTCTCACAATATGTGACAATGTCCCTCTATCCTTGACATCTAGATTGACCAATCGAGGCATAGACCGTGTCATCCTCGGTACAATCTAAATCTTGAACCCCAAGTAGACTCACTCTAATCAAATGAGCTCAATATCTCATATTGACTCATTTGGGCATGGCCATGGACTTCGTGGTCTCACTCTATCAAGAATATCGATGTCACCCCCGTCATATAGGAGGGATAGATCCCATCTACATCACTCACATCCCTCCGCATAATTTGTTACATACCCAGTAATCGCCTTTATAGTCCACCCATTTACTGGTGACGTTTGACGAAGCCAAAGTATGCAACTCCTTATGTAGGGAACCATGGTGACTTCAGATCTCAGGACTAATAGTCATACTAATAGCCACATGAGAAAGTATATGACACTCATATAACGATCCATGATACTTTCTCATGGCGGGTCATTCAGTATACATTCTCCAATGCATACCCATGTGTCAACTTGATATCTCATATCCATGACTTGTGAGATCAAGTCATCTTGTTGACCTACATGCTAGTCTCTACGCATTAACATTGTCCCTGAATGTTAATACTCGACTAGGAATGATTAAGAGTAGTGTTCTCTATATCACCTCATTATCGATTCAACCAATCGATTGATATAGATAAAAACCTATTACTCAAGGACATTATTATATTTAGTTATTTGGCACCAATACAAGTAAATATAATAACCATACCTTTATTAATAGGAATATGATACAATAAAGTCCTTACAACAATCATCACATGATTGGCTCTAGGGCTTTCACTAACAACACCATACTAGAGTTAAGGCCTCCACCAATCCTCGTAATCACAACAGCTAGAACTAAACTCCGAACAAGAATGTCCACTGAACAATCGATACTCGAATCTCAGTCCTTGTTGGATCGATAATATATTTATTACTTGACGACATCCGTGCACTTGAGGGAGTGGAGCTCGAGCACGCACTTCGAGTCCTCGACGGTTTTCGTCACGAGATTTGAGGTCGCATTCGCGTGCATCATGTTTTTTGATGCCGTTGTCGGGAACTGATTGATTCAATATCGAATCAAGAGATGGATAGTTTGATTGGACTTAGGTTAGATTTATTTGCTTGCTTTATTTTTATTTTTATTTCATTTACTTCAGCTTTAGATTTTCAATATCTAGATTAAGTTTAGATTAATTAGCTTTATTTTAGTTTTTGAATTATTGATATTAAATTTGGTTTAATAGTCACGCTTCATCAAGCTTTGGTTCAACTTTTAGGATTATTCATTACGTATGATTTATTAATCCTCTCTCATCGAAGGGCGCTGAAATGTTAACATAGCACGCTCGACCCTTGAGAGATTACATAGTGCCTGGACGAAAAGAATGGAACTCTTGCATAACTATTTGACGAATTTAGGCTGTGAGCTGGGAAATAAACCCTGCATTAATCGCCCTTATTCAAGAAAAGCAATTTGGAGGAACTCAGATTGAGGAGCCCTATTTACACCTTGAAGAATTCCTGGCATAGTGCACTATGAAGGAGTCCCAACATATGCCATTAAGCTCATTACGTTCCCATTCTCCCTGAAAGGGGAGGCTAGGCAATGGATACACACTCTACCAGAGGGAAGTATAATGACATGGGAACAGATGGAAGGAACTTTTCTAAGTAAATTCTTTCCCCCCCACAAAACAACCTACCTTAGGGATAAAATCCTTTCGTTTGAGCAAGGGAACGAAGAGACTCTGGTCGAGGCATGGAAGAGACTACAAGGGTTGATTATTCGCTGCCCACACAATGGATTACAGGATTGGTTACTCATCCATGTTTTTTATTCCGGGATCACTAGCTCGTTAAAATAACTCTTGGACATAGTCACAGGGGGAGTATTGATGAAAAAGAGCATCGACGAAGCATATCGCATTATAGAAATAATGGTGTGGACCCTCGAAATGTGGGCAAATAGCGAGCAGGATTTTTAGGAGGCTCTCCCCATAAAGGGGGTAGATAACATTGAAATGGCCTGCCAAGTATAGGGAGAAGATAAAGAGAGAGAGTACTGGATGGAAGAAGCTTCCCTATCTTCAGGATCAGAAGAAGAGTCGGGGCAAGTGGCAGCAGAGAAACACCCAAGGCCTGAGAGAAAGCCACTTCCCCCGAATCTCAAGTATGAATTTTTGGGTCCAACTTCAACCCATCCGGTGATTATAAATGATGATTTGAGTAAGGAAGAGATGAGGAAGTTGCTGGGGTGCTCAGGACGTACAAAAAGGTGTTAGGGTACACCATCGATGACATAAAGGAGATAAGCCCGTCTCTCTGCATGCATAGGATAATACATGAGGATGGGTGTAAGTCAACTGTGGACCATCAAAGACGACTTAACCCAAACTTGCAGGAGGTAGTAAAAAAGGAAGTTCTTAAACTGTTGGATTCCGAAATAATTTACTCAATTTCAAATAGTGAGTGGGTAAGTCCGGTGCACGTAGTTCCAAAGAAAGGCGGCACTATAGTAGTCAAAAATGAAGAGAATGAGCTGATCCCTGTTCGAACAGTAACGGGGTAGAGAATGTGTATAGATTATCGTAAATTAAACAAAGCAACAAGGAATGATCATTTTCCACTTCCATTCATTGATTAGATGTTGGAGTGCCTCGCTAAACATTCCTATTTTTGTTACCTTGATGGGTACTTAGGGTTTTTCCAAATCCCAATTCACCCTAATGACCAAGAGAAGACTACCTTCACCTGCCCGTATGGAACCTTCGCATACAGAAAAATGCCCTTTGGCCTATGTAATTCCCCAACCACCTTCCAACATTGTATGACAACTATTTTTTAGATATGATTGAACAAATTATGGAAGTATTCATGGATGATTTTTTAGTCTACGGAACAAGTTTCAATGCATGTCTGAAGAATCTAGAAAGGGTTCTGCAAAGGTGTGGGGAGAACAGCTTGGTTCTGAATTGGGAAAAATGTCACTTCATGGTAACTAAAGGGATAGTTCTGGGACATAAGATATCAGGGAATGGTATCGAAGTAGACAAGGCAAAGGTCAAAGTATTTGAAAAGTTGTCGTCGCCGAGGGATGTGAAGGGCGTCCGGAGCTTTCTTGGGCATCCAGGTTTTTATCGAAGGTTCATAAAGAATTTTTCTCAGATAACTAGACCTCTGACAAATCTATTAGCTAAAAACAAAGAGTTTATTTTCGATTGGCAATGTTTAGTAGCGTTCGAAGAAATAAAAAAAGCTTTAGCAACGTCCCCAATAGTACAACCCCTTGAATGGAGCCTACCATTTGAGGTCATGTGTGATGCTAGTAATTATGTAGTAGAGGCAGTATTAGGGCAAAGGAAGGAGAAGAAGTTGCATGCTATTTACTATGCCAGTAAGACCCTGAACGAAGCACAGATCAACTACCCCATGACTGAAAAAGAATTGCTGGCAGTCGTGTTTGCATTTGACAAGTTCAGACAGTACTTGGTAGGTTCGAAGGTGATTGTTTATACAGACCATACCACAGTTCGCTACTTGCTGAATAAGAAGGATGCTAAACCACACCTTATTCGCTGGATTCTATTACTTCAAGAATTATATATATAAATCAAGGATAAAAGGGGCTCGAAAAATGTCGTTGCAGACCACTTATCATGCATGCCCATTGATGGCGGGGTAGAAGAGGGAGACAGTGCCCAAATAGACGATGCTCTGTGGGATGATACCGTCATGGCAATTACTAAGGTTACCACCTGATGGTATGCTGATTTGATGAATTTTTTGATAGGGAGAGTGATACTGCCAGAATTCATGACCCAACAAAGAAAAAGATTCTTTGCCGAGGTTCGACAATATATATGGGATGATCCCTTCCTGTTTTGAAAGTGTGTAGATATCATATACCGAAGGTGCATACTAGAAGAGGAAGTGGAGAGCGTCCTCTTCCACTGCCATTTCTCAGCGTATGGGGGGCATGCCGGAATTTCAAAAATAGCTACGAAGGTACTTTAGGCAGGATTCTGCTGGCCTAGTCTATTTAGGGACATGCGCAACTACGTAGTCTCCTGCGATCGGTGCCAGCGAATAGGAAATATAGGTAGGAGACATGAGATGCCGACAAACACCATATTAGAAGTAGAACTCTTTGACATATGGGGAATAGATTTCATGGGCCCCTTTCCTACTTCTAACACAAATAGATATATCCTAGTCGCCATAGACTACGTCTCCAAATGGGTGGAGGCCATGCAACACCCCACTGCGATGCTAGTACTATAATAAAAATGTTCAAAAGAAACATATTCCCTAGATTCGGAGTTCCTCGAGTCATAATCAGTGATGGAGGATCCCACTTCATTGAAAAACAATTTGAAAAGTTGCTACACAAGTACGGGGTAATCCACAGAGTCTCGATAGCATACCACCCACAAATGAGCGGACAAGTGGAAATTTCGAATCGAAAGATCAAAAGTATTTTAGAAAAGATAGTAGTGGCATCAAGGAAAGATTGGTTACAAAACTGTATGATGCTCTTTGGGCTTACCGGACAACCTACAAGACCCCGATAGGCATGACCCCATTTTGCTTAGTTTACGGGAAACCTTGCCACCTTTCCGTTGAATTGGAGCACAAGGCCTTCTGAGCAATCAAGAAGCTTAACTTGGACTATTGCGCACCAGGGAAAAAAAGAAAACTGCAGTTGTAGACGAAATTCGAAGAGATGTATATGATCATGCTAAGGCATATAAGGAAAGAACTAGGAAGTGGCATGACCAACATATCTTGAGAAGGGAGTTTAAGGAAGAGGACTTAGTTCTCTTGTATAATTCTAGGTTAAAACTTTTCCCAGGAAAGCTTAAATCAAGATGGTCAGGACCATTTCGGGTAAAAAGGGTATACCCATATGGTACGGTGGATATATGGAGTAAGGAATCAGGGGAGATAAAAGTAAATGGACAGCGATTAAAGAAGTATCTAGGGGAGTATCCTGAATTTGAGACAGGTGAATAGAGGTTTACAGAGCTTCCCGAGCCGAGTTGAGATAACAGAGTGTGGTCGAGCTAAAAGACCTTAAACAAAGCGCTTCTTGGGAGGAAACCCAAGTTTAGATTTTATGTTTATTTCCTATTAGTGTGTTGCATTCGTTTGTTTTGAAGTTTGATTTATATTCATTTAGCATCTTGTAATTTAAATTAGTACTAGAAAGGACTTACTAGGTAGATACAAAAATCATTTTTTTTGAACCTACACGACAAAGCATGTAAGGAGAATTTGGACCGTTGTGCACCATGGGAGAGAAATGGGGGGCACATGGCCCAGTCGTGTGGATCCACATGGTCATTCCCCACCTTCCAGCAGTGCACACAGCCTGCCTGTGTGAATCCACACTGTCGTGGCGTGTGAGGTATAAGTAGGCCACGTCGTACGTTTTGCCCCAAAATGCGGTGTGTGCTTTGATTTCCTTTGCCCTAGCCATGTGAATTCATCTTCCCCACCACCTAGGAGCCTCTCCAACCCTCAAGAAAGCCCAATAGAAGCAAGGATGAGGAGGACAAGGCAAGTGGTGCCCCAATTTACTACAGCGGAGTGAAGAACAAGGAGAAGGGATGCCCCACAAGCTCCGGAGGAAGGTGACGCTCTTCCCTCTGCATTTCGTGATAACGAGCATAGAGAAAGATTTAACATGCTTTCTACTAGGAGAATCACCGCCACTAGATATTTAGATGAAGATCTTTTAGGAACCCTAGGTTTGTGGGGTGATATTCAAGTCCTATTTGCAAAAATGGGGTGGGGAGAGATCATTAGGATAAGACACCCAACTTACCCTAGGATAGTGCTAGAGTGTTTAAGTTCATTGGAGGCGGAGATTTTAACGGGAAGAGAGAGAGAAGAGGGTAGGATTACCTTTAGTTTATTTAACATTGAACATGAATGGACATAGGCACAATGGAATGACTGTTTTGGCTTGCCAAGTGGAGGAGAGAGGAGAATCCCTATTGGGTTTAATGCATGAACCTTTTGGTCCGAATTGACGGGGGAGAGCGCTTATGACCCCACTAGGGCCAAAGCCTCATGATGTGAACAAAATATATAGGGTTTTAGGAGTACTTTTCACTCACATCTCATTACATTTTATGTTTGTTTCATGCATATTTCACTTTGTTTTGCACGTATTTCCTATTTTCTTGTTCGGAGGTCTGCTCTTTGTACTTTTGTGTGTAGGTTAACATTTCAGGTGAAAAAGATGCACTTTCAGAGCAAAAGAAGGACATTTTGCAGTTAGACACAGAGTGGGACACGACCAGGGCATGTGGCTACACACGGCCATGTCCGATGGGCGAGATCATCCACCCAAAGGCTGCACACAGCTTGGCCATGTGGAAACACATGGTCGTGTGGCGACCGCCAGATTTGCACGACTAGGGCTTTTTTTGAATTTTGCAGTGGTTCAAAGTGGTGTCTATATAAGGATGGCTCCACCCAAACCCTAGGGGGGAGGTACGACAGCTAGGACAGCACACCGAAGCCCTAAAAAGCATCGGGAACTCGCAACGGGGAGGAGGAATGTCGCCGAAGGTCCACGCCTTGCACTTCAACACCGGAGAGAAGACCACGAAAGCATTGTAATCCCTTGTTCCTACGTTTTTATTCTGATGTATTCGAACTTGTACATGCTTTGTGATTCCTCCTTTATATACATGGAGTAGTTCTTTCGGTTATAGGATTAGGGAGTAGCTTGTGTGCACATTACAATGTTGGCTCATATTAAATTCTTCCTATGAGTTTAATTTGGCAATTGGTAGTTGTTTTTACTATCCTGTAACCGTGGGTAGAAGGATGCGATGGAACTGGATCCGGTTCATCGTAGGGATTGATTCGGCATCCTCGTACCGTCTATCCCGTCCTTTAAGGCGGAGATAGCTCCCGGTAGATGCGATGGCTCATCGGGAGAGTGTATGATTTCCCTTCCACAAAACCATAGCTAAATGTCTAGACAACACCAATTGACAACATTGTTTTGTGACACACAAGCGAAACCAAAGTCCTAGAATCACTTTTGAAGACCTCGGACGCTCCCTTTTTCCTCCATGTGACACCGTATAGAGTATAGTCCACCGACAACCCTCACAAGTCAAAACCTCTTAGAGTTTATGTCCGATCAATTTAAATCACTGAACATACTGATATTCGAATCCCAGTCCCTGTGTGATCGATAATCTTTTATTACTTGACAACATCCATGCACTTGCGGACGTTGAGAGTGAGTGTGCGCTTTGAGTCCTCGACGGCCTCCATCACGAGATTTGAGGTTGCGATCGCATGCATCAAGTTTTTGGCACCGTTGCTAGGGACTGATCGATCAATATCGAACCGAACAGTGGAGAATTGGATCGGACTTAGGATTGATTTACTTTTTTTGTTTTGGTTTATTTTTTTTTTTTTTTTCAGTTTTGTTTATTCAGTTGGTCTTTCCATATTTATAATTTCCTGCATATAACGATGCATGCTTTTACTCATGATTATGGTCAATTTAATGCTGTAAGTTTTTATAACATTTATTGTGAGCATTGTGGTAAACATGACATACTATTAATAATTGTTCGGATATATTCAAACCTTCACAATTTGAACAAGAAGATGTCACCTACAATTACAATGCGTGGCCACAAGATGTTTCCTATTTATATAGTTATGACCATGGCTACTTAAACCCTCAATATTGTCTGCCTAAATCCTGACTGGAGCAAATGATAGAAGATTTCATTCAAATGCAATAAGTGGCGAACGCTGAATTCCGACGGTGGCATTCACAGAAAGAGACTCAATATTGTTTCCAAAATGAGAACGAGAGCTATGAGTCACCATGCAAATTTTATCCAGAACCAAGTCCCCACTTAGAAGCCCCGCTAGATAATTTTGCTAGGGAATGCGAGGAGCATAGCCAACAATTTGCGCAAATTATGGAACGAGATCTAGCAAGAGAAGAAACCAAATGACTAGAAGGTGGCTTTAATGACTGGATCACCTAATAGGGTGGAGACTCACTTTGAGTGAATGGATGAGGAGGACGTAGATGACTTTGGAAGTAAAGAAGGACAATCCATTCAATCACCACTTGGAGAAGAACTTGAGGATTATATAATGGACGCTTTAATCGAGGAGTGCATTGCTTCAATCAAAATACCTCCTAACCTCAAGGATCTAGAAGAGCCTACCTTAACCCCCACCAAAACTTTAGCTACCAATAACGAAGCCCATTTAGTGATTTGTAATGATAAAATTTCATTCGACAAAATAGAATCTGCTAATCAATCTTTTGTTGAGGATGTCTGTGGTGAGTTATGTTATTTACAAAATTTTGACAAAATAGAATATTATCATCGAACTCCTAATGATTACTTGAAGATAAGCATGTTCACTCTTGAACCAAGGAAGGCAGCCAATAAATATCTTGCCCCTCCACGAGCAAGATTTAAGAGATAAGGTGATAAGGGACCACAAGGGAGGAGGCATAAGATGAGCAAATATCTTGCTCCCCCACGAGCAAGATTCAAATGCCTCAAATGAAACGTAGGAATAAGGTCGAGCTAAAAGACCTTAAATAAAGCACTTCTTGTGAGGCAACCCAAGTTTAGTTTTTAGGATTTCTTTTTATTGCATTCAATTTTTTGTAATTTGAACTTTGATTTATGGTATTTAGCATTTGTAGGTGAGGAAAGAACTTGCTAGGTAAAAACAAAAGTCATTTTAAGTTTATACGGTGAAGTGAGTGAGAGAAATCAGACCATTATGCACCACGAGAAAAGAAACAAAGGGACCAGGTTGTGTGTTTTCACACAGCCATGCCCTGACTTCTAGAGTCGTACTCGGTCAGTTAGTGTGTTTTCGCATCGCCGTGCCCTGACTTCCAGAGGCGCACACGGTCAGGCCGTGTGATTTTACACGGTCGTGTCGCGCCCCTAGTCCAAGTGAAAAGCCTACACCTGCACCATTTTCTTTTTCTACTTTTGAGCAGGATGCAGGTACTTCTGCCTACGATTTCTCAGAGTTCTGATCGTGCCTCGATGACATATACGTCAAGCAGTAGACTCAGGGGCAACGATGGGATGATCATAGCTCCAATAAGCAGGCAGAGTTTACAGGCTTATGGGAGCACTTCTAGTGGGCCGAGGACTTCTACGACGAGGTCCGTATTTACTTTCAAGAGGAGGATGCCCGACGGCAGGAGGAGGCCACCTACCGCTAGGAGATGTGGCAGCATATGCATGCCCAACAGGCATAGTGGGCCCGAGAGGAGGAGCACAGAGCGGTTGTTGCATCCACCAGCTCTCAAATCGACCACATGTACATGTGGCATCAGCTGCTTAGCACCAGGTTTTCCCAGGAGCCTGACATACCGAGACTACCAGACTTCCTGCCTCGACCATAATATTAGAGGTATTATTTCATATAAGTTTGGGGGAGGGACCCCAAGTTCTGATTTATTTTTTTACTAGCAGTAGTTTCTTTCATGATATTTGCATTTTAGTTAACATTCATTTGATCATGCATAGGTTGTTCAGTTTCTTTCAGCACTTAGTTTTTGCTATCTATAAGCTGCCTCAGTAGTATTTTTAAAGCTACTTACATGAGTTGTTCCCATAGGTAGCTTAACTTCATTTATCTCGTGGTATTTTATTTTCTCTAATGGATGTTCTAGACTTATACTAGTTAGCTTTTATTTTTACACCTACACATGTTGAACATTCTGAAAGGGAGAATCTAGTACATACCTAGTTATGATTCATCTTAGTAGTCTAGTACTTTGGAATCCATAGATGACTCTAGGTTTAGCATTTTAGTTACTGGAGATGCTCGGATTGTGTAAGCCCATTCGAAAAAATCAAAATTTCAGTGACCAAAAAAATAAAAGAGAAAAAAAAGAGAGAGAAAAAGAGAGAGAGAGAGAAATGAAAGAAAAGAAATATATATATATATATATATATATATATATATATATATATATATATATATATATATATATATATATATATATATTATGAGGGATAAAAAAATAGTTGTCGTGGGTGGAAATGGTGAGGTGCATCTTTAAGACCGAGTTAGGTTACTGGGGAAACACCTACCAATTTCTCTCAATACCGAGCACGCCTTTGAGATTTTGTGCTAGATCAAGGGAACGACCCTCGCTTTGGGCAAGTAAGTGCCTAAGAGCCGGAGACCTTAGGAAAGCTATAGGATGACGAATTAACTCACCATGGAATGAGTATCCCCTAAGAATGATTCGCTTAGCACGAGCACGAGGAGCTAACTTAGTGAATTTCTAGAATATATTTATTTTTCTTTGATTGCAAATACCACTTGATAAATTTAGTTAACATGCTAAGTATGGAACAATATCTTTTTAAAACTTCATGGCACTGAGGTTTGCTTAAGGACAAGCAAAGATTTAAGTCTGGGGGAAGTGATGTGAGAAAAATATATAGGGTTGTAGGAGTAGTTTTCGCTCACATCTCATTACATTTTATGTTTGTTTCATGCATATTTCACTTTGTTTTGCATGCATTTCCTATTTTCTAGTTCGGAGGTCTGCTCTTTGTACTTTTGTGTGTACGTTAGCATTTCGGATGAAAAAGGCACACTTTCGGAGCAAAAGATGGACATTTTGCAGCTAAACGCAGAGTGGGACATGGCCAGGGCGTGTAGCTACACACGGCTGTGTCCGATGGGCGAGATTAGCCACCCCAAGGCCGCACATGGCCTGGCCATGTGGAAACACATGGTCGTGTGGCGGTCGCCAGATTTGCACGACTAGGGCTTTCTCTTGATTTTGCAGCAGTCCGAGGTAGTGTCTATATAAGGATGGCTCCACCCAAACCCTATGAGAGAGGCACGATGGCTAGGACGACACACCGAAGCCCTAAAAAGTTTTGGGAACTTGCAATGGGGAGGAGGAACGCTGCCGGAGGTCCACGCCTTTCACTTCAACGTCGGAGAGAAGACAACGAAAGCATTGTAATCCCATGTTCCTACATTTTCATTTTGATGTATTTGAACATGTACATGCTTTGTGATTCCTCTTTCATATACATGGAGTAGTTCTTTCGATTCAAGGATTAGGGAGTAGCTTGTATGCACATTACAATGTTGGTTCATGTTAAATTCTGCCTTTGAGTTTAATTTGGCAATTGGTAGTTGTTTTTACTATATCTATGTGTGTTTGGTTTTCTACCTACTGTGCTTAGGCGATACGAGGGGTGACAACCCTCGTATCTAAGATCTAGGGGATTTTATGCAAGGAACCTAGGGGTAAACCTGATCTCCTATAACTGTGGGTAGAAGGACACGATGGAACCAGACACGGTTCATCGTAGGGATTGATTTGGCATCCTCGTACCGTCTATCCCGTCCTTTTAGGTAGAGATATCTCTTGGTAGATGCGGTAGCTCATCGGGAGAGTGTATGATGTCTCTTCCACAAAACCATAGATAAACATCTAGACAACACCAATTGACAGCATTATTTTGTAACACATAAGCGAAATCGAAGTCCTAGAATCACTTTTGAAGACCTCTGCATGCTCCCTTCCTCCTCCGTGTGACACCGTACAGAGTATAGTCCACCGACATCCCTCACAAGTTAAAACCTCTTAGAGTTTACGTTCGAACAATTTAAACCACTGAACATACCGATATTCGAATCCTAGTCCCTATGGGATCGATAATCTTTTATTACTTGACGACATCCGTGCACTTGAGGGCGTTGAGTGCGAGCGCGCGCTTCGAGTCCTCAACGGCCTCCATCGTGAGATTTGAGGTCACGATCACGTGCATCACCTCACACCTCCAAAACCCTATCTTCTGGTACCTACACCGAATTATGGCAAGTATAATTTTCAGGAGAGGAGAGAGTGACGGTGTAGTGAGAGCAAGTGAGCTACTTTTCTTATAGTTCGTTCAGTTTACGTATTGCAAAAATAAAAGACCGTTCTAGTTCACAACCCAGTTGCTACTCAAAACTCTAACGATCCTGGAAGCCATTGATGAGACTCTGACAAAGTCACTATAAGCGTCTCCTCCTGCAGCTGTGAACTGAACATATTCAGAATCATTGAATAGTTTAGATCAACCTAAAAGTGTGAATGGCAATGAAAATGATCGTGAGAGAGGGACATTCCTTGTGCTTTGTAAGGAAAAACCTATCATCCCTTAGGCTCCCTAACCCTGATCGTACCACCATCACCAACAGCGCCAACTGGCTTTTGGACCTGATAGTGGAGTCCCCACCATATGAGGGTCCCTCCACCTCGACACCCATCTCTCCCCCTGTACATTACTCTCCCTCGAGTCCACATAGGTATAGGAGCCCACCTAGTCCACACAAAGAGCCTGCACCTACACCACCATCTTTTTCTACTTTTGAACAGGATGCATGTATATCCATCTATGATTTCTCCGAGTTTTGATCGCGCTTCGATGACATATATACCGAGCAGCAGACGCAAAGGCAGCGATGGGAGGAGCAGAGCGCCTATATGTAGGCAGAGTTTCATGGCTTACGGGAGAACCTCCAGCGGGCCGAGGAGTTCTACGACGAGACCCGTGTCTACTTCCTAGAGGAGGCTACCCATCACCAGAAGGAGGCCATACATCGCTAGGAGGTTCGACAGCACATGAATGCTTAACAAGCACAGTGGGCCCGGGAGGAGGAGCACCGAGCAACCGCTTTATCCACCAACTCTTAGATTGACCACATGTACATGTGGCATCAGCGGCTGAGCACCAGATTTACCTAGGAGCTCGACATGCCGAGGCTACCAGACTTTCCACCTCGACCAGCCTATTAGAGGTATAGCTTCATACAAGTCTTGGGGGGGGGGGTGACCTCAAATTTTGATTTATTTTGTTTCTAGCAGTAGTTTCTTTCTTGATACTTGCATGCTTAGTTTTAGTTTGCATACATTTGTTGATACATAGAGTGTTTAGTTTCTTTCAGCACTTAGTTTTTGCTATCTTTAAGCTGCCTCAGTAGTATTTTTAAGATCTCCTTGCAAATTGTTTCCATAGGTAGCTTAACTTTATTTATCTCATGGTATTTTATTTTATATGCTCTAATAAATGTTCTAAACTTGCATTGGTTAGCTTTTATTTCTACACTTACACTTGACAAACATTCTGAAAGGAAGAATCTAGTACATACATAGTTATGATTCATCCTAGTAGTCTAGTACTTTGGAATCCATAGGTGACTCTAGATTTAGTACTTGAGTTACTGGAGATGCTCGGATTGTGTAAGCCCATTCGAAAAAATCAGAATCCCTGTGAGCAAGAGAAGAACAAAAGTTTATTTTTGTTCTTGAAAAAAAAGGTTGTCGTGGGTGGAAATGGATAGGTGCCTCTTTGAGATTGAGTTAGGTTACTGGGGAAACACTTACCAATTTCTCTCAATACTGAGCACGCCTTTGAGACTTTATGCTAAATCTAGGGAATGACCCTTACTTAGGGCATACCAGTGCCTAAAAGCTGGAGACCTTAGGAAAACAATAAGATGACGACTTAACTTACTTTGGAATGAGTATCCCTTAAGATGATTCGCTCAGTACATGCACGAGAAGCTAACTTAGTGAATCTTTAGAACATATCTATTTTTGTTTGATTGAAAATACCATTTGATAAATCTAGTTAGCATGCTAAGTATGGAACAATATTTTTAAAAAAATTTCATGGCACTGAGATTTGCTTAAGGACAAGCAAAGATCTAAGTCTGGAGGAATTGATGTGAGCAAAACATATAGGGTTTTAGGAGTAGTTTTTGCTCACATCTCGTTGCATTTTATACTTGTTTCATGCATGTCATACTTTGTTTTGCGTGTATTTTCTATTTTCTAGTTCGGAGATCTGATCTTTGTGCTTTTGTGTACAGGAGAGCAATTTATGGTAAAAATGGCACACTTTTGGAGTGAAAGAAGGGCATTTGGCAGCTGGACACAGAAGGGAACACGGCCAGGACGTGTGACTACACACGGCCATGTCCGAGGCTTGAGATCGGCCACAACAGCATCACACATGGTCTAGCCATGTGGAAACACATGGTCGTGATGTGGCAAGTCGTTTTGACGTGACTAGGGTTTTTTCTGGATATTTCGGAAAGCCAGCCTCATGTTTATATAAAGAAAGCTACGCCCAAACCTTAAGGGGAGGACGACGGCTGGGACGACACACCGACGCCCTAAAAAGCATCGGGAACTCGCAACAAGGAGGAAGGAAGTCGCTCGAGGATCAAGTTCTACACTTCAACGCCAGAGAGAAGAGCCACAGTGCATTGTAATTCACGTTCCTTGTGCAATTTATATTGTTTCTATGAATTCAATTATGGTTTATGTTTCAATTTTGGTATTCATGGAGTAGATTCTCCAATTCTAGGATTAGGGAGTAGTTTGTGTGCGTAGAACATGCTATTTCAAATATATTTCTGTTCTTAAATTCATATTTGCAATTGATGTTTGTTTAGATCGATAGTTATTCATTTTGGATTTCTATCTATTGTGCATAGCCGATACGAGGGGTGACAACCCTCGTATCAAAGATTTAGGAGAATGAAGGAGGATCCTAGGGGTAAACCTCTCTCCGGTATCGTGGATAGAAGGGTGTGATAGAGTCAGGAATGAGATATGTTCCAATTCGTCACAGGGATTGATTCGGCATCCTCATACCGCCTACCCCATCCAAAAGCTAGGGGTTGAACTGGTATGACAGAGGTAGTTCTCGATATATGCGAAGGCTCATCGGGGAAGTGTATGATGCCCCTTTCACAAGACTGTAGTTAGATGTCTGGACAACACCCAATTGATAGCATATTTTGCGATGCATAAGCGAAACCAAAATCCTAGAATTCCCTCCAAAGACTCATAGAAACCCTTCTCTTCCTTCGTGTGACACTGTACTAGAGTTAAGACCGCCGCCAATCCTCATAATCACAACCGCTAGAACTAAACTCTGAACAAGAACGTCCATTGAATAATCAGTACTCAAATCTCTGTTCTTGTGGGATCGATAATCTATTTATTACTTGACGATATCTGTGCACTTGTGGGCATTGAGCGTGAGGCGCGCTTCGAGTCCTCGACGGTTCTCGTTACGAGATTTGAGGTCGCATTCGCGTGCATCAGAAGTCTTGGTGGGTTGAGGATTATACATCAAGCAGAGCAAGTCCTTCAAGGACGGATAGGCTTGAGGGGGGGTTAATGTGGTCCTTCATTTGAGGGGGGTGGAGATTTTTTGGGAGTATTGAGAATACAATCAAAGTTTCACATTGGTAAGACATGGAAAAGATCATGTGCTTATAAGATGGAAGATATCTCCATTGGTATGAGGCCTTTTGGGTAAAGCCCAAAAATAAAACCATGAGGGCTTAGACCCAAAGTGGATAATATCATACCATTGTGGAGATATGTGGATCTTATAGGCACTAACAATTAGTATCGGAGCTAGGAACTCTTCTATTTATTAACAACCGGGAGAAAAAGTGCTAGAGGATGGAGTTGCCAAAAGATGGACTTGGATGGGAAATCAACACTCTAATCCCATACACTCTCTATGGACAAGAAGGCTTCAATCAATGGAAGGGAAGGATTGAAAAATTCATAATGATGAGGGACTTCGAAGATTGGGCTATCTTGATGGACGGATTCAAATATGATGAGGGAATTGTTGGTTGATTTAATTCCTCATGATATTTTGTGTAGTTTAGGTGAATACAAGGATGCCAAGGAGCATTGGAGCGAATTGGCAAAGTATCATGAAAATCCATCATCGACTCATGAAGAAGAGGAGTAGTTCGAGGAGGAGTGTTCATCGTCTCAAGCTCAAGAAGAAGCGAGTACATCATCATCACAAGAGCATGAGAATTTGGAGGTTGAGAGAGATTCAACGTCTGAAGGAGAAGAGGTAGAAGAACCCTCCACCTCTATGATTGAGGGGGAGGAGATTAGGCCTATCTCAATGCCGAAGCAACAAGAGGAAGCCTCAACCTCTGGAAGAGATGAAGAACCAATTCCGGCCACCATCGACCTAGGTAACTCGAGCATTTCAATTAGAAACAAAAACCATATTGTATGGTTTGAGTGTAGGGAAGCTGGACACTACAAGAGTAAGTGTTCAAGAAGACTCAACCGGCGCCAAAAGTTCAAGAGAAATCAAAGGATGCTGGAGTCCCCACTAGGAAGAGCAAGAAGGACGTGGTGTGCTTCAAATTCCAACAACGAAGACATTATAGAAGTCAATTCCCTAGGGAGAGGAAGAAGGTCTAAGAAGGAGCATCGCATGTAGGGGGAGCTTTAAAAGCAAATCCTAAGGTATATTTTAGTAATGCACCTTCAAATTTTCATGTCAAAAAACATGCTAGGAGTAATGTTAATAATCTTGCTATTGTTTATGAAAAGCATGATAGAAATAATTGTTGTAATGTATACTGAAAAGTCTATCTTTTGTATGAACATCTTTATTTTGAAATAAGAATCACATGATCATTGTTTGCATATTTTTATGGTTATGCATATTGTCTAATACATTACATTATAGATAACATGGTGTGTAGTGTCACACGGGAGATCATATTATCGGCTCCTTGTAAAGTATAAGTAAAGGCTCACAATCGAGATGACTTTGGACAAACCATCAGAATGGTTGTAGTGTGATTTGGTATTGGTTTGTCTTGACCATAGAATGACACTAGTACACTTTGTGTGTATTGAGCAGGACCGACTTAGAGGTGATTCGATTTATTGCTGACTACATAATCGAATCGGACCTCAGATATTATATTGTACATGCTCTTAATCCCGATATAATAACGGGCACATATACTTAGTATTCATTTCTTTGATTTACCAATGGGCGAGATTTATATATTAAATCGATAGGCTTAGTAAGTTGGGAAATGGTATTATTTATATGGCGTGTCGTTGATTATAGGAGGAAACCGTGTCCTATATATTAGGATGATGATGTCCCCTTGAAGAGCTCATAAGGTTAATCATGTAAACCCTGCAGGTGGACTTGGTCCGGCATGACGAAAAGGTTAAGTGGTACTACTCATGGAGTAAGATGTTGATTAATTAATGGTTAGTAAATTAATTAATCGACGGACATTCGAGATCTTAAACACGGGGAGAAAATGCACATATAATATATGGATCCCATATTATCTTATGGGGGTTGGTGAGGTAGATCAATGATAATCCTTTAGTGGATTGGATTATCATTAATGGATCGGACTTTATGTGGGCTTGATCCATGGCTGGCCAAGATCCAACTCCTCCTCATGGTCCCTATTGTAGCCTATTAACACCTCATGAAGCTTAGATCCAATGGATAGAAACAAAACTCTAGATCCAAAGGTAGAGATTAAATCTCTAAGATCCGACGGTTGAGATTAAATCTCTAGATCCGACGGTTGAGATTAAATCCCTAGAACCAATAGTGGAGATTAAACCAAGGCTTATCCCTAAACTCTATAAAAGGAGGCTTAGAGTTGGCATGGAGAACAATTAAGAGGAGCTAGGGTTTTGGAGTTGGCGGCAAGAAGCAAGGGTTAGGGTTTGGAGCATTGGCGCCACCAAATAAGGAAACAACTTCCTTATCTTCTTCTTCCCCAAGCTGCCGGCGCCCATTGAAGCCCTTCCAGCCCTTGGCCGGCATCCAAACTCCCTCTTCTCCTTCTCCTTGGCTGGTGGAAACAAGATTTAAGGCTTTCCCTTAGTGTCTTGGTCGATTTCCACCTTAATCTCTTCTTCCTTCTTAGCCGACGGCAAGCTCCAACATTGGATGTTGGTGGTTGGTTGAAAGAAGGAAAGGAGCTTTGTTTTTGTTCTTCTTCTTTCTTGGAACGAGCATGGAAGGAAGATTGGCGATCTAGGAGCTTCAACTTTTGGTAGATCGTCGCCCACACAGCGTCCGAAAGGAGGAAGGTCATACATTAGAAGATCGAGAGGTATATCGATTCTCTATTCTCTTTTGTAACAACTTTGTTTTTGTTTTCCAATTATGAGCATGATATATTCTGTTTGTGGCTAAATAATACTTGGATCTTGAATATAAACACGAAAGTCGGCGATCCGGACATCGTCTATTCCGCGGCTACTCGTAGAATAGAGGTTGGTTGCTTGAACAACAAGTTTGTTCAAATGACCTCTCTAAACAAATAGCATGATGATGACTTGGTTGTTTGGGCAATCCCTTTTGTCTAGGATTAAATTTTTTTAATCTTGGGACATCGATGGGATCGCCATGAACAAGCAACCGAGGTGAAGTGGGAAGCGAAGTTTCCCCTCACTGATCAATGAATCCAACCCTTCAATTGGTATCAGAGCCACGGTTTTCGGTTTTGTGTGTTTAGGATTCAGTTAATTTTTATGCACTTTTCATATATTATATGTGCCGGATAATAGTAGGATATGCGTAGGTTAACTCTTTGGTTGCAAGCATAAGATCCGACTATTATGGCCATATGTGTGTATGTGATTGTATGTGTGTAAATGTTTATTTTGTTGAATCCTCAGGGTTGACGAGGCTAGTATTTAATTTTTGTAAATTAGATACGACATTGTTTAGCCACTCTTTTTATTTTATTTTACTTTCGATCTAGATTTCATGTACACTCCCTCGTGGAGTATAGGATCAATGGATGTAAATTAAAATAGATTTTAGTCTCGGCTCGGATCTCCGGATGACTTGTATATGGCGTAGGAGGAGCGGACGAGAAGGCGATGCGACAGGAGACATATTGAAGACAAAAGCCATAATAGTAGGAAAATAATTTATTTTTCATATTTATTGCTTATTGTTTGATATGCATGTCGTAGGCTAGAAAATTCCTCAATTTCAAATTACTAAGTGGGAGAGGGATATTTTTATAAATTCTCATGGCCTCCATTACGATTTGACAAGTGATGCAAACAAACTTGCGCGTCGTCTCTGAGTGCCTTCTTTCCCATCGGATGAGTTTGTTTGCGGATCACAAGGTCGAATATGGTTATAGGAAATTATTAAGGAGCATGTGTACATTCACATCGTAAGGCATATAACCCGAGATAATTACCTTGGTACCAAGTAATGGTGAACACTTAGATACAAATATAAGTATCCTCCCCATCGGAGTCACTGCTTTTATTTGTTGGGCCAAAGAGGAACCAACTATTAATTTTACTTGTCAAAAAGTTAGGTTGACAAGATAGTAAAATTAATGGGTAAAACCTCCTCTTACAAATGTAGAATTCGTATACATCCACACTATCGTGGCATACGATATTCTCAGTGTTTTGAGGTGTTGGTTGATTTTAAAATTTTATTGTTTGAGGAATCAATAATTTTTTGAAATCTAAAGTAATGATCTATGTGATTCTTAGGATTTTCAAAAATAACTTTCAGTCCACTTGCTATGATACTAAAGGAAAATAAACTTACTGTACCCAAATAATGTTGATTGGAAAAGAATCTAGATATTGTCTTAACTGCTAAGGAGTACAAGTATGTACTCTTCGAAGAGTGTCCTTCTAAGCCTGCGAATGAGCTGGAAGTCCTTGGAGCTAAGATCGATGGGGAAACCCAGGTCGATATCATTCTCCAGTCGACAGAAAGGCTTGCTCAGGCTAAGGCCATGGTTGCTCAGAAGGTTTCTACTTCTAAGTCGAAAGGCAAGAAGAAGAAGAAATAAGGTGGAGCAAAGGTGGTGGGAGGATCTCAAGGAGGAGTGAAGAAGCCGAAAGGCAAGTACTTCACTTGCAAGCAGGATGGACATCGGAAGAAGGATTGTCCCAATCCGAAATAGAACAAAGGTATATCCTTTGGTCTAGTAATTGAAACATGATTAGCGGTGTTATCTACCGGCACCTGGTGTGTAGATACGGGAGCCTCTGATCATGTCTGTAATACTTTTTAGGGATTCAAGGAAATCCAACGACGAGCTGAGGGAGAGATTACCGTTTACTTGGGCAATGTCATAATGGTGGCGGCTATTGCATTGGGAGATGTTTTATTTATCTTTTGAGAAAAATAAAACTTTGGTTCTGAAAAATTCCCTTTATGTACCTTTATTTAGAAAGAATTTAATTTCAGTTTCTAAATTATTTATGGATGGATATTCTATTTCTTTTAATGACAGAGTTGTTATAAAAAGGAATAGGGAGAATATCTGTTCAGTTACATCGATAGGAAATTTGTATACACTAGAACCAAAAGCTCCCACAATGCAAATTGAAGTTAATAACTCATCTTCTAATTCCAATAAGAGAAAAGAACCTTCGAAGATGAACCAAACATATCTTTGGCATCTTAGGCTTAGTCATATTAACCTAAGCAGAATTCAAAGGTTGATAGCTGATGGACCTCTAGGATCATTAGTGGTGGAGGATTTCCCAACCTGTGAATCTTGCTTGGAAGGTAAAATGACCAAGAGGCCTTTTAAGGCCAAGGGGTATAGAGCCAAAGATGTGTTAGAATTGGTTCATTCTGATTTTTGTTGTCCTATGTCTATCCATGCTAGAGGTAGTTTTGAGTATTTCGTCACTTTTATAGACGATTACTCAAGATATGGATACATTTACCTAATCCGCCACAAGTCTGAATGTTTTGACAAGTTCAAAGAATTAAGGATGATATGGAGAAATTTCATAGTAAAAGTATCAAGACACTACGATCTGATCGTGGTAGTGAGTACCTCTTGGGAGAGTTTAGGAACTACTTATCAGAGGCTGGGATTCAATCCCAATTGTCTGCACCTGGCACACCCCAGCAGAATGGTGTAGCAGAGCGAAGGAATAGGACTCTTATGGAGATGGTTAGATCGATGATGAGTTATTCTGAGTTGCCAGATTCGTTCTGGGGATATTCTCTATATACGATAGTGTACATTCTGAACTTGGTTCCATCTAAATCAGTGCCTTCTACTCCCACAAAATTGTGGATTGGACAAAAGCCTAGTCTAAGACATATTCGGATTTGGGGGAGTCCAGCACATGTGCTGAAGGCAGATGATGGTAAGTTGAAACCTCGTACAGAAGTATACATGTTCGTTGGTGATCCTAGAGGAATGAAGGGTGGTTTATTTTATAGTCCTAGAGATCAGAGGGTGTTCGTTAGCACGAATGCCAGATTTCTAGAGGAAGACTATGTGATGAGCCACAAGCCCAAGAGTAAAATTGTTCTGGAGGAATTAAAAGGGGAAGTCACTTCTTTAGTACCACCGGTACAAGAGGATATACCACAAGTCACTGCACCGTCTGTCACAGAGGATACATAGGTGATACCTCATTGTAGTGGGAGGGTTGTTAGACAACCTGATAGATTCATGTTCTTGAGAGAATCTTTTGATTTGGTCCCTGGAGAACATGAACCTGATCCCTGGACATATGACGAGGCAATCCAAGATAAAGATGTAGTATCTTGGCAAAGTGCAGTGATTGCTGAGATTGAATCTATGGATTCAAATCAGGTCTGGGAGCTAGTACAACCACCCGATGGTGTAAAAATCAATGGATGCTAGTGGATCTATAAAAGAAAGAGAGGAATAGATGGGAAGGTTGAGACCTTCAAAGCGAGGCTTGTTGCGAAGGGGTATACTCAGAAAGAGGGTATCAATTATGAGGAGACCTTTTCGTCGGTAGTCATGCTTAAGTCTATCCAGATTCTCTTATGCATAGCAGCTCATATGGATTATGAGGTGTGGCAGATGGATGTCAAGATAGATTTCCTTAATGGAAATCTTGAGGAAAACATCTATATGAAGCAACCAGAGGGATTCATTGTGAAGGCCAAAGAGCATCTTGTATGTAAGCTTAATCGGTCCATTTATGGATTGAAGCAAGCTTCGAGGTCTTGGAACATCCGCTTTGATGAGGTAATCCAGTCTTATGAATTTATTCAAAGTCTGGATGAGTCTTGTGTATACAAGAGATATGACAGAAACGTAGTGGTATTTCTTGTACTATACGTAGATGATATTTTGTTGATTGACAACAATATCAAGGTGTTATCGGACGTAAGGGTATGGTTGTCCAAACAGTTTGATATGAAGGACATGGGAGAGGTGGGACACATCCTTGGGATCAAGGTTATAAGGGATCGTAGGAAAACGATGTTATGCTTATCCCAAGCTTCATACATAGACACGATTATGAATTGTTTTAGCATGCAGAACTCCAAGAAGGGTTTTCTACCTTTCAGGCATGGTGTTCCTTTATCTAAGGAGATGTGTCCTAGAACATCTGAGGAGATAAAGGAGATGAAGGTGGTTCCTTATGCTTCGGCGGTAGGAAGCCTCATGCATGCGATGCTATGTACGAGACCAGATATCTGCTATGCAGTGGGCATGGTCGGCAAATATCAGAGTAATCCAGGACAGGGGCATTAGACTACGGTAAAGCATATATTGAAGTACCTGAGAAGGACTAGGGATTATATGCTGGTTTACCAGGCAGACCAATTACTCGTTGTGGGTTACACGGATTCCGACTTCCAATCAGATAGGGATAATAGTAAGTCTACGTCAGGTTTTGTGTTTACTTTGGGAGGTGGAGCCATTGTATGGAGGAGTGTCATGCAGAAATGCATGGCAGACTCTACCATGGAAGTTGAGTATGTGGAAGCCTCTTAGGCAGCCAAAGAAGCTATCTGGCTCAGGAACTTTCTGATGGACTTGGATGTGATTCCTGGTTTGCCAAGAACTATCACAAATTATTGTGATAATAATGGTGCAGTTGCAAACTCGAAGGAACCACGAGCCCATAAGGCAAGTAAACACATAGAGCATAAGTACCACCAGATACGAGAAATCGTAAAGGAGGTAGAAGTTGTTGTCGCTAAGATTGCATCAGAGGATGACCTGGTAGACCCTTTTCACTAAGAGCCTTCTAGCAAGAGCTTTGATAGGCATGTGGAGGGAAGGGGAATCAGATGTATGGCAGTTTGAGGTCAACATAGTTTTTTAGTATAAGTGGGAGATTGTTGGGATGTATACTGAAAAGTTTATCTTTTGTATGAACATCTTTATTTTGAAATAAGAATCACATGATCATTGTTTGCATATTTTTATGGTTATGCATATTGTCTAATACATTACATTACAGATAACATGGTGTGTGGTGTCACACGGGAGATCATGTTATCGGCTCCTCGTAAAGTATAAATAAAGGCTCACAATCGAGATGACTTTGGACAAACCATCGGAATGGTTGTAGTATGATTTGGTATTGGTTTGTCTTGACCATAGAATGACACTAGTACACTTTGTGTGTATTGAGCAGGACCGACTTAGAGGTGATTCGATTTATTACTTACTATTGGATCGATGTGGTTCGCTAGAGGGGGGTGAATAGCGAAAAACCTTTTCTTTTTCTTTCGTTCGTTAAAACTCGAGAGATAATTAATTAATTGCAGCGGAAATGTAAAGTAAATAAAGACAATGAAGTTTTACTTGGTTTGTAGCCTTCGGCTACTACTCCAAGGCCCTAGTGGTCCTTGACCACGTACGGAGGGCAAAAGCACTAAAGGAACTCCTCCTCGTTAGAGGTAGGAGTTAATCGATACAAGAAGGAACCACAAAAACTTGAGATAGAGGGACACTCCCCCTCTCCTCGTATACGATAAAAGCTCCGAAAATGTAAATGACAAACTGATAAAAAAAACTAATACCGACGTACAAAAATAATAAGGAAAGTTAAACCTAGACGTCGGAATGGAAGGACTTCGTTGTCGGAGAGTTGCAGCGTAACGGAGGCTTTTGAGCACTTAGAAAATTATATGAAACCCTAGGTTTGGCCCTCCTTTTATAGCCTTTGAGCCCCTTTTCGAGAGGAACCCTAGCCAATCAAATTTGAGCACATCTTCCCTTGAAATTTGGTGATAATACTTGACTCCTCGAATCTGATCATTGACCATCGATCGATGACCATCATCGATCGTGATGGCGGCGATCGAAAGTCTTGACCTTCATGATCGCATTTGATGGCGATCGAGTCCTCCAAGTGGCGATCCACCGATGCTAGCTGCAAGGCAAAGTTAGCTCAAAGAAAACATTATTTTGACGGCCTCCGACCATCCGATCTCGACCTAGACCATCTATGGGATGTCTTTGGTCGGATCTACGCTTAAGATCATCCCCGTAAAGAGGATACGACCTCACTTACGCTCGCACACACGAGCTTACCTCGATACTTACGTGTCGCTTTTGCTTCCGGCCTTCCACTCGATTCCTTCGGCTCCCTCCGAAGTAACTCAAGTATCGCCCGACCACCGCAGCTTCCTCCGGGTGTCGCTAGCCTTCAGCTCTAGCATTAAGACTTTTCTGCACACTTGATTTAGCTCGTGAGATAACAATATAAGCTTAACTTTGTATCGTTTGCTATAATCAAAACTTAGGTTTGACTTAGGTGCCCACTGCACCAACAATCTCCCCCTTTTTGATTTATGGCAAACCCACATACAAAGTTAAGACAAAAATAAGTATGAGATTATGCATGAATGAGTAGGAGTATATAAAAATCCTTTTTCAAGTGTTCCCCCTTGAGGAATCCTCCCCCTTTACCGAGGGTGAGTACTTGAGAAAGGGTTTTAACTCTCCCCCTAGATATTTGCTACTAAGAAAAAGAATTAAGTAACCGAAATTACTTAATGTTGGCCATAGTGTTTAAAATAAGTTTTAAGTTAAGAAACCAAATGATTTCTTAACCCTGGCCTTTTGGTTAAATAAGTTTTCAAAACTTAACGTTAACTTTTGGTTTAATTATGAAGTTAGAGTTAAGTTATCAAAAAAAATTAAATTTTAACTCCTTAACTTTTATCCTTTTTCTCCTTTTTCTCCCCCTTTTGCCGTATATCGAAAAGAGTAAGGGGTGTGTGGAAAACAAGACAAATGTTAAATTTAAAGTCCAAGCATGTTCCACATTTTTTTTTAAAAATAATATACTGAAAATAAGTTCATCTATAAAATGTTCGACTCATATTTGGCTTGATTGATATGAAACTAGTCCTGGTCAGAGTCGGTTAGTATGTATGATTATACTCCGTGGTTCATAGCGATGCACTAGCTCTACATCTGGAACCAGGAGTAAGGTCCTAACATCTCATGCCCATCTACGTGGCTAAGTACACAAACACATTAGTCCTATGTGTTGTGAGATGTATTGGCTCCTTAAATCTATAGGTGCATGATATCTAAGGTATGTCCTATACTAGTTCCATAACAAAAATGAAAGTTAAGAAATAGTAGTAAGAAAATATAATTTGCATGTACCTATTCTATTACGCACATGCCCAATTTTCGTCTTAGTAGACTAAATTCGGCTTCGGGTAGGGGTTTAGTAAATAGATCTGCCAAGTTAGACTTCGATTCGACGTATTCGAGGTGTATGGCTCCGTTGGCCACATGTTCTCGAATGAAATGGTGTTTGACCTCTATATGTTTGGTCCTAGAGTGACATATCGGATTCTTTGTAAGATTAATTGAACTAATGTTATCTACGTGAAGTTTAGTATTTGTAAAGTCTAACTTAAAGTCGCGGAGAGTGTGCTTCATCCAAAGAAGTTGAGTGACACACTCACCCATCGCGATGTATTCGGCTTCGGTGGTAGATAAGGCAACACAATGTTGCTTCCTACTGCACCAACTCACTAGACTCGAGCCGAGTAGTTGACAACAACCACTCGTGCTCTTTCTATCAAGTTTACTAAGGCATAATCTGAATCGAGATGGCCGATTAGTTCGAACTTCGGTAGATCTAGGATACCAAATACCGACATTAAGTGTACCCTTTAGATATCTAAGGATCGGCAACTAGGGTTAGGTGAGACTCCTTAGCACGGAGTTTGAAACACAGGCGCACATACTTCTTGAATAGGATGTGAATTCGACTGATTAAGTATAGAGACTTCCTATGCTCCTATAGTACTTTAAGTCAATGGACTTACTTTCTAGGTCTTCTCCTATGTTAACATTTATCGCCATTGGGGTGTTTATTACCTTAGCGTCTTGCATTCCAAATCTTTTAATTAACTCCTTAGTGTATTTTTGTTGATATAGGTATATACCATCCTTAGTTTGTTTAATTTGTAGACCTAAAAGAAACTTAACTTTCGCCTACCAAGTTCATTTGAACTCACTTTCCATAGTGAAAGCGAACTCGTTTAGTAAAGTGAGTTAGAGGTTCCAAAATTATATCGTCTCGTAAATTTGAGCTATGAATATTTCTTTACCTAAGGTTTTTACAAAGAGAGTTGGGTCAACTAAGCCTTGGTTAAACCCTTTTGACTTAAGATGGATTGAAAGTCTCGTACCAAGCTCGAGGAGCTTGTTTAAGTCCATAGAGAGCTTTCTTAAGTTTTAGAACATGGTCGGGTTTATCTAGATTTTGAATCAGGGGTTGGCTAACATAAACTTCTTCTTTAATGTATCCATTTAGGAATGCCGACTTAACATCCATTTGAAGCGGCTTAAATCCTCGATGTGCGGCATAAGCTAGCAACATTTGAATGGATTGAGTCTAGCTCTTTGGGGCATAGGTTTCATCGTAATCTAAGCCTTCGAACCTTCGACTTGGCTAAACCCTTTGGCGACTAACCTAGCCTTGTTTCTAACTACTTCACCTTTATCATCAAGCTTATTTCGAAACATCCACCTTGTTCCAATTATCGTTTTGTCTTTAGGTGGTGGTACTAACTCCCACACTTCATTCCTAGTAAATTGGGCTAGCTCTTCTTGCATTGCAATAATCCAATCGGGATCAAGAAGAGCTTGTTCAATTGATTTGGGTTCTATCTTTGAAATTAAGGAAATTTGACTAAGGTTCCTATAGGATGCTCTAGTTCGAACTCCTAGATTAGGATCTCCTATCACTTGATCGATAGGGTGGTTAGTCTGAATCCTAGATTGGGTTGGGTTTGTGTCACCTAATGCTTGATCAATGGGGTGACTTGGTTGAACACTAGTTTGGTTGGAGTCATCTATCACTTGATCAATAGAGTGACTAGGTTGACCTAGGTTAGGATTAACACTAGACCTGATCTCCGGATCAGAGTTAGGTTTAGTATGAATCGGCTCGCTAATTGGGGTTGCCGGTGGTTTTGTAGGTTCATGTCCTTCATCAAATACTACATTGATAGTCTCCTTGACTCTAAGGGTGTCGTGGTTATATACTCTATAAGCTCTACTTGTAGTCGAGTATCCTAGAAAGATTCCGGTCGTGGTTTTGGATGTAAATTTCCCTAGGTAATCCTTAGTGTTTAGGATATGTACCTTATACCCAAATACCCTAAAGTACTTGATGTTAGGTATTTTATCGTGATAAATCTCGTACGAGGTCTTAAGGTGCCTCTTTACCATAAGGATCCTATTTTGGACATAGCAAGCCGTGCTAACGGCTTCTGCCCAAAACCTATCGGGTAGGTCGTATTCATTCAACATGGTCCTAGCGGCTTCTTGTAGAGTTCCATTTTTCCGCTCCACTAGGCCATTTTGTTGAGGGGTCCTAGGGCAAGAGAATTCATGGTGGTATCCGTTTAGGTTACAGAAGTTGGTGAACCTTTGATTTTTGAATTCACCACCATGATCGCTTCTAAGTCTTTTAACCTTAAGGTCTTTTTGATTCTCGATTAATTTGAATAGATTGATTAATTGATCTAGGGTATCATTTTTATGTTTGATGAACCTAACCCAGGTAAACCTGGAGTAGTCGTCAATTATGACTAAGTAATATTGACTTCTATTGAGAGACTTGGCTCTATGTGAATCGAATAGATCCATATGCAGGAGCTCAAGTACACTTGAGGTTCGTTCTTGGTTAGTTAACTTGTTTTGTGTCCTAGGTTGTTTTCCTTGTTGACAAGCATTACAGATTTTATTAACCAAATTGTTGAGGTTGGGTAAGCCTCTGACTAAGCCACTCTGACTCATCTTGTGGACGAGTCTTGGGTGCGAGTGACCGAGTCATCGGTGCCACAACCATGATTCCTCTTGTCGTGTCACAAGACACTTAGTTGAGGAGTTGGTTAAGTTGATCGTATAAATGTTGTTATTTCTAGTTCCTTTAAGAATTGTTTTAGAGGTTTCGTTGGTATTAATTACGCATTCATTTTCTAGAAATATAACCTTATAGTTATTATCACACAATTGGCTTACACTAAGTAAGTTATATTCAAAATTCTCTACAAGTAATACATTTTTAATAACAAAATTCGTGTTAAGCTCGATATCACCTGATCCGATGATTTTGAGCTTGTCGTTATTCCCAAAGGCTACCGATCCTTGTCGTTTGAATCGAAGCTTTGCGAATTTGAGTTGATCCCCGGTCGTAATGTCGGGAACATCCATTGATCCTACACACAAGGTGGTTGGATTGGATGTTAGATTTTTTGTTAAGAAAATTGGTTGTAAGTTGTTAACCCTAGGTCATCTCACCGGAGTCTATATGATCAAGCATGTTATACTTATGTGTGTTTTTTTTAGATGACTTCCAATTAAGTTGATTAAGTGGATTTAGGTTCAAGTAATTTTATGTTAGATTTGGATTTAACCCTAGGCTTGTCAAGTTTACCTTTTCAAGATCATGGCTTCCAGGTCGTGGCGAGGCACAGGGGCCTTCTTTTATCGGATCATCGACCACTTCCTTAGACAAAGCCATTTTCAAGAAAATGATGACTTGACTCACCTAAAATTATTTCCTCGTCTAACTAGTTATTTTTGAAAAGAGTCTCCCCGAGGCTCAATCTTTTCGAAGAATTTTAGTTGGTTATGTTTTTGAAGAGAGGCTCCCCGGGGCTCAATCTTTTCGAAGTTGATTATGTTCATGTTCTAAGTGAGTTCACAAGTTTTAAAGTACAAACTTTCTAAGTTAAAGCATGCAATTTCTAAGTTAAAGCACAAATATATTTTGTACTGGCTCCCCTAGACCGTTGAATCGGTTCGGTCTATCCACATAGTGGATTTGGTCCTTGGGAACCCAGTACGGGTTGAATCCTAGAGTTGAAATCAAAAAGTTCTTAGGGACCCATGCTTGGACATGTTTCTTATGTCGACTTACAATCGACATATACGACCTATTAGTCATGTTTGAGTCAAACCCTAGTCCAGCCTTGTTGTACACGGCCCTTTGAGATCCAAGTAGGAGGTCAAGTCCTTTGGATCCCGAAGTGAACCTTTCCAACGTGTTCCTAAGATCTTTGACTTGACTTTTCAAGAGAGAGTTCTCAACTTCGAGCTTTTCAACTCGAGTTGAGTCCTTCTCTTGAACTTGACTAGTCGAAGAGGTTAGGGAGACCTCGTGTTTGAGGAGTTTAACCTCCTCAACAAGGGTCTCGACCTTGGACTCGGACTTAGCTAACTTCCTAGACAAAAACCTAACCATATTATGTAAAGTATTAAATAAAGCTCGACTCACCTTAAGGGTATCTTTTGAATCGGATGCGTATCCGTGGCTTGACTTGAAGGTAACCGTGGTCAGTCATCCTCAGTTACGACTCAAGTTCGAGCTCGGTCTCGTGTCCGACTCAATTTATATCGCAATGAAGACGTGATCTTAGTATTCTTCGGATGAAGCTTCTTCAAATGTCTCGTTGAGTTCATTCTTATGCTTAGGTGCTTGGTGGTTGAGCTTGGGGCACTCGGACTTGATATGTCCAAACCTGTTGCACTCATAACACCTAATGTTAGAACTTTTAGGCTTACCTTGGTTGGGTCGAGTCGTGGTTCGCTTTCGTCCCTTGGCTATCCTTCGAGCTAGGTTCATTAGTTCGGCAGTCAACTCCGGGTCAACTTCTTCTTCGGACTCGTCTTCCTCCTCGGTTGGTGGTGGCTTGCTTGCGATTTTCTTCTTCTTTGAACCTGCAAACAAGGCTATACCCCTCTCGGGTTCCGAGTTGGATTGTTCATGTAATTCGAAATCGGAAAAGAGTTCATCTAACCTAATTTTAGAAAGATCCTTGGAGACCTTATAGGCATCAACCATGGATGCCTATAAGGTAGTCCTCGGAAAAGAGTTTAGGACATACCTTATAAGGTCGCAGTTTTCGACCTTTTGCCTGATTGCGTGTAGGTTGTTGACTATGTCTTGGACACGGGCGTGGAGTTGCGTCGCGGACTCGTGTTCCTGCATTTTTAGTGTGTACAATTTATTGAATAACAAATCACGTTTTCAAACCTTAGCTTGATCCGATCCTTCATGTAACTCGATTAGCTTTGTCCAAAGATCCTTTGCGCTTATGAAGGGGCCGACGCGATTTAGCTCTTCCTTGGATAGGCCACATTGAAGGATTTGTGTTGCCTTGGCGTCCCGACTTGTCGTTGTTATGGTCCATTGATCATAATCGAGTCACCCACTTCATTAGTCGGAAGTGTGAAACCCGTTTGGATTATGATCCACATCTCGATTTGGGTTTTGAGAAAGCATTCCATCCGACCCTTCCAATAACGGAAGTCATCTCCGTTGTAAAACGGAGGTCGGACGGTGCTAAAACCCTCGAGATGGGCCATTAGAACAAAAGACAAAAGAAGACGAAGGAAAAAATAGCAACGACAAAAAACACACAAAAAGTACCAAGACTCGCGTCTTGGATTAGTAGTCTTGAGTAGATTTAACAAGCGAAAAAATCTAAAATAAACAGAAATAAAAGAAAAATAAATCTGTGAAAAATGGCTAGATTGGTGGTTTCACCAAATCTTAGCAACCCCCGGCTCTGATACCAATTGTTGGATCGATGCGGTTCGCTAGAGGGGGGGTGAATAGCGAAAAACCTTTTCTTTTTCTTTCGTTCGTTAAAACTCGAGAGATAATTAATTAATTGCAGCGGAAATGTAAAGTAAATAAAGACAATGAAGTTTTACTTGGTTCGTAGCCTTCGGCTACTACTCCAAGGCCCTAGTGGTCCTTGACCACGTACGGAGGGCAAAAGCACTAAAGGAACTCCTCCTCGTTAGAGGTAGGAGTTAATCGATACAAGAAGGAACCACAAAAACTTGAGATAGAGGACACTCCCCTCCTCGTGATACGATAAAAGCTCCGGAAATGTAAATGACAAATTGATAAAAAAACTAATACCGCGTACAAAAATAATAAGGAAAGTTAAACCTAGACGTGAATGGAAGGACTTCGTTGTCGGAGAGTTGCGGCAGAAGCGGAGACTTTTGAGCACTTAGAAAATTATATGAAACCCTAGGTTTGGCCCTCCTTTTACAGCCTTTGAGCCCCTTTTCGAGAGGAACCCTAGCCAATCAAATTTGAGCACATCTTCCCTTGAAATTTGGTGATAATCCTTGACTCCTCGAATCTGATCATTGACCATCAGTCGACTGATGACCATCATCGATCGATGATGGCGACATCGATCAGTCTTCGATTACCGATGGCGATCGGCAATTTGATGGCGATCGAGTCCTCAAGTTAAGCTCAAAGAAAACATTATTTTGACGGCCTCCGACCATCCGATCTCGACCTAGACCATCTATGGGATGTCTTTGGTCGGATCTACGCTTAAGATCATCCCCGTAAAGAGGATACGACCTCACTTACGCTCGCACACACGAGCTTACCTCGATACTTACGTGTCGCTTTTGCTTCCGGCCTTCCACTCGATTCCTTTGGCTCCCTCCGAAGTAACTCCAGCATTGAGACTTTTCTGCACACTTGATTTAGCTCGTGAGATAACAATATATTCTTAACTTTGTATCGTTTGCTATAATCAAAACTTAGGTTTGACTTAGGTGCCCACTTCACCAACACTTACTACATAATTGAATCGGACCTCAGATATTATATTGTACATGCTCTTAATCCTGATATAATAACGAGCACATATACTTAGTATTCATTTCTTTGATTTACCAATGGGCGAGATTTATAGATTAAATCGATAGGCTCGGTAAATTGAGAAATGATATTATTTATATGGTGTGTCGTTGATTATAGGAGGAAACCGTGTCCTATATATTAGGATGATGATATCCCTTTGAGGAGCTCATAAGGTTCATCATGTAAACCCTACAGGTGGACTTGGTCCGACATGATGAAAAGGTTGAGTGGTACTACTCATGGAGTTAGATGTTGATTAATTAATGGTCAGTAAATTAATTAATCGACGGACATTCGAGATCTTAAACACGGGGAGAAAATATACATATAATATATGGATCCCATATTATCTTATGGGGGTTGGTGAGGTAGATCAATGATAATCCTTTAGTGGATTGGATTATCATTAATGGATCGGACTTTATGTGGGCTTGATCCATGGGTGGCCAAGATCCAACTCCTCCTCATGTTCCTATTGTAGCCTATTAACACCTCATGAAGCTTAGATCCAATGGATAGAAACAAAACTCTAGATCCAAAGGTAGAGATTAAATCTCTAAGATCCGACGGTTGAGATTAAATCTCTAGATCCGACATTTGAGATTAAATCCCTAGAACCAATGGTGGAGATTAAACCAAGGCTTATCCCTAAACTCTATAAAAGGAGGCTTAGAGTTGGCATGGAGAACAATTAAGAGGAGCTAGGGTTTTGGAGTTGGCGGCAAGAAGCAAGGGTTAGGGTTTGGAGCATTGGCGGCACCAAATAAGGAAACAACTTCATTATCTTCTTCTTCCCCAAGCTGTCGGCGCCCATTGAAGCCCTTCCAGCCCTTGGCCGGCATCCAAACTCCCTCTTCTCCTTCTCCTTGGCTGGTGGAAACAAGATTTAAGGCTTTCCCTTAGTGTCTTGGTCGGTTTCCACCTTAATCTCTTCTTCCTTCTTGGCCGGCGGCAAGCTCCAACATTGGATGTTGGTGGTTGGTTGAAAGAAGGAAAGGAGCTTTGTTTCTATTCTTCCTCTTGCTTGAAACGAGCAAGGAAGGAAGATTGGCGATCTAGGAGCTTCAACTTTTGGTAGATCGTTGCCCACACGACGTCCGAAAGGAGGAAGGTCATACATTAGAAGATCGAGAGGTATATCGATTCTCTATTCTCTTTTGTAACATGTTTGTTTTTGTTTTTCAATTAAGAGCATAATATATTCTGTTTGTGGCTAAATAATACTTGGATCCCGAACATAAACACGAAAGCCGGCAATCCAGACATCGTCTATTCCGCGGCTAATCGTAGAATAGAGGTTGGTCGCTTGAACAACAAGTTTTTTCAAGTGACCTCTCTAAATGAATAGCACGATGATGACTTGGTTGTTTGGGCAATCCCTTTTGTTTAGGATTAAATTTTTTTAATCCGGGGAAATCGATGGGATCGTCATGAACAAGCAACCGAGGTGAAGTGGGAAGCGAGGTTTCCCCTCATGGATCAATGAAACCAACCCTTCAATAATAAATTCTATTGTTTAGGTGCTAAGAGTTGTAATTTTAGAACTAAAGAGAAATTTGGGACTAATAGCTCTAGACCAATTCTACTTAGGGAGTCAATTAGGAAGGTAGAAAAGCATTTAGGCATTAACCCTAAGAATGGTAGGCATATGCCTAAGAAGAAAAACCATGCCCAAAGATTAAATGAAAAATTCAAAAATTGGGCAATTATAATTAGAAAATAATGTTTTGAGGTCAAAACTTGAGAAATTGGAAAAGACCCTTAGAAAGATGCAAAATCAAATGCAAGGGTCAAATGGTCAAAATTTAGGATCAAGGAGTCAAAACCTAGGGTCTAGGAAGCAAGGTCCATTTAAGGGCAAGAAAGGTTTGAGTCACAAACCTAAACCCAAAGAGACCTATCAAAATTTATGGAACCATCCATAGGTCTAGGAAGGGCAAGGTTACTAGGGAAGTTATCCCTATGGGTAACCAAGGTAGGTGTCTAGTGGTTGAGGTTTTAAGGAAACATAGGGAAGCCACTAAGAAGGTTACAAGGGGAGTTACCCCTAGAGTTAACCTAGATAAGACCAAAATGACCAAGGCTTCAAAGCCTAGAAGGGTCATTAGGAAGGTATCAAGGGAAGTCATCCCTACTGAATACCTTGTAAACCCAAAGAGCTCCAATAGGTATTGGGTTCCTAGGAGTGTGATCGATTCATGCTTAATGAGTTAGGGTGTGTCAACCCTCAGTGGATAGGTAGTTAAAGTAACCATAGTAGTGTTGGCACTTTAGGTCACTTCAAAGGTAATGGGATACCTTTGAAATAAGGTTGAATTTGATCTTAAAGGATTTTAGGATGTGCCAATATAATTCATGGAAGTTGAAAAATCAATCGAATTGGCACAATTAGGTTTAGAGGTTTTGGTGTGTCATTTTGGGTTTGTGGCACACTTGGGAGATAAGTGGTATTATGGCAAATATGGACTAAATTCTAGAAATGACATTTTGGGCTTAACACTTAGGTATTATATACCTTTGTATTTTATACTTGGCATAACTTGTTTGCCTTGCCATTTCATGACATTATATTTATTTTTATCATTAAAATGTCATGATCATGCTTAGGGTTAGTTTTTATGTCATGTGTTATTTAGATTGTCTTCATATGCCATGACATCATGATTTTTGGCACATGCTTATTTTTGCTATATAATATGTCATAATCATCATTCATGCATTTAGGATTAATGAAAATTGATTTAAGGACTATGACAAGATTCGAAGTCCCATGTATAAGGGAATCAAATAGTGTTGCCTTAGAAAAATACATGAGACCCTAGATTAAGATGAATAAAACCCATATCTCACATCAAATTAACATGTGTGTGTTTTCATACACCCTAGACACATGTGAGATGCTAGGAAATGAGTTAAGTTCAAGGTGCATAGTTCTTGCATCTAGATGAACTTAAAATCATCTTATACCATGGATGAATCAAGAGGAAAGCATATGTACAAGTCATCTGCATTAAGCCCATAGACCATGGTTCAATATAAGGTTTTAAAATCATTTCAAAACTATTTTAGAAAACCTTGGTGTAGTCTATCTTTTGATAAAGTCACAATTGAAGAAGTTGATACAAAATAGGTCAAAAAATTAAAGTTATCATTGGTTTTGAATTTTGTATCAATCTCACTATTTTATGGGTATTTTATTTTTCAAATATTTATCACCCATAATGATTGACTTAAGTATTATACATATGAATTTTCATGATTTTTTGATTTATGTATAATTACTTATGATTTTTTGAATTTCGGTTTCTGAATCTGATTTATGCACTTACAGAAATCAGTCGATTGCCATAGATGGCAGTCGACTGTTGACTAATAGAGTCGACTGTCAATGTTGATTTTAGGTAAACAAGGATATTTAGCCCAGGTTTTAGCTATGATAGGGTTCCCTAACTACTCCTAACCCTAGGATATACTTTGGAAAGCATTATAAAGGGTCAAAATCTATTGGATATGGATTAAGAGAGTTGTTTAGGGTGTGAATAAATTTTAAGGTGTGTGAAAGTTCAAGGTTGAACTTTTACCCTTAATTTTGATGATTTAGTGTTCCTATAGGCTTAGGGACTCTCCAAGGACATTGTTGGTGCAATGGTCAAGGGGAAGCAAGCCTTTAGGGAAGGTTATCCATTATGGGATAATGGATGTGTTCTTCCTCATAAGGAGGATAATTTGGAGAATTTAGAGAAGTGAGGATTGCCTCTCTTTAGTGATATGGGACTTTTCACTAAGAAGAGTGAAGGTATCCTAGATATTTTTGGACCAAGGAGGAGATTGTAAGATCTCATTGGGATATGAGACATTGACACCCTTGGGGAGAGCCTTTTTGATGTATGTCAAAAAGGGGGAGAATTGATGGGTGAGAATTGATGGAAGAATGTGAGAACTCCCAATTTGGATAATTGGAAGGATTGGATTGAGTTAGTGTTCTAACTCAAAGGTGTTTGTTTTTTTTCAAACATCAAAAAGAGGGAGATTGTTGGTGCAATCGACCTAGGTCACGATTGACCAGACTCGAGTTTGACTCGAGTAGTGTTTTGATGTTTGACGATGCGTTGACCATTGTTTGACAATGGGTTGACTATATGGTTAACATGGGGTTGACCATATGATGGAGAAGTCCAAGTGGGACACTTGGCAAGGGAATTCCAAGCTTGAGTCTTGGCAATTAGAAAGTCCAACATGGGTCGGCAAGGAAAGTCCAAGGGTGTAGTCTTGGCCATGTAAGTCCAAGGGTGTAGTCTTTGTGGTGAAAGTCCAAGTCATGGGTACTTGGCAATTGGGAAGTCAAAGGGTTGATATTTGTGGCGTAAAGTCCAAGGGTGGAGTCTTGGCAGCATAAGTCCAATGTTTGGAGGTGTAAAGTCTAAGCGTGTGTCTTGGAAGTGTAAGCCCAAATTGTTGGAGGATCGTGACCTGGCTAGAAGAGGGGATGAATAGCCTTTGAAACATGATGGAACTCACTCGTTCTTGAGTGCTTGATCATCTACAATCTTCGTTAGTGCAGCGGAATAATAAAAATAAAGACAATTAAACTAAAACAAAGATAAGGAGAGAGCAATGCAAACACAAGTGGTGTAACGTGGTTAACGACTATTGCTGCTAATCCACAGACAATCCGTTAGGCGGATCACTCCCTCAATGAATCCACTAAACCTTCTCCTTAGCTCAACCAAGGTGGAGAAGAAACCTTCTTGCACAATCTCTCCCTCTTACATTATGATGGAGATAGAAACAAGGAAGAGGAGAGTAAAAACATTGAGAGCACTTGGAGTATACTTAGGAGTTAAAGCATTAGCCTCTCCAAGGCACCCAAGCCCTCCTTTTATAGGGAGGAGGGCAATTTTCCTGTTGGGCATGCAGCAGTCGACTGTTGTGGTTCCAATGGCATCTGACCAAGCCTGATTCGCGACTGTTGTGGTTCAACGACAATGGGCAGTCGACTGATCACACTAGCGGTCGACTGATTGAGCCATCAATCGATTTCTCTAAGCAATCAGTCGACTCAAAATGTTTCTGTGCCCATGTCCACTTATAATAGTCGACTGCTTGCCCTTGGCAGTCGACTGATGGTGGAGCAGTCGACTACCTAACCCTAGCAGTCGACTGTTGGGCCATAAAACCCTAGTTGACACCAATTAACTAGCAGTTGGATCAGACTAGTCGACTGCTGTCGGGTAAAACCTCAAATAACAAAGTGTTTGACCATCCGACCGTTGAGTAAAACCTCAAACCACATGTTTGAGCATCCGACACTTCCAATCACCGGGTAAAACCTCAAACACATGTTTGAGCGTCCGACACCTGACTTTAGCTATTCAGCCAAGTTCACCTAACTTGACTTGAGCTACCCCGACCCAGGTTACAATCGCTCAACTCTCATCTCACACGGAGTCTCCCATTGAAGCTATCTTCCTTCGGCATGTGTCCCTTAGATGCATTAAGCTCACAGCTTCTCTCATGCCATCTTTCGCATCTCACCCTCGAAGTCTGCTTCCTTTGGCTCAACTCCATTGCTCTTTATTTGGTGGTCCCTTGGATGCACCAAGCACTCGGCTTCTCCCCGTGCCATCCTTCAACGACTCAAGGACCTGAGCCATGAGATGATGAATTTGCCAATGCTTCATCAAGTAACACATGTTTGATTCACTAAGTCCTGCACAACTTAAACACATACATCAAATCACATAAACATCCTAACTTAAACCCTTTTCCACACACATCAAAACCAAGATCATACTTGGGTTGATTACCCTAACAATCTCCCCCTTTTTGATGTGTGGAAATATGTTTAATTTAGGTAAAAACAACTTAAGGAAAGTAAGTATGTAAATCAAACTCCCCCTTAACACATGCTCTAATCCTGATTAACTTAAACTCTAACACTTCTCCCCCTTTGACACCATCAAAAACATCATACATATGTCATACAATGAGGTATCTCATATTAAGGGAATAAAAGCACCAAAAACTGACTGAAAACACCCAAAAGCAAGCTGTTGTCCTCGTGCACAGTGTCATCAATCGACTTGTACCTTAAATCTAACATTTCTGATTTCTGAAGCTAACTTTATAAATACATTAAAAATTCATGAAAATTCGAAAAATCATGAAAATTGAGGAACACATTTCTTATGAGTTCCTTTATCAATGAAAAATGATTTTTTTTATGAAAATGTATTCAATTTTTAAACTTAATGGAAAAACTCAAAAGTTTCAAAATGTTTTAAAATTGTATCAACTTTGAAAGTTAGTTTTGCCTTAAAATGTTTCAAAACATAAACTTTCAGTTTTCAAAATATGAAATATTTTTTAAATCATTAAAAATATCCACCTATAATCTTTGGGCAAAATGTTCATAAATTAAATATTTGCTTTCTTCATAGTTGGTCAATGATTGCTATATCATGATACTTTTAATGATTCATCAAAATGCCATAAGCATTAGTGAATCATTTGTATCAACCTAACATCTCACCCATTGCTATGTTTTCAATCAAGTTCTCCTTATAGTCTATGTGAGATGTAACTAAGGTATTTATACTTAACCAAAAATTTCATTCAATACTATCCAAGGTTAAGTATCATCCAAAAATCCCCAATCATGAACATAAGTCAACCAATTAACATGATATAAAATAAGTTCAAGTATGGTTGACTATCCTAGGTTTTTCTAACCTTTAAGGATTGACTTGGGTACCCAATATAAGTTCTTTCCAATAGGGTTAACTAAGTACTCCTTAGGTATCTATTTCCTAGCTACCATTGTAGTTTTTGATTGCCCCTAGCAATTAAACAATGATATGGCTTTTCATTCTTAAATCCATTGTATCCTAAGCCCTTTTTGTTGAAACTTTCCCTTTGGCTCCCTATAATCATATTCAAGGTATTTGAGCCTATGGTGAATTTTTCAAGGGCTTTGGTAAGACAATCTACCTTTTCCCTTAAAACCTTATTTTCTTCAAAACATGAATCATTAATACTCGAAGAAACAACATCATCATGTGAGCATGCATTTTTGAGTTTTTCTTTTAGATTTCTAATTTCATTTAGCATGCATTTATTTTTCTTCTTGGTTCTAAATAAATCCCTATTAGGCTTGAAATCATGGAAATAACATCTTGAGTAGGGAGATTTTTTACCTCACTTACCCAATCTTCTTCTTCCGATTCCGATGATTGTGCTCCCCCTACACTTGAGCTCTCCTCCTCACTTGAGCTTCCTTTTTCTCGTTCAGATGAGGTGGAGGCTACGTCACCTATTCCCATTAGTATGAAATGTGAGACAATTTCTTCTTCCTCCGATGAGGATGGATCATCCCACGTAGCTTTTAGGTTCCGGGGTTTTGATTTCTCCTCCTTCGACTTCTTCTCTTCTTTCTTCTTGCTTTTATTCTTCTTGTCATCCTTTTGTTAGTGTCAGCTCTTAGTGTCAATCATGAGATGATTGATTAGGGATCATATGTATCATATTTCATTAATGACAGACAAGGTTTACTTATTATATTATTTCTTATATGTGATATATGAATAATATAATAGTGTCCTTGAACAGTAGGTTCAAGTTTACAACATATCAATTGGTTGAATTGATAGTGAGAGTTTGTATATATATATATATATATATATATATATATATATATATATATATATATATATATATATATAACACTACTCTCTTAACTATTCCTAGTCGAGTATTAATATACAAGGACAATATTAATGCGCAGAGACTAACATGTAGGTCAATTGATGACTTAATCTCATAAGTCATGGATATGTGATATCAAGTTGACACATGAGTATATATTAGAGACTATGTACTGAATTGACCCACCATGAGAATGTTTCATGGATCGTTATATGAGTGTCATAAACATTCTCATGTGACTATTGGTATGAATAATCCTTAGACATGAAGTCACTACGGTTCCCTACATAATGAATTGTATACTTTAGCTTCGTCAAACGTCACCCATAACAGGGTGACTATAAAGGCGATCACTGAGTATGTAATAAGTTATGCAGAGGGATGTGAGTGATGTAGATGAGATCTATCCCTTCCATATATCGGAAGTGATATCTATGGGCCCTTTGATAGAGTAGGACTGCTAAAGTGCATGGCCATGCTCGAATAAGTCAATATGAGATATTGAGATTATTTGGTTGAGTAGTCTACTTGGAGATCAAGAAACTCATGATTGATAAAAGGATGATACAGTCTATGCCTCATTGATCAATGTAGATATCAAGGATAGAAGGACTAAGTCATACATGATAGTAGTCACGAAAAGATTATGTCAAATCTCGACATTCTCGTCACTTGGGTAGCAATGATGTATTTCTAGTTGCCGCTCATTGCTTATGTCTCTTAAAGGGTTTTAGAAACATTGCCAACGTTGTGAGAACCTATTGGGTCACACACTTAGGACATGTGAGTTGGAGATGGCTTATGTGATGAGCCATTGGGTCATCGGGTTGAGTCTAATGTAGATTAGACTCATTGAGTGGGATTCAAGGTATACCCAATGAATTTGACTCAAGTTAGACTCAATTCAAATTCAGATTGAGTAGGACTCAAGGTATACCCAATGAGTCTGACTCGAGTTAGACTCAAGTCAAATTTAGATTGAATGAGACTCACCATTAAGGAGGGTTGCATGATCATTAAGATGGAATTAATGAGTTGTTAATTCCATGGAAACCAAAAGTCACAAACCCTTCATATTCAATGGTTGAATATAAAAGAGGATTTGATGAGATTTTTTGGTTTCGTGTGTGTTAATGGTTGAGGCTTGATTGTGATCTCCTTCTCCTTCTTCTTCTTCTTCTACCTTCTTGGCCGAACCAACCTTGTGGCTAGCACCATAGTTTGGTTCCTCTCCATCTCACAGTTCGTGTTGATACCATGGAGGCACGGACATCCTAATAGCGTTGAAATCCAGACACCTTGAATGCAAGTGTTGTGGATGGGATAGCAAAGGGCACGCATCGAAGGTAACTACGATTCTCATAGGATAGAATCGATTAAATGAGTATGGTTTTTCGCATGGATCTCTGGAGGGATCTTATTTTTCCGCTGCGTAGTGCTTGCAAAATGTTTCCGAGCATGCTCAGATTCCCTACTCCTTCTTCCTTTCTTCCTTCTTCTTGTTCAAGAGAGGACACTCATCCCTCATGTGTCCTTCTCCTTGGCAATTATAGCAAATGATCCTCCTTACCCTTCTCCTATCATGAGATTTGTTAAATTTAAAGCTTTTTAATACACACCTTACCCTTCTTACCATGTAGGCCTCTTCATTGCTATCCATCGAAGATTGTGATTCATCATCGGATGAAGAGGGCGTGGTCTTCTTCTTCTTCCCCTTACTTGCAACTAGTACTACTCACCTTGATTGCTTGCTTGGTTCTTCAACTATTCCTTCAAGGCGAGTTTCATGAAGTTCCATGGTTGAAAAGTATTCTTCTAGAGTACTGACCTCTAGATTCCTTGAGATGTAGAATGAATCAACCATGGAGCTCCATTTGGATGATCGGGGAAATGCATCGATGGCTTTCATTATCATGTCACGATTTGAAAGCTTCTCCCCTACACTTGATAAACCATTAATAATTTCCTTAAATCTAGAATGCAACGATAATACCTTTGCTCCTTTTTCTAACTTGATGTTGTTGAGTTGTGATCGGAGGAGGTCCCTTCTTACTGTTTGGCTTCGGATGTGCCTTCATGAAGCTCAATCAACCTCTCCCACATATCCTTGGTGCTTGAGCACTCTCCAATTCTATTAATTTCTTGTTGAGGAAGCATGTTGAAGAGATGATGTTTGGCCTTTTAATTTGCAAGGTGCTCCTCCTTTTTCTTCTTTGTCCACCTTGATTTCTCTATTGGCTTCCCTTCTTCATCTCTAGGTATCTTGAAACCACTTTCCATAATAATCATAATATCGAAGTCGGTTCCGAAAAATACCTCCATTCTCTTTTTCCACCATGAGAAGTCTCCTTCAAATTTAGGCGGGTGGATGTTCATGTCATCCATTGTTGTTGTGCTTGTTGTGGCGATGAGTTCGTTGACAAGCAACTTGGCTCTGATATCATTTGTTGAAGGATCGTGGCCCAGCTAGAAGGGGGGATAAATATCCTTTGAAGCTTGATGGAACTCGCTCGTTCTTGCATGCTTGATCATCTACAATCTTCGTTAGTGAAGCGGAATAATAAAAACAAAGACAATTAAACTAAAACAAAGATAAGGAGAGAGCAATGAAAACACCAGTGATGTAACGTGGTTCATGACCCTTGCCGCTAATCCACGGACAATCCGTTAGGGGAATCACTCTCTCAATCAATCCACTAAACCTTCTCCTTAGCTCAACCAAGGTGGAGAAGAAACCTTCTTACACAATCTATCCCTCTTACAATATGATGGAGATAGAAACAAGGAAGAGGAGAGTATGAAGATCTTTATTTTTGAAATAAGAATAACGTGATCATTGTTTGCATATTTATGGTTATGTATATTGTCTTATACATTACATTGTAGATAATATGGTGTGTAGTATCACACAAGAGATCATGTTATCAGTTCCTTGTAGAGTATAAGTAGAGGCTCACAACCAAGATGGTTTTGGATAAACCATTGGTATGGTTGTAGTGTGATTTGGTATTTGTTTCTCTTGACCATAGAATTACACTAATACACTTTGTGTGTATTGAGCAGGATCGACTTAGAGGTGATTCGATTTATTGCTGACTACATAATTGAATCGAACCTTAGATATTATGGTGTACATGATCTTAATCCCGATATAATAATGGGAACATGTACTTAGTATTTATTTCTTTGATTTACCAATGGACGAGATTTATAGATTAAATCGATAGGCTCGGTAAGTTGGGAAATGATATTATTTACAAGGTGTGCCATTGATTATAGGAGGAAACCGTATCCTATATATTAGGATGATGATGTCCCCTTGAGGAGCTTATAAGGTTCATCATATAAACCCTGCAGGTGGACATGGTCCGGCATGATGATAAGGTTGAGTGGTACTACTCATGGAATTAGATGTTGATTAATTAATTGTCAGTAAATTAATTAACTGATGGACATTCGAGATCTTAAACACGGAGAGATATTTGTACAATTAATATATGGAGCTCATATTTATTTATAGGGGTTGGTGAGGTAGATCAATGATAATCCTCTAGTGGAATGGATTATCATTAATGGATCGGACTTTGTGGGATAGATCCATTGGGTGGCCAAGATCCAACTCCTCCTCACGGTCCCTATTGTATCCTATTAAAACCCTCATGAAGCCTACATCCGATGGTGGAGATTAAATCTCTAGATCCGACGGTGGAGATTAAATCTCTGGATTCGACGGTGGAGATTGAAAGGAGGCTTAAGCCTAGCTCTATAAAAGGAGGGCATAGGGCTTGGGCGTGTAATGTCTTTTGGGAGATTTGGGTTTTGCTTCCCTTGGCTTGGGCAACAAGAGTACTTTTGGAGAGCTAGGGTTTGGAGTTTCAAGGGTGGGGCGACAACTTGTTTGGCTTCTCCCTTATGGTCGGCGGCAACACAAGAAAAGGATAAGGGTTTCCTCTTCTCCTTTGATCTTGGTCGGCTTCTCCTTTCCTAGGGCAGCTCCTTCTCCTTCCATTGGAGCTCTTGGCCGGTGCCCACTCCATCTCCTTCTTCCTCTCCTTGGCCAGCGGCAACAACCAAGTTGGTGGATGTTGGTGCAATCGACCCAGGTTGACTCGAGTTTGACTCGAGCAGTACCTTGATAGTATTTTGATGATAGACAAAACTCATGACATGGGATTGTCATGGGAAAAGTCCAACATGGGGTTGGCATGGAAAATCCAAGCATGGAGCTTGGTGTAGAAGTCCAAGGGGGAAGCCTTGGCATGGGAAAGTCCAAAGCATTGCGAAGTCGTGCGCTTGGTGCTTGGCATGGGAAATCCAAAGCATTGCGAAGCCGTGCGCTTGGTGCTTGGAGAGAAATGCATTGTTAAACCGTGCACTTGGTGCATTTGGGAAGTCTGGAGAACTTGGCAAGTTCACTAGGCTCGGGTCCTTGAGTCGGTGAAGGATGGCATTACGAAGTCGTGCGCTTGGTGCATCCGAGGGACCGCCGGATGGGGAGCGAATGGAGTGAGCCCAAAGGGAAGCATACTTCTAGGGCATGAGACGCGAAGGATGGCGTTGCGAAGCCGTGCGCTTGGCGCATCCGAGGTACGTAGGCCGAGGGAAGAGAGTTTCGCTGGGGAACTCCATGAGGGATAAGGTGGACTTGGCTAAGTGGCTAAGACTGAGTGTCGGAGGCTCAAACATCATTATGTTTGAGGTTTTAGCCGACATCAGTCGACTGGCATAGGTGCCAGTCAACTGCTCTAGGTCGTATGGGTTCGACCAGTGTTTGACTGAACCAAGTCTGGATGATCAGTCGACTGCCAAGGGAGGGCAATCATGATCGAGAATCGGCCGATCGCCGAGGGATGGCAATGATCGATGACACTGCACGCATGCATGGAGTCGAAGCCAAAGACTCGATCGATGGTTGATCATTCGACTGATGGGTGTCATCAGTCAACTGATGTGTGATCCGTTGGAACTTAACCAACGTGGATCTAGCCGTTGTGAGACAACGTCTACGGGACCAGTCGACTGATGGTCACGATCAGTCGACTGATGGGCGCGAAAACAACTTGATGCAGGTTATAAAAGGAGCTCGAGTTGGAGGATTTCGCCATTGTTTTTGTGGAGCTATTGGAGGGGAATTGCTGCTGCATTCCAGTCCTTCAAGAGCCAATCAAAGCAAGCAACAAACAAGTGATCAAAAGCAATCGGTGAAAAGTGTTTCTTTTGTATTGTATTTGTATTCTTGTTTGTATTTGTATATTACTGTTGTAATTTCTTGTGAGAGGTTTATCCACCTCCGACGTGTAGTCAAGAAGGAGTTTGAGTATTGCCGTGTGCATCTCTAGAGCTCGAGGAGCTCGCCCGTGGAGTAGGAACCTTTCGGTTTCGAACCATGTATATGCTTGTGTATTGATTGTGCTTGTATTGTTGTTATTTCTATTGTTATTCCACTGCGTATATTAACGACAATTGTAGACAAGCACACGAGAACGAACGAAATACGACATCCAACAATTGAGGGCTATTCACCCCCCTCTAGCCGGCCGTTTCGATCCCCAACAAGTGGTATCAGAGCCGAGGTCTCTCTTCAAGGACTAACCGCCGTGAAAGCACTACAAGATGGCCGGCTATAATCTCCAACCACCAAAATTCGAAGGAGATTTACTATGGTGGAGAAGAAAAATGGAGGTATACCTAGAAACCGATTTTGATTTTATGCTAATCTTAGAAAACGGTTTCGAATTGCCTAGGGATGAAAGAAATAGGCAAATTGAGAAGTCAAGGTGGACCCAAGACCAAATCAAAAACTTTGAGACAAATCACAAGGTAATCGAATTGCTTAGTGATTTGATTCCTAACAACATTTGGTCTAGGTTGGGAAATTTTAGGGATGCAAAAGAATTATGGGATAAAGTAATGAAATTCCAAGAAAATTCCCAATCGGCACAAGTAGAGGAAGATGCCGTGGAAGAAATACCATCCACTTTCGAAGATGTGGATGACTTGGTGGAGACCTCCACCTCTAGCATTGAGGGGGAGGAGAGGCAATCTTTCATCCCGGAGCAAGAACAAGAAGCATCCACATCCGGGAGAAGTGAATATCAAGAAGAGGCCTCCACAACCTCCCTAGGTAACTCAAGTGTTATTATTTTAAATAAAAATCACATAATATGCTTTGAGTGTAGGGAGAAAGGGCATTACAAGAGCAAATGCCCAAAATTGGCTAAGGAAAAGGCATCAACACCAAAAGTCAACCCAAAGTCAAAGGATGTCGGTGTTCCCAAAATCAAGAGCAAAGAGCACATTGTGTGCTTCAAATGCAATCAAAAGGGACACTACCGAAGCCAATGCCCTAGGGGGAGGAAGAAAGGGCAAGAAGGTGCAACTCATGTAGGGGGAGCTCCTAAAGCTAACCCTAAGGTACATTTAGTTAATGCACCTTTAATTCCTAAAGTCAAAAAGCATGCTAAAAATTATTTTAGTTCTCTTGCTAATATCAATGAAAAGCATGCTAGGAGAAACAATAAGGTTTATTGCTTAGGTGCTAAGCATGTTAGTCTCTCTAAGGACAAACCTAGGACTCAAAATACTAGATCTATTTTACCTAGGGAGTCAATTAGAAGAATTGAAGAAAACTTGGGTATTAATCCCAAAAGGTCTAGGCACATGCCTAAGAAGAAGAGGCCTTCTCAAAAACCTAATGAAAATTCAAAAATGGGAAAATTAGAGCTAGAGAACCAAGTCTTGAGTTCAAGACTTGAGAGAATGGAGAAAGCCCTTAGAATCATAGAAAATTCAATTCTAGGGTCAAATGCCCAAAAGTCAAGACCTAAGGATCAAAAACGGTCTAAGGGCAAGAAGGGTTTGGGTCACAAACCTATGTCCTACCATAATGTTCCATTTAATTATGGAACATCATCTAGGTCTAGACAAACCAAGGCTAATAGGGAAGCCATCCCTAAGTCTAGCCATGGTATGTGTTTAGTGGCTAACACCTCAAAGAAATCAAATGTAGCCACTAAGAAGGTCAATGGAGGAGTCACCTCTAGAGTTGACCCAAGTAAGACCCATTTGACTAAGGCTTCAAAGCCTAAAAGGGTCATTAGGAAGGTATCTAGGGAAGTTATCCCTAGGGAATACCTTGTTAACCCAAGGATCTCCAATAGATATTGGGTTCCTAAGAGCGTGATCGATTCACGCTAAATGGGTTAGGGTGTGTCAACCCTAAGTGGATGGGTGGTTAACCTAGCCATTGTGAGCTGACACATTAGGGTGTGCCAATATGGTTTGAGAAGTTAAAAAAAATGATTTAAATTGGCACAATTAGGTCTTAGAGGTATTTGTGTGCCATTTTGGGTTTTTGGCCCACTAGGGAAATGAATGGCATTAAGGCAAAATGAACTTAATTCCTAGAAATGGCAAATTAATTTTAACACTTAGGTATTTTATACCTTAGTATATTTTTCTTGCCATGCTTTATTTGTCTTGCCATGTCATGACATCATTTTCATTTTTATCTATAAAATATCATGATCATGTTTAGAATTATTTTTAGATGTCATGTATGCTTAGTTCTCATTCACATGCCATGACATCATGATATTGGCATATGTTTTCATCTAAATCATGTTTATGCCATAATCATATCATGCATAGTTTAAAATGGAATTAAGGACTATGGCACAATTTGAAGGGAATCAAATTAATGTTGCCTAGAAATATGCATGAGAACATAAACAAAACAAAACCCACATCTCACAAAAATTTGACTTGTATGTGTTTTTACACATCTAGATATTGGTGAGATGTTTAGGAAAAAGAAAATAAAGGTTTGAAAAACATTTTGAAAAACCTTGGTGAAGCCTATCTTTTGATAACTATCACCACTGAATGGGATGATACAAAGATGACTCTTTATTGAAGCTTTTCTTAAATTTTGAACTTTGTATCAATCTCCTAATTTAATGGGTAAAATAAATTTCCAATATTTTTCACCCATAGTGTTTAGGATAAGTATTATACGTATGCATTTTCAAGATTTTTAGAATTACGTATATTTACTTATGGATTTCAAAAATCAATTTACTAAAATTGAAAAGCTAGAATCTGCGATTATCGATCGGCTCAGAATGGCAATGATCGATGGTAAGTCCAATCGATCGTATCCGTGAGTTGACTGACACGGGTTGATTTCGGGTAAACTTGATAGTTAGGCCCATGTTTAGCCATGTTTTGGTCCCCTAACCACTCCTAACCCTAGGATATGCTTGGGAGAGCATTAGAGAGGGTGGAAATCCATTGGATATGGATTAGGAGTTGGGTTGAGGGTGAGTATCAATTTTAAGGTGGAAGAGAGTTCATTGTTGAACTTTGCCTTAATTTTGATTTGGTTAATGTTCCTATTGGCTTAGGGACTCTCCAAGGACATTGTTGGTGCAATGGTCAAGGGGGAGCAAGCCTCTAGGGGGAGGTATCCATCTTGGGAAGATGGTTGTGTATTTCCTCATGGGAGGAAAATTGGGTTGCCTCTCTTTAAGTGATATGGGATCACTAGAAAGATTGTAGGCATGTGTACCTCCAAAGGAGAGATTGTAAGATCTCATTGGGATATGAGACATTCATACCCTTGGGGAGGACCTTTTTGATGTAATGTCAAAAAGGGGGAGAAGTTACCAAGTTACCAATTAGGGTTCGTTGGAATTCTCATTGGGATATGAGAATTGCCAATATGGGAGAATTGGTAGACTTGAGATAGTAGTTTTGTCAATCATCAAAAAGGGGGAGATTGTTGGTGCAATCAGCCCAGGTTGACTCGATTTTGACTCGAGCAGTACCTTGATAGTATTTTGATGATAGACAAAACTCATGATATGGGATTGTCATGGGAAAAGTCCAACATGGGGTTGGCATGGAAAATCCAAGCATGGAGCTTGGTGTGGAAGTCCAAGGGGGAAGCCCTGGCATGGGAAAGTCCAAAGCATTGCGAAGCCGTGCGCTTGGTGCTTAGCATGGGAAATCCAAAGCATTGCGAAGCCGTGCGCTTGGTGCTTGGTGAGAAATGCATTGCGAAGCAGTGCGCTTGGTGCATTTGGGAAGTCTAGAGAACTTAGCAAGTTCACTAGGCTCGGGTCCTTGAGTCGGTGAAGGATGGCATTACGAAGCCGTGCGCTTGGTGCATCCGAGGGACCGCCGGACGGGGAGCGAATGGAGTGAGCCCAAAGGGAAGCATACTTCTAGGGCATGAGATTCGAAGGATGGCGTTGCGAAGTCGTGCGCTTGGCGCATCCGAGGGACGTAGGCCGAGGGAAGAGAGCTTCGGTGGGGAACTCCATGAGGGATAAGGTGGACTTGGCCAAGTGGCTAAGACTGAGTGTCGGAGGCTCAAACATCGTTATGTTTAAGGTTTTAGCCGACATCAGTCGACTGACATAGGTGCCAGTCGACTGCTTTAGGTCGTATGGGTTCGACCAGTGTTCGACTGAACCAAGATTGGTTGATCGTCGATCGCCGAGGGAGGGCGATCGTTGAGAATCGGTCATTCGCCGAGGATGGCTGATCGATGACACTGTGCACGGGCACAGAATGGAGTCGAGCTCGCCTGCACTCGACTAATGGTTGATCAGTCGACTGATGGGTGCCATCAGTCGACTGATGTGTGATCCATTGGAACTTAACCAACATGGATCTGGCCGTTGTGAGACAATGGCTACGGGACCAGTCGACTATTGGTCACCATCAGTCGACTGATGGGCACGAAAATAGCTTGATGCAGGTTATAAAAGGAGCTCGAGTTGGAGGATTTCGCCATGGTTTTTGTGGAGCTATTGGAGAAGAATTGCTGCTGCATTCCAGTCCTTCAAGAGCCAATCAAAGCAAGCAACAAACAAGTGATCAAAAGCATCGATGAAAAGTGTTTCTTTTGTATTGTATTTGTATTCTTGTTTGTATTTGTATATTACTATTGTAATTGCTTGTGAGAGGTTTCTCCACCTCCGACGTGTAGTCGAGAAGGAGTTTGAGTATTGTCGTGTGCATCTCTAGAGCTCGAGGAGCTCGCCCGTGGAGTATGAACCATTCGGTTCTGAACCATGTATATGCTTGTGTATTGATTGTACTTGTATTGTTGTTATTTCTATTGTTATTCCGCTGCGTATATTAACGACAATTGTAGACAAGCACACGAGAACGAACGAAATACGACATCCAATGATTGAGGGCTATTCACCCCCCTCTAGCCGGCCATTTCGATCCCCAACAGTGGCTTGGTGGTCGGTTCTAGATAGGAGAAGAAGTTTTGGTAAATTCTTCCCTTTGTTCGGAGCGAGCAAGGAAGGGAAGAACGTGATATAGGAAGCTTCAACTCTTGGAGGATCGTTGCCCACACAACGTCCAAGAGGAGGATATGACATACAATAGAAGACCTTGAGGTAAACAAGAGGTATAATTCTTGTTTAAGTATGTTTTCTTATTCTATGCAGTTTGTATGTATTGTATGTGGCTAATTTACTTGGACCCCGAAGATAAACACAAAAACCGACGATCCGTACATCGTCTATTTCGCAGCTAATCGAAAGAAAGAGGTAGGTTGCTTGAACAACAAGTTTGTTCAAGTGACCACTCCAATCGAATAGCATGATTATCGATCGGTTGCTTGGGTAATTCTTCTTCGTCAAGGATTAATTTTTTTAATCCAGAGATGAAGATGGGATCGCCATGCACAAGCGACCGAGGTGGGAAGCGAAGCTTCGGATCCACCCTTCAAGTGGTATTAGAGCCACAGTTTTCGGTTTTGTGTGTTTAGGATTAGGTTAATTTTATGTACTTATCATATAATGTATGTGCCGAATTATAGTAGGATGTGTCTAGGCTAACATTTTGGTTGCAGGCATAAGATCCAACTATTATGGCCATATGTGTGTGTATGTGATTGGATGTGTGTAATTGTATTATTGTTTGAATCCTTGGGGTTGACGAGGCTAGTATTTAATTTTTGTAATTAAGTACGACATTGTTTAGCCACTCTTTTATTTTAGTTTACTTTCGATCTAGATTTCATGTACACTCCTTCGTGGAGTATAGGATCGATGGATGAAAATTAAAATAATTTTTCTCAGCTCGGATCTCTGGATGGCTTGTACATAGCATAGGGAGGAGCGGACGAGATGGCGATACGACGGGAGGCATATTGGAGAACAAAAGTCATAATAGTTCGAAAATATTTTTTTTCATATTTATTGCTTCTTATTTGATATGCATGTCATGTGCTAGGAAAATTCTTCAATTTTAAATTACTAAGTGGGAGAGAGATATTTTTTTATAAATTTCCGTGGCCTCCATTACGATTTGATATGTGATGCAAACAAACTTACGCGTCAGCTCTGAGTGCCTTCCTCGCCATTGGATGAGTTTGTTTTGTGGATCACAAGGTTGAATATGGTTATAGGAAATTATTTGGGAGCGTGTGTACTTCCCCATCGGAAGGCACATAGCCTGAGATAATTGCCTTGGTAACAAGTAATGGTGAACATTTAGATGCAAATAGGAGTATCCTACCCATCGGAGTCACTGCTTTTATTTGTAGGGCTGAAGAGGAACCAACTATTAATTTTATTTGTCAAAAAGTTAGGTTGACAGGATAATAAAATTAATGGGTAAAATCTCCTCTTACAAATGTAGAATTCGTATACGTCCACATGATCGTGGCAAACGATATTCTCGGTGTTTTGAGGTGTTGGTTGATTTTAAAATTTTATTGTTTGAGAAATCAATAATTTTTTGAAATCTAATGTTTTGATCTATGTGATTCTTAGGTTTTTTAAATATGACTTTCAACTCGCTTGTTGTGATACTAAAAGAGAATAGGACCCAATTATGTTGATTGGAAAAGGAATCTTGATATTGTCTTGACTGTTGAGGAGTACAAGTATGTACTTTTCGAAGAATGTCCTCCTAAGCCTGCGGATGATTCTGGGGAAAAGGAGAAGGAGAGTTATAAGAAGTGGATAAAGGCTGATGAGATGGTGCGGTGTTATATTTTGGATTCTATGTCAAATGTATTACAACAATAGCATCAAGTCATGCCCACTGCTTATGACATGATACTCAATCTCAAGGAGCTTTTCGTACACCAGAATCGGGCTTCTAGGCAAGAAGCCATGAGGAACTTGATGACGACCACCATGATCGAGGGAACACCCGTGAGGGATCATGTTCTCAAGATGATGGCTCATTTGAATGAGCTGGAAGTCCTTGGAGCTGAGATTGATGGGGAAACCCAAGTCGATATCATTCTCCAATCTCTACCTAGGAGTTTTGAGCAGTTTCGCCTGAACTACAACATGAATAAGAGGTTGTATTCGTTGGTGGAGCTTCTGAAAAAACTCCAGGTGGTAGAGAGGCTTTTTCGTCAGAGTGCTCAGGCTCAGGCCATGGTTGTCCAAAAGGTTTCTACTTCTAAGCCGAAAGGCAAGAAGAAGAAGAAACAAGGTGGGACAAAAGTGGCGGGAGGATCTCAGGGAGGAGTGAAGAAGCCGAAAGGCAAGTGCTTCACTTGCAAGCAGACCGAACATTGGAAGAAGGACTGCCCCAACCGGAAGCAGAACAAAGGTATATCTTTTGGTCTAGTCGTTGAAACATATTTAGCGGTGTTATCTACCGACATCGGGTGTGTAGATACGGGAGCCACTGATCATGTCTGCAATACTTTGCAGGGGTTCTAGTAAACCAGACGACTGACTGAGGGGAAGATTACCGTTTACTTGGGCGATGCTACTAAAGTGGCGATTGTTACAGTGAGAGATGTTTATTTATCTTTCGATAGGAATAAAACTTTGGTTCTGAGAAATTGCTTTTATGTACTTTTATTTAGAAAGAATTTAATTTCGATTTCTAAATTGTTTATGGATGGATATTCTATTTCTTTCAATGACAGAGTTGTTATAAAAAGGAATAGGGAGATTATCTATTCTGGTGCATTGGTAGGCAATTTATATACACTTGAACCAAAAGCTCCCACGATGCAAATAGAAGTAAATAACTCATCTTCTAAATCTAATAAGAGAAAAGAACCTTCGAAAATCAACCAAACATATCTTTGGCATCTAAGGTTAGGTCATATTAACCTAAGTAGAATTCAAAGGTTGATAGCTGATGGACCTCTGGGTTCATTAGTGGTGGAAGATTTCCCACCTTGCGAATCTTGCTTGGAAGGTAAAATGACCAAGAGGCCTTTTAAGGCCAAGGGGTATAGAGCCAAAGATGTGTTGGAATTGGTTCATTCTGATTTGTGTGGTCCTATGTCTATCCAGGCTAGAGGTGGTTTTGAATATTTTGTCTCTTTTATAGATGATTATTCAAGATATGGATACATTTACTTGATGCGCCACAAGTCTGAATGCTTTGACAGGTTCAAAGAATTCAAGGCTGATGTGGAGAAACGTCAAGGTAAAAGTATCAAGACACTACGATCTGATCGTGGTGGTGAGTACCTCTTAGGAGAGTTTAGGAATTACTTATCAGAGGCTGGGATTCAATCCCAATTGTCTGCACCTGGCACACCCTAGTAGAATGGTGTAGCGGAGTGAAGGAATAGGAATCTTGTGAAGATGGTTAGATCAATGATGAGTTATTCTGAGTTGCCAGTTTCGTTCTGGGGGTATGCTCTGGATACGGCAATGTATATTCTGAACTTGGTATCATCTAAATCAGTGCCTTCTACTCCCACAGAATTGTGGACTGGGCAAAAGCCTTGTCTGAGACATATTTGAATTTGGGGGAGTCCAGCACATGTGTTGAAGGCAGATACTGGTAAGTTGGAACCTCATACAGAAGTGCGCATATTCGTTGGCTATCCTAGAGGAATGAAAGGTGGTTTGTTTTATAGTCCTAGAGATCAGAGGGTGATCGTTAGCACGAACGCCCGATTTTTAGAGGAAGACTATGTGATGAACCACAAGCCCAAGAGTAAGATTGTAATGGAGGAATTGAGAGGGGAAGTCACTACTTTAGTACCACCCATACAAGAGGATATTCCACAAGTGACTGCACCGCGTGTCACAGAGAATAAACAGGTGATACCTTGTCATACTGGGAAGGTTGTCAAACAACCTGATAGATTTATGTTCTTTGGAGAATCTTCTGATTTGGTCCTTGGTGAACATGAACCTAATCACTGGACATATGACGAGGCAATCCAAGATAAAGATGCAGTATCTTGGCAAAGTTCGATGAATTCTGAGATAGAATCCATGGATTCAAATCATGTCTGGGAGCTAGTAGAACCACCCAATGGTGTAAAAACCATTGGATTCAAGTGGATCTACAAAAGAAAGAGAGGAATAAACGGGAAGGTCGAGACCTTCAAAGCAAGGCTTGTTGCGAAAGGGTATACTCAGAAAGAGGGTATCGATTATGAGGAGACTTTTTCGCCGGTAGCCATGCTTAAGTCTATCCGGATTCTCTTATGTATTGCTACTCATATGGATTATGAGGTATGGCAGATGGATGTCAAGACAGCTTTCCTTAATGGAAGTCTTGAGGAAAACATCTATATGAAGTAACTAGAGGGATTCATTGCAAAGGGCAAAGAGCATCTTGTGTGTAAGCTTAATCGGTCCATTTATGGATTGAAGCAAGCTTCGAGATCTTGGAACATCCGCTTTGATGAGGTAATCCAGTCTTATGGATTTATTCAAAGTTCAGATGAGTCTTGTGTATACAAGAGATGTGACAGAAACGTAGTGATATTTCTTGTACTATACGTAGATGACATTTTGTTAATTGACAACAATGTCAAGTTGTTATTGGACGTAAGGGTATGGTTGTCCAAATAGTTTGATATGAAGGACTTGGGAGAAGTGGGACACATCCTTGGGATCAAGGTTATAAGGGATCGCAGGAAAAAGATATTGTGCTTATCTCAAGCTTCATACATAGACACTATTTTGGCTCGTTTTAGCATGTAGAACTCCAAAAAAGGTTTTCTACCTTTTAGGCATAGAGTACCTTTATCTAAAGAGATGTGTCCTAGAACATCAAAGAAGATAGAGGAGATGAAGGCGGTTCCTTATGCTTCGGCAGTAGGAAGCCTCATGTATGCTATATTATGTACAAGACCAGATATCTACTTTGTCGTTGGTATGGTTAGTAGATATCAGAGTAATCCAAGACAGGGACATTGGACTGCAGTAAAGCATATATTGAAGTACCTGAGAAGGACTAGGGATTATATGCTGGTATACCAGGCAGATTAATTACTCCCTGTGGATTACACAGATTCCGAATCAGATAGGGATAACAGTAAGTCTAACTCAGGTTTTGTGTTTACTTTGGGAGGAGGAGCCATTGTATGGAGAAGTGTCAAGCTGAAATGCATGGCAGACTCTGCCATGGAAGTTGAGTATGTGGCAGCATCTGAGGCAACCAAAGAAGTTGTATGGCTCAAGAACTTCTTGATGGACTTGGATGTGATTCCTGGTTTGCCAAGAACTATCACAATTTATTGTGATAACAGTGGTGCAGTTGCAAACTCGAAGGAACCATGAGCCCATAAGGCAAGTAAACACATAGAGCGCAAGTACCACCTGATACGAGAGATCGTAAAGGAGGTAGAAGTTGTTGTCACCTAGATTGCATCAGAGGATGACCTGGTAGATCCTTTCACTAAGGCCCTTTAAGCAAGAGCTTTTGATAGGCATGTGGAGGGAATGAGAATCAGATGTATGATAGTATGAGCACAGTATAGTCTTTTAGTATAAGTGGGAGATTGTTGGGATGTATACTGAAAAGTCTATCTTTTGTATGAACATCTTTATTTTTTAAATAAGAATCACATGATCATTGTTTGCATATTTATGGTTATGCATATTGTCTGATACATTACATTGTAGATAACATGGTGTGTAGTATCACACGGGAGATCATGTTATCAATTCCTTGTAGAGTATAAGTAGAGGCTCACAACCGAGATGGTTTTGGACAAACCATTGGTATGGTTGTAGTGTGATTTGGTATTGGTTTGTCTTGACCATAGAATTACACTAGTACACTTTGTGTATATTGAGCAGGACCGACTTAGAGGTGATTCGATTTATTACTGACTACATAATTGAATCGGACCTCGGATATTATGGTGTACATGCTCTTAATCCCGATATAATAACGGGCACATGTACGTAGTATTTATTTCATTGATTTACCAATGGACGAGATTTATAGATTAAATCGATAGGCTCGGTAAGTTGGGAAATGATATTATTTACATGGTGTGCCATTGATTATAGCAGGAAAGTGTGTCCTATATATTAGGATGATGATGCCCCCTTTAGGAGCTCATAAGGTTCATCATGTAAACCCTGCAAGTGGACTTGGTCCGACATGATGATAAGGTTGAGTGGTACTACTCATGGAGTTAGATGTTGATTAATTAATTGTCAGTAAATTAATTAATTGATGGACATTAGAGATCTTAAACACGAGGAGATATTTGTATAATTTATATATGGATCCCATATTTATTTATGGGGGTTGGTGAGGTAGATCAATGATAATCCTCTAGTGGAATGAATTATCATTAATGGATCGGACTTTATGTGGGATAGATCCAATGGGTGGCCAAGATCTAACTCCTCATGGTCCCTATTGTAGCCTATTAAAACCCTCATGAAGCGTAGATTCGACTGTGGAGATTAAATCTCTAGATCCGACGGTGGAGATTAAATCTCTAGATCCGACGGTGGAGATTGAAAGGAGGCTTAAGCCTACCTCTATAAAAGGAGGGCTTAGGGCTTGGGCGTGTAATATCTTTTGGGAGATTAGGGTTTTGCTTCTCTTTGCTTAGGCAGCAAGAGTACCTTTGGAGAGCTAGGGTTTGGAGTTTGAAGGGTGGGGCGACAACTTGTTTGGCTTCCCCCTTAGGGCTGGCGGCAACACCAGAAAAGGATAAGGGTTTCCTCTTCTCCTTTGATCTTGGTCGGCTTCTCCTTTCCTAGGGAAGCTCCTTCTTCTTTCATTGGAGCTCTTGGTCGGCGCCCACTCCATCTCCTTCTTCCTCTCCTTGGCCGGCAGCAACAACCAAGTTGGTGGCTTGGTGGTCGGTTCTAGATAGGAGAAGAAGTTTTGTTTTATTATTTCCTTTGTTCGGAGCGAGCAAGGAAGGGAAGAACATGATCTAGGAAGCTTCAAATCTTGGAGGATCGTTGCCCACACAACGTCCAAGAGGAGGATAGGACATACAATAGAAGACCTTGAGATAAACAAGAGGTATAATTCTTGTTTAAGTATGTTTTCTTATTCTTTGCAATTTGTATTTATCATATGTGGCTAATTTACTTGGACCCCGAAGATAAACACAAAAAACTGGCGATCCGTACATCGTCTATTCTGCGGCTAATTGAAGGAAAGAGGTAGGTTGCTTGAACAATAAGTTTGTTCAAGTGACCACTCTAATCGAATAGCACGACGATGGATCGGTTGCTTGGGTAATCTCTCTTCAAGGATTAATTTTTTTAATCCGAAGACGAAGATGGGATCGCCATGAACAAGCGACCGAGGTGGGAAGCGAAGCTTTGGATCCACCCTTCAACATCCACTTATAATAGTTGACTACCAGCCCTTGGCAGTCGACTGATGGTGGAGCCCTTGGCAGTCGACTACCAGCCCTTGGCAGTCGACTGATGGTGGAGCAGTCGACTGCCAACCCCTAGCAGTTGACTGTTGGGTCACAAAACCCTAGTTGACATTAGTCAACTAGTAGTCGACTCAGACCAGTCGACTGATACCTATATCAGTTGACTGCTGTCAGGTAAAACCTCAAACAACAAAGTGTTTCAGCATTCGACCATCAGGTAAAACCTCAAACCACATGGTTTAGCATCCTACACTTGTAATCGTCGAGTAAACTCTTAAACACATGTTTGAGCTGACACTTGACTTTAGCCATTCAGCCAAGTTCACCTAACCTGACTTGAGCTACCCCGAACCGGGTTACAATTGCTCAACTCTCATCTCACATGGAGTCTCCCTTTGAAGCTATCTTCCTTCATCCTGCGTCCCTTGGATGCACTAAGCTCACAACTTCTCTCGTGCCCTCCTTCACGTCTCGTCCTCGAAGTCTGCTTCCTTTGGCTCAACTCCATTGTTCCTCATCTGGCGGTCCCTCGGATGCACCAAGCCCTAGGCTTCTCCCCGTGCCATCCTTCACCGACTCAAGGTCCCAAGCCATGAGACGATGAACATGCCAATGCTTCATCAAGTAACACATATGTGATTCACTAAGTCCTGCACAACTTAAACACACACATCAAATCACATAAACATCCTAACTTAAACCCTTTGCCACACACATCAAAACCAAGATCATACTTGGGTTGATTGCCCTTACACAAATGTTCCTTGGCGGTGTAGACCAGCTTAGCATGACAATAGCCGATGGAAGCACCTGAAGGCTAGCATATGGATGAACAAGTCATGGATGACTTGGAGGGATTCGATAGGCGTGAGGCTGATGGAGATGGCTAGAAGGCTTAGGTCTAGGCTAAGGGTGGTCTAGCAAGTATGAGGGGATCATACTTGGGTTAAACCTCATAGTTGAGGTATACCAGTCGACTGGGGTTATGGATCAGTTGACTGGTCAAGTGTTTGCCACTTGGCAGTCGAGTCGACATTGAGCAGTTGACTGGAATTATGACCAGTCGACTGCCATGAGTCGATTGGTGTTCGACTATGGCAAGAGGCCTTGCCAGTTGACTGCCAGCATTGGGCAGTCGACTTGCCATGAGCAGTCGACTGCCATGGAGGGAAGTCGACTGCTATTGGTTTTGGTCATGAAGGCAGAATGTTTAGTAGCCGACTGAGCAGTCAGCTATGGGCTTGAGCAGTCGACTACTGGGAATGACAGTTGACTATCAGTGTATCCGTTGGTTTGAATGCCAACGTGGATCAAGTCCGTTGTGAGACAACGACACTGTTGGAAGTCGACTGGGGCCTTTTAGCAGTTGACTACCAGGTGCATAATCAGCCCAATGCAAGGATAAAAGGAGCAGCTCATGGAGGATTTCATCCATGGTTTCTTGGGAGGTTGTTGAGGCGATTTGAAGGCAAAATGTAGGTGCATTTCAGGGTCCTTCAAGCTCATCCAAGCAACCAACAAGTAAAGCATTCAAAGCCCTAGTTTGGAAAGTGCTCTTTACATTTCGGTTGTATTTCTTTGTATTTTCTTGTATATTTTGTATTACTATTGTAATCGCTTGTGAGAGGTTTCTCCACCTCCGGTGTGTCACCGAGGAGTGTTATTGATTAGCGGTGGTGTGTGCATCAATAGAGCTCATTTGAGCTCAACCCATAGAGTAGAAACCCTAAGGTTCCGAACCACGTTATATAGCTTGTGTATTGTTGTGCTTGTATTTTGTTTATGATTTTTTATTATTTCTACTGCATACTAATCAAATTGTAGCAAGCACAGGATCGAACTCCATCTACGTCAATGAAACGTGCCATTCATCCCCCTCTAGTGCTCATCGAAGTTCCTACACAATAGTGTCCTCGTCACGGATTAGAAAAATGACTGATCATCCATACATTTTATAACGATATTTCTTATTCAATAAGAACTTCTTTAGATTCTGCTACAGGTGGAGACTTGATGAATAAAATGTTAGACGAAGCATTTGATATAATTGAAAATGTAGCGCTCAATCATCATCAATGGAGAGCAGAGAGAGGAAATCCCACTCACACATAAGGTAAGTATGAGGTAAGCGCTACAGATCTCCTTTCTGAGTGATTGGATGGACTATCTCATACATTTAAACACTTTAATATAAACGCTATTAATTCCACTAATATTTCTTGTGAGATTTATGGCACTTGAGGGCTTTCTGCCCAAAATTGTCAGATAATACTCTCAACATCCGTGGAGTAGGTAAATGCCATCAACAAATTATAACCAACACCCCATGAACAATCCCTACTCAAACATATATAATCCAGGATGGAGAAACATCCAAATCTATCATACCAGAACAACCAAAGTCAATTCAATCTAAACAATCCAGAACAATCATCGGGATACCAGTATCGACAGAAATCGAACATAGAGAAAATGATGGAAAATTTCATTCAAGTTCAAACAACCCAGAACAATGAATTCCACTAACACGTGATCGAATCCAATCAAAAGCATGGGGAAGCGGTGGAAGAAATCAAAGAATTGGCATGTAAGATTGATAACTTAACTAACCATGCTAAAATTCTAGAAACGCAGATAGCACAGATAGCAAATTCATCTGCACAATTTCTAGAAAGATTTCCAAGAAAATCCGAGACCAATACTATAGGGTAATGCAATGATCGAACTAATGAAAAGAAGATAACATATTGTGCAGTTGTCACCTTGACAAGAGAAAGTAATATGGTACTTCAAAATAAATCCCCACTTAATCTTGAAGACCCAGGTGATTTTCTTATCCCATGCATTATTTTTGAAACTAGTTTTGACAAGCCCTTTGTAATCTAGGGTCTGCTATAAATCTCCTACCATCTACATTCTATGAAATAATGGGGCCAATCAATCTAAAACTAGCTAACAATTTTTTACGATTAGCTGATGATATAGTAAGAATGCCCTTTGGTATATTAGAAGAGGTCCTTGTAGTAATAGAAAACTTTATAATACCTACTGATTTATATGTCCTAGATATGGGGACAAACCCTTACACCCCTATCATCTTAGGTAGGCCTTTCTTAGCCACTATAGGAGCCATTATAGATGTCCGGAACAAAATAATATCCTTGGAAGTAGAAAATGAAAGGATTCAATTTAATTTCTTTAACCCTAATTCATCAAATATCAAAGACACTACTTGTAGGATAGCTCATTTATTACAGGAGAAGAAACACAAGTACTCAATAAGAGAACTCCTGGAGATACAAAGTTCTTGCTTAACTGCATACAATGTATGTACCCCTCTAAGTCCAACAAGGAACATGAACTTTGATCTCGGTTAGGGTTACATACAGGGGTCAAGCTTATCACCTAAACTAAGTACTTCTTGGGAGACAACTCAAGTTTTTTACTTTTCATATTTTTAATTTCTTTTCTATAATTTGCATTTTTTATCCTCACTTTTGTATTTTTGTTTTAGGAAACATGAAGAATGAAATTAACAATCCAAGCACATGTGAACCAGCTCAAATTATGCAAATTTTCCAAAGAACATAGAACTATACATGGTCTAGGTGTGCCAATTAGCATGCCCATGTCAGAACATGCACGCCCAGTAGCATAACTGTGTCGTACTAGAAATTCCAATGTACAGATTTTGACATGGTCTGGGTGTGACAATTGGCACACCCATGTCAAAACTTAATCAGAAAAAAGGAGAAAAATGTCTTGGACAGAACCTAGCATGGTCTGTCCGTGCCAATTGGCACGTGCATGCCGCACTACTAATAGCGTCTTCTTAAAGGCTTTGCACGATTGTGGCAAGCCATTTCCACCAAGATTTTCATCGAGTTTTCAAAGATTTTCCACTAGCAACCTTCCTCCTCCGATTTTCGACTGAGAACAAAGCTTTTGAAGCTTCTCCAACCCAAGAGGATCTCCTTCCAACACTCCTTTGGGCTCATGATGTGTGCAAATCATATAGGATTTTTAGAGTAGTTTTAGCACACATCTCATTGCATTTCATGCTTGTTTTATGCATATTTCCTTTAGTTTGCGCCTATTTTCTATTTTCTAGTTCCGAGATCTGTGTTTGCCATTTTTACGCGTAGGACGATATTTTGGAGGCAAAATGACACTACAAAAGGAGCTCAAGAAGTGCAAGCGTGCTCTGGACGTGTTCCTAAGACACGTGCATGCTTTGGACGAGAAGGACAACATCAAAACAGAGTTCCAGAGGAAGATACGATCGTGCCTATTCTCGACGTCATATTCAGAGTTGATTTTCATCATTCCACATGATGGGCCATGTGGATTCAACATGGTCATGTGGCGTCAGTGCGACTTATGCAAATCAGGGTTCGCAAGCAATTAAGGAAAGCCAGGGTGCACCCCTATATAATGAAAGGCATGCCTAACCCTAAAGGGAGAGGTCCAACAGTTGGGGGGGGGGGGGGGCAAGAAGGTGCCCTAAGAAGCATCAGAGGCTGGCAACAGGGAGGAAGGAAGCGGCTCGAAGACTAAAATCAATGCTCCAACAACTTGAAGAGCGACCAAGGCACACATTGGATCCAACTTACTCTACTATCTCTTTTCTTACAACTATTTGGATTATAATGATGCATAAAAAGATGTCTTGTGTTTATTCTTCTTTATTCCTGGAGTAGGTACTTCGATTATAGGATTAGGGAGTAGCTTGTGTATGTTGGACATACTAGTTCAAATATTTATTCGTTGCCTTTGAATATATTTGCAATTTATGTGGTTTAGATCAATGAAAGTTATGCTCTAATTCTATTTCTACTGCACGAAGTTGATACAAGGGTGGAAAGCCTTTGTATTGAAATCTAGGAGAACCAAGGAGAAACCTTACGGTCATCATCGCACCCATAACCGTAGGAAGTGGGCTGTGAAAGAGTAGGATATAAAATATGATCCACCTCTTCATAGGAATTAATAGGACATCCTAGAACCCCAAGAATATATTCTAGCAGAAGGCCCAAAGTAGGAGACATCAAATCTAGAAGGCTTGAGGGACCCCAATGACAGGGGACTCCCAAAGATAACAACCCCTTGAGCTCTGATGATTCGAAAGGGAATGTTGGCTACGAATAGGTAGTTTCCAGTAGAAGCAAAAGTTCATCGGGATAACACATGATGATCCTCCCGCAAGATCATAACTAGAGATCCTAGGAGCATTAAATTGATAGCATGTTCAACAATGCAAAAGTGAAATTGAAATCCTAGAATCCTTTAAGAAACTTTAAGCTCCCCTTTGCTTTCTCCAAGTGACATGGTATTTGAGCTAGGACCACCGTTGACTCACAACTCACTCGCATGAGATTTACCCCGAACAAACTACATTTGTTGGGGGATCGAAACGGCCAGCTAGAGGGGGGTGAATAGCCCTCAATCGATGTATGTCGGATTTTGCTCGTCTACAAAACGTTAGCGCAAGCGGAATATGCAAATATAAATAAAGACAAAGCAAAAGATAAACAAACAATACAAACACCGAGATGTAACGTGGTTCACGGCTACGCCGCTAATCCATGGTCCGATTCGTCCATGGTGAATCACTCCGTCAAAGCCAATCACTATTGGTCTCTCCTTTACACCAAGCTAGGTGGAGGTAACCTTTACAATCAAGATCACTCTTCTTACAATAAGATTGAAGTAAAAGCAAGTAAGAAGAGTAGGGAATCGTGTATGGCACTTTGGGAGATGTTTAGAGCTCAAGCATTAGCCTCCCAAAGCCCCATCCTCTTCATTTTTATAGAGGAAGAGGGTTTCTTCCCATTGACACAGGAGCAGTCGACTGATGCCCTCGATCAGTCGACTGGTCCTGTAGCCGTTGCCCAATAACGTCTGCTTTCCACGTTGGATTCCATCCAACGGCACTGGCATCAGTCGACTGATATTACCATCAGTCGACTGGTGCTCGATCAGTTGAGTCCTCAATGAAGTCGACTCCATTCTCCCGTGCTTGCAGTGCCATCGATCGCTCCCCATGGCGATCGTGATCGATCGCCATCGATCCGATCGACCATTTTCGATCGAATGATCAACTTGATCCAGCCACATTAGACTAGTTGATCGAACCATCGACTCAGAGCAGTCGACTGCCATGACATGGCAGTCGACTGGTGTCAAGAAAACTCATCCGACACTTGGCCAAGTGGCCAAGTTTCACCTAAGAGCTACCCCTTCCCGGGTTACATTCGCTCACTCTCATCCCTCGGAGTCCCTCGCCTTCGAAGTTTTCTTCATTCGCGGCCACGCCCCTCGGCAACATCAGGCGCACGACTCTGCAATGCTCCTTCGCGTCTCTTGCCTCGAAGTCTACTTCCTCCGGCTTCACTCCAAGCTTCTCGTCCGGCGGTCCCTCGGATGCTCCAAGCGCACGGCTTCCGCAAAGCAATCCTTCACCGACTCAAGGACCGAGTCATGAGATATAAAACTCGCCATGGCTCCATGTGCGAATTACTAAGTCCTGCACGACTTCAACGCACATATCAAATCAACATAACAAACTAACTTAAACCCTTTGCCACACACATCAAAACCTAATCATGGCAAGAGATTGCCCTAACAATCTCCCCCTTTTTGATGTGTGGCAATCTGTTTAAGTTAGGTAAAATCATTTGATAAAAATTTCTAAGGTAAGAAAGCATGTAAACATAAACATGATATAGCAACATACAACTCCCCCTTAATCCATGAACCTCTCTCTGCCCTTATCATAATTTACTTAAACATAATCATTTCTCCCCCTTTGACACCATCAAAAAGATTAACACTAAGTTATAAACTCATGGCATCAAGTATAATAGAAGGAAAATACCAAAAATTAGTCTAAAACCTGAATTCAGCCTTAACTAGTCTGATTTTCAGGCCACCAGTCGACTGGTTTAGACTACCAGTTGACTGGCACACGAATTTCAGAACTTTCTGATTTTCGGACCGAATTTCAGAAATGCATTAAAAATTCCAAAAAATTAGAAAAATCATGAAATTTGGGGAACATATTTCTTGTAAGATTTTTTATCAGTGAAAAATATGTCTTCATGAAAAATCATTATATTTTCACGTATTTGCCAAAAATCCAAAAGGTTTAAAAACCACTAGGTTTTTGATCATGTGAGTATCAAGTTTAATACCTAGTTTTGGTTCCAATTGTTTCAAAACATGAATACATAGATTTTAGATTAAGAAATTGTTTTGAAAACTTATGAAATATCCAACCATGATCTTTGGGCAATATGTCTATGAATTAAACATAAGCCTTCCCCATGATTGGTCTATTATTGCTATTATGATACTTTAAATGACCATCTAAATTCCATAGGCATTAGTGGACATTTGTATCATCCTAACATCTCACTCATGCTAAGTTTTCAATCATGGTAGCCTATAGTGAGTGTGAGATGTATCCTAGAGGGTATTTGTATATACTTAACCATTATATTCATGCAATTCTATCAAGGTTAAGTATCAACCTAACAATCCTCATGATCATAAAGGCATATATCAATTAATTCTAAATTATGATCATGAAATACATGTATTCATCAAATTATAATCATGTATTAGGTATTATATCATGATAATAAGCAAAATATCACCTAAGGCATGATTTACACCTATTTCTCATGATTATGTGCCAAATATCAAAATCATAAATCATGATTGCAAACATACATAGCAATTACATTAATCTTCATGATTTAAGCATTATTAACTATTTATAGGCACGTTATCATCACCTAACACTATTTCAAAATATTGTCCCGCCATCCTAAGTCAACTAAAATATGATATAGGTCAATTGCATATGGTTGACTACCCTAGGGGTTTTCTAACCCTTAAGGATGGATTTTGGAACCCAAAATAAGTTCTTGCCTATGGGGTTCACTAGATACTCCTTAGGAATCCATTTCCTAGCTATTACTTTCTTCTTATCTTGTCCCCTAGCAATTAGGCATTTGTAGGCCTTTTCATTTTTCTTTTCTTTGTATCCTAGGCCTTTCTTGTTAAAGCTTGCTCTTTGGCTCCCTATGATCATGTTCAATGTGTTGGAGCCAATTGTGAATTTCTCTAGGGCTTTGGTTAAATAATCTACCTTTTCCCTTAAAGCCCTATTTTCATCCATACATGCATCACTAACATTAAATGGCATATATTCATGTGAGCATGCATCATCATGGCAAGAAGAAATATTTTCATTTTGATTCAAGCATGCTTTTTCTAGTTTATTTTCTAAGTCCTTAATTTGATCTAGCATGCTTTTGTTCTTCTTCTTAGCTCTAAATAAATCCCTAGTTAAGCTAGAAACCATGGAAAATATTTTCTTAGGAGTTAGATTCGTTACCATAGTTTCCATGTCCTCTTCTTCTTCTTCGGATGAGGAGGATGTAGAGGCTCCCCCTTCACTTGAGCTCTCTCCACTTGAGCTTGATTCTTCATTTTCGGTGGATGAGCAATCCAAGTCATCGAAAGCCATCAATGCAAGGTTGGAGTAGACATGCTCTTCTTCATCGGATGAGGAAGAGGAAGAAGGGTCATCCCATGTCTTGGCCTTGAATGCTTTGGCCTTCCCCTTTTCCTTTGCTTTCTTCTCCTCTTTCTTCTTGCTCCCCTTTTTCTTCTTCTTTTCTTCTTTCTTCTTCCTCTCTTCTTTGCTCTTGTTTAGGAGAGGACAATTGTCCCTTATGTGCCCCTCTCCTTGGCAATTGTAGCATATGACCTTCGCCCTTGGTCTTCTATTCCTATCATTAGACTTGTTAAATCTAAAACCTTTTAATGCATGCCTTACTCTCCTTACCATATATGCTTCTTCCGTGCTATCCATGGAGGAGGAGGAAGAGGCTTCATCATCGGAGGAGGAGGGGATCTCTATCTTCTTCTTCCCCTTGTTTGCCATCAAAGCTACTCCTCTTGAAGGTTGGATTCTTGGCTCTTCTTGTATTCCTTCAAGCCTCGTTTCGTGGAGCTCCATTGTTGAGAAAAACTCCTCCAAGGTACTTACTTCCAAGTTCTTGGAGATGTAAAACGAATCCACCATGGAGCCCCATCTTGAGGACCGGGGAAAGGCATCTATGGCCTTCATTACCATATCCCGGTTGGAGAGCTTTTCACCTACACTTGTCAAACCGGTTAGAATTTCCTTAAATCTAGAGCGTAGGGATTTTACCTTCTCTCCCTTTTCGAGTTTGATATTGGACAATTGAGAGCGAAGGACATCTCTCCTTGCTAGCTTCGCCTCGGATGTGCCTTCATGAAGCTCAATTAGCTTCTCCCACATCTCCTTGGCACTTAGGCATTCTCCAATTCGGTTGATCTCTTGTTGGGGGAGCACATTGAAAAGATGATGCTTGGCTTTTGAGTTTGCAAGGTGCTCTTCCCTTTGCTTTTTGGTCCACCTAGATTTCTCTATTGGCTTCCCTTCTTCATCCCTAGGCAAAATGAAACCGGATTCCATTGTAATCATAATATCAAATTCCGTTTCAAAAAATACCTCCATTCGCTTTTTCCACCAAGCGAATTCTCCTTCAAACTTCGGTGGATGAATATTGGAGCTGGCCATCTTTTGATGAAGTGCTTATTGCGGCGGTTAGTCCTCGACAAGCGACTTGGCTCTGATACCACTTGTTGGGAGATCGAAACGGCCAGCTAGAGGGGGTGAATAGCCCTCAATCGATGTATGTTGGATTTTGCTCGTCTACAAAACGTTAGCGCAAGCGGAATATGCAAATATAAATAAAGACAAAGCAAAAGATAAACAAATAATACAAACACCGAGATGTAATATGGTTCATGGCTACGCCGCTAATCCACGGTCTGATTCGTCCATGGTGAATCACTCCGTCAAAGCCAATCACTATTGGTCTCTCCTTTGCACCAAACTAGGTGGAGGTATCCTTTACAATCAAGATCACTCTTCTTACAATAAGATTGAAGTAAAAGCAAGTAAAAAGAGTAGGGAATCGTGTATGGCACTTTGGGAGAAGTTTAGAGCTCAAGCATTAGCCTCCCAAAGCCCCATCCTCTTCCTTTTTATAGAGGAAGAGGGTTTCTTCCCGTTGACACAGGAGCAGTCGACTGATGCCCTCGATCAGTCGACTGGTCCTGTAGCCGTTGCCCAATAACGACCGCTTTCCTGTGGCATCAGTCGACTGATATTACCATCAGTCGATTGGTGCTCGATCAGTCGAGTCCTCAACGAGGTCGACTCCATTCTGTGCCCGTGCACAGTGCCATCAGTCGACTGCTCCCCATGAGCAGTCGACTGATCAAGCCATCAGTCGACTGACCATTGTCGACAGTCGAATGATCAACTTGATCCAGCCATATTAGACCAGTCGATCGAACCATCGACTCAGAGCAGTCGACTGCTATGACATGACAGTCGACTGGTGTCGGGAAAACTCATCCGACACTTGGCCAAATGGCCAAGTTTCACCTAAGAGCTACCCCTTCCCGGGTTACATTCGCTCACTCTCATCCCTCGGAGTCCCTCGCCTTCAAAGTTTTCTTCGTTCGCGGGCACGCCCCTCGGCAGCATCATGCACATGGCTCTGCAATGCTCCTTCGCATCTCTTGCCTTGAAGTCTACTTCCTACGGCTTCACTCCAAGCTTCTCGTCCGATGGTCCCTCGGATGCTCCAAGCGCACGGATTCCACAAAGCAATCCTTCACCGACTCAAGGACCGAGTCATGAGATGTGAAACTCGCCATGGCTCCATGTGCGAATTACTAAGTCCTGCACGACTTTAACGCACATATCAAATCAACATAATAAACTAACTTAAACCCTTTGCCACACACATCAAAACCTAATCATAGCAAGAGATTGCCCTAACAACATTCACTGGACAAATGGTACTCGAATCACAGTCTCTGTGGGATCGATACATAAATTATTACTTGACGATAATTGTGCACTTGCGGGAGTTGAGCGTGAGTGTGGACTTCAAATCCTTTGCAATCTCAGCTAGAGATTTGAGGTTGTGCTCACGTGCATCACCAAACCCAAGTCGTGGAACCAATCACTAACAACAAACCCTAGATCTATCTCCATCTCCAATGATTCATTTCCTTCGACATCTTAGAGACTTGCTAACCCTCTTATGACTAGTAATTGACAGAAATATCGAAGCTTGGAACATTTTCTTGAAGATCCTACCTTTTCTAGAATTTTCTGGCAACTTTGAAGATTTTTCGACGAACTGGCACACTGAAATTCTATCCATCTTCAACGACCATTCCTGAGATCCAACCTTCCGGGACATTCATTGACCACCAATCTTTCATTACGACCTAGCAGCATGCTGATCTGACTCTTGGCAGAGTTTTTTTTGACAAACTTGGCATAGTAATTTTGGAAATCTGAGCGTTCAGAAATTCATCTCCGAATCCAAAACCACAATGTTCAAAAGATCAAAGAAGAGTGTTGCCGTTGTTGCTACCACTTCCAAGAGAAAGCAGAGGACACTCGACGAGGGTAATGAAAATTCCCTTGGTATTATATTTCGGGATGATAATCAAAAGGCTAGGTTCAAAATTTTGTCCAAAAGAAAATTAATCGATGCTAGGTATATTGATGAATATGAAGGGAGTGCCATTGGTTGCGTCGGAGTCTCATTGCCTCCCATGTCCCCGGATTAAAATTTTATCAACTAAAACTAATCCGGACGGAATGAGTTTCCGAAGCACAACCGTTTCATCATCGTGCCAACGACTCGAGCGATCGCTTGAACAAACTTGTTGTTCAAGCAATCATTTCTTCTAGTCGGTTAGCCACGGAAGAGATGACGAATGGATCGCCGATTTTTGTGTTTCTTATCGGGGTCCATGATTATACAAATACAAACAAATGCAAACTAGTATAATCAACACATACTAACATAAAGAACATAAGCTAGCATATCTTATCGTTAGAGGATCAAGAATAAAGTTTGTAAAACTTTTATACCTCTTGGTCTTCTACCGTATGTCCCATCCTCTTCGTGGACATCGTGTGGGAGAAGATCCTCCACGAGTTGAAGCCTCCTAGATCACGTTCTTCCCTTCCTTGCTCGCTCCGAACAAAGAGAAGAACCAAACAAAAACTCCTTCTCCAATCTAGAACCGACAACCAAGCCAAGGAGCTTGATATAGCCTCCGGCCAAGGAGTAGATAATTGAGTGTCGGCCAACCTTGAAGAAAGGTTGCCGCCGGCCACCAAGGAGAGAGGGAGAAGGAATAATGGGTATGGGCGCCAGCCAAAGCAAGGAGGAAGAAGATGGGCACCGGCTACCAATTAGGAAGAGAAGGAAACAAACCTTAATCCTTCCAAGGATTGCCGCCGAAACCTTTTCCCAAAGCCTAGCCGCCCAAGCCAAAAACCCTAATCTCCTTCTTGATATGTATCTCTCATCCACACCCAAACCCTTAGCCCTCCTTTTATAGAGTTAGGCTTAGGCCTCCTTTCAATCTCCACTGTCGGATCTAGAGACTTAGTCTCCACCGTCGGATCTAGGGTTTCATCCCAACCATCGGATCTAGGGTTTCATCCCAACCGTCGGATCTAGGGTTTTATGTTCCATCATTGGATCTAGGCTCCATGAGGTTTTAATAAGGCTACGATAGGGACAATGAGGAGGAGTTGGATCTTGGCCATCTGATGGATCAGAACCACACAAACTTGATCCATCAATGATGTTCCATTCCACTAGAGGATCATCATTGATCTACCTCACCAACCCCCATTTATATGGGCTCCATATATTATTTGCACAACTATCTCCCCGTGTTTAAGATATTGAATGTCCGTCAATTAATTGATTTACTGACCATCAATTAATTAACATCTAACTCCTCGAGTAGTACCACTCAACCTTATTATCATGTTGACTAAGTCAACCCGCGGAGTTTACATGATAAACCTTATGAGCTCCTCAAGGGGACATCATCAACCTAATATATAGGACACGGTTTCCTTCTATATCAACCCATACACCATGTAAATACATCATTTCCCAACTTAATGCATATTGATTTAATCCATCTAAATCTCACCCATTGGTAAATCAAAGAAATAAATACTAAGTACATGTGCCCGTTATTATATCGGGATTAAGAGCATGTACCATAGAATATCCGAGGTCCGATTCAATCATATAGTCAGTAATAGATTGAATCACCTCTATGTCGGTCCTGCTCAATACACACAAAATGTACTAGTGTAATTCTATGGTCAAGATAAACCAATACCAAATCACACTACAACCATGTCAATGGTTTGTCCAAGACCATCTTGGTTGTGAGCCTATACTTATATTCTACAAAGAACTAATAACATGATCTTCTGTGCCTCACCAAGCACCATGTTATGTATAATGTAGAGTATTAGACAATATGCACACATATAATAAATATAAAGTGCAAACAATGATCATGTGATTCTTATTTCAAAATAAAGATGTTCATACAAAAGGCTAGGCTTTCAGTATACATCCCAACAATCTCCTACTTATACTAAAAGACTATGTTGTCATCACACTGTCATACATCTGATCCCCATGTCCTCCACATGCCTATCAAATGCTTTCGCTGGAAGGGCCTTAGTGAATGGATCCGCCAGGTTATCCTCTGATGCAATCTTGGCGACAACTACTTCTCCTCACTTTACGATCTCTCGTATCAGGTGGTACTTGCGCTCTATGTGTTTACTCGTCTTATGGGCTCGTGGTTCCTTCGAGTTTGCAACTGCTCCACTGTTATCACAATAAATTATGATAGTTCTGGGCAAACCAAGAATCACATCCAAGTTCATCAAGAAGTTCCTGAGCCATACAGCTTCCTTGGCTACCTCTGAGGCTGCCACATACTCAGCTTCCATGGTAGAGTCCGCCACGCATTTCTGCTTGACACTCCTCCATACTATGGCTCCACCTCCAAAAGTAAACACAAACCCCGAGGTAGACTTACTGTTGTCCCTATCTGATTGGAAATCAGAATCCATGTAACCCACAGGGACTAATTGATCTGCCCGGTAAACCAGCATATAATCCCTAGTCCTTCTTAGGTACTTCAATATATGTTTTACCGCAGTCCAATGTCCCTTTCCAGGATTACTCTGATATTTGCTAACCATGCCCACGGCAAAGCAGATATCTAGTCTCGTACATAGTATAGCATACATGAGGCTTCCTACTGCCGAAGCATAAGGAACTGCCTTCATCTCTTCTATCTCCTTTGATGCTTTGGGACACATCTCTTTAGATAAAGATACTCCATGCCTAAAAGGTAGAAAACCTTTCTTGGAGTTCTGCATTCTAAAACGAGCAAGGATAGTGTCAATGTATGAAGCTTGAGATAAGCACAACATCCTTTTCTTGCGATCCCTTATCACCTTGATCCCAATGATGTGTCCCACTTCTCCCAAGTCCTTCATGTCAAACTGTTTGGACAACCATACCCTTACGTCTGATAACACTTTGATATTGTTGCCAACTAACAAAATGTCATCTACGTATAGTACAAGAAATACCACTACGTTATCGTCACATCTTTTGTATACACATGGCTCATCCGGACTTTGAATAAATCCATATGACTGGATTACCTCATCAAAACGGATGTTCCAAGATCTCGAAGCTTGCTTCAATCCATAAATGGACTGATTAAGCTTACACACTAGATGCTCTTTGCCTTTAGCAATGAATCCCTCTGGTTGCTACATATAGATGTTCTCCTCAAGACTTTCGTTAAGGAAAGTTGTCTTGACATCCATCTGCCAAATCTCATAATCCATATGAGCAGCTATAGATAAGAGAATCCGGATAGACTTAAGTATAGCTACTGGCGAAAAAGTCTCCTCATAATCGATACCCTCTTTCTGAGTATACCCTTTTGCAACAAGCCTAGCTTTGAAGGTCTCAACCTTCCTGTCTACTCCTCTCTTTCTTTTGTAGATCCACTTGCATCCAATGGCTTTTACACCATCGGGTGGCTCTACTAGCTCCCAGACCTGATTAAAATCCATAGATTCTATCTCAGAATTCATCGCTCTTTGCCAAGATATCGCATTTTCATCATGGAGTGCCTCGTCATATGTCCAGGGATCAGGTTCATGTTCGCCAGGGACCAAGTCCGAAGACTCTCCCAAGAACATGAATCTATCAGGCTGTCTCACAATCCTCCCACTACGATGAGGTATCACCTGTGTATCCTCTGTGACACGCGGTGCAGTGACTTGTGGTATATCCTCTTGTACCGGTGGTACTGAAGTAGCGACTTCCCCTCTTAATTCCTCCAGAACAATCCTACTCTTGGGCTTGTGGTTCATCACATAGTCTTCCTCTAGAAATCGGGCATTCGTGCTAACGATCACCCTCTGATCTCTAAGATTATAAAACAAACCACCTTTCGTTCCTCTAGGGTAGCCCACGAACATGCACACTTTTGTACGAGGTTCCAACTTACCAGCATCAGCCTTCAGCACATGTGCTGGACTCCCCCATATCCGAATATGTCTCAAACTAGGCTTTCGCCCAGTCCACAATTCTATGGGGGTAGAAGGCACTGATTTAGATGGAACCAAGTTCGTTATACACCGCCAGATCCAACGATACCCCCGTAACTAACTGCAACTCAGAATAACTCATCATTGATCTAACCATCTCCATAAGAGTCCTATTCCTTCGCTCTGCTACACCATTCTGCTGGGGTGTGCCAGGTGAAGACAATTGGGATTGAATCCTAGCCTCTAATAAGTAATCCCTAAACTCTCCCAAGAGGTACTCACCACCACGATCATATCGTAGGGTCTTGATACTTTTACCTTGATGGTTCTCCACATCAGCCTTGAATTCTTTGAACCTGTCAAAGCATTCAGACTTGCGGCGCATCAAGTAAATGTATCCATATCTTGAATAATCGTCTATAAAAGAGATGATATATTCAAAACCATCTCTAGCCTGGATAGACATAGGACCGCACAAATCAGAATGAACCAATTCTAACACATCTTTGGCTCTATGCCCCTTGGCCTTGAAAGGCCTCTTGGTAATTTTACCTTCCAAGCAAGATTCGCAGGTTGGGAGATCGTCCACCACTAATGAACCCAAAGGTCCATCAACTATCAACCTTTGAATTCTACTCAGGTTAATATGACCAAGCCTTAAATGCCAAAGATATGTTTGGTTCATCTTCGAAGGTTCTTTTCTCTTATTGGAATTAGAAGATGAGTTATTAACTTCTATATGCATCGTGGGAGCTTTTGGTTCAAGAGCATACAAATTGCCAACCAATGTACCTGAATAGATAATCTCTCTATTTCTTTTTATAACAACTCTGTCATTAAAAGAAATAGAATATCCATCCATAAACAATTTAGAAACCGAAATCAAATTCTTTCTAAATGTAGGTACATAAAGACAATTTCTCAAAACCAAAACTTTATTTCTATCAAATGATAAATGAACGTCTCCCACTGCAATAGCCACCACCTTTGTAGCATTGCCCATATAGACGGTAATTTCTCCTTCAGCTAGTCGTCGGGTTTTCTGGAACCCCTGCAAAGAATTGCAGACATGATCAGTGGCTCCCGTATCTACACACCAGATACCAGTAGATAACACCACTAAACATGTTTCAACGACTAAGCCAAAAGATATACCTTTGTTCTACTTTAGGTTGGGGCAGTCTTTCTTCCCATGTCCAGTCTTCTTACAAGTGAAGTACTTGCCTTTCGGCTTCTTCGCTCCTCCCTGAGGTCCACCCGCCACCTTTGCTCCACCTTGTTTCTTCTTCTTCTTGCCTTTCGGCTTAGAAGTAGAAACCTTCTGAGCAACCATGGCTTCCTTCCTAGCAGCCCAATTCTGGTATCCGAAAAGTTCCTTTTCCCCAGAATCATCCACAGGCTTAGGAGGACACTCATCAAAGAGCACATTCTAGTACTCCTCGATAGTTAAGACAATATCTAAATTTCTTTTCCAATCAATGTATTTTATTCCAGTAAGTTTATTTTCTTTCAGTATCACAGCAAGTGGGTTGAAAACCATTTGAAAATCTTAAGAATCATAATGATCAAAATATTAGATTTCAAATATTATTGATTCCTCAAAACAATAAAATTCCGAAATCAACCAACACCTCAAACACCGAGAATATCGCATGCCACGATAGTGTGGACGTATACGAATTCTACATTTGTAAGAGGAGGTTTTACCCATTAATTTTATTATCTTGTCAACCTTGCTTTTTGACAAATAAAATTAATAGTTGGTTCCTCTTAGGCCCTACAAATAAAAGCAGTGACTCCAATGGGGAGGATACCTTTATTTGCATCTAAGTGTTTACCATTACTCGGTACCAAGGCAATTATCTCGGATTATGTGCCTTACCGATGGGGAAGTACACACGCTCCTAAATAATTTCCTATAACCATATTTGACCTAGTGATCCGCAAACAAACCCATCCAATGGGGAGGAAGGCACTCAGAGCCGACACGCAAGTTTGTTGCATCACACGTCAAATTGTAATGGAGGCCATGGGAATTAATTAAAATATCCCTCTCCCACTTAGTAAATTGAAAATGAGGAATTTTCAAGCACACACAACATGCATATAAAACAAATCAGCAATAAATATGAAAAAAACAGAATTTTTCCAACTATTATGACTTTTTTCTCCAATATGCGTCCCGCCGTGTCTCCACCTCGTCCGCTCCACCTTTTTTGTGCGCAAGCCACAAAAGATATCCGAGCCGAGATATATCATTTTAATTTACATCCATCGATCCTATACTCCACGAAGGAGTGTACAAACTATCTAGATCGAAAGTAAACTATAATGATCGGCTAAACAATGCCGTATTTAATTACAAAAATTAAATACTAATCTAGCCTCGTCAAACCCGAGGATTCAAATGATATACATACAATCACACACAAACAATCACATATACACATATAGCCATAATAGTCGGATATTATGCCTGCAACCAAAAAGTTAGCCTATGCACATCCTACTATTATCCGGCATACTCAATATATGATATGTGCATGAAAGTAACCGAATCCAAGATACACAAAACCGGAAACCTTGGCTCTGATACCATTTTGAAGGGAGTGTCATTGGTTGCGTCGGAGTCTCATTGCCTCCCATGTCCCCGGATTAAAATTGTATCAACTAAAACTAATCCGGACGGGATGAGTTTCCGAAGCACAACCGTTTCGTCATCGTGCCAATGACTCGAGCAATCGCTTGAACAAACTTGTTGTTCAAGCAATCAAATCTTCTAGTCGGTTAGCCGCGGAAGAGACGACGAACGGATCGCTGGTTTTTGTGTTTCTTATCGGGGTCCATGATTATACAAATACAAACAAATGCAAACTAGTATAATCAACACATACTAACATAAAGAACATAAGCTAGCATATCTTATCATAAGAGGATCAAGAATAAAGTTTGTAAAACTTTTATACCTCTTGGTCTTCTACCGTATGTCCCATCCTCCTCGTGGACGTCGTGTGGGCGAAGATCCTCCACGAGTTAAAGCCTCCTAGATCACGTTCTTCCCTTCCTTGCTCGCTCCGAACAAAGAGAAGAACCAAACAAAAACTCCTTCTCCTATCTGGAACCGACCACCAAGCCAAGGAGCTTGATATAGTCGCTGGCCAAGGAGTAGATAATTGAGCGTTGGCCAACCTTGAAGAAAGGTTGCTGCCGGCCAAGGAGTAGATAATTGAGCATCGGCCAACCTTGAAGAAAGGTTGCCTCCGGCCACCAAGGAGAGAGGGAGAAGGAATAATGGGTATGGGCGCCAGCCAAAGCAAGGAGGAAGAAGATGGGCGTCGGCTACCAATTAGGAAGAGAAGGAAACAAACCTTAATCCTTCCAAGGATTGCCGCCCAAACCTTTTCCCAAACCCTAGCCGCCCAAGCCAAAAACCCTTATCTCCTTCTTGATATGTATCTCTCATCCACGCCCAAACCCTTAGCCCTCCTTTTATAGAGTTAGGCTTAGGCCTCCTTTCAATCTCCACCATCGGATCTAGAGACTTAGTCTCCACCGTCGGATCTAGGGTTTCATCCCAACCGTCGGATCTAGGGTTTCATCCCAACCGTCGAATCTAGGGTTTCATCCCAACCGTCGGATCTAGGGTTTCATCCCAACCGCCGAATCTAGGGTTTCATCCCAATCGTCCGATCTAGGGTTTTATGTTCCATCATTGGATCTAGGCTCCATGAGGTTTTAATAAGGCTACGATAGGGACCATGAGGAGGAGTTGGATCTTGGCCACCCGATGGATCAGAACCACACAAACTTGATCCATCAATAATGTTCCATTCCACTAGAGGATCATCATTGATCTACCTCACCAACCCCCATTTATATGGGCTCCATATATTATTTGCACAACTATCTCCCCGTGTTTAAGATATCGAATGTCAGCCAATTAATTGATTTACTGACCATCAATTAATTAACATCTAACTCCTCGAGTAGTACCACTCAACCTTATTATCATGTTGACTAAGTCAACCCGCGGGGTTTACATGATAAACTTTATGAGCTCCTCAAGGGGACATCATCAACCTAATATATAGGACACGGTTTCCTTCTATAATCAACGACACACCATGTAAATAATATTATTTCCCAACTTACCAGGCCTATTGATTTAATCTATAAATCTCACCCATTAGTAAATCAAAGAAATAAATACTAAGTACATGTGCCCGTTATTATATCGGGATTTAGAGCATGTGCTACATAATACCCGAGGTCTGATTGAATCATATAGTCAGCAATAGATTGAATCACCTCTATGTCGGTCCTGCTCAATACACACAAAATGTACTAGTGTAATTCTATGGTCAAGATAAACCAATACCAAATCACACTACAACCATGCCAATGGTTTGTCCAAGACCATCTTGGTTGTGAGCCTATACTTATATTCTACAAGGAACTGATAACATGATCTTCTGTGCCTCACCAAGCACCACGTTATCTACAATGTAGAGTATTAGACAATATGCACACATATAATAAATATAAAGTGCAAACAATGATAATGTGATTCTTATTTCAAAATAAAGATGTCCATACAAAAGGCTAGGCTTTCAGTATACATCCCAACAGAATACACTATTAATACATTAGGAATTAGGGATAATATTACTTGGATGCTTAATGGAGTAGGATGGACTGGATTTATGAATATTAATTACCCTACTTACCCAAGAATAACCCAAGAATTCCTAAGTTCAGTAGAAGCTGAGATCCTATCGGGAAAAGATTGCGAAGCAGGTAATATCAACTTTAGAATGTTTAATAATGAATATTCTTGGACACTTGAGGAATTTAACTCTATTTATGATTTACCATGTGAAAGAGAAAGAAGAATATGTAGGGTATCCTTTGAATGGCTAAAGGGGGGGGGGGGGCGTGAATAGCCTCTTTCAATTTCTACAAGATGTTAGTAGAAGCAAGAACAATAATGCAAAAAAAAAATGAAATCAAAAGACAATGCTAATAAAAGTTTTTAAAGTGGTTCAAAGATGATGCTCTTACTCCATGGCAATCCTTAAGGTGGATCAACCCTAACAAGCTTTCACTAAAGTCTCCTTTTGATGCAAACACCAAGGTGGAGAAGGCTTTTTACAATCACACTCTTCTTCTTACAAGATGATGGTGTAATATATCGGAGAAAAAAAATAATTTAATTAAATTAAAATTAATTTAATATAATATAATAATAATATAAATATAAACGATATAAATAAATAAATTTATTTATTTTATTAAAAGGAATTTAGTTATTTAATTTTGGGATAAGATTTTATTAGATGGAACGAGGTCTAATTAGTGGTAATCATGTTGAATAATTCAATTAATATAAATCAAAATTTAAGTTAGGGTTTAATAATGTCCGAAGGTGGAAATTAGGGATTTAATCCCTTTGTTTTTTTTTCTTTCTTTCCCCGTCACATCCCCTTTTCTTTCTAGCGTGCGCGGCACCTCTTCTCATGAGTTGGAACCGTCGCCATCGCACTCCTCTTCCCTTCACGCGTGCCACTTATCTTCTTTGCGCCGCCTGCCACGCAGGTCACCGCTGCAAGCGGCCATCGACTAGTCGCCCGTGGCAAGCCACGCGACCACCATCGCCCATCAACAGCCGCAGTGTTGATCTACCATCGCCACCGTTGCTCGCCGTGTCACACTCGCCTGACTAGCCTTTGTCGTTTTTCGGCGGCGCCCGTAGCTGTGAGGTCCGACATACCTTCAATCGTCGTCGCCAGCCTCTACCTCGGCGTGCAACGATCTCCATGGACACCGCGGCAAGCTCTGCGGTCAGTAGCAACTTCTGCGGCCACTGAGGCAAGCTTCGAGGCCAACTCCACACAATGTCTCTAAGCCTCATAGCCAACCATCTATATCGTTGTGAGTCATCTTCGTCATTGCCACTAGTAGCTCTACCACCATGAGCAGCATCTTCTCGTAGCCTATTCCCGTTACGAATAGAATCAGCCGCTGCTGCCTTTCCTTACAGCGTACAATGACAGCTCCACCGTCGTGATCAATTGAGGTGAAGAAGGGGATGCTGATGATAGTGAAGGAAAAGAGAGCCAGTTATCTTTGGGCTCTGTGATTTCTAAAGGTTTGGGCAACATTGTCGGTACGATGAGGAAGGGTGGGCTTTCATCTGTGAATCGGCCAAGGGAATGACTATAGTCAACACCTCTAATTTATGGTGATATTTTGGTCAAATTGATTACTTCAGATGGGATCTCATTAGGCAAGATCAAGAAGCTGGTGGTGATTGAATCAAAGATAGGTAGGCCTAAATCTGGAAGTAGTTTAGCTGTACGGTAATGAATTTTGTTCTAGAATTATTACTGAGGTGGTATTATTCATGGAATATACAATGGTTGAATCTGGCTTATTATGCAGAAAGAATGTTCATACAGAGTTGGGAGTTGAAGCATCTTTGGATTGAAAGATGGTTAAGATGCTCTGTCATCAGAGGTGGGTGGATTCTATAATTTCAGAATTTAGTGCATATTTGTATTGGTTATATTGGTTATGTTGTTTACTTAGGTGGTATCATGTTTTCACTTTGTGATTTGTCTAGTATTGTTTTAACCTTATATCTGTTAGACTATTAGATTTTTAGGTTGCTGGTTTATTGTTAGCATATGGTTATTAATTATTATTACTGTTATCCGTAGCTTGTTATCATTGTGATATAAATGATTAGATAGTATTGGTAGATGTTTACCTCTTAATTGTTGGACTAGTATTAGGATTAGACTAGTAGAATAATATGACTAAGATAGATAAATTCGTAGAATGTATACATATAGGTTCTTTGACTCCCTAGATCCTAGTGCATGATGACATGATTACTTTGCTTACGTAGTTTAGGGTATATATATAGGCACCTGATGCTTTATTTAGTATTTCCTTAACTTTGTACTGGCATGACCCCTTTAGTTATACATTAATTAGTTTAAGCTATTGATCTCCATTAATGTGTTTTTGCTGTTGTTATTGGACATCATGGTTAAATGCTTATTTGGTTAAGTATGGTAGCGGTTGATACCATGATTGAGACTAGTAGATAATATAACTTATATGAGGTTATTCCGTAGGAGTAGATCGCAGGAGGGAAACAACATTAGTATAACCCTAGGTGTTGGAACCCTGGGAGTAATAACTTGGACGTGCTTATTAGTAGATGCTACCGATATATGTTTGATCTACTCATTGGTTCGGTGGATATTTTGATTGAACTATAAGAGGTAGTATTATCGTTAGAGGGTATATACCCTTTCTCATGTCTCGGTTGTCAACTAGGTCTCTCATTCGTAGTTGATAAAGTGTACAGTAGAGTTTCCCTATGGTTTCTTTGTATATCTATGGTCGATTATGTCTCCCAATTATTGTTGAGATGACTTACCATAAAGTCATACTCTGGTATTATCTGTTCAAAGTTAGTGATAATTGGAATCGTATATCGATTGTAGCTAAATGACCACCTTAAATCTTAAGTACCCACGAGACCTGTTCGTGGTAGCATGTTATAACATGCATCGTTGTATTGGTAGAAATGGTGTAATTTAGACTTAATCGTCTCCACGTGTTTATGAGTAGATTTATGATCTTATCGGCCTTGATAAGCGTTCATGTTAGAAGGGTTGGAACCCTAGGCTTAACCACCTCGACGTATTTATTTGTAGATCGTTGATCTTTATCGATTTGAATAGACGTTGTATGCTATATGTATTGGGTAACCCTAGGCTTAACACCCTAGGAAAATTGACTGCCCACGAGACCCCTTCGTGGTAGCATGATGTTGCGTGTAGACAACGCTTTGTATATTGCTTTTCTTCATATGAGTCTCGTTCTTGGTAGTTCGTAGGTAGTTCCTTTTGAATTACCTCGAGAACCATGAGGTTTTGTCGCGGGTATCTTTGACTTATCTTCTTTTAGATATTGTCATCTTGTGGTGCATTGTTTACTATAGCTAGTAGTAGTTTTTGTGCTTGTTAACTGTCCTGGTGTGTCACTACCTAGTACATGTTGTAGTCTTTTCATATGCTTGTTATTCTATGCTCAATCACTTTGATATTTGTCATTTTGTTTATCTAGCACTAGAGTAGTGACATACCTTACCTACTGGGCATTGAATGAATAATGAATATAACTTGTATGTGTACATAGACTTATGTTCTTAGGTTATTTGATATGGGCTCCTATGGGTACATACCATAGGTAGCCATGGATTGATAGGTGTATCGTGCATTAGTGACATGCACCATCTTGCATTATTGCATGACTGGCGATCATCGGCTTCTCGATAGGTGATACTACTTGGTAGTTGAGCCCATCGTCAGTCACATTATCTACACACACAATCACTCGTGGGTTAGTGGTATTTCAGGTGTGTGTGTAGTTGCTCTGTCAGAGCTCCACGATGGTCGCTCAGGTGATTTGTATTGCAATGTGGTAGCAGAAAGGTATCCCTCCTTTGTCTAGAGACGAGGACATGAGACGAGGTGATGTCCCCCATATACATACATGGGGTAGGAAGGTGATACTCCGCCAGCATCCTGTCCACTCGGTCACATAGGTGTAGTGATGACAAAGTGCACAGTTGTCAAAGCCCTACCCACTCGGCCGATACACATGACATGTCGGTGGCTTGACTTGCATCACGGGTGACACAGGTGATTGCATCATGTGTATACATTTTTACTATATGCATTGCTTGCTGCACTTTTGTTTGTTGCATATGATTGTCATGCACATACAAGCGGTATTATGTGTGTTTGTTTTTGGTGATTCTACATATATTTGTGTGGATGTATTTTATGTCTGTTTAGGTGATTTTAGTATGTACCGTTTTCAGGTATGTATTTATTTTTTGTAGATTTGCAGTTGGTTATATGTCTTATAGGTGTATTTATTATATTGCTAACCAGGTTAGTGGCAGACTAATATGGGTACTCTGAGGTTTGGGTTACTCTAGTTTGTTTCTTTGACTTTCATTATGTTCATTATGTCTAGCCTGTCCATTATGTCCTTTATGATTATACACTTTATTCGATCCACCCACTAAGTGGTTGTACTCACCCCCTCTTCTCCTATCCTCCAGGTTAGCTGATAGAGGATGAGTCTGTAGGTGATCGTTGGAAGCTAGAGGGGGGAGGGTGAATAGCTTATTTTCGTTTCTACAAAAATGATTAGCGGAAGCACAACAAAAACAATAATAAAGGAAATGAAAACACAATGCTAACACAAATCATTTACGTGGTACGGAGATAACACTCCTACTCCACGGCGATCCTTAAGGTGGATCAACCCTAATCAATCTCACTATGAAGCTTTCTTTTTACAACAACCCTCCTCTTCTTACAAAAGATGAAGATGAAGTTTAGAGAGGAGGAGGGGAATTAAAAAACTAGAAATCTTGGAAAATTCATGGAGGCTTGAGAGTATGATCAGAATGTAAGCATTAACCCTCACACCTACCACAAACCCTCTTTTTATAGAGAGAGGGTTGTTTTTCCCATTGGGTCATGATCAATCGATTGATGTACAACATCAGTCGATTGATGCCGTGGTTTAAAGCTTCTGAACAGCCGGATTCGTGAGATTCATAATCATCATCATCCAACGACATGCTCATCAGTTGACTGATCCATCCATCAGTCGACTGATGGAGTGATCAGTTAAGTGATCACGATGTGCAGTCGAGTGAGACTCCATTCTGTGTCCATGTTCGCCTTGATCGCTTGATCGCTGCCGATTGCGATCCCATCGATGAGACATCACGATCGCCACATCAAGGCGTCGACTATTCGCCAACTTTAGCCCGACTCGGTGAGCACCTAACAATGATCGATACATCATATCAGTCGACTGATACTCATCAAGTATGAATAATTCATACTTGAATTGACTCCCTAGACCTAGACTCAACCTTCTAGCTCTTCCTTAAGCCTTGCGCCTCCAGGATCCCTCCGAGTCCGCAACTTATTCATCCTTTGCACTTTGCTTCCAAGAGCTTCCTTCGGTTTTGTCATGTCTTGGGTTTCCCTTTGCCAAAGTGCGCTTGGACTTTACACTGCCAAGACTACATGCTTGGACTTACGCTGCCAAGACTTGCCTTTGGACTTCCTTTGCCAAGGTCCGTTTGGACTTAACGCCGCCAAGACTACATGCTTGGTCTTACGCCGCCAAACCTTTTCCTTGGACTTATCTTGCCAAGATCATACTTGGACTTTGCCTTTACCAAGTCTTCATACTTGGATTTTCCTGTTACTTAAACACGTTCACAATTAGATCACAAAGTATTGCCTAACTTAGATGATTATCCAAACATCAAAACATATAAATGCTTGGGGCTTTGTTGCACCAACAATCTCCCCCTTTTTGATGTTTGACAATTATTTAAGTTAGGTCTTTAACACATGCACATAATCATATTTCCAATATGAATTCTAACTTAAACATTCCTTCTCCCCCTTTGACATACATCAAAAAGATAAGGATTCATAAATTTCATGAAAGAATTAAATTTGTTGTAATCTTGAACTAAGGTATAAGATTGAAATTAAGCTCCCCCTTAATCCAAGATATGGTTCGTGATGAATGAATAACTTGTGGAGCAAAGCCTAACAAAATATTGAAGGTTAAATCCTAACTTTGCATCAACAATATAAGTTTGGGGATGAAAAGATATATATTATGAAACTCCTCCTAAAACATTGCATCAAACAATCCTAAAAACTTATTTATACTGAAGATTATCATACCATAGTTTTAGGACATTCAAAGAGACACTTAAATTCAGGAAATAGAGCTTTTTATCAGAAAACACAATGTATCAGTCGACTAGTTTCTGATGCAGTCGACTGCTACGCCCGAAAGCCATTTTTCTGATTTTTCAGCCCAACTTCAGAAATGCGCCAAAAATTCTAAAAAAATCAAAAAAATCATGAAATTTTGTGTATACATTTCTGAAGTTATTTTCTATCAAGGAAAAATAATTTAAAAAATATATGTTTCCTAGATTTTGAAAATGTTACAATTTTGAAACCTAGCAGAAACTCTAAGAATTTTGCAAACTTTGTATTCCACTTGAAAATTGTTTTTCAAAGTTTGATAAACATAGTTTAAATTATGTTTTATTTTACATTTCCAATCATATTCTTGGAGCTATATGCACATTAGTTGTGCATAAACCTTCACAATGATTGGTCCAATGAAGGATTAATGTCTCTAGATGACACTTTGGTTCATAGTAATGCATCATAACAAGCATAATGAACCAATTCCATCTTCCTAACATCTCACATGTTGTCTAAGTGGCTCAATACAAAAATCATGGTTTCTTAGGTATTTTGTGAGATGCTTAAAGGTATAAATCCTAGGATTTCTATAGGATCATGCAAACCTACACCTTTATTCAACTAAGCACATCCCAAGTTCTCTCCTTAGTAATGAAAATTCTACTTCGGGGAGAGGCTTGGTAAAGATGTCGGCTAGGTTGGACTTAGATTCAATGTAATTAAGCTCAATGTCCCCCTTGCCCACATGATCTCTAATGAAGTGATGTTTCACTTCAATGTGCTTGGTCCTAGAGTGATGCACCAGATTTTTGGTCAAGTTTATGGTGCTCACATTATCACAAAATATTTTCATGTTGGAGTAAGATAGCTCGTAGTCCTCTAAAGTATGTTTCATCCATAGTAGTTGAGCTACACAACCACCCATAGCCACATACTTAGCCTCAGTGGTGGATAGAGCAACACAAGGTTGCTTTCTACTACTCCAACTAACTAGGGAGGACCCAAGGAATTGGCATCCACCACTAGTACTCTTCCGATCCAATTTGCAACCGACATAATCGGAATCGGTGTACCCAACCAAATCAAAAGTCCTAGTCCTAGGGTACCATAGTCCTACATTTAGTATGCCTTTAATATATCTTAAGATTCTATTCACGGCAACTAAATGAGATTCTTTGGCACATGATTGATACCTAGCACACATACCAACCGCAAATAATATATCGGGTCTACTAGTGGTTAGGTACAAAAGGCCACCAATCATACTGCTATAGAGTGTAAGGTCAATCTATTTTCCTTCATGATCACTATCTATTTTTCTATTGGTTGCCATTGGAGTTGAAACTACCTTAGCATTTTCCAAACCAAATTTCTTAATCATTTCCTTAGCATATTTGGTTTGGTAAATATAAATTCCTTCACTTGTTTGTTTGACTTGTAATCCTAGGAAGAAATTTAGTTCCCCAACTAGACTTATCTCAAACTCATTTTCCATATTTTTAATAAAGTCTTGAAGAAGTTCATCATTTGTTGACCCAAAGATAATGTCATCAACATATACTTGGGCTACAAAGATGTCCTTTGATGTTGACTTTATAAATAGAGTTTGATCTACACTGCCCCTCTTAAAGTCCTTAGAGATTAAGAAAGATTATAATCTTTCATATCAAGCCCGGGGAGCTTGTTTCAAACCATACAATACTTTCCTAAGCTTGTATACATGGTTTGGATAGTCCATATTCTCAAACCCGGGAGGTTGCTCTACATATACCTCTTCCTTAATAAACCCATTTAGGAATGCCGATTTAACATCCATTTGATGGAGTTTGAAACCCATATAAGAGGCATACCCTAATAGGATCCTAATAGACTCTAACCTAGCAACCGGGGCATATGTTTCATCATAGTCAAGTCCTTCAACTTGATTAAAGCCCCTTGCAACTAACCTTGCCTTATTCCTAGTAATATTTCCTTGGTCATCTATTTTGTTCCTAAAGACCCATCTCGTAGTAATGATGGTATTGTCATTAGGTCTAGGAACTAACTCCCATACTTGACTCCTTTCGAATTGAGCCAATTCATCTTGCATTGCTAAGATCCAATCCGGATCAAGTAATGCATCTTTTATTGATTTAGGCTCAATTTGGGAGATTAGTGCTATATGACTAGAAGGATCCCTATGAAATGACCTAGTCCTAACTCCTTGAGATAATTCACCTACAATTTGATCTAGAGGGTGATTTTGATGAACTCTTATTGTTCTAGGAGGTGTATTAAATTGAGTTTGATCATGATTATCCTCAACCCTTCTTTTATCATCGGAATCACCTCTTATTCCCCCTTGATTTAATTCTCCCCCTTGATCATTACCCTCTAAAGTTAAATCTTGAAATTTTTGGATAATTTCTTGATTTTTGTCATTGATATCATCATCAATGGGGGATTTCCTAGGGTATGTATTAGAGGATTCATCAAATTGGACATTTGAAGATTCCTCAATCTTTTGAGTTCTTTTATTATAAACTCTATACCCTACACTAGTGGATGAGTATCCAACTAGGATTCCCTCATCCACTTTGGACTCAAATTTACCTAGGTTGTCTTTGGTATTTAAAATATAGACTTTGCATCCAAAGACTTTAAAATAGTGAATTGTTGGAATTGTACCATTCCATAATTCAAATGGGGGTTTTCCTAAAAACCTATGAATTAAAACCCTATTTTGTATATAGCAAGTGGTGTTAACCGCTTCCGCCCACAAGTAGCTAGGTAAAGAGTATGCATTAAGCATAGTCCTAGCCGCTTCTTATAGGGCACAATTTTTTCTTTCTACAACCCCATTTTGTTGGGGTGTTCTAGGACAAAAAAATTTGTGCTTGTACCCTTGTTCTAGGCAAAAGGTTGAGAAATTAGAATTCTCAAATTCTCCACCATGATCACTACAGATCCGGTTGATTTTGAATTTTCTTTCATTCTCTACTCTCTTGCTAAATCCTATGATTATTCCTAGGGTTTCATCCTTATTTTTCATGAAAAATACCCAAGTAAATCTAGAAAAATCATCTACTATCACTAAGCAATATTTACTACCAATCATGGAAGGGGTACTATGACAATCAAATAAGTCCATATGCAATAGTTCTAAAGGTAAAGCGGTACTAAGTAAAGTTTTACCTTTGTGTGATGTTTTTGATTGTTTCCCTTCTTGGCATGCATCACACATTTTGTCCTTGAGATACTTGACTTTTGGCAACCCTTTGACTAACTTCATTTTGGCTATTTTGGCAATGTTCTTCATATTTATGTGCCCTAGCCTCCTATGCCAAAGCCAACTCTCTTCTTCTTTTACAATAAGACACTTAGTAGAAGCATTAGTAGCATAGGATAAATCAACATAATATATATTTGATTTCCTAAAACCTACTAACATGCAATCATTTAAAGTTTTGTGTCTTATGAAACATTTTGAAGAGTCAAATTGAACATCAAAATTGGCATCACATAGTTGACTTACACTAAGTAAATTAAATTTCATATTTTTAACTAATAACACTTTATTAATGGCAAGGTTGGGGGATACCTCAATTGTGCCTTTTCCTAGAATCTTAAGTTTACCACTATTTTCAAAAGACATCTTCCCCTTGCTAGTGTGGTTGATGGTGGAAAATTTTCGCTCATCACCGATCATGTGTTTTGAGCACCCACTATCAACAATCCATAAGCTTGGTTCTTCTACCTATACAACATGAAAAATGCAAGCCTTAGGCACCCAAATTTTAGGACCACTACATCAATCAAAAATTTCTTAGGGACCCAAGCCTTCCTAACCTTGCTCATAACGGTGGATTTTCTACTAACAAGGGATGTAAAGGCTACCTCCTTTTCCTTAGGCCTATATCCTATTCCGGCCTTGTTGTAAATAGCCCTTTGATCCTTAATTATCATATCTAGGTATTTAGAGCCATTTGTAAATTTTTCTAAGCATGCTCTTAGTTTACCTATTTCTTTTCTTAATTCATCATTTTCATTTCTAAGTGCACATGTATCATCACAAAGTGGTTCTATATTTTTAAGTGACTTAATTTCTACTTTTAAGTCCTTAATCCTAGTTTTTGATCTATTTAAGGCATTTTGAAGACATGCAATGGTTTTATAAAGTAAATCTACCCTAGGGGAGTTGCTTACCTCATCATCACTTGATGATGATTCATCGCTTGAGGAAGAGGATGAAGACTCCTCACTTGAGCTTTCGGCTTCCTCCTCCATGGTCATGAGGGCTAGATTCCGGGTGGCATAACACATCTCTTCATCATCGGAAGAATCCTCCAAGCTTAGTGTGTCCCATGTTTGTGCCACCATTGTCTCCTTCTTCTTCTTCTCCTTCTTTTCCTTCTTCTCCTTATGCTTCTTTTCCTTCTCCTCCTTCTTTAGTTCCGGGCAATTTGGCTTGATATGCCCTTTCTTGTTGCAACCATAACAAGTTACGTTAGATGTAGGAATTGAACTAGTTGAGGTTTTACCTTTGGAGGATTAGAACATCCTCCTCACATCTTTCTTGGTGAGTTTCCTTGACCTCCCACCAAACTTCTTCACATAGTGAGCTACCTCAATAACTGATAGCTCGTCGTCGCTACTTGATGATTCCTCCTCGGATTCGGATGAGGAACACACTTCTTTCTTCTCCTTCTTCATTTTGTCCATATTTCCTACAAAAAGAACTATACCTTTCTCTTTTGATAAAGTATTAGCTTGCTCGTGCAATTCAAATTCACAAAAGAGCTCATCTAATTTAACCAAAGAAAGATCCCTAGAGATCTTATAGGCATCTACCATTGAAGCCCATAAGGTTGTTCTAGGGAAGGCTTGGAGTACATAGCTCACAAGGTCTCGATTGTCGATCTTCTCACCTATCACCTGTAGTCTGTTGACTACTTCCTTGAAGCGACCGTGCATTTAGCTCACGGCCTCATTGGTCTTCATGGCAAAGTTTTGGAGTTGGGCTACCTAGAGGTCCCTCTTGGCTCTTCTCGTCTCTTTTGATCCTTCATTCAATTCGATGAGATTCTCCCAAAGCTCTTTAGCGGAGTTGAAGGGTCCAACCTTGGACAATTGCTCCTTTGATAGACCACATTGGAGTGTGGTCGTTGCCTTTGCATTTGCTTGTGCCTTCTTGACCATGTCCCTCGTCCAATCTTTGGTCGGTATTGGTGCTCCAAGTTCGTCGACTGGCTTCTCGAATCCGTCTACAATACTAAACCAATTTTCAATGTCATTCATGAGGTAGTATTCCATCCTACCTTTCCAATAGTCAAAGTCATTGTCGTCGAAGAAAGGAGGCCTCACCGTGCTATACCTCTCCTGGAAAGCCATCGTGCTCCGGTTGATTGTTAGATCTTCCGATGCGATCCGAGCTCTGATACCACTGTAGGTGATCGTTGGAAGCTAGAGGGGGGGTGAATAGCTTGTTTTCATTTCTACAAAAATGATTAGCAGAAGCACAATAAAAACAATAGTAAAGGAAATAAAAACACAATGCTAACAACAATCCTTTACGTGGTTCGAAGATAATGCTCCTACTCCACGGCGATCCTTAAGGTGGATCAACCCTAATCAATCTCACTATGAAGTTTTCTTTTTACAATAACCCTCCTCTTCTTACAAAAGATGAAGATGAAGTTTAGAGAGGAGGAGGGGAATTAAAACACTAGAAATCTTGGAAAATTCATGGAGGCTTGAGAGGATGATCAGAATGTAAGCATTAACCCTCACACCTACCACAAGCCCTCTTTTTATAGAGAGAGGGCTATTTTTTCCGTTGGGCCATGATCAGTCGACTGATGTACAACATCAGTCGACTGACGCCGTGGTTAACGACTTCTGAACAGTCGGATTTGCGGGATTCATAATCATCATCATCAAACGGCACACTCATCAGTCGACTGATGTACAACATCAGTCGACTGACGCCGTGGTTAACGACTTCTGAACAGTCGGATTCGCGGGATTCATAATCATCATCATCAAATGGTACGCTCATCAGTCGACTGATCCATCAATTAGTCGACTAATGGAGTGATCAGTCGAGTGATCACATCACGCAGTCGAGTGAGACTCCATTCTGTGCCCATGTTCACCTTGATCAGTCGACTGTCATTGATTGGCAGTCGACTCATGGCGACATCAGTCGATTGCCACGTCAAGGCAGTCGACTGTTCGTCAGTTTTTTAGCCTGACTCAGTCAAGCACCCTAACAGTCGACTGATACATCATATCAGTCGACTGATACTCGTCAAGTATGAATAATTCATACTTGAATTGACTCCCTAGACCTAGACTCAACCTTCTAGCTCTTCCTTAAGCCTTGCGCCTCCAGGATCCCTCTGAGTCCGCGACTTGTTCATCCTTTGCGCTTTGCTTCCAAGAGTTTCCTTCGGTTTTTTCATGTCTTGGGTTTCCCTTTGCCAAAGTGTGCTTGGACTTTACGCCGCCAAGACAACATGCATGGATTTACGCTGTCAAGACTTGCCTTTGGACTTCCTTTACCAAGGTCCATTTGGACTTAACGCCACCAAGACTACATGCTTGGTCTTACGCCGCCAAACCTTTTCCTTGGACTTTTCTTGCCAAGATCATACTTGGACTTTGTCTTTACCAAGTCTTCATACTTGGATTTTCCTGTCACTTAAACACGTTCACAATTAGATCATAAAGTATTGCCTAACTTAGATGATTATCCAAACATCAAAACATATAAATGCTTGGGGCATTGTTGCACCAACAGAGTCCAGTTGACTTAACATTGCGTCGCTCAGAGAGTCCCTAGCAGTGCTAGTCTCACAACATTCGATCAAAATGTCGTTTGATTTTTCTTTATTGTTATCGTTGTTGGTTTATGCATTTTGGATTTTGTCGCAATTGGTTTCAGTGTCAAAAAATGTATTTTACTTTTAATTGATTTATATTTAGTCGTACATGCATGCAGTTAATAAAATACTTGTATTTATATTATTATTTTGAGGTTTTTATCGGATTTTGTTCCAGTGTTGTATTTCTGAATATTGTCACTAAGGGGCTCCTCCGTCATTTGGATGGCGAATAGGCCCTCGGGGAGTGATAATTTTATTTGTATCAGAGCTTAGGTTTGCGATTTCTATTTGTGGGTTTTGTGTTTCGAGGTTTTCTTGTCCTTTGATTTTTTGGACTTTTGTGTTTTGGGACCAGGCAAGCTGAAGGACATCTCTGAGCTATAGAAAAAGTAGTCATCTTTAGTAGTCATTGTACTTTCCTTATGTAATAGGAAGTTGTCATTATGTTCTTGTTAGATACTTACATATTTTCTCATTGTAGGAAATGCTACCTAGTGAAATTTTCCCTACTCATGGTTGTGGATGAGGTCGACCTCGGAAGCGACCTATTGATGCTACGGGACCTACCCTTGAGGTTGGAAAACATATACTCTTTAGAGGTGTCAACTGATGTCAAATTAAGAGGCTAGGGTTAGACTCACTAGCCACTCATTTAGAGGTCAAAGGAGTAACCCCTCAGAGAGTATCAGTCCCTACTACTAGCGATTTGTTCATAGATAAGGTGTGTATATCTATGATGACCAAAACGATGAAGGGTTGTTTACCTTATTTTAGGGGATACCGATCCATGGATTACTCATGTATGGATGGACCATTTAGAAGACTCACTTGGATGCATAACTTGCATGGATGCAGAGAAGATGGAGCTTGCAGTGTATCACTTACAAAATCAGGCCAACACATGGTGGAAAATGCAGCTGATGATTTCGTGGAGCAGAGTATCACTTTGATACTATTCCAAGAGACTTTTGAGAGAGTATTTTCCGATCTCTATTGGTATAAGTTGTCATCGAGACTTTCTGAATCGTAAGCAAGGTGATCAAAACGTCATGGATTACATTGGGGAAATTTAATCGACTTGTAGAATTTTTACCCTATTAAGGAGCCCAGGACTATGATCGTATGCTTCAGTTTGTCCTAGATCTTATAGCCTATATCCGGATTAGAATTTTTGAGTTCCTCATTGGTACTTTTTGAATAATGTGAGACAGAGTCATACTGATCGAGATGACTCAGCGAGCCGATGGGTCTGGTATATGGAGTATCATTCCGGTTTATTCTATTCTAGCTGATGTATTGATAGCTCACATTGTTCTATATCCCTATAATACTTAGAAAACATTTTGTAGAATTTTGATACCTCGACCTTTTAGATTAGTTATGATAGCAAGGAAGACTTTAACATCTCGTTACGAAGTAAAGGAGTTGTCTTTTGGATTTGATATTCATACCTTGACTTGAGACTAGACTACCATTCACTTAGAGTACGTAATTCTGATATATAAAAAGCTTAGCACAAATGCATTAGATCTCACACTTGTTGAAGTTGAGATGACTTGTAACTGATAGGGATATGGATCAAAGTTGCGCAATGGAAGCATAGTGGGCTCATAACCCACAGAGAAGTTTACGATCTGACAATTGAAATGTCAAGATATTAGAATAAGCTGGAAGAGTGATAAGACACTTAGGCTTACCTAACCGTTGAAGTACATGGAAGTATGTACTTAGTTTATTTACGTTGTGGAAGTTATAGTTGGAGTTCCAGATCATACTCTAGATATAAGGATGTTGATCATCTATTGGATTGAGGTTAGATGGTAATGAGATTCTGATAAAGAAAATTTATTAGAGTAGAAGAACGACATGCAAATAGGATATCCTTATTAGGATATATCAAGTAGGAAATTTGGGAACCAAATTTGTATTAGTGGGAGAGAATGTAATATATCGGAGAAAAAAATTTAATTTAATTTAATTAAAATTAATTTAATATCATATAATAATAATATAATTATAAACAAGATAAATAAATAAATAAATATATTTATTTTATTAAAAGGAATTTAGTTATTTAATTTTGGGATAAGATTTTATTAGATGGAACGAGATCTAATTAGTGGTAATCATGTTGAATAATTCAATTAATATAAATCAAAATTTAAGTTAGGGTTTAATAAAGTCCTAAGGTGGAAAATAGGGATTTAATCCCGTTGTTTTTTTTTCTTTCTTTCCCCATCGCATCCCCTTTTCTTTCTCGCATGCGCCAAACATCTTCTCACGAATTGGAATCGTCGCCGTCGCACTCCTCTTCCCTTCGAGCGTGCCACTGATCTTCTCTACGCCGCCTGCCATGCAGGTCGCCGCTGCCAGCGGCAATCGACCAGTCGCCCATGGCAAGTCACGCGACCACCATCGCCCGTCAGCAGCCACAACACCGATCCACCGTCGCCACTATTGCTCACCGCATCACACTCGCCTGACCAGCCTCCGCCATTTTTCGGCGCCGCCCGTAGCTGCGAGGTCTAGCCTACCTTCAATCGTCGTCGCCAGCCTTTGCCCCGGCGTGCGACGATCTCCATTGACACCGCGGCCAGCTCTGCGGTCAGTCGCAACTTCTACGTCCACTGAGGCAAGCTTCGAGGCTAGCTCCACACAATGTCTGTAAGCCTCGCAGCCAACCGTCTCTGTTGTTGTGAGTCGTCTTCACCATTGCCACTAGTAGCTCTGCCATCGCGAGCAACATCTTCTCGCAGCCTATTCCCGCTGTGAGTAGAATCAGCCGCTGCTGCCTTTCCTTATAGCGCACAACGACAGCTCCACCGTCGTGATCAATTGAGGTGAAGAAGGGGATGCCGATGAAAGTGAAGCAAAAGAGAGCCAGTGATCTCTGGGCTCTGTGATTTCCATAGGTTTGGGAAATATTGTCGCTATGATGAGGAAGGGTGGGCTTTGATCTGTGAATCGACCAAGGGAATGACTATAGTCAACACGTCTAATTTATGGTGATATTTTGGTCAGATTGATTACTTCAGATTGGATCTCATTAAGCAAGTTCAAGAAGCTGGTGGTGATTGAATCAAAGATAGGTAGGCTTAAATCTGGAAGTAGTTTAGTTGTACGGTAATGAATTTCATTCTAGAATTATTACTGAGGTGGTATTATTCATGGAATATACAATTGTTGAATCTGGCTTATTATGCAGAAAGAATGTTCATACAGAGTTGGGAGTTGAAGCATCTTTGGATTGAAAGATGGTTAAGATGCTCTGCCATCAGAGGTGGGTGGATTCTATAATTTCAGAATTTAGTGCATATTTGTATTGGTTATGTTGTTTACTTAGGTGGTATCATGTTTTCACTTTGTGATTTGTCTAGTATTGTTTTAACCTTATATCTGTTAGATGGTTAGATTTTTAGGTTGTTGGTTTATCGTTAGCATATGGTTATTAATTGCTATTACTGTTATACGTAGCTAGTTATCATTGTGATATAAATGATTAGATATTATTGGTAGATGTTTATCGCTTAATTGTTGCACTAGTATTAGGATTAGACTAGTAGAATTATTTGACTAAGATAGATAAATTCGTAGAAGGTATACATATAGGTTCTTTGACTCCCTAGATCCTAGTGCATGATGACATGATTACATTGTTTACGTAGTTTAGGGTATATATATAGGTACCTGATGCTTTATTTAGTATTGCCTTGACTTTGTACTTGCATGACCCCTTTAGTTGTACATTAATTAGTTTCAGCTATTGATCTCCATTAATGTGTTTTTGCTGTTGTTATTGGACATCATGGTTAAATGCTTATTTGGTTATGTATGGTAGCGGTTGATACAATGATTGAGACTAGTAGATAATATAACTTATATGAGGTCATTCCGTAGGAGTAGATCACAGGAGGGAAACAATATTAGTATAACCCTAGGTGTCGAAACCCTGGGCGTAATAACTTGGACGTGCTTATTAGTAGATGCTACCGGTATATGTTTGATCTATGCATTGGTTCGATGGATATTGTGATTGAACTATCAGAGGTAGTATGATCCTTAGAGGGTATATACCGTTTCTCATGTCTCGGCTGTCAACTAGGTCTCTCATTCGTAGTTGAGAAAGTGTACAGTAGAGTTTCCCTATGGTTTCTTTGTATATCTATGGTCGATCATGTCTCCCAATCATGGTTGAGATGACTTACCGTAAAGTCATACTCTGGTATTATCCGTTCGGAGTTAGTGATAATTGAAATCGTATATCGATTGTAGCTAAATGACTACCTTACATCTTAAGTACCCACGAGACCTGTTCGTGGTAGCATGCTGTAGCATGCATGGTTGAATTGGTAGAAATGGTGTAATTTGGACTTAATCGTCTCGACGTGTTTATGAGTAGATTTATGATCTTATCGGCCTTGATAAGTGTTCATGTTAGAAGGGTTGGAACCCTAGGCTTAACCACCTCAATGTATTTATTTGTAGATCGATGATCTTTATCGATTTGAATAGACGTTGTATGCTATATGTATTGGGTAACCCTAGGCTTAACACCCTAGGAAAATTGACTGCCCACGAGACTCCTTCGTGGTAGCATGATGTTGCGTGTAGACAACGCTTTGTATATTGCTTTTCTTCATATGAGTCTCGTTCTTGGTAGTTCGTAGGTAGTTCCTTTTGAATTACCTCAAGAACCATGAGGTTTTGTCGCGGGTATCTTTGACTTATCTTCTTTTAGAGATTGTCATCTTGTGGTACATTGTTTACTATAGCTAGTAGTAGTTTTTGTGCTTGTTAACTGCCCTGGTGTGTCACTACCTAGTACATGTTGTAGTCTTTTCATATGCTTGTTATTCTATGCTCAATCACTTTGATATTTGTCATTTTGTTTATCTAGCACTAGAGTAGTGACATACCTTACCTACTGGGCATTGAATGAATAATGAATATAACTTGTATGTGTACATGGACTTATGTACTTGGGTTATTTGATATGAGCTCCTATGGGTACATACCATAGGTAGCCATGGATTGATAGGTGTATCGTGCATTAGTGACATGCACCATCCTGCATTATTGCATGACTGGCGATCATCGGCTTCTCGGTAGGTGATACTACTTGGTAGTTGAGCCCATCGTCAGTCACATTATCTACACACACAACCACTCATGGGTTAGTGGTATTTCAGGTGTGTGTAGTTGCTCTGTCAGGGCTCCACGATGGTCGTTCAGGTGATTTGTATTGCGACGTGGTAGCAGACAGGGATCCCTCCTTTGTCGAGAGATGAGGTGATGTCCCCCATATACATACATGGGGTAGGAGGGTGATACTCCGCCAGCATTTTGTCCACTCGGTCACATAGGTGTAGTGATGACAGAGTGCACAGTTGTCACAACCCTACCTACTTGGCCGACACACATGACATGTCGGTGGCTTGACTGGCGTTAGGGGTGACACAGGTGATTGCATCATGTGCATACATTTTTACTATATGCATTGCTTGTTGCACTTTTGTTTGTTGTATATGATTTCCATGCACATACAGGAGGTATTATGTTTGTTTGTTTTTGGTGACTCTACATATATTTGTGTGGATGTATTTTATATCCATTTAGATGATTTTGGTATGTACCATTTTCAGGTATGTATTTAGTGTTTATAGATTTGCATTTGGTTATATGTGTTACAGGTGTATTTATTATATTGTTGACCAAGTTAGTGGCGGACTGATATGGGTACTCTGAGGATTGGGTTACTCTAGTTTGTTTCTTTGACTTTCATTATGTTCATTATGTCTAGCCTATCCATTATGTCCATTGTGATTATGCACTTTATTCTATCCACCCACTGAGTGGTTGTACTCACCCCTCTTCTCCTATCCTCCAGGTTAGCTGATAGAGGACGAGTCCAGTTGACTTACCATTGCGTCGCTCAGAGAGTCCCTGGTAGTGCTGGTTCCACAACATTCGATCGAAATGTCGTTCGATTTTTTTTATTGTTATCGTAGTTGGTTTACACATTTTGGATTTTGTCACAATTGGTTTCAGTGTCAAAAAATGTATTTTACTTTTAATTGATTTATATTTTGTCGTGCATACATGCAGTTAATAAAATACTTGTATTTCTATTATTATTTCGAGGTTTTTATCAGATCTGGTTCGAGTGTTGTATTTTTGAATATTGTCACTAAGGGCTCCTCCATCATTTGGATGGTGAATAGGCCCCTGGGGCATGAAAGATGGAATTAAAATAGAGAAAAAGAGGTTAAGAACACTAGAAAGCTTGGAGAAGGCTTGGTGAGCTTCAGAGCAAAGATTGGAATGAGAGCACTAGCCCTCTCAAGCTCCCCAAAGCCTCTCTTTATAGAGAAAGGTTGATTCTTCCCATTGATGCACGCGACCGTGACCTCAAATCTCATGACGGAGACCGTCGAGGATTCGAAGCGCACGCTTGCGCTCAACTCCTGCAAGTGCACGGATGTCGTTAAGTAATAAAAAGATTATCGATCCCATAAGGACTGAGATTCGAGTACCAATTTGCTAAGTGGATGTTATTGTTCAAAATTTAGTTCTAATGGTTGTAATTGTGAGGGTTGTCGACAGTCATAACTCAATACAGTGTCACACGAAAGAAGAAAAGGCTTGCTGCGAGTTTTTGAAAGGAATTCTAGGATTTCGGTTTCGCTTGTGTGTCGCAAAACATGCTATCAATTGGGTTTTGCCTAAATGTCTAACTATGATTTTGTGGAAAGGACATCATACACTCCCTCGATGAGTCTTCACATCTATCAGAAGCTACCTCTGCCATACCAGGTCGATCCCTGGCTTTAGGACGGGATAGTCGGTATGAGGATGCCGAATCAATCCCTGCGAGGAGTAAAAAACGGGGTGCGTTTCCTACTCTATCGCATCCTTCTATCCACAGTTACAGGAGGTGAGGCCAACCCCTAGGTTCCTCCTTAATTCTCCTAAATATTAGATACGAGGGTTGTTACCCTTCGTATTGGCTAGCACAGTAGATAGAAAACAAAAATACATAGATATCGGTCTAAACTAATACCAATTGCAAATACAAACTCAAGAACAGAATTTAATTTGGAATAACAAGTTCTACGCACACAAACTACTCCGTAATCCTAGAATCGAAGAATCTACTCCATAAATATGAGAGGAGAAATACAAAACACGATCATATTCATATAAAGAATGGATATTATGCAAAGAACAGAAATTACAATGCAATGTGGCTCTTCTCTCCGACGTTGAAGTGCAGAACTTGGATATCCGGCGGCTTCCTTCCTCCTCGTTGCGAGTTCCCGAAGCTTTTTAGGGCCTCAGAGTGTCGTCCCAGCCGTCGTGCCTCCTCCCTAGGGTCTGGGCGTAGCCTCCTTTATATAGACATCAGCTTGGATCTCCACAAAACCTAGAAATAACTGACTCACGTCGAAATCGTGCAGCGCCACACGACCGTGTGGATCCACATGGCCAGGTCATGTGTGGTGCTATGGCACAGGCCCTGTGTTTTCATAGGGCCGAGGTGTGTGTCATTCTACTTTAGCTGCCAAATGTCTTATTTTCGCTCCAAAAGTGTGCCATTTTCCCCATATAATGATGTGCTGCACACAAAAGTACAACGAGTAGATCTCCAAACCAGAAAATAGGAAATACATGCAAAATAAAGTAAAATATGCATGAAACAAACATAAAACGAAATGAGATGTGAGCGAAAACCACTCCTAAAACCCTATATATTTTGCTCACATCAATTCTCCTAGACTTAGATCTTTGCTTGTCCTCAAGTAAACCTCAATGCCATGAAATTTTAAAAAGGTATGTTCTAGAAATTCACTAAGTTAGCTCCTCGTGCTCGTGCTAAGCGAATCTTCTTAGGGGATACCCATTCCATGGTATGTTAAGTCGTCATCCTATAGCTTTCCTAAGGTCTCCGGCTCTTAGGCCCTTACCTGCCCAAAGTGAGGATCGTTCCCTAGATCTAGCACAAAGTCTCAAAGGCATGCTCGATATTGAGAGAAATTGGTAGGAGTTTTCCCAGTAACCTAACTCAGTCTCAAAGGGGCACCAAACCATTTCCATCCACGATAACTGTTTTTATCCCTCATAATCTTTTTCAATCAATTTTTTTCTTGTTTTTCCTTTTCTTATTCCATTTGTTTTCTTCTCTCTCTCTTGGGATTTTGATTTTTCCGAATAGGCTTCCACAATCCAAGTATCTCCAGTAACTAAAATGCTAAATCTATAGTCACCTATCAATTCCAAAGTACTAGACTACTGAGATGAATCATAACTAGGTACGTACTGGATTTTCCCTTTCGTCATGTGTAGGTGTAAAAATAAAAGCTAACCAGTGTAAGTCTAGAACATTCATTAGAGCAAATAAAATAAAATACCACGAGCTAAATGAAGTTAAGCTACCCATGGAAATAACTCATGAAAAAAACTTTAAAAATACTACTGAGGCAGCTTATAGATAGAAAAAACAAAGTGCTGAAACAAACTGAACCACCTATGCATGAACAAATGAATGCTAACTATAATGCAAATATTAGGAAAGAAACTACTGCTAGAAACAAAATAAATCAAAACTTGGTCCCCCATACTTAAGTGAAGCATACCTCTAGTATGGTGGACGAGGTGGAAAGTCTAGTAGCCTTGGCATCTCGGGGGGTCCTGGGAGAATCTAGTGTTGAGCCGCTAATGCCACATGTACATGTGGTCGATTTGAGAGCTGGTGGATGCAGCGGCTGCTCGGTGCTCCTCCTCCCTAGCCCACTATGCCTGCTGGGCATGCATGTGTTGTCGCATCTCCTGGAGGTAGGTGGCCTCCTCCTGGCAACGGGCAACCTCCTCCTGGAAGTAGACGTGGGTCTCGTCGTAGAACTCCTTAGCCTGCTGGAAGTGCTCCCCAAAGCCCTGAAACTCTGCCTGCGTGTAGGTGCTCTGCTCCTCCCATCACTGCCTCTGCTTCTACTGCTCAATATATATGTCGTCGAGGCACAATCAAAACTTTCAAAAATCATAGGGAGATATACCTGCATCCTGCTCAAAAGTAGAAAAAGGTGGTGGTGTAGGTGCAGGCTCATGTCAACGTGGACTAGGTGGGCTCCTATGCATGTGTGGATTGGAGGGAGAGTGATGTAAAGGGGGAGAGATGGGTGCCGATGTGGATGGTCCCTCATATGGTGGGGACTCCACCATCAGGTCTAAGCGCCAGTTGGCGCATGTGGTGATGGTGGTACAATCGAGATTGGGGAGCCTAAGGGATGATAGGTTTTTCCTTACAAAGCACAATGAGTGTCCCTCTTTCACTATTATTTGCATGGCCATACACACTTTTAAATCGATCCTAGGGCTCCCCTCTATACTATCTAGCGCGGTGTAGTCATACCCCATCTTATGGCAAATGTGGGTAAGTAGGCCCCCCACAATAATCTCTCCTCTCGCCGCTTTGCCCATTTTCACTAAGTGTCTAATGAAATGGGACCCTATATGAATGTTACTCCTTTCTTGTAGCATGTCCCATAAGCACAGCAGCTCACTTGCTCTCACTACACTGTCACTCTCCCCACGACCAAAAATAGTACTTGCCATAATTCAGTGCAGGTACCAAAAAATGGGGTTTTGGAGGCGCAATGCTTTGGCCCTAGAAGGGTCGTAAGCGTGTTCTCCTATCAATTCGATCCAAAAGATCCGAGAGTTAAACCCAATAGGGTTTCTTCTCTCTCCCCCACTAGGCAAGCCAAAACATGTGTTCCATTGGTGTAATGTCCATTCATGCTCAGTGTTAAATAACCTCAAGATAATCCTACCCTCTTCGCTCTCTCTACCCGTTAAAACCTCTGCTTCTAAAGAACTTAAAAACTCTAAAACTATCCTAGGGTAGGTTGGATGTCTTATCCCCATTATCTATCCCCACCCCATCTTTACAAATAGGGATTGAATATCACCCATCAAACCTAGGGATTCTAATAAATCTTCATCAAGATACCTAGTTGCGGTGATTCTTCTAGTAGCAAGCATGTCATATCTATCCCTATGCTCATTATTTCAAAAAAGAATGGTTGGAAGAGCATTACCTTCTTTCGGATCTTAAGGGGTGTTCGTTCTCCTTGTTCTTCGCTTCGAAGCACTGGATCAAGATGTCACTTGCTTGGTCCTCCTCATTCTTACTTCTTTTGGGCTTCCTTTAAGGTTGGAAAGGCTTCTAGGTGGTGGGGAAGAGGGATTCACATGGCTAGGGCAAGAGGAATCAAAGCACACGATGCATTTGGGTCAAAAACACACAGTGCATTCTATTTAACCTCTATGTGACACGACCATATGAAAACACACGACCATGCCATGTGCACTGCTGGAAGGTGGGACACGACCATGTAAAAACACACGGCCAGGCCGTGTGCCACCTGTTTCCTTCTCATGGTGCACAACAGTCGACTTCTCTTTACTCGCTCAGTCGTGTTGGTTCAAAGTGATTTTTATTTTTATCTAGCAAGTTCTTTCTATTCCTAATTAATGTTAAAAATGCTAAATGAATGGAATCCAAAATTCAAATTAAAAAAACAAAAGAAAATATAGAAACTAAACTTGGGTTGCCTCCCAAGGAGCACTTTGTTTAAGGTCTTTTAGCTCGACCCTACTCCATTATCTCAACTTGGCTCCGGAGGTTATGTAAACCTCCATTCATCCATCTCGGAGTTGACATCCGGTGGGTTCGGCTTTACCCTACTGAAAGTGTAGCCATCTAGGAAGGGAACTCTACACTCTGACAGATTGAAGAGGATGATCTCCTCTTATAACTCCAAGGAGATCTTGTGCGCCTTTACGTCTATAAATGCTCTCGCAGTTGCCAGAAAGGGTCTTCCCAAAATGATGGGATTCTGGGGATTTGGTCCTGTGTTGAGTATAATAAAATTCTTGTGTATCACAAAATTCTCAATGACCACAGGCACGTGCTAGCATGCCGACGAGTTCTTTGACTGAGTCATCCCCCATACAAATTCCAAGGTTTCCTAGTTGGATCTCATTCATTCCCATCTTCAAATAGTATGCATAGGGAATCACACTTACTGATGACCCCAAGTCGCACAATGCTTCATCGAAGCTTTCCCCATAAATCGAGCAAGTGATAACAAATTCACTAGGGTCCTCAAGCTGTGGCAGAATTTTATCTTCAATTTCGCCTTGGTCGGGTAGGGTGGAAATCATGGCTGCACACCCCTTGGCGAATCTATTTCTCTATGCTACTCTCTTGCTGCACACTCCCTCCTCCTTGACTTGACTTGGCTCGGGTAATGATGGAGAACTATCCACAGGTTGCGACACGGTTTGGGCTATCTGGGCCACTTGTGTTTCCAACATCCTCGTGTGACTTGCAAGACCGTCAACAGTGGCCTTCAAATCCTTAAGTGACTCATCTGTTTTCTGATGTTGGTGTCGAAACTCTTCATTGACCTTTGTTTGGGTAGCAATGAAGTCTTCCATCATCAATTCTAGCCTAGACTTCTGTGGTTGTTGCTGCCCATTGCCCTGTTGTTTCCCATACCCTCTTGATGGTTAGAAGTTCCCCGAGTTATTTCGATAGGAAAAATTTGGGTGGTTCTTCCATCCGAGATTGTAAGTTCTAGAGTATGGGTTGTTGGGCCTTTGATTATAATCCCCAACCGCATCGATATGCTCAATCTGTTCTTCTGAGCTGCCTTGCCTTTCATAGTAGTCCTCCCAATGCGCTGCTGCTCCTTCTCCAAAGTCGTTGGCTACACATGAAGAAACAGGATTGAAAGAGTCGAATCATCTTCTAAGCTTGTCCAACCTCGCTGCCATGTGGTCCACGGAGTTGACAACATATCTTCTTGCGACAGGAGATGGGTGACTACGTTCGGAAGCCCATTGATGGTGGTTCTGGGCCACCTCTTTTATTAGCTCCTTTGCTTCTTCTATAGTCTTGTTCATAAGTGCTTTTCCTGTGGCAGAATCGAGGGATATCTTGTGGTGTACATGATCCCATTATAGAAGATGTGGATCACCAGCCACCTTTCCAGTCCATGATGGAGGCATTGGTAGAGTATCCCCTTGTAGCGATCCCAAGCTTCAAATAGGGACTCCCCTTCCTTCTGACGGAAGCTCGTTATTAGATGGCGCATGTGAGTAGCCTTGCTTGGTGGGAAGTTTTTATTCAAGAACTGTTGCTCACATTGCTCCCATGAAGTAATGCTTCCCGAAGGCAGGAAGTGAATCCAGGCCTTAGCCTTATCCCGCAATGAGAACGGGAATAGGCTCAGGCGGATCGCGTCTGCAGGGACTCCATTGATCTTCATTGTCGAGCGGATTTCCAAAAATGTCTCCAAGTGCCGATTTGGGTCTTCAGTCGTAGCACCCCCGAATTGACTCTGTTGGACCATGTGTATGAGTGTTGATTTTAGCTCAAAGTTATTTGCCGAAATGGAAGGTCCAGCTATACTCAGCCTAAATCCTCTAACACTAGGGGTTGCGTAATCCTGCAAAGGTCGACTACCTATATTCACCTCAGATGCAGCTTGATCCTCCATCCTCTTCTGTTCAATTCTCCGGCGATGATAGGTTTGTTCGATTTCTAGATCGATCGGAATTAGGTCTCCCGATCTTAGGCATCTAAGGATACGAAGAACCGAGCCACAAAATTAAAAGTATTACCTAATACTAAATTAAAATAGAAAATAAACTGAACTAAATATTGAATAAAATTAAGAAAAGCTAATTATAAAATAAAATGTAAAACTACTGCTAAAATAAAAAAAACTAAATCTAGATATGGAAAATCTAAAACTGAAGTAAATAAGGTAAAATAAAAAAAAAGTAAAGCAAGTAAAGAAATCTAATCCTAAGTTCGATCCAATTATCCACTTCTTGATTCGATATTGAATCAATCAGTCCCCAGCAACGACGTCAAAAACATGATGCACGTGACCGCGACCTCAAATCTCGCAATGGAGACCGTCGAGGACTCGAAGCACGGGCTGCCACTCAACTCTCACAAGTGCACGGATGTTGTCAAGTAATAAAAAGATTATCGATCCCACAGGGACTGAGATTTGAGTATCGATTTGCTAAGTGGACGTTATTGTTCGGAATTCAGTTCTAATGGTTGTAATTGCGAGGGTTGTCGGCGATCCTAACAAAATACAGTATCACACGGAAGAAGAAAAGGCTTGCTGCAAGTTTTTGAAAGGAATTCTAGGATTTCGGTTTTGCTTGCGTGTCGCAAAACATGCTATCAATTGGGTGTTGCCTAAACGTCTAACTATGGTTTTGTGTAAAGGACATCATACACTCCTTCTATGAGCCTTCGCATCTATCGGAAGCTACCTCTACCATACCAGGTCGACCCCTGGCTTTAGGACGGGATAGTTAGTATGAGGATGCGGAATCGATCCCTACGATAAGTCAAAAACGGGGCACGTTTCCTACTCTATTGCATCCTTCTATCCACAGTTACAGGAGATGAGGCCAACCCCTAGGTTCCTCCTTAATTCTCTTAAATCTTAGATACGAGGGTTGTCACCCCTCGTATCGGCTAGAATAGTAGATAGAAAACCAAAACACTTAGATATCGGTCTAAACTAATACCAATTGCAAATACAAACTCAAGAACAGAATTTAATTTGGAATAACATGTTCTACGAACACAAACTACTCCCTAATCCTAGAATCGAAGAATCTACTCCATAAATATGAGAGGAGAAACACAAAGCACAATCATATCCGTATAATGGATATTATGCAAAGAACAGAAATTTCAACGCAATGTGACTCTTCTCTCCGGCGTTGAAGTGTAAAACTTGGATCTCTGACGCCTTCCTTCCTCCCCGTTGTGAGTTCCCGAAGCTTTTTAGGGTCTCGGAGTGCCATCCCAGCCGTCGTGCCTCCTCCCTAGGGTTTGGGTGTAGCCTCCTTTATATAGACATCAGCCTGGAGTTCCCCGAAACCTAGAAAATAACTGACTCGCATCAGAATCGCGTAGCGCCACACGACCATGTGGATCCACACGGCCAGGCCGTGTGTGGTGCTGCGGCGCATGCCATGTGTTTTCATAGGGCCGGGGTGTGTGCCATTTTTCTCTAGCTACCAAATGTCTTCTTTTCGCTCCAAAAGTGCACCATTTTTCCCGTATAATGCTATTCTGAACATAAAAGTACAACGAACATATCTCCAAACCAGAAAACAGGAAATACATGCAAAATAAAGTAAAATATGCATGAAATAAACATAAAATGAAATGAGATGTGAGCGAAAACAACTACTAAAACCTTATATGTTTTGCTCACATCACCTGTTGAGCCTGTCAGCAGTCGACTGTTGCATACCAGTAGTCGACTGCTGCCACTATTGAATGAATCCAATGACATCTGATGAAGCCTGATCATGATCATCATTGCCCAATGAAACTCTGACCAGTCGACTTCTCATACTAGCAATCGATTGATAAAGGCCATCAGTCGACTGCCTCAAGCAATGAGTCAACTCAAAATGTTTCTATGCCCATGTCCACCTACATTAGTTGACTGCCATGAATGACAGTCGACTGATCAAGGCGACAGTCAACTGTCTAAAGCTGGCTATCGACTACTTGTGGCACACAACCTTAGTCGAGCTCCAGTCGACTCTTGATCAGTCGACTGGGTCATAATCTCAGTCGACTGTTTAAGCCTTTTGAACCCTTGAGTGTCGAAAACTCAAGACCAGTCGACTTGTGTAAGACCCCAGTCGACTAGAATACTTCAAGTATGATCAATTCATACTTGAAAATAACCCCCTAAACTTAGACTCAATCTTCTAGCTTCTCTATTAGCCTTGCGCCTCCATGATCCCTCCGAGTACACGACTCCTTCATCCTTGCGCTTGCCTTCAAAAGCTTCCATCGGTTTTTGTTGGTGCAATCAGCCCAAGTCACGATTGACCAGACTCGAGTTTGACTCGAGTTTGACTCGAGTAGTGTTTTGATGTTTGACATTGATGTCTGACATGTGTTGGGGAGATTGGTGCAATCGACCCAGGTTAGTATTTGATGTTTGACGATGGTCTGATCATTGTCATGGAAAGTCCATGTGGGACACTTGACATTGGGAAAGTCCAAGTCTTGAGTACTTGGCATGTAAAGTCCAAGCATGGGTCTTGGCAAGGGAAAGTCCAACATGGGTTGGCAAAGGAAAAGTCCAAGCATGGATCTTGGCATGGAAAGTCTAACATGGGTTGGCAAGGGAAAGTCCAAGTTTGATTCTTGGCATTTGGAAAGTCCAAGGGAAATATTGGCGGCGTAAAGTCCAAGCGGGAGTCTTGGCAGTATAAGTCCAATGGTTGGTGGCGTAAAGTCCAAGTAGGAGACTTGGCAACGTAAGCTCAATGTGTCTTGCCAATATAGACATCGTTAGCATGACAATAGCCGATGGAAGCACCAGAAGGCTAGCTTATGGATGAACAAGTCATGGATGACTTGGAGGGTTCCGATAGGCGCGAGGCTGACGGAGGTGGCTAGACGGCATAGGTCTAGGTTATGGGTGGTCTAACAAGTATGGGGGCACCATACTTGAGTTAAAACCTCATGTTTGATGGGTATGATCAGTCGACTGATAGTGTATTCGTTGGATTTTTCCAGCGTGGATCTTGCCATTGTCTCACGACAACAGTGGCACCAGTCAACTGATGGTCCCGAGCAATCGACTGATGGCAAAATCCATCCTAGGCAGAAGCTTTAAATAGAGCACGTGGAGGAGGGATTTGGCATCGGTTTCTTGGACATTCTTGAGGCGATTTGCTGATGCAAATCAGGGTCTTCAACCACGGTTCAAGCAATAAACAAGCAAGCATCTAAAATCTCTTTGTAAAGTTTTCTTTACTTGCATTCTATTGTATCTTGCTTGTATTTCATTCTTATTGTTGTAAGAATTATTGTAAGAGATTTCTCCGCCTCCGGATTGTTCTGAGAAGGAGTTATTTGAGTAGCGGTGTGTGATTGGCATCACTAGGGCTCTTACGAGCCCAATCCGTGGAGTAGGAACCATTCGATTCTGAACCACGTTATATTCTTGTTTTGTACAATCAACATATACAACTTGTTAGTCATATTTGAGCTAAACCTGAGCCCGGCCTTGTTGTACATGACCCTTTGCGATCCAAGTAGGAGGTCAAGTCCCTTGGATCCCAAAGTGAACCTTTCCAACGTGTTCCTAAGATCTTCGACTTGATTTTTCAAAAGTGAGTTCTCAACTTCGAGATTTTCAACTCGAGTTGAGTCCTCCTCTTGAACTTGACTAGTCGAAGAGGTTAGAGAGTCCTCGTGTTTAAGGAGTTTAACCTCCTTAACCAGGGTCTCAACCTTGGACTCGGACTTAGCTAACTTCCTAGTTAGAAACTTAATTGCATTATATAGAGTACTAATGAGGGACCAACTTACCTTGAGTGTATCTCTTGAACCGGATGCGGATCTGTGGCTCGTCTTGAATAGTGCTTTGTAGTCCGACTCGTCCTCGGGTTCAGATTCTTGCTCAAGTTTGGACTCCGGCTCCAATTCGGTTGGTTTAGCCATGAAGACGAGGTCATCGTCTTCTTCCTCCGATACCTCTTCCCACGTAGCGTTGAGCGCCTTCTTGAACTTCGGTGCTTTGTTCTTGAGCTTCGGACATTCGGACTTGATGTGTCTGAACTTGTTGCATTCATAACACCTAATGTTAGAACTAGCTTTAGATTTACCTTGGGTTGAGTGACGGGTCATTTTTGGCTCTTAATCATCCTCCGAACTAGATTGACTAGTTCGGTCTCCATCTCTGGATCGACCTCTGACTCCTACTTGTCTTCTTCTTCCTTCGGGGGTGGCTTACTTGCAATCTTCTTCTTTGGACCTGCAAAAAGGCCTATACCTTTCTTGGGTACTGAATTAGACTATTCGTGGAGTTCCAATTTTAAAAAAAATTCATCTAACCTAATTTTTGATAAGTCCTTAGAAACCTTGTAGGCATCGACCATGGATGCCCACAAGGTAGTCCTAGGAAATGTATTCAAAACATACCTTATGAGGTCGTGATTTTCAACCTTTTGTCCAATGGCATGCAAATTGTTGACAATGTCTTGTACACGGGCATGTAGTTGAGTCGCCGTCTCATGTTTTTGTATTTTTAAATTATATAATTTATTGAAAATAAGGTCCCATTTACATACCTTAGCTTCATCGGTTCCTTCGTGTAGTTCCACTAACTTGGTCCACAAGTCCTTCACACTGATAAAGGTGTCGATACGATTGAGCTTGTCACGCCCTGAGAGTATGTCGTGCCAAAAAGCAAACGGACGACATCTCCACTGTACATGGCAACATATCTGATTAATACAAGGCCCGTAGGCCCACAACAACAACATAATAGGCAAACATGAATATACTAAATACAGCGGAAACATACTAACAGATAAACAAGATACAAAGACCTAACTGTGCACTCCGGAGTGACTTTGACACAACAAGAATCATAACAGAAATCACATCAAAGACCAAATACATACAACACATCCATATATTATAAATACGGAAACAATACAGAGTAAAATCCCAAAATGACAATCCACAAGAATACAATAATACAGAATAAATATCCATCCATTCGTTGTGAGATGGGATCAGCTGTCGGAGCTCCGAACGTCCAAGGAATCTTCTACCTGTAACCTGGGCGACAGGAAACCTAGGGTCCGAGGTGGTGAGTATAAACTCAGGGGTAATATATAGAAAGTGCATGAACAACATACAGGATATAGAGATATACAAGTATACATGTAAATATCTACAGGTATACAACATGAGTCAAATAGACATACAGTCCTATCCAAAACTAATAACAAGTAACCACAGTATAGTCATACTCAATGTATATACCAAACTGATCAACTGAACCTGAAGTAATGTACCAATATACCTGACGGTCTTCAACACTATAAGGTATATCATCCCGAACAGATATACGATAACATAACCCATATAACATACAAATGTCAATCCCAAAACCGACCAATACTCAGACATATGAATAGTATATAATCACATGTAATAACAAGCCGGTCCAACTACACTATGACATGACGCTAATCAAATGCATACGATAGTCTAGACCAACACATATATCATGCTCAACACACAGCAGTATATAATATGCAAATGGCATGTATCATGATGTACAAGCATATGCAGCAATCATAGCTCAATCAAATGCAGCATCTCACAGGCTTATGTAAAACATATATCAAATACATGCATACATATATATCAGCAATGCATATGCATGGCCATGTCTGCGGACCCGTCCAACCACGACCCCAGAGTGGCCAGGGTGGCACAACATGACTATTATCCCGACTCTAGCCACCACCACACTCGAGTGACCGAGTTGGGTAGTATGAAATAGTAGCTAGCCACTATAGAGTTATATGCTACTCACACGGGGGTCCCTGCTGCTAGCTGCTCCGTCCCTACCCATGAGTAGACGAGCACATCACCCAGGACAACTGCACATCACACGACCACCGTCTATAGTGGGTGAGTGCGCTAACTACCACTCCGCACAGTGGCCAAGTGCGCATCTCCAGCTACTACCATCCATAGTGGCCGAGAATGACACGCACAACAATGCTCTGCACTCAACCCTGCAACCACTATCCTGAGTGGCCGAGGAGGCAGGATGACTAACGACCCGTCTAAACCATAAGGGAGACTCAATCATCAGCATGCATGCAATGTAATGATGCATAACTTCATACATGTATCCTCACCACACTCCCTATCCCACGGGGAGTCCTGGTCAACCAAAAGTCAACTATGCAAGGACTACAATCCACAAAACTCTCTCTATCGCACAAAGAGTCATACACATCTGACAGTCAACCACGCTAAGACCTCTAGTCAGTAGCGAGATACTATCGACCGTCCATATAACAATACATAGGCACACAATCCATAATGGATATACCATCACGCTAGGACCTCTAGTCCATGGCCACATACTGACAACTACACACTTATCTATGCACAGACAACTAGATCCACCATAGATGCACAACTAATAAGTATATGATACAACAATAGACTCCATAATCTAATCCATCACCTAACCCTAGTGATGTAACACAGTAACCCAATCTGAGGTCACAAAGATAACCCTAACCACCTATACTTACTGAAGATCGATCAGCTAACACATAATAGGGTTTATAGTTCATATCCGTGCTATATAATCAATGAAGTAACAGTAATATATCTCAAAGGTCAAGGCGGTACAAGCATATGATTAAATAAGAGTGGATCTAATATCAAAATAATAGCATAAGTCAAAATTCATGCACCAGATTCAGATCAAACTACCTGACTAGGGTAGATATTACCCACCTAATACAAAGCTCGAATAATCTTTATGGATGTGGACTTGCTTCGTATCCCAAACCTGCACATAATAGCAAACAATGATTAAGTAAAAGTATCCAACAAATACATCACTTAGCTACTACGTCGTTTCTATATTCGCATCCTTCCCTTGTCTACGAGTTAGAAACTCGAGCATCCCTGTCTGATACATCCTAACCCAACTCATAATAGATCACGACATCCACAGGATCAATTAAGGTAAATAGATCTAAATAACACTCATAATTGATCACGAACTATCCTTGAAGACAATTGGCCGAAGACCATCACGGCAAGAACAGATCATCGGAAGAATCCAATTTGCCTCCTCCTTCCACCCACGGTCGACACAATACATAGATAAATCGACATCACAATCAACAAAACCCACAAACACCAACAGTGAAAGATTTCACCTTGCAATGCAATCCACAACCCAACCATTATAATCTCCCCAACCAACAGTTAAGGAAATCAACTAGATCAATAATGAACTAATTAAATAACACGCTGTTTCAAAACCATATCAACAACTTCCTCATCTCGTCTCCACCACTCATTGTTGCACAACCATCCAACAACATATATACAAAACATCAACCTTTACAAAACCAAAGTCATCTACCTCCCAATTCCAACTCGAAACCAAATTCTTCCCTAACCATTACCCAGATCAATACATCCACAACAACACAACAATTAGCAGATGACATAATAGATTGAATCAACCTTACTTATCGTATCTCCTCCCACACACAACTGACACATCAACACATAGATCCATCGACATCCAACCGAGACACCATGAATTCACAACGATACTTAAAACACACAATAGGTAAGGGAAACAAAATAGGTCAAAACTCACCAACACCTAGAATCCACCGACCTTTCTCCTTCCCCAATCTCCTGTTCGTCGATGACCATCAAGCTCCATAAACTGCCCAAACACATATTGAAGCTCAATAGATGAATCCACAGCTAAATCCCACTCTCATCTCAAAGGAGAAGGAAAACGACCCCTTACCCGGCAGCGAAGTGTACTTCGTTCAGTTTATTGCTCTACGTGATTCATGAGTGTGGTCCTAGCTCTGACCAATCTCCACTCGATTCCTGCTCCTCAGCGCCTCACCCACTCGCCGGATCCTCCATCGTTGGCAGCGGAAGCTCGCGGAGGGAGAGGAGATGGAACCGAAGTTGCAAGAGAGGGGAGAAAGAAATTGCGTGATCGGAGAATAAGGAAGAAATCGCAGATCAGGTTCGCGATTTAAAAGCCGTTCGGGAATTGGTTAAACTAGCTCAAGCCAACCGGCCCAAGCCCATTTCCAGCCCAACAAAACCAGCCCAATTGACTCAACCCAACTAGCTAATCAAACCCAATTAATCCACTAATTAAACCCAATTAATTAAAGGGGTTAATCCATATAATAATTTTTTTCCCGTATACTACATTCTCCCCCACTAATAAAAATTTGGTCCCCAAATTTCCGACTCATGTACGAGTATGAGATGTCACAATAATCATCTCAAGTATTCGGATAAAAGTCACATACCTTAAGTGACTAAGTGAGGTACTGATAGCCTCTAAAATTTATCATGGATACTCTTAACAGACCTTTTAAAGTATGAATAACACCTTCATATCGCTCACCTATCAAAAAGTACATAATTGTACTAGAGTGGAGCTCTATAACCGTGATCTGTTGGAAACTTTGCTAGAATCGTAAGGTGAATCATGAATCACTATCGGGAATGATACTCAAGGATACTCCATGGATATAATTCCATCAAGAGATCCAACGAAATCCACCTTACAGTTCGGAAGAAAATGAGCGGACCTAGCTAATCGATCATCGACTACCCAAATCCTATCAAGTCCTTTCCGAATTCTAGATAATCTCCCAAAGCAGTCCATCGTCTAGGCTCCTACTTCCATCACGATACAAAACCCTACCGATCAACAATATTCTACCTTTACTTGTTGGCACACCCCAACATCAAACTACGGATTCATCCATGTCCCATATATCGTTCCACCAACCGAAACATCTTAATACTCACTATTTTCGGATCCACCTTGAATAAATCACCACTCTCGAATGACGAGCCTTCTAAATCAACTCGTCCTGAATCCAATACCAGTCTGTAACCCACGATTCTCTTCAGAGATGGAGAATTCCTTTCTCACAAGAGAAATCAATCTAATGTCCAAAATTCACTCTGTCACACAGAACTGAAAGTAACTGGAAGACTATAATGACTAATCTCGCTAGTTTCTCAACTAGCTTACACATAATATACGTCTCATTCAACTACATCGGAATCTCTCCTAATCCCTAAAATGATGCATCTGCGTACAATACCCTTCCATCCATATCGGATATATTAACTAACACTGACACAAAAGTCAGCCACCTTCTAGGCCTTGAAACCTAGCTTCCCAAGCTTCCAACCAAGTGATTTCCATCACCTTCTTGGTCCAACAAATCATTTAAGAAGGCAACCACCAATGGGTATAGTCGCTTCATGAACGACTAAATCGTTAATAAGTCTAACGACATTATCAACATCTCCTAAAATTCATACCAAGTATGAAATGACATCTTCTACACACCTGCATCCTTTTTACTCTAAGCTAATGATAGCTCAATCATCACACCGACAATGATAATTGTATGACACTAAGTCACTACAATATCAACCCTCCAATCGTAGATCAATCCCTAGGACATACACAGGTGTCCTTTAAGCTGATCTAAATAGATCATCTATCCACAATGAAGGATATTCATTCTCAACAGCTTCCGCATTCCAACATCGATAATTGATGTGTAACCTCAAAGGTCCATCTCTCTTTAACAAAGAGTTCTCGATCTTCTCCAGAAGGAACATTGGATAAATAAATATCTCATCCAACACCTCCTATAACCGCAACTTGCATCCTTCCAATTCCATAGTGTTTAGCAACACTGATACCAATAAAATCATCTCCCGGTATGAGGTCTTTAATATCAGAACTATTCCCAAAATCACCCCAATCGCATATTCCTACTGGCCCATGCAGTGGCAAGCCCGGGAGTTCATCCAAAACTACATCTGAATACTCTCGAATTATATGCACATCCGAGATACATGTTATGAAGGGATTTCCCTTGTCGAGTCCGTGAGGGGAAACTTCGCTTCCCCTTCACCTCGGTTGCTTGACCATGGTGATCCCTTCGATGTCCCCGGATTAAAAAATTTAATCCTAGACAAAAGGGATTCCCAAAGCAACCAATTCATCGTCGTGCTATTCGTTTAGAGTGGTCACTTGAACAAACTAGTTGTTCAAGCGACCATCCTCTATTCTACAAGTAGCCACGGAATAGACGATGTCCGGATCGCCGGTTTTTGTGTTTATACTCAGGATCCAAGTATTATTTAGCCTATTTACAGAAATATAACATGCTTATATTTTGAAAAACAAACACAAGCAATGAATAAAAGAGATAGAAGAATAGTTATACCTCTTGGTCTTCTAATGTATGACCCTCCTCCTTTTGGACGTCGTGTGGGCGACGATCCACCAAAAGTCGAAGCTCCTAGATCGCAAAACTTCCTTCCTTGCTTTTCCCAAGCAAGAGGAAGAAGAGAAACAATGTTTTTCTCCTTCAAAAACTCAACCAACAAAGAACTATAGAAGTTCTTGCCGCCGGCCAACTAGAAGGAGAAGAAGATGATGGAAAACTACCAAGACACCAAGGGAAACCCTATATCTTGTTTCCACCACCTAAGGAGAAGAGAGGGGAGTGTTTTGGGCGCCGTCCAAGGGCTTGGAAGGGCTGGAATAGCTGCTGGACATTGGACACAAGGCAAGGAAGAAGAAGGAAAACTTGCCTTATTTGGTGCCACCCTTGCTTCCAAACCCTAACCCTAATTCCAATCCTATCTCAACTAGGATTGCCCTATTCTTGCCGCCCAAGCCTTGCTCCCTCTCTATCATGTTATCCACGACCACTTCCCATGCCCTCCTTTTATAGAGTTAGGGATAAGTCATGAATTAATCTCCTCCATTGGTTCTAGGGATTTAATCTCAACCGTCGGATCTAGAGATTTAATCTCAACCGTCGGATCTTAGAGATTTAATCTCTACCAATGGATCTTAGTGTTTTGTTTCTATTCATTGGATCTAAGCATCTTGAGGTGTTAATGGGCTACATTAGGGACCATGAGGAGGAGTTGGGTCTTGGCCACCCATGGATCAAGCCCACATAAAGTCCGATCTACTAATGATGGTCCAATCCACTAAAGGTCCATCATTGATCTACCTCACCAACCCCCATATGATAATATGGGCTCCATATATTATTTGTACATTTTCTCCCCGTGTTTAAGATCTCGAATGTCCGTCGATTAATTAATTTACTAACCATTAATTAATCAACATCTAACTCCTTGAGTAGTACCACTCAACCTTTTCATCATGCCGGACCTAGTCCACCTGCAGGGTTTACATGATGAACCTTATGAGCTCCTCAAGGGGACATCATCATCCTAATATATAGGACACGGTTTCCTCCTATAATTAACGGCACACCATATAAATAATATCATCTCCCAACTTACCGAGTCTATCGATTTAATCTATAAATCTCGCCCATTGGTAAATCAAAGAGATGAGTACCAAGTATATGTGCCCGTTATTATATCGGGATTAAGAGCATGTACTAAATAATATCTGAGGTCCGATTCGATTATGTAGTCAGCAATAAATCGAATCACCTCTGTGTCGGTCCTGCTCAATACACACAAAGTGCACTAGTGTGATTCTATGGTCAAGACAAACCAATACCAAATCACACTTCAACCATTCCGATGGTTTGTCCAAAGCCATCTCGGTTGTGAGCCTTTACTTATACTTTACAAGGAGCTGATAACAAGATCTCCCGTGTGACACCACACAACATGTTATCTACAATGTAACGTATTAGATAATATTACATAACCATAAAAATATGCAAACAATGATCATGTGATTCTTATTTCAAAATAAAGATGTTCATACAAAAGAGCTAGGCTTTCAGTATACATCCCAACAATCTCCCACTTATACTAAAAGACTATGCTGTCCTTATACTGCCATACATCTGATTCCCCTTCCCTCCACATGCCTATCAAAGCTCTCGCTAGAAGGGCCTTAGTGAAAGGGTCTACCAAGTCATCCTCTGATGCAATCTAGGCGACAACAACTTCTACCTCCTTTACAATTTCTCGTATCAGGTGGTACTTGTGCTCTATGTGTTTACTAGCCTTATGGGCTCGTGGTTCCTTCGAGTTTGCAACTGCACCACTATTATCACAATAAATTGTGATAGTTCTGGGCAAACCAGGAATCACATCCAAGTCCATCAGGAAGTTCCTGAGCCATACAGCTTCTTTGGCCGCCTCATAGGCTGCCACATACTCAGCTTCCATGGTGGAGTCCGCCACGCATTTCTGCTGGGCACTCCTCCATACAATGGCTCCACCTCCCAAAGTAAACACAAACCCTGAGGTAGACTTACTATTATCCCTATCAGATTGGAAATCAGAATCCGTGTAACACACAGGGAGTAATTGGTCTGCCCGGTAAACTAGCATATAATCCCTAGTCCTTCTCAGGCACTACAATATATGCTTTACCGCAGTTCAATGTCCCTGTCCTGGATTACTCTGATATCTGCTGACCATGCCTACGGCAAAGCAGATATCTGGTCTCGTACAGAGCATCGCATACATGAGGCTTCCTACTGCCGAAGCATAAGGAACCGCCTTCATCTCCTCTATCTCCTCAGATGATCTAGGACACATCTCCTTAGATAAAGGAACTCCATGCCTGAAAGGTAGAAAACCCTTCTTGGAGTTCTGCATGCTAAAACGATCCAAAATCATGTCTATGTATGAAGCTTGGGATAAGCACAACAACCTTGATCCCAAGGTTGTGACCCACTCTCTCAAGTCCTTCAAAACTGTTTGGACAACCATACCCCTACGTCTGATAACACTCTGATATTGTTGCCAACTACCAAAATGTCATCTACGTATAGTACAAGAAATACCAATACGTTTCCGTCACATCTATTGTATACACAAGACTCATCCGGACTTTGAATAAATCCATAAGTCTGGATTTACCTCATCAAAGCGGATGTTCCAAGACCTCAAAGCTTGCTTCAGTCCATCAGCGGACCGATTAAGCTTACATACAATACACTCTTTGCCTTTAGCAATGAATCCCTCTGGTCGCTTCATGTAGATGGATTCCTCAAGACTTCCACTAAGGAATGCTGTCTTGATATCCATCTGTCACACCTCATAATCCATATGAGTTGCTATGCATAAGAGCTCCCAGACCTGTCTTGAATCCATAGATTCAATCTCAGTATTCATTGCACTTTGCAAAGATGCTGTATTTATATCTTGGATTGCCTTGTCGTATGTCTAGGGATCAGGTTCATGTTTGCTAGGGACCAAATCAGAAGATTTGTCCAAAAACATGAATCTAAGAGGTTGTCTAACAACCCTCCCACTACGACGAGGTATCTTCTGTATCCTCTGTGACACGTGCGATGACATGTGGTATGTCCTCTTGTACCGGTGGTACTAAAGAAGTGACTTCCCTTTTTAACTCCTCCAGAACAATTTTACCTTTGGGCTTGTGGCTTAACACATAGTCTTCCTCTAGAAATTTGGCATTCGTGTTAACGATCACCCTCTGATCTCTAGGACTATAAAACAAGTCAGAATAACTCATCATCGATCTAACCATCTCCATAAGAGTCCTATTCCTTCGCTCTGCTACACCGTTCTGCTTGGGTGTGCTTGAATCCCAACCTCGATAAGTAGTTCCTAAACTCTCCCAAGAGGTTGTCACCACCATGATCGGATCGTAGTGTCATCCACATCTTGAATAATCATCTACAAAAGAGAAATATTCAAGATTACCTCTTGCCTAGATAGCCATAGGACCACACAAATCAGAATGAACCATTTCTAACACATCTTTGGCTCTATACCCCTTGGCCTTAAAAAGGCCTCTTGGTCATCTTACCTTCCAAGCAAGATTCGTAGGTTGGGAGATCCTCCACCACTAATGAACCCAAAGGTCCATCAGCTATCAACCTTTGAATTCTGCTTACGTTAATGTGACCAAGCCTAAGAAGCCAAAGATATGTTTGGTTCATCTTCGAAGGTTCTTTTCTCTTATTGGAATTAGAAGATGAGTTATTAACTTCAATTTGCATCGTGGGAGGTTTTGGTTCAAATTTCCTTTCAATGTAACTGAATAGATATTCTCCCTATTCCTTTTTATAACAACTCTGTCATTAAAAGAAATAGAATATCCATCCATAATAATTTAGAAACTGAAACTAAATTCTTTCTAAATAAAGGTACATAAAGGGAATTTTCCAGAACCAAAGTTTTATTATTTTCAAGAGATAAATAAAACTTCTCCCACTGCAATAGCCGCCATCATCATGACATTGCCCAAGTAAATGGTAATCTCCCCTTCAACTAGTCATCGGGTTTCGAACCCTGCAAATTGTTGCGACATGATTAGTGGCTCTGTATCTACTCACCAGGTGCCGGTAGATATCACCGCTAATCATGTTTTAATGGCTAGTCCAAAAGATATACCTATGTTCTGTTTTGGATTGGGACAGTCCTTCTTCCAATGTCCATCCTGCTTGCAAGTGAAGTACTTGCCTTTCGGCTTCTTCACTCTTCCCTGAGATCCTCCCACTATCTTTGCTTCACCTTGTTTCTTCTTCTTCTTGCCTTTCGGCTTAGAAGTAGAAACTCTTTTGAGCAATGATGGCTTGAGGACACTCTTCGAAGAGTGCATACTAGCAGATAAGACAATATTTGGATTCATTTCCAATCAATATAATTTGGGTACAATAAGTTTATTTCCTTTAGTATCAAAATAAGTGGACTGAAAGTCAATTTTGAAAATCCTAAGAATCACATAGATCATTACTTTAGATTTCAAAAAATTATTGATTCCTCAAACAATAAAATTTCGAAATCAACCAACACCTCAAATCACCGAGAATATCGCATGCCACGATAGTGTGGACGTATACGAATTCTACATTTGTAAGAGGAGGTTTTACCCATTAATTTTATTATCTTGTCAACCTTACTTTTTGACAAATAAAATTAATAGTTGGTTCCTCTTTGGCCCTACAAATAAAAGCAGTGACTCCGATGGGGAGGATACTTTTTATTTGCATCTAAGTGTGCACCATTACACGGTACTAAGGGAATTATTTCGGATTATGTGCCTTACCGATGGGGAAGTACACACGCTCCTAAATAATTTCCTATAACCATTATTTGACCTAGTGATCCACAAACAAACTCATCCGATGGGGAGGAAGGCACTCAGAGCCGACGCGCAAGTTTGTTGCATCACATGTCAAATTGTAATGGAGGCCGCGGGAATTAATTAAAATATCCCTCTCCCACTTAGTAAATTGAAAATGAGGAATTTTCAAGCACACACAACATGCTTATTATTACTGTAGATTTCAATAAAAATTATTGATTCCTCAAACAATAAAATTTTGAAATCAACCAACACCTCAAACACCGAGAATATTGCATGCCACGATAGTGTGGACGTATACGAATTCTACATTTGTAAGAGGAGGTTTAACCCATTAATTTTATTATCTTGTCAACCTTACTTTTTGACAAATAAAATTAATAGTTGGTTCCTATTAGTAATATATGAGAGATGTCCTAAGGCAATCGCCTTATGTATGAACCATTTATATGATAAATGAAGATTCACTATTTGAGTATACATGTTTAATGTGTTTGATTGGATCTTAAACTCATTTACTGAATGTCCACGATACGATTCACAGCATGAGAGAATTTGTGATTGGATCACAACTAGTGAGTATCTCTACATGTGTAATTGTGATGTATCGGAATTATCCCTAGTCGATGAATTGATGGATTTGGACACCATCAATTCTGTCGAGACTAGCATGAGGTATACTCCTTGGTGTATCCAAGCAGCTGATTCTCACTGGCTGGAGACATAGTGATGTCCGGAGTTGATCGTGGATGCTAGTTATGGTAACTAGTTCATTGGAGTGACCAGCCGTAAGACTTCATATGGTTCTCTGCATATATAGATATGTCAATGAAGTTCTTACTGTAGCTTAAGTGCGATGTTCCTTTGACTTGCAGTATTCAAGTCATCTTGATCATGGAGACTTATGCTTTGACATCTTAAGCAAACATCTCTAAGGAGATGTGGACCCGGGATGATTGGGTATAAGTCGAAGTGATCGAAGGTGTTTGAATAGCCTATAAAGGATTCACCACTCCTTGCGAGGAGATGTATACCCATGGCCTCTCGTCGGATTGTTACTAAAGTCTTTGGCCAAAGCAATACATGTTTAGAGTAAGGTACTCTTCGATACATGTGGAGTAACTAGAATCCGTAGGACGAGGAAATGATACTTGGGCTAGGTGTGACGTAGTCAGCCTAGTGGGGACTGACACAATAGACCATGTCATGAACCAAGTGGGTATAAGATGAGTGAAGGGAATGGGGCACGATTCATTCGAGCTACTGAAGGGTTTCAGAAATAGTTCTGGATCAACCGTTGATCTTTTCGGTTAATTGGGGATCATGATGTACTACTAGGTGCCACTCATGATCGTTCTATAATTAATGGTTAATTATAGATGGCCAACATAAACCGAGAACCTATTTGGTCACACGCACAACGAGTGTAATCCAAAGGATTTAAAACGAGCTTGAGAATGGGATTCTCAGTCCGAGAGAAACTATGTTTGGTTGGACCAAACATAAAGCGAGCATGAAATTGTTTCAGTCGCAATGGAAGCGTGGATGGGCCGTGTCTTATGAAGACATAATGGATGGACCAAAATGGTTTGGTCCTAATCCAATGGATGAGAATAAACCAAAGGGTTTGGTTTATATTAAACGAATGAACCAAAGGTTGGTTCGGTTCGTTTTAACTTAAAATAAACCATCATGGTTTGGTTTATTTTAACTTATCTTAATGGAGTGGGTTAACGGGCTTTATGGATATGATCCATTAACCATTAAGAGAATTAGTTCTCTATAAAAGTGGGCTTAAGGGATTGTTAAACCCCAACTAATCCAATCATCCAAACCCTAGCCGCCCAACACAAAGTTGCCGCCCAGCTTGTGTTGCCGCCCAGCCCCTAGCTCCTCCAACCGGCGTCCAGAAGGCGGCTTCCTTCCTCCTCGCCGGCGTCGAGCTGCTGCCGGAAGAGTTCCGGCGATCCTCCTTAGGTTTGGCATCAAGGTAAGCACTTGGCTTCCTTTGTTGGCCGGCGCCTATCTCCTCCACCAAGCTGTCCAGTTTTCTGGACAGCTTCTTCTCCTCTCGTCGGAGCGTCGTTTGGATGACGGTTAGTGCTCCGACAGTGGCTAACATACCGGGGATTTGATCTCCGGTAATCCTCTGAGGTGGAGGACGAAGGATTCGTCAAACGGTTGACGAATACCTCTCCGGAGAAGCGAGTTTTGAGAACTCGTTTTGGATCCGAATTTGGATTCGGATCGTGATCATCTCTCGATCACGTCGTCTTCAACACGAGGCTAGTAACCCGTACGAAGACGAAGCTCGTGACTTAGCAAAGTCATCCCGAGGAGCTCGGCGTGGATACGGATAGAGACGATTCTTACGAGGATCGTTCCGGTTGATGCCGTTCCCGCTACACGTCATACGGAAGGTATAACGTAGTTTAATTTCCTTTTATCACAATTTTAATTTACGGTTATGTCTACACTTGTTGTAATAGCATGCGTGTGTTGTGTGTGTTGTAATAAATAGGAGTATTTATTATTTTTATTGCTTCCGCTGTGCTCATGTTTACGAAACATGATCGAACACACACACGCCGCGGTGCCCGAAACCCAACAGTGGTATCAGAGCCCAGGTTGTGTTTCGACATAATCGTAAAAATGGTTTTGCGATAGTCATAATGTATTTCTGGAAGTTTTCTAAATTTTGGAAATTTAGAAGTATTTATGGAAATTTTTCAATTTTGGAAAGTCTAGAAGTATTTATGGAAATCTTCCACTTTTGGAAAGTTGGAAGTATTTATGGAAATTGATATTTTCCATAAATAAAATATTTGATTAGATTCTGGAAATTTGTTTCCTAATTTAATCATGATTTGATTTGGGAACTCAAATCTTAAAATATTTTATTTCCATAAGTAGTTTTAATGATTTAGGAAATTGGTTTCCTAAATAGATTTTCCTTAATCAAATAATTCCATGAATAAAATATGTGATTAGATTTGGATATTTGTTTCCTAATTTAATTATGATTTGATTTGGAGAATCAAATCTTAAACATATTTTATTTCCATAAATAGTTATGACATATAAGGAAATATAGACATGACATAATTGTATGCCATGTAATTGCATTAGATGCAGAACATTATGCCATGCGTGTCGTGACATGTAGATGTATGCCATGTATGCCATGTCATGTAGATAATAGTTATTTGCATGCAAAGAGGATGAGACATAAAAACCCTTAATCAATATTAAAGCCTACACCTTCCATTAATATGGTTAGAACCAGAGTTCTGTTTCTTGTTTGGGTTGTTGGACTCTCTCCAAGCCCGGCTCGAACCTGAATATGTTCAAACCATGGAATAGTTTAATACTAATATGGTAAGAGTCAGAGGTCAATCGTTAGCTTTGGTTGTTGGACTCTCTCCAAGCTGGGCTAATTGGTTGAATGCGCTCTAACCATATTAAAACTATGTCCTGATTAATGGGTTGGCTTTAACACGGAGCATCGGTTTGTTGGACTCTCTCCAAGGTCGATGTAAAGGGAGGTGAAGTTGGGTGCTATGCATATGATGCATACTTGTTAATGTGTTAACAACCCGATGTATGTGTGAACATTCAATTAGTTGATAGCACATTGTGATAGTTGCATATACGGGATATGCAATCGGTATAGATGATACCTACCGTCGTAGTTATGAATGGCTTGTTGGACTCTCTCCAAGGTTGTTCATAACTATGATGGATATCAGCCCATTCGGAGATGGACCTACAATCTCCCGAAGTGATTTTGGGGTTTTGAAATTCGAAAAATGAATGGGATTTATAAATGTATATTGATGCATTTTAAAATCATCTTTCTCATATATGCTCGTTTTGTATTTCTAAGTTAATATATTGATCATGATGTGTTTGAATTTGCGTTCCATTTTGGATTCAAATAAATTGACTGGGTCGAACTTCTTGGACTAGCTTAGAAACTTGAGAATTGTTCTCAAGGTGGAAAAGCTTGCGTATGTCCTCGAAGCGCCTCTTCCCGCCCATCCTAGTGACAATGCAACTCTAGACCAAGTGTTGGCCTATCAGAAACATGTGAGTGATTCTGAACAAATGAGTTGCATCATGCTAGCCACGATGGAACCCAAGCTACGAAAGCAGCATGAGCATATGGATGCTCATATCGTAGTCCTTCATCTTTGTGAGTTGGTTGATGAGCAAGTGAGATTCGAAAGGTTCGAAGTCTCAAAGCTCCTCTTCACCTCTGAGATGCTAGGAGGTTCATCTGTGGTACTGCTCAATATGCTGAAGACTGTGGAGTCTTCTGAGAAGCATGAGCAGGGGACAGTGCTGTTAGTTGATTCCTCGAAGAAAGGTTCTAAGAGGAGGTCAAAAGAACAGCAGAAGGGAAAGAAGAAAAAGGGCTAAGAAGGTAGAACTAGCACAAAAGGAAACTTGCCATCATTATGGCAAGGAGAGCCATTTGCGAAGAAAGTGCAAGATTTATCTTGAGTCCGTGAAGAAGAATAAGGCATCGGATGCCCCATCTTCTTCAGATATCTTCGTTATTGATTGTCATTCTATTTCCTCAAACACTTGGGTATTGGATACTGGGTGTGGCTCACATATATGTAATGACATACATGGGCTAAGGAATAGAAGAAGACTCGTCAAGGGAGAGTCAAATTTGCGTGTTGGGAATGGAGCAAAGGTTGCTGCACTCGCCATCGGAACGTATTTGTTGAAACTCCCTGCAGGACTTGTCTTAGAACTGGACAATTGCTTTTATGTTCCTTCGTTGATAAAGAACATCATTTCTATTTCTTGTTTAAATAGAAATGGGTACCATTTGACTTTTAGTAACAATTGTTGTTACATAACTTTGAATGGGGTTCTTTATGGGACTGGAACTTTAAGCAATGATGTTTATACGTTGGACGTATCCAGTGACATTTGCAATATCGAAGCGAGCAACAAGCGTGCTCGAAAGGATAATCACATAGACTCCTATATGTGGCATTGTCGTCTTGGCCATATAAGCAAGAAACGCATGTCCGAATTACACCGATGTGGAATTCTGGAATCGTTTGAATTGGATTCATACGATACATGCGAATCATGCTTAAAAGCCAAGATGACTAAGTTACCTTTTACGGGAAAAGGTGAACGAGTGGGAGAGTTACTAGGTCTAGTACATACTGATGTATGTGGACCTATGTCAACTCAAGCATTAGGAGGCTATAGCTACTTCATTACCTTCACCGATGATCACTCACGGTTTGGGTATGTGTTCTTGATGAAACACAAGTCCAAGCCTTTGAAAGGTTCAAAGAATTCAGAAATGAAGTAGAGAAACAACATGACAAGAGTATTAAAATACTTCGATCGGATCGAGGTGGTGAATACTTAAGTCAAGAGTTTCTTGATTATCTAAGAGACAATGGCATATTGTCTCAATGGACTCCGCCCTATACACCACAGCATAATGGTGTATCTGAGAGGCGTAACCGGACCTTGTTGGACATGGTCAGGTCAATGATGAATCATGCAACTCTTCCCAAGTCCTTTTGGGGCTATGCACTTCAGACAGCTGTTTACTTGTTAAACAGAATGCCTACCAAGGTAGTCTCAACTACTCCATATGAGATATGGAATAGTAAGAAACCTCATGTATCTTACTTGAAGATATGGGGTTGTCCTGCTTATGTGAAGTGGACTGTATCAGACAAATTGGATGCTAAGTCTGATAAATGTCTATTTGTTGGATACCCTAAGGAAACAAGGGGTTACCAATTCTATCATCCTGTGGAACAAAAGGTGTTTGTTTCAAGGCATGCTGTGTTTCTAGAGAAAGAGTTTCTCTTGCAAGAAAACAGTGGGAGTGTCGTCGAGCTTGAGGAGGCTCGAGAGACTCAAATAGACATTAATGAGATACCTGGTGAAGCACAATAGCCGACAACTCATAGTGATGAGCAATCGGCTGGACCTATTGTAACACCACATCTTCATAGATCTGGTAGAACACGCAATATTCCTGAGAGATATGGATTTCTCGTAAGTGAATCGAACGACGTGTTACTCATTGATGATGAGGAGCCTACCAATTATGAAGAAGTGCTGACAAGTTCAGAAAGGGATAAGTGGCTTGGTGCCATGAAGTCGGAAATGGATTCCATGTATGAAAACCAAGTTTGGAACTTGGTTGACCCACCTGAAGGGATAAAGCCTATAGGGTGCAAGTGGGTTTTCAAGAAGAAAACCAACATGGATGGTAATGTGATTACCTATAAGGCTAGATTGGTGGCGAAAGGATATCGTCAAAAGCAAGGTGTTGATTATGACGAAACCTATTCGCCTGTAGCTATGCTTAAATCCATTCGGATGCTCCTGGCCATAGCAGCTCATTATGATTATGAGATATGGAAGATGGATGTGAAAACAGCTTTCCTTAATGGAAACCTGCTCGAGGACGTGTATATGATACAGCCTGAGGGTTTCACATCGGTTGATAAAACCAAGGTATGCAAATTGCGATGATCCATTTATGGATTGAAGCAAGCATCCAGGAGCTGGAATATCCGTTTTGATGAGACGATCAAAAAGTTTGATTTCTCACAAAATCCAGACGAACCTTGTGTGTACAAGAAGGTTAGTGGAGATCGTGTTCCTAGTATTGTATGTCGATGACATATTACTTATAGGAAGCGATGTGTCCATCTTACGATCGATTAAGGTTTGGTTATCCAAGACATTCTCCATGAAAGACACAGGAGAAGCAACCTACATCCTTGGGATTAAGATCTATAGAGATAGATCGAAACGGTTGCTTGGTCTTCGCAGCCTACATATATGCCAAGTGCTAAGAGGTTTAGCATGTCGGAATCCAAGAAAGGTTATCCGCCCATCGTGCATGGGGTACACCTTTCAAGTCTATGTGTCCGCGCACGTAAGGATTTCGAGAGAGTAAGATTCCCTATGCATCCGCAATAGGATCTATCATGTATGCTATGTTATGTACGAGGCCCGATGTATCGTATGCTCTGAGTGTCACGAGCAGATACCAGTCTGATCCAGGAATGGATCATTGGGCGGCTGTTAAGATGATCCTTAAGTACTTGAGAAGAACTAAGGATGTGTTCCTAATATATGGAGAAGGGGACATGGTGATACGCGGGTATACGGATGCCAGCTTCCAGACAGACAAGGATGATTCCAGGTCTCAGTCTGGATACGTGTTCACCTTGAATGGGGGCGCAGTGAGTTGGAAAAGTTCTAAACAAGAGACTGTAGCGGATTCTACCACTGAGGCAGAATATATTGCAGCTTCGGAAGCAGCAAAGGAAGCGGTTTGGATCAAGAAGTTCGTTCATGAACTTGGTGTGATTCCGGCCATTGTTGAAGCAATACCGGTCTACTGCGACAACAATGGAGCAATTGCACAGGCGAAAGAGCCAAGGTCTCATCAACGATCCAAACATGTGCTTCGCCGCTATCATCTTATCAGAGAGATCATCAATAGGAATGAAATACAAATCGAGAAAATTCCCACTGAAAGGAACTTAGCGGATCCTTTGACTAAAGCATTACCTCAAAGTAAGTTTGAGGGTCATGTTCGTGCTTATGGTATTGGATACCGTAGCGATTGGCATTAGGCCAAGTGGGAGTCTGTTAGTAATATATGAGAGATGTCCTAAGGCAATCGCCTTATGTATGAACCATTTATATGATAAATGAAGATTCACTATTTGAGTATACATGTTTAATGTGTTTGATTGGATCTTAAACTCATTTACTGAATGTCCACGATACGATTCACAGCATGAGAGAATTTGTGATTGGATCACAACTAGTGAGTATCTCTACATGTGTAATTGTGATGTATCGGAATTATCCCTAGTCGATGAATTGATGGATTTGGACACCATCAATTCTGTCGAGACTAGCACGAGGTATACTCCTTGGTGTATCCAAGCAGCTGATTCTCACTGGCTGGAGATATAGTGATGTCCGGAGTTGATCGTGGATGCTAGTTATGGTAACTAGTTCATTGGAGTGACCAGCCGTAAGACTTCATATGGTTCTCTGCATATATAGATATGTCAATGAAGTTCTTACTGTGGCTTAAGTGCGATGTTCCTTTGACTTGCGGTATTCAAGTCATCTTGATCATGGAGACTTATGCTTTGACATCTTAAGCAAACATCTCTAAGGAGATGTGGACCCGGATGATTGGGTATAAGTCGAAGTGATCGAAGGTGTTTGAATAGCCTATAAAGGATTCACCACTCCTTGCGAGGAGATGTATACCCATGGCCTCTCGTCGGATTGTTACTAAAGTCTTTGGCCAAAGCAATACATGTTTAGAGTAAGGTACTCTTCGATACATGTGGAGTAACTAGAATCAGTAGGGGCGAGGAAATGATACTTGGGCTAGGTGTGGCGTGAGTCGACCTAGTGGGGACACAATAGACCATGTCCCTGAACCAAGTGGGTATAAGATGAGTGAAGGGAATGGGGCACGATTCATTCGAGCTCATCAAGGGTTTGAAAATAGTTACGATCAACCGTTGATCTTTTGGTTAATTGGGGATCATGATGTACTACTAGGTGCCACTCATGATCGTTCTATAATTAATGGTTAATTATAGGCGGCCAACATAAACCGAGAACCTATTTGGTCACACGCACAACGAGTGTAATCCAAAGGATTTAAAAGCGAGCTTGAGAATGGGATTCTCGGATCGAGAGAAACTATGTTTGGTTGGACCAAACATAAAGCGAGCATGAAATTGTTTCAATGCAATGGAAGCGTGGATGGGCCGTGTCTTATGAAGACATAATGGATGGACCAAAATGGTTTGGTCCTAAGTTACGTATTGCTTGATGGCAAAGGTTTGGTTTATATTAAGCGAATGAACCAAAGGTTGGTTGATTCGTTTAACTTAAAATAAACCATCATGGTTTGGTTTATTTTAACTTATCTTAATGGAGGCGAGTTACTTGGGCTTTATGGATATGATCCATTAACCATTAAGAGAATTAGTTCTCTATAAAAGTGGGCTTAAGGGATTGTTAAACCCCACTAATCCAATCATCAAACCCTAGCCGCCCAACACAAAGTTGCCGCCCGCTTGTGTTGCCGACCTAGCTCCTCAACGGCGTCGCGGCTTCCTTCCTCCTCGCCGGCGTCGAGCTGCTGCCGGAAGAGTTCCGGCGATCCTCCTTAGGTTTGGCATCAAGGTAAGCACTTGGCTTCCTTTGTTGGCCGGCGCCTATCTCCTCCACCAAGCTGTCAGTTTTCTGGACAGCTTCTTCTCCTCGTCGGGCGTCGTTTGGGCGGCGGTTAGTGCTCGACAGCGGCTAACATACGGGGATTTGATCTCCGGTAATCCTCTAGTGGAGGGCGAAGGATTCGTCAAGCGGTTGTGAATACCTCTCGGAGAAGCGAGTTTTGAGAACTTCGTTTTGGATCCGAATTTGGATTCGGATCGTGATCATCTCTCGATCACGTCGTCTTCAACACGAGGCTAGTAACCCGTCACGAAGCGAAGCTCGTGACTTAGCGAAGTCATCGAGAGCTCGGCGTGGATACGGATAGAGACGATTCTTACGAGGATCGTTCCGGTTGATGCCGTTCCCGCTACACGTCATACGGAAGGTATAACGTAGTTTAATTTCCTTTTATCGCAATTTTAATTTACGGTTATGTCTACACTTGTTGTAATAGCATGCGTGTGTTGTGTGTGTTGTAATAAATAGGAGTATTTATTATTTTTATTGCTTCCGCTGTGCTCATGTTTACGAAACATGATCGAACACACACACGCCGCGGTGCCGGAAACCCAACAGTTCCTCTTTGGCCCTACAAATAAAACTACTTTTTATTTGCATCTAAGTGTGCACCATTACACAGTACTAAGGGAATTATTTCGGATTATGTGTCTTACCGCTGTGGAAGTACACACGCTCCTAGATAATTTCCTATAACCATTATTTGACCTAGTGATCCGCAAACAAACCCATCCGATGGGGAGGAAGGCACTCAGAGCCGACGCGCAAGTTTGTTTGCATCACTTGTCAAATTGTAATGGAGGTCGCGGGAATTTATAAAATTATCCCTCTCCCACTTAGTAATTTAAAATTGAAGAATTTTCCTAGCCTACGACATGCATATTAAACAAAAAGCAATAAATATGAAAAATAAATTATTTTCCAACTATTATAGCTTTTGTCTTCAATATGACTCCCGTCGCATCGCCATCTCGTCCGCTCCTCCTACGCCATGTACGAGCCATCCGGAGATCTGAGCCGAGACTAAATCCTATTTTAATTTACATCCATCGATCCAATACTCCATGAGGGAGTGTACATGAAATCTAGATCGAAAGTAAAATAAAATAAAGAGCGGCTAAACAATGTCGTATTTAATTTACAAAAACTAAATACTAGCCTCGTCAACCCCGAGGATTCAACAAAATAAACATTTACACATATACAATCACATACACACACATGCCATAATAGTGGAATCTTATGCCTGCAACCAAAGAGTTAAGCTACGCATATTCTACTATTATCCGACACATTTAATATATGAAAAAGTGCATAAAAATTAACCGAATCCTAAACACATAAAACCGGAAACCTTGGCTCTGATACCAATTGTTGGTTTTGCCCGGAAGCTCTGATACCAATTGAAGGGATTTCCCTTGTCGAGTCCGTGAGGGGAAACTTCGCTTCCCCTTCACCTCGGTTGCTTGACCATGGTGATCCCTTCGATGTCCCCGGATTAAAAAATTTAATCCTAGACAAAAGGGATTCCCAAAGCAACCAAGTCATCGTCGTGCTATTCGTTTAGAGAGGTCACTTGAACAAACTAGTTGTTCAAGCGACCATCCTCTATTCTATGAGTAGCCGCGGAATGAGCGATGTCGGATCGCGGTTTTGTGTTTATACTTGGGAACTCAGTATTATTTAGCCTATTTACAGAAATATAACATGCTTATATTTTGAAAAACAAACACAAGCAATGAATAAAAGAGATAGAAGAATAGTTATACCTCTTGGTCTTCTAATGTATGACCCTCCTCCTTTTGGACGTCGTGTGGGCGACGATCCACCAAAAGTCGAAGCTCCTAGATCGCAAAACTTCCTTCCTTGCTTTTCCCAAGCAAGAGGAAGAAGAGAAACAATGTTTTTCTCCTTTAAAAACTCAACCAACAAAGAACTATAGAAGTTCTTGCCGCCGGCCAACTAGAAGGAGAAGAAGATGATGGAAAACTACCAAGACACCAAGGGAAACCCTATATCTTGTTTCCACCACCTAAGGAGAAGAGAGGGGAGTGTTTTGGGCGCCGTCCAAGGGCTTGGAAGGGCTGGAATAGCTGCTGGACGTTGGCCACAAGGCAAGGAAGAAGAAGGAAAACTTGCCTTATTTGGTGCCACCCTTGCTTCCAAACCCTAACCCTAATTCCAATCCTATCTCAACTAGGATTGCCCTATCCTTGCCGCCCAAGCCTTGCTCCCTCTCTATCATGTTATCCATGACCACTTCCCATGCCCTCCTTTTATAGAGTTAGGGATAAGTCATGAATTAATCTCCTCCATTGGTTCTAGGGATTTAATCTCAACCGTCGGATCTAGAGATTTAATCTCAACCGTCGGATCTTAGAGATTTAATCTCTACCAATGGATCTTAGTGTTTTGTTTCTATTCATTGGATCTAAGCATCTTGAGGTGTTAATGGGCTACATTAGGGACCATGAGGAGGAGTTGGGTCTTGGCCACCCATGGATCAAGCCCACATAAAGTCCGATCCACTAATGATGGTCCAATCCACTAAAGGTCCATCATTGATCTACCTCACCAACCCCCATATGATAATATGGGCTCCATATATTATTTGTACATTTTCTCCCCGTGTTTAAGATCTCGAATGTCCGTCGATTAATTAATTTACTAACCATTAATTAATCAACATCTAACTCCTTGAGTAGTACCACTCAACCTTTTCATCATGCCGGACCTAGTCCACCTGCAGGGTTTACATGATGAACCTTATGAGCTCCTCAAGGGGACATCATCATCCTAATATATAGGACACGGTTTCATCCTATAATTAATGGCACACCATATAAATAATATCATCTCCCAACTTACCGAGTCTATCGATTTAATCTATAAATCTCGCCCATTGGTAAATCAAAGAGATGAGTACCAAGTATATGTGCCCGTTATTATATCGGGATTAAGAGCATGTACTAAATAATATCTGAGGTCCGATTCGATTATGTAGTCAGCAATTAATCGAATCACCTCTGTGTCAGTCCTGCTCAATACACACAAAGTGCACTAGTGTGATTCTATGGTCAAGACAAACCAATACCAAATCACACTACAACCATTCCGATGGTTTGTCCAAAGCCATCTCGGTTGTGAGTCTTTACTTATACTTTACAAGGAGCCGATAACAAGATCTCCCGTGTGACACCACACACCATGTTATCTACAATGTAACATATTAGACAATATTGCATAACCATAAAAATATGCAAACAATGATCATGTGATTCTTATTTCAAAATAAAGATGTTCATACAAAAGAGCAAGGCTTTCAGTATACATCCCAACATGTTATACCCTCATTTCAACAATTTAACTACCCGTAAGGATATGTTTATAGTGAAGGTATGTCTAGCAAAGGCTAAGGGTATCCCTTGACTTCTTGGTTGTTGATCAACATCTCACCTGACGGTAGAGAAAAATAACCAACCCAGAAGTCGATGTATAGGAACCCTTCTAATCCTATCTAAGTTCTAGATAAATATACCTGTAAACTACCCATATCTCTTGATACATCCGCAAATAGGGTAATCGAGAGTAATACCTCGAATGGTCGATCCTTCGGTTTTCTACACCTCTTCTCGAGTAATCATGTAAACTCACCTAACATCTATTCTTGACGACTGAGCTCAAGTAGCTGCAAAAGTCTGCCATGGAGGACCTGAAATCAACTGCTGAACTGAGATGCAATACCCAAAATGACTGTAATGGAGATGACAAACACTGTTGTACTGGCAAAGAGTACACAACCGACTGTGAAGTACTGAATAGCTGTCAACATCGTAGCACGCTCCAACTCTGTAAATGGTATAGCTGCAACTGAAGAATACCGCATAGATACGACCATCGTCATATACACTCTCCTCTATACAAAGCATAACCACGCTTGGGAAAGTAACAGTTGTTGTCATCTAGATGTCTGAATCTTCTGAGATGTCTTCTGTTGATACTGCTGAGTAACTTGCTTCTCCCTCATGGAAGTATCAAAGAGTTCCAACTGTGTCTGAGGTAAGATCGCCACTGATGTGATAATCTAATCTTCTGTGATGAACTCAGCTTTCGAGGTTGTGGATCATCCTCTCGAAAGCTTCATCCATAGTCTTCAACTGCATCTTCAAGGTACATACTCTCCTCGTAGGTACTGGATGCTTATAGTATAAACGGATAAAATGATCCATCGGATAATCTGGCTTTGTGTCTCATCGTGACCCGCACTGCACACACATAATCCCTTCGGAGTCTTTCTTCTGAGTTCGCTGATAAACATGCGAAGATGCTGACGATCTACAATCGATCTTCTATGATCGAAAAACTCTCCAATAGTCGCTCGTGACCCACGACTCTAATCTTGCTTCTTTTATCCAACATTTGGAGACTTCGAATTCAAATAATTTGACTTGCAATGTCTACTTATCAAATCTCCAACTCTTAAAACACTTGCTGCGGAGTCATTTCTATACACATGACTCGGTCGAAGGACTTCCAGTAGGATCTGGTAGGAAATCCAAACATCCTGATCAAGATGTCAGCTAATAAATCATGGATGGCTTAAGACATGTCGATCACATTCTCGAGTTATTAAGTGGTCGTAACCCTCGCAAGTCTAACGACTCTGCTGTTGGTGCAATCGGCCCAGGTCACGATTGACCAGGACTCGAGCTCAGCTCGAGAGATGCTTTGATGTTAGACAAAAACATATGACAATGTAATTGTCATGGGAAAGTCCAAGTGGGACACTTGGCATTTGGGAAAGCCCAAGCATGGGTCTTGGCAATGTAAAGTCCAAGCATGGGTCTTGGCAAGGTAAAGTCCAAGTCATGGGTACTTGGCATGGAAAGTCCAACATGGGTTGGCAAGGGAAAGTCCAAGCTTGAGTCTTGGCATTTGAGAAGACCAAGGGGTTTGATATTGGAAGCGTAAAATTCAAGGGTGAAGTCTTGGCAGCATAAGTCCAATGGTTGGCGATGTGAAGTCCAAGCGGAGTCTTGGCGGCGTAAGTCCAATGTGCCTTGGCGGTGTAGACACCGTTAGCATGACATAGACGATGGAAGCACCTGAAGGCTAGCGCGATGGATGAACAAGTCATGGATGACTTGGAGGGATCCGAGAGACGTAAGGCTGATGGAGGTGGCTAGAAGGCTTAGGTCTAGGCTATGGGTGGTCTAGCAAGTATGGGGGAACCATACTTGGGCTAAAACCTCATGTTTGAGGTGTGTCAGTCGACTAGTGCCATGTGGCAGTCGACTGGCCTGAGTCAACTAGGGTTTGGTTGTGGGAATTTCCCTAGTAATCAACTTCCATAGGTGGGCAGTCGACTGATTTGCTGAGCAGTCGACTGATCTTGTGATCAGTCAACTGGTGCTCATGAAATCAGGCACAGAATGGAGTCGAGACTCGACTGGTCGAGTGAAGGCTCCATTAGTCGACTGATGATGGATCCGTTGGACTTATCCATCATGGATCTAGCCGTTGTCTCACAACAACAGTGGCATCAGTCGACTGATGGTCCCGACCAGTTGACTGATCAACTTTTTCCAGCACAGGTTGAAGCTATAAAAGGAGCTCATGATGGAGGAAAAATGCATGGTTTCTTGAGGGCTTTTGGGGCGATTTGTTGTTGCAAATCAGGTTCTCCAAGTTAATTTCAAGCAACCAAGTGATCAAGCATTCAAAGAGCAATTGTAAAGTAGTTTTCTTTACTTGCATTGTATTTCATTATTGTATTTGCTTGTATCCATTTAGATTATTGTTGTAATCTGTTGTACAAGGTTTCTCTGCCTCCGACTTGTGTCGAGATGGAGTTATTTGTGATTAGTGAGTGCGTGTGCATCACTAGAGCTCTTTAGAGCTCGATCCGTGGAGTAGGAACCATTCGATTCCGAACCACGTTAATCTTTGTGTTCGTGGTTGTTTCAATTCGTTATTACTTTTATTATTACTATTCCGCTGCGCATAACGAGTTTTGTAGAGACGATCATGATCGAGTTCCATCACATATAGCACGCGCTATTCACCCCCCCCTCTAGCGTCCAATCGATCCCCTACAAGTGGTATCAAAGCAAGGTCGCTCTTCAAGTTTAACAACAAAGGGAGCACGCAGAGGGTGAAGATGGAAGTCCAAGAACAATTAGGATGAGACATCAACACACCGGTGCCCTACACCCTATACGGATGAGAAGGCTTTAATTCTTGGAAGAGAAGAATTGAAGATTTTATTATGATGAGAGATTTTGAGGAATGGTCCATTTTGATGGATGGATTTGAATATCCAAGAGGACCAAGAGGTGGATTCCTCAAAAAGAAGAGATGGATCGAAGAGCAAGTCCAAGCATCCGAGAAAAATGATAAGGTGATAAAATTTTTAATTGATTTAATGCCTACCAATATCTTGTGTATGTTAGGTAATTATGTAGATGCCAAGGAGCTATGGAGCCAAGTGGCAAAGCTCAATGAAAATTTATCATCGGTCCAAGAAGAAGAAGAGTGCTCACCCTCTCAAGCTCAAGCAAGAACATCGCCATCCAAAGAGCTTGAGGAGTCGGAAGTTGATAGGGAGTCAACTTCTGGATCGGTGGAGGAAGTGGAAGAAGCATCCACCTCAAGGATTGAGGGGGAGGAGAGAACTTCCACACCGGAACATCAAGAAGAAGCTTCGACATCCGGTCAAGATGAAGAAGCTCAAAATCCAACTCCGCCACCTACCACCACAAATACCCTAGGTAACTCAAGCAATTTAGGTTTAAATAAAAATAATATAATTTGCTTTGAGTGTAGGGAAAGTGGGAATTACAAGAGCAAATGCCCAAAGAGAGTAAGAAAAACTCCACCGACACCAAAAGTTAAGGATGTCGGTCCCCCAACAACCAAAAGTAAGGAGCAAGTGATTTGCTTCAAATGCCGGCAACCGGAACACTACCGGAATCAATGCCCAAAGGGGGAGAAGAAGACTCAAAGGGGAGCATCACAAGTAGGGGGAGCCCCTAACGCAAACCCTAAGGTATATTTTAATAATGTACCTTCTAAATTTAAAAGTCAAAAGCATGCTAGGAATTTTAATTCTCTTGCAATTCATCATGAAAAGCATGCTAAAAATAAATATTTGTGTTTATGTGCTAAAAGTGTCGACTTAGGAGATAAGAAGAAATTTGGGACTAATGTCCCTAGAAAAACCATACCTAGGGAATCTATTAGGAAAATACAAGAGCACCTAGGTTTTAACCCTAAGTGGACTAGGCATATGGCTAGGAAAAACAATGCCCAAAGCTTAGATCAAAATTAAAAAATTGGGCAATTAGAAAAGGAAAATAAAGTCTTGAGGTCAAGGCTTGAAAAGATGGAGAAGACCCTTGCAAAAATACAAAATCAATTTCAAGGGTCTAATGGTCAAAGTCAAGGGTCAAAATCTCAAAGTCAACACTTAGGACCTAAAAGATAAAAGTCAACCAAGGGCAAGCAAGGTTTGGGTCACAAACCTAAGCCTAAGGTGGCTTATCATAGTGTTCCATTTGATTATGGAACACAAACTAGGTCTAGGAAGACCAAGGTTACTAGGGAAGTTATCCCTAAGAGTAACCATGGTAAGTGCCTAGTGGATAGGGTTTCTAGGAAACCTAGGGTGGCCACTAAGAAGGTTATTAGGGAGGCAATCCCTAGGATTAACCATGGCAAGACCACAATGACCAACGCTATCAAGCCTAGGAGGGTCATTAGGAAGGTATCTAGGGAGGTTATTCCTAAGGAATACCTAATTAACCCTAGGAGCTCAAATAGGTTTTGGGTTCCTAAGAGCGTGATTGATTCACGCTAGATGGGTTTAGGGTGTGCCAACCTTGATTGGGTGGGTAGTTAACTCAACCATGATAAAGATGGCACTTTAGGAAATTTTCAAGGTTATGGGTATCTTGAAAATAGATTTGATATTATAATCCTAAAATATTTTATGATGTGCCAATGTATTTTTGGGATTATGAAAAATCAATTTAATTGACACAATTTAGGATTAGAGGTTATAGTGTGTCATTTTGGGTTTTGGCACACTAGGGAGAAAAGTTATAATATGGCAAATAAATTTAATTATATCAAATGGAAATTAATATTAAAATTTAGGTATTATTATACCTATACTTTTTATATGCCATGCTTTGTTTTCCATATAACATGTCATGACATCATATTTATTTCTATCATTTATATGTCATGATCATGCTTTTAGGATTAGGTTTAATGTCATGTGTTTTTAGATTCCATCTTATGTCATGACATCATGATTATGAGCATGTGTTTATTTATATCATCTCTTATGTCATAATCATTCATGCATTTAAGATAATTTGATTGAAATTGATTTAAGGACAATGACATGACTTGGAGTCCCATTTATAAGGGAATCAAGTAGGGTTTCCTTAGAAAAATGCATGAAACCCTAGATTAAACGAACCAAAACCCACATCTCACATTAAATTGACATGTATGTGTATGTTATACACCCTAGATACATGTGATATGCTAGGATATGAGTTAAGTTCAAGGTGCATAGTTTTTGCATCTATATGAACTCCAACTCATCTTATATGAGTGGTGGATCATTGGGAAAGCTTGTGTACAAGTCATGTACATTGAGCCCAAGGAATATGATCCAAAATAAGGTTTTGAAAACATTTTAAAATCATTTTAGAAAACCTTGGTGAAGTCTATCTTTTGATAGCAATCACCATTGATGAAGTTGATACAAAGTGAGCCAAAACTCAGAAGTTTTCTTCACTTTTGAATTTTGTATCAATTTCTGTTGGTTCAGTAGGCACCTAGGTCGAACCTGAGTTTTGATTATAGCAAACGATACAAAGTTAAGCTCATGTCGTTATCTCACGAGCTGAATTGAGTGTGCAGAAGATTGCTAAAGCTGGAGCTGAAGGCTAGCGACACGCGGAAGAAGCCGGGTGGTCGGGCGACACTCGAGTGACTTCGGAGGGAGCTGAAGGAATCGAGTGGAAGGCCGGAAGAAAAATCGACATGGTTAGTATCGAGGTAAGCTCGTGTGTGCGAGCGTAAGTGAGGTCGTATCCTCCTTACGGGGATGGTCTTAAGCGTAGATCTGACCAAAGACATCCCATCGATGGTCTAGGTCGAGATCGGACGGTCGAAGGTCGTCGAAATAATGTTTTCTTTGAGCTAACTTTGCCTTGCAGCTAGTATCAGTCGACTGCCATCTTGGAGGACTCATTAAACAAGCGATCATTGCTGAGGTCGATTCGATCGATGATCGCCATCATCGTGATGGTCAATGATCAGCTTCGAGGAGTCAAGGCTTATCACCCCATTTCAAGGAGATTGGTGCTCAATTTTGATTGGCTAGGGTTCCTCTCGAAAAGGGGCTCAAAGGCTATAAAAGGAGGGTCAATCCTAGGGTTTATTCATCAATTCTAAGCTTCCAAGAGCCTCCGTAAAGCTACAACTCTCCGACAACGAAGTTCTTCTTCTCCGACGCTAGGTTTAATTTTCTTTTAGTTTTTGTACGTCGGTTTTAGATTTATTCGTTGTTTATTTACTTTTTTGAAGCTCTTTTTCTATCATAACGAGGAGAGGGGGAGTGTCCCTCTACCTCAAGTTTTTGTTCTTGTATCGATTAACTCCTACCTCCAACGAGGAGGAGTTCGTTTAGTGTTTTGCCCTCCATGTGTGGTCAAGGACCACTAGGGCCTTGGAGTAGTAGCTGAAGGCTACGAACCAAGTAAAAAGAATTGTCTCTTTTATTTATTGTATATATTTCCGCTGCAATTTATCTACTCGACTTTCAAAGAACGATTTCGCAAAAAGCTTTTGGTTCACTATTAACCCCCCCTCTAGCGAACCGCCTCGATCCAACAATTGGTATCAGAGCCGGGGGAGCTTAGATTTGGTGAAACCACCAATCTAACATTTTTTTTACAGATTTGTTTTTCGTTTGTTTAAATTTTTCTCCCGCACTACTAATCCAAGACGAAGTCTTGGTACTCTTCGTTTGGTTTTGTTTTTGCAAGTATTCGCTTTTGGAGTAGCCGACGGTCAAACGGGTATAACTTTTCGTACAAGTTGACCCACGACACGGTCTACCTACCAAAACGAAGCTCTCGGAGAGATCTACACTTATTATGAGGGTAAACCCTCGTAACAAGCTGTCTTCATCCCCAAAAACCATCATTTAGTACCATTTTCGGGACATCGAAGGTTGTAAGTGCTCATCTTTTATTTTAGTTGGTTATTTCTCGTTTATTCCTTTTGTTTCTTTTCATTTCCTACATTACTAATCCAAGGCAAAGTCTTGGAACCTTTTTCATTTTTTTTTTGGTATTTTTTTGTGCAAGGTTTCCCTTCCAAATGGCCCATCTCGAGGGTTTTAGCACCGTCCGACCTCCGTTTTACAACGGAGATGATTTCCGTTACTGGAAAGGTCAGATGGAGTGCTTTCTCAAAACCCAAATCGAGATTTGGATCATAATCCAAACGGGTTTCACACTTCCGACTAACGAAGTGGGTAAATCCTTGGGTTATGATCAATGGACCGTTGCAACAAAACGAAAAGTCGAAGCCGATGCCAAGGCAACACAAATCCTCCAATGCGGCTTGTCCAAGGAGGAGTTAAATCGTGTCGGCCCCTTCATCAGCGCAAAGGACCTATGGACAAAGCTAGTGGAGCTACACGAAGGGACCGATGAAGCCAAGGTATGTAAGCGCGACCTTTTATTCAATAAAGTATATAATCTAAAAATGCAGGAACACGAGTCCGTGACGCAACTTCACGCCCGAGTCCAGGACATCGTCAACAATCTACACGCAATCAGGCAAAAGGTCGAAAACCGCGACCTTATAAGGTATGTACTAAACTCCTTTCCGAGGACTACCTTGTGGGCATCCATGGTCGATGCCTACAAGGTCTCCAAGGATCTTTCTAAACTTAGATTAGATGAACTTTTTTTTTATTTTGAACTTCATGAGCAGTCTAACTCGGAACCCGAGAAAGACATAGCATTATTTGCAGGTTCAAAGAAGAAAACTGCTAGCAAGCCACCTCCGAAGGAAGAAGAGGATGAGTCTGATTCGGAGGTCGACTCGGAAATGGAGGCCGAACTAGTCAACCTAGTTCGGAGGATAGTCAAGGCCCGAAAATGAGCCGTCACTCGACCCAACGAAGGTAAGCCTAAAAGTTCAAACATAAGATGTTATGAATGCAACAGGTTTGGACACATTAAGTCCGAATGCCCAAAACTCAAGAGCAAGGCACGAAAACACAAAAAGGCACTTAACGCCACTTGGGAAGAAGCTTCCGAGGAAGAAGATAACGATCGAGTCCTCATGGCTAAACCGGTGGAATCGGAGATGGAGTCGGAATCGGAACTTGAATCGGAAACCGAAGACGAGTCGGACTGCGAAGCACTATTCAAGACGAGCCACGGATACGCATCCGGTTCAAAAGATACTGTTAGTAATATATGAGAGATGTCCTAAGGCAATCGCCTTATGTATGAACCATTTATATGATAAATGAAGATTCACTATTTGAGTATACATGTTTTATGTATTTGATTGGATCTTAAACTCATTTACTGAATGTCCACGATACGATTCACAGCATGAGAGAATTTGTGATTGGATCACAACTAGTGAGTATCTCTACATGTGTAATTGTGATGTATTAGAATTATCCCTAGTCGATGAATTGATGGATTTGGACACCATCAATTCTGTCGAGACTAGCACGAGGTATACTCCTTGGTGTATCCAAGCAGCTGATTCTCACTGGCTGGAGATATAGTGATGTCCGGAGTTAATCGTGGATGCTAGTTATGGTAACTAGTTCATTGGAGTGACCAGCCGTAAGACTTCATATGGTTCTCTGCATATATAGATATGTCAATGAAGTTCTTACTGTGGCTTAAGTGCGATGTTCCTTTGACTTGCGGTATTCAAGTCATCTTGATCATAGAGACTTATGCTTTGACATCTTAAGCAAGCATCTCTAAGAAGATGTGGACCCGGGATGATTGGGTATAAGTCGAAGTGATCGAAGGTGTTTGAATAGCCTATAAAGGATTCACCACTCCTTGCAAGGAGATGTATACCCATGGCCTCTCGTCGGATTGTTACTAAAGTCTTTGGCCAAAGCAATACATGTTTAGAGTAAGGTACACTTCGATACATGTGGAGTAACTAGAATCCGTAGGACGAGGAAATGATACTTGGGCTAGGTGTGACGTAGTCAGCCTAGTGGGGACTGACACTATAGACCATGTCCTGAACCAAGTGGGTATAAGATGAGTGAAGGGAATGGGGCACGAATCATTCGAGCTGCTGAAAGGTTTCAGAAATAGTTTTGGATCAACCGTTGATCTTTTCGGTTAATTGGGGATCATGATGTACTACTAGGTGCCACTCATGATCGTTCTATAATTAATGGTTAATTATAGACGGCCAACATAAACCGAGAACCTATTTGGTCACATTACAGCAGCGTAATCCAAAGGATTTAAAACGAGCTTGAGAATGGGATTCTCAGACCAAGAGAAACTAGGTTTGGTTGGACCAAACATAAAGCGAGCATGAAATCGTTTCAGTCGCAATGGAAGCGTGGATGGGCCGAGTCTTATGAAGACGTAATGGATGAACCAAAATGGTTTGGTTCTAATCCAATGGAGGAGAATAAACCAAAGGGTTTGGTTTATTTTAAACGAATGAAACAAAAGTTGGTTCGGTTCATTTTAACTTAAAATAAACCATCATGGTTTGGTTTATTTTAACTTATCTTAATGGAGTGGGTTAACGGGCCTAATGGTTATGATCCAATAACCATTAAGAGAATTAGTTCTCTATAAAAGAGGGCTTAAGGGATAATTAAGCCCTAATCTAAAAACCCTAGCTTGGAGTTGCCGCCCAACCTTCATTGCCGCCCAACCTCTATTGCCGCCCAGCTTGTTGTGCCGCCGTCCAGCTCCTTGCCGGTGACCAAGCTTTAGCCGGTGATCCTCCGGCAACCCTCCGGTGATCTCCTATAGGTTTGGCATCAAGGTGAGCCTTTTCTTCCCTTGGTTGACCGGCGCCTATCTCCTCCACCAAAGCTGTCCAGTTTTCTGGACAGCTTGTTCTCCTCTCGTCGGAGCGTCGTTTGGATGATGGTTAGAGCTCCAACAGCGGCTAACTTACCGGGGATTCGATCTCCGGTAATCCTCTGAGGTGGAGGACGAAGGATTCGTCAATTGGTTGACGAATACCTCTCCGGAGAAGCGAGTTTTGAGAACTCGTATTAGGATCCGAATTTGGATTTGGATTGTGATCATCTCTCGATCACGTCGTCTTCAACACGAGGCTAGTAACCCATACGAAGACGAAGCTCGTGGCTTAGCGAAGTCATCCCGAGGAACTCGGCGTGGATACGGATAGAGACGATTCTAGCGAGGATCGTTCCGGTTGATGTCGTTCCCGCTACACGTCATACGAAAGGTATAACGTAGGTAAATTTCCTTTTATTGCAAATTTAAATTTACGGTTATGTCTACACTTGTTGTAATATGCATGCGTGTGTTGTGTGTGTTGTAATAAATGTAGATTTATTATTTTTATTGCTTCCGCTGTGTTCATGTTTACGAAACGTGATCGAACACACACACGCCGCGGTGCCGGAAACCCAACAGATACACTCAAGGTAAGTCGGTCTTTTATTACTACACTTTATAGTGCAATTAAGTTTTTAAATAGAAAGTTAGCTAAGTCCGAGTCCAAGGTCGAGACCCTGGTTGAGGATGTTAAACTCCTCAAACACGAGGTCTCCCTAACCTCTTCGACTAGTCGAGTTCAAGAGAAGGACTCAACTCGGGTTGAAAAACTCGAAGTTGAGAACTCACTCTTGAAGAGTCAAGTCGAAGATCTTAGGAATACATTGGAAAGGTTTACTTTGGGATCCAAAGGACTTGACCTCCTACTTGGATCGCAAAGGGTCGTGTACAACAAGGTCGGGCTAGGGTTTAGCTCAAACACGACCAATAAGTCGTATATGTCAATCGTAAGTCGACATAAAAAACGTGTCCAAGCATGGGTCCCTAAGGCTACCTTGATTTCAAACTTAGGATCAAAGTACTGGGTTCCCAAGGACCAAATCCACTATGTGGAGAGACCGAATCGATTCAAAGGTCCAGGGGGAGCTAGTACGAAATTTGTTTGTGTTTTAACTTAAAAATTGCATGCTTAGGTTTTTATTTAGTTTGATTTTACTTCTTAGAATGGTTAGATAGGACTATAACTCGTCAATACTTGATAACATAGTACCAGGATGCGGCGAGATGATAGTACGCTAGGAAAGCGGAGTCTTGTGTATTCGGGCTAGATAAGGCATATATAGTTCGGTGCACTTGACCGAGCGAAACTAGCTGAAGCTACCTCGCCGTATCCTAGACTAGTTAGACCAGGAAGTGGTCTTAGGTGAGTCAAGTCTCTATTTTCTTGAAAATGGCTTTGTCTAAGGAAGTGGTCGTTGTTCCGATCAAAGAAGGCCTCTGTGTCTCGCCACGACCTGGAAGCCATGATCTTGAAAAGGTGACTTGATGAGCCTAAGGTCAAATCTGAATCTAACGCAAGGTTGACAAGTGTTTAAGTCATTAAATTTAATTCAACTAAAATTGGAAGTCATCTCACAAGAACATATAGGATTAACATGTTTGATCATGTAGACATGGGTGAGATGATTTAGGTTAATAATTTTCAACCAATTTTTAATAAATCCAATATCCGATCCAACTACCTTGCGTGTAGGATCAATGGATGTTGGACAGTGGTTGCTCCCGACACATGACCGGGGATCAACTCAAGTTTTCGAAGCTTCGATTCAAACGACAAGGATCGGTAGCCTTCAAAAATAACGGCAAGCTCAAAATCATCGGATCAGGTGATATTGAGCTTAACTCAAATTTTGTCATTCAAAACGTTTTATTATTAGAAAATTTTCAATATAATCTTCTCAGTGTAAGGCAATTGTTTGATAATAACTATAAGGTCATATTTCTAGAAAACGAATACGTAATTAATACAAACGAAACCTCTAAAACAATTCTTAAGGGAACTAGAAATAACAACATTTACACTATTAACTTAACTAACTCCTCAACTAAGTGTCTTATGACACGGCAAGAGGAATCATGGTTGTGGCACCGACGACTCGGTCACTCACACCCAAGACTCATCCACAAGATGAGTCAGAGTGACTTAGTTAGAGGTTTGCCTAACCTCAATAACTTGGATAATAAAATATGTAATGTTTGTCAACAAGGTAAACAATCTAGGACACAACATCAACTAACTAGTCAAGAACGAACCAAAAGTGTGCTTGAGCTCCTACACATGGATCTATTTGATTCACACGGAGCTAAGTCACTTAACGGAAGTAAATTCTGCTTAGTCATTATTGATGACTATTCTAGATTTACTTGGGTTAGGTTCATCAAACACAAAAGTGATACCCTAGATCAATTAATCAATCTATTTAAGTTAATAGAAAATCAACAAAGCATTAAAATCAAAAGACTTAGGACTGATCATGGTGGTGAATTCGAAAACCATAGGTTTATAGAATTCTGTAACCTAAATGGATACCACCACGAGTTCTCTTGCCCTAGAACTCCACAATAAAATGGCCTAGTAGAACGCAAAAATAGAACCCTACAAGAAGCCGCTAGGACAATGTTAAATGAGTATAACCTACCCGATAGGTTTTGGGCGGAAGCCATGAGTACGGCATTCTATGTCCAAAATAGAATCCTTATGGTAAAGAGGCACCTTAAGACCTCATACGAGATTTCTCACGATAAAATACCTAACATCAAGTACTTTAGGGTATTTGGGTGTAAGGTACATATCCTAAACACTAAGGATTACCTAGGGAAATTTACATCCAAAACCACGACCGGAATCTTTCTAGGATACTCGACTACAAGCAGAGCTTATAGAGTATATAACCACGACACCCTTAGAGTCGAGGAGACTATCAATGTAGTATTTGATGAAGGACGCGAACCTACAAAACCCCCGGCAACCCCAATTAGCAAGTCGACTCATACTAGACCTGACTCTGATCCGTAGATCTGGTCTAGTGTTAATCCTAACCTAAGTCAACCAAGTCACTCTATCGACCAAGTGATAGATGACTCCAACCAAACTAGAACTCAAACGAGTCATCCTATGGATCAAGTTGTAGACTCAAACCCAAATCAAACTAGGACTCAAACGAATCATCCTATCGACCAAGTGATAGGTGATCCAAGTCTAGGAGTTCGAACTAGAGCCTCATACAGAAACCTTAGTCAAATATCTTTGATTTCTAAAATTGAACCCAAAACTATTGACCAAGCTCTTCTTGATCCCGATTGGATTATTGCAATGCAAGAAGAGTTGGCTCAATTCACTAGGAACAAAGTATGGGAATTAGTACCACCACCTAAAGATAAAACAATCATTGGAACAAGGTGGGTGTTTAGAAATAAAATTGATGATAGAGGTGAAGTAGTTAGAAATAAAGCTAGACTAGTTGCTAAAGAGTTTAGTCAAGTCGAAGGTTTAGATTACGATGAGACCTATGCCCCAGTAGCTAGATTAGAGTCCATTCGAATGTTATTAGCATATGCAGCACATCGAGGATTTAAGTTGTTTCAAATGGATGTGAAATCTGCATTCTTAAATGGATACATTAAAGAAGAAGTTTATGTTAGTCAACCCCCCGGTTTAGGAAGTTTAGACAAATCTAATCATGTCCTTAGGTTAAAGAAAGCTCTTTATGGACTTAAACAAGCTCCTTGAGCTTGGTACGAGAGACTTTCGATTTATCTTAAGTCCAAAGGCTTTAACCAAGGTGTAGTTGACCCAACCCTTTTCGTAAAAACCTTAGGTAAAGACATATTCATAGCCCAAATCTACGTAGATGATATTATTTTCAGAACCACCAACTCAATCCTACTAAATGAGTTCATTTCACTTATGGAAAGTGAATTTGAAATGAATTTAGTAGGCGAGTTAAGTTTCTTTTTAGGTCTACAAATTAAACAAACTAAAGATGGAATATACCTACATCAACGCAAATATACTAGGGAATTAATTAAACACTTTGGAATGCAAGACGCTAAAATTATTAATACCCCAATGGCAACTAATGTGAATATAGAAGAAGATGTAATCGGAAATTCAATTGATTTAAAATACTATAGGAGCATAATAGGGAGTCTCCTTTACTTAATTGCAAGCTGACCTGATATCTTATTTGCAGTAAGTATGTGCGCAAGGTTTCAAACCTGTGCCAAGGAGTCTCACCTAACTCTAGTCAAGCGTATCCTTAGATATCTAAAGGGTACACTTAATGTCGGTATTTGGTATCCTAGATCTACCGAGTTCGAACTAACCGGCTACTCCGATTCGGACTATGCCGGTAGTAAGCTCGATAGAAAGAGTACGAGTGGTTGTTGTCAACTTCTCGGCTCGAGTCTAGTGAGTTGGTGCAGTAGGAAGCAACACTGTGTTGTTTTATCTACCATCGAAGCCGAATACATCGCGATGGGTGAGTGTGTCACGCAGCTTCTTTGGATGAAGCACACTCTCCGCGACTTTAAGTTAGACTTTACAAATACTAAACTTCACGTAGATAACATTAGTTCAATTAATCTTACAAAGAATCCGATATGTCACTCTAGGACCAAACATATAGAGGTCAAACACCATTTCATTCGAGAACATGTGGCCAACGGAGCCATATAACTCAAATACGTCGAATCAAAGTCTAACTTAGCAGACCTATTTACTAAACCCCTACCCGAAGCCGAATTTAGTCTATTAAGACGAAAATTGGGCATGTGCGTAGTAGAATAGGAACTTACAAATTATATTTTCTTACTACTATTTCTTAATTTTCATTTTTTGTGAAACTAGTATAGGACATACCTTAGATATCATGCACCTATAGATTTAAGGAGTCAATACATCTCACAACACATAGGACTAATGTGTTTGTGTACTTAGCCACGTAGATGGGCGTGAGATGTTAGGACCTTACTCCTGGTTCCAGATGTAGAGCTAGTGCATCGCTATGAACCACGGAGTATAATCATACATACTAACCGACTCTGACCAGGACTGGTTGATCTTTCATATTAATCAAGCCAAATATGAGTCGAACATTTTATAGATGAACTTATTTTTAGTATATTATTTTCAAAACAATGTGGAACATGCTTGGACATTAAATTTAACGCTTATTTTTGTTTTCCACACACACCCTCACTCTTTTCGATATATGGCAAAAGGGGGAGAAAAAGGCCAAAGTTAAGGGGTCAAATTTTTTTGATAACTTAACTCTTACTTTATATTTAAACCAAAAGTTAACTTTAAGTTTTGAAAACTTATTAAAGGCCAAGTTAAGAGAATTCTTAACTTAAACTTATTTGTGCCGTCAACGTTTTACTTATTTTTAAATATTATGCCCTTAATGTTTTACTTAAGGGGGAGAAAGGGCCAAGTTAAGAAGAACTCTTAAATTAAATATTTTACTAAGGCCAACTTTAAGTAATGTTAATTACTTAAAGAAACCCTCAAAGGGGAGGAATAAGGTCTTTCTTCAAGACTCACCCTCGGTCAAGGGGGAGGTTTCCTCAAGGGGGAGTACTTGAAAAAAATCCTTACTACTCCAACTTAATCTTCTTTATTTCTTGTTTGTTTCTAATGCACATTATTCTTCATGCTTGCTATTTACTTAACTTTGTATATGGGTTTTCCATAAATCAAAAAGGGGGAGATTGTTGGTGCAGTAGGCACCTAAGTCGAACCTGAGTTTTGATTATAGCAAACGATACAAAGTTAAGCTCATGTCGTTATCTCACGAGCTGAATCGAGTGTGCAGAAGATTGCTAAAGCTGGAGCTGAAGGCTAGCGACACCCGAAAGAAGCCGGGTGGTCGGGCGACACTCGAGTGACTTCGGAGGGAGCCGAAGGAATCGAGTGGAAGGCCGGAAGCAAAAGCGACATGGTAAGTATCGAGGTAAGCTCGTGTGTGCGAGCGTAAGTGAGGTCGTATCCTCCTTACGAGGATGGTCTTAAGCGTAGATCTGACCAAAGACATCCCATCGATGGTCTAGTGATCGAAGGCCGAAGGCCGTCGAAATAATGTTTTCTTTGAGCTAACTTTGCCTTGCAGCTAGTATCGATCATTTGCCACTTGGAGGACTTGATCGCCGTCAAACAATGATGCTGAGGTCGCGATTCGATCGGCGATCGCGCCATCGATCGATCGATGATGGCCATCGATTGGTGATGGTCAATGATTAGCTTCGAGGAGTCGAGGCTTATCACCCCATTTCTAAGAGATTGGTGCTCAATTTTGATTGGCTAGGGTTCCTCTCGAAAAGGGGCTCAAAGGCTATAAAAGGAGGGCCAATCCTAGGGTTTATTCATCAATTCTAAGCTTCCAAGAGCCTCCGCAAAGCTACAACTCTCCGACAACAAAGTTCTTCTTCTCCGACGCTAGGTTTAATTTTCTTTTAGTTTTTGTACGTCAGTTTTAGATTTATTCGTTGTTCATTTACTTTTTCGAAGCTCTTTTTCTATCATAACGAGGAGAGGGGGAGTGTCCCTCTACCTCAAGTTTTTGTTCTTGTATCGATTAACTCCTACCTCCAACGAGGAGGAGTTCATTTAGTGTTTTTCCCTCCTTACGTGGTCAAGGATCACTAGGGCCTTGGAGTAGTAGCCAAAGGCTACGAACCAAGTAAAAAGAATTGTCTCTTTTATTTATTGTTTATATTTCCGCTGTAATTTATCTACTCGACTTTCAAAGAATGATTTCGCCAAAAGCTTTTGGTTCGCTATTCACCCCCCCCCTCTAGCGAACCGCCTCGATCCAACAATTTCAGTATTTTATGGGTAAAATAATTTTCAAATTTTTTTCACCCATTGTATTGACTATAAGTAATATACGTATCAAATTTTGTGATTTTTTAATATACGTAGAATTAATTATGATTTTCTGAAATTCGACTCTGATAACTGAAATTCGAAAATTTCAGTTATCAGTCGACTACTCAGGGTGGCAGTCGACTGATGTGAGTGGCAGTTGACTGCTATCTGACGGAGTCGACTGCCAATGCTGATTTCGGGAAAACAAGGTTTGTTTAGCCCGTGTTCAGCATCGGTTAAGGTCTCTAACCACTCCTAACCCTAGGATATGATTTGGAAAGCATTATAAAGGGTGAAAATCCATTGGATATGGATTAGGAGATGTGTTAGGTCAAATTATCAAATTTAAGGTGGGGAGAGTTCATGTTTGAACTTAGAACCTTAATTTTGATGGTTTAAAGTTCCTACTGGCTTAGGGACTTCCCAAGGACATTGTTAGTGCAATAGTCAAGGGGAATCAAGCCTTTAGGGGGAGGTGTCCATCATGGGATGATGGATATGTTTTTCTCTTCTTAAAAGGGAGAAGTTATTAGGAGAAGAACATCAATTGAGAAAATTGATGGGATTTTGAGATACCCAATTTGGAAATTGGGAGAGTGGATAGGATTGTCTCTCTTGAGTGATATGGGACTTATCACTAGGAAGATGGTAGGCATCCTAGGTATTTTTGGATCAAGGGGGAGATTGTAAGATCTCATTGGGACATGAGACATTGACCTCCTTGGAGAGAAAGCCTTTTTGATGTTAGTCAAAAAGGGGGAGAATGTTTGGGGGAGAATGTTTGGGAGAAAGACAAGATTACCAATTTGGGATAATTGGTAAGGAGTTTTTGAGTTAGATGGTCTAACTCAAATGGTTTGTTTGGTTTTTGTCAAACATCAAAAAGCGGAAAATTGTTGGTGTAATCGGCCCAGGTCATGATTGACCAGGACTTGAGCTCGGCTCGAGAGATGTTTTGATATTAGACAAAAACATATGACAATGTAATTGTCATGGGAAAGTCCAAGTGGGACATTTGGCATTTGGGAAAGCCCAAGCATGGGTCTTGGCAATGTAAAGTCCAAGCATGGGTCTTGGCAAGGTAAAGTCCAAGTCATGGGTACTTGGCATGGAAAGTCCAACATGGGTTGGCAAGGGAAAGTCCAAGCTTGAGTCTTGGCATTTGAGAAGACCAAGGGGTTTGATATTGGCGGCGTAAAGTCCAAGGGTGAAGTCTTTGCAGCATAAGTCCAATGATTGGCGATGTGAAGTCCAAGCGGAATCTTGGCGACGTAAGTCCAATGTGCCTTGGCGGTGTAGACACCATTAGCATGACATAGCCGATGGAATCACCTGAAGGCTAGCGCGATGGATGAACAAGTCATGGATGACTTGGAGGGATCCGAGAGGCGTAAGGTTGATGGAGGTGGCTAGAAGGCTTAGGTCTAGGCTAAAGGTGGTCTAGCAAGTATGGGGGAACCATACTTGGGCTAAAACCTCATGTTTGAGGTGTGCCAGTCGACTAGTGTCATGTGACATCGACTTGCCTGAGTCAACTAGGGTTTGACTGTGGGAATTGCCCTAGCAGTCGATTGCCATAGGTGGGCAGTCAACTGATTTGCTAAGCAGTCGACTGATCTTGTGATCAGTCGACTGGTGCTCATGAAATCGGGCACAGAATAGAGTCGAGACTCGACTGGTCGAGTGAAGGCTCCATCAGTCGACTGATGGGTATCATCAGTCTACTGATGATGGATCCGTTGGACTTATCCAGTGTTGATCTAGCCATTGTCTCACGACAACAGTGGCATCAGTCGACTGATGGTCCCGACCAGTTGACTGATCGACTTTTTCCAGCACAGATTGAAGCTATAAAAGGAGCTCGTGATGGAGGGAAAATGCATGGTTTCTTGAGGTCTTTTGGGGAGATTTTCTATTGCAAATCAGGGTCTCCAAGTTGATTTCAAGCAACCAAGTGATCAAGCATTCAAAGAGCAATTGTAAAGTAGTTTTCTTTACTTGCATTGTATTTAATTATTGTATTTGCTTGTATCCATTTAGATTATTTTTGTAATCTGTTGTACGAGGTTTCTCCACCTCCGACTTGTGTCGAGAAGGAGTTATTTGTGATTAGTGAGTACGTGTGCATCACTAGAGCTCTTTAGAGCTCGATCCGTGGAGTATGAACCGTTCGGTTCCGAACCATGTTATATCTTTGTGTTCATGGTTGTTTCAATTTGTTATTTCTTTTATTATTACTATTCCGATGCGCATAATGAGTTTTGTAGAGACGATCACGATCGAGTTCCATCATGTATAGCATGCGCTATTCACCCCCCCTCTAGCGTCCAATCGATCCCCTACATCTGCATGGTACCTCCATTACCAAACGATCACCCTACTTGTTGTCCAAGAATTATCTGACAATGAGCCAATGAAACAACACGGGGAAATACTCTCTTACAATATCACTACACCGTGCCCAAGTGATTTGTAATTTCCCAAAGGTTATTTCCTACCTCTTCCACCAAGTATCGGCTTGATTCTGATAATGGTATGCAACCAACTTCACTATCTTCGTATAACATGAGTTAAGTAGTAAAAAGTACTCTCAAAGTTATACAACCTAGAACGACCAACCCAGGGATCAAAATCCCTATGATACACCGCAGACTAATCCTCTACTATCTGCATCAGTAATAGTATACTCGCTTAGTCCATTACCCCATAGGTAATGATCTGACTAACATAATTAGTGAAAATCCTTAGGACTGTAATCTTTGATCTCCACAAGAGATGTGACTACCTAACCCCAGCTTTCCGACTCGGTATCAGTCACCTCTCAAAGGTAATTACCTTTTCGATAGCAGATACATATCTAATAACCTCAACATGTCGTTCCCGTGGTCAACTCAAACCACGATTACGAATACTAACCAACACCCTACAAGTCATCCTTGTTATAAGCAACTAAATGCATAGCCAACAGAAGGATATGTAATAACAGTCAACATACCTTAAACCTTGTAGCTCGGAGATGTCCGCAACAGCTAGATCCTAGAACTCACAAAACCAAAACCGAGTAAAGAAAAACTCAATGTCCTAACGAAATAAAATCTGAAAGTGGACTTAGCAACCTAGGGCTTCGATACCAATAAAATTGTCACGCCCTGAGAGTATGTCGTGCCGAAAAGCAAACGGACAGCATCTCCCCTGTACGTGGCAACATATCTGGTTAATACAAGGCCCGTAGGCCCACAACAACAACATAATAGCCAAACATGAATATACTAAACACAGCAGAAATATACTAATAGATAAACAAGATACAAAGACCTAACTGTGCACTCCGGAGTGACTTTGACACAATAAGAATCATAATAGAAATCACATCAAAGACCAAATACATACAACACATCCATATATCGTAAATATGGAAACAATACAGGGTAAAATCCCAAAATGACAATCCACAAGAATACAATAATACGGAATAAATATCCATCCGTTCGATGTGAGATTGGATCAGCTGTCGGAGCTCCAAACGTCTAAGGAATCTTCTACCTGTTACCTGGGTGACAGGAAACCCAGGGTCCGGGGTGGTGAATATAAACTCAGGGGTAATATATAAAAAGTGTATGAACAACATACTGGATATAGAGATCTACAAGTATACATGTGAATATCTACAGGTATACAGCATGAGTCCAATAGACATACAGTCCTATACAAAACTAATAACAAGTAACCACAGTATAATCATACTCAATGTATATACCAAACTGATCAACTGAACATGAAGTAATGTACCAACATACCTGACGGTCTGCAACACCATAAGCTATATCATCTTGAACAAATATACGATAACATAACCCATATAATGTACAAATGTCAATACCAAAACTGACCAATACTCAAACATATGAACAGTATATAATCACATGTAATAACAACCCGGTCCAACTACACTATGACATGACGCTAATCAAATGCATACGACAGTCTAGACCAACACATATATCATGCTTAACACACAGCAGTATATAATATGCAAATGACATGTATCATGATGTCCAAGCATATGCAGCAATCATAGCTCAATCAAATGCCGCATCTCAGAGGCATATCTAAAACATATATCAAATACATGGATACATATATATCAACAATGCATATGCATGTCCATGTCTGTGGACCCGTCCAACTACGACCCCAGAGTGGTCAGGGTGGTACAACATGACTACTATCCCGACTCCAGCCGCCACCACTCTCGAGTGACCGAGTTGGGTAGTATGAAATAGTAGCTAGCCGCCATAGAGCAATATGCTACTCACACGGGGGTCCCTGCTACTTGCCGCTCAGTCCCTACCCATGAGTAGACGAGCATCGCACCCAGGACAACTGCACATCACACGACCACCCTCTATAGTGGGTGAGTGCGCTAACTACCACTCTGCACAATGGCCAAGTGTGCATCTCCAGTTACCACCATCCATAGTGGCCGAGAACGGCATATACAATAATGCTCTACACTTAACCCTGCAACCACTATCCTGAGTGGACGGGGAGGCAGGATGACTATCGACCCGTCTCAATCACAAGGGAGACCCAATCATCAGCATGCATACAATGTAATGATGCTTTGCTCCATACATGTATCCTCGCCACACTCCCTATCCCATTGGGAGTCCTGGTCAACCAAAAGTCAACTATACAAGGACAACAATCCACAAGACTCTCTCTATTGCACAAAGAGTCATACACATCTGACAGTCAACCATGCTAAGACTTCTAGTCAGTAGCGAGATACTATCGACCGTCCATATAACCATACACAAGCATACAATCCTTAATGGATATACCATCATGCTAGAACCTTTAGTCCATGGTCACATACTGACAACCACACACTTATCTATGCACAGACAACTAGATCCACCATAGATGCATAACTAATAAATATACGATACAACAATCGACTCCATAATCTAATCCATCACCTAACCCTAGTGATGTAACACAGTAACCCAATCTGAGGTCACAAAGATAACCCTAACCACCTGTACTTACTGAACATCCATCAGCTAACACATAATAGGGTTTATAGTTCATATCCGTGCTAGATAATCAATGAAGTAACAAAAATATATCTCAAAGGTCAAGGCGGTACAAGCATATGATTAAATAAGAGTCTATCTAAGATCAAAGTAATAGCATAAGTCCGAATTCATGCATCAAATTCAGATCAAACTACCTGACCAGGGTAGATATTACCCACCTAATACGAAGCTCGAATAATCCTCATGGTCGTGGACCTGCTTCGTATCGCAAACCTGCACATAATAGCAAACAATGATTAAGTACAAGTATCCAACAATACATCACTTAGCTACTACGTCATTTCTACATTTGCATCCTTCCCTCGTCTACGAGTTAGAAACTCGAGCATCCCTGTCTGATACATCCTAACCCAACTCATAATAGATCACGACATCCACAGGATCAATTAAAGTAAATAGATCTAAATAACACTCATAATCGATCACGAACTACCCTTGAAGACAATCGGCCGAAGACCATCAGAGCAAGCACAGATCATCAGAAGAATCCAATCTTCCTCCTCCTTCCACCCACGACCGACACAATACATAGATAAATCGACATCACAATCAACAAAACCCACAAACTCCAACAGTGAAAGATTTCACCTTCCAATGCAATCCACAACCCAACCATTATAAACTCCCCAACCAACAGTTAAGGAAATCAACTAGATCAACAATGAACTAATTAAATAACACGCTGTTTCAAAATCGTATCAACAACTTCCTCACCTCGTCTCCACCACTCATCGCTACACAACCATCCAATAACATATATACAGAACATCAACCTTTACACAACCAAAGTCATCTACCTCCCAATTCCAACTCGAAACCAGATTCTGCCCTAACCATCACCCAGATAAATACAGCCACAACAACACAGCAATTAGCAGATGACATAATAGATTGAATCGACCTTACTAATCGGATCTCCTCCCACACACAGCCGGTATATCAACACATAGATCCATCGACATCCAACCGAGACACCACGAATTCACAACGATACTCAGAACACACAACAGGTAAGGGAAACAAAATAGGTTAAAACTCACCAACACCTAGAATCCACCGACCTTGCTCCTTCCCCAATCCCCTGTTCACCGACGACCATCAAGTTCAACAAACTGCCCAAACACAGATTGAAGCTCAATAGATGAATCCACAGCTAAATCCCACTCTCATCTTAAAGGAGAAGAAAAATGACCCCTTACCTAGCTCCGACGACGATTCTCGGCGAGATCCCTCCTCTCGGCAGTTCACTCCAGCGGGGGTCCTAGCTCCCCAACCAATCTCCACTCGATTCCTAATGCTCAGCTCCTCACCCACCGATCAGATCCTCCATCGTCAGCAACGGCGGCTCGCGGAGGGAGAGAGGAGATGGAACCGAAGTCGCGAAAGAGGGGAGAAAGAAATCGCGTGATTGAAGAATAAGGAAGAAATCACAGATCAGGTTCGGGATTTAAAAGCCATTCAGGAATTGGTTAAACTGGCTGAAGCCAACCGGCCCAAGGCCATTTCCAGCCCAACAAAGCTAGCCCAATGGACTCAGCCCAACTAGCTAATCAAACCTAATTAATCCACTAATTAAACCTAATTAATTAAAGGGGTTAATCCATATAATAAAGTTTTTTTCCTGTATACTACAGAGCTCCTCCTTGGATAAGCCGCATTAGAGGATTTGAGTCGCCTTGGCGTCGACTTCGACGTGTCTTTTTGTAGCATTGGTCCATTGGTCATAATCCAAGGATTCACCCACTTCATTAGTTGGAAGTGTGAATCTTGTTTGAATTATGACCCACATCTCGATTTGGGTTTTAAGGAAGCACTTCATCCGACCCTTCCAATAATGGAAGTCATCTCCATTGTAAAACGTGTTGGTGCAAAAGCACTAGATAATCGAACCCGTGTTTTGATTATGGCAAAGACACAAAGTTAAGTTTACATCGTTATCTCACCAGCTAAATCGAGTGTGCAGAAAAGTACTAAAGCTGGAGCTAAAGGCTAGCGACACTCGGAGGAAGCCACGGTGGTCGGGCGACACTCGAGTGACTTTGGAGGGAGCCAAAAGAATCGAGTGGAAGGCCGGAAGCGAGAGCTACAAAGTAAGTATCGAGGTAAGCTCGTGTGAGTGAAAGATGGTAAGGTTGTGTCCTCTGTACGGGGACGACCGTATGCAGCAATCCGACTAAGACTTCCTATGTAAGGTCTAGGTCAAGATTTGGTGTTAAAGCGGGGGCGCTAAGATTTGGTGAAACCACCAATCTAGCACTTTTTGGTTTTATTTTCGTATTTTGCGAGTCACATTTTTTTTTAGGTTGTTTTTCCTCCCGCACTACTAATCCAAGATGAAGTCTTGGTACGCTTCTTTTGGTTGTGTGTTTGCAAGTATTCTATTTTGGAGTAGTCGACGGTAAAACGACCATAACTTTTCACACAAGTGGACTCACAAAATGATCTACTTACTAAATCGAAGCTCTCTAAGAGATCTACATTTCTGACAAGGGTTTACCCTCGTAACAAGCTATTTCCAGCCCCAAAAACCAACGTTTAGTACCATTTCGGGGACATTGAAGGTCGTAAGTTTCTAGTTTTTGTTAGTTTCTTATTCCTCTTATTTATTTATGTTTATTTCCTATTATTTCCCGCACTACTAATCCAAGACCAAATCTTGGAATTCTCTTTGGTTTTTATTCGTGTTTTGCAAGATACTTAATGGCTCACATTGAGAGGTATAGCACCACCCGACCTCCGTTCTTTAACGGAAATGATTTTCGTTATTGGAAAGGTTGGATGGAGTGTTTCTTGAAAACACAAGTCGAGACTTGGATAATAATCCAAACTGGCTTTGCTCTACCCACCAATGATCAAGGAGAGCCCTTGGATTTTAACAAGTGGACAAATGCAACCAAGAGGCAAATCAAAGTCAATGCAAGAGCAACCCAAATATTGCAATGCGGCTTATCCAAGGAGGAACTCAATCGCATCAGACCATTCATTAGCGCCAAAGACCTCTGGAACAAATTGATTGATCTACATGAAGGGACGACCAATGCTAAGGTATGTAAAAGAGATTTACTTTTAAATAAAATGTACAATCTAAAGATTCATGATTGCAAGACCGCCACCAAACTACATGTGCGGATCCAAGACATCATCAATGGTCTCCACTTGATCGGGCAAGCCGTAGAGAATCAGGACCTTATAAGGTATGCTTTAAATGCTTTCCCTAGGACTACCTTGTGGGCATCTATGGTCGATGTCTACAAGGTCTCTAAGGACCTTTCGAAGCTTAGATTAGACAAACTATTTTTCGAATTTGAACTTCATGAGCAGACTAACATGGTTCGGGTCGAGAGAGTTATTACTCTACTTGCAGGACAAATAAGCAAGCCACTTACTAGGCAAGAAGATGGAATCGAACCCGAAGATGAATCAGAGTCCGAATCCGAAGAGGTGGAAGCAATAGTAAACGTAGTGCAGAAGATCGTTCGTAGGGAAAGGAGGCTACTAAAGAATCAAAAGAGGGCACAGTTCAAATCAAATCAAAAGAAGGCTTTTCATGCAACATGGGACAACGAAGAAGGTGTCGGCATAGCGTGCATGTCAAGACTCGAAGAGTTCGAGTCAGAGTCTGAATCCGAATCCAATTACAACACCGACTCCGAACTCGAGGACTACTTCGAGAAGCAACTCAAAGACGGACCAAAAGAGAAAATTAAGGTTAGTCGTTCACTAATTCATATGCTTTACAGTATAATTAAAATGCTTACTAGAAAATTAACTAAGTCTGAGTCTAGGGTTGACTCGTTACTTGAGGAGGTTGAAACCCTCAAGCAAGAGGCTACTCTAACCTCTTCAACTAGTCAAGTTCAAGAGGGAAACTCAACCCAAATTGAAAAACTTGAGGAGGAGAATTCTCTCTTGAAAGACCGAGTTCAAGAGGTTGAGGCTAGGTTGGAAAGGTTCACGTTGGGATCTAAGAACCTTAACCGACTACTTGGAATCTAAAGAGTCGTGTACAACAAAGTCGGACTCAGATTTAGGTCAAAGACTACGAATAGGTCTTATATGTCTATCGTAAATCATAGTCATCAAAGAGTCCAAGCATGGGTCCCAAAGGTTTTATTGAACTCACATATAAGGACTAATAAGTTTTGGATTCCCCAGGATCAAGTTCATTATTTGAATAGACCATATTGGTTCAATGGTCCAGGGGAAGCTAACACTAAAATAGTATACTCGCTTACTTAGCAAAACTATTGAATATTTTATTTTAATTTTTAGAACGGCTAGATAGGGAAAATAGTTAGTCAACTCTTGACAATATATTATCAAGACACGATGAGATGATAGTACATTAGGGGAACAAAGTCTCGTGTATTCAAGCTAGATAAGGCATATCTAACTTGATGCACTTGATCGAGTGGAACTAGCTGAAGCTACCTCACCGTATCCTAAACTAGTTAGACCAGGAAGTAACACTAAGTGACTTAAGTGATATTTTCTTGAATTTGGCTTTGTCTAAGGAAGTGGTTGTTGTTCCGATCAAAGAAGGCCCCTGTGCCTCGTCACGACCTGGAAGTCAGTTTCTCGAAAAGTTACTTAACGATCTAAAGGTTAAATCTAAATCTAACCCAAGGTTGACTATCTTTAATCAATTTAAAATCATCTCACAAAACATATATGGTAAACAAATTTTGAGACACATAGAATGGGTGAGATGTTAAGGATAATTAAAATATACTTAAAACAACCTCTTCAAAATACTACTTATTTTCTCAACTATTGTACTTAACAACTCTTAGGCCCAAGTTTAGCACCCCCTACATCTCTTATACTTCATATATTTGACTAAGGGGGAGAGCAAACTAACCCTAAGGGTTATATTATAAACCTTTAGATTATTAGTGCAGAGGGACACACCTCGAACCAATCTATCTAACTACTGCTAGACGCATGCTTGGACTCATAGTTGATTTATCTAGATGCATGCATATACGATGTTTTTTTTCAACCCCTATTTTATATAAAAACCCCAATATTTTTTTTGATTTATGGCAAAAGGGGGAGAAGAGCGAAAGTTAAGGGGGAGTTTTTGGAAATGACATTCATCATTTACTATACTTATTTTATGCATTAATTTCCCTTAACTTTGTGTTGGTTTGCCATAGATCAAAAAGGGGGAGATTCTTGGTGCAGGGGCACTAGATAATCGAACATGTGTTTTGATTATGGCAAAGACACAAAGTTAAATTTACATCGTTATCTCACTAGCTAAATCGAGTGTGCAGAAAAGTACTAAAGCTGGAGCTGAAGGCTAGCGACACCCGGAGGAAGCCGCGGTGGTCGGGCGACACTCGAGTGACTTCGGAGGGAGCCAAAGGAATCGAGTGGAAGGTCGGAAGTGAGAGCTACAAAGTAAGTATCGAGGTAAGCTCATGTGAGTGAGAGATGGTAAGGTCGTGTCCTCTGTACGGAGATGACCGTAGGCGACGATCTTACTAAGACTTCCTGTGGAAGGTCTAGGTTGAGATCGGACAGTTGGAAACCATCGCATTTACCATTTTCCGTACTAACTCTTACTGCAGGGAAGTGGCTAGGCTGGCATTCGACTGTTGGACATTGGGTAGTCGACTGATGGGAGGCATCAGTCGACTGATGGCGATGAATTAACCTTTGCGCTAGGTAAAAATGGATAACATTTGACGTGGCCACTTCACGATAAAATTTAGTACAACTTCGTGATCTATTTCGAAAGATGAGGAGACATATTCAGAGGCCAAACTCTATAAAAGGAGGGGAGGATTCCAACTCCAAACATCATCAAGTTTATTCTCAAGTGCTCCTACAACGCTAAAGCTCCAACACCGTCATAACACCGACGCGACGACAATTTCTGATCTTCTTCGTCGGCAGCAGCAACAAGTAACATATTTTATTATTGTATTCTTTGTTTTTATTCGTAACGAGGTGAGGTATGCTTGTTGCCTCATCCTCGTACTTTCGGTTTTGTGATCGTTGTATCCTACCTCCAATGAGGAGGAGACGTTATAATGCTTTACCCTCCGTACACGGTCTAGGACCGTTAGGGCCTTGGAGCAGCAACCTCTGGGTTGTGAATCAAGTAAAAATAAATGTTTCTCTTTATCTTCCGCTGTGCTTACTCGTATATCGAACGAACGAATGAAAAGATTTACGCTCGCTATTCACCCCCCCCCTCTAGCGACGCTTCTCGATCCAACAAAATGGAGGTTGGATGGTGCTAAAATCCTTGAGATGGGTCATTGACAAAAAAAACAAGTGAAGAGAAAGAATCTAGCAACGACAAAAACAACGAAATGTACCAAGACTTGCGTCTTGGATTAGTAGTGCGGGAGAAAATTAAAATGAACGAAAAAAACTCATAAAATTCAAAACAAATCTATAAAAAGGATAGATTGGTGGTTTCACCAAATCTTAGAACCCCCCACTCTGATACCAATTGTTGGATCGATTAGAGTAGCTAGAGGGGGGTGAATAGCGATAAAAAAACTTTTTGACTCGCTCGTTTAAAAACAAAGTACAGAGAGTAAAGCACAGCGGAATATAAGTACACAAAAAAAATTTTACTTGGTTCATAGCCTTTCGGTTGCTAATCCAAGGCCCTAGTGGTCTGAGACCACGCACGGAGGGCAAAAGCACTAAAATAGTCTCCTCCTCGTCGGAGGTAGGAGACAAGCGATTACAAAAAAGAGATCAAGGTAGAGGGACACTCCCCCTCTCCTTGTTATGATAAAAACTCATAAAGAAACACAATTTGAAACTGAACTTATAAATTAAAAGGTTACCGATGACTTGAAAGGATTGAAGATTGGAGCTTGAGCCGTCGTTTCTGTAGCGCTTCGTCGTCGGAAGATCACCAGAATATCGCAGCGTATCGGAAGCACTTGGAGGCTCTTTTAATGATGGAAAAGGGGCAGAGAACCCCTACTTTTATAGCCTTGTGAAACCCTAATCATTGAGATAAGGTTTAATGAGGTGATGCCACCTAGCCCTTGAGAAATGGTGATAAGCTTTGACTCTCCTCGAGGCTGATCCTTGACCAGTAGTCGATTGATCAACCCTATCAGTCGAATGCCGAAAGCATCAGTCGACTGATACAAGCCATCAGTCGACCGATGGCAGGGTTTCCAGCTGCAACGAAGAGTTAGCTCGAAAATGCAGTTAGTATATGTAAGCTCGATGGTCATTTACCATTCGATCTCGACTTCGACCTTCCATGGGAAGTCTTAGTCGGATCGACGCCTAAGGATGTTCCCGTACGGAGGACACGACTTTACTTACACTCACTCACACGAGCTTACCTCAACCTTTACCTTTGAAGCTTTGCTTCCGGTCTTCACCTGAGTTCTTCGGCTTCCTCCGAAGTCCTTCCGGTGTGGCCCGATCACCACGGTTCCCTCCGGGTGTCGCTGACCTTCATCTCTAGCTTTAGCACTTTCTGCACACTTGATTTAGCTCATGAGATAACAAAATGAGCTTAACTTTATATCGTTTTCTATAATCAAATCTCAGGTTCGACTTAGGTGCGTATTGCACCAACACTAAGAACGAGAAAATATAGAAGTGTTCTCGGGAGTGATCCACTTGCAGGATCATTGGCAATGGATTAGAGTGTTGGGCTTGTCAAATTAGATTAAATCATTGCACCACATTGGTTGATTCTTTGTGTTCTTTTATTTCTCTATAATTTTCTTTAGAATACTAGCATTGCATATATATATATATATATGGTATTTATTCCTCTCTACGACACTGATCACTTGATCTCATAATGAGTTTTTTCATGTTCATTTTCCTACTTTTTAAGCCTCCTAGGGCTATTAACTATTGGTGCAGGGGCACCAGATAATCGAATTTGAGTTTTGATAATGACAAAAGTTCAAAGTTAAGTTATATTATTATCTAAAATGTTGTGATAAGTGTACAAGAATTGAGTAGCCATAGCTAAGATCAAAGATATTAAAAGAATCATATGCTAAGCAACAGGTAAGTAGGCCAAGATAAGCTCCATGTGAGAAGCAGTGGCAAGGACGCATCCTCGGTAAGGGGATAACTCTAGGCATTGATTCGACTAAGACTTCCGGAGGAGAGCCAAAGTTAAGATCGGGCGGTCAAAAGACTGTCACTATTAATATACTCGAATATACTATGCTAAACTTGTAATGCAGGTGAATGACTGAATGAGAAATAGGAACATTTTTCAAACACCTTGCAACAGTCGACTGGACAAAAATAGCAATCGATTGATACCGAGCTTCATGGTTACTACTTCCTTTGAGCCAAGCCAAATTACAAGAGCAGTCGACTGGGATTGACCCACAGTCGACTGGTCCAATTGACTGATGATGAACGTTAGTCGACTGATGCATGCTAATCAGCCCAAAGCACAAGGTCAAAGAGTGAACGATCAAAGTTGTCACCTCAGGATAAGATCCACAAGATTTGGATCTAGATCAGGACTTATTCCAAGGCTCTAGTCTATAAAAGAAGGCTTGATCACAACCCTAGGTTAAGATTTCCAATGTGCAAGCTCTCAAGTTCTCAAAGCCTCACAAACCCTAAGCTTTCTTCAAGAGTCGACACCTATAGTGATGCATGCATTTCTCATTTGCTTTGTGTTGGTATAATCATATTTTCATTTTAATTTGTGTTGGTACATTGTGTTTTCATCATTTTATTCGTGTACTTGATTTGTATAAGGACCGATAAAGTTATTACCGACCCTTAGCATCTTTTGTAACCATTTTGTCTCTTATCTCCAACGAGGAAGAGAACCTTTTAGCAAATTGTCCCTCGAAAGCGATTAAGGATCGCATGGGCCTTGGACTAACAACTATTCTATTGTGAACCAAGTAAAAACTCTTTGTGTCTTTGTGTGTTTCTATCCTTTGATTGTGTGTTTTGTTTCTTCCGTTGCATTACTTTGTGTTCGTACGAGTTTGTTTTTCAAATGCAAAAGAAAGATTTGTAAACGTTATTCACCCCACCCTCTTTAGCATGTTTTTCGGTCCTACACTAACCACTTTTGCTTAGAAGTCCTTGATAGCCTTATGGGTCGTAGATTTGTATCAAATTGACTTCATAGCACTTGGATTTCCTTAGGTATACTTTCATTTTTTAGGTCCATGTTTATTTTTCATAATTTTGAGACTTTTATGGGCATTAAACACATTTGGCCAAAGGTCTTTGATTGCAACTAATCGTCTAGAAATATCTCCAATTAGTTGGAATTAACTTTCAACTAGCGACACTTTTAGTCAACTACTTAGTAAAGTGATGATTGTGGCAATAAGGGATCCACTAAATGGGATTGAATGGAGGATATTTTGAGAAATCCGTGCGCCATTTGGTAAATTTTAAAGTGCGTTGTGCTATTTGAGTAATTTGGGAGTTAGATGAAGAGTTGGATAAATTATTGATTAAATTAAACCGGCTAAGGCTGGAAGGAGACAAAATCCTATGCCAATCCCTCCATAGGTCTGTGTCTACTATATAAGTGCTTCCTGCAAATTAAAAGTAAAGAAGATGACACCATTAATCCATAATTACAAACGATTGTGAAATCAAGACTTTATACTACACAAATTGTTTTTTTAGCTGTCGATGGCGATGCCGCCTTCACTAATTAATTAGATAATTAGACGTCGACATTACCTTATTAAATGAATATATATCTAGTAAAATAAGCGCAAGTGAGGTCACTTCTTAGGTGGCTCATCATTCAAACAATGTTTATCACCTTCTCAAAGCCACATGTAGCCTAAGAAACGTACGTGCCTCATGCCTAGTTTGAAATTTTGAACCCAATCATTTCCTCATGGTCATACCCACTGGTGGATTAGTGCATCTCCCATCACTTGACTTTATAGTTCTCATATTGTCCATATGCAGTCAGTTAAGTATCCTCACTTTTTTTTTTATTATTATCCAGCTATATACGGAGGGAGATAGTTTATCGGAATTATCGGAGAAACCGATAAGATAAGAAATTTTTGTGGCCATAAGGGCCCGAGAGATCTTGTAGATGCAGATGAATTTGGTTTCTTGTGTTGATTGATCACAGTTAATGTAATTAGGCAATTTATCAAATGTCATATTTAAAGTTTAAAATTATCTGAGAGGCATTTCCAAATTTAAAAATATTCAAAAGGTGTCCTTTTCCTATTTTTTCTCTTTATCAGACTTTTCTTTTTTCTCTCTCTCTCATTTATATACAACTCTTCTCTTTTCTCTTAAATTAAAATGGTTAAACTTTACTTTTCTATTTTTCTTTTGCATGCATACAATAACTATTATAATATTGATTTTTAAAAATCAATATCACAGTTTAATTACATCAACATCACGATGTTATTGATTTCTAAAAATTAGCATCAAGATGGTGTTGGATTTTAAAAATCAACACAAACGATGATGCTAGTTTCTAAAAATCAATACCACGGTAGTATTGATTTTTAAAAATTAGTATCACTGTGGTGTTCGTTTCTTAAAAACAGTACTACTCTAGTGTTGATGTGTTAAACTATGATGTTTGATTTTTAAAATTAGTAAAGAATAACATATTTGCACTGTGTAGCATCGTAGAAATCCATAAAAATTGAAATGAGTTCAATTGGAATTCTCTAGGTTCATTAATGGATTTTGACCAAAACTTTTTGATGGATTTAAGAGATTTAGATTTTTTTTTAAATTTATATGTAATGAAAGAGAGCAGTGCAATAAAGATATTTTATGGTACCCATGTCTAGTTTTGACATTTCTAAGATAAATTATGTATATGTGTCAATTGTTTTAAAGTCAAACTTTGAAATTTTGTTGATCACTACTATTAGTGACTCTGAGCTAATATTTTTGGACACGTATATATACACTAGGACACTTCAAAATCCTATAGCACTTGAAATGAATCCAATTAAAGTACTCTAGATCCATCAATATGTTTGGACCGAAATCCCTCGATGAATTCGAAAAAAAATTAAATGCTTTTTTTAGAATTAAAATTGGGTTGTTAAGAGTTTCACCTTTTCAAAAATGTAGAATTTTAAATGAGTTTCAATTCAAAAAAAAATTATGCCTCATATTAATTCCGGAGTCAAAAGTTATCGCCAACAAAAATAGACAATTGACATACCCCTGGGTGTTGATTTTTAGAAACCAATACCACGGAGGTGTTGATTTTTAGAAATCAGTACCATGGTAGTGTTATTTTAATCACACCAGCACTATGATAGTATTGGTTTCTAAAAATCAGCACCTCGACAGTACTTGTGTATGTCAATTGTTTGATTATCGAGGTTATAATTTTTGACTCGGGTATCAGAACAATGGTAATTTTTAGTACATTCAAAGATCTATATCTATTACTAGGAGAAACCTATAACAACCTAGTTTCAAGTATAAAAATAGCATTTAAAGTATTTTTTAGATCCATCAAAGAATTTCGATCTAAACTCATTGATTAATCTAGAGACCTTCGATTGGACGCATTCCAAATACTATAAGTTTTTGAAGTGCCCTAAAGTCTATATGTGCCCAAATCAAAACTCATTGATGGACCTAGAGAGCTCCGATCGAACTCATTCCAAGTGCTATATGTGTTTTAAGTACCCTAAAGTCTATAAGTGCCCAAAAATATCATCTTAAAGTTATTAATAACAGTGATTAAAAGATTTTCATAGTTTATAACTTTAAGATAATTGGTGCATATACATAACTTATCACATGGATGTCAAAATAAAAAATGAACATCATAACTACTTTCATTGCACTACCTCTAGCATTACATATCAACTTTAAAAAAAAATTAAATCCCCTAGGTCTATCAATGAATTTCGGTCAAAATTCATTGATTAATATAGAGAACTCCGATCGGACACATTACAAGTGCTATAAATTTCTAAAGTACCATAGAGTCTATATATGCATAAAAATAGTAGTTCAAAGTCATTAACAGTAGATCAAAAGATTTTCAAAGTTTATAACTTTAAGACAATTAGCACATATATATAACTTATCATAGAGATGTAAGAACTAGGCATGAACACTAACAATACCTTAAGTTCACTATCATCTTCTCTTACATATCAACTTTTCAAAAATTTAAATCTCCTAGGTCCATCAATAGGGTTCGATCAAAATCTATTAATGGACCTAGAGAATTTTGATTGGATCCATTCCAACCCTTGTGAATTTATGTAGTGCTCTAGATTCCAAATATGTTCTTTTTTACTATTTTAAAAAAACTAACACCATAACTTAATACACCAGGACTATCGTGATGCTAGTTTCTAAAAATCAACACCATGACAGTATTGGTGTGTCATGATGTGATGTTGGTTTTTTTAAAATAATAAAGAAGGGCATATTTGGACTCTGGAGCATTGTATAAATCCATAGAAGTTAGAATGGATCCAATCAGAGTTCTCTAGGTTCATCAATAAAGTTCAACTAAAATCCATTGATGGACTTAAAGGATTTGAATTTTTGAAAAGTTAGCATATAATAGAAAAGGGTAGTGTAATGAAGGTATTTATGGTATCCATACCTAGTTTTTGTTAAGTTGGCCCGATCAGGTGCATGCGACGATACATTTCATAAAACACACAGCGGAAGAAAAAGGTAATAATAATCTACTTTATTATGACACACGCACCACACACAAGCAGGATACAACATGCCAGACATAACTGAAAAATAAAATTTTTGATAGGAAATTATACCTGACGAATCATGTGAAGCGAAAATGAAATCAACCAAAAACAACACTAACGAGTGTCGCCTCTATTTATATCCACGGCGAGTTATCATTGAGACGACTTCACAAAGTCACGAGTTGTGTCTCCGCTTCGATACTAGCCGAAGGTAGGTAATGACATGATCTGAGAGATGGATCAAGGGTCTGATTCGTGTATAATTTCCTAAGCAACCTGATGACATAAATTGAATAGCAAGCTTCCTTCAAAGGCTATTGTCCAACATAAAAACACAATTGTTCGGTGCCTTTAGCCACCGACAACAGGTGCTACTAGTGAGGAACTCACTGGAGGAGGTAATGCCAGAGATGGGGAGGTTGGTGGATGCAGTCGGTGTAGGATAGAGATTTCCAAGAGAGGGGAATCTTAGAAGTTATAAAAAATTTTCTTTTTACCTTTTAAAACTTTTCTTTTAAAATCAAGAGTTATGCAGCAGAAATGTAAAGCAAGAAAAGTAAATACACAATTTATTTTTACTTGGTTTACAACCCGAACTAGGTTGCTAGTCCAAGGCCTGTAGCTATTCGAGAGCTACGTCATTGGGCAATCCACTAAAAACCCTTTGATTCGAAACTCTCAAACTCGGAGGATGTTCGCTTTTTACAAAGAGTAAGGGAAAGGTAACAAGCTAACTTCCCTTTAGAAATATAAGCACAAAAGCGAAATCAAGTACAAGAATCAAATTACAAAGATTAAAGCTTATATCAACACTTTAGAAATGTAGAGATGTAACTCGTGTCAGCATGATGAAGCTCTTTGCAGAGGTTGAATGATGGCGACAACACTTGGACGTAGTAGGATTGTTATTCTCGGAGATGGTCCTCCATTTCTTTTATAAGCCTCTTTCAGTCGACTGGAACACCCTCCAGTCGGCTCCAAATCAGTCGTCGACTTGCCATTCTCAGCTTTCCAGTCGGCTAGACTTGGTCCAGACAACTCCAGGTGATTTGGCTCCGCTCCTCTGTAGTTCGGGAAATTTCATATCCCAGTCGACTGGACCCCCCCAGTTGATTGGAACTCTTGCCATCTCGGTCACACAATATGTCGTCGATCACCAGCTGTGTTGCCAACTCGGCATACCAGTCGACTGGTCCATACCCAGTTGACTAGATACTAGCAAAATAGTGTTACCATAAAACACACTATGAAATAAAATGATAGTAGTAATACTGCTCGATCTAGACTTCTTAGTCCCACAGACTATCCGTCGGATGGACACCTACCTTGTCCCCTTACAAAGGACACGACCTCACCTCTTCACTTGAGGCTTACCTGTTAGTTGCCCAGCTGAACATACCATGCTTGACATCCAATCTGACCCACCAGGGCTTCCCGTTAGTTGTCCTATCCAATCAGTCTTCATGATAGATGTCCGGTCTCTTGATCCATCTGGACTTCTTGCCTAGTGTTCGATCCTCCTAATATGTCAAGTCTTCTGTCTAGAATCTGGTCAACATGACCTTCTAGGACTTTCTTGTTAAGCTTGCACACTTAACACACATATTAAAACACAAGTAATTCATAACTTTAACTATGGTTCATATATTAAAACTAAAGAGTGATGCTCCCTGCATCTACAATCTCCCCCTTTTTGATGTATGCCAACACATCTATTAAAGTTAAGAGAATCAATTTGCAATGTATCAAGTTCAAGTGTATCAAGTTCAAGTATTTCAAGTTTAAATCCATATGCAATGAATGAAGTCATGAAATGCATTCTTGATATCATGTAGATGTATTAACTTTAAATTTTACTTTAAAATATTCTCTCTCTTTGATATTTACTTTAAACCTTTCTCTCCCCCTTTGACATACAACAAAATACTATTATCTTCCAAATGTCAAAATTCAAGAGTTGAGAATTTCACAAAAGTGAGTTAAAAGTATTAACTTTCAAAATAGGCAAGATTGGTTTAAGATAAAAACTAAGTGTATGAAATTGCTTAAATATGTTATTTTTGACAAAGTATATTAGATTTACAAACTTCATAAGCATTTCAAAATACCTATGCTTTTCAACATACTTAAGCTTTTCAAAATAAATAAGCATTTCAAAGTACTTGAGTTTTTCAAAAGACTTAAGATCTTTAAAGTTCATAAGCATTTCAAAGGTTTTCCAATAGACATAAGCTTTTTAAAATGTTTAGATTTTATATGCTCTTTATGAGTTCTTAGGCTTTTCAAGCTAAGCTAAAATGAGCTTGTCAAAGTAAGCTAAGTCATATAAGGTTTTCAAGATAAACTTTTAGAAAAATAAGATTTTCAAACTAAGTCATATAAGGTTTTCAAGATAAGCTTTTAGAAAATAAGATTTCAAGGTATATAAGTGTTTCAAAATCTTAAATTATGATAAAATTTCTAAAATTTTGATAACATCTTATAGAAAAGTTCTCTTCCTAAGTAAAAACTAAGTGTTTTGAAAATCTTTTAAATTCCCCTTAAATTGTTTCCTCCCCTTTAATTAAAGCTTTCAATTTTTGAAATTGTTTTCTCCCCCTTTAATTCAAGCCACACAATTAAGAAGTTTTGAAAAATTATTTTCTCCCCTCAATTCAAGATTTAATAATGTAAAATGCAAATGCAATAAGAGTTGTCCTAGCATGAATCCTAAATTATAAACCAAGACTTTTAGGTTGAAGGAAATTTTCAAAAGTTAAAATGTCCTTAATTTCAACAAGTAATGCATCTAACAGAGTCCTAATACGAGGAGGAGGGAGGTGGAGGTGGATGAGGATGGCTCGTGCCCATGATTGAAACATCTTCATCATCTCTCTTGTGAGTGTAATAGGCCCAGGTCATGATTGACCAGACTCGAGTGAGACTCGAGTAGTGTTTTGATGTTTGACAATGGATTTGACCATTGTTTGACAATGGGTTGATCATATGGTTGACATGGGTTTGACCATATGAGGAGATAGCTTTATGGGGAGATTGTTGAAGCAATCAACCTCAGGTCAAGGTTGACCTAGCTCGAGTAGGACTTGAGAGAAGTCCAAGTTTGGGTACTTGCCATGAAAAGTCCAACCATTAGTCTTGGCAATAGTAAAGTCCAAGTCATGGGCACGTGGCATGTGAAAGTCCAAGTCATGGGTACTTGGAAATTTGAAAGTCCAAGAATGGTCTTGGCAATGGAAAGTCCAAGCATGCGTCTTGGCAATGGAATGTCCAAAGGTATAGTCTTGGCGGAATAAGTCCAAGTGTGTAGTCTTGGCTGCGTAAAGTCTAAGTAAACTTTGGTGATGAAAGTCCAAGTATGGATGCTTGGCAATTGGGAAGTCAAAGGGTGTGATATTGGCAGCATAAAGTCCAAGCATGTAGTCTTGTTAGCATAAGTCCAATATTTGGAAGCGTAAAGTCCAAGCATAGAGTCTTGGTAGCATAAGTCCAAATGTACCTTGGCAAGGAACCCAGTTAGCATGACATAATCGATGGAGGCACTTGAAGGCTAGCACAAGGATGAAGAGTCACGAGCTCAAGGGATCTAAGAGGCGTGAGGTTGATGGAAGTGGGATGAAGGTTTAGGTCTAGACTAAGGGTGTTTATCAAGTATAAGGGGATCATACTTAGGGTTAAACCTCATTATTGAGGTTATTAGTTGACTGGGGTATTGGACAGTCGACTGGCCGAGTGTTTGACACTCAGAAGCCGAGTTGACTCATAGCAGTCAATTGGGATTATGACCAGTCGATTGGTCGTCGACTTAGGCTCGACTGCTCTGTTAGGGCAATCTCTTACCATGATAAGGTTTTGATGTGTGTGGCAAAGGGTTTAAGTTAGTTGGTTATTATGATTTGATATGTGCGTTAGAGTCTTGCAAGGCTTAGTAATTCACACATGGAGCCTTGGAGAGTTTCACCTCTCATGACTCGGTCCTTGAGTCGGTGAAGGATGGCTTTGCGGAAGTCGTGCGTTTGGAGCATCCGAGGGACCGTCGGATGAGGAGCTTGGAGTGAAGCCGAAGGAAGTAGACTTCAGGGCGAGACGCGAAGGATGGCGCTGTAGAGCGGTGCGCTTGGTGCATCCGAGGGACGTGGCCGGACGAAGATAACTTCAAAGGCGAGGGACTCCGAGAGATGAGAGTGAGCGAATGTAACTCGGAAAAGGGGTAACGCTCTTAGGTGAAACTTGGCCATTTGGCTAAGTGTCGGATGGGATTTCCCGACATCAGTTGACTACCATGTTATGGTAGTCAACTACTCTAAGTCGACGGTGACTCGACTAGTGTTTGAGTCAGGTTCAAGTGCCAACAGTCGACTGCCATGGATTGGAAGTCGACTGCGAGACCACCAGTCGACTGATGAAGGCATCAGTCGACTGGTCGCAAGGGTTTCGGTCACAGAATGGAGTCGAGCTCGCGGAGCACTCGACTGATCGAGCATCAGTCGACTGATGTCGGTACCGTTGGATGAAATCCAACATGGAAAGCAACCGTTATCAGGCAATGGCTACAGGACCAGTCGACTGATAAGGACATCAGTCGACTGATAAGGATATCAGTCGACTGCTCCTGTGTCAACGGGAAGAAACCCTCTTCCTCTATAAAGAGGAAGGGTGTGGGGCTTTGGGGGGCTAATGCTTCAACTCATAACTACTCCCAAAGTGCCCTAAATGTTTTTCCACTCTTCTACTAGTGCTAAACTTCATTATATTGTAGAAGAGTGATCCTTGTGTAAAAGAGGTTACCTCCACCTAACTTTGTGCAAAGGAGAGATCTAGTGGAAGCTTGCGGAGTGATTCACTGTGGACGAATCGGACTGTGGATTAGCGGCGTACCCATGAACCACATTACATATTGTGTTAGTGTTTGTATTTTTGTCATTTCTATTTGCTTGTTTAGTTTTGTTTTTCCGCTTGCGCTAATCTCTTTGTAGACGAGAAAATTCCGTTATCCAATGATTGAGGGCTATTCACCCCCTCTAGCCGACCGATCGATCCCCTACATGCTCGAGTTGTGCTATGGCAGTCGATTGGACTATGTCAGTTGACTGCTTGTTAGGTCGTCGACTAGTCAAAGTGGCCAAGGCACAGGACCCTCGAAAGTCGACTAAGGGTTGTCGGTCAACTGCCAGTATGGGCAGTCGACTGGTCTTGAACGACCATGAGCACAGAAGCACTGGTAGTCAATTGGACAATCGACTACTGGACAATAGTGTTGGGATGTATACTGAAAAGTCTATCTTTTGTATGAACATTTTTATTTTGAAATAATAACCACATGATCATTGTTTGCATATTTATGGTGATGCATATTGTCTAATATATTACATTGTAGATAACATGATGTGTGGTGTCACACGAAAGATCATGTTATCGGCTCCTTGTAAAGTATAAGTATAAGCTCACAACCGAGATGACTTTGGACAAACCATTGGTATGGTTGTAGTGTGATTTGGTATTGGTTTGTCTTGACCATAGAATCACAGTAGTACACTTTGTGTGTATTGAGCAGGACCGACTTAGAGGTGATTCGATTTATTGCTGACTACATAATCGAATCAGACCTCAGATATTATATTGTACATGCTCTTAATCCTGATATAATAACGGACACATATACTTAGTATTCATTTCTCTGATTTACCAATGGACGAGATTTATAGATTAAATCGATAGGCTCGGTAAGTTGGGAAATGATATTATTTATATGGTGTGTCGTTGATAATAGGAGGAAACCGTGTCCTATATATTAGGATGATGATGTCCCCTTGAGGAGCTCATAAGGTTCATCATGTAAACCCTGCACGTGGACTTGGTCCGGCATGATGAAAATGTTGAGTGGTATTACTCATGGAGTTAGATGTTGATTAATTAATGGTCAGTAAATTAATTAATCGACAAACATTCAAGATCTTAAAGACAGGGAGAAAATGTACATATAATATATGGAGCCCATATTAACTTATGAGGGTTGGTGAGGTAGATCAATGATAATCCTTTAGTGGATTGGATTCTCATTAATGGATCGGACTTTATGTGGGCTTGATCCATTGGGTGGCTAAGATCCAACTCCTCCTCATGGTCCCTATTGTAGCCTATTAATATCTCATGAAGCCTAGATCCAATGGATGAAAACAAAACTCTAGATCCAAAGGTAGAGATTAAATCTCTAGATCTGACGATTGAGATTAAATCTCTAGATCCGACGGTTGAGATTAAATCCCTAGAACCAATGGTGGAGATTAAAACAAGGCTTATCCCTAACTCTATAAAAGGAGAGGAGGGGGTGGTCAGCAAGGAGGAATCCCATTAGAGATAGGATTAGGGTTAAGGTGGGCGGCAAGCTTGGAGATTAGGGTTTGGGGTTGGCGGCAGCAAATAAGGAAAGATTTTCCTTATCTTCTTCTTCTCCCTTGGTGGTCGGCGCCCATACAAGCTCTTCCCTCCTTTGGCCGGCATCCAAACTCCCTCAATCTCTTCTCCTTGGCTGGTGGAAACAAGGGTTAGGGTAATTCCTTGGAGTCCTTGGTCAACACCCACTTCCTTTTCTCCTCTTCTTCTTAGCCGGCAGCTAGCACCTAGCTTGGAGCTTGGTGGTTGGTTGAAAGAAGGAGAAGTGCCTTGTTTCTATACTTCCTCTTGTTCGGAGCAAGCAAGGAAGGAAGATTGGTGATCTAGGAGCTTCGACTTTTGGTAGATCATCGTCCACACAATGTCCAAAAGGAGGAAGGTCATACAATAGAAGATCGAGAGGTATATCACTTATCTATCTTCATATGTAACATGTTTGTAATTGTTTTTCAATTATATATGCATGATATATTCTGTTTTGTGGCTAATATAACTTGGAACCTAAACATAAACACAAAAGCTGGTGATCCGTACATCGTCTATTCCGTGGCTATTCGTAGAATAGAGGTTGGTTGCTTGAACAATAAGTTTGTTCAAGTGACTACTCTAATCGAATAGCACAACGATGACACAGTTGCTTGGGTAATCCCTCTTGTCAAGGATAATTTTTTTTTTCCAGGGACGTAGAAGGGATTGCCATGAATAAGCGACCGAGTTGAAGTGGGAAGCGAAGTTTCCTACCTTCAAACAGTCGACTGATTGTAAGGGCAGTCGACTGCTATGGTATCTGTTGGCTAGAATACCAACATGGATTAAGTCCGTTGTGAGATAACGACACTGTAGGCAGTCGACTGGCAGGTGGATATTGTTTATTGCTTATTGTTTGATATGCATGTCATAGTATAGAAAATTCCTCAATTTCAAATTACTAAGTTGGAGAGGGATATTTTTATAAATTCCCACGACCTATATTACGATTTGACATGTGATGCAAACAAACTTGCGCGTCGGCTCTGAGTGCCTTCCTCCCCATTCGATGAGTTTGTTTGTGGATCACAAGGTTAAATATGGTTATAGGCAATTATTAAGGAGCGTGTGTACTTCCCCATCGGAAGGCACATAACCCGAGATAATTACCTTGGTACCGAGTAAGGTGAACACTTAGATACAAATATAAGTATCCTCCCCATTGGAGTCACTGTTTTTATTTGTAGGGCCAAAGAGGAACCAACTATTAATTTTACTTGTCAAAAAGTTAGGTTGACAAAATAGTAAAATTAATGGGTAAAATCTCCTCTTACAAATGTAGAATTCGTATACGTGTACACTATCGTGGCATACGATATTCTCGGTGTTTTGAGGTGTTGGTTGATTTTAAAATTTTATTGTTTGAGGAATCAATAATTTTTTGAAATCTAATATTTTGATCTATGTAATTATTAGGTTTTCTTTCAAAATGACTTTCAACCCGCTTGTTGTGATACTAAAAAAGAATAAACTTACTGAACCCAACTATGTTGATTGGAAGAGGAATCTTGACATTGTCTTGACTACTGAGGAATACAAATATGTACTCCTTGAAAAGTGCCCTCCTAAGCCTGCAGATGATTCTAGGGAAAAGGAGAAGGAGAGTTATAAGAATTGGATCAAGGCCGATGAGATGGCACGGTGTTACATTCTGGCATCTATGTCAAATGTACTGCAACATCAGCATCAAGCCATGCCCACTGCTTATGACATGATGCTCAATCTCAAAGAGTTTTTCGAACACCAGAATCGGGCTGCAAGGTAGGAAGCCATGAGGAACTTGATGACGACCACCATGATCGAGGGAACACCCGTGAGAGATCATGTTCTCAAGATGATGGCTCATTTGAATGAGTTGGAAGTCCTCGGAGCTGAGATCGATGGGGAAATCTAGGTCGATATCATTCTCCAGTCTCTACCTAGGAGTTTTGAGCAATTTCGCCTGAACTACAACATGAACAAAAGGTTGTATTCATTAGCAGAGCTTCTGACAGAACTCCAGGCGGCAGAGGGGCTATTTCGTCAGAGTGCTCAGGTGCATGCCATGGTTACCCAAAAAGTTTCTACTTCTAAGCTGAAAGGAAAGAAGAAGAAGAAACAAGCTGGGGCTAAGGTGGTGGGAGGAACTCAGGGAAGAGTGAAGAAGCCGAAAGGCAAGTGCTTCACTTGTAAGCAGATTGGACACTAGAAGAAAGACTGCCCCAACCGCAAGCAGAACAAAGGTATATCTTTTGGTCTAGTTGTTGAAATATGTTTAGCGGTGTTATCTACCAACACCTGGTGTGTAGATATGGGAGCCACTGATCATGTCTGCAATACTTTACAGGGGTTCTAGGAAACCAGACGACTGGCTGAGGGGGAGATTACCGTATACTTGGGCGATGCCACGAAGGTGGCGGCTGTTACAGTGGGAGATGTTTATTTATCTTTTGAGAAAAATAAAGTTTTGGTTCTTAAGAATTGCCTTTATGTACCTTTATTTAGAAAGAATTTAATTTCGATTTCTAAATTATTTATGGATGGATATTCTATTTCTTTTAATAACAGAGTTGTTATAAAAAGGAATAGGGACATTATCTGTTCAAGTGCATTGATAGAAAATCTATACACACTTGAACCAAAAGCTCCCATGATGTAAATAGAAGTTAATAACTCATCTTCAAATTCCAATAAGAGAAAAGAACCTTCGAATATGAACCAAACATATCTTTGGCATCTTAGGCTTGGTCATATTAACCTAAGCAGAATTCAAAGGTTGATAGCTGATGGACCTTTGGGTTCATTAGTGGTGGAAGATTTCCCAACCTGCAAATCTTGCTTGGAGGGTAAAATGACCAAGAGGCCTTTTAAGGCCAAGGGGTATAGAGCCAAAGATGTGTTAGAATTGGTTCATTCTGATTTGTGTGGTCCTATGTCTATCCAGGCTAGAGGTGGTTTTGAGTATTTCGTCTCTTTTATAGACGATTATTCGAGATATGGATACATTTACTTGATGTGCCGCAAGTCTGAATGCTTTGATAAGTTCAAAGAATTCAAGGCTGATGTTGAGAAACGTCAAGGTAAAAGTATCAAGACACTACAATCTGATCGTGGTGGTGAGTACCTCTTGGGAGAGTTTAGGAATTACTTATCGGAGGCTGGGATTCAATTCCAATTGTCTGCACCTGGCACACCCCAGCAGAATGGTGTAGCAGAGTAAAAGAATAGGACTCTTATGGAGATGGTTAGATCGATGATGAGTTATTCTGAGTTGCCAGATTCATTTTGGGGATATGCTCTAGATACGACGGTGTACATTCTTAACTTGGTTTCATCTAAATCAGTGCCTTCTACTCCCACAGAATTGTGGACTGGCGAAAGCCTAGTCTAAGACATATTTGGATATGAGGGAGTCCAGCATATGTGCTGAAGGTAGATGCTGGTAAGTTGGAACCTCGTACAAAGGTACGCATGTTCGTTGGCTATCCTAGAGGAACGAAAGGTGGTTTGTTTTATAGTCCTAGAGATCAGAGGGTGATTGTTAGAATGAACGCCAGATTTCTAGAGGAAGACTATGTAATGAACCACAAGCCCATGAGTAAGATTGTTCTAGAGGAAATAAAAGGGGAAGTCACTTCTTCAGTACCACCGGTATAAGAGGATATACCATAAGTCACTGCACCGTGTGTCACAGAGGATACACAAGTGACACCTTGTCGTAGTGGGAGGGTTGTGAGATAGCCTGATAGATTCATGTTCTTGAAAGAATCTTCTGATTTGGTCCCTAGCGAACATGAACCTGATCCCTGGACATATGATGAGGCAATCCAAGATAAAGATATAGTATCTTGGCGAAGTGCAATGAATGCTGAGATTGAATCTATGGATTCAAATAAGGTCTGGGAGCTAGTAGAACCACCCGATGGTATAAAAACCATTGGATGCAAGTGGATCTACAAAAGAAAGAGAGGAATAGATGGGAAGGTTGAGACCTTCAAAACGAGGCTTGTTGCGAAGGGGTATACTCAGAAAGAGGGTATCGATTATGAGGAGACCTTTTCGCCAGTAGCCATGCTTAAGTCTATCCGGATTCTCTTATGCATTGTAGCTCATATGGATTATGAGGTGTGGCAGATGGATGTTAAGACAACTTTCCTTAATGGAAGTCTTGAGGAAAACATCTATATGAAGCAACCAGAGGGATTCATTGCAAAGGGAAAAGAGCTTCTTGTATGTAAGCTTAATCGGTCCATTTATGGATTGAAGCAAGCTTCGAGGTCTTGGAACATCCGATTTGATGAGGTAATCCAGTCTTATGGATTTATTCAAAGTCCGGATGAGTCTTGTGTATACAAGAGATGTGACGGAAACGTAGTGGTATTTCTTGTACTATACGTAGATGACATTTTGTTAATTGGCAACAATGTCAAGGTGTTATCAAACGTAAGGGTATGGTTGTCCAAACAGTTTGATATGAAGGACTTGGGAGAAGTGGGACACATCCTTGGGATCAAGGTTATAAGGGATCGCAGGAATAGGATGTTGTGCTTATCTCAAGCTTCATACATAGACACTATTATGGATCGTTTTAGCATGCAAAACTCCAAGAAAGGTTTTCTACCTTTCAGGCATGGAGTTCCTTTATCTAAGGAGATGTGTCCTAGAATATCTGAGGAGATAGAGGAGATGAAGGCGGTTCCTTATGCTTCGGCAGTAGGAAGCCTCATGTATGTGATGCAATGTATGAGACCAGATATCTGCTTTGCCATGGGCATGGTCAGTAGATATCAGAGCAATCTAGGACAGAGACATTGGACTGCGGTAAAGCATATATTGAAGTACCTGAGAAGGACTAGGGATTATATGCTAGTTTACCAGGCAGACAAATTACTCCCTGTGGGTTACACAGATTTCGACTTCCAATCAGACAGGGATAACAGTATGTCTACCTCAGGTTTTGTGTTTACTTTGGGAGGTGGAGCAATTGTATGGAGGAGTGTCAAGAAGAAATGCGTGTCGGACTCCACCATGGAAGCTGAGTATGTGGCAGCTTCTGAGGCGGCCAAAGAAGCTGTGTGGCTCAGGAACTTCTTGATGGACTTGGATGTGATTCCTGGTTTTCCTAGAACTATCACAATTTATTGTGATAATAGTGGTGCAGTTGCAAACTTGAAGGAACCACGAGCCCATAAGGCAAGTAAACACATAGAGCGTAAGTACCACCTGATACGAGAAATCGTAAAGAGAGGAGAAGTTGTTGTGGCCAAGATTGCATTGGAGGATAACCTGGCAGATCCTTTAACTAAGGCCCTTCCGGCGAGAGCTTTTGATAGGCATGTAGAGGGAATGGGGATCAGATGTATGGCAGTTTGAGGACAACATAGTCTTTTAGTATAAGTGGGAGATTGTTGGGATGTATACTGAAAAGTCTATCTTTTGTATGAACATCTTTATTTTGAAATAAGAATCACATGATCATTGTTTGCATATTTATGGTGATGCATATTGTCTAATACATTCCATTGTAGATAATATGGTGTGAGGTGTCACACGGGAGATCATGTTATCAGCTCCTTGTAAAGTATAAGTATAGGCTCACAACCGAGATGACTTTGGACAAACCATTGGTATGGTTGTTGTGTGATTTGGTATTGATTTGTCTTGACCATAGAATCACACTAGTACACTTTGTGTGTATTGAGCAGGACCGACTTAGAGGTGATTCGATTTATTGCTGACTATATAATCGAATCTGACCTCAGATATTCTATTGTACATGCTCTTAATCCCGATATAATAACGGGCACATATACTTAGTATTCATTTCTTTGATTTACTAATGGGCGAGATTTATAGATTAAATCGATAGGCTCGGTAAGTTGGGAAATGATATTATTTATATCTTGTGCCGTTGATTATAGGAGGAAACCGTGTCCTATATATTAAGATGATGATATCCCCTTGAGGAGCTCATAAGGTTCATCATGTAAACCCTACAGGTGGACTTGGTCCGGCATGATGAAAAGGTTGAGTGGTACTACTCATGGAGTTAGATGTTGATTAATTAATAATCAGTAAATTAATTAATCAACAGACATTCAAGATCTTAAATACGGGGAGAAAATGTACATATAATATATGGAGCCCATATTAACTTATGGGGGTTGGTGAGGTAGATCAATGATAATCCATTAGTGGATTGGATTATCATTAATGGATCGACTTTATGTGGGCTTGATCCATTGGGTGGCTAAGATCCAACTCCTCCTCATGGTCCCTATTGTAGCTTATTAATACCTCATGAAGCCTAGATCCAATGGATGAAAACAAAACTCTAGATCCAAAGGTAGAGATTAAATCTCTAGATCTGACGGTTGAGATTAAATCTCTAGATCCGACGGTTGAGATTAAATTCCTAGAACCAATGGTGGAGATTAAAACAAGGCTTATCCCTAACTCTATAAAAGGAGAGGACGGGGTGGCCGGCAAGGAGGAATCCCATTAGAGATAGAATTAGGGTTAAGTGAGCAGCAAGCTTGGAGATTAGGGTTTGGGGTTGGCGGCACCAAATAAGGAAAGCTTTTCCTTATCTTCTTCTTCTCCCTTGGTGGTCGGCACCCATACAAGCACTTCCCTCCTTTGGCCGGCGTCCAAACTCCCTCAATCTCTTCTCCTTGGCCGGTGGAAACAAGGGTTAGGGTAATTCCTTGGAGTCCTTGGCCGGCGCCCACTTCCTTTCCTCCTCTTCTTCTTAGCCGGCGGCTAGCACCTAGCTTGGAGCTTGGTGGTTGGTTGAAAGAAGGAGAGTGCCTTGTTTCTATACTTCCTCTTGTTCGGAGCGAGCAAGGAAGGAAGATTGGTGATCTAGGAGCTTCGACTTTTGGTAGATCGCTGCCCACACGACCTCCAAAAGGAGGAAGGTCATACAATAGAAGATCAAGAGGTATATTACTTATCTATCTTCATATGTAACATGTTTATAATTGTTTTTCAATTATATATGCATGATATATTCTGTTTTGTGGCTAATATAACTTGGACCCTGAACATAAACACAAAAGATGGCAATCCGTACATCATCTATTCTGCGGCTATTCGTAGAATAGATGTTGGTTGCTTGAACAACAAGTTTGTTCAAGTGACTACTCTAATCGAATAGCACGACGATGACACGGTTGCTTGGGTAATCCCTCTTGTTAAGGATAAATTTTTTTTCGAGGATATAGAAGGGATTGCCATGAACAAGAGACCGAGTTGAAGTAGGAAGCGAAGTTTCCTACCTTCAAACAGTCGACTGATTGTAAGGGCAGTCGACTGCTATGGTATCCGTTGGCTAGAAAGCCAACATGGATTAAGTTCGTTGTGAGACAACGACACTGTAGGTAGTCGACTGGCAGGTGAAAATCTAAGTCGCGTGGAGGCATAAAAGGAGCTTGACGGGGAGGATTTCGGATGTCCGTTCTAGAGGATTCGAAGGGGAGTTGTTGTTGCGATTCCAGACCTTCAAGACATCCTAAAGCAACCAAAATCTCAAGCATTCAAAAGTTCACTTGTGTAAGGTTTTGTTTCTTTCATTTCATTTATACGCTTGTATTTGGTTTGATTGTTCTTATTATTGTTGTAATTCATTGTAAGAGGTTTCTCCATCTCTGATGTGTCAACAAGAAGGAGAAGATTTAGTGGTTGTATGCATCACTAGAGCTCACTTAAGCTCGATCCGTAGAGTAGAAACCCTAGGTTCCGAACCATGTTATATCGTTGTGTTTACATGTGATTTTATATTTGTTGTGCATTTCTATTTGTATTCCACTGCACACTAACATCATTGTAGATGAGCACATGAACGAACGATGAAATCGGAGAATCACTATTCACCCCTCTAGCGCGACATCCGATCCTCAACACCTGTGCTCATCTCTCTGCTAGAGCATTCACATTATCTCTAGATGTTGCTGCTCCTGATGATGCATCTCATCCTCTAATCTGGATAATCTCTCAGCTACTGTAGGAGGAGCAGGAATTCCAAGAAAGGGTGATAGGTCATGAATTTCATAATCTAGTGGCTCCTTAGTCCTATCTGGCTGATGCTCTTGGTCAGGCTCAGGCTCATGCTCTGGGTCAGACGCAGGCTGAGGTTGGGGCTGAGGCTGGGTTTCATCTCTCCTCTAGGATAGGACATTATTTTCATCTAGACCTATCTTATAAAATGCAAATTGTTTAGATCCTATCATGTTATACTTAGTGAGTTGTTTGACGTTACCTGCGATAACATCAAATCCTAATTCAACTAATAGAGATGTGATGATGTGGCAGTAGGGCAGATGTGCCCTACCACTAGTAATGACCCTAGAATGATGAATGATAGACTGAAACATTTGTAAACTAATATCAATGTCTAATCTATGACTAAGTGCATAGAGTAAAAATAAATGATAGGGACGCAAAATACAGTTCACTATTATTCTGTATAGGACATAATCTTTGTTAGTAATATATGAGAGATGTCCTAAGGCAATCGCCTTATGTATGAACCATTTATATGATAAATGAAGATTCACTATTTGAGTATACATGTTTTATGTATTTGATTGGATCTTAAACTCATTTACTGAATGTCCACGATACGATTCACAGCATGAGAGAATTTGTGATTGGATCACAACTAGTGAGTATATCTACATGTGTAATTGTGATGTATCGGAATTATCCCTAGTCGATGAATTGATGAATCTGGACACCATCAATTCTGTTGAGACTAGCACGAGGTATACTCCTTGGTGTATCCAAGCAGCTAATTCTCACTGGTTGGAGACATAGTGATGTCCGGAGTTAATCGTGGATGCTAGTTATGGTAACTAGTTCATTGGAGTGACCAGCCGTAAGACTTCATATGGTTCTCTGCATATATAGATATGTCAATGAAGTTCTTACTGTGGCTTAAGTGCGATGTTCCTTTGACTTGCGGTATTCAAGTCATCTTGATCATGGAGACTTATGCTTTGACATCTTAAGCAAACATCTCCGAGGAGATGTGGACCCGGGATGATTGGGTATAAGTCAAAGTGATCGAAGGTGTTTGAATAGCCTATAAAGGATTCACCACTCCTTGCGAGGAGATGTATACCCATGGCCTCTCGTCGGATTGTTACTAAAGTCTTTGGCCAAAGCATTACATGTTTAGAGTAAAGTACTCTTCGATACATGTGGAGTAACTAGAATCCGTAGGACGAGGAAATGATACTTGGGCTAGGTGTGACATAGTCAGCCTAGTGGGGACTGACACAATAGACCATGTCCTGAACCAAGTGGGTATAAGATGAGTGAAGGGAATGGGGCACGATTCATTCGAGCTACTGAAGGGTTTCAGAAATAGTTCTGGATCAACCGTTGATCTTTTCGGTTAATTGGGGATCATGATGTACTACTAGGTGCCACTCATGATCGTTCTATAATTAATGGTTAATTATAGACGGCCAACATAAACCGAGAACCTATTTGGTCACACGCACAACGAGTGTAATCCAAAGGATTTAAAACGAGCTTGAGAATGAGATTCTCAGACCGAGAGAAACTATGTTTGGTTGGACCAAACATAAAGCGAGCATGAAATTGTTTCAGTCGCAATGGAAGCGTGGATGGGCTGCGTCTTATGAAGACATAATGGATGGACCAAAATGGTTTGGTTCTAATCCAATGGATAAGAATAAACCAAAGGGTTTGGTTTATTTTAAACGAATGAACCAAAAGTTGGTTCGGTTCGTTTTAACTTAAAATAAACCATCATGGTTTGGTTTATTTTAACTTATCTTAATGGAGCGGGTTAACGGGCTTTATGGATATGATCCATTAACCATTAAGAGAATTAGTTCTCTATAAAAGTGGGCTTAAGGGATTGTTAAACCCTAATTAATCCAAACCCTAGCCCCCCCTTTGTGTTGCCGCCCACTCCTTGGAGGAGTTTTCGGCGCCAACCCAAGAGCGCCCAACCTTGTGCCGTCCAAGACCCTTGCCGGCGTCCAAGCTCCAGCCGGTGAACCTCCGGCGACCCTCCGGTGATCTCCTATAGGTTCGGCATCAAGGTGAGCCTTTTCTCTCCTTGTTTTGGCCGGCGCCTACTCCTCCACCAAGCTGTCCAGTTTTCTGGACAGCTTCTTCTCCTCTCGTCGGAGCGTCGTTTGGACGACGGTTAGTGCTCCGACAGCGGCTAACATACCGGGGATTTGATCTCCGGTAATCCTCTGAGGTGGAGGATGAAGAATTCGTCAAACGGTTGACGAATACCTCTCCGGAGAAGCGAGTTTTGAGAACTCGTTCTGGATCCGAATTTGGATTCGGATCGTGATCATCTCTCGATCACGTCGTCTTCAACACGAGGCTAGTAACCCGTACGAAGACGAAGCTCGTGGCTTGGCGAAGTCATCCCGAGGAGCTCGGCGTGGATACGGATAGAGACGATTCTTACGAGGATCGTTCCGGTTGATGCCGTTCCCGCTACACGTCATACGAAAGGTATAACGTAGTTTAATTTCCTTTTATTGCAATTTTAATTTACGGTTATGTCTACACTTGTTGTAATATGCATGCGTGTGTTGTGTGTGTTGTAATAAATATAGATTTATTATTTTTAATTGCTTCCGCTGTGTTCATGTTTGCGAAACATGATCGAACACACACACGCCGCGGTGCCGAGACCCACTAGTGGTATCAGAGCCCAGGTTGTGTTTCGACATAATCGTAAAATGGTTTTGCGATAGTCATAATGTATTTCTGGAAGTTTTCTAAATTTTGGAAATTTAGAAGTATTTATGGAAATTTTTCAATTTTGGAAAGTCTAGAAGTATTTATGGAAATCTTCCACTTTTGGAAAGTTGGAAGTATTTATGGAAATTAATATTTTCCATAAATAAAATATTTGCTTAGATTCTGGAAATTTGTTTCCTAATTTAATCATGATTTGATTTGGGAAATCAAATCTTAAAATATTTTATTTCCATAAGTAGTTTTAATGATTTAGGAAATTGGTTTCCTAAATAGATTTTCCTTAATCAAATAATTCCATGAATAAAATATGTGATTAGATTTGGAAATTTGTTTCCTAATTTAATTATGATTTGATTTGGAGAATCAAATCTTAAACATATTTTATTTCCATAAATAGTTATGACATATAAGGAAATATATACATGACATAATTGTATGCCATGCAATTGCATTAGATGCATAACATTATGCCATGCGTGTCGTGACATGTAGATGTATGCCATGTATGCCATGCCATGTAGATAATAGTTATTTGCATGCAAAGAGGATGAGACATAAAACCCTAACTCAATATTAAAGCCTACACCTTCCATTAATATGGTTAGAACCAGAGTTCTGTTTCTTGTTTGGGTTGTTGGACTCACTCCAAGCCCGGCTCGAACCTGAACATGTTCAAATCAATGGAATAGTTTAACTCTAATATGGTAAGAGTCAGAGGTCAATCGTTAGTTTGGGTTGTTGGACTCACTCCAAGCCTGGCTAATTGGTTGAATGCGCTCTAACCATATTAAAACTATTTCGTGATTAATGGGTCGGCTTTAACTTGGAGCATCGATTTGTTGGACTCACTCCAAGGTCGATGTGAAGAGAGGTGAAGTTGGGTGCTATGCATATGATGCATACTTGTTAATGTGTTAACAACCCAATGTATGTGTAAACATTCAATTAGTTGATAGCACATTGTGATAGTTACATATACATGATATGTAATCGGTATACTTGATACCCACCATCATAGCTAAGAATGGCTTGTTGGACTCACTCCAAGGTTGTTCTTATCTATGATGGATATCACCATTCGGAGATGGACCTACGATCTCTCCAAGTGATTTTGGGGTTTTTGAATTGAAAATGAATGGGATTTATAAATGTATATTGATGCATTTTAAAATCATTTTCTCATATATGCTCGCTTTTGTATTTCTAGGTCAATAAATTGATCATGACGTCTTTGAATTTGCGCACTATTTTGGATTCAAACAAACCGATCGGGCCTAACTTCTGGATCGCTTAGAAACCCGAGAATTGTTCTCAAGGCGGAAAAGCTTGCATATGTCCTTGAAGAGCCTCTTCCCGACCGCCTCTAAGGGCGATGCAACTCCGCCAAATGTTGGTCTATCGAAGCATGTGCGCGGTCTGGGCGAGTTGCATCATGCTAGCGGCGATGGTACCGAGTGCGAAGCGCATGAGCATATGGATGCTAACACTATGGTCTTCCATCTTCATGAGTTGTTCGATGAGCAAGCGAGATCCGAAGGTTCGAGGTCTCTAGGCTCCTCTTCACCACGAAGATGCAAGAAGGTTCGTCTGTAGTGCAGTTTGTGCTAAAGATGAACGGGTACATCAAGCGGCTAGCTACCCTCGGTTTTGTGATGGATCATGAGTTAAGTATTGACTTAATTCTGCATTGTTTGCCCAAGAGTTTCTCGCAATTTGTGATGAACTATCGGATGAACAAATTGGAATCCACCATTCCCGAGCTCCTCAATATGCTGAAGACTGTGGAGCCTTCTGTGAAGCATGAGGAGAAGGCGGTTCTGTTAGTTGATTCCTCAAAGAAAGGTTCTAAGAGGAAGGCAAAAGAACAGAAGAAAGGAAAGAAAAGGGCAAAGAAGGCGGAACCAGCGCAAAAGGGCACTTGTCATCACTGTGGCAAGGAAGGCCACTGGCGAAGAAACTGCAAGATTTATCTTGAGTCCATGAAGAAGAAGAAGGCATCCGATGCCCCATCCTCTTCAGGTATCTTCGTTATTGATTGTCATTCTATTTCCTTAGACACTTGGGTATTGGATACGGGTGTAGCTCATATATATGTAATGACAGGGGCTAAGGAATAGAAGAAGACTTGTCAGAGGGGAGTCAAATTTGCGAGTTGGCAATGGAGCAAAGGTTGCTGCGGTCGCCATCGGAACTTATTTGCTGAAGCTCCCTAGTGGACTAGTCTTGGAACTGGACAATTGCTATTATGGTCCTTCTCTAATAAAGAACATTGTTTCTATTTCCTGCTTAAATAAAAATGGTTTCCATTTAACGTTTAGTAACAATTGTTGTTATATAACTTTGAATGGCGTACTTTATGGAACTGGAACTTTGAGTAATGGCATTTATACGTTGGACGATTCAAAGGACATTTTCAATATCGAAGCGAGCAACACGCGTGCTCGAAAGGATAATCACATAGACTCCTATATGTGGCATTGTCGTCTTGGCCATATAAGCAAGAAACGCATGTCCGAATTACACCGATGTGGAATTCTGGAATCGTTTGAATTGGATTCATACGATACATGCGAATCATGCTTAAAAGGCAAGATGACTAAGTTACCTTTTATTGGAAAGGGTGAACGAGTGGGAGAGTTACTAGGTTTAGTACATACTGATGTATGTGGACCTATGTCAACTCAAGCATTAGGAGGCTATAGCTACTTCATTACCTTCACCGATGATCACTCACGGTTTGGGTATGTGTTCTTGATGAAACACAAGTCTGAAGCCTTTGAAAGGTTCAAAGAATTCAAAAATGAAGTAGAGAAACAACATGACAAGAGTATTAAAATACTTCGATCGGATCGAGGTGGTGAATACTTAAGTCAAGAGTTTCTTGATTATCTAAGAGACAATGGCATATTGTCTCAATGGACTCCGCCCTATACACCACAGGATAATGGTGTATCTGAGAGGCGTAACCGGACCTTGTTGGACATGGTCAGGTCAATGATGAATCATGCAACTCTTCCCAAGTCCTTTTGGGGTTATGCACTCGCATTTATTTGTTAAATGTAATGCCTACCAAGGTAGTCTCAACTACTCCATATGAGATATGGAATGGTAAGAAACCTCATGTATCTTACTTGAAGATATGGGGTTGTCTCGCTTATGTGAAGCGGGATCAGACGTATAAACCGGATGCTAAGTCTGATAAATGTCTATTTATTGGATACCCTAAGGAAACAAGGGGTTACCAATTCTATCATCCTGTGGAACAAAAGGTGTTTGTTTCAAGGCATGCTGTGTTTCTAGAGAAAGAGTTTCTCTTGCAAGAAAATATTGGGAGTGTCATCGAGCTTGAGGAGGCTCGAGAGACTCAAATAGACATTAAAGAGATACCTGGTGAAGCACAACAGCCGACAACTCATAGTGATGAGCAATCGGCTGGACCTATTGTAACACCACATCTTCGTAGATCTGGTAGAACACGCAATATTCCTGAGAGATATGGATTTCTCGTAAGTGAATCGAACAACGTGTTACTCATTGATGATGAGGAGCCTACCAGTTATGAAGAAGTGCTGACAAGTTCAGAAAGGGATAAGTGGCTTGGTGCCATGAAGTCGGAAATGGATTCCATGTACGAAAACCAAGTTTGGAACTTGGTTGACCCACCTGAAGGCATAAAGCCTATAGGGTGCAAGTGGGTTTTCAAGAAGAAAACCGACATGGATAGTAATGTGATTACCTATAAGGCTAGATTGGTGGCGAAAGGATATCATCAAAAACAAGGTGTTGATTATGACGAAACCTATTCGCCTGTAGCTATGCTTAAATCCATTCGGATGCTCCTGGCCATAGCAGCTCATTATGATTATGAGATATGGCAGATGGATGTGAAAACAGCTTTCCTTAATGGAAACTTGCTCGAGGACGTGTATATGATACAACCTTAGGGTTTCACATCGGTTGATAAAACCAAGGTATGCAAATTGCGACGATCCATTTATGGATTGAAGCAAGCATCCAGGAGCTGGAATATCCGTTTTGATGAGACGATCAAAAAGTTTGATTTCTCACAAAATCCAGACGAACCTTGTGTGTACAAGAAGGTTAGTGGGAGTGCAGTCGTGTTCCTAGTATTGTATGTCGATGACATATTACTTATAGGAAACGATGTGTCCATCTTCTGATCGATTAAGGTTTGGTTATCCAAGACATTCTCCATGAAAGACCTGGGAGAAGCAACCTACATCCTTGGGATTAAGATCTATAGAGATAGATCGAAACGGTTGCTTGGTCTTTCGCAGTCTACATATATAGACCGAGTGCTAAAGAGGTTTAGCATGTCGGAATCCAAGAAAGGTTATCTGCCCATCAGGCATGGGGTACACCTTTCGAAGTCTATGTGTCCGCGCACAGAGGACGAGAGGATTTGCATGAGTAAGATTCCCTATGCATCCGCAATAGGATATATCATGTATGCTATGTTATGTACGAGGCCCGATGTATCGTATGCTCTGAGTGTCACGAGCAGATACCAGTCTGATCCAGGAATGGATCATTGGGCGGCTGTTAAGACGATCCTTAAGTACTTGAGAAGAACTAAGGATGTGTTCCTAATATATGGAGAAGGGTACATGGTGATACGTGGGTATACGGATACGACCCCGCATGCAAGGATAATTCCATGTCTTTGTCCGGGTATGTATTCACCCGGAATGGAGGCGCAATAAGTTGGAAAGGTTCCAAGCTTGACACTATAGCGGATTCTGCCACTAAGGCAGAATACATTGCAGCTTTGGAAGCAGCAAAGGAAGCGGTTTGGATCAAGAAGTTCATCTCTGAACTTGATGTGGTCTCATCAACGATCCAAACATGTGCTTCGCCGCTATCATCTTATCAGAGAGATCATCAGTAGGAACGAAATACAAATCGAGAAAATTCCCACTGAAAGGAACTTAGCGGATCCTTTGACTAAAGCATTACCTCAAAGTAAGTTTGAGGGTCATGTTGGTGCTTATGGTATGGGATACCGTAGCGATTGGCATTAGGCCAAGTGGGAGTCTGTTAGTAATATATGAGAGATGTCCTAAGGCAATCGCCTTATGTATGAACCATTTATATGATAAATGAAGATTCACTATTTGAGTATACATGTTTTATGTATTTGATTGGATCTTAAACTCATTTACTGAATGTCCACGATACGATTCACAGCATGAGAGAATTTGTGATTGGATCACAACTAGTGAGTATCTCTACATGTGTAATTGTGATGTATCGGAATTATCCCTAGTCGATGAATTGATGAATCTGGACACCATCAATTCTGTTGAGACTAGCACGAGGTATACTCCTTGGTGTATCCAAGCAGCTGATTCTCACTGGCTGGAGACATAGTGATGTCCGGAGTTAATCGTGGATGCTAGTTATGGTAACTCGTTCATTGAGTGACCAGTAAGACTTCATATGGTTCTCTGCATATATAGATATGTCAATGAAGTTCTTACGTGGCTTAAGTGCGATGTTCCTTTGACTTGCGGTATTCAAGTCATCTTGATCATGGAGACTTATGCTTTGACATCTTAAGCAAACATCTCCGAGGAGATGTGGACCGGATGATTGGGTATAAGTCAAAGTGATCAAGGTGTTTGAATAGCCTATAAAGGATTCACCACTCCTTGAGGAGATGTATACCCATGGCCTCTCGTCGGATTGTTACTAAAGTCTTTGGCCAAAGCATTACATGTTTAGAGTAAAGTACTCTTCGATACATGTGGAGTAACTAGAATCTGTAGGGACGAGGAAATGATACTTGGGCTAGGTGTGACATAGTCACCTAGTGGGATCGACACAATAGACCATGTCCGAACCAAGTGGGTATAAGATGAGTGAAGGGAATGGGGCACGATTCATTCGAGCCATCAAGGGTTTGAAAATAGTTCGATCAACCGTTGATCTTTTGGTTAATTGGGGATCATGATGTACTACTAGGTGCCACTCATGATCATTCTATAATTAATGGTTAATTATAGACGCCAACATAAACCGAGAACCTATTTGGTCACACGCACAACGAGTGTAATCCAAAGGATTTAAAACGAGCTTGAGAATGGGATTCTCAGACCGAGAGAAACTATGTTTGGTTGGACCAAACATAAAGCGAGCATGAAATTGTTTCAGTCGCAATGGAAGCGTGGATGGGCTGCGTCTTATGAAGACATAATGGATGGACCAAAATGGTTTGGTTCTAATCCAATGGATAAGAATAAACCAAAGGGTTTGGTTTATTTTAAACGAATGAACCAAAAGTTGGTTCGGTTCGTTTTAACTTAAAATAAACCATCATGGTTTGGTTTATTTTAACTTATCTTAATGGAGCGGGTTAACGGGCTTTATGGATATGATCCATTAACCATTAAGAGAATTAGTTCTCTATAAAAGTGGGCTTAAGGGATTGTTAAACCCTAATTAATCCAAACCCTAGCCCCCCCCTTTGTGTTGCCGCCACTCCTTGAGGAGTTTTGGCGCCAACTCAAGAGCCGCCGCAGCCTTGTGCCGCCGCCCAAGACCCTTGCCGGCGTCAAGCTCCAGCAGTGAACCTCCGGCGACCTCCGGTGATCTCCTATAGGTTCGGCATCAAGGTGAGCCTTTTCTCTCCTTGTTTTGGCCGGCGCCTACTCCTCCACCAAGCTGTCCAGTTTTCTGACAGCTTCTTCTCCTTCCGCCGGAGCGCCGCTTGACGACGGTTAGTGCTCCGACAGCGGCTAACATACCGGGATTTGATCTCCGGTAATCCTCTGAGGTGGAGGACGAAGGATTCGCCAAACGGTTGACGAATACCTCTCCGGAGAAGCGAGTTTTGAGAACTCGCTCGATCCGAATTGGATTCGGATGCGTGATCATCTCTCGATCCGTCGTCTTCAACCGCGAGGCTAGTAACCCGTCACGAAGGCGAAGCTCGTGGCTTAGCGAAGTCATCCCGAGGGCTCGGCGTGGATGTCACGGATAGAGCGATTCTTAGCGAGGATCGTTCGGTTGATGTCGTTCACTACGTCATCTGAAGGTATGCGTAGTTTAAATTTCCTTTATTACAATTTTAATTTCTGATTATGTCTACACTTGTTGTAATAGCATGCGTGTGTTGTGTGTGTTGTAATAAATAGGAGTATTTATTATTTTTATTGCTTCCGCTGTGCTCATGTTTACGAAACATGATCGAACACACACACGCCGCGGTGCCGGAAACCCAACAATCTTGTACTCTAAGTCTAGTAAAACTGAATATACTCACTGATGGAGTCCTCTGCTCACCAAAGAAATGCAAATGTATCATATCTAATGTGGTATGAGAGTAGGGATCATCGTAAGGTAATTCCCTTGAAGGAAAACAGACAACTGGATATGATGAATACATGAGGCCTAAATGATCTCTCAACATGGAAGGGGTAAATATAAAATCATTACCCTGTACTCTAGTGGAGTAAGCAAGATCATCGATCATAATGAAGTCATTGTAGAACTCAACACATAAGTCTATGTTTATTAAGTTCTTGTAATAAACTAATTTGTCTAAACCATAAAGTTGTATGACCTCTATGCTTGGTATGCATGATCTACTAAAAAATGACCTACTCTGATACCTAGTAGGCATAGGAGTATATGTAGTTGACATTAAATATAATCTTATGTCTCTCAGTGGGAAACCTAATGTCCATACTGGGATCGGAGGATGTCTCCGCCTCAACTACTCTTCTTTTTCCCCTAATTAATTTGCAAAAATTTAATATGTATTCCAAATTAATTGGAAAAAGAATTTAGAATCATTACCTAGGCATTGAAGATGATATTATATAAAAGATTTGATGACCTAAACAGTTAAAAGGGAAGAAAACTAGAGTTTTTCGAAGGTTTTAGAGATGATTGATTCGACTCGGCGTTGTCTCGATGCTGGTTTTATAAATGAAATCCAGTTGACTGGGAATATTTAAGTCGATTAGGTTTTAGTCGACTGGACTTGGTCTAGTCGATTGTACTGGTTTTACCATTTACTGCACTCGCTCCCCCCATTGACTGTGTTTGATTAAGTCAACTGAGTTAGTCTTATCACTTAATTGTGGGGGGGGGGGGTATGCTAGATGACTGTATTGGTTCTAGTCGACTAGAGTCGAATTTTACGATTCTGAGTATTTGAGGCAATTGGACCTGGCCCAGTTGCCTAAAGTTAGTTTAGTCAACTGGAATCGATAATTTTCAAAAAATTTCACTGATTATTTACTTAACACTTAGACTTAACTAATTAAGGTTTAATTGGTTAAGGTTGATTTGATTAAGAGTTGAATTAAAGTTAAATTAATTAAAGTCAAATTGATTAAGGTTGATTTAGAGTTAAATTAGGGTTTAATTAATTAGGGTTGGGTTGGAGTTTAATTTGATTAGAGTTTTATTAGAGTTGAATTGATTAGGGTTAAATTAGGGTTGAGTTGATTAGGGTTGAATTAGGGTTGAGCTGATTATAATTGAATTAGGGTTGAGTTGATTAGAGTTGAATTAGGGTTGATCTTATTCATCTCGCCTAATCTAGGTTTTTAACATACGTTAATCCTATGGGTTTTGTTAGATGTGGGTTTATTCTTATCTTGATTAATTTTAATCAATAATGAAAGTATTTAAACTTGTGTTAGATTCAATTTTAGCTTGGCTAATCAAATAAGTTTTTTTAAAATTAACTTCCAGATAGTGGCGAGACATATGACATTCTTGGATATCAGTGGACCACTTCCTAAGACAAAGTCAATCAAGGAATCAAGTACTTGATTTGCTTTAGACTAAACTTTGGTCAAACTAATTAAAGGCTTAGTGAGTTAGCTTCGAGTAGTTCCACTCAACGTAGTGCACCAGGTCATAGCAAGGCATATGACCTTCTTGGATATCAGGTGGACCACTTCCTAGACATGCACTTTGAAGAGCTTCCCTAACTTACTATCAGTTCACTTCGTCATAGTACTATGTTGTTCATGTTTAAACTACTTTATTTTTATCTAGCCCATTCTAAATTAAGCAAGTAAAACTAACTAAGCATGCAAGAGTTCAATTAAGAGAAGTAGCAAGTAAAGATCTGTTGGTGTAGTAGGCACCTAGGTCGAACCTGAGTTTTGATTATAGCAAACGATACAAAGTTAAGCTCATGTCGTTATCTCACGAGCTGAATCGAGTGTGCAGAAGATTGCTAAAGCTGGAGTTGAAGGCTAGCGAGACCCGGAAGAAGTCGGGTGGTCGGGCGACACTTGAGTGACTTCGGAGGGAGCCGAAGGAATCGAGTGGAAGGCCGGAAGCAAAAGCGACATGGTAAGTATCGAGGTAAGCTCGTGTGTGCGAGCGTAAGTGAGGTCGTATCCTCCTTACGGGGATGGTCTTAAGTGTAGATCTGACCAAAGACATCCCATCGATGGTCTAGGTCGAGATCGGACGGTCGAAGGTCGTCGAAATAATGTTTTCTTTGAGCTAACTTTGCCTTGCAGCTAGTATCAGTCGACTGCTAGCTTGGAGGACTCGGCATTGCAGTCAAGCGGTATTGCTACGAGGTCGACATTCGGTGATCTTGCCATCGATCGTGATGATGGCCATCAGTCGACTGATGGTCAATGATCAGCTTCGATGAGTCATGACTTATCACCCCATTTCAAGGAGATTGGTGCTGAATTTTGATTGGCTAGGGTTCCTCTCGAAAAGGGGCTCAAAGGCTATAAAAGGAGGGCCAATCCTAGGGTTTATTCATCAATTCAAAAGCTTCCAAAAGCCTCCGCCAAGCTACAACCTTTCCGACAACGAAGTGCTTTCTCTCCGATGTCTAGGTCTTAATTTCTTTCTTATTGTAATGTCAGCTTTAGCTTTTATTTTAAGTTCATTTCTTTAAATCTTTCAGAGCTTTTATCGTATACGAGGAGAGGGGGAGTGTCCCTCTACCTCAAGTTCTTTCCTTCTTATATCGATTAACTCCTACCTCCAACGAGGAGGAGTTCCTTTAGTGCTTTTGCCCTCCGTACGTGGTCAAGGACCACTAGGGCCTTGGAGTAGTAGCCGAAGGCTATGAACCAAGTAAAAAGAATTATCTCTTTTACTTATTGCTTATCTTTTCTGCTGCAAATTAATTATCTACTCGGATTTTAAACGAACGAACAAAAAAAAAGTTTTAACGCTATTCACCCCCCCCCCCCCCTCTAGCATTTCAAATCGATCCAACAATTGGTATCAGAGCCGGGGGTTGCTAAGATTTGGTGAAACCACCAATCTAGCCATTTTACAGATTTTTTTTTCTTTTTAATTCTGTTTATTTCGCTTTGTTACTTTTACTCCCGCACTACTAATCCAAGATGCGAGTCTTGGTACTTTTTTGTGTGTTTTTGTCGTTGCTAGTTTCTTCATCTTCGTCTCCTTGTGTCTTTTGTTCTAATGGCCCATCTCGAGGGTTTTAGCACCGTCCGACCTACGTTTTACAACGGAGATGACTTCCCTTATTGGAAGGGTCGGATGGAATGCTTTCTCAAAACCCAAATCGAGATGTGGATCATAATCCAAACGGGATTCACACTTCCGACTAACGAAGTGGGTGAATCCTTGGATTATGACCAATGGACCATTGCGACAAAAAGACAAGTCGAAGCCGACGCTAAGGCAACTCAAATCCTTCAATGCGGCTTATCCAAGGAAGAGCTAAATCGCGTCGGCCCCTTCATAAGCGCAAAGGACCTTTGGACAAAACTAGTGGAGCTACAAGAAGGGACTGATGAAGCCAAGGTATGTAAGCGTGATCTTCTATTCAATAAACCATATAACCTAAAAATGCAGGAACACGAGTCCACGACGCAACTCCACGCCCGTGTCCAAGACATAGTCAACAACCTACATACAATCGGGCAAAAGGTCGAAAACCGCGACCTTATAAGGTATGTTCTAAACTCTTTTCCGAGGACTACCTTGTGGGCATCCATGGTCGATGCCTACAAGGTCTCCAAGGATCTTTCTAAACTTAGATTAGATGAACTCTTTTTTGATTTCGAACTTCATGAGCAGTCTAACTTGGAACCCGAGAAGGGTATAGCACTTTTTGCAGGTTCGAGGAAGAAAACCGCAAGCAAGCCACCCCCGAAGGAAGAAAAGGATGAGTCGGATTCGGAGGTCGACTCGGAAATGGAAGCCGAACTAGTCAACCTAGTTCGGAGGATAGTCAAGGGCCGAAAATGAGCCGTCACTCGACCCAACGAAGGTAAGCCTAAAAGTTCAAACATAAGATGTTATGAATGCAATAGATTTGGACACATTAAGTCCGAATGCCCAAAACTCAAGAGCAAGGCACCAAAACATAAAAAGGCACTCAACGCTACTTGGGAAGAAGCTTCCGAGGAAGAAGACAACGATCGAGTCCTTATGGCTAAACCGGTGGAATCGGAGATAGAGTCGGAACCGAAACCTGAATTGGAAGCAGAGAGGCGAGTCAAGACAAGCCACGGATACGCATCCGGTTCAAAAGATACACTCAAGGTGAGTCGGTCTCTTATTACTACTCTTTATAGTGCAATTAAGTTTTTAAATAAAAAGTTAGCTAAGTCCGAGTCCAAGGTCGAGACCCTGGTTGAGGAAGTTAAACTCCTCAAACAAGAGGTCTCCCTAACCTCTTCGACTAGTTGAGTTCAAGAGAAGGACTCAACTCGGGTTGAAAAACTCGAAGTTGAGAACTCACTCTTGAAAAGTCAAGTCAAAGATCTTAGGAATACGTTGGAAAGGTTTACTTTGGGATCCAAAGGACTTGACCTCCTACTTGGATCGCAAAGGGCCGTGTACAACAAGGCCGGACTAGGTTTTAGCTCAAACACGACCAATAAGTCGTATATGTCGATTGTAAGTCGACATAAAAAACGTGTCCAAGCATGGGTCCCTAAGACCACCTTGATTTCAAACTTAGGATCAAACCAGTACTGGGTTCCCAAGGACCAAATCCACTATGTGGAGAGACCAAATCGATTCAACAGTCCAGGGGGAGCTAGTACGAAATTTGTTTGCATTTTAACTTAGAAATTGCATGCTTAGGTTTTTATTTAGTTTGATTTTTCTTTTTAGAATGGTTAGATAGGACTATAACTCGTCAATACTTGATAACATAGTACCAGGACGCGGCAAGATGATAGTACGCTAGGAAAGCAGAGTCTTGTGTATTCGGGCTAGATAAGGCGTATCTAGTTCGGTGCACTTGACCGAGCGGAACTAGCTGAAGCTACCTCGCCGTATCCTAGACTAGTTAGACCAGGAAGTGGTCTTAGGTGAGTCAAGTCTCTATTTTCTTGAAAATGGCTTTGTCTAAGGAAGTGGTCGTTTTTCCGATCAAAGAAGGCCTCTGTGCCTCGCCACGACCTGGAAGTCATGATCTTGAAAAGGTGACTTGATGAGCCTAAGGTCAAATCCGAATCTAACGCAAGGTTGACAAGTGTTTAAGTCATTAAATTTAATTCAACTAAAATTGGAAGTCATCTCACAAGAACATATAGGATTAACATGTTTGATCATGTAGACATGGGTGAGATGATTTAGGTTAATAATTTTCAACCAATTTTTTTTAAATCCAATATTCGATCAAACTACCTTGCGTGTAGGATCAATGGATGTTGGACAGTGGTTGCTCCCGACACATCACCGGGGATCAACTCAAGTTTTCGAAGCTTCGATTCAAACGACAAGGATCGGTAGCCTTCGGAAATAACGGCAAGCTCAAAATCATCGGATCAGGTGATATTGAGCTTAACTCAAATTTTGTCATTCAAAATGTTTTATTAGTAGAAAATTTTCAATATAACCTTCTCAGTGTAAGCCAATTGTGTGATAATAACTATAAGGTCATATTTCTAGAAAATGAATGTGTAATTAATACAAACGAAACCTCTAAATCAATTCTTAAAGGGACTAAAAATAACAACATTTACACTATCAACTTAATTAACTCCTCAACTAAGTGTCTTATGACACGGCAAGAGGAATCATGATTGTGGCACCGACAACTCGGTCACTCACACCCAAGACTCATCCACAAGATGAATCAGAGTGATTTAGTTAGAGGTTTGCCTAACCTCAACAACTTGGATAATAAAATATGTAATGCTTGTCAACAAGGTAAACAATCTAGGACACAACATCAACTAACTAGTCAAGAACGAACCAAAAGTGTGCTTGAGCTCCTACACATGGATCTATTTGATTCACACGGAGCTAAGTCACTTAACGGAAGTAAATTCTGTTTAGTCATTATTGATGACTACTCTAGATTTACTTGGGTTAGGTTCATCAAACACAAAAGTGATACCCTAGGTCAATTAATCAACCTATTTAAGTTAATAGAAAATCAACAAAGCATTAAAATCAAAAGACTTAGGACTGATCATGGTGGTGAATTCGAAAACCATAGGTTTCTGAGATTACGTAACCTAAATGGATACCACCATGAGTTCTCTTGCCCTAGAACTCCACAACAAAATGGCCTAGTAGAATGCAAAAATAGAACCCTACAAGAAGCCGCTAGGACAATGCTTAATGAGTATAACCTACCCGATAGGTTTTGGGCCGAAGCCGTGAGTACGACATGCTATGTCCATAATAGGATCCTTATGGTAAAGAGGCACCTTAAGACCTCATACGAGATTTATCACGATAAAATACCTAACATCAAGTATTTTAGGGTATTTGGGTGTAAGGTACATATCCTAAACACTAAAGATTACCTAGGGAAATTTACATCCAAAACTACGACCAGAATCTTTCTAGGATACTCGACTACAAGTAGAGCTTATAGAGCATATAACCATGACACCCTTAGAGTCGAGGAAACTATCAATGTAGTATTCGATGAAGGACACGAACCTACAAAACCCCCGGCAACCCCAATTAGCGAGCCGATTAATATTAGACCTAACTCTGATCCGGAGATCAGGTCTAGTGACCTAAGTCAACCAAGTCACTCTATTGATCAAGTGATAGATGACTCCAACCAAACTAGAACTCAAACAAGCCATCCTATGGATCAAGTTGTAGACTCAAACCCAAATCCAACTAGGACTCAAACGAATCATCCTATCAACCAAGTGATAGGTGATCCAAGTCTAGGAGTTCGAACTAGAGCCTCATACAGAAACCTTAGTCAAATATCTTTGATTTCTAAAATTGAACCCAAAACTATTGACCAAGCTCTTCTTGATCCCGATTGGATTATTGTAATGCAAGAAGAGTTGGCTCAATTCACTAGGAACGAAGTATGGGAATTAGTACCACCACCTAAAGATAAAACAATCATTGGAACAAGGTGGGTGTTTAGAAATAAAATTGATGATAAAGGTGAAGTAGTTAGAAATAAAGCTAGACTAGTTGCTAAAGGGTTTAGTCAAGTCGAAGGTTTAGATTATGACGAGACCTATGCCCCAGTAGCTAGATTAGAGTCCATTCGAATGCTATTAGCATATGCAGTACATCGAGGATTTAAATTGTTTCAAATGGATGTGAAATCTGCATTCTTAAATGGATACATTAAAGAAGAAGTTTACGTTACTCAACCCCCCGGTTTCGAAAGTTTAGACAAACCCGATCATGTCCTTAGATTAAAGAAAGCGCTTTATGGACTTAAACAAGCTCCATGAGCTTGATACGAGAGAGACTTTCGATTTATCTTAAGTCCAAAGGCTTTAACCAAGGTGTAGTTGACCCAACCCTTTTCGTAAAAACCTTAGGTAAAGACATATTCATAGCCCAAATCTACGTAGATGATATTATTTTCGGAACCACCAACTCAATCCTACTAAATGAGTTTATTTCACTTATGGAAAGTGAATTTGAAATGAATTTAGTAGGCGAATTAAGTTTCTTCTTAGGATTATAAATTAAACAAACTAAAGATGGAATATACCTACATCAACGCAAATATATTAGGGAATTAATTAAACGCTTTGGAATGCAAGACGCTAAAATTATTAATACCCCAATGGCAACTAATGTTAATATAGAAGAAGTAATTGGAAACCAAATTGATTTAAAATACTATAGGAGCATAATAGGGAGTCTCCTTTACTTAACTGCAAGCCGACCTGATATCTTATTTGCAGTGAGTATGTGGGCAAGGTTTCAAACTTGTGCCAAGGAGTCTCACCTAACTCTAGTCAAGCGTATCCTTAGATATCTAAAGGGTACACTTAATGTCGGTATTTGGTATCCTAGATCTACCGAGTTCGAACTAACCGGCTACTCCGATTCGGACTATGCCGGTAGTAAGCTCGATAGAAAGAGCACGAATGGTTGTTGTCAACTTCTCGGCTCGAGTCTAGTGAGTTGGTGCAGTAGGAAGCAACACTGTGTTGCCTTATCTACCACCGAAGCCGAATACATTGCGATGGGTGAGTGTGTCACTCAACTTCTTTGGATGAAACACACTCTTCGCGACTTTAAGTTAGACTTTACGAATACTAAACTTCAAGTAGATAACATTAGTTCAATTAATCTTACTAAGAACCCGATATGTCACTCTAGGACCAAACATATAGAAGTCAAACAGCATTTCATTCGAGAACATGTGGCCAATGGAGCCATACAACTCGAATACGTCGAATCGAAGTCTAACTTAGCAGACCTATTTACTAAACCCCTACCCGAAGCCGAATTTAGTCTATTAAGATGAAAATTGGGCATGTGCGTAATAGAATAGGAACTTGCAGATTATATTTTCTTACTACTATTTCTTAAATTTCATTTTCATGGAACTAGCATAGGACATACCTTAGATATCATGCACCTATAGATTTAAGGAGCCAATACATCTCACAACACATATGACTAATGTGTTTGTGTACTTAGCCACGTAGATGGGCGTGAGATGTTAGGACCTTACTCCTGGTTCCAGATGTAGAGCTAGTGCATCGCCATGAACCACGGAGTATAATCATACATACTAACCGACTCTGACCAGGACTGGTTGATCTTTTATATCAATCAAGTCAGATATGAGTCGAACATTTTATAGATGAACTTATTTTCAATATATTATTTTCAAAATAATGTTGAACATGCTTGGACTTTAAATTTAACACTTATTTTTGTTTTCCACACACCCTCACTCTTTTCGATATATGGAAAAAGGGGGAGAAAAAGGCCAAAGTTAAGGGGTCAAATTTTTAAATTTTTTGGTTTAACTCTTACTTTATATTTAAACCAAAAGTTAACTTTAAGTTTTGAAAACTTATTAAAGGCCAAGTTAAGAGAATTCTTAACTTAAACATATTTGTGACATCAACGTTTTACTTATTTTTAATGTTTTACTTAAGGGGGAGAAAGGGCCAAGTTAAGAAGAACTCTTAACTTAAACGTTTTACTAAGGCCAACTTTAAGTAATTACATAAAGCAACCCTCAAGGGGAGGATTAAGTTATTTCTTCAAGACTCACCCTCGGTCAAGGGGGAGGTTTCCTCAAGGGGGAGTACTTGAAGAAAATCCTTACTACTCTAACTTAATCTTCTTTATTTTTTGTTTGTTTCTAATGCACATTATTCTTCATGCTTGCTATTTACTTAACTTTGTATGTGGGTTTGCCATAAATCAAAAAGGGGGAGATTGTTGGTGCAGTAGGCACCTAGGTCGAACCTGAGTTTTGATTATAGCAAACGATACAAAGTTAAGCTCATGTCGTTATCTCACGAGCTGAATCGAGTGTGCAGAAGATTGCTAAAGCTGGAGCTGAAGGCTAGCGACACCCGGAAGAAGCCGGGTGGTCGGGCGACACTCGAGTGACTTCGGAGGGAGCCGAAGGAATCGAGTGGAAGGCCAGAAGCAAAAGCGACATGGTAAGTATCGAGGTAAGCTCGTGTGTACGAGCGTAAGTGAGGTCGTATCCTCCTTACGGGGATGGCCTTAAGCGTAGATCCGACCAAAGACATCCCATCGATGGTCTAGGTCGAGATCGGACGGTCGAAGGCCGTCGAAATAATATTTTCTTTGAGCTAACTTTGCCTTGCAGCTAGTATCGATCATTTGCCCGACTTGGAGGACTCATTGCCGTCAAGCGATCGGCTCGAGGTCAGCATTCGACTAATGCTGCCATCAGTCGACTGATGATGGCCATCAGTCAACTGATGGTCAATGATCAGCTTCGAGGAGTCAAGGCTTATCACCCCATTTCAAGGAGATTGGTGCTGAATTTTGATTGGCTAGGGTTCCTCTCGAAAAGGGGCTCAAAGGCTATAAAAGGAGGGTCAATCCTAGGGTTTATTCATCAATTCAAAAGCTTCCAAAAGCCTCCGCCAAGCTACAACCTTTCCGACAACGAAGTGCTTTCTCTCCGACGTCTAGGTCTTAATTTCTTTCTTATTGTAACGTCGGCTTTAGCTTTTATTTTAAGTTCATTTCTTTAAATCTTTCGGAGCTTTTATTGTATACGAGGAGAGGGGGAGTGTCCCTCTACCTCAAGTTCTTTCCTTCTTGTATCGATTAACTCCTACCTCCAACGAGGAGGAGTTCCTTTAGTGCTTTTGCCCTCCGTACATGGTCAAGGACCACTAGGGCCTTGGAGTAGTAACCGAAGGCTACGAACCAAGTAAAAAAAAATTCTCTTTTACTTATTGCTTATCTTTTCGCCTGCAAATTAATTATCTACTCGAATTTTAAACGAACAAACGAAAAAAAAAGTTTTAATGTTATTCACCCCCCCCTCTAGCGTTTCAAATTGATCCAACAAGATCTAGCTCCCCCTAAGTCATAGCTCAATTGAGTTTTATTCACTAAGTGAATTTGACTCTTGGGCACCCAAAATTAGTTCGATCCATCTTTGTTGACTAAGCTAGACTTAGGAACCCATGCTTGGACTCGACTCTTAGCGTTTCAGCTAAGCAAACACATGTATGATTTGTAGGATGACTTAGCCATGTATCCGAGTCCGGACTTGTTGTATACGGTTCGTTGAGACTCAAGCATCATGTTGAGATACTTAGAGCCCGAGGTGAACTTTTCCAACATTTCGGTGAGATCTCCTACTTGCCTTTTTAGGACCGAGTTCTCTTTCTCAAGCTTTGCAACTTGAGTTGAGTCTCTATCCTCAACTTGGCAAGTCAAAGTCTTCGAGTTGACTTGCTCCTTAAGTACTTAAACTTCCTTAAGGAGTGAGTATACTTGATTCTCGGACTTAGCTACTTTCCTACCTAGGCATGCAAAGATGTTATACAATTTATGTTCTGAGGGAGAAGTTACCTCGTCTAGTCCTTTGGACATGGATGCAGATCCGTGGCTTCTCTTGGACTAAGACTCGGAGTTTGTTTTGGCTTCAGACTCGTTGGACTCCATGAATGCTATGAAGATTGTCTCCAGTATTTTGGCATCCGAATCGTCCGATGATGGTTTGTCCAGGGTTGCTTTAGGTGCCTCTTTTCTTTTATTTTTCCTTGATTTGGATTTTTTTTCTCTTTTTGTTCGTTCCTGCCATCAAAACTATACCATTCTTGGGTTGACTCAAGTTAGCATGTTCGTGCAAATAATTAATTTATCCCATAGTTCCTTAGAATTCTTAAATAGTCCAACTCGATTTTATTCCTCATTTGTAAGTCTGCATTGCAAGGTGTTTAAAGCCTTGTAATCGACTTGGGCCTTTTTCCTCATATTGATGGTCTATTTCCCGGATCTAACAACTCTCACAAGTTATTGACCGGAGGAACAAAGCCTTTCCTAATTGAAAACCAAACCTCAAGGTCGGTTTTAAAGAAGCACTTCATTCGCTACTTCCAATAGGAAAAGTCCTCTCCATTAAAGAGAGAAGGGTGAATGATGCTATATCCCTCTAGGTGTGACATTTCTATTTCAATTAAATAAAATGCAGAATATTTTCCAAAAAAAATTTACACTAGTGCAAGGTTTTAAACTAAGAAAAATAAAGCAAGATTGACAATTGTACTAAAAATTATTCTAGTGAAAAAATTAAAACTTATACTAAAGCAAGCAAGATGAACAAATATTAGAAAAACTAATTTGATACAAGAATTAAAACTAAAGCAATAAAAATGCAAGTAACGAAAATTTTTCTTTGCTCTCTTGGTGGTTGCACTAAAATCGGAGAACCCCCACTCTGATACCAATCGTAGGTTCGAGATTTCCAAGAGGGTGAATCTCGAAAGTTATAAAAAACTTTATTTTTAAATCAAGAGTTATGCAGTGGAAATGCAAAGAAAGAAAAGTAAATACATAATTTGTTTTACTTGGTTCATAACCCAAATCGGATTGCTAGTCCAAGGCCCATAGCTCTGCGAGAGCTACCTCATTGGACAATCCACTAAAAAACCCTCCGATTTGAAATCTCAAACTCGAAGGGTGTTCACTTTTTATAATGAGTAAGGGAAAGGTAACAATCTACCTTCCATTTAGAAATATAAGAAAAAAAGCGAAATCAAGTACAAGAATCAAATTACAAAGATTAAAACTTATACCGACACTTTAGAAATGTAGAGATGTAGCTCATGTCAGCGTGACAAAGCTCTTTGTAGAGGATGAATGATGGTGACAACACTTGGACATAGTAGGATTGTTATTCTTTGAGATGGTCATCTATTTCTTTTATAAGTCTCTTCAAGTCGACTAGAACACCCTCCACTAGACTTTAAATAAGATTGCCGATTTAGTATTCTGAGCATTCCAGTCTACTGGACCTAGTCCAGTCGACTCCAGGTTGTCTGGCTCTGCTCCTCTACATTCGAGAAATTTCATATCTTAGTCGACTAGACCTCCCCAGTAGACTGGAACTCTTGCCATCTTGGTCACATAATATGTCGTAGATCACCAGCTGTGTTACCAACTCGGCATCCCATTCGACTAGTCCATACCTAGTCGACTGGACCTTGGTTGACTGAAAACCAATTAGTCGACTGGATACCTGCAAAATAGTGTTAGCACAAAACACACTATGAAATGAAATGGTAGTGGTAATACTGCTCGATCTCAACTTCTTAGTCCCACACAGACTATCCGTCGAATCGACGCTACCTTGTCGCCCTACAGATGACACAATCTCACCTCTTCACTAGAGGCTTACCTGTCGACTGCCCAGTCGGACCTAGCATGCTTGACATCTAATCTGACCCACCAAGGTTTCTCACTAGCTGTCCGGTCTCCCTGACCCAATTGAACTTCATGTCAGTTGTCCGGTCTCCTGACCCAACCTATCTTCATGCCAGATGCCCGGTCTTTTGAGCCATCTGGACTTCCTACCTAGTGTCCGATCCTCCTGATCTTTCAAGTCTTCTACCTCGTATACGGTGAACACGACCTACTAGACTTTCCTGTTAAACCTGCACACTTAACATGCATATTAAAACACAAGTAATTCCTAACTTTAACTAAGATTCATACATCGTTCGGTTACGTACTAGTCAATCCTTAGGGTTCAAGAGACCTAGGATTAGCTTCAACCATAGTGGACTTTATTTAAGCTGAGCACAGAGGCCTTCTTTGATCGGACATGAATACTTCCTTAGATCGCCCTAGGTTTCTCATCCAATATATAGATCTCCTTTCATGTTAGACGAGAAAATTCAAAACCCGCATCCATTAACCCACAACCCATACCAATAGCCTTAAGTTTGATTCATAACTAAACCGCTTGGTTCAATAACCAAACCGCTTTTAATTCAATACAAACCAATTTGGTTTAGAATTAAACCAAAACATGTTCAACCCATCTTCATAAGATGTGGCTCATCCGATTTTCCATTCCAACAATATTCTTTCCATAATTGTCATTCGTCTAGTCCAACCAGACACAAGCTCTCTTAATGTGAAAATCCAATTCTCAAATCTATTTTAAGTCCTTCAGAAAAACTCTTAGTACGTGTGAACCAATACGTTCCCAATTTATATTAGTTGTGCATAATTAACCATTAATTATGAAATGATCATGAGTGTAACTTAGTAGTACATCATGATCGCCAATTACCTGTAAAATCAACGATTTATCTCATATCCATTTCTTAACTCTCCATTAGCTACAGTGAATCATGCCTCTTTTCTTTCACATGTTTTATACCCATTTGGTTCAGGACATATTCCATGTGTTAGTTCCCAATAGGCTGACTATGTCACATCTAGTTCAAATAATACTTCCTTGTATTGTGGATTAAAATTACTCACACATGTGTCCAAGAGTACCATACTCTTGACAAGTGATGCTTTGGCCAAAGATATCAAGTAACAATCTTGACAAGCGATGCGTTGGCCAAAGATATTGAGTAACAATCTTGACAAGTGGCCATAGGATATACTTCTCTTTTGTGAGGAGTGGTGAAACTTCTGTTAGCTATTGAAATACCTTTGGGCAATTCAATTTATACCCAATCATCCCGTACCACACATATCCATGTTGGTGTAACTACTAAGATGTCAAAGTATAAGCATCCATGACCAAAGTGAAGGGTTTTGCTCCGGAAGCTCTCATACCAATTTAATGGTTTTAGCTTATCGAGTCCGTGAGGGGAAACTTCACTTCCCACTTCACCTCGGTCGTTTGATCATGGCGATCCCTTCGATGTCCTTGGATTAAAAATTTAATCCTAGAGAAAAGGGATTGCCCAAACAACCAAGCCATCGTCGTGCTATTCGTTTAGAGAGGTCGCTTGAACAAACTAGTTGTTCAAGCGACCATCCTCTATTCTACGAGTAGCCGCGGAATAGACGATGTCCGGATCGCCGATTTTAGTATTTATGCTCGAGATCCAAGTATTATTTATCCATATACAGATTTATATCATGCTCATAATTGAAAAACAAATACAAACATGTAACATATAAAGATTAGAGAATCGATATACCTCTCGATCTTCTAATGTATAACCTTCCTCCTTTCGGACGTCGTGTGGGCGACGCTCTACCAAAAATCGAAGCTCCTAGATCGCAAATCTTCCTTCCTAGCTCTTCCAAAGAAAGAGGAAGAATAGAAACAAAGATCGTCTCCTTCCTATAGCCAACCAACAAGCAACAAGGAGAATGCTTGCCGCCGACCAACAAGGAGAAGGAGATAATGGTGGAAACCAGCCAAGACACCAAGGGAAAGCCCTATATCTTGTTTCCACCACCTAAGGAGAAGGAGAAGGGGTATTTTGATGCCGGCCAAGGGCTAGGAAATGGCTGTGGGCACCGGCCACCAAAGGAGAGGAAGAAGAAAGCAAACTACTTCCTTATTTGGTGCCACCCAACCCTCCTAAACCCTAAGCCTCCAAACCCTAATCCTAGCTCTCCTTATGGCCGGCCATGGAAGTGGGGAAGAAGATTAGGATGAGCACAAGCCAAGGTAGAGGGAAGATGGAAGGAACCGGCCACACCTTAGGAGGAAGAAGAAAAACTCCTCTTTGAGTTGCCGCCCACACATAACTCCCAAAACCCTAGCCACCCAAACCTAATCCTAAACCAACTAGGATTCCTAGCCTCCAAAGGAAGCAAACCCTAATCCCCTTAAGCCATGCTCTTTCTTGCCACCCACTTCATGATCTCTATTTATAGAGTTGGGCTCAAGCCATGATTTAATCTCCTCCATTGGTTCTAGGGATTTAATCTCAACCGTCGGATCTAGAGATTTAATCTCAACCGTCGAATTTAGAGATTTAATCTCTACCTTTGGATCTAGAGTTTTGTTTCTATCCTTTGGATCTAAGCTTCATGAGGTGTTAATATGCTACAATAGGGACCATGAGGAGGAGTTGGATCTTGGCCACCCATGAATCAAGCCCACATAAAGTCCGATCCACTAATGATGATCCAATCCACTAAAGGATCATCATTGATCTACCTCACCAACCCCCATATGATAATATTGGCTCCATATATTATTTGTACATTTTCTCCCCATGTTTAAGATCTCAAATGTCCGTTGATTAATTAGTTTACTGATTATTAATTAATCAACATCTAACTCCTTGAGTAGTACTACTCAACCTTTTCATCATGCCGGACCAAGTCCAGCTGCAGGGTTTACATGATGAACCTTATGAGCTCCTCAAGGGGATATCATCTTCCAAATATATAGGACACGGTTTCCTCCTATAATCAACGATACACCATATAAATAATATCATCTCCCAACTTACCGAGCCTATCGATTTAATCTATAAATCTCGCCCATTGGTAAATCAAAGAGATGAGTACTAAATATATGTGCTCGTTATTATATCGGGATTAAGAGCATGTACTAAATAATATCTGAGGTCCGATTCGATTATGTAGTCGGCAATAAATCGAATCACCTCTAAGTTGATCCTGCTCAATACACACAAAGTGCACTAGTGTGATTCTATGGTCAAGACAAACCAATACCAAATCACACTACAACCATTCCGATGGTTTGTCCAAAGCCATCTCGGTTGTGAGCCTTTACTTATACTTTTCAAGGAGTCGATAACATGATCTCCTGTGTGACACCACACACCATGTTATCTACAATGTAAAGTATTAGACAATATTGCATAACCATAAAAATATACAAACAATAATCATGTGATTCTTATTTCAAAATAAAGATGTTCATACAAAAGATAAACTTTTCAGTATATATCCCTACAATCTCCCACTTATACTAAAAGACTATGCTGTCCTCAAAGTGTCATACATCTGATCTCCATTCCCTCCTATCAAAATCTCTCGCCGGAAGGGCCTTAGTGAAAGGATTTGCCAGGTTATCCTCTGATGTAATCTTGGCCACGGCAACTTCTCCTCTCTTTACGATTTCTCATATCAGGTGGTACTTGCGCTCTATGTGTTTACTAGTCTTATGGGCTCGTGGTTCCTTCGAGTTTGCAACTGTTAGTAATATATATGAGAGATGTCCTAAGGCAATCGCCTTATGTATGAACCATTTATATGATAAATGAAGATTCACTATTTGAGTATACATGTTTAATGTATTTGATTGGATCTTAAACTCATTTACTGAATGTCCACGATACGATTCACAGCATGAGAGAATTTGTGATTGGATCACAACTAGTGAGTATCTCTACATGTGTAATTGTGATGTATCGGAATTATCCTTAGTCGATGAATTGATGGATTTGGACACCATCAATTCTGTCGAGACTAGCACGAGGTATACTCCTTGGTGTATCCAAGCAGCTGATTCTCACTGGCTGGAGACATTGTGATGTCCGGAGTTAATCGTGGATGCTAGTTATGGTAACTAGTTCATTGGAGTGACCAGCCGTAAGACTTCATATGGTTCTCTGCATATATAGATATGTCAATGAAGTTCTTACTGTGGCTTAAGTGCGAGGTTCCTTTGACTTGCGGTATTCAAGTCATCTTGATCATGGAGACTTATGCTTTGACATCTTAAGCAAACATCTCTAAGGAGATGTGGACCCGGGATGATTGGGTATAAGTCGAAGTGATCGAAGGTGTTTGAATAGCCTATAAAGGATTCACCACTCCTTGCGAGGAGATGTATACCCATGGCCTCTCGTCGGATTGTTACTAAAGTCTTTGGCCAAAGCATTACATGTTTAGAGTAAGGTACTCTTCGATACATGTGGAGTAACTAGAATCCGTAGGACGAGGAAATGATACTTGGGCTAGGTGTGACGTAGTCTGCCTAGTGGGGACTGACACAATAGACCATGTCCTGAACCAAGTGGGTATAAGATGAGTGAAGGGAATGGGGCACGATTCATTCGAGCTACTGAAGGGTTTCAGAAATAGTTCTAGATCAACCGTTGATCTTTTCGGTTAATTGGGGATCATGATGTACTACTAGGTGCCACTCATGATCGTTCTATAATTAATGGTTAATTATAGACGGCCAACATAAACCGAGAACCTATTTGGTCACACGAACAACGAGTGTAATCCAAAGGATTTAAAACGAGCTTGAGAATTGGATTCTCAGACCGAGAGAAACTAGGTTTGGTTGGACCAAACATAAAGCGAGCATGAAATCGTTTCAGTTGCAATGGAAGCGTGGATGGGCTGCGTCTTATGAAGACGTAATGGATGGACCAAAATGGTTTGGTTCTAATCCAATGGATAAGAATAAACCAAAGGGTTTGGTTTATTTTAAACGAATGAACCAAAAGTTGGTTCGGTTCGTTTTAACTTAAAATAAACCATCATGGTTTGGTTTATTTTAACTTATCTTAATGGAGCGGGTTAACGGGCTTTATGGATATGATCCATTAACCATTAAGAGAATTAGTTCTAAAAGTGCGGGCTTAAGGGATTGTTAAAACCCTAACTAATCCAAACCCTAGCCGCCTAACATGTTGTTGCCGCCAACACATTGTTGCCGCCAGCTTATGGTGGCGCCGCCCAGCTCCTTGCCGGCGTCCAAGCTCCAGCCGGTGAACCTCCGGCGACCCTCCGGTGATCTCCTATAGGTTCGGCATCAAGGTGAGCCTTTTCTCTCCTTGTTTTGGCCGGCGCCTACTCCTCCACCAAGCTGTCCAGTTTTCTGGACAGCTTCTCCTCCTCTCGTCGGAGCGTCGTTTGGACGACGGTTAGTGCTCCGACAGCGGCTAACTTACCGGGGATTTGATCTCCGGTAATCCTCTGAGGTGGAGGACGAAGGATTCGTCAAACGGTTGACGAACACCTCTCCGGAGAAGCGAGTTTTGAGAACTCGCTTTGGATCCGAATTTGGATTCGGATCGTGATCATCTCTCGATCACGTCGTCTTCAACACGAGGCTAGTAACCCGTACGAAGACGAAGCTCGTGACTTAGCGAAGTCATCCCGAGGAGCTCGGCGTGGAGACGGATAGAGACGATTCTTACGAGGATCGTTCCGGTTGATGCCGTTCCCGCTACACGTCATACGGAAGGTATAACGTAGTTTAATTTCCTTTTATTGCAAATTTTAATTTACGGTTATGTCTACACTTGTTGTAATAGCATGCGTGTGTTGTGTGTTGTAATAAATATAGATTTATAATTTTTAATTGCTTCCGCTGTGTTCATGTTTACGAAACATGATCGAACACACACACGCCGCGGTGCCGGAAACCCAACAGTGGTATCAGAGCCCAGGTTGTGTTTCGACATAATCGTAAAATGGTTTTGCGATAGTCATAATGTATTTCTGGAAATTTTCTAATTTTGGAAATTTAGAAGTATTTATGGAAATTTTTCAATTTTGGAAAGTCTAGAAGTATTTATGGAAATCTTCCACGTTTGGAAAGTTGGAAGTATTTATGGAAATTTATATTTTCCATAAATAAAATATTTGATTAGATTCTGGAAATTTGTTTCCTAATTTAATCATGATTTGATTTGGGAAATCAAATCTTAAAATATTTAATTTCCATAAGTAGTTTTAAAGATTTAGGAAATTGGTTTCCTAAATAGATTTTCCTTAATCAAATAATTCCATGAATAAAATATGTGATTAGATTTGGAAATTTGTTTCTAATTTAATTATGATTTGATTTGGAGAATCAAATCTTAAACATATTTTATTTCCATAAATAGTTATGACATATAAGGAAATTATATACATGACATAATTGTATGCCATGTAATTGCATTAGATGCATAACATTATGCCATGCGTGTCGTGACATGTAGATGTATGCCATGTATGCCATGCCATGTAGATAATAGTTATTTGCATGCAAAGAGGATGAGACATAAAACCCTTAATCAATATTAAAGCCTACACCTTCCATTAATATGGTTAGAACCGAGTTCTGCTTTCTTGTTTGGGTTGTTGGACTCTCTCCAAGCCCTACTCAACTCAATATGTTCAAACCATGGAATAGTTTAATACTAATATGGTAAGAGTCGAGGTCAATCATTAGCTTTGGTTGTTGGACTCTCTCCAAGCTGGGCTAATTGGTTGAATGCGCCTAACCATATTAAAACTATGTCCCGATTAATGGGTTGGCTTTAACTCGGAGCATCGGCTTGTTGGACTCTCCAAGGTCGATGTAAAGGGAGGTGAAGTTGGGTGCTATGCATATGATGCATACTTGTTAATGTGTTAACAACCCGATGTATGTGTGAACATTCAATTAGTTGATAGCACATTGTGATAGTTGCATATACGGGATATGCAATCGGTATAGATGATACCTACCGTCGTAGTTATGAATGGCTTGTTGGACTCTCTCCAAGGTTGTTCATAACTATGATGGATATCAGCCCATTCGGAGATGGACCTACGATCTCCCGAAGTGATTTTGGGGTTTTTCAAATTCGAAAAATGAATGGGATTTATAAATGTATATTGATGCATTTTTAAAATCATCTTTCTCATATATGCTCGTTTTGTATTTCTAAGTTAATATATTGATCATGATGTGTTTGAATTTGCGTTCCATTTTGGATTCAAATAAATTGACTGGGCCGAGTTTCATGGACTGGCTTAGAAGCTTGAGAATTGTTCTCAAGGTTGAAAAGCTTGCAAATGTCCTCGAAGCGCCTCTTCCCACCCATCCTAGTGACGATGCAACTCTGGACCAATTGTTGGCCTATCAGAAACATGTGAATGATTCTGAAATGGTGAGTTGCATCATGCTAGCCACGATGGAACCCAAGCTACGAAAGCAGCATGAGCATATGGATGCTCATATCGTAGTCCTTCATCTTTGTGAGTTGGTTGATGAGCAAGTGAGATTCGAAAGGTTTGAAGTCTCAAAGCTCCTCTTCACCTCTGAGATGCTAAAAGGTTCATCTGTGGTACTGCTCAATATGCTGAAGACTGTGGAGTCTTCTGAGAAGCATGAGCAGGGGACGGTGCTGTTAGTTGATTCCTCGAAGAAAGGTTCTAAGAGGAAGTCAAAAGAACATCAGAAGGGAAAGAAGAGAAGGGCTAAGAAGGTAGAACTAGCACAAAAGGAAACTTGCCATCATTATGGCAAGGAGAGCCATTTGCGAAGAAAGTGCAAGATTTATCTTGAGTCCGTGAAGAAGGATAAGGCATCGGATGCCCCATCTTCTTCAGAAATCTTCTTTATTGATTGTCATTCTGTTTCCTTAGACACTTGGGTATTGGATACTGGGTGTGGCTCACATATATGTAATGACATACATGGGCTAAGGAATAGAAGAAGACTCGTCAAGGGAGAGTCAAATTTACATGTTGGGAATGAAGCAAAGGTTACTGCACTCGCCATCGGAACGTATTTGTTGAAACTCCCTGCAGGACTTGTCTTAGAACTGGACAATTGCTTTTATATTCCTTTGTTGATAAAGAACATCATTTCTATTTCTTGTTTAAATAGAAATGGTTTCCATTTGACGTTTAGTAACAATTGTTGTTACATAACTTTGAATGGGGTTCTTTATGGACTGAACTTTAAGCAATGGTGTTTATACGCTTGGACGATCCAAAGGACATTTTCAATATCGGCGAGCAACACACGTGCTCGAAAGGATAATCAAATAGACTCTATATGTGGCATTGTCGCCTTGGCCATGTAAGCAAGAAACGCATGTCCGAATTACACCGATGTGGAATTCGGAATCGCTTGAATTGGATTCATACGATACATGCGAATCATGCTTAAAAGGCAAGATGACTAAGTTACCTTTACGAAAAGGTGAACGAGTGGGAGAGTTACTAGGTCTAATACATACTGATGTATGTGGACCTATGTCAACTCAAGCTTTAGGAGGCTATAGCTACTTCATTACCTTCACCGATGATCACACACAGTTTGGGTATGTGTTCTTGATGAAACACAAGTCTGAAGCCTGTGAAAGGTTCACAGAAGTCAGAAATGAAGTAGAGAAACAACATGACAAGAGTATTAAAATACTTCGATCGGATCGAGGTGGTGAATACTTAAGTCAAGAGTTTCTTGATTATCTAAGAGACAATGGCATATTGTCTCAATATGGACTCATATATACATGACATAATGGTGTATCGAGAAGGCATAGGACCTTGTTGGACATGGTCAGGTCAATGATGAATCATGCAACTCTTCCCAAGTCCTTTTGGGGCTATGCACTTCAGACAGCTGTTTACTTGTTAAACAGAATGCCTACCAAGGTAGTCTCAACTACTCCATATGAGATATGGAATGGTAAGAAACCTCATGTATCTTACTTGAAGATATGGGGTTGTCCTGCTTATGTGAAGCGGACTGTATCGGACAAACTGGATGCTAAGTCTGATAAATGTCTATTTATTGTATACCCTAAGGAAACAAGGGGTTACCAATTCTATCATCCTGTGGAACAAAAGGTGTTTGTTTCAAGGCATGCTGTGTTTCTAGAGAAAGAGTTTCTCTTGCAAGAAAACAGTGGGAGTGTCGTCGAGCTTGAGGAGGCTCGAGAGACTCAAATAGACATTAATGAGATACGGTGAAGCACAGCGGCAACTCATAGTGATGAGCAATTCATTTGGACCTATTGTAACACCACATCTTCGTAGATCTGGTAGAACACGCAATATTCACGAGAGATATGGATTTCTCGTAAGCGAATCGAGCGGCGTGTTACTCATTGATGATGAGAGCCTACGGTTATGAAGAAGTCTTGACAAGTTCGAGAAAGGGATAAGTGGCTTGGTGCCATGAAGTGAAATGGATTCCATGTATGAAAACCAAGTTTGGAACTTGGTTGACCCACTGAAGGCATAAAGCCTATAGGGTGCAAGTGGGTTTTCAAGAAGAAAACCGACATGGATGGTAATGTGATTACCTATAAGGCTAGATTGGTGGCGAAAGGATATCGTCAAAAGCAAGGTGTTGATTATGACGAAACCTATTCGCCTGTAGCTATGCTTAAATCCATTCGGATGCTCCTGGCCATAGCAGCTCATTATGATTATGAGATATGGCAGATGGATATGAAAACAGCTTTCCTTAATGAAAACTTGCTCGAGGACGTGTATATGATACAGCCTGAGGGTTTCACATCGGTTGATAAAACCAAGGTATGCAAGTTGCGACGATCCATTTATGGATTAAAGCAAGCATCTAGGAGCTGGAATATCCATTTTGATGAGACGATCAAAAAGTTTGATTTCTCACAAAATCCAGACGAACCTTGTGTGTACAAGAAGGTTAGTGGGAGTGCAGTCGTGTTCCTAGTATTGTATGTCGATGACATATTACTTATAGGAAACGATGTGTCAATCTTCTGATCGATTAAGGTTTGGTTATCCAAGACATTCTCCATGAAAGACCTGGGAGAAGCAACCTACATCCTTGGGATTAAGATCTATAGAGATAGATCGAAACGGTTGCTTGGTCTTTCGCAGTCTACATATATAGACCGAGTGCTAAAGAGGTTTAGCATGTCGGAATCCAAGAAAGGTTTCTTACCCATTAGGCATGGGGTACACCTTTCGAAGTCTATGTGTCCGCGCACAGAAGACGAGAGGATTTGCATGAGTAAGATTCCCTATGCCTCCGCAATAGGATCTATCATGTATGCTATGTTATGTACGAGGCCCGATGTATCGTATGCTCTGAGTGTCACGAGCAGATACCAGTTTGATCCAGGAATGGATCATTGGGTGGCTGTTAAGACGATCCTTAAGTACTTGAGAAGAACTAAGGATGTGTTCCTAATATATGGAGAAGGGTACATGGTGATACGTGGGTATCTGATGCGACTCGAGCGGACAAGGATGATTCCATGTCTCAGTCTGGGTATGTATTCACCTAGAATGGAGGCGCAATAAGTTGGAAAGGTTCCAAACTTGACACTATAGTGGATTCTGCCACTAAGGCAGAATACGTTGCAGCTTTGGAAGCAGCAAAGGAAGCGGTTTGGATCAAGAAGTTCATCTCTGAACATGATGTGGTCTCATCAATGATCCAAACATGTGCTTCGCCGCTATCATCTTATCAGAGAGATCATAAGTAGGAACGAAATACAAATCGAGAAAATTCCCACTGAAAGGAACTTAGCGGATCCTTTGACTAAAGCATTACCTCAAAGTAAGTTTGAGGGTCATGTTAGAGCTTATGGTATTGGATACCGTAGCGATTGGCATTAGGCCAAGTGGGAGTCTGTTAGTAATATATATGAGAGATGTCCTAAGGCAATCGCCTTATGTATGAACCATTTATATGATAAATGAAGATTCACTATTTGAGTATACATGTTTAATGTATTTGATTGGATCTTAAACTCATTTACTGAATGTCCACGATACGATTCACAGCATGAGAGAATTTGTGATTGGATCACAACTAGTGAGTATCTCTACATGTGTAATTGTGATGTATCGGAATTATCCCTAGTCGATGAATTGATGGATTTGGACACCATCAATTTTGTCGAGACTAGCACGAGGTATACTCCTTGGTGTATCTAAGCAGCTGATTCTCACTGGCTGGAGACATTGTGATGTCCGGAGTTAATCGTGGATGCTAGTTATGGTAACTAGTTCATTGGAGTGACCAGCCGTAAGACTTCATATGGTTCTCTGCATATATAGATATGTCAATGAAGTTCTTCTTGTGGCTTAAGTCTTCGAGGTTCCTTTGACTTGCGGTATTCAAGTCATCTTGATCATGGAGACTTATGCTTTGACATCTTAAGCAAACATCTCTAAGGAGATGTGGACCCGGGATGATTGGGTATATGTCGAAGTGATCGAAGGTGTTTGAATAGCCTATAAAGGATTCACCACTCCTTGCGAGGAGATGTATACTCATGGCCTCTCGTCGGATTGTTACTAAAGTCTTTGGCCAAAGCATTACATGTTTAGAGTAAGGTACTCTTCGATACATGTGGAGTAACTAGAATCCGTAGGACGAGGAAATGATACTTGGGCTAGGTGTGTGGCGTAGTCGACCTAGTGAGGTGACACAATAGACCATGTCCGAACCAAGTGGGTATAAGATGAGTAAAGGAATGAGGCACGATTCATTCGAACTCTTGAAGGGTTTTGAGAAATAGTTACGGATCAACCGTTGATCTTTTTCAGGTTAATTGGGGATCATGATGTACTACTAGGTGCCACTCATGATCGTTCTATAATTAATGGTTAATTATAGACGGCCAACATAAACCGAGAACCTATTTGGTCACACGCACAACGAGTGTAATCCAAAGGATTTAAAACGAGCTTGAGAATTGGATTCTCAAACCGAGAGAAACTAGGTTTGGTTGGACCAAACATAAAGCGAGCATGAAATCGTTTCAGTCGCAATGGAAGCGTGGATGGGCTGCGTCTTATGAAGACGTAATGGATGGACCAAAATGGTTTGGTTCTAATCCAATGGATAAGAATAAACCAAAGGGTTTGGTTTATTTTAAACGAATGAACCAAAAGTTGGTTCGGTTCATTTTAACTTAAAATAAACCATCATGGTTTGGTTTATTTTAACTTATCTTAATGGAGCGGGTTAACGGGCTTTATGGATATGATCCATTAACCATTAAGAGAATTAGTTCTCTATAAAAATGGGCTTAAGGGATTGTTAAACCCTAACTAATCATCCAAACCCTAGCCGCCCAACATGTTGTTGCCGCCCAACACATTGTTGCCGCCCAGCTTATGGTGGCACCGTCCAGCTCCTTGCCGGCGTCCAAGCTCCAGCCGGTGAACCTCCGGCGACCCTCCGGTGATCTCCTATAGGTTCGGCATCAAGGTGAGCCTTTTCTCTCCTTGTTTTGGCCGGCGCCTACTCCTCCACCAAGCTGTCCAGTTTTCTGGACAGCTTCTCCTCTCGTCGGAGCGTCGTTTGGACGACGGTTAGTGCTCCGACAGCGGCTAACTTACCGGGGATTTGATCTCCGGTAATCCTCTGAGGTGGAGGACGAAGGATTCGTCAAACGGTTGACGAATACCTCTCCGGAGAAGCGAGTTTTGAGAACTCGTTTTGGATCCGAATTTGGATTCGGATCGTGATCATCTCTCGATCACGTCGTCTTCAACACGAGGCCAGTAACCCATACGAAGACGAAGCTCGTGACTTAGCGAAGTCATCCCGAGGAGCTCGGCGTGGATACGGATAGAGACGATTCTTACGAGGATCGTTCCGGTTGATGCCGTTCCCGCTACACGTCATACGGAAGGTATAACGTAGTTTAATTTCCTTTTATTGCAATTTTAATTTACGGTTATGTCTACACTTGTTGTAATATGCATGCGTGTGTTGTGTGTGTTGTAATAAATATAGATTTATTATTTTTAATTGCTTCCGCTGTGTTCATGTTTGCGAAACATGATCGAACACACACACGCCGCGGTGCCGGAAACCCAACAGCAACTGCACCACTATTATAACAATAAATTGTGATAGTTCTGGGCAAACCAGGAATCACATCAAAGTCAATCAGGAAGTTCCTGAGCCACACAGCTTCTTTGGTCGCCTTAGAGGCTGCCACATACTCAGCTTCCATGGTGGAGTCTGCCACGCACTTCTGCTTGACACTCCTCCATACAATGGCTCCACCTCCCAAAGAAAACACAAAATCTGATGTAGAATTACTTTTATCCCTATCAAATTGGAAGTCAAAATCCGTGTAACCCACAGGGAGTAATTGGTCTGCCTGGTAAACCAGCATATAAACCCTCGTCCTTCTCAGGTACTTCAATATATGCTTTACCGCAGTCCAATGTCCCTGTCCTGGATTACTCTGATATCTGCTGACCATGCCCACGACAAAGCAGATATCTGGTCTCGTACAGAGCATCGCATACATGAGGCTTCCTACTGCCGAAGCATAAGGAACCGCCTTCATCTCCTCTATCTCCTCAAATAATCTAGGACACATCTCCTTAGATAAAGGAACTCCATGCCTGAAAGGTAGAAAACCCTTCTTGGTGTTCTGCATGCTAAAATGCTCCATAATCGTGTCTATGTATGAAGCTTGGGATAAGCACAACATCCTTTTCCTGCGATCACTTATAACCTTGATCCCAAGGATTTGTCCCACCTCTCCCAAGTCCTTCATATCAAACTGTTTGGACAACCATACCCTTACATCTGATAACACCTTGATATTGTTGCAAATCAACAAAATGTCATCTACGTATAGTATAAGAAATACCACTACGTTTCTGTCACATCTCTTGTATACATAAGACTCATCCAGACTTTGAATAAATCCATAAGACTGGATTACCTCATCAAAGTGGATGTTCCAAGACCTCGAAGCTTGCTTCAATCCATAAATGGACCAATTAAGCTTACATACAAGATGCTCTTTGCCTTTAGCAATGAATCCCTCTGGTTGCTTCATATAGATGTTTTCCTCAAGACTTCCATTAAGGAAAGCTGTCTTGACATCCATCTGCCACACCTCATAATCCATATGAGCTGCTATGCATAAGAGAATCCAGATAGACTTAAGCATGGCTACCGGAGAAAAGGTTTCCTCATAATCGATACCCTCTTTCTGAGTATACCCCTTCGCAACATGCCTCGCTTTGAAGGTCTCAACCTTCCCATCTATTCCTCTCTTTCTCTTGTAGATCCACTTGCATCCAATGGTTTTTACACCATTGGATGGTTCTACTAGCTCCCAGACCTGATTTGAATCCATAGATTCAATCTCAGCATTCATTGCACTTTGCCAAGATACTGCATCTTTATCTTGGATTGCCTCGTCATATGTCCATGGATCAGGTTCATGTTCGCCAGGGACCAAATCAGAAGATTCTCCCAAGAACATGAATCTATCAGGCTGTCTCACAACCCTCCCACTACGACGAGGTATCACCTGTGTATCCTCTGTGACATGCGGTGCAGTGACATGTGGTATATCCTCTTGTACCGGCGGTACTAAAGAAGTGACTTCCCCTTTTAACTCCTCCAGAACAATTTTACTATTGGGCTTGTGGCTCATCACATAGTCTTCCTCTAGAAATCTGGCGTTCATGCTAACGATCACCTTCTGATCTCTAGGACTATAAAACAAGCCACCCTTCATTCCTCTAGGATAGCCAACGAACAAGCGTACTTCTGTACGAGGTTCCAACCTACCAGCATCTGCCTTCAGCACATATGCTGGACTCCCCCATATCCGAATATGTCTTAGACTAGGCTTTCGCCCAGTCCACAACTCTGTGGGAGTAGAAGGCACTGATTTAGATGGAACCAAGTTCAGAATGTACACCGTCGTATGTAGAGTATATCCCCTGAACGAATCTGGCAAGTCAGAATAACTCATCATCGATCTAACCATCTCCATAAGAGTCTTATTCCTTCGCTCTGCTACACCATTCTGCTGGGGTGTGGCAGGTGCAGTCAATTGGGATTGAATCCCAACCTCTGATAAGTACCTAAACTCTCCCAAGAGGTACTCACCGCTACGATCAGATCGTAGTGTCTTGATACTTTTACCTTGACGTTTCTCCACATCAGCCTTGAATTCTTTGAACTTGTCAAAGCATTCGGACTTGCGGCGCATCAGGTAAATGTATCCATATCTTGAGTAATCGTCTATAAAAGAGACGAAATACTCAAAACCACCTCTAGCCTCGATAGACATAGGACCACACAAATCAGAATGAACTAATTCTAACACATCTTTTGCTCTATACCCCTTGGCGTTAAAAGGCCTCTTGGTCATCTTACCCTCCAAGCAAGATTCACAGGTTGGGAGATCCTCCACCACTAATGAACCCAAAGGTCCATCAGCTATCAACCTTTGAATTCTGCTTAGGTTAATGTGACCAAGCCTAAGATGCCAAAGATATGTTTGGTTCATCTTTGAAGGTTCTTTTCTATTATTGGAATTAGAAGATGAGTTATTAACTTCAATTTGCATCGTGGGAGGTTTTGGTTCAAGTGTGTACAAATTTCCTATCAATGCACCCGAACAGATAATGTCCCTATTCTTTCTTATAACAACTCTGTCATTAAAAGAAATAGAATATCCATCCATAAACAATTTAGAAAGTGAAATTAAATTCTTTCTAAACAAGGGTACATAAAGGCAATTCTTAAGAACCAAAAGTTTATTTTTCTTAAAAGATAAATGAACGTCTCTCACTGCAACAACCGCCACCTTCGTGGCATCACCCAAGTACACGGTAATCTCCTCTTCAGCCAGTCGTCTGGTTTCCTGGAACCCCTGTAAAGTATTGCAGATATGATCAGTGGCTCCCGTATCTACACACCAGGTGCCGGTAGATAACACCGCTAAACATGTTTCAACGACTAAACCAAAAGATATACCTTTGTTCTTGCGGTTGGGGCAATCCTTCTTCCAGTATCCAATCTGCTTACAAGTGAAGCACTTGCCTTTTGGCTTCTTCACTCCTCCCTGAGTACCTCCCATCGCCTTCGCCCCAGTTTGTTTCTTCTTCTTCTTGCCTTTCGGCTTAGAAGTAGAACCTTTTGGGTCACCACGGCATGCGCCTGAGCACTCTGACGAAATAGTCCCTCTGCCGCCTGGAGTTCTGTCAGAAGTTCCGCCAATGAATACAATCTCTTGTTCATGTTGTAGTTTAGGCGAAACTGCTCAAAACTCCTAGGTAGAGACTAGAGTATGATATCGACCTGGGTTTCCCCATCGATCTCAGCTCCTAGGACCTCCAGCTCATTCAAATGAGTCATCATCTTGAGAACATGATCCCTCACGGGTGTTCCCTCGATCATGGTGGTCGTCATCAAGTTTCTCATGGCCTCTTGCCTCGCAGCCCGATTCTGGTGTTCGAAAAGCTCCTTGAGATTGAGCATCATATCATAAGCAGTGGACATGGCTTGATGCTGATGTTGCAGTACATTTGACATAGATGCCAAAATGTAACACCGCGCCATCTCATCGGCCTTGATCCACTTCTTATAGCTCTCTCTCTCCTTTTCCTCAGAATCATCTGCAGGCTTGGGAGGGCACTCTTCAAGGAGTATATATTTCTATTCCTCAGCAGTCAAGACAATGCCTAGATTCCTCTTCCAATCTACATAGTTGGGTCCAGTAAGTTTGTTCTCTTTCAGTATCACAACAAGTGGGTTGAAAGTCATTTTGAAAGAAAACCTAAGAATCACATAAATCAAAACATTAGATTTCAATAAATTATTGATTCCTCAAACAATAAAATTTTAAAATCAACCAACACCTCTAAACGCCGAGAATATCGTATGCCACAATAGTGTGGACGTATACGAATTCTACATTTGTAAGAGGAGGTTTTACCCATTAATTTTACTATCTTGTCAACCTAACTTTTTGACAAGTAAAATAATAGTTGGTTCCTCTTTGGCCCTACAAATAAAAGCAGTGACTCCGATGGGGAGGATACTTATATTTGTATCTAAGTGTTTACCTTTACTCGGTACCAAGGTAATTATCTCGGGTTATGTGCCTTACGATGGGTAAGTACACATGCTCCTTAATAATTTCCTATAACCATATTCGACCTTGTGATCCGCGAACAAACCCATCCAATGGGGAGGAAGACACTCAGAGCCGACGCGCAAGTTTGTTTGCATCACTTGTCAAATCGTAATGGAGGCCGAGGGAATTTTATAAAAATATCCCTCTCCCACTTAGTAATTTTAAATTGAGGAATTTTCTAGCCTACGACATGCATATCAAACAATAAACAATAAATATGAAAAATAAATTATTTTCCAACTATTATGACTTTTGTCTTCAATATGTCTCCCGTCGCATCGTCTTCTCGTCCGCTCCTCCTACGCCATGTACAAGCCATCCGGAGATCCGAGCCGAGACTAAAACCTATTTTAATTTACATCCTTCGATCCTATACTCCACAAGGGAATGTACATGAAATCTAGATCGAAAGTAAAATAAAATAAAGAGTGGCTAAACAATGTCGTATTTAATTTACAAAAACTAAATACTAGCCTCATCAACCCCGAGGATTCAACAAAATAAATATTTACACACATACAATCATATACACACATATGACCATAATAGTCGGATCTTATGTCTGCAACCAAAGAGTTAAACTACGCATATCCTACTATTATCCGACACATATAATATATGAAAAGTGCATAAAAATTAACTGAATCCTAAACACACAAACCCGGAAGCCTTTGCTCTAATACCAATTGAAGGGTTTTGCCCCGGAAGCTCTCATACCAATTTAATGGTTTTAGCTTATCGAGTCTGTGAGGGGAAACTTCGCTTCCCACTTCACCTCGGTCGTTTGATCATGGCGATCCCTTCGATGTCCCCGGATTAAAAATTTAATACTAGACAAATGGGATTGCCCAAAAAACCAAGCCATCGTCGTGCTATTCATTTAGAGAGGTCACTTGAACAAACTAGTTGTTCAAGCGACCATCCTCTATTCTACGAGTAGCCGCGGAATAGATGATGTCTGGATCGCCAGTTTTCGTATTTATGCTCGGGATCCAAGTATTATTTAGCCATATAAAGATTTATATCATGCTCATAATTGAAAAACAAATACAAACATGTAACATATAAAGATTAGAGAATCGATATACCTCTCGATCTTCTAATGTATGACCTTCCTCCTTTCGGACGTCGTGTGGGCGATGCTCTACCAAAAGTCGAAGCTCCTAGATCACAAATCTTCCTTCCTTTCTCTTCCAAAGCAAGAGGAAGAATAGAAACAAAGCTCTTCTCCTTCCTATAGCCAACCAACAAGCAACAAGGAGAATGCTTGCCGCCGGCTAACAAGGAGAAGGAGATAATGGTGGAAACTGGCCAAGACACCAAGGGAAAGCCCTATATTTTGTTTCCACCACCTAAGGAGAAGGAGAAGGGGTCTTTGGATGCCGGCCAAGGACTGGGAAAGGGCTGTGGGCGCCGGCCACCAAAGGAGAGGAAGAAGAAAGCAAACTACTTCCTTATTTGGTGCCACCCAAGCCTCCTAAACCTTAAGCCTCCAAACCCTAATCCTAGCTCTCCTTATGGCCGGCCATGGAAGTGGGGAAGAAGATTAGGATGAGAACAAGCCAAGGTAGAGGAAAGATGGAAGGAACCGGCCACACCTTAGGAGGAAGAAGAAAAACTCCTCTTTGAGTTGCCGCCCACCCATAGCTCCCAAAACCCTAGCCACCCAAACCTAATCCTAAACCAACTAGGATTCCTAGCCTCCAAAGGAAGCAAACTCTTATCCCCTTAAGCCATGCTCTTTCTTTCCTCCCACTTCATGATCTCTATTTATAGAGTTGGGCTCAAGTCATGATTTAATCTCCTCCATTGGTTCTAGGGATTTAATCTCAACTGTCGGATCTAGAGATTTAATCTCAACCGTCGGATCTAGAGATTTAATCTCTACCTTTGGATCTAGAGTTTTGTTTCTATCCTTTGGATCTAAGCTTCATGAGGTGTTAATAGGCTACAATAGGGACCATGAGGAGGAGTTGGATCTTGGCCACCCATGGATCAATCCCACATAAAGTCCGATCCATTAATGATGATCCAATCCACTAAAGGATCATCATTGATCTACCTCACCAACCCCCATATGATAATATGGGCTCCATATATTATTTGTACATTTTCTCCCAGTGTTTAAGATCTCGATGTCCATCGATTAATTAATTTACTGACCATTAATTAATCCATATCTAACTCCTTGAGTAGTACCACTCAACCTTTTCATCATGCCGGACCAAGTCCACCTGCAGGGTTTACATGATGAACTTTTTGAGCTCCTCAAGGGGACATCATCATCCTAATATATAGGACACAGTTTTCTCCTATAATAAATGACACATCATATAAATAATATCATCTCCCAACTTACCGAGCATATCGATTTAATCTATAAATCTCGCTCATTGGTAAATCAAAGAGATGAGTACTAATTATATGTGTCCGTTATTATATCGGGATTGAGAGCATGTACTAAATAATATCTGAGGTCCGATTCGATTATGTAGTCAGCAATAAATCGAATCACCTCTAAGTCGATCATGCTCAATACATACAAAGTGCACTAGTGTGATTCTATGGTCAAGACAAACCAATATCAAATCACACTACAACTATTCCGATGGTTTGTCCAAAGTCATCTCGGTTGTGAGCCTTTACTTATATTTTTCAAGGGGACGATAACATGATCTCCTGTGTGACACTACACACCATGTTATCTATAATGTAAAGTATTAGACAATATTGCATAACCATAAAAATATACAAATAATGATCATGTGATTCTTATTTCAAAATAAAGATGTTTATACAAAAGATATACTTTTCAGTATACATCCCTACACAAAGTGACTTGAATACCTTATTATGGTGATTTGTGTCGTGTGGTACCGTTTCAAATTAATTACCGAACCCCCTAACTACACTAATATAGCATAGTAGATGACCCGGATCGTTTCCCAACGAGTGTAATCGACAGAATAGTAAACTTAGGATTTCTAATTATTGCTTGGATTTTGTATTGAAGATTGGGGGTTTTGGGCTTTAAAAGGCTAATCCTACCAAACGAAAGACAATGCAAGAAAATTAAGCTCTAATCTAACTAAACTACGAGTGTGATGAAATTAAAAAAAACCTAAACTAAGCATTCAAACAAAAAAGTGCATGAATTTAAATATGCAGAATAACATAAGAGTAAAACATAATATGAAATTAAATCTAAACTAATCAACTACAACCTAATTACTCTAAGAGACATTTCACCGAACACTTTATAAGCATAAAACAAATTAAACTAATTAAGTGCAAATCTAAACATGGAAGGAATTTTGATTACAACAATTCATCACAAACTAAACGAATAAACAATCAAACACATCAATATTGGAAAACTTGTTGTAGGATTCTGAAATTGGAGCTAGAAGAGCTGCTGGAAATGCGCTAGAATTGAGAAGCTGCCGGCGGTTGGGAAGAAGCTGATGGTGGATGGAGTGGTAAGCTGAAACTCAGAGTTCTTGCGGCTTGTGAAGCTTCTCGGAGTGAAATGGATGGATCCGGAGGAATTGGGATCGGCCTTTGTGGATGACACCTCCGTCGGAGGTGGAGGTTGGCCGTGGGTCGCGACAGTGGTGAAGCAGGCGAAATGGTCACGCCGTGATAGAGGAAATGGAGGGACACCAGTCACCGGAGAAGGAGGGGATCCCCTTCCTCTCCGACGACCGACGAGGGAGGAGATGAGCGCGGCTGAAGGAGAGGGCGTCGACGTTTGTCGCGTGCGGGAAGAAGAGTGAAGTCGGCTACCGATCAAGGGAAAATGTTGGATTTTTAAAGCCTTTATCCTTGACCGTCCGATCTAAGATGGATCAAATCTCAGCCGTCCAACTGAAGCTAGGTTAATTGTCTTGATGAATCAAATTAAGGGTTGTGCATCTTACGGCTGAGAATTCTTCGACGTTAAATGGATGGATCTGATCAATCTGAAAGGCTAATCACGATCGGTCAAATTCGGATGAATGGTCAAGATGTCCAGATCTAAATGTATGGACCATATCACTCCAGATTTAGATGGATGGCTCAGATCAATCAGATCTCATCCGACGGTCAAGATTAAATAGATCTGAACCCTTAATTAAATTGCCTCTTATCTTAATGAAGGGCTCAGATTCTTCCAGCTTAAAATACCCAAAATGTCCCTTAGATGAAGCCATATTTGATCCAACCTGAGTCTAGTCCAGTGGCTCATCTTGATCTCCTACAAAAAAAGATAAAATTCGCTTATAAGTCCAAAATTTAAGAGAATTTGTGGTAAGGTCCAAAAATATATCCAACTCATAAAACATGCAAATAATCGATAATTAATCACTAGAGAGGATAAAAATAGTGGGATTAAAGACCAAAATAACACGACAAAATGATCATTATCAATTCCCCCACACTTGTTCTTTCACGTCCCGAGCAAGTAAATAAAACTAAAAATAAACTAAAAGTATATTTCCCTAGCAATTTCCAATCGTACATAGAAAATCATGAAAGAAAGTTACCTAGGATTGTCAAATCTCTATGACTCCAGCAATCATGGACTCAAATCTTACATAGGTTAACAAAACATGGTGACTTCAATCCATCATGAATAGACTAAGAATGATTAAGCCTCACAAGATAAGTGGTGATTTCTCTCGCTCTCAAAAGCATGTAATAGTGGAGTTCACTCAAGCTACTCATGGTTTATGAACTACCATATGCTTGCTTTTCTTCTACCTTCACCACTATATACACATAAGAATGCACAATCACTGAAGGCTTATTAAGAATGTAAGAGAAACATGAATAAAAGGAAAATGACAATATCTGTGAATGAAAAGAAAGATAAGAAATGACATAGCTAAGGGAATGCAAGTAGAAGATATGAAAATACTGGAATGCTACATAGATGAGTACAAGAAAGCATTGCCCTAAAAATTTTTTCTTCCAACCCAATAAACATGTAGACAACCCTTATCACATTCTTCAATACAAATCTACTCATAATATACAATAAATATCTCAATAACTACAACAAGGGATGTCGTTAATAAAAATACTTTCACCCATAAATTAAAATGAATGGCACCACATGTCAAAATTTTCACAATATTTTTTTTATTATTTATTTCATGGGCACCCAATTTATTTTTTTTTCAACTTTTTTTTTTCAGTTTTTCAACTTTTTTTCTTTTTTTTTTCAACTTTTTTCTTTTTTTTTTCAACATGTAGTGCACTTCCCTATGCTCCAACATCAAGCTCAGCTAAAAAGATAAAGAGCATGGCTAGCTCATGGTGATCAAGCACAACTCGCCTATGCTTCCACTAAATTCTCCTGAGCTACTCTCTCCCCCACACTTAAATTTTTGTCCGTCGTGGGCAAAAACTCATCATGAAACATCCAATATTTCACATCCAAGAATAGAAATGGAGAAAAAAAAATGACATGATGAAAATGCAAGGATAGAGAGACAATAGAATGAATAATGAACATGGCATAACGTATGATAAAGAAATTATTTAAGTAGCATGTGGCAACAAAAGTAGTGAAGGGGAAACATGTGAGAATGCCTTCTTAGTAATCATGCAAACCTATAGTTGTGTGGTCTCAAAAGAATCAAAGCAAGTTCTAGAGTTACAATAACCACAAGTGCACCATACACAAGCAATAAAAACAGACACAATCCTCACTAGGAATGAAAAAAAATCATCTTAATCTATCAACATAGAATCCATCACCACAGAGTAACCATATGCAATCAAATAATCCATTCATGACAATAAATCCCCAAAACTTTACAATCAAATTTAACTAGCTTTTACGAATTCTAAGATGATATAAAGGAATGCATAGCAAATTTATTTGAAAAACTGACAAAACAAAAACTCAACAACCAAAACATAACAACTAAAATAAAAACAAATGAAGTAAAAGAAATGTATATACAAAGGAAAAGAAAAGAAGATAAGAAAAGGAATGAACTCCCCTGGGGTCCTGACGGTTGGAGGTGGTTCAGGAGTAGTAGCCAGGTTGGGAGTGGAGTGGATTGAGTGGATGTGAGTGTCTTCTTCATGTGGTATATGTCGTAAAGTCTAGCTCCCTCCATCATCATCTTCATGAAGGTTCTTCTAGGTGGATGAGAATAATTCCAGTGTAAAATCCAACCCAGAAGTAGAACAATAAGAGCTAAGATGAATTCCACTCCTTTCACCATCGTCTTCTCAAAGGCTATCTCAGGCGGTCGAAGACGATTTATTTGGAGCAACCAGTCTGGAAGTTGGACTTCTATATTTGGTATTAGGGCCTTGTTCAGCAGAAATATGGGAGGCTTAGGCTGTAATAGGAGTGTCCAGTCTGGGGCTCTCCAGCTATCCATCACTCCTATAGAAATCATCTTGATATCTTCAGAGCAATTCTGGTCAGGCTTATCAGGTAGTTGCACATCTTAACATAACAATTCTACAGACGCTGTCTCTTTTATAACATCATCAACCTCAATATAAGTAACAGTATCTGCTACATCTAAAATATCATGTACAACATCAATAATACCACAAGCAGGAGGAACAATATCATCTATAATAATATCTGCACTCTTATCAACAATAACATCCACATCATCCACAACTTTACTACCATAGCACATAGAAATATCGGAGTCTGTAGAGTAGCAGGATCATAAACTTGGCTATTGCGTACTCCACAATCCATCCCCTCTAGCGCATCGATATACAGAGAAATGGTCTCTGATAAAGGCTGAATAAATCCTTGTGCTTGTATCTGCTGGGAATGTTGTGGGCTATCAAACATGGAGTTAATCTAGAACTCAGGCGACAACCTCTGAAATGCTGGTGGAGGCTAATAAGAATGTTGTGAATTCGCAGCCATGACCTCAATGATCTCTCTAGCCTGAGTAGGAGTCTTGTTGACTAGGGCCCCTCCACTAGCTACATCAAGCATACACCTGTCCATAGGAAATAATCCATCATAGAAGTGCAGGATGAGTATGTGATCACTAATCTGGTGATGGGGGCAAACACCACACAATCTTTTGAATCTCTCCCAATACTCATATAGAGTCTCTCCTATCATTTGCTCAATACCACAAATGCTCTTTCGAATTTCCACGGTCGTGGATGCAGGGAAAAACTTTTCCAAAAAGGCTTTCTTCATTTCACTCAAACATGTAATAGAACCAGGAGGAAGATAATAGATCCAATCCTTTGCCCTGTCGGATAAAGAGAATAGAAATACTCTGAGCATAATGTCCTCCTGTGATATACCCCGTGGCTTCATTGCTGAGCATACCACATAAAATTCTTGCAAGTGCCTAATTGGATCTTCGCTAGTATGACCATGGAATTTCGGAAGCAAAGGTATAATTTCAAAGAGTTCAACATCCACATTTAATTCAGGAAACTGAATGCAAAAAGATTGACAAGCAACATCTGGTGCGGTGAGTTCCCTGATAGTTCTGTTTATCCCTGAATCATAAGCCTGATGAAAGCCTCCTAATCTCTGATAATAGGGATCCATGATCAAAGAGATTTCCTATTTTTATCCTGAAACACTAGAAAATAAAATCAAAAAATACAGGAAACATGCAAAATAAAACACATGGATATACAAGACATAAAAGAATGAAGCCCTAAACACAAGTTTGTGAATTTTGATTTTTTTTTTTAGAAAAATAGGCAAAAAAATCCTAAGTCTACCAAGCATCATTATACTCCCCGGCAATGGCGCCAAAATTTTATAACGGTGATTTGTGTCGTGTGGTACCGTTTCAAATTAATTATCGAACCCCCTAACTACACTAATATAGCATAGTGGATGACCCGGATCGTTTCCCAACGAGTGTAATCGACAGAATAGTAAACTTAGAATTTCTAATTATTGCTTGGATTTTCTATTGAAGATTGGGGGTTTTGGGTTTTAAAAGGCTAATCCTACCAAACGAAAGACAATGCAAGAAAATTAAGATCTAATCTAACTAAACTACGAGTGTGATGAAATTAAAAGAAACCTAAACTAAGCATTCAAACAAGAAAGTGCATGAATTTAAATATGCAGAATAACATAAGAGTAAAACATAATATGAAATTAAATCTAAACTAACCAACTATAACCTAATTACTCTAAGAGACATTTCATCGAACACTTTATAAGCATAAAAAAAAATTAAACTAATTAAGTGCAAATCTAAACATGGAAGGAATTTTGATTACAACCATTCATCACAAACTAAACGAATAAACAATCAAACACATCAATATTGGAAAACTTGTAGGATTAAATTGAGCTAGAAGAGCCGGAAATGCACTAGAATTGAGAAGTTGCTTGGGAAGAAGCCGATGGTGGATGGAGTGGCGGAAAGTCGAAACTTCAGAGTTGCGGTTGCAGAAGCTTCTGCCGTAGTGAAATGGATGGATCCAGAGCTGGAATTGGACTGTCGGCGCTGTGGATGACACCTCCGATCGGAGGTGGAGGTTGGATGTGCGTCGGGCGAACGGTGGTGAAACGGGTGGAAATGGTGGCTGCCGGAGGTAGAGGAAATGGAGGGACACCGATCACCGGAGAAGGAGGGGATCCCCTTCCTCTCTGGCGACTGGTGAGGGAGGAGATGAGCGCGGCTGAAGGAGAGGGCGTCGGCGTTTGTCGCGTGCGGGAAGAAGAGTGAAGCCAGCTGCCGATCAAGGGAATATGTTGGATTTTTAAAGCCCTTTTCCTTGATCGTCCGATCTAAGATGGATCAAATCTCAGCCGTCCAACTGAAGCTAGGTTAATTGTCTTGATGAATCAAATTAAGGGTTGTGCATCCTACACCTGAGAATTCTCCGACGTTAAATGGATGGATTTGATCAATCTGAAAGGCAAATCACGATCGATCAAATCCAGATGAAAGGTCAAGATGTACAGATCTAAATGTATGGACCAGATCACTCTAGATTTAGATGTATGGCTCAGATTAATCAGATCTCATCGGACGTTCAAGATTAAATAGATCTGAACCCTTAATTAAATTGCCTCTTATCTTAATGAAGGGTTCAGATTCTTCTAACTTAAAATGCCCAATATGACCCTTAGATGAAGCCATATTTGATCCAACCTGAGTCTAGTCCAGTGGCTCATCTTGATCTCCTACAAACAAAGATAAAATTCACATATAAGTCCAAAATTTAGGAGAATTTGCAGTAAGGTCCAAAAATATATCCAACTCATAAAACATGAAAATAATCGATAATTAATCACTAGAGAGGATAAAAATAGTGAGATTAAGGACCAAAATAACACAACAAAATGATAGTTATCAATACCGCGTCAAAGTAAACTTGCTCTTAAGCTATAATGAGATCTTCATTGACATATGTGCATAGAACTGCATGAAGTTTCATGGCAAGTCACTCCAATGAACTAGTTACTCTTAACTAGAATCCACGGTTAACTCTCGACATCTCAATGTCTCCAGCTAGTGAGGATCAGTTGCTTGAAGAACTCAAGAAATAGAACACGTGCTAGTCTCTAAAACTCATGATGTCCGAGCTCATCGAATCATTGACTAGGGAATATTTCAATACATTAATAATTACAAATGTAGAGATGCTTACTAGTTGTGATCTAATTACAAATTCTCTCATGCTATGAATCATATTGTGCATATTCGGTAAACGAGTTTAAGATATAATTAATATAAAATTAATGCACACTCAAATAGTGAATCTACTATTTATCCAATAAATAGTACAAATCATAAGGTGATTGCCTTAGGATACCTCTCAAATATAACATACTCTCACTTGGCCTAATGCCAATCACCATAGTATCATATACCATAGGCTTTGACATGATTCTCAAAAATTACTTTGACGTAGAGCCTTTATCAATGAATTGACTATGTTCTTTTTAGTGGGATTTTCTCAATTTCTATTTCATACCTACTAATGATCTCTCGGATCAAATGATAACGTTGAAGCACATGTTTGGATCATTGATAATGCTTCAGCAATTCTCGGAACCACTCCAAGTTTAGTGATGAACTTCTTAATCTAAACTGCTTCTTTTGCTGCATCAGAAGCTGCAATGTATTCTGCCTAAGTGGTAGAATCAATGATGGTATCTTGTTTGGGACTTTTCCAACTCACCGCACCCTCATTCAAAGTGAGTTTGTATTCAGAATGAGATTTGGAATCATCTTTATCTATCTGGAAGATGACATTAGTATACCCACATATCACCATATTGCCTTCTCCATATACCAAGAACATATCCTTTGTTCTTCTCAAAAACATAAGGGTTGCCTTGGTAGCCACCCAATGATCCATACCTGGATCCGACTAGTATCTGCTTGTGACACTTAGAACATATGATACATCAGGTCTCATACATAACATAACATACATGATAGATCCTATTGCTGATGCATAATGAATCTTACTCACACAAATCCTCTTGTCTTTTGTGTGTGGGCACATAAACTTCGAAAGGTGAGTTCCATGCCACATGAGTATAAAACCTTTCTTGGATTCAGACATGTTAAACCATTGCACTCTGTCTATATATATAGACTGTGAAAGGCCAACCAACATTTTTCGATATATATCTATATATCCAAATCCCAAGGATATAGGTAGCCTCTCCCATGTCTTTCATGGAGAATATTTTGGACAACCAAACTTTAACAGATTATTGAATAGGCACATTGTTTCCTATAAGCCTTATGTCGTCGACATATAACACTAGGAATATGACCACACTCTAACTAGCCTTAATGTACACACAAGGTTCATCTGGATTTTGTGAGAAATCAAACTCTTTGATTGTCTCATCAAAATGGATATTTCAAATCCTAGATGCTTGATTCAGTCCATAAATGGACTTTTGAAGTTGGCATACTTTATTTTTTTAATAGATGTGAATCGTTCAAGCTATATCATATATACATCCTCAGATATATTTCCATCAAGAAAAGCTATTTTTACATCCTTTTGTCATATCTCATAATCATAATGAGCTGCTATAGCCAGGAGTATCTGAATGGATTTAAGCAAATCTACTAGTGAAAAAGTTTCATCATAGTCAATGCCTTTCCTTTGGCAATAGACTTTCACCACCAACCTTGCTTTGTAGGCAATCAGATTACCATCAATGTAAGTTTTTTTTTCTTGAAACCCTACTTGCACTCAATAGGTGTAATAGCTTTAGGTGGATCCACCAAGTTTCAAACTTGGTTTTCTTACATGGAATCCATTTTTGATTTCATGGCTTCTAACGATGAATCCTTTTATGAACAATTCAAAACTTCTTCATAACTAGTAGGCTTCTCATCCTTAATGAGTAACATGTCTTTTGATTCACTCATGAGAAATTTGTTAGGGAAATCAACCCAAGTATGGTTTGGTTTTGATGTGTGTGTGGCAAATGATTTAAGTTAGGTCGATGTGAGATTTGATGTGTGTATTTAAGTTGTGCAGGACTTAAGTGAATCACACATGGTTGACTTGATGAAAGCATTGGCGAGTTCACCATCTCATGGCTCGGGTCCTTGAGTCGGTGAAGGATGTCATTGCGAAAGTTGTACGCTTGGTGCATCCGAGAGACCGTCGGATGAGGAGCATTGGAGTGAAGCCAAAGGAAGTAAACTTTAGGGCAAGACGCAATGGATGACACTAGAGGAGCTGCGGGCTTAGTGCATTCGAGGGATGTGGCCGGACGAAGAGAGCTTCGGTGAGGGACTCCATGGGAAGATGAGAGATTGAGCGATTGTAACCCGGGATGGGGTAGCTCATAGGTGAACTTGGTCAAATGGCTAAGTCAAATGACGGACGCTCAAACTTACGTTTGAGGTTTTACCCGACACGTCGGACGCTCAAACTTGTGTTTGTGGTTTTACCCGACAATTGGATAAGTCGGATTCTTAAACATGAGTTTGAGGTTTCTACTCGACGAATGGAAGTGTCGGATGCTCAAATAGGTGGTTTGAGGTTTACCCGACAGTTGGATGCTAAAAAAGTATTGGTTTGAGGTTTTACCCGACACCAGTCGACTATTATAGATAGAAGTCGACTGATCTAAGTCGAGAGCAATCAACTGGTGTTCGACTCATAGGTTTATAGCCTAGTAGTTGATTGTTAGGGTTTGGTAGTCGACTGCTGCACCATCAGTCGACTACCAAGGGATGACAATCGACTGTTCAAGGGTGTCACAGGCACATAACCATTTTGAGTCGACTGATTGCTTGGAGCAATTGACTAATGGTTCGATCAATCGATTGATAGGGTCTAGCAGTAGACTGATGGGATATCCATTAGCTAGATGCCAATGTGGATGAAGTTATTATGAGAAAATGACTATAGCAGTAGTCAACTGCTGGCATGCAGCAGTCGATTGTTGCATGATCAATGGGAAGAATGACTTTCTCTCTATAAGAGGAGGCCTTGGGTGCCTTGGGGAGGTTATTGCTTAACTACCATTCATACTCCCAAGTTCCCTAAATGTGCTTTCTCTCCTCTTCCTTGTTCTTAGCTCTATCTTATTGTAATAGGGAGTTAATTTTTGTAAAGTGGTTACCCCACCTTGTTTAAGCTAAAGGAGAGATTAGTGATTTGAGTTGCGGAGTGATTTGCCTTACGAATCGTCCGTGGACTAATGGCAAGGGTCGTGAACCACGTTATATAATTGTGTTAGCATTTGTCTCTTTACTTCTTGTATTTGCTTAATTGCCTTTTGTTTAGCATATATTTTTATTGTGCTAATCTTAAGTATAGATGATTAAGACACAATTCCCATCAACGATCAACGAAGGCTATTCAACCCCTCTTCTAGCCGGGCCATGATCCTCCAATAAAATCTATATCTCTTGAGAATTCGACGTGTCCTACCAGATCTATGAAGAGGTGATGTATTGATAGGTCTAGCTATTACCTCATCCTTATGAGTAATTGACTGTGCTTCCTGATCAGACATCTCTTCAGTGTTTATTATAGTCTTTTGAACTCTCTCATGTTCTACCTTCTACTATTTTCTTGTAAGAGAAACTCTTTCCCTATGAAAATAGCATGTCTTGAAACAAACACCTTATGCTCCAAGGAATGATATAATTAGTAACCCCTTTTTTCCTTAGGGTAACTAATTAATAAACACTTATTAGACTTTTTTTTTCCAACATATCTGATTTTATCCTCTTCACATAAGCAGGACAACTCCATGTTTTCAAGTAAAATGACTGGGAGGTTTCTTACCAGTCCATATTTCCTATGGAGTAGTAGAGATTGCCTTAGATGGAACTCTATTTAATAAGTCAGCAGATTTCTCGAGTGTATACTCTAAAAAAGATTTGGGAAGACTCACATGATCAATCATTGACCTAACGATGTCCAACCAGGTTTGGGTTTGCCTCTCTGACGAACCATTATATTTTGGTGTGTATGCCGGATTCCATTGGGACAATATGTTATTGTCCCCAAGATAATCTTGAAACTCTTGACTTAAGTATTCACTACTTCAATCCGATCGAAGTGTTTTAATACTCTTTCCAAATTGTTTCTCTACTTCATTTTTGAATTCATTGAACCTTTCAAAGGCATCAAATTTGTATTCCAATAGATACACATACCCAAATTGTGAGCGATCATTGATAGCTTCATTTTTATTGCGCTATTTTGATTTAGGGATTAGACATTTTAGGACCTTTGATGGGGTAATTACTGTTATTCTGTATGTTTTTACATATTGAATCTATTTGCGATTAATTGTGTTAATTCCTATAATTTCAATATTTTTCATGAATTGAATGAGATTTTGTAGGAAGCATGAAAAGAAAGCCTAAATGGAGCATTCGGAGCCGTTGATCCAGATCTTGATCGATCACAGCCGTTGGATTTAAGTGGATCAACATACTTAGGCAAAGGATTAAATGGATTAATCAAACCCTAGCTCTAATGGGTGGATGAGATTGAGAGGCATTCAATCGGATGACCAAGGAAAAGCAGCTTAAAAATCTAACTTTTCCTCACTCGCACAAGCAGCGACCGAGAATCGAGCGTTACGACTTCTCCTTCCTCCTCGCGCGATCAACGATTTCCTCCACATAGCGATGACAGTTCCGGTGACACTCCTTCTGGCGGCATTCCCTCCATCCAACCGACAATTGATCGCTTCCCATCCTGGTGACAAATCGAGATGTCGGGATTCGCTAGCTCGGTTGGCAGCGAGCAGATGAAGGGGATTCCGACACTCCTCTCCAGCAAACCTTCCATCGCCTACGGTTGGAGCTGAGATGCTTTAGTTGGATGAGATTCAAAAGGTTGAGGTTAACTACTATTGCCAGGATTCAACAACACCCTTTCCCAGCTTCGGCAGTGTGTTTGATAACCCATTTCTGACGGTAGACCAGCCATTCCATCGCCGGTGAAGAGCCCTATAGCCCACTGTTCTGGTTCCCTTCCTTTCCGCACTCGGAATTCGACAGCTCCGCCTTTCCAGATCCATCTATTGGCTGTTGGGATTTAGCAGCTCCTCCATCCATCACCAGAGGAGAAGGCTTGCATCCCGTTCTAGTTTAGCACTTGTCTGAGTATTTTCTGGCAAGAAATCTATTCATTCCATCCGCCGGAAGGGGTTATTCGGGCCGTCGTCGTCGTCGAAGAGGGAGGTTTCTTCTCCGGATGTTGTGGATCATCAATCTACTTATCTTTGGAATTCATGAATTGAACTTGTTATCATCCCCTAATTGTTACCATTGTAGTTTCATTCGTAGCTTAAGTTGTTGAATTTGTAGTTTTAGTTGTAGTTAGTTTGTAGCTTGTCTTGCAGTTTACATTGTAGTTAATTCGTAGTTTGACTAGGAGTTTAATTAGTAGTTTCATTTGGATGTTTAGTTGTAGTATAATTAGGATGTTTAATTTTGAGTTTGATTTATAGTTAATGAGTTTGACTGGTTAATTGCAAAGCTTAGCTTAATTGTTTGTTAGTTTGATTTCTTGCATGTTTAAGTGCTATTTCCATTAGTTAGGAGTGTTTAAGAATAGGCTAGATTTATTTCATGTTTTCTTTACACTCATGCTATTTTGTATTTGAATTATTGTTTGAATTCCTGCACTGTCTTTATGTTTTTGAATGCTCTTATTTGAATTCTTAGTTCATATCTTCTTTAATTTTATTACCAACATAGTTTAGTTAGATTAAGATTTTAATTACTTGCATTATTTTTCATTCAGTAGGATTAGTCTTTTAAATTCAAACCCCCCATTTGAAATGGAAAAACACAAAGTAATAATTAATAATCCTAAGACTACTGTTCTATCGATTACACTCGTTGGGAAAGGATCCGGGCCATTCACTATGCTACATTAGTGTCGGTAATTAATTTGTAAGGGTACCATGACACAAATACTGTTGATCCAATTTTGTCACCGTTGCCGGGGAGTGTAATGGTGCTTAGTAGGCTTAGGATTTTTTACCCTTTTTTCCAATGAATTTTTTTTTAGGGTTTCATTCTCTCATTTTCTGTATATCCATGTATTTTGTCATGTCCACTTCCTATATCATTTGATTTGTTTGTTGGTGTTTTAGGAAAGACTAGGAATTATCTTTTCTAAGAAACATGGATCTGTATTATCAGCATTATGAAGACTATAAAGGATAGTTAGTATCATTGTTGCAACAACAAATGAGTGATAATCATCAACAACAACAAGAAAGGATAAAAAGTTTGCAAATCCAACTAGATCAAATTGCATCATTCATCAGCTAGATGCAAGCACAAGAGTTCATCTAGCCTCTGTTAGAGACCATTTCTATGGATATCGATGCGCTTAGGGAGATGGATTGTAGAGTGGGTGATAGGCATATCTATGATTCAACTACTCTACCGGACTCCAATGAACCTTTGTGATGTGATGTGATTTTAGACACTGATGGATGTGAATTCATTGATGAAGTTTCGATTGTGTCAGATGTTGAGGATGATGACATGGGTGTGTTGCTAGCTCCTATTGATATTCTAATTTCAGAGGAGACAGTGCTTACAAAATTATCATATTTAGTTGTGCAACCACCTGTTATGCACAATCAGAAGTCAATTCTCACAAGAGTGGTGGATAGCTGGACACTCCCACCTGAGATAGAGTCTCCAACAAGAATGTTACTGATGAAGGCCCTGACAGAAAATGCAATAATCTGGCACCCAAGATGGAAACTTTTGCTGAATCACCTCCGACCACCATAGAAGACATAAAAGAAGGTAATCATATTAGAGGGAGCAACACAGGACTTTTCTGATCACATGAAGGAGGTGCTCGCTTTCTCTTGATCCATCCCACCTCCAGCGTGGATTTTACTTCTGAACCGTCTTCAACCGTCAGGGAGGACTTTTACTCCACTCCTAGCCTGGATACTCTTATTGAACCACCTCCAACCGGCAGGACCTCAGGGGAGTTTTCTCCATTTCATTTTCTTTTCTTTTCTTTGTATATACGTTTATTTTACTTTATTTGTTTTTATTTTAGTTGTTAAGTTTTGTTTGTTGAGTTTTTGTTTAGTTGGTTTGTCAAATAAATTTTCTATGCATTCCTTTATATCATCTTAGAAGTCTTGAAAGCTAGTTAAATTTGATTGTCGAGGTTTGGGGATTTATTGTCATGAATGGATTATTTGATTGCATATGGTTACTACTTGGTGATGGATTCTGTGTTGATAGATTGAGATGATTTTTTTCATTCCTAGTGAGGATTGTGCTTGTTTTTATTGCATGTGTGTGGTGCACTTGTGGTTATTATAACTCTAGAAATTGCTTTGATTCTTTCAAGACCACATAACCATAAGTTTGCATGATTACTATGAAGGCAATCACACTGGTTTCCCTTTACTACTTTTGTTGTCACATGCTACTCAAATAATTTTCTTATCATACACCATGCCATTTTCATTATTCATTTTATTGCCTTTCTATTCCTACATCATGTCATTTCTTATTTATTTCTATTTTTGGATGTGGAATATTGGATGTTCCATGATGAGTTTTTGCTCGTGACGGACAAAAGTTTAAGTGTGGGGGAGAGAATAGCTCAGGAGAATTAAATGTAAGCATAGGCATGTTGTGCTTGATCACCATGGACAAGCCGCATTTTTATTTTTATAGCTAAACTTGATGTTTTTTTAGAGCATAGGGAAGTGCACTGCATGTCAAGAAAAAAATATTGGAAAAAAAGTTGGAAAAAAAGAAAAAAACATTTGGCCAAAACAATAAAGGTAAGAAAAAAATATTCGACATGTTGTGCAGTTTTTTATGTGTGTGATAGTATTTTTATGATAGACATCCCTTATTGCAACTATTGAGAGATTTATTATATATCATCTATGGATTTGTATTGTGAAAGTGATAGGGGTTGTTTACATGTTTAGTAGCTAGCTTGGATGAAAACTTTTGAGGCTTTGCTTTCTTGTACTCATCTATGTAGCATTTCAGTATTTCCATATCTTCTTGCATTTCTATAGCTATTTCATTTCTTACCTTTCTTTCCTTTCACACATATTGTCATTTTTTTTGTATTCATGTTTCTCTTACATTCCTAATAAGCCTTCAATGATTGTGCATTCTTATGTGTATATAGTTGTGAAGGTAGAAGAAAAGCAAGCATATAGTAGTGCATAAACCATGAGTAGCTTGAGTGAAATCCACTATTACATGCTTATCAGAGTGAGAGAAATCACCACTTACCTTGTGAGGCTTAATCATTCTTAGTCTATTCAGGATGGATTGAAGTCACCATGTTTGTTAACCTGTGTAAGATTTGAGTCCATGATTGCTTGAGTCTTTGAGATTTCATAATCCTAGGTAACTTTCTTTCACGATGTTCTATGTATGATTGGGAATTGCTAGGAACATATTTTTTTCAGTTTACTTTTAATTTTCCTTACTTTCTCAGGATGTGCAAGAATAAGTGTGGGAGAATTTGATAGCTTCATTTTTATTGCGCTGTTTTGATTTAGGGATTGGACATTTTAGGCTCTTTGATGTGGTAATTATTGTTATTCGGTATGTTTTTACGTATTGAATCTATTTGCGATTAATTATATTAATTCCTATAATTTCAATATTTTTCATGAATTGAATTGGATTTTGTAGGAAGCATGAAAAGAGAGCCTAAATGGAGCAATCAGAGCCGATGGTCCAGATTTCGATCGATCACAACCGTTGGATTTAAGTGGATCAGCATACTTAGGCAAAGGATTAATCAGATTAATCAAACCCTAGCTCTAATGGGTGGCTGAGATTGAGAGGCATTCAATCGGATGACCAAGGGAAAGCAGCTTAAAAATCTAACTTTTCCTTACTCGTGCAAGCAGCGATAGATAACCGAGCGCCACGACTTCTCTTTCCTTCTTATGCGATCGTAGATTTCCTCCACACGGTGGTGATAGTTCTGGTGGCACTCCTTCTAATGACATTCCTTCCATCCAGCTGATGATTGATCCCTTCCCATTCCGTCGACAGATCGAGATGTCGGGATTCGCTATCTCAGTCGGCAGCGAGCAGATGAAGGGGATTTCAGCACTCCTCTCCGGTGAACCTTCCAGCGCCTATGGTCGGAATTGAGATGCCATAGCTGGACGGGATTCAAAAGGTTGAGGTTAACTACTACTATTGGGATTCGACATCACCCTTTCCCAGCTTCGGCAGTGTGTTTGACAGCCCATTTCCGGCGGCAAAGCAGCCATTCCATCGTCGGTGAAGAGCCATACAACCCACAGTTTCGGTTCCCTTCCTTTCCATAGTTGGGATTTGGAAGCTCTGCCTTTCCACCATTGGTTGTCGGGATTCAAAAGCTCTGCCATCCATCATCGGAGCAGAAGGCTTGCATCCCGTTCTAGTTCAACACTTGTCTGAGTATTTTCTGACAAGGAATCTATTCATTCCATCCGTCGAAAGGGGTTGTTCGAGCCATGGTCATCGTCGGAGAGGGAGGTTCCTTCTCTGGGTGTTGTGGATCGTCAATCTACTTATGTTTGGAATTCATTAATTAAACTTGTTATCATCTCCTAATGTTTACCATTATAGTTTCATTCGTAGCTTAAGTTGTTGAATTCGTAGTTTAATTTGTAGTTAGTTTGTAGCTTGTCTTGCAGATTACATTATAGTTAATTCTTAATTTGTTTGGGAGTTAATTAGTAGTTTGATTTGGATGTTTAGTTGTAGTCTAATTAGGATGTTTAGTTTTGAGTTTGATTTGTAGTTAATGAGTTTGACTGGTTAATTGCAAAGCTTAGCTTAATTGTTTGTTAGTTTGATTTCTTGCATGTTTAAGTGCTATTTCCATTAGTTAGGAGTGTTTAAGAATAGGTTAGATTTATTTCATGTTTTCTTTACACTCATGCTATTTTGCATTTGAATTATTGTTTGAATTCTTACACTGTCTTTATGTTTTTGAATGCTCTTATTTGAATGCTTAGTTCATATATTCTTTAATTTCGTTACCATCATATTTTAGTTAGATTAATATTTTAATTACTTGCATTGTCTTTCATTCAGTAGGATTAGTCTTTTAAATTCCAACCCCCCATTTGAAATGGAAAAACACAAAGCAATAATTAATAATCCTAAGACTACTGTTCTATCGATTACACTCATTGGGAAACGATTCAGGCCGTTCACTATGCTACATTAGTGTAGAGGGGTTTCGGTATTTAATTTGTAACGGTACCACAACACAGATATTGTTTATCAATCATCGATGAAGGTAATGAAGTAGCTTGAATCTTCTCGTGGATGAGTAGACATTGGTCCACATACATCAATATGTCTGAGGACTAGTATGTCATCCTCTCGTCCATCTTTTCCATTAAAAAGTAACTTAGTCATCTTGCTTCTTAAGCATGAAGCACATGTATCAAATGAATCTAATTAAAATGATTCTAGAATTCCACACATGAATAACTCGGACAAGCATTTCTTACTTATATGGCCAAGGAGACAATGCCACGTATAGGAGGTCAATTGATCCTCTATTCAAGCACGTTTGTTGCTTGTTTCGATATTGAATATGTCATCGGATATATTTAGCACATAGATACCAAGCATAATGCTCCAGTGGCATAAAGAACTTCATTCAAAGTTATATAATAATAATTGTTACTAAAAGTCAAATGATAACTTTTTCTATTCAAACAAGAAATAGAAATAATGTTCTATATTAATGTAGAAACAAAATAATAATTATCCAAATCCAAAACTAGTCCACTAAGGAGATTCAACAAATAAGTTTCACAGGCAATAGTTGAAACCTTTGCTCCATTGCCAACTCGCAAATTTAATTCTCCCTTGACTAGTCGTCTACTATTTCTTATCCCCTGTATGCTATTACATATATGTGAGTCATATCCTATATCTAATACCTAGGTATTAGATGAAATAATATGCTATTCAATAACAACGGTCCCTGAAGAGGATGGGGCATCAAATGTCGCCTTCTTCTTCATGGACTCAAGATAGATCTTGCAGTTTCTTTTCTAATGTCCATCCTTGTCAACCAAGTGCTTCTGATAGACAAACCATTGGTCATCAGTAGCTTTTATCTGTAAGAGGTTCAGAAGAGGTTCTTTGAGGACATAGGCCATCTTTTCTGATTTAAGAACAATTCTCAAAGTTTAATACCTATCCAAGAAGTTTGGCCCAATTAGTTTATTTGTGCTTAAAATTGAGCGCAAATTAAGAAATGTCATGTGTAATTTAATGACTCAGAAATACACAATTGAGAAAATATGAGAAAGATGTTTTTTTTCAATTTAATGTAAACAATTTACATACATTTGAGACTCCCACTTATTTATCGAATTCATGATCTCTTACCTTGAATTCGGGAGATCATAGGTCTTCTTCAAGTTGGTTGATATCCATCATAGATAAGAATAACCTTGAAGTGAGTTCAATAAGTCATCATTAGCTGTAGTGGTAGGTATCACAGATACCAATTATATATCTCACATATATAACTATCACATTATGTTATCAACTAATTGATATTCGAATAAACATTGGATTGTTAACATATTAACACATATACACCTTATGTCTATCACCCAACTTCACCTCTAACAACATTGATCTTGGAGTGAGTCCAACAAATCAATGCTTCAAGTTAAAACTAATCCGTTAATCATGAGATCATATATCAATTGTTCGAACATATCTAATTTCAAGTTGAGATTTGAGTGAGTCGAACAATCCAATCAAGAAATTAGAATATGGTTCTTACCATATTAATGAAAGATGTATGCATTAATTATTTTTAATGCAGTTATCTTAAGGTCTCACCCTTTGACTTTTCATGCAAATCGTTATCTACATGACATTACATAAATATGTAATGACATAATTAATGCAACTAATCATGGCATACATGACATGACATAATTAATGCAACTAATTATGTCTTAAGTGTTGGGATGTATACTTAAAAGTCTATCTTTTGTATGAATATTTTTATTTTGAAATAAGAATCACATGATCATTATTTGCATATTTATGGTTATGCATATTGTCTCATACATTACATTGTAGATAACATGGTGTGTAGTGTTACACGGTAGATCATGTTATCAGCTCCTTGTAGAGTATAAGTAAAGGCTCACAACCGAGATGGCTTTGGACAAACTATTGGTATGGTTGTAGTGTGATTTGGTATTGGTTTGTCTTGACCATAGAATCGCACTAGTACACTTTGTGTGTATTGAGCAGGACCGACTTAGAGGTGATTCGATTTATTGATGACTACATAATCGAATCAGACCTCAGATATTATATTGTACATGCTCTTAATCCCGATATAATAACGGGCACATATACTTAGTATTCATTTCTTTGATTTACCAATGGGCGAGATTTGTAGAGTAAATCGATAGGCTCGGTAAGTTGAGAAATGATATTATTTATATGGTGTGTCGTTGATTATAGGAGGAAACCGTGTCCTATATATTAGGATGATGATGTCCCCTTGAGGAGCTCATAAGGTTCATCATGTAATGTAACGCCCGTAAAATTTCTAACCATTTTACGAGAATTTTTGGCTTGACGATAATGGGCTTTATGTGGGTTTTTTCAAAAATAAAAGAAAATAAGCCAAAAAGGGGTGCAAGGCCTAGGAATTGAACCCCAAACCTCTAGAGATAGCCAAGCCCTATAGATGCACTCACTAACCAGAAGCCCAATAGGATTATATCATCAGAGGAGTAGGGGAAATTATGGTTAAGTGTAAGGGAGATCAAGGGGCTCTTCAAATAAATAAATAGGGGGGAATGAGGGGGCATGAGTATCCAAACTTCATTTCTCCTCTTCTCTTCTTCTTCCTCACCGAAAACCATCCCTCCCCCTCTCCATTTTCACCTTTGGCCGAACCCCATCTAAGCAAGGAGAAGGCTAGTTCTTGGCTTCCATAAGGCCATCTACCAACTAAAAGCAAGCGAAGGATGTAAGATTCCCTCACCTGCAGTATATTAGTTTTGTAGGACATGTTACATGAAAGAAATATGAAGGTTTGAGCCCTACATGTTTCGGCCAACCATGTTTTTGGGCTAGGGTTTCATGAAAATGCTACTAAGGAAATTTTTGTAGGTTGTAAGCTTCATGTAGGAATTTTTAGGTGACAAAAATCCAAGCTTTGAGCCCTACATGTTTCGGCCAACCAAGTTTTTTGTGCTAGGGTTTCATGAAAATGCTACTAAGGAAATTTTTGTAGGTTGTAAGCTTCATGTAGGAGATTTTAGGTGTCAAAAATCCAAGTTTATAGCCATACATGTTTCGGCCAACCTTGGGGTTAGGGTTAGGGTTCCATGAAAATACCCCCTTATGAAGTTATGTTATGTAGTATGCCTTCATGAATGAATTTATGTGACAAGAATCAAATTTTAGTACCCCCTACATGTTTCGGCCAACCTTGGGGTTAGGGTTAGGGTTCCACGAAAATACCCCCTTATGAAGTTATGTTATGTAGTATGCCTTCATGAATGAATTTATGTGACAAGAATCAAATTTTAGTACCCCCCTACATGTTTCGGCCAACCTTGGGGTTAGGGCTAGGGTTTCATGAAAACACCCCCTTATGAAGTTATGTTATGTGGATGATTATAATATGCCATGAATTATGCTTATGTGATGAACATGTTTATGATGTAATATGCCATGAAATATGCCTATGAGATGAACATGTTTTATGATTTAATATGCCAAGAAATATGTTTATGAAATATGCCTATGTGATGAACATGTTGTATGATTTAATATGCCAAGAAATATGTTTATGAAACATGCATATGTGATGAACATGTTTATGATGTAATATGCCATGAAATATGCCTATGAGATGAACATGTTTTATGATTTAATATGCCATGAATATGCCTATGAAATATGCTTATGTGATAAACATGTTTATGCTTTAGGACCCCTTTAGGGTACTCTTATGTTATGAATGCATGTATGCTATGAAATGCCTAAGATGGAGATGCTTCCCTTTCAAGTAGGGATTAAGAGCTCTCCTTATGATAAGATAAGATGGAGATGCTTCCCTTTCAAGTAGGGATTAAGAGCTCTCCTTATAATGAGATAAGATGGAGATGCTTCCCTTTCAAGTAGGGATTAAGAGCTCTCCTTATGATAAGATAAGATTGAGATGCTTCCCTTTTTATGTTGGGGATTAAGAGCATTCTTTATGATATGACAAGAAAGAAAGGAATTAAGTATTTTACTTTGTAAAAGGTTAAGTACCCGACCGGCAGTGGTCGTTAATCAAATCCATAGGGACATAAGAAGACGTAAGAGGTCTTGCCCTGGTAAGGCGTAAGAGGTCTTGCTCTAGTAGGTCAGTGGCTCGCTACTGACCTATTAGGAGCAGCGCATTATGTGGTACTTAACACAGGGCCCCATTCAATATGTTTTGAAAAGAAAGGACTTGTATGAAATTATGAATGCTTATGTCAAGTTTAAGAATGCTTATGATTATGTCCTTGATGCTTGTCTATGATTTAGGAAATTATGAATGCTTATGTCAAGTTTAAGAATGCTTATGATTATGTCCTTGATGCTTGTCTTTGATTTATGAAATTATGAATGCTTATGTCAAGTTTAAGAATGCTTATGATTATGTCCTTGATGCTTGTCTTTGATTTATGAAATTATGAATGCTCATGTCAAGTTTAAGAATGCTTATGATTATGTCCTTGATGCTTGTCTATGATTTAGGAAATTATGAATGCTTATGTCAAGTTTAAGAATGCTTATGATTATGTCCTTGATGCTTGTCTATGATTTATGAAATTATGAATGCTTACGTTAAGTTTAAGAATGCTTGGGACTATGTCCTCTATGCATGTTAGGGTTGATGATATCATGAATGCTTATGTTTAATTTATGCCCTGCTTAGATTTAATTATGTTTAGCATGCTTATGTAAATTGTATGCCATGCTTATGTTTTCATTGCGTTGGTAAGTTGATACATAGTGTTGTTATGAAATACTTATGCTATTTATGCTAGTATGCTCCTGTTTTTCTAATTGTTCGATGAGGTTTGTGGCTTTTGTGAGTAGGAAAGAATCTTACTAAGCTATATGCTTATAGTTTATGTTGTCCATATACTGCAGATACAAGAAACATGAACTAAGAGGAAGTAGCAAGAGGGGCCAAGTGGGTGTGATAGTGGCATGGTGGAAAAAGACCCTATTACTATCTGCTTATATTTATATGCTCAGTGAACACCTTAAGACATTTGCTTCCGCTTATAAGACTTGAGATTTATTAGTACCATGTTGAATGTTGCTTAGTTATGTTACTGTTCAGTTACTTATAAAAGTTTGATATGCTAGAACTCATGAATGGATATTTTATGTTATGCATGTTATAAAAAGAGATAAGAGATGTTAACATGCTTATTACGAATATGATAGGTAATGCATGTATAAGAGAAGGTTTATGCCATGAAAGCACGTTAAGTACGTAGATTGTGAAATGATCCCTATATGTCATGTTATAAAAAAAAAATAAAAAAAAAGTAGCGCCGCCCTGAGAGCAGATAAGGGCGGGCGTTACATGTAAACCCTGCAGGTGGACTTGGTCCGACATGATGATAAGGTTGAGTGGTACTACTCATGGAGTTAGATGTTGATTAATTAATTGTCAGTAAATTAATTAATCGACGGACATTCGAGATCTTAAACATGGGGAGATAAATGTACAAATAATATATGGAGCCCATATTAACTTATGGGGTTGGTGAGGTAGATCAATGATAATCCTCTATATGAATGGATTATCATTAATGGATTGGACTTTATGTGGGTTTGATTCATTGGGTGTGGCCAAGATCCAACTCCTCCTCATGGTCCATATTGTAGCCTATTAAAACCTCATGGAGCCTAGATCCAATGATGGGAAATAAAACTCTAGATCCGACGGTGGAGATTAAATCTCTAGATCTGACGGTTGAGATTAAATCTCTAGATCCAACGGTTGAGATTAAATCCCAAGAACTGACAGTGGAGATTAAAAGGAGGCTTAAGCCTAACGCTATAACTAAGGGCTTAAGGTGGGCAGCAAGGATAGAGCTTAGGGATTAGGGTTTGGGCGGCAAGGGGCTTGGAGGCTTGGGCGGCCACAAATTTGGAAATTTTTTCCTTCTTCTTCCTTAGGTGGCCGACACCCATCCTCTCTTCTTCTCTCTTTGGCCAGCATCCAAGCTTCATCTTCTCATCCTTTTCTCTTGGCCGGTACACTCTCTACTTTTCCAAGGGCCGGCGGCATCAAGGGTTGGGGTGATCCTTTTCCCTTGGCCCGCAACATCTCCTTGTTCTTCTCCTTTGCCGGTGGCAAGCACCAAGCTTGGAGCTTGGTGGTCAGTTAAAGGAAGGAGAAGAGTTTTGTTTTATCATCTTCCTTTGTTCGGAGTGAACAAGGAAAGGTAGATTGGTGATCTAGGAGGCTTCGACTTTTGGAAGATCGTCGCCCACAAGACGTCCAAAAGGAGGAAGGACATACATTAGAAGATCAAGATGTATAATGTTTGTTTATATTCTTTTGTATTATGTCAATAATTGTTTTTCAATTATATGCATGTTGTATGTTATTATATGTGGCTAATTTACTTGGACCCTGAATACAAACACAAAAACCAGCGATCCGTACATCGTCTATTCCGTGGCTAATCATAGAATAGAGGTTGGTTTCTTGAACAACAAGTTTGTTCAAGTGACTACTCTAATCGAATAGCACGATGATGAAACGGTAGCTTGGGTAATCCCTAATTGTCATGGATTAAATTTTTAATCCGAGTACAACGACGGGATCGCCATGAACAAGCAACCGAGTTGAAGTGGGAAGCGAAGTTTCCTCCCTTCAAGTGGTATCAGAGCCATGGTTTCCAGTTTTGTGTGTTTAGAATTCGGTTACTTTTATGCACTTTTCATATATTATATGTGTCGGATAATAGTAGGATGTGCGTAGGTTAACTTTTTAGTTGCAGGCATAGGATCCAACTATTATGGCCATATGTGTGTATGTGATTGTATGTGTGTAATTGTATATTATTTGAATCCTCGGGGTTGACGAGACTAGTATTTAATTTTTGTAATTAGATACGACATTGTTTATCCACTCTTTTTATTTTAGTTTACTTTCGATCTAGATTTCATGTACACTTCTTCGTGGAGTATAGGATCGATGGATGTAAATTAAAATAGTTTTTTTCGGATCGGATCTCTGGATGGCTTGTACATGGCGTAGGGAGGAGCATATGAGATGGTGATACGGCGGGAGGCATATTGGAGACAAAATCCATAATAGTTGGAAAATATTTTTTCATATTTATTGCTTCTTATTTGATATGCATGTCGAAGGCTAGGAAAATTCCTCAATTTTAAATTACTAAGTGGGAGAGGGATATTTTTGTTAGTGCAATCTTTTTCCATGATTAGGTTTTGATGTGTGTGGCAAAGGGTTTAAGTTAGTTTGTTATGTTGATTTGATATGTGCGTTGAAGTCGTGCAGGACTTAGTAATTCACACATGGAGCCGTGGCAAGTTTCACATCTCATGACTCGGTCCTTGAGTCGGTGAAGGATTGCTTTGCGGAAGTCGTGCGCTTGGAGCATCCGAGGGACCGCCGGACGAGAAGCTTGGAGTGAAGCCGGAGGAAGTAGGCTTCGAGGCAAGAGACGCGAAGGAACATTGTAGAACCGTGTGTCTGATGCTGCCGAGGGACGTGGCCGCGAACGAAGAGAACTTCGAAGGCGAGGGACTCCGAGAGATGAGAGTGAGTGAATGTAACCCGGGAAGGGGTAGCTCTTAGGTGAAACTTGGCCATTTGGCTAAGTGTCGGATGGGATTTCCCGACACCAATCGACTGCCATGTCATGGCAGTCAACTGCTCTGAGTCGATGGTTCGATCGACTGGTCTAATATGGCTAAATCAAGTTGATCGATTCATGGCATGAGCGATCGGTGATGCTGTCGATCGGCGCTAAGATCTGACGATCGGCGATGACTGCGGCGCATAGAATGGAGTCGATCTCGCGAGCACTCGGTGATTGACATCGTCGATGGGTGTCATCGATCGGTGATGCCATACCGTTGGATGGAATCCAACGTGGAAAGCAACCATTATTGGGCAACGGCTACAGGACCAGTCGACTGATCGAGGGTATCAGTCGACTGATCGAGGGTATCAGTCGACTGCTCCTGTGTCAACGGGAAGAAACCCTCTTCCTCTATAAAACGGAAGGGGATGGAGCTTTGGGAGGCTAATGCTTGAGCTCTAAACTTCTCCCAAAGTGTCATACACGATTCCCTACTCTTCTTACTTGCTTTAATTCCATTCTATTGTAAGAAGAGAGATTGTAAAGAGGTTACCTCCACCAAGCTTTGTGCAAAGGAGAGATCTAGTGGATAGATTGCGGAGTGATTCACCGTGGACGAATCAGACCGTGGATTAGTGGCATAGCCGTGAACCACGTTACATCTCGGTGTTTGTATTGTTTGTTCTCAGTGTTTGTTTGCTTCTCTTTATTTATTTGTATTTGCATATTCCGCTTGCGCTAATCTTTGTGTAGATGAGCAAAATACGACATCCAACGAACGAGGGCTATTCACCACCCTCTAGCCGGCCATTTCGATCCCCAACAAGTGGTATCAGAGCAAGGAAAGCTTGTCGAGGACTAACCGCCACAACAAGCAACTTTCAAAATGGCCGGCTCCAACATCCATCCACCGAAGTTTGAAGGAGAATTCGCTTGGTGGAAGAAGCGAATGGAGGTATTTTTCGAAACGGATTTTTATATTATAATTACAATGGAATCCGGTTTCGTTTTGCCTAGGGATGAAGAAGGGAAGCCAATAGAGAAATCTAGGTGGACCAAAAAGCAAAGGGAAGAGCACCTTGCAAACTCAAAAGCCAAGCACCACCTCTTCAATGTGCTCGCCCAACAAGAGATCAACCGAATTGGGGAATGCTCAAGTGCCAAGGAGATGTGGGAGAGATTGGTTGAACTTCATGAAGGCACTTCGGAAGCTAAACTTGCAAGGAGAGACCTCCTCCGCTCCCAATTATCCAACATAAAATTAGAAAAGGGAGAAAAGGTAACATCATTACATTCTAGGTTTAAAGAAATATTAATTGGGCTAACAAGTGTAGGAGAGAAGCTATCAAACCGGGATATGGTCATGAAGGCCATAGATGCCTTTCCCCGGTCTTCAAGATGGAGCTCCATGGTGGATTCGTTTTACATCTCCAAGAACTTGGAAGTAAGTACCTTGGAGGAGTTTTTCTCAACAATGGAGCTCCACGAAACAAGGCTTGAAGGAATACAAGAAGAGCCAAAGTTTCAACCTTCAAGGGGAGTGGCACTAATAACAAACAAGGGGAAGAAGAAGATAGAGATCCCCTCGTCCTCCGATGATGAAGCGTCTTCCTCCTCCTCCATGGATAGCACGGAAGAAGCGTATATGGTAAGGAGGGTAAGGCGTGCATTAAAAGGTTTTCATTTTAATAAATCTAATGATAGGAATAGAAGACCAAGGGGGAAAATCATTTGCTACAATTGCCAAGGAGAGGGATACATAAGGGACAATTGTCCCCTCCTAAACAAGAGCAAGGAAGAGACGAAGAAGAAAGAAGAAAAGAAGAAGAAAAAGGGGAACAAGAAAAAGGAAGAAGAAAAGAAGGCAAAGGAAAAGGGGAAGGCCAAAGCATTCAAGGCCAAGACATGGGATGCCCCTTCTTCCTCTTCCTCATCCGAGGAAGAAAATGCATTTGTCACCAACCTAGCATTGATGGCATTCGACGACTTGGATTGCTCCTCCACGGAAAATGAAGAATCAAGATCAAGTGGAGAGAGCTCAAGTGAAGGGGGAGTCTCTACTTCCTCATCCTCCTCATCAGAAGAAGAAGACATGAAAACTATGGTAACGAATGCCTCTCCTAAGAAAATAGTTTCCATAGTTTCTAGCATAACTAGGGATTTATTTAGAGCAAAGAAGAAAAATAAGAGCATGCTAGATCAAATTAAGGACTTAGAAAATAAACTAGAAAAAGCATGCTTAAATGAAAATGATAATATTTCTTCTTGTAATGATGATGCATGCTCACAAGAATATATGCCATTTAATGTTAGTGATGTATGTATGGATGAAAATAGGGCTCTAAGGGAAAAGGTAGATTACTTGACAAAAGCCCTAGAAAAATTCACTATTGGCTCCAACACATTGAACATGATCATAGGGAGCCAAAGAGCAAGCTTTAACAAGAAAGGCCTAGGATACAAAGAAAAGAAAAATGAAAAGGCCTACAAGTGCCTAATTGCTAGGGGACAAGATAAGAAGAAGGTAATTGCTAGAAAATGGATCCCCAAGGAGTATCTAGTGAACCCCATAGAAAAGAATTTGTATTGGGTTCCAAAATCCATCCTTAAGGGTTAGAAAACCCCTAGGGTAGTCAACCATATGCAATTGACCTATATCATATTTTGGTTGACTTAGGATGGCGGGACAACATTTTTAAATAGTGTTAGGTGATGATAATGTGCCTATAAATAGTTAATAATGCTTAAATCATAATGATTAATGTAATTGCTATGTATGTTTGCAATCATGATTTATGATTTTGAAATTTGGCACATCATCATGAGAAATAGGTTAAATCATGCCTTAGGTGATATTTTGCTTATAATCATGATATAATACCTAATGCATGATTATAATTTGATGAATACATGTATTTCATGATCATAATGTAGAATTAATTGATATATGCCTTAATGATCATGAGGATTGTTAGGTTGATACTTAACCTTGATAGAATTGTATGAATATAATGGTTAAGTATATACAAATACCCTCTAGGATGCATCTCACACTCACCATAGGCTACTTTGATTGAAAACTTAGCATGAGTGAGATGTTAGGATGATACAAATGTCCACTAATGCCTATGGCATTTAGATGGTCATTTAAGGTATCAAAATAGCAATAATAGACCGATCATGGGGAAGGCTTATGTTTAATTCATAGACATATTGCCCAAAGATCTTGGTTGGATATTTCATATGTTTTCAAAACAATTTCTTAATCTAAAATCTATGTATTCATGTTTTGAAACAATTGGAACCAAAACTAGGTGTTAAACTTGATACTTACATGATCAAAAACCTAGTGGTTGTTAAACCTTTTGGATTTTTGGCAAATACATGAAAATATAATGATTTTTCATAAAGACATATTTTTTCACTAATAAAGAATCTTACAAGAAGTATGTTCCCCAAATTTCTTGATTTTTCGAATTTTCTGGAATTTTTAATGCATTTCTGAATTTCACCCCGGAAATCAGAATTCCTGAAAACAGTGTGCCAGTCGACTGGTAGTCTGAACCAGTCGACTGGTGACCTGATATTCCGAATAGTAAAGGCTGATTTTAGGTTTTAAAACATTTTTTGAAATTTTCCACCTATTAGACTTGATGTCATGAGTTTATAACTTAGTGTTAATCTTTTTGATGGTGTCAAAGGGGGAGAATTGATTAGGTTTAAGTAAATTATGATAGGGGGAGAAAATTGTATATGTTTAAGTAAATTATGATAGGGGGAGAAATTTGTAAAGAGAGTTTCATGGATTAAGGGGGAGTTACATGTTGCTATATCATGTTTATGTTTACATGCTTTCTTTCCTTAGAAATTTATTTTTTTATCAAATGTTTACCTAACTTAAACGGATTGCCACACATCAAAAAGGGGGAGATTGTTAGTGCAATCTTTTACCATGATTAGGTTTTGATGTGTGTGGCAAAGGGTTTAAGTTAGTTTGTTATGTTGATTTGATATGTGCGTTGAAGTCGTGCAAGACTTAGTAATTCGCACATGGAGCCGTGGCAAGTTTCACATCTCATGACTCGGTCCTTGAGTCGGTGAAGGATTGCTTTGCGGAAGCCGTGCGCTTGGAGCATCCGAGGGACCGCCGGACGAGAAGCTTGGAGTGAAGTCGGAGGAAGTAGACTTCGAGGCAAGAAACGCGAATGAGCATTGCAGAGTCGTGCGCCTGATGCTGCCGAGGGACGTGGCCGCGAACGAAGAGAACTTCGAAGGCGAGGGACTCCGAGAGATGAGAGTGAGTGAATGTAACCCGGGAAGGGGTAGCTCTTAGGTGAAACTTGGCCATTTGGCTAAGTGTCGGATGGGATTTCCCGACACCAGTCGACCGCCATGTCATGGCAGTCGACTGTTCTGAGTCGATGGTTCGATCGACTTGTCTAATATGGCTAAATCAAGTTGATCGATCATTGCAATGACGCGATCGGCGATGGCTTGATCGATCGATCGCCAAGGGGCGACGGTCGTGATGACACCGTGCGCAGACGCGAATGGAGTCGATCTCGCGGAGCACTCGACTGATTGACATCATTCGACTGATGGGTGCCATCAGTCGACTGATGCCAATACCGTTGGATGGAATCCAACGTGGAAAGAAGTCGTTATTGGGCAACGACTACAGGACCAGTCGACTGATCGAGGGCATCAGTCCACTGCTCCTGTGTCAACGGGAAGAAACCCTCTTCCTCTATAAAAAGGAAGGGGATGGAGCTTTGGGAGGCTAATGCTTGAGCTCTAAACTTCTCCCAAAGTTCCATACACGATTCCCTACTCTTCTTACTTACTTTAATTCCATTCTATTGTAAGAAGAGAGATTGTAAAGAGGTTACCTCCACCTAGCTTTGTGCAAAGGAGAGATCTAGTGGATAGATTGCGGAGTGATTCACCGTGGACGAATCAGACCGTGGATTAGCGGCGTAGCCGTGAACCATGTTACATCTCGGTGTTTGTATTGTTTGTTCTCAGTGTTTGTTTGCTTGTCTTTATTTATTTGTATTTGCATATTCCGCTTGCGCTAATCTTTGTGTAGACGAGCAAAATACGACATCCAACAAACGAGGGCTATTCACCCCCTCTAGTCGGCCGTTTCGATCCCCAACAATTTTTATAAATTCCCACGGCCTCCATTACGATTTGACATGTGATACAAACAAACTTGCGCATCGGCTCTGAGTGCCTTCCTCCACATCGGATGAGTTTGTTTGCGGATCACAAGGTCGAATATGGTTATAGGAAATTATTAAGGAGCGTGTTTACTACCCCATCGAAAGGCACATAACCCGAGATAATTACCTTGGTACCGAGTAATGGTGAACACTTAGATACAAATATAAGTATCCTCCCCATCGGAGTCACTGATTTTATTTGTAGGGCCGAAGAGGAACCAACTATTAATTTTATTTGTCAAAAAGTTAGGTTGACAAGATAATAAAATTAATGGGTAAAACCTCCTCTTACAAATGTAGAATTCGTATACGTCCACACTATCATGGCATACGATATTCTCGGTGTTTTGAGGTGTTGGTTTATTTTGAAATTTTATTATTTGAGGAATCAATAAATTTTTGAAATCTAAAGTTTTGATCTATGTGATTCTTAGGTTTTTCAAAAATGACTTTCAACCCACTTGCTATGATACTAAAGGAAAATAAATTTACTGTACCCAATTATGTTGATTGGAAAAGGAATCTATATATTGTTTTAACTACTGGGGAGTACAAGTATGTACTCTTCGAAGAGTATCCTCATAAGCCGGCAAATGAGCTGGAAGTCCTTGGTGCTGAGATCGATGGGGAAACCTAGGTCGATATCATTCTCCAGTTTCTACCTAGGAGTTTTGAGCAGTTTCACCTGAATTACAACATGAATAAGAGGTTGTATTCATTGGCGGAACTTCTGACAGAACTCCAGGCGGCAGAAGGGCTTGTTCAGGCTCAGGCCATGGTTGCTCAAAAGGTTTCTACTTCTAAGCTGAAAGGCAAGAAGAAGAAGAAACAAACTGGGGCAAAGGTGGTGGGAGGATCTCAGGGACGAGTGAAGAAGCCGAAAGGCAAGTGCTTCACTTGCAAGTAGAGTGGACATTGGAAGAAGGACTGTCCCAACCGGAAGCAGAACAAAGGTATATCCTTTGGTCTAGTCATTGAAACATATTTAGCGGTGTTATCTACTGACACCTGGTGTGTAGATACGGGAGCCACTAATCATGTCTGCAATACTTTGCAGGGGTTCCAGGAAACCAAACGACTAGCTAAGGGGGAGATTACCATTTACTTGGGTGATGCTACGAAGGTAGCGACTGTTGCAGTGGGAGATGTTTATTTGTCTTTTGAGAGGAATAAAGTTTTGGTTCTTAAAAATTGCCTTTATGTACCTTTATTTAGAAAGAACTTGATTTCGGTTTCTAAATTGTTTATGGATGGATATTCTATTTCTTTTAATGATAGAGTTGTTATAAAAAGGAATAGGGAGATTATCTGTTCTGGTGCATTGATAAGAAATTTATATACACTCGAACCAAAAGCTCCCACGATGCAAATAGAAGTGAATAATTCATCATCTAATTCCAATAAGAGAAAAGAACCTTTGAAGATGAACCAACATATCTTTGGCATCTAAGGCTAGGTCATATTAACCTAAGCAGAATTCAAAGGTTTATAGCTGATGTACCTCTGGGTTCATTAGTGGTGGAAGATTTCCCAACCTGTGAATCTTGCTTGGAAGGTAAAATGACCAAGAGGCCTTTCAAGGACAAGGGGTATAGAGCCAAAGATGTGTTGGAATTGGTTCATTCTGATTTGTGTGGTCCTTTGTCTATCCAGGCTAGAGGTGGTTTTGAGTATTTTGTCTCTTTCATAGATGATTATTCAAGATATGGATACATTTACTTGATGAGCCGCAAGTCTGAATGCTTTGATAAGTTCAAAGAATTCAAGGATGATGTGGAGAAATGTCAAGGTAAAAGTATCAAGACACTACGATCTGATCGTGGTGGTGTGTACCTCTTGGGAGAGTTTAGGAATTACTTATCAGAGGCTGGGATTCAATCACAATTATCTGCACCTGGCACATTCCAGGAGAATGATGTAGCAAAGCAAAGGAATATGACTCTTATGGAGATGGTTAGATCGATGATGAGTTATTCTAAGTTGCCAGATTCGTTCTGGGGATATGCTCTAGATACGGTAGTGTATATTTTGACCTTGGTACCATCTAAATCAGTGCCTTCTACTCCCACAAAATTGTGGACTGGGAGAAATCCTAGTCTAAGACATATTCGGATTTGAGGGAGTCCAACACATGCTGAAGGAGATGCTGGTAAGTTGGAACCTCGTACAGAAGTACACATGTTCATTGGCTATCCTAGAGGAACGAAAGGTGGTTTGTTTTATAGTCCTAGAGATCAGAGGGTGATCGTTAGCACGAACGCCAGATTTCTAGAGGAAGACTATGTGATGTACCACAAGCCTATGAGTAAGATTGTTCTAGAGGAATTGAAAGGGGAAGTCACTACATCAGTACCACCGGTACAAGAGAATATACCACAAGTCACTGCACCGCGTGTCACAGAGGATACACAGATGATACCTCATCGTAGTGGGAGGGTTGTTAGACAGCCTGATAAATTCATGTTCTTGGGAGAATCTTCTGATTTGGTCCCTGGTGAACATGAACCTCATCCCTGGACATATGACGAGGCAATCCAAGATAAAGATGTGGTATATTGGCTAAGTGCAATGAATGTTAAGATTGAATCTATGGATTCAAATCAGGTCTAGGAGCTAGTAGAACCACCCAATGATGTAAAAACCATTGGATACAAGTGGATCTACAAAAGAAAGAGAGGAATAGATGGGAAGGTTGAGACCTTCAAAGCGAGGCTTGTTGCAAAGGGGTATACTCAGAAAGAGAGTATCGATTATAAGGAGACCTTTTCGCCAGTAGCCATGCTTAAGTCTGTAGGGGATCGATGGATGTGTATTTGGCCGGCTAGAGGGGGGTGAATAGCCCTCTTTCGTTCGATGGTGGAATTTGCTCATCTACAAAAAATATTAGTGCAACGGAAACAAAACAAGACAAGCAAATAGAAATAAGAATACAAACAACAAGAGAATATAACATGGTTCACGGCTACACCGCTAGTCCATGGTCTGATTCGTCCACGGTCCGATTCGTCCACGGTGAATTACTCCACAAGCTTTCACTATTCTCTCCTTTGCACAAAGCTAGGTGGAGGTAACCTTTTCTTACAAATTCACTCCTCTTGCAATAAGATGAATATAAGCACAAGGAAGAGGAGGAAATTCGTTTGGGCACTTTGGGAAATGTTTAGAATAGAAGCATTAGCCTCCCAAAGCCCAATACGTACCCTCTCTTTTTATAAAGAGGGTTGATTTCTTCCCGTTGGCCGTCACCAGTCAACTGTTGCCCTTGGCAGTCGACTGCCGCCACTACAACAACCTCTGAACACGTCAGATCCTGATTGTTGTAGTCCAATGGAACCCTTGGCAGTCGATTGATGTATCCATTAGTCGACTGATGCCTCGTAGTCGACTGTCCAGTCGGTTACGAGAGGTTCTATGCCTAAAACCCTTTCGACCATTCTTGCGCCGCCGACAATCGATCGATGGTCTTAGTTAGTTGGCCAACATACGATCATTCGGGCAAAACCCATTAGTCGGATACGGTCGAACCTCGACTCGGAAGCGATCATTGTCATTTCATGGCAGTCGACTGATGTCGGGAAACCTCATCCGACACTTAGCCAAATGACCAAGTTTCACCTAAGAGCACTACCCCTTCCCAGGTTACATTCGCTCACTCTCATCCCTTGGAGTCCCTCGCCTTTGAAGTTGTCTTCATCCAACCATGTCCCTCGGATGCGCCAAGCGCATGACTCTGCAGCTCCATCCTTCTTGTATCGCCCTGAAGTCTACTTCCTTCAGCTTCACTCCAAGCTCCTCGTCTGGCGGTCCCTCGGATGCTCCAAGCGCACGTCTTTCGCAAAACCATCCTTCACCGACTCAAGGACCGAGTCATGAGATGTGAAACTCGCCAAGGCTCCATGTGCGAATTACTAAGTCCTGCAAGACTCCAACGCACATATCAAATCCACACATCCTAACTTAAACCCTTTGCCACACACATCAAAATCATATCAAGGGTTGATTGCACTAACAAAGTCTATCCGGATTCTCTTATGTATTTCTACTCATATGGATTATGAGGTATGGCAGATGGATGTCAAGACAACATTCCTTAATAGAAGTCTTGAGGAAAACATCTATATGAAGCAACCAGAGAGATTCATTGTAAAGTGCAAAGAGCATCTTGTGTGCAAGCTTAATCGATCCATTTATCGATTGAAGCAAGCTTCGAGGTCTTGGAACATTCGCTTTGATGAGGTAATCCAATCTTTTAGATTTATTCAAAGTCTAGATGAGTCTTGTGTATACAAGAGATGTGACGGAAATGTAGTGGTATTTCTTGTACTATACGTAGATGACATTTTGTTAATTGACAACAATGTCAAGGTGTTATTGGACGTAAGGGTATGGTTGTCCAAACAGTTTGATATAAGGACCTGGGAGAAGTGAGACACATCCTTGGGATCAAGGTTATAAGGGATCGCAGGAAAAGGATGTTGTGCTTATCTCAAGCTTCATACATAGACACAATTATGGATCATTTTAGCATGCAGAACTCCAAGAAAGATTTTCTACCTTTCAGGCATGGAGTTCCTTTATTTAAGGAGATGTGTCCTAGAACATCTGAGGAGATAGAGGAGATAGAGGAGATGAAGGCAGTTCCTTATGCTTCGGCAGTAGAAAGCCTCATGTGTGCCAAGCTATATACGAGACCGGATATATGCTTTACCGTGGGCATGGTCAACAGATATCAGAGTAATCCAGGATAGGGACATTGGACTGCAGTAAAACATATATTGAAGTACCTGAGATGGACTAGGGATTATATGCTATTTTACCAAGCAGACCAATTACTTCCTGTGGGTTACACAGATTTCGACTTCCAATCAGATAGGGATAATAGTAAGTCTACCTCAAGTTTTGTGTTTACTTTGGGAGGTGGAGCAATTGTATGGAGGAGTGTCAAGCATAAATGCGTGGCGAACTCTACCATGGTAGCTGAGTATGTGGCAGCCTCTGAGGCGGCCAAAGAAGCTGTATGGCTTAGGAACTTCTTGATGGACTTGGATGTGATTCCTGGTTTGCCCAGAACTATCACAATTTATTGTGATAAAAATGGTGCAGTTTCAAATTCGAAGGAACCACGATCCCATAATGCAAATAAACACATTGAGCACAAGTACCACCTGATACGAGAGATCGTAAAGGAGGTAGAAGTTGTTGTCGCCTAGATTGCATCGGGGGATAACCTAGTAGATCCTTTCACTAAGGCCCTTCAAGAGAGAGCTTTTGATAGGCATGTGGAGGGAATGGGAATAAGATGTATGGCAGTATGAGGACAGTATAATCTTTTAGTATAAGTGGGAGATTGTTGGGATGTATACTGAAAAGTCTATCTTTTGTATGAATATTTTTATTTTGAAATAAGAATCACATGATCATTGTTTGCATATTTATGGTTATGCATATTGTCTCATACATTACAATATAGATAACATGGCATATAGTGTCAAACGGTAGATCATGTTATCAGCTCCTTGTAGAGTATAAGTAAAGGCTCACAACCGAGATGACTTTGGACAAACTATTGGTATGGTTGTAGTGTGATTTGGTATTGGTTTATCTTGACCATAGAATCGCACTAGTACACTTTGTGTGTATTAAGCAGGACCGACTTAGAGGTGATTCGATTTATTGCTGACTACATAATCGAATCGGACCTAAGATATTATATTGTACATGCTCTTAATCCCGATATAATAATGGGCACATATACTTAGTATTCATTTCTTTGATTTACCAATGGGCGAGATTTATAGAGTAAATCGATAGGCTCGGTAAGTTGGGAAATGATATTATTTATATGGTGTGCCATTGATTATAGGAGGAAACCATATCCTATATATTAGGATGATGATGTCCCCTTGAGGACCTCATAAGGTTCATCATGTAAACCCTGCAGGTGGACTTGGTCCGACATGATTATAAGGTTGAGTGGTACTACTCATGGAGTTAGATGTCGATTAATTAATTGTCAGTAAATTAATTAATCGACGGACATTCGAGATCTTAAACACGGGGAGATAAATGTAAAAATAATATATGGAGCCCATATTAACTTATGGGATTGGTGAGGTAGATCAATGATAATCCTCTAGTGAAATGGATTATCATTAATGGATCAGACTTTATGTGAGTTTGATCCATTGGGTGGCCAAGATCCAACTCCTCCTAATGGTCCCTATTGTAACCTATTAAAACCTCATGGAGCCTAGATCCAATGATGGAAAATAAAACTCTAGATCCGATGGTGGAGATTAAATCTCTAGATTCGACGGTTGAGATTAAATCTCTAGATCCGATGGTTGAGATTAAATCCCTAGAATCGACGGTGGAGATTAAAATGAGGCTTAAGCCTAACACTATAAATAAGGGCTTAAGGTGGGTGGCAAGGATAGAGCTTAGGGATTAGGGTTTGGGCGGCAAGGGGCTTGGAGGATTGGGCGGTCACAAATTTAGAATTTTTTTCCTTCTTCTTCCTTAGGTGGCCGGTGCCCATCCTCTCTTCTTCTCTCCTTGGTCGGCGTCCAAGCTTCATCTTCTCATCCTTTTCTCTTGGCGGACACACTCTATACTTTTCCAAGGGCCGGTGGCATCAAGGGTTGGGGTGATCCTTTTCCCTTGGTCGGCAACATCTCCTTGTTCTTCTCCTTGGCCGGCGGCAAGCACCAAGCTTGGAGCTTGGTGGTCGGTTAAAGGAAGGAGAAGAGTTTTGTTTTATCATCTTCCTTTGTTCGGAGTGAACAAGGAAAGGTAGATTGGTGATCTAGGAGGCTTCGACTTTTGGAAGATCGTCGCCCACACGACGTCCAAAAGGAGGGAGGACATACAATAGAAGATCAAGAGGTATAATGTTTGTTTATATTCTTTTGTATTATGTCAATAATTGTTTTTCAATTATATGCATGTTGTATGTTATTATATGTGGCTAATTTATTTGGACCCCGAATACAAACACAAAAACCGGCGATCCATACATCGTCTATTCCGCGGCTAATCGTAGAATAGAAGTCGGTTGCTTGAACAACAAGTTTGTTCAAGTCACTACTCTAATCGAATTATAAGATGATGAAACAGTAGCTTGGGTAATCCCTCATTTTCATGGATTAAATTTTTAATCCGGGGACGACGACGGGATCGCCAAGAACAAGCAACCGAGTTGAAGTGGGAAGCGAAGTTTCCTCCCTTCATTATGGATTGTCATAATTATCATAAAATTTATTTGGAAATAAAATTTGTTCTAAGAATCTGATTTCTATAAATCTAGATTCTTTAATTAAATTTGAAAACAATTTTCAAATATAATCACATATTTTTATTTAGGAAAAATTTCCTAAAAAAAAATCTAATTAATTAGGAACATTGTCTTAATTTGAAATCTCCTAACTAATTAAAAAAATATTTTCATAATTAGAAATTATTTAATTAGAATATTTCTATAATTTAAATTTTCTAAAATATTTTAGAATATTTCGAAATAAGGAAATTTATAATCAATTAGGAAACTTTCTAAATTTGAAATTTTCCTTACAAATTAAGAATGTCATGCCCCGAGAGTATGCTGAACCAAAAATCAAACGGACGACATCTCCCTTATACGTGACAATATATCCTGTTTATACAAGGCCCTTGGGCCCACAATCATAATATAATAAACATAATGACATCAAAACATAGCGGAAACATAATACCACATACCCACAATCACACATACCGACATACAAATCCAAAACCACATAGGTGTACACAGACCAACAAGTCCACAATACCAAAATAGTACATAAAACTTCAAATACAAACTGAAGTACACGAAAAGAACTAAAATCCACGTGAGGCTCAGAAAGTGAGATAGGATGGATCATCGGCGAAGCACCAAGACGTCATGAAGACTTATACTTGTTACCTGGGCGATAGAAAAACCTAGGATCCGTAGTGGTGAGTAAAACTCAGCAGGTAATAGGAAAAACATGTATATATCAAATATCATATGTAATTCAACAGATAAATCTATAGGTACATCAGGTAACACTAGCATGATAAACATATCTATGTATATACCTTCTAACCAAATGACCAACGTAAAATGCAGACATACCTGAAAGTCTACTACGCTACACCTATCCAACCTGAGCACATATCAACAATATATGTATATAACAGGAAGTCTGGTCTAAACCATACAATGTCATAAATATGGGTCAAAGAGCGCAATAGTCTAACCAACAAGAATACAGGTATCTGACACAACCATATAACAGATGCGGGTGGCATTTATGAAGATGATGTACAACCAAATGCAACAAGCATAGCACAATCAAATACAACATCACAATATAAATATATATATATATATATATATATATATATATATATATATATATATATATATATATATATCACAATCATCCATAAATATATATACATGCATATATGTATATATATGACAATATGCAAAAATGCCATAAGTCACGGCAATGCAGCATGCATGGTCATGCCGGCTCAGCCTAAAGTTACAACGACCCCAATGTGGCCTCGGTGGCTCGTCATCACAACTGTCCCAACTCAACACCAACCACTACTCTCGAGTGGCCGAGTGGGCAGTATGATCGAGAAGCATATAAGCGTAAAGAGTAAGCTACTCAATGGGGGTCCCTGCTGTTGGTCACTCCGACAGTCACTACCCATGAGTGGTCGAGTGCCACATACGCAGGACTACGACATTTAAATCCAACTACCACCATATATAGTGGTAGAGTGAGACACCACAATGCTCTGCTCTCACACCGGTTACTCTTTTTATGAGTAACCATAGAGGCAGGATGAATGACGACCCTCTCAACCATAAGGGAGGTCACGTCGCCAGCATGCATGCAAATGACATGAATGCTCTGTCACACAAATAAACATCCACCACAGACTCTCTATTCTACAGAGAGTCAAACTAATCAGATCAACACACTCTCTATCCTGCAGAGAGTCGTACTCAACTGATTATAACAAGCTGGGACCATTGGTCTGTAGCGACACACTAAGTATAATTCATCTGACAATTTATACAATACATGGTTAGTAGTAAACATGCAACCTAAGGGTATTAGAATTAACCCTACGTTCAAGACATTACCTACCCACGGATGAACTTTTTGCCCAATTTACAATTAGGTCGTCATCCGAACTTTACTATTTGCATCTAACTAAACAAATTCTAGGTTACTTAAATCACATCTGTAACACCTAATCATGATGAGGTGAGATATGATAACAGCAATAGAGCACAAAAGGCCAAAGATAAAGTATTAAGCACAAGAGTAAATAAGAGCGGAGTCAAGGTAACATGATCATATATCTAAATCTGCATGCATTAAAACTACCTGACCAGGGTAGGAAATTACCCACCTGATACGAAGACACCAATTGTCTTTACGTCCATGAATTTACCTTGAATCAAAGTCCTGAAACAAAGTATATGAATTATATATAATTCTATCACAATCCAATATCCCTAGTAACCAGTTCAAATCCGATTACGTAAGGAATACTTCTACAACTCTATTGTGATATACCCAATAGATCCAATAACTATAATTCAACTAACTGAAAGTCAGATACCAAATTTATAACATTCTAATCCTGACTTACCCATTATTGCTTCAATCCTCCACCATAAATCTGGAACCAAGTATATTGTCGAATAGGGATAACCCTATTCAAGTCTTATCCATCGTCTGCAATCCATCACCAATACATGGAATAAAACAGGATAATATTACATGTTATAGATCTAATATCACATACATATAATTACACAGATCAAAACTCACCTCATATCAAATATCTGAAACTGTAGAATCCAATCTAACCTAAACAACTGCAATTTAATATCCACACTTACATCCCATCCACCATTCTCACAATGCTTTAATCTAAATAAATATAACAATAATAGAAGTCTTACCACAAATTAATGGTGAAGCCAGTAAGAAATTCCTCAGGAGATTCATTGATCCACCCTAGAAAATTTAAATTTGAAATGATCAGATTCATTGACCGAACTCATTACTCCGATTGCCTTTTCCCACCTAGCATTTGCAACATCACAGGTAACATCAAATTCACGATCAACTTCTCTAATCTATACTAAAATCAACCATTACCCATCCTTAGAAAAGAATTTGGCCATCAACTCAGCAATTACTGCAGAAACCAATTCGGCCCCCTTCCTCTTGGACTCCAGATCTGTCATGCCCCGAGAGCATGTCGAGTCGAAAATCAAACGGACAACATCTCCCCTGTAGGTGGCAACATTTCGGGTTAATACAAGGCCCGTAGGCCCACAATAACAACAATATATATAACAATATCACCAAACCACAACAACATAACAAACTACTACAACAAATACACAGCGGAAACGGTACCACAACAATACAATCCCACACATGCATACCGGTATGACTAACACCACAACATCACAGAACCTCGACAAAATCTGAATATACAATATGTACATCAAGAAAACTCCAAAATACAATACACAATGGATGGAAAGCCCAAATACACACGGGAGCCTCGGAGGTGAGATGAGATGTCAGCCAGCGGTGCTCCAAGATGCCACGAAATCTTCTACCTGTTACCTGGGCGACAGAAAACCCAGGGTCCGTGGGGGGGTGGTGGTGAGTAAAACTCAGCAGGTAATAGAAAAACATGTATATATGCCATATCACATGTATTTTCAACAACATACTCTAGAAGTACAACAGGTATATCAACATAGTATATAAATACAAGCATCTACCGTCTAACCAAATAAACAACATAAAGATGCAGACATACCTGAAGTCTACCATGCTCCTCTGATCCAACCTGAACATATATCCAACATATATATATATAACAGGAAGAGTAGATCAACTCACAACATACTCTAGCTACAGGTTAAGGTATCTAATGGTATGTCCAACCCATACTAGTATCCGACACAATCGTATAACAAATGCAAGAAACATGCATAAATATGATGTACACATAAATGCAGCAAGCATAGTACAATCAAATGCAACATCACAATAATCATATATATATATATATATTAATCTCAACCATCCCTATATATATATATATACATGAATATATGTATATATATATGGTAATATGCAAAGCGCCATAAGATACGAAAATACAGCATGCATGGTCATGCCTGCTCACCCCTACTCGCTACCACGACCCCGTGTGGCCTAGGTGGCACGACATGACAATTGTCCCAACTCACACCAACCACTGCTATAGAGTGGCCGAGTGGGTAGTATGATCAAGTAGGATATGAGCGTAAAGAGCTCGCTACACAACGGGGGTCCCTGCTGCTGACCACTCCGACTAACACTACCAATTAGTTGTCGAGTACCACGCACCCAGGACAACTGCACGCAACTCCAACTACCACCGTCTATAGTGGTAGAGTGCGGCACAACAGATGCTCTGCCCTCACACCAGTTACTCCTCGGGGAGTGCTCTGGGAGGCAAGATGACTGACGACTCTCTCAACCCCAAGGGAGACTATTTCGTCAGAATGCATGCAAATGACATGTGTATGCTATCACACGTACAACCATCTACCACAGACTCTCTGTTCAGCAAAGAGTCATACCCATCTAATCAATACTCTCTATCCTGTAGAGAGTTGTACTCAACAGATCGATGGACTCTCTATCCTGTAGAGAGTCGTACTCAACTAATTATAACTCTCTATCCAATAGAGAGTCGTACTCAACTGATCGACACACTCTCTATCCTGTAGAGAGTCATACTCGACTGATCCTAACTCTCTCTCCAATAGAGAGTCATACTCGACTAATCATATCAAGCTGGGACTACCGGTCCGCAGCGACACTCTAATCACCCTTCACTTAACCATTACACAACTCATGGTTGGTAACAGTATGCAACATACGGGTATTGGAAATAAATCCTACATTTAGGGCATTACCTACCCATAGATGACCTTTTTCCAAATTATAAATTGGGTCATCCCCCGTACAAACATTTACACCCTACTAATCATCTAAGCCAATTTACATCACATCTATAACTCCTAAATCATGATAGGGTATATGTGATATCAACAATTGAGCATAAATAAATCCAACGATAAGTTCAAGCATATGATAATAAGAGCAGGGTCAAGGTAATATAAACACCTAACATGCTCATATCTATGACTAAATCTGAATGCAATACATCTACCCGGACCAGGTAGGAAATTACCCACCTTCTAAGAAGCTCAGAATAATATCTTCTCTATCGCGGTCCTGTCTCGTATCCTGTCCTGCACATATCAAACATTATGATTTAGTGCAAGCATACAACAAATTATCAAATCAAATCCTATATCGACTTCGTATCCCGATCAACTAGATTGATCTAGTTATCTAATTAACCTAATCAATCCTCCCCATTAATCCCCATCGACCATTAGGCCACATAACAACCTATTATGCATTCATAACCAACCATATCCGAACTTACCAACCTTATCTACACTTGCACATCTTCTGGATCTCAAGTGGAGAAATCACATCCAACTATTCATAGCCCCTTTTTTACCACCACGACAGAGCCATTCCCAGATCGACATTCATTCATGCTGAACATAGCAACAACCACAAAACACCTCTGTTCACATCCATTACATCTACCATTCCAAATCTGCAAGTTAAATCACTCACAACTAACCTACTCCACCTATAGCTGAATTTCAATGATTCCACAGCCGGTTCAACACACAAATCCACCATCAACAAAATAGAACAATCCATATTAGCTTAACATTAAAACTAATCACATACCACCAACTCCTTCAATTCATCATCCGCTCTATTACACACTGCCACCTACCCATTCAACCTAAGATCCAGCACCTACAATAACCAGAATTCCTACTGCAAATTCCATCCACAACCACTTCAACCGACTGGAATTCACCAAGCTCTCAACTCACTGTCCATCCAACGAATCAAACTTGAATTCACAACATAAAAGGGAGAACTGACCTTGCATACCAACACTTTGAAGCTTCACCGACAGTTAATCCTCACCGACATCATCTCCACAGAACTGAGAGCCACACCTTTACCTATCCCCTGTTTGCCGACACCAACACCTGCCCAACACAGATCGAGCTCATCGCAAGGAAGATGCACCATAGCCCTAAATCTAGTCCAATGTAAGGAATCGCCCCTTACATAGTTTCCAGTGGCGATCCTCATTCAGTAAAGTCAGCGTCAGAAGAATCGCCTAGCTCATTGGGAACCCCGACTCGGCGAAGTCATCGTCGTCCCTACGAGCACAACGCTTGACCGACCAAGCCCCCGGATCGAGCTTCGCCGTTGTTGCTCGTCTGTGCATCGCGAGAACCATCGCCTGCCGCCGTCCACTCGAGCAGAGGGGCCGATAACTCCAGCGACAAGAATCAAAGAGGTCGCACGGAGGAGAGAAATCGGCTGATCGTCAGCAGTCACTGAATCGCCGGAGGAAATGGAGCAGGAGAAAGGGGTCAGAAGGCACAACTAAAGGCGACGATAGAGGCTGCTCGGTGACCTCACTTCCGGCCGAACCTTCTGCAGAGAAGATGAGGAGGCATCGGCAAGGTTGCAACTCTGGTGGCAGATCGAGCTTGGCTCAGCGACGACGGCGAAGAGAAGGAGAAAGGGGAGCGGCGAAGAGAAACAGAGGCAGCAGATCGAAATTAATGTGAAGAAGGCGAGCAATCGCGAAACGGTGAAGAAAAGGAAACTGCAGTTCGCGAAGAGGAAATGGGTTATGCGGATCGGGTTTGAGATTTAACCCGATTCCTATTAACCCATTAATCTTAGGGTTATATTAATAAACCCAATTAACTTCTAGACTAGGATTTAAGCTCATTTTAAATCCTGAAAAATTTCTAAAAACTCCTGAAAAATTCCACAAGCTAATTTCTTAATTAGCAAGATTTTTTTTTCTCCAGTATTTTACAAGATCGCTTCATGAAATTACAACAATCTGATCGCCAGTGCTGTGGAGAAGCACGAATGGAAGATGGAGTAAGAAAGATCAGCTGCTGAGGAAACAAAGAAAATGTGATGCACGACCCCGACAGAGCACAAGGAAGAGAAATAGGGATCGACCCTCCGATCCCTCAGTGGAATCGCCGACAGAGTCATCTTCCGACACCCACGTTGTTCTTTGCACACCACCACCGACAGATCGCAAGGTCCATCTCCTCAATATCCTCAACGTCGGACACTTGCAGAAACGGTCGGCGAATGGTCATGATCGACCCCTGACAAGGTGAGGTCGTAGGAACAAGTAGTCAACGTCGACCACGGGGGCAGAGGCGACATCTAGGATACGCAGTGTCGTGCACTCGTGAGAAGAGGAAGTGTGGCGGTAGTGGCGTGGCGATTTGTATCGGAGAAAGGAAGAAGACGCGGTCTGCTGGCTTGAGCTCGTAGTAAATCCACGATGGAAAGAACAAAGAGCGACGGAGAGTGAGATCTGGCTCTGGGAAAGATGATGGTAGATGGATTTCGCGGCGATGGAAATAGGGGAGGGGAAGAATCGCGATCGCAATCTGAGAAGGAAACCGCTGCTGAGAATAAATCGGGATCGGGATTGGGAATATGAAGAGAAGAGTAGTCGGGAACAATCGGGATAACTGTTTAGCATTTATCACATAGGTTAATTAAACCTATTAATTCCTCTAGCAGATAGTCTAAACAAACTTTACAAAAGCCTATCCACTTTATCCTCATGAAATGTCCATAAATTTTCTATTTAAATTCAAAAAAATTTCTAAAAATTCCTAAAAAATTATATAGGATAATTTATTAATTAACAAGGGTATTTACTATCATTTTATTTTTCGGTATCTTACATTCTCCCCTACTAATAAAAATTTGGTCCCTAAATTTCATACTTAAAAATGTAAGAACCAATACCAGAAATTTCTGAAATGACAACATACCTCTGGTAAACAGATGAGGGTATCGAGCTCGAATTGTATCTTCCAGCTCCCATGTAGGCTCCTCATCCATATGATGTTTCCATCCAACCTTTATGAGTCAGATGGTTTTGCTCCGCAATTGTCGCTCCTTGCGACCAAGAATTCGCACTGGAATCTCCTCTTAGGTCGCATTCGGCTGAAGTGGAATCGGTATCTCTTTCAAAACATGCTCAGAATGTGACACGTATTTCCTCAGCATAGAAACATGAAATACATTGTGAACACCCACAAGTGCACGAGGTAAAGCCAACCGGTAAGCTACACCCCCAATCCGCTCCAATATCTCAAATGGACCAATGTAGCGTGGAGCTAATTTTCCTTTCAACCCAAATCTTTTAACTCTTTTGGTGGGTGAAACTCATAAGAATACATGATCCCTGATTGAGAATTCCAAAGGCCTCTGCCTCCGGTATGCGTAACTCTTCTGTCGATCATGTGCCTCTAATAACCATCATCTGATAATGCTCACCCACTCTGCATCATGTTACATACTCTGTGGCCCCAATAGCTATTGTTCCCCGACTTCCTCCCACAACCCAGGAGATCTGCAGGGTCAACCGTATAAGGCCTCGAATAGAGCCATCAAAATAAGAGAGTGGTAGCTGTTGTTATAGACTTCTTCCACTAAATGAACGTGGTCTTCCCAACTGCCTCTGAAATCCATGACATAGGATCTGAATAGATCCTCCAACATCTGAATAATACGCTCAGACTATCCTTCCTCCCACGGATGAAATGCAGTACTGAATCGAAGCTTTGCGCCCATAGCTTGCTGCAGACTCTGCCAAAATCACGAGGTAAATCACAGATCTCTATCAGATATGGTACTCAAAAGTACCCCATACAATCTGATAATCTCTCAGTAGTACAACTCTGCCAGGCAATCCAACAAGTCCATTCCATGCATAGGCAAAAAGTGAGCTAATTTGGTTAGTCGATCCATGATCACCCAAATTGTATCATGTCCTTTACGGGTTCTAGGGAATCCCGTAACGAAATCCATCGTGATTTTCTCCCCCTTTTATTTCGGAATCAGAATTTTCTAGAGCAATCCAATGAGTTTCTGATGTTCAGCCTTCACCTGCTGGCATACTAAACATTGAGCAGCAAAATTTGCTATACCTCTCTTCATACCATTCCACCAGTATAAACATTTCAAATTTCGGTACATCTGAGTACCACTAGGATGTATAGCACTTCTTGAATGATGTGCTTCCTGTAGCAACTCTTCCTTAACTGGATGCATGTCCGGAACATATAACCATCCAAAATCCACTCCACTACACACTCTATAAGTGTATGGGAGACTATAGCGACCAATCTCCCTTGTTGCAACTATTCATGGTCTAGCAACTCTCAGTAGCTACCCAGTAGCTAGTCAAAACCTCACAAGCATTTCTGCTCCATACATCTACAAATCAAGATACCCAATAACTACTAAAGTCAGGTCATGTATATGACATCTTATCTCGTAGTTCCTCAATTGGCGTAAGCATGAGCTACGTCTCATTCAACAGCATCAAAATCGCTCCATTCACTGAAGCGATGCACCTGCATACAATACCCTTCCATCCACATCAGAAGGATTAACTAACACTGATGCAAATGCCAATCACCATCTAGGTCTAGAAATCTAATTTTCAAAGCTTCCGACCGAGTGAATTCCATTACCCTTTTTGGTCAAACAAAATCTGTGGTATAGTAATGCTAGAAGCATCCTATCCACATTCACAGGAATAACCAAATCAATATAAGGAAACAACAACTACAGTGGCCGAGTGCGCAACTCCAACTACCACAATCAACAGTAGTCACGTTACACAACACCAACAACCACAATTTGATCCAATCGTGTCCCGAATACACGATTTCCCAAATCCGTGGATGACTAAATCATTTAATAGTCTAACAACATAATCAAAACTCATAAAATTCATACCAAGTATGAAATTGACGTCTTTACACACCTGCATCTTCTTTACTCTACACTGATGATATATCAATAATCACAACAACAATGATAATTGTATGACATCATATCACTACAATATCGACACTCCAATCGTAAATCAACCCTAGAGTATACACAATTATCCTTAGCTGATCTAAACAGATCATTTATCCTCAACGAAGGATATTAATTTTCAACACTACCGTATTTCATCATCGATAATCGATGCCTAATCTCAAAGGTCCATCTCTCTTTCAACAAAGAGTTCTGGATCTTCTCAAGGAGAAATACTGGGACAAATACATATCCCATCCAACACCTCATATAAACACAACTTACGGTCTTTCAATTCCCATTGTGTTTAGCAATCTTAATATCAATAAGATTATCTCCTGGTAAAATCGTCATTCCAACAAATACCTCCTGTTGATCATCAACCTTGCCAACTTTGCAAAACCAATCACTGAGGGTATTAAACAACCTATTTAGTCTCATAACCAATGAATGACATTGCATTGAGTACATCACGAGCTTCAACTACTTTGTGTGTTTTACACTAGCCCTTAGTAAATACACCATAAGTACAGACATTTGACTGTAAAATATTATTACCTCAATCGATAAAATAATCATCCGAAATTTTCTCCCGATATCAGGTCTTTAGTATCAAAACTATCCCCAAAATCATTCCGATCTAATTCTCCACTTGCCTATGCAATGGTAAGTCTGAGAGTTCATTCGAAACTACAACTGATTACCCTCGGATTATACACACATCTGAGAGACATTTTATACCATCATTTCAACATCACAACATCCACGTTAATATCAAGATATCCACATCATATCAACCAAGTCAACTATATAACAACTGAGTCAACTCTCCCACCATAAGGTAACATTTCCAAAATCAACCTCTAAACATCCAAAATCAATATCATAACCCCCTCCTGGTAATTATCACAATAATCATCTCAACATCTCACCTGTCAGGGAAAACACAACTAATCTACATGAGTATGTCCACAGTAAAAATATATTTATCAAAGTCCAAAGGCAACTCTTGTTTTTTAATTTGTTGGTCAACATCTCTTCTGATGGTAAAGACACTACTGATCCATATAATCTGAATATAGAAATCTTTCTCATCTTATCTAAGAATGTTTTAGACAAATATATCTATACACTACCTGTATCAATCGGAGTATCAACATATATAGAATAAACTAAAATCGCACCTCGGATGACTGATCCTTCGAATAATCTGACATTGCGTGTCTTCGTGACCCGCACTGCACACATATAATCCCTTCGGAGTCTTTGTTCTAATTTCAATGATAACATCAGATGGTTCAGACGATCTGCGGTGGGTCTTCTATGATCAGAAAAACTCTCCACTAGTAGCTCATGGCCTATGACTCTGATCTTGCTCCTTTTGTCCAACATTCGGAGGCTTCTTATTCCAACATCTGACTTGTAATGTTTGCTTATCGATCTTCATCTTTTAAACACTTGTACAGAGTCATTTCTAAACTCTTGACTCAACCCAATGTCTTCTGGCAGGATCTGATAGAAGATCCAGTCATCTCAATCCAAAAGTAAGCCAATAACTGTGGGTGGCTTGAAACATCATTTCACATTCTTGAGCTATTAGGTGAGTGTAAACGCTGCAAGTCTAACGACTCTGCATGGTATTCTCGTTACTGACGATCATTCTACTTGAAGCTCAAGAATTTCCAACGATGTGTCACAAAAAGTGACGCGGGGAAATACTCTCTCTTAACATCACTAACCATGATAAGTGATATATTATTCCCCAAAGATTATTTTCTGCATCTTCCACCAAGTACCGACTTAATCTCGATAATGGTATGCAACTAACTCTACTTCCTTTGTATAACCCAAATTAAGTACTCAAAAGTACCCTCAAAGTTATACAACCCAATACGAACAACTCAGGGATCAAAATCCCTATGAAACACCTTATACTAACCCTCTGCTTGCTGTAGCAGTTATAGTATACACACTTAGTCCATTACCCTATGGGTAATGATCTGACTAGCACTGTTAATGAAAATCCCTAAGACTGTCATCTTTGATTTCCACAAGAAATGTGAGGACTTGACCCCTATTTTCTGACTCGGTATCAGTCAGCTCTCAAAGGTAAATCACCTTTTCGACATAGGTTCAAGACTCACAGATTCAATAGGTCGTTCCCGTGGTCAATTCAAACCATGATTACGATGAATAACCAATATACTACAGGTTATTCCCTATTATACTAAATGCATTGCCAACACAATCGGAAGTATAAACCCTAAAGGCCACTCCGGTTGGTTGCCTCGGTGGACAACCCCTACTACAAGTCTGTATAGGTATCATAACTCTAACTGTATACACTTGTTAATCAAGTCCAGATAAGTATCCAACTAGAAAAAAAGTTACAGGAATACTTACTTCGTGCTGCTCGGAGCTCATGCCGCTGTCAATCCCATCTCACAAAAACCAAAACCGAAAAATAAATAAACTCCCGAGAATCCAAGACTCGACACAAAAACAACATTGTATGGCATCACAGAACCTATGGCTCTGATACCAATAAAGTTGTCATGCCCCGAGAGTATGCCGAACCAAAAATCAAACGGACGACATCTCCCCTGCACGTGGCAACATATCCTGTTTATACAAGTCCCTTGGGCCCATAATCACAATATAATAAACATAACGACATCAAAACACAGCGGAAACATAATACCACATACCCACAACCGCACATACCGACATAAAAATCTAAAACCACACAAGTGTACACCGACCAACAAGTCCACAATACCAAAATAGTACATAAAACTCCAAATACAAACTGAAGTACACGAAAAGAACTAAAATCCATGGGAGGCTCAGAAAGTGAGATGGGATGGATGGCCGGCGAAGCACCAAGCTGTCATGAAGACTTCTACTTGTTACCTGGGCGACAGAAAAACCCAGGGTCCGTGGTGGTGAGTAAAACTCAGCAGGTAATAGAAAAAATATGTATATATCAAATATCATATGTAATTCAACAGATAAATCTACAGGTACATCAGGTAATGCTAGCATGATAAACATATCCATGTATATACCTTCTAACCAAATGACCAACGTAAAATGCAGACATACCTGAAAGTCTACTATGCTATATCTATCCAACCTGAGCACATATCCACAATATATGTATATAACAGAAAGTTTGGTCTAACCCATACAACGTCATAAATACGGGTCAAAGAACGCAATAGTCTAACCAATAAGTATATAGGTATCCGACACAACCATATAACATATGCGGGTAGCATGTATGAAGATGATGTACAACCAAATGCAACAAGCATAGTACAATCAAATGCAACATCACAATAAGCGCGCGCGCACACACACACACACACACACACACACACACACACACACAGACATATATATATATATACACAAGCATATATATATGGCAATATGCAAAAATGCCATAAGTCACGGCAATGCAGCATTCATGGTCATGTCGGCTCACCCTAAAGCTACCACGATCCCAATGTGGCCTTGACCTCGGTGGCTCATCATGAAAACTGTCCCAACTCAACACCAACCACTGGTCTCGAGTGGCCGAGTGGGCAGTATGATTGAGTAGCATATAAGCGTAAAGAGCAAGCTACTTGACGGGGGTCCCTACTGTTGGCCACTCTGACAGTCACTACCCATGAGTGGTCGAGTGCCATACACGTAGGACTACGACACACAAATCCAACTACCACCGTCTATAGTGGTAGAGTGCAACACCACAATGCTCTGCCCTTACACTGGTTACTCCTTCTATGAGTAATCGTGGAGGTAGGATGACTGATGACCCTCTCAACCATAAGGGAGACCATGTCGCCAGCATTCATGCAAATGACATGAATGCTCTGCCACACAAATAGACATCCACCACAGACTCTCTATTCTATAGAGAGTCAAACCAATCAGATCAACGCACTCTCTATCTTGCAGAGAGTCGTACTCAATTGATTATAACAAGCTAGGACCACTAGTCTGTAGCGACACACTACGTACAATTCACCTGATCATTTACACAATACATGGTCGGTAGTAAACATGCAACCTAAGGGTATAAGAAATAACCCTACATTAAAGACATTACCTACCCACGGATTACCTTTTTGCCCAATTTACAATTAGGTCATCATCCGAACTTTACTATTTGCACCTAACTAAACAAATTCTAGGTTACTTACATCACATCTGTAACACCTAATCATGATGAAGTGAGATATGATAACAGAAATAGAGCATAACAGGCCAAAGATAAAGTATCAAGCACAAGAGTAAATAAGAGCGGAGTCAAGGTAACATGATAATATAAGATGATCATATATCTAAATCTGCATGCATTAAAACTACCTGACCAGGGTAGGAAATTACCCACCTGATACGAAGACACCAATTGTCTTTACGTCCATGAATTTACCTTGAATCAAAGTCTTGAAACATAGTATATGAATTATAGAGAATTCTATCACAATCCAATATCCCTAGTAACCAGTTCAAATCCGATTACGTAAGGAATACTTCTACAACTCTATCGTGATATACCCAATAGATCCAATAACTATAATTCAACTAACTGGAAGTCAGATACAAAATTTATAACATTCTAATCCTGACTTACCCATTCTTGCTTCAATCCTCCACCACGAATCTGGAACCAAGTATATTGTCGAATATGTATAACCCTACTCGAGTCTTATCCATCGTCTACAATCCATCACCAATACATTGAATAAAACAGGATAATATTACCTGTTCTAAATCTAATATCACATACATAAAATTACACAGATCAAAACTCACCTTGTATCAAATATCTGAAACGGTAGAATCCAATCTAACCTAAACACCTGCAATTTAATATCCACGCTTAGATCCCATCAACCAATCTCACAATGCTTTAATCTAAATAAATATAACAATAATGGAGGTCTTACCACAAATTAATGGTGAAGGCAGTAAGAAATTCCTCAGGAGATTTATTGATCCACCTTAGGAAATTTAAATTTGAAATGATCAGATTCATTGACCGAACCCATTACTCCGATTGCCTTTTCCTACCTAGCATTTGCAACATCACAGGTAACATCAAATTCACGATCAACATCTCTAATCTATACTAAAATCAACCATTACCCATCCATGGAAAAGAATTTAGCCATCAGCTCAGCAATTACTGCAGAAACCAGTTCGGCCCCCCTTACTCTTGGACTCTTGATCGCATCATGAAATTACAGCAATCTGATCACCAGTGCTGTGGATAAGCATGAATGGAAGATGGAGGAAGAAAGATCGCCTACTGAGGAAACAAAGAAAACACGGTGCACGACCCCAACAGAGCACAAGGAAGAGAAATAGGGATCGACCCTTCGATCCCTCGGTGGAATCGCCAACAAAGTCAACTGCTGACACTCGCGTTGCTGTTTGCACACTACCACCAACAGATCGCGAGGTCCATCTCCTCCCTATCCTCGACGCCGAAAACTTGTAGAAACGGTCGTCGAATGGTCGTGATTGGTCCCCGGCAGGGTGAGGTCATCGGAGCAAGTAGTCGACGTCGACCGCAGGGGCAGTGGCGGCAGCTAGGTAGGCGCAGTGGCATGCGCTTATGAGAAGAGGAAGTTCGGCAGTAGCAGCATGGCGATTTGGATCGAAGAAAGGAAGAAGACGCGGTCGGCTGGGTTGAGCTCGTAGTAAATCCACGATGGCAAGAACGAAGAGCGGCGGAGAGTGAGATCCGACTCGGTGAAAGACGATGGTAGATGGATTTCACGGCGATGAGGAAGCGGCCACAGCGGCGATGGAAATAGGGGAGGGGAAGAATCGCGATTGCGATTTGAGAAGGAAACCGCCGCTGAGAATAAATCGGGATCGGGATCGAAAATATTAAGAGAAGAGTTGTCGGGAACGATCAGGATAACCGTTTAGCATTTATCACATAGGTTAATTAAACTTATTAATTCCTCTAGCAGATAGTCTAAACAGACTTTACAAAAGCCTATCCGCTTTATCCCTATAAAATGTCCATAAATTTCCGTTTAAATTCAGAATTTTTTTTTAAAAATTCCTAAAAAATTATATAGGATAATTTCTTAATTAACAAGGGTATTTACTATCATTTTATTTTTCGGTATCTTATAAGGAAACTTTCCAAAAATGAATTTATGACCAACTACGACTCGAAAATTACTTTTAAGATCATGTCGAAGTATGATCAGGCTCTGATATCACTGTTGGGTTGGCCCGATTGAGTGCATGCGACGATACATTTCACACAACTCGCAGCGGAAGAAAAAGATAATAATAAACTACTTTATTATAACACACACACCACATACATATAGGATACAATAAGCCAGACATAACCATAAAATAAATTTTTTGATAAGAACAAAAAACATTGGGATCAAAAACTATTTGTATCATAAACTACCATAAACTACGTAGAGTAGAAATGACATCAACAAAAAAATAGCACTAATGAGTGTCGCTTCTATTTGTATCCACGTTGAGTTATCATCGGGACGACTTCATAAAGTCACGAACTATCTTCGCTCCGATACTGGGCGAAGGTAGGTGATGATGTGATCCGAGAGAGGGATCAAGGGTTTGATTCATTACCAATGACCTCCTTTTGGGTTAGAGAAGCAAGTTTAAAACCTGCATCCATTAACTCGCAGCCCATATCAATAGCCTTAAGTTTGGTTGATAACCAAACCAATTGGTTCAATAACCAAACCACTTTTAATTCAAACCAAACCAATTTAGTTTAGAATTAAATCAAAACTGGTTTAACCCACCTTCATAAGACGTGGCCCATCGACATTTCCATTCCAACGATATTCTTTCCATACTTTCCCTTCGTCTGGTTCAACTAGACTCAGTCTCTCTTAATCTGAGAATTCAATTCTCAAATCCATTTAAGTCCTTCGAAAAAACTCATAGTGCTTGTGACTCAAGAGGTTCCTGATTTATGTTGGTTGTCCATAATTAACCATTAATTATGGACCAATTATGAGTGACACCTAGTAGTACATCATGATCCTCATTTAATTGAAAAATCAATGGTTTGATCTCAAAACCACTTCTTAACCCTTTAGCAGCTACAGTGAATTGTGCCTCTTTCCTTTCACTCATCTTATACCAATTTGGTTGAGGACATGATCTATTTGTCAGGTCCCACTAGGCTGACTACATCACACCTAGCACAAATAATACTTCCTTATCTTGTGGATTCAAATTACTCAGACATGTGTCCAAAAGTAACATACTCTTGACATGTAATGCTTTGGCTAAATACTACAAGTAACTATCCTGACAATTGGTCATAGGGTATACTTCTCCTTTGTGAGGAGTGGTGAATCCTATGTTGGCTATCCAAACACCTTCGGACACTTTAACTTATACCCAATCATCCCATAACCATATCTCCATGGAGATGTATCGACAAAGTGTTGGAGTATTAGGAATACATTCAAAGTCCCACATTGGTAAGACATGGAAAAGATCATGTGCTTATTAGATGAAAAGATATCTTCATTGGTATGAGGCCTTTTGGGTAAAGCTCAAAAATAAAACAATCAGGGCTTAGGCCCAAAGTGTGCAATATCATACCATTGTGGAGATATATGAATCTTATAGGCACTAACAATTGGTTTCAGAGCCTTAGTTCATATCAATCCATGAACAAGTTGGGTCGGGAGAACCGAATAATTGGTAGGAATTCAAGTTGGGCCAAAAGAGTTGGACAATTGGCAGGAAGTCCAACTGGGTCAGGAGGACCAGGCAGTTGGTAGGAAGTCCTTGTGGGTTGAGGATTGGACATCAAACAGAGGATGTCCTTCGAGGATGGATAGGCTTGAGGGGGGGGGGGGTCAATGTGGTCCTTCGTTTGAGGGGGTGATTGTTGGAGTACTGGGTGTTAGTGCCTATAAGATTCACATATCTCCAAAATGGCATGATATTGTCCACTTTGGGCCTAAGCCCTCATGGTTTTTATTTTTAGACTTTACTCAAAAGGCCTCTTACCAATGGAGATATCCTTTTATCTTATAAGCACATGATCTTTTCCATGTCTTACCAATGTGGGACTTTGATTGTATTCCCAATACTCCAACAATCCCCCCCTCAAACGAAGGACCACATTGACCCCCCCTCAAGCCTATCCGTCCTCGAAGGACATCCTCTGCTTGATGTCCGATCCTCAACCCACAAGGGCATCCACCAGCTATCCGGTCTGCTTGACTCAGCTGGACTTTTTGCCGATTGTCTGGTCTTTTGACCCAACCGGTCTTCATGTCAAATGTCTGGTCCACGCGACCCATCTGGACTTCATGCATGGTGTTCGGTCCTTCTGATTTGTCAAGATTCATGCCTATTATCCGGTCAACTCGACCTACTAGGACTTCCTGTTAAGCCTGCACACTTAACACTTATATTAGATCACACGTGAATCCTAACTCTTAACTATGGTTCATACATCAAAACTAAGGAGTGATGTTTACTGCATCAACACTGGGAATACAATCAAAGTCCTACATTGGTAAGATATGGAAAAGATCATGTGCTTATAAGATGAAAAGATATATCCATTGGTATGAGGCTTTTTGGGTAAAGCCCAAAAATAAAACCATGAGGGCTTAGGACCAAAGTGCACAATATCATACCATTATGGAGATTTGTGAATCTTATAGGCACTAACACAAAGATGTCAAAGTATAAGCATCCATGACCAGGTGACTTGAATACCTCAAGTCGAAGGAAACTTGTGTTGGCAATTCTAGGATATAAGCATAGCAGAAGAGCGATAAAAATAATTTTTATTCCATCCCAGACATCCTCGGGGGCTAGGATCTTGTGTTTTGACATAGACAATATCAAAAAGATTTCTTAAAACGGTTAAAATTATATCTTCGAGATTCTTTTCGAATATGTAGAAATCATGGGCAAGACCATAGGCCTTGTCCCTACCAGTATCCATGTTGGAATTCCTTGAGACAACTTCCAAAGTCCACGAGGCGTCACCTCTATTCGGTGCTAGCCAAGTCACGGTGCGATGAGGGAGAAGATGACAACATAATGGTGTTCCGGCAGAAAACAAGCAAACCAAGATTGATCTCTAAATTTTTCATCAAAAGATCTATTTATAGATATTTTATTAGGGCACCATAGGAGATTTAAACATGATCAATCTGGACTAAAATATCATATAATTAAGGAAAAATTTTTGGGGAAAACCTAACCACATGAAATCACAATCTATACCGCACAGTGTCACGGTCGTGCTCGTCGGCACAACATGACTAAGATGGCTTGAATACCTCAAGTCTAAGGAAGTTTGCACTTAAGCTACAATGAAATCTTCATCAATATAAATAACCATATGAACTTTCATAGCAATCACTCCAATGAACTAGTTCCTCTAACTAACATCCACATGTTCACTCTCAACATAATAATGCTTCCATTCAGTGAGTACTGAATGCTTGGATAAACCAAGGAGCATAACCACTTTCATTGAACTACCCTCTTCCAAAAAAATCTAATTCCCTTAGGTCCATTAATGGAATTTGTCAAAATATATTGATTGACATAAGGAACTCCGATCAGACACATTCCAAGTGCTACAAGTTTCTGAAATGCCACAGAGTCTATATATGCATAAAAATAGTAGTTCAAAGTCATTAGCAGTAGTAATCAAAAGGTTTTCAAAGTTTATAACTTTAAGACAATTAGCACATATACATAAATTATCTTAGAGATGTGAGAACTAGGCATGAACACTAAAAATACCTTCAGTTCAGTATCTTCTTCCATTACATGTTAACTTTTCAAAAATTCAAATCTTCTAGGTTCATCGATAGGTTTCGATCAAAGCCTATCGATGGACCTAGAGAATTTCGATTGGACCCATTTCAAATCTTGTGAATTTATGTAGTGCTTCGGAGTCTAAATATGCTCTTCTTTACTATTTTTAAAAAACCAACACCATAACTTAATAGACCAACACTGTCATGTTGCTAGTTTCTAAAAATCAGCACCACAATAGTACTGGTGTGTCATGATGTGATGTTGGTTTTCTAAAAACAATAAAGAAGGAAATATTTGGACTCAAGAGCATTGTATAAATCCATGGAAGTCAGAATGGATCCAACCCGAGTTCTCTAGGTCCATCAATAGATTTTGATTGAAACCCATTGATGGACCTAGGAAATTTAAATATTTGAAAAGTTAGAATATAATGGAAGAGGGTAGTGTAATGAAGGTATTTATGGTATAAAAACCTAGTTTTTATTAGGTTGGCCCGATCGGGTGCGTGTGATGATACGTTTCATAAAACACACATCGGAAGAAAATAATAATAATAAACTACTTTATTACAAGACATACACTACACACATGCAGGATAAAACATGCCAAACATAATCGAAAAATAAAATTTTTGATAAGAAATTATACATGATGAATCACGTGGAGTGGAAATGGCATCAACCAAAAATGACACTAATGAGAATTGCCTCTATTTGTATCCATACCGAGTTATCATCAAGACGACTTCACAAAGTCATGAGCTATATCTCCGCTTTGGTACTAGATAAAGGTAGGTGACGACATGATCCTAGAGAGGGATGAATGGCTCGATTCATGTATGATTGCCTATGCAACTTAATGACACAAATTGAACAACAAGATGGCTTCACAAGGTTGTTGTCCAATAGAAAAACACCATTGTCTAGTGCCTTTAGTAGGGAGCAATGGGTGCTGCTGGAGAGGAACTAATCGGAGGAGGTATTGCCATAGATGGGGAGGTTGGTGGAGGCAGTCGGCGGTGAGAGGGGGGCGACATCTTGGTTTGGGTGGCACAAAGCTGGGGTGGCAAGGAGAAGAGGAGAGGAGAGGGAGGCAAAAACTCTTATCGCCCTAGGATTCTCATCCAATACATAGATCTCCTTTCGGGTTAGAGGAGCAAGTTCAAAACCCACATCCATTAACCCACAACCCATATGAATAGCCTTAAGTTCAGCTCATAACAAACTGGTTAGTTCAATAACCAAACTGCTTTTAATTCAAACTAAACAAATTTGGTTTAGAATTAAACACAAAATGGGTTCAACTCATCTTCATAAGGCATGGCCCATCCGCATTTCCATTCCAACAATATTCTTACCATACTTACCCTTCGTTTGGACCCACCAGACTCAGGCTCTATTAATGTGAAAATCCAACTCTCAAACCCTTTTTAAGTCCTTCGAAAAAACTCATAGTGTGTGTGAACCAATTGGTTCCCAGTTTACATTGGTCGTGCATAATTAACAATTAATTATGAAATGATCATGAGTGTCACTTAGTAGTACATAATGATCCCCAATTAATTGTAAAATCAACAGTTGATCTCATAACCACTTCAGAACCCTTCTGTAGCTACAGCGAATCATGCTTCTTATCTTTCACTCGTTTTATACCCATTTGGTTCAGGGCATGTTCCATGTGTCAGTCCCCACTAGGCTGACTATGTCACACTTAGCTCAAATAATACTTTCTTGTCTTGTGAATTCAAATTACTCACACATGTGTCCAAGAGTATCATACTCTTGACATGTGATGCTTTGACCAAAGACATCGAGTAACAATCTTCCAAGTTGCCATAAGGTATACTTCTCTTTTGTGAGGAGTGGTGAATCCTATGTTGGCTATCGAAACACCTTCGACAACTTCAACTTATACCCAATCATCTCGTACTCATATATCCATGTTAATGTATCAACTAAGATATCAAAGTATAAGCATCCATGACTAAAGTGACGTGAATGCCTCACGTCCAAGGAAACTTGCACTTAAGCAGCAATGAGATCTTCATTGACATATGTGCATAGAACTATATGAAATCTCATGGCAAGTCACTCCAATGAACTAGTTACTCTTAACTAGCATCCACGGTTAACTCTTTGCATTCCAATGTCTTCAGTCAGTGAGGATCAGTTGCTTGGAGAACCCAAGAAGTATAACACATGCTAGTCTCTCAGAATCAATGATGTTTGAGCTAATTGATTCATTGACTAGGGAATATTTTAATACAATAATAATTAGACATGTAGAAATGCTCACTAGTTGTGATCCAATCACAAGTTCTCTCATGTTATGAATCATATTGTGGACATTCAGTAAATGAGTTTAAGATTCAATCAATATATAATGAATGTACATTCAAATAGTGAATCTACTATTTATCCAATAAATACTACAACCACAAGGCGATTGCTTTAGGACACCTCTTAAATATAACACATTCCCACTTGGCTTAATTCAATTCAACACAGTATCCTATACCATAGGCTTCGATGTGATTCTCAAACTTACTTTGAGGTAGAGCCTTTGTCAAAGGATCCACTAGGTTCCTTTCAGTGGGATTTTCTCAATTTCTATTTCCTTTCTACTAATAATCTCTCTAATCAAATAATAATGTCAAAGCACATGCTTGGATAGTTGGTAATGCTTCAACAATGCTCAAAACCAGTCCAAGTTCAACAATGAACTTCTTGATCCAAACTGCTTCTTTTACTGTATCAGAAGCTGCAATGTATTCTTCCTCAATGGTAGAATCAACGATGGTATCTTGTTTGAAACTTTTCCAACTCACCGCACCCCCATTCAAAGTGAATATGTATCTAAATAGAGATTTAGAATCATCCTATCTTTGTAGAAGTTAGCATCGATCAGTATACCCACATATCACTATATCACCTTCTCCATATACCAAGAATATATCCTTAATTCTTCTTAAGTACTTAAGGATTGCCTTGGAAGCCACCAAATGATCCATAGTTGGATCTGACTAGTATCTGCTCATGACACTTAAAACATAGGAGACATAAGGCTTCGTACATAAATCCTATTGTTGACGCATAGGGAATCTTACTCATGTAAATCTTTTTGTCTTTTGTGTGTGGGCACATAGATTTTGAAAGGTGAATTTCATGCCGCATGTGTATAAAACCTTTCTTGGATTTAGACATGTTAAACCATTTTAGCACTCTATCTATATATGTAGACTGTGAAAGACCAAACAACCTTTTTCAATATATCTCTATTGATACTTATCCCGAGGATATAGGTTGTCTCTCCCATGTCTTTCATGGAGAATATTTTGTACAACTAAACTTTAATAGACTATAGAATAGGCACATTGTTTCCTGTAAGCCTTATGTCATCGACATAACACTAGTAATACGACCGCACTCCAACTCACCTTATTTTACACACAAGGTTCATCTAGATTTTGTGAGAAATCAAACTCTTTGTTTGTCTCATCAAATGGATATTCCAACTCCTAGATACTTACTTCAGTCCATAAATGGACCGTTAAAGCTTACATACATTATTTGTATCAATAGGTGTGAACCCTTCATGTTGTATCATATATACATCCTTAGATAGGTTTCCATAAAGGGAAGATGTTTTCACATCCATTTGGCATATCTCATAATCATATGAACTACTATGGCCTAGAGTATCCGTATGAATTTAAGTATAGCTACTGGTGAAAAAGTTTCATCATAGTCAATGTCTTGATTTTGTCGATGGCCTTTTGCCACCAACCTTACTTTGTAGGCAATCAAAATAACATCCATGCCAGTTTTCTTCTTGAAACCCCACTTGCACTCATTAGGTGTAATATCTTTAGGTGGATCCACCAAGTTTCAAATTTGGTTTTCATACATTGAATCCATTCTAGATTTCATGGCTTCTAACCATGAATCCCTTTCTAAGCAATTCAAAATTATTCATAACTAGTAGGCTCCTCATCCTTAATGAGTAATATGTATTTCGATTCACTTATGAGAAATCCATATCTCTCAAGAATTTGACGTGTCATGCGAGATCTATGAAGAGGCGTTGTATTTATAGGTCTAGCCATTACCTCATCTCTATGAGTAATTGGCTGTGCTTCCTGATCAGGCATCTCTTCAGTGTTTATTATAGTATTTTGAACTCCCCTAAGTTCTACCTTACTCCCACTATTTTCTTGTAAGAGAAACTCTTTCTCTAAGAAAACAACATGCCTTGAAACAAACACCTTATGTTCTAAGAGATAATAGAATTGGTAACCCCTTGTTTCCTTAGTGTAACTAATTAATAAATGCTTATTAGACTTAGCTTCCAGCTTTTCTGATTTTGTCCTTTTTAGATAAGTAGGCCAAACCCATGTTTTCAAGTAAGACAACTGGGGTTTCTTACCAGTCCATATCTCATATGGTGTAGTAGAGACTACCTTAGATGAAACTCTGTTTAATAAGTAAACGACTGTCTCGAGTGCATAATCCCAAAAAGATTTGGGAAAACTCACATGCTCCATCATCAACCTGATCATGTCCAACCATGTTCGATTTCGCCTCTCTGACACACCATATGTTGTGGTGTGCATGGCAGAGTCCATTGAGGCAATATGCCATTGCCCTTGAGATAATCTTGAAACTCTTGGTTTAAGTATTTGCCACCTCGATCCAATCGAAGTGTTTTAATACTCTTTCTAAGTTGTTTCTTTACTTCATTTTTGAATTCTTTGAACCTTTCAAAGGCCTCAGATTTGTATTTCAATAGATACACATACTTAAATCGTGAGCGATCATTGATGAAGGTAATGAAGTAGCTATAACCTCCTCGTGTATAAGTAGACATAGGTACACATACATCAGTATGTATGAGGGCTAGTATGTCATCCTCTCGTGCACCTTTTCCATTAAAAGGTAACTTATTCATCTTGCCTCTTAAGCATGAAACACATGTATCAAATGAATCTAATTCAAATGATTCTAGAATTCCACACTTGTATAATTTGGACTTGTGTTTATTACTTATATGGCCAAGGCGACAATGCTACCTATAGGAGGTCAATTGATCATCTCTTCGAGCATGTTTGTTGCTCATTTCGATATTGAATATTGTAGGGATCTTATGCAAAAAAACACATCGCAAAATGTAGTGGAAAATTAGATCCCTTCATAGATCCATGTGTATACATAATAAACATGTCATTCTTACAACTACATCTAGTTGAGAGATTAACCTTGATGCGTAGCCTTTCGCAATCTCAACAACACACTTTTGCAATGGATCTCAGTGCGATTAGGATGGCCGCACCTCTATGGTATCCACATGAACACTCTCTTTTGAAGAAAAGAAGAGTTGTGCTAGAAACACTACACAAGGTGTCTTAGCCCATGAAAAGTTCCGGCTAAGAAGAAGAAGAAGAACAAAGTTTTTTTTTCATTCATGAAGAATATCCAAAAACCATTTATATTCATCTTATGAATACCAAAGGTTTTGGAACCTTTTGTATTCCACCTTTACTGCATGATTAATCCACATTAATCATGCATGATGAATGCATATCCATTCATCTTCTTCAATTGGTTTAATTTGAGTCTAACTCAAATTGATCCAACTTGAGTCTAACTCATGTTTCGGTCCAATCAATGAGTCTAACTCAATGATTCCAATTCAATAGCCTAATGGTTCATTTAGTCAAACTAAAATGAACCCCATCTCCAAAACAACATGTTCTTTGTGTGTGACCCAATAGGTTCTTGTAACATTGGCAATGTCTCTAAAACCCCTTTTTGAAACATAAGCAATGAGTGGCATCTAGCAATGCATCATTGCTACCCAAGTGACAAGAATGTCGAGATCTGACAAAACCTTTTTGTGACTATTATGTTGTATGACTCTATCCTTCTATCCTTGATATCTAGATTGATCAATGAGGCATAGACCGTGTCATCCTCTTATCAATCTTTGTGTTTCTTGATCTCTAAGTAGACTACCTTAATCAAATGAGCTCAATATCTCATATTGACTTATTTGAGCATGACCATGCATTTTAGTAGTGCTACTTTATCAAGGGGCCCACAAATATCACTTCCATCATATGGAAGGGATAGATCCCATCTCTATCACTCATATCCCTTTGCATAATTCATTGCATAGCCAGTTATTGACTTTATAGTCCACCTTATTACATGACATTTGTCGATACCAAAGTATACAACTCCTTTTGTAGGGAATCATAGTGATTTCAAGTTTAAGAAATATTCATACCAATAGTCACTATGAGAATGTTTATGACACTCATATGACGATCCATGAAACATTCTCATGGTGGGTTCGTTCAGTACATATTCTCTAATATATACCCATGTGTCAACTTGATATCCTATATTCATGACTTGTGAGATTAAGTCATCAATTGACCAATATGTTAGTTCCAACGTATTAATATTATACTTGTATATTAATACTTAACTAGGAACAGTTACGAGTAGTGTTCTAAACATATATCTACAGTATCCCACTATCAAGTCACCAACTTGATATGTCGTAGACTAGAACCAACTACCCAGGATATTATTATATTTATTCAAATGACACATCAATGAAGTAAATACAATAACCATAAACTTTGCCTTTATTATGAAATATGAGTTTCCCTTACTAATCATCTCATAATTGATTGACACTAACAGCTAATACTAACAAATATGTCATCAGATATATCTAGTGTGTAGATACCATGCATAATGCTCAAGTGGCATAAAGAACTTCATTCAAAGTTATGCAACAACAATTGTTACTAAAATTCAAATGATATTATTTTCAATTCAAACAAGAAATATAAATAATATTCTTTATTAATGTAGGAACAAAATAATAATTTCTCAATTCCAAAACTAGTCCACTAGGGAGATTCTGAAGGGAATTGCTTCTTGCTTCGGTCGCTTGAGCATGGCGATCCTATCACACGTCCCCGAATTAAAATTTTATCAACTAAAACTAATCCGGACAGAGATGGATTACCCAAGCAACTGATCCATCATCATGCTTTTCCATTTGAGTAGTCGTTTGAACAAACTTGTTGTTCAAACAACCTAGCTCTTTTCCTCGATTAGCTGCAGAATAGATGATGAACGGATCACCGGTTTTTGTGTTTATCTTCGGGGTCCATGTTAATCAATAATATACAAAATACAAAAGAACTAGAATCAAAACTAAACAAGATTATACCTCTTGTTTTACCTCTTGATCTTCTATTGTATTCCTATCCTCCTCTTGGACATCATGTGGGTGACAATCTTCCAAGAGTCGAAGCCTCCTAGATCGCATCATCTCTTCCTTGTTCGCTCTGAACAAGGGAAGAACAAAATCTCCCTTCTTTTCCTTGCTTACGCCGACCACCAACCACCAACCACCAAGCTTGGTGTCCGCCCACCCTAAGGAGAGGGAGAGGGTGTGCCGGCCAAGACAAAGGAAGGAGGAACCCTCACCTTTGTTGCCGCCCGCCCTAGGACAGGTGGAAGAAGTGCCAGTCAAATCCCAAGGAAGAAGGTATGTTGCCGCCAGCCCTTGGAGAAGGAAAGGAGGTGCTGACCAAGAGAGGAAGAAGATGCAAAACCCTAGCCACCTCTTGTTGCCGCCAAACCTAGCCCAACTCTTGTTGCCACCCAAACCACTCCAACGGCAACCCTAGCACAACCAATTGTGTCCCTTACCCAAGCCTCTCCACCACCTTTTATAGATCTAGGCTTCATGAGGTATTTATAATAGGCTACAATAGAGACCATGAGGAGGAGTTGGATCTTGGCCACCCAATGGATCCGAATCACATAAAACCTGATCCATTAATGATGATCAATTCCACTAGAGGATTATCATTGATCTACCTCACCAACCCCCATAATTAAATATGGGCTCCACATATTATTTGTAGAAAATATCTCCCCGTGTTTAAGATATCGAATGTCCATTAATTAATTAAATTACTGACAATCTAATTAATTAATATCTAACTCCATGAGTAGTACTACTCATCCTTATCATCATGTTGGACCAAGTCCACCTGTAGGATTTACATGATGAACTTTATGATCTCCTCAAGAGGACATCATCATCCTAGTATATAGGACACAATTTCCTCCTATAATCAATGACACACCATGTAAATAATATTATTTCTCAACTTACCAGGCCTATCGATTTAACACATAAATCTCGCTCATTGGTAAATCAAAGAAATAAATACTAAGTACATGTATCCGTTATTATATTGGGATCAAGAGCATGTACATCATAATATCTGAGGTTCGATTCAATTATATAGTCAGTATAAATTGAATCACCTCAAAATCGATCATACTCAATACACACAAAGTGTACTAGTGTAATTCTATGGTCAAGATAAACCAATACCAAATTACATTACAACCATGCCAATGGTTTGTCCAAAACCATCTTGGTTGTGAGCCTCTACTTATACTCTATAAGGAACTGATAACATGATCTTCTATGCGACACCACACACCATGTTATCTACAATATAAAGTATCAGACAATATGCAAAAATGCAAACAATGATCATGTGATTCTTATTTCAAAATGAAGATGTTTATACAAAGGCTAGACTTTCAATATACATCCCAACAGATTCAACAAATAAGTTTCGATGGCTATAGTTGCAACCTTTGCTTCATTGCCAACTCGCAAATTTAATTCTCCCTTGACTAGTCATCTACTATTCTATAACCCCTGTATGCAATTATATATATGTGAGTCACACCCTGTATCTAATACCCAGGTGTTATAGGAAATAGTATGACATTCAATAACAAATTTACCTGAAGAGGATGGGGTATTGAATGTCACCTTCTTCTTCACGAACTCAAGATAAATCTTGCAGTTTCTTCGCCAATGTCCATCCTTGTCAACCAAGTGCTTCTAATAGACCAACCTTTTGTCATCAATAGTTTTTATTTGTAAGAGGTTCAGGAAGAGGCTTTTCGAGACATAAGTTATCGTTTTATATTTGTGAACAATTCTCAAATTTTGATACCTTTCGAAGAAGTTTGACCCAGTTAGTTTATTCGTGTGTAAAATTGAGCACAAATTAAGAAATGTCATGCATAATTTAATGACTCAGAAATACACAATTGAGAAAATATGAGAAAGATATTTTTATTTCAATGTAATGTAAACAATTTACATACATTTGAGATTCTCACTTATTTACCGAATTCATGAGCTCTTACTTTGAATTCGAAAGATCGTAGGTTTTCTCCAAGTGGGTTGATATCCACCATAGATAAGAATAACCTTAGAGCGAGTCCAATAATCTTTATCTATAGTGGTAGGTATCATATATACCAATTATATATCTCACATATATAACTATCACATTATACTATCAACTAATTGATATTCACATAAACATTAGATTGTTAACACATTAACACGTATGCACCATATGTATATCACCCAACTTCACCTCTATCCACATTGACCTTGGAGTCAGTCCAACAAATCAATACTTCAAGTTAAAATCAATTCGTTAATCATGAGATCATATATTGATTGTCCGAATATATCTAATTTGAAGTTGATCTTCGAATGAGTAAAACAACTCAATCAAGAAATTAGACTCTAGTTCTTCCCATATTAACGGAAGGTGTAGACTTTAATTATTTTCTAAGGGATTTATCATAAGGTCTCACCATTTTACTTTTCATGCAAATCATTATTTACATGACATGACATAAATATGGCATGACATAATTAATACAACCAATCATGGCATACATGACATAATATAATTAATGAAACTAATCATGTCTTAAGGATTGTCAAAGTTGTTATAATTTTTTTTTGAAAATAAAATATGTTTTAAGAATATGATTTCGATAAATCAAGATTTTTTAATTAAATTAGAAAATAATTTCCAAATTTAATCACTTATTTTTTATTTAGGAAACAATTCCTAATCAAGAAAATCTAATTAATTAGGATCACTTTCCTAATTTGAAATCTCCTAACTAATTAAAAAATATTTTAATAATTAGAAATTATTTAATTATAATATTTCCATAATTTAAATTTTCTAAAATATTTCAGAATATTTCCAAATATGGAATTTCCTAACAAATTAGGAAACTTTTCAAAAATGTATTTATGACCAACTACGACTCAAAAATTACTTTTACGATCATGTTAAAGCATGATCAGACTCCGATACCACTATTGGGTTGGCCCGATTGGGTGTGTGCGACGATACATTTCACAAAACTCACAGTGGAAGAAAAAGGTAATAATAAACTACTTTATTACAACACACACATCACACACATGTAGGATGCAACATGCTAGACATAACCATAAAATAAAAGTTTTGATAAGAAATTATACCTGATGAATCATGTGGAACAGAAATGACATCAACCAAAAACAACACTAACGAGTGTATGCTTATATCCACACAGAGTTATCTTCGGGATGACTTAACAAAGTCACGAGCTATCTCCGCTTTGGTACTAAGAGAAGGTAGGTAACTATGTGATCCAAGAGGAGGATCAAGGGTTCAATTCATGTCAAGCAACCTCCTTTCGTGTTAGAGTGGCAAGTTCAAAACCCGCATCCATTAACCCGCAACCCATACCAATAGCCTTAAGTTTGGTTCATAACCAAACCGCTTGGTTCAATAACCCAACTACTTTTAATTCAAACCAAACCAATTTGGTTTAAAATTAAACCAAAACGAGATCAACCCGCATTCATAAGACATGGCCCATCCACATTTCCATTCCAACGATATTCTTCCCATACTTTCCCTTTGTCTTGTTCAACCAGACTCAGTCTCTCTTAATATGAGAATCCAATTCTCAAATCCATTTTAAGTCCTTCGAAAAAATTCATAGTGCATGTGATCTAATAGGTTCTCGATTTATGTTGGTCATCCATAATTAACAATTAATTATGGAATGATCATGAGTGGCACCTAGTAGTGCATCATCATCCTCAATTAATAGAAAAATCAATGGTTGATCTCAGAACCACTTCTGAACCCTTCAATAGCTATAGTGAATCGTGCCACTTTCCTTTCACTCGTCTTATATCTTATTGATTTAGGACATGGTCTATATGTTAGTCCCCACTACGATGACTATATCACACCTAGAACAAATAATACTTCCTTGTTCTGTGGATTCAAATTACTCAAAAATGTGTCCAAAAGTACCATGCTCTTGACATGTGATGTTTTGGCCAAAGATTACGAGTAACAATCCTAACAAGTGGTCATAGGGTATACTTTTCCTTTGCGAGGAGTGGTGAATCCTCTGTTGGCTATCCAAACACCTTCGAGCACTTCAACTTATACCCAATCATCTCATACCCACATCTCCATGGAGATGTATTGACTATGATGTCAAAGTATAAGCATCCATGACTAGGCGACTTGAATATCTCAAGTCAAAAGAAATTTGTGTTGGGAATTCTAGGATACAATCGTAGAGGAAGAGTGATAAAAATAATTTTTATTCCATCCCAGACATCCCCAGGGCCAAGATCTCATGTTCTGACATAGACAATATGAAAAAGTTTTCCTAAAATAGTTAGAATTTATACCTTCGAGATTTTTTTCAAATATGTAGAAACCATGAGCAAGACCAACGAGCCTTACTTCTACCAGTATCTACGTCGTATTTCCTTGAGACAACTTTCAAAGTCCACGAGGTGTCGCCTCCATTCGGTACTAGCTAAGCCTAGACATGATGAGGGAGAAGATGATGACACAATGGTGTTTCAGTGGAAAATGAGAAAACCAAGATTCAATCTCTAAACTTTTCATCAAGAGATCTATTTATATATATTTCAATTAGGGAATCATAGGAGCTTTAAACTGTTGGTATTGCCCAGAAGCTCTGATACCAATTGTTGGTATTGCCCAGAAGCTCTGATACCAATTGTTGGAACCGTGCTAGTCCTCGGAGGCTCATTGGCTCCCATGTCCCCGGATTAAAATTTTCACTAATGAAAACTAATCCGGATAGGATGAGTTTCCTAAGCACAACCAATTTCGTCGTCGTGCTAATGACTCGAGCGATTGCTTGAACAAACTAGTTGTTCAAGCAACCAACTCTTCTAGTCGTATAGCTGCGGAAGAGACGACGGATGGATCGCCGGTTAATGTGTTTATCTTCGGGGTCCATGATTATACAAATACATGAAAATGTAAACTAGTATAATCAACATATACTAACATAAAGAATATAAGCTAGCATATCAAATAAGAACATGCAAAGAACAATAATAAAAGTTGTAAAACTTTTATACCTCTTGGTCTTCTACCGTATGTCCTAACCTCCTTGTAGACTTCGTGTGGGCGAAGATCCTCCACAAGTTGAAGCTTCCTAGATCTTCTTCAATACAAAGAAAGAAGAACTCTCTTTCCCTTCTTGCTTGAGCCAACCACCAATCCACAAAGGATCGATGCCGCCGGCCCCAAGAATAGAGAGAACATAATGGAAACAAAACTCATCTCTTATCTAGGACCAACCATCAAGCTCCAAACATGATGTTTGCCGCCGGTCCAAAGAGAACAAAATGGAAACCAACCAAAAGAGAAACACCAAGGGTATGGGTGCCGGCCAACACTTGGAGAAAGGAAAGGAAAACAATCCTTCTCCTTGTTGCCGCCCAAACCCTAGGCAAGACTCTTCTAATTTCCGGCCAAGGATGAAGTGAAGGAGAAAAAGTTGAGCTCCGGCTAAGGTAGAGGGAACAAGGATAGTGGCCGGACAACACTTAGAAGGAAGAAGAAAAGGATCTTCATCTTCTTGTTGCCGCCCACCCTAATCCCAAAACCCTAACCCTAGCCGTCCAACCCCAATCCTATCCCATATAGGATTTGGTTGCCGCCCAAGGGAGACTCTCCTAATGTCGTCCAACCTAAGCCATAGAAAGGATGGAGAAGCTTGGGCGCCGGCCAAACTAAGGAGGAAAAGGGAGGAAGGGTTGCCGGCCATCATTGGGAAGAAGAAGAAGAGAAGACTTCTTCATGTTGCCGCCCAACACCATGAACCAAACCCTAACCCTAGCCTCCTCCTATTTTCTTGCCGCCCAAGCCATCCAACTCCATCATTTGAAAACTTGGTTGCCGCCCAACCCAAACCACCCTTTTATAGAGTTAGGTTTAGGCCTTGGTTTAATCTCAACCATCGGTTCTAGGGTTTTAATCCCAACCGTCGGATCTAGAGATTTAATCTCAACCGTCGGTTCTAGGATTTTAATCCAACCGTCGGATCTAGAGATTTAATCTCCACCGTCGGTTCTAGGATTTTAATCCAACCGTCGGATCTAGAGATTTAATCTCCGCCGTCGGTTCTAGGGTTTTAATCCCAACCGTCGGATCTAGAGATTTAATCTCAACCGTCAGTTCTAGGGTTTTAATCCTAACCGTCGGATCTAGAGATTTGTTTTCCATCATTTGATCTAGACTTCATGAGGTTTATGTAAGGCTACGATAGGGACCATGAGGAGGAGTTGGGTCTTGGCCACCCGATGGATCGGAACCACACAAACTTGATCCATCAATGATGTTCCATTCCACTAGAGGATCATCATCGAACTACATCACCAACCCCCATAAATTAATATGGGCTCCATATATTATTTGTACATCCATCTCCCCGTGTTTAAGATATCGAATGTCCGTCAATTAATTGATTCACTGACCATCAATTAATTAACATCTAACTCCTCGAGTAGTACCACTCAACCTTATCATCATGTTGACTAAGTCAACCTGCAGGGTTTACATGATGAACCTTATGAGCTCCTCGAGGACATCATCAACCTAATATATAGGACACGGTTTCCTCCTATAATCAACGGCACACCATGTAAATAATATCATTTCCCAACTTACCGGGCATATTGATTTAATCCATAGAAATCTCACCCTCTGGTAAATCAAAGAAATAAATATTAAGTACATGTGCCCGTTATTATATCGGGATTAAGAGCATGTACAACATAATATCCGAGGTCCGATTCAATTATTCAGTCAGCAATAAATTGAATCACCTCTATGTCGGTCCTGCTCAATACACCGAGGTGTACTAGTGTAACTCTATGTTTAAGACAAAACAATACCAAGCTACACTACAACCATGCCAATGGTTTGTCCAAAACCATCTTGGTTGTGAGCCTCTACTTACACTCTACAAGGGACTGATAACATGATCTTCTGTGCCACACCCAAGCACCATGTTATCTACAATGTAAAGTATTAGACAATATGCACACATATCATAAATATAAAGTGCAAACAATGATCATGTGATTCTTATTTCAAAATAAAGATGTTCATACAAAAGAGCTAGGCTTTCAGTATACATCCCAACATAAACATGATCAATCGTGCCTAAAATATCATATAACTAAGGCAAGAAAATCTAGGAAAACCTAACCATATGAAATCGTGATCTGTATCCCCCACTATAACAGTCGTGATTGTCGACACGACATTGTAGGATCGAGTAAACCGAGAGAGGGGAGAGAATCTCGATATTTTATACATTTTTTCTAAACAGAATATGCTGGGGAAATTTGTTGGGATGTATATTGAAAGCCTAGATTTTTTATGGACATCTTTATATTGAAATAAGAATCACATGATCATTGTTTGCATTTTATATTTATTATATGTATGCATCTTGTCTAACACTTTACATTGTAGATAACATGGTGTGCGGTGTCACACAGAATATCATGTTATTAGTTCCTTGTAGAGTATAATTAGAGGCTCACAACCGAGATGGTTTTGGACAAACCATTGGTATGGTTGTAGTGTAATTTGGTATTGGTTTGTCTTGACCATAGAATTACACTAGTACACTTTGTGTGTATTGAGCAGGACTGACTTAGAGGTGATTCAATTTATTGCTGACTACATAATTGAATCGAACCTCGGAGATTATGGTGTACATGCTCTTAATTCCGATATAATAACGGACACATGTACTTAGTATTTATTTCTTTGATTTACAAATGGACGAGATTTATAGATTAAATCGATAGGCTAGGTAAGTTGGGAATTGATATTATTTACATGGTGTGCCATTGATTATAGAAGGAAATCGTGTCCTATATATTATGATGATGATGTCCCCTTGAGGAGCTCATAAGGATCATCATGTAAACCCTACAGGTGGACTTGGTCCGGCATAATGATAAGGTTGAGTGGTACTACTCATGAAGTTAGATGTTCATTAATTAATTGTCAGTAAATTAATTAATTGATGGACATTCGATATCTTAAACACGGGGAGATATTTGTACAATTAATATATGGAGCCCATATTTATTTATGGGGGTTGGTGAGGTAGATCAATGAAATCCTCTAGTGGAATGGATTATCATTAATGGATCAGATTTTATGTGAGTCGGATCCATTGGGTGGCCAAGATCCAATTCCTTCTCATGGTTTCTATTGTATCCTATTAAAATCCTCATGAAACCTAGATCCAACGAACACGATTAAATGAAGGTTTGGCCTAGATCTATAAATAGAGGTAGGAAGAGGCTTGGGTGAGATATCCAAGTGCTAGGGTTTTTGGAGTTGGGCGGCAAGGCTTCTAGGGTTTTGGAGTTGTGCTAGGGTTTGGGGTGGCAAGCATTGGTTGCTAGGGTTTGCTCCTCCTAGGGCCTGCGGCAACAAATTTGGAAGCTTAGGTTTTGTTCTCCTTCTTCCTAACTTGGTCGGCGATTTCTTCCCTCAAGCTTTGACCAGTGCTTCCACCTCCTCTTCCTTTTCTTAGAGTCGACGGTTCCTTTCCATTGGAGAGGGCCGACACCAATTCCTTCATCCTCTCCTTGGCCGGCAGCAACAACAAGTTTGATGGCTTGGTGGTCGACGCTAGATAGGAGAAGAAGTGTTGAGTATTCTTTCCTTTGTTCAAAGCGAACAAAAAAGGGAAGAGCGAGATCTAGGAAGTTTCAACTCTTGGAGGATCGTTGCCCACACAATGTTCAAGAGGAGGATAGGTCATACAATAGAAGTCCAAGAGGTATCATTCTTGTTTAAGTTTCTTTCTTATTCTATGCAATTTGTATGTAATTGTATGTGGCTAATTTACTTGGACCCCGAAGATAAACACAAAAACCGGCGATCCGTACATCATCTATTCCACTGCTAATCGAGGAAAAGAGTTAGGTTGCTTGAACAACAAGTTTGTTCAAGAGACCACTCGAATCGAATAGCACGATGATGGATCGGTTGCTTAGGTAATCCTTCTTCATCAAGGAATATTTTTTTTTAATTCGGGGACGTAGATAGGATCGCCATGCACAAGCGACCAAGTTGAAAAGGGAAGCGAAGCTTCAACCTTCAAGTGGTATCAGAGCCACGGTTTTCGATTTTGTGTGTTTAGGATTCGGTTACTTATATGTACTTACCATATATTGTATGTGTCGGATGAAAGTAGGATGTGCATAGGCTAAATATTTGGTTGCAGGCATAAGATCCAACTATTATGGCCATATGTGTGTGTATGTGATTGGATGTGTGTAATTATAATGTTATTTGAATCCTCAGGCTTGACGAGGCTAGTATTTAATTTTTGTAATTAAGCACGGCATTGTTTAGCCACTCTTTTATTATAGTTTACTTTCGATCTAGATTTCATGTACCCTCCTTTGTGGAGGATAGGATCGATGGATGTAAATTAAAATAATTATTCTCGACTCGGATCTTCGGATGACTTGTACATGGTATATGGAGGAGAGGACGAGATGGCGACACGATGGGAGGCATATTGGAAAACAAAAGCCATAATAGTTGGAAAATATTTTTTTTCATATTTATTGCTTCTTTTTTGATATGCATGTTGTGTTCTAGGAAAATTCCTCATTTTAAATTACTAAGTGGGAGAGGGATATTTTTTTTAAATTTTCCATGGCCTCCATTAAAATTTAACATGTGATGCAAACAAACTTGCGCGTCGGCTCTGAGTGCCTTCCTCCCCATCGAATGAGTTTGTTTTGCGGATCACAAGGTCAAATATGGTTATAAGAAATTATTTAGGAGTGTGTGTACTTCCCCATCGGAAGGCACATAATCCAAGTTAATTGCCTTAGTATCGGGTAATGGTGAACACTTAGATGCAAATAGGAGTATCCTCCCCATTGGAGTCTCTGCTTTTATTTGTAGGGATGAAGAGGAACCAACTATTAATTTTATTTGTCAAAAAGTAAGGTTGACAGGATACTAAAATTAATGGATAAAACCTCCTCTTACAAATGTAGAATTCGTATACGTCCACATTATCGTGGCATACGATATTCTCGGTGTTTTGAGGTATTGGTTGATTTTAAAATTTTATTGTTTGAGGAATCAATAAATTTTTGAAATCTAATGTTTTGATCTATGTGATTCTTAGGTTTTTCAAAAATGACTTTCAACCCACTTGCTGTGATACTAAAGGAAAATAAACTTACTGGACCTAATTATGTTGATTGGAAAAGGAATCTAGATATTGTCTTGACTGCTGAGGAGTACAAGTATGTACTCTTCGAAGAGTGTCCTCCTAATCTTGCGGATGATTCTGGGAAAAAGGAGAAAGAGAGTTATAAAAAGTGGATTAAGGCTGATGAGATGGCGCGGTGTTACATTTTGGCTTCTATGTCAAATGTATTGCAACATCAGCATCAAGTCATGTCTACTACTTATGACATGATGCTCAATCTCAAGGAACTTTTCAGACACCAGAATCGGGCTGCGAGGCAGGAAGCCATGAGGAACTTGATGACGACCACCATGGTCGAGGGAACACCCGTGAGATATCATGTTCTCAAGATGATGGCTCATTTGAATGAGCTGGAAGTCCTTAGAGATGAGATCAATGGAGAAACCTAGGTCAATATCATTCTCCAATCTCTACCTAGGAGTTTTGAGCATTTTCGCCTGAATTACAAAATGAATAAGAGGTTGTATTCATTGGTGGAGCTTCTGACAGAACTCCAAGCGACAGAGGGGCTTTTTCATCAGAGTGCTCAGACTCAGGCCATGGTTGCTCAGAAGGTTTCAACTTCTAGGTGGATCAAATATGGCAGGAGGATCTCAAGGAGGAGTGAAGAAGCTGAAAGGCAAGTGATTCACTTGCAAGCAGACTGGACATTGGAAGAAGGACTGCCCCAACCGGAAGTAGAACAAAGGTATATCTTTTGGTTTGGTCATTGAAACATGTTTAGCGGTGTTATCTACCAGCACCTGGTGTGTAGATACGGGAGTCATTGATCATGTCTGCAATACTTTGTAGGGGTTCCAGGAAACCAGACGACTAGCTGAGGGGGAGATTACCGTTTACTTGGGAGATGCTACTAAGGAATAAAAATTTATTGTAGTGGGGGATGTTTATTTATCTTTTGATAAGAATAAAAATTTGGTTCTTAGAAATTCCCTTTATGTACCTTTATTTAGAAAGAATTTAATTTCAGTTTCTAAATTATTTTTGGATGGATATTCTATTTATTTTAATGATAGAGTTATTATAAAAAAGGAATAGGGAGATTATCTGTTCTGGTGCGTTGGTAGGCAATTTATATACACATGAACCAAAAACTTCCACGATGCAAATAGAAGTAAATAACTCATCTTCTAAATCTAATAAGAGAAAAGAACCTTCGAAAATGAACCAAACGTATCTTTGGCATCTAAGGATAGGTCATATTAACGTAACTAGAATTCAAAGGTTGATAGCTGATGGACCTCTGGGTTCATTAGTGGTGGAAGATTTCTCAACCTGCGAATATTGCTTGGAAGGTAAAATGACCAAGAGGCCTTTTAAGGCCAAGGGTTATAGAGCCAAAAATGTGTTGGAATTGGTTCATTCTGATTTGTGTGGTCCTATGTCTATCCAGGCTAGAGGTGGTTTTGAATATTTTGTCTCTTTTATAGATGATTATTCATGATATGGAAAGATTTACTTGATGCGCTGCAAGTCTGAATGCTTTGACAGGTTCAAAGAATTCAAGGCTGATATGGAGAAACGTCAAGGTAAAAGTATCAAGACACTACGATCTGATCATAGTGGTGAGTACCTATGGAGAGAGATTAAGAATTACTTATCAGAGACTGGAATTTAATCCCAATTGTCTGCACCTGGCACACTCTAGTAGAATGGTGTAGCGGAGCGAAGGAATATGACTCTTATGGAGATGGTTAGATCGATGATGAGTTATTCTGAGTTACCAAATTCATTATGGGGTATGCTCTGGATACGACAGTGTATATTCTGAACTTGATACCATCTAAATCAATGCCTTCTACTCCCACAGAATTATGGACTGGGCAAAAGCCTAGTCTGAGACATATTCGGATTTGGGGGAGTCCAGCACATGTGCTGAAGGAAGATGTTGGTAAGTTGGAACCTCTTATAGAAGTGCGCATGTTCGTAGGCTATCCTAGAGGAACTAAAGGTGGTTTGTTATATAGTCCTAGAGATCAGAGGGTGATCGTTAGCACAAATACCATATTTTTAGAGGAAGACTATGTGATGAAACACAAACCCATGAGTAAGGTTGTTCTAGAAGAATTGAGAGGGGAAGTCACTACTTTAGTACCACCGGTACAAGAGGATATACCACAAGTGATTGCACCGCGTGTCACAGAGGATACACAGGTGATACCTTGTCATAGTGGGAGGGTTGTTAGACAACCTGATAGATTTATGTTCTTGGGAGAATCTTCTGATTTGGTCCCTAGCGAACATGAACCTGATCCCTGGACATATGACGAGGCAATCCAAGATAAAGATATGGTATCTTGGCAAAGTGCAATGAATTCTGAGATAGAATCTATGGATTCAAATCAGGTCTGGGAGCTAGTACAACCACCCAATGGTGTAAAAACCATTGGATGCAAGTGGATCTACAAAAGAAAGAGAGAAATAGACGGGAAGGTTGAGACCTTCAAAGCAAGGCTTATTGCGAAAGTGACTGACCTGGAATGATAAATGATAGAATGAAACATCTATAGGCTAATATTTTAATCTAACCTATGACTATGTGCATAAAGTAGAAATGAATGAAAAGGGAACATCATGGCAATGTCCCTAGTGGTGAGCGGTAAAATGCAGTTTACCATGACTCGATACAGGACATAGTCCTGTACTCGGAGTCTAGTATAACTAAAGATACTCACAGACGAAGTTCTTTCTTCACCAAAAAGATGCATGTGAATCCTACCTAATGTAATATGAGAGTAGGGGTCGCCGTACGGTAACTCCGTGGATGGAAAACATGCAACAGGGCATGTCGAATGCAATAGGCCTAAATGCTCTCTCAACATGTCAGGGGTAAAACCAAAGTCCTTACCTTGTACCCTAGTTGAGTATGAGAGGTCATCAATCTTGCTAAAGTTATTGAAAAATTCCGCACATATGTCTATGTTAATGGGATTTTTACAATAGACTAGTTTCTCTAATCCATAGTGTGTAGTGACCTCCATACTTAGTGTGCATGCATTACTAAAGTATGCTCTACTAATGTATCTAGTGGGCATAGGTAGGTATGTAATGCTCTCGAATCAAATCCTATGTCCCTCAGTAGGGAACCTAATATCCATGCATGGAGTTGATGACTCAACCTCAACAACTCTTCTTTTACCCTTAATTAAATTACAAATATTAAATATTTATTAAAGATAATTAAAATTTGAGTTTAAAAACTATTGCCTTGGCATTTTGAATGATATTAAAAGGAGATGACGACCTAAGCGCTTCGGAGGATTGGAATTAGGGTTTTTTCGGTGGAATTTTGGCTATTTTGAATGGGTTTGCCGTGCCTCGGCATTGTTTTTATAGACTGGATTCTGTCGACTGAACACATTCCAGTCGCCTGAATTTGATTCGACTGAAGATGTTTTAGTCACCTGTTATAATTATTGTCATTTACTTCGCCACCTTAACTTTTATCTACTTGGTCATTTCAGTCGACCGAATTTTCAATACACTTATTCCTACGAGTTTTGTGAGATGAGAATTTCTTTTATCTTAATTAAATTTAATGAGCAATTTCAAAGTGTTTAAACTTGTATTAGATTCATGCTTGGTTTGAGCTAGTCAAGTAGGTTTTTCCAGTATTAACTTCCAGGTCATGGCGAGGCACATGGCCATCTTGGTTATCGGAGCAACGACCACTTCCTAGACAAAGTCAATAAAGGAATCAAGTACTTGATTCACTTTAGATAAAGCCTTGCTCTAACTAGTTAAAGACTTAGTGAGTTAGCTTCGGTTAGTTCCACTCGACTTAGTGCACCAGGTCGTGACGAGGCACATGGCCTTCTTGATTATCGGAGCAACGACCACTTCCTAGACATGCACTTCGAAGAGTTTCCCCAACTTACTATCAGTTCACTTGTCTTAGTACTAGGTTGTTCAAGTTTAAGCTACTTTGTTTCCTATCTAGTCCATTCTACATTAAGCAAGTAAAGTAAACTAAGACATTCAAGTGTTTAACATGGAAGGTTAACTAAAGAAAGCAAGTGTTAGACTAAAGCAAGGAAAGTTAACTAAAACATGCAAGTGTTTAACTAAACAAGGAAATAAGCAAGGTGTTAGCTCCCCCTAAATGGTAGCTAGTTTGACTTTTGTTCACTAAGTGAACTTGACACTTGGGAACCCAAAATTGATTTGGTCCAACTTGGTTGACTAAGCTAGACTTAGGAACCCATGCTTGGACTCGATTCTTAGCATTTCGGCTAAGTAATGACATTTAAGATTTATAGGTGGACATAGCCTTATACCCGAGTCCGGATTTATTGTACACAGCTCGCTGAGATCTAAGCATCATGTTGAGATACTTGGAACCTGAAGTGAACTTTTCCAAAGATCCAGTTAGATCTTCTTCTTGCCTTTTTAGAACTGAGTTCTCTTCCTCAAGCTTTACAACTTGAGTTGAGTCTCTATCCTTAAATTGGCAAGTCGAAGTCTCCGAGTTGACTTGCTCCTTAAGTACTTGGACTTCCTTAAGTAGCGAGTCGACTCGATTTCCAGACTTTGCTAACTTCCTACCTAAGCATGCAATAATGTTATACAATTTATCTTCTAGGGGAGATGTTACTTTGTCAGAACCTTCGCAAATGGATGCGGATCCATGGCTCCTCTCGGACTCAGACTCAGACTCAGACTCTTATCTTGACTCGACTTCGGACTCGTCGACCGCCGTGAGTGCTACGAAGCATGTCGTTAATATTTTCACATCCGACTCTTTCGACGATGACTTGTCCAATTTTGCCTTATTTGCTTCCTTCTTCTCGATTTAGATTTCTTTCCTTTGTTGTTCATTCCTACCATCAAAACTAAACCATCCTCGGGTGGGCTCAAGTTAGCCTGTTCATGTAATAAAATTAATTTATCCCATAATTCTTTAGCATTTTTGACTAACTTGACTCGACTTAGCTCCTCATTCGTAAGTCCGCATTGCAAGGTGTTTAAAGCCTTGTAATCGACTTGAGCCTTTTTCCTAAAGTTTGTGGTCCATTTCTCCGGATCTAACAATTTACCCCAGTCGTCTACAGGAGCTATGAACCCTTTCCTAATCGAGAATCAGACCTCTAGGTTGGTTTTCAAAAAATACTCCATTCGCCTCTTCCAAGAAGAAAAATACTCTACGTTAAAGAGAGGAGGGCGAATGATGCTTAGACCCTCTAAATGTGACATTTCGATTTAAATTAACTAAAATTAAGAATTATTTCTACTTGCAATAATTAAGAATTATTTAAATTACAAATGTTAATGAAATTTACTCTAAGCAAAGATTATATAACATTAAACTAATTGTAGCAAATAAAAAAATAATCAAATGAAGAAAAATATTTTGGAAATTTTCTAAATCCAAAAAAAAATATTTTGGAAAATTTTAAATGCTGAAAAATATTATGTTAATGTTTTAAATGCTGAAAAAATATTATGGTAATTTCTTAAATGCTGAAAAAAATATTATGGTAATTTTTTAAATGATGAAAAAAATTATTATGGTAATTTTTTAAATGCAAAAATTATTTTTAAATGTAGAAAATGATTTTAAATGCAAAAAATGATTTTAATAAATTTTAATATGCAAAAAATTAATTTAATATGCAGAAAATTATTTTAATGAATTTTAAATATGTAGAAAATTATTTTTAATGAATTTTAAATATACAAAAAATTAATTTAATATGCAAAAAATTAATTTAATATGAAGAAAATTATTTTAATACAATAAAGATTAATCTAATGCAATAAAAAATTTATCTAAAGCAATAAAAATTATTCTATTGCAATAAAAATTATTCTAATGAAATAAAAATTTATCTAAAGCAATAAAAATTATTCTAATGAAATAAAAATTTATCTAAAGAAATAAAAATTATTCTAATGCAATAAAAATTTATCTAAAGCAATAAAAATTATTCTAATGCAATAAAATTTTATCTAAAGCAATAAAAATTATTCTAATTTAATCTAAAATAATTTATTGCTCACGATGGTGGTTTCACCAACTCGGAGCGCTCCTGCTATGATACCAATTGTAGGATCGAGTTAACCGAGAGAGAGGGGTGAATCTCGATATTTTATAATTTTTTTCTAAACAGAATATGCAGTAGAAATTAAATAAGTTAGACACAGTAATTTACTTGGTTCATAACCCAAACCGGGTTGCTACTCCAAGGCTCGTAGCTCTCCCACGAGCTGCCTCGAAGGACAATTCACTAAATACCCTCCGATTCGAGAACTCTCGACTTCGGAGGGTTTCGCTTTTTTTATAAATAATAGAGATGGGTAATACACTACCCACTCTTGAATTTAAGTACAATAGCAAAAAACAAAATAAACAAATACAAGACGTATACCGACACTAAGTAGATGGTAGAAGTACACTCGAAGTGTCGGAAGATCGCCTTGTTGTGAGAGTTTTAGCTTTGGTGGACGAGAATGGATTTCGACAACACTTCGACATAAAAGTTGATTGTACTGAGATCTGATCGAGCACAAGTTTTATAAACTATTTCCAGTCGACTGGAATGCCTTCCAGTCGACTCCACATCAGCCCGTCAATATGGAATTCGTGGTCTTCCAGTCGACTAAATCCTCTTTAGTCGACTCCACGTCACTCGGCTCCACATCAGGAAATTTTCCTCTTCAGCCGACTCAAACTCTTCAGTCGACTCAAGCCCTTTCCATCTATGTCACACGATCTTCGATCGATCAACAGCTAATCCTGCCAAATAGGTATCCAGTCGACTGATACAACTTCAGTCGACTAGAATCCATTCAGTCGACTGATCCTTGCAAATCAGGCTTAGAACAAAATATATAAGATGAATTATGATAGCAGTAGTAATACTGCTCGATCTCGACTACTAAGTCCCATGTGGATTTTTCGTCGAATCGATGCCTAGCTTTGTCCCCCTATAGAGGACTCGGCCTCACCTCTTCACTCGAGGCTTACCTGCCGGACTTACCATTCTTGACATCCGATCTGTCCCACCAAGGCTTCCACTAGTTGTCCGATCTGCCTGACCCAGTTGGACTTTTTATCGATTGTCTGGTCTCCTGACCCAACCAGTCTTCATGCTGAATGTCCGGTCCACTTGACCCATCTGGACTTCATGCCTGTTGTCTGATCCTCTTGATCTATCAAGATTCATGCCTAGTATCCGGTAACTCGACCTACTAGGACTTCCTGTTAAGCCTGCACACTTAACACTTATATTAGATCACATGTAAATCATAACTCTTAACTGTGGTTCATACATCAAAACTAAGGAGTGATGCTTACTGTATCAACAGACATGACCAAGATGACTTGAATACCTCAAGTCTAAGGAAGCTTTTACTCGAGTTGTAATGAAATCTTCATAAATATAAATAACCATATGAAGTTTCATAGCAGGTCACTCCAATGAACTAATTCCTCTTACTAGCATCCACATGTTCACTCTCAGTATCACAATGCTTCCATTTAGTGAGTACCGAATGCTTGGATAAATCAAGGAACATAACTTGTGCTAGTATCAAAGAATTGATGATGTCCAATCTTATCAATTCATCGACTAGGGATAGTTTCAATACTTACATAAGTACACATGATGAGATACTCACTAATCATGATTCAATCACAATTTCTCTCATGCTATGTATCATATTGTGGACTTCAGTAAATGGATTTAAGATCCAATCACTTACACAACAAGCATACATCCAAATAGTGAATTTATTAATCAAAATTTTAAGGTGATTACCTTAAGACATCTCTTAAATCTAACATACACTACAAAAAAAAAAACCCTTTAGAAGCGGTTTTAAAAAGCCTTTAGAACCACTTATCAACCGCTTCTAAATAATTAGAATCGGTTTTTAACCGTTGTAGATAATGGCAATGCTAAAGACAACCGAAGCGGTAAAATAAACCGGTGGTTCAAAATAAAGAGCCGCTTGTGTTGGAGACCTTTAGAATCAGTTTTTAACCGGTTCTAAAGAGTTTGCAACCGCTCCTATTGTACAAACATCACAAACACTTGTGACCGCATCTATAAACATACATTTTAAAAGCGGTTAAAACCACTCCTAATGTGTCTGTTTGTTGATGTAATAAACAAAGTTTTAGGAGCGGTTTTAACTGCTCCTAATGTGTTTGTATGGCGATCCAATAAACAAAGGTTTAGGTGTGGTTAAAAACCGCTCCTAATGTATATATATCTCAAGCATAATTTTAGAAATGGTTACGACCAATTCTATAATCATATTTTTAAGAGAGATTATAAGCGCTTCTAATATCGAGTTTGAACAATGATCTCATATCATATTGATACAATACCAAATTAAATCAATTTACAATATTCACATTTCACTTCACAAAACAAATTTATTGTATTATCAAACTAACACATAATATTCATGTTTAAGTTCAAAATGTTAATACATCTCATTAACATTTTACTCCACACTACATTTTACTCCACAAAAATAAATAAATTAAGTGCACGCAAACAACAATGACATGGGATCCACAACCAAGAATGCCATGAAACCAGCGGTGCACAAGGATAAGACATCTGCATCGATAATTAAGTGCACGAAAACCTCAGCTTTCCATCCTGTTCAGTTTCAAGCTTCAGGAAACCAGGAATTTGTGCAAGAAAACAGGGAGAATGTAACAACAGCATCAGCGGCCCAGATGAGGGTCACCGTGGAACCAATGGAGATAGTATCTATACCTTCAGCGAGACCTTAGACATGCCATATTGGTTAAATGGCATCAGAGAGGATGTGAACGAAAGCTCCCTATTTCAACAACACTTGGATGATTATTTCCGTGTTGATGATTACCTGCAAGATGCTACTCAAGAAAGGTGAGTGAAATCATTTTAATTCCAAAGATCTATCTAAATCTGTTTTCATGGATCAAATTAAAAGCTGTCGACGAGAATCTATTGAGTTTCTTTTAGACTTCAAGATCTGTCAAGAGACAATACCAACAAAATTTCACAAGATTGTCAAGTACTAAACTCGTAGTAATCTCATCATCGAAACTCAATTTTTGCATATGGGTTTCTTGGTTTTCCTTTGCATTGGATACTGGAGAAGTAGAATATGGAGGAGAATGATAATGGCAGGGAGATAGACAATTTTTGACAAAGGGCATCTCATCACAGCTCCATCAAATTGATTTGGACTTAGAGAAACTTAAATTTGTGAAGAAATCATGTACCACATAAATTGGTTTTCTATAGTATAAAATGTCAAGCTCAAGCCAAGTTGAATGTACCCAGACATTGAAATTTTAGCCATTGACCTAGTTATTCCCCTAGTGTTTCCTTCAACAGTCACCTCGTCTCCAAAATTAGCAATCTGCTTTGTTCCATTAAGATTCTCCTTGGTGTCCTTTTACTCTAAACGACCACATCGGATACTTACAATGTAATGAGACATATGTGAATTCATAACAACTTTAGAGCATATGATGTCGCAATCTCTTTGATCTTTTTGGTGATCTGTAATTGTAGCTACATCAGCATGTTCTTTATGAAAATACTCCTTAGAAATGCAAACTTCACGTCTTTGAAGGAGTGGGAAGAGGAAATGAAATTCAGGAGCAAAATGATTCTTTGGTCAACTCGTAATAAAACAAAATTATTATGTGAGATACTTACAAGAAGATAACTAGATGCTAAAATGTCAAGAGCTCATTCAAGGTGCATTATAAAACATTCAAGTTAGTGCATCACAAAACAACCACGTAAAAAAAACAAAATAAATCCTAGCCACTGAATCCTTATTTCAAGCAGTTAGGTATCTGGATCTAATTCCCATGTCACAAGATCAATTCCCAATGTAGACCTAGAATAAGTCTATTAGTGGATAAAAATCCATGTATAGACCTAGACATAAATTTCAATGTCTGGTCATAGTATAGAACCTTCACCTATATAAGATTATGAAATAAATCAAATCTCAATAGGCACTTTACAGAAAAGCAATTTTCAAAACAAAAAATCTCAGATCAGATAAAACAGAGTCAGCTTTAACAAGGGGAAAAAGGAATGCACTTCACTACTAAAAATTCATATAATATTATTGGTGTCCATATACCTGATATAATGTAATATCATCAATTCATATAATTATGAAAATCCTATACCTGATATAATGTTTACATGAAAAATGAAACAAAGTAATTAAATAAAACACAAGAATAGGCTAATTCTATCTAGTTCACCAAAATTGATTCAAATCCTAGTTTGTTGAACTACAATATTGTTCTTCAGAGGCAAGTTAACCCCATTTCATAGAAAACATATTATTAGTTAAAAATCATTTCAAACATTGTGGCAGTGCAATACTGCCAAAAGGAGTTGGGTTCAGATATGGCAAGTATAGAAACATATGTATTTAAAAAATAAAAATATTAAATACTCTAATAGAAACATATGTATTTAAAAACCAACCTCAACGATTGCATTCAAAATTCTCTCTAGTCATCTGGTTCTGGTGACACAATCTAAAAAGTTTAGAGGCAACACAAGTCCATTCCATGCAATAGTCCCAATAAAATTTGCAAGTGTCAGTTGTAAATCACCGTAAGGTTGTCCTCTTTCATTGAATTTCACTACTAGCACATGATCAGGATGTAAAGCATGAATATCTCTCATAAAAGTCTTTCGACGTCTTCTTTGTTGAGCTTGGGATGAAGACATGGCCTCATTTTCCTCTGAAAAATATAATTTTCACTTGGTGTTGCAAAAACTAATCACTATTCATATCCAAAAAAAATTTTTCACCTTGCTCATTAACCTCATGATTTTGTGTATCATTTTGTATCTCTAATGGTGAATGGGATGTTGTGTCTTGTGATTCATTTTCATCAACTCTTCTATTAATTGATTCTTCTCCCGTAGATCGTCTTTGACTATTTTGGAGTAGTTTTCGCATTCTTTTGTTTGCCATTTTTGAAAGTTACCTAAAAATAATATAGAAATCAGTTACAAACTAATAGAAAAATTATCCTATTTCCCATTGCATAGGTAGCATAAGAGTAGCATATAATATGGTAAGCTAAACAAACTAATAAGAAATCAAAGTGACAACAATTGAAAGATTGCCAAAAAGGTGAAAAGCATAATCAACAAATTTCGCACCATCTTTACTGCCAATGATGCTTAATTGTTTTAGGTAACATGTAAATTGCTACCTCCAAATGTTAAAAGAAAAGGCTTTATAAGAACGCATTGCTAAAGGAATCTCTGGCTGTATTAATCCTGCTTTTCAACCTAGATCTGCAATTTAATTTGTTCTAGTGTAGATTCTACAGTTCATGTTTGGAAAAGTGAACAATTGAAAGGTGAAGAAGGGAGGATAGTTGAAGAATTGGGGTGTAAAGTTTTAGGCCGAAATATTACTTGGACAGGCTGTGTGGGCTGCAATAAGACACGCGAGGCAACGGCGATCGTGGCATGATGGCAGTAATGCAGTGCTACGCGGCGGATGCATGGACAGCGCTGGCGGATACGCTGGCGGTATGAAACAGCTGGCGAGATGGACTTGATCGACGGATGTGAACCTGATTAGCCACAGGCTGCATGCGCATCGAGGAGATGATTGTGGAGACGAACTGCGGCCGGCGGCGAACTGAGGAGATGATCGTGAGACGGACAGTGGGCAGTTAGGTTTTTGTGAGATGGGAGACGGATTTCGGGAGCTTAACGCGAGACAGAGATATAGCCGTGGGAATACAAAAATAATTTCGTCGAAGAAGAGGGAAACCGGTAACCTAAAGGACGGCCTTTAGAAGCGGTCGAAAACCTCTTCTGCCAATAGAACCGGTCAAAATATACCGCTTCTAAAGATTGCCAATAATCTTTCGGTGAAGTAGAGGGAAACCGGTAAACTTTTAGGAGCGCTCGAAAATCGCTTCTAAAATGTTTCCTATAGAACCGGTCAAAATTTACCGCTTCTAAATGTTACCAATAGAACCGGTCAAAATATACCGCTTCTAAAGGTTGCCAATAACCTTTCGTCGAACAAGAGGGAATAAGTACCGCCCTTTAGGAGCGGTCGAAAACCGCTCCTGATACGTTGCCAATAGAACCGGTCAAATTTTACCGCTTCTAAAGGTTCTCAATAGAACCGGTCAAAATTGACCGCTTCTAAAAGTTAATCTTTGATTCATTTTTTACCATTATCTATCTAAATGGACGAAAAAAAGACAGTAGTGCTAATTAAAATCCAAGCCTATCAAATTCCGAAAATCTTCTTCTCATCTTGAAAAGAGTGGAAGAATCGTAAACTCATCTAAATATGATAATGGAGAAAGAGCATCTTTGTAGTGTTCGAGTTGCAAAGAATACGAATAATACAATAACAAAAATAGAGGATGAAAATTTACTGAACATCTTCGAGAGTTTCATAATTCTAAATATAGTTTCAACATAATGAAAGAAAATACAAAAATCAACCAAAGTATTCATCATCTGTTTCATTGTTCACAACCGGAAGAACATCAACTATTGAACCCTCAATGTCAGTTCTAATTAATTCAACATCTACTTTATTTACATCACTTAATATCGATTCCATATTATATAAATTATTATGAATAAAACACATTGTATCCATATCATCTTCATTGCCAATGTTGTATGTATCTCTTGGTGTGTGACGAATGGCACAATACCAATCCTCCTCCTTTGGATCACGAACATAATAAACCATTTGAGCTTGCGTAGCCAAAATAAAAGGTTCATGCTCATCAAGTTCTCCTGTATGTACCAAGCATGAAAAATTCACCATTGTAAATCCAAATGGATCAATTTTCAAACCGGTAATAGTGTTAATCCAATCACATCGAAAAAGAACAATTCACCATTGTAAATCCAAATGGATCAATTTTCAAACTTGTAATAAGGGTGGATAAAATAATAGAATGAGGCTTCATGCATTCCCAAGGTGGCACACTTTGCAAGCATGTTCATTCTCACTTTCCCCCCAATAAATCATGCAATCATTTGGACAAGCGTGTATTTTTTTAATATTGAAGTCCTAAACTAGAAATTAATTTATTTGCTTCATAAAAAGACTTAGGCACTTGAGCTTCATCTGGAAGTACTCGACGAAGGAAGTCCAACAATGCTGTAAATGACTTATCACTCCATTTTCCACTAACTTTTAATTGAAATAACTCAATAAGGAATGTCAGTTTAGAAAACTCTGTGCATCCGGTATATAGTTGTTGTTTCCCTTCTTCTATTAGTCGATAAAAATCTTTCACATTAGACTCCATCGGTATATGACTAGTCGATGCTCCAATACAGTTTTCATTACTTGCAGATCCTTCATGCATTCCAAATGCATCATTCAACATTTCTTGTACCAAGGGTTCATGGCTAGTTACTTCAGGAACTTGTTGCGCTAAATCTAGAAGTTGGTTGTTATTGTAGGGATCTCTTTTATGCCAAATGGCATATGCGCAACGGAAAATAGGATCCCTTCCAAGTGATCCATGCGAAAGCAAACTCGTATAAAATAAATTTCTCTAAACCAAACCTATCTTATAGGAGAGGATTACCTTTGTTGCGTGCCCTTGTTAATCCCGCTTTTCCTTTCGGTTTGTTGGATCTTTAGCACGTTCAAGTGTCCGTGCCTCTATACGTATCCACACGAGCACGCTCTTGTCTCACAAAAGGAAAACTAGAAGAGCTCTCCTTTACTTCTTGCTAGAGAAGTCCCTAAAGGAGAGGAAGAGAGGGAAAAGGAGAAAGGAAGAAGAAGACTCCTCTTCTTGCTAGCCTACACTCACAAACCCACACAACTAAAGCTTCCACCAAGCTCTCTCACAACCACAACACCAAAAACTCCCTATGGCCGGCCACTCCATGGAGCCTTTTATAGGGTTGGAAAAACCCTTCCACCTCCTTCACATTCAATGCAATCCATTGCATTGAGACACACTCAAAAAGGATTTGGCTTCCTTGTTTGGCCGACCACTTAAGGAGACAAAACCATTTTGTTTCCTTCCACCTTAACTAGCTTAGGTGGATGCTTAGGTGGCATGCTTATGTGGCATGCTTATGTGGCATTCTTGTGTGGCATTCATCACATTGAATTAATCTTATTAAATCAATAAGGTAACATATTGAATTAATCTCATTAAATCAATTAGCTAAAATTCTCATTAAGCTTAAAGTCCAAAACCATTTTGTACTTAAGCTTATTCCCAAATTATTCTAGTCAAACTAGAATACTCTAATTCCTCTAATTATCATGCTCTTTGTGTGTGACCCTATAGGCTCTCATAACGTTGGCAGTGGACCTAAACTCTTTTAGATACACAAGCAATGAGTGGCATCTAGCAATACATCATTGCTACCCAAGTTACGAGATAAGTCAAGATCCGACTAACCTTTCCGTGACTACTATAATGTATGACCGTGTCCTTCTATCCTTGATATCAGATTGATCAATGAGGCATAGACCGTGTCATCCTCGATCAATCTATGTGTTTCTTGATCCCTGAGTAAACTACCTCAAACAAATGAGCTCAATATCTCATATTGACTCATTCGAGCATGGCCATGCGTTTTAGTAGTTCTACTCAATCAAGGGGCCCACCGATATCACTCCCGTCATATGGAAGGGATAGATCCCATCTACATCACTCACATCCCTTCGCATAATTTGTTACATACCCAGTAATCGCCTTTATGGTCCACCCTGTTACGGGTGACGTTTGACGATACCAAAGTACATAACTCCTTATGTAAGGAACCGTAGTGACTTCAGGTCTGAGGACTATTCATACCAATAGTCACATGAGAAAGTTTATGACACTCATATAACGATCCATGAAACTTTCTCATGGCGGGTCAGTTCAGTATATATTCTCTAATATATACCCATGTGTCAACTTGATATCATATATCCATGACTTGTGAGATCAAGTCATCAATTGACCTACATGTTAGTCTTTATGTATTAATATTGCCCTTGCATATTAATACTCGACTAGGAACATTTAGGAAAGTGTTCTCTACAGCCTCTCATAATCAATTCTGCCAATTGATGTGCTGTAGATAAGAACCTACTTTTCTAGGGCATTATTATATTTAAATTAGCTGGCACAAGCAAGATGTAAATATAATAACCAATCCTTTGCCTTTATATAATATGATACAAAATGTTCCCTATTCAACCATCACATGATTGGTTCTAGGGCTTTAACTAACAATCTCCCACTAGCACTAGTACCTATCACTATGATATTTAATACCTAGTGACCTAGTGTGACCATCATGCTTCCTCTGTGCCAAAGCCTTGGTCAATGGATCTGCGATGTTAGCTTATCGGTACTCATATCCTCACATCTCCTCTATCGATGATCTCTCGAATGAGATGGAGCGCCGCGATATGTGTTTGGTCGTGATGTGATCGAGGTTCCTTAGCACTGCAATAGCCCCATTGTTGTCACAATAGAGGTCTATTGGATCTGCAATGCTAGGAACTACCCCAAGTTCAGCGATCAACTTGCGAGCCAAACCTCCTTTCTTTGCATCGATCTTTGCAATATACTCGGCTTCCACATTGTAGAATCGACAAGCGTGTCTGCTTGAACTCTTCCTCACGGCTCCACCATTCGAGCAAAACACGCACCGATTGCGATCTATAGTCATCCTATGCATTTGGAAGCTTGCATCACGTAACCCTTCTGATTAGCTCCTCATTGCCTCGAATATCGGAAATATTCTTTCGTTCTTCGTAAGTACTTAAGAATATTTTTGGCTATCGATGACTTTCACCTGGATCTGACTGGTATCTACTCGTCATGCTCAAAGCATACGAGACGTCAGGACGAGTACAAAGCATGGCGTACATGATAGACCCTATAGCTGATGCATAAGGGATCTTATCCATGTGATCTCTCTCCTCCTTAGAAGAGGGACATTGAGTCTTCGAAAGACTCACACCATGTGATAAAGGCAGAAACCCTTTCTTAGAATTTTGCATAGCAAAACGATCTAGCACTTTATCAATGTATGTACTCTGACTTAGGCCAAGTAATCTTCTAGATCTATCTCTATAGATCTTGATGCCTAGAATATAGGCAGCTTCACCTAAGTCCTTCATCGAGAAACAATTCCCTAACCACATCTTCATAGACTGGAGTGAGGGAATATCATTTCCGATGAGAAGTATGTCATCTACATACAAGACAAGAAATACAACTGTGCTCCCACTATTTCTCTTGTAGACACAAGGCTCATCTTCATTCTTGATGAAACCAAACTCTTTGATTGCATCATCGAATCGAAGATTCCAGCTTCGAGAGGCTTGCTTTAGTCCATAAATGGACCTTTGCAGTTTGCATACCTTTCCAGGATGCTTTGGATCTTCAAAACCCTCAGGTTGTGTCATGTACACATCCTAGAGTAGCTTTCCATTCAGAAAAGCGGTTTTGACATCCATCTGCCAGATCTCATAATCATGGTAGGCTGCAATAGCAAGTATGATCCGAATGGATTTAAGCATCGCAACTGGTGAAAAGGTTTCTTCATAGTCAATACCATGAATTTGTTTGAATCCTTTAGCCACCAATCTACCTTTATAGGTATGCTTATTACCATCCATGTCAGTCTTTACTTTAAAGACCCACTTACACCCAATGGGTTTTACCCCTTCAGGTGGATCAACCAAAGTCCATACTTGGTTAGTGTACATGGATTCCATTTGGATCTCATGGCCTCTAGCCATTTCTCGAATCTGGGCTCATCATAGCTTCTTGATAGGATGTAGGCTCGTCAAGATCGACAAGCAATACTTCACCGTTATTGTCGGTCAAGAGAAAAGAATATCTCTCGGGTTGACGACGGATCCTATTAGATCTACGAAGAGGTTGGTCTACTTGAGCAGTGTTTGCTCCACAACTCTTTGGGCAACAAATTCCTCATCCACAACACTTTGTGGTGCACTGTTCATTTTCCATCGAAGCCTTAGTGTTATCATCATCTTGAACTTCTTCAAGATGAATTTTACTCCACTAGTATTTCTAGAAATAAATTCTCTTTCTAGAAAGACAACATTTACACAACAAACACCTTGCCAAGTGTGGGATTGTAAAAGTAATATCCCTTAGTTTCCCTGATATCCTACAAAATAATACTTATCCGATTGGGTCCTAGTTTATCCGAGACTTGACGCCTAACGTAAGCTTCACAACCCCAAAATCTTTATAAAAGACATTTTGGGACTCTTCCCGTCCATATCATATATGGTGTCTTTTCTACGGCTTTTGATGGAACGCGATTAAGTGTGAAAGCTACTCTCTAGAGCTAAACCCCAAAAGGAAGTAGGTAGATCATCGGCTCATCATTGATCGTACCATATCTAATAGAGTACGATTTCTCCTCTCGGATACACCATTCCAATTGTGGTGTTCGGGGAGTGAGTTGGGATATTATCCCACACTCACCATGTGATCACGAAACTCGACTAAGGTATTCACCACCTCGATCCGATCAAGTAGCTTAATACGCTTACCAAGTTGGTTTTGTACTTCATTCTTGAATTCTTTGAACTTTTCAAAGGATTCGACTTATGTCTCATCAAATATAAGTAGCCAAATCTACTCATATCATCGCTGAAAGTAATAAAGTACTTATAGCCTCCTCCTCGCTTCGAAATTGAAAGGGCCACATACATCAAGATGTATGAGTCCTAACAAATCCGCTCTCTCGCCATGTCCACTAAATGGAGTTTTAGTCATCTTTCCTAAAGACAAGACGCATACCTCATATGATTCAAAATCAAATGAGTCCAATAATCCATCTTTATGGAGTTGGGATATGCTTTTCATTTATGTGACCTAGGCGATAAAGTGTTAGAGATATGTCCGTTCAAATCATTCGATTTGAACCGCTTGGTATTTACGTTATAAATTGGGTTATCTAAATCTAGAACATAGAGACCATTCATAAGTGGTGCATTACAATAGAACATTTCATTTAAATAAATGGAACAACATTTGTCCTTTATTATAAAGAAAAGTTTTTCTTGTCTAAACAAGATACGTAAATTATGTTCTTTGTTAATGCGTACATAGAAGCACTCTCTAGTTCTAAGATAAGCCCAAAGGGGCAAAGACAAAGAATATGTTCCTACAAATGCAAAGAACTTTGCGCCATTGCCTACTCGTAGGTCCACTTCACCCTTTGCCATTATTCTACTATTTCTCAGTCCCTGCACATTAGTACAAATGTGAGATGCACATCCGGTATCTAATACCCATGTAGAAGAAATAGATAGATAAACTTCTATAACGTGTATACCTGAGGCAGAAGTCCCACTTCTCTTGTTCTTTACTTCCTCAAGGTAGACTTTGCAGTTCCGCTTCCAGTGTCCAGTCTCACCGCAATGGAAGCAGTCCCCTTCCTTAGGTACTTTACCTTTACCCTTTGAAGTGGATGAATTGGCCTTGCCTTTGGCTTGGGTCTTACCCTTGCCTTTGCTCTTACCTTTGTCCTTCTTGACCATTAGTATATTACTAACTTTCTTCTTGAGATTTGGTTCAGCAGTTCTTAACATGCTGAGAATCTCAGGCAAAGGTTTATCAATTTCATTCATGTTATAATTCATGACGAATTGATTGTATGCTTCCGAACGATTGCAGGATAACATCGGTATGCCAATTCTTGGCTCGGTGGAAAACCTAGTCTTTCAAGGTTCTCAACGCATCTAATCATTTTGAGTACGTGAGTTCCTACAGTGTTCCTTCTGCATCTTGCATGCAAAAGAGCCTTAGACACTTCAAAACGCCGTGCCTAGCTTGTCCTTGATATAGTTGTTTCAAATGCTCAACCATATCATAGGCATCCATGTTCTCATGTTTAAGCTCGAGTTCATGGTGGCAAGCATAAGGCATGACACATCTAATGCGCCATCTTGATGCTTCTTATAAGCATCCTTTTCAAAGACGAGTGGTAGAGGCGGGTATTTCGGGGTAGCTTTGCTCTAGGACATATAGTTTGCGTTCTTGCTTGAGGATAATCCTCAAGTTCCTATACCAGTCAAGAAAGTTTGCTCCATTGAGCTTGTCCTTCTCAAGGACAGATCGCAAGTTGAGGGGGTGTGTCGTGTTAGATGACATGGTGATCTACAACATTAAAATGCAAAGTTAAGTATCATACCTAAATCATTTAATTAGGCCTTTAATTAAATGAGGCTCTACTAAATTCTCATAGCTACTATTTAGCTATAAATTTATATGGGATAAAGATCCACATCATAATTGCCTTGAGTTAGCTTTGGCTAATCGCCCAAGACGTAGTATAATTAGGTAGGCAATCTTTTGCCAATTACATCTGATGTAACTCTTTAATAGCTTTGGTTGTTTTAGATTAGTTTAGTGTTTATTCCTAAACCACTTCGTGTGGCGAGGCACAGGGGCCTTCTTGGATATCGGAGCAACGACCACTTCTAAGACAAAGCTGATGTTCGGAAATCACACAAAACTAATGTTAACACTTATGTTCAAAGCTAATATATGCCTCTACTTTCTTAACCAATTAAGAAAACACTTAATTAAGTCTTAACCAAGACTGATAGCGGGACATCACGATTGTCCACTCGCACCCCTCCAAGATAAAATGCATTGCTTTGCTTTGGCAAACCCAATAACAAATGATCGAGGAAGTAGTGAGTACCAACTTTGGTAGGCATATCGTTTAGACTTATTAAGAAATAAACATGTATCATATACATATTAGCATACATCACATATAAGCTAAACTAATCATGCATCACATACAAGCTAAACTAACATGCATCACATACATATTAAACTAACGTGTCATGGTTATGGCCCTTATTCTACAATCTTCTCAAGCCAATGAAAAGATTGATTGGTCAACCTAGGGATAGCATCTTCTCCTAAGTGCTTCCTTTTGGTTGTCTTGTGTGTTGACTTCCTCCTTGTAACCTCATCTTCCAATGGACCCTCCATCCTTGTTTTGTACATTACAAAAGGAGAAATACTCGAGTTACATTCGAGTCTAAAACTAATTTTACAACAAGAATATTAGGAGAAAGGCACGACACGCAGGTCGTATTAAGAATTACAACACACAATCACAAACTTTTTGGGACTAGGCCATAACCATGCACCATGTCATTTTAACTTTTAAAAGACATTGGATATTTTATTATGTTTGAAAATTTGCTAATGCAATTATCAACTCATAATAAAATTTATCCTACTTCTATATCACATATAAAATAGAGAAAACCTATTTTTATACGATCTTTCGCAAGTGGCTCTGATACCACTGTAGGGAAATCTCATATGCCAAATGGCATATGCGCAACGGAAAATAGGATCCCTTCCAAGTGATCCATGCGAAAGCAAACTCGTATAAAATAAATTTCTCTAAACCAAACCTATCTTATAGGAGAGGATTACCTTTGTTGCGTGCCATTGTTAATCCCGCTTTTCCTTTCGGTTTGTTGGATCTTTAGCACGTTCAAGTGTCCGTGCCTCTATACGTATCCACACGAGCACGCTCTTGTCTCACAAAAGGAAAACTAGAAGAGCTCTCCTTTACTTCTTGCTAGAGAAGTCCCTAAAGGAGAGGAAGAGAGGGAAAAGGAGAAAGGAAGAAGAAGACTCCTCTTCTTGCTAGCCTACACTCACAAACCCACACAACTAAAGCTTCCACCAAGCTCTCTCACAACCACAACACCAAAAACTCCCTATGGCCGGCCACTCCATGGAGCCTTTTATAGGGTTGGAAAAACCCTTCCACCTCCTTCACATTCAATGCAATCCATTGCATTGAGACACACTCAAAAAGGATTTGGCTTCCTTGTTTGGCCGGCCACTTAAGGAGACAAAACCATTTTGTTTCCTTCCACCTTAACTAGCTTAGGTGGATGCTTAGGTGGCATGCTTATGTGGCATTCTTGTGTGGCATTCATGCATGTTGAATTAATATTATTAATTCAATTAAGCTTATGTTATCATATTGAATTAATCTTATTAATTCAATTAAGCTTATGTTATCATATTGAATTAATCTTATTAAATCAATAAGGTAACATATTGAATTAATCTCATTAAATCAATTAGCTAAAATTCTCATTAAGCTTAAAGTCCAAAAACCATTTTGTACTTAAGCTTATTCCCAATTTATTCTAGTCAACCTAGAATACTCTAATTCCTCTAATTATCATGCTCTTTGTGTGTGACCCTATAGGCTCTCATAACGTTGGCAGTGGACCTAAACTCTTTTAGATACACAAGCAATGAGCGGCATCTAGCAATACATCATTGCTACCCAAGTTACGAGATAAGTCAAGATCCGACTAACCTTTCCGTGACTACTATAATGTATGACCGTGTCCTTCTATCCTTGATATCAGATTGATCAATGAGGCATAGACCGTGTCATCCTCGATCAATCTATGTGTTTCTTGATCCCTGAGTAAACTAACTCAAACAAATGAGCTCAATATCTCATATTGACTCATTCGAGCATGGCCATGCGTTTAGTAGTTCTACTCAATCAAGGGGCCCACCGATATCACTCCGGCCATATGGAAGGGATAGATCCCATCTACATCACTCACATCCCTCCGCATAATTTGACATACCCAAGAATCGCTTTTATGGTCCACCCTCTATGTGACGTGACGATACCAAAGTACATAACTCCTTATGTAGGGAACCGTAGTGACTTGTGTCGAGGACTATTCATACCAATAGTCACATGAGAAAGTTTATGACACTCATATAACGATCCATGAAACTTTCTCATGGCGGGTCAGTTCAGTATATATTCTCCAATATATACCCATGTGTCAACTTGATATCATATATCCATGACTTGTGAGATCAAGTCATCAATTGACCTACATGCTAGTCTTTATGTATTAATATTGCCCTTGCATATTAATACTCGACTAGGAACATTTAGGAAAGTGTTCTCTACAGCCTCTCATAATCAATTCTGCCAATTGATGTGCTGTAGATAAGAACCTACTTTTCTAGGGCATTATTATATTTAAATTAGCTGGCACAAGCAAGATGTAAATATAATAACCAATCCTTTGCCTTTATAGAATATGATACAAAATGTTCCCTATTCAACCATCACATGATTGGTTCTAGGGCTTTAACTAACAGTTATCGTGATCTTGTACAATTAAATTTTCTCCATGAAAATTCCATATTCGATAATCTTGTAAGATACCATTTATCATCAGATGCTCATGTATTGTCTCTCGATCATAACTCAATGAGTTTATGCATTTGCAACAAGGACATGGTCTTGTCACTTCTTGAGTTGCATCACCAAATGCATAACGTAAAAAATATAGAATTCCCACTCGATACTCAAGACTGCCATGTGGGGCAGCCATCCATTCTTTCTGCATGATTTGATCCTGTTCAATAATTTTTAAACATTTACACATTGAAATATGATATATCAAAATTAAATAAACTTTTGTAGATAAACACATACCAATTTTAAGGAATTTAACAAACATAAAAATACAATTCCTAAATATAAATTTTCAAATATATAAATAGAATGATTTCATAAAATAAAAAAATCATGAGAAATCTTTTATATTATTCAATTTAGAGGAAAAAAAATATCAAAATAAAGCTTAGCATAATAAACAAAATATAATAATAAATTTGAAAAACAATACAAATAGCTTGAAAAAAGATAAATCAAAGGATTCATTAAAAAAGACAAACTCTAATCGATTATAATTTTGTCACCATTAATGCTTAAAAAATTTATCACTTAATAAAAATTAAATCAAGAAATTACCTCCACAAACAAAATCAAAGGCTTATGACAAAGAAGTAGAAGGCCAGATGAAACTAGGGCACAACTGATTTGATGGACTGCTAGAATAGAGAAGACTGCTGAAACAGAGAGATGAAATTTGAAAATAATAAACTCCTTAAATCCAAACTGGCTAGCTAGGATTTTTTGGAAAATAAAATCTAAGATACGACCACCCCTCTAGTCCAAGACGTACGGCTGCTTAGGGTTTTGAGATAATAGACAATAATACCTCTTTTTATAAACCTTTAGGAGCGGTTATTAACCGCTCCTAAAGAATTGGGATCGGTTATTAAATGATCCTAAAATTATTATACAAATCGATTCTAAATATACTGAACAGAATCGAAAAATTTCAGATTAAAAAAAAAGTTCAATTGAAGCAGTATTAAGAGCGGTTATAATTATCGATTCTAAATATGTTAAACAGAATCGGAAAATTATCCACTTCAAAAAATGGTAAATTGAAGCGGTATTAGGAGCGGTTATAACCGCTCCTAATACAATAGGAGTGGTTATTAACCGCTCCTATAAAATTTATATAGAACCGTTTGTTAATCGATTCTAAATATACTCAACAGAATCGAAAAATCATCCGCTTCAAAAAAATATTCAATTGAAGCGGTATTAGCACCGGTTAAGAAAATCGCTTCTAAAAGCCCCTCCTTTACCACCATTTTCCCAACCGCTTCTAAAATTCCGATCCAAATGCCTCATTTTTTTGTAGTGATACTCCCACTTGACCTATATCCAATTGCCTTGTTATCTAATACCATAGGCCTCCATATGCCTCTTGAACTTTTCTTAGAGAAGAGGCTTGTCAAGGGATCTGCAAGATTCCTATCAGTGAGAACTTTGTCTATTTGTACGCCTCTTATACGTATGATCTCTCTGATTATATGGTAATGACGAAGTATGTGCTTGTATTGTTGATGAGATCTTAATTCCTTCGTTTGTGCAATGGTGCCATTATTGTCGTAGTAGACCAGTAATGCTTCAACAATGCTTGGAACTATTCCAAGTTAAGTAATGAACTTCTTGATCCATACCGTCTCTTTTGCTGTTTTAGAAGCAACAATGTACTATACCTCTATGGTAGAACTAACAATAGTATCTTGTTTGAAACTTTTCCAACTCACCGCACTTCTATTCAAGGTGAATATGTATCCAGAATGAGATTTGGGGTCATCCTTATCTTTCTGGAAGTTGGCATCAGTATACCTACTTACTACTATATCACCTTCTCTATATACCAAGAATAAATCCCTAGTTCTTCTCAAGTACTTAAGATTTCCCGTGACAACCACCCAATGATCCATAATAGGATTCAATTAGTATCTGCTCTTAACACTCAAAGCGTGCAATACAACAAACCTAGTACATAACACAACATACATGATTGATCCTATAGATGATGCATAGGGATATGACTCATGTGAATCCTCTCGTCTTCAGTGCACGAGCACATGGACTTCAAAAGGTGACCCATGTCTCATGGGAATAAAATCTTTATTGAATTCATCCATGCTAAACCATTTTAGGCCACTATCTATGTATGTAGACTAAGAAAGACCAAACAACTGATTTGATCTATCTATATAGATCTTGATATCTAAAATGTAGGTTTCATACATGGAATCCATTTCAGATTTCGTCGCTGTAAGACATTTATCCATGTCTGAACTTTTCAAAACTTCTTCATAACTAGTTGGTTGATCACCCTCGATGATTAATACATCATTCAATTGACTTACGAGAAATTTTTATCTCTTAGGAACATGTCATATTCTACTAGACCTATGAAGAGGTTGTGTTTCTAAAGAATTATTCATTACCTCATCTCTATGAGTAATAGGTTGTGCTTTTTGACTAGACATCTCATTAGTGTCTATTGGAGTCTCTTGAACTACACTTAGTTCAACCTCACTCCCACTATTTTCTTGTAAGAGAAACTGCTCTAGGAATACAACATGCCTTGAAACAAACACCTGTTGTTCCAAGGGATGATAGAATTGGGAACCCCTTCTTCCTTAGGGTAACCAATAAATAGACACTTATCAGATTTAGCCTCCATCTTATCTCATACCGTCCTCTTCACATAAGCAGGACAAACTTGTTAAGCCAATCAACCCATGTAGGATGTGGTTTTGATATGTGTGGCAAAGGGTTTAAGTTAGGTTGCTAGTGATTTGATATGTGTGTTTAAGATGTGTAGGACTTAAATGAATCACACATGGATTGGCTTGATGTTAGCATTGGTGAGTTCACCATCTCATGGCTTGGGTCATTGAGTCGGTGAAGGATGGCATTGCGGAAGTCGTGCACTTGGTGCATCCGAGGGACCATCGGACGAAGAGCATATGGAGTGAAGCCAAAGGAAGCATACTTAAGGGCGAGACATGAAGGATGGCGTTGCAGAAGCCGTGCACTTGGTGCATCCGAGGGACATGGCCGGACGAAGAGAGTTTCGAGGTGAGGGACTTCATGGGAGATGAGAGTGAGCGATTGTAACCCAGGATGGGGTAGCTCATAGGTGAACTTGATCGAATGGCTAAGTCAAGTGTCGGATGCTCAAACTTAGGTTTGAGGTTTTACTCGATGAGTCAGATGCTCAAACTTGTGTTTGAGGTTTTACCTGCCGTTTGGTTAAGTCAGACGCTCAAACATGAGTTTGAGGTTTCTACCCGACGAATGGAAGTGTCGGATGCTCAAACAAAAGGTTTGAGGTTTACTCAATCGTCGGAGTCGCAAATAAGTATATTGTTTGAGGTTTTACCCGACACCAGTCGACTGATATAGATATCAGTCGACTATTCTGAATCGATGGGACTCGACTGGTGCTTGATCGGTGTTTGACTGATGGCCTTTTGGCCCAGCAGTCGACTGCTACACCATCAGTTGACTGCCAAGGGATGACATTCGACTGTTGAAGGTGGTCAAGGGCATAGAGGGTTTTAGAGTTGACTGATCGCCTCGATCACTCGACTAATGGTTCTATCAGTCGAATGATGGTCATGATCAATCGACTTATGAGAGAGTCGTTAGCTGGATGACAACGTTGTTGGATCGAGAAGCGTCGCTAGAGGGAGGGGGTGAATAGCGATCGTAAATCTTTTCGACGTTTCATTCGAGTAGATAATTAAATGAGTAAGAGCAACGGAAAATAAAGAGACACGTTTATTTTTACTTGGTTCATAACCCAGCGGTTGCTACTCCAAGACCCAATCGGTCCTAGACCGCGTACGGAGGGCAAAGCACTATAACGTCTCCTCCTCGTTGGAGGTAGGAGACAACGATCACAAAACCGAATGTACGAGGATGAGGCAACAAGCCTACCTCACCTCATTACAAATTAAAACAATGAATACAATATCAAAATATATTACTAGATGTTGCTGCCGACGAAGAAGATCTGAACTTGTTGTCGCGTCGGTGTTATAACGGTGTTGGAGCGTTGGTGTTGTAGGAGCACTTGATGAATAAACTTGATGATGTTTGGAGTTGGAATCCACCCCTACTTTTATAAATTTTGGCCTCTGAATATGTCTCCTCTTTTTTTAGAACATATCATGAAGTTGTAATAAATTTTATCGCGAAGTGGCCGCGTCAAACCTTATCCGTTTTGACCTAGCGCAAAGGTTGATTCGTCGCCATCAGTCGACCGATGACTCCCATCAGTTGACTGATGAGCATCACCGATCGCCTAATGTCCAAAGAATGATCACACCGCCACTTCCCTACAGTAAGAGGTTAGCTCAGAAAATGATAAATTCAACGGTTTCTAACCGTCCGATCTCGACCAAGACCTTCCACAAGAAGTCTTAGTCGGATCGCCACCTACGGTCATCCCCATAAAGAGGACACAACCTTACAATCTCTCACTCACACAAGCTTTTCTCGATACTTACCTTGTAGCTCTCGCTTCTGACCTTCCACTCGATTCCTTCGGCTCCCTCCGAAGTCACTCGAGTGTCGCCCGACCACCGCGGCTTCCTCTGGGTGTCGCTAGCCTTCAGCTCCAGCTTTAGTACTTTTCTGCACACTCGATTTAGCTCATGAGATAACGATGTAAACTTAACTTTGTGTCTTTGCCATAATCAAAACATAGGTTTGATTATCTGGTGCCCCTGCACCAACAATCTCCCCCTTTTTGATCTATGGCAAACCAACACAATGTTAAGGGAAATTAAAGCATAAAAAAAGTATAGTAAATGATGAATTTCATTTTCAAAAACTCCCCCTTAACCAAAACTCCCCCTTAACCTTAGGTGAGTTTTGAAAGAGATACTTTAGTTTTCAAAATTAAATAAATTTTGTGTTACTCCCCCTTAACCCTTAACTTTCTCCCTTCTCCCCCTTTTGCCATAAATCAACAAATGTTGGGGTTTGTTATGTAAAATTGAAGTTTGTTATATAAAATAGGGGTTTTAAAACAATATGGTATATGCATGCATCAAGATAAATCAACTATGAGTCCAAGCATGCATCTAGCATTAATTAGATAGATTGGTTCGAGGTGTCTCCCTCTGCACTAATAATCTAAAGGTTTCTAATATAACCCTTAGGGTTAGTTTCCTTTCCCTCTTAGTCAAATATATGAAGTATAAGAGATGTAGGGGGCGCTAAACTTTGGCCTAAGAGTTGTTAAGTACAATAGTTGGGAAAATAAGTAGTATTTTGAAGAGGTTATATTTCAATTATCTTTAACATCTCACTCATTCTATGTGTCTCAGAATTTGTTCACCTTTTTGTGAGATGATTTTAAATTGATTAAAGATAGTCAACCTTGGGTTAGATTCGGATTTAACCTTTAGATCGTTAAGTAACTTTTCGAGAAATTGGCTTCCAGGTCATGGCGAGGCACAGGGGCCTTCTTTGATCGGAACAACAACCACTTCCTTAGACAAAGCCAAATTCAAGAAAATATCACTTAAGTCACTTAGGGTTACTTCCTGGTCTAACTAGTTTAGGATAAAGCGAGGTAGCTTCAGCTAGTTCCACTCAGTCAAGTGCACCAAGCTAGATACGCCTTATCTAGCTCGAATACACGAGACTTTGTTTCCCTAACATACTATCATCTCACCGCATCCTGATACTATGTTGTCAAGAGTTGACTAACTATTTTCCCTATCTAGCCGTTCTACAAATTAAAGTAAAATATTCAATGGTTTTGCTAAGTAAGCGGGTATACTATTTTAGTGTTAGCTCCCCCTGGACCATTGAACCAATATGGTCTATTCAAATAATGAATTTGATCCTGGGGAATCCAAAACTTATTAGTCCTTATATGTGAATTCAATAAAACCTTTGGGACCCATGCTTGGACTCTTTGATGACTACGATTTACGATAGACATATATGACCTATTCGTAGTTGTTGACCTAAATCCGAGTCTGACTTTGTTGTACACGGCTCTTTGGGTTCCAAGTAGTCTGTTAAGATTCTTAGATCCCAACGTGAACCTTTCTAACGTAGCCTCAACCTCTTGAACTCGGTCTTTCAAGAGAGAATTCTCTTCCTCGAGTTTTTCAATTTGGGTTGAGTTTCCCTCTTGAACATGACTAGTTGAAGATGTTAGAGTAGCCTCTTGCTTGAGGGTTTCAACCTCCTCAAGTAACGACTCAACCCTAGACTCAGACTTAGTTAATTTCCTATTAAGAATTTTAATTGTATTGTAAAGCGTATGAATTAGTGAGCGGCTAACCTTAATTTTCTCTTTTGGTCCGGCTTTGAGTTGCTTCTCGAAGTAGTCCTCGAGTTCGGAGTCGGTGTTGTAATTGGATTCGGATTCGGACTCTGACTCGGACTCTTCGGATCTTGCCATGCATGCTATGCCGCTGCCTTCTTCATTGTCCCATGTTGCATGAAAAACCTTCTTTTGATTTGATTTGAATTGTGCCCTCTTTTGATTCTTTAGTACCTTCCTTTCCCTCCGAACGATCTTCCGCACTACGTTCACTATTGCTTCCACCTTTTCGGATTCAGACTCTAATTCGTCGTCGGGTTCGAGTCCACCTTCTTGCCTGGTAGGTGGCTTGCTTCTTTGTCCTGCAAATAGATCAATACCTCTCTTGGCCTGAACCACGTTAGTTTGCTCGTGAAGTTCAAACTCGGAAAATAATTCATCTAACCTAAGCTTCGAAAGGTCCTTAGAGACCTTGTAGGCATCGACCATGGATGCCCACAAGATAGTCCTAGGAAATGAATTAAGAACGTACCTTAGTAGGTCGTGGTTTTCGACCTTGTGTCCGATGGTGTGCAGGCCGTCTCGTGTTCCTGCATCTTAAGGTTATACAACTTATTGAAAAGAAGGTCACGTTTACATACCTTAGCATCGGACGTTCCTCTATGTAGCTCGATTAATTTGTTCCATAGGTCCTTGGCGCTAATGAATGGTCTGATGCGGTTGAGTTCCTCCTTGGACAAGCCGCATTGCAATATTTGGGTTGCTCTTGCATCGGCTTTGATTTGCCTCTTGGTTGCATCTATCCACTTGTTGAAATCTAAGGGCTCTCCTTGATCATTGGTGGGTAGAGCAAAGCCAGTTTGGATTATTATCCAAGTCTCGACTTGTGTTTTCAAGAAACACTCCATCCGACCTTTCCAATAACGGAAATCATCTCCGTTAAAGAATGGAGGTCGGGTGGTGCTATACCCCTCAATGTGAGCCAATAAGTATCTTGCAAAACACGAATAAAAATGAAAGGTAATTCCAAGACTTGGTATTGGATTAGTAATGCAGGAAATAAATGGGAAATAAACAGAATTAAATGAGAAAAATAAGAAACTAACAAAAACTAACAACTTACGACCTTCGATGTCCCCGAAAGGGTACTAGACGTTGGATTTTGGGTCTGGAAACAGCTTGTTATGAGGGTAAACCCTGGTAATAAATGTAGATCTCTTAGAGAGCTTCGATTTGGTAGGTAGATCGTTATGTGAGTCCACTTGTGCGAAAAGTTATGGCCGTTTTACCGTCGGCTACTCCAAGAGAGAATATTTGCAAGCACACAACCAAAAGAAACGTACCAAGACTTTGTCTTGGATTAGTAGTGCGGGAGGAAAAAGACCTAAAAAAAATACGAATCGAAAAATACGAACAGAAAACCAAAATGTGCTAGATCGGTGGTTTCACCAAATCTTAGTGCCCCCGCTATGATACCAATTATTGGATCGAGAAGCGTCGCTAGAGGGGGGGGGTGAATAGTGATCGTAAATCTTTTCGACGTCTCATTCGAGTAGATAATTAAATGAGTAAGAGCAGTGGAAAATAAAGGGACACGTTTATTTTTACTTGGTTCACAACCCAGCGGTTGCTACTCCAAGGCCCTATCGGTCCTAGACCGCGTACGGAGGGCAAAGCACTATAACGTCTCCTCCTCGTTGGAGGTAGGAGACAACGATCACAAAACCGAATGTACGAGGATGAGGCAAAAAGCCTACCTCACCTCGTTACAAATAAAAGAAATGAATATAATATCAAAATATATTACTAGATGTTGCCGCCGACGAAGAAGATCTGAACTTGTTGCCGCGTCGGCGTTATGACGGTGTTGGAGAGTTGGCGTTGTAGGAGCACTTGATGAATAAACTTGATGATGTTTGGAGTTGGAATCCACCCCTCCTTTTATAGATTTTGGCCTCTGAATATGTCTCCTCTTTTTTCGGAACAGATCACGAAGTTGTAATAAATTTTATCGCGAAGTGGCCGCGTCAAACCTTATCCGTTTTGACCTAGCGCAAAGGCTGATTCATCGCCATCAGTCGACTGATGACTCCCATCAGTCGACTAATGAGCATCAGTCGACTGCCCAATGTCCAGCAGTCGACTGCCAGTATGACCACTTCCCTGCAGTAAGAGGTTAGCTCAGAAAATGATAAATGCGACGGTTTCTAACCATCCGATCTCGACCAAGACCTTCCACAGGAAGTCTTAGTCGGATCGCCACCTACGGTCATCCCCGTAAAGAGGACATGACCTTATAATCTCTCACTCACACGAGCTTTCCTCGATACTTACCTTGTAGATCTCGCTTCCGATCTTCCACTCGATTCCTTCGGCTCCCTCCGAAGTCACTCGAGTGTCGCCCGACCACCGCGGCTTCCTCCGGGTGTCGCTAGCCTTTAGCTCCAGCTTTCGTACTTTTCTGCACACTCGATTTAGCTCGTGAGATAATGATGTAAACTTAACTTTGTGTCTTTGTCATAATCAAAACACAGGTTCGATTATCTGGTGCCCCTACACCAACAAACATGGATGAAGTCATTGAAGAAATAATCGTGATGGTCGATCACGATCATTGCTATCGCCTAACGAGAAGAATGACCTCTTCCCTATAAGAAGAGGCCTTGGGTGCTCTTGGAAGGCTAATGCTTAACTCCTAAACTTCTCCCAAGTGCCCAACACCTTTTAACACTCCTCTTCTTGTGTTTATTTCAATCTTATTGTAAGAGTGAGTGATTTTGTAAGAAAGGTTTACCTCCACCTTGAAGGAGAGACTAGTGGATTGTTGAGGGAGTGATTTGCCGAATGAATCGTCCGTGGACTAGCGGCAAGGGCCATGAACCACGTTACATCTCGGCGTTAGCGTTTGTCTCTTTACTTATTGCATTTGCTTAATTGTCTTTATTATTAGTATTTCCGCTGCACTAATTTTAAGTGTAGATGATTAAGACGTGATCGATTTTCATCGTACACATCGAGGGCTATTCACCCCTCTCTAGCTGGGCCATGGTCCTCCAACAAGTGATATCAGAGCGAGGAGATTGTCGTTGGACTCACCGCCACAACAATCCATGACAATGGCTAGCTCCAACATTCATCCACCCAAGTTCGAAGGCGATTTCTCTTGGTGGAAGAAGAGAATGGAGGTATACTTCAAAATAGACTTTGATATGATGCTAATCATGGATAGTGGTTTCGAGATACCTAGGGACGAAGAAGGGAGAATGCTAGAAAAATCGAGATAGACCAAGAAGCAAAGAGAAGAGCACTTGGCGAATTCAAAGGCCAAGCACCATCTATACAATGTGCTCACTCAACAAGAAATCAACCGAATTGGAGAGTGCTATAGCGCCAAGGAGATGTGGGAAAAGCTTGTAGAGCTCCATGAAGGAACCTCCAAGGCAAAGCTTGCAAGACGGGATCTTCTCCGATTGCAATTAAGCAACATCAAGCTAGAAAAAGGAGAAAAGGTACTTTCCTTGCATTCTAGGTTTAAGGAAATTATCATTGGTTTAACAAGTGTAGGTGAGAAGCTCTCCAACCGGGACATGATAATGAAAGCCATAGATGTCTTCCCCCGATCATCAAAATGGAGCTCAATGGTGGACTCCTTCTACATATCAAAGAATCTAGAGGTAAGTACTCTAGAAAAATTTTCTCTACTATGGAACTTCACGAAACTAGACTTGAAGGTATAGTAGAAGAACCAAGGAGTCAACCAAGGGGAGTGGCACTAGTAGCAAACAAAGGAAAGAAGAAGATGTCCTCACCATCCTCATAGGAAGATGAATCATCCTCTTCAATGGATAGCAATGAGGAGGCCTACATGGTAAGAAAGGTGAGACGTGCTCTTAAGAGTTTTAAATTTAATAAGTCTCATGATAGGAGAAGGCCAAGAAGGAAGGTGATATGCTACAATTGCCAAGGAGAGGGACATATGAGGGATGAGTATCCCCAATTAAACAAGAGCAAGGAAGAAAGAAAGAAGAATGACAAAAAGAAAGAAGGGAAGAAGAAAGAAGAAAGAAAGTCAAAGGAGAAGGAAAAGAAGTCAAAGCCTCGAAACCTAAAAGCGACATGGGATGATCCATCATCATCAGAAGAAGAAGAGATTGTCTCCCATTTTGCATTAATGGGAATGGATGATGTAGACTCCACTTCATCCCAAAAAGAAGAAGCAAGCTCAAGTGAGGAGGAGAGCTCAAGTGTAGGGGGATCATCTACCTTATCGGAATCGGAAGAAGGAGATTGGGTAAGTGAGGTAACGAATCTCCCTCTCAAAAAGATTGTTTCAATGATTTCAAGTCTTACTAGAGATTTATTTAGGAGTAAGAAGAAGAACAAATGCATGCTTGATGATATTAGGAAACTAGAAGAAAAACTCAAAAATGCATGCTCACATGATGATTGTATTTCTTCTAGTATTAATGATGCATGTATAGAAGAAAATAAGGCTTTAAGGGAAAAGGTAGATTTCCTAACTAAGGCCCTAGAGAAATTCACAATTGGCTCCAACACCCTAAATATGATCATTGAGAGCCAAAGGGCTAGTTTTAACAAGAAGGGCCTAGGATATAAGGGAACCAAAAATTAAAAGGCCTACCATTGTCTAATTGCTAGGGGTCAATCTAAAACAACAATGGTAGCTAGAAAATGGATCCCAAAGGAGTACTTGGTGAACCCTATTGGAAAGAATTTATATTGGGTTCCCAAGTCCATCCTTAGAGGTTAGAGAAACCTTGGATAGTCAACCATAGTTGGACTTATTTCATATCATGCTAAATGGTCGACTTATGTTGAAGTTGGAAAGTATTTGATTTATTATTAGCATGGTGGATGATATTGGGTGATAATGTTTAAATCATGATGGATAATATGTGTTTTATGATCATGATATGCAATTATGGATAATCCTTGATTTTTGATCATGTTGGTTGTTTTTGGAAGATACTTAACCTTGATAGAATTGCATGAAATTTATGGTTAAGTATAAATACCTTAGGTACATCTCACATTCACCATAAGGCTAACTTGATTGAGAACATAGCAATGGGTGAGATGTTAGGATGATACAATGACTCACTTATGCTTATGTCATTTTTGATGAGTCATTAAAGCTATCATAATAGAGTAATCATAGACCAACTATGTAGAAAGCAAATGTTTAATCAATGGACATATTTCCCATAGATCATAGTTGGATATTTTAAATTATTTAAAACCATTTCATGTTTTGAAAACTAAGAGTTCATGCTTTGAAAAATTTCTAAGGCAAAATTAGCTTTCAAGTTGATACAAAATTGAGACATTTTGCAACTTTTGAGTTTTTACCTAATTTTTTAAAAAAGAATGAATTTTCATGAAAAATCATTTTTCATTGATAAAGGGACTCATGAGAAATATGTTCCCCAAATTTCATGATTTTTCAATTTTTTTGAAATTTTTAGTGCATTTCTGAACATACGTTCAGAAATAAGAAAAGGCTGTTTTTTAGGTGGCAGTCGACTTGTAGTCTAAACTAGTCGACTGATGGAACTATGCATGAGCACAGTAGCCTGATTTATGGGGTTTTCAGACAATTTTTGGGATTTTCTTCTATTAGACTTTGATGCCATGATTCTATAATATATGTTAGATGTTTTTGATGGTGTCAAAGTGGGAGAAATGTGAGTGCTTAAGTTAATCATGCTAGGGGGATAGTTAGCATGCGTTAAGGGGGAGTTGCATGTATTAAGGGGGAGATAATATTTTACATGCTTTCTTGACTTATGTATTTTGTTATTGTTTTACCTAACTTAAATAGATTACCACACATCAAAAAGGGGGAGATTGTTAGGGCAATCAACCCATGTATGATGTGGTTTTGATGTGTGTGGCAAAGGGTGTAACACCCGCCCTTCCCGTACCTCAGAGGGGAGCGAAGGGCGGCGCTACGCGATCATACATACATGCATATACATACAGCAGAAGCATTTAAAACAATAAAATCCCTTTCTTAAGCTAACTATATTAACCTAATCCACCTAACAGATTAATTATGATGTAACGGTCTTAGCAATTTTCTTAACTAAACATGTACTAAAGAAATTCAAGATTTATATAATAAATGGGAGTGACAACCAAGGCAAAAACATTATTTAAGTCTTAACACTGAACGGTAAAACATGCATAATCTCCCCGAACCATAAACTAAATCTTATCCACCATGCCACTGCCACACACATCTTTGCCTCCTGCTGCTCCCTTCAATCATTCCTTGCCTTGCTCTGCAGTACAAAGGAAAAATGACACTATCAGCACATATGCTAAGTAAGATCCTTTCCTACTCACAAAAGCCATACAACATAAATTACACATAAGATAGTGACATGTTCATTTAACTAACATATAGTCATAGCATGGATGTAACTATTAACATGATAATCAAGAGGCATATAGACTTAGCATTCAAAATTCATGAGTAAAGCAATCCGTGACATGATCATCTAGGACAAGTATCCCCATGGCATTTTTATCACAATAACATAACTGTAGGGATGTATACTGAAAAGTCTATCTTTTGTATGAACATCTTTATTTTAAAATAAGAATCACATGATCATTGTTTGCATATTTTTATGGTTATGCAATATTGTCTAATACGTTACATTGTAGATAACATGGTGTGTGGTGTCACACGGGAGATCTTGTTATCGGCTCCTTGTAAAGTATAAGTAAAGGCTCACAACCGAGATGACTTTGGACAAACCATCGGAATGGTTGTAGTGTGATTTGGTATTGGTTTGTCTTGACCATAGAATCACACTAGTGCACTTTGTGTGTATTGAGCAGGACCGACACAGAGGTGATTCGATTTATTGCTGACTACATAATCGAATCGGACCTCAGATATTATTTAGTACATGCTCTTAATCCCGATATAATAACGGGCACATATACTTGGTACTCATCTCTTTGATTTACCAATGGGCGAGATTTATAGATTAAATCGATAGACTCGGTAAGTTGGGAGATGATATTATTTATATGGTGTGCCGTTGATTATAGGAGGAAACCGTGTCCTATATATTAGGATGATGATGTCCCCTTGAGGAGCTCATAAGGTTCATCATGTAAACCCTGCAGGTGGACTTGGTCCGGCATGATGAAAAGGTTGAGTGGTACTACTCAAGGAGTTAGATGTTGATTAATTAATGGTTAGTAAATTAATTAATCGACGGACATTCGAGATCTTAAACACGGGGAGAAAATGTACAAATAATATATGGAGCCCATATTGTCATATGGGGGTTGGTGAGGTAGATCAATGATGGACCTTTAGTGGATTGGATCATCATTAGTGGATCAGACTTTATGTGGGCTTGATCCATGGGTGGCTAAGACCCAACTCCTCCTCATGGTCCCTAATGTAGCCCATTAACACCTCAAGATGCTTAGATCCAATGGATAGAAACAAAACACTAAGATCCATTGGTAGAGATTAAATCTCTAAGATCCGACGGTTGAGATTAAATCTCTAGATCCGACGGTTGAGATTAAATCCCTAGAACCAATGGAGGAGATTAATTCATGGCTTATCCCCAAACTCTATAAAAGGTGGCATGGGGTTGGCGTGAAGAACATGATAGAGAGGGAGCAAGGCTTGGGCGGCAAGAATAGGGCAATCCTAGTTGAGATAGGATTGGAATTAGGGTTAGGGTTTGGAAGCAAGGGTGGCACCAAATAAGGCAAGTTTTCCTTCTTCTTCTTTGCCTTGTGGCCAACGTCCAGCATCTATTCCAGCCCTTCCCAGCCCTTGTCCGGCTCCCAAAACACTCCCCTCTCTTCTCCTTAGGTGGTGGAAACAAGATATAGGGTTTCCCTTGGTGTCTTGGTAGTTTTCCATCATCTTCTTCTCCTTCTAGTTGGCCGGCGGCAAGAACTTCTATAGTTCTTTGTTGGTTGAGTTTTTGAAGGAGAAAAACATTGTTTCTCTTCTTCCTCTTGCTTTGAAAAAGCAAGGAAGGAAGTTTTGCGATCTAGGAGCTTTGACTTTTGGTGGATCGTCGCCCACACGACGTCCAAAAGGAGGAGGGTCATACATTAGAAGACCAAGAGGTATAACTATTCTTCTATCTCTTTTATTCATTGCTTGTGTTTGTTTTTCAAAATATAAGCATGTTATATTTCTGTAAATAGGCTAAATAATACTGGGATCTCGAGTATAAACACAAAAACCGGCGATCCGGACATCGTCTATTCCGCGGCTACTCGTAGAATAGAGGATGGTCGCTTGAACAACTAGTTTGTTCAAGTGACCTCTCTAAACGAATAGAACGACGATGACTTGGTTGTCTTGGGAATCCATTTTTTCTAGGATTACATTTTTAATCCGGGGACATCGAAGGGATCACCATGGTTAAGCAACCGAGGTGAAGGGGAAGCGAAGTTTCCTCTCACGGACTCGACAAAGGGAAATCCCTTCAATAACATCTCGTAATAACATAGGCATGGAATAGTTATATGCAGAATGCTCTTTGAAAACATATACTTTCATAAGTACTTAAACATAATCTCAACATTAGGGCCCGGCATTGTATCCATGACTCGACCCAGCCCATTTGGCGGTCCATTCGGCGGCCCATTTGGCGACCCCTTGTAGTCGTCGACCGTCGACCGTCAGCACGTCGACCGTGTCATTACCACTAGGCCCGTACTTCGACCTAGGGGCAACTTTGGATACAAGCCATGTGTAAAGTAAAATAGCATACATGTTCTTTGACACAACATAAAGAGTGTTCTTGTCCCCACTCGTAGGGAAATATTTCTTAACCAATTCATATTCATAAGCCTTACGTAACCATAGCATTGGGGTGCCTATCGTTCATGAACATAAACAGGTACATCATGATAAAATGAGCAAAACTTAACATATACATTATGATACAATGGTCCTACATCAGCCGTTAACATGGACATAAGGTATGAAATCATGCAAATATATCGTCTAACTAGCATCATATCAATACCATATATATACCTAGCATAACATGGAAAATCATTCGGAATCATGTTCGGAAATATATATATATATATATATATATATATATATATATATATATATATATATATATATATATATATATATATATATATATATATATATATATATATATATATATATATATATATTTATTTATTTATTTTCTTGTCCTTTTTAATCTTCCTGAGCCCAAAGACAAATGGCGGCGACACACTGGTTGGACGACACTGTTGTGGCGACACACACTAGCCGAGAGGTACGCTAGCCGAGCAGACTCCGGCCGAGCGGCGACAAGCCCGGTGCCCGAGTGACACGCTTGCCGGCAACACGCTGCCGAAGCTATTTGGCCCGCACGCTGGGTGGCATAGGCGTGTCCCGCGCTGCTCATCCCGACATGCCTGTGTCGGGTGAAAGAGCGGAGTGTTGGCCTCTATACGTGTTCTGCTTAACAAAATTTATACGAACCTCATCCTAGGGTCTTAAGCAATATCAACCATGGAACCTCGACTAAGGTTAATCATATGCAATACAGGGAAAAGAAGAACATGAAAAACTCTTTATTGCATAGCACAACATTAGGAACATGAAAGCCATTCGAGAGAAACCCATGTACTGCAGGTGAGGGAATTCTTACCTTCGATTGCTTTAACTTATATTTGTAAAACCTAATGAGATGCAACCTTCTGTCCCGCCCTAGCAGCTGCCCTCCAAGGTCTCTTGAATCCCACCTTTCCTTGGATTCGGCGGAGAAGACAACCCTAGGAGAGAATTCTCCTTGATTTGTGGTTCGGCAGTGGAGGGATCAAGAGAGTAGAGAGGTGTCCTCTAGGGTATTAGGGAGGTTAAATTTATAACCATCAAGGCTTAACCTATTCCCTTATAAATTTCCTTAAATTTCTCTCTTTAACAGAATTAATTCCTTCTTCAATTAAATTCGTGACTTCTCCCTAATCATATAAATTTTTTATTGGATTTTTTTTGGTGACTCTCCCCTTCTTGTCCGGTTTTCTTTTCTTTTATTTCCTTTAAAATCCCACGTAAGCCTATTATCATCATGCATAATTATCTTTATTTTCTTTAACTCACATAAGGGCCCCTTTATTATCATGCCTCATTATCTATAAAACTCCTAAGATTTTTCGGGCGTTACAAAGGGTTTATGTTAGGTTGCTAGTGATTTGATATGTGTGTTTAAGTTGTGTAGGACTTAAGTGAATCACACATGGATTGGCTTGATGTTAGCATTGGTGAGTTCACCATCTCATGGCTCGGGTCCTTGAGTCGATGAAGGATGGCATTGCGGAAGTCATGCGCTTGGTGCATCCGAGGGACCATCGGACAAAGAGCATATGGAGTGAAGCCAAAGGAAGCATACTTAAGGGAGAGACGTGAAGGATGGCATTGCAGAAGCCATGCACTTGGTGCATTTGAGGGACGTGGCCGGACGAAGAGATCTTCGAGGTGAGGGACTTCATGGGAGATGAGAGTTAGCGATTGTAACCCGTGACGGGGTAGCTCATAGGTGAACTTGGCTTGATGGCTAAGTCAAGTGTCGAACACTCAAACTTAGGTTTGAGGTTTTACCCGACGTTTGGTTAAGTTGGATGCTCAAACATGAGTATGAGGTTTCTACCTGACGAATGGAAGTGTCGGATGCTCAAACAAAAGGTTTGAGGTTTACCTGATCATCAGAGGCTCAAACAAGTGTTTTGTTTGAGGTTTTACCTGACACCAGTCGACTGATATAGATATCAGTCGATTGCTCTGGGTCGATGGCACTACTTTGGTGCTCGACCTATGTTCGACTGATGGCCTTCTGGCCCAGCAATAAATTGCTAGGGTTTAGTAGTCGACTGCTGCACCATCAGTTGACTACCAAGGGAGGACAGTTGACTGCTGAAGGTGGTCGCGGGCACAGAGGGTTTGAGAGTCGATTGATCGCCTGGATCACTCGACTGATGGCTCTATCAGTCAACTGTTGGGCATGATCAATCGACTGATGAGGGAGCCATTAGTTGGATGCCAACATGGATGAATTCATTGTAAGGCAACGACTACAACAACAGTTGACTGATGGCTGCATCAGTCGACTGCTAGCTTCTCAACGGGAAGAATGACCTCTTCCCTATAAGAAGTGGCCTTGGGTGCTCTTGGGAAGCTAATGCTTAACTCCTAAACTTCTCCCAAGTGCCCAACACATTTTTACACTCCTCTACTTGTGTTTATTTCAATCTTAGTGTAAGAGGGAGTGATTTTGTAAGACAGGTTTACCTCCACCTTGATGGAGAGACTAGTAGATTATTGAGGGAGTGATTAGCCGAATGAATCATCCGTGGACTAGCAGCAAGGGTCATGAACCACATTACATCTCGGCGTTAGCGTTTGTATCATTACTTATTTCATTTGCTTAATTGTCTTTATTATTAGTATTTTCGCTGCGCTAATTTTAAGTGTAGACGATTAAGACATGATCGATTTCCATCGTACACATCGAGGGCTATTCACCCCCCCCCCCCCTCTAGCTGGGCCACGATCCTCCAACAAACCTCATATCTTTAAGTAAGATAAATGATGTTTCTTGTTATTCCTACCTCATATGGAGTAGTAGAGATAACCTTAGTTGAGACTTTGCTTAGCAAGTAAACAACGGGCTCTAGTGCGTAACCCCAAAAAGATTTAGGAACTTGTAAGCTACATCATTGACCTAATTATGTCTGGCAAGGTTCAGTTTCACCTTTCAGCCACACCATTATGATGTGGTGTATAAGGCAGAGTCCTTTAAGGCAAGATGCCACTATACCTTAGATAATCCTGAAACTCTTGGCTTAAGTATTCTCCACCACGATTAGATCGAAGTACTTTGATATTTTTTCCAAGTTATTTCTCTATTTCATGTCTGAATTCTTTTAACTTTTCAAAGGCCTCAAACTTGTATCTCAACAGATACACACACCCAGATCGCGAGAAATAATCGATAAAGGTAATGAAGTAGCCATAACCTTCTATGGCTTGAGTTGACATGGGTCCACATACATCGGTATGTATAAGGCCCAAAACATCAAGATCTAACTCACCTTTTCCTTTAAATGGTATTTTAGTTATCTTGGCTTTTAAACATGAAGCGCATGTATCAAATGAATCTAATTCAAATGATTCAAAGTGGCAAACTTGTACAATTTGGACATGTATTTCTTACTTATATGGCCAAGGCGACAATTCCACATGTAGGAGGTTAGTTGATTATCTATTTTAGCATGTTTGCTATTTGCTTCGATATTGAATATGTCGTTGGACATATTTAACGTGTAGATGCCATTGTTTAACATTCTGATCGGATGAAGAATACCATTCAACATTATATAACAATAATTATTACTAAAAGTCAAATGGAGGCCTCTTCTATTTAAACAAGAAATAGAAACAATGTTCTTTATCAATGAAGGAACATAAAACAATCATCCAACTCTAAAACTACTCCATTAAGAAGATGCAACAAATAAGTCCCTATAGCTGTAGTAGCAATTTTTGCTCAATTGCCAACCCTTAAATTTGATTTTTCCTTAACTATTGTCTACCCTTTTTTGACCCTTGTATGTCATTACATATGTAGGAGGCACACCCAGTATCCAATATCTAAGTATTAGGAAAAATAGTATGACATTCAATAATGAATATATCTGAAGTAGATTGAGCATCAAATGCCTTCTCTTCCTTTAGGGGATCTAGATGATGCTTACAGTTTCCTTTTCTATGTCACATTTTTATTGCATACAACACCGCAGATGAACCCTCCTATATCTTTGAGCGAAAGAGGAGCTTTGTGATCTTGAACCTTTCGGATCTCGCTTACTCGTCAAATAACTCACTGAGATGGTAGACAATGGTGTACGCATCCAAATGCTCATGTTGTTTATGCAATTAAGGACTCATCGAAGCCAACATGATGCAACACGCTAGCTTCGAATCAACAACATGTTTCTGATAGACCAACACTTGGTCACCAAAAGCATTGTCTGTAGGATGTTTGGGAAGACTCTCATCAAGGACATAGACTATCTTCTTAGGCTTAAGAATAATTCTCAAGTTTCGTAGCTAGTCTAAGAAGTATGACCCAGTAAGTTTATTTGTGTCCAAAATTTAACGCAAGTTAATGGAGGTCGATATGCTATTCTACTATTATCTACCTAGACATACAAATAGAATTTATAAGAGGGTTGAATTATTTTAATGTAAACAATTTACAATAACAAAGAAAGTCCCACTATTTTATCAAATACAAGAGCCCTCACTTTGAATTCGAGAGATGGTAGATTTTCTCTTAGTGGATTGATATCCATTATATCTAAGAACAACCTTAGAGAGAGTCCAACAGGTTATCCTTAGTTCTAATGGTGGGTATCAACAGTACCAATTATATAACATTTATATAACTCACTTTATGTTATTAATTAATTGAATGTTCACATATAAATTAGATTGAAAACTCATTATATATATATATATATATATATATATATATATATATATATATATATATATATATATATATATATATATATATATATATATATATATATATATATATATATATATATATATATAATTATGCCTCTATCCACATTGACCTTGGAGAGAGCCTAACAAATCAATGCTTTCAATTAGACCAACCCATTAATCATGAGATCGAAATTAAATGGTCTGAACACATCTAATTTTCTAGCCAGGCTTGGATAGAGTCCAACAACCCAAAACTAAAAACTTAGACTCTAATTTTTACCATTTAATGGAACATCAAATCTCAATGGTCTGAACATATCCAATATCATGCTAGACTTGGAGAGAGTCCAACAACCCAAACATGAACTTGACCTCTAGTTCATACCATATTAATAGAAGGTGTAAGCCCTAATATTTGCACTAGGGATTTTTAGGTTCACATAAGTCTCATTAACTAGGTAAACCTATGTGTTTTGTAAACAATTTATGTAACACCCCCATATCCTTACACTAGTAAAGGAGGTGTTACTGCCATACTTTATCTTACTCGTGTATTGATCAGGTATATCATGACTCAATCATTCCATAAACTCACATACACTATTTGTAAGTTAACTAATACCTGATTTAAATCAAAGAGTATCAACAACTCGTACCAAGACCTAAACCTGGTTTCTAAACGAGTATCATAATTCAAACTCTTAACTTTTAACAGTGGAAGCTAAATAACAAACCCAACTACATTGACATGTTGACACTAGGATATTACACAAATTCTTAACCTATCTAAGCATGCACCTTCACTAGGGTTCTAATATAAAACATTCTTAAGTAACTCAACCTCATGCATGGTGATAGTGATATATGAATCCTTGACATGAATATCGACGTAATCAACAATACATAACATCAACCCTAGCACCTAACATGAAGACTAGCACATAGTTCAAAGTTCTTAGCATAGCATAATACTAGTAAGTTCCACATTCTTAGACACAACATGATCAAACATATAATATGAACACTACCACACGAACAAGTTTGAAGGTCTTAACATAATTGAATACTAGCAAGTCTAGGATCATAATCCACTGTTCCGTCGCCATACACACCAAGTACTTCATTTGCTGCCCCCCTCTTACTCAAACTTTGCTTTACCCTTATCTGCAGTATAAGGAATGCAACTATAAGCAATGATGCTTAGTAAATATATCCTATTCTCACAAAACATCGCATTAGGAGAAAACATGCTATTAGAATACTTGCATGCAAACATATGCTCTTACTTGCATTTAAGAAAATTCCGCATTAAACATTTAGGAACACTTGCACATGATACAATGATTCCACTTGACATGCATGAACTTTTTGTATTAGACATATAGAGACACTTGTACATAACACAATGACTCAACTTGAAATGCATGAACTTAACATACGCAACTTGCAATACATGCTTGAAATATGCTTCGCTTGTAGAAACATATACATGAGACATACTATACTTAAACTTGTAAACATTGTGCTTTGGTTAACTTTCGAAACCATATATACATATATACTTTAAAATCACTAATCATCCTTGTTTGGACAGCCTGACATTGTACCAATCTGTGCGCAACCCTAATAAAATTCGGGGTTGCTCGCCACCTAACTTATTAGGGCAACTTTCAAGGGCGGTCTAGGGGCCCGTGGGCGATCTAAGGGCCCGATACATGCCACTTCAAAGTAAAATACTTTTTTTATATATGTCTTACTTATATTTGTCATTTAATGAGTAGTTTACATGATCAAACTCAAAATCCATATAGGAAGCCTTTCAAGACATTTGATCATGCTCTTTGTCCCCAAAACTCGTAGGGGAAGCATCTTGTGATCTTTACATCTTGCTTCCAATGAAATATTAAAAGGGAAATATTTCCCTTATATATGACTTACTGATCTTTGTCATTTATCAAACATTTATTATGGTCATACTCCCAAAACTCATATAGGAAGCATTTCAAGACATGCGATCATGCTCTTTGTCCCCCAAACTTATAGGGGAAGCATCTTTGCGATCTTATGTCTTGCTTCAACATGAAATATACCTATAAATATAGATGACCTATTGATTTTGTCATTTAACCAACATGTAACATGCTCATACTCCCAAAACTCATATAGGGAGCCTTTCAAGATATTTAATCAAGCTCTTTGTCCCCAAAACTCGGAGGGGAAGCCTCTTTGAAATCTCTACATCTTGCCCCACGAGGAATATACCTAAAATACCTAAAAATACAACCAAATATAATCTGGATAGAACCTATAAATCTGAATAAAAACATGATACTAGAAGCTAGATGTGCAAATCAAAGAGTTACTTATGCTATAGGTGAGAGATGACATCCAAGTGATCTTATGTGCTGCTTAAAACAAAATATACCTTACCTATAAGTCTAAACACACCCATATAATCTGATCAAAACATATTTTTGTCATTTAACAAGTATTTTATATGATCATACTCAAAAACCCATATAGGAAGCCTTTCAAGACATTCGATCATGCTCTTTGTCCCCAAAACTCGTAGGGGAAGCATCTTTGCAATCTTTACATCTTGCATCCAATGAAATATACTTAAAATACCTAAAAGTCCAAACAAACATAATCTATACAGAACATATAAATCCAAATAAAACATGATAATAGAACCTAGGTGGGCAAATCAAAGAGTTACTTATGCTATAGGTGAGAAATAACATCTTGGTGATCTTAGATCTTGCTTAAAAAGACCTATACCTCGTATATAAATCTGAACACACACATATATCATCTAATCCAAACATATAATCTATCAAAACATAGGAAAATAAGTTATATAAAACAATCGAAGAACTACTTATACTTCATGTGAGAGATACTTACATCCTCTCGCTATTGTACTATTATACTGCTAGGGTTTTTGTGAGACGAAGACCCTCCCTTGTTCCTTATACTTAAGAGTGATCCTCTAGCATATACTAAGCTTGTGAGAAGATCCCCTTGAATCCCTGTCAAGAACACCAAAACAAGGACCTTAGGGTTTTGGATGGGAGGGAGGAAGGAGGTGGAGTTTAATCCTCTAGCAAACACCAAGCCTTGTGAGAAACTCTCCTTGACAACCCCTCTTGAGAATCCCCACACAAGGATCCATATAGCTTGGGATGGAAAAGGGAGGAAGGAGATGGATAGGTTTTGGCCAAGAATAAGGGAGGAAGAAGAACGAAAAAGATGAAGTGGATTTTGGTTCCTTTCTCTCTTTAATCCCCACGTTAATAGATAGGGAGATGAGGAAAACTTTTCATCTCCTCATGGGGAGATGAAACAACTCTTCACCTTCTCATCTTCTCATTTATCTTCTTTGTATATTCCTTATCTATTCTAGCCAAGAATCATCCTATGGCCTAGTGGTAGCATGGCAACCTCCCTATTAGGAGGTTCATGGTTCAAATCCTAGCTATAGCAAACCATACTTTTTATTTTATTTTAAACCTTTTATGGGCATTAAAATCCATATAATTACTTTGAATAGTTTTAGAATTTTATGGGCGTTACAATTTACAAGACTAGCCTACACATATAATCATATTAATTACAAAGCAATCATACATTGTATTATAAACTAATTAACAACACCCAAGCTCACATTAGGAAGTAATTTCCAAATGTGTACGTGGGCCAAGCATTGGTTGTAGATTTTGAAGGTGGTTGCTTCGGAGGCTCATTGGCTCCCATGTCCCCGGATTAAAATTTTCACTAATGAAAGAATTAATTCGGATGGGATGAACTTCCTTAGCACAACCATTTCATCGTCGTGCTAACAACTTGAGTGGTCGCTTGAACAAACTAGTTGTTCAAGCAACACAACTCTTCTAGTTGGTTAGCCGCGGAAGAGACGACGGACGGATCGCCGGTTTTTGTGTTTGTCTTCGGGGTCCATGATTATACAATATATATTCATACGCATACATGTATAATCAAAACATAAAAGAACATGCTCAGATCTGTAAATAAAAAAAAAACTTTATACCTTACGATCTTCTACCGTATGTCCTATCCTTCTCGTGGACGACGTGTGGACGAAGATCCTCCACGAGTAGAAGCCTTCTAGATCGTGTTCTTCCCTTCCTTGTCCGCTGCGAACAAAGTGAAGAACCAACAAATACCTATCCTTTCTAGAACCGGCCACCAAATTAGGGAATTTGGTGCAACCGCCGGCCAAGGAGCAAGTGGATGAAGCGCCGGCCAACTTGAAGAGGGGTTGCCGCCGACCACCAAGGAGAAAGGGAGGAGGAAGAGAACCGGCCACCAATAGAAGGAGAACCGCCAGCCAAGGAATAAGAGAGAGGCCTTGAGAATGGGCGCCGGCCAAGTCTAGATGGAAGAAGGATGGGCGCCGGCAACTTCTTGGAGGAAGGAGGTTGCCGCCCAAAACAAAACCCTAGCTCCCAAACCCTAGCCGCCCACTTGTGGAAAAGCCAAAACCTAATTCTCTATCAAAAAAATTGTTATGCCGCCCAAGCCTAAGCCCCCTATTTATAGAATTGGGCTTAAGCCTCCTTTAATCTCCACCGTCAGATCTAGGGATTTAATCTCCACCGTCGGATCTAGGGTTTTATCCCAACCGTCGAATCTAGGGTTTTATCCCAACCGTCGGATGTAGGATTTCATCCCAACCGTCGGATCTAGGGTTTCGTCCCAACCGTCGGATCTAGGGTTTTATCCCAACCGTCGGATCTAGGGATTTAATCTCAACCGTCGATTCTAGGGATTCATCCTAACCATCGGATCTAGGGATTTAATCCCAACCGTTGGTTCTAGGGTTTCATCCTAACCATCGGATCTAGGGATTTAATCCTAACCGTTGGTTCTAGGTTTTGTTTTACATTCTTAGATCTAGACTTCACAAGGATTATATTAGGCTACAATAGGGACCATAAGGAGGAGTTGGATCTTGGCCACCCGATGGATCGGAACCACACAAACTTGATCCATCAATGATGTTCCATTCCACTAGAGGATCATCATTGAACTACCTCACCAACCCCCATAAACTAATATGGGCTCCATATATTATTCATACATTAATCTCTCCGTGTTTAAGATATCGAATGTCCGTCAATTAATTGATTTACTGACCATCAATTAATTAACATTTAATTCCTCGAGTAGTACCACTCAACCTTATCATCATGTTGACTAAGTCAACCAGCTGGGTTTACATGATGAACCTTATGAGCTCCTCAAGGGGACATCATCAACCTAATATATAGAACATGGTTTCCTCCTATAATCAACGACACACCATATAAATAATATCATTTCCCAACTTACCGGGCATATTGATTTAATCCATCTAAATCTCACCCTCTGGTAAATCAAAGAAATAAATACTAAGTACATGTGCCCGTTATTATATCGGGATTAAGAGCATGTACAACATAATATCCGAGGTCCGATTCAATTATGTAGTCAGTACTAAATTGAATCGCCTCTATGTCCGTCCTGCTCAATACACCTAAGTGTACTAGTGTAACTTTATGTTCAAGACAAAACAATACCAAGCTACACTACAACCATGCCAATGGTTTGTCCAAAACCATCTTGGTCGTGAGCCTCTACTTATATTTTACAAGGGACTGATAACATGATCTTCTGTGCCACACCAAGCACCATGTTATCTACAATGTAAAATATTAGACAATATGCACACATATATAGTAAATATATAAAGTGCAAACAATGATCATGTGATTCTTATTCCAAAATAAAATGTTCATACAAAAAGAGCTAGGCTTTCAGTATACATTCCAACAGATTTCGCCATCTGAAACATGGCATGCAAATGTGCAACCCATTCCAACGCATGGATCACCTATGCTCCGGTGTCACGCCATGCAACCAACACCTTTGGTGCATCAAAGTGCATCCTCGGATAATTATTCTCAAGCATATACAATAATCAAATATTACATACATGAAAAATTAACTCTATAATTAGAAACTAAAAGGGAAAAATCATGGTCGCATTAGAAAATAATTTTCTCGATGCGCAAATGAGCCGAGCACTTGACACACATGCCGCTATTAGGATTAGGCATGCAAAAAATGCAACCTATTGATGTCGGTTTGTAGCTGCAAGCGCATGATTATCGTCAAGTAATAAAAATATCGATCTCACAGGGACTGGTCAAGTATCGGATACGAGCGATGGAAGATTATCTAGAAGAATCAAAATGATTGAGTCGATAAAAGAAAAGATAACGAATGGATTAAAAGATATGATAGAGGATAATCCTAGGATTTTGGTTTCACTACTACATCTATTATGCAAGCAGTTCTCTCTTATATTGATATGTATTCTTAAAGGAGACTTATCCTAAAGTAATCGGCAACCTCTCTCGAGGTTGGAATGATGAATCTGCCTAGACCCGATTCCTACTTTCATGGTATTCATGTGTAGGCCACCATAATTGCATTGGGAACGAATCACTGGCACCCCACAAATCGAAACCTAGACTTACTACTGGTTACTTATAGAAAAAAATTGAAGTAAACCCTTTATGCTCTATGATAGTCTTAAGAGATCCACAAGAGGTCTTTATTATGATAAGACATCAGTACATAAATGATCTTTAGCTGCATTAGGAACCTATCACGAGAACCCCTCGAATCTATCTAGACTTCAATCTTTACTCGTAATTAAATCCTCAAGTTCAACTCTTTAGTCCTGGGATCTTTAGTTCTGGGATTGAGACTCACCTCTTGGTTAGTCTCCCTGTAAACCCTTATCCTTAAGAGGTATTAATCACTTTCAGGATATTTCTGCATAAAAGACCTTGGCCACAATGGGAAACTATCACGAGAATCCCAACAGATCAATTTAGACTTCAATCCTCATTAGTTATCAATTCCTCAAGTTTAATTCTATAGATCCAGGATTGAGGTTAACCCTCAATCCCTAAAATATATGGATAAGTTGGCCACCAAATATGTATGTGAATCAAGACACACACTATAATCAAATCAGAAAATACAATTCAATAGACAAGAGAGTTATAACAATCCAAGATAGGTCGACATAGAGTTACTTCATAATCCTAAGATACAAACTACTCCATAAAGAAGTTACAAAATATAGGTGATAGAAAAAGAAAGAATTAACTCAGCATCTTATGTCTTGAGCATCATGCCCTCGACGACTCCCCAAGATGGATCGCTATCACCGATCCTCAGATTCTCGACCTTGGCCTCCCCTTGGGGTTGCTTTGGCTCATCTTCTATTCACCTCGATCTATCTAATCCCCCTCTGTTGGAGGCTTGGGGTCCTTTTATAGACTTTAGAGGTTGATTAAGTCATTATTTTGCGAAGAAATCTCGAGTTAGTTGCGGATTGCTCGGGTTGAATATAGTGTGATACAACATGCCAATTGGCATGGCCCGAGCATGTCAAGTTTTCTTCAAACTAGAATTTGGAATTTGGTCTGACACGGTCGTTCCAATTGGCATGGCCATGTCGTGTCAGATGATGGAGGGCATGTTGGCCAACTGTGTGCTTCTTGTTTCATCTTAGATCCATGTATGTTTTGTCCATGAAGATGTTATGCCTTTTTTGTCTTGATTTATGCCCTCCTGAGAAGAAAAATATGAAACTGCAATTATTTGAACTAAAAAGAGTAAATGAATGCAAATGCTATATTTTTAGCATGATATGTAAACAAAACCTAAGAAATGCTTGCTAAATAAACCCTAAAAAGTGTGTATGATTCACACTCGTCATACCCCCAAACTTAAAATTTTGCTTGTACTCAAGAAAAGAAAAAGGAAAATCTATGGGTGAGAATCATGCATAGAAAAACTGAACTTTTACTCATTTACTTTGGTAAGTTTGTTGGAACCCATCTTATGGCATTAGTCCTTGATCATAGTCTTATGGATCCGTTCTCCGTGGCTAAGCATGTAAGACCCCCTGTGTAGTCCACGTGAAATGACTCCAAGGCTTTGGACACTAATCTAGACTTATGTCCCTTCTACCATGTTCCTCATATTTCTGGCATAAAGACACTTACCTACCAAAATGCTTGGATCTTCCCTTCACTATCACACTTAGTCTCAAAGTAGCACTCAAGCTAAGGAGAAGAAAAGTAAGAAATAAACACTGAGTATTTCCTCAGTAACTAGTTAGTCTCAAAAGGGCACCCTAATAGGTATTTACCAAGTAACTACTTGGTCTCAAAGGGGTACTCTAATGATATTTCATCTTTTTTTAGTTTATATTTATTTTTTCAGAATTTTTCTACTCACTTTTTTTTTCAAACTCCTAAGATGAATGTTTCTCCAGTAACTAAGTGTTGTGAAAGTCCCCATGGAAATTTGTGAAGTTTGAAGCTTCGCTTCTCGCTTCGCTTTGGTCGCTTGTACATGGCGATCCTATCTCGCATCCCCGGATTAAAAAAAAATTAACCCGGACAAAAATGGATTACCCAAGCAACCGATTCATCATCGTGCTATTCGATTTGAGTGGTCTCTTGAACAAATTTGTTGTTTAAGCAACCTAACTCTTTTCCTCGATTAGCCACGGAATAGATGATGTACAAATCACTATTTTTTGTGTTTATCATCGGGATCCATGATCATACAATTGCAAACAATTACATAGAACAAAAGGAAACCAAAACAAGAATTATACCTCTTGTTTACCTCTTGATCTTCTATCGTATGACCTATCCTCTTCTTGAACGTTTTGTGGGTAACAATCCTCCAAGAATTGAAGCCTCCTAGATCTCGTATCTTCCCTTCCTTTCTCACTCCGAACAAGAGAAGATGACCAAAATCTTCTTCTCCTATCTAGTGCCGACCACCAAGCCACCTAGCTTGGTTGTTGCCGCCGGCCAAGGAGAGGAAGAAGGAGAGGCGCCAGCCAAGAGAGAAAGAAGAAAGGCTAAACCCTCAACCTCTTGCCGCCGGCCCTAAGACAAGGAAGAGATGGCGCCGCCCAAAGAGATGGGAAGGAGAAGAAAAGCCCTACCCTAGCCCTACCAACTCCTTGCTTTCCGCCCAAGCCTTGGAAGCAAACCCTAGCATCCAAAGAAACTTCTTGCCGCCCAAGCCTTGTCTCCTATTTATAGATTTCGCCCAACCCTCCTTTTAATCGTGTCCATTGGATCTAGGCTTCATGAGGGTTTTAATAGACTACAATAGGGACCATGAGGAGGAGTTGGATCTTGGCCACCTAATGGATCCGACCCACATAAAAATCGATCCATTAATAATAATCCATTCCACTAGAGGATTATCATTGATCTACCTCACCAACTCTCATAATTAAATATGGGCTCCATATATTAATTGTACAAATATCTCCCAGTGTTTAAGATATCGAATGTCAATTAATTAATTAATTTACTGATAATTAATTAATTAACATCTAACTCCATGAGTAGTACCACTCAACCTTATCATCATGCTGGACCAAGTCCACCTGTAGGATTTACATGATGATCCTTATGAGATCCTCAAGGGGACATCATCATCCTAATACATAGGACACGGTTTTCTCCTATAATCAATGACATATCATGTAAATAATATCATTTCCCAACTTACTGAGCCTATCAATTTAACCCATAAATCTCGCCCATTGGTAAATCAAAGAAATAAATATTAAGTACATGTGCCCATTATAATATCAGGATTAAGAGCATATACACCATAATATTCGAGGTACGATTCAATTATATAGTCAGTGTAAATTGAATCACCTCTAAATCAGTCATGCACAATACACACAAAGTGTACTTGTGTAATTCTATGGTCAAGATAAACTGATACCAAATTACACTACAACCATGCCAATGGTTTGTCCAAAATCATCTTGGTTGTGAGCCTCTACTTATACTCTACAAGAAACTGATAACATGATCTTCTGTGCGACACCACACACCATGTTATCTATAATATAAAGTATTAGACAATATGCATAACTATAAATATGCAAACAATAATCATGTGATTCTTATTTCAAAATGAAGATGTTCATACAAAGGCTAGATTTTCACTATACATCCCAACAATTTGAGTACTAGTCTGGTATATTGAACCTAGCCTTTCTTGGATACCTCTACCCTAATAGTCATGTTATAACTGAAATAGAGTTCTTAACAAGACATCCAAAAGGAAGTTCATCAATCTAACTAGTTTCAGTTCATATCATTATAGATGATAAAACAAACTACGATAAAGCTACAAGAAGAAACATAAAATGCAGAAAATTTTTGAAACATGATATGAAATGCATATAATATAAAACATATGGAATGTATGATGGATGATGCCAAGTAACATATAAAGATAACTAAGTACCCCCCCCCCCTCCACCCCCCAAACTTAAATTATACATTGCCCTTAATGTATGGAAGGGAAGTGATGTGAAAATAAGCTACTTAGGAGGTGAAAAAAAAGTGACCTTGACTGATGTGCCAGTGGTATATAGCATCGATCATCTGTCTCTGCTCTTGAGCTTGGTCTAAATAGAATCCAAGGATGTATGAATCCAAGCATATGGGTCCTTAATAGTGCTAGCACCTGCAGAAGAATCATCGAGAGAAAAAGAATGTCTAGGAGGGGTAGTTTTAGGGGGTAGTGAGCCAGGGAGTTCTAGGGCCTTAGGGGTAGGAGCTACATTATTCATGAGCCAATTATCTTGGTTCCTTATTGTGGTGCAGACAAGGGTTGTAAGTGGGAGTGGAAAGTGATCTTTCAAAACTAAACAATACCTCCCTTTATTTCTAATGATCTTTTTCAAAGCAATGTTGGAATGTATACTGAAAGCCTAGCTCTTTTCTGTATGAACATTTTATTTTGAAATAAGAATCACATGATCATTGTTTGCATTTTATATATTCATTATATATGTGTGCATATTGTCTAATATTCTACATTGTAGATAACATGGTACTTGGTGTGGCACAGAAGATCATGTTATCAGTCCCTTGTAAAATATAAGTAGAGGCTCACAACCAAGATGGTTTTGGACAAACCATTGGCATGGTTGTAGTGTAGCTTGGTATTGTTTTATCTTGAACATAGAGTTACACTAGTACACTTAGGTGTATTGAGTAGGACCGACATAGAGGTGATTCAATTTAGTACTGACTACATAATTGAATCGGACCTCGGATATTATGTTGTACATGCTCTTAATCCCGATATAATAACGGGCAAATGTACTTAGTATTTATTTCTTTGATTTACCAGTGGGTGAGATTTAGATGGATTAAATCAATATGCCCGGTAAGTTGGGAAATAATATTATTTACATGGTGTGCCGTTGATTATAGGAGGAAACCGTGTCTTATATATTAGGTTGATGATGTCCCCTTGAGGAGCTCATAAGGTTCATCATGTAAACCCAGCTGGTTGACTTAGTCAACATGATGATAAGGTTGAGTGGTACTACTCGAGGAATTAGATGTTAATTAATTGATGGTCAGTAAATCAGTTAATTGACAGACATTCGATATCTTAAACACGGGGAGATTAATGTACAAATAATATATGGAGCCCATATTGATTTATGGGGGTTGGTGAGGTAGTTCAATGATGATCCTCTAGTGGAATGGAACATCATTGATTGATCAAGTTTGTGTGGTTCCGATCCATCGGGTGGCCAAGACCCAACTCCTCCTTATGGTCCCTATCGTAGCCTAATACAATCCTTGTGAAGTCTAGATCCAAGAATGTAAAACAAAACCTAGAACCAACGGTTGGGATTAAATCCCTAGATCCGATGGTTGGATGAAACTCTAGAACCAACGGTTGGGATTAAATCCCTAGATCCGATGGTTAGGATGAAATCCTAGAATCGACGGTTGGGATTAAATCCCTAGATCCGACGGTTGGGATAAAACCCTAGATCCGACGGTTGGGATGAAACCTTAGATCCGACGATTGGGATGAAATCCTAGATCCGACGGTTGGGATTAAATTCTAGATCCGACGGTTGGGATAAAACCCTAGATACGACGGTAGAGATTGAATCCCTAGATCCGACGGTGGAGATTAAAGGAGGCTTAAGCCCTATTCTATAAATAGATGCTTAGGGTTGGGCGGCAAAAATAATCAAGATAATTCAAATAGGGATTAGGGTTTGGAAAGAGTTCGGCTAGGGTTTGAGTAAGGTTGGCGAACCATCTTCATCCAAAATTGCTGGCGCCCCACCTCCTTCAAGCATTCCTGGCGGCGCCCTTCACATTAGCCACTCTCTTCTTCCTTTGCCGGCGGTTCTCCTCCCATTGGTGGTCGGCAAGATCATCTTCCTCCAATTTCCAAGGTGGCCGGTTCCTTTGTATTGGTGGTCGGGCTACCATCTATTCATTCCTTGCCTGGGTTGCATCAAACTTCCTAGCTTGGTGGCCGTTCTAGATAGAAAGGTATTTGTGGTTCTTCTCTGTTCGCAGCGACAAGGAAGAGGAGAACTGATCTAGAAGGCTTCTACTCGTGGAGGATCTTCGCCCACACGTCAGCCCACGAGAAGGAAAGGATATACGATAGAAGATCGTAAGGTATAAAGTTATTTTAACTTTATGTACAGATCTGAGCATGTTCTTTGTTTTGATTATGCATGTGTGTGTGAATATATATTGTATAATCATGGACCCCAAGACAAACACAAAACCGCGATCCATCCGCTGCCTCTTCCGGCTAACCAACTAGAAGAGTTGTGTTGCTTGAACAACTAGTTTGTTCAAGCGATCACTCAAGTTGTTAGCACGACGACGAATAGGTTGTGCTAAGGAAACTCATCCCATCCGGATTAGTTCTTTCATTAGTGAAAATTTTAATCCGGGGACATGGGAGCCAATGAGCCTCCAAGCAACTCCCTACAATTGCATCGTGAGCCATGCTTTCCTGGTTTTGTGTGTTTTGGATTCGCTAATTTTTATGCATTTTTCATATATTATATGTGCCGATAATAGTAGGATATGTAGTTTAACTTTTTGGCTGCAAGTGCATAAGATCCGACTATTATGGCCATGTGTGTGTATGTGAATGGATGTGTGTAAAAATTTATTATTTGAATCCTCTGGGTTGACGAGGCTAGATTAGTATTTAATTTTTGTAATTAAATACGGCATTGTTTAGCCGATCATTTTAGTTTACTTTCGATCTAGATTATTTGTACACTCTTCGTGGGAGTATAGGATCGATGGATGTAAATTAAAATGATTTATCTCGCTCGAACTCTTGGTGACTTGCGACGGAAAAGATGGAGCGACGAGGTGGCGATACACGACGGATGCATATTGGAGGACAATGCTATAATAGTTGGAAAAATTCGTTTTTTCCATATTTATTGCTTATTTGTTTTATATGCATGTTGTGTATTTTAAAATTCTCAATTGCAATTTACTAAGTGGGAGAGGGATATTTTAATTAATTCTCGCTGCCTTCCATTACATTTGACGTGTGATGCAACAAACTCAAGGCTGGCTTTGAGTGCCTTCCTCCCCATCGGATGGGTTTGTTTATGGATCACTAGGTCAAATAATGGTTATAGGAAATTATTTAGAGCGTGTGTACTTCTCAGGGTAAGGCACATAATCCAAATAATTCCTTAGTATCGTAATGGTGCACACTTAGATGCAAATAAAAGTATCCTCCCATCGAGTCACCGCTTATTTGTAGGGCTAAAGAGGAACCAACTATTAATTTTATTTGTCAAAAAGTAAGGTTGACAAGATAATAAAATTAATGGGTAAAACCTCCTCTTACAAATGTAGAATTCAGATACGCCCACACTATCGCGGGCATGCGATATTCTTGTTTTCGAGGTGTTGGTTGATTTCGAATTTTATTGTTTTGAGGAATCAATAATATTTGAAATCTAATATTTTGATCATTGTGATTTTTAGGATTTTCAAATGGCTTTCAACCCACTTGCTGTGATTTTAAAAAGAAAACAAACTTCTTGGTCGAACTACATTGATTGGAAAGAAACACGGATATTGTCTTAAGCTGCGGAGGAGTACAAATTTGTACTCTTAGTCTATCCTCCTAAGCCCTCGATGACTACATGAAAAGGAGAAGAAACGTTATAAGAAATGGGTTAATGCAGATGAGATGGCGCGGTGTTACATTTTGGCATCTATGTCAAATGTGCTGCAACATCAGCATCAGGCCATAGCCACAGCTTATGACATGATGTTCAATCTCAAGGAACTTTTTGGACATCGAGTAGGCGGCTAAGCGAGGAGGCTATGAGAAACTTGATGACGACCTCCATGATCGAGGGAACACCCGTTAGGGATCATGTTCTCAAGATGATGGCTCATCTTAATGAGATGGAAGTCCTAGGAGCTGAGATCGATGGGGAAACCCAGGTCAATATCATTCTCCAGTCTTTGCCTAGGAGTTTTGAACAGTTCCGCCTCAACTACAACATGAACAAAAGGTTGTATTCGTTGGCGGAGCTTCTGACAGAACTCCAGGCGGCAGAGGGGCTTTTTCGTCTGAGTTCTCAAGCCATGGTCACTCAGAAGGTTTCTTCCTCTAAACCGAAAGGTAAGAAGAAGAAGAAGTAAGGTGGAGCGAAGAAGGTGGCAACAGGTCCTCAGGCAGGAGTGAAGAAGCCGAAAGGCAAGTGCTTCACTTGCAAGCAGACTGGACATTGGAAGGTGGACTGTCCTCGCCGTAAGAACAAAGGTATATCTTCTTGTTTAGTTGTTGAAACATGTTTAGCGGTGTTATCTACCAGTGCCTGGTGTGTAGATACAGGAGCCACTGATCATGTCTGCAATACTTTGCAGGGGTTCCAGAAACCAGCGACTAGCTGAGGGAGAGATTACCGTCTTCATGGGCAATGCTTCAAAGGTGGCGGCTATTGCAGTGGGAGACGTTTATTTATCTTTTGATAGGAATAAATTTTTGGTTTTAAGAAATTGTCTTTATGTACCTACTTTTAGAAAGAATTTAATTTCAGTTTCTAAATTGTTTTTGGATGGATATTCTATTTCTTTTAATGACAAGGTGGTTATAAAAAGGAATAGGGAGATTATCTGTTCTGGTACATTGGTTGGCAATTTATATTCTATTGAACCAAAAACTCCCACGATGCAAATAGAAGTAAATAACTCATCTTCTAAGTCTAATAAGAGAAAAGAACCTTATAAATGAACCAAACATATCTTTGGCATCTAAGGCTTGGTCATATTAACCTAAGCAGAATTCAAAGGTTGATAGCTGATGGACCTTTGGGTTCATTAGTGGTGGAGGATCTCCCAACCTGCGAATCTTGCTTGGAAGGTAAAATGACCAAGAGGCCTTTTAAAGCCAAGGGGTATAGAGCCAAAGATGTGTTAGAATTGGTTCATTCTGATTTGTGCGGTCCTATGTCTATCCAGGTAAGAGGTGGCTTTGAATACTTCGTCTCATTTATAAACGATTATTCAAGGTATGGATACATTTACTTGATGCACCGCAAGTCTGAATGCTTTGACAAGTTCAAAGAATTCAAGGCTGATGTGGAGAACCGTCAAGGTAAAAGTATCAAGACATTACGATATGATCGTGGTGGCGAGTACCTCTTGGGAGAGTTTAGGAGTTACTTATCAGAGGCTGGGATTCAATCCCAATTGTCTTCACCTGGCACACCCCAACAGAATGGTGTAGCGGAGCGAAGGAATAGGACTCTTATGGAGATGGTCAGATCGATGATGAGTTATTCTGAGTTACCTGATTAGTTACGGGGTTTGCTGAAACAGCGACACATTCTGAACTTGGTTCCATCTAAGTCAGTACCCTCTACTCCCACAGAGTTGTGGACTGGGCGAAAGCCTAGTCTAAGACATATTCGGATTTGAAGTAGTCCAGCACATGTCTTTGAAGGAGATCTTTGGTAAGTTGGTTGGCTACCCTAAGGAGCGAAGGGTGGTTTATTCTATAGTCCTAGAGATCGAGGGTGATCGTTAGTCACGATGCCGATTTCTAGAGGAAGACTATGTGATGAACCACAAGCCCCCGAGTAGGATTGTTCTTGAGGAGATTGGCGAAGTCCGACCCGGTACCACGGTACAAGAGGAGACACCACAAGTCAGCACTGCCGCGTGTCACGAGCATACACATGAGGCACCTCGTTGTAGTGGGAGGTTGTTAGACAACCCGATAGATTCATGTTTTTGGGAGAGTCTTGGACTTAGTCACAGTGAACATGAACTGATCCTGGACATATGACGAGGCAATCCAAGATAGAGATGCGTATCTTGGCAAGCGATGAATTCATAGATAGAATCTATGGATTCTAATCAGGTCTGGGAGCTAGTAGAGCCACCCGATGGTGTAAAAACCATTGGATGCAAGTGGATCTACAAGAGAAAGAGAGGAGTAGACGGGAAGGTTGAAATCTTCAAAGCTAGGCTTGTTGCGAAAGGGTATACTCAGAAAGAGGGCATCGATTATGAGGAGACCTTTTCACCGGTAGCTATGCTTAAGTCTATCCGGATTCTCTTATCTATAGCTGCTCATATGGATTATGAGATTTGGCAGATGGATGTCAAGACAGCTTTCCTTAACTAAGTCTTGAGGAGAACATCTATATCGCCAACGGAGGATTCGTTGCTAAAGGCAAAGAGCATCTTGTATGTAAGCTTAATCGGTCCATTTATGGATTGAAGCAAGCTTCTAGATCTTGGAACATCTGCTTTGATGAGGTAATCCAGTCATATGGATTTATTCAAAGTCCGGATGAGCCTTGTGTATACAAGAGATGTGACGGAAACGTAGTTGTGTTTCTTGTACAATACGTAGATGACATTTTGTTAGTTGGCAACAATATCAAAGTGTTATCAGATGTAAGGGTATGGTTGTCCAAACAGTTTGATATGAAGGACTTGGGAGAAGTGGGACACATCCTTGGGATCAAAGTTATAAGGGATCGCAAGAAAAGGATGTTGTGCTTGTCTCAAGCTTCATACATTGACACTATCCTTGCTCGTTTTAGCATGCAGAACTCCAAGAAAGGTTTTCTACCTTTTAGACATGGAGTTCCTTTATCTAAAGAGATGTGTCCCAAAACATCAAAGGAGATAGAGGACATGAAGGCGGTTCCTTATGCTTCGGCAGTAGGAAGCCTTATGTATGCTATGCTATGTACGAGACCGGATATCTGCTTTGCCGTGGGCATGGTTAGCAGATATCAGAGTAATCCTGGACAGGGACATTGGACTGCGGTAAAGCATATATTGAAGTACCTGAGAAGGACTAGGGATTATATCTTTGGTTTATCGGCAGATCAATTAGTCCCTGTGGGTTACACGGATTCGGATTTCCAATCAGATAGGGACAAGAGTAAGTCTACCTCGGGGTTTGTGTTTACTTTTGGAGGTGGAGCCATAGTATGGAGGAGTGTCAAGCAGAAATGCGTGGCAGACTCTACCATGGAAGCTGAGTATGTGGCAGCCTCTGAGGCAGCCAAGGAAGCTGTATGGCTCAGGAACTTCTTGATGGACTTGGATGTGATTCCTGGTTTGCCCAGAACTATCACAATTTATTGTGATAACAGTGGTGCAGTTGCAAACTCGAAGGAACCACGAGCCCATAAGGCAAGTAAACACATAGAGCGCAAGTACCACCTCATACGAGAAATCGTAAAGCGAGGAGAAGTTGCTGTCGCCAAGATTGCATCAGAGGATAACCTGGCGGATCCATTCACTAAGGCCCTTCCAGCGAAAGCGTTTGATAGGCATGTGGAGGACATGGGGATCAGATGTATGGCAGAGTGATGACAGCATAGTCTTTTAGTATAAGTGGGAGATTGTTGGAATGTATACTGAAAGCCTAGCTCTTTTTGTATGAACATTTTATTTTGAAATAAGAATCACATGATCATTGTTTGCATTTTATATATTCATTATATATGTGTGCATATTGTCTAATATTCTACATTGTAGATAACATGGTGCTTGGTGTGGCACAGAAGATCATGTTATCAGTCCCTTGTAAAATATAAGTAGAGGCTCACAACCAAGATGGTTTTGGACAAACCATTGGCATGGTTGTAGTGTAGCTTGGTATTGTTTTATCTTGAACATAGAGTTACACTAGTACACTTAGGTGTATTGAGTAGGACCGACATAGAGGTGATTCAATTTAGTACTGACTACATAATTGAATCGGACCTCGGATATTATGTTGTACATGCTCTTAATCCCGATATAATAATGGGCACATGTACTTAGTATTTATTTCTTTGATTTACCAGTGGGTGAGATTTAGATGGATTAAATCAATATGCCCGGTAAGTTGGGAAATAATATTATTTACATTGTGTGCCGTTAATTATAGGAGGAAACCGTGTCCTATATATTAGGTTGATGATGTCCCCTTGAGGAGCTCATAAGGTTCATCATGTAAACCCAGCTGGTTGACTTAGTCAACATGATGATAAGGTTGAGTGGTACTACTCGATGAATTAGATGTTAATTAATTGATGGTCAGTAAATCAATTAATTGACGGACATTCGATATCTTAAACACGGGGAGATTAATGTACAAATAATATATGGAGCCCATATTGATTTATGGGGGTTGGTGAGGTAGTTCAATGATGATCCTCTAGTGGAATGGAACATCATTGATGGATCAAGTTTGTGTGGTTCCGATCCATCGGGTGGCCAAGACCCAACTCCTCCTTATGGTCCCTATCGTAGCCTAATACAATCCTTGTGAAGTCTAGATCCAAGAATGTAAAACAAAACCTAGAACCAACGGTTGGGATTAAATCCCTAGATCCGATGGTTGGATGAAACTCTAGAACCAACGGTTGGGATTAAATCCCTAGATCCGATGGTTAGGATGAAATCCTAGAATCGACGGTTGGGATTAAATCCCTAGATCCGACGGTTGGGATAAAACCCTAGATCCGACGGTTGGGATGAAACCTTAGATCCGACGATTGGGATGAAATCCTAGATCCGACGGTTGGGATTAAACTCTAGATCCGACGGTTGGGATAAAACCCTAGATCCGACGGTAGAGATTGAATCCCTAGATCCGATGGTGGAGATTAAAGGAGGCTTAAGCCCTATTCTATAAATAGATGCTTAGGGTTGGGCGGCAAAAATAATCAAGATAATTCAAATAGGGATTAGGGTTTGGAAAGAGTTGGGCGGCTAGGGTTTGGAGTAAGGTTGGGCGGCAACCATCTTCATCCAAAATTGTTGCCGGCGCCCACCTCCTTCAAGCATTCCTTGGCCGGCGCCCTTCACATTAGCCACTCTCTTCTTCCTTTGCCGGCGGTTCTCCTCCCATTGGTGGCCGGCAAGATCATCTTCCTCCAATTTCCAAGGTGGCCGGCGGTTCCCTTTGTATTGGTGGTCGGCGCCTCATCTATTCATTCCTTGGCCGGCGGTTGCATCAAACTTCCTAGCTTGGTGGCCGGTTCTAGATAGGAAAGGTATTTGTGGTTCTTCTCTTTGTTCGCAGTGGACAAGGAAGAGGAGAACTCGATCTAGAAGGCTTCTATTCGTGGAGGATGTTCGTCCACACGTCGTCCACGAGAAGGAAAGGACATACGATAGAAGATCGTAAGGTATAAAGTTATTTTAACTTTATGTACAGATCTGAGCATGTTCTTATTTGTTTTGATTATGCATGTGTGTGTGTGAATATATATTGTATAATCATGGACCCCGAAGACAAACACAAAAACCGGCGATCCATCCGTCGTCTCTTCCGCGGCTAACCAACTAGAAGAGTTGTGTTGCTTGAACAACTAGTTTGTTCAAGCGACCACTCAAGTTGTTAGCACGACGACGAATATGTTGTGCCAAGGAAGCTCATCCCATCCGGATTAAGTCTTTCATTAGTGAAAATTTTAATCCGGGGACATGGGAGCCAATGAGCCTTCGAAAGCGAACACCCTAACAAGCAATACATGCATCGAGATCAATCTAGGGGCTACTTCAAATCATCTCCAATCCATTAAGATCACACCCCAAGGCTATGGCTATTTGAGTTATTAAACCTCCAACGAAGATTGATCCTGTCGATCATTTACCAATCACTAAATGCCTAATAAAATGAGAACCGGTATCAATATTTACATTGTTGATCATGGCCCATAACATTATCAACTCACTTTGTCTAACTACTCCTTCACTATCTCCTAGACCAAAAACGGTGTTCGCCATCACCCTATGAAGATATCTAAAGATAGGATTTTGGAGGGCTGATGATTTTGACCTAGAATAATTATATCTCTCTATACCTCTTGCAATTTCTCCTTAAAATTCAGTTTCATTAAAACCTTTAGGAATTCTTCTCTCTCCTCCACATGGAAAGTCATATATTGAATTGAAATCTGGAGAAGATGATGATTTATTTATTATGGGGCATTGAGGGCAAGCGAATCGCCTTTTGCACCAGTATATCGAATTGAAATCTTCCAAAAATAATGTATTGTCATCATTGAACATTCTAAATGTAAGTTTTCCAATTTTGTAACTTGGCCCACTTAATATGTTGGCTTTTACATAACTCAAAAATTCTACTATCACTCTAGGGTAGGTAGGATAATTCATACTCATAAATTCATACCATTCTACTCTATTTATCATCCAATGAATATCTTCCTTAAATTTTAAGGTATCAATGGTATAATCATCAATATATCTTGTTTTGACAATCTTACGATTAGACAATATAGTAAATCTATTCTTTTGAATATCATCACAAAAGATAATGCCATAAGGATTGTAGTTACCTTTGTCACGTGCTTTATGATTTTCTTTACCTTTTGAACCAGACGAAACAGTGGCACCTCTCTTTGTCCTTCTAAACATTGTGACTTCTTAGAGAATCAAGAAACTGCGGGCTCAAAAATGTATTTTTTTTAAGGCTCGGATATGACTGGAGAGGGTTGGAATCGTCATAATCACTGTGCGAAGTAGAAAGAAAATTCTGACACGAGTCAGATTGGCATGCTGCTATGCTATAATGAAAGATATGTCATTAAGGAATGCTCAGGACGGTTGGATATCAAGAATGGTCACAAGAGATTGAAAGAAAAAGCTTGTGCCAATTGTTAGAAAATTTTGGAAATTGGTGTTTCACCTAAAGATCACTGGAGAAGCTAGGAGAATTGTCGGAGTTGGAGTCTTGATGCACGCGAACATGACCTCAAATTTCATGACGAAGACTGTTGAGGACTTAAGCGCGCGCTCACGCTCAACGCCCGCATGTGCACGAATATTGTCAAGTAATAAATAGATTATCAATCTCACAGGGACTGAGATTCGAGTACCGATCTGTTCATTGGATGTTATTGTTCGAAGTTCATTTCTAATGGTTGCTATTAAGAGGGTTGTTGGTGGTCCTAACTCTAGTACGTTGTCACATGGAGGAAAAGAAGGGTTGCTACGAGTCTTTGAGGGAATCCTAGGATTTCGGTTTCGCTTGTGCGTCACAGAATACGCTACCAATTGAGTATTATCTAGACATCTAACTACAACCTTGTGGAAGGGATATCATACACTCTACCGATGAGCTTTCACATCTATTAGAAGCTACCTCTGCCATACTAGGTTGACCCCAGACGTTAGGATGGGGTAGCGGTACGAGGAAGCTGAATCAATCCCTGCGGTGAGAGGGAACGTATCTCGTTTCTGACTCTATCGCATCATTCTATCTATGATTATGGGAGATGATGCCAACCCCTAGGTTTCTCTTTAATTCTCCTAAATCTTTGATACGAGGGTTGTCACCCCTCGTATCAGCTTCACATAGTAAATAGAAGACGAAAACAAATAGCTATAGATCTAAACACTCACCAATTGCAAATAAAAAATAAAGAATCAGAAATATATTTGGAATAACATGTCCTACGTACACAAACTACTCCCTAATCCTAGAATCGGTAAATCTACTCCATGAATATAAGAGAAGAAACACAAAGCATGATCATGTTCAGATATACAATGGAAATTATGCACGGAAAGTAAATTACAATCCAATGGGGCTCTTCTCTCTGGCATTGAGGTGCAGAACTTGATCCTCTAGTGGCTTCCTTCCTCCTCGTTGCGAGTTCCCAAAGCTTTTTAGGGCGTCAGAGTGTCATCCCGGCCATCGTACCTCCCCCTAGGGTTTGGACGTAGCTTTCTTTATATAACCATGAGGCTGGCTCTTAAGGAAATCCAGAAAAAGACCTAATCCTGTCAAAATAGTTGGCCGCCACACTGGCATGTGTTTCCACACGGTCAGGGCGTGTGTGGCCTTGTGGTGGCCAATCTCGAGCTTCGAACACAGCCGTGTGTAGCCACAAGCCCTGGCCATGTCCCCTACTGCATCCAGTTGCCAAATGCCCTTTTTCGCTCCGAAAGTGCACAGTTTTCCCTTTGAAATGCTATCCTGCACACAAAAGTACAAAGAGCAGATCTTCGAACTAGAAAATAGGAAATTCATACAAAACAAAGTAGTATATGCATGAAATGATAGGCATTGCTTCGGAGGCTCATTGGCTCCCATGTCCCCAGATTAAAATTTTCACTAATGAAAAAACTAATCCGGATGGGATGAGTTTCCTAAGCACAACCATTTCATCGTCGTGCTAACAACTTGAGTGATCGCTTGAACAAACTAGTTGTTCAAGCAACCCAACTCTTCTAGTTGGTTAGCCGCGTAAGAGACGACGGACGGATCGCCGGTTTTTGTGTTTGTCTTCGGGGTCCATGATTATACAAATACATACAAATGCAAACTAGTATAATCAACACATACTAACATAAAGATAAGAACATGCAAAGATCAATAAAAGTTGTAAAACTTTTATACCTTTCGATCTTCTATCGTATGTCCTATCCTCCTCGTGGACGTCGTGTGGGCGAAGATCCTCCACGAGTAGAAGCCTCCTAGATCACGTTCTCCCTTTCCTTGCACTATCCGAACAAAGAGAAGAACCAAACGAAAACTCCTTCTCCTTTCTAGAACCGGCCACCAAGCCAAGGAGCTTGATATAACCGTCGGCCAAGGAGTAGCTTCTTGAGCACCGGCCAACCTTGAAGCAATGTTGCCGCCGGCCACCAAGGTGGGATATGGATGAATGCCGGCCAACCTTGAAGCAATGTTGCCGCCGGCCACCAAGGAGAAAGTGAGGAGGAAGAGCGCCGGCCAAGGAATGAGAAGAGGAAGAGGGGCGCCGGCCAAAACCCTAGGGAGAACAAAGCTTGCCGCCCACTTCTAGCCGCCCAAAACCCTAACTTCTCTAGGGTTTGTTGCCGCCCACTTTTAGATAGGCAAAACCCTAATCCACAAGCATTAGTTACCGCCCAAGCCTTAGCCCTCTATTTATAGAGTTGGGCTCAAGCCTCCTTTAATCTCCACCGTCGGATCTAGGGATTTAATCTCCACCGTCGGATCTAGGGTTTCATCCCAACCGTCGGATCTAGGGTTTCATCCCAACCGTCGGATCTAGGGTTTCATCCCAACCGTCGGATCTAGGGTTTCATCCCCACCGTCGGATCTAGGGTTTCATCCCCATCGTCGGATTTAGGGTTTTATCCCAACAGTCAGATCTAGATATCTAATCTCAACCGTCGGTTCTAGAGTTTTATTTTCCATCCTTGGATCTAGGCTTTATGAGGATTATATTAGGCTACGATAGGGACCATGAGGAGGTGTTGGATCTTGGCCACTCGATGGATCGGAACCACACAAACTTGATCCATCAATGATGTTCCATTCCACTAGAGGATCATCATTGAATTACATCACCAACCCCCATAAATCAATATGGGCTCTATATATTATTTGTACATCCATCTCCCCGTGTTTAAGATATCGAATATCCGTTAATTAATTGATTTACTGACCATCAATCAATTAACATATAACTCCTCGAGTAGTACCACTCAACCTTATCATCATGTTGACTAAGTCAACCAGCTGGGTTTACATGATGAACCTTATGAGCTCCTCAAGAGGACATCATCAACCTAATATATAGGACACGGTTTCCTCCTATAATCAACGGCACACCATGTAAATAATATCATTTCCCAACTTACCGGGCATATTGATTTAATCCATCTAAATCTCACCCTTTGGTAAATCAAAGAAATAAATACTAAGTACATGTGCCCGTTATTATATCGGGATTAAGAGCATGTACAAAATAATATCCGTGGTCCAATTCAATTATGTAGTCAGAAATAAATTGAATCATCTCTATGTCAGTCCTGCTCAATACACCTAAGTGTACTAGTGTAACTCTATGTTCAAGATAAAACAATACGAAGCTACACTACAACCATGCCAATGGTTTGTCTAAAACCATCGTGGTCGTGAGCCTCTACTTATATTCTACAAGGGACTGATAACATGATCTTCTGTGCCACACCAAGCACCATGTTATCTACAATGTAAAATATTAGACAATATGCACACATATAATAAATATAAAGTGCAAACAATGATCATGTGATTCTTATTTCAAAATAAAAATATTCATACAAAAAGAGCTAGGCTTTCAGTATACATTCCAACAATCTCCCACTTATACTAAAAGACTATGCTGTCATCACACTGCCATACATCTGATCCCCATGTCCTCCACATGCCTATCAAACGCTTTCGCTGGAAGGGCCTTAGTGAATGGATCCGCCAGGTTATCCTCTGATGCAATCTTGGCGACAACTACTTCTCCTCGCTTTACGATCTCTCTTATCAGGTGGTACTTGCACTCTATGTGTTTACTCGCCTTATGGGCTCGTGGTTCCTTCGAGTTTGCAACTGCACCACTGTTATCACAATAAATTGTGATAGTTCTGGGCAAACCAGGAATCACATCCAAGTCCATCAAGAAGTTCCTGAGCCATACAACTTCCTTGGCTGCCTCAGAGGCTGCCACATACTCAGCTTCCATGGTAGAGTCCGCCACGCATTTCTGCTTGACACTCCTCCATAGTATGGCTCCACCTCCAAAAGTAAACACAAACCCCGAGGTAGACTTACTGTTATCCATATCTGATTGGAAATCAGAATCTGTGTAACCTACAGGGACTAATTGATCTGCCCGGTAAACCAGCATATAATCCCTAGTCCTTCTCAGGTACTTCAATATATGCTTTACCGCAGTCCAATATCCCTGTCCAGGATTACTCTGATATCTGCTAACCATGCCCACGACAAAACAGATATCTGGTCTCGTACATAGCATAGCATACATGAGGCTTCCTACTGCCGAAGCATAAGGAACCGCCTTCATCTCCTCTATCTCCTTTGATGTTTTAGGACACATCTCTTTAGATAAAGGAACTCCATGCCTGTAAGGTAGAAAACCCTTCTTGGAGTTCTGCATGCTAAAACAAGCTAGGACCGAGTCTATGTATGAAGCTTGAGATAAGCACAACATCCTTTTCTTGCGATCCCTTATAACTTTGATCCCAAGGATGTGTCCCACTTCTCCCAAGTCCTTCATGTCAAACTGTTTGGACAACCAAACCCTCACGTCTGATAACACTTTGATATTGTTGCCAACTAACAAAATGTCATCTACGTATAGTACAAGAAATATCACTACGTTTTCGTCACATCTTTGTTATACACATGGCTTATCTGGACTTTGAATAAATCCATATGACTGAATTACCTCATCAAAACGGATGTTCCAAGATCTGGAAGCTTGCTTCAATCCATAAATGGACCGATTAAGCTTACACACTCGATGCTCTTTGCCTTTAGCAATGAATCCCTCTGGTTGCCACATAAAGATGTTCTCCTCAAGACTTCCGTTAAGGAAAGCTGTCTTGAGATCCATCTGCCAAATCTCATAATCCATATGAGCAGCTATAGATAAGAGAATCCTGAAAGACTTAAACATAGCTACTGGAGAAAAAGTCTCCTCATAATCGATACCCTCTTTCTGAGTATACCCTTTCGCAAGAAGTCTAGCTTTGAAGGTCTTAACCTGCCCGTCTACTCCTCTCTTTCTCTTGTAGATCCACTTGCATCCAATGACTTTCACACCATCGGGTGGTTGTACTAGCTCCCAGACATGATTGGAATCCATAGATTCTATCTCTGAATTCATCGCTCTTTGCCAAGATGCCACATCTCTATCTTGGAGTGCCTCGTCATATGTCCAGGGATCAGGTTCATGTTCGCCAGGGACCAAATCAGAAGATTCTCCCAAGAACATGAATCTATCAGGCTATCTAACAACCCTCCCACTACGACGAGGTGCCTCCTGTGTATGCTCTGTGATACGCGGTGCAGTGACTTGTGGTATCTCCTCTTTTACCGGTGGTACTGAAGTCGGGACTTCCCCTGTCAACTCCTCAAGAACAATCCTAATCGTGGCCTTGATGTTCATCACATAGTCCTCCTCTAGAAATCTAGCATTCGTACTCATGATCACCTTCTGATCTCTAGGACTATAGAACAAACCACCCTTCATTCCCTTAGGGTAGCCAACAAACAAGCGTACTTTTGTACGAGATTCCAACTTACCAGCATCTCCCTTCAGCACATGTGCTGGACTACCCCAAATTCGAATATGTCTTAGACTAGGCTTTCGCCCAGTCCACAATTCTGTGGGAGTAGAGGGTACTGACTTAGATGGAACAAAGTTCAGAATGTGTGCTGTCGTTTCCAGAGCAAACCCCAGAACGAATCAGGTAACTCAGAATAACTCATCATCGATCTAACCATCTCCATAAGAGTCATATTCCTTCGCTCCGCCACACCATTCTGCTGGGTTGTGCCCGGTGTGGACAATTGGGATTGAATCCCAACCTCTGATAAGTAACTCCTAAACTCTCCCAAGTGGTACTCACCACCACGATCAGATCGTAGTGTCTTGATACTTTTACTTTGATGGTTCTCCACATCAGCCTTGAATTCTTTGAATCTGTCAAAGCATTCAGACTTGCGGCGCATCAAGTAAATGTATCCATATCTTGAATAATCGTCTATAAAAGAGACGAAATATTCAAAACCAGCACTAGCCTGGAAAGACATAGGACCGCACAAATCAGAATGAACCAATTCTAACACATCTTTGGCTCTATACCCCTTGGCCTTGAAAGGCCTCTTGGTCATTTTACCTTCCAAGCAAGATTCGCAGGTTGGGAGATCCTCCACCACTAATGAACCCAAAGGTCCATCAGCTATCAACCTTTGAATTCTACTCAGGTTAATATGACCAAGCCTTAGATGCCAAAGATATGTCTGGTTCATTTTCGAAGGTTCTTTTCTCTTATTAGACTAAGAAGATGAGTTATTTACTTCTATATACATCATGGGAGCTTTCGGTTCAAGAGTGTACAAATTTCCATCCAATGTACCACAACAGATAATCTCCCTATTCCTTTTTATAACCACTTTGTCATTAAAAGAAACAGAATATCCATCCATAAACAATTTAGAAACTGAAATTAGATTCTTTCTAAAAGTAGGTACATAAAGACAATTTCTCAAAACCAAAACTTTATTCCTATCAAAAGATAAATAAACGTCTCCCACTGCAATAGCCGCCACCTTTGAAGCATTGCCCATGAAGACGGTAATCTCTCCCTCAGCTAGTCGTCGGGTTTCCTGGAACCCCTGCAAAGTATTGCAGACATGATCAGTGGCTCCTGTATCTACACACCATGCACTGGTAGATAACACCGCTAAACATGTTTCAACAACTAAACAAGAAGATATACCTTTGTTCTTTCGGCGAGGACAGTCCGCCTTCCAATGTCCAGTCTGCTTGCAAGTGAAGCACTTGCCTTTCGGCTTCTTCACTCCTGCCTGAGGTCCTACTGCCACTTTCTTTGCTCCACCTTGCTTCTTCTTCTTCTTACCTTTCGATTTAGAAGAAGAAACCTTCTGAGAAACCATGGCTTGAGCGCTTTGACGAAAAATCCCCTCTGTCATCTGGAGTTCTATCAGAAGCTCCGCCAACGAATACAACCTCTTGTTCATGTTGTAGTTGAGGCGGAACTGCTCAAAACTCCTAGGCAGAGACTGGAGAATGATATCAACCTGGGTTTCCCCATCGATCTCAGCTCTGAGGACTTCCATCTCATTAAGATGAGCCATCATCTTGAGAACATGATCCTTGACGTGTGTTCCCTCGATCATGGTGGTCGTCATCAAGTTTCTCATACCCTCCTGTCTAGCTGCCCTACTCTGATGTCCGAAAAGTTCCTTTAGATTGAACATCATGTCATAAGATGTGGCCATGGCCTGATGTTGATGTTGCAGCACATTTGACATAGATGCTAAAATGTAACACCGCGCCATCTCATCTGCCTTGATCCATTTCTTATAACTTTCTTTCTCCTTTTCATCAGAGTCATCGGTGGGCTTAGGAGGACAGACCTCCAAGAGTACAAATTTGTACTCCTCTGCAGTTAAGACAATATCCAAATTTCTTTTCCAATCAATATAATTTGTTCCAGTAAGTTTATTTTCTTTTAATATTACAGCAAGTGGGTTGAAAGCCATTTGAAAAACCTAAAAATCACAATGATCAAAATATTAGATTTCAAATATCTTTGATTCCTCAAACAACAAAATTCCAAAATCAACCAACACCTCAAAACACCGAGAATATCGCATGCCACGATAGTGTGGACGTATACGAATTCTACATTTATAAGAGGAGGTTTTACCCATTAATTTTATTATCTTGTCAACCTTACTTTTTGATAAATAAAATTAATAGTTGGTTCCTCTTTGGCCCTACAAATAAAAGCAGTGACTCCGATGGGAAGGATACTTTTTATTTGTATCTAAGTGTGCACCATTACACGATACTAAGGGAATTATTTCGGATTATGTGCCTTACCGATGGGGAAGTACACACGCTTTTAAATAATTTCCTATAACCATTATTTGACTTAGTGATCCACAAACAAACCCATCCGATGGGGAGGAAGGCACTCAGAGCCGATGCACAAGTTTGTTGCATCACACGTTAAATTGTAATGGAGGCCGCGGGAATTAATTAAAATGTCCCTCTCCCACTTAGTAAATTGACAATGAGGAATTTTCAAGCACACACAACATGCATATAAAACAAATCAGCAATAAATATGGAAAAAAACAGAATTTTTCCAACTATTATGGCATTGTTCTCCAATATGCGTCCCGTCATGTCGCCACCTCGTCCGCTCCACCTTTTCCCGTGCGCAAGTCACCAAAGAGATCCGAGCCGAGATAAACTATTTTAATTTACATCCATCGATCCTATACTCCACGAAGGAGTGTACAAATAATCTAGATCGAAAGTAAACTAAAATGAGTGGCTAAACAATGCCGTATTTAATTACAAAAATTAAATACTAATCTAGCCTCCTCAACCCCGAGGATTCAAATAATATACATACAATCACACACAAACAATCACATACACACATATAGCCATAATAGTTGGATCTTATGCCTGCAACCAAAAAGTTAGCCTACGCACATCCTACTATTATCCGGCATACTCAATATATGATATGTGCATGAAAGTAACCGAATCCAAAACACACAAAACCGGAAACCGTGGCTCTTATACCATTTGATAGGCATTGCTTCGGAGGCTCATTGGCTCCCATGTCCCTGGATTAAAATTTTCACTAATGAAAAAACTAATCCGGATGGGATGAGTTTCCTAAGCACAACCATTTCGTCGTCGTGCTAACAACTTGAGTGATCGCTTGAACAAACTAGTTGTTCAAGCAACCCAACTCTTCTAGTTAGTTAGCCACGGAAGAGACGACGGACGGATCGCCGGTTTTTGTATTTGTCTTCGGGGCATCATGATTATACAAATACATACAAATGCAAACTAGTATAATCAACACATACTTACATAAAGAAAAGAACATGCAAAGATCAATAAAAGTTGTAAAAAATTTATACCTCTCGATCATCTATCGTATGTCCTATCCTCCTCGTGGACGTCGTGTGGGCGAAGATCCTCCACGAGTAGAAGCCTCCTAGATCACGTTCTTCCTTTCCTTGCACTATCCGAACAAAGAGAAGAACCAAACGAAAACTCCTTCTCCTCTCTAGAACTGGCCACCAAGCCAAGGAGCTTGATATAACCGCCGGCCAAGGAGTAGCTTCTTGAGCACCGGCCAACCTTGAAGCAATGTTGCCGCCGGCCACCAAGGTGGGATATGGATGAACGCCGGCCAACCTAACTCATAAATGTCGCCGCCACCAAGGAAAAAGTGAGGAGGAAGAGCGCCGGCCAAGGAATGAGAAGAGGAAGAGGGGCGCCGGCCAAAACCCTAGGGAGAACAAAGCTTGCCGCCCACTTCTAGCCGCCCAAAACCCTAACTTCTCTAGGGTTTGTTGCCGCCTACTTTTAGATAGGCAAAACCCTAATCCACAAGCATTAGTTGCCGCACAAGCCTTAGCCCTCTATTTATAGAGTTGGGCTCAAGCCTCCTTTAATCTCCACCGTCGGATCTAGAAATTTAATCTCCACCGTCGGATCTAGGGTTTCATCCCAACCGTCGGATCTAGGGTTTCATCCCAACCATCGGATCTAGGGTTTCATCCCAACCGTCGGATATAGGGTTTCATCCTCACCGTCGGATCTAGGGTTTCATCCCAACCGTCGGATCTAGAGATCTAATCTCAACCGTCGGTTCTAGAGTTTTGTTTTCCATCCTTGGATCTAGGCTTTATGAGGATTATATTAGGCTACGATAGGGACCATGAGGAGGAGTTGGATCTTGGCCACCCGATGGATCGGAACCACACAAACTTGATCCATCAATGATGTTCCATTCCACTAGAGGATCATCATTGAATTACCTCACCAACCCCCATAAATCAATATGGGCTCCATATATTATTTGTACATCCATCTCCTCGTGTTTAAGATATCGAACTTCCATTAATTAATTGATTTACTGACCATCAATCAATTAACATCTAACACCTGGAGTAGTACCACTCAACCTTATCATCATGTTGACTAAGTCAACCAGCTGGGTTTACATGATGAACCTTATGAGCTCCTCAAGGGGACATCATCAACCTAATATATAGGACATGGTTTCTTCCTATAATCAATGACACACCATATAAATAATATCATTTCCCAACTTACCAGTCATATTGAATTAATCCATCTAAATCTCACCCTTTGGTAAATCAAGGAAATAAATACTAAGTACATGTGCCCATTATTATATCGGGATTAAGAGCATGTACAACATAATATCCGAGGTCCGATTCAATTATGTAGTTAGCAATAAATTGAATCAACTCTATGTTTGTCCTGCTCAATACACCTAAGTGTACTAGTGTAACTCTATGTTCAAGATAAAACAATACCAAGCTACACTACAACCATGCCAATGGTTTGTCCAAAACCATGTGGTCGTGAGCCTCTACTTATATTCTACAAGGGACTGATAACATGATCTTCTGTGCCACACCAAGCACCATGTTATCTACAATGTAAAATATTAGACAATATGCACACATATAATAAATATAAAGTGCAAACAATGATCATGTGATTCTTATTTCAAAATAAAAATGTTCATACAAAAAGAGCTAGGCTTTCAGTATACATTCCAACAATCTCCCACTTATACTAAAAGACTATGCTGTCATCACACAGCCATACATCTGATCCCCATGTCCTCCACATGCCTATCAAACGCTTTTGCTGGAAGGGCCTTAGTGAATGGATTTGCAGGTTATCCTCTGATGCAATCTTGATCACAACTACTTCTCCTCGCTTTACGATCTCTCGTATCAGGTGGTACTTGCGCTCTATGTGTTTACTCACCTTATGGGCTCGTGGTTTTTTCGAGTTTACAACTGCACCACTGTTATCACAATAAATTGTGATAGTTCTGGGCAAACCAGGAATCACATCCAAGTCCATCAAGAAGTTCCTGAGCCATACAACTTCCTTGGCTGCCTCAGAGGCTGCCACATACTCAGCTTCCATGGTAGAGTCCGCCACGCATTTCTGCTTGACACTCCTCCATAGTATGGCTCCACCTCCAAAAGTAAACATAAACCCCGAGGTAGTCTTACTGTTATCCATATCTGATTGGAAATCAGAATCCGTGTAACCTACAGGGACTAATTGATCTGCCCGGTAAACCAGCATATAATCCTTAGTCCTTCTCAGGTACTTCAATATATGCTTTACCGCAGTCCAATGTCCCTGTCAAGGATTACTCTGATATCTGCTAACCATGCCCACGGCAAAACAGATATCTGGTCTCGTACATAGCATAGCATACATGAGGCTTCCTACTGCCGAAGCATAAGGAACCACCTTCATCTCCTCTATCTCCTTTGATGTTTTAGGACACATCACTTTAGATAAAGGAACTCCATGCCTGTAAGGTAGAAAACCCTTCTTGGAGTTCTACATGCTAAAATGAGCTAGGACCGTGTCTATGTATGAAACTTGAGATAAGCACAACATCCTTTTCTTGCGATCCCTTATAACTTTGATCCCAAGGATGTGTCCCACTTCTCCCAAGTCCTTAATGTCAAACTGTTTGGACAACCATACCCTCATGTCTGATAACACTTTAATATTGTTGCCAACTAACAAAATGTCATCTACATATAGTACAAGAAATATCACTACGTTTTTGTCACATCTCTTGTATACACATGGCTCATCCGGACTTTGAATAAATCCATATGACTGAATTATCTCATCAAAACGGATGTTCCAAGATCTAGAAGCTTGTTTCAATGCATAAATGGACCGATTAAGCTTACACACTAGATGCTCTTTGCCTTTAGCAATGAATCCCTCTGGTTGCCGCATATAGATGTTCTCCTCAAGACTTCCGTTAAGGAAAGCTATCTTGACATCCATCTGCCAAATCTCATAATCCATATGAGCAGCTATAGATAAGAGAATCCTGATAGAATTAAGCATAGCTACTGGCGAAAAAGTCTCCTCATAATCGATACCCTCTTTCTGAGTATACCCTTTCGCAACAAGCCTAGCTTTGAAGGTCTCAAACTTCCCGACTATTCCTCTCTTTCTCTTGTAGATCAACTTGCATCCAATGGCTTTCACACCATCGGGTGGTTGTACTAGCTCCCAGACATGATTGGAATCCATAGATTCTATCTCTGAATTCATCCCTCTTTGCCAAGATACCGCATCTATATCTTGGAATGCCTCGTCATATGTCCAGGGATCAGGTTCATGTTCGCCAGGGACCAAATCAGAAGATTCTCCCAAGAACATGAATCTATCAGGCTGTCTAACAACCCTCCCACTACGACGAGGTACCTGGATACGCGTGCATGCTTGACTTGTGGTATCTCCTCTTTTACCGGTGGTACTGAAGTCGGGACTTCCCCTGTCAACTCCTCAAGAACAATCCTACTCGTGGGCTTGTGGTTCATCACATAGTCCTCTAGAAATCTGGCATTCGTACTCATGATCACCTTCTGATCTCTAGGACTATAGAACAAACCACCCTTCGTTCCCTTAGGGTAGCCAACAAACAAGCATACTTCTGTACGAGATTCCAACTTACCAGGATCTCCCTTCATCACATGTGCTGGACTACCCTAAATTCGAATATGTCTTAGACTAGGCTTTCGCCCAGTCCACAATTCTATGGGAGTAGAGGGTACTGACTTAGATGGAACCAAGTTAAGAATGTGTGCTGTTGTTTCCAGAGCAAACCCCCAGAACGAATCAGGTAACTTAGAATAACTCATCATCGATCTAACCATCTCCATAAGAGTCCTATTCCTTCGCTCCGCCACACCATTCTGCTGGGGTGTGCCCGGTGCGGACAATTTGGATTGAATCCCAACCTCTGATAAGTAACTCCTAAACTCTCTCAAGAGGTACTCGCCACCACGATCAGATCGTAGTGTCTTGATACTTTTACCTTGATGGTTCTCCACATCAGCCTTGAATTCTTTGAATCTGTCAAAGCATTCAGACTTGCGGCGCATCAAGTAAATGTATCCATATCTTGAATAATCGTCTATAAAAGAGATGAAATATTCAAAACCACCTCTAGCCTGGATAGACATAGGACCGCACAAATCAGAATGAACCAATTCTAACACATCTTTGTCTCTATACCCCTTGGCCTTGAAAGGCCTCTTGGTCATTTTACCTTCCAAGCAAGATTCGCAGGTTGGGAGATCCTCCACCACTAATGAACCCAAAGGTGTAAGTTCGTGGCAGTTCCACGAACTGCACAGAGGCAGTTCGTGGAACCACCTCGAGCATGAGTGCGTCTCCTTCCCGTAAAAGGGAAGGAGTGTGCGTCCAAGGAGAGGATCAGAGAGAGAGGGGTTTGATGCGCGAGTTGATCGGCAGTGGCTGTTCGGCAAAGTGGGAGACAGAGGCATAGAAGCATTCGGCGGATCTTGGTTTGTGGAAACCTGAGGTAATTTACACTGTGATCTTTCCTCCGACACAAGCGAAACTCCAAACAGGTAGATTTAAAGCAACAATGGTATCAGAGCCAGTTTATTCTGTATTTACTTCATACCTGTTTGATTTCTTCGCCGCCGGAGAAAAATCCCTATTTGATTTCCTCGCCGGAGCGCACAACCGAGAACAGAACCTCTATTCTGGACTAACAGGCATGGCGCGGTTGCCGACATCCGGTCGCTCGGAAGCGACACGGAGCCGACGCCCATCCGACGGCCTCGGAAGCGGCGTGGCTGCCGACGCCTCAGCGACGCAAGGATGTGGTCATTGGGCGCCGTCGGAGACGGCCGGCTGCTGGCGCGGAGGCATCGGCGAAGGAGGCAACGCGGCCGTTGGCGATGGAGGTGACGGCGATGGGGCTGTCGGCGAAACGCAGGCGAGCGTTGCCGTAGGCGCGCGATGGAGGCTTCGGCGATGCGATCGTTGGGCGCCGTCGGAGACGATGCAGCCGCCGGCGCGGAGGCAATGGCCTCTGAGGCGGCGCGACCACCAGCGTCGGAGGCGGCGGGCCGCTGACGCGGAGGCGACGGCGACGGCGCTGTCGCCGAAGCACAGGCGCGCGCGATTAGGGCGCACAGCGATCCGGGAAAATCTTGATATTTATTAAAAAAAAAAAGGGTATAATCTGTTTTGTACAGATTAGTTTTAAATACTTAATTGGGCTTCAATTGGGCCGAATTAAATGGGCCGAGTTAATTGGGCTTTAGATTTAGTTTGGTTTACTTGGGCCGAATTAAATTGGATTTAGTTTGGTTTACTTGGGCCGAATTAAATTGAATTTAGTTTGGTTTAATTGGGCCGAATTAAATGGGCTTTGAATCAAATTTTAATTGGACATGGGTTCAATTAATTTGATTCCAACAAAAGGCTTAGTGTCCAATTAAATTTACACAAGAATTGTGTAAAGTTGACTTTGGTTGACTAAACTCATAACTAAAGTTAGATGGATTGTTTTGGAACAATTAGAATCTGACATGGATAACTTAAGGATAGAACTAGTTTATGACTGTCTATGGGTCAAAATTGATTGATCAATGGGTCAATTAATAATAGCCTAAAATTCAAGGAGTTTAGTTCTTCTTAATATATGAGTATTTGTTCTGTGCCATGATTAAATTGGAATATACCGGTATTTGTACTGGTTTTGTCGGTTATGTACTGACATGATTTATTTCAATTTTACAGATGGCGCGGATGTATACCACTATGACCCGGCGCGATGTGTTGCGCAATCGGTATAGGGAGGCTATCGAAGGATTGGACTATGACCCTTACCATGGAGTCGTTGGACACATTGGGAAGCTGGACAGACTGTTCTGGAAGCTCGAGATGCAGGAGTTTCCAGTATTAGACAACTACAGGATTTGGGCGTTGATTCGTTCATTGCCCGATAATCTTGCTGACGCGGTACGACAATTTTGGGGGTTACATGAAGGACGTGTTTCATATACCCAGTACCTGAGTGATTAACTATCTTGTGAAGAGGATCCTGAAGAAGACCCAGTGGAGGATTTTGGTTCTCGATTTGTGAGGTCTTTAAAGGACTCTGTATCAGGGCAGCATGTGTTGCCTGTGAGTGTCCCAGCAGAGAGTACTGTGGTTGAGTCCAGACGGAGAGGACACGTCATAATTACTGCTGCGCTAGGGCTTGTCCTAGTGGGAGCAGTAATCGCTTATCTAGTCTATTAGGAGTTGTTTTAGTTTATGAGTAGGAAGAATGTAATCTGTTACATTCTTAGTAGACTTTGTTATTTGTTAACATTGTACAACATGTTTATTTAAATGATGTGTTCATTTAATGATTAGTTCATTTGATGCTGTTGACTCTAAATGATGCATGATTAATGAATATGCCCTTGATTAGTTCAAATGTGTATATAATGATATGTTCATGTGTAATATCATGCTGTAATAATGATTAATATCATTAGGTGGGATGTATGTAATAAAATATATCAATCTAAGTCTGATTGGCACATACAAATGATGAGTGATAACGCAGTTGTCACTTGATTTTGTAAACCAGATCAGATTTATCTTGAGTTTATTTTTGAGATTACATACATAAAAGCATACACTGAGTAACTAAATAATGTGTTTATTTATGTTAGGTTATGGCGACTAAAAATATCATAGCTGAATTGAACAAAGGTGAAAAATTGAATGGGGATAACTATAAAATATGGCACCTCAAGATTCAGTATGTTCTTGAGGAACAGGAAGTCCTAGAGGATGTTAATCAGGTTGTGATGGAACCTGTTGAGAGTAATCTGACAAGATCTGAGGCGTGACCTTGATACCTATAAGGTATGGAAAAGGAAGGATTCCACTGCTAAGGGCATATTGATAAGTTCAATGGTGGATGACCTAGTGTTAGAGTATGAGCCATATCCTTCAGCTCATGCAGTCTGGGTAGCCCTTAGAGAGAGATACAGTGGAACGATAAGGTTCGATGATACCACAGGTGAAGCGCCCAAATGCAACGATGGTTCAACATCTCAGGGAGATGTCTAATATGATTCGGGAGCTGAAAACTGCCGGTCATGAGTTGACCGATGAACAACAGGTTCAGGCGGTTATTCGTTCTCTTCCCGATTCTTGGGAGACCATGAAGCAGACCTTAACTCACAGTGAGAGTATTAAGACTTTCGCTGATGTCTCACGGCATGTGGAGCTGGAGGCTGAGAGAGTAGAATCAAGGATTTCGTGCCAAGCCTATTTGGTCACGGCTCACTGGATCATATGGATCCAAGAAGCAATGGTACAAGAAGGGAAAGAGAAAGAATAAAAACGTTGCTACTGCTGGGAAGGATCAAATCAAGAAGAAGAAGACAGGGAAGAAACCTAAAAGCAAGTTATCTTGCTTTAATTGTGGCAAGAAGGGCCACTTTGCTCGGGAATGTACTGAGCCTAAGAAGGTAACTTCTAGTCTGTCTTCTGAGCATTTTGTTGCTAGTACTGTGTTGATGGCTGATTCTTATCCTTTGTGGATTATAGATTCGGGAGCAACCAACCATGTAGCTCAAGAGCGGGTTACATTATCACGTACTGCAGCAAACAAATGGATCTACGTAGGAGGAAACAACGCAAGAGTCGTCAAGGAGTCGCACTTGTAAACTTAACCTTCGTGGGTGGAAGTGCTTTGTTTCTTCATGATGTATTGTATGCTCCAAAGGATTCAAGGAATCTTGTATCTGCATTTGTCTTCTTGATTTGGGGTACTCTGTAAATTTTTTCAGTCGTTGTGTAGAACTTAAGATTGACTCTGTGTCAATCGGATATGGTTATTTATCTAATGGTTTTATGGTACTAGATGTGGTGCCTGATGTGAATTGTGCAATTTATAGTTGTTTTTCAAACATTGCTCTTACTAGTAATGCGGATATATCTGATGAGGTTTGGCATGCTAGATTGGGACATATAGGACAAGATCGCATGAATCGATTAGCTAGAGAGGGTTTATTGGGCTCTCGTGCTAAGATTAGCTTGTATGTATGTGAGCATTATCTTGCTGGAAAAGCAACTAGGAAACCATTTGGAAAGGCCTTGCCATTTGCAATTGATTCATTCGGATATTTGTGGTCCGATGAGTGTGAACGCTAGGCATGGAGCTTCCTACTTCATTACATTTATTAATGATTTCACTAGGTATGGTCATGTGTATTTGATTTCTCAAAAATCTGAAGCGTTGGATTATTTCATTCGTTATTTGAACGAAGTTGAGAATCAAACGGAACGTAAGGTTAAGGCCTTACATACGAGGTGAATATCTGTCTGATTTGTTCAAGATGACATGTAATGATAAGGGGATTATTAGACAGCTAACGATCCCAGGAACTCCACAGCAAAATGGGGTTGCTGAAAGAAGAAATAGGACTCTTCTTGAAATGGTTAGGTCTATGATGGCGCAGGCTAATTTGCCGGTCTCCTATTGGGGAGATGCATTACTAGCTGCGGCATATATACTTAACAAAGTGCCTTCAAAGTCAGTTCCATCGACCCCATATGAACGTTGGACGGGCAGAAAGCCAGATTTGAACAATCTGAGACCCTAGGGGTCAGCTGCCTACGTTCATGATAGTTCTCACAAATATGGAAAACTAGGACCTAGAGGTAAGAAGTGTATCTTTATAAGATATTCTGATACCTCAAAAGGTTATGTTTTTATAGGTGAGCAACAAGATGGGACAATCTCTGAGATTGAGTCGAGAGATGCCATTTTTCTCGAAACTGAGTTCCCAACAAAGGGTGAAGTTGATAAGACAGTTCCTCTTTATGAGGAGGATGAGTTGTTATCAACAAGACAGATGTCCAGTGGGATACCTGAACCTAGTCAACTGAGTGGGAGTAATGTGTCTAATCACGGGGTGACTTCTCAACAGCCCAACTTACGAAAAAGTGTTCGTAAGATCATACCTAAAAGGATATTTGACATTGAGAATGAGGCCATGATGACACTCCCAGTTGAAGAAGATGAACCTCAATCAGTTGAAGAAGCGTTGGGATGTAGGGTTAGAGATAAGTGGAAAAATGCAATGGAAGAAGAGATGGAGTCAATGATTCGGAATCAAGTTTGGGAGTTAGTCGATCTTCCTCCTGGCCGAAGGGCTATTGGGAATAAGTGGATTCTCAAAATAAAGAGGAAGTCTGATGGATCGATTAACCGATACAAGGCTCGTTTGGTTGCAAAAGGATTTACCCAAAGAGAGGGTATTGACTTTGAAGAGACATTTTCTCCCGTAGTGAAGTTTGTGTCAATCCGAGTTATTTTGGCCTTTGTGGCGCATTATGATTTGGAATTACATCAGATGGATGTTAAAACCGCTTTCCTTAACGGTGAGCTTGACGAGGAAATCTATATGGTTCAGCCAGAAGGTTTCGTTGCTTTAGGCCAAGAGGATAAAGTATGTAGATAGAAGAAATCTATATATGGGCTGAAGCAAGCGTCAAGATAATGGAACATAAGATTTAACAAAGTGGTTTTATCTTATGGTTTTGAAATGATCAATGAGGATCATTGCGTTTTCCTAAAGAAGGAAAAAGGAAAGTATGTCATTTTATCATTATATGTTGATGATATGCTGATAGCAGGAAATGACATAGGTTTTATTGAAGAAGTTAAAAAGTGGCTGTCTTCTCAATTTGACACAATAGATATGGGAGAAGCTGAATACATCTTAGGGGTTAAGATCATCCAGGATCGATCAAAGAGACTTTTGGGTTTGTCACAAGAGTCTTATATTATTAAGATGTTACAACATTTCAACATGTCTGACTGCAACTGTGAACAGACACCTATTGCGAAAGGTACTATTTTGAGCAAAAGTATGAGTCCCAAGACTCCAACTGAAATAGCCGACATGAATAAAAAACCATAAGCCAGTTCCATAGGTAGTTTAAAGTATACTATGTTGTGTACTCGTCCCGATATCAGCTATGTTGTGGGCTTAGTCAGCCAGTTCCAGTCAAACCCAGGATCGAGACACTGGAAGGCAGTGAAAAGGATTTTCAGATATCTGAAGATGACGACAGATTATTGTCTCTGTTATCAAGGGTCAGATATGAGCCTAAAGGGCTATTCAGATGCAGATTGGGCTGGGGACCTGGATGATAGAAAATCAACATTAGGCTATGCGTTCTTGTTGAATGGTGGCGCCATCTCCTGGAATAACAAGAAACAGGCCTGTGTGGCCTTATCTACAATGGAAGCTGAATATGTGGCATGTTCAGCAGCTGTACAAGAAGCGGTCTGGTTAAGAAGGTTCCTAAAGCATCTGAAGATTGTCAAGAAGGTGGGAGTCCAAAGGATCGCTTTATCGCTGATCAAGCTGCGATAGCTTTTTCCAAGGATCCCAAATACCACAGCAAGGGCAAGCATATTGCTAAAAAAATACAACTTTATCAGGGATATTGTTGCTAAAAAGAAGGTGATTCTTGAGTATATCCCTACACGAGCTATGCTTGCAGATCCTTTTACTAAGCCAATGACTAGAGAGTCATTTAATGAGCATGTAAAGTCCATGGGACTTCGTAGAATGTAACCATTTTGTAATAACAATTGAATATTATGATTTGATTGTTTAAAATGCCAGCCATAATCTATTCAGTGTATGTTATGTTACATTCTAGTGATAAGATCTCGATAAGCATGTTGGCAGGTAGTGATTGGTCCTCTCACATGGACAATCATCTCTATTTGTTGTGTACGAATAGAGGTAAGACCGATGCTTATAGGTCAGCCTATGTGGTTGTTAGCTTTGGAAGCTGTAAAATTTGTTACATTCCTGTAAGTTAGGGTCGTATTGTTATTTGTATCAAGATAAGATCGTTTTGTGGTAAATGATCGAAGTAAATGAACCCACCATTTACTATACCTATTTTGAGCCAGATTAGAATTCATATGTTGAATTCTGGATTCATGTGTTGAATTCTGGATTAGACATTGGGAATGTCTAGATCGAAATCTGTACGATGTTAACTTGAGGGAAACATGCGCTCTTTATTGGTAAAGAGGACGACATCGTAGCATGTGAATCATACCACATGTGCTAAGACGACACTAAGGGTAGTAGGAGAATGGATCCCTGCTTTTCTACTATGTGAGCCCTTTGAGATTATATGTTGATCTCAAAATTTGCCCTTTGTGACTATTTAGGTGTCTACTTGAAGTTTTAATCAAGGTTTGCTACTTTAGCATGTCTACCTATGACTATGTATGATTCGGTCTATGGAACATGACTAAGAAAGCGATTGATTAAAATGAATAAATTTACACTAAAAAGGAAGATTAAATAGATTTACATCTAATAAGAATTATTCACTGGTCGACCCATTTCTGTTGTGTATGGAAATGATTGTGAATATTTGGAATATGAGACATGCTCTTGACATGATGGTCAATCTAAGGGATTAGAGATGTTCATATTGATGTAAATGAGATTATTTAATCTGGGTAAAAAGCAAGACATAAATGTTTCAGGTAAAAGGTTATGTACCACCAGAAATATGATTTTGTATCATCTGGAAAATGACTGTGTGTCACCTGGGAAATGGCTGTGTGTCATAAGATAAATGGTTTTGTACCACCTGGAGATGACTCTGTGTCATCGGGAGAATGATTATGTATCATATGAAGAGTGGCTAAGTTAGGCGTAACAACTTCTCTTAGCATGCATCACTCTATGAGCGGCTATGTAAGGTGTAACAACTTTCTTAGCAATTGAACGCTCAATGTGCTTGCTGTCGCACGAACCATTTTCTAATTTGATGTTTCATTTAGTCTTTGTGACTATTAATCTCTGTTCTATTAGTCTTTTTGGGACAATAGATGTTGCTTCGATTTAGTCTATGTGACTAAACACCTCTTCTAAAAAGGTCTGTGTGATCATTTAGTCTATGTGACTAAACAACCCTTCTAAAATGGTCTGTGTGATCATTTTTGTCTGTGTGACATACCTTAGACGAGTGGGAGATATAAGTTCGTGGCAGTTCCACGAACTGCACAGAGGCAGTTCGTGGAACCGCCTCGAGCATGCGTGCGTCTCCTTCCCGTAAAAGGGAAGGAGTGTGCGTCCAAGGAGAGGTTCAGAGAGAGAGGGGTTTGATGCGCGAGTTGATCGGCAGTGGCTGTTCGATAAAGAGGGAGACAGAGGCGTAGAAGCATTCGGCGGATCTTGGTTTGTGGAAACCTGAGGTAATTTCCACTGTGATCTTTCCTCCGACACAAGAGAAACTCCAAACAGGTAGATTTAAAGCAACAAAAGGTCCATCAGCTATCAACTTTTGAATTCTACTCAGGTTAATATGACCAAGCCTTAGATGCCAAAGATATGTCTGGTTCATTTTCGAAGGTTCTTTTCTCTTATTAGACTTAGAAGATGAGTTATTTACTTCTATATGCATCATGGGAGCTTTCGGTTCAAGAGTGTACAAATTGCCAACCAATGTACCAGAACAGATAATCTCCCTATTCCTTTTTATAACCACTTTGTCATTAAAAGAAACAGAATATCCATCCATAAACAATTTAGAAACTGAAATTAGATTCTTTCTAAAAGTAGGTACATAAAGACAATTTCTCAAAACCAAAACTTTATTCCTATCAAAAGATAAATAAACGTCTCTCACTGCAATAGCCGCCACCTTTGAAGCATTGCCCATGAAGACAGTAATCTCTCCCTCAGCTAGTCATCGGGTTTCCTGGAACCCCTTCAAAGTATTGCAGACATGATCAGTGGCTCCTATATCTACACACCAGGCACTGGTAGATAACAACGCTAAACATGTTTCAACAACTAAACAAGAAGATATACCTTTGTTCTTTCGGCGAGGACAGTCCGCCTTCCAATGTCCAGTCTGCTTGCAATTGAAGCACTTGCCTTTCGGCTTCTTCACTCCTGCCTGAGGTCCTACTGCCACTTTCTTTGCTCCACCTTGCTTCTTCTTCTTCTTACCTTTCGGTTTAGAAGAAGAAACCTTCTGAAAAACCATGACTTGAGCGCTTTGACGAAAAATCCCCTCTGCCGTCTGGAGTTCTGTCAGAAGCTCCGCCAATGAATACAACCTCTTGTTCATGTTGTAGTTGAGGCGGAACTGCTCAAAACTCCTAGGCAGAGACTGGAGAATGATATCAACCTGGGTTTCCCCATCGATCTCAGCTCTGAGGACTTCCATCTCATTAAGATGAGCCATCATCTTGAGAACATGATCCCTGACGGGTGTTCCCTCGATCATGGTGGTCGTCATCAAGTTTCTCATAGCCTCCTATCTAGCCACCCTACTCTGATGTCCGAAAAGTTCCTTGAGATTGAACATCATGTCATAAGCTGTGGCCATGGCCTGATGCTGATGTTGCAGCACATTTGACATAGATGCCAAAATGTAACACCGCGCCATCTCATCTGCCTTGATCCATTTCTTATAACTTTCTTTCTCCTTTTCATCAGAGTCATCGGTGGGCTTAGGAGGACAGACCTCCAAGAGTACAAATTTGTACTCCTCTGCAGTTAAGACAATATCCAAATTTCTTTTCCAATCAATATAATTTGTTCCAGTAAGTTTATTTTCTTTTAATATTACAGCAAGTGGGTTGAAAGCCATTTGAAAAACCTAAGAATCACAATGATCAAAATATTAGATTTCAAATATCATTGATTCCTCACACAACAAAATTCCGAAATCAACCAACACCTCAAAACACTAAGAATATCACATGCCACAATAGTGTGGACGTATACGAATTCTACATTTGTAAGAGGAGGTTTTACCCATTAATTTTATTATTTTGTCAACCTTACTTTTTGACAAATAAAATTAATAGTTGGTTCCTCTTTGGCCCTACAAATAAAAGCAGTGACTCTGATGGGGAGGATACTTTTTATTTGTATCTAAGTGTGCACCATTACACGATACTAAGGGAATTATTTCGGATTATGTGCCTTACCGATGGGGAAGTACACACGCTCCTAAATAATTTCCTATAACCATTATTTGACTTAGTGATCCGCAAACAAACCCATCCGATGGGGAGGAAGACAATCAGAGCCGACGCGCAAGTTTGTTGCATCACACGTCAAATTGTAATGGAGGCCACGGGAATTAATTAAAATGTCCCTCTCCCACTTAGTAAATTGACAATGAGGAATTTTCAAGCACACACAACATACATATAAAACAAATCAGCAATAAATATGGAAAAAAATAGATTTTTTCCAACTATTATGGAATTGTTCTCCAATATGCGTCCCATCGTGTCGCCACCTCGTCCGCTCCACCTTTTCCCGTGCGCAAGTCACCAAAGAGATCCGAGCCGAGATAAACTATTTTAATTTACATCCATCGATCCTATACTCCACGAAGGAGTGTACAAATAATCTAGATCGAAAGAAAACTAAAATGAGTGGCTAAACAATGCCGTATTTAATTACAAAAATTAAATACTAATCTAGCCTCGTCAACCCCCAGGATTCAAATAATATACATACAATCACACACAAACAATCACATACACACATATAGCCATAATAGTTGGATCTTATGCCTGCAACCAAAAAGTTAGCCTACGCACATCCTACTATTATCCGGCATACTCAATATATGATATGTGCATGAAAGTAACCGAATCCAAAACACACAAAACCAGAAACCGTGGCTCTTATACCATTTGATAGGCATTGCTTCAGAGGCTCATTGGCTCCCATGTCCCCGGAATAAAATTTTCACTAATGAAAAAACTAATCCGGATGGGATGAGTTTCCTAAGCACAACCATTTCATCGTTGTGCTAACAACTTGAGTGATCGCTTGAACAAACTAGTTGTTCAAGCAACCCAACTCTTCTAGTTGGTTAGCCGCGGAAGAGACGACGGACGAATCGCCGGTTTTTGTGTTTGTCTTCGGGGTCCATGATTATACAAATACATACAAATGCAAACTAGTATAATCAACACATACTAACATAAAGATAAGAACATGCAAAGATCAATAAAAGTTGTAAAACTTTTATACCTCTCGATCTTCTATCGTATGTCCTATCCTCCTCGTGGACGTCGTGTGGGCGAAGATCCTCCACGAGTAGAAGCCTCCTAGATCACGTTCTTCCTTTCCTTGCACTATCCGAACAAAGAGAAGAACCAAACGAAAACTCCTTCTTCTTTCTAGAACCGGCCACCAAGCCAAGGAGTAGCTTCTTGAGCACTGGCCAACCTTGAAGAAATGTTGCCGCCGGCCACCAAGGTGGGATATGGATGAACGCCGGCCAACCTTGAAGTAATGTTGCCGCCGCCCACCAAGGAGAAAGTGAGGAGGAAGAGCACCGGCCATGGAATGAGAAGAGGAAGAGGGGCGCCGACCAAAACCCTAGGGAGAACAAAGCTTGCCGCCCACTTCTAGCCGCCCAAAACCCTAACTTCTCTAGGGTTTGTTGCCGCCTACTTTTAGATAGGCAAAACCCTAATCCACAATCATTAGTTGCCACCCAAGCCTTAGCCCTCTATTTATAGAGTTGGGCTCAAGCCTCCTTTAATCTCCACCGTCGGATCTAGGGATTTAATCTCCACCGTCGGATCTAGGGTTTCATCCCAATCGTCGGATCTAGGGTTTCATCCCAACCGTCGGATCTAGGGTTTCATCCCAACCGTCGAATCTAGGGTTTCATCCCCACCGTCGGATCTAGGGTTTCATCCCCACCGTCGGATTTAGGGTTTTATCCCAACCGTCCGATCTATATATCTAATCTCAACCGTCGGTTCTAGAGTTTTGTTTTCCATCCTTGGATCTAGGCTTTATGAGGATTATATTAGGCTACGATAGGGACCATGAGGAGGAGTTGGATCTTGGCCACCCGATGGATCGGAACCACACAATCTTGATCCATCAATGATGTTCCATTCTACTAGAGGATCATCTTTGAATTACCTCACCAACCCCCATAAATCAATATGGGCTCCATATATTATTTGTACATCCATCTCCCCATGTTTAAGATATCGAATGCCCGTTAATTAATTGATTTACTGACCATCAATCAATTAACATCTAACTCCTCGAGTAGTACCACTCAACCTTATCATCATATTGACTAAGTCAACCAACTGGGTTTACATGATGAACCTTATGAGCTCCTCAAGGGGACATCATCAACCTAATATATAGGACACGGTTTCCTCCTATAATCAATGGCACACCATGTATATAATATCATTTCCCAACTTACCGGGCATATTGATTTAATCCATCTAAATCTCACCCTTTGGTAAATCAAAGAAATAAATACTAAGTACATGTGCCCGTTATTATATCGGGATTAAGAGCATGTACAACATAATATCCGAGGTCCGATTCAATTATGTAGTCAGCAATAAATTGAATCACCTCTATGTCGGTCCTTGTCAATACACCTAAGTGTACTAGTGTAACTCTATGTTCAAGATAAAACAATACCAAGCTACACTACAACCGTGCCAATGGTTTGTCCAAAACCATCTTGGTCGTGAGCCTCTACTTATATTCTACAAGGGACTGATAACATGATCTTCTGTGCCACACCAAGCACCATGTTATCTACAATGTAAAATATTAGACAATATGCACACATATAATAAATATAAAGTGCAAACAATGATCATGTGATTCTTATTTCAAAATAAAAATGTTCATACAAAAAGAGCTAGGCTTTCAGTATACATTTCAACATGAAATAAGTATAAAATGCAACAAGATGTGAGCAAAAACTGCTTCTAAAATCCTATATGTTTTACTCACATCAATTCCCCCATACTTAAATCTTTGTTTGTCCTCAAGCAAACCTCAGTGCCAATAAATTTTAAAAATTATTGTTCCATACTTAGCATGTTAACTAGATTTATCAAGTGGTATTTTCAATCAAAGCAAATTAGATGTGTTCTAAAAATTCACTAAGTTAGCTCCTCATGCGCGTGCCAAGCGAATCTTCTTAGGGGATAGTCGTTCCATGGTAAGTTAAGTCATCATCCTATAGATTTCCTATGTTCTCCGTCTCTTAAGCACTTACCTATCCAATGCGAGGGCCATTCCCTAGATCTACTACAAAGTCTCAAAGGCGTGCTCGGTATTGAGAGAAATTGGTAGGTGTTTCCCCAGTATCCTAACTCGGTCTCAAAGAGGCACCTAACCATTTCCACCCACGACAACTATTTTTTTTATCCTTCATAATCTTTTTTTTCAATTATTATTATTATTATTATTATTATTATTATTTCTTTCTTTCTTTTCTCTCTCTCTTGGGATTTTGATTTTTCCGAATGGGCTTTCACAATTTGAGCATCTCCAGTAACTAAAATGCTAAATCTAGAGTCACATATGGATTCCAAAGTACTAGACTTCTGAGATGATTCATAACAAGGTACGTACTAGATTTTCCCTTTTAGAATGTTCGTCATATGTTGGTGTAAAAATAAAAGCTAACCAGTGTAAGTCTAAAACATTCATTAGAGCAAATAAAATAAAATACCACGAGGTAAATGAAGCTAAGTTACCCATGGAAACAACTCATGAAGAAAACTTTAAAAATACTACCGAGACAGCTTATAAATAGCAAAAACTAAGTGCTGAAAGAAACTAAATGAACCTATGCATGAACAAATGAATGCTGACTAAAATGCAAATATCAGGAAAGAAGCTACTACTAGAAACAAAATAAATCGAAACTTGGGGCCTCCCCCTAGACTTAAGCGAAACATACCTCTAGTATGGTGGATGAGGTGGAAAGTCTGATAGCCTCGGCATCTCAGGATCCTGGGAGAATCTAGTGTTGAGCCGCTGATGCCACATGTATATTTGGTCGATCTGAGAGCTAGTGGATACAGCGGCTGCTCGGTGCTCCTCATCCTAGGCCCACTGTGCCTGTTAGACATGCATGTGATGTCGCATCTCCTGGCGGTAGGTGGCCTCCTCCTGGTGATGGGAAGCCTCCAACTGGAAGTAGATATGGTCCTCATAATGGAACTCCTCAATCCGCTAGAATTGCTCCCGGAAGCCCTAAAACTCTGTCTGCATGTAGTCGCTCTACTCCTCCCATTGCTACCTCTACATCTGCTGCTCGACATAAATGTCATTGGGGCATGATTAGAACGCAAAGAAGTCGTAGGCGACTGTACTTGCATCCTACTCAAGAGTAGAAGGAAAAATGGTGGTGCAGGTGCAGGCTCTCATTGTGGACTAGGTGGGCTCGTGTACTTCGTTCCAGTTACGTATTGCTTGAGATATGAGAGAATTTGCGATCCAAAGAACATAAGTGACAATAAATCAAAGTTTAAATTATACAAATGAATGCAGAAAGATTAAAAATATGTAAAATTAAACTTGGTTTGCCTCCTAAGAAGCACTTTGTTTAAGGTCCTTTAGCTCAACCACACTCCATTATCTTCAACTTGGCTCCGGAGGCTCTATAAACCTCCATTCATCTGTATCTGAGTTGTCTTCCGGTGGGCTCAGCTTTACTCGGCTAAAAGTGTAGCCGTTTAAGTAGGGAGCTCTACACTCTGACAGGTGGAAGAGTATGATGAGATTTATACATGCTCTCACAGTCACCAGAAAGGCTCTTTCCAAGATGATGAGATTCTGGGGGTTTGGTCCTATGTCGAGTATAATAAAATCCGTATGTATCACAAAATTCTCAATGACCACAGGCACATGTGCTAGCATGCCGATGGGTCCCTTGACTGAGTCATCCCCCATACGAATACCAAGGCCCGCTGGTTGGATCCAATTCAGTCCTATATTCAGATAGAGTGCGTAGCGCATCACACTGATTGATGACCCCAAGTCGCACAGTGCTTCATCGAAGCTCTCCCCATAAATTGAAAAGGGTATAACAAATTCACTAGGGTCCTCTAGCTGGGGTGGAATCTTATCTTCAATCTTAGCCTGGATTGGCAAGGTCGACATCATGGCCGCACATCCCTTCACGAATCTATTTGTCTATGCTACTCTCTCGCTGCACACTCTCTCTTCCTTGACCTGACTCGGCTTGGCAGGCGGCGGAGAGTTATCCATGGTCTGCGACATGGTTTGAACTATTTGGGCCACTTGTGTCTCCAATATCTTTGTGTGACTTGCAAGGCCATCAACAGTGGCCTTCAAGTCCCTAAGTGCCTCTTCAGATTTTTGATGTTGGCATCAAAATTCTGCATTGGCCTTAGTTTGGGTAGCAATGAAGTCTTCCATCATTAGTTCAAGTCTAGACTTCTGTTATTGTTGCCCATACCCTTCTGATGGTTGGAAGTTCCCCGAGTTATTCCGATAGGAAAAATTCGGGTGGTTCCTCTATCCGAGATTGTAAGTGTTGGAATACAGATTATTAGGCCTTTGATTATGATCCCCAACTGCGTCGACGTGCTCGATCCGCTCTTCTAAGCCACCCAACCCTCCATAGTCATCCTCCTAGTACACTGCTGCTCCCTCTCCAAAGTCATTGGTCGCACATGAAGAAACGTGATTTAAAGAGTCTAACCATCTACTAAGTCAGTCCATCCTCACTGCTAGGTGATCTACGGAGTTGACAACATATCGTTTTGCTGCAGAAGTTGGGTAACTACACTCGGAAACACATTGATGGTCGTTATGGGCCACCTCTTCAATCAACTCCTCCGCTTCCTCGATAGTCTTGTTCATTAGTGCTCCTCCTACAGCAAAATCGAGGGACATCTTTGTGGCATACGTGATCCCATTATAGAAGATGTGGATCACCAACCGCCTTTCTAGTCCATGGTGGGGGCATTGGTAGAGTAGCCCCTTGTAGCGATCCCAGGCTTCAAATAAAGACTCCCCCTCCTTCTGACGGAAGCTCGTGATTAGATGGCGCATGTGAGCAATCTTGCTTGGTGGAAAAAATTTGTCCAAAAGTCTCTGCTCACACTGCTCCCATGTAGTAATGCTTCCCGATGGCAGGGAGTAAAGCCATGCCTTAGCCTTATCCCGCAAGGAGAAAGGGAAGAGGCTCAGGCAGATCACGTCGGCAGGTACTCCATTGATCTTCATTGTCGAGAAGATTTCCAAAAATGTCTCCAGGTGTGGGTTCGAGTCTTCAATCATAGCTCCCCCGAATTGACTTTGTTGGACCATGTGTGTAAGAGCAGGTTTCAATTCAAAGTTGTTTGTCGAAATGCACGGTCCAACTATACACGGCCTATATCCTCTAGCACTAGGGGATGCATAAGCTTTTAGTGAAAGTCTTAGAGCCAATTATGTGATGAGTGTTGTATGGACTTGTTGTATCATATTCCTATATATATATATATATATATATATATATATATATATATATATATATATATATATATATATATATATATATATATATATATATAAAGGTATTTCTTTATGGTTATTATACTTACTTGTATTGGTGCCAAATAACTATGTATAATAACGTCCTTGAGTAGAAGGTTCTTATCTATATCAATCGATTAGTTGAATCGATAATGAGATGATATAGATAATACTACTCTTAATCATTCCTAGTCAAGTATTAACATTGAGGGACAATGTTAATACGAAGAGACTAGCATGTAGGTCAACTCGATGACTTGATCTCACAAGTCATGGATATGAGATATCAAGTTGACACATAGGTATACAATGGAAAATGTATACTGAATGTCCCACCATGAGAAAGTATCATGGATCATTATATGAGTGTCATATACTTTTTATGTGACTATTAGAATGACTATTAGTCCATGGACCTGAAGTCACCATGGTTTCCTACATAAGGAGTTGCATACTTTGGCTTCGTCAAACGTCACTCGTAAATGGGTGGACTATAAAGGCGATTACTGGGTATGTAACAAATTATGCAGAACGATGTGAGTGATGTAGATGGGATCTTTTCCTCCTATATGACGGGAGTGACATCATGATTCTTGATAGAGTGAGACCACTAAGTACATGACCATGCACAAATGAGTCAATATGAGATATTGAGCTTATTTGATTAGAGTGAGTCTACTTGGAGTTCAAGATATAGATTGTACAGAGGATGACACGGTCTATGTCTCAATTGGTCAATCTAGATGTCAAGGATAGAGGGACATTATCACATATTGTGAGTCACAATTAGTAGTCATAAAGGTGATGTTGGATCTCAACATTCTTGTAACTTGGGTACTAATGATGTGTTGCTAGATACCGCTTATTACTTATGTTTCTAAATCGGTTTAGGAGCATTGCCAACATTACAAGAACCTATAGGGTCACACACAAAGGGCAATTAGATGGAGATTAGGTTCATATGATGGACCAAGAGAATTAGGTTCATGTGATCAACTAAATTGGATTAAGAGTAATCCAAATTAGACTAATTGAGTTGGACTCAATTTGATTCAAGTGTTGAATGAGTCTAATTTAGATTTGATTCATTGAGTCAATTTAAACTAATGAATAGAGATTCATTAAATTAAATTGACTTGAATCAAATGGTTGGATTTGATCAAACATGGGAGATAAGATGTCAAGTTTGACTTGACATGAGAGGGAAGATGAAAGGTCAAATTTGACTCGACCAAATGCCACGTCATGGTGACTTGGCATGGGGCCGAACAATGATGATGTTGCACATCATCATGGACACATCATGGTGTGCCACCTCATGAGAGAGACCAAGAGGCATGGCTCTTGGTATTACATGGAGGTTTTTAATCCCCATTAAGTGGTCGACCAAACAAATGAAGTAGTTAGTGGTGAATTGAAGTTGATTAACTTCATCTTCTTCCTCCTCTCCTCTATTGCTCTCTCCCTCATCCTCCTTGCCATGAGCTTCTATGAGTGCTAGCACACTCTATGTTTCTCTCTCCACCTTTTGTCCGTGTGGATACATGTAGAGGAGTGTACACTTGACACTCTACGAGATCCGACAAAGCGTTTGGACGAGCGGGATAAGCGAAGGGCGTTGCTACAAGGGTAATACTCTTATCATGTAGATATAAGGTAGATCTAGGTTTTCTAAACATGTACGTGTATTATATATTTTAATTTATCTTCACACGGATCTGTGGCCGACTTCCGAGGTTTCCGCAACGCAAAAGTGGTTTTTGCGGCTCGGATAGTTCAACAGTTGTATCAAAGCCATATGCGAAGCATGTACATGTTTCGTTTTGTAATTTTTATATTAGATACGAAAAATTACAGATGTGTAAGTTTCTGTTATTTTCCTAATTTTACAGATTTTTGTGTGTATTTTTCTCCTAGAGTCGAAGCAACAAGTGTTTGGACACTTGTAGGCTTCAACAACCGAGAAAAACTCTCCAAAACGGCAAAGTCTTGCTTTAGTCTTTTGGGACAGCGACTTAAGGCGCTGGAAGATCAAGATGGAACACTTGCAAAATTCATTTTGTGAGAAGGGGAGATGCCCCTAACCCCGCAAGGGGCATTCTCCCGCGATCGCGCCCGGAAATCGCTTAGCGGGGCCGTTGTGGAGATGTGACTCATAAAATTGAAAAAAAAGAATAAATTATAGAAATTTATGTAAATTACATAATTTATAATTATGTATGATACTGTGATGGTCATGACCCAAGGACCCCAATGTGATTGGATAAATTATGTTGTAATTCAAAATACAGCTTGCGTGCCGTTTTTGTGTTGTGCATGTTGTATATGGTATGCGACCTACGCGTCGTGCCTCTCCTTTTATATTCCTATTGTAAATAGATTTTATACTCGAATGTAACTCGAGTTTCATGTTTGTAATGTACAAATGAAGCGGTGGAAGGTCCACTAGTAGACAGAGTTACGAGGAGGGTGCCGACTACACATGGCGGTTAAAGGAGGCGCTTGGAGAAGCCGCTAACTCTAGGTTGATCGTCCGATCTTCTCATTGGCTTGAGAAGATCATAGTAGGTCCATGACTTCATCACAAATTTATTAAATAGTATATATATATATATATATATATATATATATATATATATATATATATATTTGTTTCTGCTTGTATGTATGTGATGCATGCTAGTATGTTTTTTGCTTGTATGTATATGATGCATGCTAGTATATTTTGCTTGTATGTATGTGATGCATGCTAGTATAGTGTAATTAATGCCTTAATTCGTATATGATACACATTCACGATTAGATTAGATCTTAATCGAGTCAACTCGAAATGCCTATCAAGTTTTGATACCCATCACTACCTCGATCATTTGTTGTTGTTGAATTTGCCAAAGCAGAGCAACACATATTATCTTGGTAGGGTGTGGAGGGACAATCATGGTCCCACCTATCAAAGCTTGGGTGAGAATAAGCTCAATTAGATTGAGTGAAACTAGTTAACTCAATTGGATGGGGTAAAACTATAAGCATATTCCAACACTTGGAAAGATAGGATAAGATTACATTTACACTAAATCTTGGGCGATTTAGCCAAAGCTAACTCAAGTTCTTTTGTAAATGTGGATCTTGATCCTATAAACAAGAGTTGCATAGAGATGTAATCGGTAATTTGTTACCTATCGATCATAAGTCTTGGCCGATTTAGCCAAAGTTAGCTCAAGACATAGTATGATGTGGATCTTGTCCCACGAGAATTATAGCTACTTTGTATGAATCTAGTAATGTTGTTTGACCACATCCATGACTCGATTCTACAAAAGTCCTATAATTCAGTGGGAGCATCATTTAATTAAAGGCCTAATTAAATGATAAATGGAATATAATATTTACTTTCTGCATTATTTATGTTGTAGATTTCCATGTCGTCAAACATGAACACTCTCTCCCTGCGTTTTGTCCTTGAGAAGGACAAGCTCAATGGAGCTAATTTATTGGACTGGTACAGAAATCTGAGAATTGTTCTCACACAAGAAAGAAAACTGTACGTCCTGGAGCAACCCATTTCGGAAGCACTGCCTCGTATGCATTAGATGTGTCATGCCTCATGCTCGCGACCATGAACTCTGAGCTTCAGAAGCAACACAAGTTCATGAATACTTTTGATATGGTTGAACATCTTCGTCAATTGTATGAAGGACAAGCAAGGCATGAGAGATACTAGATCTCTAAGGCACTGTTTCAGTGCAAGATGGGACTCCCGTAGGTCCATATGTACTCAAGATGATTGGGTATATAGAAAACCTACAGAGGTTGGGATTCCCACTTGGCCAAGAACTAGCCATTGACTTGATCTTGCAATCCTTGCCAGAAAGCTATAATCAATTTGTCATGAATTACAACATGAATGAAATTCATAAGCCACTGCCTGAGATGCTTAGCATGTTGAGAACTGCTAAGCTCAACCTTAATAAGGCAAAGCCCGACTCCATTTTGATGGTGCAAAAGAAGAAAGGTAAGGGCAAGCCTAAAGGTAAGAGAAAGTCCCAAGCCAAGGGCAAAGGCAAGGCACTAAAACCTAAAGGAGGGGTGGCTAAGGAAGGGACTTGCTTCCACTGTAAGGAAGCTGGACACTGGAAGCGGAATTGCAAAGCATACCTGGAAGATCTTAAGAAGAAGAGAAGTGAGACTTCTACTTCAGGTATATATGTTATAGAAGTCAATCTATCTATTTCTTCATCGTGGGTATTTGATACTGGATGTATATCTCACATTTGTACTAATGTGCAGACACTGAGAAATAGCAGAGCATTGACGAAGGGCGAGGTAGATCTATGAGTAGGCAATGAAGCAAGGGTTGCTGCTGTTGCTGTAGAAACTTATTTTCTATCTCTGCCCTCTGAGCTTGTACTAGAATTACAAGAATGTTGTTATGTGCCTGCTCTTACAAAGAACATAATTTCAGTTTCTTGTTTAGACAAGAAAGGCTTTTCATTTATAATAAAGAACAAATATTGTTTAGTTTATTTAAATGATATGTTCTATTATAGTGCACCTCTGATGAATAGCCTCTACATTCTAGACTTAGAGAACTCCATCTATAACATAAGTACCAAAAGGTTCAAGTCAAATGAGTTGAACCAAACCTATCTCTGGCATTGTCACTTAGGTCATATAAATGAGAGTCTCTTATCCCATCTCCATAAGGATGGGTTGTTGGTCTCATTTTATTTTGAATCATAAGAGACATGCGAGTCTTGCCTTCTAGGCAAGATGACCAAGACTCTCTTTAGTGGACACAGCGAAAGAGTAACAGACTTGTTAGGACTTATACATAGTGATGTATGTGGCCCTTTCAATGTTGCTTCTAGAGGTGGTTATAGGTACTTCATTACATTTACTGATGACTTCAATATATATGATTATGTGTATCTGATGACACATAAGTCAGAATCCTTTAAATAGTTCAAAGATTTCAAGAATAAAGTACAAAACCAGCTTGGCAAGAGTATTATGATACTTCAATCAGATCGAGGTGGTGAATACCTTAGCCATGAGTTTAGTGACTATCTAACTGAGTGTGAGATTCTATCCTAACTCACTCCTCCTGGAACACCACGGTGGAATGGTGTATCCGAAAGGAAGAATCGTACCCTATTAGATATGGTACGATCTATGATAAATCACACAAATCTTCCTATATCCTTTTGGAGATATGCTCTAGATACAACAACCTTCACACTTAACTGTGTTCCATCCAAAGCTATGATAAAGACACCATATATGATATGGATAGGGAAAAAATCCCAAGATGTCTTTCATGAGGATTTGGGGTTGTGAGGCTTACGCTCGATGTCAAGTCTCAGACAAACTAGGACGTAAATCCAATAAGTACTATTTTGTTGGATATCCCAAGGAAACGAAGCGATATTACTTCTACATTCCCAATAAGCACAAAGTGTTTGTGGCAAAGACTGCGGTATTTCTAGAAAGGGATTTTTTTTTTAGAAAAACTAGTGGGAGTACGTTCAATCATGAAGAAATTCAAGATAAGGACCATAGCACTGAGGCCTTGATGGATGTTGAATAGGAACCACAAAGTGTTGTGGGTGATGAGATTGTTGCACAAAGAGTTGTGAAAGAACAACCTGTTCAGGTAGACCTACCTCTTCGCAAGTCTGATAGGCTATGTCATCAGCCTGAGAGATACTCATTTCTCTTGTTTGACCATGATGACGTTATGCTCATTGAGAATGAGCCTACCTCCTATCAGGAAGTTGTGATGAGCCCATATTCTGAGAAATGGCTAGAGTCCATGAGATCCTAGATGGAATCCATGTACACCAACCAAGTATGGACTTTGGTTGATCCACCTGAAGGCGTCAAACCGATTGGGTGTAAGTGGGTCTTTAAAAGAAAGACTGACATGTATGGACTTACGCATACCTATAAGGGTCGATTGGTAACTAAAGGTTTCAAGCAAATTCATGGTATTGACTATGATGAAACTTTTTCTCCAGTTGTGATGTTTAAGTCTATTCAGATGATGCTTGCTATTGCAGCGTACCACGATTATGAGATCTGGCAAATGTTGGAGTATTAGGAATACAATCAAAGTCCCACATTGGTAAGACATGGAAAAGATCATATGCTTATAAGATGAAAAGATATCTCCATTGGTATGAGACCTTTTGGGTAAATCCCAAAAATAAAACCATGAGGGCTTAGGCCCAAAGTGGACAATATCATGCCATTGTGGAGATATGTGGACTTTATAGACACTAACAATTGGTATCAGAGCCATGGTCCATGTCAAGCCATGAACCTCGAATGAATGAAGTTGAGCTCCCATGTCCGGATCAAGAGAACCAGACACCAGACAGGAAGTCCAGTTGGGTCGAGAGGACCGAACAATTGACAGGAAGTCTAGTTGGGCCAGAAGGGTTGGACAATTGGCAGGAAGTCCAGCTAGGTTAGGAGGACCAGATAGTTGGCTGGAAGTCCTGGTGGGTTGAGATCGGACATCAAGCAGAGGATGTCCTTTGAGGACGGATAGGCTTAGGGGGGTCAATGTGGTCCTTCATTTGAGGGGGGGATTGTTGGAGTATTGGGAATACAATCAAAGTCCCACATTTGTAAGACATGGAAAATATCATGTGCTTATAAGATGAAAAGATATCTCCATTGGTATGAGGCCTTTTGGGTAAAGCCCAAAAATAAAACCATGAGGGCTTTAGGCCCAAAGTGGATAATATCATGTCATTGTGGAGATATGTGGATCTCATAGAAACTAACAGCAGATGGATGTCAAAACCATGTTTCTGAATGGAAACTTGCTTGAGGATGTGTACATGACACAACCTGAGGGTTTTATAGATACACAACATACTGGCAAATTATGCAAGCTGCAAAGGTCCATTTATGGGCTAAAGCAAGTTTCTCGAAGCTGGAATCTTCGATTCGATGATGGATCAAATAGATTGATTTCATCAAGAATGAAGATGAACCCTGTGTCTACAAGAGGGTTAATGGGAACACAGTTGTCTTCCTTGTATTGTATGTGGATGACATACTACTCATTGGGAATGACATCCCTTCACTATAGTCCGTGAAGACTTGGTTGGGGAAGTGTTTCTCAATGAAGGACTTAGGTGAAGCAACCTGTATTCTAGGCATCAAGATCTAGAGAGATAGATCAAAAAGATTGCTTAGCCTAAGTTAGAGTACATATATTGACACGGTATTACTACAATTTTTCGTGAAAAATTCCAAGAAGGGACTTCTGCCGATGTCACATGGTGTGAGTCTTTCGAAGACTCAAAGTCCCTCTTCTAGAGAGGAGAGAGACCGCATGATTAAGATCCCTTATACTTCTGCCATAGGATCTATCATGTACGCCATACTATGTACTCGTCCTGATGTTGTTGGTGCAGTGGGCACCAAAGTCGAACCGGTATTTTGATTATGGCAAAAGGCTCAATAGTTAAGGGTATATTTGTTATCTTACGAGCTCAATTAAGTGTGCAGAAATGCTAAAGTTGAGCGGAAGGTCTGCGACACCCGGTGGGAACCGAGGTGGTCGGGCAACGCCAGAGGGACTTCGGAGGAAGGCGAGGTACTCGGGTGAAGACCGGAAGCGAGGCTACAAGGTAAGCTCGTGTGAAAGCGAAGCAAGGTCGTTAAGCGTAGATCCAACCCAATACCTCCAATGGAAGGTCTAGGTCGAGATCAGATGGTTAGAACCATCGTACTTTATATTTTAAGCTAACTTGTACTGCAGTCCAAAACCCTTTGACTACAGTCAACTGCTAGTCAAGTTCCAGCCTCGAGAAGAGCTCGAATTTCAAGGGGGTGAATTTGGACTTGACTCGTGTTTTGGTACAAAGGGTGATGTGGCATCAAGGTGGACATCCAAACCATCACCAAGCTTCCTTGTGGTGGACGCCCAAAATAAGGTGAGTTGGCACAAGATGGTTGGCTCCCATGATGTGGCACAAGTTGAATGGCTCCAACAAGTTGGCGCACAAGGAGGTTGGAGGTGGCACAAGGTGGTTGGATGAAACACCTCATCCTCAAGTTGGCGCCCAAGGAGGTTGGAGGTGGCACAAGGTGGTTGGATGAAACACCTCATCCTTGAGTTGGCGCACAAGGAGGTTGGAGGTGGCACAAGGTGGTTGGATGAAACACCTCATCCTTGAGTTGGCGCAAAGGATGTGGATGAACAAGTCTTGGGGGATAAGAACCTCACCTTGGACACTACCTATGTCTAAATTCATAGATCAATATCCATAAATAGACATGTTCAAGCCAAGCAAATTACAAGAATTCAAGAGCTCTCAACACGCCGTCGTAACGCCGCTACTACTACTCACATTTGCTACGACGAAGTGCCGCCGACAACGAAAGCTACATCTTCTACTTATAAGAGTTGTCGGTATATTTATTTAAGTTCTACTTCTTTAAATTGTCTTTGTGCTTTAATCGTAACAAGGAAAGGGGGAGTGTCCCTTTGCCTTGATTTCTTTTTGTAATCGTTGCTCCTACCTCCACCGAGGAGGAGTGGTTTTAGTGAATTGCCCTCCGTACGTGATCAAGGATCACTAGGGCCGTGGATTAGCAATCGAAAGATTGTGAACCACGTAAAAATATCTTGTCTACTTTATATTTCCGCTGTGCACTCTCTACTTGCTTTTTACTTATTGCAAAAGTTTTTAACGACATCGTATCGCTATTCACCCCCCCCTCTAGCGACACTTTCGATCCAACAATTGGTATCGAGTCGGGCGCTAAGATTCGGTGAAACCACCAATCTAGCTTTGTTTTCTTTTTTACAGATTTTTTATTTATTTATTTCTGTTTTCGTATAATTATTTCACTTGCTTATCTTCTCCTACATATAGAATTGCATTAGAGGCTTTAGGATCCGGATAAGGTTGTCCTTCAGGTTAGATCCCGAGTAAGGTTGTCCTCCGGAACTTCAACGACATTCGCATTTGATTGTTTATTTCTTTTTGCAAGTTACATTTTATATATCTTGTTTTACTTCTGCACTACTAATCCAAGGCGAAAGTCTTGGAATATTCTTCGTGTGTGTTTTGCAAGATTCTTTTAAATTCGTTCTTCTTCTTGTTTTAAATGGCCCATCTCGAAGGGTTTAGCACGCCCGACCCCGTTTTACAACGGTAATGACTTTCGTTATTGGAAGGGTCGGATGGAATGCTTTCTTAAAACCCAAATCGAGATGTGGATCGTAATCCAAACCGGTTTCACACTTCCTAATGAAGATGGTGAATCTTTGGGTTACGATCAATGGTCAAATTCCATGAAAAAACAAGTAGAAGCCGATGCCAAGGCAACTCAAATCTTGCAATGTGGGTTGTCCAAGGAAGAGTTCAACCGCAGCCGGCCCCTTCATTAGTGCAAAGGACTTATGGACCAAGCTAGTGGAACTACGAAGGCAACACGAAGGTATGTAAAAGAGATTTACTTCTAAATAAATTGTATAACTTGAAAATGCAGGAAAACGAGACCGCAACTCAACTACATGCTCGTATCCAAGACATCGTCAACCAACTCCATGCCATCGGACAAAAGGTCGAGGATCGCGACCTTATCAGGTATTCTCTTAACTCGTTTCCTAGGACCACCTTGTGGGCATCCATGGTCGATGCCTACAAGGTCTCCAAGGACCTTTCTAAGATTAGGTTAGACGAATTGTTTTGAACTTGAATTACATGAGCAAACTAACGTGGTCCAGCCGAGAAGAGTATTGCGTTAAGCGTGTTCCAAGAAGAAGAAGCCCCCAAGCAAGCCACCCTCGGAGGAAGAAGACGATATCCAAGCTCTAATGGCCAAGCCGACCGAGCACGACTCCGAAACTGAAGAAGAGTCCGAGTCCGAATCCGATGATGAGCTTCCATTCAAGACAAGCCACGGATCCGTATCCGGTTCAAAAGAATCATTAAGGGTAAGTCGGTTGTTACTTAATACTTTGTATGGTGCAATTAAATTTTTAAATAAGAAACTAGCTAAGTCCGAGTCCAAGGTCGAGACCCTAATTGAGGAGGTTAACCTTCTCAAACATGAGGTCTCCCTAACCTCTTCGACTACTCGTAGTCAAGAGGAGGACTCAACTCAAGTTGAAAAGCTTGAAGTTGAGAACTCGCTTTTGAAAACACAAGTCGAAGACCTTAGGAACACGTTGGAAAGGTTCACTTTGGGATCCAAGGGACTTGACCTCTTACTTGGATCACAAAGGGCCGTGTACAACAAGGCCGGACTCGGGTTTAACTCAAATACAACCAATACGTCATATATGTCTATAGTAAACCAACATAAGAAAAATGTCCAAGCATGGGTCCCTAAGACCACTTTGATTTCAACTTTAGGATCTAACATGTATTGGGTTCCCAAGGACCAAATTCACTATGTGAATAGACCCACTCGATTCAATGGTCGAGAGCCAATACAAAATGTATTTTTGTTAAGTCTTAGAAATTGCATGCTTAGTTTTTCCTTTATTTTTAGAATGGTTAGATAGGACTCATAACCAACTAAAATCCTGCGAAAAGATTGAGCCTCGGGGAGCCTCTTTTCAAAAATAAATCAACTAAAATCCTACGAAAAGATTGAGCCTCGGGGAGCCTCTTTTCAAAAATAACTAGTTAGACCAAGATGTAGTCTCAAGTAAGTCGAGTTATCAATTTCTTGAAATTAGCTTTGTCTAAGGAAGTGGTCGTTGTTCCGATCAAAGAAGGCCTCTGTGCCTCGCCACGAACTGGAAGCTAATCTCTTGAAAAGATTACTTGATGAGCTTAGACTAAATCCGAATCTAACCTAATGTTGGTTAATTTAAATTCATTAAAATTAATCAAGTAAAATTGAAAGTCATCTCACAGTAACACATAGGAATAACATGTTTTGATCATGTAGATATTGGTGAGATGATTTAGGTTTAAAAACTTACAAACAACCCTTTAGTAATTCCATTGATCCTACACATAAGAGTCGAAGAAACCATTAATATAGTTTTCGACGAAGGACACGAACCCGTTCAATCCTTAACAAAACCAACTAGCAAATCAACTTATAGCGAACCCGACTCTGATCTTAAACTTGAATCTCGTCCTAACCCAAGTCATCCTATCGACCAAGTGATAGATGACTCTAACCCAAGTCAAACTAGAACTCACCCAAGTCATCCTATCGACCAAGTGATAGATGACCCTAACCCGAGTCACACTAAGACTCAAACAAATCATCCTATCAATCAAGTTATAGGTGATCCAAATTTAGGGGTTGAACTAGAGCTTCATATCGAAACCTTAGTCAAATCTCGTTAATTTCCAAAATCAGACCCAAAACTATTGAACAAGCACTTCTTGATCCCATTGGATTATTGCTATGCAAGAAGAGCTAGCTCAATTCACTAGAAATGAAGTAGAATTAGTACCACCACCTAAAGAAAAATCAATTATTGGAACAAGGTGGGTATTTGAAATAAACTTGATGATAAAGGTGAAGTAGTTAGAAATAAAGCTAGGTTAGTCGCAAAGGGTTTAGTCAAGTCGAAGGTTTAGATTACGATGAGACCCTCGCCCCGTAGCGGACTAGAGTCCATCCGAATGTTGTTAGCATATCTTTTGCACATCGAGGTTTTAAATTGTTTCAAATGGATGTCAAGTCAGCATTTTGAATGGATACATTAAGGAAGAAGTTTACGTCAGTCAACCTCCGGATTGAAAATCTAGATAAACTGACCACGTCCTTAGACTTAAGAAAGCCCTATATGGACTCAAACAAGCCCCAAGAGCTTGATACGAAAGGCTTCGATCTATCTTAAGTCCAAAGGATTCAACCAAGGTTTAGTCGACCCAACCTTATTCGTTAAAACCGTAGGAAAAGAAATCTTTATAGCCCAAATCTATGTAGATGATATAATTTTTGGAACTACCAACTCGATCTGCTAAGCGAATTCATCTCACTTATGGAAAGTGAATTTGAAATGAATTTAGTGGGAGAGTTAAGTTTCTTCTTAGGTTTACAAATTAAACAAACTAAAGATGGAATATATTTACATCAACAAAAATATACTAAGGACTTAATAAATCGATTTGGAATGCAAGATGCTAAAATAATCTATGGCAACTAATGTTAATATAAGCGAGATGTGAAGGAAAACCCGTTGACCTAAAATACTATAGGGCGCAATGAAGTCTCCTATACTTAGCAACGAGCCGACCCAGGCATTTTATTCGCGGTAAGTATGTGCGCAGGTTACAAACTGTGCGAGTCTCACCTAACCTAGTCAGCGTATCCTTAGATATCTAAAGAGGCACGCTAAGCGTAGGTATTTGGTACCCTAGATCTCTGAGTTTAATCTAATCGGCTACTCGACTCCGACTATGCGGTAGTAAACTCGATAGAAAGAGCACAGTGGTTGTTGTCAAATCCTCGGCTCGAGTCTAGTAAGTTAGTGCGATGGGAAGCGACATTGCGTTGCCTTATCTACCACAGGCCGAATCGTTGCGATGGGTGAGTGTGTCTCTCGGCTCCTGTGGATGAAGCACACTCTCCAAGACTTTAGCTTAATCTTTAACAACATTAAAACCTACATAGATAACATTAGTTCAATTAACTTAACTAAAAATCCAATATGTCATTCTAGGACAAAACATATAGAAGTTAAACACCACTTCATTAGGAACATGTAACTAATGGAACTATACAACTAGAGTATGTTGAGTCCAAATCAAACCTAGCGGACATCTTCACCAAACCACTACAGAAGCAATTTAGTTTATTAAGGCGAAAGTTAGGTATGTGCGTAATAGAGTAGGATTTAAATTTTTCTATATATGTACTCTACTTTTGCTTCTTTTTATGAAATTAGCCTAAGTCTTACCTTAGAAATCATATACCTATAGATTTAAGGAGCCAACACATCTCACAACACATAGGACTAATGTGTTTGTGTATTATGCGTAGATGGCGTGAGATGTTAGGACCTTACTCACAGTTCAGACGTAGATTGATTCATCGACATGAACCATGGAGTATAATTATTTAAAATTAATCAACTCCTTGAGACTTATTGATCATTCTATATCAATCAAGTCCAGCAGGAGTTGTACATTTTAGATGAACATATTTTCAAGCTTATTATTATTTTAAAAAAAAATATATTTATATTGGGAACTTGCTTGGACTTACAAAACCTAAAATATATTTACAAACTATTTGAGTTAAGGCAAAAGGGGGAGAAAGTCACAAAAGTAAGGAAGAAAGTAAACAAAATTATTACCTTTTATATTAAGTAATTCCGTTTACTTAAGCAACTATTAAGGGAGTAAAATTATTTTCAAGAACTCACCTTGGTCAAGGAGGTTACCTCAAAGGGGAGAACTTGAAACAATAATATTTCTCACTCATGCTTAATCTTTATGCTAGCTCATTCATACTTAATCATTATGCTAGCTCATTCATATTTAATCATTATGCTAGCTCATTCATATTTAATCTTTATGCTAGCTCATTCATATTTAATCTTTATGCTAGCTCATTCATGCTTAATCATTATGCTAGCTCATTCATATTTAATCTTTATGCTAGCTCATTCATGCTTAATCATTATGCTAGCTTCTTTGTTATGTAATTTTTCCTTAACTTTTTGTCGGTTTGCCATGAATCAAAGGGGAGATTGTTGGTGCGATGGGCACCAAAGTCGAACCGTATTTTGATTATGGCAAAGGCTCAATAGTTAAGGGTATATTTGTTATCTTACGAGCTCAATTAAGTGTGCGAAATGCTAAAGTTGGCGGAAGGTCTGCGACACCGGTGGGTGGGAACCGAGGTGGTCGACAGCGCCGAGAGGACTTGGAGGAAGCCGAGGTACTCGGGTGAAGACCGAGCGAGGCTACAAGGTAAGCTCGTGTGAAAGCGAAGCAAGGTCGTTAAGCGTAGATCCAACCCAATACCTCCAATGGAAGGTCTAGGTCGAGATCGGATGGTTAGAACCATCGTACTTTATATTTTAAGCTAACATGCTGCGGTCAAAACCCTTTGACTACATCAGCTGCTAGTCAAGTTCGACCTCGAGAAGAGCTCAATTTCAAGGGGTGAATTTGGACTTGACTCGTGTTTTGGTACAAAGGGTGATGTGGCATCAAGGTGGACATCAAACCATCACCAAGCTTCCTTGTGGTGGCGCCCAAAATAAGGTGAGTTGGCACAAGATGGTTGGCTCCCATGATGTGGCACAAGTTGAATGGCTCCAACAAGTTGGCGCAAGGAGGTTGGAGGTGGCACAAGGTGGTTGGATGAAACACCTCATCCTCAAGTTGGCGCCCAAGGAGGTTGGAGGTGGCACAAGGTGGTTGGATGAAACACCTCATCCTTGAGTTGTCGCACAAGGAGGTTGGAGGTGGCACAAGGTGGTTGGATGAAACACCTCATCCTTGAGTTGGCGCAAAGGATGTGGATGAACAAGTCTTGGGGGATAAGAACCTCACCTTGGACACTACCTATGTCTAAATTCATAGATCAATATCCATAAATAGACATGTTCAAGCCAAGCAAATTACAAGAATTCAAGAGCTCTCAACACGCCGTCGTAACGCCGCTACTACTACTCACATTTGCTACGACGAAGTGCCGCCGACAACGAAAGCTACATCTTCTACTTATAAGAGTTGTCGGTATATTTATTTAAGTTCTACTTCTTTAAATTGTCTTTGTGCTTTAATCGTAACAAGGAAAGGGGGAGTGTCCCTTTGCCTTGATTTCTTTTTGTAATCGTTGCTCCTACCTCCAACGAGGAGGAGTGGTTTTAGTGAATTGCCCTCCGTACGTGATCAAGGATCACTAGGGCCGTGGATTAGCAATCGAAAGATTGTGAACCACGTAAAAATATCTTGTCTACTTTATATTTCCGCTGTGCACTCTCTACTTGCTTTTTACTTATTGCAAAAGTTTTTTAACGACATCGTATCGCTATTCACCCCCCCCCTCTAGCGACACTTTCGATCCAACAGATGTCTCGTATGCTTTGAGCATGACGAGCATATACCAATCAGATCCAAGTGAGCGGCACTGGATAGCGGTCAAGAATATTCTTAAGTACTTGAGAAGGACTAAAAAATATTTCTTGATATTTGGAGGCAATGGAGAACTAGCTGTAAAGGGTTACAGTGATGCCAGCTTCCAAACTGACCAGGATGATTATAGATCGCAATCAGGGTTCGTGTTTTGCTTGAATGGTGGCACTGTGAGCTGGAAGAGTTCAAAGTAGGACACAATTGCTGATTCTACAATAGAGGTCGAGTATATTGCTGCATCAGAGGCAACAAAGGAAGTAGTTTGGATCCGCAAGTTCATTACTGAGCTTAGGGTGGTTCCTAGCATAGCAGATCCTATAGAGCTATATTGTGACAACAATGGAGCGATTGCACAGGCTAAGGAACCTCATTCACACCAGCGGACCAAACACATACTACGGCGCTTCCATCTCATTCGAGAGATTATCGATAGAGGAGATGTGAAGATTTGCAGAGTACCCATAGAGGCTAACGTTGCAGATCCCTTGACCAAGGTTTAGGCACAGAAAAAGCATGACGGTCACACTAGTCATTGGGTATTAGATACTATAGTGATTGACACTAGTGCTAGTAGTAGATTGTTAGTGAAAGCCCTAGAGTCAATCATGTGATGATTGTTGTATGGACTTGTTGTATCATATTGGTGCCAAATAACTAAGTATAATAGCCTCCTTGAGTAGAAGGTTTTTATTTATATCAATCGATTGGTTGAATCGATAATGAGATGATATAGAGAATAGTACTCTTAATCATTGATAGTCAAGAATTAACATTCAGGGAGAATGTTAATGCGAAGAGACAAGAATGTAGGTCAACTCGATGACTTGATCTCACAAGTCATGGATATGATATATCAAGTTGACACATGGGTATACATTAGAGAATGTATACTGAATGACCCGCCATGAGAAAGTATCATGAATCATTATATGATTGTCGTATACTTTCTCATGTGACTATTAGTATGACTATTACTCCTTGGACCTGAAGTCACCATGGTTCCCTACATAAGGAGTTGCATATTTTGGCTTCGTCAAACGTCACCCATAAATGGGTGGACAATAAAGGCGATTACTGGGTATGTAACAAATTATGCGGAGGGATTTGAGTGATGTAGATGGGATCTATCCCTCCTATATGATGGGAGTGACATCATGATTCTTGATAGAGTGAGACCACTAAGTGCATGGTCATGCCCAAATGGGTCAATATGAGATATTGAGCTTATTTGATTAGAGTGAGTCTACTTGGAGTTCAAGATATAGATTGTACAAATGATGACATGGTCTATGCCTCAATTGGTCAATTTAGATGTCAAGGATAGAGGGACATTGTCACATATTGTGAGAGTCACAATTAGTAGTCACAAAGGTGATGTTGGATCTCAACATTCTTGTAACTTGGGTAGAAATGATGTGTTGCTAGATACCGCTCATTGCTTTTGTTTCTAAATCGGTTTAGGAGCATTGCCAACGTTACAAGAACCTATAGGGTCACACACAAAGGGCAATTAGATGGAGATTAGGTTCATATGATGGACCAAGAGGATTAGGTTCATGTGATGAACCAAATTGGATTAAGAGTAATCCAAATTAGACTAATTGAGTTGGACTCAATTTGATTCAAGTGTTGAATGAGTCTAATTTAGATTTGATTCATTGAGTCAATTTAAACTAATTAATGGAGATTCATTAAATTAAATTGACTTGAATCAAATGGTTGGATTTGATCAACCATGGGAGATAAGAGGTCAAGTTTGACTTGACTTGAGAGGGAAGATGAAAGGTCAAGTTTGACTTGACCAAATGCCATGTCATGGTGACTTGGCATGGGGCCGAACAATGATGATGTTCCACATCATTATGAACACATCATGGTGTGCCACCTCATGAAGGAGACCAAGAGCCATGGCTCTTGGTATTACATGGAGGTTTTTAATCCCCATTAAGTGGCCGGCCAAACGAATGAAGTAGTTAGTGGTGAATTGAAGTCGATTAACTTCATCTTCTTCCTCCTCTCCTCTCTTGCTCTCTTGCTCATCCTCCTTGCCGTGAGCTTCTATGAGTGCTAGCACAATCTAAGTTTCTCTCTCCACCTTTTGTCTATGTTGATACGTGTAGAAGAGTGTACACTTGACACTCTACAAGATCCGACAAAGCATTTGGACGAGCGGGATAAGAGAAGGGCGTCGCTACAAGGGTAACTCTCTTCTCATGTAGATCTAAGGTAGATCTAGGTTTTCTAAACATGTAGATGTTTTATATATTTTAATTTATCTTTGCACGGATCCGTGGCCGACTTTCAATGTTTCCACAATGCAAAAGCGTTTTTGTGGCTCGGATAGTCCAACATAATCTCGCAAAGGTCGGCTATCTATATTCACCACGGATGCATCTTGGCCCTTCATTCTCTTCTGTTCAGCTCTCTTGCGATGGTAGGTTCGTTCGATTTCTAGATCGATCAGAATCAGACCTTCTGATCCTTGGCGTCTATGCATATGAAGAACCGAGCCACAAAATTTGGAGTATTACCTAAAGCTCAGAAACAGGAAAAAAATTAATCTAGCTTACTAAATCAAATGAAGAAGAGCTAATTATAAAAGAAATCTTAATACTATTGCTAAAATAAAAAATAAAATCTAGATATGGAAAATCTAAAACTAAAGTAAATAAAGTAAAATAAAAGATAAAAGTAAAGCAAGTAAATAAAGCTAATCTAAGTCCGATCCAATTATCTGCTTCTTGATTCGATATCGAATCAATCATTCCGAGCTGGCAACAGCGCCAAAAACTTGATACATGCGAACACAACCTCAAATCTCGCAACTGGTATCATCGATGACTCGAAGTGCATGCTCATGCTTAATGCCCGCAAGTGCATGGATGTCGTCAAGTAATAAATAGATTATCGATCCCAGAGGGACTGAGATTCGAGTTCCGATCTATTCAATGGATGTTATTGTTCGAAGTTCAATTCTAATGGTTGAGATTAAGAGAGTTGTCGGCGGTCCTTACTCTAGTACGATGTCACACTGAGGAAGAAAAGGGTTGCTATGAGTTTATGGGGGAATCCTAGGATTTCAGTTTCGCTTGTGCGTCGCAAAACACTCTATCAATTGAGTATTATCTAGATGTCTAACTACAATCTTGTGGAAGGGACATCATACACTCCCCCGAGGAGCTTTCACATCTATCGAAAGCTACCTCTGCCATACCAGGTTGACCCCTGACGTTAGGACAGGGTTGGCGGTATGAGGAAGCTGAATTAATCCCTGCAGTGAGACGGAACGTATCTCGTTTCTGACTCTAACGCATGTTGGGGATCGATTGGCCGGCTACAGGGGGGTGAATAGCCCTCGTTCGTTGGATGTCGTATTTTGCTCGTCTACAAAACGTTAGCGCAAGAGGAAGCAATAAACTAAGACAAGCAAATAGAAATAAAACAAAGACAATACAAACACGGAGATGTAACGTGGTTCACGGCTACGCCGCTAATCCACGGTCCGATTCGTCCACGGTGAATCACTCCGCAATCTATCCACTAGATCTCTCCTTTGCACAAAGCTAGGTGGAGGTAACCTCTTTTACATAAAGATCACTCTTCTACAATGGAATGAAGATTAGAGCAAGTCGAAGAGTGGAAAATCGTTTAGGACACTTTGGGAGTAGTTGGGCGTTCAAGCATTAACCCCCCAAAGCCCTATCCCCTTCCTTTTTATAGAGGAAGAGGGTTTCTTCCCGTTGACATAGGAGCAGTCGACTGATGCCCTCGATCAGTCGACTGATCCCGTAGCCGTTGCTCAATAACAACCGCTTTCCACGTTGGATTCCATCCAACGGTATTAACATCGATCGGTGATCCTACCATCGATCGGGATGCTCGATCGATCGAGTGCTCCGAGTCGACTCCGTTCGTGCCGTGCATAGTGCCATCGATCATTGCCATTCCTTGGAAGTCGGCCGCACTAGGAGTCTTATACGGTCGATCGAACCATCGACTTAGATCATGACGACACTTGGCCAAATGGCCAAGTTTCACCTAAACTACCCTTCGGGTTACAATCGCTCCTCTCATCCCTCGGAGTCCTCGCCTTGAAGTTCTCTTCGTTCGTGGCCCGCGTCCTCGGCGACATCGGCGTCACGACTCTGCAATGCTCCTTCGCGTCTCTTGCCTCGAAGTCTACTTCCTCCGGCTTCACTCCAAGCTCCTCGTCCGGCGGTCCCTCGGATGCTCCAAGCGCACGGCTTCCACAAAGCTATCCTTCACCGACTCAAGGCACGAGTAATGAGATGTGAAACTCGCCACGGCTCCATGTGCGAATTACTAAGTCCTGCACGACTTCAACGCACATATCAAATCAACATATCAAACTAACTTAAACCCTTTGCAACACCATCAAAACCATATTACGACAAGAGATTGCCCTAACAATCTCCCCCTTTTTGATGTGTGGCAATCCGTTTAAGTTAGGTAAAAACATTTGATATAAATTTTAAAAGAAAGAATGGATGTAAACATAAACATGATATAGCAACATGCAACTCCCCCTTAATCCATGAAACTCCCCCTTAATTTCTCCCCCTATCATAATTAACTTAAACATAATCATTTCTCCCCCTTTGACACCATCAAAAAGATTATCACTAAGTTAAAAGCACATGGCATCAAGTCTAATAGAAAGAAAATATCACAAGTTGATTTAAAATCGGAATTCAGCCTTTATGTCGATATTCAGGTCATCGATCGTAGTTGGACTACGATCATTGGCATCTTGTTTTGGGATTTGATTTGGTGAATTTCAGAAATGCATTAAAAATTCCAGAAAATTTGAAAAATCATGAAATTTGGGGAACACATTTCTTTTAAGTATATCTATCAGTGAAAAATATGTTTTCATGAAAAATTATTATATTTCCGCGTATTTGCCAAAAATCCAAAAGCTTTAAAAACTACTAGGTTTTTGATCATAAGAGTATCCATTTTAACACCTAGTCTTGCATCCAATTGTTTCAAAACATGAATACATGTATTTTAAAGTAAGAAATTATTTTGAAAACATATGAAATATCCAACCATGATCTTTGGGCAATATGTCTATGAATTAAACATAAGCCTTCCCCATGATTGGTCTATTATTGCTATTTTGATACTTTGAATGACCATCTAAATGCCATAGGCATTAGTGGACATTTGTATCATCCTAACATCTCACTCATGCTAAGTTTTCAATCAAGGTAGCCTATGGTGAGTGTGAGATGCATCCTAGGGGGTATTTGTATATACTTAACCAATATATTCATGCAATTCTATCAAGGTTAAGTATCAACCTAATAATCCTCATGATCATAAAGGCATATATGAATGAATTATACATTTTGATCATGAAACTCATGTATTCATCAAATAATAGTCATGCATTAGGTATTATATGATGATAATAAACAAAGTATCACCTAAAGCATGATTCAACCCTATTTCTTATGATTACGTGCCAAATATTAAAATCATAAATCATGATTTCAAACATTCATAGCAATTACATTAATCATCATGATTTAAGCATTATTATCTATTTATGGGCACGTTATCATCACGCAACACTATTCTAAAAATGTTGTCCCGTTATCCTAAGTCAACCAAAATATGATATAGGTCAATTGCATATGGTTGACTACCCTAGGGTTTTCCTAACCCTTAAGGATGGATTTTGGAACCCAAAATAAGTTCTTTCCTATTGGGTTCACTAAATATTCCTTAGGGATCCATTTCCTATCAATTATTTTCTTTTTATCTTGTCCCCTAGCAATTAGGCATTTATAGGCCTTTTCATTTTTCTTTTCTTTGTATCCTAGGCCCTTTTTATTGAAGCTTGCCCTTTGGCTCCCAATAATCATATTTAATGTGTTGGAGCCAATTGTGAATTTTTCTAGGGCTTTAGTTAAATAGTCTACCTTTTCCCTTAGTGCCCTATTTTCCTCTATGCATGCATTATTAACATCCAAAGGCATATAGTCATGTGAACATGCATCATTTAAGCTAGAAGAAATATCATTATTATTTAAGCATGCATTTTCTAGCTTATTTTCTAATGCCTTAATTTGATCTAGCATGCTCTTATTTTTCTTTTTCATTCCAAATAAGTCCTTAGTTAAACTAGAAATTATGGAAACTATTTTCTTAGGAGAGGCTTTCGTTACCATAGTTTCCATATCCTCTTCTCCTTCTTCGGATGAGGAGGATGTAGAAGCTCCCCCTTCATTTGAGCTCTCCCCACTCGAGCTTGATTCTTCATTTTCGGTGGAGGAGGAGCAATCCGAGTCATGAAGAGCCATTAGTGCTAGGTTGGAATAGACATGCTCTTCTTCTTCGGATGAGGATGAGGAAGCAAGGTCATCCCATGTCTTGGCTTTGAGTGTCATGGCCTTCCCTTTTCCTTTTGCCTTCTTCTCTTCTTCCTTTCTCTTGCTCCCCTTCTTCTTCTTCTTTTCTTCCTTCTTCTTCTTCTCTTCCTTGCTCTTGTTTAGGAGGGGACAATTATCCCTTATATGTCTCTCTCCTTGGCAATTATAGCATATGACCTTCCCCCTTGGTCTTCTATTCCTATCATGAGATTTATCAAATCTAAGATTCTTAAATGCACGCCTTACCTTCCTTACCATGTAGGCTTCTTCCGTGCTATCCATGGAGGAGGTAGAGGCTTCATCGGATGAGGAGGAGGGGACTTCCATCTTCTTCTTCCCCTTGTTTGCCATCAAGGCTACTCCCCTTGAATTTTGGACTCTAGGCTCTTCTTGTATACCTTCAAGCCTTGTCTTATGAAGCTCCATGGTTGAAAAGAATTCCTCCAAGGTGCTCACTTCTAGGTTCTTGGAGATGTAAAATGAGTCCACCATGGAGCTCCATCTTGAGGACCGGGGGAAAGCATCTATGGCCTTCATTACCATATCCCGGTTGGAGAGTTTCTCTCCTACACTCGTTAGCCCAATTAATATTTCTTTAATTCTAGAATGTAGGGAAGTTACCTTTTCTCCCTTTTCAAGCTTAATATTTGATAGTTGGGAGCGGAGGAGATCTCTTCTCGCTAGCTTGGCTTCCAAAGTGCCTTCATGAAGTTCAACCAATCTCTCCCACATCTCTTTGGCACTTGAGCACTCCCCTATTCTATTTACTTCTTGTTGAGGGAGCACATTGTAGAGGTGGTGCTTGGCCTTTGAATTTGCCAAATACTCCTCTCTTTGTCTTTTGCTCCATCTCGATTTCTCCAATGGCTCCCCATCCTCGTTCCTAGGCAACTCGAAACCGTTTTCCATTATTAATAGAATTTCAAAGTCGGTTTCGAAGAATACCTCCATTCGCTTCTTCCACCAAGCGAATTCGCCATCGAACTTCGGTGGATGGATGTTTGAGCTGGCCATTTTGAAAATTGCTTGTTGTGGCGGTTAGTCCTTGACAAGCTTTCCTTGGCTCTGATACCACTTGTTGGAGATCGATGGGCCGGCTAGAGGGGGGTGAATAGCCCTCGTTCGTTGGATGTCGTATTTTGCTCATCTACAAAACGTTAGTGTAAGCGGAAGCAATAAACTAAGACAAGAAAATAGAAATAAAACAAAGACAATACAAACACGGAGATGTAATGTGGTTCACGGCTACGCCGCTAATCCACGGTCTGATTCGTCCACGGTGAATCACTCTGCAATCTATCCACTAGATCTCTCCTTTGCACAAAGCTAGGTGGAGGTAACCTCTTTTACACAAAGATCACTCTTCTACAATGGAATGAAGATTAGAGCAAGTAGAAGAGTGGAAAATTGTTTAGGGCACTTTGGGAGTAGTTGGGCGTTCAAGCATTAACCCCCCAAAGCCCTATCCCCTTCCTTTTTATAGAGGAAGAGGGTTTCTTCCCATTGACAGGAAGCGATCGTGATGCCTCGATCGGTCGGTGATCCCGTAGCTCAATAACGCTTTCATGTTGGATTCCATCCAGCGGTGCACATCGATCGGTGATCCTACCATCAGTCGACTGATGCTCGATCAGTCGAGTGCTCAATTGAGTCGACTCCATTCTGTGCCCGTGCATAGTCTCATCGATCATTGCCATTCCTTGGCGATCATTCGGCTATCGACATCGATCATTGCGATCCATAGCGATCGGCCAAGCACTAGACTGGTCTTATACCAGTCGATCGAACCATCGACTTAGAGCAGTCGACTGCCATGACATGGCAGTCGACTGGTGTCGGGAAAACCCATCCGACACTTGGCCAAATGGCCAAGTTTCACCTAAGAGCTACCCTTCCCGGGTTACAATCGCTCACTCTCATCCCTCGGAGTCCCTCGCCTTCGAAGTTCTCTTCGTTCGCGGCCACGTCCCTCGGCAGCATCAGGCACACGGCTTTGCAATGCTCCTTCGCGTCTCTTTCCTAGAAGTCTACTTCCTCCGGCTTCACTCCATGATCCTCGTCCGGCGGTCCCTCGGATGCTCCAAGCGCACGGCTTCCCTAAAGCTATCCTTCACCGACTCAAGGCACGAGTCATGAGATGTGAAACTCGCCACGACTCCATGTGCGAATTACTAAGTCCTGCACGACTTCAACGCACATATCAAATCAACATATCAAACTAACTTAAACCCTTTGCCACACCATCAAAACCATATTACGGCAAGAGATTGCCCTAACATCGCATCCTTTTATCTACAGTTATGGGAGATGAGGCCAACACCTAGGTTCCACCTTAATTCTGCTAAATCTTTGATATGAGGGTTGTCACCCCTCGTATCAGCTTCGCACAGTAAATAGAAGACTAAAACAAATAGCTATAGATCTAAACAATCACCAATTGCATATATAAACTAAAGAATCAGAAATATATTTGGAATAACATGTCGTACGCACACAAACTACTCCTAAATCCTAGAATTGGTAAATCTACTCCATGAATATAAGAGAAGAAACAAAAAGAATAATCATCTTAAAATATACAATGGAAATTATGAATAGAAAGTAAATTACAATGCAAGGGGGCTCTTCTCTCAGCCGTTAAGGTGCTAAACTTTATCCTCTAGCGGCTTCCTTCCTCCCCATTTCGAGTTCTCAAAGCTTTTTAGGGCGTCAGAGTGTCGTCCAGGCCGTTGTGCCTCCCCATAGGGTTTGGGCATAGCTTTTTTTTATATAACCATGAGGCTGACTCTTTACAAAATCCAAAAAAAGACCTAATCGCGTCAAAACAGTTGGCCGGCACACGGGCGTGTGTTTCCACACAGCCAGGGCATGTGTGGCCCTGTTGTGGCCAATCTTGAGCTTCGAACACGGTCGTGTATAGCCACAGGCCTTGACCGTGTCCTCTACTACATCCAGCTACCAAATGCCCTTTTTCGCTCCAAAAGTGCATCGTTTTCCCTATGAAATGCTATCTTGCACGCAAAAGTACAAAGAGCAGATCTCTGAACCAGAAAATAACAAATGCATATAAAATAAAGTACTATATGCATGAAACAAGTATAAAATGTAGCAAGATGTGAGAAAAAATTACTCCTAAAACCCTATTTGTTTTGCTCACATCAAGTCTCTGACCAATAGAATGGTAAATGAGTGAGCTTTGCTACAAAGGATGACTCAATCGTCACTAGTGATAGAAATTTGGTTGGCGAAAGAAGCTTCGCTGGAAGTAGTTGGAGATGGAAAAAACTTGAAGAAGTTTCCCAAAGCTCCTAGCTTTCTGTCGATTGTGTAGGACCAATGGCGTCGCTAGAGGGGGGGGGTGAAAAGAAATTCATCGATTTCTTTGCTTAGATTCGTTGTGCTTGTCTACAATCGTTAATACACAACGGAAATATAAATACTAAAACAAATACAATTACAAAACACAACACACAAATTTTACATGGTTTGGAACCCTAGTTCCTACTCCACGGTCGAGCCCTAGTGAGCTCTAATGATGCACACCAACACAAATCCTTCTCCTTCTCAGAAACAATCCAAAGTTGGAGAAACCGCTTACAATAAGGAGTTTACAAGAAGAAACAACCAAATACAAAGTAAGAATGAAATAGAAAACAAAAACCACTTTACAAGAGCACTTTTGATTGCTAGATAATTTGGCTACTTTGAGGTGCCTTGAAGGTTCGGAAAGCAGTAGCATTTCCTTCTTAAGAACTTCAAGAAAGACCACCCAAAACTCCTACAAACTTCCCTCTTATAAGCCCCATCAATTCTTCCCGATTCCGAACATTGCAGCACAACGATCGCTTCGCATGTCGAGGCACCGCCTCGACTGATATCCTAGTTGAGGTTCTAGTCGAGTCTGGGTTACTTATGATCAGCTATTTTCATGCCTATGTTGGATCCAGTCGAGGTGCCAATTGAGTGATCCAGTCGAGGTGCCACCTTAACTAGCATATAGTCGAGGTGCTGGTCAAGCCTGCTCGCTTCTGAGTGGTTGCTCTCATGCCCACTCCAGTCGAGGTGCTGGTCGAGGTGCCATCTTGACTAGATTCTAGTCGAGGTGTTGGTCAAGTGCTTCCAAACCACTATCTTGGCTTTCCAAGTCCCACCGCCCGACTCCACCTTATGAGTCGAGGTGCCACCTCAACTACAGCCCAGTCGAGGCGCTCATCGAAATCACCTTGGTTCATTTTGCTTACAAATGAAGCCCAATTGACTAAACTGAACTAGCAGTCTACCGAACTAACACCTCAAGTAAGATCCCTTCATACTTGATACTCACCCTTAGCCTAGACCTAAGCCTTCAACACACTTCCATCAGCCTCACGCCTACTGGATCCCTCGAGTATGTGACCCTTCATCCTTGCGCTAGCCTTCAAGTGCTTCCATCGGCTATCATCATGCTCTAGGGTCTACCTTTTCCAAGAGGCCATGCCTCCAAGACTTCACTGCCAAGACTCCCTGTCCGGGACTTCATTTGGTAAGACTCCTCATCCAGGACTTCACTTGTCAAGCCTGGTCTCCCATATCTGCCGAGACTTCCTTTCCCAACTCCCCGTTGGTCTTTCAAACACCAAGTGTTCGGTCTCCCTTTACCGACTTGGATTTTCCATTGCCAAGTATCCATACTTAGACTTTTCCTTGCCAAGTCACCATACTTGGTCTTCTCCACACTAAGTGTCCAGTCAACATTAATCGAGTTGGATTTCTTCAAAAGTCACCCTAATATGACCTTGGATGTCCCATACCATCCACTGGTCATATAGTCAAACTACGTTGTAAACCATTGTCAAATATTAAAACCCTACTCGAGTCCCACTTGAGTCTGGTCAATCATGACCCGGGTCGATTGCACTAACAATCTCCCCGTTTTTGATGTTTGACAATACCGTTAAGTTAGGTTATCACATAAACCCAACTTGGCTCTTCTTATGCCAAAGCATAATGAAGTGTTCCCAATTCAGAATTTCAAAATTTTGAAATTTTAGGGGTTTAGTGTATATTAGGGTTGATCCAAACTTAAGATCCTAACTTAACTCCTTTCATTTCTCCCTCTTTTTGACATACATCAAAAAGTCTACCAAGGTTTACCATATTTTATTTTCCAATGAGATTCTTCCTTCTCCCCTTTGGTTAAAAATCATCTTGGATGCCTTCATTATCCTTAGTGATCTATCACTAAATGAAAAGCAATCTACCATTCCCCCCCCCCCCCCCACCCCCCACCCCCCCTTTCTATAAACCAACATCCATCATACCTAATGCTTCGTTTCAGTTTACGTATTGCTTTCGATGGCGCTACATAAAGATCTGGTAGCCTTAGGAGAGTTCCTAAGCATATAGGAACCTTAAACAATAAAAAATAAGGAAAAAAGTTCAAACTTGAACTTTAAAATCCTTAAAATTTGATTTTTACCCTAGTTAATTCTTCAATTCATTTACAATGAAAATCACACACTTTCAATGCTTGTATAAGCATATTAGAGATTTAGGAGTACTTATCTAACCAAGGGTTATGGTCAGATGGCTTAAACCAACATTGTTAAGCAAAAAACAGTAATAATAGTCGACTGAGAAAGCTCTAGTCGAGTGGAAGCAACTCCAGACGAGGCGCCACCTCAACTGGTTTTTGATTTTTCTAAAATCGAATTTTCATACGAACTTCAAAAATACATAAATAATTCTAGAAAATTTAAAAAATCTTGAAATTTCATCCACACATTACTTATGTCAAACACTATAGGGGAAAATATTTTTTTTTTAAAATAACTTTTAAATTCAAAGAATGATACAAAGATCAAAAGCATTGAAACCTTCAATATTTTTAGCAAACTTTGTTTCAATCATCTCAATGGTAATTGCTATCAAAAGATAGGCTTCACCATGATTTTTTAAAATGATTTTAAAATATTTTCAAAACCTTAATTTCAATCATGGTCTATTGTCTAAGTATACATGATTTATATACAAGCTTTCCTCATGATTTATACCTATGATTAAGATGAGTTTGAGTTCATCTAGATGCGACATCTATGCACCTTGAACTTACCTCATTTTCCTAACATCTCACATGTATCTAGGGTGTATCAATACACACACATATCAATCTAATGTTCTTGTGAGATGTGTGTTTTTGTTCTTCCTAATACAAGGTCTCATGCATTTTTCTAGGCAACTCAATTTAATTCCCTTATACATGGGACTTCAAATCATGCCATAGTCCTTAAATCAATCTTCATTAATCCCAAATGAATGAATGATGATTATGGCATACAAGATGGCATAAAAAAAGCATGTGCCGATAATTATGATGTCATGGCATAAAATTGAACCTAAACAATATGACATATAAACCTAAACATTTTCATGACATTTTAAATAGTAATAAAAAGCATGATGTCATGACAAGGCAATGGCAAAACAAATATGACATATAAATAATACAAAGGTATAAACATACCTACGTTTTAAATATAATTGTCATTTTATTGATTTAACCCTATTTTGTCATAATACCATTAATCTCCCAAGTGTGCTAAAAACCCAAAAAGGCACATCATCACTCTTAACCTAATTGTGTCAATTTTGATCAATTTTTCAACTTCTATAAAATTCATTGGCACATCTTAAAATATTTTAGGGCATAATTCAACCACATTTCCAAGGAATCCCAAAACATTGAAAATGTCCTAAAGTGCCACCTTTACCATGGTTTGGTTAACTACCTATCCATTTGAGGTTGACACACCCTAACCCATCTAGCATGAGGGCATCCCACTCCTAGGAATCCAATACCTATTGGAGCTCCTTGGGTTTACTAGCTACTTATTATGGATAACTTCCCTTAGTACCTTCCTAATGACCCTCCTAGGCTTGGAAGCCTTGGTAATTTTGGTCTTGTCGAGGTTAACCCTAGGGATTGTAACGCCCGTAAAATTCTAAACTATGCCAAGTAATTATATAGGTTTTAAGGCCATAAAAGGTTTAAAATAAAATAAAATAAAAGATGGTTATAGGTAGGATTTGAACCGTGAACCTCCTAATAGGGAGGTAGCCTTGACACCACTAGACCCTAGGATAATTTATGGATAATATATATAAAGAATGTACAAGACCATAGGATGATTCATGGATAAGATATATAAAGAATATACAAAGAATATAGATGGGAAGATGAGGAGTTGGTTCATCCCCTCCCATGAAAGGATGAAGAGTGTTCATTCCCTAGGTATTAAAGAGGAGAATTAAGAAAAGAGAGGAAGTAAAACCCCATTTTCCTTCTTCATTCTCCTTCTTCCTCATCCTTGGCCGAATTCCCCATTTCCCTTTCCTCCCTTTTTCATCCCAAGCTCTAGAAATTTTATAAGAATTTTTGTATGATTATAATGGGCTTTATGTGGGCTTTTTAAAAATGAAAGAAAATAAGCCAAAAAGGATGCAAGGCCTAGGAATTGAACCCCAAACCTCTAGAGATAGCCAAACCCTATAGATGCATCCACTAACCAGAAGCCCAATGAGATGTTATTAGTAGAGGAATAGGGGAAATGATAGTTAAGGGTAAGGGAGGCTAAGGGACACTTCAAGAGAATAAATAGGGAATGAAGGGACAAGAGAAAAGCCACTTCTCCACTTCTCCCTATTCTCTTCTTCTTCATCACCGAAATCTATTCCTCTCCCTCTCCATTTTCATCCTTTGGCCGAACCCCATCCAAGCAAGGAGAAGGCTAGGTTTTGCTTCCTTTAGGTTATTTTTCCAACCAAAAAGAAACGCGAAGGATGTAAGTATCCCTCACCTGCGTACGAGTAGCTTTCGGTTGATTGTTTTGTGTAGAAACCCCTATGATATGTTCGGCCAACATGGATTTTTGGTGTTTTATTGAAGTTCTATATCTTGTTTTACATGCAAATGATGATGTTAGGATGTAGAATGAATTAGGTTAAAAGTTAACCCTAGGAACCTCTATGAACTATTCGGCCAACATATGTTTTTGGTGATTAAATGAAGTTTTAATCCATGTTTGTATGCATATGATGTTGTTAGTATGTTATAGAGATTAGGTTAAAACACTAGCCCTAAAAACCTACATAGACCATTCGGCCACCCCCTTGTATTGATGTTCCAATGAAGTTTTAATCCATGTTTTGTATGCATATGATGTCGTTAGTATGTTAATTGGATTAGATTAAAAGTTTAACCCTAAAATCCCCTTGAACGATTCGGCCACCCCTTTATTTTTGATGATTCAATGAAGTTTTAATCCATGTTTTGTATGCATATGATGTTGTTAGTATGTTAATTGGATTAGATTAAAAGTTTAACCCTAAATGCCCCTTGAACCATTCGGCCACCCCTTTATTTTGATGATTCAATGAAGTTTTAATCCATGTTTGTATGTATATGATGTTGTTAGTATGTTAATTGGATTAGGTTAAAAGTCTAACCCTAAAAGCCCCTTGAACCATTCGGCCACCCCTTTATTTTGATGATTCAATGAAGTTTTAATCCATGTTTGTATGCATATGATGTTGTTAGTATGTTAATTGGATTAGGTTAAAAGTCTAACCCTAAAATCCCCTTGAACCATTCGGCCACCCTTTTATTTTGATGATTCAATGAAGTTTTGTACCATGTTTTGTATGCATATGATGATGTTAGTATGTTAGATGGATTAGGTTAGAGGTTTAACCCTAAAAGCCCCATGAACCATTCGGCCAACCATTGTCCTTTAACATGCTCTAGGTTAGGTTAACATGTGTTTTATGTTTGGGTGAATTCATGTTGACTTGTGATATTAAATGATGCTAGATGAAGATAACATGCTTTAGGTTGGTGTTTTACTTACTCTTGATGTTTATGCCTTATGCTATGCCCTATGTGTATGTGATATTTAAGACATGTTATGAAATGGAATACGATATGATTATGAAATGAAAAATGATATGTTCATGAAATGAATATGATATGATTTTGAAATGAAGTATGATATGTTGATAAAATGAAAAATGATATGTTCACGAAGTGAAGTATGATGTGTTAGGAAATGAAGTATGCTATGTGTGCAAAATGAAATAAACTATGTTATAATAAAAGCATATAAGTATTTTACCTTCTGCATGGCTTGTACCAAGATGTTAACAAGGTCCAAAGGGATGGGCTCCTAAGATGCCCTAGGTTCCATGTATGATTGCCCCTAGGTCGACGGACTAAGATCGGGCCTAGTACGGGATGGGCTCCAAGATGCCCTAGGTCGATGGAGTAAGACTCGGGCCTAGGATGGGCTTCTACGCTATGACGATTACCCTAGGTCGACGGACTAAGATCGGGCCTAGTAACCTAGTAGGCTCGAGACTTGCTACCTCAGGTCTATTTAGGGATGCGTGCTATTATGAAGAAGAAGTGGTACAATGCCGGGCCCAAATATGTTGAGATATATGTTACGTACCTATAATATATGTTTTCAAAAAGCATCCTGCATATGTTTACATGATTTGATTGTTAGGTTCACATGCTATGTTGATATGTCATATATATATGTTGCATGTTATGTTTGATATGTCATGTTTATGCTGCTATGTTACATGTTATGTATGTGATGTATGTTATGTTTGTTATGTCATATATAGGTTGTATGTTATGTTGATATGACATGTATATGTTGCTATGTTACATATGTTGTATATTATGTTTGATTAAGTCATATATTTACATGATATGCTGCTATGATATGTATTTTACATGTTATGTTACTTATGTTACTTATGCAAAGTTGCTTACGCCATGTATGTTACATGTTATGTTGCTTATATGTATGAATGTTACATGCCATGATTAATGTCGATGTATGGTTTTTGTGAGTAGGATAGGATCTTACTAAGCCTATGCGCTTAGAGTTTATCTTTCCCTCGTACTGCAGATAAGGGTAAGTGATAGATAAACTAAAAGGGAGCAGCAGGAGGGGCCAAATGTGTGTGGTAGTGGCATGGTGGAGAAGATCCGTTATGTCCTTTTATATATGTTTCCCTATGATGATGATGTTTATGGATGTCCTTATTATGCCCCCTTATGATGATGATGTTTATGGACTAGAACTAAGCACTAAGTACCTATGAAATAATGATGCATGCTCTATGTTAAGAAGAAGTATCTATATATGTTATGATGCATGCTCTATGTTAAGAAGAAGTATCTATATACGTCAATGCATGTTTATGTTTAAAAGTAAAGAAAAAAAAAATGTATCCAAAGTCTTCCGCTATAAGTAGTAAGAAGTGTATGTATGTACGGTCGCGTCACGCGCCGCCCCTCCGGACCCTTGGAAAAAAGGGCGGGCGTGACAGGGATTGCTTCCCTTGTAACCTTGTTAGTGGCTTTCCTAGGGTTCTTTGAAACTTTAGCCACTAGACACTTACCATGGTCAACTCTAGGGATGACTTCCCTAGTAACCTTTACTTTCCTAGACCTAGAACTTGTTCCATAACTATATGGAACACTATGGTAGGTAAGCTTATCTACCATGGACCTAGGCTTGTGACCCAAGCCTTGCATGCCCTTAGATGCACCTTGCCTCCTAGAACCTAAGTTTTGTTCATTAGACCCATTAATCATATTTGTCATCTTTTGAAGGGTATTTTCCATTTTCTCAAGTTTTGATCTCAAAACATAATTTTCTAACTCAAATTTCCCAATTTTTGAATCTTCATTCTTTCTTTGGGACTTGATCTTCCTAGGCATATGACTATAATTCTTAGGATTATTGCCTAGACTTTGATTCTCTACCTTCCTATCTTTTGATAAGGTAGTGCTAGAATTAATAGGTCTAGATTTATCCTTAGGTAAATTGACATGTTTAGCACCTAAACAATAAAATCTATTTCTAGCATGTATTTTGTCATGATAGATTGCAATAAAATTATGAGCATGCTTCCTAACATTACATAATAGAAGAGCATTATTTAAATTTATCTTAGGGGTTGCCTTAGCTCCCACTACATTTGAACTCTCTCCTTTGCCCTTCCGAGAGTGGCTTCCCCTAGGACATTGTCTCCGGTAATGTCCCCGTTTGTTGCTCTTGAAGCATAGTATATGCTCCTTGCTCTTATGTGTTGGGGCACCGGCCTCCTTTGACTTTTCCATCGCCTACGGTGTCAGTTGAACCTTCTTGACATTTTTTAGACACTTTCTCATGTAGTGTTCTACTTCCCTACACTCAAAGCATATGATGTGATTTTTTTTCTTAATGACTATACTTGAGTTACCTTCCATGGTAGGGGAATTTTTTTATTTCTTCTTCATTTCTCTCGGATGTAGATGCTTCTTCTTGTTCTTGCTCTAGGATTGAGGATCGCCTCTCCTCCCCTTCAATCCTAGAGATGGAGGCTTCTTCAACTTCCTCTTCCGATCCGGATGTTGAGCATCTCTCAACATCCGAATCCTCAAGCCCTTGGGATGACGATGCACATTCTTCTTGAGCTTGAGAGGATTAACACGCCTCTTCTTATTTTTCTTGTGCCAATTCACGATTTTTGTGGAACTTGACCAATTTGTTCCACAACTCCTTAGCATTCCTATAACCTCCTAATCTAGACAAAATATCATTAAGTATCAAATTTACTAATATTTTTGTTACCTTAACGATTGTCTCAAATTTTTGCCATTGCTCCTAGGTCCACCTCTTCATCTTGAGGATTTTTCCCTTCTTGCCCCTCGGAGCATCGAACCCAATAATCACAGCAAACCAATTTTCTGTAGGGATGTATACTGAAAGTCTATCTTTTGTATGAACATCTTTATTTTGAAATAAGAATCACATGATCATTGTGTTGGAGATATTTCGGAACGGCTAGAGGGGGGGGTGATTAGCGTTTTCCACGTATGATGGAATTTGATCGTGATCGTGTCTACAATTTCATTAGCGCAGTGGAATATAGATATAATACAATAACGAAATGGACAAGCACACACAAAGACACGAAGATTTAACGTGGTTCGGAACCACACGGTTCCTACTCCATGGATCGGGTTCGTACGAACCCTAGCGATGCCACAAACACCACTAATCAATAGACTCCTTCTCGACAACAAGTCGGAGGCGGAGAAACCTCGTACAAATGTTTACAACAATAAACAAGTAAATACAAGCAAATACAATATGAAATACAAATGCAAGTAAAGGAAAAACACTTTACAAGAGCTTTGGATCGCTTGATCTTTGATTGCCTTGAACTAGCTTTGAAGGACTGGAAAGCACCAACTTCCCCCTTCAATTTCGCTCAAGAAAATCGCTTTCTTTTCCTCCATCACGAGCTCCATATATAGCTTCAACCTGTGCTGGAAAAAGTCGATCAGTCGACTGATCGGGACTATCAGTCGACTGATGCCACTGTTGTCATAAGACAACGGCTAGATCCACGCTGGATAAGTCCAATGGAACCTTCATCAGTCGACTGATTGTGACCATTAGTCGACTGATGGAGTCCTCACTCGACCAGTCGAGTCTCGACTCCATTCTGTGGCCGATTTCTCGAGCACCAGTCAACTGATCACACGATCGATCATTGCTCGAGCCATCGATCGGGCCCACCTCTGGCGATCGCTGGCCATAACCCACGATCGAACCCTAGTTGACTCGGTCGATCTCATCGCCACATGGCACCGATCGCCACACCTCAAACATGAGGTTTTAACCCAAGTATGGTTCCCCCATACTTGCTAGACCACCCTTAGCCTAGACCTAAGCCTTCTAGCCACCTCCATCAGCCTCACGCCTCTCGGATCCCTCCAAGTCATCCATGACTTGTTCATCCATCGCGCTAGCCTTCAGGTGCTTCCATTGGCTATGTCATGCTAACAGTGTCTACACCGCCAAGGCACATTGGACTTACGCCGCCAAGACTCCGCTTGGACTTTACGCCGCCAACCATTGGACTTATTCTGCCAAGACTCCCGCTTGGACTTTACGCCGCCAATATCAAACCCTTGGACTTCTCAAATGCCAAGACTCAAGCTTAGACTTTCCTTGCCAACCTATGTTGGACTTTTCATGCCAAGACCATGCTTGGACTTTTCTTGCTAACCCATGTTGGACTTTTCATGCCAAGACCATGCTTGGACTTTCCTTGCCAACCCATGTTGGACTTTTCATGCCAAGACCATGCTTGGACTTTTCTTGCCAACCCATGTTGGACTTTACATTGCCAAGACCCATGCTTGGACTTTTCCCAATGCCAAGTGTCCCTCTTGGACTTTCCATGCCAAGTACTCAAGACTTGGACTTTACCAAATGACAATTACATTATCATATGTTTTTGTCGAAACATCAAAACATCACTCGAGTCAAACTCGAGTCCTGGTCAATCGTGACCTGGGCCGATTGCACCAACAATCTCCCCCTTTTTGATGTTTGACAAAAACCAAACCAATTATTGAGTTAGAACACTAACTCAAATCCCTTACCAATTATCCCAAATTGGTAAATACTCTCCAAATGTTCTCCCCCAAACATTCTCCCCCTTTTTGACTAACATCAAAAAGGTTTTCTCTCCAAGAGGGTCAATGTCTCATGTCCCAATGAGATCTTACAATCTCCCCCTTGGTCCAAAAATACTTAGGATGCCTACCATCTTCCTAGTGATAAGTCCAATATCACTCAAGAGAGACAATCCCATTTACTCTCCCAATTTCCAAATTGGGTCTCTCAAAAGTCCCATCAATTTCCCAATTGATGTCATATTCTCCCAATAACTTCTCCTCTTCAAGGAGAAAAACACATCCATCATCCCAAGATGGATACCTCCCCCTAAAGGCTTGCTCCCCCTTGACCATTGCACCAACAATGTCCTTGGGAAGGCCCTAAGCCAATAGGAACTCTAAACCATCAAAATTAAGGTTAGAAATTCAATATTGAACTTTCCAACACCTTAAAATTGATACAAACCCTAAACAACTCTCCTAATCCATATCCAATGGATTTTCACCCTTTATAATGCTTCCCAAAGCATATCCTAGGATTAGGAGTGATTAGGGACCTTTACCATGGCTAAACACGGGCTAACCAAACCTAGTTTTCCCGAAATCAGCCTTGGCGATGATCACTCTGTCATCTACGATCATTGCCACACTCATCGATCATTACTCAGGCGATCAATTGAAATTGAAATTTCCGAATTTCAATTATCAGAATCGAGTTTTGGAAATTCATAAATAATTATACGTTTATCGAAAAATTCTGAAAGTTCATACGTATAATACTTATGACACATACAATGGGTGAAAAATATTTTAAAATTATTTTACCCTTAAAATAGTGAATTTGATACAAAACTCAAAACCATTGAAATTTTCAATGTTTTGGCCCTATTTTGTATCAACTTCATCAATGGTGATTGCTATCAAAAGATAGACTTCACCAAGGTTTTTCAAAATGATTTTAAAATGTTTTCAAAACCTTATTTTGGATCATATTCCTTGGGCTCTATGCACATGACTCGTACACAAGCTTTCCCAATGATCCACAAATAGAATTAGATGAGTTTTAGTTCATCTAGATGCAAAAACTATGCACCTTGAACTTAACTCATATCCTAGCATCTCACATGTATCTATGGTGTATAAATACACATACATGTCAATTAGATGTGAGATGTGGGTTTTGTTCTCCCTAAACTAGGGTTTCATGCATCTTCTATAGCAACTCTACTTGATTCCCTTATAAATGGGACTCCAAGTCATGCCATTGTCCTTAAATCAATTTCAATCAATTTATCTTAAATGCATTAGTGATTATGGCATTAGAGATGATATAGATAAACACATGCTCATAATCATGATGTCATGGCATAATATGAAATCTAAAAACACATGACATTTAAAACCTTAATCCTAAACAAGAACATGACAAATAAAATCATAGAACTAAGCATGATGTCATGACATGGCATATGGCAATCAAAGCATGGAATATAAAATATATAGGTATAGTAATACCTAAATTTTAATATTAATTGCCATTTGATATGGTTAGATATATTTTTCCATATTATCATTAATCTCCCTAGTGTGCCAACAACCCAAAATGGCACACTAACACTCTAAACCCTAATTGTGCCAATTTAATCATTTTATCAAACTTCTCAAGTAATATTGGCACATCCTAAAATCTTTTAGGATTATAATTCAAATCTATTTCCAAGGTATCCATAACCTTGAAAATAACCTAAAGTGCCACCTTTGCCATGGTTGAGTTAACTACCCATCCATTTAAGGTTGGCACACCCTAACCCATCTAGCGTGAATCAATCACGCTCTTAGGAACCCAAAACCGATTTGAGCTCCTAGGGTTAATTAGGTATTCCTTAGGGATAACCTCCCTAGATACCTTCCTAATGACCCTCCTAAGCTTATTAGCTTTGGTCATTTGGGTCTTACCTAGGTTGACTCTAGGGGTAACTACCCTTGCAACCTTCTTAGTGGCTTCCCTAGGTTTCCTAGAAACCCTAGCCACTAGGCACACACCATGGTCACCTCTAGGGATGACTTCCCTATTGACCTTGGTCTTCCTAGACCTAGTTTGTGTTCCATAATCAAATGTAACACAATGGTAAGCCACCTTAGGCTTAGGTTTGTGACCCAAACCTGGCTTGCCCTTGGTTGACTTTTGACTCTTAGGTCCTAGGTGTTGACTTTGACTTTTGGACCTAGAAGTTTGACTAATTGACCCTTGCATTTGATTTTGCATAACCTTAAGGGTCTTTTCAAGTTTTTCAAGCCTTGATCTCAAGGCTTGATTTTCCTTTTCTAATATCTCAATTTTTGATTTTTCATTTTCTCTTGAGATATTTTTATTTCTAGGCATATGTCTAGATTTCTTAGCATTAAAGCCTAGATGTTCTCCTATTTTCTTAATGCTTTCCTTAGGTAATATATTTTTAGGGACATTAGTCCCAAATTTCTTCTTATTTCCTAAGTGAACACTCTTAGCTCCTAGGCAAATATATCTATTATTTTTAGCATGCTTTTCATGCACAATAGCAAGACTATTAAAATTATTCCTAGCATGCTTCTTATCCCTAGAAATTGAAGGTGCATTAATAAATTTTACCTTAGGGTTTGCCTTGGTGGCTCCCCCTACTTGTGTTGCTCCTTCTTGCCCTTCCTTCTTTCCCCTTGGACATTGACTCCGATAATGTCCCTTTGAGTTGAACTTGAAGCATATAATATGCTCCTTGCTCTTTTGACTTGAGGGACCGACATCCTTGGCCTTTGGTGCCAGTGGAGCTTTCCTAACCTTCTTTGGGCACTTGCTCTTATAGTGCTCAAATTCCCTACACTCAAAACACATAATACGATTTTTATTTTGAATTGAGGTGTTTGAGTTACCGATGGTGGTGGAGACCATAATTGGACTTTGGGCTTCTTCATCTTGACCGGATGTCGAAGCTTCTTCTTCTCGATGTTCCGGTATGAAGGTTCTCTCCTCCCCCTCAATCCTTGAGGTGGATGCTTCTTCCACTTCCTCCACCTCTTCCGACCCGGAAGTTGACTCCTCACTTTCTTGTGAGGATGATGATGATTCTTCTTCGGTCTCCTCCTCTTCCAAGTCTTCTTGGACCGATTCGGGATTGTCGTGGAACTTGATCAACTTGTTCCACAACTCCTTGGCATCCCTATAGCTTCCTAATCTGGACAAAATATCGTTAGGTATCAAATCAATCAACATTTTTGTTACCTTAACGGTTGTCTTGAATTTTTTTCCCGTTGCTCCTTGGTCCATCTCTTCATCTTGAGGATTTTGCCATTTTCTCCTCTCGGAGCATCAAAACCTATAGACACGGCAAACCAATTTTCTATATTCGTCATTAGAAAATATTCCATCCTACCTTTCCAATACGCAAAATGTTCGCGGTTGAAGGAAGGTGGGATGTTGACGTCATCACCCAATCTTTCCTCAAATTCCATATTCTTCCCTCTAGCTTCTTGACTCCGGGTTGTTAATCCGTAAAAGAGCCCCGGGCTCTGATACCACTTGTTGGAGATATTTCAGAATGGCTAGAGGGGGGGTGATTAGCGTTTTGCGCGTATGATGGAATTTGATCGTGATCGTGTCTACAATTTCGTTAGCGCAGCGGAATATAGATATAATACAAAAACGAAATGGATAAGCACACACAAAGACACGAAGATTTAACGTGGTTCGGAACCACACGGTTCCTACTCCACGGATCGGGTTCGTACGAACCCTAGCGATGCCACAAACACCACTAATCAATAGACTCCTTCTCGACAATAAGTCGGAGGCAGAGAAACCTCGTACAAATGTTTACAACAATAAACAAGTAAATACAAGCAAATACAATATGAAATACAAATGCAAGTAAAGGAAAAACACTTTACAAGAGCTTTGGATTGCTTGATCTTTGATTGCCTTGAACTAGCTTTGAAGGACTGGAAAGCACCAACTTCCCCCTTCAATTTCGCTCAAGAAAATCGCTTTCTTTTCCTCCATCACGAGCTCCATATATAGCTTCAACATGTGCTGGAAAAAGTCGATCAGTCGACTGATCGGGACCATCAGTCGACTGATGCCACCGTTGTCGTGAGATAATGACTAGATCCACACTGGATAAGTCCAACAGAACCTTCATCAGTCGACTGATTGTGACTATCAGTCGACTGATGGAGTCCTCACTCGACCAGTCGAGTCTCGACTCCGATGCATCGCGATTTCTCGAGCACCCATCGATCGATCACACGATCGCTGATCGCTCGCATCGATCGGCCCCACCTCTGGCGATCGCTACGATAGTCAAACCCTAGTTGACTCGGTAACAAGAGTTTTTAACCCAAGTATGGTTCCCCCATACTTGCTAGACCACTCTTAGCCTAGACCTAAGCCTTCTAGCCACCTCCATCAGCCTCATGCCTCTCGGATCCCTCCAAGTCATCCATGACTTGTTCATCCATCCTGCTAGCCTTCAGGTGCTTCCATCGGCTATGTCATGCTAACGGTGTCTACACCGCCAAGGAACATTGGACTTACGCCGCCAAGACTCCTCTTGGACTTTACGCCGCCAACCATTGGACTTATGCTGCCAAGACTCCCGCTTGGACTTTACGCCACCAATATCAAACCCTTGGACTTCTCAAATGCCAAGACTCAAACTTGTACTTTCCTTGCCAACTCATGTTGGACTTTTCATGCCAAGACCAAGCTTGGACTTTCCTTGCCAACCCATGTTGGACTTTTCATGCCAAGACCATGCTTGGACTTTCCTTGCCAACCCATGTTGGACTTTTCATGCCAAGACCAAGCTTGGACTTTCCTTGCCAACCCATGTTGGACTTTACATTGCCAAGACCCATGCTTGGACTTTTCCCAATGCCAAGTGTCCCACTTGGACTTTCCATGCCAAGTACTCAAGACTTGGACTTTACCAAATGACAATTACATTGTCATATGTTTTTGTCGAAACATCAAAACATCACTCGAGTCAAACTCGAGTCCTGGTCAATCGTGACCTGGGCCGATTGCACCAACACATTGTTTGCATATTTATGGTTATACATATTGTATCATACATTACATTGTAGATAACATGGTGTGTAGTGTCACACGGTAGATCATGTTATCAGCTCCTTGTAGAGTATAAGCAAAGCCTCATGATCGAGATGACTTTGGACAAACCATTGGTATGGTTGTAGTGTGATTTGATATTGGTTTGTCTTGACCATAGAGTCGCACTAGTACATTGTGTGCATTGAGCACGACCGACTTAGAGGTAATTCGATTTATTGTTGACTACATAATCGAATTGGACCTCAGATATTATATTGTACAAGCTCTTAATCTCGATAAAATAACGGGCACATATACTTAGTATTCATTTATTTGATTTACCAATGGGAGAGATTTATAGAGTAAATTGATAGGCTCGGTAAGTTGGAAAATGATATTATTTATATGGTGTACCATTGATTATAGGAAGAAATCGTGTCATATATATTAGGATGATGATGTCCCCTTGAGGAGCTCCTAAGGTTCATCATGTAAACCCTGTAGGTGAACTTGGTCCGGCATGATGATAAGTTTGAGTTGTACTACTCATGGAGTTAGATGTTGATTAATTAATTGTCAGTAAATTAATTAATCGACAGACATTTGAGATCTTAAACACAGGGAGATAAATGTACAAATAATATATGGAGCCCAGATTAACTTATGGGATTGGTGAGGTAGATCAATGATAATCCTCTAGTTGAATGGATTATCATTAATGGATAAGACTTTATGCGGGCTTGATCCATTGGGTGGCCAAGATCCAACTCCTCCTCATGGTCCCTTTTGTAGCCTATTAAATCCTCATGGAGCCTAGATCCAATGATGGAAAATAAAACTCTAGATCTGACGGTGGAGATTAAATTTCTAGATCCAATGGTTGAGATTAAATCTCTAGATCCGATGATTGAGATTAAATCTATAGAACTGACCGTGGAGATTAAAAGGAGGCTTAAGCCTAACTCTATAAATAAGAGCTTAAGGTGGGCAGCAAGGATAGAGTTTAGGGATTAGGGTTTGGGCGGCAAGGGGCTTGGAGGCTTGGGCGGCCACAAATTTGGAAATTTTTTCCTTCTTCTTCCATAGGTGGCCGGCGCCCATCCTCTCTTCTTCTCTCCTTGGTCGGCATCCAAGCTTCATCTTCTCATCCTTTTCTCTTGGCCGGCACAGTCTCTACTTTTCCAAGGGCCAGCGGCATCAAGGGTTGGGGTGATCCTTTTCCCTTGGCCGGTAACATCTCCTTGTTCTTCTCCTTGGCCGGTGGCAAACACCAAGCTTGGAGCTTGGTGGTCAGTTAAAGGAAGGAGAAGAGTTTTGTTTTATCATCTTCCTTTGTTCAGAGTGAACAAGGAAAGGAAGATTGGTGATCTAGGAGGCTTCGACTTTTGGAAGATCGTCGCCCACCACAAGGAGGAAAAAGGACCATCCAATAGAAGACATTCCTTGAGGTATAATGTTTGTTTATAATCTTTTGTATTATGTCAATAATTGTTTTTCAATTATATGCATGTTGTATGTTTTTGTATGTGGCTAATTTACTTGGACTACGAATACAAACACAAAAATCGGCGATCCGTACATCGTCTATTCCGCGGCTAATCGTAGAATAGAGGTTGGTTGCTTGAACAACAAGTTTGTTCAAGTGACTACTCTAATAGAATAGCACGACGATGAAATGGTAGCTTGGGTAATCCCTAATTGTCATGGATTAAATTTTAATCTGGGGACAACGATGGGATCGCCATGAACAAGCAACCGAGTTGAAGATGGAAGCGAAGTTTCCTCCCTTCAAGTGGTATCTGAGCCACGATTTCTAGTTTTTTGTGTTTAGGATTTGGTTACTTTTATGCACTTTTCATGTATTATATGTGTCAGATAATAGTAGGATGTGCGTAGGTTAACTTTTTGGTTGCTGGCATAGGATCCAACTATTATGGCCATATGTGTGTATGTGATTGTATGTGTGTAATTGTATATTATTTGAATCCTCGGTGTTGACGAGGCTAGTATTTAATTTTTATAATTAGATACGACATTGTTTAGCCACTCTTTTTATTTTAGTTTAATTTCGATCTAGATTTCATGTACACTCCTTCATGGAGTATAGGATCGATGGATGTAAATTAAAATAGTTTTTCTCGGCTCGGATCTCCGGATGGCTTGTACATGGCGTAGGGAGGAGCGGACGAGATGGCGATACGACGGGAGGCATATTGGAGACAAAAGCCATAATAGTTCTAAAATATTTTTTTCATATTTATTGCTTCTTGTTTGATATGCATGTCGTAGGCTTGGAAAATTCCTCAATTTTAAATTACTAAGTGGGAGAGGGATATTTTTATAAATTACCACGGCCTCTATTACGATTTGACATGTGAGGCAAACAAACTTGCGCGTCGACTGAGGTGCCTTCCTCCACATCGAATGAGTTTGTTTCTGGATCACAAGGTCGAATATGGTAATTGGAAATTATTAAGGAGCGTGTGTACTTCCCCATCAGAAGGGACATAACCCGAGATAATTACCTTGGTACCGAGTAATGGTGAACACTTAGATACAAATATAAGTATCCTCCCCATCGGAGTCACTGCTTTTATTTGTAGGGCCGAAGAGGAACCTACTATTAATTTTATTTGTCAAAATGTTAGGTTGACAAGATAATAAAATTAATGGGTAAAATATCCTCTTACAAATGTAGAATTCGTATACGTCCACACTATCGTGGCATATGATATTCTCGGTATTTTGAGATGTTGGTTGATTTTAAAATTTTATTGTTTGAGGAATCAATAGTTTTTTAAAATTTAATGTTTTGATCTATGTGATTCTTAGGTTTTTTCAAAATGAATTTCAACCCGCTTGTTGTGATACTGAAAGAAAATAAACTTACTGGACACAACTATGTTGATTGGAAGAGGAATCTTGACATTGTCTTGACTACTGAGGAATATCAATATGTAATCCTCGAAGAGTACCCTCCTAAGCCTGCGGATGATTCTATGGAAAAGGAGAAGGAGAGTTATAAGAAGTGGATTAAGGCTGATGAGATGACACGATGTTACATTTTGGCATCTATGTCAAATGTATTGCAACATCAGCATCAAGCCATGCCCACTGCTTATGACATGATGCTCAATCTCAAAGAGCTTTTCGGACACCAGAATCGGGCTGCTAGGAAGGAAGCCATGAGGAACTTATGATGACCACCATGATCGAGGGAACACCCGTGAGGGATCATGTTCTCAAGATGATGGCTCATTTGAATGAGTTGGAAGTCCACGTAGCTGAGATCGATGGGGAAACCCAGGTCGATATCATTCTCCAGTCTCTACCTATGAGTTTTGAGCAGTTTCGCCTGAACTATAACATGAACAAGAGGTTGTATTCATTGGCAGAGCTTCTGACAGAACTCCAGGCGACAGAGGGGCTTTTTCATCAGAGTGCTCAGGCACAAGCCATGGTTGCCCAGAAGGTTTCTACTTCTAAGCCCAAAGGCAAGAAGAAGAAGAAACAAGCTAGGGCAAAGGCGGTGGTAGGAACTCAAGGAGGAGTGAAGAAACCGAAAGGCAAGTGCTTCACTTGTAAGCAGACTAGACACTGGAAGAAGGATTGCATCAACCGGAAGCAGAACAAAGGTATATCTTTTGGTCTAGTCGTTGAAACATGTTTAGCGGTGTTATCTATCGGCACTTGGTGTGTAGATATGGGAGCCACTGATCATGTCTGTAATACTTTGCAGGGGTTCTAGGAAACCAGACGACTGGATGAAGGGGAGATTACCATATACTTGGGCGATGCCACAAAGGTGGCGGCTGTTACAGTGGGAGATGTTTATTTGTCTTTTGAGAGGAATAAAGTTTTGCTTCTTAAAAATTGCCTTTATGTACCTTTATTTAGAAAGAATTTGATTTTGGTTTCTAAATTGTTTATGGATGGATATTCTATTTCTTTTAATGACAGAGTTGTTATAAAAAGGAATAGGGAGATTATCTATTCTTGTGCAATGATAGGAAATTTATATACACTTGAACCAAAAGCTCCCACGATGCAAATAGAAGTTAATAACTCATCTTCTAATTCCTATAAGAGAAAAGAACCTTCGTAGATGAACCAAACATATCTTTGGCATCTAAGGCTTGGTCATATTAACCTAAGAAGAATTCAGAGGTTGATAGCTGATGGACCTCTGAGTTCATTAGTGGTGGAAGATTTCCCAACCTGCGAATCTTACTTGGAGGGTAAAATGACCAAGAGGCTTTTTAAGGCCAAGGGGTATAGAGGCAAAGATGTGTTGGAATTGGTTCATTCTGATTTGTGTTGTCCTATGTCTATCCAGGCTAGAGGTGGTATTGAGTATTTCATCTCTTTCATAGACTATTATTCAAGATATGGATACATTTACTTGATGCACCGCAAGTCTGAATGCTTTGACAAGTTCAAAGAATTCAAAGCTGATGTGGAGAAACATCAAGGTAAAAGTATCAAGACACTACGATCTGATTGTGGTGGTGAGTACCTCTTGGGAGAGTTTAGGAATTACTTATCAGAGGCTGGGATTCAATCCCAATTGTCTGCACCTAGCACACCCCAGCATAATGGTGTAGCAGAGCGAAGGAATAGAACTCTTATGGAGATGGTTAGATCTATGATGAGTTATTCTGAGTTGCCAGATTTGTTCTGGGGATATGCTCTAGATACGGCATTGTATATTCTGAACTTGGTACCATCTAAATTAGTGCCTTCTAATCCCACAGAATTGTGGATTGGGCGAAAGCCTTATCTAAGACATATTCGGATTTGGGGGAGTCCAGCACATGTGCTGAAGGCAGATGCTGGTAAGTTGGAACCTCATACAGAAGTACGCATGTTCGTTGGCTATCCTAGAGGAATGAAAGGTGATTTATTTTATATTCCTAGAGATAAGAGGGTGATCATTAGCACGAATGCCAGATTTCTAGAGGAAGACTATGTGATGAACCACAAGCCCATGAGTAAGATTGTTTTGGAGGAATTGAAAGGGGAAGTCACTACTTCAATACCACCGGTACAAGAGGATATACCACAAGTCACTGCACCGCTTGTCACAGAAAATACACAGGTGATACCTCGTTATAGTGGGAGGGTTGTTAGACAACCTGATAGATTCATGTTCTTGGGAGAATCTTCTAATTTTGTCCTTGGCGAATAAGAACTTGATCCCTGGACATATGACGAGGCAATCCAAGATAAAGATGCGGTATATTGGCAAAGTGCAATGAATGCTGAGATTGAATCTATGGATTCAAATCAGGTATGGGAGCTAGTAGAACCACCCAATGATGTAAAAACCATTAGATGCAAGTGGATCTACAAAAGAAAGAGAGGAATAGACGGGAAGGTTGAGAGCTTCAAAGCAAGGCTTGTTGTGAAGGGGTATACTCAGAAAGAGGGTATCGATTATGAGGAGACCTTTTCGTCGGTAGCCATGCTTAAGTCTATTCAGATTCTCTTATGTATTGCTGCTCATATGGATTATGAGGTATGACAGATGGATGTCAAGACAACTTTCCTTAATGGAAGTCTTGAGGAAAAAATCTATATGAAGCAACCAGAGGGATTCATTGCAAAGGGAAAAGAGCATCTTGTGTGCAAGCTTAATCGATCCATTTATGGATTGAAGCAAGCTTCGAGGTTTTAGAACATCCTCTTTGATGAGGTAATCCAGTCTTATGGATTTATTCAAATTCCAGATGAGTCTTGTGTATACAAGAGATTTGACGAAAATGTAGTGGTATTTTTTGTACTATACGTAGATGACATTTTGTTAATTGGCAACAATGTCAAGGTGTTATCGGACGTAAGGGTATGGTTGTCTAAACAGTATGATATGAAGGACTTGGGAGAAGTGGGACACATCCTTGGGATCAAGGTTATAAGGGATCGCAGGGAAAGGATGTTGTGCTTATCTCAAGCTTCATACATAGACACAATTATGGATCATTTTAGCATTCAGAACTCCAAGAAAGATTTTCTACCTTTCAGGCATGGAGTTCCTTTATCTAAGGAGATGTGTCCTAGAACATCTGAGGAGATAGACGAGATGAAGGCAGTTCCTTATGCTTCGGCAGTAGGAAGCCTCATGTTTGCGATGCTATATACGAGATCAGATATCTGCTTTGTCGTGGGCATGATCAGCAGATATCTGAGTAATCCAGGAGAGGGACATTGGACTGCGGTAAAGCATATATTGAAATACGTGAGAAGGACTAGGGATTATATGCTAGTTTACCAGGCAGACCAATTACTCCCCGTGGGTTACATAGATTCTGACTTCCAATCAGATAGGGATAATAGTAAGTCTACCTCAAGTTTTGTGTTTACTTTAGGAGGTGGAGCCATTGTATGGAGGAGTGTCAAGCAGAAATGCATGGCGGACTCCACCATGGAAGTTGATTATGTGGCAGCCTCTGAAGCAGCCAAAGAAGCTGTGTGGCTCAAGAACTTCTTGATGGACTTGGATGTGATTCCTGGTTTGCCCATAACTATCATAATTTATTGTGATAACAGTGGTGCAGTTGCAAACTCGAAGGAACCACGAGCCCATAAGGCAAGTAAACACATAGAGCGCAAGTACCACCTGATACGAGAAATCGTAAAGCGAGGAGAAGTTATTGTGGCCAAGATTGCATCGGAGGATAACCTGGTATATCCTTTCACTAAGGCCCTGTTAGGGCAATCTCTTGCCATGATAAGGTTTTGATGTGTGTGGCAAAGGGTTTAAGTTAGGTTGGTATTGTTATTTGATATGTGCGTTGGAGTCTTGCAGGACTTAGTAATTCGCACATGGAGCCTTGGCGGGTTCACCCTCACAACCTCGGTCCTTGAGTCGGTGAAGGATGACTTTGCGGAAGCCGTGCGCTTGGAGCATCCGAGGGACCGCCGGACGAGATGACTTGAAGTGAAGCCAAGGAAACAGACTTCGGAGGCAAGAGACGCGAAGGAGCATTGCAGAGTCGTGCGCCTGATGCTGCCGAGGTACGTGGCCGCGAACGAAGAGAGCTTCGGCGAGGGACTTCGAGTGAGATGAGAGAATGAGTGAAATGTAAGTAGCTCATTAGGTGAACTTGGCCGAATGGCTGAGTGTCGGAGACTTGACCGCAAGGGTTAAGGTTTACCCGACCGCCGGAAGCTCAAACTTATGTTAAGTTTGTGATGGGTTTAGAAGAACCGCTCGTAGCCGAGCGGTCGACAAGCGAGGCGTGATCGTGAGGTCCATCGATCGCCCGCCAAGTGTTCTGTTGGACTACAATGGTCGGGATCCGACGTGTTCGGAGGCCGTTGTAGTGACGGCGATCATGCCAAGAAGCGTGATCGGTAGTGGCGGCTGAGGAAGAAATCAGCCCTCTCTATAAAAAGAGAGGGTGTGAGCCTTTGAGAGGCTAATGCTTATGCTCTAAGTGATCTTCCTAGTGCCCCACATGTTTTAAACTCTTCTTACTTGTCTTTACTTCAATCTTATTGTAAGAAGAGTGATCTTGGTTGTAAAGGTTACCTCCACCTAGCTTGGTGCAAAGGAGAGACCATTAGTGGATTGGTTTTGGTAGAGTGATTCACCGAGGACGAATCAGTGACCGTGGATTAATGGCGTAGCCGTGAACCACGTTATACCATCTTGTTAGCGTTTGTTTTCTTGTATTTCTATTTGCTTGTCTTGCTTTATTGTTTCCATTGCGCTAATCTCTTTGTAGACGAGCAAATACCGACATCCAACGTTTGAGGGCTATTCACCCCCCTCTAGCTGGCCGTTTGATCCCCTACAAGTGGTATCAGAGCCAAGGAAAGCTTGTCGAGGACTAACCGCCACAACAAGCAACATTCAAAATGGCCGGCTCCAACATCCACCCACCGAAGTTCGACGGCGAATTCTCTTGGTGGAAAAAGAAAATGGAGGTATTTTTCGAAACAGATTTTGATATTATGATTACAATGGAATCCAGTTTCATTTTGCCTAGGGATGAAGAAGGGAAGCCAATAGAGAAATCTAGGTGGACCAAAAAGCAAAGGGAAGAGCACCTTGCGAACTCAAAAGCCAAGCATCATCTTTTCAATGTGCTCCCCCAACAAGAGATCAACCGAATTGGAGAATGCCTAAGTGCCAAGGAGATGTGGGAGAAGCTAATTGAGCTTCATGAAGGCACATCCGAGGCGAAGCTAGCAAGGAGAGACCTCCTCCGCTCCCAACTCAACAACATTAAACTAGAAAAGGGAGAAAAGGTAATTTCCTTACATTCTCGTTTCAAGGAAATTATAACCGGTTTGTCAAGTGTAGGTGAGAAGCTATCAAACCGGGATATGGTTATGAAGGCTATAGATGTCTTTCCGTGATCATCAAAGTGGAGCTCCATGGTGGACTCCTTCTATATCTCGAAGAATTTAGAAGTAAGCACCTTGGAGGAGTTCTTCTCAACAATGGAGCTCCACGAAACAAGGCTTGAAGGAATACAAGAAGAGCCAAAAATCCAACCTTCAAGGGGAGTAGCCTTGATGGCAAACAAGGGGAAGAAGAAGATGGAGATCCCCTCCTCCTTCGATGATGAAGCCTCTTCCTCCTCCTCCATGGATAGCACGGAAGAAGCGTATATGGTAAGGAGGGTAAGACGTGCTTTAAAGGGTTTTCATTTTAATAAATCTAATGATAGGAATAGAAGACCAAGGGGGAAGATCATATGCTACAATTGCCAAGGAGAGGGACATATAAGGGATAATTGTCCCCTCCTAAACAAGAGCAAGGAAGAGAAGAAAAAGAAAGAAGAAAAGAAGAAGAAGAAGGGGAGCAAGAAGAAAAAGGAAGAGGAGAAGAAGGCAATGGAAAAGGGGAAGGCCAAGGCATTCAAAGCAAAGACTTGGGATGACCCTTCCTCCTCATCTTCATCATCATCCGAGGAAGAAAATGCATTTGTCACCAACCTAGCATTGATGGCATTTGACGACTTGGATTGCTCCTCCACCGAAAATGAAGGATCAAGCTCAAGTGGAGAGAGCTCAAATGAAGGGGGAGTCTCCTCCACATCATCATCCTCCTCATCCGAAGAAGAAGAAGAGGACATGGAATCTATGGTAACGAATCTAACTCCTAAGAAAATAGTTTCCATGGGTTCTAGCTTAACTAGGGATTTATTTAGAGATAAGAGGAAGAACAAAAGCATGCAAGATCAAATTAAGGACTTAGAAAATAAACTAGAAAAACCATGCTTAAATGATGATAATATTTCTTCTTGCCATGATGATGCATGCTCACATGAATATATGCCATTTAATTTTAGTGATGCATGCATGGATGAAAATAGGGCTTTAAGGGAAAAGGTAGACTATTTGACAAAAGCCCTAGAAAAATTCACAATTGGCTCCAACACCTTGAACATGATTATAGGGAGCCAAAGGGAAAGTTTTAATAAGAAAGGCCTAGGTTATAAAGAAAAGAAAAATGAAAAGGCCTATAAATGCCTAATTGCTAGGGGACAAGATAAGAAGAAGGTAATTGCTAGGAAATGGATCCCCAAGGAGTATCTAGTGAACCCCATAGGCAAGAACTTGTATTGGGTTCCAAAATCCATCCTTAACGGTTAGAAAACCCCTAGGGTAGTCAACCATATGCAATTGACCTATATCATATTTTGGTTGACTTAGGATGGCGGGACAACATTTTTAAATAGCGTTAGGTGATGATAACGTGCCTATAAATAGTTAATAATGCTTAAATCATGATAAGTAATGTAATTGCTATGTATGCTTGCAATCATGATTTATGATTTTGAAATTTGGCACGTCATCATGAGAAATAGGGTTAAATCATGCTTTAGGTGATAATTTGTTTATTATCATGACATAATACCTAATGCATGATAACAATTCAATGAATACATGTATTTCATGATCATAATGTAGAATTAATTGATATATGCCTTTATGATCATGAGGATTGTTAGGTTGATACTTAACCTTGATAGAATTGTATGAATATAATGGTTAAGTATATACAAATACCCCCTAGGATGCATCTCACACTCACCATAGGCTACTTTGATTGAAAACTTAGCATGGGTGAGATGTTAGGATGATACAAATGTCCACTAATGCCTATGGCATTTAGATGGTCATTTAAAGTATCAAAATAGCAGTAATAGACCAATCATGGGGAAGACTTATGTTTAATTCATAGACATATTGCCCAAAGATCATGGTTGGATATTTCATATCTTTTCAAAACAATTTCTTACTTTAAAATCTATGTATTCATGTTTTGAAACAATTGGATGCAAAACTAGGTGTTAAACTTGATACTAGAATGATCAACAACCTAGTGGTTTTTAAAACTTTTGGATTTTTGCCAAATACGTGGAAATATAATGCCTTTTCATGAAAAACTAATTTTCACTGATAAAGAATCTTACAAGAAATATGTTCCCCAAATTTCATGATATTTTGAATTTTCTAGAATTTTTAATACATTTCTGAAAATTCGCCCAGAAAATCAGAATTTCGGAAACCATTGTGCGGTCATTGCCATCGATAGCGGTCATTGCTCTAAAAACAGTCTAATATTTTTTGATTTCAGATTTTAAACATGTTTTTGGTATTTTCCTTCTATTAGACTTGATGCCATGGGTTTATAACTTAGTATTAATCTTTTTGATGGTGTCAAAGGGGGAGAAATAATTGTGTTTAAGTAAATTATGATAGGGGGAGAATTTGTAGAGAGAGTTTCATGGATTAAGGGGGAGTTGCATGTTGTTATATCATGTTTATGTTTACATGCTTTCTTACCTTAAAAATTTATATCAAATGTTTTTACCTAACTTAAACGGATTGCCACACATTAAAAAGGGGGAGATTGTTAGGGCAATCTCTTGCCATGATAAGGTTTTGATGTGTGTGGCAAAGGGTTTAAGTTAGGTTGGTATTGTTATTTGATATGTGCATTGGAGTCTTGCAGGACTTAGTAATTCGCACATGGAGCCTTGGCGGGTTCACCCTCACAACCTCGGTCCTTGAGTCGGTGAAGGATGACTTTGCGGAAGCTGTGTGCTTGGAGCATCCGAGGGACCGCTGGACGAGATGACTTGAAGTGAAGCCAAGGAAGCAGACTTCGGAGGCAAGAGACGCGAAGGAGCATTGCATAGTCGTGCGCCTGATGCTGCCTAGGGACGTGGCCGCGAACGAAGAGAGCTTCGGTGAGGGACTTCGATTGAGATGAGAGAATGAGTGAAATGTAAGTAGCTCATTAGGTAAACATGGCCGAATGGCTGAGTGTCGGAGACTTGACCGCAAGGGTTAAGGTTTACCCGACCGCCGGAAGCTCAAACTTATGTTAAATTTGAGTTTCACACGGCACCAGTCGACTTCCATGTAATAGCAGTCGACTGCTCTGAGTTGAGTGTGTTCGGTAGTATCCGTGATGGGTTTTATGCCCAGTGATCGATCGCATGGAATGGCAATGATCCGAAAATGTCGCGCGCGGAGAGCCGCTCGTAGTGGAGGCGATCGACTACGAGGCGGCGATATCGTGAGGTCCATCGATCATTGCCAAGTGTTCCGTTGGACTACAAGTCGGGATCCGATGTGTTGAGGCGATTGTAGTAATGGCGATCATTGCCGCAAGGCGTGATCATGTGGCATCCAACGAGAAGAAATCAACCCTCTCTATAAAAAGAGAGGGTGTGAGCCTTTGAGAGGCTAATGCTTATGCTCTAAGTGATCTTCCTAGTGCCCCACAAGTTTTACACTCTTCTTACTTGTCTTTACTTCAATCTTATTGTAAGAAGAGTGATCTTGGTTATAAAGGTTACCTCCACCTAGCTTGGTGCAAAGGAGAGACCATTAGTGGATTGGTTTTGGCGGAGTGATTCACCGAGGACGAATCGGGGACCGTGGATTAGCGGCGTAGCCGTGAAACAAGTTATACCATCTCTTTAGCGTTTGTTTTCTTGTATTTCTATTTGCTTGTCTTGCTTTATTGTTTCCATTGCGCTAATCTCTTTGTAGACGAGCAAATACCGACATCCAACGTTTGAGGGCTATTCACCCCCCTCTAGTTGGCTGTTCGATCCCCTACAGGCCCTTCCAGCGAGAGCTTTTGATAGGCATGTGGAGGGAATGAGAATCAAATGTATGGCAGTTTAAGGACAGCATAGTCTTTTAGTATAAGTGGGAGATTGTTGGGATGTATACTGAAAAGTCTATCTTTTGTATGAACATCTTTATTTTGAAATAAGAATCACATGATCAATGTTTGCATATTTATGGTTATGCATATTGTCTCGTACATTACATTGTAGATAACATGGTGTGTAGTGTCACAAGATAGATCATGTTATCAGCATCTTGTAGAGTATAAGTAAAGGCTCACAAACGAGATGACTTTGGACAAACCATTGGTATGGTTGTAGTGTGATTTGGAATTGGTTTGTCTTGACCATAGAATCGCACTAGTACACTTTGTGTGTATTGAGCAGGACCGACTTAGAGGTGATTCAATTTATTGCTGACTATATAATTGAATCGGAACTCAGATATTATATTGTACATGCTCTTAATCCCGATATAATAACAGCCACATATACTTAGTATTCATTTCTTTGATTTATCAATGGGCGAGATTTATAGAGTAAATTGATAGGCTGGGAAAGTTGGGAAATGATATTATTTATATTGTGTGTCGTTGATTATAGGAGGAAACTGTGTCCTATATATTAGGATGATGATGTCCCCTTGAGGATCTCATAAGATTCATCATGTAAACCCTGCAGGTGGACTTGGTCCGGCATGATGATAAGGTTGAGTGGTACTACTCATGGGGTTAGATGTTGATTAATTAATTTTCAGTAAATTAGTTAATCGACGGACATTCGACAACTTAAACACAGGGAGATTAAAAGGAGGCTTAAGCCTAACTCTATAAATAAGGGCTTAAGGTGGGCGACAAGGATAGAGCTTAGTGATTAGGGTTTGGGCGGCAAGGAGCTTGGAGGCTTGGGCGGCCACAAATTTGGAAATTTTTTCCTTCTTCTTCCTTAGGTGGCTGACGCCCATCCTCTCTTCTTCTCTCCTTGGTCAGCGTCCAAGTTTCATCTTCTCATCCTTTTCTCTTGGCCAGCACACTCTCTACTTTTCCAAGGGTCGGCGGCATCAAGGGTTAGGGTGATCCTTTTCCCTTGGCCGGCAACATCTCCTTGTTCTTCTCCTTGGCTGGCGACAAGCACCAAGCTTGGAGCTTGGTGGTCAGTTAAAGGAAGGAGAAGAGTTTTGTTTTATCATGTTCCTTTGTTCGGAATGAACAAAGAAAGGAAGATTGGTGATCTAGGAGGCTTCGACTTTTGGAAGATCATCGCCCACACGACGTTCAAAAGGAGGAAAGACATACAATAGAAGATCAAGAGGTATAATGTTTGTTTATATTCTTTTGTATTATGTCAATAATTGTTTTTCAATTATATTCATGTTGTATGTTTTTATATGTGGCTATTTTACTTGGACCACGAATACAAACACAAAAACCGGCGATTCGTACATCGTCTATTCCGCGGCTAATCGTAGAATAGAGGTTGGTTGCTTGAACAACAAGTTTGTTCAAGTGACTACTCTAATCGAATAGCACGACGATTAAACGGTAGCTTGGGTAATCGCTAATTGTCATGGATTAGATTTTAATCCGGGGATGACGACGGGATCGCCATGAAAAAGCAACCGAGTTGAAGTGGGAAGCGATGTTTCCTCCCTTCAAGTGGTATCAGAGCCACGGTTTCCGGTTTTGTGTGTTTAGGATTCAGTTACTTTTATGCACTTTTCATATATTATATGTGCCAGATAATAGTAGGATGTGCGTAGGTTAACTTTTTGGTTGCAAGCATAGGATCCAACTTTTATGTCCATATGTATGTATGTGATTGTATGTGTGTAATTGTATATTATTTGAATCCTCGGGGTTGACGAGGCTAGTATTTAATTTTTATAATTAGATACGACATTGTTTAGCCACTCTTTTTATTTTAGTTTACTTTCGATCTAGATTTCATGTACACTCCTTCGTGGAGTATAGGATCGATGAATGTAAATTAAAATAGTTTTTCTCGGCTCGGATCTCCGGATGGCTTGTACATGGCGTAGGGAGGAGCAGACGAGGTGACGATATGATGGGAGGCATATTGGAGACAAAAGTCATAATAGTTGGAATATATTTTTTTCATATTTATTTCTTCTTGTTTGATATGCATGTCGTAGGCTAGGAAAATTACTCAATTTTAAATTACTAAGTGGGAGGGATATTTTTATAAATTCCCACGGCCTCCATTACGATTTGACCTTTGATGCAAACAAACTTGCGCGTCGGCTCTGAGTGTCTTCCACCACATCGGATGAGTTTGTTTGTAGATCACAAGGTCGAATATGGTTATAGGAAATTAGTAAGGAGCATGTGTACTTCCCAATCGGAAGGCACATAACCTGAGATAATTACCTTGGTACCGAGTAATGGTGAACACTTAGATACAAATATAAGTATCCTCCCCATCGAAGTCACTGCTTTTATTTGTAGGGTCGAAGAGGAACAAACTATTAATTTTATTTGTCAAAATGTTAGGTTGACAAGATAAAAAAAAATAATCGGTAAAACCACCACTAACAAATGTAGAATTCGTATACGTCCAACTATCATGACATACGATATTCTCGGTGTTTTGAGGTGATGGTTGATTTAAAATTTTTATTGTTTGAGGAATCAATAATTTTTTGAAATCTAATGTTTTGATCTATGTGATTCTTAGGTTTTTTCAAAAATGACTTTCGACCCGCTTGCTGTGATACTAAAAAAAAATAAACTTACTGGACCCAACTATATTGATTGGAAGAGCAATCTTGACATTGTCTTTACTCCTGAGGAATACAAATATGTACTCCTCGAAGAGTGCCCTCCTAAGCTTATGGATGATTCTGAGGAAAAGGAGAAAGAGAGTTATAAGAAGTGGATTAAGACTGATGAGATGGCGCGGTGTTACATTTTGGCATCTATGTCAAATGTACTACAACATCAACATCAAGCCATGCCCACTGCTTATGACATGACACTCAATCTCAAAGAGCTTTTCGAAAACCAGAATCGGGCTGCTTGGCAGGAAGCCATGAGGAACTTGATAACGACCACCATGATCGAGGGAACACCCGTGAGGGATTATGTTCTCAAGATGATGGCCCATTTGAATGAGTTGGAAGTCCACAGAGCTGAGATTGATGGGAAACCAAGGTTGATATCATTCTCCAGTATCTACCTAGGAGTTTTGAGCAGTTTCACCTGAACTACAACATGAACAAGAGGTTGTATTCGTTAGCAGAGCTTCTGACAGAACTCCAGGCGACAGAGGGGCTTTTTCGTTAGAGTGCTCAGGCACAAGCCATGGTTGCCCAAAAGGTTTCTACTTCTAAGACGAAAGGCAAGAAGAAGAAGAAACAAGATGGGGCAAAGGTGGTGGGAGGAACTCAAGGAGGAGTGAAGAAGCCGAAAGGCAAGTGCTTCACTTGTAAGCAGACTGGACAATGGAAGAAGGATTGCCCCAACCGGAAGCAGAACAAAGGTATATCTTTTGATCTAGTAGTTGAAACATATTTAGCGGTGTTATCTACCGATACCTGGTGTGTAGATACGGGAGCCACTGATCATGTCTACAATACTTTACAGGGGTTCTAGGAAACTAAACGACTGGCTGAAGGGGAGATTACCATATACTTGGAAGATGCCACGAAGGTGGCGGCTGTTGCAGTGGGAGATTTTTATTTGTCTTTTGAGAGGAATAAAGTTTTGGTTCTTAAAAATTGCCTTTATGTTCCTTTATTTAGAAAGAATTTGATTTCGGTTTCTAAATTATTTATGGATGGATATTCTATTTCTTTTAATGACAGAGTTGTTATAAAAAGGAATAGGGAGATTATCTGTTCTTGTGCATTGATAGGAAATTTATATACACTTAAACCAAAAGCTCCCACGATGCAAATAGAAGTTAATAACTCATCTTCTAATTCCTATAAGAGAAAAGAACCTTCGAAGATGAACCAAACATATCTTTGGCATCTAAGGCTTGGTCATATTAACCTAAGCAAAATTCAAAGGTTGATAGCTGATGGATCTTTGAGTTCATTAGTGGTGGAAGATTTCGCAACCTGCGAATCTTGCTTGGAGGGTAAAATGACCAAGAGGACTTTTAAGGCCAAGGGGTATAGAGCCAAAGATGTATTGGAATTGATTCATTCTGATTTATGTGGTCCTATGTCTATCCAGGCTAGAGGTGGTTTTGAGTATTTCGTCTCTTTCATAGACGATTATTCAAGATATGAATATATTTACTTGATGCGCCACAAGTCTGAATGCTTTGACAAGTTCAAAGATTTCAAGGCTGATGTAGAGAAACGTCAAGGTAAAAGTATCAAGACACTACGATATGATCATGGTGGTGAGTACCTCTTAGGAGAGTTTAGGAATTACTTATCAAAGGCTGGGATTCAATCCAAATTGTCTGCACCTAGCACACCCCAGCAGAATGGTGTAGTAGAGCGAAGGAATATGACTCTTATGGAGATGGTTAGATCGATGATGAGTTATTCTGAGTTGCCAGATTTGTTCTGGGGATATGCTCTAGATACGACAGTGTATATTCTGAACTTGATATCATCTAAATCAGTGCCTTCTACTCCCAAAAAATTGTGGACTGGGCGAAAGCCTAGTCTAAGACATATTCAGATTTGGGGGAGTCCAGCACATGTGCTGAAGGCAGATGCTGGTAAGTTGGAACCTCGTACAGAAGTACGCATGTTCGTTGGATATCTTAGAGGAATAAAAGGTGGTTTGTTTTATAGTCCTAGAGATCAGACGGTGATCGTTAGCACGAATGCCAGATTTCTAGAGGAAGACTATGTGATGAACCACAAGCCCATGAGTAAGATTGTTCTGGAGGAATTGAAAGGGGAAGTCACTACTTTAGTACCACCGGTACAAGAGAATATACCACAAGTCACTACATTGTGTGTCACAGAGGATACACAAGTGATACCTCTTCGTATTGGGAGGGTTGTTAGACAGCCTGATAGATTCATGTTCTTGGGAGAATCTTCTGATTTGGTCCCTGGCGAACATGAACCTGATCCCTTGACATATGACGAGGCAATCCAAGATAAAGATGTAGTATATTGGCAAAGTGCAATGAATGCTGAGATTGAATCTATGGATTCAAATCAGGTATGGGAGCTAGTAGAACCACCCAATGGTGTAAAAACCATTGGATGCAAGTGGATCTAAAAAAGAAAGAGAAGAATAGATGGGAAGGTTGAGACATTCAAAGCAAGGCTTGTTGCGAAGGGGTATTCTCAGAAAGAGGGTATTGATTATGAGGAGACCTTTTCGCCGATAGTCATGCTTAAGTCTATCCGGATTCTCTTATGTATTGCTGCTCATATGGATTATGAGGTATGACAGATGGATGTTAAAATAGCTTTCCTTAATAGAAGTATTGAGGACAACATCTATATGAAGCAACCAGAGGGATTCATTGCAAAGGGCAAAGAGCATCTTGTGTGCAAGCTTAATCGATCCATTTATGGATTGAAGCAAGCTTCGAGGTCTTGGAACATCCGCTTTGATGAGGTAATCCAGTCTTATGGATTTATTCAAAGTCTAGATGAGTCTTGTGTATACAAGAGATGTGACAGAAACGTAGTGATATTTCTTGTACTATATGTAGATGATATTTTGTTAATTGGCAACAATGTCAAGGTGTTATCGAACGTAAGGGTATAGTTGTCCAAACAGTTTGATATGAAGGACTTGGGAGAAGTGGGACACATCCTTGGGAGCAAGGTTATAAGGGATCGCAGGAAAAGGATGTTGTGCTTATCTCAAGCTTCATACATAGACACAATTATGGATCGTTTTAGTATGCAGAACTCCAAGAAAGGTTTTCTACCTTTCAGGCATGGAGTTCCTTTATCTCAGGAGATGTGTCCTAGAACATCTGAGGAAATAGAGGAGATGAAGGCAGTTCCTTATGCTTCGGCAGTACGAATCCTAATGTATGCGATGTTATGTGCGAGACCAGATATCTGCTTTACCTTGGGCATGGTCAATAGATATCAGAGTAATCCAAGACAGGGACACTGGACTGTGGTAAAGCATATATTGAAGTATCTGGGAAGGACTAGGAATTCTATGCTAGTTTACCAGGCAGACCAATTACTCCTCGTGGGTTACATAGATTCTGACTTCCAATCAGACAGGGATAACAGTATGTCTACCTCAGTTTTTATGTTTACTTTGGGAGGTAGAGCCATTGTATGGAGGAGTGTCAAGCAGAAATGCGTGGCGGACTCCACCATGGAAGCAGAGTATGTGGCAGCCTCTGAGGCGGCCAAAGAAGTTGTGTGGCTCAGGAACTTCTTGATGGACTTTGATGTGATTCCTGGTTTGCCTAGAACTATCACAATTTATTTTGATAACAGTGGTGCAGTTGCAAACTCGAAGGAACCACGAGCCCATAAGGCAAGTAAACACATAGAGCGCAAGTACCACCTGATATAAGAAATCGTAAAGCGAGGAGAAGATGTTGTGGCCAAGATTGCATCAGAGGATAACCTGGCAGATCCTTTGATTAAGGCCCTTCCAGCGAGAGCTTTTGATAGGCATGTTGAGGGAATGGGAATCTGATGTATGACAGTTTAAGGACAACATAGTCTTTTAGTATACGTGGGAGATTGTTGGGATGTATATGAAGGGTTTTGCTTATCAAGTCCGTGAGGGGAAACTTTGCTTCCCACTTCACCTTGGTCGTTTGTTCATGGCGATCCCCTCGATGTCCCCGGATTAAAAAAAAATTTAATCCTAGACAAAAAGGATTGCCCAAACAACCAAGTCATCATCGTACTATTCGTTTAGAGAGGTCACTTGAACAAACTAGTTGTTCAAGCGACCATCCTCTATTCTACGAGTAGCTGCGGAATAGACGATGTTCGGATCACCGGTTTTTGTGTTTATGTTCCGGATCCAAGTATTATTTAGCCACATAACAGAATTTTATCATGCTCATAATTGAAAACAAATACAAACATGTAACATATAAAGATTAGAGAATCGATATACCTCTCGATCTTCTAATGTATGACCTTCCTCCTTTTGAACGTCGTGTGGGCGACGATCTACCATAAGTTGAAGCTCCTAGATCACAAATCTTCCTTCCTTGCTCTTCCAAAGCAAGAGGAAGAGTAGAAACAAATCTTTTTCTCCTCCCTAAAACCAACCAACAAGGAGCACACAAAATCCTTGCCGCCGTCCAACTAGAAGGAGGAGAAGATGATGGAAAACAACCAAGACACCAAGGGAAGCCCTATATCTTTTTTCTACCACCTAAGGAGAAGGAGAAGAGAGCTTTTTGGGCACCGGCCAAGGGCTGGGAAGGGGCTAGAAAAGAGCTGGATGTCATCCAATGGAGAAGGAAGAAGAAAAGAACACCTTCCTTATTTGGTGCCACCCTAGCCTCCAAACCCTAACCCTAATCCTATCTCAACTAGGATTCCCTCTCTTGCCGCCCAAAGCCTAGCTCTCTTGGATGTAGTTCATGCCAACTCCCATGCCCTCCTTTTATAGAGTTAGGGATAAGTCATGAATTAATCTCCTCCATTGGTTCTAGGGATTTAATCTCAACCGTCGGATCTAGAGATTTAATCTCAACCATCGGATCTTAGAGATTTAATATCTACCTATGGATCTTAGAGTTTTGTTTCTATCCATTGGATCTAAGCTTCATGAGGTGTTAATAGGATACAATAGGGACCATGAGGAGGAGTTGGATCTTGGCCACCCATGGATCAAGCCCACATAAAGTCCAATCCACTAATGATGATCCAATCCACTAAAGGATCATAATTGATCTACCTCACCAACCCCCATATGATAATATGGGCTCCATATATTATTTGTACTTTTTCTCTCCGTGTTTAAGATCTCGAATGTCGGTCGATTAATTAATTTACTGACCATTAATTAATCAACATCTAACTCCTTGAGTAGTAGCACTCAACCTTTTCATCATGCCGGACCAAGTCCACCTGCAGGGTTTACATGATGAACCTTATGAGCTCCTCAAGGGGACATCATCATCCTAATAAATAGGACACGGTTTCCTCCTATAATCAACGACACACCATATAAATAATATCATCTCCCAACTTACCGAGCCTATCAATTTAATCTATAAATCTCGCCCATTGGTAAATCAAAGAGATGAGTACAAAGTATATGTGCCCGTTATTACATCGGGATTAAGAGCATATACTAAATAATATCTGAGATCCGATTCGATTATGTAGTCAGCAATAAATTGAATCACCTCTAAGTCGGTCCTGCTCAATACTCACAAAGTGCACTAGTGTGATTCTATGGTCAAGACAAACCAATACCAAATCACACTATAACCATTCCGATGGTTTGTCTAAAGCCATCTCGGATGTGAGCCTTTACTTATACTTTTCAAGGGGCCGATAACATGATCTCCTGTGTAACACCACACACCATGTTATCTACAATGTAAAGTATTAGACAATATTGCATAACCATAAAAATATGCAAACAATGATCATGTGATTCTTATTTCAAAATAAAGATGTTCATACAAAAGGTAGACTTTTCAGTATACATCCCTACAATCTCCCACTTATACTAAAAGACTATGTTATCCTCATAATGCCATACATCTAATTCCCCTTTCCTCTACATGCATATCAAAGCTCTTGCTAGAAGGGCCTTATTGAAAAGGGTCTACCAGGTCATCCTCTGATGCAATCTAGGCGACATCAACTTCTACCTCCTTTACGATTTCTCGTATCAGGTAGTACTTGCGATCTATGTGTTTACTTGCCATATGATCTCATGTTTCTTTCGAGTTTGCAACTGCACCATTATTATCACAATAAATTGTGATAGTTCTGGGCAAAATAGGAATCACATCCAAGTCAATCAGGAAGTTCCTGAGCCACACAACTTCTTTGCCTGCCTCAGAGGCTGCCAGATACTCAGCTTCCATGGTAGAGTCCGCCACGCATTTCTACTGGACACTCCTCCATACAATGGCTCCACCTCCCAAAGTAAACACAAAACCTGAGGTAGACTTATTGTTATCCCTATTTGATTGGAAGTCGCAATCCATGTAACCCACAGGGAGTAATTGGTCTGCCCGGTAAACCAACATATAATCCCTAGTCCTTCTCAGGTACTTCAATATATGCTTTACCGTAGTCCAATGTCACCTCTGGATTACTCGATATCTGACCATGCCATGCCTGAAATATCTCGGTCTTCATAACATCATACATGAGGCTTCCTCGAACGCCTTCATCTCCTCTATCTCCTCAGATGATCTAGGACACATCTCCTTAGATAAAGGAACTCCATGCCTGAAATGTAGAAAACCCTTCTTGAAGTTTTGCATGCTAAAATGCTCCATAATCGTGTCTATGTACGAAGCTTGGGATAAGCACAACATCCTTTTCTTGCGATCCCTTATAACCTTGATCCCATGGATGTGTCCCACCTCTCCCAAGTCCTTCATATCAAACTGTTTGGACAACCATACCCTTACGTCCGATAACACATTGATATTGTTGTCAATCAACAAAATGTCATCTACGTATAGTACAAGAAATACCACTACGTTTCCGTCACATCTCTTGTATACACAAGACTCATCCGGACTTTGAATAAATCCATAAGACTGGATTACCTCATCAAAGCGGATGTTCCAAGACCTCGAAGCTTGCTTCAATTCATAAATGGACCGATTAAGCTTACATACAAGATGCTCTTTGCCTTTAACAATGAATCCCTCTGGTTGCTTTATATAGATGTTTTCCTCAAGACTTCCATTAAGGAAAGCTGTCTTGACATCCATCTGCCACACCTCATAATCCATATGAGCTGCTATGCATAAGAGAATCCGGATAGACTTAAGAATGGCTACCGGCGAAAAGGTCTCCTCTTAATCGATACCCTCTTTCTAAGTATACCCCTTCGCAACAAGCCTCGCTTTGAAGGTCTCAACCTTCCCATCTATTCCTCCCTTTCTTTTGTAGATCCACTTGCATCCAATAGTTTTTACACCATCGGGTGGTTCTACTAGCTCCCAGAACTGATTTGAATCCATAGATTCAATCTCAGCATTAATTGCACTTTGCCAAGATACTGCATCTTTATCTTGGATTGCCTCATCATATGTCCAGGGATTAGGTTCATGTTCGCTAGGGACCAAATCAGAAGATTCTCCCAAGAACATGAATCTATCAGGCTGTCTCACAACCCTCCCACTACGACGAGGTATCACCTGTGTATCCTCTGTGACACGCAGTGCAGTGACATATGGTATATCCTCTTGTACCAGCGATTCTAAAGAAGTGCTTCAGAAAAATTTTACTCTTTGGCTTGTGGCTCATCACATAGTCTTCCACTAAAAATCTGACGTTCGTGCTAACGATCACCCTCTGATCTATAGGACTATAAAACAAGCCACCCTTCGTTCTTCTAGGATAGCCAACGAACAAGCGTACTTTTGTACGAGGTTCCAACTTACCAGCATCTGCCTTCAGCACATGTGCTGGACACCCCATATTCGAATATGTCTTAGACTAGGCTTTTGCCCAGTCCACAACTCTGTGGGAGTAGAAGGCACTGATTTAGATGGAACCAAGCTTAGAATGTACACCGCCGTATCTAGAGCATATTCCCAGAACGAATCTGGCAAGTCAAAATAACTCATCATCGATCTAACCATCTCCATAAGAGTCGTATTCCTTTGCTCTGCTACACCGTTCTGCTGGGGTGTGCCAGGTGCAGTCAATTGGGATTGAATCTCAACCTCTGATAAGTAGTTCCTAAACTCTCCCAAGTGGTACTCACCGCCACGATCAGATTGTAGTGTCTTGATACTTTTACCTTGACGTTTCTCCACATCAGCCTTGAATTCTTTGAACTTGTCAAAGCATTCAGACTTGCGACGCATCTGGTAAATGTATCCATATCTTGAGTAATCGTCTATAAAAGAGATGAAATACTCAAAACCACCTCTAGCCTGGATAGACATAGGACCACACAAATCAGAATGAACCAATTCTAACACATCTTTGGCTCTATACCCCTTGGCCTTAAAAGGCCTCTTGGTCATCTTACCCTCCAAGCAAGATTCACAAGTTGGGAGATCCTCCACCACTAATGAACCCAAAGGTCCATCAACTATCAACCTTTGAATTTTGCTTAGGTTAATGTGACCAAGCCTAAGATGCCAAAGATATGTTTGGTTCATCTTCGAAGGTTCTTTTCTCTTATTGGAATTAGAAGTTGAGTTATTAACTTCAATTTGCATCGTGGGAGATTTTGGTTCAAGTGTGTACAAATTTCCTATCAATGCACCCGAACAGATAATGTCCCTATTCCTTCTTATAACAACTCTGTCATTAAAAGAAATAGAATATCCATCCATAAACAATTTAGAAACTGAAATTAAATTCTTTCTAAACAAGGGTACATAAAGGCAATTCTTAAGAACCAAAAGTTTATTTTTCTCAAAAGATAAATGAACGTCTCCCACTGCAATAGCCGCCACCTTCGTGGCATCGCCCAAGTACACGGTAATCTCCCCTTCAGCCAGTCGTCTGGTTTCCTGGAACCCCTGCAAAGTATTGCAGACATGATCAGTGGCTGCCGTATCTACACACCAGGTGCCAGTAGATAACACCGCTAAACATGTTTCAACGACTAGACCAAAAGATATACCTTTGTTCTTGCAGTTGGGGCAGTCCTTCTTCCAGTGTCTAGTCTGCTTACAAGTGAAGCACTTGCCTTTCGGCTTCTTCACTCCTCCCTGAGTACCTCCCATCACCTTCGCCTCAGTTTGTTTCTTCTTCTTCTTGCCTTTCATCATAGAAGTAGAAACCTTTTGGGTCACCACGTCATGTGCCTAAGCACTCTGACGAAATAGTCCCTTTGCCTCCTGGAGTTCTGTCAGAAGTTTCGCCAACGAATACAACCTCTTGTTCATGTTGTAGTTCAGGCAAAACTGCTCAAAACTCCTAGGTAGAGACTGGAGTATGATATCAACCTGGGTTTCCCCATCGATCTAAACTCCTAGGACCTCCAACTCATTCAAATGAGCCATCATCTTGAGAACATGATCCCTCACGGGTGTTCCCTCGATCATGGTGGTCGTCATCAAGTTTCTCATGGCCTCTTGCCTCGCAGCCCGATTCTGGTGTCCGAAAAGCTCCTTGAGATTGAGCATCATATCATAAGAAGTGGACATGGCTTGATGCTGATGTTGCAGTACATTTGACATAGATGCCAAAATGTAACACCGCGCCATCTCATCGGCCTTGATCCACTTCTTATAGCTCTCTCTCTCCTTTTCCCCAAAATCATCTACAGGCTTGGGAGGGCACTCTTCGAGGAGTACATATTTTTATTCCTCAACAGTCAAGACAATGTCTAGATTCCTCTTCCAATCTACATAGTTGGGTCCTGTAAGTTTGTTCTCTTTCAGTATCACAGTAAGTGGGTTGAAAGTCATTTTGAAAGAAAACCTAAGAATCACATAAATCAAAACATTAGATTTCAAAAAATTATTGATTCCTCAAACAATAAATTTTTAAAATCAACCAACACCTCTAAACACCGAGAATATCGTATGCCACGATAGTGTGGAAGTATACGAATTCTACATTTGTAAGAGGAGGTTTTACCCATTAATTTTACTATCTTGTCAACCTAACTTTTTGATAAGAAAAATTAATAGTTAGTTCCTCTTTGGCCCTATAAATAAAAGCAGTGACTCCGATGGGCAGGATACTTATATTTGTATCTAAGTGGTCACCATTACTCGGTACCAAGGTAATTATCTCGGGTTATGTGCCTTACGATGGGTAAGTACACACGCTCCTTAATAATTTCCTATAACCATATTCGACCTTGTGATCTGCAAACAAACCCATCCGATTGAGAGGAAGGCACTCAGAGCTGACGCACAAGTTTGTTTGCATCACTTGTCAAATCATAATGGAGGCCGTGGGAATTTTAAAAAATTCCCTCTCCCACTTAGTAATTTGAAATTGAGGAATTTTCCTAGCCTACGACATGAATATCAAACAAAAAGAAATAAATATGAAAAATAAATTATTTTCCAACTATTATAGCTTTTGTCTTCAATATGTCTCCCATCGCATTGCCATCTCGTCCGCTCCTCCTATGCCCTGTACGAGCCATCCGGAGATCCGAGCCGAGACTAAAACCTATTTTAATTTACATCCATCGATCCTATATTCCACGAGGGAGTGTACATGAAATCTAGATCGAAAGTAAAATAAAATAAAGAGTGGCTAAACAATGCCGTATTTAATTTACAAAAACTAAATACTAGCCTCGTCAACCCTGAGGATTCAACAAAATAAATATTTACACACATACAATCACATACACACATATGACCATAATAGTCGAATCTTATGCCTGCAAACAAAGAGTAAAACTACGCATATCCTACTATTATCCGACACATATAATATATGAAAAAGTGCATAAAAATTAACCGAATCCTAAACACACAAAACCGAAAACCTTGGCTTTGATACCAATTGAAGGGTTTTTGCTTATCGAGTTTGTGAGGGGAAACTTCGCTTGTCACTTCACCTTGGTCGTTTGTTCATGGCGATCCCCTAGATGTCCCTGGATTAAAAAAAATTTTAATCCTAGACAAAAAGGATTGCCCAAACAACCAAGTCATCGTCGTACTATTCGTTTAGAGAGGTCACTTGAACAAACTAGTTGTTCAAGCGACCATCATCTATTCTACGAGTAGCCACGGAATAGACGATGTCCGAATCGCCGGTTTTTGTGTTTATGTTCGGGATCCAAGTATTATTTAACCACATAACAGAATTATATCATGCTGATAATTGAAAACAAATACAAACATGTAACATATAAAGATTAGAGAATCGATATACCTCTCGATCTTCTAATGTATGACCTTCCTCCTTTCGGACGTCGTGTGGCTGACGATCTACCGTAAGTCAAAGCTCCTAGATCGTAAATCTTCCTTCCTTGATCTTCCAAAGCAAGAGGAAGAGTAGAAACAAAGCTTTTTCTCCTCCCTAAAACCATCCAACAAGGAGCACACAAACTCCTTGCCGCCGACCAACTAGAAGGAGGAGAAGATGATGGAAAACAACCAAGACACCAAGGGAAGCCCTATATCTTGTTTCTACCACCTAAGGAGAAGGAGAAGAGAGCTTTTTGGGCACCGCCCAAGGGCTAGGAAGGGGCTGGAAAAGAGCTGGATGCTGGCCAATGGAGAAGGAAGAAGAAAAGAACACCTTCCTTATTTGGTGGGGCCCTAGCCTCCAAACCCTAACCCTAATCCTATCTCAACTAGGATTCCCTCTCTTGCAGCCCAAAGCCTAGCTCTCTTGGATGTAGTTCACGCCAACTCCCATGCCCTCCTATTATAGAGTTAGGGATAAGTCATGAATTAATCTCTTCTATTGGTTCTAGGGATTTAATCTCAACCGTCGGATCTAGAGATTTAATCTCAACCGTCGAATCTTAGAGATTTAATCTCTTCCTATGGATCTTAGAGTTTTGTTTCTATCCATTGGATCTAAGCTTCATGAGGTGTTAATAGGCTACATTAGGGACCATGAGGAGGAGTTGTTTCTTGGCCACCCATGGATCAAACCCACATAAAGTCCGTTCCACTAATGATGATCCAATCCACTAAAGGATCATCATTGATCTACCTCACCAACCCCCATATGATAATATGGGCTTCATATATTATTTGTACATTTTCTCCCCGTGTTTAAGATCTCGAATGTCCATCGATTAATTAATTTAATGACCATTAATTAATCAACATCTAACTCTTTGAGTAGTACCACTAAACCTTTTCATCATGCTGGACCAAGTCCACCAGCAGGGTTTACATGATGAACCTTATGAGCTCCTCAAGGGGACATTATCATCCTAATATATAGGACACGGTTTCCTCCTATAATCAATGGCACACCATATAAATAATATCATCTCCCAACTTACCGTGCGTATCGATTTAATCTATAAATCTCGCCGATTGTTAAATCAAAGAGATGAGTACTAAGTATATGTGCCCGTTATTATATCGGGATTAAGACCATGTACTAAATAATATCTGAGGTCCGATTCGATTATGTAGTCAGCAATAAATCGAAGCACCTCTAAGTCGGTCCTGCTCAATACACACAAAGTGCACTAGTATGATTCTATGGTCAAGACAAACCAATACCAAATCACACTACAACCATTCCGATGGTTTGTCCAAAGTCATCTCGGTTGTGAGCCTTTACTTATACTTTTCAAGGGGCCGATAACATGATCTCCTGTGTGACACCACACACCATGTTATCTACAATGTAAAGTATTAGACAATATTGCATAACCATAAAAATATGCAAAAAATGATCATGTGATTCTTATTTCAAAATAAAGATGTTAATACAAAAGGTAAAATTTTCGGTATACATCCCTACAATATACTAAAAAGTTTATCTTTTATATAAACATCTTTATTTTGAAATAAGAATCACATGATCATTGTTTGCATATTTATGATTATGCATATTGTCTCATACATTACATTGTAGATAACATGGTGTGTAGTGTCACACGGTAGATCATGTTATCAACTCCTTGTAGAGTATAGTAAAGGCTCACAACTGAATAACTGAACAAACCATTATATGTAGTGTGATTTGGCTATTAATGTCTTGATCATAAATTGTACTAGTACACTTTGTGTGTATTAACGCAGACGATTGATTATTGGACTATATCGAATCGGACCTCAAATATTATATTGTACATGCTCTTAATCCCGATATAATAATGGGCACATATACTTAGTATTCATTTCTTTGATTTACCAATGGGCGAGATTTATAGAGTAAATCTATAGACTCGGTAAGTTGGGAAATGATATTATTTATATGTTGTGCCGTTGATTATAGGAGGAAACCGTGTCCTATATATTAGGATGATGAAGTCCCCTTGAGGAGCTCATAAGGTTCATCATGTAAACCCTGCAGGTGGACTTGGTCCGGCATGATGATAAGGTTGAGTGGTACTACTCATGGAGTTAGATGTTGATTAATTAATTATCAGTAAATTAATTAATCGACGGACATTTGAGATCTTAAACACGGGGAGATAAATGTACAAATAATATATGGAGCCCATATTAACTTTTGGCGTTGATCCATGTTTTTTTGTTTATCAGAATTGTTTGACCATTGCATCGTATAGTGACAGTGCGGTGCAAGGCTGAATCGTTCTTGCATTAGGTTAGCTTTAAATAATTGTTTTGATAAATTGTAAAAACCCCTAGTGTTTACTTCTGTTTTAAAACAAACGTCCAACCATTAGGTTCGTTGGGAGACGATCTGAGTCAGTCCTATACTGCATTAGTGTAGTTAGGGGGTTCGGTAAATAATTTTGTAATGGTACCCCGACACTAATTACCGTCCTATCATTGACCCAAGCCTTGTTTGTCCTTAGATGCACCATGCCTCTTAGAACCTAAGTTTTGTTCATTAGACCCATTAATCATATTTTTCATCTTTTGAAGGGCTTTTCCATTTTCACATGTTTTGATCTCGAAACATGATTTTCTAACTCTAATTTTCTAATTTTTGAATCTTCATTCTTTCTTTGTGACTTGTTCTTCCTAGACATATGTCTATAATTCTTAGGATTATTGCCTAGACTTTGATTCTCTTCCTTCCTATCCTTAGGTAAGGTAGTCCTAGAATTAATCGGTCTAGATTTATCCTTATGTAAATTGACATGTTTAGCACCTAAACAATAAAATCTATTTCTAGCATGCTTTTTGTCATGAGGGATAGCAATAAAATTATGAGCATGCTTTCTAACATTACTTAAAGGAAGAGTATTATTTAAATTTACCTTATGGCTTGTCTTAGCTCCCCCTACATTTGAACTCTTTCCTTTTCCCTTCCGAGGGTGCCTCCCTCTAGGACATTGGCTCCGGTAATGTTCCCGTTTGCTGCACTTGAAGCATACTATATGCTCCTTGCTCTTATGTCTTAGGGCACCGGCCTCCTTTGAATTTTCCTTCGCCTTCGGTGTTGGTTGAACTGTCTTGACTCTTTTTGGACACTTGCTCTTGTAGTGTCCTACTTCCCTACACTCAAAGCATATGATGTGATTTTTATTCTTAATGACTATGCTTGAGTTACCTTCCATGGTATGGGAAATTTTTATTTCATCTTCATTTCTCTCGGATGTAGATGTTTTTTCTTATTTTTGCTCTGGGATAGAAGATTGCCTCTTGATGTGAGCAAAACATATAGGGTTTTAGGAGTAGTTTTCGCTCACATCTCATCTCATTTTATGTTGGTTTCATGCATATTTTACTTTGTTTTCTATGTATTTCCTATTTTTTGGTTCGGAGATATGCTATGTATACTTTTGTGTGTAGGATAGCATTTCGTGGGGATAACGGTGCACTTTCGGAGCAAAAAGAAGACATTTGGCAGCTAGACGCAGAAAGAAACACGACTAGGCCATGTGTTTACACACGACCGTGTTCAGAAGGCGAAAATGGTTGCCACAGACTAACACACGGCCAGACCGTGTGTTTTTATACATCCGTGTGGCAGCCAAACGATTTGACGTGACTAGGATATTTTCCAGATTTAGCAGTGATCTGGCGTCATCTCTATATAAGGAAAGCTCTGGCCAAACCCTAGGGACGGCACTTCGGAGCCCTAAAAATCTTCCGGAACTCACATCGGGGAAGGAGAGAGCCACTCGAGGTTCAAGATCAGCACCATAACGCCATAGGGAAGAGTTGCAATTACATTGTAATTCCTTTTTCTTGCACGTTTATAGTTTTACTCATTAATTCTAGAATGTACTGTGACTCTCTTCTCGTATCCATGGAGTTGATTCTCTGATTCTAGGATTTGGGAGTAGTTTGTGTTGAGTAGAACATTGCTATTTCAAACATGTTTCCGTTCTTGAAATCTATTTGCAGTTGAATGATTGTTTAGATCTATAGCTTTGTGTTTTGGTTTTTTATCTTCTGTGTGTAGAAGATACGAGGAGTGACAGTCCTCGTATCTAAGATTTAGGGGATATTAGGAGGAACCTATAGGTTGGCCTCATCGCCTGTTACTATGGATTTAAGGATGCAATAGAGTCGGTAACCTGTCTCATTTCTGGCTCGTCGCAGGGATCGATTCAGCATCCTCGTACCATAGTGTATGATGTCCTTTCCACAAAACCCTAGCTAGAAAATCTGGATACATTCGATTGATAGCATGTTCTGCAACACACAAACGAAATCGAAGTCCTAGAATCCCATTCAAATCCTGGTAGCAACCTTCTCTCTTCTTCCGTGTGACATCGTACTGAGTTCGAAGCACCGACAACCTCTCATTCGTGAACCCTCAGATTACCAATCCAAACAACAACACATCCATTGGACAAACTGATACTCGGAATCTCAGTCCTTGTGGGATTGATTTTTTTTATTACTTGACGTCATTCATGCACTTGTGAGCATTGAGCACGAGCGAGCACTTCGAATACTCAACGATCTCCGTTGCGAAATTTAAAGCAGCGTTTGTGTGCATCAAGTTTTTGGCGCCATTGCCGGGGACTGATTGATTCGATATCGAATCAAGAAAGTGGATAGTTGGATTAGACTTAGGTTAGATTTATTTACTTGCTTATTTTTATTTTTATTTTTATTTTATCTAAATTTTTCTATTTTCCATATCTAGATTTATTTTTTATTTTATTTTAGCAGTGATTCTCTATTTCTTATTTGCTCTTTGATTAGTTATCTAGATTAGTTTATTTTCTATTTCTAAACCATAGGTAAATACTCCTAATTTTGTGGCTCGATTCTTCATATGCTTAGACGCTTAGGATCGGAAGGCCTGATTCCGATTGATTTAGAAATTGAACGAACCTATCACCGTCGAAAAGCCGAACAGAAGAGGATAGAGGACCAAGCTGCATCCGAAGTGAATAGAGGTAGTCGACCCTTGCAGGATTATGCAACCCCTAATGCTAGGATTTAGGCCGAGTATAGCTGGACCATCCATTTTGGCAAACAACTTTGAATTGAAGCCATCACTCATACATATGGTCCAGCAGAGTCAATTCGGGGGAGCTGCGACTGAAGACCCGAACCAGCACCTAGAGTCATTCTTGGAGATCTACTCGACGATGAAGATAAATGGAGTCCCTGCAGACACGATCTACCTAAGCCTATTCCCGTTTTCATTGTGGGATAAGGCTAAGGCATGACTTCACTCCCTGCCTTCGGGAAGCATCACTACATGGGAGCAATGTGAGCAACAGTTCCTGAACAAATACTTCCCACCAAGCAAAACTGCTCACATGCGCCATCTGATCACAAGCTTCCGTCAAAAGGAGGGGGAGTTCCTATTTGAAGCTTGGGATCGCTACAAGGGGATACTTTACCAATGCCCCCACCATGGACTAGAAAGGTGGCTGGTGATCCACATCTTCTACAATGGGATCACATACGCCACAAAGGTGTCCCTCGATTCTGCCGCAGGAGGAGCACTTATGAATAAGACCATAGAGGAAGCTGAGGAGCTAATATAAGAGGTGGCCCAGAACCACCATCAATGGGCTTCCGAACGTGGTCACCCAGCTCTTGCAGTGGGACGATATACTATCAACTCCGTGGATCACCTAGCAGTGAGAATGGATGCGCTTAGCAGACGATTCGACTCTTTAAATCCTGCATCTACATGTGTGGCCATTGCTTTGGAGAAGGAGCAGCAGCGTATCGGGAGGACTACTATTGAGGGAAGGGTGGCTTAGAAGAGCAAATCGAGCATTGCGATGCGGTTGGGGACTATAATCAAAGGCCCAATAACCCATACTCTAATACTTACAACCTCGGATGGAAGAACCACTAGAACTTTTCCTATTGGAATAACTTGGGGAACTTCCAATCATCAGGAGGGTATGGGTAGCAGCAGGGCAATGGGCAGCATCAACCAAGAAGTCTAGGCTAGAATTGATGATGGAGGACTTTATTGCTACCCAAACGAAGGCCAATGAAGAGTTCCGTCGCCAACATCAGAAAACAGGAGTCACTCAAAGACTTGAAGGCCACTGTTGACAGTCTTGCAAGTCACACAAGGATGTAGGAGACACAAGAGGCCCAGATAGCCCAAACTGTGTCGCAACCTATGGATAATTCTCCATCATTACCCGAACCAGGTAAATTTAAGGAAGAAGGAGGGTGCAATGAGAAAGGAGCACAAGGAAACAGATTCGCCAAGGGGTGTGCAACCTTGATTTCCACACTACCTGACCAAGCCGAAATAGAGGACAAGATTCCACCCTAGCTTGAGGACCCTGGTGAATTTGTTATCCCCTATTCGATTTATGGGGAAAGCTTTGATGAAGCACTGTGCGACTTACGATCATCAGTAAGTGTGATGCACTACGCATACTACTTGAAGATGGGACTGAATGGGCTCCAATCAGTGAACCTTGGTATTCGTATGGGGGATGACTCAGTCAAGGAACCCATCGGCATGCAAACACATGTGCCTGTGGTTGTTGAGAACTTCGTGATACATATAGATTTTATTATACTCGACACAGGACCCGACCCCCAGAATCCCATCATCTTGGGAAGGCCCTTTCTAGCAACTGCGGGGGCGTGCATAGATGTAAAGGCACACCGGATCTCCTTTGAGGTAGATGGGGAGATTATCATTTTAAGCCTATGAGAGTGTAGAGCTCCCTACCTAGACGGCTTTACTTTCAGTAGGATAAAACCGAGCCCACCGAATGTAGACACCGAGACGGATGAATGGAGGTTCACAGAACCTCACGAGCCAAGTTGATAATGGAGTGTGGTTGAGCTAAATGACCTTAAACAAAGCGCTTCTTAGGAGGCAACCCATGTTTAGTTTTTAGATTTTCTTTTGGTTGTATTGCATTCATTTGGTTAATTTGCACTTTGATTTCCATTTCATTTAGCATTAGGACAAAAAAGAACTTGCTAGGTAAAAATAAAAATCAATTTTATCTTACACGGCGAAGCGTGTGAGAAAATTTGAACCGTTGTGCACAAGGGGATAGTAAAAGGGGACACACGACATGGCCGTGTACTTTCCCACGGCCGTGCCCAACCAACCCGAGGCACACATGGCTTGGTCGTATGTTTTCACACAATCATGTAGCGCAAGGTTAAAAAGGGCACGCCGTGAATTTTCACCCAAAATGCGACGTTTGTTTCGATTTTTCTTGCCCTAGCCGTGGTATCTCGATCCGGTGCTTTGGAGCAACGAGCAAGGAGAACCGACGCCCCTCAAGCTCCGAAAGAGGGTAACGCTCTTCCAACCCTTCTGTTTCGCAACAATGAACATAGGGATAGATATAACATGCTTTCTACTCGTAAAATCACTACAAATATGTATCTTGATGATGATTTACTAGAGTCCTTAGGGTTGTTGGGTGACATTCAAGCCCTATTTACAAAAATAGGGTGGGGAGAGATAATGGGGATAAGGCACCCAACCTACCCTAGGATAGTTTTGAAATTTTTAAGTTCTTTAGAAGCTGAAGTTGTAACGGGTAGAGAGAGCGAAGAGGATAGGATTACCTTTAGGATATTTAACATTGAGCATGAATGGACACTACACCAATGGAACTAATGCTTTGGCTTGTCGAGTGGGGGAGAGAAAAGAACTTTTATAGGGTTTAACTCTCGAATCTTTTGGACTGAATTGATAGGAGAGCACACTTACGACCCTTCTAGTGCCAAAGCATTACGCCTCCAAAACCCCATTTTCCGATACCTCCACCGAATCATGGCAAGCACTATTTTTGGTCGTGGGATGAGTGATGGTGTAGTGAGAGCTAGCGAGCTACTTTTCCAATGGGATATGCTACAAGAAAGGAGTAGCATCGATGTCGGATCCAATTTCATTAGACACTTAGTGAAAATGGGCAAAGCAGCGAGGGGAGAGATTAATGTGGGGGGCCTGCTTACCCAGATTTGCCATAGGATAGGGTATGACTACACTCCACTAGATAGCATAGAGGGGAGCCCTAGGATCGACCTGGGACTATGCATGGCCATGAGGATGATTGTAAGAGAGGGACACTCCTTATCCTTTGTAAGGAAAAACCTGACGACCCTTAGGCTCCCCGACCCTGATCGTACCACCATCACAACACGTGCCAACTGGCGCTTAGACCTGATAGTGAAATCCCCGCCATATGAGGGACCATCCACATTGGCACCCATCTCTCCCCCTTTGCATCACGCTCCCTTCAGTCCACACATGCATAGGAGCCCACCTAGTCCACGTCAACATGAGCCTGCACTTGCACCACCACCTTTTTCTACTTTTGAGCATGATGCAGGTACATCTGCCTATGATATTTCAGAGTTCCGATCGTACCTTGACGATATATATGCCGAGCAATAGATACAGAGACAGCGATGGGAGGAGTAGAGCACCTACACATAGATAGAGTTTCAGGGCTTCCGAGAGAACTTCCACCGCGTTGAGGAGTTTTATGACGAGGCCCGCGTCTACTTCTAGGAGGAGGCTACCCATCGCCAGGCGGAGGCCGCTTACCACCAGGAGATGCAGCATGATATGCGAGCCCAGCAGGCACAGTGGGCTAGGGAGGAGGAGCACCAAGCAGCCGTCGCATCCACCAGCTCTCAATCGACCACATGTACATGTGACATCAGCTGCTCAACAACAGATTCTCCCAGGATCCCGAGATGCCGAGGCTATCAGACTTTCCACCTCATCCACCATACTAGAGGTATGCTTCACTTAAGTCTGGGAGGGAACCCAAGTTTTTTTTTGTTTCCAGTAGTGATTTCTTTCCTAATGATTGCATTTTAGTTAGCATTAATTTATTCATGCTTTAGTGTTTAGTTTCTTTCAGCACTTAGTGTTTGCTACCTATAAGCTACCTCAGTAGTATTTTTAAAATTACTTTCATGAGTTGTTCCCATAGCTAGCTTAACTTTATTTATCCCATGGTATTTTATTTTATTTGCTCTAATGAATGTTCTATACTTACACTGGTTAGCTTTTATTTTTACACCTACACATGTCGAACATTCTAAAAGGGAGAATCTAGTACATACCTAGTTATGATTCATCTCAGTAGTCTAGTACTTTGGAATCGACAGGTGACCCTAAGTTTAGCATTTTAGTTACTGGAGATGCTCAGATTGTGTAAGCCCATTCGGAAAAATCAAAATCCCAGTGAGCCGAGAAAAAAAAGAGAGAAAAGAAAAGAAAAAAAAGAGAGAGGAAAAGAAATGAAAAATAAAAGAAAGAAAAAAAAGAGATTATGAGGGATAAAAAAATAGTTGTCGTGGGTGGAAATGGTTAGGTGCCCTTTTGAGACTGAGTTAGGTTACTGGGGAAACACCTACTAATTTTTCTCAATACCGAGCACTATTGGTGCAGTAGGCACCTAAGACAAACCTGAGTTTTGATTATAGCAAATGATACAAAGTTAAGCTCATTTTGTTATCTCACGAGCTAAATTAAGTGTGCAGAAAGTGCTAAATCTAGGGCTGAAGGTCAGTACACTCGGAGGGAGTAGTTGTGGTCGAGCGACACCGGGATGACTTCGGATAGAGCCGAAGGAATCAAGTGGAAGAACATAAGCAGAAGCTACAAGGTAAATGTTGAGGTAAGCTCGTGTGAGTGAGTACAAGTAAGGTCGTGTCCTCTGTACGAGGACGTTCTTAGGTGACGATCTAACCAAGACCTCCCATGGAAGGTCTAAGTCGAGAGCGGATGGTAAATGGCCATTTAATTTACTTATATTAACTGTATTTTCGAACTAACTCTTCATTGCAGCTGGAAACCCTACCATCAGTCGACTGGTGGCTTGCATCAGTCAACTGATGCTTCAATCAGTCGACAGGTAAGGGTAGCAATTGACTGTTGGTCAAGGATCAGCTTCGAGGAGAGTCAAAGCTTAACTCCATTTATCAAGGGCTAGGAGGCTTGCTCTCATTGGTTGAAGATATGAACATCTAGAGTTTCCAAGGCTATAAAAGTAGGGGTTCTCCACCCCATTTCCATCATCAAAGCTCTCCAAAAAGCCTCCGCTACGATACTCTTCTACGACGACCTTACGACGACGAAGTGCTACCGCATCTCCGACGACAAGAGCCCAAGTTCCATTTCTTTAATAGTCATTGGTATATTCTTTATTGTTGCCTTTAAATCTATATTTATCGAGTTTTAATCGTAACAAGGAGAGGGGGAGTGTCCCTCTACCTTGAGTTTTTTCGTATCGATTGTATTCGCTTACTCATACCTCTAATGAGGAGGAGTGTTTTTAGTGTTTTGCCCTCCGTATGAGGTCTAGGACCGTTAGGGCCTTGGACTAGCAGCCGAAGGCTGTGAACTAAGCAAAAACAAAGGAGCCATATTTTTTCCGCGGCATTTACTCTTACTCACATTTTATATTGAACGAACGAACGAAAATTGTTTTGCGCTATTCACCACCCTCTAGCACTTAAATTGATCCAACAATTCGTATCAGAGTCGGGGGTGCTATGATTTGGTGAAACCACCAATCTAGTTTTTTTACAGATTTATTTTAAATTTTTTGAGTCTTTTTCATTCATTTAAATTCTCTCCCGTACTACTAATCCAAGATGCAAGTCTTGGTACATTTCGTTTGTTTTTGTCGTTGCTAGATTTCTTCGTTTTACTTGCTCTTTTTGTGTCAATGTCCCATCTCGAGGGTTTTAGCACCGTCCGACCATTGTTTTACAATGGAGATGACTTCCATTATTGGAAGGGTCGGATGGAGTGCTTCCTTAAGACCCAAATCGAGATGTGGATCATCATCCAAACAAGATTCACACTTCCGACTAACGAAGTGGATGAATCCTTGGATTGTGACGAATGGACCAATGCTACAAAAAGACAAGTCGAAGCCAATGCCAAGGTGACTCAAATCCTCTAATGCAGTTTGTCCAAAGAGGAGCTTAATCGCGTCGGCCCCTTCATTAGTGCAAAGGACTTGTGGACCAAATTAGTGGAACTACACAAAGGAACCGACGAAGAAAAGGTATGCAAACGGGACCTTCTTTTTAATAAATTATATAATTTAAAAATGCAGGAAAACGAGATGGTGACTCAATTACACACCCGTGTACAAGACATCATCAACAATTTGCACGCCATCAAACAAAAGGTCAAAAATCGTAACCTAATAAGGTATGTTTTGAATTCATTTCCTTGGACTACCTTGTGGGCATCCATGGTGGATGCCTACAAGGTCTCTAAGGACTTATCAAAAATTAGGTTAGATGAATTAATTTCAGAATTTGAACTCCACGAACAATCTAATTTGGTACCCGAGAAAGGTATAGCTCTTTTTGCAGGTCAAAAGAAGAAGCCCGCAAGTAAGCCACCCCCGAAGGAAGAAGAAGACGAGTACGAGTCGGAGGTCGATCCGGAGATGGAGACCGAACTAGTCAACCTAGTTCGTTGGATGATTAAGAGCCGAAAATGACCTGTCACTCAACCCAAGGAAGGTAAATCTAAAGCTAGTTCTAACATTAGGTGTTATGAATGCAACAGGTTTGGACATGTCAAGTCGGAATGTCCGAAGCTTAAAAATAAAGCACCGAAGTTCAAGAAGGCTCTCAATGCTACATGGGAAGAGGCATCGGAGGAAGAAGACGATGACCTAATCTTCATGGCTAAACCAATCAAATCGGAGCCAGAGTCCGAATCTGAGCAAGAATTTGAACCGGAGGATGAGTCGGACTACAAATCTCTATTCAATACAAACCACAGATACGAATCTGACTCAAGAGATACTCTCAAGGTAAGTCGGTCCCTCATTAGTACTTTATATAATGCAATTAAGTTTCTAACTAGGAAGTTAGCTAAATCTGAGTCCATGGTCGAGACCCTGTTTGAGGAGGTTAAACTCCTTAAACACGAGGTCTCCCTAACCTCTTCGACTAGTCAAGTTCAAGAGGATGACTCAACTCGAGTTGAAAAGCTCGAAGTTGAGAACTCACTTTTGAAAAGTCAAGTCGAAGATCTTAGTAACACGTTGGAATGGTTAACTTTGGGATCCAAGGGACTTGACGTCTTACTTGGATCGCAAAGGGCCGTGTACAACAAGGTCGGGCTTGGGCTTAGCTCAAATACGACTAACAAGTCATATATGTCAATCGTAAGTCGAAATAGAATACATGTCCAATCATGGGTCCCTAAGACCACTTCGATTTCTCAATTAGGATCTAACTAGTACTGGGTTCCCAAGGACCAAATCCACTATGTGGAAAGACCGAACTGATTCAATGGTCCCAAGGTAGCTAGTACAAAACTTGTTCGTGCTATTACTTAGAAATTGCATGCTTAGTTTTTTCTTTCTTTTCTTTTTAGAATGGTTAGATAGGGACTATAACTAGTCAATACTTGATAACATAGTACCAGGACACGGCGAGATGATAGTACGCTAGGAAAGCAAAGTCTTGGGTACTCGAGCTAGATAAGACATATCTAGTTCGGTTCACTTGACTGAGTGGAACTAGCTGAAGCTACCTCGCCGTATCCTAGACTAGTTAGACCAGGAAGTGGTCTTAAGTGTGTCTACTATTTTCTCGAAATTGGATTTGTCTAAGGAAGTGGTCGTTTTTTCGATCAAAGAAGACATCTGTGCCTCACCACGACCTGGAAGCCAAGATCTTGAAAAGGTGAATTGATGAGCTTAGGGTAAAATTCGAATCTAACGCAAGGTTGACTAGCTTCGATTCATTAAAATTAATCAAGTAAAATTGAATTCATCTCACAAGAACACATAAGGATAACATGTTTGATCATGTAGAAATGGGTGAGATGACCTAGGACTAATAATCTTCAACTAACCCTTAAATTCTAATATCCGATCCAACTACCTGTTGGAACGTTGGTGGCCGGCTAGAGGGGGGTGAATAGCCCTCAATCGTCGTATGGTAGAATACGATCGTTCTTCTTGCATTGCTTATCTACGATTGTCGTTAGCAAGCGGAATAACAATAATAATGAAAATACTAACAACACATACAAGCATACACAAGATATACATGGTTCGGAACAAAATGGTTCCTATTCCATGGGCAAGCTCACCGAGCTCTAGTTATGCGCACAACACTAACTAAACTCCTTCTCGACAACATGTCGGAGGTGGAGAAACCTCGTACAAGCAATTAAAACAATAATATAGAAATATAAGCTAAAATACAAAGAAAAAAAAAAAGAGAACTTTTACACAATTGCTTTGATCACTTGCTTGTTGCTTGCTTTGGTTGGCTCTTGAAGGACTGGAATGCAATAGCAATTCTCCTTCAAAGTCTCCCTTAAAGTCTTGGCGAAATCCTCCATCTTGAGCTCCATTTATAACCTGGATCAAGTTGATTTTGTGCCCATCAGTCGATTGATCGTGACCATTAGTTGACTGGTCCTGTAGCCATTGTCTCACAATGACTTGATCCACATTGGCAAAACTCCAACGAATCCATCATCAGTCGACTGATCATGCCCATCAGTCGAGTACTGGCACGAGCACTCGACTGGAAGACCTTCTATGGCTGAAAACACCCTGATCGGATCCGATCGATCTCCCTCATCGATCAATCGATGGTGTTATCGATCGGCCTCAGCCGATCGGCCGATCGGCGACTGTCGATCGAACACCTCGAACCATATAAAACCTCAAACACCAAGTTGTTTGAGCATCCGACCGTCAGGTAAACCCTCAAACACTAAGTTTGAGCATCCGACACTCAGTCTTAGCCACTTGGCCAAGTTCACCAATTTTCTCATGGAGTTCCCCACCGAAGCTCTCTTCCCTCGGCTTACGTCCCTCGGATGCGCCAAGCACACGACTTTGCAACGCCATCCTTCGCGTCTCATGCCCTAGAAGTATGCTTCCCATGGGCCTCACTCCATACACTCCCCGTTTGGCGGTCCCTCAGATGCACCAAGAGCACAGCTTCGCAATGCCATCCTTCACCTACTCAAGGACCCCGAGCCTAGTGAACTTGCCAAGTCCTCAAGACTTCCCACATGCACCGAGCACACGGCTTCACAATGCATTCCTCACCAAGCACCAAGAGCACGACTTCGAAATGCTTTGGACTTTTCCACACTAAGCCCCATTCTTGGATTTTCCATGCCAACTCCAAGTTGGACTTTCCTATGACAATCGCATGTCATAAGTTTTGTCTATCATCAAAATACTACTCGAGTCAAACTCGAGTCAACCTGGGCTGATTGCACCAACAATCTCCCCTTTTTTGATGATTGACAAAAACTATCCCTCAAGTCTACCAATTATCCCTAATTGGCAATTCTCACATCCCAATGAGAATTCTAAACCCAATTGGTAACTTGGTAACTTCTCCCACTTTTTGACATACATAAAAAAGGTCCTCCCCAAGGGTATGAATGTCTCATATCCCAATGAGATCTTACAATCTCTCACTTGGAGGAACACACACCTACAATCTTTCTAGTGATAAGTCCCATATCACTTAAAGAGAGACAACCAAATTTTCCTCTCATGAGGAAAAATACACATCCATCTTCCCATGATGGATACCTCCCCCTAGAGGCTTGCTCCCCCATGACCATTGCACCAACAATGTCCTTGGAGATTCCCTAAGCCAATAGGAACATTAAACCAATCAAAATTAAGGTAAAGTTCAACAATGAACTCTCATCCACCTTAAAATTGATACTCTCTCTAAACATTTCTCCTAATCCATATCCAATGGATTTCCACCCTTTCTAATGCTATCCCAAGCATGTCCTAGGGTTAGGAGTGGTTAGGGGACCAAAACATAGCTGAACATAGGCCTAACCACCAAGGTTTACCAAGAATCGTGATGTGATCCAACCAATCGGATATCGATTGACTCATTCACATCATCATTGGCCTCCTGGCGTCGATATACATATATGATTTTCTAATTTTCAGAAATGAATTTATGAAATTCATAAGTTGAAAAATCTTGGAATTTTGTATGTATATTACTTATTACAATCATAATGGGTGAAAAATATTGAAAAATTATTTTACCCACAAAATAGTGAGATTGACACAAAGTTCAAAACTTTAGAAAAACATTAATAATGAGCCCTCTTTGTTGTTGGTGCAGTGAGGCAACGAAATCGAACCTGTGTTTTGATTATAGCAAAGACACAAGGTTAAGTCTATTTTGTTATCTCATGAGTATACTTGAGTGTGCAGAAACAGGTTAAGCTTGAGTTGGAGATCTGCGACACAGTAAGTGCAAGGTAAGACTCGTGTCCGACGAGCGTAAGTGAGGTCAGATCCTCCGTTTAGGAGTTGATCTTAGGCGACAATCCGACCCAAAACTTTCCATGAAAGTCTAAGTCGAGATCGGATGGTTAGAAACCATCTAAATCCATCACATTTAATATTTCTACATATTGCTTTGAGCTAACCCTTGTTTGAATTCGAAGTTACTCTAATTCGAATTAAAATTAGAATTCGAATTTATTCGAATTCGAATTAAAATTAGAACTCGAATTGAAATAAAATTAAATAACTAAAGTATACTAAAAATGGGCAAAAGGAACTAAAAGCAAGGTGGCAACTTATCCCCCAAATCTTGGTGAGGTGGCCGGTCAAAAGCAAGGTGGAAACTTATCCCTCAATTGGTGGTGAGGTGGCCGGATCTCAAGTGGGCAGACAAGGCTTCAAATAGAGGGGGGTGCTTCACATCTTAGAGATAACAATTATTACAAAGCTCTCAAACGCCTCCACAATGCTGCTCTTCTACGATGACGCCACTACAACGAAGTGCTACCAACACGAAGCTTCACCGTTAAAGTGTTGGTAATCATTTTAGTCGATTAATTTAAGTTGTGTTTTTCGAGCTTTTATATAAACAAGGAGAGAGGGGCTTGTCTCTCATCCTTGTGTTTTTGTCGAAAGTTTTGTAATCGTAACTCCTACCTCCAACGAGGAGGAGTGTTTTAGTGATTGCCCTCCGTACGTGGTCTAGGACCATTAGGGCCTTGGATTAGTAGCCGGTTGGCTGTGAACCAAGTAAAACTCCTTGTGTCCATATCTTTTTCGCTGCGTTTATCTCTCACTTATCGTTTTTACAACAAAAGAAAAGAAAAACCGTTTTGCGCTATTCTCCCCCCCCCCCCCTCTAGCGCTCATTTCGATCCTACAATTGGTATCAGAGCTGGGGGCACTCAAATTTGGTGAAACCACCAATTTGAGTAATTTTTATTTCTTTTGTTTCCTTTGTTTCTGTCTACGTTAATTTTTGTGTTTTTTTTAATTTTTCTAAATTTTTTTTCAGACTTTTCTTTAATTTAATTTTTATCGCTTTTAATCTTTCTATTGATCATTCTAACAAAAAAACTCTTAATTACGATTTTTTTAATTCTATTACTTATTAAAATTAGTTTTTCCCAGAATTAAAAATTATTTCATATTTTTTTTAAACACTTGAATTTTTCAAACCCTAAAATCTTTATATTTCGTTTTATAAAGTTTTCTCGTTAATCTTAGCATTGAATTAAATCTTCTTTCCACTAAAATAGATTTTCAATTAAAAATCAATTAAAAAATTATTTTAATTTTTAAATCTTGTCTAGAATATAAGTTTGGTTTTTCAATATTTTTTACTTAATTTCAACATTAGATTTTTTTCTACAAAAAAGTTTTTAATTAATTTTCGAAATTAATTAATTAATTATTTTTTTTATAGAATTAAAATTAATTTTCTAATTAGTTAATCTATTGATTGATTTATTTATCTTTTCTTCTTTCCGCACTACTAATCCAAGACGCAAGTCTTGGGACCTTTGTTGTCTGTGTGTTCTTTCTTTTTTTTTTCTCTTCTTACCGTTTCGTGTTAATGGCCCATCTCGAGGGTTTTAGCACCGTCCGACCACCGTTTTACAACGGTGATGATTTCCGTTACTGGAAAGGTCGGATGGAGTGCTTCCTAAAAACCCAAATAGAGATGTGGATTGTGATCCAAACCGGGTTCACCCTTCCTACTAATGAAGAAGGTGAATCCTTGGATTACAATCAGTGGTCCATTACCACTAAACGACAAGTCGAGGCAGATACAAAGGCGACTCAAATCCTGTAGTGCGGGCTATCCAAGGAGGAGCTGAACCGAGTCAGACCCTTCATCAGCGCAAGAGATCTCTGGACGAGGCTGATCGAGTTACACGAAGGATCGGATCAAGCTAAGGTTTGCAAACGCGATTTGTTGTTCAATAAATTGTACAGACTAAAAATGCAGGAACACGAGATGGCAACACAATTGCACGCCCGCGTCCAGGACATAGTCAACCAGCTGCATTCAATAGGACAGAAAGTCGAAAACCGAGATCTAATCAGGTATGTTCTAAATTCTTTCCCTAGGACCACCTTGTGGGCATCCATGGCCGATGCCTACAAGGTATCTAAGGACCTAGCTAAAGTTAGAATAGACGAATTATTCTCAGATTTTGAATTACATGAGCAGTCCAACTCGAAACCCGAGAGGGGTATAGCCTTGTTTGCAGGTTCAAAGAAGAAGAAAATCGCAAGCAAGCCACCACCAACCGAGGAGGAAGACGAGTCCGAAGAAGAAGTTGACCCGGAGTTGACTGCCGAACTAATGAACCTAGCTCGAAGGATAGCCAAGGGATGAAAGCGAACCACGACTCGACCCAACCAAGGTAAGCCTAAAAGTTCTAATATTAGGTGTTATGAGTGTAACAGGTTTGGACATATCAAGTCCGAGTGCCCCAAGCTCAACCACCAAGCACCTAAGCACAAGAAGGCCCTCAACGCGACATGGGAAGAAGCATCATCCGAAGAAGACGAAGACCACGTCTTCATGGCGAAATCGATTGAGTCAGACACGGAGACCGAACCTGAACTTGAGTCAGAACCTGAGGATGACTCGGACTACGAAGCTACCTTCAAGTCAAGCCACGGATACGCATCCGGTTCAAAAGATACCCTTAAAGTGAGTCGAACTTTATTTAATACTTTACATAATACGGTTAGGTTTTTGTCTAGGAAATTAGTTAAGTCTGAGTCCAAGGTCGAGACCCTGGTTGAGGAGGTCAAACTCTTCAAACACAAGGTCTCCCTAACCTCTTCGACTAGTCAAGTTCGAGAAGAGGTCCCAACTCGAGCTGAAAAGCTCGAAGTTGAGAACTCTCTCTTGAAAAGTCAAGTTGAAGATCTTAGGAACACGTTGGAAAGGTTCTTTCGGGATCCAAAGCACTTGACCTCCTACTTGGATCTCAAAGGGACATGTACAACAAGGCTGGACTAGGGTTTAACTCAAACACGACTAATAGGTCATATATGTCGATTGTAAGTCGACATAGGAAACATGTCCAAGCATGGGTCCCTAAGAACTTTTTGATTTCAACTCTAGGATCCAACCCGTACTGGGTTCCCAAGGACCAAATCCACTATGTGGATAGACCGAACCGATTCAACGGTCTAGGGGGAGCCAGTACAAAATATGTTTGTGCTTTAACTTAGAAATTGCATGCTTAGAAATTTTTTTTATTTTAAAACTTGTGAACTCACTTAGAACACGTACATAACCAACTAAAATCCTTCGAAAAGATTGAGCATCGAGGAGCCTCTTTTCAAAAATAACCAGTTAGACTAGGAAATAGTCTTAGGTGAGTCAAGTCATCATTTTCCTGAAAATGGCTTTGTCTAAGGAAGTGGTCGATGATCCGATAAAAGAAGGCCCCTGTGCCTCGCCACGACGTGGAAGCCATGATCTTGAAAAGGTAAACTTGACAAGCCTAGGGTCAAATCCAAATCTAACATAAAATTACTTGAACCTAAATGCACTTAATCAACTTAATTGGAAGTCATCTCACAAAAAACACATAAGTATAACATGCTTGATCATATAGACACAGGTAAGATGACCTAGGTTTAACAACTTACAACCATTTTTTTTTTTTAAATCTAACATCCAATCCAACCACCTTGTGTGTAGGATCAATGGATGTTGGACAGCGGTTGCTCCCGACACATGACCGAGGATCAACTCAAATTCACGAAACTTCGATTCAAACGACAAGGATCGGTAGCCTTTGGGAATAGCAAGCTCAAAATCATCGGATCAGATGATATCGAGCTTAACTCGAATTTTGTTATTAAAAATGTATTACTTGTAGAGAATTTTGAATATAACCTGCTTAGCGTAAGCCAATTATGTGACAATAACTATAAGGTCGTATTTTTAGAAAATGAATGTGTAATTAAAATAAATAAAACAGCTAAAACAATACTCAAAGGAACTAGGACAAATAACATTTATACAATTAACTTAATCAAATCCTCAGCCAAATGTCTTATGACACAGGAAGAGGAATCATGGTTGTGGCACCGACGACTCGGTCACTCGCACCCAAGACTCGTCCACAAGATGAGTCAGAGTGGCTTAGTCAGAGGCTTACCCAACCTCAACAATTTGGTTAATAAAATCTGTAATGCTTGTCAACAAGGAAAACAACCTAGGACACAACACAAGTTAACTAACCAAGAACGAACCTCAAGTGTACTTGAGCTCTTGTATATGGATCTATTCGATTCAAATGGAGCCAAGTCACTCAATAGAAGTCAATATTGCTTAGTCATAATTGACGACTACTCCAGGTTTACCTGGGTTAGGTTCATCAAACATAAAAATGATACCCTAGATCAATTAATCAATCTATTCAAATTAATCGAGAATCAAAAAAACCTTAAGGTTAAAAGACTTAGAAGCGATCATGGTGGTGAATTCGAAAATCAAAGGTTCACCGACTTCTGTAACCTAAACGGATACCACCATGAATTCTCTTGCCCTAGGACCCCTCAACAAAATGGCCTAGTGGAGCGGAAAAACCGAACTCTACAAGAAGCCGCTAGGACCATGTTGAACGAATACGACCTACCTGATAGGTTTTGGGCAGAAGCCGTTAGCACGACTTGTTATGTCCAGAATAGGATCCTTATGGTAAAGAGGCACCTTAAGACCTCGTACGAGATTTATCACAATAAAGTACCCAACATCAAGTACTTTAGGGTATTTGGATGTAAAGTACATATCTTAAACACTAAGAACCACCTAGGGAAATTCAAATCCAAAACATCCACCGGAATCTTCTTAGGATACTCAACCACGAGTAGGGCCTATAGGGTATATAACCACGATACCCTTAAAGTCGAAGAGACTATTAATGTAGTGTTCGATGAAGTACCCGAACCTACAAAACCCTTAATGACCCCAAGTGTTGAGCCCACTGATACCAAACTCGTCTCCGACCCTGAGATTGAGTCTAATCCACATCAACCAACTTCTCTTGTCGACCAAGTGACAAGTGATCCGAGTCAAACTAGTGTTCAACCAAGTCACCCCATTGATCAAGCATTAGGTGACACAAACCCAACCCAATCTAGGATTCAGACAAACCACCCTATCGATCAAGTGATAGGAGATCCTAATCTAGGAGTTTGAACTAGAGCATCCTATAGGAACCTTAGTCAAATTTTCTTAATTTCAAAGATAGAACCCAAATCAATTGAACAAGCTCTTCTTGATCCTGATTGGATTATTGCAATGCAAGAAGAGCTAGCTCAATTTACTAGGAATGAAGTGTGGGAATTAGTACCACCACCTAAAGACAAAATGATAATTGGAACAAGGTGGGTGTTTCGAAATAAGCTTGATGATAAAGGTGAAGTAGTTAGAAACAAGGCTAGGTTAGTCGCCAAAGGGTTTAGTCAAGTCGAAAGCTTAGATTACGACGAAACCTATGCCCCAGTAGCTAGACTCGAATCCATTCGAATGTTGCTAGCTTATGCCGAACATCTAGGATTTAAGCTGTTTCAAATGGATGTTAAGTCGGCATTCCTAAATGGATACATTAAAGAAGAAGTTTATGTTAGCCAACCCCCCGGATTTGAAAATCTAGATAAACCCGACCATGTTCTAAAACTTAAGAAAGCTCTCTATGGACATAAACAAGCTCCTCGAGCTTGGTACGAGAGACTTTCAATCCATCTTAAGTCAAAAGGGTTTAACCAAGGCTTAGTTGACCCAACTCTCTTCGTAAAAACCTTAGGTAAAGAAATATTCATAGCTCAAATTTACGTAGACGATATAATTTTTGGAACCTCTAACTCAGCCTTACTAAACGAGTTCGTTTCACTCATGGAAAGTGAGTTCGAAATGAACTTGGTAGGCGAGTTAAGTTTCTTTTTAGGTCTACAAATTAAACAAACTAAGGATGGTATATACCTATATCAACAAAAATACACTAAGGAGTTAATTAAAAGATTTGTAATGCAAGACGCTAAGATAATAAACACCCCAATGGCGATTAATGTTAACATAGGAGAAGACGTAGAAAGTAAGTCCATTGACTTAAAGTACTATAGGAGCGCGATAGGAAGTCTCCTATACTTAACTGCGAGTCGACCCGACATCCTATTCGCAGTAAGTATGTGCGCCAGGTTTCAAACCTGTGCTAAGGAGTCTCACCTAACCCTAGTTAAGCGTATCCTTAGATATCTTAAGGGTACACTTAACGTTGGTATTTGGTACCCTAGATCTACGGAGTTCGAACTAATCGGCTACTCCGATTCGGATTATGCCGGTAGTAAACTCGATAGAAAGAGCATGAGTGGTTGTTGTCAACTACTCGGCTCGAGTCTAGTGAGTTGGTACAGTAGGAAGCAAATTGTGTTGCCTTATCTACCACCGAAGCCGAATACGTTGCAATGGGTGAGTGTGTAACTCATCTTCTTTGGATGAAGCACACTCTCAGAGACTTTAGGTTGGACTTCACCAAAACTAAAATTTTTGTAGACAACATAAGTTCGATAAATCTAACTAAGAACCCTATATGCCATTCAAGGACAAAGCATATAGAGGTAAAACACCATTTCATTCGAGAACATGTAGCCAACGACTCCATACAACTCGAATATGTTGACTCGAAGTCTAACCTAGCAGACCTATTTACTAAACCACTACCCGAAGCCGAATTTAGTCTCTTGAGACGAAAATTGGGCTTGTGCGTAATAGAATAGGTTAGCAAAAGTTTTCAAATGTTATTTTCAAAAAATTTATTTTTGAATTTTATTTTTCTCATTTTTTTTCTTTATGCAAATGGAACTAGTTTAGGACTTCCCCTAGATATCATGATCTTATAGATTTAAGGAGCCAACACATCTCACAACACATAGGGTTAATGTGTTTGTGTATTAAGCCACCTAGAACGACGTGAGATGTTAGGACCCTACTCCAGGTTCCAAGATGTAGATCAAGTGCGTCAATATGAACCTCGGAGTATAAATATGCAACTAATATTAACCAACTCTAATCAGGACTTGTTGATAATATCATTTCAATCAAGTCAAACTAGAGTTGAACATTTAGATGAATTATTTTCACATACTATTTTCAAAATCATCATGCTTGGACTTAGGGTTTTCTTAAACCCCCACTTTTTTTCTTTTATTTATGTCAAAAGGGGGAGAAAATGCCAAAGTTAAGGTTCAATAAATTCAAATTTTTGAATTTGATAACTTAACTTAAAACATTGATTCTAGCCTAAGTTAAGGGGGAGTAAGGTTTAGGTTTCAACTCTTCGGAACTGAAAACTTTAAAGGCCCAAGTTAAGAAATCAAAAGTTAAACCTTTTGAATAATTAACCTTTTGACTTAACTTTTGATTACTTAACTTGCACTTATTTTTGACTCTAAGGAGCCTAAGTTAAGTAATGCCATTTACTTAACTCGTTATCTTTTGTGTTTGGAGAACTAAAAGTCTTTTTCAAGTACTCACCCTCGGTCAAGGGGGAGGGTTCCCTTAAGGGGAGAACTTGAGAAATATTTTTACTACTCCTACTTTTGCTTCATGTCTTTACTGTTTCATGCACTTAATTTCCTTAACTTTGTGTGTTTTTGCCATAGATCAAAAAGGGGGAGATTGTTGGTGCAGTGAGGCACCGAAATCGAACCTGTGTTTTGATTATAGCAAAGACACAAGGTTAAGTCTATTTTGTTATCTCATGAGTCTACTTGAGTGTGCAGAAACAGGTTAAGCTTGAGTTGGAGATCTGCGACACAGTAAGTGCAAGGTAAGACTCGTGTCCGACGAGCGTAAGTGAGGTCGGATCCTCCGTTTAGGAGTTGATCTTAGGCGACAATCCGACCCAAAACTTTCCATGAAAGTCTAAGTCGAGATCGGATGGTTAGAAACCATCTAAATCCATCACATTTAATATTTCTACATATTGCTTTGAGCTACCCTTGTTTGAATTCGAAGTTACTCTAATTCGAATTAAAATTAGAATTCGAATTTATTCGAATTCGAATTAAAATTAGAACTCGAATTGAAATAAAATTAAATAACTAAAGTATCCTGAAAACGGGCAAAAGGAACTAAAAGCAAGGTGGCAACTTATCCCCCAAATCTTGGTGAGGTGGCCGGTCAAAAGCAAGGTGGAAACTTATCCCTCAATTGGTGGTGAGGTGGCCGGATCTCAAGTGGGCGGACAAGGCTTTAAATATAGGGGGGTGCTTCACATCTTAGAGATAACAATTATTACAAAGCTCTCAAACGCCTCCACAACGCCGCTCTTCTACGACGACGCCACTACAATGAAGTGCTGCCAACACGAAGCTTCACCGTTAAAGTGTTGGTAATCGTTTTAGTCGATTAATTTAAGTTGTGTTTTTCGAGCTTTTATATCAAAAAGGAGAGAGGGGCTTGTCTCTCATCCTTGTGTTTTTATCGAAAGTTTTGTAATCGTAACTCCTACCTCCAACGAGGAGGAGTGTTTTAGTGATTGCCCTCCGTACGTGGTATAGGACCATTAGGGCCTTGGATTAGCAGCCGGTTGGCTGTGAACCAAGTAAAACTCCTTGTGTCCATCTCTTTTTCGCTGCGTTTATCTCTCACTTATCGTTTTTACAACAAAAGAAAAGAAAAACCGTTTTGAGCTATTCTCCCCCCCCCCCCCTCTAGCGCTCATTTCAATCCTACATTTGTATCATCCCATTCAATAATGATATCTATCAAAAGATAGGCTTCACAAAGATTTTTCAAAATGTATTCAAAATATTTTTGAAGCCTTTAATTTTTTTTCCTAAACATCTCACTTGTATCTAGATGTGTAAAACACATACAAGTCAATTAATCTAGTGAGATGTGAGTTTTTGTATTTCAATGGTCTCATGCATATTCTAAAGCAACTCTGCTTGATTCCCTTATACTTGGGACTTCAAGTCATGACAATGGTCCTTAAATCAATTTTATTTTATGCATGATATGATTATGGCATATATATATGATATGACTAAGCATGTGCCAAAATCATGATGTCATGATATGCGAATGAAATTTTAGCATATATGACATATAAAAATAAGTCTACACATGATCATGACATTTTTAGAGATAAAAATGAAAATGATGTCATGACATGACAAGGCAAATAAATCATGGCAAGTAAAATATACTAAGTTATAAAATACCTAAGTTTTAAATCCAAATTGCCATTTCTAGGAATTAATTCCATTTTGCCTAAATACCATTATCTCCCAAGTGTGCCATAAACCCAAAATGGCACACCCATACCTTTAAGACCTAATCGTGCCAATTTAATCATAATTCAACTTCTCAAGCACATTGAGACATCCTAATGTGTCAACTCACCATGGCTAGGTTAACTACCCATCCACTTAGGGTTGATACACCCTAACCCATCTAGCATGAATCGATCACGCTCCTAGGAACCCAATACCTATTGGAGCTCCTTGGGTTAACAAGGTATTCACTAGGGATAACATCCCTAGATACCTTCCTAATGACCCTTTTAGGCTTTGAAGCCATAGTCTTTTGGGTCTTTCTTAGGTGAACTCAAGAGGTAACTCCCCCAATGACCTTCTTAGTGGTTTTCTTGATTTTTCTTAAGTCCTTAGCCACTAAGCACACACCATGGCTAGTCTTAGGAATAACTTCCCTATTAGCCTTGGTTTTCCTAGACCTAGATGTTGTTCATTAATCAAATGGAACATTATGATAAGTCTTCTTGGGTTTAGGTTTGTGACCCAAACCTTCCTTGCCTTTAGACCGTTCTTGAACCCTAGGTCTTGACTTTTGGGCATTTGACCCTTGAATAGAATTTTCTATAATCCTAAGGGTCTTTTCCATTCTCTCAAGTCTTGACCTCAAGACTTGGTTTTCTAATTCTAATTTTCTAAATTTTGATTGTTCATTAGGTTTTTGGGAATGCCTCTTCTTCTTAGGCATGTGCCTCGACTTTTTGGGATTAATACCCAAATTTTCTTCTATTCTCCTATTTGATTCCCTAGGTAAAATAGTTCTAGTGTTATTGGTCCTAGGTTTATCCTTAGATAAATTAACATGCTTAGCACCTAAACAATAAACCTTATTATTTCTACTAGCATGCTTTTCATTAATAATTGCAAGAGAACTAAAATAATTCCTAGCATGCTTGTTAACCCTAGAAATTGAAGGTACATTAATTAAATTTACCTTAGGATTAGCTTTAGAAGCTCCCCCTACATGAGATGTCCCTTCTTGCATTTTCTTCCCCCTAGGGCATTGGCTTCGGTAGTGTCCCCGTTGGTTGCATTTGAAGCACACAATGTGCTATTTGCTCTTAATTGTGGGGACTCCAACATTTTTGACTTTTGGTGTCGGTTGAACCTTCTTCAACTTCTTGGGACACTTACTTTTATAGTGTCATTGTTCCCTACACTCAAAACATGTTATATGATTTTTATTTATAATAACAACACTTGAGTTACCTAGGGAATTTTTTCTTCTCCTGGATGTTGAAGCTTCTTCTTGAACATGTTCCGGGATGGAAGGCCTCTCCTCCCACTCAATGCTAGAGGTGGAGGTCTCCACCAAATCATCAACATCTTCGAATGTGGTGGGCAATTCTTCCTCGGCATTCTCCTTTACTTGTGTCGGTTCGGGATTCTTGTGGAATTCAACCACCTTATTCCACAAATCCTTTGCATCCCTAAAAATAATTAGCCTAGACCAAATGTTGTTAGGAATCAAATCACTATGTAATTCGATTACCTTGAGATTTGTCTTGAAGTCCTTGATTTGGTCTTGGGTGCACCTTGACTTCTCAATTTGCCTATTTCTTACATCCCTAGGTAATTCGAAACCATTTTCTATAATAAGCATAATATCGAAATCGGTTTTGAAATATACCTCCATCCTTTTCTCCCACCAAGAAAAGTCTCCATCGAATTTCGATGGATGGATGTTTTAGCCGGCCATCTTGTAGTGCTTGTGTCGGCGATTAGTCCTCTACAAGTGGCTTGGCTCTGATATCACTTGTTGGAACGTTGGTGGCTGGCTAGAGGGGGTGAATAGCCCTCAATCGTCGTACGGTGGAATACAATCATTTTTCTTGCGTCGCTTGTCTACGATTGTCATTAGCACAGCGGAATAACAATAATAATGAAAATACTAACAACACATACAAGCATACACAAGATATACGTGGTTCGGAACTGAATAGTTCCTACTCCATGGGCGAGCTCACTGAGCTCTAGTTATGCGCACGACACTAACTAAACTCCTTCTCGACAACACATCGGAGGTGGAGAAACCTCGTACAAGAAATTACAACAGTAATATAGAAATACAAGCTAAAATACAAAGACAATACAAAAGAGAACTTTTACACAATTGCTTTAATCACTTGCTTGTTGCTTTCTTTGGTTTGCTCTTGAAGGACTAGAATGCAACAACAATTCCCCTTCAAAGTGTCTCTTAAAGTCTTGGCGAAATCCTCCATCTTGAGCTCCATTTATAACCTGCATCAAGCTGATTTCACGCATATCAGTCGATTGGTCCTTTAGCCGTTGTCACACAACGACTTGATCCACATTGGCAAAACTCTAACGGATCCATCATCAGTCGACTGATCATGCCCATCAGTTGACTGATGATCCCATCAGTCGAGTGCTGGCGCGAGCACTTAACTTGAAGACCTTCTGTGGCCGAAAACACCCCAATCAGTCGACTGATCTCTCTCATCAGTCGACTGATGGTGTTATCAGTCGACTGCCCTCCCTCGGCAGTTGACTGATCAGCCAGACCCTGGTCAGTCGAACACCAGTCGAACCCTAGTCGACTTAGAGCAGTCGACTTGCACCTATGACAGTCGACTGATGTCGGGTAAAACCTCAACATCAAGTTGTTTGAGCATCCAACCGTCAAGTAAACCCTCAAATACCAAGTGTGAGCATCCGACACTTAGTCTTAGCCACTTGGCCAAGTCCACCTCATCTCTCATGGAGTTCCCCACCGAAGCTCTCTTCCCTCGGCCTACGTCCCTCGGATACGCCCAGCGCATGACTTCGCAATGCCATCCTTCACGTCTCATGCCCTAGAAGTATGCTTCCCTTGGGCCTCACTCCATACGCTCCCCGTCCGACGGCCCCTCAGATGCACCAAGCGCATGGCTTCACAATGCCATCCTTCACCGACTCAAGGACCCCGAGCCTAGTGAACTTGCCAAATCCTCAAGACTTCCCACATGCACCAAGCGAACGGCTTCGCAATGCATTCCTCACCAAGCACCAAGAGCACGATTTCGCAATGCTTTGGACTTTTCCACACCAATCCCCATGCTTGGATTTTCCATGCCAACTCCATGTTGGACTTTCCTATGACAATCCCATGTCATAAGTTTTGTCTATCATTAAAATACTGCTCGAGTCAAACTCGAGTCAACCCGGGTCGATTGCACCAACACTACCTTGTGTGTTGGATCAGTGGATGTTGGATAGTGGTTGCTTCTGACACATGACCGGGAATCAACTTATGTTTTCAAAGCTTCGATTCAAATGACAAGGATCGGTAGCCTTTGGAAACAATGGCAAGCTCAAAATCATCGGATCAGGTGATATTGAGCTCAACTCATACTTTATCATTCAAAATGATTTACTAGTTGAAAATTTCAAATATAATTTACTTAGCGTAAGTCAGTTGTATGATAATAACTATAAGGTAATATTTCTATAAAATGAATGTGTAATTAAAACAAATGAAACCTCTAAAACAATCCTTAAAGGAACTAGGAATAGCAAAATCTATACTTTTAATCTACCTAACTCCTCAACCAAGTGTCTTATGACACAGCAAGAGGAATCTTGGTTGTGGCACCGACGACTCGGTCACTCGCACCCAAGACTCATCCACAAGATGAGTCAGAGTGGCTTAGTCAGAGGTTTGCCCAACCTTAACAACTTAGACAATAAAATTTGTAATGCTTGTCAACAAGGTAAACAATCTAGGACCCAACATCAACTAACAAATCAAGAATGAACCAAAAGTGTTCTTGAGCTCCTACATATGGATCTATTCGATTCACATGGAGCTAATGGTAGTCAATTCTGCTTAGTCATAATTGATGACTATTCTAGGTTTACCTGGTTTAGGTTCATCAAATATAAAAGTGATACCCTATATCAATTCATCAACTTGTTTAAACTAATCGAAAATCAAAAGAACCTTAAAATTAAAAGACTTAGGAGCGATCATGGTGGTGAATTCGAAAACCACAGGTTTATAGATTTTGTAACCTAAATGGATATCACCATGAATTCTCATGTCCTAGAACCCCACAACAAAACGACCTAGTCAAACGTAAAAATAGAACCCTACAAGAAGCCGCTAGGACAATGCTAAATGAATATAATCTCCCTGATAGGTTTTGGGCAGAAGTCGTTAGTACAGCTTGCTATGTCCAAAATAGGATCCTTTTGGTAAAGAGGCACCTTAAGACCTCATACGAAATCTATCACGACAAAGTACCGAACATCAAGTACTTTAGGGTATTTGGATGTAAGGTACATATCCTGAACACTAAGGATTATCTAGGAAAGTTGATCTCCAAAACCTCTACCGGAATATTCTTAGGATACTCGACTACAAGTAGAGGCTATAGGGTATACAACCATGACACCCTTAGAGTTGAAGAGACCATTAATATAGTTTTCGTTGAAGGACACGAATCTACAAAATGTGTAGCAACAGCAACTAGTGAACCGACTCATACCGGACTCGACTTTGACCCTGAGATTGAGTCTAGTATTAATCCTAACCCAAGTCCAACGAGTCATAGCGTTGACCAAGTGATAGGTGACACTAACCCAAGTCAAATTAGGATTCAAACGAATCATCCTATCGAACAAGTGATAGGTGATCTTAGCTTAGGGGTTCGAACTAGATCATCTTATAGAAATCTTAGTCAATCTCCTTGATCTCAAAAATCGAACCCAAAATCATTGAACAAGCTCTTCTTGATCTCGATTGGATTATTGCAATGCAAGAAGAGCAAGCTCAATTCACTAGGAACAAGGTTTGGGAATTAATACTGTTAGGGCAATCTCTTGCCATGATAAGGTTTTGATGTGTGTGGCAAAGGGTTTAAGTTAGTTGGTTATGTTGATTTGATATGTGCGTTGAAGTCATGCAGGGCTTAGTAATTCGCACATGGAGCCATGGCGAGTTTCACATCTCATGACTCGTGCCTTGAGTCGGTGAAGGATAGCTTTGCGGAAGCCGTGCGCTTGGAGCATCCGAGGGACCGCCGGACGAGAAGCTTGGAGTGAAGCCGGAGGAAGTAGACTTCGAGGCAAGAGACACGAAGGAGCATTGCAGAGCCGTGCGCCTGATGCTGCCGAGGGACGTGGCCGAGAACGAAGAGAACTTCAAAGGCGAGGGACTCCGAGAAATGAGAGTGAGCGATTATAACCCAGGGAAGGGTAGCTCTTAGGTGAAACTTGGCCATTTGGCCAAGTGTCGGATGGGTTTTTCGACACGCCGATCGCGCCATGTCATGGCGGTCGGCCGATCGCTTCCGAGTCGATGGGTTGATCGACGTATAAGACCGTTTAGGGCTTGGCAATGATCGCCATGGAATCGCGGTCGGATCGATGTCGACGATAGCGATCGCCAGTGGAAGGCGATCGATGGAATCGCGTGCACGGCACGTAATGGAGTCGACTCGGACCGAGCACTCGATGATCGAGCATCACGATCGATGGTCCCATCACCGATCGATAATACCGCTGGATGGAATCCAGCGTGGAAAGCCGCGTTATTGGGCACACGGCTACGGATCGATCGGTGATCGAGGGCATCACCGACCGATCCTCGTGTCAACGGAAGAAACCCTCTTCCTCTATAAAAGGAAGGGGGTAAGGGTTTGGGAGCCTAATGCTTATGCTCTAATACTCTCCCAAAAGATCCCTAAAGCTTTCCATCCTCTTACTCAAGCTTATTTCCATTCTATTTGTAAGAGGAGTGTTTGTAAAGGTTACCTCCACCTAGCTTGGTGCAAAGGAGAGACCAATAGTGATTGGGTTTCGGAGTGATTCACCGTGGACGAATCGGACCGTGGATTAGCGGCGTAGCCGTGAACCACGTTATATCTCCGTGTTTGTATTGTCTTTATTTTACTTCTATTTGCTTGTCTTAGTTTATTGCTTCCGCTTGCGCTAACGTTTTTGTAGACGAGCAAAATACGACATCCAACGAACGAGGGCTATTCACCCCCCTCTAGCCGGCCAACCGATCCTCCCAACAAGTGGTATCAGAGCCAAGGTCGCTCTTCAAGGACTAACCGCCGCGAGAGCACCTCAACAAGTAAATGGCCGGCTCAAACATCCACCCTCCGAAGTTTGACGGCGAATTCTCTTGGTGGAAAAAGAGAATGGAGGTATTCTTCGAAACCGACTTTGAAATCCTTTTAATAATGGAAAACGGTTTCGAGTTGCCTAGGAACGAGAATGGGGAGCCATTAGAGAAATCTAGGTGGAGCAAAAGGCAAAGAGAAGAATACTTGGCAAATTCAAAGGCCAAGCACCACCTATACAATGTGCTCCCTCAACAAGAAGTAAATAGAATAGGGGAGTGCTCAAGTGCCAAGGAGATGTGGGAGAAGTTGGTTGAACTTCATGAAGGCACTTCGGAGGCAAAGCTAGCAAGAAGAGATCTCCTCCGCTCCCAATTATCAAATATCAAGCTTGAAAAGGGAGAAAAGGTAACTTCTCTACATTCTAGATTTAAAGAAATATTAATTGGGCTAACGAGTGTAGGTGAGAAGCTATCGAACCGGGATATGGTAATGAAGGCCATAGATGCCTTTCCCCGGTCCTCAAGATGGAGCTCCATGGTGGACTCATTTTACATCTCCAAGAACCTAGAAGTAAGCACCTTGGAGGAATTCTTTTCAACCATGGAGCTTCATGAGACAAGGCTTGAAGGTATACAAGAAGAACCTAGAGTCCAAACTTCAAGGGGAGTAGCCTTGATGGCCAACAAAGGGAAAAAGAAGATGGAAATCCCTTCCTCCTCATCCGATGAAGCATCTTCCTCCTCCTCCATGGATAGCACCGAAGAGGCATATATGGTAAGGAGGGTAAGACGTGCTTTAAAGGGTTTTCATTTTAACAAATCAAATGATAGGAGTAGAAGACCAAGGGGGAAGGTGATATGCTACAATTGCCAAGGAGAAGGGCACATAAGGGATAATTGTCCCCTCCTAAACAAGAGCAAGGAAGAGAAGAAAAAGAAAGAAGAGAAGAGGAAGAAGAAGGGGAGCAAGAGAAAGGAAGAAGACAAGAAGGCAAAAGGAAAAGGGAAGGCCATGGCACTCAAAGCCAAGACATGGGATGACCTTGCCTCTTCATCCTCATCCGAAGAAGAAGAGCATGTCTACTCCAATCTAGCCCTAATGGCTCTTCATGACTCGGATTGCTCCTCCTCCACCGAAAATGAAGAATCAAGCTCAAGTGGAGAGAGCTCAAGTCAAGGGGGAGCTTCTACATCATCCTCATCGGAAGAAGAGGACTTGGTAAGTGAGGTAACGAATCTACCCCCTAAACAAATTATGTCTATGATTTCTAGCCTCACTAAGGGCTTATTTAGAGCTAAGAAGAAGAACAAAAGCATGCTAGATCAAATTAAGGATCTAGAACAAAAATTAGAAAAAGCATGCTTAAATGAAAATGAAAATATTTCTTCTAGCCTAAATGATGCATGCTCACATGATAATTATGTGCCTTTAGATGTTAATGATGCATGCATAGAAGAAAATAGGGCCTTAAGGGAAAAGGTAGATTATTTAACCAAAGCCCTAGAGAAATTCACAATAGGCTCCAATACCCTTAACATGATAATTGGGAGCCAAAGGGCAAGTTTTAACAAGAAGGGCCTAGGATATAAAGAGAAGAAAAATGAGAAAGCTTATAAATGCCTAATTGCTAGGGGACAAGACAAAAACAAAGAAATAGCTAAGAAATGGATCCCCAAGGAATTTCTAGTGAACCCCATAGGCAAAAATCTATTTTGGGTTCCAAAATCCATCCTTAAGGGTTAGGATAACCCTAGGGTAGTCAACCATATGAACTTGACCTATATCATATTTTGGTTGACTTAGGATGACGGGACAACATTTTTTTTTAGATAGTGTTGGGTGATGATAACGTACCCATAAATAGATAATAATGCTTAAATCATGATGATTAATGTAATTGCTATGTATATTTGCAATCATGATTTATGTTTTTGAAATTTGGCACGTTATCATGAGAAATAGGTTTAAATCATGCTTTAGGTGATACTTTACTAATTATCATCATATAATACCTAATGCATGATTATTATTTGTTGAAAACATGTACTTCATGGTCATAATGTAAAATTAAATCATATATGTCATTATGATCATGTAGGATGTTAGGTTGATACTTAACCATGATAGAATTGTATGAATATATTGGTTAAGTATATATAAATAGTCCCCCCCTAGGATGCATCTCACACTCACTATAGGCTAACTTGATTGCAAACTTAGCATGGGTGAGATGTTAGGATGATACAAATGTCCACTAATGCTTATGGCATTTAGATGGTCATTTAATGTATCAATTTAGCAATAATAGACCAATCATGGGGAAGGCTTATGTTTAATTCATAGACATATTGCCCAAAGATCATGGTTGGATATTTCATATGTTTTCAAAACAATTTCTCACTTTAAAATACATGTATTCATGTTTTGAAACAATTGGAACCAAAACTAGGTGTCAAACTTGATACTTTCATGATCAAAAACCTAGTAGTTTTTAAAGTTTTTGGATTTTTGGTAAATATCAGAAAATATAATGACTTTTCATGAAAATATATTTTCACTGATAGAAATACTTAAAAAATGTGTTCCCCAAATTTTATGATTTTTGAATTTTCTGGAATTTTAACGCATTTAAATTCGGCCGAAAAATCGAAATCCGAAAATCATGTGCGGTCATTGATGTATCCGAACGATCGACGATGGCAAAATCAGAACAGTGAAGGCCGAATTCAGTTTTTAATTCAATTTGTGGTATTTCAATTCTATACTTGATGCCATGGGTTTTATAACTTAGTGTTAATCTTTTTGATGGTGTCAAAGGGGGAGAAATAATTATGTTTAAGTTAATTATTTTAGGGGGAGAAATATATGATAGGGGGAGAAAATTTGTGTAGAAAGTTTCATTGATTAAGGGGGAGTTGCATGTTGCTATGTCATGTTTATACTTACATGCTTTTCTTACCTTAGAAATTTTTATCAAATGTTTACCTAACTTAAACGGATTGCCACACATCAAAAAGGGGGAGATTGTTAGGGCAATCTCTTGCCATGATAAGGTTTTGATGTGTGTGGCAAAGGGTTTAAGTTAGTTGGTTATGTTGATTTGATATGTGCGTTGAAGTCATGCAGGGCTTAGTAATTCGCACATGGAGCCATGGCGAGTTTCACATCTCATGACTCGTGCCTTGAGTCGGTGAAGGATAGCTTTGCGGAAGCCGTGCGCTTGGAGCATCCGAGGGACCGCCGGACGAGAAGCTTGGAGTGAAGCCGGAGGAAGTAGACTTCGAGGCAAGAGACGCGAAGGAGCATTGCAGAGCCGTGCGCCTGATGCTGCCGAGGGACGTGGCCGAGAACGAAGAGAACTTCAAAGGCGAGGGACTCCGAGAAATGAGAGTGAGCGATTGTAACCCAGGGAAGGGTAGCTCTTAGGTGAAACTTGGCCATTTGGCCAAGTGTCGGATGGGTTTTTCCGACACCAGTCGACTGCCATGTCATGGCGCCGATCGCTTCCGAGTCGATGGGTTGATCGACCGTATAAGACCGGCGAGTTTTGGCAATGATCGCCATGGAATCGGCAATGATCGATCGCCGATAGCATGATCGCCAGGAAGGCGGATCGATGGAACTGCACGGCACGAATGGAGTCGACTCGGACCGAGCACTCGATTGATCGAGCATCACGATCGATGGTCCCATCACCGATCGGATGCCAATACCGCTGGATGGAATCCAGCGTGGAAAGCGCCGTTATTGGGCAACGGCATCAGATCACCGATCGATCGAGGGCATCAGTCGACTGATCCTGTGTCAACGGGAAGAAACCCTCTTCCTCTATAAAAAGGAAGGGGGTAAGGGTTTGGGAGCCTAATGCTTATGCTCTAATACTCTCCCAAAAGATCCCTAAAGCTTTCCATCCTCTTACTCAAGCTTATTTCCATTCTATTTGTAAGAGGAGTGTTTGTAAAGGTTACCTCCACCTAGCTTGGTGCAAAGGAGAGACCAATAGTGATTGGGTTTCGGAGTGATTCACCGTGGACGAATCGGACCGTGGATTAGCGGCGTAGCCGTGAACCACGTTATATCTCCGTGTTTGTATTGTCTTTGTTTTACTTCTATTTGCTTGTCTTAGTTTATTGCTTCCGCTTGCGCTAACGTTTTTGTAGACGAGCAAAATACGACATCCAACGAACGAGGGCTATTCACCCCCCTCTAGCCGGCCAACCGATCCTCCCAACAAATACCACCACCTAAAGATAAATCAGTTATTGGAACAAGGTAGGTCTTCTGAAACAAACTTGATGACAAAGGTGAAGTAATTAGAAATAAAGCAAAGTTAGTCGCCAAAGGTTTTAGTCAAGTCGAAGGATTAGATTACGATGAAACCTATGGCCCCGTAGCTAGACTAGAATCCATCAGAATGTTGTTAGCATACGCTGCACATCGAGGTTTTAAATTATTTCAAATAGATGTGAAGTCAGCATTCTTGAATGGATATATTAAATAAGAAGTTTATGTTAACCAACCCCCCAGATTCGAAAGTCTAGATAAACCCGACCATGTCCTTAAACTAAAGAAAGCTCTTTATGGACTCAAACAAGCTCCTCGAGCTTGCTATGAGAGGATTTCAATTTATCTTAAGTCAAAAGGGTTTAACCAAGGCCTAGTCGACCCAACCCTCTTCGTAAAAACCATAGGTAAGGAGATCTTTATATCCCAAATTTACGTAGACGATATCATTTTTGGAACAACCAATTCGATCCTACTAAACGAATTCATTTCACTTATGGAAAGTGAATTTGAAATGAATTTAGTAGGCGAATTGAGTTTATTTCTAGGACTACAAATTAAACAAACTAAGGATGGAATATATTTACATCAACAAAAATATACTAGGGAATTAATTAAACGTTTTGGAATGCAAGATGCCAAACCCATCAATACACCCATGGCAACTAATGTCAATATAGGAGAGGACTTAGAAGGAAAGGCCATCGACCTAAAATACTATAGGAGTGCGATAGGGAGTCTTCTATACTTAACCACGAGTCGACCCGATATTTTATTCATGGTAAGTATGTGCGCAAGGTTTCAAACCCATGCTAAGGAGTCTCACCTAACCCTAGTCAAGTGTATCGTTAGGTATTTAAAGGGCACACTATGAGTAGGTATTTGGTACCCTAGATCTATCGAGTTCGAACTAATTGACTATTCTGACTCAGACTATGCCAGTCGTAAACTCGATAGAAAAATCATGAGTGGTTGTTGTCAACTGCTCGGCTCGAGTCTAGTGAGTTGGTACAGTAGGAACAACACTGTGTTGCCTTATCTACTACTAAAGCCGAATACGTCGCGATGGGTGAGTGTGTGACTCAACTTCTTTGGATGAAGCACACTCTCCGAGATTTTAACTTGAACTTCAACAATATTAGAACTCACATAGATAATATTAGCTCCATTAACTTAACCAAAAATCCTATTTGTCATTCTAGGACCAAACATATAGAAGTTAAACACCACTTTATTCGAGAACTTGTAGCTAACGGAACCATTAAACTCGAATATGTGGAATTCAAGTCAAACCTAGCTGATCTTTTTACCAAACCGCTACCCAAAGCCAAATTTAGTCTACTAAGACGAAAATTAAGCATGTGCGTAATAGAGTAGGACCTACATTCTTTTTATATACTATAGTATTTACTTTTCTTTTCATGTTAATGGAACTAGCTTAGGGCATACCCTAGATATCATGTACCTATAGATTTAAGAAGCTAATACATCTCACAACACATAGGACTAATGTGTTTGTGTACTTAGCCACATAGATGGGCTTGAGATGTTAGGACCTTACTCCTGGTTCTAGATGTAGAGCTAGTGCATCGCCATGAACCACAGAGTATAATCATATATATATTAACCGACTCTGACCAGGACTTATTGATCTTTCATATCAATCAAGTCAAATAGAGTTGAACATTTAATAGATGAGCTTATTTTTAATATATTATTTTCAAAATTATATGGAACATGCTTGGACTTGGAACTAAAACTCCCCACTCTTTCCGATTTATGGCAAAAGGGGGAGAAAAGGTCAAAGTTAAGGGATCACTTTTTAATAACTTAATTCTATATTCTCATGTCCAAAAGTTAATGTTTTACTTAACGTAATGTTTGCAAATTTATTTCTATTAGTTGAAAAAGGGGGAGAAAGGCCAAGTTAAGAAATCTTCTTAACTTAAACTTATTTTTAATACTAAGGCCAACTTTAAGTAATTGTTAATTACTTAAACTCTTCCTAAGTCGCAAACATCAAGGGGGAGGGTTAAGATCTTATTTCAAAGACTCACCCTCAGTCAAGGGGGAGGTTTCCTCAAGGAGGAGTACTTGAAAGAAAGTCTCCATTACTCCTACTTAATTTTTTAATTCTTCATGCATATTATTTCTTTAACTTTGTATGAGTTTGCCATAGATCAAAAAGGAGGAGATTATTGGTGCAGTAGTCACCTAAGTCGAACCTGAGTTTTGATTATAGAAAATGATACAAAGTTAAGCTTATTTTGTTATCTCACGAGCTAAATCAAGTGTGAAGAAAGTGCTAAAGCTAGAGCTCAAGGTCAGCGACACTCGGAGGGATCCGTGGTGGTCGGGCAACATCGGGATGACTTCGGAGGGAGCTGAAGGAATCAGGTGGATGACCGGAAGTAGAAGCTACAAGGTAAATGTTGAGGTAAGCTCGTGTGAGTGAGCGTAAGTATGGTCATGTCCTCTGTACGGGGACATTCTTAGGTGACGATCCGACCAAGACCTCCCATGGAAGGTCTAAGTCGAGATCGAATGGTAAATGACCATTTAATTTACTTATATTAATTGTATTTTCAAGATAACTCTTCATTACAACTGGAAACCCTGCCATCAGTCGACTGATGCTTCAATCAGTCAATTGGTAAGTGTTGCAATTGACTTTTGGTCAAGGATCAGCTTCGAGGAGAGACAAAGCTTATCTCCATTTCTCAAGGGCTTGGAGGCTTGCTCTCATTGGTTGAGGATCTGAACATCTAGGGTTTCTAAGGCTATAAAAGTAGGGGTTCTCCACCCCATTTCCATCATCAAAGCTCTCCAAAAAGCCTCCGCTACGATACTCTTCTACGACAACCTTACGACGACGAAGTGCTACCGCACCTACGACGACAAGAGCCCAAGTTCCATTTCTTTTATAGCCGTTGGTATATTCTTTATTGTTGTCTTTAAATCTGTATTTATCATGTTTTAATCATAACAAGGAGAGGGGGAGTGTTCCTCTACCTTGAGTTTTTTCGTATCAATTGTATTCGCTTACTCCTACCTCTAACGAGGAGGAGTGTTTTTAGTGCTTTGCCCTCCGTATGCGGTCTAGGACCATTAGGGCCTTGGACTAGCAGCCGAAGGCTGGGAACCAAGTAAAAACTAACGAGCCATATTTTTTTCTACTGCATTTACTCTTACTCACATTTTATATCGAATGAACGAACGAAAATTATTTTGCACTATTCACCCCACTCTAGCAATCAAATTGATCCAACAAGCACACCTTTGAGACTTTGTGCTAGATTTAGAGAATGACCCTCGCTTTGGGCAGGTAAGTGCCTAAGAGCTGGAGACCTTAGGAAAGCTATAGGATGACGACTTAACTGACCATGGAACGAGTATCCCCTAAGAAGATTTGCTTAGCACGAGCACAAGGAGCTAACTTAGTAAATTTCTAGAACATATCTATTTTGCTTTAATTGCAAATACCACTTGATAAAACTAGTTAACATGCTAAGTATGAAACAACACCTTTTAAAATTTCATGGTACTGAGGTTTGCTAGAGGACAAGAAAAGACTTATGTCTGGGGGAATTGATGTGAGCAAAACATATAGGGTTTTAGGAGTAGTTTTTGATCACAACTCATATCATTTTATGTTGGATTCATGCAGATTTTACTTTGTTTTCCATGCATTTCCTATTTTTTGGTTCAGAGATTTGCTCTGTATATTTTTGTTTGCAGGATAGCATTTCGTAGGCATAACGACGCACTTTCGGAGCAAAAAAAACACATTTGGCAATTGGACGCAGAAGGGAACATGGCTAGGTCGTGTGCTTAGACACAGCTGTGTTCAAAAGGTGAAAATGGCTGCCACGACCTGACACATGGCCAAGATGTGTGTTTTCACATGGTCGTGTGGCGACCAAATGATTTGACGCGACTAGGGTTTTTTCCAAATTTTGCAGTGATCCCGCATGATGTCTATATAAGGAAATCTCCGCCCAAACCCTAGGGAGAGGCACGCCGGTCGGGACAGTACTCTAGAGCTTAAAAAAGTTTCGGGAACTCGCATCGGGGAAGGAGAGAGCCGCTCGAGGATCAAGATCAGCACCACAACGCCAGAGGGAAGAGCTGCAATTACATTGTAATTCCTATTTCTTACACATTTATCATTTTATCATCAACTCTAGAATGTATTGTGACTCTCTTCATGTATCCAAGGAGTAGATTCTCCGATTCTAGGATTAGGGAGTAGATTGTGTTGAGTAGAACATTTCCATTTCAAATATATTTCCATTCTTGAAATCTATTTGTAGTTGAATGATTGTTTAGATTTATAGATTTGTGTTTTGGTTTTCTATCTTTTATGTGTAGACGATACAAGGAGTGATAGTCCTCGTATCTAAGATTTAGGGGATATTACGAGGAACCTATAGGTTGGCCTCATCGCCTGCAACTGTGGATAAAAGGATGCAATAGAGTCGGTAACGTGTCTCGTTTCTGGCTCGTCGCAGGGATCGATTCAGCATCCTCGTACCATAGTGTATGATGTCCTTTCCATAAAATCCTAGCTAGAAAATCTGGATACATTCGATTGATAGAATGTTCTGCGACACACAAACGAAACCGAAGTCCTAGAATCCCATTCAAATCCTAGTAGAAACCTTCTTTCTTCTTCCATGTGACACCGTACTGAGTTCGAACCACCGATGACCTCTCATTCGTGAACCCTCAGATTACCAAACCGAACAACAACACATCCAGTGGAAAAATTGATACTCAAAATCTCAGTTCCTATGGGATCGATATTTTTATTACTTGACGACATCCATGCACTTGCGGGCATTGAGCACAAGCGTGCACTTCGTGTCCTTAACAGTCTCCGTTGCGAGATTTGAAGTCGCGTTTGTGTGCATCACCTCTCCTCTCCCTCAATCCTAGAGGTGGAGGCTTCTTCAACTTCCTCTTTCAATCCAGATGTTCAGCATCTCTTAACTTCCGAATCCTCAAGCTCTTGGGATGATGATGCACATTCTTCTTGAGCTTGAGATGATGAACACTCCTCTTCTTCTTTTTCTTGTGCCGATTCGGGATTTTTGTGGAACTTGACCAACTTGTTCCACAACTCCTTATCATCCCTATAATCTCCTAAACTAGACAAAATATCATTATGTATCAAATTTAATAACATTTTTGTTGCCTTAACGATTGTCTCGAGTTTTTGCCATTGCTCCTCCGTCCACCTCTTCATCTTGAGGATTTTTCCCTTCTTGCCCCTCGGAGCCTCGAATCCTATAATCACAGCAAACCAATCTTCTATATTGGACATTAGGAAATATTCCATCCTACCTTTCCAATATGTTAAATCTTCGCGGTCGAAGGCAGATGGAATTGTTATGTCATCTATTGGAAGATCGTGGCCCGACTAGAAAGGGGGTTGAATAGCTCCGATGCTCGTAGATGGAATTTGGTCACTTAATTGTCTACGAAAGTTATTATCATAGTGGAAATAGAAGCTAAACAAAAATAATTAAGATAAAGCAAGAAGTAAAGAATGCAAATGCTAACGCCAAGATGTAACGTGGTTCACGACCCTTGCTGCTAGTCTATGGATGATTCGTATGGCGAATCACTCCCTCAATAATCCACTAGTCTCTCCTTTAGCCCAAGCAAGGTGGAGGTTGTAGGGTCGATATGTTGGCCTGCTAGAGGGGGGTGAATATTGTAGGGGATCGAACGGCCAACTAGAGAGGGGTGAATAGCCCTCTTACGATGGATGTCGGTATTTGCTCGTATACAAAGAGATTAGCGCAACGGAAATAATAAAGCAAGACAAGCAAATAGAAATACAAGAAATCAAATGCTAACAAGGTGGTGTAACGTGGTTCACGGCTACGCCGCTAATCCACGGTCCCCAATTCGTCCTCGGTGAATCACTCCGCCAAAACCAATCCAGTAATGGTCTCTCCTTTGCACCAATCTAGGTGGAGGTAACCTTTACAACCAAGATCACTCTTCTTACAATAAGATTGAAGTAAAGACAAGTAAGAAGAGTTTAAAGCTTGTGGGGCACTAGGAAGATCACTTAGAGCATAAGCATTAGCCTCTCAAAGGCTCACACCCTCTCTTTTTATAGAGAGGGCTGATTTCTTCCCGTTGGCCGCCACCAGTCGACTGCTGCCCTTGGCAGTCGACTGTCGTCACTACAACGGCCTCCGAACACGTCGGATCCCGACCGTTGTAGTCCAATGGAACACTTGGTAGTCGACTGATGGACCTCACCAGTCGACTGATGCCTCCGTAGTCGACTGCCCAGTCGGCTACGAGCGATTCTGTGCCCGCAACATCCTCTAGCAGTCGACTGTCAATCCATGGCAGTTGACTGCTGGGCATAAACCCATCAGTCGGATACCAGTCGAACCCACTCGGATCGAGCCATTACTTAACATAAGTTTGAGCTTCATGCAGTCGGGTAAACCTTAACCCTTGTGGTCAAGTCTCTGACACTCAGCCATTCGGCCAAGTTCACCTAATGAGCTACTTACATTTCTGTCAAGTCTCGAAAAATAATAATAATAATAATAATAACAATACTAAAATGATAAAAATACACGGGTGAAAATCATCGGAAAAGGGGGATAAATTTCGGGGTCTATTTACACCCTAAATAATCACAGTTGAGGGGCATGAAGGGGAAAAACCCTAAAACCCATTTAACCGGCCGAACCCTATTTATTTTCCTTTTCGTTTCCTTTTTCCCTTCTCTTTCGTTCGTGCGACCCACATTCTGCCCGCGAGCCGCCGCAGACGACGGAAGAGGCGATCGTCGAATCCCTGCCGCCGGAGTCGACGCCAAGCTGCCGGAGCTCCACCGACCCTCCTCCTTCCTCTTCATGGTGAGTAGTCTTTGGCTAGGGTTGTCGAGGGCGGTGAATCCAGCAGATTCTCGTTGGGACGGTCGCGGCGAGTTGGAGTCAAGGTGTTAGGGATTGAAGCGCGCCGGTGAGTGGGATTCCCGGTTAGGTTCTAGCAGGCTTCCGCGGTGGATTATCGGTATTGTTGGGGATGGGTTGAGCTTGGGAAAATGGGGGAGTTGGCTACCCCATGGCTAGGAGGAGGTGACAGGCGGAGAGTTCACGGGAAGGGGATTAGGGCTTTCAATCTTGGAGCTGTAAAGGGGGTTCTTGATGGGGGAAGGATTGGAATCGGTGGATTTGGGGGTATTGGCAGGTGAAGGGCAGGGGAGAGGGAGCTGGTAAACCGAGTGGTGTTGGTGGAAGAGAAGGGGATCGTATTAGGATTTTAGGATCGTTTTGATGAATTAATGTGGGAATAGGTATGGTGGGATTCATTCGGTAGGACGATAATAACGGGGTATCCACATGTTGGGGTTCTTACGAATTGAGTATGTCGCGCGATGTATATGAGGTTTAAAGTTTCAGTTAATAGCCCGATAAAGGTTTAATAAATGTAAGGAGTAGTTTGGTTGAAAAGAATTAGCCTGTTAGGGTGGATGTAAAAATTTGGATATTCTTGAGCTTTATGTCAGTAGATGATTCCTGCTATATTTGTTCTCAGTCAGCATGTTTAGTTAATCCTTTATAAATTTTTTCTTAATGCTGTAAATGATATATAATATGTGATAAATATCGTCTACCCTGTGTATGAGGTTAGATGCTATATGTATATGGGTGTAATTACCATCTACCTGTGTATGAGGTTAGATGCTATATATAGTTATATATATATTTGTTCACCCATGATGTTTATGTTATTATTTTTAGCTAAATGTTCATCAGATCTCTCTTGTGCTTCGATGTTATGTGAATAAGTTATATCGTCATCTACCTGTGTGTAAGGTTAGATACTATATGTACATGTATGTAATTAACATCTACCTATGTATGAGGTTCGATGCTATATATATATATATATATATATATATATATACTCGTCCACTCATGATGTTCTATGTTATCCTTCTGTGACTGAGTATGATAGAAAATGACAGAAATTCTTATTTAACTAACTGTATGTACATGAGCATTAGTGGTGCCTGGACGGGTTGGGCTCCCCGGGTTGAGCTCAGGAGGCCCCCAAATTAATGATTATTGATGATGATGGTGATGGTGATACCCTTAGTTTCTTTCTAGAGGTACCTCAGGATAGCACAAGAAAATAAGGTATTTGACTGGCTCAGCATTTTGAATGCATAATGTGAGGTACCACGAGGGTTTATGTTTAGGTATAGTTAGCATAACAGAAAGGCATGATTGGGTTCGCTGTACTTGTTATAATGATATGTTGTTAAAAGTATTGGTTATGTTTCATATTGACTTACAGAAAGTGTAACCAAAAATGTATGTTGAGCTACAGTAGTTTACATTTACAGTTGTAGAGATATATATTTTCTTTTGAATTTATCCTCCCTGTGTTATATCCCTGTCATTGATCTACTTACTGGGCTATGAACTCATGATGTAACATAACAATTTCAGGTAGGGAATAGGATACCCAGATTGAGATGCAAGAAGCGGAGGTGGTGTAACTGAGGAGATGATGATGAGCATGGCACACATTGTCCGGGGCATCTATGAAACAGGGTTTCCAGATTGAGGGGAGATGATTTGATGTTCTATTTTTCTTCAGGTTCTGAGGGTTAAGTGTGTAGTTGAGACTGCTAAACTGGATGGAATAAAATAAATTTGTGTCGGGCATTTCGATCTTGTGTATAATGGGTAATATTGATGTGTGACTAGGGATTTAGTATATGCATAATGGGTTAGGTCTTTTCAGTTGGTATCAGAGCGAACGATCCTAAAGGACAGTGTGTGCATGCAATCTCATCAAGGACTCAGATACATCAATCTCCGTGTTTGTATGCTTTAAATTTACTTTTCAAGTAGTAGTCTTAATGTAATCATGTTTCGGTTTATGTACAAATTGGAGATAATGATGCAGGTATCAAGTTTTATAGGAGAATGGCGGGCCGAAGAAACAATGGTGAAGTGGGGCAGAGTAGTCAGTTTCTCGCTGAGCTTGCATAATTATGCGAGAACAGTCGGATTCAGGGAGAACAGATCCAACAGCTGTTGAGAGCCAGGGAGCATGGAAACACCCACAGTGGTCCCACAGCCAGTGTGAACCCAGTTTACAAGCAGTTCAGGGATCTTGGACCGACAGAGTTTAAGGGAAGCACAGACCCGATTGTGGCAGAAGGATGGATTCGATCATTGGAGACGATATATGACTTCATGCAGCTTAATGATACTGACAAGGTGAGGTGCGTCATATTCATGTTGCGGGGCGATGCTCGGATATGGTGGGAGGGTGCACGTTCAGCGGTGGATTTAGCTACAGCTACTTGGGTTGAATTCAAGGAGGTATTTGATGGTAAATACTTTACTGCTGACACAAGAACCCGAATGGCCAGGGAATTCCTAGAGCTTCGCCAAGGGACCTGATAGCAATGAGTATGTCAAGGAATTCGAGAAGGGGCTGTATTTTGTACCTATGATTGCGATCAACCAAGAGAGGAGTGAAACATTTCCTTGAGGATTGAGGTAGCCATTCGCCATGATGTCAGGGTGAGTCGAGTTACCACCTTTAGAGAGGCTGTGGATCAGGCTCTGATGGCAGAGAGGGACAGGAATGACATGATAAAGGATGTGACTAAAAGGGTTACTAGGGAAGGGAACCTCTGCGTCGAGTCGGAAGAAGTTTGCAAGGCAGGTTTGAGGCAAATAGCCCGCTTCGAGGCAAGACCAGCCAGACGCAGCCACGGACCCCAGGAGCCGGTCGATCGACCATCTGTTCTCAAGGGTGAAAGCAAAACTCGGTGTCCCAAGTGCGATAAGACTCATGCAGTCGGTGTTTGGTGGAGTGCGGATGTGTGCTACAAGTGCAAGAAGTCTGGGCACTTTGCTATGAATCGCCTCTCACCAAAGAGCCAACTAGAGGAAGGGTGTATGCTATGACACAGAGCGGTGGATCCGGTTGGCCATTATCACAGGTAGAATTTCTATTGTCAACCTACCTGCTCATGCCTTAATAGATTCTGGAGCTACACACTCTTTCATATCGGTGGCCTACGTTGCAAAACTAGGTATTTCATGTGATTGGATGGCTACCTGCTATAACGTGTCCTTGCCTTCGGGGGAAGAACTGACCAGCAATAGAATAGTGAGGAACTGTCCGATAAGGATGCAGAACTATACAGTGTACGCCGAACTTATTGTATTAGAGATGGTGGACTTTGATGTAATTCTGGGTATGGATTGGTTGACCGATGCAAGAGGCCATTATTGACTGTAAACAAAGGACGGTTAAACTGAAACTACAAAATGATGGATTTGTCATCTTCAATGCAACCTCCACGTTGAGTCATCTACCTATTATATTAGCATGTAAAGCTCAGAAAATGTTAAGTAAGGGGTGTAACAGATTTCTAGTCAACATAATGGGAAGTTCTGAGACTTTTAAACCAAGTCTGGAGGAAGTAGAGGTAGTCCGGGATTTCCCCGATGTATTTCCAGAGGATATTGCATAATTACCCCCTGTCAGGGAGGTTGAGTTTGGAATAGAATTAATATCGGGAACCACCCCCGTGTCTAAAGCACCGTACCGCCTGGCACCCACCGAAATGAAGGAACTGAAGGAGCAACTACAAGAACTACTGGATAAGGGTTTCATCCGACCCAGTGTGTCACCCTGGGGAGCGCCAGTGTTGTTCGTCCGTAAGAAGGACGGTTCAATGCGGTTGTGCATTGACTACCGGGAGTTGAACCGGGTTACAGTCAAGAACAAGTACCCGTTGCCTAGAATCGATGATCTGTTCGATCAACTACAGGGAGCAACGGTGTTCTCAAAAATTGACTTGAGGTCGGGGTACCACCAATTGAGGGTGAAAGGAGAAGATGTTCATAAAACTGCATTCAGAACTCGATATGGTCATTATGAGTTTCTAGTTATGCCGTTTGGACTCACTAATGGCTTCACAGCCTTTATAGATTTGATGAACCGGATTTTCCAGCCATACCTGGATCAGTTTGTGATTGTCTTCATCGATGATATACTAATTTACTCTCAGAGTCGCAAAGAGCACCGACAACATCTGACGCTGGTACTGCAGACTCTGAAGGATAAGCGGTTATACGCTAAGTTCAGCAAATGCGATTTTTAGCTGAGACAAATAGCATTTTTAGGACATATAGTCTCGGAGAGGGGAATAGAGGTGGATCCAGTCAAAGTGGAGGCAATCCATAGTTGGGCTACTCCGAGGAATGTTACAGAAATTCAAAGTTTCCTGGGACTAGCGGGGTACTATCGCAGATTTATTCAAAAAATTTCACGAATTGCGCTACCCCTGACTTCGTTGACCAAGAAGGGGGTGAGGTATGAATGGACTACTCAGTGCGAGAAGAGTTTTATGGAGCTAAAGGAAAGGCTGATGATAGCACCTGTGCTTGCAGTTCCAGACACTTCTGGGCAATTTGTGGTGTACACTGATGCCTCCAAAACTGGTCTAGGGGCTGTATTGATGCAAAAGGGGAGGGTCATTGCCTATGCATCACGTCAGTTGAAGGTGCATGAGCAGAATTATCCTACACATGACCTGGAACTAGCAGCGGTCGTTTTCGCTTTGAAGATCTGGCGACACTATCTTTACGGAGAACGATGCGAGATCTACACAGATCATAAAAGTTTGAAATATTTCTTTACTCAAAAGGAACTGAATATGCGGCAGAGACGATGGTTGGAGTTGGTAAAAGATTATGACTGCAATATTAACTATCACCCGGGTAAGGCTACTGTGGTGGCAGATGCGCTGAGTCGCAAGACGGTGACGCTATTACAGATGACCACCCAGCAAAGATTGATATCAGAATTTCAACAGATAAGAGTGGAGGTGATAGCACCAGGTGAGCAGGTTAGGTTGGCGGCACTGACGGTTACATCGAACTTACGGGATCAGATCCGGGCAGAACAAGCCTCGGATCAACAGTTAATGGAATGGAAACGCAAAGATGAAGCAAAGGGTAGCACCATCTACTCAGTGATTGATGGGATAGTGCGATACAAGGGCCGCATATGGGTGCCTAAGGGTGGATCCCTGAGGGAGAATCTCATGAGGGAAGCTCACACCACCCCGTACTCTATCCACCCTTGCAGCACAAAGATGTATAAGGATATGCAGCTATTATATTAGTGGTCGGGCATGAAGAGAGACATAAGCAAGATGGTCCATGAGTGTCTTACCTGTCAACAGGTGAAAGCTGAGCACTAAAGGCCCGCGGGACTGCTCGAACCGCTTTCTATACCTGTCTGGAAGTGGGAAAATGTTGCCATGGATTTTGTGGTAGGATTACCGATCTCGACTAAGGGATCAAATGCAGTGTGGGTTATTGTGGATCGATTGACGAAGTCAGCCCAGTTTTTGCCAGTGAAAACCACTTTCACTATGATACAATATGCAGAGTTGTATATACGGGAAATAGTAAGGTTACATGGAATTTCGGATCAGATTGTGTCAGATAGAGATCCAAAATTTACATCTGGGTTCTGGAAGAGTTTGCATCGGGGATTGGATACAAAACTTGCTTTCAGCACTGCTTTCCATCCCCAGACTGACGGTAAATCTGAGCGAGTAATTCAGATTTTGGAAGATATGCTACGAGCTTGCATTATAGATTTCAAAGGGAGTTGGGAGTCCAAACTGCCCTTGGTAGAGTTCACCTATAATAATAGTTATCAATCCACCATCGGTATGGCTCCCTATGAAGCGCTATACGGAAGAAGGTGTAGAACCCCACTACACTAGGAAGAGGTAGGAGAAAGGGCAGTTCTGGGTCCAGAGATTATGACACAAACTGTGGAACTAGTAGCAAAGATCCGGGATAGAATGCAGTCGGCACAGAGTCGCCAAAAAAGTTATGCTGATTGTCGAAGGAGGGACCTAGAGTTCACAGTGGGAGACCATGTATTTCTCAAAGTGTCACCCATGAAGGGAGTACTGAGGTTCGGAAGGAAGGGAAAACTCAGTCCGAGGTATATTGGGCCTTTTGAGATCCTCGACCGGATTGGAACACGAGCATACCAAGTTGCTCTACCACCAAACCTGGCGGGAGTTCATAATGTATTTCACGTATCCATGCTCAGGAGGTACCTTTCCAATCCTGCATATGTGATTGGGTATGAAGGCATACAGTGGACACCAGATCTATCCTACGAGGTAATACCAGAAAAAATATTGGATCGTCAAGTGCGGAAGCTGAGAAATAAAGAAATCAGAATTGAGAAAGTTTTATGGGGAAATCAACAGATAGAGGAAGCTACCTGGGAGACCGAGCGGGATATGTGTGACCGTTACCCTGAACTATTTGGTAAGTCAAATTTCGAGGACAAAATTTTTTTTTAGGGGGAAAGAGTTGTCAAGTCTCGAAAAAAAAATATTAATAATAATAATAACAATACTAAAATGATAAAAATACACGGGCGAAAATCATCGGAAAAGGGGGATAAATTTCGAGGTCTATTTACATCCTAAATAATCACAGTTGAGGGGCATGCAGGGGAAAAACCCTAAAACCCATTTAATCGGCCGAACCCTATTTATTTTCCTTTTCTTTTCCTTTTTCCCTTCTCTTTCATTTGCGCGACCCACATTCTGCCCGCGAGCCGCCGCAGACGACGGAAGAGGCGATCGTCGAATCCCTGCCGCCGGAGTCGACGCCAAGCTGCTGGAGCTCCACCGACCCTCCTCCTTCCTCTTCACGGTGAGTAGTCTTTGGCTAGGGTTGTCGAGGGCGGTGAATCCAACAGATTCTCGTTGGGACGGTCGCGGCGAGTTGGAGTCGGGGTGTTAGGGATTGAAGCGCGCCGGTGAGTGGGATTCCCGGTTAGGTTCTAGCAGGCTTCCGCAGTGGATTATCGGTATTGTTGGGGATGGGTTGAGCTAGGGAAAACGGGGGAGTTGGCTACCCGACGGCTAGGAGGAGGTGACAGGCGGAGAGTTCACGGGAAGGAGATTAGGGCTTTCAATCTTGGAGCTGTAAAGGGGGTTCTTGATGAGGGGAGGATTGGAATCGGTGGATTTGGGGGTATTGGCAGGTGAAGGGCAGGGGAGAGGGAGCGGGTAAACCGAGTGGTGTTGGTGGAAGAGAAGGGGATCGGATTAGGATTTTAGGATTGTTTTGATGAATTAATGCAGGAATAGGTATGGTGGGATTCATTCGGTAGGACGAAAATAACGGGGTATCCACATGTTGGGGTTCTTACGAATTGAGTATGTCGCGCGATGTATATGAGGTTTAAAGTTTCAGTTAATAGCCCGATAAAGGTTTAATAAATGTAAGGAGTAGTTTGGTTGAAAAGAATTAGCCTGTTAGGGTGGATGTAAAAATTTGGATATTCATGAGCTTTATGTCAGTAGATGATTCCTGCAATATTTGTTCTCAGTCAGCATGTTTAGTTAATCCTTTATAAATTTTTTCTTAATGCTGTAAATGATATATAATATGTGATAAATATCATCTACCTGTGTATAAGGTTGGATGCTATATGTATATGGGTGTAATTACCATCTACCTGTGTATGAGGTTAGATGCTATATATAGTTATATATATATTTGTTAACCCATGATGTTTAATGTTATTATTTTTAGCTAAATGTTCATCAGATCTCTCTTGTGCTTCGATGTTATGTGAATAAGTTATATCATCATCTACCTGTGTGTAAGGTTAGATACTATATGTACATGTGTGTAATTAACATCTACCTGTGTATGAGGTTAGACGATATATATAAATATATATATATATACTCGTCCACTCATGATGTTCTATGTTATCCTTCTGTGACTGAGTATGATAGAAAATGACAGAAATTCTTATTTAACTAACTGTATGTACATGAGCATTAGTGGTGCCTGGACGGGTTTGGCTCCCCAGGTTGAGCTCCGGGGAGGGCCCCCAAATTATGGTGATGGTGATGGTGATACCCTTAGTTTCTTTCTAGAGGTACCTCAGGATTGCACAAGAAAATAAGGTATTTAACTGGCTCAGCATTTTGAATGCATAATGTGAGGTACCACGAGGGTTTATGTTTAGGTACAGTTAGCATAACAGAAAGGCATGATTGGGTTCGCTGTACTTGTTATAATGATATGTTGTTAAAAGTATTGGTTATGTTTCATATTGACTTACAGAAAGTGTAACCGAAAATGTATGTTGAGCTACAGTAGTTTACATTTACAGTTGTAGAGATATATGTTTTCTTTTGAATTTATCCTCCCTGTGTTATATCCCTGTCATTGATCTACTTACTAGGCTGTGAACTCATGATGTCACATAACAATTTCAGGTAGGGAACAGGATACCCAGATTGAGATGCAAGAAGCGGAGGTGGTGTAACTGAGGAGATGATGATGAGCATGGCACACATTGTCCGGGGCATCTATGAAACAGGGTTTCCAGATTGAGGGGAGATGATTTGATGTTCTATTTTTCTTTAGGTTCTGAGGGTTAAGTGTGTAGTTGAGACTGCTAAACTGGATGGAATAAAATAAATTTGTGTCGGACATTTCGATCTTGTGTATAATGGGTAATATTGATGTGTGACTAGGGATTTAGTATATGCATACTGGATTAGGTCTTTTCAATTTCACTCATTCTCTCATCTCACTCGAAGTCCCTCGCCAAAGCTCTCTTCGTTCGCGGCCACGTCCCTCGGCAACAGGCGCACGACTCTGCAATGCTCCTTCATGTCTCTTGCCTCCGAAGTCTGCTTCCTTGGCTTCACTTCAAGTCATCTTGTCCGGCGGTCCCTCGGATGCTCCAAGCGCACGACTTCCGCAAAGTCTTCCTTTACCGACTCAAGGACCGAGGTTGTGAGGGTGAACCCGCCAAGGCTCCATGTATGAATTACTAAGTATTGCAAGACTCCAATGCACATATCAAATAACAATACCAACCTAACTTAAACCCTTTGCCACACACATCAAAACCTTATCATGGCAAGAGATTGCCCTAACAATCTCTCCCTTTTTGATGTATGGCAATCCGTTTAAGTTAGGTAAAAACATTTGATATAAATTTCTAAGGTAAGAAAGCATGTAAACATAAACATGATATAACAACATGCAACTCCCCCTTAATCCATGAAACTCTCTCTACAAATTCTCCCCCTATCATAATTTACTTAAACACAATTATTTCTCCCCCTTTGATACCATCAAAAAGATTAATACTAAGTTATAAACCCATGACATCAAGTCTAATAGAAGGAAAATACCAAAAACATGTTTAAAATATGAAATCAGAAAATATTAGACTATTTTTCAAGTGAGCAGTCGACTATCAGTATGGCAGTCGACTGGCACAATGGTTTCCGAAATTCTGATTTTCTAGGCGAATTTCAGAAATGCATTAAAAATTCTAGAAAATTCAAAAAATCATGAAATTTGGGGAAAATATTTCTTGTAAGATTCTTTATCAGTGAAAATTAGTTTTTCATGAAAAGACATTATATTTCCAGAGATTTGACAAAAATCCAAAAGTTTTAAAAACCACTAGGTTGTTGATCATTCTAGTATCAAGTTTAACACCTAGTTTTGCATCCAATTGTTTCAAAACATTAATACATAGATTTTAAAGTAAGAAATTGTTTTGAAAACATATGAAATATCCAACCATGATCTTTGGGCAATATGTCTATGAATTAAACCTAGAATGTAAGGAAGTTACCTTTTCTCCCTTCTCAAGGGCAATATTTGAAAGTTGGGAGCGGAGGAGGTCTCTTCTTGCTAGCTTTGCCTCCGAAGTGCCTTCATGAAGCTCTACTAGCTTCTCCCACATCTCCTTAGCACTTAGGCATTCTCCAATTCTATTTATTTCTTGTTGAGGAAGCACATTGTATAGATGGTGCTTGGCTTTTGAGTTTGCAAGGTGCTCCTCTCTTTGCCTCTTGGTCCATCTTGACTTTTCTATTGGCTTCCCCTCTTCATCCCTAGGCAAAACGAAACCGGATTCCATTGTAATCAAAATATCAAAATCCGTTTCGAAAAATACCTCCATTCGCTTCTTCCACCAAGCGAATTCTCCTTCAAACATCGGTGGATGAATGTTGGAGCCGGTCAGCTTATAGTGCTCTCGCGGCAGTTAGTCCTTGAAGAGCAACCTGGCTCTGATACCACTTGTAAGGGATCGAACGGCCGGCTAGAGGGGGGTGAATAGCCCTCTTACGATGGATGTCGGTATTTGCTCGTCTACAAAGAGATTAGTGCAATGGAAACAATAAAGCAAGACAAGAAAATATAAATACAAGAAATCAAACGCTAACAAGGTGGTGTAACGTGGTTCACGGCTACGCCGCTAATCCACGGTCCCCGATTCATCCTCGGTGAATCACTCCGCCAAAACCAATCCACTAATGGTCTCTCCTTTGCACCAAGCTAGGTGGAGGTAACCTTTACAACCAAGATCACTCTTCCTACAATAAGATTGAAGTAAAGACAAGTAAGAAGAGTTTAAAGCTTGTGGGGCACTAGGAAGATCACTTAGAGCATAAGCATTAGCCTCTCAAAGGCTCACACCCTCTCTTTTTATAGAGAGGGCTAATTTCTTCCAGTTGCCCGCCACCAGTCGACTGCTGCCCTTGGCAGTCGACTGCCGTCACTATAACGTCCTCCGAACACGTCGGATCCCGACCGTTGTAGTCCAACGGAACACTTGGCAGTCGACTGATGGACCTCACCAGTTGACAGATGCCTCCGTAGTCGGTGGCGATCAGCGAGCGGTTATGTGCGCGACATCCTCGCGATCGATTGCCTTTCCATAGCGATCGGCTGGCATAAACCCATCAGTCGGATACCAGTCAAACCCACTCGACTCTGATCAGTCGACTGCCATTACATGGTAGTCGACTGGTGCCGTGTGAAACTCAAACTTAACATAAGTTTGAGCTTCCAGCGGTCGGGTAAACCTTAACCCTTGCGGTCAAGTCTCCGACACTCAGCCATTCGGCCAAGTTCACCTAATGAGCTACTTACATTTCACTCATTCTCTCATCTCACTCGAAGTCCCTCGCCGAAGCTCTCTTCGTTCGTGACCACGTCCCTCGGCAGCATCAGGCACACGGCTCTGCAATGCTCCTTCGCGTCTCTTGCCTCCGAAGTCTGCTTCCTTGGCTTCACTTCAAGTCATCTCGTCCGGCGGTCCCTCGGATGCTCCAAGTGCACGGCTTCCGCAAAGTCATCCTTTACCGACTCAAGGACCGAGGTTGTGAGGGTGAACCCGCCAAGGCTCCATGTGCGAATTACTAAGTCCTGCAAGACTCCAACGCACATATCAAATAACAATACCAACCTAACTTAAACCCTTTGCCAAACACATCAAAACCTTATCATGGCAAGAGATTGCCCTAAAAAATATCCCTCAATCGTTCGATGATGGAATTCGCTTATCTACAAAGAATATTAGCGCAACGGAAACAAAACAAGACAAGAAAATAGAAATAAGAATACCAAACAATGCTAACACCAAAATGTAACATGGTTAACGACTGCGCCGCTAATCCACAGTCCTAATTCGTCCAAGGTGAATCACTCCTTTGCCAAATCCACTAGATCTCTCCTTTGCACCATGCTAGGTGGAGGTAAGCTCTTTACAATCCCTCTTCTTATAATAGAATGGAATAATAGCAAGTAAGAATAGTAGGAATTCTTTAGGGCACTTTGGGAGAAGATTAGAGCATGAACTTTAGGCTCCCAAAGCCCCACACACTTCCTCTTTATAGAGGAAGAGGGTTTCTTCCCATTGATACAGGCGATCGTGATGTCCCTATCGGTCGATCAGTCTGTCGTAGTTGCTGCCCAATAACGGTACGCTTTCCACGCTGTATTCCATCCAGCGGCACCATCATCGATCGGTGATCTTACTATCATCGACCGATGGACCTATCGATCCGAAGTTCTCACGAGCTCGACTCGCTCGCCCGAAACCCTTGATGCGACCGATCGATGCCTTCATCCGTTGGTGGTGGTCTCTAGTTATCGCCATTCCATGGAAGTCATGTTGGCACTGAACCAGGACTCAACACTAGTCGAGTCATCACGAGACGAGTAGTCAACTACCATAACATGGTAGTTGACTGATGTCGAGAAATCCCATCCGACACTTAGACAAATGTCCAATTTTCACCTAAGAGCACTACCCCTTCCCGGATTACATTCACTCACTCTCATCCCTCGGAGTCCCTCGCCTTTGAAGTTATCTTCATCCGGCCACGTCCCTCGGATGCGCCAAGCGCACGGCTCTGTAGCTCCATCCTTCGCGTCTCGCCCTGAAGACTACTTCCTCCGGCTTCACTCCAAGCTCCTCGTCCGACGGTCCCTCAGATGCTCCAAGTGCACGACTTCCGCAAAGTCATCCTTCACCAACTCAAAGACCGAGTCATGAGATGTGAAACTCGCCAAGGCTCCATGTGTGAATTACTAGTCTTGTAAGACTCAACGCACATATCAAATCCACACATCCTAACTTAAACCCTTTGCCACACACATCAAAACCATATCAAGGGTTGATTGCACTAACAATCTCCTCCTTTTTGATGTGTGACAATCCATTTAACTTAGGTAAAACATTTGATAAAATACTAAGGTAAGAAAGCATTTAAATAACATGATTAGCAACTCTCCCCCTTAATACATGAAACACCCCCTAAATATAATTCCCTCTTACTTAAACAATATTTCTCTCCCTTTGACACCATCAAAAATATTAAACAAAGTTTATCTAAGCATGGTATCAAGTTTAGAGGGAAACAAAAGCCAAAACATGCCTTAAAATTGGATAAAAGAAGTTACTGTGCATGTTATCAGACAATCAGTCGACTGGCTCAGACTACTAGTCGACTGGCACACTGATTTCGAGTTTTTCAAGTTTTCAGGGTGGATTTCAGAAATGCATTAGAAAATCTATAAAATTCAAAAAATCATGAAATTTGGGGAACATATTTCTTGTAAATATATTTTTCAATGAAAAATAGTTGTCCATGAAAAATCATTATATTTTCAAGTATTTGCCAAAAATACAAAAGTTTCAAAAGTAACTAGGTTTTTGATCAAGTTAGTATCAAGTTTAACACCTAGTTTTGCTTTAAATTGTTTCAAAACATGAACATACAGATTTTAAAATAAGAAATTGTTTTGGAAACATATGAAATATCCAACCATGATCTTTGGACAATATGTCTATGAATTAAACATAAGCCTTCCCCATGATTGGTCTATTATTGCTATTTTGATACTTTAAATGACCATCTAAATGCCATAGGCATTAGTGGACATTTGTATCATCCTAACATCTCACTCATGCTAAGTTTTCAATCAAGGTAGCCTATGGTGAGTGTGAGATGTATCCTAAAGGTATTTTTATATACTTAACCATTTAATTTCATGAAATTCTATACATGGTTAAGTATCATCTTAACAATCCTCATGATCATAAAGACATATATGTATGAATTTCACATTATGATCATGAAACAAATGTATTCAACAATTAATAATCATGCATTAGGTATGAATTATGATAATAAATCAAAGTATCACCCAAAGCATGATTTAAACCCTAATGCCCATGATTATCTATCAAATATCAAGATCATAAATCATGATTGCAAGCATGTATAACAATTTCATTAACTATCATGATTTAAGCATTATTATCAATTTATGGGCACATTATCATCACCCAACACTATGCTAAAAATGTATAGGTCATGAGTATCACATCACACTAAGTGTTGAGCATGATCTAAACTATTTAAGGGTGCATTATCATCACCCAACACTATTTCAAAAATTTTGTCCTGCCATCCTAAGTCAACCAAAATATGATATAGATAAATTCCATATGGTTGACTATCCTAGGGTTTTCCTAACCCTTTAGGATGGATTTAGGAACCCAAAACAAATTCTTGCCTATGGGTTCACTAAATACTCCTTAGGTATCCATTTTCTAGCAATTGTCTTCTTTTTTATCTTGACCCATAGCAATTAAGCATTTATAGGCCATTTCATTTTTCTTTTCCTTATATCCTAGGCCTTTCTTGTTGAAGCTTGCCCTTTGACTCCCTATGATCATGTTAAGAGTGTTGGAGCCAATAGTGAATTTTTCTAGGGCCTTGGTCAAATGGTCTACCTTTTCTCTTAAAGCCCTATTTTCATGCATCATTAACATTGAAAGGTATATAATTATCATGTGAGCATGCATCATTGAGACTAGAAGAAATATTATCATTTACATTTAAGCATGCTTTTTCTAATTTTTCTTCTAAGTCCTTAATTTTATCTAGCATGCATTTGTTCTTTTTCTTTGCCCTAAACAAGTCCTTAGTTAGGCTAGAAATAATTGACATAACTTTCTTGGGGGAAAGATTTGTTACCTCACTTACCAAATCCTCTTCCGATGATGAGGATGTAGAAGAAGCTCCCCCTTCACTCGAGCTCTCCTCACTTGAGCTTGCTTCTTCATTTTTGGAGGAGGAGGAGTCTAGATCGTCAAAGGCCATCAAAGCTAGGTTGGTGACAAAAGCATTCTCCTCTTCCAATGATGATGAAGATGATGAAAAGGGGTCATCCCATGTCCTTGCTTTTAGTGCCTTGGCCTTCCCTTTTTCTTTGGCCTTCTTCTCTTCTTCTTTCTTCTTGCTCCCCTTCTTCTTCTTTTCTTCTTTCTTTTTCCTCTCATCTTTGCTCTTGTTCAAGAGGGGACAATTGTCCCTTATGTGTCCCTCTCCTTGGCAATTATAACAAATCACCTTCCCCCTTGGTCTTCTTCTCCTATCATTAGATTAATTAAATTTAAAACCTTTTAATGTACGCCTTACCCTCCTTACCATATAAGCTTCTTCCGTGCTATCCATGGAGGAGGAGGAGGATGCTTCATCGGAGGAGGAAGGAATCTCCATCTTTTTCTTCCCCTTATTTGCCACTAGGGCTACTCCTCTTGACGGCTTGATACTTGATTCTTCAATTACTCCCTCAAGCCTTGTTTCATGGAGCTCCATGGTTGAGAAGAACTCCTCCAAGGTGCTCACTTCTAAATTCTTTGATATGTAGAAGGAGTCCACCATTGAGCTCCATCTTGAGGACCGAGGAAAGGCATCTATTGCCTTCATGAGTATGTCCCTATTTGAAAGCTTCTCCCCTACACTAGATAAACCGGTTATTATTTCTTTAAATCTAGAGTGTAGTGAGGTTACCTTTTCTCGCTTTTCTAATTTGATGTTTGATAATTGGGAGCGGAGGAGGTATCTCCTTGCAAGCTTGGCCTCCGAGGTACCTTCATGAAGCTCTACTAGCTTATCCCACATCTCCTTGGCACTAGAGCATTCCCCAATCTGGTTTACTTCTTGTTGGGGGAGTACATTGTAGAGGTGATGTTTGGATTTTGAATTTGCCAAGTACTTTTCACTTTGCCTCTTGCTCCATCTTGATTTTTCCAATGGCTCTCCTTCTTCATCCCTAGGCATTTCGAAACTGTTTTCCATAATTAAAATAATTTCGAAATTGGTTTTGAAAAATACCTCCATTATCTTTTTCCACCAAGAAAATTCTCCTTCAAACTTTGGTGGATGAATGTTCGAGCCAGCCATCTCTTGATATAGTGCTTGTGTTGGCGGTTAGTCCTCAACAAGTGCCTTGGCTCTGATACCACTTGTAGGGTCGATATGTTGGCCGGCTAGAGGGGGATAAATAGCCCTCAATCGTTCGATGATGGAATTCGCTTGTCTACAAAGAATATTAGCGCAATGGAAACAAAACAAGACAAGCAAATAGAAATAAGAATACCAAACAATGTTAACAATGAAATGTAACGTGGTTCACGGCTGCGCCACTAATCCACGGTCCCGATTCGTCCAAGGTGAATCACTCCTTTGCCAAATCCACTAGATCTCTCCTTTGCACCAAGCTAGGTGGAGGTAACCTCTTTTCAATCTTTCTTCTTACAATAGAATGGAATAATAGCAAGTAAGAAGAGTGGTAATTCTTTAGGGCACTTTGGGAGAAGATTAGAGTATGAACATTAGGCTCCCAAAGCCCCACACCCTTCCTCTTTAAAGAGGAAGAGGGTTTCTTCCCGTTGATACAGGGGCAGTCGACTGATGTCCCTATTAGTCGACTGGTCCTGTAGACGTTGCCCAATAATGGCTGCTTTCCACGTTAGATTCCATCCAAAGGCAATATCATCAGTCGACTGATGGACCTATCAGTCGAGTGCTTTCGAGCTCGACTCACTTCTGTGCACGAAACCCTTGCGACCTATCGACTGATGCCTTCATCAGTCGACTGGTGGTCTCTCAATCGACTGCCATTCCATGGCAGTCTACTGTTGGCACTTGAACCAGACTCGAACACTAGTCGAGTCACAGTCGACTTAGAGTAGTCCACTTCCATAACATGGTAGTCGATTGATGTCAGAAAATCCCATCCGACACTTAGCTAAATGACCAAGTTTCACCTAAGAGCACTACCCCTTCCCCGGTTACATTCGCTCACTCTCATCCCTCGGAGTCCCTCGCCTTTGAAGTTATCTTCTTCCGACCACGTCCCTCGGATGCGCCAACCGCACGACTCTACAACGCCATCCTTCGCATCTTGCTTTGAAGTCTACTTCCTCCGGCTTCACTCCAAGATCCTCGTCCGACGGTCCCTCAGATGATCCAAGAGCATGACTTCCGCAAAGCCATCCTTCACCGACTCAAAGACCGAGTCATGAGATGTGAAACTCGCCAAGGCTCCATGTACGAATTACTAAGTCCTGCAAGACTCCAACGCACATATCAAATCCACACATCCTAACTTAAACCCTTTGCCACACACATCAAAACACTATCAAGGGTTGATTGCACTAACAGAGGTAAACCTCTTTTACAACAATCACTCCCTCTTACTATAAGATATAGAAAATAAAATACCCCTTGTTAATAAGGAAATTATCTTATATAATTTTTCAAGAATTTTTAGGAATTTTTTGGGGATTAAAAAGGAAGTTTTATGGACATTCTATGGGGATAAAGCGTATAGATTTTTCTGTAATGTCAGTTTAGATTATCTGCGGTGGAGGGATTAATTGGTTTATTTCGCTAAGGTTTAGATATGCGTAACCTAGGTTTCCTCCCTTTTTTTCCCTGACTCTTTCCTATTCCCGATCCTTTCTGTTTTCTCCCGATTTCTCATCGCCGCCTTTTCTTCGTCGAGTTTGAGCTGCCGCTACCACCTGGGGGTGTTCCTGCACCCGTACCTTCGACCTCAGCCGGACGACATCGCTACCGCCTTCTTACCTACGTGGTCATAATTCGTCGCCAAGCACCAGGAACCTCTCCACTGGACTTGCACGCACGCCACTGCGTCGCAGCCCTTTCACCCGCCGTCACGCGACTAGACTCCGTTGCCTACTCCTCGTTGCCGCCCTTCCTGTGCTCAAGAGATCATCATTGATTTCTTCGGATTGTGCATCACTAGGTAGTCTTCCAATTCTGATTTCTATGGTGGGCGACTGTCTCCATCGCCATCACTCTAGCCAACTCACTGGTGCCGATCTTCGCCATCCAACAAGCTGACCTTGCCTCCAAGAAGAAGAATCGATAATTGACCTTCTCAGTGACTTAGATCTGGATTTTCTACCATCAATCTCTGTTGCAATTCCTACGTGAGCTGACAGATAGTAGCTCCGCCTGATTCCCCTTGCGCTCAGCCTTCACCGCATCTCGCGACGGGTTGAAGGATGGGATCAGTTTGGGGATGGCTTGGTTCTGAGGTCACTATTGTTGAGTTTGTCCTTGATCTATGCCACTCGGTCATGGTTGTGAGGATCCTTGTGAATCCAATTTGAGTTGTGGAAGTTCAATTGAAATAGGTGAGTTTAGATCTACGTAAGTGTGGATTTGATTACATGTTGATATGGATATTATGTTATTATTGAGTAGTTATTAGGTTGTTAATAATAGCTAATGGAGGAACGTTGTTCCTTCTTATAATGATCTAGTATATGTGATTTAGGAAATGGATAGATCACTTGATGGAGTGGGCAGGGAAGCTGAATATGAATTGGCAGTGTAAGGTAAGCTTGGATTGGTGTGGTTGTAGATCTTATTGTGAGTTTGTATGTTGAATTGATTGATCAATGGAATACGGAGTTTATGTAGGATTCGACTTAATTACTTGTCATATGATTAGAACTTAATAGTAGTTTGTGTTATGTGTAGGGCTTGGTTACGAGCAAGTCCGTAGGCGTGAAGATTATTGCCATGAGTTTCATATCAGGTGGGTAATATCGTACCCTGGTCAGGTAGTAGATAAATCTTGTTCATGATATTTATATTGACAATATCTTTACCTTGACTCTACTCTTATTTAATAATGTGCTTGATACTTAGTCTTTGCACTTTGAAATATACTATTGTTGTTATCTATCATTAATCGTTGTTACAATTTACCAATGCTATGATAGGTGGATCTTTAGATGCTTAACCATGGGTATGTAGTTGAGTATGGATGTTGATTTGACTCGGGTCATCTGGAACAATCATCTAGGGGTGGATGGTGTCCTTAATGGAGAGTTAGTGGTTGTATCATCTTATCTTTTGTTGTATAACTATTATGGATCATATGTCTGTACATGGTAGTGTGGGATGTAGATGGTGTGTCGCTACGGACTGAAATTCCTAGCATTGTCTATAGTTGGTTGTATACGACTCTCTGAGGGATAGAGGGTGTGTTGTGGTTGTATGTAAGTGTGGTTGTGCATTCATTCCATTTGCATGCATGCTGGCGACTTGGTCTCCCTTTTGGTTGAGAGGGTCATCAGTCATCCTGCCTTCATAGTTACTCGTGATAGTAGTAACTGGTGTGAGGATAGTGCATTTGTTGTGTCGCACTCAGCCACTATTGATAGTGGTAGTTAGAGTTGTGTGCAGTTGTCCAGGGTGTGTGGCACTCGACCACTCATGGGTAGTGTCAGTCGGAGTGGCCAGCAGTAGGGACCCCCATTGTGTAGCTTATAGCTCTTTAGTTTATCGCTACTTCTTCATACTGCCCACTCGACCACTCGAGAGCAGTGGTTTTTATTGAGTTGGGACAGTTGTCATGTCGTGCCACCTAGGCTACACTGGGGTGGTGGTAGCGAGTGGGGTGCGCAGGCATGACCATGCATTTCCATTGCTATGTGTGAGGGTATTTGTGTGTGTATATATATATATATATATGTGTGTGTGTGTGAGTGTGAGCAGTATATATAGATACAGTCTATATATATGTTTGTTGTATTGTTGCATTTGTTTGTGCTATGATTGCTGCATTTGATTGTACATCATCTTTCATGTCATTTGCATGATCTATATTGTTGTGTGTGGGATACCAGTGTATGACTTTGACAGGATTATTGTACACCTATGGCCAGTATCATGATGTTGTATAGGACTGATCAGGTTAAATGATGTTGTTGTTTATAGGTTAGTAGAGCAGTGCGTTGATTACATGCTTAGTGTTGTTCTTTCATATTGTATTTGTTATATGGTAGTATGTGTATTCAGGTTATATGAGTTGTATCGTTGCAGATCTTCAGATATGTCAGTACATTACGTTATGTACAGTTGATCATTTTGGTATATGCACTGATTAGTATCATACTAATAGTTTTATTTGTTTCTTTTAAGACTGTAAACTTGTTGATCTCCCTCGGTATACCTATTCATTACCATTTGTATACATGTTTCTCTTCGTACTTTATATTTGTTGTTCATGCACTATCTTTTATATTACTGCTGAGTTTTATACTCACACCACAGACGCTGAGTTTTCTTGTCGCCCAAGTAACAGGTAGAAGATTCCTTGGATGCTCGGAGCTCTGCCAGCTGATCCTATCTCACCTCAATTATTTGGACTGTAATCTATATTGGTGTTGTATGTTTTGGATTTTTATCCTATATTGTTTCCTTTGTTGGTAATCGGTTAGGTTGTTATATATTGGATTCCGATTAAGTTTCCTTGTTGTGTCAAGTCGTACCGGTATGCAATTATTTGAGTCATGTATTTTATTATTTGTTTGTGTATTCCGCTGTGACTTTGGTTTTAGATTTCATTATGTTGTTTGGTGGTGCCCGAAAGGCTTTGTATTAACAGGGAATTGTATCACGTACAGGGGAGATGTTAACTGATTTTCAGGCTCGACATATTCTCAGGGCGTGACACTTACAATACGATGGAAATAAGAACAAGAAGAGGAGTGTTAAAACTTGTTGGGCACATGGGAGTAAGTTTATGAGTGAAGCATTAACCTCCCAATAGACCCCAACCCTTCTTTTTATAGAGAGGAAGGGTTTCTTCCCGTTGGTAGGCGACAGTCGACTGATGCATGCATCAGTCGATTGCTGGCCATTCTAATGGCTTCTGACCCGACTGAATCGCAGTCGTCACATCCAACGACTCCTCCATTAGTCGACTAATAAACCTATTAGTTGACTGATCTAGTCATCAGTCGAGTGATCCAGGAAATCAGTCGACTTTCAAACCTTCAGTGCCCGCGACCACCTTGATCAGTCGATTGTTGTCCCTTGGCAGTCGACTGATGGTGCAGCAGTCGACTGTCAAACCCAAGCAGTCAACTGATGGGCTAGAAACCAAACAGTAGAACACCGGTCGAGCACTAGTCGAGTGCCATCGACTCAGAGCAGTCGACTGCTATCTATAGCAGTCGACTGGTGTCGGGTAAAACCTCAAACAAACCATTTGTTTGAGCATCCGACTTAACCAAACATCGGGTAAAACCTCAAACCAAAGTTTGAGCATCTGACTCTTGACTTAGCCATTTGGCCAAGTTCACCTATGAGCTACCGTTACAATCGCTCAATCTCTCATCGAAGTTCTCTTCGTATGACCACGTCTCTCGGATGCACCAAGTGCACGACTTTCGCAATGTCATCCTTCGCGTCTTGCCCAGAAGTCTACTCCTTTGGCTTCACTCCAATGCTCCTAGTCCGACGGTCCCTCGGATGCACTAAGCGCACGACTTCCGTAATGCCATCCTTCACCGACTCAAGGACTCGAGCCATGAGATGGTGAACCCACCAATGATAACATCAAGCTAACCCATGTGTTATTTACTAAGTCCTGCACAACTTAAACACACATATCAAATCAACATAAACATCCTAATTTAAACCTTTGCCACACGCATCAAAACCAAACCATATATGGGTTGATTGCCCTAACAATCTCCCCCTTTTTGATGTGTGGCAACATGTTTAAGTTAGGTAAAACATTAACAAAATACATAAGGCAGGAAAGCATGTAAACATAATATGAGTATCAAAACACTCCCCCTTAATACATGCAACTCCCCCTTAACACATGCTAATTCTCCCTTGGCATGATTAACTTAAACTCTACCATTTCTCCCCCTTTGACATCATCAAAAACATTACACACATGTTATATAATGAGGTATCAAAGTCTAATGGAAGAAAAATACCAAAACATGCTGAAAACACCCAAAATAGGCTGTGCACAGTTTCATCAGTCGACTGGAACCTAAATTTCAAACTTTTCTGATTTTCTAACCCAAATTCAGAAATGCATTAAAAATTCTAGAAAATTCAAAAAATCATAAAAATTTTGGGGAATACATTTATTATGTGTCCATTTATCAATGAAAAATTATTTTTTTATGAAAATTCAATTAATTTTAGAAAATTAGGTAAAAACTCAAAAGTTGTAAAGTGTCTAAATTTTGTATCAACTTTAATACCTAGTTTTGCCTTGAAACGTTTTAAAACATAAACTCTTAGTTTTCAAAACATGAAATGGTTTTAAATAATTTAAAATATCCAACTATGATCTATGGGCAATATGTCCATTGATTAAACATTTGCTTTCCCCATAGTTGGTCTATGATTGCTATGTTATGATACACCTAATGACCCATCAAAAATGTCATAAGCATAAGTTAGTCATTTGTATCATCCTAACATCTCGCTCATTGATATGTTTTCAACCAAGTTAGCCTATAGTAGCTTGTGAGATGTAACTAAAAGTATTTATACTTAACCAAAATTTCATGCAATTTTACCCAAGGTTAAGTATATATCATACAAAAATACCCATCATGATCATAAAAACACATATTATCATAATTGCATATCATGATCATAAATCAAGCATTATCACAATATTACATATTATGATCATGAATCACATAAGTCATATATTACACCCAACCACAAGTCAACTACCCACATCATCATAAGTCAACCATTTAATAAGATATGAAATAAAATCAAGTGTGGTTGACTATCCTAGATTTCTCTAACCTCTAAGGATGGACTTGGGAAGCCAATATAAATTCTTTCCAATAGGGTTCACCAAGTACTCCTTTGGGATCCATTTCATAGCTATCATTGTTGTCTTTGATTGTCCTCTAGCAATTAAGCAATGGTAGGCTTTTTCATTTTTGGATGCTTTATAACCTAGGCCTTTCTTGTTGAAACTAGCCCTTTGGCTCCCAATGATCATATTTAGGGTATTGGAGTCAATTGTGAATTTCTCTAGGGCTTTAGTTATAAAGTCTACCTTTTCCCTTAAAACCCTATTTTCTTCTTGGCATGCAACATTAACATTAAGAAGAAACATTATCATCATGTGAGCATGCTTTTTCAAGTTTTTCTTCTAATTTCCTAATATCATCAAGCATTCATTTATTTTTCTTCTTACTCCTAAATAAATCTCTAGTAAGACTTGAAATCATTGAAACAATTTCTTGAGTAGGGAGATTTCTTACCATACTTACCATATCTTCTTCTTCTAATTCCAATGAAGATGATGATGCTCCTCCTACACTTGAGCTCTCCTCCTCACTTGTACTCCCTTCTTGTTCGGATGAGGTGGAGGCTACATCTTCTATCGCCATAAGTGCAAGGCTTGTGAATGCTTCTTCTTCCTCCGATGAGGATGGATCATCCCATGTGACCTTCAATTTGTGGGCTTTTGTCTTCCCCTTTTCTATTGATTTCTTCTCTTCCTTGTTCTTCCCTTTCTTCTTCTTGTCATTCTTCTTCCTTTCATCCTTGCTCTTGTTCAAGAGAGGGCATTCATCTCTCATGTGTCCCTCTCCTTGGAAATTATAGCATATCACCTTCCTTCTTGTGCTTCTCCTATCATGAGACTTGTTAAATTTAAAACTCTAAAGAGCACGTCTCACCTTTCTTACCATGTAGGCCTCCTCATTGTTATCCATTGAAGAGGATGATTCTTCATCAGATGAGGAGGGTGGAGTCTCCTTCTTTTTCTTTCCTTTGTCGGCCATAAGCGCTACTCCCCTTGACTTTGTGCTTGGTTCTTCAACTATGCCTTCAAGTCTAGTTTCATGTAATTCCATGGTGGAGAACAATTCTTCTAGAGTACTTACCTCTAGATTCTTTGAAATATAGAAAGAGTCAACCATGGAGCTCCATTTGGATGACGGGGGGAAGGCATCTATGGCTTTCATTATCATGTGCCGATTGGAGAGCTTTTCACCTATACTTGATAAACCATTTATTATCTCTTTAAATCTAGAGTGTAGTGATAATACCTTTTCCCTCTTATCTAATTTTCTATTGCTTAATTGAGAGTGAAGGAGGTCCCTTCTTGTAAGCTTGGCTTCGGATGTTCCTTCATGAAGCTCCAATAGCTTCTCCCACATCTCCTTGGTGCTAGACCACTCACCAATCTAGTTGATTTCTTGTTGAGGGAGCACGTTGAATAGATGGTGCTTTGCTTTTGGATTTGCAAGGTGCTCCTCCCTTTGCTTCTTAGTCCATCTTGACTTCTCTAATGACTCCCCTTCTTCATCCCTAGGCTTATCGAAACCGGTTTCAATAATAACCATAATATAAAAATCCATTTCGAAAAATACCACCATTCGCTTTTTCTACCAAGCGAAGTCCCCTTTAAATTTCGACGGATGGATGTTGGAGCCGACCATTTTGTTGTGCTTGTTGTGGCGGTGAGTCTGGTGGCTAGCAACCTTGGCTCTGATACCACTTGTTGGAAGATCGTAGCTCATCTAGAAGGGGGTTGAATAACCCCGATGATCGTAGATAGAATTTGGTCGCTTAATTGTCTACGAAAGTTGTTAGTGCAACGTAAATAGAAGCTAAACAAAATCAATTAAGACAAACCAAGAAGTAAAAAATGCAAACACTAATGCCAAGATGTAACATGGTTTATGACCCTTACTGCTAGTCCACGGATGATTCGTATGGCAAACCACTCCCTAAAAAATCCACTAGTCTTTACTTTAGCCCAAGCAAGGTGGAGGTAAACCTCTTTTACAACAATCATTTCCTATTACAATAAGATGGAAATAAGAACAAGAAGAGGAGTGTTAAAATGTGTTGGGCACTTGAGAGTAAGTTTATGAGTGAAGCATTAACCTCCCAATAGCCCCCAACCCTTCTTTTTATAGAGAAGAAGGGTTTCTTCCCATTGGGCAGGGGCAGTCGACTATGCATGCATCAGTCAACTACTGGCTATTCTAATGGCTTCTGACCCGACTGAATTACGATCATCACATCCAACGACTCCTCCATCAGTCGACTAATCATTCCATTAGTCGACTGATCTAGCCATCAGTCAAGTGATCTAGACAATCAATCAACTTTCAAACTTTCTATGCCCAGGACCAACTTGATCAGTCGACTGATGGTGTAGCAGTCAACTGCCAAACCCTAGAAATCGACTGATGGGCTAGAAACCAAACAGTCGAACACTGGTCAAATACCAGTCGAGTGCCATCGACCCAGAACAATCGACTAATGTCGGGTAAAACCTCAAACAAACCATTTGTTTGAGCATCTGACTTAATCAAATATCGGGTAAAACCTCAAACATATGTTTGAGCATCTGACTCTTGACTTAGCCATTCGGCCAAGTTCACCTATGAGCTTCCGTTACAATCACTCAATCTCTCGTCTCCCTTTGAGTCCCTCACCGAAGCTCTCTTCGTCCGGCCACGTCCCTCGGATGCACCAAGCATACGACTTTCACAATGCCATCCTTCGTGTCTTGCCCTAAAGTCTGCTTCCTTTGGCTTCACTCCAATGCTCCTCGTCCGGCGGTCCCTTGGATATACCAAGCGCATGATTTCCGTAATGTCATCCTTCATCGACTCAATGACCCGAGCCATGAGATGGTGAATCCACCAATGCTAACATCAAGCTAACCCATGTGTGATTTAGTAAGTCTTGCACAACTTAAACACATATATCAAATCATCATAAACATCCTAACTTAAACCTTTGCCACACACACCAAAACCAAACCATACAATGGTTGATTGCCTGAACATCATCGCCCAATCTCTCATTGAGCTCCATTTTCTCCTTCTCCTCTAGCGTGTTTTCTCCTTGGCGATTAGTCCACTTGAAGAGCCTACCGGGCTCTGATACCACTTGTAGGATCAATGGCGCCACCAGAGGGGGAGGGGGTGAATAGCAATTTGTCAATTTCTTTGCTTAGATTCATCGTGCTTGTCTACAATCATTAGTATGTAGGGAAAATACAAATACTAATACTATTACAAGAACAAAACACAACACACACAACACATGGATTTTACGTGGTTCGTGTTGGATCGAAATGAGCGCTAGAGGGGGTGAATAATGCAAAACAATCATTTCATTTCGTTTGATATAAAACACGAGTAGTAGCGGAAAATAAATAAGACAATTTTATTTTAACTTGGTTCATAGCCTACCAGCTGCTAATCCAAGGCCCTAACGGTCCCAGACCATGTACAGAGGGCAATTCACTAAAACACTCCTCCTTGTTGGAAGTAGGTGTTGATGATTACAAAGATACGAGAAAACTCGAGGTAGAGAGACAAACCCCACTCTCCTCATTACAATAAAAGATCAAAAATACAAACTTAAATACAAGCAATCTGAATTAACAACTTAAGATGTTATCGATGACTAAGGAGTTGAAGGTTGAGCTTGTGTCATCGGCATTTCGACAACGCTTCATCGTTGTAGAGTTGTCAGAAAGTCGCTGCATTGCGGGAGCACTTGAGAGCACTTGGAATGATGAAAATGGTGAAAAACACTTCTTCTTTTATAGCCTTTGAAGCCTCCAATGTTCAGTCCCAGCTAATGGTCAAAGAGCCTCATCTCCCCAAGATAAGTGGAGCTTATCTTGACTTTCCTCGAAGATGGAATTTGAACAGCAGTTGAACTGGCCGGTTGAACTGATGCCCAGGATTTTCAACTGCATCAAGAGTTAGCTCGAAAATGACATTGAAATAAGTGTTTTCGATGACTACCAACCGTCTGATCTCGACATAGACCTTCCATGGGATTTCTTAGTCGGATCGTCGCCTAAAGATGTCCCCATACCGAGGACTCGACTTTACTTACACTTACTCACATGAGCTTACCTCAATCTTTACCTTCGTAGCTTTTGCTTTCGGTCTCCACCTGATTTCTTCGACTTCCTCTGAAGTCCTCCCGGTGTTGTCCGACCACCACTGTTTCTCAACACGAGAACCTCCGGGTGTCACCGGACCTTCATCTTTAGCTTAGCATTCCTACACACTTCATTCAGCTCATGAGATAACGATATAAGCTTAATTTTGTGTCTTTGCCATAATCAAAACTTAGGGTCGATTATCGGTCGGCCACCGTCTTCGCCGCCAGCTAGTCGATCGTTGCCACCGTCGGCCGGTCACCGGTCGCCCATAGGTCGGTCACCGTCACTGTCGGTCGACCGCTGGTCGGTAACTGCCATCGATGGCCACCCGGGCACTACCTCCGGTTGATCGCTGTTGTCATCATTAATATTTCCATCGTCTTCGTTGAAATTATTGAGCAAAAGACAAAGGATAATTTAGTAAAAAGTTAAATTAAGTTATATATTAAAGCCTTCAACCAAACAAGGTTTTTATCAAAGGTTATACTTTATTCCAAGGTTATGTTTTATTCCAAGGTTATGTTTTATTCCCGGGTAATCACATAACCAAGATTATGTATGATTACTTGAACCAAACGCACCCTTAGGATTAGTTTGTTCTCCCCCTTAGTCAAATATATAAGGTATAAGAGAGTTAGGGGGCGCTAAACTTTTGCCTAGAGAGTTGTATACTTAGTATTGGCCAATTATAATTATTCGTTTACGTGCAATAGTTGAAATAATCGACATCTTTTTGAAAATGTTATGTATTTTATAATTATTCCTTAATCATCTCACCCATTCTATGTGTCTCAGTTTTGTTCGCCTTATATGTTATGTGAGATGATTTGAACTTAATTAAAGTTAGTCAGCCTTGGGTTAGATTCGGATTTAACCCTAAGCTCGTCAAGTAACCTTTTCGAGAAATTAACTTCTAGGTTATAGCGAGGCACAGGGGTCTTCTTTCATCGGAACAACGACCACTTCCTTAGACAAAGGCAAGTTCATAGACAAAGTCAAGTTTAGGAAAATGATAACTTGAGTCACTTAAGACTACTTCCTAGTCTAACTAGTTTAGGATATGGCGAGGTAGCTTCAGCTAGTTCCACTTGGTCAAGTGCACCAAGCTAGATACACCTTATCTAGCTCAAATACATGAGACTTTGTTTCCCTAATGTACTATCATCTCGCTGTGTCCTGATACTATATTGTCAAGAGTTGACTAACTATTTGCATTATCTAGGCATTTTAAAAGGTAAAACAAAAAAGATTGATGATGATAAGGTATTGGGTATACTATTTTGGTATTAGCTCCCCCTCGACCATTGAACCAATATGGTCTATCCAAAAAATGGAGTTGATCCTGGAGAGTCCAATACCTATTGGTTCTTATATGTGAGTTTAAGAGAGTTTTATGAACCCAAGCTTGGACTCGTTGATGACTATGATTTACAATAGATATATAAGATCTATTGGTAGTCTTTGGACTAAATCCGAGTCCAGCTCTTTTGTACACGACTCTCTGAGTTCCAAGAAGTTGGTTAAGATTCTTGGATCCTGTCGAGAACTTGTCCAACTGAGGCTCGAGCTTTTGGACTTGTCCTTTCAAGAGTGAGTTCTCACCTTCAAGTTTTTCAACTCGAGTTGAGTCCTCCTCTTGAACTTGACTAGTCGAAGGGGTTAGGGTGGCCTCTTGCTTGAGGGTTTCAACCTCCTCAAGCAAGGATTATACCCTAGACTCGGACTTAGTTAGTTTCCTACTTAGCATTTTAATTGTATGATAAAGCATACTAATTAAAGAATGGATAACCTTAACTTTCTCTTTTTGCCCGGCTTTGAGTCTCTTCTCGAAGTAGTCCTTAGTGTCGGAGTCAGAGTTGTAGTTGGATTCGGCTTCAGACTCTGACTCGCACTCTTCCGGTCTTGCCATGTACGCTACACCGACGCCTTCTTCTTCGTTGTCCCAAGTTGCATAAAAAGCTTTCCTTGCTCCCTTTTGCTTTGGTTTGAATTGCCCTTTCTTTTTGTTCTTCGATTTCCCCCTTTCTTGTCGAATTATTCTCCGCACTATGTTCACTATCGTGACCTCCTCTTCAGATTCGGACTCGGGTTCATCCTCGGGTTCGGATCCTTCTTCTTGCTCAGGAGGTAGCTTTCTCTTCTCCTTTCTTCTTTGACCTGCAAGCAAGGCAACTCCTTTCTCGGCCCGGACTGCGTTAGTTTGTTCATGAAGTTCAAATTCCGAGAATAGTTCATCCAATCTTATTTTAGAAAGGTCCTTAGAAACCTTATCGACATCGACCATGGATGCCCACAAGGTAGTCCTAGGGAACACATTTAGAGCATACCTTATTAGATCCCGATTTTTGACCTTTTGTCCAATCGAATGTAGGCTATTAATGATATCTTGTATGCGAGTGTGTAATTGGGTAGCCGTTTTGTGTTCCTACATCTTAAGGCTATACAATTTATTAAACAATAAATCATGTTTACATACCTTAGCGTCGTCGGTTCCATCATGTAGCTCGACGAGCTTGTTCCATAGGCCCTTCGCACTGATGAAGGGGCCGACGTGGTTGAGCTCCTCTTTGGAAAAACCACATTATAGAATTTGGGTAGCCTTGGCGTCGGCTTTCACTTGTCTTTTCATGGAATTCGTCCATTTATCGTAATCCAATGATTCACCAACTTCATTAGTAGGAAGTGTGAACCTAGTTTAGATTACGATCCACATCTTGATTTGGGGTTTTAGAAAGAATTCCTTCTTACCCTTCCAGTACTGGAAATCGTCTCCATTGTAAAATGTGTTGGGACTTTTGTGACCGCTAGAGGGGGGGTGAATAGCGTCGTCGATGCTTGATGGATTTCATTCATGATCGCATCTACAAATCATGTTAGTGCACAGCGGAATAATAATAAAAACAATAACATGATACAAACACGATAACACAATGATATAACATGGTTTGGAACCGAATGGTTCTTACTCCACGGATTGGGCTCTAAAAGCCCTAGCAATGCAAACACACACAACTAATCCAATAAACTCCTTCTTGGAACAATTTAGAGCTGGAGAAACCTCGTATAATAACTCTTACAATAGTAAGAAACAAATACAACCAAGATACAATAATAGAATGTAATACAAGTAAAGAATGTTGGTGAAGGGGCACTAGATAATCGAACCTGTGTTTTGATTATGGCAAAGACACAAAGTTAAGTTTATATTGTTATCTCACGAGCTAAATCAAGTGTGCAGAAAAGTACTAAAGCTGGAGCTGAAGGCTAGCGACACCCGGAGGAAGCCGTGGTGGTCGGGCGACACTTGAGTGAATTCGGAGGGAGCCGAAGGAATCGAGTGGAAGGCCGGAAGCGAGAGCTACTATCGAGGTAAGCTCGTGTGAGTGAGAGATTGTAAGGTCATGTCCTCTTTACGGGGACGACCGTAGGCGACGATTCGACTAAGACTTCCCGTGGAAGGTCTAGGTCGAGATCGGACGGTCAGAAACCGTCGTATTTATCATTTTTCGAGCTAACCTCTTATTGCAGGGAAGTGGCCAAGCTGGCAGTCGACTGCTGGACACATAGCAGTCGACTGATGCCCATCAGTCGACTGATGGGAGTCATCAGTCGACTGATGGCGACGACTCAGCTTTTGCGCTAGGTCAAAACGGATAACGTTTGACGCGGCCACTTCGCGATAAAATTTGGAAAAATCCATGATCCGTTCCAAAGAAATAGGAGACAATTTCAGAGGCCAAAGTCTATAAAAGGAGGGGAGGATTCATCTCCAAATCACATCAATTATTCATCAAGTGCTCCTACAACGCCAACGCTTCAACACCGTCATAACGCCGACGCGACGACAACCTCAGATCTTCTTCGTCGGCAGCAGATTCAAGTAATATTTTTGATATTATATTCTGTATTTTTATCTTCATAACGAGGTGAGGTAGGCTTGTTGCCTCATCCTCGTGTATTCGGTTTTTGTAATCGTTGTCTCCTACCTCCAACGAGGAGGAGACGTTTTAGTGCTTTGCCCTCCGTACGCGGTCTAGGACCGATAGGGCCTTGGAGTAGCAACCGCTGGGTTGTGAACCAAGTAAAATAAACGTGTTCATTTATTTTCCGCTGTGCTTACTGCGTGTCGAGCGAACGAAAAAGAAAAGATTTACGATCGCTATTCACCCCCCCCTCTAGCGACGCTTCTCGATCCAACAATTGGTATCAGAGCGGGGGCGCTAAGATTTGGTGAAACCACCAATCTAGCACGTTTTGGTTTTCTTTTCGTATTTTTCGATTCGTATATTTCTTAGGTTTTGTTTCCCGCACTACTAATCCAAGACCAAGTCTTGGTACATAGTTTTTGGTTGTGTTTTTGCTAGTACTAATCTCCTTCGGAGTACCTCACGATCAAACGAGCATAACTTTTGCTACGAGTGGACTCACGAAACGATCTACCCACCAAATCGAAGCTCTCTGAAAGATCTACACTTTTTACCGGGGGTTTACCCCCGTAACAAGCTGTTTCCAGCCCCAAAATCCAGCGTTTAGTACCCTTTCGGGGACATCGAAGGTCGTAAGTTTCAAATTTTTTTAGTTTTTTATCCTCCTTATTTATTTCTGTTTTTTTTCTATTATTTCCCGCATTACTAATCCAAGACCAAGTCTTGGAATTCTCTTTGGTTTTTATTTGTGTTTTTGTAAGATACTTAATGGCTCACATTGAGGGATATAGCACCACCCGACCTCCGTTCTTTAACGGAGATGATTTCCGTTATTGGAAAGGTCGGATGGAGTGTTTCTTGAAAACACAAGTCGAGACTTGGATAATAATCCAAACCGGCTTTGCTTTACCCAATGATCAAGGAGAGCCCTTGGATTTCAACAAGTGGACAAATGCAACCAAGAGGCAAATCGGCGATGCAAGAGCAACCCAAATATTGCAATGCGGCTTGTCCAAGGAGGAACTCAACCGCATCGGACCATTCATTAGCGCCAAGGACCTATGGAATAAATTAATTGAGCTACGAAGGAACACCCGATGCTAAGGTATGTAAACGTGACCTTCTTTTCAATAAGTTGTATAACCTCAAGATGCAGGAACACGAGACGGCAACACAACTACACGCCCGCGTCCAGGACATTGTCAACGGCCTACACACCATCGGACACAAGGTCGAAAACCGTGACCTATTAAGGTACGTTCTTAATTCATTTCCTAGGACTACCTTGTGGGCATCCATGGTCGATGCCTACAAGGTCTCTAAGGACCTATCGAAGCTTAGGTTAGATGAATTATTTTCCGAGTTTGAACTTCATGAGCAAACTAACGTGATCCGGGCCGAGAGAGGTATTGCTCTACTTGCAGGACAAAGAAGCAAGCCACCTACTAGGCAAGTAGATGAACTCGAACCCGAAGACGAATCCGAATCCGAAGAGGAGGCCATAATAGTCAATATTGTGCGGAGAATAGTTCGACAAGAAAGAAGGAAATTGAAGAATGAGAACCAAAAGAAAAAGGGAGCAAGGAAAGCCTTCCATGCAACTTGGGACAACAGAGAAGACATAGCTTACATGGCAAGAACGGAGGAGTCCAAGTCAGAATCCGAAGCCGAGTCCAACTACAACTCCGACTCCGACCCCGAAGATTATTTCGAGAGAAAACTCAAAGCCGGACCAAAAGGGAAAGTTAAGGTTGATTTCTCTTTAATTAGTACACTTTACAGTACAATTAAACTGCTTAATAGGAAATTAACTAAGTCCGAGTCTAGGGTTGAGTCGTTACTTGAGGAGGTTGAAACCCTCAAGCAAGAGGCTACTCTAACCTCTTCAACTAGTCAAGAGAGAAACTCAACCCAAATTGAAAAACTTGAGAAGGAGAATTCTCTCTTGAAAGACCAAGTTCAAGAGGTCGAGGCTAGGTTGGAAAAGTTCACGTTGGGATCTAAGAACCTTAACCGACTACTTGGAACCCAAAGAGCCGTGTACAACAAAGCCGGACTCGGATTTAAGTCAAAGACTACGAATAGGTCTTATATGTCTATCGTAAATCGTAGTCATCAAAGAGTTCAAGCATGGGTCCCAAAGGTTTTGTTAAATTCACATATTAGGACTAATAAGTATTGGATTCCTCAGGATCAAGTTCATTATTTGAATAGACCTTATTGGTTCAATGGTCTAGGGGGAGCTAACACTAAAATAGTATACCCGCTTACTTAGCAAAACCATTGCATGCTTAGAATTTCATTAACTTGTGAACTTACTTAGAATACGTACATAACCAACTAAAATCCTTCAAAAGATTGAGCCTCGGGAGCCTCTTTTCATAAATAACTAGTTAGTCAACTCTTGATAATATAGTATCGGGGCCGCGAGATGATAGTGCGTTAGGGAGACAAAGTCTCGTGTATTCGAGCTAGATAAGGCGTATCTAGCTTGGTGCACTTGACCGAGTGGAACTAGCCTGAAGCTACCTCACAGATCCTAAACTAGTTAGACCAGAAGTAACCCTAAGTGACTTAAGTAATATTTTCTTGAATTTGGCTTTGTCTAAGGAAGTGGTCGTTGTTCCGATCAAAGAAGGCCCTGTACTCTCGCCACGACACTCGAAGAGTTACTTAACGATCTAAAGGTTAAATCTGAATCTAACCCAAGGTTGACTATCTTTAATCAATTTAAAATCATCTCACAAAACATATAAGGTGAACAAATTATGAGACACATAGAATGGGTGAGATGTTAAGGATAATTGAAATATACTTGGAACAATCCCTTCAAAATACTACTTATTTTCTCAACTATTGTACTTAACAACTCTCGAGGCCAAAGTTTAGCGCCCCTACATCTCTTATACTTCATATATTTGACTAAGGGAGAGCAAACTAATCTTAAGGGTTATATTATAAATCTTTAGATTATTGGTGCAGAGGACACACCTCGAACCAATCCATCTAACTATTGCTAGACGATGCTTGGACTTATATTTGATTTATCTAGATGCATTCATAACGACATTGTTTTAAACCTATTTTATACAAAAACCCCAACACTCTTTTTGATTTATGGCAAAAGGGGAGAAGAGCGAAAGTTAAGGGGAGTAACACAAAATTTGTTTTGAAAACTAAAGTATCTCTTTCAAAACTCACCTAGGGTTAAGGGGAGTTTTGGTTAAGGAGAGTTTTTGGGAATGGCATTCATCATCTACTATATGTGTTTTATGCTTTAATTTCCCTTAACTTTGTGTTGGTTTGCCATAGATCAAAAAGGGGGAGATTGTTGGTGCAGGGGCACTAGATAATCGAACCTGTGTTTTGATTATGGCAAAGACACAAAGTTAAGTTTATATTGTTATCTCACGAGCTAAATCAAGTGCGCAGAAAAGTACTAAAGCTGGAGCTGAAGGCTAGCGACACCCGGAGAAAGCCGTGGTGGTCGGGCGACACTTGAGTGAATTCGGAGGGAGCCGAAGGAATCGAGTGGAAGGCCGGAAGCGAGAGCTACTATTGAGGTAAGCTCGTGTGAGTGAGAGATTGTAAGGTCGTGTCCTCTTTACGGGGACGCACGTGGCGATTCGATTAAGACTTCGTGGAAGGTCTAGGTCGAGATCGGACGGTCAAACCGTCGTATTTATCATTTTCGAGCTAACCTCTTATTGCGAAGTGGCCGTCGGCATCATTGCTGGACACATAGTAGTCGTGATGCCCATCGATCGGTGATGGGAGTCATCGGATCGGTGATGGCGGCGACTCGACTTTTGCGCTAGGTCAAAAGCGGATAACGTTTGGCGCGGCCGCCAGCGATAAAATTTGGAAAAATCCATGATCCGTTCCAAAGAAATAGGAGACAATTTCAGAGGCCAAAGTCTATAAAAGGAGGGGAGGATTCCACTCCAAATCACATCAATTATTCATCAAGTGCTCCTACAACGCCAACGCTTCAACACCGTCATAACGCCGACGCGACGACAACCTCAGATCTTCTTCGTCGGCAGCAGATTCAAGTAATATTTTTGATATTATATTCTGTGTTTTTTATCTTCATAACGAGGTGAGGTAGGCTTGTTGCCTCATCCTCGTGTATTCGGTTTTTGTAATCGTTGTCTCCTACCTCCAACGAGGAGGAGACGTTTTAGTGCTTTGCCCTCCGTACGCGGTCTAGGACCGATAGGGCCTTGGAGTAGCAACCGCTGGGTTGTGAACCAAGTAAAATAAACGTGTTCATTTATTTTCCGCTGTGCTTACTTTGCGTATCGAACGAACGAAAAAGAAAAGTTTTACGGTCGCTATTCACCCCCCCCCTCTAGCGACGCTTCTCGATCCAACAAAGAAAACAACTTTACAAGAGCTTTTGGATTGCTTGCTTTGTAGTTGCTTGAGTTACACTTGGAGACCCTGAATTACACCAACAATTCGCCCCAAAACTCCTCAAGAAATGCTAATCAAAATCTCCTCCACGAGCTCCCTTTAAAGTTACTGCCTGGGCTAGATTTTGCCTATTAGTCGATTGATCGGGACCATGAGTCGACTGATGACACTATTGTTGTGAGACAACAGTGTGATCCATGCTGGAAAAATCCAACGGATAGGACATCAGTCGACTGATAGAGCCTTTACTTGACTGTTAACTCTAACAGTCGAGTCTGACTCCATTCTGTGCCCAAATTCTCGAGCACCCGGCATCGATCACCGATCACGATCGATCGAGATAGCGATCAGCGGCTACCTCCGCGAACTACTAGGGCACTCCCCGTAGTCAAACCCTAGTTGACTCACTCCAGTCGATTGCTCATAGGTCTTAGTCGACTGATACACCTCAATCATGAGGTTTTACCTCAAATATGGTGCCCCATACTTGCTAGACCACACTTAGCCTAGAGCTAAGCCTTCTAGCCACCTCCGTCATCCTCGCGTCTATTGGATCCCTCCAAGTCATCCATGACTTGTTCATTCATACGCTATCCTTCAGGTGCTTCCATCGGCTATGTCATGCTAACGGTGTCTATACCGCCAAGGCACATTGGACTTACGCTGCCAAGACTCTGCTTGGACTTTACACTGCCAACCATTGGACTTATGTTGCCAAGACTCCCGCTTGGACTTTATGCTGCCAATATCAAATCCCTTGGACTTTCCAAATGCCAAGTACTCATGACTTGGGCATTCACCGCCAAGACTACACCCTTGGACTTTCCAAATGCCAAGACTCAAGCTTGGACTTTCCCTTGCCAACCCATGTTGGACTTTACATGCCAAGACCCATGCTTGGACTTTTCCTTGCCAAGACCCATGCTTGTACTTTACTTGCCAACTCATGTTGGACTTTCCCTTGCCAAGACCCATGCTTGGACTTTACCTATCAATTACTCAAGACCCATGTTGGACTTTCCCTTGCCAAAACCCATGTTTGGACTTTACTTTCCAACCCATGTTGGACTTTCCCTTGCCAAGACCCATGCTTGGACTTTATCTGCCAAGTACTCAAGGCTTAGACTTTCCATGACATGGTCAACCCTAGTCAACCATCAAAATCTCCCTCGAGTCAAACTCGAGTCTGGTTAATCATGACCCAGGTCGATTGCACCAACAATCTCCCCAAAACATTATCAGACATCAATGTCAAACCTCCATGTCAAACATCAAAACATCGCTCGAGTCAAACTCGAGTCCGATCAATCATGACTTGGGCCGATTTCACCAACAATCTCCCCCTTTTAAATGTTTGACAAAACCACATACCTTTGAGTTAGAATACTAACTCAAATCTTCTTACCAATTATCCCAAATTGGTAATCCCATAAATTCTCTCAAACATTCTCCCCCTTTTTGACTAACATCAAAAAGGTTCTCTCCAATGAGGTTAATGTCTCATGTCCCAATGAGATCTTACAATATCTCCCTTGGTTCAAAAATACCTAGGATGCCTATAATCTTCCTAGTGATAAGTCTCATATCACTTAAGAGAGGCAATCCTACAATCTCACCCAATTTCCAAATTGGGTATCTCAAAATTCCCATTTCTCCCCCTCATGAGGAAAAAATAACATCCATCATCCCATGATGGATACCTCCCCTTAAAGGCTTGTTCCCCCTTGACCATTGCACTAACAATGTCCTTGGGAAGTCCCTAAGCTAATAAGAACTCTAAACCATCAAAAATAAGATCTAAAGTTCAACATTGAACTTTCCCATACCTTAAATTTGATACATCACCCTAACAACTCTCCTAGCCATATCCAATGGATTTTCACCGTTTATAATGTTTCCCAAAGAATATCCTAGGGTTAGGAGTGGTTAGGGAACTTTACCGTAGCTGAAAACGGGCTAAACATCCTTATTTTTCCCGAAATCAGCCTGGCAGTCGACTTTATCAAGCATCAGTCGACTGTTGTGCCCATCAGTCGACTGCCAACAAGGGCAGTCGACTGATAACTAGAAAATATGATTTTCAATTATCAAAATCAAAATTCAGAAATTTATAAATAATTATACTTAATTCAAAAAATCATGAAAATTCATACGTATAATACTTATGACCAATACAATGAGTGAAAAATTTTAGAAAAATATTTTACCTATAAAATAGCGAAATTGATACAAAGTTCTAAAGTGAAGAAAAACTTCAATGTTTTAGCTCACTTTGTATCAACTTCATCAATGGTGATTGTTATCAAAAGATAAACTTCACTAAGGTTTTTCAAAACCTTATATTGTTAGGGCAATCTCTTGTCGTGATATGGTTTTGATGTGTGTTGCAAATGGTTTAAGTTAGGTTGTTATTATGATTTGATATGTGCGTTGGAGTCTTGCAGGAGTTAGTAATTCGCACATGGAGCCTTGCCGGGTTCACCACTCATAACCTCGTGCTTGAGTCGAAGAAGGAGCATTGCAGAGTCATGCACTTGATACTGCCGAGGGATCGCCAGACGAGACGACTTGAAGCGAAGCCAAGGAAGCAGACTTCGGAGGCAAGAGATGCGAAGGAGCATTGCAAAGCCGTGCGCCAGATGCTGTCGAGGGACGTGGCCACGAACGAAGAGAGCTTCGGCGAGGGACTTCGAGTGAGATGAGAGAATGAGTGAATTGTAAGTAGCTCATTAGGTGAACTTGGCCGAATGGCTAAGTGTCGGATGAGTTTTCTCGACATCAGTCGACTGCCATGGAATGGCAGTCGACTGCTTTGAGTCGAATGGGTTCGACTGGTATCCGACTGAGTTGTTTTGGGGCCAGATCAGCCATATGTGGCGATCGACTACCGACTCATCGATTATGCTGAAGCGTGATCGGTGATTAAGAGGGTTTGGCCACAGAACCACTCGTAGCCGACGTGGCAGTCGACTACGGAGGCATCAGTCAACTGATGGGATCCATCAGTCGACTGCCAAGTGTTTCGTTGGACTACAACGGTCAGGATTCGATGTGTTCGGAGGTCGTTGAAGTGGCGGCAGTCGACTGCCAAGGGCAGTAGTCAACTTGTGGCGGCTAACGGGAAGAAAACAACTCTCTCTATAAAAAGAGAGGGTGTGGGCTTTTGGATGGATAATGCTTACATTCCAAACCATCATCCAAGTCCTCCACAAGTGATAAACTCCTTCTCCTAGATCTCTTTCACATCTATTGTAAAAGGAGTGTTCTTGAGCTGTAAGGGTTACCTCCACCTAGCTTAGTGCAAAGGAGAGACCGATAGTGATTTGGTTGCGGAGTGATTCACCGAGGACGAATCGGACCATGGATTAGCGGCGTAGCCGTGAACCACGTTATATTTCGGTGTTAGCATTGTTTGTATTCTTCATTGTTTATTTGCTTGTCTTTATTAGTATTCCGCTTGCACTAACAATTGTGTAGACGAGCAAGTTCCACCATCCAAAGACAAAGGGCTATTCACCCCCCTCTAGTCGGCCGATCGATCCCCTACAAGTGGTATCAGAGCCAAGGAAAGCTTGTCGAGGACTAACCGCCACAACAAGCACATTCAATAATGGCCGGCTCAAAAGCCTAGTGGAGGTGAATAGGCCCACCCGAATGGCCTATCTAGTCCGTAGCAAACGGCTACGGTAAAGACAAGGCAAATCCGTTGATGGTTGGTCACTTACCAAAAGTGAAAAGTGGGAAGATAGAGGATCGTCGCACGAGATTGGCCGAGAGGATAGTCATAGAGGGGCAATGCGAGGAGGTATACATGGACCGAAGGATGCAGAGGGACCGCATGTATGATCCATGAGCAAATACAGAGGAACTGCACAAGTGTGGGATATGCAATGGTTACGAAAACATGAGAGAGTATGTATGTTAGTGAAAGCCCTAGAGCCAATCATGTGATGATTGTTGTATGGACTTTATTGTATCATATTCCTATTTATAAAGGCATGGTTATTATATTTACTTATATTGGTGCCAAATAACTAAATATAATAATGTCCTTGAGTAGTAGGTTCTTATCTATATCAATCGATTGCTTGAATCGATAATGAGATGATATAGAGAACACTACTCTTAATCATTCCTAGTCAAGTATTAACATTCAAGGACAATGTTAATGCGTAGAGACTAGCATGTAGGTCAACATGATGACTTGATCTCACAAGTCATGGATATGAGATATCAAGTTGACACATGGGTATGCATTGGAGAATGTATACTGAATGACCCGCCAAGAGAAAGTATCATGGATCGTTATATGAGTGTCATATACTTTCTCATGTGGATATTAGTATGACTATTAGTCCTTAGACCTGAAGTCACCATGGTTCCCTACATAAGGAGTTGCATACTTTGGCTTCGTCAAACGTCACCCGTAAATTGGTGGACTATAAAGGCGATTACTGGTTATGTAACAAATTATGTGGAGGGATGTGAGTGATGTAGATGAGATCTATCCCTCATATAAGATGGGAGAGACATCGATATTCTTGATAGAGTGAGACCACGAAGTGCATGGCCATGCCCAAATGAATCAATATGAGATATTGAGCTCATTTGATTAGAGTGAGTCTACTTGGAGTTCAAGATTTAGATTGTACCGAGGATGACACGGTCTATGCCTCGATTGGTCAATCTAGATGTCAAGGATAGAGGGACATTGTCACATATTGTGAGAGTCACAATTAGTAGTCACAAAGGTGATGTTGGAGCTCAACATTCTTGTAACTTGGGTAGCAATGTTGTGTTGCTAGATATCGCTCATTGCTTATGTTCCTAAATCCGTTTAGGGACATTGCCAACGTTACAAGAACCTATAGGGTCACACACATAAGAGCATTTAGATGGAGATTAGGTTCATTTGATGAACCATGAGGATTAGGTTCATGGGATGAACCAAATTGGATTAAGAGTAATCCAAATTAGACTAATTGAGTTAGACTCATGTTGATTCAAGTGTTGAATGAGTCTAATTTAGATTTGATTCATCAAATCAATTTAAATTAAATGAATAGAGATTCATTAAATTAAATTGACTTGAGTCAAGTGGTTAGATTTGATCAACCATGGGAGATTAGAGGTCAAGTTTGACTTGATTTGAGAGGGAAGATGAAAGGTCAAGTATGACTTGACCAAATGCCATGTCATGATGATGACTTGGCATGGCCGGCCAATGATGATGCTCCACATCATCATTGACTTGGTCAATTGGTGCCACATCATGAGGGAGACCAAGGGTCATGGGAGTTACATGCATGCATGTAACCCCCCTTCCATGAAGTGGTCGGCCACTTTAGGGGTTATGATGATGAATTCATTTTAGTGAGTTTCTCATTCCATCATCTTCTTCCTTGGTGTTGTTCCTCTCAAGCTCTCCCTCTCCTTCCTCATCTTGCCAAGATCTTCTAGGAGTGCTAGAACACTCAAGTTTGTCTCTTTCTCCACCTATTGCTTGTGTGGATACCAATAGAGGAGTGTGCACTTGACACTCTCGAGTTCCGGCGAACTTTTGGACGAGCGGGATAAGCGAAGGGCGTCGCTACGAGAGTAATGATCTAACCTCTTAGATCTAAGGTAGATCTAGGGTTTTTAGTAAGCACATACATGTTTTATTTTAATATATCTTCGCACAGATCCGTGGCTGGGGATTCCGAGGTTTCCGCAATGCAAAAAGCGGTTTTTGCAGCTCGGGAAAACCCAACAGTGGTATCAGAGCCACGTGCAAAGCATGTATGTGTTTCATTTTTGTAATTTTTGTATTAGATATAAAAATTACAGATTTATATGTTTCTGTAAATTTCCTAATTTTATAGAATTTTTGGGTATTTTTCTCAAAGAGTCAAAGCAACGAGTGTTGGGACACTTGTAGGCTTCAACCGTCGAGAAAAACTCTCCGAAACGGCGAGTTCTCGCTTTAGGTTTTTGGGACAGCGACTTAAGTCGCTGTAGGATCGCATTAGGGACACTCGCAAAGTAAATTTTATGAGTATGAGCACTGCCCCTATCCCCCAAAGGGGCTTTGTCCCGCGATCGCGCCCGGAAACCGCTTAGCGGGACCGTTACGGAGAGGTGACTCATTAATTTGAAAAAAAAATTAGGAAACATTATAGAAATTTCTGTAAAAATACATAATTTAGAATTATGTATACTTCTGTGATTTTCATGGCCCTATGACCCAAATTTGATTGGATTATGTGTGTTGTAATTCATAATACAGCCTGCGTGTTGTTTTGTGGTTGTGCGTGTTGTATAGTGTATGCGACCTGCGCGTCGTACCTCTTCTTTTGATATTCTAGTTGTAAATAATTTTAGACTCGAATGTAACTCGAGTTTCATATTTGTAATGTACAAAATGGAGCGGTGGAAAGTCCACTTGAAAACGAGGTTACAAGAAGGGTGACGACGACACATGGCGGTCAAAGGAAGCGCTTGGAGAAGCCGCTAGCCTTAGGTTGACCGTTCGATCTTCTCATTGCCTTGAGAAGATCGTAGTAGGGCCATGACTATATCACATTTAATTATATATATATATATGTTGATATATATATATATATATATTTAATTGATTTTGCTTGTATGTATGTGATGCATGCTAGTAGAATAATGCTTGTATGTATATGATGCATGCTAGGATAATTTTCTTGTATGTATATGATGTATGCTAGAATAATGAATGTATGTATGTGATGCATGCTAATATAGGATAATAAAGGCCTAAATGCGTATAAGATACACATTACGATTAGATTAGATCATAATCGAATCAACTCGAAAATGCCTACCGAGCCTTGATACCCATCACTACCTCGATCATTTGTTGTTGTAGAATCTGCCAAAGCAGAGCAAAGCATATTATCTTGGTAGGGTGCGGAGGGACAATCTTAGTCCCGCCTATCACGCTTGGGTTAGAGTAAGCTCAATTAGATTGAGCAAAACTAGTTAAACTCAATTGGATCGAGTAGAACTATACGCATATTCCAATTGTTGGAAAGATAGGTTAAGATCGCATTTACACTAAATCTTGGGCGATTTAGCCAAAGCTAACTCAAGGTCTTTTGTAAATGTGGGTCTTGATCCTATAAACAAGAGTTGCATAGAGATGTAATCGGTAATGTGTTACCCACCGATCGTACTAAGTCTTGGGCGATTTAGCCAAAGCTAACTCAAGGCTTAGTATGATGTGGATCTTGTCCCACAAGAATTATAGCTAGTTTGTATGAATCTAGTAATGTTGTTTGACCACATCAATAACTCGATTCTACAAAATTCCTATAATTTAGTGGGAGTACCATTTGATTAAAGGCCTAATTAAATGATAAAAAGAATATGATATTAATTCTCTGCATTGTATGTTGTAGATAACTATGTCGACAAACACGAACACTCTCTCTCTGCGTTCTGTCCTTGAGAAGGACAAGCTCAATGGAGCAAATTTCCTGGACTGGTACAGGAACCTGAGAATTGTTCTCACCCAAAAAAGAAAGTTGTACGCCCCGAGCACGCCCATTGCCTCAGGCACATGCTTACAAGAAGCATCAAGATGATGCATTAGATGTGTCATGTCTTATGCTCGCGACCATGAACTCTGAGCTTTAGAAGCAACACGAGTTCATGAATGCTTATGATATGGTTGGACATCTTCGTCAACTATATCAAGGACAAGCTAGGCATGAGAGATATGAAGTCTCTAAGGCATTATTTGGGTCCAAAATGCAAGAAGGGACTCCCGTAGGTACATATGTACTCAAGATGATTGGATACGTAGAGAACCTACAAAGGCTGGGATTCCCACTTGGCCAAGAGCTGGCCACTGACCTGATCTTGCAATCTTTGCCACAAGCCTTCAATCAATTTGTCATGAATTATAACATGAATGAAATTGATAAGCCATTGCCTGAAATGCTCAGCATGTTGAGAACTGCTGAGCTTAACCTTAAGAAGGGAAAATCTGACACCATTTTGATGGTGCAGAAGAAGAAAGGCAAGGGCAAGCCTAAAGGTAAGGGAAAGTCCCAAGCCAAGGGCAAAGGCAAAGAACTTAAACCCAAAGGAGGGGTAGCCAAGGAAGGGGCTTGCTTCCACTGTAAGGAAGCTGGACACTGGAAGCGTAACTGCAAAGCTTACCTGGAAGATCTTAAGAAGAAAAGAAGTGAGACTTCTACTTCAGGTATAAATGTTATAGAAGTCAATATATCTATTTCTTCATCATGGGTATTAGATATCGGATGTGCATCTCACATTTGTACCAATGTGCAGGCGCTGAGAAATAGCAGGGCATTGACAAAGGGCAAGGTGGACCTACGAGTAGGCAATGGAGCAAGGGTTGCTGCTGTTGCTGTAGGAACTTATGATCTATCTCTGCCCTCTAGGCTTGTATTAGAATTAGATGAATGTTGTTATGTGCCAGCCTTAACCAAGAACATCAATTCAGTTTCTTGTTTGGACAAGAAGGGATTTTCATTTATAGTAAAGAACAAATGTTGTTCAGTTTATTTAAATGATATGTTCTATTGTAGTGCACCTCTAATGAACGGACTCTACTTTCTAGACTTATAGAGCCCTATCTATAACATAAGTACAAAGAGGTTCAAGACAAATGAGTTGAACCAAACCTATCTCTGGCACTGTCGCTTAGGTCACATAAATTAGAGTCGCTTATCTCAGCTCCATAAGGATGGGCTGCTAGACTCATTTGATTTTGAATCATATGAGACATGCGAGTCTTGCCTTTTAGGCAAGATGACCAAGACTCCCTTTAGTGGACACAGAGAAAGAGCAACAGATTTGTTAGGACTTATACATAGTGATGTATGTGGTCCTTTCAATGTTGCTGCTAGAGGTGGTTACAGGTACTTCATTACATTTACTGATGACTTCAGTAGATATGGTTATGTGTATCTCATGACACACAAATCAGAATCCTTTGAAAAGTTCAAAGAATTCAAGAATGAAGTACAAAACCAGCTTGGCAAGAGTATTAAGATACTTCGATCAGATCGAGGTGGAGAATACCTTAGCCATGAGTTTCGTGACTATCTAGCTTAGTGTGGGATTCTATCCCAACTCACTCCTCCTGGAACACCACAGTGGAATGGTGTATCCGAAAAAAGGAATCGTACCCTATTATATATGGTACGATCTATGATGAGTCACACAGATCTTCCTATATCCTTTTGGGGATATGCTCTAGACACAGCAGCCTTTACCCTTAACCGTGTACCATCCAAGGCTGTGATAAAGACACCATATACGATATGGACAGGGAGAAATCCCATGATGTCTTTCATGAGGATTTGGGGTTGTGAGGCTTACGTTTGACGTCAAGTCTCAGACAAACTGGGACCCAAATCCGATAGGTGCTATTTTGTTGGATATCCTAAGGATACAAAGGGATATTACTTCTACATTCCCAGTCAGCACAAAGTGTTTGTGGCAAAGACTGGGGTTTTTCTAGAAAGGGATTTTGTTTCTAGAAAAATTAGTGGGAGTACCTTCGATCTTGAAAAAAATCAAGATAAGGACCATAGCATGAGGCCATGATGGAGGTTGAATAGGAACCACAAAGTGTTGTGGGTGATGAGGTTGTTGCACAAAGAGTTATGGAACAACCACCTGTTCAGGTAGACCTACCTCTTCGCAGGTCTGATACGGTACGTCGTCAGCCTGAGAGATACTCATTTCTCTTGTCTGACCATGATGACCTTATGCTCATTGAGAATGAGCCTACCTCCCATCAGGAAGCTGTGATGAGCCCAGATTCTGAGAAATGGCTAGAGGCCATGAGATCCGAGATGGAATCCATGTACACTAATCAAGTATGGACTTTGGTTGATCCACCTGAAGGGGTCAAACCCATTGGGTGTAAGTGGGTCTTTAGGAGAAAGACTGACATGGATGGACTTATGCATACCTATAAGGTCTGATTGGTGGCTAAAGGTTTCAAGCAAATTCATGGTATTGACTATGATGAAACTTTTCTCCAGTGGCGATGTTTAAGTCCATTCAGATCTTGCTTGCTATTGCAGCATACCACGATTATGATATCTGGCAGATGGATGTCAAAACCGCATTTCTGAATGGAAACTTACTCGAGGATGTGTACATGACACAACATGAGGGTTTTGTAGATCCACAGCATACTGGGAAGGTATGCAAGCTGCAAAGGTCCATTTATGGGCTAAAGCAAGCTTCTCGGAGCTGGAATCTTCGATTCGATGATGCGATCAAACAGTTTGATTTCATCAAGAATGAAGATGAACCCTGTGTCTACAAGAGGGTTAATGGGAACACACTGCTATTGGGAATGACATCCCTTCGCTACAGTCTGTGAAGACTTGGCTCGGGATGTGCTTCTCAATGAAGGACTTAGGTGAAGCAGCCTATATTCTAGGCATTAAGATCTATAGAGATAGATCTAAGAGATTGCTTGGCCTAAGTCAGAGTACATACATTGACACGGTATTACTTCGGTTTGCCATGAAGAATTCCAAGAAAGGACTTCTGCCGATGTCACATGGTGTGAGTCTTTCGAAGACTCAAAGTCCCCCTTCTAGAGAGGAGAGAGATCGCATGGATAAGATCCCTTATGCATCTGCTATAGGATCTATCAGGTACGCCATGCTATGTACTCGTCCTGATGTCTTGTATGCTTTGAGCATGACGAGTAGATACCAGTCAGATCCAGGTGAGCGTCACTGGATAGCAGTCAAGAGTATTCTTAAGTACTTGAGAAGGACTAAAGAATATTTCTTGATATTTGGAGGCGATGAGGAGCTAGCTGTAAGGGGTTACAGCGATGCCAGCTTCTAAATTGACCAGGATGATTATAGATCGCAATCAAGGTTCGTGTTTTGCTTGAATGGTGGCGCTGTGAGCTGGAAGAGTTCCAGGCAGGACACAGTTGCTGATTCTACAACAAGAGCCTGAGTATATCGGCGCTTCCATCTCATTCGAGAGATTATCGATAGAGGAGATATGAAGATTTGCAAAGTACCCACAGAGGCTAACATCGGAGATCCCTTGACCAAGGCTTTGGCACAGAAAAAGCATGATGGTCACACTAGGTCATTGGGTATTAGATACTACGTTGATTGGCACTAGTGCTAGTGGGAGATTATTAGTGAAAGCCCTAGAGCCAATCATGTGATGATTATTGTATGGACTTTATTGTATCATATTCCTATTTATAAAGGCATGGTTATTATATTTACTTGTATTGGTGCCAAATAACTAAATATAATAATGTCCTTGAGTAGTAGGTTCTTATCTATATCAATCGATTGGTTGAATCGATAATGAGATGATATAGAGAACACTACTCTTAATCATTCCTAGTCAAGTATTAACATTCAGGGACAATGTTAATGCGTAGAGACTAGCATGTAGGTCAACATGATGACTTGATCTCACAAGTCATGGATATGAGATATCAAGTTGACACATGGGTATGCATTGGAGAATGTATACTGAATGACCCGCCATGAGAAAGTATCATGGATCGTTATATGAGTGTCATATACTTTCTAATGTGGCTATTAGTATGACTATTAGTCCTTAGACCTGAAGTCACCATGGTTCCCTACATAAGGAGTTGCATACTTTGGCTTCGTCAAACGTCACCCGTAAATGGGTGGACTATAAAGGCGATTACTGGATATGTAACAAATTATGCGGAGGGATGTGAGTGATGTAGATGGGATCTATCCCTCCTATATGACGGGAGAGACATCGATATTCTTGATAGAGTGAGACCACGAAGTGCATGGCCATGCCCAAATGAATCAATATGAGATATTGAGCTCATTTGATTAGAGTGAGTCTACTTGGAGTTCAAGATTTAGATTGTACCGAGGATGACACGATCTATGCCTCGATTGGTCAATCTAGATGTCAAAGATAGAGGGACATTGTCACATATTGTGAGAGTCACAATTAGTAGTCACAAAGGTGATGTTGGAGCTCAACATTCTTGTAACTTGGGTAGCAATGATGTGTTGCTAGATACCGCTCATTGCTTATGTTCCTAAATCCATTTAGGGACATTGCCAACGTTACAAGAACCTATAGGGTCACACACATAAGAGCAATTAGATGGAGATTAGGTTCATGTGATGAACCATGAGGATTAGGTTCATGGGATGAACCATGAGGATTAGGTTCATGGGATGAACCAAATTGGATTAAGAGTAATCCAAATTAGACTAATTGATTTAGACTCAAGTTGATTCAAGTGTTGAATGAGTCTAATTTAGATTTGATTCATCAAATCAATTTAAATTAAATGAATAGAGATTCATTAAATTAAATTGACTTGAGTCAAGTGGTTAGATTTGATCAACCATGGGAGATTAGAGGTCAAGTTTGACTTGATTTGAGAGGGAAGATGAAAGGTCAAGTTTGACTTGACCAAATGCCATGTCATGATGATGACTTGGCATGGCTGGCCAATGATGATGCTCCACATCATCATTGACTTGGTCAATTGGTGCCACATCATGAGGGAGACCAAGGGTCATGGGAGTTACATGCATGCATGTAACCCCCCTTCCATGAAGTGGCCGGCCACTTTAGGGGTTATGATGATGAATTCATTTTAGTGAGTTACTCATTCCATCATCTTCTTCCTTGGTGCTCTTCCTCTCAAGCTCTCCCTCTCCTTCCTCATCTTGCCGAGATCTTCTAGGAGTGCTAGCACACTCAAGTTTGTCTCTTTCTCCACCTATTGCTTGTGTGGATACCAATAGAGGAGTGTGCACTTGACACTCTCGAGTTCCGACGAACTTTTGGACGAGCGGGATAAGCGAAGGGCGTTGCTACGAGGGTAATGATCTAACCTCTTAGATCTAAGGTAGATCTAGGGTTTTTAGTAAGCACATACATGTTTTATTTTAATATATCTTCTCACGGATCCGTGGCCGGGGATTCCGAGGTTTCCTCAATGCAAAAAGCAGTTTTTGCGGCTCGGAAAAGCCCAACAATGTATGCATGAGAGTTCAGGTACCCATGAGAGCACATGTACACCCCTCTGGATGCATCTCAGATCTGACACATCGTCAGACATGACATGAGTGTGCACCCCAGGATTTTGTATGATCGTGCTTTTTCTGATGATATATATTTACATTTCATTAAAAAAAAAAGAATGGCCAGCTCAAATATTCACCCACCAAAATTCGAAGGCGAATTCTCTTGGTGGAAAAAGAGAATGGAGGTATTTTTCGAGACCGATTTTGAAATTCTCTTAATTATGGAAAACGGTTTCGAATTGCCTAGGAATGAAGATGGGGAGCCATTGGAGAAAGCAAGGTGGAGCAAGAGGCAAAGGGAAGAATACTTGGCAAATTTAAAGGCCAAGCACCACCTCTACAATGTACTCCCCCAACAAGAGGTGAATAGAATAGGAGAATGTTCTAGTGCTAAGGAGATGTGAGAGAAGCTAGTAGAGCTTCATGAAGGTACCTCGGAGGCCAAACTTGCAAGGAGAGACCTCCTCCTCTCCCAACTATCCAACATAAAATTAGAAAAGGGAGAAAAGATAACCTCATTGCATTCTAGGTTTAAAGAAATTTTGATTGGACTAACAAGTGTAGGAGAAAGACTCTCCAACCGGGACATGCTCATGAAAGCAATTGATGCTTTTCCCTGGTCATCAAAATGGAGCTCAATGGTGGACTCCTTCTACATGTCCAAGAACCTATAAGTGAGCACCTTGGGGGAGTTCTTCTCGACAATGGAGCTCCACAAAATGAGGCTTGAAGGAATACAAGAAGAGCCAAAGTTTCAACCTTCAAGAGGAGTAGCCTTGATGGCACACAAGGGGAAGAAGAAGATAGAGATCCCCTCCTCCTCCGATGAAGCATCTTCCTCCTCCTCCATGGATAGCACGGAAGAAGCCTATATTGTAAGGAGGGTAAGGCGTGCATTAAAAGGTTTTAAATTTAATAATTCTAATGATAGGAGAAGAAGACCAAGGGCGAAGATTATTTGTTATAATTGCCAAGGGGAGGGACATATAAGGATAATTGTCCCCTCCTAAACAAGAGCAAGGAAGAGAAGAGAAAAAAGGAAGAAAAGAAGAAAAAGAAGGGAAGCAAGAAGAAAGAAAAAGAGAAGAAAGCCAAAGAAAAGGGAAAGGCAAAGGCACTAAAGGCAAGGACTTGGGATGACCCGTCTTCCTCCTCATCATCATCATCCGAGGAAGAAAAAGCCTTTGTCACAAATTTGGCATTGATGGCATTTGATGATCTCTCCACCTCCTCCTCCAAAAATCAAGAAGCAAGCTCTAGTGAAGGGGGAGCCTCCTCTACATCTTCATCATCGGAAGAGGATTTGGTAAGTGACGTAACGAATCTACCCCCTAAGTAAATAATGTCCATGATTTCTAGCCTCACTAAGGATTTATTTAGGGCAAAGAAAAGAAATAAATGCATGCTTGAGCAAATTAAGGATTTAGAACAAAAATTAGAAAAATCATGTTTTAATGATGATAATGATGATGCATGCTCACATGATAACTATATGCCTTTGGATGTTAATGATGCATGCATAGAAGAAAATAGGGCTCTAAGGGAAAATGTAGACTATTTGACCAAGGCCCTAGAAAAGTTCACAATAGGCTCCAATGTTAGTAATATATGAGAGATGTCCTAAGGCAATCGCCTTATGTATGAACCATTTATATGATAAATGAAGATTCACTATTTGAGTATACATGTTTAATGTATTTGATTGGATCTTAAACTCATTTACTGAATGTCCACGATACGATTCACAGCATGAGAGAATTTGTGATTGGATCACAACTAGTGAGTATCTCTACATGTGTAATTGTGATGTATCGGAATTATCCCTAGTCGATGAATTGATGGATTTGGACACCATCAATTCTGTCGAGACTAGCATGAGGTATACTCCTTGGTGTATCCAAGCAGCTGATTCTCACTGGCTGGAGACATTGTGATGTCCGGAGTTAATCGTGGATGCTAGTTATGGTAACTAGTTCATTGGAGTGACCAGCCGTAAGACTTCATATGTTTCTCTGCATATATAGATATGTCAATGAAGTTCTTACTGTGGCTTAAGTGCGATGTTCCTTTGACTTGCGGTATTCAAGTCATCTTGATCATGGAGACTTATGCTTTGACATCTTAAGCAAACATCTCCGAGGAGATGTGGACCCGGGATGATTGGGTATAAGTCGAAGTGATCGAAGGTGTTTGAATAGCCTATAAAGGATTCACCACTCCTTGCGAGGAGATGTATACCCATGGCCTCTCGTCGGATTGTTACTAAAGTCTTTGGCCAAAGCATTACATGTTTAGAGTAAAGTACTCTTCGATACATGTGGAGTAACTAGAATCCGTAGGACGAGGAAATGATACTTGGGCTAGGTGTGACGTAGTCAGCCTAGTGGGGACTGACACAATAGACCATGTCCTGAACCAAGTGGGTATAAGATGAGTGAAGGGAATGGGGCACGATTCATTCGAAGCTCTTGAAGGGTTTGAAATAGTTCGATCAACCGTTGATCTTTTCGGTTAATTGGGGATCATGATGTACTACTAGGTGCCACTCATGATCATTCTATAATTAATGGTTAATTATAGACGGCCAACATAAACCGAGAACCTATTTGGTCACACGCACAACGAGTGTAATCCAAAGGATTTAAAACGAGCTTGAGAATGGGATTCTCAGACCGAGAGAAACTATGTTTGGTTGGACCAAACATAAAGCGAGCATGAAATTGTTTCAGTCGCAATGGAAGCGTGGATGGGCAGTGTCTTATGAAGACATAATGGATGGACCGAAATGGTTTGGTTCTAATCCAATGGATGAGAATAAACCAAAGGGTTTGGTTTATTTTAAACGAATGAACCAAAAGTTGGTTCGGTTCGTTTTAACTTAAAATAAACCATCATGGTTTGGTTTATTTTAACTTATCTTAATGGAGCGGGTTAACGGGCCTAATGGTTATGATCCATTAACCATTAAGAGAATTAGTTCTCTATAAAATAGAGATTAAACCCTAACCCTAAACCTAATCTATTTTTGGCCGCCCAACACATAGTTGCCGCCCACCTCCTTGGTGAATTCGGCGCCAACAGCCTTGTGCCGCCGCCCAACCACTTGTGCCGCCGTCCAACTTGTTGCCGGCGACCAAGCTTCAGCCGGTGAACCTCCGGCGACCCTCCGGTGATCTCCTATAGGTTTGGCATCAAGGTGAGGCTTTTCTCTCCGTGTTTTGGCCGGCGCCTACTCCTCCACCAAGCTGTCCAGTTTTCTGGACAGCTTCTCCTCCTCTCGTCGGAGCGTCGTTTGGACGACGGTTAGTGCTCCGACAGCGGCTAACTTACCGGGGATTTGATCTCCGATAATCCTCTGAGGTGGAGGACGAAGGATTCGTCAAACGGTTGACGAACACCTCTCCGGAGAAGCGAGTTTTGAGAACTCGTTTTGGATCCGAATTTGGATTCGGATCGTGATCATCTCTCGATCACGTCGTCTTCAACACGAGGCTAGTAATCCGTACGAAGACGAAGCTCGTGACTTAGCGAAGTCATCCCGAGGAGCTCGGCGTGGATACGGATAGAGACGATTCTTACGAGGATCGTTCCGGTTGATGCCGTTCCCGCTACACGTCATACGGAAGGTATAACGTAGTTTAATTTCCTTTTATTGCAAATTTTAATTTACGGTTATGTCTACACTTGTTATAATAGCATGCGTGTGTTGTGTGTGTTGTAATAAATAGGAGTATTTATTATTTTTATTGCTTCCGCTGTGCTCATGTTTGCGAAACATGATCGAACACACACACGCCGCGGTGCCGGAAACCCAACATCCAATACCCTTAACATGATCATAGGGAGCCAAAGGGAAAGATTCAACAAGAAAGGCCTAGGATATAAGGAAAAGAAAAATGAAAAGGCCTATAAATGTCTAATAGCTAGGGGTCAAAATAAAAAGAAGGTAATAGCTAAAAAATGGATCCCTAAGGAATTTTTAGTAAACCCCATAGGAAATAACTTATTTTGGGTTCCAAAATCCATCCTTAAGGGTTAGGAAAACCCTAGGATATGAAGGGTTTTGTTTATCGAGTCCGTGAGGGGAAACTTTGCTTCCCACTTCACCTCGGTAGCTTGACCATGGCGATCCCTTCGATGTCCCTGGATTAAAAAAATTTAATCCTAGACAAAAAGGATTGCCCAAACCACCAAGTCATCGTCGTGCTATTCGTTTAGAGAGGTCACTTGAACAAACTAGTTATTCAAGCGACCATCCTCTATTCTACGAGTAGTCGTAGAATAGACGATGTTCGGATCGCCGGTTTTTGTGTTTATGCTCGGGATCCAAGTATTATTTAGCCATTTACAGAAATATAACATGCTTAAATTTGCAAAACAAAACCAAGTAAGAAACAAAAGAGAAAAGAGAATAGTATGACCTTCCTCCTTTTGGACGTCGTGTGGGCGACGATCCACCAAAAATCGAAGCTCCTAGATTGCAAATCTTCCTTCCTTGCTCTTCCAAAGCAAGAGGAAGAATAGAAACAAGGTTTTTCTCCTCCCTAAAACTAACCAACAAGGATCACACCAAACCCTTGCCGCCGGCCAACTAGAAGGAGGAGAAAGTGGTGGAAAACTACCAAGACACCAAGGGAAACCCTATATCTTCTTTACACCACCTAAGGAGAGGGAAAAGGAAGCTTTTGGGTGCCGGCCAAGGCTGGAAAAATGCTGGGAAGGGTGCTGGACGTTGGCCAAAAGAGGAAGAAGAAGAGAGAAAGAACCTTCCTTATTTGGCGCCACCCTTGCCTCCAAACCCTAATCCCAATCCTATCTCAAATAGGATTGCTTCTTGCCGCCCAAACCCTAGCTCTCCTCCAATTCATCTTCACGCCAACTCCATTCCATCCTTTTATAGAGTTAGGGATAAGTCATGAATTAATCTCATCCATTGGTTCTAGGGATTTTATCTCAACCGTCGGATCTAGAGATTTAATCTCAACCGTCGGATCTTAGAGATTTAATCTCTACCAATGGATCATAGAGTTTTGTTTCTATCCATTGGATCTAAGCTTCATGAGGTGTTAATAGGCTACATTAGGGAATATGAGGAGGAGTTGGGTCTTGGCCACCCATGGATCAAGCCCACATAAAGTCCGATCCACTAATGATGATCCAATCCACTAAAGGTTCATCATTGATCTACCTCACCAACCCCCATATGATAATATGGGCTCCATATATTATTTGTACATTTTCTCCTCATGTTTAAGATCTCGAATGTCCGTCGATTAATTAATTTACTGACCATTAATTAATCTACATCTAACTCCTTGAGTAGTACCACTCAACCTTTTCATCATGCCAGACCAAGTCCACCTGCAGGGTTTACATGATGAACCTTATGAGCTCCTCAAGGGGACATCATCATCCTAATATATAGGACACGGTTTCCTCCTATAATCAACGACACGCCATATAAATAATATCATCTCCCAACTTACCGAGCCTATCGATTTAATCTATAAATCTCGCCCATTGTTAAATCAAAGAGATGAGTACTAAGTATATGTGCCCGTTATTATATCGGGATTAAGAGAATGTACTAAATAATATCTGAGGTCCGATTCGATCGAATCACCTTTATGTCGGTCCTGCTCAATACCCACAAAGTGCACTAGTGTGATTCTATGGTCAAGACAAACCAACACCAAATCACACTACAACCATTCCGATGGTTTGTCCAAAGCCATCTTGGTTGTGAGCCTTTACTTATACTTTTCAAGGGGCCGATAACATGATCTCCTGTGTGACACCACACACCATGTTATCTACAATGTAAAGTATGAGACAATATTGCATAACCATAAAAATATGCAAACAATGATCATGTGATTCTTATTTCAAAATAAAGATGTTCATACAAAAGATAGACTTTTCAGTATACATCCCTACAGGATAGTCAACCATATGGACTTTACCTATATCATATTTTTGGTTGACTTAGGATGGAGGGACAACATTTTTGAAATAGTGTTTGGTGATGATAATGCACCTATAAGTAGATAAATCATGCTTTAGGTAATGTTTACCTTATTATCATCATGTAATACCTAATGCATGATCACAATTTGATGAATACATTTGTTTTATGATCATAATGTAAAATTCATACATATGTCTTTATGATCATATGGAATGATAGGATGATACTTAACCTTGATAGAATTGCATGAAAATAATGGTTAAGTATATACAAAATACCTTTAGGATACATCTCACACTCACCATAGGCTACTTTGATTGAAAACTTAGCATGAGTGAGATGTTAGGGTGATACAAATGTCCACTAATATCTATGGCATTTAGATGGTCATTTAAAGTATCTAAATAGCAATAATAGACCAATCATGGGGAAGGCTTATGTTTAATTCATAGACATATTGCCCAAAGATCATGGTTAGATATTTCATATGTTTTCAAAATAATTTCTTACCTTAAAATCTGTGTGTTCATGTTTTGAAACAAATGAAAGTAAAACTAGGTGTTAAAATGGATACAAACATGATCAAAAACCTAGTGGTTTTTAAAGCTTTTGGATTTTTGGCTAGGTGTTAAAATGAATACAAACATGATCAAAAACCTAGTGGTTTTTAAATCTTTTGGATTTTTGGCAAAAATCTGAAAATTCAATGATTTTTCATGGAAAACTATTTTTCATTGATTAATATACTAACAAGAAATATGTTCCCCAAATTTCACTATTTTTCGAATTTTTTGGAATTTATAATGCATTTCTAAATTTCGTCCAGAAAATCAGAATTGTTGTTTTCCTTGTGCCAGTCGATTGCCATATTGATAGCAGTCGACTGATGGACTGTAAACGAGCATAGTAACCTGATTTTATCAAGTTTTTTGACTGGTTTTAATTTTTGTTTCTCTCTATACTTGATGCCATGTTATATAAACATTGTTTAAACTTTTTGATGGTGTCAAAGGGGGAGAAAACTATATGTTTAAGTAAGGGGGAATATATTTAGGGGGAGTTTCATGTATTAAGGGGGAGAGTTACTAATCATGTTATTCACATGCTTTCCTTTCTTAATATTCTATCAAATGTTTTACCTAACTTAAACGGATTGCCACACATCAAAAAGGGGGAGATTGTTAAGGCAATCTCTTGTCGTGATATGGTTTTGATGTGTGTTGCAAATGGTTTAAGTTAGGTTGTTATTATGATTTGATATGTGCGTTGGAGTCTTGCAGAACTTAGTAATTCACATACAGAGCCTTGGCGAGTTCACCACTCATAACCTTGTGCTTGAGTCAGAGAAGGAGCATTGCAGAGCCATGCGCTTGATGCTGCCGAGGGAAGCCGGACGAGATGACTTGAAGCGAAGCCAAGGAAGCAGACTTCAGAGGCAAGTGACGCGAAGGAGCATTGCAGAGTCGTGCGCCTGATGCTGCCGAGGGACGTGGCCATGAATGAAGAGAGCTTCGGCGAGGGACTTCGAGTGAGATGAGAGAATGAGTGAATTGTAAGTAGCTCATTAGGTGAACTTGGCCGAATGACTAAGTGTCGGATGAGTTTTCCCAACATCAGTCGACTACCATGGAATGGCAGTCGACTACTCTGAGTCGAATGGGTTCGACTGGTATCCAACTGAGTTGTTTTGGGGCCAGCAGTCGACTGCCATATGTGGGTAGTCGACTGCCAAGACCATTAGTCGACTGCTGAAGGCAGCAGTCGACTGATTAAGAGGGTTTGGCCACAGAACAACTCATAGCCGATTGGGTAGTCGACTACGGAGGCAGCAGTCGACTGATGGGATCCATCAGTCGACTATCAAGTGTTCCGTTGGACTACAACGGTCGGGATCCGACGTGTTCGGAGGCCATTGAAGTGGCGGAAGTCGACTGCCAAGGGAAGCAGTCGACTGGTGGCGGCCAACGGGAAGAAAATAGCCCTCTCTATAAAAAGAGAGGGTGTGGGCTTTTGGATGGCTAATGCTTACATTCCAAACCATCATCCAAGTGCTCCACAAGTGATAAACTCCTCCTAGATCTCTTTCACATCTATTGTAAAAGAAGGAGTGTTCTTTAGTTGTAAGGGTTACCTTCACCTAGCTTAGTGCAAAGGAGAGACCGATAGTGATTTGGTTGCAGAGTGATTCACCGGGGATGAATCAGACCGTGGATTAGCGGCGTAGCCGTGAACCACGTTATATTTCGGTGTTAGCATTGTTTGTATTCTTCATTGTTTATTTTCTTGTATTTATTAGTATTCCGCTTGCGCTAACAATTGTGTAGACGAGCAAATTCCACCATCCAATGACAAAGGGCTATTCACCCCCCCCCCCCTCTAGCCGACCGATCGATCCCCTGCATATATTGGATCATATTCTTTGGGCTTAATGTACATGATTTGTAGAAAAGCTTTCCCAATGATCCACTATTGATTTTAGATGAGTTTGAGTTCATCTAGATGCAAAAACTATGCACATTGAACTTAACTCATATCCTATCATCTCACATGTATCTAAGGTGTAAGAATACACATACATGTCAATTTAGATGTGAGATGTGGGTTTTGGTTTATCTTAAACTAAGGTCTCATGCATTTTTTAAGATAATACTACTTGATTCCCTTATAAATGAGACTTCAAGTCATGTCATTGTCCTTAACTCAATTTTTATTAATGCATGAATGATTATGACATTAATGATGATATAAATAAATACATGCTCATAATCATGATGTCATGGCATAAGATGGAATATAAGTACACATGTCATAAAGACCTAAATCCTAAGCATGATCATGACATATAAATGATAAAAATAAACATGATGTCATGACATGGTATATGACAAACAAAACATGTCAAGTAAAATGTATAGGTATAATAATACCTAAAATTTAATATTAGTTGTCATTTGTTATAATTAATCTCATTTTTCCATATTGTTTCTTATCTCCCAAAGTGTGCCAAAAACCCAAATGGCACACTAAGACCTCTAAACCTAAATTGTGTCAATTTGATTGATTTTTCATAATTCCAAAACTATATTGGCACATTCTAAAATCTTTTAGGATTAAAATTCAAACCTATTTCAAAGGTATCCATAACTTTGAAAATATCCTAAAGTGTCACCTTTACCATGGTTAGGTTAACTACCCATCTATTAAAGTTAGCACACCTAAACTCATCTAGCATGAATCAATCACGCTCTTAGGAACCCAAAATCTATTTGAGCTCCTAGGGTTTACTAGGTATTCCCTAGGGATGACCTCCCTAAATACCTTCCTAATGACCCTCCTAGGCTTAGAAGCCTTGGTCATTTGGGTCTTAACTAAGTTAACCTTATGGATTGCCTCCCTAGTAACCTTTTTAGTGGTCTTCCTAGGTTTCATGGAAACCTTGGCCACTAGGCACATACCTTGGTCAACCTTAGGGATGACTTCCCTAGTGACCTTGGTATTTCTAGACCAAGGTTTAGTTCCATAGTCAAATGGAACATTATGGTAGGTAGGCTTATCTACCTTGGACCTAGGCTTGTGGCCCAAGCCTTTCTTGCCCAAAAATGAGCCTTGCCTCCTAGACTCTAGACCTTGACTCTTGGATCTAGACCCTTGACTATGACCATTTGACCCTTTTATTTGATTTTGCATAATTCTAAGGGTCTTTTCTATTTTCTCAAGCCTTGACCTCAAGGCTTGATTTTCCTTTTCTAATTGCCCAATTTTTGAATTTTGATTTAATCCTTGGGCATGGTTCTTCCTAGGCATATGCCTAGTCTATTTGGGGTTAAAACCTAGGTGGTCCTCAATTTTCTTAATGCTTGCCCTAGGTAATGTCTTTCTAGGGACATTAGTCCCAAATTTCTCCTTATTTGAAAAATTAACACTCTTAGCACATAGACAAAAATATTTATTGTTTCTAGCATGCTTTTCATGTACAATAGCAAGATTGTTAAAATTATTCCTAGCATGCTTTTTGACATTTAAACTAGAAGATGCATTATTAAAATATAACTTAGGGTTAGCCTTAGCTCCCCCTACATGTGATGCTCCTTCCTTATCTTTGATTTCCTTCTTCCAAGGGCATTGACTTCTATAGTGTCCCTTCTTATGGCACTTGAAGCATACTACGAGCTCCTTGGTCTTCTTGGTGGGGACACCGGAATCCTTTGATTTTTCTTGACTTTTAGGCACCGGTGGACTTTTCTTGACCTTCTTTGGGCACTTGCTCTTATAGTGCCCAAACTCCCTACACTCAAAAAACATTATATGAATTTTATCTTTAAATGATGTGCTTGAGTTACCTAGGTCAATGACGGTCGGATTTTGAGCTTTTTCATCTTGACCAATGTAGAAGGCTCTTCTACTTGCTCCAGAGTGTGAATTCTCTCCTCCCCCTCAAAATCCTCACTTGCTTGTGAGGATGATGTGCTTGCTTCCTTGGTCTCCTCCAATTGAACCGATGAGCACTCTTGTTCTTTGTGCTCCTCATGGAGTCTTGCCACTTTGCTCCATAGCTCCTTGGCATCCATGTGTTCACCTAAGCTTCACAAGATGTCATTAGAAATCAAATCAATAATGAATTTTGCTACCTTCTTGTTTTTCTCGAATCTTTGGAGTTGTTCCTCAGTCCATCTCTTCATCTTGAGGAATCCTCCCATTGGTCCTTTTGGATATTCGAATCCTTCCATCAAAATGGACCACTTCTCAAAGTCCCTCATCATCAAGAAGTCTTCAATCCTTACCTTCCATTGGTTGAAGCCTTCTCGTTCATAGAAAGCATATGGGATTGGGGTGTTGATGTCCCAACCCAAATTCTCTTGAATTTTCATCTTGTTCCTCTTCACCCTCTAGCGTCTTAGCTCCGGGTTGTTAATCCGTAGAAGAGCCCCGGGCTCTGATACCAATTGTTGGGACTGTTGTGACCGCTAAAGGGGGCTGAATAGCGTCGTCAATGCTTGATGGATTTCATTCGTGATCGCATCTACAAATTGTGTTAGTGCACAGTGGAATAATAATAAAAACAATAACATGATACAAACATGATAACACAACGATATAACGTGGTTCGGAACCGAATGGTTCCTACTCCATGGATTGGGCTCTAAAAGCCCTAGTAATGCAAACATGCACTACTAATCCAATAAACTCCTTCTCGGAACAATCCGGAGGTGGTGAAACCTCGTACAATAACTCTTAAAACAGTAGGAAACAAATACAAGCAAGATACACTAATAGAATGCAAATACATGTAAAGAAAACAACTTTACAAGAGCTTTTGGATTGCTTGCTATGTGGTTGTTTGAGTTGCACTTGGAGACCCTGAATTACACTAGCAATTCGCCCCAAAACTCCTCAAGAAACACTAATCGAAACTTCCTCCACGAGCTCCCTTTAAAGCTGCTGCCTGGGCTGGATTTTGCCTATTAGTCGACTGATCGGGACCATCAGTCGAATGATAACAATGTTGCTGTGAGACAACGGTGTGATCCACACTCGAAAAATCCAATGGATAGGATATTAGTCGACTGATCAAACTCATCAGACGACTGATAGAGCCTTCACTCGACTGTTAACTCCAGCAGTCGTGTCCGACTCAATTTTGTGCCTGAATTCTCGAGCACCAGTCAATTGATCACCAGATCAATCGACTGATCGAGACAACAGTCGACTGCCCAGCTATGGCAGTCGACTACTAGGGCACTCCCCGTAGTCAAACCCTAGTTGACTCACTTCTGTCGACTGCCCATAGGTCACAGTCGACTGATACACCTCAATCATGAGGTTTTACCCCAAGTATGGTGCCCCCATACTTGCTAGACCACCCTTAGCCTAGACCTAAGCCTTCTAGCCACCTCCATCAGCCTCATGCCTATCGTATCCCTCCAAGTCATCCATGACTTGTTCATCCATACGCTAGCCTTCAGGTGCTTCCATCGGCTATGTCATGCTAACGGTTTCTACACTGCCAAGGCACATTGGACTTATGCTGCCAAGACTCCGCTTGGATTTTACACCGCCAACCATTGAACTTATACTGCTAAGACTCCCTATTGGACTTTACGCTGCCAATATAAAACTCCTTGGACTTTCCAAATGCCATGTACTCATGACTTGGACTTTCACCACCAAGACTACACCCTTAGACTTACGTGGCCAAGACAGCTCCCTTAGACTTTTGAAATGCCAAGACTCAATCTTGGACTTTCTCTTGCCAACCCATGTTGGACATTACATGCCAAGACCCATGCTTGGACTTTTCCTTGCCAAGACCCATGCTTGGACTTTACTTGCCAACCCATGTTGGACGTGAAGGTAGGAAACTTCGCTTCCCACTTCAACTCGGTCGCTTGTTCGAGACAAAAGGGATTACCCAAGCAACTATTTCATCATCGTGTTATTCGATTAGAGTGGTTACTTGAACAAACTAGTTTTTCAAGCAACCAACCTCTATTCTACGATTAGCCGCGGAATAGACGATGTACGGATCGCCGGTTTTTGTGTTTGTATTCGGGGTCCAAGTAAATTTAGCCACAAAACAAAATAAACAACCACATACATAGTACAAAAGAATACTAATCAAAATAAACAAGATTATACCTATTGTTATACCTCTTGATCTTCTATTGTATGTCCTTCCTCCTTTTGAACGTCATGTGGGCGACGATCTTCCAAAAGTCGAAGCCTCCTAGATCACCAATCTTCCTTCCTTGCTCGCTCCGAACAAAAGAAGATTATAAAATAAAACTCTTCTTATATCTAGAACCAGCCACCAAGCTACCTTGCTTGGTGGTTGTCGCCGGCCAATGAGATGAAGATAGAAGTGTTGGCACCGGCCAAAAGCTCCAAGGGAAGAATCCCTAGCTCTTGTTTCCACCGGCCAAAGAGAAGAAGAGGAATAGGTTGAGCGGCGACAAAGGTAGAGGGGAGAATTATGGGCGCCGGCAACACCTTAGGAAGAAGAAAGGAAGCTCTCCCATTGTTGCCGCCCAAGCCACCTATTAAACCCTAGCCGCCCAACCTAAACCCTAATCTTCCTAGGATTGCTTGCCGCCCAAGCAAAGGAGAGGCAAAACCCTAATCTCCAAGACATTAGTTGCCACTTAAGCCATAAGCCCCCTTTTATATAACTAGGCTTAAGCCTCCTTTTAATCTCCACCGTCGGATCTAGGGATTTAATCTCAACCGTCGGATCTAGAGATTTAATCTCATCCATCGGATCTAGAGAATTAATCTCCACCGTCGGATCTAGAGTTTTATTTTCCATCATTGGATCTAGGTTTCATGAGGTTTTAATAGGCTACAATAGGGACCATGAAGAGGAGGTGGATCTTGGCCACCCAATGGATCAAGCCCACATAAAGTCCGATCCATTAATGATTATCCATTCTACTAGAGGATTATCATTGATCTAACTCACCAACATCCATAAGTTAATATGGGCTCCATATATTATTTGTACATATATCTCTCCGTGTTTAAGATCTCGAATGACGGTTAATTAATTAATTTATTGATAATTAATTAATCAACATCTTACTCCATGAGTAGTACCACTCATCCTTATCATCATGCCGGACCAAGTCCACCTGCAGGGTTTACATGATGAACCTTATGAGCTCATCAAGGGGACATCATCATCCTAATATATAGGACACGATTTCCTCCTATAATCAACGACACACCATATAAATAATACCATTTCCCAACTTACCGAGTCTATCGATTTACTCTATAAATCTCACCTATTGGTAAATCAAAGAAATGAATACTAAGTATATGTGTCCGTTATTATATCAGGATTAAGAGCATGTATAATATAATATCTGAGGTCCGATTCGATTATGTAGTCAGTAATAAATCGAATCACCTCGAAGTCAGTCCTGCTCAATACACACAGAGTGTACTAGTGTAATTCTATGGTCAAGACAAACCAATACCAAATCACATTACAACCATAACAATGGTTTGTCCAAAGCCATCTAAGTTGTGAGCCTTTTCTTATACTTTACAAGGAACCGATAACATGATCTTCCGTGTGACACTACACACCATGTTATCTACAATGTAATGTATTAGACAGTATGCATAACCATAAATATGCAAATAATGATCATGTGATTATTATTTCAAAAATAAAGATGTTCATACAAAAGATAGATTTTTAAGTATACATCCTAACAGGACTTTCCCTTGCCAACCCATATTGGACTTTCCCTTGCTAAGACCCATGCTTGGACTTAACCTGCCAAGTAATCAAGACTTGGACTTTCCATGACATGGTCAACCCTAATCAACCATCAAAATCCCCCTCGAGTCAAACTAGAGTCAGGTCAATCATGACCCGGGTCGATTGCACCAACAATCTCCCCAAAACCTTATCAGACATCAATGTCAAACATCAAAACATCCTCGAGTCAAACTCGAGCCTGGTCAATCGTGACCTGGGCCGATTGCACCAACAAAACGGAGGTCGGACTGAAGGTTTTGCGGAACCGAAGCTCTGATACCAAATTGAAGGTAGGGGAAACTTCGCTTCCCACTTCAACTTGGTCGCTTGTTCATGGTGATCTCGTCTACATCCTCGGATTAAAAAAATTAATCCAAAAAAAAAAGGGATTACCCAAGCAACCGTTCCATCGTCGTGCTATTCGATTAGAGTGGTCACTTGAACAAACTTGTTGTTCAAGCAACCAACCTCTATTCTACAATTAGCCGCGGAATGGACGATGTATAGATCGCCGGTTTTTGCTTTTTAATTCAGGGTCCAAGTAAATTAGCCACATAACAAAACATATAACATGCATATAATTGAAAAACAATTATAGATATAATGCAAAAGAATATAAACAAGCATTATACCTCTCGATCTTCTATTGTATATCCTTCCTCCTTTTGGACGTCGTGTGGGCGACGATCTTCCAAAAGTCGAAGCCTCCTAGATCACCAATCTTCCTTTCCTTGTTCACTCCGAACAAAGGAAGATGGTAAAACAAAACTTTCCTCCTTCCTTTAACCAACCACAAACTCCAACCTTGATGCTTGCCACCGGCCAAAAAGAGAATAGAAGAGGAAGTGGGCACCGGCCAAGAGCTCCAAGGAATCACCCTAATGTTGGGTTTCCGGCACCGCGGCGTGTGTGTGTTCGATCACGTTTCGTAAACATGAACACAGCGGAAGCAATAAAAATAATAAATCTACATTTATTACAACACACACAACACACGCATGCATATTACAACAAGTGTAGACATAACCGTAAATTTAAATTTGCAATAAAAGGAAATTTATCTACGTTATACCTTTCGTATGACGTGTAGCGGGAACGACATCAACCGGAACGATCCTCGCTAGAATCGTCTCTATCCGTATCCATGCCGAGTTCCTCAAGATGACTTCGCTAAGCCATGAGCTTCGTCTTCATACGGGTTACTAGCCTCGTGTTGAAGACGACGTGATCGAGAGATGATCACGATCCGAATCCAAATTCGGATCCTAATACGAGTTCTCAAAACTCGCTTCTCCGGAGAGGTATTCGTCAACCAATTGACGAATCCTTCGTCCTCCACCTCAGAGGATTACCGGAGATCGAATCCCCGGTAAGTTAGCCACTGTTGGAGCTCTAACCGTCGTCCAAACGACGCTCCGACGAGAGGAGAACAAGCTGTCCAGAAAACTGGACAGCTTTGGTGGAGGAGATAGGCGCCGGCCAACCAAGGGAAGAAAAGGCTCACTTTGATGCCAAACCTATAGGAGATCACCGGAGGGTCGCCGGAGGATCACCGGCTGAAGCTTGGTCGCCGGCAAGGAGCTGGACGGCAGCACAACAAGCTGGGCAGCAATGGAAGTTGGGCGGCAATGAAGGTTGGGCGGCAACTCCAAGCTAGGGTTTTGGATTAGGGCTTAATTATCCCTTAAGCCCTCTTTTATAGAGAACTAATTCTCTTAATGGTTATTGGATCATAACCATTAGGCCCGTTAACCCGCTCCATTAAGATAATTTAAAATAAACCAAACCATGATGGTTTATTTTAAGTTAAAACGAACCGAACCAACTTTTGGTTCATTCGTTTAAAATAAACCAAACCCTTTGGTTTATTCTCCTCCATTGGATTAGAACCAAACCATTTTGGTTCATCCATTATGTCTTCATAAGACACGCCCATCCACGCTTCCATTGCATCAAACGATTTCATGCTCGCTTATGTTTGGTCCAACCAAACCTAGTTTCTCTCGATCCGAGAATCCCATTCTCAAGCTCGCTTTAAATCCTTTGGATTACGCTCACAAGGCGTGTGACCAAATAGGTTCTCGGTTTATGTTGGCCGCCTATAATTAACCATTAATTATAGAACGATCATGAGTGGCACCTAGTAGTACATCATGATCCCCAATTAACCGAAAAGATCAACGGTTGATCCGTAACTATTTCAAACCCTTCAAGACTCGAATGAATCGCACCCATTCCCTTCACTCATCTTATACCCACTTGGTTCAGGACATGGTCTATTGTGTCACCCCCACTAGGCTAACTACGCCACACCTAGCCCAAGTATCATTTCCTCGCCCTACTGATTCTAGTTACTCCACATGTATCAAGAGTACCTTACTCTAAACATGTAATGCTTTGACCAAAGACTTTAGTAACAATCCGACGAGAGGCCATGGGTATACATCTCCTCGCAAGGAGTGGTGAATCTTTATAGGCTATTCAAACACCTTCGATCACTCGACTTATACCCAATCATCCCGGTCCACATCTCCTTAGAGATGTTTGCTTAAGATGTCAAAGCATAAGTCTCCATGATCAAGATGACTTGAATACCGCAAGTCAAAGGAACATCGCACTTAAGCTACAGTAAGAACTTCATTGACATATCTATATATGCAGAGAACCATATGAAATCTTACGGCTGGTCACTCCAATGAACTAGTTACCATAACTAGCATCCACGATTAACTCCGGACATCACAATGTCTCCAGCCAGTGAGAATCAGCTGCTTGGATACACCAAGGAGTATACCTCGTGCTAGTCTCGACAGAATTGATGGTGTCCAACTCCATCAATTCATCGACTAGGGATAATTCCGATACATCACAATTACACATGTAGAGATACTCACTAGTTGTGATCCAATCACAAATTCTCTCATGCTGTGAATCGTATCGTGGACATTCAGTAAATGAGTTTAAGATCCAATCAAATACATAAAACATGTATACTAAAATAGTGAATCTTCATTTATCATATAAATGGTTCATACATAAGGCGATTGCCTTAGGACATCTCTCATATATTACTAACAGACTCCCACTTGGCCTAATGTCAATCGCTACGGTATCCAATACCATAAGCTCGAACATGACCCTCAAACTTACTTTGAGGTAATGCTTTAGTCAAAGGATCCGCTAAGTTCCTTTCAAAGGGAATTTTCGATTTGTATTTCGCTCCTACCGATGATCTCTCCGATAAGATGATAGCGCGGCTACATGTTTGATCGTTGATGAGACCTTGGCTCTTTCGTCAGGTAATTGCTCCATTGTTGTCGCAGAGACCGGTATTGCTTCAACAATGGCCGAATCACACCAAGTTCATGAAGATGAACTTCTTGATCCAAACCGCCTTTCCGCTCGCCGCAATGTATTCTCGCCTCGCTGGTAGAATCCGCCATGTTGTCTTGTTGGAACTTTTCCAACTCATCGCGCTCCATTCAAGGTGAACACGATCCGCATCGAGACTGGAATCATCCTTGTCCGTCTCGAAGCCGCATCCGTGATACCCGCGTATCACCATGTCCCTTCTCCATATATTAGGAACACATCCTTAGTTCTTCTCAAGTACTTAAGGATCGCCTTTTAATAGCCACCCAATGATCCATTCTCGGATCGGAATGGTATCCGCCGTGACACTCGTGAGCATACGATACATCGGGCCTCGTACATAACATAGCATACATGATAGATCCTATGGATGCATAGGGAATCTTACTCATGCAAATCCCTTCTCAGGCGGACACATAGACTTCAAAGGTGTACCCATGCCCGATGGGTAGGAAACCTTTCTTGGATTCCGACATGCTAAACCTCTTTAGCACTTGGCCTATATATGTAGACTGAAGACCAAGCAACTGCTTCGATCTATCTCTATAGATCTTAATCCCGAGGATGTAGGTTGCTTCTCCTGTGTCTTCATGGAGAATGTCTTGATAACCAAACCTTAATCGATCAGAAGATCAAACATCGCTTTATAAGTAGTATGTCATCGACAATACTAGGAACACGATCGCAGACTCCCACTAACCTTCTTGTACACACAAGGTTCGCTTCGATTTTGTGAGAAATCAAACTTTTGATTGTCTCATCAAAACGGATATTCCATCTTGGATGCTTGCTTCAATCCATAAATGGACCGCCGCAATTTGCATACCTTGGTTTTATCAACCGATGTGAAACCTCAGTTGTATCATATACACGCCTCGAGCAAAGGTTTCCATTAAGGAAAGCCGTTTTACATCCATCCGCCATATCTCATAATCATAATGAGCCATGGCCAGGAGCATCCGAATGGATTTAAGATAGCTACAAAGTAATAGGTTTCGCCATAATCAACACCTTGTTTTGACGATATCCTTCGCCACCAATCTAGCCTTATAGGTAATCACATTACCATCCATGTCGCTTTCTTCTTGAAAACCCACTTGCACCCTATAGGCTTTATCCTTCAGTGGGTCAACCAAGTTCCAAACTTGGTTTTCATACATGGAATCCATTTCGACTTCATGGCACCAAGCCACTTATCCCTTTCTCAACTTGTCAAGACTTCTTCATAATCGTAGGCTCTCATCATCAATGAGTAACACGCCGCTCGATTCACTTACGAAATCCATATCTCTCAGAATATCATGGTTCTACCAGCATCTACGAAGATGTGGTGTTACAATAGGTCCAAATTGATTGCTCATCACTATGAGTTTTACCGCTGTGCTTCACTGTATCTCATCAATGTCTATTTGAGTCTCTCGAGCCTCCTCAAGCTCGATGACACTCCCACTGCTTTCTTGCAAGAGAAACTCTTTCTCTAGAAACACAAAGATGCCTTGAAACAAACACCTTTTGTTCCACTGTGATGATAGAATTGGTAACCCTTGTTTCCTTAGGGTATCCAATAAATAGACATTTATCGACTTAGCATCCAATTTGTCCGATATACCGCTTCACATAAGCAGTGACAACCCCATATCTTCAAGTAAGATACATGAGGTTTCTTACCATTCCATATCTCATATGGAGTAGTTGAGACTACTGTAGGCATTCTGCTTAACAAGTAAACAAATGTCTCAAGTGCATAGCCCCAAAAGGACTTGGGAAGAGTCGCATGATTCATCATTGACCATGTCCAACAAGGTCCTAAGTACGCCTCGATACACCATTATGTTGTGGTGTATAGGGCGGAGTCCATTGAGACAATATACCATTGTCTCTTAGATAATCAAGAAACTCTTGACTTAAGTATTCACCACCTCGATCCGATCAAGTATTTTAATACTTTGTCATGTTGTTTCTCTACTTCATTTCTGAATTCTTTGAACCTTTCAAAGGCTTTTACTTTGTGTTTCATCAAGAACACATACCCAAACCGTGAGTGATCATCGTGAAGGTAATGAAGTAGCTATAGCCTCCTAATGCTTGAGTTGACATAGGTCCACATACATCGCATGTATTAGACCTAGTAACTCTCCCACTGCTCACCTTTTCCAAAGAAAGGTAACTTAGTCATCTTGCCTTTAAGCATGATTCGCATGTATCGTATGAATCCAATTCAAACGATTCAATTCCACATCGGTGTAATTCGACATGCTTTCTTGCTTATATGGCCAAGACGACAATGCCACATATAGAGTCTATTTGATTATCCTTTCGAGCACGCGTGTTGCTCGCTTCGATATTGAAAATGTCACCGGATACGCCCAACGATAAATACCATTACTCAAAGTTCCAGCCCATAAAGACGCCATTCAAAGTTATATAACAACAATTGTTACTAAACATCAAATGGAAACCATTTCTATTTAAACAAGAAATAGAAATGAATGTTCTTTATCAGAGAAGGAACATAATAGCAATTGTCCGGGCTTCTAAGACTAGTCCACTAGGAGCTTTCAAGAAATAAGTTCCAATGGCATCAGTGCAAAGAACCTTTGCTCCATTGCCCAACACGCAAATTTGACTCCTTTGACAAGTCTTCTTCTATTCCTTAGCCCATGTATGTCATTACATATATGAGAACCACATCCAAGATCCAATACCCAAGTGTCTAAGGAAATAGAATGACAATCAATAATGAAGATACCAAGAGGATGGGGCATGATGCCTTCTTCTTCTTCATGGACTCAAGAGTGATGGCAAGTGCCCTTCACTTTTCTTTGCCTTTTCTTCTTTCCTTTCTTTTGTTCTTTTGCCTTCCTCTTAGAACCTTTCTTTGAGGAATCAACTAACAGAACCGCCTTCTCCTCATGCTTCACAGAAGGCTCCACAGTCTTCAGCATATTGAGGAGCTCGGGAATGGTGGATTCTAATTTGTTCATACGATAGTTCATCACAAATTGTGAGAAACTCTTGGGCAAACAATGCACTAAGTCAATACTTAACTCATGATCCATCACAAAACCGAGGGTTGCTAGCCGATGTACCTGCTCATCTTTAGAACAAACCGCACTACAGATGAAACTTCTTGCATCTTCGTAGTGAAGAGGAGCCTAGAGACATCTAACCTTTCGGATCTCGCTTGCTCATCGAACAACTCATGAAGATGGAAGACCATAGTATTAGCATCCATATGCTCATGCTGCTTTTGCAGCTCAGGTACCATCGCCGCTAGCATGATGCAACTCGCCAGCTCAGAATCTGCCACATGCTTCTGATAGACCAACATTTGGTCTGGAGTTGCATCGTCCTTAGGACGGTCAGGAAGAGGCTCTTCAAGGACATATGCAAGCTTTTCACCTGAGAACAATTCTCAAGTTTCTAAGCCACCCGAAGTTAGGCCCACTAATTTATTTCAATCCAAAATAGTGAATTCAAATTCAAAGACGTCATGATCAATTTATTGACCTAGAAATACAAAACGAGCATATATGAGAAAATGATTTTAAAATGCATCAATATACATTTATAAATCCCATTCATTTTTCAAATTTCAAAACCCCAAAATCACTTCGAGATCGTAGGTCCATCTCCGAATGGTCGATATCCATCATAGTTATGAACAACCTTGGAGAGAGAGTCCAACAAGCCATTCATAACTACGACGGTAGGTATCATCTATACCGATTGCATATCACGATATGCAACTATCACAATGTGCTATCAACTAATTGAATGTTCACACATACATCGGGTTGTTAACACATTAACAAGTATGCATCATATGCATAGCACCCAACTTCACCTCCCTTTACATCGACCTTGAGAGAGTCCAACAAGCCGATGCTCCAGGTTAAAGCCAACCCATTAATCGAGAAATAGTTTTAATATGGTTAGAGCGCATTCAACCAATTAGCCCAGCTTGGAGAGAGTCCAACAACCAAAGCTAACGATTGACCTCTGACTCTTACTATATTAGTATTAAACTATTCTATGGTTTGAACATATTCGGGTTCGAGCGGGGCTTGGAGAGAGTCCAACAACCCAAACAAGAAACGGAACTCTGGTTCTAACCATATCAATGGAAGGTGTAGGCTTTAATATTGTTTAAGGGTTTTATGTCTCATCCTCTTTGCATGCAAATAACTATTATCTACATGGCATGACATACATGACATACATCTACATGTCACGACACGCATGACATACATGTTATGCATCTAATGCAATTACATGGCATACAATTATGTCATGTACTTAATTTCCTTATATGTCATAACTATTTATGGAAATAAAATATGTTTAAGATTTGATTCTCCAAAACAAATCATAATTAAATTAGGAAACAAATTTCCAAATCTAATCACATATTTTATTCATGGAATTATTTGATTAAGGAAAATCTATTTAGGAAACCAATTTCCTAAATCATTAAAACTACTTATGGAAATAAAATATTTTAAGATTTGATTTCAAATCAAATCATGATTAAATTAGGAAACAAATTTTAATCTAATCAAATATTTTATTTATGGAAAATATCAATTTCATAAATACTTCCAACTTTCCAAAAGTGGAAGATTTCCATAAATACTTCTAGACTTTCCAAAATTGAAAATTTCCATAAATACTTCTAAATTTCCAAAATTAGAAAATTTCCAGAAATACATTATGACTATCGCAAAACCATTTTACGATTATGTCGAAACACAACCCTGGGCTCGATACCATCGTTGGGTTTCCTAAGATCACAAGGTGTGTGTGTTCGATCATGTTTCAGTAAACATGAACACATGAAGCAATAAAAATAATAAATCTACATTTATTACAACACACACAACACACGCATGCATATTACAACAAGTGTAGACATAACCGTAAATTTAAATTTGCAATAAAAGGAAATTTATCTACGTTATACCTTTCAGATGACGGTAGCGGAACGACATCAACCGAACGATCCTCGCTAGAATCGCCTCTATCCAGATCCACGCCGAAGTTCCTCGATGACTTCGCTTAAGCTACGAGCTTCGCCTCGTGACGGGTTACTAGCCTCGTGTTGAAGACGACGCGATTGAGAGATGATCACGATCCGAATCCAAATTCGATCCTAATACGAAGTTCTCAAAACTCGCTTCGAGAGGTATTCACAACCAATTGACGAATCCTTCGCCCCTCCACCTCAGAGGATTACCGAGATCAATCCCGTAAGTTAGCCGCTGTCGAGCTCTAACCGCCGCCCAAACGACGCCCGACGAGGGAGAACAAGCTGTCCAGAAAACTGGACAGCTTTGGTGGAGGAGATAGGCGCCGCCAACCAAGGGAAGAAAAGGCTCACCTTGATGCCAAACCTATAGGAGATCACCAATCGAATGGAGGTTGGGCGGCAATGAAGGTTGGGCGGCAACTCCAAGCTAGGGTTTTGGATTAGGGCTTAATTATCCCTTAAGCCCTCTTTTATAGAGAACTAATTCTCTTAATGGTTATTGGATCATAACCATTAGGCCCGTTAACCCGCTCCATTAAGATAAGTTAAAATAAACCAAACCATGATGGTTTATTTTAAGTTAAAATGAACCGAACCAACTTTTGGTTCATTCGTTTAAAATAAACCAAACCCTTTGGTTTATTCTCCTCCATTAGATTAGAACCAAACCATTTTGGTTCATCCATTATGTCTTCATAAGACTCGGCACATCCATGCTTCCATTGCGACTAAAATGATTTCATGCTCACTTTATGTTTGGTCCAACCAAACCTAGTTTCTCTCGGTCTGAGAATCCCATTCTCAAGCTCGTTTTAAATCCTTTGGATTACGCTCATTGTCCGTGTGACCAAATAGATTCTCGGTTTATGTTGGCCGCCTATAATTAACCATTAATTATAGAACGATCATGAGTGGCACCTAGTAGTACATCATGATCCCCAATTAACCAAAAGATCAACGCTGATCCGTAACTATTTCAAACCCTTCGAGCTCGAATGAATCGTGCCCCATTCCCTTCACTCATCTTATACCCACTTGGTTCAGTGACATGGTCTATAGTGTCACCTCACTAGGCTGACTACGTCACACCTAGCCCAAGTATCATTTCCTCATCCTACGGATTCTAGTTACTCCACATGTATCGAAGAGTACCTTACTCTAAACATGTAATGCTTTGGCCAAAGACTTTAGTAACAATCCGACGAGAGGCCATGGGTATACATCTCCTCGCAAGGAGTCGTGAATCCTTTATAAGTTATTCAAACACCTTCGATCACTTCGACTTATACCCAATCATCCCGGGTCCACATCTCCTTAGAGATGCTTGCTTAAGATGTCAAAGCATAAGTCTCTATGATCAAGATGACTTGAATACTGCAAGTCAAAGGAACATCGCACTTAAGCCGCAGTAAGAACTTCATTGACATATCTATATATGCAGAGAACCATATGAAGTCTTACGGCTGGTCACTCCAATGAACTAGTTACCATAACTAGCATCCACGATTAACTCTGGACATCACTATGTCTCCAGCCAGTGAGAATCAGCTGCTTGGATACACCAAGGAGTATACCTCGTGCTAGTCTCGATAGAATTGATGGTGTCCAAATCCATCAATTCATCGACTAGGGATAATTCCGATACATCACAATTACACATGTAGAGATACTCACTAGTTGTGATCCAATCACAAATTCTCTCATGCTGTGAATCGTATCGTGGACATTCAGTAAATGAGTTTAAGATCCAATCAAATACATAAAACATGTATACTCAAATAGTGAATCTTCATTTATCATATAAATGGTTCATACATAAGGCGATTGCCTTAGGACATCTCTCATATATTTCTAACACCTAACACTTGTTTCCGCCGGCCAAGGAGAAGAGGAAGAAGAGGTTGGACGCCGGCCAAGGTTGAGAGAAGGAAAGGGGCGCCAACCAAAACCCTAGGAGAATCCTTCCAAAAGTGTGGCCGACAAAGCCTCCATGCCCTAGCCGCCCAAACCCTAATCTTTTCTTCAATGTTTTGCTGCCCAAACCATAAGCCCTTATTTATAAAGTTGGGCACAAGCCTCCCTTTAATCTCCACCGTCGGTTCTTGGGATTTAATCTCAACTGTTGGATCTAGAGAATTAATCTTAACCGTCAGATCTAAAGATTTAATCTCCACCGTCGGATCTAGAGTTTCATCTTCCACCATCGGATCTAGGCTCCATGAGGTTTTAATAGGCTACAATAAAGACCATGAGGAGGAGTTGGATCTTGGCCACCCAATGAATCAAGCCCACATAAAGTCCGATCCATTAATGATAATCCATTCCACTAGAGGATTATCATTGATCTACCTCACCAACCCCCATAAGTTAATATGGGCTCCATATATTATTTGTACATATATCTCCCCGTGTTTAAGATCTCGAATGTCCGTCAATTAATTAATTTACTGACAATTAATTAATCAACATCTAACTCAATGAGTAGTACCACTCAACCTTATCATCATGCCGGACCAAGTCCATCTGTAGGGTTTACATGATGAACCTTATGAGCTCCTCAAGGGGACATCATCATCCTAATATATAGGACACGGTTTCCTCCTATAATCAACGACACACCATATAAATAATACCATTTTCCAATTTATCGAGCCTATCGATTTACTCTATAAATCTCGCCCATTGGTAAGTCAAAGAAATGAATACTAAGTATATGTGCCCACCTCCATACAATGGCTCCACCTCCCAAAGTAAACACAAAACCTAAGGTTGAGTTACTGTTATCCCTATCTGATTGGAAGTCAGAATCTGTGTAACCCATAGGGAGTAATTTGTCTGCCTGGTAAACTAGCATATAGTCCCTAGTCTTTCTCAGGTACTTTAATATATGCTTTACCGCAGTCCAATGTCCCTGTCCTGGATTACTCTGATATCTACTAACCATGCCGATGACAAAGCAGATATCCGGTCTCGTACATAGCATAGCATACATGAGGTAAGGAACTGCCTTCATTTCCTCTATCTCCTCAGATATTCTAGGACACATCTCCTAAGATAAAGGAACTCTATGCCTGAAAGGTAGAAAACCTTTCTTGGAGTTGTGCATGATAAAACGATCCATAATAGTGTCTATGTATGAAGCTTGAGATAAGCACAACATCCTTTTCCTGTGATCCCTTATAACCTTGATCCCAAGGATTTGTCCCACTTCTTCCAAGTCCTTCATATCAAACTGTTTGGATAACCATACCCTTATGTCTGATAACACCTTGACATTGTTTCCAATTAACAAAATGTCATCTACATATAACACAAGAAATACCACTACGTTTCCGTCACATCTCTTGTATACACAAAACTCATCTGGACTTTGAATAAATCCATAAGACTGGATTACCTCATCAAAACTGATGTTCCAAGATCTCGAAGCTTGCTTCAATACATAAATGGATCAATTAAGCTTGCACACAAGATGCTCTTTGCCCTTTGCAATGAATCCCTCTGGTTGCTTCATATAGATGTTTTCCTAAAGACTTCAATTAAGGAAAGCTGTCTTGACATCCATCTGCCACACCTCATAATCCATATGAGCAGCAATACATAATAGAATCCGGATAGACTTAAGCGTAGCTACCGACGAAAAGGCCTCCTCATAATCGATGCCTTCTTTCTGAGTATACCTCTTTGCAACAAGGCTCGCTTTGAAGGTCTCAACCTTCCCGTATATTCCTCTCTTTCTTTTGTAGATCCACTTGCATCCAATGTTTTTTACACCATTTGGTGGTTCTACTAGCTCCCAGACTTGATTCGAATCCATAGATTCAATCTCAGCATTCATTGCACATTGCCAAGATACCGCATCTTTATCTTGGATCACCTCATCATATGTCTAGGGATCAGGTTCATGTTCGCCAAGGATCAAATCAGAAGATTCTCCCAAGAACATGAATCTATCAGGCTGTCTAACAAACCTCCCACTACGATGAGGTATCACCTATGTATCCTCTGTGACACGTGGTGCAGTGACTTGTGGTATATCCTCTTGTATCGGTGGTACTGAAGTAGTGACTTCCCCTTTCAATTTCTCCAGAACAATCTTACTCATGGGCTTGTGGTTCATCACATAGTCTTCCTCTAGAAATCTGGCGTTCGTGCTAACGATCACCCTCTGATCTCTTGGACTATAAAACAAACCACCTTTCGTTCCTCTAGGATAGCTAATGAACATGCACACTTCTGTACTAGGTTCTAACTTACCAGCATCTGCCTTCAGCACATGTGATGGACTCCCCCAAATCCGAATATGTCTTAGACTAGGCTTTCGCCCAGTCCACAATTCTGTGGGAGTAGAAGGCGCTGATTTATATGGTACAAAGTTCATAATATACACTGCCATATCTAGAGCATATCCCCATAACGAATCTGGAAACTTAGAATAACTCATCATCGATCTAACCATCTCCATAAGAGTCATATTCCTTTGCTCTACTACACCATTCTACTGGGGTGTGCTAGGTGCAGACAATTGGGATTGAATCACAGCCTCTGATAAGTAATTCCTAAACTCTCCCAAGAGGTACTCACCACCAAGATCAGATCGTAGTATCTTGATACTTTTACCTTGACATTTCTCCGCATCAGCCTTGAATTCCTTGAACTTGTCAAAGTATTCAAACTTGCGGTGCATCAAGTAAATGTATCCATACCTTGAATAATCGTCTATAAAAGAGACAAAATATTCAAAGCCACCTCTTGCTTATCAAGTCCGTGTGGGAAAACTTCGCTTCCCACTACACCTTGGTTGTTTGTTCATGGCGATCCTATCGATGTCCCCGGATTAAAAAATTTAATCCTAGACAAAAGGGATTGCTCAAACAACCAAGTCATCATCGTGCTATTCGTTTAGAGAGGTCACTTGAACAAACTCGATGTTCAAGCGACCAGCCTCTATTCTACGAGTAGCCGCGGAATAGACGATGTACGGATCGCCGGTTTTTGTATTTATGTTCGGGATCCAAGTATTATTTAGCCACAAACAGAATTTATCATGCTCATAATTGGAAAAACAAATACAAGCAAGTAACAAAAGAGAATAGAGTATAGGTATACCTCTCGATCTTCTAATGTATGACCTTCCACTTTTCGGACGTCGTGTGGGTGACGATCTACCAAAAGTTGAAGCTCCTAGAACGTAAATCTTCCTTCCATGCTCTTCCAAAGTAAGAGGAAGAATAGAAACAAGGCTCTTCTCCTTCCTATAGCCAACCAACAAGCAACAAGGAGAATGCTTGCCGCCGGCCAACAAGGTGAAGGAGATTATCGTGGAAACCGGCCAAGACACCAAGGGAAAGCCCTATATCTTATTTCCACCACCTAAGGAGAAGGAGAGGAGGGTCTTTGGCCGTCGGCCAATGGCTGGAAAAGGCTGGAAGGGGGCCGAAAGCTTGAAGAAGAAGAACAACACAAGGAAAATATTTCCTTATTAGGTGCCACCGAAGCCCAAACCCTAGCTCCTCTTCTTGCCGCCAACTCCAAAACCCTAGCTCCTCTTCAATTAAACTCCATACCAACCCCTTGCTCTCCTTTTATAGAGTTAGGGATAAGCCTCCTTTTAATCTCCACCATTGGTTCAAAGGATTTAATCTCAACCGTCGGATCTAGAGATTTAAACTCAACCGTCGGATCTAGATATTTAATCTCTACCTTTTGTTCTAGAGTTTTGTTTCTATCCATTGGATCTAAGCTTCATGAAGTGTTAATAGGCTACATTAGGGACCATGAGGAGGAGTTGGATCTTGGCCACCCATGGATCAAGCCCACATAAAGTCCGATCCATTAATGATAATCCAATCCACTAAAGGATTATCATTGATCTACCTCACCAACACCCATAAGATAATATGGGCTCCATATATTATCTGTACATTTTCTCCCCATATTTAAGATCTCGAATGTTCGTATATTAATTAATTTACTGACTATTAATTAATCAACATCTAACTCCATGAGTAGTACCACTCAACCTTTTCATTATGTCGGACCAAGTCCACCTGCAGGGTTTACATGATGAACCTTATGAGCTACTCAAGGGGACATCATCATCCTAATATATAGGACACAGTTTCCTCCTATAATCAACGGCACACCATATAAATAATATCATCTCCCAACTTACCGAGCCTATCGATTTAATCTCTAAATCTCGCCCATTGGTAAATTAAAGAGATGAATACTTAGTATATGTGCCCGTTATTATATTGGGATTAAGAGCATGTACATAATAATATCTGAGGTCTGATTCGATTATGTAGTCAGCAATAAATCGAATCACCTCTAAGTCGGTCCTGCTCAATACACTCAAAGTGCACTAGTGTGATTCTATGGTTAAGACAAACCAATACCAAATCACACTACAACCATTCCGATGGTTTGTCCAAAGCCATCTCGGTTGTGAACCTTAACTTATACTTTACAAGGAGTCGATAACATGATCTCCCGTGTGACACCACACACCATGTTATCTACAATGTAATGTATTAGACAATATGCATAACCATTAAAATATGCAAACAATGATCATGTGATTCTTATTTCAAAATAAAGATGTTCATACAAAAGATAGACTTTTCAGTATACATCCCTACAATCTCCCACTTATACTAAAAGACTATGCTGTCCTCAATCTGCCATACAACTGATCCCCTTTCCCTCCACATGCCTATCAAAAGCTCTCGCCGGAAGGGCCTTAGAGAAAGGATCTGTCAGGTTATCCTCTGATGCAATCATGGCCACAACAACTTCTCCTCTTTTTATGATTTCTCGTATCATGTGGTACTTGCGTTCTATGTGTTTACTAGCCTTATGGGTGTTGGATTTCCGGCACCGCGGCGAGTGTGTGTTCGAACATGTTTCGTAAATATGTGCACAGTGGAAGAAATAAAAATAATAAATCTACATTTATTACAACACACACATCACACGCATGCATAGTACAACAAGTGTAGACATAACCGTAAATTTAAATTTGCAATAAAAGGAAATTTAACTACGTATACCTTTCGTATTACGTGTAGCGGGAACGACATCAACCGGAACGATCCTCGCTAGAATCGTCTCTATCCGTATCCACGCCGAGTATCTTCGGGATGACTTCACAAAGTCACGAGCTTCGTCTTCGTACAGGTTACTAGCCTCGTGTTGAAGACGACGTGATCGAGAGAGGATCACGATCCGAATCCAAATTCGGATCCAAAGACGAGTCCTCAAAACTCGCTTCTCCGGAGAGGTATTCGTCAACCGTTTGATGAATTCTTCGTCCTCCACCTATGAGGATTACAGGAGATCGAATCCTCGGTAAGTTAGGTGCTGTCGGAGCTCCAACCGTCGTCCGAACGACGCTCCGACGAGAGGGAAACAAGCAGTCCAGAAAACTGGACAGCTTTGATGGAGGAATTAGGGCCGGCCAAAAAGGTAGGATGAAGCTCACCTTGATGCCAAACCCAATGGAGATCACCGGAGCTCCTCCGGCAACAGCTCGACGCCGGCAAGAGTGAAGGTCAGCACCTTCTAGAGTCCGGCCAAGGAGCTTCAAGGTGGGCGGCGGCAAGGAGGAGGGTTGGCGCTGAAATCACCAAGGCGAGGTGGGCGGCAACTATTAGGTTAGGGTTTTTTATTAGGGCTTAACAACACCTTAAGCCCTCTTTTATAGAGAACTAATTCTCCTAATGGTTATTGTATCATAACCATAAGGCCCATTAACCCGCTCCATTAATATAAGTTAAAATAAACCAAACCATGATGGTTTTTGTTAAGTTAAAACGAACTGAACCAACTTTTGGTTCATTCGTTAAAAATAAACCAAACCCTTTGGTTTATTCTCCCCCATTGGATTAGAACCAAACCATTTCGGTTCATCCATTATGTCTTCATAAGACACGGACCATCCACGCTTCCATTGCGACTGAAACGATTTCATGCTCGCTTTTTATTTGGCCGAACCAAACCTAGTTTCTCTCGGTCTGAGAATCCCATTCTCAAGCTCGTTTTAAATCCTTCGGATTACGCTCGTTGTGCGTGTGACCAAATAGGTTCTCGGTTTATGTTGGCCGTCTATAATTAACCATTAATTATAGAATGATCATGAGTGGCACCTAGTAGTACATCATGATCCCAAATTAATCGAAAAGATCAACGGTTGATCCAGAACTATTTCTGAAACCTTTCAACAGCTCGAATGAATCGTGCCCCATTCCCTTCACTCATCTTATACCCACTTGGTTCAGGATATGGTCTATAGTGTCAGTCCCCACTAGGCTGACTACGTCACACCTAGCCCAAGTATCATTTCCTCATCCTACGGATTCTAGTTACTGCACATGTATCGAAGAGTACCTTACTCTAAACATGTAATGCTTTGGCCAAAGACTTTTGTAACAATACGACGAGAGGCCATGGGTATTCATCTCCTCGCAAGGAGTGGTGAATCCTTTATAGGCTATTCAAACACCTTCGATCACTTCGACTTATACCCAATCATCCCGGGTCCACATCTCCTTAGAGATGCTTGCTTAAGATGTCAAAGCATAAGTCTTTATGATCAAGATGACTTGAATACCGCAAGTCAAAGGTACATCGCACTTAAGCCGCAGTAAGAACTTCATTGACATATCTATATATGCAGAGAACTATATGAAGTCTTACAGCTGGTCACTCCAACGAACTAGTTACCATAACTAGCATCCACGATCAACTCCGGACATCACAATGTCTCCAGCCAGTGAGAATCGACTGCTGGGATACACCAAGGAGTATGCCTCGTGCTAGTCTCGATAGAATTGATGGTGTCCAAATCCATCAATTCATCGACTAGGGATAATTCCGATACATCACAATTACACATGTAGAGATACTCACTAGTTGTGATCCAATCACAAATTCTCTCATGCTGTGAATCGTATCGTGGACATTCAGTAAATGAGTTTAAGATCCAATCAAATACATGAAAACATGTATACTCAAATAGTGAATCTTCATTTATCATATAAATGGTTCATACATAAGGCGATTACCTTAGGACATCTCTCATATATTACGAACAGATTCCCACTTGGCCTAATGCCAATTGCTACGGTATCCAATACCATAAGCTCTAACATGACCCTCAAACTTACTTTGAGGTAATGCTTTAGTCAAAGGATCCGCTAAGTTCCTTTCAGTGGGAATTTTCTCGATTTGTATTTCGTTCCTACTGATGATCTCTCTGATAAGATGATAGCGGCGAAGCACATGTTTGGATCGTTGATGAGACCTTGGCTCTTTCGCCTGTGCAATTGCTCCATTGTTGTCACAGTAGACTGGTATTGCTTCAACAATGGCTGGATTCACACCAAGTTTATAAACGAACTTCTTGATCCAAACCGCTTCCGAAGCTGTAATCTATTCTGCCTCAGTGGTAGAATCCGCTACAGTTTCTTGTTTGGAACTTTTCCAACTCACTTTGCCCCCATTCAAGGTGAACACGTATCCAGACTGAGACCTGGAATCATCCTTGTCTGTCTGGAAGTTGGCATCCGTATACCCGCGTATCACCATGTCCCCTTCTCCATATATTAGGAATACATCCTTAGTTCTTCTTAAGTACTTAAGGATCGTCTTAACAGATACCCAATGATCCATTCCTGGATCAGACTGGTATCTGCTCGTGACACTCAGAGCATACGATACATCGGGCCTCGTACATAACATAGCATACATGATAGATCCTATTGCAAATGCATAGGGAATCTTACTCATGCAAATCCTCTCGTCTTCTGTGCGCGGACACATAGACTTCGAAAGGTGTACCCCATGCCTGATGGGTAGGAAACCTTTCTTGGATTCCGACATGCTAAACCTCTTTAGCACTCGGTCTATATATGTAAACTGCGAAACACCAAGCAACCGTTTCGATCTATCTCTATAGATCTTAATCCCGAGGATGTAGATTGCTTCTCCCAGGTCTTTCATGGAGAATGTCTTGGATAACCAAACCTTAACTGACTGTAAGATTGAAACATCGTTTCCCATAAGTAATATGTCATCGACATACAATACTAGGAACATGACTGTACTCCCACTAACCTTCTTGTACACACAAGGTTCGTCTGGATTTTGTGAGAAATCAAACTTTTTGATTGTCTCATCAAAACGGATATTCCAGCTCCTGGATGCTTGCTTCAATCCATATATGGACCGTCGCAATTTGCATACCTTGGTTTTATCAACCGATGTGAAACCCTAAGGTTGTATCATATACACGTCCTCGAGCAGGTTTCCATTAAGGAAAGCTGTTTTCACATCCATCTGCCATATCTCATAATCATAATTAGCCGCTATGGTCAGGAGCATCCGAATGGATTTAAGCATAGCTACAGGTGAATAGGTTTCCTCATAATCAACACCTTGTTTTTGACGATATCCTTTCGCCACTAATATAGCTTTATAGATAATCACATTACCATCCATGTCGGTTTTCTTCTTGAAAACCCACTTACACCCTATAGTCTTGATGCCTTCAGGTGGGTCAACCAAGTTCCAAATATGGTTTTCATACATGGAATCCATTTCCGACTTCATAGCATCAAGCCACTTATCCCTTTCTGAACTTGTCAGCACTTCTTCATAACTGGAAGGCTCCTCATCATCAATGAGTAACAAGTCATTCGATTCACTTACGAGAAATCCATATCTCTCAGGAATGTTGCATGTTCTACCAGATCTACGAAGATGTGGTGTTACAATAGGTCCAGCCGATTGCTAATCACTATGAGTTATCGGCTGTTGTGCTTCACCAGGTATCTCATTAATGTCTATTTGAGTCTCTCGAGCCTCCTCAAGCTCGACGACACTCCTACTATTTTCTTGCAAGAGAAACTCTTTCTCTAGAAACACAGCATGCCTTGAAACAAACACCTTTTGTTCCACAAGATGATAGAATTGGTAACCCCTTGTTTCCTTAGGGTATCCAATAAATAGACATTTATCAGACTTAGCATCCAATTTGTCTGATACAGTCCGCCTCACATAAGCAGGATAACCCCATATCTTCAAGTAAGATACATGAGGTTTCTTACCATTCCATATCTCATATGGTGTAGTAGAGACTACCTTGGTTGGCATTCTATTTAACAAGTAAACAGTTGTCTGAAGTGCATAGCCCCAAAAGGACTTGGGAAGATTCGTATGATTCATCATTGACCTGACCATGTCCAACAAGGTCTGGTTACGCCTCTCAGATACACCATTATGCTATGGTGTATATGGCGGAGTCCATTGAGACAATATGCCATTGTCTCTTAGATAATCAAGAAACTCTTGACTTAAGTATTCACCACCTCGATCCGATCGAAGTATTTTAATACTCTTGTCATGTTGTTTGTCTACTTCATTTATGAATTCTTTAAACCTTTCAAAGGCTTCAGACTTGTGTTTCATCAAGAACACATACCCAAACCGTGAGTGATCATCGGTGAAGGTAATGAAGTAGCTATAGCCTCCTAAAGCTTGAGTTGACATAGGTCCGCATACATCAGTATGTATTAGACCTAGTAACTCTCCCACTCGTTCACCTTTTCCAGTAAAAGGTAACTTAGTCATCTTGCCTTTTAAGCATGATTCGCATGTATCGTATGAATCCAATTCAAACGATTCCAGAATTCCACATCGGTGTAATTCGGACATGCGTTTCTTGCTTACATGGCCAAGACAACAATGCCACATGTAGGAGTCTAATTGATTATCTTTTCGAGCACGCTTGTTGCTCGCTTCGATATTGAAAATGTCACTGGATACGTCCAACGTATAAATGCCATTGATCTTAGTTCCAGTTCCATAAAGAACTCCATTCAAAGTTATGTAACAACAATTGTTACTAAAAGTCAAATGGTACCCATTTCTATTTAAACAAGAAATAGAAATGATGTTCTTTATCAACGAAGGAACATAAAAGCAATTGTCCAGTTCTAAGACAAGTCCTCCAGGGAGTTTCAACAAATATGTTCTGATGGTGAGTGCAGCAACCTTTGCTCCATTCCCAACACGTAAATTTGACTCTCCCTTGACGAGTCTTCTTCTATTCCTTAGCCCATGTTTGTCATTACATATATGTGAGCCACACCTAGTATCCAATACCCAAGTGTCTGAGGAAATAGAATGATAATCAATAATGAAGATATATGAAAAAAAAGGAGCATCTTATGCCTTATTCTTCTTCACGGACTCAAGATAAATCTTGCAATTTCTTCGTCAATGGCCCTCCTTGCCATAATGATGGCAAGTGCCCTTTTGAGCTGGTTCTGCCTTTTTAGCCTTTTCTTCTTCCCCTTCTGTTGTTCCTTTGACTCTCTCTTTGAACTTTCTTCAAGGAATCAACTAACCACACCGTCCCCTGCTCATGCTTCTTAGAAGGCTCCACAGTCTTCAACATGTTGAGCAGTACCACAGATGAACCTTCTTGCATCTCATAGGTGAAGAGAAGCTTGGAGACTTCGAACCTTTCGAATCTCACTTGCTTATCAAACAACTCTTAAAGATGAAGGACTACGAAATGAGCATCCATATGCTCATGCTGCTTCCGTAGCTTGGGTTCCATCATGGATAGCATGATGCAACTCATTTGTTCAGAATCACTCACATGTTTCTGACAGGCCAACAATTGGTCCAGAGTTGCATCGTCTCTAGGACGGGCAGGAAGAGGCGCTTCGAGGACATTTGCAAGCTTTTCAACCTTGAGAACAATTCTCAAGTTTCTAAGCAAGTCCAAGAAGTTCGACCCAGTCAATTTATTCGAATCCAAAATGGAACGCAAATTCAAAGACATCATGATCAATCTTAGAAATACAAAACAAGCATATATGAGAAAGATGATTTTAAAATGCATCATTATACATTCATAAATCTCATTCATTTTTTGAATTTCAAAAACCCCAAAATCACTTCGGGAGATCGTAGGTCTATCTCCGAATGGGTTGATATCCATCATAGATATGAACAACCTTGGAGAGAGTCCAACAAGCCATTCATAACTACGATGGTTGGTGTCAACTATACCGATTGCATATCACGTATATGCAACTATCACAATGTGCTATCAACTAATTGAATGTTCACACATACATTGGGTTGTTAACACATTAACAAGTATGCATCTTATGCATAGCACCCAACTTCACTTCCCTTTACATCGACCTTGGAGAGAGTCCAACAAGCCGATGCTCCAGGTTAAAGCCGACCCATTAATCAAGAAATAGTTTTAATATGGTTAGAGCGCATTCAACCAATTAGCCCGGCTTGTAGAGAGTCCAATAACCAAAGCTAACGATTGACCTCTAACTCTTACCATATTAGTATTAAACTATTCTATGGTTTGAACATGTTCGGGTTCGAGCCGGGCTTGGAGAGAGTCCAACAACCCAAACAAGAAACGGAACTCTGGTTCTAACCATATTAATGGAAGGTGTAGGCTTTAATATTGAGTTAGGGTTTTTATGTCTCATCCTCTTTGCATGCAAATAACTATTATCTAAATGGCATGACATACATGGCATACATCTACATGTCACGACACGAATGACATAATTATATGCATCTAATGCAATTACATGACATACAATTATGTCATGTACTTAATTTCCTTATATGTCATAACTATTTATGGAAATAAAATATGTTTAAGATTTGATTCTCCAAATAAAATCATGATTAAATTAGGAAACAAATTTCCAAATCTAATCACATATTTTATTTGTGGAAATAGTTGATTAAGGAAACCAATTTCCTAAATCATCAAAACTACTTATGGAAATAAAATATTTTAAGATTAGATTTCCCAAATAAAATCATGATTAAATTAGGAAACAAATTTCCAAATCTAATTAAATATTTTATTTATGGAAAATATCAATTTCCATAAATACTTCCAACTTTCCAAAAGTGGAAGATTTCCATAAATACTTCTAAACTTTCCAAAATTGAAAAATTTCCATAAATACTTCTAACTTTCCAAAAGTAGAAAATTTCTAAAAATATCATTATGACTATCACAAAATAATTTTACGATTATGTCGAAACACAACCTAGGCTCTGATACCACTGTTGGGTTTCCGGCACCATGGCGAGTGTGTGTTCGAACAAATTTCGTAAACATGTGCACAGCGGAAGAAATAAAAATAATAAATCTACATTTATTACAACACACACATCACACGCATGCATAGTACAACACATGTAGACATAACCGTAAATTTAAATTTGCAATAAAATGAAATTTAACTACGTATACCTTTCGTATCACGTGTAGCGGGAACGACATCAACCGGAACGATCCTCGCTAGAATCGTCTCTATCCGTATCCACGCCGAGTATCTTCGGGATGACTTCACAAAGTCACGAGCTTCATCTTCATACGGGTTACTAGCCTCGTGTTGAAGACGATGTGATCGAGAGAGGATCACGATCCGAATCCAAATTCGGATCCAAAGACGAGTCCTCAAAACTTGCTTCTCCGGAGAGGTATTCATCAACCGTTTGACGAATCCTTGGTCCTAGACCTATGAGGATTACCGGAGATCGAATCCCCGGTAAGTTAGGCGTTGTCGGAGCTCCAACAGTCGTCCGAACAATGCTCCGACGAGAGGGAAACAAGCTGTCCAGAAAACTGGACAGCTTTGGTGGAGGAATTAGGGCCGGCCAAAAAGGTAGGATGAAGCTCACCTTGATGCCAAACCCAATGGAGATCACCGGAGCTCCTCCGGCAACATCTCAATGCCGGCAAGAGTGAAGGTCAGCACCTTCTGGACGCCGGACAAGGAGCTTCAAGGTGGGCGGCGGCAAGGAGGAGGGTTGGCGCCGAAATCTCGAAGGGGAGGTGGGCGGCAACTATTAGGTTAGGGTTTTTTATTAGGGCTTAACAACACCTTAACCCCTCTTTTATAGAGAACTAATTCTCTTAATGGTTATTGGATCATAACCGTAAGGCCCGTTAACCCTCTCGATTAATATAAGTTAAAATAAACCAAACCATGATGGTTTATTTTAAGTTAAAACGAACCAAACCACCTTTTGGTTCATTCGTTTAAAATAAACCAAACCCTATGGTTTATTCTCCTCCATTGGATGAGAACCAAACCATTTCGGTTCATCCATTATGTCTTCATAAGACACGGCCCATCCACGCTTCCATTGCGACTGAAACAATTTCATGCTCGCTTCTTGTTTGGTCCAACCAAATCTAGTTTCTCTCGATCTGAGAATCTCATTCTCAAGCTCGTTTTAAATCCTTCGGATTACGCTCGTTGTGCGTGTGACCAAATAGGTTCTCGGTTTATGTTGGCCGTCTATAATTAACCATTAATTATAGAATGATCATGAGTGGCACCTAGTAGTACATCATGATCTCCAATTAACCAAAAAGATCAACGGTTGATCCAGAACTATTTCTGAAACCCTTTTGCAGCTCGAATGAATTGTTCCTTATTCCCTTCACTCATCTTATATCCACTTGGTTCAGGACATGGTCTATAGTGTCTGTCTCCACTAGGCTGACTACGTCGCACCTAGCCCAAGTATCATTTCCACGTCCTACGGATTCTAGTTACTGCACATGTATCGAAGAGTACCTTACTCTAAACATGTAATGCTTTGGCCAAAGACTTTAGTAACAATCCGATGAGAGGCCATGGGTATATATCTCCTCGCAAGGAGTGGTGAATCCTTTATAGTCTATTCAACACCTTCGATCACTTCGACTTATACCCAATCATCCCGGGTCCACATCTCCTCAGATATGCTTGCTTAAGATGTCAAAGCATAAGTCTTTATGATCAAGATGACTTGAATACCGCAAGTCAAAGGAACATCGCACTTAAGCCGCAGTAAGAACTTCATTGACATATCTATATATGCAGAGAACCATATGAAGTCTTACAGCATGGTCACTCCAATGAACTACTTACCATACCTAGCATCCACGATCAACTCCAGACATCACAATGTCTCTAGCCAGTGAGAATCGGCTGCTTGGATACATCAAGGAGTATGCCTCGTGCTAGTCTCGACAGAATTGATGGTGTCCAAATCCATCAATTCATCGACTAGGGATAATTCCGATACATCACAATTACACATGTAGAGATACTCACTAGTTGTGATCCAATCACAAATTCTCTCATGCTGTGAATCGTATCATGGACATTCAGTAAATGAGTTTAAGATCCAATCAAATACATGAAAACATGTATACTCAAATAGTGAATCTTCATTTATCATATAAATGGTTCATACATAAGGCGATTGCCTTAGGACATCTCTCATATATTACGAACAGACTCCCACTTGGCCTAATGCCAATTGCTATGGTATCCAATACCATAAGCTCTTACATGTCCCTCAAACTTACTTTGAGGTAATGCTTTAGTCAAAGGATCCGCTAAGTTCCTTTCAGTGGGAATTTTCTCGATTTGTATTTCTTTCCTACTGATGATCTCTCCGATAAGATGATAGCGGCGAAGCACATGTTTGGATCGTTGATGAGACCTTGGCTCTTTCGCCTGTGCAATTGCTCCATTATTGTCACAGTAGACCGGTATTGCTTCAACAATGGCTGGAATCACACCAAGTTCATAAACGAACTTCTTGATCCAAATCGCTTCCATTGCTGCTTCCGAATCTGCAATCTATTCTGCCTCAGTGGTAGAATCCGCTACAGTGTCTTGTTTGGAACTTTTCCAACTCACTGCGCCCCCATTCAAGGTGAACACTTATCCAGACTGAGACCTGGAATCATCCTTGTTTGTCTGGAAGCTGGCATCCATATACCCACGTATCACCATCTCCCCTTCTCCATATATTAGTAACACATCCTTAGTTCTTCTTAAGTACTTAAGGATCGTCTTAACAGATACCCAATGATTCATTCCTGGATCAGACTGGTATCTGCTCGTGACACTCAGAGCGTATGATACATCGGGCCTCGTACATAACATAGAATACATGATAGATCCTATTGCGGATGCATAGGGAATCTTACTCATGCAAATCCTCTCGTCTTTTGTGCGTGGACACATAGACTTCGAAAGGTGTACCCCATGCCTGATGGGTAGGAAATCTTTCTTGGATTCTGACATGCTAAACCTCTTTAGCACTCAGTCTATATATGTAGATTGCGAAAGACCAAGCAACCGTTTCAATCTATCTCAATAGATCTTAATGACGAGGATGTAGGTTGCTTCTCCCAGGTCTTTCATGGAGAATGTCTTGGATAACCAAACCTTAACTGACTGTAAGATTGAAACATCATTTCCCATAAGTAATATGTCATCCACATACAATACTAGGAACACGACTGCACTCCCACTAACCTTCTTGTACACACAAGGTTCGTCTGGATTTTGTGAGAAATCAAACTTTTTGATTGTCTCATCAAAACGGATATTCCAGCTCCTCGATGCTTGCTTCAATCCATATATGGACCGTCGCAATTTGCATATCTTGGTTTTATCAACCGATGTGAAACCCTCAGGCTGTATCATAAACACGTCCTCGAGCAGGTTTACATTAAGGAAAGTTGTTTTCACATCCATCTGCCATATCTCATAATCATAATGAGCCGCTATGGTCAGGAGCATCCGAATGGATTTAAGCATAGCTACAGGTGAATAGGTTTCACCATATTCAACACCTTGTTTTTGACGATATCCTTTCACCACTAATCTAGCTTTATAGGTAATCACATTACCATCCATGTCAGTTTTCTTCTTGAAAACCCACTTGCACCCAATAGGCTTGATGCCTTAAGGTGGGTCAACCAAGTTCCAAACTTGGTTTTCATACATGGAATCCATTTCCGACTTCATGGCATCAAGCCACTTATCCCTTTCTGAACTTGTCAGCACTTCTTCATAATTGGTAGGCTCCTCATCATCAATGAGTAACACGTCATTCGATTCACTTACGAGAAATCCATATCTCTCAGGAATGTTGCGTGTTCTACCAGATCTACGAAGATGTGGTGTTACAATAGGTCCAGCCGATTGCTCATCACTATGAGTTGTCGGCTGTAGTGCTTCACCAAGTATCTCATCAATGTCTATTTGAGTCTCTCGAGCATCCTCAAGCTCGACGAAACTCCCACTATTTTCTTGCATGAGAAACTCTTTCTCTAGAAACACAGCATGCCTTGAAACAAACACCTTTTGTTCCACAGGATGATAGAATTGGTAACCCCTTGTTTCCTTAGGGTATCCAATAAATAGACATTTATCAGGCTTAGCATCCAATTTGTCTGATACAGTCCACTTCACATAAGTAGAACAACCCCATATCTTCAAGTAAGATACATGAGGTTTATTACCATTCCATATCTCATATGGAGTAGTAGAGACTACCTTGGTTGGCATTCTATTTAACAAGTAAACAGCTGTCTGAAGTGCATAGCCCCAAAAGGACTTGGGAAGATTCGCATGATTCATCATTGACCTGACCATGTCCAACAAGGTCCGGTTACGCCTCTCAGATACACCATTATGCTGTGGTGTATATGGCGGAGTCCATTGAGACAATATGCCATTGTCTCTTAGATAATCTAGAAACTCTTGACTTAAGTATTCACCACCTCAATCCGATCGAAGTATTTTAATACTCTTGTCATGTTGTTTCTCTACTTCATTTCTGAATTCTTTGAACCTTTCAAAGGCTTCAGACTTGTGTTTCATCAAGAACACATACCAAAACCGTGAGTGATCATCGGTGAAGGTAATGAAGTAGCTATAGCCTCCTAAAGCTTGAGTTGACATAGGTCCACATACATCAGTATGTATTAGACCTAGTAACTCTCCCACTCGTTCACCTTTTCTAGTAAAAGGTAACTTAGTCATCTTGCCTTTTAAGCATGATTCGCATGTATCGTATGAATCCAATTCAAACGATTCCAGAATTCCACATCGGTGTAATTCGGACATGCATTTCTTGCTTACATGGCCAAGACGACAATGCCACATGTAATAGTCTAATTGTTTATCTTTTCGAGCATGCTTGTTGCTCACTTCGATATTGAAAATGTCACTGGATACATCCAACGTATAAATGCCATTGCTCTTAGTTCCAGTTCCATAAAGAACTCCATTCAAAGTTATGTAATAACAATTGTTACTAAAAGTCAAATGGTACCCATTTCTATTTAAACAAGAAATAGAAATGATGTTCTTTATCAACGAAGGAACATAAAAGCAATTGTCCAGTTCTAAGACAAGTCCTACATGGAGTTTCAACAAATACGTTCCAATGGCGAGTGCAGCAACCTTTGCTCCATTCCCAACACATAAATTTGACTCTCCCTTGACGAGTCTTCTTCTATTCCTTAGCCTATGTATGTCATTACATATATGTGAGCCACACCTAGTATCCAATACCCATGTGTCTGAGGAAATAGAATGACAATCAATAACGAAGATATATGAAAAAGATGGAGCATCTTATGCCTTATTCTTCTTCACGGACTCAAGATAAATCTTGCAATTTCTTCGCCAATGGCCCTCCTTGCCATAATGATGGCAAGTACCCTTTTAAGATGGTTCTGCCTTTTTAGCCTTTTATTCCTCCCCTTCTGGTGTTCCTTTGACTCTCTCTTAGAACCTTTCTTCGAGGAATCAACTAACAACACCGTCCCCTGCTCATGCTTCTCAGAAGGCTCCACAGTCTTCAACATGTTGAGCAGTACCACAGATGAACCTTCTTGCATCTCAGAGGTGAAGAGGAGCTTGGAGACTTCGAACCTTTCGAATCTCATTTGCTTATCAATCAACTCTTAAAGATGAAGGACTACGATATGAGCATCCATATGCTCATGCTGCTTCCGTAGCTTGGGTTCCATTATGGCTAGCTTAATGTAACTCATTTGTTCAGAATCACTCACATGTTTCTGATAGGCCAACAATTGGTCCAGAGTTGCATCGTCACTAGGACGGGCGGGAAGAAGCACTTCGAGGACATTTGCAAGCTTTTCAAACTTGAGAACAATTCTCAAGTTTCTAAGCCAGTCCAAGAAGTTCGGCCAAGTCAATTTATTCGAATCCAAAATGGAACGCAAATTCAAAGACATCATGATCAATCTTAGAAATACAAAACGAGCATATATGAGAAAGATGATTTTAAAATGCATTATTATCCATTAATAAATCCCATTCATTTTTCGAATTTCAAAAACCCCAAAATCACTTCGGGAGATCATAGGTCTATCTCAGAATGGGCTGATATCCATCATAGATATGAACAACCTTGGAGAGAGTCCAACAAGCCATTCATAACTACGATGGTAGGTGTCAACTATACCGATTGCATATCACGTATATGCAACTATCACAATGTGCTATCAACTAATTGAATGTTCACACATACATCAGGTTGTTAACACATTAACAAGTATGCATCATATGCATAGCACCCAACTTCACCTCCCTTTACATCGACCTTGGAGAGAGTCCAACAAGCCGATGCTCCAGGTTAAAGCCGACCCATTAATCAAGAAATAGTTTTAATATGGTTAGAGCACATTCAACCAATTAGCCCGGCTTGGAGAGAGTCCAACAACCAAAGCTAACGATTGACCTCTGACTCTTACCATATTAGTATTAAACTATTCCATGGTTTGAACATGTTCGGGTTCGTGCCGGGCTTGGAGAGAGTCCAACAACCCAAACAAGAAATGGAACTCTGGTTCTAACCATATTAATGGAAGGTGTAGGCTTTAATATTGAGTTAGGGTTTTTATGTCTCATCCTCTTTGCATGCAAATAACTATTATCTATATGGCATGACATACATGACATACATCTACATGTCACGACACGCATGATATAATTATATGCATCTAATGCAATTACATGGCATACAATTATGTCATGTACTTAATTTCCTTATATGTCATAACTATTTATGGAAATAAAATATATTTAAGATTTGATTCTCCAAATCAAATCATGATTAAATTAGGAAACAAATTTCTAAATCTAATCACATATTTTATTTGTGGAAATAGTTGATTAAGGAAAGTCAATTTAGGAAACCATTTTCCTAAATCATCAAAACTACTTATGGAAATAAAATATTTTAAGATTTGATTTCCCAAATCAAATCATGATTAAATTAGGAAACAAATTTTCAAATCTAATCAAATATTTTATTTATGGAAAATATAAATTTCCATAAATACTTCCAACTTTCCAAAAGTGGAAGATTTCCATAAATATTTCTAAACTTTCCAAAATTGAAAAATTTCCATAAATACTTCTAACTTTCCAAAATTAGAAAATTTCCAGAAATATCATTATGACTATCGCAAAACAATTTTACGATTATGTCGAAACACATCCTGGGCTCTGATACCACTGTTGGGTTTCCGGCACCGCGGCGAGTGTGTGTTCGAACATGTTTCGTAAACATGTGCACAGCGGAAGAAATAAAAATAATAAATCTACATTTATTACAACACACATATCACACGCATGCATAGTACAACATGTGTAGACATAACCGTAAATTTAAATTTCCAATAAAAGGAAATTTAACTACGTATACCTTTCGTATCACGTGTAGCGGGAACGACATCAACCGGAACGATCCTCGCTAGAATCGTCTCTATCCGTATCCACGCCGAGTATCTTCGGGATGACTTCACAAAGTCACGAGCTTCGTCTTCGTACGGGTTACTAACCTCGTGTTGAAGATGACCTGATCGAGAGAGGATCACGATCCGAATCCAAATTCGGATCCAAAGACGAGTCCTCAAAACTCGCTTCTCCGGACAGGTATTCGTCAACCGTTTGATGAATCCTTCGTCCTCCACCTATGAGGATTACCGGATATTGAATCCCCGGTAAGTTAGGCACTGTCGGAGCGCCAACCGTCGTCCGAACGATGCTCCGACGAGAGGAAAACAAGCTGTCCAGAAAACTGGACAGCTTTGGTGGAGGAATTAGGGCCGGCCAAAAAGGTAGGATGAAGCTCACCTTGATGCCAAACCCAATGGAGATCACCGGAGCTCCTCCGGCAACAGCTCGACGCCGGCAAGAGTGAAGTTCAGCACCTTCTGGATGCCGGCCAAGGAGCTTCAAGGTGGGTGGCGGCAAGGAGGAGGGTTGGCACCGAAATCTCCAAGGGGAGGTGGGCGGCAACTATTAGGTTAGGGTTTTTTATTAGGGCTTAACAACACCTTAAGCCCTCTTTTATAGAGAACTAATTCTCTTAATGGTTATTGGATCATAACCATAAGGCCCGTTAACCCGCTCCATTAATATAAGTTAAAATAAACCAAACCATGATGTTTTTTTTTTAAGTTAAAACGAACCGAACCAACTTTTGGTTCATTCGTTTAAAATAAACCAAACCCTTTGGTTTATTCTCCAGCATTGGATTAGAACCAAACCATTTCGGTTCATCCATTATGTCTTCATAAGACACAGCCCATCCACGCTTCCATTGCGACTGAAACGATTTCATGCTCGCTTTTTTTTTGGCCCAACCAAACCTAGTTTCTCTCGGTCTGAGAATCTCATTCTCAAGCTCGTTTTAAATCCTTCGGATTACGCTCGTTGTGCGTTTGACCAAATCGGTTCTCGGTTTATCTTGGCCGTCTATAATTAACCATTAATTATAGAATGATCATGAGTGGCACCTAGTAGTACATCATGATCCCCAATTAATCGAAAAGATCAACGGTTGATCCAGAACTATTTCTGATACCCTTCAGCAACTCGAATGAATCGTGCCCCATTCCCTTCACTCATCTTATACCCACTTGGTTCAGGACATGGTCTATAGTGTCAGTCCTCACTAGGCTGACTATGTCACATCTAGCACAAGTATCATTTCCTCGTCCTACAGATTCTAGTTACTGCACATGTTCCGAAGAGTACCTTACTCTAAACATGTAATGCTTTGGCCAAATACTTTAGTAACAATCCGACGAGAGGACATGGGTATAGATCTCCTCGCAAGGAGTGGTGAATCCTTTATAGGCTATTCAAACACCTTCGATCACTTCGACTTATACCCAATCATCCCGGGTCCACATCTCCTCAGAGATGCTTGCTTAAGATGTCAAAGCTTAAGTCTTTATGATCAAGATGACTTGAATACCGTAAGTCAAAGGAACATCGCACTTAAGCCGCAGTAAGAACTTCATTGACATATCTATATATGCAGAGAACCATATGAAGTCTTACAGCTGGTCACTCCAATGAACTACTTACCATAACTAGCATCCACGATCATCTCCGGACATCACAATGTCTCCAGCCAGTGAGAATCGGCTGCTTGGATACACCAAGGAGTATGCCTCATGCTAGTCTCGACAGAATTGATGGTGTCCAAATCCATCAATTCATCGACTAGGGATAATTCCGATACATCACAATTACACATGTAGAGATACTCACTAGTTGTGATCCAATCACAAATTCTCTCATGTTGTGAATCGTATCGTGGACATTCAGTAAATGAGTTTAAGATCCAATCAAATACATGAAAACATGTATACTCAAATAGTGAATCTTCATTTATCATATAAATGGTTCATACATAAGGCGATTGCCTTAGGACATCTCTCATATATTACTAACAATAGGGTTGTGGTTCCTTCGAGTTTGCAACTGCACCACTATTATCACAATAAATTGTGATAGTTCTGGGCAAACCAGGAATCACATCCAAGTCGATCAGGAATGTTCCTGAGCTATACAACTTCTTTGGCCGCCTCAGAGGCTGCCACATACTCAGCTTTCATGGTGGAGTCTGCCACGCATTTCTGCTTGACACTCCTCCATACTTTGGCTTCACCTCCCAAAGTAAACACAAAACCTGAGGTAGACTTACTTTTTTCCCTATCAAATTGGAAGTCGGAATCCGTGTAACCCACAGGGAGTAATTGGTCTGCCCGGTAAACCAACATATAATCTCTAGTCCTTTTCAAGTACTCCAATGTCCCTGTCCTGGATTACTCTGATATCTGCTGACCATGCCCACGACAAGCAGATATCTGGTCTCGTACATAGCATCGCATACATGAGACTTCCTACTGCCGAAGCATAAGGAACCGCCTTCATCTCCTCTATCTCCTCAGATGATCTAGGACACATCTCCTTAGATAAAGGAACTCTATGCCTGAAAGGTAGAAAACCCTTCTTGGAGTTCTGCATGCTAAAACGATCCATAATCATGTCTATGTATTAAGCTTGGGATAAGCACAACATCCTATTCTGGCGATCCCTTATAACCTTGATCCCAAGGATGTGTCCCACCACTCCCAAGTCCTACATATCAAACTGTTTGGACAACCATACCCTTACGTCCGATAACACCTTGATATTGTTGACAATCAACAAAATATCATCTACGTATAGTACAAGAAATAACACTATGTTTCCATCACATCTCTTGTATTCACAAGACTCATCCGAACTTTGAATAAATCCATAAGACTGAATTACCTCATCAAAGCGAATGTTCCAAGACCTCGAAGCTTGCTTCAATCCATAAATGGACTGATTAAGCTTACATATAAGATGATATTTGCCCTTCGCAATGAATCCCTCTGGTTGCTTCATATAGATGTTTTCCTCAAGACTTCCATTAAGGAAAGCTGTCTTGACATCCATCTGCCACACCTCATAATCCATATGAGTTGCTATGCATAAGAGAATCCGGATACACTTAAGCAAGGCAACCGGCAAAAAGGTCTCCTCATAATCGATACCCTCTTTCTGAGTATACCCCTTCGCAACAAGCCTTGCTTTGAAAGTCTCAACCTTCCCGTCTATTCCTCTCTTTCATTTGTAGATCCACTTACATCCAATGGTTTTTACACCATCGGGTGGTTCAACTAGCTCCCAGACCTGATTTGAATCCATAGATTCAATCTCGGTATTCATTGCATTTTGCCAAGATGCTGCATCTTTATCTTGGATTGCCTCATGATATGTCTAGGGATCAGGTTCATGTTCACCACAGACCAAATCAGAAGATTCTCCCAAGAACATAAATCTATCAGGCTGTCTCACAACCCTCCCACTATGACGAGGCATCACCTGTGTATCCTCTGTGACACGCCGTGCAGTGACTTGTGGTATATCTTCTTGTACCGGTGGTACTGAAGAAGTGACTTCCCCTTTTAATTCCTCCAGAATAATTTTACTCTTGGACTTGTGGCTCATCACATAGTCTTCCTCTAAAAATCTTGCATTCATGCTAATGATCACCCTCTGATCTCTAGGACTATAAAATAAACCACCCTTCATTCCTCTAGGATAGCCAACGAACATGCTTACTTCTGTACGAGGTTCCAACTTACCAGCATCTGCCTTCAACACATGTGCTGGACTCCCCCATATCCAAATATGTCTTAGACTTGGCTTTCGCCCAGTCCACAACTCTGTGGGAGTAGAAGGCACTGATTTAGATGGAACCAAGTTCAGAATGTACACCGCAGTATCTAGAGCATATCCCCAGAATTAATCTGGCAACTCAGAATAACTCATCATCGATCTAACCATCTCCAAAAGAGTCATATTCCTTCACTCTGCTACACCATTCTACTGGGGTATGCCAGGTGCAGTCAATTGGGATTGAATCCTAGCCTTTGATAAGTAGTTCCTAAACTCTCCCAAGAGGTACTCACCACCACGATCAGATCGTAGTGTTTTGATACTTTTATCTTGATGTTTCTCCACATCAACCTTGCATTCTTTGAACTTGTCAAAGCATTCAGATTGTGGCTCATCAGGTAAATGTATCCATATCTTGAGTAATCGTCTATAAAAGAGACAAAATACTCAAAACCACCTCTAGCCTGGATAGACATAGGACCACACAAATCAGAATGAAACAATTCTAACACATCTTTGGCTCTATACCCCTTGGCCTTAAAAGGCCTCTTGGTCATCTTACCCTCCAAGCAAGATTCACAGGTTGAGAGATCCTCCACCACTAATGAACCCAAAGGTCCATCAGTTATCAACCTTTGAATTTTGCTTAGGTTAATGTGACCAAGCCTAAGATGCCAAAGATATGTCTGGTTCATCTTCGAAGGTTCTTTTCTCTTATTGGAATTAGAAGATGAGTTATTAACTTCAATTTGCATCATGGGAGGTTTTGGTTCAAGTGTGTATAAATTTCCTATCCATGCACCTGAACAGATAATGTCCCTATTCCTTCTTATAACAACTCTGTCATTGAAAGAAATAGAATATCCATTCATAAACAATTTATAAACTGAAATTAAATTCTTTCTAAATAAAGGTAAATAAAGGCAATTCTTAAGAACTAAAAGTTTATTTTTCTCAAAAGATAAATGAACATCTCCCACTGCAACAGCCGCCACCTTTGTAGCATCGACCAAGTACACAGTAATCTCCCCCTCAGCCAGTCATCTGGTTTCTTAGAACCCCTACAAAGTATTGCAGACATGATCAGTGGCTCCCGTATCTACACACCAAGTGTCGGTAGATAACACCGCTAAACATGTTTCAATGACTAGACCAAAAGATATACCTTTGTTCTTGCGGTTGGTGCAGTCCTTCTTCCAGTGTCTAGTCTGTTTACAAGTGAAGCACTTGCCTTTCAGCTTCTTCACTCCTCCCTGAGTACCTCCCTCCGCCTTCACCCCAGTTTGTTTCTTCTTCTTCTTGCCTTTCGGCTTAGAAGTAGAAACCTTTTGGGTCACCATGGCATGTGCCTGAGCACTTTGACGAAATAGCCCCTTTTCTGCCTGGAGTTCTATGAGAAGCTCCGCCAATGAATTCAACCTCTTGTTCATGTTGTAGTTTAGGTGAAACTGCTCAAAACTCCTAGGTAGAGACTGAAGTATGATAACGACCTGGGTTTCCCTATCGATCTCAGCACCAAGGACCTCCAGCTCATTCAAATGAGACATCATCTTGAGAACATGATCCCTTATGGGCTTTCCCTCGATCATAGTCGTCGTCATCAAGTTTCTCATGCCTTCTTGCCTCGCAACCCGATTCTGGTGTCCGAAAAGCTCTTTGAGATTGAGCATCATGTCATAAGCTGTGGGCATGGCTTGATGCTGATGTTGCAGTACATTTGACATATATGCCAAAATGCAACACCGCGCCATCTCATCGACCTTAACCCACTTCTTATAACTCTCTCTCTCCTTTTCCCCAGAATCTTCTGCAGGCTTAGGAGGGCACTCTTCGAGGAGTACATATTTGTATTCCTTAGCAGTCAAGAAAATGTCTAGATTCCTCTTTCAATCAACATAGTTTGGTCCAGTAAGTTTGTTCTCTTTCAGTATCACAGCAAGTGGGTTGAAAGTCATTTTGAAAGAAAATCTAAGAATCACATAAATCAAAACATTAGATTTCAAAAAATTATTGATTCTTCAAACAATAAAAATTTAAAATCAACCAACACCTCAAAACACCGAGAATATCGTATGCCACGATAGTGTGGACGTATACGAATTCTACATTTGTAAGAGGAGGTTTTACTCATTAATTTTACTATCTTGTCAACCTAACTTTTTGACAAGTAAAATTAATAGTTGGTTCCTCTTTGGCCCTACAAAAAAAAGCAGTGACTCCGATGGGGAGGATACTTATATTTGTATCTAAGTGTTCACCATTACTCAGTACCAAGGAAATTATCTCGGGTTATGTGCCATCCAATGGGGAAGTTCACACGCTCCTTGATAATTCCCTATAACCATATTTGACCTTGTGATCCGCAAACAAATTCATCCGATGGGGAGGAAGGAACTCAGAGCCGACACGTAAGTTTGTTTGCATCACTTGTCAAATCGTAATGGAGGCCATGGGAATTTATAAAAATTTCCCTCTCCCACTTAGTAATTTGAAATTGAGGAATTTTCCTAGCCTACGACATGAATATCAAACCAAAAGCAATAAATATGAAAAATAAATTATTTTCCAACTATTATGGCTTTTGTCTTCAATATGTCTCCCGTCATCGCCTTCTCAAATCTGCTCCTCCTCGCCATGTATGCAAGCCATCAGGAGTCATACCTATTTTAATTTACATCCATTGATCCTATACTCCATGAGAAAGTGTACATGAAATCTAGATCAAAAGTAAACTAAAATAAAGAGTGGCTAAATAATGTTGTATCTAATTTAAAAAAAATCAAATACTAGCCTCGTCAACCCCGAGGATTCAACAAAATATACACATACAATCACACACACACATATGGCCATAATAGTTGGATCTTAAGCCTGCAACCAAAGAGTTAAACTACGCATATCCTACTATTATCTGGCATATATAATATATGAAAAGTGCATAAAAATTAACCAAATCCTAAACACACAAAACCGGAAACCTTGGCTCTGATACCAATTGAAGGGTTTTGCTTATCAAATCCGTGAGGGGAAACTTCGCTTCCCACTACACCTTGGTTGTTTGTGTGGCGATCCCATTGATGTCCCAGAATTAAAAAATTTAATCCTAGACAAAAGGGATTGCTCAAACAACCAAGTCATCATCGTGCTATTCATTTAGAGAGATAACTTGAACAAACTCGTTGTTCAAGGGACCAACCTCTATTCTACGAGTAGCCGCGGAATAGACGATGTACGGATCGCCGGTTTTTGTATTTATGTTTGGGATCCAAGTATTATTTAGCCACAAACAGAATTTATCATGCTCATAATTGGAAAAACAAATACAAGCAAGTAACAAAAGAGAATAGAGAATAGGTATACCTCTCGATCTTCTAATGTATGACCTTCCTCGTTTCGGACGTCGTGTGGGTGACGATCTACCAAAAGTTGGAGCTTCTAGATCGCAAATCTTCCTTCCTTGCTCTTCCAAAGAAAGAGGAAGAATAGAAACAAGGCTATTCTCCTTCCAATAGCCAACCAACTAGCAACAAGAAGAATGCTTGCCGCCGTCCAACAAGGAGAACGAGATTATGGTGGAAACCGGCCAAGACACCAAGGGAAAGCCCTATATCTTGTTTCCACCACCTAAGGAGAAGGAGATGAGGGTCTTTGGCCACCGGCCAATGGCTGGAAAAGGCTGGAAGGGCGCCGGAAGCTTGGGGAAGAAGAACAACACAAGGAAAATATTTCCTTATTAGGTGCCGCCCAAGCCCAAACCCTAGCTCCTCTTCTTGCCGCCAACTCCAAAACCCTAGCTCCTCTTCAATTAAACTCCACGCCAACCCCTTGCTCTCCTTTTATAGAGTTGGGGATAAGCCTCCATTTAAAATTCACAATTTGTTCTAGGTATTTAATCTCAACCGTCGGATCTTGAGATTTAATCTCTACCTTTGGTTCTAGAGTTTTGTTTATATCCTTTGGATCTAAGCTTCATGAGGTGTTAATTGGCTACATTAGGGACCATGAGGAGGAGTTGGATCTTGGCCACCCATGGATCAAGCCCACATAAAGTCTGATCTATTAATGATAATCCAATCCACTAAAAGATTATCATTGATCTACCTCACCAACCCCCATAAGATAATATGGGCTCCATATATTATGTGTACATTTTCTCCCTGTGTTTAAGATCTCGAATGTCCGTCGAGTAATTAATTCACTGACAATTAATTAATCAACATCTAACTCCTTTAGTAGTACCACTTAACCTTTTCATCATGCCAGACCAAGTCCACCTGCAGGGTTTACATGATGAACCTTATGAGCTCCTCAAGGGGACATCATCATCCTAATATATAGGACACGGTTTCCTCCTATAATCAACGACACACCATATAAATAATATCATCTCCCAACTTACTGAGCCTATCGATTTAATCTATAAATCTCACCCATTGGTAAATCAAAGAGATGAATACTAAGTATATGTGCCCGTTATTATATCGGGATTAAGAGCATGTACATAATAATATCTGAGGTCTGATTCGATTATCTAGTCAACAATAAATCGAATTACCTCTAAGTCGGTCCTTCTCAATACACTCAAAGTGCACTAGTGTGATTCTATGGTTAAGACAAACCAATACCAAATCACACTACAACCATTCCGATGGTTTGTCCAAAGCCATCTCGGTTGTGAGCCTTTACTTATACTTTATAAGGAGCCGATAACATGATCTCCCGTGTGACACCACACACCATGTTATCTACAATGTAATGTATTAGACAATATGCATAACCATAAAAATATGCAAACAATGATCATGTGATTCTTATTTCAAAATAAAGATGTTCATACAAATGATAGACTTTTCAGTATAGATCCCTACACACACAAATCAGAATGAACCAATTCTAACACATCTTTGGCTCTATACCCCTTGGCCTTGAAAGACCTCTTGGTCATTTTACCTTCCAAGCAGGACTCGCAGGTTGGGAAGTCTTCCACCACTAATGAACTCAGAGGTCCATCAGCTATCAACCTTTGAATTCTGCTTAGGTTAATATGATCAAGCCTTAGATGCCAACGATATGTTTGGTTCATCTTCGAAGGTTCTTTTCTCTTATAGGAATTAGAAGATGAGTTATTCACTTCTATTTCCATCGTGGGAGATTTTGGTTCGAGTGTATACAAATTTCCTTTCAATGCACCAGAACAAATAATCTCCCTATTCCTTTTTATAACAACTCTATCATTAAAAGAAATAGAATATCCATCCATAAACAATTTAGAAACCGAAATCAAATTCTTTCTAAATAAAGGTACATAAAGACAATTTTTAAGAACCAAAACTTTATTCCTCTCCAAAGACAAATAAATATCTCCTACTGCAATAGTCGCCACCTTTGTGGCATCGCCCAAGTATACGGTAATCTCCCCCTCAGCCAGTCGTCTGGTTTCCTGGAACCCCTGCAAAGTATTGCAGACATGATAAGTGCCTCCCGTATCGACACACCAGGTGCCGATAGATAACACAGCTAAACATGTTTCAACGACGAGACCAAAAGATATACCTTTGTTTTGCTTCTGATTGGGGCAGTCTTTCTTCCAGTGTCCAGTCTGCTTGCAAGTGAAGCACTTGCCTTTCGGCTTTTTCACTCCTCCCTGAGTTCCTCCCGCCACCTTTGTCCCAGATTGTTTCTTCTTCTTGTTACCTTTCGGTTTAGAAGTAGAAACCTTTTGGGCAACCATGGCCTGCTCCTGAGCACTCTGATGAAATAGCCCCTCTACCGCCTGGAGTTTTGTCAGAAGCTCCGCCTACAAATACAACCTCTTGTTCATGTTGTAGTTCAGGTGAAACTGCTCAAAACTCCTAGGTAGAGATTGGAGAATGATATTGAACTGGGTTTCCCCATCGATCTAAGCTCCGAGGACTTCCATCTCATTCAAATGAGCCATCATCTTGAGAACATGATTCCTCATGGGTGTTCCCTCGATCATGGTGGTCGTCATCAAGTTCCTCATGGCTTCCTACCTTGCAGCCCGATTTTGGTGTCCGAAAATCTCTTTGAGATTGAGTATCATGTCATAAGCAGTGGGCATGGCTCATTGCTGATGTTGCAGTACATTTGACATAGATGCCAAAATGTAACATCGCGCCATCTCATCAGCCTTTATCCACTTCTTATAGCTCTCCTTCTTCTTTTCCCCAGAATCATCCGTAGGCTTAGGAGGGCACTCTTCGAGGAGTACATATTTGTATTCTTCAGCAGTCAAGACAATGTCAAGATTCCTCTTCCAATCAACATAATTGGGTCTAGTAAGTTTATTTTCTTTCAGTATCACAGCAAGCTAGTTAAAAGTCATTTTGAAAAAACCTAAGAATCACATAGATCAAAACATTAGATTTCAAAAAATTATTAATTCCTAAAACAATAAAATTTAAAAATCAACCAACACCTCAAAACACCGAGAATATCGTATGCCACGATAGTGTTGACGTATACAAATTCTATATTTGAAGAGGAGGTTTTACCCATTAATTTTACTATCTTGTCAACCTAACTTTTTGACAAATAAAATTAATAGTTGGTTCCTCTTTGGCCCTACAAATAAAAGAAATGACTCCGATGGAGAGGATACTCTTATTTGCATCTAAGTGTTCACCATTACTCGGTACCAAGGCAATTATCTCGGGTTATGTGCCTTCCGATGGGGAAGTACACATGCTCCTTGATAATTTCCTATAATTATATTTGACCTTGTGATCCAAAAACAATCTCATCCGATGGGGAGGAAGGCACTTAGAGTCGACGCGCAAGTTTGTTTGCATCACATGTCAAATCGTAATGGAGGCCATGGGAATTTATAAAAATATCCCTCTCCCACTTAGTAATTAAAAATTGAGGAATTTTTTAGCCTACGACATTCATATCAAACAATAAGCAATAAATATGAAAAATAAATATTTTCCAACTATTATGGCTTTTGTCTCCAATATGCCTCCCATCGTATCGCCATCTCGTCCGCTCCTCCCTATGCCATGTACAAGCCATCCGGATATCCGAGGCAAGAAAAACTATTTTAATTTACATCCATCGATCCTATACTCCACGAAAAAGTGTACATGAAATCTAGATTGAAAGTAAACTAAAATAAAAAGAGTGGCTAAACAATGTCATATTTAAATACAAAATTAAATACTAGCCTCGTCAACCCCAAGGATTCAAATAATATACAATTACACACATACAATCACATACACACATATGGCCATAATAGTTGGATCCTATGCTTGCAACCAAAAAGTTAACCTACGCACATCTTACTATTATCCGACACATATAATATATGAAAAAGTGTATAAAAATAACTGAATTCTAAACACATAAAACCAGAAACCGTGGCTCTGATACCACTTGAAGGTTTTATGGAATCGAAGCTCTGATACCAAATTGAAGGTAGGGAAAACTTTTCTTCCCATTTCAACTTGGTCGCTTGTTCATGGTGATCCCGTCTACATCCCCGGATTAAAAAAAATTAATCCTAGAAAAAAAGGGATTACCCAAGCAACCGTTCCATCGTCGTGCTATTCGATTAGAGTGGTCACTTGAACAAACTTATTGTTCAAGCAACCAACCTCTATTCTACGATTAGTCACGGAATGGACGATGTATGGATCACCGATTTTTGCATTTGTATTTGGGGTCCAAGTAAATTAGCCACGTAACACAACATACAACATGCATATAATTGAAAAACAATTATAGACATAATACAAAAGAATATAAACAAGCATTATACCTCTCGATCTTCTATTGTATGTCCTTCCTCCTTTTGGACGTCGTGTGGGTGACAATCTTCCAAAAGTCGAAGCCTCCTAGATCACCAATCTTCCTTTCCTTGTTCACTTTGAACAAAGGAAGATGATAAAACAAAACTCTTCTCCTTCCTTTAACCAACCACCAAGCTCCAACCTTGATTCTTGCCGCCGGCCAAAAAGAGAATAGAAGAGGAAGTGGGCGCCGGCCAAGAGCTCCAAGGAACCACTCTAACCCTTGTTTCCACTGGCCAAGAAGAAGAGGAAGAAGAGGTTGGACGCCGGCCAAGGTTGAGAGAAGGAAAGGGGCGCCGACCAAAACCCTAGGAGAAACCTTCCAAAAGTGTGGCCACCCAAGCCTCCAAGCCATAGCCGCCCAAACCCTAATCCCCTCTTCAATGTGTTGCCGCCCAAGCCATAAGCCCTTATTTATAGAGTTGGGCTCATGCCTCCCTTTAATCTCCACTGTCTGTTCTAGGGATTTAATCTCAACCGTCAGATCTAAAGAATTAATCTTAACCGTCAGATCTAAAAATTTAATCTCCACCATCGGATCTAGAGTTTCATCTTCCACCATCGATTCTAGGCTCCATGAGGTTTTAATAGGCTACAATAGGGACCATGAGGAGGAGTTGGATCTTGGCCACCCAATGGATCAAGCCCAAATAAAGTCCGATCCATTAATGATATTCCATTCCACTAGAGGATTATCATTGATCTACCTCACCAACCCCCATAAGTTAATATGAGCTCCATATATTATTTGTGCATATATCTCCCCGTGTTTAGGATCTAGAATGGCTGTCAATTATTTAATTTACTGACAATTAATTAATCAATATCTAACTCCATGAGTAGTACCACTCAACCTTATCATCATGCCGGACCAAGTCCACCTGCAGGGGTTACATGATGAACCTTATGAGCTCCTCAAGGGGACATCATCATCCTAATATATAGGACACGATTTCCTCCTATAATCAACGTCACACCATATAAATAATATCATTTCCAAACTTACCGAGCCTATCGATTTACTCTATAAATCTCGCCCATTGGTAAGTCAAAGAAATGAATACTAAGTATATGTGCCCGTTATTATATCGTGATTAATAGCATGTACAAGAAAATATCTAAGGTCCGATTTGTTGGGATGTATACTGAAATGTCTATCTTTTGTATGAACATCTTTATTTTGAAATAAGAATCACTTGATCATTGTTAGTATATTTTTATAGTTATGCATATTGTCTAATACATTACATTGTAGATAACATGGTGTGTGGTGTCACACGGGAGTTCATGTTATCGGCTCCTTGTAAAGTATAAGTATAAGCTCACAACCGAGATGGCTTTGGATAAACCATTGGTATGGTTGTAGTGTGATTTGGTATTGGTTTGTCTTGACCATAAAATAACACTAGTACACTTTGTGTGTATTGAGCAGGACCGACTTAGAGGTGATTCGATTTATTGCTGACTACATAATCAAATAAGACCTCAGATATTATATTGTACATACTCTTAATCCTGATATAGTAACGGGCACATATACTTAGTAGTCATTTCTTTGATTTACCAATGGGCGAGATTTATAGATTAAATCGATAGGCTCGGTAAGTTGGAAAATTATATTATTTATATGGTGTGTTATTGATTATAGGAGGAAACTGTGTCCTATATATTAGGATGATGATGTCACCTTGAGGAGCTCATAAGGTTCATCATGTAAACCCTGCAGGTGGACTTGGTCTGGCATGATGAAAAGGTCGAGTGGTACTACTCATGTAGTTATATGTTGATTAATTAATGGTCAGTAAATTAATTAATCGACGGACATTCGAGATCATAAACACGGGAAGAAAATGTACATATAATATATGGAGCCCATATTAACTTATGGGGGTTGGTGAGGTAGATCAATGATAATCCTTTAGTGGATTGGATTATCATTAATGGATCAGAATTTATGTGTGCTTGATCCATTGGGTGGCCAAGATCCAACTCCTCCTCATGGTCCCTATTGTAGCCTATTAATTCCTCATGAAGCTTAGATCCAATAGATAGAAAACAAACTCTAGATCCAAAGGTAGAGATTAAATCTCTAGATCCGATAGTTGAGATTAAATCACTAGATCCGACGGTTGAGATTAAATCCCTAGAACCAATGGTGGAGATTAAAACAAAGGCTTATCCCTAACTCTATAAAAGGAGGGCAAGGGGTGGGCGGCAACTAGGAAACCAATTAGAGATAGGATTAGAGTTTTGGGCGGCAAGGCTTCGAGGCTAGGGTTTGGAGTTGGCGGCACCTATTAAGGAAATGTTTTCCTTATCTCCTTCTTCCTCAAGGTGGCCGGCGACCTAGCAGCCCTTTCTAGACCTTGGCCGGCATCCAAAGCAGCCCCTCTCCCTCTCTTTGGCTAGTGGAAACATAGCTTAAGGTCTTCCCTTGGAGCTTTTGTCTAGAATCCATCTTTCTCCCTTCTCCTTGTTGGTCGGCTGCAAGCAACTTGCTTGTTGCTTGTTGGTTGGCTAAAGGAAGGAGAAGAGTCTTGTTTCTATTCTTCCTCTTGCTCGGAACGAGCAAGGAAGGAAGATTGGTGATCTAGGTGCTTCAACATTTGGTAGATCGTCGCCCACACGACATCCGAAAGGAGGAAGGTCATACAATAAAAGATCGAGAGGTATATCGATTCTCTATTTTCATTTGTTACATGTTTATATTTTTTTTTTCAATTATATGCATGATATATATTCTGTTTTTTGGCTAAATATACTTGGACCCCGAACATAAATACAAAAGCCGGCGATCCGTACATCGTGTATTCCGTGGCTATTCGTGGAATAGAGGTTGGTCGCTTGAACAACAAGTTTGTTCAAGTTACTACTCTAAACGAATAGCACGCCAATGACAAGGTTGCTTGTGCAATCCCTCTTATCAAGGATAAATTTTTTTATCCGGGGATGTAGAAGGGATCGCCATGAACAAGCGACTAAGTCGAAAGGGGAAGCGAAGTTTCCCCTCCCATCAATTGGTATCAGAGCTACGGTTTCCGATTTTGTGTGTTTAAGATTCGGTTACTCTTATGCATTTTTCATATATTATATATGCCGAATAATAGTAGGATATGTGTAGGTTAACTCTTTGGTTGCAGACATAAGATCCAACTATTATGGCTATATGTGTGTATGTGATTGTCTGTGTGTAATAGTATATTTTGTTGAATCCTCGGGGTTGACGAGGCTAGTATTTAATTTTTTGTAAATTAGATACGACATTATTTAGCCACTCTTTGCATTTTACTTTACTTTCGATCTAGATTTCATGTACACTCCCTCGTGGAGTATAGGATCAATGGATGTAAATTAAAATAATTTTTAGTCTTGGCTCGGATCTCCGGATGGCTCGTACATGGCGTAGGAGGAGCGGACGAGATGGCGATGCGACGGGAGACATATTGAAGACAAAAGACATAATAGTTGGAAAATAATTTATTTTTCATATTTATTGCTTATTGTTTGATATGCATGTCCTAGGCTAGAAAATTCCTCAATTTCAAATTACTAAGTGGGAGAGGGAAATTTTTATAAATTCCCACGGCCTCCATTATGATTTGACAAGTGATGCAAAAAAACTTGCGCGTCGGCTTTGAGTGCCTTCCTCTCCATCGGATGAGTTTGTTTTTGGATCACAAGGTCGAATATGGTTATAGGAAATTATTAAGGAGCGTGTGTACTTCCCCATCGGAAGGCACAAATCCGAGATAATTTCCTTGGTATTGAGTAATGGTGAACACTTAGATGCAAATAGGAGTATCCTCCCCATCGGAGTCAATGCTTTTATTTGTAGGGCCGAAGAGAAACCAACTATTAATTTTATTTGTCAAAAAGTTAGGTTGACAAGATAGTAAAATTAATGGGTAAAATCTCCTCTTACAAATGTAGAATTCGTATACGTCCACACGATCGTGGCATACGATATTCTCAGTGTTTTGAGGTGTTGGTTGATTTTAAAATTTTATTGTTTGAGGAATCAATAATTTTTTGAAATCTAAAGTAATGATCTATGTGATTCTTAGGATTTTCAAAAATGACTTTCAGTCCACTTGCTATAATACTAAAGGAAAATAAACTTACTGTACATAATTATGTTGATTGGAAAAAGAAATCTAGATATTGTCTTAACTACTGAGGAGTACAAGTATGTACTCTTCGAATAGTGTCCTCCTAAGCCTGCGATGGAGATGAAAGTCCTTGGAGCTGAGATTGATGGGGAAACCTAGGTCGATATCATTCTCCAGTCGACAGAAAGGCTTGCTCAGGCTCAAGCCATGGTTGCTCACAAGTTTTCTACTTTTAAGCCGAAAGGCAAGAAGAAGAAGAAACAAGGTGGAGCAAAGGTGGTGGGAGGATCTCAGGGAGGAGTGAAGAAGCTGAAAGGCAAGTACTTCACTTACAAGCAGGATGGACATTGGAAGAAGGACTGTCCCAATCGAAAATAGAACAAAGGTATATCCTTTAGTCCAGTCATTGAAACATGGTTAGCGGTGTTATCTACCGGCACCTGGTGTGTAGATACGGGAGCCTCTGATCATGTCTGCAATACTTTGCACAGGTTCCAGGAAACCCGACGATGAGCTGAGGGAGAGATTACCGTTTACTTGGGCAATACCAAGAAGGTGGTGGCAATTAAAATGGGAGATGTTTTATTTATCTTTTGAGAAAAATAAACCTTTGGTTCTGAAAAATTCCCTTTATGTACCTTTATTTAGAAAGAATTTAATTTCTGTTTCTAAATTGTTTATGGATGGATATTCTTTTTCTTTAAATGATAGAGTTGTTATAAAAAGGAATAGGGAGAATATCTGTTCAGGTACATTGATAGGAATTTGTATACACTGGAACCAAAAACTCCCACGATGCAAATAGAAGTTTATAATTCATCTTCTAATTCCAATAAGAGAAAAGAACCTTCGAAGATGAACCAAACATATCTTTGGCATCTAAGGCTTGGTCATATTAACCTAAGAAAAATTCAAAGGTTGATAGCTGATGGACCTCTGGGTTCATTAGTGGTGGATGATTTCCCAACCTGCGAATCTTGCTTGAAGGGTAAAATGACCAAGAGGCCTTTTAAGGCCAAGGGGTATAGAGCCAAAGATGTGTTAGAATTGGTTCATTCTGATTTATGTGGTCCTATGTCTATCCAGGCTAGAGGTGGTTTTGAGTATTTCATCTCTTTTATAGATGATTATTCGAGATATGGATACATTTACTTGATGCGCCGCAAGTCTGAATGCTTTGACAAGTTCAAAGAATTCAAGGCTGATGCGGAGAAAATGTCAAGGTAAAAGTATCAAGACACTGCGATCTAATCGTGGTGGGGAGTACCTCTTGGGATAGTTTACGAATTACTTATCAGAGGCTTGGTTTCAATCCCAATTGTCTGTGTTGGGTTTCCGGCACCGCGGCGAGTGTGTGTTCGAACATGTTTCGTAAACATGTGTACAGCGGAAGGAATAAAATAATAAATCTAATTTACTACAACACACACACCACACACATGCATAGTACAACATGTGTAGACATAACCGTAAATTCAAATTTTGCAATAAAATGAAATTTATACTACGTATACCTAACATATCACGTGTAGCAGGAAAGGCATCAACCGGAATGATTCTTTCTAGAATCGTCTCTATCCATATCCACGCCGAGTATCTTCGGGATGACTTCACAAAGTCACGAGTCCCGTCTTCGTACGGGTTACTAACCTCGTGTTGAAGACGATGTGATCGAGAGAAGATCACGATCTGAATCAAAATTCGGATCCAAAACGAGTCCTAAAACACTCGCTTCTCCAGAGAGGTGTTCGTCAACCGTTTGATGAATCCTTCATCCTCCACCTATGAGGATTACCGGAGATCGAATCCCCGTCAAGGCTACCACTGTCGGAGCTCCAAACGTCGTCCAAACGACACTCTGATGAGAAGGAAACAAGCTGTCCAGAAAACTGGACAGCTTTGGTGGAGGAATAGGGGTCGACCAAATAAGGAAGGTTGAGGCTCACCTTGTCTCCGGACCCAAAGGAGATCACCGGAGCTCCTCCGGCAGCAGCTCGACGCCGGCAAGAGGGAAGGACAGCCCTTCTGGACGCCGGCAAGGGAGCTGGGCGGTGGCTTGAAATTGGGCGCCGGCAAGACTTGGAGAGGAGAGGGGGTTAGGCGGCAACCACTAGATTAGGGCTTAACAAAACCCTTAAGCCCTATTTTATAGAGAACAAATTCTCTTAATGGTAATCGGATCGTAACCAAAAGGCTGTTAACCCGTTCCATTAATTTAAGTTAAAATAAACCAAACCATGATGGTTTATTTTAAGTTAAAACGAACCGAATCAACTTTGGTTCATTCGTTTAAAACAAACCAAACTCTTTGGTTTATTCTCCTCCATTGGATTAGAACCAAACCAATTTGGTTCATCCATCATGTCTTCATAAGACACGGCCCATCCACGCTTCCATTGCGACTGAAACGATTTCATGCTCGCTCAATGTTTGGTCCAACCAAACCAAGTTTCTCTCGGTCTGAGAATCTCATTCTCAAGCTCGTTTTAAATCCTTCGGATTACGCTCGTTGTGCGTGTGGCCAAATAGGTTCTCAGTTTATATTGGTCATCTATAATTAACTATAAATTATAGAACGATCATGAGTGACACCTAATAGTACATCATGATCCCCAATTAACCGAAAAGATCAACGGTTGATCCAGAACTATTTCTGAAACCCTTCAGCAGCTCGAATGAATCGTGCCCCATTCCCTTCACTCATCTTATACCCACTTGGTTTAGGACATGGTCTATAGTGTCAGTCCCCACTAGGCTGACTACGTCATACCTAGCCCAAGTATCATTTCCTCATCCTACGGATTCTAGTTACTACACATGTATCGAATAGTACCTTACTCTAAAAATGTAATGCTTTGGCCAAAGACTTTAGTAACAATCCGACGAGAGGCCATGGGTATACATCTCCTCGCAAGGAGTGGTGAATCCTTTATAGGCTATTCAAACACCTTCGATCACTTCGACTTATACCCAATCATCCCGGGTCCACATCTCCTTAGAGATGCTTTCTTAAGATGTCAAAGCATAAGTCTTTATGATCAAGGTGACTTGAATATCGCAAGTCAAAGGAACATCGCACTTAAGCTGCAGTAAAAACTTTATTGACATATCTATATATGCAGAGAACCATATGAAGTCTTATGGTTGGTCACTCCAATGAACTAGTTACCATAACTAGCATCCACGATTAACTATGGAAATCACAATGTCTCCAGCCAGTGAGAATCAGCTACTTGGATACACCTTGGAGTACACCTCGTGCTAGTCTCGATAGAATCAATGGTGTCCAAATCCATCAATTCATCGACTAGGGATAATTCCGATACATCACAATTACACATGTAGAGATACTCACTAGGTGTGATCCAATCACAAATTCTTTCATGCTGTGAATCGTATCATGGACATTCAGTAAATGAGTTTAAGATCCAATCAAATACATGAAAACATGTATACTCAAATAGTGAATCTTCATTTATCATATAAATGGTTCAAACATAAGGCGATTGCCTTAGGACATCTCTCATATATTACTAACAAACTCTCACTTGGCCTAATGCCAATCGCTACGGTATCCAATACCATAAGTTCTAACATGACCCTCAAACTTACTTTGAGGTAATGCCTTAGTCAAAGGATCCGCTTAGTTCCTTTCAGTGGGGATTTTCTCGATTTGTATTTCCTTCCTACTAATAATCTCTCTGATCAGATGATAGCGACGAAGCACATGTTTGGATCATTGATGAGACCACATCAAGTTCAGAGATGAACTTCTTGATCCAAACCGCTTCCTTTGCTGCTTCCAAAGCTGCAATGTATTCTGCCTTAGTGGCAGAATCTTCTATAGTGTAAAGCTTGGAACCTTTCCAACTTATTGCGCCTCCATTCCAGGTGAATACATACCCAGACAGAGACATGGAATCATCCTTGTCTGTCTGGAGCTGGCATCCGTATACCCATGTATCACCATTTACCCTTCTCCATATATTAGGAACGTATCCTTAGTTCTTCTTAAGTACTTAAGGATCGTCTTAATAGTCACCCAATGATCCATTCCTGGATCAGACTGGTATCTGCTCGTGATACTCAGAGCATACGATACATGGGGCCTCGTACATAACATAGCATAAATGATAGATCCTATTGCGGATGCATAGGGAATCTTACTCATGAAAATCCTCTCGTCTTCTGTGCACGGACACATAGACTTCGAAAGGTGTATCCAATGCCTGATGGGTAGGAAACCTTTCTTGGATTCCGACATGCTAAACCTCTTTAGCACTCGGTCTATATATGTAGACTGCAAAAGACCAAGCAACCGTTTCGATCTATGTCTATAGATCTTAATCCCGAGGATGTAGGTTGCTTCTCCCAGGTCTTTCATGGACAATGTCTTGGATAACCAAATCATAACTGACTGTAAGACTGAAACATCATCTCCTATAAGTAATATGTCATCAACATACAATACTAGGAACACGACTGCATTTCCACTAACCTTCTTGTACACACAAGGTTCATCTGGATTTTGTGAGAAATCAAACTTTTTGATTGTCTCATCAAAACGGATATTCCAGCTCCTGGATGCTTGCTTGAATCCATATATGGACCGTCGCAATTTGCATACCTTTGTTTTATCAACCGATGTGAAACCCTCAGGCTGTATCATATACACGTCCTCGAGCAGGTTTCCATTAAGGAAAGCTGTTTTCACATCCATCTGCCATATCTCATAATCATAATGAGCCGCTATGGCCAGGAGCATCCGAATGGATTTAAGCATAGCTACAGGCGAATAGGTTTCATCATAATCAACACCTTGTTTTTGACGATATCCTTTCGCCACTAATCTACCCTTATAAGTAATCACATTACCATCCATGTCGGTTTTCTTCTTGAAAACCGACTTGCACCCTATAGGCTTGATGCCTTCAGGTGGGTCAACCAAGTTTCAAACTTGGTTTTCATACATGGAATTCATTTCCCACTTCATCGCATCAAGCCACTTATCCCTTTCTGAACTTGTCAGAACTTCTTCATAACCGGTAGGCTCCTCATCATCAATAAGTAACACATTGTTCGATTTACTTACGAGAAATCCATATCTCTTAGTAATGTTCCGTGTTCTACCAGATCTATGAAGATGTGGTGTTTCAATAGGTCCAGCCGATTGCTCATCACTATGAGTTATCGACTATTGTGCTTCACCAGGTATCTCATCAATGTCTATTTGAGTCTCTCGAGCCTCCTCAAGCTCGATGACACTCCCACTGTTTTCTTGCAAGAGAAACTCTTTCTCTAGAAACACAGCATGCCTTGAAACAAACAGCTTTTGTTCCATAGGATGATAGAATTGATAACCCCTTGTTTCCTTAGTGTATCCAATAAATAGATATTTATTAGACTTAACATCCAATTTGTCTGATACAATCCACTTCACATAAGCAGGACAACCCCATATCTTCAAGTAAGATACATGAGGTTTCTTACTATTGGAGTAGTGAAGACTACCTTGGTTGGCATTCTATTTAACAAGTAAACAGCTGTCTGAAGTGCATAGCCCCAAAAGGACTTGGGAAGATTTGCATGATTCATCATTGACCTTACCATGTCCAACAAGGTCCAGTTACACCTCTCAGATACACCATTATGCTGTGGTGTATATGGCGGAGTCCATTGAGACAATATACCATTGTCTCTTAGATAATCAAGAAACTCTTGACTTAAGTATTCACCACCTCGATCCGATCGAAGTATTTTAATACTCTTATCATCTTGTTTCTCTACTTCATTTCTGAATTCTTTGAACCTTTCAAAGGCTTCAAACTTGTGTTTCATCAAGAACACATACCCAAACTGTGAGTGATCATCGGTGAAGGTAATGAAGTAGCTATAGCCTCCTAAAGCTTGAGTTGACATAGGTCCACATAGATCAGTATGTATTAGACCTAGCAACTCTCCCACTCGTTCACCTTTTCCTGTAAAAGATAACTTAGTCATCTTGCCTTTCAAGCATGATTTGCATGTATCGTATGAATCCAATTCAAACGATTCCAGAATTCTACACCGGTGTAATTCGGACATACGTTTCTTGCTTGCATGGCCAAGACGACAATGCCACGTGTAGGAGTCTAATTGATTATCCTTTCAAGCACGCTTGTTGCTCGCTTCGATATTGAAAATGTCACTGGATACATTCAACGTATAAATACCATTGCTTAAAGTTCTAGTCCCATAAAGAACTCCATTCAAAGTTATGTGACAACAATTGTTACTAAAAGTCAAATGGTACACATTTCTATTTAAACAAGAAATAGAAATGATGTTCTTTATCAACGAAGGAACATAAAAGCAATTGTCCAGTTCTAAGACAAGTCCTGTAGAGAGTTTCAACAAATACATTCCGATGGCGAGTGCAGCAACCTTTGCTCCATTCCCAACACGTAAATTTGACTCTCCCTTGACGAGTCTTCTTCTATTCCTTAGCCCATGTATGTCATTACATATATGTGAGCCACACCCAGTATCCAATACCCATATGTTTAAGGAAATAGAATGACAATCAATAACGAAGATATCTGAAGAAGATGGGACATCCGATGCCTTGTTCTTCTTTACGAACTCAAGATAAATCTTGCAATTTCTTCGCCAATGGCCCTCCTTGCCATAATGATGGCAAGTGCCCTTTTGAGCTAGTTCTTATTTTTTAGCCTTTTTCTTCCCCTTCTGCTATTCCTTTGACTTCCTCTTAGAGCCTTTCTTCGAGGAATCAACTAACAACACCATCCCCTACTCATGCTTCTCAGAAGGCTCCACAGTCTTCAGCATGTTGAGCAGTACCACAGATGAACCCTCTTGAATCTTAGAGGTGAAGAAGAGTTTGGAGACTTCGAACCTTTCGAATCTCACTTACTCATTAAACAACTCATAAAGATGAAAAGACTAAGGTATGAGCATCCATATGCTCATGCTTCTTTCACAGCTCGGGTACCATCGCGGCTAGCATTATGCAACTCACTAGTTCAAAATCAATCACATGTTTTTGATAGGCCAACAATTGGTCCGGAGTTGCATCGTCACTAGGACGGGCGGTAAGAGGTGCTTCGAGGACATACGCAAGCTTTTCCACCTTGAGAACAATTCTCAAGTTTCTAAGCTAGTCAAAGAAGTTCGGCCCAATCAATTTATTCGAATCCAAAATGGAACGGAAATTCAAAGACATCATGATCAATAGATTAACTTAGAAATACAAAACGAGCATATATGAGAAAATGATTTTAAAATGCATCAACATACATTTATAAATCCCATTCATTTTTCGAATTTCAAAAACCCCAAAATCACTTCGGGAGATCATAGGTCCATCTCCGAATGGACTGATATCCATCATAGATATGAACAACCTTAGAGAGAGTCCAACATGCCATTCATAACTATGATGGTAGGTATCAAATATACCGATTGCATATCACGTATATGCAACTATCACAATGTGCTATCAACTAATTGAATGTTCACACATACATCGGGTTGTTAACACATTAACAAGTATGCATCATATGCATAGCACCCAACTTCACCTCCCTTTACATCAACCTTGGAGAGAGTCCAACAAGCCGATGCTCCAGGTTAAAGCCAACCCATTAATCGAGAAATAGTTTTAATATGGTTAGAGTGCATTCAACCAATTAGCCCGGCTTGGAGACAGTCCAATAACAAAAGCTAACGATTGACCTCTGACTCTTACCATATTAGTATTAAACTATTCCATGGTTTGAACATGTTCGGGTTCGAGCCGGGCTTGGAGAGAGTCCAACAACCCGAACAAGAAACGGAACTCTGGTTCTAACCATATTAATGGAAGGTGTAGACTTTAATATTGAGTTAGGGTTTTTATGTCTCATCCTCTTTGCATGCAAATAACTATTATCTACATGGCATGACATACATGACATACATATACATGTCACGACACGCATGTTATAATGATATGCATCTAATGCAATTACATGGCATACAATTATGTCATGTACAAAATTTCCTTATATGCCATAACTATTTATGGAAATAAAATATGTTTAAGATTTGATTCTCCAAATCAAATCATGATTAAATTAGGAAACAAATTTTTAAATCTAATCACATATTTTATTTGTGAAAATAGTTGATTAAGGAAAGTCAATTTAGGAAACGAATTTCCTAAATCATCAAAACTACTTATGGAAATAAAATATTTAAAGATTTGATTTCCCAAATCAAATCATGATTAAATTAGGAAACAAATTTCCAAAATCTAATCAAATATTTTATTTATGGAAAATATCAATTTCCATAAATACTTTCATCTTTCCAAAAGTAGAAGATTTCCATAAATACTTTTAGACTTTCCAAAATTGAAAAATTTTCATAAATACTTCTAACTTTCCAAAAGTAGAAAATTTCCAGAAATATCATTATGAATATCGCAAAATAATTTTACGATTATGTCGAAACACAACCTAGGCTCTGATACCACTTGTTGGGTTTCCGGTACCGCGGCGAGTGTGTGTTCGAACATGTTTCGTAAACATGTGCACAGCGGAAGGAATAAAATAATAAATCCAATTTATTACAACACACACACCACACGCATGCATAGTACAACATGTGTAGACATAACCGTAAATTCAAATTTTGCAATAAAAGGAAATTTATACTACGTATATCTGACGTATCGCGTGTAGCGGGAAAGGCATCAATCGGAACGATTCATGCTAGAATCGTCTCTATCCGTATCCACGCCGAGTATCTTCAAGATTACTTCACAAATTCATGAGCCTTGTCTTCGTACGGGTTACTAGCCTCGTGTTGAAGACGATGTGATCGAGAGAAGATCACGATTCGAATCAAAATTCGGATCCAAAATGAGTCCTCAAAAACTCGCTTCTCTAGAGAGGTGTTCGTCAACCGTTTAACGAATCCTTTGTCCTCCACCTATGAGGATTACCGGAGATCGAATCCCCGGCAAGGCTACCACTATTGGAGCTCCAAACGTCGTCCAAACGATGCTCCGGTGAGAAGTAAACAAGCTGTCCAGAAAACTGGACAGCTTTGGTGGAGGAATAGGGACCGGCCAAATAAGGAAGGTTGAGGCTCACCTTGTTGCTGGACCCAAAGGAGATCACCGGAGCTCTTCCCGCAGCAGCTCGACGCCGGCAAGAGGGAAGGATAGCACCTTCTGGACGCCGGCAAGGGAGCTGGGCGGCGGCTTGAAGTTGGGCGCCGGCAAGACTTGGAGAGGAGAGGGGGTTGGGCGGCAACCACTAGATTAGGGCTTAACAAAACCCTTAAGCCCTATTTTATAGAGAACAAATTCTCTTAATGGTTATTGGATCATAACCAAAAGCCCGTTAACCCACTCCATTAATTTAAGTTAAAATAAACCAAACCATGGTGGTTTATTTTAAGTTAAAACGAACCGAACCAACTTTGGTTCATTCATCATGTCTTCATAAGACACGGCCCATCCACGCTTCCATTGCGACTGAAACAATTTCATGCTCGCTCCATGTTTGGTCCAACCAAACCTAGTTTCTCTCGGTCTGAGAATCTCATTCTCAAACTCATTTTAAATCCATCGGATTATGCTCGTTGTGCGTGTGACCAAATAGGATGTCGATTTATGTTGGCCATCTATAATTAACCATTAATTATAGAACGATCATAAGTGGCACCTAGTAGTACATCATAATCCCCAATTAACCGAAAAGATTAACGGTTGATCTAGAACTATTTCTAAAACCTTTCAACAGCTCGAATGAATCGTGCTCCATTCCCTTCACTCGTCTTATACTCACTTGGTTCAGGACATGGTCTATAGTGTCAGTCCCCACTCGGCTGACTACGTCACACCTAGCCAAAGTATCATTTTCTTGTCCTACGGAGTCTAGTTATTGTACATTTATCGAATAGTACCTTACTCTAAACATGTAATGCTTTGGCCAAAGACTTTAGTAACAATCTGACGAGAGGCCATGGGTATACATCTCCTCGCAAGGAGTGGTGAATCCTTTATAGGCTATTCAAACACCTTCGATCACTTCGACTTATACCCAATCATCCCGGGTCCACATCTCCTTGGAGATGCTTGCTTAAGATGTCTAAGCACAAGTCTTTATGATCAAGATGACTTGAATACCGCAAGTCAAAGGAACATCGCACTTAAGCTACAGTAAAAACTTTAATGACATATCTATATATGCAGAGAACCATATGAAGTCTTACGGCTGGTCACTCCAATGAACTAGTTACCATAACTAGCATCCATGATTAACTCCGGACATCACAATGTCTCCAGCTAGTGAGAATCAGCTGCTTGGATACACCAAGGAGTACACCTCATGCTAGTCTCGATAGAATCAATGGTGTCCAAATCCATCAATTCATCGACTAGAGATAATTTCGATACATCACAATTACACATGTAGAGATACTCACTAGTTGTGATCCAATCACAAATTCTTTCATGCTATGAATCGTATCGTGGACATTCAGTAAATGAGTTTAAGATCCAATCAAATACATGAAACATGTATACTCAAATAGTGAATCTTCATTTATCATATAAATGGTTCAAACATAAGGCCATTGCCTTAAAAAATCTCTCATATATTACTAACAGTCTGCACCTGGAACACCCCAATAGAATGGTGTAGCAGAGCGAAGGAATATGACTCTTATGGAGATGATTAGATCGATGATGAGTTATTCTTAGTTGCCAGATTCGTTCTGGGGATATGCTTTAGAAACGGCGGTGTACATTCTGAACTTGGTTCCATCAAAATCAGTGCCTTCTACTCCCACAGAATTGTGGACTGGGCGAAAGCCTAGTCTAAGACATATTCGGATTTGGGGGAGTCTAGCACATGTGCTGAAGGAAGATGCTGGTAAGTTGGAACCTTGTACAAAAGCACGCATGTTCATTGGCTATCCTAGTGGAATGAAGGGTGGTTTGTTTTATCGTCCTAGAGATCAAAGGGTGATCTTTAGCATGAACGCAAGATTTATAGAGGAAGACAAAGTGATGAGCCACAAGCCCAAGAGTAAAATTATTCTGGATGAAATAAAAGGAGAAGTCACTTCTTCAGTACCACCGGTACAAGAGGATATACCACAAGTCACTGCACCACGTGTCACAGAGGATACACAGGTGATACCTCGTCATAGTGGGAGGGTTATTAGACAGTCTGATAAATTCATGTTCTTGGGAGAATCTTCTGATTTGGTCCTTAGCGAACATGAACCTGATCCCTGAACATATGACGAGGCAATCCAAGATAAAGATGCGGTATCATGGCAAAGTGCAAAGAATACTGAGATTAAATCTATGGATTCAAATCAAGTATAGGAGTTAGTGGAACCACCCGATGGTGTAAAAACCATTGGATGCAAGTGGATCTACAAAAGAAAGAGAGTAATAGATGGGAAGGTTGAGACCTTCAAAGAGAGGCTTGTTGCGAAGGGGTATACTCAGAAAGAGGGTATCGATTATGAGGAGACCTTTTCGTCGGTAGTCATGCTTAAGTCTATCTGGATTCTCTTATGCATTGCAGCTCATATGGATTATGAGGTGTGGCAGATGGATGCCAAGACAGCTTTCCTTAATGAAAGTCTTGAGGAAAACATCTATATGAAGCAACCAGAGGGATTCATTGCGAAGGGAAAAGAGCATATTGTATGTAAGCTTAATTGGTCCATTTATGGATTGAAGCAAGCTTCGAGGTCTTGGAACATCCAATTTGATGAAGTAATCCAGTCTTATGGATTTATTAAAAGTCCAGATGAGTCTTGTGTATATAAGAGATGTGACGAAAATGTAGTGGTATTTCTTGTACTATAGGTAGATGACATTTTGTTGATTGGCAACAATATCAAGGTATTATCGGACGTAAGGGAATGGTTGTCCAAACAGTTTGATATGAAATACTTGGGAGAAGTGGGACACATCCTTGGGATCAAGGTTATAAGGGATTGCAGGGAAAGGATGTTGTGCTTATCCCAAGCTTCATACATAGACACGATTATGGATCGTTTTAGCATGCAGAACTCCAAGAAGGGTTTTTTACCTTTCAGGCATGGGGTTCTTTTATCTAAGGAGATGTGTCCTAGAACATCTGAGGAGATAGAGGAGATGAAAGAGGTTCCTTATGCTTCGGCGATTGGATGCCTCATGTATGCGATGCTATGTACGAGACCAGATATCTTCTTTGCCGTAGGCATGGTTAGTTGATATCAGAGTAATCCAGGACAGGGACATTGGACTGTGGTAAAGCATATATTGAAGTACCTGAGAAGGACTAGGGACTATATGCTAGTTTACCAGGCAGACCAATTACTCCCTATTGGTTACACAGATTCCGACTTCCAATCAGATAGGGATAAGAGTAAGTCTACCTTAAGTTTTGTGTTTACTTTGGGAGGTGGAGCCATTGTATGGAGGAGTGTCAAGCAGAAATGCATGGCGGACTCTACCATGGAAGCTGAGTATGTGACAACCTCTCAAGCAGCCAAAGAAGAAGTGTGGCTCAGGAACTTCTTAATGGACTTGGATTTGATTCCTGGTTTACCCAGAACTATGACAAATTATTGTGATAATACTGGTGCAATAGCAAACTCGAAGGAACCACGAGCCTATAAGGCAAGTAAACACATAGAGCGCAAGTACCACCTGATACGAGAAATCGTAAAGAGAGGAGAAGTTGTTGTGGCCAAGATTGCATCGGAGGATAACCTGGTAGATCATTTCACTAAGGCCCTTCCGGCGAGAGCTTTTGATAGGCATGTGGAGGGAATGGGGATCAGATGTATGGCAGTTTGAGGACAGCATAGCCTTTTAGTATAAGTGGGAGATTGTTGGGATGTATACTGAAAAGTGTATCTTTTGTATGAACAACTTTATTTTGAAATAAGAATCATATGATAATTGTTTGCATATTTTTATGGTTATGCATATTGTCTAATACATTACATTGTAGATAACATGGTGTGTGGTGTCACACGGGAGATTATGTTATCGGCTCCTTGTAAAGTATAAGTATAGGCTCACAACCGAGATGACTTTGAACAAACCATTGGTATGGTTGTAGTGTGATTTGGTATTGGTTAGTCTTGACCATAAAATCACACTAGTACACTTTGTGTGTATTGAGCAAGACCGACTTAGAGGTGATTCGACTTTTTGCTGACTACATAATCGAATCAGACCTCAGATATTATATTGTACATATTCTTAATCCTGATATAATAACGGACACATATACTTAGTAGTCATTTCTTTGATTTAGTAATGGGCGAGATTTATAGATTAAATCGATAGGCTCGGTAAGTTGGGAAATGATATTATTTATATGGTGTGTCATTGATTATAGGAGGAAATCGTGTCCTATATATTTGGATGATGATGTCCCCTTAAGGACCTCATAAGGTTCATCATGTAAACCATGCAGGTGGACTTGGTCCGACATGATAAAAAGGTTGAGTGGTACTACTCATGGAGTTATATTTTGTTTAATTAATGGTCAGTAAATTAATTAATCAATGGATTTTCGAGATCTTAAATACGGGGAGAAAATGTACATATAATATATGGAGCCCATATTAACTTATGGGGGTTGGTGAGGTAGATCAATGATAATCCTTTAGTGGATTGGATTATCATTAATGGATCGGACTTTATGTGGGCTTGATCCATTGGGTGGCGAAGATCCAACTCCTCCTCATGGTCTCTATTGTAGCCTATTAATACCTCATGAAGCTTAGATCCAATAGATAGAAACAAAACTCTAGATCCAAAGGTAGAGATTAAATCTCTAGATCCGACGGTTGAGATTAAATCTCTAGATCCGACGGTTGAGATTAAATCCCTAGAACCAATGGTGGAAATTTAAACAAAGGCTTATCCCTAACTCTATAAAAGGAGGGCAAGGGGTGGGCGGCATCTAGGAATCCAATTAGAGATAGGATTCGGGTTTTGGGCGACAAGGCTTGGAGGCTAGGGTTTGGAGTTGGCGTCACCTATTAAGGAAATTTTTTCCTTATCTCCTTCTTCCTCAAGGTCGCCTGCGACCTAGCATCCCTTTCCAGCCCTTGGCCGGCATCCAAAGCAGCCCCTCTCCCTCTCTTTGGCCGGTGGAAACATACCTTAAGGACTTCCCTTGGAGCTTTTGGTCGAAATCCATCTTTCTCCCTTCTCCTTGTTGGCCGGCGGCAAGCAACTTGCTTGTTGGTGTTGGTTGGCTAAAGGAAGGAGAAGAGTCTTGTTTCTATTCTTCCTCTTGCTCGGAATGAGCAAGGAAGGAAGATTGGGGATCTAGGAGCTTAAACTTTTGATAGATCGTCGCCCACACGACGTCCGAAAGGAGGAAGGTCATACAATAGAAGATCGAGAGGTATATCGATTCTCTATTTTCATTTGTTACATGTTTATATTTGTTTTTCAATTATATGCATGATATATATTCTGTTTTGTGGCTAAATATACTTGGACCCCGAACATAAACACAAAAGTCGGCAATCCGTAGATCGTCTATTCCGCGGCTATTCGTGGAATAGAGGTTGGTCGCTTGAACAATAAGTTTGTTCAAGTGACTACTCTAAACGAATATCACGACGATGACAAGGTTTCTTAGGCAATCCCTCTTGTTAAGGATAAATTTTTTTATCCGGGGACGTAGAAGGGATCGCCATGAAAAAGCGACTAAGTCGAAAGGGGAAGCGAAGTTTCCCCTCCCATCACAATTCGATTATGTAGTCAGCCATAAATCGAATCACCTCTATGTCAGTCCTGCTTAATACACACAAAGTGTACTAGAGTAATTCTATGGTCAAGACAATCCAATGCAAAATCACATTACAACCATTCCAATGGTTTGTCCATAACCATCTCGGTTGTGAGCCTTTACTTATACTTTACAATGAACCGATAACATAATCTCCTGTGTGACACTACACACCATGTTATCTACAATGTAATGTATCAGACAAATATGCATAACCACAAATGTGCAAACAATGATCATGTGATTCTTATTTCAAAATAAAGATGTTCATACAAAAGATAGACTTTTCAGTATACATCCCAACAATCTCCCACTTATACTAAAAGACTATGCTGTTCTCAAACTGCCATACATCTGATTCCCATTCCCTCCACATGCCTATCAAAAGCTCTCGCTAGAAGGGCCTTAGTGAATGGATCTGCCAGGTTATCCTCCGATGCAATATTGGCCACATCAACTTCTCCTCCCTTTACGATTTCTCGTATCAGGTGGTACTTGCGCTCTATGTGTTTACTTGCCTTATGGGCTCGTGGTTCGTTCGAGTTTGCTACTGCACCAGTATTATCACAATAATTTGTGATAGTTTTGGGCAAACTAGGAATCACATCCAAGTCCATCAAGAAGTTCCTGAGCCACACTGCTTCTTTGGCCGCCTGAGAGGCTGTCACATACTCAGCTTCCATGGTAGAGTCCGCCACGTATTTCTGCTTGACACTCCTCCATACAATGGTTCCACCTCCCAAAGTAAACACAAAACCTAAGGTAGACTAACTGTTATCCCTATCTGATTGGAAGTCAAAATCTGTGTAACCCACAGGGAGTAATTGGTTTGCCTGGTAAACTTGCATATAGTCCCTAGTCCTTCTCAGGTACTTCAATATATGCTTTACCACAGTCCAATGTCCCTATCCACTCTGATATCTACTAACCATGTCGACGACAAAGTAAAAATCCAGTCTCGTACATAGCATAACATACATGAGGCTTCCTATTGCCAAAGCTTAAGGAACTGCCTTCATCTCCTCTATCTCCTCAGATGTTCTAGGACACATCTCCTTAGATAAAGGAACTCCATGCCTGAAAGGTAGAAAACCTTTCTTGGAGTTTTGCATGCTTAAACGATCCATAATGGTGTCTATGTATGAAGCTTGAGATAAGCACAACATCCTTTTCCTGCGATCCCTTATAACCTTGATCCCAAGGATTTATCCCACTTCTCCCAAGTCCTTCATATCAAACTGTTTGGACAACCATACCATTACATCGGATAACACCTTGACATTATTGCTAATTAACAAAATGTCATCTACGTATAACACAAGAAATATCACTATGTTTCCGTCACATCTCTTGTATACACAAGACTCATCCGGACTTTGAATAAATCCATAAGACTGGATTACCTCATCAAAGCGGATGTTCCAAGATCTTAAAGCTTGCTTCAATACATAATTGGGTCGATTAAGCTTGCACACAAGATGCCCTTTGCCTTTTGCAATGAATCCCTCTGGTTGCTTCATATAAATGTGTTCCTCAAGACTTCCATTAAGGAAAGTTGTCTTGACATCCATCTGACACACCTCATAATCCATATGAGTAGCAATACATAAGAGAATCCAGATAGACTTAAGCATTGCTACCGGCGAAAAGGTCTCCTCAAAATCGATGCCCTCTTTCTGGTTCTACTGGCTCCGAGACCTGATTCAAATCCATAGATTCAATCTCAGCATTCATTGCACTTTGCCAAGATACCACATCTTTATATTGGATCGCCTCGTCATATGTCCAGGGATCAAGTTCATGTTCGCCAGGGATCAAATCAGAAGATTCTCTCAAGAACATGAATCTATCAGGTTGTCTAACAACTCTCCCACTACGACGAGGTATCACCTATGTATCCTCTGTGACATGCGGTGCAGTGACTTGTGGTATATCCTCTTGTACCGGTGGTACTGAAGTAGTGACTTCCCCTTTCAATTCCTCCAGAACAATCTTACTCATGGGCTTGTGGTTCATCACATAGTCTTCCTCCAGAAATCTAGCATTCATGCTAACGATCACCCTCTGATCTCTAGGACTATAAAACAAACCACCTTTCATTCCTCTAGGATAGCCAACGAACATGCGCACTTGTGTATGAGCTTCAAACTTACCAGCATCTGCCTTCAGCACATGTGCTGGACTCCCCCTGTAGGGAAATCTCGTATGCCAAATGGCATATGCGCAACGGAAAATAGGATCCCTTCCAAGTGATCCATGCGAAAGCAAACTCGTATAAAATAAATTTCTCTAAACCAAACCAATCTTATAGGAGAGGATTACCTTTGTTGCGTGCCCTTGTTAATCCCGCTTTTCCTTTCGGTTTGTTGGATCTTTAGCACGTTCAAGTGTCCGTGCCTCTATACGTATCCACACGAGCACGCTCTTGTCTCACAAAAGGAAAACTAGAAGAGCTCTCCTTTACTTCTTGCTAGAGAAGTCCCTAAAGGAGAGGAAGAGAGGGAAAAGGAGAAAGGAAGAAGAAGACTCCTCTTCTTGCTAGCCTACACTCACAAACCCACACAACTAAAGCTTCCACCAAGCTTTCTCACCACTAACACAACCAAAGCTTCCACCAACAACAAAAGCCAATCCTTTCTTTGGCCGGCCACTTAGGGTGTCTTTTATAGGGTTGGAAAAACCCTTTCACCTCCACACATTCAATGCAATCCATTGCATTGAGACATATCCTTGTTTGGCCGGCCACTTAAGGAGACAAAAACCAATTTGTCTTCTTCCACCTCATCTAGCTTAGGTGGATGCTTAGGTGGATGCTTAGGTGGCATGCTTATGTGGCATTCTTATGTGGCTTTCATGCATGTTGAATTAATCTTATTAATTCAATTAAGCTTATGTTATCATATTGAATTAATCTTATTAAATCAATAAGGTAACATATTGAATCAATCTCATTAAATCAATTAGCTAAAATTCTCATTAAGCTTAAAGTCCAAAAACCATTTTGTACTTAAGCTTATTCCCAAATTATTCTAGTCAAACTAGAATACTCTAATTCCTCTAATTATCATGCTCTTTGTGTGTGACCCTATAGGCTCTCATAACGTTGGCAGTGGACCTAAACTCTTTTAGATACACAAGCAATGAGCGGCATCTAGCAATACATCATTGCTACCCAAGTTACGAGATAAGTCAAGATCCGACTAACCTTTCCGTGACTACTATAATATATGACCGTGTCCTTCTATCCTTGATATCAGATTGATCAATGAGGCATAGACCGTGTCATCCTCGATCAATCTATGTGTTTCTTGATCCCTGAGTAAACTAACTCAAACAAATGAGCTCAATATCTCATATTGACTCATTCGAGCATGGCCATGCATTTTAGTAGTTCTACTCAATCAAGGGGCCCACCGATATCACTCCCGTCATATGGAAGGGATAGATCCCATCTACATCACTCACATCCCTCCGCATAATTTGTTACATACCCAGTAATCGCCTTTATGGTCCACCCTGTTACGGGTGACGTTTGACGATACCAAAGTACATAACTCCTTATGTAGGGAACCAGAGTGACTTCAGGTCTAAGGACTATTCATACCAATAGTCACATGAGAAAGTTTATGACACTCATATAACGATCCATGAAACTTTCTCATGGCGGGTCAGTTCAGTATATATTCTCCAATATATACCCATGTGTCAACTTGATATCATATATCCATGACTTGTGAGATCAAGTCATCAATTGACCTACATGCTAGTCTTTATGTATTAATATTGCCCTTGCATATTAATACTCGACTAGGAACATTTAGGAAAGTGTTCTCTACAGCCTCTCATAATCAATTCTGCCAATTGATGTGCTGTAGATAAGAACCTACTTTTCTAGGGCATTATTATATTTAAATTAGCTGGCACAAGCAAGATGTAAATATAATAACCAATCCTTTGCCTTTATAGAATATGATACAAAATGTTCCCTATTCAACCATCACATGATTGGTTCTAGGGCTTTAACTAACACCCCCAAATCCGAATATGTCCAAGACTTGGCTTTCGCCCAGTCCACAATTTTGTGGGAGTAGAAGGCACTGATTAGATGGTACCAAGTTCAGAATATACACTGTCATATCTAGAGCATATCCCCAGAATGAATCTGGCAACTCAGAATAACTCATCATCGATCTAACTAGCTCCATAAGAGTCTTATTCCTTCGCTCTGTTACACCATTCTATTGGGGTGTACCAGGTGCAGACAATTGGGATTGAATCCCAGCCTCTGATAAGTAATTCCTAAACTCTCCCAAGAGGTACTCACCACCACGATCAGATCATAGTGTCTTGATACTTTTACCCTATCGTTTCTTCACATCAATCTTGAATTCTTTGAACTTGTCAAAGCATTCAGACTTGCGGCGCATCAAGTAAATGTATCCATACCTTGAATAATCATCTATAAAAGAGACAAAATATTCAAATCCATCTCTTTCCTGGATAGACATAGGACCACACAAATCAAAATGAACCAATTCCAACACATCTTTGGCTCTATACCCCTTTGCCTTGAAAGACCTCTTGGTCATTTTACCTTCCAAGCAGGACTCACAGGTTGGGAAGTCTTCAACCACTAATGAACTCAGAGGTTCATCAGCTATCAACCTTTGAATTCTGCTTAGGTTAATATAACCAAGCCTTAGATGCCAAAGATATATTTGGTTGATCTTCGAAGGTTCTTTTCTCTTATAGGAATTAGAAGATGAGTTATTCACTTCTATTTGCATCATGGGAGATTTTAGTTCGAGTGTATACAAATTTCCTATCAATGCACAAGAACAGATAATCTCCTTATTCCTTTTTATAACAACTCTGTCATTAAAAGAAATAGAATATCCATCCATAAACAATTTAGAAACCGAAATCAAATTCTTTCTAAATAAAGGTACATAAAGGCAATTTTTAAGAACCAAAAATTTATTCCTCTCAAAAGAAAATTAAACATCTCCCACTGCAACAACTGTCATCTTTGTGGCATCGCCTAAGTATACAGTAATCTCCCCCTCAGCTAGTCGTCTGGTTTCCTGGAACCCCTGTAAAGTATTGCAGACATGATCAGTGGCTCCCGTATCTACACACCAGGTGTCGGTAGATAACACCGCTAAACATGTTTCAATGACAAGACCAAAAGATATACCTTTGTTATGCTGTCGATTAGGGCAGTCCTTCTTCCAGTGTCCTGTCTGCTTGCAAGTGAAGCACTTGCCTTTCAGCTTCTTCACTCTTCCCTGAGCTCCTCCCGCCACCTTTGTCCTAGATTGTTTCTTCTTCTTCTTGCCTTTCAATTTAGAAGTAGAAACCTTTTGGGTAACCATGGCCTGCTCCTGAGCATTCTGACGAAATAGCCCCTCTACCGCCTGGAGTTCTGTCAAAAGCTCCGCCAACGAATACAACCTGTTGTTCATGTTGTAGTTTAGGCGAAACTGCTCAAAACTCCTAAGTAGAGACTGGAGAATGATATCGACCTAGGTTTCCCAATCGATCTCAGCTCTAAGGACTTCCAGCTCATTCAAATGAGCCATCATCTTGAGAACATGATGTCTCACGGGTGTTCCCTCGATCATCGTGGTCGTCATCAAGTTCCTCATGGCTTCCTGCCTAGCAGCCCGATTCTAGTGTGAGAAAAGCTCTTTGAGATTGAGCATCATGTCATAAGCAGTGGGCATGCCTTGATGCTGATGTTGCAGTACATTTGACATAGATGCCAAAATGTAACATCGGACCATCTCATCAGCCTTTATCCACTTCTTATAGGTCTCCTACTCCTTTTCCCCAGAATCATTCGTAGGCTTAGGAGGGCACTCTTCGAGGAGTACATATTTGTATTCCTCAGCAGTCAAGACAATGTCAAGATTCCTCTTCCTATCAACATAATTGGGTCCCATAAGTTTATTTTCTTTCAGTATCACAGCAAGCGGGTTGAAAGTCATTTTGAAAAAACCGAAGAATCACATACATCAAAACATTAGATTTTAAAAAATGATTGATTCCTCAAACAATAAAATTTTAAAATCAACCAACACCTCAATGTTGGGATGTATACTGAAAAGTCTATCTTTTGTATGAACATCTTTATTTTGAAATAAGAATCACATGATCATTGTTTTCATATTTATGGTTATGCATATTGTCTAATACATTAAATTGTAGATAACATGGTGTGTGGTGTCACACGGGAGATCATGTTATCGGCTCTTTGTAAAGTATAAGTATAGGCTCATAACCGAGATGGCTTTGGACAAACCATTGGAATGGTTGTAGTGTGATTTGGTTTTGGTTTGTCTTCACCATAGAATCACACTAGTACACTTTGTGTGTATTGAGCAAGACCGACTTAGAGGTGATTCGATTTATTATTGACTACATAATCGAATCAGACCATAGATATTATATTGTACATACTCTTAATCTCGATATAATAAGGGGAACATATACTTAGTATTCATTTCTTTGATTTACTAATGGACGAGATTTATAGATTAAATCGATAGGCTCGGTAAGTTGGGAAATGATATTATTTATATGGTGTGTCATTAATTATAGGAGGAAACCGTGTCCTATATATTAAGATGATGATGTCCCCTTGAGGAGCTCATAAGGTTAATCATGTAAACCCTACAGGTGGACTTGGTCCGGCATGATGAAAAGGTTGAGTGGTACTACTCATGGAGTTAGATGTTGATTAATTAATGGTCAGTAAATAATTAATCGACGGACATTCGAGATCTTAAACATGGGGAGAAAAATGTACAAATAATATATGGAGCTCATATTAACTTATGGCGGTTGGTGAGGTAGATCAATAATAATCCTTTAGTTGATTGGATTATCATTAATGGATAGGACTTTATGTGGGATTGACCCATTGGGTGGCCAAGATCAAACTACTCCTCATGGTCCCCATTGTAGCCTATTAATACCACATGAAGCCTAGATCCAATTGATGAAAACAAAACTCTAGATCCAACAGTAGAGATTAAATCTCTAGAACCGACGGTTGAGATTAAATCTCTAGATCCGACGGTTAAGATTAAATCCCTAGAACTAATGGTGGAGATTAAAACAAGGCTTATCCCTAACTCTATAAAAGGAGGCTTTAGGGTGGGCGGCAAGGAGGAATTCCAATAGAGATAGGATTAGGTTATGGGAGGCTTAGGGTTTGAAGGTTTGGGCGGCCACAAATAAGGAATTTATTTCCTTTCTTCTTCTTCTTCCTTGGTGGCCGGCGCCCATCTCCTTCTCCCCTCCCTTGGTCGGTGTCCAAACCTAATTCTTCTCGTCTCCTTGGGCGGTGGAAACATGACTTAGGGTCTTCCCTTGGAGCTCTTGGCCGGTATCCATCATATTCATCCAATCCTTCTTGGTCGGCGGCAAGCACCAAGCTTGGAGCTTGGTGGTTGGTTGAAAGAAGGAGAAGTGCTTTGTTTCTTATTCTTACTCTTGTTCGGAGCGAGTAAAGAAGGAAGATTGGTGATCTAGAAGCTTTGACTTTCGGTAGATCGTCGCCCACACGACGTCCAAAAGTAGGAAGGACATACAATAGAAGATCGAGAGGTATATCGATTGTCTATTTTCTTTTGTAACATGTCTATAATTGTTTTTCAATTATATATGCATGTACTATTCTGTTTTTATGGCTAAAATAACTTGGACCCCGAATATAAACACAAAAGCCGACGATCCCTACATCGTCTATTCCGTGGCTATTCGTAGAATAGAGGTTGGTGGCTTGAACAACAAGTTTGTTCAAGTGACTACTCTAATCGAATAGCACGATGATGAAACGGTTGCTTGGGTGATCCCTTTTGTCTAGGATTAATTTTTTTTTAATCTGGGGACGTCGATGGGATCGCCATGAACAAGCGACCGAGTTGAAGTGGGAACTGAAGTTTCCTACCTTCAAGTGGTATCAGAGCCACGATTTTCGGTTTTGTGTGTTTAGGATTTGATTACTTTTATGCACTTTTCATATATTATATCTGCTAGATAATAGTAGGATATGCGTAGGTTAACTCTTTGGTTGCAGGCATAGGATCCAACTATTATGGCCATATGTGTGTATGTGATTGTATGTGTGTAATTGTATATTTCTTTGAATCCTCGAGGTTGACGAGGCTAGTATTTAATTTTTATAATTAGATACGGCATTGTTTAGCCACTCTTTTTATTTTTGTTTACTTTTGATCTAGATTTCATGTACACTCCCTTGTGGAGTATAGGATCGATGGATGTAAATTAAAATAGTTTTTCTCGGCTCGGATCTCCGGATGTCTTGTACATGGCGTAGGGAGGAGCGGATGAGATGGCGATACGATGGGAGACATATTGAAGAAAAAAGCCATAATAGTTAGAAAATATTTATTTTTCATATTTATTGCTTATTGTTTGATATGCATGTCGTAGGCTAAAAAATGCCTCAATTTCAAATTACTAAGTGGGAGAGGGATATTTTTATAAGTTCCCACGGCCTCCATTATGAATTGACATGTGATGCAAACAAACTTGTGCATCAGCTCTGAGTGCCTTCCTCCCTATCAGATGGGTTTGTTTGCGGATCACAAGGTCAAATATGGTTGTAGGGAATTATTAAGGAGCGTGTGTACTACTCCATCGAAAGGCACATAACCCGAGATAATTACCTTGGTACCGAGTAATGGTGAACACTTAGATACAAATATAAGTATCCTCCCCATCGGAGTCACTGCTTTTATTTGTAGGGCCAAAGAGGAACTAACTATTAATTTTACTTGTTAAAAAGTTAGGTTGACAAGATAGTAACATTTATGGGTAAAACCTCCTCATACAAATATAGAATTCGTATACGTCCACACTATCGTGGCATATGATATTCTCGGTGTTTTGAGGTGTTGGTTGATTTTAAAATTTTATTGTATTAGGAATCAATAATTTTTTGAAATCTAATGTTTTGATCTATGTGATTCTTAGGTTTTCTTTCAAAATGAATTTCAACCCGCTTGCTGTGATACTGAAAGAAAATAAACTTACTGGACCCAACTATGTTTATTGGAAGAGGAATCTTGACATTGTCTTGTCTACTGTGGAATGCAAATATGTACTCCTCGAAGAGTGCCCTCCTAAGCCTAGGGATGATTCTGGGGAAAAGGAGAAGGAGAGTTATACGAAGTGGGTTAAAGCCGATGAGATGGCACGGTGTTACATTTTGGCATCTATGTCAAATGTACTGCAACATCAACATCAAGCCATGCCCACTACTTATGACATGATGCTCAATCTCAAAGAGCTTTACGGACACTAGAATCGGGATGCTAGGTAGGAATCCATGAGGAACTTGATGACGACCACCATGATCGAGGGAACACCCGTGAGGGATCATGTTCTCAAGATGATGACTCATTTAAATGAGTTGGAAGTCCTCGGAGCTGAGATCGATGGGGAAACCCAGGTCAATATCATTCTCCAGTCTCTACCTAGGAGTGTTGAGCAGTTTCGTCTGAACTACAACATGAACAAGAGGTTGTATTTGTTGGCGGAGTTTCTGACAGAACTCTAGGCGGCAGAGGGGCTATTTCGTCAGAGTGCTCAGGCACAAGCCATGGTTGCCCATAAGGTTTCTACTTCTAAGCCGAAAGGCAAGAAGAAGAAGAAACAAGCTGGGGCAAAGGCGGTGGGAGGAACTCAGGGAGGAGTGAAGAAGCCGAAAGGCAAGTGCTTCACTTGGAAGCAGACTGGACACTTGAAGAAGGACTTGTTAGTGAAAGCCCTAGAGCCAATCATGTGATGATTATTGTATGGACTTTATTGTATCATATTCCTATTTATAAAGACATGGTTATTATATTTACTTGTATTGGTGCCAAATAAAAAAATATAAAAATGTCCTTGAGTAGTAGGTTCTTATCTATATCAATCGATTGGTTGAATCGATAATGAGATGATATAGAGAACACTACTCTTAATCATTCTTAGTCGAGTATTAACATTCAGGGACAATGTTAATGCGTAGAGACTAGCATGTAGGTCAACATGATGACTTGATCTCACAAGTCATGGATATGAGATATCAAGTTGACACATGGGTATGCATTGGAGAATGTATATTGAATGACCCGCCATGAGAAAGTATCATGGATCGTTATATGAGTGTCATATACTTTCTCATGTGGCTATTAGTATGACTATTAGTCCTTAGACTTGAAGTCACCATGGTTCCCTACATAAGGAGTTGCATACTTTGGCTTCGTCAAACGTCACCCGTAAATGGGTGGACTATAAAGGTGATTACTAGGTATATAACAAATTATGCGGAGGGATGTGAGTGATGTAGATGGGATCTATCCCTCCTATATGACGAGAGTGACATCGAGATTCTTGATAGAGTGAGACCACGAAGTGCATGGTCATGCCCAAATGAGTCAATATGAGATATTGAGCTCATTTGATTAGAGTGAGTCTACTTGGAGTTCAAGATTTAGATTGTACTGAGGATGACACGGTCTATGCCTCGATTGGTCAATCTAGATGTCAAGGATAGAGGGACATTGTCACATATTGTGAGAGTCACAATTAGTAGTCACAAAGGTGATGTTGGAGCTCAACATTCTTGTAACTTGGGTAGCAATGATGTGTTGCTAGATACCGCTCATTGCTTATGTTCCTAAATCGGTTTAGGGATAATGCCAACGTTACAAGAACCTATAGGGTCACACACATAAGGGCAATTAGATGGATATTAGGTTCATATGATGAACCATGAGGATTAGGTTCATGGGATGAACCAAATTGGATTAAGAGTAATCCAAATTAGACTAATTGAGTTAGACTCAAGTTGATTCAAGTGTTGAATGAGTCTAATTTAGATTTGATTCATCAAATCAATTTAAATTAAATGAATAAAGATTCATTAAATTAAATTGACTTGAATCAAATGGTTGGATTTGATCAACCATGGGAGATAAGAGGTCAAGTTTGACTTGACTTGAGAGGGAAGATGAAAGGTCAAGTTTGACTTGACCAAATGTCATGTCATGATGATGACTTGGCATGGCCGGCCAATTATGATGTTCCACATCATCATGGACACATCAATGGGTGCCACCTCATGAGGGAGACCAAGAGCCATTGGCTCTTGGAGTTACATGCATGCATGTAACCCCCTTATAGTGGGTTATGGATGATGTGAAGTTAAGTTGTATAACTTCATCTTCTTCCTCTTCTCTTCCCTCAAGCTCTCTCTTCCTCATCTAGCCATGAACGTCCAAGGGGTGCTAGCACACTCTAAGGTGTATTCTCCAGCATTTGTCCGTGTGGATACTTCTAGAGGAGTGTACACTTGACACTCTCGAGTTCCGGCGAACCTTTTGGACGAGCGGGATTTGCAAAGGGCGTCGCATCGAGGGTAACATCCTTATCATGTTGATCTAAGGTAGATCTAGGGTTTTATACAAACACATACATGTTTTAGTTTTAATACATCTTCGCATGGATCCGTGGCCGGACTTCCGGGGTTTCCGCAACGGAAAAAAAGCAGTTTTTGTGGCTCGGAAAGTCCAACGGGACTGCCCTAACCGACAGCAGAACAAAGGTATATTTTTTCATCTAGTCGTTGAAACATGTTTAGCGGTGTTATCTACCGGAACCTGGTGTGAAGATACGGGAGCCACTGATCATGTCTGCAATACTTTGTAGGGGTTCCAGGAAACCAGATGACCGGTTGAGGGGGAGATTATCGTATACTTAGGCGATGCCACAAATGTGGCGGCTGTTGCAGTGGGAGATGTTTATTTATCTTTTGAGAAAAATAAAGTTTTAGTTGTTATGAATTGCCTTTATGTACCTTTATTTAGAAAGAATTTAATTTCGATTTCTAAATTGTTTATGGATGGATATTCTATTTCTTTTAATGACAGAGTTATTATACAAAGGAATAGGGAGATTATCTATTCGGGTGCATTGATAGGAAATTTATACACACTTGAACCAAAAGCTCCCACGATGCAAATTGAAGTTAATAACTCATCTTCTAATTCCAATAAGAGAAAAGAAACTTCGAAGATGAACCAAACATATCTTTGGCATCTTAGGCTTGATCATATTAACCTAAGAAGAATTCAAAGGTTGATAGTTGATGGATCTCTGGGTTCATTAGTGGTGGAAGATTTCCCAACCTGCGAATCTTGCTTGGAGGGTAAAATGACCAAGAGGCTTTTTAAGACCAAAGGGTATAGAGCTATAGATGTGTTAGAATTAGTTCATTCTGATTTGTGTGGTCCTATGTCTATCCAGGCTAGAGGTGGTTTTGAGTATTTCATCTCTTTTATAGATGATTATTCGAGATATGGATACCTTTACTTGATGCGCCGCATGTCTGAATGTTTTGACAAGTTCAAAGAATTCAAGGCTGATGTGGAGAAACATCAAGATAAAAGTATCAAGACACTACGATATGATCGTAGTGGTGAGTACCTCTTGGGAGAGTTTAGGAATTACTTATCAGAGGCTGGGATTCAATCCCAATTGTCTGCACCTAGCACACCCCAGCAGAATGGTGTAGTAGAGCGAAGGAATAGGACTCTTAAGGAGATGGTTAGATCGATGATGAGTTATTCTGAGTTACCAGATTCATTCTGGGGATATGCTCTAGATACGGCGGTGTACATTCTGAACTTGGTTCCATCTAAATCAGTGCCTTCTACTTGCACAGAATTATAGACTGGGCGAAAGCCTAGTCTAAGACATATTCGAATTTGGGGGAGTCCAGCACATGTGCTGAAGGCAGATGCTGGTAAGTTAGAACCTCGTACAGAAGTACGCATGTTCGTTGGCTATCCTAGAGGAATGAAAGGAGGTTTGTTTTATAGTACTAGAGATCAGAGGGTGATCATTAGCACGAACGCCAGATTTCTAGAGGAAGACTATGTAATGAACCACAAACCCATGAGTAAGATTGTTCTGGAGGAATTAAAAGGGGAAGTCACTTCTTCAGTACCACCGGTACAAGAGGATATACCACAAGTCACTGCACCGCGTGTCACAGAGGATTCACAGGTGATACCTCGTCGTAGTGGGAGGGTTGTGAGACAGTCTGATAGATTCATGTTCTTGGGAGAATTTTCTGATTTGATCCTTGGTGAACATGAACCTGATCGCTGGACATATGACTGTTGGATCGAGAAGCGTCGCTAGGGGGGGGGTGAATAGCGATCGTAAATATTTTCTTTTTCGTTCGTTCGATACGCAAAGTAAGCACAGCGGAAAATAAATGAACACGTTTATTTTACTTGGTTCACAACCCAGCGATTGCTACTCCAAGGCCCTATCGGTCCTAGACCGCGTACGGAGGGCAAAGCACTATAACGTCTCCTTCTCGTTGGAGGTAGGAGACAACGATCACAAAACCGAATATACAAGGATGAGGCAACAAGCCTACCTCACCTCGTTATGAAGAGAAACAAAGAATACAATATCAAAAATGTTACTTGATTCTACTGCCGACGAAGAAGATCGAAACTTGACGTCGCGTCGGTGTTATGATGATGTTGGAGCGTTGGCGTTGTAGGAGCACTTGATGAATAAACTTGATATGATTTGGAGATGGAATCCTCCCTGTTTGGGATTAGACGCCCGATAGAGGGGGGGTGAATAGCGTAGATGACCGTACGTAGATGGAAATCGTTCGCGTGCTTGTCTACAATTCGTGTTAGCGTAGCGGAATAATAATAAAAAAAGCAATACACGAAATACAATCACACACGAACACGATGATATAACGTGGTTCGGAACCGTAACGGTTCCTACTCCACGGATCGGGCTCAAACGAGCCCTAGCGATGTAAAACACACACCACTATCAAATAACTCCTTCTCGACACAAGTCGGAGGTGGAGAAACCTCTTACAATAAGATTACAACAATAATCTAACTACAACAAGCAAATATAATAGGAAATACAATAAGAGAAGTAAAGAACACTTTACAAAAAACTCTTTAGATCGCTTGCTTGTTGATCGCTTGAATCGTGGTTGAAGACCCTGATTTGCAGCAGCAAATCGCCTCAAAAACGTCCAAGAAATCGCTGCTCAAACCCTCCTTCCGAGCTGCCTTTATAACCTGCATCGGGCTGGATTTCCGCCTATCAGTCGACTGCCATAAGTCACCAGTCGACTGATGCCACTGTTGTCGTGAGACAACGGATCGATCCACGCTGGAAAAACTCCAACGGATCTCTTGCGCCGATCGGCCAACATTGGCGCGATCGGCGCCGCGCGTAATCGCCCGCCCGATTGGCTACGGGCGTTACTGCTCGACACTCGTCGGCGATCGCCGAGCCATCGATCCGCTCCCATGAGCGATCGTCGAGCAATCCGGCTCTTAAACGGCAGTCGAACTCAAGTCGACTCACGGCAGTCGAACCGGCCATAATGCCAGTCGACTGCCAACCTCAAGAATGAGGTTTTAGCCCAAGTATGGTGCCCCCATACTTGCTAGACCACCCTTAGCCTAGACCTAAGCCTTCTAGCCACCTCCATCAGCCTCACGCCTCTCGGATCCCTCCAAGTCATCCATGACTTGTTCATCCATCGCGCTAGCTTCCAGGTGCTTCACTCGGCTATGTCATGCTAACGGTGTCTACACCACCAAGGCACATTGGACTTCCACCGCCAAGACTCCGCTTGGACTTTACGCCGCTAACCATTGGACTTATGCTGCCAAGACTCTCGCTTGGACTTTACGCTGCCAACCTCAAACCCTTGGACTTCTCAAATGCCAAGACTCAAGCTTGGACTTTCCCTTGCCAATCCATGTTGGACTTTTCATGCCAAGACCCATGCTTGGACTTTTACATTGCCAAGACCCATGCTTGGACTTTTACATTGCCAAGACCCATGCTTGGACTTTTCCTTGCCAACCCATGTTGGACTTTTCCTTTTCCAACCCATGTTGGACTTTCCATTTGCCAAGACCCATGCTTGGACTTTCCCATAGTCACATGGTCAACCCTAGTCAACCATCAAAGTCAATTATAACCTGGGTCGATTGTATAAACAATCTCCCCAACATATTAACCGACATCAATGTCCAACATCAATGTCAATCCATTTTGTCAAATCCCTTTGTCAAACATCAAAACATCACTCGAGTCAAACTCGAGTCCTGGTCAATCGTGACCTGGGCCGATTGCACCAACAATCTCCCCCTTTTTGATGTTTGACAAAAACCAAATCAAATCATGAGTTAGAACACTAACTCAAATCCCTTATCAATTATCCCAAATTGGTAAATACTCACCAAATGTTCTGTTCTCCCCCAAACATTCAAGTGAAAATGTAAACCAAATGTTCTCCCAAACATTCTCCCCCTTTTTGACTAACATCAAAAAGGTTATCTCTCCAAGGAGGTCAATGTCTCATGTCCCAATGAGATCTTACAATCTCCCCCTTGATTTAAAAATATCTAGGATGCCTACCATCTTCCTAGTGATAAGTCTCATATCACTCAAGAGAGGCAATCCTACTCACTCTCCCAATTTCCAAATTGGGTATCAAAAATCATCAATTTTCCCAATTGATGATACTTTCCCAATAACTTCTCCTTTTCAAGGAGAAAAATACATCCATCATCCCAAGATGGATACCTCCCCCTAAAGGCTTGCTCCCCCTTGACCATTGCACCAACAATGTCCTTGGGGAGTCCCTAAGCCAATAGGAACTCTAAACCATCAAAATTAAGGTTAGAAATTCAACATTGAACTTTCCACCACCTCAAATTGATACTTTGACCTAACACCTCTCCAAATCCATATCCAATGAATTTTCACCCTTCATAATGCTTCCCAAAGCATATCCTAGGGTTAGGAGTGGTTAGGGACCTTTACCATGGCTGAAAATGGGCTAAACAACCTTGTTAACCCGAAATCAGACTTGGCAGTCGACTCCTGACAGTAATCAGTCGATTGCCACATACATCAGTCGACTGCCACCAATGGCAGTCGACTGGTAGTTGAATTTTCCGAAATTCAACTATCAGAATCCAATTTCAGAAAATCATAACTAATTATACGTATATCAAAAAATCACGAAATTTGATACGTATAATACTTATGACCAAAACAATGGGTGAAAAATGTTTGAAAAATATTTTACCCATAAAATAGTGAGTTTGATACAAAACTCAAAACCATTGAAATTTTCAATGTTTTGGCCCTATTTTGTATCAACATCATCAATGGTGATTGCTATCAAAAGATAGACTTCACCAAGGTTTTCTAAATTGATTTTAAAATGATTTCAAAACCTTATTTTGGATCATATTCCTTGGGCTCTAAGTACATGACTTGTACACAAGCTTTCCCAATGATCCACCAATAAAATTAGATGAGTTTTGGTTCAACTAGATGCAAAAACCATGCACCTTGAACTCAACTCATATCCTAGCATCTCACATGTATCTAGGGTGTATAAATACACATACATGTCAATTGGATGTGAGATGTGGGTTTTGTTCTCTCTAAACTAGGGTTTCATGCATTTTTCTAAGACAACCCTACTTGATTCCCTTATAAATGGGACTCCAAGTCATGCCATTGTCCTTAAATCAATTTCAATCAAATTATCTTAAATGCATGAGTGATTATGACATTAGAGATGATATAGATAAACACATGCTCATAATCATGATGTCATGGCATAATATGAAATCTAAAAACACATGACCTTTAAAACTTAATTTTAAGCATGATCATGACATTTAAATGATAAAAGTAAACATGATGTCATGTCATGGCATATGGCAAACAAATCATGGCATATAAAATATATAGGTATAATAATACCTAAATTTTAATATTAATTGTCATTTGATATAATTAAATATATTTTTCCATATTATCACTAATCTCCCTAGTGTGCCAACAACCCAAAATGACACACTAACACTCTAAACCTAAATTGTGCCAATTTGACCATTTTATCAAGCTTCTCAAATAATATTGGCACACCCTAAAATCTTTTAGGATGATAATTCAAATCTATTTCCAAGGTATCCATAACCTTGAAAACATCCTAAAGTGCCACCTTTACCATGATTGAGTTAACTACCCATCCAATCAAGGTTGGCACACCCTAAACCCATCTAGCGTGAATCAATCACGCTCTTAGGAACCCAAAACCGATTTGAGCTCCTAGGGTTAATTAGGTATTCCTTAGGGATAACCTCCCTAGATACCTTCCTAATGACCCTCCTAGGCTTATTAGCCTTGGTCATTCGGGTCTTACCTAGGTTGACTCTAGGGGTAACTCCCCTTGCAACCTTCTTAGTGGTCACCCTAGGTTTCCTAGAAACCCTAGCCACTAGACACACCCTTTGGTCAACTCTAGAGATGACTTCCCTATTGACCTTGGTCTTCCTAGACCTAGTTAGTGTTCCATAATCTAATGGAACACTATGATAAGCTACCTTAGGCTTAGGTTTGTGACCCAAACCTTGCTTGCCCTTGGTTGACTTTTGACTCTTAGGTCCTTGGTGTTTACTTTGACTTTTGGACCTTGACTTTTGATCATTTGACCCTTTAAATTGATTTTGCATAACTTTAAGGGTCTTCTCCAATTTCTTAAGCCTTGACCTCAAGGCTTGGTTCTCTAATTCTAATTGCCCGATTTTAGAATTTTGATTTAGACCATGGGCATGAGACTTTCTAGGCATATGCCTAGTCCATTTAGGGTTAATACCTAGGTGCTCTTGCACCTTTCTAATGGTCTCCCTAGGTAAAATTGGTCTAATGTTATTTGACCTAGGTTTATCCTTAGATGAATTATTTTTAGGGACATTAGTCCCAAATTTCTTCCTATTATCTAAGTGAATATTTTTAGCTCCTAAGCAATATTCATTCCTATTAGCATGCTTTTCATAAATTGTAAGAGAATTAAAATTATTTCTAGCATGTTTTTGCCTATTTAATCTAGAAGGTACATTATTGAAATATACCTTAGGATTTGCCTTGGAGGCTCCCCCTACATATGATGCTCCTTCTTGCCCCTTCTTCTTCCCCCTAGGGCATTAACTCCGATAATGCCCCTTCGAATTGCATTTGAAGCATATGATGTGCTCCTTGCCTTTAGGTGTTGGGGAACCGGCATCCTTGACTTTTGGTGCCGGTGGAGCCTTCTTAACCCGTTTAGGACACTTACTCTTGTAGTGTCCTTGCTCCCTACACTCAAAGCATATAATATGAATTTTATTATTATTTGAAATGCTCGAGTTACCTAGGTCCGTGGTAGGTGCCGGAGTTGAATTTTGAGCTTCCTCATCTTGACCGGATGTTGAAGGCACTTCTTGAGGTTGCCCCGGTGTAGATGGTCTCTCCCCCTCAATCACGGAGGTGGACGCTTCTCCCACCTCTTCTATTTTCTCTTCCGATCCGGAAGTTGACTCCTCACTTTCTTCCGATTCCTCACTTTCACTTGAGGACGAGCTCTCTTCTTCATCCTCCTTGTCTTCTTGGATTGAATGAGGTTCTTTATGGAATTTCGCCAAAATGTTCCATACCTCTTTGGCGTCTTTACAATCCACATAGTCACCTAGGCTACACAAGATGTCATTAGGTACTAAATCAAATATAAATTTGATTACCTTCTTATTTTTCTCGAATTGCCGGAGTTGCTCCTCACTCCATTTCTTCTTCTTGAGAAACCCTCCCTTTGGTCCCTTAGGATACTCAAATCCTTCCATCAAGGCGGACCATTCCTCAAGGTCTCTCATCATCAAAAACTCTTCAATTCTCGCCTTCCAAGAATTGAAACCTTCTCATCCATAGAATGAATAAGGGACCAGTGTGTTGATGTCCCATCCTAATTGATCTTGGACTTCCATCTTTTACCCTCTAGCGTCTTGCTCCCGGTTGTTAATCCGTTGAAGAGCCACCAGGCTCTGATACCACTTGTTGGGGATTAGACGCCCGCTAGAGGGGGGGTGAATAGCGTAGATGACCGTACGTAGATGGAAATCGTTCGTGTGCTTGTCTACAATTCGTGTTAGCGCAGCGGAATAATAATAATAAAAGCAAAACACGAAATACAATCACACACGAACACGATGATATAACGTGGTTCGGAACCGTAACGGTTCCTACTCCACGGATCGGGCTCAAACGAGCCCTAGCGATGCCAAACACACACCACTATCAAATAACTCCTTCTCAACACAAGTCGGAGGTGGAGAAACCTCTTACAATAAGATTACAACAATAATCTAACTACAACAAGCAAATATAATAGGAAATACAATAAGAGAAGTAAAGAACACTTTACTAAAAACTCTTTAGATCGCTTGCTTGTTGATCGCTTGAATCGTGGTTGAAGACCCTGATTTGCAGCAGCAAATCGCCTCAAAAACGTCCAAGAAATCGCTGCTAAAACCCTCCTTCCGAGCTGCCTTTATAACCTACGTCGGGCTGGATTTCCGCCTATCAGTCGACTGCCATAAGTCACCAGTCGACTGATGCCACTGTTGTCGTGAGACAACGGATCGATCCACGCTGGAAAAACTCCAACGGATCTCTTGGCAGTCGACTGCCAACATTGGCGATCGGCTAACGCCGTGTCGCCCGCGATCGGCTCACGGAGCGTTTCTGCTCGACACTGATCGGCGATCATTGCAGAGCCATCGATCGCTCCCATGAAGCGGTCGACGCTGAGCAATCCCAGCTCTAACCTGGCAGTCGAACTCAAGTCGACTCACGGCAGTCGAACCGGCCATAATGCCAGTCGACTGCCAACCTCAAGAATGAGGTTTTAACCCAAGTATGGTGCCCCCATACTTGCTAGACCACCCTTAGCCTAGACCTAAGCCTTCTAGCCACCTCCATCAGCCTCACGCCTCTCGGATCCCTCCAAGTCATCCATGACTTGTTCATCCATCGCGCTAGCTTCCAGGTGATTCCATCGGCTATGTCATGCTAACGGTGTCTACACCACCAAGGCACATTGGACTTACGCCGCCAAGACTCCGCTTGGACTTTACGCCGCCAACCATTGGACTTATGCTGCCAAGACTCCCGCTTGGACTTTACGCTGCCAACCTCAAACCCTTAGACTTCTCAAATGCCAAGACTCAAGCTTGGACTTTCCCTTGCCAACCCATGTTGGACTTTTCATGCCAAGACCAATGCTTGGACTTTTACATTGCCAAGACCCATGCTTGGACGTTTCCTTGCCAACCCATGTTGGACTTTTCCTTTGCCAACCCATGTTGGATTTTCCATTTGCCAAGACCCATGCTTGGACTTTCCCATAGTCACATGGTCAACCCTAGTCAACCATCAAAGTCAATTATAACCTGGGTCGATTGTATAAACAATCTCCCCAACATATTAACCGACATCAATGTCCAACATCAATGTCAATCCATTTTGTCAAATCCCTTTGTCAAACATCAAAACATCACTCGAGTCAAACTCGAGTCCTGGTCAATCGTGACCTAGGCCGATTGCACCAACACTCCCCTCCTTTTATAGACTTTGACCTCTGAATTTGTCTCCTCTTATTTCGGAATGGATCATGAAGTTGTCCAAATTTTATCGCAAAGTGGCCGCATCAAACGTTATCCATTTTGACCTAGTGCAAAAGTTGAATCGTCGCCATCAGTCAACTGATGCCTCCCATCAGTCGATTGATGGGCATCAGTTGACTGTTCCATGTCCAGCAGTCGTCTGCCAGCTTGGTTACTTCCCTACAATAAGAGGTTAGCTCAGAAAATGATAAATACGACGGTTTCTAACTGTCCAATCTCGACCTAGACCTTCCACAGGAAGTCTTAGTCGAATCGCCGCCTACGATCGTCCCCGTAAAGAGGACACGACCTTACAATCTCTCACTCACACGAGCTTACCTCGATAGTAGCTCTCACTTCCGGCCTTCCACTCGATTCCTTCGGCTCCCTCCGAAGTCACTCGAGTGTCGCCCGACCACCGCGGCTTCCTCCGGGTGTCGCTAGCCTTCAGTTCCAGCTTTAACACTTTTCTGCACACTTGATTTACCTCGTGAGATAACAATGTAGACTTAACTTTGTGTCTTTGCCATAATCAAAACATAGGTTCGATTATCTAGTGCCCCTACACCAACAATGACGAGGCAATCCAAGATAAAAATGCAGTATCTTGGCAAAGTGCAATGAATGCTGAGATTGGATCTATGGATTCAAATCAGGTCTGGAAGCTAGTAGAACCACCCGATGGTGTAAAAACCATTGGTTGCAAGTGGATCTACAAAAGAAAGAGAGGAATAGATGGGAAGATTGAGACCTTCAAAGCAAGGCTTGTTGTGAAAGGGTATACTCAGAAAGAGGGTATCGATTATAAGGAGACCTTTTCGTCGGTAGCCATGCATAAGTCTATCCGGATTCTCGTATGCATTGTAGCTCATATGGATTATGAGGTGTGGCAGATGGATGTCAAGACAGCTTTCCTTAATGGAAGTCTTGAGGAAAACATTTATATGAAGCAACCAGAGGGATTCATTGAAAAGGGCAAAGAGCATCTTGTGTGTAAGCTTAATCGCTCCATTTATGGATTGAAGCAAGCTTCGAGGTCTTGGAACATCCCTTTGATGAGGTAATCCAGTCTTATGGATTTATTCAGAGTCTGGATGAGTCTTGTGTATACAAGAGATGTGACGGAAATGTAGTGGTATTTCTTGTACTACACATAGATGACATTTTGTTAATTGGCTACAATGTCAATGTGTTATCGGACGTAAGGGTATGGTTGTCCAAAAAGATTGATATGAAGGAATTGGGAGAAGTGGGACATATCCTTGGTATCAAGGTTATAAGGGATCGCAAGAAAAGGATGTTGTGCTTATCTCAAGCTTCATACATAGACACCATTATGGATCGTTTTAGCATGCAGAACTCCAAGAAGGGTTTTCTACCTTTCAGGCATGGAGTTCCTTTATCTAAAGAGATGTGTCCTAGAACATTAGAGGAGATAGAGGAGATGAAGGAGGTCCCTTATGCTTCGGCAGTATGAAGCCTCATGTATGCGATGCTATATAGGAGACCAGATATCTACTTTGTCGTGGGTATGGTCAGCAGATATCAGAGTAATCCAGGACAGGGACATTGAATTGCGGTTAAGCATATATTGAAGTACCTGAGAAGGACTAGTGATTATATGCTAGTTTACCAGACATATCAATTACTCCCTGTGGGTTATACAAATTTCGAATTCCAATCAGACAGGGATAACAGTAAGTCTACCTTAGGTTTTGTGTTTACTTTGGGAGGTGGAGCAATTGTATGGAGGAGTGTCAAGCAGAAATGCGTGGCGGACTCCACCATGGAAGCTAAGTATGTGGTAGCCTCTAAGGCGGCCAAAGAAGCTGTGTGGCTCAGGAACTTCCTGATGGACTTGGATGTGATTCCTGGTTTGCCCAGAACTATCATAATTTATTGTGATAATAGTGGTGTAGTTGCAAACTCGAAGGAACCACGAGCCCATAAGGCAAGTAAACACATAGAGTGCAAGTACCACCTGATACGAGAAATCGTAAAGAGAGGAGAATTTGCTATGGCAAAGATTGCATCGGAGGATAACCTGGCAGATCCTTTCACTAAGGCCCTTCCGACGAGAGATTTTGATAGGCATGTGGAGGGAATGGGAATCAGATGTATGACAGTTTGAGGACAACAGATTCTTCTAGTATAAGTGGGAGATTGTTGGGGTGTATACTGAAAAGTCTATCTTTTATATGAACATATTTATTTTGAAATAAGAATCACATGATCATTGTTTGCATATTTATGGTTATGCATATTGTCTAATACATTACATTGTAGATAACATGGTGTGTGGTGTCACACGATAGATCATGTTATCGGCTCCTTGTAAAGTATAAGTATAGGCTCACAACCGAGATGGCTTTGGACAAACCATTGGTATGATTGTTGTGTGATTTGGTATTGGTTTGTCTTGACCATATAATCACACTAGTACACTTTGTGTGTATTGAGCAGGACCTACTTAGAGGTGATTTGATTTATTGCTGACTACATAATCGAATCGGACCTCATATATTATATTGTACATACTCTTAATCCCGATATAATAACGGGCACATATACTTAGTATTCAATTCTTTGATTTACCAATTGGCAAGATTTATCGATTGGCTCGATAAGTTGGGTAATCATATTATTTATATGGTGTGTCGTTAATTATAGGAGGAAACCGTGTCCTATATATTAGGATGATGATGTCCTCTTGAGGAGCTCATAAGGTTCATCATGTAAACCCTGCAGGTGGACTTGGTCCGGCATGATGAAAAGGTTGAGTGGTACTACTCTTGGAGTTAGATGTTGATTAATTAATGGTCAGTAAATTAATTAATCGATGGACATTTGAGATCTTAAACATAGAGAGAAAAATGTACAAATAATATATGGTGCTCATATTAACTTGTGGGGGTTGGTGAGGTAGATCAATGATAATCCTTTAGTGGATTTGATTATCATTAATGGATCGGACTTTATGTGGGCTTGATCCATTGGGTGGGCAAGATCAAACTCCTCCTCATGGTCCCTATTGTAGCCTATTAATACCTCATGAGCCAATGGATGAAAACAAAACTCTAGATCCAATGGTAGAGATTAAATCTCTAGATCCGACGGTTGAGATTAAATCTCTAGATCCGATGGTTGAGATTAAATCCCTAGAACTAATGGTGGAGATTAAAACAAGGCTTATCCCTAACTCTATAAAAGGAGGCTTTAGGGTGGGCGGCAAGGAGGAATTCCAATAGAGATAGGATTAGGGTTTGGGAGACTTAGGGTTTGAAGGTTTGGGCGGCCACAAATAAGGATTTTATTTCCTTTCTTCTTCTTCTTCCTTGGTGGCCCGTGCCAATCTCCTTCTCCCCTCCCTTGCCTGGCATCCAAACCTAATTCTTCTCCTCTCCTTGGCCGGTGGAAACAAGACTTAGGTGTTGGTGCAATTGGCCCAGGTCACGATTGACCAGGACTCGAGTTTGACTCGAGTGATGTTTTGACAAAAACATATGACAATGTAATTGTCATTTGGTAAAGTCCAAGTCTTGAGTACTTGGCATGGAAAGTCCAAGTGGGACACTTGGCATTGGGAAAAGTCCAAGCATGGGTCTTGGCAATGTAAAGTCCAACATGGGTTGGCAAGGAAAGTCCAAGCATGGTCTTGGCATGAAAAGTCCAACATGGGTTGGCAAGGAAAGTCCAAGCATGGTCTTGGCATGGAAAGTCCAACATGGGTTGGCAAGAGAAAGTCCAAGCTTGAGTCTTGGCATTTGAGAAGTCCAAGGGTTTGATATTGGCGGCGTAAAGTCCAAGCGGGAGTCTTGGCAGCATAAGTCCAATGGTTGGCGGCGTAAAGTCCAAGGGGAGTCTTGGCGGCGTAAGTCCAATGTGCCTTGGCGGTGTAGACACCATTAGCATGACATAGCCGATGGAAGCACCTGAAGGCTAGCGCGATGGATGAACAAGTCATGGATGACTTGGTGGGATCCGAGAGGCGTGAGGCTGATGGAGGTGGCTAGAAGGCTTAGGTCTATGCTAAGGGTGGTGTAGCAAGTATGGGGGAACCATACTTGGGTTAAAACCTCATGTTTGAGGTGTGCCAGTCGACTGGTGCCATGTGGCAGTCGACTGGACCGAGTCAACTAGGGTTTGATCATGGATTATGGCAGCAATCGATCGCGAGTTGTGCTGTCGATCGATGGCTCGAGCAAATGACGATCGTAATCCCGATCGGGTGCTCGAAAATCGGCCACGTATCGGAGTCGAGACTCGACTGGTCGAGTGAGGACTCCATCAGTCGACTGATGGTCACAATCAGTCGACTGATGAAGGTTCCGTTGGACTTATCCAGCGTGGATCTAGCCGTTGTCTCACGACAACAGTGGCATCAGTCGACTGATCAACTTTTTCCAGCACAGGTTGAAGCTATATATGGAGCTCATGATGGAAGAAAAACAAAAGGTTTCTTTGAGGCGATTTGGGGCGATTTGCTGTTGCAAATCAGGGTCTCCAAGTTGATATCAAGCAACCAAGTGATCAAGCATTCAAAGAGCATTTGTAAAGTGTTTTCTTTACTTGTACTGCTTTTGTATTTCATTATATTGCTTGTATTCATCTTGTATTACTGTTGTATACATTGTACGAGGTTTCTCCACCTCCGGATTGTTCCGAGAAGGAGTTATTTTATAGTGGTGTGTGATTGGCATCGCTAGGGCTCGTTTGAGCCCGATCTGTGGAGTAGGAACCGTGCGGTTCCGAACCACGTTACATACTCGTGTTCGTGTGTAATTGTCTATTTCGTTATTGTTATTACTATCTATATTCCGCTGCGCTAACGAAATTGTAGACACGAACGCGAAAGAATTCAATCGACGCTATTCACCCCCCTCTAGCCGTTCCAATATTCCCAACAAGTGGTATCAGAGCCCGAGGCTCTTCTACGGACTAACCGCCGGGAGCTAAGACAAAAAGCTAGAGGTTGAAGATGGAAGGGCAATTAGGATGGGACATCAACACACCGGTCCCTTATTCATTCTATGGACGAGAAGGTTTCAATTCTTGGAAGGCGAGAATTGAAGAGTTTTTGATGATGAGAGACCTTGAGGAATGGTCCGCCTTGATGGAAGGATTTGAATATTGTAAGGGACCAAAGGGAGGAGGTCTCAAGAAGAAGAAATGGAGTGAAGAACAACTACGACAATTCAAGAAAAATAAGAAGGTAATCAAATTTATATTTGATTTAATTCCTAATGACATCTTGTGTAGCCTAGATGACTATGGGGATTGTAAAGACGCCAAAGAGGTATGGAACATATTGGCAAAATTCCATGAAGAGCCTCATTCAATCCAAGAAGAAAAGGAGGATGAAGAAGAGAGCTCATCTTCAAGTGAGAGTGAGGAATCGGAAGTTGAGATGGAGTCAACTTCCGAATCGGAGAAAGAAGAAGTAGAAGAGGTTGAAGAAGCATCTACTTCTAGGATTCAAGGGGAGGAAAGGATGTCCACTCTAGAGCGACAAGAAGAAGCTTCCACATCCGGTCAAGATGGAGAAGCTCCAACTCCGGCACCCACCACCACAAATACCCTAGGTAACTCAAACACTCAAGGTTCAAATAAAATTCATATCATTTGTTTTGAGTGTAGGGAATCCGGACACTACAAGAGTAAGTGTCCAAAAAGGGTCAAGAAGGCTCAACCGGTTCCAAAGGTCAAGGAGACCGGTCCCCCAACTATCAAAAGCAAGGAGCAAGTCATTTGCTTCAAATGCCGGCAACCGGGACACTACCGGAATCAATGTCCTAAGGGGAAGAAGAAGACCCAAGAGGGAGCTACACATGTAGGGGGAGCTTCCAAAGCTAACCCTAAGGTATATTTTAATAATGCATCCTCTTTAGTTAATAGGCAAAAGCATGCTAAGGGTTTCAATTCTCTTGCTATTTATCATAAAGAGCATGCTAGAAATAACAAACATATTTGTTTAGGAGCTAAGAAGGTTCACCTTAGGAATAAGGAGAAGTTTGGGACTAATGTCCCTAAAAATATCTTACCTAAGGAAAGCATTAAGAAGATAGGAGAACATCTAGGCCTTAATGCTAAGAAATCTAGACATATGCCTAGAAATAAAAATATCTCAAGAGAAAATGAAAAATCAAAAATTGAGATATTAGAAAAGGAAAATCAAGCCTTGACATCAAGGCTTGAAGAACTTGAAAAGACCCTTAAGGTTATGCAAAATCAAATGCAAGGGTCAATTAGTCAAACTTCTAGGTCCAAAAGTCAAAGTCAACACCTAGGACCTAAGAGTCAAAAGTCAACCAAGGGTAAACAAGGTTTGGGTCACAAACCTAAGCCTAAGGTGGCCTACCATAGTGTTCCATTTGATTATGGAACACAAACTAGGTCTAGGAAGACTAAGGTCAATAGGGAAGTCATCCCTAGAGTTGACCAAGGGTTGTGCCTAGTGGCTAAGGTTTCTAGGAAACCTAGGGTGGCCACTAAGAAGGTTGCAAGGGGAGTTACCCCTAGAGTCAACCTAGGTAAGACCCAAATGACCAAGGCTAATAAGCCTAGGAGGGTCATTAGGAAGGTATCTAGGGAGGTTATCCCTAAGGAATACCTAATTAACCCTAGGAGCTCAAATCGGTTTTGGGTTTCTAAGAGCGTGATTGATTCATGCTAAATGGGTTAGGGTGTGCCAACCTTAAATGGATGGGTAGTTAACTCAACCATGGCAAAGGTGGCACTTTAGATTATTTTCAAGGTTATGGATACCTTGGAAATAGATTTGAATTATCATCCTAAAAGATTTTAGGGTGTGCCAATATTATTTGAAAAGCTTGATAAAATGGTCAAATTGGCACAATTTAGGTTTAGAGGTTAGTGTGCCATTTTGGGTTTTTGGCACACTTGGGAGAAAAATAGAAATATGGCAAAATATAATTAATTATATGAAATGGCAATTAATATTAAAATTTAGGTATTATTATACCTATATATTTTATATGCCATGCTTTGTTTGCCATATAACATGCCATGACATCATGCTTATTTTTAATCATTCTATATGTCATGTACATGTTTATGATTAAGGATTAAATGTCATGTGTTTTTAGATTTCATATTATGCCATGACATCATGATTATGAGCATGTGTTTATCTATATCATCTCTAATGCCATAATCACTCATCCATTTAAGATAATTTGATTGAAATTGATTTAAGGACAATGGCATGACTTGGAGTCCCATTTATAAGGGAATCAAGTAGGGTTGCCTTAGAAAAATGCATGAAACCCTAGATTAAATGAACCAAAACCCACATCTCACATCCAATTGACATGTATGTGTATTTATACACCCTAGATACATGTGAGATGCTAGGATATGAGTTAAGTTCAAGGTGCATAGTGTTTGCATCTAGATGAACTAAAACTCATCTAATTTTATTTGTGGATCATTGGGAAAGCTTGTGTACAAGTCATGTGCATAGAGCCCAAGGAATATGATCCAAAATAAGGTTTTGAAAACATTTTAAAATCATTTTGAAAAACCTTGGTGAAGTCTATCTTTTGATAGCAATCACCATTGATGAAGTTGATACAAAATAGGGCCAAAACATTGAAAATTTCAATGGTTTTGAGTTTTGTATCAAATTCACTATTTTATGGGTAAAATAATTTTAAAATATTTTTCACCCATTGTATTGGTCATAGGTATTATACGTACAAAATTTTGTGATTTTTCGATATACGTATAATTATTTATGATTTTTTGAAATTCAAATCTGATAATAAATTCGAAATTTGATTATCGATCCATAATGGTGGCGATCGATAGAGGTGCCAGTCGACTGATGTCTGAATCACTCGACTGGTAGCCTGATTTCGGGGTAACCAAGGTTGCTTAACCCGATTTCAGCTACGGTTATGGTCCCTAATCACTCCTAACCCTAGGATATGCTTTAGGAAGCATTATAAAGGGTGAAAATCCATTGGATATGGATTAGGAGAGTTGTTTAGGGTTTGTATCAATTTTAAGGTGTTGGAAAGTTCTATATTGAATTTCTAACCTTAATTTTGATGGTTTAGAGTTCCTATTGGCTTAGGGACTGCCCAAGGACATTGTTGGTGCAATGGTCAAGGGGTAGCAAGCCTTTAGGGGGAGATATCCATCTTGGGATGACAGATGTATTTTTCTCCTTGAAGAGAAGTTATTGGGAGAATATGACATCAATTGGGAAATTGATGGGACTTTTGAGAGACCTAATTTGGAAATTGGTAGAGTAAATGGGATTGTCTCTCTTAAGTGATATTGGACTTATCACTAGGAAGATGGTAGGCATCCTAAGTATCTTTGGACCAAGGGGGAGATTGTAAGAACTCATTGGGACATGAGACATTGACCCTCTTGGGGAGAAAACCTTTTTGATGTTAGTCAAAAAGGGGGAGAATGTTTGGGGGAGAACATTTGGAGAGTATTTACCAATTTGGGATAATTGGTAAATGATTTGAGTTAGTGTTCTAACTCAATAATTTGTTTGGTTTTTGTCAAACATCAAAAAGGGGGAGATTGTTAGTGCAATCGGCCCAGGTCACGATTGACCAGGACTCGAGTTTGACTCGAGTGATGTTTTGATGTTTCGACAAAAACATATGACAATGTAATTGTCATTTGGTAAAGTCCAAGTCTTGAGTACTTGGCATGGAAAGTCCAAGTGGGACACTTGGCATTGGGAAAAGTCCAAGCATGGGTCTTAGCAATGTAAAGTCCAACATGGGTTGGCAAGGAAAGTCCAAGCATGGTCTTGGCATGAAAAGTCCAACATGGGTTGGCAAGGAAAGTCCAAGCATGGTCTTGGCATGGAAAGTCCAACATGGGTTGGCAAGGGAAAGTCCAAGCTTGAGTCTTGGCATTTGAGAAGTAAGGGTTTGATATTGGCGGCGTAAAGTCCAAGCGGGAGTCTTGGCAGCATAAGTCCAATGGTTGGCGGCGTAAAGTCCAAGCAGAGTCTTGGCGGCGTAAGTCCAATGTGCCTTGGCGGTGTAGACACCGTTAGCATGACATAGCCGATGGAAGCACCTGAAGGCTAGCGCGATGGATGAACAAGTCATGGATGACTTGGTGGGATCCGAGAGGCGTGAGGCTGATGGAGGTGGCTAGAAGGCTTAGGTCTATGTTAAGGGTGGTCTAGCAAGTATGGGGGAACCATACTTGGGTTAAAACCTCATGTTTGAGGTGTGTCGATCGGCAGTGCCATGTGGCGATCGATCGGAGTCAACTAGGGTTTATTGGGTTTTGGCCTAGCGATCATTGCCCGAGTTGTGTAGTCGATCGATGGCTCGAGCGATCGTGATCGTGTCGATCGGCGGTGCTCGAAAATCGGCCACGAGAATGGGTCGAGACTCGGTGGTCAGTGAGGACTCCATCGGTCGTGATGGTCTGTCGATCGGTGATGAAGGTTCCGTTGGACTTATCCAGCGTGGATCTAGCCGTTGTCTCACGACAACAGTGGCATCAGTCGACTGATGGTCCCGATCAGTCGACTGATCGACTTTTTCTAGCATAGGTTGAAGCTATATATGGAGCTCATGATGGAGGAAAAACAAAAGGTTTCTTTGAGGCGATTTGGGGCAATTTGTTGTTGCAAATCAGGGTCTCCAAGTTGAAATCAAGCAACCAAGTGATCAAGCATTCAAAGAGCATTTGTAAAGTGTTTTCTTTACTTGTACTGCTTTTGTATTTCATTATATTGCTTGTATTCATATTGTATTACTGTTGTATACATTGTACGAGGTTTCTCCACCTCCGGATTGTTCCGAGAAGGAGTTATTTTATAGTGGTGTGTGATTGGCATCGCTAGGGCTCGTTTGAGCTCGATCCGTGGAGTAGGAACCGTGCGGTTCCGAACCACGTTACATACTCGTGTTCGTGTGTAATTGTCTATTTCGTTATTGTTATTACTATCTATATTCCGCTGCGCTAACGAATTTGTAGACACGAACGCGAAAGAATTCCATTGACGCTATTCACCCCCCTCTAGCCGTTCCAATATTCCCAACATTAGGGTCTTCCCTTGGAGCTTTTGGCCGGCATCCATCAAATTCATCTAATCCTTCTTGGCCAGCGGCAAGCACCAAGCTTGGAGCTTGGTGGTTGGTTGAAAGAAGGAGAAGTGCTTTGTTTCTTATTCTTCCTCTTGTTCGGAGCGAGCAAGGAAGGAAGATTGGTGATCTAGGAGCTTCGGCTTTTGGTAGATCGTCGCCCACACGACGTCCAAAAGGAGGAACCACATACAATAGAAGATCGAGAGGTATATCGATTGTCTATTTTATTTTGTAACATGTCTATAATTGTTTTTCAATTATATATGCATGTCGTATTCTGTTTTTATGGATAAAATAACTTGGACCCCGAATATAAACACAAAATCCGGTGATCCGTACATCGTCTATTCCGCGGCTATTCGTAGAATAGAGGTTGGTGGCTTGAACAACAAGTTTGTTCAAGTGACGACTCTAATCGAATAGCATGATGATGAAACGGTTGGTTGGGTGATCCCTTTTGTCTAGGATTAAATTTTTTTAATCCTAGGATGTCGATGGGATAGCCATGAACAAGCGACCGAGTTGAAGTGGGAAGCGAAGTTTCCTACCTTCACTCAAAACACCGAGAATATCGTACGCCACGATAGTGTGGACGTATACGAATTCTATATTTGAAGAGGAGGTTTTTCCCATTAATTTTACTATCTTGTCAACATATCTTTTTGACAAATAAAATTAATAGTTGGTTCCTCTTCGGCCCTACAAATAAAAGTAGTGACTCCAATGGGGAGGATACTCTTATTTACATCTAAGTGTTCACCATTACTCGGTACCAAGGCAATTATCTCGGGTTTTGTGCCTTCCGATGGAGAAGTACACACGCTTCTTAATAATTTCCTATAACCATATTCGACCTTGTGATCCGCAAACAAACTCATCTGGTGGGGAGGAAGGCACTCAGAGCCGACGCACAAGTTTGTTTGCATCACATGTCAAATCGTAATGGAGGTCGTGGGAATTTATAAAAATATTCCTCTCCCACTTAGTAATTTAAAATTTAGGAATTTTCTAGCCTACGACATGCATATCAAACAATAAGCAATAAATATGAAAAAGTAATATTTTCCAACTATTATGGCTTTTGTCTCCAATATGCCTCCCGTCGTATCGCCATCTCGTCCTCTCCTCCCTACGCCATGTACAAGCCATCCAGAGATCCGAGCCGAGAAAAATTATTTTAATTTACATCCATCAATCCTATACTCCACGAAGGAGTGTACATGAAATCTAGATCGAAAGTAAACTAAAATAAAAAGAGTGGCTAAACAATGCCGTATTTAAATACAAAATTAAATACTAGCCTTGTCAACCTCGAGGATTCAAATAATACACAATTACACACATACAATCACATACATACATATGGCCATAATAGTTGGATCCTATGCCTACAACCAAAAAGTTAACCTACGCACATCCTAATATTATCCGGCACATATAATATATGAAAAAGTGCATAAAAGTATCTGAATCCTAAATACACAAAACCGTAAACCGTGGCTCTGATACCACTTGAAGGTTTTGCGGAACCGAAGCTCTGATACCAAATTGAAGGTAGGGGAAACTTCGCTTCCCACTTTAACTTTGTCGCTTGATCATGGCGATCCCATCTACTTTCCTGGATTAAAAAAATTAATCCTAGACAAAAAGGGATTACCCAAGCAACCGTTCCATCATCGTGCTATTCGATTAGAGTGGTCACTTGAACAAACTTGTTGTTCAAGCAACCAACCTCTATTCTATGTTTAGCCGCAGAATGGACGATGTACGGATTGTTGGTTTTTACATTTGTATTCGAGGTCCAAGTAAATTAGGCACATAACAAAACATACAACATGGATATAATTGAAAAACAATTATAGACATAATACAAAAGAATATAAACAAGCATTATACCTCTCGATCTTATATTGTATGTCCTTCCTCCTTTTGGACGTTGAGTGGGCAACGATCTTCCAAAAGTGGAAGCCTCCTAGATCACCAATCTTCCTTTCCTTGTTCACTCCGAACAAAGGAAGATGATAAAACAAAACTCTTCTCCTTCCTTTAACTGACCACCAAGCTCCAACCTTGATGCTTGCTGCCGGCCAAAAATAAAATATAAGAGGAAGTGGGCGCCGGCCAAGAGCTCCAAGGAATCACCCTAACCCTTGTTTCCACCGGCCAAGGAGAAGAGGAAGAAGAGGTTGGACGCCGGCATGATTGAGAGAAGGAAAGGGGCGCCGGCCAAAACCCTAGGAGAAACCTTCCAAAAGTGTGGTCGCCCAAGCCTCCAAGCCCTAGCCGCCCAAACCCTAATCCCCACTTCAATGTGTTGCCGCCCAAGCCATAAGCCCTTATTTATAGAGTTGGCCTTAAGCCTCCCTTTAATCTCCACCGTCGGTTCTAGGGATTTAATCTCAACTGCCGGATCTAGAGAATTAATCTTAACCGTCGGATCTAAAGATTTAATCTCCACCGTCGGATCTAGAGTTTCATCTTCCACCATCGGATCTAGGCTCCATGAGGTTTTAATAGGCTACAATTGGGACCATGAGGAGGAGTTGGATCTTGGCCACCCAATGGATCAAGCCCACATAAATTCCGATCCATTAATGATAATCCATTCCACTAGAGGATTATCATTGATCTACCTCACCAACCCGCATAAGTTAATATGAGCTCCATATATTATTTGTACATATATCTCCCCGTGTTTAAGATCTCGAATGTCCGTCAATTAATTAATTTACTAACAATTAATTAATCAACATCTAACTCCATGATTAGTAGTGTGGGAATAGGAATTAATGATACGACGAAAGCCTAAAACTTACGAAATGTAAAACTTAAAAATGAAAAGAAATCCTTTTGAAAAGTTGCTAGATTGGTGGTTGCATTAAATCGTAGCGCTCCCGCTCTGATAATAATTGTTGGATTGAAATGAGCGCTAGAGGGGGTGAATAGTGCAAAATAATCTTTTCATTTTGTTCGATAAAAAACATGAGTAGCAGTAGAAAATAAATAAGATAATTTTATTTTTTACTTGGTTCACAACCTATTGGATGCTAATCCAAGGCCCTAACGGTCCTAGACCATGTACGGAGGGCAATTCACTAAAACACTCCTCCTCGTTGGAGGTAGGAGTTGACGATTACAAAGATACGAGAAAACTCGAGGTAGAGAGACAAACCCCACTCTCCTCGTTACGATAAAATCTCGAAAATACAAACGTAAAAACAAGCAATCTTAATTGACAACTTAAGATGTTACAGACGACTAAGGAGTTGAAGGTTGAGCTTGTGTCGTCGGCGTTTCGACAGCGCTTCATCGTCGTAGAATTTTCAGAGAGTCGCGGCATTGCGGGAGCACTTGAGAGCACTTGGAATGATGAAAATGGTGAAAAAACTCCTTCTTTTATAGCATTTGAAGCCCCCAACGTTCAGTCTCAACTCATGGTCAAAGAGCCTCATCTCCCCAAGATAAGTGGAGCTTATCTTGACTTTCCTCGAAGCTGGAATTTGAATAGCAGTTGAACAGGCCGGTTGAACTGATGCCTAGGATTTTTAACTGCATCTAGAGTTAGCTCAACAATGACATTGAAATAAGTGTTTTTGACAGTTATCAACCGTCTGATCTCGACATAGACCTTCAATGGGATGTCTTAGTCGGATTGGCGCCTAAGGACGTCCCCATACCGAGGACTCGACCTTACTTACACTTACTCACACGAGCTTACCTAAAGCTTTACCTTTGTCGCTTTTGCTTTCGGTCTCCCCCTGATTTCTTTAGCTCCCTCCAAAGTCCTCCCGGTGTCGCCCGACCACCACAGTTTCTCAACACGAGAACCTCCGGGTGTCATCGGACCTTCAGCTTTAGCTTAGCATTCCTGCACACTTCATTCAGCTCGTGAGATAACGACATAAGCTTAACTTTGTGTTTTTGTCATAATCAAAATATAGGTTCAATTATCGGTCAGCCATCATCATCGCTTCCGGCCGATCATCCATCATCGCCGTCGCAGTCACCATCGGTCGATCACCAACGCCGCATCGATACGACGGCCAATCGTCGATCACGTTGTCATTAATATTTCCATCATCGTCTTTGAATTGATTGAGGAAAAAGACAATGAATAATTTAGTAAAATGTTAAACTAAGTTATATATTAAAGCCTCCAACCAAACAAGGTTTTTATCAAAGGTTATAATTTATTCCAAGGTTATGTTTTATTCCCGGGTAATCACATAACCAAGATTATGTATGATTACTTAAACCAAACGCACCCTTAGGATTAGTTTGCTATCCCCCTTAGTCAAATATATAAGGTATAAGAGAGTTAGGGGGTGCTAAACTTTGGCCTAGAGAGTTGTATACTTAGTATTGGCCAATTATAATTATTCGTTTAAGCACAATAGTTGAAAGAATAGATATATTTGTGAAAAATTTATGTATTTTATAATTATTCCTTAATCATCTCACCCATTCTATGTGTCTCAGATTTGTTCACCTTATATGTTATGTGAGATGATTTGAACTTAATTAAAGTTAGTAAACCTTGGGTTAGATTCGGATTTAACTCTAAGCTTGTCAAGTAACCCTTTCGAGAAATTGACTTTTAGGTCGTGGCGAGGCACAGGGGCCTTCTTTGATCGGAACAACGACCACTTCCTTAGACAAAGCCATGTTCAGGAAAACGATAACTTGAGTCACTTAAGACTACTTCCTGGTCTAACTAGTTTAGGATATGGTGAGGTAGCTTCTGCTAGTTGCACTCAGTCAAGTGCACCAACCTAGATACGCCTTATCTAGCTCGAATACACTAGACTTTGTTTCCCTAATGTACTATCATATTGTCGCGTCCTAATACTATGTTATCAAGAGTTTACTAACTATTTGCCCTAACTAGCCATTCTAAAAGGTAAAACAAAAAGATTGATGATGTTAAGGTATCAGGTATACTATTTTATTATTAGCTCCCCCTCGACCATTGAACCAATATGGTCTATCCAAAAAATGGACTTGATCCTGGGGAATCCAATACCTATTGGTCCTTATATGTGAGTTTAACAGATTTTTAGGGACCCAAGCTTAGACTCGTTGATGACTACGATTTATGATAGACATATAAGATCTATTCGTAGTCTTTGGACTAAATCCGAGTCCAGCTTTGTTGTACACAACTCTCTGAGTTGCAAGAAGTCGGTTAAGATTCTTGGATCCCGTCGAGAACTTGTCCAACTGAGCCTCGAGCTCTTGGACTTGTCCTTTCAACGGTGAGTTCTCACCTTCGAGTTTTTTCAACTCAAGTTGAGTCCTCCTCCTGAACTTGACTAGTCGAAGAGGTTAGGGTGGCATCTTGCTTGAGAGTTTCTACCTACTCAAGCAAGGATTCGACCCTAGACTCGGACTTAGTTAGTTTCCTACTTAGCAATTTAATTGTATGATAAAGTGTACTAATTAAAGAACGGCTAACTTTAACTTTATCTTTCGGCCTGGCTTTGAGTCTCTTCTCAAAGTAGTATTCGGGGTCGAAGTCGGAGTTATAGTTGGATTCAGCTTCGGACTTTGACTCGGACTCTTCCAGTCTTGCCATGTACGCTACACCGACGCCTTCTTCTTCATTGTCCCAAGTTGCATGAAAAGCTTTCCTTGCTCCCTTTTGCTTTGGTTTGAATTGCCCTTTCTTTTTTTTTCTTCAATTACCCCCTTTCTTGTCGAATTATTCTCCGCACTATGTTCACTATCGCGACCTCCTCTTTGGATTCAGACTCGGGTTCATCCTCGGGTTCGGATCCTTCTTCTTGCTCGAGAGGTGGCTTGTCTTCTCCTTTCTTCTTTGACCTGCAAGCAAGGCAACTCCTTTCTTAGCCTGGACCACATTAGTTTTTTCATGAAGTTCAAATTTTGAGAATAGTTCGTCTAATCTAATTTTAGAAAGGTCCTTAGAAACCTTGTTGACATCGATCATGGATGCCCACAAGGTAGTCCTAGGGAACGCGTTTAGAGCATACCTTATTAGATCCCGATTTTTTACCTTCTGTCCGATCGAGTGTAGGCTATTAATGATATCTTGTATGTGAGCATGTAATTGGGTAGCAATTTCGTGTTCCTGCATCTTAAGGGTAAACAATTTATTAAGGTAGTTGACGAGCTTGTTCCATAGGTCCTTCGCACTGATGAAGGGGCCGATGTGGTTGATCTTCTCTTTGGAAAAACCACATTGTAGAATTTGGGTAGCCTTGGAATCGTCTTCCACTTGTCTTTTCATGGCGTTTCTCCATTGATCATAATCCAACGATTCACCAACTTCATTAGTTGGAAGTGTGAACTTGGTTTGGATTACGATTCACATCTTGATTTGGGTTTTTAGAAAGCATTCCATCCGACCCTTCCAGTACCGGAAGTCATCTCCATTCTAAAACGAAAGTTGGACGGTGCTAAACCCTTCGAGATGGGACATTTAAAAAAAACATTGCAACGACAAAAACAAAAAGAAAGTGCCATGACACTCATCTTGGATTAGTAGTTCAGGAATAGGAATTAACGATATGATGAAAGCCTAAAACTTATGAATTGAAAAACTTAAAAATGAAAAGAAATCCTTTTTAAAAGTTGCTAGATTGGTGGTTGCACTTGATGCGCACTAACGCGACCTCAAATATCGCGATGGAGACCATCGAGGACTCAAAGCGCGTGCTCGCGCTCAACGCCCGCAAGTGCACGGATGTCATCAAGTAATAAAGATTATCGATCCCACAGGGACTAGGATTCGAATATCAATATATTTAGTGGTTGTAATTGTTCGGACATAACTCTAAGAGGTTTCGATGGGTGAGGGCTGTCGGTGGACTTTACTCTATACGGTCTCACACGGAGGAGGAAGGGAGTGTGCCGAGGTCTTTAAATGTGATTCTAGGACTTCAATTTCGCTTGTGTATCACAAAACAATGGTGTCAATTGGTGTTGTCTAGACGTTTATCTATGGTTTTGTGGAAGGGACATCATACACTCTCCCGATGAGCCGCCGCATCTACCGGGAGCTATCTCCGCCTAAAAGGATGGGATAGACGGTACGAGGATGTTAAATCAATCCCTACAATGAACCGTTTCCGATTCCATCGCACCCTTTACCCACAGTTACAGAAGATCAGGTTTACCCCTAAGTTTCTTGTATAAAATCCTCTAAATCTTGAATATGAGGGTTGTCACACCTCTTATCACCTAAGCACAGCAGATAGAAAACCAAACACGCATAGATATAGTAAAAACAACTACCAATTGTCAAATCAAACTCAAAGGCAGTATTTAACATGAACCAACATTGTGATGTGCACACAAGCTACTCCCTAATCCTAGAATCGAAAGTACTACTCCATGTATATGAAGGAAGAATCACAAAGCATGTTTATGTTCGAATAAATAAGAAATAAAACGCAAGAACAAAGGATTACAATGCTTTCGTGGTCTTCTCTCCAGCGTTGAAGTGCAAGGCATGGACCTCCGGCGGCATTCCTCCTCCCCGTTGTGAGTTCCTAAAGCTTTTTAGAGCTTCGACGTGCCATCCTAGCGGTCGTGCCTCTCCCCTAGGGGTTTGGGTGGAGCCATCCTTATATAAACATCACCTCAGACCGCTACAAAAAGCGAAAAACCTCGTTGCAAATCAAGTGGCGCACACTACTGTGGAAACACACGGCTAGGTCATGCACTGGGTGGCTGATCTCACCCATTGGACATAGCCGTGTATAGCCACACACTCTGGCCATATCCCATTCTACGTCTAGCTGCAAAATGTCCTTCTTTTGCTCCGAAAGTGCACCTTTTCCCCCCGAAATGCTATCCTACACACAAAAGTACAAAGAGCAGACCTCCGAACTAGAAAATAGGAAATGCATGCAAAATAGAGTGACATATGCATGAAACTAACATAAAAATGTAATGAGATTTGAGCAAAAACTACTCCTAAAATATTATATGTTTTGCTCACATCACTTTCCCCAGACTTAAATCTTTGCTTGTCCTTAAGGAAACCTCAGTGCCATGAAATTTTAAAAAGATATTGTTCCATACTTAGCATGCTAACTAAATTTATCAAGTGGTATTTTCAATCAAAGCAAAATAGATATGTTCTACGAAATTCACTAAGTTAGCTTCTCGTGCACGTGCTAAGCGAATCTTATTAGGGGATACTCGTTCCATGGTAAGTTAAATCGTCATCCTATAGCTTCCCTAAGGTCTCCTGCTCTTAGGCACCTACCTGCCCAAAGCGAGAGTCATTCCCTAGATCTAGCATAAAGTCTCAAAGGTGTGCTCAGTATTGAGAGAAATTGGTAGGTGTTTCCCCAGTAACCTAACTCGGTCTCAGAGGGGCACCTAATCATTTCCACCCACGACAACTATTTTTTTATCCCTCATAATCTCTTTTCCTTCTTCACCTTTTTTTTTTACTCACCGAGATTTTGATTTTTTTGAATGGGCTTACATAATCCGAGCATCTCTAGTAACTAAAATGCTAAACCTAGAGTCACTAATGGATTCCAAAGTACTGGACTACTGAGATGAATCATAATTAGGTATGTACTAGATTTTCCCTTTCAGAGTGTTCGACATGTGTAGATGTAAAAATAGAAGTTGACCAGTGTAAGTCTAGAACATTCATTAGAGCAAATAAAATAAAAAACCACGAGATAAATGAAGTTACACTACTCATGGAAACAACTCATGTAGAAGACATTTTAAAAATACTACTAAGGCAGCTTTATAGATAGCAAAAACTAAGTACTGAAAGAAACTCAACAACCCATGCATGAATAAATGAATGAAAACACCAGAAAAGAAACTACTGCTAGGAAACAAAAAAAAATAGACTTTGGGGCCTCCCAGACTTAAATGAAAATATACTTCTAGTATGGTGGACGAGGAGGAAAGTCTGGGAGCCTCGGAATCTCTGGATCCTGGGAGAACCTACTACTGAGCCGCTGATGCCACATGTACATGTGGTCGATCTGGGAGCTGGTGGATGCAGCAGCTACTCAATGGTCCTCCTCCCTAGCCCACTGCGTCTGCTAGGCATGCATGTGCTACCGAATCTCCCTGCGGTAGGCGGCTTCATCCTGGCGACGAACAATCTCCTCTTGGAAGTATATGCGGGCCTCGTCGTAGAAGTCCTCAGCCCGCTGGAAGTGCTCCCGGAAACCCTGGAACTCTGCATGCATGTAGGAGCTCTCCTCCTCCCATCGCTGCCTCTGCGTCTGCTGCTCGGCATATATATCGTCGAGGCACGATCGTAACTTTGAGAAATCATAGGTCGACATACTTGCATCTTGCTCAAAACTAGAAAAAGGTGGTGGTGCAGGTGCAGGCTCATGTCGGCGTGGACTAGGTGGGCTCCTATGCATGTGTGGACTAGAGGGAGAGTGATATAAAGGTGGAGAGATGGGCGCCACTGTGGATGGTCCCTCATGTGGAGGGGACTCCATTATCAAGTCCAAATGCTAGTTGGTGCGTATAGCGATGGTGGTACAATACGGGTCGGGGAGCCTAAGGGTCGTCAGATTTTTCCTTACAAAGCATAAGGAGTCTCCTTCTCTCACAATCATTTTCATGGCCATGGACACTCCTAGGTCGATCGTAGGGCTCCACTCTATATTCTCTAACGAGTGTAATTGTACCCCATCCTATGGCAAATGTGGGTAAGTAGGTCTCCCACATTAATATCTCCACGTGCTGCTTTACCCATCTTCACTAAGTGTCTAATGAAGTGGGACCCTACATCGATGCTACTCCTTTCTTGTAGCATGTCCCAGAGGCAAAGAAACTCGCTAGCTCTAACTACACTATCACTCTCCTCATGACCAAATATAGTATTGGCCATGATGCGGTGGAGGTATCGGAAAATGGGGTTTTGAAGGCACAACACTTTGGCCCTAGATGGGTCATAAGCGTGCTCCCCCGTCAACTCAGTCCAAACTATCCAAGAGTTAAACCCAATAGGGCTTATTCTCTCTCCCTCACTTGGCTAGCCAAAACATGAATTCCATTGGTGAAGGGTCCATTCGTGCTCAATGTTAAATATCCTAAAAGTTATCCTACCCTCTTCACTCTCTCTACCCGTTAAAATTTCCACCTCTAAGGAACTCAAAAACTCTAGAACTATCCTAGGGTAGGTTGGGTGCCTTATTCCCATCATCTCTTCCCACCCCACTTTTGCAAATAGGGTTTGAATATCACCCAACAACCCTAAAGACTCTAGAAAATCTTCATCTAAGTACCTAGTAGCAGTGAGTTTATGAGTAGAAAGTATATTATATCTATCTCTATATTCATTGTTGCGAAAAAGATGAGTGGGTAGGGCATTACCCTCCTCCGGAGCTTGAGGGGCATCGTCTCTCCATGTTCGTCGCTTCGAGGCATCAGATCTAGGAGCTACATTCTTGGTCCTCCTCATCCTTGCATCTTTTGGCTTCCTTAGAGGTTAAAAGTGCTTCTAGATGGTGGGGAAGACGAAACAACACAGCTAGGGCATGAGCTTTCGAAGCACACGGCGCAAATGGGGTGAAAACACACGGCTCGCCCCTTTTAACCTCGCGTGACACGATAGTGTGAAAACACACAACCAAGCCATGTGCACCTCGTGTCGATCGGGCACGACCGTGGGAAAACACACGGCCAGGTCGTGTGTCCACATTTTTCTCCCATTTATGCACCACGATCCGAATTTTCTCATACACTTTGCCGTGTAGGCTAATATGGGTTTCATTTTTACCTAGGAAAGTTCTTTTCTAGTCCTAACTTAAAATGAGATGGATATCAAAACTAAAATCTTACAAATGCATGCAATACAATCAAAGGAAAATCTAAAACTAAACTTTGATTGCCTCCCAAGAAGCGCTTTGTTTAAGGTCATTTAGCTCGACCGCACTCCACTATCAACTTAGCTCTGGAGGTTCAGTGAACCTCCATTCATCTATTTTGGGATCTTCATTCGGTGGCCCTGGCTTCATTCTGCTAAACATGAAGTCGTCGAGGTAGGGAGACTTGTGCTCCGAAAGGCTGAAGAGGATGATCTCCCCATCTACCTCCAGGGAGATCTGGTGTGCCTTCACTTCTATGCACTCCCTTGCAGTCGCTAGAAAGGCCTTCCTAGAATGATGGAATTCTAGGGATCTGGTCCTGTGTCCAGTATGATGAAGTCCGTGGGTATCACGAAATCCTTAATCACCATAGGCACATGTGCCAGCAAGCCGACGGGCTCCTTGACTGAGTCATCCCCCATACAAATACCAAGATTTTCTGGTTGGAGCCCATTCAGTCCCATCTTCAGATAGTATGCATAGGGCATCACACTGACTGATGACCCCAAGACGCATAGAGCTTCATCAAACTCTCCCCATAAATTGAGCAGGGGATAACAAATTCACCAGGGTCCTCAAGCTGTAGTGGAATCTAATCTTCAATTTCAGCTTGATCAGGTAGGGTGGTAATCATGGCTGCACACCCCTTGGCGAGTTTTTTACTCTGCCCCACTACTTCCTCTTTAGCTTGACTCCGCTCGGGTGATAACGGAGAGCTCTTCACAGGTTGCGACACGGATTGGGCTATCTGGGCCACTTGTGTCTCCAACAATCTTGTGTGATTTACAAGGATGTCAACGGTGGCCTTCAAATCTTTGAGTGATTCTTCAGATTTCTGATGTTGGCGACGAAATTCCTCATTAGCCTTAGTCTGGGTAGCAATGAAGTCCTCCATCATCAGTTCCAATCTGGACTTCTGTGGTCGCTGCCCATTTCCCTACTACTGCCCATACCCCCCTGATAGATGGGAGGTTCCCGAGTTATTCTTATAGGAGAAATTTGGGTTATTCCTCCATCTGGGATTGTAGGTATTAGAGTATGGGTTGTTGGGCCTTTGGTCGTAGTCCCCAACCGCATCACAGTGCTCGATCTGCTCGTCTAGGGTTCCCTACTCTCCATGGTGGTCTTCTCGATATGTTGTCGCTCCCTCTCTGAAGTCAATGGCAGCGCATAAAAATGAAGGATTCATAGATTCGAATCGTCTACTGAGCACGTCCATCCTTGCTGCTAGGTGGTCCATGGAGTTGATAGTGTATCATCCCACTACAGGTGTTGGTTGACCACGTTCGGAAGCTCATTGATGGTGGTTCTGAGCCACTTCTTCAATCAGCTCTTCCGCTTCCTCTATGGTCTTATTCATCAGTGCTCCTCCTGTGACAGAATCTAGGGACATCTTTGTGGTGTAAGCGATCCCATTGTAGAAAATGTAGATCACTAGCCACCTTTCTAGTCTGTGGTGGGGGCATTGGTAGAGTAACCCCTTGTAGCGATCCCAAGCCTTGAATAAGGACTCCCCCTCCTTCTGGTGGAAGCTCGTGATAAGATGGCGCATGTGAGCGGTCTTTCTTGGTGGGAAGTATTTGTTCAAAAACTGCTACTCGCATTGCTCCCATGTAGTGATGCTGCCAGAAGGTAGGGAGTGAAGTCATGCCTTAGCCTTATCTCGCAATGAGAACGGGAATAGGATCAGGCGGATCACGTCCGCAGGGACTCTGTGCATTTTCATTGTTGAGCAGATTTCTAAAAATGTTTCTAGGTGCCGGTTCGGGTCTTCAGTCGCAGCTCCCCCGAATTGACTCTGCTGGACCATATGTATAAGTGTTGGTTTAAGTTCAAAGTTATTCGCTGAAATAGATGGTCCAACTATACTCAGCCTAAATCCTCTAGCGCTAGGAGCTGCGTAATCCCACAGAGGTTGGCTACCTATGTTCACTTCGGATGCGGCTTGATCTTCCATCCTTTACTGCTCTACTTTTCGGTGATGAAAGGTCCGTTCGATTTCTACATTGATCAGAATCAGGCCTCCTGATCTTTAGCATCTAAGCATACGAAGAACCGAGCCGCAAAAATTAGGAGTGCTACGCTATTCTAAGAGCAGAAAACAAAACAATCTTGCTAAGCAAAATCTAAGATGCAATAAGGAAATAAGAAACTACTGCTAAAAGTAAAAACTAAATCTAAATATGGAAAATATAGAACTAAAGCAAATGAAGCAAACTAAAAAGAAAATAAAATGAGTAATTAAATCTAATCCTAAATCCGATCAAATTTACCACTATTCGATATGATATCGAATCGATTAGTCCCCGGCAACGGTGCCAAAAACTTGATGCGCATGAATGCGACCTCAAATCTCGTGACAGAGACCATCGAGGACTCAAAGTGTGCGCTCGCGCTCAATGCCCGCAAGTGCACGGATGTCGTCAAGTAATAAAGATTATCGATCCCACAGGGACTGGGATTCGAATATCAATATATTCAGTGGTTGTAATTGTTCGGGCGTAACTCTAAGAGGTTTCAATTGGTGAGGGTTGTCAATAGACTTTACTCTATACGGTGTCACACGGAGGAGGAAGGGAGTGTGCCGAGGTATTCAAAGGTGATTCTAGGACTTCGATTTCGCTTGTGTATCACAAAACAATGCTGTCAATTGGTGTTGTCTTAAAGTTTATATATGGTTTTGTGGAAGGGACATCATACACTCTCCCAATGAGCCGCCGCATCTACCGGAAGCTATCTCCGCCTAAAAGGATGGGATAAATGGTACAAGGATGCCAAATCAATCCCTACGATGAACCATTTCCGATTCCACCGCACCCTTCTACCCACAGTTATAGGAGATCAGGTTTACCCCTAGGTTCCTTGTATAAAATCCCCTAAATCTTAAATACGAGGGCTGTCACACCTCATATCGCCTAAGCACAGTAGATAGAAAATCAAACATGCATATATATAGTAAAAACAACTAACAATTGTCAAATCAAACTCAAAGGTAGAATTTAACATGAACCAACATTGTGATGTGCACACAAGCTACTCCCTAATCCTATAATCGAAAGTACTACTCCATGTATATTAAGAAAGAATCACAAAGCGTGTTTATGTTCGAATACATAAGAAATAAAATGCAAGAATATAGGATTACAATGCTTTCGTGGTCTTCTCTCCGGCGTTGAAGTGTAAGGCGTGGACCTCCTGCGACATTCCTCTTCCCCATTGTGAGTTCCCGAAGCTTTTTAGGGCTTCAGCATGCCGTCCTAGCCGTCATGCCTCTCTCCTAGGGTTTGGGCAGAGCCATCCTTATATAGACATCACCTCGGACCGCTGTAAAATCCGGAAAAACCCTAGTTGCGCAAATCTGGTGGGCCGCCATAATGCCGTGTTGAAACACATGGCCAGGCCATGTGCGGCCCTGGGGTGGATGATCTCGCCCATTGGACACAGCCGTGTGTAGCCACACGCTGTGGTCGTGTCTCATTCTGCGTCTAGCTTCAAAATGTCCTTCTTTTGCTCCGAAAGTGCACCTTTTTTCCTCGAAATGCTATCCTGCACACAAAAGTACAAAGAGCAGACCTCTGAACCAGAAAATAGAAAATGCATGCAAAATAGAGTGACATATGCATGAAATTAACATAAAAATGTAATGACATGTGAGCGAAAACTACTCCTCAAACCCTATATGTTTTGCTCACATCAGCACCAAATCGTAGCATCCCCGCTCTGATACTAATTGTTGGATCGAAATGACCGCTAGAGGGGGGGGTGAATAGCGTAAAACAATCTTTTCATTTCGTTCGATATAAAACATGAGTAGCAGCAGAAAATAAATAAGACAATTTTATTTTTACTTGGTTCATAGCCTTCCGGCTGCTAATCAAAGTCCTTAACGGTCCTAGACAATATACGGAGGGAAAACACTCCTCCTCATTGGAGGTAGGAGTTGAAAATTACAAAGATACGAGAAAATTCACAGTAGAGAGACAAACCCCTTTATCCTCGTTACGATAAAAGCTCAGAAATACAAACTTAAATATAAGCAATCTGAATTTACAACTTAAGATGTTATCGACGACTAAGGAGTTGAAGGTTGAGCTTGTATTGTCGGCGTTTCGGTAGCGCTTCATCATCGTAGAGTTGTCGGAGAGTCGCGGCATTGCAAGAGCACTTGAGAACACTTGGAACGATAAAAATGGTGAAGAAAAATCCTTCTTTTATAGCCTTTGAATCCCCCCAACATTCAGTCCCAGCTCATGGTCAAAGAGCCTCATCTCCCCAAGATAAGTCGAGCTTATCTTGTCTTTCCTTGAAGATGGAATTTGAATAGCAATTGAACTGGCCGATTGAACTGATGCCCAAGATTTTCAACTGCATCAAGAGTTAGCTCAAAAATGACATTAAAATAAGTGTTTTCGATGGCTACCAACCGTCTGATCTCGACATAGACCTTCCATGGGATGTCTTAGTCGGATCATCGCCTAAGGACGTCCCCATACCGAGGACTCGTCCTTACTTCACTTACTCACACGAGCTTACCTCAAGCTTTACCTTTGTAGCTTTTGCTTCCGGTCTCCACCTGATTTCTTTGTCTCCCTCCGAAGTCCTCCCGGCGTCGCCCGACCACCACGGTTTCTCAACATGAGAACCTCTAGGTGTCGTAGGACCTTTAGCTTTAGCTTAGCATTCCTGCAGACTTCATTCAGCTCATGAGACAATGATATAAGCTTAACTTTGTGTCTTTGCCATAATTAAAACATAGGTTCCATTATCTGGTGCCCCTGCACCAATAGTTCCGAACCCTAGTTCCTACTCCATGGTCGTGCCCTAGCAAGCTCTAGTGATGCACACCACCACTAATCCTTCTCCTTCTCGAAAACAATCTGGAGGTGGAGAAACCTCTTACAATAAGGAGTTTATAAAAAGAAACAACCAAATACAAAGTAAGAATCAAATACAAAACATAAATCACTTTACAAGAGAGCTTTTGATTGCTAGATAATTTGGTTGCTTTGAGGTGCTTTGAAGGTCCAGAAAGCAACAACATTTCCTCCTCAAAAACTCCAAGAACACCTGCCCAAAATGCCCACTAGCTTCTCTCTTATAAGCCCCATCGATGCTTCCCGATTTCGAACGTCATAGCACAGTGATCACTTGGCTAGTCGAGTCGCCTCCTCGATTGATACCCCAGTCGAGGCGCTAGTTGAGTATGCTTTGCTTCTGATCAACTATTTTCATGCCTATGCTGGATCCAGTCGAGGTGCCAGTCGAGTGATCCAGTTGAGGCACCACCTCAACTAGCATCTAGTCAAAGTGTTGGTCAAGCCTGCCTTGCTTCTGAGTGGTTGCTCTCATGCCCACTCTTGTCAAGGTGCTAGTCGAGTGGTCTAGTAGAGGCACCACCTCGACGAGACTCTAGTCGAGGTGTTGGTCGAGTTCTTCCAAAGAACTATCTTCGCTTTCCAAGTCCCACTGCCCGACTACACCTTACCAATTGAGGTGCCGCCTCGACTATAACCCAGTCATGGCACTTGTCGAGGTCACCTTGTTTCTGTTTGCCTACAAACGAAGTCCAATCGAATGAACTGAACTGGCAGTCGACTGTTATACTTCAACATTGAGGTTTAACACTCCAAGTATGATCTTATCATACTTGAAACTCACCCTAGGCCTAGACCTAAGCCTTCAACCGATTTACATCAGCCTCACGGCTCCCGGATCCCTCGAGTCTGTGACTCTTCATCCTTGCACTAGCCTTCAAGTGCTTCTTATTAGTTATATATGAGAGGTGTCCTAAGGAAATTGCCATATGGTTGTACCATTTATTTGATAAATGAAAATTAACTATTTGAGTGTACATATTTTCATGTATTTGATTGGATATTAAACTCATTTACTGAATGTCCGTAATACGATTCACAGCATGAGAGAATTTGTGATTGGATCACAACTAATGAGTATCTCTACATGTGTAATTGCGATGTATTGGAATGATCCCTAGTCGATGAATTGATGCATTCAAACGCCATCAATTCTATTGATACTAGCACGAGTTATACTCTTTAGTTTATCTAAGAAGTTGTTTCTCACTAGCTGGAGACATTGGGATGTCCGCAGTTAACTATGGATGCTAGTCATGGTAACTAGTTCATTAGAGTGACCAGCTGTAAGCCTTCATATGGTTCTCTACATATACAGATATGTCAATGAAGTTCTTACTGTAACTTAAGTTCGATGTTCCTTTGACTTGCGGTGTTCAAGTCATCTTGGTAATGGATATTTATGCTTTGACATCTTGAGCAAGCATCTCCGAAGAGATGTGAACCCGAGATGATTGGGTATAAGTCAAAGTGCCCGAAGGTGTTTGAATAGCCTATAATGGATTCACCACTCCTTGCGAGAAGATGTATACCTTGTGGTCACTCGTCACATTGTTACTAAAGTCAAAGCATTACATGTTTAGTGTATGATACTCTTGGATACATGTGTAGTAACTAGAATCCGCAGGATGAGGAAATGATACTTGGGCTAGGTGTGACGTAGTCAGCCTTGTGGGGACTGACACTATATCCCATATCTCAAACCAAGTAGGTATAAGCTGAGTGAAGGGAATGGGGCACGATTCACTATAACAGTTGAAAGATTTCAGATGTTGTTCTGAGATCAACCATTGTTTTTCCGGTTCATTGGTCATCATGATGTACTACTAGGTGTCACTCATGATTATTCAATAATTAATGGTTAATTATAGATGACCAACATAAATCGGAAACCTATTTGGTTATGCACTACGAGTGTTATCCGAAGGATTTAAAATGAGTTTGAGAATGATATTCTTAGATCGAGAGAGACTTAGTTTGGTTGGACCAAACAAGGAGCGAGCATGAAATTGTTTAGTCGCATCTGAAGCATTGATGGGCCGAGTCTTTTGACGAGATGATGGATGAACCAAATTGGTTTGATTCTAATCCAATGGTGGAAAATAAACCAAAGGGGTTTGGTTTGTTTTAAACAAATGAACCAAAATTGGTTTGGTTTATTTTAACTCAAAATATACCAACTTGATTTGGTTTATTTTAACTTAAATTAATGGAGCGGGTTAACGGGTTTTGGTTGTGAACTAATAACCACTGAGAGAGGATTTCTTGTTGGTCAAGAAACACGTTATCTATAAATAAAAGGGTTGAGACAAATTTCGTGGGTGAGTTAGAGTTTGTTAAACCCTAGACACCTTTCCTCTCTTCTTCTCTTGTGCGTCGGCCAACTCCTTGGTGCCGCCGAAAATTGTTTGGCCACCACCTCCTTGCTGTCGCCGACCTACCACCATCCATCCTCCGGTTAGCAGCTCTAGCTGCCGACCATCCTCTGGCTAGCCAGCAGCCGTCGGCCACCATGCTACAGCCGGCCAATTAGATTGGCCGGAACTTCTGAGGTAACAAGTTCGTGGAACTTGTTTTGTGATCGTCTCTCGGATCACAACGTCTTCGATACGAGACTAGTATCTCTCATCAACACGGGGCTCGTACCTTAGTGATAATGATTTTTGTCGTGGTACCATTACAAAACAAAATTTATAATTAAACCGAACCCCCTATACACTAATGTAGCATAGAGATGACTCGGGTTGTCTCCCAACGAATGCAATTGGTAGAATGGTTTTCTTAGGATCATTTCCATTATTGCATGGGGTTTTGTAGTGTAAATCGGGGGGTTTGTGATTTGAATTCTAACCTACGATTGTAAGGTAATTAAAATACTAAGCTAACAATGCAAGTAATTAAAACATGGAACATATAAAACATTTGAAGATAGTCGCCCACACGATGTCCAAAAGGAGGAAGGACATACAATAGAAGATCGAGAGGTATAATGCTTGTTTATATTCTTTTGTATTATGTCTATAATTGTTTTTCAATTATATGCATGTTGTATGTTTTGTTATGTGGCTAAATTTACTTGGACCCTGAAAACAAACGCAAAAATCGATGATCCGTACATCGTCTATTGCGCGACTATTCGAAGAATAGAGGTAGGTTGCTTGAACAACAAGTTTGTTCATGTGACCACTCTAATCGAATAGCATGACGATGAAATGGCTGCTTGAGTAATCCATCTTTCTCAATGATAAATTTTTTTTATCTGGGGACGTAGACGGGATAACCATGAACAAGCGACCGAGTTGAAGTGGGAAGTGAAGTTTCCTACCTTCAAGTGGTATCAGATCCACGATTTTTGATTTTGTGTGTTTAGGATTTAGTTATTTTATGCACTTATCATATATTATATGTGCCGGATAATAGTAGGAGGTGCGTAGGTTAACTTTTTGGTTGCAGGCATAGGATCCAACTATTATGGCCATATGTGTGTATGTGATTGTATGTGTGTAATTGTATATTATTTGAATCCTCGGGGTTGACGAGGCTAGTATTTAATTTTGTATTTAAATACGGCATTGTTTAGCCACTCTTTTTATTTTAGTTTACTTTCGATCTAGATTTCATGTACACTCCTTCGTGGAGTATAGGATCGATGGATGTAAATTAAAATAGTTTTTTTCTCGGCTCGGATCTCCGGATGGCTTGTACATGGCGTAGGGAGGAACGGACGAGATAGCGATACGACGGGAGGCATATTGGAGACAAAAGCCATAATAGTTGGAAAATATTTCTTTTTCATATTTATTGCTTATTGTTTGATATGCATGTCGTAGGCTAGGAAATCCCTCAATTTCAAATTACAAAGTGGGAGAGGGATATTTTTATAAATTCCCACGACCTCCATTACGATTTGACATGTGATACAAACAAACTTGCGCGTCGGCTCTGAGTGCCTTCCTCCACATCGGATGAGTTTGTTTGCGGATCACAAGGTCGAATATGGTTATAGGAAATTATTAAGGAGTGTGTGTACTTCTCCATCGGAAGGCACATTACCCGAGATAATTACCTTGGTACCGAGTAATGGTGAACACTTAGATGCAAATAGGAGTATCCTCCCCATCGGAGTCACTGCTTTTATTTGTAGGGCCGAAGAGGAACCAACTATTAATTTTATTTGTCAAAAAGTTAGGTTGACAAGATAGTAAAATTAATGGGTAAAACCTCCTTTTACAAATGTGGAATTCGTATATGTCCACACGATCGTGGCATACAATATTCTCGGTGTTTGAGGTGTTGGTTGATTTTGAAATTTTATTTTTTGAGGAATCAATAAATTTTTGAAATCTAAAGTTTTGATCTATGTGATTCTTAGGTTTTTCAAAAATGACTTTCAACCCACTTGTTGTAATACTAAAAAAATTAAACTTACTGTACCCAATTATGTTGATTGGAAAAGGAATCTAGATATTGTCTTAACTGCTGAGTAGTACAAGTATGTACTCTTCGAAGAGTATCCTCCTAAGCTGGCAGATGAGCTGGAAGTCCTTGGAGCTGAGATCGATGGAGAAACCCAGGTCGTTATCATTCTCCAGTCTCTACCTAGGAGTTTTGATCAATTTTGCCTGAATTACAACACGAATAAGGGGTTGTATTTGTTGGCAGAGCATCTGACAGAACTCCAGGCGGTAGAAGGGCTTGCTCAGGCTCAGACCATGGTTGCTCAGAAGGTTTCTACTTCTAAGCCGAAAGGCAAGAAGAAGAAGAAATAAGGTGGAGCATAGGTGGTGGGAGGACCATAGGGACGAGTGAAGAAGCTGAAAGGCAAGTGCTTCACTTGCAAGAAGACTGGACACTAGAAGAAGGATTGTCCCAACCGGAAATAGAACAAAGGTATATCCTTTGGTCTAGTCATTGAAACATGTTTAGCGGTGTTATCTACCGACACCTAGTGTGTATATACGGGAGCCACTGATTATGTCTGCAATACTTTGCAGGGGTTCCAAGAAACCAAACGACTAGCTAAGGGGGAGATTACCATTTACTTGGGTGATGCTACGAAGGTAGCGACTATTGCAGTGGGAGATGCTTATTTTTCTTATGAGAGGAATAAAGTTTTGGTTCTTAAGAATTGCCTTTATGTACCATTATTTAGAAAGAATTTGATTTCGGTTTCTAAATTGTTTATGGATGGATATTCTATTTCTTTTAATTACAGAGTTGTTATAAAAAGGAATAGGGAGATTATCTGTTCTGGTGCATTGATAGGAAATTTGTATACACTCGAACTAAAAGTTCCCACGATGCAAATAGAAGTGAATAACTCATCTTCTAATTCCAATAAGAGAAAAGAACCTTCGAAGATGAACCAAACATATCTTTGGCATCTAAGGCTTGGTCATATTAACTTAAGCAGAATTTAAAGGTTGATAGCTGATGGACCTCTGAGTTCATTAGTGGTGGAAGACTTACCAACCTACGAGTTTTGCTTGGAAGGTAAAATGACCAAGAGGCCTTTCAAGGCCAAGGGGTATAGAGCAAAAGATGTGTTGGAATTGGTTCATTATGATTTGTGTGGTCCTATGTCTATCTAGGCAAGAGGTGTCTTTGAATATTTCTTCTCTTTTATAGATGATTATTCAAGGTATGGATACATTTACTTGATGCGCCACAAGTCTAAATGCTTTGACAAGGTCAAAGAATTCAAGGCTGATGTGGAGAAACATCAAGGTAAAAGTATCAAGACACTACGATCTGATCGTGGTGGTGAGTACCTCTTGGGAGAGTTTAGGAATTACTTATCAGAGGCTGGGATTCAATCCCAATTGTCTGCACCTGGCACACCCTAGCAGAATGGTGTATCAGAGCGAAGGAATAGGACTCTTATGGAGATAGTTAGATCGATGATGAGTTACTCTGAGTTGCCAGATTCGTTCTTGGGATATGCTCTAGATATGGTAGTGTATATTCTGAACTTGTTCCATCTAAATTAGTGCCTTCTACTCCCACAGAATTGTGGACTGGGCGAAAGCCTAGTCTGAGACATATTCAAATTTGGGGGAGTCCAGCACATGTACTGAAGGCAGATGCTGGTAAGTTAGAACCTCGTACAGAAGTGCGCATGTTTTTTGGCTATCCAAGATGAATGAAAGGTGGTTTGTTTTATAGTCTTATAGATCAGAGGGTGACCGTCAGCATGAACGCCAGATTTCTAGAGGAAGACTATGTGATGAACCACAAGCCCATGAGTAAGATTGTTCTGGAAGAATTGAAAGGGGAAGTCACTACTTCAGTACCACCGGTACAAGAGGATATACCACAAGTCACTGCACCGTGCACAGAGGATACACAGGTGATACCTCGTCGTAGTGGGAGGGTTGTTAGACAGCTTGATAGATTCATGTTCTTGGGAGAATCTTCTGATTTGATCCCTGGTCAACATGAACCGGATCCCAGGACATATGACGAGGCAATCCAAGATAAAGATGTGGTATCTTGGCAAAGTGCAATGAATGCTGAGATTTAATCTATGGATTCGAATCAGGTCTGGGAGCTAGTAGAATCACCCAATGGTGTAAAAACCATTGGATGTAAGTGGATCTACAAAAGAAATAGAGGAATAGATGGGAAGGTTGAGACCTTCAAAGCAAGGCTTGTTGCGAAGGGGTATACTCAGAAAGAGGGTATCGATTATGAGGAGACCTTTTTACTGGTAGCCATGCTTAAGTGTATCTGGATTCTCTTATGTATTACTGCTTATATGGATTATGAGGTATGACAGATGGATGTCAAGACAGCTTTCCTTAATGGAAGTCTTGAGGAAAACATCTATATGAAGTAACCAGAGGGATTCATTGCAAAGGGCAAAGAGCATCTTGTGTGCAAGCTTAATCGATCCATTTTTGGATTGAAGCAAGCTTCGAGATCTTGGAACATCCGCTTTGATGGGGTAATCCAGTCTTATGGATTTATTCAAAGTCCGGATGAGTCTTGTGTATACAAGAGATGTGACGGAAACGTAGTGGTATTTCTTGTAGTATACGTAGATGACATTTTGTTAATTGGCATCAATGTCAAGGTGTTATCGGACGTAAGGGTATGGTTGTCCAAACAGTTTGATATGAAGGACTTGGGAGAAGTGGGACACATCCTTGGGATCAAGGTTATAAGGGATCGTAGGAAAAGGATGTTGTGCTTATCTCAAGCTTCATACATAAACACCATTATGGATCATTTTAGCATGCAAAACTCCAAGAAAGGCTTTTTACCTTTCAGGCATGGAGTTCCTTTATCTAAGGAGATGTGTCCTAGAACATATAAGGAAATAGAGGAGATGAAGGCAGTTCCTTATGCTTCGGCAGTAGGAAGCCTCATGTACGTGATGCTATATACGAGACCGGATATCTTCTTTGCCATGGGCATGGTTAGAAGATATCAAAGTAATCCAGGATAGAGACATTGGACTGCAGTAAAGCATATATTGAAATACCTGAGAAGGACTAGGGATTATATGCTAGTTTACCATACAGACCAATTACTCCCTGTGGGGTACACAGATTCCGACTTCCAATCAGATAGGGATAACAGTAAGTCTACCTTTGGGAGGTGGAGCCAATGTTGTAGGGTTGGTTTCATTGATCCGTGAGGGGAAACTTCACTTCCCACTTCGACTCAGTCGCTTGTTCATGGCGATCCCATCGATATCCCCGGATTAAAAAAATTTAATCCTAGACAAAAGGGAACACCCAAGCAACCTTGTCATCGTCGTGCCATTCGTTTAGAGAAGGCACTTGAACAAACTTGTTGTTCAAGCGACCAACCTCTATTCTACGAGTAGTTGCGGAATAGATGATGTATGGATCGCCGGCTTTTGTGTTTATGTTCAGGATCCAAGTATTATTTAGCCACATACATAAAGTAAACAATCACATACAACATGCATACAATTGAAAAGCAATTATAAACATAATACAAAAGAACACTAATTAAAATAAACAAGAGTATACCTCTTGTTATACCTCTTGATCTTCTATTGTATGTCCTTCCTCCTTTTGGACGTCGTGTGGGCAACAATCTTCCAAAAGTCGAAGCTCCTAGATCACCAATCTTCCTTTCCTTGTTCACTCCGAACAAAAGAAGATCATCAAGCAAAACTCTTCTTCCTATCTAGAACCGACCACCAAGTCAATAAACTCGATGTTGTCGCTGGCCAAGGAAGAGAACATGGAGTATAGGAACTGGCCAAAGGAGAAAACATGAGAGCATGGGCACCGGCCAACACTTGGAGAAGAGAAAGGAAAGCAATCCTTCTCCTTGTTGCCGGCCAAACCCTAAACCTAGCTCTCCTAATTTCCGGCCAAGGATGAGGAGAAGAAGAATAGGTTGAGCACCGGCCAAGGTAGAGGGAGGAAGAATAGGGGCCGGCCAACCTTATGAAGAAGAAGAAGAATCCTCCTCCACTTGTTGCTGCTCACCCCAATCACCCAAAACCCTAACCCTAGCCTCCCACTCCTAATCCTAACCCAACTAGGATTACTTGCCTCCCAAGGGAAGCAAACCCTAAGCCTCATCCATCAAGTTGCTGCCCACCCCTATCACCTCCTTTTATAGAGTTAGGGATAAGCCATGATTTAATCTCCTCCATTGGTTCTAGGGATTTAATCTCAACCGTCGGATCTAGAGATTTAATCTCAACCGTCGGATCTAGACATTTAATCTCTACATTTGGATCTAGAGTTTTGTTGTCATCCATTGGATCTAAGCTTCATGAGGTGTTAATAGGCTACAATAGGGACCATGAGGAGGAGTTGAATCTTGGTCACTCAATGGATCAAGCCCACATAAAGTCCGATCCATTAATGATTATTCATTCCACTAGAGGGTTATCATTGATCTACCTAACCAACCCCCATAAGTTAATATGGGCTCCATATATTATTTGTACATTTTCTCCCCGTGTTTAAGATCTCTAATGTCCGTCGATTAATTAATTTACTGACCATTAATTAATCAACATCTAACTCCATGAGTAGTACCACTCAACCTTTTCATCATGTCGGACCAAGTCCACCTGTAGGGTTTACATAATGAACCTTATGAGCTCCTCAAGGGGACATCATCATCCTAATATATAGGACACGGTTTCCTCCTATAATCAACGGTACACTATATAAATAATACCATTTCCCAACTTATCGAGTCTATCGATTTAATCTATAAATCTTGCCCATTGGTAAATCAAAGAAATAAATACTAAGTATATGTGCCCGTTATTATATCGGGATTAAGAGCATGTATAATATAATATCTAAGGTCCAATTTGATTATGTAGTCAGCAATAAATCGAATCACCTCTAAGTCGGTCCTGCTCAATACACACAAAGTGTACTAGTGTTGTTTTATGGTCAAGACAAACCAATACCAAATCACACTACAACCATTCCAATGGGTTGTCCAAAGTCATCTTGGTTGTGAGCCTTTACTTATACTTTACAAGGAGCCAATAACATGATCTCCCATGTGACCCCACACACCATGTTATCTACAATGTAATGTATTAGACAATATGCATAACTATAAAAATATGCAAACAATGATCATGCTCTGTTTATCGTATGCTATGGATTTGATTAACGACCACCTGACGGGTCGGGTACTTAACCTCTTACAAAGTAAAATACTTAATTCCTTTCTTTTCTTGTCATAGTATAAAGAATGCTCTTGATCCCCAACATAAAAAGGGAAGCATCTTAATCTTATCTTATCATAAGGAGAGCTCTTGATCCCTACTTGGAAGGGAAGCATCTCCTTTTTATCTTATCTTAAGGAGAGCTCTTGATCCCTACTTGAAAGGGAAGCATCTCCATCTTATCATAAGGAGAGCTCTTGATCCCTACTTGAAAGGGAAGCATCTCCATCTTATCATAAGGACACATGCATTCATAACATAAGAGTACCCTAAAGGGGGTCCTAAAGTATAAACATGTTCATCATACAAGCATATTTCGTGGCACATTACATCATAAACATGAAGCATATTTCCTTGGCATATTCATGGCATATTAAATCACAAAAACATGTTCATCACCTAAGCATATTTCATGGCACATTACATCATCAACATGTAGCATGTTTCCTAAGCATATTCAAGGCATATTAAATCATAAAAACATGTTCATCACCTAAGCATATTTCATGGCACATTACATCATAAAATGAAGCCTATTTCTTTGGCATATCCATGGCATATTAAATCATAAACACATGTTCGTCACCTAAGCATATTTCATGGCACATTGCATCATAACATGAAGCCTATTTCTTTGGCATATTCATGGCATATTAATCACAAAGCATGTTCATCACCTAAAACTTCTACATGAGGCATACAACATCCCCTAGTTCCCTTAGAAGCCTTTTTCTTGCACCCCTAACCCTAGTTTCCTTGGTTGACCGAAACTTGTGAAGGGCTCAAGCTTGGGTTTGTCCCCTAAAACTCATTCATGAAGCCTTATAACCTATCATAGCATCATTAGAATTATTTTCATGCAACCCTAACCCTAATTTCATGGGTTGGCCGAAACTTGTGAGGGGCTCAAGCTTGGGTTTGTCCCCTAAAATTCATTCATGAAGCCTTATAACCTATCATAGTATCCTTAGAAATATTTTCATGCAACCCTAACCCTAATTTCATGGGTTGGCCGAAACTTGTAGGGTTAATATCTTTGGATTTTTTTATCACCTAAATCTATTCATGTAAGCCTATATCATAACCTAACTTCATAAGGGGGAGCTCTTCATGAAACCCTAACCCTAAACCCTTGGTGGCCGAAACATATAGGGTTAAAACCCTTGGACTTTTGTTACCTAAGGATCCCTACTTGGAGCATACAACATATAAAAGGTTTCCCTAATAGCATATTTCATGAATCCTAGCCCAAGACATTAGTTGGCCGAAACATATGAAGCTCCAAACTCCTATTTCTTTCATGTATTTCATCCTACAAAACTAATATACTGCAGGTGAGGAAATCTTACATCCTTCGCTTTGCTTTTTAGTTGGAAGATGACCTAATGGAAGCCAACCCTAGCCTTCTTCTTGCTTGGAGGGATTTCGGCCAAAGGTGCAAATGGAGAGGGGGAGCAAGGTGGTTTCGGTGAGGATGAAGAGGAGAGGAAGAAGTGGCCAAATGGGAATTTCCTTCTTCTTTATAAAGGGGGGAAGGGAAGTTCCTCTTTTCTTTTCCATGCCCCTTCATTTACCCTCATCACCCTTATCTATAATTCCCCTCTTCTCTTAATGATGTAATCCTATTGGGCTTATGGTTAGTGGGTGCATCTATAGGGCTTGGCTATCTCTAGAGGTTTGGGGTTCAATTCCTAGGCCTTGCATCTCTTTTTGGCTATTTCCTTTTATTTTCGGAAAACCCACATAAAGCCCATTATCGTAAAGCCAAAAATTCTCGTAAAATTGCTGGGGACTTTTACGGGCGTTACAGTCCCTATGGGATCGATATTCTTTATTACATGATGACATCCATGCACTTGCGAGCGTTGAGTGCGAGTGCCCGCTTTGAGCCCTCAACGGTTCTCATCATGAGATTTGATGTTACATTTGTGGGCATCAAGATTTTGGCGTCGTTTCCAAGGACTGTTGATTCAATATTGAATCGAAAGTGGATAGTTTGGATTTATTTTCCTAGTCTCTATTAATTTCCAGTTTAATCTAGTTCTAATTCAGATTTTAGTTTTTCTTCTAGCTTCAATTATTTTCTTGCCATTTTTCTTTCTAGTTATTTTCTTAGCACCTCGTTTCCTTTATTTTATTGTATTTTTTAGTCTCTTGCCAAGGCAATACTGTTCCTTCCCATGTCTATATTTTTTTGTATATAAAGATGCATGCTTTTACTCATGATTATGGTAAATTTAATGCTGTGAGTTTTGGTAATATTTATTGTGAGCATTGTGTTGAAACATAACATACCATTAATGATTGTCCGAATATATTTGAACCTTCGCAATTTGAACAAGAAGATGTCACTTACGATTCCAACCAGTGGCCACAAGATGATTCATATTCACATAGTTATGACCCTGGCTACTTAAACCCTCCATATTGTCCACCTAAATCCCAACTTGAGCAAATGATGGAAAATTTCATTCAAATGCAACAAGCGACAAACATTGAATTCCAGCGGCGGCATTCGTAGACAACGATGATACTAGAAGAATTAAGGTCATTTGTGAATGACACTGCTAGTTGACAAAAGAAACTGGAGATTCAGATAGCACAGATCGTCAGCCAGTCTGCTAGAACACTGAGTCGATTACTAGGAAGTGAAGAAGGACAAATCATTCAATCACCACTTGAAGGAGAACTTGAGGATTATATAATTGATACACTAATCGAGGAGTGCATTGGTTCAATCAAAACACCTCCTAACCTCAAGAATCTAGAAGAGCCTACCTTAACCCTCACCAAAACTTCAGTTACCAATAGCAAAGCTCTTTTAGTGATTTGTAATGATAAAATTTCATTCGACATAATATAATCTACTAATCAATCTTTTGGTGAGAATGCCCATGGTGAGTTACGTTATTTACAACATTTGGACAAAATAGAATACTATGATCAAACTCCTGATAATTCTATGAAGATAAACATGTTCAATCTTGAACCAAGGAATGAAGCTAGTAAATATCTTGCCCCTCCATGAGCAAGATTTAAGAGATGTGATGATGATGGACCAAAAGGGAGAAGGCGTAAAGTGAGCAAATATATTGCTCCCCCATGAGCAAGATTCAAAAGCATAATGAAGGGGAGGAAGAAAAATATTCTTGGGGCACTAGAGCCAAGATGATACGTATGTTTTTTATTTTATTGCATTCATGTGTTTTATTTAGACTTTGATTTATGGTCATTTATGTTTTTGCAAATAGTTTAGGATTAGAAAGAACTTGCTAGGTAGAAGCAAAAATTGTTTTGAGCCCACCTAGTCCAAGACGAGAGCCTGCACCTGCACCACCATCTTTTTCTACATTCGAGCAGGATACAGGTACATCTGTCTATGACTTTTTAGAGTTCCGATCGTGCCTCGATGACATCTACACCGAGCAGTGGACTAAGAGGCAGCGATTGGAGGAGCAAAGCACTTATACGCAGGTAGATTTTAAGTCTTACGAGATCACTTCCAGTTGGCCAAGGAGTTCTATGACGAGGCCCATATCTATTTCCCAGAGGAGGATGCCCATCATCAGGAGGAGGATGCATATCACTAGGAGGTTCAGCAGCACATGCGTGCCCAACAAGAACAATGGGCTCGGGAGGAGGACCACAGAGCAGCCATTGCATCCACTAGCTCTCAGATCGACCACAAGTACATGTGACATCAACGGCTCTGCACCAGAATCTCCCAGGATCGTGAGATGCCGAGGCTACCAGACTTTCTACCTCGACCATCATATTAGAGGTATAACTTCATACAAGTCTAGGGGGGACCTCAAGTTTTGATTTATTTTGTTTCTTGTAGTAGTTTCTTTTCTGATATTTGCATTTTAGTTAGCATTCATTTGTTCATGCATAGGTTATTTAGTTTCTTTCAACACTTAGTTTTTGCTATCTTTAAGCTACCTTAGTAGTATTTTTAAAGTTACATTCATGAGTTGTTCCCATAGGTAGCTTAACTTCATTTTCCTCATGGCATTTTATTTTATTTGCTCTAATGAATGTTCTAGACTTACACTGGTTAGCTTTTATTTTTACACCTACACATGTCGAACATTCTGAAAGGGAGAATCTAGTACATACCTAGTTATGATTCATCTCAGTAGTCTAGTACTTTGGAATCCATATGTGACTCTAGATTTAACATTTTAGTTACTGGAGATGCTCGGATCGTGGAAGCCCATTCGGAAAAATCAAAATCCCAAGAGAGAAAGAAAAAAAAAGAAAAAAAAAGAAAAAAAATGGAATAAGAAAAGAACAAAAAAAAAGAGGGAAAGAAAAAGATAGTGAGAACAATTTAAAAAAAGTATTATGAGGAATAAAAAAATAGTTATTGTTGGTGGAAATGGTTAGGTTCCCCTTTGAGACCGAGTTATGTTATTGGAGAAACACCTACTAATTTTTCTCAATACCGAGTACGCCTTTGAGACTTTGTGCTAGATCTAGAGAATGACCCTCGCTTTGGGTAGGTAAGTTCCTAAGAGCCGGAGACCTTAGGAAAGCTATAGGATGACGACTTAACTTACCATGGAATGAGTATCGCCTAAGAAGATTCGCTTAGCACATGCATGAGAAGCTAACTTTGTGAATTTTTAGAACATATCTATTTTGCTTTGATTGCAAATACCACTTGATAAATCTAGTTGACAAGCTAAGTATGGAACAATGCTTTTTAAAATTTCATGGCACTGAGGTTTGCTTGAGGATAAGCAAAGATTTAAGTCTAGGGGAATTGATGTGAGTAAAACATATAGAGTTTTAGGAGTAGTTTTCGCCCAAATCTCATTGTATTTTATATTTGATTCTTGCATATTTCACTTTATTTTGCATTCATTTCCTATTTTCTGGTTCGGAGATCTACTCTTTGTACTCTTGTGTGTAGGACAACATTCTTAGGGAAAAATGGCACACTTTTGGAGCAAAAAGAAGGCTTTTGGCAACTAGAATAGAAGAACACACACCCTGGCCCTGTGAATCCACATGGCTCATGCCCCAGCACAACACACGACATGCCCGTGTGAATCCACAAGGTCGTGTGGCGATGGCCAATTTCGACGCGATTCAGTTATTTTCTAGGTTTCGGGGAGATCCGATCTAATGTCTATATATAGGAAGCTACACCCAAACCCTAGGGGGAAGGCCTGACGGCCGAGATAGCACACCGGTGCCCTAAAAAGCACTGGAAACTCACAACGGGGAGGAAGGAAGTCGCTCGAGGATCAAGTTCTGCACTTCAACAACAGAGAGAAGAGCTACATTGCATTGTAATTCACGTTCCTTGCGTAATTTACATTATTTCTATGAATTCAATTATGCTTTGTATTTTTTTCTCGTATTTATGGAGTAGATTCTCCTATTCTAGGATTAGGGAGTTGTTTGTGTGCGAAGAATATGTTATTCAAATATATTTCTGTTCTTTAAATCATATTTGCAATTGGTGATTATTTAGATCGATAGTTATTTGTTTTGGTCTTCTATATACTATGCGTAGCCGATACAAGGGGTGACATCCCTCGTATCAAAGATTTAGGAGAATTAAGGAGGAACCTAGGGGTTAGCCTCATCTTCGATAATCGTAGATAGAAGCGTGTGATAAAGTCAGAAATGAGACACGTTCTGATTTGTCACAGGGATTGATTCGGCATCCTCATACCACCTACCCCGTTCTAAAGCCAGGGGTCGACCTGGTATGGCAGAGGTAGTTCCCGATAGATGCGAAAGCCCATCGGAGAAGTGTATAATGTCCCTTCCACAAAATCGTAGTTAGAAATCTTGATAAAATTCAATTGATAGCGTGCTCTGTGACACACAGGCGAAATCAACGTCCTAGAATTCCATTCAAAGACTCGTAACAAACCGTCTCTTTCTCCGTGTGACACCGTACTTGAGTTAAGTCGACCGTCAACCTCTCATTCATGAACCCTAGGATTCCCAATCTGAACAAACACAAGTCCACTGGACAAAACGATACTCGAAATCTTAGTTTTGTAGGGGATCATTAGAAGCTAGAGGGGGTGAATAGATTATATTCGTTTCGAGATGGATTTCGATTGCATTTGTCTCTACAAATTTCGTTAGCGTGCTGCGGAATAATAATAATAGAAATAATGAAATAAGACAATCACGTAAACACAAATATTTAACATGGTTCAGAACCGAATGGTTCATACTCCACAGATCGAGCTCTAAAGAGCTCTAGCGATGCCAATGCAATCACTAATCACAAATAACTTCTTCTCGACACAAGTCGGAGGCGGAGAAATCTCTTACAATAGTTTACAACAATAAACTAAATGCAACAAGAAAATACAATATGAAATACAAATGACAAGTAACGAAAACTTTACAACACTTTACTTTTGATTGCTTGAATGCTTGGTTGCTTGACTTGCACTTGGAGACCCTGATTTGCAGCAGCAAATCGCCCCAAAAGCTCTCAAGAAACGCTATTGATTTCCTCCTCCTCAAGCTCCATTTAAGGCTTCAACCTGGGTTGGAAATTGCCGATCAGTCGACTGCTCGGGACCATCAGTCGACTGAAGTCACTGTTGTCGTGAGAGAATGACTAGATCCACGGTGAAAAAATCCAACGGATCCATCACCAGTCGACTGTTAGAGCCTCCACCCGACTGCTATCCCCAGCAGTCGAGTCAGACTCCATTCTGTGCCCGAAAAAATGAGCACTAGTCGACTGATCATAAGATCAGTCGACTGCTTGTCCAATCAGTCGACTACCCTCCTCTGGCAGTCGACTGCTAGGCCAATTCTCGTAGTCAAACCCTAGTTGTCTTACGCCAGTCGACTGTCACATGACACCAGTCGACTGGCATACCTCAAACATGAGGTTTTAACCCATGTATGGTTCCCCCATACTTGCTAGACCACCCTTAGCCTAGACCTAAGCCTTCTAGCCACCTCCGTCAGCCTCACGCCTCTCGGATCCCTCCAAGTCATTCATGCTTGTTCATCCATTGCGCTAGCCTTCAGGAGCTTCGATCGGCTATGTCATGCTAGCAGTGTCTACATGACCAAGGCACATTGGACTTACGCCGCCAAGACTCTGCTTGGACTTTACGCCGCCAACCATTGGACTTATGCTGCCAAGACTGCCGCTTAGACTTTACGCTGCCAAGCATTGGACTTATGTTGCAAAGACTCCCGCTTGGACTTTATGCCGCCAATATCAAACCCCTTGGACTTCTCAAATGCCAAGACTCAAGCTTGGACTTTCCATGCCAAGACTCATGATTGGACTTTTCCTTGCCAAGACCTATGCTTGGACTTTACATGCCAAGTACTCAAGACTTGGACTTTCCCTAATGCCAAGTGTCCCACTTGGACTTTCAATGCCAAGTACCCATGTCTTGGACTTTCCCATGACAATCACATTGTGATATGTTTTTTTCGAATATCAAAACATCTCTCGAGTCAAGCTCGAGTCCTGGTCAATCGTGACCTGGGTCGATTGCACCAACAATCTCTCCCTTTTTGATGTTTGACAAAAACCAAATAAATCATTGATTTAGACCATCTAACTCAAGCCAATCATCCCCATCAATTTTCCCAATTGATGTCATTCTCCCAATAAGTTCTCCCCCTTTTTGACTAACATCAAAAATGTTATCTCTCTAAGGAGGTCAATGTCTCATGTCCTAATGAGATCTTACAATCTCCCCCTTGGTCCAAAAATACCTAGGATGCCTATTATCTTCCTAGTGATAAGTCCCATATCACTCAATAGAGGCAATCCTATACACTCTCCCAATTCCCAAATTGGGTATGTCAAATCCCTTTTTCTTCTCCCCATGAGGAAAAATATCATCCATCATCCCATGATGGATACCTCCCCTAAAAGGCTTGCTCCCCCTTGACCATTGCACCAATAATGTCCTTGGAAAGTCCCTACGCCAATAGGAACTATAAACCATCAAAATTAAGGTTCAAAGTTCAAACATGAACTCTCCACTCCTTAAATTTGATACATCATCCTAACACCTCTCCTAATCCATATCGAATGGATTTTCACCCTTTATAATGCTTCCTAAAGCATATCCTAGGGTTAGGAATAGTTAGGGACCTTTATCGTGGCTGAACAAGGGCTAAACAATCTTGTTTTTCCCGAAATCAGCTTGGCAATCGACTTTATTAGATATCAGTCGACTGCCTTCTCCATCAGTCGACTGCCACCAAGAGCAATCGACTGATAACTGAAATTTCGGAATTTCAGTTATCAGAAATGGATTTTGAAAATTCATAAATAATTATACATATATCAAAAAATCATGAAAATTCATACGTATAATACTTATGACCAATACAATGGGTGAAAAATATTTGAAAATTATTTTACCCATAAAATAGTGAAATTGACACAATGTTCAAAACCATTGAAATTTTCAATGTTTTGGCCTTACTTTGTATCAACTTCATCAATGGTGATTGCTATCAAAAGATAGACTTCACCAAGGTTTTCTAAATTGATTTTAAAATGTTTTTTAAAACCTATATTGGATCATATTCTTTGGGCTCAATGTACATGACTTGTACACAAGCTTTCCCAATGATCCACCACTAATATAAGATGAGTTTAGGTTCATCTAGATGCAAAAACTATGCACCTTGAACTTAACTCATATCCTAGCATCTCACATGTATCTAGGGTGTATAAAAACATATACATGTCAATGTGATGTGAGATGTGAGTTTTGTTCATCCTAATTTAGGATTTCATGCATTTTCTAAGACAACCCTACTTGATTCCCTTATAAATGGGACTCCAAGTTATGCCATTGTCCTTAAATCAATTTTAATCAAATAAAATGCATGAAATGATCATGGCATAGATGATAGCATAATTAAGCATGACCAATGATCATGATGAAATGGCATATGATATAATTTAAGCATACATGATATTTAACCTAACCCTATACAAAATCATGACATATAAATGATAAAAATAAACATGATGTCATGACATGTTATATGACAAATCAAGCATGGCATATAAAATGTATAGGTATAATCATACCTAAAAATTAGTATTAATTGCCATTTATTATTATTAATTATATTTTGCCATATTGTTACTTTTCTCCCAAGTGTGTCAAAAACCAAAAATGGCACACTATGACCCCTAAACCTAAATTGTGCCAATTTGATTGAATTATCAAACTTCTTAAATGATATTGGCACATCCTAAAATCTTTTAGGATTAAGAATCAAACCTATTTCCAAGGTATCCATAACCTTGAAAATTACCTAGAGTGTCACCTTTACCATGGTTAGGTTAACTACCCTTCCATTTAAAGTTTGCAAACCCTAAACCCATCTAGCGTGAATCAATCACGCTCTTAGGAACCCAAAACCTATTTGAGCTCCTAGGGTTTACTAGGTATTCCTTAGGGATAACCTCCCTAGATACCCTACTAATGACCCTTCTAGGCTTGTTAGCCTTGGTCATTTGGGTCTTACTTAGGTTGACTCTAGGGGTGACTCCCCTTGCAACCTTCTTAGTGGCTTCCCTAGGTTTCCTTGAAACCCTAGCCACTAGACACACACCATGGTCAACTCTAGGGATGACTTCCCTATTGACCTTGGTCTTCCTAGACCTAGTTTGTGTTCCATAATCAAATGGAACACTATGATAAGCCACCTTAGGCTTAGGTTTGTGACTCAAACCCTTCTTGTCTGTGGTTGACCTTTCTCTCTTTGGCCCAAGGTGTTGACTCTTGGTCCTAGACTCTTGACTTTGACCATTTGACCCTTTTAGTTGATTTTGCATAATCTTGGGGGTCTTCTCAAGTTTTTCAAGCCTTGACCTCAAGGCTTGATTTTCAACCTCTAATTGCCCAATTTTAGAATTTTGATTTAATCCTTGGGCATGGTTCTTCCTAGGTATATGCCTAGTCCATTTAGGATTAAAACCTAGGTGTTCTCCTATTTTCCTAATAGACTCCCTAGGTAAAACTTTCCTAGGGACATTAATCTCAAATTTCTCCTTATTTTCAAAATGAACATTCTTAGCTCCTAAACAAAAGTATTTGTTATTTCTAGCATGCTTTTCATGATAGATGGCAAGTGAATTGAAATTCCTAGCATGCTTTTGTCTACTAACTAGAGAAGGAGCATTACAATATACCTTAGGGTTTTCCCTAGAGGCTCCCCCTACTTGTGAAGCTCCCCTTTGAGTCTTCTTCTCCCCCTTTTGGCATTGATTCTGGTAGTGTCCCGGTTGCCGTCATTTGAAGCAAATCACTTGCTCCTTGCTTTTGGTTGTTGGGGGACCAACATCCTTGACTTTTGGTGCCAGAGGAGACTTCTTGATCCTTTTAGGACACTTACTTTTGTAGTGTCCTTGCTCCCTACACTCAAAACATATTATATAATTTTTTATTTTAGCCACAATGTTTAAGTTACCTAGGTCAATGGTGGAATTTTGGATTTGTTCTTCTTCTGACCGGAGGTTGAGACTTCTTCTTGATTTTGCTCCGGCTTCAGTGTGGATGGTCTCTCCCCCTCAATCCTTGAAGTGGAGGCTTCTTCCACTGATCCGAAAGTTGTTTCCTTCTCAACTTCTAAATCCTCACTTGAGACCGGTGATGGTCCCTCTTCTTGAACCGGTAATGAATCTTCATGGAGCTTTGCCACTTGGCTCCATAGCTCCTTGGCATCTATATAATTACCTAACATACACAAGATATTGTTAGGTATTAAGTCAATTAAAAATGTCATTACCTTATCATTTTTCTCGAAGGCTTGGACTTACTCTTCGGTTCATCTCTTTTTCTTTAGGAACCCTCCCTTTGGTCCTATTGGATAGCTATACCCCTCCATCAAAATGGACCATTCTTCAAAGTCCCTCATCATGATAAAATCTTCAATTCTTCTCTTCCAAGAATTGAAGCCTTCTCGTCCGTATAAGGTTTAAGGGACCAGTGTGTTGATGTCCCAACCTAGTTTCTCTTGAACTTCCATGTTCACCCTCTAGTGTGCTCCCTTAGTTGTTAAACTTGAAGAGCAGCCTTACTCTAATATCACTTGTAGGGGATCGTTGGAAGCTAGAGAGGTTAATAGCTTATATTCGTTTCAAGATGGATTTCGATTGCGTTTGTCTCTACAAATTTCGTTACCACACAGCGGAATAATAATAATAGCTATAACAAAACAAGATAATCACGCAAACACAAATATTTAACGTGGTTCGGAACCGAACGGTTCCTACTCCATGGATCGAGCTCTAAAGAGCTCTAGCGATGCCAATGCAATCACTAATCACAAATAACTCCTTCTCGACACAAGTCGAAGGCGGAGAAACCTCTTACAAAAGTTTACAACAATAAACTAAATGCAACAAGCAAATACAATATGAAATATAAAAGACAAGTAAAGAAAACTTTACAACACTTTGCTTTTGATTGCTTGAATGCTTGGTTGCTTGACTAGCACTTGGAGACCCTGATTTGCAGTAGCAAATTGCCCCAAAAACTCTCAAGAAACGCTATTGATTTCCTCCTCCTCGAGCTCCATTTAAAGCTTCAACCTGGGCTGGAAATCGTCGATTAGTCGACTTCTTGAGACCATCAGTCGACTGATGCTACTGTTGTCGTGAGACAACGGTTAGATCCACGCTGAAAAATCTAACAGATCCATCACCAGTCGACTGATTATGACCATCAGTCGACTGTTAGAGCATCTACTCGACTGCTAACCGCAACAGTCAAGTTAGACTCCATTCTATGCCCGAAAAACTGAGCACCAGTCGACTGATCATAAGATCAGTTGACTGCTTGCCCAATCAGTCGACTACCCTCCTCTGGCAGTCGACTGCTAGGCTAATTCTCGCAGTCAAAGCCTAGTTGACTCACGCTAGTCGATTGCCACATGGCACCAATCAACTGGGACTCCTCAAACATGAGGTTTTTGTTAGGATGTATACTGAAAGCCTAGCTCTTTTGTATGAACATCTTTATTTTGAAATAAAAATCACATGATGATTGTTTGCACTTTATTTATATATGTGCATATTGTCTAATACTTTACATTGTAGATAACATGGTGCTTGGGTGTGGCACAGAAGATCATGTTATCAGTCCCTTGTAGAGTATAAGTAGAGGCTCACAACCAAGATGGTTTTGGACAAACCATTGACATGGTTGTAGTGTAGCTTGGTATTATTTTATCTTGAACATAGAGTTACACTAGTACACTTAGGTGTATTGAGCAGGACCGACATAGAGGTGATTCAATTTATTGCTGACTACATAATTGAATCAGACCTCGGATATTATGTTATACATGCTCTTAATCCCGATATAATAACGGGCACATGTACTTAGTATTTATTTCTTTGATTTACTAAAGGGTGAGATTTCTATGGATTAAATCAATAGGCCTGGTAAGTTGGGAAATGATATTATTTACATGGTGTGCCGTTGATTATAGGAGGAAACCGTGTCCTATGTATTAGGCTGATGATGTCCCCTTAAGGAGCTCATAAGGTTCATCATGTAAACCCTGCAGGTTGACTTAGTCAACATGATGATAAGGTTGAGTGGTACTACTCGAGGAGTTAGATGTTAATTAATTGATGGTCAGTAAATCAATTAATTGACGGACATTCGATATCTTAAACATGGGAAGATGGATGTACAAATAATATATGGAGCCCATATTGATTTATGGGGGTTGGTGAGGTAATTCTATGATGATCCTCTAGTGGAATGGAACATCATTGATGGATCAAGTTTGTGTGGTTCCGATCCATAGGGTGGCCAAGATCCAACTCCTCCTCATGGTCCCTTTCGTAGCCTAATATAAACCTCTTGAAGTGTAGATCAAATGATGGAAAACAAATCTCTATATCCGACGGTTGAGATTAAATCTCTAGAACCGACTGTAGAGATCAAATCTCTAGAACCGACGATTGAGATTAAATCTCTAGAACCGACGGTAGAGATCAAATCTCTAGAACCGACGGTTGAGATTAAATCTCTAGAACCGACGGTTGAGATTAAATCTCCAGATCCGACGGTTGAGATTAAATCTCTAGATCCGCCGGTTGAGATTAAATCTCTAGATCCAACGGTTGAGATTAAATCTCTAGAACCAATGGAGGAGATTAAACCTGGGCCTAAACCTAACTCTATATATATGGGAGAATGGGTTGGGCGGCAACTATGATTTGGATGATGGAGATTAGGGTTTATCCTCTCATTGCTTGGGCGGCATGAAACCCTAAGGAGGAAACCCTAATTGGATTAGGGTTTGGCTCTTTGGTTGGGCAGCAAGGCTTGGAAGGAAGAGTGGGCGGCAACTTGTGGAAGATCTCTTCTTCTTCCTAGAAGGTGGCCGGCTCCTAGATCTCTTCCCTCCACCTTGGTTGGGCGGCAAGAAACCATAAGGAAGAAACCCTAATTAGAATAGGATTTGGCTCTTATGGTTGGGCGGCTAGGGTTTGCAAGAAGGTGGGCGGCAACTATAGGAGAGGAGTTCTTCTTCTTCCTAGGGTGTGGTCGATTCCTTCCTCTATTCCCTCCACCTTGGCCAGAGCCCAACATATTCCCTTTCTCCTCTTCACTCCATCTTGGCCGGAGGCACTAGGAGCTAGGGTTTGTCCCTAGTTCGGTTCCTTGGTTGTTTCCATTTTGTTCTCTCTATTCTTGGGGCTGGCGGCATCAATCCTTTGAGGATTGGTGGTTGGCTCAAGCAAGAAGGGAAAGAGAGTTCTTCTTTCTTTTGATTGAAGAAGATCTAGGAAGCTTCAACTTGTGGAGGATCTTCGCCCACATGAAGTCTACAAGGAGGTTAGACATACGATAGAAGATCGAGAGGTATAAAAGTTTTACAACTTTTATTATTGATCTTTGCATGTTCTTATTGTTATGCTAGCTTATGTTCTTTATGTTAGTATGTGTTGATTATACTAGTTTACATTCGTATGTATTTGTATAATCATGGACCCCGAAAACAAACACAAAAACCGGCGATCCGTCCGTCGTCTCTTCTGTGGCTAACCGACTAGAAGAGTTGATTGCTTGAACAATAAGTTTGTTCAAGCAATTGCTCGAGTCATTAGCACGATGATGAATTGGTTGTGCTTAGGAAACTCATCCCATCCGGATTAGTTTTCATTAGTGAAAATTTTAATCCGGGGACATGGGAGCCAATGAGCCTCCGAGAAGCACGAGTTCCCAACAAATGGTATCAGAGCCCAGGTTTCCGATTTTGTGTTTTTCGGATTCGGTTACTTTCATGCACATATCATATATTGAGTATGTCGGATAATAGTAGGATGTGCGTAGGCTAAATTTTTGGTTGCAGGCATAAGATACGACTATTATGGCTATATGTCTGTATGTGATTGTTTGTGTGTGATTGTATGTATATTATTTGAATCCTCGGGGTTGACGAGGCTAGATTAGTATTTAATTTTTGTAATTAAATATGACATTGTTTAGCCACTCATTTTAGTTTACTTTCGATCTAGATTATTTGTACACTCCTTCGTGGAGTATAGGATCGATGGATGTAAATTAAAATAGTTTATCTCAGCTCGGATCTCTTTGGTGACTTGCGCACGGGAAAAGATGGAGCGGACGAGGTGGCGACACGACGGGACGCATATTGGAGAACAATGCCATAATAGTTGGAAAAATTCTATTTTTTCCATATTTATTGCTGATTTGTTTTATATGCATGTTTTGTGTGCTTGAAAATTCCTCATTTTCAATTTACTAAGTGGGAGAGGGATATTTTAATTAATTCCCGCGGCCTCCATTACAATTTGACGTGTGATGCAACAAACTTGCGCGTCGGCTCTGAGTGCCTTCCTCCCCATCGGATGAGTTTGTTTGTGGATCACTAGGTCAAATAATGGTTATAGGAAATTATTTAGGAGCGTGTGTACTTCCACATCGGTAAGGCACATAATCCGAGATAATTCCCTTAGTATCGTGTAATGGTGCACACTTAGATGCAAATAAAAAGTATCCTCCCCATCGGAGTCACTGCTTTTATTTGTAGGGCCAAAGAGGAACCAACTATTAATTTTATTTGTCAAAAAGTAAGGTTGACAAGATAATAAAATTAATGGGTAAAACCTCCTCTTACAAATGTAGAATTCGTATACATCCACACTATCATGGCATTAGATATTCTCGGTGTTTTGAGGTGTTGGTTGATTTCGAAATTTTATTGTTTGAGGAATCAATAATTTTTTGAAATCTACAGTAATGATCCATGTGATTCTTAGGATTTTCAAAAATGACTTTCAACCCACTTACTATAATACTAAAGGAAACAAACTTACTGTTCCTAAATAATGTTGATTGGAAAAGAATCCAGATATTGTCTTATCTGCTAGGAAGTGCATGTATGCACTCTTCGAAGAGTATCCTCAAGCCATGGTTGCTCAAAAAGGTTTCTACTTCTAAACCGAAAGGCAAGAAGAAGAAGAAACAAGGTGGAGCAAATGTGGTGGGAGGATCTCAGGGAGGAGTGAAGAAGCCGAAAGGCAAGTACTTCACTTACTAGTAGGATGGACATTGGAAGGACTGTCCCAGTCCGAAGCAGAACAAAGATATAACCTTCGGTCTAGTCGTTGAAACATGGTTAGCGGTGTTATCTACTGGCACCTGGTGTGTAGATATGGGAGCCACTAATCATGTCTGCAATACTTTGCAGGGGGTCCAGGAAACCTGACGACTAGCTAAAGGGGATATTACCATTTACTTGGGCAATGCCATGAAGATGGCGGCTATTGCAGTGGGAGATGTTTTATTTATCTTTTGAGAAAAATAAAGTTTTTGGTTCTTAGAAATTTTCTTTATGTACCATTATTTAGAAAGAATTGATTTCGGTTTCTAAATTATGGATGGATAATCTATTTCTTTTGATGACAGATATGTTATAAAAGGAATAGGGACATTATCTATTCAGGTACATAGATAGGAAATTTATAATTTGAACCACGAGCTCCCACGATGCAAATAGAAGTTATTAACTCATTTTCCAAGTCTAATAAGAGAAAAGAACCTTCGAAGAAGAACCAACCATATCTTTGGGATCTTAGGCTTGGTCATATTAACCTAAGTAGAATTCAAATATTGATAGTTGATGGACCTTTGGGTTCATAAGTGGTGGAGCATCTTTCAACCTGCGAATCTTGCTTGGAGGGTAAGATGACCAAGAGGCCTTTCAAGGCCAAGGGGTATAGATCCAAAGATGTGTTGGAATTGGTTCATTCTGATTCGTATGGTCCTATGTCTATCCAGGCAAGAGGTAGTTTTGAACATTTCATCTTTTTCATAGATGATTGTTCAAGATATGGATGACACTACGATCTGATCGTGGTGGTAAGTACCTCTTGGGAGAGTTTGGGAACTACATATCAGATGCTGGGATTCAAATCCCAATTGACTGCACCTGGCACACCCCAGCAGAACGGTATGGCAGAGCGAAGGAATAGGACGCTTATGGAGATGGTTAGATCGATAATGAGTTATACTGACTTTCCAGACTCGTTATGGGGATATGCTCTAGATACAGCGGTGTACATTCTGAACTTAGTTCCATCTCAATCAGTGCCTTCTACTCCCACAGAGTTGTGGAATGGGTGAAAGCCTAGTCTAAGACATATTCGGATATGGGGAGTTCAGCACATGTGCTGAAGGCAGTTGCTGGTAAGTTGGAACCTTGTTACAGAAGTACGCATGTTCATTGGCTATCCCAGGGGAATGAAGGGTGGATTGTTTTATAGTCCTAGAGATCAGAGGGTGATCGTTAACACGAACGTCAGATTTCTAGAGGAAGACTATGTGATAAGCCACAAGCCCAAGAGTAAAATTGTTCTGGAGGAGTTAAAAGGGGAAGTCACTTCTTTAGTACCACCGGTACAAGAGGATATACCACATGTCACTGCACCGCGTGTCACAAAGGATACACAGATGATACATCATCGTAGTGGGAGGGTTGTGAGTCAGCCTGATAGATTCATGTTCTTGGACGAATCTTCTGATTTGGTCCCTAGCAAACATGAACCTGATGCCTAGACATACGACGAGGGAATCCAAGATAAAGATACAGCATCTTGGCAAAGTGCAATGAATACTGAGATTGAATCTATGGATTCAAGTCAGGTCTGGGAGCTCTTATGCATAGCAGCTCATATGGATTATGAGGTGTGGCAGATGGATGTCAAGACAACTTTCCTTAATGGAAGTCTTGAGGAAAACATCTATATGGAGCAACCAGAGGGATTCATTGCTAAAGGCAAAGAGCGTATTGTATGTAAGCCTAATCGGTCCATTTATGGATTGAAGCAAGCTTCGAGGTCCTGGAACATCCACTTTGATGAGGTAAATCCAGAATTATGGATTTATTCAAAGTCCGGATGAGTCTTGTGTATACAAGAGATGTGACGGAAATGTAGTGGTATTTCTTGTACTATACATAGATAACATTTTGATAGTTGGCGACAATATCGGAGTGTTATCAGACGTAAGGGTATGGTTATCGAAACAATTTTGAAGGACTTGGGAGAAGTGGGACACATCCTTGGGATCAAGGTTAGTGTGCTAATCCCAAGCTTCATACATAGACACAATCTTGATCGTTTTAGCATGCAGAACTCCAAGAAAGGTTTTCTACCTTTTTGGCATGGAGTACCTTTATCTAAAGAGATGTGTCCCAACATCAAAGGAGATAAAGGAGATGAAGGTGGTTCCTTATGCTTCGGCAATAGAAAGCCTCATGTATGCGATGATCTATACGAGGCCAGATATCTGCTTTGCCGTGGGCATGGTCAGCAGATATCAGAGTAATCCAGGACAGGGACATTGGACTGCAGTAAAGCATATATTGTAGTGCCTGAGAAGGACTATGGATTATATGCTAGTTTACCGGGCAGACCAATTACTCCCTGTGGGTTGCATGGATTGCGACTTCCAATCAGATAGGGATAACAATGAGTCTACCTCAGGTTTTGTGTTTACTTTAGGAGGTGGAGCCATTGTATGGAGGAGTGCCCAGCAGAAATGCATGGCGGACTCCACCATGGAAGCAGAGTATGTGGCAGCCTATGAGGCGGCAAAAGAAGCTGTGTGGCTCAGGAACTTCCTAATGGACTTGGATGTGATTCTTGGTTTGCCCAGAACTATCACAATTTAATGTGATAATAATGGTGCAGTTGCAAACTCGAAGGAACCACGAGCCCATAAGGCTAGTAAACACATAGAGCGCAAGTACCACCTGATACGAGAAATCGTAAAGGAGGTAGAAGTTGCTGTCGCCTAGATTGCATCAGAGGATGACCTGGTAGACCCTTTCACTAAGGCCCTTCTAGCGAGAGCTTTGATAGGCATGTGGAGGGAAGGGGAATCAGATGTATGGCAGTATGAGGACAGCATATTCTTTTAGTATAAGTGGGAGATTGTTGGGATGTATACTGAAAGCCTAGCTCTTTTGTATGAACATCTTTATTTTGAAATAAGAATTACATGATCATTGTTTGCACTTTATTTATATATGTGCATATTGTCTAATACTTTACATTGTAGATAACATGGTGCATGGGTGTGGCACAGAAGATCATGTTATCAGTCCCATGTAGAGTATAAGTAGAGGCTCACAACAAAGATGGTTTTGGACAAACCATTGACATGGTTGTAGTGTAGCTTGGTATTGTTTTATCTTGAACATAGAGTTACACTAGTACACTTAGGTGTATTGAGCAGGACCGACATAGAGGTGATTCAATTTATTGCTGACTACATAATTGAATCGGACCTCGGATATTATGTTGTACATGCTCTTAATCCCGATATAATAACGGGCACATGTACTTAGTATTTATTTCTTTGATTTACCAAAGGGTGAGATTTCTATGGATTAAATCAATAGGCCCGGTAAGTTGGGAAATGATATTATTTACATGGTGTGTCGTTGATTATAGGAGGAAACTGTGTCCTATGTATTAGGTTGATGATGTCCCCTTGAGGAGCTCATAAGGTTCATCATGTAAACCTTGCAGGTTGACTTAGTCAACATGATGATAAGGTTGAGTGGGACTACTCGAGGAGTTAGATGTTAATTAATTGATGGTCAGTAAATCAATTAATTGACGGACATTCGATATCTTAAACATGGGGAGATGGATGTACAAATAATATATGGAGCCCATATTGATTTATGGGGGTTGGTGAGGTAATTCAATGATGATCCTCTAGTGGAATGGAACATCATTGATGGATCAAGTTTGTGTGGTTCCGATCCATCGGGTGGCCAAGATCCAACTCCTCCTCATGGTCCCTATCGTAGCCTAATATAAACCTCTTGAAGTCTAGATCAAATGATGGAAAACAAATCTCTAGATCCGACGGTTGAGATTAAATCTCTAGAACCGACGGTAGAGATCAAATCTCTAGAACCGATGGTTGAGATTAAATCTCTAGAACCGACGGTAGAGATCAAATCTCTAGAACCGACGGTTGAGATTAAATCTCTAGAACCGACGGTTGAGATTAAATCTCTAGATCCGACGGTTGAGATTAAATATCTAGATCCGACGGTTGAGATTAAATCTCTAGATCCGACGGTTGAGATTAAATCTCTAGAACCAATGGAGGAGATTAAACCTGGGCCTAAACCTAACTCTATTAATATGGGAGAATGGGTTGGGCGGCAACTATGATTTGGATGATGGAGATTAGGGTTTAGCCTCTCATTGCTTGGGCGGCAAGAAACCCTAAGGAGGAAACCCTAATTGGATTAGGGTTTGGCTCTTTGGTTGGGCGGCAAAGTTTGGAAGGGAGAGTGGGCGGCAACTTGTGGAAGATCTCTTCTTCTTCCTAGAAGGTGGTCGGCTCCTAGATCTCTTCCCTCCACCTTGGTTGGGCGGCAAGAAACCATAAGGAAGAAACCCTAATTAGAATAGGGTTTGGCTCTTATGGTTGGGCGGCTAGGGTTTGCAAGAAGGTGGGCGGCAACTATAGGAGAGGAGTTCTTCTTCTTCCTAGGGTGTGGCCGATTCCTTCCTCTATTCCCTCCACCTTGGCCGGTGCCCAACATATTCCCTTTCTCCTCTTCACTCCATCTTGGCCAGCGGCACTAGGAGCTAGGGTTTGTCCCTAGTTCGGTTCCTTGGTTGTTTCCATTTTGTTCTCTCTATTCTTGGGGCCGACGGCATCAATCCTTTGAGGATTGGTGGTTGGCTCAAGCAAGAAGGGAAAGAGAGTTCTTCTTTCTTTGGATTGAAGAAGATCTAGGAAGCTTCAACTTGTGGAGGATCTTTGCACACACGAAGTCTACAAGGAGGTTAGGACATACGATAGAAGATCGAGAGGTATAAAAGTTTTACAACTTTTATTATTGATCTTTGCATGTTCTTATTGTTATGCTAGCTTATGTTCTTTATGTTAGTATGTGTTGATTATACTAGTTTACATTCGTATGTATTTGTATAATCATGGACCCCGAAAACAAAAACAAAAACCGGCGATCCGTCCGTCGTCTCTTCCGCGGCTAACCGACTAGAAGAGTTGATTGCTTGAACAATAAGTTTGTTCAAGCAATTGCTCGAGTCATTAGCACGACGACGAATTGGTTGTGCTTAGGAAACTCATCCCATCCGGATTAGTATTCATTAGTGAAAATTTTAATCCGGGGACATGGGAGCCAATGAGCCTCCGAGAAGCACGAGTTCCCAACAGTTTTAACTGAAGTATGGTGCCCCCATACTTGCTAGACCACCCTTAGCCTAGACCTATGCCTTCTAGCCTCCTCCGTCAGCCTCACGCCTCTCAGATCCCTCCAAGTCATCCATGACTTGTTCATCCATTGCGCTAGCCTTCAGGTGCTTCCATCAGTTATGTCATGCTAATGGTGTCTACTCCGCCAAGGCACATTAGACTTACACCGCCAGACTCTGTTTGAACTTTACACTGCCAACCATTGGACTTATGCTGCTAAGACTCTCGCTTGGACTTTACGCCGCCAACCATTGGACTTATGCTGCCAAGACTCCCTCTCAGACTTTACGCCGCCAATATCAAACCCCTTGGACTTCTCAAATGCCAAGACTCAAGCTTGGGCTTTCCATGCTAAGATCCATGCTTGGACTTTTCCTTGCCAAGACCCATGCTTGGACTTTACATGTCATGTACTCAAGACATGGACTTTCCCTAATGCCAAGTGTCCCACTTGGACTTTCCCATGACAATCACATTGTCATATGTTTTTGTCGAACATCAAAATATCTCTCGAGTCAAGCTCGATTCCTAGTCAATCATGACCTGGGCCGATTGCACCAACAAGTTCTTGTGGGATCAATATTCTTTATTATTTGATGACATCCATGCACTTGTGGGCGCGCTTCGAGTCCTCGACGGTTCCCATCGTGAGATTTGAGGTTGCGTTCGCATGCATCATTGATGCAATTTGATCTAGTTGGATTTACATGTTTTGTATTCGTTGTTGTTGCTGCTGATGTCTATTGTTGATTTGTTGTTGATGTTGTTGTAGAACTAATGATAGCTGCAAAAGCTTTTCTAGGATCCCTGTAATTGCTTGATTGGGAGCAAGGGTTTCTTCACTATAATCTTGATATATTGGACCTTGATATGCTTGAAAAAGTTTGATCATGCTGTTGTTGATCATTCCCATTATCAAAGCTCTGATGATCAATCCACTCTAAATTGTTGAATTGAGGTTGAGGATGTTGTGATGTATACTGAAAAGTCTATTTTTTGTATGAACATCTTTATTTTGAAATAAGAATCACATGATCATTGTTTGCACATTTATGGTTATGCATATTTGTCTGATACATTACATTGTAGATAACATGGTGTGTAGTGTCACACAGGAGATCATGTTATCGGTTCATTGTAAAGTATAAGTAAACAGGGGATTGTAGGGATGTATACTGAAATGTCTATCTTTTGTATGAACATATTTATTTTTGAAATAAGAATCACATGATCATTGTTTGTATATTTTTATGGTTATGCATATTGTCTAATACATTACATTGTACATAACATGGTGTGTGGTGTCACACGGGAGATCATGTTATCGGCTCCTTGTAAAGTATAAGTATAGGCTCACAACCGAGATGGCTTTGGACAAACCATTGGTATAGTTGTAGTGTGATTTGGTATTGGTTTGTCTTGACAATAAAATCACTCTAGTACACATTGTATGTATTGAGCTGGACCGACTTAGAGGTGATTCGATTTATTGATGACTACATAATCGAATCAGACCTCAGATATTATATTGTACATACTCTAAATCCTAATATAATAACGGGCACATATACTTAGTAGTCATTTCTTTGATTTACCAATGGGCGAGATTTATAGATTAAATTGATAGGCTGGGTAAGTTGAGAAATGATATTATTTATATGGTGTGTCGTTGATTATAGGAGGAAACCGTGTCCAATATATTTGGATGATGATGTCCCCTTGAGGAGCTCATAAGGTTCATCATGTAAACCCTGCAGGTGGACTTGGTCTGGCATGATGAAAAGGTTGAGTGGTACTACTCATGGAGTTAGATGTTGATTAATTAATAGTCAGTAAATTAATTAATCGACGGACATTCGAGATCTTAAACACGGGAAGAAAATGTACATATAATATATGGATCCCATATTAACTTATGGGGGTTGGTAAGGTAGATCAATTATAATCCTTTAGTGGATTGGATTATCATTAATGGATCAGACTTTATGTGGGCATGATCCATTGGGTGGCCAAGATCCAACTCCTCCTCATGGTCCCTATTGTAGCCTATTAATACCTCATGAAGCTTAGATCCAATGGATAGAAACAAAACTCTAGATCCAAAGGTAGAGATTAAATCTCTAGATCCGACGGTTGAGATAAAATCTCTAGATCCGACGGTTGAGATTAAATCCCTAGAACCAATGGTGGAGATTAAAATAAGGCTTATCCCTAAACTCTATAAAAGGATCCTTTAGGGTTGGTGTGGAGATCATTAGAGAAGCAAGGGGAGGCTTGGAAGTTGGCGGCAAGGAGTTGGAGCTAGGATTTGAGCTTGGTGGCACCAAATAAGGAAAGACTTTCCTTGTCTTCTTCCTCTCTTTTGGTGGTCGGCGCCCATTGAAGCTTTTCAAGCCATTGGTCGGCATCCAAACTCCTTCCTATCCTCCTCCTTGGCCGGTAGAACCAAGCCTTAGGGTCCTTCCTTAGAGCTTTTGGCCGGCAACCATTGTTTCCCTTCTCCTTGTTGGCCGGCAGCAAGCAAGGTGCTTGTTGCTTGTTGGTTGGCTAAAGGAAGGAGAAGGATCTTGTTTCTATTCTTCCTCTTGCTCGGAACGAGCAAGGAAGGGAGATTGGTGATCTAGGAGCTTCAACTTTTGGTAGATCGTCGCCCACACGACATCCGAAAATAGGAAGGTCATACAATAGAAGATCAAGAGGTATATCGATTCTCTATTTTCATTTGTTACATGTTTATATTTTGTTTTTCAATTATGAGCATGATATATTCTGTTTGTGGCTAAATAATACTTGGATCCCGAACATAAACACAAAAACCGACGATCCGTACATCGTCTATTCCGCAGCTATTCGTGGAATAGAGGTTGGTCGTTTGAACAACAAGTTTGTTCAAGTGACTACTCTAAACGAAAATCACGACGATGAAAAGGTTGCTTGGGTGTTCCCTTTTGTCTAGGATTAAATTTTTAATCCGGGGACATCGATGGGATCGCCATGAACAAGCGACCGAGTTGAAGTGGGAAGCGAAGTTTCCCCTCACGGATCAACCCAAAAATTGGTATCAGAGCCAAGGTTTCCGGTTTTGTGTGTTTAGGATTAAGTTACTCTTATGCATTTTTCATATATTATATGTGTTGGATAATAAAAGGATATGCGTAGGTTAACTCTTTGGTTAAGATCCGACTATTATGGCCATATGTGTGTATGTGATTGTATGTGTATATTTTGTTGAATTATCGAGGTTGACGAGGCTAGTATTTAATTTTTTATAAATTAGATACGACATTGTTTAGCCACTCTTTTTATTTTAGTATACTTTCAATCTAGATTTCATGTACACTCTCTCATGGAGTATAGGATTGATGGATGTAAATTAAAATAGATTTTAGTCTCGGCTCGGATCTCCGGAAGGCTCGTACATGGCGTAGGAGGAGCGGACGAGAAGGCGATGCGACGAGAGACATATTGAAGACAAAAGCCATAATAGTTGGAAAATAATTTATTTTTCATATTTATTGCTTATTGTTTGATATGCATGTCGTAGGCTAGAAAATTCCTAAATTTCAAATTACTAAGTGGGAGAGGGATATTTTTATAAATTCCCATAGCCTCCATTACAATTTGACATGTGATGCAAACAAACTTGCGCATCGGCTCTGAGTGCCTTCCTCCCCATCGGATGAGTTTGTTTGTGGATCACAAGGTCGAATATGGTTGTAGGGAATTATTAAGGAGCGTGTGTACTTCCCCATCGGAAGGCACATATCCCGAGATAATTACCTTGTTACCGAGTAATGGTGAACACTTAGATACAAATATAAGTATCCTCCCCATCGGAGTCACTGCTTTTATTTGTAGGGCCAAAGAGGAACCAACTATTAATTTTACTTGTCAAAAAGTTAGGTTGACAAGATAGTAAAATTAATGGGTAAAACCTCCTCTTACAAATATAGAATTCGTATACGTCCACACTATCGTGCCATACGATATTCTCGATGTTTAGAGGTATTGGTTGATTTTAAAATTTTATTGTTTGAGGAATCAATAATTTTTTGAAATCTAATGTTTTAATCTATGTGATTCTTAGGTTTTCTTTCAAAATGACTTTCAACCCGCTTGCTGTGATACTGAAAGAGAATAAACTTACTGGACCCAACTATGTTGATTGGAAGAGGAATCTAGACATTGTCTTGACTGCTGAGGAATACAAATATGTACTCCTCGAAGAGTGCCCTCCTAAGCCTATAGATGATTCTGGGGAAAAGGAGAGAGAGAGTTATAAGAAGTGGATCAAGGCCGATGAGATGGCGCGGTGTTACATTTTGGCATCTATGTCAAATGTCTTGCAACATCAGCATCAAGTCATGCCCACTGCTTATGACATGATGCTCAATCTCAAAGAGCTTTTCGGACACCAGAATCGGGCTGTGAGGCAAGAAGCCATGAGAAACTTAATGATGACCACCATGATCAAGGGAACACCCGTAAGGGATCATGTTCTTAAGATGATGACTCATTTGAATGAGTTGGAAGTCCTTGGAGCTGAGATCAATGGGGAAACCCAGATTGATATCATTCTCTAGTCTCTACCTAAGAGTTTTGAGCAATTTCGCCTAAACTACAACATGAACAAGAGGTTGTATTCGTTGGAGGAGCTTCGCACAGAACTCCAGACGGTTGAGGGGCTATTTCGTCAGAGTGCTCAGGCACATACCATGGTGACCCAAAAGGTTTCTACTTCTAAGCCGAAAGGCAAGAAGAAGAAGAAACAAACAGGGGCAGAGGTGGTGGGAGGTACTCAGGGAAGAGTGAAGAACTCGAAAGGCAAGTACTTCATTTGTAAGCAGACTGGACACTAGAATAAGGACTGCCCCAACTGCAAGCAGAACAAAGGTATATCTTTTGGTCTAGTCGTTGAAACATGTTTAGCGGTGTTATCTACCGGCACCTGGTGTGTAGATACGGGAGCCACTGATCATGTCTGCAATACTTTGCAGGGGTTCCAGGAAACCAGACGACTAGCTGAGGGGAAGATTACCGTGTACTTAGGCGATGCCACGAAGGTGGCGGCTGTTGCAGTGGGAGATGTTCATTTATCTTTTGAAAAAAATAAACTTTTGGTCCTTAAGAATTCCCTTTATGTACTTTTATTTAGAAAGAATTTAATTTCGGTTTCTAAATTATTTATGGATGGATATTCTATTTCTTTTAATGACAAAGTTGTTATAAAAAAGAATAGAGACATTATCTATTCAGGTGCATTGATAGGAAATCTATACGCACTTGAACCAAAACCTCCCACGATGCAAATTGAAGTTAATAACTCATCTTCTAATTCCAATAAGAGAAAAGAACCTTCAAAGATGAACCAAACATATCTTTGGCATCTTAGGCTTGGTCATATTAACCTAAGCAGAATTCAAAGGTTGATAGTTGATGGACCTCTGGGTTCATTAGTGGTGGAGGATTTCCTAACCTGTGAATCTTGCTTGGATGGTAAAATGACCAAGAGGCCTTTTAAGGCCAAGGGGTATAGAGCCAAAGATGTGTTAGAATTGGTTCATTCTGATTTGTGTGGTCCTATGACTATCCAGGCTAGAGGTGGCTTTGAGTATTTCATCTCTTTTATAGACGATTATTCAAGATATGGATACATTTACCTAATGCGCCGCAAGTCTGAATGCTTTGACAAGTTCAAACAATTCAAGGCTGATGTGGAGAAACGTCAAGGTAAAAGTATCAAGACACTACGATCTGATCATGGTGGCGAGTACCCCTTGGGAGAGTTTAGGAACTACTTATCAAAGGCTGGGATTCAGTCCCAATTGTCTGCACCTGGCACACCCCAGCAGAACGGTGTAGCAGAGTGAAGGAATAAGACTCTTTTGGAGGATCGATGATGAGTTATTCTGAGTTGTCATATTCGTTCTAGGGATATGCTCTAGATACGGAAGTGTACATTCTGAACTTGGTTCCATCTAAATCAGTGCCTTCTACTCCCACAGAATTGTGGACTGGGCGAAAGCCAAGTCTAAGACATATTCGGATTTGGGGGAGTCCAGTACATGTGTTGAAGGCAGATGCTGGTATGTTGGAACCTTGGACAGTAGTATGCATGTTCGTTGCCTATCCTAGAGAAACGAAGGGTGGTTTATTTTATAGTCCTAGAGATTAGAGGGTGATCATTAGCACGAACACTATATTTCTAGAGGAAGACTATGTGATGAGCCATAAGCCCAAGAGTATAATTGTTCTGGAGGAATTAAAAGGGGAAGTCACTTCTTCAGTACCACCGGTACAAGAGGATATACCATAAGTCACTGCACCGCGTGTCACAGAGGATACACAGGTGATACCTCATTGTAGTGGGAGTGTTGTCAGACAGTCTAATAGATTCATGTTCTTACGAGAATCTTCTGATTTGGTCCTGGCATACATGAACCTGATCCATGGATATATGACGAGGCGATCCAAGATAAAGATGCAGCATCTTGGCAAAGTGCAATGAATACTGAGATTGAATCTATGGATTCAAATTAGGTCTGGGAGCTAGTAGAAGCACCTGATGGTGTAAAAACCATTGGATGCAAGTGGATCTACAAAAAAAAGAGAGGAATAGACGGGAAGGTTGAGACCTTCAAAGCGAGGCTTGTTGCGAAGGGGTATACTCAGAAAGAGGGTATTGATTATGAGGAGATCTTTTCGCTGGTAGTCATGCTTAAGTCTATCCGGATTCTCTTATGCATAGCAGCTCATATGGATTATGAGGTGTGGCAGATGGATGTCAAGACAGCTTTCCTTAATGGAAGTCTTGAGGAAAACATCTATATGAAGCAACCAGAGGGATTCATTGCGAAGGGCAAAGAGCATCTTGTATGTAAGCTTAATCGGTCCATTTATGGATTGAAGCAAGCTTTGAGGTCTTGGAACATCCGCTTTGATGAGGTAATCCAGTCTTATGGATTTATTCAAAGTCCGGATGAGTCTTGTGTATACAAGAGATGTGATAGAAACATTATGGTATTTCTTGTACTATACGTAGATGACATTTTGTTGATTGGCAACAATATCAAGGTGTTATTGGACGTATGGGTATGGTTGTCCAAACAGTTTGATATGAAGGACTTGGGAGAAGTGGGACACATCCTTGGGATCAAGGTTATAAGGGATCACAAGAAAAGGATGTTGTGCTTATCCCAAGCTTCATACATAGACACGATTATGGATCGTTTTAGCATGTAGAACTCCAAGAAAGGTTTTCTACCTTTCAGGCATGGAGTACCTTTATCTAAGGAGATGTGTCCCAAAACATCTGAGGAGATAGAGGAGATGAAGGCGGTTCCTTATGCTTCGGCGGTAGGAAGCCTCATGTATGAGATGTTATGTACAAGACCAGATATCTTCTTTGCCGTGGGCATGGTCAGCAGATATAAGAGTAATCCAGGACAGGGACATTGGACTGCGGTAAAACATATATTGTAGTTACTGAGAAGGACTAGGGATTATATGCTAGTTTACTGGGCAGACCAATTATTCCCTTTGGGTAACACGGATTCGGATTTCCAATCAGATAGGGACAAGAGTAAGTCTACCTCGGGGTTTGTGTTTACTTTTGGAGGTGGAGCCATAGTATGGAGGAGTGTCAAGCAGAAATGCGTGGCGGACTCTACCATGGAAGCTGAGTATGTGGCAGCCTCTGAGGAAGCCAAGGAAGCTGTATGGCTCAGGAACTTCCTGATGGACTTGGATGTGATTCCTAGTTTGCCCAGAACTATCACAATTTATTGTGATAATAATGGTGCAGTTGCAAACTCGAAGGAACCACGAGCCCATAAGACTAGTAAACACATGGAGCGCAAGTACCACCTGATACGAGAAATCGTAAAGGAGGTAGAAGTTGTTGTCGTCTAGATTGCATCAGAGGATGACCTGGTAGACCCTTTCACTAAGGGCCTTCTAGCGAGAGCTTTGATAGGCATGTGGAGGGAAAGCGAATCAGATGTATGGCAGTATGAGGACAGCATAGTCTTTTAGTATAAGTGGGAGATTGTTGGGATGTATACTGAAAGCCTAGCTCTTTTGTATGAACATCTTTATTTTGAAATAAGAATCACATGATTTTTGTTTGCACTTTATATTTATGATATATGTGCATATTGTCTAATACTTTACATTGTAGATAACATGGTGCTTGGGTGTGGCACAGAAGATCATGTTATCAGTCCCTTGTAGAGTATAAGTAGAGGCTCACAACCAAGATGGTTTTGGACAAACCATTAGCATGGTTGTAGAGTAGCTTGGTATTGTTTTGTCTTGAACATAGAGTTACACTAGTACACTTAGGTGTATTGAGCAGGACCGACATAGAGGTGATTCAATTTATTGCTGACTACATAATTGAATCGGACCTCGGATATTATGTTGTACATGCTCTTAATCCCGATATAATAACGGGCACATGTACTTATTATTTATTTCTTTAATTTACCAAAGGGTGAGATTTAGATGGATTAAATCAATATGCCATGTAAGTTGAGAAATGATATTATTTACATGGTGTGCCGTTGATTATAGGAGGAAACCGTGTCCTATATATTAGGTTGATGATGTCCCCTTGAGGAGCTCATAAGGTTCATAATGTAAACCCTGCAGGTTGACTTAGTCAACATGATGATAAGGTTGAGTGGTACTACTCGAGGAGTTAGATGTTAATTGATTGATGGTCAGTAAATCAATCAATTGACGGACATTCGATATCTTAAACACGGGGAGATGGATGTACAAATAATATATGGAGCCCATATTAATTTATGGGGGTTGGTGAGGTAATTCAATGATGATCCTCTAGTGGAATGGAACATCATTGATGGATCAAGTTTGTGTGGTTCCGATCCATCGGGTGGCCAAGATCCAACTCCTCCTCATGGTCCCTATTGTAGCCTATTAACACCTCATGAAGTCTAGATCCAATGAAGGAAAACAAAACCTTTGATCCGACGGTGGAGATTAGATCTCTAGATCCGACGGTTGGGATTAAATCCCTAGAACCGACGGTTGAGATTAAATCTCTAGATCCAACGGTTGGGATTAAATCCCTAGAACTGACGGTGGAGATTAAATCTCTAGAACCGATGGTGGAGATTAAATCTTAAGAACCGGCGGTTGAGATCAAATCTCTAGATCCGACGGTTGAGATTAAAACCCTAGATCCAATGGAGGAGATTAAACCAAGGCCTAAACCTAACTCTATATATGGGCTTAGGCTTGGGCGGCAAAGGATAATGGAAAAACCTAATTGAGAGAAGGTGGCTTGGGCGGCAAGAAATAGGAGGAGGTTAGGGTTAGGGTTTGGTTCATTGTGTTGGGCGGCAACAAGAAGCAGAAGCCTCTTCTTCTTCTTCCCAATGATGGTCGGCAACCCTTCTTCCCTTTTCCTCCTTGGTTTGGCCGGCGCCCAAGCTTCTCCCTTCCTTCTATGGCTTAGGTTGGATGGCATTAGGATAGCTTTCCTTGGGCGGCAATCAAATCCTAGATGGGATAGGATTGGGGTTGGGCGGCTAGGGTTAGGGTTTTGGGATTAGGGTGGGCGGCAACAAGAAGATGAAGATCCTTTTCTTCTTCCTTCTAAGTGTTGGCCGACCACTATCCTTGTTCCCTCTACCTTGGCCGGAGCTCAACCTATTCTTCTTCCCTTCATCCTTGGCTGGAAATTAGGAGAGCTTTGTCTAGGGTTTGGGCGGCAACAAGGAGGAAGATTGTTTTCCTTTCCTTTCTCCAAGTGTTGGCCGGCGCCCATACCCTTGGTGTTTCTCTCTTTTGGTTGGTTTCCATACTCCATTTTATCTTCCTTGGCCGGCGGCAACATCGAGTTTATTGACTTGGTTGCCGGTTCTAGAAAGGAAGATGAGTTTTGATTTAGGATCTTCCTTTGTTCCTAGTGAACAAGGAAAGGAAGATTGGTGATCTAGGAGGCTTCAACTTTTGGTAGATCGTCGCCCACACGACGTCCAAAAGGAGGGAGGACATACAATAGAAGATCAAGAGGTATAATCTTGTTTATTTTGATTAATGTTCTTTTGTATCATGTTTATAATTGTTTTTCAATTATATGCATGTTTTGTGTGGATGCTTACTTTATGTATGTGTTGATTATACTAGTTTACATTTGTATGTATTTGTATAATCATGGACCCCGATAAGAAACACAAAAACCGGTGATCCGTCCGTTGTCTCTTCTACGGCTAACCGACTAGAAGAGTTGTGTTGCTTGAACAACTAGTTTGTTCAAGCGATCGCTCAAGTCGTTAGCACGACGACGAATTGGTTGTGCTTAGGAAACTCATCCCATCCGGATTAGTTTTCATTAGTGAAAATTTTAATCCTCGGGGACATGGGAGCCAATGAGCCTCCGAGGAATAGCACATTGCCATCAGAAAAATCATTATATTTTCACGTATTTGCCAAAAATCCAAAAGCTTTAAAAACTACTAGGTTTTTGATTATAATAGTATCCATTTTAACACCTAGTTTCAGTTTGAATTGTTTCAAAACATGAATACACATATTTTAAGGTAAGAAATTGTTTTGAAAACATATGAAATATCCAACCATGATCTTTGGCAATATGTCTATGAATTAAACATAAGTCATCCCCATGATTGGTCTATTATTGCTATTTTGATACCTTAAATGACCATCTAAATGCCTTAGGCATTAGTGGACATTTGTATCATCCTAACATCTCACTCATGCTAAGTTTTCAATCATGGTAGCCTATGGGGACTGTGAGATGCATCCTAGAGGGTATTTGTATATACTTAACCATTATATTCATACAATTCTATCAAGGTTAAGTATCATCCTAACACTCAACATGATCATAATGACATATATGAACTAAGTTCATATTATGATCACGAAATACAAGTATTCATCAATTAATAATCATGCATTAGGTATTATATCATGATAATAAACAAAATATCACCTAAGGCATGATTTAAACCCTATTTCTCATGATGATGTACCAAATTTCAAAATCATAAATCATGATTGCACATATACATAGCAATTACATTGATTATCATAATTTAAGCATTATTAACTATTTATAGGCACGTTATCATCACCTAACACTATTTAAAAATGTTGTCCCGCCATCCTAAGTCAACCAAAATATAATATAGGTCAATTGCATATGGTTGACTACCCTAGGGTTATCGTAACCCTTAAGGATGGATTTTGGAACCCAAAATAAGTTCTTGCCTATGGGGTTCACTAGATACTCCTTGGGGATCCATTTCCTAGAAATTACCTTCTTCTTATCTTGTCCCCTAGCAATTAGGCATTTATAGGCCTTTTCATTTTTCTTTTCTTTGTATCCTAGGCCTTTCTTATTGAAGCTAGCTCTTTGGCTCCATATAATCATGTTCAAGGTGTTTGAGCCAATTGTAAACTTTTCTAGGGCTTTGGTTAAATAATCTACTTTCTTTCTTAAAGCCCTATTTTCATCCATGCATGCATCACTAACATTAAATGGCATATATTCATGTGAGCATGCATCATTATCATGGCAAGAAGAAATATTTTCATTTTCATTTAAGCATGCTTTTTCTAACTTATTTTCTAAGTCCTTAATTTGATCTAACATGCTCTTATTTTTCTTCTTTGCTCTAAATAAATCCTTAGTTAAGCTAGAAATCATAGAAACTATTTTACTAGGTGAAAGATTGGTTACCATAGTTTCCATGTCCTCTTCTTCTTCGGATGAGGAGGATGAGGAGGCTCCCCCTTCACTTGAGCTCTCTCCACTTGTGCTTGATTCTTCATTTTGGGTGGAGGAGCAATCCAAGTCATCAAATGCCATCAATGCTAGGTTGGTGACAAATGCATTTTCTTCCTTGGATGAGGAAGAGGAAGAGGGGGCATCCCATGTCTTGGCCTTGAATGCTTTGGCCTTCCCCTTTTCCTTTGCCTTCTTTTCTTCTTCCTTTTTCTTGTTCCCCTTCTTCTTCCTCTTTTCTTCTTTCTTTTTCTTCTCTTCCTTGCTCTTGTTTAGGAGGGGACAATTATCCCTTATGTGTCCCTCTCCTTGGCAATTGTAGCAAATGATTTTCCCCCTTGGTCTTCTATTCCTATCATTAGATTTATTAAAATGAAAACCCTTTAAAGCACGTCTTACCCTCCTTACCATATATGCTTCTTCCGTGCTATCCATGGAGGAGGAGGAGGATGCTTCATCATCATCATCGGAGGAGGGGATCTCTATCTTCTTCTTCCTCTTGTTTGCCAAGAATGCTACTCCTCTTGAAGGTTGGATTTTTGGCCCTTCTTGTATTCCTTCAAGCCTCGTTTCGTGGAGCTCCATTGTTGAGAAGAACTCCTCCAAGGTACTTACTTCCAAGTTCTTGGAGATATAGAATGAATCCACCATAGAGCTCCATCTTGAGGACCAGGGAAAGGCATCTATGGCCTTCATTACCATATCCCGGTTAAAGAGCTTTTCACCTACACTTGTTAAACCGGTTAGTATTTCCTTAAATCTAGAGTGTAGGGATTTTACCTTCTCTCCCTTTTCAAGTTTGATATTGGAAAATTGCGAGCGAAGAACATCTCTCCTTGCTAGCTTTGCCTCGGATGTGCCTTCATGGATTTCTATTAGTTTCTCCCACATTTCCTTGGCGCTAGCACACTCTCCTATCCTATTGACTTCTTGTTGAGGGAGGACATTGTATAGGTGGTGCTTTGCCTTTGAATTTGCCAAATATTCTTCTCTTTGCCTCTTGCTCCACCTTGATTTCTCCAATGGCTCCCCATTTTCGTTCCTGGGCAACTCGAAACCGTTTTCCATTATTAAAAGGATTTCAAAGTCAGTTTCGAAGAATACCTCCATTCGCTTCTTCCACCAAGCGAATTCGCCGTCGAACTTCGGTGGGTGGATGTTTGAGCCGGCCATTTTGAATGTTGCTTGTTGTGGCGGTTAGTCCTCGACAAGCTTTCCTTGGCTCTGATACCACTTGTAGGGGATCGAATGGCCGGCTAGAGGGGGGTGAATAGCCCTCGAACGTTGGATGTCGGTATTTGCTCGTCTACAAAGAGATTAGCGCAACGGAAATAATAAAACAAGACAAGCAAATAGAAATACAAGAAATCAAATGCTAATAAGATGGTGTAACGTGGTTCACGGCTACGCTGCTAATCCACGGTCCCCGATTCGTCCTCGGTGAATCACTCTGCCAAAACCAATCCACTAATGGTCTCTCCTTTGCACCAAGCTAGGTGGAGGTAACCTTTACAACCAAGATCACTCTTCTTACAATAAGATTGAAGTAAAGACAAGTAAGAAGAGTTTAAAACTTGTGGGGCACTAGGAAGATCACTTAGAGCATAAGCATTAGCCCCCCAAAGCTCAACACCCTCTCTTTTTATAGAGAGGAGGCTTTTCTTCCCATTGGCCGCCACCAGTCGACTGCTGCCCTTGGCAGTCGATTGCAGCCACTACAACGGTCTCCGAACACGTCGGATCCCGACCGTTGTAGTCCAACGGAACACTTGGCAGTCGACTGATGGACCTCATCGATCCGCCTCCGTAGTCATCGCCGATCACTTCTGGCGGTTCTGCGGCCAAAACCTTTCAACCCGATCTCGCCTTAGCGATCGACTGATGGTCTTGGCAGTCGAATGCCCACATATGGCAGTCGACTGCTGACCTCAAAATGGCCAGTCGAATACCAGTCGAACTACATTCGACTCAGAGCAGTCGACTGCCATTACATGGTAGTTGACTGGTGTCGTGTGAAACTCAAACTTAACATAAGTTTAAGCTTTCGGCGGTCGGGTAAACCTTAACCCTTGCGGTCAAGTCTCCGACACTCAGCCATTCTGCCAAGTTCACCTAATGAGCTACTTACATTTCACTCATTCTCTCATCTCACTCGAAGTCCCTCGCCGAAGCTCTCTTCGTTCGCGGCCACGTCCCTCGGCAGCATCAGGCGCACGGCTCTGCAATGCTCCTTCGCGTCTCTTGCCTCCGAAGTCTGCTTCCTTGGCTTCACTTCAAGTCATCTCGTCCGGCGGTCCCTCGGCAGCATCAAGTGCACGGCTCTGCAATGCTCCTTCTCCGACTCAGGTACGAGGTTGTGAGGGTGAACCCGCCAAGGCTCCATGTGCGAATTACTAAGTCCTGCAAGACTCCAACGCACATATCAAATAACAATACCAACCTAACTTAAACCTTTTGCCACACACATCAAAACCTTATCATGGCAAGAGATTGCCCTAACAAGATAGCAGGAAGGCAGGCAGGCATGGGCAAAGGAAATGTGAAAGCAACACTACGTGCAACCGTGTGTGTTGAGTTCATGTAGCCTTGAGTGCACGTACCCATGATGATGGATACAGAGGGATAACAGGCATGGGCAAAGGGAACGTGGAAGCTACAGGATGTGCAGCCACGTATGAGGAGATCATGTACCCATGAGTGAGCTAGTATGCAGGAGAGCTGAGGTACCCATGAGAGCACATGTACACCCCTCCATTTTTGGGCCCACGATGCATCTCAGATCTGACACATCGTCAGACATGACATGAGAATGCGTTATGGGATTTTGTACGATGGTGCTTTTCTTGATGATATATATATTTACCTTTCATCAAAAAAAAAATGATGAACCTTATGAGCTCCTCAAGGGCACATCATCATCCTAATATATAGGACACGGTTTCCTCCTATAATCAACGACACACCATATAAATAATATCATCTCCCAATTTACCGAGCCTATCGATTTAATCTATAAATCTCGCCCATTGGTAAATCAAAGAGATGAATACTAAGTATATGTGCCCATTATTATATCGGAATTAAGAGCATGTACTAAATAATATCTGAGGTCAAATTTGATTATGTAGTCAGCAATAAATCGAATCACCTCTAAGTCGGTCCTGCTCAATACACAAAAAGTGCACTAGTGTGATTCTATGGTCAAGACAAACCAATACCAAATCACACTACAACCATTTCGATGGTTTATCCAAAGCCATCTCGGTTGTGAGCCTTTACTTATACTTTTCAAGCAGCCGATAACATGATCTCCTGTGTGACACCACACACCATGTTATCTACAATATAAAGTATTAGACAATATGCATAACCATAATAATATGCAAACAATAATCATGTGATTCTTATTTCAAAATAAAGATGTTCATACAAAAGATAGACTTTTCAGTATACATCCCTACACAGATGTCGTCAAGTAATAAGAGATTATCGATCCCATAGGGACTGGGTTCGAATATCGATATGTTCAGTGGTTGAAATTGTTCGAAAGTAATACTCTAAGAGGTTTCGACTTGTGAGGACTATCGGTGGACTATACTCTATACGGTGTCACACGGAGGAAGAAGGGATCGTGTCAAGGTCTTCAGAGGTGATTCTAGGACTTCGGTTTCGCTTGTGTGTCGTAAAATAATAATGTCAATTGGTGTTTGTTGGGAGATCGGGACGGCCGGCTAGAGGGGGGTGAATAGCCCTCGTTCGTTGGATGTCGTATTTTGCTCGTCTACAAAACGTTAGCGCAAGCAGAATATGCAAATATAAATAAAGACAAAGCAAAAGATAAACAAACAATACAAACACCGAGATGTAACATGGTTCACGGCTACGCCGCTAATCCACGGTCCGATTCGTCCACGGTGAATCACTCCGCCAAAGCCAATCACTATTGGTATCTCCTTTGCACCAAGCTGGGTGGAGGTAACCTTTACAATCAAGATCACTCTTCTTACAATAAGAATGGAGTAAAAGCAAGTAAGAAGAGTTTAGAGCTTGTGGGGGACTTGGATGGTCGTTTAGAGTAAGTGCATTAGCCCCCCAAAGCTCCACACCCTCTCTTTTTATAAAGAGGAGGCTTTTCTTCCGTTAGCGCCACTACCGATCACGCCCTTGGCGATCGACTTCACAACAACGGTCTCCGAACACGTCGGATCCCGACCATTGTAGTCCAACGGAACACTTGGGCACCGATCGATGGACCTCATGATCATCACGCCTCCGTCAATCGCCTTGATCGGCTACGAGCGGTTCCGTGGCGTAAACCCTTTCGACCCGATCCGATGCCTTTCAAGAATAATCGATGGTCTTGGCAATGACTACGCACATATGGCGATCGATCGCTAGCCTCAAAACACTCGATCGAATACTAGTCGAACCACGTTCGATTAGCGATCGAACGCCATTCCATGGCGATCGGCACCGGTGTCGAAAATCCCATCCGACACTTAGCCAAATGGCCAAGTTTCACCTAAGAGCTACCCCTTCCCGGTTACATTCGCCACTCTCATCTCTGAGTCCTCGCTGAAGTTCTCTTCGCTCATGCCACGCCTCAGAGCATCAAAGCGACGGCTCTGCAATGCTCCTTCACATCTCTTGACTCGAAGTCTACTTCCTCCAGCTTCACTCCAAGCTCCTCGTCCGGCGGTCCCTCGGATGCTCCAAGCGCACGACTTCCGCAAAGCCATCCTTCACCGACTCAAGGATCAAGTCATGAGTTGTGAAACTCGCCATGGCTCCATGTGCGAATTACTAAGTCCTGCAAGACTTCAACGCACATATCAAATCAACATAACAAACTAACTTAAACCCTTTGCCACACACATCAAAACCTAATTATGGCAAGAGATTGCCCTAACAATCTCCCCCTTTTTGATGTGTGGCAATCCGTTTAAGTTAGGTAAAAACATTTGATAAAAATTTCTAAGGTAAGAAAGCATGTAAACATAAACATGATATTGCAACATGCAACTCCCCCTTAATCCATGAAACATAAACATGATATTGCAACATGCAACTCCCCCTTAATCCATGAAACTCCCCATACAAATTTCTCCCCCTATCATAATTAACTTAAACATAATTATTTCTCCTCCTTTGACACCATCAAAAAAATTAACACTAAGTTATAAACCCATGGCATCAAGTCTAATAGAAGGAAAAATACCAAAAACATGTTTAAAATATGAAATCAAAAAATATTAGACTATTTTTCAGGTGATCAGTCGACTGCTATCAGAATGGCAGTCGATTGGCACAATGGTTTCCGAAATTTTGATTTTCTGGGCGAATTTCAGAAATGCATTAAAAATTCTAGAAAATTCAAAAAATAGTGAAATTTGGGGAACATATTTCTTGTAAGGTTATTCATCAGTTTTCATGAAAAATCATCATATTTTCACGTATTTGCCAAAAATCCAAAAGCTATAAAAATCACTAGGTTTTTGATCATTCTAGTATCAAGTTTACCACCTAGTTTAGCATTCAATTATTTCAAAACATGAACACATAGATTTTAAAGTAAGAAATTGTTTTGACAACATATGAAATATCCAACCATGATCTTTGGGCAAAATGTATATGAATTAAACATAAGCCTTCCCCATGACTGGTCTATTATTGCTATTTTGTACTTTAAATGACCATCTAAATGTCATAGGCATTTGTGGACATTTGTATCATCCTAACATCTCACTCATGCTAAGTTTTCAATCATGGTAGCCTATAGTGAGTGTGAGATGTATCCTGGAGGTATTTGTATATACTTAACCATTATATTCATGCAATTCTATCAAGGTTAAGTATCACCCTAACAATCCTCATGATCATAAAGACATATATGTGTGAATTTCACATTATGATCATGAAATACATGTATTCATCAATTTTTAATCATGCATTAGGTATTATATCATGATAATAAGCAAATATTATCTAAAGCATGATTTAACCCTATTTCTCATGATGATGTGCCAAATTTCAAAATCATAAATCATGATTGCACATATACATAGCAATTACATTGATTATCATGATTTAAGCATTATTAACTATTTATATGTACGTTATCATCACCTAACACTATTTAAAAATGTTGTCCCGCCATCCTAAGTCAACCAAAATATAATATAGGTCAATTGCATATGGTTGACTACCCTAGGGTTTTCCTAACCCTTAAGGATGGATTTTGGAACCCAAAATAAGTTCTTTCCTATTGGGTTCACTAAATACTCCATGGGGATCCATTTTCTAGCTATTACCTTCTTCTTATCTTGTCCCCTAGCAATTAGGCATTTATAGGCCTTTTCTTTTTTCTTTTCTTTGTACCCTAGGTCTTTCTTATTGAAGCTAGCTCTTTGGCTCCCTATAATCATGTTCAAGGTGTTTGAGCCAATTGTGAATTTTTCTAGGGCTTTTGTCAAATAATCTACCTTTTCCCTTAAAGCCCTATTTTCATCCATGCATGCATCATTAACATCAAATGGCATATATTCATGTGAGCATGCATCATCATCATTAAAACATGCTTTTTCTAATTTTTGCTCTAATTCCTTAATTTGGTCAAGCATGCTTTTGTTCTTTTTCTTGGCTCTAAATAAGTCCTTAGTGAGGCTAGAAATCATAGACATAATTTGCTTAGGGGGAAGATTTGTTACCTCACTTACCAAATCCTCTTCTTCGGATGAGGATGATGTAGAGGATCCCCCTTCACTTGAGCTTGATTCTTCATTTTCGGTGGAGGAGCAATCCGAGTCATCAAATGCCATTAGAGCAAGGTTGGTGACGAAAGCGTTCTCCTCTTCCGATGATGATGAAGAGGAAGAGGAAGGGTCATCCCATGTCTTTGCTTTAAATGTCTTGGCCTTCCCCTTTTCCTTTGCCTTTTTTTCTTCTTCCTTTTTCTTGTTCCCCTTCTTCTTCCTCTTTTCTTCTTTCTTTTTCTTCTCCTCCTTGCTTTTGTTTAGGAGGGGACAATTATCCCTTATATGTCCCTCTCCTTAGCAATTGTAGCATATGACCTTCCCCCTTGGTCTTCTATTCCTATCATTAGATTTATTAAAATGAAAACTCTTTAAAGCACGTCTTACCCTCCTTAACATATACGCTTCTTCCGTGCTATCCATGGAGGAGGAGGAGGATGCTTCATCATCGGAGGAGGAGGGGATCTCCATCTTCTTCTTCCCCTTGTTTTCCATCAAAGCTACTTCTCTTGAAGGTTGGATTCTTGGCTCTTCTTGTATTCCTTCAAGCCTCGTTTCGTGGCGTTCCATTGTTGAGAAGAACTCCTCCAAGGTGCTCACTTCTAAATTCTTTGAGATATAGAATGAGTCCACCATGGAGCTCCACTTTGAGGACCGGGGAAAGGCATCTATGGCCTTCATTACCATATCCCGGTTGGAGAGCTTTTCACCTACACTTGACAAACCGGTTATAATTTTCTTGAAACTAGAATGTAAGGAAATTACCTTTTCTCCCTTTTCTAGTTTAATGTTGTTGAGTTGGGAGCGGAGGAGGTCTCTCCTTGCTAGCTTCGCCTCGGATGTGCCTTCATGAAGCTCAATTAGCTTCTCCCACATCTCCTTGGCACTTAGGCATTCTCCAATTCGGTTGATCTCTTGTTGGGGGAGCACATTGAAGAGATGGTGCTTGGCTTTTGAGTTTGCAAGGTGCTCTTCCCTTTGCTTTTTGGTCCACCTAGATTTCTCTATTGGCTTCCCTTCTTCATCCCTAGGCAAAACGAAACCGGATTCCATTGTAATCATGATATCAAAATCCGTTTCGAAAAATACCTCCATTCGCTTCTTCCACCAAGCGAATTCTCCTTCAAACTTCGGTGGATGGATGTTGGAGCCGACCATTTTGAAAGTTGCTTGTTGTGGCGGTTAGTCCTCGACAAGCTTTCTTTGGCTCTGATACCACTTGTTGGGAGATCGGGACGGCTGGCTAGAGGGGGGTGAATAGCCCTCGTTCGTTGGATGTCGTATTTTTCTCGTCTACAAAATGCTAGCACAAGCGGAATATGCAAATATAAATAAAGACAAAGCAAAAGATAAACAAATAATACAAACACCGAGATGTAACGTGGTTCATGGCTACGCCGCTAATCCACGGTCCGATTCGTCCACGGTGAATCACTCCGCCAAAGCCAATAACTATTGGTCTCTCCTTTGCACCAAGCTAGGTGGAGGTAACCTTTACAATCATGATCACTCTTCTTACAATAAGAATGGAGTAAAAGCAAGAAACAAGAGTTTAGAGCTTGTGGGGGACTTGGATGGTCGTTTGGAGTAAGAGCATTAGCCCCCCAAAGCTCCACACCTTCTATTTTTATAGAGAGGAGGCTTTTCTTCCCGTTGGCAACCACCAGTCGACTGCTGCCCTTGGCAGTCGACTGCCACCACTACAACGGTCTCCAAACATGTCGGATCCCGACCATTGTAGTCTAACGGAACACTTGGCAGTCGACTGATGGACCTCATCGATCATCACGCTCCGTAGTCGACGCCGATGGCTACGGCGTTCTATGGCTAAACCTTTCGACACCGATCGATGCCTTTAGCGATGACCGATGGGCTTTGGCAATGATCGCTGGCCTCAAAACACTCACGAATACCACGAACCACGTTCGATTCGAGCGATCATGTCATTCCATGGCAGTCGACTGGTGTCGGGAAATCCCATCCGACACTTAGCCAAATGGCCAAGTTTCACCTAAGAGCTACCCCTTCCCAGGTTACATTCGCTCACTCTCATCTCTCGGAGTCCCTCGCCTTCGAAGTTCTCTTCATTCGCGGCCACGCCCCTCGGCATCATCAGGCGCACGACTCTGCAATGCTCCTTCGTGTCTCTTGCCTCGAAGTCTACTTCCTCCAGCTTCACTCCAAGCTCCTCGTCCGGCGGTCCCTCGGATGCTCCAAGCGCACGGCTTCCGTAAAGCCATCCTTCACCGACTCAAGGACCAAGTCATGAGTTGTGAAACTCGCCATGGCTCCATGTGCGAATTACTAAGTCCTGCAAGACTTCAACACACATATCAAATCAACATAACAAACTAACTTAAACCCTTTGCCACACACATCAAAACCTAATTATGGCAAGAGATTGCCCTAACAGTGTTGTCTAGACGTTTAGCTATGGTTTTATGGTAGAGACATCATACACTCTTATGATGAGCCACTGCATCTACCGGGAGCTATCTCCGCATAAAAGGATGGGATAGACAGTACGAGGATACTGAATCAATCTCTATGATGAACTATTTCCAATTCAATCGCATCCTTTTACCCAGGGTTACAGGAGATCAGGTTTACTCCTAGGTTCCTTGTATAAAATCTCCTAAATCTTAGATACGAAGGCTGTCACCCCTCGTATCGCCTAAGCACAGTAGGTAGAAAACTAAACACGTATAGATATAGTATAAACAACTTCCAATCGCCAAATTAAATTCAAAGACAGAACTAACATGAACCAACATGTAATGTGCACACAAGCTACTCCCTAATACTAGAATCAAAAGAACTACTCCATGTATATAAAGGAGGAATCACAAAGCATGTACATGTTCGAATTTATCAGAGATAAAACACAGTAACAAAATATTACAATGCTTTCATGGTCTTCTCTCTGGCGTTGAAGTGCAAAGCGAGGACCTCCGGCGACGTTTCTCCTCCCCGTTGCGAGTTCCCGAAGCTTTTTAGGGCTTCGGTGTGCCGTCCTAGCCGTCGTGCCTCCCCCTAGGGTTTGGGAGCCCTAGGGTGGCTCCCTCATGATCCTCGCCTCTTGGATGAGTTTCCTATATATAGAGACACCTCCGGCTTTCCATAAATGCTTGAAAAACCCTATTTCCTTGAATTTGCAGCGCCGCCACACGACCGTGTGAATTTCACACGGCTTGGCCATGTGCAAGGCTGGAAAAAAGATGAAATCTCGGCTAGAAATTGAGCTGGAAAAAGGGCTTGGCCGTGTGTTTTCACATGGCCTAGCCGTGTGTTTTCACACATTTTTTCTCCAAAAATGTGTCGTTTTCCCATGAACTGCTATCCTGCACACAAAAGTATAAAAAGTAGATCTCTGCACTAGAAAATATGAAATGCATGCAAAATAAAGTGAAATATGCATGAAACGAACATAAAATGTAATGAGATGTGAGCGAAAACTACTCCTAAAATCCTATATGTTTTGCTCACATCACTTCCCACAGACATAAATCTTTGCTTGTCCTCAAGCAAACCTCAGTGCCATGAATTTTTAAAAAGATATTATTCCATACTTAGCATGTTAACTAAATTTATCAAGTGGTATTTGCAATTAAAGCAAAATAAATATATTCTAGAAATTAACTAAGTTAGCTCCTCGTGCTCGTGCTAAGCGAATCATTCTTAGAGGATACTCGTTCCATGGTGAGTTAAGCTGTCATCCTATAGCTTTCCTAAGGACTCCGGCTCTTAGGCACTTACCTGCCCAAAGCAAGGGTCATTCCCTAGATCTAGCACAAAGTCTCAAAGGCGTACTCGGTATTGAGAGAAATTGGTAGGTGTTTCTCCAGTAACCTAACTCGGTCTCAAAGGGGCACCTCACCATTTCCACCCACGACAACTATTTTTTATCCCACATAATATATATATATATATATATATATATATATATATATATATATATATATATATCTATATATATATATATATATATATATATATATATATATATATATATATATATATATATATATATATATATATATATATATATATATATATATTTCATTTCTCTCTCTTTTTTTCTCTTTTATTTTTCTGCTCACTAGGATTTTGATTTTTCCAAATTGGCTTACACAATCCGAGCATCTCCAGTAACTAAAATGCTAAACCTAGAGTCACCTATGGATTCCAAAGTACTAGACTACTAAGATGAATCATAACTAGGTACGTACTAGATTCTCCCTTTCAGAATGTTCAACATGTGTAGGTTTAAAAATAAAAGCTAACCAGTGTAAGTCTAGAACATTCATTGGAGCAAATAAAATAAAATACCACGAGATAAATGAAGTTAATCTACCTAAGGGAACAACTCATGTAAGTAACTTTAAAAATACTACTTGAAGGTCGAAGCTTCGCTTCCCACTTCAACTTGGTCACTTGTGCATGGCGATCCCATCTATGTCCCTGGATTAAAAAAATTAATCCTTGACAAAGAGGGATTACCCAAGCAACCGATCCATCATCGTGCTATTCGATTATAATGGTTACTTGAACAAACTTGTTATTCAAGTAACCTACCTCTTTTCTTCGATTAGCCGCAGAATAGACGATGTACGAATCGTCGATTTTTGTGTTTGTCTTCGGGGTCCAAGTAAATTAGCCACATACAATACATACAATATACAAAGAATCAAAAGGAAAGCAAAACAAGAATTATACCTCTTGTTTACCTCAAGGTCTTCTATCGTATGCCTATCCTCCTCTTGGACGTTGTGTGGGCAATGATCTTCCAAGAGTTGAAGTTTGCTAGATCATGATCTTCCTTTCCTTGCTCGCTCTGAACAAAAGGAAGAATAAAAAAAAACTCCATCTCCTATCTAGAACCGACCACCAAGCTCCAAGCTTGATCCATGCCGCCGGCCAAGGAGAGGAAGAGGAGCGTCGGCCAACCTTGAAGGAAGGGCTACCCACCGGCCAAAGGAGAGGAGGAAAGGGTGCTCCGGCCAAGAGAGGAAGATAAGAAGAGGAATGGGTGTCAGCCAAAGTAGAGAGGAAGAAGATGGGCGCCGACTACTCTTTAGGAAGAGAAGGAAACAAACCCTAATCTCCCAACTTGTTGCCGCCCAAGCTAATTCCCAAACCCTAGCCACCCAAACCAAAACCCTAATCTCCTTGAGTTATCCTTGCCGCCCACCCCTTAAGCCTTATTTATAGAGTTAGGCTTAAGCCTCCTTTCAATCTCCACCGTCGGATCTAGGGATTTAATCTCAACCGTCATATCTAGGGATTTAATCTCAATCGTCGGATCTAGAGATTTAATCTCTACCGTTGGATCTAAAGATTTAATCTCCACCGTCGGATCTAGAGGTTTAATTTCCACCGTCGGATCTAGAGTTTCATTTTCCACCATCGGATCTAGGCTTCATGAGAGTTTTAATAAGCTACAATAGGGACCATGAGGAGTTGGATCTTGGCCACGCAATGGATCAAGCCCACATAAAGTCCGATCCATTAATGATAATCCATTCCACTAGAGGATTATCATTGATCGACTTCACCAACCCCCATAAATAAATATGGGCTCCATATATTAATTGTACAAATATCTCCCCATGTTTAAGATCTCGAATGTCCGTCAATTAACTAATTTACTGACAATTAATTAATCAACATCTAACTCCATGAGTAGTACCACTCAACCTTATCATCATGCTGGACCAAGTCCACCTGCAGGGTTTACATGATGAACCTTATGAGCTCCTCAAGGGGACATCATCATCCTAATATATAGGACACGGTTTCCTCCTATAATCAACGACACACCATGTAATAATATAATTTCCCAACTTACCGAGCCTATCGATTTACTCTATAAATCTCGCCCATTGGTAAATCAAAGAAATAAATACTAAGTACATGTGCTCATGATTATATCGGGATTAAGAGCATGTACGCCATAATATCCGAGGTCTGATTCAATTATGTAGTCAGTAATAAATGGAATCACCTCTAAGTCGGTCCTGCTCAATACACACAAAGTGTACTATTGTAATTCTATGGTCAAGACAAACCAATACCAAATCACACTACAACCATACCAATGGTTTATCCAAAACCATCTCGGTTGTGAGCCTTTACTTATACTTTACAATGAATGATAACATTATCTCCCGTGTGACACTACACAACATGTTATCTACAATGTAATGTATCAGACAATATGCATAACCATAAATATACAAATAATGATCATGTGATTCTTATTTCAAAAATAAAGATGTTCTTACAAAAGATAGACTTTTTAGTATACATCCCAACAATCTCCCACTTATACTAAAAGACTATGCTATCCTCATACTGCCATACATCTGATTCCATTCCCTCCATGTGCCTATCAAAAGCTCTCGCTGGAAGGGCCTTAGTGAAAGGATCTGCCAGGTTATCCTCTGATGCAATCTTGGCCACAACAACTTCTCCTCGCTTTACGATTTCTCGTATCAGGTGGTACTTGCGCTCTATGTGTTTACTTGCCTTATGGGCTCGTGGTTCCTTCGAGTATGCAATTGCACCACTGTTATCACAATAAATTGTGATATTTCTGGGCAAACCATAAATCACATCCAAGTCCATCAAGAAGTTTCTAAGCCATACAGCTTCTTTGGCCGCATCAGAGGCTGCCACATACTCAGCTTCCATGGTAGAGTCCGCCACGCATTTCTGCTTAACACTCCTCCATACAATGGCTTTTCCTCTCAAAGTAAACACAAAACCTGAGGTAGACTTACTATTATCCCTATCTGATTGGAAGTCGAAATCTGTGTAACCCACAGGGAGTAATTGATCTGCCTGGTATACTAGCATATAATCCCTAGTCCTTCTCAGGTACTTCAATATATTCTTTACCGCAGTCCAATGTCCCTGTCCTAGATTACTCTGATATCTGCTAACCATACCCACGACAAAGCAAATATCTGGTCTCGTACATAACATAACATACATGAGGCTTCCTACTGTCGAAGCATAAGGAACCGCCTTCATCTTCTCTATCTCCTTTGATGTTTTAGGACACATCTCTTTAGATAAAGGTACTCCATGCCTAAAAGGTAGAAAACCTTTCTTAGAGTTTTGCATGCTAAAACGAGCCAAAATGGTGTCTATGTATGATGCTTGAGATAAGCACAACATCCTTTTCCTGCGATCCCTTATAACATTGATCCCAAGGATGTGTCCCACTTCTCTCAAGTTCTTCATATCAAACTGTTTGGACAACCATACCCTTATGTCTGATAACACCTTGACATTATTGCCAATTAACAAAATGTTATCTACGTATAATATAAGAAATATCACTATGTTTCCTTCACATCTCTTGTATACACAAGACTAATCCTGACTTTAAATAAATCCATAAGACGGATTACCTCATCAAAGCAGATGTTCCAAGATCTCGAAGCTTGCTTCAATCCATAAATGAACCGATTAAACTTGCACACAAGATGCTCTTTGCTCTTTGCAATGAATCCTTTTAGTTGCTTCATATAGATGTTTTCCTCAAGACTTCCATTAAGAAAAGTTGCCTTGACATCCATCTGTCATACCTCATAATCCATATGAGCAGTAATACATAAGAGAATCCAAATAGACTTAAGCATGACTACCGGCGAAAAGGTCTCCTCATAATCGATACCCTCTTTCTGAGTATACCCTTTCACAACAAGCCTTGCTTTGAAAGTCTCAACCTTCCCATCTATTCCTCTCTTTCTTTTGTAGATCCACTTGCATCCAATGGTTTTTACACCATTGGGTGGTTCTAGTAGCTCCCAGACCTAATTTGAATCCATAGATTCTACCTCAGAATTCATCGCATTTTGCCAAGATACCGCATCTTTATCTTGGATTGCCTCATCATATGTCCAGGGATCAGGTTCATATTCACCAGGGACCAAATCAGAAGAGTCCCCCCAAGAACATAAATCTATCAGGTTGTCTGACAACCCTCCCACTACAATGAAGTATCACCTATGTATCCTCTGTGACACACGGTGCAGTCAATTGTGGTATATCCTCTTCTACCGGTGGTACTGAAGTAATGACTTCCCCTCTACATTCCTCCAGAACAATCTTACTCATGGCCTTGTTGTTCATCACATAGTCTTCCTCTAGAAATCTAGTGTTCGTGCTAATGATCACCCTCTGATCTCTAGGACTATAAAACAAACCACCTTTCGTTCCTCTAGGATAGCCAACGAACATGCGCACTTCTGTACGAGGTTCTAACTTACCAGCATCTGCCTTCAGCACATGTGTTGGACACCCCCAAATCTGAATATGTCTCAGACTCGACTTTCGCCTAGTCCACAATTCTGTGGGAGTAGAAGGCACTGATTTAGATGGTACCAAGTTCAGAATATACACTGTCGTATCCAGAGCATATCCCCATGATGAATCTGGCAACTCAGAAAAACTCATCATCAATCTAACCATCTCCATAAGAGTCATATTCCTTCGCTCCGCTACACTATTCTACTGGGTTGTGCCAGGTGTTGACAATTGGGATTGAATCTCAGCCTCTGATAAGTAATTTTTAAACTCTCCCAAGAGGTACTCACCTCCACGATCAGATCGTAGTGTCTTGATACTTTTACCTTGATGTTTCTCCACATCAGCCTTGAATTCTTTGAACCTATCAAAGCATTCAGACTTGCGGCGCATCAAGTAAATGTATCCATATCTTGAATAATCGTCTATAAAAGAAACAAAATATTCAAAACCACCTCTTGCCTGGATAGACATAGGACCACATAAATCAGAATGAACCAATTCCAACACATCTTTGGCTCTATACCCCTTGGCTTTAAAAGGCCTCTTGGTCATTTTACCTTACAAGCAAGATTCGCAGGTTGGTAAATCTTCCACCACTAATAAACCCAGAGGTCCATAAACAATCAACCTTTGAATTCTGCTTAGGTTAATATGACCTAACCTTAGATGCCAAAGATATGTTTGGTTCATTTTCAAAGGTTCTTTTCTCTTATTAGAATTAGAAGATGAGTTATTTACTTCTATTTGTATCGTGGAAGCTTTTGGTTCAAGGGTATATAAATTTCTTATCAATGCACCAGAACAGATAATTTTCCTATTCCTTTTTATAACAACTCTGTCATTAAAAGAAATAGAATATCCATCCATAAACAATTTAGAAACCGAAATCAAATTCTTTCTAAATAAAGGTACATAAAGGCATTTTCTCATAACCAAAGGTTTATTTCTATCAAAAGACAAATAAACATCTCCCACTGCAATAGCCGCCACCTTCGTAAACGTGTAATAGAATCTCCTCACCATCGTCGTCTGGTTTCTTGAAACCCCTACAAAGTATTGTAGACATGATCAGTGGCTCCCGTATCTACACACCAGGTGTCGGTAGATAACACCGCTAAACATGTTTCAACGACAAGACCAACAGATATACCTTTGTTCTGCTTCCGGTTGGGGCAGTCCTTCTTCCAATGTCTAGTCTGCTTGCAAGTTAAGCACTTGCCTTTTAGCTTCTTCACTCCTCCCTGAGATCCTCTCGCCACCTTTACCCCACCTTGTTTCTTTTTCTTCTTGCCTTTCAGCTTAGAAGTAGAAACCTTTTGGGCAACCATGGCCTGAGCCTGAGCACTCTGACGAAAAAGCCCCTCTGCCGCCTGGAGTTATGTCAGAAGCTCCGTTGACGAATACAACCTTTTATTCATGTTGTAGTTCAGGTAAAAATGCTCAAAACTCCTAGGTAGAGACTGGAGAATGATATTGACCTGGGTTTCCCCATCGATCTCAGCTCCAAGGACTTCCAGCTCATTCAAATGAGTCATCATCTTGAGAACATGATCCCTCACGGGTGTTCCCTCGATCATGGTGGTCATCATCAAGTTCCTCATGGCTTTCTGCCTAGCAGCCCGATTTTGGTGTCCGAAAAGCTCCTTGAGATTGAGTATCATGTCATAAGTAGTGGGCATGGCTTGATGCTGATGTTACAATACATTTGACATAGAAGCCAAAATGTAACACCACACCATCTCATCAGCCTTTATCCACTTCTTATAACTCTCCTTCTCCTTTTCCCCAGAATCATCTGCAAGCTTAGGAGGACACTCTTCGAAGAGTACATACTTGTACTCCTCAGCAGTCAAGACAAATATCAAGATTCCTCTTCCAATCAACATAATTGGGTCCAGTAAATTTATTCTCTTTTAGTATCACAACAAGCGGGTTGAAAGTCATTTTTGAAAAACCTAAGAATCACATAGATCAAAACATTAGATTTCAAAAAAAAAAAATTGATTCCTCAAACAATAAAATTTTAAAATCAAACAACACCTTAAAACACTGAGAATATCATATGCCACGATCGTGTGGATGTATACGAATTCTACATTTTTGAAATACCACCTCACTTCAAGGATCTAGAAGAGCCTACCCTAATACTCACTGAAACTTTAGTCACTAATAGCGAAGCCCTTTTAGTGAATTGTGACGATAAAGTATCATTCGACATAATAGAATCTGCTAATCAATCTTTTGGTGAGGATATTTGTTGTGAGTTACATCATTTAAAGCATATGGATGAAATGAAATATTATGATCGGACTTCTGAAAATTCTTTGAGGCTAAGCATGCTCAATCTCGAGCCAAGGAAAGTAGTTAACAAGTATCTTGCCCCTCCACGGGCAAGATTTAAGGGATATAGTGATGGAGGACAAAAAGGCAAGAGGCGAAAAGTTAGCAAATATCTTGCTCCCCCACGAGCAAGATTCAAACACATCAAATGAAATGTAGAAATAAAGTCGAGCTAAAAGACCTTAAACAAAGCACTTCTTGGGAGGCAACCCAAGTTTAATTTTTAGGATTTCTTTTTTATTGCATTCAATTTTTTGTAATTCGAACTTTGATTTATTGTATTTAGCATTTGTAGGTAAGGAAAGAACTTGCTAGGTAAAGACAAAAGTCATTTTAAATTTATGTGGTGAAGTGAGTGAGAGAAATCAGACCATTGTGCACCACGAGAAAAGAAACAAAGGGCGCACAGCCAGGCCATGTGTTTTCACACGGCCATGTCCTTACTTCCATCGTCGCACACGATCAGGCAGTGTGTTTTCACACGGTCGTGCCCTAACTTCCAGAGTTGCAAATAGTCAGGTAGTGTGTTTTCACACGATTGTGCCCTGACTTTCAGAGTCGCACATGGTCAGGCAGTGTGTTTTCACACGGCTGTACCCTAACTTCCAGAGGCACACACGGTCAAGCCGTGTGATTTCACACGGCCGTGTCGCGCCCCCTAGTCCATGTGAAAAGCCTACACCTGCACCGTTTTCTTTTCCTACTTTTGAGCATGATGCAGGTATATCCGCCTATGATTTCTCAGAGTTTCGATCGCACCTCGATGACGTATACATCGAGCAGCAAACGCAGGGGCAACGATGGGATGATCATAGCTCCTATACACAAGTGGAGTTTATAGGCTTACGGGAACACTTCCAATTGTAGGGAGGCCGCATCGGAGGCTCATTGGCTCTCATGTCCCCGGATTAAAATTTTCACTAATGAAAGAATTAATCCGGATGGGATGAGCTTCCTTAGCACAACCTATTCGTCGTCGTGCTAACAACTTGAGTGGTCGCTTGAACAAACTAGATGTTCAAGCAACACAACTCTTCTAGTTGGTTAGCCGCGGAAGAGACGACGGATGGATCGCCGGTTTTTGTGTTTGTCTTCGGGGTCCATGATTATACAATATATATTCATACACACACATGCATAATCGAAACAAATAAGAACATGCTCAGATCACGATCTTCTACCGTATGTCCTATCCTTCTCGTGGACGACGTGTGGACGAAGTTCCTCCACGAGTAGAAGCCTTCTAGATCGCTTTCTTCTCTACCTTGTCCGCTGCGAACAAAGAGAAGAACTCACAAATACCTTTCCTATCTAGAACCGGCCACCAAATTAGGGAATTTGGTGCAACCGCCGGCCAAGGAGCAATGGATGATGCGCCGGCCAACTTCAAGAAGTGTTGCCGCCGGCCACTTTGGAGAATAGGGAGGAGGAAGAGGACCGGCCACCAATGGGAGGAGAACCGCCGACCAAGGAAGAAGGGGGAAGCCTCTAGGATGGGCACCGGCCAAGGAATTCTCAATGGAAGTGGGCGCCGGCAATCAACAAGATGGAAGAGGTTGCCGCCCACTTTGCTCCAAACCCTAGCCGCCCAAAAACCCTAGCCGCCCAAAACCCTAACTCCAATTCTTTGATCCCTTCTCACCGCCCAACCCTAAGCATCTATTTATAGAATAGGGCTTAAGCCTCCTTTAATCTCCACCGTCGGATCTAGGGATTTAATCTCCACCGTCGGATCTAGGGTTTTATCCCAACCGTCGGATCTAGGGTTTAATCCCAACCGTCGGATCTAGGATTTCATCCCAACCGTCGGATCTAAGGTTTCATCCCAACCATCGGATCTAGGGTTTTATCCCAACCGTCGGATCTAGGGATTTAATTCCAACCGTCGATTCTAGGATTTCATCCTAACCATCGGATCTAGGGATTTAATCCCAACCGTTGGTTCTAGGGTTTCATCCAACCATCGGATCTAGGGATTTAATCCCAACCGTTGGTTCTAGGTTTTGTTTTACATTCTTGGATCTAGACTTCACAAGGATTATATTAGGCTACGATAGGGACCATAAGGAGGAGTTGGGTCTTGGCCACCCGATGGATCGGAACCACACAAACTTGATCCATCAATGATGTTCCATTCCACTAGAGGATCATCATTGAACTACCTCACCAACCCCCATAAATCAATATGGGCTCCATATATTATTTGTACTTTAATCTCCCCGTGTTTAAGATATCGAATGTCCGTCAATTAATTGATTTACTGACCATCAATTAATTAACATCTAATTCCTCGAGTAGTACCACTCAACCTTATCATCATGTTGACTAAGTCAACCAATTGGGTTTACATGATGAACCTTATGAGCTCCTCAAGGGGACATCATCAACCTAATATATAGGACACGGTTTCCTCCTATAATCAACGGCACACCATGTAAATAATATTATCTCCCAACTTACCGGGCATATTGATTTAATCCATCTAAATCTCACACACTGGTAAATTAAAGAAATAAATACTAAGTACATGTGCCCGTTCTTATATCGGGATTAAGACCATGTACAACATAATATCCGAGGTCCGATTCAATCATGTAGTCAGTACTAAATTGAATCACCTCTATGTCGGTCCTGCTCAATACACCTAAGTGTACCAGTGTAACTCTATGTTCAAGACAAAACAATACCAAGCTACACTACAACCATGCCAATGGTTTGTCCAAAACCATCTTGGTTGTGAGTCTCTACTTATATTTTACAAGGAACTGATAACATGATCTTCTGTACCACACCAAGCACCATGTTATCTACAATGTAAAATATTTAGACAATATGCACACATATATAATGAATATATAAAATGCAAACAATGATCATGTGATTCTTATTTCAAAATAAAATGTTCATACAAAAAGAGCTAGGCTTTCAGTATACATTCCAACAATCTCCCACTTATACTAAAAGACTATGCCGTCATCACTCTGCCATACATCTGATCCCCATGTCCTCCACATGCCTATCAAACGCTTTCGCTGGAAGGGCCTTAGTGAATGGATCCGCCAGGTTATCCTCTGATGCAATCTTGGCGACAACAACTTCTCCTCGCTTTACGATCTCTCGTATGAGGTGGTACTTGCGCTCTATGTGTTTACTCGCCTTATGGGCTCATGGTTCCTTCGGGTTTGCAATCGCACCACTTGTTATCACAATAAATTGTGATAGTTACGGGCAAACCAGAATCACATCCAAGTCCATCAAGAAGTTCTGAGCCATACTGACTTCCTTGGCCGCCTCGGAGGCCGCCACATACTCAGCTTCCATGGTAGAGTCCGCCACGCATTTCTGCTTGACACTCCTCCATGCTATGGCTCCACCTCCAAAAGTATACACAAACCCCGAGGTAGACTTACTCTTGTCCCTATCTGATTGGAAATCCGAATTCGTGTAACCCACAGGGACTAATTTATCTTTCCGGTAAACCAGCATATAATCCCTAGTCCTTCTCAGGTACTTCAATATATGCTTTACTGCGATCAATATCCCTGTCAGATTACTCGATATCGCTAACCATGCCCGAGCGGATATCCGGTCTCATACATAGCATAGCATACATAAGGCTTCCTACTGCCGAAGCATAAGGAACCGCCTTCATATCCTCTATCACCTTTGATGTTTTGGGACACATCTCTTTAGATAAAGGAACTCCATGCCTGAAAGGTAGGAAACCTTTCTTGGAGTTCTGCATGCTAAAACTAGCAAGGATAGTGTCAATGTATGAAGCTTGAGATAAGCACAACATCCTTTTCTTGCGATCCCTTATAACTTTGATCCCAAGGATGTGTCCTACTTCTCCCAAGTCCTTCATATCAAACTGTTTAGACAACCATACCCTTACATCTGATAACACTTTGATATTGTTGCCAACTAACAAAATGTCATCTACGTATAGTACAAGAAACACCACTACGTTTCCGTCACATCTCTTGTATACACAAGGCTCATCCGGACTTTGAATAAATCCATATGATTGGATTACCTCATCAAAGCGGATGTTCCAAGATCTAGAAGCTTGCTTCAATCCATAAATGGACCGATTAAGCTTACATACAAGATGCTCTTTGCCTTTAGCAATGAATCCCTCTGGTTGCCGCATATAGATGTTCTCCTCAAGACTTAGGAAAGGAAGGCTCTTGACATCCATCTGCCATATCTCATAATCCATATGAGCTGCTATAGATAAGAGAATCCGGATAGACTTAAGCATAGCTACCGGCGAAAAGGTCTCCTCATAATCGATACCCTCTTTCTGAGTATACCCTTTCGCAACAAGCCTAGCTTTGAAGGTCTCAACCTTCCCGTCTACTCCTCTCTTTCTCTTGTAGATCCACTTGCATCCAATGGTTTTTACACCATCGGGTGGCTCTACTAGCTCCCAGACCTGATTAGAATCCATAGATTCTATCTCTGAATTCATCGCTCTTTGCCAAGATAGTGCATCTCTATCTTGGATTGCCTCATCATATGTCCAGGGATCAGGTTCATGTTCACCAGGGACTAAGTCCGAAGACTCTCCCAAAAACATGAATCTGTCGGGTTGTCTAACAACCCTCCCACTACGACGAGGTGCCTCCTGTGTATGTTCTGTGACACGCGGTGCAGTGACTTGTGGTGTCTCCTCTTGTATCTGCAGGTGAATCAAGTGTACTTCCCTTGTCATCTCCTCAAGAACAATCCTACTCGTGGGCTTGTGGTTCATCACATAGTCTTCCTCTAGAAATCTGGCATTCGTACTCACGATCACCTTCTGATCTCTAGGACTATAGAATAAACCACCCTTCGTTCCCTTAGGGTAGCCAACAAACAAGCGCACTTCTGTACGAGATTCCAACTTACCAGCATCTCCCTTCAGCACATGTGCTGGACTACCCCAAATCTGAATATGTCTTAGACTAGGCTTTCGCCCAGTCCACAACTCTGTGGGAGTAGAGGGTACTGACTTAGATGGAACCAAGTTCAGAATGTGTGCTGATGTTTCCAGAGCAAACCCCCAGAACGAATCAGGTAACTCAGAATAACTCATCATAGATCTGACCATCTCCATAAGAGTCTTGTTCCTTCGCTCCGCTACACCATTCTGCTGGGGTGTGCCAGGTGCAGACAATTGGGATTGAATCCCAGCCTCTGATAAGTAACTCCTAAACTCTCCCAAGAGGTACTCGCCACCACGATCAGATTGTAATGTCTTGATACTTTTACCTTGATGATTCTCCACATCAGCCTTGAATTCTTTGAACTTGTCAAAGCATTCAGACTTGCGGCGCATCAAGTAAATGTATCCATACCTTGAATAATCGTCTATAAAAGAGACGAAGTATTCAAAGCCACCTCTTGCTTGGATAGACATAGGACCACACAAATCAGAATGAACCAATTCTAACACATCTTTGGCTCTATACCCCTTGGCCTTAAAAGGCCTCTTGGTCATTTTACCTTCCAAGCAAGATTCGCAGGTTGGGAGATCCTCCACCACTAATGAACCCAAAGGTCCATCAGCTATCAACCTTTGAATTCTACTTAGGTTAATATGACCAAGCCTTAGATGCCAAAGATATGTTTGGTTCATTTGCGAAGGTTCTTTTCTCTTATTAGATTTAGAAGATGAGTTATTTACTTCTATTTGCATCGTGGGAGTTTTTGGTTCAATAGTATATAAATTGCCAACTAATGTACCAGAACAGATAATCTCCCTATTCCTTTTTATAACCACCTTGTCATTAAAAGAAATAGAATATCCATCCAAAAACAATTTAGAAACTGAAATTAAATTCTCTCTAAAAGTAGGTACATAAAGACAATTTCTCAAAACCAAAAATTTATTCATATCAAAAGATAAATAAACGTCTCCCACTGCAATAGCTGCCACCTTTGAAGCATTGCCCATGAAGACGGTAATCTCTCCCTTAGCTAGTCGTCGGGTTTCCTGGAACCCCTGCAAAGTATTGCAGACATGATCAGTGGATCCTGTATCTACACACCAGGCACTGGTAGATAACACCGCTAAACATGTTTCAACAACTAAACAAGAAGATATACCTTTGTTCTTTCGGCGAGGACAGTCTGCCTTCCAATGTCCAGTCTGCTTGCAAGTGAAGCACTTGCCTTTCGGCTTCTTCACTCCTGCCTGAGGTCCCACTACCACCTTCTTCACTCCACCTTGCTTCTTCTTCTTCTTACCTTTCGGTTTGGAGGAAGAAACCTTCTGAGCGACCATGGCTTGAGAACTCTGACGAAAAAGCCCCTCTGCCGCCTGGAGTTCTGTTAGAAGCTCCGCCAACGAATACAACCTCTTGTTCATGTTGTAGTTGAGGCGGAACTGCTCAAAACTCCTAGGCAGAGACTGGAGAATGATATCGACCTGGGTTTCCCCATCGATCTCAGCTCCGAGGACTTCCATCTCATTAAGATGAGCCATCATCTTGAGAACATGATCCCTAACAGGTGTTCCCTCGACCATGGTGGTTGTCATCAGGTTTCTCATTGCCTCCTGCCTAGCCGCCCTACTCTGATGTCCGAAAAGTTCCTTGAGATTGAACATCATGTCATAAGCAGTGGCTATGGCCTGATGCTGATGTTGCAGTACATTTGACATAGATGCCAAAATGTAACACCGCGCCATCTTATCTGCCTTAACCCATTTCCTATAATGTTCTTTCTCCTTTTCATCAGAGTCATCGGAGGGCTTAGGAGGACAGACCTCGAAGAGTACAAATTTGTACTCCTCATGATTAGGACAATATCCGAGTTTCTTTTTCCAATCAATGTAGTTTGGACCAGTAAGTTTGTTTTCTTTTAAAATCACAGCAAGTGGGTTGAAAGCCATTTGAAAATCCTAAAAATCACAATGATCAAAATATTAGATTTCAAATATTATTGATTCCTCAAAACAATAAAATCCTAAAATCAACCAACACCTCAAAACACCGAGAATATCGCATGCCACGATAATGTGGACGTATACGAATTCTACATTTGTAAGAGGAGGTTTTACCCATTAATTTTATTATCTTGTCAACCTTACTTTTTGACAAATAAAATTAATAGTTGGTTCCTCTTTAGCCCTACAAATAAAAGCAGTGACTCCGATGGGGAGGATACCTTTATTTATATCTAAGTGTGCACCATTACACGATACTAAGGGAATTATTTCGGATTATGTGCCTTACCGATGGGGAAGTACACATGCTCCTAAATAATTTCCTATAACCATTATTTGACCTAGTGATCTGCAAACAAACCCATCCAATGGGGAGGAAGGCACTCAAAGCCAACGCGCAAGTTTGTTGCATCACACGTCAAATTGTAATGGAGGTCGCGAGAATTAATTAAAATATCCCTCTCCCACTTAGTAAATTGAGATAGAGGAATTTTAAACATACACGACATGCATATAAAACAAATAAGCAATAAATATGGAAAAACAGAATTTTTTTTCAACTATTATGGCATTGTCCTCCAATATGCATCCCATCATGTTGCCACCTCGTCCGCTCCACCTTTTCCCGTGCACAAGTCACCAAAGATATCCGAGCTGAGATAAATCATTTTATTTACATCCATCGATCCTATACTCCACGAAGGAGTGTACAAATAATCTAGATCGAAAGTAAACTAAAATGATCGGCTAAACAATGTCGTATTTAATTACAAAAATTAAATACTAATCTAGCCTCGTCAACCCCGAGGATTCAAATAATAAATTTTTACACACATCCATTCACATACACACACATGGCCATAATAGTCGGATCTTATGCCTGCAACCAAAGAGTTAAACTACGCATATCCTACTATTATCCGGCACATATAATATATGAAAAATGCATAAAAAATTAACCGAATCCTAAACACACAAAACCGGAAACCGATGGCTCTGATACCAGTTGTAGGGAGGCCGCATCGGAGGCTCATTGGCTCTCATGTCCCCGGATTAAAATTTTCACTAATGAAAGAATTAATCTGGATGGGATGAGCTTCCTTAGCACAACCTATTCGTCGTCATGCTAACAACTTGAGTGGTCGCTTGAACAAACTAGTTGTTCAAGCAACACAACTCTTCTAGTTGGTTAGCCGCGGAAGAGACGACGGATGGATCGCCGGTTTTTGTGTTTGTCTTCGGGGTCCATGATTATACAATATATATTCATACACACACATGCATAATCGAAACAAATAAGAACATGCTCAGATCTGTACATAAAGTTAAAATAACTTTATACCTCACGATCTTCTACCGTATGTCCTATCCTTCTCGTGGACGACGTGTGGACGAAGTTCCTCCACGAGTAGAAGCCTTCTAGATCGCTTTCTTCTCTACCTTGTCCGCGAAGAAAGAAGAACTCACAAATACCTTTCCTATCTAGAACCGCCACCAAATTAGAATTTGGTGCAACCAGCCGACAAGGAGCAATGGATGATGCGCCGGCCAACTTCAAGAAGTGTTGCCGCCGGCCACTTTGGAGAATAGGGAGGAGGAAGAGGACCGGCCACCAATGGGAGGAGAACCGCCGGCACAGGAAGAAGGGGGAAGCCTCTAGGCTGGGCGCCGGCCAAGGAATTCTCAATGGAAGTGGGCACCGGCAATCAACAAGATGGAAGAGGTTGCCGCCCACTTTGCTCCAAACCCTAGTCGCCCAAAAACCCTAGCCGCCCAAAACCCTAACTCCAATTCTTTGATCCCTTCTCGCCGCCCAACCCTAAATATCTATTTATAGAATAGGGCTTAAGCCTCCTTTAATCTCCACCGTCGGATCTAGGGATTTAATCTCCACCGTCGGATCTAGGGTTTAATCCCAACCGTCGGATCTAGGGTTTAATCCCAACCGTCGGATCTAGGATTTCATCCCAACCATCGGATCTAAGGTTTCATCCCAACCGTCGGATCTAGGGTTTTATCCCAACCGTCGGATCTAGGGATTTAATTCCAACCGTCGATTCTAGGATTTCATCCTAACCATCAGATCTAGGGATTTAATCCCAACCGTTGGTTCTAGGGTTTCATCCAACCATCGGATCTAGGGATTTAATCCCAACCGTTGGTTCTAGGTTTTGTTTTACATTCTTGGATCTAGACTTCACAAGGATTATATTAGGCTACGATAGGGACCATAAGGAGGAGTTGGGTCTTGGCCACCCGATGGATCGGAACCACACAACCTTGATCCATCAATGATGTTCCATTCCACTAGAGGATCATCATTGAACTACCTCACCAACCCCATAAATCAATATGGGCTCCATATATTATTTGTACATTAATCTCCCCGTGTTTAAGATATCAAATGTTCATCAATTAATTGATTTACTAACCATCAATTAATTAACATCAAATTCCTCGAGTAGTACCACTCAACCTTATCATCATGTTGACTAAGTCAACCAGCTGGGTTTACATGATGAACCTTATGAGCTCCTCAAGGGGACATCATCAACCTAATATATAGGACACGGTTTCCTCCTATAATCAACGGCACACCATGTAAATAATATTATCTCCCAACTTACCGGGCATATTGATTTAATCCATCTAAATCTCACCCACTGGTAAATCAAAGAAATAAATACTAAGTACATGTGCCCGTTATTATATCGGGATTAAGACCATGTACAACATAATATCCGAGGTCCGATTCAATCATGTAGTCAGTACTAAATTGAATCACCTCTATGTCGGTCCTGCTCAATACACCTAAGTGTACCAGTGTAACTCTATGTTCAAGACAAAACAATACCAAGCTACACTACAACCATGCCAATGGTTTGTCCAAAACCATCTTGGTTGTGAGCCTCTACTTATATTTTACAAGGAACTGATAACATGATCTTCTGTGTCACACCAAGCACCATGTTATCTACAATGTAAAATATTTAGACAATATGCACACATATATAATGAATATATAAAATGCAAACAATGATCATGTGATTCTTATTTCAAAATAAAATGTTCATACAAAAAGAGCTAGGCTTTCAGTATACATTCCAACACCAGTGGGTCGAGGACTTCTATGATGAGGCCCGTATTTGTTGGATCGAAGCGGATCGCTAGAGGGGGTGAATAGCGATAAAACCTTTTTCTTTTCTTTTCGTTCGTTAAAACTCGAGAGATAATTAATTGCAGCGGAAATGTAAATGTAAAGTAAAAAGAGACAAAGGAGTTTTACTTGGTTCGTAGCCTTCGGCTACTACTCCAAGGCCCTAGCGGTCCTCGACCACGTACAGAGAGAAAAAACACTAAAGAACTCCTTCCCTTTAGAGGTAGGAGTTTAATCGATACAAGTAAAGCACAAAGCTTGAGGTAGAGGGAGACTCCCCCTCTCCTCGTTACGATAAAAGCTCTGAAAATGAAAGTACTTAACTGAAATAAAACTCTAACTGACGTAATAAAATGAAAACAAATAAACCTAGACATCGGAGAAGAAGCACTTCGTTGTCGGAGAAGTTGTAGCTTTGCGGAGGCTTTTGGAGGCTTAGAATTGATGATGAAACCCTAGGTTAGGACCTCCTTTTATAGCCTTTAAGCCCCTCATCGAATGGGTCTTCAACCAATAGGAATTGGGCACAAAACTCCTTGAAAAATGGTGATAAAGCTTGACTCCTCGAGTCTGATTTTTGACCATCGGTTGAACTGATTTCTTGGCCGGTTGAACTGATGGCTCAGCAGTTGAACTGATCCTTGGCCGGTTGAACTGATGGCTTAGCAGTTGAACTGATTTTTGGCCGGTTGAACTGATTTTTAGACTTTTCGACTGTAATAAAGAGTTAGCTCGAAATATAAGTGAATTCGACGGCCACTTGCCATCCGATCTCAACATAGACCTTCCATGGGAAGTCTTGGTCGGATCGTCACCTAAGGATGTCCCCGTATGGAGGACTCGACCTTACTTATGCTCACTCACACGAGCTTACCTCAACATTTACCTTTGAAGCCTTGCTTTCGGTCTCCACCTGATTCCTTCGGCTCCCTCCGAAGTCCTCCCGGTGTCGCCCGACCACCGCGGCTTCCTCCGGGTGTCGCTAGCCTTTAGCTCCAGCTATAGCAATCTTTTGCACACTCGATTCAGCTCGTGAGATAACGACATGAGCTTAACTTTGTATCGTTTGCTATAATCAAAACTCAGGTTCGACTTAGGTGCCTACTGCACCAACAATCTCCCCCTTTTTGATTTATGGCAAACCCACATACAAAGTTAAGTAAATAGCAAGCATGAAGAATAATGTGCATTAGAAACAAGAAATAAAGAAGATTAAGTTGGAGTAATAAGGATTTTCTTCAAGTACTCCCCCTTGAAGAAACCTCCCCCTTGACCGAGGGTGAGTCTTGAAGAAAGACCTTAATCCTCCCCTTTGAGGGTTTCTTTAAGTAATTAACATTACTTAAAGTTGGCCTTAGTAAAACGCGTTGTTTAAGTTGAGTTCTTCTTAGCAGCCCTTTCTCCCCCTTAAGTAAAATATTAAGGGCATAATAAAAAATAAGTAAAACGTTGACGCCACAAATAAGTTTAAGTTAAGAATTCTCTTAACTTGGCCTTTAATAAGTTTTCAAAACTTAAAGTTAACTTTTGGTTTAAATATAAAGTAAGAGTTAAGTTATAAAAAAAAAAATTTGACCCCTTAACTTTGGCCTTTTTCTCCCCCTTTTGCCATATATCGAAAAGAGTGAGTGTGTGTGTGGAAAACAAAAATAAGTGTTAAATTTAAAGTCCAAGCATGTTCCATATTATTTTGAAAATAATATACTGAAAATAAGTTCATCTATAAGATGTTCGACTCATATTTGGCTTGATTGATATGAAAGATCAAGTCTGAGTCGATTGGTTAGTATGTATGATTATACTCCGTGGTTCATAGCGATGCACTAGCTCTACATCTGGAACCAGGAGTAAGGTCCTAACATCTCACGCCCATCTATGTGGCTAAGTACACAAACACATTAGTCCTATGTGTTGTGAGATGTATTGGCTCCTTAAATCTATAGGTGCATGATATCTAAGGTATGTTCTATACTAGTTCCATAAAAAATGAAAGTTAAGAAATAGTCGTAAGAAAATATAATTTGCAAGTTCCTATTCTACTACGCACATGCCCAATTTTCATCTTAATAGACTAAATTCGGCTTCGGGTAGGGGTTTAGTAAATAGGTCTGCTAAGTTAGACTTTGATTCAACGTATTCGAGTTGTATGGCTCCGTTGGCCACATGTTCTCGAATGAAATGGTGTTTGACCTCTATATGTTTGGTCCTAGAGTGACATATCGGATTCTTTGTAAGATTAATTGAACTAATGTTATCTACGTGAAGTTTAGTATTCGTAAAGTCTAACTTAAAGTCGCGGAGAGTGTGCTTCATCCAAAGAAGCTGCGTAACACACTCACCCATCACGATGTATTCAGCTTCGGTGGTAGATAAAGCAACACAGTGTTGCTTCCTACTGCACCAACTCACTAGACTCGAGCCGAGAAGTTGACAACAACCACTCGTACTCTTTCTATCGAGCTTACTACCGGCATAGTCCGAATCGGAGTAGCCGGTTAGTTCGAACTCGGTAGATCTAGGATACCAAATACCGACATTAAGTGTACCCTTTAGATATCTAAGGATACGCTTGACTAGAGTTAGGTGAGACTCCTTGGCACAGGTTTGAAACCTTGCGCACATACTTACTGCAAATAAGATATCAAGTAAACTGCGATTAAGTAAAGGAGACTCCCTATTATGCTCCTATAGTATTTTAAATCAATTGAATTTCCGATTACATCTTCTTCTATATTCACATTAGTTGCCATTGGGGTATTAATAATTTTAGCGTCTTGCATTCCAAAGCATTTAATTAATTCCCTAGTATATTTGCGTTGATGTAGGTATATTCCATCTTTAGTTTGTTTAATTTGTAGACCTAAAAAGAAACTTAACTCACCTACTAAATTCATTTCAAATTCACTTTCCATAAGTGAAATGAACTCATTTAGTAGGATTGAGTTGGTGGTTTCGAAAATAATATCATCTACGTAGATTTGGGCTATGAATATGTCTTTACCTAAGGTTTTTACGAAAAGGGTTGAATAAACTACACCTTGGTTAAAGCCTTTGGACTTAAGATAAATCAAAAGTCTGTCGTACCAAGCTCAAGGAGCTTGTTTAAGTCCATAAAGAGCTTTCTTTAACCTAAGGACATGATCGGGTTTGTCTAAACTTTCGAAACCGGGGGGTTGACTAACATAAACTTCTTCTTTAATGTATCCATTTAAGAATGCAGATTTCACATCCATTTGAAACAACTTAAATCCTCGATGTGCTGCATATGCTAATAGCATTCGAATGGACTCTAATCTAGCTAATGGGGCATAGGTCTCGTCGTAATCTAAACCTTCGACTTGACTAAATCCTTTAGCAACTAGTCTAGCTTTATTTCTAACTACTTCACCTCTATCATAAATTTTATTTCTAAACACCCACCTTGTTCCAATGATTGTTTTATCTTTAGGTGGTGGTACTAATTCCCATACTTCGTTCCTAGTGAATTGAGCCAACTCTTCTTGCATTGCAATAATCCAATCGGGATCAAGAAGAGCTTGGTCAATAGTTTTGGGTTCAATTTTAGAAATCAAGGATATTTGACTAAGGTTTCTGTATGAGGCTCTAGTTTGAACTCCTAGACTTGGATCACCTATCACTTGGTCGATAGGATGATTCGTTTGAGTCCTAGTTGGATTTGGGTTTGAGTCTACAACTTGATCCATAGGATGACTCGTTTGAGTTCTAGTTTGGTTGGAGTCATCTATCACTTGGTCGATAGAGTGACTTGGTTGACTTAGGTTAGGATTAACACTAGACCTGATCTCCGGATCAGAGTTAGGTCTAGTATGAGTCGGTTCGCTAATTGGGGTTGCCGGGGGTTTTGTAGGTTCGTGTCCTTCATCAAATACTACATTGATAGTCTCCTCGACTCTAAGGGTGTCGTGGTTATATACTCTATAAGCTCTGCTTGTAGTCGAGTATCCTAGAAAGATTTCGGTCGTGGTTTTGGATGTAAATTTCCCTAGGTAATCCTTAGTGTTTAGGATATGTACCTTACACCCAAATACCCTAAAGTACTTGATGTTAAGTATTTTATCGTGATAAATCTCGTATGAGGTCTTAAGGTGCCTCTTTACCATAAGGATTCTATTTTGGACATAGCATGTCGTATTCACGGCTTCGGCCCAAAACCTATCAGGTAGGTTATACTCATTAAGCATTGTCCTAGCGGCTTCTTGTAGGGTTCTATTTTTGCGTTCTACTAGGCCATTTTGTTGTGGAGTTCTAGGGTAAGAGAACTCATGGTGGTATCCATTTAGGTTACAGAATTCTGTAAACCTATGGTTTTCGAATTCACCACCATGATCAGTCCTAAGTCTTTTGATTTTAATGCTTTGTTGATTTTCTATTAATTTAAATAGATTGATTAATTGATCTAGGGTATCACTTTTGTGTTTGATGAACCTAACCCAAGTAAATCTAGAATAGTCATCAATTATGACTAAGCAGAATTTACTTCTGTTAAGTGACTTAGCTCCGTGTGAATCAAATAGATCCATGTGTAGGAGCTTAAGTACACTTTTGGTTCGTTCTTGACTAGTTAGTTGATGTTGTGTCCTAGATTGTTTACCTTGTTGACAAGCATTACATATTTTATTATCCAAGTTATTGAGGTTAGGCAAACCTCTAACTAAGTCACTCTGACTCATCTTGTGGATGAGTCTTGGGTGTGAGTGACCGAGTCGTCGGTGCCATAACCATGATTCCTCTTGCCGTGTCATAAGACACTTAGTTGAGGAGTTATTTAAGTTAATAGTGTAAATGTTGTTATTTCTAGTTCCCTTAAGAATTGTTTTAGAGGTTTCGTTTGTATTAATTACGCATTCGTTTTCTAGAAATATGACCTTATAGTTATTATCACACAATTGGCTTACACTGAGAAGATTATATTGAAAATTTTCTACTAATAAACCATTTTGAATGACAAAATTTGAGTTAAGCTCAATATCACCTGATCCGATGATTTTGAGCTTGCCGTTATTTCCGAAGGCTACCGATCCTTGTCGTTTGAATCGAAGCTTCGAAAACTTGAGTTGATCCCCGGTCATGTGTCGGGAGTAACCACTGTCCAACATCCATTGATCCTACACGCAAGGTAGTAGGATCGGATATTTGATTTATTAAAAATTGGTTGAAAATTATTAACCTAAATCATTTCACCCATGTCTACATGATCAAACATGTTAATCCTATATGTTCTTGTGAGATGACTTCCAATTTTAGTTGAATTAAATTTAATGACTTAAACACTTGTCAACCTTGCGTTAGATTCGGATTTGACCTTAGGCTCATCAAGTCACCTTTCAAAGATCATGGCTTCCAGGTCGTGGCGAGGCACAGAGGCCTTCTTTGATCGGAATAACAACCACTTCCTTAGACAAAGCCATTTTCAAGAAAATAGAGGCTTGACTCACCTAAGACCACTTCCTGGTCTAAATAGTCTAGGATACGGCGAGGTAGCTTCAGCTAGTTCCGCTCGGTCAAGTGCACCGAACTAGATACGCCTTATCTAGCCCGAATACACAAGACTCCGCTTTCCTAGCGTACTATCATCTCGCCGCATCCTGGTACTATGTTATCAAGTATTGACGAATAGTCCTATCTAACCATTCTAAAAAGAAAAATAAAAACCTAAGCATGCAATTTCTAAGTTAAAACACAAACAAATTTCGTACTAGCTCCCCCTGGACCGTTGAATCGATTCGGTCTCTCCACATAGTGGATTTGGTCCTTAGGAACCCAGTACTGGTTTGATCCTAAGTTTGAAATTAAGGTGGTCTTAGGGACCCATGCTTGGACACATTTTTTATGTCTACTTACGATTGACATATATGACTTATTGGTCGTGTTTGAGCTAAACCCTAGCCCGACCTTGTTGTACACGACCCTTTGCGATCCAAGTAGGAGGTCAAGTCCTTTGGATCCCAAAGTAAACCTTTCCAATGTATTCCTAAGATCTTCGACTTAACTTTTCAAGAGTGAGTTCTCAACTTCGAGTTTTTCAACCCGAGTTGAGTCCTTCTCTTGAACTCGACTAGTCGAAGAGGTTAGGGAGACCTCGTGTTTGAGGAGTTTAACTTCCTCAACCAGGGTCTCGACCTTGGACTCGGACTTAGCTAACTTTCTATTTAAAAACTTAATTGCACTATAAAGTGTGGTAATAAGAGAGCGACTTACCTTGAGTTTATCTTTTGAACCGGATGCGTATCCATGGCTTGTCTTGAATAGTGCTTCGCAGTCCGACTCATCTTCGGTTTCTGATTCAAGTTCCGGTTCTGACTCCGTCTCCGATTCCACCGGTTTAGCCATAAGGACTCGATCGTTGTCTTCTTCCTCGGAAGCTTCTTCCCAAGTAGCGTTGAGTGCCTTTTTGTATTTTGGTGCCTTGCTCTTGAGTTTTGGGCATTCGGACTTAATGTGTCCAAACCTATTGCATTCATAACATCTTATGTTTGAACTTTTAGGCTTACCTTCGTTGGGTCGAGTGACGGCTCGTTTTCAGCCCTTGACTATCCTCCGAACTAGGTTGACTAGTTCAGCTTCCATTTCCGAGTCGACCTCCGAATCCGACTCATCCTCTTCTTCCTTCGGAGGTGGCTTGCTAGCGGTTTTTTCCTTTGAACCTGCAAATAAAGCTATACCTTTCTCGGGTTTCGAATTAGACTGCTCATGAAGTTCAAAATCAGAAAAAATTTCATCTAATCTAAGTTTAGAAAGATCCTTGGAGACCTTGTAGGCATCGACCATGGATGCCCACAAGGTAGTCCTTGGAAAGGAGTTTAGGACATACCTTATAAGATCGCGGTTTTCGACCTTTTGCCCGATTGCGTGTAGGTTGTTGACTATGTCCTGGACTCGGGCGTGAAGTTGCGTCGCGGACTCGTGTTCCTGCATTTTTAGGTTATATAGTTTATTGAATAGAAGATCACACTTACATACCTTGGCTTCATCGGTCCCTTCGTGTAGCTCCACTAGTTTTGTCCAAAGGTCCTTTGCGCTTATGAAGGGGCCGACACGATTTAGCTCTTCCTTGGATAAGCCGCATTGGAGGATTTGTGTTGCCTTGGTGTCGGCTTCGACTTGTCGTTTTGTCGCAATGGTCCATTGATCATAATCCAAGGAGTCACCCACTTCATTAGTCAGAAGTGTGAAACCCGTTTGGATTATGATCCACATCTCGATTTGGGTTTTGAGAAAGCATTCCATCCGACCCTTCCAATAATTGAAGTCATCTCCATTGTAAAATGGAGGTCGGACGGTGCTAAAACCCTCGAGATGGGCCATTAGAACAAAAGACACAAGGAGACAAAGACGAAGAAACTAGCAACGACAAAAACACAAAAAAAAAGTACCAAGACTTGCGTCTTGGATTAATAGTGTGCGAGAAAAAATAACAAAGCGAAATAAATCTGAAATAAACAAAATTAAAAAGAAAAAAAATCTATAAAATGGCTATATTGGTGGTTTCACCAAATCTTAGCAACCCCCGGCTCTGATACCAATTGTTGGATCGAAGCGGATCGCTAGAGGGGGGGTGAATAGCGATAAAACCTTTTTCTTTTCTTTTCGTTCGTTAAAACTCGAGAGATAATTAATTGCAGCGGAAATGTAAATGTAAAGTAAAAAGAGACAAAGGAGTTTTACTTGGTTCGTAGCCTTCGGCTACTACTCCAAGGCCCTAGCGGTCCTCGACCACGTACGGAGGGAAAAAACACTAAAGAACTTCTTCCCTTTAGAGGTAGGAGTTTAATCGATATAAGTAAAGCACAAAGCTTGAGGTAGAGGGACACTCCCCCTCTCCTCATTACGATAAAAGCTCCGAAAATGAAAGTACTAAACTGAAATAAAACTCTAACCGACGTAATAAAATGAAAACAAATAAACCTAGACGTCGTAGAAGAAGCACTTCGTTGTCGGAGAAGTTGTAGCTTTGCGGAGGCTTTTGGAGGCTTAGAATTGATGATGAAACCCTAGGTTAGGACCTTCTTTTATAGCCTTTAAGCCCCTCATTGAATGGGTCTTCAACCAATAGGAATTGGGCACAAAACTTCTTGAAAAATGGTGATAAAGCTTGACTCCTCGAGGCTGATTTTTAACCATCGGTTGAACTGATTTCTTGGCCGGTTGAACTGATGGCTCAGCAGTTGAACTGATTCTTGGCTGGTTGAACTGATGGCTTAGCAGTTGAACTGATTTTTGTCCGGTTGAACTGATTTTTAGACTTTTCGACTGTAATAAAGAGTTAGCTCGAAATATAAGTGAATTCGACGGCCACTTGCCATCCGATCTCAACATAGACCTTCCATGGGAAGTCTTGGTCGGATCGTCGCCTAAGGATGTCCCCGTATGGAGGACTCGACCTTACTTACGCTCACTCACACGAGCATATCTCAACATTTACCTTTGAAGCCTTGCTTTTGGTCTCCACCTGATTCCTTCGGCTCCCTCCGAAGTCCTCTCGGTGTCGCCCGACCACCGCGGCTTCCTCCGGGTGTTGCTAGCCTTTAGCTCCAGCTATAGCAATCTTCTGCACACTCGATTCAGCTCATGAGATAATGACATGAGCTTAACTTTGTATCATTTGCTATAATCAAAACTCAGGTTCGACTTAGGTGCCTACTGCACCAACAGTATTTACTTTCAAGAGGTGGATGCCTGACGCCAGGAGGAGGCCACCTATCGCCAGGAGATACGGCAGCATATACGTGCCCAGTAGGCATAGTGGGCCCGGGAAGAGGAGCACAGAGCAGTCGCTACATCCACCAGCTCTCAGATCGGCCACATGTACATGTGGCATCAGCGGCTTAGCACAAGGTTTTCCCAGGAGCCTGACATGCCGAGACTACCAGACATTCCACCTAGACCATAATATTAGAGGTATTGTTTCATATAAGTCTGGGGGAGGGACCCCAAGTTTTGATTTATTTTGTTTCTAGTAGTAGTTTCTTTGATGATATTTGTATTTTAGTTAGCATTCATTTGTTCATGCATAGATTGTTCAGTTTCTTTCAGCACTTAGTTTTTGCTATCTATAAGTTGCCTCAGTAGTGTTGGGATGTATACTGAAAAGTCTATCTTTTGTATGAACATCTTTATTTTTGAAATAAGAATCACATGATCATTGTTTACATATTTATGGTTATGCATATTGTCAGATATATTACATTGTAGATAACATGGTGTGTAGTGTCACACGGGAGATCATGTTATCAGTTCCTTGTAAAGTATAAGTAAAGGCTCACAACCGAAATGGTTTTGGACAAACAATTGGTATGGTTGTAGTGTGATTTGGTATTGGTTTGTCTTGACCATAGAATTACACTAGTACACTTTGTGTTTATTGAGCAGGACCGACTTAGAGGTGATTCGATTTATTACTGACTACATAATTGAATCGAACCTCGGATATTATGGTGTACATGCTCTTAATCCCGATATAATAACGGGCACATGTACTTAGTATTTATTTCTTTGATTTACCAATGGGCGAGATTTATAGAGTAAATCGATAAGCTCGGTAAGTTGGGAAATGATATTATTTACAAGGTGTGTCGTTGATTATAGGAGGAAATCATGTCCTATATATTAGGATGATGATGTCCCCTTTAGGAACTCATAAGGATCATCATGTAAACCCTGCAGGTGGACTTGGTCCGGCATGATGATAAGGTTGAGTGGTACTACTCATGGAGTTAGATGTTGATTAATTAATTGTAAGTAAATTAATTAATTGTCGGACATTCGAGATCTTAAACATGGGGAGATATTTGTACAATTAATATATGGAGCTCATATTTATTTATAAGCGTTGGTGAGGTAGATCAATGATAATCCTCTAGTGGAATGGATTATTATTAATGGATCGAACTTTATGTGGGCTAGATCTATTGGGTGGCCAAGATCTAACTCCTCCTCATGGTCCCTATTATAGCCTATTAAAAACCTCATGAAAGCCTAGATCTGACGGTGGAAAATAAAACCCTAGATCCAACGGTGGAGTTTGAATCTCTAGATCCGACGGTGGAGATTGAAAGGAGGCTTAAGCCTAGCTCTATAAAAGGAGGGCTAGGGCTTGGGCGTGAAATATCTTTTGGTGATTAGGGTTTGAGTTGTCTTGGGTGGCAAGGGTAAAGCTAGGGTTTTGCATCCTTAGGCCGGCGGCAAGGAAGTAGGGTTTAGACTCCTATTCTTCCTTTTTGGCCGGTGCCTCCCTCACCTTGTCCAAGGGCTGGCGGATAGAGTTAGGGTTTAGCTTCTTCTCATCCTTTTCTCTAGGCCAGCACATTCTCTCCTTCTCCAAGGGCCGGCGGCATCAAGGGTTGAGGGTGATCCTTTTCTCTTTGCCGACAACATATTCTTCCTCTCCTTGGTCGGCGGCAACAACCTAGCTTGGTGGTCAGCACTAGATAGGAGAAGAAGGGTTCGTGTATTCTTCCTTTTGTTCGGAGCGATCAAGGAAAGGAAGATTGTGATCTAGGAGGATTCATCTCTTAGAGGATCGTTTCCCACACAACATCCAAGAGAAGGATAGGACATACAATAGAAGACCAAGAGGTAAACAAGAGGTATAATTCTTGTTTTGGTTTCCTTTTGTTTCTTTGTATTATGTATGTAATTGCATGTGGCTAATTTACTTGGACCCCGAAGATAAATACAAAAACCGGTGATCCGTACATTATCTATTCCATGGCTAATTGAGGAAAAGAGTTAGGTTGCTTAAACAACAAGTTTGTTCAAGAGACCGCTCTAATCGAATAGCACGATGACGGATCAGTTGCTTGGGTAATCCGTCATCGTCTTGGATTATTTTTTAATCCGGGGACGTAGATGGGAATGCCAAGAACAAGCAACCGAGTTGAAGTGGGAAGCGAAGCTTCGTCCCTTCAAGTGGTATCAGAGCCATGATTTCCAGTTTTGTGTGTTTAGGATTCGGTTACTTTTATGCACTTATCATATATTGTATGTGTCGGATGATAGTAGGATGTGCGTAGGCTAACTTTTTGGTTACAGGCATAAGATCCAACTATTATGGCCATATGTGTGTGTATGTGATTGGATGTGTGTGATTGTAATATTATTTGAATCCTCGGAGTTGACAAGGCTAGTATTTAATTTTTGTAATTGAGTATGGTATTATTTAGCCACTCTTTTATTTTAGTTTAATTTCGATCTAGATTTCATGTACACTCCTTCGTGGAGTATAGGATCGATGGATATAAAATAAAATAATTATTCTCGGCTCGGATCTCCGGATGGCTTGTACATGGCATAGGGAGGAGCGGACAAGATGGCGATACGATGGGAGCCATATTGGAGAACAAAAGCCATAATAGTTGGAAAATATTTTTTTCATATTTATTGCTTCTTGTTTGATATGCATGTCGTGTGCTAGGAAAATTACTAAGTGGGAGAGGGATATTTTTTTATAAATTCCCACGGTCTCCATTACGATTTGACATGTGATGCAAACAAACATGTGCATCGGCTCTGAGTGCCTTCCTCCCCATCAGATGAGTTTGTTTTGCATATCACAAGGTCAAATATGGTTATAGGAAATTATTTAGAAGTGTGTGTATTTCCCCATCGGAAGGCACATAATCCGAGATAATTGTCATGGTATCGAGTAATGGTGAACACTTAGATGCAAATAAAAGTATCCTCTCCATCGGAGTCACTGCTTTTATTTGTAGGGCCGAAGAGGAACCAACTATTAATTTTATTTGCCAGAAAGTTTGGTTCATAGGATAATAAAATTAATGGGTAAAACCTCCTCTTACAATTGTAGAATTAGTATACATCCACACTATCGTGGCATACGATATTCTCGGTGTTTTGAGGTGTTGGTTGATTTTAAAATTTTATTGTTTGAGGAATCAATAATTTTTTGAAATCTAATATTTTAATCTATGTGATTCTTAGGTTTTTCAAAAATGACTTTCAACCCTCTTGCTGTGATACTAAAAGAGAATAAACTTACTGGACCCAATTATGTTGATTGGAAAAAGAATCTAGATATTATCTTGACTGCTGAGGAGTACAAGTATGTACTCTTCGAAGAGTGTCCTCCTAAGCCTGTGGATGATTCTAGGGAAAAGGAGAAAGAGAGTTATAAGAAGTGGATAAAGGCTGATGATATGGCGTGGTGTTACATTTTGGCTTCTATGTAAAATGTATTGCAACATCAGCATCAAGTCATGCCCACTGCTTATGACATGATGCTCAATCTCAAAGAGCTTTTCAAACACCAGAATCGAGCTGCTAGGCAAGAAGCCATGAGGAACTTGATGATGACCACCATGATCGAGGGAACACCCGTGAGGGATCATGTTCTCAAAATGATGGCTCATTTGAATGAGCTGAAAGTCCTTGGAGCTAAGATCGATGGGGAAACCCAGGTCGATATCATACTCCAGTCTCTACCTAGGAGTTTTGAGCTGTTTTGCCTGAACTACAACATGAATAAAAGGTTGTATTCGTTGGCGGAGCATCTGACAAAACTCCAAGCGACAGAGGGGCTTTTTCGTCAGAGTGCTCAGGCTCAGGCCATAGTTGCTCAAAAGGTTTCTACTTCTAAGCCGAAAGGCAAAAAGAAGAAGAAACAAGGTTGGGAAAAGGTGGCAGGAGTATCTCAGGGAGGAGAGAAGAAGCCGAAAGGAAAGTGCTTCACTTGTAAGCAGACTGGACATTGGAAGATGGACTGCCCCAACCAGAAGCAGAACAAAGGTATATCTTTTGGTCTAGTCGTTGAAACATTTTTAGCGATGTTATCTACCGACACCTAGTGTGTAGATACGGGAGCCACTGATCATGTGTGCAATACTTTACAGGGGTTCTAGGGAACCAAACGACTAGCTGAGGGGGAGATTACCGTTTACTTGGGCGATGCTACGAAGGTGGCGGCTATTGCAGTGGGAGATGTTTATTTATATTTTGATAGGAATAAAACTTTGGTTTTGAAAAATTACCTTTATTTAGAAAGAATTTAATTTCAGTTTCTAAATTGTTTTTGGATGAATATTCTATTTCTTTTAATGACAGAGTTGTTATAAAAAGGAATAGGGAGATTATCTGTTCTGGTGCATTGATAGGAAATTTATATACCCTTGAACCAAAAGCTCCAACGATGCAAATAGAAGTGAATAACTCATCTTTAAAATCTAATAAGAGAAAAGAACCTTCAAAAATGAACCAAACATATCTTTGGCATCTAAGGTTAGGTCATATTAAACTAAGTAGAATTTAAAGGTTGATATCTGATGGACCTTTGGGTTCATTAGTGGTGGAAGATTTTCCAACCTGCGAATATTTCTTGGAAGGTAAAATGACCAAGAGGCCTTTTAAGGCCAAGGGGTATAGAGCCAAAGATGTGTTGGAATTGGTTCATTCTGATTTGTGTGGTCCTATGTCTATCCAGGCTAGAGGTGGTTTTGAATATTTTGTCTCTTTTATAGATGATTATTCAAGATATGAATACATTTACTTGATGCGCCGCAAGTCTGAATGCTTTGACTGGTTCAAAGAATTCAAGGTTGATGTGGAGAAATGTCAAGGTAAAAGTATCAAGACACTATGATCTGATCGTGGTGGTGAGTACCTCTTGGGAGAGTTTAGGAATTACTTATCAGAGGCTGGGATTCAATCCCGATTGTCTGCACCTAGCACACCCCAGCAGAATGGTGTAGCGGAGCGAAAGAATAGGACTCTTATGGAGATGGTTAGATCGATGATGAGTTATTCTGAGTTGCCAGATTTGTTCTGGGGGTATGCTCTGGATACACAAATGTATATTCTAAACTTGGTACCATCTAAATCAGTGCCTTCTACTCCCACAGAATTATGGACTGGGCGAAAGCCTAGTCTGTGACATATTCGGATTTGGGGGAGTCTAGCAAATGTGTTGAAGGAAGATGCTGGTAAGTTGGAACCTCATATAGAAGTGCGCATGTTCGTTGGCTATCCTAGTGGAATGAAAGGTGGTTTTTTTTTATAGTCCTAGAGATCAGAGGGTGATCGTTAGCACGAACTCCAGATTTTTAGAGGAATACTATGTGATGAACTACAAGCCCATGAGTAAGATTGTTCTGGAGGAATTGAGAGGGGAAGTCACTACTTCAGTGCCATCGATACAAGAGGATATACCACAAGTGACTGCACCACGTGTCACAGAGGATACACAGGTGATACCTCATCGTAGTGGGAGGGTTGTTAGACAGCCTGATAAATTTATGTTCTTAGGAGAATCTTCTGATTTGGTCCCTGGCGAACATGAACCTGATCCCTGGACATATGACAAGGCAATCCAAGATAAAGATGCGGTATCTTGGCAAAGTGTGATGAATTCTGAGATAGAATCTATGGATTCAAATCAGGTATGAGAGCTACTAGAACCACCCAATGGTGTAAAAACCATTGGATGCAAGTGAATCTACAAAAGAAAGAGAGGAATAGATGGGAAGGTTGAGACCTTCAAAGCAAGGCTTGTTGCGATAGGGTATACTCAGACAGAGGGTATCGATTATGAGGAGACCTTTTCACCGGTAGCCATGATTAAGTCTATCTGGATTCTCTTATGTATTGCTGCTCATATGGATTATGAGGTGTGGTAGATGGATGTCAAGACAGTTTTCCTTAATGGAAGTCTTGAGGAAAACATCTATATGGAGCAACCAGAGGAATTCATTGCAAAGGGCTTAGAACATCCGCTTTGATGAGGTAATCCAGTCTTATAGATTTATTCAAAGTCCGGATGAGTCTCGTGTATACAAGAAATGTGACGGAAATATAGTGGTATTTCTTATACTATACGTAGATGACATTTTGTTAATTGGCAACAATGTCAAGGTGTAATCAGACGTAAGGGTATGGTTATCCAAACAGTTTGATATGAAGAAGTGGGACACATCCTTGGGATCAAGGTTATAAGGGATCACAGGAAAAGGATGTTGTGCTTGTCTCAAGCTTGATACATAAACACTATTTTGGCTCATTTTAGCATGCAGAACTCCAAGAAAGGTTTTCTACCTTTCAGGCAAGGAGTACCTTTATCTAAAGAGATGTGTCCTAGAACATCAAAGGAGATAGAGGAGATGAAGGCAGTTCCTTATGCTTCGGCAATAGGAAGCCTCATGTATGTTATGCTATGTACGAGATCGGATATCTACTTTGTCGTGGGCATGGTTAGCAGATATCAGAGTAATCTAGGACAGGGATATTGGACTGTGATAAAGCATATATTGCAGTACATGAGAAGGACTAGGGATTATATGCTGGTATACTAGGCAGATTAATTACTTCATATGGGTTACACAGATTCTGACTTCCAATCAGATAGGGATAACAGTAAGTCTACCTCAGCTTGTGTTTACTTTGGGAGGTGGAGCCATTGTATGGAGGAGTGTCAAGCAAAAATGCGTGGCGGACTCTACCATGGAAGCTGAGTGTGGCAGCCTCTAAGGTAGCCAAAGAAGTTGTATGGCTCAGGAACTTCTTGATGGACTTAGATGTGATTCCTGGTTTGCCTAGAACTATCACAATTTATTATGATAACAGTGGTGCAGTTGCAAACTCGAAGGAACCACGAGCTCATAAGAAAAGTAAACACATAGAGCGCAAGTACCACCTGATACGAGAAATCATAAAGCAAGGAGAAGTTGTTGTAGCCAAGATTGCATCAGAGGATAACCTGGCAAATCTTTTCACTAAGGCCCTTCCAGCGAGAGCTTTTGATAGGCATGTGGAGGGAATGGGAATCAGATGTATGGCAGTATGAGGACAGCATAGTCTTTTAGTATAAGTGGGAGATTGTTGGGATGTATACTGAAAAGTCTATCTTTTGTATGAACATCTTTATTTTTGAAATAAGAATCACAAGATCATTGTTTACATATTTATGGTTATGCATATTGTATGATACATTACATTGTAGATAACATGGTGTGTAGTGTCACATGAGAGATCATGTTATCAGTTCCTTGTAAAGTACAAGTAAAGGCTCACAACTGAGATGGTTTTGGACAAACCATTGGTATGGTTGTAGTGTGATTTTGTATTGGTTTGTCTTGACCATAGAATTACACTAGTACACTTTGTGTGTATTGAGCAGGACCGACTTAGAGGTGATTCGATTTATTGATGACTACATAATTAAATCGGACCTCGGATATTATGGTGTACATGCTCTTAATCGTGATATAATAACGGGCACATGTACTTAGTATTTATTTCTTTGATTTACCAATGGGCGAGATTTATAGAGTAAATCGATAGGCTTGGTAAGTTGGGAAATGATATTATTTACATGGTGTGTCGTTGATTATAGGAGGAAATCATATCCTATATATTAGGATGATGATGTCTCCTTGAGGAGCTCATAAGGATCATCATGTAAACCCTGCAGGTGGACTTGGTCCGGTATGATGATAAGGTTGAGTGGTACTACTCATGGAGTTAGATGTTGATTAAATAATTGTCAGTAAATTAATTAACTTACGGATATTCGAGATCATAAACACAGGGAGATATTTGTACAATTAATATATGGAGCCCATATTTATTTATGGGGGTTGGTGAAGTAGATCAATGATAATCCTCTAGTGAAATGGATTATCATTAATGGATCAGACTTTATGTGGGCTAGATCCATTGGGTGGCCAAGATCCAACTCCTCCTCATGGTCCCTATTATAGCCTATTAAAAACCTCATGAAAGGCTAGATCCGACGGTGGAAAATGAAACCCTAGATCCGATGGTGGAGATTGAATCTCTAGATCCGATGGTGGAGATTGAAAGAAGCCTATAAAAGGAGGGCTAGGGCTTGGCCGTGAAACATCTTTCAGTGATTAGGGTTTGAGTTGGCTTGGGCGGCAAGGGTGAGGCTAGGGTTTTGCATCCTTTGGCCGGTGGCAAGGAATTAGGGTTTAGACTCCTATTCTTTTTTTTTTGGCCGGCGCCTCCCTCACCTTGTCCAAGGGTTGCCGGCTAGAGTTAGGGTTTGGCTTCTTCTCATCCTTTTCTCTAGGCCGGTGCATTCTATCCTTCTCAAAGGGCCGACGGCATCAAGGGTTGAGGGTGATCCTTTTCTCTTGGTCGGCAACATCTTCTTCCTCTCCTTGGCCGGTGGCAACAACCTAGCTTGGAGCTTGGTGGTCGGCACTAGATAGGAGAAGAAGGGTTCGATTATTCTTCCTTTTGTTAGGATCGAGCAAGGAAAGAAAGATCGTGATCTAGGAGGCATCAACTCTTGGAGGATCGTTGCCCACACAACCTCCAAGAGGAGGATAGGACATACAATAGAAGACCAAGAGGTAAACAAGAGGTATAATTCTTGTTTTGGTTTCCTTTTGTGTCTTTGTATTATGTATGTAATTGTATGTGGCTATTTTACTTGGACCCCGAAGATAAACACAAAAACCGGTGATCCGTACATCATCTATTCCGCGGCTAATCGAGGAAAAGAGTTAGGTTGCTTGAACAACAAGTTTGTTCAAGGGACTGCTCTAATCGAATATCACGATGATGGATCGGTTGTTTGGGTAATTCGTCATCGTCTTGGATTATTTTTTAATCTGGGGACATAGATGGGATCACCATGCACAAGCGACCGAGTTGATGTGGGAAGCGAAGCTTTGTCCCTTCAAGTAGGGGTATTCCAGTCATTTCAGCCACCTTCTTGTCGTTTGGTTTCTTCTCTTGCTTGATCTCATTGCATAATCTCTGCAAATTGTCGACCATGCTCCTCATATTCCCTAGTAAAATTGGCTCGCAAGGTTTCTAAGCGGGGACTTGGTTCTGGATAAAATTCACATGGTGATTTATAGCTCTCGTGCTCACTTGGTAAATAATATTGAGGGTTCAAGTAGCCAGGGGCATAACTATATAAATAGGATTCATCTCGTGGCCACCAGTTGTAATCATAGGTGACATCTTCTTGTTCAAATTATGAAGGTTCAAATATATTCGGACAATCGTTTATGGTATGTCATGTTTCACCACAATGCTCACAATAAATGTTACCAAAACTCACAGCATTAAATTGACCATAATCATGAGTAAAAGCATGCATTGTTATATGCAAGAAATTATAAATAAGGAAAGAGCAACAGAATGAACAAAACTGAAATAAAATAAAATAAAATAATAAGAAAAGTAAATCTAGCCTAAGTCCAATCCAACTATCCACTTCTTGATTCGATATTGAATCAATCATTCCTCGACAACGTCACCAAAAACTTGATGAACGCGAATGCAACCTCAAATCTTGCAATAGAGACTGTCGAGGACTCGAAGCGTGTGCTCATGCTCAACGCCCGCAAGTGCACAGGTGTCATCAAGTAATAATATAGATTATCGATCCCACAGGGACTGAGATTCGAGTACCGATCTATTCAGTGGACGTTATTGTTCAGATTTAGTTATAATGGTTGTGATTTAGAGGGTTGTCGACAGTCCTAACTCTAGTACGGTGTCACATGGAGGAAGAGAAGGGTCACTACGAGGCTTTTAGGGAATTCTAGGATTTCGGTTTTGCTTGTGTGTCGCAGAACACACTACCAATTGAGTATTATCTAGACTTCTAACTACGACCTTGTGGAAGGGACATCATACACTCCCCTGATGAGCTTTCTCATCTATCATAAGCTACCTCTTCCATCCCAGGTCAACCTCTGGCTTTAGGACGGGGTGGGTGGTATGATGATGCCGAATCAATCCCTATGGTGAGACGGAACATATCTCATTCTGACTCTATCACATCCTTCTATCTACGGTTATGGGAGATGAGGCCAACCCCTTAGGTTCCTCCTTAATTCTCCTAAATCTTTGATACGAGGGTTGTCACCCCTCGTATCGACTTCGCACAGTAGAGAGAAAACCAAAATATGTACTATTGATCTAAACAAATGTCAATTGCAAATATAAACTAAAGAATTAGAAATATATTTAGAATAAGATGTTCTACGCACACAAACTACTCTCGAATCCTAGAATTAGTAAATCTACTTCATGAATATAAGAGAAGAAACACAAAGCATAATCATGTTCAGATATACAATGGAAATTATGCGTAGAAAGTAAATTACAATGCAATGGTGGTCTTCTCCTTAGCGTTGAGGTGCAGAATTTGATCCTCGAGCGGCTTCCTTCCTCCCCATTGCAAGTTCCCAAAGCTTTTTAGGGCGTCGAAGTGTCATCCCAGCCGTCGTGCCTCCCCCTAGGATTTGGGCTTGGCTTTCTTTATATAGACATGAGGTCGGCTCTTCACGAAATCCGAAAAAAGACCTAATCACGTCAAAACGCTTGGCCGCCACACGACCATGTGTTTCCACATGGCCAGGTCATGTGTGGCCCTATGGTGGCTAATCTCGAGCTTCGTACATGACCGTGTGTAGCCACACACTGTGGCCATGTGCCCTACTGCATCCAGCTGCCAAATGATCTTTATCGCTCCGAAAGTGCATCATTTTCCCCATGAAATGCTATCCTACACACAAAAGTAAAACGAGCAGATCTCCGAACCAGAAAACAAGAAATGCATGTAAAATAAAGTAAAATATGCATGAAACAAATATAAAATGAAATGAGATGTGAGCGAAAACTACTCCTAAAACCCTATATGTTTTGCTCACATCAGCCATGTGAATCGACACAGTCGTGTCGCGTCTCCGCCGATATTGGAGATTTTCTCTTTTGAAAAATTCTTGGGTTGTTCTTACCTTAATTTTGGGATAATTATGGTAAGATATGTTCCATTTAAGCCTTATAAGATGACCTAATCAAGAGATCTATAAATAGATCCCTTGATAATCTTTGGCTAAGGGTTGTTTAGGTTTTCCTTTAGTAGTCATTTTTCCTCTCTCCTCTTCTCTTGTCTCCGTCGGTTGGCTAGCACCAATCGGAGACAAAGTCTTGCTGCTCTAGGAGTTGTCTAAGGTGATCCCGGCGTGGATACTGATAGAGGCAAAGCCCATTGGTCTTTCTTATGATTTCGACGAATTCAAAAGGATCTCGAAGGTATAACTTCTCCTTCTCCATGCGTGTGTTTTCATGTGATTACGCCAAAGTAAGTTTTCCTGACCCCCAAGGGATGCTTGGGATGTAATAAAAATTATTTTATTCTCTTTATTCCACTACGCATGATCCCACAATCTCCAACAAGTGGATTAGAGCCACCTTGTTCATTTGGCATAGATTTCAAGTTGTAGGAAAATGTTTAAAGCATGTTTGGTGTTTTAATATACCTGTGTCATGTTTATCTATATAATAGATTAGAGTATGCTTGATTTTATATATAGGATATGTTTGTAACCTAAAAGAAAATACCGAGGATGCACCTAGAAACACCGAAGGTGTTGGCCGCATCGTTAGAGCCTAAGCATAGACTCACATTCACATCGGAAAATATATTTCCTAATGTGACCTTGGTTTTCCCATATTTAGGTTTATTTCCTTTTATAGATGAGACCCATAATAACCTGAAATCTCTCATGAAAATATTAGGGTTAACACCTTCCATTAATATGGTTGAACCAGAGTTCTTTTTCGTGTTTGGGTTGTTGGACTCTCTCCAAGTCTGGTATGACATCGAGGATGTTCAATTTATATGAGATTCGATGTTTATTTTAAATTGTAAGGACCAGAGGTCAATTTCAAGTTTGGATTGTTGGACTCTCTCCAAGCCTAGCTTATAAATTGGATGTGTTTAAATCATTTAAATTCGATCTAATGATTAATGGGTCGACCCTAACTGAAAGTATTGATTTGTTGGACTCTCTCCAAGGTCAATGTTGATAGAGGTGCAATTAGGTGATATGCATTGGATGTATATATGTTAATGAGTTAACAACCTAATGTATATGTGAACATTCAATTAGTTGATAGCATAAAGTGATAGTTATATATTTGATATATAATGGGTACTGTTGATACCTAATATTATGACTATGAATGACTTGTTGGACTCTCTCCAAAATTGTTCTTAGTCATAATGGATATCAACCCATTAAGAGATCACCTACCATCTCTCGAATTCAAAGTGAGGGCTATTGAATTTGATAAAAATAGTGGGAGTTTCTTGTTAATGTAAATTGTTTATATTACTATAAATTCATCTCTCTTATACACCTCTTTTTGTATGTCTAGGTACTAATTAGAACAACAATGTCAACCTCCATTAATTTATGTTTGATTTTGGACAACAATAAATTGACTGGGCCAAACTTCGTGTACCGGCATCGCAACCTGAGAATTGTTCTCAAGGCTAAAAAGCTAGCTTATGTCCTTGAAGAGTTTCTTCCCAAACCTCCTGCAGACAATGCATCTGGTGACCAAAAGTTGGCTTACCAAAAACATGTTGCTGAGTTTGAGATGGCGAGTTACATTATGCTAGTGTCGATGTCTCCTGAGTTACAGAAGCAACATGAGAATATGGATGCTAATACAATTGTCTTTCATCTTCGAGAGTTGTTCGATGAGCAGGCACGATTTGAATGGTTCGAGGTCACCCAACTCCTCTTTCACTCGAAGATGCAGGAGGGTTCATCTGTAGTGCAGTTTGAGCTAAAGATAAATAGCTATATTGTGCTATTGGGATCATTAGGATATTTCATGGACCATGAATTAAGTATTGACTTATTTATTCAAAATTTGAATGGTAGCTATTCACAATTTGTGATGAACTATCAGATGAATATGATTGAGTCCACAATTCCTGAATTGATCAATATGCTCAAAACAGTGGAGTCATCTGTTGTGAAAGAATAGAAGGCGGTGATGCTGGTAGACTCCTCAAAGAAAGGTTCTAAGAGGAAGTCAAAAACCAAAGCTAAAGGGAAGAAGAAGGCAAAGAAGAAAGAAATAAGTCCCAAGGGCACCTGCCATCATTGTGGCAAGGATAGTCATTTGAAGAGAAACTACAAGTAGTATCTAGAGTCACTGAAGCAGAAAAAGGCATCCGATGCCCAATCTACTTTAGGTATATTTGTTAATGAATGTCATATTATTTCTTCTAGCACTTGGGTATTGGATACCGGGTGTGGCTCTCATATATGTAATGACATACAGGGGCTTAGGAATAGAAGAAGACTGGTTAAGGGAGAAATAGATCTAAGGGTTGGCAATGAAGCAAAAGTTGCTATAGTAGCCAAGGGTACTTATATGTTGCGACTTCCTATGGGACTAGGCTTAGAATTGGATGATTGTTTTTATATTCCTGCATTAATAAAAAAACATTTTTTCTATTTCATGTTTGAATAAGAAAGGTTATCATTTGATGTTTAGTAATAATTGTTGTTACATTACGTTAAATGGTGTTCTTTATGCTACTAGGATATTAAATAATGGAATCTACACATTAGATACATCCAACGAGATATCAATATCGAATCAAATAGCAAACGCGTTAAGTTAGATAATTAATTAACCTCGCAATTATGGCATTGACGTCTTGGCCATATAAGCAATGAACTCATGTCCAAGCTATAGAGGCTTGGCATTTTGGAGTCTTATAAATTAGATTCATTAAACACATGTATTTCATTCATAAAAGAAAAGATGACTAAACAACCTTTCAGAGGAAAGGGTGAATGAGCAGTTGAGGTATTGGGCCTTATACATACCGATGTATGCGAACCAATGTCAACTCATGTCATAGGAGGTTCTAGCTACTTCGTTAACTTTATTAATGATTATTAATGATATGGGTATTTGTATCTGTTAAGATACAAATCTGAAGTCTTTGTAAGGTTTAAAGATTTTAGAAAGGAAGTAGAGAAACAACTTGGGAAAAGTATTAAAGTACTTCGATCGGATCGAGGTGGTGAATACTTAAGCCAAGAGTTTCAATATTATCTAAGGGCAATGGCATCTTGTCCCAAAGGACTCCACCTTATATGCCACAACATAATGGTATGGTTGAAAGGTGAAACTGAACCTTGTTGGACATAGGTCAATGATGCAATATGCAAGTCTTCAAAAAACCTTTTGGAGTTACACACTCGAAACCGCTGTTTACTTGTTAAATAGAGTCCCGACTAAGGCAATCTTTACTACTCCATATGAGATGTGGAATAATAAAAAATCTCATTTATCTTATTTGAAGATATGGAGTTGTTCTGCTTATGTGAAGAGGACAGTATCAGACAAGCTGGAGGCTAAGTTTGATAAGTGTCTATTTATTGGTTACCCTAAGGAAATGAGAGATTACTAATTCTATCATCCCTTAGAACAAAAGGTGTTTTGTTTCAAGTCATGTTGTATTCCTAGAGAAGGAGTTTCTCTTACAGGAAAACAGTGGGAGTGAGGTTGAACTAAGTATAGTTCACGAGGCTTCGGTAGACATAGAAGAGATGCCTAGTCAAGAACCATAACTGATCACTCATTCGGATGAGATAATAGTTGAACCTTATAATACACCACCTCCTCGTAGATCTTGTAGGACACGTAAGATTCCTGAGAGATATGAATTTCTCATAAGTGAATCTAATGATGTGTTACTCATATATGATGAGGAATCTACTAGTTACGAAGAGGCACTGAATAGTTCAGATAGAGAAAGATGGCTAATAGTCATGAAATCAAAAATGAATTCCATGTATGAAAACCAGGTTTGGAACCTGGTAGACCCACATGAAGGCATAACGCCTATAGGGTGCAAGTGGGTTTTCAAGAAGAAAACGGACATGGATGGTAATATTATTACCTATAAAACTAGATTAGTGGAAAAAGGCTATCGTCAATGACAAGGTGTTGACTATGACGAAACTTTTTCACCATTAACTATGCTTAAATCCATTCGGATACTCCTAGCCATGGTGACTCATTTTGATTATGAGATATGGCAGATGGATGTGAAAACAACTTTCCTTAATGGAAACCTATCTGAGGATGTATATATGATACAACCTGAGGGTTTCACATCCATTAACAAGAACAAAGTATGCAAGATTCAATGTTCTATTTATGGATTGAAGCAAGCATCCAGGAGTTGGAATATCCGTTTTTATGAGGCAATCAAACAGTTTGATTTCTCACAAAATCCTGAAGAGCCTTGTGTGTATAAGAAGGTTAGTGGGAGTGCGGTTGTGTTCCTAGTATTGTATGTCGATGACATTAATTATAGGAAATGATATTCCTTCTTTGTAAACAGTAAAGGTCTGGTTGTCCAAAATGTTCTCCATAAAAGACATGGGATCGGAGAAGCAACCTATATTTTGGGGATTAAGATATATAGAGATAGATCGAATTGGTTGCTTGGTATTTCGCAGTCTACATACATAGACAAAGTGATAAAATGGTTTTGCATGGAAGAATCCAAGAAAGGTTTGATTCCCATGAGACATGGGATTCACCTTTCGAAGTCTATGTGCCCGCACACTGAAGACGAGAGGATTCGCATGAGTCAGATCCCATATGCGTCAGCTATAGGATCGATCATGTATGTTGTGTTATGTACGAGGCCCGATGTATCATACGCTTTAAGTGTTACGAGTAGATACCAGTCGGATCCTGGTATGGACCATTGGGTGACTATTAAGACAATCCTTAAGTACTTGAGAAGGACTAAGGATTTCTTCTTGGTATATGGAGGAGGTTATATGGTAGTAAGCGAGTATACTGATGCCAGCTTCCAGACAGATAAGGATGATTCCAAATCTTAGTCTGGATACATATTCATCTTGAATGGAGGTACGGTGAGTTGGAAAAGTTCCAAACAAGATACCGTTGTTGATTCTTCTATGGAGACAGAGTACATTGCAGCTTCTGAAGCAGCAAAAGAGGCGGTCTGGATCAAGAAGTTAATTACTGAACTTGGAGTAGTTTTGAGCATTATTGAAGCATTACCAATTTATTGCGACAATAATGCCGCCATTGCATAAGAAAAAGAACCACGGTCTCATCAGCAATCCAAACACGTACTATGTCGTTACCATCTGATCAAAGAGATCATAGGTAGAAGAGACATACAAATAGAGAAAGTTCCCATTGATAGGAATCTAGCAGATTCCTTGACAAAGCCTCTTCCCCAAGAAATGTTCAAGAGGCATATAGAAGCCTATGGTATTAGATATCAAGGCGATTGACTATAGGGAAAGTGGGAGTTTGATGTAATTGAGAGGTGTCCTAAGGCAATCACCTTAGAAGTTATTAATAAAATTCACTATTTGAGTGTACATTATCTATGTATTGTATTGGATCTTAAACTCATGTACTGAAGTCCACAATACGATGCATAGAATGAGATAAATTGTGATTGGATCACAATTAATGGGTATCTCATCATGTGTAAATATGCAAGTATTTTAAACTATCCCTAGTTGATGAATTGATGAGATTAGACATCATCAATTCTGTGAGACTAGCACATATTATGCTCCTTAGTTTATCCAAGCATTCAGTACTCACTGAATGGAAGCATAGGGATGCTGAGAGTGAACATGTGGGTGTTAGTTATGGTAACTAGTTCGTTGTAGTGACCTGCTATGAGATTTCATATGGTTCTATATGTCATTGAAGATCTCATTGCATCTTGAGTGTGATCTTCCTTAGACTTGAGGAATTTAAGTCATCTTGATCATGACACCTTGTACTTTGACTTCATCGCAAACATCTACATAATTATGGTAATATATGTTTAGGTTTTCCCTTGGTAGCCATTTTTCCTCTCTCCTCTTCTCTTGTCTCCGCCTATTGGCTAACATCAGTCAAAGACAAAGGTTTGCTACTCTAGGAGTTGTCTCAGGTGATCCCAGCATAGATACTGATAGAGGCAAGGTTGTCTCAGGTGATCCCAGCGTGGATACTGATAGAGGCAAGGCCCGTTGGTCTTGCTTGTGGATTTGATGGATTCAAAAGAATCTCGAAGGCATAACATCTCCTTCTCCGTGTGTGTGTTTTCATGTGATTATGTCAAAACAAGTTTTCCTGGCCCCTAGGAGATGTCTGGGATGTAATAAAAATTATTTTATTCGCTTTATTCTACTGCGCATAATCCCAGAATCTTCAACAGGTAAAGTGCTTGAGGAGGAAATTATTTTACGGGGATTGATCACTCATAATTGCAATAACATGGGGTATAATTGTAAAGAATTTGATAGAGTAGAGGGATGCCCTAGCATAGACTTAGGGGTGTGCATGACAATGATGTTGGTGCAATCGACCCAGGTCACGATTTGTTGGTGCAATCGGCCCAGGTCACAATTGACCAGACTCAAGTTTGACTCGAGTGATATTTTGATGTTTGACAAAGTCAGTTGACATTGATGTTTGACATTAATGTCTGTTGATGTTTTGGGGAGATTGTTTATACAATCAACCTAGGTTATGTTTAACCGGACTCGAGTTTGACTCGAGGGAGACTTTGATGGTTGACTGGAGTTGACCATGTCATGGAAAGTTCAAGTCTTGAGTACTTGGCATGTAAAGTCCAAGCATGGGTCTTGGCAAGGAAAAGTCCAAGCATGGGTCTTGGCATGGAAAGTCCAACATGGGTTAGCAAGGGAAAGTCCAAGATTGAGTCTTGGCATTTGAGAAGTCCAAGGGGTTTGATATTGGCGGCATAAAGTTCAAGCGGGAGTCTTGGTAGCATAAGTCCAATGGTTGGCGGCATAAAGTCCAAGCAGAGTCTTGGCAGCGTAAGTCCAATGTACCTTGGCGGTGTAGACACCGTTAGCATGACATAGCCGATGGAAGCACCTGAAGGCTAGCGCGATGAATGAACAAGTCATGGATGACTTGGAGGGATCTGAGAGGCGTAAGGCTGATGGAGGTGGCTAAAAAGGCTTAGGTCTAGGCTAAGGGTGGTCTAGCAAGTATGGGGGAACCATACTTGGATTAAAACCTCATGTTTGAGGTGTGTTAGTCAACTTGTACCATATGACAGTCGACTGGTGAGAGTCAACTAGGGTTTGACTGCGGGATGTATCCTAGCAGTTGACTGCCAGAGCTTAGAAGTCGACTGATGGACGAGTAGTCGACTGATCTTGTGATTAGTCGACTGATGCTTAGGTTTTGGAACACAGAATGGAGTCTCACTTGACCGTTGTGGTCAGAAGTCGAGTGATGGCTTGATCAATCGACTGATGGTCATAATCAGTCGACTGATGTCCTAGCCATTGGATTTTTCCAGCGTGGATTACACCGTTATCTCACAACAACAGTGTGATCAGTCGACTGATGGTCCCGAGCAGTCGACTAAATGGATTTTTCAGCACGGGTAGAAGATATAAATGGAGCTCGTGGAGGAAAAAAAAGCTATCCGGTTCTTGAGAGCTTTTGGGGTGATTTGTTGTTGCCAATCAGGTCTCCAAGTGCAAGTCAAGAAACCAAGCATTCAAGCAATCAAAAGCAAGTGTTGTAAAGTTTTTCTTTACTTATCTTTCATATTTGCATTGTATATTGCTTGCATTTCATTCTTTTTGTTGTAAGATCATTTGTATGAGGTTTCTCCACCTCCGACTTGTGTCGAGAAGGAGTTATTGTGATTAGTAGTGCGTGTGTGCATTGCTAGGTCTTTTAGTGTCAGATCCGTGGAGTAGGAACTGTTCGGTTCCAAACCACGTTACATCTCGTGTCTATCGTGTTGTGTTTGTTCTTATTGTATTTTATTGTATATTCCGCTGCATACTAACAAGATTGTAGACAAGCAAACGCGAACGAATTCCATCGTACGAGCACGCCGCTATTCACCCCCCCCCCTCTAGCGGCCTCAAATCTTCTACAATTGGTATCAGAGCCCGGGGCTCTTCTACGAACTAACTGCCGGGAGCTAAAGAATCTAGAGGGAAGATGGAATTCAAAGACAAGCTTGGATGGGACATCAATACTCCTCCACCATACGACCGAGAAGATTTTCCGGCGTGGAGAGCAAGAATGGAGACATTCTTGATGATGGATATAGAGTATTGGTTCATCCTTGTAGAAGGCTTTGAACCCCCTCAGGATAAGAAGGGAAACGTCTTGAAGTTGAAGAAGTGGACACAAGAGCAACGTCTCAAGTTCAAGACCGAAGTCAAGGTAACAAAGTTTTTAGAAGATTTGATACCTAATGACATTTTGTCTAGCTTAGGTGAGTTTCAAGATGTTAAGGAACTATGGGACAAATTAATCAAGTTCCATGAGAAGCCTCACTTGGCACAAGTAGAAGAAGAAGAATCTTCATCGGCTCATGAAGAGGAAGAAACCGAGGAAGAATCATCATCATCCTCACAAGCGAGTGAGGACTCGGAAGTTGAGAAGGAATCAACTTCCGGATCGGTGGAAGAAGAAGAGACCTCCACCTCTAGGATTGAGGGGGAGGAGATTAGAGCATCTATACCGGAGCAATCTCAAGAAGAACCATCCACATCCGATCGAGAAGAAGCTCAAAATTCCACCATTGACCTAGGTAACTCAAGCATTTCAGTTTAAAATAAAATCCATATAATTTTCTTTGAGTGTAGGGAAATTGGGCACTATAAGAGCAAGTTCCCCAAAAGGATCAAGAAAAGTCCACCGGTGCCAAAGGTTAAGGATACCGATGTCTAAGGTCAAAGGAGCAAAGAGCACATCATTTGCTTCAAGTGTCATCAAAAGGGGCACTATAGGAGTCAATGCTCTAGGGAGAGCAAGAAGACTCAAGAGGGAGCATCACATGTGGGGGAGTCTCTAAGACTAACCCTAAGGTATATTTTCATAATGCTCATTCTTTAAATTTTAGGCAAAAGCATGATAGAAATAATTTAAAAAATTTTGCTATTACTCATGAATCAAAGCATGCTAGAAATAATAAGTATGTTTGTCTAGAAGCTAAACATGTTGGTTTTAAGTCTAAAGAAAAATCTAGAAATAATAACTCTAGACCCATTTCAAAGAAGGAGAAATTTGGGACTAATGTCCCTAGAAACGTCCTTCCTAGGGAAACAATTAAGAAAATTAAAAACCATTTAGGCATTAACCTTAATAAGGGTAGGCATATGCCTAAAGAAAATGGTGATGTCCAAAAACCTAATCAAAAATCAATTGGGCAATTAGAGTTAGAAAATTAAGCCTTGAGGTCAAGGCTTGAGAAATTGAAAAAGACCCTTGCAAATATGCAAAATCAATTTAAAGGGACAAATTGTCAAACTCTAGGATCTAGGAATCAACGTAAAGGGTGTAAGAGGCAAGAATCATCTAAGAGACAAGGTTTGGGTCACAAGCCTATGTCCAAGAAAGTAATGCCTACTTACCACAATGTTTTATTTGATTATGGAACTAGACCTAGGTCTAAGAAAACCAAGGTCTTTAGGGAAATTATCCCTAAGGCCAACCATGGTGGGTGCCTAGTGGCTAGGGTTTCTAAGAAACCTAAGGAAGCCTCTAAGAAGGTTACTAGAGAGGCAATCCCTAAGGTTAACCATGGCAAGACCATAATGACCAAGGCTAACAAGCCTAGGAGGGTCATTAGAAAGGTATCTAGGGAGGTCATCCCTAAGGAATACCTAACTAATCCAATGAGCTCAAATATATTTTGGGTTTCAAGGAGCGGGATTGACTCACGCTAAATGGGTTAGGATGTGCCAACTTTGATTGGATGGGTAGTTAACTCAACCATAGCAAAGTCAACATTTTAGGTTATTTTCAAGGTTATGGATACCTTGAAAATAGGTTTGATCTTATATCCTAAAAGATTTTAGGATGTGCCAATACATTTTTGGAATCATGAAAAATCAATAAAATTGGCACAATCTATATTTAGAGGTCATAGTGTTCCATTTTGGGTTTTAGCACACTTTGGGAATTAGTGTATCAAGAGAATTGTCTTAAGGTTTAGAAGTTACATCAAGAGTGATACTCAAGTGTTACACACCTTGATGTCTTACACTTACCATGCTTCATGTGTTTTATCATATGTTTGCATAGAAGGAATGTTTATGGTATTTTGCATCTCACAAAACAGGTCATTCACCTTGATTGTGTATTTCAACACTTAAAAAGGGTGAGATGTTAGGATTTTGAAACCATTGGATGTTAATGTTTGTTAAAATGAAATAAAATACCAAAATACATTAACAAATACATGAATATAAGCATAACATTAATATATTCGACATACAAGAGTAAACATGATAAAATGAAACAAATTGAGTGAAGAAATCAAAATTCACTCAATTTCAGAATTGAAAATCAGAGATCACCGATCGATCATATCGCGACGATATAGCGAGTCCAGCGTCAGTCGCTTCCAGACTCGACTAATTTGTACATCGACCATTGTTGTACTGCTCATCGAGCGTAAGAGTCATCAGTTGAGTGGCCCGCTCAGCAGTCGAGTGATGATTACATCAATCGACTGATGCCCAATATCAGTCAACTAATATCACTGTAGCTCGATACAAAACGCTCAGCAGTCGAGTGCTGAGCCGGAGCAGTCGACTTCCGGTTCAGCAAATAGCACACTAACTCGCCATCAGTCGACTGATTTCACACATCAGTCGACTGGCATCGCGATTTTATAACGCCGAACTGCTAGGGTTCGGCTTCTTCACACTTTCTCCTTCACGCGATTATTTTCACCAATCATCGCCAACTCTCTCCGACCAGTCGTTCCTCGTCCATGTGTTAGTAATATATGAGAGATGTCCTAAGGCAATCGCCTTATGTATGAACCATTTATATGATAAATAGAGATTCACTATTTGAGTATACATGTTTTATGTATTTGATTGGATCTTAAACTCATTTACTGAATGCCCACGATACGATTCACAGCATGAGAGAATTTGTGATTGGATCACAACTAGTGAGTATCTCTACATGTGTAATTGTGATGTATCGAAATTATCCCTAGTCGATGAATTGATGGATTTGGACACCATCAATTCTGTCGAGACTAGCACGAGGTATACTCCTTGGTGTATCCAAGCAGCTGATTCTCACTGGCTGGAGACATAGTGATGTCCGGAGTTAATCGTGGATGCTAGTTATGGTAACTAGTTCATTGGAGTGACCAGCCGTAAGACTTCATATGGTTCTATGCATATATAGATATGTCAATGAAGTTCTTACTGTGGCTTAAGTGCGATGTTCCTTTGACTTGCGGTATTCAAGTCATCTTGATCATGGAGACTTATGCTTTGACATCTTAAGCAAACATCTCTAAGGAGATGTGGACCCGGGATGATTGGGTATAAGTCGAAGTGATCGAAGGTGTTTGAATAGCCTATAAAGGATTCACCACTCCTTGCGAGGAGATGTATACCCATGGCCTCTCGTCGGATTGTTACTAAAGTCTTTGGCCAAAGCATTACATGTTTAGAGTAAGGTACTCTTCGATACATGTGGAGTAACTAGAATCCGTAGGACGAGGAAATGATACTTGGGCTAGGTGTGACGTAGTCAGCCTAGTGGGGACTGACACACTAGACCATGTCCTGAACCAAGTGGGTATAAGATGAGTGAAGGGAATGGGGCACGATTCATTCGAGCTACTGAAGGGTTTCAGAAATAGTTCTGGATCAACCGTTGATCTTTTCGGTTAATTGGGGATCATGATGTACTACTAGGTGCCACTCATGATCGTTCTATAATTAATGGTTAATTATAGACGGCCAACATAAACCGAGAACCTATTTGGTCACACGCACAACGAGTGTAATACAAAGGATTTAAAACGAGCTTGAGAATGGGATTCTCAGACCGAGAGAAACTATGTTTGGTTGGACCAAACATAAAGCGAGCATGAAATTGTTTCAGTCGCAATGGAAGCGTGGATGGGCCGTGTCTTATGAAGACATAATGGATGGACCAAAACGGTTTGGTTCTAATCCAATGGATGAGAATAAACCAAAGGGTTTGGTTTATTTTAAACGAATGAACCAAAAGTTGGTTCGGTTCGTTTTAACTTAAAATAAACCATCATGGTTTGGTTTATTTTAACTTATCTTAATGGAGCGGGTTAACGGGCTTTATGGATATGATCCATTAACCATTAAGAGAATTAGTTCTCTATAAAATAGGGCTTAAACCCTAACCCTAAGGCTAATCAAGTTTTGGCCGCCCAAACCCCCTCCCTCTCCTATTCGGCGCCAACACCTAAAGCTGCCGCCGCCCAGCTTGTGTGCAGCCGTCCAAGTCTTTGCCGGCGTCCAAGCTTCAGCCGGAGAACCTCCGGCGACCCTCCGGCGATCTCCTTTGGGTTCGGTGATAAGGTGAGCTTCCATCTTTCCTTAGCCGGCCTCTATTCCTCCACCAAAAGCTGTCCAGTTTTTCTGGACAGCTTGTTTCTTTGTTGTCGGAGCGTCGTTTGGACGACGGTTAGTGCTCCGATAGCGGCTAACTTACCGGGGATTTGATCTCCGGTAATCCTCTGAGGTGGGGGACGAAGGATTCGTCAAACGGTTGACGAATACCTCTCCGGAGAAGCGAGTTTTGAGAACTCGTTTTAGGATCCGAATTTGGATTCGGATCGTGATCATCTCTCGAACACGTCGTCTTCAACACGAGGCTAGTAACCCATACGAAGACGAAGCTCGTGACTTAGCGAAGTCATCCCGAGGAGCTCGACGTGGATACGGATAGAGACGATTCTTACGAGGATCGTTCCGGTTGATGCCGTTCCCGCTACACGTCATACGAAAGGTATAACGTAGATAAAATTCCTTTTATTGCAAATTTTAATTTATGGTTATGTCTACACTTGTTGTAAAATGCATGCGTGTGTTGTGTGTGTTGTAATAAATGTAGATTTATTATTTTTAATTGCTTCCGCTGTGTTCATGTTTACGAAACATGATCGAACACACCTGCCTTGTGCTTAAACCCAACATGATGGTATCGAGCCCAGTTGTGTTTGACACATAATCGTAAAAATGGTTTTGCGATAGTCATAATGTATTTCTAGAAATTTTCTAAATTTTGGAAATTTAGAAGTATTTATGGAAATTTTTCAATTTTGGAAAGTCTAGAAGTATTTATGGAAATCTTCCACTTTTAGAAAGTTGGAAGTATTTATGGAAATTGATATTTTCCATAAATAAAATATTTGATTAGATTCTGGAAATTTGTTTCCTAATTTAATCATGATTTTATTTGGGAAATCAAATCTTAAAATATTTTATTTCCATAAGTAGTTTTAATGATTTAGGAAATTGGTTTCCTAAATAGATTTTCCTTAATCAAATAATTCCATGAATAAAATATGTGATTAGATTTGGAAATTTGTTTCCTAATTTAATTATGATTTGATTTGGAGAATCAAATCTTAAACATATTTTATTTTCATAAATAGTTATGACATATAAGGAAATTATATACATGACATAATTGTATGCCATGTAATTGCATTAGATGCATAACATTATGCCATGCGTGTCGTGACATGTAGATGTATGCCATGTATGCCATGCCATGTAGATAATAGTTATTTGCATGCAAAGAGGATGAGACATAAAAACCCTTAATCAATATTAAAGCCTACACCTTCCATTAATATGGTTAGAACCAGAGTTACATTTCTTGTTTGGGTTGTTGGACTCTCTCCAAGCCCGCTCAACTCGAATATGTTCAAACCATGGAATAGTTTAATACTAATATGGTAAGAGTCGAGGTCAATCGTTAGCTTTGGTTGTTGGACTCTCTCCAAGCTGGGCTAATTGGTTGAATGCTCTAACCATATTAAAACTATGTCTGATTAATGGGTTGGCTTTAACCCGAGCATCGGCTTGTTGGACTCTCTCCAAGGTCGATGTAAAGGGAGGTGAAGTTGGGTGTTATGCATATGATGCATACTTGTTAATGTGTTAACAACCCGATGTATGTGTGAACATTCAATTAGTTGATAGCACATTGTGATAGTTGCATATACGGGATATGCAATCGGTATAGATGATACCTACCGTCGTAGTTATGAATGGCTTGTTGGACTCTCTCCAAGGTTGTTCATAACTATGATGGATATCAGCCCATTCGGAGATGGACCTACAATCTCCCGAAGTGATTTTGGGATTTTTGAAATTCGAAAAATGAATGGGATTTATAAATGTATATTGATGCATTTTAAAATCATTTTCTCATATATGCTCGTTTTGTATTTCTAAGATTGATCATGATGTGTTTGAATTTGCGTTCCATTTTGGATTCGAATAAATTGACTGGGCCGAGCTTCTTGGACTGGCTTAGAAACTTGAGAATTGTTCTCAAGGTGAAAAGCTTGTGTATGTCCTCGAAGCGCCTCTTCCCGCCCGTCCTAGTGACGATGCAACTTTGGACCAATTGTTGGCCTATCAGAAACATGTGAGTGATTCTGAACAAATGAGTTGCATCATGCTAGCCGCGATGGAACCCAAGCTATGAAAGCAGCATGAGCATATGGATGCTCATATCGTAGTCCTTCATCTCTGTGAGTTGGTTGATGAGCAAGTGAGATTCGAAAGGTTCGAAGTCTCAAAGCTCCTCTTCACCTCTGAGATGCAAGGAGGTTCATCTGTGGTACTGCTCAACATGCTGAAGACTGTGGAGCCTTCTGAGAAGCATGAGTAGGGGACAGTGTTGTTAGTTGATTCCTCGAAGAAAGGTTCTAAGAGGGAGTCAAAGGAACAACAGAAGGGGAAGAAGAAAAAGGCTAAAAGGCAGAACCAGCTCAAAAGGGCACTTGCCATCATTATGGCAAGGAGGGTCATTGGCGAAGAAATTGCAAGGTTTATCAAGAGTCCGTGAAGAAGGATAAGGCATCGGATGCCCCATCTTCTTCAGAAATCTTCTTTATTGATTGTCATTCTATTTCCTTAGACACTTGGGTATTGGATACTGGGTGTGGCTCACATATATGTAATGACATACATGGGCTAAGGAATAGAAGAAGACTCGTCAAGGGAGAGTCAAATTTACGTGTTGGGAATGAAGCAAAGGTTGCTGCACTCGCCATCGGAACGTATTTGTTGAAACTCCCTGCAGGACTTGTCTTAGAACTGGACAATTTCTTTTATATTCCTTTGTTGATAAAGAACATCATTTCTATTTCTTGTTTAAATAGAAATGGTTTCCATTTGACGTTTAGTAACAATTGTTGTTACATAACTTTGAATGGGGTTCTTTATGGGACTGGAACTTTAAGAAATGGTGTTTATACGTTGGACGTATCCAGTGACATTTGCAATATCGAAGCGAGCAACAAGAGTGCTCGAAAGGATAATCAAATAGACTCCTACATGTGGCATTGTCGTCTTGGCCATGTAAGCAAGAAACGCATGTCCGAATTACACCGATGTGGAATTCTGGAATCGTTTGAATTGGATTCATACGATACATGCGAATCATGCTTAAAAGGCAAGATGACTAAGTTACCTTTTACGGGAAAAGGTGAACGAGTGGGAGAGTTACTAGGTCTAATACATACTGAGGTATGTGGACCTATGTCAACTCAAGCTTTAGGAGGCTATAGCTACTTCATTACCTTCACCGATGATCACTCATGGTTTGGGTATGTGTTCTTGATGAAACACAAGTCTGAAGCCTTTCAAAGGTTCAAAGAATTCAGAAATGAAGTAGAGAAACAACATGACAAGAGTATACTTCGATCGGATCGAGGTGGTGAATACTTAAGTCAAGAGTTTCTTGATTATCTAAGAGACAATGGTATATTGTCTCAATGGACTCCGCCCTATACACCACAGCATAATGGTGTATCTGAGAGGCGTAACCGGACCTTGTTGGACATGGTTAGGTCAAAGATGAATCATGCAACTCTTCCCAAGTCCTTTTGGGGCTATGCACTTCAGACAGCTGTTTACTTGTTAAACAGAATGCCTACCAAGGTAGTCTCAACTACTCCATATGAGATATGGAATAGTAAGAAACCTCATGTATCTTACTTGAAGATATGGGGTTGTCCTGCTTATGTGAAGCGGACTGTATCAGACAAATTGGATGCTAAGTCTGATAAATGTCTATTTATTGGATACCCTAAGGAAACAAGGGGTTACCAATTCTATCATCCTGTGGAACAAAAGGTGTTTGTTTCAAGACATGCTGTGTTTCTAGAGAAAGAGTTTCTCTTGCAAGAAAACAATGGGAGTGTCGTCGAGCTTGAGGAGGCTCGAGAGACTCAAATAGACATTGATGAGATACCTGGTGAAGCACAGCAGCCGACAACTCATAGTGATGAGCAATCGGCTGGACCTATTGTAACACCACATCTTCGTAGATCTGGTAGAACACGCAATATTCCTGAGAGATATGGATTTCTCGTAAGTGAATCGAACGACGTGTTACTCATTGATGATGAGGAGCCTACCAGTTATGAAGAAGTGCTGACAAGTTCAGAAAGGGATAAGTGGCTTGGTGCCATGAAGTCGGAAATGGATTCCATGTATGAAAACCAAGTTTGGAACTTGGTTGACCCACCTGAAGGGATAAAGCCTATAGGGTGCAAGTGGGTTTTCAAGAAGAAAACCAACATGGATGGTAATGTGATTACCTATAAGGCTAGATTGGTGGCGAAAGGATATTGTCAAAAGCAAGGTGTTGATTATGACGAAACCTATTCGCCTGTAGCTATGCTTAAATCCATTCGGATGCTCCTGGCCATAGCGGCTCATTATGAATATGAGATATGGCAGATGGATGTGAAAACAGCTTTCCTTAATGGAAACCTGCTCGAGGACGTGTATATGATACAGCCTGAGGGTTTCACATCGGTTGATAAAACCAAGGTATGCAAATTGCGACGGTCTATTTATGGATTAAAGCAAGCATCCAGGAGCTGGAATATCCGTTTTGATGAGACAATCAAAAAGTTTGATTTCTCACAAAATCCAGACGAACCTTGTGTGTACAAGAAGGTTAGTGGGAGTGCAGTCGTATTCCTAGTATTGTATGTCGATGACATACTACTTATAGGAAACGATGTTACAGTCAGTGAAGGTTTGGTTATCCAAGACATTCTCCATGAAAGACCTGGGAGAAGCAACCTACATCCTCAGGATTAAGATCTATAGAGATAGATCGAAACGGTTGCTTGGTCTTTCGCAGTCTACATATATAGACCGAGTGCTAAAGAGGTTTAGCATGTCGGAATCCAAGAAAGGTTTCCTACCCATCAGGCATGGGGTACACCTTTCGAAGTCTATGTGTCCGCGCACAGAAGACGAGAGGATCTGCATGAGTAAGATTTCCTATGCATCCGCAAAAGGATCTATCATGTATGCTATGTTATGTACGAGGCCCGATGTATCGTATGCTCTGAGTGTCACGAGCAGATACCAGTCCGATCCAGGAATGGATCATTGGGCGGCTGTTAAGACGATCCTTAAGTACTTAAGAAAAACTAAGGATGCGTTCCTAATATATGGAGAAGGGTACATGGTGATACGTGGGTATACGGATGCCAGCTCCAGACAGACAAGGATGATTCCATGTCTTTGTCTGGGTATGTATTCACCTAGAATGGAGGCGCAATAAGTTGGAAAGGTTCCAAGCTTGACGGTATAGCGGATTCTGCCACTAAGGCAGAATACATTGCAGCTTTGGAAGCAGCATAGGAAGTGGTTTGGATCAATAAATTCATCTATGAACTTGATGTGGTCTCATCAATGATCCAAACAAGTGCTTCGCCGCTATCATCTTATCAGAGAGATCATCAGTAGGAACGAAATACAAATCGAGAAAATTCCCACTGAAAGGAACTTAGCGGATCCTTTGACTAAAGCATTACCTCAAAGTAAGTTTGAGGGTCATGTTAGAGCTTATGGTATTGGATACCGTAGCGATTGGCATTAGGCCAAGTGGGAGTCTGTTAGTAATATATGAGAGATGTCCTAAGGCAATCGCCTTTTGTATGAACCATTTATATGATAAATGAAGATTCACTATTTGAGTATACATGTTTTATGTATTTGATTGGATCTTAAACTCATTTATTGAATGCCCACGATACGATTCACAGCATGAGAGAATTTGTGATTGGATCACAACTAGTGAGTATCTCTACATGTGTAATTGTGATTTATCGAAATTATCCCTAGTCGATGAATTGATGGATTTGGACACCATCAATTCTGTCGAGACTAGCATGAGGTATACTCCTTGGTGTATCCAAGCAGCTGATTCTCACTGGCTGGAGACATAGTGATGTCCGGAGTTAATCGTGGATGCTAGTTATGGTAACTAGTTCATTGGAGTGACCAACCGTAAGACTTCATATGGTTCTATGCATATATAGATATGTCAATGAAGTTCTTACTGTGGCTTAAGTGCGATGTTCCTTTGACTTGCGGTATTCAAGTCATCTTGATCATGGAGACTTATGATTTGACATCTTAAGCAAACATCTTTAAGGAGATGTGGACCCGGGATGATTGGGTATAAGTCGAAGTGATCGAAGGTGTTTGAATAGCCTATAAAGGATTCACCACTCCTTGCGAGGAGATGTATACCCATGGCCTCTCGTCGGATTGTTACTAAAGTCTTTGGCCAAAGCATTACATGTTTAGAGTAAGGTACTCTTCGATACATGTGGAGTAACTAGAATCCGTAGGACGAGGAAATGATACTTGGGCTAGGTGTGACGTAGTCAGCCTAGTGGGGACTGACACAATAGACCATGTCCTGAACCAAGTGGGTATAAGATGAGTGAAGGGAATGGGGCATGATTCATTCGAGCTACTGAAGGGTTTCAGAAATAGTTCTGGATCAACCGTTGATCTTTTCGGTTAATTGGGGATCATGATGTACTACTAGGTGCCACTCATGATCGTTCTATAATTAATGGTTAATTATAGACGGCCAACATAAACCGAGAACCTATTTGGTCACACGCACAATGAGTGTAATCCAAAGGATTTAAAACGAGCATGAGAATGGGATTCTCAGACCGAGAGAAACTATGTTTGGTTGGACCAAACATAAAGCGAGCATGAAATTGTTTCAGTCGCAATAGAAGCGTGGATGGGCCGTGTCTTATGAAGACATAATGGATGGACCAAAACGGTTTGGTTCTAATCCAATGGATGAGAATAAACCAAAGGGTTTGGTTTATTTTAAACGAATGAACCAAAAGTTGGTTCGGTTCGTTTTAACTTAAAATAAACCATCATGGTTTGGTTTATTTTAACTTATCTTAATGGAGCGGGTTAACGGGCTTTATGGATATGATCCATTAACCATTAAGAGAATTAGTTCTCTATAAAATAGGGCTTAAACCCTAACCCTAAGGCTAATCAAGTTTTGGCCGCCCAAACCCCCTCCCTCTCCTATTCGGCGCCAACACCTAAAGCTGCCGCCGCCCAGCTTGTGTGCAGCCGTCCAAGTCTTTGCCGGCGTCCAAGCTTCAGCCGGAGAACCTCCGGCGACCCTCCGGCGATCTCCTTTGGGTTCGGTGATAAGGTGAGCTTCCATCTTTCCTTAGCCGGCCTCTATTCCTCCACCAAAAGCTGTCCAGTTTTTCTGGACAGCTTGTTTCTTTGTTGTCGGAGCGTCGTTTGGACGACGGTTAGTGCTCCGACAGCGGCTAACTTACCGGGGATTTGATCTCTGGTAATCCTCTGAGGTGGGGGACGAAGGATTCATCAAACGGTTGACGAATACCTCTCCGGAGAAGCGAGTTTTGAGAACTCGTTTTAGGATCCGAATTTGGATTCGGATCGTGATCATCTCTCGATCACGTCGTCTTCAACACGAGGCTAGTAACCCGTACGAAGACGAAGCTCGTGACTTAGCGAAGTCATCCCGAGGAGCTCGGCGTGGATACGGATAGAGACGATTCTTACGAGGATCGTTCCGGTTGATGTCGTTCCCGCTACACGTCATACGAAAGGTATAACGTAGATAAAATTCCTTTTATTGCAAATTTTAATTTACGGTTATGTCTACACTTGTTGTAAAATGCATGCGTGTGTTGTGTGTGTTGTAATAAATGTAGATTTATTATTTTTAATTGCTTCCGCTGTGTTCATGTTTACGAAACATGATCGAACACACACACGCCGCGGTGCCGGAAACCCAACACCATGCTGGCGACTAAAGCCCTAGGTTTGGTAGTTTTCTCTTCCGTTTATGGTTTTGATCTCTCTATGGCCCTAATGGCATCTCACATCCCTAGTTTTCTTCTCTAAACGTTAGGGTTCCGGTGAGATCCTTCCTTCGGCGATCTTTCCTGCGTTCTCTTCAGCAAACCAACTGTCCAGTTGCCCCTTCTCCTCATCAACTTCAAATGGCACCAAAGTATAATTTCTATACCCCTTAAATCCTAAATTTTTTTTTACAACTCATTTTGATCTAATCATTGTGTTTGTATCATCGTATTCCATCGCATTGTATTGCATTCATATAGACGACCCCGTAGAAATAACCAGAGTGAGGTTGGATCACGATTGTACCAACCCAGGCAGTTAGGTACATTGATGTCGATTTCTTTAGGCATTACTATAGCGATGTCAAGGAGATTTTAGCGTATTATCAGCTCATGAAGGTATCTCTATGTAATCATACCATCAATGATGATCTCCTTAAGGAGTTTTATCAAAATCTAAAGAAAGTAGACGATAGTCCTACATACACTACTCGGGTCGCAAAACGTGACCTAGAGTTCACTCCTGCAATCCTCCAGGAGTTCCTTGAGTGTAGGCCATCTAATGACACTTTCATATTCTATTCTACCTTCGATGTCCCTCTTCCTGAGCCTTTTGACCATGTTTCTCTAGACTCCATGCATGAGCACATTTTTCGCCATCCTCGCCCACCAGCTCAGAACCTATTTCCTATCACTGAGCTATCTACACCTGACAATGTGCTCTACAAAGTCATTGTTGGGTGCTTTCTCCCTATTGTGACTCATGGTCTGGCCAAGATTCGGCCTCCCCATCTCTTCCTCATGTACGTCATGCGTCATAGATTAGATATAAATATTGCATTGAACATGTTTCATTTCATTGTACATTTCATATCCCCTGTGCAAGGGAAAGTGCATATTCCTTTTGGACATATCATCACTGCATGGCTAGAGTCCATTGACATTAACATTTCCAAGGGATCTCTGAGGGCGCTATCCGAGGTTGATGATTGTATATCAGTTTGTAACTTCACATTGGCGAGGTTGCGGATCAGAGATGGGCAGATGGAGCTGATACCTCGGCCTCTGCCCAGGGCACATGGGGAGCCACCCCTAGTAACGGGAGAGCCTGTAGGACGATATGAGGATCCGGATCTTTGCGACAAGGATGACGGATGCGGCGGATGCATCGTGATGAGGTCCTTCGGTCGGATTGCCCAACTGGAGGCTAGCTTTCAGGATTACCAGTAGACGATTGACTCTCGACTTGAAGAGATTATATCGGGGCAATCCTCCATGGGTCAGCCCCTCAGCCGGATGGAGGAGCGCCACACCCGGATTGAAGAGTGCCAGAGCCGCATGGAGCAGCGTCATCTTGACATGTACGAGATGATGCGGGCCTGGACCCTGAGCCAACAGCCTCCTCCGCCTCCACTTTCTGCAGAAGATTAGAGCTAGAGGATGTTTAGGAATTTTGGTTTTAGTTTCGTAGTGAGATTGAGCATTTTAAGCTTCTATTTTGTTTGTAAAAATTGAAGTTTTAATTGAATGGAATATTTTGCTTATAAAAATTGTTTTTTTCTGATTATATGTGTGTATTAATGTGCTTGTTTATGTAAATTTATCATGTCATGACAAAAAAATTCCATTTTATCATATAACATGACATGATACTGTTTAGGATTATTGTAGATGTCATGTTCGCTTTTAGAGTTTATTGATATGTCATGACATCATGATCATTGGCCATGCTTTATTATTGTTATCATTTATGTCATGATCATTCATGCATTTAACTTGATTAAAATTTATTTAAGGACAATGGCATGACTTGGAGTCCCATTTATAAGGGAATCAAGTAGTGTTGCCTAGAAAAATGCATGAAACCTTAGTTTAGGGAGAACAAAATCCACATCTCACATCAAAATTACATGTATGTGTGTGTATACACCTTAGATAACATGTGAGATGTTAGGAAAATAAGTTAAGTTCAAGGTGCATAGGTAGTGCATCTAGATGAACTTAAACTTATTTCATTCATCCATAAGAATCATGAGGAAAGCTAATATACAAGTCATGTATATCTAGCCAATAGTCCATAGTTCAAAATAGGCTTTCAAAAACATTTTATAATCACTTTAGAAAACATTGGTGAAATTTATCTTTTGATAGCAATCATCATTGTAGAAGTTGATACAAAGTAGATCAAAAACTTTAAAGTTTTAATGGTTTTTGAACTTTGTATCAATCTCCTATTTTAATAGTTAAAATATTTTTCCAATATTTTCCACCAATTTTATGTGTTAAAAGTATTATACATGTGAAATTTCATGATTTTTCGAGCTATGTATAATTAGTTACAATTTTTCAAAGTCTGTTTCTGATAACTGAAAAACTGGGTTTTTCACTTATCAGTCGACTACCTCTCTGAGCGATCGGTGATGGGCGGCACTGCCTCGGTAACGGTGAAATCGCCTGGCGCAAAACCACTGTGGCAAAAGCGTCCGGCGTCAAAACCGCTCGCAAAGCCTTCGTGCGGCGGCACGCTCGCGAAAACCGCTCTTAAAACCGCCTCGGCGAAAAATCACCTGGCGGAAAATCGCCTGCGAAAAATTGCCTGGCGAAAATCACCTCGTGGAAGTGGCTGGCGGAACTTCACTGGCGCGATGTCGGTCATTCTTTGTTGGTGTCAGTCGACTGATGGGCACTTCACTCGACTGGTTTCTACAAGACTCGACTGATAGCCTGATTTCGGGATAAACAAGGTTGTTTAACCCGATTTCAGCTACGGTAAAGGTTCCTAATCACTCCTAACCCTAGAATATGCTTTGGGAAGCATTTTAAAGGGTGAAAATCTATTGGATATGGATTAGGAGAGGTGTTAGGTCGATGAATCAAATTTAAGGGTAGAAAAGTTCATATTTGGACTTTTAACCTTATTTTTGATGGTTTAGAGTTTCTATTAGCTTAGAAACTTCTCAAGGACATTGTTGGTGCAATTGTCAAGGGGGAGCAAGCCTTTAGGGGGAGGTATACATCATGGGATGATGGATGGTATTTTTTTTTCCCTCATAAGAAGGAAAATGGGTTTTTGAGATACCCAATTTGGAAATTGAGAGAGTGTATAGGATTGCCTCTCTTGAGTGATATGGGACTTATCACTAGGAAGATGGTAGGCATCCTAAGTATTTTTGGACCAAGGGGAAGATTGTAAGATCTCATTGGTGTTGGGTTTCCGGCACCGCGGCATGTGTGTGTTCGATCACGTTTCGTAAACATGAACATAGCGGAAGCAATAAAAATAATAAATCTACATTTATTACAACACACACAACACACGCATGCATATTATAACAAGTGTAGACATAACCGTAAATTTAAATTTGCAATAAAAGGAAATTTATATACGTTATACCTTTCGTATGACGTGTAGCGGGAACGACATCAACCGGAATGATCCTCGCTAGAATCGTCTCTATCGGTATCCACGCCGAGTTCCTCGGGATGACTTCACTAAGCCACGAGCTTCGTCTTCGTACGGGTTACTAGCCTCGTGTTGAAGACGACGTGATCGAGAGATGATCACGATCCGAATCCAAATTCGGATCCTAATACGAGTTCTCAAAACTCGCTTCTCCGGAGAGGTATTCGTCAAACAATTGATGAATCCTTCGTCCTCCACCTCAGAGGATTACCGGAGATCGAATCCCCGGTAAGTTAGCCGCTGTCAGAGCTCTAACCGTCGTCCAAACGACGCTCCGACGAGAGGACAACAAGCTGTCCAGAAAACTGGACAGCTTTGGTGGAGGTGATAGGCGCCGGCCAACCAAGGAAGATAGAGCTCACCTTGATGCCAAACCTGAAGGAGATCTCCGGAGCACTAACCGGCAACAGCTCGACGCCGGCAAGGGGGAAGGAAGCTACCTTCTGGACGCCGGTTGGAGGAGCTATGGGTGGCGGCAAGAGGTTGGCGCCGAAAAACTCCAATAAGGAGGTGGGCGGCAACTTTAACCTAGGGGTTTTGGATTAGGGCTTAACTATCCCTTAAGCCCTCTTTTATAGAGAACTAATTCTCTTAATGGTTATTGGATCATAACCATTAGGCCCGTTAACCCGCTCCATTAGGATAAGTTAAAATAAACCAAACCATGATGGTTTATTTTAAGTTAAAACGAACCAAACCAACTTTTGGTTCATTCGTTTAAAATAAACCAAACCCTTTGGTTTATTCTCCTCCATTGGATTAGAACCAAACCATTTTGGTCCATCCATTATGTCTTCATAAGACACGGCTCATCCACGCTTCCATTGCGCCTGAAACGATTTCATGCTCGCTCAATGTTTGGTCCAACCAAACATAGTTTCTCTCGGTCTGAGAATCCCATTCTCAAGCTCATTTTAAATCCTTCGGATTACGCTCGTTGTGCGTGTGACCAAATAGGTTCTCGGTTTATGTTGGCCATCTATAATTAACCATTAATTATAGAACGATCATGAGTGGCACCTAGTAGTACATCATGATCCCCAATTAACCGAAAATATCAACGGTTGATCCAGAACTATTTTTGAAACCCTTCAGTAGCTCGAATGATTCGTGCCCCATTCCCTTCATTCATCTTATACCCACTTGGTTCAGGACATGGTCTATAGTGTCAGTCCCCACTAGGCTGACTACGTCACACCTAGCCCAAGTATCAATTCCTCGTCCTACGGATTCTAGTTACTCCACATGTATCGAAGAGTACCTTACTCTAAACATTTAATGCTTTGGCCAAAGACTTTAGTAACAATCCGACGAGAGGCCATGGGTATACATCTCCTCGCAAGGAGTGGTGAATCCTTTATAGGCTATTCAAACACCTTCGATCATTTCGACTTATACCCAATCATCCCGGGTCCACATCTCCTTAGAGATGTTTGCTTAAGATGTCAAAGCATAAGTCTCCATGATCAAGATGACTTGAATACCGCAAGTCAAAGGAACATCGCACTTAAGCCATAGTAAGAACTTCATTGACATATCTATATATGCAGAGAACCATATGAAGTCTTACGGCTGGTCACTCCAATGAACTAGTTACCATAACTAGCATCCACGATTAACTCCGGACATCACATTGTCTCCAGCCAGTGAGAATCAGCTGCTTGGATACACCAAGGAGTATACCTCGTGCTAGTCTCGACAGAATTAATGGTGTCCAAATCCATCAATTCATCGACTAGGGATAATTCCGATACATCACAATTACACGTGTAGAGATACTCACTAGTTGTGATCCAATCACAAATTCTCTCATGCTGTGAATCGTTTCGTGGACATTCAGTAAATGAGTTTAAGATCCAATCAAATACATAAAATATGTATACTCAAATAGTGAATCTTCATTTATCATATAAATGGTTCATACATAAGGCGATTGCCTTAGGATATCTCTCATATATTACTAACAGACTCCCACTTGGCCTAATGCCAATCGCTACGGTATCCAATACCATAAGCTCGAACATGACCCTCAAACTTATTTTGAGGTAATGCCTTAGTCAAGATATCCGCTAAGTTCCTTTCAGTGGGAATTTTCTCGATTTATATTTCGTTCCTACTGATGATCTCTCTGATAAGATGATAGCGGCGAAGCACATGTTTGGATCATTGATGAGACCACATCAACTTCAGAGATGAACTTCTTGATCCAAACCGCTTCCTTTGCTGCTTCCAAAGATGCAATGTATTCTGCCTTAGTGGCAGAATCCGCTATAGCGTCAAGCTTGGAATCTTTCCAACTTATTGTGCCTCCATTCCAGGTGAATACATACCCAGATAAAGACATGGAATCATCCTTGTCTGTCTGGAGCTGGCATCCGTATACCCACGTATCACCATGTACCCTTCTCCATATATTAGGAACGCATCCTTAGTTTTTCTTAAGTACTTAAGGATCGTCTTAACAGTCACCCAATGATCAATTCCTGGATCAGACTGGTATCTGCTCGTGACACTCAGAGCATACGATACATCGGGCCTCGTACATACCATAGCATACATGATAGATCCTATTGCGGATGCATAGGGAATCTTACTCATGCAAATCCTCTCGTCTTCTGTGCGCGGACACATAGACTTCGAAAGGTGTACCCCATGCCTGATGGGTAAGAAACCTTTCTTGGATTCCGACATGCTAAACCTCTTTAGCACTCGGTCTATATATGTAGACTGTGAAAGACCAAGCAACCGTTTCGATCTATCTCTATAGATCTTAATCCCGAGGATGTAGGTTGCTTCTCCCAGGTCTTTCATAGAGAATGTCTTGGATAACCAAACCTTCACTGACTGTAAGATTGAAACATCGTTTCCTATAAGTAGTATGTCATCGACATACAATACTAGGAACACGACTACACTCCCACTAACCTTCTTGTACACACAAGGTTCGTCTGGATTTTGTGAGAAATCAAACTTTTTGATTGTCTCATCAAAACGGATATTCCAGCTCCTGGATGCTTGCTTCAATCCATAAATGGACCGTCGCAATTTGCATACCTTGGTTTTATCAACCGATGTGAAACCCTCAGGCTGTATCATATACACGTCCTCGAGCAGGTTTCCATTAAGGAAAGTTGTTTTCACATCCATCTGCCATATCTCATAATCATAATGAGCCGCTATGGCCAGGAGCATCCGAATGGATTTAAGCATAGCTACAGGCGAATAGGTTTCGTCATAATCAACACCTTACTTTTGACGATATCCTTTCGCCACCAATCTAGCCTTATAGGTAATCACATTACCATCCATGTCGGTTTTCTTCTTGAAAACCCACTTGCACCCTATAGGCTTTATGCCTTCAGGTGGGTCAACCAAGTTCCAAACTTGGTTTTCATACATGGAATCCATTTCCGACTTCATGGCACCAAGCCACTTATCCCTTTCTGAACTTGTCAGCACTTCTTCATAACTGGTAGGCTCCTCATCATCAATGAGTAACACGTCGTTCGATTCACTTACGAGAAATCCATATCTCTCAGGAATATTGCGTGTTCTACCAGATCTACGAAGATGTGGTGTTACAATAGGTCCAGCCGATTGCTCATCACTATGAGTTGTCGGCTGTTGTGCTTCACCAGGTATCTCATTAATGTCTATTTGAGTCTCTCGAGCCTCCTCAAGCTCGACGACACTCCCACTGTTTTCTTGCAAGAGAAACTCTTTCTCTAGAAACACAGCATGCCTTGAAACAAACACCTTTTGTTCCACAGGATGATAGAATTGGTAACCCCTTGTTTCCTTAGGGTATCCAACAAATAGACATTTATCAGACTTAGCATCCAATTTGTACGATCATGCTTCACATAAGCAGACAACCCCATATCTTCAAGTAAGATACATGAGGTTTCTTACCATTCCATATCTCATATGGAGTAGTTGAGACTACCTTGTAGGCATTCTGCTTAACAAGTAAACTATGCAAGTGCATAGCCCCAAAAGGACTTGGGAAGAGTCGCATGATTCATCATTGACCTGACCATGTCCAACAAGGTCCGGTTACGCCTCTCAGATACACCATTATGTTGTGGTGTATATGGCGGAGTCCATTGAGACAATATACCATTGTGTCTTAGATAATCAAGAAACTCTTGACTTAAGTATTCACCACCTCGATCCGATCGAAGTATTTTAATACTCTTATCATGTTGTTTCTCTACTTCATTTTTGAATTCTTTGAACCTTTCAAAGGCTTCAGACTTGTGTTTCATCAAGAACACATACCCAAACCGTGAGTGATCATCGGTGAAGGTAATGAAGTAGCTATAGCCTCCTAATGCTTGAGTTGACATAGGTCCACATACATTAGTATGTATTAGTCCTAGTAACTCTCCCAATTGTTCACCTTTTCCAGTAAAAGGTAACTTAGTCATCTTGACTTTTAAGCATGATTCGCATGTATCGTATGAATCCAATTCAAACAATTCCAGAATTCCACATCGGTGTAATTCGGACATGCGTTTCTTGCTTATATGGCCAAGACGACAATGCCACATATAGGAGTCTATTTGATTATCCTTTCGAGCACGCGTGTTGCTCGCTTCGATATTGAAAATGTCACTGGATACGTCCAACGTATAAATGCCATTGCTTAAAGTTCCAGTCCCATAAAGAACTCCATTCAAAGTTATGTAACAACAATTGTTACTAAAAGTCAAATGGTAACCATTTCTATTTAAACAAGAAATAGAAATGATGTTCTTTATCAACGAAGAAACATAAAAGCAATTGTCCAGTTCTAAGACAAGTCCTGCAGGGAGTTTCAACAAATACGTTCCGATGACGAGTACAGCAACCTTTGCTCCATTCCCAACACGTAAATTTGACTCTCCCTTGACGAGTCTTCTTCTATTCCTTAGCCTATGTATGTCATTACATATATGTGAGCCACACCCAGTATCCAATACCCAAGTGTCTGAGGAAATAGAATGACAATCAATAATGAAGATATATGAAAAAGATGGAGCATCTTATGCCTTATTCTTCTTCACAGACTCAAGATAAATCTACAATTTCTTCGCTAATGGCCCTACTTGCCATAATGATGGCAAGTGCCCTTTTGAGCTGGTTTTGCCTTTTTTTAGCCCTTTTCTTCTTCCCCTTCTGTTGTTCCTTTGACTCCCTCTTAGAACCTTTCTTCGAGGAATCAACTAACAACACCGTCCCCTGCTCATGCTTCTCAGAAGGCTCCACAATCTTCAGCATGTTGAGCAGTACCACAGATGAACCTTCTTGCATCTCAGAGGTGAAGAGGAGCATGGAGACTTCGAACCTTTCGAATCTCACTTGCTTATCAAACAACTCATAAAGATGAAGGACTACGATATGAGCATCCATATGCTCATGTTGCTTTCGTAGCTTGGGTTCCATCGCGGCTAGCATGATGCAACTTGTCAGTTCAGAATCAGTCACATGTTTCTGATAGACCAACAATTGGTCCAAAGTTGCATCGTCACTAGGATGGGCGGGAAGAGGCGCTTCGAGGACATACGCAATCTTTTCACCTTGAGAACAATTCTCAGGTTTCTAAGCCAGTCCAGGAAGTTAGGCCCAGTCAGTTTGTTTGAATCCAAAATAGTGCGCAAATTCAAAGACATCATGATCAATCTTAGAAATACAAAACGAGCATATATGAGAAAGATGATTTTTAAAACGCATCAATATACATTTATAAATCCCATTCATTTTTTGAATTTCAAAACCCCAAAATCACTTCGGGAGATCATAGGTCCATCTCCGAATGGGCTGATATCCATCATAGTTATGAACAACCTTGGAGAGAGTCCAACAAGCCATTCATAACTACGACAGGAGGTATCAACTATACTGATTGCATATCACGTATATGCAACTATCACAATGTGCTATCAACTAATTAAATGTTCACACATACATCGGGTTGTTAACACATTAACAAGTATGCATCATATGCATAGCACCCAACTTCACCTCCCTTTACATCGACCTTGGAGAGAGTCCAACAAGCCGATGCTCCAGGTTAAAGCCAACCCATTAATCGGGAAATAGTTTTAATATGGTTAGAGCGCATTCAACCAATTAGCCCATCTTGGAGAGAGTCCAACAACCAAAGCTAACGATTGACCTCTGACTCTTACCATATTAGTATTAAACTATTCCATGGTTTGAACATGTTCGAGTTCGAGCCGGGCATGGAGAGAGTCCAACAACCCAAACAAGAAACGGAACTCTGGTTCTAACCATATTAATGGAAGGTGTAGGCTTTAATATTGCTTAAGGGTTTTTATGTCTCATCCTCTTTGCATGCAAATAACTATTATCTACATGGCATGGCATACATGGCATACATCTACATGTCACGACACGCATGGCATAATGTTATACATCTAATGCAATTACATGGCATATAATTATGTCATGTATATAATTTCCTTATATGTCATAACTATTTATGGAAATAAAATATGTTTAAGATTTGATTCTCCAAATCAAATCATAATTAAATTAGGAAACAAATTTCCAAATCTAATCACATATTTTATTCATGGAATTATTTGATTAAGGAAAATCTATTTAGGAAACCAATTTCCTAAATTATTAAAACTACTTATGGAAATAAAATATTTTAAGATTTGATTTCCCAAATCAAATCATGATTAAATTAGGAAACAAATTTCCAAAATCTAATCAAATATTTTATTTATGGAAAATATCAATTTCCATAAATACTTCCAACTTTCCAAAAGTGGAAGATTTCCATAAATACTTCTAGACTTTCCAAAATTGAAAATTTTCCATAAATACTTCTAAATTTACAAAATTAGAAAATTTCCAGAAATACATTATGACTATCGCAAAACCATTTTTACGATTATGTCGAAACACAACCTGGCCTCTGATACCACTGTTGGGTTTCCGGCACCGCGGCGTGTGTGTGTTCGATCACGTTTCGTAAACATGAACACAACGGAAGCAATAAAAATAATAAATCTACATTTATTACAACACACACAACACACGCATGCATATTACAACAAGTGTAGACATAACCGTAAATTTAAATTTGCAATAAAAGGAAATTTATCTACGTTATACCTTTCGTATGACGTGTAGCGGGAACGGTATCAACCGGAATGATCCTCGCTAGAATCGTCTCTATCCGTATCTACGCCGAGTTCCTCGGGATGACTTCGCTAAGCCACGAGCTTCGTCTTCATACGGGTTACTAGCCTCGTGTTGAAGACGACGTGATCGAGAGATGATCACGATCCGAATCAGAATTTGGATCTTAATACGAGTTCTCAAAACTCGCTTCTCCGGAGAGGTATTCGTCAACCAATTGACGAATCCTTCGTCCTCCACCTCAGAGGATTACCGGAGATCGAATCCCCGATAAGTTAGCCACTGTCGGATCTCTAACCGTCGTCCAAACGATGCTCCGACGAGAGGAGAACAAGCTGTCAAGAAAACTGGACAGCTTTGGTGGAGGTGATAGGCGCCGGCCAACCAAGGAAGATAGAGCTCACCTTGATGCCAAACCTGAAGGAGATCTCCGAAGCACTAACCGGCAACAGCTCGACGCCGGCAAGGGGGAAGGAAGCTACCTTCTGGACGCCGGTTGGAGGAGCTATGGGCGGCGGCAAGAGGTTGGCGCCGAAAAACTCCAATAAGGAGGTGGGCGGCAACTTTAACCTAGGGGTTTTGGATTAGGGCTTAACTATCCCTTAAGCCCTCTTTTATAGAGAACTAATTCTCTTAATGGTTATTGGATCATAACCATTAGGCCCGTTAACCCGCTCCATTAGGATAAGTTAAAATAAACCAAACCATGATGGTTTATTTTAAGTTAAAACGAACTGAACCAACTTTTGGTTCATTCGTTTAAAATAAACCAAACCCTTTGGTTTATTCTCCTCCATTGGATTAGAACCAAACCATTTTGGTCCATCCATTATGTCTTCATAAGACACGGCTCATCCACGCTTCCATTGCGCCTGAAACGATTTCATGCTCGCTCCATGTTTGGTCCAAACAAACATAGTTTCTCTCGGTCTGAGAATCCCATTCTCAAGCTCGTTTTAAATCCTTCGGATTACGCTCGTTGTGCGTGTGACCAAATAGGTTCTCGGTTTATGTTGGCCATCTATAATTAACCATTAATTATAGAACGATCATGAGTGGCACCTAGTAGTACATCATGATCCCCAATTAACCGAAAATATCAACGGTTGATCCAAAACTATTTCTGAAACCCTTCAGCAGCTCGAATGATTCGTGCCCCATTCCCTTCACTCATCTTATACCCACTTGGTTCAGGACATGGTCTATAGTGTCAGTCCCCACTAGGCTGACTACGTCACACCTAGCCCAAGTATCAATTCCTCATCCTACGGATTCTAGTTACTCCACATGTATCGAAGAGTACCTTACTCTAAACATGTAATGCTTTGGCCAAAGACTTTAGTAACAATCCGACGAGAGGCCATGGGTATACATCTCCTCGCAAGGAGTGGTGAATCCTTTATAGGCTATTCAAACACCTTCGATCATTTCGACTTATACCCAATCATCCCGGGTCCACATCTCCTTAGAGATGTTTGCTTAAGATGTCAAAGCATAAGTCTCCATGATCAAGATGACTTGAATACCGCAAGTCAAAGGAACATCGCACTTAAGCCACAATAAGAACTTCATTGACATATCTATATATGCAGAGAACCATATGAAGTCTTACGGCTGGTCACTCCAATGAACTAGTTACCATAACTAGCATCCACGATTAACTCCGGACATCACAATGTCTCCAGCCAGTGAGAATCAGCTGCTTGGATACACCAAGGAGTATACCTCATGCTAGTCTCGACAGAATTGATGGTGTCCAAATCCATCAATTCATCGACTAGGGATAATTCCGATACATCACAATTACACATGTAGAGATACTCACTAGTTGTGATCCAATCACAAATTCTCTCATGCTGTGAATCGTATCGTGGACATTCAGTAAATGAGTTTAAGATCTAATCAAATACATAAAACTTGTATACACAAATAGTGAATCTTCATTTATCATATAAATGGTTCATACATAAGGCGATTGCCTTAGGACATCTCTCATATATTACTAACAATTGGGACATGAGACATTGACCTCCTTGGAGAGAACCTTTTTGATGTTAGTCAAAAAGGGGGAGAATATTTAGGATTACCAATTTAGGAAATTGGTAAGAATAATTGAGTTAGTGTTCTAACTCAAAAGTATGTGATTTTGTCAAACATCAAAAAGGGGAAGATTGTTGGTGCAATCGGCCCAGGTCACGATTTGTTGGTGCAATCAGCCCAGATCACGATTAACCAGACTCGAGTTTGACTCGAGTGATGTTTTGATGTTTGACAAAGTGAGTTGACATTGATGTTTGACATTAATGTCTGTTGATGTTTTGAGGAAATTGTTTATACAATCAACCTAGGTTATGTTTAACTAGACTCGAGTTTGACTCGAGGGAGACTTTGGTGGTTGACTGGAGTTGACCATGTCATGGAAAGTCCAAGTCTTGAGTACTTGGCATATAAAGTCCAAGGATGAGTCTTGGCAAGGAAAAGTCCAAGCATGGGTCTTGGCATGGAAAGTTCAACATGGGTTGACAAGGGAAAGTCCAAGCTTGAGTCTTGGCATTTGAGAAGTCCAAGGGGTTTGATATTGGCGGCGTAAAGTCCAAGCGGGTGTCTTGGCAGCATAAGTCCAATGGTTGGTGGCGTAAAGTCCAAGCGGAGTCTTGGCGGCGTAAGTCCAATGTGCCTTGGCGGTGTAGACACCATTAGCATGACATAGCCGATGGAAGCACCTGAAGGCTAGCGCGATGGATAAACAAGTCATGGAAGACTTGGAGGGATCCAAGAGGCGTAAGGCTGATGGAGGTGGCTAGAAGACTTAGGTATAGGCTAAGGGTGGTTTAGCAAGTATGGGGGAACCATACTTGGGTTAAAACCTCATGTCTAAGGTGTGTCAGTCGACTGATGTCATATGACAGTCGACTGGTGAGAGTCAACTAGGGTTTGACTGTGGGATGTGTCCCAGCAGTCGACTGCCAGAGCTTGGAAGTCGACTGATGGACAAGTAGTCGACTGATCTTGTGATCAGTCGACTGATGCTCGGGTTTTGGGGCACAGAATAGAGTCTGACTCGACCGCTACGGTCAGAAGTCAAGTGATGGCTTGATCAGTCGACTAATGGTCATAATCAGTCGACTGATGTCCTAGCTGTTGGATTTTTCCAGCGTGGATTACACCGTTGTCTCACAACAACAGTGTGATCAGTCGACTGATTGTCCCAAGCAGTCGACTGATCGACTTTTTCTAGCACAGGCAGAAGATATAAATGGAGCTCGTGGAGGAGAAAAAGCTATCTGGTTCTTGAGAACTTTTGGGGCGATTTGTTGCTGCAAATCAGGTCTCCAAGTGCAAGTCAAGCAACCAAGCATTCCAGCAATCAAAAGCAAGTGTTGTAAAATTTTTCTTTACTTGTCTTTCGTATTTGCATTGTATATTGCTTGTATTTCATTCTTGCTGTTGTAAGATCATTTGTACAAGGTTTCTTCACCTCGGACTTGTGTCGAGAAGGAGTTATTGTGATTAGTAGTGCGTGTTTGCATTGCTAGGGCTTTTAGAGCCCGATCCGTGGAGTATGAACCGTTCGGTTCCGAACCACGTTACATCTCGTGTCTATCATGTTGTGTTTATTCTTGTTGTATTTTATTATATATTCCGCTGCGTACTAACAAGATTGTAGACAAGCAAACGCGAACGAATTCTTTCGTACGAGCACACCGCTATTCACCCCCTCTAGCGGCCTCAAATCTTTTACAAATGAAGATGATAGTGAGAGAGGGTAACTATTTTTATTTTGTAAGGAAGAACTTGCCACCCCTTAGGCTCCCCGACACCGATCATACCACCATCACCAACCATGCTAATTGGCAGTTGGATCGGATAATGGAATCCCCACCACACAAAGGGCCTTCCACTCATGCACCCCTCTCACCTTTTGACCATCATTCACCCTCTAGTCACCTATGTATAGGAGTCCACCTTGTCCACGTCGCAAGCCTACACCTGCACCGCCTTCTTTTTCTACCTTTGAGCAGAATGTAGGTACATCAACCTATGATTTCTTCGAATTTCGATCGTGCCTCGACGATATTTATGTCGAGCAGCAGACATAGGGACAGTGGTGGGAGGAGCATAGGACTTATACGCAAGCAGAGTTTCAGGACCTCCGAGAACATTTCCAGTGGGCCGAGTGTTAGAATGTATACTGAAAAGTATATCTTTTGTATGAACATCTTTATTTTTGAAATAAGAATCACATGATCATTGTTTGCATATTTATGGTTATGCATATTGTCTAATACATTACATTGTAGATAACATGGTGTGTAGTGTCACACGGGAGATCATGTTATCGGTTCCTTGTAAAGTATAAGTAAAGGCTCATAAACTAGATGGCTTTGGACAAACCATTAGTATGGTTGTAGTGTGATTTGGTATTGGTTTGTCTTGACCATAGAATCACACTAGTACACTTTGTGTGTATTGAACAGGACCGACTTAGAGGTGATTCGATTTATTGCTAACTACATAATCGAATCGGACCTCAGATATTATATTTTACATGCTCTTAATCCCGATATAATAACGGGCACATATACTTAGTATTCATTTCTTTGATTTACCAAAGGGCGAGATTTATAGAGTAAATCGATAGGCTTGGTAAGTTGGGAAATGATATTACTTATATGGTGTGTCGTTGATTATAGGAAGAAATCGTGTCCTATATATTTGGATGATGATGTCCCCTTGAGGAGCTCATAAGGTTCATCATGTAAACCCTGCAGGTGGACTTGGTTCGGCATGATGATAAGGTTGAGTGGTACTACTCATGAAGTTAGATGTTGATTAATTAATTTTCAGTAAATTAATTAATCGACGGACATTCGAGATCTTAAACACGGGGAGAAAAATGTACAAATAATATATGGAGCCCATATTAATTTATGGGGGTTGGTGAGGTAGATCAATGATAATCCTCTAGTGGAATGGATTATCATTAATGGATCAGACTTTATGTGGGATTGATCCATTGGGTGGACAAAATCCAACTCCTCCTCATGGTCCCTATTGTAGCCTATTAAAACCTCATGAAACCTAAATCCAATGGTTGAAAACAAAACTCTAGATCCGACGGTGGAGATTAAATCTCTAGATCCGATGGTTGAGATTAAATCTCTAGATCCGATGGTTGAGATTAAATCCCTAGAACCGATGGTGGAGATTAAAACAAGGCTTAAGCCTAACTCTATAAAAGGGGGCTTAAGGTGGGCGGCAAGGCATGGCTTAGGAGATTAGGTTTCGCTTCCCTTTAGCTTGGGCAGCAAGGAATCCTAGGAAGGTTAGGGTTTGGTTGGGCGGCTAGGGTTTGGGAGGTGGAGTAGGCGGCAACAATTGGAAAGGTTTTCTTCTTCTTCCTTGGTGGCCGGCACCTATCTCTCTCCCATATACCTTGGCCGGTGCTCAACCTATTCTTCTTCTTCTCCTTGGCCGGTGGAAACAAGAGCTAGGGATTTTTCCCTTGGAGCTTTTGGCTGGTGCCTACACTTATATCTTCATCTCTTTGGGCCCGCGGCAAGCATCAAGCTTGGAGCTTGATGGTTGGTCTTAGATAAGAGAAGTGTTTCATTTCTATACTTCCTCTTATTCGGAGCGAGCAAGGAAGGAAGATTGGTGATCTAGGAGGCTTCGACTTTTGAAAGATCGTCGCCCACACGACGTCCAAAAGGAGGAAGGACATACAATAGAAGATCGAGAGGTATAAATGTTGTTTTATATTCTTTTGTATTATGCCTATAATTGTTTTTCAATTATATGCATGTTGTATGTTTTATTTTGTGGCTAAATTAACTTGGACCCTGAATACAAATGCAAAAACCAGCGATCCGTACATCGTCTATTTCGTGGCTATTCGTAGAATAGAGGTTGGTGGCTTGAACAACAAGTTTGTTCAAGTAACTAATCTAATTGAATAGCACGACGATGAAACGGGAGCTTGGGTAATCCCTCTTGTCAAGGATAAATTTTTTTATCCGGGGACGTAGAAGGGATGGCCATGAACAAGCGACCAAGTTGAAGTGGAAAGCGAAGTTTCCTACCTTCACCAAGGAGTTCTATGGCCAAGCCCATGACTATTTCCATGAGGAGGATGTCTACCGTCAAGAGGTTCGGCAGTTCATGCACGACGCATGATTACAGTGGGCCAGAGAAGAAGAGCATACAGTCGTTGCTGCATCCACTAGCATAACCAATTGAAATAGTTATATTTCATTTAAAGTCCTAACTAGGAATTAATTATTAGTATCTCTCGTTCAACTAATAACTAAACAATCAATTGATGCTTTTACTATAGTCAAGGAGTATAAGATCTTTGATAATTGCAAAGTCTTGGCAAGTCAAGATTGACTAAATACTAAGCAAAAGAAGTCTTGGTAGGTTAAGATCAATGAAATACTAGGTAAAGTAAGAGTTTAGTCTTAGTAAGACTGGAACAAAGGTATCAATTGATTTGTGAACCTAAAACTACAAATTCAAAATTTTAAGTAGGATTGTGATAAGAGCAACCAACTGTCGAGTGTTAGCAGTCGATTGATATATCAGTCGAGTCATGACACTATGAAATAAACAAAAGATTTTATAGTCAATATTGAAACTCGACTGATAATGCAATAGTAAACTATCTTGGTATATACAGTCAATTGTTATCTCCAATGCTGAGGAGGATGAAACTGTTGAACAATTAAATCCATGGCAACATTCGACTGATGAGGAATAGTAGATTGGAATGGTTTATCAGTTGTCTATTACGGGAATTTTAGTCACAATTGGAATCCTATTAAAAAAGGTTTTAGTAGAGATTTTTTATACTAGTTCTTGGAAGGTTTGTTAAAGAGTGTCATTACATTTCAGACCTTTAAGGAGCAATCTAAATCTATCACAACACAATCCAATCCATGCTTTTTGTGAAAACCTTGTTTATTTTGTTTATCTTTGATATCATTTGTATATCTACGTTTGTCTTGTACTATTTGTAAGAATAGATTAGTACAAGACTTTTCCACCTCTAAAAGGTATCTAACAAGGAACAAAGAATAATGATGTCAATGCTAGGAAGCTTTGGGCCTCCTATCTTGCTAGAGTCGCAAGACCCAAGCCATGCCGTAGGATGATAATGGTCTTGACTACTCTTGTCAAGATCAACACAAGTCAAATGGCATTGGAGATGTCCAACAAAGCCCAGTCTATATTGTGTTTATTATCCCCACACAATCCAAAATCAACTATTAGAGTTGTGACCCTCCATTGTGCTGTCTATTATTTGATTGTTACAAGTCACATGCAAATTAATGTCTAGAGGAGTCTCCAATACCACATCACCCGATAACTCCAAGGGCTAACTCGAGATAGGGGACCCGAATAACCAAATTTGTAGAGGATTTGAAACAATCAAGTCATCCAAACTGTTGGGCCACGAAGAATACCCGAGCTACCAGTGCCTCAGCAATTGTATTTAGGTGTTCGTGTTGTTGAGATGTTTAATTTGAGGAGTTGAGGCACTTAGGCACTGAGTTGGAGTGCTCAAGTCACCAAACAGTCTAAATTGCCAAGTCCTAGTCCATAGGCTACTGGTTGTCCGTACTTGCATGTTATTATTATTATTATTATTTTTGCATAATTTGTCAAACAATTAATCCATGTCCTCTTTCAGCTTCTATACCTTAAAATTACATTACAGCTGTCTTGAGTCACATGGTTATCGTTGAAAATTCTACCAATTGGTAAAAGAAAATATTCAATTTTTATTATTTTGTTGAAGTTTAGATTTGAAATATCTTTCTTTTGTTAATCATGTAGCTGAATGAAATTGACAATTACAGTTAGCAAATATGATTGGAAACATCAAACCGTAGAGTTTTTTTTTTTTGTTATTTTTTCAAATTTTACAATGAAAATAAGATTCGTCGAAAGATTTGACAATGGAATTTTTTTTCATTACAAAATTGATGATGAAAAAAAATTTTCATCTCAAAATCTGATACATCAATCGACTGAATAAATCATCAGTCGATTGATACTCAGTCAATGAAGAGTATATGATCCAATAGTCGACGGGTGGTACTGTAGTAAGTCACAGAATATTTTTGAGTCGACTGACCAGTTGACTGATCATTTGACAATTGACTGATGGTCATAGACAGATGGATCAGATTTTGCAATGAAATTATATTTTTATCGTCAAATCTGCTACGAAAAAATTTTTTCATCGTCAAATCTAATTATTCCATAGCATCCATTTTTGGTAATATGGCGGCGAAATTTTTTTCGTCACTGATTTGGCGACGAAACATATTTTTTGTCGCAGATTTACCAATAAAAATATTGTTCGTCGCAAATTTAGCAACAAAAATATTTTGTTGCAAAATTCAATAAAATTGCGACCACATGTGTTTATCAAAATTTGCGACGAAAATATTTTTTATCATAAAAACTATGATGAATATATTTTTCGTGGCAGATATTTGCGACGAAAACTAACTTTCGTCGCAAATATCTGGGACGAAAAATTGTTTCATCGTAGATATTTGCAACGAAAATTAGTTTTAATTACAAATATCTACGATGAATTTATATTCGTTGCAAATTTAATCGATAATTTGCAATAAAATTTACGACAAAATAACTATTCATCGTAAAAATTACGACGAATTTTTATTTTTCAATGCAAAATTTTGTAGAAGAGAGCTTTGGCACAACGGTAAGGTTGTTGCGTAGTGAGTCGCGAGGTTGAATCACTGAAACAATCTTGTAAAAAAAGCGAAGTAAGGCTCGTCTGATGGATTCCTTCTCGTCGCGACGTGAGCTTCACCGTCTGCCGGATTGTATAACGTAAAATTTTGTGACGATTTATTTGTAACGAAAAATTTTTAGTTTCAAATTCTATTGCAAATTTTTCTTTTTTAATGAATTTATATTAACAATTCGTTGTAAAATTTATTGAAAAATGACAATTTTTTTATTGTTTATTATTATGTCTTGAAGTCATTCTGTAGCGTACCTAGAGATTATTTAATCCGGTATTAATCTTCAGTTAATAAGGTTTTTAGTTTTTAATTTTATTGTCAATTATACAGATATGATCACAAGCAGTAAGAAAATAGAGTAACATGAGTCTCTTATATTGTGAAATTTTTTCCAAATGCATTAAATTTTTTTTTATTTACATCATGTACAGATAGATTTTTTTTTTTCTATTACAGCTAAAGCCATCGATTGACCCAGATGCATCAATTTACTTTGTGATAAGTACTAAGATTCCAATAATTTTTTTAATAAGATAATACAAAATAGCTTTTCGCTAGCCACCAACATTGACAAATGGAATGCTAAATTAAATTTCTTGATATCAATCAATTTCAAGCCTCCGTTTTGATCGGCTGGCGAGCAGCCAAATGTCTACATCTACGAAATGCCTCGGTCCATACCGCCCAAGGAAATTTCTTCTTATCTTCTCAACTTTTGGTCATCCAGCGTTTGATTGTTCTATTAAAAAAAATATGGCATTATTATATTAGTCGTCTTTTATGGTTGTCCCTATTATAAAAGAGAATAAATTAAATCTCAATTAACAAGTATAAAGGAAAAAGATCATCCATAATTTAAGGCCATGATGTTTTCAAAAATTAATCTTTATTCATTATAAATAAATCTCTTTATATTTACTAACTGTGAGTTAGTCTGTCTGAAAACTTATTTGATTGTTCTATTAAAGACTTATTGCTCCGTGGTTAAAGCACTCAACGATAACACGACCAAACGATATCAAAAAATCAGAGTTCAAGCTCCTCCGAGAGTGGATAATTTAGAATGTTTGAGCCCTGAATAAAAATAAATTGCGTCCTGCATTATCCCACGAGTGAATCAGAAAAAAAAAAAAAACCTTCGTCTCTAAGATTAATCTGGCAAACTCTAAGACATTAGTTCGGATACCTAAATTATTTTAAAAAATCACTTATTGCAATTCAAGACTTTACAAAGTGTTTAATAACAGTAAAAGTTTCAAAATCATGAAAAAATAATCATGGACTTAATAATGAACATAGACAAATCCAAGTGATGCAATAATGTCAATTTAATACAAATTTAAAGCACTGTTTGCGAGCTTAAAAGGATTAAAATCTATTTTTTTTTTAAAAAAAAACTGAACACCAACAAAATCACGACAACCTGGGAGTGCAATGATCAAATTTAACATTAATATAAAATCTTACTTTGTCGAAGATATTTAATTGTAATCAAATCAACTAAAATCACGAGTAATCAATTAATTAATGTCATTTTCAATTGATTAGTCAATCAAATAACACTTATTTATTTCAATAAAACTACTGCACGCGTAGGATTCCGTGATTCCTTTGAGTCATGTGTTTATTTAAAAAAAAAATTAACCCTTTAAATTTATTAAAAAAAATTGTAAAAGGTATTTAATAGTAGCTCAAGTGAAAATTTAAAGTGCAACGATGTCAATTTGGTATAAATTTGAAGCTTCCAGAGCTTTATAACACTTTTAGTTAAAAGATGTTGATGATCATGAAAGCCTCAAAATGTTTAAAAAATGAGAATAAATAAACTCATGGAAATCTAAATTTTAGGATTTAGAGTTTTAGAAACCCTAAAACTTGGTTGGACGATCGATGTCCAAAGATATTGAGAATATAATCTAAATTTGAAATACAAATCAAATTAGATTTATATGTTGAGAGACTTGAACTAATAATCTCAAGTTGTCGTACTTAAAGATTAGGTTGAACTGAGTTGTCGAGTCTGAGCGCCCGAGTTGAGCTGTCGAGTTCGAGTGCATGATCTATTGAGTTTGGGCGCCCGAGCTGAGTTGTTGAGTCTGAGTGCCCGAGCAATTAAGTTTGAGTGTCGAGCACTCAGGCCATTTGTGTCTGAGGGTTGGGTGACCAAGTGTTTGTGTCGCCGAGTGTCCAAGTCACCAAAAGCCAAGTCTCAAGTGACTGAATCGCGAGGACAAATGTCGAGTGCTCAAGTCGCCTAGTTCCTAGGGACAGAGTGTAGAGTTTCCGAGTGGTATAATACCAAGTATTGAAAGCCTAGTACCCGAGTGGTTGAGTGCACAGTGTTGAGTTCTCATGATTGCTCAGAAACTAAGAAACCGAGGTCTGCATTCAATGTATATTCTTTAAAACAGATTCACCCCACTTTCGTGGTGTTTCGAGATTGTTGTAGGTCGTTTGTTTCTTAAGATATAACGATGAACTGTAATCCCCATCAAACATTAGTGGTCAAGACGAACTGAATGTTGGTGTAATCGACCCAGGTCACGATTGACCAGACTTGAGTTTGACTAGAGTAGTGTTTTGATGTTTGACATTGATATCTGACATTGTTGTGTGACATGTGTTGGGGAAATTGGTACAATCAACCCAGGTTAGTATTTGATGTTTGACAATGGTTTGACCATTGTCATAGGAAAAGTCCATGTCTTGAGTATTTGACATGTAAAGTCCAAGCAAGGGTCTTGGCAAGGGAAAGTCCAACATGGATTGACAAAGGAAAGTCCAAGCATGGGCATTGGCATGGAAAGTCCAAGCATGGGTCTTGGCAAGGGAAAGTCTAACATGGGTTGGCAAAGGAAAGTCCAAGCATGACTCTTGGCATAGAAAGTCAAACATGGGTTGGCAAGGGAAAGTCCAAGCTTGAGTCTTGGCAATTGAGAAGTCCAAGGGGATATTAGCGGTGTAAAGTCGGTGGAGTCTTGGAAGCATAAGTCCAATGGTTGGCAGCGTAAAGTCCAAGCGTGGTATTGGTAGTGTAAGTCCAATGTTCCTTGGCGGTGTAGACACCGTTAGCATGACAATAGCCGATGGAAGCACCTGAAGGCTAGCGTATGGATGAACAAGTCATCGATGACTTGGAGGGATCTGATAGGCGCGAGGCTAATGAAGGTGGCTAGAAGGCTTAGGTTTAGGCTAAGGGTGATCTAGCAAGTATTGGGGCACCATACTTGGGTTAAAACCTCATGTTTGAGGTGGACCAGTCGACTGATAGGAATGATAGTCGATTGGTGCGAGTCGACTAGAGTTCGACTGCTAGAAGATAGCCAAGCAGTCGACTGCTGGCATCAGCAGTCGACTGATCTAATGATCAGTGGACTGATGGTCGGGAATTTCAAGACAGAAACTTCCCGAGTCGATTGTTGGGCTTTAACAGTTGAGTGAAGGTATGATCAGTCGACTGATGGTGTATCTATTGGATTTTTTCAGCATGGATCTAGCCGTTGTCTCACGACAACAGTGGCACCAGTCGACTGATGGCCCCGAGCAGTCGACTGATAGACAAAATCCAGGCCAGGCAGCAGTTTTAAATTGAGCTCGTGGAGGAGGGATTTGGCATCGTTTCTTTAGGAGTTTTGGGGCAATTTGTTGCTGCAAATTAGGGTCTCCAAGTGCATTTCAAGCAACCACAAAGCAAGCAATCCAAAAGCTCTTGTAAAGTTATTTTCTTTACTTGTATTGCAATTTATTATTGTATCTTGCTTGTATTTGTTTCTTACTATTGTAAGAGCTATTGTACGAGGTTTCTCCACCTTCGGATTGTTCCCAAAAGGAGTTTATTTTATTAGTAGTGCGTGTTTGCATTGCTAGGGCTTTTAAAGCCCAATCCGTGGAGTATGAACCATTCAGTTCTGTACCACGTTATATCGTTGTGTAATTGTGTGTTTGTCTTTTGTTATTGCTTTTCATTATTATTCCATTGCGCATTAACCAAATTTTAGTAAGCACGCGATCGCGAACGAATTCCATTGAGCAACGACGACAACGCTATTCACTTCCCCTCTAGTGGGCGCAACATTCCTAACAATTGGTATCAGAGCCTGGGGCTCTTCTACGGACTAACCACCAAGAGCAAATCCGCTAGAGGAAGAAGATGGAGTTTGAAGAAACACTTGGATGGGATATCAACACGCCAGTCCCTTATGCGCTATATGGACGAGAAGACTTCAATTCATGGAAGAGAAGAATTGAACACTTTATTATAATGAGGGACTTTAAAGAATGGTTCATTTTGATGGAAGGATTCGAATATTCAAGTGGACTAAAGGAAGGATTCCTCAAGAGGAAAAGATGGAGTGAGGAACAACTCCAAAGATTCGAGAAAAATACAAAGGTAATAAAATTCTTGGTTGATTTAGTTCCTAACGACATTGTGTGTATGTTAGGTAATTACATAGATGTCAAGGAACTTTGGAGCGATTTGGCCAAGCTTCATGAAAATCCATCACCGGTCCAAGAGCCCGAAGAAGAAGAACCTTCATCCTCACAAGCAAGTGAGGATTCGGATGTTGATAGGGAATCAACATCCGGATCCCGATCAGAAGAGGAAGAAGAGGAAGAAGAGGTGGAATTGGAAGAAGCCTCCATCTCTAGGATTGAGGGGGAGGAGATTAGACCTTCCACTTCGAAGCATCAAGAAGAGCCTTTCACATCTGGTCAAGATGAAGAAGCTCAAACTCCGCCACCTACCACCATCCTAGGTAACTCAAACATATCAATTCGTAATAAAAATTATATCATATGTTTTGAGTGTAGGGAATCCGGACACTACATAAGTGTCCGAAAGAGTAAAGAAAGCTCCTCCGACACCAAAAGTCAACGAAAAAGTCAAGGATGTCGGTGTCTCCACCAAGAAGAGCAAGAAGCATGTGGTGTGCTTCAAATGCCACCAAAAGGGACACTACCAGAGTCAATGCCCCAACGAGAGGAAAAAGACTCAAGAGGGAGCTACACATGTAGGGGGAGCTAAGACAAACCCTAAGGTAACTTTTAAGTATGCTTCTTCTTCATTTAGTCATCAAAAGCATGCTAGAAGTAATGTTAGCAATCTTTCTATCTATCATAAGGAGTATGTTATAAATAATAGATTTTATTGTTTAGGTGCAAAGAGTGTCCATTTTAGCGATAAGGAGAAATTTGGGACTAATGTCCCTAGAAAAACCTTATCTAGGGCAAGCATTAAGAAAATTGAGGATCATCTAGGTTTTAACCCCAAATTGACTAGGCATATGCCTAGGAAGAACAATGTCCAAAGATTAAATCAAAATTCAAAAATTGGGCAATTAAAGTTGAAAAATCAAGCCTTGAGGTCAAGGCTTGAGAAATGAAAAGACCCTTGCAAAAATGACAAATCAAATGCAAAGGTCAAATGGTCAAACTCTAGGGTCTAGAAGTCAAAGTCAAAACCTAGGTTTTAGAAGACCTAGAAATCAAGAACCATCCAAGGACAAGCTGAAGGGTTTTGCTTATCGAGTCCGTGAGGGGAAACTTCGCTTCCCACTTCACCTCGGTAGCTTGTCCATGGCGATCCCTTCGATGTCCCCGGATTAAAAAAAAAATTAATCCTAGACAAAAGGGATTGCCCAAACCACCAAGTCATCGTCGTGCTATTCGTTTAGAGAGGTCCCTTGAACAAACAAGTTGTTCAAGCGACCAACCTCTATTCTACGAGTAGCCGCGGAATAGACGATGTCTGGATCGCCGATTTTTATGTTTATACTCGGGATCCAAGTATTATTTAGCCATTTACAGATTTATAACATGCTTATAATTGAAAAACAAAAACAAGCAACAAACAAAAGAGAAAAGAGAATAGATATACCTCTTGATCTTCGAATGTATGTCCTTTCTCCTTTTGGACGTCGTGTGGGCGACGATCTACCAAAAGTCGAAGATCCTAGATCGCAAATCTTCCTTCCTTGCTCTTCCAAAGCAAGAGGAAGAGTAGAAACAAGGTTTTTCTCCTCCCTAAAACTAACCAACAAGGAGCACACAAACTCGTTGCCGTCGGCCAACTAGAAGGAGGAGAAGATGATGGAAAACAATCAAGACACCAAGGGAAGCCCTATATCTTGTTTCCACCACCTAAGGAGAAGGATAAGGGAGCTTTTGGGCACTAGCCAAGGGTTGGAAAGAAGCTGGACGCCGGCCAATGGACAAGGAAGAAGAAAGGAAACCTTGCCTTATTTGGTGCTGCCCTAGCCTCCAAACCCTAACCCTAATCCTATCTCAACTAGGATTCACCTTCTTGCCACCCAAACCTTAGCTCTCTTCAATGTAGTTCACGCACACTCCCATGCCCTCCTTTTATAGAGTTAGGGATAAGTCATGAATTAATCTCCTCCATTGGTTCTAGGGATTTAATCTCAACCGTCGGATCTTAGAGATTTAATCTCTACCTATGGATCTTAGATTTTTGTTTCTATCCATTGGATCTAAGTTTCATGAGGTGTTAATAGGCTACATTAGGGACCATGAGGAGGAGTTGGATCTTGGCCACCCATGGATCAAACCCACATAAAGTCTGATCCACTAAAGTGTTAGTAATATATGAGAGATGTCCTAAGGCAATCGCCTTATGAACCATTTATATGATAAATAAAGATTCACTATTTGAGTATACATGGTTTCATGTATTTGATCAGATCTTAAACTCATTTACTGAATGTTCACGATACGATTCACAGCATGAGAGAATTTGTGATTGGATCACAACTAGTGAGTATCTCTACATGTGCAATTGTGATGTATCAGAATTATCCCTAGTCGATGAATTGATGGATTTAGACACCATTGATTCTGTCGAGACTAGCACGAGGTATACTCTTTGGTGTATCCAAGCAGCTGATTCTCACTGGCTAGAGACATTGTGATGTCCGGAGTTAATCGTGGATGCTAGTTATGGTAACTAGTTCATTGGAGTGACCAGCCGTAAGATTTCATATGGTTCTCTTCATATATAGATATGTCAATGAAATTCTTACTGCATCTTAAGTGCGATGTTCCTTTGACTTGCGGTATTCAAGTCATCTCGATCATAAAGACTTATGCTTTGACATCTTAAGCAAGCATCTCTGAGGAGATGTGGACCCGAGATGATTGGGTATAAGTCGAAGTGATCGAAGGTGTTTGAATAGCCTATAAAGGATTCACCACTCCGACAGCGCCTCTCTTGCCGGGGATTCAATCTCCGACAATCCTCATAGGTGGAGGACGAAGGATTCGTCAAACGGTTGACGAATTCCTCTCCGGAAAAGCAAGATTTTGAGGACTCAATTTGGATCCGAATTTTGATTCGGATCGTGATCTTCTCTCGATCACGTCGTCTTCAACACGAGGCTAGTAACCTGTACGAAGACGAGGTTTGTGACTTAGTGAAGTAATCCCGAAGATACTCAGCGTGGAGACGGATAGAGACGATTCTAGCGAGAATCGTTCCGGTTGATGCCTTTCCTGCTACACGTGATACGTCAGGTATACATAGTTTAAATTTCCTTTTATTGAAAAATTTAAATTTACGGTTATGTCAACACATGTTGTACTATGCATGCGTGTGATGTGTGTGTTATAATAAATTAGATTTATTATTTTATTTCTTCCGCTGTCCACATGTTTGCGAAACATGTTCGAACACACACTCGCCGCGGTGCAGGAAAACCCAACATAATGATGATCCAATCCACTAAAGGATCATCATTGATCTACCTCATCAACCCCCATATGATAATATGGGCTCCACATATTATTTGTACATTTTCTCCCCGTGTTTAAGATCTTGAATGTCTGTCAATTAATTAATTAACTGACCATTAATTAATCAACATCTAACTCTTTGAGTAGTACCACTCAACCTTTTCATCATGCCGGACCAAGTCCACCTGCAGGGTTTACATGATGAACCTTATGAGCTCCTTAAGGGGACATCATCATCCTAATATATAGGACACGGTTTCCTCCTATAATCAACGACACACCATATAAATAATATCATCTCCCAACTTACCGAGCCTATCAATTTAATATATAAATCTTGCCCATTGGTAAATCAAAGAGATGAGTACTAAGTATATGTGGCCGTTATTATATCGGGATTAAGAGCATGTACTAAATAATATCTGAGGTCCGATTCGATTATGTTGTCAGCAATAAATTGAATCACCTCTAAGTCGGTCCTGCTCAATTCACACAAAGTGCACTAGTGTGATTCTATGGTCAAGACAAACCAATACGAAATCACACTACAACCATTCCGATGGTTTGTCCAAAGCCATCTAGGTTGTGAGCCTTTACTTATACTTTTCAAGGGGTCGATAACATGATCTCCTGTGTGACACCACACACCATGTTATCTATAATGTAAAGTATTAGACAATATTGCATAACCATAAAAATATGTAAACAATGATCATGTGATTCTTATTTCAAAATAAAAATGTTCATACAAAAGATAGACTTTTCAGTATACATCCCTACAATCTCCCACTTATACTAAAAGACTATGTTGTTCTCAAAGTGTCATACATCTGATCCCCATTCCCTCCACATGCCTATCAAAGCTCTCGCTAGAAGGCCCTTAGTGAAAAGGGTCTACCAGGTCATCCTCTGATGCAATCTAGGCGACAGTAACTTCTTCCTCCTTTACGATTTCTCGTATCAGGTGGTACTTGCGCTCTATGTGTTTACTTGCCTTATGGGCTCGTGGTTCCTTCGAGTTTGCAACTGCACCACTATTATCACAATAAATTGTGATAGTTCTAGGCAAACCAGGAATCACATCCAAGTCCATCAGGAAGTTCTTGAGCCACAAAACTTCTTTGGCCGCCTCAGAGGCCGCCACATACTCAGCTTCCATGGTGGAGTCTGCCACGCACTTCTGCTTGACACTCCTCCATACAATGGCTCCACCTCCCAAAGTAAACACAAAACCTGAGGTAGACTTACTGTTATCCCTATCTGATTGGAAGTCAGAATCCGTGTAACCCACAAGGAGTAATTGGTCTGCCCAGTAAACCAACATATAATCCCTAGTCCTTCTCAGGTACTTCAATATATGCTTTACCGCAGTCCAATGTCCCTGTCCTGGATTACTCTGATATCTGCTGACCATGCCCACGACAAAGCAGATATCTAGTCTCGTACAGAGCATCGCATACATGAGGCTTCCTACTGCCGAAGCATAAGGAACCGCCTTCATCTCCTCTATCTCCTCAGATGATCTAGGACACATCTCCTTAGATAAAGGAACTCCATGACTGAAAGGTAAAAAACCCTTCTTGGAGTTTTGCATGCTAAAACGCTCCATAATTGTGTCTATGTATGAAGCTTGGGATAAGCACAACTTCCTTTTCCTGCGATCCCTTAAAACCTTGATCCCAAGGATGTGTCCCACCTCTCCCAAGTGCTTCATATCAAACTGTTTGCACAATGATACCCTTACATCCGATAACACCTTGATATTGTTGCCAATCAACAAAATGTCATCTACGTATAGTACAAGAAATACCACTATGTTTCTGTCACATCTCTTGTATACACAAGACTCATTCGGACTTTGAATAAATCCATAAGACTGGATCGCCTCATCAAAGCAGATGTTCCAAGACCTCGAAGCTTGTTTCAATCCATAAATGGACCGATTGACCTTACATACAAGATGATCTTTTCCCTTAGCAATGAATCTGCATCTTTATCTTGGATTGCCTCATCATATGTCCAGGGATCAGGTTCATGTTCACCAGGGACCAAATTAGAAGATTGTCCCAAGAACATGAATTTATCAGGTTGTCTCACAACCCTCCCACTATGACGAGGTATCACCTGTGTATCCTCTATGACATGCGGTGCAGTGACATGTGGTATATCCTCTTGTACCGGTGGTACTAAAGAAGTGACTTCCCCTTTTAACTCCTCCAGAACAATTTTACTCTTGGGCTTGTGGCTCATCACATAGTCTTCCTCTAGAAATCTGGCATTCATGCTAATGATCACCCTCTGATCTCTAGGACTATAAAACAATCCACCCTTCATTCCCCTAGGATAGCCAACGAACATGCGTACTTCTGTTCGAGGTTCCAACTTACCAGCATCTGCCTTCAGCACATGTGCTGGACTCCCCCATATCCGAATATGTCTTAGACTAGGCTTTCGCCCAGTCCACAACTCTGTGGGAGTAGAAGGCACTGATTTAGATGGAACCAAGTTCAGAATGTACACCGCTGTATCTAGAGCATATCCCCAGAACGAATCTGGCAAGTCAGAATAACTCATCATTGATCTAACCATCTCAATAAGAGTCCTATTCCTTCGCTCTGCTACACCATTCTTCTAGGGTGTGCCAGATGCATTCAATTGGGATTGAATCCCAACCTCTGATAGGTAATCCCTAAACTCTCCCAAGACGTACTCACCACCACGATCAGATCGTAGTGTCTTGATTCTTTTACCTTGATGTTTCTCCACATCAGCCTTGAATTCTTTGAACTTGTCAAAGCATTCAGACTTACGGCGCATCAGGTAAATGTATCCATATCTCGAGTAATCATCTATAAAGGAGACGAAATACTCAAAACCACCTCTAGCCTAGATAGACATAGGACCACACAAATCAGAATGAACCAATTCTAACACATCTTTGGCTCTATACCCCTTGGCCTTAAAAGGCCTCTTGGTCATCTTAGCCTCCAAGCAAGATTCACAGGTTGGAAGATCCTCCACCACTAATGAACCCAAAGGTCCATCAGCTATCAACCTTTTAATTCTACTTAGGTTAATGTGACCAAGCCTAAGATGCCAAAGATATGTTTGGTTCATCTTCGAAGGTTTTTTTCTCTTATTGGAATTAGAAGATGAGTTATTAACTTCAATTTGCATCATGGGAGGTTTTGGTTCAAGTGTGTACAAATTTCCTATCAATGCACCCGAACAGATAATGCCCCTATTCCTTCTTATAACAACTCTGTCATTAAAAGAAATAGAATATCCATCCATAAACAATTTAGAAACTGAAATTAAATTCTTTCTAAATAAGGGTACATAAAGGCAATTCTTAAGAACTAAAAGTTTATTTTTCTCAAAAGATAAATGAACATCTCCGACTGCAACAGACGCCACCTTCGTGGCATCGCCAAAGTACACGGTAATCTTCCCCTCAGCCAGTCGTCTGGTTTCCTGGAACCTTTGCAAAGTATTGCAGACATAATCAATGGCTCCCATATCTACACACCAGGTGCCGGTAGATAACACCACTAAACATGTTTCAACGACTAGACCAAAAGATATACCTTTGTTCTTGCGGTTGGGGCAGTCCTTCTTCCAGTGTCCAGTCTGCTTACAAGTGAAGCACTTGCCTTTTGGCTTCTTCACTCCTCCCTGAGTACCTCCCACCACCTTTGCCCCAGTTTGTTTCTTCTTCTTCTTGCCTTTCGGCTTAGAAGTAGAAACCTTTTGGGTCATCACGACATGTGCCTGAGAACTCTGACGAAATAGTCCCTCTGTCGCCTGGAGTTCTGTCAGAAGTTCCGCCAATAAATACAACCTCTTGTTCATGTTGTAGTTCAGGCGAAATTGCTCAAAACTCCTAGGCAGAGACTGGAGTATGATATTGACCTGGGTTTCCCCATCGATCTCAGCTCCTAGGACCTCCAGCTCATTCAAATGAGCCATCATCTTGAGAAGATGATCCCTCACGGGTGTTCCCTCGATCATGGTGGTCGTCATCAAGTTTCTCATGGCCTCTTGCCTCGCAGCTCAATTCTGGTGTCCGAAAAGCTCCTTGAGATTTAGCATCATATCATAAGCAGTGGACATGGCTTGATGCTGATGTTGCAGTACATTTGACATAGATGCCAAAATGTAACACCGCACCATCTCATCGGCCTTGATCCACTTCTTATAGCTCTCTCTCTCCTTTTCCCTAGAATTATCTGCAGGCTTGGGAGGGCACTCTTCGAGGAGTACATATTTGTATTCCTCAGCAGTCAAGACAATGTCTAGATTCCTCTTCCAATCTACATAGTTGGGTCCAGTAAGTTTGTTCTCTTTCAGTATCACAACAAGTGGGTTGAAAGTCATTTTGAAAGAAAACCTAAGAATCACATAAATCAAAACATTAGATTCCAAAAAATTATTGATTCCTCAAACAATAAAATTTTAAAATCAACCAACACCTCTAAACACCGAGAATATCGCATGCCACGATCGTGTGGACGTATACAAATTCTACATTTGTAAGAGGAGGTTTTACCCGTTAATTTTACTATCTTGTCAACCTAACTTTATGACAAGTAAAATTAATAGTTGGTTCCTCTTTGGCCCTACAAATAAAAGCAGTGACTCCGATGGAGAGGATACTTATATTTGTATCTAAGTGTTCACCATTACTCGGTACCAAGGTAATTATCTCGGGTTATGTGCCTTACGATGGGCAAGTACACACGCTCCTTAATAATTTCCTATAACCATATTCGACCTTGTAATCCGCAAACAAACTCATCCGATGGGGAGAAAAGCACTCAGAGCTGACGCGCAAGTTTGTTTGCATCACTTGTCAAATCGTAATGGAGGCCGTGGGAATTTTAAAAATTCCCTCTCCCACTTAGTAATTTGAAATTGAGGAATTTTCCTAGCCTGCGACATGCATATCAAACAAAAAGCAATAAATATGAAAAATAAATTATTTTCCAACTATTATGGCTTTTGTCTTCAATATGACTCCCGTCGCATCGCCATCTCGTTCGCTCCTCCTACGCCATGTACGAGCCATCCGGAGATCCGAGTCGAGACTAAAACCTATTTTAATTTACATCCATCGATCCTATACTCCACGAGAGAGTGTACATGAAATCTAGATCGAGAGTAAAGTAAAATAAAGAGTGGCTAAACAATGCCGTATTTAATTTACAAAAACTAAATACTAGCCTCGTCAACCCCAAGGATTCGACAAAATAAATATTTATACACATACAATCATATACACACATATGGCCATAATAGTCGGATCTTATGCCTGCAACCAAAGAGTTAAACTACACATATCCTACTATTATCTGGCACATATAATATATGAAAAAGTGCATAAAAATTAACCGAATCCTAAACACACAAAATCGGAAACCTTGGCTCTGATACCAATTGAAGGGTTTTGCTTATCGAGTCCGTGAGGAGAAACTTCAATTCCCACTTCACCTCGGTAGCTTGGCCATGGCGATCCCTTCGATGTCCTCGTATTAAAAAAAAAATTAATCCTAGACAAAAGGGATTACCCAAACCACCAAGTCATCGTCGTGCTATTCGTTTAGAGAGGTCACTTGAACAAACAAGTTGTTCAAGCGACCGACCTCTATTCTATGAGTAGCTGCGGAATAGATGATGTTCGGATCGCCGATTTTTGTGTTTATACTCAGGATCCAAGTATTATTTAGCCATTTATAGATTTATAACATGCTTATAATTGAAAAACAAAAACAAACAACAAACAAAAGAGAAAAGAGAATAGATATACCTCTTGATCTTCTAATGTATGTCCTTCCTCCTTTTGGACATCGTGTGGGCGACGATATACCAAAAGTCGAAGCTCCTAGATCACAAATCTTCGTTCCTTGCTCTTCCAAAGAAAGAGGAAGAGTAGAAACAAGGTTTTTCTCCTCTCTAAAACCAACCAACAAGGAGCACACAAACTCCTTGCCGCCGGCCAACTAGAAGGAGGAGAAGATGATGGAAAACAATCAAGACACCAAGGGAAGCCCTATATCTTGTTTCCACCACCTAAGGAGAAGGATAAGGGAGCTTTTGGGCACCAGCCAAGGGTTGGAAAGAAGCTGGACGCCGGCCAATGGACAAGGAAGAAGAAAGGAAACCTTGCCTTATTTGGTGCTGCCCTAGCCTCCAAACCCTAACCCTAATCCTATCTCAACTAGGATTCACCTTCTTGCCACCCAAACCCTAGCTCTCTTCAATGTAGTTCACGCACACTCCCATGCCCTCCTTTTATAGAGTTAGGGATAAGTCATGAATTAATCTCCTCCATTGGTTCTAGGGATTTAATCTCAACCGTCGGATCTTAGAGATTTAATCTCTACCTATGGATCTTAGATTTTTGTTTCTATCCATTGGATCTAAGTTTCATGAGGTGTTAATAGGCTACATTAGGGACCATGAGGAGGAGTTGGATCTTGGCCACCCATGGATCAAACCCACATAAAGTCTGATCCACTAAAGTGTTAGTAATATATGAGAGATGTCCTAAGGCAATCGCCTTATGAACCATTTATATGATAAATAAAGATTCACTATTTGAGTATACATGGTTTCATGTATTTGATCAGATCTTAAACTCATTTACTGAATGTTCACGATACGATTCACAGCATGAGAGAATTTGTGATTGGATCACAACTAGTGAGTATCTCTACATGTGCAATTGTGATGTATCAGAATTATCCCTAGTCGATGAATTGATGGATTTAGACACCATTGATTCTGTCGAGACTAGCACGAGGTATACTCTTTGGTGTATCCAAGCAGCTGATTCTCACTAGCTAGAGACATTGTGATGTCCGGAGTTAATCGTGGATGCTAGTTATGGTAACTAGTTCATTGGAGTGACCAGCCGTAAGATTTCATATGGTTCTCTTCATATATAGATATGTCAATGAAATTCTTACTGCATCTTAAGTGCGATGTTCCTTTGACTTGCGGTATTCAAGTCATCTCGATCATAAAGACTTATGCTTTGACATCTTAAGCAAGCATCTCTGAGGAGATGTGGACCCGAGATGATTGGGTATAAGTCGAAGTGATCGAAGGTGTTTGAATAGCCTATAAAGGATTCACCACTCCGACAGCGCCTCTCTTGCCGGGGATTCAATCTCCGACAATCCTCATAGGTGGAGGACGAAGGATTCGTCAAACGGTTGACGAATTCCTCTCCGGAGAAGCAAGATTTTGAGGACTCAATTTGGATCCGAATTTTGATTCGGATCGTGATCTTCTCTCGATCACGTCGTCTTCAACACGAGGCTAGTAACCCGTACGAAGACGAGGTTTGTGACTTAGTGAAGTCATCCCGAAGATACTCAGCGTGGATACGGATAGAGACGATTCTAGCGAGAATCGTTCCGGTTGATGCCTTTCCTGCTACACGTGATACGTCAGGTATACATAGTTTAAATTTCCTTTTATTGAAAAATTTAAATTTACGGTTATGTCAACACATGTTGTACTATGCATGCGTGTGATGTGTGTGTTATAATAAATTAGATTTATTATTTTATTTCTTCCGCTGTCCACATGTTTGCGAAACATGTTCGAACACACACTCGCCGCGGTGCAGGAAAACCCAACATAATGATGATCCAATCCACTAAAGGATCATCATTGATCTACCTCATCAACCCCCATATGATAATATGGGCTCCACATATTATTTGTACATTTTCTCCCCATGTTTAAGATCTTGAATGTCTGTCGATTAATTAATTAACTGACCATTAATTAATCAACATCTAACTCTTTGAGTAGTACCACTCAACCTTTTCATCATGCCGGACCAAGTCCACCTGCAGGGTTTACATGATGAACCTTATGAGCTCCTTAAGGGGACATCATCATCCTAATATATAGGACACGGTTTCCTCCTATAATCAACGACACACCATATAAATAATATCATCTCCCAACTTACCGAGCCTATCGATTTAATATATAAATCTTGCCCATTGGTAAATCAAAGAGATGAGTACTAAGTATATGTGGCCGTTATTATATCGGGATTAAGAGCATGTACTAAATAATATCTGAGGTCCGATTCGATTATGTAGTCAGCAATAAATTGAATCACCTCTAAGTCGGTCCTGCTCAATTCACACAAAGTGCACTAGTGTGATTCTATGGTCAAGACAAACCAATACGAAATCACACTACAACCATTCTGATGGTTTGTCCAAAGCCATCTAGGTTGTGAGCCTTTACTTATACTTTTCAAGGGGTCGATAACATGATCTCCTGTGTGACACCACACACCATGTTATCTATAATGTAAAGTATTAGACAATATTGCATAACCATAAAAATATGCAAACAATGATCATGTGATTCTTATTTCAAAATAAAAATGTTCATACAAAAGATAGACTTTTCAGTATACATCCCTACACAAGCTTAAGCCCAAAAAGATCTACCACAATGTTTCATTTGATTATGGAACTCAAGTTAGGTCTAGAAGACCAATGTTACTACGGAAGTCATCCCTAAGGGTAAGCAAGGTGTGTGCCTAGTGGTTAGGGTTTCAAGGAAACCTAGGGAAGCCACTAAGAAGGTTACAAGAGGAGTCACCCCTAGAGTTAACTTAGGCAAGACCCAAATGACCAAGGCTTCTAAGCCTAGGAGGGTATCTTGGGAGGTCATCCCTAAGGAATACCTAATAAACCCAAGGAGCTTAAATAGGTTTTGGGTTTCTAGGAGCGTGATCGATTCACGCTAGATGAGTTTAGGTGTGTCAACCTTGATTGGAAGGGTAGCTAACTCAGCCATAGCAAAGTAGGCACTTTAGGTAATTTTCAAGGTTATGAATACCTTGGAAATAGATGTGAATTATAATCCTAAAAGTTTTTAGGATGTGCCAATATATTTTTGGGATTATAAAAAATAAATCAAATTGGCACAAATTAGGTTTAGAGGTTGAAGTGTGTCATTTTGGGTTTTTGGCACATTTGGGAGATAATTGACAATATGGAAAAATGAGATTAATAATAACAAATGGCAACAAATACTAAAATTTAGGTATTATATACCTTATATTTTATTTGCCATGCTTGATTTGCCATATAACATGCCATGACATCATATCTACTTTCATTCATTTAATATGTCATGATCATGTTTAGGATTAGGGTTAAATGTCATGTATGCTTAGATGCCATCTTATGCCATGACATCATGATTATGAGAATGTGTTTATTTATATCATCATTAATGGCATAATCATTCATGCATTAATAAAAATTGAGTTAAGGACAATGACATGACTTGAAATCTCATTTATAAGGGAATCAAGTAGTGTTGCCTTAGAAAATGCATGAAACCTTAGTTTAAGATAAACCAAAACCCACATCTCACATTACACTAACATGTATGTGTATTGATACACCCTAGATACATGTGAGATGATAGGATATGAGTTAAGTTCAAGGTGCATAATTTTTGCATCTAGATGAACTAAAACTCATCTTATATCATTTGTGTATCATGGGGAAAGTTTATGTGTAAGTCATGTGCATTGAGCCCATTGATCATGATCCAATATAGGTTTTCAAAAACATTTTAAAATAATTTTAGAAAACCTTGGTGAAGTCTATCTTTTAATAGCAATCACCATTGATGAAATTGATACAAAGTGAGCTAAAACATTGAAGTTTTTCTTCACTTTTAAACTTTGTGTCAATTTCACTATTTTATCGATAAAATATTTTTCAAATATTTTTCACCTATTGTATTGGTGATAAGTATTATACGTATGAAGTTTCATGTTTTTTCGAATTACGTATAATTATTTATGAATTTCTAAAATTTAGAAATTTTAGTTATCAGTCGACTGATGGGCACGACAGTCGACTGATGCCTGATAAAGTCGACTGCCAATGCTGATTTCGAGAAAAAAAAGGTATGTTTAGCCCATTTTCAGTTATGGTAAGGTTTCCTAACCACTCCTAATCATAGGATATGCTTTGGAAAGAATTAGAAAGGGTGAAAATCCATTTGAATGGATTAAGAGAATTGTTAGGGTGATGTATCAAATTTAAGGTATGGGAAAGGTCAATGTTGAACTTTAAACCTTATTTTTGATGGTTTAGAATTCCTATCGTCTTAGGGATTTCCCAAGGACATTGTTGGTGCAATTATCAAGGGGAGAAAGCCATTAGGGGGAGTTATCCATCATGGGATGATGGATGTATTTTTTTTCTTGAAGGGGAGAATTAATGGGAATGTGAGTACCCAATTTGGAAATTGGGAGTGTTTATTGGAGTGCCTCTCTTTAGTGGTATGAGACTTATGACTAGGAAGAGTGAAGGCATCCTAGGTATTTTTGGACCAAGGGGGAGATTGTAAGATCTCATTGGATATGAGACATTGATCTCCTTGGAGTGAACCTTTTTGATGTATGTCAAAAAGGGAGAGAATGTTAAAATTACCAATTTGGGATAATTGATAAGGGAATTTGAGTTAGGGGCCTAACTCAAGGGTGTTTATTGTCAAACATAAAAAAGGGGGAGATTGTTGGTACAATCGGCCCAAGTCATGATTACCCAGACTCGAGTTTGACTCGAGTAGTATTTTGATGTTTGACATTAATGTCTGACATTGTTGTCTGACATGTGTTGGGGACATTGGTGCAATCAACCCAGGTTAGTATTTGATGTTTGACGATGGTTTAATCATTTTCATGGGAAAAGTCCAAGTCTTGAGTACTTGGCATGTAAAGTTCAAGCATGGTTCTTGGCAAGGGAAAGTCCAACATGGGTTGGCAAAGGAAAGTCCAAGCATGGGTCTTGGCATGGAAAGTCCAAGCATGGGTCTTGGTAAGGGAAAGTCCAACATGGGTTGGCAAAGGAAAGTCCAAGGATGGGTCTTGGCATGGAAAGTCCAACATGGGTTGGCAAGGGAAAGTCCAAGCTTGAGTCATGGCAATTGAGAAGTCCAAGGAGATATTGGTGCCGTAAAGTCCAAGGGTGGAGTCTTGGCAGCATAAGTCCAATAATTGGAGACATAAAGGCTAAGCATGGTCTTGGCAGCGTAAGTCCAATGTGCCTTGGTGGTGTAGACACCGTTAGCATGACAATAGACGATGGAAGCATCTAAAGGCTAGAGTATGGATGGACAAATCATGGATGACTTGGAGGGATCCGATAAGCGCGAGGCTGATGAAGGTGGCTAGAAGGCTTATGTCTAGGCTAAGGGTGGTCTAGCAAGTATGGGGGCACCATACTTGGGTTAAAACCTCATGTTTGAGGTGTACCAGTCGACTGGTGCGAGTCGACTAGAGTTCGACTGCTGGAAGATAGCCTAACGATCATTGCCCGATATGATCGGCTCAACGATGAGTCAATTGATCGTGATCAATCGATTGGTCGGGAATTTCGGACGTGAAACTTCCGAGTCAATCTGGCCTTTAATAGTTGAGTGAAGGTTGGATCAGTCGACTGATGGGTTTGATCAATTGACTGATGGTGTATCCGTTAGATTTTCCCAGCGTGGATCTAGCCGTTGTCTCACGACAACAGTGACACCAGTCGACCGATGGTCCCGAGAAATCGACTGATAGGTGAAATTCAGCCCAGGCAGCAACTTTAAATGGAGCTCATGGAGGAGGGATTTGACATTAGTTCTTGAGTAGTTTTGGGGCGATTTGTTGCTGCAAATCAGGGTCTCCAAGTGCATTTCAAGCAACCACAAAGCAAGCATTCCAAAAGCTCTTGTAAAGTTGTTTTCTTTACTTATATTGCAATTTATTATTGTATCTTGCTTGTATTTGTTTATTACTGTTGTAATAGCTATTGTACGAGGTTTCTCCACCTTCGGATTGTTCCGAGAAGGAGTTTATTTGATTAGTAGTGCGTGTTTGCATTGCTAGGGCTTTTAGAGCCCAATCCGTGGAGTATGAATCATTCATTTCCGAATCACGTTATATCGTTGTGTAATTGTGTGCTTGTCTTTTGTTATTGCTTTTCATTATTATTCCGTTGTGCACTAACTAAATTGTATCAAGCACGCGATTGCGAACGAATTCCATCGAGCAATGACGACAATGCTATTCACCCCCCTCTAGCGGGCACAACGTTCCTAACACTGAATGCCACCTGAGTGCTATCGTGGGGGTGTTAGGACCTTTGGCGTCGCTAGAGGGGGGTGAATAGTGATCTCCGATTGCGTCGATTCAATTATGCTTATCTACAAATTGTTAGTTTAGTAGAAATATAATATGAATGGAAACAAACACAAAACACAAATCACAAATAACACAACGATTTTACAGGGTTCGGAACCCTATTTCCTACTCCACAGTTGAACTCTAGTGTGAGCTCTAGTGATGCACACCACCACTAAACCTTCTCATTCTCGAAAATTTGGAGATAGAGAAACCTCTCAAAATGGGGTTTACTAGAAGAAATACAACCAAAAGTTGTTGGGATGTATACTGAAAGCCTAGCTCTTTTGTATGAACATTTTTATTTTGAGATAAGAATCACATGATCATTGTTTGCACTTTATATTTATTATATGTGTGCATATTGTCTAATATTTTACATTGTAGATAACATGGTGCTTGGTGTGCCACAGAAGATCATGTTATCAGTCCTTTGTAGAATATAAGTAGAGGCTCACAACCAAGATGGTTTTGGACAAACCATTGGCATGGTTGTAGTGTAGCTTAGTATTGTTTTATCTTGAACATAGAGTTACACTAGTATACCTCGGTGTATTGAGCAGGACCGACATAGAGGTGATTCAATTTATTACTGACTACATAATTGAATCGGACCTCGGATATTATGTTGTACATGCTCTTAATCCCGATATAATAACGGGCACATGTACTTAGTATTTATTTCTTTGATTTACCAAAGGGTGAGATTTCTATGGATTAAATCAATATGCCCGGTAAGTTGGGAAATGATATTATTTACATGGTGTGCCGTTGATTATAGGAGGAAACTGTGTCCTATATATTAGGTTGATGATGTCCCCTTGAGGAGCTCATAAGGTTCATCATGTAAACCCTGCAGGTTGACTTAGTCAACATGATGATAAGGTTGAGTGGTACTACTCGAGGAGTTAGATGTTAATTAATTGATGGTCAGTAAATCAATTAATTGACGGACATTTGATATCTTAAACACGGGGAGATGGATCTACAAATAATATATGGAGCCCATATTAATTTATGGGGGTTGGTGAGGTAATTCAATGATGATCCTCTAGTGGAATGGAACATCATTGATGGATCAAGTTTGTGTGGTTCTGATCCATCGGGTGGCCAAGATCCAACTCCTCCTCATGGTCCCTATCGTAGCCTAATATAAACTTCATGAAGTCTAGATCAAATGATGGAAAACAAATCTCTAGATCCGACGGTTGGGATTAAATCCCTAGAACTGACGGTGGAGATTAAATCTCTAGATCCGACGGTTGGGATTAAAACCTTAGAACCGACGGTTGAAATTAAATCTCTAGATCCGACGGTTGGGATTAAATCCTTATAACCGACGGTTGAGATTAAATCTCTAGATCCGACGGTTGAGATTAAAACCCTAGAACCGACGGTGGAGATTAAACCAAGGCCTAAACCTAACTCTATATATATGGGAGATTGGGTTGGGCGGCAACTAAGTTTTTTGGTTGGATGATGGATGGTTTAGGGGATTAGGGTTTGCTTCCTTTGGAGGCAAGAAACCCTAGTTGGTTTAGAATTTTTGGGCGGCTAGGGTTTGGGAGCAAAGGTGGGCGGCAACAAGTGGAAGATGTTCTTCTTCTTCTTCCTAAGGTATGGCCGGTCCCTTCCTTCTACCCTCTACCTTGGTCGGTTCACACTCTATCCTTCTTCCCCTCTTCCATGGCCGGCACATAGAAGATGGTTTTCAAAGAGATTAGGGTTTTGCCTTTCCTTTGGTTGGGCGGCAAGAAATCCTAGGTTAGGGTTTGGTTGGGCGGCTAGGGTTTGGAAATTGGAGTGGGCGGCAACTATAGGAGAGGTTCTCTTCTTCTTCCTAAGGTGTTGCCGGGACCTATCTCTATTCCCTCTACCTTGGTCGGCGCTCAACTCATTCCTCTTCTCCTCTTTATTTCATCTTGGCCGGCGGCACTAGAAGCTAGGGTTTGTCCCTAGTTTGGTTCCTTGGTGGTTTCCATTATGTTCTCTCTATTCTTGGGGCCGGCGGCATCAATCCTTTGTGGATTGGAGGTTGGCTCAAGCAAGAAGGGAAAGAGAGTTCTTCATTCTTTGGATTGAAGAAGATCTAGGAAGCTTCAACTTGTGGAGGATCTTCGCCCACACGAAGTCTACAAGAAGGTTAGGACATACGATAGAAGATCAAGAGGTATAAAAGTTTTACAACTTTTATTATTGTTCTTTATATGTTCTTATTGATATGCTAGCTTATGTCCATTATGTTAGTATGTGTTGATTATACTAGTTTACATTTGTATGTATTTGTATAATCATGGACCCCGAAGATAAACACAAAAACCGGTGATCCGTCCGTCATCTCTTCCGCAGCTAACCGACTAGAAGAGTTGATTGCTTGAACAACAAGTTTGTTCAAGCGATCGCTCGAGTTGTTGGCACGACGACGAATTGGTTGTGCTAAGGAAACTCATCCCATCCGGATTAGTTTTCATTAGTGAAAATTTTAATCCGGGGACATGGGAGTCGATGAGCCTCCGAGGAATAGCACATTGCCAACATTGGTATCATAGTCACGGTTTCCGGTTTTGTGTGTTTTGGATTCGGTTACTTTCATGCACTTATCATATATTGTGTATGCCGGATAATAGTAGGATGTGCGTAGGCTAACTTTTTGGTTGCAGGCATAAGATCCAACTATTATGGCTATATATGAGTGTATGTGATTGTATATTATTTGAATCCTCGGGGTTGACGAGGCTAAATTAGTATTTAATTTTTATAATTGAATACGCCATTGTTTAGCCACTCTTTATTTTATTTTACTTTCGATCTAGATTTCATGTACACTCCCTCGTGGAGTATAGGATCGATGGATTTAAAATAAAATAGGTTTTATTCTTGGCTCGGATCTCCGGATGGCTCGTACATGGCGTAGGAGGAGCGGACGAGGTGGTGACACGACGGGACGCATATTGGAGAACAATGCCATAATAGTTGGAAAAATTCTGTTTTTCTATATTTATTGCTGATTTGTTTTATATGCATGTTGTGTGTGCTTGAAAATTCCTCATTTTCAATTTACTAAGTGGGAGAGGGATATTTTAATTAATTCTCACAGCCTCCATTACAATTTGACGTGTGGTGCAACAAACTTGCGCGTCGGCTCTGAGTGCCTTCCTCCCCATCAGATGAGTTTGTTTACGGATCACTAGATCAAATAATGGTTATAGGAAATTATCTAGGAGCGTGTGTACTTCCACAGCGGTAAGGCACATAATCCGAAATAATTCCCTTAGTACCGTGTAATGGTGCACAGTTAGATGCAAATAAAAAAGTAGTTTTATTTGTAGGGCCGAAGAGAAACCAACTATTAATTTTATTTGTCAAAAAGTAAGGTTGACAAGATAATAAAATTAATGGGTTAAACCTCCTCTTACAAATGTAGAATTCGTATACGTCCACACTATCGTGGCATGCGATATTCTCGGTGTTTGAGGTGTTGGTTGATTTCAAAATTTTATTGTTTGAGGAATCAATAATTTTTATTGAAATCTACAGTAATAATAAGCATGTTGTGTGTGCTTGAAAATTCCTCATTTTCAATTTACTAACTAGGAGAGGGACATTTTAATTAATTCCCGCGGCCTCCATTACAATTTGACAAGTGATGCAACAAACTTGCGCGTCGGCTCTGAGTGCCTTCCTCCCCATCGGATGAGTTTGTTTGCGGATCACTAGGTCAAATAATGGTTATAGGAAATTATCTAGGAGCGTGTGTACTTCCACAGCGGTAAGACACATAATCCGAAATAATTCCCTTAGTACCATGTAATGGTGCACACTTAGATGAAAATAAAAAGTATCCTCCCCATCGGAGTCACTGCTTTTATTTGTAGGGCCAAAGGGGAACCAATTATTAATTTTATTTGTCAAAAAGTAAGGTTGACAAGATAATAAAATTAATGGGTAAAACCTCCTCTTACAAATGTAGAATTCGTATACGTTTACACTATCGTGGCATGCGATATTCTTGGTGTTTCGAGGTGTTGGTTGATTTCGAAATTTTATTGTTTGAGGAATCAATAATTTTTTGAAATCTAAAGTAATGATCTATGTGATTCTTAGGATTTTCAAAATTGACTTTCAGTCCACTTACTATGATACTAAAGGAAATAAACTTACTGTACCCAAATAATGTTGATTGGAAAAGAATCTAGATGTTGTCTTATCTGCTAAGAAGTACAAGTATACACTCTTCAAAGAGTGTCCTCAAGCCATGGTTGCTCAAAAAGGTTTCTACTTCTAAGCCGAAAGGCAAGAAGAAGGAGAAACAGGGTGGAGCAAATGTGGTGGGAGGATCTCAGGGGGGAGTGAAGAAGCCGAAAGGCAAGTACTTCACTTACTAGCAGGATGGACATTGGAAGAAAGACTGTCCCAATCCAAAGAAGAACAAAGGTATATCCTTTGGTCCAGTCGTTGAAACATGGTTAGAGGCATTATCTACCGGCACCTGGTGTGTAGATACGAGAGCCACTAATTATGTCTGCAACACTTTGCAGGGGTTCCAGGAAACCCGACGACTAGCTAAAGGGGATATTACCATTTACTTGGGCAATGCCATGAAGATGACGACTATTACAGTGGGAGATATTTTATTTATCTTTTGAGAAAAATAAAGTTTTTGGTTCTTAGAAATTTTCTTTATGTACCTTTATTTAGAAAGAATTGATTTCGGTTTCTAAATTATGGATGGATAATCTATTTCTTATGATGACAGATATGTTATAAAAGGAATAGGGACATTATCTATTCAGGTACATAGATAGGAAATTTATAACTTGAACCACGAGCTCCCACGATGCAAATAGAAGTTATTAACTCATCTTCTAAGTCTAATAAGAGAAAAGAACTTTCGAAGATGAACCAAACATATCTTTGGGATCTTAGGCTTGGTCATATTAACCTAAGCAGAATTCAAAGGTTGATAGTTGATGGACCTTTGGGTTCATAAGTGGTGGAGCATCTCCCAACCTGCGAATCTTGCTTGGAGGGTAAGACGACCAAGAGGCCTTTCAAGGCCAAGGGGTATAGATCCAAAGATGTGTTGGAATTGGTTCATTCTGATTCGTATGGTCCTATGTCTATCCAGCCAAGAGGTAGTTTTGAACATTTCATCTTTTTCATAGATGATTGTTCAAGATATGGATGACACTACGATCTGATCGTGGTGGTAAGAACCTCTTGGGAGAGTTTGGGAACTACTTATCAGAGGTAGGGATTCAATCCAAATTGACTGCACCTGGCACACCCCAGCAGAACGGTGTAGCAGAGCGAAGGAATAAGACTCTTATGGAGATAGTTAGATCGATAATGAGATATTCTGACTTGCCAGATTCGTTTTGGAGATATGCTATGGATACGACGGTATACATTCTGAACCTGGTCCCATCTAAATCAGTGCCTTCTACTCCCACAGAATTGTGGACTGGGCGAAAGCCTAGTCTAAGACATATTCAGATATGGGAGTCCAGCACATGTCTTTGAAGGCGGATCTTTGTAAGTTGGAACCTCGTGCAATCTGCATGTTCGTTGGCTATCGAGAGCGAAGGGTGGATTGTTTTATAGTCCTACAGATCAGAGGGTGATCGTTAACACGAATGCTAGATTTCTAGAGGAAGACTATGTGATGAGCCACAAGCCCAAGGGTAAAATTGTTCTGGAGGAGTTAAAAGGGAAGTCACTTCTTTATTACCACCGGTACAAGAGGACATACCACATGTCACTGCACCGTGTGTCACAAAGGATACATAGATGATACCTCGTCGTAGTGGGAGGGTTGTTAGACAGCCTCTTAGATTCATGTTTTTGAGTGAATCTTTTGATTTGGTCCCTAGCAAACATGAATCTGATCCCTAGACATACGACGAGACAATCCAAGATATAAATACGATATCTTGGCAAAGTGCAATGAATACTGAGATTGAATCTATGGATTCAAGTCAGGTCTGGGAGCTCTTATGCATAGCAGCTCATATGGATTATGAGGTGTGGCAGATGGATGTCAAGACAACTTTCCTTAATGGAAGTCTTGAGGAAAACATCTATATGAAGCAACCAGAGGGATTCATTGCTAAGGGCAAAGAGCGTATTGTATGTAAGCTTAATCGGTCCGTTTATGGACTGAAGCAAGCTTTGAGGTCTTGGGACATCCGCTTTGATGAGGTAAATCCAGACTTATGGATTTATTCAAAGTCCGGATGAGTCTTGTGTATACAAGAGATGTGACGGAAAAGTAGTGGTATTTCTTGTACTATACGTAGATAATATTTTGGTAGTTGCAACAATATCAGAGTGTTATCAGACGTAAGGGTATGGTTGTCCAAACAGTTTTGAAGGACTTGGGAGAAGTGGGTCACAACCTTGGGATCAAGGTTGTTGTTCTTATCCCAAGCTTCATACATAGACATGATTTTGGATCGTTTTAGCATGCAGAACTACAAGAAGGGTTTTCTACCTTTTAGGTATGGAGTTACTTTATCTAAGGAGATGTGTCCTTGATCATCTGAGGTGATAAAGGAGCTGAAGGCGGTTCCTTATGCTTCGGCAGTAGGAAGCCTCATGTATGCTATGTACGAGACAAGATATCTGCTTTGCCATGGGCATGGTTAGCAGATATCAGAGTAATCCAGGATAGGGACATTGGACTGCGGTAAAAGCATATATTGTAGTGCCTGAGAAGGACTAGGGATTATATGCAAGTTTACCGGGCAGACCAATTACTCCCTGTGGGTTGCATGGATTACGATTTCCAATCAGATAGGGATAACAGTAAGTCTACCTCGGGGTTTGTGTTTACTTTAGGAGGTGGAGCCATTGTATGGAGGAGTGCCCAGCAGAAATGTGTGGCGGACTCCACTATGGAAGCTGAGTATGTGGCAGCCTATGAGGCGGCCAAAGAAGCTGAGTGGCTCAGAAACTTCCTGATGGACTTGGATGTGATTCTTGGTTTGCCCAGAACTATCACAATTTATTGTGATAATAATGGTGCAGTTGCAAACTCGAAGGAACCACGAGCCCATATGACTAGTAAACACATAGAGTGCGAGTACCACCTGATACGAGAAATCGTAAAGGAGGTAGAAGTTGCTGTCGCCTAGATTGCATCAGAGGATGACCTGGTAGACCCTTTTCACTAAGGCCCATCTAACGAGAGCTTTGATTGGCATGTGGAAGGAAGGGGAATTAGATGTATGGCAGTATGAGGACAACATAGTCTTTTAGTATAAGTGGGAGATTGTTGGGATGCATACTGAAAGCCTAGCTCTTTTGTATGAACATCTTTATTTTGAAATAAGAATCACATGATCATTGTTTACACTTTATATTTATTATATGTGTGCATATTGTCTAATATTTTACATTATAGATAACATGGTGCTTGGTGTGGCACAGAAGATAATGTTATTAGTCCCTTGTAGAATATAAGTAGAGGCTCACAACCAAGATGGTTTTGGACAAACCATTGACATGGTTGTAGTGTAGCTTAGTATTGTTTTATCTTGAACATAGAGTTACACTAGTACACCTCGGTGTATTGAGAAGGACCGACATAGAGGTGATTCAATTTATTACTAACTACATAATTGAATCAGACCTCGGATATTATGTTGTACATGCTCTTAATCCCGATATAATAACGGGCACATGTACTTAGTATTTATTTCTTTGATTTACCAAAGGGTGAGATTTCTATGGATTAAATCAATATGCCCGGTAAGTTGGGAAATGATATTATTTACATGGTGTGCCGTTGATTATAGGAGGAAACCGTGCCCTATATATTAGGTTGATGATGTCCCCTTGAGGAGCTCATTAGGTTCATCATGTAAACCCTGTAGGTTGACTTAGTCAACATGATGATAAGGTTGAGTGGTACTACTCCAAGAGTTAGATGTTAATTAATTGATGGTCAGTAAATCAATTAATTGACGGACATTCGATATCTTAAACACGGGGAGATGGATGTACAAATAATATATGGAGCCCATATTAATTTATGGGGGTTGGTGAAGTAATTCAATGATGATCCTCTAGTGGAATGGAACATCATTGATGGATCAAGTTTGTGTGGTTCCGATCCATCGGGTGGCCAAGATCCAACTCCTCCTCATGGTCCCTATCATAGCCAAATATAAACCTCATGAAGTCTAGATCAAATGATGGAAAACAAATCTCTAGATCCGACGGTTGGGATTAAATCCCTAGAACCGACGGTGGAGATTAAATCTCTAGATCCGACGGTTGGGATTAAAACCTTAGAACCGACGGTTGAAATTAAATCTCTAGATCCGACGGTTGGGATTAAATCCCTATAACCGACGGTTGAGATTAAATCTCTAGATCCGACGGTTGTGATTAAAACCCTAGAACCGACGGTGGAGATTAAACCAAGGCCTAAACCTAACTCTAAATATATGGGAGATTGGGTTGGGCGGCAACTAAGTTTTTTGGTTGGATGATGGATGGTTTAGGGGATTAGGGTTTGCTTCCTTTGGAGGCAAGAAACCCTAGTTGGTTTAGAATTTTTGGGCGGCTAGGGTTTGGGAGCAAAGGTGGGCGGCAACAAGTGGAAGATGTTCTTCTTCTTCTTCCTAAGGCATGGCCGGTCCCTTCCTTCTACCCTCTACCTTAGTCGGTCCACACTCTATCCTTCTTCCCCTCTTCCATGGCCGGCACATAGAAGATGGTTTTCAAAGAGATTAGGGTTTTGCCTTTCCTTTGGTTGGGCGGCAAGAAATCCTAGGTTAGGGTTTGGTTGGGCGGCTAGGGTTTGGAAATTGGAGTGGGCGGCAACTATAGGAGAGGTTCTCTTCTTCTTCCTAAGGTGTTGCCGGGACCTATCTCTATTCCCTCTACCTTGGTCGGCGCTCAACTCATTCCTCTTCTCCTCTTTATTTCATCTTGGCCGGCGGCACTAGAAGCTAGGGTTTGTCCCTAGTTTGGTTCCTTGGTGGTTTCCATTATGTTCTCTCTATTCTTGGGGCCGGTGGCATCAATCCTTTGTGGATTGGTGGTTGGCTCAAGCAAGAAGGGAAAGAGAGTTCTTCATTCTTTGGATTGAAGAAGATCTAGGAAGCTTTAACTTGTGGAGGATCTTCGCCCACACGAAGTCTACAAGAAGGTTAGGACATACGATAGAAGATCAAGAGGTATAAAAGTTTTACAACTTTTATTATTGTTCTTTACATGTTCTTATTGATATGCTAGCTTATGTCCTTTATGTTAGTATGTGTTGATTATACTAGTTTACATTTGTATGTATTTGTATAATCATGGACCCCGAAGATAAACACAAAAACCGGCAATCCGTCCGTCATCTCTTCCGCGGCTAACCAACTAGAAGAGTTGATTGCTTGAACAACAAGTTTGTTCAAGCGATCGCTCGAGTCATTGGCACAACGACGAATTGGTTGTGCTAAGGAAACTCATCCCATCCGGATTAGTTTTCATTAGTGAAAACTTTAATCCGGGGACATGGGAGCCGATGAGCCTCCGAGGAATAGCACATTGCCAACATTGGTATCATAGTCACGGTTTCCGGTTTTGTGTGTTTTGGATTCGGTTACTTTCACGCACTTATCATATATTGTGTATGCCGGATAATAGTAGGATGTGCGTAGGCTAACTTTTTGGTTGCAGGCATAAGATCCAACTATTATGGCTATATATGAGTGTATGTGATTGCATGTGTGTGTGATTGTATATTATTTGAATCCTCGGGGTTGACGAGGCTAAATTAGTATTTAATTTTTATAATTGAATACGCCATTGTTTAGCCACTCTTTATTTTATTTTACTTTTGATCTAGATTTCATGTACACTCCCTCGTGGAGTATAGGATCGATGGATGTAAAATAAAATAGGTTTTATTCTTGGCTCGAATCTTCGGATGGCTCGTACATGGCGTAGGAGGAGCGGACGAGGTGGTGACACAACGGGACGCATATTGGAGAACAATGCCATAATAGTTGGAAAAAATTCTATTTTTTCCATATTTATTGCTGATTTGTTTTATATGCATGTTGTGTGTGCTTGAAAATTCCTCATTTTCAATTTACTAAGTGGGAGAGGGATATTTTAATTAATTCTCACAGCCTCCATTACAATTTGACGTGTGGTGCAACAAACTTGCGCGTCGGCTCTGAGTGCCTTCCTCCCCATCGGATGAGTTTGTTTACGGATCACTAGGTCAAATAATGGTTATAGGAAATTATCTAGGAGCGTGTGTACTTCCACAGCGGTAAGGCACATAATCCGAAATAATTCCCTTAGTACCGTGTAATGGTGCACAGTTAGATGCAAATAAAAAAGTAGTTTTATTTGTAGGGCCGAAGAGAAACCAACTATTAATTTTATTTGTCAAAACGTAAGGTTGACAAGATAATAAAATTAATGGGTTAAACCTCCTCTTACAAATGTAGAATTCGTATACGTCCACACTATCGTGGCATGCGATATTCTCGGTGTTTGAGGTGTTGGTTGATTTCGAAATTTTATTGTTTGAGGAATCAATAATTTTTATTGAAATCTACAGTAATAATAAGCATGTTGTGTGTGCTTGAAAATTCCTCATTTTCAATTTACTAAGTGGGAGAGGGACATTTTAATTAATTCCCGCGGCCTCCATTACAATTTGACATGTGATGCAACAAACTTGCGCGTCGGCTCTGAGTGCCTTCCTCCCCATCGGATGAGTTTGTTTACGGATCACTAGGTCAAATAATGGTTATAGGAAATTATCTAGGAGCGTGTGTACTTCCACAGCGGTAAGACACATAATCCGAAATAATTCCCTTAGTACCGTGTAATGGTGCACACTTAGAAGAAAATAAAAAGTATCCTCCCCATCGGAGTCACTGCTTTTATTTGTAGGGCCAAAGAGGAACCAATTATTAATTTTATTTGTCAAAAAGTAAGGTTGACAAGATAATAAAATTAATGGGTAAAACCTCCTCTTACAAATGTAGAATTCGTATACGTTTACACTATCGTGGCATGCGATATTCTTGGTATTTCGAGGTGTTGGTTGATTTCGAAATTTTATTGTTTGAGGAATCAATAATTTTTTGAAATCTAAAGTAATGATCTATGTGATTCTTAGGATTTTCAAAATTGACTTTCAGTCCACTTACTATGATACTAAAGGAAATAAACTTACTGTACCCAAATAATGTTGATTGGAAAAGAATCTAGATGTTGTCTTATCTGCTAAGAAGTACAAGTATACACTCTTCAAAGAGTGTCCTCAAGCCATGGTTGCTCAAAAAGGTTTCTACTTCTAAGCCGAAAGGCAAGAAGAAGGAGAAACAGGGTGGAGCAAATGTGGTGGGAGGATCTCAGGGGGGAGTGAAGAAGCCGAAAGGCAAGTACTTCACTTACTAGCAGGATGGACATTGGAAGAAAGACTGTCCCAATCCAAAGAAGAACAAAGGTATATCCTTTGGTCCAGTCGTTGAAACATGGTTAGAGGCATTATCTACCGGCACCTGGTGTGTAGATACGAGAGCCACTAATTATGTCTGCAACACTTTGCAAAGGTTTCAGGAAACCCGACGACTAGCTAAAGGGGATATTACCATTTACTTGGACAATGCCATGAAGATGGCGACTATTACAGTGGGAGATATTTTTTTTATCTTTTGAGAAAAATAAAGTTTTTGGTTCTTAGAAATTTTCTTTATGTACCTTTATTTAGAAAGAATTGATTTCGGTTTCTAAATTATGGATGGATAATCTATTTCTTTTGATGACAGATATGTTATAAAAGGAATAGGGACATTATATATTCAGGTACATAGATAGGAAATTTATAACTTGGACCACGAGCTCCCACGATGCAAATAGAAGTTATTAACTCATCTTCTAAGTCTAATAAGAGAAAAGAACCTTCGAAGATGAACCAAACATATCTTTGGGATCTTAGGCTTGGTCATATTAACCTAAGCAGAATTCAAAGGTTGATAGCTGATGGACCTTTGGGTTCATAAGTGGTGGAGCATCTCCCAACCTGCGAATCTTGCTTGGAGGGTAAGACGACCATGAGGCCTTTCAAGGCCAAGGGGTATAGATCCAAAGATGTGTTGGAATTGGTTCATTCTGATTCGTATGGTCCTATGTCTATCCAGGCAAGAGGTAGTTTTGAACATTTCATCTTTTTCATAGATGATTGTTCAAGATATGGATGACACTATGATCTGATCGTGGTGGTAAGAACCTCTTGGGAGAGTTTGGGAACTACTTATCAGAGGCAGGGATTCAATCCCAATTGACTGCACCTGACACACCCCAGCAGAATGGTGTAGCAGAGCGAAGGAATAGGACTCTTATGGAGATAGTTAGATCGATAATGAGATATTCTGACTTGCCAGATTCGTTTTGGGGATATGCTCTGGATACGACGGTATACATTCTGAACCTGGTCCCATCTAAATCAGTGCCTTCTACTTCCACAGAATTGTGGACTGGGCGAAAGCCTAGTCTAAGACATATTCAGATATGGGAGTCCAGCACATGTGCTGAAGGCAGATACTAGTAAGTTGGAACCTCATACAGAAGTACGCATGTTCATTGGCTATCCCAGGGGAACGAAGGGTGGATTGTTTTATAGTCCTACAGATCAGAGGGTGATCGTTAACACGAATGCTAGTTTTCTAGAGGAAGACTATGTGATGAGCCACAAGCCCAAGGGTAAAATTGTTCTGGAGGAGTTAAAAGGGAAGTCACTTCTTTAGTACCACCGGTACAAGAGGACATACCACATGTCACTGCACCGCGTGTCACAAAGGATACACAGATGATACCTCGTCGTAGTGGGAGGGTTGTTAGACAGCCTCTTAGATTCATGTTTTTGGGTGAATCTTTTGATTTGGTCCCTAACAAACATGAATCTGATCCCTAGACATATGACGAGACAATCCAAGATATAAATACGATATCTTGGCAAAGTGCAATGAATACTGAGATTGAATCTATGGATTCAAGTCAGGTCTGGGAGCTCTTATGCATAGCAGCTCATATGGATTATGAGGTGTGGCAGATGGATGTCAAGACAACTTTCCTTAATGGAAGTCTTGAGGAAAACATCTATATGAAGCAACCAGAGGGATTCATTGCTAAGGGCAAAGAGCGTATTGTATGTAAGCTTAATCGGTCCGTTTATGGACTGAAGCAAGCTTTGAGGTCTTGGAACATTCGCTTTGATGAGGTAAATCCAGACTTATGGATTTATTCAAAGTCCGGATGAGTCTTGTGTATACAAGAGATGTGACGGAAAAGTAGTGGTATTTCTTGTACTATACGTAGATAATATTTTAGTAGTTGGCAACAATATCAGAGTGTTATCAGACGTAAGGGTATGGTTGTCCAAATAGTTTTGAAGGACTTGGGAGAAGTGGGTCACAACCTTGGGATCAAGGTTGTTGTTCTTATCCCAAGCTTCATACATAGACATGATTTTGGATCGTTTTAGCATGCAGAACTACAAGAAGGGTTTTCTACATTTTAGGTATGGAGTTACTTTATCTAAGGAGATGTGTCCTTGATCATCTGAGGTGATAAAGGAGCTGAAGGCGGTTCCTTATGCTTCGGCAGTAGGAAGCCTCATGTATGCTATGTACGAGACAAGATATCTGCTTTGCCGTGGGCATGGTTAGCAGATATCAGAGTAATCCAGGATAGGGACATTGGACTGCGGTAAAAGTATATATTGTAGTGCCTGAGAAGGACTAGGGATTATAGGCACTCAATTACTCCCTGTGGGTTGCATGGATTACGATTTCCAATCAGATAGGGATAACAGTAAGTCTACCTCGGGGTTTGTGTTTACTTTAGGAGGTGGAGCCATTGTATGGAGGAGTGCCCAGCAGAAATGCGTGGCGGACTCCACCATGGAAGCTGAGTATGTGGCAGCCTATGAGGCGGCCAAAGAAGCTGAGTGGCTCAGGAACTTCCTGATGGACTTGGATGTGATTCTTGGTTTGCCCAGAACTATCACAATTTATTGTGATAATAATGGTGCAGTTGCAAACTCGAAGGAACCACGAGCCCATATGACTAGTAAACACATAGAGTGCGAGTACCACCTGATACGAGAAATCGTAAAGGAGGTAGAAGTTGCTGTCGCCTAGATTGCATCAGAGGATGACCTGGTAGACCCTTTTCACTAAGGCCCTTCTAGCGAGAGCTTTGATAGGCATGTGGAAGGAAGGAGAATCAGATGTATGACAGTATGAGGACAACATAGTCTTTTAGTATAAGTGGGACATTGTTGGGATGTATACTGAAAGCCTAGCTCTTTTGTATGAACATCTTTATTTTGAAATAAGAATCACATGATCATTGTTTACACTTTATATTTATTATATGTGTGCATATTGTCTAATATTTTACATTATAGATAACATGGTGCTTGGTGTGGCAGAGAAGATAATGTTATCAGTCCCTTGTAGAATATAAGTAGAGGCTCACAACCAAGATGGTTTTGGACAAACCATTGGCATGGTTGTAGTGTAGCTTAGTATTGTTTTATCTTGAACATAGAGTTACACTAGTACACCTCGGTGTATTGAGCAGGACCGACATAGAGGTGATTCAATTTATTGCTGACTACATAATTAAATCAGACCTCGGATATTATGTTGTACATGCTCTTAATCCCGATATAATAATGGGCACATGTACTTAATATTTATTTCTTTGATTTACCAAAGGGTGAGATTTCTATGGATTAAATCAATATGCCCGGTAAGTTGGGAAATGATATTATTTACATGGTGTGCCGTTGATTATAGGAGGAAACCGTGTCCTATATATTAGGTTGATGATGTCCCCTTGAGGAGCTCATAAGGTTCATCATGTAAACCCCGTAGGTTGACTTAGTCAACATGATGATAAGGTTGAGTGGTACTACTCCAGGAGTTAGATGTTAATTAATTGATGGTCAGTAAATCAATTAATTGACGGACATTCGATATCTTAAACACGGGGAGATGGATGTACAAATAATATATGGAGCCCATATTAATTTATGGGGGTTGGTGAAGTAATTCAATGATGATCCTCTAGTGGAATGGAACATCATTGATGGATCAAGTTTGTGTGGTTCCGATCCATCGGGAGGCCAAGATCCAACTCCTCCTCATGGTCCCTATCATAGCCTAATATAAACCTCATGAAGTCTAGATCAAATGATGGAAAACAAATCTCTAGATCCGACGGTTGGGATTAAATCCCTAGAACCGACGGTGGAGATTAAATCTCTAGATCCGACGGTTGGGATTAAAACCCTAGAACCGACGGTTGAAATTAAATCTCTAGATCCAACGGTTGGGATTAAATCCCTATAACCGACGGTTGAGATTAAATCTCTAGATCCGACGGTTGAGATTAAAACCCTAGAACCGACGGTGGAGATTAAACTAAGGCCTAAACCTAACTCTATATATATGGGAGATTGGGTTTGGCGGCAACTAAGTTTTTTGGTCGGATGATGGATGGTTTAGGGGATTAGGGTTTGCTTCCTTTGGAGGCAAGAAACCCTAGTTGGTTTAGAATTTTTGGGTGGCTAGGGTTTGGGAGCAAAGGTGGGCGGCAACAAGTGGAAGATGTTCTTCTTCTTCTTCCTAAGGCATGGCCGGTCCCTTCCTTCTACCCTCTACCTTGGTCGGTCCACACTCTATCCTTCTTCCCCTCTTCCATGGCCAGCACATAGAAGATGGTTTTCAAAGAGATTAGGGTTTTGCCTTTCCTTTGGTTGGGCGGCAAGAAATCCTAGGTTAGGGTTTGGTTGGGCGGCTAGGGTTTGGAAATTGGAGTGGGCAGAAACTATAGGAGAGGTTCTCTTCTTCTTCCTAAGGTGTTGTCGGGACCTATCTCTATTCCCTCTACCTTGGTCGGCGCTCAACTCATTCCTCTTCTCCTCTTTATTTCATCTTGGCCGGCGGCACTAGAAGCTAGGGTTTGTCCCTAGTTTGGTTCCTTGGTGGTTTCCATTATGTTCTCTCTATTCTTGGGGCCGGCGGCATCAATCCTTTGTGGATTGGTGGTTGGCTCAAGCAAGAAGGGAAAGAGAGTTCTTCTTTCTTTGGATTGAAGAAGATCTAGGAAGCTTCAACTTGTGGAGGATCTTCGCCCACACGAAGTCTACAAGGAGGTTAGGATATACGATAGAAGATCAAGAGGTATAAAAGTTTTACAACTTTTATTATTGTTCTTTACATGTTCTTATTGATATGCTAGCTTATGTCCTTTATGTTAGTATGTGTTGATTATACTAGTTTACATTTGTATGTATTTGTATAATCATGGACCCCGAAGATAAACACAAAAACCGGCGATCCGTCCGTCGTCTCTTCCGCGGCTAACCGACTAGAAGAGTTGATTGCTTGAACAACAAGTTTGTTCAAGCGATCGCTCGAGTCGTTGGTACGATGATGAATTGGTTGTGCTAAGGAAACTCATCCCATCCGGATTAGTTTTCATTAGTGAAAATTTTAATCCGGGGACATGGGGGCCAATGAGCCTCCGAGGAATAGCACATTGCCAACAAAAGTGAAATATAAAAGCAAATGAAGAAAGACAAGTGAAAACACTTTTACAAGATGAGCTTTTGATCGCTTGATGATTTGAGATGCTTTGATGGTTTGAAGAGAAATAGTGTTTCCCCTCATAAAATTCCAAGAATCGACAACTTGAAACCTCCTATACATTCTCCATTTAAAGCACCGTGCGTGTTGATTTTTCGCCTTGCAGTCAACTAGCTTTACCCACCAGTCGACTGCTCATTTATTCATTATCTCACAATGGACTAATCTATTAGTGCAATAAGCTCAGGTCACGATTGACCAGACTCGAGTGGGATTCGAGTAGGGTTTCGATGTTTGATAATGAGATTATCAATGTGTTTTATCAATATGGTTTAACCATATATTGACCATATGACAAGTGATTATTTGGAATATCTAACGTGATATGAGGGAGATATTAGGAAGCGATTGTTGAAGCAATCAACCTCAAGTCAAGATTGACCTAACTTGAGTAAGACTCGAGTGGAAGTCCAAGATTGATGTCTTGGCAATGGAGAAGTCCAAGTATAGATACTTGGTAAGGAAAAGTCCAAGTGTGAAGTATTGGCGAGAGAAAGTTCAAGTATTAATACTTGGCAATGGAAAAGTCCAAGGGTGTAGTTTTGACCACGTAAGTCCAAGTCCAAATATGGATATTTGGAAAAGGAAAAATCCAAGGGTGTTGTCTTGGCCACGTAAGTCCAAGTGTAGAGTCTTAGCGGTGAAAGTTCAAGTTTGGAGACTTGCATAATTAGACCCGATGACATGACATAGCCAATGGAAGCACCTGAAGGTTAGCGCGAAGGGTGAACTAGTCGTGAATGACTCGGATGGACCATGAGGATGTAAGGTTAATTGAGATGACTAGAAGGCTTAAGTCTAGGTCTAGGGTGAGTATCAAGCATGAGGGGATCATACTTGGGTTAAACCTCATGTTTGAGATTTACTAATCGACTGGTGGCATTGACCAGGAGACTGGTCGAGTGCATGTCACTTGAGAGACCTAGTTGACTCATGCAGTCGACTGGGGTTATGACCATGTGGACCAATTATGTAGTCGACTGAGGCTCAACTGCAGACTGTGGCTCTGACAGTCGACTGGGCACTGGCAGCCGACTGCTAGGGTTGAGCAGTTGATTGGAATTAAGTGGCTAGGGCACAGACTATTTGGTAGTCGACTGCTAGCTTATGGAAATCTACTAGTGGCTATGGCAGGCGATTGCTGGGTCAGGACAGTCGATTGATGAGCAATAATCTAAGGTTGATTAGTCCGTTGTGAGACAACGATACTATGCTCAATCGACTAGTGGATAAGGCCAGTCGAATGGAAGATAGAAAATCAACTCTAGCATAGCTTTAAATGGAGAACGATGGAGCTTCTTTGTTAGCAGTGTTTGGGGTGATTTTGAGGCAAAGTGATGCTGCATTTCATGTCTTCAAAGGCATCCAAAATAACCAAATCATCAAGTAAGTAAAGCTGACTTCTTGTAAAGTGTTTTTAACTCTTTGTTTTGTATTTCATTCATAATCTTGTATTTGGTTGTTTGTAGCTTGTTGTAAGCTTCATATTGTACGAGATTTCTCCACATCCAGTATCATACCGAGAAGAAGAGGTTTTAGTGAGTGTAGATTATTAGAGCACCACCGTGGAATAGGAATCGTAGGTTCCGAACCACGTAAAAACTGTAAGTTGTTTTCGTATTTGTTTCTATTTGTATGCTTGTATTTCTGCTGCATACTAACTATTTGTAGACGAGCATACGAACACAAATGAGAATCGATGAATCGCTATTCATCCCCCCTCTAGCGCATTCAAAGGTTCCCAACAAGTAGTATCAGAGCGAGGATGCTCTTCAAGGACTGACTATCGGAAGGAGCAAAAGTGCTAAAGGAGTAGAAGAATGGGGTTGCCAAATCTTGGACTAGGCCATGACATCAACACTCACATTCCTTATGAAGTTTATAGATTTGAGGGTTTCTACCATTGGAAGGCAAGAATAGAGACTTGTTGGTGCAATCGGCCCAGGTCACAATTGAATGGACTCGAGTTTGACTTGAACTGTATTTTGATGTTAGACAAAACGTATGACATGTGATTGTCATGGGAAGTCCAAGTGTGCAGTGATGCGCACAGTCGCGACCTTAAATCCCGCGATAGAGACCGTCGAAGACTCAAAGTGTGCGCTCGTGCTGAAAGCCCGCAAGTGCACGGATGTCGTCAAGTAATAAAGATTATCGATACCGCAGGGACTGGGATTCGAGTACCAATACGCTAAGTGGTTGCGATTGTTCAAACGGAATCTCAGAGAGAGTCAGTTGGTGAGGACTATCGGAGGACCCTACTCAGTTCGGTGTCACACAAAGGAGGAAAAGAGTGTGCCGGGGTCTTGAAAAGGTGATTCTAGGACTTCGGTTTCACTTGTGTACAATATAACAATGTTGTCAATTGGCATCGTCTAAACGTCTACCTATGGTTTTGGGGAAGGGACATCATACACTCTCCCACAGAGTCGTCGCATTCACCGGAAGCTATCCTCGCCCAAAAGGACAGGATAGAGGGTACGAGGATGCCAAATAAATCCTTGCGGTGGACCGTTTCCGATTCCACCGCTCCCTTCTCCCCGCAGTTACGGGAGGTCAGGTTTACCCCTAGGTTCGTTAATCAAACCTCCTAAATATAGATTGCGAGGGCTGTCACCACCTCGTATCACCTAAGCACAGTGGAAAGAAAGCCAAATTCACGAAAGTATAATAGAGAACAACTACCAACTATCAAATCAAACTTTTGGCCAGAATTTAATATGAACCAACATTGTATATGAACTCAAGCTATTCCCTAATCCTAGAATCAAAAGTACTACTCCATAAATATGAAGGAAGAATCACAAAACATGTTTAAGTTCGAATACAATAGAGATAAAGAACAGAAATAGAGATATACAATGCGTTGTGATCATCTCTCCGGCGTTGTATTGCAAGTTGTGGATCTCCAGCGGCGTTCCTCCTCCCCACTGCGAGTTACTGAAACTTTTTAGGGCTTCGGCGTGCCGTCCTAGCCATCGTGCCTCCTCCCTAGGATTTGGGCGGAGCCATCCTTATATAGACATCGCCTCGGACCGCTGCAAAATTCGGAAAAAGCCCTAGTCGCGCAAATCTGTCGGGCCGCCACTCGGCCATGTGTTTCCACATGGCCAGGCCGTGTGCAGCTCTGGGGTGTTATTCTTCGCCCATTGGACATGGCCGTGTGAATCCACTAGCCATGGCCATGTCCCACTCTGCGTCTAGCTGCGAAAGTCCTTCTTTTGCTCCGAAAATGCATCTTTATCACCAGAAAAGCTAATCTGCACACATAAGTACAACGAGTAGACCTCCGATCCAGAAAATAGGCAATGCGTGCAAGAATATAGTAACATATGCATGAAACTAACACAAAATGTAGCAATATGTGAGCGAAAACTACTCCTAAAACCCTATATGTTTTGCTCACATCACTTCCCCCAGACTTAAATCTTTGCTTGTCCTCAAGCAAACCTCAGTGCCATAAGTTTTTTTAAAAGATATTGTTCCATAATTAGCATGCTAACTAAATTTATCAAGTGATATTTGCAATCAAAGAAAAACAGATATGTTCTAAAAATTCACTAAGTTAGCTCCTCGTGCTCGTGCTAGGCGAATCATTCTTAGGGGATGCCCGTTCCATGGTGAGTTAAGTCGTCACCTCATAGCTTTCTGATGGTTTCTGGCTCTTAGGCACTTACCTGCCCAAAGCGAGGGTCGTTCCCTAGATCTAGCATAAAGTCTCAAAGGAGTGCTCGGTATTGAGAGTAATTGGGAGGTGTTTCCCCAGTAACCTAACTCGGTCTCAAAGGGGCACCTAGCCATTTCCACCCACGACAACTGTTTTTTTATCCCATAAAATCTCTCTCTTCTTTTTTTTTCTCTTTTTCTTTTTTTTCTCTTTTTTTTTTCTTTTCTCTTTTTATTTTTTGGCTCCCTGGGATTTTGATTTTTTTGAATGGGCTTACACAATCCGAGCATATCCAGTAACTAAAATGATAAGGCTAGAGTCACCTATGGATTCCAAAGTACTAGACTATTGAAGTGAATCAGAACTAGGTATGTACTAAATTCTCCTTTTCAGAAAGTTCAACATGTGTGAGTGCAAAAACAGAGCTAACCAGTGCAAGTCTAGAACATTCAATAGAGCATATAGAATAAAATACCACAAGATAAATGGAGTCAAATTACCTTTAGGAACAATTCATGTAAGCAACTTTCAAAAATACTACTGAGGTAACTTTACAGACACCAAAAATTAAGTACTGAAAGGAACTAAACAACTCATGCATGCATGAACAATTAAAAATACCAGAAAAGAAACTACTACAAGGAAAACAAAACAAAATAGATTTTGGGGTCCCCCCCAGACTTAAACAAAAGTATACCTCTAATATGATGGACGAGGTGGAAAGTCTGGGAGCCTCGACATCTCTGGATCCTGGGAGAACCTGCTGCTAAGCCGCTGATGCCACATATACATATGGTCGATCTGAGAACTGGTGGATGCAGCGGTGCTCGGTGCTCCTCCTCCCTAGCCCACTGTGCCTGCTGGGCGTGCATATGCTGGCACATCTTCCTGCGATAAGCTGTCTCATCCTGGTGACGAGTAGCCTCCTCCTGAAAGTATATGCGGGCCTCATCGTAGAACTCCTCCACCTGCTGGAAATGCTCCCAGAATCCCTGGAACTCCGCCTGCTGGTAGGTGCTCTGCTCTTCCCATCGCTGCCTCTGCATCTGCTACTCAGTGTAAATGTCGTCGAGGCACGATCGAAACTCTGAGAAATCTTATGCTGATGTACCTGCATCCTGCTCAAAAGTAGAAAAAGATGGTGGCGCAGGTGTAGGCTCATGTCGGCGTGGACTAGGTGGGCTCCTATGCATGTGTGGACTGGAGGGAGAGTGGTACAAAGGTGGAGAGATGGGCACCGATGTGGATAGTGAAGGTTTTGTGGAACCGAAGCTTTGATACCACTTGAAGGTGGGGAACTTCGCTTCCCACTCCAACTCGGTTGCTTGTTCATGGCGATCCTGTCTTCGTCCCCGAATTAAAAAAATTAATCCAAGTCAATTAGGGATTACCCAAGCAACTATTTCATCATCGTGCTATTCGATTAGAGTAGTCACTTGAACAAACTAGTTGTTCAAGCAACCAACCTCTATTCTACGATTAGCCGTGGAATAGACGATGTATGGATCGTCGGTTTTTGTATTTGTATTCGGGGTCCAAGTAAATTTAGCCACATAACAAAAACATACAATATACAAAGAAACAAACAAGGAAAACAAAACAAGATTTATACCTCTTGTTTACCTCAAGATCTTCTATCATATGTCGTATCCTCCTCTTGGACGTTGTGTGGGCAATGGTCCTCCAAGAGATGAAGCCTCCTAGATCACGAACTTCTTTCCTTGCTCGCTTTGAACAAGAGGAAGTATAGAAACGAAACTCTTCTCTTATCTAGGACCAACCATCAAGCTCCAAGCTTGATGCTTGCCGCCGGCCCAAAGAGAGGTGTAAGGAGTGGATGCCGGCCAAGCGCTCCAAGGAACAACCTTAACCCTTGTTTCCACCGGCCAAGGAGAAGAGGAAGGGTGTTGGGATGCCGGCCAAGGACTAGAGGAAGGAGGGAGGCACCGACCAAAATCCTAGGAAGGAGAGAAAGCCTTGCCGCCCAAGGAGGATAGGAAACCCTAGCTGCCCAATGCCTCTAAACCCTAGCTGCCCAAAACCCTAATCCCCTCTTCATGATTCTTGCCGCCCACCCTAGGAGCCTTATTTATAGAGTTGGGCTTAAGCCTCCTTTTAATCGCCACTGTCGATTATAGGGATTTAATCTCAACCGTCGGATCTAGAGATTTAATCTCAACCGTCAGACTTAGAGATTTAATCTCCACCGTTGGATCTAGAGATTTAATCTCCATCGTCAGATATAGAGAATTAATCTCCACTGTCGGATCTAGAGAATTAATCTCCACCGTCGGATCTAGAGATTTAATCCCTATCATCGGATCTAGAGTTTCATTTTCCATCATCGAATCTAAGCTTCATGAGGGTTTTAATAGGCTACAATAGGGACCATGAGGAGGAGTTGGATCTTGGCCACCCAATGGATCAAGCCCACATAAAGTCCGATCCATTAATGATAATCCATTCCACTAGAGGATTTTCATTGATCAATCTCACCAGCCCCCATAAGTTAATATGGGCTCCATATATTATTTGTACATTTATCTTCCCGTGTTTAAGATCTTGAATGTTCGTCAATTAATTAATTTACTGACAATTAATTAATCAACATCTAACTCCATGAGTAGTACCACTCAACCTTATCATCATGTCGGACCAAGTCCACCTGCAGGGTTTACATGATGAACCTTATGAGCTCCTCAAGGGGACATCATCATCTGAATATATAGTACACGGTTTCCTCCTATAATAAACGGCACACCATATAAATAATATCATTTCCCAACTTACCGAGCCTATCGATTTACTCTATAAATCTTGCCCATTGGTAAATCAAAGAAATGAATACAAAGTATATGTGCCCGTTATTATATCAGGATTAAGAGCTTGTACAACATAATATTTGAGGTCCGATTTGATTATGTAGTCAGCAATAAATCGAATCACCTCTAAGTCGGTTCTGCTCAATGCACACAAAGTGTACTAGTATAATTCCATGGTCAAGACAAACCAATACCAAATAACACTACAACCATTCCAATGGTTTGCCCATAACCATCTCGGTTGTGAGCCTTTACTTATACTTTACAAGGAACTGATAACATGATCTCCCGTGTGACACTACACACCATGTTATCTACAATGTAATATATTAGACAATATGCATAACCATAAATATGCATACAATGATCATGTGATTTTTATTTCAAAAAATAAAGATGTTCATACAAAAGATAGACTTAGTGAATGACTATGCTGTCCTCATACAATCTCCCACATATACTAAAAGACTATGCTGTCCTCATACTGCCATACATCTGATTCCCATTCCCTCCACATGCCTATCAAAAGCTCTCACTTGAAGGGCCTTAGTGAAAGGATCTACTAGGTCATCCTCTGATGCAATCTAGGCGACAACAACTTCTACCCGCCTTACGATCTCTCGTATCAGGTGGTACTTGCACTCTATGTGTTTACTTGCCTTATGGGCTCGTGGTTCCTTCGAGTTTGAAACTGCACCACTATTATTACAATAAATTGTGATAGTTCTGGGAAAACCAGGAATCACATCCAAGTCCATCAAGAAGTTCCTGAGCCATACATCTTCTTTGGCCGCTTGAGAGGCTGCCACATACTCAGCTTCCATGGTAGAGTCCGCCACACATTTTTGCTTGAAACACCTCCATACAATGACTCCACCTCCCAAAGTAAACACAAAACCTGAGGTAGAATTACTGTTATCCCTATCTGATTGGAAGTCGAAATCTGTGTAACCCACAGGGAGTAATTGTTCTGCCTGGTAAACTAGCATAAAATCCCTAGTCCTTCTCAGGTACTTCAATATATGCTTTACTGCAGTCCAATGTCCCTATCCTGGATTACTCTGATATCTCATAACCATGCCCACGACAAAGTAGATATCCGGTCTCGTACATAACATCGCATACATGAGGCTTCCTACTGCTGAAGCATAAGGAACAACCTTCATCTCATCTATCTCCTTAGATAATGGAACTCCATGCCTGAAAGGTAGAAAATCTTTGTTGGAGTTTTGCATGCTAAAACTATCCATAATTGTGTCTATGTATGAAGCTTGAGATAAGCACAACTTCCTTTTCTTGCGATCCCTTATAACCTTGATCCCAAGGATGTGTCCCACTTCTCCCAAGTCCTTCATATCAAACTGTTTGGACAACCATACCCTTACGTCCGATAACACCTTGATATTGTTGCCAATTAACAAAATATCATATACCTATAGTACAAGAAATACCACTACGTTTCTGTCACATCTCTTGTATACACAAGACTCATCCAGACTTTGAATAAATCAATAAGACGAGATTACCTCAACAAAGTGGATGTTCTAAGACCTCGAAGCTTGCTTCAATCCATAAGTGGACCGATTAAGCTTACAACAAAGTAGTGACTTTCCCTCTCAATTCCTCCAAAACAATCTTACTCATGAGCTTGTGGTTCATCACATAGTCTTCCTCTAGAAATATGGCATTTGTGCTAACGATCACCCTTTGATCTCTAGGACTATAAAATAAACCACCTTTCATTCCTCTAGGATAGCCAACGAACATGTGCACTTCTATACGAGGTTCGAACTTACCAGCATCTGCCTTCAGCACATGTGCTGGACTCCCCCAAATCTGAATATATCTCAGACTAGGCTTTCACCCAGTCCACAATTCTGTGGGAGTAGAAGGCACTGATTTAGATGGAACCAAGTTCAGAATATACATTGTCATATCTAGAGCATATCCCCAGAACGAATCTGGCAACTCAGAATAACTCATCATCGATCTAACCATCTCCATAAGAGTCATATTCCTTCGCTCTGCTACACCATTCTACTGGGGTGTGCCAGGTGCAGATAATTGGGATTGAATCCCAGTCTCTGATAAGTAATTCCTAAACTCTCCCAAGAGGTACTTACCACCACGATCAGATCGTAGTGTCTTGATACTTTTACCTTGGCGTTTCTCCACATCAGCCTTGAATTCTTTGAACTTGTCAAAGCATTCAGACTTGCGGCGCATCAAGTAAATGTATCCATACCTTGAATAATCGTCTATAAAAGAGATGAAATATTCAAAGCCACCTCTTGCCTGGATAGACATAGGACTAAACAAATCAGAATGAACCAATTCCAACACATCTTTTGCTCTATACCCCTTGGCCTTAAAAGGCCTCTTGGTCATTTTACTCTCCAAGCAAGATTCACAGGTTGGGAAATCTTCCACCACTAATGAACTCAGAGGTTCATCAGCTTTCAACCTTTAAATTCTAGTTAGGTTAATATGACTGTCACACCCTGAGAGTATGCCGTGCCGAAAATCAAACGAACGACATCTCCCCTATATGTGGCAACATTTCGGATTAATACAAGGCCCGTAGGCCCACAACAAACATCATAATAAGCAGATATAAATATATCAAACACACAGCGAAAACATAAACACATATACAGACATCCAAACCAAAGCACACAGGTGTACACCACCTGATAAGTCCACAATGCTAAACTGTAAACAAAACATCGACACAAAACAAGTCCACGATATAAGACAAGTCCATACATAAACCAAAGTCCATGACAAAGAGAAAAATCCATAAGATAAACAAAAATCCTCGGGAGACACGGAAGAAAGCAGAGATGGGATGGATCGTACAGCCTCCAAGTCACACGAAGACTTCTACCACTACTAGGCGCATGAAAAACCTGTGGTCCGTGGAAGTGAGTAAAACTCAGCAAGTAATAGATAAACATGTACATTAATATCACATGTATTTCGACAGAAAATCTACAGGTATCACTAGCATGATAACATATCCATGTATATACCTTCTAACCAAAAGTCAATATGAAATGCAGACATACCTGAATGTCTGCTACGCTACACCTATCCAACCTGAGCACATATCCACAACATATGGTATAGGGAATAGAACTAACTCATACTACATCCTGATATGGTTCAAGGGTATCACAATGAATAACCAACAAGTATACAGGTACTGGCCTACTACCATAGAAAAATGTAATAACATGTATGAATATGTGCAAACAAATGTAACAAACATAGTACATACAAATGCAGCATCACAATAAGAATATATATATATATACTGCATCTATATACGTATGCTAATCACAATCATCCATATATATATATACATGCATATATGTATATATATGGTAATATGCAAAAATATGCCATAAGTCGGCAATGCAGCATGCATGGTCATGTCGGCTCACCCTAAAGCTACCACGACCCCAGTGTGGCCTCGGTGGCTCGAGCATGACAACTGTCCCAACTCAACACCAACCACTGCTCTCGAGTGGCCGAGTGGGCAGTATGATCGAGTAGCATATAAGCGTAAAAAGCAAGCTACACGATGGGGGTCCCTGCTGTTGGCCACTCCGACAGTCACTACCCATGAGTGGTCGAGTGCCACACACGTAGGACTACGACACGCAAATCCATCACCGCCTATAGTTATAGAGTGCGGCGCCACAATGCTCTGTCCTCACACCAGTTACTCCTCCTATGAATAACCGTGGAGACAGGATGACTGGCGACACTCTCAACCACAAGGGAGACATCGTCGCCAGCGTGCATACAAATGACATGAATGCAATGTCTCACCTACAGACATCCACCATAGACTCGCTATTCTACGGAGAGTATTACTAACCAGATCAACGCACTCTCTATCCTGTAGAGAGTCGTACTCAAACTGATCATATCAGGCTAGGACCACCGGTCCATAGCGACACCCTAAATATCATTCACCCGACCGTTTACATAATGTTTGGTCGGTAGTAAACATGCAATCTACGGGTATTAGAATTAGCCCTAGGTTCAAGACATTATCTACCTACGGATGACCTTTTTGCCCAATTTACAATCAGGTTGTCATCTGGACTTTACTACTTGTACTTAACTTAAAAAAATTCTAAGTTATTTACATCATCTATATGTATAACTCCTAATCATGGTAAAATAAACATGATAACAGCAATGGAGTTAATAGCCAACGGATAAAGTATCAAGCATAAGATAAATAGAATAGGGTCAAGGTAACATGATCATTTAAGATGATCATGCATCTAAATCTGTATGCATTAACTACTTGACCAGGGTAGGAATTACCCACCTGCTGTATATGCTCGTAGTAATGAAGTCCTCACGGCCGCGGACCTGTCTCGTATCCACGTCCTGCACATTTCAAATATTGTGGTTATGTTCAAGCATATGATAATAGATATATAATTTACTATTCTATCGTTTCTATATTCGCGTCCCTTTATCGAATACGAATTAGAAGCTCAAATAGTCAAGCTTGACTATTTAATTTAACCCACCATTTCAATTAGCAAAAGTGCTAACCTACTCATCCAACTCCATACCCATTCAACCAAATCAATCTCATGTAGATTTAATCATTTTATACTTAATTTGGTGTAACAGGATCACCCACAAATTAAGTATAAATCTAACCCATATTCACACCGCTACATATCTCTATTCGTAGCCCAAACAAAGCTACTACTTCACAGCCGGTCAAACACCCAAAAAAACCTCACCACTGACCAACCCTTACTATTAATTCAACCAAGGTCTTGCCCAATCCATAAATTGTCGTTCCGACAAAGTTGAGCTCTCAGATACAGCTCATCAATGTAGTAGGACACAACCCGACAACACCTCTAATCCTCATCAACTCCAATTAAAATAGATCATTAAGAATAATTAATTAATACCCTAAATTGAAGCTATAAAATCCAGTAATTTAGCCCACTGCAGTAATCCTATTATATATCCCTAACACATTCAAATCAACCCTTACCTAACTCATTCAGCCACTACCATACTACCACAACTCCTACCGTTCAATACTCACGGCAGGAAACACATTTACCTCGTAGTATGACTAATCCAACTGGATTGAACAGGGAAGAGTTTCATGCTTACCTATAGTTTGAAACCTCCACCGGCAAAACAACCTGCCCAATCCTCAGTCTGTCGATACAAAGTCCCTGCTCCAATTTTGCAAGGGTGTCAGCCAAGGAAAAGAACCTCAGAGTAACCTAAGGAAAAACTAAGCTTACAGATAATAGAGCTTCACCGGCCGAACAATCCTCCAAAATCCCCAGTCGGTCGGAAACAACCACTGCCCAAATCAAGATTCGAGCTTAGTCTAGACAAATCCTTAGAACTCTAAAATCTTGTCCACTGTAAGAAAAATCCACATCTTACCTTTCTCCAGTTGCGATCGATCGGATCAAACCCACCTTCGACAGCGTGAAATCGGAAGCAAGTGACACTGTCGTCGACCCACGCCTCCAACCGTGAGCACCCTAGTTGCTCTGGTTTGTCCGTGAGCGCCGGCGAGGAAATGTTGTTCGCCGCCGTCCACTCGCGCAGCGAAGACGGCAAGCTCTGGGGTAGCAGGAGTCGACGAGGTCGCAAGCGGAGAAAAAGGGGGATCGCGCTGAGGGGTCGCGAGACTCGATCCGTGAAGAAGAATGGAAGAGCTCGGTGAGGAAGAGAGGGAACGTCGGCGATGAGGAGGTGAGGAAATGCGTCGAGGAAGGAAGACTCGCTGCGGTTGGGAAAAATGCACGGGAGTAAATAAAGTGGGCGATCGGTGAAACGGAGGAGATAAGTGCGGTTTGCATTATGAAGGGGAAACGGATCGGGTTGAGTTTTCTTAACGGGTTGGATCCAATAAGCCATTAACAGTAGATAGATTCAATTAAATCTAGGTTAATTAAACTATTAAAATTTCTCAAGTTAGATTAGATGTAACTAACTCCTAACCATACGATTTTTTTTTCGCCGTATTTTACATTCTCCCCCACTTATTAAAATTTGGTCCCCAAATTTCATACTTAAATGCAAAAATGAGATCAAGCATATTCCAAAATGACCACATACCTCTGGTAAACAGATGAGGGTATCGAACTCGGATAGTATCTTCCAGCTCCCATGTAGCCTCTTCATCTGTATGATGCTGCCATCCCACCTTTACGAGTCGGATCATTTTGTTCCGCAACTGTCGCTCCTTGCGACCAAGAATCCGCACCGGAGTCTCCTCATAAGTCGCATTCGCCTGGAGTTGTATCGGAACCTCTTTCAGAACATGGTCAGATTGTGGCACGTATTTCCTCAGCATAGATACATGGAATACGTTGTGAACACCCTCATGTGTCGAAGGTAAAGCCAACCGATAAGCAACACCTCCAATCCACTCCAATATCTAAAATGGCCCAATATAGCATGGAGCTAACTTTCCTTTTAGCCCAAATCTATTGACTCCTTTGGTGGGTGACACTCATAGGAATACATGGTCCCCGACTGAAAATTCCAAAGGCCTTCGCCTCCATAACTTTTCCGCGATCCTCAGGCTCTCGGGAGATAACCGCTGCCCGATCACTCGTCTAACTCAGATCATCCTGAATACTCTGAGGCCCCAATATCTGTCGTTCCCCAACTTCCTCTCATAACACAGGAGATCTGCAGGGTCTGCCGTATAATGCCTCGAAAGGAGCCATCTGGATAGAAGAGTGGTAGCTGTTGTTGTAGGAAAACTCCACTTAAGGAATGTGATCCTCCCAACTACCACCGAAATCCATGACGCAAGATCTCAATAGATCCTCCAGAGTCTGAATGGTACGTTCGGACTGTCCATCTGTCTCCGGATGAAAGGTTGTACTGAGTCGAAGCTCCGTGCCCATAGCCTGCTGCAGACTCTGCCAGGATCGCGAAGTAAATCGCGGATCTCTATCAGATATGATACTCAATGGTACACCATACAATCTGATGATCTCTCGGCAGTACAATTCTGCTAGACGATCCAATGAGTCCGTCTCACGAATTGAAAGGAAGTGAGCTGATTTGGTTAATCAATCCACGATCACCCAAATCATAGTATGTCCTTTATGGGTTTTGGGTAATCCCGTAACGAAATCCATCATGATATTTTCCCACTTCCATTCCGGGATCGGAATTTCCTGAAGTAACCCAGTAGGTTTCTGATGTTCGACCTTCACTTGCTGGCATACTAGGCAACATGCAACAAGGTCCGCAATATCTCGTTTCATACCGTTCTACCAGTATAAGCACTTCAAATCTCGGTACATCCGAGGACCACCAGGATGTATAGCAAATCTCGACTGATGTGCTTTCTGTAGTAATTCTTCCTTAACTGGGTGTGTGTCCGGAACACATAGTCATCCTCGAAAACGAAGTACACCATTCTCGTCACTCGAGAAATTCGTCTGACGTTCTGAGTCTATCGTGCTGCTCAAGAACTGCAGATGCTCATCACTGACTTGTGCTTCCTTGATCCTCTCGGCAATGGCGAACTGGGCAACCATAGAAACTAATATCCCCCGGGGTGTTTGACCGTGTTCAAACAATCCCAACTCTGAGAACTGTTGAACTAGGTCGATGCCATTGTCGGATGGTGGCGCCGTAACTCCATGAGACTTCCTGCTCAGCGCATCTGCTACCACATTAGCCTTTCCCGGATGATACTGGATGGTGCAGTCGTAATCCTTTACATATTCCATACATCGTCTCTGTCTCCGATTCAGCTCTTTCTGTGTGAATAGACACTTCAGACTTTTATAGTCTGTGTAGATCTCAAAGGTAATCCCGTACAAGTAGTGCCTCCATATCTTCAATGCGAAAATAATGGCGGCTAACTCTAGATCGTGCACTGGGTAATTTCTCTCGTGATCTTTTAGTTTACGGGAGGCATAAGATACCACACGATTGGACTGCATCAAGACTGCACCCAACCCTTGGATAGAAGCATCCGTATAGAGAACCATCCCATCAACACCATAAGGAATCACTAAGATTGGTGCAGAAACTAGTCGTCGCTTAAGCTTCTGGAAGCTAGTTTCACAAGCCTCGACTGTGACTTTGACCCTTTAGTCAGACGAGTGAGTGGCATGGCGATACTCGAGAATCCCTCCATGAATCTCCGATAATACCCGGCCAGACCAAGGAATCTACGGACCTCCTGAATTGATTTTGGCTGCTCGCAACTGGTAATCGCCTCAATCTTCTGGGGATCTACAGAAATACCTCTGTTGGACACCACATGTCCAAGAAAACCCACTGAGGATAACCAGAACGCACACTTGCTAAACTTGGCATACAATTGCTCTCGTCGCAATATCTCTAATACTATCCGCAGATGTTGTTCATGCTCTTCCTCAGATCGAGAATAAATCAATATATCGTCGATGAACACTATCACGAACTGATCTATATACCTCAGGAATACCCGGTTCATTAAGTCCATAAATGCAGCTGGGGTATTCGTGAGACCGAACGACATCACTAGAAACTCGTAATGTCTATAACGGGTGTGGAAAGCTATTTTATGAACATCCTCATCTCTTATCCGAAGCTGATGATATCCTGAGCGTAGATCAATTTTAGAATACACACATGTATCCTTAAGCTGATCGAACAAATCTTCTATCCTCGGCAATGGATATTTGTTCTTAACTGTGACTGCATTCAGCTGCCGATAGTCAATACATAACCGCAACGATCTATCCTTCTTCTTGACAAAGAGTTCCGGTGCTCCCCATGGTGAAACACTAGGTCGGATGAATCCATTATCCAGCAATTCCTGCATTTGAACTTTAAGTTCATTCAGCTCCTTTGGCGCCATCCGATAAGGAGGTTTCGATATAGGCGCGGTTCCTGGAATCACCTCTATCGCAAATTCCACTTGCCTAGGAGGTGGCAAGCCTGGAAGTTCATCGGGAAATACATCTGGATATTCTCGGACTACTTGCACATCAGAGAGGGGTGGTTGTCCTTCGTTCTCAACTTTGACCAGAGATAGCAAATAACCCCAATAACTTCGAGCTCAGTAAAGTTTGAGATAATGGATAATCCATCGTCTCTAGTACCAACAAATTCCCAAGCTGGTTGATCTGGTGGTCGGAAAGTCACCACCCTTGCTCTACAATCCACTATAGCGTGATAAGCGGCCAACCAGTCCATACCAAGAATAATATCAAACTCTATCATTTCCAACACCTGGAGATCCACTGTAAGGATATGCCCGTCAAAATCTAATGGGCAACCCTTGATTTCTTGGTGGCTAGTCAACACCTCTCCTGACGGCAAGGATACTGCTAACCCACAAGAACAAACCATTGGGATCCTTCCGACTCTACCCAGAAATATTCTAGATACGAAGGAGTGAGAACTAAGATCAATCAAAGTATCGATATATAGAATAAATCAAACCATACCCCAGATGATGATCCTCACCTACTGCAGGCCTCATCTCTCGTGATGGCAAAACTCGTCAGCCTGGTATTATTTGGTGCATCCCCGACGAAGAAGTAGTGTGCCTCCACTCGGGCTGAGTTTGACTCTGAGGTGCTGAAGACTGAGTCACTGGTGTAGGCATAAGGTAACCCTGAGAGCTGGCTGGTAACATCGGCGGTGCAGATACCCCTGGGTAGTAGATCACTAGAGATGCAGGATACTGGATCGCTGTCGGCATCACTATAGGAGCGCCTCCTGATTCGATAAAGTGTGCCGGTGGAGGTACTGCCGCCTTCGTCCCATAAGATCGCATCCGTCTTTGCCCTCTGTTGCCGCCGTTGGATCGGTATCTTCCCTTGTTAGAGCTATCGAAACTCCAATGTTGCTCTCAACGCATACTCTACCGGTATGTCCGGGTTGCTTGCAATAATAGCAAACAGGCTGCTCCAAAAAACACTCTGGAGCTCTATGACTTCTGGATCCGCATTTATAGCATCCAGTTCTATTCTGACTCTTACGGTTCTTCTGAGACCCTCCAGAAAACTCTGATGCTGGACGCTTCCCTTTCTGCGATCTAGCTGACCCTTCTGTCGCACCTCGCGTAGTTCATTTTTGCTCCCCTTTCTTCTGAGTCCCCTGAGCTGAACCCTGGTTCGACTGCTTGCCCTTAGTCATCTGTTTCTCGATATCTTTCTCCCTGGAAATTTGCTGGGAAGTCATCTCGATAAAGAGGGCACGACCCAATGCCTCCCTGTAGGAGGTAATGATAGATCATGACATCCTCGCTCGGATATAAGCTGCTAGGCCCTGTGTAAACTAGTACATCCGATTTGCATCCTGTGCTACCAGATGAGACCAGAACTCTGATAGTCTGGTAAACTCTGTTTGTACTCCATGACAGAACGATCACCTTGCTTCAGGCTCAGAAACTCCTGACGACGTGCTGTAGAAAATGCTGAAGGAAAGTACTGTCTCTAGAAAGCATCTGGAAAGGCGGCCCAAGAAATCCTTCGCTCCTCGAGTAGAGTCTTCTGCATTTTCCACCATGTAATGGCCTGGTCTCTGAGGTGATACGCAGCAAGGCCCACCTTCTCATCGTCCGTACAGTCCATATACTCGAAAGTATCCTTCAAATTCTCCAGCCAAGCACGTGCGATCCATGGATCAGACTCCCCTCGGAATAAGGTAAATTTGTCCTTGTCCGAACGTGCTAACACGAGTATCCGTGCCTTATTAGTGAGCCATCTGGACTCTGCAGGCTCTGGCATAGTCGGTGGTACATCCGGATTCTGAGGCTCCGAATCACCAATAGGGGGTTGCTGAGGTGGTGTTTGAGTAGCTGGTTCAGTCGCAGCAGTATCTCGTCCCATCCCTCTGGCTGCTCGCCTGGATGGACGGCCTCGACCACGAGTCTGAACATGTGGCATAACTCTGACAGTATTCACCTGTTGAACAACTCTAGATAAGTATCTAACTAAAGTATAAATTATCAGGAATACTTACTTCATGCTGCCCGGAGCTTATGCCGCTGTCAATCCCATCTCATAAAAACCAAAATCGAAAATATATCGACTCCCGAGAATCCAAGACTCAAAAACAAAATCATTGTATGGCATCGCAGAACCTTTGGCTCTGATACCAATAAAGTTGTCATGCCCCGAGAGTATGCCGTGCCAAAATCAAACGGACGACATCTCCCCTGTACGTGGCAACATTTCGAATTAATACAAGGCCCGTAGGCCCACAACAAACAACATAATAAGAAAATATAAATATATCAAACACACAGCGGAAACATAAACACATATACAGACATCCAAACCAAAGCACACAGGTGTACACCACCTGATAAGTCCACAATGCTAAACTGTAAACAAAACATCGACACAAAACAAGTCCACGATATAAGACAAGTCCATACATAAACCAAAGTCCATGACAAAGAGAAAAATCCATAACAGAAATGAAAATCCTCGGGAGACACGGAAGAAAGAAGAGATGGGATGGATCGCCGATGCAGCTCCAAGTCGTCACGAAGACTTCTACCTATTACCTGGGCGACAGAAAAACCCAGGGTCCGTGGGAGTGAGTAAAACTCAGTTTGCCTCGTAGTATGACTAATCCAACTGGATTGAACAGGGAAGAGTTTCATGCTTACCTATAGTTTGAAACCTCCACCGGCAAAACAACCTTCCCAATCCTCAGTCTGCTGATACAAAGTCCCTGCTCCAATTTTGCAAGGGTGTCAGCCAAGGAAAAGAACCTCAGAGTAACCTAAGGAAAAACTAAGCTTACTGATAATAGAGCTTCACCGGCCGAACAATCCTCCAAAATCCCTAGTCGGTCGGAAACAACCACTGCCCAAATCAAGATTCAAGCTTAGTCTAGACAAATCCTCAGAACTCTAAAATCTCGTCCACTGTAAGAAAAATCCACATCTTACCTTTCTCCAGTTGCGATCGATCGGATCAAACCCACCTTCGACAGTGTGAAATCGGAAGCAAGTGACACTGTCGTCGACCCACGCCTCCAACCGCGAGCACCCTAGTTGCTCTGGTTTGTCCGCGAGCGCCGGCGAGGAAATGTTGTTCGCTGCTGTCCACTCGCACAGCGAAGTCGGCAAGCTCTGGGGTAGCAGGAGTCGACGAGGTCGTAAGCGGAGAAAAAAGGGGGATCGCGCTAAGGGGTCGCAAGATTCGATCCGTGAAGAAGAATGGAAGAGCTCGGTGAGGAAGAGAGGGAAGGTCGGCGATGAGGAGGTTAGGAAACGCATTGAGGAAGGAAGACTCGCTGCGGCTGGGAAAAATGCACGGGAGTAAATAAAGTCGGCGATCGGTGAAACGGAGGAGATAAGTGCGGCTTGTGTTACGAAGGGGAAACGGATCGGGTTGAGTTTGCTTAACGGGTTTGATCCAATAAGCCATTAACACTAGATAGATTCAATTAAATCTAGGTTAATTAAACTATTAAAATTTCTCAAGTTAGGTTAGATGTAACTAACTCCTAACCATACGATTGTTTTTTTCGCCGTATTTTACAATGACCTAGCCTTAGATGCTAAAGATATGTTTGGTTCATCTTCGAAGGTTCTTTTCTTTTATTGGAATTAGAAGATGAGTTATTCACTTCTATTTGCATCGTGGGAGATTTTGGTTCAAGCGTATATAAATTTCCTATCAATGCACCAGAATAGATAATCTCTCTTTTCCTTTTTATAACAACTCTGTCATTAAAAGAAATAGAATATCCATCCATAAACAATTTAGAAATCGAAATCAAATTCTTTCTAAATAAAGCTACATAAAGGCAATTTTTAAGAACCAAAACTTTATTCCTCTCAAAAGACAAATAAACATCTCCCACTGCAACAATCGCTACCTTCGTAGCATCGCCCAAGTAAACGGTAATCTCCCCCTCAGCTAGTCGTCTAGTTTCCTGAAACCCCTGCAAAGTATTGCAGACATGATCAGTGTCTCCCGTATCTATACACTAGGTGCCGGTAGATAACACCGCTAAACATGTTTCAATGACTAGACCAAAGGATATACCTTTGTTCTAATTCCGGTTGGGACAGTCCTTCTTCCAATGTCCAGTCTGCTTGTAAGTGAAGCACATGCCTTTCGGCTTCTTCACTCGTTCCTGAGATCCTCCAACCACCTTTTCTCCACCTTGTTTCTTCTTTTTGCCTTTTGACTTAGAAGTAGAAACCTTCTGAGCAACCATGGCCTGAGACTGAGCAAGCCCTTCTGCTGCCTGGAGTTATGTCAGAAGCTCCGCCAATGAATACAACCTCTTATTCATGTTGTAGTTTAGGCGAAACTGCACAAAACTCCTAGGTAGAGACTAGAGAATAATATCGACCTGGGTTTTCCCATCGATCTCAGCTCCAAGGACTTCCAGCTCATTTGCCGACTTAAGAGGATACTCTTCGAAGAGTACATACTTGTACTCCTCAGTAGTTAAGATAATATCTAGATTCCTTTTCCAATCAACATAATTGGGTACAGTAAATTTATTTTCCTTTAGTATCACAGTAAGTGGGTTGAAAGTCATTTTTGAAAAATCTAAGAATCACATAGATCAAAACTTTAGATTTCAAAAATTTATTGATTCCTCAAATAAAAAAAATTTCAAAATCAACCAACACCTCAAAACACTGAGAATATCGTATGCCATGATCGTGTGGACGTATACGAATTCTACATTTGTAAGAGGAGGTTTTACCTACTAATTTTACTATCTTGTCAACCTAACTTTTTGACAAATAAAATTAATAGTTGGTTCCTCTTCGTCTCTACAAATAAAAGCAGTGACTCCGATGGGGAGGATACGTATATTTGTATCTAATTGTTCACCATTACTCGGTACCAAGGTAATTATCTCGGGTTATATGCCTTCCGATGGGGAAGTACACACGCTCCTTAATAATTTCATATAACCATATTCGACCCTGTGATCCGCAAAACAAACTCATCCGATGGGGAGGAAGGCACTCAGAGCCGATGCGCAAGTTTGTTTGCATCACATGTCAAATCATAATGGAGGCTGTGGGAATTTATAAAAATATCCCTCTCCCACATAGTAATTTAAAATTGAGGAATTTTTCTAGCCTACGACATGCATATCAAACAAGAAGCAATAGATATGAAAAAAATATTTTCCAACTATTATGGCTTTTGTCTCCAATATGCCTCCTGTCGTATCGCCATCTCATCCGCTCCTCCCTATGCCATGTACAAGCCATCCGGAGATCCGAGCCGAGAATAACTATTTAAATTTACATCCATCGATCCTATACTCCACGAAGGAGTGTACATGAAATCTAGATCAAAAGTAAACTAAAATAAAAGAGTGGCTAAACAATGCCGTACTTAATTACAAAAATAAAATACTAGCCTCGTCGATCTCGAGGATTCAAAAAATATACAATTACACACATACAATCACATACACACATATGACCATAATAGTTGGATCTTATGCATGCAACCAAAGAGTTAGCCTACGCACATCCTACTATCATCCGACACATACAATATATGATAAGAGCATAAAATAACCAAATCCTAAACACACAAAATAGGAAATGTGGCTCTGATACCACTTGAAGGTTTTGTGGACCCGAAGCTTTGATACCACTTGAAGGTGGGGAACTTCGCTTCCCACTCCAACTCGGTTGCTTGTTTATGGTGATCCCGTTTTGGTCCCCGGATTAAAAAAATTAATCTAAGACAATTAGGGATTACCCAAGTTACCGTTTCATCGTCATGATATTCGATTAGAGTAGACACTTGAACAAACTTGTTATTCAAGCAACCAACCTCTATTCTACGATTAGCCGCAGAATAGACGATGTACGGATCATCAGTTTTTGCGTTTGTATTCGGGGTCCAAGTAAATTTAGCCACATAACAAAAACATACAATATACAAAGAAACAAACAAGGAAAACAAAACAAGATTTATAACTCTTGTTTACCTCAAGATCTTCTATCGTATGTCCTATCCTCCTCTTGGATGTTGTGTGCGCAACGGTCCTACAAGAGATGAAGCCTCCTAGATAACGAACTTCTTTCCTTGCTCGCTCCGAACAAGAGGAAGTATAGAAATGAAATTCTTCTCTTATCTAGGACCAACCATCAAGCTCCAAGCTTGATGCTTGCCGCCGGCCCAAAGAGAGGTGTAAGGAGTGGACGCCGACCAAGAGCTCCAAGGAACAACCTTAACCCTTGGTTCCACCGGCCAAGGAGAAGAGGAAGGGTGTTGGGATGCTGGCCAAGGACTAGAGGAAGGAGGGAGGCACCGGCCAAAACCCTAGGAAGGAGAGAAAGCCTTGCCGCCCAAGGAGGATAGGAAACCCTAGCCGCCCAATGCCTCCAAACCCTAGCCGCCCAAAACCCTAATCCCCTCTTCATGATTCTTGCTACCCACCCTAGGAGCCTTATTTATAGAGTTGGGCTTAAGCCTCCTTTTAATCTCCACCGTCGGTTCTAGGGATATAATCTCAACCGTCGGATCTAGAGATTTAATCTCAACCGTCGGACTTAGAGATTTAATCTCCATCGTCGGATCTAGAGATTTAATCTCCACCATCGGATCTAGAGATTTAATCTCCACCGTCAAATCTAGAGATTTAATCTCTATCATCGGATATAGAGTTTCATTTTTCATCATCGGATCTAAGCTTCATGAGGGTTTTAATAGGCTACGATAGGGACCATGAGGAGAAGTTGGATCTTGGCCACCCTATGGATCAAGCCCTCATAAAGTCTGATCCATTAATGATAATCCATTCCACTAGAGGATTATCATTGATCTACCTCACCAACCCCCATAAGTTAATATGGACTCCATATAATTTTTGTACATTTATCTCCTCGTATTTAAGATCTCGAATGTCCATCAATTAATTAATTTATTGACAATTAATTAATCAACATCTAACTCCATGAGTAGTTCCACTCGGCCTTATCATCATGCCGGACCATGTCTACCTACAGGGTTTACATGATGAACCTTATGAGCCCCTCAAGGGGACATCATCATCCTAATATATAGGACACGGTTTCCTCCTATAATCAATGACACACCATATAAATAATATCATTTCCCAACTTACCGAGCCTATCGATTTACTCTATAAATCTCTCCCATTGGTAAATCAAAGAAATGAATACTAAGTATGTGTGTCCGTTATTATATTGGGATTAAGAGCATGTACAACATAATATCTGAGGTCCGATTCGATTATGTAGTTAGCAATAAATCGAATCACCTCTAAGTCGGTCCTGCTCAATACACACAAAGTGTACTAGTGTAATCCCATGGTCAAGACAAACCAATACCAAATCACACTACAACCATTCCAATGGTTTATCCATAATCATCTCGGTTATGAGCCTTTACTTATACTTTACAAGAAACTGATAACATGATCTCTCGTGTGACACTACACACCATGTTATCTACAATGTAATATATTAGACAATATACATAACCATAAATATGCAAACAATGATTGTAGGATATTTGAGGCCGCTAGAGGGGGGTGAATAGCGTAGAATTTGTTCTTAGTTGGAATTCGATCGTGGTCGTCTCTACAATTTCGTTAGTATGCAGTGGAAATAAAAATAATACAATAACGAAATACGACAAACACAACAAGAACACGAGTATATAACGTGGTTCATAACCGCACGGTTCCTACTCCACGGATCGAGCTCTACGAGCTCTAGTGATGCACACACAACCACTAATAAACACTCCTTCTTGGAACAATCCGGAGGCGGAGAAACCTCGTACTAGATGATTACAACAATAATCAAATAGATACAAACAAATACGATAATGAAATACAAATGCAAGTAAAGGAAAACACTTTACAAGAGCTTTTGATTGCTTGATCTTTGATTGCCTTGAACTAGCTTTGAAGGACTGGAAAGCACCAACTTTCCCCTTTAATTTCGCCCAAGAAAATCGCTGCTTTTTTCTCCATCACGAGCTCCTTTTATAGCTTTAACCTGTGCTGGAAAAGGTCGATCAGTCGACTGCTCAGGACCATCAGTCGACTGATCACACTGTTGCTGTGAGACAACGGTGTAATCCACGCTGGAAAAATCCAACGGCTAGGACATCAGTTGACTGATCATACACATCAGTCGACTGATGAAGCATCACTTGACTGCTTATCCCAGCGGTTGAGTGAGACTCCATTCTGTGCCCTAAAATCTGAGCATCAGTCGAATGATCACAAGATCAGTCGACTGCTCATTCAATCAGTCGACTGCCCATCAATTGCAGTCGACTGCTAGGGCAATTCCCGTAGCCAAACCCTAGTTGACTACGCCAGTCGACTGCCACATGACATCAGTCGACTGGCACACCTCAAACATGAAATTTTAACCCAAGTATGGTGTCCCCATACTTGCTAGATCACCCTTAGCCTAGACCTAAGCCTTCTAGCCACCTCCATCAGCCTCACGCCTCTCGGATCCCTCCAAGTCATCCATGACTTGTTCATCCATCGAGCTAGCCTTCAGGTGCTTCCATCGACTATGTCATGCTAACGGTGTCTACACCGCCAAGGCACATTGGACTTACGCCACCAAGACTCCCGCTTGGACTTTACGCCGCCAATACCAAACCCCTTGGACTTCTCAAGTTCCAAGACTCAAGCTTGGACTTTCCCTTGCCAACCCATGTTGGACTTTCCATGCCAAGTACCCATGACTTGGACTTTCCTTGCCAAGACCCATGCTTGGACTTTTCCCAAATGCCAAGTGTCCCACTTGGACTTTCCCATGACAATCACATTGTCATATGTTTTTGTCGAAACATCAAAACATCACTCGAGTTAAACTCGAGTCCTGGTCAATCGTGACCTGGGCCGATTGCACCAACAATCTCCCCCTTTTTGATATTTGACAAAAACCAAACAAAACATTGAGTTAGAACACTAACTCAAATCCCTTACCAATTATCCCAAATTGGTAATCTTAAACATTCTCCAAATGTTCTCCCCCAAACATTCTCCCCCTTTTTGACTAACATCAAAAAGGTCTTCTCTCCAAGGAGGTCAATGTATCATGTCCCAATGAGATCTTACAATCTCCTCCTTGGTCTAAAAATACCTAGGATGCCTACCATCTTCCTAGTGAAAAGTCCCATATCACTCAAGAGAGACAATCCTATACTCTCCCAATTTCCAAATTGGGTATGTGAAAAACTCATTTTTTCTTCCCGTGAACCACCATCCATCATACCATGATGGATACCTCCCCCTAAAGACTTGCTCCCCCTTAACCATTGCACCAACAATGTCTTTGGGAAATCCCTAAGCCAATAGGAACTCTGAACCATCAAAGATAAGGTTAGAAGTTCAACATTGATCTTTCCAACACCTTAAATTTTATACAAACCCTAAACACCTCTCCAAATCCATAGCCAATGGATTTTCACCCTTTATAATGCTTCCCAAGGAATATCCTAGGGTTAGGAATGATTAGGGACCTTAACCGTAGTTGAAATCGGGCTAAACAAACCTAGTTTTCCTGAAATCGATTGACAATGACTTATCGGCTACCACCGATCGATGTGTCCATCACCGATCGGGCACGGCAGTAATAGTCGAGTGATACTGCGCTGCAGTCGAGTCCAAATGCTGCCCATCAGTCGACTGCCCTGTAGAGGCAGTCGACTGATAACTGAAAACCTGATTTTCAGATATCAGACTCGACTTTTGGAAATTCATAAGTAATTCTACGTAAATCAAAAAATCACGAAACTTGATACGTACATTACTTATCACACATACAATCGGTGAAAAATTTTGGAAAAATATTTTTACCATTGAAATAGGAGATTGGTACAAAGTTCAAAAACTATTAAAACTTTAATGTTTTTGATCTACTTTGTATCAACTTCTACAATGATGATGGCTATCAAAAGATAGACTTCACCAAGGTTTTCTAAATTGATTTTAAAATATTTTTAAAAACCTATTTTGAACCATGGTTTATTGGCTAAATATACATAACTTGTATATTAGCTTTCCTTATGATTCTTGGTGATGATTAAAATAAGTTTGAGTTCATCTAGATGCACTACCTATGCACCTTGAACCTAACTTATTATCCTAGCATCTCACATGTATCTAGGGTGTATAAATACAAATACATGTCAATGTGATGTGAGATGTGGAGTTATTCTCCCTAAATTAGGGTTTCATGCATTTTTCTAAGGCAACTCTACTTGATTCCCTTATAAATGGGGCTCCAAGTCATGCTATTATCCTTCAATCAATTTTAAACAATTAAATGCATGAAATGATCATGGCATAAATGATATCAATAATAATGCATGGCCAATGATGTCATGGCATATGATATAATCTAAAAACAAACATGACATCTAAAATAATCATAACCAATGACATGACATGTTATATGATAAGATGAAATTTCATGTCATGATATAGCAACTTTCATAAACCAATACATTAATACAAATACACACTCAAACATACATGATTTTCACAAACAGAAATTTCATTCAATTTAAAAAGATTTCAGTTTCTTACATCCAAAATAGAGATTTGATATGCTCAATCTCACTACAAAAACTGAAAAACAAAAAAAAAAATCTAACATCCTCTAGATCTAGTCGTCTGCAAAAGGTGGAGGTGGAGGAGGCTGCTGACTCAAAGTCCAGGCTCGCATCATCTCATACATATCAAGCTGACGCTGCTCGATGCGGCTCTGGGACTCTGCAATCTGAATGTATCTCTCCTCCATCCGACCAAGACGTGCGCCCATGGAGGCTTGCCCTACTAAGAGCTCTGACAGCCTAGAGTCGACTGTTTGCTGATAGTCCTAGAATCTGGACTCCAGCTGGCCAAGACGATCTGATGGACCCGCCGCTGATGCATCTGCTGGCATCTGATCCTCCTCATCAGCGGCATCTGCATCCTCATAGTCCTCTCCAGCCTCTCTAGTCACCAGAGGCGGCTCTCCACGTGCCCTGGGCGGTGGTCGAGGTGCCAACTCCATCTGCCCACGCCTCATCCGCAGCTTCGCTAACGAGAAGTTATGAACTGATATGCAGTCGTACACCTCAGATAGCGTCCTCAGTGATCCCTTGTGAATGTTGATGCCTACTGACTCTAACCATGTAGTGATAATATGGCCATAAGGCATATGCACTTTCCCTTGTACAGGGGAAATGAAATGCACAATGCAATGTTTATGTCTAATCTATTACGCATGACATATAGTAAAAAGAGATGGGGAGGCTGAATCTTGGCCAGACCCCGAGTCATGATCGAAAGAAAACACCCAACAATGACCTTGTAGAGTACATTGTCAGGTGCAGATAGCTCAGTGATAGGAAAAAAATTTTGAGCTGGTGGACGAGGATGACCAAAAACATGCTCATGCATGGAGTCCAAAGAGATATGGTCAAATGGCTCGGGTAACGGGGCATCAAATGTAGGGTAGAAAATGAAGGTGTCATCCGACGACTTACACTCAAGAAACTCCTGCAATATCGCAGGAGTGAACTCTAAATCGCGTTTTGCAATGCGAGTAGTGTAGGTAGGGCCATCATCTACCTTCTTTAAGGTCTAATAGAACTCCTTAAAAAGATCATCATTGATGGCATGTGTGCATAAGACAATTTTCATAAGATGATAATATGCAAATATGTCCATGACATCACTACAGTAACGTGTAAAGAAGTCCCTATCGATGTACCTAACCAACATAGGTTGGTACAATCGTGATTCACCCTCGGGTGGATCATTTCTACGGGATCTCCTATATGAATGTAATGCAACGATATGAAATGCAAGGGAACCAATACATGATTAGATTATAATATATTACAATGGAAAGGAAAAATTAGGGTTTTTGAGTAAGAAAATTTTACTTCGGTGCCATTTGGAGGGATGATGAGAGAATAGTCGGATATCGCTGAAGGGGCCGCCGGAATGTTTGCCGGAGGACTGGACGTCGGAACCCTAATCGAAAAAGAAGAAACAACCGTTGGAAGTGAGTAGATTAGGGTTGTGAGACGAGTGAAAGCATGAGTGGAAGAGAGTGGCTATCAAACCTAAGACTTAGGCGGCCGGCTCGATCGGAAAACTCGTCGGAGAAAGGCAGCGGCGACAGGAGAGGAGAAGGAAGTGAAGAATCGTCGCGTGAAGACGCCGAACCCTAGTGGTTCGGTGTTATAAAATCGCGATGCCAGTCGACTGATCGCGGCTTATGAGCGGTTTTAACCGAACCGATAGTCGACTGGTCTGGCTCAGCAATCGACTGCTAAGTCTTCTGTGTCATGCTACAGTAACATCAGTCGACTGATGTGGCCCATCAGTCGACTGATGCGATCACCACTCGACTGCTCAGCGAGCACTCGACTGATGATCCTCAGCCTCGATGAACAGTACCATCAGTCGACTGATGTATCCCATCAGTCGACTGATGTTCAAGCAGTCGAGTCCCGGAAATAGCACTCAACTGTTGGATGCATCGTATCGCGCTACAGTATGATCAGTCGACTGATAACTGTATCAGTCGACTGATCTCTGATTTCCAGTTCTGAAATTCAAAAAATCTCGATTTCTTTATCCAACAATTCCATTTTCTCATGTTTTAATCTTGTATATTGAATATATTGATGTTATGCTTATGTTCATGGATTCGTTAATGTATTTTGATATCTTATTTCATTTTAGCAAACATTAACATCCAATGGTTTTAAAAACCTAACATCTCACCCTTTCTGAGTGTTGAAATACACAATCAAGGTAAAAGACTTGTTTTGTGAGATGCAATCCACCCTAGACATTCCTTCCATGCAAACACATGGTGAACCACATGAAGCATGGTAAGTGCAAGACATCAAGGTATGTGGCACTTGAGTATCACTCTTGATGTTCTTTCTACATCTTAAACACACTTCTCTTGATACATTGATTCCTAAAGTGTGCCAAAGATCAAATTTACACACTATGACCTCTAAATCTAGATTGTGCCAATTTTATTGATTTTCATGATTTCAGAAATATATATTGGCACATCCTAAAATCTTTTAGGATTAAAGCTCAAATGTATTTCCAAGGTAACCATAACCTTGAAAATAACCTAAAGTGCCACCTTTACCATGGTTGAGTTAACTACCCATCCTATCATGGTTGACACATTCTAACCCATTTAACGTGAATCAATCACGCTCTTTGGAACCCAAAATCTATTTGAGCTCATTGAATTAATTAGGTATTCCTTAGGAATAACCTCCCTAGATACCTTTCTAATGACCCTCCTAGGATTGTTAGCCTTGGTCATTGTGGTCTTACCTAGGTTGACTCTAGAGGTAACTCCCCATGCAACCTTGGTCTTCCTAGACCTAGTTTGTGTTCAATAGTCAAATGGAACACAATGATAAGCCACTTTAGGATTAGGTTTGTGACCCAAACCTTTCTTGCCCTTGGTTGACTTTTGTCTTTTAGGTCCTAGATGTTGACTTTGAGATCTTGACCCTTGACTTTGACCATTAGACCCTCTAAATTGATTTTGTATCTTATTTAGGGTCTTTTCTAGTTTTTCAAGCCTTGACCTTAAGGCTTGGTTCTCTAATTCTAATTGCCCAAATGATTTTTGATTAGGTTTTTGGGCATTACCATTTACTTTAGACATATGTTTACCCTTATTGGGATTGATACCTAAATGGTTTTCGATTTTCTTAATTGCTTTCTTAGGAATGACATTTCTAGGGACATTAGTCCCAAATTTCTCCTTCTTTGAATTAGATCTAGAGTTATCATTCCTAGCATGCTTTGAATCATGAGTAATAGAAAAGTTATTTGAATTATTTCTAGCATGCTTTTGCTTAGAATTTAAGGAATGAGCATTATGACAATATACCTTAGGGTTTGCCTTAGTAGCTCCCCCTACTTGTGATGCTCCTTCTTGGATCTTTTTGCTCCCCCTAGGACAATGATTTCGGTAATGCCCTGGTTGCTGACATTTGAAGAAAATGATGTTCTCCTTGTCTTTAGGTGATGGAGAACCGACATCCTTTGACTTTTGTTGACTTTTAGGCGCCGGAGGAGCCTTCTTAACCTTCTTTGGGCACTTGCTCTTGTAGTACCCATACTCCCTACACTCAAAATACAATATATGAATTTTATTTGAAATTAGAGTATTTGAGTTACCTAGGTTAATTGAGACCGTAATTGGATCTTCTTCATCTTGACTAGATGTCGAAGCTTTCTTTTGTTGCTCCGGAGTGGAAATTCTTTCCTCCCCCTCAATCCTAGAGGTGGAGGTGTCTTCTACTTCTTCTTCCACCGATCCGGAAGTTGACTCCTCTTCAACTTCCGATTCCTCACTTGCTCTTGAGGAAGATGAACTCTCTTCATCCTCTTCTTTATCTTCTTCTACTTGTGTCAAGTAGGGCTTCTCATTGAATTTGGCTAATTTGTCCCATAGCTCCTTGGCATCAAGATATTCACCTAGCCTAGACAAAACATCATTAGGTATCAAATCTTCTAAGAGTTTTGTTACCTTGGCTTCGGTTTTGAATTTTTGCCGTTGCTCTTGGGTCCATTTCTTCAACTTGAGGACTTGTCCCTTCCTATCCCGAGGAGGTTCAAAACCTTCTACGAGGATGAACCAATCCTCTATATCCATCATAAAGAATGTCTCCATTCTTGTTCTCCATGCCGAAAAGTCTTCTTGATCATATGGCGGTGGAGTGTTGATGTCCCATCCAAGCTTGTTTTGGAATTCCATCTTCCCTCTAGCCTTTTAGCTCCCGGCGATTAATCTGTAGAAGAGCCCCGGGCTCTGATACCAAATGTAGGATATTTGAAGTCGCTAGAGGGGGGTGAATAGCGTAGAATTCGTTCGTAGTTGGAATTCGATCATGGTCGTCTCTACAATTTCGTTAGTATGCAGAGAAAATAGAAATAATACAATAATGAAATACGATAAACACAACAAGAAAATGAGTATGTAACGTGGTTCGAAACCGCACGGTTCCTACTCCACGGATCGAGCTCTACGAGCTCTAGTGATGTACACGCAACCACTAATAAACACTCCTTCTCGGAACAATCCGGAGGCGGAGAAACCTCGTACAAGATGATTACAACAATAATCAAATAGATACAAGCAAATACGATAATGAAATACAAATGCAAGTAAAGGAAAACACTTTATAAGAGCTTTTGATTGCTTGATCTTTGATTGCCTTGAACTAGCTTTGAAGGACTGGAAAGCACCAACTTTCCCCTTCAATTTCACCCAAGAAAATCGCTGCTTTTTCCTCCATCATGAGCTCCTTTTATAGCTTCAACCTGTGCTGGAAAAGGTCGATCAGTCGACTGATCACACTGTTACTGTGAGACAACGGTGTAATCCATGCTGGAAAAATCCAACGGCTAGGACATCAGTCGACTGATCATACACATCAGTCGACTGATGAAGCATCACTCGACTGCTTGTCCCAGCGGTCGAGTGAGACTCCATTCTGCTCCTAAACCGAGCATCACGATCGATCACAAGGTCACGATCATGCTATTCAATCACCGACCGCCCATCATCAATAGCGACTACTAGGGCAATTCCCACAGTCAAACCCTAGTTGACTATGCCAGTCGACTACCACATGACATCAGTCGACTGGCACACCTCAAACATGAAGTTTTAACCTAAGTATGGTGTCCCCATACTTGCTAGATCACCCTCAGCCTAGACCTAAGGCTTCTAGACACCTCCATCAGCCTCACGCCTCTCGGATCTTTCCAAGTCATCCATGACTTGTTCATCCATCACGTTAGCCTTCAGGTGCTTCCATCGACTATGTCATGCTAACGGTGTCTACACCGCCAAGCCACATTAGACTTACGCTGCCAAGACTCCCACATGGACTTTACGCCGCTAATACCAAACCCCTTGGACTTCTCAAGTGCCAAGACTCAAGCTTGGACTTTCCCTTGCCAACCCATGTTGGACTTTCCATGCCAAGTACCCATGACTTGAACTTTCCTTGCCAAGACCCATGCTTGGACTTTTCCCAAATGCCAAGTGTCTCACTTGGACTTTCCCATGACAATCACATTGTCATATGTTTTTGTCGAAACATCAAAACATCACTCGAGTTAAACTTGAGTCCTGGTCAATCATGACTTGGGCCGATTGCACCAACAATGATCATGTGATTCTTATTTCAAAAAATAAAGATGTTCATACAAAAGATAGACTTTTCATTATACATCCCAATAGATGGTCCCTCATGAGGAGGGGACTCCACTATCAGGTCTAAGCGCCAATTGGCGCGTATAGCGATAGTGGTACGATTCGGGTCGGGGAGCCTAAGGGCCATATGATTTTTCCTTACATAGCATAAGGAGTCTCCTTCTCTTACAATCATTTTCATGGCCATGCATACTCCGAGGTCGATCCTAGGGCTCCCCTATATACTCTCCAATGCTGTTTAGTCGTACCCCATCCTATAACAAATGTGGGTAAGTAGGCCTCCCACATTGATCTCTCCGCGTGCTGCTTTGCCCATCTTCACTAAGTGTCTGATGAAGTGGGACCCTACATCGATGTTACTCCTCTCTTGTAGAATGTCCCATAGATAAAGCATCTCACTGGCTCTCACTACATCGTCACTCTCCCCACGACAAAATATAGTACTAGCCATGACACGGTGAAGGTATCGAAAGACGGGGTTTTGGAGGCACGATGCTTTTGCCCTAGAAGGGTCATAAACGTGCTCCCCTGTCAACTCAGTCCAAATCAAATGAGAGTTGTACCCATTAGGGGTTCTTCTCTCTCCCCCACTTGGCAAGCCAAAGCATGAGTTCTATTGGTGAAGGGTCCACTCATGCTCAATATTAAAAAGTCTAAAAGTTATCCTACCCTCCTCGCTCTCTCTACCCGTTAAAATTTCTGCCTATAAAGAACTCAAAAATTTCAAATCTATAATAGGGTAGGTTAGGTGCCTTATTCCCATAATCTCATCCCAACCCATTTTTGCAAATAGGGTTTGCATATCACCTAACAACCCTAAAGATGCTAGCAAATCCTCATCTAAGTACCTAGTAGCAGTAAGTTTACGAGTAGAGAGCATATTGAACCTATCTCTATGTTCATTATTTGTTGGGTTTCCGGCACCGCGGCGAGTGTGTGTTCGAACATGTTTCGCAAACATGTGCACAGCGGAAGAAATAAAAATAATAAATCTACATTTATTACAACACACACATCACACGCATGCATAGTACAAAATGTGTAGACATAACCGTAAATTTAAATTTTGCAATAAAAGTAAATTTAACTACGTATACCTTTTGTATCACGTGTAGCGGGAACGACATCAACCGGAACGATCCTCGCTAGAATCGTCTCTATCCGTATCCACGCCAAGTATCTTCGGGATGACTTCACAAAGTCACGAGCTTCGTCTTCGTACGGGTTACTAGCCTCGTGTTGAAGACGACGTGATCGAGAGAGGATCACGATCCGAATCCAAATTCGGATCCAAAGACGAGTCCTCAAAACTCGCTTCTCCGGAGAGGTATTCGTCAACCGTTTGACGAATCCTTCGTCCACCACCTATGAGGATTACCGGAGATCGAATCCCCGGTAAGTTAGGTGCTGTCGGAGCTCCAACCGTCGTCCAAACAATGCTCCAACGAGAGGAAAACAAGCTGTCCAGAAAATTGGACAGCTTTGGTGGAGGAATTAGGGCCGGCCAAAAAGGTAGGATGAAGCTCACCTTGATGCCAAACCCAATGGAGATCACCGGAGCTCCTCTGGCAACATCTTGATGCCGGCAAGAGTGAAGGTCAGCACCTTCTGGACGCCGGCCAAGGAGCTTCAAGGTGAGCGGCGGCAAGGAGGAGGGTTGGCGCCGAAATCTCCAAGGGGAGGTGGGCGGCAACTATTAGGTTAGGGTTTTGGATTAGGGCTTAACAAACCCTTAAGCCCTCTTTTATAGAGAACTAATTCTCTTAATGGTTATTGGATCATAACCATAAGGCCCGTTAACCCGCTCCATTAATATAAGTTAAAATAAATCAAACCATGATGGTTTATTTTAAGTTAAAACGAACCGAACCAACTTTTGGTTCATTCGTTTAAAATAAACCAAACCCTTTGGTTTATTCTCCTCCATTGGATTAGAACCAAACCATTTTGGTTCGTCCATCATGTCTTCATAAGACACGGCCCATCCACGCTTCCATTGCGACTGAAACGATTTCATGCTCGCTTCTTGTTTGGTCAAACCAAACCTAGTTTCTCTCGGTCTGAGAATCTCATTCTCAAGCTCATTTTAAATCCTTCGGATTACGCTCGTTGTGCGTGTAACCAAATAGGTTCTCGGTTTATGTTGGTCGTCTATAATTAACCATTAATTATAGAACGATCATGAGTGCCACCTAGTAGTACATCATGATCCCCAATTAACCGAAAAGATCAACGGTTGATCCAGAACTATTTCTGAAATCCTTCAGCAGCTCGAATGAATCGTGCCCCATTCCCTTCACTCATCTTATACCCACTTGGTTCAGGACATGGTTAATAGTGTCAGTCCCCACTAGGCTGACTACGTCACACCTAGCCCAAGTATCATTTCCTCGTCCTACGGATTCTAGTTACTTCACATGTATGGAAGAGTACCTTACTCTAAACATGTAATGCTTTGGCCAAAGACTTTAGTAACAATCCGACGAGAGGCCATGGGTATACATCTCCTCGCAAGGAGTGGTGAATCCTTTATAGGCTATTCAAACACCTTCGATCACTTCGACTTATACCCAATCATCCCGAGTCCACATCTCCTCAGAGATGCTTGCTTAAGATGTCAAAGCATAAGTCTTTATGATCAAGATGACTTGAATACCGCAAGTCAAAGGAACATCGCACTTAAGTTGCAGTAAGAACTTCATTGACTTATCTATATATGTAGAGAACCATATGAAGTCTTACGGTTGGTCACTCAAATGAACTAGTTATCATAACTAGCATCCACGATCAACTCTGGACATCACAATGACTCCAGCCAGTGAGAATCAGCTGCTTGGATACACCAAGGAGTATGCCTCGTGCTAGTCTCGACAGAATTGATGGTGTCCAAATCCATCAATTCATCGACTAGGGATAATTCCGATATATCACAATTACACATGTAGAGATACTCACTAGTTGTGATCCAATCACAAATTCTCTCATGCTGTGAATCGTATCACGGACATTCAGTAAATGAGTTTAAGATCCAATCAAATACATGAAAGCATGTATACTCAAATAGTGAATCTTCATTTATCATATAAATGGTTCATACATAAGGCGATTGCCTTAGGACATCTCTCATATATTACTAACAGACTCCCACTTGGCCTAATGCCAATCGCTACGGTATCCAATACCATAAGCACTAACATGACCCTCAAACTTACTTTGAGGTAATGCTTTAGTCAAAGGATCCGCTAAGTTCCTTTCATTGGGAATTTTCTCGATTTGTATTTCATTCCTACTGATGATCTCTCTGATAAGATGATAGCAGCGAAGCACATGTTTGGATCGTTGATGAGACCTTGGCTCTTTCGCCTGTGCAATTGCTCCATTGTTGTCACGATGAGACCGCAGACGCTTCAACAACGGTCGAATCACACCAAGTTTATAAATGAACTTCTTGATCCAAACCGCTTCCTTCTTTGCTTCCGCCGCAATGTATTCTCGCTATAGAATCTCAAGCTTGGAACTTTTCCAACTCATCGCGCCCATTCAAGGTGAACATACCGCATCGAGACATGGAATCATCCTTGTCCGTCTCGAAGCCGCATCCGTGATACCCAGATCACCATGTCCCTTCTCCATATATTAGAACACATCCTTAGTTCTTCTTAAGTACTTAAGGATCGCCTTAATCGCCACCCAATGATCCATTCCTCGATCGATCGTATCTCGCCGTGACACTCGTAGCATACGATACATCGGGCCTCGTGACATAACATAGCATACATGATAGATCCTATCATGGATGCATAGGAATCTTACTCATGCAAATCCTCTCGCCTTCTCAGGCATGACACATAGACTTCAAAGGTGTACCCCATGCCCGATGGGTAGGAAACCTTTCTTGGATTCCGACATGCTAAACCTCTTTAGCACTCGGTCTATATATGTAGACCGCGAAAGACCAAGCAACCGTTTCGATCTATCTCTATAGATCTTAATCCCAAGGATGTAGGTTGCTTCTCCCAGGTCTTTCATGGAGAATGTCTTGGATAACCAAACCTTAATCGATCGTAAGATTGAAACATCATTTCTATAAGTAATATGTCATCGACATACAATACTAGGAACACGATCGCACTCTACTAACCTTCTTGTACACACAAGGTTCGCTCGATTTTGTGAGAAATCAAACTTTTGATTGTCTCATCAAAACGGATATTCCAGCTCGGATGCTTGCTTCAATCCATATATGGACCGTAATTTGCATACCTTGGTTTTATCAACCGATGTGAAACCTCAGCCGTATCATATACATATCGCTCGAGCGATTTCCATTAAGGAAAGCGTTTTCACATCCATCTGCCATATCTCATAATCATAATGAGCCGCTATGGCCAGGAGCATCCGAATGGATTTAAGCATAGCTACAGGCGAATAGGTTTCGTCATAATCAACACCTTGTTTTTGACGATATCCTTTCGCCACTAATCTAGCTTTATAGGTAATCACATTACCATCCATGTTGGTTTTCTTCTTGAAAACCCACTTGCACCCTATAGGCTTGATGCCTTCAGGTGGGTCAACCAAGTTCCAAACTTGGTTTTCATACATGGAATCCATTTCTGACTTCATGGCTTCAAGCCACTTATCCCTTTCTAAACTTGTCAGCACTTCTTCATAACTGGTAGGCTCCTCATCATCAATTAGTAACACGTCGTTCGATTCACTTACGAGAAATCCATATCTCTCTGGAATATTGCGTGTTCTACCAGATCTACGAAGATGTGGTGTTACAATAGGTCCAGCCGATTGCTCATCACTATGAGTTGTTGGATGTTGTGCTTCACCAGGTATCTCATCAATGTCTATTTGAGTCTCTCGAGCCTCCTCAAGCTTGACGACACTCCCACTGTTTTCTTGCAAGCGAAACTCTTTCTCTAGAAACACAACATGCCTTGAAACAAACACCTTTTGTTCCACAGGATGATAGAATTGGTAACCCCTTGTTTCCTTAGGGTATCCAATAAATAGACATTTATCAGACTTAGCATCCAATTTGTCTGATACAGTCCGCTTCACATAAGCAGGACAACCCCATATCTTTAAGTAAGATACATGAGGTTTCTTACCATTCCATATCTCATATGGAGTAGTAGAGACTACCTTGGTTGGCATTCTGTTTAACAAGTAAACAGCTGTCTGAAGTGCATAGCCCCAAAAGGACTTGGGAAGATTCGCATGATTCATCATTGACCTGACCATGTCCAACAAGGTCCGGTTACGCCTCTCAGATACAACATTATGCTGTGGTGTATATGGCGGAGTCCATTGAGACAATATGTCATTGTCTCTTAGATAATCAAGAAACTCTTGACTTAAGTATTCACCACCTCGATCTGATCGAAGTATTTTAATACTCTTGTCATGTTGTTTCTCTACTTCATTTCTGAATTCTCTGAACCTTTCAAAGGCTTCAAACTTGTGTTTCATCAAGAACACATACCCAAACCGTGAGTGATCATCGGTGAAGGTAATGAAGTAGCTATAGCCTCCTAAAGCTTGAGTTGACATAGGTCCACATACATCAGTATGTATTAGACCTAGTAACTCTCCCACTCGTTCACCTTTTCCAGTAAAAGGTAACTTAGTCATCTTGCCTTTTAAGCATGATTCGCATGTATCGTATGAATCCAATTTAAACGAATCCAGAATTCCACATCTGTGTAATTCGGACATGCGTTTCTTGCTTACATGGCCAAGACGACAATGCCACATATAGGAGTCTAATTGATTACCCTTTCGAGCACGCGTGTTGCTCGCTTCGATATTGAAAATGTCACTGGATACATCCAACATATAAATTCCATTACTCAAAGTTCCAGTTCCATAAAGTACGCCATTCAAAGTTATATAACAACAATTGTTACTAAACGTCAAATGGAAACCATTTCTATTTAAACAGGGAATAGAAACAATATTCTTTATTAGAGAAGGAACATAATAGCAATTGCCCAGTTCCAAGACTAGTCCACTAGGGAGCTTCAGCAAATAAGTTCCGATGGCGACCGCAACAACCATTGCTCCATTGCCAACTTGCAAATTTTACTCCCCTCTGACGAGTCTTCTTCTATTCCTTAGCCCCTGTATGCCATTACATATATGTGAGCAACACCCAGTATCCAATACCCAAGTGTCTAAGGAAATAGAATGACAATCAATAACGAAGATACCTGAAGAGGATGGGGCATCAGATGCCTTCTTCTTCTTCATGGACTCAAGATAAATCTTGCAGTTTCTTCGCCACTGGCCTTCCTTGCCACAATGATGGCAAGTGCCCTTTTGTGCTGGTTCTGCCTTCTTTGCCTTCTTGTTCTTCCCTTTCTTCTGTTCTTTTGTCTTCCTCTTAGAACCTTTCTTTGAGGAATCAACTAACAGAACCGCCTTCTCCTCATGCTTCACAGAAGGCTCCACAGTCTTCAGCATGTTGAGGAGCTCAGGAATAGTGGATTCCAATTTGTTCATCCGATAGTTCATCACGAATTGTGAGAAACTCTTGGGAAAACAATGCAGAATTAAGTCAATACTTAATTCATGATCCATCATAAATTCGAGGGTAGCTAGCCGCTCGATGTACCCATTCATCTTTAGCACAAACTGCACTACAGACGAACCTTCTTGCATCTTCGTGGTGAAGAGGAGCCTGGAGACTTCGAACCTTTCAGATCTCGCTTGCTCATCAAACAACTCATGAAGATGGAAGACCATAGTATTAGCATCCATATGCTCATGCTGCTTTTGTAGCTCAGGTACCATCGCCGCTAGCATGATGCAACTCGCCAGCTCAGAATCTGCCACATGCTTCTGATAGACCAACATTTGGTCTGGAGTTGCATCGTCCTTAGGACGGTTGGGAAGAGGCTCTTCAAGGACATATGCTAGCTTTTCTGCCTTGAGAACAATCCTCAGGTTTCTAAGCCAGTCCAAGAAGTTAGGCCCAGTCAGTTTGTTTGAATCCAAAATAGTGCGCAATTCAAAGACGTCATGGTCAATCGATTGACCTAGAAATACAAAACGAGCATATATGAGAAAATGATTTTAAAATGCACCAATATACATTTATAAATCCCATTCATTTTTTCAAATTTCAAAAACTCCAAAATCACTTCGGGAGATCGTAGGTCCATCTCCGAATGGGTTGATATCCATCATAGATATGAACAACCTTGGAGAGAGTCCAACAAGCCATTCATAACTACGATGGTAGGTATCAACTATACCAATTGCATATCACATATATACAACTATCACAATGTGCTATCAACTAATTTAATGTTCACACATACATTGGGTTGTTAACACATTAACAAGTATGCATCATATGCATAGCACCCAACTTCACCTCCCTTTACATCGACCTTGGAGAGAGTCCAACAAGCCGATGCTCCAGGTTAAAGCCGACCCATTAATCAAGAAATAGTTTCAATATGGTTAGAGCGCATTCAACCAATTAGCCCAGCTTGGAGAGAGTACAACAACCAAAGCTAACGATTGACCTCTGACTCTTACCATATTAGTATTAAACTATTCCATGGTTTGAACATGTTCGGGTTCGAGCGGGGCTTGGAGAGAGTCCAACAACCCAAACAAGAAACGGAACTCTGGTTCTAACCATATTAATGGAAGGCGTAGGCTTTAATATTGAGTAAGGGTTTTTATGTCTCATCCTCTTTGCATGCAAATAACTATTATCTACATGGCATACATCTACATGTCACGACACGCATGACATAATGATATGCATCTAATGCAATTACATGGCATATAATTATGTCATGTAAATAATTTCCTTATATGTAATAACTATTTATGGAAATAAAATATGTTTAAGATTTGATTCTCTAAATCAAATCATGATTAAATTAGGAAACAAATTTCCAAATCTAATCAGATATTTTATTTATGGAAATGGTTGATTAAGGAAAGTCAATTTAGGAAACCAATTTCCTAAATCATCAAAACTACTTAAGGAAATAAAATATTTTAAGATTTGATTTCCCAAATCAAATCATGATTAAATTAGGAAACAAATTTCCAAAATCTAATCAAATATTTTATTTATGGAAAATATCAATTTTCATAAATACTTCCAACTTTCCAAAAGTGGAAGATTTCCATAAATACTTCTAGACTTTCCGAAATTGAAAAATTTCCATAAATACTTCTAACTTTCCAAAAGTAGAAAATTTCTAGAAATATCATTATGACTATCGCAAAACCATTTTACGATTATGTCGAAACACAACCTGGGCTCTGATACCACTGTTGGGTTTCTGGCACCGCAGCGAGTGTGTGTTCGAACATGTTTCGCAAACATGTGCACAGCGGAAGAAATAAAAATAATAAATCTACATTTATTACAACACACACATCACATGCATGCATAGTACAACATGTGTAGACATAACTGTAAATTTAAATTTTGCAATAAAAGGAAATTTAACTATGTATACCTTTCGTATCACGTGTAGCGGGAACGACATCAACCGGAACGATCCTCGCTAGAATCGTCTCTATCCGTATCCACGCCGAGTATCTTCGGGATGACTTCAGAAAGTCACGAGCTTCTACTTCGTACAGGTTACTAGCCTCGTGTTGAAGATGACGTGATCGAGAGAGAATCACGATCCGAATCCAAATTTGGATCCAAAGACGAGTCCTCAAAACTCGCTTCTCCGGAGAGGTATTCGTCAACCGTTTGACGAATCCTTCGTCCTCCACCTATGAGGATTACCGGAGATCGAATCCTCGGTAAGTTAGGCGCTGTCGGAGCTCCAACTGTCGTCCAAACGATGCTCCGACGAGAGGGAAACAAGCTTTCTAGAAAATTGGACAGCTTTGGTGGAGGAATTAGGGCCGGCCAAAAAGGTAGGATGAACCCAATGGAGATCACGGCAAGAGTGAAGGTCAGCACCTTCTGGATGCCGGCCAAGGAGCTTCAAGGTGGGCGGCGGCAAGGAGGAGGGTTGGCGCCGAAATCTCCAAAGGGAGGTGGGCGGCAACTATTAGGTTAGGGTTTTGGATTAGGGCTTAACAAACCCTTAAGCCCTCTTTTATAGAGAACTAATTCTCTTAATGGTTATTGGATCATAACCATAAGGCCCGTTAACCCGCTCTATTAATATAAGTTAAAATAAACCAAACCATGATGGTTTATTTTAAGTTAAAACGAACCGAACCAACTTTTGGTTCATTCGTTTAAAATAAACCAAACCCTTTGGTTTATTCTCCTCCATTGGATTTGAACCAAACCATTTTGGTTCGTCCATCATGTCTTCATAAGACACGGCCCATCCACGCTTCCATTGCGACTGAAACGATTTCATGCTCGCTTCTTGTTTGGTCCAACCAAACCTAGTTTCTCTCGGTCTGAGAATCCCATTCTCAAGCTCGTTTTAAATCCTTCGGATTACGCTCATTGTGCGTGTGACCAAATAGGTTCTCGATTTATGTTGGCCGTCTATAATTAACCATTAATTATAGAATGATCATGAGTGGCACTTGTAGTACATCATGATCCCCAATTAACCGAAAAGATCAATGGTTGATCCAGAACTATTTCTGAAACCCTTCAGCAGCTCGAATGAATCGTGCCTCATTCCCTTCACTCATCTTATACCCACTTGGTTCAGGACATGGTCTATAGTGTCAGTCCCCACTAGGCTGACTACGTCACACCTAGCCCAAGTATCATTTCCTCGTCCTACGGATTCTAGTTACTTCACATGTATGGAAGAGTACCTTACTCTAAACATGTAATGCTTTGGCCAAAGACTTTAGTAACAATCCGACGAGAGGCCATGGGTATACATCTCCTCGCAAGGAGTGGTGAATCCTTTATAGGCTATTCAAACACCTTCGATCACTTCGACTTATACCCAATCATCCCGAGTCCACATCTCCTCAGAGATGCTTGCTTAAGATGTCAAAGCATAAGTCTTTATGATCAAGATGACTTGAATACCGCAAGTCAAAGGAACATCGCACTTAAGTTGCAGTAAGAACTTCATTGACATATCTATATATGCAGAGAACCATATGAAGTCTTACGGTTGGTCACTCCAATGAACTAGTTACCATAACTAGCATCCACGATCAACTCCGGACATCATAATGTCTCCAGCCAGTGAGAATCAGCTGCTTGGATACACCAAGGAGTATGCCTCGTGCTAGTCTCGACAGAATTGATGGTGTCCAAATCCATCAATTCATCGACTAGGGATAATTCCGATACATCACAATTACACATGTAGAGATACTCACTAGTTGTGATCCAATCACAAATTCTCTCATGCTGTGAATCGTATCGCGGACATTCAGTAAATGAGTTTAAGATCCAATCAAATACATCAAAGCATGTATACTCAAATAGTGAATCTTTATTTATCATATAAATGGTTCATACATAAGGCGATTGCCTTAGGACATCTCTCATATATTACTAACATTATTGTGAAAAAGTAGAGGGGGTAGGGCGTTACCCTCTTTCAGAGCTTGAGGGGCGTCGACTCTTCTTGTTCGTCGCTCCGAGGCACCAGATCGGGGTGCTATGGTCTTTGTTCTCCTCATCCTTTCACCTTTTGGTTCTTTAAGAGGTTGAAAATGTTTCTTGAGGAAGGGGAAAGCGAAGTCACACGGCTAGGGCAAGAACTTTTGAAGAACACGACGCAAATGAGGTGAAAACACACGACTCACCCCTTTTAATCTCGCGCGCCACGGCCGTGTGAAAACACACGGCCAGGCTGTGTCCGCCTCTAGTCAAGCGGGCATGGCCGTAGAAAAACACACGGCCAGGCTGTGTGCCCCCATTTTTCACCCCTTTCATACACCTTGGCCCGAAATTGTTCATACACTTCGCCGTGTAGACTAATATGAGTTTCATTTTTGCCTAGCAAAGTTCTTTTCTACTCCTAACTCTAAATGTGATGGAAATCAAAACTAAAATCTAACACATGTATGCAATGCAATAGAAAAAGGGAAATCTACACTAAACTTGGGTTTCCTCCCAAGAAGCGCTTTGTTTAAGGTCGTTTAGCTCGACCACACTCTTCTATCAACTCGGCTATGGTGGTTCAGTGAACCTCCATTCATCCGTCTCAGGATCTACATCTGAAAGTTTCGGCTTTAATCTGCTAATCGTGAAGCTGTCAAAGTAGGAAGCTCTTTGCTCCGAAAGACTGAAAAGGATGATCTCCCCATCTACCTCCAGGGAGATCCGGTGTGCCTTCACATCTATGCATGCCCCTGCGGTTGCTAGAAAAGGCCTTCCCAGAATGACAGGATTCTGGGGATTCGGTCTTGTGTCCAGTATGATGAAGTCCGTGGGTATCACAAAATCTTTAATCATCACAGGAACGCGTGGTAGCAGGCTAACGGGCTCCTTCACTGAGTCATCCCCCATACGAATACCAAGATTCACTGGTTGGAGCCTGCTCAGTCCCATCTTCAGAAAATATGCGTAGGGCATCACACTGACTGATGACCCCAAGTCGCATAGCGCTTTGTCAAAACTCTCCCCATAAATCGAGCAAGGAATAACGAATTCACTAGGGTCCTCAAGCTGTACTGGATTTTTCTCTTCAAACTCAGCTTGGTCAGGTAGGGTGGAAATCATGATTGCACACCCCTTGGTGAATTGGCTACTTTTCCCTACTCCTTCCTCCTTTCCTTGGCTCGTCGGAGAGTTCTTCACAGGTTGTGATACGGATTGGGCTATTTGAGCCACTTGTGTCTCCAACATCCTGGTATGACTTGCAAGGGCATCAACGGTGGCCTTCAAATATCTCAGTGCTTCTTCAGACTTTTGATGCTGGCGAAAGAATTCCTCATTGGCCTTAGTTTGGGTAGCGATGAAGTTCTCCATCATCTGTTCCAATTTGGACTTCTACCGTCGCTGCCCATTGCCCTGCTGCTGCTCGTATCCTCCGGATGTTTGGGGGTGTCCCGAGTTATTTTTGTAGAAGAAATTTGGGTGACTCCTCCATCCGAGATTGTAGGTATTAGAGTACGGGTTATGAGACCTTTGATCATAGTCCCCAATCGCGTCACAATGCTTAATCTGCTCGTCTGCGGTCCCCTGCCCTACATAGTGGTCCTCACGATACGCTGCCACTCCTTCTCCAAAGTCGATGGCTGTGCATACAGATGAAGTATTCAAAGATTCAAACCATCTTCTTATCGCGTCCATCCTCACTGAAAGGTGGTCTATGGAGTTGACAGTGTATCGTCCTACCGCAGGCATGGGTTGACCACATTTGGAGGCCCATTGATGGTGGTTTTGGGCCACATCTTCGATAAGCTCCTCCACCTCCTCTATGGTCTTGTTCATTAGAGCTCCTCCTATGGCAGAATCTAGGGATATCTTTATGGCGTAAGCGATCCCATTATAGAAAATGTGGATCGCCAACCACCTCTCCAGTCCATGGTGTGGGCATTGATAAAGTATCCCCTTGTAGCGATCCCATGCTTCGAATAAAGACTCCCCTTCCTTCTGGTGAAAGCTAGTGTTAAGGTGGCACATGTGAGCAGTCTTACATAGTGGGAAGTATTTATTCAGAAACTGCTGCTCACACTGCTCTGATGTGGTGATGCTACTAGAGGGTAAGGAGTGAAGCCATGCCTTAGCCTTAACCCACAGTGAAAACGGGAACATGCTCAGGCGGATCGCATCAGAAGGGACTCCGTTCAATTTCATAGTTGAGCAGATTTCGAGAAAAGCCTTAAGATGTCGGTTCGGGTCTTCAGTTGTAGCTCCCCTGAATTGGCTCTGCTAGACCATATGTATAAGTACCATCTTTAGCTCAAAGTTATTTGCCGAAATTGATGGTCCAGCTATGCTCGGCCTGAATCTTCTAGTGCTAGGAGCTGCATAGTCCCGCAGAGGTCGGCTGCCTATGTTCACCTCAGATGCAGCTTGATCTTCCATCTTTTGCTACGCTACTCTCCGATGGTGAAAGGTTCGCTCAATCTCTAAATCAATCGGAATTAGACCTTCTGATCCTATTCTTCTAAGCATACGATGAACCAACACACAAAAGTAGAGTGCTAAACTAATGCTAAAAGCAGAATATAAATAAATCTAGCAAATAAAAACCTAAGATGCAATAAGTAAACAAGAAACTGCTACTGAAAATAAAAACTAAATCTAAATATGGAAAATAAAACTAAAGCAAATAAAGTAAATTAATAAGAAAGTAAAGCAATAAAATAATCTAATCCTAAGTCCGATCCAATCTACCACCGTTCGATTTGATATCGAATCGATAGTCCCCGACAATGGTGCCAAAAACTTGATGCGCACGGTCACGTCCTTAAATCCCGCGACGGAGACTGTCGAAGACTCAAAGTGTGCGCTCGCGCTCAACACCCACAAGTGCACGGATGTCATCAAGTAATAAAGATTATCGATCCCACAGAGACTGGGATTCGAGTACCAATACGCTAAGTGGTTGTGATTGTTCGGATGGAATCTCAGAGAGAGTCGGTTGGTGAGGACTATTGGAGGACCCTACTCAGTGCGGTGTCACATGGGGGAGGAAAAGAGTGTGCCGGGGTCTTGAAAAGGCGATTCTAGGACTTCGGTTTTGCTTGTGTACCATATAACAATGTTGTCAATTGGTGTCGTCAAAACTTCTACCTACGATTTTGGGGAAGGGACATCATACACTCTCCCACAGAGCCGCTGCATTCACCGGGAGCTATCCTCACCCAAAAGGATGGGATAGAGGGTACGAGGATGCCAAATCAATCCTTGCGGTGGACCGTTTCCGATTCCACTGCTTCCTTCTCCCCGCAGTTATGGGAGGTCAGGTTTACCCCTAGGTTCCTTGATCAAACCTCCTAAATATAGATTGCGAGGGCTGTCACTGCCTCGTATCGCCTAAGCACAGCAGAAAGAATGCCAAATTCATGAAAGTATAATAGAGAACAACTACCAACTGTCAAAACAAACTTTTGGCCATAATTTAATATGAACCAACATTGTATATGAACTCAAGCTACTCTCTAATCCTACAATCAAAAGTACTACTCTATAAATATGAAGGAAGAATCACAAAACATGTTTAAGTTTGAATACAATAGAGATAAAGCACAAAAATAGAGATATACAATGCGTTGTGATCTTCTCTCCGACATTGTATTGTAAGTTGTTGACCTTCGGCGGCGTTCCTCCTCCCTGCTGTGAGTTACCAAAGCTTTTTAGGGCTTCAGCATGCCATCCTAGTTGTCGTGCCACCTCCCTCGGGTTTGGGCGGAGTCGTCCTTATATAGACACCGCCTCAGACCGCTGCAAAATTCAAAAAAAGCCCTAGTCGCGCAAATCCGTCAGGCCGCCACACGGCCGTGTGTTTCCACACGGCCAGGTCATGTGTTTCCACACGGCCAGGTCGTGTGAGGCTTTGGGGTGCTATTCTTTGCCCATTGGACATGGATGTGTGAATCCACATGCCCTGGCCGTGTCCCACTCTGCATTTAGCTATGAAAGTCCTTCTTTTGCTCCGAAAATGCGTCTTTATCACCATAAAAGCAAACCTGCACACATAAGTACAACGAGCAGACCTCCGAACTAGAAAATAGGCAATGCGTGCAAGAATATAGTAATATATGCATGAAACTAACACAAAATGTAACAAGATGTGAGCGAAAACTACTCCTAAAATCCTATATGTTTTTCTCACATCATGCAACCTTGGCATGGAAAATCCAAGCATGAGGCTTAGTGTGGGAAGTCCAACATGGAGTTGGCATGTAAGTCCAAGTGTGTAGCATGGCAATGGGAAGTCTTGAGGACTTGGCAAGTTCACTAGTCTTGTAGGCTCGGGGTCCTTGAGTCGGTGAAGGATGCCATTGCAAAGTCGTGCGCTTGGTGCATCTCAGGGACCTCCGGACGGGGAGCGAATGGAGTGAGGCCCAAGGGAAGCAGACATCGAGGGCAAGAGACACGAAAGATGGCATTGCAAAGTCGTGCGTTTGGTGCATCCGAGGGATGTAGGTCGAGGGAAGAGAGCTTCAGTGGGGAACTCCATGAGAAGATGAGGTGGACTTGGCCAAGTGGCTAAGACTGAGTGTTGGATGCTCAAACATGGTGTTTGAGGTTTACCCGACGGTCAAATGCTCAAACAAGTATTTGTTTGAGGTTTTACTCAACAACAGTCGACTGATCTGAGTCGATTGAACATCGACCGGTGTTTGACTGAAGTGCTTCTGGCCCAACAGTCAACTGCTGCACCATCAGTTGACTACCAAGGGATGGCAGTCGACTGATGAAGGGTGTCGTAGGCACAGAAAGGTTAAAAGTCGACTAATTTCCTGGATCACTCGACTGATGGACATGATCAGTCGACTGATGGAGGATCCATTAGAACTTGTTCAGCGTGGATCTAGTCATTGTGATACAACGACTACAGGATCAGTCGACTGATGGTATAGAACAGTCGACTGATTGGCGTGAAATTAGCTCGATGCAGGTTATTTAAGGAGCTCTAGATGGAGGATTTTGCAACAGTTTTTGGGGAGGGTTTGGAGGGGGATTGTGCCACATTCCAATCCTTTAACCGCAAACCAAAGCAAGCAACAAGCAAGAGTTCAAATCCATTGTTGTAAAGTTTTCTTTACATATTTCATTATTGTATTTGTATTTGCTTGTAATTTTGTGTATTACGTAGTGTAATTTCTTATACGAGGTTTCTCCACCTCCGACTTGTTGTCGAGAAAGAGTTTGGTTAGTTTCATGTGCATAACTCGAGCTCGTTGAGCTCACCCCATGGAGTAGGAACCCTAAGATTCCGAACCACGTATATCATTCTGTATTTATGTGTGCTTATATTGTTGTTTAGTATTTCTATTGTTTCCGCTGTGCTAACGATAATTGTAGATAAGCGACACGTACGAACGATCGAATGCCACCATCGTCTACGAATTGGGCTATTCACCCCCCTCTAGTCGGCCACCGATCCATCAACAAGTGGTATTAGAGCGAGGAGCTTGTCGCAGACTCATCGCCAACACAAGCACGACAAGATGGCTGGCATCAACATCCGTCCACTGAAATTCGAAGGAGATTTTTCTTGGTAGGAGAAAAGGATGGAGGTATATTTTGAAACCGATTTCGATATGATGCTAACAATTGAAAATGATTTTGTAGTACCTAGGGGTGAAGACAACAAGACGTTAGTAAAATCAAGATGGACCGAGGAACAATGGCAACAATTCAAGACAATGGTTAAGGTAAAAAAAATGTTAATTAAATTAATACCTAACCATATCTTGTGCAAGCTAGGTGAATATGGGGATGCTAAGGAGTTGTGGGATAAGGTGGTCAAATTCCATGAAAATTCCGAACCAACACAAGTAGAGAAGGAAGCCGAAGTGAATGTCGATCAACATCTGGATCCAAGGATGTTGAAGAATTGGAGGAAACCTCCACCTCTAGCATTGAGAGGGAGGAGAGGCAATCTTCTATCCCGGAGCAAGAACGAGAAGAACTATCTACATCTGGGAGAAGTGAAGATTAAGAGGCTTCCACCACCCTAGGTAACTCAAATGCAATTCATAATAATAAAGATCACATAATTTGCTTTGAGTGTAGGGAGAAAGGGCATTACAAGAGTAAATATCCAAAATTGGTTAAGGAGAAAGCACCAACACCAAATGTCAATCAAAAGTCAAAGGATGTCGGAGTCCTTGCTAAGAAGAGCAAAGAGCACATTGTGTGCTTCAAATGCAACCAAAGGATACACTACCTAAGCTAATGCCCTAGGGGGAAGAAGAAGGCGCAAGAAGGAGCTACACAAGTAGGGGGAGCTTCCAAAGCAAACCCTAAGTATATCTTAATGCACCTTCTAGCTCTAGGTTTAAGAAGCATGCTAGAAATTAAGTTAATTAACTTGCTATTACCCATGAATATAAGCATGCTAGTAGGAATAGATATGTTTGCTTAGGAGCTAAATCCTATGAACTTACTACTAAGGACAAATCAAGATCAAACAATTCTAGACCTATTATACCAAGGGAGAGTATTAGGAGGATAGAAGAAAATTTGGACATTAACCCTAAGAAGGGTAGACACATGCCTAAAAAGAAGAGTCCCTCCCAAAAGATTAATGAAAAATCTAAATTGGGAAAACTAGAATTAGAGAAACAAGATTTGAGGTCAAGGCTTGAAAAACTAGAGAAGACCCTAGCAAAAATGACAAACTCATTTAAAGGGTCAAAGGAGCAAAATTTAGGACCTAGGAGACAAGAACCGGTTAAGGGAAAGAAATATTTGGGTCACAAACCTAAGTCCTACCACAATGTTCCATTTGATTATGCAACTAAATCTAGGTCTAGAAAAACCAAGGTTAATAAGGAAGTAATCCCTAAGATTAACCATGGTGTGTCTCTAGTGGCTAAAAATTCAAGAAAATCTAAGGTAGCCACTAAGAAGGTCAAAGGGGGAGTTACCTCTAGAGTTGACCTAGGAAAGACCCATTTGACTAAGGCTTCAAAGCAAACAAGGGTCATTAGAAAGGTATCTAGAGAAGTTATCCCTAGTGAATACCTTGTTAACCCAAGGAGCTCCAATAGGTATTGGGTTCCTAGGAGCGTGATCGATTCACGCTAGATGGGTTAGGGTGTATCAACTCTAAGTGGATGGGTAGTTAACCTAGCCATGGTAGAGTTGACACTTTAGGATGTGCCAATGTGTTTTGAGAAGTTAAAAATTAATTAAATTGACACAAATAGGTCTTAGAAATCATGGTGTGTCATTTTGGGTTTTTGGCATGCTTGGTAGAGTTGGCTAATATGGAAAAATAAACTTAATTCTATGAAATGACAACTAATGTTAAAATCTAGGTATTCCTATACATTTACCTTTTATTTTCCATGCTTTGATTGTCATTTAACATGTCATGACATCATATTTACTTTTTATCATTGAAAATGTCATGATCATGCTTAGGGTTTATTTTTGATGTTATGAGTGTTTAGATTTCATTTACATGGCATGACATCATGATTATTGGCACATGCTATTTATGTTATCATTTATGTCATAATCATCAATCATGCATTAATTAAAATTGAGTTAAGGATCATTGCATGATTTGAAGTCTCATGCATAAGGGAATCAAATAGTGTTGCCTAGATAAATGCATGAGACCCTAAATGAACAAAGCCCATATCTCACAAGAAGACTTGACTTGTATGTGTTTATACACTTAGATATAAGTGAGATGTTTAGGAAAATGAATTTAAAGGTTTTAAAAACATTCCAAAATCATTTTGAAAAACCTTGGTGAAGTCTATCTTTTAATAGCAATCACCATTGAATGAGGTGATACAAAGTAGGGTCAAACATTGAAAATTTTAAGAGTTTTGAACTTTGTATCAATCTCACTAGTTTATGGGTATTTTATTTTTCTAATATTTTTCACCCATAATGTTTGTAATAAGTAATGTACGTATAAATTTTTAAAAATTTTCAAATTTCGTATTTTTACTTATGGATTTTGGAATTTCTTTTAAATGATTTAGCACTATGTAGAAATCGGTCATTACTATGGATGGCGATCATTTGAGTCAAATCGATCATTGGTTGAAAGAGTCGACTGATAATGCTGATTTCAGGTAAACAAGGTTTGTTAGGCTCATGTTAAGCTACATTTTGGTTTCCTAACTACTCCTAACCCAAGGACATGCTTTGGAGAGCATTAGAAAGGATGAAACTACATTGGACATGGGTTAGGAGAAGTGTTTTGCCACGCCCGCCCTTTCCCAGGGTCCAGAGGGGCGGCACGTGACGCAACCGTACATGCATACATCGTACTACTTACAGCGGAAGACTTTAGACACATTTTTTTTTCTTTTAACATAAACATGCATCGTCATTTTATAGATACTTCTTCATAACATAGAGGATGCATCATTATTTCATAAGTACTTAGTGCTTAGTTCAAGTCCATAAACATCATCATCATAGGGGAAACATACATAAAGAACATAACAGATCTCCTCCACCATGCCACTACCACACACACTTTGCCCCTCCTGCTGCTCCCTTTAGTTTATCCATCCCTTACCCTTATCTGCAGTACAAGGGAAAAATAAACTATAAGCACATAGGCTTAGTAAGATCCTGTCCTACTCACAAAAATCATACATCAACATTAAGCATGACATGTAACATTCATAACATATAAGCAACATAACATGTAACATATATGATGTAAGCAAACATAACATGTAGCATAAGTAACCTAAGCATACATAACATGTAACATATATAACATACCAACATATCATGTACATACATGGTATAATCAAACATAACATGCAACATATATATCATACCAACATATCATGTACATATATGACATAATCAAACATAACATGCAACATATATATCATAGCAACATATCATGTACATATATGGCATAATCAAACATAACATGCAACATATATAACATAGCAACATATCATGTACATATATGACATAATCAAACATAACATGCAACATATATATCATAGCAACATATCATGTACATATATGGCATAATCAAACATAACATGCAACATATATAACATGGCAACATAGCATGTAAACATAACAATCATAACATTTGAATATAACAATCATATCATGTAAACATATGCAGGATGCTCTTTGAAAACATATATTATAGGTACGTAAACATAAATCTCAACATATTGGGCCCGGCATTGTACCACATCATCATCATCATAGCGTGCATCCCTAAATAGACCCGAGGTAGCAAGTCTTGAACCTACTAGGTTACTAGGCCCGATCTTAGTCCGTTGACCTAGGGGCCATCGTCATAGCATAGAAGCCCATCCTAGGCCCGATCTTAGTCCATCGACCTAGGGCATCTGGGAGCCCATCCCGTACTAGGCCCGATCTTAGTCCGTCGACCAAGGGGCAATCATACATAGAAGCCCATCCTAGGCCCGATCTTAGTCCGTCGGCCTAGGGCAACTTAGGAGCCCATCCCTTTAGACCTTGTTAGGGTCATGGTACAAGCAATGCAGAAAGTAAAATACTTATATGCTTTTTATCATAACATATCTTATTTCATTTCGCAAACATATCATACTTCATTTCATAACATATCATATTTCACTTCATGAACATATCATATTTCATTTCATAATCATATCATACTTCATTTCATAACATATCATATTTCACTTCATGAACATATCATATTTCACTTCATAACATATCATATTTCACTTCATGACATATCATATTTCATTTCATAACATATCATATTTCACTTCATGAACATATCATATTTCATTTCATAACATATCAAATTTCACTTCATGACATATCATATTTCTTTTCATAATCACATCATACTTCATTTCATAACATATAGGGCATGACATCAGGCATAACATCAAGAGTAAGTAAACACTAACCTAGAGCATGTTATCTTCATCTAGCATCATTTAACATCACAAGTTATCATGAATTTACCTAAAGCATGGCATAAGGAAGACATTTGGGGTCTTGGCCGAATGGTTCAAATGGGTTTCATGGATCAACCACTTAACTAACTCATCTAAAAGAAATCCCTCTTCATCATATTAATACAAGATATAGTATGAATCATCATGATAAGCCCTAGTTATGGTCTTGGCCGAGTGTTTCTGTTCATGTTTATGAAACATGATCGAACACACACACGCCGCGGTGCCGGAAACCCAACAGTGGTATCAGAGCCCAGGTTGTGTTTCGACATAATCGTAAAAATGGTTTTGCGATAGTCATAATGTATTTCTAGAAATTTTCTAATTTTGGAAATTTAGAAGTATTTATGGAAATTTTTCAATTTTGGAAAGTCTAGAAGTATTTATGGAAATCTTCCACTTTTGAAAAGTTGGAAGTATTTATGGAAATTGATATTTTCCATAAATAAAATATTTGATTAGATTTTGGAAATTTGTTTCCTAATTTAATCATGATTTGATTTGGTAAATCAAATATTAAAATATTTTATTTCCATAAGTAGTTTTAATGATTTAGGAAATTGGTTTCCTAAATAGATTTTCCTTAATCAAATAATTCCACGAATAAAATATGTGATTAGATTTGGAAATTTGTTTCCTAATTTAATTATGATTTGATTTGGAGAATCAAATCCTAAACATATTTTATTTCCATAAATAGTTATGACATATAAGGAAATTATATACATAACATAATTGTATGCCATGTAATTGCATTAGATGCATAACATTATGTCATGCGTGTCGTGACATATAGATGTATGCCATGTATGACATGCCATGTAGATAATAGTTATTTGCATGCAAAGAGGATGAGACATAAAAACCCTTAAACAATATTAAAGCCTACACCTTCCATTAATATAGTTAGAACCAGAGTTCCGTTTCTTGTTTGGGTTGTTGGACTCTCTCCAAGCCCGGCTCGAACCCGAACATGTTCAAACCATGGAATAGTTTAATACTAATATGGTAAGAGTCAGAGGTCAATCGTTAGCTTTGGTTGTTGGACTCTCTCCAAGCTGGGCTAATTGGTTGAATGCGCTCTAACCATATTAAAACTATTTCCCGATTAATGGGTTGGCTTTAACCTGGAGCATCGGCTTGTTGGACTCTCTCCAAGGTCGATGTAAAGGGAGGTGAAGTTGGGTGCTATGCATTTGATGCATACTTGTTAATGTGTTAACAACCCGATGTATGTGTGAACATTCAATTAGTTGATAGCACATTGTGATAGTTGCATATACGTGATATGCAATCGGTATAATTGATACCTACCATCGTAGTTATGAATGGCTTGTTGGACTCTCTCCAAGGTTGTTCATAACTATGATGGATATCAGCCCATTCGGAGATGGACCTACGATCTCCCGAAGTGATTTTGGGGTTTTTGAAATTCAAAAAATGAATGGGATTTATAAATGTATATTGATGCATTTTAAAAATCATCTTTCTCATATATGCTCATTTTGTATTTCTAAAATTGATCATGTTGTCTTTTAATTTGCGTTCCATTTTGGATTCGAATAAATTGACTGGGCCGAGTTTCATGGACTGGCTTAGAAGCTTGAGAATTGTTCTCAAGGTTGAAAAGCTTGCAAATGTCCTCGAAGCGCCTCTTCCCGCCCGTCCTAGTGACGATGCAACTTTGGACCAATTGTTGGCCTATCAGAAACATGTGAGTGATTCTGAGAAAATGAGTTGCATCATGCTAGCCACGATGGAACCCAAGCTACGAAAGTAACATGAGCATATGGATGCTCATATCGTAGTCCTTCATCTTTGTGAGTTGGTTGATGAGCAAGTGAGATTCGAAAGGTTCGAAGTCTCAAAGCTCCTCTTCACCTCTGAGATGCTAGAAGGTTCATCTGTGGTACTGCTCAATATGCTGAAGACTGTGGAGTCTTCTGAGAAGCATGAGCAGGGGATGGTGCTATTAGTTGATTCCTCGAAGAAAGGTTCTAAGAGGAAGTCAAAGGAGCAACAGAAGGGAAAGAAGAGAAAGGCTAAGAATGTAGAACTAGCACAAAAGGAAACTTGCCATCATTATGGCAAGGAGAGCCATTTGCGAAGAAAGTACAAGATTTATCTTGAGTCCATGAAGAAGGATAAGGCATCGGATGCCCCATGTTCTTCAGAAATCTTCCTTATTGATTGTCATTCTATTTCCTCAGACACTTGGGTATTTGATACTGGGTGTGCCTCAAATATATGTAATGACATACATGGGCTAAGGAATAGAAGAAGACTCGTCAAGGGAGAGTCAAATTTACGTGTTGGGAATGGAGCAACGGTTGCTGCACTCGCCATCAGAACGTATTTGTTGGAACTCCCTATAGGACTTGTCTTAGAACTGGACAATTGCTTTTATGTTCCTTTGTTGATAAAGAACATCATTTCTATTTCTTGTTTAAATAGAAATGGGTACCATTTGACTTTTAGTAACAATTGTTGTTACATAACTCTGAATGGAGTTCTTTAAGAAACTGGAACTTTAAGCAATGGTGTTTATACGTTGGACGTATCCAGTGATATTTTCAATATCGAAGTGAGCAACAAGCGTGCTCGAAAAGATAATCAATTAGACTCCTACAAGTGGTATTGTCGTCTTGGCCATGTAAGCAAGAAACGCATGTCCGAATTACACCGATGTGGAATTCTGGAATCGTTTGAATAGGATTCATACGATACATGCGAATCATGCTTAAAAGGCAAGATGACTAAGTTACCTTTTACTGGAAAAGGTGAACGAGTGGGAGAGTTACTAGGTCTAATACATACTGATGTATGTGGACCTATGTCAACACAAGCATTAGGAGGCTATAGCTACTTCATTACCTTCACCGATGATCACTCACGGTTTGGGTATGTGTTCTTGATGAAACACAAGTCTGAAGCCTTTGAAAGGTTCAAAGAATTCAGAAATGAAGTAGAGAAACAACATGACAAGAGTATTAAAATACTTCGATCGGATCGAGGTGGTGAATACTTGAGTCAGGAGTTTCTTGATTACCTAAGAGACAATGGTATATTGTCTCAATGGACTCCGCCATATACACCACATCATAATGGTGTATCTGAGAGGCGTAACCGGACCTTGTTGGACATGGTCAGGTCAATGATGAATCATGCGACTCTTCCCAAGTCCTTTTGGGGCTATGCACTTCAGACAGCTGTTTACTTGTTAAACAGAATGCCTACTAAGGTAGTCTCAACTACTCCATATGAGATATGGAATGGTAAGAAACCTCATGTATCTTACTTAAAGATATGGGGTTGTCCTGCTTATGTGAAGCGGACAGTATCAGACAAATTGGATGCTAAGTCTGATAAATGTCTATTTATTGGATACCCTAAGGAAACAAGGGGTTACCAATTCTATCATCCTGTGGAACAAAAGGTGTTTGTTTCAAGGCATGCTGTGTTTCTAGAGAAAGAGTTTCTCTTGCAAGAAAATAGTGGGAGTGTCGTCGAGCTTGAGGAGGCTCGAGAGACTCAAATAGACATTGATGAGATACCTGGTGAAGCACAACAGCTGACAACTCATAGTGATGAGCAATCGGCTGGACCTATTGTAACACCACATCTTCGTAGATCTGGTAGAACACGCAATATTCCTGAGAGATATGGATTTCTCGTAAGTGAATCGAACGACGTGTTACTCATTGATGATGAGGAGCCTACCAGTTATAAAGAAGTGCTGACAAGTTCAGAAAGGGATAAGTAGCTTGGTGCCATGAAGTCAGAAATGGATTCCATGTATGAAAACCAAGTTTGGAACTTGGTTGACCCACCTGAAGGCATAAAGCCTATAGGGTGCAAGTGGGTTTTCAAGAAGAAAACCGACATGGATGGTAATGTGATTACTTATAAGGCTAGATTGGTGGCGAAAGGATATCGTCAAAAACAAGGCGTTGATTATGACGAAACCTATTCGCCTGTAGCTATGCTTAAATCCATTCGGATGCTCCTGGCCATAGTGGCTCATTATGATTATGAGATATGGCAGATGGATGTGAAAACAACTTTCCTTAATGGAAACCTGCTCGAGGACGTGTATATGATACAACCTGAGGGTTTCACATCGGTTGATAAAACCAAGGTATGCAAATTGCGACGATCCATTTATGGATTGAAGCAAGCATCCAGGAGTTGGAATATCCGTTTTGATGAGACAATCAAAAAGTTTGATTTCTCACAAAATCCAGACGAACCTTGTGTGTACAAGAAGGTTAGTGGGAGTGAAATCGTGTTCCTAGTATTATATGTCGATGACATATTACTTATAGGAAACGATGTTTCAGTCTTAAAGTCAGTTAAGGTTTGGTTATCCAAGACATTCTCCATGAAAGACCTGGGAGAAGCAACCTACATCCTCGGGATTAAGATCTATAGAGATAGATCGAAACGGTTGCTTGGTCTTTCGCAGTCTACATATATAGACCGAGTGCTAAAGAAGTTTAGCATGTCGGAATCCAAGAAAGGTTTCCTACCCATCAGGCATGGGGTACACCTTTCGAAGTCTATGTGTCCACGCACAGAAGACGAGAGGATTTGCATGAGTAAGATTCCCTATGCATCCGCAATAGGATCTATCATGTATGCTATGTTATGTACGAGGCCCGATGTATCGTATGCTCTGAGTGTCACGAGAAGATACCAGTCTGATCCAGGAATGGATCATTGGGTCTCATCAATGTTATGTACGAGGCCCGATGTATCGTATGCTGTGGTCTCATCAATGTTTCAAGGCATGTGGTCTCATCAATGATCCAAACATGCGCTTCGCCGCTATAATCTTATCAGAGAGATCATCAGTAGGAACGAAATTCAAATAGAGAAAAATTCCCACTGAAAGGAACTTAGCGGATCCCTTGACTAAGGCATTACCTCAAAATAAGTTTGAGGGTCATGTTCGAGCTTATGGTATTGGATACCGTAGCGATTGACATTAGGCCAAGTGGGAGTCTGTTAGTAATATATGAGAGATGTCCTAAGGCAATCGCCTTATGTATGAACCATTTATATGATAAATGAAGATTCACTATTTGAGTATACATGTTTCATGTATTTGATTGGATCTTAAACTCATTTACTGAATGTCCACGATGCGATTCACAGCATGAGAGAATTTGTGATTGGATCACAACTAGTGAGTATCTCTACATGTGTAATTGTGATGTATCAGAATTATCCCTAGTCGATGAATTGATGGATTTGGACACCATCAATTATGTCGAGACTAGCACGAGGTATACTCCTTGGTGTATCCAAGCAGCTGATTCTCACTGGCTGGAGACATTGTGATGTCCGGAGTTGATCGTGGATGCTAGTTATGGTAACTAGTTCATTGGAGTGACTAGCCGTAAGACTTCATATGGTTCTCTGCATATATAGATATGTCAATGAAGTTCTTACTGTAGCTTAAGTGCGATGTTCCTTTGACTTGCGGTATTCAAGTCATCTTGATCATGGAGACTTATGCTTTGACATCTTAAGCAAACATCTCTAAGGAGATGTTGACCCGGGATGATTGGGTATAAGTCGAAGTGATCGAAGGTGTTTGAATAGCCTATAAAGGATTCACCACTCCTTGCGAGGAGATGTATACCCATGGCCTCTCATTGGATTGTTACTAAAGTCTTTGGCCAAAGCATTACATGTTTAGAGTAAGGTACTCTTCAATACATGTGGAGTAACTAGAATCCGTAGGACGAGGAAATGATACTTGGGCTAGGTGTGACGTAGTCAGCCTAGTGGGGACTGACACTATAGACCATGTCCTGAACCAAGTGGGTATAAGATGAGTGAAGGGAATGGGGCACGAATCATTCTAGCTGCTGAAGGGTTTCAGAAATAGTTCTGGATCAACCGTTGATCTTTTCGGTTAATTGGGGATCATGATGTACTACTAGGTGCCACTCATGATCGTTCTATAATTAATGGTTAATTATAGACGGCCAACATAAACCGAGAACCTATTTGGTCACACGCACAACGAGCGTAATCCAAAGGATTTAAAACGAGCTTGAGAATGAGATTCTCAGACCGAGAGAAACTAGGTTTGGTTGGACCAAACATAAAGCGAGCATGAAATCGTTTCAGTCGCAATGGAAGCATGGATGGGCCGAGTCTTATGAAGACGTAATGGATGAACCAAAATGGTTTGGTTCTAATCCAATGGAGGAGAATAAACCAAAGGGTTTGGTTTATTTTAAACGAATGAACCAAAAGTTGGTTCGATTCGTTTTAACTTAAAATAAACCATCATGGTTTGGTTTATTTTAACTTATCTTAATGGAGCGGGTTAACGGGCCTAATGGTTATGATCCAATAACCATTAAGAGAATTAGTTCTCTATAAAAGAGGGCTTAAGGGATGGTTTAAGCCCTAATCCACACCCCTAAGTTGCCGCCCACCTCTCCTTGGAGAAATTCGGAGCTAACTCTCCTCCTCCTTGCCGCCGCCCACCTTGAGGCTCCAACCGGCGTCCAGAAGGCTGCTTCCTTCCCCCTCGCCGGCATCGAGCTGCTGCCGGTTAGTGCTCCGGTGATCTCCTTCAAGTTTGGCATCAAGGTGAGCTCTATCTCCCTTGGTTGGCCGGCGCCTATCACCTCCACCAAAGCTGTCCAGTTTTCTGGACAGCTTGTTCTCCTCTCGTCGGAGCGTCGTTTGGACGACGGTTAGAGCTCCGACAGTGGCTAACTTACCGGGGATTTGATCTCCGGTAATCCTCTGAGGTGGAGGACGAAGGATTCATCAATTGGTTGACGAATACCTCTCCGGAGAAGCGAGTTTTGAGAACTCGTATTAGGATCCGAATTTGGATTCGGATCGTGATCATCTCTCGATCACGTCGTCTTCAACACGAGGCTAGTAACCCATACGAAGATGAAGCTCGTGGCTTAGCGAAGTCATCCCGAGGAACTCGGCGTGGATACGAATAGAGACGATTCTAGCGAGGATCGTTCCGGTTGATGCCGTTCCCGCTACACGTCATACGAAAGGTATAACGTAGATAAATTTCTTTTTATTGCAAATTTAAATTTATGGTTATGTCTACACTTGATGTAATATGCATGCGTGTGTTGTGTGTGTTGTAATAAATGTAGATTTATTATTTTTATTGCTTCCGCTGTGTTCATGTTTATGAAACATGATCGAACACACACACGCCGCGGTGCCGGAAACCCAACAGTTTCATGGGGAATTTAGGGTTAAACTCTTAACCCAATCCATCTAGCATCCTAACATCATTATATTCATACAAGATATGGTATAGAACTTCATTGAAACTCAAGAACAAGGTTTGGCCGAATGATTCATGGAGAGTTTAGGGTTAAACTCTTAACCTAATCCATCTAACATCCTAACATCATTATATTCATACAAGATATGGTATAGAACTTCATTGAAACTCAAGAATAAGGTTTGGCCGAATGGTTCATGGAGAGTTTAGGGTTAAACTCTTAACCTAATCCATCTAACTTCCTAACATCATTATATTCATACAAGATATGGTATAGAACTCCATTGAAAACTCAAGAACAAGGTTTGGCCGAATGGTTCATGGAGAGTTTAGGGTTAAACTCTTAACCTAATCCATCCAACATCCTAACATCATTATATTCATACAAGTATAACATAGAACTTCATGGGAAACTTCAAGAAAAGGGCTTGGCCGAATGGTCAAGGGGGCTTTTAGGGTTAAACTCTTAACCTAATCCATCTAACATCCTAACATCATCATATTCATACAAGTATGGCATAGAACTTCATGGAGAACTCAATAAAAGGGATTGGCCAAATGGATCATGGAGAATTGACACAAAAACTTCAATCGAAAAGCTACTTGTATGCAGGTGAGGGGATACTTACATCCTTCGCTTTGCTTTTTGGTTAAAAGATGACCCAAGGGAAGCAACCTAGACTTTCTTCTTGCCTAGATGACTTTCGGCCAAAGGATGGAAAGAAGGAGCTCTAGGGTTCGGTGAGGAAGGAGAAGAGGAGGAGAAAAGCAATTTTGATAACTCATGTCTCCTCATTCCCCCTATTTATTCACTTGAAGAGTCCCTTAGTCTCCCTTACCCCTAACTATAATTTCCCACATTCCTCTAATAATAAAATCTTGTTGGGCTTCTGGTTATTGGATGCACCCTTAGGGCTTGGCTATCTCTAGAGGTTTGGGGTTCAATTCCTAGGCCTTGCATCCTTTTTGGCTTATTTTCTTTTATTTTTGAAAGAGCCCACATAAGGCCCATTATCATCAAGCCAAAAATTCTTGTAAAATTGCTAGAAATTTTACGGGCGTTACAATCCTTCATACCTTTTAAAAGTTTCGTCCTCGAAACTTAGAACAATTCTGGGTACTTCTGCTTCATGTCCTCCTCGCGTTCCCAGGTAGCTTCTTCGTACCGTTGATTCTGCCACAGGACCTTTACTAAGGGCACCTCTTTGTTCCTTAGTCTCTTGACTTCTCGGTCGAGTATCTGGATAGGCCGACTCTCATAACTCAGGTCCTCTTGAACTTGTACTATTTGTGGCATGATCACTTGGTCCACACTGGAAATGCATTTCTTGAGCACAGAGACATGGAACACGTTGTGAATAGCCGACATCTCTTGAGGCAGCTCCAACTTGTAAGCTACTTTGCCAACCCTCTGCAATATCGGATATGATCCCACATAGCGCGGACTCAGCTTACCCTTCCTTCCGAATCTCATCACTCCCTTCATAGGGGCCACTCTGAGGAATACCAGGTCCCCGACTTCGAATTCTAACGGTCTACGCCGCATATCCGCATAGCTCTTTTGTCGGCTCTGAGCAGTTTCAATTCTCTGACGGATGTTCTGTATAGCTCGGGTGGTGTCGTCGATGAAGTCCGTCTGGTGTCCCATCCCCTTATTTTCACCACCTCGTACCAGCATATGGGAGATCTACATTTCCTCCCGTATAGAGCCTCATAGGGTGCCATTCCAATAGTAGCTTGGAAGCTATTATTGCAGGCAAATTCTGCCAAACATAAGTATCGGCACAAGCTACCTTTGAAATCCAGGGCGCAAGCTCGTAACATATCCTCTAGTACTTGATTTACTCTTTCGGTCTGTCATGCAATCCGTGCAGGGATGGAAGGCGATCTTGAACAATAGCTTCGTGCCTAGGGCCTTCTGAACACATTCCCAGAAATGGGAAATAAAGCAACCATCTCTGTCAGAAATGATGGTCTTAGGAATTCCATGTAGTCTGATAATTTCCCTAGCATATAACTGAGCCAGTTGCTCTGTCGAATAGGTCATCTTGATTGCTAAGAAGTGGGCGGACTTCGTCAATCTGTCCATAATTACCCATATAGCATCATAACCGTTTGTCGTCTTGGGCAATCCTGAGATGAAATCCATAGAAATGTCTTCCCATTTCCATTCTGGAATCTGGATCGGCTGCAGTGTTCCTCCAGGTCTCTGGTGTTCTGCTTTAACCCTCTGGCAGGTCAGGCAGGTACTGACATACTGAGCCACATCTCTTTTCATTCCGAACCACCAGAATTTTCTTTTCAGGTCTTGGTACATCTTGGTGGTTCCAGGATGCATCGCATAAGGAGTTCCATGAGCTTCCTCAAATATCTTCTTCTGTAATTCTGCATCGTTGGGAATACACAAGCGATCCCTGAGGTAGAGTACTCCACTATCAGAGATACGAAACCCGTCGTCCTTTCCTTCTAGGGCCTCTTGCTTGATCCTCTGAATGCTTGGGTCACGGGCTTGCTTTTCCAGTATATCATCGAATAGCGTCGGTGCTATCGTCATGGTCGAGAGCTGTCCGGAAATGATTTCAACCCCGTAACGCATAATCTCCTTTTCTAAGGGCCGAAATAACACTGATAGAGACATCAAGGTGGCGCAGGACTTCTTGCTGAGTGCATCAGCCACCTTGTTTGCTTTCCCCAGATGGTAGAAGATCTCGCAGTCATAATCCTTGACGAGCTCGAGCCATCTGTGTTGTCTCATGTTCAGGTCCTTCTGTGTGAAGAAATATTTCAGACTCTGGTGGTCTGTATAAATCCTACACTGAGCTCCATATAGATAATGCCTCCATGTTTTGAGAGCAAATACCACAGCCGCTAGCTCTAAATCGTGGGTGGGATAATTCCTTTCATGTTCTTTGAGTTGCCTAGAGGCGTAGGCAATGACCTTGCCATTCTGCATGAGTACAACTCCGAGTCCCAACTAAGGCCACCGCATACATGTCAAAGCCGTTCACATCGTCCGAAGAGCAAGGATTGGAGCGCTGGTCAGCCTCCTTTTCAATTCTGTGAAACTCCTCTCTCAGGCGTCCGTCCACTCATATTTCTTGTTCTTTTTGGTGAGGACTGTCATAGGGGCTGCAATCCTGGAGAAGTTCTCTACAAACTTCCTATAGTAGATTGCTAGCCCAAGAAAGCTTCTGATCTCGCTGGCATTCTTTAGTCAGTTCCAGTTACTCACGGCTTCAATCTTTATTGGGTCTACCATCACTCCGTGCTTGGATATAACGTGACCCAAAAACAATACTTGTTCGAGACAAAACTCGCATTTGGAGAACTTTGCAAATAGCTGCTTTTCCCGAAGAATCTGCAATACCACATTCAGGTGTTCTGCGTGCTCTTCTGGGGTTCTCGAATATATCAGTATGTCATCGATGAAGACGATCACGAACTTGTCGAGGAATGCCGAGAATACCTGATTCATCAAATCCATGAACAGAGCTGGTGCATTCGTCACTTCGAAGGGCATAACTACGAACTCGTAATGTCCGTATCTTGTCCGGAAGGTCATCTTTGGTATATCATCTGATTTCACTTTTACTTGATGATAGCCAGATCTCAGGTCAATCTTAGAGAAGACGGTGGCACCCTTTAGTTGGTCGAACAGGTCATCAATCCACGGTAAAGGGTACCGGTTCTTGATCGTCACATTATTCAGCGCTCGGTAGTCTATGCACATTCGCATAGACCCATCTTTCTGACCTTTGGAGCTCCCCATGGAGATCGACTTGGCGAATAAGTCCTTGTCGAGTAACTCTGTGTGTCCTAAAGTTCCTTCAATTGGTAGGCGCCATACGGTAAGGTGCTTTAGAGATCGGGTTAGTACCAGGAATCAATTCGATCTCAAATTCAACTTCTCTATCTGGGGCTAACCCTGGTAGTTCATCGGGGAATACCTCTGGGTAGTTGCATACAACTCTGACATCTTCTAGCTTCTGGTCCTCGGCTTGACTTGTATCAACTATATGCGCCAGAAACCCAGTGCATCCACTGTCTAACATCTTACGTGCCTGTAGAGCTGATAGAAATTTATTGATTCTTCTCCTTGGCTCTCCAATAAATTCAAACATAGGTTCCGCCTCCGGCTGGAAGACCACTTTTATTTTACGACACTCGATTGAAGCACCGTACTTGCTTAAGAAATCTATGCCCAATATAATATCATAATCCTGCATGTCGAGCACTATCAAATCATAGTAGACTTCTCTGTCTGCGATTCTGATGGGTGTGGCTAGCAGCATATGAGTGGAGGGCATTACTTCTCTCGAGGGCAGAGTGGTTAAGAACTTGCGATCCAGAGCTTGTGGTGGTATGTCTATCTTTCCAGTAAAGTGTGTAGAAACAAATGAATGTGTTGCCCCAGTATCAAATAATGCAGTAGCATGCTGACAGAAAATAAATATCTAACCTGTGACAACCATAGAAGCATTTGCCACATCTTCTTGGGTGAGAGAGAATACCCTGACATCTGTCATAAGTGGTGGGGCTTCTAGTCTCCCTTGGCTGATCGGGGTACCTTCGATTGTAGCCTGCATCTGGTGTAACTGTGGAGGAGCAATCTGTCTGGGCATCTTCGGGAGGTGCTGAACTGAATAGGCGATTCGACTCTATATCCTTCCCGTCCATAGTTGTAACATCTATTTGTGCCTTGGTAGCATACTCCAGGATGTATCTTTCCGCAGGTAGCACAGAGGAATCTGGTGCTTGTTTCTTTGGACCACCTTTAGGATCCTCCCATTGTTTTCTCTTGCCAGTGTGGTTCCCTTTCCAAGTACTCTGGTTTCTCTGACCTCCTGACTGGGCCTGACCCCTGCCTTCACTCAGTGCCTTCTTTTGCTGGTTAATGTTGTTCAGGTAATGCTCGGTAATCAAGGCACTACTGAACAACTCCTCTGCGGTCTGCGGTCTGCGGTCTATGAACTCCGTCGGCCACATTCAGAGCTATTTTTGGTCGGAGCATCTTCAGCATGAGTCTGACCCTTTCTCTTTCCGTGCTGACCAACTCTGGACATAGGCGTGCGAGTCAGTTGAATCTCTTCATGGCTTCGCTGACTGATAGGTCACCTTGTCGGAACCCAGTGAACTCGTCGTAATGCTTATTGGTTACCCTCATGTGGAAGAATTCTTCGAAAAATTCGTACTCGAAATCGGTCCATCTCATCTGATTTACTTGTTTCTTTGCTTTGACCCATTCCCACCACATCCGAGCATCTCCCGAAAGGCAGAATGATGCACACTTAATCTTCTCGCATTCGGGCAAGTCCAGTAGCTCCACGATGCTTTCCACCGTCTTGAACCAGGCCTGGGCATCCCGTGGTTCACCAGTACCAGAGAAATTTTCCGGCGGTCCTACGCGCCGGATCGATCAGGTAAGCTTCCTGTCGAACCATCGGGCCAGGGCCCGCTGGTGGGGAAGTAGGGTTTCCTCGCTGATTCATTAGGGCATTTATTACTTGCTGTTGTTCTGTGACTTGTCGCTGGAGTTCAGTAACTATGTGTGTAAGGTCATGCGGGGGTGCTATCTCATCAGCTCTACTACTGTGTCTTCCAGACATGTTTATCTTCATATATTAAAGTAAAGCTAGTATAAGTTTATCGTTCGTTTATCTACGCATAATTAAACTGAAAGCTAGCATAAGGTTATCATACATATTTTCATGCATATTTTAAGCTAAAGGCATTTCATATCATACATGAACAAAATTAAAAAAATTAGAGTAGACATAGAATTCTTACTTGGAGCAGCAGGATTTGGAGCTTGATGTGTGTGTAGTGGAAAGGCATATCTGCTCTGATACTAACCTGTCACGTCCGCCCTTTCCTAGGGTCCGGAGGGGCGGCGCGTGACACGACCGTACATGCATACATCGTACTTCTTACAGCGGAAGACTTTAGACACATTTTTTTTTCTTTTAACATAAACATGCATCGTCATTTTATAGATACTTCTTCTTAACATAGAGCATGCATCATTATTTCATAAGTACTTAGTGCTTAGTTCAAGTCCATAAACATCATCATCATAGGAGAAACAAACATAAAGAACATAACAGATCTCCTCCACCATGCCACTACCACACACACTTTGCCCCTCCTGCTGCTCCCTTTAGTTTATCCATCCCTTACCATTATCTGCAGTATAAGGGAAAAATAAACTATAAGCACATAGGCTTAGTAAGATCCTGTCATACTCACAAAAACCATACATCGACATTAAGCATGGCATGTAACATTCATAACATATAAGCAACATAACATGTAACATATATGACGTAAGCAAACATAACATGTAGCATAAGTAACCTAAGCATACATAACATGTAACATATATAACATAGCAACATATCATGTACATATATGGCATAATCAAACATAACATGCAACATATATATCATAGCAACATATCATGTACATATATGACATAATCAAACATAACATGCAATATATATATCATAGCAACATATCATGTAGATATATGGCATAATCAAACATAACATGCAACATATATAACATAGCAACATATCATGTACATATATGACAAAATCAAACATAACATACAACATATATATCATAGCAACATATCATGTACATATATGGCATAATCAAACATAACATGCAACATATATAACATAGCAACATAACATGTAAACATAACAATCATAACATGTGAACATAACAATCATATCATGTAAACATATGCAGGATGCTCTTTGAAAACATATATTATAGGTACGTAAACATAAATCTCAACATATTGGGCCCGGTATTGTACCACATGATCATCATCATAGCGTGCATCCCTAAATAGACCCGAGGTAGCAAGTCTCGAACCTACTAGGTTACTAGGCCCAATCTTAGTCTGTCGATCTAGGGGCCATCGTCATAGCGTAGAAGCCCATTCTAGGCCCGATCTTAGTTCATCGACCTAGGGCATCTAGGAGCCCATCCCGTACTAGGCCCGATCTGAGTCCGTCGACCTAGGGTCAATCATACATAGAAGCCTATCCTAGGCCCGATCTTAGTCCGTCAGCCTAGGGCAACTTAGGATCCCATCCCTTTGGACCTTGTTAGTGTCCTGGTACAAGCCATGTAGATGGTAAAATACTTATATGCTTTTTATCATAACATATCTTATTTCATTTCGCAAACATATCATACTTCATTTCATAACATATCATATTTCACTTCATGAACATATCATATTTCATTTCATAAACATATCATACTTCATTTCATAACATATCATATTTCACTTCATGAACATATCATATTTCACTTCATGACATATCATATTTCATTTCATAACATATCATATTTCATTTCATAACATATCATATTTCACTTCATGAACATATCATATTTCATTTCATAACATATCATATTTCACTTCATGACATATCATATATCATTTCATAATCACATCATACTTCATTTCATAACATATAAAGCATGGCATCAGGCATAACATCAAGAGTAAGTAAGCACTAACCTAGAGCATGTTATCTTCATCTAGCATCATTTAACATCACAAGTTATCATGAATTTACCTAAAGCATGGCATAAGGAACACATTTGGGGTCTTGGCCGAATGGCTCAAATGGGTTTCATGGATCAACCACTTAACTAACTCATCTAAAAGAAATCCCTCTTCATCATATTAATACAAGATATAGTATGAATCATCATGATAAGCCCTAGTTATGGTCTTGGCCGAATGTTTCATGGGGAATTTAGGGTTAAACTCTTAACCCAATCCATCTAGCATCCTAACATCATTATATTCATACAAGATATGGTATAGAACTTCATTGAAACTCAAGAACAAGGTTTGGCCGAATGGTTCATGGAGAGTTTAGGGTTAAACTCTTAACCTAATCCATCTAACATCCTAACATCATTATATTCATACAAGATATGGTATAGAACTTCATTGAAACTCAAGAACAAGGTTTGGCCGAATGGTTCATGGAGAGTTTAGGGTTAAACTCTTAACCTAATCCAACTAACATCTTAACAACAACATATTCATACAAGTATAACATAGAACTTCATGGAAAACTTCAAGAAAAGTGTTTGGCCGAATGGTCAAGGGGGCTTTTAGGGTTAAACTCTTAACCTAATCCATCTAACATCCTAACATCATCATATTCATACAAGTATGGCATAGAACTTCATGGAGAACTCAATTAAAGGGCTTGACCAAATGGATCATGGAGAATTGACACAAAAACTTCAATCGAAAAGCTACTTGTATGCAGGTGAGGGGATACTTACATCCTTCGCTTTGCTTTTTGGTTGGAAGATGACCTGAGGGAAGGAACCTAGCCTTTCTTCTTGCTTGGATGTCTTTCGGCCAAAGGATGGAAAGAAGGAGCTCTAGGGTTCGGTGAGGAAGGAGAAGAGGAGGAGAAAAGCAATTTTGATAACTCATGTCTCCTCATTCCCCCTATTTATTCACTTGAAGAGTCCCTTAGTCTCCCTTACCCCTAACTATAATTTCCCACATTCCTCTAATAATAAAATCTTGTTGGGCTTCTGGTTATTGGATGCACCCTTAGAGCTTGGCTATCTCTAGAGGTTTGGGGTCCAATTCCTAGGCCTTGCATCCTTTTTGGCTTATTTTCTTTTATTTTTGAAAGAGCCCACATAAAGCCCATTATCATCAAGCCAAAAATTCTTGTAAAATTGCTAGAAATTTTATGAGTGTTACATGTTTAAGGTGTGTATCAAATTTCAAGGGTGGTAAAAGTTCAATGTTGAATCTTTTCTCTTAATTTCGATAGTTTAGTGTTCCTATTGGCTTAGGGACTCTCCAAGGACATTGTTGGTGCAATGGTCAAGGGGGGAGCAAGCCTTTAGGGGAAGGTATCCATCATGGGAAGATGAATGTGTATTTTTCCTCATGGGAGGAAAATTGTGGGATTCCCTCTTTTAAGTGATATGAAACTTATCATTAGGAAGATTGAAGGTATCCTAGATGATTTTGTACTAAGGGAAAGAATGTAAGATCTCATTGGGATATGAGATATTGACACCTTTGAGGAGGACCTTTTGATGTATGTCAAAAAGGGAGAGAAGTTACCAATTAGGGTTAGTTGGAATTTTCACTGGGATGTGAGAATTGTCAATTGAGGATAATTGATAGACTTGAGTTTGAGGTTTTGTCAAACATCAAAAAGGGGGAGATTGTTTGTGCAATCAGCCCAGGTCACAATTGACCGAACTCGAGTTTGACTCGAACTGTATTTTGATGTTAGACAAAACGTATGACATTTGATTTTCATGGGAAGTCCAAGTGTGTAGCCTTGGCATGGAAAATCCAAGCATGAGGCTTGGTGTGGGAAGTCCAACATGGAGTTGGCATGTAAGTCCAAGTGTGTAGCCTTGGAAATGGGAAGTCTTGAGGACTTGGCAAGGTCACTAGTCTCGTAGGCTCGGGGTCCTTGAGTCAAGGATGACATTGCGAAGCCGTGCGCTTGGTACATCCGAGGGACATAGGTCGAGGGAAGAGAGCTTTACTGGGGAACTCTATGAGAGGATGAGGTGGACTTGGCCAAGTGGCTAAGACTGAGTGTCGGATGCTCAAACATGGTGTTTGAGGTTTACTTGACGATCGGATGCTCAAACAAGTGTTTGTTTAAGGTTTTACCCGACAATAGTCGACTGGTATAGGTGTCAGTTGACTGAACGTCGACCGGTGTTCAACTGAAGTGCTTCTTGCCCGACATTCGATTGTTAGGGTTTGGTAGTTGACTGCTGCACCATCAGTCAATTGCCAAGGGATGACAGTCGACTGATGAAGTATGTCGCGGGCATAGAAGGGTTAAAAGTCGACTGATTGCTTGGATCACTCGATTGATGGTTAGATCAGTCGACTGATGGGCATGATCATTCAATTGATAGAGGATCCATTGGAACTTGTCCAGCGCGGATCGAGTCATTGTGAGACAACGGCTACAGGATCACTCGACTGATACTAAGGAACAGTCGACTGATTGGTACAAAATCAGGTCTATGCAATTTATTTAAGGAGCTCGAGATGAAGGATTTTGCAACAATTTTTCAGACGATTTTGGAGGGGAATTACTGCTGTATTCCAGTCCTTCAAGACCAAACCATTGCAAGCAACAAGCAAGAGTTCAAATCCATTGTTGTAAAGTTTTCTCTACGTATTTCATTATTGTATTTGTATTTGCTTCTACCTTTGTGTATTACTTAGTGTAATTGCTTGTACAAGGTTTCTCCACCTCCGACTTATTGTCGAGAAGGAGTTTGGTTAGTGTCGTACGCATAACTCGAGCTCGTTGAGCTCACCCCGTGGTGTAGGAACCCTAAGGTTCCGAACCACATATATCATTGTGTATTTGTGTGTGCTTGTATTGTTGTTTAGTATTTCTATTGTTTCTGCTGCGCTAACGACAATTGTAGACAAACGACATTCATGAATGCTCCAACGCCACCATCGTCTACGAATTGGGCTATTCACCCCCCTCTAGCCGGCCACCGATCCTCCAACAAGACTTTCTATTGGTGTAGAGGCACCACATAATCAAACCTGAGTTTTAATAATGAAAAGGATTCAAAGTTAAGTCATATTGTTGTCTAATATACTATGTTAAGTGTGTAAAACTTGAGTAGTCTTAGTTGAGCTCAACACAAGGAGGAATGGTGGTCAAAGATCAGATGTTAAGCAACAAGACAAAGGGCCAAAAGGTAAAGCAAGGTATGCTCTGGGTGTGGAGCAGTGGTAAGGTCGCATCCTCGATATAAGGAAAACCTTAGGCATCGATTTGACTAAGGCTTCCAAAGGAAGGCCAAATTCAAGATTGGATGGTCAAAGGACTATCACTATTAATTTACTAGAATATACTATGCTAACCTTGTAATGAAGGTTAAAGACTGAATAAGAAACAAGTACATTTGCCAAGCACCTTGCAATAGTTGACTGATACTGAGTTTATGATTCAGTCGAGTCAGCACCTCGATGTAGTCGACTGGTCAAGTTAACTGTGGGTGAACTATAGTCGACTGATGTGTATGAACCAACCAAAGCACCAAGTCATAATTTGGATCGGTCAAAGCCGCCACCTCAGGATAAGAACCACGAGATTGGGATCTGGATCAGGACTTATTCCAAGGCTCTAGTCTATAAAAGAAGGTTCAATTACAAACCCTAAAAAGTCTAAGTCTCCAATGCTCAAGCTCTCACAATCTCACATGCAACAAACCTCTGTTCATCTTCTAAATCCCAACGGCGCTCCATCTTTTCTTTATTTGTGTTGGTATACTTTTATTGTTTTCTTTTATACTTAATATGTATAGGGAATGGTAAGGTTGTTACTGGCCTTTTCATTTTATTTGTAATCGCTTTGTCTCTTATCATTAATGAGGAAGAGACTCTTTTAGTGATTGCCTTTCGAAAGCGATCAAAGATCGCAAGGACTTGGACTAGCAGTCGTTAGGCTGTGAACCAAGTAAAACTCCTTCGTGTACTTGTGTGTTTTAACTTTGTTTTTCCGCTGCAAGCTTTAATTTTAAAACTAAATAAAAAAATATTTTAAATGCTATTCACCCCCTCTAGCGTATTTTTCGATCCTACAATTGGTATCAGAGTCGGGAGTGCTCAATTTTGGTGCAACCACCACTTTGAGCATATTTTTTCCAGCAATGTTTATTTTTGTTTGTGTATTTTAATTTTTATTCTTCTCTCCCGTATTACTAATCCAAGAACAAGTCTTCGAAATTCCAATATGTATTTTTGTTTAGCAAGGTAATCGATGGCACTTCTTGAGGGGTACAACACCGTCCGACCTCCATTCTTTAACAGAGATGATTTTCGTTATTGGAAGAGTCGGATAGAGTGTTATCTTAAGACACAAGTCGATATGCGGATCGTTATCCAAACATGTTTTGTTCTATAGACTAATGATCAAGGAGAGTTTTTGGATTGTAACAAGTGGACTAATGCAATGAAGTGATAAGTTGAACCTGATGCGAAAGCCACTCAAATCTTATAATGCAGCTTATCCAAGGAGGAGATAGACCGCATTGGTCCCTTCATCAACACCAAGGATCTCTGGGATAAGCTCATCGAACTCCATGAAGGGACATCCGACATGAAGGTATGTAAGAGAGACCTTTTAGTCAATAAGTTATATAACCTGAAAATGCAGGATAAGGAGACCGCGAACTGACTCTATGCTCGCATCCAAGACATATTAAATGGCCTTCATGCCATCAGACAGAAGGTGGAGAACTGTGACATCATAAGTTCACTATAAGAGCCTTTCCTAGGGCTACTTTGTGGGCATTCTGATGGATCGAGAAAATGCTAGAGGAGGGGGGGGGGTGAATAGCGTACGGAAATATTTCTTTTCGTCGTATGAAAACCAAGTATGCAGTGGAAATAATAGTAACAAAATAGACACAAGCTTTTTTTTTACTTGGTTCACAACCAAATGGTTCTAGTCCAAGGCTCCACGGTCCTAGGCTGCTTTCAATCGGCAATCCACTAAAAGGGTCTCTTTCTCGTTGGAGGTAAGAGTCAATGATTACAAACAAAATATAGAGAAAGAGGCTGTTAGGGCAATAAACCCAAGTATGGTTTGGTTTTGATGTGTGTGGCAAAGGTTTAAGTTAGGATGTTTATGTTGATTTGATATGTCTGTTTAAGTTGTGTAGGACTTAGTAAATCACACAAGAGTTTGACTTGATGAAGCTTTGTCAAGTTCACCATCTCATGGCTCGAGTCCTTGAGTCGGTAAAGGATGACATTGCGAAAGATGTGCGCTTGGTGCATCTAAGGGACCATCGAACGAGGAGCGTATGGAGTGAACTCAAAGGAAGCAAACTTCAGTGTGAGACGTGAAGGATGACATCGTGGAAGCCATGTGCTTAGTGCATCCGAGGGATGTAGCAGGACAAAGAGAGCTTTGAGGCGAGGGACTTCATGGGAGATGAGAGTGAACGATTGTAACTCGGGACGGGGTAGATCATAGGTGAACTTGGTCGAATGGCTAGGTCAAGTGTCAGATGCTCAAACTTAGGTTTGAGGATTTACTCGACAAGATGGATGCTCAAACTTGTGTTTGAGGTTTTACCCGACATTTGGATAAGTCATATGCTCAAACATGAGTTTGAGGTTTCTACCTAACGAATGGAAGTGTCGGATGCTCAAACAGGTGGTTTGAGGTTTATCCGACCGTCGGATGCTCAAACAAGTATTTGTTTGAGGTTTTACCCAACATCAGTTGACTGCTCTGAGTCGATGGCTTTCAACTGATGTTCAACTGGTGGGTTTCTGGCCTTGCAGTGGACTGCCAAGGGACGATAGTCAACTGCTACACCATCAATCGACTGCCAAGGAATGACAATCGACTGCTGAAGGTGGTCGTGGGCACAGAACCTCCCATAAATGATCGATCGGCTGATAAGCGGCAGAGATCTGGCGATAGCGGCCGATCGCCAAGGCTACTGTTGGACTACAACAGTCGCGATCTGATGTGGTCAGAAGCCATTGGAATGGCGACAGTCGACTAGTGACATGTAGCAGTCGACTGCCGCATGGCCAACGGGAAGAAATTGTTGGATCGAGCAGATTGCTAGAGGGGGGGGGGGTGAATAGCGATAAAATCTTTCGTTCGACTTTGTTCGTTAAAACACGAGTAGACACAGCAGAAGATAAATTCAAAACAAAAGAGACAATAGACATGAGGGTTTTTACTTGGTTCGTAGCCGAAGGCTACTACTCCGAGACCCTAGTGGTCCTTGACCATGCACGGAGGGCAGAATACTAAAGAACTCCTCCTCGTTGGAGGTAGGAGTTAAACGGATACACGAAATCACAAAAGCTCGAGGTAGAGAGACACTCCCCCTCTCCTCACTATAATGAAAGCTTTACAAGATAAGCAAACTGAAATACAATTAAAACTTTTGTTACCAATGACTTCAAAAGTTGGAGGTTGAAGCTCTAGTCATCGTCTCGGCAGCACTTTGTCGTAGGGATGTCGGAGAGTCGTAGCATATCGAAAGAACTTAGAGGCTTTTGAATTGATGAAAAACCCTTAGAGAAGCCCTCCTTTTATAGCTTTTGATCCCCTCATCGAATGGGTCTTCAACCAATCACAAATAGGCACAAAGCTCCTTGGAATGAGGTGATAAAGCTTGACTCCTCGAAGCTAATCCTTGACCATCGATCGGTGATGGCCAATGAGTCGCAGAACACTCAAGAATCACTGATTTAAGGCAATGAGTGGCTCTGTGGGCAATGATTGATGCTAGTCAAATCACAAGTTAGCTTAACAAAAATATAATTTCGACGGTCGTCGACCGTCCGATCTCGACCAAGACTATCCATGGGATTTCTTTAGTCGGATCTACGCTTAAGACCATCCCTGTAAAAAGGATACAACCTCACTTACGCTCACACACACGAGCTTACCTCGATACTTACTTTGTAGCTCTCGCTTCCGGCCCCCACTCGATTCCTTTAGCTCTCTTTGAAGTCACTCGAGTGTCGCCCGACCACCATGGCTTCCTCCTGGGTCGCTAGCCTTCAGCTCCAGCTTTAGCACTTTTTTGCACACTCTATTTAGCTCGTGAGATAACGATATGAGCTTAACTTTGTATCGTTTGCTTTAATCAAAACATAGGTTCGACTTAGGTTCCTACTGCACCAACAATCTCCCCTTTTTTGATCTATGGCAAACCCACATACAAAGTTAAGAAAATAATATGCATGAAGAATAATATGCACGGAGAATAATGAAGATTAAGTAGGAGTAGTAGAGATTTTCTTCCAAGTCTCTCCCTTGAGGAAACCTCCCCCTTGATGTTCGCTATTTAGGAAGAGTTTAAGTAATTAACGATTACTTAAAGTTGGCCTTAGTAAGAAAAATTTAAGTTAAGAAGACTTCTTAACTTGGCCCTTTCTCCCTTTTTAAAACAGTTAAGTTTAAGTAAAGTTGCAAAAGTTAAAGTTAAGTAAAAGAAAACATTTACTTAACTTTTGGCCATATAAAAAAAAATGGATCCCTTAACTTTGGCCTTTTTCTCCTCCTTTTGTCATATATCGAAAAGAGTTTCGGGGGGGGGGGGGGTTTGTAAAAGAAGAAAATATAGGTATTAAGTTTAAGTTTCAAGTCCAAGCATGTTCCATATTATTTTGAAAATAATATACTGAAAATAAGCTCATCTATTAAATGTTCAACTCTTATTTGACTTGATTGATATAAAGGATCAACAAGTCCTGGTCAGAGTCGATTAATATATATGATTATACTCCGTGGTTCATGGCGATGCACTAGCTCTACATCTGGAACCATGAGTAAGGTCCTAACATCTCATGCCCATCTACGTGGCTAAGTATACAAACACATTAGTCCTATGTGTTGTGAGATGTATTGGCTCCTTAAATCTATAGGTGCATGATATCTAAGGTATGACCTATGCTAGTTCCATGAAAAAGTAAAAATAGTAATAAGAAAATATAATTTGTAAATTCCTATTCTACTACGCACATGCCCAATTTTCGTCTTAATAGACTTAATTCGGCTATGGGTAGGGGCTTAGTAAATAGATCTGCCAAGTTCGACTTTGATTCGACATATTCGAGTTGTATGGCTCTGTTGGCCACATGTTCTCGAATGAAATAATGTTTGACTTCTATATGTTTGGTCCTAGAGTGACATATTGGATTTTTAGTTAGGTTAATTGAGTTAATGTTATCTACATGAATTTTAGTGTTTGTAAAGTCTAACTTAAAATCTCGGAGAGTGTGCTTCATCCAAAGAAGCTGAGTGACACACTCATCCATCGCGATGTATTCGGCTTCGGTGGTAGATAAGCCAACACAGTGTTGCTTCCTATTGCACCAACTCACTAGACTCGAGCCGAGAAGTTGACAACAACCACTCATACTCTTTCTATCGAGCTTACTATCGGCATAGTCTGAGTCGGAGTAGCCGGTTAGTTCGAACTTGGTAGATCTAGGTTACCAAATACCGAAATTAAGTGTTCCCTTTAGATATCTAAGGATACGCTTGACTAGAGTTAGGTGAGATTCCTTGGCACAGGTTTGGAACTTTGCGCACATACTTACTACAAATAAGATATCAGGTCGGCTCACAGTTAAGTAAAGGAGACTCCCTATCACGCTTCTATAGTATTTTAAGTCAATTGAATTTCCGGTTACATCTTCTTCTATATTTACATTTGTTGCCATTGGGGTATTAATAATTTTAGCGTCTTTCATTCCAAAACATTTAATTAATTCCCTAGTATATTTGCATTGGTGTAGGTATATTCCATTTTTAGTTTATTTAATTTGTAGACCTAAGAAGAAACTCAACTCACCTACTAAATTCATTTCAAATTCACTTTCCATAAGTGAAATGAATTCGTTTAGTAGGATAGAGTTGGTGGTTCTGAAGATGATATCATCTACGTAGATTTGGGCTATGAATATGTCTTTACCTACAATTTTTACGAAAAGGGTTGGGTCGACTAAACCTTGGTTAAATCCTTTGAACTTAAGATAAACCGAAAGCCTCTCGTACCAGACTCGAGGAGCTTGTTTGAGTCCATAGAGAGCTTTCTTTAATCTAAGGACATGGTCGGGTTTATCTAGACTTTCGAAATCAGGGGGTTGACTAACATAAACCTCTTCCTTAATATATCCATTCAAGAATGTTGACTTTACATCCATTTGAAACAACTTAAATCCTCGATGTGCAACATATGCTAATAACATTCGGATGGACTCTAATCTAGATACTAGGGCATAGGTCTCGTCATAATCTAAACCTACGACTTGACTAAACCCTTTAGTGACTAATCTAGCTTTATTTATAACTACTTCACCTTTATCATCAAGTTTATTTCTAAACGCCCACCTTGTTCAAATGATTGTTTTATCTTTAGGTGGTGGTACTAATTCCCATACTTCGTTCCTAGTGAATTGAGCTAGCTCTTCTTGCATTGCAATAATCCAATCGGGATCAAGAAAAGATTGGTCAATAGTTTTGGGTTCAATTTTGGAAATCAAGAAGATTTGACTAAGGTTTCGGTATGAAGCTCTAGTTCAAACTCCTAAGATTGGATCACCTATCACTTGGTCGATAGGATGATTAGTTTGAGTCCTAGTTTGACTTGGGTTAGAGTCACCTATCACATGGTCATTAGGATGATTCGTTTGAGTCATAGTTTGGCTTGGGTTAGAGTCACCTATCGCTTGGTCGATAGGATGACTTGGTTGATTTAGGTTAGGATTGATCTCAAGATCGGAGTTGAGTCTGGTATGAATCGGCTCGCTAATCGGGGTTGTTGGGAGTTTTGTAGGTTCGTTTCCTTCATCAAACACTACATTAATAGTCTCTTCGACTCTAAGGGTGTCATGGTTATATACCCTATAGGCTTTACTCATAGTCGAGTATCCTAGAAAGATTCCGGTCGAGGTTTTGGATGTGAATTTTCCTAGGTGATCCTTAGTGTTTAGGATATGTACCTTACATCCAAATACCCTAAAGTACTTGATGTTAGGTATTTTATCGTAATAAATCTCGTACGAGGTCTTAAGGTGCCTCTTTACCATAAGGATCCTATTATGGACATAGCAAGCCGTACTAATGGCTTCTGCCCAAAACTATCGGGTAGGTTATACTCGTTTAACATTGTCCTAGTGGATTCTTGTAGGGTTCTATTTTTGCGCTCTACTAGGCCATTTGTTGTGGGGTCCTAGGGCATGAGAACTCATGGTGGTATCCATTTAGGTTACAGAATTCTATAAACCTATGATTCTCGAATTCACCACCATGATCACTCCTAAGTCTTTTGATTTTAAGGTTTTGTTGATTTTCTATTAGTTTAAATAGGTTGATTAATTGATCTAGAGTATCAATTTTGTATTTGATAAACCTAACCCAAGTAAATCTAGAATAGTCGTCAATTATGACTAAGCAGAATTGACTCCCATTAAGTGACTTAGCTCTGTGTGAATCAAATAGATCCATGTGTAGGAGCTCAAGAACACTTTTGGTTCATTCTTGATTAGTTAGTTGATGTTGTGTCCTAGATTGTTTACCTTGTTGACAAGCATTACATATTTTATTATCCAAGTTGTTGAGGTTAGGCAAACCTCTGACTAAGTCACTCCGACTCATCTTGTGGATGAGTCTTGGGTGCGAGTGATCAAGTCGTTGGTGCCATAACCAAGATTCCTCTTGCCGTGTCATAAGACACTTGGTTGAGGAGTTAGTTAAATTAATAGTATAAATATTGTTATTTCTAGTTTCTTTAAGAATTGTTTTAGAGGTTTCATTTGTATTAATTAAGCATTCATTTTCTGGAAATATGACCTTATAGTTATTATCACACAATTGGCTTACACTAAGTAAATTATATTAGAAATTTTCTACCAATAAGACATTTTGAATAATAAAGTTTGAGTTGAGCTCAATATCACCTGACCCGATGATTTTGAGCTTGCCATTGTTTTTGAAGGCTACAGATCCTTGTCGTTTGAATCGAAGCTTCAAAAACTTGAGTTGATCTCCAGTCATGTGTTGGGAGCAACCACTTTCCAACATCCATTGATCCTACACGCAAGGTAGTTGGATCGGATATTGGAATTATTAAAGGTTGGTTGTAAATTATTAAACTTAAATCATCTCACCCATGTCTACATGATCAAGCATGTTAACCTTATATGTTCTTGTGAGATGACTTCCAATTTTACTTGATTTAAATTTAATGATTTGAACACTTGTCAACCTTGCGTTAGATTCGGATTTGACCTTAAGCTCATCAAGTCACCTTTTCAAGATTATGGCTTCCAGATCATGGCGAGGCATAGAGGCCTTCTTGGATCGGAAAAATGATCACTTCCTTACACAAAGAAATTTTCAAGAAAATAGAGACTTGACTCACCTATGACCACTTCTTGGTCTAACTAGTATAGGATACGGCGAGGTAGCTTCAGCTAGTTCCACTCAGTCAAGTGCACCGAACTAGATACGCCTTATCTAGCCCGAATACACGAGACTCCGCTTTCCTAGCATACTATCATCTCGCCACATCCTGATACTATGTTACCAAGTATTGACGAGTTATAGTCCTATCTAACCATTCTAAAAAGAAAAATCAAAATAAATAAAGGACCTAAGCATGCAATTTCTAAGTTAAAGCACAAACAAGTTTTGTACTGGCTCCCCCTGGATCGTTGAATTGGTTCGGTCTCTCCACATAGTGGATTTGGTCCTTGGGAACCCAGTACTATTTGGATCCTAAGTTTGAAATCAAAGCGGTCTTAGGGACCCATGCTTGGACACATTTTTTATGTCAACTTACAATCGACATATATGACTTGTTGCTCATATTTGAGCTAAACCCTAGTCCGGCCTTGTTGTACACGGCCCTATGCGATCCAAGTAGGAGGTCAAGTCCCTTGAATCACAAAGTAAACCTTTCCAACGTATTCCTAAGATCTTCGACTTGACTTTTCAAGAGTGAGTTCTCAACTTCGAGCTTTTCAACTTGAGTTGAGTCCTCCTCTCGAACTTGACTAGTCGAAGAGGTTAGGGAGACCTCGTGTCTGAGGATTTAACTTCCTCAACCAGGGTCTCGACCTTGGACTCGGACTTAGCTAACTTCCTAGTTAAGAATTTAATTGCACTGTAAAGAGTACTAATAAAAGATTGACTTACCTTATGTGTATCTCTCGAACCGGATGCGGATCCGTGGCTTGTCTTGAATAGAGCTTCGAAGTCTAATTCATCTTCAGGTTTAGAATTATGCTCCGGTTCTGACTTCATCTCCGATTCAGTCGGTTTAGCCATGAAGACGTGATCATCATCTTCTTCCTCTGATGCTTCTTCGCACATAGCGTTGAGTGCCGTTTTGAGTTTTGGTGCTTTGCTTTTGAGCTTCGGACATTCGGACTTGATATGTGTAAACCTATTGCATTCGTAACACCTAACATTAGAACTTTTAAGCTTACCTTTGTTGGGTTGAGTGACAGTTCACTTTCGGCCCTTGACCATCCTCCAAACTAGGTTGAATAGTTCGGCCTCCATTTCCGGGTCGACCTCTGAATCAGACTCATCTTCTTCCTCCTTCGGGGGTGGCTTGCTCGTGGTCTTCTTCTTCGATCCTGCAAAAAGTGCTATACCCTTCTTGGGTTCCGAGTTAGACTGTTCATGGAGTTCGAAATCCGAAAACAATTCATCTAATCTAAGTTTTGAAAGATCCTTAGAGACCTTGTAGGCATAAACCATGAATGCCCACAAGGTGGTCCTAGGAAATGAGTTTAGTACGTACCTGATAAGGTCGCAGTTTTCAACCTTTTTCCGGATTGCGTGTAAGTTGTTGACGATATCTTGAAACCGAGCGTGCAATTGTGTCATCATCTCGTGTTCCTGCATTTTTAGATTATACAACCTATTGAAAAGGAGATCACACTTACATACCTTGGCTTCATCAGTCCCTTTGTGTAGTTCGACCAACTTTGTCCATAAATCTTTGGAACTGATGAATGGGCTGACGAAATTAAGCTCCTCCTTGGACAAGCAGCATTGGAGGATTTGAGTCGCCTTAGCGTCGGCTTCGACTTGTCTTTTTGTAGCATTGGTCCATTGGTCAGAATCCAAAGATTCACCCACTTCGTTAGTTGGAAGTGTGAATCCCGTTTGGATTATGATCCACATCTCGATTTGGGTCTTATGGAAGCACTCCATCCGACCCTTCCAATAATGGAAGTCATCTTCGTTATAAAACAGAGGTCGAACGATGCTAAAACCCTCGAGATGGGCCATTGATACAAAAAAAAATAAGAGAATGAAGAAAAAAACCTAGCAATGACACAAACGACCGAAATGTACTAAGACTTGTGTCTCAGATTAGTAGTGTGGGAGAAAAACTAAACGAATGAGAGAAAAAAATTCAAAATAAATAGAAATAAAAAGAAAAAAATCTGTAGAAAAGCTAGATTGGTGGTTTCACCAAATCTTAGCACCTCGGCTCTGATACCAATTGTTGGATCGAGCGGATCGCTAGAGGGGGGGATTAACAATAAAATCTTTCATTCGACTTTGTTCATTAAAACACGAGTAGACACAGCGGAAGATAAATTCAAAACAAAAGAGACAATAGACATGAGAGTTTTTACTTGGTTCGTAGCCGAAGGCTACTACTCCAAGGCCCTAGTGGTCCTTGACCATGCACGGAGGGCAGAATACTAAAGAACTCCTCCTCGTTGGAGGTAGGAGTTAAACGGATACACGAAATCACAAAAGCTCGAGGTAGAGGGACACTCCCCCTCTCCTCGCTATAATGAAAGCTTTACAAGATAAGCAAAATGAAATACAATTAAAACTTTTGTTACCGATGACTTCAAAGGTTGGAGGTTGAAGCTCTAGTCGTCGTCTCGGCAGTGCTTCGTCGTAGGGATGTCGGAGAGTCGTAGCGTATCGGAAGCACTTGGAAGCTTTTGAATTGATGAAAAACCCTTAGAGAAGCCGTCCTTTTATAGCTTTTGAGCCCCTCATCGAATGGGTCTTTAACCAATCACAAATAGGCACAATGCTCCTTGGAATGAGGTGATAAGGCTTGACTCCTCGAAGCTAATCCTTGACCATCAGTCGACTGATGGTCATCATCAGTCGACTGATGGCAGCGCCAGTCGAGTTGCAACACTCAGCAGTCGACTGATTTCAGGCAGTCGAGTGGCTCTTGTGAGCAGTCGACTAATGCTTGCTGAAATCACAAGTTAGCTTAACAAAAACATAATTTCGACGACCGCCGACCATCCGATCTCGACCTAGACCATCCACGGGATGTCTTTGGTCGGATCTACGCTTAAGACCATCCCCATAAGGAGGATACAACCTCACTTACGCTCACACACACGAGCTTACCTCGATACTTACTTTGTAGTTCTCGCTTTCGGCCTCCCACTCGATTCCTTCGGCTCCCTCTGAAGTCACTCGAGTGTCTCTCGACCACCATGGCTTCCTCCGGGTGTCACTGGCCTTTAGCTCTAGCTTTAGCACTTTTCTACACACTCGATTTAGCTCGTGAGATAACGGTATGAGCTTAACTTTGTAACGTTTGCTATAATCAAAACTTAGGTGGCCACTGCACCAACAGAAATCTCTTCTCTCTATAAAGAGAAGGGGTGAGGGCCTTGGGGATGCTAATGCTTCATTCTTAAGTGCTCCCTAAGTGCCCTAAACATCCCAAACCTCCTCTTCCTTGTTCTCATCTAAATCATATTATAAGAGGGAGGATTTTGTAAGAAGGTTTCTTCTCCACCTTGATTGAGCAAAGGAGAAGTTTAGTGATTGGTTTGTGAGAGTGATTTGCCATACGAATCGTCCGTGGATTAGCAGCAAGGGCAGTGAACCACATTACATACTTGAGTTTGCATTTGCTTCTTCCTCAATCTTTTGTATTGTTTTAATTGTCTTGTTTTAGCATTTCTGCTGTGCTAACAATCTTGTAGATGATTAAGAAGCGAACGATTTCCATCAACGTACACAGGCTATTCAACTCCCCTTCTAGCCGGGCCATAATCCTCCAACAAGTGGAATCAGAGCCAGGAGCTTGTCGATGGACTCATCGCCAAAACAAGCATGACAATAAAATGTCCGGCTCGAACATTCATCCGCCAAAATTCGAAGGGGACTTCTCTTGGTGGAAGAAGAGATTGGAGGTATTCTTTGAAATCGATTTTGATATCATGCTTATTATGGAAAATGGTTTCGAAGTGCCTAGGGATGAAGAAGAGGAGCTATTAGAGAAATCAAGATGGACCAAGAAGCAAAGAGAGGTGCACTTAGCGAATTCGAAAGCCAAGCACCATCTTTTCAATGTGCTCCCTCAACAAAAAATCAACCGATTTGAAGAATGCTCAAGCGCCAAGGAGATGTGGGAGAGGTTGATTGATCTTCATGAAGGCACCTCCGAAGCCAAGTTGCAAGACGGAACTTTCTCCGATCTCAACTCAACAATATAAAACTAGATAAAGGAGAAAATGTACTTTCTTTGCATTCTAGGTTTAAGGAGATTATTAATGGTCTATCAAGTGTAGGTGAAAAGCTCTCCAATCGGGACATGATAATGAAAGTCATAGATGCCTTCCCCTAGTCATCAAAGTGGAGCTCAATGGTGGACTCTTTTTATATTTCAAGGAATCTAGAGGTAAGTATTCTAGAAGAATTTTTCTCTGCTATGGAGCTTCATGAAACTAGACTTGAAGGTATAGTAGAAGAATCAAGCACTCAATCAAGGGGAGTGGTGCTAGTAGCCAACAAAGGAAAGAAGAAGAAGGAGACTTCACCACCTTCATCGGATGACGACTCATCTTTCTCCATGAACACAAATGAAGAGGCCTACATGGTAAGAAATGTGAGACGTGCATTAAAAAGCTTTAAATTTAACAAGTCTCATGATAGGAGAAGGAGGAGAGTCATATGATACAATTGCCAAGGAGAGGGACACATGAGGGATGAATGTCCTCTCTTGAACAAGAGCAAGGAAGAAAGGAGAAAGAATGACAAGAAGAAGGAAGGGAAGAAGAAAGAAGAAAAGAAGTCAAAGGAGAAAGAGAAGAAGTCAAAGCCCCGGAACTTAAAAGCGACATGGGATGATCCATCATCATCGGAGGAAGAAGGGATTGTCTCCCATTTTACATTAATGGGAATAGATGACATAGCCTTCTCCTCCTCCGAGAAAGAAGAAGGAAGCACAAGTGAGGAGGAGAGCTCAAGTGTAGGGGGAGCATCCACATCGAAATCGGAACGAGATTGGGTAAGTGAGGTAACAAATCTCCCTCCTAAAAGGGTTATTTCAATGATTTCTAGTTTAACTAGGGATTTATTTAGGGCTAAAAATAAAAACAAATGCATGCAAAATGAAATTAAGGATCTAGAAGAAAAATTAAAAAAATTCATGCTCACATGATAATGCTATTTCTTCTAGTAGTAATGATGCATGTATCAAAGAGAATAAGACTTTAAGGGAAAAGGTAGATTTCCTTGCTAAGGCCCTAGATAAATTCACAATTAGCTCCAACACCCTGAACATAATTATTGGGAGCTAAAATGGCTAGTTTCAATAAGAAGGGCCTAGGTTATAAGGGATCAATGAATGAGAAGACCTACCATTGCTTAATTGCTAGAGGATAATCAAAGACAACAATGGTAGCTAGGAAATGGATCCCAAAGGAGTACTTGGTGAAGCCCATTAGAAAGGATTTATATTGGGTTCCCAAGTCAATCCTCAAGGGTTAGAGAAACCTAGGATAGTCAACCATAAGTGGATTTATTTCATATCATATTATGTGGTTGACTTATTATGAGCATGGTGGATGATTTGGGTAATTATGTTTAAATCATGATTAGTGATACTTGATTTTATACTTGATGCATGATCATGATGTGTAGTTATATGATATACTTGTGTTATGATCATGTTGGTTGTTTTGGATGATACTTAACCTTGATAGAATTGCATGAAATTTATGGTTAAGTATAATACATTAGGTACATCTCACAATTCACCATAAGACTAACTTGATTGATAACATAGCAATGGGTGAGATGTTAGGTTGATAGAAATGACTCACTAATTCTTATGACATTTTGATGAATCATTGTAAGTATCATAACATAACAATCATAGTCCAACTATGGAGAAAGTAAATGTTTAATCAATGAACATATTGCCCATAGATTATAGTTGGATATTTTAAATGATTTAAAACCATTTTATGTTTTGCAAATAGTGAATTGATGCTTTAAAACAACCTAAGGCAAAACTAGGTTTCAAAGTTGATAAAATGATTGAAGGTTTTTACAACTTTTGAGTTTTTGCCAGATGTTTGAAAAATGAATGCTTTTTCTTGAAAAATATTTTTTCATTGATAAAGGGACTCATAAGAAATGTGTTCTCTGAATTTCATAATTTTTTGAATTTTCTATAATTTTAATGCATTTCTGAACTTGGGTTCGAAAATCAGAAAAGGTTAAAATCAGGTGGTAGTTGACTGGTAGTCTGAACCAGTCGACTGATGGATTGTAAACGTGAACAGTAACTTGCTTTGTGTGGTTTTCATCATGTTTTGGTGATTTTCTTCCATTAAGACTTTGATGCCATGTTATATGACATATGTTTAATGTTTTTGATGGTGTCAAAGGGGGAGAAATGTGAGAGTTTAAGTTAATCATGCTAGGGGGAGAAAATAACTTGTGTTAAGAGGGAGTTGTATGTATTAAGAGGGAGTGTTTTGATACTCATATTTGTTTTACATGCTTTCCTTCTTTATGTATTTGGTTAATGTTTTACCTAACTTAAACATGGTTGCCACACATCAAAAAGGGGGAGATTGTTAGGGCAATCAACCCAAGTATGGTTTGGTTTTGATGTGTGTGGCAAAGGTTTAAGTTAGGATGTTTATGTTGATTTGATATGTGTTTTTAAGTTGTGCAGGATTTAGTAAATCACACATGAGTTTGACTTGATGAATCTTTTGCAAGTTCACCATCTTATGGCTCGGGTCCTTGAGTCGGTGAAGGATGGCATTGAGGAAGTCGTGCACTTGGTGCATCTGAGGGACCACTGGACGAGGAGCGTATGGAGTGAAGCCAAAGAAAGCAGACTTCAGGGCGAGACGTGAAGGATGACATTATCGAAGTCGTGTGCTTGGTGCATCCGAGGGACGTAGCCGGATGAAGAGAGCTTCGAAGCGAGGGACTTCATGGGAGATGAGAGTGAGTGATTGTAACTCGGGATGGGATAGCTCATAGGTGAACTTGGCCGAATGGCTAGGTCAAGTGTCGGATGTTCAAACTTAGGTTTGAGGTTTTACCCGACAAGTCGGATGCTCAAACTTGTGTTTGAGGTTTTACCCGATGTTTGGATAAGTCGGATGCTTAAACATGAGTTTAAGGTTTCTACCCGATGAATGGAAGTGTAGGATGCTCAAATAGGTGGTTTAAGGTTTACTCAATCGTCGGATGATCAAACAAGTATTTGTTTGAGGTTTTACCCAACATCAGTCGACTACTATAGAAAGTAGGCGACTGCTCTGAGTCAATGGCACTCGACTAGTGTTCGACTGGTGGGTTTCTGGCCCAGCAGTCGACTCCCAAGGGACGACAGTCAACTACTGCACAATTAGTCGATTGCCAAGGAATGTCAGTCAACTGGTGAAGGTGGTCACATGCACACAACCTCCTGTAGTCGACTGATCAGTCAGCTACGCAGGCAGCAGTCGACTGCTGATAGCAACAGTTGATTGCCAAGGCTTCTGTTGGACTATAACGGTCGCGATCTGACATGGTCAGAAGCCATTGGAACGGCGATAATTGACTGGTGACATGCAGCAGTAGACTGCCGCATGCCCAATGGGAAGAAATCTCTTCTCTCTATAAAGAGAAGGGGTGAGGGCCTTGGGGATGCTAATGTTTCATTCCAAAGTGCTCCCCAAGTGTCCTAAACATCCCAAACCTCCTCTTCCTTGTTCTCATCTAAATCATATTGTAAGAGGGAGGATTTTGTAAGAAGGTTTCTTCTCCACCTTGATTGAGCAAAGGAGAAGTTTAGTGATTGGGTTGAGAGAGTGATTCGCCATACGAATCATCTATGAATTAGCGGCAAGGGACGTAAACCACGTTACATACTTGTGTTTGCATTTGCTTTTTCCTCACTCTTTTGTATTGTTTTAATTATCTTGTTTTAGTATTTCCGCTGCGCTAACAATCTTGTAGATGATTAAGAAGTGAACAATTTCCATCAATGTACACGGGCTATTCAACCCCCCTTCTAACTGGGCCGCGATCCTCCAACAGAGGCAACAAGCCTACCTCTCCTCTTAGCAATTTAAACACAAGTAAAAAGAATACAAACAACTATAGAAAAAAGTACCGACTTAAAGGATTCAAAATTGCATGTTGTCGACGTTACGATGACGTCACGTTGTCAAAAAAAGCTTGGATTCATTGGAGCACTTTGGGAGCCTTTTGAGATGATAGAAAATGGGTGAAATGCCTCTTCTTTTATAGCCCTTTGAGCCCTAGCTCGTTGAGATCCAGATCTGGGTCAAAGCTCCCCCTCACTCCACTTTGAGTGGATCTTATCATGACTCTACTCAAAGTGATTAGCTTGACCAACAGTCCACCGATGCCCTACAGCAATCGACTGATGGTAGGTTCAGTCGATTGCAATTAGCCTCCAGTCAACTATCAGCTTGATCACTCACCTGCAATACAAGGTTAGCATAGAATACTTCATTGATGGTAATTTCGATGGTTCCTTACAGTTCGACCTCGATCTAGACCTTCCTTCGAAAGTCTTAGTCGGATCGCCACCTACGATGGTCCCCGTATGGAGGACGCGACCTTATCATCACTCCACACCAAGTGCTTACCTTTGGTTCTCCTGACCTGTCGCTTATCTTCTGGTCACTACCGAGGTTCCTCGACTCCCCGAGGTTCTCTTGGTGTCACCCGACCAGCGAGGTTTCTCGTCTCGAGATTCTCTTGGTGTCGTTGACCTTAGCACAACTTAATACCCTACCTGCACACTCAACACGACATGTGAGATAACAATAATGATTTAACTTTGATCCTTTGCCATTATCAAAACCTAAGTTTGATTATCTGGTGCCCCTGCACACCAACACATCCATGGTTGATGCTTACAAGATATCTAGAGATTTGTCTAAAATTAGGTTAGATGAAATGTTTTCTAAATTTAAATTACATGAGTAGTAAAATTTGCCCCCGATCAAGAAAAGTATTGCCTTATTTATAAGTCAAAAGAAAGGAAAAAGCAAGCCTCCTCTCGAGGAAGATGAGTCTGAATCGGAGTTAAATGAAGAGGTGGAGACTTAACTAGTCAACCTAGTTTGAAGGTTGATCAAGTGTAGAAAACGACCAACCAAGCCAATGAAGAAGAAGAGTTTCGGCACAAGTCAAAACCTCAAGTGCTTCGAGTGCAACAAGAAGGGACACTTCATGTCCAAGTGTTTGGAGTTAAAGAATAAGCGTCCACAAACCAAGAAAGCACTCAATGCAACATGGGAGGAATTGTCGGAGGAAGAAGAAGACCAAGTCAACAACTTGGTTCTCATGGCAAGACCGTCCGAGTCCGAGTCTGAAACTGACACCGAGCCCGAGTTCGAGTCAAGCCATGGATCCATATCCGCTTCAAAAGGGTCACTCATTAATTAAAACTTTGTATGATGCTATAAAATTTTTGAATAATAAATTGACTAAGTCCAAGTCTAAAGTCGAGTCTTTACTTAAGGAGGTTAAAATCCTTGAGCACAAGGCTAACCTTACCTCTTCAACTATTCAAGTTCAACAGGGAAACTCAACTCAAGTCAAAAAAACTTGAGGAAGAGAATTCTCTCTTGAAAGGGCAAGTTCAAGAACTTAGGACATCATTGGAAAGGTTCACATTGGGATCCAAGGGTCTTGACCAAATCCTTGGAACTCAAAGAGTCATGTACAACAAGACTGGACTCGAGTTCAGATCAACAAATAGATCATTTATTTCACTAGTAAATCATGATCGTAAATGAATCCAAGCATGGGTCCCTAAATCGAGTCTAAAATCACAACTAGGTTCAACCAAGTATTGGGTTCCCAAGGATCAAATCCACCATGTGGATAGACCATATCGATACAATGATCCAAGGGGAGCCAATACTAAACTTGTTTGCTTAATTACTTGATTAATTTAATCTTGTATGCTTAGTTTAATGTAATTGCATAACTTAGAATGGTCTAGATAGGAAACAAAGTAAATTTAAATTTGAACAACCTAGTACTAAGACAAAGTGAACTGATAGTAAGTTAGGGAATCTCTTTAAAGTGTATATCAAGGTTGGAAGCATCCTACATGGTGCACTAAGTTGAATGGAACAAACTGAAGCTAACTCACTTAGTCTTTAACTAGTTAGACCAAAGTTTAGTCTAAAGCAAGTCTAGTACTTAATTCCTTAATCAACTTTGTCTAAGGAAATGGTCCACCTGATATCCAAGAAGGCCATATGCAACGCTAATTCGTGGAAGTTGATTTTAAAAATATTTACTAGACTAGTTCAAGCTAAACTTAAATCTACCACAAGTTTAGATACTTTTGAGTTTCATTAAAATTTGAAAGAAATAATCAACCCTCATCTCATAATATTCATAAGATTAACATGTGTTGTTTATACTAAGACACATAGAATGGGTTGTTAGGGCAATCAACCCAAGGATTTAAATTAGGATGTTATGCTTTTGATGTGTGTGTTTAAGTTGTGTAGGACTTAGTGAATCACTGATGAGTTGCTTGATGAAGCATTGGCAAGTTCATCATCTCATGGCTCGGGTCCTTGAGTTGGTGAAGGATGACACGGGAAAAGCCGTGAGCTTGGTGCATCCAAAGGACCGCCAGACAAGAAGCAAATGGAGTGAAGCCAAAAGAAGCAGACTTCAAAGAAAGATGTGAAGGATGGCACGGGAGAAGCTGCGAGCTTAGAACATCCGAGGGATGTAGGCCAGAGGAAGAGAGCTTCGGTGAGGGACTCCATGGGAGATGAGAGTTGAGCGATTGTAACCCGGGATGAGGTAGCTCAAGTTAGGTGAACTTAGCCAAATGGCTAAGATCAAGTGTCGGATACTCAAACATGGTGTTTGAGGTTTTACCCGAAAATCGGATGCTCAAACAACAAGTTGTTTGAGGTTTTACCCGACAATAGTCGACTGACATAAGTATCAGTCGACTGGTCCAAGTCGACTGTTAGTTGACTGGTGTTCTGCTAGGGTTTATGGGTAATCAGTTGACTGCCAAGGGTTGACAGTCGACTAGTCCGCCATTAGTCGACTGCGAAGGTATGGCGATCCAAGCTATGAAGTTGATCACGAGGAACAAAACCTCCATAGCCGCTGATCGAACGGCTACATAAGTCGTCATCGATTGTGGTAGTCAACTGCCCAGTATGCCGTTGAATGATGATGATCGTGAATCAGGCTTGGTCAAAAGCCGTTGGAGGTAGTTTGTTACAGCGTCAGTCGATTGATGGCATACAACAGTGGATTGTTGCATGCCCAATGGGAAAAGGCCTCTTTTTTATAAAAGGAGGGCTTGGAGAGGTTAATGCTTCCACTCCTAAGTGTGCTCCATGTCTCCTAAACATTTTTACTCTCCTCTTCCTTGTTTCTATCTCTATTTTATTGTAAAAGGGAGAGCTTGTGTAAAAGTGGTTTTTCTTCACTTTGTTTGAGCTAAAGAAGAAGTTTTAGTTAATTGGTTGAGAGAGTGATCCGCCTAACGGATTGACCGTGGATTAGCGGCAAGGGTGGTGAATCACGTTACATTGTTGTGTTTGCATATCTTTTTCTTTTTTCTTTTATTTTGCTTTAATTGTCTTTGTTTTACCATTATTCTGTTGCACTAACAAACGTCTAGACATCAAGAATGCTCAAGTTCCATCGAGCATCAACTAGGCTATTCAACCCACCTTCTAGCTGGACCTCAATCTCCCAACAAGTGGTATTAGAGCCAAGTTGATTGCAAAAGAACTCATCGCCACAACAAGCACAACAACAATGGCCAGCATGAACATCCACCCACAAAAGTTTGAAGGCAATTTCTCATGGTGGTAGAAAAGGATGGAGGTATACTTCGAAACCGACTTTGATATTTTGTTAATTATGGAAAACAGTTTTGAGTTGCCTAGGGATGAAGAGAATAAGCCATTAGAGAAATCAAGATGGACAAAGAAACAAAAGGAAGATCACCTAGCAAATTAAAAGGCAAAGCACCATCTCTTCAATGTACTTCCTCAACAAGAAATTAACTGAATTGGAGAGTGCTCAAGTGCTAAGGAGATGTGGGAGAAGCTAATTAAGCTTCATGAGGGCACACCCGAAACAAAATTAGCAAGACGGGACCTTCTCTGATCGCAACTCAATAACATCAAATTGAACAAAGGAGAAAAGGTATTGTCTTTGCATTCTAGGTTTAAAGAGATTATTAATGGTGTGTCTAGTGTAGGGGAGAAGCTATCCAACCGAGACATGATAATGAAAGCAATCGACGCATTCCCTCGATCATCTAAATGGAGCTCTATGGTGGATTCCTTCTACATCTCAAGGAATCTAGAGGTAAGTACTCTAGAAGAATTCTTTTCTACCATGGAACTTCATGAAACTTGCCTTGAAGGTATAGTACAAGAACCAAGCACTCAATCAAGGAGAGTAGCACTAGTAGAAAACAAAGGGAAGAAGAAGAAGACTACACCTTCTTCATCGGACGATGACTCACAATCTTCCATGGGTAGCGATGAAGAAGCTTATATGGTAAGAAAGGTAAGGCATGCCTTAAAAAGTTTTAGATTTAACAAATCTCATCATAGGAGAAGGAGGAGGAAGATCATTTGCTACAATTGCCAAGGAGAAGGACACATGAGGGATGAGTGTTCTCTATTGAACAAGAGCAAGGAAGAGAAGAAGAAGGATGATAAGAAGAAAGGCAAGAAGAAAGAAGGAAAGAAATCCAAGGAAAAAGAGAAATCATCCTCCCGAAACCTAAAAGCTACATGGGACGACTTGTCTTCATCGGAGGAAGAAATAGATGTTGTCTCCCATTTTGCACTAATGGGAGTAGATGACGTAGCCTCCACCTCATCCAAAAAAGAAGTAAGCTCAAGTGAGGAGGAGAGCTCAAGTGTAGGGGGAGCATCATCATCGGACTTGGAAGAAGATTGGGTAAGTGAGGTAAGAAATCTTCCTACTCAAGATATTGTTCATATGATTTGAAGTTTGACTAGGGATTTATTTAGGACTAAAAGGAAAAATAAATGCATGCAAAATGAAATTAGAAATCTAGAAGAAAATTTTGAAAATGCATGTTCACATGATGATGTTGTTTCTTCTAGTTTAAATGATGCATGCTTAGAGGAAAATAAAGTTTTAAGGGAAATGGTAGAATACCTTACTAAGGCCCTTGAAAAATTTACTATAGGCTCAACTACTTTGAACATGATCATTGGGAGCCAAAGGGCAAGCTTTAACAAAAAGGGCTTAGGATATAAGGGATCTAAGAATGAAAAGACATACCATTGTCTAATTGCTAGGGGGCAATCAAAGACTACAATGGTAGCTAGAAAATGAATCCCCAAGGAATACTTGGTGAACCCTATTGGAAAGAACTTATATTGGGTTCCCAAGTCAATCCTTAAAGGTTAGGAAAATCTAGAATAGTCAGTCATATTTGAAATTATTTAATATCCTTCTAATGGTTGACTTATGATGGTAATGGGTGATAGTTGATTTATGATCATGATGGATGATACTTAACCTTGGTAGCATTGCATGAAATTTTTTGTTAAGTATAAATACCTTAGTTACATCTCATAATTTACTATAAGGAGAACTTGATTGATAACATAGCAATGGGTGAGATGTTAGGTTGATATAAATGATTCATTAATGCTTATGACATTTTGATGAGTCATTATATGTATCATTGCATAGCAATCATAGACCAACTATGGGGAAAACAAATATTTAATTCATGAAAATCTTACACAAAGATCATAGTTGGATATTTTTAATGATTTAAAAATATTTCATGCTTTGAAAAACTGTGAATTTATATTTTGAAACATTTTAAGGTAAAACTAGGTTTCAAAGTTGATACAAAATTTGAGGATTTTAAAACTTTTTAGTTTTTGCCTAATTTTCGAAAATTGAATGCATTTTTATGAAAATTAAGTTTTCCTTGATAAAGGAACTCATAAGAAATGTGTTCCCTAATTTTCATGATTTTTTGAAATTTTTTGATTTTTTAATTCATTTCTAAAGTTGGCTTCAGAAATCAGAATTCAGAATTAAAAGATACCAGTCGACTGCTATGTGCAAAAATTGGGTTTTTGGTTTTCAAATCTTATTTTTGATATTTTTATTCCCTTATATATTGATACCATATTATATAAGATATGTATGATCTTTTTGATGGTGTCAAAGGGGGAGAATTGTAAGGTTTAAGTTAATCGTGCCCTTGCATGTGTTAAGGGGGAGTTATCATGTGTTAAGGGAGAGTTGGCAAGTGTTAAGGGGGAGTTTTATTTCCATGTTTAATACTCATGCTTTACTTTACTTAAGTGTGTTTAAATGTTTTACCTAAATTAAACATATTGCCACACATCAAAAAGGGGAAGATTGTTAGGGCAATCAACCCAAGTATGATCTTGGTTTTGATTTGTGTGGCAAAGTGTTTAAGTTAGGATGTTATGCTTTTGATGTGTGTGTTTAAGATGTGCAGGACTTAGTGAATCACACATGAGTTGCTTGATGAAGCATTGGCAAGTTCATCATCTCATGGCTTGGGTCCTTGAGTCGGTGAAGGATGGCACGGGAAAAGTCGTGAGCTTGGTGCATCCAAGGGACCGCCGAACAAGGAGAAAATGGAGTGAAGCCAAAGGAAGTAGACTTTAGGGCAAGACGTGAAGGATGACATGGAAGAAGCCATGAGCTTAGTGTATCCGAGAGACATAGGCCAAAGGAAGAGAGCTTCGGTGAGGGACTCCATGGGAGATGAGAGTTGAGCGATTGTAACCCGGGATGGAATAGCTCAAGTTAGATGAACTTGGCCAAATGGATAAGATCAAGTATCAAATACTCAAACATGGTGTGTGAGATTTTACTCGATGGTCGAATGCTCAAACAACTTGTTGTTTGAGGGTTTACCCAATAATAGTTAATTGATATAGGTATCAGTCGACTAGTCCAAGTCGACTATTAGTTGACTGGTGTTCGACTAGGGTTTATGGCCTATCAATTGACTGCTAAGGGTTGGCAGTCGATTGGTCCACCATCAATCGACTACCAAGGTATGGAAGTCAACTGCTGTAAGTGGACACAGGCACAAAACGTCCCGTAGCCGATTGATCGGTCGGCTATGCAGGCATTAGTTGACTGTCGATTGTGGCAGTCGATTGCCTAGTGTACTGTTGGATGATGACGACCGCAAATCAGGCTTGGTTAGAAGTCATTGGAGGTGGTTTGTTATAGTGGCAGTCGACTGATAGCATGCACCAGTCGACTACTTCATTCCCAATGGCAAAAAGGCCCTCTTCTCTATAAAAGGAGGGTTTGGGAGGCATAGAGAGGTTAATGCTTCCACTCCTAAATGTGCTCTAAGTCTCCTAAACATTTTTACTCTCCTCTTCCTTGTTTCTATCTCTATTTTATTGTAAAGGGAGAGCTTGTGTAAAAGAGGTTTTTCTCCACCTTGTTTGAGCTAAAGGAGAAGTTTTAGTGTTTTGGTTGAGGGAGTGATCCGCCTAACGAATTGTCTGTGGATTAGCAGCAATGGTCGTGAACCACGTGACATCGTTGTGTTTGTATTGCTCTTTCTCTTTACTTATTTTTAGCTTTAATTGTCTTTGTTTTATCATTATTCCACTGCGCTAACAATCGTCTAGATATCATGAACGATCAAGTTCCATCGAGCATCAACTAGGCTATTCAACCCCCTCTTCTAGCTGAGCCTTGATCTCCCAACATGGGTGAGATGTTAAGGATAATTAAAATAAAAATAACTTAATATTTGAAATTTTCATTGCATGTAGTTATATTTAACTTTTAAAAATCTATAGTTAAAAAAAATAATTGGTTGACCAATATTAGGCATCTAAATCCTTAGGTTAACTTTAGACTCCTAAACCCTCTAGACACTTTGGAATGTTTTCCTTGTGATTAACAAGGATATTCAAAAGGTGTATTTGGATAACGGGGAGATACTGATTGAGAAATCAATAGTTATAGGAGTTGTTTTTGATAGGTCTTCAAAGTTTTTTTTTGCATAATGAGCATGCATTCAAACTACAACTTTTATAAAATTAAATACCTGAGCCTTTACTATTTGGATTATTTTAATAAAGTTTTAAAAAATTACTTTACAAGATTTACAATAAACTCTTTCACAAAAGTAAAGTAATTTAAATATTGTTGGTGCATGATCTTGAAACCTTAGGTCATAAATGTCAAAGGGGAGAGAAAGACTTAAATACCTCTAGGCACATCTAGATTGACATACAACCCTTAGAACCCTAAGTTTAAATTAAACATCGAAAAAGGAGTTGGACATTTTCGTAAGGATAATTTATTAGATGGTTTATTTTAAAAATATTATTTTGCAAAAAGGGAACAAGCTTGGATTTATAAAAATATTTAGTTACTTCATATTTTATCATTTACACGTTTGAAAATGAACTTGTATTATTTTTAAACCATTTTGAAAATATTTTTGAACTTAGAGTGTTTGAACTTTAATAATGCTCCCTTCATTATATTATTTTTTATATACATCAAAGGGGGAGAGATAAATGTTAAAAGGTTAAAAAGAAAATTTCTTGTAATAATTTTTCAAAACTCACCAAGTGTTAAGGGGGAGGAAATTTTAAGGGGGAGTTTTTGAAAAATATTTAATTACAGGCTTTTTATTTCCTAAACTTTGAATCGGATTGCCATAAATAAAAAAGAGATAGATTGTTGGTGCAGGGGGCACCAGATAATCAAACCTGAGTTTTGATAATGGCAAAAGTTCAAAGTTAAGTCATATTGTTGTCTAATATGTTATGTTAAGTATATAGAACTTGAGTAGTCTTAGCTGAGCTCAACACCAGGAGGAATGGTGGTCAAAGATCATATGCTAAGTAATAGGACAAATGGCCGAAAGGTAAAGCAAGCTAAGCTCTGGGTGTGGAGTGGTGGTAAGGTCGCATCCTTGGTATGTGGACAACCTTAGGCGTTGATCTGACTAAGTCTTCCAGAGGAAGGCCGAAGTCAAGATCAGATAGTCAAAGGACAGTCACTATTAATATACTAGAATATATTATGCTAATCTTGTAATGCATGTGAAAGACTGAATAAAACCAAGTACATTTGTCAAGCACATTGCAGCAGTCGATTGAACAAAACTAGCAGTCGACTAATACCTAGTTTCTTATCCAGTTGAGCTAGCACTTCGATGCAATTGACTAGTCCAATCGACTGCGGATGAACAACAGTCGACTGATGTGTGCGAATCAGCCAAAATGGCAAGTCATAATTTGGATCGATCAAAGCCGCCACCTAAGGATAAGAACCACGAGATTGAGATATGCATCGACTTATTCCAAGGCTCTAGTCTATAAACGAAGTCATAATTGCAAACCCTAAAATGTCTAAGTCTCCAATGCTTAATCTCTCACAATCTCACAAGCAACCGACCTCCGTTTATCTTTTAAACCTCGACGATGCTCCATCTTTCCTTTATTTGTGATGGTATACTTTCATTATTTTCTTTTGTACTTAATTTGTATAGGGTCCGATAAGGTTGTTTTTAACCCTTTCATTTTATTTGTAATCTCTTTGTCTCTTACCTCCAACGAGGAAGAGACTCTTTTAGCGATTGCCCTTCGAAAGTGATCAAGGATCGCAGGGCCTTGGACTAGCAATTGATAGGCTATGAACCAAGTAAAACCCCTTCATGTACTTGTGTGTTTTAACTTTGTTTTTCTGTTGCACGCTTTGGTTTTAAAACAAAAGAAATAAAATATTTAAACTCTATTCACCCCCTCCCTCCTCTAGCATGTTTTATGGTCCTAGACCTTCCTCATGATGAACATCGAAGAGTCGTTCATCTTGGTGGGTGGATATGAATTTCCAAGGGGAAAGAAGGGAGGATTCCTCAAGATGAAGAAATGGATCGAGGAACAACTCCAAAAATTCAAGACAAATATTAAGGTAATAAAATTTCTAAGTAATTTAAACCCTGATGATATCTTGTGTAAATAAGGTGACTATAAGTATGCTAAGAAGCTATGGAGCAATTTGGCAAAATTTCGTGAAAATCCTTCATCGGCACAAGATAAGGAAAAAGTCGAAGAAGAATGCTCATCGGCTCAAGAGGGTGAAAATTCGGAAGTTGATAGATGCTCAACATCCGAATTGGAAGAAGTTGAGGAAGTTGAAGAACCTTCCACTTCTAGGATTGAGGGGGAGGAGATTAGGCTTTAACACCGGAGCAAGAGCAAGAGGTGTTGAGTTGATGATGTTGCACTAGAAATGGAGGGGGGGGGGGGTGAAAAGCTATTTTCGTTTCGCTTTAATGGATTGCGTGCTCACCTATAAAAACTTGTTAATACATAGTAGAATATACAACAATAGAAATGCACTACAAGAATAAAAATAAACACAGACACAACAAGAGTATTTTATGTGGTTCGGAACCTATGATTTATACTCTACGATGAGCTAGTGATCCACACCCATATACTCTTTTCTCCTTCTCGGCAACACGTCGTAGGTGGAGAAACCCCTTACAAAGAGTTTACAATGAAAATACAAAAGTATTACAAAGAAGGAATGAAATACAAGTAAAAAAAACTTTACACAACAATCTTTACTTGAGAGCTCTTGTGGTTGATTTGAAAGCCTTTGAATACCCTAAAATGCACCATCACTTTGCTTCAAAATCACCTAAGAAACCTTAGTTGAAATACTCCATTAGATGCTCCTTTTATAACTACAGTTGGTTGATTTTACGCTTGGCAGTTGACTACCAAAAGGAACTAGTCGACTGCTCTCCTGCCCGTTGTCTCAAAATAGACTCGTCCACATTGGCTTACCATCCAACGAATACCCCAATAGTCGACTGCCCTTACCAGCAATCGACAACTGCCCAGTAGTTGACTAGCAAGTCAACTACGCAACAATCTATGCATTGCTATAGTTCCATCAGTCGACTACTCAAGGACAGTCGACTACCAATACATGGCAGTCGACCGACATAGCCTAAATTGAGCAGTCGAGCCTCAGTCGACTCCTCGATCAGTCAACTAGTAATAATCTCAATCGACTGCTCAAAGTTGACTAGGCTCTCGAGTGTCAAATACTCGGCCAGTCGACTGATCCATAAATCCAATCGACTAGTAAACCTCAAACATGAGGTTTAACCCAAGTATGATCCCCTCATACTTGATACTCACCCATAGTCTAGACCAAAGCCTTCTAGCCACCTCCATCAGTCTCATGCCTCTCAGATCCCTCGAGTCTGCGACTCTTCATCTTTCGCATTAGCCTTCAAGTGCTTCCATCAGCTATGTCATGCTAACTGAGTCCTTTGCCAAGGTTCATTTGGACTTATGCCGCCAAGACTCTATTCTTGGACTTTACGCTGGCAAAACCTCACCCTTGGACTTCCTTGCCAACCATTTGGACTTATGTCGCCAAGACTACAAGCTTGGACTTGATGCTGCCAAAACTACACTCTTGGACTTTCCCTTTGCTAAGTACCCATGACTTGGACTTTCTAATTGCCAAGACCATGCTTGGACTTTCCTTGCCAAGACCATTCTTAGACTTTTCTTGCCAACTCCATGGTTGACTTTCCAATTGCCAAAGTTCACTTAGACTTTATGCCACTAAGACTACACACTCGGACTTATGCTACCAAGACTTTACCTTTGGATTTTACGCTGCCAAGACTACACACTTGGACTAATACTGCCAAGACTTTACCTTTGGACTTCCTTTGCCAAATATCCATATTTGGACTTTCCTTTCCAAGTATCCAAACTTAGACTTCGGAGGTTGATTGCTCTAACAATCTCTCCCGAATAATCTCTCTCATATGACTTTGGATATCCCAATCATTCACTCGTCATATGGTCAAATCATATTATCAAATAATGATCAAATCCGTTGTCAAACATCAAAATCCTACTCGAGTTCCACTCGAGATTGGTCAACATTGACCCGAGCCCTTTTGCACCAATAATCTCCCCCTTTTTGATGATTGATAATACATTTAAGTTAGGTTAATAATAACACAGACTTAACTCTTCCAATGCCAAAGTATAGTGAAGGTTTACTTAACTTAAACCTCACTTCTCCATATTTGGCATACATCAGAAAGCCTACCAAGGTTGCAAATGCCTCATCTCCCAAAGAGATCCTACATTCTCCCCCTTGGTCCAAAAATATCTTGGATACCTTCACTCTTACTAATGATAAATCACATATCACTAAATGAGAGGCAATCCATAATGAAGGTTTACCAAACCCTCACTTCTCCCTTTTTGTCAAAATTGCATCCATCATCCCTAGATGGGCAACCTCTCCCTAAAGGCTTGCTTTCCCTTGACCATTCAACCAATAATGTCCTTAGAGAGTTCCTAAGCCTATAGGAAATCTAACCAATCAAAATTAAGGATAAAAGATTCGACATTAAACTTTCACAACCCTTACAAACTCAATTTTCACCCTAAATTCTCTCCTAATCATTTACAATGATTATTTCACCATTTTAATGATTTCTAAAGTATATCCTAGGGTTAGGAGATGTTAGGGTAACCTAGGGAAGCTGATACATGGATAAATAAACTTTGTTCAATCAAAATCAGCACCATCAGTCGATTAAAATCAGAAATCAATCGAATGACTTACCACCAGTCGACTGCTCCAAGCAGCAATCAACTAGTTTATGCAAAATGCAGAAATCAGTTTTAGAAATTGAGTTTTCAAAAAGCTAAGTAATTATATGCAATTTGAAAAATATTAAAAATTCATACGTACATTACTTATATCAAATACAATGGGTGAAAAAAAATTAAATTAAAATACCCATTAAATTGAAGTATTGATACAAAGTTCAAAAGCATTGAAAACTTCAATGTGTTTTCCTATCTTTGTGTCAACTTGTTCAATGGTGATTGCTATAAAAAGATAGACTTCACTAATGTTTTTCAAAATAATTTAAAATGTCTTTTAAACCTCATTTTGGACCATGGTCTATGGGTTAGATGTACAGGACTTGTACATTAGCTTTCCTCATGATTCATCAATGCCATATTATGAGTTTGAATTCATCTAGATGCAACATCTATGCACATTAAAGTTAACTCATTTTCCTAACATTTTATATGTGTCTATAGTGTATCAATACACACACATCAATTTAATTCTTTTGTGAGATGTGGGTTTTGTTTTTCCCTAATATAAGGGTTCATGCATTTTATCTCAATAACTCTATTTGATTCTCTTATCATGGGACTTCAAATCATGACATTGTTCTTAATTCAATTTTATTTATCATAAATGCATGAATATGATCATGGCATAAATGATAGCATAAATTAAAATATTTTCCAATCATCATGATGTTATGGCATAAAGATAGACCTAAATACAAGCATGATATATTGACTTAACATTTTCATGACATTTTATATGATCAAATGAAATATGATGTCATGACATCACATATGACAAACAAAGCATGACAAATAAGATATAAAAGTATAAGAATACCTAGATTTCAAGCCTAATTGCCATTTACTAGGATTAAATTCAATTTTATCATAATGACCAAATTCCCAAGTGTGCCAAAAACCTAAAATGGCACACCATCGACTCTAAAACCTAATTTTTCAAATTATGATGGATTTTTTAGCTTCCATAATTTCTATTGGCACATCCTAAAATCTTTAAGGATATAATTCCAAACTCATTTCTAAGGTATCACTTAACCTTGAAAATACCCTCAAGTGTCAACTCTACCATTGTTAGGTTAACTACCCATCAATTTAGGGTTGACACACCCTCAACCCATATAGCGTGATGTAATCACACTCCTAGGAACCCAATACTTATTTGTTCTCCTTGGGTTAACTAGGTACTCAATAGGGATGACTTCCCTAGCTACCCTCCTAATGACCCTCCTAGGCCTTGAAGCCTTGGTTATTGAGTCTTATCTAGGTTAACCATAGGGGTAACCCCCCTTATAACCTTGTTAGTGACTTTTTTAGGCCTTTTAGAGCCCTTAGTCACTTCGTCTTCCTAAGGTCAACTCTAGGGATTGCCTCTCTTATGACCTTGACCTTCCTAGACTTAGAATTGGTTTCATAATTAAATGGAACACAATTGTAAGTTGGCAGAACCTTCTTGGCCATAGGATTGTTGACCGTGCACAAGCACACAACCTCAAATATCTGGCCAAGATCACCAATGACTTGAAGTGCACGCTTGCGCTGAATGCCTGCATGTGCACAGTTGTCGTCAAGTAATAAATTATGTATCGATTCCACACAGACTATGATTTCGAGTACTGGGTGTCCAGTGAATGTATGTTGTATGGAGTGAATGGCTTCCTGAGCTAAGGAGGTTGGTTATGAGCAAGCTCTAGTATGATGTCACTTGGAGAAAGAATTAAGGGGTTTGCTCAAGAGTTGGTCAAGGGATTCCAAGATTTTGGTTTCACTTGTGCATTGCCAAATATGCTATTGAGTTAATGCTCCTAGGTTCTCTAATTACGATCTTGCGGGACAATCATCGTATGTAATCCCAATGAACTTTTTCTTTTACCGAGAATTGTCTATTCCTAACCACGTTTCCCATTCGGATCATTAGAACTCAAAGGGTTGCTATCCTAAGGAAGCCCCCTGTCACCGGGGTTGCAGAGTTGATTTCTCCTACTTTGGGCCTTCTGTTGGAATAGGTTAGTAGAGCTCTAAGATGTCCTATGTGTCCCCATGAACAGGTGAATCATATTTCATGGCCTACTCTTTTTAGACCTATTTCCTATGATTTTGGGAGGGAGGATGATTGGGAGGTTCCTCCTTGATTCTCCTAGGTTTCGATATAGAGGCTTTCATCCTCTATATCGACTAAGCACAGTAGGAATAGAACCAAGATGCAATTATCATTAAACTTAGATATCATAAACTGCAAATATAATCAAAGAAAGTTGAAATATATTTGAACTAGCATGTCCAACTTGTACAAGTTACTCCATAATCCTAGAATCAAGAGATCTACCCCATAGATATGAAAAGATACGTACAAGACATTGAATGCGTAAGCATTACAATTCAAATAAAAATTAAACAGTAAAATATACGCCTTGAATGCTTTTTTGGAGTGTCTTGGCCGCTTTCATGCGTGTTGGAGTGCAATCCCTCCCTTGAGCCGCATTTTCTTCTCCGTGTTGCGAGCCTTTGGTGCTTTTTAGGGCACCTCTTTGTTGTCCCAACTGTCGAGCCTCCCCCTGAGGTTTGGTAGCCCTAGGGTGGCTCCCTTTCATCTCCCTTTAGGTTTAGGTGTGCCTTCCTTTTTATAGGGGTGAAATCGATTTTCCCTCATTACCCACGAATACAGATCTCCTTAAGTTGCGTTGTCGCACATGGTTGTGTAGATTCCACAAGATCCACCGTGTGGGAATCTGGAACTCGCGCTCTTGACCATGCCTCTTGAAAAGGCACAGTCGTGTGAAATTCACACGATCGGTCATTTCTTCCTTGGGACACGGCTAGAGCATGCTTCCCTTTCTTGAGCTTGATTTATCATGCCATTTTTCCTCCAAAATGCCGCTTTACACATAAAAATAGCAAAAGCAGATCTCCGAACTAGAAAATAGTAAATAAGTGCAAAATAAGAAAAAGATGCATGAAACAAGTATGAAATGCAATGAGATGTGTGCTAAAATTACTCCTAAATCCCTGTATGATTTATACACATCAAAATCCCCCAGATTTAGACTTTTGCTTGTTTTCAAGCAAACCTCAATGCCATGGAGTTTTAAAAGTGTAGTTATCATGCTTAGTATGTTCACTAACTTATCAAGTAGTACTTACATTCAAAGTAAAGGGACATGTTCTATAAGTTCACTAAGTTAGCTTTTTGTGCATGTGCCAAAAAGTTTCCTATAGGGTTCAAATTCCATGTTAAGTTAAGTCATCATCCTGTAGCTTTCCTAAGGTTTCTGGCTTTTAGGCACTTACCTACCCCTAAGCGAGGATTGTTTCCTAGAGTTAGCATAAAGTCTCAAAGTCACGCTCGATATCTAGAGAAATTGGTATGTGTTTTCCCGGTAACATAACTTGGTCTCAAAGGGGCACCTAACCATTTCCACCCATGACAACTGTTTTTAGTCTCTATTTTTCTTTCTCTTTTTTTTTTCCTCTTCCTTTTTTTTCCTTTTTTTTTCTCTCTTCTTTTTTCTCTCTTTTTTTTGAATGAGTTTACATGATCCGACCATCTATAGTAACTAAAATGTTAATCTAGAGTCACCTATGGATTCCTAAGTACTAGACTATTGGGATGAATCATAACTAGGTATGTACTAGATCCTTCCTTTTAGAAATTTCAATGAGTATAAATGAAAATAAAAGCTAACTAGTGAAAATTGAGAACATTCATTATATAATAATAAAATAGAATACCACTAGATAAGAGAAAGTGAACTACTTGTAGCATGGAAATATAACGTCAAGGTTTTCAAAAAAATATCACTAAAGCAACTTATAGGAACAAACAACTAAGTACTAAAAGAACCCTAAAAACAATTCTACATGTATGATAGACTGAAATAAATGATGATATAAAATCTAGACCTATGAAACACAAAGATAGAACTACCCAAAACACAGAAAAAAAATTAAATAAAATATAACACTCCACTTAGACTCACGATCGATCGTACCTCTAGCGTGGAGGCCTAGGTGGAAAGTCAGGCAGTCTCGGCATCTCTGGCTCGTACAAGAATCGCTTGCTCAACCACTGGTGCCACATATACATGTGGTCAACCTGGGAACTGGTGGACTTAGCGGTTGCTTTGTGCTCCTCCTCTCGAGCTTATTGCGTGCGCGCATCCTGCATAAACTATCGCATCTCTTGTATATGTTGTCGTAGAACTAGTCGGCCCACTGGAAATGTCCCTCAGATCAAGGAACTCTGCTCACATATATGTTCGGTGCTCCTCCGTGTTAGGACCTATGTGCCCGCTAGAGCGGGGGTGAATAGCATTGTCGCTTGTCGATGGATCTCGATTGTGCTTGCTACAAAACTTGTTATACGCATTGGAAATAGAAATAATACAATACAAAGTACACAAACACAATCACAACACGAGGATATAACGTGGTTCGGAACCTCAAGGTTCCTACTCAATGGATTGGGCTCGAATGAGCCCTAGCGATGCAAATGTTCGACTATCCGTGCCACAAAAACTGCTTTTTACGTTACGAAAACCTTAAAAGTCGGCCATGGATTTGTGCGAAGATTAACAAAAATAATACATGTACGTGTCAAGAAAACTTAGATCTACCATAGATCTACATGTGAAGAGCATTACCCTTGTAGCGATGCCCTTAGCTTATTCCGCTCGTCCAAACGGCTTGCCGGATCTCATAGAGTGTTAAGCATACACTCCTCTACAAGTATCCACATGAACAATAGGTGGAGAAGGAAACTTACAGTGTGCTAGCACTCTTAGAAACCCACATCAAGAAGGATGAGGGAGAGAGCTTGAGAGGAGAGGAAAGGAGGAAGAAGATGAAGTTAATTCCCACTAACTTCACACTAATGCTCATCTCACTTTGTGGCTGACCACTACATGGAAGTTATATACATGCATGTAATACAAAGAGCCATGGCTCTTGGTCTCCATCATGAGGTGGCACCCCATGATGTGTCCATGATGATGTGGAACATCATCATTGGTCGGCCCATGCCAAGTCACCATGACGTGGCATTTGGTTAAGTGAAACTTGACCTTTCATCTTCCCTCTCAATTCAAGTCAAACTTGACCTCTTATCTCCCATGGTTGATCAAATCCAACCATTTGATTCAAGTCAATTTAATTTAATGAATCTCTATTCATTAGTTTAAATTGACTCAATGAATCAAATCTAAATTAGACTCATTCTACATTTGAATCAAATTGAGTCAAACTCAATTAGTATAATTTGGATTACTCTTAATCCAATTTGGTTCATCACATGAACCTAATCCTCTTGGTCCATCATATGAACCTAATCTCCATCTAATTTCCCTTTGTGTGTGACTCTATAGGTTCTTGTAACGTTGGCAATGCTTTTAAACAGATTTAGAAACATAAGTAATGAGCAGTATCTAGCAACACATCATTGCTACATAAATTACAAGAATGTTGATATCCAACATCACCTTTGTGACTCTCACAATATGTGAAAATGCCCCTCTATCCTTGACATCTAGATTGACCAATTGAGGCATAGACCGTGTCATCCTCTGTACAATCTATATCTTGAACTCCAAGTAGACTCACTCTAATCAAATGAGCTCAATGTCTCATATTGACTCATTTGGGCATGACCATGCACTTAGTGGTCTCCCTCTATCAAGAATCATGATGTCACTCCCATCATATAGGAGGGATAGATCCCATCTACATTACTCACATCCCTCCGCATAATTTGTTACATACCCAGTAATCGCCTTTATAGTCCACCCATTTACGAATGACATTTGACGAAGCCAAAGTGTGCAACTCCTTATATAGGGAACCATGGTGACTTCAGGTCCAAGGACTAATAGTCACATGAGAAAGTATATAACACTCATATAATGATCCATGATACTTTCTCATGGTAGGTCATTTAATATACATTCTATAATGCATACCCATGTGTCAACTTGATATCTTATATCCATGACTTGTGAGATCAAGTCATTGAGTTGACCTACATGCTAGTCTCTTCGCATTAACATTGTCCTTGAATGTTAATACTTGACTAAGAATGATTAAGAGTAGTATTCTCTATATCATCTCATTATCGATTCAACCAATCGATTGATATAAATAAGAACCTTCTACTCAAGTTTGTTATTATACTTAGCTATTTGGCACCAATACAAGTAAGTATAATAACTATAAAGAAATGCCTTTATAAATAGGAATATGATACAACAAAGTCCATACAACAATCATCACATGATTGACTCTAGGGCTTTCACTAACAATCTCCCACTAGCACTAGTGCCAATCATTGTAGTATATAATACCCAATGACCTAGTGTGACCATCAGCTTTTTCTTTGCCAAAGCCATGGTCAAGGGATCTACGACGTTAGCCTCTGTGGGTACTCTGCAAATCTTCACATCTCCTCTATCGATAATCTCTCGAATGAGATGGAAGCGCTGTAGTATGTGTTTGGTCCGCTGGTGTGAGCGAGGTTCCTTAGCCTGCGCAATCACTCTATTGTTGTCACAATAGAGCTTTATAGGATCTGCTATGCTAGGAACCACCCCAAGCTCAGTAATGGACTTTCAAATCCAAACTGCCTCCTTTGCTGCCTCTAATGCAGCGATATACTCGGCCTTTATTGTAGAATTAGCAACTGTGTCCTGCTTCGAACTCTTCCAACTCACAACGCCACCATTCAAGCAAAACACGAACCCTGATTGCGATCTATAATCATCCTGGTCGTTTTGGAAGCTGGCATCGCTATAACCCTTTATAGCTAGCTCCTCATCGCCTCTAAATATCAAGAAATATTCTTTAGTCCTTCTTAAGTACTTAAGAATATTCTTGACTGCTATCAAGTAATGCTCACCTGGATCTGACTAGTATCTACTCGTCATGCTCAAAGCATATGAGACATCAGGATGAGTACATAGCATGACGTACATGATAGATCCTATGGAAGATGCATAATGGATCTTATCCATGCAGTCTCTCTTCTCTCTAGAAGAGGGACTTTGAGTCTTCGAAAGACTCACACCATGTGACATCGGCAGAAGTTCTTTCTTGGAATTCTGCATGACAAACTGTAGTAATACCGTGTCAATATATGTACTCTGACTTAGGCCAAGCAATCTCTTAGTCTATCTCTATAGATCTTGATGCCTAGAATACAGGCTACTACACCTAAGTCCTTCATTGAAAAACACTTCCCCAGCCTAGTCTTCACAGATAGTAGTGAAGGGATGTCATTTCCAATGAGTAGTATGTCATCCACATACAATACAAGGAAGACAACTGTGTTCCCATTAACCCTCTTGTAGACACAGGGTTCATCTTCATTCTTGATGAAATCAAAATGTTTGATCGCATCATCGAATCAAAGATTCCAGCTCTGAGAAGCTTGCTTTAGCCCATAAATGGACCTTTACAGCTTGCATACTTTGCCAGTATGTTGTGGATCTACAAAACCCTCAGGTTGTATCACGTACACATCCTCAAGCAAGTTTCTATTCAGAAATGCGATTTTGACATCCATTTGTCATATCTCATAATCGTGGTATGCTGCAATAGTAAGCAAGATCCGAATGGACTTAAACATTTCAACTGGAGAAAAGGTTTCATCATAGTCAATACCATGAATTTTCTTGAAACCTTTAGCCACCAATCAACCCTTATAGGTATGTGTAAGTCCATCCATGTAAGCCTTTCTCTTAAAGACCCACTTACACCCAATAGGTTTGATGCCTTCAGGTGGATCAACCAAAGTTCATACTTGGTTGGTGTACATGGATTCCATCTCGGATCTCATGGCCTCTAGCCATTTCTCAGAATCTGGGCTCATCACAGCTTCCTGATAGAAGGTAGGCTCATTCTCAATGAGCATAACGTCATCATGGTCAGATAAGAGAAATGAGTATCTCTCAGGCTGATGACGTACCCTATCAAACCTGCGAAGAGGTAGGTCTACCTGAATAGGTTGTTGTTCTACAACTCTTTGTGCAACAATCTTATCACCCACAACACTTTGTGGTTCCTGTTCAACCTCCATCAAGGCTTTAGTGCTATGGTTCTTATCTTGAATTTCTTCAAGATCGAACGTACTCCCACTAGTTTTTCTAGAAACAAAATCCCTTTCTAGAAATACCCCAGTCTTTGCCACAAACACTTTGTGCTGACTGGGTATGTAGAAGTAATATCCCTTTGTTTCCTTCGGATATCCAACAAAATAGCACTTATTGGATTTGGGTCACAGTTTGTCTGAGACTTGATGTCTAACGTAAGCCTCAAAACCCCAAATCCTCATGAAAGACATCTTGGGATTTTTCCCTGTCCATATCATATATGGTGTCTTTATCACAACCTTGGATGGTACACGGTTAAGCTTGAAGGTTGCTGTGTCTAGAGCATATCTCCAAAAGGATATAGGAAGATCTATGTGACTCATCATAGATCGTACCCATATCTAATAGGGTACGATTCCTCCTTTCGGATACACCATTCCACTATGGTGTTCCAGGAGGAGAGAGTTGGGATAGAACCCCACACTCAGCTAGATAGTCACGAAACTCAAGGCTAAGGTATTCACCACCTTGATCTGATCGAAGTATCTTAATACTCTTGCCAAGTTGGTTTTGTACTTCATTCTTGAATTCTTTGAACTTTTCAAAGGATTCTGACTTATGTGTTATCAGATACACATAACCATATCTACTGAAGTCATCAATAAATGTAATGAAGTAGCTATAACCACCTCTAGTAGCAACATTGAAAGGGCCACATACATCACTATGTATAAGTCCTAACAAGTCTGTTGCTCTTTCGCTGTGTCCACTAAAAGGAGTCTTGGTCATCTTGCCTAGAAGGCAAGACTCGCATGTCTCATATGATTCAAAATCAAATGAGTCCAGCAACCCATCCTTATGGAGCTGGGATAAGTGACTCTCATTTATGTAACCTAAGCGACAATGCCAGAGATAGGTTTGGTTCAACTCATTTGACTTGAACCTTTTGATACTTATGTTATAAATGAGGCTCTCTAAATCAAGAATGTAGAGTTCGTTCATCAGAGGTGCACTACAATAGAACATATCATTTAAATAAATTGAACAACATTTGTTCTTTATTATAAATGAAAGCCTTTCTTGTCTAAATAAGAAACTAAAATTATGTTCTTAGTCAGAGCAGATGTTAGTAATATATGAGAGATGTCCTAAGGCAATTGCCTTATGTATGAACCATTTATATGATAAATGAAGAATCACTATTTGAGTATACATGGTTTCATGTATTTGATTGGATCTTAAACACATTTACTCAATGTCCGCAATACGATTCACAGCATGAGAGAATTTGTGATTGGATCACAACTAGTGAGTATCTCTACATGTGTAATTGTGATGTATCGAAATTATCCCTAGTCGATGAATTGATGTATTTGGACACCATCAATTCTGTCGAGACTAGCATGAGGTATACTCCTTGGTGTATCCAAGCAGCTGATTCTCACTGGCTGGAGACATTGTGATGTCCGGAGTTAATCAGGGATGATAGTTATGGTAACTAGTTCATTGGAGTGACCAACCGTAAGACTTCATATGGTTCTCTGCATATATAGATATGTCAATGAAGTTCTTATTGTAGCTTAAGTGCGATGTTCCTTTGACTTGCGGTATTCAAGTCATCTTGATCATAAAGAATTATGCTTTGACATCTTAAGCAAGCATCTCTGAGGAGATGTGGACCCGAGATGATTAGGTATAAGTCGAAGTGATCGAAGGTGTTTGAATAGCCTATAAAGGATTCACCACTCCTTGCGAGGAGATGTATACCCATGGCCTCTCGTCAGATTGTTACTAAAGTCTTTGGCCAAAGCATTACATGTTTAGAGTAAGGTACTCTTCGATACATGTGCAGTAACTAGAATTTGTAGGATGAGGAAATGATACTTGGGCTAGGTGTGACGTAGTCAGCTTAGTGGGGACTGACACTATAGACCATGTCCTGAACCAAGTGGGTATAAGATGACTGAAGGGAATGGGGCACGATTCATTCGAGCTGTTGAAGGGTTTCAGAAATAGTTCTGGATTAACCGTTGATCTTTTCGGTTAATTGGGGATCATGATGTACTACTAGGTGCCACTCATGAACGCTCAATAATTAATGGTTAATTATAGACGGCCAATATAAACCAAGAACCTATTTGGTCACACGCACAACGAGCATAATCCGAAGGATTTAAAACGAGCTTGAGAATGAGATTCTCAGACCGAGAGAAACTAGGTTTGGTTGGACCAAACATGGAGCGAGTATGAAATCGTTTCAGTCGCAATGGAAGCATGGATGGGCCGTGTCTTATGAAGACATGATGGATGAACCAAATTGGTTTGGTTCTAATCCAATGGAGGAGAATAAACCAAAGGGTTTGGTTTGTTTTAAACGAATGAACCAAAGTTGGTTCGGTTCGTTTTAACTTAAAATAAACCATCATGGTTTGGTTTATTTTAACTTAAATTAATAGAGCGGGTTAACGGGCCTTATGGTTATGATATGATAACCATTAAGAGAATTAGTTCTCTATAAAAGAGGTCTTAAAAGTTGTTTAAGCCCTAATCAAAATCCCTTGACCGAATTGTTGCCCCCCCCTCCTCTCCTTGGAGAAGTCGGCGCCAACATCCATTGCCGCCGCCCACCCCCTTGTGCCGCCGTCCAAATTGTTGCCGGCATCCAAGCTTCGGCCGGTGATCCTCCAGCAACTCTCCGGTGATCTCCTTTGGGTTCGGCATCAAGGTGAGCTTCATCCTACCCTTTTTGGCCGGCCCCTACTCCTCCACCAAAGCTGTCCAGTTTTCTGGACACCTTGTTTCCCTCTCGTCGCAGCATCGTTTGGACGATGTTTGGAGCTTCGACAGTGGTAGCCTTTCCGGGGATTCGATCTCCGGCAATCCTCATAGGTGGAGGACGAAGGATTCGTCAAACGGTTGACGAATACCTCTCCGGAGAAGCGAGTTTTGAGGACTCATTTTTTTATCCGAATTTGGATTCGGATCGTTATCTTCTCTCGATCACATCGTCTTCAACATGAGGCTAGTAACCCGTACGAAGATGAGGCTCGTTACTTGGTGAAGTCATCCCGAAGATACTCAGCATGGATACGGATAGAGACGATTCTATTGAGGATCATTCCGGTTGATGCCTTTCCCGCTACACATGATACGTAAGGTATACGTAGTTAAATTTTCTTTTATTGCAAAATTTAAATTTACGGTTATGTTTACACATGTTGTACTATGCATGTTTGTGATGTGTGTGTTGTAATAAATTAGATTTATTATTTTATTCCTTCCGCTGTTCACATGTTTGCGAAACATGTTCGAACACACACTCGCCGCGGTACCGGAAACCCAACAATGGTATCAGAGCCCAGGTTGTGTTTCAACATAATGGTAAAATTGTTTTACGATAGTCATAATGATATTTCTGGAAATTTTCTACTTCTGGAAAGTTAGAAGTATTTATGGAAATTTTTCAATTTTGGAAAGTCTCGAAGTTTTTATGGAAATCTTCTACTTTTGGAAAGTTAGAAGTATTTATGGAAATTGATATTTTCCATAAATAAAATATTTGATTAGATTTTGGAAATTTGTTTCCTAATTTAATCATGATTTAATTTGGGAAATCAAATCTTAAAAAATATTTTATTTCCATAAGTAGTTTTGATGATTTAGGAAATTGGTTTCCTAAATTGACTTTCCTTAATCAACCATTTCCACAAATAAAATATATGATTAGATTTGGAAATTTGTTTCCTAATTTAATCATGATTTGATTTGGAGAATCAAATCTTAAACATATTTTATTTCCATAAATAGTTATGACATATAAGGAAATATTGTACATGACATAATTGTATGCCATGTAATTGTATTAGATGCATATCATTATGCCATGCGTGTCGTGACATGTAGATGTATGCCATGTATGACATGCCATGTAGATAATAGTTATTTGCATGCAAAGAGGATGAGACATAAAAACCCTTACTCAATATTAAAGCCTACACCTTCCATTAATATGGTTAGAACCAGAGTTCCGTTTCTTGTTTGGGTTGTTGGACTCTCTCCAAGCCCGGCTCGAACCCGAACATGTTCAAACCATGGAATAGTTTAATACTAATATGGTAAGAGTCATAGGTCAATCGTTAGCTTTGGTTGTTGGACTCTCTCCAAGCCGGGCTAATTGGTTGAATGCGCTCTAACCATATTAAAACTATTTCTCGATTAATGGGTTGACTTTAACCTAGAGCATCGGCTTGTTGGACTCTCTCCAAGGTCGATGTTAAGGGAGGTGAAGTTGGGTGTTATGCATATGATGTATACTTGTTAATGTGTTAACAACCCAATGTATGTGTGAACATTCAATTAGTTGATAGTACATTGTGATAGTTGCATATACGTGATATGTAATCGGTATAGTTGATACCTACTGTCGTAGTTATGAATGGCTTGTTGGACTCTCTCCAAGGTTGTTCATATCTATGATGGATATCAGCCCATTCGGAGATGGACCTACGATCTCCCGAAGTGATTTTGGGGTTTTTGAAATTCGAAAAATGAATGGGATTAATAAATGTATATTGATGCATTTTAAAATCATTTTCTCATATATGCTCGTTTTGTATTTCTAGGTCAATCGATTGATCATGATGTCTTTGAATTTGCGCACTATTTTGGATTCAAATAAATTGACTGGGCCTAACTTCCTGGACTGGCTTAGAAACCTGAGAATTGTTCTCAAGGCAAAAAAGCTAGCATATGTCCTTGAAGAGCCTCTTCCCAACCGTCCTAAGGACGATGCAACTCCAGACCAAATGTTGGTCTATCAGAAGCATGTGGCAGATTCTGAACTGGCGAGTTGCATCATGCTAACTGCGATGGTACCTGAGCTGCAAAAGCAACATGAGCATATGAATGCTAATACCATGGTCTTCCATCTTCATGAGTTGTATGATGAGCAAGCGAGATCCGAAAGGTTCGAAGTCTCCAGGCTCCTCTTCAACATGAAGATGCAAGAAGGTTCATCTGTAGTGCAGTTTGTGCTAAAAATGAACAGGTACATCGAGCGGCTAGCCACCCTCGGGTTTGTGATGGATCATGAATTAAGTATTGACTTAATTATGCATTGTTTGCCCAAGAGTTTCTCACAATTTATGATGAACTATCGGATGAACAAATTAGAATCCACTATTCTTGAGCTCCTCAATATGCTGAAGATTGTGGAGCCTTCTGTGAAGCATGAGGAGAAGGCGGTTCTATTAGTTGATTCCTCAAAGAAAGGTTCTAAGAGGAAGGCAAAAGAACAGAATAAAGGGAAGAACAAGAAGGCAGAACCAGCACAAAAGGGCACTTGCCATCATTGTGGCAAGGAAGGCTACTGGCGAAGAAACTGCAAGATTTATCTTGAGTCCATGAAGAAGAAGAAGGCATCCAATGCCTCATCCTCTTCAGGTATCTTCGATATTGATTGTCATTCTATTTCCTTAGACACTTGGGTATTGGATACTGGGTGTGGCTCACATATATGTAATGACATATAGGGGCTAAGGAATAGAAGAAGACTCGTCAGAGGGGAGTCAAATTTGTGAGTTGGCAATGGAGCAAAGGTTGCTACGGTCGCCATCGGAACTTATTTGCTGAAGCTCTCTAGTGGACTAGTCTTGTAACTGGACAATTGCTATTGTGTTCCTTCTCTAATAAAGAACATTATTTCTATTTCCTGCATAAATAGAAATGATTTCCATTTGACATTTAGTGACAATTGTTGTTATATAACTTTGAATGGCGTACTTTATGGAACTGGAACTTTGAGCAATGACATTTATGCGTTGGACGTATCTAGTGACATTTTCAATATCGAAGCGAGCAACAAGCGTGCTCGAAAGGATAATCAATTAGACTCCTACATGTGGCATTGTTGTCTTGGCCATGTAAGCAAGAAACGCATGTCCGAATTACACCGATGTGGAATTATGGAATCGTTTGAATTGGATTCATACGATACATGCGAATCATGCTTAAAAGACAAGATGACTAAGTTACCTTTTTCAGGAAAAGGTGAACGAGTGGGAGAGTTACTAGGTCTAATACATACTGATGTATGTGGACCTATGTCAACTCAAGCTTTAGGAGGCTATAGCTACTTCATTACCTTCACCGATGATCACCCACGGTTTGGGTATGTGTTCTTGATGAAACACAAGTCTGAAGCCTTTCAAAGGTTCAAAGAATTCAGAAATGCAGTAGAGAAACAACATGACAAGAGTATTAAAATACTTCGATCGGATAGAGGTGGTGAATACTTAAGTCAAGAGTTTCTTGATTATCTAAGAGACAATGGTATATTGTCTCAATGGACTCCGCCATATACACCACAGCATAATGGTGTATCTGAGAGGCGTAACCGGACCTTGTTGGACATGGTCAGGTCTATGATGAATCATGCGAATCTTCCCAAGTCCTTTTGGGGCTATGCACTTCAGACAGCTGTTTACTTGTTAAACAGAATGCCAACCAAGGTAGTCTCTACTACTCCATATGAGATATGGAATAGTAAGAAACCTCATGTATCTTACTAGAAGATATGGGATTGTCCTGCTTATGTGAAGCAGACTATATCAGACAAATTGGATGCTAAGTCTGATAAATGTCTATTTATTGGACACCCTAAGGAAACAAGGGGTTACCAATTCTATCATCCTGTGGAACAAAAGGTGTTTGTTTCAAGGCATGCTGTGTTTCTAGAGAAAGAGTTTCTCTTGCAAGAAAACAGTGGGAGTGTCATCAAGCTTGAGGAGGCTCGAGAGACTCAAATAGACATTGATGAGATACCTGGTGAAGCATAACAGCCGATAACTCATAGTGATGAGAAATCGGCTGGACCTACTGTAACACCACATCTTCGTAGATCTGGTAGAACACGCAACATTCCTAAGAGATATAGATTTCTCGTAAGTGAATCGAACGACGTGTTACTCTTTGATGATGAGGAGCCTACTAGTTATGAAGAAGTGTTGATAAGTTCAGAAAGGGATAAGTGGCTTGAAGCCATGAAGTCGGAAATGGATTCCATGTATTAAAACCAAGTTTGGAACTTGGTTGACCCACCTTAAGTCATCAAGCCTATAGGGTGCAAGTGGGTTTTCAAGAAGAAAACCGACATGGATGGTAATGTGATTACCTATAAAGCTAGATTAGTTGCGAAAGGATATCGTCAAAAACAAGGTGTTGATTATGACGAAACCTATTCGCTTGTAGCTATGCTTAAATCCATTCGGATGCTCCTGGCCATAGCGGCTCATTATGATTATGAGATATGACAGATGGATGTGAAAATAGATTTCCTTAATGGAAATCTGCTCGAGGACGTGTATATGATACAGCCTGAGGGTTTCACATCGGTTGATAAAACCAAGGTATGCAATTTGCGACGGTCCATATATGGATTGAAGCAAGCATCTAGGAGTTGGAATATCCATTTTGATGAGACAATCAAAAAGTTTGACTTCTCACAAAATCCAGACGACCCTTGTGTGTACAAGAAGGTTAGTGGGAGTGCAGTCGTGTTCCTAGTATTGTATGTCGATGACATATTACTTATAGGAAACGATGTTTCAATCTTACAGTCAGTGAAGATTTGGTTATCCAAGACATTCTCCATGAAAGACCTGGGAGGAGCAACCTACATCCTCGGGATTAAGATCTATAGAGATAGATCGAAACAGTTGCTTGGTCTTTGAGCAGTCTACATATATAGACCGAGTGCTAAAGAGGTTTAGCATGTCGGAATCCAAGAAAGGTTTTCTACCCATCAGGCATGGGGTACACCTTTCGAAGTCTATGTGTCCGCGCACAAAAGACGAGAGGATTTGCATGAGTAAGATTCCCTATGCATCCGCAATAGGATCTATCATGTATGCTATGTTATGTACAAGGCCCGATGTATCGTATGCTCTGAGTGTCACGAGTAGATACCAGTCTGATCCTGGAATGGATCATTGGGTGGTTGTTAAGACGATCCTTAAGTACTTAAGAAGAACTAAGGATGTGTTCCTAATATATGGAGAAGGGAACATGGTGATATGCGGGTATACGGATGCCAGCTTCCAGACAGACAAGGATGATTCCAGGTCTCAGTCTGGATACGTTTTCACCTTGAATGGGGGCGCAGTGAGTTGGAAAAGTTCCAAACAAGACACTGTAGTGGATTCTACCAATGAGGCAGAATACATTGCAGCTTCGGAAGTAGAAAAGGAAGCGGTTTGGATCAAGAAGTTCATTTATGAACTTGGTGTGATTCCAGCCATTGTTGAAGCAATACCGGTCTACTGCGACAACAATGGAGCAATTGCACAGGCGAAAGAGCCAAGGTCTCATTAACGATCCAAACATGTGCTTCCCCGCTATCATCTTATCAGAGAGATCATCAGTAGGAAAGAAATACAAATCGAGAAAATCCCCACTGAAAGGAATATAGCGAATCCTTTGACTAAGGCATTACCTCAAAGTAAGTTTGAGGGTCATGTCACAGCTTATGGTATTGGATACCGTAGCGATTGACATTAGGCCAAGTGGGAGTCTGTTAGTAATATATGAGAGATGTCCTAAGGCAATCGCCTTATGTATGAACCATTTATATGATAAATGAAGATTCACTATTTGAGTATACATGGTTTCATGTATTTGATTGGATCTTAAACTCATTTACTGAATGTCCGCGATACGACTCACAACATGAGAGAATTTGTGATTGGATCACAACTAGTGAGTATCTCTACATGTGTAATTGTGATGTATCAGAATTATCCCTAGTCGATGAATTGATGGATTTGGACACCATCAATTCTGTCGAGACTAGCACGAGGTATACTCCTTGGTGTATCCAAGCAGTTGATTCTCACTGGCTGGAGACATTGTGATGTCCGGAGTTAATCGTGGATGCTAGTTATGGTAACTAGTTCATTGGAGTGACCAACCGTAAGACTTCATATGGTTCTCTTCATATATAGATATGTCAATGAAGTTCTTACTGTAGCTTAAGTGCGATGTTCCTTTGACTTGCGGTATTCAAGTCATCTTGATCATAAAGACTTATGCTTTGACATCTTAAGCAAGCATCTCTGAGGAGATGTGGACCCGGGATGATTGGGTATAAGTCGAAGTGATCGAAGGTGTTTGAATAGCCTATAAAGGATTCACCACTTCTTGCGAGGAGATGTATACCCATGGCCTCTCGTCGGATTGTTACTAAAGTATTTGGCCAAAGCATTACATGTTTAGAGTAAGGTACTCTTCGATACATGTGCAGTAACTAGAATCCGTAGGACGAGAAAATGATACTTGGGCTAGGTGTGACGTAGTCAGCCTAGTGGGGACTGACACTATAGACCATGTCCTGAACCAAGTGGGTATAAGATGAGTGAAGGGAATGGGGCACGATTCATTCGAGCTGATGAAGGGTTTCAGAAATAGTTCTGGATCAATCGTTGATCTCTTTGGTTAATTGGGGATCATGATGTACTACTAGGTGCCACTCATGATCGCTCTATAATTAATGGTAAATTATAGACAGCCAACATAAACCGAGAACCTATTTGGTCACACGCACAACGAGCGTAATCCGAAAGATTTAAAATGAGCTTGAGAATGAGATTCTCAGACCGAGAGAAACTAGGTTTGGTTGGACCAAACATGGAGCGAGCATGAAATTGTTTTAGTCGCAATGGAAGCGTGGATGGGCCGTGTCTTATGAAGACATGATGGATGAACCAAATTGGTTTGGTTCTAATCCAATGGAGGATAATAAACCAAAGAGTTTGGTTTGTTTTAAACGAATGAACCAAAGTTGATTCGGTTCATTTTAACATAAAATAAACCATCATGGTTTGGTTTATTTTAACTTAAATTAATGGAGCGGGTTAACGAGCCTTATGGTTATGATCCGATAACCATTAAGAGAATTAGTTCTCTATAAAAGAGGGCTTAAGGGTTTGTTAATCCCTAATCAAAATCCCTTGACCTAATTGTTGCCGCCCCCCTCCTATCCTTGGAGAAGTTGGCGCCAACATCCATTGCCGCCGCCCTCCCCCTTGTGCCACCGTCCAAATTGTTGTCGGCGTCCAAGCTTCGGACGGTCATCCTCCGGCAACTCTCCGGTGATCTCCTTTGGGTTCGGCATCAAGGTGAGCTTCATCCTACCCTTTTTGGCCGGCCCCTACTCCTCCACCAAAGCTGTCCAGTTTTCTGGACAGCTTGTTTCCCTCTCGTCGGAGCATCGTTTGGAGCTCCGACAGTGGTAGCCTTGCCAGGGATTCAATCTCCGGCAATCCTCATAGGTGGAGGACGAAGGTTTCGTCAAACGGTTGACGAATACCTCTCCGGAGAAGCGAGTTTTGAGGACTCATTTTTGGATCCGAATTTGGATTCGGATCGTGATCTTCTCTCGATCACATCGTCTTCAACACGAGGCTAGTAACCCGTACGAAGATGAGGCTCATGACTTGGTGAAGTCATCCCGAAGATACTCGGCGTGGATACGGATAGAGACGATTCTAGCGAGGATCGTTCCGGTTGATGCCTTTCCCGCTACACGTGATACGTAAGGTATACGTAGTTAAATTTCCTTTTATTGCAAAATTTAAATTTACGGTTATGTCTACACATGTTATACTATGCATGCGTGTGATGTGTGTGTTGTAATAAATTAGATTTATTATTTTATTCCTTCCGCTGTGCACATGTTTGCGAAACATGTTCGAACACACACTCGCCGCGGTGCCAGAAACCCAACAGCAGACACATAACAACATTCATCTAGTTCTAGTACAAGCCCAGAGGGCAGAGATAGAAAATAAGTTCCTACAACAACAGCAGCAACCCTTGCTCCATTGCCTACTCGTAGGTCCACCTCGCCCTTCGTCAATGCCCTGCTATTTCTCAGCGCTTGCACATTAGTACAAATATGAGATGCACATCCAGTATCTAATACCCATGATGATGAAATAGATAAATTGACTTCTATGACATATATACCTGAAGTAGAAGTCTCACTTCTCTTCTTCTTAAGATCTTCCAGGTATGCTTTGTAGTTACGCTTCCAGTGTCCAGCTTCCTTACAGTGGAAACAAGTCCCTTCCTTGGCCACCCCTCCTTTCGGTTTCAGTGCCTTGCCCTTGCCTTTAGGCTTTCCCTTGCCTTTGTTCTTTTGCACAATCAAAATGGAGTCAGTTTTTCCCCTTTTAAGGTTGAGCTCAGCAGTTCTCAACATGCTAAGCATCTCAGGCAGTGGCTTATCAATTTCATTCATGTTGTAATTCATGACAAAATGATTGTAGCTTTCTGGCAAGGATTGCAAGATCAAGTCAGTGGCCAGTTCTTGGCCAAGTGGGAATCCCAACCTCTGTAGATTTTCTATGTACCAAATAATCTTGAGTACATATGGACCTACGGGAGTCCCATCTTGCATCTTGCACTGAATTAGTGCCTTAGAGATCTTGTATCTCTCATGCCTTGCTTGTCCTTGATACAGTTGACGAAGATGTTCAACCATATCAAAAGCATTCATGAACTCGTGTTGCTTCTGAAGCTCAGGGTTCATGGTCGCAAGCATGAGGCATGACACATCTAATGCATCATCTTGATGCATCTTGTAAGCATCTCGGTCAGCTCGTGAGGAAGTGGCAGGAGGTGCTTTCGGAATGGGCTGCTCCAGGATGTACAATTTTCTTTCTTGTTTGAGAATAAATTCTCAGATTCCTGTACAAGTCCAGGAAATTAGCTCCATTGAGCTTGTCCTTCTCAAGGACAGAATGCAGGGAGAGAGTGTTCGTGTTTGATGACATGGCAATCTACAACATAAACAATGCAGAAAGTAAATATCATGTTCCATTTATCATTTAATTAGGCCTTTAATTAAATGATGCTCCCACTGAATTATAGGCCTTTTGTAGAATCGAGTCATGGATGTCATCAAACCACATTACTAGATTCATACAAACTAGCTATAATTCTCGCGGGACAAGATCCACATCATACTACGCCTTGAGTTAGCTTTGGCTAAATCACCCAAGACTTAGTATCAACGGTAGGTAACATATTACCGATTACATCTCTATGCAACTCTTGTTTATAGGATCAAGATCCACATTTACAAAAGAACTTGAGTTAGCTTTGGCTAAATCGCCCAAGGTTTAGTGTAAATGTGATCTTATCCTATCTTTCCAACCGTTGGAATATGCCTATAGTTTTACTCGATCTAATTGAGTCAACTAGTTTCACTCAATCTAATTGAGTTTATTCTCACTCAAGCTGTGATAGGCGGGACCAAGATTGTCCCTCTGCACCCTGCCAAGATAAAATGTGTTGCTCTGCTTTGGCAGATTCAACAATAACAAATGTTCGAGGTAGTGATGGGTATCAAAACTTGGTAGGCATTTCGAGTTGATTCGATTAAGATCTAATCTAATCGTGAATGTGTATTATATACACTTTAAGGCCTTAATTACCCTACACTAGCATGCATCACATAAATACAAGTAAAATATACTAGCATGCATTATATACATACAAGAAAAATATACTAGCATGCATCATATACACACAAGCAAAATATACTAGCATGCATCACGTACATACAAGCAAAATATACTAGCATATATCACATACATACAAGCAAAACAAATATATATATATATATATATATATATATATATATAATAATTAAATTATGATGATTTTATGACCCTACTATGATCTTCTCAAGCCAATGAGAAGATCAGACGGTCAACCTAGGGCTAGCGGCTTCTCTAAGCGCCTCCTTTGACCGCCATGTGTCGTCGGCACCCTCCTCATAACTCCATCTACTAGTGGACCTTCCACCGCTTCATTTTGTACATTACAAACATAAAACTCGAGTTACATTCGAGTCTAAAAACTATTTACAATAGGAATATTAAAAGGAGAGGCACGATGTGCAGGTCGCATACCATATACAACATTCACAATACAAAAACGGTGCGCAAGCTGTATTATGAAATACAACATATTTTATCCAATCACATTGGGGTTCTTGGGCCATAACCATCACAGTATAATACATAATTCTAAATTATGTATTTTACATAAATTTCTATAATTTTCCCATCCTTTTTTTTTCAATTTTATGAGTCACATCTCCGCAACTGTCCTGCTAAGCGATTTTCGAGCGCGATCGTGGGACAATGCCCCTTACGGGGTTAGGGACAGCACCCCTACTTGAAAAATGAATCTTGCTAGTGTCCCATCTTGATCATACAGTGCCTTAAGTTGTTTTCCCAAAAAACTAAAGCGAAACTTCACCGTTTCAGAGAGTTTTTCTCGGTGGTTGAAGCCTATAAGTGTCCAAACACTTGTTGCTTCGATTCTATGACAAAAATACTCACAAAATCCATAAAATTAGGAAAATTAAAGAAATTTACAGATCTGTAATTTTTGTATCTAATACAAAAAATTACAAAACTAAACACGTACATGCTTCGCACGTGGCTCTGATAGCACTGTTGGACTATCCGAGCCTCAAAAATCACTTTTTGTGTTGCGGAAACCTTCGAAGTCGGCCACAGATCCGTGTGAAGATTAACAAAAATAATACATGTACGTGTCAAGAAAACATATATCTACCTTAGATCTACATGTGAAGAGCATTCCCCTTGTAGCGACGCCCATCGCTTATCCCACTCGTCCAAACGGCTTGCCGTATCTCGTAGAGTGTCAAGCATACACTCCTCTACAAGTATCCACACGAACAATAGGGGGAGAAGGAAACTTAGAGTGTGCTAGCACTCTTAGAAACCCACGGCAAGAAGGATGAGGGAGAGTTCTTGAGAGGAGAGGAAAGGAGGAAGAAGATGAAGTTAATTCCCACTAACTTCACACTAATGCTCATCTCACTTTGTGGTCGGCCACTACATGGAAGTTATATACATGCATGTAAAACCAAGAGCCATGGCTCTTGGTCTCCCACATGAGGTGGCACCCCATGATGTATCCATGATGATGTGGAACATCATCATTGGTCGGCCCATGCCAAGTCACCATGACATGGCATTTGGTCAAGTCAAACTTGACATTTCATCTTCCCTCTCAATTCAAGTCAAACTTGACCTCTTATCTCCCATAGTTGATCAAATCCAACCATTTGATTCAAGTCAATTTAATTTAATGAATCTCTATTCATTAGTTTAAATTGACTAAATGAATCAAATATAAATTAGACTCATTCAACATTTGAATCAAATTGAGTCCAACTCAATTAGTCTAATTTGGATTACTCTTAATCCAATTTGGTTCATCACATGAACCTAATCCTCTTGGTCCATCATATGAACCAAATCTTCATCTAATTGCCCTTTGTATGTGACCCTATAGGTTCTTGTAACGTTGGCAATGCTCCTAAACTGATTTAGAAACATAAGCAATGAGCAATATCTAGCAACACATCATTGCTACCCAAGTTACAAGAATGTTGAGATCCAACATCACCTTTGTGACTCTCACAATATGTGACAATGTCCCTCTATCCTTGACATCTAGATTGACCAATTGAGGCATAGACCATGTCATCCTTTGTACAATCTATATCTTGAACTCCTAGTAGACTCACTCTAATCAAATGAGCTCAATATCTCATATCGACTCATTTAGGCATGGCCATACACTTAGTGGTCTCACTCTATCAAGAATCATGATGTCACTCCCGTCATATATGGGGGATTGATCCCATCTACATCACTCACATCCCTCCGTATAATTTGTTACATACCCAGTAATGGCCTTTATAGTCCACCCATTTACAGGTGACGTTTGACGAAGCCAAAGTGTGCAACTCCTTATGTAGGGAACCATGCATGGTGACTTCAGGTCCAAGGACTAATAGTCACATGAGAAAGTATATGACACTCATATAACGATCTATAATACTTTCTCTTGTTGGGTCATTCAGTATACATTCTCTAATGCATACTCATGTGTCAACTTGATATCTCATATCCATGACTTGTGAGATCAAGTCATCGTGTTGACCTACAAGCTAGTCTCTTTGCATTAACAATGTCCTTGAATGTTAATACTTGACTAGGAATGATTAAGAGTAGTATTTTCTATATCATCTCATTATCGATTCAACCAATCGATTGAATAGATAAGAACCTTCTACTCAAGGACGTTATTATACTTAGCTATTTGGCACCAATACAAGTAAGTATAATAACCATAATGAAATGCCTTTATAAATAGGAATATGATACAACAAAGTCCATACAATAATCATCACTTGATTGGCTCTTGGGCTTTCACTAACAGCAAACACACACCACTACTCAATCACTCTTGCTCGACAACACGTCGAAGGAGGAGAAACCTTGTACAATCATTACAATAGTAATACAAAACAAATACAACCAAATACAAAATGAAATGTAAAGAATACTTTACAAACTAGGGTTTTGTGTGCTGGCTTGTTGGTTGCTTGGATGAGCTTGAAGGACCTTGAAATTCACCTGCACTTCGCCTTCAAATCACCTCAAGAAAGCTCCCAAAGAACCAATACCAAAATCTACCACAAGCTGCTCATTTTAACTTGCAATGGGCTGATTTCGCGCCTGGCATTCGACTGCCATAAGGCCCCAATCGACTGCCAATAGTATCGTTGTGAGACAACGACTTGATCCAAGCTAGAGAAACTCTAACGGATCAGTTGGCAGTCGACTGCCAACATCATCAGTCTATTGCCAACACCGTAACCGACTGCCAAGTTGACTACCGAGAGTTCTGTGCTCGTAAACTCAACCAATAGTCGACTGCCATCCATGGGAGTCGACTATTGCACCTAGTCGACTCATGTTAGTCCATTGGTCATAATCCTAGTCGACTGCTGAGTGTTGACTCAGCTGCTAAATGTCAAAACACTTGACCAGTCGACTAGTCCATAACCCCAGTCGATTGACAAACATCAACCATGAGGTTTAACACCAAGTATGATGACCTCATACTTGCAAGACTACCCTTAGCCTAGACCTAAGCCTTCTAGCCACCTCCGTCAGTCTCACGCCTATCGGATCCCTCCAAGTCATCCATGACTTGTTCATCTATACGCGAACCTTCGGGTGCTTCCATCGGCTATTGTCATGCTAACGGTGTTTACACCGCCAAGGTACATTGGACTTACGCTGCCAAGACCACGCTTGGACTTTATGTTGCCAACCATAGGACTTATGCTGCCAAGACTCCACCCTTGGACTTTACACCGCCAATATTCCCCTTAGACTTCTCAATTGTCAAGTACTCATGACATGGACTTTCACCGCCAAGACTATACTCTTGGACTTACGTGGCCAAGACTACACCCTTGAACTTTCCATGCCAACCCAATGTTGGACTTTTTAAATGGCAAGACTCAAGCTTGCACTTTCCCTTGCCAAGACCCATGCTTGGACTTTCCTTGCCAACCCATGTTGGACTTTCCATTTGCCAAAACTCAAGCTTGAACTTTCCCTTGCCAAGACCCATGCTTGGACTTTCCATGCCAAGTACCCATGACTTAGACTTCTCAATCATATGGTCAACCCATGTCAACCATATGGCCAAACAATGGTCAAACCATCGTCAAACATTAAAATACCCCTCGAGTCAAACTCGAGTCCGGTCAATCATATGGTCAACCCATGTCAACCATATGACCAAACAATGTTCAAACCATCGTCAAACAATAAAATACCCCTCGAGTCAAACTCGAGTCCGGTCAATCATGACCCGGGTCGATTGTACCAACAATCTTCCCAAAATATTGTAAAACATCAAAACACTACTTGAGTCCAACTCGAGTCTGGTCAATCGTGACCTGGGCTGATTGCACCAACAATCTTCCCCTTTTTGATGTTTGACAAAAACCCCAAAACCATTGAGTTAGGCTACCTAACTCAAATCTCCTTACCAATTCTCCAAATTTGTAATTTCATAAATTCTCTCCCTTTTTGGCATACATCAAAAAGGTTCTCCTCAAAGAGGTCAATGTCTCATATCCCAATGAGATCTTACAATCTCTCCCTTGGTCAAAAACACCTAGGATGCCTTCACTCTGTCCTATATCACTTAAGAGAGGCTTCCTATAAACTCTCCAAATTTCCAAATTGAGCATCTCATATTTCCATTTCTCCCCCTCATGAGAAACAACACATCCATCATCCCATGATGGATACCTCCCTTTAAAGGCTTGCTCCCCCTTGACCATTGCACCAACAATGTCCTTGGAGAGTCCCTAAGCCAATAGGAACACTAAACTATTGAAATTAAGGGAAAAGATTCAACATTGAACTTTTACCTCCCTTAAAATTCAATACACACCCTAAACACTTTTCCTAATCCATGTCCAATAGATTTTCACCCTTTCCAATGATTTCCAAAGCATATCCTAGGGTTAGGAGCAGTTAGGGTAGCCTAACATAGCTGAAATATGGGCTAAACATCCTTGTTTACTCAAAATCAGCATTGACAGTCGACTTTGATAGTAATCAGTCGACTGCCCTATGCATTAGTCGACTGCCATCAAGCAGTAGTCGACTGATATCTGCAAATATAGAATTTCGATTTCAGAATCCAAATTTTCAAAAATCATAAGTAATTATACATAAATTAAAAAATCACAAAAATTCATATGTATAATAATTTTAACACACATTATGGGTGAAAAATATTTGAAAAATAATTTACCCGCAAAATAGTGAGATTGATACAAAGTTCAAAAATGAGAAAAACTTCATTGTTTTGAGCTCACTTTGTATCAACATCATCAATGGTGACTTCTATCAATAGATAGACTATACCATGATTTTTCAAAATGATTTTGAAATAGTTTTAAAACCTTATATTGAACCATGGTCTATGGGCTTAGTGCACATGACTTGTACACAAGCTTTCCTCATGATTCATCCATGGTATAAGTTGAGTTTAAGTTCATTTAGATGCAAAAACTATGCACCTTGAACTTAACTCATTTCCTAGCATCTCACATGTGTCTAGGGTGTATCAATACACACACATGTCAATGTGATGTGAGATGTGGGTTTTGTTCATCCTAATCTAAGGCCTCATGCATTTTCTAAGGCAACTCTACTTGATTCCCTTATATATAGGACTTCAAGTCATGTCATAGTCCTTGAATCAAATTTATTAATGCATGAATGATCATGGCATAAATGATAACATAAATAAGCATGACCAATGATCATGATTTCATGACATATGATTAATTCTTAAACATACATGGCATTAAGACTAAAACCTAAGCATGATCATGACATATAAATGATTAAAAAGAAACATGATGTCATGACATGGTATATGGCAAACAAAGCTGACAAATAAAATGTATAGGTATGACAATACCTAAATTTTAATATTAATTGTCATTTGTTATTATTAAGTCCATTTTGCCATATTGTCACTCATCTCCCAAGTGTGCCAAAAACCCAAAATAGCACACTATAACCTCTAAACCTAAATTGTGTAAATTTGATTAATTTTTCATAGTTCCAAAAAATATATTGGCACATCCTAAAATCTTTTAGGATTTAAATTCAAACCTATTTCCAAGGTATCTATAACCTTGAAAATGACCTAAAGTGTCACCTTTACCATGGTTAGGTTAACTACCCATCCATTTAAAGTTGGCACACCCTAACCCATTTAGTGTGAATTGATCATGCTCCTAGGAGCCCAATACCTATTGAAGCTCCATGGGTTTACTAGGTATTCGCTAGGGATAACTTCCCTAGATACCCTCCTAATGACCCTCATAGGCTTAGAAGCCTTGGTCATTTGGGTCTTGCCTAGGTTAGCTCTAGGGGTAACTCCCCTTGTAACCTTCTTAGTGGCTTCAGTAGGTTTCCTTGAAACCCTAGCCACTAGCATCTACCTTGGTCAACCTTAGGGATGACTTTCCTATTGACCTTAGTTTTCCTAGACCTAGGTTGTGTTCCATAATAGAATGAAACACTATGATAAGTCCTTTTGGGCTTAGATTTGCCCTTGGATGGTTCTTGTTTCATAGGTCTTTGACTTTGACTCCAAGACCTTAGGCTTTGACTATTTGACCCTTGCATTTGATTTTGCATTTTCCTAAGGGTCTTCTCTAATTTCTCAAGTCTTGACCTCAAGACTTGATTTTCCAACTCTAGTTGCTCAAATTTTGTGGGCCTATTATTTCTTTGAGTATTTTTCCCTTTCCTAGGCATATGTCTAGAATTCTTGGAGTTAAAGCCTAGATGGTTTTCTACCTTCCTAATAGACTCCTTAGGTAGGATTTTTCTAGGGACATTAGTCCCAAATTTCTCCTTATTTCTAAAGTTAACATGTTTAGCCCATTAACAATATAACTTATTGTGTCTAGCATGCTCCATATGAACAATAGCAAGGGAATTCAAAGCATGCTTTTTAACAAAAGAATTTGAAGGTGAATTATTGAAATATACCTTAGGGTTAGCTTTAGAAGCTCCCCCTACATGTGATGCTCCTTCTTTTCTCCTAAGGCATTGGCTTCTATAGTGCCCCTTTTGATGGCATTTGAAGCAAATGATATGCTCCTTGCTCCATTGACTTTGGGCGTCGATTTCCTTGCTCTTTTGCACGACTTGTGCCGTATTATTGACCCGTTTAGGACACTTACTTTTGTAGTGTCCTTGCTCCCTACACTCAAAACATATTATATGATTTTTAATTTTAACTATAATGTTTGAGTTACCTAGGGTGGTGGAAGTTTGGACTTCTTCCTCTTCTTGACTGGAGGTGGATGGTTCCTCTTCTTCTTGCTTCGACATGGAAGATGACCTAATATCCTTCCCCTCAATCCTAGAGGTGGAGGATTCCTCTACTTCTTCTTCTTCCACCAATCCGGAAGTTGACTCCCTCTCAACTTCCGACTCCTCACTCTCTTGTGAGGAAGAGATTTCTTCTTCTTCAGGCTCCTCCTCTTCTTGAGCTGGTGATGGATCTTCATGGAGCTTAGCTACTTCGCTCCAAAATTCCTTTGCATCTTTGTACTCACCTAACTTGGACACAATTTCATTAGGAATCAACTCAATCAAGAATTTTGTTACCTTATTGCTTCCTCAAATTCTCGGAGTTGTTCCTCGGTCCACTTCTTTTCAAGGAACCCTCCCTTTGGCCCTCTTGAAAATTCAAACCCTTTCATCAAAGTGTAGCAATCTTCAATGTCCGTCATCATCATGAAGTCTTCAATCCTCGCCTTCCATTGATTGATGCTTTCTTGTCCGTAGAAGGTGTACGAAATTGGGGTATTGATGTCCAATCCCAATTTATCTTTCAACTCCATCTTCTTCCTCTAGCGGTGCTCTCTTGGTTGTTAATCCTTGAAGAGCGACTTCGCTCTGATACCACTTGTTAGGACCTATGCGCCCGCTAGAGGGGGGGTGAATAGCGTTGTCGCTTGATGATGGATCTCGATCGTGCTTGCTACAAAACTTGTTATACGTAGCAGAAATAGAAATAATACAATACAAAGTATACAAACACAATCACAACATGAGGATATAACGTGGTTCGGAACCTCAAGGTTCCTACTCCACGGATTGGGCTCGAATGAGCCCTAGCGATGCAAACACACACCACTACTCAATCACTCATTCTCTACAACACGTCGAAGGTGGAGAAATCTCGTACAATGATTGCAACAGTAATAAAAAAAATACAAGGAAATACAAAGAGAAATGTAAAGAACACTTTACAAACTAGGGTTTTGAGCGCTTGCTTGTTAGTTGCTTGGATAAGCTTGAAGGACCTTGAAATGCACCTGCACTTCGCCTTCAAATCACCTCAAGAAAGCTCCCAAAGAACCAATACCGAAATATCCCATGAGATGCTCCTTTTAACCTACAATGGGCTGATTTCGTGCCTTATAGTCGACTGCCATAAGGGCCCAGTCGACTGCCAACAGTATCATTGTGAGACAATGGCTTGATCCATGCTGGAAAAACTCCAACGGATCAGTTGAAAGTCAACTACCAACTTCATTAGTCGACTGCCATCCATGGAAATAGACTGCTCAGGCCATCAGTCAACTTTTCGATGCTGGCAGTCGACTACTAGGCCATTTTATCACAGTTGAACCCTAGTCGACTAATGTCAGTCGACTGGTCATAATCCCAGTCGACTACTGAGTGTCGACTCGGCTGCCAAGTGTCAAAACACTTGACCAGTTGACTGGTCCATAACCCCAGTCGACTGACAAACCTCAACCATGAGGTTTAACACCAAGTATGATGCCCTCATACTTGCTAGACCACCCTTAGCTTATACCTAAGCCTTCTAGCTACCTCCGTCAGCCTCACGCCTATCGGATCCCTCTAAGTCATCCATGACTTATTCATCCATATGCTAGCCTTCAGGTGCTTCCATCAACTATTGTCATGCTAATGGTGTCTACATCACCAAGGCACATTGGACTTATGCTGCCAAGACCATGCTTGGACTTTACGCCATCAACCATTGGACTTATGCTGCCAAGACTCCACCCTTGGACTTTACACCGCTAATATTCCCCTTGGACTTCTAGATTATCAAGTACCCATGACTTGGACTTTCACCTCCAAGACTACACCCTTAGACTTACGTGGCCAAGACTACACCCTTTGACTTTTCATGCCAACCCAATGTTGGACTTTCCAAATGCCAAGACTCAAGCTTGGACTTTCCCTTGCCAAGACCCATGCTTGGACATTCCTTGCCAACCCATGTTGGACTTTCCATTTTGCCAAGACTCAAGATTGGACTTTCCCTTGCCAAGACCCATGCTTGGACTTTCCATGCCAAGTACCCATGACTTGGACTTCTCCATCATATGGTCAACCCCATGTCAACCATATAGTCAAACAATGGTCAAACCATCGTCAAACATCAAAATACCCCTCGAGTCAAACTTGAGTTCAGTCAATCATGACCCGGGTCGATTGTACCAATAATCTCCCCAAAACATTGTCAAACATCAAAACACTACTTGGGTCTGGTCAATCGTGACCTGGGTCAATTGTACCAATACTCCCATCACTGCTTCTATGTATGGTGCTCGGTGTAAATATCGTCGAGGCCCGATCTGAACTCTAAAAAATCGTAGGCAGACGTACTTGTATCCTACTCAATAGAAGGAAAAGAATGTGGTGCAGGTGTAGGATTGGGGCATGGACTAGGAGGCCTCCTATACATGGGTGGATCAAAGGGTGAGTAGTGGGAAGGTTATAATATATCAGAAAATTAAAATATATATATATATATATATATATATAATAATGCCCTTGTTAATTAATAAAATATCTTATAGAATTTTTCAAAAATTTTTAGGAATTTTTTTGGATTTAAACGGAAGTTTTATGGATATTTCATGGGGATAAAGCGGATATGCTTTTGTAAAGCCTGTTTAGATGGGAATTAAATGGTTTAATTAACCCGATCCTTTCCATTTTCTTGTCGATTCCTTTTTTTCCCCTCGACTCCTCTTCTTCCCGATCTTCTCTTCTTCTCCTCCCCACGCGATTTCCTCCTCCACATTGCCCGTCGCACCACTCGTCGCCGCCGCGACACTCGTCGTTGCCTCTCCATCACCACCGCGAGAAAGAGAGCTGCTGTCGCTGGTGCTGATCTCCATCCTGAGTTTGTTGTCGCCACTGATGGCCGCATCCTCGAGCCGTTCATCGCGCACCCTACCGCACCGCCATCGTGCTGATCGTCATCGCCACGTTGCAAGCTGGATCCATTGTCGCCGTGAGTTGGATGGATTGCTGCCGCCGCCGCTCCTCTTCGATGGCATCTTCGGCCTTCTAGATTTCTCCGACGCCACACCGATAGCACCACCGGCTTCTTCCTCTCTTCGCCAATCAAAGGTGCTCGACATCTCTTCTTCCTGATCTCCACTGTGAGCACGCACTGTAGGTCGACGGTTGTTGATCTCTTCATCCGTTGGTCGCTACCCCATCACCAGCCACCAAGATCTATAATTCCACCCTCTTCTTCCATGGCTCGATCGCATAGTAAGGGTTGTTTTCCTTTTTCCTGCTGTCCAGTGCATTTAATTTGGATCGATGTGGTTGTTAACCTTTGTGGTCTGCCGATGAACTATGATCTATGGGGTGGGTTTCCTTCGGTGGAGCAAGCTGGACAGTGTTTTGTTGGGGGTTTTGTCAGCTATGGCTGAGTGAGAAGGGGGATGAGCACGACTGTGAGTGGGAGGGGTTGTGAAGTTGTGTCGGCTGTGAAGAGTGAATGAAGTTGTGCTGGGGATCAAATTGGGATAAGCAGTGTGTGGTAAGCCTTGATATGAAAATGGCATCAGTAGATACGATGCTAGTTTATATATATGTTAGCTGTGGATTCTTGATTTTGTAGGTAAGGAGGGCAATCAGATCAAAGGTTGTGATTGATCAAGTTGACCATTCTAGATTTGGAAACCTCAAATTATTAAATCTAAAAGTTGAGTAGCTGGGATCGATAAAGGTAAGTTTGATCTGGACAATTGATGATGGTATGCTATGAATTACAATTTATGGTATGATAATTATAGTGGATGTTCAAGTTGAATTGATGATTAATAGCTAGCGAACAATGTTGTTCTATTGGAGAATACTAATTTTGAACTGATGGCAATAGTCTTATTGGTGGAGTTAATTGCAATATGGGGATAAGATGAATTGTGTAGTGTTGATTTTAGACTCATGGATTGTGATATGAGTTCGAAGTAAAATTAGATCCGATCATTCAGATTATGATGGACTTAATTGTGTTCTATGCATGTGCAGGTATCTGGTTCGATGTAGGTTCAGGAATGTGAGAAACTCTTGGACGTGGAGATTTATTTGGATACTCTTAATATCAGGTGGGTAATGCCTACCCTGGTCAGGTAGTTTTAAATGCATGCAGATTTAGATACATGATCATCTTATATGCTCATGTTACCTTGACTCTGTTCTTATTTACTCTTGCGCTTGATACCTTACCTTTGGCTGTTAACTTCATTGCTGCTACATGCTTCATTTTATCATGATTAGAAGTTATATATATAGGTGATGTAAGTAACTTAGAATTTGTTTAGTTAAGTGCAAATAGTAAAGTCCGAAAGATGACCTGATTGTAAATTGGGCAAAACGGTCATCCGTAGGTAGATAATATCTTGAACCTAGGGTTAATTCTAGTACCCTTATGTTGCATGTTTACCATCGACCATGTATGGTGTAAATGGTCATGTGAATGGTACTTAGTGTGTCACAACGGACCGGTGGTCCTAGCTTATAATAATCAGTTGAGTATGACTCTCTACAGGATGGAGAGTGCGTCGATCAGTACGTACTACTCTCTACAAGATAGAGAGTGTGTTGATTAGATTAGTATGACTCTCTACAGGATAGAGAGTATTATGATCAGTTGAGTACGACTCTCTGCAGGATAAAGAGTGTGTTGATCTGATTAGTATGACTCTCTGTAGAATAGAGAGTCTGTGGTTGATGACTATTTATGATAGAGCATTCATGTCATTTGCATGCATGCTGGTGACGTGGTCTCCTTTATGGTTGAGAGGGTCGCCAGTCATCCTACCTCCACGGTTACTGATAGGAGGAGTAACTGGTGTGAGGCCAGAGCATTGTGGTGTCACACTCTACCACTATAGATGGTGGTAGTGGGATTTGCGTGTCGTAGTCATGCGTGTGTGGCACTCAACCACTCATGGGTAGTGATTATCGGAGTGACGAACAACAGGGACCCCCATCGTGTAGCTTGCTCTTCACGCTTATATGCTACTCGATCATACTGCCCACTCGGCTACTCGAGAGTAGTGGTTGGTGTTGAGTTGGGACAGTTCTCATGCTCGAGCCACCGAGGCCACACTGGGGTTGTGGTAGCTTTAGGGTGAGCCGACATGACCATGCATGTTGCATTGCTGTGACTTATGACATTTTTGCATATTGCCATATATATACATATGCATGTATATATATATATGGATGGTTGTGATTAATATATATAAAGATGAATTATATATATATATGCTTATTGTGCTATTGCATTTGATTATACTATGCTTGCTACATTTGATTGTACATTATCTTCATACATGCTTCTCACATCTGTTATACGGGGGTGTCGGATACTTGTATATAAGTTGGAAAGACCATTAGATACCTTAACCTGTATCATGAGTATATTCTGAGTTAGTATTACTCTTCCTGTTATATATGTTTGATATATTCTCATGTTGGATCAGAGTAGCGTAGCAGACTTTCAGGTATGTCTGCGTTATACGTTATTTATTTGGTTAGACGGTATATGCATGTATTTATATACTATGCTGTTATACCTGTGGTACCTTTAGGTTATGCTATTGAATTACAAGTGATATTTGATATATACATGTTTTTCCTATTACCTACTGAGTTTTACTCACCACCACGGACCCTGGGTTTTTATGTCGCCCAGGTAACAGGTAGCCGACTACGTGATGGACTTGGAGCACCGTTGGCTGGCATCGTCTCATCTCAACTCCGAGAGTCTAGGTTTTTGGGTTTTCATTGGTGTTCCGATATGGATTTGGTTTATATGATGTTTTGTAGTAATTGGACGCTGTAAATGTTGTACCTTTCTTTTTTCTGGTTTTGTTATGGTGTTCTGAGTCGGTGTTAGTCATACCGGTATGCATGTGTGTAGTTTGTGATGTTGTTGTATTATGTTTCCGCTGTGTTTTGTGTATTTGTTGTATTTACCTTTATGTGTTATGTTTATTGTGGGCCCAAGGGCCCTGTATTAACATGAGATGTTGCCACGTACAGGGGAGATACCATCCGTTTGCTTTTTGGCACGGCATACTCCCGGGGCATGACGACTTTAGTGGTATCAGAGCCCTAGGTTCTGCGATGCCATACAATGTTGTTTTGTGTCGAGTCTTGGATTCTCGTGAGTGGATTTGTTCAGTTTTGGTTTTCGGAGATGAGATTGACAGCGGCCTGATCTCCAAGCAGCACGAGGTAAGAATTCCTAATAACTTATAGTTTAGTAGATCTTTATCTAAACTTGATCAATAGGTGTATACAACTAGAGTTATTATACCTGTACAGACTCATAGTAGAAGTCGTCCACTGAGGTGACCAACCGGAGTTGTCGATAGGGTTCATACTCTCGGTTTTGTTGGCTATAATTTTAGTGTATATAGCACGGAATAACCTGTAGTGTGTTGGTTATTATTCGTAACCGTAGTATGAGTTGACCACGGGAACGACCTGTTGAGTCTGTGAGTCTTGAACCAGTGTCGAAAAGGTGATTTACCTTTGAGAGCCGACTGATACCGAGTTGGAAAACAGGGGTCAAGTCGTCACATTTCTTATGGAAATCGAAGACTACAATCTTAGAGATTTTCACTAATTATGCTAGTCACAACATTACCTGTTGGGTAATGGACAAGACAAGTAGGATATTGTTGATGTAGATAGCGGAAGGCTAGTTTACGGTGTTTTATAGGGATTTTATCCCTGAGTTGTTCATGCTGGGTTGTATAATTTTAAGGCTACTCTTGAGTACTTAACTTGGGTTATACAAAGGAAGTAGAGTTATTTGCATACCATTATCAGGATCAAGCCAGTATTTGGTGATAAATGTAGAAAATAATCTTTGGGAAATAATATATCACTTGATCATGGTTTAGTGATGTTGAAAGAGAGTATTTCCCCGTGTCACTTTTAGTGACACATTGTGGGGAATTCTTGAGCTTCAAGTAGGGTGATCGTCGATAACAGGAATACCATGCAGAGTCATTAGACTTGTAGAGTTTATTCTCACCTAATAGCTCAAGAATGTGAATGGATGTTTTAAGCCACCCATGGTTGTTGGCTTACTGTTGGATTAAGATGATTGGATCTTCTATCAGATCTTGTCGGAAGGCATTGGATTGAATTAGGAGTTAGAAATGACTCCGTACAAGTGTTTAAGAGTTGGAGACCGATAAGAAGCTATTGTAGGTCGCCTTATTAGAGTCAGAAGTCTCTGACTATTGGATAAAAGGAGCAAGATCGGAGTCATAGGTCTTGAGCTACTTTTCGATTATAGAAGACCAACCGCAGATCATCAGGATGTCCTTGTGCACATCAGTGAAATCAAAACAAAGACTCCGAAGGGATTATGTGCGTGCAGTGCAGATCACGAAGACACGGGAAGTCAGATTTTCTGTTGGATCAGTTCGTCTGTTGCTATTGTAAGCAACCAGTACATTTGAGGAGGTATACTTTGAAGACTCAGTTGAAGACTACCAATGGTGTTCCGGAAGGATGATGCACCATCTCGACAGTAGAGATCAGCACAGAAGATTGGGTTATTTCATCAGTAGCGACCTACTATCTCAGGCGTGGTTGGAGTTCCGTGATACTTCCCCTTAAGGGAAGTGATTTACGCAGCAGTATCAGCAGAAGACATCATAGAAGATTCAACAGACAACAACAACAGTTACCCCCAGTTGTGATTTGCTTTTTACAAAGGAGAGAGTATACGACGATGGTCGTATCTATTCGGTATTCTACAATTGCAGCTCATAGGATTAAGTAATGGGATCAGATAATCTAGGAAAAATCCCCGAATCATTCATCGCAGAAATGCGACCGCTTTGTCATGGATTGTTGGATCTGATCTTTTTCTCTTCGGAGAAAGGTCGAGACCTACGTGGAGCCTTTGGATCAGATCGACAGATAATTGATCGTTCAGGGTATTACTTTAGTTTACCCTCTGGGTTAATATATTGAGAGATACTTGTAGTTTACAGGTATCTTTGTCTAGAACATTCTTAGTTTGGATTAGAAGGGTTCCTAGATAGCAACTTAGGGGTCAGTGGTATCTCTACCATGTGGTGAGATGTGGATCAACAATTAAGAAGTCAAGGGATGCCCTTAGATTTTGATAGACATACTTTTACTGTAGACATATCCTTACGGATGGTCAAATTGTTGGAAGTATGGTATGATATGCCTCTCGGATGTGCGAATAATCCGAGAGTAGTCGGATGTAGTTTTGGATGAACTCCTAGGCTTGCCGCTGCATAGGCAAGTGGAGTAGGCGATCGGAGTGATTTCGAAGATAGTGTCGATATTGAATACCTCATACGAGGGATAATTTTGTTGGTGTAAGTGTTACTAAACACTATGGGAATTGGAAGAATGTAAGTTGTGATTATAGGAGATGTTAGAGGGGATATTTATCTGTCCCAGTATTTCTCTTTGAGAAGGATCCAGAACTTTTTGTTAAAAGAGGAATGGACTTTTGAAATTATGCATCGATTATCGATGATGGAATACAATAATTGTTGAAAGTAAATATCCTTCGTTGACGATAGATGATCTGTTTAGCTCAGCAAAGGACACCTGTGTATACTCTAGGGTTGATTTATGACTAGAGTATTGATATTGTAGTGACATGATGTCATACAATTATCATGGTCGTAGTGATGATTAATATATCATCAGTGAAGGGTAAAGAAGATGTAGGTGTGTAAAGACGATAATTTCATACTTAGTATGAATTTTATGAGTTATGCTTAAGTTGTTAGACTAATTAACAATTTAGTCACCACTGGATTTGAGAATCGTGTATCCTGGACACGATTGGATCAGTTTGTGGTTGTTAGAGTTGCGTAACCTGGCCACTGTTGATTGTGGTAGTTGGAGTTGTGCACTCGACCAGCGTAGATGGTGGTTTGCCTTGTATGATTTAGTTATTATTGTAGATTTGGATAGAATATTTTAGCATTACTATACCACGGACTTGCTTGACAATGGTGATGATGGAAATCATTTAGTCAGAAGCTGGTGAAACTAGTTTACAGGACCTAGATGGCGGTTAACTTTTACATGAGTATTAGTTAATCCTTCCAGGGTGGATAAAAGGATGTTATATGCAAATGCATCATTTCAGGGATCGGAGCGATTCCGATGCAGTTTCATGAGACATATCTTACGCCTACGTCAGTTAAGAAACTACGAGATAGGTTGTCATATACATGACGTAGCTTTAGTAGTTATTATTTGGATTTATGGATGTATGGAGCAAAAATGCTCATTGAATTTAACTAGCTACGGGATAGCTACTATAGAGTTGCTAGAACACGAACAGTTGCAATAAGTGAGATTGGGCACTATAGTCTCCCATGCACTTACAGAGTGTGTGGTGGAGTGGATTTTGGACGGTAGATAGACTTCTCTTGTGAGAAGATAATTTTCCGTCTCTAATATGAATATGTGTTCCGGACACGCATCCACTTAAGAAAGTGTTGCTACAAGAGGCACCTCATTCGGGATTTGCTATGCATCCTTGTGGTAGTCTGATGTATTGAGATTGGAGATGTTTATACTGGTGGGAACGGTATGAAGAGAGATACCGCATACTTTGTTGCTGGGTATTTAGTATACCAGCAGGTGAAGGTTGAACATCAGAAACCCACTAGATTGCTCCAAGAAATTCCGATTTCCGAATGAAAGTGGGAGTGTATCACTATATATTTCGTTATGGGATTGCCTAAAACCTGAAAAAGGCATGATGCGATTTGGGTGATCGTCGATCGACTAACCAAATCATCTCACTTTCTGCCTATTCATGGAATGGACTTGTTGGATCGTCTAGCAGAGTTGTACTGCCGAGAGATTATCAGATTGCACGGAGTGTCTTTGGGTATTATATCTGATAGAGATCTGCAATTTACCTCGCGATTTTGGCAGAATCTGCAGCAAGGTATGGGTGCAAAGCTTCGATTCGGTACCGTGTTTCATCCGCAGACGAAAGAATAGTCTGAGTGTATCATTCAGACGTTGGAGGATCTATTCAGATCTTGTGTCATGTATTATGGAGGTAGTTGTAAGGATCACATTTTTTTTGGTGGAATTTAACTATGAGAACAGTTATCACTCTTCTATTCAGATGGCTCCTTCCGAGGCCTTATATGGCAAACCCTGCAGATCTCCTGTGTAGTGGGAGGAGGTTGGAGAACGATAGCTATTGGGGCCACAGAGTATTCAACATGAGGTAGAGTTGGTGTTCATCATCGGATGATGGTTATTAGAGGCAGAGGGTCAATAGAAGAATTATGCAAATCCGAGGCGAAGGCCTTTGGAGTTCTTAGTTGGAGAATAGGTATTTCTGTGTGTTTCACCTACTAGAGGGGTGAACTGATTTGGGCTAAAAAGGAAAGTTATCTCCACACCACATTGGTCCAATTGAGATATTGGCGTGGATTGGAGGTGTAGCTTACTGGTTGGCTTTACCTCCGACACTTGCTGGTGTTCACAACGTATTTCATGTTTCTATGCTGGGGAAATATGTGCACGCGATTTGACCATGTTCTGAAAGAGGTTCCGATTCTACCTCAGTCTAATGCGACTTACGAGGAGATTCTAGTACAGATTCCTAGTCGCAATGAGTGTCAGTTGCGGAACAAAACCATCCGACTCATAAAGGTTGGATGACAGTATCATACCGATGAGGAGGCTACGTAGGAGCTGGAAGATACTATCCGAGCTCGATAGCCTCATCTGTTCAATAGAGGAATGTATGTGGTCCAAAATTTGCTTGAAGTAATTTTTGCATGTTAGTACGAAATTTGGGGACCAAATTTTTATTAGTGGGGGAGAATTTAATATACCAAAAAATAATATATATATATATATATATATATATATATATATATATATATATATATATATATATATATATATATACCCTTGTTAATTAATAAAATATCTTATAGAATTTTTCAGGAATTTTTAGGAATTTTTCTGGATTTAAACGGAAGTCTTATGGATATTTCATGGGGATAAAGCGGATAGGATTTTGTAAAGCCTGTTTAGACGGGAATTAAATGGTTTAATTAACCCGATCCTTTCCGTTTTCTTGTCGATTCCTTTTTCTCCCCCAACTCCTCTTCTTCCCCATCTTCTCTTCTTCTCCTCCCCGTGCGATTTCCTCCTCCACATCGCCCATCGCACCACTCACCGCCACCGCGCCACTCGCCGCTGCCGCTCCTTCGCCGTCGCGAGAGAGAGAGAGAGCTGCTGCCGCCGGTGCTAATCTCTGCCCTGAGTTTGTAGCTGCAGCTAATGTCCACTTCCTCAAGCTGTTCGTCGCGCACCCTACCGCACCCCTATCGTGCCGATCGTCGTTGTGAGTTGGATGGATTTCTACCGCTGTCGCTCCTCTTCGATGGCGTTTTCGACCTTCCAAATTTCTCCGACGTCATACCGGTAGCACCATCGGCTTCTTCCTCTCTTCGCCGATCAAAGGTGCTCGGCGTCTCTTCTTTTTTATCTCCACTGCGAGCATGCACTGCAGGCCGATGGTTGTCGATCTCTTCGTCCATTGGTCGCTGCCCCATCACTAGCCACCAAGTTCCATAATGCCACCCTCTTCTTCCATGGCTCGATTGCATAGTAAGGGTTGTTTTCCTTTTTCCTGTTGTCCAGTGCATTTAATTTAGATCGATGTCGTCATTAACCTTTGTGGTCTGCCGATGAACTATGATCTTTGTGGTGGGTTTCCTTCGGTGGAGCAAGCTGGACAGTGTTCTATTTGGGGGTTTTGTCGGTTGTGGCTGAGTGAGAAGCGGGATGAGCACGACATCGAGTGGGAGGGGTTGTGAAGCTGTGCAGACTGTGAAGAGTGGATGAAGCTGTGCTGGGGATCGAATCGGGATAAGCAGTGTATGGTAAGCCTTGATCTAAAAATGGCATCAGTAGATACAATTCTAGTTTATATATATGTTAGCTGTGGATTCTTGATTTTGTAGGTAAGGAGAGCAATCAGATCAAAGGTTGTGATTGATCAAGTTGACCATTCCAAATTTGGAAACCTCAAATTGTTGAATCAAAAAGTTGAGTAGCTGGGATCGATAAAGGTATGTTTGATCTGGACAATTGATGATGGTATGCTATGAATTACAATTTATGGTATGATAATTATAGTGGATGTTCAAGTCGAATTGATGATTAATAGCTAGCGAACAATGTTGTTCTATTGGAGAATACTAATTTTGAACTGATGGCAATAGTCTTATTGGTGGAGTTAATTGCAATATGGGGATAAGATGAATTGTGTAGTGTTGATTTTTGACTCATGGATTGTGATATAAGTTTGAAGTAAAATTAGATCCGATCATTCAGATTATGATGGACTTAATTGTGTTCTATGCATGTGCAGGTATCTGGTTCGATGTAGGTTCAGGAATGTGAGAAACTCTTGGACGTGGAGATTTATTTGGATACTCTACATATCAGGTACGTAATTTCTACCCTGGTCAGGTAGTTTTAAATGCATGCAGATTTAGATACATGATCATCTTATATGCTCATGTTACTTTGACTCTGTTCTTAATTACTCTTGTGCTTGATACCTTACCTTTGGCTGTTAACTCCATTGCTGCTATCATGCTTCATTTTATCATGATTTGGAGTTATATATATAGGTGATGTAAGTAACTTAGAATTTGTTTAGTTAAGTGCAAATAGTAAAGTCCGGATGACGACCTGATTGTAAATTGGGCAAAAAGGTCATCCGTAGGTAGATAATGTCTTGAACCTAGGGTTAATTCTAGTACCTTTAGATTGAATGTTTACCACCGACCATGTATTGTGTAAATAGCCAGGTGAATGGTACTTAGTGTGTCGCAACGGACCGGTGGTCCTAGCTTGTTATAATCAGTTGAGTACGACTCTCTACAGGATGAAGAGTGCGTCGATCAGTAAGTACGACTCTCTACAGGATAGAGAGTGCGTTGATTAGTTGAGTACGACTCTCTACAGGATAAAAAGTGCGTCAATTAGATTGGTATGACTCTCTACAGGATAGAGAGTGTTATGATCAGTTGAGTATGACTCTCTTCATGATAAAGTGTGCATTGATCTGATTATTATGACTCTCTATAGAATAGAGAGTCTGTAGTTGATGTCTATTTGTGACAGAGCATTCATGTCATTTCCATGCATGCTGGCAACGTGGTCTCTCTTATGGTTGAGAGGGTCGCCAGTCATCCTGCCTCCACGGTTTCTCATAGGAGGAGTAACCGGTGTGAGGGCAGAGCATTGTGATGCCACACTCTACCACTATAGACTGTGGTAGTTGGATTTGCATGTCATAGTCCTGCATGTGTGACACTCAACCACTCATGGGTAGTGACTGTCGGAGTGGCCAACAACAGGGACCCCCATTGTGTAGCTTGCTCTTCACGCTTATATGCTACTCGATCATACTGCCCACCCGACTACTCGAGAGTAGTGATTGGTGTTGAGTTTGGACAATTGACATGCTCAAGCCACCGAGGCCACACTGGGGTCGTGGTAGCTTTAGGGTGAGCCGACATGACCATGCATGCGGCATTGCCGTGACTTATGATATTTTTTCATATTGCCATATATATACATATATACATGTATATATATATATATATATATATATATATATATATATATATGGACGATTGTGATTAATATATATATGCTTATTGTGCTGTTGCATTTGATTGTACTATGCTTGCTGCATTTAATTGTACATCTTCTTCATACATGCTTCTCTCATTTGTTATACGGTGGTGTCGGATACTTGTATATTTGTTGGACAGACCATTAGATGTAGGGTCGATGGTGGCCGGCTAGAGGGGGGTGAATAGCCTAATATGCGTATGGTGGAATTTTCTCGTCGGTTGCTCGTCTACAAATTCATTAGCGCAAGTGGAAGTATAAACAATATATATATATATATATATAGACGATTGTGATTAATATATATATGCTTATTGTGCTGTTGCATTTGATTGTACTATGCTTGCTGCATTTAATTGTACATCTTCTTCATACATGCTTCTCTCATTTGTTATACGGTGGTGTCGGATACTTGTATATTTGTTGGACAGACCATTAGATGTAGGGTCGATGGTGGCCGGCTAGAGGGGGGTGAATAGCCTAATATGCGTATGGTGGAATTTTCTTGTCGGTTGCTCGTCTACAAATTCATTAGCGCAAGTGGAAGTATAAACAATAAAGACAAAGCAACAAGGATACAAACACTAATAAGGGATGTAACGTGGTTCATGACCTTGCCGCTAATCCACGGTCCGATACGTCCAAGGTGAATCACGCCTTAATCTATCCACTAGATCTCTCCTTTGCACTATGCTAGGTGGAGGTAACCTCTTTTACACAAGAACACTCCTCTTATAAATATAATGTAAATAAACTCAAGTAAGAGGATGGAAAAAACTTTAGGGAACTTTGGGAGAGTTTAGAGCATGAACATTAGCCTTCCAAAAGCCCACACCCTCTCTTTTTATAGAGAGGGCTGATTTCTTCCCGTTGGCCGACATCAGTCGACTGCTGCCCTTGGCAGTCGACTGTCGCCACTACAATGTTCTCCGAACACGTTAGATCCCGACTGTTGTAGTTCAACGGAAACCTTAGCGATCGATGTATCTATCCGATCGATGCCTATGGTCGTGCGCCTGATCGGCTATGAAGGTTCGACCCCCAAACCCTCTCGACCGATCAGCTGCTATTGCCATCGATGATCGTGATGGTCTTAGCGATCATTGCCACTCCATGATCGGTGATGGCACATGAACCAGACTCATATATTAGTCGAGTCACAATCGACTTGGAGCAGTAGACTGCCATGACATGGCAGTCAACTGATGTCGAGAAATCCCATCTGACACTTAGCTAATTGGCCAAGTTTCACCTAAGTGTACTACCCCGTCCCGGGTTATATTCGCTCACTCTCATCCCTTGGAGTTCCTCGCCTTTGAAGTTGTCTTCGTCCGACCATATCCCTCAGATGCGCCAAGCGCATGGCTCTGCAGTGCCATCCCTCGCGTCTCACCCTGAAGTCTACTTCCTCCGGCTTCACTCTAATCTCCTCGTCCGGCGGTCCCTAGGATGCTCCAAGCGCATGACTTCCACAAAGCCATCCTTCACTGACTCAAGGACCGAGTCATGAGAGGTGAAACTCGCTAATGCTCCATGTGCGAATTACTAAGTCCTGCAAGACTCCAACGTACATATCAAATCCAAACATCCTAACTTAAACCCTTTGCCACACACATCAAAACCATATCACGGGTTGATTTCACTAACAATCTCCCCTTTTTGATGTGTGGCAATCCGTTTAAGTTAGGTAAACAAATAACAATTATCATAAGCAAGGAAAGCATGTTAATAAAAAACATGAGTATAACAACTCCTCCTTAAACATGCAACTCCTCCTTAAGACATGCTGAAGTTTAAGTTAATCATGCTAAGCTTCCCTATTAGCATGATTAACTTAAACTTCCCTATTTCTCCCCCTTTGACACCATCAAAAATATTTTCCAAATGTCATAATCCAAGGTATCAACTCTAAGGAAGAAAAACTACCAAAAACCAAACAAAACATGATAAAATCAGGTTACTATGCTCGTGCACAGTACATCAGTCGACTGCTATCAGCATGGCAGTCGACTGGGACAAGGAAATCAGGTTTTCTGATTTTCTAGACAAAATTCAGAAATGCACTATAAATTTCAGAAAATTCAAAAAATTATGAAATTTTGAAAACACATTTCTTTTAAAGTCCTTTATCAGTGAAAAAATGAGTTTTCATGAAAATTAATTATATTTTTAATGATTTGCCAAAAATCCAAAAGCTTCAAAAACAACTAGTGTTTTGATCAAGTTTGTATCCATTTTAACACCTAGTTTTGTTTTAGATTGTTTCAAAACATGAAAGCACAGATTTTAAAGTAAGAAATTGTTTTGAAAACATATGAAATATCCAACCATGATCTTTGGGCAATATGTCTATGAATTAAACATAAGCCTTCCCCATGATTGGTCTATTATTGCTATTTTGATACTTAAAATGTCCATCTAAATGCCATAGGCATTAGTGGACCATTTGTATCATCCTATCATCTCACCCATGCTAAGTTTTCAATTAAGGTAGCCTATGGTGAGTGTGAGATGTATCCTAAAGGTACTTGTATATACTTAACCTTCAATTTCATGTAATTCTATACAAGGTTAAGTATCATCCTAACAACCCACATGATCATAAAGACATATATGAATTGATTTTATATTACGATCATGAAACAATTGTATTCATCAATTTGTGATCATGCATTAGGTATGAATTATGATAATAAGTCCAATATCACCTAGAGCATTATTTGAGCCCTTATTGCCCATGACTATGTGCCAAAAATCAAGATCATAAATCATGATTGCAAACATGTATAACAATTGCATTAATTATTATGATTTAAGCATTATTATCAATTTATGGGCACATTATCATCACCCAACACTTATGCTAAAAATGTGTATCAACATACATAACACTAAGTGTTGAGCATGTTTTAACCTATTTAAGGGTGCATTATCATCACCCAACACTATTTCTAAAACTTAGTCCCGCCATCCTAAGTCAACCAAAAATATGATATAGGTAAGTTCCATATGGTTGACTAACCTAGGATTTTCCTAACCCTTAAGGATGGATTTATGAACTCAAAACAAAATCGTTCCTATTGGCTTCACTAAAAATTCCTTAGGGATCCATTTTCTAGCTATTGTTTTCTTTTTATCTTGACCCCTAGAAATTAAACATTTATAGGCCTTTTCATTTTTATTTTACTTATATCCTAGGCCTTTCTTGTTGAAGCTAGCCCTTTGGCTCCCTATAATCATATTAAGGGTGTTGGAGCCAATTGTAAATTTTTCTAGGGCTTTGGTCAAATGATCTACCTTTTCCCTTAACATCCTATTTTCCTCAATGCATGCATCATTAACATCAAGAGGCATATACTCATGTGAGCATGCATCATCATTATTAACATCAAAACATGCCTGTTCTAATTTATTTTCTAAGGCCTTAATTTGATCTAGCATGCTTTTATTCTTTTTCTTAGGCCTAAATAAGTCCTTAGTAAGGCAAGAAATCATGGAAACTATTTTATTGGGTGAGAGATTCGTTACCATAGTCTCCATGTCTTCTTCTTCTTCGTATGAGGATGGTGAAGAAGCTCCCCCTTCACTAGAGCTCTCCTCACTTGTGCTTGATCTTTCTTGTTCGGAGGAGGAGGTGTCTAGGTCATCAAATGCCATCAAAGCGAGGTTGGTGACAACAGCATTCTCCTCTTCTGATGATGATGAGGAGGAAGGGTCATCCCATGTCCTTGCCTTTAGTGCATTGTCCTTCCCCATTTCTTTGGCCTTCTTCTCCTCTTCCTTCTTCTTGCTCCCCTTCTTCTTCTTTTCTTCTTTCTTTCTCCTCTCTTCTTTGCTCTTGTTTAGGAGGGGACAATTATCCCTTATGTGTCCCTCTCCTAGGCAATTATAGCAAATTACCTTCCCCCTTGGTCTTCTCCTCCTATTATTAGATTTATTAAATTTAAAACCTTTTAATGCACGCCTTACCCTCCTTACCATATAAGCTTCTTCCGTACTATCCATGGAGGAGGAGGAGGATGCTTCATCGGAGGAGGAAGGAGTCTCCATCTTCTTCCTTTTCCCTTTATTTGCTACTAGGGTTACTCCTCTTGATGGCTTGATACTTGATTCTTCAATTACTCTCTCAAGCCTTGTTTCATGGAGCTCCATGGTTGAGAAGAACTCCTCCAAGGTGCCCACTTCTAAGTTCTTTGACATGTAGAAGGAGTCCACCATTGAGCTCCATTTCGATGACCGGGGAAAGACATCAATTTCTTTCATGAACATATCCCGGTTCGAAAGTCTTTCTCCTACACTTGTTAGCCCAATTAATATTTCTTTAAACCGAGAGTGTAGTGAGGTTACCTTTTCTCCCTTTTCATGTTTGATATTCGTTAGTTGGGAGCGGAGGAGGTCTCTCCTTGAAACTTTGGCCTCCGAGGTACCTTCATGAAGCTCTACTAACTTCTCCCACATCTCCTTGGCACTTGCACATTCCCCTATCCTATTCACTTTTTGTTAGGGAAGTACATTGTAGAGATGATGCTTGGCCTTCAAATTCACTAAATACTCCTCTCTTTGTCTTTTTGTTCATCTTGTCTTCTCCAATGACTCCCCTTCTTCATTCCTAGGTATTTCGAAACTATTTTCCATTATTAATAGAATTTCAAAATCGATTTCAAAAAATACCTCCATTCGCTTCTTCCACCAAGAGAATTCCCCCTCGAACTTCGGCGGATGAATATTAGAGTCGACCATCTCTTGATGAAGTGTTTGTTGCAGCGGTTAGTCCTCGACAAACGACTTGGCTCTGGTACCACTTGTAGGGTCGATGGTGGCTGGCTAGAGAGGGGTGAATAGCCTAATACGTGTATGGTGGAATTTTCTCGTCGATTGCTCGTCTACAAATTCGTTAGCGCAAGTGGAAGTATAAACAATAAAGACAAAGCAATAACAAGAATACAAACGCTAACAAGGGATGTAACGTGGTTCACGTCCTTGCCGCTAATCCACGGTCCGATTCATCCAAGGTGAATCACGCCTCAATCTATGCACTAGATCTCTCCTTTGCACCAAGCTAGGTGAAGGTAACCTCTTTTACACAAGAACACTCCTCTTACAAATATAATGTAAATAAACTAAAGTAAGAGGATGGAAAAAACTTTAGGGCACTTTGGGAGAGTTTAGAGCATGAACATTACGTAGGGATGATGATTGGCCGGCAAGAGGGGGGTGAATAGCCTTTGTCGTAGACGTTGGAGTTCGTTCGCTCGTTTCTCGTCTACAAAACAATTAGTGCAAGCGGAATATGCAAATACAAACAATTAAAGACAAAGCAAAGGAAGAATAAACACAAACGCTAACACCGCAATGTAACATAGTTCACGGCTGTGCCGCTAGTCTACGGTCCGATTCGTCCACGGTGAATCACTCCGCAAGCTTCCACTATTCTCTCCTTTGCACCAAGCTTGGTGGAGGTAACCTCTTTACAAGAATTCACTCCTCTTACAAATATGATGTAAATAAAACCAAGTAGGAGGATGGAAAACCTTTAGGGCACTTTGGGAGAGTTTAGAGTATGAAAATTAGGCCCCCGAAGCCCCACACCCTTCCTCTTTATAGAGGAAGAGGGTTTCTTCCCGTTGACATAGGACCAGTCGACTAATGCCCCTGATCAGTCGATTGATCCTGTAGTCGTTGTCCAATAACCGCTGTTTTCCACGTTGGATTTCACCCAACGGCTCCCACATCAGTCGACTGATCTTACCATCAGTCGACTGATGGACCTATCAGTCGAGTGCTCATGAGCTCGACTCCATTCTGTGCCCGAAACCCTTGCTACCAGTCGATTGATACCTTCATCAGTCGACTGGTGGTCTCACAGTCGACTGCCATTCCATGGCAGTCGATTGTTGGTACTTGAATCAGACTCGAACACTAGTCCAGTAACAATCAACTTAGAGTAGTCGACTACCATAACATGGTAGTCGACTGATGTCGGGAAATCCCATCCGACATTTAGCCAATTGGCCAAGTTTCACCTAAGCGCACTACCCCTTCCCGGGTTACATTCGCTCACTCTCATCCCTTGGAGTCCCTCGCCTTTGAAATTATCTTCGTCCGGCCACATCCCTCGGATGCGTCAAGTGCACGACTCTACAGCACCTTCCTTCGCGTCTCGCCCTGAAGTCTACTTCCTCCGACTTCACTCCAAGCTCCTCGTCCGACGGTCCCTCGGATGCTCCAAGTGCACGGCTTTCGCAAAGCCATCCTTCACCGACTCAAAGACCGAGTCATGAGATGTGAAACTCACCAAGGCTCCATGTGTGAATTACTAAGTCCTGCAAGACTCCAACACACATATCAAATCCAAACATCCTAACTTAAACCCTTTGTCACACACATCAAAACCATATCAAGGGTTGATTGCACTAACAATCTCCCCCTTTTTGATGTATGACAATCCGTTTAAGTTAAGTAAAATATTTGATAAAAATATTAAGGCAAGAAAGAATGTAAATAACATGATTAGCAACTCTCCCCCTTAATAAATGAAGCTTCCCCTAAATACAATTCCCCCTTACTTAAACAAATTATATTTCTCCCCCTTTGGCATCATCAAAAATATTAAACAAAGTTTATATAAGCATGACATCAATTTTAGAGGGAAACAAAAGCCAAAACATGCCTTAAAATCGGATAAAAAAAAGTTACTGGGCATGTTATCAAGCGATCAGTCGTCTGGTTCAGACTACCAGTCGATTGGCACGCAGATTTAAGGTTTTTCAGATTTTCAGAGTGGATTTCAGAAATGCATTAAAAATTCTACAAAATTTGAAAAATCAAGAAATTTGGGGAATACATTTATTTTGATCCTTTATCAGTGAAAAATAGTTTTTCAAGAAAAATCATTATATTTTTGAAGATTTGCCAAAAATCCAAAAGTTTCAAAAACAACTAGGTTTTTGATTAAGTTTGTATCCATTTTAATACCTAGTTTTGCTTTCAATTGTTTCAAAACATGAACACACAGATTTTAAAGTAAGAAATTGTTTTGAAAACATATGAAATATCCAACCATGATCTTTGGGCAATATGTCTATGAATTAAACATAAGCCTTCCCCATGATTGGTCTATTATTGCTATTTTGATACTTTAAACGACCATCTAAATGCCATAGACATTAGTGGACTATTAGTATTATCCTATCATCTCACCCATGCTAAATTTTCAATCAAGGTAGCCTATGGTGAGTGTGAGATGTATCCTAAAGGTATTTGTATATACTTAACCTTCAATTTCATGCAATTTTACCCAAGGTTAAGTATCATCCTACCATCCCACATGATCATAAAGACATATATGAATTAATTTCACATTATGATCATGAAACACATGTATTCATCAATTAATAATCATGCATTAGGTATGAATTATGATAATAAGTCAAATATCACCTAAAGCATGATCTAAACCTTATTGGCCATGATTATGTGCCAAATATCAAGATCATAAATCATGATTGCAAACATGTGTAACAAATATATTAATCATCATGATTTAAGCATTATTATCAATTTATGGGCACTTTATCATCACCCAACACTATTTCAAAAATATTGTCCCGCCATCCTAAGTCAACCAAAATATGATATAGATAAATTCCATATGGTTGACTATCCTAGGGTTTTCCTAACCCTTTAGGATGGATTTAGGAATACAAAATAAGTTCTTTCCTATGGGGTTCACTAAATACTCCTTAGGGATCCATTTTCTAGCAATTGTCTTCTTTTTATCTTAACCCCTAGCAATTAAGCATTTATAGGCCTTTTCATTTTTTATTTTCCTTATATCCAAGGCATTTCTTGTTGAAGTTAGCCCTTTGGCTCCCTATAATCATATTAAGGGTGTTGGAGCCTATTGTGAATTTTTCTAGAGCCTTGGTCAAGTGATCTACCTTTTCTCTTAGGACCCTATTTTCCGCAATGCATGCATCATTAATATCAAGAGGCATATAAAGATCATGTGAGCATGCATTATCAAGGCTAGAAACATTATCATTAACATTTGAGCATGCTTTTTCTAATTTTTCTTCTAAGTCCTTAATTTGATATAGCATGCATTTGTTCTTTTTCTTTGCCCTAAACAAGTCCTTAGTGAGGCTAGAAATAATTGACATAATTTTCTTAGGGGAAAGATTTGTTACCTCACTTACCAAATCCTCTCCCGATGATGAGGATGTAGAAGAAGCTCCCCCTTCACTCGAGCTCTCCTCACTTGAGCTTGCTTCTTCATTTTCGGAGGAGGAGGAGTCTAGGTTGTCAAATGCCATCAAAGAAAGGTTTGTGACAAATGTGTTTTCTTCCTCCGATAATGATGATGATGATGAAGAGGGGTCATCCCAAGTTCTTGCTTTTAGTGACTTGGCCTTCCCTTTTTCTTTGGCCTTCTTCTCTTGTTCCTTCTTCTTACTCCCCTTCTTCTTCTTCTTTTCTTCCTTCTTTCTCTTCTCCTCTTTGCTCTTGTTCAAGAGGGGACAATTATCCCTTATATGTCCCTATCCTTGGCAATTGTAGAAAATAACCTTCCCCCTTGGTCTTCTCCTCCTATCATTAGATTTATTAAATTTAAAATTTTTCAAAGCACGCCTTACCTTCCTTACCATGTATGCTTCTTCCATGCTATCCGTGGAGGAAGAGGAGGATGCTTCGTCGAAGGAGGAGGGAGTCTCCATCTTCTTTTTCCCTTTGTTGGCCATCAAGGATACTCCTCTTGAAGGTTGAATTCTATGCTCTTCTACTATTCCTTCAAGCATTGTTTCGTGGAGCTCCATGGTTGAGAAAAATTCCTCTAAGGTGCTAACTTCTAGGTTCTTGGAGATGTAAAAGGAATCCACCATAGAGCTCCATCTTGATGACCGGGGAAAGACATCTATAGCCTTCATGAGCATGTCCCTATTTGAAAGCTTCTCCCCTACACTAGATAAACCGATTATTATTTCTTTAAATCTAGAGTGTAGTGAGGTTACCTTTTCTCCCTTTTCAAGTTTTATATTCATTAGTTGGGAGCGGAGGAGGTCTCTCCTTGTAAGCTTGGCCTCCGAGGTACCTTCATGAAGCTCTACTAGCTTCTCCCACATCTCCTTGGCACTAGAGCATTCCCCAATCCGATTTACTTCTTGTTGGGGGAGTAGGTTGAGGAGATGGTGCTTAGCCTTTGAATTTGCAAGGTGCTCTTCTCTTTGCTTTTTAGTCCACCTAGATTTATCTAGTATTCTCCCCTCTTCATCCCTAGGCATCTCAAAACTGTTTTCCATTATAAGCATAATATCGAAATCGGTTTCAAAGAATACCTCCATTCGCTTCTTTCACCAAGTGAATTCCCCCTCGAACTTTGACGGATGAATGTTTGAGTCGGCCATCACTTGATATAGTCTTGTGTTGGTGGTTAGTCCTCAACAAGTGCCTTGGCTCTGATACCACTTGTAGGGATGATGATTGGCTGGCTAGAGGGGGTGAATAGCCTTTGTCGTAGACGTTGGAGTTCGTTCGTTCGTTGCTCATCTACAAAACTATTAGCGCAAGCGGAATATGCAAATACAAACAATTAAAGATAAAGCAAAGGAAGAATAAACACAAACACTAACACCGCAATGTAACGTGGTTCACGGCTGCGCCGCTAGTCCACGGTCTGATTCGTCCACGGTGAATCACTCCGCAAGCTTCCACTATTCTCTCCTTTGCACCATGCTAGGTGGAGGTAACCTCTTTACAAGAATTCACTCCTCTTACAAATATGATATAAATAAAACAAAGTAGGAAGATGGAAAACCTTTAGGGCACTTTGGGAGAGTTTAGAGTATGAACATTAGGCCCCCAAAGCCCCACACCCTTCCTCTTTGTAGAGGAAGAGGGTTTCTTCCCGTTGACACAGGACCACTCGACTGATGACCCTAATCAATCGACTGATCCTGTAGCTATTGCCCAATAACGGTTGTTTTCCACGTTGGATTTCATCCAACGGCTCCCACATCAGTCGACTGATATACCTATCAGCCGAGTGCTCACGAGCTCGACTCCATTCTATGCCCGAAACCCTTTCTACCAATCGACTGGTGGTCTCGCAGTCGACTGCCATTCCATGGCAGTCGACTATTGGCACTTGAACCGGACTCGAACACTAGTCGAGTCACAGTCGACTTAGAGTAGTCGACTACCATAACATGGTAGTCGACTGCTGTTGGGAAATCCCATTCGACACTTAGCCAATTGGCCAAGTTTCACCTAAGTGCACTACCCCTTCCCGGGTTACATTCGCTCACTCTCATCCCTTGGAGTCCCTCTCCTTTGAAGTTATCTTCGTCCGACCACATCCCTCGGATGCGCCAAGCGCACGACTCTGCAGTGCCATCCTTCACGTCTTGCCCTAAAGTCTACTTTCTTCGGCTTCATTCCAAGCTCCTCGTCCGACGGTCCCTCGGATGCTCCAAGTGCATGGCTTCCGCAAAGCCATCCTTCACCGACTCAAAGACCGAATCATGAGATGTGTAACTCGCCAAGGCTCCATGTGCGAATTACTAAATCGTGCAAGACTCCAACGCACATATCAAATCCAAACATCCTAACATAAACCATTTGCCACACACATCAAAACCATATCAAGGGTTGATTGCACTAACACATTAGCCTCCCAAAACCATATCAAGGGTTGATTGCACTAACACATTAGCCTCCCAAAACCATATCAAGGGTTGATTTGTCACAACCCAAAACCCTTCCTGTTGGCCGCCATCAGTCGACTGCTACCCTTGGCAGTCGACTGCCGCCACTACAATGGCCTCCGAACATGTCAGATCTCGACCATTGTAGTTCCACAGAAACCTTGGCAGTCAAATGATGTATCCATCAGTCGACTGATGCCTTCATAGTAGACTGCCCAATCGGCTACGAGAGGTTACGTACTAAACCCTCTCGACTAGTCATTCACGCCATCGGCCGATTGGTGATAGTCTTGCGATCATTGTCACTCTATGGCAGTCAACTAGTGGCACATGAACCAGACTCGTATACTAATCGAGTCACAATCGACTTGGAGCAGTCGACTGCCATGACATGGCAGTCGACTGATGTCGGGAAATCCCATTCGACACTTAGCCATTTGGCCAAGTTTCACCTAAGCGTACTACCCCATCCTGGGTTACATTCGCTCACTCTCATCCCTTGGAGTCCCTCACCTTTGAAGTTGTCTTCATCCAGCCACATCCCTCGGATGCGCCAAGAGCACGGCTCTGCAGCGCCATCCTTCGCGTCTCGCCTTGAAGTCTACTTCCTCTAGCTTCACTCCAATCTCCTCGTCCGGCGGTCCCTCGGATGCTCCAAGCACACGACTTCCACAAAGCTATCCTTCACCACTCAAGGACCGAGTCATGAGAGGTGAAACTCACCAATGCTCCATGTGCGAATTACTAAGTCCTGCAAGACTTCAACGCACATATCAAATTCAAACATCCTAACTTAAACCCTTTGCCACACACATCAAAACCATATCACAGGTTGATTGCACTAACATTAGATACCTTGACTTGTATCATGAGTATATTGTGAGTTAGTTTTACTCTTCTTGTTATATATGTTGGATATATTCTCAGGTTGGATCATAGTAGTGTAGCAGACTTTCAGGTATGTCTGCATTATATGTTGTTTATTTGGTTAGACGGTATATGCATGTATTTATATATTGTGCTGTTATACCTGTGGTACCTTTAGCTTATGCTATTGAATTACATGTGATATTTGATATATACATGTTTTTCCTATTTCCTGCTGAGTTTTACTCACCACCATGGACCTTGGGTTTTTCTGTCTCCAAGGTAATAGGTAGTCGACTACGTGATGGACTTGGAGCATCGCTGGCTGGCATCGTCTCATCTCAACTTTGAGAGTCCGAGTTTTTGGGTTTTCATTGGTGCTGCGATATCGATTTGGTTTATGTGATATTTTGTAGTGATTGGACGTTGTAAATGTTGTACCTTTCTTTTTTCTGGTTTTGTTATGGTGTTCTGAGTCAGTTTTAGTTATACCGATATGCATGTGTGTAGTTTGTGATGTTGTTGTATTATGTTTCCGCTGTGTTTTGTGTATTTATTGTATTTACCTTTATGTGTTATGTTTATTGTGGGCCCAAGGGCCTTGTATTAACACGAGATGTTATCACGTAAAGGGGAGATGCCGTCCGTTTGCTTTTCGACACGACATACTCCCGGGGCATGACAAAGATGGTGAATAGGATGCATGAGTAGAGGATCCCTCATGTAGTGGGGACTCCACTACTCTATCAAACTGTCAATTGGCATGGTTGGTGATGGTGGTACGATCTAGGTTAGGATGCCTTAGGGGTGGCAAGTTATTTTTTACAAAACAAAAAAAATGTCCTTCTCTAACTATCATTTTCATGGTCATGCACAAGCCTAGATCAATACTAGGGCTCCTTTTTACTCTATCTAAACCCTCATAATGATACCCCATTGAATCACAAATGTGGCTCGAAAGATCCCCAAAAATGATATCCCCCTTGTGCACCTTACCCATCTTCACCCCACATCCACAGTATTATTTCCATCTAATATACTCCACAGACACAAAATTTCGCTCATCCTCACTACTCCATCACTTTCCCCTCTTCCGAAAATGGTCCTCGCCATAACCCAATGAATGTATCGGAAGACCTAGTTTTGTAATCGGGATGCTTTGGCTCTAAAAGGGTCATAGGAGGTTTCTCCCATGAAATCAGACCAGAATGACCTTGCATTAAACTCATTCGGTGTTCTCCTTGTTGGTGCAGGGGCACTAGATAATCAAACCTAGGTTTTGATTATGGCAAAGATCTAAAGTTAAGGTCATATTGTTTTCTCATGAGCTGAATTAAGTGTGCAGGAAATGGTTAAGCAAAGCCGAAGGTCAGCGACACCCGGAGAATCCTAAGTCAAGAAACCGTAGTGGTCGGGCGACACCGGAGGAACATCGTGGGAGTCGAAGAACCCAGGTGGAAGATCGGAAGCAAAGCGACAGGTCATAAAGGACCAGAGGTAAGCACAAGTGCAAAGAGAGATCGTAAGGTCGTGTCCCATATACGGGGACGATCGTATGCGGCGATCTGACTAAGACTTCCAGTGGAAGGTCTAGGTCGAGATTAGATGGTAAGGAACCATCATATTTACCATTTTCTGTGCTAACATCTTACTGCAGGGAAGTGGCTAGGATGGAAGTCGATTGTTGGTCATTGGGCAGTCGACTGCTGAACATCAGTCGACTGATGGAAGGGATCAGTCGACTGATGGCGACGAATCAACCTTTTGCGCTAGGTCAAAACGGATAATGTTTGACGCGACCACTTCGTGATAAGATAAGGAGCTACCTCGAGATCAGTTCCTAAAGTTGAGGATTTCTATCAGGACTTATTCCAATGCAAAAGTCTATAAAAGGAGGGAAGGACTCAAACCCAAATATCAATCATCTTCCTCTTAAAGTGCTCCCGCAACGCCAAAGCTCTAAACGCCGTAACACCATAACGCTGACGCAATTCCAAGTTCAGAATTTCTTTATCAGCAGCAAGTATTATTTTTATTTACTGTATTCATTATTTTAATCATAACGAGGTGAGGTAGGTTTGTTGCCTCATCCTCGTACTTTCGTTTTTGTGATCTTTGTCTCCGACCTCCAACGAGGAGTAGACTCTATAGTGGATTACCCCTTCGTAGGCAGTCAATGATCGCGGGGCCTTAGATTAGCAGTCGATGGGTTTTGAACCAAGTAAAAATAAATTGTGTTATTTATTTTTACGCTGTACTTTCTCTTATCGAACGAATGAAAGAAAGTTTTACGCTCGCTATTCAACCCCCCCCACTAGCGATGCTTCTCGATCCAACAATTGGTATCAGAGTGGGGGCGCTAAGATTTGGTGAAACCACCAATCTAGCACTTTTTAGCTTTCTTTTCATATTTTTCAATTCATGTTTTTTCTAGGTTTTTTATCTCTCGTACTACTAATCCAAGACGAAGTCTTGGTATTCTTCTTTTGGTTGTGTGTTTGCAAGTATTCGCTTTTGGAGTAGCCGACGATAAAACGACCATAACTTTTCGTACAAGTGGACCCACAAAATGTGCTACCTACCAAATTGAAGCTCATTGAGAGATCTACATTCTTATGAGGGTTTACCCTCATAACAAGCTATGCTCAGATGGAGTGTTTCTTGAAACAACAAGTCGAGACTCGGATAATAATCCAAACCGGCTTTGCTCTACCCACCAATGATCAAGGGGAGACCTTGGATTTCGACAAGAGGACCAATGCAATCAAGAGGCAAATCGAAGAAGATGTAAAAGCAACCCAAATGTTGCAATGTGGGTTGTCCAAAGAGGATCTCAACCAAATTGGACCATTCAGTAACGCCAAAGACCTCTGGAACAAATTAATTCATCTACACGAAGGGATGTCCGATGCTAAGGTATGTAAAAGTGATTTACTTTTAATTAAACTATATAATCTAAAGATGCAGGATCATGAGACTGCTTCATAACTCCATGTGCGGATCCAAGACATCTTGAACAGTCTACATGCCATCAGAGAAAAGGTAGACAATCGAGACATAATAAGGTACACACTCAATGCATTTCATAGGACCACCTTGTGGGCATCCATGGATGATGTCTACAAGGTATATAAAGATTTATCTAAGATTAGGTTAGACGAATTCTTTTTGGAATTTGAGTTACATGAACAAACTAACGCGGTCTCGGTCGAGAAAGGTGTAGCGTTGTTTGCAGGATGAAGACAAAAAGCAAAGAACCCCGAGGAAGAAGAATGCGAATCAGAATCCGAAAAGGAGATGGAGGCCGAACTAGTCAATCTAGTTCGAAGGATCATCAAAAAGAAAAGGGAGCAATTGAAGAGCAAGAAACCCCCACAAATATACACATGCTATGGGTGCAATAAGAAGGGCCATTACAAGTTGAAGTGCCCAAGACTGAAGAACAAGCCATCTCAATCCAAGAAAACATTTCACGCAATGTGGGAGGAGGGAGAAGATCAAAATCACGACTTGGCATTCATGGCCAAACTGGTAGAGTCCGAGTCCAAAGCCGACTGCAAATCCAACACTTACTCTAACACCGATTCCGAGGATGAATTCGAGACAAGACTCAAAGCCGGATTAAAAGAAAAGATTAAGGTAAGTCGTTCATTAATTGCAAACTTATATCATGCAATTAAGTTTCTAAATAGGAAATTAACTATGTCTGGGTCTAAAGTTGAGTCATTACTTGAGGAGGTGGAAACCCTCAAGCAAGAGGCTACTCTAACCTCTTCAACTAGTCAAGTTCAAGAGGGAAACTCAACCCAAGTTGAAAAACTTGAGGAGGAGAATTCTCTCTTGAAAGACCGAGTTCAAGACGTCAAGGCTAGGTTGGAAAGGTTCACGTTGGGATCTAAGAATCTTTACCGGCTAATTGAAACCCAAAGAGCTGTGTACAACAAAGTCGAACTCGGATTTAGGTCAATGACTACGAATAGATCTTACATGTCTATTGTGAATCGTAGTCATCAAAGAGTCCAAGCATGGGTCCCAAAGGTTTTATTGAACTCACATATAAGGATTAATAAGTATTGGATTCCCCAGGATTAAGTCCACTTTGTGGATATACCATATTGGTTCAATGGTCTAGGGGGAGCTAACACTAAAATAATATACCCGCTTTCTTAGCAAACCCATTGCATGATTAGTTATTTTATTTTAATTTTTAGAACGGCTAGATAGGGAAATAGTTAGTCATCCTTGATAACATAGTATCAGGATGCGGCGAGATGATAGTACATTAGGGAAACAACGTCTCATGTATTCGAGCTAGATAAGACATATCTAGCTTGGTGCATTTGGCTGAGTGGAACTATCTGAAGCTACCTCGCCGTATCCTAAACAAGTTCGACCAGGAAGTAACCCTAAGTGACATAAGTGATATTTTCTTGAATTTGTCTTTGTCTAAGGAAGTGGTCGTTGTTCCGATTAAAGAAGGCCCCTATGCCTCACCACGACCTAGAAGCCAGTTTCTCGAAAAGTTACTTAACGATCTAATGGTTAAATCCAAATCTAACCCAAGGTTGACTATCTCTAATTAAGTTCAAATCATCTCACAAAACATATAAGGTGAACACATTATGAGACACATAGAATGGGTGAGATGTTAAGGATAATTAAAATACACATAGAATGGTACTTAACGAATATTTACAATTCTCTAGGCCAAAGTTTAGCGCTCATTACATCTCTTATACTTCATATATTTGACTAGGGGGGAGAACAAACTAACCCTAAGAATTATATTACAAACCATTAGATTATTGGTGTAGAGGGACACACCTTGAACCAATTTATCTAACTACTACTAGACGCATGCTTGGGCTCACAGTTGATTTATCATTTCTAGACACATGTTATTTTTAAACCCCTATTTTATATAAAAACCCCCAACACCTTTTTTGATTTATGACATAAGGGGGAGAAGAGCGAAAGTTAAGTGGGAGTAATAAAAATTTAAATTTTTTAAAAATTCAAAGTATATCTTTGAAAACTCACCTAGGGTGAAGGGGGAGTTTTTGAAAGGATGTTTATCATTTACTCTTGTTCTATGCTTTAATTTTTCTCTTAACTTTGTCTTGGTTTGTCATAGATCAAAAAGGGAGAGATTGTTGGTGCAGAGGAACTAGATAATCGAACCTAGGTTTTGATTATGGAAAAGATAAAAAATTAAGGTCATATTATTATCTCATGAGCTGAATTAAGTGTGCAGGAAATGGTTAAGCTAAGTTGAAGGTCAACGACACCCAAGGAATCCCGAGTCGGGAAACCATGGTGGTTGGGCGACACCCAAGGAACTTCATGAGAGTTGAAGAATCCAGGTGGAAGATCGGAAACAAAGCGAAAGGTCATAAAGGACCAGAGGTAAGCATGAGTGCGAAGAGAGATGGTAAGGTTGTGTCCTCTATACGGGGACGACCGTAGGCGGTGATCCGACTAAGACTTTCAGTGGAAGGTCTAGGTTGAGATCGGATGGTAAGGAACCATCCTATTTACAATTTTCCGTGCTAACATCTTACTGTAGGGAAGTGGCCAGGCTGGCAATCGACTATTGGTCATTGGGCAGTCGACTGTTGCACATCAGTCGACTAATGGAAGGCATCAGTCGACTGATGGTGATGAATTAACCTTTTGCAATAGGTCAAAATTGATAATGTTTGATGTGGCCACTTAGCGATAAGATAAGGAGCCTCGTCGATATCAGTTCCAAAAGTTGAGGATTTCTATCAGGACTTATTCCAATGCAAAAGTCTATAAAAGGAGGGGAGGACTCCAACCCAAATATCAATCATCTTGCTCTCAAAGTGCTCCTGCAACGCCAAAGCTCTAAACGTCGTAACGCCGATGCAATGCCAAGTTCAGAATTTCTTTGTCGGCAGCAAGTATTATTTTTATTTACTGTATTCATTGTTTTAATCGTAATAAGGTGAGGTAGGCATGTTGCCTCATCCTCGTGCTTTCGTTTTTGTGATCGTTGTCTCCTACCTCCAACGAGGGGAAGACTCTATAGTGGATTGCCCCTTCGTATGCGGTCAAGGATCACGGGGCCTTGGATTAGCAGTTGGTGGACTGGGAACCAAGTAAAAATAAATTGTGTTATTTATTTTTTCACTGTGCTTTCTCTTATCGAACGAACGAAAGAAAGTTTTACGCTCGCTATTCACCCCCTCTAGCGACGCTTCTCGATCCAACAATTGGTATCAGAGCGGGGGCGCTAAGATTTGGTGAAATCACCAATCTCACACTTTTCGGCTTTCTTTTCATATTTTTTGATTCGTGTTTTTTTTAGGTTTTTTTATCTCCCGTACTACTAATCCAAGACGAAGTCTTGGTATTCTTCTTTTGGTTGTGTGTTTGCAAGTATTCGCTTTTGGAGTAGCCAACGGTAAAACGGCCATACCTTTTCATACAAGTGGACCCACGAAACGTGCTACCTACCAAATCAAAGCTCTTTGAGAGATCTACATTCTTACGAGGGTTTATCCTCAGACCAAGCTGTCTTCATCCCTAAAATCCAATGTTTAATACCCTTTCGGGGACATCGAAGGTCGTAAGTTTCTAGTTTTTGTTAGTTTCTTATTCTTCTTATTTATTTCTGTTTATTTCTTATTATTTTCTGCATTACTAATCCAAGACTGAGTCTTGGAATTCCTTTTGGTTTTTATTCATGTTTTGCAAGATAATTAATGACTCACATTGAGAGGTATAGAACCACCCGACCTCTGTTCTTTAACGGAAATGATATCCGTTATTGGAAAGGTCGGATGAAGTGTTTCTTTTTTATTTGTGTTTTGCAAGATAATTAATGACTCACATTGTGGGGTATAGCACCACCCGACCTACATTCTTTAACGGAAATTATATCCGTTATTGGAAAGGTCGGATGGAGTGTTTCTTGAAAACACAAGTCGAGACTTGGATAATAATCCAAACCGGCTTTGCTCTACCCACCAATGATCAAGGGGAGCCCTTGGATTTCGACAAGTAAACCAATGCAATCAAGAAGCAAATCGAAGATGATGCAAAAGCAACCCATATGTTGCAATGTGGTTTGTCCAAGGAGGAGCTCAACCGAATTGGACCATTCATTAGCGCCAAAGACCTCTGGAACAAATTAATTGATCTTCACGAAGGGACGTCCGATGCTAAGGTATGTAAAAGAGATTTACTTTTAAATAAACTGTATAATCAAAAGATGCAGGATCATGAGACCGCTTCACAACTCCATGCGCGGATTCAAGACATCTTGAACGGTCTACATGCCATCGGACAAAAGGTAGACAATCGAGACATAATAAGGTATAAACTCTATGCATTTCATAGGACCACCTTGTGGGCATCCATGGTTGATGTCTACAAGGTATCTAAAGATTTATCTAAGATTAGGTTAGAAGAATTCTTTTCGGAATTTGAGTTACATGAACAAACTACTGCGGTCTCAGTCGAGAAAGGTGTAGCATTGTATGCAGGACGAAGACAAAAAGCAAAGAGCCCCAAGGAAGAAGAATCCGAATCAGAATCCAAAGAGGAGATGGAAGCCGAACTAGTCAATCTAGTTCGGAGGATCATCAAAAAGAAAATGGAGCAATTGAAGAGAAAGAAACCGTCACAAACATATACATGCTATGGGTGCAACAAGAAGGGCCATTACAAGTCGAAGTGCCCAAGACTCAAGAACAAGCCATCTCAATCCAAGCAAGCATTTTACGCAACGTGGGAGGAGGGAGAAGATCAAAATCATACCTTGGCATTCATGGCCAAAACGGTAGAGTCCGAGTCCAAGTCCGAAGCCGACTGCAAATCCAACTCTGACTCGGACTCCGACTCCGACTCTGAGGATGAATTCGAGACAAAACTCAAAGCCGGATCAAAAGAAAAGATTAAGGTAAGTCGTTCATTAATTGCAAACTTATATCATGCAATTAAGTTGCTAAATAGGAAATTGACTAAGTCCGAGTCTAAAGTTGAGTCATTACTTGAGGAGGTTAAAACCCTCAAGCAAGAGGCTACTCTAACCTCTTCAACTAGTCAAGTTCAAGACGAAAACTCAACCCAAGTTGAAAAACATGAGGAGGAGAATTCTCTCTTGAATGACCAAGTTCAAGAGGTTGAGGCTAGGTTGGAAAGGTTCACGTTGGGATCTAAGAATCTTAACCAGCTACTTGGGACCCAAAGAGTCGTGTTCAACAAAGTCGGACTCAGATTTAGGTCAACGACTACGAATAGATCTTACATGTCTATTGTGAATCGTAGTCTTCAAAGAGTCCAAGCATGGGTCCCAAAGGTTTTATTAAACTCACATATAAGGATTAATAAGTATTGAATTCCCTAGGATCAAGTCCACTTTGTAGATATACCATATTGGTTCAATGGTCTAGGGGGAGCTAACACTAAAATAGTATACCCGCTTCCTTAGCAAACCCATTGCATGATTAGTTATTTTATTTTAATTTTTAGAATGGCTAGATAGGGAAATAGTTAGTCATCCTTGATAACATAGTATCAGGATGCGGCGAGATGATAGTACATTAGGGAAACAACGTCTCGTGTATTCGAGCTAGATAAGGCATATCTAGCATGGTGCACTTGGCTGAGTGGAACTAGCTGAAGCTACCTCGTCGTATCCTAAACTAGTTAGACCAGGAAGTAACCCTAAGTGACTTAAGTGATATTTTCTTGAATTTGGCTTGGTCTAAGTAAGTGGTCGTTGTTCCCATCAAAGAAGGCCCCTGTGCCTCGCCACGACCTGGAAGCCAGTTTCTCAAAAAGTTACTTAACGATCTAAAGGTTCAATCCGAATCTAACCCAAGGTTGACAATCTCTAATTAAGTTGAGGATTTCTTTCATGACTTATTCCAATACAAAAGTCTATAAAAGGAGGGGAGGACTCCAACCCAAATATCAATCATCTTGCTCTCAAAGTGCTCCCGGAACGCCAAAGCTCTAAACGCCGATGCAACGCCAAGTTCAAAATTTCTTCGTCTGTAGTAAGTATTATTTTTATTTACTGTATTCATTGTTTTAATCGTAACGAGGTGAGGTAGGCTTGTTTCCTCATCCTCGTGCTTTCGTTTTTGTGATCATTGTCTCTTACCTCCAACGAGGAGGAGACTCTGTAGTGGATTGCCCCTTCGTACGCGGTCAAGGAACGCGGGGCCTTAGATTAGCAGCCGGTGGACTGTGAAACAAGTAAAAATAAATTGTGTTATTTATTTTTCCGCTATGGTTTCTCTTATCGAACGAATGAAAGAAAATTTTTCGCTCGCTATTCACCCCCCTCTAGCGACGCTTCTCGATCCAACACTCCTCCCCCCCCCCTCCCCCAACACACACACACACACACAAGTCAAACCAAAGAAAAGGTTCCATTGATGGAGGGTCCACTCATTCTCTATGTTAAAACATCATAAAATTTATCTTGCCCACTCGATTATCTACCCCTATCAAGATCTCTGCATCCGCCAAACTTAAAAACTCTAGGACTACCCTAGAATAGGTCGGACATCTAACTCCCATTATCTCCTCCCAACCTACCTTGGCAAACAACCATTGTACATCCCCAAAAAGACCTAAGTTTTCTAAGAGAGTTACATCTAGATGAAAGCATATTAAACCTATCTATATGAACATTATCTCTAAATATGATATCAAGAGGGATGTTACCTGCCTCTGGTTCTTGTTGATCACCCTTCCCCTTGACCTCGGCCTTGAAGAAGCAGCTTTTGTTGCGGTATACTTGATCCTCCTCATTCTTGCTTCTAGAAAGCTTCTTGGAGGTTGGAAAAGTTCCTTTGAGTTTAGAGAACAAAGGTAGGTGTGGGCTAGGGTAGAAGGTTTGATAGACATGACCGATTTGGGGAAAAATGCACGACTCTCTCCTTTTTAATGGGGCACGACACTGCCATGTGAAATTCACACGACAGGTCATGTGCGACTTTGCCATGGTCGCTCGAAACAATTTAGAAAAAAGCATGGTAGTGTGAAATTCACACAGCCAGTTGTTTGCAATTCTAGAATTTTCCTATAGCACCACACGGTCCGAGATTTTCCAGACACCCCGCCATGTTTTCTTTTGATCATTAGGCACGGTCGTGTGAAATTCACACGGTTGCCCGTGCTTTCTTCTGGGGGCATGAGAAAAAAATTTTTCTTCTTCCTGGCAAATTCTATATGAAAATAAACACACATAAAGATAATAATGGGCAAAAATTAAAATCTAAACTAGCATGCATGAATGCAAAAACTAAAAACAAATAAAGTTAAACTCGGGTTGCCTCCCAATAAGTGATTGTTTAGGGTCTTTAGCTCGACCATGCTGTTGTTTTTAGCTCAATGCCAACGAATCAAGGAGATTTTTCCTCCTTCCTTTCTTGATGTGTTTGAATCTTGCTCATGGGTGAGCAAGATATTTGCTCACTTTACGCTTCTTGCCTTATAGTCCCCTATCACCATATCGTTTAAATCTTGCTCGTGGAGGAACAAGATACTTGCTAATTTCTTTCCTTGGTTCGAGATTTAACATTCTTAACTTAAAATAATCATCAGAAGTTTGATCATGATATTCCATTTCATCCATATGCTGTAAATAATGTACTCACTACAAACATTCTCACCAAAATATTGATTAGCAGATTCTATTATGTTGAATGGAATTTTTTGTTAGGAACTTTGGCATCGCTAGAGGGGAGGTGAATAGCGATTTCACTTTGGCGCTTGGAATTCGTTCACGTTCGTTCAATTGCTTGCCTACAATTGTTGTTAGTGCAATGGAATACAAATACAAAAGAAAGTAATAAATGAAAACAACAGCACAAGCACAACCCAAGATATATGTGGTTCGAAACCTAGGGTTCCTATTAATGGGGCAAGCTCAAGTGATGCATGATTCATGCGAGCACGACCTCAAATCTTTGGCCAAGATTGCCAAGGACTTGAAGCACGCACTCACAATCAATGCACGAAAGTTCACAGTTGTCGTCAAGTAATAATTTATGTATCGATCCCATAGAGACTATGATTCAAGTACCGTTGTTCTAGTGAATGTCGTTTGTTTGGAGTAAATCTCTTGCGAGTCAAGTATGAGGTCGACCCTAATCTTGGCTCAAATATAGTGTCACTTGGAGGAAGCAAAGGGGGGCTCAATGTTTTTTAAGGGTTTCCAGTATTTCGGTTTCACTTGTGCGTTGTTGAACATGCTATTAATTTAATGCTCCTAGGATCTCTAGTTATGATCTTGCGGGAGGATCATCTTTTATTATCCCGATGAACTTTTGCTTCTACCGAGAACTACCTATTCCTAACCAAGTTTCCCTTTCGAATCTTCAGAGCTCAGGGGGTTGATATCTTTGGGAGCCCCTGTCACTGGGGTCCCTCAACCCTTCTTGAGTTGATGTCTCCTACTTTAGGCCTTCTGCTAGAATAGATTCTTGGGGTACTAAGATGTCGTATTAATCCCTATGAAGAGATGAATCATATTTCAAATCCAACTCTTTTATATTCTACTTCCTACGGTTATGAGAGAGAGGATGACCACAAGGTTCCTCCTTGGTTGTCCTAGATTTCGATACAAAGGCTTTCCACCCTTGTATCAACTATGTGTAGTAGAAATATAAGCAAAACATAACTTTCATGGATCTCAACAACATAAATTGCAAATATATTCAAAATCAATGAATAAATATATGAACTAGCATGCCAAACATACAACTACTCCTTAATCCTAGAATCGAAGTATCTACTCCATGAATAAAGAAGAATAAATACAAGACATCTGTTTATGAATCATTACAATCCAAATAGTTGTAAGAAAAGAGATAGTACATTTAGTTGGATCCAATGTCTGCCTTCGTCGTTCTTCAAGGTGTTGGAGCATTAATTTGGGTCTTCGAACCCCTTCCTTTCTCCTCATTGTGAGCCTCCGGTGCTTCTAGGGCACCTTCTTGCCATGCCAGCCATCGAGCCTCCCCCTTTCATGTTTGGGTGTTCCTTTATTTATATAGGGGGTGCTCCCCAAATTTTCTTAATTGCTCACGAACCCTAATTTGCATAAGTCGTGCTAACGCCACACGACCGTGTGGAATCCACACGACCGACCATGTCAAAGGATGGAAATTAACTTTGAATCTGGCATCTAGAATAGGTATGGTCGTGTCAAATCCACACGATCGACTGTGTCTTCCTTTGGAACTTTGTTTTGATGCTATCCTTCTCGTCAAAAGCATGCACGTGCCTTGGGAACATGGCCAGAGCATGCTTGCCCTTCTTGATCTCCTTTTGTAGTGCCATTATGCCTCCAAAACACCGTCCTATGCATAAAAATAGCAAGCATAGATCTTTGAACTAGAAAATGGAAAAGATGTGCAAACTGAAGGAAATATGCATGAAACACGTATGGAATGCAGTGAGATGTGTGCTAAAGCTACTCCAAAAATCCTATATAATTTTCTCAAACTAAGATCCCCTAGACTTAAATCTTTGCTTGTCCTCAAGCACACCTCAATACCATGAAATTTAAAAGCATTGTTCCCATACTTAGCATGTTAACTAAAGTTATAAAATGGTACTTTCAATCAAAGCAAATAGATATGTTCTAACAGTTCACTAGGTTAGCTTTTCGTGCATGTGCTAAGAGAGTTTCTTAAGGGATACACATTCCATGTTAAGTCATCATCCTATAGCTTTCCTAAGGTCTCCAGCTTTTAGGCACTTACCTGCCCTAAGTGAGGGTCATTCCGTAGAATTAGCATAAAGTCTCAAAAGGCGTGCTCGGTATTGAGAGAAATTAGTAGGTGTTTCCCTAGTAACCTAACTCGGTCTCAAAGGGGCACCTAAATATTTCCACCCATGATAACTATTTTTTTAACTCTCATTTTCTCTCTCTCTCTTTTTTTTAATTGTTTTTATTTTATCATCCTCACTAGTATTTTAATTTTTACGAATGGGTCTACCCAATCCGAGCATCTCCAGTAACTAAAATGCTAAATGTAGAGCTACCTATGGAATTCAAAGTACTAGACTACTTAGATGAATCATAACTACGTATATACTAGATTCTCCCTTTTAGAATATTCGATGAGTCTAAGTGAAAATAAAAGCTAACAAGTGAAAATCTAGAACGTCCATCAAAGCATCTAAAAATAAAGTACCAAAGAATAAATGAAGTCAAACTAACTCTGGCATGGAAACATATCGTAGAGATTTTTAAAAACCTCACTGAGGTAGCTTAAAGTGACCAACAACTACGTGTTTAAAGGAACCTTAACACTAAATGCATGAGCAAATAAATTTAAATAATCTAGTAGAACAAATAAAAACTAATCCTAGATGTCAAGAAAAATTAATATTAGCAGAAGAGCATATCAAAATTTGGGTCTCCCCCAGACTTAAATAAAATCATACTTCTAGCGTGGAGGTCGAGGTGGGAAGTCTGGAAGTCTCAGCATGTAGGGCTCCTGGGAGAATCGTGTGCTTAATCGCTGGTGCTACATGTACATATGGTCAACCTGGGAACTAGTTGATGCAGCGACAGCTCAGTGCTCTTCCTCCCTAGCCCACTATGATCATGCATCCCACATGAACTACGGAACCTCCTGGTGGTCGGTAGCCTCCTCCCATCACTAGTACATCTCGCATGAAAATGGTCTTGTAGGGCCTGAAACTCTGCCTGCATGTAGATCCTATGCACCTCCCATCACTGCTCCTATCCCTGCTACTCAGTATAAATGTCATCGAGGCACGATTGGAACTCAGAGAAATCGTATGAGGACGTACCTGCATGTTACTCAAAGGTAGAAAATGAAGGTGGTGCAAGTGTAGGATCGCGGCGTGGACTAGGTGGGTCTATAGGTGAGTGATGGGCAAGAGGTGAAAGGGGTGCATGAGTGGAGGGTCTGCATGTGGTGAGGACTCCACTATCAGATCCAACCTCCAATTGGCATGGTTGGTGATGGTGGTACAATCGGTATCGCGGAGCCTAAGGGGTGGCAAGTTCTTCCTCACAAAATAGAAATAGTTATCCTCTCTCACTATTATCTTCATTGCCATGCACACTCCTAGGTTGATGCTAGGGCTCCCCTCTACTCTATCTAATCTCTCGCAATCATATCTCATTGTATTGCATATATGGGTCAACAACCCTCCTAAGATAATATCCCTCTTGGGTACTTTCCCTACCTTAACTAGATGCCTAATACAATGGGACCCCACATCAATAGTATTTCTCTCTTGCAACATGTCCCATAGGCAAAGGAGTTTGCTCAACCTCATGACTCCATCGCTCTCCCCCCTACCAAAGATGGTACTTGTCATAACTCGATGAATATATCTAAAAATAGGGTTTTGGAGTCAGGAGGCTTTGGCTCTTGAGGGGTCATATGCATTTTTCCCTGTCAACTCAAACCAAAATAATGTCGCATTGAATTTGTTAGGGGTTCTCCATTATCCCCCACTAGGTTGTCCAAGATAGAGGTTCCATTAGGTTAGGATCTACTCATGCTCAATGTTAAATAACCTAAAGATAATCTTGCCCTCTTCACTATCCTTTCCCGATAAGATCTCCGCATCCACCGAACTCAAGAATTCTAAGACTACCCTTGGCTAAGTTAGGCATCTCACTCCCATAATCTCTTCCTAACATACTTTTGCAAACAAACTTTGCATATCCCCAAACAAACCTAGGGTTTCTAATAAGGGCACATCCAATAGCGGGTAGCAGTTATCTTACGACAAGAGAGCATATTAAACCTATTCCTTTGTGCATCATCTCTAAATATTATGACTAGAGGTGTATTACCTTCCTCCAGTCCCTGTTGGGTGTTTCTTCCCCTCGACCTTGTCCTTGAAGTGGCAACCTTTGTTGCTGCGTGCTTTGACCTCTTCATTGTCGCTTCTTGAAGGCTTCTTGAAGGTTGGAGAGGGTCCTTGGAGGTTGGAGGAGACGATTTTGCATGGGCTAGGGCAGAAGATTTGACTCACACATCTGATTTAGGGAAAATCGTACGACTCACACACTTTTAACAGGGCCTGACATAGCCGTGTGGAATCCACATGGTCGGCCATGCTAGGCTCTGACCTAGGCACTAGGAAAAAGTCTGAAAATTTGCACGACCCTGTGAAATTCACACGGTCGACCGTGTGCGACTCTATATTTCTCCAGGTGTGCCACACGGTCCAAGACTTACCACACTCCCTACTGTGTTCTCTTCTACCCATGGGGCACGACCGTGTGAAATTCACACAACTGCCCGTGCTTCCTTCTAGGGTTTTAGGAAGAAATCTTCCTTCTACCTAGTAAGTTCTAGCTGACCCTAAAACACTTGTAAGGATTCTAATGGACAAAAATTTATTCCTAAACCTTTCATGCATGAATGCCAAAAAGACTAAAATCATATAAAGTAATACTTGGGTTGCCTCCCAAGAAGCGCTTGTTTAAGGTCTTTAGCTCGACTATATTCCCATGCTTCAGCTTGGCTTCGGTGGTTCTATGAACCTCCATTCATCCTTGTCAGAATCTTGATATTTCCCTAGATACTTCTTTAATCACTGCCCATTTACTTTAAAATCCCTTGATTCCTTACTCCATATATCAATAGTCCCATATGGATATACTTTTTAAATTCGAAATGGTCCCGACCATCTTGACTTCAGTTTTCCCGAGAAAAGTTTCAATCTTGAATTATATAAGAGAACTAAGTCCCCTTCCTTAAACTCTCTTCTCAGGATATGTTGGTTATGCCATTTTTTCGTTCGCTCTTTATATATCTTTGCATGTTCATAAGCATCTCGCCAGATTTCATCCAACTCACTTAACTGCAGCTTCCTTTTCTCCCCTGCTGCATGTAAGTCCAAATTCAGCTTCCTTATAGCCCAATAAGATTTGTGCTCTAATTTGACAGGAAGGTGGCACGACTTCTCGTAAACCAAGAGAAATGGGGTAATACCGATTGGAGTCTTGTAAACTGTTCGATAAGCCCAGAGAGCATCATCTAATTTTTGTGACCAATCTCTCCTAGATGTCTTGATTGTTTTCTCCAGAATGCTTTTAATCTTCCGATTTGTAATTTCCACCTGTCTGCTCATTTAATGATGGTAAGCTGTCGAGACCTTATGGATTACCCCATACTTTTGCAGCAATTTTTCAAATTGCTTCAAGAAATAGTGAGATCCTCCATCACTACTTACAACCCGGGTAACTCCAAATCTGAGAAATATAGTCCTCTTGAACATCTAGATAATCGTTCTATCATCACAATGGGGTGATGCTACAACTTCTACCTACTTAGAAACATAATCTACGACTACCAAAATATATCTATTCACGCCTAAAGTGGGAAATGTAGAGGATTCGGTGAACGCTAGAGGGGGGAGGGGTGAATAGCGCGTTGGATGCGTAGATAGAATTTGTTCGTGCTTGTCTCTACAATGATTAGTGAGCAGTGGAAATAAAGCAATAACAATATACAAACACGCAAACACAACTATGTAACGTGGTTCGGAACCGAATGGTTCCTACTCCACGGATTGGGCTCGTAAGAGCCCTAGCAATACCAATCACACACCACTACTAAATAAACTCCTTCTCAACACAAGTCGGAGGTGGAGAAACCTCGTACAAATATTCTTACAACAATAAGAATAAAATACAAGTAAGCTACACAAATACAAGTAAGGAAAACCTTTACAAATGTGAACTTGATTGCTTGAATCATGGTTGAAGACCCTGATTTACACCAGCAAATCGCCTCAACAATGCTCAAGAAATCGCTACTCCAAACCTCCTCCACGAGCTCCATTTAAAGCTGCTGCCTGTGCTGGAAATCGTCTATCAGTCGACTGATCGGGACCATCAGTCGACTGATGATACTATTGCTGTGAGACAACGATGCAATCCACGCTGGAGTAATCCAATGAATAGGACATCAGTCGACTGATCATGTCCATCAGTCGACTAATTGTACCTTTACTTGACTGCTAACCCGTGATCGAGTCCGATATTCCGTGCGAAATATCGAGCACCACGGTCGTGATCACAAGATTAGTCATTGCCCGATCTAGCGATCGGCCACCTTTGGCGATCGGCTAGACACTTCCCCATGATCAATCCCAAGTTGACTCATACCAGTCGATTGCCACATGATACCATTCGACTGATACACCTGAAATATGAGGTTTTAACCTCAAACATGAGGTTTAACCCAAGTATGGTGCCCCCATAATTGTCAGATCATCCGTAGCCTAGACCTAAGCCTTCTAGCCACCTCCGTCATCCTCGCGCCTATCGGATCCCTCCAAGTCATCCATGACTTGTTCATCCATACACTAGCTTTCAGGTGCTTCCATCGGCTATGTCATGCTAATGGTGTCTACACCACCAAGGCACATTGGACTTACACTGTCAAGACTCCGCTTGGACTTTACGCCACCAACCATTGGACTTATGCTGCCAAGACTTCACCCTTGGACTTTAAACCGCCAATATCAAACCCCTTGGACTTTCCAAATGCCAAGTACTCATGACTTGGACTTACGTGGCCAAGACTACACCCTTGGACTTATGTGGCCAAGACTACACCCTTGGACTTTACTTGCCAACCCATGTTGGACTTTCCATGCCAAGACCCATGCTTAGTCTTTTCCTTTCCAAGACCCATGCTTGGACCTTACATGCCAAGTACTCAAGACTTGGACTTTCAATGACATGGTCAACCCCAATCAACCATCAAAATCCATCTCGAGTCAAACTCAAGTCCAGTCAATCATGACCTGAGTCGATTGTACCAACAATCTCCCCAAAATATTATCAGACATCAATGTCATACTTTCATGTCAAACATCAAAACATCGCTCGAGTCAAACTCGAGTCCGGTCAATCGTGACTGGGCCGATTGCACCAACAATCTCTCCTTTTTTGATGTTTGACAAAAACACATACGTTTGAGTTAGAACACTAACTCAAATCTTCTTACCAATTATCCCAAATTGGTAATCCCATAAATTCTCCCAAACATTCTCCTCAAACATTCTCCCCCTATTTGACTAACATTAAAAAGGTTTTCTCCAAGGAGGTCAATATCTCATATCCAAAGAGATCTTACAATCTCCCCCTTGGTCCAAAAATACCTAGGATGCCTACAATCTTCCTAGTGATAAGTCCCATATCACTCAAGAGAGGCAATCCTACAAACTCTCCCAATTTCCAAATTGGGTATATCAAAATTCCCATTTTTCACCCTCATGAGGAAAAATAACATCCATCATCCCATGATGAATACCTCCCCCTAAAGGCTTGCTCCCCCTTGACCATTGCAACAATAATGTCCTTGGGAAGTCCCTAAGCCAATACGAGCTCTAAACCATCAAAAATAAGTTCAAAGTTCAACATAGAACTTTCCCATACCTTAAATTTGATACATCACCATAACAACTCTCCTAATCCATATCTAATGGATTTTCACCCTTTATAATGCTTCCCAAAGCATATCCTAGGGTTAAGAGTAGTTAGGGAACTTTACCATAGCTGAAAATGGGGTAAACATCCTTGTTTTTCCCAAAATCAGCCTGGCAGTCGACTTTATCAGGCATCAGTCGACTGTCGTGCCCATCCGTCGACTGCCACCAACAGCAGTCAACTAATAACTGAAAATCTCGATTTTCAATTATCAGAATCGAAATTCGGAAATTCATAAGTAATTCTATGTATATCCAAAAATCATAAAAATTCATACATATATTACATGTGACCAATAAAATGGGTGAAAAATGATAGAAAAAATATTTTACCCATAAAATATCGAAATTGATACAAAGTTTAAAAGTGAAGAAAAACTTCAATGTTTTAGCTAACTTTGTATCAACTTCATCAATGGTGATTGCTATCAAAAGATAGACTTCACCAAGGTTTTCTAAAAGGATTTTAAAATTATTTTGAAAACCTATATTGGATCATATTCCTTGGGCTTAATGTACAAGACTTGTACACAAGCTTTCCCAATGATCCACATTTAAGATAAGATGAGTTTTAGTTCATCTAGATGCAAAAACTATGCACCTTGAACTTAACTCATATCCTATCATCTCACATGTATCTAGGGTGTATAAATACACATACATGTCAAATTAGATGTGAGATGTGGGTTTTGGTTTATCTTAAACTAAGGCCTCATGCATTTTCTAAGGCAACACTACTTGATTCCCTTATAAATGAGACTTCAAGTCATGCCATTGTCCTTGAGTTAATTTTAATCAAATTAAATGCATGAATGATCATGGCATAAATGATAACATAAATAAAGTATGACCAATGATCATGATGTCATGACATATGATATAATCTAAAAATACATGACATTAAACCTTAATCCTAAACATGATCATGACATATTAAATGATTAAAAATAAATATGATGTCATGACATGTTATATGGCAAACAAAGCATGATAAATAAAAATTATAGGTATAATAATACCCAAATTTTAGTATTAATTGCCATTTGACATTATTAAGTATATTTTGTCATTTATCTTCCAAAATGTGCCAAAAATCCAAAATGACACACTATGACCTCTAGACCTAAATTGTGCCAATTTGATTGATTTTTCATAATTCCAAAAATATATTGGCACATCCTAAAATCTTTTAGGATTTAGCTCCATACTTATTTCCAAGGCACCCATAACCTTGAAAATATCCTAAAGTGCCAACTTTGCTATGGTTGGGTTAGCTACCTTTCCAATCAAGGTTGACACACCTAAACCCATCTAGCATGAATCGATCACGCTCTTAGGAACCCAAAACCTATTTGAGCTCCTAGGGTTTACTAGGTATTCCTTAGGGATGACCTCCCTAGATACCGTACTAATGATTCTTCTAGGCTTGTTAGCCTTGGTCATTTGGATCTTGCCATGGTTAATTCTAGAGGTGACTCCTCTTGTAACCTTCTTAGTGACTTCCCTAGGTTTCCATGAAACCCTAGCCACTAGGCACATACCTTGGTTACCCTTAGGGATGACTTCCCTAGTAACCTTTGTCTTCCTAGACCTAGTTTTAGTTCCATAATCAAATGGAACATTGTGGTAGGTCTTTTTGGGCTTTAGCTTGCCCTTGAATGGTTCTTGATTTCTAGGTATTTGACCTTGACTCCTAGGCCCTAGGCTTTGACTTCTAGATCCTAGAGTTTGACCATTTGACCCTTTAATTTTGTTTTGCATAATCCTAAGGGTTTTTTCCATTTTCTCAAACCTTGACATCAAGTCTTGATTTTTCTTTTCTAATTGCCTAATTTTTGAATTTTGATTTAATCCTTGGGCATGGTTCTTCCTAGGCATATGCCTAGTCCATTTGAGGTTAAAACCTAGGTGGTCTTCTATTTTCTTGATAGATTCCCTAGGTAAGGTTTTTCTTGGGACATTAGTCCCAAATTTCTCCTTATTGTTAAAATGGACACTCTTAGCCCCTAGGCAAAGGTGTCTACTATTTCTAGCATGCTCTTTATGATAAATAGCAAGTGAATTGAAATTCCTAACATGCTTTTGCCTATTAACTAAAGAAGGAGTATTATTGAATTTTACCTTAGGGTTAGCCCTAGCTCCCCCGACTTGTGATGCTCCTTCTTGGGTCTTTTTTTCCCCTTTTGGGCATTGACTCCGATAGTTACCCGGTAGTCGGAATTTGAAGAAAATAACTTGCTCCTTTCTTTTGATCGTTGGGGGATCGACATCCTTGACCTTTGGTGCCGATTGAGGCTTCTTGACCTTCTTTGGGCACTTGCTCTTGTAGTGCCCATACTCCCTACACTCAAAACATATTATATGCATTTTATTATTAACACATATGTTTGAGTTACCTAGTTCCGTGGTGGAAGCCTCTTGAGCTTGTTCATCTTCTCGACCAGAGGTTGATGGTTTCTCTTGAGGTTGCTCTGGTGTAGATGATCTAATCTCCTCCTCCTCAATTCTAGAGGTGGAGGATTCTCCTACTTCTTCCTCTTCTTCCACCGATCCCGATCCGGATGTTGATTCTCCATCATCTTCCGAATCATCACTTTCTTGTGATGAGGATGATGTGCTCTCTTCTTCAATCTCCTCCTCCAACTGAGCCGATGAGCACTCTTGTTCTTTGGGCTCCTCATGGAATCTTGGCAACTTGCTCCATAGCTCCTTGGCATCCATGTAATCTCCTAGCCTAGACAAAACATCATTAGGTATCAAATCTTCTAAAAGTTTTGTTACGTTGGCTTCGGTTTTGAACTTGAGACGTTGCTCTAGTGTCCACTTCTTCAACTTCAAGACATTTCCCTTCTTATCTCTAGGAGGTTCAAAGCCTTCCATGATGATCAACCAATATTCTATGTCCATCATCAAGAAGTTCCCCATTCTTGGCCTCCATGCCGAGAAATCTTCTTGGTTGTATGGTGGCGGTGTGTTTATGTCCCATCCTAGTTTCTCTTGAAATTCCATCTTCTTCCTCTAGCGGTTTGCTCCAGACGGTTAGTCCATAGAAGAGCTCCTAGCTCTGATACCAATTATAGAGGATTCGGTGACCGCTAGAGGGGAGGGGGGTGAATATCGCGTTGGATGCGTAGATGGAATTCGTTCGTACTTGTCTCTACAATGATTAGTGCACAGCAGAAATAAAACAATAACAATATACAAACATGCAAACACAACTATGTAACGTGGTTCGGAACCGAATGGTTCCTACTCCACGAATTGGGCTCGTAAGAGCCCTAGCGATGCCAATCACACACCACTACTAAATAAACTCTTTCTCGACACAAGTCAGAGGCGGAGAAACCTCGTAAAAATATTCTTACAACAATAAGAATAAAATACAAGCAAGTTACACAAATACAAGTAAGGAAAACCTTTACAAATGTGAACTTGATTGCTTGATCTTTGATTGCTTGAATCGTGGTTGAAGACCCTGATTTGCACCAACAAATCGCCTCAATAATGCTCAAGAAATCGTTGCTTCAAACCTCCTCCATGAGCTCCATTTAAAGCTGCTACCTGTGATGGAAATTACCTATCAGTCGACTGAAGACACTGTTGTTGTGAGACAATGGTGCAATCCACATTGGAAAAATCCAACGAATAGGATATCAGTCGACTGATCATGTCCATCAGTCGACTGATCGAGCCTTCACTGATCAAGCACTTCCCGGCAATGAGTCCGACTCCATTCTGCAGGCCCTAAATACCAAGCACCGATCGGTGATCACAAGATCGATTGCCATCCGTCGTGATCGACTACCCACCTCTGGCAATCAACTGCTAGAACACTTCCTGCAGTCAAACCCTAGTTGACTCATACCAGTAGACTGCCACATGATACCGGTCGACTGATACACCTCAAACATGAGGTTTAACCCAAGTATGGTGCCCCCATACTTGTCAAACCACCCGTAGCCTAGACCTAAGCCTTCTTGCCACCTCCGTCAGCCTCACGCCTATCAGATCCCTCTAAGTCATCCATGACTTTTTCATCCATACGCTAGCCTTTAGGTGCTTCCATTGGCTATGTCATGCTAATGGTGTCTACACCGCTAAGGCACATTGGACTTATGCTGCCAAAACTCCTCTTGGACTTTACGCTGCCAACCATTGGACTTATGCTGCAAAAATTTCACCCTTGGACTTTATGCCGCCAATATAAAACCCCTTGTACTTTCCAAATGCCAAGTACTCATGACTTGGACTTTCACCACTAAGACTACACCCTTGGACTTACATGGCCAAGACTACACCCTTGGACTTTACTTCCCAACCCATGTTGGACTTTCCATGCCAAGACCCATGCTTATACTTTTCCTTGCCAAGACCCATGCTTGGACTTTACATGCCAAGTACTTAAGACTTGGACTTTCCATGACATTGTCAACCCTAGTCAACCATTAAAATCCCTCTCGAGTCAAACTTGAGTATGGTCAATCATGACCCGGGTCGATTGCACCAACAATCTCCCCAAAATATTATCAGACATCAATGTCAAACATCAAAACATCGCTCGAGTCAAACTTGAGTCCGGTCAATCATGACCTGGGCCGATTGCACCAACAGGAAAGGTCACATAAAATCTATCCCCTATATGTCAAAGAGCTCTACCTTTAAGATGGTAGTTGACGACATTTCATGTCTCCTACTTATATTACATGTTCGTTGGCACCGATCATAGGAGACCACATAGTTACTCATTTCTTTACATAAACTAGTCCTGTAAAAATCTACCTGGAGCACTTTTGCGGTCGTTTTTGAGACTCTAGTGTGCCCCCCATATGCAGAGGAATGACAATGAAAAAGAATGATGTCAACTTCCTCCTCCGGTACACATCTTTGATATACGCTATCCGTGAATCTTCTAAACAGAAAAGGATTGTCCCACACAAATTGCCTTATATCATCAAAGAACCTTTTCCTTTGTTGGGTTGTGTATTCCTGCGGAATTACATTCCCTACTAAAAAGTTCACGAGATCTACGTACGAGGGGGTGGTAACCTTATTAACAGCTATGAGTGTATCATCCCGTAAGGTGTCATTTATTTGAGCACTATCTTCCCCCTCTAATCGCTTATCTAGGGATATACGTGATAAATGGTCTGCAATGACATTCTGTGAACCTTTCTTATCCCTAATTTCTATATAAAATTCCTATAATAGTAGGATCCAACGAATTAGGTGGGGTTTAGCCTCCTTCTTACTAAGTAAGTATCGGACTATGGGATGGTCCGTGTAAACTCTGACCTTTGACCCTACGAGGTATGATCTAAGCTTGTTAAAAGAAAAAACCACTTCTAGTAACTCTTTTTCTATTGTGGCATAATTAATCTGTGCCTCATCCAGTGTCTTGCTGGCATAGTGAATCACGTGCAGTTTCTTATCCTTCCGCTACCCTAATATTGCTCCTACTGCATAATTACTGGCGTCGCACATAACCTCGAATCGTAAGCTCCAATCCGGGGGTTGTATGTCACACCCATCCTTTTCCTCATAATCTATAGGAGTTGAAAGGGCGGCACGACGCGATCATACATACATGCATTTACAGCGGAAGACTTTAAACTTTTTTTTTTAAACATAGAACATGAAACATGGAGCATGCATAATCATTTCATAAGGACATTAAGTAGCAACCATCGACATCAAGTAGAGTTCGACTCTTAACAACTAACATGTAAAACTTAAAGGGAAAACATGCATATGTCTTGGAACATAAACTTAAGGGAAAACATGCATAAGTCTTGGACCATAAACAAATCTCTTCCACCATGCCACTACCACACACACTTTGCCCCTCCTGCTGCTCCCTTTAGTTTAGCCATTCTTTACCCTTATCTGCAGTACAAGGGAACATGAAACTATAAGCACATAGGCTTAATAAGATCCTTTCCTACTCACAAAAGCCATACATCAAGAATTAAACATAGAGTAGTGACATGTTCATCTAGACAACATATAGGCATAGCATTCATATAAAAGTAGTGACATGATCATTTAGGAACATATAAGCATAACATTCATATAAAGGTAGTGACATGATCAACTAAGAACATATAAACATTCATATAAAAGTAGTGACATGATCATTTAGGAACATATAAGCATAGCATTCATATAAAGGTAGTGACATGATCAACTAAAAACATATAAACATTCAAATAAAAGTAGTGACATGATCATTTAAGAACATATAAGCATAGCATTCATATAAATATCATAATCACATAGACATGAAATGGGCATATGCAAGATGTTCTTTGAAAACATATATTTTATAGATACTTAAACATAATCTCAACATGGAAGGCCCGACATTGTACCACATACATCATCATCTTTGTGCACATCCCTAAGTAGACCCGAGGTAGTTAATCCCGAACCTACTAGGGTACTAGGTCCGTACTATGACCATCGACCTAGGAGCAACATAACATTGAAGCCCATCCTAGGCCCGTACTACGACCGTCGGCCTAGGGCAACTTAGGAGCCCATCCCGTACTAGGTCCGTACTATGATCGTCGACCTAGGGGCACATAGGAGCCCATCCCTTGGACCTTGCTAGGGTCCGATACAAGCCATGCAAAAAGTAAAATAGCATATCATGTTTCTTATCATAACATATCATGTTCCTTCTCATAACATATCATATTCCTTATCATAACATATCATGTTCCTTTTCATAACATATCATGTTCCTTTTTATAACATAAAGAGTGCTCTTAGTCCCCATTCATAGGGAAGCATCTCTTCGGCATTTCATCATACATACTTGTTCATCATGATGCAATGAGCATAATATAATAATACATTCATACAATTAACATGGACATAAGGTAGTGGCATAAACAAACCATGCTATCATAAAGTCTAACTATCAACATGTTAACATCATATATAGATATATCAAGGCATGGAAGATCATGGGTGAGCATGGACAAGGTTTGGCCGAAACTTCCAAGGAGAAATCTTAAGAATTCAAACCCTAAAACAACTTGTACAAGGTTTATCTAACATCATACTAACATCATATACATCTATAATATGGCATGAAACATCATTAACAAGCATAAAAATGGGTTGGCCGAATCATCATTTGGGGATCTTAACACTTCAAACACTAAAACAACTTGTACAAGGTTTATCTAACATCATACTAACATCATATACATATATAGTATGGCATGAAACATCATTAACAAGCATAACATGGGTTGGCCGAAACTTCATGGGGGTTCTAACGAAATTCAAACCCTAAACAACTTGTACAAGGCCTAACTAACATCATATTAACATCAATTACATATAGATCATGGCATGGAACATCATTAACAAGCATAACATGGGTTGGCCAAAACTTCATGGGGGTTCTAAGAAACTTCAAACCCTAAACAACTTGTACAAGGCCTAACTAACATCATATTAACATCAATTACATATAGATCATGGCATGGAACATCATTAACAAGCATAATGTGGGTTGGCCGAAACTTCATGGGGGTTCTAACAAAATTCAAACCCTATACAACTTGTACAAGACCTAACTAACATCATATTAACATCAATTTCATATAGATCATGGCATGGAAGACCATTAGGAGCATAAATAGGACTTGGCCGAAATTTCAAGGAGGGATTTGGAATCAAACACTCAAATCAAAGCCTATCTATCAACAAATTATCTTCCTATACATACAAAACATGGCATGGAAAATCATTAGAAGCATGAAGTGGGTCTTGGCTAAAACTTTCAAAGAGGGTTTTTAAGAAATCAACAACCAAAACAACTTGTACTATAGGTGAGGGGAAACTTACATCCTTTCGCTTGTTTAGTATAAGAATATACCCTAGGTAGTGCCAAGACGAGCTCTTTTCTTGCTTATTTGGTTTTTGAAAATGGAAGAAGGGGGAGATAGGGTTTCAGTGGAGGAAGAAGAGAGGAAGAGGAGAATGACAACTTTGGTTCTCTTGTATCCACATACTCCTATTTATTCAATTGAAGGTGTCCCTTAGCCTCCCCTACCCTTATCTATCATTTCCCATACCCTTCTAATAGCACACCCCTGCTGAGCTTCTGGTTATCGGATGCATCCTAAGGTTTAGTTTCCTGCTTGGAGGTTCAGGGTTCAAACCCTAGGCCATGTATCCTTTTTGGCTCTATTTTCTTTTATTTTTTTTTGAAAGAGCCCACTTAAAAGCCCATTATAATCATGCAAAAAATTCTTGTAAAATTTTCTAGAAATTTTACAGGCATTACAGTCCTTCATACCTTTTAAAAGTTTCATCCTTGAAACTTAGAACAACTCTGGATACTTCTGTTTCATGTCCTCCTCGTGTTCCCAAGTGGCTTCTTCGTACTGTTGATTTTGCCACAGGACCTTCACTAAGGGTACCTCTTTATTCCTTAATCTTTTGACTTCTCGGTCTAGTATCTGGATAGGCCGACTTTCATAACTCAGGTCCACTTGAACTTGTACTGTTTGTGGCTCAATCACTTGGTCTGTACTGGAAATGCACTTCTTGAGCATCGAAACGTGGAACACGTTGTGTATAACCAACATCTCTTGAGGCAGCTCTAGCTCATAAGCTACCTTGCCGACTCTCTTCAGTATAGGATACGGTCCCACATAGCGCAGACTCAGCTTACCCTTCCTTCCGAATCTCATCACTCCCTTCATAGGGGCTACTTTGAGGAATACTAGATCCCCGACTTCGAATTCCAATGGTCTACGCCGCATATCTGCATAGCTCTTTTGCCGGCTCTGAGCAGTTTCAATTCTTTAGTAGATGTTCTGTATAGCTCGGGTGGTGTCGTCAATGAAGTCTATTTTGAGTCCCATCTCCTTCTTTTCACCACTCCCATACCAGCATATAGGAGATCTACATCTCCCGTATAAGGCCTCGTAGGGCGCCATTCCAATAGTAGCTTGGTAGCTATTATTGTAAGCGAATTCTTCCAAGCATAAGTATCGGCACTAGCTCCCTTTGAAATCTAAGGCGCAAGCTCGTAACATATATTGGGGATCGATTGGCCGGCTAGAGGGGGGTGAATAGCCCTCGTTCATTGGATGTCGTAATTCGCTCGTCTACAAAAGATTAGCGCAAGCGGAATATGCAAATAAAGACAAGCAAATAGAAATTACAAGAAAGCAAATGCTAACAAGAAGATGTAAAGTGGTTCACGGCTACGCCGCTAATCCACGGTCCAATTCGTCCAAGGTGAATCACTCCTCCAAACCCAATCCAATATTGGTCTCTCCTTTGCACCAAGCTAGGTGGAGGTAACCTTTACAACCAAGATCACTCTTCTACAATGGAATGAAGATTAAAGCAAGTAGAGGAGTGGAAAAACATTTAGGGCACTTTGGGAGTAGTTGGGCGTTCAAGCATTAACCTCCCAAAGTCCTATCCCCTTCCTTTTTATAGAGGAAGAGGGTTTCTTCCCGTTGACATAGGATCAGTCGACTGATGCCCTCGATCAGTTGACTGATCCCATAGCCGTTGCCCAATAACGGCCACTTTCCACGTTGGATTCCATCCAACGGTATTGGCATCAGTCGACTGATCCTACCATCAGTCGACTGATACTCGATCAGTCGAGTGCTCAATGGAGTATTGCCATTCCTGGCGATCATTGCTATCGCTATCGATCATTGCCGATCCATGCGATCGGGCAATCGCTAAGCACTAAATCGGTCTTATACGGTCGATCAACCCATCGATTCGATCGATCATTGCCATGACATGGCAGTCGACTGGTGTCGGGAAAACCCATCCGACACTTGGCCAAATGGCCAAGTTTCACCTAAGAGCTACCCTTCCCGGGTTCCAATCGCTCACTCTCATCCCTTGGAGTCCCTCGCCTTCGAAGTTCTCTTCGTTCGCGGCCACGTCCCTCGGCAGCATCAGGTGCACGACTCTGCAATGCTCCTTCGCGTCTCTTGCCTCGAAGTCTACTTCCTCCGGCTTCACTCCAAGCTAACTTAAACCCTTTGCCACACCATCAAATCAACATATCAAACTAACTTATCAAATCAACATATCAAACTATCAAACTAACTTAAACCCTTTGCCACACCATCAAAACCATATTACGGCAAGAGATTGCCCTAACAATCTCCCCCTTTTTGATGTGTGGCAATCCGTTTAAGTTAGGTAAAAACATTTGATATAAATTTTAAAGGAAAGAATGCATGTAAACATAAACATGATATAGCAACATGCAACTCACCCTTAATCCATGAAACTCCCCCTTAATTTCTCCCCCTATCATAATTAACTTAAACATAATCATTTCTCCCCCTTTGACACCATCAAAAAGATTATCACTAAGTTAAAAGCACATGACATCAAGTCTAATAGAAAGAAAATACCACAAGTTGATCTAAAATCGAAATGGTTCAGACTATGATCGGTAGCACATATTTCGGGATTTCTGATTTCTGGAGTGAATTTCAGAAATGCATTAAAAATTCTAAAAAATTTGAAAAATCATGAAATTTGGGGAACATTTTTCTTTTAAGTATATCTATCAGTGAAAAATATGTTTTCATGAAAAATCATTATATTTCCACGTATTTGCCAAAAATCCAAAAGCTTTAAAAACTACTAGGTTTTTGATCATAAGAGTATCCATTTTAACACCTAGTCTTGCATCCAATTGTTTCAAAACATGAATACATGTATTTTAAAGTAAGAAATTGTTTTGAAAACATATGAAATATCCAACCATGATCTTTGGGCAATATGTCTATGAATTAAACATAAGCCTTCCCCATGATTGGTCTATTATTGCTATTTTGATACTTTAAATGACCATCTAAATGCCATAGGCATTAGTGGACATTTGTATCATCCTAACATCTCACTCATGCTAAGTTTGCAATCAAGTTAGCCTATAGTGAGTGTGAGATGCATCCTAGGGGGTATTTGTATATACTTAACCCTTGTATTCATGCATCTATCATGGTTAAGTATCAACCAAACAACCTACATGATCATAATGACATATATGAATTAATTTCACATTATGATCATGAAATACATGTATTCATTAAATAATAATCATGCATTAGGTATTATATGATGATAATAAACAAAGTATCACCTAAAGCATGATTCAACCCTATTTCTCATGATTGCATGCCAAATACTAAAATCATAAATCATGATTTCAAACATACATAGCAATTACATTAATCCTCATGATTTAAGCATTATTAACTATTTATGGGCACGTTATCATCACCCAACACTATTCTAAAAATGTTGTCCCGTCATCCTAAGTCAACCAAAATATGATGTAGGTCAATTCCATATGGTTGACTACCCTAGGGTTTTCCTAACCCTTAAGGATGGATTTTGGAACCCAAAATAAGTTCTTTCCTATTGGGTTCACTAAGTATTCCTTAGGGATCCATTTCCTAGCTATTACTTTCTTCTTATCTTGTCCCCTAGCAAATAGGCATTTATAGGCCTTTTCATTTTTCTTTTCTTTGTTGCCTAGGCCCTTTTTGTTGTAGCTAGCTCTTTGGCTCCCAATAATCATATTTAATGTGTTGGAGCCAATTGTGAATTTTTCTAGGGCTTTGGTTAAATAGTCTACCTTTTCCCTTAATGCCCTATTTTCCTCTATGCATGCATCATTAACATCCAAAGGCATATAGTCATGTGAACATGCATCATTTAAGCTAGAAGAAATATCATTATTATTTCAACATGCATTTTCTAGCTTATTTTCTAATGCCTTAATTTGATCAAGCATGCTTTTATTTTTCTTTTTCATTCCAAATAAGTCCCTAGTTAAACTAGAAATTATGGAAACTATTTTTTTAGGAGAGGCATTCGTTACCATAGTTTCCATGTCTTCTTCTTCTTCTTCGGATGCGGAGGATGTAGAAGCTCCCCCTTCACTTGAGCTCTCTCCACTTGAGCTTGATTCTTCATTTGAGGAGGAGGAGGAGCAATCCGAGTCATGAAGAGCCATTAGTGCTAGGTTGGAATAGACATGCTCTTCTTCTTCGGATGAGGATGAGGAAGCAAGGTCATCCCATGTCGTTGCTTTGAGATCCATGGCCTTCCCTTTTCCTTTTGCCTTCTTTTCTTCTTCCTTTCTCTTGCTCCCCTTCTTCTTCCTCTTTTCTTCTTTCTTTTTCTTCTCTTCCTTGCTCTTGTTTAGGAGGGGACAATTATCCCTTATGTGTCCCTCTCCTTGGCAATTATAGCATATGACCTTCCCCCTTGGTCTTCTATTCCTATAATTAGATTTATTAAAATGAAAACCCTTTAAAGCACGTCTTACCCTCATTACCATATATGCTTCTTCGGTGCTATCCATGAAGGAGGATGAGGATGCTTCATCATCGGAGGAGGAGGGGATTTCCATCTTCTTCTTCCCCTTGTTCGCTATCAAAGCTACTCCTCTTGAGGGTTGAATTCTAGGCTCTTCTTGTATTCCTTCAAGCCTAGTTTTGTGGAGGTCCATTGTTGAGAAAAATTCCTCCAAGGTACTTACTTCCAAGTTCTTGGAGATGTAAAACGAATCCACCATGGAGCTCCATCTTGAGGACCGGGGAAAGGCATCTATGGCCTTCATTACCATATCCCGGTTGGAGAGCTTTTCTCCTACACTTGTTAGCCCAATTAATATTTCTTTAAATCTAGAATGTAGGGAAGTTACCTTTTCTCCCTTTTCTAATTTGATGTTTGAGAGTTGGGAGCGGAGAAGGTCTCTCCTAGCTAGCTTGGCCTCGGATGTACCTTCATGGAGTTCTACAAGCTTTTCCCTCATCTCTTTGGCGCTAGCACATTCTCCGATCCGGTTGATCTCTTGTTGAGGGAGCACATTGAGAAGATGATGTTTTGCCTTTGAGTTTGCAAGGTGCTCCTCTCTTTGCTTCTTAGTCCAACGTGATTTTTCAATTGGTTCACCCCTTTCATCCCTAGGCAACTCGAAACCATTTTCCATTATAAGCATAATATCAAAATCGGTCTCAAAGAATACCTCCATTCTCTTTTTCCACCAAGAGAATTCGCCGTCGAACTTCGGTGGGTGGATGTTTGAGCCGGCCATTTTTGATGTAGAGCTTGTTGCGGCGGTTAGTCCGATGACAAGGAACCTTGGCTGTGATACCACTTATTGGGGATCGATTGGCCGGCTAGAGGGGGGTGAATATCCCTCGTTCGTTGGATGTCGTAATTCGCTCGTCTACAAAAGATTAGCGCAAGCAGAATATGCAAATAAAGACAAGCAAATAGAAATTACAAGAAAGCAAATTCTAACAAGAAGATGTAACGTGGTTCACGGCTACGCCGCTAATCCACGGTCCGATTCGTCCAAGGTGAATCACTCCTCCAAAACCAATCCAATATTGGTCTCTCCTTTGCACCAAGCTAGGTGGAGGTAACCTTTACAACCAAGATCACTCTTCTACAATGGAATGAAGATTAAAGCAAGTAGAGGAGTGGAAAAACGTTTAGGGCACTTTGGGAGTAGTTGGGCGTTCAAGCATTAACCTCCTAAAGCCCCATCCCCTTCCTTTTTATAGAGGAAGAGGGTTTCTTCCCGTTGACACAGGATCAGTCGACTGATGCCCTCGATCAATCGACTGATCCCGTAGCCGTTGCCCAATAATGGTCGCTTTCCATGTTGGATTCCATCCAACGGTATTGGCATCAGTCGACTGATCCTTCCATTAGTCGACTGATACTCGATCAGTCGAGTGCTCAATGGAGTCGACTCCATTCTGTGCCCGTGCCGCGGTGCCATCGATCATTGCCATTCCACACAGCGGTCATTCGCTATCGACTATCGATCATTGCCGATCCATGCGATCGGCGCCAAGCACTCGGGTCTTATACGGTCGATCGACCCATCGACTCGGATCGGTCATTGCCATGACATGGCGATCGGTGTGTCGGGAAAACCCATCCGACACTTGGCCAAATGGCCAAGTTTCACCTAAGAGCTACCCTTCCCGGGTTACAATCGCTCACTCTCATCCCTCGGAGTCCCTCGCCTTCGAAGTTCTCTTCGTTCGTGGCCACGTCCCTCGGCAGCATCAGGCGCATGACTCTACAATGCTCCTTCGCATCTCTTGCCTCGAAGACTACTTCCTCCGGCTTCACTCCAAGCTCCTCGTCCGGCGGTCCCTCGGATGCTCCAAGCGCACGGCTTCCGCAAAGCTAGCCTTCACCGACTTAAGGCACAAGTCATGAGATGTGAAACTCACCACGGCTCCATGTGCGAATTACTAAGTCCTGCACGACTTCAATGCACATATCAAATCAACATATCAAACTAACTTAAACCCTTTTCCACACCATCAAAACTATATTACGGCAAGAGATTGCCCTAACAACATATCCTCCAATACTTGGTTCACCCTTTTTGTCTGCTCGTCGGTATGAGGATGAAAGGCAGTACTGAATAATAGCTTTGTGCCAAGGGCCTTCTGAACATATTCCCAGAAATGGGAAATAAAGCGACCATCTCTATCAGAAATGATGATCTTAGGAATCCCATGTAATCTGATAATTTCCCTAGCATATAATTGAGCCAGTTGCTCAGTTGAGTAGTTCATCTTGATTGGTAAGAAGTGAGCAGACTTCGTCAATCTGTCCACGATCACCCATATAACATCATATCCGTTCGTTGTCTTGGGTAGTCCTGAGATGAAATCCATAGAAATATCTTCCCATTTCTATTCTGGAATTTGGATTGGCTGCAGTGTTCCTCCATGTCTCTGGTGTTCTGCTTTAACCCTCTGGCAGGTCAGGCAAGTACTGACATACTGAGCCACATCTCTTTTCATACCGAACCACCAGAACTTTCCTTTCAGATCTTGGTACATTTTGGTGGATCCAGGATGCATCGCATAGGGGGTTCCGTGAGCTTCCTCAATTATCTTCTTCCGTAATTTTGGATCATTGGGAATACATAAGTGATCCCTAAGGTATAGTACTCCACTGTCAAAGATATGAAATCCCTCATTCTTCCCTTCTAGGACCTCTTGCTTGATCCTTTGGATGCTTGGGTCACGAGCTTGCTTTTCTAATATATCGTCGAACAATGTCGGTGCTATCGTCATGGTAGAAAGCTGTGCGGATATAATTTCAACCCCGTAACACATAATTTCCCTTTCTAGGGTCCGAGATAATACCGATAGAGACATCAAGGTGGCACAGGACTTCTTGCTGAGTGCATCGGCCACCTTTTCGCTTTTCTTGGATGGTAGAAGATCTCGCAGTCATAATCCTTGACGAGCTCGAGCCATCTGCGTTGTCTCATGTTTAGGTCTTTCTGTGTGAAGAAATATTTTAGACTCTGGTGATCTGTATAAATCCTACACTGAGCTCCATATAGATAATGCCTCCATGTTTTAAGAGCAAAAACCACGGTCGCTAGCTCTAGATCGTGAGTGGGATAATTCCTTCATGTTCCTTGAGTTGTCTAAAGGCGTAGGCAATGAACTTGCCATTCTGCATGAGTACAGCTTCGAGTCCCAACTTGGAAGCATCGCTGTACATGTCGAAGCCTTCGTTACCGTATGGAAGAGCAAGGATTGGAGCACTGGTCAGTCTCCTTTTCAATTCTGTGAAACTCTTCTCGCAGGCGTCCGTCCATTCATACTTGTTGTTCTTTCTGGTGAGAACTATCATAGGGGCTGCAATTCTAGAGAAGTTCTCTACAAACTTCCTATAGTAGCTTGATAGTCCGAGAAAGCTTCTAATTTCACTGGCATTCTTTGGCCTGTTCCAGTTACTCACAGCTTCAATCTTTATTGGGTCTACCATCACTCCGTGCTTGGATATAACGTGACCCAAAAATGATACTTGATCGAGCCAGAACCCGCATTTGGAGAACTTTGTATACAACTGCTTTTCCTGAAGAATATGCAATACCATATTCAGGTGTTCGATGTGCTCTTCTTGGGTTCCCGAATATATCAGTATATCGTCGTGTTGGATCGAAGCGGATCTCTAGAGGGGGAGGGGGTGAATAGCGATAAAACCTTTTTTTTTTCTTTTCGTTCGTTCGTTAAAACTCGAGTAGACAATTAATTACAGCAGAAAGATAAGCAATAAAAGAAATGAGACAAATATTTTTTACTTGGTTCGTAGCCTTCGGCTACTACTCCAAGGCCCTAGTGGTCCTTGACCACGTACAGAGGGAAAAAACACTAAAGAACTCCTCCTCGTTAGAGGTAGGAGTTAATCGATACAAATAAAACACAAGGCTTGAGGTAGAGGGACACTCCCCCTCTCCTCCTTACGATAAAAGCTCCGAGAATTGAAAGTAATGAACTGAAATAAAAATTTAAAGTGACGTTACAAAAAGAAAGCAATTAAAACCTAGACGTCAGAGAAGAAGCACTTCGTTATCAGAAAGTTGTAGCTTGGCGGAGGCTTTTCGAAGCTTAGAATTGATGATGAAACCCTAGGATAGGCCCTCCTTTTATAGCCTTTGAGCCCCTTTTTGAGAGGACCTTCAACCAATGGAAATTAGGCACATGTCTCCTTGAAATATGGTGATAGGATTTGACTCCTTGAGGCTGATCCTTGACCATCGATCGTGATAAGCGATGGATCGAATCTTGACTTCTGATAGTCGGTGATTGTGATGGTCGAGTCCTCCAAGCTGGCAGTCGACTGATGCTAGCTGCAAGGCAAAGTTTGCTTAACAAAAACATTATTTCGATAGCCTCCGACCGTCCAATCCTGACCTAGACCACCTATAGGATGTATTTGGTCGGATCTACGCTTAAGATCATCCCCGTAAAGAGGATACGACCTCACTTACTCTTGAACACACACAAGCTTACCTCGATACTTACTGTGTCACTTTCGCTTCTGGCCTTCCACTCGATTCCTTCGGCTCCCTCCGAAGTCACTCGAGTGTCACCTGACCACCACGGCTTTCTCCGGGTGTCGCTAGCCTTCACCTCCAGCTATAGCAATTTTCTGCACACTCGATTCATCTCGTGAGATAACGACATGAGCTTAACTTTGTATCGTTTTCTATAATCAAAACTCAGGTTCGACTTAGGTGCCTACTGCACCAACAATCTCTCCCTTTTTGATTTATGGCAAACCCACATACAAAGTTAAGAAAATAGCATGCATGAAGAATAATAATGTGCATGAGAAACAAACAATAATAATAAAGATTAGTAGGAGTAGTAAGGATTTTCTTCAAGTACTCCCCCTTGAGGAATCCTCCCCCTTGACCGAGAGTGAGTACTTGAGAAAGAGTTTTAACTCTCCCCCTTGATGTTTGCTACTAAAAAAAATTAAGTAACCGAAAATTACTTAATATTGGCCATAGTGTTTAAAATAAGTTTTTAAGTTAAGAAATCAAAAAATTGATTTCTTAACCTTGGCCTTTACTTCCATTTAACTTAAAGTTAAGTAAATGTGTTTAAGTTAAAAATTCTCTTAACTTGGCCTTTACTTGTAAACAAATATGAAGTAAGAGTTAAGTTATCAAAAATTAAAATTTTGACCCCTTAACTTTGACCTTTTTCTCCCCCTTTTACCATATATCGAAAAGAGTAAGGGTGTGTGAAAAAAAAACTAAGTATTAAATTTAAAGTCCAAGCATCTTCCACATTATTTTGAAAATAATATACTGAAAATAAGCTCATCTATAAAATGTTCGACTCATATTTGGCTTGATTGATATGAAAGATCAACCAGTCCTGGTCAGAGTCGGATAATATGTATGATTATACTCCGTGGTTCATGGCGATGCACTAACTCTACATCTGGAACCAGGAGTAAGGTCCTAACATCTCACGCCCATCTACGTGGCTAAGTACACAAACACATTAGTCCTATCTGTTGTGAGATGATTGGCTCCTTAAATCTATAGGTGTATGATATCTAAGGTATGTCCTATGCTAGTTTCATGAAAATGAAAAGTAAGAAATAGTAGTAATATAATTTGCAAGTTCCTATTCTACTATGCACATGCCCAATTTTCGTCTTAATAGACTAAATTCAGCTTCGGGTAGGGGTTTAGTAAATAGGTTTGCCAAGTTAGACTTCGATTCGATGTATTTGAGTTGTATGATTCCGTTGGCCACATGTTCTCGAATGAAATGGTGTTTGACCTCTATATGTTTGGTCCTAGAGTGATATATCGGATTCTTAGTAAGGTTAATTGAACTAATGTTATCTACGTGGAGTTTAGTGTTCGTAAAGTCTAACTCAAAGTCGCGGAGAGTGTGCTTCATCCAAAAAAGCTGAGTGACACACTCATCCATCGCGATGTATTCGGCTTCGATGGTAGATAAGGCAACATAGTGTTGCTTCCTACTGCACCAACTTACTAGACTCGAGCCGAGAAGTTGACAACAACCACTCGTACTCTTTCTATCGAGCTTACTACCGACATAGTTCGAATCAGAGTAGCTGATTAGTTCAAACTCGGTTGATCTAGGGTACCAAATATCGACATTAAGTGTACCCTTTAGATATCTAAGGATACGCTTGACTAGAGTTAGGTGAGACTCCTTGGCACAGGTTTGAAACCTTGCGCACATACTTACTGCAAATAAGATATCAGGTCAGCTTATAGTTAAGTAAAGGAGACTTCCTATTATGCTCCTATAGTATTTTAAATCAATTGAATTTCTGATTACATCTTCTTCTATATTCACATTAGTTTCCATTGGGGTATTAATAATTTTAGCGTCTTGCATTCCAAAGCGTTTAATTAATTCTATAGTATATTTGCGTTGATGTAGGTATATTCCATCTTTAGTTTGTTTAATTTGTAGACCTAAGAAGAAACTCAACTCGCCTACTAAATTCATTTCAAATTTACTTTCCATAAGTGAAATAAACTCATTCAGTAGGATCGAGTTGGTGGTTCCAAAAATAATATCATCTACGTAGATTTGGGCTATGAATATGTCTTTACCTAAGGTTTTTACGAAAAAAGTTGGGTCAACTATACCTTGGTTAAAACCTTTGGAATTAAGATAAATCGAAAGTCTCTCATACCAAGCTTGAGGAGCTTGTTTAAGTCCATAGAGAGCTTTCTTTAACCTAAGGACATGGTCGGGTTTATCTTGGCTTTCGAAACCGGGGGGTTGACTAACATAAACCTCTTCTTTAATGTATCCATTTAAGAATGCTGATTTCACATCCATTTGAAACAACTTGAATCCTCGATGTGCAGCATACGCTAATAGCATTCGAATGGACTCTAATCTAGCTACTGGGGCATAGGTTTCATCGTAATCTAAACCTTCGACTTGACTAAACCCTTTAGCGACTAGTCTAGCTTTATTTCTAACTACTTCACCTTTGTCATCAAGTTTATTTCTAAACACCCACCTTGTTCCAATGATTGTTTTATCTTTAGGTGGTGGTACTAATTCCCATACTTTGTTCCTAGTGAATTGAGCCAGCTCTTCTTGCATTGCAATAATCCAATCGGGATCAAGAAGAGCTTGGTCAATAGTTTTGGGTTCAATTTTGAAAATCAGGGAGATTTGACTAAGATTTCTGTATGAGGCTCTAGTTCGAACTCCTAGACTTGGATCACCTATCACTTGGTCGATAGGATGATTCATTTGAGTCCTAGTTGGTTTTGGGTTTGAGTCTACAACTTGATCAATAGGATGACTCGTTTGAGTTCTAGTTTGGTTTGAGTCATCTACCACTTGGTCAATAGAATGACTTGGTTGACCTAGGTTGGGATTAATACTAGACTTGATCTCTGGATCGGAGTTGAGTCTGGTATGAATCGGCTCGCTAATTGTGGTTGCCGGGGGTTTTGGAGGTTCGTGGCCTTCATCAAATACTACATTGATAGTCTCCTCGACTCTAAGGGTGTCATGATTATATACTCTATAAGCTCTACTTGTAGTTGAGTATCCTAGAAAGATTCCGATCGTGGTTTTGGATGTAAACTTCCCTAGGTAATCCTTAGTGTTTAGGATATGTACCTTACACCCAAATACTCTAAAGTACTTGATGTTAGGTATTTTATCGTGATAAATATCATATGAGGTCTTAAGGTGCCTCTTTACCATAAGGATCCTATTTTTGACATAACATACCGTACTTACGGCTTCTGCCCAAAACCTATCGGGTAGGTTATACTCGTTTAACATTGTCCTAGCGGCTTCTTGTAGGGTTCTATTTTTGCGTTCTACTAGGCCATTTTGTTGTGGGGTTCTAGGGCAAGAGAACTCATGGTGGTATCCATTTAGGTTACAGAATTCTGTAAACCTATGGTTCTCGAATTCACCACCATGATCAGACCTAAGTCTATTGATTTTAATGCTTTGTTGATTTTCTATTAACTTAAATAGGTTAATTAGTTTATCTAGGGTATAACTTTTGTGTTTGATGAACCTAACCCAAGTAAATCTAGAATAGTCATCAATTATGACTAAGCAGTATCTACTCCCATTAAGTGACTTAGCTCCGTGTGAATCAAATAGATCCATGTGTAGGAGCTCAAGAACACTTTTGGTTCGTTCATGATTAGTTAGTTGATGTTGTGTCCTAGATTGTTTACCCTGTTGACAAGCATTACATATTTTATTATCCAAGTTATTAAGGTTAGGCAGACCTCTGACTAAGTCACTCTGACTCATCTTGTGGATGAGCCTTGGGTGTGAGTGATCGAGTCGTCGGTTCCACAACCATGATTTCTCTTGCCGTGTCATAAGACACTTAGTTGAGGAGTTAGTTAAGTTAATAGTGTAAATATTGTTATTTCTAGTTCCTTTAAGGATTGTTTTAGAAGATTCATTTGTATTATTTATGCATTCATTTTCTAGAAATATGACCTTATAATTATTATCACACAATTGGCTTACACTAAGTAAATTATATTGAAAATCTTCTACTAATAAGACATTTTGAATAATAAAGTTAGAGTTGAGCTCAATTTCACCTGATCCGATGATTTTGAGCTTGCCGTTGTTTCCGAAGGCTACCGATCCTTTTCGTTTGAATCGATGCTTTGAAAACTTGAGTTGATGCCCAGTCATGTGTCGAGAGCAACCACTGTCCAACATCCATTGATTCTACATGCAAGGTAGTTGGATCGGATATTTGATTTATTAAAGATTGGTTGAAAATTGTTAACCTAAATCATCTCACCCATGTCTACTTGATCAAACATGTTAACCCTATATGTTCTTGTGAGATGACTTCCAATTTTACTTGAATTAAATTTAATGACTTTAACACTTTTCAACCTTGCGTTAGATTCGGATTTGACCTTAGGCTCATCAAGTCACCTTTTCAAGATCATGGCTTCCTGGTCGTGGCGAGGCACAGAGGCCTTCTTTGATCGGAACAATGACCACTTCCTTAGACAAAGCCATTTTCAAGAAAATAGAGACTTGACTCACCTAAGACCACTTCCTGGTCTAACTAGTCTAGGATACGGCGAGGTAGCTTCAGCTAGTTCTGCTCGGTCAAGTGCACCGAACTAGATACGTCTTATCTAGCCCGAATACACGAGACTCCGCTTTCCTAGCGTACTATCATCTCGCCGCGTCCTGGTACTATGTTATCAAGTATTGACGAGTTATAGTCCTATCTAGCCATTCTAAAAAGAAAAATTCAAACTAAATAAAGAACCTAAGCATGCAATTTTCTAAGTTAAAATACAAACAAGTTTCGTACTAGCTCCCCCTGGACCGTTGAATTGGTTCGGTCTCTCCACATAGTGGATTTGGTCTTTGGGAACCCAGTACTAGTTCGATACTAAGTTTGAAATCAAGGTGGTCTTAGGGACCCATGCTTGGACATGTTTTTTATGTTGACTTACAATCGACATATATGACTTGTTGGTCGTGTTTGAGCTAAATCCTAGTCCGGTCTTGTTGTACACGGTCCTTTGCGATCCAAGTAGGAGGTCATGTCCTTTGGATCCCAAAGTAAACCTTTCCAACGTGTTCCTAAGATCTTCGACATGACTCTTCAAGAGTGAGTTCTCAACTTTGATTTTTTCAACCCGAGTTGAGTCCTCCTCTTGAACTCGACTAGTCGAAGAGGTTAGGGAGACCTCGTGTTTGAGGAGTTTAACTTCCTCAACTAGGGTCTCGACCTTGGACTCGGACTTAGCTAATTTTTTAGATAAAAACTTAATTGCACTATAAAGTGTACTAATGAGGGATCGACTTATTTTGAGTGTATCTTTTGAACCGGATGCGTATCCGTGACTTGTCTTGAATAGTGCTTCGCAGTACGACTCGTCTTCATTTTTCGATTCAAGTTTCGGTTCCGACTCCGTCTCCGATTCCACCGGTTTAGCCATGAGAACACGATCATTATCTTCTTCCTCGGATGCTTCTTCCCAAGTAACATTGAGTGCCTTTTTGTGTTTTGGTGCTTTGCTCTTGAGTTTTGGGCATTCTGACTTGATATGTCCAAACCTGTTCCATTCGTAGCATCTAATATTTGAACTTTTAGTCTTACCTTCGTTGGGTCGAGTGACGGTTCATTTTCGGCCCTTGACTATCCTCCGAACTAGGTTGACTAGTTCGACCTCCATTTCCGAGTCGACCTCCGAATCAGACTCATCCTCTTCTTCCTTCGGGGGTGGCTTGCTTGCGATTTTCTTCCTTGAACCTGCAAAAAGTGCTATACCCTTCTCGGGTTCTGAGTTAGACTGCTCATGAAGTTCAAAATCAGAAAATAATTCATCTAACCTAAGTTTTGAAAGATCCTTGGAGACCTTGTAGGCATCGACCATGGATGCCCACAAGGTAGTCCTCGGAAAAGAGTTAAGAACATATCTTATAAGGTCACGGTTTTCGACCTTTTGCCCGATCGCGTGTAGATTATTGACTATGTCTTGAACGCGGGCGTGAAGTTGCGTCGTGGACTCGTGTTCCTATATTTTTAAATTATATAGTTTATTAAATAAAAGATCACGTGACATACCTTGGCTTCTTCGGTCCCTTCGTGTAGCTCCACTAGCTTTGTCCAAAGGTCCTTTGCGCTGATGAAGGGGTCGACGCGATTAAGCTCCTCCTTGGACAAGCCGCATTGGAGGATTTGAGTTGCTTTGGCATCGGCTTCAACTTGTCTTTTTGTCGCAATTGTCCATTGGTCATAATCAAAAGATTCACCCTCTTCGTTAGTCAGAAGTGTGAATCCCATTTGGATTATGAACCACATCTCGATTTGAGTTTTAAGAAAGCATTCCATCCGACCCTTCCAATAACGGAAGTCATCTCCGTTGTAAAACGGAGGTCGGACGGTGCTAAATGTTGGAAATCATGCTAGCCCTCGGAATGCTCATCGGCTCCCGTGTCCCCGGATTAAAATTTTCACTAATCAAAACTAATCCGGATGGGATGAGTTTCCTAAGCACAACCAATTCGTCGTCGTGCTATTGACTCAAGCAATTGCTTGAACAAACTTGTTGTTCAAGCAATAAACTCTTCTAGTCGGTTAGCCGCGGAAGAGACGACGGATGGATCGCTGATTTTTGTGTTTGTTTTCGGGGTCCATGATTATACAAATACATATGAATGTAAACTAGTATAATCAACACATACTAACATAAAGAACATAAGCTAGCATAACAATAAGAACATGCAAAGATCAATAATAAAAGTTTTAAAACTTTTATAACTCTCAATCTTCTATCGTATGTCCTAACCTCCTTGTAGACTTCGTGTGGGCGAAGATCCTCCACAAGTTGAAGCTTCCTAGATCTTCTTCAATCCAAAGAAAGAAGAACTCTCTTTCCCTTCTTGCTTGAGCCAACCACCAATCCTCAAAGGATTGATGCCGCCGGCCCCAAGAATAGAGAGAACAAAATGGAAACAACCAAGGAAACGAACTAGGGACAAACCCTAGTAGCTCCAAGATGGAGTGAAGAGGAGAAAGGGAATATGTTGGGCGCCAGCCAAGGTGGAGGGAATAGAGGAAGGAATCGGCCACACCCTAGGAAGAAGAAGAACTCCTCTCCTATAGTTGCCGCCCACCTTCTTGCAAACCCTAGCCACCCAACCATAAGAGCCAAACCCTAATCTAATTAGGGTTTCTTCCTTATGGTTTCTTGCCGCCCAACCAAGGTGGAAGGAAGAGATCTAGGAGCCGGCCACCTTCTAGGAAGAAGAAGAGATCTTCCACAAGTTGCCGCCCACTCTTCCTTCCAAACCTTGCCGCCCAACCAAAGAGCCAAACCCTAATCCAATTAGGGTTTCCTCCTTAGGGTTTCTTGCCACCCAAGCAATGAGAGGCTAAACCCTAATCTCCATCATCCAAATCTTAGTTGCCGCCCAACCCATTCTCCCATATATATAGAGTTAGGTTTAGGCCCAGGTTTAATCTCCTCCATTGGTTCTAGAGATTTAATCTCAACCGTCGGATCTAGAGATTTAATCTCAACCGTCGGATATAGAGATTTAATCTCAACCATCGGATCTAGAGATTTAATCTCAACCGTCGGTTCTAGAGATTTAATCTCAACTGTCGGTTCTAGAGATTAGATCTCTACCGTCGGTTCTAGAGATTTAATCTCAACTGTCGGTTCTAGAGATTTGATCTCTACCGTCGGTTCTAGAGATTTAATCTCAACTGTCGGTTCTAGAGATTTGATCTCTACCGTCGGTTCTAGAGATTTAATCTCAACCGTCGGATCTAGAGATTTGTTTTCCATCATTTGATCTAGACTTCAAGAGGTTTATATTAGGCTACGATAGGGACCATGAGGAGGAGTTGGATCTTGGCCACCCGATGGATCGAAACCACACAAACTTGATCCATCAATGATGTTCCATTCCACTAGAGGATCATCATTGAATTACCTCACCAACCCCCATAAATCAATATGGGCTCCATATATTATTTGTACATCCATCTCCCCGTGTTTAAGATATCGAATGTCCGTCAATTAATTGATTTACTGACCATCAATTAATTAACATCTAACTCCTCGAGTAGTACCACTCAACCTTATCATCTTGTTGACTAAGTCAACCTGCAGGGTTTACATGATGAACCTTATGAGCTCCTCAAAGGGACATCATCAACCTAATACATAGGACACGGTTTCCTCCTATAATCAACGGCACACCATGTAAATAATATCATTTCCCAACTTTCCGAGCCTATTGATTTAATCCATAGAAATCTCACCTTTTGGTAAATCAAAGAAATAAATACTATGTACATGTGCCCGTTATTATATCGGGATTAAGAGCATGTACAACATAATATTCGAGGTCCGATTCAATTATGTAGTCAGCAATAAATTGAATCACCTCTATGTCGGTCCTGCTCAATACACCTGAGTGTACTAGTGTAACTCTATGTTCAAGATAAAACAATACCAAGCTACAGTACAACCATGCCAATGGTTTGTCCAAAACCATCTTGGTTGTGAGCCTCTACTTATACTCTATAAGGGACTGATAACATGATCTTTTGTGCCACACCCAAGCACCATGTTATCTACAATGTAAAGTATTAGACAATATGCACACATATAATAAATATAAAGTGCAAATAATGATCATGTGATTCTTATTTCAAAATAAAAATGTTCATACAAAAGAGCTAGGCTTTCAGTATACATCCCAACAATCTCCCACTTATACTAAAAGACTATACTGTCCTCATACTGCCATACATCTGATTCCCCTTCCCTCCACATGCCTATCAAAGCTCTCGCTAGAAGGGCCTTAGTGAAAGGGTCTACCAGGTCATCCTCTAATGCAATCTAGGCGACAGCAACTTCTACCTCCTTTACGATTTCTCGTATCAGGTGGTACTCGCGCTCTATGTGTTTACTAGCCTTATGGGCTCGTGGTTCCATCGAGTTTGCAACTGCACCATTATTATCACAATAAATTGTGATAGTTTTGGGCAAACTAGGAATCACATCCAAGTCCATCAGGAAGTTCCGTAGCAACACAGCTTCTTTGGCTGCCTCATAGGCTGCCACATACTCAGCTTCCATGGTGAAGTCCGCCACGCATTTCTGCTGGGCACTCCTCCATACAATGGCTCCACCTCCTAAAGTAAACACAAAACCTGAGGTAGACTCACTGTTATCCCTATCTGATTGGAAGTCGCAATCCATGCAACCCACAGGGAGTAATTGGTCTGCCCGGTAAATTAGCATATAATCTATAGTCCTTCTCAGGCACTACAATATATTCTTTACTGCAGTTCAATGTCCCTATCCTGGATTACTCTGATATCTGCTGACCATGCCCACGGCAAAGCAGATATCTGGCCTCGTATAGAGCATTGCATGCATGAGGCTTTCTACTGCCGAAGCATAAGGAACCGCCTTCATCTCCTCTATCTCCTTTGATGTTGGGACACATCTCTTTAGACAAAGGTACTCCATGCCAAAAAGGTAGAAAACCTTTCTTGGAGTTCTGCATGCTAAAACGATCAAGATTGTGTCTATGTATGAAGCTTGGGATTAGCACACTAACCTTGATCCCAAGGATGTGTCCCACTTCTCCCAAGTCCTTCAAAACTGTTTGGACAACCATACCCTTACGTCTGATAACACTCCGATATTGTTGCCAACTATCAAAATGTCATCTACGTATAGTACAAGAAATACCACTACGTTTCCATCACATCTCTTGTATACACAATACTCATCCGGACTTTGAATAAATCCATAAGTCTGGATTTACCTCATCAAAGCGGATGTTCCAAGACCTCGAAGCTTGCTTCAATCCATAAACGGACCGATTAGGCTTACATACAATACGCTCTTTGCCCTTAGCAATGAATCCCTCTGGTTGCTCCATATAGATGTTTTCCTCAAGACTTCCATTAAGGAAAGCTGTCTTGACATCCATCTGCCACACCTCATAATCCATATGAGCTGCTATGCATAAGAGCTCCCAGACCTGACTTGAATCCATAGATTCAATCTCAGTATTCATTGCACTTTGCCAAGATGCTGTATCTTTATCTTGGATTCCCTCGTCGTATGTCTAGGGATCAGGTTCATGTTTGCTAGGGACCAAATCAGAAGATTCATCCAAAAACATGAATCTAAGAGGCTGTCTAACAACCCTCCCACTACAATGAGGTATCATCTGTGTATCCTTTGTGACACGCGGTGCAGTGACATGTGGTATATCCTCTTGTACTGGTGGTACTAAAGAAGTGACTTCCCCTTTTAACTCCTCCAGAACAATTTTACTCTTGGGCTTGTGGCTTATCAAATAGTCTTCCTCTAGAAATCTGACATTCGTGTTAACGATCACCCTCTGATCTCTAGGACTACAAAACAAGTCAGAATAACTCATCATCGATCTAAACATCTCCATAAGATTCCTATTCCTTCGTACTGCTACACCGTTCTGCTGGGGTGTGCCAGGTGCAGTCAATTGGGATTGAATCCCAACCTCTGATAAGTAGTTCCTAAACTCTCCCAAGAGGTTGTCACCACCACGATCAAATCGTAGTGTCATCCATATCTTGAATAATCATCTATAAAAGAGATGAAATATTCAAGATTACCTCTTGCCTAGATAGTCATAGGACCTTACAAATCAGAATGAACCATTTCTAACACATCTTTGGCTCTATACCCCTTGACCTTAAAAAGGCCTCTTGGTCATCTTACCCTCCAAGCAAGATTCGTAGGTTGGGAGGTCCTCCACCACTAATGAACCCAAAGGTCCATCAGCTATCAACCTTTGAATTCTGCTTAGGTTAATGTGACCAAGCCTAAGAAGCCAAAGATATGTTTGGTTCATCTTCGAAGGTTCTTTTCTCTTATTGGAATTAGAAGATGAGTTATTAACTTCAATTTGCATCGTGGAAGGTTTTGGTTCAAATTTCCTTTCAATGTACCTGAATAGATATTCTCCCTATTCCTTTTATAACAACTCTGTCTTTAAAAGAAATAGAATATCCATCCATAATAATTTAGAAACTGAAACTAAATTATTTCTAAATAAAGGTACATAAAGGGAATTTTTCAGAACCAAAGTTTTATTATTCTCAAGAGATAAATAAAACTTCTCCCACTGCAATAGCCGCCACCATCATGGCATTGCCCAAGTAAATGGTAATCTCCCCTTTAGCTAGTCATCGGGTTTCCTGGAACCCTTGCAAAGTGTTGTAGACATGATTAGTGGCTCCCGTATCTACTCACCAGGTGCCGGTAGATATCACCGCTAATCATGTTTCAATGACTAGTCCAAAAGATATACCTTTGTTCTGTTTTGGATTGGGACAGTGTAGGGATCTCGTATGCAAAATAGCATATGCGCAACGGAAAAATAGGATCCCTTCCAAGTGATCCTTGCGAAAGAAAACCTCGTACAAAAATAAATTTCTCAAAACCTATCTTATAGGAGAATATTACCTTTGTTGCGTGCCCTTTGTAATCCCGCTTCTCCTTGGGTTTGTTGGATCTTTTAGCACGTTCAAATGTCCGTGCCTCTATATGTATCCACACGAGCAAGCTCTTGTCTCACAAAAGAAACTTGAAGAGCTCTCCTTTACTTCTTGCTAGAGAAGTCCCTAAAGGAGAGGAAAGTAGGGAAAAAGAGAAAGGAAGAAAAAGACTACTCTTCTTGCTACACTCACAAAAGCCACACAACCAAATGCTCTCACCACCAAGCTCTCTCCAAGCCTCAAGCTTCCACCATTTGGCCGGCCACCCCATGGGGTGTTTTATAGGATTGAAAAACCTTTCACCTCCTAACACATTCAATGCAATCAATTGCATTGAAACATAATCAAACAAGGAGTTACACTCCTTATTTGGCCGGCCACATGTGGGGGAAATCCAAAGGTCAAAACCCTTTGTCTCCTTCCACCTCATCATGCTTAGGTGGCATGCTTATGTGGCATTCATGCATGTTGAATTAATCTTATTAATCCAATAAGCTTATGTTGTCATATTGAATTAATCTCATTAAATCAATAAGGTAACATATTGAATTAATCTTATTAAATCAATTAAGCTTAGCATATTGAATTAATCTCATTAAATCAATAAGCTAAAATTCTCATTAAGCTTAAAGTCCAAAAACCATTTTGTACTTAAGCTCATTCCCAAATTGTTCTAGTCAAACTAGAATGCACTAATTCTTCTAATCATCATGCTCTTTGTGTGTGACCCTATAGGCTCTCATAACGTTGGCAGTGGATCTAAGCTCTTTTAGATACACAAGCAATGAGCGGCATCTAGCAATACATCATTGCTACCCAAGTTACGAAATAAGTCAAGATTCGACTAACCTTTCCGTGACTACTATAATGTATGACCGTGTCCTTCTATCCTTGATATCAGATTGACCAATGAGGCATAGACCGTGTCATCCTCGATCAATCTATGTATTTCTTGATCCCTGAGTAAACTAACTCAAACAAATGAGCTCAATATCTCATATTGACTCATTCGAGCATGACCATGCGTTTTAGTAGTTCTACTCAATCAAGGGGCCCACAGATATCACTCCCGTCATATGGGAGGGATAGATCCCATCTACATCACTCACATCCCTCCGCATAATTTGTTACATACCCAGTAATCGCCTTTATGGTCCACCCTGTTACGGGTGACATTTGACGATACCAAAGTACATAACTCCTTATGTAGGGAACCGTAGTGACTTCAGGTTTGAGGACTATTCATACCAATAGTCACATGAGAAAGTTTATGACACTCATATGACGATCCATGAAACTTTCTCATGGCGAGTCAGTTCAGTATATATTCTCTAATATATACCCATGTGTCAACTTGATATCATATATCCATGACTTGTGAGATCAAGTCATCAATTGACCTACATGCTAGTCTTTATGTATTAATATTGCCCTTGCATATTAATACTTGACTAGGAACATTTAGGAAAGTGTTCTCTATAGCCTCTCATAATCAATTCTGTCAATTGATGTGCTGTAGATAAGAACCTACTTTTCTAGGGCATTATTATATATTTAATTTAGCTGTCACAAGCATGACGTAAATATATAATAACCAATCCTTTGCTTTTATAGAATATGATACAAAATGTTCCCAATTCAACCATCACATGATTGGTTCTAGGGCTATAACTAACAGACAGTCCTTCTTCCAATGTCCATCCTGTTTGTAAGTGAAGTACTTGCCTTTCGGCTTCTTCACTCTTCCTTGAGATCCTCCCACCATCTTTGCTTCACCATGTTTCTTCTTCTTCTTGCCTTTCGGCTTAGAAGTAGAAACCTTTTTGAGCAATGATGGCTTGAGGACACTCTTTGAAGAGTTCATACTTGTACTCCTTAGCAGATAAGACAATATCTAGAATCTTTTCCAATCAACATTATTTTGGTACAGTAAGTTTATTTCCTTTAGTATCATAGTAAGTGGACTGAAAAGTCAATTTTGAAAATCCTAAGAATCACAATGATCAAAATATTAGATTTCAAATATTATTGATTCCTCAAACAATAAAATTTCGAAATCAACCAACACCGAGAATATCGCATGCCACGATAGTGTGGACGTATACGAATTCTACATTTGTAAGAGGAGGTTTTACCCATTAATTTTATTATCATGTCAACCTTACTTTTTGACAAATAAAATTAATAGTTGGTTCCTCTTTGGCCCTATAAATAAAAGCAGTGACTCCGATGGGGAGGATACTTTTTATTTGCATCTAAGTGTGCACCATTACACGGTACTAAGGGAATTATTTCGGATTATGTATCTTACCGTTGTGGAAGTACACACGCTCCTAGATAATTTCCTATAACCATTATTTGACCTAGTGATCCGCAAACAAACCCATCCGATGGGGAGGAAGGCACTCAGAGCCGACGCGCAAGTTTGTTGCATCACACGTCAAATTGTAATGGAGGCCGCGGGAATTAATTAAAATATCCCTCTCCCACTTAGTAAATTGAAAATGAGGAATTTTCAAGCACACACAACATGCATATAAAACAAATCAGCAATAAATATGGAAAAAACAGAATTTTTTCCAACTATTATGGCATTGTTCTCCAATATGCGTCCCGTCGTGTCGCCACCTCGTCCGCTCCATATTTTCTCGTGCACAAGTTACCAAAGAGATCCAAGCCGAGATATATCATTTTAATTTACATCCTTCAATCCTATAATCCACGAAGGACTGTACAAATAATCTAGATCGAAAGTAAACTAAAATGAGCGGCTAAACAATGCCGTATTTAATTACAAAAAATTAAATACTAATCTAGCCTCGTCAACCCCGAGGATTCAAATAATATACATACAATCACACACAAACAACCACATACACACATATAGCCATAATAGTCGGATCTTATGCCTGCAACCAAAAAGTTAGCCTACGCACATCCTACTATTATCCGGCATACTCAATATATGATATGTGCATGAAAGTAACCGAATCCAAAACACACAAAACTGGAAACCTGGCTCTGATACCATTTGTTGGAAATCATGCTAGCCCTCGGAATGCTCATCGGCTCCCGTGTCCCCGGATTAAAATTTTCACTAATGAAAACTAATCCGGATGGGATGAGTTTCCTAAGCACAACCAATTCGTCGTCGTGCTAATGACTCGAGCAATTGCTTGAACAAACTTGTTGTTCAAGCAATCAACTCTTCTAGTCGGTTAGCCGCGGAAGAGACGACGGATGGATCGTCGGTTTTTGTGTTTGTTTTCGGGGTCCATGATTATACAAATACATACGAATGTAAACTAGTATAATCAACACATACTAACATAAAGAACATAAGCTAGCATAACAATAAGAACATGCAAAGATCAATAATAAAAGTTGTAAAACTTTTATACCTCTCGATCTTCTATCGTATGTCCTAACCTCCTTGTAGACTTCGTGTGGGCGAAGATCCTCCACAAGTTGAAGCTTCCTAGATCTTCTTCAATCCAAAGAAAGAAGAACTCTCTTTCCCTTCTTGCTTGAGCCAACCACCAATCCTCAAAGGATTGATGCCGCCGGCCCCAAGAATAGAGAGAACAAAATGGAAACAAACAAGGAACCGAACTAGGGACAAACCCTAGCTCCTAGTGCCGCCGGCCAAGATGGAGTGAAGAGGAGAAAGGGAATATGTTGGGCGCCGGCCAAGGTGGAGGGAATAGAGGAAGGAATCCACCACACCCTAGGAAGAAGAAGAGCTCCTCTCCTATAGTTGCCGCCCATCTTCTTGCAAACCCTAGCCGCCCAACCATAAGAGCCAAACCCTAATCTAATTAGGGTTTCTTCCTTATGGTTTCTTGCCGCCCAACCAAGGTGGAGGGAAGAGATCTAGGAGCCGGCACCCTTCTAGGAAGAAGAAGAGATCTTCCACAAGTTGCCACCCACTCTTCCTTCCAAACCTTGCCGCCCAACCAAAGAGCCAAACCCTAATCCAATTAGGGTTTCCTCCTTAGGGTTTCTTGCCACCCAAGCAATGAGAGGCTAAACCCTAATCTCCATCATCCAAATCTTAGTTGCTGCCCAACCCATTCTCCCATATATATAGAGTTAGGTTTAGGCCAAGGTTTAATCTCCTCCATTGGTTCTAGAGATTTAATCTCAACCGTCGGATCTAGAGATTTAATCTCAACCGTCGGATCTAGAGATTTAATCTCAACCGTCGGTTCTAGAGATTTGATCTCTACCGTCAGTTCTAGAGATTTAATCTCAACCGTCGGTTCTAGAGATTTAATCTCAACCGTCAGATCTAGAGATTTGTTTTCCATCATTTGATCTAGACTTCAAGAGGTTTATATTAGGCTACAATAGGGACCATGAGGAGGAGTTGGATCTTGGCCACCCGATGGATCGGAACCACACAAACTTGATCCATCAATGATGTTCCATTCCACTAGAGGATCATCATTGAATTACCTCACCAACCCCCATAAATCAATATGGGCTCCATATATTATTTGTACATCCATCTCCCCGTGTTTAAGATATCGAATGTCCATCAATTAATTGATTTATTGACCATCAATTAATTAACATCTAACTCCTCGAGTAGTACCAGTCAACCTTATCATCATGTTGACTAAGTCAACCTACAGGGTTTACATGATGAACCTTATGAGCTCCTCAAGGGGACATCATCAACCTAATACACAGGACACGGTTTCCTCCTATAATCAACGACACACCATGTAAATAATATCATTTCCCAACTTACCGGGCCTATTGATTTAATCCATAGAAATCTCACCCTTTGGTAAATCAAAGAAATAAATACTAAGTACATGTGCCCGTTATTATATCGGGATTAAGAGCATGTACAACATAATATCTGAGGTCCGATTCAATTATGTAGTCAGCAATAAATTGAATCACCTCTATGTCGGTCCTGCTCAATAACCCTAAGTGTACTAGTGTAACTCTATGTTCAAGATAAAACAATACCAAGCTACAGTACAACCATGCCAATGGTTTGTCCAAAACCATCTTAGTTGTGAGCCTGTACTTATACTCTACAAGGGACTGATAACATGATCTTCTGTGCCACACCCAAGCACCATGTTATCTACAATGTAAAGTATTAGACAATATGCACACATATATTAAATATAAAGTGCAAACAATGATCATGTGATTCTTATTTCAAAATAAAAATGTTCATACAAAAGAGCTAGGCTTTCAGTATACATCCCAACACTAAAACTATCGAGATGGGCCATTAAAACAAAAGAAATAAGGAGATGAAGACGATAAAACCTAGCAACGACAAAAACACACGAAATGTGCCAAGACTCGTGTCTTGGATTAGTAGTGCGGGAGAAAAACTAACCAAATGAAATAAATTTGAAATAAACATAATTAAAAAGAAAAAAATATGTAAAAAGCTAGATCGGTGGTTTCACCAAATCTTAGCAACCCCAGGCTCTGATACCTATTATTGGATCAAAGCGAATCGCTAGAGGGGGGGGGGTGAATAGCGATAAAACCTTTTTTTTTCTTTTCGTTCGTTCGTTAAAACTTGAGTAGACAATTAATTGCAGTGGAAAGATAAGCAATAAAAGCAAGGTGACAAATATTTTTTACTTGGTTCGTAGCCTTCGGCTACTACTCTAAGGCCCTAGTGGTCCTTGACCACGTACGGAGGGTAAAAACACTAAAGAACTCCTCCTCGTTAGAGGTAGGGGTTAATCGATACAAATAAAACACAAGGCTTGAGGTAGAGGGACACTCCCCCTCTCCTCCTTACTATAAAAGCTCCGAGAATTGAAAGTAATGAACTAAAATAAAAACTTAAAGCGACGTTACAAAAAGAAAGCAATTAAAACCTAGACGTCGGAGAAGAAGCACTTCGTTATCGTAAAGTTGTTGCTTGTCGGAGGCTTTTGGAAGCTTAGAATTGATGATGAAACCCTAGGGTAGGCCCTCCTTTTATAGTCTTTGAGCCCCTTTTCGAGAGGACCTTCAACCAATGGAAATTAGGCACATGGCTCCTTGAAAAATGGTGATAAGGCTTGACTCCTCAAGGCTGATCCTTGACCATCAGTCGACTGATGGCCATCATCAATCGACTGATGGCAAGATCGCCGATCGTCGATCGCAGACAATGATCATTGATCGACGATCGACAATGAGTCCTCCAAGTCCGGTCAGATGCTAGCTACAAGGCAAAGTTAGCTTAACAAAAACATTATTTCGACGGCCTCCGACTGTCTGATCTCGACCTAGACCACCTATAGGATGTCTTTGGTCGAATCTATGCTTAAGATCATCCCCGTAAAGAGGATACGCCCTCACTTACTCTTGCAAACACACGAGCTTACCTCGATACTTACTGTGTCACTTTTGCTTCCGGCCTTCCACTCGATTCCTTCGTCTCCCTCCGAAGTCACTCGAGTGTCGCCCGACCACCGTGGCTTCCTCCGGGTGTCGCTAGCCTTCAGCTCCAGCTATAGCAATTTTTTGCACACTCGATTCAGCTCACGAGATAACGACATGAGCTTAACTTTGTATTGTTTGCTATAATCAAAACTCAGGTTCGACTTAGGTGCCTACTGCACCAACACGTCGATGAAAATGATCACAAATTTATCAAGGAATGCCGAGAATACCCGATTCATCAGATCCATGAACATAGCAGGTGCATTCGTCACTCCGAAAGGCATAACTACAAACTCATAATGTTCGTATCTTATTCGAAAAGTCATCTTCGGTATATCATCTGGTTTCACTTTCACTTGATGATAGCCATACCTCAGATCAATCTTAGAGAAGACGATGACACCCTTTAGCTGATCGAATAAGTCGTCAATCCATGGTAAAGGGTTCCTATTCTTGATCGTCACATTATTTAGTACTCGGTAGTCTATGCACATTCACATAAACCCATCTTTCTTCTTTACCAACAGTACTGGAGCTCCCCATGGAGAGTGAATTGGGCGTATAAGTCCCTTGTTGAGTAACTCCTGTAGCTGTCCCTAAAGTTCCTTCAATTCAGCCGGTGTCATACGGTAAGGTGCTTTAGAGATCGGGTTAGTACCAGGAATCAATTCGATCCCAAATTCAATTTCTCTATCAGGGGCTAACCCTGGTAGTTCATCTGGGAATACCTCTGGGTAGTTGCATACAACTCTGACATCTTCTAGCTTCTGGTCCTCGGCTTGACTTGTATCAACCACATGTGCTAGAAACCCAGTGCATCCACTGTCTAACATCTTGCGTGCCTTTAGAGCTGATAAAAATTTATCAATTATTTTCCTTGGCTCTCCAATAAATTCAAACATAGGTTCTGCCTCCGACTGGAAGGCCACTTTTCTTTTACGACACTCGATCGAAGCACCATACTTACTTAAGAAATCCATGCCCAATATGATATCATAATCCTGCATGTCGAGCACTATCAGATCATAGTAGAGTTCTCTATCTGTGATTCTGATGGGTGCGGCTCGTAGAATATGAGTAGAGGGTATCACTTCCCCCGAGGGCAGGGTCGTTAAGAACTTGCGATCCAAAGCTTGTGGTGGCATGCCCATCTTCTTCGTGAAAAGTGTAGAGACAAACGAGTGTGTTGCCCCAGTTTCAAATAATATAGTAGCATGCTGATAGAAAATAAATATTTGACCTATGACAACTGTAGAAGCGCTCGCCACGTCTTCTTTGGAAAGAGAGAATACCCTGGCGTTCATCGTAACTGGCGGGGTTTCTAATCTCCCTTGGGTTATCGGAGTACCTTCGATTGCAACCTGCATCTGGTGTAGCTGTGGAGGAGCACCCCTGTACTGGGTATACTGCTGAGGAGGTGCCTGAACCTGAGTAGGGAAATCCTTGACTCTATGCCCTTCCCGTCCATAGTTGTAGCATCTATTTGTTCCCTTGAAGCACACTCCGGGATGTATCTTCCCGCATGTAGTACACTGAGGGATCTTGGGCTGCTTGTTCACTGGACCACCTTTAGAGTCATCCCATTGATTTCTCTTGCCAGTGTGGTTCCCTTTCCAAGTACTCTGGGTTCTCTGACCTCCTGACTGGGCTTGACTCTTGCCTTCATTCAGTGCCTTCTTTTGCTGGTTAATGTTGTTCATGTAGTGCTCGGTGATCAGGGCACTACAGAACAACTCCTCTGTGGTCTACGGTCTATTAACTCCACCGGCCATGTTCAGAGCTATCTCGGATCGGAGCATCTTCAGCATGAGTCTGACCCTTTCTCTTTCTATACTGACCAACTCTGGGCATAGGCGTGCAAGTCGGTTGAATCTCTTCACAGCTTCACTAACTGATAGGTCACCTTGTCGGAACCCGATGAACTCATCGTAATGCTTGTTTGTCACCTGCATATGGATGAATTCTTCAAAAAATTCATATTCGAAGTCCCTCCATCTCATTTGATTCACTTGTCTCTTCGCTTTAACCCTTTCCCACCACATTCGGGCATCTTCCGAAAGGCAAAACGATGTGCACTTAATCTTCTCATATTCGGGCCAATCTAGTAGCTCTACGATGCTTTCCACAGTCTTGAACTAGGCCTGGGTGTCCCATGGTTCACCAGTACCAGAGAAATTTTCCAGCTTCAGCCTTTGCCACTGGATTAGGTAAGCTTCTTGTCAAACTATCGGGACAGGGCCTGCTGGTGGGGCAGTAGGGTTTCCTCGCTGGTTCATTAAAGCATTTATCACTTGTTTTTGCTTTGTGACTTGACGCTGGAGTTCAGTAACCACATGCATCAGGTCAGGTGAGGGTGTTATCTCATCAACTCTATTACTGCGTCTCCCAGCCATGTTTATCTTCACATATTATAATGAGGCTAGCATAAGATTATCATACATCTATTCATGCATATTTAAACTAAAAGCATTTCTTATCATTCATGAAAGAAATAGAGTAGGCATAGAATTTCTTACTTGGAGCGGCAGGATTTGGAGCTTGATGTGCGTGTAGTGGAAAGGCAGTTATGCTCTGATACCAACCTTTCACGCCCGCCCTTTTCCTCGTAATCTATAGGGGTTGAAAGGGCGGCGCGACGCGATCATACATACATGCATTTACAGTGGAAGACTTTAAACTTTTTTTTTTTAAACATAGAACATGAAACATGGAGCATGCATAATCATTTCATAAGGACACTAAGTAGCAACCATCAACATCAAGTAGAGTTCGACTCTTAACAACTAACATGCAAAACTTAAAGGGAAAACATGCATAAGTCATGGGCCATAAACATATCTCTTTCACCATGCCACTACCACACACACTTTGCCCCTCCTACTGCTCCCTTTAGTTTAGCCATTCTTTACCCTTATCTGCAGTACACGGGAACATGAAACTATAAGCACATAGGCTTAGTAAGAACCTTTCCTACTCACAAAAGCCATACATCAAGAATTAAACATAGAGTAGTGACATGTTCATCTAGACAACATATAGGCATAGCATTCATATAAAAGTAGTGACATGATAATTTAGGAACATATAAGTATAGCATTCATATAAAGGTAGTGACATGATCAACTAAGAACATATAAACATTCATATAAAAGTAGTCACATGATCATTTAGGAACATATAAGCATAGCATTCATATAAAGGTAGTGACATGATCAACTAAAAACATATAAACATTCATATAAAAGTAGTGACATGATCATTTAAAAACATATAAGCATAGCATTCATATAAATATCATAATCACAAAGACATGAAATGGGTATATGCAAAATGTTCTTTGAAAACATATATTTTATAGGTACTTAAACATAATCTCAACATGTTAGGCCCGACATTGTACCACATACATCATCATCTTTGCGCACATCCCTAAGTAGACCCGAGGTAGCTAATCCCGAACCTACTAGGGTACTAGGTTCGTACAACGATCGTCGACCTAGGAGCAACATAACATAGAAGCTCATCCTAGGCCTGTACTACGACCATTGGCCTAGGGCAACTTAGGAGCCCATCCCGTACTAGGTTCGTACTATGACCGTTGACCTAGGGGAACGTATGAGCCCATCCCTTGGACCTTGCTAGGGTCCGATACAAGACATGCAAAAAGTAAAATAGCATATCATGTTCCTTATCATAACATATCATGTTCCTTATCATAACATATCATATTCCTTATCATAACATATCATGTTCCTTTTCATAACATATCATGTTCTTTTTTATAACATAAAGAGTGCTCTTAGTCCCCATTCATAGGGAAGCATCTCTTAGGCATTTCATCATACATACTTGTTCATCATGATGCAATGAGAATAACATAATCATACATTCATACAATTAACATGGACATAAGGAAGTGGCATAAACAAACCATGCTATCATAAAGTCTAACTATCAACATGTTAACATCATATATAGATATATCATGGCATGGAAGATCATGGGTGAGCATGGACAAGGTTTGGCCGAAACTTCCAAGGGGAAATCTTAAGAATTCAAACCCTAAAACAACTTGTACAAGGTCTATCTAACATCATACTAACATCATATACATCTATAGTATGGCATGAAACATCATTAACAAGCATAAACATGGGTTGGCCGAATCTTCATTTGGGGATCTTAACACTTCAAACCCTAAAACAACTTGTACAAGGTTTATCTAACATCATATACATATATAGTATGGCATGAAACATCATTAACAAGCATAACATGGGTTGCCTGAAACTTCATGGGGGTTCTAACGAAATTCAAACCCTAAACAACTTGTACAAGACCTAACTAACATCATATTAACATCAATTACATATAGATCATGGCATGGAACATCATTAACAAGCATAACATGGGTTGGCCGAAACTTCATGGGGGTTCTAACAAACTTCAAACCCTAAACAACTTGTACAAGGCCTAACTAACATCATATTAACATCAATTACATATAGATCATGGCATGGAACATCATTAACAAGCATAACATGGGTTGGCCGAAACTTCATGGGGGTTCTAACAAAATTCAAACCCTAAACAACTTATACAAGACCTAACTAACATCATATTAACATCAATTTCATATAGATCATGGCATGGAAGACCATTAGGAGCATAAATAGGACTTGGCCGAAACTTCAAGGAGGGCTTTGGAATCAAACACTCAAATTAAAGCCTATCTATCAACATATTATCTTGATATACATACAAAATATGGCATGGAAAATCATTAGAAGCATGAAGGGGGTCTTGGCCGAAACTTTCAAAGAAAGTTTATAAGAAATCATCAACCGAAATAACTTGTACTGTAGGTGAGGGGATGCTTATATACTTTCGCTTGTTTAGTATAAAAATATACCCTAGGTGGTGCCAAGACAAGATCTCTTTTCTTGCTTATTTGGTTTTCGGAAATGGAAGAAGGGGGAGATAAGGTTTCGGTGGAGGAAGAAGAGAGGAAGAGGAGAATGACAACTTGGGTTCTCTTGTCTCTTCATACTCCTATTTATTCAATTGAAGGTGTCCATTAGCCTCCCCTACCCATATCTATCATTTCCCATACCCTTCTAATAGCACACCCCTGCTGGGCTTCTGGTTATCGGATGCATCCTAAGGTTTAGTTTCCTACTTGGAGGTTCAAGGTTCAAACCCTAGGCCATGCATCCTTTTTGGCTCTATTTTCTTTTATTTTTTTTGAAAGAGCCCACTTAAAAGCCCATTATAATCATGCAAAAATTCTTGTAAAATTTTCTAGAAATTTTACGGGCGTTACATTGTATTATCAGGGCGGTCACTAGAGCCTTTTCTAATTTCTTCAAATGATTAAAAATATTGTTGGTCAAAAATAAAGTTTGCATCTTTAGCCAGTAGGTTTGTCAAGGGTTTTGTTATTTGAGAAAAATTCTTTATCAACCTCCGATAAAAACCTGCATGAGCAAGGAATCTCCGGATGCCTTTAACATCCTTAGGTGGTGGCAAATTCTCAATTAGTTCGACTTTTTCCCTATCTACTTTAATGTGATTTCTCGATATCTTATGGTCTAATACTATTCCTTCGTTAACCATGAAGTGACATTTTTATCAATTCAAGACCAAGTTATTTTTCTCATACCTTTGCAAGACGCTCGACAAGTTTTTTAGACAAAAAACGAAACTTGTTCCATAAATCGAAAAGTCATCCATGAATACTTTCATGGTTTTTTCAATTAGGTCTGAGAAAATGGTTGTCATACATCGCTGAAAGGTGTCCATAGCATTGCATAGCCCAAAAGGCATTCTTTTATATGCAAAGGTCCTATAAGGGCATGTGAATGTAGTCTTCTCCTGATCATTAAGGTGAATAGGGATTTGGAAGAATCCGAAGTACCCATCAATGTAACAAATATGAGAGTGCTTAGCAAGACGCTCTAGCATATAATCGATAAAGGGGAGTGGGAAGTGATCTTTCCTTGTCGTTTTGTTTGGCTTACAGTATTCTATAAACATTCTCCATCCCGTTACTGTTCGAGTAGGAATCAACTCAATTTCTTTGTTCTTGACTACTGTAGTACTTCCTTTCTTTGGGACTACATGTACCGAACTAACCCATTCACTGTCTAAAATAGGGTAGATTATTCCTGCATCCAATAGCTTGAGAACTTCTTTCTTGACAACCTCTTGTAGGTTCGGGTTAAATCACCTTTGTCGCTCCATGGTTGACTTATACCCGTCCTCGAGTACTATCCTGTGCATGCAGAGGGATGGGTTTATTCTTTTAATGTCATCGATGGTATAGCCCAATACTTTTTTATACGTCTTCAGTACCTCTAGTAACTTCCTTGTCTCAACTTCTCTCAAACTGGCATTTATAATCACTGGATAAGTCAAATATGGGCCTAGAAATTCATATATGAGATTTGGTGGGAGGGGTTTCATCTCAAGGCTAAGGTGTATTTTTATTATCATCAGCTCTGGGTCTTCTCCTTTTTCGGGCTCTGAGAAATGGGAGACTTCCTCCTCATATTATTTTCTCTCTTCGTTTTCATCTCGTATCTAGCAGGCTACCTCTAACTCATCTACTCCCATTTTGTGGAAAGACTTTTGGAGCTCCTGTTCACTATCTGACCATATTTGAAGGGTCCAGACCATTGTTTCTACAATGCGATAAACTTTGTCCATGCTCCTCTTCATCAATACCCCCTGAAGCTATGTCCAAGAGTTCTTTAGCTGAGCAATAAATTCCATAATAAAAAGTATGAATAAGCAACCAATCCTATGTTCGTGCAGTAGACACCTAAGTCAAACCTGAGTTTTGATTATAGCAAACGATACAAAGATAAGTTTATATTGTTAACTCATTAGCTAAATTGAGTGTGCAGAAAGTACCAACGCTCGAGCTGAAGGCTAGCGACACCCGAAGGAAGCCGCGGTGGTCGGGTGACACTCGAGTGACTTCGGAGGGAGCCGAAGGAATCGAGTGGAAGGCCAGAAGCGAAAGTGACACAGTAAGTATCGAGGTAAGCTCATGTGTGTGCGAGAGTAGGTGAGGTCGTATCCTCTTTATAGGGATGATCTTAAGCGTAGATCCGACCAAAGACATCCTATAGGTGGTCTAGGTCGAGATCAGATGGTTGGAGGTCGTTGAAATAATATTTTTGTTAAGATAACTTTGCCTTGCAGCTAGCATCAGTCGACTGTAAGCTTGGAGGACTCAACTACCATCCATCAGTCAACTGTCTGCGGTCAGCATTCGACTGATGCTGCCATCAGTCGACAGATGATGGTCATCAGTCGACTGATGGTCAAGGATCAACCTCGAGGAATCAAGCTTTATCACCATTTTTCAAGGAGCCATGTGCCTAATTTCTATTGGTTGAAGATCCTCTCGAAAAGGGGCTCAAGGGCTATAAAAGGAGGGCCTCTCCTAGGGTTTCATCATCAATTCTAAGCTTCCAAAAAGCCTCCGCAAGCTACAACTTTCCGACAACGAAGTGCTACCTCTCCGATGCCTTATGCTTATTTATTTATTCTTTTCCGTTGGTATAAAGCTTCATTTCAGTTTGTATTGTTCTTATTAATTGTCTTTAATTGTCTCGGAGTTTTTATCGTAACGAGGAGAGGGGGAGTGTCCCTCTACCTCAAGCTTTGTGACTTTTTGTATTCGTTCAACTCCTATCTCCAACGAGGAGGAGTTCGTTTAGTGTTTTGCCCTCCGTGCGTGGTCAAGGATCACTAGGGCCTTGGAGTAGTAGCTGAAGGCTACGAACCAAGTAAAAATTCTCTTGTCTCATTTATTTTGCATTTATATTCCACTTTGTTTAATTGTCTACTCGAACGAAATGAAGAAAAGTTTTCTATCGCTATTCACCCCTCCTCTAGCGATCCATTCGATCCAACAATTGGTATAAGAGCCAGGGGCTCTTATATTTGGTGAAACCACCAATCTACCCTTTTTTACAGATTTGTTTTTCATTTGTTTAAATTTTCTCCCGCACTACTAATCCAAGACGAAGTCTTGGTACTCTTCTTTTGTTTTTGTTTTGCAAGTATTCGCTTTTGGAGTAGCCAACGGTAAAATGGGCATAACTTTTCATACAAGTTGACCCATGAAATAGGCTACCTACCAAAACGAAGCTCTCGGAGAGATCTACACTTCTTACCAGGGTTTACCCTTATAACAAGTTGTCTTTATCCTCAAAAACCAATGTTTAGTACCATTTTGAGGACTTCAAAGGTTGTAAGTGCTCATCTTTTATTTTAGTTGTTTATTTCTCGTTTATTCCTTTTGTTTCTTTTCATTTCCAACATTACTAATCCAAGGCGAAGTCTTGGAACCTTTTTCGTGTTTTTTTTTATTATTTTGTGTGCAAGGTTTCCCTTCCAAATGGCCAATCTCGAGGGTTTTAGCACCGTCCGACCTCCATTTTATAACGGAGATGATTTCCGTTACTGGAAAGGTCGGATGGAGTGCTTTCTTAAAACCCAAATCGAGACATGGATCATAATCCAAACGGGATTCACACTTCCGACTAACAAAGTGGGTGAATTCTTGGATTATGACCAATGGACCAATGTGACAAAAAGACAAGTCGAAGCCGACGCCAAGGCAACCCAAATCCTCTAATGCAGCTTGTCAAAGGAGGAGCTTAATCGCGTCAGCCCCTTCATCAGCGCAAAGGACCTTTGGACAAAGCTAGTAGAGCTACACGAAGGGATCGATGAAGCCAAGGTATGTAAGCGCAATCTTTTGTTTAATAAGTTATATAATCTAAAAATACAAGAACACGAAACGACGACGCAACTTCATGCTCGCGTTCAAGACATAGTCAATAACCTACATGCTATCGGGCAAAAGGTCGAAAACTGCAATCTTATTAGGTATGTTCTTAACTCATTTCCTAGGACTACCTTATGGGCATCCATGGTCGATGCCTACAAGGTCTCCAAGGACCTTTCAAAACTTAGATTAGATGAGTTGTTTTCCAATTTTGAACTTCATGAGCAGTCTAACTCGGAACCCAAGAAGGGTATAACACTTTTTGCAGGTTCGAGGAAGAAAACCGTGAGCAAGCCACCCCCGAAGGAAGAAGAAGATGAGTCCGATTCGGAGGTCGACCCGGAAATGGAGGCCGAACTAGTCAACCTAGTTCGGAGGATAGTTAAGGGTCGAAAGCCAACCGTCACTCGACCCAACGAAGGTAAACCTAAAAGTTCCAATATTAGATGTTACGAGTGCAACAGGTTTGGACACATAAAGTCCGAATGCCCGAAGCTCAAGAGTAAAGCACCGAAACACAAAAAGGCACTCAATGCTACGTGGGAAGAAGCGTCCAAGGAAGAAGGCAATGATCGCGTCCTCATGGCTAAACTGATTGAATCGGAGACGAAGTCGGAACTGGAACATGAATAGGAAACCGAAGATGAGTCGGACTACGAAGCACTATTCAAGACAAGCCACGGATATGCATTCCGTTCAAAAGATACACTCAAGGTAAGTCGATCCCTTATTAGTACACTTTATAGTGCAATTAAGTTTTTAACTAGAAAATTAGCTAAGTCCAAGTCCAAGGTCGACACCCTGGTTGAGGAAGTTAAACTCCTCAAACACGAGGTCTCCCTAACCTCTTCGACTAGTCGAGTTTGAGAGGAGGACTCAACTCGGGTTGAAAAGCTCGAAGTTGAGAACTCACTCTTGAAGAGTCAAATCGAAGATCTTAGGAACACGTTGGAAAGGTTTACTTTGGGATCCAAAGGACTTGACCTACTACTTGAATCGCAAAGGGTCGTGTACAACAAGGCTGGACTACGGTTTAGCTCAAATACGACCAACAAGTCGTATATGTCGATTGTAAGTCGACATAAAAAATGTGTCCAAGCATGGGTCCCTAAGACCGCCTTTATTTCAAACTTAGGATCGAACCAGTACTGGGTTCCCAAGGAACAAATCCACAATGTGGAGAGACTGAACCGATTCAACGGTCCAAGGGGATCCAGTACAAACCTTGTTTGTATTTTAACTTAGAAATTACATGCTTAGGTTCTTTATTTAGTTTGATTCTTCTTTTTAGAATGGCTAGATAGGACTATAACTCATCAATACTTGATAACATAGTACCAGGATGTGGCTAGATGATAGTACGCTAGGAAAGCGGAGTCTTGTGCATTCGGGCTAGATAAGGTGTATCTAGTTCGGTGCACTTGACCGAGTGGAACTAGATGAAGCTACCTCGCCGTATCCTAGGCTAGTTAGACCAGGAAGTGGTCTTAGGTGAGTCAAGTCTCTATTTTCTTTAAAATGGCTTTGTCTAAGGAAGTGGTCATTGTTCCGATCAAAGAAGGCCTCTGTGCCTCGCTACGACCTGGAAGCCATGATCTTGAAAAGGTGACTTGATGAGCCTAAGGTCAAATCCGAATCTAACGCAAGGTTGACAAGTGTTCAAATCATTAAATTTAAATCAAGTAAAATTAGAAGTCATCTCACAAGAACATATAGGGTTAACATGTTTGATCATGTAGACATGGGTGAGATGATTTAGGTTAATAATCTTCAACCAATCTTTAATAAATCCAATATCTGATCCAACTACCTTGCATGTAGGATCAATGGATATTGGACAGTGGTTGCTCCCGACACATGACCGGGGATCAACTCATGTTTTCGAAGCTTCGATTCAAACGACAAGGATTGGTAGTCTTCGGAAACAACGGCAAGCTCAAAATCATCGGATCAGGTGATATTGAGCTCAACTCTAACTTTATTATTCAAAATGTCTTATTGGTAGAAAATTTTCAATATAATTTACTTAGTGTAAGCCAATTGTGTGATAACAACTATAAGGTCATATTTCTAGGAAATGAATGCATAATTAATACAAATGAAACTTCTAAAATAATCCTTAAGGGAACCAGAAATAACAATATTTACACTATTAATTTAACTAACTCCTCAACCAAGTGTCTTATGACACGGCAAGATAAATCATGATTGTGGCACCGACGACTCGGTCACTCACACCCAAGACTCATCCACAAGATGAGTCAAAGTGACTTAGTCAGAGGTTTGCCTAACCTCAATAACTTGGGTAATAAAATATGTAATGCTTGTCAACAAGGTAAACAATCTAGGACACAACATCAACTAACTAATCAAGAACGAACCAAAAGTGTTCTTGAGCTCCTGCACATGGATCTATTTGATTCACACGGAGCTAAGTCACTTAATGGGAGTAAATTCTGCTTAGTCATAATTGATGACTATTCTAGATTTACTTGGGTTATGTTCATCAAACACAAAAGTGATACCCTAGATCAACTAATCAACCTATTTAAACTAATAGAAAATCAACAAAACCTTAAAATTAAAAGATTTAGGACTGATCATGGTGGTGAATTCGAGAACCACAAGTTTATAGAATTCTGTAACCTAAATAGATACCACCATGAGTTCTCTTGCCCTAGAACCCCACAACAGAAAGGTCTAGTAGAACATAAAAATAGAACCCTACAAGAAGCCACTAGGACAATGTTAAATGAGTATAACCTACCCAATAGGTTCTGGGCAGAAGCCGTAAGTACGACATGCTATGTCCAAAATATGATCCTTATGGTAAAGAGGCACCTTTAGACCTCATATGAGATTTATCAAGATAAAATCCCTAACATCAAGTACTTTAGGGTATTTGGGTGTAAGGTACATATCCTAAACACTAAGAATTATCTAGGGAAATTTACATCCAAAACCTCGACCGGAATCTTCCTAGGATACTCGACTACAAGTAGAGCTTATAGAGTATATAACCATGACACCCTTAGAGTCGAGGAGACTATCAATGTAGTATTTGATGAAGGACATGAACCTACAAAAGCCCCAGCAACCCTAATTAGTGAGCCGATTTATACCAGACTCAACTCCGATCCGGAGATCAAGTCTAGTATTAATCCCAACCTAAGTCAACCAAGTCATTCTATTGACCAAGTGGTATATGACTCAAACCAAATAAGGACTCAATCGAGTCATCCTATTGATCAAGTGGTAGATGACTCAAACCCAAATCAAACTAGGACTTAAACAAATCATCCTATCGACCAAGTGATAGGTGATCCAAGTCTAGGAGTTCGAACTAGAGCCTCATACAGAAACCTTAGTCAAATCTCCCTGATTTCCAAAATTGAACCCAAAACTATTGACCAAGCTCTTTTTGATCCCGATTGGATTATTGCAATGCAAGAAGAGCTGGCTCAATTCACTAGGAATGAAGTATGAGAATTAGTACCACCACCTAAAGATAAAACAATCATTGGAACAAGGTGGGTGTTTAGAAATAAACATGATAATAAAGGTGAAATAGTTAGAAATAAAGCTAGATTAGTCGCTAAAGGGTTTAGTCAAGTCGAAGGTTTAGATTACGATGAGACCTATGCCCCAGTAGCTAGATTAGAGTCCATTTGAATGTTATTAGCATATGCTGCACATCGAGGATTTAAGTTGTTTCAAATGGATGTAAAGTTAGCATTCTTGAATGGATACATTAAAGAAGAGGTTTATGTTAGTCAACCCCCCGATTTCGAAAGTCTAGATAAACCTGACCATGTTCTTAGGTTAAAGAAAGCTCTCTATGGACTTAAACAAGCTCCTCGAGCTTGGTACGAGAGCCTTTAAATTTATCTTAAGTCCAAAGGATTTAACCAAGGTGTAGTTGACCCAACCTTTTTCGTAAAAACTGTAGGTAAAGACATATTCATAGCCCAAATCTACGTAGATGATATTATTTTCGGAACCACCAACTCGATCCTACTGAATGAATTCATTTCACTTATGGAAAGTGAATTTGAAATGAATTTAGTAGGTGAGTTAAGTTTCTTCTTAGGTCTACAAATTAAACAAACTAAAGATGGAATATACCTACATCAACGCAAATATACTAGGGAATTAATTAAATGCTTTGGAATGCAAGACGCTAAAATTATTAATACCCCAATGGCAACGAATGTAAATATAGAAGAAGATGTAATCGAAAACTCAATTGATTTAAAATACTATAGGAGCGTAAAAGGGAGTCTCCTTTACTTAACTCAAGCCGACCTGATATCTTATTTGCAGTAAGTATGTGCACAAGGTTCCAAACCTGTGCCAAGGAGTCTCACCTAACTCTAGTCAAGTGTATCCTTAGATATCTATAGGGTACACTTAATGTTGGTATTTGGTACCCTAGATCTACCGAGTTCGAACTAATCGACTACTCTGATTCGGACTATGCCGATAGTAAGCTCGATAAAAAGAGTACGAGTGGTTGTTGTCAACTTCTCGGCTCGAGTCTAGTGAGTTGGTGCAGTATGAAGCAACACTGTGTTGCCTTATCTACCACAGAAGCCAAATACATCGCGATGGGTGAGTGTCACTCAGCTTCTTTGGATGAAGAACATTCTCCGTGACTTTAAGTTAGACTTTACGAACACTAAACTCCACGTAGATAACATTAGCTCAATTAACTTAACTAAGAATCCAATATGTCATTCTAGGACCAAACATATAGAGGTCAAACATCATTTCATTCGAGAACATGTGGCCAACGGAGCCATACAACTCGAATACGTCGAATCGAAGTCCAACTTGGCAGACTTATTTACTAAAGCCCTACCGGAAGACGAATTCAATCTATTAAGATGAAAATTGGGCATGTGCGTAGTAGAATAGGAACTTACAAATTATATTTTCTTACTACTATTTCTTTTTCATGGAACTAGTATAGGACATACCATAGATATCATGCACCTATAGATTTAAGGAGCCAATACATCTCACAACACATAGGACTAATATGTTTGTGTACTTAGCCACGTAGATAAGCATGAGATGTTAGGACCTTACTCCTGGTTCCAGATGTAGAGCTAGTGCATAGCCATGAACCACGGAGTATAATCATACATATTAATTGACTCTGACCAAGACTAGTTGATCTTTCATATCAATCAAGTCAAATATGAGTCGAACATTTTATAGATGAGATTATTTTCAGTATATTATTTTCAAAATAATATGGAACATGCTTGGACTTTGAAATTAATATCTATATTTTTTTTTGTTGTTTTTCACACACCCCCACTCTTTTCGATATATGGCAAAAGGGAGAGAAAAAGGCCAAAGTTAAGGGATAAAAAATTTTGATAACATAACTTGTTTTTCATGGCCAAAAGTTAAGTAAATGTTTACTTAACTTTAAGTTTTGAAAATTTACTTAAAAGGAAGTAAATGCCAAGTTAAGAGAATTCTTAACTTAAACTTATTTATTTTTTAAACACTATGGCCAAACGTTAATGCTTTACTTAAGAAAGGGGGAGAAAGAGCCAAGTTAAGAAGTCCTCTTAACTTAAACGTTTTACTAAGGCCAACTTTAAGTAATGTTAATTACTTAAACTCTTCCTAAATAGCAACCCTCAAGGGGGAAGATTAAGGTCTTCTTTCAAGACTCACCCTCGGTTAGGGGGAGATTTTCCCAAGGGGGAGTACTTGAAGAAAATCCTTACTACTCCTAATCTTTATTATTCTTGTGTCTCATGCATATTTTAATTCTTCATGCATATTATCTTCTTAACTTTGTATGTGGGTTTGCCATAGATCAAAAAGGGAGAGATTATTGGTGCAATAGGCACCTAAGTCGAACCTGAATTTTGATTACAGCAAACGATACAAACTTAAGTTTATATTGTTATCTCACGAGCTAAATCGATTGTGCAGAAAAGTGCCAACACTGGAGCTGAAGGCTAGCGACACCCATAGGAAGCCGCGGTGGTCGGGTGACACTCGAGTGACTTCAGAGGGAGCCGAAGGAATCAAGTGGAAGGCCGGAAGCGAAAGCGACACAGTAAGTATCGAGGTAAGCTCATGTGTGTGCGAGAGTAGGTGAGGTCATATCCTTTTTACGGCGATGATCTTAAGCGTAGATCCGACCAAAGACATCGTATAGGTGCTCTAGGTCGAAATCGGACGGTCTTAGGTCGTCAAAATAATGTTTTTGTTAAGCTAACTTTGCCTTGCACTAGCATCAGTCGACTACCTGCTTGGAGGACTCGACTGTCGTCCATCAGTCGACAGATGATGGCCATCAATCGACTGATGGTTAAGGATCAACCTCGAGGAGTCAAGTTTTATCACCATTTTTCAAGGAGCCATGTGCCTAATTTCTATTGGTTGAAGATCCTCTCAAAAAGGGGCTCAAGGGATATAAAAAGAGGGCCTCTCCTAGGGTTTCATCATCAATTCTAAGCTTCCAAAAAGCCTCCGCAAGCTACAACTTTCCGACAACGAAGTGCTACCTCTCCAATGCCTTACGCTTATTTGTTTATTCTTTTTCGTCGGTATAAGGCTTCATTTCTGTTTGTATTGTTCTTATTAATTGTCTTTAATTGTCTCGGAGTTTTTATCGTAACAAGGAGAGGGGGAGTGTCCCTTTACCTAAAGTTTGTGACTTTTTGTATTTGTTCAACTCCTATCTCCAACGAGGAGGAGTTCGTTTAGTGTTTTTCCCTCCGTGCATGGTGAAGGACCACTAGGGCCTTGGTGTAGTAGCCGAAGGCTACAAACCAAGTAAAAATTTTCTTGTCTCATTTATTTTGCATTTATCTTCCGCTACGTTTAATTGTCTACTCGAACGAAACGAAGAAAAGTTTTCTATCGCTATTCACCCCCCCCCCCCTCCTCTAGCGATCCGCTCGATCCAACATCCTAGAATCCATGATGTGGACATTGAAGTATCAGCTCCTAGAATCTCCTTCATGCCTCAACCAAAGCGTCTCCGTGGTCCTGCTTAAAGGAATGGATTTTATCTCTTAAGTAGGCTATTTTTCTGGGCATGAAGAATTTACAAGGATGATGCACGCGAACGCGACCTCAAGTCTTGCGATGGATACCGTCGAGGACTCGAAGCGCGGGCTCGCGCTCAATGCCCGCAAGTGCACGGATATCATCAAGTAATAAAAAGATTATCGATCCCATCGGGACTGAGATTCGAGTACCGATTTGGTAAGTAAAGGTTATTGTTCGGAATTCATTTCTAAGAGTTGTGATTGCGATAATTGATGGCGGTCCCACCTCAATATAGTTTCACACGGAAGAAGAAAGAAACTAGTTGCGAGTCTTTGGAAGGGATTCTAGGAATTCGGTTTCGTTTGTGTGTCGCAGAACACATTGTCAATTGGGTTTTGTCTAGGTTTCTAGCTACGATTTTATGGAAAGGACATCATACACTCCCCCGATGAGCCTTCGCATCTATCGGAAGCTACCTCTGCCATTACTAGGTTGACCCCTGGACTTAGGATGGGATAGTCGGTACGAGGATGCCGAATTGATCCCTGCGATGAGTCGAAAATGGGGTGTGTTTCCTACTCTATCGCATCCTTCTACCCACGGTTATAGGAGATGAGGCCAACCCCTAGGTTCCTCCTTAATTCTCCTAAATCTTAGATATGAGGGTTGTCACCCCTCTTATCGGCTAGCACAGAAGATAGAAAACTAGAACAATAGTTATAGCTCTAAACCAAATGTCAATTGCAAATATAAATTCAAGAACAACAAGATATTTTAACCAACATGTTCTAACTCAACACAAACTACTCCCTAGTCATAGAATCGAAGAGTCTACTCCAAAAATAAGAGACGAGAAACATAAAGCATGATCATGTTGGTATAAACAATGGAAATTATGTAAAGAACATAAATTACAATGCGATGTGACTCTTCTCTTTGGCATTGAAGTGCAGAATTTGGATCTTCGGCTTTCTTCCTCCCCGTTGCGAGTTCTCGAAGCTTTTTAGGGTGTTGGAGTGTCGTCCCGGCCATCGTGCCTCCGCCCTAGGTTTGGGCGTAGCCTCCTTTATATAGACATCAACCTGAATCTCCCTAAAATGTAGAAAATAACTGAATCGCATCAGAATCACACAACACCACATGACCGTGTGTTTCCACATGGCCAGGTCATGTGTGGCACCGTGGTGGCCAATTTCGACCCTTGGACATGACCGTGTGTAGCCATATGCCCTGGTCATGTCCTCTTCTACGTCCAGTCGCAAAATGTCCTTCTTTTGCTCCGAAAGTGTGCCATTTTCCCATGAAATGTTATCCTGCACACAAAAGTACAAAGAGCAGATCTCCGAACCAGAAAATAGGAAATGCATGCAAAACAAAGTAAAATATGCATTAAACAAACATAAAATGTAATGAGATGTGAGCGAAAACTACTCCTAAAACCCTATATATTTTTCTCACATCAATTCCCCTAGACTTAAGTCTTTGCTTGTCCTCAAGCAAACCTCAGTGCTATGAAATTTTAAATGGTATTGTTCCATACATAGCATGTTAACTAGATTTATCAAGTGGTATTTGTAATCAAAGCAAAATAGATATGTTCTAGAAATTCACTAAGTTAGCTCCTCGTGCTCGTGCTCGTTCTAAGCGGATCTTCTTAGGGGATACTCCTTCCATAGTAAGTTAAGTCATCATCCTATAGCTTTCCTAAGGTCTCCAGCTCTTAGGCACTACCCAAAGCGAGGGTCGTTCCCTAGATCTAGCACAAAGTCTTAAAGGCGTACTCAGTATTGAGAGAAATTGGTAGGTGTTTCCCTAGTAACCTAACTCGGTCTCAAAGGGGCACCTAACCATTTCCACCCACGACAACTATTTTTTTATCCCTCATAATCTTTTTCAATCAATAAATTTTTTTTTCAATCTGATGGGATTTTGATTTTTTTGAATGGGCTTCCACAATCTGAGCATCTTCAGTAACTAAAATGCTAAACTTTGGGTCACCTATGGATTCCAAAGTACTAGACTACTGAGATGAATCATAACTAGCTTTGTACTAGACTCTCCCTTTCAGAATATTTGTCATGTGTAGGTGTAAAAATAAAAGCTAGCCAATGTAAGACTAGAACATTCATTAGAGAAAATAAAATAAAATACCATGAGGTAAATGAAGTTAAGCTACCCATGGAAACAACTCATGAAAGAAAACTCTAAAAATACTACTGAGGTAGCTTAAAGATAGCAAAAATTAAGTATTGACGAAACTAAAACCTCTATGTATAAACAAATGAATGCTAACTAATAAAAAATGCAAATGACAGGAAAGAAACTACTGCTAGAAACAAAATAAATCAAAACTTGGGGTCCCCCAGACTTATATGAGACTGTACCGCTAATATGGTGGTCAAGGTGGGAAGTATGGCAATCTCGGCATGTAAGGCTCCTGGGTAAACCTAGTGTTAAGCCGCTGATGTCACATGTACATTTGGTCTATCTGAAAGCTGGTGGATGCAGCGGTCGCTCTGTGCTCCTCCTCCTGAGCCCACTATACCTACTGGGCAAGCATGTGCTGCTGCATCTCCTAGCAGTAGGTGGCCTCATCCTGGCGATGAGCAGCCTCCTCCTGGTAGTAGATGCAAGCCTCGTCGTAGAACTCCTCAACCTACTGGAAGTGCTCCCAGAAGCTCTGAAACTCTGCCTTTGTGTAACTGCTCTACTCCTCCCATCGCTGCCTCTATGTCTGCTACTCGGCATATATGTCATCGAGGCGTGATCAAAACTCCGAAAAATCATAGGCAGATCTACCTACGTCCTGCTCAAAAGTAGAAAAAAGTGGTGGTGCAGGTGCAAGCTCATGTCTATGTAGACTAGGTGGGCTCAAAATGATCTTTCCTTCGTCCTAGCAGGTTTTCCCTAATCCTAAGCTATTTGCAAAGAACATAAGTGACAATAAATCAAATTATAAATTATACGTATGAATGTAAAAAAAATTAAAAACATGTAAATTAAGCTTGGGTTGCCTCCCAAGAAGCGCTTTGTTTAAGGTCTTTTAGCTCGACAACTCTCCATTATCTCAACTTGGCTCCATAGGTTCTGTAAACCTTCATTCATCTGTCTCGAATTCTGGAGACTACCCTAGATACTTCTTTAATCGTTGTCCATTTACTTTAATCTCCCCTGATTCCTTACTCCATATATCCACTATACATATGGGTATACCCTCTTCACCCGAAACGGTCCTGACCACCTTGATTTTAGCTTCCCTGGAAAAAGTTTTAACCTAGAATTATATAGGGGAACTAAGTCACCTTCCTTAAACTCCCTTCTCAAGATATGTTGGTCATGCCATTTTCTAGTTCTTTCCTTATATGCCTTAGCATGCTCATACGTATCTCTTCGAATTTCGTCTAGCTCGCTTCACTACAGTTTTCTTTTCTCTCCTGCCGCGCAGTAGTTCAAGTTGAGATTCTTGATGACCCAAAAAGCCTTGTGCTCCAATTCAACAGGAAGGTTGCAAGGCTTCCCATAAACTAGGTGAAACAGGGTCATGCCTATCGGGGTCTTGTAAGCTATGCGGTAAGCCCAAAGAGTATCGTCCAATTTTTGTGACCAATCTTTCCTTGATCCCACTACTGTCTTTTCTATAATACTTTTGATCTCCCGATTCGAAATTTCCACTTGTCCACTTGTTTGTGGGTGGTACACTGTCGAGACTTTGTGAATCACCCCGTACTTATGTAGCAATTTTTTAAATTATTTTTCGATGAAGTGGGATCCTCCATCACTGATTACCACTCTAGGAACTTTGAACCTAGGGAATATATTTCTTTTGAACATTTTTATTATGGACCTAGCATCACAGTGGGGTGATGCTACGACCTCCACCCATTTGGAGATGTAGTCTACGGCGACCAAGATATATCTATTTGGGTCGAAAGCGGGAAAGGGTCCCATAAAATCTATTCCCCATACGTCAAAGAGCTCCACTTCTAATATGGTGCTTGTCGGCATCTCATGTCTCCTACCTATATTTCCTATTCGCTGGCACCAATCTTAGGAGACTACATAGTTGCGTGTGTCCCTAAATAGACTAGGCCAGTAGAATAGTACTTGAAGTACCTTCGTAGTTGTTTTTGCAATTCCAGCATGCCCCCCATATGCTGAGGAATGACAATGAAAGAGGATGCTCTCCACTTCCTCTTCTGGTACGCATCTTCGATATACACTATCTGCACATTTCTTAAATAGGAAGGGATCATCCCATATATATTTCTGAACCTCTACAAAGAATCTTTTCCTTTGTTGGGTCATGAATTCTGATGGTATCACTCTCCCTGTTAAAAAATTCACCAAATCTGCATACCAGGGGGTGGTAACCTTAGTAATAGCCATGAGGGTATCTTCCCACAGATCATCGTCTATTTGAGCACTTCCTTCCTCTTCTACCCCGCCCTCAATGGGCATGCGAGACAAGTGGTCTACAATGACGTTGTCTGAGCCCTTTTTATCTCTAATTTTATTTATCAAATTCTTGTAGTAATAAGATCCAGTGAATAAGGTGGGGTTTAGCGTCTTTCTTATTTAGCAAGTAGCGAACTGCAGTATGGTCAGTGTAAACAACCACCTTCAAACCTACTAAGTACTATTTGAACTTGTCAAATACAAACATGACTTCTATCAATTCCTTCTCAGTCGTGGTATAATTGATCTGTGCTCCGTTCAGCATTTTATTGGCATAGTGTATGGCGTGTAGCTTCTTCTCCCTCCGTTGCCCCAACACTGCCCCTACTGCATAATCACTAGCATTGCACATGACCTTGAATGGTAGGCTCCAGTCAGGGGTTGTATTATCGAGGATGATACCAAGGCTTTTTTTATTTCTTTGAACACTACTAAACATTGCCGATCAAAAATAAACTCTGTGTCCTTAGCTAGTAGATTTGTTAGGGGTCTAGTTATCTGAGAGAAATTCTTTATGAACCTTCTCTAAAAACTTGCATGCCCAAGAAAGCTCCGAACTCCCTTCACATCCCTGGGTGGCGACAACTTTTCAATTACTTCTACCTTCGCCTTGTCTACTTCGATACCATTCCCTGATATCTTATGTCCCAGAACTATCCCTTCAGTTACCATGAAGTGACATTTTTCCGAATTCAGAATCAAGATATTCTCCTCACATCTTTGCAGAACCCTTTCTAGATTTTTTTAGACATGCATTGAAACTTGTTCCGTAGACTAAAAAATCATCCATGAATACTTCCATAATTTGTTCAATCATATCTGAAAAAATAGCTGTTATACAACGCTGGAAGGTGGCTGGGGCATTACATAGGCCAAAGGGCATTCTTCTGTAGGCAAAGGTTCCATACGGGCAAGTGAAGGTGGTCTTCTCTTGGTCATTAGGGTGAATTGGGATTTGGAAAAACCCTGAGTACCAATCGAGGTAGCAAAAATAGGAATGTTTAGCGAGGCGTTCCAACATCTGATCGATAAATGGGAGTGGAAAATGATCCTTGTTGCTTTGTTTAATTTATGATAATCTAAACACATCCTCCACCCCGTTACCATTCACATAGGGATCAACTCATTCTCTTTATTTTTGACTACTGTAGTGCCGCCTTTCTTTGGAACTACGTGCACCAGACTTACCCACTCACTATCTAAATTTGGGTAAATTATTCTGGCATCCAAAAGTTTAAGTACTTCCTTCTTCACCACCTCCTGCAAGTGTGGGTTAAGTTGCCTTTGGCACTCCATGGTTGACTTACACCCATCCTCGAGTATTATCCTATGCATGCATAGCGACGGGCTTATCCCCTTTATGTCATCGATAGTATACCCCAACACTTTTTTGTACGTCATGAGCACCCCCAGCAACTTCCTTGTCTCTCCCTCAATCAAATTAGCATTTATTATCACCGGATGGGTTGAAGTCGGACCCAAAAATTCGTACTTGAGATTCGGGAGAAGTGGCTTCATCTCAGGCACTGTGTGTTTCACGTCTGCCACCTGCCCTGAATCTTCCTCTTCTTCTGATTCCGAAGATAGGGAAGCTGCTTCCATCTAGTCCTCTCTCTCTTTGTCCTCTTCCTGTACTTGGCATGCTGCTTCAACCTTACCTAACCTCGTAATGGGGAGTTCCTTTTGAAAATCTTGCTCACTATTTGCCCACATTTCGAGCGTCTACACCACTGTCTCGATAACGCGGTATGCATCATCTATGCTCTTTTTCATCAGTATGCCCCTCGTAGCTGTGTCCAAAAGTTCTTCCAATGAGCTAGTGATCCCAGAATATAAAACATGGAGGAGTAACCAATCCTGTAATCCATGGTGTGGACAACGAATAATCAGTTCTTGTAGTCTCTTCCATGCTGCGGCTAGAGTCTCTTCGCGCCCTTGCTCAAATGAAAGGATTTTATCCCTAAAGTAGGTTGTTTTATGGGGGAATGAATTTACTTAGAAAAGTGTCTTCCATCTGTTCCCATGTCGTTATACTCCCTTCTGGTAGAGTGTGTATCCATTTCGTAGCCTCCCTCTTTAGGGAAAATGGGAACATGATAAGCTTAATGGCATCTATTGGGACTGCTTCATATTGCACTGTGCCGCAGTACGCCAAAAAGTCTTCGAGGTGTAGATAGGAGTCCTCAATCTGAGTCCCTCCAAACTACTTATCTTGAATAAGGGCAATTAATGCAGGGTTTATTTCCCAGCTCGCGGCCTAAATTCATGGAATAGTTATGCAGGAGTTCCATGCTTTTCGTCTAGGCGCTATGTAATCTCTCAAGGGTTGAGCGGACTGTGTTAACATTTCAGTGTCCCTTGCTGTGAGGGGATAAATAAATCATATACAATGAATAATTTTGAGGGCCGAACCTAAACATGATCAATCGTGGCTATCAACTTGGTTTTAATATCGTTAGTTTAAATACTGAAGTAAATCAAGATATAATAAATCTAAATTAAAATCAGATGTGGAAAAGCTAAAACTGAAGTAAAATAAAAATATATGATAAAAGTAAAGAAAGTAAATAAATCTATCCTAAGTCTGATCCAATTATCCACTTCTTGATTCGATATTGAATCAATCAGTCCCTCGCAATAGCACCAAAAACTTGATGCACGCGAATGCGATCTCAAATCTCGCGATGGAGACCATCGAGGAATCAAAGCGCGCGCTTGCGCTCAATGCCCGCAAGTGCACGAATGTCATCAAGTAATAAAAAGATTATCGATCCCATAGGGACTGAGATTCGAGTAGCGATTTGGTAAGTTGAGGTTATTATTCGGAATTTAGTTCTAAGGGTTGTGATTGTGAGGGTTGACAGTGGTTCCAACTCAATACGATGTCACACGGAAAAAGAAAGAAACTAGTTGCGAGTCTTTGGAAGAGATTCTAGGATTTCAGTTTCGTTCGTGTGTCGTAGAACTTGTTGTCAATTGGGTTTTGTCTAGGTTTCTAGCTACGGTTTTGTGGAAAGGACATCATACACTTCCTCGATGAGCCTTCGCATCTATCGGAAGCTACCTCTACCATTACCAGGTCGACCACTGCACTTAGGACGGGATAGTCGGTATGAGGATGTCGAATCAATCCCTACGACGAGTCAAAAATGGGGCATGTTTCCTACTCTATCACATCCTTCTAGCCACGGTTATGGGAGATGAGGCCAACCCCTAGGTCCCTTTTAAATTCTCCTAAATCTTAGATACGAGGGTTGTCACCCCTCGTATCATCTAGCACAGTAGATAGAAAATCATAACAATAGTTATAGCTCTAAACCAAATGCCAATTGCAAATATAAATTCAAGAACGACAAGATATTTGAACCAACATGTTCTAACTCAACACAAACTACTCCCTAGTCCTAGAATCGAAGAGTCTACTCCATAAATAAGAGAGGAGAAACACAAAGCACGATCATGTTCGTATAAACAATGGAAATTATGTAAAGAAAAAAAATTGCAATGCGATGTGACTCTTCTCTCCGGTGTTGAAGTGCAAAATTTGGATCTCCGACGGCTTTCTTCCTCCCCATTGCAAGTTCCCAAAGTTTTTTAGGGCGTCAGAGTGTCGTCCAGGCCGTCGTGCCTCCCCCCTAGGGTTTGGGTGTAGCCTCCTTTATATAGACATCAGCCTGGATCTCCATAAAACTTGGAAAATAAGTGAATCACGTTAGAATCGTGTAGCGCCACACGCCCGTGTGTTTCCACATGACCAGGCCATGTGTGGCGGCGTGGTGGCCATTGGGTTTCTCCAGCATCGCAGTGAGTGTGTGTTTGAACACGTTTCATAAACATGCACACATGGAAGCAATAAAATAAATAAATCTTATTTATTATAACACACACATCACACACATGCAGGATACAACATGTGTAGACATAATCGCTATTTAAAATTTTCCGATAAAAGGAAAATACTCTAGTTATACCTGACGTATCACGTGTAGCGGGAATGAAATCAACCGATGCAACTCTTGCTAGAATTGTCTCTATCCGTATCCACGTCGAGTATCCTCAGGATAGCTTCACCAAGTTACGAGACTCATCTTCGTAGGAGTTACTAGCCTCATGTCGAAGACGATGTGATCCGAGAGAAGATCACAATCCGAATAAAATTCGGATCCAAAAATTGAGTTTCGCAAACTCGCTTCTCGGAAGTTGTTTTCGTCAACCGATTGATGAAAACTCAACCCTCCACCTATGAGGATCGCCGGAGAACCAATCCCCGACAAATAGGTTGTTGTCAGAGCATAAAATGTTGACCAAACGATCTCTCAACAAGGAGGAGAACAAGCTGTCCAGAATCTAGACAGCTTGTTTGGTGGAAGATATGGCCGGCCAATCAATGGTCGGCTGCTCCTTGATCACCGGCGGCCAAGGGAGGATGGCTGGAGGAGTCACCGGTGGCTAGTGGGTGGCTGGCAGCGACTTGGGCAGCAGCAAAACCTGGGCGGCAGCTCCTCTTGGGTGGCTAAAGCTCTTGGTCGGCAAGAGCTCTTGGGCGGCAAGAAGCAAGGAGGAGGGCTTGGGTGGCTAGGGTTTCCAATAACCAAAAAAGTTCTCCACGAAAAACTCTAAAGCCATGTTTTATAGAGAGCATATTTCTTGACGATCAAGAAACCTTCTCCTAGCACTTAATGGTTCATAACCAATAACCTGTTAATTTGCTCCAATAACTTAAGTTAAAATAAACCAAACCGCGTTGGTCTATTTTAAGTTAAAACGAACTGAACCAACTTTGGTTCATTCGTTTAAAACAAACCAAACCACTTTGGTTTATTTTACACTATTGGATTAGAACCAAACTAATTTGGTTCATCTATCATGTCTTCAAAAGACACGACCCATCCATGCTTCCGATGCGACTGAAACCATTTCATACTCGCTCTTTATTTGTCCAACCAAACCAAGTCTTTCTCGATCTGAGAATCCTATTCTCAAACTCATTTTAAATCCTTCGGATTACACTCGTTGCCCATGTGACCAAATAGGTTCTCAGTTTATGTTGGTCATCTATAATTAACCATTAATTATAGAACAATCATGAGTGACACCTAGTAGTACATCATGATCCCCAATTAATCGAAAAATCAATAGTTGATCCCAGAACCATTTCTGAAACCCTTCAGCAGCTACAATGAATCGTGCCTCATTCCTTTCACTCGTCTTATACCCACATGGTTCAGGACATGATCTATTGTGTCAGTCCCCACTAGGCAGACTACGTCATACCTAGCCCAAGTATTACTTCCTCATCCTTCGGATTCTAGTTACTGCACATGTATCCAAGAGTACCATACTCTAAACATGTAATGCTTTGTCCAAAGACTTTAGTAACAATCCGATGAGAGGCCATAGGGTATATATCTCCTCGCAAGGAGCGGTGAATCCTGTTTTGGCTATTCAAACACCTTTGGCCACTTCCATTTATACCCAATCATCCCAGGTCCACATCTCTTCGGAGATGCTTGCTTAAGATGTCAAAGCATAAGTCTTCATGACCAAGATGACTTGAATACTACAAGTCGAAGGAACATCGCACTTAAGTTGTTGTAAGAACTTCATTGACATATCCATATATGCAGATAACTATATGAAGTCTTACAACTTGTCACTCCAATGAACTAGTTACCATAACTAGCATCCACGATTAACTTCAGACATCCCAATGTCTCTTGCCAGTGAGGAACATCTGCTTGGATAAACCAAAGAGTATACCTCGTGCTAGTCTCAACAGAATCGATGACATTTGAATCCATCAATTCATCGACTAGGAATAATTCTAATACATCAAAATTACACATGTAGAGATACTCACTAGTTGTGATCCAATCACAAATTCTCTCATGTTGTGAATCGTATTGCGAACATTCAGTAAATGAGTTTAAGATCCAATCAAATACATGAAACATGTATACTTAAATAGTGAATCTTCATTTATCAAATAAATGGTACAACCATAAGGTGATTGCCTTAGGATACCTCTCATATATTACCAACAGGTGACCAATTTCGACCCTGGTCGTGTCCTCTTCTGCGTCCAGTTGTAAAATATCCTTCTTTTGCTCCGAAAGTGCATCGTTTTCCCCATGAAATGCTATCCTACACACAAAAGTACAAAGAGCAGATCTCCGAACTAGAAAATAGGAAATGCATGCAAAACAAAGTAAAATATGCATGAAACAAACATAAAATGTAATGAGATGTGAGCGAAAACTACTCCTAAAATTCTATATGTTTTGCTCACATCAAAGGATAATTTTTAGGAATTAATGCTTAGACATTTTTCTATCTCATTTGCATTATCTTAACTTAATTTTAGAAGAAATGTAGGAAATTTTGAAAACCTTAAGTTTTATTTGAAATTTTTTATCTTTTATAGAGGGGGAGTTTCAAAATTTTTGAAAATTAAGAATTTTGAAAATTTCAATAATATTTTTTGAGGCGGGCGAGTTTAAAATTTTTTAAAAATTTTAAAAATATTTTAATTGAGGGGGAGTTTCAAAAGTTTTGAAAATCAAGATATTGAGAATTTTGCAATTTTCACAAATATTTTTGAGGTGGAGTTTTGAAAATTGAAATATTGAGAGTTTTGAAAACTTTGACTTTTGGATATTGGAAAATTTATAAATTTGATTTAAAAATTTAATCTTTTGTAAAGGTTAAATACTTTTGAAAATTTTGATAAAAATCATTCTTGAAAACGAAAGATAAAGGGGGAGATCATATTTTTAAAAGAAAATTTTATTGCATGAATTTTACAGGAGCATTGATAAAGTTTTTAGAAAACACTTATATAAATGGTTTATAAAACTTAGATGATTCTAAAAAACCTAAGATTTAGTGCTTTGAAATTTATAGGGCTTAGGAACTGTTGATGAAGCTTGTCAAACAAGTGTTATAATCTTTAGTAATTATATTTGAAAATCTTTAATTCTCATTTTTAAATTGTGGCATTTGATTGTTTAATAATGATTTTGATGTATGCTAAAGGGGGAGAGAGGAGATTTAAAGTTAGAAAATTTTAAAGTAAAGAAAGTTTTTTATGCATATGAGCATCTTATGAATGAATATATATTTTTAGCCCAATGCATTTATGATATGTGTTAAATTTGAATATTGAAAATTAATTCTCCTAACTTTAACTGATGTATTGTCATACAAAAAAAAGTGCGAGATTGTTGGTGCAGAGAGCACCACTCCATAGTTTTGATGTATGAACCATAGTTAAAGTTAGGACTTACTTGTGTTCTGATATGAGTGTTAAGTGTGGAGACTTAACAAGAAATCCTAGTAGGTTGAGTTGAGCGGATACTAGGCAAAAGTCTTGACAGATCAGGAGGACCAGACACCAGACATGAAGTCTAGATGGGTCGAGTGGACCGGACATCTGTCATGAAGACCGATTGGGTAATGAGACTAGACAAATGACAAAAGTCCAGTTGGGTCAGGTAGACCGGACAGCTAGTGGAAGCCCTGGTTAGTTAGATCAGATGTCAAGAATGTTAAGTCCGAAAGGGCAGTCGGTAGGTAAGCCTCGAGTGGAAAGATGAGGTCGAGTCCTCTTAAGGGGGGAAAAGCTAGGCGTCGATCTGACGGATAGTCCGTGTGAGACTTAGAAGTCGAAATCGAGCAACAATACTACTCCTATTGGATGTTATATTATTTGCTTCTACTAATCTCGTTTTGCAGAGATCAGTCGATTGAAAAGATTCCAGTCGGCTGAAGTCCAGTGGACTAAGAATGGCCCAATCAATAGGATACCCAGTTGGCAAGATTAGATGGTGATGAATCGAGGATCTAGCAGCCCAGATGGAAAGAGTTCTAGTCGACTGGGGAGGTCTAGTCGACTGGAAAGGAAAACTTTTCGATGTGAAGCCAGGTGAGTTGGAGTCGACTGGAACAGGTCCAGTCGACTAGAAATGCCAAAGTAAAATATCGACGGGCTAATGTCTAGTCGACTAGAGGGCATTCTAGTCGACTGGAAAAGGCTTATAAAAGAAATGCATGACCAGCTCTGAATACAACACATCTACTATGTCCAAGTGCTTCTACTAGTGTTCCTCACCCACAAAAGCTTCACCCCTTTGCAACGACGCAATTCCAACACTCTGTGCCCTAATCCAATATCTTAATAGTGTCAGTATATTTACTTGTCTTTATTTTGCTTTTGTGTACTTAATTTCAAAGAGAAGGTAAAGTGTTACCCATCTCTTAATCATTGTAAAAAGTGAACATTTTCGAAGTCGAGAGTTCTAGAGTCGGAGGGCCTTATAGTGCATTTCCCATCGAGGTAGCTCTCGAAGAGCTAAGGGCCTTAGAGTAGCAACCTGGCTAGGGTTGTGAACCTAGTAAATAAGCTTGTCTCTTTATTTTATTTAAATTCTGCTGCATACTCTTTATTTCTAAAAGATTTCAAAAAAGAAGCTTTTGATTTCTAACTAAAATTTGTATCTTCCGAGATTCACCCCCCTCTCTCGGAACATTTCGGTCATACACAATGCGATTGAGCTCCTCCTTGGATAGACCACATTGCAAGATTTGAGTGGCCTTTGCATCGGCTTCACCCTATCACTTCATTGCGCTGGTCCACTTGCCGCAGTTCAAAAACTCACCTTCATCATTAGTTGGTAGATTGAACTCCATCTTAATAACAATCCACATCTCAACTTGTGTCTAAAGATAGCACTCCATCTAACCCTTCTAATAACGGAAGTCATCTTCATTAATGAATGGAGGTCAGACGGTGTTGTATCCCTCAAGATGGGCCATCTAGATCCCTTACAATCACAAAAACACAAAAAGTATTCAAAGACTTGGTCTTGGATTAGTAGTGTGGGAGAAAAACTAAAACATAATAAAATAGAAAGAAAATAAAAATAATTTGCTAAAGACGGCGGTTGCAACGAAACTGAGCACTCCTAGCTTAGATACCAAATGTAGGATCATAGGACATGCTAGAGGGGGGCGAGGTGAATAGCATCAAAACTTTCTTTCAACAAAAACTCGTAATCAAAGTATGGTCACAGCGGAAGAAAATAAAGTAATAGAAAAGATAAGCACAAATAGTTTTACTTGGTTCACAACCGTGAGGCTGCTAATCTAAGGCCCGTTCGATCTTTAATCGCTTTCATGGGGGCAATCAACTAAAAGAGTCTCTTCCTCGTTGGAGGTAAGCGACAAGATGATTACTGAAGATTGAAAGGTCGGTGACAACCTTATCGGTCCTTATGCAAATTAAATACAACAAAGAAAATGACAAGATGAAACTAATATACCAACAATTAAAGATGAAAGTAGAAGCGTGGTCGGAGTAGTATTGTAGTACGAAAGAGTATGGTTGGAGAGCAAGAGCACTCAAGAAGCATTTGATATCTAGGGTTTATGACCATCCCTCTTTTATAGAACTTCCTAGGCCATCAAGATCATCATTTTCATCAAGATCTAGATCTTGATCTAGACAAAACTCTATCCGAAAATCTTATCTTTGAGGTGACATTTGGCTCTTCCCAAGTACATCGGTCGACTGGCCCTAGTCGATTGTTGTATTTAAGTTTCCATCCTATTACCTTCATCACAAGATTAATATAATGTATACAATAATAGTGATGGTGACAGTCTAAGACCATCTAATCTTGACTTCGACATTCCCCTGGAAGCCTTAGTTGGATCGATGCTTATGGTTGTCCTCATATTAAGGACATGACCTCACCATCACTCCTCACCTGAAGCTTACATTGCTTTACCTTTTGGCCCTTTGTCCTATTTCTTAGCATTTCATCTTTGACCACCATTCCTTTTGGTGTCTTTGAGGCCGACTAAGACTACTAAAATTTTACACACTTAACATAGCATATTAGATAACAATATGACTTAACTTTGAACATTTATCATAATCAAAACTCAGGTTCGATTATCTGGTGCCCATGCACCAACAAGGTCTAGGATAAGGGTGGTCAATCAAGTATGAGGGGATCATACTTGAGTTAAACCACATATTTGAGGTTTACTAGTCAACTTAGTTTATAGACCAGTTGACTGGCGGAGTGTATGACTCTCTGGAGCCTAGTTGACTCGGAGCAGTCAACTAGGCTTATAACCAGTCGACTAGTCGGGTAGTTGACTGAGCTTCAACTTCTCAACTTGTGTTCGGTCAGTCGACTACTAGTTGTGGGAAGTCGACTGGTCCACAACAGTTGACTGCTAATAATGGACAATCGACTAGTGATGGTGGACATGAGCATAGAATGTCACGTAGTCGATTGGCTAGTCGACTACTAGGTTGGTAGTTGACTGTTGGTAAGGGTTGTTGAATGCTAAGGTATTCGTTGGCTGGAAGGCCAATGTGGATTAGTCCGTTATGAAACAATGGATAAGGGAGCAGTCGACTGATGCCTTTTGGCAATCAACTACTAGGTGTGAAATTAGCTCGATGCAGATTATAAATGGAGCAGCTCATGGAGGATTTTAGTCAAGATTTTTTGGGCAATTTTGGAAAGTGATATTGCATTCCAAACCTTCAAGAACAATCCAAAGCAATCAATAAACAAGCAAGCAATCAAGTTTTTATAAAGTGTTCTTTACTTTTGTATTTGCTTCATCATTGTATTTGGTTGTATCTTCTTGTATTACTGATGTAACCATTTTGTACAAGGTTTCTTCATATCCGATGTCATACCGAGAAGGACAAGATTGATAGTGGTGGTGTGTATTACTAGAGCTCAATTAGAGCTCGCCCCGTGGAGAAGAAACCCTAGTTCTGAATCATGTTTAATCTTCTTATTGTTCTTGCATGTGTTTTGTCTTTATTTCTATTTGTATTCTATTCTGTTGCGTATAACATTTTTGTAGACAATCATGACGCGATCGAATTGACGAAATCGTGAAAAATGCTATTAACCCCCTCTAGTGTGGTCATCGATTCCTCTACAAGAATTACATCTTCATTAGATGTATAATGAATAATATAAAAAAACTTACCATATTTAATCTGAAGTACTAGATGTCGAAACATACTATTAATATGTCAAAAAAGTTCTCTAACAACCTATAAAAACAAGACAGTTTATTAATATATCAAATATACAAAATTTAGAATGAGACAGTAAATATAAACATATTTGACACTGAATAAAAGTTACCAATAATCATAAATCAAAGTCCTCATTTTCATATCCATCCTCATCATTTGTCTCTTCAATCTCATCCTCCTCATCCTCATCGCCATCCTCATTCTCATCATCTATCTCTAAAATAAAATCCTCATCTTCATCTCTATTTATTTCACTTGCATCAACGTATATCACTACGTCACTGGGATCTCGTAATGTTGAAATATTATATTCTTTAATCTGAAATGTATTGACAACTTTATCATATTGATATGTTATGTCTTCCCAATGTTCCTCGATTTTTTTTCATGCTTTTGTTTTACAAATCGACCACCAATCAATTTTGTCACATCTCAAACTAGGACATGAAGCATAAAATACTTGAATTGATTGTTGTGCCAACACAAAAGGTTCATACCTCTTGTACACTTTTTTATGATTTATTTCAACCAAATTAAACTTTGGATGCACCTTCATGCCTTTGACAGGGTCAAACTAGTGACACAAATAAAATAACTCGCAAATATGAGCTAGAGTACTAAACCTCTACAATTTCATCCAACAAACCATAAAAATCATTCCTTGCACCTCCATCATTAGATGACTGAACACAAACCTCACTATTCATTATAGTTTTGCCTATTCCATATTCTTGAGTAAGAAAATTATATCCATTTATGAAATATGCTAACCAAGTTTTCACCATTGATTTTGGACCCCATGACAAATGGATTAGCAATTATTTCTCAATGTGAGCTTGATTATCATGAACCTAAAGTCAAATAAATATGTGTCAATGTCAAGATTTAACCAATTGATTATTATAGACTACTTACATATTTTTTGAACCATGCTGCAAACTCTTCATCGCAGAAACGATCAAACTCATGTGCCGAAAGCTCAGAATATATGTTTTGGAAAATCCTACCATAAAAATAATTAAAACACGAACAATAATTTAGGATATAAGAAATACATAATATAACATATATATATATATATATATATATATATATATATATATATATATATATATATATATATATATATAAACTCGAAATATAGCGTTACATCTTGACAATTAAGTATCTTCAAGTACAAGATCCACTCGGTTGACCAAGGTAGTTAAAAATTAAGAATGATTCCAAATTTAGATCAATAAGGCCCTCATCATTTCTTCCTGCTCTTCGTCTTTTGCATTGAACATGAGGTTCAAAATGTTGGAACGTTGGTGGCCAGCTAGAGGGGGTGAATAGCCCTCAATCATCATATGGTGGAATTCGTTCATTGATTGTCTACAAGTATGATTAGCGCAAGCGGAAATGTAAAGACAATACAAAGGAAATGCTTACAAACCGATATAACGTGGTTCACGGCCTCGCCGCTAATCCACGACCCAATTCGTCCAAGGTGAATCACGCCTCAAACTTTCCACTAGTCTCTCCTTTGTACAAAGCTAGGTGGAGGTAACCTTTCTTACAAGAATTCTCTCCTCTTACAATAAGATGAAGTTAAACACTAGGAAGAGGAGGAAAATCATTTTGGGCACTTGGAGGATGTTTAGCAATGAACCATTAGCCTCCCCAAGTGTCCAAAGGCCCCATTTTATAGAGAAGAACTCATTCTTCCCATTGGGCGCCTAGCAGTCGACTAATGCGTCAATCAGTCGACTGCTCCTATAGTCGTTGCCCAATAATGGCTTATTTCACATTGGATTTTATCCAACAACTCCCACATCAGTCGACTGATCGTCCCATTAGTCGACTAATGGAGCTACCAGTCGAGTGTCGAAAGCGAGCACTCGACTGATCAAAATTCAGTGCCCGAAACCCTTGCGACTAGTCGACCGATGCCATCATCAGTCGACTGGTGGTTTCATCAGTCGACTACCAATCCTTGGCAGTCGACTGATGGGACACAAAATGGACTCGAACACCAGTCGAGTGACAGTCGACTTGGAGCAGTCGATTGCCATGACATGGCAGTCGACTGATGTCAGGAAATCCCATCCGACACTTAGCCAAATGGTCAAGTTCACCTTATGAGCTACTTACATTTCACTCATTCGCTCATCTCACTTGAAGTCCCTCACTGAAGCTCTCTTCGTTTGCGGCCACATCCCTCAGCAGCACCAAGCGCACAGCTTCGCAATGCTCCTTCGTGTCTCCTGCCCTCAAAGTCTGCTTCCTTGGCTTAGCTTCAAGTCATCTCGTCCGACGGTCCCTCGGATGCATCAAGCGCACGGCTTTGCAATGCTCCTTCGTCGACTCAAGCACGAGGTTGTGAGTTGGTGAAACTTGCCAAAGCTCCATGTGCGAATTACTAAGTCCTGCAAGACTCCAACGCACATATCAAAACAATAACAACCTAATTTAAACCCTTTTCCACACACATCAAAACCATATCACATGGGTTGATTGGCCTAACACAAAACAATATGATGCAAAAGTTATAACTTCCTCCACAATATATGCATTAACAATAGAAGCCTCGACATGTGCCTTGTTTTTCACTTTTTTCTTCAAGTGATAGAGAAATATAATAGTAATACAACAAAATATATTAGAAAATAACATATACTAAAATTAGTCAATTTATAATGCACTAACAATGATCAACAAAATTGAAAAGTTTACCATTAAAATGGATACATCTATCAAAATTAAACAGGACTTCCAACTTTGGCCTAATATGGCATGTGAACCAAAACATGTTCCATGAAATTAAAAAATGACAGTGGAAATATTCTTTCTAAATTACACAGAATTATTGGAATATCCCTCTCTAATGTCTCCATGTGAGAACAACTCAATACTATAGAGCAAATGTCATGAAGGAAAAATGCTTAACTCCGTAATGGCACCCCATACAAAATTTGGTGACATTTCCTTAAAAGAAATAAAAATTAGTCTTTCCATGAATATATGTCAGTCATTATTTTTCAAACCAATCAATTTGTATTCCTTCAAATCGATGCACCTTCCAATATTAGAGACATAACAATAAGGAAATCTTAATGATTTTAACCATTCATAAACAATTCATCTCTGATGCTTATTTAATGTATAAACTACTTTTGGCTTTAGTCCCCTACTATTTTTATCAACATTAAGAGTGGATCGTTTACAGATGAGATGCATATCTTTTTTTGCATTTAGATTTTCTTTTATTTTTTTTAGTAATATCTATCACTTTATTTATCAAATTATCAAAAACATTTTTTTCAATATGCATTACATTGAGATTATGATGAATCAAATGACTCTGCCAATACAGTAAATCTCAAAATATACTCCGTTTAGTCCATTTATGTGTACTTCCCTAGTCATAGATGGAAAGTTAAGCACTCTATACCATATGCATTCACCGGTTAATCTCAATGGTGGAGATGTTCTTTCAATTATATTCTTAGTGAATTCTTCTTTATTCCTTTTGAATTTATGATTTAGTGGTAAAAATTATCTATGACAATCAAAATAACTCGACGTCTTTCCATGTTTCAATCTAAATGATTTTGATCTCTCCATACATATTAAACATCCAAAAATCCCAGCGGTACTCCATCTCGATAACATACCATAAGTCAAAAAATCATTTATAGTTGAAAGAACCGCATCTTTCATCATAAACATCTAATTGGTATAACCATCATATGTAGCAACACCCTCATCCCATAGTTGTTTCAGCTCTGCAATTAGTGGTTGCATGTAAACATATATTAACTTCTTTGGATTTTGTAGGCTAGGAACTTTCAATGTTAAAAACATATAAGGTGTTTTCATACACATATCAAGTGGAAGATTATACGGAGTTATGATATCTAGCCAACAAAAATAAGTTCTTTCTGATTTGTCAAATGGAGCAAATCCATCGACACAGAGACCTAACCTAATGTTTTGAGTCTCATTTGCAAACTCAGGATATGTTCTATCAAAATTTTTCCATGACCCTGCATCTGATGAATGACACATTGGTCCTTCCTCTGTTTCATGATTTGCATGCTAAGTTATGTATTCAGTAGTGACCTTTAAAGCATAAATCCTTTGCAATCTATGCGTTAAAGGCAAATGGAACATTTGTCTGTATGATTTACGTTGCTTATTACAAGCCAGTCTCATAGTACTCTTGGACCTACATTGATTATAGAATTTACAATTCTCTGCATCTGTATTATCTCCCTAATATAACATATAACTATTTCTAGAAACATCAATTCTTTTCACTAGAAGACCTAATCCTTTTATAAGTTTTTTCATATTTTAAAAATCATTGGCCATTATATGATCACATGGAAATACTTCTCCAATAACTTGAACAAAATCATTAAAATAATCTTCAGACACATAATGCTCAGCTTTAACATTCAACAATCTTGCGGTTAGAGATAATTTAGTGTGACTGCCAGAAGCAGACCATACAAGTTCATCTGTAGCTGTCAACACTTCTTGAAATAAAAGATATGGTTCATTGTTTACATTTTCATCAACACCTCTTACTTCTACATCCTCCAATGATGATGAATAACTGGTATACATATGTTAAAATGTTTGAGGATAACTAAAACTTACAGTTCTTGGTTCGGTAATCAAATTATGCCCCATAACATCAACTATCATCATCTGAAATGAATTGAATTGATCATAATATCTTTGATCTCCACCAACTGTTCTTTGTATATTTCGTCCAACCCCTTCAGCTGATATGAACAGTTTACCATGACATGCCCAATTATAATAATTCAGGGTAAAACAAAATCTACAAAGATATTCTTGAACTTTATCACACTAGACAAATTTACCGTTATGACACTTCTTGCACGAACACGTTAATTTATTCCTATCCATAAACTCAACATTACTACAAGCAAAATTTTAAAATTGTTCCAGCCAATAATAAATTCATCTGTTAAACCTCGACGTTCAGGTAAATTCATTTTATATATCCAACTCCTTTCTTTCTCCATTGTTTATGTTTCCAAATTTTTATCAAAAACATATTTTTCTAATTAATTCATATTTATTTTTGGTATGATAATGAATTATAGAAAAATTATAACATATCTAACTAATAATATATTTTATAGTAAAATAAATATATAAAAAAACATTATATATATTATAAGATTATAAGTGTAAAAATTTTGAATAGAGAGTACCGTAACTGGCGGCAAGCACTGTATGATGAGATGATCATCACGATCCTTTGCATACGTGTCGATCACCTAATCAAAGATGAGCAACCATGTGAGAAATTAAACATATAGAAGAATGAAAATATTAAAATTCAATACACTTTATATAAACCACTAAAGGGGGACAACACGACCATGATAACACGACCGTTAAAAACCCCAGAATGGTGACAACCATAGGCTTGGCTGACCCCTGCGTTGGCCGTTGCTAGTCATGCATTGGGAATTGTCCCCGTGCGAGCTATGATCACATACTGAGCGTTTCCCTCACACCCACTGTGAGCATGCGCGATAGGCATCGGTAGGTTAGCAGGAGGCCTCCCTAGCTAGAATGGAGTGTCAACCTTGCAGGGAGGTGTCCCAATGCCAGTAGGGGAATTTACCTTGCAAGAAAACATCGCTAGGCTAGTATAGGGCGTTGCTAGTCAGTAGGGGGCGTCGTTGGGGCAGCAAGGGACCCAGTAGATGCCCCATGGACAGAGATGCCATAGGGGGGGCATCACCCTCGGTGTTTGTCGCCCTCATAAAGGCGTCCCCATTGCGGGGTACTTCACCCCTGCAGGAGGTGTTCCCCTTCAGGGTGTGTCACCCTTGCTCGGGGATGCCCCACCAGGGGGTGTCTCCCACACTCGGGGATGCCCCACCAGGGGGTGTCACCCCCGAGGAGGGCATCCCCCACAAGGGACTTCACCCCTGCGAGGGGACTCGCCAGCTCGAGGCATCACCCCCTGAACATGGGGATGCCCTAGCAGGAGGTGTCACCCCAGTCGTGCAGAACGCCACAATAGGGGGCATCGCCCCCTGCGCATGGGGATTCCCTAATAGGTGTCGCCAGCACCCTGTCAGTGTCAATAGTTATTGACCCTGTGACGATCAACAACGTCTCACATCGGCCCCATGACGGTCGGCATCACTGGCTAGCGGCCCCATGATGGTTGTCGTCGTCAACCCTGCGATGATCGGTGTCACTGGCTGTCAGCCCCTCAACGGTCGACATCGGCCCACCGGGGGCGATGCCAATGTCGATCTGCCGAAGGTGGCGGTGGATCGAGTGAGAGGAGAGAGAGTGTACCTTCACAGTGCAGACACGGAATGATTGGGAGAAAGGAAGTGGGGAGGAAATAGTGGAATTTGACGATGAAATATATTCATTGCAAATTCACAACGAAAGATAAAATTCATCACATAATTAGCGACAAAAATCAAATTTGTTGAAAAATTTGCAATGAATTTAATATTCATCGTAGATTTGGCGATGAATTTGAATTTCATCGTAGAATTGGCGATGAATTTAATATTCGTCACCAATTTTGCATTGAAAGATGAAATTCCTTGCAAACTTTATGTTTCATACTTCGTGGATAATTTCCAATTTTTAATCAAAATAATTTAAAAATCTAATGAAATTTTTATATAACAAAATTTATTGCGAAATTTTTTCGTTCCAGTAGGGGTGTCGTCGACCGTAGGCCCCATGATGGTCAGCGTTGGCTAGTCGGGGGAGATGCATTGTCGATCCCTTGATGTTAGAAGTGGATCTAGTGAGAGCAGAGGGAGAGCGTACTTTTGGAGTGTGGACCCGGGATGTTGGGGAGAAAGGAAAGGGGAAAAGGATCATAGCAGAATTTGATGACAAAATATATTCGTTTCAAATTTAGTCACAAATTTGCAATGAAAGTTAAAATTAGTCACAAAATTGGTTATAAATTTCAAATTATTCGCAAAATGTGTGAGGAATTTAATATTCATCGCAGAAATTGGCAACGAATTTCATCGCAAACTTTGTGTTTCATACTTCGCCAGCAATTGTCGCATTTTTTATTGAAATAATTTAAAAAAATACGATGACTTGTTGCATCGTGAAATTTATCGCAAAATTTACAATGAATTTTGAATTCGTTGGAAATTTTTCAACGAAAATAGAATTCTTCCCAAAATTTAGTGACGAATTCCATTTTCGTCGCAGAATTTTCAACAAATCTAGAATTCATTGCTATTTGGCAACGAATCTAGATTTTATTGAAAATTTTACAATGAATTCATAATTCTTGAAAAATTTTGTGATGAATTTCTAATTCGTTGCAAAAAATTGCAATGAATTTGATTTTTCATCATAAATTTTCGATGAAAATTCATATTCGTTGCAAAACAATGACAATGTTTGCGATGAAATATAATTTGTTCCAAATGTTGAAATTATTGCGATAAAATTTTTTGTTGCAAATATCGTTGCAATTTGTGACGATTTAATAATTTGTCACAATTTTTTTTGCAATTTTGCAACAAACAAATTACGTTGCTAAATTTTGTCACTATTTTGTTTTTTTTTGTGGTCTACCATTCATCACCATCATCGGGCGGAGGTGGCGAGGGGGTGGAGGTTGCTAGCTCAGAGTCCAAGCCTGTATCTTTTTGTACATCTCGATCTGATGTTGCTTTATCTTAATCAACTGGTGAGTCACAGACGAGTGCTCGAGACTGAGATCCTTGAACCTAGACTCTAGGCGTGTAAATCGACTAGTGAGGCCCATCGGTGTTGGAGCTAGCTGCAGGCACGAAGCTTCGCTTCCCCCTTCACTTCGGTCGCTTGTGCATGGCTATCCCATCTATGTCCCCGGATTAAAAAAAATTAATCCAAGATGAAGACGAATTACCCAAGTAACCGATCCATCATCGTGCTATTCGATTAGAGTGGTCTCTTGAACAAACTAGTTGTTCAAGCAACCTAACTCTTTTCCTTGATTAGCCACGGAATAGATGATGTATGGATCGCCGGTTTTTGTGTTTGTCTTCGGGGTCCAAGTAAATTAGCCACATGCAATTATATACATCATATAAAGAAACAAAAGGAAACTAAAACAAGAATTATACCTCTTGTTTACCTCTTGGTCTTCTATTGTATGTCCTATCCTCCTCTTGGACGTTGTGTGGGCAACGATCCTCCAAGAGATGAAGCCTCCTAGATCACGTATCTTCCTTTCCTTATTCGCTCCGAACAAAGGAAGATAATTAGCTCCCTTCTTCTCCTATCTAGTTTCGGACACAATCCCTTTGGAGAATGATCAAGCCACCTTCTCCTCTTTGTTGTTGCCGCCGGCCACCAAGGAGAGGGAGAAGTAACAATGGGTGCCAGCCAAGAGCTCCAAAGGAAGAACCTTCACCCTTGTTTCCACCGGCCAAGGAGAAGAATAGGAAGAGGTATGGGCGCCGGCCAAAGTAAGGAGGAAGAAGATGGGCGCCGGCTACAAATTAGGAAGAGAAGGAAAAAAACCCTAATCCTTCCAAAGATTGCCGCCCAAGCCTTTTCCCAAACCCTAGCCGCCCAAGCCAAAAACCCTAATCTCCCAAAGATTGCCACCCAAGCCTTTTCCCTAATCTTTCAAAGATGTTTTTTCACGCCCAAGCCCTTAGCTCTCCTTTTATAGAGCTAGGATTAAGCCTCCTTTCAATCTCCACAGTCAGATCTAGAGATTTAATCTCCACCGTCAGATCTAGAGATTTAATCTCCAACATAGGATCTAGAGATTTAACCTCCACCGTCGGATCTAGACTTCCATTTTCCACCATTGGATCTAGGCTTCATGAGGGTTTTAATAGGCTACAATAGGGACTATGAGGAGGAGTTGGATCTTGGCCACCCAATGGATCTAGCCCACATAAAGTATGATCCATTAATGATAATCCATTCCACTAGAGGATAATCATTGATCTACCTCACCAACCCCATAAATAAATATGGGCTCCATATATTAATTGTACAAATATCTACCCGTGTTTAAGATCTTGAATGTTTGTCAATTAATTAATTTACTGACAATTAATTAATCAACATCTAACTCCACGAGTAGTACCACTCAACCTTATCATCATGCCGAACCAAGTCCACCTGTAGGATTTACATGATGATCCTTATGAGCTCCTCAAGGGGATATCATCATCCTAATATATAGGACACGGTTTCCTCCTATAATCAACGCCACACCATGTAAATAATATCATTTCCCAACTTACCGAGTGTATCAATTTAATCTATAAATCTCGCCCATTGGTAAATTAAAGAAATAAATACTAAGTACATGTGCCCGTTATTATATCGGGATTAAGAGCATATACACCATAATATCTGAGGTCCAATTCAATTATGTAGTCAGCAATAAATTGAATCACCTCTAAGTCGGTCTTGCTCAATACACACAAAGTGTACTAGTGTAATTCTATGGTCAAGTCAAACCAATGTCAAACCACACTACAACCATACCAATGGTTTGTCCAAAACCATCTCGGTTGTGAGCCTTAACTTATACTTTACAAGGAACTGATAACATGATCTCCTGTGTGACACTACACACCATGTTTCTACAATGTAATGTATCAAACAATTTGCATAACCATAAATATGCAAACAATGATCATGTGATTCTTATTCCAAAAATAAAGATGTTCATACAAAAGATAGACTTTTCACTATACATCCCAACAATAGCAACACGAGAATGTCCTCCCCCTTTGAATCCTGCTATGTTGCCTACTGTACCTCCATATATGGTTGACACTCCTCGAGCCACTCCATTCTTCCAAATCTTTTGGCCATGCCTGTGTTAGAGATTCCGGGATCATGCACAATGTAATAAAGCAAATAAAATAATTTTATTACATCTCAGACATCCCCTGGGGGTCAAGAATCCTTGCTATTGATATAATCTCATGCAAACACACAAAAAGGAGAAAAGTTATACCTTCGAGATTCTTATCAAATCTGTCGAACTCACGAGCAAGACCAATGGGCCTTGCCTCTATTAGTATCCACACCGGGATCACTTGAGACAACTCCTAGAGCAGCAAGCCTTTGTCCATGATTGGTGTTAGCCAACCAGCAGAGACAAGAGAAGGAAAGAGAGACAAAAGATGACTACCAAAGAAGAAAAACCAAGAATTGCCTCCAAAGAATATCAAGGGATATAGTTATAGATCTCTTGATTAAGGCATCTAAGGAAGCTTAAATGGAACCTTTCTTTCCATAATTATCCCATAATTAAGGTAAGAGCAACCCAGGAAATTTCCATAAGAAAATCCCAGAATCAATGGAGCCGCAACACTGCCATGTGAATTTCACATGGTTGGTCATGCTAAAAGGGCACGACCGTGCCTCGACACACAATCGGTCGTGTGTCCCTCTGGGCATGGCTAGATTCAGTCATTTCTCTAGCAAGAGCTCGGCACTTCCCATGCTAGATTAGGCACGACCTTGTGAAGCTCGATATGGTTCGTTCAACTTTGTTTTAATGTGATATGGTCGTGCTTAGCCCCATCATGGCCATAGTGTTGGTGTAGGGGCACCAGATAATTGAACCTGTGTTTTGATTATGGCAAAGACACAAAGTTAAGTTTACATCGTTGTCTCACAAGCTAAATCAAGTGTGCAGAAAGGCTAAGCCAAGCCAAAGGTCAGCGATACTCAGAGGGAGTTGTAGTGGTCAGGCAACACCGAGGGAACTTCGTGAGAGTCGAAGAACCTAGGTGGAAGATCGGAAGCAAAGTGACTGATCTTAAAAGACCAGAGGTAAGCTCGTGTGAATGAGAGATGGTAAGATCGTGTCCTCTATACGGGGACAACCATAGGCAGCGATCTGACTAAGACTTCCTATGGAAGGTCTAGGTCGAGATCGGACGGTAAGAAACCGTCGCATTTACCATTTTCTATGCTAACCTTTTATTGCAGGGAAGTGGCCAGGCTGACAGTCGACTGCTGGTCATTGGGCAGTCGAATGATGCTCATCAGTCGACTGATGGAAGGCATCAGTCGACTGATGGTGACGAATCAACCTTTTGTGCTAGGTCAAAATGGATAGTGTTTGACACGGCCACTTCGTGATAAAATATGGTACCACTTCGTTATCTGTTCCGAAATATGAGGAGACTTATTCTGAGGCTAAACTCTATAAAAGGAGGGGAGGATTCCAACCCAAACATCAATCAAGATTATTCTCAAGTGCTCCTACAATGCCAAAGCTCCAACACCGTCATAACGCCAATGCGACGCTAAGCTTCTATCTTCTTCGTCGGCAGCAGCAGCAAGTAATATCTTTTGTATTCTTTCTTTTAATCATAACAAGGTGAGGTAGGCTTGGTGCCTCATCCTCGTACTTCCGGTTTTGTGATCGTTATCTCCTACCTCTAATGAGGAGGAGATATTATAGTGCTTTTTCTCCGTACGCAGTCTAGGACAGTTAGGGCCTTGGAGTAGCAACCGCTGTGTTGTGAATCAAGTAAAAATAAACTTGGCTCTTTATTTTTCCACTATGCTTGTTCATATATCGAACGAACGAAATGAAGAATTTTACGCTCGCTATTCACCCCGCCCCTCTAGCGACGCTTCTCAATCCAACACATAGGAGGTTCCATAGCCTCCATTTCGCATCCCCATGATCTGGTCCAATCAAATACATCCTCTCTCATTTAGAATCTCATTCCCAGACTTGTATTATATCTCGAGATCACTCGTAGTGCATGTAACCAAATAGGTTCCCGGCTATGTTGACCATTCATAATTAACCCCTTAATTATGAATAGATCATGAGTGACACCTAGCAGTGCATCATGCCCCCCAATTGATCGAAAAGTCCAAATCGACTCCAGAATGTTTCTGAACCCTTCAACAACTACAATTATTTTCGTGTCTTGTTCCTTTCACTCATCCTATACCCACTTGGTTCAGGACATGATCTATGTGCTCGTCCCCACTAGGTTGACTATGTCACACCTAGCCCAACTTAGTTTCCTTGTCTTGTAGATTCAAGTTTCTCAAACATATCCTCAAGAAGACTGCTTTCTTATCATGCTTGCTCTAGCCAAAGACTTCTGAGTAACAATCCTGACAAGAGGCTTAGGATATACAACTCCTTTATATAATGGGTGGTGGATTCTCTGTGGGCTATTCAAACCCTTCAATCATTTTGACTTATACCCAATCAACTCAGAGTTACACCTCCTATGGAGAAGGTTGTGAAGAAGTCAAAGTATAAGGCGCCATTACCAAGTTGACTTGAATACCTCAAGTTTAAGGAATCTCACACTCGAGTTGCAATGAGATCTTCAACAACATTAAATAGCCATATGAAGTCTCATGGCAAGTCACTCCAATGAACAAGTTACCTTAACTAGGATCCACATATTCACTCTCAGCATCCCTATGCTTCGATTCAGTGAGTACTGATAACACTCGTTTTGGTAGTTTATATTGGCTTTAATAATTGATGATTCTATCCTCTTATTATTTAATTGTTGAGAATTAGCACATTTTATGAGCAGGACTTGTTTTGGACTATAATGATCATTCCTACATAATTTGGATTGATTTTTAACATTTTCGATGTCTTCTTGTAGGATACAGCCGAGCATAGGCATGTCGCTCTCCTTCCGTTAAACGAAACGAGCATGTTGTCTTGGCGGTAGAAAGTTAAAAATTCAGCGAAGATTTTGGGCTTGAATAAAAAGAAGCGAAGGCGGTATAAAAGAAAGAGGAGGACTGGATCAAAAAAAAAGCGAGGGATTCCTCTTCGTTTCGTTCATCTCCAATCTGCAGTAACTTCACGCATCCACCGGAGCGGAGGCAAGGGATTCCTCTTCGTTCCGTTCATCTCCGATCCACCAAGGTCCCAAGAGATTTTTCTTCTCCACCGCATCGTCAGATTCGATTTTAGATAGCATCAAAGATCGAGGATTCTCTTCTTAGAAGCACAAAACGTGGAGTTCGCATCACTTCATTTTGACCTTTGGCAAGAGACACAGGGATATTTACTAGATCTAACTTCCTTTACATTTCTGAGCATTGATTAGATTTGTTTGGCTTGTTGAGTGTTTGGTTGAATTTCCCTATCGTTGTCTAGATGTTGTTTGGTTTTAGTTTTTATCCGTTTATTCAGTTGTTGTACTGATTTACTCATAGGTTGTTCTTTACTTCAAGAATGCACATAATTCGTTAAGCTTAGTGTTCTTTCTTGTTTTTCCTTGAGATTAGATGATTTAGGAATCAATACACAACCCCCCCTCTCTGTTCAATCTAAAAAAAAAATAATCAAAATTGCAACAACCACTGGAATTACTGTACACCATCTTCAATCATTGGGAGACGACTCGAGTTATCCTATACTACTTTAGTTTGGGGGATTTAGTATTACTAAATTGGTTGAGCTCATTTAGACGACAATCTGAGCGCTACACCAATTTCAGTAATAGAACACTCAGAGAATTGGCAGAGCCAAATGTAGCTTATCATCCTTTGTGTATCCGGTATCAGGGACTTGAAGGGGATTTTGAGCTGAGATCAGGGGTAATTCATCTTCTACCAAAGTTTCATGGCTTAGCTAGTGAGGATCCAAACAGACACCTACAAGAATTCCATATGGTGTGCTCAACCATGAAGCCTCAAACCATATCAGAGGATGACATGAAGCTCAGGGTGTTTCCATTTTCATTGACAGATAAGGCTAAGGATTGGTATTACTATCTTCCCCCAGGATCCATTACTAGTTGGAATGATATGAGCAGAATATTTCTGGAAAAATTCTTTCCTGCATCAAGGATTGCAGCAATCAGGAAAAATATATGAGGAGTTCAACAAATGATTGGAGAAACATTATACTAGTATTGGGAGCGTTTCAAGAGACTCTGTGCAAGCTGCCCCCAACACCAAATTAGTGAGCAATTGTTGATTCAATACTTCTACGAATGATTGTTGCCTATGGATAGGAGTATGATAGATGCTGCTTGTGGAGGAGCGCTTGTAAACAAAACACCTTCTCAAGCCAAGGAACTTATTGAGATTATGGCAGCCAACTATCAACAATTTGGGAGTCGGACTGCACCTATCAAGAGTCTACACCATGTTCAGGATTCTGATATTGAACAGCCTCGAATTGAGAGTCGGTTGGATGGGATTGAAACAATGTTAAGGCAGATAGCTATAACTCAGACTCAATAGGCATCTTCACACTCTGTTCAACAAGCACGAGTTTGCAGTATTTGTGCCAGTGCAGCACACTTGACTGATACCTGCTTAACCTTGCAATCAGAGGAAGGAAGACTTTTCTCGGACCAGGTGGCAGCAGCAAATATATTTCAGAATAGATCTCAATATCAGCAATCACAAAGACCACAATATGATCAGATGTCAGCTACATACAACCCTGGATGGAGGGATCATCCCAATCTAAGATATGGAAACAATTCTGCATAGCAGCAGACCAATCGGGCACAACAACAATTATTCCAGCCTGCTGCAACAAACTTGTAAAAGCCTCTAGGATTTCATAATAACCCCATTCAGTACAAGCCTTCCCAGATTCCACAATCACAGCCTATACCTGGACCAAGTCACTTAGACTCATCCACACAAGATTTGAAGGACATGATGCATCAACTTCTGTTACAACAACAAGCAAAATTTCAGCAGCATCAACAAAGGAGTGACACAGCCATTCAGAATTTAGAAAGGTAAATGAGTCATATGGCTTCTACACTCAGTCAGCTTCAGTCCCACGGGTCCAGTCAATTACCATCTCAGTCTATTCCAAACCCCAGAGGGAATGTGAGTGCTATGTCACTAAGGAGTGGGAAAACTATGTTATATCCCAGCCTTTACAAACCTGCCACAGTTCATGCACCTGTGCCTATAGCAATTTCTAACGAAGAAAAAGAACAAGAACTACAATCAGGTGTTAAATAGCAAGGGACAATGCAGATTCCCTTCCCTCAAAGGGCAGGAATTTCTAAGAAAAATGTTACTACAGGAAGGACAAATGATCTTGAAGAATTGGTGGACATTTTCAGTAAGGTGGAAGTAAACATACCATTATTGAAGGTTATCAAACATATTCCAAAATATGCTATGTTTTTGAAGGATCTTTGTGTTCATAAGAGGAAACTGAAAGGTAATAAACTGGTAAGCATGGGAAAGAATGTATCAGCTTTGATTCAGTCAATGCCCACGAAATGTAAAGATCCAGGAATGTTTACCATACCATGTGTGATTGGAGAATGCAGTTTTTCAAATGCAATGTTGGATCTGGGTGCATCCATCAATGTCATGCCTAAGTCTGTTTTCCTATCCCTATGTATTGGACCATTACAACCGACTGGGGTAATTATTCAATTAGCCAACCGATGTTTAGCTCATCCAGATGGTGTTATTGAAGATGTCTTAGTTAAGGTGAAGGATCTGATTTTTCCAGCTGATTTCTACATTCTTCATATGGAGGGAGACATGACTTCAAGCCAGACTCCTCTGATTTTAGGGAGGTCGTTCCTTAAGACTGCAAGGATAAAGATTGATGTACATGCAGGAACATTGACCATGAAGTTTGGAGACACAATGGTACAGTTTAGCATACTTGAAGCAATGAGGTATCCTGAAGAAGATCACTCACTACTTAACATTGATATTCTTGATGAGTTGGAAGGTAGTGCAGAGACTTCGTGGATTGATAGGGATACCGACTCTGAGGTAATAGATGATGATTCTATTAGCATCATTGATGACATTGTGGATGTTTGTGCAGAGATTTTGTTAATGGAAGCAGGTCCTGAAAAATTGTTTCCTTCCCATGATCAACCTCCAAAATCGAATCAAACTCTACGGATCACTTGAAGTATGCTTACTTGGGGAAAGAGGGGAAATTACCAGTCATTATTGCTAAGAATTTAGGAGCAGATCAGGAGACAAGGTTGTTGAATCTACTAAGGCTTTATCAGAAGGCCATAGGATGGACCATTGCAGATATTCCTGGCATCAACCCTTCCTTTTGTATGCATAGGATCTTCCTGGAGGAGAACAAGTACCCAGTATGGCAACCACAAAGAAGATTGAACCCATTGCTTACCGAAGTGGTAAAGACAGAGATTCAAAAATTGTTGCAAGCAGGTATCATTTACCCCACTTCAGATAGTCAGTGGGTGAGCCTAGTACATGTGGTACCAAAGAAATCGGGGATGACAGTGATTGTCAATGAGGACAGTGAGATGATTTCCACAAGAGTGAAAAATTCATGGAGGGTGTGCATAGATTATCGAAAGCTTAACCAGGCTACAAGGAAGGATCATTTCCCACTACCTTTTATTGATCAAATGTTGGAGAGATTAGCGGGAAAGACTCATTACTGCTTCTTGGATGGATTTTCTGGATATTACCAGATTTGCATAGCACCCGAGGACCAGGAGAAGACTACCTTCACATGCCCCTATGGGACATTTGCATTCCAACGCATGCCCTTTGGGCTCTGCAACGCCCCAGGTACATTTCAGTGATGCATGGTAAGCATTTTTGCAGATTTATTAGAGCATTGTATGGAAGTATTTATGGATGATTTTACTGTGTATGGCTCATCATTCGATGTATGTTTAGATAGTCTTTCTCAAGTTTTGCAGAGATGTGTGGAAACTGACTTGGTTTTAAACTTTGAGAAGTACCATTTCATGGTTGAACATGGCATTGTTTTAGGACATATTGTTTCAAGTAGGGGCATAGAGGTAGATCCTGCTAAGGTCAAGGTGATTTCTTCTTTGTCTTACCCCACATGCGTGCGGGAGGTTCGAGCTTTCCTTGGTCATGCAAGTTTTTACAGAAGATTCATTAAAAATTTTAGTGCTATAGCCCTTCCCCTTTCACACTTACTGCAAAAGGATGTGGAATTTGGATTTGATGAAAAATGCAAGGACGCTTTCAACCAACTCAGGGATGCTCTCACCTCAGCTCCTATTATGCGTTCTCCTAATTGGGAATTGCCTTTTGAATTAATGTGTGATGCTTCTAATTTTGCAGTGGGTGCAGTGTTGGCTCAAAGGGTTGAAGGAGCTTCACATGTTATCTATTATGCATCCAAGATGTTAGATCCTGCTCAAGCAAATTATACAACCATGGAAAAATAGCTTCTAGCCATTGTGTTTGCGTTGAATAAGTTTCGTTCATATTTATTGTGCTCTCATGTGGTTGTCTTTTCAGATCATGCAGCTCTCAAATTCCTTTTAAAGAAGTCAGATGCAAAGCCCAGATTAATCAGATGGATACTTCTACTCCAAGAATTCGCCGTGGAAATATGCGATAGGAGTGGTAAGGAAAATATGGTGGCTAATCATTTGAGCAGAATCATGCAAGATAGGGAGCTTACACCCATTCCAGATTGTTTCCCAGATGAACAACTTCTGACACTGCAAGGGGAAGTACCATGGTATGTCGACATCGTTAATTATTTGGTTGCACGTGTTATACCTGCAAATTTCTCTCAAGTACATGTTAACAAATTAAGATGTGATGCTAAATACTATGTATGGGATGAACCTTACTTGTGGAAGTGGTGCAGCGATCAGGTAATTAGGCGATGTGTTCCTAATGGCAAGTTTCATTCTGTTCTTACATTTTGCCATTGTTTATCTTGTGGAGGACATTTTGGACCACAAAGAACATCTAGTAAAATTTTAGATTCAGGTTTATATTGGCCTAGTTTGTTCCATGACGCATATGAGTTTACTAGAACATGTGAACAATGTCAAAAAGTCGGGAGTATTGGACGTAGAAATGAGATGCCCCAACAGTCTATTTTGTTTTGTGAAGTGTTTGATGTATGGGGAATCGATTTTATGGATCCATTTCCTATTTCTTATGGTTTCACATACATTTTATTGGCGGTGGACTATGTTTCTAAGTGGGTGGAAGCTATTCCTACCAGGACTGATGATGCATCTGTGGTTGTTAGTTTTGTCGGGTCAAACATCTTTTGCAGGTTTGGGTGGCCCAGGGCGATCATTAGTGATCAAGGGTCCAATTTCTGTAATAGACACATGAAGATGTTGCTTAACAAATATGGCGTTATGCACAAAGTTGCTACTGCTTACCACCCTCAGACCAACGGGCAAGCAGAGGTATCAAATAGAGAGTTTAAGCAGATTTTGGAAAAAATGGTAAAACCTGACAGAAAAGATTGGAGCAAAAGGTTGGATGACGCTTTGTGGGCTTACAAAACCGCTTTCAAAACACCAATTGGAGTGTCACCGTTCAGGATTGTGTTTGGAAAAGCATGTCACTTACCAGTTGAGATAGCACATAAAGCTTTCTGGGCAGTCAAGTTATGTAACCTGGACATGGATCAAGCTGGAGTTGAGAGGAAAATGCAATTACAGGAATTGGAAGAATTAAGACTTGAAGCCTATGAGAACTCTCAGATTTATAAGGAAAAGACCAAAGCATATCATGATAAGCACATACTGAGGAAAGAATTTCAACAAGGTAACAAGGTTTTATTGTACAACACTAGACTCAAATGGTTTCCAGGTAAATTGAGATCTAAGTGGGATGGTTCTTTCTATATTATTAATATTTTTCCCTATGGAGTGATTGAGTTGTAGGACAAGGAAGATGGGCGGACCTTCAAAGTGAATGGCCATCGCTTGAAGAAATTTCATGATGGAATAATGCATGCGGTGTTGGAATGTGAAGCACTAGACAATCCCATCTACCCAATTTAAAGGGGAGTTCAATTGTTCTTTTTTGTTTTAATGCTTTTGTTATTTTTGTTTGCATAAATGTGTTAGTGAATAAAATCTTTGAATAGAATCCTTGAGTGCTCATATCAGTTTTAGGGGATGTGAAAGTTAGTTAAGTTTGATTATCATGTTTTCTGGATTCTAGGGCATGATTAGATACTTTACATGCATATGCTCATTAGTGTGGTGATGGATGCTAATTGGTTGATTGTACTTGATGATTTTACACACCTAGTAAGGATCTAGCCATTTTCTCCTTGTGTGTGATATGCACTCTTGTTGTGGAGCTCTAGAACTTGCTATGTTTCTTCTCAAGGTTACAATTTCATAAAAGTTGTGATGATGATAAAGGCTATCTTATCTATTCTCTTGGAATTTCTCTTGCGCTATCCTCTTTGTATAAATGCCTTCTTCTTATTGACTCAAACAATTTATCTTGTTCGATTTCTTGCCCGAGACGGTCAAATTTTAAGTGTGGGGGATCTTGAGGGGATGTGAGGTTCTTGTTGTCTTGTTGAATGTAAGGCGAGATATAATGGGTAGCATGAGCACTTGATCACCAGGGTTGGACTAAGCTTTATTGTCTTTGAAGTCCTATTTTCTTTGTTGAGAGATTTGGACTAAGGAAAAGGGAAACTGTATACCGCCTGGGAAGAAATGTGTACACACAGAGATAATAGAGTATTAAGTGTACTGGTTTTATTGACACATCGGATAACAACATCTAGGCAGAAATCAGATTAACCATAAAAACAAAAAAGTTGTAGCTGATTAATATGGGATTTCCTGGTGTTCTGGTTTACTGGACTATTCAGTATCATGAAAAGGTCAGGACACTTGAACTGGACAGTTTGTAAGGCTGATGAAATCCAATTGTCTGTAATTGGAGGAAGCTGCAGAATTCTAAATTTTTGCATAACTAAATTTAAAATTTTGTCGTCAAACATTTGGCATCTCAGACCTGGGACCTTGGACCGACGGTTACCTAGGTTAAGTAAAGTTGGAATTCAAATTAAATTCAAAGGATTAAATGGCCACTTGACCCTGAATTTTGAACATCTTGAAAGTCTGAAAAGGGAAGATGTACTTAAAAAAAATGAAAAAAAAAATGAGACTGCAGTTATTGAGTTCTGAAATTCTGGGAGTTAAACATGATTTAGAAACTCATCTCAAGAATCTGGAATTTAAGCCAATTGGAAGTGTTGAAACTTAATTTCCAGATACTGGAAATAAAAGTTTAATAATGAATTAGAAATTCTAGAATGTTGGAATTGGAGCGGTATTTAGAAACCCTAGGAATTCTGCAACATTCAAATCGGCAGAAAGGGAACTGTAATTTCGGAGAAGAAGCTACATAATCTGTAGAAATTGGCACGGCTAGGGAATTTGAGCAGAAAGAGTTTGAAATGCAGGAATTGCAATTCGTATAATTAGGAAAATTCAATTGGAAGAAATTTGGAAGTCTGAAACTGAACGAGAATTTCTAAATTCCTCAAGCCCCAGATAGTCTTTATTGTCTTCTTTATTACATTGTCATATCATCTTTTCACACCCTCTTGCTTTCTTAAGTTTTATTGTGCTTTCCCACGAGTTATACTTCATGATGATAAGCCTTTGGAGTCACGGATACTTATGATCTAGTGATTGAGAGTAGAAAATATGCAAGCATATGGTAGTGAAACATCATTAGTTGCATTGAGTGAAACCCCATTTACTTACATGCTAATGAGAGTGAGAGCACCACCTTACGCACCATATATCTTGTGAGCATTGCATCAAGTTTTAGTTAATCATGTGTTTGAAATCACCATGCTTATTGACTTGTGTTTGAATCGGATCTATTGTGCCTTGGTCTAAATAAACTTGATAAGCCTAAGTAACTACTTTTTACTTTCTTTTGAAGCAACGATATGAGTTACTCAGGGGGAAGTTGTTTCCTTTGCTTGCCCGGGACGTGCAAGAATAAGTGTGGGGGAATTGATAACACTCGTTTTGGTAGTTTATATTGGCTTTAATAATTGATGATTCTATCCTCTTATTGTTTAATTGTTGAGAATTAGCACATTTTATGAGCAATACTTGTTTTGGACTATAATGATCATTCCTACATAATTTGGATTGATTTTTAACATTTTCTATGTCTTCTTGTAGGATACAGCTGAGCATAGGCATGTCGCTCTCCTTCCGTTAAACGACACGGGCATGTTGTCTTGGCGGTAGAAAGTTAAAAATTCAGCGAAGATTTTGGGCTTGAATAAAAAGAAGCGAAGGCGGTATAAAAGAAAGAGGAGGACTGGATCAGAAAAAAGTGAGGGATTCCTCTTCGTTTTGTTTATCTCCAATCGGCAGTCACTTCACGCATCCATCGAAGCCGAGGCAAGGGATTCCTCTTCGTTCCATTCATCTCCGATCCACCAAGGTCCCAAGAGGATTTTCTTCTCCACCGCATCATCAGATTCAATTCCGGATAGCATCAAAGATCGAGGATTCTCTTCTTAGAAGCACAAAACGTGGAGTTCACATCACTTTATTTCGACCTGTGGCAAGAGACACAGGGAGATTTACTAGATCTAACTTCCTTTACATTTTTGAGCATTGATTAGATTTGTTTGGCTTGTTGAGTGTTTGGTTGAATTTCCCTATCGTTGTCTAGATGTTGTTTGGTTTTAGTTTTTATCCGTTTATTCAGTTGTTGCACTGATTTACTCATCGATTGTTCTTTACTTCAAGAATGTACATAATTCGTTAAGCTTAGTGTTCTTTCTTGTTTTTCCATGAGATTAGACGATTTAGGAATCAATACACAACCCCCCCCTCTCTGTTCAATCTAAAAAAAAAAAGAATCAAAACTGGAATAACCACTGGAATTACCGTACACCGTCTTCAATCGTTGGGAGACGACTCGAGTTATCCTATACTACTTTAGTTAGGGGGATTCAGTATTACTAAATTGGTTGAGCTCATTTAGACGACAATCTAAGCGCTACACCAAGTACCAATACTTGAAAGAACCAAGTAGCATAACATGTGCTAGTCTCACCGAATTGGTGATGTCCAATCTCATCAATTAATCGACTAGGGATAGTTTCAATACTTACATGATTACACATGATAAGATACCCACTTATTGTGATTTAATCATAATTTCTTTCATGTTATGCCTCATATTGTGTACTTCAATAGATGAGTTTAAGATCCAATCAAATACATAACCAATGTATACTCAAATAGTGAATTTTATCAATAACTTCTAAGGCTATTGCCTTAGGACACCTCTTAATTACATCAAACTCCCACTTGGCCTACAACCAATCGCCTTGATATATAATACCATAGGCCTCTATATGCCTCTCAAATTTTTCTTGGGGAAGAGGCTTTGTCAAGATATCAGCTAGATTCCTATAAGTGGAAACTTTCTCCTTTTGCACGTCTCTCCTACCTATGATCTCTCTGATCAGATGGTAATGATGAAGTGCGCACTTAGATTGTTGATGAGACCATGGTTCCTTCACCTATGTAGTGGCGCCATTGTTGTTGCAGTAAATCAGTAATGGTTTAACAATGCTCGAAACCACTCCAAGTTCAGTAATGACCTTCTTGATCCATACCACCTCTTTTGCTGCATCAGAAGCTGCAATGTACTCTGCCTCCATAGTAGAATCAGCAATGGTGTCTTGTTTGGAACTTTTCCAACTCACCGCACCTTCATTCAAGATGAATATGTATCCAGATTGATATTTTTAATCATCCTTATCTATTTGGAAGATAGCATCAGTATACTCGCTCACTACCATATAACCTCCTCCATATAACAAGAACAAATCCTTAGTTTTACTCAAGTACTTAAGGATTGTCATGATAGCCACCAAATGGTCCATACGAAGTTCTGACTGGTATATACTCATAACGCTTAAAGCGTACGATACATCAGGCCTCATACATAACATAGCATACATGATTGATCCTATAGCTGATGCATATGGGATCTGACTCATGCAAATCCTCTCATCTTTAGTGCGCAGGCACATAGACTTCAAAAGGTGAATCCCTTGTCTCATGGGAATGAAACCTTTCTTGGATTCTTCCATGCTAAACCGTTTTAGAACTTTGTCTATGTATGTAGACTGCAAATGACCAAGCAATCGATTCGATCTATCTCTATAGATTTTAACCTCCAAAATATAGGTTGCTTCTCCCATGTCTTTCATGGAAAATATTTTGGACAACCAGACCTTGACTGTTTGCAAAACAGAAATATTGTTTCCTATGATTAATATGCCATCGACATACAATACTAAGAACACAATTTCACTCCCACTAACCTTCTTATACACACCGAGCTCCTCAAAATTTTATGAGAAATCAAACTATTTGATTGCCTCATCAAAATGGATATTCCAACTCCTGGATGCTTGCTTCAATCCATAAATGGAAAGTTGAAGCTTGCATACTTTGTTCTTATCAATGGATGTGAAGCCCTCAAGTTGTATCATATATACATCCTCAGATAGGTATCTTTTACGGAAACCTATTTTCACATCCATCTGTCATATCTCATAGCTACTGATGAAAAAGTTTCATCATAGTCAACACCTTGTCTTTGATGATAGCCTTTTGCCACTAATCTAGCTTTATAGGTAATAACATTACCATCCATGCTGATTTTCTTCTTGAAAATTCACTTGCACCCTATAGGCATTATGCCTTTAGGTGGGTCCACCAAGTTCAAAACTTGGTTTTCATACATATAATCCATTTCTTATTCCATGGTTGTTAGCCATGTATCCATATTTGAACTATTCAATGTCTCTTTGTAACTAGTGGGTTCCTCATCCTCTTGAGTGTGTAACTCCAAAAAGTTTTTGGAAGACTTGCTTTTTGCATCATTGACCTAACCATGTCCAAAAGGTTTGATTTCGCCTTTCAGCCACACCATTATGTTGTGGCATGTAAGATGGAGTCCTTTGGGACAAGATGTCCTTTAGATAATCTTAAAACTCTTGGCTTAAGTATTCACAACCTTAATCCGATCTAAGTATTTTAATACTTTTTCCAAGTTGTTTTTCTACTTCATTTTTGAAATCTTTAAACCATTAAAAGACTTTAGATTTGTATCCTAACAGATATAAATACTCATATTGTGAATAATCATCGATAAAGGTAACAAAGTAGTTATAACCTCCTATGGCATGAGTTGACATTGGTCCACATACATCAATATGTACAAGGGCCAATACCTCAACTACCCATTCACCTTTTCCCCTAAAAGGTAACTTAGTCATCTTTCCTTTTAAGCACAAGCGCATGTGTCTAATGAATCTGATTCATAAGACTCCAAAATGCTAAGCTTATGCAATTTGTAGATGTGTTCTTAGCTTATATGGCCAAGACGACAATACCATAATTGCGAGGTTAACTGATTATCTAACTTAGTGCATTTTCTATTCGATTCAATATTGAATATCTCATTGGATGTATCTAATATGTAGATTCCATTATTTAACATTCCAGTAGCATAAAGAACACCATTTAATGTAATGTAACAACAATTATTATTAAACGTCAAATGATAACCTTTCTTATTAAAACATGAAATAGAAATAATGTTCTTTATTAATGCAGGAATATAAAAATAATCATCCAACTCTAAAACTAGTCTCGTAGGAAGCTGCAACATGTAAGTTCCTTTGGCTACAATAGCAACCTTTGATCCATTGCCAACCCTTAGATCTGCTTCTCCCTTAACTAGTCTTCTTCTGTTCCGTAGCCTTTGTACATCATTACATATATGTGATCCACACCTAGTATCTAATACCCAAGTATTCGAAGAAATAGTATGACATTCAAGAATGAATATACCTGAAGTAGCTTCGGTTAGTTTCACTCAACTTAGTGCACCGGGTAGTGGCGAGACATATGACCTTCTTGGATATCAGGTGGACCACTTCCTAAGACATGCACTTTGAAGAGTTTCCCTAACTTACTATCAGTTCACTTTGTCTTAGTACTAGGTTGAACAAGTTTAAACTACTTTGTTTCCTATCTAGTCCTTTCTAAATTAAGCAAGTACAAACTAACTAAGCATGCAAGAGTTTTATCAAATTAAGGAAACAAGCAGAGAGTTAGCTCCCTCTCAATGGTAGCTCTGATACGTATTGTTCACTAATGTGTGCAAATCATATAGGATTTTTGGAGTAGTTTTAGCACACATTTCATTGCATTTCATGTTGGTGCAATCGACCCAGGTCACGATTGACCAGACTCGAGTTTGACTCGAGTGATGTTTTGATGTTTGACATGGAAGATTGACATCGATGTTTGACATTGATGTATGATATTGTTTTGGAGAGATTGTTGGCACAATCAACCCGGGTCATGATTGACCGGACTTGAGTTTGACTCGAGGGGGATTTTGATGGTTGATTGGAGTTGACCATGTCATGGAAAGTCCAAGTCTTGAGTACTTGGCATGTAAAGTCCAAGCATGGGTCTTGGTAAGGAAAAGTCCAAGCATGGGTCTTGGCATGGAAAGTCCAACATGGGTTGGCAAGGGAAAGTCCAAGCTTGAGTCTTGGCATTTGAGAAGTCCAAGGGGTTTGATATTGGCGACGTAAAGTACAAGCTGGAATCTTGGTAGCATAAGTCCAATGGTTTGCGGTGTAAAGTCCAAGTGAAGTCTTGGCAGTGTAAGTCCAATGGATATTGGTGACGTAAAGTACAAGCAGGAGTCTTGGAAGCATAAGTCCAATGGTTGGTGGCGTAAAGTCCAAGTGAAGTCTTGGCAGCGTAAGTCCAATGTGCCTTGGCGGTGTAGACACCGTTAGCATGACATAGCTGATGGAAGCACCTGAAGGCTAGTATATGAAAGAACAAGTCATGGATGACTTGGAGGGATCCGATAGGCACGAGGCTGATGGAGGTGGATAGAAGGCTTAGGTCAAGGCTAAGAGAGGTCTAGCAAGTATGGGGGAATCATACTTGGGTTAAAACCTCATGTTTGAGGTGTGCCAGTCAACTGGTGTCATATGGCAGTCGACTGGTGTGAGTCAACTAGGGTTTGATCAGGAAGTGTCGAGTCGATCGCCAGAGGTGGGCACGATCGGGCTGAGCAAATGATCGATCACATAATCAGTCGACTAGTGCTCGAGAATTTTGGCACAGAATGGAGTCTGACTCGACTGCTGGGGTTAGCAGTCGAGTGAAGGCTTGATCAGTCGACTGATGGACATAATCAGTCGACTGATGTCCTATCTATTATATTTTTCCAGCGTGGATTACACCGTTGTCTCACAGCAACTATGTCATCAGTCGACTGATGGTCCTGACCAGTCGACTTATCGATGATTTTCAGCCCAGGTAACAACTTTAAAGGGAGTTCGTGGAGGAGGAAATCATCAAGATTATTTGAGGTTTTTTGGGGCGAGTTGCTGCTACAATTCAGGGTCTCTAAGTGCTACTCGATCAACCTAGCAAACAAGCATTCAAAAGCTTGGTGTAAAGTTTTCTTTACTTCCATTTTAGTGTAGTTTCTTGTATTCTTATTGTATTACTTTTGTAATCACTTGTAAGGGGTTTCTCCACCTCCGGATTGTTCCGAGAAGGAGTTATTTGTGATTAGTGGTTGCGTGTGCATCACTAGAGCTCTTTAGAGCTCGATCCGTGGAGTAGGAACTGCTGAAGGGTTTCAAAAATGGTTCTGGGATCAACCGTTGATTTTTCGAATAATTGGGGATCATGATGTACTACTAGGTGACACTCATGATCATTCTATAATTAATGGTTAATTAAAGACAGCCAACATAAATCGGGAACCTATTTGGTCACACACATAACGAGTGTAATCTGAAGGATTTAAAATGAGTTTGAGAATGAGATTCTCATATCGAGAGAGACTTGGTTTGGTTGGACCAAACAAAGAGCGAGTATGAAATGGTTTCAGTCACATCGGAAGCATGGATGGGCTGTGTCTTTTGAAGATATGATGGATGAACCAAATTGGTTTGGTTCTAATCCAATGGTGAAAAATAAACCAAAGTGGTTTGGTTTGTTTTAAACGAATGAACCAAAGTTGGTTCGGTTCGTTTTAACTTAAAATAGACAAACGTGGTTTTGTTTATTTTAACTTAAGTTATTGGAGCGGGTTAACGGATTTTTGGTTATGAACCAATAAGTGCTAGGAGAAGGTTTCTTGATGGTCAAGAAATATGCTCTCTATAAAACACGACTTTAGGGTTTTTCGTGGAGAACTTTTGGTTATTGGAAACCCTAGCCACCCAAGCCCTCCTCCTTGCTTCTTGCCACCCAAGTTTTGCTGCTTCCCAAGTCACTGCCGGCCACCCACCAGCCGCCGGCTACTCCTCCAGCCATCCTCCCTTGGCCGCCGCCGACCAAAGAGCAGCCAGCCATATCTTCCACCAAACAAGTTGTCCAGATTCTGGACAGCTTGTTCTCCTCTTTGTGGAGAGGTTGTTTGGTTGGCGTTTTGTGATCCGATAGTGGCCTATTTGTTGGGGATTGGTTCTCTGGCAATCCTCATAGGTGGAGGGTTGAGTTTTCGTCAATCGGTTGATGAAAACCGCTTCCGAGAAGCGAGTTTGCGAAACTCGATTTTTGGATCCGAATTTTATTCGGTTTGTGATCTTCTCTCGGATCACATCATCTTCGACATGAGGCTAGTAACTCCTACGAAGATGAGGCTTGTAGCTTGGTAAAGCTATCCCGACGATACTCGGCGTGGATATGGATAGAGGCAATTCTAGCGAGAGTTGCTTCAGTTGATGTCATTCCCGCTACACGTGATACATCAGGTATAACTAGAGTAATTTCTTTTTATTGCAAAATTTTAAATAGCGATTATGTCTACACATGTTATATCCTGCATCCGTGTGATGTGTGTATTGTAATAAATTAGATTTATTGCTTTTATTGCTTCTGCTGTGTGCATGTTTACGAAACGTGTTCGAACACACACTCACCGCGGTGCCAAGGAAACCCAATAGGTTTATCATCTATTATTATAGCTTTAGTGGTGGTTAAGGTAGGTTTTTCATATCCTTGAGGTTCGAAAGACTTTGAATTGAAGCAATGTTATCCTCGAACAAAATGTCAATATTAAATTCCTCAAGTTCTTATTCATCAATATAATGCTACCTATCAAAAACATCCTTAGCAAAAGATTGATTAGTCCCAATTATATCAAATGAAATATCACTAATCACTAAAGGGGTTTTATTATTGCGCCCACTAGAGGGGGGTGAATAACGTCATCGTTTGTCGATGGAGGAATTCAATCGTGCTTGCTACAAGATGTTAATACGCAGCGGAAAAACAAAATATACAATAAAAAAACACAAGAACAATCCACAACACAAGGATATAACGTAGTTTAGAACCGAATGGTTCCTACTCCATGGATTAGGCTCATAAAATCCCTAGCAATGCAAATCACACACCACTACTAAGTAAACTCCTTCTCGAAACAATCTGAAGGTGGAGAAACCTCGTACAATGATTACAAAAGTAATACTGATTAAATACAAGAAAATACGAATATGAAATGAAATACAAGTAAAGGAAATCACTTTACAAGAGCTTTTGATTGCTTGATCTTTGATTGCCTTGGACTAGCCTTGAAGACCCTGATTTGCACCAGCAAATCACTCTAAATTGCCCAAGAAAATCGATGCCAAAATCCTTCTATCGAGCTACCTTTATAACCTGCAATCGAGCTAGATTTTTGCCTATCAGTCGACTGCTCGGGACTATCAGTCGACTGATACCACTGTTGTCGTGAGACAACAGCTAGATGCACACTGAAAAAATCCAATGGATACACCATAAGTCGGCTGATCTTAACCATCAGTCGACTGATGGCTCAATTAGTCGAGTGGTCGGGTCGATCACTCGACTGGAGAACCTTCTGTGCTTGAGAATTCGACCATCGGCCGACTGATCACCAGATCAGTCGACTGCTAGGACACTTCTCGCAGTCAAACCCTAGTTGACTCCTACCAGTCGACTGCCCCATGGTCTCAGTCGACTGATATATCCCAAACATGAGGTTTAAACCCAAGTATGGTGCCCCCATACTTGCTAGACCACCCGTAGCCTAGACCTAAGCCTTCTAGCCACCTCCATCAGCCTCGCGTCTATCGGATCCCTTCAAGTCATCCATGACTTATTCATCCATACGCTAGCCTTCAAGTGCTTCCATCGGCTATTGTCATGCTAATGGTGTCTACACCTCCAAGGCACATTGGACTTATGCTGCCAAGACTCTCACTTGAACTTTACGCCGCCAACCATTGGACTTATGCTGCCAAGACTCCTGCTTGGATTTTACGTCACCAATATCAAACCCCTTGGACTTTTCAAATGCCAAGACTCAAGCTTGGACTTTCCCTTGCCAACCCATGTTGGACTTTCCATGCCAAGACCCATGCTTGGACTTTACATGCCAAGTACTCAGGACTTGGACTTTCCTAATGCCAAGTATCCCACTTGGACTTTCCATGCCAAGTACCCATGACTTGGACTTTCCCATGACAATGGTCAAACCATCATCAAACATCAAATACTAACCTAGGTCGATTGCATCAGCAATCTCCCCAACACATGTCAGACATCAATGTCAGACATCCATGTCAAAAAACAAAACACTTACTCAAGTCAAACTCGAGTCTGGTCAATCATGACCTGGGTCGATTGCATCAACAATCTCCCTCTTTTTAATGTTTGACAAAAAACACCCTTGAGTTAGGCCCCTAACTCAAATTCCCTTACCAATTTTTCCAAATTGGTAACTCTAACATTCTCCGCCTTTTTGACATACATCAAAAAGGTTCACCCCAAGAAGGTCAATGTCTCATGTCTCAATGAGATCTTACAATCTCTCCCTTGGTCCAAAAATATCTAGGATACCTACAATCTTCTTAGTGATAAGTCCCATATCACTTAAGAGAGGCACTCCTATGAACTCTCCCAATTTCCAAATTGGGCATCTCCAAATCCCATTTCTCCCCCTCATTAGGAAAAATTAACATCCATCATCCCATGATGGATACCTCCCCCTAAAGGCTTTCTCCCCCTTGACCATTGCACCAACAATATCCTTGGGACGTCCCTAAGCCAATAGAAACTCTAAACCATGAAAAGTAAGGTTTAAAGTTCAACATAGAATTTTCCCATCCTTAAATTTGATACATCACCCTAACAACTCTCCTAATTCATATCCAATGGATTTTCACCCTTTATAATGCTTCCCAAATCATATCCTAGGGTTAGAAGTGGTTAGGGAACCTTACCATAGATGAAAATGGGCTAAACATACCTTATTTTCTCGAAATCAGCATTGGCAGTCGACTTTATCAGGCATCATCACGATCGCATGTCATCAATGATCGCCAATAGGCTCAATCGATAATCAAAATTTTGATTTTCAGTTATCAGAATTGAAATTCTGAAATTCATAAAAAATTATATGTAATTCAAAATATCATGAAACTTCACACGTATAATACTTATGACTAATACAATGAGTGAAAAATATTTGAAAAATATTTTAGTGAAATTTACACAAAGTTCAAAAGTGAAGAAAAACTTCAATGTTTTAGCTCACTTTGTATCAACTTCATCAATTGTGATTGCTATCAAAAGATAGATTTCACCAAGGTTTTCTAAAATAATTTTAAAATGTTTTTGAAAACCTATATTGGATCATGTTCTTTTGGCTTAGTGTACATGGCTTGAACATAAGCTTTCCCAATGATCCATAACATGATTTTCGATGAGTTTGAGTTCATCTAGATGCAAAAACTATGCACCTTGAACTTAACTCATATCCTATCATCTCACATGTATCTAGGGTGTATAAATACACATACATGTCAATTTAGATGTGAGATGTGGGTTTTGGTTTATCTTAAACTAAGGCCTCATGCATTTTCTAAGGTAACACTACTTGATTCCCTTATAAATGGAACTTCAAGTCATGTCAGTGTCCTTAACTAAATTTTAATCAAATTAAATGCATGAATGATCATAGCATTAATGATGAAATAAACACATTCTCATAATCATGATGTCATGGCATAAGATGGAATTTAAGCATACATGATATTTTACCGTAATCCTAAACATGATAATGACATATTAAATAATAAAAAATAGATATGATGTGATGCCATGTTATATGGCAAACAAAACATGGAAAATAAAATATATAGGTATAATAATACATAAATTTTAATATTTGTTGTCATTTGTTATAATTAAAATCATTTTTGTTGGGATGTATACTGAAAAGTCTATCTTTTGTATGAACATCTTTAGTTTTGAAATAAGAATCACATGATCATTGTTTACATATTTATAGCTATGCATATTGTCTAATACATTACATTGTAGATAACATAGTGTGTAGTGTCACACGGGAGATCATGTTATTAGTTTCTTGTAAAGTATAAGTAAAGGCTCGCAACCGAGATGGTTTTGGACAAACCATTGGCATGGTTGTAGTGTGATTTGGTATTAGTTTGTCTTGACCATAGAATCACACTAGTACACTTTGTGTGTATTGAGCAGGGCCGACTTAGAGTTGATTCGATTTATTGCTGACTACATAATCGAATCGGAACTCAGATATTATGTTGTACATGCTCTTAATCCCGATATAATAACGGACACATATACTTAGTATTCATTTCTTTGATTTACCAATGGGCGAGATTTATAGAGTAAATCGATAGGCTCGGTAAGTTAGGAAATGATATTATTTATATGGTGTGCCATTGATTATAGGAGGAAACTGTGTCCTATATATTAGGATGATGATGTCACCTTGAGGAGCTCATAAGGTTCATCATGTAAACCCTACAGGTGGACTTGGTCCGGCATGATGATGAGGTTGAGTGGTACTACTCATGGAGTTAGATGTCGATTAATTAATTGTTAGTAAATTAATTAATCGACGGACATTCGAGATCTTAAACACGGGGAGATAGATGTAGAAATAATATATGGAGCCCATATTAACTTATGGGGGTTGGTGAGGTTGATCAATGATAATCCTCTAGTGGAATGGATTATCATTAATGGATCAGACTTTATGTGGGCTTGATCCATTGGGTGGCCAAGATCCAACTCCTCTTCATAGTCCCTATTGTAGCCTATTAAAACATCATGGAGCCTAGATCCAATTAAGGAAAACAACACTCTAGATCCGACGGTGGAGATTAAATCTCTAGATCCGACGGTTGAGATTAAATCTCTAGATACGACAGTTGAGATTAAATCCCTAAAACCGACGGTGGAGATTAAAAGGAGGCTTAAGCCTAACTCTATAAATATGGGCTTAAGGGTTGGGCGTGAAGATGAATAAGAGAGGTTAGGGTTTTTCTTCCTTGGCTTGGGCGGCAAGGAAGAAGTGGGTGGCTAGGGTTTTGGAGGTGTATTGGGCAGCCACAATTAAGGATGGTTTTCTTCCTCCTTAGGTGTAGCCGATGCCCTTCCTTCTCCTCTCCACCTTGGCCGGCGCTCAACCTATTCCTCTTCATCTCCTTGGCCGGTGGAAACAAGGGCTAGGGTTGTTCCTTGGATCTCTTTGCCGGCACTCACATCTCCTTGCTCTTCTCCTTGGCCGGCGGCAAGTACCAAGCTTGGAGCTTGGTGGTTGGTTTAAGGAAGAAGAAGAGTTTTGTTTTATATTCTTTCTTTTGTTTGAAGCGAGCAAAGAAAGGAAGATTGGTGATCTAGGAGGCTTCGACTTTTGGAAGATCGTCGCCCACACAACGTCTAAAAGGAGGAAGGACATACAATAGAAGATCAAGAGGTATACAACTTGTTTATATTCTTTTGTAATATGTCAATAATTGTTTTTCAATTATATGCTTGTTGTATGTTTTGTTTTGTGGCTAAATTAACTTCGACCCCGAATATAAACACAAAAACCGGCGATCCGTACATCGTCTATTCCGCAGCTAATTGTAGAATTGAGGTTGGTTGCTTGAACAACAAGTTTGTTAAAGTGACTCCTCTAATCGAATAGCACGACGATGAAATGGTAGCTTGGGTGATTCCTCCTTGTCAAGGATAATTTTTTTTTTATCTAGGGACGTAGAAGGGATTGTCATGAACAAGCGACCAAGTTGAAGTGGGAAGCGAAGTTTCCTACCTTCAAGTGGTATCAGAGGCACGGTTTCCGGTTTTGTGTGTTTAGGATTCGGTTACTTTTATGCACTTTTTATATATTATATGTGTCGGATAATAGTAGGATGTGGATGGGTTAACTTTTGGTTCCAGGCATAGGATCCAACTATTATGGCCATATGTGTGCATGTGATTGTATGTGTGTAATTGTATATTTTGTTGAATCCTCGGGGTTGACGAGGCTCGTATTTAATTTTCGTAATTAGATACGGCATTGTTTAGCCACTCCTTTTATTTTAGTTTACTTTCGATCTAGATTTCATGTACACTCCCTCGTGGAGTATAGGATCGATGGATGTAAATTAAAATAGTTTTTCTCAGATCGAATCTCCGGATGGCTTGTACATGGCGTAGGGAGGAGCGGACGAGATGGCGATACGACGGGAGGCATATTAGAGACAAAAACCATAATAGTTGGAAAATATTTCTTTTTCATATTTATTACTTATTGTTTGATATGCGTGTTGTAGACTAGAAAATTCCTCAATTTTAAATTACTAAGTGGGAGAGGGATATTTTTATAAATTCCCACGGCCTCCATTACAATTTGACATGTGATGCAAAACAACTTGCGCATCGGCTATGAGTGTCTTCCTCCACATCGGATGAGTTTGTTTGCGAATCACAAGGATGAATATGGTTATAGTAAATTATTAAGAAGTGTGTGTACTTCCCCATCGGAAGGCAAATAACCCGAGATAATTACCTTGGTACCGAATAATGGTGAACGCTTAGATACAAATATAAGTATCCTCCCCATCAGAGTCACTGCTTTTATTTGTAGGGCCGAAGAGGAACCAACTATTAATTTTATTTGTCAAAAAGTTAGGTTGACAAGATAGTAAAATTAATGGGTTAAACCTTCTCTTACAAATGTAGAATTCATATACATCCACACTATCATGGCATACGATATTCTCAATGTTTTGAGGTGTTGGTTGATTTTAAAATTTTATTGTTTGAGGAATCAATAATTTTTTGAAATCTAATGTTTTGATCTATGTGATTCTTAGGTTGTTTTCAAAATTACTTTCAACCCGCTTGTTGTGATACTGAAAGAAAATAAACTTACTGGACCCAATTATGTTGATTGGAAGAGGAATCTTGACATTGTCTTGACTGCTTAGGAATACAAATATGTACTCCTCGAAGAGTGCCCTCCTAAGCCTGCAGATGATTCTGGGGAAAAGGAGAAAGAGAGTTATAAAAAGTGGATTAAAGCCGATGAGATGGCGCGGTATTACATTTTGGCATCTATGTCAAATGTACTGCAACATCAGCATCAAAGCCATACCCACTGCTTATGACATGATGCTTAATCTCAAAGAACTTTTCGGACACCAGAATCAGACTGCTAGGCAGAAAGCCATGAGGAACTTGATGATGACCACCATGATCGAAGGAACACCTGTGAGGGATCATGTTCTCAAGATGATGGCTCATTTGAATGAGCTGGAAGTCCTCGGAGCAGAGATCGATGGGGAAACCCAGGTCGATATCATTCTCCAGTCTCTATCTAGGAGTTTTGAGTAGTTTCGCCTAAACTACAACATGAACAAGAGGTTGTATTCGTTGGCGGAGCTTCTGACAGAACTCCAGGTGGCAAAGGGGCTTTTTCGTCAGAGTGCTCAGGCGCAAGCCATGGTTGCCCAAAAGGTTTCTACTTCTAAGCCGAAAGACAAGAAGAAGAAGAAACAAGCTGGGGCAAAGGTGGCGAGAGGAACTCAGGGAGGAGTGAAGAAGCCGAAAGGCAAGTGCTTCACTTTCAAGTAGACTGGACACTGAAAGAAGGACTGCCCCAACCAGAAGCAGAAGAAAGGTATATCTTTTGGTGTAGTTGATGAAACATGTTTAGCGGTGTTATCTACCGGCACTTGGTGTGTAGATACGGGAGCCACTGATCATGTCTGCAATACTTTGCTGGGGTTCCAAGAAACCAGACGACTGGTTGAGGCGGAGATTATCGTATACTTGGGCGATGCCACGAAGGTGGCGGCTGTTGCAGTGGGAGATGTTTATTTGTCTTTTGAGAGAAATAAAGTTTTGGTTCTTAAAAATTTCCTTTATGTACCTCTATTTAGAAAGAATTTGATTTTGGTTTGTAAATTTTTTATGGATGGATATTCTATTTCTTTTAATGACAGAGTTGTTATAAAAAGGAATAGGGAGATTATTTGTTCTAGTGCATTGATAGGAAATTTGTATACACTTGAATCAAAATCTCCCACGATGCAAATAGAAGTGAAAATCTCATCTTCTAATTCCAATAAGAGAAAAGAACCTTCGAAGATGAACCAAACATATCTTTGGCATCGAAGGCTTAGTCATATTATCCTAAGCAGAATTCAAAGGTTGATAGCAGATGGACCTCTGAGTTCGTTAGTGGTGGAAGACTTCCCAACCTGTGAATCTTGCTTGGAAGGTAAAATTACCAAGGGGCCTTTCAAGGCCAAGGGGTATAGAGCCAATGATGTATTGGAATTGGTTCATTCTGATTTGTCTGATCCTATGTCTATCCAGACAAGAGGTGGCTTCAAATATTTGGTCTCTTCTATATATGATTATTCAAGGTATGGATACATTTACTCGATGCACCATAAGTCTGAATGCTTTGACAAGTTCAAAGAATTCAAGGCTGATGTGGAGAAACGTTAAGGTAAAAGTATCAAGACACTATGATCTGATCGTGGTGGTGAGTACCTCTTGGGAGAGTTTAGGAAATACTTATCAGAGGCTGGAATTCAATCCCAATTGTCTGCACCTGGCGCACCCCAGCAGAATGATGTAGCAGAGCGAAGGAATATGACTCTTATGGAAATGGTTAGATCGATGATGAGTTATTCTGAGTTGCCAGATTCGTTCTGGGGATATGCTCTAGATACGGCAGTGTATATTCTGAACTTGGTTCCATCTAAATCTATGCCTTCTACTCCCACAGAATTATGGACTGGGCAAAAGCCTAGTCTGAGACATATTCGGATTTGGGGGAGTCCAGCACATATGCTGAAGGGAGATGCTAGTAAGTTGAAACCTCGTTCAGAAGTGCGCATGTTCGTTGGCTATCCTAGAGGAACGAAAGGTGGTTTGTTTTATAGTCCTAAAGATCAGAGGGTGATCGTTAGCACGAACGCCAGATTTTTAGAGGAAGACTATGTGATGAACCACAAGCCCATGAGTAAGATTGTTCTGGAGGAATTGAAAGGGGAAGTCACTACTTCAGTACCACCGGTACAAGAGGATATACCACAAGTCACTACACCACATGTCACAGAGGATACACAGGTGATACCTCATCGTAGTGGGAGGGTTGTGAGACAACCTGATAGATTCATGTTCTTGGGAGAATCTTCTGATTTGGTCCCTAACGAACATGAACCTGATCCCTGGACATATGACGAGGCAATCCAAGATAAAGATGTGGTATCTTAGAAAAGTGCAATGAATGCTGAGATTGAATCTATAGATTCAAATCAGGTATGGGAGCTAGTAGAACCACCCAATGGTGTAAAAGCCATTGGATGCAAGTGGATCTACAAAAGAAAGAGAGGAATAGACGGGAAGGTTGAAACCTTCAAAGCAAGGCTTGTTGCGAAGGGGTATACTCAGAAAGAGGGTATCGATTATGAGGAAACTTTTTAGCCGGTAGCCATGCTTAAGTCTATCCAGATTCTCTTATGCATTGCTGCTCATATGGATTATGAGGTATGGCAGATGGATGTCAAGACAGCTTTCCATAATGGAAGTCTTGAGGAAAACATCTATATGAAGCAACCAGAGGGATTCATTGCAAAGGGTAAAGAGCATCTTGTGTGTAAGCTTAATCGGTCCATTTATGGATTGAATCAAGCTTCGAGGTCTTGGAACATTCGCTTTGATAAGGTAATCTAGTCTAATGGATTTATTCAAAGTCCGGATGAGTCTTGTCTATACAAGAGATGTGACGGAAACATAGTGGTATTTCTTATACTATACGTAGATGACATTTTGTTAATTGGCAAAAATGTCAAGGTGTTATCGGACGTAAGGGTATGGTTGTCTAAACAATTTGACATGAAGGACTTGGGAGAAGTGGGACACATCCTTGGGATCAAGGTTATAAGGGATCGCAGGAAAAGGATGTTGTGCTTATCTCAAGCTTCATACATAGACACCATTATGGATCGTTTTAGCATGCATAACTCCAAGAAGGGTTTTCTACCTTTTAGGCATGGAGTTCCTTTATCTAAGGAGATGTGTCCTAGAACATCTGAGGAGATAGAGGAGATGAAGGCAGTTCCTTATGCTTCGACAGTAGGAAGCCTCATGTATGCGATGCTATGTACGAGACCAGATATCTGTTTTATCGTGGGCATGGTCAACAAATATCAAATTAATCCAGGACTGGGACATTGGACTACGGTAAAGCATATATTGAAGTACCCGAGAAGGACTAGGGATTATATGCTAGTTTACCAGGCAGACCAATTACTCCTCGTGGGTTACACAGATTCTGACTTCCAATCATACAGGGATAACAGTAAGTTTATCTCAGGTTTTGTGTTTACTTTGGGAGGTGGAGCCAATGTAGGGAGGAGTGTCAATCAGAAATGTGTGGCGGACTCCACCGTGGAAGCTGAGTATGTGGCAGCCTTTGAGGCGGCCAAAGAAGCTGTGTGACTCAGGAAGTTCTTAATGGACTTGGATGTGATTCCTGATTTGCCCAGAACTATCACAATTTATTGTGATAATAGTGGTGCAGTTGCAAACTCGAAGGAACCACGAGCCCATAAGGCAAGTAAACACATAGAGCGTAATTACCACCTGATTCGAGAAATCGTAAAGAGAGGAGAGGTTGCTATGACCAAGATAGCATCAGAGGATAATCTGGCAGATCCTTTCACTAAGGTCCTTCCGGAGAGAGCTTTTGATAGGGATGTGGAAGGAATGGGAATCAGATGTATGGCAATTTGAGGACAACATAGTTTTTTAGTATAAGTGGGAGATTGTTGGAATGTATACTGAAAAGTATATCTTTTGTATGAACATCTTTAGTTTTGAAATAAGAATCACATGATCATTGTTTGTATATTTATGGCTATGCATATTGTCTAATACATTACATTGTAGATAACATGGTATGTAGTGTCACACGGGAGATCATGTTATCAGTTCCTTGTAAAGTATAAGTAAAGGCTCACAACCGAGATGGTTTTGGACAAACCATTGGCATGGTTGTGGTGTGATTTGGTATTGGTTTGTCTTGACCATAGAATCACACTAGTACACTTTGTGTGTATTGAGCAGGACCGACTTAGAGGTGATTCGATTTATTGCTCACTACATAATCAAATCGGACCTCAGATATTATGTTGTACATGCTCTTAATTCCGATATAATAACGGGCACATATACTTAGTATTCATTTCTTTGATTTACCAATGGGCGAGATTTATAGAGTAAATCGATAGGCTCGGTAAGTTGGGAAATGATTTTATTTATATGGTGTGCCATTGATTATAGGAGGAAACTGTGTCCTATATATTAGGATGATGATGTCCCCTTGAGGAGCTCATAAGGTTCATCATGTAAACCCTGTAGGTGGACTTGGTCCGGCATGATGATGAGGTTGAGTGGTACTACTCATGGAGTTAGATGTCGATTAATTAATTGTCAGTAAATTAATTAATCGACAGACATTCGAGATCTTAAACATGGGGAGATAGATGTACAAATAATATATGAAGCTCATATTAACTTATGGGGGTTGGTGAGGTATATCAATGATAATCCTCTAGTGGAATGGATTATCATTAATAGATCAGACTTTATGTGGGCTTGATCCATTGGGTGGCCAAGATCTAACTCCTCCTCATGGTCCCTATTGTAGCCTATTAAAACCTCATAGAGCCTAGATCCAATGAAGGAAAACAAAACTCTAGAGCCGACAGTGGAGATTAAATCTCTAGATCTGATGGTTGAGATTAAATCTCTAGATCCGACGGTTGAGATTAAATCCCTAGAACCGACGGGGGAGATTAAAAGGAGACTTAAGCCTAACTCTATAAATATGGTCTTAAGGCATGGGCGTGAATATGAATAAGAGAGGTTAGGGTTTTTCTTCCTTGGCTTGGGCGGCAAGGAAGAAGTGGGTGGCTAGGGTTTTGGAGGTGTATTGGGCGGCCACAATTAAGTAAGGTTTTCTTCCTCCTTAGGTGTAGCCGGCACCCTTCCTTCTCCTCTCCACCTTGGCCGGTGCTCAACCTATTCCTCTTCTTCTCCTTGGCCGGTGGAAACAAGGGCTAGGGTTGTTCCTTGGAGCTCTTGGCCGACACTCACATCTCCTTGTTCTTCTCCTTGGCCGGCAGCAAGTACCAAGCTTGGAGTTTGGTGGTCGGTTAAAGGAAGGAGAAGAGTTTTGTTTCATATTCTTCCTTTTGTTTGGAGCGAGCAAAGAAAGGAAGATTGGTGATCTAGGAGGCTTCGACTTTTGGAAGATCGTCTCCCACACGACGTCCAAAAGGAGGAAGGACATACAATAGAAGATCGAGAGGTATAACGCTTGTTTATATTCTTTTGTAATATGTCTATAATTATTTTTCAATTATATACATGTTGTATGTTTTATTTTGTGGCTAAATTAATTTGGACCCCGAATACAAACACAAAAACCGGCGATCCGTACATCGTCTATTCCGCGGCTAATCGTAGAATTGAGGTTGGTTGCTTGAACAACAAGTTTGTTCAAGTGACTCCTCTAATCGATTAGCACGACGATGAAATGGTAGCTTGAGTGATCCCTCCTTGTCAAGGATAATTTTTTTTTATCTGGGGACGTAGAAGGGATCGCCATGAACAAGCGACCGAGTTGAAGTGGGAAGCGAAGTTTCCTACCTTCAATTTTGCCATATTATTCTTATCTTCCAAAGTGTGCCAAAAACCCAAAATGACACACTAAGACCTCTAAACCTAAATTGTGTCAATTTGATTGATTTTTCAAACTTCTTAAATAATATTGACACATTTTAAAAACCTTTAGGACTTAAGATCAAAACATATTCCCAAGGTAACCATAACCTTGAAAATGACCTAAAGTGCCACCTTTACCATGGTTAGGTTAACTACCCACCCATTTAAAGTTACCACAACCTAACCCATTTAGCATGAATCAATCACGCTCCTAGAAACCCAAAACCTATTTGAGCTCCTTGGGTTAATTAGGTATTCCTTAGGGATAATCTCCCTAGATACCCTTCTAATGACCCTTCTAGGCTTTGAAGCCTTGGTCATTTGGGTCTTGACTAGGTTAACCTTAGGGATTGCCTCCCTAGTAACCTTCTTAGTGGTCTTCCTAGGTTTCATGGAAACCTTGGCAACTAAGCACCTACTTTGGTCAACCTTAGGGATGACTTCCCTATTGACCTTGGTCTTTCTAGACCTCTATTTAGTTCCATAGTCAAATGGAACACTATGGTAGGTAGTCTTATCTACCTTGGACCTAGGCTTGTGGCTCAAGCCTTTCTTGCCCATAGATGAGCCTTGCCTCCTAGACTCTAAGTGTTGACTTTTACCATTTGACCTAGATTTTTGATCAATTGACCCTTGCATTTGGTTTTGCATAATCCTAAGGGTCTTTTCCATTTTCTCAAGCCTTGACCTCAAGGCTTGATTTTCCTTTTCTAATTGCCCAATTTTTAAATTTTGATTTAATCTTTGGGCATGGTTCTTCCTAGGCATATGCCTAGTCCATTTGGGGTTAAAACCTAGGTAGTCCTCAATTTTCTTAATGCTTGCCCTAGGTAAAATATTTTTAGGGACGTTAGTCCCAAATTTCTCCTTAGTTTCAAAGTGACCATTTTTAGCTCCTAGGCAAAAATATTTGTTATTCCTAGCATGTTTTTCATGATAAATAGCAAGATTACTCCTAACATGTTTTTGGCCATTAATTGAAGCAAAAGCATTATTAAAATATACCTTAGGGTTAGCCTTAGCTCCCCCTACTTGTGATGCTCCTTCTTGGGTCTTTTTCTTCCCCTCTTGACATTGACTCCGGTAATGTCCCTTTTGATGACATTTGAAGCAAATCATTTGCTCCTTGCTCTTCTTGGTGGGGACTCCGACTTCATTTGACTTTTCTTGACTTTTAGGCACCGGTGGAGTCTTCTTAAGTCTTTTTGGACACTTGCTTTTATAGTGCCCATTTTCTCTACACTCAAAACAAATTATATGATTTTTATTTAAAACTGACATGCTTGAGTTACCTAGGGTGGTGGTAGGTGCCAGAGTTTGAGCTTCTTCATCTTGACTAGATGTGGAAGGCTCTTCTTGATGCTCTGGAGTGGAAGGTCTAATCTCCTCCTCCTCAATCCTAGAAGTGGAGGCTTCTTCCAATTCCACCTCTTCTTCCTCTTCCGATCGGGATCCGGATGTTGATTCTCTATCAACTTCTGAATCCTCACTTGCTTGTGAGGATGAAGGTTCTTCTTCTTCGGGCTCTTGGACCGGTGATGGATTTTCATGAAGCTTGGCCAAATTGCTCCAAAGTTCTTTAGCATCTATGTAATTACCTAACATAGACACAATGTTGTTAGGAACTAAATCAACAAAGAATTTTATTACTTTTGTGTTTTTCTCGAATCTTTGGAGTTGTTCCTCACTCCATCTTTTCCTCTTGAGGAATCCTCTCTTTGGTCCTCTTGGATATTCGAATCCTTCCATCAAAATGGACCACTCCTCAAAGTCCCTCATCATCAAGAAGTCTTCAATCCTTGCTTTCCATTGGTTGAAGCCTTCTCATCCATAAAAGGCATATGGGATTGGGGTGTTGATGTCCCAACCTTGTTGTTCTTCAAAATCCATATCTTCACCCTCTAGCGTCTTTTGCTCCCAGTGGTTAGTTCATAGAAGAGCTCCTAGCTCTGATACCAATTGTTAGGAACATTGCGCCTGCAAGAGGGGGGTTAATAGCGTCGTCGCTTGTTGATGGAGTAATTCGATCGTGCTTGCTACAAGATGTTAATACGCAGCGAAAATATAAAATATACAATACAAAAATACAAGCACAATCCACAACACAAGGATATAACGTGGTTCGGAACCGAATGGTTCCTACTCCATGGATTAGGCTCGTAATAGCCCTAGCGATGCAAATCACACATCACTACTAAGTAAACTCCTTCTCGGAATAATCCGGAGGTGGAGAAACCTAGTACAATGATTAAAAAAGTAATACTAATCAAATACAAGAAAATACGAATATAAAATGCAATACAAGTAAAGTAAATCACTTTACAAGAGCTTTTGATTGCTTGATCTTTGATTGCCTTGGACTAGCCTTGAAGACCCTGATTTGCACCAACAAATCGCTCCAAATCGCCCAAGAAAATCAGTACCAAAATTCTCCTTCCGAGCTGCCTTTATAACCTGCAATCGGGCTGGATTTTCGCCTATCAGTCGACTGCTCGGGACCATCAGTGGACTAATGCCACTGTTATCGTGAGACAATAGCTAGATCCACATTGGAAAAATCCAACGGATACACCATCAGTCGACTGATCTTACCCATCAGTTGACTGATTGCTCAATAAGTCGAGTGGTCGGGTCGATCACTCGACTGGAGAACCTTCTGTGCCCAAGAATCCAGCCATCAGTCGATTGATCACCAAATCAGTTGACTGCTCAGGCCAGTAGTTGATAGCAAAGTTTTGGCAATCGACTGCTAGGACACTTCCCGCAGTTAAACCCTAGTTGACTCCTACCAGTCGACTGCCCCATGGTCCCAGTCGATTGACACACCCTAAACATGAGGTTTAAACCCAAGTATGGTGCCCCTATACTTGCTAGACCACCCGTAGCCCAGACCTAAGCCTTCTAGTCACCTCCGTCAGCCTCGCACCTATCGGATCCCTCCAAGTCATCCATGATTTGTTCATCTATACACTAGCCTTCAAGTGCTTCCATCGGCTATTGTCATGCTAATGGTGTCTACACCGCCAAGGCACATTGGACTTACATTGTCAAGACTCCCGCTTGGACTTTACGCTACCAACCATTGAACTTATGCTGCCAAGACTCCCGCTTGGCCTTTACGCCGCCAATATCAAACCCCTTGGACTTTCCAAATGCCAAGACTCAAGCTTGGACTTTCCCTTGCCAACCCATGTTGGACTTTCCATGCCAAGACCCATGCTTGGACTTTACATGCCAAATACTGAAGACATGGACTTTCCCAATGCCAAGTGTCCCACTTGGACTTTCCATGCCAAGTACCCATGACTTGGACTTTCCCATGACAATGGTCAAACCATCATCAAACATCAAATACTAACCTGGGTCGATTGCATCAGCAATCTCCCCAACACATGTCAGACATCAATGTCAGACATCCATGTTAAACATCAAAACACTTACTCGAGTCAAACTTGAGTCTGGTCAATCGTGACCTTGGCCGATTGCACCAATAGCAATGCTATCCTCGAACAAAATGTCAATATTAAATTCCTCAAGTTCTCATTCATCAATATAATGCAACCTCTCAAAAACATCCTTAGCAAAAGATTAATTAGTTCAAATTATATCAAATGAAATATCACTAATCACTAAAGGGGTTTTATTATTGATAACAGAAGTTTCGGTGATGGCTAAGGGAATCTCTTTTGGATCCTTGACGTTCGAAGGTTTTTGAAATGAAGTAAAGCTCTTCTCAATCAAAATATCAAAGTTATTGATGGTATCTTAGAATTCCTCAAGTTGCTCTTCTTTTGATGATTGAATTGATTTACCCCATTCAGTCATTGTGTCATTTACATCATCATCATCCCTTTGTAAATATTGAGTATCCAACATAATATGTTTATCATAATTATTGAAATTATCTACTAGTTCTTCAAATGCTTTTATTGAAGTATGATGTTGTTGATTGATCTCTAGTCTTTCTTGTCTAAAATCCTCTTGTTGCCATTTTTGATCTACAATAAAATTGTCCAGCATGGTCTTTAGGTTTGATTTTGATGTCTGACAAAATTCTGATGTTGATAGGTAATTTTCAATTTGCCCTTGATAGAAAAAATTTTGAGGATTTTTCGAATCAGAGTAATGAGGGTACGAATATGAATTAGGGGTTGCCACTAATTTTAGTTGTAGGTTAAATCTACTTGTTCGAAAGATGAAGGTGTAAATATAATTGGGAAATTATCAGAGTCATGTCCATCTTCACTACAAGTTTTACAATAGAGGTTGATAGCATTAAATCATTGAATTCAAGCATACTCATTTGTACAGGAGAAAATAAGTGAAAACATGAGTAATAAGAAAAAATAAATAAGAAAAATTTAGATTAACTAAATCACAAATGTGGTAGATGAAGTAAAATAAATAAATATATAAAATATAAATAGAAAATAGAAAATAAGTAAAAATGTAGATTAATCTAATTGCAAATTCACTAATATTGATGCAGTCTCCTGTTGGGATGTATACTGAAAAGTCTATCTTTTGTATGAACACCTTTATTTTTGAAATAAAAATCACATGATCATTGTTTGCATATTGTCTAATACATTACATTGTAGATAACATGTTGTGTAGTGTCACACGGGAGATCATGTTATCAGTTCCTTGTAAAGTATAAGTAAAGGCTCACAACTGAGATAGTTATGGACAAACCATTGGAATGGTTATAGTGTGATTTGGTATTGGTTTGTCTTGACCATAGAATTACACTAGTACACTTTGTGTGTATTGAGCAGGACCGACTTAGAGGTGATTTGATTTATTGATGACTACATAATTGAATCGGACCTCGGATATTATGGTGTACATGCTCTTAATCCCGATATAATAAAGGGCACATATACTTAGTATTTATTTCTTTGATTTACCAATCGACGAGATTTATAAAGTAAATCGATAGGCTCGGTAAGTTGGGAAATGATATTATTTATATGGTGTGTCATTGATTATAGGAGGAAACCGTGTCCTATATATTATGATGATGATGTCCCCTTGAGTATCTCATAAGGTTCATCATGTAAACCCTATAAGTGGACTTGGTCCAGCATGATGACAAGGTTGAGTGGTACTACTCATGGAGTTAGATGTTGATTAATTAATTATCAGTAAATTAATTAATTGATGAACATTCGAGATCTTAAACACGGGGAGACATTTGTACAAATAATATATGGAGCCCATATTTATTTATGGGGTTGGTGAGGTAGATCAATGATAATCCTCTAGTGGAATGGATTAGCATTAATGCATCGGACTTTATGTTGGCTTGATCCATTGGGTGGCCAAGATCCAACTCCTCCTCATGGTCCCTATTGTAGCCTATTAAAACTCTGATAGAGCCTAGATCCAATGGAGGAAAATGGAACTCTTGATCCGACGGTTGAGGTTAAATCTCTAGATCTGACGGTGGAGATTAAATCTCTAGATCCGATGGTTGAGATTAAATCTCTAGATCCGACGGTGGAGATTAAAAGGTGGCTTAAGCCTAGCTCTATAAAAGGAGGGCCAAGGCTTGGGCATGGATTATCTTGAGAGATTAGGTTTTTGAGTTGGGCGGCAAGGCATCTAGGGTTTGGGGCGGCAAGCATTGGGCGGCTAGGGTTAGGGTTTTGGCTTGGGTGGAAACAAGGTGGAAGGTTAAGGTTTGCTTCCTTTCTCTTCCTAAGGTGTAGTCGGCGCCCATCATCATCCTCTCATCCTTGGCCGGCGCTCATTTCCGTCCTTTATTCATCCTTGTTCGGCACCCTCTCCTCTCCTTTGGCCGGCGGCAACCCTTCTTCAAGGTTGGTCGGCGCTCCATCATCTATTTCTTGGCCGGAGGCAATTGTTGGGATGTATACTGAAAAATCTATCTTTTGTATGAACATCTTTAATTTGAAATAAGAATCACATGATCATTGTTTGCATATTTATGGTTATGCATATTGTCTAATACATTACATTGTAGATAACATGGTGTGTAGTGTCACACAGGAGATTATGTTATTGGTTCATTGTAAAGTATAAGTAAAGGCTCACAACCGAGATGGTTTTGGACAAACCATTGGCATGGTTGTGGTGTGATTTGGTATTGGTTTGTCTTGACAATAGAATCATACTAGTACACTTTGTGTGTATTTGAGCAGGACCGACATAGAGGAGATTCGATTTATTGCTGACTACATAATCGAATCAGACCTCAGATATTATGTTGTACATGCTCTTAATCCCGATATAATAATGGGCACATATACTTAGTATTCATTTCTTTGATTTACCAATGGGCGAGATTTATAGAGTAAATCGATAGGCTCGGTAAATTGGGAAATGATATTATTTATATGGTGTGTCGTTGATTATAGGAGGAAACCGTGTCCTATATATTAGGATGATGATGTCCCCTTGAGGAGCTCATAAGGTGCATCATGTAAACCCTGCAGGTAGACTTGGTACGGCATGATGATAAAGTTGAGTGGTACTACTCATGGAGTTAGATGTTGATTAATTAATTGTCAATAAATTAATTAATCGACAGACATTCGAGATCTTAAACACGGGGAGAAAAATGTACGAATAATATATGGAACCCATATTAACTTATGGGGGAAGCCTAGATCCAATGGTAGAAAACAAAACTCTAGATCCGACGGTTGAGATTAAATCTCTAGATCCGACGGTTGAGATTAAATCTCTAGATCCGACGATTGAGATTAAATCCCTAGAACCAATGGTGGAGATTAAAACAAGGCTTATCCTTAACTCTATAAAAGGAGATGATTAGGGTTTGCATGAAAAAAAAAGAGAATCAAGGGAGGAGCTAGGGTTTTGGGCGGCAAGGAGCAAGGGAGTTGGGCGGCCTCAATTAAGGAAAGAATTTTCTTTCTCTTCTTCTTCTTGTTGTTGGCCAGCGCTGTTAGGTTTCCGGCACCGCGGCGTGTGTGTGTTCGATCACGTTTCGTAAACATGAACACAGCAGAAGCAATAAAAAATAATAAATCTACATTTATTACAACACACACAACACACGCATGCATATTACAACAACTGTAGACATAACCGTAAATTTAAATTTGCAATAAAAGGAAATTTATCTACGTTATACCTTTCGTATGACGTGTAGCGGGAACGACATCAACCGGAATGATCCTCGCTAGAATCGTCTCTATCCGTATCCACGCCGAGTTCCTCGGGATGACTTCGCTAAGCCACGAGCTTCGTCTTCGTACGGGTTACTAGCCTCGTGTTGAAGACGACGTGATCGAGAGATGATCACGATCCGAATCCAAATTCGGATCCTAATATGAGTTCTCAAAACTCGCCTCTCCCGAGGGGTATTCGTCAACCAATTGATGAATCCTCCGTCCTCCACCTCAGAGGATTACCGGAGATCGAATCCCCGGTAAGTTAGCCGCTGTCGGGGCTCTAACCGTCGTCCAAACGATGCTTCGACGAGAGGAGAACAAGCTGTCCAGAAAACTGGACAGCTTTGGTGGAGGTGATAGGCGCCGGCCAACCAAGGGAGATAGAGCTCACCTTGATGCCAAACTTGAAGGAGATCACCGGAGCACTAACCGGCAGCAGCTCGACGCCGGCGAGGGGGAAGGAAGCAGCCTTCTGGATGCCAGTTGGAGGAGCTTTGGGCGGCGGCAATAGGTTGGCGCCGAGAGCTCCAAGGAGGAGGTGGGCGGCAACCTTAGGGCTAGGGGTTTTTGGATTAGGGCTTAATTATCCCTTAAGCCCTCTTTTATAGAGAACTAATTCTCTCAATGGTTATTGGATCATAACTATTAGGCCCGTTAACCCGCTCCATTAAGATAAGTTAAAATAAACCAAACCATGATGGTTTATTTTAAGTTAAAACGAACCGAACCAACTTTTGGTTCATTCGTTTAAAATAAACCAAACCCTTTGGTTTATTCTCCTCCATTGGATTAGAACCAAACCATTTTGATCCATCCATTATGTCTTCATAAGACACGGCCCATCCACGCTTCCATTGCGACTGAAACGATTTCATGCTCGCTTTATGTTTGGTCCAACCAAACTTAGTTTCTCTCGGTCTGAGAATCCCATTCTCAAGCTCGTTTTAAATCCTTTGGATTACGCTTGTTGTGCGTGTGACCAAATAGGTTCTCGATTTATGTTGGCCGTATATAATTAACCATAAATTATAGAACGATCATGAGTGGCACCTAGTAGTACATCATGATCCCCAATTAATCGAAAAGATCAACGGTTGATTCAGAACTATTTCTGAAACCCTTCAGCTGCTCGAATGATTCTTGCCCCATTCCCTTCACTCATATTATACCCACTTGGTTCAGGACATGGTCTATAGTGTCAGTCCCCACTAGGCTGACTACGTCACACCTAGCTCAAGTATCATTTCCTTATCCTACGGATTCTAGTTACTCCACATGTATCGAAGAGTACCTTACTCTAAACATGTAATGCTTTGGCCAAAGACTTTAGTAACAATCCGACGAGAGGCCATGGGTATACATCTCCTCGCAAGGAGTGGTGAATCCTTTATAGGCTATTCAAACACCTTCGATCACGACTTATACCCAATCATCCGGGTCCACATCTCCTTAGAGATGTTTGCTTAAGATGTCAAAGCATAAGTCTCCATGATCAAGATGACTTGAATACCGCAAGTCAAAGGAACATCGCACTTAAGCCACAAGAAGAACTTCATTGACATATCTATATATGCAGAGAACCATATGAAGTCTTACGGCTGGTCACTCCAATGAACTAGTTACCATAACTAGCATCCACGATTAACTCCGGACATCACTATGTCTCCAGCCAGTGAGAATCAGCTGCTTGGATACACCAAAGAGTATACCTCGTGCTAGTCTCGACAGAATTGATGGTGTCCAAATCCATCAATTCATCGACTAGGGATAATTTCGATACATCACAATTACACATGTAGAGATACTCACTAGTTGTGATCCAATCACAAATTCTCTCATGCTGTGAATCGTATCGTGGACATTCAGTAAATGAGTTTAAGATCCAATCAAATACATAAAACATGTATACTCAAATAGTGAATCTTCATTTATCATATAAATGGTTCGTACATAAGGAGATTGCCTTAGGACATCTCTCATATATTACTAACAGACTCCCACTTGGCCTAATGCCAATCGCTACGGTATCCAATACCATAAGCTCTAACATGACCCTCAAACTTATTTTGAGGTAATGCCTTAGTCAAGGGATCCGCTAAGTTCCTTTCAGTGGGAATTTTCTCGATTTGTATTTCGTTCCTACTGATGATCTCTTTGATATGATGATAGCGGCGAAGCACATGTTTGGATCGTTGATGAGACCTTGGCTCTTTCGCCTGTGCAATTGCTCCATTGTTGTCGTAGTAGAACGGTATTGCTTCAACAATGGCCGGAATCACACCAAGTTCATGAACGAACTTCTTGATCCAAACCGCTTCCTTTGCTGCTTCCGAAGCTGCAATGTATTCTGCCTCAGTGGTAGAATACGCTACAGTCTCTTGTTTGGAACTTTTCCAACTCACTGCGCCCCCATTCAAGGTGAACACGTATCCAGACTAAGACCTGGAATCATCCTTGTCTGTCTAGAAGCTGGCATCCATATACCCGCGTATCACCATGTCCCCTTCTCCATATATCAGGAACACATCCTTAGTTCTTCTCAAGTACTTAAGGATCATCTTAACAGCCGCCCAATGATCCATTCCCAGATTGGACTGGTATCTGCTCGTGACTCTCAGAGCGTACGATACGTCGGGCCTTGTACATAACATAGCATACATGATAGATCCTATTGCGGATGCATAGGGAATCTTACTCATGCAAATCCTCTCGTCTTCTGTGCGCGGACACATAGACTCCGAAAGGTGTACCCCATGCCTGATGGGTAAGAAACCTTTCTTGGATTCCGACATGCTAAACCTCTTTAGCACTCGGTCTATATATGTAGACTGCGAAAGATCAAGCAACCATTTCGATCTATCTCTATAGATCTTAATCCCGAGGATGTAGGTTGCTTCTCCCAGGTCTTTCATGGAGAATGTCTTGGATAACCAAACCTTCACTGACTGTAAGATTGAAACATCGTTTCTTATAAGTAGTATGTCATCGACATACAATACTAGGAACACGACTGCACTCCCACTAACCTTCTTGTACACACAAGGTTCGTCTGGATTTTGTGAGAAATCAAACTTTTTGATTGTCTCATCAAAACGGATATTCCAGCTCCTGGATGCTTGCTTCAATCCATAAATGGACCGTCGCAATTTGCATACCTTGGTTTTATCAACCGATGTGAAACCCTCAGGTTGTATCATATACATGTCCTCGAGCAGGTTTCCATTAAGGAAAGCTATTTTCACATCCATCTGCCATATCTCATAATCATAATGAGTCGCTATGGACAGGAGCATCCGAATGGATTTAAGCATAGCTACAGGCGAATAGGTTTCGTCATAATCAACACCTTGCTTTTGACGATATCCTTTCGCCACAAATCTAGCCTTATAGGTAATCACATTACCATCCATGTCGGTTTTCTTCTTGAAAACCCACTTGCACCCTATAGGCTTTACCCCTTCAGGTGGGTCAACCAAGTTCCAAACTTGGTTTTCATACATGGAATCCATTTCCGACTTCATGGCACCAAGCCACTTATCCCTTTCTGAACTTGTCAGCACTTCTTCATAATTGGTAGGCTCCTCATCATCAATGAGTAACACGTCGTTTGATTCACTTACGAGAAATCCATATCTCTCAGGAATATTGCGTGTTCTACCAGATCTACGAAGATGTGGTGTTACAATAGGTCCAGCCGATTGCTCATCACTATGAGTTGTCAGCTGTTGTGCTTCACCAGGTATCTCATTAATGTCTATTTGAGTCTCTCGAGCCTCCTCAAGCTTGACGACACTCCCACTGTTTTCTTGCAAGAGAAACTCTTTCTCTAGAAACACAGCATGCCTTGAAACAAACACCTTTTGTTCCACAGGATGATAGAATTTGTAACCCCTTGTTTCCTTAGGGTATCCAACAAATAGACATTTATCAGACTTAGCATCCAATTTGTCTGATACAGTCCGCTTCACATAAGCAGGACAACCCCATATCTTCAAGTAAGATACATGAGGTTTCTTACCATTCCATATCTCATATGGAGTAGTTTAGACTACCTTGGTAGGCATTCTGTTTAACAAGTATACAGCTGTCTGAAGTGCATAGCCCCAAAAGGACTTGGGAAGAGTCGCATGATTCATCATTGACCTGACCATGTCCAACAAGGTCCGGTTATGCCTCTCAGATACACCATTATGTTGTGGTGTATATGGCGGAGTCCATTGAGACAATATACCATTGTCTCTTAGATAATCAAGAAACTCTTGACTTAAGTATTTACCACCTCGATCCGATCGAAGTATTTTAATACTCTTATCATGTTGTTTCTCTACTTCATTTCTGAATTCTTTGAACCTTTCAAAGGCTTCATACTTGTGTTTCATCAAGAACACATACCCAAACCGTGAGTGATCATCGGTGAAGGTAATGAAGTAGTTATAGCCTCCTAATGCTTGAGTTGACATAGGTCCACATACATCAGTATGTATTAGTCCTAGTAACTCTCCCACTCGTTCACCTTTTCCAGTAAAAGGTAACTTAGTCATCTTGCCTTTTAAGCATGATTCGCATGTATCGTATGAATCCAATTCAAACGATTCCAGAATTCCACATCGGTGTAATTCGGACATGCGTTTCTTGCTTATATGGCCAAGACGACAATGCCACATATAGGAGTCTATTTGATTATCCTTTCGAGCACACGTGTTGCTCACTTCGATATTGAAAATGTCACTGGATACGTCCAACGTATAAATGCCATTACTCAAGGTTCCAGTTCCATAAAGTATGTCATTCAAAGTTATATAACAACAATTGTTACTAAACGTCAAATGCATTTCTATTTAAACAGGAAATAGAAACAATGTTCTTTATTAGAGAAGGAACATAATAGCAATTGTCCAGTTCTAAGACTAGTCCACTAGGGAGCTTCAGCAAATAAGTTCCGATGGCGACCGCAGCAACCTTTGCTCCATTGCCAACTCGCAAATTTGACTCCCCTCTGACAAGTCTTCTTCTATTCCTTAGCCCCTGTATGTCATTACATATATGTGAGCCACACCCAGTATCCAATACCCAAGTGTCTAAGGAAATAGAATGACAATCAATAACGAAGATACCTGAAGAGGATGGGGCATCGGATGTCTTCTTCTTCTTCATGGACTCAAGATAAATCTTGCAGTTTCTTCGCCAGTGGCCTTCCTTGCCACAGTGATGGCAAGTGCCCTTTTGCGCTGGTTCTGCCTTCTTTGCCTTTTTCTTCTTTCCTTTCTTCTGTTCTTTTGCCTTCCTCTTAGAACCTTTCTTTGAGGAATCAACTAACAGAACCACCTTCTCCTCATGCTTCACAGAAGGCTCCACAGTCTTCAGCATATTGAGGAGCTCGGGAATGGTGGATTCTAATTTGTTCATCCGATAGTTCATCACAAATTGTGAGAAACTCTTGGGCAAACAATGCAGAATTAAGTCAATACTTAACTCATGATCCATCACAAAACCGAGGGTGGCTAGCCGCTCGATGTACCCGTTCATCTTTAGCACAAACTGCACTACAGATGAACCTTCTTGCATCTTCGTGGTGAAGAGGAGCCTAGAGACCTCGAACCTTTTGGATCTCGCTTGCTCATCGAACTACTCATGAAGATGGAAGACTATAGTATTAGCATTCATATGCTCATGCTGCTTTTGCAGCTCAGGTACCATCGCCGCTAGCATGATGCAACTCGCCAGCTCAGAATCTGCCACATGCTTCTGATAGACCAACATTTGGTCTGGAGTTGCATCGTCCTTAGACGATCGGAAGAGGCTCTTCAAGGACATATGCAAGCTTTTCCGCCTTGAGAACAATTCTCAGGTTTCTAAGCCAGTCCAGGAAGTTAGGCCCAGTCAGTTTGTTCGAATCCAAAATAGTGCGCAAATTCAAAGATGTCATGATCAATTTATTGACTTAGAAATACAAAACGAGCATATATGAGAAAATGATTTTAAAATGCATCAATATACATTTATAAATCCCATTCATTTTTCGAATTTCAAAAACCCCAAAATCACTTCGGGAGATCGTAGGTAGGTTATGAACAACCTTGGAGAGAGTCCAACAAGTCATTCATAACTACGACGGTAGGTATCATCTATACCGATTGCATATCACGTATATGCAACTATCACAATGTGCTATCAACTAATTGAATGTTCACACATACGTTGGGTTGTTAACACATTAACAAGTATGCATCATATGCATAGCACCCAACTTCACCTCCCTTTACATTGACCTTGGAGAGAGTCCAACAAATCGATGCTCCAGGTTAAAGCCAACCCATTAATCGAGAAATAGTTTTAATATGGTTAGAGCGCATTCAACCAATTAGCCCAACTTGGAGAGAGTCCAACAACCGAAGCTAACGATTGACCTCTGACTCTTACCATATTAGTATTAAACTATTCCATGGTTTGAACATGTTCGGGTTCAAGCCGGGCTTGGAGAGAGTCCAACAACCCAAACAAGAAACGGAACTCTGGTTCTAACCATATCAATGGAAGGTGTAGGCTTTAATATTGTTTAAGGGTTTTATGTCTCATCCTCTTTGCATGCAAATAACTATTATCTACATGGCATGGCATACATGGCATATATCTACATGTCACGACACGCATGGCATAATGTTATGCATCTAATGCAATTACATGGCATACAATTATGTCATGTATATATTTCCTTATATGTCATAACTATTTATGGAAATAAAATATGTTTAAGATTTGATTCTCCAAATCAAATCATAATTAAATTAGGAAACAAATTTCCAAATCTAATCACATATTTTATTCATGGAATTATTTGATTAAGGAAAATCTATTTAAGAAACCAATTTCCTAAATCATTAAAACTACTTATGGAAATAAAATATTTTAAGATTTGATTTCCCAAATCAAATCAAGATTAAATTAGGAAACAAATTTCCAAAATCTAATCAAATATTTTATTTATGGAAAATATCAATTTCCATAAATACTTCCAACTTTCCAAAAGTGGAAGATTTCCATAAATACTTCTAAACTTTGAAAATTTTCCAGAAATACATTATGACTATCGCAAAACCATTTTTACGATTATGTCGAAACACAACCTGGGCACTGATACCACTGTTGGGTTTCCGGCACCGCGGCGTGTGTGTGTTCGATCACGTTTCGTAAACATGAACACAGCGGAAGCAATAAAAAATAATAAATCTACATTTATTACAACACACACAACACACGCATGCATATTACAACAAGTGTATACATAACCGTAAATTGAAATTTGCAATAAAAGGAAATTTATCTACGTTATACCTTTCGTATGACGTGTAGCGGGAACGAGATCAACCGGAACGATCCTTGCTAGAATCGTCTCTATCCGTATCCACGCCGAGTTCCTCGGGATGACTTCGCTAAGCCACGAGCTTCATCTTCGTACGGGTTACTAGCCTCGTGTTGAAGACGACGTGATCGAGAGATGATCACGATCCGAATCCAAATTCGGATCCTAATACGAGTTCTCAAAACTCGCCTCTCCGGAGAGGTATTCGTCAACCAATTGATGAATCCTTCGTCCTCCACCTCAGAGGATTACCGGAGATCGAATCCCCGGTAAGTTAGCCGCTGTCGGAGCTCTAACCGTTGTCCAAACGACGCTCCGATGAGAGGAGAACAAGCTGTCCAGAAAACTGGACAGCTTTGGTGGAGGTGATAGGCGCCGGCCAACCAAGGGAGATAGAGCTCACCTTGATGCCAAACTTGAAGGAGATCACCGGAGCACTAACCGGCAGCAGCTCGACGCCGGTGAGGGGGAAGGAAGCAGCCTTCTGGATGCCGGTTGGAGGAGCTTTGGGCGGCGGCAATAGGTTGGCGCCGAGAGCTCCAAGGAGGAGGTGGGCGGCAACCTTAGGGCTAGGGGTTTTTGTATTAGGGCTTAATTATCCCTTAAGTCCTCTTTATAGAGAACTAATTCTCTTAATGGTTATTGGATCATAACCATTAGGCCCGTTAACCCGCTCCATTAAGATAAGTTAAAATAAACCAAACCATGATGGTTTATTTTAAGTTAAAATGAACCGAACCAACTTTTGGTTCATTCGTTTAAAATAAACCAAACCCTTTGGTTTATTCTCCTCCATTGGATTAGAACCAAACCATTTTGGTCCATCCATTATGTCTTCATAAGACACGGCCCATCCACGCTTCCATTGCGACTGAAACGATTTCATGCTCGCTTTATGTTTGGTCCAACCAAACTTAGTTTCTCTCGGTCTGAGAATCCCATTCTCAAGCTCGTTTTAAATCCTATGGATTACGCTCGTTGTGCGTGTGACCAAATAGGTTCTCGGTTTATGTTGGCCATCTATAATTAACCATTAATTATAGAACGATCATGAGTGGCACCTAGTAGTACATCATGATCCCCAATTAACCGAAAAGATCAACGGTTGATCCAGAACTATTTCTGAAACCCTTCCGCAGCTCGAATGATTCGTGCCCCATTCCCTTCACTCATCTTATACCCACTTGGTTCAGGACATGGTCTATAGTGTCAGTCCCCACTAGGCTGACTACGTCACACCTAGCCCAAGTATCATTTCCTCGTCCTACAGATTCTAGTTACTCCACATGTATCGAAGAGTACCTTACTCTAAACATGTAATGTTTTGGCCAAAGACTTTAGTAACAATCCGACGAGAGGCCATGGGTATACATCTCCTCGCAAGGAGTGGTGAATCCTTTATAGGCTATTCAAACACCTTCGATCACTTCGACTTATACCCAATCATCCCGGGTCCACATCTCCTTAGAGATGTTTGCTTAAGATGTCAAAGCATAAGTCTCCATGATCAAGATGACTTGAATACTGCAAGTCAAAGGAACATCGCACTTAAGACACAGTAAGAACTTCATTGACATATCTATATATGCAGAGAACCATATGAAGTCTTACGGCTGGTCACTCCAATGAACTAGTTACCATAACTAGCATCCATGATTAACTCTGGACATCACTATGTCTCCAGCCAGTGAGAATCAGCTGCTTGGATACACCAAGGAGTATACCTCGTGCTAGTCTCGACAGAATTGATGGTGTCCAAATCCATCAATTCATCGACTAGGGATAATTCCGATACATCACAATTGCACATGTAGAGATACTCACTAGTTGTGATCCAATCACAAATTCTCTCATGCTGTGAATCGTATCGTGGACATTCAGTAAATGAGTTTAAGATCCAATCAAATACATAAAACATGTATACTCAAATAGTGAATCTTCATTTATCATATAAATGGTTCATACATAAGGCGATTGCCTTAGGACATCTCTCATATATTACTAACAAGTGCCCAAGTCTTCCTTCTCCTCTCCTTGGTCGGCGTTCAAGCCCTCCTTCTCTTCTCCTTGGCCGGTGAAAACAAAGCTTAGGGTCTTCCCTTGGTGCTCTTGGCCGGCATCCATCTTCTTCATCCAATCCTTTGCCCAGTGCACACCAAGTTGGTGCTTGGTGGTTGGCGCAAGTAAGGAGAGGGAGAGTTTTGTTTCTTATTCTTCCTATTGTTCGGAGCGAGCAAGGAAGGAAGATTGGTGATCTAGGAGCTTCGACTTTTGGTAGATCGTCGCCCACACGACGTCCAAAAGGAGGAAGGACATACAATAGAAGATCGAGAGGTATAACATTTGCTTATATTCTTTTTTAACATGTCTACATTTATTCTTCAATAATATATATGTTATATATTATTTTTTGTGGCTAAAATAACTTGGACCCCGAATACAAATGCACAGCGACCGATGATCCATATATCGTCTATTCCGTGGCTAATCATAAAATAGAGGTTGGTTGCTTGAACAATAAGTTTGTTCAAGTGACTACTCTAATTGAATAGCACAGCGATGAAACGGTTACTTGGGTGATCCCTTTTGTCTAGGATTAATTTTTTTTTTATTCGGGGACTTCAAAGGGATCGCCATGAACAAGCGACCGAGTTGAAGTGGGAAGCGAAGTTTCCCACCTTCAAGTGGTATCATAGCCACAATTTTCGGTTTTGTGTGTTTAGGATTTGGTTACTTTTATGCACTTTTCATATATTATATGTGCCGAATAATAGTAAGATATGCGTAGGTTAACTTGTTGGTTGCAGGCATAGGATCCAACTATTATGGCTATATGTGTGTATGTGATTGTATATGTGTAATTGTATATTTTGTTGAATCCTCGAGGTTGACGAGGCTAGTATTTAATTTTTGTAATTAGATACGACATTGTTTATCCACTCTTTTTATTTTAGTTTACTTTCGATCTAGATTTCATGTACACTCCCTCGTGGAGCATAGGATCGATGGATGTAAATTAAAATAGTTTTTTTTTCGACTCGGATCTCCGGATGGCTTGTACATGGCGTAGGGAGTAGCGGACGAGATGGCGATACGACAGGAGACATATTGTAGACAAAAGCCATAATAGTTGGAAAATATTTCTTTTTCATATTTATTGCTTATTGTTTGATATGCATGTCGTAGGCTAGAAAATTCCTCAATTTTAAATTACTAAGTGGGAGAGGGATATTTTTATAAATTCCCACGACCTCCATTACAATTTGACATGTGATGCAAACAAACTTGCGCGTCGGCTCTGAGTGCCTTCCTCCCCATAGGATGAGTTTGTTACGGATCACAAGGTCTAATATGGTTATAGGAAATTATTAAGCAGCGTGTGTACTTCCCCATCGGAAGGTACATAACCCGCGATAATTACCTTGGTACCGAGTAATGGTGAACACTTAGATATAAATATAAGTATCCTCCCCATCGGAGTCACTGCTTTTATTTGTAGGGACGAAGAGGAACCAACTATTAATTTTACTTGTCAAAAAGTTAGGTTGACAAGATAGTAAAATTAATGGGTAAAACCTCCTCCTACAAATGTAGAATTCGTATACGTCCACACTATCGTGGCATACGATATTCTCGGTGTTTTGAGGTGTTGGTTGATTTTAAAATTTTATTGTTAGGTACTCCTCGAAGAGTGCCCTCCTAAGCCTCAAAGAGTGCCCTCCCAACCTCTTATTCTTAGGTTTTCTTTCAAAATGACTTTCAACCCGCTTGCTGTGATACTGAAAGAAAATAAACTTACTGGACCCAATTATGTTGATTGGAAAAGGAATCTTGACATTATCTTGACTGCTGAGGAATACAAATATATACTCCTCGAAGTGTGCCCTCCTAAGCCTGTGGATGAATCTAGGGAAAAGGAGAAGGAGATTTATAAAAAGTGGATCAAGGCTGATGAGATGGCGCGGTGTTACATTTTGGCATCTATGTCAAATGTACTGCAACATCAGAATCAAGTCATGCCCACTGCTTATGACATGATGCTCAATCTCAAAGAGATTTTCGGACACCAGAATCAGACTGCAAGGCAGAAAGCTATGAGGAACTTGATGATGACCACCATCATCGAGGGAACACCCGTGAGGGATCATGTTCTCAAGATGATGGCTCATTTGAATGAGTTGGAAGTCCTCGGAGCTGAGATCGATGGGGAAACCCAGGTCGATATCATTCTCCAGCCTCTACCTAGGAGTTTTGAGTAGTTTCGCTTGAACTACAACATGAACAAGAGGTTGTATTCGTTGGCGGAGCTTCTGACAGAACTCCAGGCGACAGAGGGGTTATTTCGTCAGAGTGCTCAGGCGCAAGCCATGGTTGCCCAAAAGGTTTCTACTTCTAAGCCGAAAGGCAAGAAGAAGAAGAAACAAGCTAGGGCAAAGGCGGTGGGAGGAACTCAGGGAGGAGTGAAGAAGCCGAAAGGCAAGTGCTTCACTTGTAAGCAGACTGGACACTGGACAAAGGACTGCCCCAACCGCAAGCAGAACAAAGGTATATCTTTTGGTCTAGTCGTTGAAACATGTTTAGCGGTGTTATCTATTGGCACCTGGTGTGTAGATACGGGAGCCACTGATCATGTCTACAATACTTTACAGGGGTTCTAGGAAACTAGACGACTGGCTGAGGGAGAGATTACCGTATACTTGGGCGATGCCACGAATGTGGCGGCTGTTGCAGTGGGAGATGTTTATTTGTCTTTTGAGAAAAATAAAGTTTTGGTTCTTAAGAATTTCCTTTATGTACCTTTATTTAGAAAGAATTTAATTTCAGTTTCTAAATTTTTTATGGATGGATATTCTATTTCTTTTAATGACAGAGTTGTTATAAAAAGGAATAGGAAGATTATCTGTTCTGGTGCATTGATAGAAAATTTGTATACACTCGAACCAAAAGCTCCCACGATGCAAATAGAAGTTAATAACTCATCTTCTAATTCCAATAAGAGAAAAGAACCTTCGAAGATGAACCAAACATATCTTTGGCATCTTAGGCTTGGTTATATTAACCTAAGCAGAATTCAAAGGTTGATAGCTGATGGACCTCTGGGTTCATTAGTGGTGGAAGATTTCCCAACTTGCGAATGTTGCTTGGAGGGTAAAATGACCAAGAGGCCTTTTAAGGCCAAGTGGTATAGAGTCAAAGATGTGTTGGAGTTGGTTCATTCTGATTTGTGTGGTGCTATGTCTATCCAGGCTAGAGGTGACTTTGGATATTTTGTCTCTTTTATAGACGATTATTCAAGGTATGGATACATTTACTTGATGCGCCGCAAGTCTGAATGCTTTGACAAGTTCAAAGAATTCAAGACTGATGCGGAGAAATGTCAAGGTAAAAGTATCAAGACACTACGATCTGATCATGGTGGTGAGTACCTCTTGGGAGAGTTTAGGAATTACTTATCAGAGGCTGGGATTCAATCCCAATTGTATTCACCTAGCACACCCCAACAGAATGGTGTAGCAGAGCGAAGGAATAGGACTCTTATGGAGATGGTTAGATCGATGATGAGTTATTCTGAGTTGTCAGATTCGTTCTGGGGATATGCTCTAGATACGGTAGTGTATATTCTGACCTTGGTACCATCTAAATCTGTCCCTTCTACTCCCACAGAATTGTGGACTGGGCAAAAGCCTAGTCTAAGACATATTTGGATATGGGGGAGTCCAGCACATGTGCTGAAGGCAGATGCTGGTAAGTTGGAACCTCGTACAGAAGTGCGCATGTTCGTTGGCTATCCTAGAGGAATGAAAGGTGGTTTGTTTTATAGTCCTAGATATCAGAGGGTGATCATTTGCACGAATGCCAGATTTCTAGAGGAAGACTATGTTATGAACCACAAGCCCATGAGTAAGATTGATCTGGAGGAATTAAAAGGGGAAGTCACTTCTTTAGTACCACCGGTACAAGAGGATATACCATAAGTCACTGCACCACGTGTCACAGAGGATACACAGGTGATACCTTGTCGTAGTGGGAGGGTTGTGAGATGGCCTGATAGATTCATGTTCTTGGGAGAATCTTCTGATTTGGTCCCTGGCGAACATGAACCTGATACCTAGACATATGACGAGGCAATCCAAGATAAAGATGCGGTATTTTGGCAAAGTGCGATGAATACTGAGATTGAATCTATGGATTCAAATCAGGTCTGGGAGCTAGTAGAACCACCCAATGCTGTGAAAACCATTGGATGCAAGTGGATCTACAAAATAAAAAGAGGAATAGACGAGAAGGTTAAGACCTTCAAAGCGAGGCTTGTTGCGAAGAGGTATACTCAGAAAGAGGGCATCGATTATGAGGAGACTTTTTCGCCGGTAGCCATACTTAAGTCTATCCGGATTCTCTTATTCATTTCTGCTCATATGGATTATGAGGTATGGCAGATGGATGTCAAGACAGCTTTCCTTAATAGATGTCTTGAGGAAAACATCTATATGAAGCAACCAGAAAGATTCATTGCAAAGGGTAAAGTGCATCTTGTGTGTAAGCTTAATCGGTCCATTTATGGATTGAAGCAAGCTTCGAGGTCTTGGAACATCCGCTTTGATGAGTTAATCCAGTCTTATGAATTTATTCAAAGTCTGGATGAGTCCTATGTATACAAGAGATGTGACGAAAACGAAGTGGTATTTCTTGTACTATACGTAGATGATATTTTGTTAATTGGCAACAATGTCAAGGTGTTATCAGACGTAAGGGTTTGGTTGTCCAAACAATTTGCCATGAAGGACTTGGGAGAAGTGGGACACATCCTTGGGATCAAGGTTATAAGGGATCGCAGGAAAAGGATGTTGTGCTTATCCCAAGCTTCATACATAGACACCATTATGGATCGTTTTAGCATGCATAACTCCAAAAAAGGTTTTCTACCTTTCAGGCATGGAGTTTCTTTATCTAAGGAGATGTGTCCTAAAACATCTGAGGAGATAGAGGAGATGAAGGCGGTTCCTTATGCTTCGACAGTAGGAAGCCTCATGTATGTGATGCTTTGTACGAGACCAGATATCTGCTTTGCCGTGGGCATGGTCAGCAAATATCAGAGTAATCCAAGACAGGGACATTGGACTGCGGTAAAGCATATATATTGAAGTACCTGAGAAGACTAGGGATTATATGCTATTTTACCAGGCATATCAATTACTCCCTGTGGGTTACACAGATTCCGATTTCCAATCAGACAAGGATAACAGTAAGTCTACCTCAGGTTTTGTGTTTACTTTGAGAGGTGGAGCCATTGTATGAAGGAGTGTCAAGCAGAAATGCGTGGCAGACTCTACCATGGAAGCTCAGTATATGGCAGCCTCTGAAGTGACCAAAGAAGCTGTGTGGCTCAGGAACTTCTTGATGGACTTGGATGTTATTCTTGGTTTGCCCAGAACTAACACAATTTATTGTGATAATAGTGGTGTAGTTGTAAACTCGAAGGAACCACGAGCCCATAAGGCAAGTAAACACATAGAGCGCAAGTACCACCTAATACGAGAAATCGTAAAGGGAGGAGAAGTTTTTGTGGCCAAGATTGCATTAGAGGATAACCTGAAAGATCCTTTCACTAAGGCCCTTCCAGCGAGAGCTTTTGATAGCCATGTGGAGGGAATAGAAATCAGATGTATGGCAGTTTGAGGACAGCATAGTCTTTTAGTATAAGTGGGAGATTGTTGAGATGTATACTGAAAAATCTATCTTTTGTATGAACATCTTTATTTTGAATTAAGAATCACATGATCATTGTTTGCATATTTATGGTTATGCATATTGTCTGATACATTACATTGTAGATAACATGGTGTGTAGTGTCACAAAGGAGATCATGTTATCGGTTCATTGTAAAGTATAAGTAAAGGCTCACAACCGAGATGGTTTTGGACAAACCATTGGCATGGTTGTGGTGTGATTTGGTATTGGTTTATCTTGACCATAGAATCACACTATTACACTTTGTGTGTATTGAGCAGGACCGACATAGAAGAGATTCGATTTATTGCTGACTGCATAATTGAATCGGACCTCAGATATTATGTTGTACATGCTTTTAATCCTGATATAATAACGGGCACATATACTTAGTATTCATTTCTTTGATTTACCAATGGGCGAGATTTAATTTATAAGCTCGGTAAATTGGAAAATGATATTATTTATATGGTGTGTCATTGATTATAGGAGGAAACCGTGTCCTATATATTAGGATGATGATTTCCCCTTGAGGAGCTCATAAGATTCATCATATAAACCCTGCAGGAGGACTTGGTACGACATGATGATAAAGTGGAGTGGTACTACTCATGGAGTTAGATGTTGATTAATTAATTGTCAGTAAATTAATTAATCGACGGACATTCGAGATCTTAAACACGAGGAGAAAAATGTACGAATAATATATGGAGCCCATATTAACTTATGGGGGTTGGTGAGATAGATCAATGATAATCCTCTAGTGGAATGGATTATCATTAATGGATCGGACTTTATGTGGGCTTGATCCATTGGGTGGCCAAGATCCAACTCCTCCTCATGGTCCCTATTGTAGCCTATTATAACCTCATGAAGCCTAGATCCAATGGTAGAAAACAAAACTCTAGATCAAACGATAGAGATTAAATCTCTAGATCCGACGGTTGAGATTAAATATCTAGAACTAATTGTGTAGATTAAAACAAGACTTATCCCTAACTCTATAAAAGGAGATGATTAGGGTTGGCGTGAAAAAAAAGAGAATCAAGGGAGGAGCTAGGGTTTTGGGTGGTAAGGAGCAAGGGAGTTGGGCGGCCTCAATTAAGGAAAGAATTTCCTTTCTCTTCTTCTTCTTGTTGTTGGCCAGCGCCCAAGTCTTCCTTCTCTTCTCCTTGGTCGGAGTTCAAGCCCTCCTTCTCTTCTCCTTGGCCGGTGGAAACAAAGCTTAGGGTCTTCCCTTCGAGCTCTTGGCCGGCATCCATCTTCTTCATCCAATCCTTTGGCCGGTGCACACCAAGTTGGTGCTTGGTGGTTGGCACAAGTAAGAAGAGGGAGAGTTTTGTTTCTTATTCTTCCTCTTGTTCGGTGCGAGCAAGGAAGGAAGATTGGTGATCTAGGAGCTTCGACTTTTGGTAGATCGTCGCCCACACGACGTCCAAAAGGAGGAAGAACATATAATAGAAGATCGAGAGGTATAACGTTTATTTATATTCTTTTGTAACATGTCTATATTTTTTCTTCAATCATATATATGTTATATATTCTGTTTTGTGGCTAAAATAACTTGGACCCCAAATACAAATGCAAAAATCGGTGATCCATACATTGTCTATTCTGCGGCTAATCATAGAATGAGGTTAGTTGCTTGAACAACAAGTTTGTTCAAGTGACTACTCTAATTGAATAGCACGATGATGAAACGGTTTCTTGAGTGATCCCTTTTGTCTAGGATTAATTTTTTTTTAATCCGGGGACGTCGAAGGAATCGCCATAAACAAGCGACCGAGTTGAAGTGGGAAGCGAAGTTTCCCACCTTCAGCAACATCAAGTCCTTTGACTTGGTGGCTGGTTCTAGATAGGAAGTAGAGTTCCATTTCATTCTTCCCTTTGTTCGGAGCGAGCAAGGAAGGGAAGAGCGTGTTCTAGGATGCTTCGACTTTTGGAAGATCGTCGCCCACACGACATCCAAAAGGAGGAAGGACATACAATAGAAGATCAAGAGTATAATTCTTATTTATGAATCTTTTCTTATTCTATGCATGTTGCATATTTTGTATGTGGCTAATTTACTTGGACCCCGAATACAAACACAAAAACCGGTGATCTGTACATCGTCTATTCCACGGCTAATCGAAGAATAGAGGTAGGTTTCTTGAATAATAAGTTTGTTCAAGTGACCACTCTAATCGAATAGCACGACGATGGAATGGTTGCTTGGGTAATCCCTCTTTGTCAAGGATAAATTTTTTTATCCGGGGACATAGACGAGATCGCCATGAACAAGTTACCGAGTTGAAGTGGAAAGCGAAGTTTCCCCCCTTAAAGTGGTATCAGAGCTTCGGTCTACAAAACCTTCAAGTGGTATCAGAGCCACGGTTTCCAATTTTGTGTGTTTAGGATTCGGTTACTTTTATGCACTTTTCATATATTATATGTGCCCGATAATAGTAGGATGTGCGTAGGTTAACTTTTTGGCTGCAGGCATAGGATCCAACTATTATGGCCATATGTGTGTGTGATTGTATATGTGTAATTGTATATTATTTGAATCCTCGGGTTTGACGAGGCTAATATTTAATTTTTTGTAATTAAGTACGACATTGTTTAGCCACTCTTTTATTTTAGTTTACTTTCGATCTAGATTTCATGTACACTCCTTCGTGGAGTAAAGGATTGATGGATGTAAATTAAAATAATTTTTCTAGGCTCGGATCTCCGGATTGCTTGTACATGGCATAGGGAGGAGCGAACAAGATGGCGATACAACGGGAGGCATATTGGAGAACAAAAGTCATAATAGTTGGAAAATATTTCTTTTTCATATTTATTGCTTATTGTTTGATATACATGTCGTGTGCTAGGAAAATTCATCAATTTTAAATTACTAAGTGGGAGAGGGATATTTTTATAAATTCCCATGGCCTCCATTATGATTTGACATGTGATGCAAACAAACTTGCGTGTTGACTCTGAGTGTCTTCCTCCACATCGGATGTGTTTGTTTTGCAGATCACAAGGTCGAATATGGTTATAGGAAATTATTAAGAAGCGTGTGTACTTCCCCATCGGAAGGCACATAACTCGAGATAATTGCCTTGGTACCTAGTAATGGTGAACACTTAGATACAAATAGGAGTATCCTCCCCATCGGAGTCACTGCTTTTATTTGTAGGGCTGAAGAGGAACCAACTATTAATTTTATTTGTTAAGAAGTTAGGTTGACAAGATAGTAAAATTAATGGGTAAAATCTCCTCTTACAAATGTAGAATTCGTATACGTCCACACGATCGTGGCATACGATATTCTCGGTGTTTTGAGGTGTTGGTTGATTTTAGAATTTTATTGTTTGAAGAATCAATAATTTTTTGAAATCTAATGTTTTGATCTATGTGATTCTTGTAGGAGATCGTTGGAATGCTAGAGGGGGGTGAATAGCTTGTGATCGTTGCTCGATGGAAATCGTTCGCGTTTGTCTACAATTTTCGTTAGCGCAGCGGAAATAAAACAAATAACAATAACGAAATACGACAAACACAATTCACAACACAAGTATATAACGTGGTTCGAAACTGAATGGTTCATACTCCACGGATCGGGCTCTAACAAGCCCTAGCGATGTCAATCACACACCACTAATAAACACTCCTCGGAACAATCCGGAGGGGGAGAAACCTCGTACAATAGTTTACAACAATAAACTAAATACAACAAGCAACTAATATGAAATACAATGCAATAGAAGTAACGAAAACACTATACAAATGCTTTTAGATTGCTTGCTTTTGGTTGCTTGAAGAATGGCCTTGGAGACCCTGATTTGTAGCAACAAATTGCCCCAAAGATGCTAAAGAACCGGATGCTTTTTCCTCCTCCACGAGCTCCATTTAAAGCTTCTGCCTGGGCTAGAAAACACCGATCAGTCAACTACTCAAAACCATCAGTCGACTGATGCCACTATTGTCGTGAGACAACGACTAGATCCACGCTGGAAAAATCCAATTGATCCATAATCAGTCTACTGATTATGACCATCAGTCGACTGTTTGAGCCTCCACTCGACTGCTAAACCCAGCAGTCGAGTCAGACTCCATTCTATGCCCGAAAAACCAAGCACCAGTCGACTGATCACAATATTAGTCGACTGCTCAACCAATCAGTCGACTGCCCTCCTCTGACAGTCGACTGCTAGGCTAATTCCCACAGTCAAAACCTAGTTGACTCCCGCAAGTCGACTGCCACATGGAACAAGTCAACTGACACACCTCAAACATGAGGTTTTAACCCAAGTATGGTACCCCCATACTTGCTAGACCACCCATAACCTAGACCTAAGCCATCTAGCCACCTCCGTCAGCCTCATGCCTCTCGGATCCCTCCAAGTCATCCATGACTTGTTCATCCATTGCGCTAGCCTTCAAGTGCTTCCATTGGCTATGTCAAGCTAACTGTGTCTACACCGCCAAGGCACATTGGACATACGCCGCCAAGACTCCGCTTGGACTTTATGCCGCCAACCATTGGACTTATGCTGCCAAGACTCCCACTTGGACTTTACACCACCAATATAAACCGCTTGGACTTCTCAAATGCCAAGACTCAAGTTGGACTTTCCTTGCCAACCCATGTTGGACTTTCCATTGCAAAGACCCATGCTTGGACTTTCCTTGCCAACACATATTGGACTTTCGATTGCCAAGACCCATGCTTGGACTTTCCCAAATGCCAAGTGTCCCACTTGGACTTTTCATGCCAAGTACCCAAGACTTGGACTTTCCCATGACAATTACATTGTCATATGTTTTTGTCGAACATCAAAACTGTTGGGTTTTTCGAGCCTCAAAAACTGCTTTTTGCGTTGCGGAAACCTCGAAAGCCCGGCCACGAATCCGTGCGAAGATATATAAAATGAAAGATGTGTTGGAATGTATACTGAAAGCCTAGTTCTTTTTGTATGAACATTTTATTTTGAAATAAGAATCACATGATCATTGTTTGCACTTTATATATTTATTATATGTGTGCATATTGTCTAATATTTTACATTGTAGATAACATGGTGCTTGGTGTGGCATAGAAGATCATGTTATCAGTACCTTGTAAAGTATAAGTAGAGGCTCACAACCAAGATGGTTTTGGACAAACCATTGGCATGGTTGTAGTGTAGCTTGGTATTGTTTTGTCTTGAACATAGAGTTACACTAGTACACTTAGGTGTATTGAGTAGGACCGACATAGAGGTGATTCAATTTATTGCTGACTACATAATTGAATCGGACCTCAGATATTATGTTGTACATGCTCTTAATCCCAATATAATAATGGGCACATGTACTTAGTATTTATTTCTTTGATTTACCAGAGGGTGAGATTTAGATGGATTAAATCAATATGCCCGGTAAGTTGGGAAATAATATTATTTACATGGTGTGCCGTTGATTATAGGAGGAAACTGTGTCCTATATATTAGGTTGATGATGTCCCCTTGAGGAGCTCATAAAGTTCATCATGTAAACCCAGCTGGTTGACTTAGTCAACGTGATGATAAGGTTGAGTGGTACTACTCGAGGAATTAGATGTTAATTAATTGATGGTCATTAAATCAATTAATTGACGGACATTCGATATCTTAAACACGGGGAGATTAATGTACGAATAATATATGGAGCCCATACTAATTTATGGGGGTTGGTGAGGTAGTTCATTGATGATCCTCTAGTGGAATGGAACATCATTGATGGATCAAGTTAGTGTGGTTCCGATCCATCGGGTGGCCAAGATCCAACTCCTCCTTATGGTCCCTATCGTAGCCTAATATAATCCTTGTGAAGTCTAGATCCAAGAATGTAAAACAAAACCTATAACCAACGGTTGGGATTAAATCCCTAGATCCGATGGTTAGGATGAAACCCTAGAACCAACGGTTGGGATTAAATCCCTAGATCCGATGGTTAGGATGAAACCCTAGAATCGACGGTTGGGATTAAATCCCTAGATCCGATGGTTGGGATAAAACCCTAGATCTGACAGATGGGATAAAACCCTAGATCCGACGGTTAGGATGAAATCCTAGATCCGACGGTTGGGATGAAACCCTAGATCCGACGGTTGAGATAAAACCCTAGATCCGACGGTGGAGATTAAATCCCTAGATCCGACGATGGAGATTAAAGGAGGCTTAAGCCCAATTCTATAAATAGAAGGCTTAAGCTTGGGCGGCAAGAAGAATTTGAATTTGGAGTTAGGGTTTGGCTCTTCTCAAAGTGGGCGGCTAGGGTTTTGGAGAAAAAGCTTGGGCGGCAACCATCTTCCTTCTCCTTGTTGCCGGCGCCCATCTTCCTCCATCAAGACTTGGCCGGCGCCCATCCTCTAGGCCTCTCTCTTATTCCTTGGCCGGTGGTTCTCCTTCCATTGGTGGCCGGCGTTCACTCCTTCAATCTCTTCAAGGTGGCCGGCGGTTCTCCTTCCATTGGTGGCCGGCGCTTCATCCACTTGTTCCTTGGCCGACGGTTGCATCAAATTCCCTAATTTGGTGGTCGGTTCTAGAAAGGATAGGTATTTGTTGGTTCCTCTCTTTGTTCGCAGCGGACAAGGAAGGGAAGAACGCGATCTAGAAGCCTTCTACTCGTGGAGGATCTTCGTCCACACGTCGTCCACGAGAAGGATAGGACATACGGTAGAAGATCGTAAGGTATAAAGTTTTATAACTTTATTTTCAGATCTGAGCATGTTCCTTTTAGTGTTGATTATACATGTGTGCGTATGTATATATATTGTATAATCATGGACCCCGAAGACAAACACAAAAACCGGCGATCCGTCCGTCGTCTCTTCCGCGGCTAATCAACTAGAAGAGTTGTGTTGCTTGAACAACTAGTTTGTTCAAGCGACCACTCAAGTTTTTAGCATGACGACGAATAGGTTGTGCTAAGGAAACTCATCCCATCCGGATTAATTCTTTCATTAGTGAAAATTTTAATCCGGGGACATGGGAGCCAATGAGCCTCCGAAGCAACTCCCTACAAGTGGTATCAGAGCCACGATTTCCGGTTTTGTGTGTTTAGGATTCGGTTAATTTTTATGCACTTTTTCATATATTATATGTGCCGGATAATAGTAGGATATGCGTAGTTTAACTCTTTGGTTGCAGGCATAAGATCCGACTATTATGGCCATATGTGTGTATGTGATTGGATGTGTGTAAATATTTATTATTTGAATCCTCGGGGTTGACGAGGCTAGATTAGTATTTAATTTTTTGTAATTAAATACGGCATTGTTTAGCCGCTCATTTTAGTTTACTTTCTATCTAGATTATTTGTACACTCCTTCGTGGAGTATAGGATCAATGGATGTAAATTAAAATGATTTATCTCGGCTCGGATATCTTTGGTGACTTGCGCACGGGAAAAGGTGGAGCGGACGAGGTGGCGACACGACGGGATGCATATTGGAGGACAATGCCATAATAGTTGGAAAAATTCTATTTTTTCCATATTTATTGCTTATTTGTTTTATATGCATGTTGTGTATGTTTTAAAATTCCTCATTTTCAATTAACTAAGTGGGAGAGGGACATTTTAATTAATTCCCGTGGTCTCCATTACAATTTGACGTGTGATGCAACAAACTTGTGTGTTGGCTCTGAGTGCCTTCCTCCCTGCGGACGGGTTTGTTTGCAGATCACTAGGTCAAATAATGGTTATAGTAAATTATCTAGGAGCATGTGTACTTCCACAGCGGTAAGGCACATAATCCGAAATAATTCCCTTAGTATCGTGTAATGGTGCACACTTAGATGCAAATAGAAGTATCCTCCCCATCGGAGTCACTGCTTTTATTTGTAGGGTCAAAGAGGAACCAACTATTAATTTTATTTGTCAAAAAGTAAGGTTGACAAGATAATAAAATTAATGGGTAAAACCTCCTCTTTCAAATGTAGAATTCGTATACGTCCACACAGCGTGGTATGCGATATTCTCGGTGATTTGAGGTGTTGGTTGATTTTGGGATTTTATTGTTTTGAGGAATCAATAATATTTGAAATCTAATATTTTGATCATTGTGATTTTTAGGATTTTCAAATGGCTTTCAACCCACTTGCTGTGATTTTAAAAGAAAATAAGCTTACTGGACCAAACTACATTGATTGGAAAAGAAATCTGGATATTGTCTTAACTGTGGAGGAGTACAAATTTATACTCTTCGAGGTCTGTCCTCCTAAGCCCTCTGATGACTCTGATGAAAAGGAGAAAGAACGTTATAAGAAATGGGTCAAGGCAGATGAGATGGCGCGGTGTTACATTTTGGCATCTATGTCAAATGTGCTGCAACATCAGCATCAGGCCATAGCCACAGCTTATGACATGATGTTCAATCTCAAGGAACTTTTTGGACATCAGAGTAGGACGGCTAGGCAAGAGGCAATGAGAAACTTGATGACGACCACCATGATCGAGGGAACACCCGTTAGGGATCATGTTCTCAAGATGATGGCTCATCTTAATGAGATGGAAGTCCTCGGAGTTGAGATCGATGGGGAAACCCAGGTCGATATCATTCTCCAGTCTCTGCCTAGGAGTTTTGAGCAGTTCCGCCTCAACTACAACATGAACAAGAGGTTGTATTCGTTGGCGGAGCTTCTGACAGAACTCCAGGCGGCAGAGGGGCTTTTTCGTCAAAGTGCTCAAGCCATGGTCGCTCAGAAGGTTTCTTCCTCTAAACCGAAAGGTAAGAAGAAGAAGAAGCAAGGTGGAGCGAAGAAGGTGGCAGTGGGACCTCAAGCAGGAGTGAAGAAGCCGAAAGGCAAGTGCTTCACTTGCAAGCATACTGGACATTGGAAGGCGGATTGTCCTCGTCGAAAAAACAAAGGTATATCTTCTTGTTTAGTTGTTGAAACATGTTTAGCGGTGTTATCTACCAGTGCCTAGTGTGTAGATACAGGAGTCACTGATCATGTCTGCAATACTTTGCAGGGGTTCCAGGAAACTCAACGACTAGCTGAGGGAGAAATTACCGTCTTCATGGGCAATGCTTCAAAGGTGGCGGCTATTGCAGTGGGAGACATTTATTTATCTTTTGATAGGAATAAAGTTTTGGTTTTAAGAAATTGTCTTTATGTACCTACTTTTAGAAAGAATTTAATTTCAATTTCTAAATTTTTTATGGATGGATATTCTGTTTCTTTTAATGACAAAGTGGTTATAAAAAGGAATAGGGAGATTATCTGTTCTGGTACATTGGTTGGCAATTTATATACTCTTGAACCGAAAACTCCCACGATGCATATAGAAGTAAATAACTCATCTTCTAAATCTAATAAGAGAAAAGAACCTTTGCAGATGAACCAAACATATCTTTGGCATCTAAGGCTTGGTCATATTAACCTAAGTAGAATTCAAAGGTTGATAGCTGATGGACCTTTGGGTTCATTAGTGGTGGAGGATCTCCAACCTGTGAATCTTGCTTGGAAGGTAAAATGACCAAGAGGCCTTTTAAGGCCAAGGGGTATAGAGCCAAAGATGTGTTAGAATTGGTTCATTCTGATTTGTACGGTCCTATGTCTATCCAGGCAAGAGGTTGCTTTGAATACTTCGTCTCTTTTATAGACGATTATTCAAGGTATGGATACATTTACTTGATGCGCTGCAAGTCTGAATGCTTTGACAAGTTCAAAGAATTCAAGGCTGATGTGGAGAACCGTCAAGGTAAAAGTATCAAGACATTACGATCTGATCGTGGTGGCAAGTACCTCTTGGGAGAGTTTAGGAGTTACTTATCAGAGGCTGGGATTCAATCCCAATTGTCCGCACCTGGCACACCCCAGCAGAATGGTGTGGCGGAGCGAAGGAATAGGACTCTTATGGAGATGGTCAGATCGATAATGAGTTATTCTGAGTTACCTGATTCGTTCTGGGGGTTTGCTCTGGAAACAACAGCACACATTCTGAACTTGGTTCCATCTAAGTCAGTACCCTCTACTCCCACAGAGTTGTGGACTGGGCGAAAGCCTAGTCTAAGACATATTCGGATTTGGGGTAGTCCAGCACATGTGCTGAAGGGAGATGCTGGTAAGTTGGAATCTCGTACAGAAGTACGCTTGTTTGTTGGCTACCCTAAGGGAACAAAAAGTGGTTTGTTTTATAATCCTAGAGATCAGAGGGTGATCGTTAGCACGAACGCCAGATTTCTAGAGGAGGATTATGTAATGAACCACAAGCCCAATAGTAGGATTGTTCTTGAGGAGTTGATAGGGGAAGTTCCGACTTCAGTACCACCGGTACAAGAGGAGACACCACAAGTCACTGCACCGCGTGTCACAGAGCATGCACAGGAGGCACCTCGTCATAGTGGGAGGGTTGTTAGACAACCCTAGAGATTCATGTTTTTGGGAGAGTCTTCGGACTTAGTCCCTGGTGAACATGAACCTGATCCCTGGACATATGACGAGGCAATCCAAGATAGAGATGCGGTATCTTGGCAAAGTGCGATGAATTCATAGATAGAATCTATGGATTCTAATCAGGTCTGGGAGCTAGTAGAACCACCCGATGGTGTAAAAGTCATTGGATGCAAGTGGATCTACAAGAGAAAGAGAGGAGTAGACGGGAAGGTTGAGACCTTCAAAGCTAGGCTTATAGCGAAAGGGTATAATCAGAAAGAGGGTATCGATTATGAGGAGACCTTTTCGCCGGTAGCTATGCTTAAGTCTATCCGGATTCTCTTATCTATAGCTGCTCATATGGATTATGAGATTTGGCAGATGGATGTCAAGACAGCTTTCCTTACTTGAAGTCTTGAGGAGAACATCTATATGCACGGCAACGGAGGATTCATTGCTAAAGGCAAAGAGCATCTTGTATGTAAGCTTAATCGGTCCATTTATGGATTGAAGCAAGCTTCTAGATCTTGGAACATCCGCTTTGATGAGGTAATCCAGTCATATGGATTTATTCAAAGTCCGGATGAGCCTTGTGTATACAAGAGATGTGACGGAAACGTAGTGGTGTTTCTTTTACTATACGTAGATGACATTTTGTTAGTTGGAAACAATATCAAAGTGTTATCAGACGTAAGGGTATGGTTGTCCAAACAGTTTGACATGAAGGACTTGGGAGAAGTGGGACACATCCTTGGGATCAAAGTTATAAGGGATCGCAAGAAAAGGATGTTGTGCTTATCTCAAGCCTCATACATTGACACTATCCTTGCTCGTTTTAGCATGCAGAACTCTAAGAAAGGTTTTCTACCTTTTAGGCATGGAGTTCCTTTATCTAAAGAGATGTGTCCCAAAACATCAAAGGAGATAGAGGACAAGAAGGCGGTTCCTTATGCTTCGGCAGTAGGAAGCCTTATGTATGCTATGCTATGTACGAGACTGGATATCTGCTTTGCCGTGGGCATGGTTAGCAGATATCAGAGTAATCCTAGACAAGGACATTGGACTACGGTAAAGCATATATTGAAGTACCTGAGAAGGACTAGTGATTATATGCTGGTTTACCGGGCAGATTAAATAGTCCCTGTGGGTTACACGGATTCAGATTTCCAATCAGATAGGGACAAGAGTAAGTCTACCTAGGGGTTTGTGTTTACTTTTGGAGGTGGAGCCATAGTATGGAGGAGTGTCAAGCAGAAATGCGTGGCGGACTCTACCATGGAAGCTGAGTATGTGGCAGCCTCTGAGGCAGCCAAGGAAGTTGTATGGGTCAGGAACTTCTTGATAGACTTGGATGTGATTCCTAGTTTGCCCAGAACTATCACAATTTATTGTGATAATAGTGGTGCAGTTGCAAACTCGAAGGAACCACGAGCCCATAAGGCGAGTAAACACATAGAGCGCAAGTACCACCTCATACGAGAGATCGTAAAGCGAGGAGAAGTTGCTGTCGCCAAGATTGCATCAGAGGATAACCTGGCGGATCCATTCACTAAGGCCCTTCCAGCAAAAGCGTTTGATAGGCATGTGGAGGACATGGGGATCAGATGTATGGCAGAGTGATGACGGCATAGTCTTTTAGTATAAGTGGGAGATTGTTGGAATGTATACGGAAAGCCTAGTTCTTTTTGTATGAACATTTTATTTTGAAATAAGAATCACATGATCATTGTTTGCACTTTATATATTTATTATATGTGTGCATAATGTCTAATATTTTACATTCTAGATAACATGGTGCTTGGTGTGGCACAGAAGATCATGTGATCAGTACCTTGTAAAATATAAGTAGAGGCTCACAACCAAGATGGTTTTGGACAAACCATTGGCATGGTTGTAGTGTAGCTTTGTATTGTTTTGTCTTGAACATAGAGTTACACTAGTACACTTAGGTGTATTGAGCAGGACCAACATAGAGGTGATTCAATTTATTGCTGACTACATAATTGAATCGGACCTCGGATATTATGTTGTACATGCTCTTAATCCTGATATAATAATGGGCACATGTACTTAGTATTTATTTCTTTGATTTACCAAAGGGTGATATTTAGATGGATTAAATCAATATGCCCGGTAAGTTGGGAAATAATATTATTTACATGGTGTGTCGTTGAATATAGGAGGAAACCGTGTCCTATATATTAGGTTGATGATGTCCCCTTGAGGAGCTCATAAAGTTCATCATGTAAACCCAGCTGGTTGACTTAGTCAACGTGATGATAAGGTTGAGTGGTACTACTCGAGGAATTAGATGTTAATTAATTGATGGTCATTAAATCAATTAATTGGCGGACATTCGATATCTTAAACATGGGGAGATTAATGTACGAATAATATATGGAGCCCATATTAATTTATGGGGGTTGGTGAGGTAGTTCAATGATGATCCTCTAGTGGAATGGAACATCATTGATGGATCAAGTTAGTGTGGTTCCGATCCATCGGGTGGCCAAGATCCAACTCCTCCTTATGGTCCCTATCGTAGCATAATATAATCCTTGTGAAGTCTAGATCCAAGAATGTAAAACAAAACCTATAACCAACGGTTGGGATTAAATCCCTAGATCCGATGGTTAGGATAAAACCCTAGAACCAATGGTTGGGATTAAATCCCTAGATCCGATGATTAGCATGAAACCCTAGAATCGACGGTTGGGATTAAATCCCTAGATTTGGCGGTTGGGATAAAACCCTAGATCCGACGGATGGGATGAAACCCTAGATTCGACAGTTGGGATGAAATCCTAGATCCGACGGTTGGGATGAAACCCTAGATCCGACGGTTGGGATAAAACCCTAGATCCGACGGTGAAGATTAAATCCCTAGATCCGACGGTGGAGATTAAAGGAGGGTTAAGCCCAATTCTATAAATAGAAGGCTTAAGCTTGGGCGGCAAGAAGAATTTGAATTTGGAGTTAGGGTTTGGCTCTTCTTAAAGTGGGCGGCTAGGGTTTTGGAGAAAAAGCTTGGGAGGCAACCATCTTCCTTCTCCTTGTTGCCGGCGCCCATCTTCCTCCATCAAGACTTGGCCGGCGCCCATCTTCTAGGCCTCTCTCTTATTCCTTGGCCGGCGGTTCTCCTTCCATTGGTGGCCGGCGTTCACTCCTTCAATCTCTTCAAGGTGGCCGGCGGTTCTCCTTCCATTGGTGGCCGGTGCTTCATCCACTTGTTCCTTGGCCGGCGGTTGCATCAAATTCCCTAATTTGGTGGTCGGTTCTAGAAAGGATAGGTATTGGTTGGTTCTTCTCTTTGTTCGCAGCGGACAAGGAAGGGAAGAACGCGATCTAGAAGCCTTCTACTCGTGGAGGATCTTCGTCCACACGTCGTCCACGAGAAGGATAGGACATACGGTAGAAGATCGTAAGGTATAAAGTTTTATAACTTTATTTTCAGATCTGAGCATGTTCCTTTTAGTGTTGATTATACATGTGTGCGTATGTATATATATTGTATAATCATGGACCCCGAAGACAAACACAAAAATCGACGATCCGTCTGTCGTCTCTTCCGCGGCTAATCAACTAGAAGAGTTGTGTTGCTTGAACAACTAGTTTGTTCAAGCGACCACTCAAGTTGTTAGCACGACGACGAATAGGTTGTGCTAAGGAAACTCATCCCATCCGGATTAATTCTTTCATTAGTGAAAATTTTAATCCGGGGACATGGGAGCCAATGAGCCTCCGAAGCAACTCCCTACAACATGTATGTGTTTAAAGATCCTAGATCTACCTTAGATCTACAAGATAGAGCATTACGCTCGTAGTGACGCCCTTCGCTTATCCCGCTCGTCCAAAAGCTTTGCCGGAACTCAAGAGTGTCAAGTGCACACTCCTCTATTGGTATCCACATGGACAAATGGTGGAGAAAACACAACCTTGAGTGTGCTAGCACCCTTTTGATGGTTCGGCCAAGATAGAGGATAGGAGAGCTTGAGAGGAAGATCCAAGGAAGAAGAAGATGGAGTTACCACAAAATGAATTCCGTTCATCAAGTGGAGTGGTCGGCCACTTCAATACTTGGGGGGTTACATGCATGCATGTAACTCCAAGAGCCAATGGCTCTTGGTCTCCCTCATGAGGTGGCACCACATGATAAGTCAATGATGATGTGGAACATCATCATTGGCCGGCCCCCATGCCATTTCACCATGACATGACAATTGGTCAAGTTAAAATTGACCATTCATCTTCCTTCTCAAGTCAAGTCATACTTGACCTCTAATCTCCCATGGTTGATCAAATCTAACCACTTGACTCAAGTCAATTTGATTTAATGAATCTCTATTCATTAATTTAAATTGACTTAATGAATCAAATCTAAAATAGACTCATTCAACACTTGTATCAACTTGAGTCTAACTCAATTAGTCTAATTTGGATTACTCTTAATCCAATTTGGTTCATCCCATGAACCTAATCCTCATGGTTCATCATATGAACCTAATCTCCACCTAATTGCCCTTTGTGTGTGACCATATAGGTTCTTGTAACGTTTGCAATGTCCATAAACCGATTTAGGAACATAAGCAATGAGCAATATCTAGCAACACACCATTGCTACCCAAGTTACAAGAATGTTGAGCTCCAACATCACCTTTGTGACTACTAATTGTGACTCTCACAATATGTGACAATGTCCCACTATCCTTGACATCTAGATTGACCAATTAAGGCATAGACCGTGTCATCCTCGTTACAATCTATATCTTGAACTCCAAGTAGACTCACTCTAATCAAATGAGCTCAATATCTCATATTGACTCATTTGATGGCCATGCACTTTGTGGTCTCACTCTATCAAGAATAACGATGTCACTCCCGTCATATAGGAGGGATAGATCCCATCTACATCACTCACATCCCTTCGCATAATTTGTTATATACCCAGTAATCGCCTTTATAGTCCACCCATTTACGGGTGACGTTTGACGAAGCCAAAGTATGCAACTCCTTATGTAGGGAACCATGGTGACTTCAGGTCTAAGGACTAATAGTCATACTAATAGCCACATGAGAAAGTATATGACACTCATGTAACGATCCATGATACTTTCTCATGGTGGGTCATTCAGTATACATTCTCTAATGCATACCCATGTGTCAACTTGATATCTCATATCCATGACATGTGAGATCAAGTCATCGTGTTGACCTACATGTTAGTCTCTACGCATTAGCATTATCCCTGAATGTTATTTCTTGACTAGGAATGATTAAGAGTAGTGTTCTCTATATCATCTTATTATCGATTCTACCAATCGATTGATATAGATAAGAACCTACTACTCAAGGACGTTATTATACTTAGTTATTTGGCACCAATACAAGTAAATATAATAACCATGCCTTTATAAATAGGAATATAATACAATAAAGTCCATACAACAATCATCACATGATTGGCTCTAGGGCTTTAACTAACAATCTCCCACTAGCACTAGTGTCAATCACCGTAGTATCTAATACCCAATGACCTAGTGTGACCATCATGCTTTTTCTGTGTCAAAGCCTTGGTCAAGGGATCTGTGATGTTAGCCTCTGTGGGTACTCTGCAAAACACGAACCTCTTACTGTGATCTATAATCATTCTGGTAGTTTGGAAGCTGGCATCGTTGTAATCTTTTACAGCTAGCTCCTCATCGCCTCCAAATATCAAAAAATATTTTTTAGTCTTTCTCAAGTACTTAAGAATATTCTTGACTGTTATCCAGTGATGCTCACCTAGATTTGACTGGTTTCTACTTGTCATGCTCAAAGCATACGAGACATCAGGACGAGTGCACAGCATGACATACATGATAGATCCTATAGCAGATGTGTAAGGGGTCTTATCCATGCGGTCTCTCTCCTCTCTAGAAGAGGGACTTTGAGTCTTCGAAAGACTCACACCATGTGACATCGGCAGAAGTCCCTTCTTGGAATTCTGCATGGCAAACCATAGTAATATCGTGTCAATATATATACTACGACTTAGGCCAAGCAATCTCTTAGATCTATCTCTATATATCTTGATGCCTAGAATATAGGCTGCTTCACCTAAGTCCTTCATTGAGAAGCACGTCCCTAGCCAAGTCTTAACAGACTGTAGCGAAGGGATGTCATTCCCAATGAGTAGTATGTCATCCACATACAATATAAGGAAGACAACTATGTTCCCATTAACCCTCTTGTAGACACAGGGTTCATCTTCATTCTTGATGAAACTAAACTATTTGATCGCATCATTGAATCGAAGATTCCAGCTCCGAGAAGCTTGCTTTAGCCCATAAATGGACCTTTGTAGCTTGCATACTTTCCCAGTATGCTGTGGATCTACAAATCCCTCTGGTTGTGTCATATACACATCCTCGAGTAAGTTTCCATTCAGAAATGCGGTTTTGACATCGATCTGCTAGATCTCATAATCGTGGTATGCTGCAATAGCAAGCATGATCCGAATGGACTTAAACATCGACACTGGAGAAAAGGTTTCATCATAGTCAATACCATGAATTTGCTTGAAACCTTTAGCCACCAATCAGCCCTTATAGGTATGCGTATGTCCATCCATGTCAATCTTTCTCTTAAACACCCACTTACACCCAATGGGTTTGACCCCATCAGGTGGATCAACCAAAGTCCATACTTGGTTGGTGTACATGGATTCCATCTCGGATCTCATGGCCTCTAGCCATTTCTTAGAATCTGGCCTCATCACAGCTTCCTGATAGGAGGTAGGCTCATTCTCAATGAGCATAACGTCATCATGGTCAGACAAGAGAAATGACTATCTCTCAGGCTTACGACATACCCTATCAGACCTGCGAAGAGGTAGGTCTACCTGAACAGGTGGTTGTTCCATAACTCTTTGTGCAACAACTTCATCACCCACAATACTTTGTGGTTCCTGTTCAACCTCCATCAAGGCCTCAGTGCTATGTTCCTTATCTTGAATTTCTTCAAGATCGAACCTACTCCCACTAGTTTTTCTAGAAACAAAATACCTTTCTAGAAAAACCCCAGTCTTTGCCACAAACACTTTGTGCTGACTGGGAATGTAGAAATAATATCCCTTTGTATCCTTGGGATATCCAACAAAATAGCATCTATCAGATTTTGGTCCCAGTTTGTGTGAGACATGACGTCAAACGTAAGCCTCACAACCCCAAATCCTCATGAAAGACATCTTGAGATTTCTCCCTGTCCATATCGTATATGGTGTCTTTATCATAGCCTTGGATGGTACACGGTTAAGGGTAAAGGATATTGTGTCTAAAGCATATCCCCAAAAGGATATAGGAAGATCTGTGTGACTCATCATAGATTGTATCATATCTAATAGGGTACGATTCCTCCTTTCGGATACACCATTCCACTGTAGTGTTCCAGGAGGAGTGAGTTGGGATAGAATCCCACACTCAGCTAGATAGTCACGTAACTCATGGCTAAAGCATTCTCCACCTCGATCTGATTGAAGTATCTTAATACTCTTGGCAAGCCGATTTTGTACTTCATTCTTGAATTCTTTGAACTTTTCAAAAGATTCTGATTTATGTGTCATGAGATACACATAACTATATCTATTGAAGTCATCAGTAAATGTAATGAAGTACCTGTAACCACCTCTAGCAGCAACATTGAAAGGGCCACATACATCACTATGTATAAGTCCTAACAAGTCTGTTTCTCTTTCGCTGTGTCCACTAAGGGGAGTCTTGGTCATCTTGCCTAACAGGCAAGACTTGCATGTCTCATATGGTTCAAAATCAAATGAGTCTAGCAGCCCATCCTTATGGAGCTGAGATAAGCGACTCTCATTTATGTGACCTAAGCGACAATGCCAGAGATAGGTTTGGTTCAACTCATTTGACTTGAACCTTTTGGTACTTATGTTATAGATAGGGCTCTCTAAGTCTAGAAAGTAGAGTCCGTTCATTAGAGGTGCACTACAATAGAACATATCATTTAAATAAACTGAACAACATTTGTTCTTTATTATAAATGTAAATCCTTTCTTGTCTAAACAAGAAACCGAAATTATGTTCTTAGTTAAAGCAGACACATAACAACATTCATCTAATTCTAGTACAAGCCCAGAGGGCAGAGATAGATCATAAGTTCCTACAGCAACAGCAGCAACCCTTGCTCCATTGCCTACTCGTAGGTCCACCTCGCCCTTTGTCAATGCCCTGCTATTTCTCAGCGCCTGCACATTGGTACAAATGTGAGATGCACATCCGGTATCTAATACCCATGATGAAGAAATAGATAGATTGACTTCTATAACATTTATACCTGAAGTAGAAGTCTCACTTCTCTTCTTCTTAAGATCTTCCAGGTATGCTTTGCAGTTACGCTTCCAGTGTCCAGCTTCCTTGCAGTGGAAGCAAGCCCCTTCCTTGGTCACCCCTCCTTTGAGTTTAAGTTCTTTGCCTTTGCCCTTGGTTTGGGACTTTCCCTTACCTCTATGCTTGCCCTTGCCTTTCTTCTTTTGCACCATCAAAATGGAGTCAGATTTTCCCTTCTTAAGGTTAAGCTCAGGAGTTCTCAACATGATGAGCATCTCAGGCAGTGGCTTATCAATTTCATTCATGTTGTAATTCATGACAAATTGATTGTAGCTTTGTGGCAAAGACTGCAAGATCAAGTCAGTGGCCAGCTCTTGGCCAAGGGGGAATCCCAATCTCTATAGGTTTTCTACATACCCAATCATCTTGAGTACATATGGACCTACAGGAGTCCCATCTTGCATTTTGGACCCAAACAATGCCTTAGAGACTTCATATCTCTCATGCCTTGCTCGTCCTTGATATAGTTGACGAAGATGTTCAACCATATCATAAGCATTCATGAACTCATGTTATTTCTGAAGCTCACAGTTCATGGTCGCGAGCATTAGACATGACACATCTAATGCATCATCTTGATGCTTCTTGTAAGCATCTTTGTCAGCTCACGATGCAGTGGTAGGAGGTACCTCTGGAATGGGCTGCTCCAGGATGTACAGTTTCCTTTCTTGGGTAAGAACAATTCTCAGGTTCCTGTACCAGTTCAGGAAATTTTCTCCATTGAGCTTGTCCTTCTCAAGGACAGAATGCAGAGAGAGAGTGTTCATGTTTGTCGACATAGTAATCTACAATATACAATGCAGAGAATTAATATCATATTCCATTTATCATTTAATTAGGCCTTTAATCAAATGATACTCTCACTGAATTATAGGAATTTTGTAGAATCAAGTTATGGATATGGTCAAACCACATTACTAGATTCATACAAACTAGCTATAATTCCTGCGGGACAAGATCCACATCATACTAAGCCTTGAGTTAGCTTTGGCTAAATCGCCTAAGACTTAGTATGATTGGTGGGTAACACATTACCGATTACATCTCTATGCAACTCTTGTTTATAGGATCAAGACCCACATTTACAAAAGACCTTGAGTTAGCTTTGGCTAAATCGCCCAAGATTTAGTGTAAATGCGATCTTATCCTATCTTTCCAACGGTTGGAATATGCCTATAGTTCTACTCGATCCAATTGAGTTAACTAGTTTTACTCAATCTAATTGAGCTTACTCTAACCCAAGCCGTGATAGGTGGGACCAAGATTGTCCCTCTGCACCCTACCAAAATAATATGCGTTGCTCTGCTTTGGCAGATTCAACAACTACAAATGATCGAGGTAGTGATGGGTATCAAGGACTTGGTAGGCATTTTCGAGTTGATTCGATTAAGATCTAATCTAATCGTAATGTGTATCATATACGCATTAAGGCCTTTATTATCCTACACTAGCATGCATCACATACATACAAGCATCATTCTAGCATGCATCATATACATACAAGAAAAATAACCTAGCATGCATCATATACATACAAGCATTATTCTACTAGCATACATCACATACATACAAGCATAACAAATATATATATATATATATATATATATATATATATATATATATATATATATATATATATATACATATATATATATATATATATATATATATATATATATATATATATATATATATATATATATATATATATATATATATATATATATATATCAACATATATATATATATATATATAAATTAATTGTGATTAGGTCATGGCTCTACTATGATCTTCTCAAGCCAATGAGAAGATCTGACGGTCAACCTAGGGTTAGCGGCTTCTCCAAATGCCTCCTTTGACTGTCATGTGTCGTCGGCACCCTTCTCGTAACTCCGTCTAGAAGTGGACCTTCCACCGCTCCATTTTGTACATTACAAACATGAAACTCGAGTTACATTTGAGTCTAAAACTATTTACAACTAGAATTTTAAAAAGAAGAGGCACGACACATAGGTCGCATACCCTATACAACAAGCACAATCACAAAAACGGCACGCAGATCGTATTATAAATTACAACACATTAACATCCAATCATATTGGGGTTCTTCGGTCATAACCATCACAGAATTATACATAATTCTAAATTATGTATTTTTATAGAAAATTTCTATAATTGTTCCTATTTTCATTCAATTTTATGAGTCACCTCTCCGTAACGGTCCCGCTAAGCGATTTCTGGGCGTGATCGCGGGACAAGGCCCCTTACGGGGATAGGGGCAGCGCCCCTACTCGCAAAATAAACTTTGCGAGTGTCCCTACTACAATCTTACAGTGACTTAAGTCGCTGTCCCAAAAACCTAAAGCGAGAACTCGCCGTTTCAGAGAGTTTTTCTCGTGGTTGAAGCCTACAAGTGTCCCAAAACTCGTTGCTTCGACTCATCGAGAAAAATACCCAAAAATTCTATAAAAATAGGAAATTTACAGAAACATAAAAATCTACAATTTTTATATCTAATACAAAAACTACAAATACAAAACACATACATGCTTCGCACGTGGCTCTTATACCACTGTTGGGATTTCCGAGCCAGAAAAATTGCTTTTTGCATTGCGGAAACCTCGGAATCCCAGCCACGGATCCGTGTGAAGATATATAAAATGAAACATGTATGTGTTTAAAGATCCTAGATCTACCTTAGATCTACAAGATAGAGCATTACCCTCATAGCGACGCCCTTCGCTTATCCCGCTCGTCCAAAAGCTTTGCCAGAACTCAAGAGTGTCAAGTGCATACTCCTCTATTGGTATCCACATGGACAAATGGTGGAGAAAACACAACCTTGACTGTGCTAGCACCCTTTGGATGGTTCGGCCAAGATAGAGGATAGGAGATCTTGAGAGGATGATCCAAGGAAGAAGAAGATGGAGTTACAACAAAATGAATTCCATTCATCAAGTGGAGTGGTCGGCCACTTCAATACTTGGGGGGTTACATGCATGCTTGTAACTCCAAGAGCCAATGGCTCTTGGTCTCCCTCATGAGGTGGCACCACATGATAAGTTAATGATGATGTGGAACATCATCATTGGCCGACTCCCATTCCATGTCACCATGACATGGCAATTGGTCAAGTCAAAATTGACCATTCATCTTCCCTCTCAAGTCAAGTCAAACTTGACCTCTAATCTCCCATGGTTGATCAAATCTAACCACTTGACTCAAGTCAATTTGATTTAATGAATCTCTATTCATTAATTTAAATTGACTTAATGAATCAAATCTAAATTAGACTCATTCAACACTTGAATCAACTTGAGTCTAACTCAATTAGTCTAATTTGGATTACTCTTAATCCAATTTGGTTCATCCCTTGAACCTAATCCTCATGGTTTATCATATGAACCTAATCTCCACCTAATTGCCCTTTTTGTGTGACCCTATAGGTTCTTGTAATGTTGGCAATGTCCCTAAACCGATTTAGGAACATAAGCAATGAGCAGTATCTAGCAACACATCATTGCTACCCAAGTTACAAGAATGTTGAGCTCCAACATCACCTTTGTGACTACTAATTGTGACTCTCACAATATGTGACAATTGTTGGATCAATTTGAAATGATAGAGGGGGGGGGGGTGAATAGCGTTAAAACTTTTTTTTCATTCGTTCGTTTAAAATCTGTGTAGATAATTAATTTGCAGCGGAAAAGATAAGCAATATGTAAAAGAGACAATTCTTTTTACTTGGTTCGTAGCCTTCAGCTACTACTCCAAGGCCCTAGTGGTCCTTGACCATGTACGGAGGGCAAAAGAACTAAAGGAACTCCTCCTCGTTGGAGGTAGGAGTTAATCGATACAAGAAGGAAAGAACTTGAGGTAGAGGGACACTCCCCCTTCCCTCGTATATGATAAAAGCTCCGAAAGATTTAAAGAAATGAACTTAAAATAAAAGCTAAAGCCGACGTTACAATAAGAAAGAAATTAAGACCTAGACGTCGGAGAGAAAGCACTTCGTTGTAGGAAAGGTTGTAGCTTTGCGGAGGCTTTTGGAAGCTTTTGAATTGATGAATAAACCCTAGGATTGGCCCTCCTTTTATAGCCTTTGAGCCCCTTTTTGAGAGGAACACTAGCCAATCAAAATTGAGCACCAATCTCCTTGAAATGGGGTGATAAGCCTTGACTCCTCGAAGCTGATCATTGACCATCAGTCGACTGATGTCCATCATCAGTCGACTGATGGTAGCATCAGTCGAATCGACCTCAAATGATCGCTTGACGGGCAATGAAGTTCTCCAAGTAGCAATGACTGATACTAGCTGCAAGGCAAAGTTAGCTCAAAGAAAATTTTATTTCAACGGCCTTCGACCGTTCGATCTCGACCTAGACCATCGATGGGATGTCTTTGGTCAGATCTACGCTTAAGACCATCCCCGTAAGGAGGATACGACCTCACTTACGCTCGCACACACGAGCTTACCTCGATACTTACCATGTCGCTTTTGATTCCGGCCTTCCACTCGATTCCTTCACCTCCCTCCGAAGTCACTCGAGTGTCGCCCGACCACCCAGCTTCTTCCGGGTGTCGCTAGCCTTCAGCTCCAGCTTTAGCAATCTTCTGCACACTCGATTCAGCTCGTGAGATAACGACATGAGCTTAACTTTGTATCGTTTGCTATAATCAAAACTCTGGTTCGACCTAGGTGCCTACTGCACCAACAATCTCCCCCTTTTTGATTTATGGCAAACCCACATACAAAGTTAAGAAAATAGCAAGCATGAAGAATAATGTGCATTAGAAACAAACAAAAAATAAAGAAGATTAAGTTAGAGTAGTAAGGATTTTCTTCAAGTACTCCCCCTTGAGGAAACCTCCCCCTTGACCGAGGGTGAGTCTTGAAGAAAGACCTTAATCCTCCCCTTGAGGGTTGCTTTAAGTAATTACTTAAAGTTGGCCTTAATAAAACGTTTAAGTTAAGAGTTCTTCTTAACTTGGCCCTTTCTCCCCCTTAAGTAAAACATTAAAAATAAGTAAAACGTTGATGTCACAAATAAGTTTAAGTTAAGAATTCTCTTAACTTGGCCTTTAATAAGTTTTCAAAACTTAAAGTTAACTTTTGGTTTGAATATAAAGTAAGAGTTAAACCAAAAAATTTAAAAATTTGACCCCTTAACTTTGGCCTTTTTCTCCCCCTTTTGCCATATATCGAAAAGAGTGAGGGTGTGTGTGGAAAACAAAAATAAGTGTTAAATTTAAAGTCCAAGCATGTTCCACATTATTTTGAAAATAATATATTGAAAATAAGTTCATCTATAAAATGTTCGACTCATATCTGACTTGATTGATATAAAAGATCAACCAGTCCTGGTCAGAGTCGGTTAGTATGTATGATTATACTCCGTGGTTCATGGCGATGCACTAGCTCTACATCTGGAACAAGGAGTAAGGTCCTAACATCTCACGCCCATCTACGTGGCTAAGTACACAAACACATTAGTCCTATGTGTTGTGAGATGTATTGGCTCCTTAAATCTATAGGTGCATGATATCTAAGGTATGTCCTATGCTAGTTCCATGAAAATGAAATTTAAGAAATAGTAGTAAGAAAATATAATCTGCAAGTTCCTATTCTATTACGCACATGCCCAATTTTCGTCTTAATAGACTAAATTCGGCTTCGGGTAGGGGTTTAGTAAATAGGTCTGCTAAGTTAGACTTCGATTCGACGTATTCGAGTTGTATGGCTCCGTTGGCCACATGTTCTCGAATGAAATGGTGTTTGACTTCTATATGTTTGGTCCTAGAGTGACATATCGGATTCTTAGTAAGATTAATTGAACTAATGTTATCTACGTGAAGTTTAGTATTCGTAAAGTCTAACTTAAAGTCACGGAGAGTGTGTTTCATCCAAAGAAGTTGAGTGACACACTCACCCATCGCGATGTATTCGGCTTCGGTGGTAGATAAGGCAACACAGTGTTGCTTCCTACTGCACCAACTCACTAGACTCGAGCCGAGAAGTTGACAACAACCACTCGTGCTCTTTCTATCGAGCTTACTACCGGCATAGTCCGAATCAGAGTAGCCAGTTAGTTCGAACTCGGTAGATCTAGGATACCAAATACCGACATTAAGTGTACCCTTTAGATATCTAAGGATATACTTGACTAGAGTTAGGTGAGACTCCTTGGCATAGGTTTGAAACCTTGCGCACATACTCACTGCAAATAAGATATCAGGTCGGCTTGTAGTTAAGTAAAGGAGACTCCCTATTATGCTCCTATAGTATTTTAAATCAATTTGGTTTCCAATTACTTCTTCTATATTAACATTAGTTGCCATTGGGGTATTAATAATTTTAGCGTCTTGCATTCTAAAGCATTTAATTAATTCCCTAGTATATTTGCGTTGATGTAGGTATATTCCATCTTTAGTTTGTTTAATTTGTAATCCTAAGAAGAAACTTAATTCACCTACTAAATTCATTTCAAATTCACTTTCCATAAGTGAAATAAACTCATTTAGTAGGATTGAGTTGGTGGTTCCGAAAATAATATCATCTACGTAGATTTGGGCTATGAATATGTCTTTACCTAAGGTTTTTACGAAAAGGGTTGGGTCAACTACACCTTGGTTAAAGCCTTTGGACTTAAGATAAATCGAAAGTCTCTCGTACCAAGCTCGTGGAGCTTGTTTAAGTCCATAAAGCGCTTTCTTTAATCTAAGGACATGATCGGGTTTGTCTAAACTTTCGAAACCAGGGGGTTGACTAACGTAAACTTCTTCTTTAATGTATCCATTTAAAAATGCAGATTTCGCATTCATTTGAAACAATTTAAATCCTCGATGTGCTGCATATGCTAATAGCATTCGAATGGACTCTAATCTAGCTACTGGGGCATAGGTCTTGTCATAATCTAAACCTTCGACTTGACTAAACCCTTTAGCAACTAGTATAGCTTTATTTCTAACTACTTCACCTTTATCATCAATTTTATTTCTAAACACTCACCTTGTTCCAATGATTGTTTTATCTTTAGGTGGTGGTACTAATTCCCATACTTCGTTCCTAGTGAATTGAGCCAACTCTTCTTGCATTGCAATAATCCAATCGGGATCAAGAAGAGCTTGGTCAATAGTTTTGGGTTCAATTTTAGAAATCAAAGATATTTGACTAAGGTTTCTGTATGAGGCTCTAGTTCGAACTCCTAGACTTGGATCACCTATCACTTGGTCGATAGGATGATTCGTTTGAGTCCTAGTTGGATTTGGGTTTGAGTCTACAACTTGATCCATAGGATGGCTTGTTTGAGTTCTAGTTTGGTTGGAGTCATCTATCACTTGATCAATAGAGTGACTTGGTTGACTTAGGTCACTAGACCTGATCTCCGGATCAGAGTTAGGTCTAATATGAATCGGCTCGCTAATTGGGGTTGCCGGGGGTTTTGTAGGTTTGTGTCCTTCATCGAATACTACATTGATAGTTTCCTCGACTCTAAGGGTGTCATAGTTATATACTCTATAAGCTCTACTTGTAGTCGAGTATCCTAGAAAGATTCCGGTCGTAGTTTTGGATGTAAATTTCCCTAGGTAATATTTAGTGTTTAGGATATGTACCTTACACCCAAATACCCTAAAATACTTGATGTTAGGTATTTTATCGTGATAAATCTCGTATGAGGTCTTAAGGTGCCTCTTTACCATAAGGATCCTATTCTGGACATAGCATGTCGTATTCACGGCTTCCGCCCAAAACCTATCGGGTAGGTTATACTCATTAAGCATTGTCCTAGCGGCTTCTTGTAGGGTTCTATTTTTGCGTTCTACTAGGCCATTTTGTTGTGGAGTTCTAGGGCAAGAGAACTCATGGTGGTATCCATTTAGGTTACAGAATTCTGTAAACCTATAGTTTTCGAATTCACCACCATGATCAGTCCTAAGTCTTTTGATTTTAATGCTTTGTTGATTTTCTATTAACTTAAGTAGGTTGATTAATTGACCTAGGGTATCACTTTTGTGTTTGATGAACCTAACCCAAGTAAATTTAGAGTAGTCATCAATAATGACTAAACAGAATTTACTTTCGTTAAGTGACTTAGCTCCGTGTGAATCAAATAGATCCATGTGTAGGAGCTCAAGCACACTTTTGGTTCGTTCTTGACTAGTTAGTTGATGTTGTGTCCTAGATTGTTTACCTTGTTGACAAACATTACATATTTTATTATCCAAGTTGTTGTGGTTAGGCAAACCTATGACTAAATCACTCTGACTCATCTTGTGGATGAGTCTTGGGTGTGAGTGACCGAGTCGTCGGTGCCACAACCATGATTCCTCTTGCCGTGTCATAAGACACTTAGTTGAGGAGTTAATTAAGTTGATAGAGTAAATGTTGTTATTTCTAGTCCCTTTAAGAATTGTTTTAGAGGTTTCGTTTGTATTAATTACACATTCATTTTCTAGAAATATGACCTTATAGTTATTATCACACAATTGGCTTACACTGAGAAGATTATATTGAATATTTTCTACTAATAAAACGTTTTGAATGACAAAATTTGAGTTAAGCTCAATATCACCTGATCCGATGATTTTGAGCTTGCCGTTATTTCCGAAGGCTACCGATCCTTGTCGTTTGAATCGAAGCTTCAAAAACTTGAGTTGATCCCCGGTCATGTGTCGGGAGCAACCATTGTCCAACATCCATTGATCCTACATGCAAGGTAGTTGGATCGGATATTGGATTTAAAAAAAATTGGTTGAAAATTATTAACCTAAATCATCTCACCCATGTCTACATGATCAAACATGTTAATCCTATATGTTCTTGTGAGATGACTTCCAATTTTAGTTGAATTAAATTTAATGACTTAAACACTTGTCAACCTTGCGTTAGATTCGGATTTGACCTTAGGCTCATCAAGTCACCTTTTCAAGATCATGGCTTCCAGGTCGTGGCGAGGCACAGAGGCCTTCTTTGATCGGAAAAATGACCACTTTCTTAGACAAAACCATTTTCAAGAAAATAGAGACATGACTCACCTAAGACCACTTCCTGGTCTAACTAGTCTAGGATACGGCGAGGTAGCTTCAGCTAGTTCCGCTCGGTCAAGTGCATCGAACTAGATACGCCTTATCTAGCCCGAATACACAAGACTCCGCTTTCCTAGCGTACTATCATCTCGCCGCATCCTGGTACTATGTTATCAAGTATTGACGAGTTATAGTCCTATCTAACCATTCTAAAAAGAAAAATCAAACTAAATAAAAACCTAAGCATGCAATTTCTAAGTTAAAACGCAAACAAATTTCATACTAGCTCCCCCTGGACCGTTGAATCGATTTGGTCTCTCCACATAGTGGATTTGGTCCTTGGGAACCCAGTACTGGTTTGATCCTAAGTTTGAAATCAAGGTGGTCTTAGGGACCCATGCTTGGACACGTTTTTTATGTCGACTTACAATCGACATATACGACTTATTGGTCGTGTTTGAGCTAAAACCTAGTCCGGCCTTGTTGTACACGGCCCTTTGCGATCCAAGTAGTAGGTCAAGTCCTTTGGATCCCAAAGTAAACCTTTCTAACGTATTCCTAAGATCTTTGACTTGACTTTTCAAGAGTGAGTTCTCAACTTCGAGTTTTTCAACCCGAGTTGAGTCCTTCTCTTGAACTCGACTAGTCGAAGAGGTTAGGGAGACCTCGTGTTTGAGGAGTTTAACTTCCTCAACCAGGGTCTCGACCTTGGACTCGGACTTAGCTAACTTTTTATTTAAAAACTTAATTGCACTATAAAGAGTAGTAATAAGAGATCGACTCACCTTGAGTGTATCTTTTGAACCAGATGCGTATCCGTGGCTTGTCTTGAATAGTGAATGCCTTCTGCTTCCGATTCAGGTTTCGGTTCCGACTCCGTCTCCGATTCCACCGGTTTAGCCATAAGGACTCGATCGTTGTCTTCCTCCTCGGAAGCTTCTTCCCAAGTAGCATTGAGTGCCTTTTTATGTTTTGGTGCCTTGCTCTTGAGTTTTGGGCATTCAGACTTAATGTGTCAAAACCTGTTGCATTCATAACATCTTATGTTTGAACTTTTAGGCTTACCTTCATTGGGTCAAGTGACGGCTCATTTTCGGCCCTTGACTATCCTCCGAACTAGGTTGACTAGTTCGGCTTCCATTTCCGAGTTGACCTCCGAATCCGACTCATCCTCTTCTTCCTTCGGGGGTGGCTTGCTTGCGGTTTTCTTCCTCGAACCTGCAAAAAGTGCTATACCCTTCTCGGGTTCCGAGTTAGACTGCTCATGAAGTTCGAAATCAGAAAAGAGTTCATCTAACCTAAGTTTAGAAAGATCCTTGGAGACCTTGTAGGCATCGACCATGGATGCCCACAAGATAGTCCTCGGAAAAGAGTTTAGAACATACCTTATAAGGTCGTGGTTTTTGACCTTTTGCCCGATTGCGTGTAGGTTGTTGACTATGTCTTGGACACGGGCATGGAGTTGCGTCGTGGACTCGTGTTCCTGCATTTTTAGGTTATATAGTTTATTAAATAGAAGATCATGCTTACATACCTTGGCTTCATCGGTCCCTTCGTGTAGCTCCACTAGTTTTGTCCAAAGGTCCTTTGCGCTTATGAAGGGGCCGACGCAATTTAGCTCTTCCTTGGATAAGCCGCATTGAAGGATTTGAGTTGCCTTAGCGTCGGCTTCGACTTGTCTTTTTTTCGCAATGGTCCATTGGTCATAATCCAAGGATTCACCCACTTCGTTAGTCGGAAGTGTGAATCCCGTTTGGATTATGATCCACATCTCGATTTGGGTTTTGAGAAAGCAATCCATCCGACCCTTCCAATAACGGAAGTCATCTCCATTGTAAAACGGAGGTCGGACGGTGCTAAAACCCACGAGATGGGCCATTAAAACAAAAGACACAAGGAGACGAAGACGAAGAAACTAGCAACGACAAAAACACACAAAAAAGTACCAAGACTCGCGTCTTGGATTAGTAGTGCGGGAGTAAAAGTAACAAAGTGAAATAAATTTGAAATAAACAGAATTTAAAAGAAAAAAAAAATCTGTAAAATGGCTAGATTGGTGGTTTCACCAAATCTTAGCAACCCCCAGCTCTGATACAAATTGTTGGATCGATTTGAAATGCTAGAGGGGGGGGTGAATAGCGTTAAAACTTTTTTTTTGTTCGTTCGTTTAAAATCCGAGTAGATAATTAATTTGCAGTGGAAAAGATAAGCAATAAGTAAAAGAGACAATTCTTTTTACTTGGTTCGTAGCCTTCGGCTACTACTCCAAGGCCCTAGTGGTCCTTGACCACGTACGGAGGGAAAAAGCACTAAAGGAACTCCTCCTCGTTGGAGGTAGGAGTTAATCGATACAAGAAGGAAAGAACTTGAGGTAGAGGGACACTCCCCCTCTCCTCGTATACGATAAAAGCTCCGAAAGATTTAAAGAAATTAACTTAAAATAAAAGATAAAGCCGATGTTACAATAAGAAAGAAATTAAGACCTAGACGTCGGAGAGAAAGCACTTCGTTGTCGGAAAGGTTGTAGCTTGGCGGAGGCTTTTGGAAGCTTTTGAATTTATGAATAAACCCTAGGATTGGCCCTCCTTTTATAGCCTTTGAGCCCCTTTTCCTCTAAGCTGGCAGTCGACTGATACTAGCTGCAAGGCAAAGTTAGCTCAAAGAAAACATTATTTCGACGGCCTTCGACTATCCGATCTCGACCTAGACCATCGATGGGATGTCTTTGGTCGGATCTACGCTTAAGACCATCCCCGTAAGGAGGATACGACCTCACTTACGCTCGCACACACGAGCTTACCTCGATACTTACCATGTCGCTTTTGCTTCCGGCCTTCCACTCGATTCCTTCGGCTCCCTCCGAAGTCACTTGAGTGTCGCCCGACCACTCGGCTTCTTCCGGGTGTCGCTAGCCTTCAGCTCCAGCTTTAGCAATCTTCTGCACACTCGATTCAGCTCGTGAGATAACGACATGAGCTTAACTTTGTATCGTTTGCTATAATCAAAACTCAGGTTCTACCTAGGTGCCTACTGCACCAACAACAATGTCCAACTATCCTTGACATCTAGATTGACCAATTGAAGCATAGACCGTGTCATCCTCGGTACAATCTATATCTTGAACTCCAAGTAGACTCACTCTAATCAAATGAGCTCAATATCTCATATTGACTCATTTGGGCATGGCCATGCACTTCGTGGTCTCACTCTATCAAGAATAACGATGTCACTCCCGTCATATAGGAGGGATAGATCCCATCTACATCACTCACATCCCTCCGCATAATTTGTTACATACCCAGTAATCGCCTTTATAGTCCACCCATTTACGGGTGACGTTTGACGAAGCCAAAGTATGCAACTCCTTATGTAGGGAACCATGGTGACTTTAGGTCTAAGGACTAATAGTCATACTAATAGCCACATGAGAAAGTATATGACACTCATATAACGATCCATGATACTTTCTCATGGCGGGTCATTCAGTATATATTCTCCAATGCATACCCATGTGTGAACTTGATATCTCATATCCATGACTTGTGAGATCAAGTCATCGTGTTGACCTACATGCTAGTATCTATGCATTAACATTGTCCCTGAATGTTAATACTTGACTAGGAATGATTAAGAGTAGTGTTCTCTATATCATCTCATTATCGATTCTACCAAACGATTGATATAGATAAGAACCTACTACTCAAGCATGTTATTATACTTAGTTATTTGGCACAAATACAAGTAAATATAATAACCATGCCTTTATAAATAGGAATATGATACAATAAAGTCCATACAACAATCATCACATGATTGGCTCTAGGGCTTTCACTAACAAAAACATCTCTCGAGTCAAGATCGAGTCCTAGTCAATCGTGACCTTGGCCAATTGCACCAACAATTCTTAGGTTTTTCAAAAATGACTTTCAACCCCCTTGCTATGATACTGAAAGAAAATAAACTTACTGAACCCAATTATGTTGATTGGAAAAGAAATCGAGATATTGTCTTAACTGCTGAGGAGTACAAGTATGTACACTTTGAAGAGTGTCCTCCTAAGCCTGCGAATGAGCTGAAAGTCCTTGGAGCTGAGATCGATGGGGAAACCTAGGCCGATATCATTCTCTAGTCTCTACCTAAGAGTTTTGAGCAGTTTTGTCTGAATTACAACATGAATAAGAGGTTGTATTCATTGGCGGAGCTTCTAACAGAACTCCAGGCAGCAGAAGGGCTTGCTCAGGCTCAGGCCATCGTTGCTCAAAAGGTTTCTACTTCTAATTCAAAAGACAAGAAGAAGAAGAAGAAACAAGGTGGAGCAAAGGTGGTGGGAGGATCTCAAGGAGGAGTGAAGAAGTCGAAAGGCAAGCGCTTCACTTGTAAGCAGACTGGACATTGGAAGAAGGATTGTCCCAATCGGAAGCAGAACAAAGGTATATCCTTTGGTCTAGTCGTTGAAACATGTTTAGCAGTGTTATCTACCGACACATGGTGTGTAGATATGGGAGCCACTTATCATGTCTGCAATACTTTGCAGGGGTTCCAATAAACCAGACGACTGGCTGAGGGGGAGATTACCGTTTACTTGGTCGATGCCACGAAGGTGGCGGCTGTTGCAGTGGGAGATGTTTATTTGTCTTTTGAGAGGAATAAAATTTTGGTTCTAAAAAATTGCCTTTATGTACCTTTATTTAGAAAGAATTTGATTTCGGCTTCTAAATTGTTTATGGATGGATATTCTATTTCTTTTAATGACAGAGTTGTTATAAAAAGGAATAGGGAGATTATCTGTTCTTGGGCTTTGATAGGAAATTTATATACACTTGAACCAAAAGCTCCCACGATGCAAATAGAAGTAAATAACTCATCTTCTAATTCCAATAAGAGAAAAGAACCTTTGAAGATGAACCAAACATATCTTTGGCATCTAAGGCTAGGTCATATTAACCTAAGCAGAATTCAAAGGTTGATAGCTGATGGACCTCTGGGTTCATTAGTGGTGAAAGATTTCTTAACTTGCGAATCTTGCTTGGAAGGTAAAATGACCAAGAGGCTTTTTAAGGCCAAGGGGTATAGAGCCAAAGATGTGTTGGAATTGGTTCATTCTGATTTTTGTGGTCCTATGTCTATCCAGGCAAGAGGTGGTTTTGAATATTTCATCTCTTTTATAGATGATTATTCATGTTTTGGATACATTTACTTGATGCACCGCAAGTCTGAATGCTTTGACAAGTTCAAAGAATTCAAGGCTGATGTGGAGAAATGTCATGGTAAAAGTATCAAGACACTCCGATCTGATCGTGGTGGTGAGTACCTCTTGAGAGAGTTTAGGAATTACTTATCAGAGGCTGGGATTCAATCTCAATTGTCTGCACCTAGCACACCCCAGCAAAATGGTGTAGCAGAGCGAAGGAATAGGACACTTATAGAGATGGTTAGATCGATGATGAGTTATTCAGAGTTACCAGATTCATTCTGGAGATATGCTCTAGATACAACAATGTATATTGTGAACTTATTACCATCTAAATCCGTGCTTTCTACTCCCATAGAATTGAGGACTGGATGAAAGCCTAGTCTGTGATATATTCGAATTTTGGGGAGTCCAACACATGTGCTAAAGGCAGATTCTGGTAAGTCAGAACCTCGTACAAAAGTGCACATGTTCGTTGGCTATGCTATAGGAACAAAAGGTGGTTTGTTTTATAGTTCTAGAGATCAGAGGGTGATCGTTAGCATGAATGCCAGATTTCTGGAGGAAGACTATGTGATGAACCACAAAGCCCATGAGTAAGATTGTTCTAGAGGAATTGAGAAAGGAAGTTACTACTTCAGTACCACCGGTACAAGAGGATATACCACAAGTGACTGCACCACGTGTCACAGAGGATACACAAGTGATACCTCATCGTAGTGGGAGGGTTGTTAGACAGCCTGATAGATTTATGTTCTTGGGAGAATCTTCTAATTTGATCCCTGACGAACATGAACCTGATCCCTCGACATATGATGAGGCGATCCAAGATAAAGATGCAGTATCTTGGCAAAGTGCAATGAATTCTGAGATTGAATCTATGGATTCAAATCAGGTCTGGGAGCTAGTAGAACTACCCAATGATGTAAAAACAATTGGATGCAAGTGGATCTACAAAATAAAGAGAGGAATAGATGGGAAGGTTGAGACCTTCAAAGCGAGGCTTGTTGCGAAGGGGTATACTCAGAAAGAGGGCATCGATTATGAGGAGACCTTTTCGTCGGTAGCCATGCTTATGTCTATCTGGATTCTCTTATGTATTGCTACTCATATGGATTATGAGGTATGGTAGATGGATGTCAAGACATCTTTCCTTAATGGAAGTCTTGAAGAAAATATCTATATGAAGCAAACAGAAGGATTAATTGCAAAGGGTAAAGAGCATCTTGTGTGCAAGCTTAATCGGTTCATTTATGGATTGAAGCAAGCTTTGAGATCTTGGAACATCTGCTTTGATGAGCTAATCAAGTCTTATGGATTTATTCAAAGTCCGGATGAGTCTTGTGTATACAAGAGATGTGACAGAAACGTAGTGGTATTTCTTGTACTATATGTAGATGACATTTTGTTAATTGGAAACAATGTCAAGGTGTTATCGGACGTAAGGGTATGGTTGTCCAAACAATTTGATATGAAGGACTTGGGAGAAGTGGAACACATCCTTGGGATCAAGGTTATAAGGGATCGCAGGAAAAGGATGTTGTGCTTATCTCAAGCTTCATACATAAACACCATTTTGGCTCGTTTTAGCATGGAGAACTCCAAGAAAGGTTTTTTACCTTTTAGGCATGGAGCCCCTTTATCTAAAGAGATGTGTCCTAAAACATCAAAGTGTTAGGATGTATACTGAAAAGTCTATCTTTTGTATGAACATTTTTATTTTTGAAATAAGAATCACATGATCATTGTTTGCATATTTTTATGGCTATGCATATTATCTAATACATTACATTATAGATAACATGGTGTGTGGTGTTACACGGGAGATCATGTTATCAGCTCCTTGTAAAGTATAAGTAATGTCTCACAACCGAGATGGCTTTGGACAAACCATCGGAATGGTTGTAGTGTGATTTGGTATTGGTTTGTCTTGACAATAGAATCACACTAGTGCACTTTGTGTGTATTGAGTAGGATCGACTTAGAGGAGATTCGATTTATTGTTGACTACATAATTGAATCGGACCTCAGATATTATTTAGTACATGCTCTTAATCCCGATATAATAACGGGCACATATACTTAGTATTCATCTCTTTGATTTACCAATGGGCGAGATTTATAGATTAAATCGATAGGCTCGGTAAGTTGGAAAATGATAATATTTATATAGTGTGTCATTGATTATAGGAGGAAATTGTGTCCTATATATTAGGATGATGATGTCCCCTTGAGGAGCTCATAAGGTTCATCATTTTTTTTTTGATGAAAGGTAAATATATATCATCAAGAAAAGCACAGTCATAAAAAATCCTTGAATGCACACTCATGTCATGTATGACGATGTGTCAGATCTGAGGTGCATCTAGGGGGGTGTACATGTGCACTCATGGGTACCTCACCTCTCATGCATACTAAACCTCTCATGGGTACATACCCTCATACATGACCTGCACTTGTACAGTGCAAGAGCTTCTCCCATGTTTCCTTAGCTCATGCATACTATCCCTCTGCGTCCATCGCTTCATGTGTACCTCCTTGTGCTGCCCATCGTCCAAACATTTGCCACTTTTGGTAAGTGACCAACCGTCAACGGATTTGCCTTGTCTTTACCACAGTCATTTGCTACGGACTAGATAGGCCATTCAGGTGGACCTATTCACCTATACTAGGCTTATTGGTTAAGCCTCTACCATAAAAATGGATTTTGTGCGTCTTTACCGTAGCCGTTTGCTACGGACTAGATAGGCCATTATGGGCGGGCCTATTCACCCAAAAAAAAAATTTTTTTTTTCCAATTGCCCTGCTTCTCTTCCTTCTCCGCCTCTCTGCTTGCACAAAAACCACCCTGCCTTGTAAAACCGGCTTGGCATGCGGAACCTCCCTCCCTTAAAAAAACCGCTCTGCCTTGCTGCTTGTGCTCAAACCTCTGCCTTCCAAAACCGCCCTGCCTTATAAAGATTGCTCAGCCTCGAATCCGCCCTGCCTTTGCAAAACCGCCCTGCCTTATAAAACCCCTCTGCCTTGCTCTTTGCACAAAACCACCCTGCCTTAAAGAACCGTTCTGCCTTGCTCCTTGCGCAAAAACCACCCTATCTTACAAACCGCTCTGCACAAAGAGTGCTCTGCCTCGAAACTGCCCTGCCTTTACAAAACCCCCCTGGCTTTTAAAACCGCTCTTCCTTGCTCTTTGCGTAAAAACCACCCTGGCATGCAGAACCACTCTGCCATCCTCTTTGCGCAAAAAAACCGCCCTGCCTTACAAACCACCCTGCCTTTTAAAACCGCTCTGCACAAAGAGTGCTCCGCCTCAAAACCGCCCTGCCTTTGCAAAATTGCCCTGCCTTACAAAACCGCTCTGCCTTGCTCTTTGCGCAAAACCACCATGGCTTACAAACCGCCCTGCCTTCCTCTTTGCGCAAAAAAACCCCCTGGCTTACAAAACTGCCCTGCCTTTTAAAACCGCTCTGCACAAAGAGTGCTCCGCCTCGAAACCGCCCTGCCTTTGCAAAACCGCCCTACCTTTTAAAACCGCTCTGCCTTGCTCTTTGTGCAAAACCACCCTGGCTTACAAACCACCCCTTCGCCTCTTCGCAAAACCCCGCCGATAGTAATTTTTTTAATCACGCTTGCTCGGATAAAGCAAATGGGGAAGTGTTCTGTGAGTGGCCAATATGTGTCTGGTTGTGTCAAGACATTATATACGGTGGAGTGGGTCGGTGTGCTGGTGTTGGAGGAGAGCCCTGGCCAGGGGGAGGACTTCCCTGGCAAGGTTTGGTGCTTAGCAAGAAGGAGAACAAGTACCCTGGATAGGATATGGTAAGTTCCCTGTCCAGGAGAAGTGTTATGATGTGAAGGTATGAGAGATGATAGGGAAATGCTTCTGGGAGGTAAATTATTGGAACTGAGGTGGGGTGAGGTTAGGGAAGTGTCCTGGGGGGTTAAACGATTGGTTGGCTATTAGGAAGTGACGAGGGGAGGTTAATAGGGGGAAGAGGTGAGGGATTACCCATGATTTGTGCGATCGCGGCTGGTATTGATGTTGATATGCAGTTGTCCTCCATCATTTTGTACATGTGGATCTGCACCTTGTGGAAGATTAGGTCCCCATCAAACTGTGTTCCTTCGAACCTGATTGAATTTCTCTGCCTCCAAACAAGATGTACCAAGGCTGACATCGCTAGGTGTCGGCCTCGGTTCAAAGGCATGTCTTTCTTGTATCTTGCTCTGAAGTTTTTGAACATGCATTGGTGAGTTAGCATTGCCTCTCGCATCCTTAACCAGCTTCTGATCCTGCTCCAAAGTTGTCGTATTCGTTCGCATTTGAAAAAAATGTGGTCCATAGTTTCCTCCTCCTGTCTGCAGAGCACACATTCCTTGTCCTCCATATATTCTTGCCCTGCTCGTACCGGTAGTTTGCCGTGAGCCAGCATCCACAATGTAAATCTGTGACTTGGTTGAATATCCTTCTGCCAAACTGTTGATGTCCAAGATTTCCTAGCTCCTCTTTGCCTGAAGTGGTCATATGCCTTCTTGACTCCCCCTTTGCCCTGGCCAAACCATGTTGTTAGAAGTTGGCTTGCTACCGCTGTTGTATTTTCAGTTCCTAGGATGTGGTTCTTGATCAGTATCAATTTCTTTAGGAGAGGTGAGTACGTATGCTTGCTTTGCCATCCCCAAATGTCTCCTTGTTGTATGTATGTATGATGAACCCACCGAATCCATAGCGTGTCTTGCTTCTCTTGTACCCGCCATAGAACCTTAGCCAATAGTGCCATATTCCATGCCCTCAGATCCCTTAGGCCTAGCCCTCCTTCATCCTTGGGTTTGCACATTACCTTCCATGCTACCAGAGGTTTTTTTGTATTCCACATAAGCGAACGACTGATACTATAGATCTTTTCTATTATGCCTATTGGGAGTGGCAGAATTAACATCCAATAGCATTAAATTCCTTGCAAAACTGAGGTTACAAGTTGGGTTTTCCCTGCATATGACAATGTGGTTTTTGGCCATGAACTTACTTTCTTTGTGAGGCTATCCAGGAGTGTGCAGTAATCAGGAACCCTCAGCTTCTGGGATGCAATTGGGATCCCTAAATACCTAAATGGCATCTCCCCTACTTTAAAACCAGTGATATCAATCAATCTTCCACGAGTACTCTGATCCACTCCTGCCATGTATATGTTTGATTTAGACATGTTTGCACTCAAGCCTATCATACTAGAAAATTGTGTTAGGCAGTCCTTTAAAACTGCCACCGATGATATATCCCCACGACTAAGGAGCAGGAGATAGTAGGCATACATTAAGTGAGAAATTCTGAGTTCTTTACACTTTGGGTGGAATTGGAAATCAGATCTGCTGGTGCGCTTGGCTAGCATACGGGAAAGGTATTCCATGCATAATCCAAACAGATATGGGGAGAGGGGATCCCCCTGTCTGAGCCCCCTACAACCCTTAAACAAACCATGCATTTGTCCATTAATTGCAACTGAGAATGTCGGGCTGGTTATGCTCTCTCGAATCCATGCAGTGAATTTGTCTGGAAACTTCAAAGATGAGAGGACGTCTTGAAGGAAACCCCAATGCACTGAGTCAAAGGCTTTTTGTAGGTCCACTTTGAGTATGCACCATGGAGAAATTCTTTTCCTTGTGTAGTTGTGCATGAGCTCTTGGGCTAAATGTATATTATCAGCAATGCTTCGTCCCTGTACAAAAGTCATTTGTTCTTTGTGCAGTAAGTGATCCATAACTTCTGACAATCTGCCCGCTAGGATTTTTGCAATAATCTTGTAAAACACTGTGCAGCAGGAGATTGGTCTATAATCTTGGACTTTGCTTACATGTGAAGATTTCGGGATTAAGGTAATTAGTGTGTGATTCCAAGATTTCAGGGGCTGGCCTTTCGTGAAAAATTCTAGGACTGCTGCTACAACCTCATGCTGAACTACATCCCATGAGTATTTGAAAAATTTTGAATTGTAGCCATCTGGGTCTGGTGCTTTGAGATCTCCAATGTCAAATAGGGCTTTCCGGATTTCCTCTTCAGTTGGTAGTCGGATTATCTAATTCTGCTGTGCTTCTGTTAGTGTTGTTCCAAACTGCATGCACTCTCCTTTGTAATCAGTCCTTGTCTCTTCTACTCCTAGTTGATTCTGAAAATATGTTAGGAATTCCTTTGTTATTTCCTCTGATGAGCTTGTATGTTCCCCATTAGTCTTTTCTATGGCTACTATTTCTCTCCTCTTGTTGTTCCTTTTAACCATGGCATGGAAAAAGGCAGTGTTCCTATCTGTTCCACCGAAGTATTCATTCTTTGCTCTCTGTAAATAGAATAGGTATTCTTCTCTTTCAAGCAATTCCACTTTCCTCCTTGTAGCATTATAATTCTCATCCATCTGTCCTCGCATAAAGCCTTGTGGTTGCAGGGATTCCAGCTGCTGCCTTGCTTGCTTGGCTCTCTCTTGGATGTGTTGATAGTGAAGACAGTTGAGCTGTCTGAAATGAGATTTGAGTAGCGTGAGCTATCGTTTCAGCTTGTACTGCATTGTGCCATTCATGGTGGTAGGGATCACTATTTGCCATTTTTCTTGCACTAGTTGTCTATATTCTGGGTGCGTCGTGCACATGTTGTAAAACCTGAACGGTTTGGCATTTTGCCTTGAGCTGCCCAGGATAGAAACAAGACATGGAGTATGATCCGAGATTGTCCCTGGGGTTCGAAACTCCACATAACTGCTCTGGTTCTGTTCCATCCATATCTGATTACCCATTGCACAGTCCAGTTTGCTCACTATATGCCCATTTGTCCATGTGAATTGACAGCCTATGGAGCGTAAGTCTTCTATCCCAGCCTCCATTGTAAAGTTCTGGAAATCTTCCATGGCCTATGAGGTAACAGGCATGCCTCCTTTCTTGTCTGCTGGGGAGAGATGTGAGTTGAAATCTCCTAGTATTAGCCATGGCATCTCCATTGTATCAGCAAGTTGTGAAAGTGTCGCCCACATGATTTTCCTACTTATGATTGAGAGCTGACCATAGACAAATGTGACTGCATAGGAGCACCCTGTGATTCTACATTTTACCCTGGTGTGTATCAACTGCTCTTCCCACCTTTTCACGTTAAGCTCAATGATTTGTGGCTCCCATAATAGCAGCATTCTGCTCCTTGAGGAATTTCCCAATCTCTGCTCCATCTCCCATTTCTGAAATCTCTTGTTCTTGAGTGTCTAGTAATATTGTTGTGTCAGCTTTGCCTCTAGTACGCATAGGATACCCATCTTTTGTTGTAGAAGGAGGTCTGCCACCGCCTTCTGTTTGAGGCCTTTATTTAGGCCTCTAACATTCCATGCTCCAATCTTCATGGTTTTGCAGCCGGCTTCCGTCATCTAGCATTGGTGATCTTCCCTTGCTTTTCTTGTTGCTGCTCCATGCTTTGCCTTGTTTCATTCCCAGCTTGTCCTTGGGGTTCTTCTTCCTGGCATCCTATTTCTACTTCCTTGTTACCATCTATTTTTGCTGATATCCCTTCCTTGCTCCATCGAGCAGCTGGTAGGCCTAGGATGTTCAGTGGGAAGTTACTTACAGGCTTCTCTTGCAATGCCACTTGTCCACTATTTGTTCTTTGGCTAATATCCTGGTTTTGTTCTTGTATTTCACTTCTGAAAGTTACCTCGTGATCCCCAATATTTTCCTTGGGCCTTCTAGGGTTTCTGTGCTGATTACATCCCATGCCTTTATTTCTTTACTACTTTGTTCTGGTAGCATTTTCGCTGGTGCCACCGATGTCCTATTCTTTTGTTGTGCAGGTGCCTCTGTTTTGTCGACTGTGTTAGTGCTTACGCGCCTCCTTTGACCCATATCCCTCTGATCTTCTTTATTTTCTCCCCTCTTTCTAGTACTCCATCTTAGATTACCATGTATATTATTCCCCTCCTCCAGACCTACTATTTCAGTACCGCCAGTGTTGTCGTCCATCGTGCCATTTTGTGTGCCACTTTTCACATTGTGGTCTGCCTGAATGGTCACATTATTCCTGCTGTGTACTACTTGTTGATCCAATTTTTCCATACTTGCTACTGGCTGCTTCCTTGGTTGATTACCCCCATCCTCTAATATGTAGACTGTCTGATCTTGTACTTCAGGTGCCATCCTGATATTGCCTGTATTGCTTGCACTCCCCCTAGCCGGTGTCACATGTTCTTGCGCCTTCTCCTTTATTTGCTCCTGCACTCTTTCTCCATCTTTGTCTTCGTATGTTGTAGCTGCTCCCATAGTTCTCCTTTGGCCTGTTTGCTCCTCCTCTACTATTTCCTGCCATTGTCTCTCCTTTCTGGTAATCCTTTCCTCTGCTTGTGGGCTATCACTATTATGTGTGCCAGTTTCTGCGCCAGTCTCAACTGTAGCTGTAACTTGTAAATTGCATCCTTCCTCAATTTGGTTGTCTTCCTTTCCTTGTCTTGTTTGCTTCTCTGATGATACCATAACTGAGTTTCTTTTATTCGAAGTGCTTGCATCCAAAATCATTCCTTGGTCTGATTTCTCCTTGGTAACTATCAGCTGCCTTTGCTCCCGATTTCTAGCATTTCTTCCTCCATCTTGCGCTCCACCCTTTGTATAGTGTGTATTTATGCCAGATCCTGTGCCAATCTCCATCATGGTCTCCATCCTTAGGTTAGTCCTTACTTCTGCCCGAGAGTTCCGTCTGTCTTGAGTGTATTGCTTCTCTGCTGCTGACCAGCCAGGTATGTGTAATAATACATGCCCTTTCTGTCTTTGCTGAAATTCCATCTTTTCTTGATCTCTTTGCTGCCTTTTTTCCCTGTGATCTTCTTGGCTATGTGAGCTCCTTGGCAACTCTATATTAGAATTGATATGCCCCCCCCTCCTCCTCTGTCACGCATACTGGTGGCTGCCTTTGTGCATTGATTGTGCAGTTTCCTTGATAGTGTCCCATTCGTTTGCATCCATTACAAAGCTTCAGGCTCAATTCAAACTTGATCTCCAAATCAATATCTTTTCCATCTGGTAGGGTGATGTCAATCTTTGTAGGAAATTCCTTAGTGATATCCATTTCGACTAAGACTCTAGCATAATTCACTCGTTCCCTTACCTTGGTGTATCTGTCCGTATATAGAGGCACGCCAACCTGCGAAGCCACTTTGCTTAATCCGGAGGTAGACCAGCAGTCCATGAATTTGCATCCACATGGGGATATGAGCGTTAGTTTCCGGTTCGAATGGGAAGCATGCCGACAAAATCTTGAGATACAAAGGACTTCCATACGCAATGTATGGCCCTCCAGTTAATACAGCGTCTCTCAATTCCTTGTTTGCAAATTTGAATACCATCCATAATGAATTGTACGTAAGGAGCTTGTGCGAAGCCTTCCATCTTGCTATGATTTCTTTCAACACTCTCTAGCCCGGAAACCTTCCCAAGAATCTTCCAATCAGGCAGAAACCTACTGACTCCTCCACTGCTTCCAGGTCCTCTGTGTCCAACTTGGTGCGCCCTTTCTGCATCTAGAATTGCCTCAGTGTCGTGTCCTCAACGCATAATCTATTTTTCTTGAAGAGGTCAGCCCATAATCCTATCTTTGATTGTTGTGATTGGGGTGGCGTATGTGCTCCCTGCGGTTCTGCTACTACTATTTTTTGTGCTGGGGGTGCTTCCGGTCGTGCTCCTTCCGCTCTATCTGTCTGTTGAGGGGGTCCCGTCTTCTTCACTGGCTCGCCCTCCGGCGGTGTGCTCATGTTTCTTCGCAGAGACGGTGGGTGCGTCAGGTTTTCTTCGGTCATTTCTATCTCATCTAGCTGTAAGACCTTCCATGCACGGTTCGTGTTTTTCCCCATTCCTCGTCGTCCAAGGTTCCCTAAGTTAACCGGGTTAACGGGCTTGGGAAAACTAACTTAAGTGAGCAGGTTGTCGGGTTCTGAGAAGTTTAGGAATAGTGGTCCCGGGCGAAGCTTCCACAACCGTTGAATCCAGAATTTTGAAATAGCAATGTTCCTTTTGTCGTCTCGTTGACCGCGCCTTCCGGACAGTACGGCGGCCTGGTGTTCACCTACCACTGTCCTTGCCTTTCATCTTCCTCCCGTCGCCGGCGAACTTCGAGTTTGAAGCCCTAGTCCACTGGAGAAGGCATTGCACGCACCAGTGTCCTTTGGGACTTTAAGGTCCAACACCCTTAGAGGCTTTGATTTCTATCACTCCCAGGTTGTGCGCCACCTCCTATTCCATCGCAGCCTCCGTTCCTTCCTTCGCTCCTCCGCAGTTGCTCATTCTTAGCTTTCTTTACCTGTATTATTGATTTAGTTACGCACACATACCTCGTATTCCGCCGGAATAGGTTCCTTTCCGTGTACGGTGTTTCGATGGTTGGGGTTGTAGGGATTTTTCTTATGCAAAATAGCATATGCGCAACGGAAAAATAGGATCCCTTCCAAGTGATCCTTGCGAAAACCTCGTACAAAAATAAATTTCTCAAAACCTATCTTTATAGGAGAATATTACCTTTGTTGCATGTCCTTTTTAATCCCGCTTCTCCTTGGGTTTATTGGATCTTTTAGCACGTTCAAATGTCCGTGCCTCTATATGTATCCACACGAGCAAGCTCTTGTCTCACAAAAGAAACTAGAAGAGCTCTCCTTTACTTCTTGCTAGAGAAGTCCCTAAAGGAGAGGAAGGTAGGGAAAAAGAGAAAGGAAGAAGAAGACCACTCTTCTTGCTAGCCTACACTCACAAAAGCCACACAACCAAAGCCTCTCACCACCAAGCTCTCTCCAAGCCTCAAGCTTCCCCTCATATGGCCGGCCACCCCATGGAGTGTTTTATAGGATTGAAAAAACCTTTCACCTCCTATCACATTCAATGCAATCAATTGCATTGAAAAATAATCAAACAAGGAGTTTTGGCCGGCCACATGTGGAGAAATTCCAAAAGTCAAAACCCTTTGTCTCCTTCCACCTCATCAAGCTTAGGTGGCATGCTTATGTGGCATGCTTATGTTGCATGCTTATGTGGCATTCATGCATGTTGAATTAATCTTATTAATTCAATAAGCTTATGTTATCATATTGAATTAATCTCATTAAATCAATAAGGTAACATATTGAATTAATCTTATTAAATCAATTAAGCTTAGGCTATCTGATCGAACGATTTTTAATGTCGCAATACCGTTCCCAAATTATTTACCGAACCCCCTAACTACACTAATGCAGTATAGGACTGACTCGGGTCATCTCCCAACGAACCTAATGGCTGAACGTTTGTTTTTAAACAGAAGTAAACACTGGGGGTTTTTACAATTCATCAAAACAATTATTCAAAGCTAACCTATTACAAGAACGATTCAACCTTGCACCGCACTGTCACTATACGATGCAATGGTCAAACAATTCTGATGAAAAGACATGGAAATTAAATCTGCAGGAAGTAAATCTAACTAATGCGCAAAAGTAAGTAATCACGCACCGCACCGCTACTATACTGATACAATGATCACGAAACAAAGGTGAACAATTTACACTATACGACACAAGATAAACAGTCACTAAAAATTGCAATAAATGAAATGCAATAACGAAAGCACCGCATAGACACATGACCGTCACTATACTAAGAATCGGTCGAATGTAAATGAAATCTAATCTAATAATGAAAGCACTCCAATCAAACACCGCACTGTCACTATACGATGCCTGAATTGGACAATTTTAATTGATGGGGTTAGTATATCAGCAACAAGAAATTAAACTAAACTACAAATGCACAACGAACAAAATTAACAACTAAGCAATAATCAAACCTATAGAATTAACATTGCAAGTAAACAAACAAACATAGCAAACAAATATCCAATTAAATGGACTGAATGCAAATATAAGTAATCGGTAACCCCACGATGGCGACAATAACCCGAACAACCCTCTCCGACGGTGAATGCGAAGCTGCCGGACTGTCGCCGCCGGACGTGGGGAAGAAGACTCTGCCGCGCGTGGAAATGGGGAAAAAAAATGCCTCGGCTCGAGTTGCTGCTGCTCGTCGCGAAATGGAAGGACCTCCTTCTGCGTGTCGCCGGCGAGCCCTGCGTACTCCGCCGCCGGCAATGGAATTGACGCCGCCGCCCACGAGGAAGAAGACGCGCTGGTGAAGTTCTGTGATTCGCTTCACGCCGCCGCCGGCCGCTGGTAATCCCGCCGCCGCTCGCACGGCTGCGGAAGAAGCCGCCGGCGTTTGCTCGCGAGGAGGAAGATCGCCGCCGCCGACGATTTCTGCGCTTCTCTGTTGGAGCTTCTGCCGATTCTATGGAGTGTAGGAAAGTTAGGTTTTATTAAAGAGCCGTCCGACCGAGCTTCATCCGATCCCACCGGCCCATTTGAAGCTAGGGCTTGATGATATATTAATCGCTTAATTAGGTTTGCTCCATCCAACTACCAAATCACCGATGGTAATGGACGGATCCGATCCGCTCAAGGTATAATCACGATCCAACGGTCCGGATGAACGGCCAAGACGTGTAGATCTTAATGTACGGGCCGGATCGCTCCAGATCCAGATGGATGGCTCAGAATCAATCACTTTCTTCGGACGGTCTATAATGCTCAGATATGAACCCTTGATTTGATTTGCCTTCTAATCTGGATGAAGGGCTCAGATTAAATCATTTTGAAATGTCCATTACGACCCTAGATGAAGCCATATTTGATCTAACTTGAGTCTAGTCCAGTGGCTCATCTCGATCTCCTACAAATAAAGATAACATTCGCAAATAAGTCCAAAATATAGGAGAATTTACAAAAAGGTCCAAAATGAATCCAAACTCATAAAACACAAATAATCAATAATAAATCACTCGAGAGGATAAAAACGGTGATATTAAGGACCAAAATAATACAACAAAATGGCGCTTATCAATTCCCCACACTTATTTTTGCGCCCCGCAATAATGAAAATCAAGAAACACTAACACCCTAACTCATTCCCTAACAATACCTAGATCAATAATTCGAGAAAAATAAGTTACTTAGGATCACCAATTCAGATCTAGGGTATTCAAAAGATCCAACTCCTACAACAATCAACATGTATGATGATTTATACAATCAAATAGACTAAGCCGATACAAAACCTCCCAAAATGGATATATGCACCGATGCTCACATAATAACATAGGAGTGGGCGCCTCAAAACAACATGCAATTTTGTACTACCATATGCTTGCTTATCATCTACTTCTATCGCTATCAATACATCTCATACATGAATCAAAAGGATTTATCAAGAATCAGAATGAGATCAAAAGTAGACAACAGATAAAGTATGCAAAGAGTAGTACAAGACAAAGGTACAAATGAATAGGAAACAAGAGAAGAATTGGAGAAATAAATCTGATGAGTTGCTCTGTGAAATACTCCGTAACCAGCAATATGGGAAGAGGCTAGGATAATTGGAAACTTTAGAATTGATTCAGGCTCAAATGACTCTATCCAACACAATGCAATTCAATTTGCCTGCATTACAATTGCAAAATTTTTTTTTTTTTTTTTTTTTTTTTTTTTTTACAAAAGAAACATCAATGGCGCCATATATATATATATATATATATATATATTTTTTTTTTTTTTTTTTTTTTTTTTTTGCAGAAACTCAAGTACTAATCATAGACAAATATATCTCAGAACCAATGACCTCTGAAAACTATATCTTCCATATCATATTTCCAACAAAAATAATATAACTCCTCCCCCACACTTAAAATTTTGTCCGTCTCGGACAATACAACCCATCAAACTATTCCTCCAACATGGAAAGCAATAGATATGAAAAAGATAATCCACAAAGATACAAAGACAATGGATAGCAAATGAAGAGATATGACAAGTAAGACATGGAAGATGGAAGTATCAAGTGGATTAGACAATCAAACCAAGTCAAGAAAAGAGTCAAGAATGAAATCCTTTATCATATTCATGCAAGTAAATGTTACTGCAGTTTTGAAAAGACTCAAAGCAAGTTCTAGAGTAACAAGAATCACATGTGTTATCACACAAAAGTGGGTAGATGATAAAAATGGCTTGCAACCTCACTAGGTGAATAAACATCAAGCTTAGACTATCAATAAAAAGTTCACCATCATAACAAATGACTGCATGCAAGTGAAGTCTCCTATCACACACAAAAATCCATAATTTGATGGTCAAACTTAACTAATTTTTACCACCTCTGAAATGATACTAAGGCATGCATAGAGAATATTATTTGACTCAACAATGACAAATGACCTAGGTAAACAGGCAAACAAACACACAACCCATACAATTTATTCCGAACATGAAAGGAAGAAAATAAATGCAGTAAATAAAAGAACACACTCCCCTTTCATGTCGGAGAAGAAGCATCATCATGTCTGGCCCCACCGTATTCTCCAGTATAGACTTAATCTCTTTGCTCGACACTTCATGAGTGCATTTGCAAAAAGTGAGACCCTTGATCGCTAATGATCGCCTGGGAACTCAAAATCGCAAAATATGTGAGACCTAACAAAATCCACAACTAGAGAATCATCACGTGGGGATGGCCTCCACCCATTTAGAAACATAATCATATGCCAAAAGAATATATGAAAATCCAAAAGATACAGGACATGGACCCAAAATCAATACCCCAAATATCGAAAATCTCACGAATAACAAAAGTTATTGAGGCATTTCATTTCTACATCCTATGTTCCTGCTCGCTGACATCGCTCACAAGACTTGTAGAATTTAGAGACATCATGAAATAAGGTGGGCCAATACAAATCAAACTCTAAAACTTTCCTAGCAGTTCTTTGGGGGTCCAAAATACCCCACAAGTCGAGAGAATAACAAAAGTAAATACATATGGAATGAAACTCATAATCAAGTACACATCATCTAATAATCTGATCATTACAAAATTTTCAATGATAAAGATCATCCCATAGATAATACTTATCATCACTTTTCAATTTCTGGACTTGTGCATGAGTAAAATGTGAAGGTACAACACGGCAACTAAATAAATAGCAAGATCTGCATACCATGGTGTCTTACCCTACAGGTGAAAAAAGTTGCTCATCTGGAAAAGAATCTGCTATGGGGTGGGCTCGATCTCTATCGCAACTGTCAAATCAAATACCATCTCCTTCTCGCAACAATTTGGTCAAGGGTAGGGCAATGATCAAGTCTCTCGATAAAATGTCTCAGAGAAACCTCGCATGACCTAGAAAAGCACAACTTCCCGCATGTATGGGTAAGATAAAGAATATATAGCATGAATTTTAGCAGGATCTACTTCAATATCATACACAGAGATAATATAATCCAAGATATCCCATACTCGACCATGAAATTACATTTCTCACAAACATCTGATGGAAGTGATCCTTGGGGCAGTCCCTACACATTCCATATCCTTGTCTATAATAAAGAGGGCCCACAGATAGGTCCTAACAACAAATCATCATCAACATCAGAATCAATAAAATCACAATGAAATATAGAAGGTGTAGAGATATCCAAATGAAAAAAAAAACCAAGAAATAAAGTTCATGCAATTCAACTCATCAACTATACCCACGCTAAGAATTTAATGATTCTCCATCGGGTGCTTCATAGCGTCTAAAATACTGAACTGAACTACAGTATCTCATACCTCCATATCAAGAGTACAACTTCTCGTGAACACACATATCTAAAAAAAAAAATTGGCATGCTTGGGAATCTGCTTCCCTAGCCTTTCCTTCAACAACCCCCTTCCTAGGCTGGGCCTCTGAGGGAAGAGAAAACTGCTGCAAAATTCAAGTAGATTATCGCCTGAAGACCTAGTCATCCACACAAACAAATAAATTGAGAAACAAATATAAATGATAAGAAAGACAATAATAGTAAAAGAAAAGAAAACAAACTGACTAACTACAGTTTAAAGACAAACGAACCCATTAGAGCTCCCCGGCAACGGCGCCAAAATTTGATCGAACGATTTTTAATGTCGCAATACCGTTCCCAAATTATTTACCGAACCCCCTAACTACACTAATGCAGTATAGGACTGACTCGGGTCATCTCCCAACGAACCTAATGGTCAACGCTTGTTTTTAAACAAGTAAACATCGGGGTTTTACAATTCATCAAAACAATTATTCAAAGCTAACCTATTGCAAGAACGATTCGACCTTGCACCGCACTGTCACTATACGATGCAATGGTCAAACAATTCTGATGAAAAGACATGGAAATTAAATCTGCAGGAAGTAAATCTAACTAATGCGCAAAAGTAAGTAATCACGCACCGCCTCACTACTATACGGTACAATGATCACGAAACAAAGGTGAACAATTTAACCATGTACCCTGTCACTACTATACGACCACAGTCAAACAATACTACTAAAAATTGCAATAAATGAAATGCAATAAACGAAAGCAATTCGCCCAGACACCGCACTGTCACTATACGGCAACTGGTCGAATGTAAATGAAATCTAATCTAATAATGAAAGCACTCCAATCAAACACCGCACTGTCACTATACGATGCCTGAATTGGACAATTTTAATTGATGGGGTTAGTATATCAGCAACAAGAAATTAAACTAAACTACAAATGCACAACGAACAAAATTAACAACTAAGCAATAATCAAACCTATAGAATTAACATTGCAAGTAAACAAACAAACATAGCAAACAAATATCCAATTAAATGGACTGAATGCAAATATAAAATGATGATAATAACCCGAACAACCCTCTCCGACGGTGAATGCGGCCGCCGGACGCCGCCACGGACGTGGGGAAGAAGACTCGCCGCGCGGAAATGGGGAAAAAATGCCTCGCTCGAGTTGTCACGCCGTCGCGAAATGGAAGGACCTCCTTCGCGGTCGCCGGCGAGCCTCGGTAGTCCGCTGCCGCCGCCGGCAAGAACGGACCGACGCCGCCGCCGCCACGAGGAAGAAGACGCCGCTACCGTGAAGTTCTCGTGATTCGCTTCTACGCTGGCCACCGCCGGCCGCCAGGTAATCCCGGCCGCCAGACGGCCGCGAAGAAGCCGCCGGTGTTTGCTCGCGAGGAGGAAGATCGCCGCCACGACGATTTCGCGCTTCTGTTGGAGCTTCACGATTCTACGGAGTGTAGGAAAGTTAGGTTTTATTAAATGAATTCTTTGAGCCATATCCGAGCTTCATCCGATCCCGGTAGTCCATTTGAAGCTAGGGCTTGATGATATATTAATCGCTAATTAGGTCGCTCCATCCAACTGAAATCTCGATTTGCAATGGACGGATCTGATCCGTCTGAAGGTATAATCACGATCCAACGGTCCGGATGAACGGCCAAGACGTGTAGTTCTTAATGTACGGGCCGGATCGCTCCAGATCCAGATGGATGGCTCAGAATCAATCACTTTCTTTGGACGGTCTATAATGCTCAGATATGAACCCTTGATTTGATTTGCCTTCTAATCTGGATGAAGGGCTCAGATTAAATCATTTTGAAATGTCCATTACGACCCTGGATGAAGCCATATTTGATCTAACTTAAGTCTAGTCCAGTGGCTCATCTCGATCTCCTACAAATAAAGATAACATTCGCAAATAAGTCCAAAATATAGGAGAATTTACAAAAAGGTCCAAAATGAATCCAAACTCATAAAACACACAAATAATCAATAATAAATCACTCGAGAGGATAAAAACAGTGATATTAAGGACTAAAATAATACAACAAAATGGCAGTTATCACTATCATGATAACATATTTATTTAATCTTATTAAATTAATAAGCTTAGCATATTGAATTAATCTCATTAAATCAATAAGCTAAAATTCTCATTAAGCTTAAAGTCCAAAAACCATTTTGTACTTAAGCTTATTCCCAAATTATTCTAGTCAAACTAGAATCCACTAATTCTTCTAATCATCATGCTCTTTGTGTGTGACCCTATAGGCTCTCATAACGTTGGCAGTGGATCTAAACTCTTTTAGATACACAAGCAATGAGCGGCATTTAGCAATACATCATTTCTGCCCAAGTTACGAAATAAGTCAAGATCCGACTAACCTTTCCGTGACTACTATAATGTATGACCGTGTCCTTCTATCCTTGATATCAGATTGACCAATGAGGCATAGACCGTGTCATCCTCGATCAATCTATGTGTTTCTTGATCCCTGAGTAAACTAACTCAAACAAATGAGCTCAATATCTCATATTGACTCATTCGAGCATGACCATGCATTTTAGTAGTTCTACTCAATCAAGGGGCCCACAGATATCACTCCCATCATATGGGAGGGATAGATCCCATCTACATCACTCACATCCCTCCGCATAATTTGTTATATACTCAGTAATCGCCTTTATGGTCCACCCTGTTACGAGTGACGTTTGACGATACCAAAGTACATAACTCCTTATGTAGGGAACCGTAGTGACTTCAGGTTTGAGGACTATTCATATCAATAGTCACATGAGAAAGTTTATGACACTCATATGACGATCCATGAAACTTTCTCATGGCGGGTCAGTTTAGTATATATTCTCTAATATATACCCATGTGTCAACTTGATATCATATATCCATGACTTGTGAGATCAAGTCATCAATTGACCTACATGCTAGTCTTTATGTATTAATATTGCCCTTGCATATTAATACTTGACTAGAAACATTTAGGAAAGTGTTCTCTACAGCCCCTCATAATCAATTCTGCCAATTGATGTGCTGTAGATAAGAACCTACTTTTCTAGGGCATTATTATATTTAATTTAGCCGGCACAAGCAAGACGTAAATATAATAACCAATCCTTTGCCTTTATAGAATATGATATTTCGTTCGGTTACGTATTGCTTCACTAGCAGTTGGTTACAGGGCTATAACTGCGGGGGTAACCATAGCGCCATTGATCTCGGATGCTTTCTGATTTGTTGATTTCGCCGTGGATCCACCCAGTCCGAGTATTCTCCACGGTTCAGTGAACACGAGATATCGTAGATGCCTATGCTCCTTCATGTAGCTCACCACCGCCTGATTCTTGGAGGTTTTAGAGAGAAGCACTCATAAGGTTCATCATGTAAACCCTGCAGGTGGACTTGGTCCGGCATGATGAAAAGGTTGAGTGGTACTACTCATGGAGTTAGATGTTGATTAATTAATGGTTAGTAAATTAATTAATCAACGGACATTCGAGATCTTAAACACGGGGAGAAAATGTAAAAATAATATATGGAGCTCATATTAATTTATGGGGGTTGGTGAGGTAGATCAATGATAATCCTCTAGTGGAATGGATAATCATTAATGGATCGGACTTTATGTGGGCTTGATCCATGGGTGGCCAAGATCCAACTCGTCCTCATGGTCCCTATTGTAGCCTATTAACACCTCATGAAGCTTAGATCTAAAGGTAGAGATTAAATCTCTAGATCCAACGATTGAGATTAAATCTCTAGATCCGACGGTTGAGATTAAATCCCTAGAACCAATGGTGGAGATTAAATCAAGCCTTAAGCCTAACTCTATAAATATGGGCTTGAGGGTGGGCGGCGAGAATTGAATTAGAGGAAAGGGAGCTAGGGTTTTGGGTGGCAAGAGCAAGGGAGGCTTAGGGTTTTGGGTGTCCACAATTAAGGAAAGATGTTTTTTCTTCTTATTCTTCCTTAGGTGGCCGGCACCCTTCTTCCTTCTTCTCTCCTTGGTTTGGCCGGCGCCCAACCTTCTCCCCTTCATCTATGGCTTATGATGGATGGCATTAGGGTTTCTTCCCTTGGGCGGCAAGAATTCCTAGTTGGGGTAGGATTAGGAGCGGGCGGCTAGGGTTAGGGTTTGGGTGTTGGTTGTGGGAGGCAACATGAGGAGAAAGGCTTTTCTTATTCTTTCATGGTTTGGTCGGCAACCTTCCTTCTTCCCTCTACCTTGGTTGGAGCTCAACCTATTCTTCTTCCCTACATCGTTGGTCGGAAATTAGGAGAACTAGGTTTAGGGTTTGTGCGGCAACAAGGAGAAGGATTGCTTTCCTTTCTCTTCTCCAAGTGTTGGCCGGCGCCAATGCCCTCATTGATTCTCGTTTGGCCGGTTCCCATACTCCATGTTCTCTTCCTTGGCTGGCGGCAACATCGAGTTTATTGACTTGGTGGCTGGTTCTAGATAGGAAGAAGAGTTTTGTTTTATGATCTTCCTTTGTTCGGAGTGAATAAGGAAGGAAGATTGGCGATCTAGGAGCTTCGACTTTTGGAAGATTGTCGCCCACACGATGTCCAAAAGGAGAAAGGACATACAATAGAAGATCAAGAGGTATAACAAGAGGTATAATCTTGTTTATTTTGATTAGTGTTCTTTTGTATTATGTTTATAATTGCTTTTCAATTATATGCATGTTTTGTGTGGATGTTTACTTTATGTATGTGCCTAATATAACTTGGACCCCAAACATAAATACAAAAACCGGCGATCCGGACATCGTCTATTCCGCAGCTACTCATAGAATAGAGGTTGGTCACTTGTACAACGAGTTTGTTCAAGTGACCTCTCTAAACGAATAGCACGACGATGACTTGGTTGTTTAGGCAATCCCTTTTGTCTAGGATTAAATTTTTTAATCCGGGGACATCGATGGGATCGACATGAACAAGCAACCGAGGTGAAGTGGGAAGTGAAGTTTCCCCTCACGAACTCGATAAGCAAAACCCTACAATTGGTATCAAAGCAAAGGTTTCCGGTTTTGTGTGTTTAGGATTCGGTTAATTTTTATGCACTTTTCATATATTATATGTGCCGGATAATAGTAGGATATACGTAGTTTAAGTCTTTGGTTACAGGCATAAGATCTGACTATTATGGTCATATGTGTGTATGTGATTATATGTGTGTAAATGTTTATTTTGTTGAATCCTCGGGGTTGACAAGGCTAGTATTTGATTTTTTGTAAATTAGATATGGCATTGTTTAGCCACTCTTTATTTTAGTTTACTTTCGATTTAGATTTCATGTACACTACCTCGTGGAGTATAGGATCGATGGATGTAAATTAAAATAGGTTTTAGTCTCGGCTCGGATCTCCGGATGGCTCGTACATGGCGTAGGAGGAGCGGACAAGAAGGCGATGCGACGGGAGACATATTGAAGACAAAAGTCATAATAGTTGGAAAATAATTTATTTTTCATATTTATTGCTTTTTGTTTGATATGCATGTCGTAGGCTAGAAAATTCCTCATTTTCAAATTACTAAGTGGGAGAGGCAAATTTTTATAAATTCCCACGGCCTCCATTACAATTTGACATGTGATGCAAACAAACTTGCGCATCTGCTCTGAGTGCCTTCCTCCCCATTGGATGAGTTTGTTTGCGGATCACAAGGTCAAATATGGTTATAGGAAATTATTAAGGAGTGTGTGTACTTCTCCATCATAAGGCACATAACCCAAGATAATTACCTTGGTACCAAGTAATGGTGAAAACTTAGATACAAATATAAGTATCCTCCCCATCAGAGTCACTGCTTTTATTTGTAGGGCCAAAGAGAAACCAACTATTAATTTTACTTGTCAAAAAGTTAGGTTGACAAGATAGTAAAATTAATGGGTAAAACCTCCTCTTACAAATTTAGAATTCATATACGTCCACACTATCGTGGCATACGATATTCTCAGTGTTTTGGGGTGTTGGTTGATTTTAAAATTTTATTGTTTGAGGAATCAATAATTTTTTGAAATCTAAATTAATGATCTATGTGATTCTTAGGATTTTCATAAATGACTTTCAGTCTACTTGTTGTGATAGTAAAGGAAAATAAGTTTAATCTACCCAAATTATGTTGATTGTAAAAGAATCTAGATATTGTCTTAACTATTGAGGAGTACAACTATGTACTTTTCAAAGAGTATCCTCCTAAGCCCACGAATGAACTGGAAGTCCTTGGAGCTGAGATCGATGGGGAAACCCAGGTCGATATCATTCTCCAGTCGACAGAAAGGCTTGCTCAGGCTCAGGCCATGGTTGCTCAGAAGGTTTCTACTTCTAAGCCGAAAGGCAAGAAGAAGAAGAAATAAGCTGGAGCAAAGGTGGTGGGAGGATCTCATGGAGGAGTAAAGAAGCCGAAAGGCAAGTACTTAACTTGTAAGCAGGATGGGCATTGGAAGAAGGATTGTCCGAATCCAAAACAAAACAAAGGTATATCCTTTGGTCTAGTCGTTGAAAAATGGTTAGCGGTGTTATCTACCAGCACCTGGTGTGTAGATACGAGAGCCTCTGATCATGTCTGCAATACTTTGCAGGGGTTCCAGGAAACCCGACGATGAGCTGAGGAAGAGATTACCGTTTACTTGGGCAATGCCACTAAGGTGGCGGCTATTACAGTGGGAGATGTTTTATTTATCTTTTGAGAAAAATAAAAACTTTGGTTCTGGAAAATTCCCTTTATGTAACTTTATTCAGAAAGAATTTATTTTCAGTTTCTAAATTGTTTATGGATTGATATTCTATTTCTTTTAATGACAGAATTGTTATAAAAAGGAATAGGGAGAATATCTATTCAGGTACATTGATAGGAAATTTGTACGCACTTGAACCACAAGCTCCCACGATGCAAATAGAAGTTAATAACTCATCTTCTAATCCCAATAAGAGAAAAGAACCTTCGAAGATGAACCTAACATAACTTTTGGCATCTTAGGCTTGGTCATATTAACCTAAGCAGAATTCAAAGGTTGATAGCTGATGGACTTTTGGGTTCATTAGTGGTGGAAGATTTCCCAACCTGCGAATCTTGCTTGAAGGGTAAAATGACCAAGAGGCCTTTTAAGGCCAAGGGGTATAGAGCCAAAGATGTGTTAGAATTGGTTCATTCTGATTTGTGTGGTCCTATGTCTATCCAGGCTAGAGGTGGTTTTGAGTATTTTGTCTCTTTTATATATGATTACTCAAGATATGGATACATTTACCTGATGCGCCGCAAGTCTAAATGTTTTGACAAGTTCAAAGAATTCAAGGCTGATGTGGAGAAACGTCAAGGTAAAAGTATCAAGACACTACGATCTGATCATGGTGGTGAGTACCTCTTCGGAGAGTTTAGGAACTACTTATCATAGGCTGAGATTCAATCCCAATTGACTGCACCTGGCACACTCCAGCAGAACGGTGTAGAAAAGCGAAGGAATATGACTCTTATGGAGAAGGTTAGATCGATGATGAGTTATTTTGAGTTGCCAGATTCGTTCTGGGGATATGCTCTAGACACGGCGGTGTACATTCTGAACTTGGTTCCATCTAAATCAGTGTCTTCTACTCCCACAGAGTTGTGGACTAGGTGAAAGACTAGTCTAAGGCATATTCAGATATGGGGGAGTCCAGTACATGTGCTGAAGCCAGATGCTGGTAAGATGGAACCTCGTACAGAAGTATGCATGTTCGTTGGGTATCCTAAAGAAACGAAGGGTGGTTTGTTTTATAGTCCTAGAGATCAGAGGGTGATCGTTAGCATGAACGCCAGATTTCTAGAGGAAGACTATGTGATGAGCCACAAGCCCAAGAGTAAAATTGTTCTGGAGGAATTAAAATGGGAAGTCACTTCTTCAGTACCACCGGTACAAGAGGATATACCACAAGTCACTGCACCACGTGTCACAGAGGATACACAGGAGATACTGTTGGGTTTCCGGCACCGCGGCGTGTGTGTGTTCGATCATGTTTCGTAAACATGAGCACAGCGGAAGCAATTAAAAATAATAAATCTATATTTATTACAACACACACAACACACGCATGCATATTACAATAAGTGTAGACATAACCGTAAATTAAAATTTGCAATAAAAGAAAATTATCTACGTTATACCTTTCGTATGACGTGTAGCGGGAATGACATCAACCGGAACGATCCTCGTAAGAATCGTCTCTATCCGTATCCACGCCGAGCTCCTCGGGATGACTTCGCTAAGCCACGAGCTTCGTCTTCATACGGGTTACTAGCCTCGTGTTGAAGACAACATGATCAAGAGATGATCACGATCCGAATCCAAATTCGGATCCAAAACCGAGTCCTCAAAACTCGATTCTCCGGAGAGGTATTCGTCAACCGTTTGACGAATCCTTCGTCCTCCACCTCAGAGGATTACCGGAGATCAAATCCCCGGTAAGTTAGGCGCTATCGGAGCACTAACCGTTGTCCAAACGACGCTCCGACAACAAAGAAACAAGCTGTCCAGAAAAACTGTACAGCTTTTGGTGGAGGAATAGAGGCCGGCCAAGGAGAGATGGAAGCTCACCTTATCACCGAACCTAGAGGAGATCACCGGAGGGTCGCCGGAGGTTCACCGGCTGAAGCTTGGTCACCGGCAACAAGTTTGAAGGTGGCACAAGGGGGTTGGGCGGCGGCACACTAGGGTTGGCGCCGAAAACTCCTTCAAGGGGTGGGCGGCAACACCAAGGGCTAGGGTTTTGGATTAGGGTTAAAGCCCTATTTTATAGAGAACTAATTCTCTTAATGGTTAATGGATCATATCAAAAAAGCCCGTTAACCCGCTCCATTAAGATAAGTTAAAATAAACCAAACCATGATGGTTTATTTTAAGTTAAAACGAACCGAACCAACCTTTGGTTCATTCGTTTAATATAAACCAAACCCTTTGGTTTATTCTCATCCATTGGATTAGAACCAAACCATTTTGGTCCATCCATTATGTCTTCATAAGACACGGCCCATCCATGCTTCCATTGCGACTGAAAGAATTTCATGCTCGCTTTATGTTTGGTCCAACCAAACATAGTTTCTCTCGGTCTGAGAATCCCATTCTCAAGCTCGTTTTAAATCCTTTGGATTACACTCGTTGTGCGTGTGACCAAATAGGTTCTCGGTTTATGTTGGCCGTCTATAATTAACCATTAATTATAGAACGATCATGAGTGGCACCTAGTAGTACATCATGATCCCCAATTAAACGAAAAGATCAACAATGATCCGTAACTATTTCAAACCCTTCAAGAGCTCGAATGAATCGTGCCCCATTCCTTCACTCATCTTATACCCACTTGGTTCAGACATGGTCTATTGTGTCACCACTAGGTCGACTACGCCACACCTAGCCCAAGTGTCATTTTCTCGCCCCATGGATTCTAGTTACTCCATGTATCGAAGAGTACTACTCTAAACATGTAATGCTTTGGCCAAAGACTTTAGTAACAATCCGACGAGAGGCCATGGGTATACATCTCCTCGCAAGGAGTGGTGAATCCTTTATAGGCTATTCAAACACCTTCGATCACTTCGACTTATACCCAATCATCCCGGGTCCACATCTCCTTAGAGATGTTTGCTTAAGATGTCAAAGCATAAGTCTCCATGATCAAGATGACTTGAATAACGCAAGTCAAAGGAACCTCGACTTAAGCCACAGAAGAACTTCATCGACATATCTATATATGCAGAGAACCATATGAAGTCTTACTACCGGTCACTCCAATGAACTAGTTACCATAACTAGCATCCACGATCAACTCCGACATCACTAATGTCTCCACCAAAGGAGAATCACCGCTGATACACCAAGGAGTATACCTCGTTGTCTCGGCTGTAATCTGATGGTGTCCAAATCCATCAATTCATCGACTAGGATAATTCGATACATCACAATTACACATGTAGAGATACTCACTAGTTGTGATCCAATCACAAATTCTCTCATGCCGTGAATCACATCGTGACATTCAAGAAATGAGTTTAAGATCCAATCAAATACATAAACATGTATACTCAAATAGTGAATCTTCATTTATCATATAAATGGTTCATACATAAGGCGATTGCCTTAGGACATCTCTCATATATTACTAACAGACTCCCACTTGGCCTAATGCCAATCGCTACGTATCCAATACCATAAGCTCTAACATGACCCTCAAACTTACTTTGAGGTAATGCTTTAGTCAAAGGATCCGCTAAGTTCCTTTCAAAGGGGAATTTTCTCGATTTGTATTTCGCTCCTACCGATGATCTCTCCGATAAGATGATAGCGGGCAAGCACATGTTTGGATCATCGATGAGACCACATCAAGTTCGTAGATGAACTTCTTGATCCAAACCGCTCCTTTCGCCTAAAGTCGCAATGTTTTCTTCCTTAGTGGCAGAATCCGCTATAGTGTCAAGCTTGGAACCTTTCCAACTTATTGCGCCTCCATTCTAGGTGAATATATACCCAGACTAAGACATGGAATCATCCTTGTCTGTCCGGAGCTGGCATCCGTATACCCGCATATCACCATGTCCCCTTCTCCATATATTAGGAACACATCCTTTGTTCTTCTTAAGTACTTAAGGATCGTCTTAACAGCCACCCAATGATCCATTCCTGGATCGACGTATCCGCCGTGACACTCGTGAGCATACGATACATCGTACCTCGTACATAACATTGCATACATGATAGATACTATTGTGTATGCATAGGGAATCTTACTCATGCAAATCCTCTCGTCTTCTGTGTGCGTAAACATAGACTTCGAAAGGTGTACCCCATGCCTGATGGGTAGGAAACCTTTCTTGGATTCCGACATGCTAAACCTCTTTAGCACTCGGTCTATATATGTAGACTGCGAAAGACCAAGCAACCGTTTCGATCTATCTCTATAGATCTTAATCCCGAGGATGTAGGTTGCTTCTCCCAGGTCTTTCATGGAGAATGTCTTGGATAACCAAACCTTCAATCGATCAGAAGATTGAAACATCGTTTTCTATAAGTAGTATGTCATCGACATACAATACTAGGAACACGACTGCACTCCTACTAACCTTCTTGTACACACAAGGTTCGTCTGGATTTTGTGAGAAATCAAACTTTTTGATTGTCTCATCAAAACGGATATTCCAGCTCCTGGATGCTTGCTTCAATCCATAAATGGACCGTCGCAATTTGCATACCTTGGTTTTATCAACCGATGTGAAACCCTCAGGCTGTATCATATACACATCCTCGAGTAGGTTTCCATTAAGGAAAGCTGTTTTCACATCCATCTGCCATATCTCATAATCATAATGAGCCGCTATGGCCAGGAGCATTCGAATGGATTTAAGCATAGCTACAGGCGAATAGGTTTCGTCATAATCAACACCTTGCTTTTGACGATATCCTTTCGCCACCAATCTAGCCTTATAGGTAATCACATTACCATCCATGTCGTTTTTCTTCTTGAAAATCCACTTGCACCCTATAGGCTTTATGCCTTCAGGTGGGTCAACCAAGTTCCAAACTTGGTTTTCGTACATGGAATCCATTTCCGACTTCATGGCACCAAGCCACTTATCCCTTTCTGAACTTGTCAGCACTTCTTCATAACTGGTAGGTTCCTCATCATCAATGAGTAACACGTCATTCGATTCGCTTACAAGAAATCCATATCTCTCAGGAATATTGCGTGTTCTACCAGATCTACGAAGATGTGGTGTTACAATAGGTCCAGCCGATTGCTCATCACTATGAGTTGCCTACCGTTGTGCTTCACTGTATCTCATTAATGTCTATTTGAGTCTCTCGAGCCTCCTCAAGCTCGACGACACTCCCACTGCTTTCTTGCAAGAGAAACTCTTTCTAGAAACACAAAGATGCCTTGAAACAAACACCTTTTGTTCCACAGATGATAGAATTGGTAACCCCTTGTTTCCTTAGGGTATCCAATAAATAGACATTTATCGACTTAGCATCCAATTTGTCTGACATACACCGCTTCACATAAGGTGATAACCCCATATCTTCAAGTAAGATAAATGAGGTTTCTTACTAGCCCATATCTCATATGGAGTAGAGACTACTCTTGGGGCACTGCTTAACAAGTAAACAAATCCGTCAAGTGCATAGCCCCAAAAGGACTTGGGAAGATTCGCATGATTCATCATTGACCTGACCATGTCCAACAAGGTCCTAAGTGCCCTCGATACACCATTAAGTTGTGGTGTATAGGCGGAGTCCATTGAGACAATATACCATTGTCTCGTGATAATCAAGAAACTCTTGACTCAAGTATTCACCACCTCGATCCGATCGAAGTATTTTAATACTCTTGCCAAGTTGTTTCTCTACTTCATTTCTGAATTCTTTGAACCTTTCAAAGGCTTCAGACTTGTGTTTCATCAAGAACACATACCCAAACCATGAGTGATCATCGGTGAAGGTGATGAAGTAGTTATAGCCTCCTAAAGCTTGAGTTGACATGGGTCCACATACATCAGTATGTATTAGACCTAGCAACTCTTCCACTGCTCACCCTTTCCAAAAGGTAACTTAGTCATCTTGCCTTTTAAGCATGATTCTGCATGTATCGTATGAATCCAATTCAACGATTCCGCAATTCCACATCGGTGTAATTCGACATGCTTCTTGCTTGCATGGCCAAGACGACAATGCCACATATAGGAGTCTAATTGATTATCTTTCGAGCACGCTTGTTGCTCGCTTCGATATTGAAAATGTCACCGGATACGCCCAACGATAAATACCATTGCTTAAAGTTCCAAATTCCTATAAAGAACTCCATTCAAAGTTATGTAACAACAATTGTTACTAAAAGTCAAATGGTACCCATTTCTATTTAAACAAGAAATAGAAATGATGTTCTTTATCAACGAAGGAACATAAAAGCAATTGTCCAGTTCTAAGACAAGTCCTGTAGGGAGTCTCAACAAATACGTTCCGATGGCGAGTGCAGCAACCTTTGCTCCATTCCCAACACGTAAATTTGACTCTCCCTTGACGAGTCTTCTTCTATTTCTTAGCCCATGTATGTCTTTACATATATGTGAGCCACACCCAGTATCCAATACCCAAGTGTCTGAGGAAATAGAATGACAATCAATAATGAAGATTTCTGAAGAAGATGGGGCATCCGATGCCTTATCCTTCTTCATGGACTCAAGATAAATCTTGCACTTTCTTCGCAAATGGCTCTCCTTGCCATAATGATGGTAAGTTTCCTTTTGTGCTAGTTCTACCTTCTTAGCCCTTCTCTTCTTTCCCTTCTGCTGTTCCTTTGACTTCCTCTTAGAACCTTTCTTCGAGGAATCAACTAACAAGACTGCCCCTCGCTCATGCTTCTAAAGACTCCACAGCCTTCAAAGATATTGAGCAAAGACTAGATGAACCTCCTAGCATCTAAGAGGTAAAGAGGAGCTTTGAGACTTCGAACCTTTCGAATCTCACTTGCTCATCAACCTACTCACAAAGATGAAGGACTACGATATGAGCATCCATATGCTCATGCTGCTTTCATAGCTTGGGTTCCATCGTGGCTAGCATGATGCAACTCATTTGTTCAGAATCACTAACATGTTTCTGATAGGCTAACAATTGGTCCAGAGTTGCATCGTCACTAGGACGGGCGGGAAGAGGCGCTTCGAGGACATTTGCAAGCTTTTCAACCTTGAGAACAATTCTCAAGCTTCTAAGCTAGTCCAAGAAGTTCGGCCCAGTCAATTTATTTGAATCCAAAATGGAACGCAAATTCAAAGACATCATGATCAATATATTAACTTAGAAATACAAAACGAGCATATATGAGAAAGATGATTTTAAAATGCATCAATATACATTTATAAATCCCATTCATTTTTCGAATTTTAAAAACCCCAAAATCACTTCGGGAGATTGTAGGTCCATCTCCGAATGGGCTAATATCCATCATAGTTATGAACAACCTTGGAGAGAGTCCAACAAGCCATTCATAACTACGACGGTAGGTATCATCTATACCGATTGCATATCACGTATATGCAACTATCACAATGTGCTATCAACTAATTGAATGTTCACACATACATCGGGTTGTTAACACATTAACAAGTATGCATCATATGCATAGCACCCAACTTCACCTCCCTTTACATCGACCTTGGAGAGAGTCCAACAAGCCGATGCTCCAGGTTAAAGCCAACCCATTAATCAGGACATAGTTTTAATATGGTTAGAGCGCATTCAACCAATTAGCCCATCTTGGAGAGAGTCCAACAACCAAAGCTAATGATTGACCTCTGACTCTTACCATATTAGTATTAAACTATTCCATGGTTTGAACATATTCAGGTTCGAGCCGGGCTTGGAGAGAGTCCAACAACCCAAACAAGAAACAGAACTCTGGTTCTAACCATATTAATGGAAGGTGTAAGCTTTAATATTGAGTAAGGGTTTTATGTCTCATCCTCTTTGCTTGCAAATAACTATTATCTACATGGCATGGCATACATGGCATACATCTACATGTCACGACACGCATGGCATAATGTTATGCATCTAATGCAATTACATGGCATACACTTATGTCATGTTTATAATTTCCTTATATGTCATAACTATTTATGGAAATAAAATATGTTTAAGATTTGATTCTCCAAATCAAATCATAATTAAATTAGGAAACAAATTTCCAAATCTAATCACATATTTTATTCATGGAATTATTTGATTAAGGAAAATCTATTTAGGAAACCAATTTCCTAAATCATTAAAACTACTTATGGAAATAAAATATTTTAAGATTTGATTTCCCAAATCAAATCATGATAAGATTAGGAAACAAATTTCCAGAATCTAATCAAATATTTTATTTATGGAAAATATCAATTTCCATAAATACTTCCAACTTTCCAAAAGTGGAAGATTTCCATAAATACTTCTAGACTTTCCAAAATTGAAAAGTTTCCATAAATACTTCTAAATTTCCAAAATTTAGAAAATTTCCAGAAATACATTATGACTATCGCAAAACCATTTTTACAATTATGTCGAAACACAACCTGGTCTCTGATACCACTGTTGGGTTTCCGACACCGCGGCGTGTGTGTGTTCGATCATGTTTCGTAAACATGAGCACAGCGGAAGCAATTAAAAATAATAAATCTATATTTATTACAACACACACAACACACGCATGCATATTACAACAAGTGTAGACATAACCGTAAATTAAAAATTTGCAATAAAAGAAAATTATCTACGTTATACCTTTCGTATGACGTGTAGCGGGAACGGCATCAACCGGAACGATCCTCGTAAGAATCGTCTCTATCCGTATCCACGCCGAGCTCCTCAGGATGACTTCGCTAAGCCACGAGCTTCGTCTTCGTACGGGTTACTAGCCTCGTGTTGAAGACAACGTGATCGAGAGATGATCACGATCCGAATCCAAATTCGGATCCAAAACCGAGTCCTCAAAACTAGCTTCTCCGGAGAGGTATTCGTCAACCGTTTGGCGAATCGCCGTCCTCCACCTCAGAGGATTACGGAGATCAAATCCCGGTAAGTTAGCGCTGTCGGGCACTAACCGTCGTCAAGCGGCGCTCCGGCGAAGAGAAACAAGCTGTCAGAAAACTGGACAGCTTTGGTGGAAGAGTAGCGCCCGGCGGCCAAGGAGAGATGGAAGCTCACCTTGATCACGAACCTAGAGGAGATCACGGGAGGGTTCACCGGAGCAGTTCACGGCAAGCGGCGAAGCTGGCAGCCGCCGGGCAACAAGTTGGGGCGGCACAAAAGGTGGGGCTTGGATTAGGGTTTAAGCCCTATTTTATAGAGAACTAATTCTCTTAATGGTTAATGGATCATATCCATAAAGCCCGTTAAACCGCTCCATTAAGATAAGTTAAAATAAACCAAACCATGATGGTTTATTTTAAGTTAAAACGAACCGAACCAACCTTTGGTTCATTCGTTTAATATAAACCAAACCCTTTGGTTTATTCTCATCCATTGGATTAGAACCAAACCATTTTGGTCCATCCATTATGTCTTCATAAGACATGGCCCATCACGCTTCCATTGCGGTGAAACAATTTCATGCTCGCTTTATGTTTGGTCCAACCAAACATAGTTTCTCTCGATGCGAGAATCCCATTCTCAAGCTCGTTTTAAATCCTTTGGATTACACTCGTTGTGCGTGTGACCAAATAGGTTCTCGGTTTATGTTGGCCGTCTATAATTAACCATTAATTATAGAGCGATCATGAGTGGCACCTAGTAGTACATCATGATCCCCAATTAACCGAAAAGATCAGCGGTTGATCGAACTATTTACGAAACCCTTGATGGCTCGAATGAATCGTGCCCCATTCCCTTCACTCATCTTATACCCACTTGGTTCGAGGACATGGTCTATTGTGTCATCCCACTAGTGACTCGTCACACCTAGCCCAAGTATCATTTCCTCGTCCCTCTGATTCTAGTTACTCCACATGTATCGAAGAGTACTTTACTCTAAACATGTAATGCTTTGGCCAAAGACTTTAGTAACAATCCGACGAGAGGCCATGGGTATACATCTCCTCGCAAGGAGTGGTGAATCCTTTATAGGCTATTCAAACACCTTCGATCACTTCGACTTATACCCAATCATCCCGGGTCCACATCTCCTCTGAGATGTTTGCTTAAGATGTCAAAGCATAAGTCTCCATGATCAAGATGACTTGAATACCGCAAGTCGAAGGAACATCGCACTTAAGCCACAGTAAGAACTTCATTGACATATCTATATATGCAGAGAACCATATGAAGTCTTACGGCTGGTCACTCCAATGAACTAGTTACCATAACTAGCATCCACGATCAACTCCAGACATCACAATGTCTCCAGCCAGTGAGAATCAGCTGCTTGGATACACCAAGCAGTATACCTCGTGCTAGTCTCGACAGAATTGATTGTGTCCAGATCCATCAATTCATCGACTAGGGATAATTCCGATACATCACAATTACACATGTAGAGATACTCACTAGTTGTGATCCAATCACAAATTCTCTCATGCTGTGAATCACATCGTGGACATTCAGTAAATGAGTTTAAGATCCAATCAAATACATGAAACATGTATACTCAAATAGTGAATCTTCATTTATCATATAAATGGTTCATACATAAGGCGATTGCCTTAGGACATATCTCATATATTACTAACAGATACCTCATCGTAGTGGGAGGGTTGTGAGACAACCTGATAGATTCATGTTCTTGGGCGAATCTTCTGATATGGTCCCTGGCGAACATGAACCTGATCCCTGGACATATGACGAGACAATCCAAGATAAAGATACAGTATCTTAGCAAAGAGCATCTTGTATGTAAGCTTAATCGGTCCATTTATGGATTGAAGCAAGCTTCGAGGTCTTGGAACATCCGCTTTGATGAGGTAATCCAGTCTTATGGATTTATTCAAAGTCCGGATGAGTCTTGTGTATACAAGAGATGTGAAGGAAACGTAGTGGTATTTCTTGTACTATACGTAGATGACATTTTGTTGATTGGAAACAATATCAAGGTGTTATCGGACGTAAGGGTATGGTTGTCCAAACAGTTTGATATGAAGGACTTGGGAGAGGTGGGACACATCCTTGGGATCAAGGTTATAAGGGATCACAAGAAAAGGATGTTGTGCTTATCCCAAGCTTCATACATAGACACGATTATGGATCGTTTTAGCATGCAGAACTCCAAGAAGGGTTTTCTATCTTTCAGGCATGGAATTCCTTTATCTAAGGAGATGTGTCCTAGAACATCTGAGGAGATAGAGGAGATGAAGGTGGTTCCTTATGCTTCAGCAGTAGGAAGCCTCATGTATGCGATGCTATGTATGAGATCAGATATCTGTTATACCGTGGGCATGGGGAAGGGGAATCAGATGTATGGCAGTATGAGGACAACATAGTCTTTTTGTATAAGTGAAAGATTATTGGGATGTATACTGAAAAGTCTATCTTTTGTATGAACATTTTTATTTTTGAAATAAGAATCACATGATCATTGTTTGCATATTTATATGGCTATGCATATTGTCTAATACATTACATTGTAGATAACATGGTGTGTGGTGTCACACGGGAGATCATGTTATCAACTCCTTGTAAAGTATAAGTAAAGGCTCACAACCGAGATGACTTTGGATAAACCATTAGAATGGTTGTAGTGTGATTTGGTATTGGTTTGTCTTGACCATAGAATCACACTAGTGCACTTTGTGTGCATTGAGCAGGACCGACTTAGAGGTGATTCGATTTATTGTTGACTACATAATCGAAACGGACCTTAAATATTATTTAGTACATGCTCTTAATCCCGATATAATAACGGGCACATATACTTAGTATTCATCTCTTTGATTTAGCAATGGGTGATATTTATAGATTAAATCGATTGGCTCTGTAAGTTGGGAAATGATATTATTTTTATGGTGTGTCATTGATTATAGGAGAAAACCGTGTCCTATATATTAGGATGATGATGTCCCCTTGAGGAGCTCATAAGGTTCATCATGTAAACCCTGCAGGTGGACTTGGTCCGGCATGATGAAAAGGTTGAGTGGTACTACTCATGGAGTTAGATGTTGATTAATTAATGGTCAGTAAATTAATTAATCGACGGACATTCAAGATCTTAAACATGGGGAGAAAATGTACAAATAATATATGGAGCCAATATTAATTTATGGGGGTTGGTGAGGTAGATCAATGATAATCCTCTAGTGGAATGGATAATCATTAATGGATCGAACTTTATGTGGGCTTGATCCATGGGTGGCCAAGATCCAACTCCTCCTCATGGTCTGTATTGTAGCCTATTAACACCTCATGAAGCTTAGATCCAATGGATGAAAACAAAACTCTAGATCCAAAGGTAGAGATTAAATATCTTGATCCGACAGTTGAGATTAAATTTCTAGATCCTGTTAGTTATAGCCCTAGAACCAATCATGTGATGGTTGAATTGGGAACATTTTGTATCATATTCTATAAGGGCAAAGGATTGGTTATTATATATTTACGTCATGCTTGTGCCAGCTAAATTAAATATATAATATGCCCTAGAAAAGTAGGTTCTTATCTACAACACATCAATTGGCAGAATTGATTATGAGAGGGTGTAGAGAACACTTTCCTAAATGTTCCTAGTCAAGTATTAATATGCAAGGGCAATATTAATACATAAAGACTAGCATGTAGGTCAATTGATGACTTGATCTCACAAGTCATGGATATATGATATCAAGTTGACACATGGGTATATATTAGAGAATATATACTGAACTGACCCGCCATGAGAAAGTTTCATGGATCGTCATATGAGTGTCATAAACTTTCTCATGTGATTATTGGTATGAATAGTCCTCAAATCTGAAGTCACTACGGTTCCCTACATAAGTAGTTATGTACTTTGGTATCGTCAAACGTCACCCGTAACAGGTTGGACCATAAAGGCGATTACTGGGTATGTAACAAATTATGCGAAGGGATGTGAGTGATGTAGATGGGATCTATCCCTCCCATATGACGGGAGTGATATCTGTGGGCCCCTTGATTGAGTAGAACTACTAAAACGCATGGCCATGCTCGAATGAATCAATATGAGATATTGAGCTCATTTGTTTGAGTTAGTTTACTCAGGGATCAAGAAACACATAGATTGATCGAGGATGACACGGTCTATGCCTCATTGGTCAATCTGATATCAAGGATAGAAGGACACGGTCATACATTATAGTAGTCACGGAAAGGTTAGTCGGATCTTGACTTATTTCGTAACTTGGGTAGCAATGATGTATTGCTAGATGCCGCTCATTGCTTGTGTATCTAAAAGAGTTTAGATCCACTGCCAACGTTATGAGAGCCTATAGGGTCACACACAAAGAGCATGATGATTAGAAGAATTAGTGCATTCTAGTTTGACTAGAATAATTTGGGAATGAGCTTAAGTACAAAATAGTTTTTGGACTTTAAGCTTAATGAGAATTTTAGCTTATTGATTTAATGAGATTAATTCAATATGCTAAGCTTAATTGATTTAATAAGTTTAATTCAATATGTTACCTTATTGATTTAATGAGATTAATTCAATATGATAACATAAGCTTATTGGATCAATAAGATTAATTCAACATGCATGAATGCCACATAAGCATGCCACCTAAGCATGCCACATAAGCATGACACATAAGCATGCCACCTAAGCTTGATGAGGTGGAAGGAGACAAAGGGTTTTGACCTTTGGATTTCCTCCACATGTGGCCGGCCAAACAAGGATTATGTTTCAATGCAATTGATTGCATTGAATGTGATAGGAGGTGAAAGGTTTTTCAATCCTATAAAACACCCCATGGGTGGCCGGCCAAATGGTTGAAGCTTGAGGCTTGGAGAGAGCTTGGTGGTGAGAGCATTTGGTTGTGTGGCTTTTGTGAGTGTAGCAAGAAGAGTAGTCTTCTTCTTCCTTTCTCTTTTTCCCAACTTTCCTCTCCTTTAGGGACTTCTCTAGCAAGAAGTAAAGGAGAGCTCTTCTAGTTTCTTTTGTGAGACAAGGGCTTGCTCGTGTGGATACATATAGAGGCACGGACATTTGAACGTGCTAAAAGATCCAACAAACCCAAAGAGAAGCAGGATTACAGAGGGCACGCAACAAAGGTAATATTCTCCTATAAGATAGGTTTTGAGAAATTTATTTTTGTATGAGGTTTTCTTTCGCAAGGATCACTTGGAAGGGATCCTATTTTTCCATTGCGCATATGCTATTTTGCATAAGAGATCCCTACAGTGGTATCAGAGCCACTTGCGAAAGATCATATAAAAATAGGTTTTCTCTATTTTATATATGATATAGAAGTAGGATAAATTTTATTATGAGTTGATAATTACATTAGCAATTTTTCAAACATAATAAAATATCCGATGTCTTTTAAAAGTTAAAATTGACATGGTGCATGGTTATGGCCTAGTCCCAAAAAGTTTGTGAATGTGTGTGTTGTAATTCTTAATACGGCCTACGTGTCGTGCCTTTCTCCTAAAATTCTTGTTGTAAAATTAGTTTTAGACTCGAATGTAACTCGAGTATTTCTCCTTTTGTAATATACACAACAAAGATGGAGGGTCCATTGGAAGATGATGTTACAAGGAGGAAGTCAACAACACAAGACAACCAAAAGGAAGCACTTGGGAGAAGATGCTATCCCTAGGTTGACCAATCAATCTTTTCATTGGCTTGAGAAGATTGTAGAATAAGGGGCATAACCATGACACGCTTTGTTTAATATGTATGTGATGCATGTTAATTTAGCTTATATGTGATGTATGCTAATATGTATGTGATGCATGTTTAAGTTTATTTCTTAATAAGTCAAAAACGATATGCCTACCAAAGTTTGGTACTCACTACTTCCTCGATCATTTGTTGTTGGGTTTGCCAAAGCAAAGCAATGCATTTTATCTTGGAAGAGTGCGAGTGGACAATCGTGATGTCCCGCTATCAAACTTGGTTAAGACTTAATTAAGTTTTTCTTAATTAATTAAGAAAGTAGAGGCATATATTAGCTTTGAACATAAGTTTTAAAAATTAGTTTTGTGTAATTTCCGAACATCAGCTTTGTCTTAGAAAGTGGTCGTTGCTCCGATATAAAAGAAGGCCTCTGTGCCTCGCCACGGCCTGGAAGCTGGTTTAGGAATAAGCACTAAACTAATCTAAACTCAACCAAAGCTATTAAAGAGTTACATCAGATGTAATTGGCAAAAGATTGCCTACCTAATCATACTACGTCTTGGGCGATTAGCCAAAGCTAACTCAAGATGAAGTATGATGTGGATCTTTATCCCATATTAATTTATAGCTAAATAGAAGCTAATGATGTAAGAAAAATATGTTTGCCTACATCAATGATTAGCTCATATCAAAGCTATGAGAATTTAGTGGGAGCCTCATTTAATTAAAGGTCTAATAAATGACTTAGGTATGATACTTAATTTTGCATTTTAATGTTGTAGATCACCATGTCATCTAACACGACACACCCCCTCAACTTGCGATCTGTCCTTGAGAAAGACAAGCTCAATGGAGCTAACTTTCTAGACTGGTATAGGAACTTGAGGATTATCCTCAAGCAAGAACGTAAACTGTATGTCCTAGAGCGCCTATATCCTCAAACACCCGCCCCTGCGGCCACTCGTGCTGAAAAGGATGCTTATAAAAAGCATCAAGATGACGCATTAGATGTGTCATGTCTTATGCTTGCCACCATGAACTCTGAGCTTCAGAAGCAACATGAGAACATGGATGCCTATGATATGGTTGAGAATTTGAAACAACTATATCAAGGACAAGCTAGGCATGAGTATTTTGAATTGTCTAAAGCTCTTTTTGCATGCAAGATGCAAGAAGGAACACCTGTAGGAACTCACGTACTTAAAATGATAGGGTACGTTGAGAACCTTGAAAGACTAGGTTTTCCACTGAGCCAAGAATTGGCAACCGATGTTATCCTGCAATCGTTGTCGGAAGCATATAATCAATTCGTCATGAATTATAACATGAATGAAATTGATAAGTTTTTGCTCGAGATTCTCAAAGATGTTAAGAATCACAACGAATCTCAAGAAGAAAGTTAGTAACGTACTAATGGTCAAGAAGGGCAAAAGTAAGCGCAAAGGCAAGGGTAAGACCCAAGCCAAAGGCAAGGCCAATTCATCCACTTCAAAGGGTAAAGGTAAAGTACCTAAGGAAGGGACGCTTCCATTGCGAAGTGAGATCGACATCGAAGTGGAACTGCAAAGTCTACCTTGAGGAAGTAAAGAAGAAAAGAAGTGGGACTTCTGCCTCAGGTATACACGTTATAGAAGTTAATCTATCTATTTCTTCTACATGGGTATTAGATACTGGATGTGCATCTCACATTTGTACTAATGTGCAGGGACTGAGAAATAGTAGACTAATGGCAAAGGACGAAGTGGACCTACGAGTAGGCAATGGCGCAAAAGTTGCTGCTGTAGCTGTAGGAACATATTCTTTGTCTTTGCCCACTGGGCTTATCTTAGAACTAGAGGAGTGCTTTTATGTACCTGCATTAACGAAGAACATAATTTCTGTATCTTGTTTAGACAAGAAAAACTTTTCTTTTATAATAAAGGACAAATGTTGTTCCATTTATTTGAATGAAATGTTCTATTGTAATGCACCACTTATGAATGGTCTCTATGTTCTAGATTTAGAAAACCCAATTTATAACGTAAATACCAAATGGTTCAAATCGAATAATTTGAACCAAACATATCTCTGGCATGCGCTAGGTCACATAAATGAAAAATTCATATCCCAACTCCATATATATTGATTATTGGACTCATTTTATTTTTAATCATATGAGGTATGCGAATCTTGTCTTTAGGAAAGGTGACTAAAACTCCATTTAGTGGACATGGCGAGAGAGCGACGGACTTGTTAGGACTCATACATACCGATGTATGTGGCCCTTTCAATGTCGGCCAGAGGAGGCTATAAGTACTTTATTACTTACCGATGATATGAGTAGATTTGGCTACTTATATTTGATGAGACATAAGTCGTAATCCTTTGAAAAGTTCAAAGAATTCAAGAATGAAGTACAAAACCAACTTGGTAAGCGATAAGCTACTTCGATCGGATCGAGGTGGTGAATACCTTAGTCAAGAGTTTCGTGATCACCTGGCTGAGTGTGGGATAATATCCCAACTCACTCCACCTGGAACACCACAATGGAATTGTGTATCTGAGAGGAGAAATCGTACTCTATTAGATATGGTACGATCAATGATGAGCCAGACTGATCTACCTACTTCCTTTTGGGGTTTAGCTCTAGAGACACCGTAGGTACACTAAATCGTGTCCCATCAAAAAGTCGAGAAAAGACATCATATACGCTATGGATCGGAAGAGTCCCAAAATGTCTTTTATAAAGATTTGGGGTTGTGAAGCTTATGTTAGACGTCAAGTCTCAGATAAACTAGGACCCAAATCAGATAAGTGTTATTTTGTAGGATATCCCAAGGAAACTAAGGGATATTACTTTTACAATCCCACACTTGGCAAGGTGTTTGTTGCCAGAAATGCTGTCTTTTTAGAAAGAGAATTTATTTCTAGAAAAACTAGTGGGAGTAAAATTCATCTTAAAGAAATTCAAGATGAAGATAACACTAAGGCTTCGATGGAAAATGAACAGGCACCACAAAGTGTTATGGATGAGGAAATTGTTGCCCAAAGAGTTATGGAGCAAACACCTGTTCATGTAGACCAACCTCTTCGTAGATCTGATAGGATCTGTCGTCAACCCGAGAGATATTCTTTTCTCTTGACTGACAACGGTGAAGTATTGCTTGTCAATCTTGACGAGCCTACATCCTATCAAGAAGCTATGATGAGCCCAGATTTCGAGAAATGGCTAGAGGCCATGAGATCCGAAATGGAATCCATGTACACTAACCAAGTATGGACCTTGGTTGATCCACCTGAAGGGGTAAAACCTATTGGGTGTAAGTGGGTCTTTAAAGTAAAGACTGACATGGATGGTAATAACCATACCTATAAAGGTAGATTGGTGGCTAAAGGATTCAAACAAATTCATGGTATTGACTATGATGAAACCTTTTCACCAGTTGCGATGCTTAAATCCATTCGGATCATACTTGCTTTTGCAGCCTACCACGATTATGAGATCTGGCAGATGGATGTCAAAACTGCTTTTCTGAATGGAAAGCTACTTGAGGATGTGTACATGACACAGCCTGAGGGTTTTGAAGATCCAAAGCATCCTGGAAAGGTATACAAATTACAAAGGTCCATTTATGGACTAAAGGAAGCCTCTCGAAGCTGGAATCTTCGATTCGATGATGCAATCAAGGAGTTTGGTTTCATCAAGAATGAAGATGAACATTGTGTCTACAAGAGAAATAGTGGGAGCACAGTTGTATTTCTTGTCTTGTATGTAGATGACATACTTCTCATCGGAAATGATATTCCCTCACTCCAGTCTGTGAAGATGTGGTTAGGGAATTGTTTCTCGATGAAAGACTTAGGTGAAGGTGCCTATATTCTAGGCATCAAGATCTATAGAGATAGATCCAAAAGATTACTTGGCCTAAGTCAGAGTACATACATTGATAAAGTGCTAGATCGTTTTGCTATGCAAAATTCCAAGAAAGGATTTCTGCCTTTATCACATGGTGTGAGTCTTTCGAAGACTCAATGTCCCTCTTCTAAGGAGGAGAGAGATCACATGGATAAGATCCCTTATGCTTCTGCCATAGGGTCTATCATGTACGCCATGCTTTATACTCGTCCTGACGTCTTGTATGCTTTGAGCATGATGAGTAGATACCAGTCGGATCCAGGTGAAAGTCACTGGATAGCAGTCAAAAATATTCTTAAATACTTACAAAGAACGAAAGAATATTTCCTGATATTTGGAGGAAATGAGGAGCTAGCTGTAAAGGGTTACAGTGATGCAAGCTTCCAAACAGACAAGGATGACTATAGATCGCAATCGGGGTACGTGTTTTGCCTGAATGGTGGAGCTGTGAGCTGGAAGAGTTCAAAGCAGGACACAGTTGCTGATTCTACAACAGAAGCCGAGTATATTGCTGCATCTGATGCAGCAAAGGAGGCTGTTTGGCTCCGCAAGTTCATCAGTGAACTTGGGGTAGTTCCTAGCATTGCAGATCCAATAGACCTCTATTGTGACAACAATGGGGCTATTGCACAGGCTAAGGAACCTCGATCACATCAGCGGACCAAACACATACTGCGGCGCTTCCATCTCATTCGAGAGATCATCGATAGAGGAGATGTGAGGATATGCAGAGTACCGACAGAAGCTAACATCGCAGATCCATTAACCAAGGCTTTGGCACAGAGGAAGCATGATGGTCACACTAGGTCACTAGGTATTAGATATCATAGTGATTGGTACTAGTGCTAGTGGGAAATTGTTAGTTATAGCCCTAGAACTAATCATGTGATGGTTCAATTGGGAATATTTTGTATCATATTCTATAAAGGCAAAGGATTGGTTATTATATATTTACGTCATGCTTGTGCCAGCTAAATTAAATATATAATAATGCCCTAGAAAAGTAGGTTCTTATCTACAGCACATCAATTGGCATAATTGATTATGAGGGGCTGTAGAGAACACTTTACTAAATGTTCCTAGTCAAGTATTAATATGCAAGGGAAATATTAATACATAAAGACTAGCATGTAAGTCAATTAATGACTTGATCTCACAAGTCATGGATATATGATATCAAGTTGACACATGGGTATATATTAGAGAATATATACTGAACTAACCCAGCATGAGAAAGTTTCATGGATCGTCATATGAGTGTCATAAACTTTCTCATGTGACTATTGGTATGAATAGTCCTCAAACCTGAAGTCACTACGGTTCCCTACATAAGGAGTTATGTACTTTGGTATCGTCAAACGTCACCTGTAACAGGGTGGACCATAAAGGCGATTACTGGGTATGTAACAAATTATGCGGAGGGATGTGAGTGATGTAGATGGGATCTATCCCTCCCATATGACAGGAGTGATATCTGTGGGCCCCTTGATTGAGTAGAACTACTAAAACGCATGGCCATGCACAAATGAGTCAATATGAGATATTGAGCTCATTTGTTTGAGTTAGTTTACTCAGGGATCAAGAAACACATAGATTGATCGAGGATGACATGGTCTATGCCTCATTGGTCAATCTGATATCAAGAATAGAAGGACACGGTCATACTTTATAGTAGTCACGGAAAGTTTAGTCGGATCTTGACTTATTTCGTAACTTGGGTAGCAATGATGTATTGCTAGATGCCGCTCATTGCTTGTGTATCTAAAAGAGTTTAGATCCAATGCCAACGTTATGAGAGCCTATAGGGTCACACACAAAGAGCATGATAATTAGAAGAATTTGTGCATTCTAGTTTGACTAGAATAATTTGGGAATGAGCTTAAGTACAAAATAGTTTTTGGACTTTAAGCTTAATGAGAATTTTAGCTTATTGATTTAATGAGATTAATTCAATATGCTAAGCTTAATTGATTTAATAAGATTAATTCAATATGTTACCTTATTAATTTAATGAGATTAATTCAATATGATAACATAAGCTTATTGGATTAATAAGATTAATTCAACATGCATGAATGCCACATAAGCATGATAAGCATGCCACCTAAGCTTGATGAGGTGGAAGGAGACAAAGGGTTTTGACCTTTGGATTTCCTCCACATGTGGCCGACCAAACAAGGAGTTTAACTCCTTGTTTGATTATGTTTCAATGCAATTGATTGCATTGAATGTGATAGGAGGTGAAAGGTTTTTCAATCCTATAAAACACCCCATGGGTGGCCGGCCAAATGGTTGAAGCTTGAGGCTTTGAGAGAGCTTGGTGGTGAGAGCATTTGGTTGTGTGGCTTTTGTGAGTGTAGCAAGAAGAGTAGTCTTCTTCTTCCTTTCTCTTTTTCCCTACTTTCCTCTCCTTTAGGGACTTCTCTAGCAAGAAGTAAAGGAGAGCTCTTCTAGTTTCTTTTGTGAGACAAGAGCTTGCTCGTGTGGATACATATAGAGGCACGGACATTTGAACGTGCTAAAAGATCCGACAAACCCAAGGAGAAGCGGGATTACAAAGGGCACGCAACAAAGGTAATATTCTCCTATAAGATAGGTTTTGAGAAATTTATTTTTGTACAAGGTTTTCTTTCGCAAGGATCACTTGGAAGGGATCCTATTTTTTCATTGCGCATATGCTATTTTGCATAAGAGATCCCTACAGATCCGACGGTTGAGATTAAATCCCTAGAACCAATGGTGGAGATTAAATCAAGCCTTAAGCCTAACTCTATAAATATGGGCTTGAGGGTGGGTGGCAAGAATTGAATTAGAGGAAAGGGGTCTAGGGTTTTGGGTGGCAAGAGCAAGGGAGGCTTAGGGTTTTGGGTGGCCACAATTAATGAAAGATGTTTTTTCTTCTTCTTCTTCCTTAGGTGGTCGGCACCCTTCTTCCTTCTTCTCTCCTTGGTTTGGCCAGCACCCAACCTTCTCCCCTTCATCTATGGCTTATGATGAATGGCATTAGGGTTTTTTCCCTTGGGAGGCAAGAATTCCTAGTTGGGGTAGGATTAGGAGTGGGCGGCTAGGGTTAGGGTTTGGGTGTTGGTTGTGGGTGGCAACATGAGGAGAAAGGCTTTTCTTCTTCTTTCATGGTTTGGCCAGCAACCTTCCTTCTTCCCTCTACCTTGGTTAGAGCTCAACCTATTCTTCTTCCCTTCATCGTTGGCAGGAAACTAGGAGAACTAGGTTTAGGGTTTGGTCGGCAACAAGGAGAAGGATTGCTTTCTTTTCTCTTCTCCAAGTGTTGGCCGGCGCCCATGCCCTCATTGATTCTCCTTTGGCCGGTTCCCATACTCCATGTTCTCTTCCTTGGCCGACGGCAACATCGAGTTTATTGACTTGGTGGCCGGTTCTAGATAGGAAGAAGAGTTTTGTTTAATGATCTTCCTTTGTTCGGAGTGAACAAGGAAGGAAGATTGGCAATCTAGGAGCTTCGACTTTTGGAAGATCATCGCCCACACGACGTCCAAAAGGAGGAAGGACATACAATAAAAGATCAAGAGGTATAACAAGAGGTATAATCTTGTTTATTTTGATTAGTGTTCTTTTGTATTATATTTATAATTGCTTTTCAATTATATGCATGTTTTGTGTGGATGTTTACTTTATGTATGTGGCTAATATAACTTGGACCCCGAACATAAACACAAAAACCGGCGATCCGGACATCGTCTATTACGCGGCTACTTGTAGAATAGAGGTTGGTCACTTTGTACAACGATTTTGTTCAAGTGACCTCTCTAAACGAATAGCACGACGATTACTTGATTGTTTGGGCAATCCCTTTTGTCTTGGATAAAATTTTTTAATCCGGGGACATCGATGGGATCACCATGAACAAGAAACTGAGGTGAATTGGGAAGTGAAGTTTCCCCTCACGAACTCGATAAGCAAAACCCAACACAAAGGAGATAGAGGAGATGAAGGTGGTTCCTTATGCTTCGGCAATAGGAAGCCTAATGTATGTTATGCTATGTACGAGATCGGATATCTCCTTTGCCGTGGGTTTTAGTAGATATCAGAGTAATCAAGGACAGGGACATTAGACTGCGGTAAAGCATATATTGAAGTACCTGAGAAGGACTAGGGATTATATACTGGTATACCAGGCAGATCAATTACTCCCTGTGGGTTACACAGATTCCGACTTCCAATCAGATAGGGATAACAGTAAGTCTAACTCAGGTTTTGTGTTTACTCTGGGAGGTGGAGCAATTGTATGGAGGAGTGTCAAGCAGAAATACATGGCGGACTCTTCCATGGAAGCTGAGTATGTGGCAGCCTCTGAGGCGGCCAAAGAAGCTGTATGGCTCAAAAACTTCTTGGTGGACTTGGATGTGATTCCTGGTTTGACCAAAACTATCACAATTTATTGTGATAATAGTGGTGCAGTTGCAAACTCGAAAGAACCACGAGCCCATAAGGCAAGTAAACACATAGAGCGCAAGTACCAGCTGATACGAGAAATCGTAAAGCGAGGAGAAGTTGTTGTGGCCAAGATTGCATCAGAGGATAACCTGGCAGATCCTTTCACTAAGGCCCTTCCAGCGAGAGTTTTTGATAGGCATATAGAGGGAATGGGAATCAGATGTATGGCATTATGAGGATAACATAGTCTTTTAGTATAAGTGGGAGATTGTTGGGATGATTACTGAAAAATCTATCTTTTATATGAACATCTTTATTTTTGAAATAAGAATCACATGATCATTGTGTTGGATCGAGAAGCGTCGCTAGAGGGGGGGTGATAGCGAGCGTAAATCTTTTCTTCGTTTCGTTCGAGTAGACAATTAAACGAGCAAGCGCAGCGAAAAATAAAGAGACACATTTATTTTACTTGGTTCCCAACCCGGCGGTTGCTACTCCAAGGCCCTATCGGTCCAAGACCGTGTACGGAGGGCAAAGCACTATAACGTCTCCTCCTCATTGGAGGTACGAGACAACGAACACAAAACCGAAATTACGAGGATGAGGAAACAAGCCTACCTCACCTCGTTATGAATCAAAATAATTACTTGCTACTGCTACCGACGAAGGAGATTTGAACTTGTCGTCGCGTTAGCGTTATGATGATGTTGGAGCTTTGGCGTTGTAGGAGCGCTTGAGAATAATCTTGATGATCTTTGGAGTTGGAATCCTCCCCTCCTTTTATAGATTTTGGCCTCTGAATATGTCTCCTCTTTTTTCGGAACAGATCACGAAGTTGTACAATTTTTATCACGAAGTGGCCGCGTCAAACCTTATCCGTTTTGACCTAGTGCAAGGGTTGATTCATCGCCATCAGTCGAATGATGCCTCACATCAGTCGACTGATGAGCATCAGTCGATTGCCCAAAGTCTAGCAGTCGACTGCAAGCCTGACCACTTCCTTGCAGTAAAAGGTTAGCTCGGAAAATGATAAATGCGACAGTTTCTAACCGTCCGATCTCGACCTAGACCTTCCCCAGGAAGTCTTAGTCGGATCGCCGCCTACGATCATCCCCGTACAAAGGACACGACCTTATCATCTCTCACTCACACGAGCTTACCTCAATCATTACTGTGTCGCTTTCACTTTTGACCTTCCACTCGATTCCTTCGGTTCCCTCTGAAGTCACTCGAGTGTCGCCCGACCATCGCGGCTTCCTCTGGGTGTCGCTAGCCTTCAGCTCCAGCTTTAGTACTTTTCTGCATACTCGGTTTAGCTCGTGAGATAACGATGTAAACTTAACTTTATGTCTTTGCCATAATCAAAACACAGGTTCGATGATCTGGTGCCTCTGCACCAACAATCTCCCCCTTTTTGATCTATGGCAAACCAACACAAAGTTATGGGAAATTATAGAATAAAACAAGTATAGTAGATGATGAATGTCATTCCCAAAAACTCCCCCTTAACCCTAGGTAAGTTTTGAAAGAGATACTTTAGTTTTCAAAATCAAATTTTGTGTTACTCCCCCTTAACTTTCGCTCATCTCCCCCTTTTGCCATAAATCAAAAAAAAAATTGGGGTTTTGTATAAAATAGGGGTTTAAAAACAATATTGTTTGTGCATGCATCTAGATAAATCAAATATGAGTCCAAACATGCGTCTAGCAGTAGTTAGATAGATTGGTTCGAGGTGTGTCCCTCTGCACCAATAATCTAATGGTTTATAATATAACCCTTAAGGTTAGTTTGCTCTCCCCCTTAGTCAAATATATGAAGTATAAGAGATGTAGGGGGCGCTAAACTTTGGCCTAAGAGTTGTTAAGTACAATAGCTGAGAGAATAAGTAGTATTTTGAAGAGGTTATTTCAATTATCCTTCACATCTCACCCATTCTATGTGTCTCAGAATTTGTTCACCTTATATGTTTTGTGAGATGATTTTAAATTGTTTAAAGATAGTCAACCTTGGGTTAGATTCGGATTTAACCTTTAGATCATTAAGTAACTTTTCGAAAAACTGGCTTCCAGGTCATGGCGAGGCACAGGGGCCTTCTTTGATCGGAACAACGACCACTTCCTTAGACAAAGCCAAATTCAAGAAAATATCACTTCAGTCACTTAGGGTTACTTCCTGGTCTATCTAGTTTTGGATACAGTGAGGTAGCTTCAGCTAGTTCCACTCGGTCAAGTGCACCAAGCTAGATACGCCTTATCTAGCTCGAATACACGAGACTTTGTTTCCCTAACGTACTATCATCTCGCCGCGTCCTGATACTATGTTGTCAAGAGTTGACTAACTATTTTCCCTATCTAGCCATTCTAAAAATTAAAGTAAAATATTCAATGATTTTGCTAAGTAAGCGGGTATATTATTTTAGTGTTAGCTCCCCCTGAACCATTGAACCAATATGGTCTATTCAAATAATTAACTTGATCCTGGGGAATCCAAAACTTATTAATCCTTATATATGAGTTCAATAAAACCTTTGGGACTCATGCTTGGACTCTTTAATGACTACGATTTACGATAGACATATAAGACCTATTTGTAGTCTTTGACTTAAATCCGAATCCGGCATTGTTGTACATGGCTCTTTGAGTTCCAAGTAGTCGATTAAGGTTCTTATATCCCAACGTGAACCTTTCCAACCTAGCCTCGACCTCTTGAACTCGGTCTTTCAAGAGAGAATTCTCCTCCTCAAGTTTTTCAATTTGGGTTGAGTTTCCCTCTTGAACTTGACTAGTTGAAGAGGTTAGAGTAGCCTCTAGCTTGAGGGTTTCAACCTCCTCAAGTAATGACTCAACCCTAGATTTGGACTTAATTAATTTTGTAGTAAGCACTTTAATTGTATTGTAAAGCGTATGAATTAGTGAGCGGCTAACCTTAATTTTCTCTTTTGATCCGGCTTTGAGTTGCTTCTCGAAATAGTCCTCGAGTTCAGAGTCGGTGTTATAGTTGGACTCGACTTCAGATTCTGACTCGGACTCCTCCGGTCTTGCCATGTAAGCTATGTCTTCTTTGTTGTCCCTGTTAGTTATAGCCCTAGAACCAATCATGTGATGGTTGAATAGGGAACATTTTGTATCATATTCTATAAAGGCAAAGGATTGGTTATTATATATTTACGTCTTGCTTGTGCCAGCAAAATTAAATATATAATAATGCCCTAGAAAAGTAGGTTCTTATCTACAGCACATCAATTGGCAGAATTGATTATGAGAGACTGTAGAGAACACTTTCCTAAATGTTCCTAGTCAAGTATTAATATGCAAGGGCAATATTAATACATAAAGACTAGCATGTAGGTCAATTGATGACTTAATCTCACAAGTCATGGATATATGATATAGAGTTGACACATGAGTATATATTAGAGAATATATACTGAACTGACCCGCCATGAGAAAGTTTCATGGATCGTCATATGAGTGTCATAAACTTTCTCATGTGACTATTGGTATGAATAGTCCTCAAACCTGAAGTCACTACGGTTCCCTACATAAGGAGTTATGTACTTTGGTATCGTCAAACGTCACCCGTAACAGGGTGGACCATAAAGGCGATTACTGGGTATATAACAAATTATGCGGGGGGATATGAGTGACGTAGATGGGATCTATCCCTCCCATATGACGGGAGTGATATCTGTGGGCCCCTTGATTGAGTAGAACTACTAAAACGCATGGCCATGCTCGAATGAGTCAATATGAGATATTGAGCTCATTTATTTGAGTTAGTTTACTCAGGGATCAAGAAACACATAGATTGATCGAGGATGACACGGTCTATGCCTCATTGGTCAATCTGATATCAAGGATAAAAGGACACGGTCATACATTATAGTAGTCACGGAAAGGTTAGTCGGATCTTGACTTATTTCGTAACTTGGGTAGCAATGATGTATTGCTTGATGCCGCTCATTGCTTGTGTATCTAAAAGAGTTTAGATCCACTGCCAATGTTATGAGAGCCTATAGGGTCACACACAAAGAGCATGATGATTAGAAGAATTAGTGCATTCTAGTTTGACTAGAATAATTTGGGAATAAGCTTAAGTACAAAATGGTTTTTGGACTCTAAGCTTAATGAGAATTTTAACTTATTGATTTAATGAGATTAATTCAATATGCTAAGCTTATTGATTTAATAAGATTAATTCAATATGTTACCTTATTGATTTAGTGAGATTAATTCAATATGATAACATAAGCTTATTGAATTGATAAGATTAATTCAACATGCATGAATGCCACATAAGCATGCCACCTAAGCTTGATGAGGTGGAAGGAGACAAAGGGTTTTGACCTTTGGAATTTCTCCACATGTGGCCGGCCAAACAAGGAGTGTATTATATTTCAATGCAATTGATTGCATTGAATGTGATAGGAGGTGAAAGGTTTTTTCACTCCTATAAAACACTCCATGGGGTGGCCGGCCAACTTGGTGAAAAACTTGAGGCTTTGGTTGTAAGCTTGAGGCTTGGAGAGAGCTTGGTGGTGAGAGGCTTTGGATGTGTGGCTTTTGTGAGTGTAGCAAGAAGAGTGGTCTTCTTCTTCCTTTCTCTTTTTCCCTACCTTCCTCTCCTTTAGGGACTTCTCTAGAAAGAAGTAAAGGAGAGCTCTTCTAGTTTCTTTTGTGAGACAAGAGCTTGCTCGTGTGGATACATATAGAGGCACGGACATTTGAACGTGCTAAAAGATCCAACAAACCCAAGGAGAAGCGGGATTTAAAAGGGCACGCAATAAAGGTAATATTCTCCTATAAGATAGGTTTTGAGAAATTTATTTTGTACGAGGTTTTCTTTCACAAGGATCACTTGGAAGGGATCCTATTTTTCCGTTGCGCATATGCTCTTTTGCATTAAGAAAATCCCTACAGTGGTATCAGATCCACTTGCGAAAGATCGTATAAAAATAAGTTTTCTCTATTTTATATGTGATATATAAGTAGGATAAATTTTATTATGAATTGATAATTGCATTAGCAATTTTTCAAACATAATAAAATATCCGATGTCTTTTAAAAGTTAAAATTGACATGGTGCATGGTTATGGCCTAGTCCCAAAAAGTTTGTGAATGTGTGTGTTGTAATTCTTAATACGGCCTGCGTGTCGTGCCTTTCTCCTAAAAATCTTGTTGTAAAATTAGTTTTAGACTCGAATGTAACTCGAGTATTTCTCCTTTTGTAATATACAAAATAAAGATGGAGGGTCCATTGGAAGATGACGTTACAAGGAGGAAGTCAACAACACAAGACAACCAAAATAAAGCACTTGGGAGAAGATGCTATCCCTAGGTTGACCAATCAATCTTTTCATTGGCTTGAGAAGATTGTAGAATAAGGGCCATAACCATGACATGCTTAGTTTAATATGTATGTGATGCATGTTAATTTATCTTATATATGATGTATGCTAATATGTATGTGATGCATGTTTAAATTTATTTCTTAATAAGTCAAAAACGATATGTCTACCAAAGTTTGGTACTCACTACTTCCTCGATCATTTGTTGTTGGGTTTGCCAAAGCAAAGCAATGCATTTTATCTTGGAAAAGTGCGAGTAGACAATCGTGATGTCCCACTATCAAACTTGGTTAAGACTTAATTAAGTTTTTCTTAATTAATTAAGAAAGTAGAGGCATATATTAGCTTTGAACATAAGTTTTAAAAATTAGTTTTGTGTGATTTCCGAAAATCAGCTTTGTCTTAGAAAGTGGTCGTTACTCCGATATCAAAGAAGGCCTCTGTGCCTCGCCACGGCCTGGAAGCTGGTTTAGGAATAAGCACTAAACTAATCTAAACTCAACCAAAGCTATTAAAGAGTTACATCAGATGTAATTGGCAAAAGATTGCCTACCTAATCATACTACGTCTTGGGCGATTAGCCAAAGCTAACTCAAGGCAATTATGATGTGATCTTTATCCATATAAATTTATAGCTAAATAGAAGCTAATGATGTAAGCAAAATGTGTTTGCCTACATCAATGATTAGCTCATATCAAAGCTATGAGAATTTAGTGGGAGCCTCATTTAATTAAAGGCCTAATTAAATGACTTAGGTATGATACTTAATTTTGCATTTTAATGTTGTAGATCACCATGTCATCTAACACGACACACCCCCTCAACTTGCGATCTGTCCTTGAGAAAGACAAGCTCAATGGAGCTAACTTTCTAGACTGGTATAGGAACTTGAGGATTATCCTCAAGCAAGAACATAAACTGTATGTCCTAGAGCAGTCTATCCTGAAACACCACACCCACTGCGGCCTGCTTATAAGAAGCATCAAGATGGCGCATTAGATGTCATGTCTTATGCTTGCCACCAGTAACTCTGAGCTTCAGAAGCAACATTTGATCATGGATGCCTATGGTATGGTTGAGCTTTTGAAACAACTATATCAAGGACAAGCTATGCACTCGCGGTTTGAAGTGTCTAAGGCTCTTTTTGCATGCAAGATGCAAGAAGGAACACCTGTAGGAACTCACGTACTCAAAATGATTAGATGCGTTGAGAACCTTGAAAGACTAGGTTTTCCAGAGCCAAGAATTGGCAAGCGATGTTATCTGCAATCATTCTTAGGAAGCATATAATCAATTCGTCATGAATTATAACATGAATGAAATTGATAAGCCTTTGCTGAGATTCTCGGCATGTTAGAAGCTATGAACCGATTCTCATGAAGAAAGTTAATGCGTACTAATGGTCAAGAAGGGCAAGGTAAAGCGCAAAGGCAAGGGTAAGACCCAAGCCAAAGGCAAGGCCAATTCATCCACTTCAAAGGGTAAAGGTAAAGTACCTAAGGAAGGGGGCTTCCATTCTTGCGATGAGGGGACCTTTGAGCGGGCTATGAAGTCTACCTTGAGGAAGTAAAGAAGAAAGAAGTGGGACTTACGCCTCGGTATACGTTATAGAAGTTAATCTATCTATTTCTTCTACATGGGTATTAGATACGGATGTGCATCTCACATTTGTACTAATGTGCGGGGAGAAATAGTAGAACTAATGGCAAAGGCGAAGTGGACCTACGAGTAGGCAATGGCGCAAAGTTCTTTCGCTGTAGTGTAGGAACATATTCTTTGTCTTTGCCCACTGGGTTTATCTTAGAACTAGAGGAGTTCTTTTATGTACCTGCATTAACGAAGAACATAATTTTTATATCTTGTTTAGACAAGAAAAACTTTTCTTTTATAATAAAGGGCAAATGTTGTTCCATTTATTTGAATGAAATGTTCTATTGTAATGCACCACTTATGAATGGTCTCTATGTTCTAGATTTAGAAAACCCAATTTATAACGTAAATACCAAACGGTTCAAATCGAATGATTTGAACCAAACATATCTCTGGCACTGTCGCCTAGGTCACATAAATGAAAAACGCATATCCCAACTCCATAAAGATGGATTATTGGACTCATTTGATTTTGAATCATATAAGGTATGTGAATCTTGTCTTTTAGAAAAGATGACTAAAACTCCATTTAGTGGACATGGCGAGAGAGCGACGGACTTGTTAGGACTCATACATACTGATGTATGTGGCCCTTTCAATGTCGAAGCCAGAGGAGGCTATAAGTACTTTATTACTTTCACTGATGATATGAGTAGATTTGGCTACTTATATTTGATGAGACATAAGTCAGAATCCTTTGAAAAGTTCAAAGAATTCAAGAATGAAGTACAAAACCAACTTGGTAAGCGTATTAAGCTACTTCGATCAGATCGAGGTGGTGAATACCTTAGTCAAGAGTTTCGTGATCACCTGGCTGAGTGTGGGATAATATCCCAACTCACTCCACCTGGAACACCATAATGGAATGGTGTATCTGAGAGGAGAAATCTTCCTCTATTAGATATGGTACGATCAATGATGAGCCAGACTGATCTACCTACTTCCTTTTGGGGTTTAGCTCTAGAGACAGCCGCTTTCACACTTAATCGCGTCCCATCAAAAGCCGTAGAAAAGACACCATATACGTTATGGACTGGGAAGAGTCCCAAAATGTCTTTTATAAAGATTTGGGGTTGTGAAGCTTATGTTAGACGTCAAGTCTCAGATAAACTAGGACCCAAATCAGATAAGTGTTATTTTGTAGGATATCCCAAGGAAACTAAGGGATATTACTTTTACAATCCCACACTTGGCAAGGTGTTTGTTGCTAGAAATGTTGTCTTTCTAGAAAGAGAATTTATTTCTAGAAAAACTAGTGGGAGTAAAATTCATCTTGAAGTAATTCAAGATGAAGATAACACTAAGGCTTCGATGGAAAATGAACAGGCACCACAAAGTGTTGTGGATGAGGAAATTGTTGCCCAAAGAGTTGTGGAGCAAACACCTGTTCAAGTAGACCAACCTCTTCGTAGATCTGATAGGATCCGTCGTCAACCCGAGAGATATTCTTTTCTCTTGACTGACAATGATGATGTATTGCTTGTCGATCTTGACGAGCCTACATCCTATCAAGAAGCTATGATGAGCCCATATTCCGAGAAATGGCTAGAGGCCGTGAGATCCGAAATGGAATCCATGTACACTAACCAAGTATGGACTTTGGTTGATCCACCTGAAGGGGTAAAACCCATTGGGTGTAAGTGGGTCTTTAAAGTAAAGACTGACATGGATGGTAATAAGCATACCTATAAAGGGAGATTGGTGGCTAAAGGATTCAAACAAATTCATGGTATTTACTATGATGAAACCTTTTCACCAATTGCAATGCTTAAATCCATTTGGATCATACTTGCTATTGCAGCCTACCACGATTATGAGATCTGGCAGATGGATGTCAAAACCGCTTTTCTGAATGGAAAGCTACTCGAGGATGTGTACATGACACAGCCTGAGGGTTTTGATGATCCAAAGCATCCTAGAAAGGTATGCAAACTGCAAAGGTCCATTTATGGACTAAAGCAAGCCTCTCGAAGCTGGAATTTTCGATCCGATGATGCAATCAAGGAGTTTGGTTTCATCAAGAATGAAGATAAACCTTGTGTCTACAAGAGAAATAGTGGGAGCACAGTTGTATTTCTTGTCTTGTATGTAGATGACATACTTCTCATCGGAAATGATATTCCCTCACTCCAGTCTGTGAAGATGTGGTTAGGGAATTGTTTCTCGATGAAAGACTTAGGTGAAGGTGCCTATATTCTAGGCATCAAGATCTATAGAGATAGATCTAAAAGATTACTTGGCCTAAGTCAGAGTACATACATTGATAAAGTGCTAGATCGTTTTGCTATGCAAAATTCCAAGAAAGGATTTCTGCCTTTATCACATGGTGTGAGTCTTTCGAAGACTCAATGTCCCTCTTCTAAGGAGGAGAGAGATCGCATGGATAAGATCCCTTATGCATCTGCTATAGGGTCTATCATGTACGCCATGCTTTGTACTCGTCCTGACGTCTCGTATGCTTTGAGCATGACGAGTAGATACCAGTCGGATCCAGGTGAAAGTCACTGGATAGCAGTCAAAAATATTCTTAAATACTTACGAAGAACGAAAGAATATTTCCTGATATTTGGAGGCAATGAGGAGCTAACTGTAAAGGGTTACAGTGATGCAAGCTTCCAAACAGACAAGGATGACTATAGATCGCAATCGGGGTACGTGTTTTGCCTGAATGGCGGAGCTGTGAGCTGGAAGAGTTCGAAGCAGGACACAATTGCTGATTCTACAACGGAAGCCGAGTATATTGCTGTGTCTGATGCAGCAAAGGAGGCTGTTGGGATCCGCAAGTTCATCAGTGAACTTGGGGTAGTTCCTAGCATTGCAGATCCAATAGACCTCTATTGTGACAACAATGGGGCTATTGCACAGGCTAAGGAACCTCGATCACATCAGCGGACCAAACACATACTGTGGCGCTTCCATCTCATTCGAGAGATCATCGATAGAGGAGATGTGAGGATATGCAGAGTACCAACAGAAGCTAACATCGCAGATCCATTGACCAAGGCTTTGGCACAGAGGAAGCATGATGGTCACACTAGGTCACTAGGTATTAGATATCATAGTGATTGGTACTAGTGCTAGTGGGAAATTGTTAGTTATAGCCCTAGAACCAATCATGTGATGGTTGAATAGGGAACATTTTGTATCATATTCTATAAAGGCAAAGGATTGGTTATTATATATTTACGTCTTGCTTATGTCAGCTAAATTAAATATATAATAATGTCCTAGAAAAGTAGGTTCTTATCTACAGCACATCAATTAGCAGAATTGATTATGAGAGGCTGTAGAGAACACTTTCCTAAATGTTCCTAGTCAAGTATTAATATGCAAGGGCAATATTAATACATAAAGACTAGCATGTAGGTCAATTGATGACTTGATCTCACAAGTCATGGATATATGATATCAAGTTGACACATGGGTATATATTAGAGAATATATACTGAACTGACCCTCCATGAGAAAGTTTCATGGATCGTCATATGAGTGTCATAAACTTTCTCATGTGACTATTGGTATGAATAGTCCTCAAACCTGAAGTCACTACAGTTCCCTACATAAGGAGTTGTGTACTTTGGTATCGTCAAACGTCACCCGTAACAGGGTGGACCATAAAGGCGATTACTAGGTATATAACAAATTATACGGAGGGATGTGAGTGATGTAGATGGGATCTATCCCTCCCATATGACGGGAGTGATATCTGCGGGCCCCTTGATTGAGTAGAACTACTAAAATGCATGGTCATGCTCGAATGAGTCAATATGAGATATTGAGCTCATTTGTTTGAGTTAGTTTACTCAGAGATCAAGAAACACATAGATTGATCGAGGATGACACGGTCTATGCCTCTTTGGTCAATCTGATATCAAGGATAGAAGGACACGGTCATACATTATAGTAGTCACGGAAAGGTTAGTCGTATCTTGACTTATTTCGTAACTTGGGTAGCAATGATGTATTGCTAGATGCCGCTCATTGCTTGTGTATCTAAAAGAGTTTAGATCCACTACCAACGTTATGAGAGCCTATAGGGTCACACACAAAGAGCATGATGATTAGAAGAATTAGTGCATTCTAGTTTGACTAGAATAATTTGGGAATAAGCTTAAGTACAAAATGGTTTTTGGACTCTAAGCTTAATGAGAATTTTAGCTTATTGATTTAATGAGATTAATTCAATATGCTAAGCTTATTGATTTAATAAGATTAATTCAATATGTTACCTTATTGATTTAATGAGATTAATTCAATATGATAACATAAGCTTATTGAATTAATAAGATTAATTCAACATGCATGAATGCCACATAAGCATGCCACCTAAGCTTGATGAGGTGGAAGGAGACAAAGGGTTTTGACCTTTGGAATTTCTCCACATGTGGCCGGCCAAACTGATTATATTTCAATGCAATTGATTGCATTGAATGTGATAGGAGGTGAAAGGTTTTTTCAATCCTATAAAACACTCCATGGGGTGGCCGGCCAACTTGGTGAAAAACTTGAGGCTTTGGTTGTAAGCTTGAGGCTTGGAGAGAGCTTGGTGGTGAGAGACTTTGGTTGTGTGGCTTTTGTGAGTGTAGCAAGTGTTGGATCGAGAAGCGTCGCTAGAGGGGGGGGGGGTGAATAGCGATCGTAAATCTTTTCTTTTTCGTTCGTTCGATACGCAAAGTAAGCACAGCGAAAAATAAATGAACACGTTTATTTTACTTGGTTCACAACCCAGCGGTTGCTACTCCAAGGCTCTATCGGTCCTAGACCGCGTACGGAGGGAAAAACACTATAACGTCTCCTCCTCGTTGGAGGTAGGAGACAACGATAACAAAACCGAATATACAAGGATGAGGCAACAAGCCTACCTCACCTTGTTATGAAAAAAAACAAAGAATACAATATCAAAAATATTACTTGATTCTGCTGCTGACGAAGAAGATCGAAACTTGGCGTTGTGTCGGTGTTATGACGATGTTGGAGCGTTGGATTTGTAGGAGCACTTGATGAATAAACTTAATGTTCTTTGGAGTTGGAATCCTCCTCCTTTTATAGACTTTGGCCTCTGAATATGTCTCCCTTTTTTTTGGAACGGATCATGAAGTTTTCCAAATTTTATCGCGAAGTGGCCGCGTCAAACGTTATCCGTTTTGACCTAGCGCAAAGGCTGAGTCGTCGCCATCAGTCGACTGATGACTCCCATCAGTCGATTGATGAGCATCAGTCGATTGTTCCATGTCCAGCAGTCGACTGCCAGCCTGGCCACTTCCCTGCAGTGAGAGGTTAGCTCGGAAAATGATAAATACGACGGTTTCTAACCGTCCGATCTCGACCTAGACCTTCCACAAGAAGTCTTAGTCGGATCGTCGCCTACGGTCATCCCCATAAAGAGGACACGACCTTACAATCTCTCACTCACACGAGCTTACCTCGATAGTAGCTCTTGCTTCCGGCCTTCCACTCGATTCCTTCGACTCCCTCCAAATTCACTCGAGTGTCGTCCGACCACCACGGCTTCCTCCGGGTGTCGCTAGCCTTTAGCTCCAGCTTTAGCACTTTTCTGCACACTTGATTTAGCTCGTGAGATAACGATGTAAACTTAACTTTGTGTATTTGCCATAATCAAAACACAGGTTCGATTATCTAATGCCCCTGCACCAACAATCTCCCCCTTTTTGATCTATGGCAAACCAACACAAAGTTAAGAAAAATTCAAGCATAAAACAGGTATAGTAGAAGATGAATGTGAAGATCAATATCATTTACAAAAACTCCCCCTCAACCAAAACTCCCCCTTAACCCTAGGTGAGTTTTGAAAGAGATAATTTAATTTTCAAAATTAAATTTTATGTTACTCCCCCTTAACTTTTGCTCTTCTCCTCCTTTTGCCATAAATCAAAACAAATGTTGGGGTTTGTTATGTAAAAATGAAGTTTGTTATATAAAATAGGGGTTTAAAGACAATATGGTATATGCATGCATCAAGATAAATCAACTATGAGTCCAAACATGCATCTAGCAATAGTTAGATAGATTGGTTCGAGGTGTGTCCCTCTGCACCAATAATCTAAAGGTTTATAATATAACCCTTAGGGTTAGTTTGCTTTCCCCCTTAGTCAAATATATGAAGTATAAGAGATGTAGGGGGCGCTAAACTTTGGCCTAAGTTCAATAGTTGAGAAAATAAGTAGTATTTTGAAGATTGTTTTAAGTATATTTCAATTATCCTTAACATCTCACCCATTCTATGTGTCTCATAATTTGTTCACCTTATATGTTTTGTGAGATGATTTTAAATTGATTAAAGATAGTCAACCTTGGGTTAGATTCAGATTTAACCTTTAGATCGTTAAGTAACTTTTCGAGAAACTGGCTTCCAGGTCGTGGCGAGGCACAGGGGCCTTCTTTGATCGGAACAACGACCACTTCCTTAGACAAAGCCAAATTCAAGAAAATATCACTTAAGTCACTTGGGGTTACTTCCTGGTCTAACTAGTTTAGGATACAGCGAGGTAGCTTCAGCTAGTTCCACTCGGTCAAGTGCACTAAGCTAGATACGCCTTATCTAGCTCGAATACACGAGACTTTGTTTCCCTAACGTACTATCATCTCGCCGCATCCTGATACTATGTTGTCAAGAGTTGACTAACTATTTTCCCTATCTAGCCATTCTAAAAATTAAAGTAAAATATTCAATGATTTTGCTAAGTAATCGGGTATACTATTTTAGTGTTAGCTCCCCCTGGACCATTGAACCAATATGGTCTATTCAAATAATGAACTTGATCCTGAGGAATCCAATACTTATTAGTCCTTATATGTGAGTTCAATAAAACCTTTGGGACCCATGCTTGGACTCTTTGATGACTACGATTTATGATAGACATATAAGACCTATTCGTAGTCTTTGACTTAAATCCGAGTCCGGCTTTATTGTACACGGCTCTTTGGGTTCCAAGTAGTCGATTAAGGTTCTTAGATCCCAACGTGAACCTTTCCAACCTAGCCTCAACCTCTTGAACTTGGTCTTTCAAGAGAGAATTCTCCTCCTCAAGTTTTTCAATTTGAGTTGAGTTTCCCTCTTGAACTTGACTAGTTGAAGGGGTTAGAGTAGCCTCTTGCTTGAGGGTTTCAACCTCCTCAAGTAACGACTCAACCCTAGACTCGGACTTAGTTAATTTTCTATTAAGCATTTTAATTGTATTGTAAAGCGTACTAATTAAAGAGCGATTAACCTTGACTTTCCCTTTTGGTCAAGCTTTGAGTTTTCTCTCGATTCTCTCGAAATAATCTTCGGGGTCGGAGTCGGAGTTGTAGTTGGACTCGGCTTCGGATTCTGACTCGGACTCCTCCGTTCTTGCCATGTAAGCTATGTCTTCTCTGTTGTCCCAAGTTGCATGGAAGGCTTTCCTTGCTCCCTTTTTCTTTTGGTTCTCATTCTTCAATTTCCTTCTTTCTTGTCGAACTATTCTCCGCACAATGTTGACTATTATGGCCTCCTCTTCGGATTCGGATTCGTCTTTGGGTTTGAGTTCATCTACTTCCTTAGTAGGTGGCTTCCTTCTTTGTCCTGCAAGTAGAGCAATACCTCTCTCGGCCCGGACCACGTTGGTTTGCTCATGAAGTTCAAACTCGGAAAATAATTCATCTAACCTAAGCTTCGAAAGGTCCTTAGAGACCTTGTAGACATCGACCATGGATGCCCATAAGGTAGTCCTAGGGAAAGCATTTAAAGCGTACCTTATAAGGTCCCGGTTCTCTATGGCTTGCCCGATCGAATGAAGACCGTTGATGATATCTTGGATCCGCGCATGTAGTTGGGTGGCGGTCTCATGATCCTGCATCTTTAGATTGTACAATTTATTTAAAAGTAAATCTCTTTTACATACCTTAGCATCAGTCGTCCCTTCGTGTAAATCAATCAATTTGTTCCAGAGGTCTTTGGCGCTAATGAATGGTCCGATGCGGTTGAGTTCCTTCTTGGACAAGCCGCATTGCAATATTTGGGTTGCTCTTGCATCGGCTTCGATTTGCCTCTTGGTTGCATTTGTCCATTTGTTGAAATCCAAGGGCTCTCCTTGATCATTGGTGGGTAGAGCAAAGCCGGTTTGGATTATTATCCAAGTCTCGACTTATGTTTTCAAGAAACACTCCATCCGACCTTTCCAATAATGGAAATCATCTCCGTTAAAGAACGGAGGTCGGGTGGTGCAATATCCCTCAATGTGAGCCATTAAGTATCTTGCAAAACACGAATAAAAACCAAAGGGAATTCCAAGACTTGGTCTTGGATTAGTAGTGTGGGAAATAAATAGGAAATAAACAGAATTAAATGAGAAAAATAAAAAACTAACAAAAACTAACAACTTACGACCTTCGATGCCCCCGAAAGGGTACTAGACGTTGGATTTTGGGGCTGGAAATGGCTTGTTACGAGGGTAAACCCTCGTAAAAAATGTAGATCTCTCAGAGAGCTTCGATTTGGTAGGTAGATCGTTATGTGAGTCCACTTGTGCGAAAAGTTATGGCCGATTTACCGTCGGCTACTCCAAGAGAGAAAAACTTGCAAGCACACAACCAAAAGAAACGTACCAAGACTTCGTCTTGGATTAGTAGTGCGGGAGGAAAAAGACCCAAAAAAAAATACGAATCAAAAAATACGAACAGAAAACCAAAACGTGCTAGATCGGTGGTTTCACCAAATATGAGCGCCCCCGCTCTGATACCAATTGTTGGATCGAGAAGCGTCGCTAGAGGGGGGATGAATAGCGATCGTAAATCTTTTCTTTTTCGTTAGTTCGATACGCAAAGTAAGCACAGCGGAAAATAAATGAACACGTTTATTTTACTTGGTTCACAACCCAGCGGTTGCTACTCCAAGGCCCTATCGGTCCTAGACCGCGTACGGAGGGCAAAACACTATAACGTCTCCTCCTCGTTGGAGGTAGGAGACAACGATCACAAAACCGAATATACAAGGATGAGGCAACAAGCCTACCTCACCTTGTTATGAAGAAAAACAAAGAATACAATATCAAAAATATTACTTGATTCTGCTGCCGACGAAGAAGATCGAAACTTGGCGTTGCGTCGGCGTTATGACGATGTTGGAGCATTGGCGTTGTAGGAGCACTTGATGAATAAACTTAATGTGATTTGGAGATGGAATCCTCCCCTCCTTTTATAGACTTTGGCCTCTGAATTTGTCTCCTCTTATTTCGGAATGGATCATGAAGTTGTCCAAATTTTATCGCGAAGTGGTCGCGTCAAACGTTATCCGTTTTGACCTAGCGCAAAGGCTGAGTCGTCGCCATCACGATCGATGATGACTCCCATCACCGACCGATGAGCATCGATCGCCTCCATGTCCTGATCATTGCCCGGCCCACTTCCCTGCAGTGAGAGGTTAGCTCGGAAAATGATAAATACGACGGTTTCTAACCATCCGATCTTGACCTAGACCTTCCACAAGAAGTCTTAGTCGGATCGTCGCCTACGATCATCCCCGTAAAGAGGACACAACCTTACAATCTCTCACTCACACGAGCTTACCTCGATAGTAGTTCTCGCTTCCGGCCTTCCACTCGATTCCTTCGACTCCCTCCGAATTCACTCGAGTGTCGCCCGACCACCACGGCTTCCTCCGGGTGTCGCTAGCCTTTAGCTCCAGCTTTAGCACTTTTCTTCACACTTGATTTAGCTCGTGAGATAACGATGTAAACTTAACTTTGTGTCTTTTCCATAATCAAAACACAGGTTCGATTATCTAGTGCCCCTGCACCAACAGCAAGAAGAGTGGTCTTCTTCTTCCTTTCTCTTTTTCCCTACCTTCCTCTCCTTTAGGGACTTCTCTAGCAAGAAGTAAAGGAGAGCTCTTCTAGTTTCTTTTGTGAGACAAGAGCTTGCTCGTGTGGATACATATAGAGGCACGGACATTTGAACGTGCTAAAAGATCCAACAAACCCAAGGAGAAGCGGGATTTAAAAGGGCACGCAACAAAGGTAATATTCTCCTATAAGATAGGTTTTGAGAAATTTATTTTTTACGAGGTTTTCTTTCACAAGGATCACTTGGAAGGGATCCTATTTTTCCGTTGCGCATATGTTATTTTGCATTAAGAAAATCCCTAAAGTCCCAAGTTGCATGGAAGGCCTTCTTTTGATTTGATTTGAAATGTGCCCTCTTTTAGTTCTTTAGTAGCCTCCTTTCCCTCCGAACGATCTTTCGCACTACGTTCACTATTGCTTCCACCTCTTCTGATTTGGACTCTGATTTGTCTTCGAGTTCGAGTTCATCTACTTGCCTAGTAGGTGGCTTGCTTCTTTGTCCTGCAAGTAGAGCAATACCTCTCTCGATCCGGACCACGTTAGTTTGCTCGTGAAGTTCAAACTCGGAAAATAATTCATCTAACCTAAGCTTCGAAAGGTCCTTAGAGACCTTGTAGACATGGACATGGATTCCCACAAGGTATTCCTAGGGAAAGCATTTAAAGCATACCTTATAAGGTCCCGGTTCTCTACATCTTGCCCGATCGAGTGAAGACCGTTGACGATATCTTGGATCAGCACATGTAGTTGGGTGGCGGTCTCGTGATCCTGCATCGTTAGATTGTACAGTTTATTTAACAGTAAATCTCTTTTACATACCTTAGCATCGGGCATCCCTTCGTGTAGATCAATCAATTTGTTCCAGAGGTCTTTGGCGCTAATGAATGGTCCGATGCGGTTGAGTTCCTCCTTGGACAAGCCGCATTGCAATATTTGGGTTGCTCTTGCATCGGCTTCGATTTGCCTCTTGGTTGCATTTGTCCACTTGTTAAAACCCAAGGGCTCCCCTTGATCATTGGTGGGTAGAGCAAAGCCGGTTTGGATTATTATCCAAGTCTCGACTTGTATTTTCAAGAAACACTCCATCCGACCTTTCCAATAACGGAGATCATTTCCGTTAAAGAACGGAGGTCGGGTGGTGCTATACCCCTCAATGTGAGCCATTAAGTCTCTTGCAAAACACGAATAAAAACCAAAGAGAATTCCAAGACTCGGTCTTGGATTAGTAGTGTGGGAAATAATAGAAAATAAACAGAAATAAATAAGAAGAATAAAAAACTAACAAAAACTAGAAACTTACGACCTTCGGTGTCCCCGAAAGGGTAGTGAACGTTGGATTTTGGGGCTGGAAACAGCCTGTTACGAGGGTAAACCCCGGTAAGAAATGTAGATCTTTCATAGAGCTTCGATTTGGTAGGTAGATCATTTTGAGAGTCCTCTTGTGCGAAAAGATATGGTCGTTTTACCATCGACTACTCCAAAAAAGAATACTTGCAAACACACAACCAAAAGAAGCATACCATGACTTCGTCTTGGATTAGTAGTGCGGGAGGAAAAAAAACCTAAGAAAGATACGAATTGAAAAATATGAAACGAAAACCAAAATGTGCTAGATTGGTGGTTTCACCAAACCTTAGCGCCTCCGCTCTGATACCAATTGTTGGATCGAGAAGCGTCGCTAGAGGGGGGGAATAGCGAGCATAAATCTTTTCTTCGTTTCGTTCGAGTAGACAATTAAACGAGTAAGCACAGTGGAAAATAAAGAGACACGTTTATTTTACTTGGTTCACAACCCAGCGGTTGCTACTCCAAGGCCCTATCGGTCCAAGACCGCGTACGGAGGGTAAAACACTATAACGTCTCCTCCTCGTTGGAGGTAGGAGACAACGAACACAAAACCGAAATTACGAGGATGAGGCAACAAGCCTACCTCACCTCGTTATGAATAAAAACAAAGAATACAATAAACCCAATTACTTGCTACTGCTGCCGACGAAGGAGATTTGAACTTGTCGTCACGTCGGCGTTATGACGATGTTGGAGCTTTGGCATTGTAGGAGCGCTTGAGAAAAATCTTGATGATCTTTGTAGTTGGAATCCTCCCCTCCTTTTATAGATTTTGGCCTATGAATATGTCTCCTCTTTTTTCGGAATAGATCACAAAGTTGTACAAATTTTATTGCGAAGTGTTCGCGTCAAACCTTATCCGTTTTGACCTAGCGCAAGGGTTGATTCGTCGCCATCAGTCAACTGATGCCGCCCATCAGTTGACTAATGAGCATCAGTTGACTACCCAAAGTCCAGTAGTCGACTGCCAGCCTGGCCACTTCCCTGCAGTAAAAGGTTAGCTCGAAAAATGATAAATGCGACGGTTTCTAACCGTCCGATCTCGACCTAGACCTTCCCCAGGAAGTCTTAGTCGGATCGCTGCCTACGATCATCCCCAAACAGAGGACACAACCTTATCATCTCTCACTCACACGAGCTTACCTCAATACTTACTGTGTCGCTTTCGCTTCCGGCCTTCCACTTGATTCCTTCGGCTCCCTCCGAAGTCACTCGAGTGTCGCCCGACCACCGCGGCTTCCTCCGGGTGTCTCTAGCCTTCAGCTCTAGCTTTAGTACTTTTCTGTACACTCGGTTTAGCTCATGAGATAACGATGTAAACTTAACTTTGTGTCTTTGCCATAATCAAAACACAGGTTCGATGATCTGGTGCCCCTGCACCAACACATTGTTTGCATATTTATGGTTATGCATATTATCTAATACATTATATTATAGATAACATGATGTGTAGTGTCACACAGGAGATCATGTTATCAGTTCCTTGTAAAGTATAAGTAGAGGCTCACAACCGAGATGGTTTTGGACAAACCATTAGAATGGTTGTAGTGTGATTTGGTATTAGTTTGTCTTGACCATAGAATTACACTAGTACACTTTGTGTATATTGAGCAGGACCGACTTAGAAGTGATTTGATTTATTGCTGACAACATAATTAAATCAGACCTCGGATATTATGGTGTACATGCTCTTAATCCCGATATAATAACGGGCACATATACATAGTATTTATTTCTTTGATTTACCAAATGGGCGAGATTTATAGAGTAAATCGATAGGCTCGGTAAGTTGGGAAATGATATTATTTATATGGTGTGTCGTTGATTATAGGAGGAAACCATGTCATATATATTAAGATGATGATGTCCCCTTGAGGAGCTCATAAGGTTCATCATGTAAACCCTGCAGGTGGACTTGGTCCGACATGATGATAAGGTTGAGTGGTACTACTCATGGAGTTAGATATTGATTAATTAATTGTCAGTAAATTAATTAATTGACAGATATTCGAGATCTTAAACACAGGGAGACATTTGTACAAATAATATATGGAGCCCATATTTATTTATGGGGTTGGTGAGGTAGATCAATGATAATCCTCTAGTGGAATGGATTATTATTAATGGATCGGACTTTATGTGGGCTTGATCCATGGGTGGCCAAGATCCAACTCCTCCTCATGGTCCCTATTGTAGGCTATTAAAACCCTCATGGAGCCTAGATCCAATGGAGGAAAATGGAACTCTAGATCCGACGGTTGAGGTTAAATCTCTAGATCCGACGGTGGAGATTAAATCTCTAGATCCGACGGTTGAGATTAAATCTCTAGATCTGATGGTGGAGATTAAAAGGAGGCTTAAGCCTAGCTCTATAAAAGGAGGGCCAAAGCTTGGGCGTGTATTATCTTGAAAGACTAGGTTTTGGAGTTGGGCAGCAAGGCTTCTAGGGTTTGGGGCGACAAGCATTGGGCGGCTAGGGTTAGGGTTTTGGCTTGGGCTGTAGGGATGTATACTTAAAAGTCTATTTTTTGTATGAACATCTTTATTTTGAAATAAGAATTACATGATCATTGTTTGCATATTTTTATGGTTATGCAATATTGTCTAATACCTTACATTGTAGATAACATGGTGTGTGGTGTCACACGGGAGATCATGTTATCGGCTCCTTGTAAAGTATAAGTAAAGGCTCACAACCGAGATGGCTTTGGACAAACCATCGGAATGGTTGTAGTGTGATTTGGTATTGGTTTGTCTTGACCATAGAATCACACTAGTGCACTTTGTGTGTATTGAGCAGGACCGACACAGAGGTGATTCGATTTATTGCTGACTACATAATCGAATCGGACCTCAAATATTATTTAGTACATGCTCTTAATCCCGATATAATAACGGGCACATATACTTGGTACTCATCTCTTTGATTTACCAATGGGCGAGATTTATAGATTAAATCGATAGACTCGGTAAGTTGGGAGATGATATTATTTATATGGTGTGCCGTTGATTATAGGAGGAAACCGTGTCCTATATATTAGGATGATGATGTCCCCTTGAGGAGCTCATAAGGTTCATCATGTAAACCCTGCAGGTGGACTTGGTCCGGCATGATGAAAAGGTTGAGTCGTACTACTCATGGAGTTAGATGTCGATTAATTAATGGTCAGTAAATTAATTAATTGACGGACATTCTAGATCTTAAACACGGGGAGAAAATGTACAAATAATATATGGAGCCCATATTATCATATGGGGGTTGGTGAGGTAGATCAATGATGGACCTTTAGTGGATTGGACCATCATTAGTGGATCGGACTTTATGTGGGCTTGATCCATGGGTGACCAAGACCCAACTCCTCCTCATGGTCCCTAATGTAGCCCATTAACACCTCAAGATGCTTAGATCCAATGGATAGAAACAAAACACTAAGATCCATTGGTAGAGATTAAATCTCTAAGATCCGACGGTTGTGATTAAATCTCTAGATCCGACGGTTGAGATTAAATCCCTAGAACCAATGGAGGAGATTAATTCATGGCTTATCCCCAAACTCTATAAAAGGTGGCATGGGGTTGGCGTGAAGATCAATATAGAGAGGGAGCAAGGCTTGGGCGGCAAGAATAGGGCAATCCTAGTTGAGATAGGATTGGAATTAGGGTTAGGGTTTTGAGGCTAGGGTGGCACCAAATAAGGAAGGTTCTTTCTCTCTTCTTCTTCCTCTTTGTGCCAACGTCCAGCAGCTTCTCCCAGCTTTTTTCCAGCCTTGGCCGACGCCCAAAGCCTCCTTCTTCTTCTCCTTAGGTGGTGGAAACAAGATATAGGGTTTCCCTAGGTATCTTGGTTGCTTCCCACCACCATCTCCTTCATTTACTTGGCCGGCGGCAAGGAAGGGATTGATTCCTTGTTGGTTGAGTTTTGGAAGGAGAAAAACATTGTTTCTCTTCTTCCTCTTGCTTGGGAAAGCAAGGAATGAAGTTTTGCGATCTAGGAGCTTCGACTTTTGGTGGATCGTCGCCCACACGACATCCAAAAGGAGGAGGGTCATACATTAGAAGACCAAGAGGTATAACTATTCTTCTATCTCTTTTATTCATTGCTTGTGTTTGTTTTTCAAAATATAAGCATGTTATATTTCTGTAAATAGGCTAAATAATACTTGGATCCCGAGTATAAACACAAAAACCGGCGATCCGGACATCGTCTAGTCCGCGGCTACTCGTAGAATAGAGGATGGTCGCTTGAACAACTAGTTTGTTCAAGTGACCTCTCTAAACGAATAGCACGACGATGACTTGGTTGCTTTGGCAATCCCTTTTGTCTAGGATTAAATTTTTTAATCCGAGGACATCGAAGGGATCACCATGGTCAAGCAACCGAGGTGAAGGGGAAGCGAAGTTTCCCCTCACGGATCAACCCCAACAATTGGTATCAGAGCCAAGGATTCCGGTTTTGTGTGTTTAGGATTCGGTTAATTTTATGCACTTTTTCATATATTATATGTGTCGGATAATAGTAGGATATGCGTAGTTTAACTCTTTGGTTGCAGGCATAAGATCCGACTATTATGGCCGTGTGTGTGTATGTGATTGTATGTGTGTAAATATTTATTTTGTTGAATCCTCGGGGTTGACGAGGCTAGTATTTAGTTTTTTTGTAAATTAAATATGGCATTGTTTAGCCGCTCTTTATTTTATTTTACTTTCGATCTAGATTCATGTACACTCCCTCGTGGAGTATAGGATCGATGGATGTAAATTAAAATAGGTTTTAGTCTCGGCTCGGATCTCCGGAGGGCTTGTACATGGCGTAGGAGGAGCGGACGAGATGGCGATGCGACGGGAGCCATATTAAAGACAAAGGCCATAATAGTTGGAAAATAATTTATTTTTCATATTTATTACTTTTTGTTTGATATGCATGTCGTAGGAAAATTCCTCATTTTTAATTTACTAAGTGGGAGAGGGATATTTTAATTAATTCCCGCGGCCTCCATTACAATTTGACGTGTGATGCAACAAACTTGCGTGTTGGCTCTGAGTGCCTTCCTCCCTGCGGATGAGTTTGTTTGCGGATCACTAGGTCAAATAATGGTTATAGGAAATTATCTAGGAGCATGTGTACTTCCACAGCGGTAAGGCACATAATCCGAAATAATTCCCTTAGTATCGTGTAATGGTGCACACTTAGATACAAATTAAAAGTATCCTCCCCATCGGAGTCACTGCTTTTATTTGTAGGGCCAAAGAGGAACCAACTATTAATTTTATTTGTCGAAAAGTAAGGTTGACAAGATAATAAAATTAATGGGTAAAACCTCCTCTTACAAATGTAGAATTCGTATACGTCCACACTGCGTGGCATGCGATATTCTCGGTGGATTGAGGTGTTGGTTGATATCAAAATTTTATTGTTTGAGGAATCAATAATTTTTTGAAATCTAATGTTTTGATTTATGTGATTCTTAGGTTTTCTTTCAAAATGACTTTCAACCCACTTGCTGTGATACTGAAAGAGAACAAACTTACTGGACCCAACTATGTAGATTGGAAGAGGAATCTAGATCTTGTCTTGATCACGAGGAATACAAATATGTACTCTCGAAGAGTGCCCTCCCAAGCCTCTGAGATAATTAGGGGAAAAGGAGAGAGAGCTATAGGAAGTGGAACAAGGCCGATGAGATGGCACGGTGTTACATTTAGGCATCTATGTCAAATGTACTCCAACATCGACATCAAGCCATGCCCACGCCTATGATATGATGCTCAATCTCAAGGAGCTTTTGACACCGTAATCGGGTCAGCGAGGCAAGAGGCCATGAGAAACTTGATGACGACCACCATGATCGAGGGAACACCCGTGAGGGATCATGTTCTCAAGATGATGGCTCATTTGAATGAGCTGGAGGTCCTAGGAGCTGAGATCGATGGGGAAACCCAGGTCGATATCATACTCCAGTCTCTGCCTAGGAGTTTTGAGCAGTTTTGCCTCAACTACAACATGAACAAGAGGTTGTATTCATTGGCGGAACTTCCGGCTGTAACTCCAGGTGCAGAGGGACTATTTCACGAGTGCTCGGTGCATGCCGTGATGACACGAAGGTTTTACGCTTCTAAGCCGAAAGGCAAGAAGAAGAAGAAACAAACCGGGCAAAGGCGGTGGGAGGTACTCAGGAGGAGTGAAGAAGCCGAAGGCAAGTGCTTCACTTATGTGATCGACATGACACGAAGAAGGATCGCAACCGCAAGAACAAAGGTATATCTTTTGGACTAGTCGTTGAAACATGTTTAGCGGTGTTATCTACCGGCACCTGGTGTGTAGATACGGGAGCCACTGATCATGTCTGCAATACTTTGCAGGGGTTCTAGGAAACCAGACGACTGGCTGAAGGGGAGATTACCGTGTACTTGGGCGATGCCACAAAGGTGGCGGCTGTTGCAGTGGGAGACGTTCATTTATCTTTTGAGAAAAATAAACTTTTGGTTCTTAAGAATTGCCTTTATGTACCCTTATTTAGAAAGAATTTAATTTCAGTTTCTAAATTGTTTATGGATGGATATTCTATTTCTTTTAATGACAGAGTTGTTATAAGAAGGAATAGGTGTTAGTGAAAGCCCTAGAGCCAATCATATGATGATTGTTGTATGGACTTTATTGTATCATATTCCTATTTATAAAGGCATGGTTATTATATTTACTTGTATTGGTGCCAAATAACTAAATATAATAATGTCCTTGGGTAGTAGGTTCTTATCTATGTCAATCGATTGGATGAATCGATAATGAGATGATATAGAGAACACTACTCTTAATCATTCCTAGTCGAGTATTAACATTCAGGGACAATGTTAATGCGTAGAGACTAGCATGTAGGTCAACAAGATGACTTGATCTCACAAGTCATGGATATGAGATATCAAGTTGACACATGGGTATGCATTGGAGAATGTATACTGAATGACCCGCCATGAGAAAGTATCATGGATCGTTATATGAGTGTCATATACTTTCTCATGTGGCTATTAGTATGACTATTAGTCCTTAGACCTGAAGTCACCATGGTTCCCTACATAAGGAGTTGCATACTTTGGCTTCGTCAAACGTCACCCGTAAATGGGTGGACTATAAAGGCGATTACTGGGTATGTAACGAATTATGCGGAGGGATGTGAGTGATGTAGATGGGATCTATCCCTCCTATATGACGGGGGTGACATCGATATTCTTGATAGAGTGAGACCACGAAGTGCATGGCCATGCCCAAATGAGTCAATATGAGATATTGAGCTCATTTGATTAGAGTGAGTCTACTTGGAGTTCAAGATTTAGATTGTACCGAGGATGACACGGTCTATGCCTCGATTGGTCAATCTAGATGTCAAGGATAGAGGGACATTGTCACATATTGTGAGAGTCACAATTAGTAGTCACAAAGGTGATGTTGGAGCTCAACATTCTTGTAACTTGGGTAGCAATGATGTGTTGCTAGATACCGCTCATTGCTTATGTTCCTAAATCGGTTTAGGGACATTGCCAACGTTACAAGAACCTATTTGATGGAGATTAGGTTCATATGATGAACCATGAGGATTAGGTTCATGGGATGAACCAAATTGGATTAAGAGTAATCCAAATTAGACTAATTGAGTTAGACTCAAGTTGATTCAAGTGTTGAATGAGTCTAATTGAGATTTGATTCATCAAATCAATTTAAATTAATGAATAGAGATTCATTATATTAAATTGACTTGAGTCAAGTGGTTAGATTTGATCAACCATGGGAGATTAGAGGTCAAGTTTGACTTGACTTGAGAGGGAAGTTGAAAGGTCAAGTTTGACTTGACCAAATGCCATGTCATGATGATGACTAGGCATGGCCGGCCAATGATGATGCTCCACATCATCATTGACTTGGTCAATTAGTGCCACATCATGAGGGAGACCAAGGGTCATGGGAGTTACATGCATGCATGTAACTCCCCCTCCATGAAGTGGCCGGCCACCCATTTGGGGGTTATGTGAGTGAAAATTCATTTTGTGAGTAATCACTCATTACTTCATCTTCTTCCTTGGGAATTTTCCTCTCAAGCTCTCCCTCTCCTTCCTCTCTTTGGCCGAACCAACCAAGGAGTGCTAGCACACTCAAGGTTGAGTTTTCTTCCACCTATTGCTTGTGTGGATACCATAGAGGAGTGTGCACTTGACACTCTTGAGTTCCGGCGGACTTTGGACGCGCGGGATTTGCGAAGGGCATCTCAACAAGGGTAACATCCTTATCTCTTAGTTCTAAGGTAGATCTAGAGGATTTTGTAAGCACATACATGTAATTAGTTTTAATACTTCTTCGCACGGATCCGTGGCCGGGACTTCCGGGGTTTCCGCAACGCAAAAAGCGGTTTTTGCGGCCCGGAAAAGCCCAACAGTGGTATCAGAGCCACGTGCGAAGCATGTATGTGTTTCGTTTTTGTATTTTTATATTAGATATAAAAATTACAGATTTTTATGTTTCTGTAAATTTCCTAATTTTATAGAATTTTTGGGTATTTTCTCGTGAGTCGGGCAACGAGTGTTGGGACACTCGTAGGCTTCAACCGAGAAAAACTCTCCGAATCGGCGAGTTCTCGCTTTAGGTTTTTGGGACAGCGACTTAAGTCGCTGTAGGATCGTTAATAGGGACACTCGAAGTTTATTTTTAGTAGGGCGCTGCCCTATCCCGAAAGGGGCCATGTCCCGCGATCGCGCTTAACCGCTTAGCGGACCGCATAAATTCGAAATAAATTAGGAAAAATTATAGAAATTTTCTGTAAAAAATACATAATTTTGAATTATGTATGATTCTGTGATTGTCATGGCCCAATAACCCAATAGGATTGGATTATGTGTGTTGTAATTCATAATACGGCCTGCGTGCCGTTTTGTGGTTGTGCGTGTTGTAAAATGTTTGCGACCTGCGCGTCGCACCTCTTCTTTTAATATTCTAGTTGTAAATAGTTTAAGACTCGAATGTAACTCGAGTTTCGTATTTGTAATGTACAAAAATGGAGCGGTGGAAAGTCCACTTGAAGACGAGCTTACGAGAAGGGTGACGACGACACATGGCGGTCAAAGGAAGCGCTTGGAGAAGCCGCTAGCCTTAGGTTGACCGTCCGATCTTCTCATTGGCTTGAGAAGATCATAGTAGGGCCATGACTATATCACATTTAATTATATATATATATATTTAATTGATTTTGCTTGTATGTATGTGATGCATGCTAGTAGAAAAAATGTTTGTATGTATATGATGCATGCTAGGTTAATTTTCTTGTGTGTATATGATGCATGCTAGAATAATGAATGTATGTATATGATGCATGCTAATATAGGATAATAAAGGCCTAAATGCATATAAGATACACATTACGATTAGATTAGATCATAATCGAATCAACTCGAAAATGCCTACCGAGCCTTGATACCCATCACTACCTCGATCATTTGTTGTTGTTGAATCTGCCAAAGCAGAGCAACGCATATTATCTTGGTAGGGTGCGGAGGGACAATCTTGGTCCCGCCTATCACGACTCGGGTTAGAGTAAGCTCAATTAGATTGAGCAAAACTAGTTAACTCAATTGGATCGAGTAGAACTATAGGCATATTCCAATCGTTGGAAAGATAGGTTAAGATCGCATTTACACTAAATCTTGGGCGATTTAGCCAAAGCTAACTCAAGGTCTTTTGTAAATGTGGATCTTAATCCTATAAACAAGAGTTGCATAGAGATGTAATCGGTAATGTGTTACCCACCGATCGTACTAAGTCTTGGGCGATTTAGCCAAAGCTAACTCAAGGCTTAGTATGATGTGGATCTTGTCCCACAAGAATTATAGCTAGTTTGTATGAATCAAGTAAATGTGGTTTGACCACATCCATAACTCGATTCTATAAAATTCCTATAATTCAGTGGGAGCATCATTTGATTAAAGGCCTAATTAAATGATAAAAGGAATATGATATTAATTCTCTGCATTGTATGTTGTAGATTACTATGTCAAACAACACGAACACTCTCTCTCTGCGATCTGTCCTTGAGAAGGACAAGCTCAATGGAGCAAATTTCCTGGACTGGTACAGGAACCTGAGAATTGTTCTCACCCAAGAAAGGAAGTTGTACGTCCTGGAGCAGCCCATTCCAGAGGCACCTCCTGCCACTGCCTCGCGAGTTGACAAAGATGCTTACAAGAAGCATCAAGATGATGCATTAGATGTGTCATGTCTAATGCTCGCGACCATGAACTCTGAGCTTCAGAAGCAACATGAGTTCATGAATGCTTATGATATGGTTGGACATCTTCGTCAACTATATCAAGGACAAGCTAGGCATGAGAGATATGAAGTCTCTAAAGCACTATTTGGGTCTAAAATGCAAGAAGGGACTCCTGTAGGTTGATATGTACTCAAGATGATTGGTTTCGTAGAAAAACTACAAAGGCTGGGATTCCCACTTGGCCAAGAGCCGCCTGCAATCTTTGCCAAGAGCCTTCGATCAATTTGTCATGAATTATAACATGAATGAAATTGATAAGCCATCGTTGAAATGCTCGATGTTGAGAATCACGAGCTTAACCTTAAGAAGGGTAAATCGACACCATTTTGATGGTGCGAAGAAGAAAGGCAAGGGCAAGCCTAAAGGTAAGGGAAAGTCCCAAGCCAAGGGCAAAGGCAAAGAACTTAAACCCAAAGGAGGGGTAGCCAAGGAAGGGGCTTGCTTCTTCCGCAAGGAAGCGAGGACATTGGGCGTAATCGCAAGGCATACTGGAAGATCTTAAGAAGAGAAGTGAGACTTCTACTTGGTATAAATGTTATAGAAGTCAATCTATCTATTTCTTCATCATGGGTATTAGATACCGGATGTGCATCTCACATTTGTACCAATGTGCAAATGAGAAATAGCAGAGGCATTGACAAAGGCGAGGTGGACCTACGAGTAGGCAATGGAGCAAGGGTTCTTCTTTATTCTTTGTAGGAACTTATGATCTATCTCGCCCTCTGGGCTTGTACTAGAATTAGATGAATGTTGTTATGTGCTGCTTTAACTAAGAACATCATTTCGCTTTCTTGTTTGGACAAGAAAGGTTTTTCATTTATAATAAAGAACAAATGTTGTTCTTTATTTAAATGATATGTTCTATTGTAGTGCACCTCTAATGAAGCGGACTCTACTTTCTAGACTTAGAGAGCCCTATCTATAACATAAGTACCAAGAGGTTCAAGTCAAATGAGTTGAACCAAACCTATCTCTGCATTGTCGCTAGGTCATATAAATGAGAGTCGCTTATCTCAAACTCCATAAGGATGTGTTAGACTCATTTGATTTTGAATCATATGAGACATGCGAGTCTTGCCTTTTAGGCAAGATGACCAAGACTCCCTTTAGTGGACATAGCGAAGGAGCAACAGATTTGTTAGGACTTATACATAGTGATGTATGTGGTCCTTTCAATGTTGCTGCTAGAGGTGGTTACAGGTACTTCATTACATTTACTGATGACTTCAGTAGATATGGTTATGTGTATCTTATGACACATAAATCTGAATCCTTTGAAAAGTTCAAAGAATTCAAGAATGAAGTACAAAACCAGCTTGGCAAGAGTATTAAGATACTTCGATCAGATCGAGGTGGTGAATACCTTAGCCATGAGTTTCGTGACTATCTAGCTGAGTGTGGGATTCTATCCCAACTCACTCCTCCTGGAACACCACAGTGGAATAGTGTATCCAAAAGGAGGAATCGTACCCTATTGGATATGGTACGATCTATGATGAGTCACACAGATCTTCCTATATCCTTTTGGGGATATGCTCTGGACACAGCAGCCTTTACCCTTAACCGTGTACCATCCAAGGCTGTGGTAAAGACACCATATACGATATGGACAGGGAAAAATACCAAGATGTCTTTTATGAGGATTTGGGGTTGTGAGGCTTACGTTCGACGTCAAGTCTCAGACAAACTGGGACCCAAATCCGATAGGTGCTATTTTGTTGGATATCCCAAGTCTACAAAGGGATATTACTTCTACATTCCCAGTCAACACAAAGTGTTTGTGGCAAAGACTGGGGTTTTTCTAGAAAGGGATTTTGTTTCTAGAAAAACTAGTGGGAGTACCTTCGATCTTGAAGAAATTCAAGATAAGGACCATAGCACTGAGGCCTTGATGGAGGTTGAACAGGAACCACAAAGTGTTGTGGGTGAAGAGGTTGTTGCACAAAGAGTTGTGGAACAACCACATTCAAGTAGACCTACCTCTTCGCAGTGTCCGATAGGATGCGTCGTCGGCTGAGAGATACTCATTTCTCTTGTCGACCATGATGACGTTATGCTCATTGAGAATGAGCCTACCTCCTATCGTGAAGTGTGATGAGCCCAGTTACGAGAAATGGCTAGACGCCATGAGATCCGAGATGGAATCCATGTACACTAACCAAGTATGGACTTTGGTTGATCCACCTGAAGGGGTCAAACCCATTGGGTGTAAGTGGGTCTTTAGGAGAAAGACTGACATGGATGGACTTACGCATACCTATAAGGGCCGATTGGTGGCTAAAGGTTTCAAGCAAATTCATGGTATTGACTATGATGAAAACTTTTCTCCAGTGGCAATGTTTAAGTCCATTCGGATCTTGCTTGCTATTGCAGCATACCACGATTATGAGATCTGGCAGATGGATGTCAAAACCGCGTTTCTGAATGGAAACTTACTCGAGGATGTGTACATGACACAACCTGAGGGTTTTGTAGATCCACAGCTTACTGGGAAGGTATGCAAGCTGCAAAGGTCCATTTATGGGCTAAAGCAAGCTTCTCGGAGCTGGAATCTTCGATTCGATGATGCGATCAAACAGTTTGGTTTCATCAAGAATGAAGATGAACCCTGTGTCTACAAGAGGGTTAATGGGAATACAGTTGTCTTCCTTGTACTGTATGTGGATGACATACTACTCATTGGGAATGACATCCCTTCGCTACAGTCTGTGAAGACTTGGCTGGGGACGTGCTTCTCAATGAAGGACTTAGGTGAAGCAGCCTGTATTCTAGGCATCAAGATCTATAGAGATAGATCTAAGAGATTGCTTGGCCTAAGTCAGAGTACATACATTGACACGGTATTACTTCGGTTTGCCATGCAGAATTCCAAGAAAGGACTTCTGTCGATGTCACATGGTGTGAGTCTTTCGAAGACTCAAAGTCCCTCTTCTAGAGAGAAGAGAGACCGCATGGATAAGATCCCTTACGCATCTGCTATAGGATCTATCATGTACGCCATGCTGTGTACTCGTCCTGATGTCTCGTATGCTTTGAGCATGACGAGTAGATACCAGTCAGATCCAGGTGAGCGTCACTGGATAGCAGTCAAGAATATTCTTAAGTACTTGAGAAGGACTAAAGAATATTTCTTGATATTTGGAGGCGATGAGGAGCTAGTCAGAAGGGTTACGATGATGCCACTTCCAAACCGACCAGATGATTATAGATCGAAGTCGTGGTTCGTGGTTTTGCTTGAATGGTGGCGCCGTGAGTCGAATAGTTCCAAGCGAATACACGCTTGTCGATTCTACAACAGAGGCCGAATATATGCTTCCATCTTATTCGAGAGATTATCGATAGAGGAGATGTGAAGATTTGCGAGTACCCACAGAGGCTAACATCGCAGATCCCTTGACCAAGGCTTTGGCACGTAGAAAAAGCATGATGGTCACACTAGGTCATTGGGTATTAGATACTACGGTGATTGGCACTAGTGCTAGTGGGAGATTGTTGGTAAAGCCCTAGAGCCAATCATATGATGATTGTTGTATGGACTTTATTGTATCATATTCCTATTTATAAAGGCATGGTTATTATATTTACTTGTATTGGTGCCAAATAACTAAATATAATAATGTCCTTGGGTAATAGGTTCTTATCTATGTCAATCGATTTGATTAATCGATAATGAGATGATATAGAGAACACTACTCTTAATCATTCCTAGTCGAGTATTAACATTCAGGGACAATGTTAATGCGTAGAGACTAGCATGTAGGTCAACAAGATGACTTGATCTCACAAGTCATGGATATGAGATATCAAGTTGACACATGGGTATGCATTGGAGAATGTATCTTGAATGACCCGCCATGAGAAAGTATCATGGATCGTTATATGAGTGTCATATACTTTCTCATGTGGCTATTAGTATGACTATTAGTCCTTAGACCAAGTCACCATGGTTCCCTACATAAGGAGTTGCATACTTTGGCCGTCACGTCACCCGTAAATGGGTGGACTATAAAGGCGACATCGGGTATGTAACGAATTATGCGGAGGGATGTGAGTGATGTAGATGGGATCTATCCCTCCTATATGACGGGGGTGACATCGATATTCTTGATAGAGTGAGACCACGAAGTGCATGGCCATGCCCAAATGAGTCAATATGTGATATTGAGCTCATTTGATTAGAGTGAGTCTACTTGGAGTTCATGATTTAGATTGTACCGAGGATGACACGGTCTATGCCTCGATTGGTCAATCTAGATGTCAAGGATAGAGGGACATTGTCACATATTGTGAGAGTCACAATTAGTAGTCACAAAGGTGATGTTGGAGCTCAACATTCTTGTAACTTGGGTAGCAATGATGTGTTGCTAGATACCGCTCATTGCTTATGTTCCTAAATCGGTTTAGGGACATTGCCAACGTTACAAGAACCTATAGGGTCACACACATGAGAGCAATTAGATGGAGATTAGGTTCATATGATGAACCATGAGGATTAGGTTCATGGGATGAACCAAATTGGATTAAGAGTAATCCAAATTAGACTAATTGAGTTAGACTCAAGTTGATTCAAGTGTTGAATGAGTCTAATTGAGATTTGATTCATCAAATCAATTTAAATTAATGAATAGAGATTCATTATATTAAATTGACTTGAGTCAAGTGGTTAGATTTGATCAACCATGGGAGATTAGAGGTCAAGTTTGACTTGACTTGAGAGGGAAGTTGAAAGGTCAAGTTTGACTTGACCAAATGCCATGTCATGATGATGACTAGGCATGGCCGGCCAATGATGATGCTCCACATCATCATTGACTTGGTCAATTAGTGCCACATCATGAGGGAGACCAAGGGTCATGGGAGTTACATGCATGCATGTAACTCCCCCTCCATGAAGTGGCCGGCCACCCATTTGGGGGTTATGTGAGTGAAAATTCATTTTGTGAGTAATCACTCATTACTTCATCTTCTTCCTTGGGAATTTTCCTCTCAAGCTCTCCCTCTCCTTCCTCTCTTTGGCCGAACCAACCAAGGAGTGCTAGCACACTCAAGGTTGAGTTTTCTTCCACCTATTGCTTGTGTGGATACCATAGAGGAGTGTGCACTTGACACTCTCGAGTTCCGACGGACTTTGGACGAGCGGGATTTGCGAAGGGCATCACATCAAGGGTAACATCCTTATCTCTTAGTTCTAAGGTAGATCTAGAGGATTTTGTAAGCACATACATGTAATTAGTTTTAATACTTCTTCGCACGGATCCGTGGCCGGGACTTCCGGGGTTTCCGCAACGCAAAAAGCGGTTTTTGCGGCCCGAAAAAGCCCAACAATAGGGACATTATCTGTTCGGGTACATTGATAGGAAATTTGTACACACTTGAACCAAAACCTCCCATGATGCAAATTGAAGTTAATAACTCATCTTCTAAATCCAATAAGAGAAAAGAACCTTCGAAGATGAACCAAACATATCTTTGGCATCTTAGGCTTGGTCACATTAACCTAAGCAGGATTCAAAGGTTGATAGCTGATGGACCTTTGGGCTCATTAGTGGTGGAGGATCTCCCAACCTGTGAATCTTGCTTGGAGGGTAAGATGACCAAGAGGCCTTTCAAGGCCAAGGGGTATAGAGCCAAAGATGTGTTAGAATTGGTTCATTCTGATTTGTGTGGTCCTATGTCTATCCAGGCTAGAGGTGGTTTTGAATATTTCGTCTCTTTTATAGACGATTATTCAAGATATGGATGCATTTACTTGATCTTGTATGAAAGTCTGAATGCTTTGACAGGTTCAAAGAATTCAAGGCTGATGTGGAGAACCGTCAAGGTAAAAGTATCAAGACCCTACGATCTGATCGTGGTGGTGAATACCTCTTGGGAGAGTTTAGGAATTACTTATCAGAGGCTGGGATTCAATCCCAATTGTCTGCACCTGGCACACCCCAGTAGAATGGTGTAGCAGAGCGAAGGAATAGGACTCTTATGGAGATGGTTAGATCAATGATGAGTTATTCTGACTTGCCAGATTCGTTCTGGGGATATGCTCTAGATACGGCGGTATACATTCTGAACTTGGTTCCATCTAAATCAGTGCCTTCTACTCCCGTAGAATTGTGGACTGGGCGAAAGCCTAGTCTGAGACATATTCGGATATGGGGGAGTCCAGCACATGTGCTGAAGGCAGATGCTGGTAAGTTGGAACCTCGTACAGAAGTGTGCATGTTTGTTGGCTACCCTAAGGGAACGAAGGGTGGTTTGTTCTATAGTCCTAGAGATCAGAAGGTGATCGTGAGTACGAATGCCAGATTTCTAGAGGAGGACTATGTGATGAACCACAAGCCCACGAGTAAAATTGTTCTGGAGGAGTTAAAAGGGGAAGTCACTTCTTTAGTACCACCGGTACAAGAGGATATACCACATGTCACTGCACCACGTGTCACAGAGGATACACAGGTGATACCTCATCGTAGTGGGAGGGTTGTGAGACAGCCTGATAGATTCATGTTCTTGGGAGAATCTTGATTTGGTCCCTGACGAACATGAACCTGATCCCTGGACATATGATGAGGCAATCCAAGATAAAGATGCAGTATCTTGGCAGAGTGCAATGAATGCTGAGATTGAATCTATGGATTCAAATCAGGTCTGGGAGCTAGTAGAACCACCCGATGGTGTAAAAACCATTGGATGCAAGTGGATCTACAAAGAAAGAGAGGAATAGATGGGAAGGTTGAGACCTTCAAAGCGAGGCTTGTTGCGAAGGGGTATACTGTAAAGAGGGTATCGATTATGAGGAGACCTTTTCACGCGTAGCCATGCTTAAATCTATCCGATTCTCTTATGCATAGCGGCTCATATGGATTATGAGGTGTGGCGGATGGATGTCAAGACGACTTTCCTTAATGGAAGTCTTGAGGAAAACATCTACATGAAGCAACAGAGGATTCATTGCTAAGGGAAAAGAGCATCTTGTATGTAAGCTTAATCGGTCCATTTATGGATTGAAACAAGCTTCGAGGTCTTGGAACATTCGGTTTGATGAGGTGATCCAGTCTTATGGATTTATTCAAAGTCCGGATGAGTCTTGTGTATACAAGAGATGTGATGGAAACGTAGTGGTATTTCTTGTACTATACGTAGATGACATTTTGTTGATTGGCAACAATATCAAGGTGTTATCGGACGTAAGGGTATGGTTGTCCAAACAGTTTGATATGAAGGACTTGGGAGAAGTGGGACACATCCTTGGGATCAAGGTTATAAGGGATCGCAAGAAAAGGATGTTGTACTTATCCCAAGCTTCATACATAGACACGATTATGGAGCGTTTTAGCATGCAGAACTCCAAGAAGGGTTTTCTACCTTTCAGGCATGGAGTACCTCTATCTAAGGAGATGTGTTCTAGATCATCTGAGGAGATAGAGGAGATGAAGGCGGTTCCTTATGCTTCGACAGTAGGAAGCCTTATGTATGCGATGCTCTGTACGAGACCAGATATCTGTTTTGTTGTGGGCATGGTCAGCAGATATCAGAGTAATCCAGGACAGGGACATTGGACTGCGGTAAAGCATATATTGAAGTACCTGAGAATGACTAGGGATTATATCTTTGGTTTATCAGGCGGACCAATTACTCCTGTGGGTTACACTTCCAATCGATAGGGATAGTAAGTCTACCTCAGTTTTGTGTTTACTTTGGGAGGTGGAGCCATTGTATGGAGGAGTGTCAGCAAAAGTGCGTGGCGAGACTCCACCATGGAAGGCGAGTATGTGGCGACCTACGAGGCGGCCAAAGAAGTTGTATGGCTCAGAACTTTTGATGGACTTGGATGTGATTCTGGTTTGCCCGGAACTATCACGATTTATTGTGATAATAGTGGTGCGATTGCAAACTCGAAGGAACCACGAGCCCATAAGGCTAGTAAACACATAGCGCAAGTACCACGATCGAGAAATCGTAAGCGAGGAGAAGATTCTTTGTGGCCAAGATTGCATCGGAGGATAACTGGCGCAGATCCTTTCACTAAGGGCCTTGTGAGAGCTTTTGATAGGCATGTGGAGGAATGGGGATCGGATGTATGGCACTTTGAGGACAGATAGTCTTTAGTATAAGTGGGAGATTGTAGGGATGTATACTTAAAAGTCTATTTTTGTATGAACATCTTTATTTTGAAATAAGAATCACATGATCATTGTTTGCATATTTTTATGGTTATGCAATATTGTCTAATACCTTACATTGTAGATAACATGGTGTGTGGTGTCACACGGGAGATCATGTTATCGGCTCCTTGTAAAGTATAAGTAAAGGCTCACAACCGAGATGGCTTTGGACAAACCATCGGAATGGTTGTAGTGTGATTTGGTATTGGTTTGTCTTGACCATAGAATCACACTAGTGCACTTTGTGTGTATTGAGCAGATCGACATAGAGGTGATTCGATTTATTCGACTACATAATCGAATCGGACCTCGATATTATTTAGTACATGCTCTTAATCCCGATATAATAACGGCATATATACTTGGTACTCATCTCTTCGATTTACCAATGGGCTTAGATTTATAGATTAAATCGATAGACTCGGTAAGTTGGGAGATGATATTATTTATATGGTGTGCCGTTGATTATAGGAGGAAACCGTGCCCTATATATTAGGATGATGATGTCCCCTTGAGGAGCTCATAAGGTTCATCATGTAAACCCTGCAGGTGGACTTGGTCCGGCATGATGAAAAGGTTGAGTGGTACTACTCATGGAGTTAGATGTTGATTAATTAATCGTCAGTAAATTAATTAATCGACGGACATTCGAGATCTTAAACACGGGGAGAAAATGTACAAATAATATATGGAGCCCATATTATCATATGGGGGTTGGTGAGGTAGATCAATGATGGACCTTTAGTGGATTGGACCATCATTAGTGGATCGGACTTTATGTGGGCTTGATCCATGGGTGACCAAGACCCAACTCCTCCTCATGGTCCCTAATGTAGCCCATTAACACCTCAAGATGCTTAGATCCAATGGATAGAAACAAAACACTAAGATCCATTGGTAGAGATTAAATCTCTAAGATCCGAGCTGAGATTAAATCTCTAGATCCGACGGTTGAGATTAAATCCTAGAACCAATGGAGGAGATTAATTCATGGCTTATCCCCAAACTCTATAAAAGGTGGCATGGCGTGAAGATCAATATAGAGAGGGAGCAAGGCTTGGGCGGCAAGAATAGGGCAATCCTAGTTGAGATAGGATTGGAATTAGGGTTAGGGTTTTGAGGCTAGGGTGGCACCAAATAAGGAAGGTTCTTTCTCTCTTCTTCTTCCTCTTTGTGCCAACGTCCAGCAGCTTCTTCCAGCTTTTTTCCAGCCTTGGCCGACGCCCAAAGCCTCCTTCTTCTTCTCCTTAGGTGGTGGAAACAAGATATAGGGTTTCCCTAGGTATCTTGGTTGCTTCCCACCACCATCTCCTTCATTTACTTGGCCGGCGGCAAGGAAGGGATTGATTCCTTGTTGGTTGAGTTTTGGAAGGAGAAAAACATTGTTTCTCTTCTTCCTCTTGCTTGGGAAAGCAAGGAAGGAAGTTTTGCGATCTAGGAGCTTCGACTTTTGGTGGATCGTCGCCCACACGACGTCCAAAAGGAGGAGGGTCATACATTAGAAGACCAAGAGGTATAACTATTCTTCTATCTCTTTTATTCATTGCTTGTGTTTGTTTTTCAAAATATAAGCATGTTATATTTCTGTAAATAGGCTAAATAATACTTGGATCCCGAGTACAAACACAAAAACCGGCGATCCGGACATCGTCTATTCCGCGGCTACTCGTAGGATAGAGGATGGTCGCTTGAACAACTAGTTTGTTCAAGTGACCTCTCTAAATGAATAGCACGACGATGACTTGGTTGCTTTGGGAATCCCTTTTGTCTAAGATTAAATTTTTAATCCGGGGACATCAAAGGGATCACCATGGTCAAGCAACCGAGGTGAAGGGGAAGCGAAGTTTCCCCTCACGGATCAACCCCAACATGGGCGGCAACAAGGTGGAAGGTTAAGGTTTTCTTCCTTTCTCTTCCTAAGGTGTAGCCGGCACCCATCATCATCCTCTCATCCTTGGCCGGCGCTCATTCCCTTCCTTTATTCATCCTTGGTCGGCGCCCTCTCCTCTCCTTTGGTCGACGGCAACCCTTCTTCATGGTTGGCCGGCGCTCCATCATCTATTCCTTGGCCGGCAACAACATCAAGTCCTTTGACTTGGTGCCCAGTTCTAGATAGGAAGAAGAGTTCCGTTTCATTCTTCCCTTTGTTCGGAGCGAGCAAGGAAGGGAAGAGCGTGTTCTAGGAGGCTTCGACTTTTGGAAGATCATCGCCCACATGACGTCCAAAAGGAGAAAGGACATACAATAGAAGATCAAGAGGTATAATTCTTGTTTATGAATCTTTTCTTATTTTTTGCATGTTGTATATTTTGTATGTGACTAATTTACTTGGACCCCGAATACAAACACAAAAACCGGCAATCCGTACATTGTCTATTCCGCGGCTAATCGAAGAATAGAGGTAGGTATCTTGAACAATAAGTTTGTTCAAGTGACCACTCTAATCGAATAGCACGACGATGGAATGGTTATTTGGGTAATCCCTCTTTGTCAAGGATAAATTTTTTTCTCAAGGGACGTAGATGGGATCGCCATGAACAAGCGACCAAGTTGAAGTGGGAAGCGAAGTTTCCCCCCTTCAAGTGGTATCAGAGCTTCGGTCCACAAAACCTTCATCCCCGGCAACGGCGCCAAAAAATTGATGTGTCAATTCCGCAAGCGCACGGTCATTGTCAAGTAATAAAATATTGATCCCATAGAGACTGGTCAAATACTAGATACAGGCGATGGAAGATTATCTAGAAGATTCAAAATGGATGAGTCGATAAAAGGTAACAAACAGATTAAAAGATACAATAGAGAATGATCCTAGGACTTCAGTTTCGCTACAATATCTAATATCTTGGCAACTCTTAGTTAATATGTAATCTTGAAGGAAACCTATCTACGTATAAAATATCTTTTCAATCATTCATAGGTCGATGAACTTGTTGCAATGGTGGCCTCCTGTCATAAATCCAGGTAGATCACTACAGTTAATGAAGGATCCTAAAGATATACTTAGGTTCTTGGATAGGTTATGAAATATCTTTTGGAGTATTCATAGGTCAATAAACTTATTGCAATGACGGGCATCTGTCATATACCCAGGCAGATCACTACAATTAATGAAAACCCTAGAGATAGATCATGAAAGTCTCGAGAGAGTCTAATTGCTTTTTAGAACATTTATAGGTCAATGAACTTGTTGCAATGACGAGCATCTATCACATACCCAGGAAGATTACTACAGTTAATGAAAGCCCTAATTATAATAGGTTCTCACGATTGGTTATACAAATTCGGGATATAAAAATTCAAAAGCATGTGAATATGATCAGCAAACTTGCAAGACAATCTAAATGCACCATAAACCCAATTTAAGAAAGCCGCAATGAATAAATAAAAGAGTCGTAACAACCAAGACAAACCGACAAAGAGCTACTCCCTAATCCTAAGATATAGGACTACTCCATAAAAGAGTTATAAAATATAGACGATAGAAAAAGAAAGAATTAACCCGACGTCCTATGCCTTGAGCGTCTTGTCCTCAGCGGCTCCCAAGATGGATCATTGTCACTGACCCTTGGATCCTCGGTCGTTGGCCTCCCCCTAAGGTTTGCTTTGGCTCCTCTCCTTCTACCCAATCTCTTTTCGATCTATTCTCCGATGAGATTTCATGGAGGCTTGGGGCCCATTTGATAGGCTTTCTTGGGAGATAAATTCGAAAGTTGGTTATGGCCTTTTTGTATATTTTTTTGGGAGAAGAAATCTCAAATTAGTTGCGATAAATTTGGGAATTGGTTAAGGCCTTTTTCTAGCTTTTTTTTGGGAGAGAAATTCGAAAAAAATGGTTATGAAAAATGATTAAGAAATCCACATGGCACGACCATGTCATTTGAAATGGCTTGGGCATGCCATGCGGCACGGACATACCAGGGGCCATGCCCTAGGCATATTGGCCTTTGGGAAGTCAGAAAAATGGGTGTTGTGGCTTTGTTTGCTCCTATTTCATTATGGTTTTCCTCCATGATTCTATTATGCCTTCTTTTGTCCCTCCTGAAAGTAAAAACATAGAAACTGTAGTTATCTAAACTAAAAATTCAATATGAAAGTAAATGCTATGTTTTATGCATGATATGTAAATGAAATGTTAGAAAAATATGGTAAATAAATCCTAAAATATGCATGTGATTCACACTCATCAACACTCGACTTGTCGACTAGTCCAAAGTCGACTGCCAAACAATTTGCCTGATTATTGTAACCCACCAGTCAACTGAACCAAGTTCAGTCGACTAGTAAACCTCAGAACTAAGGTTTAACTCAAGTATGATCCCCTCATACTTGACACTCGCCCTTAGGTTAGACCTAAGCCTTCAAGCCACTTCCATTAGCCTCACACTCTTAGGGTGTATCCGAGTCTCCATGACTCATTCACACTTCACGCTAGCCTTCAAGTGCTTCCATCGACTTCATCATGCTATTGGGTCTACCTTTGCCAAGAGGTCACACCTTCAGGACTTATGCTGCCAAGACTCCATACTTTGGCTTACACGGCTAAGATTAGACCCTTAGACATTTCCATTACCAAGTATCAATACTTAGACTTTCAAAGCCAAGACTACACACTTGGACTTACATGGCCAAGACTTCACCCTTGGACTTTTCCATTACCAAGTTTTCATACTTGGACTTTCCCATGGCAAGATTTCATTCTTAGACTTCTCCATTGCCAAGTATTCATACTTGGACTTTCCTTGCAAAATCTTTAAACTTGGACTTTCCTTGCCAAGAATCCATTCTTGGACTACTTCTCCATTCCCAAGTATCCATATGTGGACTTTTCCACTCGAGTCTTACTCGAGCTTGGTCAACTTTAACCTAAGATTGATTACTCCAACAATCACCTCCTAACAATCTCCCTCATATGACTTTGGATGTACCAAACTATCCACTTGTCATATGATCATATGTATGTCAAACATATCATTAAACCCAGTGTCAAACATCATAACCTTCCTCGAGTCCCACTTGACCTTGGTTAACATTGACCTGGGGTCTATTGCACCAACAAACTCTCCCTTTTTGATGTTTGACAATACCATTAAGTTAGGCTATCCCATAAGCCCAACTTAACTCTTCTTGTGCCAAGGAATAACTAATGTTTCCTTACTTTAACCCTTTATTATCCCCCTTTGGCATACATCAAAAAGTCTACCAAGGTTTATCATGTCTCACCTACCAATGAGATCCTTCATTCTCTCCCTTGGTCCAAGACTCATCATAAATGCCTTCATTCCAATGAAAGGCAATTCTTTACTCTGCCCTTTTTTTATTTGCATCCATCATCCCTTGAAAGGCAAACTCCCCTTAAAGGCTTTCTCTCCCATGACCATTGCTCCAACAATATCCTTGGAGAGTTCCTAAGCCTATAGAAAATCTAAACCAAGAAAAATAAGCGTAGAAATTCAAATTTGAACTTTAACCTCCCTTAAACTTTGATCATTGCCCTAATTAACTCTCCTATTCATTTTCAATAAAAATCTCACCATTCCAATACTTCTCTAAGAATAACATCGGGTTAGGAGTGGTTATGGTACTTAGGGGTGTAGGATCATTGGCATCACTAGAAGGGGGGATGAATAGCATCGATCGTCGTCACTCAAAGTTTCATAGAGAAAAGAGCTCGTTCAACGATAAGCAGCTAAAACAAAAGAAAAGAAAATAGCACACACAAAAACACTTAGTTTTTTACTTGGTTCATAGTTCCCCCACGAACTGCTATGTCCAAGGCCTACCTCTACTCTTTCTCCTTCTCAGAAAAGATCCGAAGGTGGAGAAACCTCTTAATACAAACTTTCAAGTGTTATAGCAGAACTTATAGCAAAAATTGTTTGAGAAGAGTAAGATTACAATGTGCAGTTAATAGCTAGGGCTTCTTCTCTTCACTCCCTTGATTGCCTTTGATGATGATTGGAGCATGGAGGATGAAGGCAAAAGAACAGGAAAATTGCTTTAAAGGGTTTCGTGAACAGTAATGTAGGTAAGTGACAAAGTGAGCCGGAGAAAACCCTTATAATGAACACGATTAGGGCTTTTCCACCCATGCAGTCGAGTCGCCTCGACTGTAGTTTGATTACCATTGCTAATGGTAAGTTTTCCACCTCAATTTTGATTTATTGCCCATTGTAACATAGGTCCAATCGAGGTGATGGTTCATCACCTCGATTGGTAACCTCAATCGAGCTCACAATCGAGCTCACCAAACTTTTGTTCAACTAAACAAAACATCAGTCGAGGTGCCACTTCAACTACTATGGGTTTCTGTTCAAATTATGCCATCTCATTCGAGGTGGCAGTCGACTTTGCCTTGATTCAGTTCAATTGAACAAAGCAATAGTCAAGGTGCCACCTCGACTGACGTTGCTTCCTGTGCACCCGTGAGGCCAGTCGAGCTACATCCTAAACTCCACTAACCACATCAAGTCGAGGTGCCGCCTCGATTGGGAAAAGCTTTGATGAGTCCTGAGCTCTGAGTTCAGTGACTTGCCTAGGGTACCATGTAGGATTCTAGACGCCGCCTCGACTGATAAGGTAATCAATCGAGGTGTTGCCTCAACCACTTCCTTGAACCTTATCCATTTCAACCTGTCTAAATTTGAAACTATGCCTACGAAGGGATCTACCCTGTACCCCTTACCTAATGCCTATGAACCCTTGTTCATAGATCTTCCTTGCCATGAATTGGATTTGGGACTTCGTTTGCCAAGACTCCTCATCTGGGACTTCGTTTGCCAAGACTCCTCGTCCGGGACTTCATTTGCCAAGACTCCTCGTCCAAGACTTCATTTCCTTGCATCTGGTCCTTGACCTACAAGGAATTTCCTGAAAATATATCTCAACCAACTGCGTGAGATAACACATAATTATTACCTTTACTTAAACCCTTGTCAAACACAAAAACATCATTTGGGCCCGATTACACCAACAATCTCCCCCTTTTTAATATTTGACAACACAGTTTATGTTTAGGTGATACAATTTTACCACAATATAATATTCTCAGAATTTGTATAGAAATTGTAGTAGAATATAATGCATAGACAATTTCAAGATTTGTAGATCTTCATCGAATCAATATTTTCAACAAGATTTGCATGTTAAGTCATATTCAAGAAAGATCAGCATCAGTTATCAACTAAGGGATTTAAGGATGAAAATGAAGCATCTTAAGCCATATTCAAAGATTATTTATCACTTTATCTTCAAAACATAAACCCCACTTAGCTCTCACCCTTTGGCAAACACACAAAAGGATCATTGGGAGAAAAATACATTGATTTGAACCCCCTAAAAATAATTTTATGTTTGAGGACAAAATTACCAAAATACATTCTTGTATCTAGAATTAGGTGAAGCAATTAATAGGGTCCTCCCCCTTAATCCTTACACCTCTTTATCCAATGCACCAACAATGTATTTGGATCCTAAAAATAGATTTCGATCTCGATTTTAGAATGATACATATGGAAAATCATGGAAGACACCACCATGTAAAAAAAAATTGGTAGAGTTTCCCCTTAAATTAGTTGTGAAAAATCTACTAATAACATACAAGCACATAGAGAAAATGGAAACATTCCAAACTCATATTCATAATCTAGAGAAGGTTGTAAACAATCAACATTCACAATATCATTACACAAAATACACTACAATCCATTTATGTTGTCCATTTCACAGAATTCTTAAACTTGCTACATGTTTTCAGAATTCTAAAATTCAAATACACACAACAGATTTTACTACATGGCAGGTGAAGAAGGACCCAAAGAGTCAGTCGGCAAGGAGCAAAGGAGACTGAGAATTTCCATTTGTTGGTCTAAAATCTACGTCTGTCTGGCAGATACTTCCAATAGACGTGTTTCCATAGTCTTCTGAATCCCCTCAAATCTTGTATCAATAGTTATATGGAGCTCCTCAAATCGAGTATCGATAGTCTCCGTGAACTCGACATAATCTCGGCATATGCTATCTAGCTGTTCAGGTACGGAAGAATATGGTTCGTTAACTAGAGCTAGAGGTTCTTCTTCTTCTGTTGTGCCCATGTACGATCATTCACAGTCTTGGTATCCATCCGCCCATTCAACACTCCTATGGACTTGGGACATGTCGACCAAGGAAAAGTTATGCCACTTTATTATATCAAAGTCAGACATTTTCTTGACTTTATCCCTGCTTGTATTAATGCCTATGGACTCTAACCAAAATATAATGATATGTCCAAATGGCATATAGATTTTCTTTTGGACTATGATAGTGAAATGGACAATGCATAGGAAAATATTTAATGCAACATTGAAATTCAGACTATTTTTTAGAAGATGGAGGGTGAGTAGATGATGGGGTCTTACCTTAGTTTGATCTCGTGTGACAATGGGTAGAATGCAACCTACAATGACCTTGTATAGGTCATTCTCAGTGGTAGCTAATGCCATGGCAGGAAATAGATTGAGATCGGGTTGACGTGGTCTTTTAAAAAAGTACACATGAATGCTGATGGTGTGCACTTCTTTGGCCTGCCAAGATCTCCCTCCCCCTTCTTATGAATTGCTAGATCTGTCACCAAAGAAGGTTAGAGATGAGATAAAGAGATATATTCCTTCTGAATCACCTCAGATCCTTGGAGTAAAGTGAAATCTGCCACTTGGTGAGAAGGAGTGTTAGAGATGGGTCGGCTTTCCGGCGTGGCCACTCCGACGCTCAAGTCAATAATGGTATGAAGAAAAAAGTAATGCATAAAAAAAAGGAAGAAGTTAGAAGATCTTTAAGGTACCGAATAGCAAATAAACAACCATCTCTAATCATTTCATCCTCTGCCCCTTTTATAGATGATTCATCCTGTCTTCTCATTGAGGTGAATTTACTATAATGCCCTTTGCCAAGATGTCCATTGTAACCACTATTCCTGCTTTGATTCAAAATACCTGCTTTAAATGCCTTATACCATATGCTTCCCTGCCATGTATTAATTAAACAAAATATAGAAAAAAAATGATTAAATATATTAAATTAATCATTTTCAACCTCTTCCTACCACTTCCCATACTCCAGCATACCCTTTCCTCCTTATTTCACCATATTCAGAAAGGACCCCCAAAACCCATAAGTGGCTTGGGAAATAAACATATTGCTCGGGTAATGAACAAACTGAATAGGAAACAAACATACTGCTCGGAAAATGAACACACTACTCAAGAAATAAATATACTGCTCAGGAAACTCACTAACCGCTCGGGATTTCCCATAGACTACTCTGTTAGCACCATACTTAGTCACTGAACAACATTGCCATGCTCACCCCGACTGTGCTCAGGAATCATACATACTGCCCAAGAAACACATATACTACTCGGGAAACACATATATTGCTTAAGAAAAGTACTTACTACTCTGTTAATACCATACTTTACCTCTGAACAATACTGTAATACTCACCCATACTGTGCTCGAGAATCATACATACTGCCCGGGAAACAAATATACTGTTCGGAAAACACATATATTGCTCGGGAAAAGTACTTATTACTTTGTTAATACTATACTTCACCTCTGAACAATACTACACTACTCACCCCCACTATGCTCGGGAATCATACATACTGCCCAGGAAACACATAGATTGCTTGGGTAATGAATATATGACTCAGGAAATGCACTAATCGCTCATGCTTCCACATAAATTGCTTGGGAAAAGCTTAATCTTGATTAGAAAAAACCCCGACCCCATCATAAGTCCCCCCTCTTTAGTAAAACTGAAGAGCGAAGTTGAGTAAACTTTTACAAGTGCTTATAACAAAAATTTTCTCTGCCTTAACTGAAAAAACCCTACACTCATCATAAGTTTCCCCTCTTTAGTAAAACTAAATAGCAAAGTCGAGTAAAGTTTTACAAGTTCTTATGAATGCATAGACACTGCCATACCAAACTTAACACTCAAACCTATCATACTGCCATATTAGGGACTATGCTTTAAACATTGCATGAGGCACCGAGCCTTAGATAGTGTATGAGGCTTTTAGCCTTAAATATTATATGAAACGTTAAGCTTTGAATATTGTATGAGGCGTTAAGCCTTGTTATGAATTTACCTGCCCATTATAGCTGGCGTTATAATTCCCCGTGGGGGAAGGTAGCTACATAACCCATAGGTTGTTATAAGAGGCTTAAGAGCCTTAAGAACATTTTACATATTGTTAGTAATATATGAGAGATGTCCTAAGGCAATCGCCTTATGTATGAACCATTTATATGATAAATGAAGATTCACTATTTGAGTATACATGTTTTATGTATTTGATTGGATCTTAAACTCATTTACTGAATGTCCACGATACGATTCACAGTATGAGAGAATTTGTGATTGGATCACAACTAGTGAGTATCTCTGCATGTGTAATTGTGATGTATCGGAATTATCCCTAGTCGATGAATTGATGGATTTAGACACCATCAATTCTTTCGAGACTAGCACGAGGTATACTCCTTGGTGTATCCAAGCAGCTAATTCTCACTGGCTGGAGACATAGTGATGTCCGGAGTTAATCGTGGATGCTAGTTATGGTAACTAGTTCATTGGAGTGACCAGTCGTAAAACTTCATATGGTTCTCTGCATATATAGATATGTCAATGAAGTTCTTATTGTAGCTTAAGTGCGATGTTCCTTTGACTTGCGGTATTCAAGTCATCTTGATCATGGAGACTTATGCTTTGATATCTTAAGCAAACATCTCCAAGGAGATGTGGACCCGGGATGATTGGGTATAAGTCGAAGTGATCGAAGGTGTTTGAATAGCCTATAAAGGATTCACCACTCCTTGCGAGGAGATGTATACCCAAGGCCACTCGTCGGATTGTTACTAAAGTCTTTGGCCAAAGCATTACATGTTAAGAGTAAGGTACTCTTCGATACATGTGCAGTAACTAGAATCCGTAGGACGAGGAAATGATACTTGGGCTAGGTGTGACGTAGTCAGCCTAGTGGGGACTGACACTATAGACCATGTCCTGAACCAAGTGGGTATAAGATGAGTGAAGGGAATGGGGCACGAATCATTCGAGCTGCTGAAGGGTTTCAGAAATAGTTCTGGATCAACCGTTGATCTTTTCGGTTAATTGGGGATCATGATGTACTACTAGGTGCCACTCATGATCGTTCTATAATTAATGGTTAATTATAGACGGCCAACATAAACCGAGAACCTATTTGGTCACACGCACAACGAGCGTAATCCGAAGGATTTAAAACGAGCTTGAGAATGGGATTCTCAGACCGAGAGAAACTAGGTTTGGTTGGACCAAACATAAAGCGAGCATGAAATCGTTTCAGTCGCAATGGAAGCATGGATGGGCCGAGTCTTATGAAGACGTAATGGATGAACCAAAATGGTTTGGTTCTAATCCAATGGAGGGGAATAAACCAAAGGGTTTGGTTTATTTTAAACGAATGAACCAAAAGGTGGTTCGGTTCGTTTTAACTTAAAATAAACCATCATGATTTGGTTTATTTTAACTTATCTTAATGGAGAGGGTTAACGGGCCTAATGGTTATGATCCAATAACCATTAAGAGAAGTAGTTCTCTATAAAAAAGGGCTTAAGGGATAATTAAGCCCTAATCCAAAACCCTTGCCCTAAGGTTGCCGCCCACCTCATCCTTGGATATTTCAGCACCAACCCTAGGTGTGCCGCCCAGCTTGTTGTGCCGCCGTCCATCTCCTTGCCGGCGTCCAAGCTTCAGACGGTGAACCCTCCGGTGACCCTCCGGTGATCTTCCTAGGCCTCGGTGAAAAGGTGAGCACTTGGCTTCCTTGTTTTGGCCGGCGCCTACTCCTCCACCAAGCTGTCCAGTTTTCTGGACAGCTTCTTCTCCTCTCGTCGGAGCGTCATTTGGACGACGGTTAGAGCTCCGACAACGGCTAACTTACCGGGGATCCGATCTCCGGTAATCCTCTGAGGTGGAGGACGAAGGATTCGTCAATCGGTTGACGAATACCTCTCCGGAGAAATGAGTTTTGAGAACTCGTATTAGGATCCGAATTTGGATTCGGATCGTGATCATCTCTCGATCACGTCGTCTTCAACACGAGGCTGGTAACCCGTACGAAGACGAAGCTCGTGGCTTAGCGAAGTCATCTCGAGGAACTCGGCGTGGATACGGATAGAGACGATTCTAGCGAGGATCGTTCCGGTTGATGTCGTTCCCGCTACACGTCATACGAAAGGTATAACGTAGATAAATTTCCTTTTATTGCAAATTTAAATTTATGGTTATGTCTACACTTGTTGTAATATGCATGCATGTGTTGTGTGTGTTGTAATAAATGAAGATTTATTATTTTTATTGCTTCCGCTGTGTTCATGTTTACGAAACATGATCGAACACACACACGCCGCGGTGTCGGAAACCCAACAGTGGTATCAGAGCCCAGGTTGTGTTTCGACATAATCGTAAAAATGGTTTTGCGATAGTCATAATGTATTTCTGGAAATTTTCTAATTTTGGAAATTTAGAAGTATTTATGGAAATTTTTCAATTTTGGAAAGTCTAGAAGTATTTATGGAAATCATCCACTTTTGGAAAGTTGGAAGTATTTATGGAAATTGATATTTTCCATAAATAAAATATTTGATTAGATTCTGGAAATTTGTTTCCTAATTTAATCATGATTTGATTTGGGAAATCAAATCTTAAAATATTTTAATTTCCATAAGTAGTTTTAATGATTTAGGAAATTGGTTTCCTAAATAGATTTTCCTTAATCAAATAATTCCATGAATAAAATATGTGATTAGATTTGGAAATTTGTTTCCTAATTTAATTATGATTTGATTTGGAGAATCAAATCTTAAACATATTTTATTTCCATAAATATTTATGACATATAAGGAAATATATACATGACATAATTGTATGCCATGTAATTGCATTAGATGCATAACATTATGTCATGCGTGTCGTGACATGTAGATGTATGTCATATATGTCATGCCATGTAGATAATAGTTATTTGCATGCAAAGAGGATGAGACATAAAAACCCTTAAACAATATTAAAGCCTACACCTTCCATTAATATGGTTAGAACCAGAGTTCCGTTTCTTGTTTGGGTTGTTGGACTCTCTCCAAGCCCGGCTCAAACCCGAACATGTTCAAACCATGGAATAGTTTAATACTAATATGGTAAGAGTCAGAGGTCAATCGTTAGCTTTGGTTGTTGGACTCTCTCCAAGCTGGGCTAATTGGTTGAATGCGCTCTAACCATATTAAAACTATTTCCCGATTAATGGGTTGGCTTTAACCTGGAGCATCGACTTGTTGGACTCTCTCCAAGGTCGATGTAAAGGGAGGTGAAGTTGGGTGCTATGCATATGATGCATACTTGTTAATGTGTTAACAACCTGATGTATGTGTGAACATTCAATTAGTTGATAGCACATTGTGATAGTTGCATATACGTGATATGCAATCGGTATAGTTGATACCTACCGTCGTAGTTATGAATGGCTAGTTGGAGTCTCTCCAAGGTTGTTCATAACTATGATGGATATCAGCCCATTCGGAGATGGACCTACGATCTCCCAAAGTGATTTTGGGGTTTTTCAAATTCGAAAAATGAATGGGATTTATAAATGTATATTGATGCATTTTTAAAATCATTTTCTCATATATGCTCATTTTTTATTTCTAGGTCAATAAATTGATCATGACATCTTTGAATTTGCGCACTATTTTGGATTCGAACAAACTGACTGGGCCTAACTTCCTGGACTGGCTTAGAAACCTGAGAATTGTTCTCAAGGCGGAAAAGCTTGCATATGTCCTTGAAGAGCCTCTTCTCGATCTGTTCTAAGGATTTATGCAACCTGCACCAAATGTTGGTCTATCGTATGTGGCGATTCTCGAGTCATGAAGCACATCTTGCTAGCGGCGATGGTACCTGAGCTGCAAAAGCAGCATGAGCATATGGATGCTAATACTATGGTCTTCCATCTTCATGAGTTGTTCGATGAGCAAGCGAGATCCGAAAGGTTCGAGGTCTCTAGGCTCCTCTTCACCACGAAGATGCAAGAAGGTTCGTCTGTAGTGCAGTTTGTGCTAAAGATGAACGGGTACATCGAGCGGCTAGCTACCCTCGGTTTTGTGATGGATCATGAGTTAAGTATTGACTTAATTCTGCATTGTTTGCCCAAGAGTTTCTCATAATTTGTGATGAACTATCGGATGAACAAATTGGAATCCACCATTCCCGAGCTCCTCAATATGCTGAAGACTGTGGAGCCTTCTGTGAAGCATGAGGAGAAGGCGGTTCTGTTAGTTGATTCCTCAAGGAAAGGTTCTAAGAGGAAGGCAAAAGAACAGAAGAAAGGAAAGAACAAAAAGGCAAAGAAGGCGGAACCAGCGCAAAAGGGCACTTGCCATCACTGTGGCAAGGAAGGCCACTGGCGAAGAAATTGTAAGATTTATCTTGAGTCCATAAAGAAGAAGAAGGCATCCGATGCCCCATCCTCTTCAGGTATCTTCGTTATTGATTGTCATTCTATTTCCTTAGACACTTGGGTATTGGATACTGGATGTGGCTCACATATATGTAATGACATACAGGGGCTAAGGAATAGAAGAAGACTTGTCAGAGGGGAGTCAAATTTGCGAGTTGGCAATGGAGAAAAAGTTGTTGCGGTCGCCATCGGAACTTATTTGCTGAAGCTCCCTAGTGGACTAGTCTTAGAACTGGACAATTGCTATTATGTTCCTTCTCTAATAAAGAACATTGTTTCTATTTCCTGTTTAAATAGAAATGGTTTCCATTTGACGTTTAGTAACAATTGTTGTTATATAACTTTGAATGGCATACTTTATGGAACTGGAACTTTGAGTAATGGCATTTATACGTTGGACGTATCCAGTGACATTTTCAATATCGAAGCGAGCAACATGCGTGCTCGAAAGGATAATCAAATAGACTCCTATATGTGGCATTGTCGTCTTGGCCATATAAGCAAGAAACGCATGTCCGAATTACACCGATGTGGAATTCTGGAATCGTTTGAATTGGATTCATACGATACATGCGAATCATGCTTAAAAGGCAAGATGACTAAGTTACCTTTTACTGGAAAAGGTGAACGAGTGGGAGAGTTACTAGGTCTAATACATACTGATGTATGTGGACCTATGTCAACTCAAGCATTAGGAGGCTATAGCTACTTCATTACCTTCACCGATGATCACTCACGGTTTGGGTATGTGTTCTTGATCAAACACAAGTCTGAAGCCTTTGAAAGGTTCAAAGAATTCAGAAATGAAGTAGAGAAACAACATGACAAGTGTATTAAAATACTTCGATCGGATCGAGGTGGTGAATACTTGAGTCAGGAGTTTCTTGATTACCTAAGAGACAATGGTATATTGTCTCAATGGACTCTGCCCTATACACCACAGCATAATGGTGTATCTGAGAGGCGTAACCGGACCTTTTTGGACATGGTCAAGTCAATGATGAATCATGCGACTCTTCCGAAGTCCTTTTGGGGCTATGCACTTCAGACAGCTGTTTACTTGTTAAACAAAATGCCTACCAAGGTAGTCTCAACTACTCCATATGAGATATGGAATAGTAAGAAACCTCATGTATCTTACTTGAAGATATGGGGTTGTCCTGCTTATGTGAAGCAGACTGTATCAGACAAATTGGATGCTAAGTCTGATAAATGTCTATTTATTGGATACCCTAAGGAAACAAGGGGTTATCAATTCTATCATCCTGTGGAACAAAAGGTGTTTGTTTCAAGGCATGTTGTGTTTCTAGAGAAAGAGTTTCTCTTGCAAGAGAACAGTGGGAGTGTCGTCGAGCTTGAGAAGGCTCGAGAGACTCAAATAGACATTGACGAGATACCTGGTGAAGCACAACAGTCGACAACTCATAGTGATGAGCAATCGGCTGGACCTATTGTAACACCACATCATCGTAGATCTGGCAGAACACGCAATATTCCTGAGAGATATGGATTTCTCGTAAGTGAATCGAATGACGTGTTACTCATTGATGATGAGGAGCCTACCAGTTATGAAGAAGTGCTGACAAGTTCAGAAAGGGATAAGTGACTTGGTGTCATGAAGTCGGAAATGGATTCCATGTATGAAAACCAAGTTTGGAACTTGGTTGACCCACCTGAAGAGATAAAGCCTATAGGGTGCAAGTGGGTTTTCAAGAAGAAAATCGACATGGATGGTAATGTGATTACCTATAAGACTAGATTGGTGGCGAAAGGATATCGTCAAAAACAAGGTGTTGATTATGACGAAACCTATTCGCCTGTAGCTATGCTTAAATCCATTCGGATGCTCCTGGCCATAGCGGCTCATTATGATTATGAGATATGGCAGATGGATGTGAAAACAGCTTTCTTTAATGGAAACCTGCTCGAGGACGTGTATATGATACAGCCTGAGGGTTTCACATCGGTTGATAAAACCAAGGTATGCAAATTGCGACGGTCCATTTATGGATTGAAGCAAGCATTCAGGAGCTGGAATATCCGTTTTGATGAGACAATCAGAAAGTTTGATTTCTCACAAAATCCAGACGAACCTTGTGTGTACAAGAAGGTTAGTGGGAGTGCAGTCGTGTTTCTAGTATTGTATGTCGATGACATACTACTTATAGGAAACGATGTTTCAATCTTACAGTCAGTGAAGGTTTGGTTATCCAAGACATTCTCCATGAAAGACCTGGGAGAAGCAACATACATCCTCAGGATTAAGATCTATAGAGATAGATCGAAACGGTTGCTTGGTCTTTCACAATCTACATATATAGACCGAGTGCTAAAGAGGTTTAGCATGTCGGAATCCAAGAAAGGTTTCCTGCCCATCAGGCATGGGGTACACCTTTCGAAGTCTATGTGTCCGCGCACAGAAGACGAGAGGATTTGCATGAGTAAGATTCCCTATGCATCCGCAATAGGATCTATCATGTATGCTATGTTATGTACGAGGCCCGATGTATCGTATGCTCTGAGTGTCACGAGCAGATACCAATCTGATCCAGGAATGGATCATTGGGTGACTGTTAAGACGATCCTTAAGTACTTAAGAAGAACTAAGGATACGTTCCTAATATATGGAGAAGGGTACATGGTGATACGTGGGTATACGGATGTCAGCTCCAGACAGACAAGGATGATTCCATGTCTTTGTCTGGGTATGTATTCACCTAGAATGGAGGCGCAATCCAAAACCCTAATCCAAAACCCTTGCCCTAAAGTTGCCGCCCACCTCATCCTTGGAGATTTCGGCGCCAACCCTAGGTGTGCCGCCCAGCTTGTTGTGCCGCCGTCCATCTCCTTGTCGGCGTCCAAGCTTCAGCCGGTGAACCCTCCGGCGACCCTCCGGTGATCTTCCTAGGCCTCGGTGAAAAGGTGAGCACTTGGCTTCCTTGTTTTGGCCGGCGCCTACTCCTCCACCAAGCTGTCCAGTTTTCTGGACAGCTTCTTCTCCTCTCGTCGGAGCATCGTTTGGATGACAGTTAGAGCTCTGACAGCGGCTAACTTACCGGGGATTCGATCTCCAGTAATCCTCTGAGGTGGAGAATGAAGGATTCGTCAATCGGTTGACGAATACCTCTCCGGAGAAACGAGTTTTGAGAACTCGTATTAGGATCCGAATTTGGATTCGGATCGTGATCATCTCTCGATCACGTCGTCTTCAACACGAGGCTGGTAACCCGTACGAAGACGAAGCTCGTGGCTTAGCGAAGTCATCCCGAGGAACTCGGCGTGGATACGGATAGAGACGATTCTAGCGAGGATCATTCCGATTGATGCCGTTCCCGCTACACGTCATACGAAAGGTATAACGTAGATAAATTTCCTTTTATTGCAAATTTAAATTTACGGTTATGTCTACACTTGTTATAATATGCATGCGTGTGTTGTGTGTGTTGTAATAAATGTAGATTTATTATTTTTATTTCTTCCGCTGTGTTCATGTTTACGAAACATGATCGAACACACACACGCCGCGGTACCGGAAACCCAACACATATGTCATATATGTTAGTGTCAACCCTTAGTGTCAATCATGAGATGATTGATTAGGGATCATATGTATCATATTTCATTAATAACAGGCAAAGATTGATTATTATATTTACTTTATGCGTGTGCCAGCCAAATAAATATAATAATATCCTTGAATAGTATATTCTAATCTACAGTATATCAATTAGTAGAATTAATTATGAGAAGCTGTAGAGAACACTATACTTAAACATTTCTAATCAAGTATTGTATTAATAGACAAAGGGATAAGTTGATACATTGAGACTAGTCTATAGGTCAATGGATGACTTGATCTCACAAGTCATGGATATGTGATATAACATTGACACATGGATATATATATTGGAGAATATATGTACTGAATTGACCCGCAATGAGAAAGTGGCATGGATTGTTATATGAGTGGCATATACTTTCTCATGTGACTATTGGTATGAATAGTCCTTAGACCTGAAGTCACTACAATTCCCTACATAAGAAGTTATGTACTTTGGCATCGTCTAACATCACCCGTAACAGGGTGCACTATAACGGCGATTGCTGGGTATGTAACGAATTATGCGGAGGGATGTAAGTGATGTAGATAAGATCTATTCCTCCCATATGACGGGAGTGATATCTTTGGCCTCTTGATAGAGTATGACCACGAAATGCATGGGCATGATCAAATGAGTCAATGTGAGATATTGAGATCATTTGTTTGAGTGAGTCTACTTGGGGATCATGAAACATAAAGATCGATAAGGGGATGACACGATCTATGACTCATTGATCAATCTAAGATATCAAGGATAGAAGAACACCGTCATACATGATAATAGTCATGGAAAGGTTGTCGGATCTCCTTTCTTGTAACTTGGGTAGCAATAATGTATTGCTAGATGTCACTCATTGCTTATGCATCTACAAGGAGTTTTATACACATTGCCAACGTTACAAGAGTCTATTGGGTCACACACAAATGATATTCTGTTTTGGAGATGGTTTCTTTTAGTTGACTAAAAGAACAATTGAGCAAATGGTCAAGACTTAAGTTAGACTCAAGCTGGTTAAACTTGAGTTAGACTCAAGTTAAACCATGAAAGATGATTCATCATGTAGAAAATCCAAGGGTCATCTATCATCATGCGATTAATCATGCAAGGGAATACCAAGGGTCTTGGTATTCATGATGAGGAGATGAGAGGTTTTCATGCATTGATGAAAGGGAATACCAAAGGGTCTTGGTATTCATGATGGAGATAAGAAGTCTTCTTGAAGAGAAGAGAGAGAGAATTTCGGTGGAGAGGCTTGAAGTTTGGACGTGCAAGCCAAGGAAGGTCTCTCCTTCTTCTCCTTCTTTCTCCAAGTGTTCTTGTGTTAGGTTTCCGGCACCGCGGCGAGTGTGTGTTCGAACATGTTTCGTAAACATGTGCACAGCGGAAGGAATAAAATAATAAATCTAATTTATTACAATACACACATCACACGCATGCATAGTACAACATGTGTAGACATAACCGTAAATTCAAATTTTGCAATAAAAGGAAATTTACACTACGTATACCTGACGTATCACGTGTAGCGGGAAAGGCATCAACCGGAACGATTCTTGCTAGAATCGTCTCTATCCGTATCCACGCCGAGTATCTTTGGGATGACTTCACTAAGTCACGAGTCTCATCTTCGTACGGGTTACTAGCCTCGTGTTGAAGACGATGTGATCGAGAGAAGATCACGATCCGAATCAAAATTCGGATCCAAAACGAGTCCTCAAAAACTCGCTTCTCCGGAGAGGAATTCGTCAACCGTTTGACGAATCCTTCATCCTCCACCTATGATGATTACCGGAGATCGAATCCCCAGCAAGGCTACCGCTGTCGGAGCTCCAAACGTCGTCCAAATGACGCTCCGACGAGAGGGAAACAAGCTATCCAGAAAACTGGACAGCTTTGGTGGAGGAGTAGGGCCGGCCAAAAAGGAAAGGTGGAAGTTCACCTTATTACAGAACCCAAGGGAGATCACTGGAGCTCCTCCGGCAGCAGCTCGACGCAGGCAAGTGGAGAAGACGGCAGCAGCTGATTGTCGGTTGGAGGAGGTGGGCGGCAGTACTAGGGTTGCCGCCGACTTCTTCAAAGGGGAGGAGGTGGGCGGTAACTCTAGGTTAAGGGAATTGGATTAGGGATTAACAAACCCTTAAGCCCTCTTTTATAGAGAACTAATTCTCTTAATGGTTATTGGATCATAACCATAAGGCCCGTTAACCCGCTCCATTAATATAAGTTAAAATAAACCAAACCATGATGGTTTATTTTAAGTTAAAACGAACCGAACCAACTTTGGTTCATTCGTTTAAATTAAACCAAACCCTTTGGTTTATTCTCCTCCATTGGATTAGAACCAAACCATTTTGGTTCATCCATTATGTCTTCACAAGACACGGCCCATCCACGCTTCCATTGCGACTGAAACGATTTCATGTTCGCTCCACGTTTGGTCCAAACAAACCTAGTTTCTCTCGGTCTGAGAATCCCATTCTCAAGCTCATTTTAAATCCTTCGGATTACGCTCGTTGTGCATGTGACCAAATAGGTTCTCGGTTTATGTTGGTCGTCTATAATTAACCATTAATTATAGAACGATCATGAGTGGCACCTAGTAGTACATCATGATCCCCAATTAACCGAAAAGATCAACGGTTGATCCAGAACTATTTCTGAAACTCTTCAGCAGCTCGAATGAATCGTGCCCCATTCCATTCACTCATCTTATACCCACTTGGTTCAGGACATGGTCTATAGTGTCAGTCCCCACCAGGCTGACTACGTCACACCTAGCCCAAGTATCATTTCCTCGTCCTACGGATTCTAGTTACTGCACATGTATCGAAGAGTACCTTACTCTAAACATATAATGCTTTGGCCAAAGACTTTAGTAACAATCCGACGAGAGACCATGGGTATACATCTCCTCGCAAGGAGTGGTGAATCCTTTATAGGCTATTCAAACACCTTCGATCACTTCGACTTATGCCCAATCATCCCGGGTCCACATCTCCTCAGAGATGCTTGCTTAAGATGTCAAAGCATAAGTCTTTATGATCAAGATGACTTGAATACCACAAGTCAAAGGAACATCGCACTTAAGCTACAGTAAGAACTTCATTGACATATCTATATATGCAGAGAACCATATGAAGTCTTACGGTTGGTCACTCCAATGAACTAGTTACCATAACTAGTATCCACGATTAACTCCGGACATCACATTGTCTCCAGCCAGTGAGAATCAGCTGCTTGGATACACCAAGGAGTATACCTCGTTCTAGTCTCGACAGAATTGATGGTGTCCAAATCTATCAATTCATCGACTAGGGATAATTCTGATACATCACAATTACACATGTAGAGATACTCACTAGTTGTGATCCAATCACAAATTCTCTCATGTTGTGAGTCGTATCGCAGATATTCAGTAAATGAGTTTAAGATCCAATCAAATACATGAAACCATGTATACTCAAATAGTGAATCTTCATTTATCATATAAATGGTTCATACATAAGGCGATTGCCTTAGGACATCTCTCATATATTACTAACAGACTCCCACTTGGCCTAATGCCAATCGCTACCGTATCCAATACCATAAGCTGTAACATGACCCTCAAACTTACTTTGAGGTAATGCCTTAGTCAAAGGATCCGCTTGTTGGGTTTCCGGCACCGCAGCGAGTGTGTGTTCGAACATGTTTCGCAAACATGTGCACAGCGGAAGAAATAAAAATAATAAATCTACATTTATTACAACACACACATCACACGCATGCATAGTACAACATGTGTAGACATAACCGTAAATTTAAATTTGCAATAAAAGGAAATTTTAACTACGTATACCTTTAGTATCACGTGTAGCGGGAACGGCATCAACCGGAACGATCCTCGCTAGAATCGTCTCTATCCGTATCCACGCCGAGTATCTTCAGGATGACTTCACTAAGTCACGAGCCTCGTCTTCGTACGGGTTACTAGCCTCGTGTTGAAGACGACGTGATCGAGAGAGGATCACGATCCGAATCCAAATTCGGATCCAAAAATGAGTCCTCAAAACTCGCTTCTCCGGAGATGTATTCGTCAACCGTTTGACGAATCCTTCGTCCTCCACCTATGAGGATTACCGGAGATCGAATCCCCGGTAAGTAAGGCGCTGTCGGAGTTCCAAACGTCGTCCAAATGACGCTCCGACGAGAAGAAAACAAGCTGTCCAGAAAACTGAACAGCTTTGGTGGAGGAGTAGGCATCGGCCAAAAAGGGTAAGATGAAGCTCACCTTGATACCGAACCCAAAAGAGATCACCGGAGAGTTTCCGGAGGATCACCGGCTGAAGCTTGGACACCGGCAATAAGTTGGACAGCGGCACAAGGGGTTGGGCGGTGGCACAATGGTGTTGGCGCCGAATCACCAAGGAGAGGAGGGAGAGGTGGGCGGCAAAAACTAGGTTAGGGTTTTGGATTGGATTAGGGCGTAACAACACCTTAAGCCCTCTTTTATAGAGAACTAATTCTCTTAATGGTTATTGGATCGTAACCATAAGGCCCATTAACCCTCTCCATTAATATAAGTTAAAATAAACCAAACCATGATGGTTTATTTTAAGTTAAAAGGAACCGAACCAACTTTGGTTCATTCGTTTAAAATAAACCAAACCCTTTGGTTTATTCTCCTCCATTGGATTAGAACCAAACCATTTTGGTTCATCCATTATGTCTTCATAAGACACGGCCCATCCACGCTTCCATTGCGACTGAAACAATTTCATGCTCGCTTCATGTTTGGTCCAACCAAACCTAGTTTCTCTCGGTCTGAGAATCTCATTCTCAAGCTCGTTTTAAATCCTTCGGATTACGCTCGTTGTGCGTGTGACCAAATAGGTTCTCGGTTTATGTTGGCCGTCTATAATTAACCATTAATTATAGAACGATCATGAGTGGCACCTAGTAGTACATCATGATCCCCAATTAACCTAAAAGATCAACGGTTGATCCAGAACTATTTTTGAAACCCTTCAGCAGCTCGAATGAATCGTGTTGGGGGGATCGATTGGCCGGCTAGAGGGGGGTGAATAGCCCTCGTTCGTTTGATGTCGTAATTCGTTCGTTCACGTTACGTTGCTTGTCTACGATTTTCGTTAGCGTAGCGGAAACAATAAAACAATAATAATACTAACAACAAATAAGCACACGCAAACACACACGATATATGTGGTTCGGAACCAAATGGTTCCTACTCCACGGGTGAGCTCCTCGAGCTCTAGTTATGCGCACGGCACTAACTAAACTCCTTCTCGACTACACGTCGGAGGTGGAGAAACCTCTCACAAGTTATTACAACAAGTAATATGAAATACAACAAGAAATACAAAGATAATACAAAAGAAAACTTTTACACAATTGCTTTGATCGCTTTCTTGTTGCTTGCTTTTGCTTGCTCTTGAAGGTCTAGAATGCAACAGCAATTCCCCTCCAAAGTCACCTCAAAAGACTTGGCAAAATCCTCCAACTCGTGCTCCATTTATAACCTGCATCAAGCTGTTTTCGCGCCCATCAGTCGACTGATCGTGACCATCAGTTGACTGGTCCCGTAGCCGTTGTCTCACAACGGCCAGATCCACATTGGTTAAGTTCCAACGGATCACACATCAGTCGACTGATGGCACCCATTAGTCGACTGATCAACCATCAGTCGAGTGCTGGCGAGCTAGACTCCTTTCGTGCTTCGCAGTGTCATCCGATCCCGTCCCTTAGCGATCGATGCTCCCAACAATGATCCGCCCTTCCTCGTGACCGATCACCAGACTTGATTCGAACCTTTGGTTGAACCCATACGACCTAGAGCAGTCGATTGGCACCTATGCCAGTCGACTAATGTCGGCTAAAACCTCAAACATAATGATGTTTGAGCCTCCGACACTCAATCTTAGCCACTTGGCCAAGTCCACCTTATCCCTCATGGAGTTCCCCACCGAAGCTCTCTTCCCTCGGCCTACGTCCCTCGGATGCGCCAAGCGCACGGCTTCGCAACGCCATCCTTCTCGTCTCATGCCCTAGAAGTATGCTTCCCTTTGGGCTCACTCCATTCACTCCCCGTCCGGCGGTCCCTCGGATGCACCAAGCGCACGGCTTTGCAATGCCATCCTTCACCGACTCAAGGACCCCGAGCCTAGTGAACTTACCAAGTCCTCAAGACTTCCCAAATGCACCAAGCGCATGGCTTCGCAATGCATTTCTCACCAAGCACCAAGCGCACAGCTTCGCAATGCTTTGGATTTCCCATGCCAAGCACCAAGCGCACGGCTTCGCAATGCTTTGGACTTTCCCATGCCAAGGCTTCCCCCTTGGACTTCCACACCAAGCTCCATGCTTGGATTTTCCATGCCAACCCCATGTTGGACTTTCCCATGACAATCTCATGTCATGAGTTTTGTCTATCATCAAAATATCATCAAGGTACTGCTCGAGTCAAACTCGAGTCAACCTAACCTGGGCCGATTGCACCAACAATCTTCTCCTTTTTGATGATTGACAAAACTACCATCTCAAGTCTACCAATTCTCCCGTATTGGCAATTCTCATATCCCAATGAGAATTCCAACGAACCCTAATTGGTAACTTGGTAACTTCTCCCCCTTTTTGACATTACATCAAAAAGGTCCTCCCCAATGGTATGAATGTCTCATATCCCAATGAGATCTTACAATCTCTCCCTTGGAGGAACACATGCCTACCATCTTTCTAGTGATCCCATATCACTTAAAGAGAGGCAACCCAATTTTCCTCCCATGAGGAAATACACATCCATCTTCCCATGATGGATACCTCCCCCTAGAGGCTTGCTCCCCCTTGACCATTGCACCAACAATGTCCTTGGAGAGTCCCTAAGCCAATAGGAACATTAACCAAATCAAAATTAAGGCAAAGTTCAACAATGAACTCTCTTCCACCTTAAAATTGATACTCACCCTCAACCCAACTCCTAATCCATATCCAATGGATTTCCACCCTCTCTAATGCTCTCCCAAGCATATCCTAGGGTTAGGAGTGGTTAGGGGACCAAAATATGGCTAAACATGGGCCTAACTATCGAGTTTACCAAATCGGCTGTGCCCGACTCGATACCAATGATCATTGGACTTACCATCGATCGATTGCCATTACAAGTAGTCGATCTACGATTCTCATAGCTTTTGTTTGAAAAATAGATTTTCGAAATCCATAAGTAAATATACGTAATTTTAAAAATCTTGAAAATGCATACGTATAATACTTATCCTAAACACTATGGCTGAAAAATATTGAAAATTTATTTTACCCATTAAATTAGGAGATTGATACAAAGTTCAAAATTTAAGAAAAGCTTCAATAAAGAGTCATCTTTGTATCATCCCATTCAATGGTGATAGCTATCAAAAAATAGGCTTCACCAAGGTTTTTCAAAATGTATTCAAAAAGTTTTTCAAACCTTTATTTTCTTTTTCCTAAACATCTCACCAATATCTAGATGTGTAAAACACATACAAGTCAAATTTTTGTGAGATGTGGGTTTTGTTTTGTTTATGTTTTCATGCATATTTCTAGGCAACATTATTTGATTCCTTTCAAATTATGTCATAGTCCTTAACTCCATTTTAATTCATGCATGATATGATTATGGCATAGATATGATATAGATAAAAACATATGTCAATATCATGATGTCATGGCATGTGAATGAAACTTAAGCATACATGACATAAATCTAAACATGATCATGACATTTTTATAGATGAAAATGAAAATGATGTCATGACATGGCACGGCAAATAAAGCATGGCAAGAAAAATATACTAAGGTATAAAATACCTAAGTGTTAAAATCAATTTGCCATTTCTAGGGATTAAATTCATTTTGCCTTAATGTCATTATTTCCTTAGTGTGCCAAAAACCCAAAATGGCACACAAATACCTCTAAGACCTAATTGTGCCAATTTAAATCATTTTTAACTTCTCAAACCATATTGGCAAACCCTAATGTGTCAACTCACAATGGCTAGGTTAACCACCCATCCACTTAGGGTTGACACACCCTAACCCATTTAGCGTGAATCGATCACGCTTTTAGGAACCCAATATCTATTGGAGCTCCTTGGGTTAACAAGGTATTCCCTAGGGATAACTTCCCTTGATACCTTCCTAATGACCCTTTTAGGCTTTGAAGCCATAGTCTTTTGGGTCTTTCCTAGGTCAACTCTAGAGGTGACTCCTCCATTGACCTTCTTAGTGGCTACATTTGATTTCTTTGAGGTGTTAGCCACTAAACACATACCATGGCTAGACTTAGGGATGACTTCCCTATTAGCCTTGGTTTTCCTAGACCTAGATGTGGTTCCATAATTAAATGGAACATTATGATAAGTCTTCTTGGGCTTAGGTTTGTGACTCAAACCTTCCTTGCCCTTAGACCGTTTTTGAACCTTAGGTCTTGACTTTTGGGCATTTGACCCTAGAATTGAATTTTCTATGATTCTAAGGGCTTTCTCCATTCTCTCAAGTCTTGACCTCAAGACTTGGTTCTCTAGCTCTAATTTTCCCATTTTTGAATTTTCATTAGGTTTTTGGGAAGGCCTCTTCTTCTTAGGCATATGCCTAGATTTCTTGGGATTAACACCCAAGTTTTCTTCAATTCTCCTAATTGACTCCCTAGGTAAAATAGATCTAGTGTTTTGAGTCCTAGGTTTGTCCTTAGAGAAACTAACATGCTTGGCACCTAAGCAATAAACCTTATTATTTCTCTTAGCATGCTTTTCATTGATAATAGCAAGAGAGCTATAATAATTCTTAGCATGCTTTTGGACTTTAGGAATTAAAGGTGCATTAACTAAATGTACCTTAGGGTTAGCTTTAGGAGCTCCCCCTACATGAGTTGCACCTTCTTGCCCTTTCTTCCTCCCACTAGGGCATTGGCTTCGGTAGTGTCCCTTTTGATTGCATTTGAAGCACACAATGTGCTCTTTGCTCTTGATTTTGGGAACACCAGCATCGTTTGACTTTGGGTTGACTTTTGGTGTCGATGCCTTCTTCTTAGCCAATTTAGGGTATTTGCTCTTGTAATGCCCTTTCTCCCTACACTCAAAGCATATTATGTGATTTTTATTTAAAATAATAACACTTGAGTTACCTAGGGAGGTGGTGGAGGCCTCTTCACTTCTTCCGGAGGTAGAAGCTTCATCTTGATCTTTTTCTGGAGTAGAAACTCTTTCCTCCCCCTCAATGCTAGAGGTGGAGGTCTCCACCAAGTCATCAACATCTTCAAATGTTGTGGGTTCTTCTTTGGCATTCTCCTCTTCTTGTGCCGATTGGGAATTTTCTTGGAATTTCATTACCTTATTCCATAATTCCCTTGCATCCCTATAATAACCCAATCTAGACCAAATAGTGTTAGGTAACAAATCACTAATCAACTTGATTACCTTGAGATTTGTCTTGAAGTCTTTGATTTGGTCTTGGCTCCATTTTGACTTCTCAATGGGCTTGTTGTGTTTGTCCCTAGGCATCTCAAAACCATTTTCTATAATAATCATATAATCAAAATCGGTTTCGAGATATACCTCCATCCGTTTCCTCCACCAAGAAAAATCTCCATCGAATTTCGATGGATGGATGAAGTCGGCCATCTTGTAGTGCTCTCGCAGCGGTTAGTCCTTGAAGAGCGACCTCGGCTCTGATACCACTTGTTGGGGGGATCGATTGGCCGGCTAGAGGGGGGTGAATAGCCCTCATTCGTTTGATGTCGTAATTCGTTCGTTCTCATTGCGTTGCTTGTCTACGATTGTCGTTAGCGCAGCGGAAACAATAAAACAATAATAATACTAACAACAAATAAGCACACGTAAACACACATGATATACGTGGTTCGGAACCAAATGGTTCTTACTCCACGGGTGAGCTCCTCGAGCTCTAGTTATGCGCACGGCACTAACTAAACTCCTTCTCGACTACACGTCGGAGGTGGAGAAACCTCTCACAAGTTATTACAACAAGTAATATGAAATACAACAAGAAATACAAAGACAATACAAAAGAAAACTTTTACACAATTGCTTTGATCGCTTTCTTGTTGCTTGCTTTTGCTTGCTCTTGAAGGTCTGGAATGCAACGGCAATTCCCCTCCAAAGTCACCTCAAAAGCCTTGGCGAAATCTTCCAACTCTTGCTCCATTTATAACCTGCATCAAGCTATTTTCGCGCCCATCAGTCGACTGATCGTGACCATCAGTCGACTGGTCCCGTAGCCGTTGTCTCACAACGGCCAGATCCACGTTGGTTAAGTTCCAACGGATCACACATCAGTCGATTGATGGTACCCATCATCATCCGATCGATCAACCATCACCGAGGTTGGCGAAGCTCGACTCCATTCTGCGTGCAGTGTCATCACGATCGGCCGTCCCTTGGCAATGATCGATGTTCTAACAATGCCCTCTCCTCGGCGATCGATCACCAGATTGATTGATCGAACAGGGTTGAACCCATACGACCTAGAGCAGTCGACTGGCACCTATGCCAGTCGACTGATGTCGGCTAAAACCTCAAACATAACGATGTTTGAGCCTCCGACACTCAGTCTTAGCCACTTGACCAAGTCCACCTTATCCCTCATGGAGTTCCCCACCGAAGCTCTCTTCCCTCGGCCTACGTCTCTCGGATGCGCCAAGCGCACGGCTTCTCAACGCCATCCTTCGTGTCTCATGCCCTAGAAGTATGCTTCCCTTTGGGCTCACTCCATTCGCTCCCCGTCCGGCGGTCCCTCGGATGCACCGAGCGCACGGTTTCGCAATGCCATCCTTCACCGACTCAAAGACCCCGAGCCTAGTGAACTTATCAAGTCCTCAAGACTTCCCAAATGCACCAAGCGCACGGCTTCGCAATGCATTTCTCACCAAGCACCAAGCGCACGGCTTCGCAATGCTTTGGATTTCCCATGCCAAGCACCAAGCGCACGGCTTCGCAATGCTTTGGACTTTCCCATGCCAAGGCTTCCCCCTTGGAATTCCACACCAAGCTCCATGCTTGGATTTTCCATGCCAACCCCATGTTGGACTTTCCCATGACAATCCCATGTCATGAGTTTTGTCTATCATCAAAATATCATCAAGGTACTGCTCGAGTCAAACTCGAGTCAACCTAACCTGGGTCGATTGCACCAACAAATCGTGCCGCATTCCCTTCACTCATCTTATACCCACTTGGTTCAGGATATGGTCTATAGTGTCAGTCCCCACTAGGCTGACTACGTCACACCTAGCCCAAGTATTATTTCCTCGTCCTATGGTTTCTAGTTACTGCACATGTATCGAAGAGTACCTTACTCTAAACATGTAATGCTTTGTCCAAAGACTTTAGTAACAATCCGACGAGAGGCCATGGGTATACATCTCCTCGCAAGGAGTGGTGAATCCTTTATAGGCTATTCAAACACCTTCGATCACTTTGACATATACCCAATCATCCTGGGTCCACATCTCCTTAGAGATACTTGCTTAAGATGTCAAAGCATAAGTCTCCATGATCAAGATGACTTGGATACCACAAGTCAAAGGAACATCGCACTTAAGCTACAGTAAGAACTTCATTGACATATCTATATATGCAGAGAACCATATGAAGTCTTACGGGTGGTCACTCCAATGAACTAGTTACCATAACTACCATCCACGATCAACTCCGGACATCACTATGTCTCCAGCCAGTGAGAATCAGCTGCTTGGATACACAAGGAGTATACCTCGTGATAGTCTCGACAGAATTGATGGTGTCCAAATCCATCAATTCATCGACTAGGGATAATTCCGATACATCACAATTACACATGTAGTGATACTCACTACATGTGATCCAATCACAAATTCTCTCATGCTGTGAATCGTATCATGGACATTCAGTAAATGAGTTTAAGATCCAATCAAATACATGAAAACATGTATACTCAAATAGTGAATCTTCATTTATCATATAAATGGTTCATACATAAGGCGATTTCCTTAGGACATCTCTCATATATTACTAATACCGCTAAGTTCCTTTCAGTGGGGATTTTCTCGATTTGTATTTCTTTCCTACTGATGATCTTTCTGATAAGATGATAGCGGCGAAGCACATGTTTGGATTGTTGATGAGACCTTGGCTCTTTTGCCTATGCAATTGCTCCATTGTTGTCGCAGTAGACCGGTATTGCTTCAACAATGGCTGGAATCACACCAAGTTTATAAATGAACTTCTTGATCCAAACCGCTTCCTTTGCTGCTTCCAAAGCTGCAATGTATTCTACCTCAGTGGTAGAATCCGCTACAGTGTCTTGTTTGGAACTTTTCTAACTCACTACACCCCCATTCAAGGTGAACACATATCCAGACAGAGACCTGGAATCATCCTTGTCTTTCTGGAAGCTAGCATCCATATACCCGCATATCACCATGTCCCCTTATCCATATATTAGGAACACATCCTTAGTTCTTCTTAAGTACTTAAGGATTGTCTTAACAGCCACCCAATGATCCATTCCTGGATCAAACTGGTATCTTCTCATGACACTCAGAGCATATGATACATCGGGCCTCGTACATAACATAGCATACATGATAGATCCTATTGCGGATGCATAGGGAATCTTACTCATGCAAATTCTCTCGTCTTTTGTGCGCGGACACATAGACTTCGAAAGGTGTACCCCATGCCTGATGGGTAGGAAACCTTTCTTGGATTCCGACATGCTAAACCTCTTTAGCACTCGGTCTATATATGTAGACATGAAAGGACCAACCGCTTTGATCTATCTCTATAGATCTTAATCCCGAGGATGTAGGTTGCTTCTCCTGTGTCTTTCATGGAGAATGTCTTGGATAACCAAACTTTAATCGATCAGAAGATTGAAACATCGCTTTCCTATAAGTAATATGTCATCGACATACAATACTAGGAACACGACTGCACTCCCACTAACCTTCTTGTACACACAAGGTTCGTCTGGATTTTGTGAGAAATCAAACTTTTTGATTGTCTCATCAAAACGGATATTCCAGCTCCTGGATGTTTGCTTTAATCCATATATGGATCGTCGCAATTTGCATACCTTGGTTTTATCAACCGATGTGAAACCCTCAGGCTGTATCATATACACATCCTCGAGCAGGTTTCCATTAAGGAAAGTTGTTTTTCACATCCATTTGTCATATCTCATAATCATAATGAGCCGCGATGGCCAGGAGCATCCGAATGGATTTAAGCATAGCTACAGGCGAATAGGTTTCATCATAATCAACACCTTGTTTTTGACGATATCCTTTCGCCACTAATCTAGCTTTATAAGTAATCACATTACCATCCATGTTGGTTTTCTTCTTGAAAACCCACTTGCACCCTATAGGCTTGATGCCTTCAGGTGGGTCAACCAAGTTCCAAACTTGGTTTTCATACATGGAATCCATTTCCGACTTCATGGCATCAAGCCACTTATCCCTTTCTGAACTTGTCAGCACTTCTTCATAACTGGTAGGCTTCTCATCATCAATGAGTAACACGTCGTTCGATTCACTTACGAGAAATCCATATCTCTCAGGAATGTTGCTTGTTCTACCAGATCTACGAAGATGTGGTGTTACAATAGGTCCAACCGATTGCTCATCACTATGAGTTGTCGGCTGTTGTGCTTCACCAGGTATCTCATCAATGTCTATTTGAGTCTCTCGAGCCTCCTCAAGCTTGACGACACTCCCACTGTTTTCTTGCAAGAGAAACTCTTTCTCTAGAAACACAGCATGCCTTGAAACAAACACCTTTTGTTCCACAGGATGATAGAACTGGTATCCCCTTGTTTTCTTAGGGTATCCAATAAATAGACATTTATCAAACTTAGCATCCAATTTGTTTGATACAGTTCGCTTCACATAAGCTGGACAACCCCATATCTTCAAGTAAGATACATGAGGTTTCTTATCATTCCATATCTCATATGGAGTAGTAGAGACTACCTTGGTTGGCATTCTATTTAACAAGTAAATAGCTGTCTGAAGTGCATAGCCCCAAAAGGACTTGGGAAGATTCGCATGATTCATCATTGACCTGACCATGTCCAACAAGGTCCGGTTATGCCTCTCAGATACACCATTATGCTGTGGTGTATATGGCGGAGTCCATTGAGACAATATGTCATTGTCTCTTAGATAATCAAGAAACTCTTGACTTAAGTATTCACCACCTTGATCTGATCGAAGTATTGTAATACTCTTGTCATGTTGTTTCTCTACTTCATTTTTGAATTCTTTGAACCTTTCAAAGGCTTCAGAATTGTGTTTCATTTAGAACACATACCCAAACCGTGAGTGATCATCGGTGAAGGTAATGAAGTAGCTATAGCCTTCTAAAGCTTGAGTTGACATAGGTCCACATACATCAATATGTATTAGACCTAGTAACTCTCCCACTCGTTCACCTTTTCCAGTAAAAGGTAACTTAGTCATCTTGTCTTTTAAGCATGATTCACATGTATCGTATAAATCCAATTCAAACGATTCCAGAATTCCACATCGGTGTAATTCGGACATGCGTTTCTTTCTTACATGGCCAAGACGACAATGCCACATGTAGGAGTCTAATTGATCATCCTTTCGAGCACGCTTGTTGCTCGCTTCGATATTGAAAATGTCACTGGATACGTCCAACGTATAAATGTCATTGCTCAAAGTTCCAGTTCCATAAAGTACGCCATTCAAAGTTATATAACAACAATTGTTACTAAATGTCAAATGGAAACCATTTCTATTTAAGCAGGAAATAGAAACAATGTTCTTTATTAGAGAAGGAACACAATAGCAATTGTCCAGTTCCAAGACTAGTCCACTAGGGAGCTTGAAATAAGTTCGATGGCGGCATCGCAACAACCTTTGCTCCATTGCCAACTCGCAAATTTGACTCCCCTCGACGATTCTTCTTCTATTCCTTAGCCTGTATGTCATTACATATATGTGAGCCACACCGATCCAATACCCAAGTGTCTAAGGAAATAGAATGACAATCAATAACGAAGATACCTGAAGAGGATGGGGCATCGGATGCCTTCTTCTTCTTCATGGACTCAAGATAAATCTTGCAGTTTCTTCGCCAGTGGCCTTCCTTGCCACAGTGATGGCAAGTACCCTTTTGTGCTGGTTCTGCTTTCTTTGCCTTCTTGTTCTTCCCTTTCTTCTGTTCTTTTGCCTTCCTCTTAGAACCTTTCTTTGAGGAATCAACTAACATAACCGCCTTCTCCTCATGCTTCACAGAAGGCTCCACAGTCTTCAGCATATTGAGGAGCTCAGGAATAGTGGATTCTAATTTGTTCATCCGATAGTTCATCACAAATTGTGAGAAACTCTTGGGCAAACAATGCAGAATTAAGTCAATACTTAATTCATGATCCATCACAAACTCGAGGGTGGCTAGCCGCTCGATGTACCCGTTCATCTTTAGCACAAACTGCACTACAGACGAACCTTCTTGCATCTTCGTGGTGAAGAGGAGCCTGGAGACTTCGAACCTCTCAGATCTCGCTTTCTCATCAAACAACTCATGAAGATGGAAGACCATGGTATTAGTATCCATATGCTCATGCTGCTTTTGTAGCTCAGGTACCATCGCTGTTAGCATGATGCAACTCGCCAGCTCAGAATCTGCCACATGCTTCTGATAGACCAACATTTGGTCTGGAGTTGCATCGTCCTTAGGACGGTTGGGAAGAGGCACTTCAAGGACATATGCTAGCTTTTCTACCTTGAGAACAATTCTCAGGTTTCTAAGCCAGTCCAGGAAGTTAGGCCTAGTCAGTTTGTTTGAATCCAAAATAGTGCGCAAATTCAAAGACGTCATGATCAATCGATTGACCTAGAAATATAAAACGAGCATATATGAGAAAATGATTTTAAAAATGCATCAATATACATTTATAAATTCCATTCATTTTTCGAATTTCAAATACCCCAAAATCACTTCGGGAGATCGTAGGTTCATCTCCGAATGGGTTGATATCCATCATAGATATGAACAACCTTGGAGAGAGTCTAACAAGCCATTCATAACTACGATGGTAGGTATCAACTATACCGATTGCATATCACGTATATGCAACTATCACAATGTGCTATCAACTAATTGAATGTTCACACATACATCGGGTTGTTAACACATTAACAAGTATGCATCATATGCATAGCACCCAACTTCACCTCCCTTAACATTGACCTTGGAGAGAGTCCAACAAGTCGATGCTCCAGGTTAAAGCCAACCCATTAATCGAGAAATAGTTTTAATATGGTTAGAGCGCATTCAACCAATTAGCCTGGCTTAGAGAGAGTCCAACAACCAAAGCTAACAATTGACCTCTGACTCTTACCATATTAGTATTAAACTATTCCATGGTTTGAACATGTTCGGGTTTGAGCCGGGCTTGGAGAGAGTCCAACAACCCGAACAAGAAACGGAACTCTGGTTCTAACCATATTAATGGAAGGTGTAGGCTTTAATATTGAGTTAGGGTTTTTATGTCTCATCATCTTTGCATGCAAATAACTATTATCTACATGGCATGGCATACATGGCATACATCTACATGTCACACGACACGCATGGCATAATGATATGCATCTAATGCAATTACATGGCATACAATTATGTCATGTACAATATTTCCTTATATGTCATAACTATTTATGGAAATAAAATATGTTTAAGATTTGATTCTCCAAATCAAATCATGATTAAATTAGGAAACAAATTTCTAAATCTAATCACATATTTTATTTGTGGAAATAGTTGATTAAGGAAAGTCAATTTAGGAAACAAATTTCCTAAATCATCAAAACTACTTATGGAAATAAAATATTTTAAGATTTGATTTCCCAAATCAAATCATGATTAAATTAGGAAACAAATTTCCAAAATCTAATCAAATATTTTATTTATGGAAAATATCAATTTCCATAAATACTTCCAACTTTCCAAAAGTGGAAGATTTCCATAAATACTTCTAGACTTTCCAAAATTAAAAAATTTCCATAAATACTTCTAACTTTCCAAAAGTAGAAAATTTCCAGAAATATCATTATGACTATCGCAAAATAATTTTACGATTATGTCGAAACACAACCTGGGCTCTGATACCACTGTTGGGTTTCCGACACCGCGGCGAGTGTGTGTTCGAACATGTTTCGTAAACATATGCACAGTGGAAGAATAAAATAATAAATCTAATTTACTACAATACACACATCGCACACATGCATAGTATAACATGTGTAGACATAACCGTAAATTCAAATTTTGCAATAAAAGGAAATTTACACTACGTATACCTGACGTATCACATGTAGCGGGAAAGGCATCAACCGGAATGATTCTTGCTAGAATCGTCTCTATCCGTATCCACGCCGAGTATCTTCGGGATTACTTCACTAAGTCACGAGCCTCTTCTTCGTACGGGTTACTAGCCTTGTTTTGAAGATGATGTGATCGAGAGAAGATCACGATCCGAATCAAAATTCGGATCCAAAACGAGTCCTCAAAAACTCGCTTCTCCGGAGAGGAATTCGTCAACCGTTTGACGAATCCTTCGTCCTCCACCTATGAGGATTATTGGAGATCGAATCCCCGGCAAGGATACAGCTGTCGGAGCTCCAAACATCATCCAAACGACGCTCCGACGAGATGGAAACAAGCTGTCCAGAAAACTGGACAGCTTTGGTGGAGGAGTAGGGCCGGCCAAAAAGGAAAGGTGGAAGCTCACCTTATTACCGAACCCAAGGGAGATCACTGGAGCTCCTCCGGCAGCAGCTCGATGCCAGAAAGTGGAGAAGATGGCAGAAGCTGGTCGCCGGTTGGAGGAGGTGGGCGGCGGTACTAGGGTTGGCACCGACTTCTTCAAAGGGGAGGAGGTGGGCGGCAACTCTAGCTTAAGGGAATTGGATTAGGGCTTAACAAACCCTTAAGCCCTCTTTTATAGAGAACTAATTCTCTTAATGGTTATTGGATCATAACCATAAGGCCCGTTAACCCGTTCCATTAATATAAGTTAAAATAAACCAAACCATGATGGTTTATTTTAAGTTAAAACGAACCGAACCAACTTTGGTTCATTCCTTTAAAATAAACCAAACCCTTTGGTTTATTCTCCTCCATTGGATTAGAACCAAACCATTTTGGTTCATCCATTATGTCTTCACAAGACACGGCCCATCCATGCTTCCATTGCGACTGAAATGATTTCATGCTCGCTCCACATTTAGTCTAACCAAACCTAGTTTCTCTCGGTCTGAGAATCCCATTCTCAAGCTCATTTTAAATCCTTCGGATTACGCTCGTTGTGCGTGTGACCAAATAGGTTCTCGGTTTATGTTGGCCATCTATAATTAATCATTAATTATAGAACGATCATGAGTGGCACCTAGTAGTACATCATGATCCCCAATTAACCGAAAAGATCAACGATTGATCCAGAACTATTTCTGAAATCCTTCAGCAGCTCGAATGAATCGTGCCCCATTCCATTCACTCATCTTATACCCACTTGGTTCAGGACATGGTCTATTGTGTCAGTCTCCACTAGGCTGACTACGTCACACCTAGCCCAAGTATCATTTCCTCGTCCTACGAATTCTAGTTATTGCACATGTATCGAAGAGTACCTTACTCTAAACATGTAATTCTTTGGCCAAAGTCTTTAGTAACAATCCGACGAGAGGCCATGGGTATACATCTCCTCGCAAGGAGTGGTGAATCCTTTATAGGCTATTCAAACACCTTCGATCACTTCGACTTATGCCCAATCATCCCGGGTCCACATCTCCTCAGAGATGCTTGCTTAAGATGTCAAAGCATAAGTCTTTATGATCAAGATGACTTGAATATCGCAAGTCAAAGGAACATCGCACTTAAGCTACAGTAAGAACTTCATTGACTCTATATATGCAGAGAACCATATGAAGTCTTACGATTGGTCACTCCAATGAACTAGTTAACATAACTAGCATCCACGATTAACTCCGGACATCACAATGTCTCCAGCCAGTGAGAATCAGCTGCTTGGATACACCAAGGAGTATACCTCGTGCTAGTCTCGACAGAATTGATGGTGTCCAAATCCATCAATTCATCGACTAGGGATAATTCCGATACATCACAATTACACATGTAGAGATACTCACTAGTTGTGATCCAATCACAAATTCTCTCATGTTGTGAGTCGTATCGCGGACATTCAGTAAATGAGTTTAAGATCCAATCAAATACATGAAACCATGTATACTCAAATAGTGAATCTTCATTTATCATATAAATGGTTCATACATAAGGCAATTGCCTTAGGACATCTCTCATATATTACTAACATCTTGGTGGTTTGCTAGGGTTGCTAGTACAACGTGACTCCAAAACCTCTGAGTGTCAATGTGGATACCGTGGAGATACGGTTGTCCTTACCATATAGAGATCCGGCAGCACTTGGATTAGCGGGATTGCGAAAGGCTCGCATCGAATGTATATTTCTTCTTCTAGATAAGATCTAGATTAAACTAAGAAAATGATTTATAAGTTTTGCATGGATCTCTGGAGGGATCTAGTTTGTATTTTGTTTCCGTTGTGGTTGTGCGAAGTATTTCGCCTACGATGCTGTGAATGTAACGATCCGGATTTCCCTACAATATAGTGGCATTATAGTCCCCATGAGGGAAAATAACTACCTAGCCCATAGGATGTTATAGTAGGCGTGGAGCCTTGAAAATTTTACATATGTCATATAGTGGCGTTATAGTTCCCCATGGGGAAAAATAGCTATCTAGCCCATAAGCTGTTATAGGAGGCGTAAAAGCCTAAGTTAGTTTACATGAAACATAGAATACCTTTAGAAAAAATCATACAACCTTTTGCCAAAGAATACAAGATATCCCAAGAACTCTATAATAGGTGCAAAGTGTCTTAGAAAAATTTTGAAGTACTCCTGCAAGAGACAAAATTTCTTAAAAAACAACATTTGGGGCAATAAAATTTCCTAACTTTATTATTTTGATTCCCCAACCATCATACTTATTCTCCAATTTTTCCTTTAAAACCCATGCCCTCATTAACACACCATTCAACTTCCACTTGTGCTTGAAACCCTAGATGCCCCCTTCTCCGACATCTTCAAGCTTTCTGCGACCAACCTTTCTCCATGGCCTCCTCCTCCTCCACCGTTCCCTAGTATAAAATCACGCCCAACCACCTAACCATCAACAACTCATTCTTACTTCATGAACCCAAATACATCCCCGAGAGTTTCACCGTTTTCATCCCCAATTGTGACCAACACCCTCATCTTCCTCCGCCTAACACCAGCACCCTTTTCATAGGGCAAATAGAAGGAGGTCTCCACCTTCCTATCACAAAACCTCTCTTTCACTTCCTCACCTACTACGACCTCCCGAGCAATCAATTACCCCCAAAATCCATCCGCATTCTCGTCGGAACCATCATTGTATTTCAACACTTCGACATTCCCCAAATTCCCCACATATTCCATTGCCTTTATCAACTAAAAATGGCTGACTTAGGCATGTTCTATTTCATGGCATGCCAAGGTTACCGATTCCTGACCAATATGCCCACTTCCCATAAGGGCTGAAAGGAATTATATTTCTTTGTCCCTATGGATCCCCCCCCCCCCTCCAATTTCCCTACCGCTGGAGAACCACCCTTAGAGATCTTCCTAACCTTAAGACTGTCAAAGATGCCATTAACTTGTCTTCCATCCAAGCCAAACTTAAGAACAAACATTTCAGCATCAACGAACTACTCCAAGAACCAATCTTGTCCTATTATGGACTATCACCAGTTCAATCACCAGATGTACACCCCAATGGTAAGTTTCATTTACTGCAATTGTCTTTATATATGTAACAATACCATATTTTGTTCCTTATAATCTACATATTAGCACCATACCCTGCTCATTTACTGTATTGATCTGAAACATATATTAATACCTCATACTACTCTATGAAATATACTGATGTCTTGATTTAGATATCCACTATACTTACTTAATTACCTGACCTGCACAAACACTGATCTGATACTATCACTCCGTGCCAGACAGTTACCCTTTTTGCTTTCCAACATATACCAATACTATGCATACTTACTGATTTCACTTTAAAATGTTCACCAATATTCTATTTTGTAGAAGATATGATGAGTGTAGCTATTGCTAGGACTCTGGCTAAACAGCAAAAGAAAAGGAAAAGAACAGAACTAGCAGCTACTTCCACTGCCATCCTCGAGCCACCCACTTCAGTAACTAGCCCTCACCTCTCCACTATATCTTATTTTAAATATCTTGATTCATTTTCACCAAAAATAACTTATACTTTTCTATCACAGGTTCCCCTTGAATATCCTGCAGCCTTAATCACAAATATCACTGAACCGAATAAGCTAACCCTTACCTTAGTAGCTTCTGACCTTATCCCTCTTCCACCAGCACCAATTCCTAACTTATTTCCTTTCATTACCACTTCCTCTTTCTCAAAACCATCTTCCTCAACTCCTCTATCAGAACCTTTGCCCCCTTCCGACACACTTGTCCATAGTCCTCCAACTGATACCTTCAACGAGCCCAATGAACTCTCCTCATCTCCTTCCCCTTCTTCCTCCATAGACGATCTCCCCTTAGCCTCCTTATTCCCCAAAAGGCAACAACAATCCACACCTCCTCCTAGTCCAATTAACCTAGAACTTACAGCTTCTTCGCCATTAGACCTACTAGTAAAAGCAATGTCAGAATCTTACCCTAGTCATCTTCTTTCTTCCCTTCCTATTATGCCTAATTCAGATTCTCTTCCTACACTTCCTTTACCTATCATCCCTGTAGGGTCGATGGTGGTCGGCTAGAGGGGGGTGAATAGCCCTCAATCGTCGTACGGTGGAATTCATTCGTTCTTACGTGCTTGTCTACAATTGTCGTTAATATACGCAGCAGAATAACAATAGAAATAACAACAATAAACAATCACACACAAGACATGGCAAAATACGTGGTTCGGAACCGAATGGTTCCTACTCCACGGGCGAGCTCACCGAGCTCTAGTTATGCGCACGGCACTAACTAAACCACTCCTTCTCGACAACACGTCGGAAGTGGAGAAACCTCTCACAAGCAATTACACTAAGTAATATGAAATATAAGCAATACAAAGACAAATACGAAATACACGTAAAGAACACTTTACAACGCTTGCTTTGAACCCTTTGCTTGTTGCTTGCTTTAGAAGGCTCTTGAAGGTCTGGAATGTAGCAGCAATTCCCCTCCAATAGCCTCACAAAAGTCTTGGTGAAATCCTCCCTCTTAAGCTCCATTTATAATCTGCATCAAGTCGATTTCGTGTCCATCAGTCGACTGGTCCTATATCCGTTGTCTCACAATGGCCAGATCCACGTTGATCAAGTTCCAACGGATCACACATCAGTCGACTGATGATACCCATCAGTCGACTGGTAACACCATCAGTCGAGTGCTGGCGCGAGCACTCGACTGGAAACCATTCTGTGGCTGAAAACATCCCGATTAGTCGACTAATCTCCCTCATCAGTCGACTGATTGTGTCAATAGTCGATCGCCTCCTCGGCAACGATCGATCACCCAAACCTGCTCATTCAAACACCGGTCGAACCCATAGCAATGATCCGGGTACCTATGCAAGTCAACTAATGTCGAGTAAAACCTCAAACATCAAGATGTTTGAGCATCCGATACTCAGTCTTAGCCACTTGGCCAAGTCCACCTCATCCCTTATGGAGTTCTCCACTAAAGCTCTCTTCCCTCGGCCTACATCCCTCGGATGCGTCAAGCGCACGGCTTCGCAACGCCATCCTTCGCATCTCATGCCCTCGAAGTATGCTTTCCTTTGGGCTCACTCCATTTTCTCCCCGTCTGGCGGTCTCTCGGATGCACCAAGTGCATGACTTCTCAATGTCATCCTTCACCGACTCAAGGACCCCGAACCTAGTGAACTTACCAAGTCCTCAAGACTTCCCACATGCACCAAGCACACGACTTCGCAATGCATTTCTCACCAAGCACCAAGCGCACAGCTTTGCAATGCTATGGACTTTTCAATCACCAAGCTCCATGCTTGGATTTTCCATGCCAACTCCATGTTGGACTTTCCTATGACAATCCCATGTCATAAATTTTGTCTATCATCAAAATATTGCTCGAGTCAAACTCGAGTCAACCTGGGTTGATTGCACCAATAATCTCCCCCTTTTTTATGATTGACAAAACTACCATCTCAAGTCTACCAATTCTCCCATATTGGCAATTCTCACATCCCAATGAGAATTCCAACGAACCCTAATTGGTAACTTGGTAACTTCTCCCCCTTTTTGACATTACATCAAAAAGGTCCTCCCCAAGGGTATGAATGTCTCATATCCCAATGAGATCTTACAATCTCTCCCTTGGAGGAAACACATGCCTACAATCTTTCTAGTGATAAGTCTCATATCACTTAAAGAGAGGAAACCAAATTTTCCTTCCATAAGGAAATACACATCCATCTTTTCATGATGGATACCTCCCCCTAGAGGCTTGCTCCCCCTTGACTATTACACCAACAATGTCCTTGGAGAGTCCCTAAGCCAATAGGAACATTAACCAAATCAAAATTAAGGCAAAGTTCAACAATGAACTCTCATCCACCTTAAAATTGATACTCTCCCTAAACACTTCTCCTAATCCATGTCCAATGGATTTCCACCCTTTCTTATGCTCTCCCAAGCATGTCCTAGGGTTAGGAGTGGTTAGGGGACAAAAACACAGCTGAACATAGGCCTAACCACCAAGGTTTACCCGAAATCAGTTTGTGCCAGTCGACTCTCTCAGCTACTAGTCGACTGGACTTATCATCAGTCGATTGGTCTCCATGTCAGTCGACTAATAACTGCATTTGCAGTTTGCTAAAATTTCATAAATGAATTTCCAAAATTCGTAAGTAAATATACATATGTTGAAAAATCTTGAAATTTGGCATGTATATTACTTATCACAATAATTATGGGTGAAAAATATTAGAAAATTATTTTACCCACAAAATAGCGAGATTGATACAAAGTCCAAAAGTTAAGAAAAGCTTCAATATTGAGCCCTCTTTGTATCATCCCATTCAATGGTGATTGCCATCAAAAGATAGACTTCACTAAGGTTTTTCAAAATATTTTCAAAATGTTTTCAAAACCTTTAATTCATTTTTCCTAAACATCTCACTTGTATCTAGATGTGTAAAAACACATACAAGGCAATTAATCAAGTGAGATGTGGGTTTTTGTTCTTTAATGGTCTCATGCATATTCTAAGGCAAATCTACTTGATTCCCTTATCCATGGGACTTCAAGTCATGCCAATGGTCCTTAAATCAATTTTATTTTATGCATGATATGATTATGGCATATATATGATATAACTAAACATGTGCCAAAATCATGATGTCATGGCATGTGAATGAAATTTTAGCATACATGACATATAAAAATAAGTCTAAACATGATCATGACATTTTTAGAGATAAAAATGAAAATGATGTCATGTCATGGCAAGGCAAATAAATCATGGCAAGAAAAATATACTAGGTTATAAAATACCTAAGTGTTAAATCCAAAATGTCATTTCCAGGAATTAACTCCATTTTACCTTGATACCATTATCTCCCAAGTGTGCCATAAACCCAAAATGGCACACCCATACCTCTAAGACTTATTTGTGCCAATTTAATTATTTTTCAACTTCTCAAAGCATATTGGCACATCCTAATGTGTCAACTCACCATGGCTAGGTTAACTACCCATCCACTTAGGGTTGACACACCCTAACCCATCTAGCGTGAATCGATCACGCTCCTAGGAACCCAATACCTACTGGAGCTCCTTGGGTTAACAAGGTATTCACTAGGGATAAATTCCCTAGATACCTTCCTAATAACCCTTTTAGGATTTGAAGTCATAGTCTTTTGGGTCTTTCCTAAGTCAACTCTAGAGGTAACTCCCTCAATGACCTTCTTAGTGGCTTTCTTGGTTTTTCTTAAGTTCTTAGCCACTAAGCAAACACCATGGCTAGTCTTAGGGATAGCTTCCCTATTAGCCTTGGTTTTCCTAGACCTAGATGTTGTTCCATAATCAAATGGAACATTATGATAAGTCCTTTTGGGCTTAGGTTTGTGACCCAAACCTTCCTTGCCCTTAGACCGTTTTTGAAACCTAGGTCTTGACTTTTGGGCATTTGACCCTTGAATAGAGTTTTCTATAATCCTAAGGGTCTTTTCCATTCTCTCAAGTCTTGACCTCAAGACTTGGTTTTCTAATTCTAATTTTCCCAATTTTGATTGTTCGGTAGGTTTTTGGGAAGACCTCTTCTTCTTAGGAATGTGCCTAGACTTTTTGAGATTAATACCTAGATTTTCTTCTACTCTCCTAATGCTCTCCCTAGGCAAGATAGGTCTAGTGTTATTGGTCCTAGGTTTGTCCTTAGATATATGAACATGCTTGGCACCTAGACAAACATATTTCTTCCTACTAGCATGCTTTTCATTAATAATTGCAAGAGAGCTAAAATATATCTTATCATGCTTTTTAACTTTAGGAATTGAAGATGCATAATTTAAATATACCTTAGGGTTAGCTTTAGAAGCTCCCCCTACATGAAATACACCTTCTTGCCCATTCTTCCTCCCCCTAGGGCATTGGCTTCGGTAGTGCCCCCTTTGATTGCATTTGAAGCATACAATGTACTCTTTGCTCTTAATTATGGGGACTCCGGCATTTTTGACTTTTGGTGCCGGTTGAACCTTTTCCTTAGCCAATTTAGGGCATTTACTCTTGTAATGCCCTTTCTCCCTACACTCAAAGCATATTATATGATCTTTATTTAAAATCACAATACTTGAGTTACCTAGGGAGGTGGTGGAAGCCTCTTGATCACATCTTCCGGAGATAGATGCTTCATTTTGACTTTGCTCCGGAATGGAGACCCTTTCCTCCCCCTCAATGATAGAGGTGGAGGTTTCCACCAAGTCATCAACATCTTCAAATGTGGTGGGTGCTTCTTCCTCGGCAATCTCCTCTACTTGTGTCGGTTGGGAATTTTCTTGGAATTTCATTACCTTATTCCATAGCTCCCTTGCATCCCTATAGTTACCTAATCTAGACCAAATATTATTAGGTAACAAATCACTAAGTAATTCGATTACCTTGAGATTTGTCTAGAAGTCATTGATTTGGTCTTGGGTCCACCTTGACTTTTCAATTGGCTTGTTGTCTTTGTCCCTAGGCATCTCAAAACCATTTTCTACAATAATCATAACATCAAAGTTGGTTTCGAGATATACCTCCATCCATTTCTTCCACCAAGCAAAATCTCCATCGAATTTCGTTGGATAGATGTTGTATTCGGCCATCTTATAGTGCTTGTGTCGGCGGTTAGTCCTCGACAAGCAACTTGGCTCTGATACCACTTGTAGGGTTGATGGTGGTCAGCTAGAGGGGGGTGAATAGCCCTCAATCGTTGTATGGTGGAATTCGTTCGTTCTTGCATGCTTGTCTACAATTGTCATTAATATACACAACGCAATAACAATAAAAATAATAACAATAAACAATCACACACAAGACACGGCAATATATGTGGTTCAGAACCGAATGGTTCCTACTCCACAGGTGAGCTCACCGAGCTCTAGTTATGTGCACGACACTAACTAACACTCCTTCTCGACAACACGTCGGAGGTGAAGAAACCTCTCACAAGAAATTACACTAAGCAATATGAAATACAAGCAATACAAAGCCAAATACGAAATACACATAAAGAACACTTTACAATGCTTGCTTTGAACCCTTTTCTTATTGCTTGCTTTAGATGGCTCTTGAAGGTCTGGAATACAGCAGCAATTCCCCTCCAATAGCATCACAAAAGTCTTGGCAAAATCCTCCCTCTTGAGCTCCATTTATAACCTACATCAAGCTGATTTCACGCCCATCAGTCGACTAATCGTGACCATCAGTCGACTGGTCATGTAGTCATTGTCTCACAATGGCCAGCTCCACGTTGGTCAAGTTCCAACGGATCACACATCAGTCGACTGATGATACCCATTAGTAGACTGGCAACGCCATCAGTCGAGTGCTGGCGTGAGCACTCGACTGGATACTATTATGTGGCTGAAAACACCCTGATCAGTCGACTGATCTCCCTCATCAGTCGACTAATTGTGTCAACAGTCGATTTCCCTCCCTCGGCAGTCGACTGATCAGCCAAACCCTGTTCAGTCGAACACTAGTCAAACCCATACGACCTAGAGCAGTCGACTGGCACCTATGTCAGTCGACTGATGTTGGGTAAAACCTCAAACATCAAGCTGATTGAGCATCCGACACTCAGTCTTAGCCACTTGGCCAAGTCCACCTCATCCCTTATGGAGTTCTCCACCAAAGCTCTCTTCCCTCGGCCTATGTCCCTCAGATGCATCAAGCGCACAGCTTCGCAACGCCATCCTTCGCGTCTCATGCCCTCGAAGTATGCTTCCCTTTGGGCTCACTCCATTCCCTCCCCGTCCGGCGGTCCCTCGGATGCACCAAGCGCATGGCTTCACAATGCCATCCTTCACTGACTCAAGGACCCCGAGCCTCGTGAACTTACCAAGTCCTCAAGACTTCCCACATGCACCAAGCGCACGGCTTCGCAATGCTTTGGACTTTTCAATCACCAAGCTCCATGCTTGGATTTTGCATGCCAACTCTATGTTGGACTTTCCTATGACAATCCCATGTCATAAGTTTTGTCTATCATCAAAATACTGCTCGAGGCAAACTCGAGTCAACCTCGGCTGATTGCACCAATAATCCCTTCTGATAATCTTCATACCATATCAAATTCCGCCCTTCCACAGCCTACTTTCTTCCCCCTTCCTCTGATACTCCTCACATCATTCAAGAATTACAAGAAAGCCTTCAGACAGAAAGCCTTCCCACAGACGGCGCCAATTTGATGGTGTTTACTTCTTCGACCTACCAAGATCTCCCTCCCCCTTCTTATGAATTGTTGGATTTGTCACCAAAAAAGGTTAGAGATGAGATAATGAGATATATTCCTCCTAAATCACCTCGGATCCTTGGAGTAAAGTGAAATCTACCACTTGGTGAGAAGGAGTGTTAGAGATGGGTCAGCTTCCCGGCGCGGCCACTCCGACGCTCAAGTCAGTAATGGTATAAAGAAAATAGTAATGCAGAAAGAATGAGGAAGAAGTGAGAAGAAGATCATTAAGGTACCGAATAGAGAAGAAACAACCATCCCCAATACTTTTCTCCTCTGTCCCTTTTATAGATGGTTCATCCCGCCTTCTCCTCGATGTGAATTTACTTTAATGTCTTTTGGCAAGCTGTCCATTGTAATCGCTTTTCCTGCTTTAATTCAAAATACCTTTTACTTGTGATGCTTTAACTTGTTTACATTTTTGACATGCATCACATAGTTTGTCCTTCTTTTACTTGAGCAATAGTAGTTCTCACACAAGTTCTTTCTTGGCCATCCTCTTAATGTTCTTCATGTTGTCGTGTGCGAGTATTAGATGCCACAACCATGATTCATCTTCTTTAGACAAAGGACACTTCACATGCATGTTAGTAGCACTACCAAACTGAACTTAATAGATATTCTCCTTCCTAGTTCCTACTAACATGGTAGTGTTGGATTCATTATGTTTAATTAGGCATTAAGTTGAATAAAATTCAACTCTATACCCTTCATCACATAATTGACTAACACTCAAAAGATTAAAAGTCATTCTCTAACTAGCAGGTCATCCTTAATACTAAATTGTTCATAAATAAAAATGTCTCCTACTCCTATGACTTTTTGTTTACCACTATTACCAAATGAAACAGTACCTCTATTTCTGTTTTTAATTGTAGCAAACTTTGACGAGTCCCTGATCATGTGTTTGGAGCATCCACTATCCACAAACCATATCATCGGACACTCCCCCTTGATCGATACCTATTCAAACATGAAACACAAGATCTTTTGAAACCCAAATTTTTGGTCCATTAGCATTCACGACATATTGTTTTGGTATACATGCTTTAGTTACTTTAGCTTTAACACTATGAGTTCTATTAACTAAAGACATGAAGCTAAATTCCTTTTGTTTCAGCTTGTATCCTATTCCAACTTTGTTGTAGACTGCCCTTTGAGCATCTAGAATCATATTAAGGGTTTTAGAGCTCGTTGTGAACTTCTCAAGTGTGCACTTGAGATCGTCAACTTGCGCTCTCAAAGAGTTGTTCTCTTCTCTAAGTTCCTCAACCTGCGAAGTATTATTCCTATTTGCTTCAGAAACTGAGTTAAGTTTTCTAAGTTCCTCCACCTCAGATTTCAAAACCTTAACCTTATTCTTTGATCTAATTAAGGCATTAGTTAAACATGCTATCCTTTAATATAACTTATCAAGTTCAGGAGAAGTTACCTCATCATCATCAGATGATGATGTGTCTTCTAGTGATGTTTCAGTCTTACTCTCATCTTCCTCTGAATATGAATTGTTAAGAGCCATTAGAGCAGCATGTTTGTTTCCTTTTTCTTCATCTTCCTCCTCTGAGGAGTAGGAAGAAGATTCGTCCCACGCCGCCTTCAATGCCTTCTTCCTTCTCAGCTTGTCCTCTTTCTTTGTGAGTTCAGAGCACTCACTTTTGATGTGCCCCTTCCTGTTACATTCAAAGCATACAACATCAGTTTTTCCTATGAATTTAGTTGATGTCTTACCTTTCTTCTTGTCCGTGAAAATTTTCTTCATATTCTTCTTGTTGTATTTCCTGCTTCTTCTCATCATTCTCCACACAAAATTAGCTATCTCACTGGAGGAGGATTCATCATCACCATTGTTGCTTGACTCAGATGAAGATGAAGATGACTCCCTCTTCTTCTCCTTTTTCTTGTCCTCCTTTTTCTTTGTCCTCCTTGTATCGCTCACCTGCAATAAAAGCAATACCCTTCTCTTTTGGACCCTTATTATCTTGTTCATCCAGCTCCATTTCACAAAATAACTCATCTAGCTTTACTGTTGATAGATCCCTTGACACTTTGTAGGCATCTACCATAGATGACCACAAAGCATTTCAGGGAAATGATTCAGAACATAACTTATCGTATCTCGATTTTCTAGACTTTCTTCAACTGAATGAACACCATTTAGCAGTTCCTTGAACTTCCTGTGCAGTTCACCAACAGTTTCGCTATCCCTCATAGCAAAGTTTTGCAGCTGGTTCATATAGAGATCTCATTTCGCTATTCAAAAGTCTCTTATGCTTTCATTAAGCTCTATTAGCTTGTTCCAGAGATCTTGAGAGCTATTGAATGGGCCAATTTTGTTGATCTGGCTCTTCGCTAAGCCACATTGCATAGTTACAGTGGCCTTGGCATTTGCTTGCGCCTTGCATCTTTGTTCAGCAGTCCACTGTGTAGATTCAAGGACCCTTCCTTCTGCGTCCATGGGTGGTGTGAAGCCTTCGGTCACAAAGAACCACATATTTATCTCAGTCATCAGATATTACTCCATTTGGCTTCACCAGTACTGAAAATTTGTTCCGTCAAAGAAGGGAGGTCGATTTGTGTTATAGCCCTCTTGCACTACCATTTGAGCTTGCTCTTGCGGTTGTGAATTAGGAGAAAAGCACCAAGCTCTTATTCCACTTGAAGGACCGTTGGTGTCACTAGAAGGGGGGATAAATAGCATCGATCGTCGTCACTCAAAGTTTCACAAAGAAAAGAGCTCGTTCGACGATAAGTAGTGGAAACAAAAGAAAAGAAAATAGCACACTCAAAAACACTTAGTTTTTTACTTGGTTCACAGTTCCCCCATGAACTGCTACGTCCATGAACCTCTACTCTTTCTCCTTCTCAGAAAAGCTCTGAAGGTGGAGAAACCTCTTAATACAAACTTTCAAGACTTACAGCAGAAACTGTTTGAGAAGAGCAAGATTATAATGTCCAGTTAGTAGCTAGGGCTTCTTCTCTTCACTCCCTTGATTGCCTTTGAAGATGATTGAAGCTTGAAGGATGATGGAAAAAACAGAGGAGAATAACTTCAAAGGGTTTCGTGAACAGTAATGTAGGTAAGTCACGAAGTGAGCCGGAGAAAACCCTTATAACGAACACGATTAGGGCTTTTTCCACCCATATAGTTGAGTCACCTCGACTGTAGTTTGATTACCATTGCTAAAGGTAAGTTTTTCCCCTTAATTTTGACTTATCTTCCATTGTAACATAGGTCCAATCAAGGTGATGGTTCATCGGCTCGACTAGTTACCTTAGTCGGGCTCACAGTCGAGCTCATTTCACTTATGTTCAACTAAACAAAACATCAATCGAGGTATCGCCTCGACTGTGATGGCTTTCTGCTCAAATTATGCCATCTCAGTCGAGGTGGTAGTCGACTTCACCTTGCTTTTGTTCAATTGAACAAAGAAACAGTCAAGGTGTCACCTTGACTGACATCGCTTCCTGAGCACCCTCAAGGCCAGTCGAGCTACATTCCGAACTGTTGGAATGTATACTAAAAGCCTAGCTCTTTTTGTATGAACGTTTTATTTTGGAATAAGAATCACATGATCATTGTTTGCACTTTATATATTTATTATATATGTGTGCATATTGTCTAATATTTTACATTGTAGATAACATGGTGCTTGGTGTGGCACAGAAGATCATGTTATCAGTCCCTTGTAAAATATAAGTAGAGGCTCACAACCAAGATGGTTTTGGACAAACCATTGGCATGGTTGTAGTGTAGCTTGGTATTATTTTATCTTGAACATAGAGTTACACTAGTACACTTAGGTGTATTGAGCAGGACCGACATAGAGGTGATTCAATTTAGTACTGACTACATAATTGAATCGGACCTCGGATATTATGTTGTATATGCTCTTAATCCCGATATAATAACGGGCACATGTACTTAGTATTTATTTCTTTGATTTACCAGAGGGTGAGATTTAGATGGATTAAATCAATATGCCCGGTAAGTTGGGAAATGATATTATTTACATGGTGTGTCATTGATTATAGGAGGAAACCGTGTCCTATATATTAGGTTGATGATGTCCCCTTGAGGAGCTCATAAGGTTCATCATGTAAACCCAGCTGGTTGACTTAGTCAACATAATGATAAGGTTGAGTGGTACTACTCGAGGAATTAGATGTTAATTAATTGATGGTCAGTAAATCAATTAATTGATGGACATTCGATATCTTAAACACGGGGAGATGAATGTACAAATAATATATGGAGCCCATATTAATTTATGGGGGTTGGTGAGGTAGTTCAATGATGATCCTCTAGTGGAATGGAACATCATTGATGGATCAAGTTAGTGTGGTTCCGATCCATCGGGTGGCCAAGATCCAACTCCTCCTTATGATCCCTATCGTAGCCTAATATAATCCTTGTGAAGTCTAGATCCAAGAATGTAAAACAAAACCTAGAACCAATAGTTGGGATTAAATCCCTAGATCTGATGGTTAGGATGAAACCCCAGAACCAACGGTTGGGATTAAATCCCTAGATCCGATGGTTAGGATGAAACCCTAGAATCGACGGTTGGGATTAAATCCCTAGATCCGACGGTTGGGATAAAACCCTAGATCCGACGGTTGGGATGAAACCCTAGATCCGAAGGTTGGGATGAAATCCTAGATCCGACGGTTGGGATGAAACCCTAGATCCGACGGTTGGGATAAAACCCTAGATCCGATGGTGGAGATTAAATCCCTAGATCCGACGGTGGAGATTAAAGGAGTCCTAAGCCTAACTCTATAAAAGGAAAGCTTAGGGTTGGGCGGCAAGCAAGAATTGAATTGGAATTAGGGTTTGGCTCTTCTCAAAGTGGGCGGCTAGGGCTTTGGAGCTAGGGTTTTGGGCGGCAACCTTCATCCTTCTAGTTGTTGTCGGCGCCCATCATTCTCCATCAACACTTGGCCGGCGCCCATCCTCAAGGCCTCTCTCTTATTCCTTGTCCGGCGGTTCTCCTTCCATTGGTGGCCGGCGTTCACTTCTCCAATCTCCAAGGTGGCCGGTGGTTCCCTTTGTATTGGTAGCCGGCGCTTCATCCATTCGTTCCTTGGCCAGCGGTTGCATCAAACTCCCTAGCTTGGTGGCCGGTTCTAGAAAGGAAAGGTATTGTTGGTTCTTCTCTTTGTTTGCAGTGGACAAGGAAGGGAAGAACGCGATCTAGAAGGCTTCTACTCGTGGAGGATCTTCGTCCACACGTCGTCCACGAGAAGGATAGGACATACGGTAGGAGATTGTAAGGTATAAAGTTTTATAACTTTATTTTCAGATCTGAGAATATTCTTTTAATTGTTGATTATACAATTATGCATATGTATATATTTTGTATAATCATGGACCCCGAAGACAAACACAAAAACCGACGATCCGTCCGTCGTCTCTTCCGCGGCTAACCAACTAGAAGAGTTGTGTTGCTTGAACAACTAGTTTGTTCAAGCGACCACTCAAGTTGTTAGCACGACGATGAAATGGTTGTGCTAAGGAAACTCATCCCATCCGGATTAGTTCTTTCATTAGTGAAAATTTTAATCCGGGGACATGGGAGCCAATGAGCCTCCGAAGCAACTCCCAACAAGTGGTATCAGAGCCACCGTTTCCGATTTTGTGTGTTTAGGATTCGATTAATTTTTTTATGCATTTTTCATATATTATATGTGCCGGATAATAGTAGGATATGCGTAGTTTAACTCTTTGGTTGCAGGCATAAGATCCGACTATTATGGCCATGTGTGTGTATGTGAATGGATGTGTGTAAAAATTTATTATTTGAATCCTCGGGGTTGACGAGGCTAGATTAGTATTTAATTTTTGTAATTAAATACGACATTGTTTAGCCGCTCATTTTAGTTTACTTTCGATCTAGATTATTTGTACACTCCTTCGTGGAGTATAGGATCGATGGATGTAAATTAAAATGTTTTATCTCGGCTCGGAACTCTTTGGTGACTTGCGCACGGAAAAAGATGGAGCGGACGAGGTGGCGACACGACGGGATGCATATTGGAGGACAATGCCATAATAGTTGGAAAAATTCTATTTTTTCCATATTTATTGCTTATTTGTTTTATATGCATGTTGTGTATGATTTAAAATTCCTCATTTGCAATTTACTAAGTGGGAGAGGGACATTTAATTAATTCTCGCGGCCTCCATTACAATTTGACGTGTGATGCAAACAAACTTGTGTGTTGGCTCTGAGTGCCTTCCTCCCTGCGGACAGGTTTGTTTGCGGATCACTAGGTCAAATAATGGTTATAGGAAATTATCTAGGAGCATGTGTACTTCCACAGTGGTAAGACACTTAATCCGAAATAATTCCCTCAGTATCGTGTAATGGTGCACACTTAGATGCAAATAAAGGTATCCTCCCCATCGGAGTCACTGCTTTTATTTGTAGGGCCAAAGAGGAACCAACTATTAATTTTATTTGTCAAAAAGTAAGGTTGACAAGATAATAAAATTAATGGGTAAAACCTCCTCTTACAAATGTAGAATTCATATACGTCCACACTGCGTGGCATGCAACATTCTCGGTGATTTGAGGTGTTGGTTGATTTCGGGATTTTATTATTTTGAGGAATCAATAATATTTGAAATCTAATATTTTGATCATTGTGATTCTTAGGATTTTCAAATGGCTTTCAACCCACTTGCTGTGAATTTAAAAGAAAATAAGCTTACTGGACCAAACTACATTGATTGGAAAAGAAATCTAGATATTGTCTTAACTGCGGAGAAGTACAAATTTGTACTCTTCGAGGTCTATCCTCCTAATCCCTCCGATGACTCTGATGAATAGGAGAAAGAACATTATAAGAAATGGGTCAAGGCAGATGAGATGGCGCGGTGTTACATTTTGGCATCTATGTCAAATGTGCTGCAACATCAGCATCAGGCCATAGCCACAGCTTATGACATGATGTTCAATCTCAAGGAACTTTTCGGATATCAGAGTAGGGCGGCTAGGCAGGAGGCAATGAGAAGCTTGATGACGACCACCATGATCGAGGGAACACCCGTTAGGGATCATGTTCTCAAGATGATGGCTCATCTTAATGAGATGGAAGTCCTCGGAGCTGAGATCGATGGGGAAACTCATGTCGATATCATTCTCCAGTCTCTGCCTAGGAGTTTTGAGCAGTTCCGCCTCAACTATAACATGAACAAGAGGTTGTATTCATTGGCGGAGCTTCTGACAGAACTCTAGGCGGCAGAGGGGCATTTTCATCAAAGTGCTCAAGCCATGGTCGCTCAGAAGGTTTCTTCCTCTAAACCGAAAGGTAAGAAGAAGAAGAAGCAAGGTGGGGTGAAGAAAGTGGCAGTGGGACCTCAGGCAGGAGTGAAGAAGCCGAAAGGCAAGTACTTCACTTGCAAGCAGACTAGACATTGAAAGGCGGACTGTCCTCGCCGAAAGAACAAAGGTATATCTTCTTGTTTAGTTGTTGAAACATGTTTAGAGGTGTTATCTACCAGTGCCTGGTGTGTAGATACAGGAGCCACTGATCATGTCTGCAATACTTTGCAGGGGTTCCAGGAAACTCGACGACTAGCTGAGGGAGAGATTACCGTCTTCATGGGCAATGCTTCAAAGGTGGCGGCTATTGCAGTGGGAGACGTTTATTTATCTTTTGATAGGAATAAAGTTTTGGTTTTGAGAAATTGTCTTTATGTACCTTCTTTTAGAAAGAATTTAATTTCAGTTTCTAAATTGTTTATGGATGGATATTCTGTTTCTTTTAATGACAAAGTGGTTATAAAAAGGAATAGGGAGATTATCTGTTCTGGTACATTGGTTGGCAATTTATATACTCTTGAACCAAAAACTCCCACGATGCATATAGAAATCAATAACTCATCTTCTAAGTCTAATAAGAGAAAAGAACCTTCGCAAATGAACCAAACATATCTTTGGCATCTAAGGCTTGGTCATATTAACCTAAGCAGAATTCAAAGGTTGATAGCTGATGGACCTTTAGGTTCATTAGTGGTGGAGGATCTCCCAACCTGCGAATCTTGCTTGGAAGGTAAAATGACCAAGAGGCCTTTCAAGGCCAAGGGGTATAGAGCCAAAGATGTGTTAGAATTGGTTCATTCTGATTTTTGCGGTCCTATGTCTATCCAGGCAAGAGGTGGTTTTGAATATTTCGTCTCTTTTATAGACGATTATTCAAGATATTGATACATTTACTTGATGCGCTGCAAGTCTGAATGCTTTGACAGGTTCAAAGAATTCAAGGCTGATGTGGAGAACCGTCAAGGTAAAAGTATCAAGACATTACGATCTGATCGTGGTGGCGAGTACCTCTTGGGAGAGTTTAGGAATTACTTATCAGAGGCTGGGATTCAATCCCAATTGTCTGCACCTGGCACACCCCAGCAGAATGGTGTAGCGGAGCGAAGGAATAGGACTCTTACGGAGATGGTCAGATCGATGATGAGTTATTCTGAGTTACCTATTTCGTTCTGGGGGTATGCACTGGATACAGCAATGTATACTCTGAACTTGGTTCCATCCAAATCAGTACCTTCTACCCCTGTAGAATTGTGGACTGGGCAAAAGCCTAATCTAAGAAATATTCGGATATGGGGGAGTCCAGCACATGTGCTGAAGGGAGATGCTGTTAAGTTGAAATCTCGTACAGAAGTACGCTTGTTTGTTGGCTACCTTAAGGGAACAAAGGGTGGTTTATTCTATAGTCCTAGAGATCAGAATGTGATCGTTAGCACGAATGCCAGATTTCTAGAGGAGGATTATGTAATGAACCACAAGCCCAAGAGTAGGATTGTTCTTGAGGAGTTGGCAGGGGAAGTCCCGACTTCAGTACCACCGGTACAAGAGGAGACACCACAAGTCACTACACCGCGTGTCACAGAGCATCTTGTATGTAAGCTTAATCGGTCCATTTATGGATTGAAGCAAGCTTCTAGATCTTGGAACATCCGCTTTGATGAGGTAATCCAGTCATATGGATTTATTCAAAGTCCGGATGAACCTTGTGTATACAAGAGATGTGACGGAAACGTAGTGGTGTTTCTTGTACTATACGTAGATGACATTTTGTTAGTTGGCAACAATATCAAAGTGTTATCAGACGTAAGGGTATGGTTGTCCAAACAGTTTGACATGAAGGACTTGGGAGAAGTGGGACACATCCTTGGCATCAAAGTTATAAGGGATCGCAAGAAAAGGATGTTGTGCTTATCTCAAGCTTCATACATTGACACTATCCTTGCTCGTTTTAGCATGCAGAACTCCAAGAAAGGTTTTCTACCTTTTAGGCATGGAGTTCCTTTATCTAAAGAGATGTGTCCCAAAACATCAAAGGAGATAGAGGACATGAAGGCGGTTCCTTATGCTTCGGCAGTAGGAATCCTTATGTAAGCTATGCTATGTACGAGACCGGATATCTGCTTTGTCATGGGCATGGTTAGCAGATATCAGAGTAATCCTGGATAGGGACATTGGACTGTAGTAAAGCATATATTGAAGTACCTGAGAAGGACTAGGGATTATATGCTGGTTTACCGGGAAGATCAATTGGTCCCTGTGGGTTACATGGATTTGGATTTCCAATCAGATAGGGACAAGAGTAAGTCTACCTCGGGGTTTGTGTTTACTTTTGGAGGTGGAGCCATAGTATGGAGGAGTGTCAAGCAGAAATGCATGGCGGAATCTACCATGGAAGCTGAGTATGTGGCAGCCTCTGAGGCAGCCAAGGAAGTTGTATGGCTCAGGAACTTCTTGATGGACTTGGATGTGATTCCTGGTTTGCCTAGAACTATCACAATTTATTGTGATAATAGTGGTGCAGTTGCAAACTCGAAGGAACCACGAGCTCATAAGGCGAGTAAACACATAGAGCGCAAGTACCACCTTATACGAGAGATCGTAAAGCGAGGAGAAGTTGTTGTCGCCAAGATTGCATCAGAGGATAACCTGGCGGATCCATTCACTAAGGCCCTTCCAGTGAAAGCGTTTGATAGGCATGTGGAGGACATGGGGATCAGATGTATGGCAGAGTGATGACGGCATAGTCTTTTAGTATAAGTGGGAGATTGTTGGAATGTATACTGAAAGCCTAGCTCTTTTTGTATGAACGTTTTATTTTGGAATAAGAATCACATGATCATTGTTTGCACTTTATATATTTATTATATATGTGTGCATATTGTCTAATATTTTACATTGTAGATAACATGGTGCTTGGTGTGGCACAGAAGATCATGTTATCAGTCCCTTGTAAAATATAAGTAGAGGCTCACAACCAAGATGGTTTTGGACAAACCATTGTCATAGTTGTAGTGTAGCTTGGTATTGTTTTATCTTGAACATAGAGTTACACTAGTACACTTAGGTGTATTGAGCAGGACCGACATAGAGGTGATTCAATTTAGTACTGACTACATAATTGAATCGGACCTCGGATATTATGTTGTACATGCTCTTAATCCCGATATAATAACGGGCACATGTACTTAGTATTTATTTCTTTGATTTACCAGAGGGTGAGATTTAGATGGATTAAATCAATATGCCCGGTAAGTTGGGAAATGATATTATTTACATGGTGTGTCGTTGATTATAGGAGAAAACCGTGTCCTATATATTAGGTTGATGATGTCCCCTTGAGGAGCTCATAAGGTTCATCATGTAAACCCAGCTGGTTGACTTAGTCAACATAATGATAAGGTTGAGTGGTAGTACTCGAGGAATTAGATGTTAATTAATTGATGGTCAGTAAATCAATTAATTGATGGACATTCGATATCTTAAACATGGTGAGATGAATGTACAAATAATATATGGAGCCCATATTAATTTATGGGGGTTGGTGAGGTAGTTCAATGATGATCCTCTAGTGGAATGGAACATCATTGATGGATCAAGTTTGTGTGGTTCCGATCCATCGGGTGGCCAAGATCCAACTCCTCCTTATGCTCCCTATCGTAGCCTAATATAATCCTTGTGAAGTCTAGATCCAAGAATGTAAAACAAAACCTAGAACCAACGGTTGGGATTAAATCCCTAGATCCGATGGTTAGGATGAAACCCCAGAACCAACGGTTGGGATTAAATCCCTAGATCCGATGGTTAGGATGAAACCCTAGAATCGACGGTTGGGATTAAATCCCTAGATCCGACGATTGGGATAAAACCCTAGATCCGACGGTTGGGATGAAACCCTAGATCCGAAGGTTGGGATGAAATCCTAGATCCGACGGTTGGGATGAAACCCTAGATCCGACGGTTGGAATAAAACCCTAGATCCGACAGTGGAGATTAAATCCCTAGATCCGACGGTGGAGATTAAAGGAGTCCTAAGCCTAACTCTATAAAAGGAAAGCTTAGGGTTGGGCGCAAAGCAAGAATTGAATTGGAATTAGGGTTTGGCTCTTCTCAAAGTGGGCGGCTAGGGCTTTGGAGCTCGGGTTTTGGGCGGCAACCTTCATCCTTCTAGTTGTTGCCGGCGCCCATCATTCTCCATCCTCAAGGACTCTCTCTTATTCCTTGGCCGGCGGTTCTCCTTCCATTGGTGGCCGGCGTTCACTTCTCCAATCTCCAAGGTGGCCGGCGGTTCCCTTTGTATTGGTGGCCGGTGCTTCATCCATTCGTTCCTTGGCCGGCGGTTGCATCAAACTCCCTAGCTTGGTGGTCGGTTCTAGAAAGGAAAGGTATTGTTGTTTCTTCTCTTTGTTTGCAGCGGACAAGGAAGGGAAGAACGTGATCTAGAAGGCTTCTACTCGTGGAGGATCTCCGTCCACACGTCGTCCACGAGAAGGATAGGACATACGGTAGAAGATCGTAAGGTATAAAGTTTTATAACTTTATTTTCAGATCTGAGAATGTTCTTTTAATTGTTGATTATACAATTATGCATATGTATATATTTTGTATAATCATGGACCCCGAAGACAAACACAAAAACTGGCGATCCGTCCGTCGTCTCTTCCGCGGCTAACCAACTAGAAGAGTTGTGTTGCTTGAACAACTAGTTTGTTCAAGCGACCACTCAAGTTGTTAGCATGACGACGAAATGGTTGTGCTAAGGAAACTCATCCCATCCGGATTAGTTCTTTCATTAGTGAAAATTTTAATCCGGGGACATGGGAGCCAATGAGCCTCCGAAGCAACTCCCAACAAGAACTCCACTAACCACATCCAGTCAAGGTGCCGCCTAGACTAGGAAAAGCTTTGACACATCCTGAGCTCTGAGCTCAACGACTCGCCCAGGGTACTAGGTAGTAGTTGAGACACCACCTCGACTGATAAGGTAATTAATCGACGTGCCGCCTAGACCACTTTTTTGAACCTTATCTATTTCAACCCATCTAAAGTTGGAACTACTCCTACGAAGGGGTCTACCCTGTACCCCTTACTTAATGTCTATGAACTTTTGTTCATAGGTCTTCTGTGTTTAGAATTGCTTCTGAGACTTCGTTTGCCAAGACTCCTTATCCGGGACTTCATTTGCTAAGACTCCTCATCCGGGACTCCATTTGCCAAGACTCCTCATCCGGGACTTCATTTACAAGACTCCTCGTCCGGGACTTCATTTCCTTGCATCTGGTCCTCGACCTACAAGTAATTTCTTGAAAAAATATCTCAACCAACCGCGTGAGATAACACATAATTATCACCTTGACTTAAACCCTTGTCAAATAACAAAATATCATTTGGGTCTGATTGCACCAACAAGTGGTGTTGATAAATAGCTAAACAATCCTTGTTCAGCCAAAATCAACATCAGCAGTCATCTCAGTTAGTGACAAGTCGCCTGCCCCTACCATTAGTCGACTGCTCCATGAGGCAGTCAATTGGTATCTGCAGTTTGCAGAAATCAAATTTTCAAATGAAATTTAGAATTGCATAAATAATTATACAATTTTCGTAAAATCAAGAAACTTCATACATACATTACTTATATCAAGTAGTATGGGTGAGAAATAGTTTTATATTCAAATACTTATTATTTTGAAAGATTGATACAAAGTTCAAAACCATTGAAAACTCCAATATTTTTGCCTAACTTGTATCAACATTCTAAATGGTGATTTCTATCAAAAGATATACTTCATCAAGGTTTTCTAAAATGATTTAAAAATTATTTTTAAATCTCATTTTCAATCATGATCTATGGGCTAGGTATACATGACTTGTACACTAGTTTTCCTCATGATTTGTTCATAAGCTTGAAAGAGTTTAAGTTCATTTTGATGTACCATCTATGCACATTGAACTCAACTCAATTTTCTAACATCTCACATGTGTCTAGGGTGTATCAGTATACACACATGCCTCCTTATGGTCTTTGTGAGATATAATTTTGTTTTTACCTAACGTAAGGGTTCTTGCATCATTATCTAGGCATTCCAATTTGATTCCTTTATCTAGGACATCAAATAATGCTATTTGTACATAAATCCAATTTTAATAATCTTAATGCATGAATTTTGATCATGGCATAAATGATTTACATAATTAAAAATATTTGTCAATGATTCATGATGTCATGACATAACAAACATAACCTAGGTATTAGCATGAAATTATCAATCTAAGCATTATCATGACATTTTAAATCATATGAAAAATGATGTCATGACATGGATTATGGAAATCAAGGCATGGCAAATATATAATATCAAGGTATAAAAATACCTATATTTTATATCTAATCATCATTTGCTAAGAAAACCAACTTTGCCATAATGACACCTAACTCCCATGAATGTACAAAATTCCCAACTTAGTACATTCTTGACTTTAACCTATTTGTGCTAACAATGATCAATTTTCAAACTTCATAATTTATATTGGCACATCCTAAAACCTTTTAGGATAAATTTTTTATCTCATTTCCAAAGTATCACTACCTCAAAAATGCTCTAAAGTGCCACCTCCACCATGGTTAGGTTAACTACCCATCCATTCAAGTTGATACACCCTAAACCCATCTAGCATGAAGGAATCACACTCCTAGGAACCCAATATCAATTGGAGCTCCTTGGGATTACAAGGTACTCACTAGGGATAACCTTCTTCAGTATCTTTCTAATGACCCTCATAGGTTTGGAAGCCTTGGACATTTTGGTCTATTAAGGTTAATCCTAGGGATATCTTCCCTTGTAACCCTTTTAGTGACTTTTCTAGGTTTCTTTGGAACCTTTTTCACTTGACTCTTACCATGGTCAACTCTAAGGATGGTTTCCCTTGTGACCTTAGCTTTTCTAGACCTAGTATTGGTTCCATAAATATATGGAACACTATGGTAGGTAGGCTTATCTACTTACTTAGGCTTGTGACCCAACCCTTTTTGGTCCATGATGTACCTTGCCTATTGACATTTAAACCTTGATTTTGCCTAGTAGACTATTTAATCGAATTTGTCATATTTCCAAGGGCCTTTTTCAATTTATCAAGTCTTGACCTCAAGACTTGATTTTCCTTTTCTAATATAGCTACTTTTAATGATGAGTTAATGCATGTTATCTGTTTACCTAGAATTGCTTTCTAGGTTGCTTGCTCATCATTAGCATGTTATCTGTTTGCCTAGCTTGCTCATAATTCTAGTTACTTTTATCTACTGGACCGTTGGATTCTAGGTTGCTTTCTAATATAGCTACTTTGGATTCTAGGTTGCTTGCTCATCATTAGCATGTTATCTATTTACCTAGAATTGCTTTCTAGGTTGCTTGCTCATCATTAGAAACACCAACTATGATCGACGATGAGTTGTTAGCGTGGCAGGGTGCTGCGGTGAAGGTGGGGCAGCAAGGGGGTTCTTTGCTGCCCGAGCACACGAAGAAAGGTGGTGGGTGTCACGCGCAGGAGCAGCCCAATTGTCTTCACGCACAGGGGCCGCACTGATCGTAGTCGGCATTGTCTGCTTGGCGATGTCATCACAAGTAGGAGCAGTAGGTGCCCGATGCGGTGTCCGATCGAGAGCGGGAGGAGATGAGCGACGCTCGAAAGGGGATCGGGAGAAGAAGAATCGATTGGGAAGCAAAAAAATGTAACCCTTAAAATCTAAACCTAGGCTTATTTATAACCTAGGTTCTATTGAATTAATCAATCCCTTGTTTACTTCACTTAATCAAGCCCTAAAATTTCTCCCGAAAATTTCTTATAAATAACTAAATTTGGATTTTAATAAATAAATTTATTTTATTTATCTAGTTTTAAATTATATTATTATATTATTTTTATTTTATTTTTTTTATATATTATAGGATCTCTCCAAGTCATCCATGACTTGTTCATCCATACGCTAGCCTTCAAGTACTTTCATCGGCTATTGTCATGCTAAGCTAGTCTACACCGCCAAGGTACATTTGGGCTTACGCTGCCAAGATACATGCTTGAACTTTACGCCGCCAATATCATACCCTTAGACTTCACAATTTCCAGGTACCCATGACTTGGACTTCCATCGCCAAGACTACACACTTGGTCATACGTGGCCAAAACTACACCCTTGGACTTTCCATGCCAACTCTAGGTTGGACTTTCAAAATGCCAAGACCCATGCTTGGACTCTCCATGCAAAGTACTCAAGGCTTGGACTTTCCCATTGCCAAGACCCATGCTTGGACATTCTAAGCCAAGTACTCAAGACTTGGACTTCCCATGACAATCATATTGTCATACATTTTGTCGAACATCAAAACACCGCTCAAGTCAAACTCGAGTCTGGTCAATCGTGATCTGGGCAGATTGTGTTGGTGAAATTGGATGAGGTCACGATTGACCAAACTTGAGTAGTGTTTTGATGTTTGACAAAGGAGTTGATCATTGTTTGACAATGGGTTGAATAGATGGTTGACCATAATGGAGAATTCCAAGTGGGAAGTCTTGTGTACTTGGTATGGAAAGTTCAAGCTTGAGTCTTGGCAATTGGAAAGTCCAATATGGGTTGGCATGGAAAGTCCAAGTCTTGAGTACTTGGAATAGAAAGTCCAAGCATGGGTCTTGGCAAGGGAAAGTCCAAGTCTGGAGTACTTAGCATGGAGGTTCAAGCATGGGTCTTGGTAAGGGAAAGTCCAAGCTTGAGTCTTGGCAATTGGAAAGTCCAACATGGGTTGGCATGGAAAGTCCAAGCATGGGTCTTGGCAAGGGAAAGTCCAAGCGTGAGTCTTGGCAAATAGAAAGTCCAACATGGGTTGGCAAGGGAAGTCCAAGGGTTGATATTGGCGGCATAAAGTCCAAGGGGAAGTCTTGACAGCATAAGTCCAATACTTTGGCGGCATAAAGTCCAAGCGATAGTCTTGGCAGCGTAAGCCCAAATGTGTCTTGACGGTATAGACCAGCTTAGCATGACAATAGCCGATGGAAGCACCTGAAGGCTAGCATATGGATGAACAAGTCATGGATGACTTGGAGGGATCCAATAGGCATGACGCTGATAGAGGTGGCTAGAAGGCTTAGGTATAGGCTAAGGGTGGTTTAGCAAGTATGAGGGTATCATACTTGGGGTTAAACCTCATGGTTGAGGTTATCAGTCGACTGGGTCTTTAGACCAATCAATTAGTTAAGTGTTTTGACACTTAATAGCCGAGTTGACTCTGGGCAGTTGACTGGTGTTCGACCATGGCAAATAGCCTTACCCGATCATGCCATCAGGCGATCGGTGATAACGAATGATCGCCATGGATGGCTGATCGTTGGTACTTAGAACGCTCGAGTGGTAGATCGATTAGCTACGAGGTTGTGACGACTTCTTGTGTAACCGTTGCCTTGAATGATGACGTGGATTAAATTCGTTGTGAGACAATGGCATTGTTGGCAATTAATTGGGGTCTTATGGCAATCGACTTCCAGGTGCGGAATCAGCCTTAAAAGGAGCTCGAGGAGAAGATTTTTGGCATGGTTCTTTAGGGCGATTTGAAGTGATTTGCTGGTGCATTCAGGGTCTCCAAGTGCATCTCAAGCAACCAAACAAGCAAGCATTCAAAAGCACATTTGTAAAATTATCTTTGTGTTTTTGTATATTTCACTTGTAATTTCTTGTATTTCTTTTGTATTACTTTTGTAATCCTTGTACGAGGTCTCTCTGCCTCTGACTTGTTGTCGAGGAGTGTATTGGTTTAGTGGTGATGTTTGCATTGCTAGGGCTCATTCGAGCCCAACCCATGGAGTAGGAACCTTAAGGTTCCAAACCACATTATATTGCTATGTTTTGTGTCATTGTGTTGTTTGTCTTTGTTTTAGTTTGTGCTTTTATTTTTTGCTACGCACTATCATTTTATTGAGACAAGCACGATCGATTTCTATCATCAAACGAGAACGCGCCATTCACCCCTCCCCACCTCTAGCGATGTCCAATTCCTAACAAGTGGTATCAGAGTGAGGCCGCTCTTCATAACAACTAAGGGAGCAAGCTAGGGGGAAGAAGATGGAGTTTGAAGAAAGATTGGGGGATGACATCAATGCGCCACGGCCATACGAACTCTATGGAGCTAAGGATTTTAATCTATTGGCGTAAGAATGAAATATTTACTAATGTGCGATTATGATAATTGGATTAGTGTGATGGTAGGGTTCGACGCTCCAAAGGATGAAGAAGGAAAAAGGCTTAAGAAGAAGAAGTGGAGCAAAGAACAACTCTGATACTATATCCTAAATAACAAGGTAATGGGTATATTACTTATTGTAATCCCTAATGATATTTTGTGTAGATTAGGAAGTTGTAATGATGCCAAGGAGCTTTGGAGCAAGCTTGCTAAGCTCCATGAAGAACCCTCAATGGCTCAAGAGATAGAGGAGCCTAAGGAACAAGAATTCTCTTCGGCTCAATTGGATAAAGAGGCTGAAGAAGCAAGCTCATCCTCACAAGAAAGTGAGGATTCAGAAGTTGAGAAGGAGTCAACATCCATATTGGAGGTCGAGGAGTGTTCGACATCCGAGGAGGAAGAATAGGTGGATGAGGTAAATGAAGCATCCACCTCTAGGATTGAGAGGGAGGATACTAGGCCATCTTCAATACCGGAGCCAACTCAAGAGGAACCATCTATCTCCGGTCAAGAAGATGAAGAAGTCCAAAATTCCACCACAATTGACCTAGGTAACTCAAGCAATTTAGTTACAAATAAAAATCATATCATATGTTTTGAGTGTAGGGAAGTAGGACATTACAAGAGTAAATAACCTAAAAGAGTCAAGAAAAGTCAACCGACACAAAAACCTCAAGAAAAGTCAAAGGAACTCGGTCCTCCAACAATTAAAAGCAGGGAGCACATCATTTGCTTCAAATGTCAACAAAAAGGGCATTAAAGGAGTCGATTCCCTAGGGCGAGGAAGTGTTGGATCGAGAAGCGTCGCTTGAGGGGGGTGAATAGCGAGCGTAAATATTTTGGTTCGTTTGTTCGAAACACGAGTAAGCACAGTGAAAAATAAAGAGACACATTTATTTTTACTTAGTTCACAAACCAGCGATAGCTACTCCAAGGCCCTATCGGTCCTAGACCGCGTACGGAGAGCAAAGCACTATAACGTCTCTTCCACGTTGGAGGTAGGAGACAACAATCACAAAACCGAATGTACGAGGATGAGGCAACAAGCTTTCCTCACCTCGTTATGAATAAAAACAAAGAATACGATAGAATATGTTTACTTGTTGCTGCTGTCGACGAAGAGGATGAGAACTTGTCGTTGAGTCGACGTTATGACGATGTCGGAGCATTGCCATTGTAGGAGCACTTGAGAATAAACTTGATGATGATTGGAGTTGGATTCTGTTAGTAATATATGAGATATGTCCTAAGGCAATCGCCTTATGTATGAACCATTTATATGATAAATGAAGATTCACTATTTGAGTATACATGTTTCATGTATTTGATTGGATCTTAAACTCATTTACTGAGTGTCCACGATACGATTCACAGCATGAGAGAATTTGTGATTGGATCACAACTAGTGAGTATCTCTACATGTGTAATTGTGATGTATCGGAATTATCCCTAGTCGATGAATTGATGGATTTGGACACCATCAATTCTGTCGAGACTAGCACGAGGTATACTCCTTGGTGTATCCAAGCATCTGATTCTCACTGGCTGGAGACATTGTGATGTCTGAAGTTAATCGTGGATGCTAGTTATGGTAACTAGTTCATTGGAGTGACCAGCCGTAAGACTTCATATGGTTCTCTGCATATATAGATATGTCAATGAAGTTCTTACTGTAGCTTAAGTGCGATGTTCCTTTGACTTGCGGTATTCAAGTCATCTTGATCATGGAGACTTATGCTTTGACATCTTAAGCAAACATCTCTAAGGAGATGTGGACCCGGGATGATTGGGTATAAGTCGAAATGATCGAAGGTGTTTGAATAGCCTATAAAGGATTCACCACTCCTTGCGAGGAGATGTATACCCATGGCCTCTCGTCGGATTGTTACTAAAGTCTTTGGCCAAAGCATTACATGTTTAGAGTAAGGTACTCTTCGATACATGTTGAGTAACTTGAATCCGTAGGACGAGGAAATGATACTTGGGCTAGGTGTGACGTAGTCAGCCTAGTGGGCATTGACACTATAGACCATGTCCTGAACCAAGTGGGTATAAGATGAGTGAAGGGAATGGGGTACGAATCATTCGAGCTGCTGAAGGGTTTCAGAAATAGTTCTGGATCAACCGTTGATCTTTTCGGTTAATTGGGGATCATGATGTACTACTAGGTGCCACTCATAATCGTTCTATAATTAATTGTTAATTATAGACGGCCAACATAAACCAAGAACCTATTTGGTCACACGCACAACGAGCGTAATCCGAAGGATTTAAAACGAGCTTGAGAATGGGATTCTCAGACCGAGAGAAACTAGGTTTGGTTGGACCAAATATGAAGCGAGCATGAAATCGTTTCAGTCGCAATGGAAGCGTGGATGGACCGTGTCTTATGAAGACATAATGGATGAACCAAAATGGTTTAGTTCTAATCCAATGGAGGAAAATAAACCAAAGGATTTGGTTTATTTTAAACGAATGAACCAAAAGTTGGTTCGGCTCGTTTTAACTTAAAATAAACCATCATGGTTTGGTTTATTTTAACTTATCTTAATGGAGCGGGTTAACGGGCCTAATGGTTATGATCTAATAACCATTAAGAGAATTAGTTCTCTATAAAAGAGGGCTTAAGGGATAATTAAGCCCTAATCCAAAACCCTAGCAATAGTTGCCGCCCACCTCTCCTTGGAGACTCTCGGCGCCAACCCCCCATTGCCGCCCAGACCCTTGTGCCGCCGTCCAGCTCCTGGCCAGCGTCCAAGCTTCAGCCGGTGATCCTCCGACGACCCTCCGGTGATCTTCCTAGGCTTCGGTGATAAGGTGAGCACTTGGCTTCCCTTGTTTGGCCGGCGCCTACTCCTCCACCAAAGCTGTCCAGTTTTCTGGACAGCTTGTTCTCTTCTCGTCGGAGCGTCATTTGGACGACGGTTAGAGCTCCGACAGCACCTAACTTACCGGGGATTTGATCTCCGGTAATCCTCTGAGGTGGAGGTCGAAGGATTCGTCAAACGGTTGACGAATACCTCTCCGGAGAAGCGAGTTTTGAGGACTCGTCTTTGGGTCCGAATTTGGATTCGGATCGTGATCATCTCTCGATCACGTCGTCTTCAACACGAGGCTAGTAACCCATATGAAGACGAAGCTCGTGGCTTAGCTAAGTCATCCTAAGGATACTCGGCGTGGATACGGATAGAGACGATTCTAGCTAGGATCGTTCCGGTTGATGTCGTTCCCGCTACACGTGATACGAAAGGTATACGTAGTTAAATTTCCTTTATTGCAAAATTTAAATTTACGGTTATGTCTACACATGTTGTACTATGCATGCGTGTGATGTGTGTGTTGTTATAAATGTAGATTTATTAAATTTTATCGCTTCCGCTGTGCTCATGTTTACGAAACATGATCGAACACACACACGCCGCGGTGCCGAAAACCCAACAGTGGTATCAGAGCCCAGGTTGTGTTTCGACATAATCGTAAAATTGTTTTGCGATAGTCATAATGATATTTCTGGAAATTTTTTACTTTTGGAAAGTTAGAAGTATTTATGGAAATTTTTCAATTTTGGAAAGTCTAGAAATATTTATGGAAATCTTTCACTTTTGGAAAGTTGGAAGTATTTATGGAAATTGATATTTTCCATAAATAAAATATTTGATTAGATTTTGGAAATTTGTTTCCTAATTTAATTTTGATTTGATTTGCGAAATCAAATCTTAAAAAATATTTTATTTCCATAAGTAGTTTTGATGATTTAGGAAATTGGTTTCCTAAATTGATTTTCCTTGATCAACTATTTCCATAAATAAAATATGTGATTAGATTTGGAAATTTGTTTCCTAATTTAATCATGATTTGATTTGGAGAATCAAATCTTAAACATATTTTATTTCCATAAATAATTATGACAAATAAGGAAATTATGTACATGACATAATTGTATGCCATGTAATTGCATTAGATGCATATCATTATGTCATGCGTGTCGTGACATGTAGATGTATGTCATATAGATAATAGTTATTTGCATGCAAAGAGGATGAGACATAAAAACCCTAACTTAATATTAAAGCCTACACCTTCCATTAATATGGTTAGAACCAGAGTTCCGTTTCTTGTTTGGGTTGTTGGACTTTCTCCAAGCCCGGCTCGAACCCGAACATGTTCAAACCATGGAATAGTTTAATACTAATATGGTAAGAGCCAGAGGTCAATCGTTAGCTTTGGTTGTTGGACTCTCTCCAAGCTGGGCTAATTGGTTGAATGCGCTCTAACCATATTAAAACTATTTCTCGATTAATGGGTTGGCTTTAACCTGGAGCATCGGCTTGTTGGACTCTCTCCAAGGTCGATGTAAAGGGAGGTGAAGTTGGGTGCTATGCATATGATGCATACTTGTTAATGTGTTAACAACCCGATGTATGTGTGAACATTCAATAAGTTGATAGCACATTGTGATAGTTGCATATACGTGATATGCAATCGGTATAGTTGATACCTACCGTAAGTTATGAATGGCTTGTTGGACTCTCTCCAAGGTTGTTCATATCTATGATAGATATCAGCCCATTCGGAGATGGACCTACGATCTCCCGAAGTGATTTTGGGGTTTTGAAATTCGAAAAATGAATGGGATTTATAAATGTATGTTGATGCATTTTAAAATCATTTTCTCATATATGCTCGTTTTGTATTTCTAAAATTGATCATGATATCTTTGAATTTGCGTTCCATTTTGGATTCGAATAAATTGACTGTGCCAAACTTCTTGGACTGACTTAGAAACTTGAGAATTGTTATCAAGGTGTAAAAGCTTGTGTGTGTCCTCGAAGCGCCTCTTCCCTCCCGTCCTAGTGACAATGCAACTCTGGACCAATTGTTAGCCTATCAGAAACATGTGACTGATTCTGAAATGGCGAGTTGCATCATGCTAGCCACGATGGTACATGAGCTGCGGAAGCAGCATGAGCATATGGATGCTCATACCATAGTCCTTCATCTTTATGAGTTGTTTGATGAGCAAGTGAGATTCGAAAGGTTCGAAGTCTCCAAGCTCCTCTTCACCTCTGAGATGTAAGAAGGTTCATCTGTGGTACTGCTCAACGTGCTGAAGACTGTGGAGCCTTCTGAGAAGCATGAGCAGGGGACGATGATGTTAGTTGATTCCTCGAAGAAAGGTTCTAAGAGGGAGTCAAAGGGACAGTAGAAGGGGAAGAAGAAAAAGGCTAAAAAGGCAGAACCAGCTCAAAAGGGCACTTACCATCATTATGGCAAGGAGGGCCATTGGCGAAGAAATTGCAAGATTTATCTTGAGTCCGTGAAGAAGAACTAGGCATCGGATGCCCCGTCTTCTTCAGATATCTTCGTTATTGATTGTCATTCTATTTCCTCAAATACTTGGGTATTGGATACTGGGTGTGGCTCACATATATGTAATGACATACATGGGCTAAGGAATAGAAGAAAACTCATCAAGGGAGAGTCAAATTTACGTGTTGGGAATGGAGCAAAGGTTGCTGCACTCACCATCGGAACGTATTTGTTGAAACTCCCTAAAGGACTTGTCTTAGAACTGGACAATTGCTTTTATGTTCCTTCATTAATAAAGAACATCATTTCTATTTCTTGTTTAAATAGAAATGGGTACCATTTGACTTTTAGTAACAATTGTTGTTACATAACTTTGAATGGAGTTCTTTATGGGACTGGAACTTTAAGAAATTGTGTTTATACGTTGGATGTATCCAGTGACATTTTCAATATCGAAGCGAGCAACACGCATGCTCGAAAGGATAATCAAATAGACTCTTATATGTGGCATTGTCGTCATGGCCATATAAGCAAGAAATGCATGTCCGAATTACACCAATGTGGAATTCTGGAATCGTTTGAATTGGATTCATACGATACATGCGAATCATGCTTAAAAGGTAAGATGACCAAGTTACCTTTTACTGGAAAAGGTGAACGAGTGGGAGAGTTACTAGGTCTAATACATACTGATGTATGTGGACCTATGTCAACTCAAGCTTTAGGAGGCTATAGCTACTTCATTACCTTCACCGATGATCATTCACGGTTTGGGTATGTGTTCTTGATGAAACACGAGTCTGAACCTTTGAAAGGTTCAAAGAATTCAGAAATGAAGTAGAGAAACAACATGACAAGAGTATTAAAATACTTCGATCGGATCGAGGTGGTGAATAGTTGAGTCAGGAGTTTCTTGATTACCTAAGAGACAATGGTATATTGTCTCAATGGACTCCGCCATATACACCACAGCATAATGGTGTATCTGAAAGGCGTAATCGGACCTTGTTGGACATGGTCAGGTCAATGATGAATCATGCGAATCTTCCCAAGTCCTTTTGGGGTTATGCACTTCAGACAGCTGTTTACTTGTTAAACAGAATGTCTACAAAGGTAGTCTCAACTACTCCATATGAGATATGGAATAGTAAGAAACCTCATGTATCTTACTTGAAGATATGGGGTTGTCCTGCTTATGTGAAGCGGACAGTATCAGATAAATTAGATACTAAGTCTGATAAATGTCTATTTATTGGATACCCTAAGGAAACAAGGGGTTACCAATTCTATCATCCTGTGGAACAAAAGGTGTTTGTTTCAAGGCATGCTGTGTTTCTAGAGAAAGAGTTTCTCTTGCAAGAAAATAGTGGGAGTGTCGTCGAGCTTGAGGAGGCTCGAGAGACTCAAATAGACATTGATGAGATACCTGGTGAAGCACAACAGCCGACAACTCATAGTGATGAGCAATCGGCTGGACCTATTGTAACACCACATCTTCGTAGATCTGGTAGAACACACAATATTCCTGAGAGATATGGATTTCTCGTAAGTGAATCGAACGACGTGTTACTCATTGATGATGAGGAGCCTACCAGTTATGAAGAAGTGCTGACAAGTTCAAAAAGGGATAAGTGGCTTGGTGTCATGAAGTCAGAAATGGATTCCATGTATGAAAACCAAGTTTGGAACTTGGTTGACCCACCTGAAGGCATAAAGCCTATAGGGTGCAAGTGGGTTTTCAAGAAGAAAACCGACATGGATGGTAATGTGATTACCTATAAGGCTAGATTGGTGGCGAAAGGATATCGTCAAAAACAAGGCGTTGATTATGACGAAACCTATTCGCCTATAGCTATGCTTAAATCCATTTGGATGCTCCTGGCCATAGCGGCTCATTATGATTATGAGATATGGCAGATGGATGTGAAAACAGCTTTCCTTAATGGAAACCTGCTCAAGGACGTATATATGATACAACCTGAGGGTTTCACATCGGTTGATAAAACCAAGGTATGCAAATTGCGACGGTCCATTTATGGATTGAAGCAAGCATCCAGGAGCTGGAATATCCGTTTTGATGAGACCATCAAAAAGTTTGATTTCTCACAAAATCCAGACGAACCTTGTGTGTACAAGAAGGTTAGTGGGAGTGCAGTCGTGTTCCTAGTATTGTATGTCGATGACATATTACTTATAGAAAACGATGTTTCAATCTTACAGTCAGCTAAGGTTTGGTTATCCAAGATATTCTCCATGAAAGACCTGGGAGAAGCAACCTACATCCTCGGGATTAAGATCTATAGAGATAGATCGAAACGGTTGCTTGGTCTTTCGCAGTCTACATATATAGACCGAGTGCTAAAGAGGTTTAGCATGTCGGAATCCAAGAAAGGTTTCCTACCCATCAGGCATGGGGTACACCTTTCGAAGTCTATGTGTCCGCGCACAGAAGACGAGAGGATTTGCATGAGTAAGATTCCCTATGCATCCGCAATAGGATCTATCATGTATGCTATGTTATGTATGAGGCCCGATGTATCGTATGCTCTGAGTGTCACGAGCAGATACCAGTCTGATCCAGGAATGGATCATTGGGTGGCTGTTAAGATGATCCTTAAGTACTTAAGAAGAACTAATGATGTGTTCCTAATATATGGAGAAGGGTACATGGTGATACGTGGGTATACGGATGTCAGCTCCAGACATACAAGGATGATTCCATGTCTGAGTCTGGGTATGTATTCACCTAGAATGGAGGCGCAATAAGTTGGAAAGGTTCCAAGCTTGACACTATAGCGGATTCTGCCACTAAGGCAAAATACATTGCAGCTTTGGAAGCAGCAAAGGAAGCGATTTGGATCAAGAAGTTCATCTCTGAACTTGATGTGGTCTCAACAATAATCCAAACATGTGCTTCGCCGCTATCATCTTATCAGAGAGATCATCAGTAGGAACGAAATACAAATCGAGAAAATACCCACTGAAAGGAACTTAGCGGATCCTTTGACTAAAGCATTACCTCAAAGTAAGTTTGAGGGTCATGTTAGAGCTTATGGTATTGGATACCATAGCGATTGGCATTAGGTCAAGTGGGAGTCTATTAGTAATATATGAGAGATGTCCTAAGGCAATCGCCTTATGTATGAACCATTTATATGATAAATGAAGATTCACTATTTGAGTATACATATTTCATGTATTTAATTGGATCTTAAACTCATTTACTGAGTGTCCACGATACGATTCACAGCATGAGAGAATTTGTGATTGGATCACAACTAGTGAGTATCTCTACATGTGTAATTGTGATGTATCGGAATTATCCCTAGTCGATGAATTGATGGATTTGGACACCATCGATTCTGTCGAGACTAGTACGAGGTATACTCCTTAGTGTATCCAAGCAGCTGATTCTCACTGGCTGGAGACATTGTGATGTCCGGAGTTAATCGTGGATGCTCGTTATGGTAACTAGTTCATTGGAGTGACCAGCCGTAAGACTTCATATGGTTCTCTGCATATATAGATATGTCAATGAAGTTCTTACTATAGCTTAAGTGCGATGTTCCTTTGACTTGCGGTATTCAAGTCATCTTGATCATGGAGACTTATGCTTTGACATCTTAAGCAAACATCTTTAAGGAGATGTGGACCCGGGATGATTGGGTATAAGTCGAAATGATAGAAGGTGTTTGAATAGCCTATAAAGGATTCACCACTCCTTGCGAGGAGATGTATACCCATGGCCTCTCGTCGGATTGTTACTAAAGTCTTTGGCCAAAGCATTACATGTTTAGAGTAAGGTACTCTTCGATACATGTTGAGTAACTAGAATCTGTAGGACGAGGAAATGATACTTGGGCTAGGTGTGACGTAGTCAGCCTAGTGGGGACTGACACTATAGACCATGTCCTGAACCAAGTGGGTATAAGATGAGTGAAGGGAATGGGGCACGAATCATTCGAGCTGCTGAAGGGTTTCAGAAATAGTTCTGGATCAACCGTTGATCTTTTCGGTTAATTGGGGATCATGATGTACTACTAGGTGCCACTCATGATCGTTCTATAATTAATGGTTAATTATAGACGGCCAACATAAACCGAGAACCTATTTGGTCACACGCACAACGAGCGTAATCCGAAGGATTTAAAACGAGCTTGAGAATGGGATTCTCAGACCGAGAGAAACTAGGTTTGGTTGGACCAAACATGAAGCGAGCATGAAATCGTTTCAGTCGCAATGGAAGCGTGGATGGACCGTGTCTTATGAAGACATAATGGATGAACCAAAATGGTTTGGTTCTAATCCAATGGAGGAGAATAAACCAAAGGGTTTGGTTTATTTTAAACGAATGAACCAAAAGTTGGTTCGGTTCGTTTTAACTTAAAATAAACCATCATGGTTTGGTTTATTTTAACTTATCTTAATGGAGCGGGTTAACGGGCCTAATGGTTATGATCCAATAACCATTAAGAGAATTAGTTCTCTATAAAAGAGGACTTAAGGGATAATTAAGCCCTAATCCAAAACCCAAGCAATAGTTGCCGCCCACCTCTCCTTGGAGACTCTCGGCGCCAACCCACCATTGCCGCCCAGCCCCTTGTGCCGCCGTCCAGCTCCTGGCCGGCGTCCAAGCTTCAGCCGGTGATCCTCCGGCGACCCTCCGGTGATCTTCCTAGGCTTCGGTGATAAGGTGAGCACTTGGCTTCCCTTGTTTGGCCGGCGCCTACTCCTCCACCAAAGCTGTCCAGTTTTCTGGACAGCTTGTTCTCTTCTCGTCGGAGCGTCGTTTGGACGACGGTTAGAGCTCCGACAGTGCCTAACTTACCGGGGATTTGATCTCTGGTAATCCTCTGAGGTGGAGGTTGAAGGATTCGTCAAACGGTTGACGAATACCTCTCCGGAGAAGCTAGTTTTGAGGACTCGTCTTTGAGTCCGAATTTGGATTCGGATCGTGATCATCTCTCGATCACATCGTCTTCAACACGAGGCTAGTAACCCGTACGAAGATGAAGCTCGTGGCTTAGCGAAGTCATCCTAAGGATACTCGGCGTGCATACGGATAGAGACGATTCTAGCGAGGATCGTTCCGGTTGATGTCGTTCCCGCTACACTTGATACGAAAGGTATACGTAGTTAAATTTCCTTTATTGCAAAATTTAAATTTACGGTTATGTCTACACATGTTGTACTATGCATGCGTGTGATGTGTGTGTTGTAATAAATGTAGATTTATTAATTTTATTTCTTCCGCTGTGCTCATGTTTACGAAACATGATCGAACACACACACGCCGCGGTGCCGGAAACCCAACAGATTCCTCCCCTCCTTTTATAGATTTTGGCCTCTGAATTTGTCTCCTCATATTTTGAAAAAGATCACGAAGGTATAAATTTTATCGCGAAGTGGCCGCATTAAATCTTATCCATTTTGACCTAGCGCAAGGGCTGATTTGTCGCCATCAGTCGACTTATGCCTCCCATCACCGATGATGAGCATCACGATCGCTCAATGTCCAAAGAGTCGATCGTCACCGCCACTTCGCAGTGAGAGGTTAGCTCGAAATGATAATGCGCGGCGTTCAAATGCTCAATCTCGACATAGACCTTCCATAGGAAGTCTTAATTGGACTGCAGCCTATGGACGTCCCCGTAAAGAGGACACGACCTTACTATCTCTCACTCACACGAGTTTACCTTGATACTTACTTTATAGCTCTCGCTTCTGGCCTTTCACTCGATTCCTTCGGCTCCCTCCAAAGTCACTCGAGTGTCGCCTGACCACCGCGACTTCCTCCGGGTGTCGCTAGCCTTCAGCTCCAGCTTTAGTACTTTTCTGCACACTCAATTTAGCTCATGAGATAACGATGTAACCTTAACTTTGTGTCTTTGCCATAATCAAAACACAGGTTCGATTATCTAGTGCCCCTACACCAACAATCTTTCCCTTTTTGAACTATGGCAAACCAACACAAAGTTAAGGAAAATTAAAACATAAAACAAGTATAGTAGATGATGAATGCTACTTCCAAAAACTCCCCCTTAACCCTAGGTGAGTTTTAAAAAAGAAACTTTAATTTTCAAAAATAAATTTTGTGTGTTACCCCCTTAACTTTCTCTCTTCTCCCCCTTTTGCCATAAATAAAAAAAAATGGGTTTTTGTATAAAATAGGGGTTTAAAAACAATATCGTATATGCATGCATCTAGATAAATCAAATATGAGTCTAAGCATGCGTCTAGTAGTAGTTAGATAGATTGGTTCGAGCTGTATCCCTCTGCACCAATAATCTAAAGGTTTGTAATATAACCCTTAGGGTTAGTTTGCTCTCCCCCTTAGTCAAATATATGAAGTATAAGAGATGTAGGGGGCGGTAAACTTGGGCCTAAGAGTTGTTAAGTACAATAGTTGAGAAAATAAGTAGTATTTTGAAGAGGTTGTTTTAAGTATATTTCAATTATCCTTAACATCTCACCTATTCTATGTATCTCAGAATTTGTTCACCTTATATATTTTGTGAGATGATTTTAAATTAAGATAGTCAATCTTGGGTTAGATTCAGATTTAACCTTTAGATCGTTAAGTAACTTTTCGAGAAACAGGCTTCCAGGTCATGGCGAGGCACAGGGGCCTTCTTTGATCGGAACAACAACCACTTCCTTAGACAAAGCCAAATTCAAGAAAATATCACTTAAGTCACTTAGGGTTACTTCCTGGTCTAGCTAGTTTAGGATACGATGAGGTAGCTTCAGCTAGTTCCACTCAGTCAAGTGCACCAAGCTAGATACGCCTTATCTAGCTCGAATACATGAGACTTTGTTTCCCTAACGTACTATCATCTCGCCGCTTCCTGATACTATGTTGTCAAGAGTTGACTAACTATTTTTCCTATCTAGCCATTCTAAAAATTAAAGTAAAATATTCAATGGTTTTGCTAAGTAATCACGTATACTATTTTAGTGTTAGCTCCCCCTGGACCATTGAACCAATATGGTCTATTCAAATAATGAACTTGATCCTAAGGAATCCAATACTTATTAGTCCTTATATGTGAGTTCAATAAAACCTTTGGGACTCATGCTTGGACTCTTTGATGACTACGATTTACGATAGACATATAAGATCTATTCGTAGTCTTTGACCTGAATTCGAGTCCGGCTTTGTTGTACACGGCTCTTTGGGTTCCAAGTAGTCGATTAAGGTTCTTAGATCCCAATGTGAACCTTTCTAACCTAGCCTCAACCTCTTGAACTCGGTCTTTCAAGAGAGAATTCTCCTCCTCAAGTTTTTCAACTTGGGTTGAGTTTCCCTCTTGAACTTGACTAGTTGAAGAGGTTAGAGTAGCCTCATGCTTGAGGGTTTCAACTTCCTCAAGTAATGATTCAACCCTAGACTCGGACTTAGTTAATTTCCTAGTAAGCATTTTAATTGTATTGTAAAGCGTATGAATTAGTGAGTTGCTAACCTTAATTTTCTCTTTTGGTCCGGCTTTGAGTTGCTTATCGAAGTAGTCCTCGAGTTCGGAGTCGGTGTTGTAATTGGACTCGACTCCGGATTCTGACTCGGACTCCTTCGGTCTTGCCATGTAAGCTATGTCTTCTTTGTTTTCCCAAGATGCATGGAAAGCCTTCTTTTGATTTGATTTGAATTGTGCCCTCTTTTGGTTCTTTAGTAGCTTCCTTTCCCTTTGAACGATCTTCCGCACCATGTTCACTATTGCCTCCACCTCTTCGGATTCGGACTCTGATTCAACTTCGGGTTCGAGTCCATCTTCTTGCCTAGTAGGTGACTTGCTTCTTTGTCCTGCAAGTAGAGCAATACCTCTCTCGGCCCGAACTATGTTAGTTTGCTCGTGAAGTTCAAACTCGAAAAATAATTCATCTAACCTAAGCTTTGAAAGGTCTTTAGAGACCTTGTAGACATCGACCATGGATGCCCACAAGGTAGTCCTAGGGAAAGCATTTAAAGCGTACCTTATAAGGTCCCGGTTCTCTACGACTTGCCCGATCGAGTGAAGATCGTTGACGATGTCTTGGATCCGCGCATGTAATTGGGTGGCGGTCTCGTGATCCTGCATCTTTAGATTATACAGTTTATTTAAAAGTAAATCTCTTTTACATACCTTAGCATCGGACGTCCCTTCGTGTAGATCAATCAATTTGTTCCAGAGGTCTTTGGCACTAATGAATGGTCTGATGCGGTTGAGTTCCTCCTTGGACAAGCCGCATTGCAATATTTGGGTTGCTCTTGCATCGGCTTCGATTTGCCTCTTGGTTGCATTTGTCCACTTGTTAAAACCCAAGGGCTCCCCTTGATCATTGGTGGGTAGAGCAAAGCCGGTTTAGATTATTATCCAAGTCTCGACTTGTGTTTTCAAGAAACACTCCATCCGACCTTTCCAATAACGGAAATCATCTCCGTTAAAGAACGGAGGTCGGGCGGTGCTATACCCCTCAATGTGAGCCATTAAGTATCTTGCAAAACATGAATAAAACCAAAGAGAATTCCAAGACTTGGTCTTGGATTAGTAGTGCGGGAAATAATAGGAAATAAATAAGAAGAATAAGAAACTAACAAAAACTAGAAACTTACGACCTTTGATGTTCACGAAAGAGTACTAAACGTTGGATTTTGGGGCTAGAAACATCTTGTTACGAGGGTAAATCCCTGTAAGAAATGTAGATCTCTCAGAGAGCTTCGATTTGGTAGGTAGATCATTTGGTGACTCCACTTGTGCGAAAAGTTATGGTCGTTTTACCATCGACTACTCCAAAGGAGAATACTTGCAAACACACAACCAAAAGAAGTGTACCAAGACTTCGTCTTGGATTAGTAGTGCGGGAGGAAAAAAAACTAAGAAAAATATGAATCGAAAAATATGAAAAGAAAACCAAAATGTGCTAGATTGGTGGTTTCACCAAATCTTAGCGCCCCTCTCTTATACCAATTGTTGGATCGAGAAGCGTCGCTAGAGGGGGGTGAATAGCGAGCGTAAATCTTTTGGTTCGTTCGTTCGAAACACGAGTAAGCACAGCGAAAAATAAAGAGACATGTTTATTTTTACTTGGTTCACAACCCAACGGTTGCTGCTCCAAGGCCCTATCGGTCCTAGACCGCATACAGAGGGCAAAGCACTATAATGTCTCCTCCTCGTTGGAGGTAGGAGACAACGATCACAAAACCGAATGTACGAGGATGAGGCAACAAGCCTCCCTCACCTCATTACGAATAAAAACAAATAATACAATAGAATATGTTTACTTGTTGCTGCTGCCGACGAAGAGGATGAGAACTTTGATGGCATTGTGCTCGGAGGCTCGTTGGCTCCCATGTCCCCGGATTAAACTTTTCACTAATGAAAACTAATCCGGATGGGATGAGTTTCCTAAGCACAACCAATTCGTCGTCGTGCTAACGACTTGAGTGATCACTTGAACAAACTAGTTGTTCAAGCAACCAAGCTCTTCTAGTCGCTTAGCCGTGGAAGAGACGACGGACGGATCGCCGGTTTTTGTGTTTATCTTTGGGGTCCATGATTATACAAATACATATGGATGTAGACATGTATAATCAACACATAAACATATTAATAAGAACATGCAAAGATCAATAATAAAACTTGTAAAAACTTTTATACCTCTCGATCTTCTATCGTATGTCCTAACCTCCTTGTAGACTTCGTGTGGGCGAAGATCCTCCACAAGTTGAAGCTTCCTAGATCTTCTTCAATCAAAAGAAAGAAGCACTCTCCTTCCCTTCTTTCTTAAGCCAACCACCAATCCACAAAGGATTGATGCCGCCGGCCCCAAGAATAGAGAGAACAAGATGGCCAACCAAGGAGTCGAACAAGGGAACAATCCCTAGCTCCTTTGTGCCGCCGGCCAAGAGGAAAAGAAGAGGAGAAGAGGAATCGGTTGAGCCCCGACCAAGGTAGAGGGAAGAAGAGGTAGGAGCCAGCCACACCTTCGGAAGAAGAAGAACACCTCTCCTATAGTTACCACCCACCTTAGCTTCCAAACCCTAGCCGCCCAACCAAAGAACCAAACCCTAATCTAATTAGGGTTTCCTCCTTAGGGTTTCTTGCCGCCCAAGCTACTGATAGGCAAAACCCTAATTTCAAAAACCAACCAACTTCTTCAACTTACCCTTGCCGCCCACCTTAAGCACCCTTATATAGAGTTGGGCTTAAGCCTTGTTTTAATCTCCATCGTCGGTTCTAGGGTTTTAATCTCAACCATCGGATCTAGAGATTTAATCTCAACCGTCGGAACTAGAGATTTAATCTCCACCGTCGGATCTAGGGATTTAATCTCAACCGTCGGATCTAGAGATTTAATCTCAACCGTCGGATCTAGAGATTTAATCTCCACCATCGGATCTAGGGATTTAATCTCAACCGTCAGATCTAGAGATTTAATCTCAACCGTCGGATCTAGAGATTTAATCTCCACCGTCGGATCTAGGGATTTGTTTTCCATCATTGGATCTAGGCTTCATGAGGTTTATATTAGGCTACGATAGGGACCATGAGGAGGAGTTGGATCTTGGCCACCCGATGGATCGGAACCACACAAACTTGATCCATCAATGATGTTCCATTCCACTAGAGGATCATCATTGAATTACCTCACCAACCCCCATAAATTAATATGGGCTCCATACATTATTTGTACATCCATCTCCCTGTGTTTAAGATATCGAATGTCCGTCAATTAATTGATTTACTGACCATCAATCAATTAATATCTAACTCCTCGAGTAGTACCACTCAACCTTATCATCATGTTGACTAAGTCAACCTGCAGGGTTTACATGATGAACCTTATGAGCTCCTCAAGGGGACATCATCAACCTAATATATAGGACACGGTTTCCTCCTATAATCAACGACACACCATGTAAATAATATCATTTTCCAACTTACCGGGCATATTGATTTAATCCATATAAATCTCACCCTTTGGTAAATCAAAGAAATAAATACTAAGTACATGTGTCCGTTATTATATCGGGATTAAGAGCATGTACAACATAATATCCGAGGTCTAATTCAATTATGTAGTCAGCAATAAATTGAATCACCTCTATGTCGGTCCTGCTCAATACACCTAAGTGTACTAGTGTAACTCTATGTTCAAGACAAAACAATACCAAGCTACACTACAACCATGCCAATGGTTTATCCAAAACCATCTTGGTTGTGAGCCTCTACTTATATTCTACAAGGGACTGATAACATGATCTTCTGTGCCACACCAAACACCATGTTATCTACAATGTAAAGTATTAGACAATATGCACACATATAAAGTGCAAACAATGATCATGTGATTCTTATTTCAAAATATAAATGTTCATACAAAAGAGCTAGGCTTTCAGTATACATCCCAACAATCTCCCACTTATACTAAAAGACTATATTGTCCTCATACTGCCATACATCTGATTCCCCTTCCCTCCACATGCCTATCAAAGCTCTCGCTAGAAGGTCCTTAGTGAAAGGGTCTACCAGGTCATCCTCTGATGCAATCTAGGCGACAGCAACTTCTACCTCCTTTACGATTTCTCGTATCAGGTGATACTTGCGCTCTATGTGTTTACTCGCCTTATGGGCTTGTGGTTCCTTCGAGTTTGCAACTGCACCACTGTTATCACAATAAATTGTGATAGTTCTGGGCAAACCAGGAATCACATCCAAGTCCATCAAGAAGTTCCTGAGCCATACAGCTTCCTTGGCTGCCTCAGAGACTGCCACATACTCAGCTTCCATGGTAGAGTCCGCCACGCATTTCTACTTGACACTCCTCCATACTATGGCTCCACCTCCAAAAGTAAACACAAACCCTGAGGTAGACTTACTGTTGTCCCTATCTGATTGGAAATTAGAATCCGTGTAACCCATAGGGACTAATTGATCTGTCCGGTAAATCAGCATATAATCCCTAGTCCTTCTCAGGTACTTCAATATATGCTTTACCGCAGTCCAATGTCCCTGTCCAGGATTACTCTGATATCTGCTAACCATGCCCACGACAAAGCAAATATCTGGTCTCGTACATAGCATAGCATACATGAGGCTTCCTACTGCCGAAGCATAAGGAACCGCCTTCATCTCCTCTATCTCCTTTGATGTTTTGGGACACATCTCTTTAGATAAAGGTACTCCATGCCTAAAAGGTAGAAAACCTTTCTTGGAGTTCTGCATGCTAAAACGAGCAAGGATAATGTCAATGTATGAAGCTTGAGATAAGCACAACATCCTTTTCTTGCGATCCCTTATCACCTTGATCCCAAGGATGTGTCTCACTTCTCCCAAGTCCTTCATATCAAACTGTTTGGACAACCATACCCTTACGTCTGATAACACTCTGATATTGTTGCCAACTAACAAAATGTCATCTACATATAGTACAAGAAATACCACTACGTTTCCGTCACATCTCTTGTATACACAAGACTCATCCGGACTTTGAATAAATCCATCTAAATCTGGATTTACCTCATCAAAGCGGATGTTCCAAGACCTCGAAGCTTGCTTCAATCCATAAACGGACCGATTAAGCTTACATACAATACGCTCTTTGTCCTTAGCAATGAATCCCTCTGGTTGCTTCATATAGATGTTTTCCTCAAGACTTCCATTAAGGAAAGCTGTCTTGACATCCATCTGCCACACCTCATAATCCATATGAGCTGCTATGCATAAGAGCTCCCAGACCTGACTTGAATCTATAGATTCAATCTCGGTATTCATTGCACTTTGCCAAGATGTTGTATCTATATCTTGGATTGTCTCGTCCTATGTCTAGGTGTCAGGTTCATGTTTGCCAGGGACTAAGTCCGAAGACTCTCCCAAGAACATGAATCTCACGGGTTGTCTAACAACCCTCCCACTACGACGAGGTATCACCTGTGTATGCTTCTGTGACACGCGGTGCAGTGACACGTGGTATATCTAGTTGTACCGGTGGTACTAAAGAAGTGACTTCCCCTTTTTAACTCCTCCAGAACAATTTCACTCTTGGGCTTGTGGATTATCACATAGTCTTCCTCTAGAAATCTGGCATTCGTGCTAACAATCACCCTCTGATCTCTAGGACTATAAAACAATCCACCTTTCGTTCCTCTAGGATAGCCAATGAACAAGCGAACTTCCGTACGAGGTTCCAACTTACCAGCATCTGCCTTCAGCACATGTGCTGGACTCCCCATATCCGAATATGTCTTAGACTAGGCTTTCGCCCAGTCCACAACTCTGTGGGAGTAAAAGGCACTAATTTAGATGGAACCAAGTTCAGAATGTACACTGCCGTATCTAGAGCATATCCCCAGAACGAATTTGGCAACTCAAAATAACTCATCATCGATCTAACCATCTCTATAAGAGTCCTATTCCTTCGCTCTGCTACACCGTTCTGCTGGGGTGTGCCAGGTGCAGTCAATTGGGATTGAATCCCAACCTCTGATTAGTAGTTCCTAAACTCTCCCAAGAGGTTCTCACCACCACGATCAGATCGTAGTGTCATCCATATCTTGAATAATCGTCTATAAAAGAGATGAAATATTCAAGACCACCTCTTGCCTAGATAGTCATAGGACCACACAAATCAGAATGAACCATTTCTAGCACATCTTTGGCTCTATACCCCTTGGTCTTAAAAAGGCCTCTTGTTCATCTTACCCTCCAAGCAAGATTCGTAGGTTGAGAAATCCTCCACCACTAATGAACCCAAAGGTCCATCAGCTATCAACCTTTGAATTCTGCTTAGGTTAATGTGACCAAGCCTATGAAGCCAAAGATATGTTTGGTTCATCTTCGAAGGTTCTTTTCTCTCATTGGAATTAGAAGATGAGTTATTAACTTTAATTTGCATCGTGGGAGGCTTTGTATACAAATTTCCTTTCAATGTACCTGAACAGATATTCTCCCTATTTCTTTTTATAACAACTCTGTCATTAAAAGAAATAGAATATCTATCCATAAATAATTTAGAAACTGAAACTAAGTTCTTTCCAAATAAAGGTACATAAAGGGAATTTTCCAGAACCTAAGTTTTATTTTTCTCAAGAGATAAATAAACTCCCCATCGCAATAGCCGCCACCTTCATGCAGAATTGCCCAAAATGGTAATCTCCTTTAGCTAGTCGTCGTTTCGGAACCCTAAAGTATGCGGAGACATGATCAGTGGCTCCCGTATCTACACACCAGGTGCCTGTAGATAACACCGCTAATCATGTTTCAACGACTAGTCCAAAGGATATACCTTTGTTCTGCTTTGAATTGGGATAGTCCTTCTTCCAATGTCCATCCTGCTTGTAAGTGAAGTACTTGCCTTTCTGCTTCTTCACTCCTCCCTGAGATCCTCCCACCACCTTTGCTTCACCTTGTTTCTTCTTCTTCTTGCCTTTCGGCTTAGAAGTAGAAACCTTTTTGAGCAACCATGGCTTGAGGACACTCTTTGAAGAGTGCATACTTGTACTCCTTAGCAGTTAAGACAATATCTAGATTCTTTTCCAATCAACATTATTTGGGTACAGTAAGTTTATTTCCTTTAGTATCATAGTAAGTGGACTGAAAGTCATTTTTGAAAATCCTAAGAATCACATAGATCATTACTGTAGATTTCAAAAAATTATTGATTCCTCAAACAATAAAATTTCGAAATCAACCAACACCTCAAAACACGGAGAATATCGCATGCCACGATAGTGTGGACGTATACGAATTCTACATTTGTAAGAGGAGGTTTTACCCATTAATTTTATTAACTTGTCAACCTTACTTTTTGACAAATAAAATTAATAGTTGGTTCCTCTTTGGCCCTACAAATAAAAGCAGTGACTCCGATGGGGAGGATACTTTTTATTTGTATCTAAGTGTGCACCATTACACGATACTAAGGGAATTATCTCAGATTATGTGCCTTACCTCTGGGGAAGTACACACGCTCCTAAATAATTTCCTATAACCATTATTTGACCTAGTGATCCGCAAACAAACACATCCGATGGGGAGGAAGGCACTCAGAGCCGACACACAAGTTTGTTGCATCACACGTCAAATTGTAATGGAGGTCGCGGGAATTAATTAAAATGTCCCTCTCCCACTTAGTAAATTGACAGTGAGGAATTTTCAAGCACACACAACATGCATATTATTACTGTAGATTTCAAAAAAAATTATTGATTCCTCAAACAATAAAATTTCAAAATCTACCAACACCTCAAAACACCGAGAATATCGCATGTCACGATAGTGTGGACATATACGAATTCTACATTTGTAAGAAGAGGTTTTAACCATTAATTTTATTATCTTGTCAACCTTACTTTTTGACAAATAAAATTAATAGTTGGTTCTTCTTTGGCCCTACAAATAAAAGCAGTGACTCCGATGGGGAGGATACTTTTTATTTGTATCTAAGTGTGCACCATTACACAATACTAAGGGAATTATCTCGGATTATGTGCCTTACCGATGTGGAAGTACACACACTCCTAAATAATTTCCTATAACCATTATTTGACCTAGTGATCTGCAAACAAACTCATCCAATGGGGAGGAAGGCACTCAGAGCCGACATGCAAGTTTGTTGCATCACACGTCAAATTGTAATGGAGTCCGCGGGAATTAATTAAAATGTCCCTCTCCCACTTAGTAAATTGACAGTGAGGAATTTTCAAGCACACACAACATGCATATAAAACAAATCAGCAATAAATATGGAAAAAATCAGAATCTTCCCAACTATTATGCCATTGTTCTCCAATATGCGTCCCGTCGTGTCGCCACCTCGTCCGCTCCACCTTTTCCCGTGCGCAAGTCACCAAAGAGATCCGAGCCAAGATAAACCATTTTAATTTACATCCATCGATCCTATACTCCACGAAGGAGTGTACAAATAATCTAGATAGAAAGTAATCTAAAATGAGTGGATAAACAATGTCATATTTAATTACAAAAATCAAATACTAATTTAGCCTCGTCAACCCCGAGGATTCAAATAATATACAATCACACACACATGCAATCACATACACACATATATAGCCATAATAGTTGGACCTTATGCCTGCAACCAAAAAGTTATCCTACGCACATCCTACTATCATCTGGCATATACAATTAATTATAAGTGCATGAAAGTAACCGAATCCAAAACACACAAAACCGAAAACCGTGGCTCTGATACCAATTATGATGGCATTGTGCTCGGAGGCTCGTTGGCTCCCATGTCCCCGGATTAAACTTTTCACTAATGAAAACTAATCCGGATGGGATAAGTTTCCTAAGCACAACCAATTCGTCATCGTGCTAATGACTTGAGCGATCACTTGAAAAAACTAGTTGTTCAAGCAACCAAGCTCTTCTAGTCGGTTAGCCGCAGAAGAGACGACGGACGGATCGCCGGTTTTTGTGTTTATCTTCGGGGTCCATGATTATACAAATACATATGGATGTACACATGTATAATCAACACATATAAACATATTAATAAGAACATGCAAAGATCAATAATAAAACTTGTAAACACATTTATACCTCTCGATCTTCTATCGTATGTCCTAACCTCCATGTAGACTTCGTGTGGGCGAAGATCCTCCACAAGTTGAAGCTTCCTAGATCTTCTTCAATCAAAAGAAAGAAGAACTCTCCTTCCCTTCTTGCTTGAGCCAACCACCAATCCACAAAGGATTGATGCCGCCGGCCCCAAGAATAGAGAGAACAAGATGGCCAACCAAGGAGTCAAACAAGGGAACAATCCCTAGCTCCTTTGTGCCGCCGGCCAAGAGGAAAAGAAGAGGAGAAAAGGAATCAGTTGAGCCCCGACCAAGGTAGAGGGAAGAAGAGGTAGGAGCCGGCCATACCTTAGGAAGAAGAAGAACACCTCTCCTATAGTTGCCGCCCACCTTAGCTTCCAAACCCTAGCCGCCCAACCAAAGAACCAAACCCTAATCTAATTAGGGTTTCCTCCTTAGGGTTTCTTGCCGCCCAAGCTATTGATAGGCAAAACCCTAATTTCCAAAACCAACCAACTTCTTCAACTTACCCTTGCCGCCCACCTTAAGCACCCTTATATAGAGTTGGGCTTAAGCCTGTTTTAATCTCCACCGTCGGTTCTAAGGTTTTAATCTCAACCGTCGGATCTAGAGATTTAATCTCAACCGTTGGAACTAGAGATTTAATCTCCATCGTCGGATCTAGGGATTTAATCTCAACCGTCGGATCTAGAGATTTAATCTCAACAGTCGGATCTAGAGATTTAATCTCCACCGTCAGATCTAGGGATTTAATCTCAACCGTCGGATCTAGAGATTTAATCTCAACCGTCGGATCTAGAGATTTAATCTCCACCGTCGGATCTAGGGATTTGTTTTCCATCATTGGATCTAGGCTTCATGAGGTTTATATTAGGCTACGATAGGGACCATGAGGAGGAGTTGGATCTTGGCCACCCGATGGATCAGAACCACACAAACTTGATCCATCAATGATGTTCCATTCCACTAGAGGATCATCATTGAATTACCTCACCAACCCCCATAAATTAATATGGGCTCCATACATTATTTGTACATCCATCTCCCCGTGTTTAAGATATCGAATGTCCATCAATTAATTGATTTACTGACCATCAATCAATTAACATCTAACTCCTCGAGTAGTACCACTCAACCTTATCATCATGTTGACTAAGTCAACCTGCAGGGTTTACATGATGAACCTTATGAGCTCCTCAAGGGGACATCATCAACCTAATATATAGGACACGGTTTCCTCCTATAATCAATAGCACACCATGTAAATAATATTATTTCCCAACTTACCGAGCATATTGATTTAATCCATATAAATCTCACCCTTTGGTAAATCAAAAAAATAAATACTAAGTACATGTGCCCGTTATTATATCGGGATTAAGAGCATGTACAACATAATATCCGAGGTCCGATTCAATTATGTAGTCAGCAATAAATTGAAACACCTCTATGTCGGTCCTACTCAATACACCTAAGTGTACTAGTGTAACTCTATGTTCAAGACAAAACAATACCAAGCTACACTACAACCATGCCAATGGTTTGTCCAAAACCATCTTGGTTGTGAGCCTCTACTTATATTCTACAAGGGACTGATAACATGATCTTCTATGCCACACCAAGCACCATGTTATCTACAATGTAAAGTATTAGATAATATGCACACATATAAAGTGCAAACAATGATCATGTGATTCTTATTTCAAAATATAAATGTTCATACAAAAGAGCTAGGCTTTCAGTATACATCCCAACAATCTTATCGTTGCGTCGGCGTTATGATGATGTCGGAGCATTGGCTTTGTAGGAGCACTTGAGAATAAACTTGATGATGATTGAGTTGGATTCCTCCCCTCCTTTTATAGATTTTGGCCTCTAAATTTGTCTCCTCATATTTCGGAACAAATCACGAAGTTGTATAAATTTTATCGCGAAGTGGTCGCGTCAAACCTTATCCATTTTGACCTAGCGCAAGGGCTGATTCATCGCCATCAGTCGACTGATGCCTCCCATCAGTCGACTGATGAGCATCAGTTGACTGCCCAATGTCCAGCAGTTTACTGCCAGCCTATCCACTTCTCTACAGTGAGAGGTTAAATCGAAAAATGATAAATGCGACGGTTTCCAGCCGTCCGATCTCGACCTAGACCTTCCATAGTAAGTCTTAGTCGGATCGCCGCCTATGGTCATCCCCGTAAAGAGGAAATGACCTTACCATCTCTCACTCACACGAGCTTACCTCGATGCTTACTTTGTAGCTCTCGCTTCTGGCCTTCCACTCGATTCCTTCGGCTCCCTCCCAAGTCACTCGAGTGTCGCCCGACCACCGCGGCTTCCTCCGGGTGTCGCTAGCCTTCATCTCTAGCTTTAGTACTTTCCTGCACACTCGAACTCGTGAGATAACGATGTAACCTTAACTTTGTGTCTTTGCCAAAATCAAAATATAGGTTTGATTATCTAGTGCCCCTGCACCAACAATAAGAAGGGCCAAGAGTGAGCATCACATGTAGGGAGAGCCTCTAAGGCAAACCCTAAGGTATATTTTAGTAATGCATCTTCTTGTTTTAATGTCATAAAGCATGCTAGAAATAATTTAAATACTCTTGCTATTGTTCATGAAAAGCATGCTAGGAATAACAAATATTATTGCCTAGCTGCTAAGAGTCTCAATTTTAGAAATAAAGAGAAATTTGGGACTAATAACCCTAGGAAAATCCTACCTAGGGAAACTATTAGGAAAGTAGAAAACCATTTAGGCATTAACCCTAAGAAGGGTAGATATATGCCTAGAAGAAATAGTAATGCTCAAAGACTAAATGAAAACTCAAAAATTGGGAAATTAGAATTAGAAAATCAAGTTTTAAGGTCAAAACTTGAGAAACTTGAAAAGACCCTTAGGAAAATGCAAAATCAAATACAAGGGTGAAATAGTCAAAACTTAGGATATAGAAGTCAAAGCCTAGGGTCTAGGAAGCAAGGTCCACCCAAGGGCAAGAGAGGTTTGGGTCACAAACCTAATCCCAATGAGACCTACCATAGTGTTCTATTCGATTATGGAACATAATCTAGGAAGACCAAGGTTACTAGGGAGGCAATCCCTAAGGTTAACCATGGAGTGTGCCTAGTGGCTAAGGTTTCAAGGAAACTTAGGGAGGCCACTAAGAAGGTTACAAGGGGAGTTACCCCTAGAGTTAACCTAGGCAAGACCACAATGACCAAGGCTTCTAAGCCTAGAAGGGTCATTAGGAGGGTATCTAGGGAAGCTATCCCTAAGAAATACCTAGTAAATCCAAGGAGCTCAAATAGGTTTTGGGTTCCCAGGAGCATGATCGATTCATGCTAAATGGGTTAGGGTGTGTTAACCCTAAGTGGATGGGTAGTTAACCTAACTATGGTAGAGTTGATACTCTAGGACATTTTCAAGGTTTTGGGATACCTTGGAAATAAGTTTTGATCATAATCCTAAAGGATTTTAGGATGTGCCAATATTATTTGATAATTATGGAGACTTGATCAAATTGGCACAAACTAGGTTAAGAGGTTATGGTGTGCCATTTTGGGTTTTGTGTTGGATCGAAGTGGATCACTAGAGGGGGGTGAATAGTGATAGAAACTTTTCGTTCGAAATCGTTCATTGAGGCACGAGTAAATGCAGTGGAAAAACACAATAAAAATAAAGACACAATAATATTTTTTACTTGGTTCGTAGCCTTCGGCTACTACTCCAAGCCCCTAGTGGTCCTTGACCATGCACGGAGGGCAAATCACTAAAGAACTCCTCCTCGTTAGAGGTAGGAGTTAATCGATACAAGAACACACCAAAAGCTTGAGGTAGAGGAACACTCCCCCTCTCCTCGTTATGATAAAAACTCCGAGAAAGTAAAGCAATAAACTGAAATAAAGCTTATACCGACGTAACAAAATAAAAACAATTTAAACCTAGACGTCGGAGAGGAAGCACTTCGTTGTCGGAGAGTTGTAGCTTTGCGGAGGATTTTGGAAGCTTAGAATTGATGATGAAACCCTAGGATAGGCCTTCCTTTTATAGCCTTTGAGCCCCTTTTTGAGAGGAACTTCAGCCAATCAATATTGAGCATCACTCCCCTTGAAATGAGGTGATAAGCCTTGACTCCTCGAAGCTGATCCTTGACCATCAGTCGACTGATAGCCATCATCAGTCGACTAATGGAAGCATCAGTCGAATGCTGACCGTAGACAGTCGACTGATTGACAGCAGTCGAGTCCTCCAAGATGGCAGTAGACTGATGCTTGCTGAAAGGACAAGTTAGCTAAACAAAAACATTATTTCGACGGCCTCCGACCGTCCGATCTCGACCTAGACCACCGATGGGATGTCTTGGGTCAGATCTATGCTTAAGTCTATCCCTGTAAGGAGGATACGACCTCACTTACACTCGCACACACACGAGCTTACCTCGATACTTACTGTCACTTTCGCTTCCGGCCTTCCACTCGATTCCTTCGGCTCCCTCCGAAGTCACTCGAGTGTCGCCCGACCACCGCGGCTTCCTCCGGGTGTCGCTAGCCTTCAACTCCAGCTATAGCACTTTTCTGCACACTCGATTAAGCTCGTGAGATAACGACATGAGCTTAACTTTGTATCGTTTGCTATAATCAAAACTCAGGTTTGACTTAGGTGCCTACTGCACCAACAATCTCCCCCTTTTTGATTTATGGCAAACCCACATAGAAAATTAAGAAAGCATGCATGAAGAATAATAATGTGCATGAGAAACAAAAATAAAGATTAAGTTAGAGTAGTAAGGATTTTCTTCAAGTACTCCCCCTTGAGGAAACCTCCCCCTTGACCGAGGGTGAGTCTTGAAAGAAGACCTTAATCCTCCCCCTTAAGGGTTGCTATTTAGAAAGAGTTTAAGTAATTAACATTACTTAAAGTTTGCCTTAGTAAAACGTTTAAGTTAAGAGGACTTATTAACTTGGCCCTTTCTCCCCCTTTAAGTAAAACATTAACGTTTGGCCATAGTGTTTAAAAATAAGTTTGAGTTAAGAATTCTCTTAACTTGGCCTTTACTTCCTTTTTGTTAACAAAAATAAGTTTAAGTTAAGAATTCTCTTAACTTGGCCTTTACTTTCTTTTAACAAAAACAAGTTAACTTAAAGTTAAGTAAACATTTACTTAACCTTTGGCCATGTGAATAAATATGAAGTGAGTTAAGTAAGTTTAAGTTAAGAATTTTCTTAACTTGGCCTTTAAGTTAAGTAACGTTTGGCCATGTGAATAAATATGAAGTGTGTTAAGTTATCAAAAAATTTGATCCCTTAACTTTGGCCATTTTCTCCCCCTTTTTCCATATATCGAAAATAGTGGGGGTGTGTGAAAAACAAATATAGGTATTAAATTTAAAGTCCAAGCATGTTCTATATTATTTTGAAAATAATATGCTGAAAATAAACTCATCTATAAAATGTTTGACTCATATTTGACTTGATTGATATGAAAGATCAACAAGTCCTGGTCAGAGTCGGTTAATATGTATGATTATACTCCGTGGTTCATGGCAATGCACTAGCTCTACATCTGGAACCAGAGGTAAGGTCCTAACATCTCACGCCCATCTACGTGGCTAAGTACACAAACACATTAGTCCTATGTGTTGTGAGATGTATTGGCTACTTAAATCTATAGGTGCATGATATCTAAGGTATGTCCAATGCTAGTTCCATGAAAATGAAAAGTAAGAAATAGTAGTAAGAAAATATAATTTGTAAGTTCCTATTCTACTACGCACATGCCCAATTTTCGTCTTAATAGACTAAATTCAGCTTCGGGTAGGGGTTTAGTAAATACGTCTGCCAAGTTAGACTTCGATTCGATGTATTCGAGTTGTATGGCTCCGTTGGCCACATGTTCTCAAATGAAATGGTGTTTGACCTCTATATGTTTGGTCCTAGAGTGACATATCGGATTCTTAGTAAGGTTAATTGAACTAATGTTATCTACATGAAGTTTAGTGTTTGTAAAGTCTAACTTAATGTCGCGGAGAGTGTGCTTCATCCAAAGAAGCTGAGTGACACACTCACCCATCGTGATGTACTTGGCTTCGGTGGTAGATAAGGCAACACAGTGTTGCTTCCTACTGCACCAACTCACTAGACTCGAGCTGAGAAGTTGACAACAACCACTCGTACTCTTTCTATCGAGCTTACTACTGGCATAGTCTGAATTGGAGTAGCTGATTAGTTCGAACTCGGTAGATCTAGGGTACCAAATTCCGACATTAAGTGTACCATTTAGATATCTAAGGATACGCTTGACTAGAGTTAGGTGAGACTCCTTGGCACAGGTTTGGAACCTTGCGCACATACTTACTGCAAATAAGATATCAAGTCAGCTTGCAGTTAAGTAAAGGAGACTCCCTATTACACTCCTATAGTATTTTAAATTAATTGAGTTTTCAATTAAATCTTCTTCAATATTCACATTAGTTGTCATTGGGGTATTAATAATTTTAGCATCTTGCATTCCAAAGCGTTTAATTAATTCCCTAGTATATTTGCGTTGATGTAGGTATATTCCATCTTTAGTTTGTTTGATTTGTAGACCTAAGAAGAAACTCAACTCACCTACTAAATTCATTTCAAATTCACTTTCCATAAGTGAATTGAACTCATTCAGTAGGATCGAGTTGGTGGTTCCGAAAATAGTATCATCTACGTAGATTTGGGCTATGAATATGTCTTTTCCTAAGGTTTTTACGAAAAGAGTTGGGTCAACTACACCCTGGTTAAATCCTTTGGACTTAAGATACACCGAAAGTCTCTCATACCAAGCTCGAGGAGCTTGTTTAAGTCTATAGAGGGCTTTCTTTAACCTAAGGACATGGTCGGGTTTATCTAAACTTTCAAAACCGGGGGTTGACTAACATAAACCTCTTCTTTAATGTATCCATTTAAGAAGGCCGATTTCACATCCATTTGAAACAACTTAAATCCTCGATGTGTAGCATATGCTAATAGCATTCGAATGGACTCTAATCTAGCTACTGGGGCATAGGTCTCATCGTAATCTAAACCTTCGACTTGACTAAACCCTTTAGCGACTAGTCTAGCTTTATTTCTAACTACTTCACCTTTGTCATCAAGTTTATTTCTAAACACCCACCTTGTTCCAACGATTGTTTTATCTTTAGGTGGTGGTACTAATTCCCATACTTCGTTCCTAGTGAATTGAGCCAGCTCTTCTTGCATTGCAATGATCCAATCGGGATGAAGAAGAGCTTGGTCAATAGTCTTGGGTTCAATTTTGGAAATCAAGGAGATTTGACTAAGGTTTCTGTATGAGGCTCTAGTTCGAACTCCTAGACTTGGATCACCTATCACTTGGTCGATAGGATGATTCGTTTGAGTCCTAGTTGGATTTGTGTTTGAGTCTACCACTTGGTCAATAGGATGACCCGTTTGAGTCCTAGTTTGATTAGAGTCATCTACCACTTGGTCGATAGACTGACTTGGTTGACTTAGGTTAGGATTAATACTAGACTTGATCTCTGGATCGAAGTTGAGTCTGGTATGAATCGGCTCGCTAATTGGGGTTGCCGGGGGTTTTGTAGGTTCGTGTCCTTCATAAAATACTACATTGATAGTCTCCTCGACTCTAAGGGTGTCATGGTTATATACTCTATAAGCTCTACTTGTAGTCGAGTATCCTAGAAAGATTCCGATTGTGGTTTTGGATGTAAATTTCCCTAGGTAATCCTTAGTGTTTAGGATATGTACCTTACACCCAAATACCCTAAAGTACTTGATATTAGATATTTTATCGTGATAAATCTCATATGAGGTCTTAAGGTGCCTCTTTACCATAAGGATCCTATTTTGGACATAGCATGACGTACTCACGGCTTCCGTCCAAAACCTATCGGGTAGGTTATACTCATTTAACATTGTCCTAGCAGCTTCTTGTAGGGTTCTATTTTTGTGTTCTACTAGGCCATTTTGTTGTGGAGTTCTAGGGCAAGAAAACACATGGTGGTATCCATTTAGGTTACAGAATTCTGTAAACCTATGGTTCTCGAATTCACCACCATGATCAGTCCTAAGTCTCTTGATTTTAATGCTTTGTTGATTTTCTATTAACTTAAATAGGTTGATTAATTGATCTAGGGTATCACTTTTGTGTTTGATGAACCTAACCCAAGTAAATCTAGAATAGTCATCAATTATGACTAAGCAGAATTTACTCCCATTAAGTGACTTAGCTCCATGTGAATCAAATAGATCCATGTGTAGGAGCTCAAGAACACTTTTAGTTCATTCTTGATTAGTTAGTTGATGTTTTGTCCTAGATTGTTTACCTTGTTGACAAGCATTACATATTTTATTATCCAAGTTATTGAGGTTAGGCAAACCTCTGACTAAGTCACTCTGACTCATCTTATGGATGAGTCTTGGGTGTGAGTGACCGAGTCATCGGTGCCACAACCATGATTCCTCTTACCGTGTCATAAGATACTTAGTTGAGGAGTTAGTTAAGTTAATAGTGTAAATATTGTTATTTCTGGTTCCCTTAAGGATTGTTTTAGAGATTTCATTTGTATTAATTATGCATTCATTTTCTAGAAATATGACCTTATAGTTATTATCACACAATTGGCTTACACTAAGTAAATTATATTGAAAGTTTTCTACCAATAAGACATTTTGAATAATAAAGTTAGAGTTGAGCTCAATATCACCTGATCTGATGATTTTGAGCTTGTCGTTGTTTCCGAAGGCTACCGATCCTTGTCGTTTGAATCGAAGCTTTAAAAATTTGAGTTGATCCTTGGTCATGTGTCAAGAGAAACCACTGTCCAACATCCATTGATCCTACACGCAAGGTAGTTGGATCGGATATTAGATTTATTAAAGATTGGTTAAAGTTTATTAACCTAAATCATCTCACCCATGTCTACATGATCAAACATGTTAACCCTATATGTTCTTGTGAGATGACTCCCAATTTTACTTGATTTAAATTTAATGAATTGAACACTTGTCAACCTTGCGTTAGATTCGGATTTGACCTTAGGCTCATCAAGTCACCTTTTCAAGATCATGGCTTCCATGTCGTGGCGAGGCACAGAGGCCTTCTTTGATTGGAACAATGACCAATTCCTTAGACAAAGCCATTTTCAAAAAAATAGAGACTTGACTTACCTAAGACCACTTTCTGGTCTAACTAGTCTAGGATACGGCGAGGTAGCTTCAGCTAGTTCCACTCGGTCAAGTGCATCGAACTAGATACGCCTTATCTAGCCCGAATACACAAGACTCCGCTTTCCTAGCGTACTATCATCTCACCGCATCCTGGTACTATATTATCAAGTATTGATGAGTTATAGTCCTATCTAGCTATTCTAAAAAGAAAAATCAAACTAAATAAAGAACCTAACCATGCAATTTCTAAGTTAAAATACAAACAAGTTTCGTACTAGCTCCCCCTGAACCGTTGAATCGGTTCGGTCTCTCCACATAGTGGATTTGGTCTTTGGGAACCCAGTACTAGTTCGATCCTAAGTTTGAAATCAAGGTGGTCTTAGGGACCCATGCTTGGACATGTTTTTTATGTCGACTTACAATCGACATATACGACTTGTTGGTTGTATTTGAGCTAAACTTTAGCCCGACCTTGTTGTACACGGCCCTTTGCGATCCAAGTAGGAGGTCAAGTCCTTTGGATCTCAAAGTAAACCTTTCCAATGTGTTCCTAAGATCTTCGACTTGAATCTTCAAGAGTGAGTTCTCAACTTCGAGCTTTTCAAACCGAGTTAAGTCCTTCTCTCGAACTTGACTAGTCGAAGAGGTTACAGAGACCTCGTGTTTGAGGAGTTTAACTTCCTCAACCAGGGTCTCGACCTTGGACTCGGACTTAGCTAATTTCCTAGTTAAAAACTTAATTGCACTATAAAGTGTACTAATAAGGGATCGACTTACCTTGAGTGTATCTTTTGAACCGGATGTGTATTCGTGGCTTGTCTTGAATAGTGCTTCGCAGTCCGACTCGTCTTCGATTTCTAATTCATGTTTCGGTTCCGACTCCGTCTCTGATTCAATCAGTTTATCCATGAGGATGCGATCATCATCTTCTTCCTCGGATGCTTCTTCCCATGTAGCGTTGAGTGCCTTTTTGTGTTTTGGTTCTTTGCTCTTGAGTTTTGGGCACTCAGACTTGATGTGTCCAAACCTATTGCATTCGTAACATCTAATATTCATTTTCGGCCCTTGACTATCCTCCGAACTAGGTTGACTAGTTCGGCCTCCATTTCCGGGTCGACCTCCAAATCTGACTCATCCTCTTCTTCCTTCGGAGGTGGCTTGTTTGCGATTTTCTTCCTCGAACCTGCAAAAAGTGTTATACTCTTCTCGGGTTCCAAGTTAGACTGCTCATGAAGTTCAAAATCAAAAAATAACTCATCTAACCTAAGTTTTGAAAGATCCTTGGAGACCTTGTAGGCATCGACCATGGATGCCCACAAGGTAGTCCTCAGAAAAGAGTTAAGAACATACCTTATAAGGTCGCGGTTTTCGACCTTTTGCCCGATCGCGTGTAGATTATTGACTATGTCTTGAACGCGGGCGTGAAGTTGCGTCACCATTTCGTGTTCCTGCATTTTTAGATTATATAATTTATTAAACAAAAGGTCGCACTTACATACCTTGGCTTCGTCAGTTCCTTCGTGTAGCTCCACTAGCTTTGTCCAAAGGTCCTTTGCGCTGATGAAGGGGCCGACGCGATTAAGCTCCTCCTTGGACAAGCCGCATTGGAGGATTTGAGTTGCTTTGGTGTCGGCTTCGACTTGTCTTTTTGTCGCAATGGTCCATTGGTCATAATCCAAGGATTCACCCACATCGTTAGACAGAAGTGTGAATCCCGTTTGGATTATGATCCACATCTCGATTTGAGTTTTAAGAAAGCATTCCATCCGACCCTTCCAATAACGGAAGTCATCTCCATTGTAAAATGAAGGTTGGAGGGTGCTAAAACCCTCAAGATGGGCCATTGATACAAAAGAAACAAGAAAATGAAGACGAGAAACCTAACAATGACAAACACACGAAATGTACCAAGACTCGCATCTTGGATTAGTAGTGCGGGAGAAAAAAACTAACCAAATGAAATAAATTCGAAATAAATAGAATAAAAAGGAAAAAAAATCTGTAAAAAGCTAGATCGGTGGTTTCACCAAATCTTAGCACCCCCAGCTCTGATACCAATTGTTAGATCGAAGCGGATCGCTAGAGGGGGGTGAATAGCGATAGAAACTTTTCGTTCAAAATCGTTCGTTGAGGCACGAGTAAATGCAACAGAAAAACACAATAAAAATAAAGACACAATAATATTTTTTACTTGGTTCGTAGCCTTCGGCTACTACTCCAAGGCCCTAGTGGTCCTTGACCACGCACGGAGGGCAAATCACTAAAGAACTCCTCCTCGTTAGAGGTAGGAGTTAATCGATACAAGAACACACCAAAAGCTTGAGGTAGAGGGACACTCCCCCTCTCCTCATTACGATAAAAACTCCGAGAAAGTAAAGCAATAAACTGAAATAAAGCTTATACCAACGTAACAAAATAAAAACAATTTAAACCTAGACATTGAAGAGGAAGCACTTCATTGTCGAAGAGTTGTAGCTTTGTGGAGGCTTTTGGAATCTTAGAATTGATGATGAAACCCTAGGATAGGCCCTCCTTTTATAGCCTTTGAGCCCCTTTTCGAGAGGAACTTCAGCCAATCAAAATTGAGCACCACTCCCCTTGAAATGAGGTGATAAGCCTTGACTCCTTGAAGTTGATCCTTGACCATCAGTTGACTGATAGCCATCATCAGTCGACTAATGGCAACATCAGTCGAATGCTGAGCATAGACAGTCAACTGATTGACAGCAGTCGAGACCTTCAAGCTGGTAGTCGACTGATGCTAGCTGAAATGACAAGTTAGCTAAACAAAAATATTATTTCGACGGCCTCCGACCATCCGATCTCGACCTAGACCACCGATGGGATGTCTTGGGTTGGATCTATGCTTAACTCTATCCCCATAAAGAGGATACGACCTCACTTACACTCGCACACACACGAGCTTACCTCGATACTTACTGTGTCGCTTTCGTTTTCGGCCTTCCACTCGATTCCTTCGGCTCCCTCCGAAGTCACTCGAGTGTCGCCCAACCACCGCGGCTTTATCTGGGTGTCACTAGCCTTCAGCTCCAACTATAGCACTTTTCTGCACACTCTATTCAGCTCATGAGATAACGACTGAGCTTAACTTTGTATCGTTTACCATAATCAAAACTCAGGTTCGACTTAGGTGCCTACTGCACCAACATTTTGGCACACTTGGGAGATAGGTTTTATTATGGCAAAATGAACTTAATCCGAACAAATGACAACTAATATTAAAATTTAGGTATTCTTATGCCTTACATTTTATTTGTCATGCCTTGATTGCCATATAACATGTCATGACATCATATCTTATTTTTATCATTAAGTGTCATATTATGCTTAGATTAGAATCACATGTTATTAATTATGTTATCAATTATTTCATAATCATAATTCATGCATTTAGGATTTATGAAAATTGATTTAAGGACAATTGACATGACTTGAAGTCTCATCTATAAGGGAATCAAGTAGTGTTGCCTTAGAAAAATGCATGTGACCTTAGTTTAGGATGAACAAAACTCACATCTCACATTAAATTGACATGTGTGTGTTTTTAAACACCCTAGACACATGTGAGATACTAGGAAATGAGTTAAGTTCAAGGTGCATAGTTTTTGCATCTAGATGAACTCAAACTCATCTTATACCATGGATGAATCATGAGGAAAACTTATGTACAAATCATGTGCATTATGACCATAGACCATGGTTCAATATATGGTATTAAAAATATTTTAAAATCATTTTAGAAAACCTTTGTAAAGTCTATCTCTTGATAGCAATCACCATTGATAGAGTTGATACAAAGTAGGGTCAAAACTTTAAACTTTTCAATAGTTTTGAACTTTGTGTCAATCTCATTATTTTTTGGGTATTTTATTTTTCAAATATTTTTCACTCATAATGATTGTTATAAGTAGTATACGTATGAAGTTTCAAGATTTTTCAAAATACATATATTTACTTATGTATTTCTCAATCTCATTTTTTGAACTCTGATTTCTGCATTTGCAGAAGTCAATCGACTGCCATGGATAGCAGCCGATTGTTGACTGAAGGAGTCGACTGTCAGACTTGATTTTAGCTAAACAAGGTTTGTTTAGCTTGATTTCAGCTATGTTAGGCTACCCTAACTGCTCCTAACCCTAGGATATGCTTTGCAAAGCATTGGAAATGGTGAAAATCCATTGGATATGGATTAGGTGAGTTGTTTGGGTGTGTATCAAGTTTAAGTTGTGTGAAAGTTCAAGGTTGAACATTTAACCTTAATTTTGATGGTTTTGTATTCCTATAGGCTTAGGGAATCTTCAAGAACATTGTTGGTGTAATGGTCAAGAGGGATCAAGCCTTTAAAGGGAGGTTATCCATCATGGGATGATGGATATGTTTTTACTCATGAGGGGGAGAATTTGGAGAGTTGGAGAGAATGAAAATTTCCTCTCTTTAGTGATATGGGACTTATCACTAGAAAGAGTGAAGGCATCCTAAATTTTTTTGGACCAAGGGGGAGAATGTAAGATCTCATTGGGATATGAGATATTGATACCCTTGGTGAGAGTACCTTTTTGTTGTATGTCAAAAAGAGGGAGAAGTTGAGATTCCCAATTTGGACAAATTGGGAGGATTGAATTGAGTTAGTATTCTAACTCAAATATGTTGGTTTTTGTCAAACATCAAAAAGGGAGAGATTGTTGGTGCAATCGACCCAGGTCACGATTGACTAGACTCGAGTTGGACTCGAGTAGTATTTTGATGTTTGACATTGATATTTGACAAAGGAGTTGACCGTTGTTTGACAATGGGTTAAATAGATGGTTGACTTGGGGCTGACCATAATGGAGAAGTCCAAGTGGGACACTTGGCAATGGAAAGTCCAAGTCTTGTGCACTTGGCATGGAAAGTCTAAGCTTGAGTCTTGGCAATTGGAAAGTCCAACATGGGTTGGCATGGAAAGTCCAAGTCTTGAGTACTTGGCATGGAAAGTCCAAGCATGGGTCTTGGCAAGGGAAAATCCAAGTCTTGAGTACTTGGTATGGAAAGTCCAAGCATGGGTCTTGGCAAGGGAAAGTCCAAGCTTGAGTCTTGGCAATTGGAAAGTCCAACATGGGTTGGCATGGAAAGTCCAAGCATGGGTCTTGGCAAGGGAAACTCCAAGTTTGATTCTTGGTAAATGGAAAGTCCAACATGGGTTGGAAACGAAAGTCCAAGGGTTGATATTGGCGGCGTAAAGTCCAAGCGGGAGGCTTGGCAGCATAAGTCCAATGGTTTGGCGGCGTAAAGTCCATGCAGTAGTCTTGGCAGCATAAGGACAAATGTGCATTGGCGGTATAGACCAGCTTTGCATGATAATAGTTGATGGAAGCACCTGAAGGCTAGCGTATAGATGAACAAGTCATGGATGACTTGGAGAGATCTGATTGGCGTGAGGCTGATGGAGGTGGCTAGAAGGCTTATGTCTAGGGTAAGGGTGGTCTAGTAAGTATGAGGGCATCATACTTGGGGTTAAACCTCATGGTTGAGGTTATCTGTCGACTGGAGCTTTGGACCAGTCGATTAGTCAAGTGTTTTGACACTTGGCAGCCGAGTTGATTCTGAGAAGTCGACTGGGATTATGACCAATCGACTGTTGTGAGTCAACTGGTGTTCGACTATGGCAAATAGCCTTGGCAGTCAACTGCCAGCATTGGGCAGTCGATTGATGGCTTGAGAAGTCGACTGCCATGGATGACAGTCTACTGCTGGTACTCAGAATGCTCGGTAACCGACTTATCAGTCGGCTATGAGGTTGGCAGTCAACTGCCAGTGTAACCGTTGGCTTGAATGCCAACGTAGATTAAGTCTGTTGTGAGACAATGGCACTGTTGGAAGTCGACTAGGGTCTTATGGCAGTCAACTGTCAGGTGCGCAATCAGCCTTAAAAGGAGCTCAAGGAGAAGATTTTTGGCATGGTTCTTTGGGGAGATTTGGGGTGATTTGCTAGCGCAATTCAGGGTCTCCAAGTGCACCTCAAGCAAGCATCCAAAAGCACATTTGTAAAATTTTCTTTACGTGTTTTTGAATATTTCACATGTAATTGCTTGTATTTCTTTTGTATTACTTTTGTAATCCTTGTATGAGGTTTCTCCATCTCCGACTTGTTGTCGAGAAGGAATGTATTGGTTTAGTGGTGGTGTTTGCATCGCTAGGGCTCATTCGAGCCCAACCCATGGAGTAGGAACCCTAAGGTTCCGAACAATGTTATATTGTCGTGTTTGTGTGATTGTGTTTTTGTCTTTGTTTTAGTTTGTTCTTTTATTTTTCACTGCCCACTAATAATTTTATAGAGACAAGCACGATCGATTTCTGTCATCAAACAAGAATGCGCCATTCACCCCCCCCCCCCTAGCGACGTCCAATTCCTAACAGATTGCGCCAACAATATTCCCCTTTTTATGTTTGACAAAACCCACAAAACCTTTGAGTTAGGCCACCTTACTCAAACCAAACAAACTCTCCCAATTCTCCCAATAGAACAATCTCAAATTCTCCCCCTTTTTGACATACATAAAAAAGGCTCTCCCTAAAGGTATCAATGTTTCATATCCTAATGTGATCTTACAATCTCTTCCTTGGTCCAAAAAACATCTAGGATGTCTTCACTCTTCCTAGGGATAAGTCTCATATCACTAAATGAGAAGCAATCTGTTAGGGCAATTTCTTGCCATGATAAGGTTTTGATGTGTGTGGCAAAGGGTTTAAGTTAGATTGTTATTATGATTTGATATATGCGTTGGAGTCTTGCAGGGCTTAGTAATTTGCACATGAAGCCTTGGCGAGTTTCACCTCTCATGACTCGGTCCTTGAGTCGGTGAAGGATGGCTTTGCGGAAGCCATGTGCTTGGAGCATCCAAGGGACCGCCGGACAAGGAGCTTGGAGTGAAGCCGGAGAAAGTAGACTTCAGGGTGAGACGCGAAGGATGGCGCTGCAGAGCCGTGCGCTTGGCGCATCCGAAGGACGTGGCCGGACGAAGATAACTTCAAAGGCGAGGGACTCCGAGGGATGAGTATGAGCGAATGTAACTCGGGAAGGGGTAGTAGCTCTTAGGTGAAACTTGGCCATTTGGCTAAGTGTCGGATGGGATTTCTCGACATCAGTTGACTACCATGTTAATGGTAGCCGACTACTCTAAGTCGACGGTGACTCAACTAGTGTTCGAGTCTGGTTCAAGTGCCAACAGTCAACTACCATGGAATAGCAGTCGACTACGAGACCACCAGTCGACTGATGAAGGCATCAGTCGACTGGTCGCAAGTGTTTCGGACACAGAATGGAGTCGAGCTTGCGAAGCACTCGACTGGTCGAGCATCAGTCGACTGATTGCAATATCAGTCGACTGATGTCAGTGTCGTTGGATGAAATCCAAAGTGGAAAGCAGCCTTTATTGGGCAACGGCTACAGGACCAGTCGACTGATAGGGACATCAGTCGACTGCTCCTGTGTCAACGGGAAGAAACCCTCTTCCTCTATAAAGAGGAATGGTGTGGGGCTTTGGAAATCTAATGCTTTAACTCATAACATCTCCCAAAGTTCTCTAAGGGTTTTTCCACTCTTCTTCTTGTGCTAATTCTCATTCAATTGTAAGAAGAGGGATTGTAAAGAGGTTATCTCCACCTAGCTTAGTGCAAAGGAGAGACTTAGTGGATTTGGCAAAGGAGTGATTCACCTTGGACGAATCGGGATCGTGGATTAGCGGCGTAGCCGTGAACCACGTTACGACCTTGTGTTAGCATTGTTTGTTTCCTTTGCTTTGTTTTTATTTGCTTCATTTGCTTGTCTTGTTGTTTCCGTTGTGCTAATCTTTTTGTAGACGAGCAAATACCATTATCCAACGTAAGAGGGCTATTCACCCGCCTCTAGTCGGTCGACCGATACTCTACAAGTGGTATCAGAGCCAAGGAAAGCTTGTCGAGGACTAACCGCCACAACAAGCACATTCAAGAATGGCCGGCTCAAATATTCATCCGCCAAAGTTCGAGGGGGAATTCTCTTGGTGGAAAAAGAGAATGGAGGTATTTTTCGAGACCGATTTTGAAATTCTTTTGATTATGAAAAACGGTTTCAAATTGCCTTGGAATGAAGAAGGGGAGCTATTGGAAAAATCAAGATTGAGTAAAAGACAAAGAAAGGAGTACTTGGCGAATTCAAAGGCCAAGCACAACCTCTACAATGTACTCCCCCAACAAGAAGTAAATAGGATAGGGGAGTGTGCTAGCGCCAAGGAAATGTGGGAGAAATTAATAGAAATTCATGAAGGCACATCTGAGGCGAAACTAGCAAGGAGAGATGTCCTTCGCTCCCAATTATCCAACATCAAACTCGAAAAGGGAGAGTAGGTAAAATCCCTGCACTCTAGATTTAAGGAAATTCTAACCGGCTTGACAAGTGTAGGTGAAAAGCTCTCCAATCGGGATATGGTAATGAAGGTCATAGATGCCTTTCCCCTGTCCTCAAGATGGAGCTCCATGGTGGACTCATTTTACATCTCCAAGAACTTAGAAGTGAGCACCTTGGAGGAGTTCTTCTCAACAATGGAGCTCCACGAAACGAGGCTTGAAGGAATACAAGAAGAGCCAAAGTTTCAACCTTCAAGAGGAGTAGCATTTTTGGCCAACAAGGGGAAGAAGAAGATGGAGATCCCCTCCTCCTCTGATGAAGCGTCTTCCTCCTCCTCCATGGATAGCACGGAAGAAGCCTATATGGTAAGGAGGGTAAGGCATGCATTAAAAGGTTTTAGATTTAATAAATCTAATGATAGGAGTAGAAGACCAAGGGGGGAAATTATTTGCTACAATTGCCAATGAGAGGGACACATAAGGGACAATTGTCCTCTCCTAAATAAGAGCAAAGAAGAAAGGAAGAAGAAAGAAGAAAAGAAGAAGAAAAAGGGGAGCAAAAAGAAGGAAGAAGAGAAGAAGGCAAAAGAAAAAGGGAAGGCCAAGGCATTCAAAGCAAATACATGGGATGATCCTTCCTCCTCATCATCTTCATCATCATCGGAAGAGGAGAATGCTTTTGTCACCAACTTAGCATTGATGGCCTTTGACGACTTAGATTGCTCCTCCTCTGAAAATGAAGCAAGCTCAAGTGAGGAGAGCTCAAGTGAAGGGGGAGCCTCCTCTACATCCTCATCATCGAAAGAGGATTTGGTAAGTGAGGTAACGAATCTACCCCCTATGCAAATAATGTCCATGATTTCTAGCCTCACTAAGGATTTATTTAGAGCTAAAAAGAAAAATAAGAGCATGCTAGATCAAATTAAGGACTTAGAAAATAAACTAGAAAAGGCATGCTTAAATGTAAATATTTCTTCTAATGATAATGATGCATGCTCACATGATAACTATATGCTTTTGGATGTTAATGATGCATGCATAGAATAAAATAGGGCTCTAAGGGAAAAGGTAGACCACTTGACCAAAGCCCTAGAAAAATTTACAATAGGCTCCAATACCCTTAACATGATAATTGGGAGCTAAAGAGTTTCAACAAGAAAGGCCTAGGTTATAAAGAAAATAAAAATGAAAAGGTCTATAAATGTCTAATAGCTAGGGGTCAAGACAAAAAGAAAGTAATTGCTAGAAAATGGATCCCTAAGGAGTATTTAGTGAACCCCATAGGAAAGAACTTATTTTGGGTTCCAAAATCCATCCTAAAGGGTTAGGAAAACCCTAGGATAGTCAACCATATGCAATTGACCTAAATCATATGTTGGTTGACTTAGGATGGCGGGACAACATTTTTGAAATAGTGTTAGGTGATGATAATGCACCTATAAGTAGATAAATCATGCTTTGGGTAATTTTTATCTTATTATCAACATGTAATACCTAATGCATGATCACAATTTGATGAATACATTTGTTTCATGATCATAATATGGAATTCATACATATATGTCTTTATGATCATGTGGAATGATAGGATGATACTTAACCTTGATAGAATTGCATGAAAATAATGGTTAAGTATATACAAATAACTTTAGGATGCATCTCACACTCACCATAGGCTACCTTGATTGAAAACTTAGCATGAGTGAGATGATAGGATGATACAAATGTCCACTAATGTCTATGGCATCTAGATGGTCATTTAAGGTAACAAAATAGCAATAATAGACCAATCAAGGGGAAGGCTTATGTTTAATTCATAGACATATTGCCCAAAGATCATGGTTGGATATTTCATATGTTTTCAAAACAATTTCTTACTTTAAAATCTATGTATTCATGTTTTGAAACAATCCAAAGCAAGACTAGGTGTTAAAATGGATACTTCCATGATCAAAAACCTAGTGGTTTTTAAAGCTTTTGGATTTTTGGCAAATACTTAAAAATACAATGTTTTTTCATAGAAAACTATTTTTCATTGATAAATATACTTACAAGAAATGTATTCCCCAAATTTCATGATTTTTTGAATTTTATATATTTTCTAGTGCATTTCTGAAAACCACCCTGAAAATGTGAAAAACCCAAAATGCACATGCCAGTCGACTGGTAGTCTGAACCAGTCGACTGGTAGCCTGATAACATGCTCAGTAATTTCTTTTATCAAATTTTAAGGCATGTTTTGGTTTTTGTTTCTCTCTAGACTTGATGTCATGCTATATAAACCTTGTTAATTATTTTTTATGGTGTCAAAGGGGGAGAAATGTTATGTTTAAGTAAGGGGGAATATATTTAGGGGGAGTTCCATGTATTAAGGGGGAGAGTTGCTAATCATGTTATTTACATGTTTTCTTTCCTTAATAGTTTTATCAAATATTTTACCTAACTTAAACGGATTATCACACATCAAAAAGAGGGAGATTGTTAGGGCAATCTCTTGCCATGATAAGGTTTTGATGTGTGTGGCAAAGGGTTTAAGTTAGATTGTTATTATGATTTGATATGTGCGTTGGAGTCTTGCAGAGCTTAGTAATTTGCACATGGAGCCTTGGAGAGTTTCACCTCTCATGACTCGGTCCTTGAGTCGGTGAAGGATGGCTTTGCGAAAGTCGTGCACTTGGAGCATCCGAGGGACCGCCGGACGAGGAGCTTGGAGTGAAGCCGGAGAAAGTAGACTTCAGGGTGAGATGCGAAGGATGGCATTGCAGAGCCGTGCGCTTGGCGCATCCGAAGGATGTGGCCGGACGAAGATAACTTCAAAGGCGAGGGACTCCGAGGGATGAGTATGAGCGAATGTAACTCGGGAAGGGGTAGTAGCTCTTAGGTGAAACTTGGCCATTTGGCTAAGTGTCGGATGGGATTTCCCGACATCAGTTGACTACCATGTTAATGGTAGCCGACTACTCTAAGTCGATGGTGACTCAACTAGTGTTCGAGTCTGGTTCAAGTGCCAACAGTCGACTTCCATGGAATAGCAGTCGACTACGAGACCACCAGTCGACTGATGAAGGCATCAGTCGACTGGTCGCAAGTGTTTCGGGCACAGAATGGAGTCGAGCTCACGGAGCACTCGACTGGTCGAGCATCAGTCGACTCATGGCAATATCAGTCGACTGATGCCAGTGTCGTTGGATGAAATCCAAAGTGGAAAGAAGCCGTTATTGGGAAACGGCTACAGGACCAGTCGACTGATAGGGACATCAGTCGACTGCTCCTGTGTCAACGGGAAGAAACCCTCTTCCTCTATAAAGAGGAATGGTGTGGGGCTTTGGGAATCTAATGCTTCAACTCATAACATCTCCCAAAGTGCTCTAAGGGATTTTCCACTCTTCTTCTTGTGCTAATTCTCATTCAATTGTAAGAAGAGGGATTGTAAAGAGGTTATCTCCACCTAGCTTGGTGCAAAGGAGTGATTCACCTTGGACGAATCGGGATCGTGGATTAGCGGCGTAGCCGTGAACCACGTTACGACCTTGTGTTAGCATTGTTTGTTTCCTTTGCTTTGTTTTTATTTGCTTGATTTGCTTGTCATGTTGTTTCCGTTGCGCTAATCTTTTTGTAGATGAGCAAATACCATTATCCAACATAAGAGGGCTATTCACCCCCCTCTAGCCGGCCGACCGATCCCCTACACAATCCTCATTCTCCAATTTTCAAAATTCTCCCACTTATGAGGAAGAATACATCCATCATTCCATGATGGATAACCTCCCCCTAAAGGCTTGCTCCTCTTTTATCGTTGCACCAACAATGTCCTTGGAGACGCCCCTAAACCTATAGGAACACTAAATCATCAAAATTAAGGGTAAAATTTTAAACTTGAACTTTCACACACCTTAAAATTTGATTCTCACCCTAAACAACTCTCTTAATCCATATCCAATGGATTTTCACCCTTCCAATGCTTTCCAAAGTATATCCTATGGTCAAGAACAGTTAGGGTAGCCTAACATGGCTGAAACATGGGTTAAACATACTTGTTTATCCAAAATCAGCCATCAGTCGACTGATGGTTGTTTTTCAGAAATCAAAAATGAGTTTTGAAAAAACATAAATAAATATATCTTATTTCAAAAAAGCTTGAAAATTCATACACACATTACTTACATGAAATACAATGGGTGAAAAATAGTTTGAAAATAAAATACCAATTAAAATGAGAGATTGATACAAGGTTGAAAACTATTGAAACTTTCAATATTTTTGACCTACTTTGTATCAACTTCTTCAATGGTGATTGCTATCAAAAGATAGACTTCACCAAGATTTTCCAAAATGATTTTAAAATATTTTTGAAATCCTATTTTGAACCATGGATTATGGGCTAGATGTACATGACTTCTACATTAGCTCTTCTCATGATTCATACCTATGATTGAAATGTGTTTGAATTCATCTAGGTGCAACATCTATGCACCTTGAACTTAACTCATTTTCCTAATATCTCACATGTATCTAAGGTGTATAAAAACACACACAAGTCAATGTATTTGTGAGACTTGGGTTTAGGGTTATTAGGGTTTCATACATTTTTTAGGCAACTTTATTTGATTTCCTTATACATGGGACTTCAAATCATGTGATTGTCCATAAATCAATTTTAATTAACCTTAAATGCATGAATGATGATTATGGAATATAATGATAGTATAAATAAACATGTGCCAATAATCATGATGTCATGAAATATGAATACAATCTAAACATGAACATGACATACAAATTAACCCTAAGCATTATCATGACATTTAGATGATTAAGATGAGATATGATGTCATGACATGGCATAATAAAATAGAATATACAAATCAACACACACATCAAACACATAATAGAAGATAAATGATACACAATTTGGAAAAACAAAATATTTCATTTATCTTTAAGTCAGTTCTACACCCATCAACCAGACGTCCAGACAGTCACTCCTTACTACGAAAATAAAGAAAAGATACATAGACGTAGACCCATCTACCACCCACTAGTATCATCGGCTGGAGGTGGTGGAGCCTGCTTGTTAGTAATATATGAGAGGTGTCCTAAGGCAATCGCCTTATGGTTATACCATTTATTTGATAAATGAAGATTCACTATTTGAGTATACATGTTTTCATGTATTTGATTGGATCTTAAACTCATTTACTGAATGTCCGCAATATAATTCACAGTATGAGAGAATTTGTGATTGGATCATAACTAGTGAGTATCTCTACATGTGTAATTGTGATGTATTAGAATTTTTCCTAGTTGATGAATTGATGGATTCGGACGCCATCGATTATGTTGAGACTAGCACGAGGTATACTCTTTGGTTTATCCAAACAGCTGTTTCTCACTGGCTGGTGACATTGGGATGTTCGGAGTTGATCGTGGATGCTAGTTATGGTAACTAGTTCATTGAAGTGATTAGTTGTAAGACTTCATATGGTTCTCTGTATATATGGATATGTCAATGAAGTTCTTACTGCAGCTTAAGTGCGATGTTCCTTCGACTTGTTGTATTCAAGTCATCTTGGTCATGAAGACTTATGCTTTGACATCTTAATCAAGCATCTCCGAGGAGATGTGGACCCGTGATGATTGGGTATAAGTTGAAGTGGCCGAAGGTGTTTGAATAGCCTACAACGGATTCACCGCTCTTTGCGAGGAGATGTATACCCTATGGCCTCTCGTCGAATTGTTACTAAAGTCTTTATTCAAAGCATTACATGTTTAGAGTATGATACTCTTATATACTTGTGCAATAACTAGAATCCGGAGGATGAGGAAGTAATACTTGGGCTAGGTGTGACGTAGTCAACCTAGTGGGGACTGACACAATAGACCATGTCCTGAATCAAGTGGGTATAAGATGAGTGAAAGGAATGGGGCACGATTCATTGTAGCTACTGAAGGGTTTCAGAAATGGTTATGGGATCAACCGTTGATTTTTCGATTAATTGGAGATCATGATGTACTACTAGGTGTCACTAATGATTGTTTTATAATTAATTGTTAATTATAGACGGACAACATAAGCCGGGAACCTATTTGGTCACATGTACAACGAGTGAAATCTGAAGTATTTAAAATGAGTTTTAGAATAGGATTCTCAGATCGAGAGAGACTTGATTTGGTTGGACCAAACAAAGAGCGAGTATGAAATAGTTTCAGTCGCATCGGAAGCATGGATGAGACTTATCTTTTGAAGACATGATGGATGAACCAAATTGGTTTGGTTCTAATCCAATGGTGGAAAATAAACTAAAGTAGTTTGGTTTGTTTTAAATAAATGAACCAAAGTTGGTTCGGTTCTTTTTAACTTAAAATAGACCAACACGGTTTGATTTATTTTAACTTAAGTTATTGGAGCGGGTTAACGGGTTATTGGTTATGAACCAATAAGTGCTAGGAGAAGGTTTCTTGATGGTCAAGAAATATGCTCTCTATAAAACACGACTTTAGGGTTTTTCATAGAGAACTTTTGGTTATTGGAAACCCTAGCCACCCAAGCTCTTCTCCTTCCTCTTGCCGCCCAAGCCCTTGCCGCCCAAAGGAGCTGTCGTCACCCCTTGCTGCTGCCGCCCCTCCTTGCCATTGGCCACCCACCAACTGTCGGCATCCCTTGGACCACCCTCAGCCGCCGGCCAACCACCCTTGGCCGCCGGTGACCAAGGAGCAGCCGGCCAACCCTTGGCCGCCGGTGACCAAGGAGCAGCCGGCCAAACCTTGGTCGGCCACTTCTTCCATCTATACAAGCTGTCCAGTTTTGGACAGCTTGTTCTCCTCTTTGTGGAGAGGTCATTTGGTCGGCGTTTTGCACTCTGACAGTGACCTATTTCTGGGGATTGGTTCTCCGGCAATCTTCATAAGTGGAGGGTTGAGTTTTCATCAATCGGTTGACAAAAACCGCTTCCAAGAAGCGAGTTTGAGAAACTCGATTTTTGGATCCGAATTTTATTCGGATTGTGACCATCTCTCGGATCACATCATCTTCGACACGAGGTTAGTAACTCCTACGAAGACAAGGCTCATAGCTTGGTGAAGATATCCCGATGATACTCGGCATGGATACAGATACAGGCAATTCTAGCGAGAGTTGCTTCGGTTGATGTTATTTCCGCTACACATGATATGTCAGGTATAACTAGAGTAATTTTCAGTTATTGCAAAATTTTAAATAGCGATTATGTATACACATGTTGTATCTTGCATGTGTGTGATGTGTGTTATAATAAATTTGATTTATTGCTTTTATTGCTTCCGCTATGTGCATGTTTATGAAACGTGTTCGAACACACACTCGCCGCGGTGCCAAGGAAATCCAACAGTGGTAGAGCCACGTTGTGTTCCGACATAATCGTAAAATTATTTTGTGATAGTCATAATTGTATTTATGGAAATTTTCTACTTCTGAAGAGTTTAGAAGTATTTATGAAAATTTTCTACTTTTGGAAAGTTTAGAAGTATTTATGAAAATTAACACTTTCCATAAATAAAATATGTGATTAGATTTGGAAATTTGTTTCGCAATTTAATCATGATTTGATTTGGAAAATCAAATCTCAAATATATTTTATTTCCATAAATAGTTATGACAAATAAGGAAATTCAAATTGGAAATTTCCTAATATGATTAGTGTAAAATACGAAAAAAAAAATTATGGATTAAACCCTTTAATTAATTGGGATTAATTAGGGGATTAATTAGGCTTAATTAGTGGGCTAATGAGGTGGATTAGCTAGTTGGATTGAGTCCATTGGGCTGGTTTCGGATTAGGCTAGAATCTGTGGGCTGGAAATTGGGCTTATTTGAAATTGGGCTTGATTTGGAATGGGCTTGGGCTGTATTGGGCTTGGGCTGATTGGTTTGACTTGGGTTAAGGGCTGAACCAAATTGGATTGGGTTGGTTTAATCGAATCGGTCGAACGGCATTTAAAGTCTACCGAACGAAACGAACGCATCGCGATTTCACCATCTCCTTCTCTTCTCCGCCTCGGTTCTTCGCTTCGCATGCGTCGACCGATCTCCTCAGCTCGTCGGCGTCCCGGTGAGAGAAGTCGATGGCGCCGCCAACTTGGCTGATCTCCGGCCGAAGGTCAGTGAGTTCTCGCATGGGGATCTCGGCGATTCCTTCTGTGGATTGACATGTTGGCGCCGCAGCAGTGAGCTGTCGTTGATGTCTGCCGGCGATGAGGGAAGTCGGATCGGCTCCATTGGCATCGTAGCCAGGTAAGAGCTGATCTCCTTCTTACCTTGAGATGAGATCTAGGTTCTAGCTATGGATTTCCTCGTTTTAGCTTCAATCGGTGGTTTTGGACAGAGTTTGTGGAGCTTGATGATCGTCGGCGAACAGGGGATTGGGGAAGGAGCAAGGTCGGTGGATTCCAGGTGTTGGTATGTTTCGACCTATTTTGTCTCCCTTACCTGCTGTGTGTTCGGAGGATTTTGATGTTCTGTTAAGGTGATTTTGGGTATTCGATCGATTGGATGTGGTGAGTTCAATTTTGTTTCCTTCTGCTTCGTGTTGGGAAATCTCGTGGTGGTTATGGTTGTCGATGTGCTTGATCCGGATTTTCTTGGTGAGCGAGAGGTTGTGAACAGAGTGCGAAGAGATCGGAGATTGGTCAGTGGTGCATACTCTTATGGTATCATTTGTGATGGGTTTTAATCGGGAATTTTAGTTGCTTGTGATGAATTTTGATTTATAACTTACCTATGATTTGGAGTAGAGCTATAATCTGCCGACGAGTTGTTGGGGGTATGAATTGAACAGTAAAGGGTAGGTTATAATCTTTGTTTCCTTCAATTATTGTGTGAAGGAAATCGGTAGATGGTGGTGTATGAAGATGATTAAAGAATTCTGGAATGGTTATAGTTTTCTACTGTGATTTAGGGATAAACGGTGGATCGGGGTTATAATTGGATTCGTTGACTATGCTTGAGGCAAGAATCGGAGTGGGATAGTCGGAGTGGTTGAAATGCCTCCGGGGAAAAGAATACGAATATAAAATGAACTAGTATTTTGTTCGTATAGTATCGGCGATTTGCACTTAACCGTAATTTGTTACTATTGTGCAGGTTTGGGATACGAAGCAGGTCCACGACTGTGACGATTATTCGAGCTTCGTATCAGGTGGGTAATATCTACCTGGTCTGGTAGTTTTGATCAAATTCTAGTGCATGATCTTGGATTTATGTTTATACTTGTTTACCTTAAATCCACTCTTATTTAATCATATGCTTGTACTGCCTTGACCTTTGAGATATATACTCTGTTACTCATTGATTATCTAGCACGGATAGGAACTATAAATCCTATTATGTATTAGCTGATGGATGTTCAGTAAGTACAAGTGGTTAGGTTTATCTTTGTGACTTCAGATTGGGTTACTGTATTACATCACTAGGGTTAGGTGATGGTTTGGATTATGGAGTCGATTGTTATATCATATCCGTATTAGTGGTGCATTTATGGTGGATCTAGTTGTCTGTGCATAGATAAGTGTATAGGTGTCAGTATGTAACCATGGACTAGAGGTCCTAGCGTGATGGTATATCTATTATGGATTGTGTGTCTGTGTATGGTTATATGGACGGTCGATGGTATCTCGCTACGGACTAGAAGTCTTAGCATGGTTGACTGTCAGGTGTGTATGACTCTTTGTGTGATAGAGAGAGTCTTATGGATTGTAGTCCTTGCATGGTTGACTTTTGGTTGATTAGGTCTCCCCGTGAGTTAGGGAGTGTTGCGAGGATTTGTGTGTGAGCTATGCATCATTACATTTCATGCATGCTGACGACTGGGTCTGCCTTGTGGTTGAGACGAGTCATCAGTCATCCTGCCTCCCCGACCACTCGGGGTAGTGGTTGCAGGGTTGAGGGCAGAGCATTGTTGTGCGTGTCGTTCTCGGCCACTATGGATGGTGGTAGCTGGAGATGCACACTTGGCCACTGTGCGGAGTGGTAGTTAGCGCACTCACCCACTATAGACAGTGGTCGTGTGATGTGCAGTTGTCCTGGGTGCGGTGCTCGTCTACTCATGGGTAGGGACGGAGCAGCAGGGACCCCCGTGTGGGTAGCATATAGCTCTATGGCGGGCTAGCTACTGTTTCATACTACCCAACTCGGTCACTCGAGAGTGGTGGCGGCTGGAGTCGGGATAGTTGTCATGTCCTGCCACCTAGGCCACACTGGGGTCGTGGTAGCGAGTTGGGTGCGCAGGCATGACCATGCATATGCATTGCTGATATATATGTATGCATGTATTTGATATATGTTTTACATATGCCTGTGAGATGCTGCATTTGATTGAGCTATGATTGCTGCATATGGTTGTTCATCATGATACATGTCATTTGCATTTTTATATACTGTTATGTGTTGAGCATGATATATGTGTTTGTCCTGACTGATGTATGCATTTGATTAGCGTCATGTCATAGTGTGGTATGGACCGGGTTGTTATTACAGGTGATCATATACTGTTCATATGTTGGCGTATTGGTCAGGTATGGGATTGACTTAGTATGTTATATGGGTTATGTTATTGTAAATCTGTTCAGGATTATATAGCTTATGGTGTTGCGGACCGTCAGGTACATTGGTACATTACTTTATGTTCAGTTGATCAGTTTAGTATATACATTGAGTATGATTTTACTGTAGTTACTTGTTATTAGATTTGGATATGACTGTATGTCTATTGGACTCATGTTGTATACCTGTAGATCTTCACATGTATACTTGTAGATCTATCCTTATATGTTGTTCATGCACTTTCTATATATTACCCCTGAGTTTATACTCACCACCCCTGGACCTTGGGCTTCCTGTCGCCCAGATAACAGGTAGAAGATTCCTTGGACGTTCGGAGCTCCGCCAGCTGATCCCATCTCACACCGGACGGATGGATATTTAATCCGCATTGTGGTATTTGTGTGGATTGTCGTTTTGTGGTTTTAGCTTGTATTGTTTCCGTATCTGTGATATACGGACATGTTGTATGTATTTGGCTTTCGATGTGGCTTCTATTATGTTTCTTGTTGTGTCAAGTCACTCCGGAGTGCACAGTTGGGTCATTGTATATTGTTTTATCTGTTTTATGTTTCCGCTGCGTTTGATATGTTGATATCTGTGTATATCATATTGTTGTTGTGGGCCTACGGGCCTTGTATTAACCCGATATGTTGCCACGTACAGGGGAGATGTCGTCCATTTTCTTTTCGGTATGGTATACTCTCGGGGCGTGACAATTTTATTAGTATCAGAGCCCTAGGTTGCGAAGTCCATTTTCGGATTTTATTTCGTTCAGACATCGAGTTTTGCTTTACTCGGTTTTGGTTCGTGAGTTCTGGGATCTGGCTGTTGCGGACATCTCCGAGCTACAAGGTTTAAGGTATGTTAATTGTTATTACATATCCTTCTATTGGGTATGCATTTAGTTGCTTATAACATGGATGACTTGTAGGATATTGGTTAGTATTCGTAACCGTGGTTTGAGTTTCACCACGGGAACGATATGTTGAGGTTATTAGATATGTACCTGCTATCAAAAAGGTAATTACCTTTGAGAGCCGACTGATACTGAGTCGGAAAGCAGGGGTTAGGAAGTCACATCTCTTGTGGAGATCAAGGATTATGGTCCTAAGATTTTCACTAATTATGTTAGTCAAATCATTACCTATGGGGTAATGAACTGCGCGAGTACTCTATTGCTGATGCAGATAGTAGAGGATTAGTTTGGAGATATTCATAGAGATTTTGATCTCTGAGATGGTTGTTCTAGGTTGTATAACGTTGAGGGTACTTTTGAGTACTTAACTCGTGTTATACAGAGGAAGCTAAGTTAGCTGCATACCATTATCCGGATTTAGTCGGTACTTAGTGTAAGATATAGGAAATAACCTACGGGAAATAACGTATCACTTAGTCACAATTCAGTGATGTTGTGAGATAGTATTTTCCCACGTCATCTTCTTTGACTCATTGTCAGGGAATTCTTGGGCATCGAGTAGGGTGATCGTTTGGTTACGAAGGTACCATGCAGAGTCGTTAGACTTGCGAAGGTTACGACTATTTAATAGCCCAAGAATGTGATTGGGTTGGTTTTGACCACCCACGGGTTATCGGTTGACATCTTGATCAGGATGTTTGGATCTCCTACTAGATCCTACCAGAAGTCCTTAGACCGAGTCATGTGGATAGAAATGACTCCGTAGTAAGTGTTTTAAGAGTTGAACATTTGATAAGCATATATTGCAAGTCAAATTATTGGAATTAGAAGTATCCGTATGTTGGATAAAAAGGAGAGAGATTGGAGTTATGAGTCACAAGCGACTATTGGAGAGTTTTCCGATCATAGAAGACCGATTGCAGATTGTCAGCAGCTTCTCATGTTTATCAGTGAACTCAGAGGAAAGACTCTGAAGGGAGATTAAGGGTGTGCAGTGCGGGTTACGACGAGACACAGAGTCAGATTATCCGATGGACTATTGTATCTGTTTCTACTATAAGCAGCCAGTATCTACGAGGAGAGTATGTACTTTGAAGACTCAGTGGAAGACTATGGATGATGCTTTCGAGTGGATGATCCACAACCTCGGGAGCCGAGATCATGACAGAAGAATGGATTATCACATCAGCGGCGATCTACTACCTCAGATATAGTTGAAGTTCTTTGATACTTTCATCCGGAAGAAGCAAGTTACTTGTGATGTCGGTACCAAGACATTTGAAGACTCGAGCGTTGAGCGATAGCATTACTTTTCCAGACATGGTTATGCTTTATACAGAGGAGAGATTTTACGATGATGGTCGTATCTACGCAGTATTCTCCAGTTGCAGTTATACCTTTCGCAGAGTTGGAGCGTGCTACGATGTTGACAGTTCTTCAGTATTGTACAGACGGATGTGTACCCTTTGCCAGTACAACAGTGTTTACCATCTCCATTGCAGTTGTTGCAGTTTGTACCTCAGTTCAACAGTTGATTTCAGTTCCTCCACGATAGTCGTTGCATCTACATGAGTTCAGCCGTCCAGAACAGAGGTTGGACAAGTTTACATGATTACTCAAGAAGTATAGAAGACCGAAGGATCGGTCCTTCGGGGTATTACTTTAGGTTATCCTATTTGCGGATATATCAAGAGATACTGGTAGTTTACAAGTAACTTTGTCTAGAACATTCTTGGATAGGGTTCGAAGGGTTCCTATCGACTTGTAGGTTGGTGATTTTCTCTACCGTCAGGTGAGATATTGATCAACAATCAAGAAGTCAAGGGATACCCTTAGCCTTTGCTAGACATACCTCCACTATAGACATATCCTTACGGATAGTTGGATTGTTGGAGCGTTGGTATAACTTGTATCTCGGATGTACGTATAATTCGAGAGCATTCGGAAATAGATTCGGATGAACTCCCGGGCTTGTCACTGCATGGGCAAGTGGAATATGCGATTGAGGTGATTTCGGGAATAGTCCTGATATTGGGGACCTCATACCGGGAGATGATTTTATGGGTATCAGTGTTGCTAAACACTATGGGAGATTTATCTGCCTCAGTGTTTCTTCTTGAGAAGACTTGTAACTCTTTGTTAGAAGAGAGTCAGACTTTGAGGTTATGCATCGATTATCTATGATTGGAATGCAGTAGTTGGGAATGAGTATCCTTCGTGGTGGATAGAGGATTTGTTTAGATCAGCTAAATGACACCTGTGTATATCCTAGGGTTGGTCTACGACTGGAGGTTTGATATTGTAGTGACTCAGTGTCATACAATTATCATTATCGGTGTGATGATTGAGCTATCATTAGCGTAGGGTAAAAGGATTCAGGTGTATAGAGCTGATTGATGATGTTGTTAGACTTAACGACGATTTAGTCGTTTATGGATTTGAGGAATCAAGTACTCTTGGAGTATTTGAGATCGATTGTCATCATATCTGTGGAGGATATATTTATGGATATATTCCCAATCTTGAGGGAAGTTGTGGTTTCCCTAGATTGATTTGGTATTTACCATAGATGAGGATAGGATGTTCTAGCGATACTATACCGCTGATTTGTTGGACTAAGAAGGTGATGGAAATCACCTGGTCGGAAGTTTGTGAGGCTAGGTTGCAGGGCCTAGAAGGTGGCTGACTTTTGTGTCAGTGTTAGTTAATCCGTCCGATATGGATGGAAGGGTATTGTACGCAGAGGCATCATTTCAGGGATTAGGAGCGATTCTGATGTCGTTGAATGAAACGTATATTATGTGTATGCTAGTTGAGAAACTAACGAGATTAGTCATTATAGTCTTCCAGTTACTTTCAGTTCTGTGTGACAGAGTGAATTTTGGACATTAGATTAATTTCTCTTGTGAGAATAAATCTCCGTCTCTGGGAAGGATAGTGGTTCCCAGAGTTGCATTCGCTTTAGGAAGTGTTGTTTCGGGAGACTCTTCATTCGAGAGTGATGATTTATTCGGAGTGTATCCGAAAATAGTGAGTATTGAGATGTTCATGTTGGTGGAACGATATATGGGACATGGTTAATTTCATAGTTTGATGTCGGATATGCCAACAAGCAAAGGTGGAATATTGTGATCGGTAGGGTTTCGTACCATGATGAAGTGGGAGCCTAGTACGTTAGATTGTGTTGGGAGATTATCTAGAAATCGGAAAGGACTTGAGGTGATTTGGGTAATCGTTGATCGATTAGCTAGGTCAGCTCATTTTCTTCCGAGCCGTAAGATGAATTTCGTTGGATCGCTTGATGGAATTATATCCATGGAGTATCCGTGAGTATCATTTCTGATAGTGATTCATGATTCACCTTACGATTCTGGTAAAGTCTCCCACCGGTTATGGATATAGGGTTCCACTTTGGTACAGTTATTAACCTCTTAATATGTTGATAGAGAGTGTATATAAGAGCTAGAATGTAATATTCGAGCTCAGTACCCCACTTAGTCACTTGAGGTGTGACTTTGCTCCGGATACTTAAGATGGTTGTTGTAACATCTCGTACTCGTACATGAGTCAGAAATTTGGGGACCAAATTTTTATAAGTGGGGGAGAATGTAAAATACGAAAAAAAAAATTATGGATTAAACCCTTTAATTAATTGGGATTAATTAGGGGATTAATTGGGCTTAATTAGTGGGCTAATGAGGTGGATTAGCTAGTTGGATTGAGTCCATTGGGCTGGTTTTGGATTGGGCTAGAATCTGTGGGCTGGAAATTGGGCTTATTTGAAATTGGGCTTGATTTGGAATAGGCTTGGGTTGTATTGGGCTTGGGATGATTGGTTTGACTTGGGTTAAGGGCTGAACCAAATTGGATTGGGTTGGTTTAATCGAATCGGTCGAACAACATTTAAAGCCTACCGAACGAAACGAACGCATCGCGATTTCACCATCTCCTTCTCTTCTCCGCCTCGGTTCTTCGCTTCGCACGCGTCGGCCGATCTCCTCAGCTCGTCGGTGTCCCGGTGAGAGAAGTCGACGGCGCCGCTAACTTGGCTGATCTCCGGCCGAAGGTCAGTGAGTTCTCGCATGGGGATCTCGGTGATTCCTTCGGTGGATCGACATGTTGGCGCCGCAGCAGTGAGCTGCCATTGATGTCTGCCGGCGATGAGGGAAGCCGGATCGGCTCCATTGCCATCGTAGCCAGGTAAGAGCTGATCTCCTTCTTACCTTGAGATGAGATCTAGGTTCTAGCTTTGGATTTCCTCGTTTTAGCTTCAATCGGTGGTTTTGGACAGAGTTTGTGGAGCTTGATGGTCGCCGGCGAACAGGGGATTGAGGAAGGAGCAAGGTCGGTGGATTCCAGGTGTTGGTAAGTTTCAACCTATTTTGTCTCCCTTACCTGCTTTGTGTTCGGAGGATTTTGATGTTCTGTTAAGGTGATTTTGGGTATTCGATCGATTGGATGTGGTGAGTTCAATTTTGTTTCCTTCGTTTCTGTGTTGGGGAAATCTCTGTGTGGTTATGGTTGTCGATGTGCTTGATCTGGATTTTCTTCGGTGAGCAGAGGTTGAACAGGAGTGGGCTGCCGGAAGAGATCGGAGATTGGTCAGTGGTGCATACTCTTATGGTATCATTTGTGATGGGTTTTAATCGGGAATTTTAGTTGCTTGTGATGAATTTTGATTTAGAACTTACCTGTGATTTGGAGTAGAGCTATGATCTGCCGACGAGTTGTTGGGGGTATGAATTGAACAGTAAAGGGTAGGTTATAATCTTTGTTTCCTTCAATTATTGTGTGAAGGAAATCGGTAGATGGTGGTGTATGAAGATGATTAAAGAATTCTGGAATGGTTATAGTTTTCTACTGTGATTTAGGGATAAACGGTGGATCAGGGTTATAATTGGATTCGTTGACTATGCTTGAGGCAAGAATCGGAGTGGGATAGTCGGAGTGGTTGAAATGCCTCCGGGGAAAAGAATACGAATATAAAATGAACTAGTATTTTGTTTGTATAGTATCGGCGATTTGCACTTAACCATAATTTGTTACTATTGTGCAGGTTTGGGATACGAAGCAGGTCCGCGACTGTGACGATTATTCGAGCTTCGTATCAGGTGGGTAATATCTACCTGGTCCGGTAGTTTTGATCAAATTCTAGTGCATGATCTTGGATTTATGTTTATACTTGTTTACCTTAAATCCACTCTTATTTAATCATATGCTTGTACTGCCTTGACCTTTGAGATATATACTTTGTTACTCATTGATTATCTAGCACGGATAGGAACTATAAATCCTATTATGTATTAGCTGATGGATGTTCAGTAAGTACAAGTGGTTAGGTTTATCTTTGTGACTTCAGATTGGGTTACTGTATTACATCACTAGGGTTAGGTGATGGTTTGGATTATGGAGTCGATTGTTATATCATATCCGTATTAGTGGTGCATTTATGGTGGATCTAGTTGTCTGTGCATAGATATGTGTATGGGTGTCAGTATGTAACCATGGACTAGAGGTCCTAGCGTGATGGTATATCTATTATGGATTGTGTGCCTGTGTATGGTTATATGGACAGTCGATGGTATCTCGCTACGGACTAGAAGTCTTAGCATGGTTGACTGTCAGGTGTGTATGACTCTTTGTGTGATAGAGAGAGTCTTATGGATTGTAGTCCTTGCATGGTTGACTTTTGGTTGATTAGGTCTCCCCGTGAGTTAGGGAGTGTTGCGAGGATTTGTGTGTAAGCTATGCATCATTACATTTCATGCGCCGACGACCGGGTCTCGCTTGTGGTTGAGACGAGTCATCACATCGCCTCCCGACCACTCGGGGTAGTGGTGCAGTTGAGGGCGAGAGCATTGTTGTGCGTGTCGTTCTCGGCCACTATGGATGGTGGTAGTGGAGATGCACACTGCCACCGCATGGAGTGGTAGTTAGCGACTCACCCACTATAGGCCAAAGTGGTCGTGTGATGTGCGATTGTCCCGGTGCGTGCTCGTCTACTCATGGGTAGGGACGGAGCAAACTAGCGCAGGGACCCCGTGTGGTAGCATATAGCTCTATGGCGGGCTAGCTCGTTTCATACTACCCAACCTCGGTCCACTTTCGAGAGTGGTGGCGGCTGGAGTCGGGATAGTTGTCATGTCCTGCCACCTAGGCCACACTGGGGTCGTGGTAGCGAGTTGGGTGCGCAGGCATGACCATGCATATGCATTGCTGATATATATGTATGCATGTATTTGATATATGTTTTACATATGCCTGTGAGATGCTGCATTTGATTGAGCTATGATTGTTGCATATGGTTGTTCATCATGATACATGTCATTTGCATTTTTATATACTATTATGTGTTGAGCATGATATATGTGTTTGTTCTGACTGATGTATGTATTTGATTAGTGTCATGTCATAGTGTGGTATGGACCGGGTTGTTATTACAGGTGATCATATATTGTTCATATGTTGGCGTATTGGTCAGGTATGGGATTGACTTAGTATGTTATATGGGTTATGTTATTGTAAATCTGTTCAGGATTATATAGCTTATGGTGTTGCGGACCGTCAGGTACGTTGGTACATTACTTTATGTTCAGTTGATCAGTTTAGTATATACATTGAGTATGATTTTACTATAGTTACTTGTTATTAGATTTGGATATGACTGTATGTCTATTGGACTCATGCTGTATACCTGTAGATCTTCACATGTATACTTGTAGATCTATCCTTATATGTTGTTCATGCACTTTCTATATATTACCCCTGAGTTTATACTCACCATCCTCGACCACGGCTTCACTGCTGATAATGCAGTAGAAGATTCCTTGACGCTCGAGCTCCTTGGTGATCCCATCTCACACCGGACGGATGGATATTTAATCCGCATTGTGGTATTTGTGTGGATTGTCATTTTGTGGTTTTAGCTTGTATTGTTCCCGTATCTGTTATATACGGACGTGTTGTATGTATTTGGCTTTCGATGTGGCTTCTATTATGTTTCTTGTTGTGTCAAGTCACTCCGGAGTGCACAGTTGAGTCATTGTATATTGTTTTATCTGTTTTATATTTCCGTTGCATTTGATATGTTGATATCTGTGTATATCATATTGTTGTTGTGGGCCTACGGGCCTTGTATTAACCCGATATGTTGCCACGTACAGGGGAGATGTCGTCCGTTTGCTTTTCGGTACGGTATACTCTCGGGGCATGACAATTAGGAAATTACAATTTAGGAAATTTATTTTCTAAATTAAATTTTACTTTCCTTAATTAACACTTCCCATAAATAAAATATGTGATTAGATTTGAAAATTTATTTCCCAATTTTAATCATGATTTGATTTGGGAAATCAAATCTAAAATATATTTTATTTCCAAAATAGTTTTGACAAATAAGGAAACTATTTATAATTGTATGCCATGTAATTGCCTTAGATGCATATCATTATGTCATGCGTGTCATGAAATGTAGATGTATGTCATGTGTGTCATGCCATGTAGATAATAGTTATTTTCATGCAAAGAGGATGAGACATTAAAACCCTTACACAATATTAAAGCCTACACCTTCCATTAATATGGTTAGAACTGGAGTTCTGTTTCTTGTTTGGGTTGTTGGACTCACTCCAAGCCCGGCTCTAACCTGAACATGTTCAAATCATTAGAATAGTTTAAAACTAATATGGTAAGAGTTAGAGGTCAATCGTTAGTTTAGGTTGTTGGACTCACTCCAAGTCTGGCTAATTGGTTGAATGCGCTCTAACTATATTAAAACTATTTCGTGATTAATGGGTCAGCTCTAACTCCGAGCATCGATTTGTTGGACTCACTCCAAGGTCGATGTGAAGAGAGGTGAATTTGGGTGCTATGCATATGATGCATACTTGTTAATGTGTTAACAACCCAATGTATGTATGAACATTCAATTAGTTGATAGCACATTGTGATAGTTACATATACGAGATATGTAATCGGTATAATTGATACCTACCATCATAGCTAAGAATTGCTTGTTAGACTCACTCCAAGGTTGTTCTTATCTATGTTGGATATCAACCCATTCAGAGATGGACCTACAATCTCCCGTATTAATTTTGAGGGTTTTTAAAATTTGAAAAATAAATGGGATTTTGTAAATGCATGTTGATACATTTTAAAATCATTTTCTCATATATGCTTGATTTGTATTTCTAGGTTAATCGATTGATCATGACGTCTTTGAATTTGCGCTCGATTTTGGATTCAAATGAATTGACTGGGCCGAACTTCTTGGACTGGCTTAGAAACTTGAGAATTATTCTCAAGGCGGAAAAGCTTGTGTATGTCCTTGAAGAGCCTCTTCCCACCCGTCCGAAGGATGATGCAACTTCGGACCCATTGTTGGCCTATCAGAAACATGTGACTGATTTTGAACTGGCGAGTTGCATCATGCTAGCCGCGATGGCACCCAAGCTTCAGAAGAAACATGGGCATATGGATGCTAATACTATAGTCTTCCATCTTCATGAGTTTTTTGATGAGCAAGTGAGATGCGAAAGGTTCGAAGCCTCCAAGGTCCTCTTTGTTGGACTATACGAGCCATAAAAACCGCTTTTTGCGTTGCGAAAACCCCAGAAGTCGACCACGGATCCGTGCGAAGATAAACAAAACTACATGTACATGTTTAAAAACCTTAGATCTACTCTAGATCTACATGTTAAAAGTTTTACTCTTGATGCGACGCCCTTCACTTATCCCGCTCGGCCAAACGAATTGTCGAAACTCGAGAGTGTCAAGTGTACACTCCTCTATTGGTATCCACACAAGCAATAGGTGGAGAAGATCACTTAGAGTGTGCTAGCACACTAAGAAACCCACGGCAAAGGAGAGGGGGAGATCTTGAGGGAAGATCCAAGGAAGAAGATGATGAAGTTACACACTTAACTTCACACTTTGATAACCCATCATAGTGATCGGCCACTATTTGGGGGGTTACATGCATGCATGTAACTCCAAGAGCCAATGGCTCTTGGTCTCCCTCATGAGGTGGCACCCCATGATGAGTCCATGATGATGTGGAACATCATCATTGGCCGACCCCCATGCTAAGTCACCATGTTATGGCAATTGGTCAAGTCAAAATTGACCATTCATCTTCCCTCTCAAGTCAAGTCTGTTGGATCGAGAAGCGTCGCTAGAGGAGGGGTGAATAGCGAGCGTAAATTTTTTCGATCGTTCGTTCGATACACGAGTAAGCACAGCGAAAAATAAAGAGACACATTTATTTTTACTTGGTTCACAACCCAGTGGTTGCTACTCCAAGGCCCTAACGGTCCTAGACCGCGTATGGAGGGCAAAGCACTATAACATCTCCTCCTCGTTGGAGGTAGGAGACAACGATCACAAAATTGAAATTACGAGGATGAGACAACAATCCTACCTCACCTCGTTGCGAATACAATAATAAAATATGTTACTTGTTGTTGCTGCTGATGAAGACGATCAGAACTTTTCGTCGCGTCGGTGTTATGACGGTGTTGGTGCTTTGACGTTGTAGGAACACTTGAGAATAAACTTGATGATCTTTGGAGTTGGAATCCTCTCCTTTTATAGAGTTTGGCCTCTGAATATGTCTTCTCAAAATTTAGAACAGATCACGAAGTTGTACAAATTTTATCGCGAAGTGGCCGCGTCAAACGTTATCCATTTTGACCTAGCGCAAAGGTTGATTCGTCGCCATCAGTCGATTGATGCCTCCCATCAGTCAACATATATATATATATATATATATATCAACATATATATATATATAAATATAAATTAATTGTGATGAGGTCATGGCCCTACTACAATCTTCTCAAGCCAATGAGAAGATCGGACGGTCAACCTAGGGTTAGCGGCTTCTCCAAGCACCTCCTTTGACCGTCATGTGTCATCGGCACCCTCCTCGTAACTCCGTCTACTAGTGAACCTTCCACCGCTCCATTTTGTACATTACAAATATGAAACTTGAGTTACATTCGAGTCTAAAACTATTTACAACTGGAATTTTAAAAGAAGAGGCACGACGCGCAGGTCGCATACCCTATACAACATGCACAACCACAAAAATGGCGCACAAGCCGTATTATGAATTACAACATATTTATCCAATCACATTGGGGTTCTTGGGTCATGACCATCACAGAATTATACATAATTCTAAATTATGTATTTTACAAAAATTTCTATAATTTTTCCTATATCTTTTTTTAATTTTATGAGTCACATCTCCGTAACGTTCCCGCTAAGTGATTTCCGGGCGCGATCGCGGGACAATGCCCCTTTCGGGGTTAGGAGCAGCACCCCTACTCGTAAAATGAACTTTACAAGTATCCCATCTTGATCTTACAGTGACTTAAGTCGCTGTCCCAAAAACCTAAAGTGAGAATTCACCATTCAGGAGAGTTTTTCTCGGTGGTAAAAGCCTACAAGTGTCCCAACACTTGTTGCTTCGACTCTTCGAGAAAAATACCCAAAAATATATATAAAAATAGGAAATTTATATAAACTTACAGATCTATAATTTTTATATCTAATATAAAAAACTATAAAATTAAAACATATACATACTTCGCACATGGCTCTGATAACACTGTTGGACTATCCGAGCCGCAAAAACTACTTTTTGCGTTGTGGAAACCTCGGAAGTCGGCCACAGATCCATGCGAAGATAAACAAAACTACATTTACATGTTTAAAAACCTTAGATCTACTCTAGATCTACATGTTAATAGTTTTACCCTTGATGCGATGCCCTTCGCTTATCCCGCTCGTCCAAACGGATTGTCGGAACTCGAGAGTGTCAAGTGTACACACCTCTATTGGTATCCACACAAGCAATAGGTGGAGAAGATCACTTAAAGTGTGCTAGCACACTAAGAAACCCATGTCAAAAGAGAGGGGGAGATCTTGAGGGAAGAGCCAAGGAAGAAGATGATGAAGTTTCACACTTAACTTCACACTTTGATAACCCATTATAGTGGCCGGCCACTATTTGGGGGTTTACATGCATGCATGTAACTCCAAGAGCCAATGGCTCTTGGTCTCCCTCATGAGGTGGCACCCCATGATGAGTCCATGATGATGTGGAACATCATCATTGGTCAGCCCCCATGCCAAGTCACCATGACATGGCAATTGGTCAAGTCAAAATTTACCATTCATCTTCCCTCTCAAGTCAAGTCAAACTTGACCTCTTATCTCCCATGGTTGATCAAATCCAACTATTTGATTCAAGTCAATTTGATTAATGAATCTATATTCATTATTTTAAATTGACTCAATGAATCAAATCTAAATTAGACTTATTCAACACTTGAATCAAATTGAGTCTAACTCAATTAGTCTAATTTGGATTACCCTTAATCCAATTTGGTTCATCCCATGAACGTAATCCTCATTGTTCATCATAGGAACCTAATCTCCATCTAATTGCCCTTTCTGCGTGACCCTATAGGTTCTTGTAACGTTGGAAATGCTTCTAAATCGATTTAGAAACATAAGCAATGAGCGGTATCTAACAACACATCATTGCTACCCAAGTTACAAGAATGTTGAGATCCAACATCACCTTTGTGACTACTAATTGTGACTCTCACAATATGTGACAATGTCCCTCTATCCTTGACATCTAGATTGACCAATTGAGGCATAGATTGTGTCACTCTAATCAAATAAGCTCAATATCTCATAGTGACTCATTTGGGCATGGCCATGCACTTAGTGGTCTCACTCTATCAAGAATAATGATGTCACTCCCGTCATATATGAGGGATAGATCCCATCTACATCACTCACATCCCTCCGCATAATTTGTTATATACCTAATACTCGCCTTTATAGTCCACCCATTTACGGGTGACGTTTGACGAAGTCAAAGTATGCAACTCCTTATGTAGGAAACCTTGATATCTCATATCCATGACTTGTGAGATCAAGTCATCGAGTTGACCTACATGCTAGTCTCTTCACATTAACATTGTCCCTGACTGTTAATACTTGACTAGGAATGATTAAGAATAGTGTTCTCTATATCATCTCATTATCGATTCAACCAATTGAATGATATAGATAAGAACCTTCTACTCAAGGATGTTATTATACTTTGTTATTTGGCACTAATATAAGTAAGTATAATAACCATAAAGAAATGCCTTTATAAATAGGAATATGATACAACAAAGTTCATACAACAATCATCACATGATTGACTCTAGGGCTTTCACTAACACTCTTCATCTTTAAGATGCAAGAGGGTTCATCTGTGGTGTAATTTGTGCTCAAGATGAATGGGAACATCGAGCCGATGGCTACACTCAGTTTTGTGATGGATGATGAATTAAGTATTGACTTAATTCTGCATTGTTTGCCCAAGAGTTGTTCACAATTTATGATGAACTACCGGATGAACAATATTTAAACCACAATTCCTGAGCTCCTCAATATGTTGAATATTGTGAAGCCTTTTGTGAAGCATGAGGAGAAGACGGTGTTGTTATTTAATTCCTCGAAGAAAGGTTCTAAGAGAAAGTCAAAGGAACAACAGAGGGGAAGAAGAAGAAAAAGGCTAAGAAGATGGAACCAGCTCAAAAGGGCACTTGCCATCATTGTGGAAAGGAGGGTCATTGGCGAAGAAACTGTAAGATTTATCTTGAGTCCGTGAAGAAGAATAAGGCATCAGATGCCCCATCTTCTTAAGATATCTTCGTTATTGATTGTCATTCTATTTCCTCAAACACTTGCGTATTGGATACTGGGTGTGGCTCACATATATGTAATGACATACATGGGCTAAGGAATAGAAGAAGACTCATCAAGGGAGAGTCAAATTTACGTATTGGGAATGGAGCAAAGGTTGTTGCACTCGCCATCGAAACATATTTGTTGAAACTCCCTACAGGACTTGTCTTAGAACTGGACAATTTCTTTTATGTTCCTCCGTTGATAAAGAACATCATTTCTATTTCTTGTTTAAATAGAAATGGGTACCATTTGACTTTTAGTAACAATTATTGTTACATAACTTTGAATGGCGTGCTTTATGTGACTGGAACATTGTGCAATGGTATATATACATTAGACGTATCCAGTGACATTCTCAATATCGAAGCGAGCAACAAGAATGCTCGAAAAGATAATCAATTAGACTCCTACATGTGGCATTGTCGTCTTGGCCATGTGAGCAAGAAATGCATGTCCGAATTACACCGATGTGGAATTTTGGAATCGTTTGAATTAAATTCATACGATACATGTGAATCATGCTTAAAAGGCAATATGACCAAGTTACCTTTTACGAGAAAAGGTGAACCGGTGGGAGAGTTGCTTGGTCTAATACATACTGATGTATGCGGACCTATATCAACTCAAGCTCTAGGAGGCTATAGCTACTTCATTACCTTCACCGATGATCACTCACGGTTTGGGTATGTGTTCTTGATGAAATATAAGTCTTAAGCCTTTGAATGGTTCAAAGAATTCAGAAATGAAGTAGAGAAACAACTTGGCATGAGTATTAAAATACTTCGATCAGATCAAGGTGATAAATACTTGAGTCAAGAGTTTCTGGATTATCTAAGGGGCAATGGTATATTGTCTCAATGGACTCCGTCGTATACACCACAGCATAATGGTGTATCTGAGAGGCAAAACTGAACCTTGTTGGACATGGTTAGGTCGATGATGAATCACGTGAATCTTCCCAAGTCCTTTTGGGGCTATGCACTTTAGACTATTGTTTACTTGTTAAATAGAGTCCCGACCAAGGTAGTCTCTACTACTCCATATGAGATATGGAATAGTAAGAAACCTCATTTATCTTACTTGAAGATTTGGGATTGTCCTGCTTATGTGAAGCGGACTGTATCAGACAAACTAGATGCTAAGTCTGATAAATGTCTATTTATTGGATACCCTAAGGAAACAAAGGGTTATCAATTCTATTATCCTGTGGAACAAAAGGTGTTTGTTTCAAGGCATGCTGTGTTTCTGGAGAAAGAGTTTCTCTTGCAAGAAAATAGTGGGAGTGGCGTTGAACTTGAGGAGGTTCAAGAGACTCCAATAGACATTGAGGAGATACCTGGTCAAGCACCTCGACTGATGACTCATATTGATGAGACATTGGTTGAACCTATTGTGACACCACATCTTCGTAGATCTGGTAGGACACGTAACATTCCTAAGAGATATGGATTTCTCATAAGTGAATCAAACGACATGTCACTCATTGACAATGAGAAGCCTACCAATTATGAAGAAGTTCTGAAAAGTTCAGAAAGGGACAAATGGCTTGAAGCCATGAAGTCAAAAATGGATTCCATGTATGAAAATCAAGTTTGGAACTTGGTGGACCCACATGAAGGCATTAAGCCTATAAGGTGCAAGTGGGTTTTCAAGAAAAAAATCGACATGGATGGTAATGTGATTACCTTTAAGGCTAGATTAGTGGCGAAAGGCTATCGTCAAAAACAATGTGTTGATTATGACGAGACCTATTCACCGATAGCTATGCTTAAATCCATTCAGATGCTCCTGGCCATAGCGGCTCATTATGATTATGAGATATGGAAGATGGATGTGAAAATAGTTTTCCTTAATGGAAACCTACTCAAGGACGTGTATATGATACAACCTGAGGGTTTCACATCGGTTGATAAAACCAAGGTATGCAAACTTCGATGGTCCATTTATGGACTGAAGCAAGCATCCAGGAGCTGGAATATCCGTTTTGATGAGACAATCAAAAGGTTTGATTTCTCACAAAATCCGGACGAACCTTGTGTGTACAAGGTTAGTGGGAGTGCAGTCGTGTTCCTAGTATTGTATGTCGATGACATATTACTTATATAAAATGATATATCTGTCTTACAGTCAGTTAAAATTTGGTTATCCAAAACATTCTCCATGAAAGACCTGGGGGAAGCGACCTACATTCTCGAGATTAAGATCTACAGAGATAGATCGAAACGATTGCTTAGTCTTTCGCAGTCTACATATATAGACCGAGTATTAAAGAGGTTTAACATATCGGAATCCAAGAAAGGTTTCCTTCCCATCAGGCATGGGATACACCTTTAGAAGTCTATGTGTCCACGCACAGAAAACGAGAAGATTTGCAGGAGTAAGATTCCGTATGCATCCGCAATAGGATCTATCATATATGCTATGTTGTGTACGAGGCCCGATGTATCGTATGCTCTGAGTGTCACGAGAAGATATCAGACTGATCCAAGAATGGATCATTGGGCAGCTGTTAAGACAATCCTTAAGTACTTAAGAAGAACTAAGGATGTGTTCCTAATATATGGAGAAGGTGATATGGTAATACGCAGGTATATGGATACCAACTTCCAGATAGACAAGGATGATTCCATGTCTCAGTCTGGGTACGTATTTACCTTAAATGGAGGTGCAATAAGTTGGAAAATTTCCAAGCAAGACACTGTAGCGAATTCTACCACTGAGGCAGATATATTGCAGCTTCGGAAGCAGTAAAGGAAGCGGTTTGGATAGAGAAGTTCATCTTTGAACTTGATGTGCTCTCATCAACGATCCAAACATGTGCTTCGCCGCTATCATTTGATCAGAGAGATCATAAGTAGGAAGGAAATACAAATCGAGAAGATTTCCACTGAAAGGAACTTAACGGACCCTTTAACTAAGGCCTTACCTCAGAGTAAGTTTGAGGGTCATGTTAGAGCTTATGGTATTGGATACCGTGGCGATTGACATTAGGCCAAGCGGGAGTTTGTTAGTAAGATATGAGAGGTGTTCTAAGGCAATCGCCTTATTGTTGTACCATTTATTTGATAAATAAAGATTCACTATTTGAGTATAAATATTTTCATGTATTTAATTGAATCTTAAACTCATTTACTGAATGTTCGTAATACGATTCACAGTATGAGAGAATTTGTGATTGGATCACAACTAGTGATTATCTCTACATGTGTAATTGTGATGGATTCGGACGCCATCGATTATGTTAAGACTAGCACGAGGTATACTTTTTGGTTTATCCATGCAGCTATTTCTCACTGGATGGTGACATTGGGATGTTCAGAGTTGATCGTGGATGCTAGTTATGGTAACTAGTTTATTGGAGTGACTAGCTGTAATACTTCATATGATTCTCTACATATATGGATATGTAAATGAAGTTCTTACTGCATCTTAAGTGTGATGTTCCTTCGACTTGCGGTATTCAAGTCATCTTGGTCATGAAGACTTATGCTTTGACATCTTAAGCAAGCATCTCCGAGGAGATATGGACCCGGGATGATTGGGTATAAGTCAAAGTGGCCAAAAGTGTTTGAATAGCCTACAGAGGATTCACTGTTCCTTGCGAGAAGATGTATACCCTATAGCCTCTCATCGAATTGTTATTAAAGTCTTTGGACAAAGCATTACATGTTTAGAGTATGGTACTCTTGTATACATGTGCAGTAATTAGAATCCGGAGGACGAGGAAGTAATACTTAGGCTAGGTGTGACGTAGTCAATCTAGTAAGAATTGTCACAATAGACCATATCCTGAACCAAGTGGGTATAAGATGACTGAAAGGAATAGGGCACAATTCATTGTAGCTGCTGAAGGGTTTCAGAAATGGTTATGGGATCAACCGTTGATTTTCCAATTAATTGGAGATCATGATATACTACTAACTGTCACTCATGATCGTTCTATAATTAATAGTTAATTATAGACGACCAACATAAACTGGGAACCTATTTTGTCACACGCACAATGAGTGTAATCCGAAGGATTTAAAATGAGTTTGAGAATAGGATTCTTAGATTGAGAGAGACTTGGTTTGGTTGGACCAAATAAAGAGCGAGTATGAAATGGTTTCAGTCATAAAGCATGGATGGGTCGTGCCTTTTGAAGACACGATGGATGATCCAAATTGGTTTGGTTCTAATCCAATAGTGGAAAATAAACCAAAGTGGTTTGATTTTTTTTAAATGAATGAACCAAAGTTGGTTCAGTTTGTTTTAACTTAAAATATATCAACGCGGTTTGGTTTATTTTAACTTAATTTTTTAGAGCGGGTTAATGGGTTATTAGTTATGAACCAATAAGTGCTAGGAGAAGGTTTCTTGATGGTCAAGAAATATGCTCTCTATAAAACACGGCTTTAGGGTTTTTCGTGGAGAACTTTTGGTTATTGGAAACCCTAGCCACCCAAGCTCTTCTCCTTGCTCTTGCCACCCAAGCCCTTGCTGGCCAAAGGAGCTGCCATCGCCCCTTGCTGCTGCTGCCCCTCCTTGCCACCGGCCACCCACCAGCCACCGACATCCCTTGGACCTATACAAGCTGTCCAATTTTAGACAGCTTGTTCTCCTCTTTGATGAGAGGTCGTTTAGTCAGCGTTTTGCACTCTGACAATGACCTATTTGCCGGGGATTGGTTCTCCGGCAATCCTCATAGGTGGAGGTTTGAGTTTTCGTCAATCGGTTGACAAAAACTGCTTCCGAGAAGCGAGTTTGCGAAACTTGATTTTTGGATCCGAATTGTATTCGGATTGTGATCTTCTTTTGGATCACATCGTCTTCGACACGAGGTCAGTAACTCCTACGAAGACGAGGCTCATAGCTTGGTGAAGCTATCTCGACGATACTCAGCGTGGATATGGATAGAGGCAATTCTAGCGAGAGTTGCTTCGATTGATGTCATTCCCGCTACACGTGATACGTTAGGTATAACTAGAGTAATTTTCTTTTATTGCAAAATTTTAAATAGCGATTATGTCTACACATATTGTATCCTGCATGTGTGTGATGTGTGTGTTGTAATAAATTAGATTTATTACTTTTATTGCTTCCACTGTGTTCTTGTTTACGAAACGTGTTTGAACACACACTCGCCGCGGTGCCGAGGAAACCCAACACTGCTGACACAGCGTCCAGCTCTGTATCATCTCGAACATCTCAAGCTGACGCTGCTCAATCTGACTCAGCCGGTAGGCAATGTAGGACTGCCCTAAGCTGAGCTCCTCTAGTCTCGTGTCAACCTTCTCATGAAAATTCTCAAATCTAGTCTCCAAAGCGTGCAAAGCGCTCTGAGAGACCCTCCACCTGTACATCTGCTATCATGGGGTCATTCTCCTTAGTAGCTGACTTGTCATACTCCACTGCTGGCTCTCCAGGCTCCCCAGCTAGCTAAGGTCGAGGTGGCCACTCCATCCTCCCATGCCCTGTCCGCATGCTGGCCAATGCAAAGTGTCTCATCGTGATACGGTCGTATGAGTTAGATAGTAGCCTCAATGTCCCCCTGGAAATGCTTATGCCTATGGATGCTAACCAAGAAGTGATGATATATCCAAAAGGCATACGAACTTTCCCTTGCATAGGGGACACAAAGTGGACTATGCAATGAAAAATGTTTGATGCGATATTGATATCGAATAAGTGGTGCATCACATATATGAGAAATAGATGGGGAGGCCGAATCTTGGCCTGACCCCGGGTCATAATAGGCAAGAGGCATCCAACAATGACTTTGTAAAATACATTGTCAAGAGCAGATAATCCATTGATAGAAAATATATTCTGACCCAAAGGACGAGGTCGACCGAAAAAGAAGTCATGCATGGAGTCTAGAGAAATATGATCAAAAGGAGCTGGTAAGGGTTCATCAAAAGTAGAATAGAATATGAAGGTGTCAGTAGATAGTCGACACTCTAAGAACTCCTGTAGAATCACAGGAGTGAACTCCAAATCGCATTTTGCAATGTGAGTGGAGTATGTCGAACCATCGCCAACCCTCCTCAAATTGGCATAAAACTCCTTAAGTAGGTCAATGTTGATTGGATGCATGCAAAAAATTATTTTCATTAACTGGTAATGCATTATGAGTTGGATAATGTCCCCATAATAAGATCGAAAAAATGGCTCATCCAAATACCTAACCAGCATGGGTTGGTATGAGTGAGATAGAGCCTGGGATCCTTCACCAGGCTTAGTCCTACGTGCTTGTCTATATGAATGATATGTATGCAATGAAATAGCACAAAACATGGTTAAATCAAGGTATTGCATAAGTAAACTGATTAGGGCTTTAGTTAGAGAAGTTACTTAGGCGCCATTGATTTGAAGCTTTAAGAGGCAACCGGAGCAACAAGTGTTGGAGAGAAAACCGGTGAGAAGATGGCCGGAACACCAACCGGAGCCCTAACTCGCGTAGAGGAAAGAAATGGGACACCCATTAGAGGGAAACAAGATGAAATAGGGTTAGGTTTCAAGAATCAAGCCTTACCTAGGGCTAGAAATATCGGGAGCTCTTGAACGAGGGAAGTCGAAATCGTCGAGAGCGTCGGAGAAGACAAGAGGTTGTGTGAGGAGGCCGAATTGCTAGGGTTCGACCTTATAAAATCGCAATGAGCAGTCAACTGATAGCGCCATCAATCGACTGTTGAACCTTCTGTGTCGAGCTACAATATCTTTAGCCGACTGATTTCTGATTTTCTGTTTAGAATTTATATGATTTTGATTTCTTCACTTAATTTTCTTTCATTTAATTTGGTTATTGCATGTGTATCGATTAGTCCAGTATTATGTTTGTTTTTGTGCATTGTTAATGTGTTTTGATATTTTTGTCCTATTTTCACAAGCATTAATATCCAATGATTTTGTTATTAGCATCTCACCCTTTCTAGATGTCAAAGTACACAATCAAGGTGAACCCCATATTTTGTGAGATGCAATACACCATAAACATACCTTCCATGCAAACATATGATAAGACATATGAAGCATGGCAAGTGTATGACATACCAAGGTATAGAATAACTGAGTGTTAAGCCCAAATGTCATCTCTAAATTTAAAACAATTTTCCTTAATAGATCAATCTCCCAAGTGTGCCAAGACTCAAAATGGAACACCAAGACCTTCTAAACCTAAATGTGACACTTTTGATCAAGTTTCCATAATCCTCAAAGTTTATTGGCGCATCTTAAAATCCTCTAGGATTAAGTTTCAATATCATTTCCAAAGTATCACATTACTTTGAAAATATCCTAAAGTGTCAACTTTACTATGGTTAGGTTAACTACCCACTCATTCAAGTTGACACACCCCAACCCATTTAGCATGATGGAATCACGCTATTATGAACTCAATACCTATTGGAGCTCCTTGGGTTTACTAGGTACTCACTAAGGATATCCTCCCTTAGTACCTTCCTAATGACCCTTTTAGGCTTAGAAGCCTTGGTCAATTGGGTTCCATAATCAAATGAAACATTGTGATAGGTAGGCATGACTTCTTTGGACTTAGGTTTGTGCCCCAAACCTTTTCTATCCTTGGAAGGCTCTTGCCTCCTAAACCCTAAATTTTGACCCTTAGACACTTTAATTGAATTTGTCATTTTTGCAAGGGTCTTCTCTAATTTTTCAAGCCTTGACCTCAAGATTTGGTTTTATAATTCTAATTTGTCCAATTTTGATTGTTCATTAATCTTTTGGGAATTGTTTCTCCTCTTAGGCATATGTCTACCCTTCTTAGGGTTGATGCCTAAGTGATCTTCTACCTTTCTAATTGTCTCCCTAGATAGAATTATTTTGGGGACATTATTTCTAGATTTGTCCTTAACCCTAATATTGCATGATTTTGCACATAGACAATAAAATCTATTATTTCTAGCATGCTTTTGTTCATTAGTAATAGCAATAGCATTAAAATTATTCCTAGCATTCTTTTGACTATTAATTGAAGAGGAAGCATACTTAAAGGTTACCTTAGGGTTTGCCTTAGCTCCCCCTATATTTAAGACTCCTTCTTTGCTCTTGGCTTGCTTCCTCCCCCTAGGGCATTGGATTCTATAGTGGCCCCCTTTGATGACATTTGAAGCACACCACATGCTCCTTTCTCTTAATGGTTGGGGCTCCAACATCCTTTGACTTTTGATTGACTTTTGGTGCCGGCACTTTCTCCTTGGGCAATTTTGGGCATTTGCTCTTATAATGCCCTTTCTCCCAACACTCAAAGCAAATTATGTGATCCTTAATTTTATGAATTGCATTTGAGTTACCTAGAGAGGTGGTGGAAGATGAAGTTGGTTCTTCATCTATACTGGAGGTAGATGGTTCTTCTTGATTTTGCTTCGGTGTGAGAATTCTCTCCTTCCCCTCAACCCTAGAGGTGAAGGATTCCTCCAATTCTTCCACTTCTTTTTCCTCCTCGAATGACGAACACCTCTCAACCTACAAATCCTCACTTTCTTGTGAGGATGAGTTTTCTTCCTCCTCCTTTGATTCTTCCTTATCCTCTTGGACCGATTGGGGTTTCTCATGAAATTTTACCAATTCACTCCAAAGATCCTTGGCATCCTTATATTCACCTAATCTACACAAGATAACATTAGGAATCAATTCTACCAAAAATTTTATTACCTTCTTGTTTTTCTCAAAACTTTGGAGTTGTTCCTCGGTCCATTTCTTCATCTTTAGAAAACCTCCCTTTGGTCCTCTTGGATATTCAAATCCTTCCATCAAGGCGGACAAATCTTCGATGTCCATCATCATCATGAAGTCTTCAATCCTTGTCTTCCATTGATTGAAGTCTTCTCATCCATAAAATGCATATAGAACCAGAGTATTGATATCCCATCCCAATTTGAGACTTGGCTCCTCCATCTTCCTTCTTCCCTCTAGTGTGCTCCCTTAGCTGTTAAACCTTGAAGAGCGGACTCGCTCTAATACCACTTGTAGGGGATTGTACGCCGCACTAGAGGGGGAGAATAGCATCGTGCTACATCGATGATGGAATTCGCTCACGTTTGTCTATAAGGCTTTTTATGAGCAGTGGAAATAATGATAAAGCAATAACAAAATGCTACAAACACAAACACGAATAGACAACACAAAGACACGACGATATAACGTGATTCGAAACCTTAGGGTTCCTACTCCACTAGTCGAGCTCAACGAGCTCTAGTGATGCAAACTATCACTAATACACTCTTTCTCGGAACAATCTGGAGGTGGTGAAACCTCGTACAAAAATTACAATAGTAATACAAAGGATACAAGCAAATACCAAGACAATAATGAAATACAAGTAAAGACAACTTTACAACAATTGCTTTGAATACTTGCTTGTTTGATTGCTTGAGCTGCTCTTGAAGACCCTGACTTGCACCAGCAAATCACCTCAAATCGCCCAAGAAATCGCTGCAAAAATCCTCTCCTTCGTGCTCCTTTTAAAGCTACAACTCAGGATGATTTTCGCCTAGCAGTCGACTGCTCATGTAGTCATTGTCTCACAACAACTCGATCCACGCTGGAAAAACTCCAACGGATAACCCATCAATCGACTGTCATACCCTAGCAATCGACTAATGCATAGTCGGATCGCATCCATCACTCGATCGCATCCATGGCGCTGATCCATGGCGCTTCACATCGATTAATCGCCAATTTTGGTAGTCATCGCTAAGGCCACTCACCGCAATCGAGTATCGATCGACTCTTGCGCCAATCGATAGTAACCCGATCGCTTTCGATATTGACTAGGTTGTCAAGTGTCAAAACACTCAACTAGTCGACTGGTCCATAACCCCAGTTGACTGATACACCTTAAACATGAGGTTTTAACCAAAGTATGATGCTCTCATACTTGCTAGACCACCCTTAGCCTAAACCTAAACCTTCTAGTCACCTTTATCAGCCTCACGCCTATCGGATCCCTCCAAGTCATCCATGACTTGTTCATTCATATGCTAGCCTTCAGATGCTTCCATCGACTATTGTCATGCTAAGTTGGTCTACATCGCCAATGTATATTTGGGCTTATGCTGCCAAGACACACGCTTGGACTTTACGCCACCAATATCATACCCTCGGACTTTCCAATTGTCAAGTACCCATGACTTGGACTTCCACCGCCAAGACTACACACTTGGCCTTACGTGGGCAAGACTACACCCTTGGACTTTCCATGCCAACTTCATATTGGACTTTCTAAATGCTAAGACACATGCTTAGACTTTCCATGTCAAGTACTCAAGACTTAGACTTTCCCATTGCCAAGACCCATGCTTGGACTTTCCATGCCAAGTACTCAAGACTTGGACTTTCCATGACAATCATATTGTCATATATTTTGTCGAACATCAAAATACTACTCGAGTCAAACTTGAGTCTTGTCAATCATGACCTGGGTTGATTGCACCGACACTCTCTTATGCCCTTGACACTCCTAGACCTAGACTTAGTTCCATAGTCAAATGGAATATTGCAGTAGGTCGGCATTACCTTCTTGGGCATTGGCTTGTGATCCTAAGCCTTTCTTATCCTTGAAAGGCTCTTGCCTCCTGACACCTAAGTTTTGACCATTAGACCCTTTATTTGAATTTGTCATAATTTGAAGGGTTTTTTTTTCCATTTTCTCAAATTTTGATCTCAAAACTTGATTTTCTAACTCTAATTTCTTAATTTTTGAATTTTCATTCTTCTTTGGGACTTGTTCTTCTGAGGCATATGCCTATAATTCTTGGGATTATTGCCTCGATTTTGATTCTCTATCTTCATAATAGTTTCCTTAGGTAGAATAGTTCTATTATTGTCCTTAGGCGAATTGACATGTTTAGCACCTACTCAATAAAATTTATTTCTAGCATATTTTTCATGATCAATACAAGAAAATTATTAGCATGCTTATTCTTATTATGAAAACTAGTAGCTACATAATTAAATGATACTTAGGGTTTGTCTTAACTTCCCCTACATTTAAAGCTCCTCCTTTGCCCTTCCGAGGGTCCCTCCCCCTAGGACATTGGCTCTTATAATGTCCCCTTTAATTGCATTTGAAGCAAATAATATGCTTCTTACTCTTTTGACTTTGGGCATCAGCTTCCTTTGGCTTCTTATTGACTTTTGGTGTCAGTTGAGCTTTCTTAACTCTTTTTGGGCACTTGCGCTTATAATGCCCTTGCTCCCTACACTCAAAGCATGTTATGTGACTTTTATTTTTATTTAGAATGCTTGAGTTACCTTCTTGGATGGTGGTAGGAGACTCTTGATTGGATTCTTCTTCTCTTCTGGAAGCAGAGGCTTTCTCTTGATTTTGCTCTGGTGCCAATAGTCTCTCCTCCCCCTCAATCCTAGAGGTAGAGGCTTTTCCAACCTCTTCGACTTCTTCTCCTTCGGACGTTAAGCACCTCTCAACTTTCGACTCTACAAGATCTTGAGATGATGATGATGATTCTTCCTCTTCGGATGTTGAGCATCTCTCAACTTCCGAGTCTTCTTGAGCTTGAGATGATGAGCACTCCTCTTTTTTGGGCTCGTTCTCTACTTGTGTCGGTGAGGAATTTTCATGGAACTTTGCCAATTCGCTCCAAAACTCCTTGGAATCCTTATAGTCACCTAATTTTGACAATCATTAGGAATTAAATTACTTAGCATTTGAATTACCTTAAGGTTTGTCTTAAATTTCTTGAATTGCTCTTTGGTCAATTTCTCCATCTTGAGGATTCCTCCCTTCTTGGCCCTTGGAAATTGGAAACCTTCTATCAAAGCGGACCATAGCTTGATATCCATCATCATCAGAAAGTTCTCAATCCTTGCTTTTCATTGATCGAAACCCTCAAATCCGTAGTCTTCGTAGGATGGTGGTGTGTTGATGTTGTGGCCCAATCCAATGTTTGGCACCTCCATCTTTCTTCTTCTCCTCTAGCGCTTTGCTCTCTTTGTCGTTAGTCCTTTAAAGAGTGTCCCCTCTGATACCAATTGTAGAGTGATTATTGACCGATATGGTCACGCTAGAGGGGGTGAATAGTGGTTTTAATTTTTCTTCGATCAATTGCGTGCATGATTGTCTCTATAAAAGGGTTACTGCACAGCAGAAAATAAAAGCACAAATACAAACACAAACTCACACACAAATGTAAAGATATAATGTGGTTTGGAACTAGGGTTTCTACTCCATGGGTCAAGCTCTAGTGATGCACACCACCACTATCAAACTTCTCCTTTTCGATATGACACTGGAAGCGGGGAAACCTCTTATAAGGTTCTAACAACAATAAGAAAGAAATACAACCAAATATAACAAGTATACTAAGCAATAATCAAATACAAGTAAAGAGAAATTTACAAAAAAAACTTGTGATTTTTTGCTTGTTGGTTGCTTTGAAGAGCTCTTGAAGATCTGGAATGCAACATCAATTCCTCCCTAAAAGCTCCAAAAAATTGCTTGAGGAAAACCTCCCTTCGAGCTCCATTTAAATCTTTTGTCGGGCTAATTTTTTACCTTTCAGTCGACTGTTCTTGCCTAGCAGTTAACTGGACATTTAGCTATTGTCTCATAACGACTTAATCTATGTCAAAAAGTTGACCATCAGTCGACTGCTCTGACCTAGAAATTGACTGTCATAGCCACCAGTCGACTTCCATGGGCTAGCAGTCGACTTCTCAACATTCTGTGCTTTGGCCACTTAATTCCAGTCGACTGATATGGACCAGTCGACTTTTTAACCCTAGCAGTTGACTGTTAGAGCCACATATCAGCAGTCGAGCCTCAATTGACCATATAACGAGTTGACTGGGGCATAACCCAAGTCAACCGCTCCGAATCAACTAGGGTTTCAAGTGTCAAACACTCGTCTAGTCAACTAGTCCATAATCCTAGTCAATTGGTAAACCTCAACCATAAGATTTAACCCAAGTATGATCCCCTCATACTTAATACTCACCCATAGCCTAGACCTAAGCCTTCTAGCCACCTCCATCAACCTCATGCCTCTTGGACCCCTCGAATTTGTGACTCTTCATCTTTCGCGTTAGCCTTCAAGTGCTTCCATCGGCTATGTCAAGCTAACCGAGTCTTTGGCCAAGGTTCATTTGGACTTATGCCACCAAGACCTATGCTTGGACTTTACGCTACCAAAATCTTACCTTTAGACTTCCATATTGCCAAGATCCATTTAGACTTACGCCGCCAAGACTCATGCTTGGACTTTACGCCGCCAAACCTACCCTTGGACTTTCCAATTGGCAAGACTATACTTGGACTTTCCATGAAAACTCCATTTTGAACTTTCCAATTGCTAAAGTTCAGTTGTACTTTATGCCGCCAACACTACACACTTGGATTTATGCTCTCAAGACTATACCTTTGGACTTTACCATTGCCAAGTACCCATGACTTGGACTTTCCATGCCAAGTATCCAAACTTAGACTTCCAAGGTTAATTGCTCCAACAATCTCTCCCAAATAATCTCCTCCATATGACTTTGAATATCGCAATCATTCACTAGTCATATAGTCAACATATGGTAAAACTATATAGTCAAACAATGGTCAAACCTATTGTCAAACATATTGACGATCCCATTGTCAATCCCATTGACAAACATCAAAACTCTACTTGAGTCCACTTAAGTCTAGTCAATCATGACCTAGGCCGATTGCACCAACAAAGTGAGGATTTGGTAAACATTCATTGTGGATTGTGTCTCATTTAGTGATAAGGATTGTATCACTAATAAGAGTGAAGGCATCCAAGATGATTTTGGACCAAGGGGAGAATGAGGGATCTCTTTAGGAGATGAGACATTGGAAACCCTTTGTGGGCTTTTTGATGTATGTCAAAGGGGGAGAAGTGAGGGTTTAATTTAGGTAAACTTTCATTATGCTTTGATATAAGAAGAGTTAAGTTGGGTTATGGGACGGCCTAACTTAAAGACATTGTCAAACATCAAAAAGGGAGAGATTGTTAGTACAATCGACCCAATTCATGATTGACTAGACTCGAGTGGGACTCGCGTAGGATTTTGATATTTCACAATGGGATTGACAATAGGATTGTCAATGTATTTATCAGTATGGTTTGACCATATGACAAGTGAATGTTTGGGATATCCAAGATTATATGGGGGGAATTGTTTAAGGGGGAGATTATTAGAGAAATCAACTTCGGGTCAAGGTTGACCAAACTTGAGTGAGACTCGAGGGGAAGTCCAAGTTTAGATACTTGTATGGAAAGTTCAAGTTTGGATACTTTAGCATGGAAACTCCAAGTATGAATACTTGGCAATGGAGATGTCCAAGTTTAGAGACTTGGCAAAGGGAAAGTCCAAGGGTGTAGTCTTGGCCACGTAAGTCCAAGTGTATAGTCTTGGCAATGAAAGTCCAAGTCATGGATACTTGGCAAAAGAAAAATCCAAGGGGGTAGTCTTGGCCACATAAGTCCAAGTGTATAGTCTTGGCAGTGAAAGCCCAAGCATTGAGCCTTGGCAATGGAGAAATTCCAGAGGTGCGACCTCTTGACAAAGGAGACCCGAAGGCATGACATAAGCGATGGAAGCACCTGAAGGCTAGCACGAATGGTGAATGAGTTATGGTGGACTCAGACATCCCTTGAGAGTGTGAGGTTGATGGAGGTGTCTAGAAGACTTAGGTTTATGTCAAGGGTGGTTGATCAAGTATGAGGGGATCATACTTTGGTTAAACCTCACTTTTGAGGTTTGTCAGTCGACTAAGACCTTGGGTCAGTGGACTGGTCGACTGTTCAACACTCGGGAGCCTAGTCAACTCATAGCAGTCGATTGAGATTATGACCTGCCAACTAGTCATGTAGTCAACTAAGGCTCGACTGTCAACTAAGTGCTTTGGCAGTCGACTGGTGGTTTGCATTGTCGACTGCCAATGATGGACAGTCAACTGATGGTAGTGGATATAAGAACATAAGCATTGGTAATTGACTGGGCAGTCGACTACTGGTTTGGCAATCGACTACTGGTAAGGAAAGTCGATTTCTAGGGTATCCGTTGGCGAGAATGCCAATGTGGATTCGTCTATTATGAGACAACGGTACTATGTGTAGTTGACTGGGATCTTTTGATAGTCGTTTGCCAGGCAAAAATCCAGGTCATGAGGAGGCTTAAAAGGAGCTCGCGAAGGAGGATTTCAAAACCTGGTTCTTGGAGCTTTTGGAGGAGAAACGTTGTTGCTTTCAACCTTCAAAGACGTTTAAAGCAATTAAAAGTGCACTTGTAAAGTATTTTATTTTGTATTCTTTCATTCATATATTCTATTTGCTTTTTTTTGCTTCTCTTTATTGTAAGCTTCATATTGTATGAGGTTTCTCCATCTTCGGTGTTATACCGAGAAGGAGAGATTTTAGTGAGTGTAGGTCACTAGAGCTCGATCGTGGAGTAGGAACTAAGATTTTTTACCATATAAAAATAGTGTTTTGATTGTATGTTACTTATCTTTGCATCTATTTGTATTTGTATTTGTATTCCGCTGCACTAATCATTTTGTAGACAGGCATGAATCAATCGTGAAATTGAAAGAACGCTATTCATCCCTCTCTCTAGAACACGTCACGGTCCTAACACTTTAAACAACAACCCCTGGGCTTTGTTACTCCGAAAGTAAACTTTGGCTTGAAATAGGTATACCCATGTAATTCTAGAAGATCACATCGGCATTAAATAAGATAAACTACCTACATAAACAATCATGGAAAACTAAAGGACGTATATAGACCCAATGTTCTCAATCATATAGGCAAAACCAAATTCCTAGGATCCCCTTTGAACTTAAGTCAACCCTCTTCTTATTTCCCGTGACCTCAACATCTAAGCTTCATCCATTGAGACATTAGGGTAGAATATTTTCTCATATTATGATCAAGTCTAGACAATCAAATTCACTAATTAAATCGGTAATCGAATATTAGTCCCTATGAGATTGATATTTTTCTTTATTACTTGACGATAATCATACACTTACGGGTTATCACACCTCACTAACCGAATAAAAGTCATTAATTCGCTTTTATTCGTCATAATAAAATATCAGTCGTTTCATACGATAATACATATTCTTATTAATCATATTGATACATCCATTATAATTGAATAAAAATAATTTGAAAGACAAAATAGTAGTTCATTCGTTTGGAAAAATTTTATTTTGATCGGTCTGATATTTGACACATGCAGATTGTGTTTGTACATGAGTCAACTTGATTCAGTACAATTCGGATCTCTGAATTTGCACTCCTGTACATCCACATATGAGAGAAAGTCTCTTTCCATATATTTATTCAAAAAATATATACTTATGAAATAATATAAATCAACCATTGAATCTTATAACTTTTGACTAAAATTTCATACACAATAAAATCTTTTTTATCCGTTCTATTTTTTTCATTCATATATTTTCTAACTGTCTTTTGCGCTTTTGGTCAGACACCTCATTTTGAGTTCAATCGACTATAGTCACTTTTAATCTACTAATTAGTCAATATGTCACAGCCAAATACTTGTATTCGATAATTTAGAGGATTCAAAACATGAAAAAGTGAATATGAATAAACTCAGAGAAACCCCAAGAATGCAACGATCCTTATTAAGAATAACGCTAAGATTTTTAGGATTGTCAGTATTTTTGTCAAAAAGTGTTTAGGGTCAAAATTTAAAAAAAAAAAAGAGGAAAATTAGGGAACCCTAAAAGTCCAATGATGCTCGTTTAACATCAAATTGAAATCCATGAGGTCATTGAATAAGTAAAAAGTATTTGATTGAATCGATCAATTAAAGTCACTTCTATGTTGACTCGTGGCTTGGGCCGAAAGGAATTTACTAAAATATATTGAGCCGATGATATTTTAGAAAATAGATTCGCCATTTACTAAATTAGAATGCGTGCGTGCTGCATAATTAAAAGAATTTATCAAAATTTAGTTTTGATATTCTTTTTATGGAAGTAGCCATAAATGCGAAGCAAAGACCCCTCACTGTTTATAAATAAATGTAATGGGTGGAGGTTGTTTCACATGGAGTTCATCAGGCTCTCAAATATCCTCCACTTTTAATTTATGGATTCTGATTTATCTCTTTCGCAAATTAATTCATAAGTTAAGGACAAAAATAGTTAATGTAACCGTTCTATTTTTTTCTATAAATAAATGGTGTGTGCATGCTTGTGCTGCAAACACTCCGCGGTCGGAAGCAACACAATGTACGACTATTTCTTCTTCTTCTTCATTGTTCCCTCGTCTTGCCTCTTGCTTCTTCTTCTTCTACGACCCAGCAGAAAACCATCAACCTCCGCCCATGCCAACCTTCCCCCGTCGCCGCCCAGGCTTCCCCTCATCGGCAACCTCTACCAGCTCGGCCCTCTCCTTCATCAGTCCCTCGCTGCCCTCTCCCGCCGCCACGGTCCGCTCATGCTCCTCCACCTCGGCCACGTTCCCGCCCTCATCGTCTCCTCCCCCATCGCTGCCCGCGACGTCTTTCGCCACCAGGACCACGTCTGCGCCAGCCGCCCTTCCACCAAGGCAGCTAAGATCCTCGCTGACGGCGACGTGGCCTTCGCCCCCTACGGCGATCAGTGGCGCCAGCTCCGCAAGATCTGCACCGTCCACCTGCTAAGTTCCAAGCGGGTGCAGTCCTACCGCTCCGCGCGAGAGGAGGAGGTCGCCGCCATGGTTGCGGCCATCGCCGCGCTAGCCTCCACCACCATGAATTTGTCCGAGATCATATATGGCTTCACCAACGACACGATCTGCCGAGTGGTATCGGGGAAATTCAAGATGAAGGAAGGGAGGAACAAGGTTTTCGCGGCTTTGATCCACGAGAACTCGGTGCTGATGACGGCGGTGTACGCTGGGGACTACTTCCGGTGGCTGGGGTGGGTGGATGGGCTGCTGGGCTATGTGGCGAGGGCGAGGAAGAACAGGAAGAAATGGGAGAAGTTGATGGATCAGGTGATCAAGGAGCACACGAATCGAGTGTCCATAAAGATGGATGGTGAAAAAGAAGAAGAGGAGGGAAGCGATTTCGTGGATGTCTTGTTGTCACTGGAGAAGGAAGAGTTTTTTCTCAACCCAACAGCCATCAAGGCAATTCTTATGGTAACATTCTTCCACTCTCACTTTAATTATTGACTAATTAGGTCGTTTTTCTGATGGCTTGAACAAGGACTAAAATCAATTAAGTTACAACATGATTATACTATAATCGTCATTAGTTGTCTCCACATGGATGACCTATTGACTGGATTAGTATAGTATTTACAGAATTAACATGAATCTATTCTGGAAAAAGGTCTAAAACTTCTCTTCGTCTCAAATGATCCTTCACTGTGATCTTTGACCAACTCGTCAAGGTTCAAAGAGTTTTCCGTGATTTATCTTTCTCATAATAATCATGGGACAGACTGATAAGGACAACTAAATTGACAGTTTCAATCTTTTACAGAGTATATGGGTCACATGTCTATCTAGTTATCTATATATGTATATAAAGACTATATTTTTAGATATAAAAGTAAAAAAAAAAGAAATTGGGAATAAAAATAGTAAGAAGGAATGCTATTCGATTTTATATAAAATTTATCCCTTTAAGTTCACCTAAATCCCAATGCACTGTTGCCAGAATACCAAAAGTAGTTTTAAATAAAATTATTGTATAACTTATAATTTTAAAAACTAACATTAAAAAACTCTCAAAAATTATAATTTAAAAAAAAGGAATAATTGAAAATAAAATAACATAAATCTATCATAATTTTTTAAAAGTTGAGTTATAAAATTTCTTAGAAGATATAAAAAAACTTATAAAATTAAAATATATTTATTTTATAAAAAATAAATAACAAAGTCATAAAATTCTACCATAATTTTATTTAAACATACTAATATAATTATTTTTTTAAAAAATGAAAATATAAATTGTAAAAAAATATATAAATATTGGAGGATTGTGGCCCGGCTAGAAGAGGGAGTTGAATAACCTAAATTGTGCTCGATGGAATTTGATCGTGTTCATCTCTACAATTCTTATTAGCGCAGTAGAAATACGAAATACAATACAAATATGAATACGAATACACAATTACACAAAATACGCAAGGATATACGTGGTTCGGAACCTTAGGATTCCTTTTCCACAGAGTGAGCTCAACGAGCTCGAGTGATGACAACACCACTACTCAAACTCCTTCTCGACAACATGTCGAAGGTGGAAAAACCTCATACAAGCAATTACAATAGTAATATATAAGATACAAGCGAATACAAAGACAATAAGAAATATAAGTAAAGAAACACTTTACAATACTTTGCTTTGAATATTTTCTTGTTACTTGTTTTGGTTTGCTCTTGAAGGTTTGAAATACAGTAGCAATTCCCCTCAAAAATCTCCCCAAATATCGCTATGGAAATCCTCCCCAAGCTCCTCCATTTTTGCTTGTCTCGAGCTAATTTCGTGTCTAGCAATTGACTGCTCATGACCATCAGTCGACTACTCCTGTAGTCATTTTCTCACAATGACTCGATCCACCGCTAGACAAGTTCTAATAGATACACCATCAGTCGACTGATCAAGCCATTAGGCGATTGCTCCAGGCAATCAGTCGACTCAAAATCCTTCTGTGCCTGCAACCACCTTCAGCAGTCGATTATCGTCCCTTGGCAGTCGACTGATGGTGCAGAAGTCGACTGCCAAACTCTAGCAGTCGACTGCTGGTCCAAAAATGTTGGATCGAAAAAGAGTGTCAGAGAGGGGGGTGAATAGCGCACGTAAATCTTTTCTTTCATTTGATTAAAACACTAGTAAGAAAGAGTAAATGCACAGTGGAATAGTAAAGGACACAACTTGATTTTACTTGGTTTACAGCCTATCGACTGCTAATCCAAGGCCCTTACGATCCAAAATCGTATACGGAGGGTAATTCACTAAACTAGTCTCCTCCTCGTTGGAGGTAGGAGACAACGATTACAAATCCACAAAAAACTCGAGGTAGAAAGACAAACCCCCCTCTCCTCGTTACGATAAAAGTTCGATAGGAAAGAGAATTACAATAATTAGAAATGACAACTTATGAAACTGATACTAACGACTAAAGAGGAAGAGGTTGAGCTCATGTCATCGGCGTTGTGGCAGTGCTTCGGCGTATTAGAGTCATCGTAGAAGGGCAACATTGCGGGAGCATTTCGAAGGCTTTTTAATGAAAATAGTGTGAAACACTCCTCATTTTATAGCCCTTCAACCTAGTGGACGTTGAGCTTGAGTTCTATCAAGGGGGCCACTGAAGGGTGGGGAACTTCGCTTCCCACTTCAACTCGGTCGCTTGTTCATGGCGATCCCTTCTATGTCCCCCGATAAAAAAATTTATTCTTGACAAGGAGGGATTACCCAAGCTACCGTTTCATCGTCGTGCTATTCGATTAGAGTGGTCACTTGAACAAACTTGTTGTTCAAGCAACCAACCTCTATTCTACGAGTAGCCACTGAATAGACGATGTACGGATGGCCGATTTTTGCGTTTGTATTCGGGGTCTAAGTAAATTTAACCACATGCCATTCATACAATATACACAGAAACAAAAAGGAAAGCAAAACAAGATTTATACCTCTTGTTTACCTCTAGGTCTTCTATCGTATGTTCTATCTCCTTTTGGACATCGTGTGGGCGACGATCTTCCAAAAGTCGAAGCCTCCTAGATCACCAATCTTTCTTTCCTTGCTCGCTCTGAACAAGAAAAAATATAGAAACAAAACTCTTCTCCTTCCTTTAACCGACCACCAAGCTCCAAGCTTGATGCTGGCCGCCGGCCAAAGAGAGAAATAAGGAGGAAGGGCGCCGGCCAAAAGCTTCAAGGGAAGACCCTAGCTCCGGCCAAGGATGAAGGAAAGAAGGTTGGACGCCGGCAAAAACAAGGAGAGAAGAGGAGAGGATGGGCGCCGGCCACCTAAGGAAGAAGAAGGAAAAAAAAACTTTCCAAGTTTGTGGCCGCCCAAGCCTCTCAAGCCCCCTTGCCGCCCAAAAACCCTAATCCTCTTCTTTCCTCTCTTTTTTTTTGCTGCCCACCTTAAGCCTCCTTTTATAAAGTTAGGCTTAAGCCTTGTTTTAATCTCCACCGTCGGTTCTAGGGATTTAATCTCAACCGTTGGATCTAGAGATTTAATCTCAACCGTCGGATCTAGAGATTTAATCTCTACCGTCGGATCTAGAGTTTTATTTTCCATCATCGGATCTAGGCTCCATGAGATTTTAATAGGCTACAATAGGGACCATGAGGAGGAGTTGGATCTTGGCCACCCACTGGATCAAGCCCACATAAAGTCCGATCCATTAATGATAATTCATTCCACTAGAGGATTATCATTGATCTACCTCACCAACCCCCATAAGTTAATATGGACTCCATATATTATTTGTATATTTATCTCCCCGTGTTTAAGATCTCGAATGTCTATCGATTAATTAATTTACTGTCAAATAATCAATCAACATCTAACTCCATGACTAGTACCACTCAACCTTATCATCATGTCGGACCAAGTCCACCTGCAGGGTTTACATGATGAACCTTATGAGCTCCTCAAGGGGACATCGTCATCCTAATATATAGGACACGGTTTCCTCCTACAATCAATGACACACCATATAAATAATTCTATTTCCCAACTTACCGAGCCTATCGATTTACTCTATAAATCTCGCTCATTGGTAAATCAAAGAAATGAATACTAAGTATATGTGTCCGTTATTATATCGGGATTAAGAGCATGTACAATATAATATCTGAGGTCCGATTCGATTATGTAGTTAGCAATAAATCGAATCACCTCTAAGTCGGTTCTGCTCAATACACACAAAGTGTACTAGTACGATTCTATGGTCAAGACAAACTAATACCAAATCACACTACAACCATACCAATGGTTTGTCCAAAGTCATCTCGGTTGTAAGCCTTTACTTATACTCTACAAGGAGCTGATAACATGATCTACCGTGTGATACTACACACCATGTTATCTACAATGTAATGTATGAGACAATATGCATAACCATCAATATGCAAACAATGATCATGTGATTCTTATTTCAAAATTAAAGATGTTCATACAAAAGATAGATTTTTCAGTATACATCCCAATAACCTCCCACTTATACTAAAAGACTATGTTGTCCTCAAACTGCCATACATCTGATTCTCATTCCCTCCACATGTCTATCAAAATCTCTCGCCGGTAGGGCCTTAGTGAAAGGATCTGCCAGGTTATCCTCTAATGAAATCTTGGCCACAATAACTTCTCCTCTCTTTACGATTTCTCGTATCAGGTGGTACTTGTGCTCTATGTGTTTACTTGACTTATGGGCTCGTGGTTCCTTCGAGTTTGCAACTGCACCACTATTATCACAATAAATTGTGATAGTTCTGGGCAAACCAGGAATTACATCCAAGTCCATCAAGAAGTTCTTGAGCCATACAACTTCTTTGGTCGCCTCAGAGGCTGTCACATACTCAGCTTCCATGGTGGAGTCCGCCACGCATTTCTGCTTGACACTCCTCCATACAATGGCTCCACCTCCCAAAGTAAACACAAAACCTGAGGTAGACTTACTGTTATCCCTGTCTGATTGGAAGTTGGAATCTGTGTAACCCACGGAGAGTAATTGGTCTGCCTGGTAAACTAGCATATAATCCCTAGTCCTTCTTAGGTACTTCAATATATGTTTTACCACAGTCCAATGTCCCTGTCCTGGATTGCTCTGATATCTGCTGATCATTCCCACGGTAAAGCAGATATCTGGTCTCGTACATAGCATCGCATACATGAGGCTTCATACTACCGAAGCATAAGGAACTTCCTTTATCTCCTCTATCTCCTCAAATGTTCTAGGACACATCTCCTTAGATAAAGGAACTCCATGCCTGAAAGGTAGAAAACCTTTCTTGGAGTTCTGCATGCTAAAACGATCCATAATTGTGTCTATGTATGAAGCTTGAGATAAACACAACATCCTTTTCTTACGATCCCTTATAACCTTGATCCCAAGGATGTGTCCCACTTCTCCCAAGTCCTTCATATCAAACTGTTTGGACAACCATACCCTTACGTTCGATAACACCTTGATATTGTTGACAATTAACAAAATGTCATCTATGTATAGTACAAGAAATACCACTACGTTTCTGTCACATCTCTTGTATACACAAAACTCATCCGGGCTTTGAATAAATTCATAAGACTGGATTACCTCATCAAAGCGGATGTTCCAAGACCTCGAAGCTTGCTTCAATCCATATATGAACCGATTAAGCTTACACACAAGATGCTCTTTGCCCTTTGCAATGAATCCCTCTGGTTGCTTCATATAAATGTTTTCCTCAAGACTTCCATTAAGGAAAGCTGTCTTGACATCCATCTGTCATACCTCATAATCCATATGAGCAGCAATACATAAGAGAATCCGGATAGACTTAAGCATGGCTACCGGCGAAAGGTCTCCTCATAATCGATTCCCTCTTTCTGAGTATACCCCTTCGCAACAAGCCTCACTTTGAAGGTCTCAACCTTCCCGTCTATTCCTCTCTTTCTTTTGTAGATCCACTTGCATCCAATGGTTTTTACACCATCGGGTGGTTCTACTAGCTCCCAGGCATGATTTGAATCCATAGTTTCAATCTCAGCATTCATTTCACTTTGCCAAGATACCGCATCTTTATCTTGGATTGCCTCGTCATATGTCCAGGGATCAAGTTCATGTTCGCCATGGACCAAATCAGAAGATTCTCCCAAGAACATGAATCTATCAGGTTGTCTAACAACCCTCCCACTACGACAAGGTATCACCTGTGTATCCTCTATGACATGCGGTGCAGTGACTTGTGGTATATCCTCTTGTACCGGTGGTACTGAAGTAGTGACTTCCCCTTTCAATTCCTCCAAAAAAATCTTACTCATGGGCTTGTGGTTCATCACATAGTCTTCCTCTAAAAATCTGGCGTTTGTGCTAATGATCACCTTCTGATCTCTAGGACTATAAAATAAACCACCTTTCGTTCCTCTAGTATAGCCAACGAACATGCGCACTTCTGTATGAGGTTCCAACTTATCAGTTTCTACCTTCAGCACATGTGCTGGCCTCCCCAAATCCGAATATATCTTAGACTAGGTTTTCGCCCAGTCCAAAATTCTGTGGGAGTAGAAGGCACTGATTTAGATGGTACCAAGTTCAGAATATACACTATCGTAAGAGTCCTATTCCTTCGCTTTACTACACCATTCTGCTGGGGTGTGCCAGGTGCAGGTAATTGGGATTGAATCCTAGCCTCTGATAAGTAATTCCTAAACTCTCCCAAGAGGTACTCACCACCACGATCAGATCATAGTGTCTTGATACTTTTACCTTGACATTTCTTCACATCAGCCTTGAATTCTTTGAACTTGTCAAAGCATTCAGACTTGCGGCGCATCAAGTAACTATATCCATATCTTGAATAATCGTCTATGAAAGAGATAAAATACTCAAAACCACCTCTAGCCTGGATAGACATAGGACCACACAAGTCAGAATGAACCAATTCCAACACATCTTTAGTTCTATACCCCTTGGCCTTAAAAAGCCTCTTAGCCATTTTACCTTCCAAGCAGGACTGGCAGGTTGGAAAGTCTTCCACCACTAATGAACTCAGAGGTCCATCAGCTATCAACCTTTGAATTCTGCTTAGGTTAATATGACCAAGCCTTATATGCCAAAGATATGTTTGGTTCATCTTCGAAGGTTCTTTTCTCTTATTGGAATTAGAAGATGAGTTATTCACTTCAATTTGTATCGTGGGAGATTTTGGTTCGAGTGTATATAAATTTCCTATCAAAACATATAATCTCCCTATTCCTTTTTATAACAACTCTGTCATTAAAAGAAATAGAATATCCATCCATAAACAATTTAGAAATCGAAATCAAATTCTTTCTAAATAAAGGTACATAAAGGCAATTTTTAAGAACCAAAACTTTATTCCTCTCAAAAGACAAATAAACATCTCCCACTACAACAGCCGCCACCTTCGTGGCATCACCCAAGTAGACGGTAATCTCCCCTTCAGCCAGTCGTCTGGTTTCCTGGAATCCCTGTAAAGTATTGCAGACATGATCAATGGCTCCCGTATCTACACACCAGGTGCCGGTAGATAACACCGCTAAATATGTTTCAATGACTAGACCAAAAGATATACCTTTGTTCTGCTTCCGGTTGGGGCAGTCCTTCTTCCAGTGTCCAGTCTTCTTACAAGTGAAGCACTTGCCTTTCGGCTTCTTCACTCCTCCCTGAGTTCCTCCCACCGCCTTTGCCCCAGCTTGTTTCTTCTTCTTCTTGTCTTTCGGCTTAGAAGTAGAAACCTTTTGGACAACCATGGCTTGCACCTGAGCACTTTGACGAAAAAGCCCCTCTGCCACCTGGAGTTCTATCAGAAGCTCCGCCAACGAATACAACATCTTGTTCATGTTATAGTTTAGGCGAAACTGCTCAAAACTCCTAGGTAGAGACTGAAGAATGATATCGACCTGGGTTTCCCCATTAATCTCAGCTCCGAGGACTTCCAGCTCATTTAAATGAGCCATCATCTTGAGAACATGATCCCTCATGGGTGTTCCCTCGATCATGGTGGTCGTTATCAAGTTCCTCATGGCTTTCTGCCTAGCAGCCCGATTCTGGTGTCCGAAAAGCTCTTTGAGATTGAGCATCATATCATAAGCAGTGGGCATGGCTTGATGCTGATGTTGCAGTACATTTAACATAGATGCCAAAATGTAACACCGCGCCATCTCATCGACCTTAATCCACTTCTTATAACTCTCCTTCTCCTTTTCCCCAGAATGATCCGCAGGCTTAGGAGGGCACTCTTCGAGGAGTACATATTTGTATTCATCAGCAGTCAAGACAATGTCAAGATTTCTCTTCCAATCAACATAGTTGGGTTCAGTAAGTTTATTTTCTTTCAGTATCACAACAAGCGGGTTGAAAGTCATTTTGAAAAAAACTAAGAATCACATAGATCAAAACATTAGATTTCAAAAAATTATTGATTCCTCAAACAATAAAATTTTAAAATCAACCAACACCTCAAAACACCGAGAATATCGTATGCCACGATAGTGTGGACATATACGAATTCTACATTTGTAAGAGGAGGTTTCATCCATTAATTTTACTATCTTGTCAACCTAACTTTTGGACAAATAAAATTAATAGTTGGTTCCTCTTCGGCCCTACAAATTAAAGCAGTGACTCCGATGGATAGGATACTTATATTTGTATCTAAGTGTTCACCATTACCTGGTACCAAGGTAATTATCTCGGGTTATATGCCTTCCGATGGAGAAGTACACACGCTCTTTAATAATTTTCTATAACCATATTCGACCTTGTGATTCGCAAACAAACTCATCCGATGTGGAGGAAGGCACTCAGAGCCGACACACAAGTTTGTTTGCATCACATGTCAAATTGTAATGGAGGCTGTGAGATTTTATAAAAATATCCCTCTCCCACTTAGTAATTTAAAATTAAGGAATTTTCTAGTCTACGACATGTATATCAAACAATAAGCAATAAATATGAAAAAGAAATATTTTCCAACTATTATGGCTTTTGTCTCCAATATGCCTTCCGTCGTATCACCATCTCGTCCACTCCTCCCTACGCCATGTATAAGCCATCCGGAGATCTGAGCCGAGAAAAAAAACTATTTTAATTTACATCCATCGATCCTATACTCCACGAGGGAGTGTACATGAAATCTAGATCGAAAGTAAACTAAAATAAAAAGAGAAGCTAAACAATGTCGTATCTAATTATAAAAATTAAATACTAGCCTCGTCAACCCCGAGGATTCAACAAAATATACAATTACACACATACAATCACATACACACATATGGCCATAATAGTTGGATCCTATGCCTGCAACCAAAAAGTTAACCTATGCACATCCTACTATTATCCAGCACATATAATATATGAAAAGTGCATAAAAGTAACTGAATCCTAAACACACAAAACCGGAAAGCGTGGCTCTGATACCACTTGAAGGGTGGGGAACTTCGCTTCCCACTTCAACTTGGTCGCTTGTTCATAGCGATCCCTTCTATGTCCCCAGATAAAAAAATTTATCCTTGATAAGGAGGGATTACCCAAGCTATCGTTTCATCGTCGTGTTATTCGATTAGAGTGGTCACTTGAACAAACTTGTTATTCAAGCAACCAACCTCTATTCTATGAGTAGCCGCGGAATAGACAATGTACGGATCGCCGGTTTTTGCGTTTGTATTCGGGGTCCAAGTAAATTTAACCACATGCCATTCATACAATATACAAAGAAACAAAAAGGAAAGCAAAACAAGATTTATACCTCTTGTTTACCTCTAGGTCTTCTATCGTATGTCCTATCTCCTTTTGGACGTCGTGTGGGCGACAATCTTCCTTTCCTTGCTCACTCTGAACAAGAGGAAATATAGAAACAAAACTCTTCTCCTTCCTTTAACTGACCATCAAGCTCCAAGCTTGATGCTTGCCACCGGCCAAAGAGAGAAATAAGGAGGAAGGGTGCTGGCCAAAAGCTTCAAGGGAAGACCCTAGCTCTGGCCAAGGATGAAGGGAAGAAGGTTGGACGCCGACAAAAACAAGGAGAGAAGAGGAGAGGATGGGCACCGACCACCTAAGGAAGAAGAAGGAAAAAAAACTTTCCAAGTTTGTGGCCGCCCAAGCCTCTCAAGCCCCCTTGCTGCCCAAAAACCCTAATCTTCTTCTTGCCTCTCTTTTTTTTTGCCGCCCACCTTAAGCCTCCTTTTATAGAGTTAGGCTTAAGCCTTGTTTTAATCTCAACCGTCGATTCTAGGGATTTAATCTCAACCGTCGGATCTAGATATATAATCTCAACCTTCGGATCTAGAGATTTAATCTCTACCGTCGGATCTAGAGTTTTATTTTCCATCATCGGATCTAGGCTCCATGAGGTTTTAATAGGCTACAATATGGACCATGAGGAGGAGTTGGATCTCGGTCACCCAATGGATCAAGCCCACATAAAGTCCGATCCATTAATGATAATTCATTCCACTAGAGGATTATCATTGATCTACCTCACCAACCCCCATAAGTTAATATGGGCTTCATATATTATTTGTACATTTATCTCCCCGTGTTTAGGATCTCGAATGTCCGTCAATTAATTAATTTACTGACAATTAATCAATCAACATCTAACTCCATGAGTAGTACCACTTAACCTTATCATCATACCGGACCAAGTCCACCTGCAGGGTTTACATGATGAACCTTATGAGCTCCTCAAGGGGACATCATCATCCTAATATATAGGACACGATTTCCTCCTATAATCAACGTCACACCATATAAATAATATCATTTCTCAACTTACCGAGCCTATCGATTTACTCTATAAATCTCGTTCATTGGTAAATCAAAGAAATGAATACTAAGTATATGTGCCCGTTATTATATCGGGATTAAGAGCATGTACAATATAATATCTGAGGTCCGATTCGATTATGTAGTTAGCAATAAATCGAATCACCTCTAAGTCGGTCCTGCTCAATACACACAAAGTGTACTAGTGCAATTCTATGGTCAAGACAAACCAATACCAAATCACACTACAACCATACCAATGGTTTGTCAAAAGTCATCTCGGTTGTGAGCCTTTACTTATACTCTACAAGGAGCTGATAACATGATCTACCGTGTGACACTACACACCATGTTATCTACAATGTAATGTATGAGACAATATGCATAACCATCAATATGCAAACAATGATCATGTGATTCTTATTTCAAAATTAAAGATGTTCATACAAAAGATAGACTTTTCAGTATACATCCCAACAGCCACCTCACCCCAAGATAAGGGGATGAAGTTTGACTCTCATCGAAGCTGAAAATTCAAATGGCAGTCGACTGCTACCCTTATTAGTTCGATTGATGCCCAGCAGTCGACTGCTACAAGCCAACAGTCAACTGGTGGCTAGGGTTCTCGACTGCACTAAAGAGTTAGCTTGAAATAAAAATAATATAAGTGAATTCAACGACCACTTATCGTCCGATCTCGACCTAGACCTTCCATGGGAAGTCTTAGTCGGATCGCCGCCTAAGGATGTCCCTGTACGAAGGACCCGACCTTACATTCACTCACACACAAGCTTACCTTAGGTTCTTTTGTGACTTGCAGCTTTACTTCATGTCTCCACCTGGGTTCTTCGGCTCCCTCCAAAGTTCTCCTAGTGTCGCCCTACCACTACGATTTCCCGACTCGGGATTCTCCGGGTGTTGCCGACCTTCAATTCATCTTAACCATTCCTGCACACTTGGTTCAGCTCGTTAGACAATAATATCACTTTATCTTTGGGTCTTTACCATAATCAAAACCTATGTTCCATTATCTGATGCCTACTGCACCAACAATCTCCCCCTTTTTTATCTATGGAAAATCGACACAAAGTTAAGGAAAAAATTAACGCATAAGAGTGAAATGATTATTATGACTATGAAATAAGCATAAATTATGGAAGAAGCATAAATGCATAACTTAGTAAGTTAGTGTGAGTAACTTAGTAAGCTAGCATAAGTAGAAGTATGAGTAAAACTCTTTTTCAAGTCCTCCCCCTTGAGGTAACCTCCCCCTTGACCTTAGGTGAGTACTTGAAAAAGGATCTTAGTTCTCCCCCTTAATGGTTGCAACTTAAAAAGTTAAGTAATCAAGATTACTTAACATTGGCCTAAATGTATAAGTTATGTTTAAGTTAAGTTATCAAAAATTAATTTTTGATCTCTTAACTTTGGCCTTTTTCTCCCCTTGTTGCCATAAAAGAGAGTTAAGTTAAGTAAGTGTCACTTACATAACTTTGGCGCGATGGTTTTAAGTTTAGATTTACGTTAAGTTATCAAAAGAAATTTTTGATCCTTAACTTTAACCTTTTTCTCCCCCTTTTGTCATAAATCAAAAAGTGTGGGGGTTTATATAAAAATCTTTTTCAAAACATAGTGATAAGTTTTATAAGTCCAAGCATGTACCTATTATATTTCGAAAATAATACTTTAAACATAAGATTAACTAATAGAATGTTCAACTCTATTTGACTTAATTGATATAGAATGATCAATAAGTCCTGATTAGAGTTGGTTAATTTAGATAATTATACTCCATGGTTCATGTCGTTGCGCTAGATCTACATCTGGAACCAATAGTAAGGTACTAACATCTCACGCCCATCAACGTGGCTAAGTACACAAATACATTAGTCTTATGTATTGACTCCTTAAATCTATAAGTGCATGCTTTCTAGGGTAAGCCCTAGGCTAGTTCCATTTTGCATGAAAAGTAAAAATAGAATAGAGTATAACAAAAATATAAGTTTTAAGTCCTACTCTATTATGCACATACCTAATTTTCATCTAAGTAGACTAAACTCTGCTTCAGATAAGGGCTTGGTAATTAAATAGGTCTGCTAGGTTCGATTTGGACTCCACGTATTCGAGTTGTATGGTCCCACTTGCTACATGTTCTCGAATAAAGTGGTGTTTAACCTCTATATGTTTGGTTCTAGAGTGACAGATAGGGTTCTTGGTTAAATTAATTAAACTAATATTATCGATGTAAATTTTAGTGTTGTTAAAATTTAAGTTAAAGTCTTGGAGAGTGTGTTTCATCCAAAGAAGCTGAGCAACACACTCACCCATTGCGACGTATTCGACTTCGGTGGTAGATAAGGCAACACAGTGTTACTTTCTACTGCACCAACTAACTAGACTTGAGCCGAGAAGTTGACAACAACCACTCGTGCTCTTTCTATCGAGTTTACTACCGACATAATCTGAGTCGGAGTAGCCAATTAGTTCGAACTCGATAGATATAGGGTACCAAATTTCTTTGTTTAGTGTACCCTTTAGGTATCTAAGGATGGGTTTAACTAGCGTTAGGTGTGACTCCATAGCACATATTTAAAATCTTGCACACATACTCATTGCGAAGAGTATATCGAGTCAACTCGCAGTTAAGTATAGAAGACTACCTATCGCGCTCCTATAGTATTTTAGGTATATTGGTTTTCCATCTAAGTCTTCTCCTATATTGATATTTGTAGACATCGGTGTATTTATTACCTTAGCATTTTGCATTCCAAATTTATTAATTAATTCCTTAGTGTATTTATGTTGGTGTAGGTAAATTCCCTCCTTAGTTTGTTTAATTTGTAAACCTAGGAAAAATATTAATTCTCCTACTAAGCTCATTTCAAATTCACTTTCCAATAGTGAAATGAACTCATTTAATAAGATTGAGTTGGTTGTTCTAAATATTATATCGTCTACATAAATTTGGGCAGTAAATATTTCTTTGCCTACGGATTTTACGAAGAGGGTTGGGTCGACTAAGCCTTGGCTAAACCCTTTAGACTTGAGATAAATAGAGAGTCTTTCATACCAGGCTCTAGGAGCTTGTTTTAGTCCATATAAGACTTTCTTAAGTCTAAAAACATGGTCAAGTTTTGTCTAAGTTTTTGAATCCTCGGGATTGGCTAATGTAGACTTCTTCCTTAATGAGACCATTTAAAAATGCTGACTTCACATCCATTTGAAATAGTTTAAATCCTCGATGTGCAGTATAGGCTAATAACATTCTGATCCATTCTAGTCTAGCTACGGGGGAATAGGTTTTGTCATAATCCAACCCCTCTACTTGACTAAAACCTTTTGTGACCAATCTCGCTTTATTTCTAACTACTTCACCTTTGTCATCGAGTTTGTTTCGGAATACCCACCTTGTTCTAATGAACATTTTATCTTTAGGCGGGGATACTAATTCCCAAACTTCATTCCTAGTGAATTGAGCTAGCTCTTCTTGCATAGCAATAATCCAATCGGGATTAAGAAGAGCTTGTTCAATTGATTTGGGTTCGATTTTTGAGATTAAAGAGATTTGACTAAGGTTTCTGTATGATGCTCTAGTTCGAACCCCTAGGTTGGGATCACCTATCACTTGATCGATAGGATGATTCGATTGTAACCAAGATTGACTCGGATTACGATTTATATTAGACTCATTTTCATGGTCAAATTCGGGTCTAGTATCAATTGGTTCATCAATTGGTTCTACTACAGGTTTTGTGGCTTTATCTCCTTCGTCGAATACAACATTAATGGTTTCTTCGATTTTAAGGGTTTTATTATTGTAGACTCTATAGGCTCTACTTGTGGTTGAATATCCTAAGAATATTCCAGTATTTGTTTTAGAGGTGAATTTGCCTAGGTAGTCCTTAGTATTTAGGATATGTACCCTACATCCAAATACCCTAAAGTATTTAATATTGGGTAATTTTTCATGGTAGATTTCTTATGATGTCTTAAGGTGCCTCTTGACTAGTAGGATTCTATTTTGAACATAATAAGTCGTACTAACGGCTTCTTCCCAAAACCTATCAAGTAGGTTGTACTCGTTTAACATGGTTATAGCGGCTTTTTATAGGGTTCTATTCTTTCCCTCGACTAGACCATTTTGTTGTGGGGTTCTAGGACAGGAGAACTCATGGTGGTATCCGTTTAGGTTACAGAAGTCGGTGAACCTATGGTTTTTGAATTCACCACCATGATCGCTTCTAAGTATTTTAATCTTCAGGTTCTTTTCGTTTCCTATTAATTTACATAAGTTGGTAAGTTGGTCTAAGATATCACTTTTGTGTTTAAGGAACCTAACCCAGGTGAACCTAGAGTAGTCATCAACTATGACTAAGCAGAATTGACTTCCGTTTAGTGACTTGGCTCCATGATAATCAAATAGGTCTAAGTGTAGGAGCTCAAGTACACTTTTGGTTCTTTCTTGGTTAGTTAGTTGATGTTATATCCTAGTTTGTTTACCTTGTTGACGCACATTACAGATTTTATTGTCTAAGTTGTTAAGGTTGGGTAAACCTTTGACTAGGCCACTCTGACTCATTTTGTGTACGAGTCTTGGATGAGAGTGTCTGAGTCATCGGTGCTACAACCAAGATTCCTCTTGCCGTGTCATATGACACTTGGTTGAAGAGTTAGATAAATTAGTTGTGTATATATTTCTATTCCTAGTTCTTTTAAGTATTGTTTTAAAGGTGTCATTAGTTTTAATTAAGCATTCAATTTCTAAGAATATAACCTTATAGTTGTTATCACATAATTGGCTTTCACTAAGTAGATTATACTAAAAAATTTTGACTAAAAGAACATTGTGAATTAAAAAATTAGAGTTTAGCTCAATATCACTTGAACCAATGATTTTGAGCTTCCCATTATTTTCGAATGCTACCGATCCTTGATTTTTGAATCTGAGCTTCAAAAAATTCAGTCGGTCTCCAGTCATGTGTTGGGAGCACCCACTGTCCAACATCCATTGATCCTACACATATAGTAGTTGGATCGGATATTAGAATTTTAAGTTGGTTGAATATTTTAGCCTAATAGCCATCTCACCTTTTCTACATGATCAAACATGTTAACCTTAAATGTTTTTGAGATGACTTCAATTTTACTTGTTTAGATTTAGTGAATTGAATCTAATCAACCTTGGGTTAGATTCGGAATTAACTCTTAGCTCGTCAAGTAACTTTTTTGAGAAATTGGCTTCCAGGTCATGGCGAGGCACAGAGGCCTTCTTTGATCGGAACAATGACCACTTCCTTAGACAAAGCCAAATTCAAGAAATCGATTACTTGAGTCACTTAAGATTACTTCCTAGTCTAACTAGTTAAGGATACAGCGAGGTAGCTTCAGCTAGTTCAACTTAGTCGAGTGCACCAAGCTAGATACGCCTTATCTAGTTCAGACGCACAAGACTTCGTTTCCCTAATGTACTATCATCTCACCGCGTCCTAGTACTATATTGTCAAGATTGACGAGTTATTGACCTTATCTAGCCATTCTAAAAATTAAAAAAAAATAACTAAGCATGCAAAGACTAATTTCATGTAATGGAATAAACAAATTTAGTACTAGCTCCCCCTGGACCATTGAATCGATTCGGTCTATCCACGTAGTGGATTTGGTCCTTGGGAACCCAATACTTATTAGATCCTAATTGTGAAATTAAAGCACTCTTAGGGACCCATGCTTAGACTTATTTTCTATTACAGTTCACGATTGACATATACGACTTGTTAGTCGTGGTTGATCTAAATCCTAGTCCGACCTTGTTGTACATGGCCCTTTGCGATCCAAGTAGTAGGTCAAGTCCTTTGGATCCCAAAGTGAACCTTTCTAACGTTTGCCTAAGATCTTCGACTTGTTCTTTCAAGAGTGAGTTCTCATCTTTGAGTTTTTCAACTCGAGTTTAGTCCTCCTCTTAAACTTGACTAGTCGAAGAGGTTAGGGAGACCTCATGTTTAAGGAGTTCAACCTCCTAAACTAAGGTCTCGACCTTGGACTCGGACTTAGCTAACTTTCTAGTTAAGAACTTAATTGCACCATATAATGTATCGATTAGAGAGAGACTCACCTTGAGTGAACCTTTTGAACCGGATATGGATCTGTGGCTTGTCTTGAATAGAGACTCGTCGTCAGATCCGGATTCGGACTCTTCCTCGGGTTCGATCGGCTTGGCCATGAAGACGAGGTTGTTGAGCTCGTCTTCCTCCTCCGACGATTCCTCCCACGTAGCGTTGAGTGCTTTCTTGAACTTAGGTGCCTTGTTCTTGAGCTTTGGACATCCGACTTGATGTGGCCCAACCTATTACACTCATAGCATCTATAGTTAGAATTTGATTTTGACTTACCTTCCTTGAATTGGTTGACGTATCATCTTCTTCTCTTGATCATTTTTCGAACTAGATTTAATAGTTCAATTTCCATCTTGTCGTCTATCTCTGACTCATACTCGTCTTCGTCCTCCGGAGGTGGTTTGCTTTTGGGCCTTTTCTTCGGACCTGCAAATAAGGCAATACTTTTCTCGGCGGGGGCCGAATTAGACTGCTCATGTAATTCAAATTCAGAAAACATTTCATCTAATCTAATTTTAGAAAGGTCTTTAGAAACCTTGTAGGCATCAACCATGGATGCCCACAAGGTAGTCCTAGGGAATGCAATAAGCGCGTACCTGATCGCATCCCAATTTTCTACCTTCTGACCGATCGAATGTAGCCCGTTCATGATGTCTTGTATATGAGCATGAAGATGAGTGGCCGACTCGTGTTCCTGCATCTTTAAGTTAAACAATTTATTTAATAACATATCCCTCTTACATACCTTGGTGTATGCGGTCCCTTCATGAAGCTCGATGAGCTTATTCCACAAGTCTTTTGCACTGATGAAGGGGCCGACGTGGTTTAGCTCCTCTTTGGACAAGCTACACTGTAGGATTTGTTGGGTTTCCGACACCGCGGTGAGTGTGTGTTCGAACATGTTTCATAAACATGTGCGCAATGAAAGAAATAAAAATAATAAATCTAATTTATTATAACACACACACTACACACATGCATAGTACAATATGTGTAGACATAATCGTAGTTTCAAATTTTGCAATAAAAAGAAATTACTCTATGTATACTTGACGTATCACGTGTAGTGGGAAAGACATCAACCGGAGTGACTCTTGCTAGAATCGTCTCTATCCGTATCCACGCCGAGTATCGTCGGGATGAATTCATAAAGCCACAAGCTTCGTCTTCGTATGAGTCACTAGCCTCATGTTGAAGACAATGTGATCGAGAGAAGATCACAATCCGAATCAAAATTCATATTCAAAAATGAGTCGTCAAAACTCGCTTCTCCAGAGAGGTATTCGTCAACCGTTTGACGAATCCTTCGTCCTCCACCTATGAGGATTACTGGAGATCGAATCCCTGGTAAGGTAGCCGCTATCGGAGCTCCAAACGTCGTCCAAACGACGCTCCGACATGAAGGATACAAGCTGTCCAGAAAACTGGACAGCTTGGTGAAGGATGTTGCACCGGACAAAGAGGATGGTCGGCCAACCCTTGGTCGCCGGAACCAAGGTGAGTCACCGGAGGGTCGCCGGAGGAGTGGCCGGCAGCAAGGGTGGACGGCGGCAAAAAGCTGGGCGGCATGGAACCCTTGGGTGGCGGCAAGGAGAAGAGAGGGAGAGGGTGGCTAGGTTTTCCAACTCCAAAAGTTATCCACGAAAAACCCTTAAGCCATATTTTTATAGAGAACACATTCTCCTAACGGTTATTGGTTCATAACCAAAACCCGTTAACCCGCTCCAATAACTTAAGTTAAAATAAATCAAACCGCGTTGGTCTATTTTAAGTTAAAATGAACCAAACCAATTTTTGGTTCATTCGTTTAAAACAAACCAAACCCCTTTGGTTTATTCTTCACCATTGGATTAGAACCAAACTAATTTGGTTCTCCATCATGTCTTCATAAAACATGACCCATCCACGCTTCCATTGCGACTGAAACGATTTCATGCTCGATCATTGTTTGGTCCAACCAAACCTAGTTTCTCTCGGTCTAAGAATCTCATTCTCAAACTCGTTTTAAATCTTTCGGATTATGCTCGTTATGCATGTGACCAAATAGGTTCTCGGTTTATGTTGACCATCTATAATTAACCATTAATTATAAAATGATCATGAGTGGCATATAGTAGTACATCATGATCCCCAATTAACCGAAAGATCAAGAGTTGATCCAGACCTATTTCTGAAATCCTTCAGCAGCTATAATGATTCGTGCTCCATTCTCTTCACGCATCTTATACCCACTTGGTTCAGGACATGGTATATAGTGTCAGTCCCCACTAGGTTGACTATGTCACACCTAGCCCAAGTATCATTTTCTCGTCCTACGGATTCTAGTTACTGCACATGTATCCAAGAGTACCTTACTCTAAACATGTAATGCTTTGACCAAAGACTTTAGTAACAATCCGACGAGAGACCATGGGTATACATCTCCTCGCAAGGAGTGATGAATCCTTTATAGGCTATTCAAACACCTTCGATCACTTTGACTTATACCCAATCATCTCGGGTCCACATATCCTCAGAGATGCTTGCTTAAGATGTCAAAGCATAAGTCTTCATGACTAAGATGACTTGAATACCGCATGTCAAAGGAACATCGCACTTAAGCTGCAGTAAGAACTTAATTGACATATCTATATATACAGAGAACCATATGAAGTTTTATAGCTGGTCACTCCAATGAACTAGTTACCATAACTAGCATCCATGATTAACTCTGAACATCACAATGTCTCAAGCTAGTGAGAATCAGCTGCTTGGATACACCAAGGAGTATACCTCGTGTTAGTCTCGACAGAATTGATTGTGTCCAAATCCATCAATTTATCGACTAGGGAAAATTTCGATACATCACATTTACATATGTAGAGATACTCACTAGTTGTCATCCAATCACAAATTCTCTTATGCTGTGAATCGTATCGTGGACATTCAGTAAATGAGTTTAAGATATAATCAAATACATGAAAACATGTATACTCAAATAGTGAATCTTCATTTATCATATAAATTGTTCAACCATAAGGTGATTGCCTTAGGACACCTCTCATATATTACTAACAAACTCCCACTTGGCCTAATGTCAATCGCTATGGTATCCAATACCATAAGCTCTAACATGACCCTCAAACTTACTTTGAGGTAATGCCTTTAGTTAAAGGATCCGCTAAGTTTCTTTCAGTGAGAATTTTATCGATTTGTATTTCCTTCCTACTTATGATCTCTCTGATCAGATGATAGCGGCGAAGCACATGTTTGAATCATTGATGAGACCACATCAAGTTCAAAAATAAACTTTTTAATCCAAACCGCTTCCTTTGCTGCTTCCGAAGCTGCAATGTATTCTGCCTTAGCGGTAGAATCCTCTATAGTGTCAAGCTTGGAACCTTTCATCCTTATTGCGCCTCCATTCAAGGTGAACACGTACCCAGATTGAGACCTAGAATCATCCTTGTCTGTCTGGAAGATGACATCCGTATACCCGTGTATCACCATGTCTCCTTCTCCATATATTAGGAACACATCCTTAGTTCTTCTCAAGTACTTAAGGATCGTCTTAACAGCCACCCAATGATCCATTCCTGGATTAGACTGGTATCTACTCATGACACTCAAAGTATACGATACATTGGGCCTCGTACATAACATAGCATACATGATAGATCCTATTGCGGATGCATAGGGAATCTTACTCATGCAAATTCTCTCGTCTTCTGTGTGCGGACACATAGACTTCGAAAGGTGTATCCCATGCCTGATGGGTTGGAAACCTTTCTTGGATTCCGACATGCTAAACCTCTTTAGCACTCGGTCTATATATGTAGACTGCGAAAGACCAAGCAATCATTTCGATCTATCTCTATAGATCTTAATCCCAAATATGTAGGTTGCTTCTCCCAGGTCTTTCATGGAGAATGTCTTGGACAACCAAACTTAATCGACTATAAGCCTGAAACATCGTTTCCTATAAGTAATATGTCATCGACATACAATACTAGGAACACGACTGCACTCTCACTAACCTTCTTGTACACACAAGGTTCGTCTGGATTTTGTAAGAAATCAAACCTTTTGATTGTCTCATCAAAATGGATATTCCAGCTCCTGGATGCTTGCTTCAATCCATATATGGACCATCGCAATTTTTATACCTTGGTTTTATCAACCAATGTGGAACCCTCAGGCTGTATCATATACACGTCCTCAAGTAGGTTTCCATTAAGGAAAGTTGTTTTCACATCCATCTATCATATCTCATAATCATAATGAGCCGCTATAGCCAGGAGCATCCGAATGGATTTAAGCATAGCAACAGGCGAATAGGTTTCTTCATAATCAACACCTTGCTTTTGACGATATCCTTTCGCCACCAATCTAGTCTTATAGGTAATCACATTACCATCCATGTTGGTTTTCTTCTTGAAAACCCACTTGCACCCTATAGGCTTTATGCCTTCAGGTGGATCAACTAAGTTTCAAACTTGATTTTCATACATGGAATCCATTTCTGACTTTATGGCTTCAAGCCATTTGTCCCTTTCTGAACTTTTCAGAACTTCTTCATAATTGGTAGGCTCCTCATCGTCAATGAGTAACACGTTGTTCGATTCACTTACGAGAAATCCATATCTCTCAAGAATGTTGCGTGTCCTACCAGATCTACGAAGATGTGGTGTCACAATAGGTTCAGTCGATGTCTCATCACTATGAGTCATCGGTCGAGGTGCTTGACCAGGTATCTCTTCAATGTCTACTGAAGTCTCTTGAACCTCCTCAAGTTCAACGACACTCTCACTGTTTTCTTGTAAGAGAAACTCTTTTTCTAGAAACACAACATTCCTTGAAACAAACACCTTTTGTTTCAAGGGATGATAGAATTGGTAACCCCTCGTTTCCTTAGGGTATCCAATAAATAGACATTTATCAGACTTAGCATCCAATTTATTTGACACAGTCCGCTTCACATAAGCAGGACAACCCCATATCTTCAAGTAAGATAAATGAGTTTTCTTACTAGCCCATATCTCATATGGAGTAGTAGAGACTACCTTGGTCGGGACTCTATTTAACAAGTAAACAGCTGTATGAAGTGCATAGCCCTAAAAGGACTTGGGAAGATTTGCGTGATTCAACATTGACCTGACCATGTCCAACAAGGTCCAGTTACGCCTCTCAGATACACCATTATGCTGTGGTATATATGGTGGAGTCCATTGAGACAATATACCATTGTCTCTTAGATAATCTAGAAACTCTTGACTTAAGTATTCACCACCTCGATCCGATCTATGTATTTTAATACTCTTGTCATGTTGTTTCTCTACTTCATTTATGAATTCTTTGAACCTTTCAAAGGCTTCAGACTTGTGTTTCATCAAGAACACATACCCAAATCGTGAGTGATCATCGATGAAGGTAATGAAGTAGCTATAACCTCCTAAGGCTTGAGTTGACATAGGTCCACTACATCAGTATGTATTAGACCAAGCAACTCACCCACCTGTTCACCTTTTCCAGTAAAAGGTAACTTGGTCATCTTGCCATTTAAGCATGATTCGCATGTACCGTATGAATGCACATGTATCCAAGAGTACCTTACTCTAAACATGTATCCAAGAGTACCTTACTCTAAACATGTAATGCTTTGGCCAAAGACTTTAGTAACAATCCGACGAGAGGCCATGGATATACATCTCCTCGCAAGGAGTGGTGAATCCTTTATAGGCTATTCAAACACCTTCGATCACTTCAACTTATACCCAATTATCCCAGGTCCACATATCCTCAGAGATGCTTGCTTAAGATGTCAAAGCATAAGTCTTCATGACCAAGATGACTTGAATACCACGAGTCAAAGGAACATCGCACTTAAGCAGCAGTAAGAACTTTATTGACATATCTATATATGCAGAGAATCATATGAAGTTTTACAGTTGGTCACTCAAATGAACTAGTTACCATAACTAGCATCCACGATTAACTCTAGACATCACAATGTCTCCAGCCAGTGAGAATCAGCTGCTTGGATACACCAAGGAGTATACCTCGTGCTAGTCTCGATAGAATTGATGGTGTCCAAATCCATCAATTCATCGACTAGGAAAAATTTCGATACATCACATTTACATATGTAGAGATACTCACTAGTTGTGATCCAATCACAAATTCTCTCATGCTGTGAATCGTATCGTGGACATTCAGTAAATGAGTTTAAGATATAATCAAATACATAAAAACATATATACTCAAATAGTGAATCTTCATTTATCATATAAATGGTTCAACCATAAAGTGATTGCCTTAGGACACCTCTCATATATTACTAACAGGATTTGGGTAGCCTTGGCATCAGCTTCCACTTGGCGTTTCATGGCATTTGTCCATTGATCGCAATCCAACGATTCACCATCTTCATTAGTCTGAAGTGTGAACCCGGATTGGATTACGATTCACATCTCTACTTGAGTTTTCAAGTAGCACTCCATTCGACCCTTCCAGTAACAGAAGTCATCTCCATTGTAAAACGGAGGTTAGGCGGTGCTAAACCCTTTGAGATGGGACATTAAAAAAAACCTCACAAAAACAAAAACGACAAAAGGTGCCAAGACTCTCATCTTGGATTAGTAGTGCGGGAAAAGGAAATTAACGAAATGACGAATGATGCGAAAAACCAATTAAAATGAATACAAAAAGAAAAACACAAAAGTCGATGCAAGATTTGGTGGTTGCACCAAATCCTAGCGCCTCCACTCTGAAACCAATTGTTGGATCAAAAAAGAGTGCTAGAGGGGGGGGGGGGGTGAATAGCGCACGTAAATCTTTTCGTTTGTTCAATTAAAACACTAGTAAGAAAGAGTAAATGCACAATGAAATAGTAAAGGGCATAGCTTGGTTTTACTTGGTTCACAGCCTACTGGCTACTAATCCAAGGCCCTTACGATCCAAGATCGTGCATGGAGGACAATTCACTAAACTAGTCTCCTCCTCGTTGGAGGTAGGAGACAACGATTACAAATCCATGAAAAACTCGAGGTAGAGAGACAAACACCGCTCTCCTCGTTACGATAAAAGCTCGATAGGAAAGAGAATTACAACAATTAGAAATGACAACTTATGAAACTGATACCAATGACTAAAGAGGTAGAGGTTGAGCTCGTGTCGTCGGCATTGCGATAGCGCTTCGGCGTCGTAGAGTGGTCGTAGAAGAGCGGCGTTGTGAGAGCATTTCGAAGGCTTTTTAATGAAAATAGTGTGAAACACTTCTCATTTTATAGCCCTTCAACCTAGTGGACGTTGGGCTTGAGATTCTATCAAGAAGGCCACCTCACCCCAAGATAAGTGGTTGAGGTTTGACTCTCATCGAAGCTGGAAATTCAAATAGCAGTCGATTGCTGCCCTTATCAGTTCGATTGATGCCTAGTAGTCGACTTCTACAAGCCAGTAGTCAACTGGTGGCTAGGGTTCTCGACTGCACTAAAGAATAAGCTCGAAATAAAAACAATATAAGTGAATTCAATGACCACTTACCGTTCGATCTCGACTTAGACCTTCCATGGGAAGTCTTAGTCAGATCGCCACCTAAGGATGCCCCCATACGGAGGATCCGACCTTACATTCACTCACACACGAGCTTACCTTAGGTCCTTTTGTGACTTGTAGCTTTGCTTTAGGTCTCCAACTGGGTTCTTCAGCTTCCTTCGAAGTTCTCCCAGTGTCACCCTACCACCTGGTTTCTCGACACGAGATTCTCTGGGTGTCGCCGACCTTCAGCTCAGCTTAACCATTCCTGCACACTTGGTTCAACTCGTTAGACAACAATATGACCTTAGCTTTGGATCTTTGCCATAATCAAAACCTAGGTTTGATTATCTGGTGCCTAATGCACCAACAAGAAACACTACAGTCGAACACCAGTTGACTATCAATCAACTCAGAGTAGTCGACTGTTGTCAGGTAAAACCTCAAACACACACTTGTTTGAGCATCCAACCGTCGGATAAACCTCAAACAACATGTTTGAGCATCCGACACTTGTCCTCAGTCACTTGGCCAAGTTCACCTCATCCATGCGGTTTAACTCAAGACACCCTTAGCCTAGACCTAAGCCTTCTAGCCACCTCTACCAGCTTCGCACCTATCGGATCCCTCCAAGTCATCCATGACTTATTCATCCATGTGCATCCCTCTAAGTCATCCATGACTTGTTCATCCATACGCTAGCCTCCAGGTGCTTCCTTCGACTGTTGTCATGCTCTCAGTGTCTACACCACTAAGGTACATATGAACTTATGCTCCCAAGACTACCGCTTGGCCTTACGCCGCCAAACCACCCCTTGGACTTCCCAAATGCCAATGCCAACCCATGTTGGACTTTCACTGCTAAGGCTACACACTTGGACTTGTGTAGCCAAGGCTACACACTTGGTCTTCCCTTGCCAACTTCATGTTGGACTTCCAATGTCTAACCCCATGCTTGGACTTTCACCGCCAAGGCTACACACTTGGACTTACATGGCCAAGGCTACACACTTGGTCTTTCCATGACAATCACATGTCATATGTTTTGTCTAACATCAAAATACTGCTCGAGTCAAACTCGAGTCCGATCAATCGTGACCTGGGCCGATTGCACCAATAATCTCCTCCTTTTTGATGTTTGAGAAAACCACAAACACCTTTGAGTTAGGTGACCTAACTCAAGTCTACCAATTATCCCCAATTGGAAATTTTTACACCTTGTGAGAATTCTATCTAACCCCAATTGGTACCTTCTCCCCCTTTTTGACATACATCAAAAAGGTTCTCCCCAAGGGTGTTAATGTCTCATATCCCAATGAGATATTACAATCTCCCCCTTGGTCCAAAAATACATATAGGATGCCTTCACTCTTCCTAGTGATAAGTTCCATATCACTTAAGAGAGGCAATCCCCCAATTCTCCTCTCATTAGGAGAAATACATCCATCATCCCAAGATGGATAACCTCCCCTTAAAGGCTAGCTCCCTCTTGACCATTGCACCAACAATGTCCTTGGAGAGTCCCTAAGCCAATAGGAACACTAAACCACCGAAATTAAGGGCAAAGATTCGACATTGAACTTTTACCTCCCTTAAAATTCGATACAAATCCTAAACAATTTTGCTAATCCATATCCAATAGATTTTCACCCTTCTAATGCTCTCCAAAGCATATCCTAGGATTAGGAGCAGTTAGGGAACCTAAAAGTAGCTAAACATGGGCCTAACAAACCTTGTTTACCCGAAATTAGCCTTGGAAGTCGACTCTGATAGTCATCAGTTGACTACCCTTGATGCCAGTTGACTGCCATCCAGGCAGTCGGCTGATTTCTGCATTGCGCAGAAATCAAACTTCAGAGTTGAATTTTGAAATTTCATAAGTAAAAATATGTATTTTGAAAAATCTTGAAAATTCATACGTACATTACTTATAAAAAATATTATGGGTGAAAAATATTGGAAAAATAAAATACCCATTAACTAGTGAGAATGACACAAAGTTCAAAACTATTGAAAATTTCAATGTTTGACCCTACTTTGTATCACATCATTCAATGGTTATTGCTATTAAAAGATAGACTTCACCAAGGTTTTTCAAAATGATTGTGAAATGATTTTAAAATCTTAATTTCATTCCTAACATCTCACTTGTATCTAAGTGTATGAAACACATACAAGTCAAGTGTTCTAGTGAGATGTGGATTTTGATTATTTAGGGTCTCATGCATATGCTAGGCAACTCTATTTGATTCCCTTATGCATGGAACTTTAAATCATGTCATAGTCCTTAACTCAATTTTTTTTAATGCATGAATAATGATTATGGCATAAATGATAACAAGAATAAAAGCATGTTCCAATAATCATGATGTCATGACATGTGATATAAACTTAAGCATAACATGACATTTAGCTAACCCTAAGTATTATCATAACATTTTATATGATAAAAATAAATATGATTTCATGACATGGCAAGGCAAATAAATCATGGCACGTATAAAATACCTAAGTATTAAGCCCAAATTGTCATTTCTAAGATTAAATCCATTTTGCCTTAATACTATCTATCCCCCAAGTGTGCCAAAAACTCAAAATAGCACACCATGATTTTTAAGACCTATTTGTGCCAATTTGATCAATTTTTAACTTCTCAAAGCATATTGGCACATCCTAAAATGTCAACTCTTACCATGGTTATGTTAACTACCCATCCACTTAGGGTTGACACACCCTTACCCATCTAGCGTGAATCGATCACGCTCCTAAGAACCCAATACCTATTGGAGCTCCTTGGGTTAACAAGGTATTCACTAGGGATAACTTCCATAGGTACCTTCCTAATGACCCTTTTTGGCTTTGAAGCCTTAGTCATTTGGGTCTTACCTATGTTAACTATAGGGCAACTCCCCTTATAACCTTCTTAGTGGCTTCCTTAGATTTTCTTGAATCCTTATCCACTAGGCACTTGCCATGGTTATCTTTAGGGATGACTTCCCTAGCAACTTTGGCCTTCTTGGACCTAGATTTAGTTCCATAATCAAATGGAACATTGTGGTAGGACTTAGGTTTGTGACCCAAGCCTTCCTTGCCCTTGGACGGTTCTTGTCTCCTAAGTCCTAATTTTTTACGATTAGACCCCTTAAATGAGTTTGTCATTTTTGCTAGGGTCTTTTCCAATTTTTCAAGACTTGACCTCAAAGCTTGATTTTTCAATTCTAATTTTCCCAATTTTAATTTTTCGTTGGTCTTTTGGGAACGACTCTTCTTCTTAGGCATGTGTCTACCCTTCTTAGGGTTAATACCTTAATTCTCTTCTATCCTCCTAATACTCTCCCTAGGTAAAATAGGTCTAGAGTTGTTGTTCCTAGGTTTGTCCTTAGATAAATCTACATGCTTAGCACCTAAACAATAAAATCTATTATTTCTACTAGCATACTTTTTATTAACAATTGCAAGAGTACTAAAATAACTTCTAGCATGCTTTTTAACCCTAGAACTAGAAGGTGCATTAAGATATACCTTAGGGTTTGCTTTAGAAGCTCCCCTTACTTGTGTAGCTCCTTCTTGCCCCTTCTTCTTTTCCCTAGGGCATTGGCTTCGGTAGTGTCTCCATTGATTGCACTTGAAGCACACAATGTGTTCTTTGCTTTTCCTAGCGAGGATTCCGACATCCTTTGACTTTTGGTTGACTTTTGGTGTCGGAACTTTCTCCTTAACCAATTTTGGGCATTTGCTCTTGTAATGCCCGACTTCTCTACACTCAAAGCATATAATGTGATTTTTATTCTTAATTACAATGCTTGAATTACCTAGGGAATTTTCTTCTTGTTCTTCACTTCTCTCGGATGTAAACGCTTTTTTTTGTTCTTGCTCCAGGATGGAAGATCTCTCCTCCCCCTCAATGCTAGAGGTGGAGGTTTCCTCCAATTCATCCACATTCTCCGATGTTGATGGCAATTCTTCCTCGGCATCCTTCTCTACTTGTGCCGGTTTGGGATTCTTGTGGAATTTGATTAACTTATTCCATAACTCCTTAGCGTCCCGATATTCACCTAGCTTGGATAAAATATCGTAAGGTATTAATTTTATTAATATTTTTGTTACCTTAATGGTTGTCTTGAATTGTTGTCTTTGCTCCTCGGTCCATTTTGATTTTTCGATTATCTTTCCTTCTTCATCCCTAGGTACTTCGAAACCATCTTCAATTATTAGCATAGTATCGAAATCGGTTTCGAAGTATACCTCCATCCTTCTTCTCCACCATGAGAATTCTCCCTCAAACTTCGGTGGATGGATGTTGATGTTGGTCATTTCATTGTTGTCGTGACGGTGAGTCCGATGACAACCTCCTCGCTCTAATACTACTTGTTGGAGGATCGTGGCCCGACTAGAAGGGAGGTTGAATAGCTTAAATCGTGCTGATGGAATTTGATCGTGTTTGTCTCTACAATTCTTGTTAGCGCAGTAGAAATACGAAATACAATACAAACACGAAGATGAATACACAATCACACAAAATATGCAAGGATATAAGTGGTTCGGAACCTTAGGGTTCTTACTCTACGGGGTGAGCTCAACGAGCTCAAGTGATGACAACACCACTACTCAAACTCCTTCTCGACAACACGTTGGAGGTGGAGAAACCTCGTACAAGCAATTACAATAGTAATATACAAGATACAAGCGAATACAAAGACAATAAGAAATACAAGTAAAAAAATACTTTACAACACTTTGCTTTGAATGTTTTCTTGTTGCTTGCTTTGGTTTGCTCTTAAAGGTCTGGAATACAATAGTAATTCCCCTCCAAAATCTTCCCAAATATCGCTATGGAAATTGTCCCAAGCTCCTCCTTTTATGCTTGTCTCAGGCTGATTCTATGCCTAGCAGTCAACTGCTCATGACCATCAGTCGACTGCTCCTGTAGCCGTTGTCTCACAACGACTCGATCCACGCTGGACAAGTTCCAACAGATACACCATTAGTCGACTGATCATGCCCATTATTCGACTAATCAAGCCATCAATCGATTGCTCCAGGCAATCAGTCGACTCAAAACACTTCTGTGCCTGCGACCACCCTTAGCAGTCGATTGTCATCCCTTGGCAGTCGACTGATAGTACAGCAATCAACTGCTGGTCCAGAAACACTACAGTCTAACACTAGTCGATAATCAGTCGACTCAGAGCAGTCGAATGATACCTATATCAGTCGACTGTTGTCGGGTAAAATCTCAAACACACACTTATTTGAGCATCCGACCGTCGGATAAACCTCAAACAACATGTTTGAGCATCCGACACTTGACCTCAGTCACTTGGCCAAGTTCACCTACTTCATGAGGTTTAACCCAAGACACCATTAGCTTAGATCTAAGCCTTCTAGCCACCTCTACTAGCTTCGCGCCTATCGGATCCCTCCAAGTCATCCATGACTTGTTCATCCATGCGCGGATCCCTCCAAGTCATCCATGACTTGTTCATCCATGCGCGTATCCCTCCAAGTCATCCATGACTTATTCATCCATACGCTAGCCTCCAGGTGCTTCCTTCGGCTGTTGTCATGTTCTCGGTGTCTACACCGTCAAGGTACATATAGACTTATGCTCCCAAAACTACCGCTTGGCCTTACACCGCCAAACCACCCCTTGGACTTCTCAAATGTCAATGTCAACCCATGTTGGACTTTCACCGTCAAGGCTACACACTTGGACTTATGTGGCCAAAGCTACACACTTGGTCTTCCCTTGCCAACTCCATATTGGACTTCCAATGCCAAGCCCCATGCTTGGACTTTCACTGCAAAGGTTACACACTTGGACTTACGTGGCCAAGGTTACGCATTTGATCTTCCCATGACAATCACATGTCATATGTTTTGTCTAACATCAAAATATTGCTCAAGTCAAACTCGAGTTCGGTCAATCGTGACCTGGACCGATTGCACCAACAATAAATATAAAAAGTATAAATATTTTAGGAATGTTATAATTTTTATAAAAAAATTATAATAAAAAAAAATAGATATCCAAGTAATACAAATTCTATTCATTTATGAGACATTTATTTTTCTTAAAAAATGAAATATAAATAAAAACATGATAATTTTGATTAAAATTGGTAATATAGTAATTATAGTCGATACTTCTAAGTGGTTATTTTTTTTTTGTTAAATTTTGAATTTAAATAAATATATATAGTACTCTAAAATATAATGTTTAAACTTTTAGTAATCAAATAACTTTTAAGTAATGATAAAAATACTATGTAGTCATTTTCTTCTCAAATTATAAATATAAATAATTAAATAGGTGCACTTAAAAATAGTAATTAATGTAGTTAATTTCAAACTTCTTTAAATTTAAATTGATAGAGATATTTTAAGGAGTCATTTCAGTTCACATTTACTCTCAAAGTGAACAAAATACACAAAATGATCATATGTTATGATATTTTTTTAATCTAATAAATATATACATTCAAGAAGATCATTCGACTTCGCTGATGTTTCCAAAATAACAAAAAAAAAAAAAAGACCATATAGTATTGTTGACCAAAACTGCACTCTAGGAGATTGATGCGTTAGAAATTTGCTACCTTGTTGGATGCTAAAGTAGAAGCTCCTTTAAGATAAAGATGAACCTATGTAGAATAACACATATTTGAGGGGTACGAATTATGAAGGATCAAGATTGGTTATGGCTCATGCCTACAAGGATCATGCTCAATTATATCCCATACTTGTAAGGCTCTGGCCAAATCATGATCTATACTTGTCAAAATCATAACCTGCTAGGTCATGTCTCTACAAAGTCTGCACGGGTATGCCACGATGATCATCAAGTGACAGATTTGTATCAAAGAAAAGAAGTAAGGATTAATTTTCGATAGACGCATACCCATGGAGACAACTCCTCCCGCTTGAATGACCACATAATGATTCATTATAAATTGACCTCGTGATTTACCTCCTTTCGTACTATTATAGGATCGATATTGAGAGGTGCTTGGGATGAGCATTATTACCTTTTTACATTAAAGGTCATGTCCGCACAAGGATTATGACCTACAAGGGCCACATGCAATTACAGCTTGTTCCTTCAAGGATCATGTCTAATGATGCCTTGAGCTTGTGATTCCTCAAGGGGCTAGGTCCAAACATGAGGGACTTTAGGGAGTCCAAAGTGCTCAAATGGGAAAGTGGAGCTTGAAGGGAATCCTTCGAGTGGAGCACTTTGAGAACTCGAATGTCAAGTCACATTGAGCGTCCTAGTGTTCAAGTTGTAGAAGGGACCTTAGAGGTTGATGTGTCGTATAACAGCAAGTGCATGTTGTTGTCAAGTAATAAAATATCGATTCCACAGAGACTGATCAAATACCAGCTATTCACAATATCAAATTATCTAGAAGAATCAAATTCGAATAAAGTATCGAGCAGAAGGAAGATCCAACGAGGAAAAGACGATTTAGAAGAACAATCCTAGGACTTGGGTTCACTAACAATATATATTGTTCCGACAATTCTTTCTTGTATCGATATGTATTCCTAAAGGAGGCTTATCCTAAGGTAATCGATGACATCCTTTGAGGTCAAGACAATGTATCCATCCAATTACAATTCCTACTTTCACGGTATTCTTGCATAGATGATCTTGGTTGCATTGGGAACCTATCACTAGAACCCTAAAAATCAATTCTAGACTTACTACAAATTACTTATGGAACCGAATTGAAATATATTCGTTATGATTTGTGATAGGCTAAGGAACCCTCAAGAGGTTTTAAATCATTTTTAGGGTATCGATACATAGATGACCTTGATTTCTTAAGAAACTTGCCACGAGAACCTTGCAGATCAATTCTAGACTTCAACCCTTGTTATTAATTCCTCAAGTTTAATTCTATAGATCGGAGATTGAGGTTCACCTTTCGATTGACCGCTTAATCTCTAAAACATACAAATAAGTGATCAACAAATACGTAATTTAGTCATTTCATTCAATATAACCGAATCAGGAAAAATAATTCGATAAAAAAGAAGGTTATAACAATTCGAAACAAATTGATAGAGGGCTACTCCATCCTCCTATGATTACCAGGAACTACTCCATAGTCAAGAGATAGAAATACATTAAGGTTTAGAGATCATTCAACAATCAAAAATGAATAAGAATAGAAAATAGAATAGGATATGTCGTTGTCGTAGAAGGCTTCTTTAGCTTGGAACCTCCTCCTTGGCGGCTTCCTCATGTCCCTTTGTCGGCGACTCCTCCCTTATGGATCCTCTACTCCCTCATCCCCTTTTTCTCAATCCTATGACTCTTTTTAGAGGGCTTTTACCCAAAAAATCAGGGAATCGATGCAATGACCTAGCATGACACGACCATGCCTTATGTCATGGCCATACCGTGCTGAGATCTATTCATAACGACCTATTAAGCTTTGACCTAACATGGTCGTGCCAGGTGGCACGCCCAGACCATGCTAGGTGCTGGAAGATTGGAACACGGGGCAACCTTGGCTATGTTGTCTTGGCTGTGGTTTTGTCAGGCACAGTCATGCCCAATGGCACGACCTACCCATGTCAACTTCTAAATGTTCTTCTCCGAGTGATTCTTCGTGTATCCTTGCAAGAAAACTTACAACCATAGTTATCCTACTAAAAGATGAAATGATTGCATATGATAGTGTTTTTGCATATGATATGAAGATGAACACCCTAGAAACAGGTGAAAAATAAGCCTAGGAAGTATGCATGATTCACACACATCCCACCCCCAAACTTAAACGTTTGCTTGTCCTCAAGAAAAGAATAGAAAAGAAAATAAATGAGTTAGTCTTAGCAAGTTTGTTTAGAATCTTGGGAGTATTGGGAATATAATCAAAGTCTCACATTGATAAGATATAGAAAAGATCATGTACTTATAAGATGAAATGATATTTCCATTGGTATGAGGTCTTGTGGGTAAAAGCCCACAACCAAAATCATGAGGGCTTAGGTCCAAAGTGGACAATATTATATCATTATGAAGATATGTGAATCTTATATGCACCAACATAGAGTCCATCTTAAAGTGTTAGCCCCTGATTATAGTCTTATGGATCCTTTGCCTTGTGGCTAAATAAGTAAGACTCCTGTGTAGTGCTTGTGAGTTGACCCCAAGGTTTTAGACACAAATCTTAAAGTTTATATTCATCTATCGTGTTCCTCACATTTTCGGCTTAAAGACACTTACCTATCAATAAGCATGAATCGTCCCTTCACTATTACACCTAGTCTCAAAGGAACACTCATGCTAGAGAGAAGAAAGTAAGAAATAAAATATCGAGTATTTTCCCAGTAACTAGTTGATTTCAAAGGGGCACCTTTACAGGTGTTTCCCCAGTAGCTATTTTGTCTCAAAGGGTTACTCTAATGATATTTCATTTTTTTTAAATATTTTCTTTTTCAAGCTAGTAAAACTCTTTAGATGAGTGTTTCTTCAGTAACTAGGTGTTTATAAAGGTCTCCATGTAAAATTGAGTACTAATTTGGTAATATGAATTTAGATCTTTCTTGGTTCTTTCTACTCTAAGAGTTGTGTTAAATGTGATATAGGATTATGTAGGGATTGATTTGACACGCTAGAGGGGGGGGGGGGAGGAGTGAATAGCGTCGCTTCGATTTTATCATTCAATTCGTGTAGTGCTTGTCTACAACTTGTTAGTGCACAGTAGAAAAAAAGTAAAGCATAGACAAGATACAAATACACAACACAATCACGACAATATAATTTTATATGGTTCGGAACTAAGGTTCCTACTCTACGGCGACGACCAAGTGATCTACCCTCACTAACACCTTCTCCTTCTCAGTATAACACCGGAGGTGAAGAAATCTCGTACAAAAGAGCTTATACATGAATAAATGACCAAATACAAGTAAAAACAAATACAAGATGAAAAATAACTTTACAAAAAGAATATTTTTTTCTTGATCTCTTTTCGTTGCTTTGAATGTCTTTGAAGGTCTGGAAAGCAACAATGTTTCCCCTCCAAAAGCTCTAAGAATCGCTGCCAAAATCCTACATCTCGAGCTCCATTTAAAGCATGCTACTTGATGATTTTGCATATGGAAGTCGACTACCAAAAGGCACCAGTCGACTGCTCATCTATCTGTTGTCTCACAATGGACTAATCTACGTTGGTATTTTAGCCAATAGATACCCTAACAATCGACTACCCTTACTAGTAGTTGACTGCCAAGTCAGTAGTCGACTGCCTAGTCAATTACTAGTGTTTTATGCTCGTGTACACTACCACCAGTCGACTGTGCCATGTACCAGTCGACTGGTATAACACACTAGTTGACTGCCAAGATACAACAAGCAGTCAAACCTTAGTCGACTACTCTGCCAATCGACTGGGTCACAACCCCAGTCAACAGATTGAGTCAACTAGGGCTCTCGAGTGTTAAACACTAGATCAGTTGACTGGTCTAAATCCCCAGTCGACTAATAAACCTCAACCATGAGGTTTAACCCAAGTATGATCCCCTCATACTTAATCGACACCCTTAGTCTAGACCTAAGCCTTCTATCCATCTCCATCAGCCTCATGCCCTCAGGGTCCATTCGAGTCATACATGACTCCTTCACCCTTCGTGTTAGTCTTCAGGTGCTTCCATCGACTATGTCATGCTAACCGTACCTCCTTTGCCAAGGTTCATTTGAAGTTATGCCACTAAGACTACATTCTTGGACTTTATGCTTCCAAAACCTCACCCTTGGACTTCCTTGCCAAGTATCCATACTTAGACTTTCACTGGTAAGACTACACACTTAGATTTACTTGGCCAAGACTACACCCTTGGACTTTCCATTTGTCAAGTATCCAAACTTAGACTTTCATTGTCAAGACTACACACTTAGAGTTACGTGACCAAGAGTACATCCTTGGACTTTCCATTTTCCAAGTATCCAAACTTGGAATTCTCAATTACTAAGTATCCAATCTTGAACTTTCCATTGTCAAGTATCCATACTTGGACTTTTCCATGACAAGACCATTCTTGGACTTTCTCTTGTCAAGTCTCCAAACTTGGACTTCTCCATTTTCAAGTATTCATACTTAGACTTTCCATACCAAGTATCTAAATTTGGACTTCCCCTTGAGTCTCACTCGAGTCTGGTCAACCTTGACCTGAGGTTTGATTTCTCCAACAATCTCCCTCAAATAATCTCTTCTATATGACTTTGAATATCCCAATCATCCACTAGTCATATGGTCAATATATGGTCAAACCATAACCAACCGTATTGACAAGCATCAAAATACTACTCGAGTCTCACTTGAGTCTGGTCAATATTAACCCAGGGCCTATTGCACCAACAGATTCTTAGCAAGTTAACCAAAAGAAAATTCACCAATCTAACTAGATCTCAGTTCCTATTGCTCTAGATAGTTAAGACAAACTATTAAAACTACACAATGTATCAATGTAAAAAAATAAAACATGTTTATGATAATGCAAAATATAAATAAAATGAGATATGCAAACATTTAATTGTAGTAACAAAATCTCCCCCTTCCAAACTTAAAGGAAACATTGTCCTTAATGTTTGGAATACTAAAATGGGAGGTAATTAGTGGGAGGAGGGAATGGAGGTAAATACTAAGTTGTATCGAGGTATTTGTGCCAATTGTATATAGCTTGGATTTGTTGGCTCATAGTACCTATTTGCGCTCGGTGGTCTTGTTCCCTTTTCCATTGTTGCTCTTGGCTATGTCGATGAGCTTCTTCGGTGTGGAAGTAATTTTTTGCTTGTGCAAAGAAGTTTTCAGCCTTGTCCATGTATCGTTCCACTCTCTGGTACCGCTCATAAAATATGTGGCTATGTTCTTCCCAAAAAGTCCTGTGTTCAGCGTGTTCCACTTGGACGGCATTAATGGATGAGCGAAAATTAGAGAAGTCATATGTAGAGCATATTGTACCTAAGGAGGAATCTCTAAAAGTAAAAGACTGCCTTAGTGAATCTATCCTAGGGGGTAGGGGTCCTGGGAGTTCTAAGGGTGGAGGGATTGGTGCTACATCAGTCATGAGCCAATTTGCTCAGTTTCTAATTGTGGTGCAGTTAGAGTCTAGAAGTGGGAGTGGAAAGTGATCTCTCAAAACTAAACAATATCTCCCTTCATCTCTGATAATTATCTTCATAGTCATACATGCATCAAGATCAATCCTAGGGATGCTCTTGATCATCTCCAATCCATTAAGATCACACCATAATACTATGACTATACATGTTATTGGACCTCCAACAATGATTGCTCCTGCCGCTCCTTTTTCAATTTTAACTAAATGTCTAATGAAGTGTGAACCTGTGTCAATATTTACATTATTTATCAATGCCCATAAAATCATTAGTTCACTTTGTTGAACTACTCCTTTGCTATCTCCCTGATCAAAAATAGTGTTTGCCATTACTCTATGAAGGTATCTAAAAATGGATTTGGGAGGGCTAAGGATTTAGATCTCGAGGAGTCATATCTTTCAATACCTCTAGCAAATTCTCTCCAAATTTTATTTTCTTAGAAACCTCTAGGAATCCTCCTTTCTCCTCCACAGAGTAAATCATATACCGAATTAAATTCCTTGAGTGTTCATGTTTATTCATCGTTAAACATTCTTAATGTAATTTTTCTTGTGTCCCACCCTTGTCTTGTCAAAATATTTGCCTATAAAAAACTCAAAAATTCTAGGATCACCCTAAGGTATGTGGGATAATTCATACTTATGAACTCATACCATCCTATTCTATTTATCATCCAATGTATGTCTTCTTTAGTCCCTAGGGCATCTATTGTATAATCATCAATATAACTACTCCCTACAATCTTACATTTTGCAAGGGTTTCAAATCTAGCCCTATGATTAGCATCACGAAATATAATGTTGTAAGTATCATTACCTTCGTCACGTGCTTTCTTTTTTGCCTTTGTCCTTGGAGGTAGAAGCAACAACCTTCTTCATTCTTTTTACAATGATGATTAGGGCTTCTTTGGGGATGGACCTTGAAGATGGAGGATGAGCCTCTTGAAAGGGAAGATCAAAACCAGGGTTCCTCGAGCGAGTCATTTATGGGATTGAGAGGGCCTTTGAAGCTTTTGTTTTTGACGGAGGAGGAAGAGGAAGTTCCTTGTTGATGAACTTGGAGCGGGCATTGTTAGGACCGATTGTGCGCTAGAGGAGGGTGAATAGTGTTCGTGACTTGATCCCATTCTCTCATTGATTCTTTGCATTCGAGTGCTTGTCTACAAATCGTTAGTGCGTAGTAGAAATAAAAACACACAAACATAAATAACTCATAAACACAACACAAGGATTTTATATGGTTTGGAATCCCTGATTCCTACTCCAAGACCTAGCTCTTAGTCAATAGCTCCACTATCTTTTTTCTCCTCGGAAACACACCAAAGGCTAAGAAACCTCTTACACCTATTCTTTAAAAATACTTGCAACCAAATCGAATGTACAAGAGAAATGGAAAATATAAAGCAAAACAACTTTACAAAAAGAGCTCTTGCTTGTTTATAGTTTGGTTACTATGGAAATCTCCTTGAATGTCTGGATTGCAGTAGGTAATCCCCTTTAAAATCTACAAGAAATTGACATCTGAATACTTTGCCAAGTCCTTCTTTTATAAGATCGACATCTACTGATTTCTGCCTACCAGTCGACTGGTCTTATATCTAGTCAACTGAGCAACTCGAGTCCCCAACTTGGGCACCCGTGTGCCCGTCCCGAGGACCTACCGCGGCTGTCGCTTCCTCAGCAACTGAGCACCTTCTTGAGCCCTTGAGCACTTCTTCCTCATTGTCTGAGCACGACTGCCCGAGCACAACTTCCTTATCCCTAAGGACTTTCCCAAGCACCGAGTTTCCCATCGCACTAGCACCGGACTAGTCGACTGGTCAAGACCACCATTTGACTTCCCAAGCATCGACTTGAGTTCTCATTCCCGAGTAATGACTTCCCATCGCCTGAGCACCCATGAGAGGTCAGTCGATTGGTGAAGCCTCACCAGTTGACTGATACTTTAGTCCTAGCTTATCCTAAGCTAACTCTCTCTTCTCCTGATATTCAGTCAATCCTCAACCTACTAGAACTTTTCTCATCCAACATCCAATCACTCTTGATATGTCGGAACCTCCCTTGACTAGCATCTAGTCAACTGTAATCTACTTGGACTTCTCTTTCCAAGTAAGGTTGCCTGACCTACCGGAACTTCACTTTCTAAGCACGATCATCAGATCTACCAGGACTTCACTTGCCAAGCACGGTCACCCTGACCTACCAGTACTTCACCTGCCTAGTCATCCAATTACCTTGACTTGCCAAGACTTCACTTGCCTAGTCATTCGATCACCTTGACCTTCCAGGACTTCACTTGCCTAATTATCCAATCACCTTGACCTGTCGGGATTTCACTTGCTTAGTAATTTAGTCACCTTGACCTGCTATGACTTCACTTGCCTAGTGGGATGATCACCTTGACCTGACAGGACTTCACTTGCTGTGCCAAGTGACGATCAACCTTGACCTAACCCCCAATTGGACTTTCCATCACTAAGTGTCTGATCATCTATGACCCACTTGAATTTCTACCTTGCCAATGTTCTATTCGATTTCCGATCATCAAGTGTTTGATCTTCGTTGACAAACTTGGATTTCTCCCTCACCAACTCCCATTTGGACTTTCAATCACCAAGTGGCTGCTCTTCCTTGACCGACTTGGATTTCTTACTCGCCAACTCTCAGTTGGACTTTCAACCATCAAGTGTATGATCTTCCTTAACCGACTTGGATTTCTTACTCACCAACTTTCGATTGGACTTCACTCATCAAATCTCTAATAAACCTTAACCTACTTGACTTCTCGTTACACCAATATTCTCATCCATCATGGTCATCCTGACCCAATGATGATTATATCAACACTCTCGTTCATATGACTATGGATATTCCATACCATCCTATAGTCATATCCTCAACTATATTGTCATATTGTCAAACATTAAAACTCAACTCTAACTCGAGTCTCACTCAAGCTTTGTCAACCTTGACATGAGGTTGATTGCACCAACCATCTCCTCCTAACAATCTCTCTCTTTTTGATGGTTGACAATATCTTTAAGTTAGGCTAACCCATAAGCCCAACTACTACTTCCTATGCCAAAGCATAATGAAGGTTTCTTAACTTAAATCTTTCATTCTCCCCTTTTGACATACATCAAAAAGTCTCACAAAAATTTCCATATCTCATTCTGGATTTTTCCAAATCCTTCATCTTCAACCCCTTCATTCTCCTTAGTGATAAAACCCTTATCACACAATGAAAGACAAACTCTTCACAATTTTTCATCCTCTCCCTTTTCAAAATTCATCCATCATACCTTGATGGACAATCTTCCCCAAAAGGTTTTTTTCCCCCCCCCCCCCCCCCCCTTAACTATTACACCAATAATGTATTTGGAAAGTTCCTAAGCATATAGGAAATCTAAACTTTCAAAAATGAGGGCAAAAGTTCAACCTTGAAATTTATCATCCCTTAAAATTTGATTATGACCCCAGTTAACTTTCCTATTCATTTTCACTAAAAATCTCACCCTTTCAATACTTGTATAAGCATATTAAAGGGTTATGAGTAGTTTTACTAACATAGGATTATGGTTAATTGGTCAATCTGAACCTAATAAGCTAAAACCAGCTCTTCAGGCGACTTCTTTCAGTAACTAGTCGACTGATCCTAGCACTAGTCGATTGGTTCCTTTAGTAGTCAATTGGTTCCTTTACCAGTTGACTAGTTTTTGATTTTTCAGAAATCAAAGTTTTTCAACCGGATTTAGATAATGCATAAGTAAATCTATGGTTTATGAAAAATCTTAAAACTTCATACACGCATTACTTATCCAAATACTATGGGAGAAAAATAGTTTGCTATGAAAAAACCCATCATTTCAAAGAATGATATAAAGTTGAAAACCATTGAAATTTTCAATTTTTTGTCTAACTTTGTTTCAATTCTATCAATGGTAATTGCTATCATCGAATAGGCTTCACCAAGATTTTCAAAATGATTTTAAAAATATTTTCAAAACCTATTTTTAATCATGATCTAGGGGCTAAGTAAACATGACTTGTACATTAGCTTTCCTTATGATTTCTCCATATGATTTGATGAGTTGGAGTTCATTTTGATGCAACATGTGAGCATCTTGAACTTAACTCATTTTCCTACCATCTCACATGTGTCTAAAGTATTTCAATACACACACATGCCATCCTATAATCTTTTGTGAGATGTGAGTTGGTTCTTCCTTAGCTAAGGGATCATGCATTGCTATCTAGGCATCCTACCTGGATGTCAAATATTGTCATTTGTCCTTAATTTCAATTAATAAAATGCATGAATATGATTATGGCATATATTCATTGAATAATTTTCAAAATAAAATGATGTCATGACAAGTTAAAAATCAACCTAAGTATTAACATGACATATTTTAAATAATCATATGATACATGATGTCATGACATGGTATGACAAACAAAGCATGACAAATGTGTAAAAATAAAAAGGTATAATGATATCTAAGTATAATCATCATTTGTTATAATTATATCAAATACTCAATTTGACATAATGACAAACTTTGTCCCTCGAGTGTGTCAAAACCCTCAACTTGGCACACTATTGACTTTAACCTAATTGTACCAATCATGATCAATTTTTCAAACTTTTATTTCCATTGACACATCCTAAAATCTCTTAGGATCATACCAATTTTATTTTCAAAGTATAACTATGCCTTGAAAATGCTCTAGAGTGTCAACTCTACTATGGTTAGGTTAACAACCTTTCTATTTTAGGTGGACACACCCTATACCCATCTAGTGTAAAAGGATCACACTCCTAGGAACCCAATACCTATTGGAGCTCTTTGGGTATTCTAGGTATTTACTAGGGTTAACCTCCCTTGATACCTTCCTAATGACTCTTCTAGGCTTCTTGAAAGACTTAGTCATTTGACTCTCATCAAGGTCAACTCTAGAGATGACTTTCCTTGTAACCTTGACATTCTTAGACCTAGGATTAGTTCCATAATTATATGGAACCCTATGGTAAGATGCTATAATTTCCTTGAACTTAGGTTTATATTCCAAACCCTTCTTGTCCTTAGATGGTTCTATCCTACCAACACCTAGATTTTGTCCATTTGACCCTTTAATCATATTTTCCATCCTTTTAAGAGTCTTCTTTAATTTATCAAATTTTGACCTCAAAACTTGATTTTCTTATTTTAATAACTAAAATTTTGTTTGTCCATTATTTCTTTGGACATTCTTTCTCTTAAGCATATGTCTAGTCTTCTTTGGGCTATTGCCTAGGTTGTTCTCATTCTTCCTATCTATATGTAGGGTAGTTCTTGAGGTAATTGGTCTAGAATTGTCCTTAGTCATATTTTCATGATGTTGAACACAAAGATGATAAAACCTATTGCTAGCATGTTTTTTTATCATGAAAAATTGAAATTGTGTTAAAGGAAAGATATCTTAGGCCTTGCCTTAGGAACTCCCCCTACACTTGAGCTCTTTCCTTTTTCTTTGATTAGGTGCCTTCCCCTCAGACACTGATTCCAGTAGTGACTCTTTTGATTGCATGAGAAGCACATTATGTGCTCCTTTCCATTTCATACGAAGGTATTAGTCTCCTTGGGCTTTTCCTTAGCCATTGGTGCCACTTGAACCTTCTTCTTTATTCTACATGGACATTTACTCTTGTAATATATCTTCTCCCTACACTCAAAGCATGTTATGTGATCTTTATTTTTAATGATTATGCTTGAGTTGCCTTCCTTAGTGGTAGGGAAACCTTGAGCTTGTTCTTCGGCTTCGGATATAGAGGTCTTCTCTTTCTCCAATGTCTATTGTCTATTCTCCTCCTCAATCCTAGAGGTGAAAGCTTCTACAATCTCTTCAACTTTAGATGTTGAGCACCTCTCAACCTCTGAATTGTCAAAAGCTTGGGATGATGAGCATTCTTCTTCAAACTCATCATCATTTTGGGCCAAAGAGAGTTCTTCATGGAGCTTAGCAAGCTTATTCCATAATTCCTTAGCATCCTTGAACTTCCTTAATTTGCATAAAATATTACTAGGTATTAAATTAACCAAAATTCTAGTTACCTTATCATTAGCCTTGGATCTCAAGGTGTGCTCCTCGACCCACTTACTCCTTTTGAGAATCTTTCCCTTCTTGCCCATAGGAGCTTCAAATCCCTCTGTCAGAGTAGACCATTCTTCCATTTCTATTTGGAAGAACATCTCGGCCCTTACTCTCTATTGATCAAAACCCCCTAGCTCGTAAGGAGGTGGAAATTTGGTGTCGAGCCTAAAACCATATTGAAATTCCATATGCTCTAGCTTTTGTGCTCCCTCAGCGATAAGTCCATAGAAGAGTGACCTCGCTTTGATACAACTTGTTAGGACCGGTTGTGCACTAGAGGGGCTAATAGGATCGAAGGCCCGGCTAGAAGGGGGGATGAATAGCCTTTCTTGATTAACTACAAGAGTTGTTAGCGGAAGCACAAATAAAGAAAGCTAAAAACAATTAAACAAGCAAAGCTAACACAAGCCTTTAACGTGGTTCACGACCTCTTGCTGCTAGTCCACTACAATCCTTTAGGTGGATCACTCCTTCAACCCTTCTACTATTTTCTCCTTTAGATGAAAACAAGATGGAGAAGGACCTTCTTATAACAAACCCTCTTCTTACAAGTTGATAGAAGTAAGATAGTGAAGAAGAGAGTAAAAACCCTTAGAAAACTTGGAGAGTTTGAGAATATGATTTAGAGTGAAAGCATTAGCCTCCTCAAGCCTCCCAAGGCCTCCTTTTATAGAGAGGTAGTTTTTCCTGTTGGGCATGCAGCAGTCGATTGTTGCATGGCAGCAATCGACTGCCGCTGGAGCTGACCAACTCCAACGGCTTTTGACTAAGTTTGACCTGTGGTCGTCACAACTCAATGGTACACTGATCAGTCGACTGATCCATCTATCAGTTCAACTTCTCCGAGAAATCAGTCAGCTACGAGAGGTTCTGTGCCCGTGTTCACTTATAGCAGTCGACTATCAGGGTATGAAAGTCGATTGATGGTGAACCAGTCAATTGATGGGCCACAACACCTCAGTCGACAGCAATCAATTGCTTGCCCAGTCGACTGATACCTATATCAGTCAATTGGCATCGGGTAAAACCTCAAACAAAGATGTTTGAGTATCTGACACTTAATCTTAGCCATTTGGCCAAGTTCACCTAAGTTGAACTAACCACCCCAGGTTACAATCGCTCAACTATCAACCTCTCATGGAGTATACCATCGAAGCTCTCTTCCTGCGGCCTGTGTCCCTCGGATGTACTAAGCTCACGACTTCTCCTCGTGCCATCCTTCGCATCTTGCCATGAAGTCTTCTTCCTTTGGCTTAACTCCATTGCTTCTCATTCGGCGGTCCCTCGAATGCACTAAGCTCACGGCTTCTCCCCGTGCCATCCTTCATCGACTCAAGGATCTGATCCATGAGATGAGTGAACTTGGCAATGCTTGACTATATCAAGCTACTTATGTGTGATTCACCAAGCCCTTAACAACTAGAACACACACATCAAAAGCATAGATATCCTAACTTAAACTCTTTGACACGCACATCAAAACCATGATCATACTTGGGTTGATTGCCCTAACAATCTCCCTCTTTTTGATGTGTGGAAATATGTTTAAGTTAGGTAAAAATACTTAAGGAAAAAGTGAACCATGAAAATCAAACTCCTCCTTAACACATGCAAACTCCCCCTTAACATATGCTCTAAAAAGTGTTTAACTTAAACCTTAACATTCTCTCCCTTTGACACCAGCAAAAAGATGATACAAATCTTAAACAAGATGGTATCAAGACTTAAGAGAATATGAAGCAACTAAGATAGATTTAAAAGGCTTAAAGTTTGGGTTTTACAGATACCAGTCAACTGGCATATTCATCAGTCGACTGATATATCCATCAATCGATTGGTTTCTAATAGTACATAAATCCTGATTTTTGAAGCCTACTTCAGAAATGCACGAAAAATTCAAAAAAAAATTGAAAAATCATGAAATTTTGGGAACACATTTATTATGAGTTCCTCTATTAGGGAAAAAAAGTTTTCATTAAAATACATAAAATTTTCAAAATTTAGGAAAAAGTTCAATTTTCTAATGTTGTATCAACTTTGAAATCTAGTTTTGCTTTTAAATGTTTCAAAGCATTAACTCAAGGTTTCCAAAACATGAAATGTTTTCAAATTATCAAGAATGTCCAACTATGATATTTGGGCAAGATGTTAATGAGTTAAACATTTGCTTTCCTCATAGTAGGTCAATGATTGCTATATCATGATACATTTAATGACTCATCAAAATGCCATAAGCATTAGTGAATCATTTGTATCAACCTAACATCTCACCCATAGCTATGTTTGTCAATCAAGTTATTCTTATAGTGGGTTGTGAGATGTAACTAAGGTAATTCTACTTAACCAAAAATTTCTCATACAATACTACCCAAGTTAAGCATTATCCAATATCACCAATCATGATCATAAATCAACCATTTAGTAAGGTATAAAATACATTCAATTATAGTTGACTGTCCTAGATTTTTCTATCCTTTAAGGATTGACTTGGGTACCCAATATAGATTCTTTCCAATATGGTTTACCAAGTATTCATTGGGGATCCATTTTCTAGCTACCATTATTGTTTTGATTGCCCCTAGCAATTAAGCAATGGTATGACTTTTCATTCTTATATCCTAAGCCTTTCTTATTGAAACTTACCCTTTGGCTTCCTATAATCATTTTCCAGGTATTAGAGCCTATGGTAAATTTTTCAAGAGCCTTACTAAGATATTCTATCTTTTCCCTTAAAATCCTATTTTCTTCTAAGAATGCATCATTTGTACTAGAAGAAGCAACATTATCATGTGAACATGCATTGTTTAGCTATTCTTCTAGAATTCTAATATCATTTTGCAAGAATTTATTTTTATTCTTAGTTCTAAATAAATCCATAGTTAAATTTAAAATCATATGAATGACATCTTGAGTAGGGAGATTCTTTACCTCACTTACCCAATCTTCTTCTGATTCCGAAGATTGTGCTCCCCCTACACTTAAGCTCTCCTCTTCACTTGTACTTCCTTCTTCTTGTTCGGATGAGGTGGAGGCTACATCATCTACTCCAATGAGTGCAAAATATGAGACAACTTCCTCTTCCTCCGATGAGCATAAGTCATCCCATTTAGCTTTTAGATTTCGGGATTTTGACTTCTTCTCCTTTTCCTTTGACTTTTCTTCTTTCTTCTTGCACTCTTTCTTCTTGTCATCCTTCTTCTTGTTCAATAGAGGACACTCATCCCTCATGTGTCCTTCTCCTTGACAATTATAGCATATAATCTTCCTCGTCCTTCCCCTATCATGGGATTTGTTAAATTTAAGACCTTTTAATGCACGTCTTACCCTTCTTACCATGTATGCCTCTTTATCGCTATCCATTGAAGAGTGTGAATCGTCGTCCGATGAGGAAGGTGTGGTCTTCTTCTTTTTTTTCCTTAGCTTGCAACAAGTGCTACTCCCCTTGATTGATTGATTGGTCCTTCAACTATTCCTTCAAGGTGAGTTTTGTGAAGTTCCATAGTAGAGAAAAATTCTTTTAAAGTACTAACCTCTAGATTCCTTGAGATATAAAAGGAATCAACCATGGAGCTCCACTTTGAAGATTGGGGGAATGCGTCAATAGCTTTCATGTTCATGTCCCGATTTGATAGCTTCTCCCCTACACTTGACAAACCATTGATTATTTCTTTAAACCTAGAGTGTAATGATAATACCTTTCCTCCTTTGTCCAATTTGATATTGTTGAGTTGTGAATAGAGAAGATCTAGTCTTGCTAATTTTTCTTCGGATGTACCCTCATGAAGCTCAATTAACTTCTCCCACATCTTCTTTGCACTTGAACACTCTCAAATTTGATTTATTTCTTGTAAAGGAAGCACATTTAAAAGGTGATGTTTGGCCTTTGAATTTGCTAGATATTCCTCCTTTGCTTCATTGTCCATTTTGATTTTTCTATCAACTCGTTGTCTTCATCCTTAGGTACCTCGAAACTATTTTCCATTATTAGCATAATATCAAAATTGGTTTCAAAGAATACCTCCATTCTTTTCTTCCACCAAAAAAAGTCTCCTTCAAACTTTGGTGGGTGAATGTTCATGTCGGCCATTTGATGTGCTTATCGTGGCGATGAGTCCAATGTTAAGGCTCTTGCTATGATACCACTTGTTAGGATCGAAAGCCCGACTAGAGGGGTGATGAATAACCTTTCTTGATTAACTACAAGAGTTGTTAGTGGAAGCACAAATAAAAGGAAGCTAAAACAAAATTAAACAAGCAATGCTAACACAAGCCTTTAATGTGGTTCACGACCTCTTGCCTCTAGTCCATGATAATCCTTTAGGTGGATCACTCCTTCAACCCTTTTAGTATTTTTTTCTTTAGATTAACATAAGGTGGAGAAGGACCTTCTTACAATAAACCCTCTTCTTACAAGATGATAGAAGTAAGATAGTGAAGAAGAGAGTAAAAACCCTTAGAAAACTTGGAGAGCTTGAGAATATGATTTAGAGTGAAAGCATTAGCCTCCTAAAACCTCCCAAGGCATCCTTTTATATAGAGGTAGTTTTTCCCATTGGGCATACAATAGTCGACTGCTGCATGGAAGCAGTTGATTGTCACTGGAGCTGAACGACTCCAATGCCTTCTGACCAAGACTGATCCATGGTCATCACAGCTCAATGGTACACTGATCAATCAACTGATCTAGCTATCAGTTTAAATACTCCAAGCAATCAGCCGGCTACAAGAGGTTATGTGCCCATGTTCACTTATAGCAATCGACTGCTAGGGTATGGCAGTCGACTAATGGTGGACCAGTCGACTGCTAAACCCTAGCAGTAGACTGATGAGCCACAACACCTCAGTCGACAGTAGTTAACTGCTTACCCAGTCGACTAATATCTATATCAGTTGACTGGCGTCAAGTAAAACCTCAAACAAAGATGTTTGAGCATCCGACACTTGATCTTAGCCATTTAGCCAAGTTCACCTCAATTGAACTAACAACCCCGGGTTACAATCGCTCAACCTCTCATGGAGTATACCATCGAAGCTCTCTTCCTTCGGCCTGCATCCCTCGGATGTACTAAGCTCATAACCTCTCCCCGTGTCATCCTTCACGTCTTGCCATGAAGTATTCTTCCTTTGGCTTAACTCCATTGCTTCTCGTCCGGCCGTCCCTTGGATGCACTAAGCTCACAGCTTCTCCCCGTACAATCCTTCACCGACTCAAGGTTCCGAGCCATGAGATGAGTGAACTTGACAATGCTTGACCGTATCAAGCTACTTATGTGTGATTCACCAAGTCCTGCACAACTAGAACACACATATCAAAAGCATAGACATCCTAACTTAAACTCTTTGACACACACATCAAAACCATGATTATACTTGGGTTGATTGCCCTAATAGGGGCAGGTGTGAATAGCATTCGTGACTCGATCTCGTTCTCTCATTGATTATTTGCATTCAAGTGGTTGTCTACAAATTGTTAGTGAATAGTGGAAATAAAACACACAAACATAAAGAACTCACAAACACAATAAATAGATTTTATGTAGTTTGGAATCCCTGATTCCTAGTCTACTGCCTAACTCTCAGTCAACAACTCTACTATCTTCTTTCTCCTTCTCGGAAATGCACTAGAGGCGGAGGAACCTCTTGCACCTGTTCTTTACAAACACTTACAACCAAATCAAATGTACAAGGCAAATGGAAAATATGGAGCAAAATAACTTTGTAAAAAGAGCACTTGTTTGCTTGAGTTTGGTTGTTGTGGAAATCTCCTTGAAGGTCTAAATTCCAGCAACTAATCCACTTCAAAATTTACAAGAAATTGACATCTAAAAATTTCAGCAAGTCCTTTTATAAGCTTGACATCGGTTGATTTTCCACCTACCAGTTGACTGGCCTACCCCCAGTCAATTGGTTATTGGACCATTACTCACAATGACTCCATCCACATCGGATTTCAGTTAATTAGTCAATTGCTTCTAGCCATCAATCGACTGCTAAGCATCTAGTTAAACTGGCCAATTGATTATGTGCCTTTCTGTTTGCCTAACCACTAAAGCAGTCGACTGCTCCACTGGATTTCCCATTTTCCCAAGCACCAGAGTCCGAGTGTCTCCTGAGCACCCACTCTCTCAGGCACCATTCGACTGGCTCACCACGATAGTCGACTGCTGCATCGTGACTTTTCCGAGCACTCGATTTCTCATTTTTCTGAGTACCCACTTCTCGAGTCGTGATTGCCAAGCCCTTAAGTCCCCAAATTGAGCATGCATGCGCCCGTCTCGAGCACCTACCGCGTCTACTACTTCCTTAGTGCCCCAACACCTTCTCGAGTGCCCGAGCACTTCTTCCTCATCAGCCAAGTGCGACAGCTCAAGCACCACTTCCTTATAGTCTGGGCACTTTCCTAAGCACCGAGTTTCTCATCGCCCGAGCACTGAACCAATAGATTGCTCAAGCACTGACTCGAGTTCTCATTCTCGATTAATGATATCTTGTCACCCGAGCACCCATGAGAGATCAGTCAATTGGTGAACCCTCACTAGTCAGATGATACTTCAATTGTAGCTTATTGTAAGCTAACCCTCGCTTCTCTTGGTATCTGATCAATCCTCAACCTACTAGGACTTTTCTATTGGTGCAAGGGCACCAGATGATCGAGCCTGTGTTTTGATTATGGCAAAAGACTCAAAGTTAAGATTTCATCATTATCTCACGAGCTTAATCAAGTGTGCAGAAAAGTGCAAAAGCTGAAGCTGAAGGCTAGCGACACTTGGAGGAAGCCGTAGTAGTCGGGCGACACTCGAGTGACTTCGGAGGGAGCAGAAGGAATCAAGTGGAAGGCCGGAAGCGAAAGCTACAAAGTAAGTATCGAGGTAAGCTCATGTGTGTGAGTGTAAGTGAGGTCATATCCTCCTTACGGGGATGGTCTTAAGCGTAGATCCAACCAAAGACATCCCATGGATGGTCTAGGTCGAGATCAGACGGTCGGCGACCGTCGAAATTAAGTTTTTGTTAAGCTAACTTGTGATTTCAACAAGCATCAGTCGACTGCCCACAAGAGCCACTCGACTGCCTTAAATCAGTCGACTACTGAGTGTTGCGACTCGACTAGCACTGCCATCAGTCGACTGATGATGGCCATCAGTCGACTAAAGGTCAAGGATCAGCTTCGAGGAGTCAAGCCTTATCACCTCATTCCAAGGAGCTTTGTGCCTATTTGTGATTGGTTGAAGACCCATTCGATGAGGCGCTCAAAAACTATAAAAGGAGGGGTTGTCTAAGGGTTTTTGATCAATTCTAAAAGCCTCCAAGTGCTTCCGATATGCTACGACTCTCCGACATCCCTACGATGAAGCGCTGTAGACACGACGACTAGGGTTCAATCTTCTTCATCTATGAGTCATCGGTAAAAGTGTTTTTATAGTTTTAATCTGTACTTAAGTTCTTCATCATGCTTTTATCGTAATGAGAAGAGGGGGAGTGTCCATCTATCTCGATCCTCTTTTTGGTTTTTGTATTCGATTAACTCCTACCTCCAACGAGGAGGAGTTCGTTAGTGATTTTCCCTCCGTGCGTAGTCAAGGACCACTAAGGCCTTGGAGTAGTAGCCGATGGCTACGAACCAAGTAAAAAACTCTCTTGTCTTTTTTATATTGTTTTATTCTTTCCCTGCGTAACTCAAGTATCGAAACAAACGAAAGTTTTTATCACTATTCACCCCCCCTCTAGCGATCCGCTCTATCCAACATTTTCTCATTCAGCATCCGATCACTCTTGATATGTCAGAACCTCCCTTACCTAGAATCCGATAAAATGTAACCTACTAGGACTTCCCTTTACAAGTAAGGTCGCCTCGAGCTATCAAGAGTTCACCTGCCAAGCACTGTCAGCTGACTTGTTGGGACTTCACTTACCAAGCACGGTCACCCTGACCTGTCGAGACTTCATTTGCCTAGTCTTCTAGTTACCTTGACATGTCATGACTTTACTTGCCTAGTCATCCTGTCACCTTGACTTGTTATAAGACTTCACTTTCCTAGTCATCCGGTCACCTTGATCTACCAGGTATTCACTTGCTGTGCCAAGTGTCAAGTCAACCATGACCAACCTAGACTTCCTACTTGCCAACTCCCAGTTGAACTTTCCATCACCAAGTATCTGGTCCTCCATGAACCACTTAGATTTCTACCTTGCCAACGTCTTGATGGACTTACGACCACTAAGTGTTCGGTCTTCCTCAACCGACTTGGATTTCTCCCTCGCTAACTCTCAGTTGGACTCACAACCACCAAGTGTTCGATCTTACTTAACCGACATGGATTTCTCACTCGCCAACTTCTAGTTGGACTTTCAACCACCAAGTGTCCAGTCTTTCTTGACTGACTTGAATTTCTTACTCGCCAACTTCCCGTTGGACTTCACTCGTTATGTCTCTGGTTAACCTTGACCTACTTGACTTCATGTTACACCAACACTCTAATCCATCATGGTCACCCTGACCCAATGATGAGTATATCAACACTCTCATCCATATGACTATGGATGTCTCATACCATCCTATAGTCATATCCTCTACCATATTGTCATATTGTCAACATCGAAGCTCAACTCCAACTCGTGTCTCACTCGAGCTTGGTCATCCTTGACTTGAGATTATTTGTACCAACAATCTGTTGAGGTTCGGTGACCACACTAGAGGAGGGGTGAATAGCATCTTCGAGATTTCTTCGTTCGATCGCAATCATGTGCTTGTCTACAATTCGTTAGCGCAACAGAATATACAAAATAAATATAAACGAAAATAACACAAGCACAACACCACTATTTTACGTGGTTTGGAACCTACGGTTCCTACTCCATGATCGGGTTTTAGTGTCAACTCTACTAAACCTCGTCTCCTTCTCGGAATACAATACGGAGGTGGATAACCCTCATACAATAATCTTACAACAGTAAACAACAACACAAACAGGCAAATATAATATACAAATGAAATAATAAACAAAAACTACTTTACATGTGTGCTTTTACTTTGAATGCTTATTGATTGCTTTGAACACCTTGGATGGTCTGGAATGTAGTAGCAAAACCCCTCCTCAAAGCTCAAGAACTGGTACTCCAAAATCTTCCATCGAGCTCCTTTTATAACTCAGCTCGGGCTGATTCTCCGCCTTCCAATCGACTGCTCTTACCTAGAAGTCGATTGGACTCTAAGTCGTTGTCTTACAACAACTTAATTCACGCCAAAAAGTTTCTCATCAATTGACTACCATGACCTAGCAGTCGACTGCCATAGCTACCGGTCGACTGCCATGGGCTAGCAATTGACTACTCAATATTCTGTGCCCTACCCATTTAATTCTAGTTGGATGCTCTACCCTAGCAGTCGACTGTTGTTGACCAATCGACTGCCAGAGCCACAAATCAATAGTCGAGCCTCAGTCAACTACCTGACAAGTTGACTGGGGCATAACCTCAGTCGACTACCCCAAGTCAACTAGGCTTCCGAGTGTTAAACACTTAGTTAGTCGACTGATCCATAACCCTAGTTGATTGGTAAATCTCAAACATGAGGTTTAACCCAAGTATAATCCCCTGATACTTGATAACCACCCATAGCATAGACTTAAGCCTTCTAGCCACCTCCATCAGCCTCATGCCTCTTGGATCCCTCGAGTCCATGACTCTTTATCTTTCGCATTAGCCTTCAGGTGTTTCCATCGACTATGTCATGTTGACCGGGTACTTTGCCAAGGTTCATTTGGATTTATGCTGCCAAACCTACACCCTTGGACTTCCACATTTCCAAGATCCATTTGGACTTATGCTGCCAAAATCCAAGCTTGGACTTTACGCCGCCAAACCTACCCTTGGACTTTCCCTTTGCCAAGAACTCATGACTTGGACTTCCAATTGCCAAGAACATGCTTGGACTTTCCAATTGTCAAAGTTCACTTGGACTTTATGCCACCAAGACTATACACTTGGACTTATGGTGCCAAGACTATACCTTTGGACTTTACCATTACCAAACTTGTACTTTCCATGCCAAGTATCTAAACTTGGACTTTCGAGGTTGATTGCTCCAACAATCTCCCCCATAAGACTCTGGATATTCCAGTCATCCACTAGTCATATGGTCAAACCATATAGTCAAACAATGGTCAAATCCATTGTCAAACATATTGACAATCCAATTGTCCCATTGTCAAACATTAAAAACTCTACTCGAGTTTGATCAATCGTGACCTGGGCCGATTGCACCAATAATCTTCCCCTTTTTGATGTTTGGCAACACCTTTAAGTTGGGATAACAAGAACCCAAACTTAAATCTTCCAAAGCCAAAGCATAGTAACGGTTTACCTAACTTAACCTCACTTCTCCCCCTTTGGCATACATCAAAAAATTATACTAAGATTTTCAATGCCTCATCTCTCAATGAGGTCCTACATTCTCCCCTCGGTTCAAAAATATTTTGGATGCCTTCACTCTTCATAGTGAAAAGTCTCATATCACTAAATGAGAGACAATTCTTACTTCTCCAATTCTCCCTTTGGTGAGCACAATGAGGGTTTCAAATCCTTCATTTCTCTCCATTTGAGGAATACTCATCCATCATCCCTTGATGGATAACCTCCCTCTAAAGGCTTACTCCCCCTTGACTATTGCACCAACAATGACCTTGGAAAGTTTCTAAGCCAATAGGAAACTTAAACCATTGAAAATAAGGGTAACAGTTCAAGCTTGAACTTTAACCTCCCTTAGAATTCAATACTCCACCCTAAACACCTCTCCTAATCATTTTCAATGATATTTCACTCTTCCCATGCTTTCCAAAGCATATCTTAGGGTTATAAAATTTTAGGATAACCTAAGGGTATTGATAATTGGCTAAACAACTCTTATTCAGCAATATCAGACACATCAGTCGATTGGTTTCAGCTACTAGTCGACAAAAAATGCCACCAATCAACTGCTCTCTGATAGCAGTTGGCTCGATCTGATTTTTCAGAAATCAGAGTTTTCAGTCAAATTTTATAAATTCATAAGTAAATATACGTAATTTGAAAATTCATACGTACATTACTTACATGAAATGCAATGGGATAAAAATAATTTTTAATTAAAATACCCATTAAATTAAGAGATTGATACAAAGTTCAAAAGCATTAAAAACTTCAATGTTTTGCCTAACTTTGTATCAACATTCTCAATGGTGATTGCTTTCAAAAGATAGACTTCACCAAGGTTTTCTAAAATGATTTTAAAATATTTTTAAAACCTTATTTTGAACCATGATCTATGGGCTAGATGTACATGACTTGTACATTAGCTTTCCTCATGATTCATTCATGTAATATTATGAGTTTGAGTTAATCTTGATGCAAGAACTAAACACCTTGAACTTAACTTATTTTCCTAACATCTCACATGTGTCTAAGGTGTATCAATACACACACATGTCAATTTAATATTTTATGAGATGTGGGTTTGTGTTCTTCCTTAAATCTAAGGGTTCGTGCATATATCTAGGCAACTCTATTTGATTCCCTTATCATGGGACTTCAAATCATGGCAATGTCCTTAATTCAATTTTAATTATTCTAAATGCATGAATGATGATCATGGAATAGATGATATCATAAAATAAAGTATTTGCCAATAATCATGATGTCATGGCATAGATGATAGCATAAATTAAAGCATTTGCCAATAATCATGATGTCATGACATAAATATAAACCTAAACATAAACATGACATATTACCCTAAGTATGATCGTGACATTATAAATGATTAAATCAAATGTGTTGGGACTTGTACGCCCGCTAAAGGGGGGGGATGAATAACGATGTTTGGCGGTTCACGGAATTTGATCGTTCTCGCGTGCTTGATTTTCTACGATGTTTGTTAGCCCAGCGTAAATAATAGAAATACACAACAAACACAAATACAATGCACAAGACACATGATATAACGTGGTTCGGAACCGAATGGTTCCTACTCCACGAATTGAGCTCAAACGAGCTCTAGCGATGCGTATAATACCACTAATCAAATAAACTCCTTCTCGACAATAAGTCGGAGGTGGAGAAACCTCGTACAATGAATTACAACAGTAATAAAGACAAATACAAGTAAAAAAACACTTCACAATTGTGAACTTGGATGCTTGCTTTGTGATTACTTGAGTTGTACTTGGAGACCCTGAATTGCAGCAGCAAATCGCCCTAAAACTCCTCAAGAAACCTTTTTCAAAAATCCTCCCCACGAACTGCTTTTATAACCTGCATTCGGGTAGGATTTTGCCTAGTAGTCGACTGATCGGGACTATCAGTCGACTGCTCCTGTAGCCGTTGTGAGACAACGGCATGAACCACGTCGGATAAGTTCTAATGGATAGACCATCAGTGGACTGATAATGTCTATCAGTCGACTGATCGGGTCATCACTCGACTGTCAAACTCTAACAGTCGACTCGGGAACCTTTTGTCCCCTAATTCTTGACCAGCAGTCTACTGATATCCATATCAATCGACTACTCAGGCCATCAGTCGATTGCCCAATGTTGGCAGTCAACTGCTAGGCTAATTCCAGCAGTTGAACTCTAATCGACTCCCATTAGTCGACTAACCATAGTCCCAGTCAACTGATATACCTCAAACATGAGGTATGGTGCCCCCATACTTGCTAGACCACCCTTAGCCTAGACCTAAGCCTTCTAGCCACCTCCGTCAGCCTCACACCTATCGGACCCCTCCAAGTCATCCATGACTTGTTCATCCATACGCTAGCCTTCAAGTGATTCCATCAACTATTGTCATACTAACGTGGTCTACACCGCCAAGGCACATTGGACTTACGCTGCCAAGACTCCGCTTGGACTTTACGCCGCCAACCATTGGACTTATGCCGCCAAGACTCCCACTTGGACTTTACGCCGCCAATATTCCCCTTGGACTTTCCAATTGCCAAGACTCAAACTTGGACTTTCCCTTGCTTACCCATGTTGGACTTTCCATGCCAAGACCCATGCTTGGAATTTTCCTTGTCAAGACCCATGCTTGGACTTTCAATGCCAAGACTCAAGCTTGGACTTTCCCATGCCAAGTACACAAGGCTTGGACTTCTCCCATGACAATGGTCAAACCATCGTGAAATATTAAATATGACCTGGGTCGATTGCACCAACAATCTCACCAACACTTGTTAGACATCAATGTCAAACATCAAAACACTACTCGAGTCAAAATCGAGTCTGGTCAATCGTGACCTGGGCCGATTCCACCAACAATCTCCTCCTTTTTGATGTTTGACAAAAACACCCTTGAGTTAGGCCCCTAACTCAAATTCCCTTTCCAATTTTCCCAAATTGGTAATTTCACACATTCTCCCCCTTTTTGACATACATCAAAAAGGTTCTCCCAAGGAAGTCAATGTCTCATATCCTAATGAGATCTTACAATCTCCCCCTTAGTCCAAAAGCACCTAGGATGCCTTCACTCTTCTTAGTGATAAGTCTCATATCACTTAAGAGAGGTACTCCTATACGCTCTCCCAGTTTCCAAATTGGGCATCTCAAATTCCCATTTCTCCCCCTAATGAGGAAAAATAACATCCATCATCCCATGATGGATACCTCCCCCTAAAGGCTTGCTTCCCCTTGACCATTGCACCAACCCTATAGGTACTCTAAACCATTAAAAATAAGGTTAAAAGTTTAACATTGAACATCCCTACACCTTAAAATTGATATATCACCCTAACAACTCTCCTAATCCATATCCAATGGATTTTCACCCTTTCTAATACTTTCCAAAACATATCCTAAGGTTAGGAGCTATTAGAGAACCCTAACATAGCTGAAATTGGGCTAAACAAATCTTGTTTACCCGAATCGGACTGCAATGACTCTATCACCAACAATCGATCGACCTACCCATCGATCATTGCCATCAAGATTACGATCGATAACCAAATTTCTAAATTTCAGTTATCAGAAATGAATTTTGAAAATTCATAAGCAATTCTACGTATATCAAAAAATCGTGAAAATTCATACGTACATTACTTATAAGAAATACAATGGGTGCAAAATATTGGAAAAATAATTTACTCACAAAATAGTGAAATTGATACAAAGTTTAAAAGTGAAGAAAAACTTTAATGTTTAAGCTCACTTTGTATCAACATCATCAATGGTGACTTCTATCAAAAGATAGATTGCACCAAGGTTTTTCAAAATAATTTTAAAATATTTTTAAAACCTTATATTGGATCATGTTCTTTGGGCTCAATGTACATGGCTTGAACATAAGCTTTTCCAATGATCCATACATGATTTTAGATGAGTTTGAGTTCATCTAGATGCAAAAACTATGCACCTTGAACTTAACTCATATCCTAGCATCTCATATGTGTCTAGGGTGTATGGAAACGCATACAAGTCAATGTGTTGTGAGATGTTGGTTTTGTTCTCCTAAACTAGAATTTCATGCATTTTCTAGGGCAACTCTACTTGATTCCCTTATACATGAGACTTCAAGTCATGCCAATTGTCCTTAACTCAATTTTTATTAATGCATGAATGATTATGGCATTAATGATGATATAAATAATCATGTGCTCATAATCATGATGTCATGGCATAAAATGGAATCTAAGCATACATGACATTTAATCTTAATCCTAAGCATGATCATGACATATTATATAATTAAAAGTAGATATGATGTCATGACATGGTATATGACAAATCAAGCATGACAAATAAAATGTAAAGGTAAATAATACCTAAATTTTAATATTTGTTGCCATTTGTTAGAATTAAACTCATTTTGTCATATTACTAGCTTATCCCAAGTGTGCCAAAAACCCTAAATGACACATCTCAACCTCTAAACCTAAATTGTGCCAATTTAACTGATTTTTCATAGTCTTCAAAATATATTGGCACACCCTAAAAGCCTTTAGGATTATGATCAAACCACATTTCCAAAGTATCACATTACCTTGGAAATGACCTAAAGTGCCACCTTTATCATGGTTAGGTTAACTACCTATCCATTCAAAGTTGGCACACCTAAACTCATTTAGCGTGAATCGATCACGCTCCTAGGAACCCAATACCTATTGAAGCTCCTTGGGTTTACTAGGTATTTGATAGGGATAACTTCCCTAGATACCCTCCTAATGACCCTCCTAGGCTTAGAAGCCTTGGTCATTTGGGTCTTATCATGGTTAACCTTAGGGATTGCCTCCCTAGTAACCTTCTTAGTAGTCTTTCTAGGTTTCATAGAGACCTTAGCCACTAGACACTTACCATGGTCAATCCTAGGGATGACTTCCCTTGTGACCTTGGTTTTCCTATACCTAACTTGAGTTCCATAATCGGATGGAACATTATGATAGGTCTCCTTGGGCTTAGGTTTGTGACCTAAACCTTTCTTGCCCTTGGTTGGACCTTGCTTCCTAAAACCTAGGTTTTGACTCTTAGACCTAGATTTTTTTATCATTTTACCCTTGCATATGATTTTGCATAATCCTAAGGGTCTTTTCCAACTTCTCAAGCTTTGACCTTAAAGCTTGGTTTTCCAACTCTAACTTTTCAATTTTCGTGGGTCCAATATTTCTTTGACTTGATTTGTTCATTTCTAGGCATATGTCTAGATTTCTTTGGAGTAAAGCCTAGATGATCTTTAATTTTTCTAATACTTGCCTTAGGTAGAATATTTTTAGGGACATTAGTCCCAAATTTCTCCTTATTCCTAAGGTTGACACTCTTAGCACCTAAACAATAAAATCTATTATTTCTACTAGCATACTTTTCATGATGAATAGCAAGTGTATTAAGATTATCTCTAGCATGTGTTTGCCTATTAATTAAAGAAGGTGCAATATTGAATTTTACCTTAGGGTTAGCTTTTAAGGCTCCCCCTACTTGTGATGCTCCTTCTTGGACCTTCTTCCTCCCCCTAGGGCATTGACTCCTATAATGTCCTTTTTGTTGACATTTGAAGCAAATGATGTGCTGCTTGCTTTTAATTGTTGGGGGACTGGCATCCTTGGTCTTTTCTTGAGGTTTTGGTGTTGGTTGACTTTTCTTGACTTTCTTAGGGCACTTACTCTTGTAATGCCTATACTCCCTACACTCAAAATATAATATATGATTTTTAATTTTAATCGAAATGCTTGAGTTACCTAGGGCGGTGGTCGGTGCCGGAATTGGTTCTTCTTCATCTCTCCCGGATGTTGAGGCTACCTCTTGATCCGGTATGGAAGGTGATCTAACTTCCTCCTCAATCCTAGAGGTGGAGACTTCTTCTACTTCTACTTCTTCCACCGATTCAGATGTCGACTCTTTCTCAACTTCTGACACCTCACTTTCTTGTGAGGAAGAGCTTTATTCTTCTTGTGTCAGTTTGGATTTTTCATGAAGCATTTCCAATTTTCTCCATAGATCCTTAGCATCTTGAAATTCACCTATTTTGGACAATAATTCATTAGGAATTAAATCAACTACCATATCAATTACCTTATCATTTGTTTCGGATTTTTGTAGTTGATCTTGAGTCCATCTCTTCTTCTTGAGATATCCTCCCTTGGGCCCTCTTAGATATTCGAATCATTCCATTAGGGCGGACCACTCCTCAAGGTCTCTCATCATCAAGAAGTCTTCAGTTCTTGCCTTCCATTGGTTGAATCCTTCTTGTCCATAGAAATTATAAGGCATCGGTGTGTTGATGTCCCATCCTAATTGTTCTTCAAATTCCATCTTTCCCTCTAGCGTGCTTTCTCCCGGTTGTTAATCCGTTGAAGAGCTCCTAGCTCTGATACCACTTGTTGGGACCTGTGCGCCCGCTAGAGGGGGGTGAATAGCGATGTTCAGCAGTTCACATAATTTGATTGTTCTCACGTGCTTGATTTTCTACGATGTTTGTTAGCGCAGCAAAAATAATAGAAATAAACAACAAACACAAATACAATGCACAAGACACATGATATAACGTGGTTCGGAACCGAATGGTTCCTACTCCACGGATTGAGCTCAAATGAGCTCTAGCGATGCATACAACACCACTAATCAAATAAAATCCTTCTCGACAATAAGTCGGAGGTGAAGAAACCTCATACAATGAATTACAACAGTAATAAAGATAAATACAAGCGAATACAAGTAAAGAAACACTTTACAATTGTGAACTTGAATGCTTGCTTTGTGATTGCTTGAGTTGCACTTGGACATCCCGAATTACAGCAGCAAATCGCCCCAAATCTCCTCAAGAAACCTTTTCCAAAAATCCTCCCCACGAACTGCTTTTATAACCTACATTCGAGTTGGATTTTGCTTAGCAATCGACTGATCGGGACCATCCGTCGACTGCTCCTGTAGCCATTGTGAGACAACGACATGAACCACGTCGGATAAGTTCCAACGGATAGACCATTAGTCAACTGATAATGCCCATCAGTCGACTGATCGGGTCATCATTCGACTATCAAACCCTAACAGTCGACTCGGGAACCTTCTGTCCCCGAATTCTCGACCAGCAGTCGACTGATCTCCATATCAATCGACTACTCAGGCCATCAGTCGACTGCTAGGCCAATTCTAGCAGTCGAACTCTAGTTGACTCCCATCAGTCGACTGACCATAGTTTAAGTCGACTGATACACCTTAAACATGAGGTTTTAACCCCAAGTATTGTGCCCCCATATTTGCTAAACCACCCTTAGCCTAAACCTAAGCCTTTTAGCCACCTCCGTCAGCCTCACACCTATCGGATCCCTCCAAGTCATCCATGACTTGTTCATCCATACGCTAGCCTTCAGGTGCTTCCATCAGCTATTGTCATGCTAACATAGTCTACACCGCTAAGGCACATTGGACTTATGCTGCCAAGACTCCGCTTGGACTTTACGCCGCCAACCATTGGACTTATGCTGCCAAGACTCCCGCTTGGACTTTACGCCGCCAATATTCCCCTTGGACTTTCCAATTGCCAAGACTCAAGCTTGGACTTTTCCTTACCAACCCATGTTGGACTTTCCATGCCAAGACCCATGCTTGGACTTTCCTTACCAACCCATGTTGGACTTTCGATGCCAAGACTCAAGCTTGGACTTTCCCATGCCAAGTACACAAGACTTGGACTTCTCACATGACAATGGTCAAACCATCGTCAAACATCAAATATGAACTGGGTCAATTACACCAACAATCTCCCCAACACTTGTTAGACATCAATGACAAACATCAAAATACTACTCGAGTCAAACTCGAGTCTGGTCAATCGTAACCTTGGCCGATTGCACCAACAATATGATGTCATGACATGACACATGGCAAACAAATCATGACAAATAAATTGTAAAGGTATAAGAATACCTTGATTTCAAGCCTAATTGCCATTTACTAGGATTACACTCTATTTTTCCATAATGCATCAAATCTTCCAAGTGTGCCAAAAATCCAAAGTAGCACACCATGACCTCTAAACCTAATTGAGCCAATTATGATTGATTTTTCAAACTTCTTAAATTCTATTGGCGCATCCCAAATTCATTTTAGGATTAAAATATCAATCTCATTTCCAAGGTATCATACAACCTTGAAAATGACATAAGGTGTCAACTTTGCTATGGTTAGGTTAACTACCTTAGCAATTCAAGTTAACTCACCCCTAACCCATCTAGCATGAGGGAATCACGCTCCTAAAAACCCAAAACTTATTTGAGCTCCTTGTATTAACTAGGTATTCAGTAGGAATGACCTCCCTAGATACCTTCCTTATGACCCTCCTAGGCTTTGAAGCCTTGGTCATAAAGGTCTTGTCTAGGTCAACTCTAGGGATGACTTCCCTTGTGACCTTCTTAGTGGCTTTCCTAGGTTTCTTCAAAACCTTAGCCACTAGACACTTGTCATGATCAACTCTAGGGATGACTTCCCTTGTGACCTTGTTAGTAACTTTTTTAGGCCTTTTAGAGGCCTTAGTCACTTCGGTCTTCCTAAGGTCAACTCTAGGGATTGCCTCCCTTGTGACCTTGACCTTCCTAGACCTAGGCTTAGTTCCATAGTCAAATGGAACATTGTGGTAGGTTGGCATTACCTTCTTGGACATAGGTTTGTGACCCAAACCTTTCCTATCCTTTGGTAGTTCTTGCCTCCTAACACCTAGACCTTGCCCATTAGACCCTTTAATTAAATTTGTCATCTTATTAAGGGTCTTCTCCAATTTCTCAAGTCTTGACCTCAAGACTTGATTTTCCATTTTTAATTTCCCAATCTTTGATTTTTCATTAATTCCTTGGACATGGTTCTTCTTCCTAGGCATATGTCTACCCTTCTTAGGGTTAATGCATAGGTTTTCTACCTTCCTATCCTTAGGTGTGGCAGTCCTCGAGTTAATGGGTCTAGATTTGTCCTTAGATTTAATTTCATATGATTTAGACGCTAAACAAAAATATTTATTTCTAGCATGCTTTTTATCATTAACAATTGCAAGAAAGTTATTGGCATGCTTGTTCTTATTATGAAAATATGTAGGTGCATAATTAAATCATACCTTAGGATTTGCCTTAGCTCTCCCTACATTTGAACTCTCTACTTTGTCCTTCTTGGAGTGACTCCCCCTAGGACATTGACTTCTATAATGCCCTTTTTGTTGGCACTTAAATTACACCACGTGCTCCTTTTTCTCCCGTATCGGAGCTTTGGTCTCCTTTGACTTGTCCTTGAATTTAGGTGTCGGTTGAGCCTTCTTTTTCAATCTAGGACACTTTCTCTTGTAGTGCCCTTGCTCCATACACTTAAAGCATGTTATATGATCTTTATTTTTATTTAGCATGCTTGAGTTACCTAGGTTGGTGATAGGAGAATCACTCCCGAATGTAGATGGTGCCTCCTCTTGCTTTAGCATTGGTGGTCTAATCTCCTCCTCCTCAATCCTAGAGGTGGAGACTTCCTCAACCTCCTCTATTGACCAGAATATTAGGCATCTCTCAACTTCTGAATTCTAAAGCTCTTGGGATGATGATGTGCTTTCTTCTTGAGCTTGAGAGGATGAGCACCTTGATTCTTCTTTGGCTTTCTCCTCTACTTCTTGAGTCAATGATGGATTCTCATGGAGCTTGGTTAGCTCACTCCATAGTTCCTTAGCATCCTTAAACTCACCTAACTTTGAAAAAATATCAATAGGTAACAAATTAACCAACATTTTCATTACTTTATTATTTATTTCAAAATATCAGATTTTCTCCTTAGTCCACTTCTTCTTCTTGAGTAATCTCCTCTTCTCAACCTATGGAGCGTCGAATCCTACTACAACACTAATCCAATTATCAAAATCACACATAAGAAAATACACCATTCTACCTTTTCAATATGCAAAATTTTCACAGTCGAAGGAAGGTGGAATTGTGATGTTATCCCTCAATCTTTCTTGAAACTCCATTTCTTATAGCATGTGCTCCCTCAATTGTTAATCCTAGAAGAGCAACCTTGCTTTGATACCACTTATTGAGGATCGATGACCACACTAGAAGGAGGTGAATAGCGTCTTCCCAATTTCTTCATTCGATCACAATCACGTACTTGTCTATAATTCATTAGCGTAGTGGAATATACAAAATAAATATAAACAAAAATAACACAAGAACAACACCACTATTTTACGTGGTTCAGAACCTACGGTTCCTACTCCATGATTGGGCTTTAGTGTCTACTCCACTAAATCTCGTCTCCTTCTGGAAATACAATCCAGAGGTAGAGAAACCTCATACAATAAGCTTACAATAGTAAACAATAACACAAACAAGCGTATACAAGATACAAATGAAATATTAAACAAAAACTACTTTACAAGTGCTCGTTTGCTTTGAATGTTTGTTGGTTTCTTTGAACGCCTTGGAAGGTTTGGAATGTAGTAGCAAAATCCCTTCTCAAAGCTCAAGAATTGGAAGCTCTAAATCCTCCCATCGAGCTCCTTTTATAACTCAGCTCAGGCTGATTCTTCACCTTCCAATCAACTGCTCTTACCTAGCAATCGACTATACTCTTAGTAGTTGTCTTATAACAACTTAATCCATGTCAAAAAGTTACTCATCAGTCGACTTCCCTGACCTAGTAGTCGACTGTCATATCCACCAGTCGACTGCCATAGCCACCAGTCAACTGCCACGGGCTAGTAGTCGACTGCTTAGCATCCTGTGCCCTAGCCACTTAATTCCAGTCAACTGCTCTACCTTAGCAGTCGATTGCTATGGACTAGTCAACTACTCAACCCTAGCAGTCGACTGCTAGAGCCACAGATCAACAATCGAGCCTCAGTCGACTACCTGACCAGTTGATTGGGTCATAACCTCAATCGACTGCTCCCAGTCAACTAGGCTTTCGAGTGTCAAACACTCGGTCAATCGACTAGTCCATAACTTCAGTCGACTGGTAAACCTCAAACATGAGGTCTAACCCAAGTATGATCCCCTCATACTTGATAACCACCCATAGCCTAGACTTAAGCCTTCTAGCCACCTCCATCAGCCTCATAGCTCTCGGATCCCTCGAGTCCATGACTCTTCATTTTTTGTGTTAGTCTTCAGGTGATTTCATCGACTATGTCATGTTGACCGGGTTCTTTGCCAACGTACATTTGGACTTATGCCACCAAGACCCATGCTTGAAATTTATGACTCCAAACCTACACCCTTGGACTTTCAGATTGCCAAGATCCATTTGGACTTATGCCGCCAAGACCCATGCTTAGACTTTACGCCGCCAAATCTACCCTTGGATTTTCTCTTTTCTAAGTACCCATGACTTGAACTTCCAATTGCCAAGACCATGCTTGTACTTTCCTTGCCATTTCCATGTTGGACTTCCAATTGCCAAGACCATGCTTGGACTTTTCTTGCCAACTCCATGTTGGACTTTCCAATTAAAGTTCACTTAGACTTTATGCCACCAAGACTATACATTTTGACTTGTGCTGCCAAGACTATACTTTTGGACTTTACCATTGCCAAATACCCATGACTTGGACTTTCCATGTCAAGTATCCAAACTTTGACTTCCAAGGTTGATTGCTCTAATAATCTCCCTCAAATAATCTCCCTCAAATAATCTCCCCTACATGATTTTAGATATCTCAATCATCCACTAGTCATATGGTTAACTGGTCAAACCATATAGTCAAACAATGGTTAAACCAATTTTCAAACATATTGACAATCCAATTGTCAATCCCATTGTCAAACATCAAAATGCTACTCGAGTCCACTCGAGTCTGGTCAATCATGACATAGGTTGATTGCACCAACACAATCTCCTCCTAACGGGCATGACTATAGATTTGGAGTTGGCACAAGCATGCCAAGGTTTTAAACTATGTCGGCTGACACACCTAGGGTTTGCTAGATATTATTCAGGATTCCATTGTTGATGCACAACCGTGCTGATTAGCACACCTCGAGCATGCTAAGCTCTGTCAGTAATGTTGTTTGAGGCATGTTGGTATTCTGGCCTTGCACGATCGTGTTTGTCAACATGGTTGGGGTGTGATGGGCTCTGGAACTTTGAACATGGATGTATCAAGGGACATAGCTTTGGTGTGCTCAATCTACTAACTTTATCATTGTTATTCCTGCATTCCAAATGTAAACTCAAATGGAAAGGAAGAAAAAAAATCAGAGAGGAAATTAAAAATACTAAAAAGGAAACTTGGGTTGCCTCCCAAGAAGCGCTTGTTTTAGGTCATAAGTTTGACCCCTTGTAAATGTTCATCCTGGCTCAAATTCAATGGTTCTTGCTCGTCCATGAGGGGCATATGTATGATAGTTGATAGGGCGAGCATGTCTAATGTCCTTGTTTTGCAGTTTCAAGAGTTCATCCCACGAGTACTTGTGTTTCTTTCCTTTTTTTCTCCTATAACATATAAGCTATGTTGTAAGAGGAGTCATTGATAATCGATGAGATTATAGAGTTGGAAAAGGCAAATTGGATTATTTCATCTTTAACTTCTAGGGATAGATTTTGATTTTTAACATCAATAATGCTCCCTGCGATGGCTAAAAAGGGTCTACCTAAGAATATAGGGGTTTTAGAAATTTTTCCCATATCTAAAATAAGAAAATTGATGAGTATTATGAAGTTTTCTATTGTCACTAGGACATCTTCTAATATACCTAAGGGTTGCCTTGTTGTGTGATCAACAAGTCACAAGTTTATATCCATTGTTTTTAGTCCACTTAATCCCATTAATTTATAGAATGTAGATGACATGAGGTTTATGCCAGAGTAAAGGTAGCATAGGGCTTCACTAAAATAGAATTCATGGATTGAGCAAGAGATCGAGAAGTCACCTGGGTCTTTGAGTTTAGGAGAGAACTTATTTTGAATTATCGGGTGATTCTCATTCTTCAGGATTACAGTTACGCAATCCTTGATCTTTCTTATAGCTTTTCCTTTTGGTTCCAATAATTTTATACTGTGCTTTGTCAATCTAAATTGTCTCAACCTTTGAGAGAATGGTGGAGGTGGTGTGAAGCTGTCTGCTTTAGTTGGGGATTTGAGTTCAGGTTCTTCGACGTTTTGATACTCTATCATAAACATAGCATTGTAATGATCCATGGGATTTGCTTCGGATTTTGCTGGGAACCTACCTGACACTCTCGAAGATGAGTCGATTACCTGCATAATCTGGGTCTCTAACATTTTACTATGGTTAGCTAGGTTATCAATTTTACGTGCTAGTTGTTTGATTTCTCCAGTCGTATCCTTGTGTTGTTGGTTTAATTCCATCATATGTTGTTGGAACTCATTATTCTGGGAGGTTTGGGATTGGATGAAATTCTTCATAGTCATCTTCAAATTCAATTTATGTCTCAATTGGAATCTCGATGATTGTTCTATCTAGTTTGATTTTGTTTGTTAAATTTGGGTGGTTCCTCCATCCTAGGTTGTATGTGTTGGAGTATAGATTGGTCGGTCATTAATTGAAATTGTTAACGACATCAACTTGTTCCAGGGGTGCTCCCGATGATAGTGTGGTTCCTACTTGGCAATTGGTAGTAGAGTGACCTGTTGCACCATAAATCTCGTAGGAAATGTTAGGAACATTAACCATGCTAACATTAAGTTTTCAAGATAATGCATCCATTTTAGCGGCGAGAAGATCTAGGGCACTTATCCCATACTTACCTACTTTCCGAATGGGATTGCTTTGATCTGCAACCCATTAGTGATTATTGAGTGCAACACTCTTGATAATACTGAATGTCTCATCTAGTGTTTTATTCATGAGCACTCCACCCACAGTAGAATCTAAAAAAACTTTTGTGGGATAAGAGATACAATTATAGAACGTGTGTATAATAAGTCATCTCTCTAATCCATGATGAGGGCATTGTTGTAGCAGCCCCTTGAAATAGTTCCAAGCTTTGAAAAGTGATTCTTTGTCTCTTTGTGTGAAGTTAGCGATATTGCGATGGAGGTTTTGTCTCTTGCTCGTGGGAAAGTATTTGTCCAGGAATTTTTGCTCTAATTGATCCCATGTTGTAATGCAATCCAAGGGAAGAGAATGCAACCAAGCTCTTGCTTTATCCCGCAAGGAGAAGGGGAATATTCTTAACCTGATCGCATCTGTAGAAGCCCTATTAAATTTCAAAGTTTCATAAAATTCTAAAAATATCTCCAAGTTCAAATTAAAGTCTTCTTGTAGGATCTCTCCCGAACTGATGTTTAGTTCAAAGTTGTTCGCCTCAATGGGGGGGGGTCTCCGAATGCGCGATCTTAGTCCCCTCGTACTAGGTGTTGTGTAATCTCTCAAGGGCATATTCTCTTCGTGTGTTGCCATGGTGAGATTAGGAATTGCTTCTTGTCATTTTTGAAATAAAATTCATCTAGCAAGGATGGTTCTCTCGATCTCAAAGTCCATTTCTAACAAAACTTCTTGCTTAGTTGATTTGTGCATGCAATGAAAAGGACTACTTCCAAGAAAAGGAAGATAAGTGTAGTGAAATGAGAAAATAAATAATGTAAATGCAATATAAGAAATCAAAATCTAGATTAAGCTAATTGGAATTAAACTAATATTGATGCAATCCCTGACAATGACGTCAAAAACTTGATGTGTCATGTAACCACAAGCGCACGATCATCATCAAGTTAATAAAATATTGATACCACAGGGACTAGTCAAATACTATCTATTCACAATATCAGATTATCTAGAAGAATCAAATTTGAATAAAGTATCAAGCAAACCAAATTTCCAATGAGTAAAAGACGATTTATAAGAACAATCCTAGGACTTGGTTTCACTGACAATATCTATTGTTCTGACAGTTCTTTCTTGTATCGATATGTATTCCTAAAGGAGGCTTATCCTAAGGTAATCAACAGCTTCCTTTGAAGTCAAGGAAATGCAACTATCAAATTATCATTCCTACTTTCATGGTATTCATGCGTAGATGACCTTGGTTGCATTGGGAACTGTTGGGTTTCCCCGACACCGCAGCGAGTGTGTGTTCGAACACCTTTCGTAAACATGCACACAGTGGAAGCAAAAATAAGTAATAAACTAATTTTATTACAACACACACATCACATTCATGTAGGATGCAATATGTGTAGATATAATCGCTATTTAAATTTTTGCAATAAAAGAAAATTTATTCTAGTTATACCTGACGTATCACTTGTAGCGGGAATGACATCAACCGTAGCGACCCTCACTATAATCGCCTCTATCCGTATCCACACCGAATATTGTCAGGATAGCTTCATAAAGCCACGAGCCTTGTCTTTGCAAAAGTCACTAGCCTCGAGTCGAAGACGATGTGATCCGAGAGACGATCACAATCCGAATCAAATTCGGATCTAAAAATGAACTCCACGAACTCGCTTCTCGGAAGCGGTTTTCGTCAACCAATTGACTAAACCTTGGACCTTAGCCTATGAGGATTGCCGGAGATCCAATCCCCGACAAGAAAGTCATTGTTGGAGCGCAAAACACCGACCAAACGACCTCTCTACAAAGAGAGAAACAAGCTGTCCAAAACTGGACAGCTTGTGTTGGTGGAGAAGATAACCGGCCAAAGGCTTGGCCGGTTGCTCCTTGGTTGCCGGGTGCCAAGGGTGGTTGGCTGGAGGCTGAGGGTGGCCGACAGCTGGTGGTTGGCCAGTGGCAAGGAGGTGGCAGCAACCAAGTTGGACGACAACTCCAAGTGGGCGGCAAGGGCAAGGAGGAAGAAGAGGAGGCTAGATATTTCAAAAAATAACTCTTAGGGTTTTTCAAAAACCCCTAAAGCCGCGTTTTTATAGAGTGCGTGTTTCTTGACCATCAAAAAACCTTCTCCTAGGAGTTATTGGTTCATAACCAAAACCCGTTAACCCGCTCTAATAACTTAAGTTAAAATAAACCAAACCGTGTTGGTCTATTTTAACTTAAAACGAACCGAACTAACTTTGGTTCATTCGTTTAAAACAAACCAAACCACTTTGGTTTATTTTCCACTATTGGATTAGAACCAAATCAATTTGGTTCATCCATAATATCTTCATAAGACTCGGCCCATCCATGCTTCAGATGCGACTGAAACCATTTCATACTCGCTCTTTGTTTGGTCCAACCAAACCTAATCTATCTCGATCTGAGAATCCTATTCTCAAACTCGTTTTAAATCCTTCGGATTACGCTTGTTGTGCGTGTAACCAAATAGGTTCCCGGTTTATGTTGGTCGTCTATAATTAACCATTAATTATAGAACAATCATGAGTGGCACCTAGTAGTACATCATGATCCCCAATTAACCGAAAAATCAACGGTTATCCCAGAACGCTTCTGAAACCCTTCAGCAGCTATAGTAAATTGTGTCTCATTCTCTTCACTCATCTTATACCCACTTGGTTTAGGACATAGTCTATAGTGTCAGTCCCCACTAGGCTGACTATGTCACACCTAGCCCAAGTATTATTTCCTCGTCCTGCGGATTCTAATTACTGTACATGTATCCAAGAGTACCATACTCTATACATATAATGTTTTGGCCAAAGACTTTAGTAACAATCTGACGAGAGGCCATAGGGTATACATCTCCTCACAAGGAGCGGTGAATCCTCTGTAGGTTATTCAAACACCTTCGGCCACTTCGACTTATACCCAATCATCCTGGGTCCACATCTCCTTGGAGATGCTTGCTTAAGATGTCAAAGCATAAATCTTCATGACTAAGATAACTTGAATATCGCAAGTCGAAGGAACATCGCACTTAAGGTGTAGTAAGAACTTCATTGACATATCCATATATGCAGAGAATCATATGAAGTCTTACAGCTAGTCACTCCAATGAATTAGTTACCATAACTAGCATCCACGATTAACTCTAGACATCCCAATGTCTCCAGACAGTGAGGAATAGCTGCTTGGATAAACCAAAGAGTACACCTCGTGCTAGTCTCAACAGAATCGATGACGTCCGAATGCATCAATTCATTGACTAGGGATAATTCCAATACATCACAATTACACATGTAGAGATACTCACTAGTTGTGATCCAATCGCAAATTCTCTCATGCTGTGAATCGTATTGCGGACATTCAGTAAATGAGTTTAAGATCCAATCAAACACATAAAAACATGTATACTCAAATAGTGAATCTTCATTTATCAAATAAATGGTACAACCATAAGGCGATTACCTTAGAACACCTCTCATATATTACCAACAGGAACCTGTCATTAGAATCTCACAGATCAATTCTAGACTTACTACTAATTACTTATGAAATCGAATTGAAATACATCCGTTATGCTCTATGATTGCTTAAGAAACCCTTGAGAGGTTTTAAATCACATTCAGGGTATCAGTGTATAGATGAACTCTATTGCTTAAGGAACTTGTCATGAGAACCTCGCAAATCAATTCTAGACTTCAACCCTTGTTATTAATCCCTCAAGTTCAATTCTATTGATCAGAGAATTAGGTTCACCTTTTGATTCACCCCTAAATCTCTAAAACTTATGACTAAGTGATCAGCAAATACGTAGTTTAGTCATTTCATGTAATAGAATTGAATCAGGAAATATAATTCGATAAACAAAAAGGTTATAACAATCCGAAACAAATCTATGGAGAGCTACTCCCTCCTCCTAAAATTACCAGGAACTACTCTTTAGTCAAGAGATAGAAATACATTAAGGCTAGAGATCATTCGACAATCAAAAATAAATAAGAATAGAAGATAGAACAGGACATGTCGACATCATAGAAGGCTTCTCCCGCCAAGAACTTCCTCCTTGGAAGTTTCCTCATGCCCCTTTGTCAGCGACTTCTCCCTTCTAGATCATCTGTGCCTCTTCCCCTTTTACTCAACCTAGGGATCTTTTTATAGGGGTTTTTCTAAAAAAAAATTGGGGAATCGACATGACCAAACTATGCTGAGATATGTTCGTAACAACCTATTGAGCTTTGGCCTAGCACGACCATGCTAGGTGGCACGACTAGACCGTGCTAAGTGTTGGAAGATTAGAACACAACCAACCTTGACTATATTGTACTAGTTGTGGTTTTTTCAGGCATGGTCATGCCTAATGGCATGACCTACCCGTGTCAACTTCTGAATGTTCTTCTTTGAGTGCTTCTTCGTGTATCCCTGCAAGAAAACTTACAACCATAGTTATCTGCACTAAAAGATGAAATGAGTGGCTATGATAGTGTTTTTGCATATGATATGAAGATGAAAACCCTAGAAATGGGTGACAAATAAGCCTAGGAAGTATGCATGATTCACAAACATCAGAGGTTGAGTTGCATGACTCAGGAAGTTGAGTCACATGTGAGCTGCATGGCGCACTTGGAATGCAGAGATGTAAGAGCGACTTGAGATGTCAAGTTGTCATATGTGCTCAAGCTACTAAGATATGGGAGTAACTTAGTATCTCAAATTGGTGGTGGCTTAGGATGTCAAGTCATATCAGGGAGAGTTTGGGCCAAGTCAATAATTAGGCTAAAGCCACTTGGATATGTGTTGATGTGGATTGAAGCTGTGTGACCAGAGTTACTGATTTAAAGGGGAATCACTATCCTAAGGTATCAAAAATCATTACTCATGTTTTCAAAATAATTAAAACAATGATTATGTATCATTGTTGGCCAAAACTATACTTTGGGAGATCATTACTCAAGCTTTCAAGATAATAAAAAAATGACTATGTATCAGTGTTGGCAAAAACTAAACTCTAGGAGATAATTTGACTTCAATTAGGCTCTCTATGGGATCAATAGACTTCACTTATACTTTGAAAATAGTTTTAAAAATACCATATAGCTATTGGCTAAATTTGATACATAGTCATTTTTTAGTATTTTTTTAAATTTAAATAGGCCTAGAAGGCTATTGGAGATTACTCTTGTTTTAAATCGATCTACTACAATAACAATCAAATTTATATCATTAGGTGGGATTAGCTATATGGATCCTTCTATGCCATTGGACTCTATCTCTTATTATATCATCATCTATATTTAAATAACTTTTATCTTATTTTATCATTTCTAATCAAGTTTTTTCAGGTCTTCTTCTTTCTCATTTGATATGCATATTTGTAATAATTTTACATCACCTAATTGGAGTATTTACCAATCATTTAACTACATATTTGTACCATCTAATATGTCTCTCAAAGATTTTTCTCAATAGATGTAACCCTAACTTTCACTCTAATATTATCATTTTTTTATTTTTTGCCATCCTCGTATATCCACATATATATTTTAACATTCTCATCTTTGCAACTTTCATCTTTTACTCATGTGCTTGAGTCATAGCTCAATATTCAGCTTCATATAACATAATTGTTCTAATTTTGATTTTATAAAACTTCCCTTTAAGTTAAAAAGTACTCTATGATCACAAAGAACATCTAATGCTCTCCTTTATTTCAATGATCCTACTTGTATTCTATGTAAGATATCTCTCTCAATTCCTCTATCCTTTTGCAAAAGTGATCCTAAATATTTAAATCCTTCGGTTATAAATAACTCATTATCTCTTAACTTAATAATTATCTCATTGTATTAAATATTACTAAATTTAAGTTCCATATATTATGTCTTTAATTTACTAAGTTTAAGACCTTTCACCTCTAGCATTTCCCTTCGCGATTTAAGTTTAACATTTACTCCTTCATATGTCTCATCTACCAAAATAATATCATCTATAAATAATATGCACCAGGATACCTTCTTGGGTGTGTTCAGTGAGTTTATCCATGATCAGTGTAAAAAGTTAAAAATTTAAAGTTGATCCTTGATGTAGCTCTATCTTTATAAGAAATGCTTCGATTAATCCTCCTGGTGTTTTCACTTTTGTCATTATATCGTCATATATTTTCTTAATTATTTCAGTATACGCCACACTAACACATTTCTTTTCCATTCTCCACATAATTCTCCTCTAGCAGCCTCTTGCACCATTGACTAATGTGGTTATACTCCTCATGGAAGGTGTAGAAAAGTTGGAACGATGGATTATAGGGCCTCTATTGTAGCCCTTAGGCCTCGTCAATGTTTTATTTCCCTCTAGTGTCTTATTAGCCTTTTCCTTTGATACTTTCAATGGGGTGTAGTGATAGAATGGCTGAAAAGCACCTTCCTATGCTATTGGGCAAGGAGCCCTTCATTCTACTTGGTTAGTGAAGGGAGCCACGATCCTATGATTTCTTCTTTTGTCCCTCTCAGCCTCTTCTATATTAATATATTTCTCTACTTGCCCTAGAAGGTTATCGTAGTTGGTTAAAGGCCTCTTTACCATAGACAAAAAAAAGTCCCCTTCCAGTAATACTTGAGAGAAGGCACAAGTTAGGATTTTTGAGGTGATTGTGGGTACATCCAAAGTGGATCAACTGAAGTGATAGATATACTCCACTCAAGGCCTTCTGACTTTGTTACTTGGGTGATAAAAGGTTGAGGGACGTCTTGTGCTACAACTTGTTATTGGTGAAGTGGTGCAAGAAAACAATGTTGAAATCTCCTAAAGAGTGAATACCGCTTGGCCTTAATAGGTTGAACCATAACTAAGCTAGCCTCACCAGGGTGGTTAGGAAGACACCACACTTCACTCAATCCAAGTATTAGTGTAGGAGGGTCACATTTTTTAATCAACACAGGCGACCTTTCAAGTCTGTAGACCCATTATACTCGTCAATCTATAAAGATACAATATTACTTGGCAACTCCTCTGTTATCATGGTGGTCGAGAAAGGGGTATCATGGCGAGTTCCCTTCTCTTATCTCAAGTCGACAAGGTAGGCATCTCTCACTTTTCTAGAGGTCCCTTCGGGTGATTCATAGGCAATCGATTTTCAGGATTGCTCCTTTAGGAATGCAGATACCCTATCTTGGCCTAGAAATATCAAAGAATCTTGGTTATCCTACTACCAGAGGGGTTCTTCAACTGTGGCATATACCAATTAACTTAGGCCTTCCATTGTTATAGGAGGGATCAATGTTTCTTGTTGCGCTAATGGAACTAGACCCAACCACGAGTCAGGTCTGACCCAGGTCTGTAATCGGGTCAATGGGTTGGTTACATGTTGACCTAGGTTAACGGGACAAAACTACTGAATCGACGTTTCAAACCGCCAATTTAATAGTTAAATTTATTTTTTTAATAGTCATTGGAACTAGGGGATTTTTAGGTTATTTTTACGATAGAGATCATTTGACCATTTTTGATAAATGGCTACAATTTAGTATCCATTATGCTCCAAACTCTACATATAGGATGCTCATTTCATCATATCTTCTCTACTCTTCTCTCACAATTTTGCAATTTCAAGCACTTTCAGCTTCAATTCTCCAATTCTAATAGGCTTTGATACTCCGATTTTAATGGAAGGCGGTTCATCTCATTCTCGGAAGGGCAAGGAGGTCTTCATTTTGAATGCTAATCCTAAGTTCAAGAAGGTTCAATTCACCGATGATGAACAAGAGTAATTTTCAACAATAAACACATAGGAAAAGTATCAAAACTTCTAAGGTGTGGGATAATTTATATTTAAAATCATAATTTTTTACTAAATATTTTGAGAAAGTCATTCTTCCCTCCGAAGAAATACGAGCAAAATATAAATATTGCAATGTCTCGTATAAATTCCAATTGAGCGACGATTATAAGTCGTTAAAGTGACACGCTAAAATAAAACACCTAATGAAATTTGAGATCGACTGTTCTCAAATACAATTTTTCATAATTTTTTATTCACAAAAGATATGGATAAAAGTTTATTTAAATACTCTGATACTAAATTAAAAGAATCATTAGCTAGATTCATTTATGTAAAGTATCTTTCATATAGTATTGAGTCTAAATGCACTTTTAAAGATTTTTGTCAAGAATTTCTTAATTCATTTGCTAAATGTGTTCATATAACTACATTTTCTCGTACAATAAAAAATTAGTTAGATAAGGAAAAAGAAATTTAATTAAAAATTTAGTAAATTAAATAGTAAAGTATTTTTATATTTAGATATTTGGAGTAATTATTGACAAACTTATTCTTATCTAGGTGTGACTTACCATTCGATCGATAACTCTTGGACAATCAAAAAATGTCAATTGACATATCAAATTTTTGATGAATCACACACTGCTCATAATATTTCTCAATTAATATATTTAATTTTATAAGAACATGGATTAACTAATAAAATGTTTTAAATTTCATTTGATAATGCTGGTTCTAATTTAGTAGATATAGATGAAATTAAATTAATTTGTCAACTTATTATTAGTGGTGTATTTTTTTATATTTATTGTATATACTATATTTTAAATTTATGTATTCAAGATGAATTAAAAATAAATAAAATCAATTAAAATTATTATTTTTTATTTATGGTCACATCCCAATATAATGAAATAATGAGATAAATTTTATACAATTAATAGAATGAGAACTAAAAAATTTCTATGTGATGTATCAATACATTAGAGTTCAACATATCAATTACTACAAGATTTATTTTAATACAAAGAATTATTATGTTCATTTTTTTTCTCAAGTAGTTAATCATCTTAATATATATTTATTTTTGTATCAATGAATTATATGTAATAGTATTTGTAAAGTTTTAATAATATTTAATGATGCAATAGAATAACTTTTCAGTGTTTATTAATCTGTTTCTCATTTAATTATGATGATTTTTTTATAACATAGCTTTAATTTTAAATGAATACATTAATTATACATTTTTATCTTCTTGCATATTAATAATGAAAGCAAAATGAGAAAAAATTATTTTTATTATATTCCTAATATTTATTTAGTTGTATTTGCTTTAGACCCTTAATTAAAGTTAGATATTTTATATGAAATTTTAGTTGTGTATTTGATGCTCTAATTCTAATAAAAGATTATTCTTTTTCTGATCCTACTATTACAATATAAAATGCTAGAAATAATTTATATAAAATTTATAAAGAATATAGTTTAAAATATAGATTAGAAAGTGATGTATCAGATTTTTAAAATATTAATAGTAGCAATGTAAAATTTATAAAAGTATAACTTTTACTAAAAAAACAGACGAAACGTCTATGAGGATCTTTGAATTCCAGATAGGTACTTGAGAATTATTGGATAACTTCTTTTGATTTTAGTGATATGGATTGTGAAGTAAATTTTGATATTTTATGATGGTGGTCACATAAAGCTCAATTTTTCTATCCTTTCCATCATCGTAAAAGAAATCGTAGCTTGGTTGATGTCAACCGATACCATAGAACAAACATTCAGTTTTGAAGTAAACATATTGGACCAATGTTTTCTACTTTGTCCCATGTTTGAGTTGAAAGAAAAATACATCTAACTTTCGGAATATGAAACAGAGGAATTTAATACCAAGGGAACTACAACTACAGGAATGAGAAATGGAAGTGAGTAACAATATCACTTCCTAATGTAAAAAAGGATTAAAAGGGTAAGAGAACTATGTGATCTTTGATTTCTCTGTATCCTAAAGGGATATATAGGCAACTTAAATAAGTATATATTTTTTTAATTATTTAAATTTTTAAATAAATAATAATAATTTCAAACTGTGAACTAGCAGCTCTAAACTGTCAACCGATGCTTTTGAACCATTAACCAAATCATGAATTGGCTATTTCGAATCATGAACTGTAACCATCTTGAAGGTTAAGGTTAAATGTCATCATTTCACGAACCGTAGATTGTGAACCGTAGTCAGATATAAATGGAACCCTATCCACAAAGACAGATCTCCGATTTCCCTGACTTCGATGCACATCTCCCATCTTACATCTCAGCTTAATTTCTCATAGTTGACATCAAAATGATTCAGTTGAGATTTGGTATTGGGTTCTTATGGAATTGATTTTTGTCGAGTCGACTCTTACCCGGCCGACTTCTTGTTGAGTCAGCTTTTGTTGGGTTGGCTATTATTGGTTCGGTTTAAATTGGGTAGGCACATATGGATCTCCAGTGTCTAGAAGGGTGAGGCAACGGGTTGAACAACAAATCTGCACTCACACAAATGAGTTGGAAGGGGGGTTAAGGGCAACTTTAGTTTAACTCCTCCATAAGTCAAATTTCTCACAAAAGGTAGAGGAAATAAAAGAGTCCAGACCAATAATCTAACTAGCTATCTCATTTCGGTGAAGCATAGACTTTATAATGGGGGAAGAGGAGTGAGGAGAGGACCACTCGTCAGAGCACACCCGGCCCCATATCATTGAGCATCATATCTCTCCCATGCCCAAGGGCGGAGAGAGATTTTACATTACCCGGGCATTAGGCCGGGTAATTTTTTTTTTTTTAATTTTTTTTTTTTTCACTTTTGCATTTAAAAAAAAAATTATGTTTAATTCAGAGAAAAAAAAATAATCGAATGATTAATTTAGATTTAGTCCGGGGCTTAGCCCGGGCTAGCTCTGTCCGTGCTCATGCTTTCTAGATGACTAGTACAGTCGTATTAAAATTTGAAAGGGCAAAGAGTTGATTTTTAGATATGACGATCAGACTATCGATGACTCCGCATTTCTGTATTAGCAATTTGACACTTGATTTATCTTCCTCCATACGTAAGAGCAACGATGAGAGATCACTATGTGACGGTTCCAATTTTTTTTTTTTTATCATGTTGACCCGACTTGTTGACCTCCCCTATCCTATGTTGCCAAGCATGCAGGCTCGATCCTTGGTACCCATTCAATCTGCATCCAATATTATAGGCATGACTGCACGGGGCAACCCACTGGTGAGAAGGCCATCGACTCCTTCCTCAATCCCCATGCCAAGTTAGGCAAGGCTCACCGAGTTGGCTATAAGTGAACCCCTATTAAGTTGGCAGGAATCTTCCACCTTCCGCATGAAACTCGAGCTATTTCCTCTCTCAATGTAGCACTTTTGATTAAAAAAAATATTTCATAATTATTTTTTATTCCTTTCCTCCTTTATGATCATAGCACTTTAAATTCAAAATCCAAGAAAAATTATGATATAATAATTTTAATTAAAACTGTCATAGTCAATTTTGAACAAAATCACAGTATTTTTATTTATATTTCACTTGTAAAAATAATTTAGTCCTAGGCATATAGATTTTATAGTTTCTTCATTTTAAAGTGACCGAAAAAAATATCTGATTATTTTTATAATTTTTAATATCTGAAAAGATGATCACTATAAGAGATAATTAAGGCATATTCATACTTTCTACGTTACAAAAAAGTCTTTAAAAAGTAGTTATATATCCGGACAAAACTATTATATATTTATTTTTGTATTTATTTTAAAATATTAATAGATAATTAAATTGGAGAAGGCGATTAAATTTCTCCTCTAAAGTCACCAAAATATTCAAAATTCATGTAGCATTTTGATTAAAACCGTCACAATCTTGTTACTAGTTATCCCTAATATATTTTTGCAAAGGTTGAAATCATCAATCTAATGTCCTTTGCTAGTCCGTCTCAAGATCATCGTGAGGAGGTAAATCGTGAGTGGTCAATAATCTTGACAAGTATAACAAGCGCAGTGGAGAGTATTATTCGAGATAAATATTTTCACTCTGTTAACTGCGGAATTCGATCCATACTCATTCTACAAGCACCACACTATGTTTATTATCACGCCATCCTCATGGGACTAGTTATACCTAATATATAAATCTAGAAGAGCACACCTTGATTTGTTATAACTTCCTTTAACCTTCCCTAACATAAACCAAAAAAAAAATGTTTATTTTTATTTTTATAATTTCTTAGTAATCTTTTATATAAAAAAAATTAAGTCCTTTTTTTTATAAATTCAAATTTTAATAAATTTATATTTTATACAATTTAATAAAAGTTTACATTTTGTTTTTATAATTTTTTTTATATATTTGCATTGCAAAAAAGTAAAATAATAATTTTATAAAAAATTATTATAAATAAAAGGCTTTTGAATTTTGATATCTGCAATTAGGACTCTATAAAATAAAAAATCTAACGATAATAACAATCAAACTTTATTCCACTAGATGGGGTCGGTTATATAAATCCTTCTATGTTATTAGACTATATTCTTTACTATAACATCATCTATACTTAAATAAATTTTATTTTATTTTATTATGCTAATCAAATCTTTTTTGTCTTTCTCTTCCTCATTTGATATACATATTTGTCATAGTTTCACATTGCCTAACTGGAACATTTATTGATCATCTAAATACATATTCATACTACCTTAAATGTGTCTCTCAAAGTTTTTCCTCAATAGATGCAGCATCGACTTTCTTTCTAATGCTCTCATTTCTTATTCTATCCATTCTCTTATATCCACACATCCATCTTAACATCCTTATCTCTGCAACTCTCATCTTCTGCTCATGTGCTCAAGTCATAATCCAACATTTAGTATCACATAACACAGCAGATATAATCGCTGTTTTGTAAAACTTTTTTTAAGTTTTAGATGTACTTTACGATCACATAAAAAAAATCTGATGCTCGCCTCCATTTCAACCATATTGCTTATATTAAATATAAGAAATCTCTCTCAATATCTCCATCGTCTTGCAAAAATGATCCTAAATACTTAAAGTCTTAGTTCCACACAACTCGTCATCTCCTATTTTAACATTTGTTTCATTATGTCTAATATTCCAAAACTTAGATTTCATATATTATGTCTTTATTTTGCTAAGCCTAAAACCTTTCACTTCTAGTATTTCTTGTCAAAAATCTAGTTTAGTATTTACTCCTTTACGTATCTTATCTATCAAAATAATATCATCTGCAAACAACATATACCACTATACTGTGTCTTGAATGTGTTCAGTGAGTTTATCCATGATTAGTGTAAAAAATAGGGACTTAGAGTTGATCTTTGATGTAACTCTATTTTTATTAGAAATGTTTTAGTTAATTTGCCTAAAGTCTTCATTCTGGTCATTATTTTCACATACATATCCTTAATTAATTCAATATATGCTATGATAACACCTCTATTTACTAAAATTCTCCATATAATTTCTCTTGAAACTCTATCATAAGTTTTTTCTAAGTCAATAAATACTATATACAGATCTTGCTTTTTTTCTTGATACTTTTGAAGTAGTTGTTTGAGAAGAGGTATAACTTCTATTATCGATCTTCCAAGCATGAATCCAAATTGATTTTTGGTAATCATGGTCCCCTTCTTTAATTTTTTATTACTCTTTTTCAAAGTTTCATGGTATGACTCATTAGTTTTATACCTCTATAGTTTGTACAATTTTGTACACCCCTCTTATCTTTATATAAAAGAATTAGAGTACTTCTCCTTCATTGATCATACATTTTTCTTAATTTTCAATATCATGTTAAATAGTTTTTTTTAAGTCATTCAATACCTTATTTTCCTAGACACTTCCATATCTCTATCAGAATATCATCTGATTCAATGACTTTTTCATTTTACATCACATTTAAAGCTTGTTCTACTTTTGAAATTTGAATTATATAATAAAAATTTAGATTTCTATATTCATTTGACCTACTTAAATTACCTGTTAAGTTGGTCACCTAAACTTTCATTAAAAGGTTAATGAAAATACTTCTCTCACTGCTCTTTTATTTCTCCATCATTTACTTGTACCATATTGCATTTATCTTTAATACATTTTATTTGATAAGATCTTTTGTCTTCCACTCTATCACTGTAGCTATTCTATAAATATCTCTTTCCTCTTCTTTTATATTCAATTTTTGATATAATTATTCAAAAGTTTCATTCTTAGTTTCATTCACTGCCTTTTTAGCATTTTTCTTAGCTATTGTATATTTTTTATAAGTTTTCCTCATTCTTACAAATATATAATTTCTTATAGATTGTTCAATTTTCCTTTACTTTCTCCTATACCTTTTCATTCCACCACCAAGATTCTTTACTTGGTGGTGCATGCCCCTTTGACTCATCGAATACACTCTTGGCTACTATTTTCAACTTTGATACCATCTTATCCCATGTTGTATTAGGGTTACCATATATTTCACCTAATTCTTGTACTCCTATCTTCTCCTTAAATATGTTCTATTTCCTATGCTTTAACTTTCACCATTTAATTAGGTGTCGTGCCTCGAGGGTGTAGGCCTCGCCAAAATCGGAGGGTACCCTCTAGTGACAATGTAAGAAAACAAAGATCTAAGCCACTTAGGTCACAACAACAACAACAATAACAACAACAACCAAACTTTATCCCACAAGGTGGGGTCGGATATATGGATCCTTCTACGTCATTGAGCTCTATCTCTTACTATATCATCATCTATACATAAATAAATTTTATCTTATTTTATTATTGCTAATCAAGTCTTTTTTTATCTTTCTCTTCCTCGTTTGATGTGTATATTTGTCATAGTTTCACATCGTTTAACTAGAGCATTTATTAGTTGTCTAAGTACATATCCGTACAATCTTAAATATGTCTCTCGAATTTTTTTCTCAATAGATACAACTATGATTTTCTCTCTAATGCCCTCATTTCTTATTCTGTCCATCCTCATATGCCCACACATCCACCTTAACATCCTCATCTCTGTAACACCTATCTTCTACTCATATGCTCGAGTCATAGCCAACATTCAGTGTCATATAACATAGCAAGTCTAACCATCATTTTGTAGAACTTCTTTTTAAGCTTTAGAGGTACTTTACAATCACATAAAACACCTGATGCTCTTCTCCATTTCAACTATCCTAATTATATTCTATGTAAGACAACTCTCTCAATCCCTCCATCATCTTGAAAAAATTATTCTAAATACTTAAAACTCTCAATTCCAGACAACTTGACATCTCTTATCTTAACATTTGTCTTATTACATCTAATATTGCTAAACTTAAATTTCATATATTCTACCTTTACTCTACTAAGCCTAAAACCTTTCACTTCTAGTATTTCCTGCTAAGATTCTAGTTTACCATTTACTCCTTCACGTGTTTCATCTACCAAAATAATATCATCTGTAAACAACATGCACTAAAGTGCTATGTCTTGAATGTGTCCAGTAAGTTCATCCTTGATTGGTGTAAAAATATAGGGACTTAGAGCTGATAACTCTATCTTTATTGAAAACACTTTAGTTAATCTGCTTGAAGTTTTCACTCTGGTCATTACTTCCTCATACATATCCTTAATTAGTTCAATATATGTTACGATAATACCTCTCTTTATATAATTTCTCTTAGGACTCTATCATAAGCCACTTAGGTCACTATTAATAAAAATATAAAATACAAGTGCATACGCGCATGTTTGAAAAAAAATATTTTTAAACCGTACAATAAGAAGTAAAACTATATAATGGTTGAAAAAAATCGTAAGAAAGTATAAAAATATTTGAAATAAAATCAAGACCCAAAGTACATCGATAGTAAAATACGATCGGCAAGGCAGGCAATCTCTGAGCAACTCTACGAATATCCTTTGACTAAGGGATATAAATCATCTCTATTTGATAACATGGAGTCAAAGAAAGAAGGCAAGTGAGTATAAGTTACTCAGTGGGTATAGATGAAAGAAGGTGCATGAAATAAAACAGATATAGAGGTCAAAGGAGACATAAGCAAATAAAGAAAATGCACACCTATCAAAGTCAACATGGATCAAAGGATATGTCAATATCTACCAAGGATCATCCTCCTAGTAATCCATATATCCAATCGGTAAAGCACAAAATAACTAAATCGTCAGAATCAGGTACAATCACATTGCTAGCAACCATGCTACCATGACATATTCGTGATCAATCAGGAGAATGAATAAAACCATAACATGATCAAGTATAACCGTATACTAACTATTTTGAACCAAGCTACCATGACATATCTCGTGGATAGTGAAGATAATGAACAAAGTATTATTTTGATCAACCAGATATATTAAGCAACACACAAATCAAACAGGCTACTACATATAACCAAGTACTGATTGCGAGCAACCACAAGCTACCACAAATGGGTCTCATGGGCAGTCCAATGTATAGATGATCACTGTCTGTGGGCAACAATATGCTAATACGAATGGGGCTCTTGGGCAGATAGGACGTAAGGTAGCTATCTAGCTACTGATTGTGGGCAATAACATGCTACCACAAATGGTCTTTATGGGCAAGCAAGATGTAAGGTAGCTATATAGCTATGGACGACATGTGAATCAAGCTACCACTAACTCCAAGAGTATAACTCTACTATAGAGACTCTCAACTACGAATGGGAGACATGATCGACAGCAGGTATAAGAGGAAAATTTTATACATTTGAAGTTCAAACAATAACATTGGTTTTTCATCTAGTAGTAAATACTGCACTATACCACGGTATGATACCCTATCCAAAGATCAAGGCATAAACGACCATAGCTAACTTAATTATTAATCAAATATGGTGGTATGTTGCCTTATCCAAAGGTTAATGCATAAAAGTCAATAGATAACTTAATTATCAATCAATTATCTCAATCAAATCCAAATCTATTGATCAATTATCCATCTGCTTGGTAGTTATTTTAGCTCTTATGTAGTTTTTGTCTCACCGAATGCCCTATGGTAGGACATGCCTTACCTGGCGGTCAAGGCATAATCAACAAAATGTCCATCTCAAAATCAACTCTTGCTATCTAATCGGTTACCAGTTTGTCTGGTAATTCAATTAACTCCAAAGTTAATTAATTACTAAACAATTAGTTACTGAATCGATAAATAAATTTATAAATCTATCAGTTCACTAGATAAATCCTTCATAACAAATGATTCATAATTCACTTCAATAAAAATGTGATTAGTCATACTGACTAACAATTTAATCATTACTTCTTAATCAACTATTAAATTAGTTAACCTCATATTGATCGATTAATAGATCAGTTAAGTCAATTATTAAATGAATTACTAATCTAATTATCTACATATTGTTAGGACCTTGATGTCATGCTAGGGGGGTGAATAGCAATTCTTCGATTCTTTTGACGATCGTTCTTATCTACAAAACATTATACGCATCAGAATACAAGATACAAGATAGAAACAAATATAAAGATAAATACAAGCAATACACTAATATTTTATGTGGTTCAGAACCCTAATTATTATTCCACAGTCGAGCTCTAGAGTGAGCTCTAGTGATACACTACCATTAATCTTCTTCTCGGAAACAATCCGGAGGTGAAGAAATCTCTTACAATAAGAATCTTACAACAAAAACAACCAAGATACAAGACAAGAATGAAATACAAAACAAAAACAACTATACAAGACCATTTTTGCTTAAATGTTTATTAGTTGTTGTAGAGTAGCTTTGAAGGTATGGAAAGCAACAACTATTTCCCTTCAAAGCTCTAAGAATCGACTTCCTTCTTCTCCACCGAGATATCCTTTTATGGCCTCCACTCGAACTAATTTTCTACCAAGCAGTTGACTGGCCTTACTCACCAGTCGATTGCTCGCTTGATTGTTGTCTCACAATGCACAAATCCATGTTGGAAATAGTCGATCAATCTATTGCTCATAGCCATCAGTCGACTGCTATGAGCCAACAGTTGACTACGGAACATTCTATGCTCTTGTCTAATTAATCTAGTCGACTACTCAACCCTATCAGTAGACTTCTAGTGGTTAGTCGACTATTATAGCCATTGTGAGTAGTCAAGCCACAGTTGACTACTTGACTAGTCGACTGGATCATAACCCCAATCAACTGCTTGAGTCTTCTGAGCCCTCCGAGTGCCGAGCACTAGACCAGTCAACTGGTCAAGACCACTAGCCGATTGATAAACCTCAAAATTGAGGTTTAACGCTAAGTATGATCCTCTCATACTTGAAAATTACCCTTAGTCTAAACTTAAACCTTCAAGCCATTTCCATCAGCCTCACGCTTTCAGGGTCCATACGAGTCCTCCATGACTCATTCACCTTTCATGCTAGCCATCAAGTGCTTCCAACGACTTCATCATGCCATCGGGTACCATTATCCTAGACCTAAGCCTTCAAACCACTTTCATCAGTCTCATGCCTTTGGTTTGAGTCAACGACTCCTCATCTTTGCGATAGCCTTCAAGTGCTTCCATCGACTTTGTCATACTACCGAGTATGGAAAACTCCGAATCTGATGTTCACAACATCGCGGGCGAATACTTCGCACAACCACAATGAAAATAATAATTATATCAGATCCCACCAGAGATCCATGCAAAACTATATAAATCATTTTCTATAATCTAGTCTAGATCTTATCTAGAGGAGGAATATACCTTCGGTGCGTGTCATTCGTAATCCCACTTTTCCAAACGCTGTCGGATCTCAATACGGTAAGGGTAACCGTATATCTATGATATCCACACTGACACCCACACTAGCTTTGGAGTCACGTTGTGCTAGCAACCCCTAGCAAAATGCCAAGAACTCTTTTGGAAGAAGAAGGAGAGGAAGGAGGAGATTAGAGAACACTTTCTCTCTTAGCCCTTTTGGCTTGCACGCCCAAACACCAAAAGCCACATCACAAAAATGTTATCCACGTTGAACACCAAAAAGGGCCATTTAATCCCATAGCCATCAATGCCATTATCTCCCATTAAGAAATCTCTTAATACTTAGACCCTTGGTATTCCCTTTTTTAATTTTCATCATGAATACCAAGTCCCTTGGTATTCATATGCATGATTAATCAAATTAATCATGCATGATGATGAATAATCTTCCATGGTTCAACTTGAGTCTAACTCAAGTTTAACCAGTTTAAGTCTAACTCAAATCTTGGCCATATGCTCAATTGTCCTTTTAGTCCAACTAAAAGAAACCATCTTCAAAATAGAATGTCATTTGTGTGTGACCCTATAAGCTCTTGTAACATTGGCAATGTATCTAAAACCATTTTTAGATACATAAGCAATGAGCGGCATCTAGCAATACATCATTGCTACCCAAGTTACAAGATCGTCGAGATCCGACAACCTTTCTGTGACTATTATCATGTATGACGGTGTCATTCTATCTCTGATATCTTAGATCAATCAATGAGGCATAGACTGTGTCATCCCCTTATCGATTTTTATATTTCTTGATCCCCAAGTAGACTCACTCAAACAAATGAGCTCAATATCTCATATTGACTCATTTGAGCATGACCATGCATTTTGTGGTCCTACTCTATCAAGAGGCCAAAGATATCACTCCCGTCATATGGAAGAGATATATCTCATCTACATCACTTACATCCCTCCGCATAATTCGTTACATACCCAGTGATCGCCGTTATAGTGCACCCAGTTACGGTGTGATGTTAGACAATACCAAAGTACATAACTCCTTATGTAGGAAACCATAGTGACTTCAGGTCTAAGGACTATTCATACCAATAGTCACATGAGAAAGTATATGACACTTATATAATGATCTATGATACTTTCTCATGGTGAGTCGATTCAGTATATATATTCTCCAATATATATACCCATGTGTCAATGTGATATCACATATCCATGACTTGTGAGATCAAGTTATCCATTGACCTACATGCTAGTCTCAATGTATTAATATTGCCCTTGTATATTAATACTTGACTAGGAATATTAAGAATAGTGTTCTCTATAGCTTCTCATAATCAATTCTACCAATTGATATACTATAGATTAGAACCTACTATTCAAGGATATTATTATATTTATTTTAGCTGACACATGCATAAAGTAAATATAATAAACAATCTTTGTCTTTTATTAATGAAATATGATACACATGATCCTAATCAATCATCTCATGATTGACACTACATCTCATGATTGACACTAAGGGCTGACACTAACACTGAGCCCTCCGAGTGCCGAGCACTAGACCAGTCAACTGGTCAAGACCACCAGTCGATTGATAAACCTCAAAACTGAGGTTTAACGCCAAGTATGATCCCCTCATACTTGACAATTACCCTTAGCCTAAATCTAAGCCTTCAAGTCATTTCCATCAACCTCACGCTCTCAGGGTCTATACGAGTCCTCCATGACTCATTCACCTTTCATGCTAGCCATCAAGTGCTTCCAACGGCTTCATCATGCCATCGGGTACCATTAGCCTAGACCTAAGCCTTCAAACCACTTCCATCAGTCTCATGCCTTTGGTTTGAGTCAACGACTCCTCATCCTTGCGATAGCCTTCAAGTGCTTCCATCGACTTTGTCATACTACCGAGTATACATTTGTCAAGAGGTCATGCCTCCAGTACTTACACTGCCAAGACTACACCCTTGGGCTTGCACGACCAAGACTACACTCTTGGACATTCCTTTGCCAAGTATCCATACTTAGACTTTTATCGCCAAGACTACACACTTGGACTTACACGGTCAAGACTACTTCCCTTGCCAAGAATCCATTCTTGGACTTCTCCATTACGAAATATCCATACTTGGACTTCCCTTATCAAATCTCCAAACTTGGACTTCTCCATGCTAAGAATCCGTTCTTGGACTTCTCCATTGCTAACTCTTTAAACTTGGACTTCTCCATTGCCAAGTATCTATACTTGAACTTTCTTTGCCAAGTCTCCAAACTTGAACTTTCACTCGAGTCTTACTTGAGTTTGGTCAACCTTAACCTGAGATTGATTGCTCCAACAATCACCTCCTAACAATTTCTATCATATGATCTTGGATGTCTCAAACCATCCATTAGTCATATGATCATTCATCTTGTCAAGCGTATTGTCAAATAACAAAACACCACTTGAGTCCCATTTGAACTTCGTCAATATTGACCTGAGGTCGATTGCACCAACACTTATTAATCAGTTATTTAACTGATTAATATTCCAATCAGTTGATTGTTAAATCACTAGTTATTAAATTATTTACCTATTAATCACTTATCAACCCAATTAATATTTCAATTAGTCAATTAGTAAGATAATTGATAATTGAATTATTATTTTACTATTTTATTATCCATCAATTAATATTTCAATTAGCTCATATTTAATGTTGACTAATAACTCAACAATTCTCTCCAATAATAATTGTTTTGCATTTTCATTCATCATTCAACCAAGTAATAGTTCAATTATGTATTTATTTTTCCCTCCATGCGCTGGTTACTAGTCTCAAGGGTCAAAGGCCCACCGTGATTTACCTTCCTTACGATGGCCCAGGGGTGGGCCGGTAGGGGCCGCTAGGTTGACGGTTCCAACCTTTTGCACAAATTATGTATTTATTTTTCAACTATTATGTTGGTTAATATCACAATTATGCTAATTGATGATTTAATCATTAATCTAATAATTAATTATCACCCAAATTATGATCCCAATAATCATATATTTAACTAATTACTATCTCAATTATCTATTCAGTAATCAGTTAATAATCAATTATTAAGTCGATTATGATCAATCACTTAATAACTAGTTAATAATTCAATTAACTAATAACTAATAATAACTTATTCAAATCTTTATTCGATAACTTACTTACCTAACAAGTAATTGAATTAATCATATATTTAATTTAATCAATTGATCAACTAGTTAATTTCTTAACTATTCACTAGTTAACCCTTTAACTAATTAGCAAATGGATTAATCGATTAATCTTTACTTAATTTCATTGATTAACTCTTATTATTATTCATTAAGCAACTTAATGTAGCAATACCTTTAACTAATCCATTTAATTTTATTCATTCAATAAATCAATTTGATAATTAGTTAATAATCAACCTAATCAATTAATAATATCATTATTCGATGATTAAATCAATTTCTAAGTTAATTTATTTTATATAACCCAACTATTAAACTGATAACCATTAATTAATTAAATTAATTATCTAACAAAGAACATATTTTCATACATATCTCAAACATATTCGTCCAAGATGAATATCTACTAGGGTCTCTACGCTAGCAATATAACAATTAGGTAAATATCTCCATACAAGATTCCAATCAAATAAATAAGCATGCAATCATAGACAATCAATCAGGCATCTAGATAGCAATGGATATAGAAAGGTCAAACAAGTGAAATGATAAGCATGCAAACAGAAGAGTGGAATATCATGCAATTCTATAAACATTATAACTTAAGTCTAAAATAAAATGTCATGGACCAAGATAGAACCTCAATAGGTCAAAGATAGAAGTTACCCACCTCAAATCATAGAATGTTCTAGCTATCTGTCTTTTAAGCATGTTTTCTTCCTCACGATCAAATCTTATATGATCAAATAATCAATCACTGATTGAATCAATCTACTCAAAAGTTAATTAATTACATACTAATCTAATTAATTATTTATTACCTAATTAATCCTTAATTATCTGATCAACCCAATCCCACTACTACCTTTGATGCCGAAACGGGATATGCTTGCTATTGGAGGGATAGAGGATAGTTGGGTCATTTGTTGCTTGAGGTGGGGGTGAGTCCGGTGGTTGCGATGGAAATGGCGACATGAAATGGGTGCATCAGCTGTGGGGCATATCTGGTCGTGGAGTGGCGATGGGCAGGAGCAGCAGTTGCTAGTCGCATGTGGGTGATGCACAGGGGTGGCGACCACTGGCCGCATGCACACGACGCGCAAGGGTGCCTACTATTGATCGCGTGTGCACGACGCATAGGGGCACCGACTAATGGACACGTGCACACGATGCATAGGGGCGATGGTTGTTGGTTGTGTGCGCGCGACACTCAGGGGTGGCGGGACACTGAGTGCCCCGATGGGGGGGGGGGGGTTCGTGAGTGGCGATGATGTGTGGAGGGTGTCAAGTGAGATGAGGATGAAGAGTGTCGATTAAAACCTAGGTTTTATAATTTAAACTTTACCCCGACTAATTCAATCAACTTTTACTTATAATTTGGATAAAGTACATAGGATTAGTCAAAATCTAATCTAATATCCCCTTATACAAAATAATCTTCTTAATAAAATAATTCCAAAAATAATTAATAATAAAATTTTATTTATATATTATTATTTTCATTTTCATTTTTTTTTTCAATTAAACCACAACATATTAAATTATTCATATTCTTTTTTTTTCGCATATAACATTCCTTATATTAATACTATGCCTGAGACGTTTATCCAACACTACTAATTTATATTGGATAGTTAACCTTTCTCCAGGAATGACTTTGTAATCTTTACAAATCTTTATATTCCTCTTCCTAACTATAAGAAAGTCAATTTGCGATTTGTTATTCCCACTTTTGAACGTGATTATGTGTTCTTCTCTTTTCTTAAAAAAATATATTAGTTATTATAAGGTTATATGCTATCACAAAATCTAATATAGTTTTACCTTCTTCATTTCTTGTTCCAAACCCATAATCCCCATTCTTCCTCTTATATTCCTTATTTTTCACTTCGACATGTCCATTTAAATTGTCTTCTATTAAAATAATTTCATTCGACATAATATTTTGTAATGCTTCATCTAGATCATTCTAAAACCTTGATTTGATATTTTCATATAATCCTACTTGAGGTGCATATACGCTAATTACGTTCATAGTTTCTTTCTCCACTACTATCTTAAGAGCTATAATTATATTTCTTTTTCTAACAACTCCTACAACTTCATCCTTTATCTACAATAATATTCATTCTATTCCTTATTTTACTCTTTTCTGTATATTATAATTTAAAATTCGAGTTCTCTATTATCTTTGTCTTCTCACCTACCTATTTTATCTCTTGCACATACAAACTACTAATTCTTCTTCTAATAATTATATCTACTGTCTCTATTGCTTTAACAGTGAGAGTTACAATGTTCCATGTTTCAAATATTAGATTATTAATTTTCCTATCATATTTGTTATTACCTAACCTATGGTGTGAGAACTCTTGCCTATTTAACACCACTTAAGTTCTCATGAAGATGTAGTTGTCATTGCTGATACATTATAGTTGGATCTTTCAATATGAACTTTTGCATATTTATCACTACACCGGAGTTCTAGAGACGTAGTGATAGAATCGATCCTAATTTAAAATTGAATCTTGGGGCCCTGAGCGAAATTTGAAAATTGGATTATATTTTCACTGTGAAATTTAAAAATTGAACCCTATTTAGTGTTAAATTTTTATGGGCCCTGAATGAGGGCCTCAATAGCCCTCCCCCAGGGCCAACTCTATGTAGCGATCTTTGCCAAGATGTTATAGTCGGACCTGCAATGCGTTCCTTCTAAGGAACAATTTAGTATTAGCACAATAGTTTAATGAATCAATGCATTTGTCTTAGTTTAACACTATTTGACAATCTAAAACAACCCTCCTCCTTTATTTAGGCTTGAGACTAGCCATGATAAGGTTAACTCGGCATAGGCGGAGTTAAATTTAATCGACAAAATTAATTTCAAAATTTGATTTTATAGAGTTAAATTTTGGATACATAAAATCTTAATGAATCAATCTATGTCAGTTATTCATTCTATTTATGAAAATGTATATTAAAACTACTAGATTTGAAATATTTGGAACCTAATCAAATGGGATTCTTCATATAACTTTTGGCTACCTAATTGTTAAGTAAACGGTTGACCCTCTAATATAATTGAGTCTTGTAGACCATGTAAATGGTAGATTGTCCCTATGCCATGAGTTGCTTTGCAGAAAAATCTTGTCAGTACATCTTTGCTCTTGCTTCTCTCCAAATACAATAGTTCAACTTATGGCTAAGAACACTTGGATGAGCAAACCATTCATCAAAACATGTCACTCATGAATTTCAATTCGTTAATAGATCGTGATACCATATATGAATCAGAAAAAATAAAAACAAATGATCTGTACAAGATTTTATTAACAAATATACAACAAATATGCGAAATGAAACAAAGGAGAAGCCATAAATTGAAAGTATATGTAAGAATAACTTATGAAAAATAGAAATTTTGCAAAATCATAAGTATACCTTAAATATGTAGATGCTAAATGATCTAGAAATGCTCTGGAATTTCTGCAAACTCTAGATCTCACAGAACCCTTACAGTCGGGATGAAAATCATGAGTGTTAACTCGAACTTTCACTATAGTGCCACAATGCCATATCTCTAAGCCCAGTGACGACGTTTGTTCCTTGTTCTACTCAACAAGGACGAGAGAGATTATTTTCTTGACTACACTTTGCACTTCACTGCATGTACAATCCTCACAAGAAAACTCTCGGCTTTAAGAAAACCTCATTGCACCTCTATGCTTCTACACAAGCATCCAATGTCAACTCTCCTCAACCCTCACTTGGATACCTCAAGTAGTGAATCTCTTCTTCAACATGAAGCCCAAAACCATCAATACTTCTTCACAAGAAGTATTTAAGGAGGAGAGGAGAGTGGAAGATGATGTCATGAATCATGGGATAATAGAATTAACTACCATCCCATGATCCCATTTATCATGCCCTTACGTGGGCATTATCCAACATATCCCACTTGCAAACATGAGCCTATATCTTCAATCATCACTAGATCACATTTCATGCAATCCATCACATATCACCCTATTGGGCTTTCATATAGAGTTGGACGTTGTGCAACTTATGAGTACACCTGCATATAAAAATTGCTCAATGCACCTATTGGATGATTGAGAAGTCAACTTTGTATCATAAGATACAATCTCGTTGCACCCCAGATCCAAGACTAATTACATTCATCGAGCTATTTTACTCATTGAAAATATCTCCAAATTATGCTCGATATCATGTTCACTAATATGTTTAATCCCTACACAGATAAACATAAAAGACTAGTTAGTGAATATTAAATTCTAATGTAATGTCAATTGGTCTTCCTTTTCTCAAACTGGAATCTATCAGCCACAACTCAATTGCTTTCCTAGACCTATCCTTCAGACCTCAATTTATCTTCTAGGGCATCGGTAAAAAGACAAAAGTAGTAAACATTGAATCAGGACCTTAAGAATCAACTGAAGGTAATAAGGATATAAGAGATCCCACCCAGAGGATCTCGGATCTCATAGTGGGGCTCGGGGATTTATCATTTACTGTCTCAAGTATTATGGCTCCCACTTTTCCTAGTTGATTTATCACACATGGTATGAAATACATGCCACAGTGTTGTTTTCCATTTCTCATAAGGGCATATGTTAGTTTTCTCTAACACTGTGTAGGTATGAGACTCAGTCTACACATAAGACTTTACCTAGAGATCTCAGAGAGAGTCTCTCAAAGATAGTATCACAAATCACAGGTGATATTTGATATTTCAAAAATTATTGCTTACAGGGAACATGGATATGACTACTTCCATGTTGATCATGTCACACATGATCTCATCCTGAATATATATCAGGGTGACTTGAGTTCTAACAGGGTTACTCTCAAAACCTCTTATAGCTAGAAACCATATTATCTCCACTTTAGAGGTGGCCACTCGTGTTAGAGAGTTGACCTTGCCTGCTTGACATATCTATTGTTTCACAGAATAAGTGCATCATTTGAAATTATAATTGGACTACTAATACACATAAAGTTATATATCTTTCATTAAGCATCACTATTGTCATTATAGTACAAGTTGGGAAATTTCATAAAGTACTCAAACCCAATGACTCTCTATGTCCCACAAAGGAGTCTCTAGTGATAGGTTTAGTAAAGGGGTCAGCCACCATGTTGTGTGTTGAAATGTACTTGACAGTCAGTTTATGCTTCTTAATGATGTCCCTTACATAATGGTATTTTGTATCAATGTGTTTGGTTCTACTATGAAACTTAGGGTCTCGTGTGTAAGCCATGACGACCTGATTATCATGCACAATAAATTATCACTGTCCTCCCACTATTTTCTAGAACTCCTAAGTCATCAATAGTCTTCTGAGCCAAATACTCTCCTGAACTACTACTGAGTATGCCAAAAACTCAACCTCCATCGTAGATAGAGCAACATAGGTTTGCTTCTTACTACTCCAAGAGATGGCCCCGCCATTGAGTAAGGAAACAAAATCTGACGTTGATTTGCGCTTATCCAGATTGCCTCTCCAATTGGCATCTTAATATCCCACAAGATGCAAATTACCTCCCCCATAACACAGAGAGAAGCTTGCAGTTCCTTTGAGATATCGAAAAATCTTTTTCACTGCTCTCTAGTAACTCCTTCTAGGATTTGCTTGATATCTACATACTAGACCGACTGCATAGCATATGTTCGATCTTGTATACATCATTGCATACATTAAACTTCCAACTACACTAGGAAAAGGGACTTTACTCATTTCTCTTATTTCTTCTTGAGTTTTAGGACACATTGCCAAGCTCAGGCCCTCACCTTTAGCATTCGGAGTATCTATGGGATCTCAATCACTCTTCCCAAAGCCTCTAGAATTTTCTTAATATATGTATCTTGTGAAAGAGCCAGAAATCTTCTCGAGTAATCCCTCTGGATATATACTCCAAGGATAAACTCATTTTCACCCATGTCTTTCATGTCAAAAGTGGATGATAACCACTTTTTAGTGGTTATCAAATACTCAATTGTGTTCCCAACCAACATTATATCATCCATATATAATGACAAAATCACAAATGAGTTATTTGATTTGATCAGATAGATATAATGATCCTCCTCGACCATTGTAAACCCATAAGATATCACTTCCTTGTGAAGTCTTAGGTATCACTGCCTGGATGATTGTTTTAGGTCATATATCAACTTCTGAAGTAACAAACCTTATCTTCTTGACCTATTAGAATGCACCCTTCAGGTTGTTCCATGTAGATCTTTTTATCCATACTTCCATTAAAGAAGGTGGTCTTCACATCCATATGATGTAACTCTAGATCTAAACTCGTGACAATCGCTAAAAATAAACAGATCAAAGTAAACTTGACTACTAGAGAGAAGGTCTCCTCATAGTCAATGCCCTTTGTCTGTATGTAACCCTTGATTACCAGATGGGCTTTATACCTCTTGATCGATCCGTCAACCTTCCTCTTGATTTTGAGAATCCACTTGTTCCCAATGACTTTTTTTATTCTTTGGTAAGTCAACAAGCTTCTAGATTTTGTTGACTTTCATTGATTCCATTTCATCCTCCATGGCCTTAAACCACTGGTCTTTTATGAAACCCTCGAGAGCCTCTCAGAGTCCTCGGATCTTCCTTGTCCTCTGGAGTTACAATGAGTATGCCATTCTCAATCGAAAATGATGACGAGGTACATTTCCTCGGCCACTTCAACGAGGAGAGAGAGCATCTCACCTTGGGATAGACCACTCCCGCTAGGACCAAGATCCATTTTAGGTCTTGAATCCCGCCGCTTGGATCAATTGAGCTGCTAGACTAATCCAACTCATAGAAGGTGAAGTCTCAATCAATTTCTCCTCTCTTAGGAAAATCATTCTCGAGAAATATAACATCATGAGACTCAATCTCAGTGACTGTGTCATCTGTATATTCTTCTACGAACACATATCCTTTGGAGTGTTTAGAGTATTTAATAAAGATACACTTTTTTCCTCATGGGCCTAACTTGGCGTATTTATGTGAGGAATCATTAATATACGTGGCACAACTCCATGACTTCAAATGGCTAAGGACAGGTTGCCTCCCTATCCAAAGATCACATGGGGTATTTGTTGGATCGATGTGGTTCGCTAGAGGGGGGGGGGTGAATAGCGAAAAATCTTTTCTTTTTCTTTCGTTAAAACTCGAGAGATAATTAGTTAATTACAGCGGAAATGTAAAAATAAAAAAAACAATCAACACAAGGGTTTTACTTGGTTCGTAGCCGAAGGCTACTACTCCAAGGCCCTAGTGGTCCTTGACCACGTACGGAGGGCAAAAGCACTAAAGGAACTCCTCCTCGTTAGAGGTAGGAGTTAATCGATACAAGAAGGAACCACAAAAACTTGAGGTAGAGGGACACTCCCCCTCTCCTCGTATACGATAAAAGCTCCGGAAATGTAAATGACAAGAAAAACTAATACCGACATACAAGAATAATAAGAGTTAAACCTAGACGTCGGAATGGAAGGACTTCGTTGTCGGAGAGTTGCAACAGAATCTTAGACTTTTGGAGGCTTAGAATTGTTGATGAAACCCTAGGTTTGGCCCTCCTTTTATAGCCTTTGAGCCCTTTTCGAGAGGAACCCTAGCCAATCAAATTTGAGCACATCTTCCTTGAAATTTGGTGATAATCCTTGACTCCTCGAATCGATCATTGACCATCGATCGATGGCCATCATCCCGATCGATGGCAAGACCGATTCGCGACTTCGACAATGATCGTTTGACGACAATCGAGTCCTCCAAGCCGGCAATGATCGATGCTTGCCGCAAGTCAAAGTTAGCACAACAAAACATAATTTCGATGGTCGTCGACCATCCGATCTCGACCTAGACCATCTATAAGATGTCTTTGGTCGGATCTACGCTTAAGATCATCCCCGTAAAGAGGATACGACCTTACTTACTCTCGCACACACGAGCTTACCTCGATACTTACGTGTCGCTTTTGCTTCCGGCCTTCCACTCGATTTCTTCGGCTCCCTCCGAAGTAACTCGAGTATCGCCCGACCACCGCGGCTTCCTCCGGGTGTCGCTAGCCTTCAGCTCCAGCTATATCAATCTTCTGCACACTCGATTCAGCTCGTGAGAAAACAAAATAGACTTAACTTTGTGTCTTTGCTATAATCAAAACACAGGTTCGATTTCGGTGCCTCACTGCACCAACAATCTCCCCCTTTTTGATATATGGCAAAAACACACAAAGTTAAGGAAATTAAGTGCATGAAATAGTAAAGACAAGAAGCAAAAGTAGGAGTAGTAAAGATATTTCTCAAGTTCTCCCCTTAGAGGAACCCTCCCCCTTGACCGAGGGTGAGTACTTGAAAAAGACTTTTAGTTCTCTAAACACAAAAGATAATGAGTTAAGTAAATGACATTACTTAACTTAGGCTTCTTAGAGTCAAAAATAAGTGCAAGTTAAGTAATCAAAAGTTAAGTCAAAAGGTTAATTATTCAAAAGGTTTAACTTTTGATTTCTTAACTTGGGCCTTTAAAGTTTTCAATTCCGAAGAGTTGAAACCTAAACCTTACTCCCCCTTAACTTAGGTCAGAATCAAAGTTTTAAGTTAAGTTATCAATTTCAAAAATTTGAAATTGAACTTTGGCCTTTTCTTGAACCTTAACTTTGGCCTTTTCTCCCCCTTTTGACATAAATCAAGGAAAAAGTGGGGGGATTTTAAGAAAACCCTAAGTCCAAGCATGATGATTTTGAAAATAGTATGTGAAAATAATTCATCTAAATGTTCAACTCTAGTTTGACTTGATTGAAATGATATTATCAACAAGTCCTGATTAGAGTTGGTTAATATTAGTTGCATATTTATACTCCGAGGTTCATATTGACGCACTTGATCTACATCTTGGAACCTGGAGTAGGGTCCTAACATCTCACGCCCATCTACGTGGCTAAGTACACAAACACATTAGTCCTATGTGTTGTGAGATGTACTGGCTCCTTAAATCTATAGGTGCATGATATCTAAGGTATGTCCTATGCTAGTTCCATCAAAATGAAAAATAAGAAATAGTAGTAAGAAAATATAGTTTGCAAGTTCTTATTCTATTACGCATGCCCAATTTTCGCCTTAATAGACTAAATTCGCCGGGTAGGGGTTTAGTAAATAGGTCTGCTAGGTTAGATTTCGATTCGATGTACTCGAGTTGTATGGCTCCGTTGGCCACATGTTCTCGAATGAAATGGTGTTTGACTTCTATATGTTTGGTCCTAGAGTGACATATTGGATTCTTGGTAAGATTAATTGAACTAATGTTATCTACGTGAAGTTTAGTATTCGTAAAGTCTAACTTAAAGTCATGGAGAGTGTGCTTCATCCAAAGAAGTTGAGTGACACACTCACCCATCGCGATGTATTCGATGGTAGATAAGGCACACAATGTTGCTTCCTCATCGCACCAACTCACTAGACTGGAGCAGTAGTTGACAACAACCACTCGTGCTCTTTCTGTCGAGTTTACTACCGGCATAATCCGAATCAGAGTAGTCGATTAGTTCGAACTCGGTGGATCTAGGATACCAAATACCGACATTAAGTGTACCCTTTAGATATCTAAGGATACGCTTAACTAGGGTTAGGTGAGACTCCTTAGCACAGTTTGAAACTCGGCGCACATACTTATCAGAATAGGATGTCGGGTCGACTCACAGCTTAAGTATAGAAGACTTCCTATTGCGCCCTATAGTACTTTAAGTCAATGGACTTACTTTCTAGGTCTTCTCTATGTTAACATTTATCGCCATTGGGGTGTTTATTACCTTAGCGTCTTGCATTCCAAATCTTTTAATTAACTCCTTAGTGTATTTTTGTTGATATAGGTATATACCATCCTTAGTTTGTTTAATTTGTAGACCTAAAAAGAAACTTAACTCGCCTACCAAGTTCATTTCGAACTCACTTTCCATGAGTGAAACGAACTCGTTTAGTAAGGCTGAGTTAGAGGTTCCAAAAATTATATCTTCTACGTAAATTTGAGCTATGAATTTTTCTGTTACTAAGGTTTTTACATAGAGAGTTGGGTCAACTAAGCATTGGTTAAACCCTTTTGACTTAAGATGGATTGAAAGTCTCTCGTACCAAGCTCGAGGAGCTTGTTTAAGTCCATAGAGAGCTTTCTTAAGTTTTAGAACATGGTCGGGTTTATCTAGATTTTCGAATCCGGGGGGTTGGCTAACATAAACTTCTTCTTTAATGTATCCATTTAGGAATGCCGACTTAACATCCATTTGAAATAGCTTAAATCCTCGATGTGCGGCATAAGCTAGCAACATTCGAATGGATTCAAGTCTAGCTACTGGGGCATAGGTTTCGTCGTAATCTAAGCCTTCGACTTGGCTAAATCCTTTGGCGACTAACCGAGCCTTGTTTCTAACTACTTCACCTTTATCATCAAGCTTATTTCGAAACACCCACCTTGTTCCAATTATCGTTTTGTCTTTAGGTGGTGGTACTAATTCCCACACTTCGTTCCTAGTAAATTGAGCTAGCTCTTCTTGCATTGCAATAATCCAATCGGGATCAAGAAGAGCTTGTTCAATTGATTTGGGTTCTATCTTTGAAATTAAGGAAATTTGACTAAGGTTCCTATAGGATGTGTAGGGAAATCTTGTATGCCAAATGGCATATGCGCAACGGAAAATAGGATCCCTTCCAAGTGATCCATGCGAAAGCAAACTCGTATAAAATAAATTTCTCTAAACCAAACCTATCTTATAGGAGAGTTCTACCTTTGTTGCGTGCCCTTTGCAATCCCGCTTTTCCTTTCGGTTTGTTGGATCTTTAGCACGTTCAAGTGTCCGTGCCTCTATACGTATCCACACGAGCACGCTCTTGTCTCACAAAAGGAAAACTAGAAGAGCTCTCCTTTACTTCTTGCTAGAGAAGTCCCTAAAGGAGAGGAATCTAGGGAAGAAGAGAAAGGAGGAAGAAGACTACTCTTCTTGCTAGCCTACACTCACAAAGCCACACAACCAAAGCTTCCACCAAGCTTCTCAAGCTCTCTCTCACAACCACACCACAATCACAATCCAAATGATGCTTTGGCCGTCCACTCCATGGGGCCTTTATAGGGTTGGCAAAACCCTTTCACCTCCTACAATTTACTGCAATCCATTGCATTGAGACCCCTTGTGTTTTGGCCGGCAAATTAAGGAGACAAAAACCATTTTGTCCCCTTCCACCTTATCTAGCTTAGGTGGATGCTTAGGTGGCATGCTTATGTGGCATGCTTATGTGGCATTCATGCATGTTGAATTAATCTTATTAATTCAATTAAGCTTATGTTATCATATTGAATTAATCTTATTAATTCAATTAAGCTTATGTTATCATATTGAATTAATCTTATTAAATCAATAAGGTAACATATTGAATTAATCTCATTAAATCAATTAGCTAAAATTCTCATTAAGCTTAAAGTCCAAAAACCATTTTGTACTTAAGCTTATTCCCAAATTATTCTAGTCAAACTAGAATACTCTAATTCCTCTAATTATCATGCTCTTTGTGTGTGACCCTATAGGCTCTCATAACGTTGGCAGTGGACCTAAACTCTTTTAGATACACAAGCAATGAGCGGCATCTAGCAATACATCATTGCTACCCAAGTTACGAGATAAGTCAAGATCCGACTAACCTTTCCGTGACTACTATAATATATGACCGTGTCCTTCTATCCTTGATATCAGATTGATCAATGAGGCATAGACCGTGTCATCCTCGATCAATCTATGTGTTTCTTGATCCCTGAGTAAACTAACTCTAACAAATGAGCTCAATATCTCATATTGACTCATTCGAGCATGGCCATGCGTTTTAGTAGTTCTACTCAATCAAGGGGCCCACCGATATCACTCTCGTCATATGGAAGGGATAGATCCCATCTACATCACTCACATCCCTCCGCATAATTTGTTACATACCCAAGAATCGCCTTTATGGTCCACCCTGCTACGGGTGACGCTTTGACGATACCAAAGTACATAACTCCTTATGTAGGGAACCGTAGTGACTTGTGTCTAAGGACTATTCATACCAATAGTCACATGAGAAAGTTTATGACACTCATATAACGATCCATGAAACTTTCTCATGGCGGGTCACAAAGATATATTCTCCAATATATACCCATGTGTCAACTTGATATCATATATCCATGACTTGTGAGATCAAGTCATCAATTGACCTACATGCTAGTCTTTATGTATTAATATTGCCCTTGCATATTAATACTCGACTAGGAACATTTAGGAAAGTGTTCTCTACAGCCTCTCATAATCAATTCTGCCAATTGATGTGCTGTAGATAAGAACCTACTTTTCTAGGGCATTATTATATTTAAATTAGTTGGCACAAGCAAGATGTAAATATAATAACCAATCCTTTGCCTTTATAGAATATGATACAAAATGTTCCCTATTCAACCATCACATGATTGGTTCTAGGGCTTTAACTAACAATCTCCCACTAGCACTAGTACCAATCACTATGATATCTAATACCTAGTGACCTAGTGTGACCATCATGCTTCCTCCGTACAAAGCCTTGGTCAATGGATCTGCGATGTTAGCTTCAACTCTGCATATCCTCACATCTCCTCTATCGATGATCTCTCGAATGAGATGGAAGCGCGCATGAAGATGTGTTTGGTCCACGATGTGATCGAGGTTCCTTAGCTCGCAATAGCCCCATTGTTGTCACAATAGAGGTCTATTGGATCTGCAATGCTTAGGAACTACCCCAAGTTCATCGATGAACTTGTGGAGCCAAACGACCTCCTTCACGTTTGCATCGATGCCGCAATATACTCGCTGTTGTAGAATCAAGAATCGTGTCTCGCTCGAACTCTTCCACCACACCCACCATTCGTAAAAACACGCACTCGATTGCGATCTATAGTCATCCTTGTCTTTGGAAGCTTGCATCACCGTAACCCTTTACGCTTAGCTCCTCATTGCCTCCAAATATCGAAATATTCTTTCGTTCTTCGTAAGTACTTAAGAATATTTTTGACCGCTATCGATGACTTTCACCGCATCCGATCGGTATCTACTCGTCATGCTCAAAGCATACGAGACGTCAGGACGAGTACAAAGCATGGCGTACATGATAGACCCTATAGCCGATGCATAAGGGATCTTATCCATGCGATCTCTCTCCTCCTTAGAAGAGGGACATTGAGTCTTCGAAAGACTCACACCATGTGATAAAGGCAGAAACCCTTTCTTAGAATTTTGCATAGCAAAATGATCTAGCACTTTATCAATGTATGTACTCTGACTTAGGCCAAGTAATCTTCTAGATCTATCTCTATAGATCTTGATGCCTAGAATATAGGCAGCTTCACCTAAGTCCTTCATCGAGAAACAATTCCCTAACCACATCTTCACAGACTGGAGTGAGGGAATATCATTTCCGATGAGAAGTATGTCATCTACATACAAGACAAGAAATACAACTGTGCTCCCACTATTTCTCTTGTAGACACAAGGCTCATCTTCATTCTTGATGAAACCAAACTCTTGGATTGCATCATCGAATCGAAGATTCCAGCTTCGAGAGGCTTGCTTTAGTCCATAACTGGACCTTTGCAGTTTGCATACCTTTCCAGGATGCTTTGGATCTTCAAAACCCTCAGGTTGTGTCATGTACACATCCTCGAGTAGCTTTCCATTCAGAAAAGCGGTTTTGACATCCATCTGCCAGATCTCATAATCATGGTAGGCTGCAATAGCAAGTATGATCCGAATGGATTTAAGCATCGCAACTGGTGAAAAGGTTTCTTCATAGTCAATACCATGAATTTGTTTGAATCCTTTAGCCACCAATCTACCTTTATAGGTATGCTTATTACCATCCATGTCAGTCTTTACTTTAAAGACCCATTTACACCCAATGGGTTTTACCCCTTCAGGTGGATCAACCAAAGTCCATACTTGGTTAGTGTACATGGATTCCATTTCGGATCTCATGGCCTCTAGCCATTTCTCGGAATCTGGGCTCATCATAGCTTCTTGATAGGATGTAGGCTCGTCAAGATCGACAAGCAATACTTCACCGTTGTCAGTCAAGAGAAAAGAATATCTCTCGGGTTGACGACGGATCCTATTAGATCTACGAAGAGGTTGGTCTACTTGAACAGGTGTTTGCTCCACAACTCTTTGGGCAACAAATTCCTCATCCACAACACTTTGTGGTGCCTGTTCATTTTCCATCGAAGCCTTAGTGTTATCATCATCTTGAACTTCTTCAAGATGAATTTTACTCCCACTAGTATTTCTAGAAATAAATTCTCTTTCTAGAAAGACAGCATTTCTGGCAACAAACACCTTGCCTAGTGTGGGATTGTAAAAGTAATATCCCTTAGTTTCCTTGGGATATCCTACAAAATAACACTTATCTGATTTGGGTCCTAGTTTATCTGAGACTTGACGTCTAACGTAAGCTTCACAACCCCAAATCTTTATAAAAGACATTTTGGGACTCTTCTCGGTCCATATCGTATATGGTGTCTTTTCTACGGCTTTTGATGGAACGCGATTAAGTGTGAAAGCGGCTGTCTCTAGAGCTAAACCCCAAAAGGAAGTAGGTAGATCAGTCTGGCTCATCATTGATCGTACCATATCTAATAGAGTACGATTTCTCCTCTCAGATACACCATTCCATTGTGGTGTTCCAGGGGGAGTGAGTTGGGATATTATCCCACACTCATCCAGGTGATCACGAAACTCTTGACTAAGGTATTCACCACCTCGATCTGATCGAAGTAGCTTAATACGCTTACCAAGTTGGTTTTGTACTTCATTCTTGAATTCTTTGAACTTTTCAAAGGATTCTGACTTATGTCTCATCAAATATAAGTAGCCAAATCTACTCACATCATCAGTGAAAGTAATAAAGTACTTATAGCCTCCTCTGGCTTCGACATTGAAAGGGCCACATACATCATTATGTATGAGTCCTAACAAGTCCGTCGCTCTCTCGCCATGTCCACTAAATGGAGTTTTAGTCATCTTTCCTAAAAGACAAGACTCGTGATACCTCATATGATTCAAAATCAAATGAGTCCAATAATCCATCTTTATGGAGTTGGGATATGCGTTTTCATTTATGTGACCTAGGCGGCTGCGAGATATGTCAGTTCAAATCATTCGGAACCGTTTGGTATTTACGTTATAAATTGGGTTATCTAAATCTAGAACATAGAGACCATTCATAAGTGGTGCATTACAATAGAACATTTCATTTAAATAAATGGAACAACATTTGTCCTTTATTATAAAAGAAAAGTTTTTCTTGTCTAAACAAGATACAGAAATTATGTTCTTTGTTAATGCGGGTACATAGAAGCACTCCTCTAGTTCTAAGATAAGCCCAGTGGGCACAGACAAAGAATATGTTCCACAAACTCCAAAGAAAGAACTTTTGCGCCATTGCCTACTCGTAGGTCCACTTCACCCTTTGCCATTATTCTACTATTTCTCAGTACCTGCACATTAGTACAAATGTGAGATGCACATCCGGTATCTAATACCCATGTAGAAGAAATAGATAGATTAACTTCTATAACGTGTATACCTGAGGCAGAAGTCCCACTTCTCTTGTTCTTTACTTCCTCAAGGTAGACTTTGCGCTTCCGATTGTCCCTCACCGCAATGGAAGCAGTCCCCTTCCTTAGGTACTTTACCTTTACCCTTTGAAGTGGATGAATTGGCCTTGCCTTTGGCTTGGGTCTTACCCTTGCCTTTGCGCTTACCTTTGCCCTTTTTGACCATTAGTACATTACTAACTTTCTTCTTGAGATTTGGTTCAGCAGTTCTTAACATGCTGAGAATCTCAGGCAAAGGTTTATCAATTTCATTCATGTTATAATTCATGACGAATTGATTGTATGCTTCCGGCAACGATTGCAGGATAACATCAGTTGCCAATTCTTGGCTCAGTGGAAAACCTAGTCTTTCAAGGTTCTCAACGTACCCAATCATTTTGAGTACGTGAGTTCCTACAGGTGTTCCTTCTTGCATCTTGCATGCAAAAAGAGCTTTAGACACTTCAAAACGCTCGTGCCTAGCTTGTCCTTGATATAGTTGTTTCAGGTGCTCAACCATATCATAGGCATCCATGTTCTCATGTTGCTACGAAGCTCGAGTTCATGGTGGCAAGCATAAGGCATGACACATCTAATCGTCATCTTGATACTTCTTATAAGCATCCTTTTTAGACAGTGGCGCATAGGCGGTAGTGTTTGATTATTGCTCTAGGACATACGATTGCTCTTGTTTGAGGATAATCCTTAAGTTCCTATACGATCAAGAAAATTTGCTCCATTGAGCTTGTCCTTCTCAAGGACAGATCGCAAGTTGAGGGGGTGCGACGTGTTAGATGTCATGGTGATCTACAACATTAAAATGCAAAGTTAAGTACCATACCTAAATCATTTAATTAGGCCTTTAATTAAATGAGGCTCCCACTAAATTCTCATAGCTACTATTTAGCTATAAATTTATATGGGATAAAGATCCACATCATAATTCGTCTTGAGTTAGCTTTGGCTAATCGCCCAAGGCGTAGTATAATTAGGTAGGCAATCTTTTGCCAATTACATCTGATGTAACTCTTTAATAGCTTTGGTTAAGTTTAGATTAGTTTAGTGTTTATTCCTAAACGACTTCAGGTTGTGGCGAGGCCACGAGGGCCTTCTTGGATATCAGACAGCGACCACTTCTAAGACAAAGTGATGTTGGAAATCACACAAAACTAATGTTAACACTTATGTTCAAAGCTAATATATGCCTCTACTTTCTTAACCAATTAAGAAAACACTTAATTAAGTCTTAACCAAGGTGATAGCGGGACATCACGATTGTCCACTCGCACCCTCAAGATAAAATGCATTGCTTTGCTTTGTGAACCCAATAACAAATGATCGAGAAGTAGTGAGTACCAACTTTGGTAGGCATATCGTTTAGACTTATTAAGAAATAAACATGTATCATATACATATTAGCATACATCACATATAAGCTAAACTAATCATGCATCACATACAAGCTAAACTAACATGCATCACATACATATTAAACTAACGTGTCATGGTTATGGCCCTTATTCTACAATCTTCTCAAGCCGATGAAAGATTGATTGGTCAACCTAGGGATAGCATCTTCTCCTAAGTGCTTCCTTTTGGTTGTCTTGTGTATTGACTTCCTCCTTGTAACCTCATCTTCCAATAGACCCTCCATCCTTGTTTTGTACATTACAAAAGGAGAAATACTCGAGTTACATTCGAGTCTAAAACTAATTTTACAACAAGAATATTAGGAGAAAGGCACGACACGCAGGCCGTATTAAGAATTACAACACACAATCACAAACTTTTTGGGACTAGGCCATAACCATGCACCATGTCATTTTAACTTTTAAAAGACATTGGATATTTTATTATGTTTGAAAATTTGCTAATGCAATTATCAACTCATAATAAAATTTATCCTACTTCTATATCACATATAAAATATAGAAAACCTATTTTATCGATCTTTATAAGTGGCTCTGATACCCTTTGTAGGGAAATCTTGTATGCCAAATGGACATATCTTGTGGAAAATTAGGATCCCTTCCAAGTGATCCATGCGAAAGCAAACTCGTATAAAATAAATTTCTCTAAACCAAGCCTATCTTATAGGAGATTTCGACCTTTGTTGCGTGCCCTTGCTAATCCCGCTTTTCCTTTCGGTTTGTTGGATCTTTAGCACGTTCAAGTGTCCGTGCCTCTATACGTATCCACACGAGCACGCTCTTGTCTCACAAAAGGAAAACTAGAAGAGCTCTCCTTTACTTCTTGCTAGAGAAGTCCCTAAAGGAGAGGAATCTAGGGAAGAAGAGAAAGGAGGAAGAAGACTACTCTTCTTGCTAGCCTACACTCACAAAGCCACACAACCAAAGCTTCCACCAAGCTTCTCAAGCTCTCTCTCACAACCACACCACAATCACAATCCAAATGATGCTTTGGCCGGCCACTCCATGGGGCCTTTTATAGGGTTGGCAAAACCCTTTCACCTCCTACAATTTAATGCAATCCATTGCATTGAGACCCCTTGGGTGTTGGCCAGGCCACTTAAGGAGACAAAAACCATTTTGTCCCTTCCACCTTATCTAGCTTAGGTGGATGCTTAGGTGGCATGCTTATGTGGCATGCTTATGTGGCATTCATGCATGTTGAATTAATCTTATTAATTCAATTAAGCTTATGTTATCATATTGAATTAATCTTATTAATTCAATTAAGCTTATGTTATCATATTGAATTAATCTTATTAAATCAATAAGGTAACATATTGAATTAATCTCATTAAATCAATTAGCTAAAATTCTCATTAAGCTTAAAGTCCAAAAACCATTTTGTACTTAAGCTTATTCCCAAATTATTCTAGTCAAACTAGAATACTCTAATTCCTCTAATTATCATGCTCTTTGTGTGTGACCCTAGGCTCTCATAACGTTGGCGGTGGACCTAAACTCTTTTAGATACACAAGCAATGAGCGGCATCTAGCAATACATCATTGCTACCCAAGTTCTGAGATAAGTCAAGATCCGACTAACCTTTCGTGACTACTATAATATATGACGTGTCCTTCTATCCTTGATATCAGTTGATCAATGAGGCATAGACCGTGTCATCCTCGATCAATCTATGTGTTTCTTGATCCACTGAGTAAACTAACTCAAACAAATGAGCTCAATATCTCATATTGACTCATTCGAGCATGGCCATGCGTTTTAGTAGTTCTACTCAATCAAGGAGCCCAGATATCACTCCGTCATATGGAAGGATAGATCCCATCTACATCACTCACATCCCTCATAATTTGTTACATACCCGATAATCGCCTTTATGGTCCACCTGTTATGGGTGACGTTTGTGATACCAAAGTACATAACTCCTTATGTAGGGAACCGTAGTGACTTCAGGTCTAAGGACTATTCATACCAATAGTCACATGAGAAAGTTTATGACACTCATATAACGATCCATGAAACTTTCTCATGGCGGGTCAGTTCAGTATATATTCTCCAATATATACCCATGTGTCAACTTGATATCATATATCCATGACTTGTGAGATCAAGTCATCAATTGACCTACATGCTAGTCTTTATGTATTAATATTGCCCTTGCATATTAATACTCGACTAGGAACATTTAGGAAAGTGTTCTCTACAGCCTCTCATAATCAATTCTGCCAATTGATGTGCTGTAGATAAGAACCTACTTTTCTAGGGCATTATTATATTTAAATTAGCTGGCACAAGCAAGATGTAAATATAATAACCAATCCTTTGCCTTTATAGAATATGATACAAAATGTTCCCTATTCAACCATCACATGATTGGTTCTAGGGCTTTAACTAACAGGATGCTCTAGTTCGAACTCCTAGATTAGGATCTCCTATCACTTGATCGATAGGGTGGTTAGTCTGAGTCCTAGATTGGGTTGGGTTTGTGTCACCTAATGCTTGATCAATGGGGTGACTTGGTTGAACACTAGTTTGGTTGGAGTCATATATCACTTGATCAATAGAGTGACTAGGTTGACTTAGGTTAGGATTAACACTAGACCTGATCTCCGGATCAGAGTAAGGTCTAGTAAGAATCGGCTCGCTAATTGGGGTTGTCGGGGGTTTTGTAAGTTCATGTCCTTCATCGAATACTACATTGATAGTCTCCTCGACTCTAAGGGTGTCGTGGTTATATACTCTATAAGCTCTACTTGTAGTCGAGTATCCTAGAAAGATTCGATGTAGTTTTGGATGTAAATTTCCCTAGGTAATCCTTAGTGTTTAGGATATGTACCTTACACCCAAATACCCTAAAGTACTTGATGTTAGGTATTTTATCGTGATAAATCTCGTGCGAGGTCTTAAGGTGCCTCTTTACCATAAGGATCCTATTTTGGACATAGCAAGCCGTACTAACGGCCACGCTAAAACCTATCGGGTAGGTCGTATTCGTTCAACATGGTCCTAGCGGCTTCTTGTAGAGTTCGGTTTTCCGCTCCACTAGGCCATTTTCTTTGAGGTCCTAGGGCAAGAGAATTCATGGTGGTATCCGTTTAGGTTCTGAGTCGGTGAACCTTTGATTTTCGAATTCACCACCATGATCGCTTCTAAGTCTTTTAACCTTAAGGTCTTTTTGATTCTCGATTAATTTGAATAGATTGATTAATTGATCTAGGGTATCACTTTTATGCTGATGAACCTAACGAGTAAACACAGGAGTAGTCGTCAATTATGACTAAGCAATATTGACTTCTATTGAGTGACTTGGCTCCATGTGAATCGAATAGATCCATATCAGGAGCTCAAGTACATTTGAGGTTCGTTCTTGGTTAGTTAACTTGTGTTGTGTCCTAGGTTGTTTTCCTTGTTGACAAGCATTCTGATTTTATTAACCAAGTTGTTGAGGTTGGGTAAGCCTCGACTAATCCACTCTGACTCATCTTGTGGGCCAGTATTGGGTCAGTGGAGTATTGAGTCGTCGGTGCCACAACCATGATTCCTCTTCTTAGTGTCATAAGACACTTAGTTGAGGAGTTAGTTAAGTTGATCGTATAAATGTTGTTATTTCTAGTTCCTTTAAGAATTGTTTTAGAGGTTTCGTTGGTATTAATTACGCATTCATTTTCTAGAAATATAACCTTATAGTTATTATCACACAATTGGCTTACACTTAGTAAGTTATATTCAAAATTCTCTACAAGTAATACATTTTTAATAACAAAATTCATGTTAAGCTCGATATCACCTGATCCGATGATTTTGAGCTTGCCGTTATTCCCAAAGGCTACCGATCCTTGTCGTTTGAATCGAATATTTGTGAATTAGAGTTGATCGCCGGTCAAGTGTCGGGAGCAACATCCATTGATCCTACACACAAGGTGGTTGGATTGGATGTTAGATTTTTTTGTTAAGAAAATTGGTTGTAAGTTGTTAACCCTAGGTCATCTCACCGGAGTCTATATGATCAAGCATGTTATACTTATGTGTTTTTTGAGATGACTTCCAATTAAGTTGATTAAGTGGATTTAGGTATAAGTAATTTTATGTTAGATTTGGATTTAACCCTAGGCTTGTCAATTTTACCTTTTCAAGATCATGGCTTCCAGGTCGTGGCGAGGCACAGGGGTCTTCTTTTATCGGATCATCGACCACTTCCTTAGACAAAGCCATTTTCAAGAAAATGATGACTTGACTCACCCAAAATTATTTCCTAGTCTAACTGGTTATTTTTGAAAAGAGGCTCCCCGAGGCTCAATCTTTTTGAAGGCTTTTAGTTGGTTATGTTTTTGAAAAGAGGCTCCCCGAGGCTCAATCTTTTCGAAGGCTTTTAGTTGGTTATTTACGTGTTCTAAGTGAGTTCACGAAAAAAAAACAAAAAAAATCTAAGCATGCAATTTCTAAGTTAAAACACAAACATGTTTTGTACTGGCTCCCCCTAGACCGTTGAATCGGTTCGGTCTATCCACATAGTGGATTTGGTCCTTGGGAACCCAGTACGAGTTGGATCCTAGAGTTGAAATCAAAGTGGTCTTAGGGACCCATGCTTGGACATATTTTTTATGTCTACTTACGATTGACATATACGACTTATTGGTCGTGTTTGAGCTAAACCCTAGTCCGGCCTTGTTGTACACGACCCTTTGCGATCCAAGTAGGAGGTCAAGTCCTTTGGATCCCAAAGTAAACCTTTCCAACGTATTCCTAAGATCTTCGACTTGACTTTTCAAGAGTGAGTTCTCAACTTCGAGTTTTTCAACCCGAGTTGAGTCCTTCTCTTGAACTTGACTAGTCGAAGAGGTTAGGGAGACCTCGTGTTTGAGGAGTTTAACTTCCTCAACCAGGGTCTCGACCTTGGACTCGGACTTAGCTAACTTCCTAGACAAAAACCTAACCGTATTATGTAAAGTATTAAATAAGGTTCGACTCACCTTAAGGGTATCTTTTGAACCGGATGCGTATCCGTGGCTTGACTTGAAGGTAGCTTCGTAGTCCGAGTCATCCTCAGGTTCTGACTCAAGTTTGGTCTCCGTGTCTGACTCAATTGATTTCGCCATGAAGACGTGATCTTCGTCTTCTTCGAATGACGCTTCTTCCCATGTCGCGTTGAGGGCCTTCTTATGCTTAGGTGCTTGGTGGTTGAGCTTGGGGCACTCGGACTTGATATGTCCAAACCTATTGCACTCATAACACCTAATGTTAGAACTTTTAGGTTTACCTTGGTTGGGTCGAGTCGTAGTTCGCTTTCGTCCCTTGGCTATCCTTCGAGCTAGGTTCATTAGTTCGGCAGTCAACTCCGGGTCAACTTCTTCTTCGGACTCATCTTCCTCCTCGGGTGGTGGTGGCTTGCTTGCGATTTTCTTCTTCTTTGAACCTGCAAACAAGGCTATACCCCTCTCGGGTTCCGAGTTGGATTGTTCATGTAATTCGAAATCCGAAAAGAGTTCATCTAACCTAATTTTAGAAAGGTCCTTGGAGACCTTATAGGCATCAACCATGGATGCCCATAAGGTAGTCCTCGGAAAAGAGTTTAGGACATACCTAATAAGGTCGCGGTTTTCGACCTTTTGCCCGATTGCGTGTAGGTTGTTGACTATGTCTTGGACACGGGCGTGGAGTTGCGTCGCGGACTCGTGTTCCTGCATTTTTAGTGTGTACAATTTATTGAATAACAAATCACGTTTGCAAACCTTAGCTTGATCTGATCCTTCGTGTAACTCGATTAGTTTTGTCCAAAGATCCTTTGCGCTTATGAAGGGGCCGACGCGATTTAGCTCCTCCTTGGACAAGCCACATTGGAGGATTTGTGTTGCCTTGGCATCGGCTTTAACTTGTCGTTTTGTTGCAACGGTCCATTGATCAAAATCCAAGGAGTCACCCACTTCATTAGTCGGAAGTGTGAAACCCGTTTGGATTATGATCCACATCTCGATTTGGGTTTTGAGAAAGCATTCCATCCGACCTTTCCAGTAACGGAAATCATCTCCGTTGTAAAACGGAGGTCGGACGGTGCTAAAACCCTCGAGATGGGCCATTAGAACAAAAAACAAGGAGACTAAAAAGACGACCTAGCAACGAAAAAAAACACACGAAAGTACCAAGACTTGCGTCTTGGATTAGTAGTGTGGGAAATAAAAAGAAACAAACGAAAAATAGAAAGTTAAGCAACGAAATAAGAAACTAAATAAAAAGTAAGTACTCACAACCTTCGATGTCCCCGAAAGGCTACTAAACGTCGATTTTTGAGGACGAAAACAACTTGTTATGGGGGTAAACCCCCCATAAGAAGTGTAGATCTCTGCGAGGGCTTCGATTTGGTAGGTAGACCGTGTCGTGGGTCAACTTGTACAAAAAGTTATGCCCGTTTGACCGTCGGCTACTCCAAAAGCGAATGCTTGCAAAACAAAATCAAACGAAGAGTACCAAGACTTCGTCTTGGATTAGTAGTGCGGGAGAAAAATTTAAACGAACGAAAAATAAATCTGTAAAAAAAATGTTAGATTGGTGGTTTCACCAAATCTAAGCGCCCCCGGCTCTGATACCAATTGTTGGATCGATGTGGTTCTCTAGAGGGGGAGTGAATAGCGAAAAACCTTTTCTTTTTCTTTCGTTAAAACTCGAGAGATAATTAGTTAATTGCAGCGGAAATGTAAAAATAAAAAAAACAATCGACACAAGGGTTTTACTTGGTTCGTAGCCGAAGGCTACTACTCCAAGGCCCTAGTAGTCCTTGACCACGTACGGAGGGCAAAAGCACTAAAGGAACTCCTCCTCGTTAGAGGTAGGAGTTAATCGATACAAGAAGGAACCACAAAAACTTGAGGTAGAGGGACACTCCCCCTCTCCTCGTATACGATAAAAGATCCGGAAATGTAAATGACAAGAAAAACTAATACCGACGTACAAGAATAATAAGAGTTAAACCTAGACGTCGGAATGGAAGGACTTCGTTGTCGGAGAGTTGCAGCGTAACGGAGACTTTTTGGAGGCTTAGAATTGTTGATGAAACCCTAGGTTTGGCCCTCCTTTTATAGCCTTTGAGCCCATTTTCGAGAGGAACCCTAGCCAATCAAATTTGAGCACATCTTCCCTTGAAATTTGGTGATAATCCTTGACTCCTCGAATCTGATCATTGACCATCGATCGATGGCCATCATCGATCGGTGATGCGACATCGATCGATTCTTGACATCGACGATCATTGTTTGTGGCGATCGAGTCCTCCAAGCGGTGATCGATGCTTGCTGCAAGTCAAAGTTAGCACAACAAAAACATAATTTCGATGGTCGTCGACCATCCGATCTTGACCTAGACCATCTATAAGAAGTCTTTGGTCGGATCTACGCTTAAGATCATCCCCGTAAAGAGGATACGACCTTACTTACTCTCGCACACTCGAGCTTACCTCGATGCTTACGTGTTGCTTTTGCTTCCGGCCTTCCACTCGATTCCTTCGGCTCCCTCCAAAATCACTCGAGTGTCGCTCGACCACCGCGGCTTTCTCCGGGTGTCGCTAGCCTTCAACTCCAGCTATATCAATCTTCTGCACACTCGATTCAGCTCGTGAGAAAACAAAATAGACTTAACTTTGTGTCTTTGCTATAATCAAAACACAGGTTCGATTTCGGTGCCTCACTGCACCAACAGTATTGACTACAAACTTTGTTGGAATGTGATTAAGGACATAAGTAGCAATCAATAGCGCATCCTCCCACTGGGAGATTGGTAAATTGGTCAGTGCCATCATAGACCTCACCATCTCCAATAGAGTCCTATCCCTTCTCTCGGTGACTCCGTTCTGCTGAGGAGTAGCAGGAATAGTCAGCTGCCTTATAATGCCTTTCTCGAAACAAAGCTCTTTAAACTGTGATGTACACAAACGTGACCTCAAATCTCATGATGGAGACCATCGAGGACTCGAAGTGCGCGCTCGCGCTCAACACCCGCAAGTGCACGGATGTCGTTAAGAAATAAAAATATCGATCTCACAAGGATTGAGATTTCGAGTATCGGTTTGTCCAATGGATGTGTTGTTGTTCGGATTGGTAATCTGAGGGTTCACGAATGAGAGGTCATCGGTGGTTCGAACTTAGTATGGTGTCACACGGAAGAAGAGAGAAGGTTGCTACGAGGATTTGAATGGGATTCTAAGACTTCGATTTCGTTTGGGTGTCGCAGAACATGCTATCAATCGAATGAATCCAGATTTTCTAGCTAGGGTTTTGTGGAAAGGACATCATATACTATGGTACAAGGATGCTGAATCGATCCCTGCGATGAGCCAAAAACAAGATATGTTACCGACTCTATCGCATCCTTCTATCCACTGTTGTAGGCGATGAGGACAACCTATAGGTTCCTCCTAATATCTCCTAAATCTTAGATACGAGGATTGTCACTCCTCGTATCGTCTATGCACAGAAGATAGAAAACCAAAATACAAAGCTATAGATCTAAAAAATCATTCAACTGCAAATAGATTTCAAGAATGGAAACATATTTGAAATAGCAATGTTCTACTCAATACAAACTACTCCATAATCCTAGAATCGGAGAATCTACTCCATGGATACGAGAAGAGAGTCACAATACATTCTAGAATTCATGAGTAAAACGATAAACATGTAAGAAATAGGAATTACAATGTAATTACAGCTCTTCCCTCTGGCATTGTGGTGCTGATCTTGATCCTCGAGCGACTCTCTCCTTCCCCAATATGAGTTTCCGAAGCTTTTTATGGCTCCGGAGTGCCATCCCAGCCAGTGTGCCTCCTCCCTAGGGTTTGGGCGGACCTTTCCTTATATAGACAACACGTCGGATCGCTGCAAAATCTAGAAAATATCCTAGTCATGTCAAATCGCTTATCGCCACACCTGCAGGAAACACATGGCCCGGCCGTGTCGAGCCGGGTGGCTGCTGCTTTCCTCGAACACTAACGTGTCTGACGCCGCAAAATCTAGAAAATATCCTAGTCATGTCAAATTGTTTCGCCACACGGGCCGCAGGAAACACATGGCTCGCTGCGGTGTCGAGCCGCTGGCTGCCGCTTTCGAATACACGAACGTGTGTAAACACACGACCTAGCCATGTTCCCTTCTACGTCCAACTGTCAAATTTCTTCTTTTTTGCTTCGAAAGTGCGTCGTTATCCCCACGAAACACTATCCTGCACACAAAAGTATACAGAGCAGATCTCTGAACTAGAAAATAGGAAATGCATGGAAAACAAAGTAAAATATGCATGAAATCAACATAAAATGAGATGAGATGTGAGCGAAAACTACTCCTAAAACCCTATATATTTTGCTCACATCAATTCCCCCAGACTTAAGTCTTTGCTTGTCCTCAAAGAAAACCTTAGTACCATGAAATTTCAAAAGGTGTTGTTCCATACTTAGCATGTTAACTAGATTTATCAAGTGGTATTTGCAATCAAAGCAAAATAGATATGTTCTAGAAATTCACTAAGTTAGCTCCTTGTGCTCGTGCTAAGCGAATCTTCTTAGGGGATACTCGTTCCATGGTGAGTTAAGTCATCATCCTATAGTTTTCTTAAGGTCTCCGACTCTTAGGAACTTACCTGCCCAAAGCAAGGATCGTTCCCTAAATCTAGCACAAAGTCTCAAAGGCATGCTCGGTATTGAGAGAAATTGGTAGGTGTTTCCCCAGTAACCTAACTCGGTCTCAAAGGGGCACCTAATCATTTCCACCCACGACAACTGATTTTTTATCCTTCATAATCTCTTTTTCTTCTTTCTTTTCTTTTTCTTTTCTTTTTCTCTCTCTTTTTTTTTCTTTTCTTTTCTCTCTTTTATTTCTTGGCTCACTAGGATTTTGATTTTTTTCGAATGAGCTTACACAATTCGAGCATCTCCAGTAACTAAAATGCTAAACTTAGGATCACCTGTGAATTCCAAAGTACTAGACTACTGAGATGAATCATAACTAGGTATGTACTAGATTCTCCCTTTTAAAATGTTCGACATATGTAGGTGTAAAAATAAAAGCTAACAAGTGTAAGAATAGAACATTCATTAGAGCAAATAAAATAAAATACCATGAGATAAATAAAGTTAAGCTACCTATGGGAACAACTCATGAAAGTAACTTTAAAAATACTACTGAGGTAGTTTATAGGTAGCAAACACTAAGTGTTGAAAGAAACTAAACAACTAATGCATGAATAAATTAATGCTAACTAAAATGCAAACATTAGGAAAGAAATCATTGCTAGAAACAAAACAAAACTTGGGCCCCCCAGACTTAAGTGAAGTATACCTCTAGCATGGTGGACGAGGTGGAAAGTCTGGTAGCCTCGGCATCTCGGGATCCTGGGAGAATCTACTATTGAGCCGCTGATGCCACATGTACATGTGGTCGATCTGAGAGTTGGTGGATGCGGCAGCTGCTCGGTGCTCCTCCTCCCTAGCCCATTATGCCTATTGGGCTCGCATATACTGCCGCATCTCCTGGTGGTAGGCGGCCTCTGCCTGGTGACGGGTAGCCTCCTCCAGGAAGTAGACGTGGGCCTCGTCGTATAACTCCTCAGCATGCTGGAAGTGCTCCCGGAAGACCTGAAACTTCGCCTGTGTGTAGGCGCTCTACTCCTCCCATCACTGCCTCTGTGTCTACTGCTCGGCATATATGTCATCAAGGCGCGATCGAAACTCCGAAAAATCATAGGCAGATGTACCTGCATCCTGCTCAAAAGTAGAAAAAGATGATGGTGCAGGTGTAGGCTCATGTCGACATGGACTAGGTGGGCTTCTATGTATGTGTGGACTGAAGGGAGAGTGATGCAAAGGGGGAGAGATAGACATCGATGTGGATGGTCCCTCATATGGCAAGGACTCCACTATCAGGTCTAAGTGCCAATTGGCACGTGTGGTGATGGTGGTACGATCAGGGTTAGGGAGCCTAAGGGTCGTCAGGTTTTTCCTTACAAAGCATAAGGAGTGTCCCTCTCTTACAATCATCTTCATGGCCATGCACACTCCCAGGTCGATCCTAGGACTCCCCTCTATGCTATCTAGTGCAGTGTAGTCGTACCTCATCTTATGACAAATGTGGGTAAGTAGGCCCCCCACATTAATATCTCCTCTCGCTACTTTGCCCATTTTTACTAAGTGTATAATGAAATGGGACCCTACATCGATGCTACTCCTTTCTTGTAGCATGTTCCATAGGCAAAGTAGCTCGCTAGCTCTCACTACACCGTCATTCTTCCCATGACCAAAAATAGTGCTTGCCATGATTCGGTGGAGGTATCAGAAAATGGGGTTTTGGAGGCGTGATGCTTTAGCCCTAGAAGGGTCGTAAGCGTGCTCTCCTATTAATTCAGTCCAAAATATTCGAGAGTTGAACCCTATAAGAGTTCTTTTCTCTCCCCCACTCGGTAAGCCAAAGCATGAGTTCCATTGGTGTAGTGTCCATTCATGTTCAATGTTAAATATCCTAAAGGTAATCCTACCCTTTTCGCTCTCTCTACTCATTAAAACTTTAGTTTCTAAAGAACTTAAAAATTCCAAAACTATCCTAGGGTAGGTTGGGTGTCTTATCCCCATTATCTCTCCCCACCCTATATTTGTAAATAGGGCTTGAATGTCTCCCAACAACCCTAAGGACTCTATTAAATCATCATCAAGATACCTAGTTGCAGTGATTTTATGAGTAGAAAGCATGTTATATCTATCCCTATTTTCATTGTTGCAAAAAAGAAGGGTTGGAAGAGCGTTACCCTCCTCCGGAGCTTGAGGGGCGTCAGTTCTCCTTGCTCGTCGCTCCGAAGCACCGGATCGAGATTCCACTTGCTTGGTCCTTCTCATCCTTGCTTCATTTGGCTTCTTTAAAGGTTGGAAAAGCTTCTAGGTGGTGGGCACGAAGGATCCACACAGCTAGGGCAAGAAAAATCGAAACACATGACACATTTGGGGTGAAAACGCACAGCGTGCCCTTTTTAACCTCGCGCGACATAGCCATGTGAAAACACATGGCTAGGTCGTATGCACCTCGGGTTGGTCGGGCATGGCCGTGGGAAAACACACGGGCAGGTCGTGTGTCCCCTTTTTCTCTCCCCTTGTGCACAACAGTCCGAATTTTCTTACACGCTTCGCCGTGTAAGCTAAAATTGATTTTTATTTTTACCTAGCAAGTTCTTTTTGGTCCTAATGCTAAACGAAATGGAAATCAAAGTTCAAATTAACCAAATGAATGCAATACAATCAAAACAAAATCTAAAAACTAAACTTGGGTTGCCTCCCAAGAAGCACTTTGTTTAAGGTCGTTTAGCTCGACCACACTCCATTATCAACTTGGCTCTGGAGATTCTGTGAACATCCATTCATCCGTCTCGGTGTCGACATTTGGTGGGTTCGGCTTTATCCTGCTGAAAGTAAAGTCGTCTAGGTAGGGAGCTCTACACTCTGATAGGCTGAAAATGATGATCTCCCCATCTACCTCTAAGGAGATCCGGTGTACCTTTACATCTATGCACGCCCCCGTAGTTGCCAGAAAGGGCCTTCTCAAGATGATGGGATTCTGGGGGTCGGGTTCTGTGTCGAGTATGATAAAATCCATATATATCACGAAGTTCTCAATGATCATAGGCACATGTTTTAACATGCCAACGGGCTTCTTGATCGTGTCATCCGCCATGCGAATGCCTATGCCTATTGGTTGTGTACTGCCCAGTCCCATCTCTAGGTAGAATGCGTAGGACATCACGCTTACTGATGACCCTAAGTCACACAGTGCTTTATCGAAGCTTTCCCCATAAATCGAGCAGGGGATAACAAATTCACCAGGGTCCTCAAGCTGGGGTGGAATCTTGTCCTCAATTTTGGCTTGGTCAGGTAGTGTGGAAATTATGGTTGCACACCCCTTGGCGAATCTGTTTCCTTGCGCTCCTTTCTCGTTGCACCCTCCTTCTTCCTTAAATTTACCCGGTTCGGGTAATGATGGAGAATTATCCATAGGTTGCGACATAATTTGGGCTATCTGATCCACTTGTGTCTCCAACATTCTTGTGTGACTTGCAAGACCATCAACAGTTGCCTTCAAGTCTCTGAGTGACTCCTCTATTTTCTGATGTTGGCGACGGAACTCTTCATTGGCCTTCATTTGGGTAGCAATAAAGTCTTCCATCATCAATTATAACCTAGACTTCTGTGGTTGATGCTGCCCATTGCTCTGCTGCTGCCCATACTCTCTTGATGATTGGAAGTTCCCCGAGTTATTCCGATAGGAAAAGTTCAGGTGGTTCTTCCATTCGGGGTTGTAAGTACTAGAGTATGGCTTGTTGGGCCTTTGATTATAGTCCCCAACCGCATCGCAATGCTCAATCTACTCTTCTAAGCCACCCTGCCCTCCATAGTAGTCCTCTCGATACACTGCTAGGTGGTCCACGAAGTTGACAGCATATCATCCCATTGCAGGAGCTGGGTGACCACGTTCGGAAGCCCATTGATGGTGGTTCTGAGCTACCTCTTCTATCAGCTCCTCTGCTTCCTCGATAGTCTTGTTCATAAGTGCTCCTCCTGCGGCATAATCGAGGGACATCTTTGTGGCGTACGTGATCCCATTGTAGAAGATGTGGATCACTAGCCACCTTTCCAGTCCATGGTGGGGGCATTGGTAAAGTAGCCCATTGTAGCAATCCCAAGCTTCAAATAGGGACTCCCCCTCCTTCTGACAAAATCTTGTGATCAGATGGCGCATGTGAGCAATTTTTCTTGGCGGAAAGTATTTGTTCAAGAACTGCTGCTCACATTGCTCCCATGTAGTAATGCTTCCCGAAGGCAGGGAGTGAAGCCATACCTTAGCCTTATCCCACAATGAGAACGGGAATAGGCTCAGGCGGATCGCGTCCGCAAGGACTCCATTTATCTTCATCATCGAGCAGATATCCAAGAATGACTCCAGGTGCCGGTTCGGGTCTTCAATCGCAACTCCCCCGAATTGACTCTGCTGGACCATATGTATGAGTGCTCTCTTCAGTTCAAAGTTGTTTGCCAAAATGGATGGTCCAACTATACTCGGCCTAAATCCTCTAGCGCTAGGGGCTGCGTAGTCTCACAAGGGTCGGCTACCTATATTTACTTTGGATGTAGCTTGGTCCTCCATCCTCTTCTGTTCGGCTTTCCGGCGGTGATAGGTTCATTCGATTTCTAAATCGATCGGAATTATACCTTCTGATCCTAAGCGTCTAAGCATACGAAGAACCGAGCCACAAAATTAGGAGTATTTACCTAAGGTTTAGAAACAGAAAATAAACTAATCTAGCAAACTAATCAAAGAGCAAATAAGAAATAGAGAATCACTGATAAAATAAAATAAAAACTAAATCAAAATATGAAAAATCTAAAAATTCAGATAAAATAAAAATAAAAATAAGCAAGTAAATAAATCTAACCGAAGTCCGATCCAACTATCCACTTTCTTGATTCGATATCGAATCAATCAGTCTCTGGTAATGATGCCAAAACTTGATGCACACAAACGTGACCTCAAATCTCGCGACGGAGACCGTCGAGGACTCGAAGTGCACGCTCACGCTCAACGCCCGCAAATGCACGGATGTCGTCAAGTAATAAAAATATCGATCCCACAGGGATTGAGATTTCGAGTATCGATTTGTCCAGTAGATGTGTTGTTGTTCGGATTGGTAATCGGAGGGTTCACGAATGAGAGGTCGTCGGTGGTTCGAACTCAGTACGGTGTCACACGGAAGAAGAGAGAAGGTTGCTATGAGGATTTGAATGGGATTTTAGGACTTGGGTTTCGTTTGTGTGTCACAGAAGATGCTATCAATCGAATGTATCCAGATTTTCTAGCTAGGATTTTGTGGAAAGGACATCATACACTATGGTACGAGGATGCCGAATCGATCCCTGCGACGAGCCAAAAATGAGACACGTTACCGACTCTATCACTTCCTTCTATCAACAGTTGCAGGCGATGAGGCCAACCTATAGGTTCCTCCTAATATCCCCTAAATCTTAGATACGAGAATTGTCACTCCTCGTATCGTCTACACACAGAAGATAGAAAACCAAAATACAAAGTTATAGATCTAAACAATCATTCAACTGCAAAAAGATTTCAAGAATGGAAACATATTTGAAATAGAAATGTTCTACTCAACACAAACTACTCCATAATCCTAAAATCGGAGAATCTACTTCATGGATACGAGAAGAGAGTCACAATACATTCTAGAATTCATGAGTAAAACGATAAACGTGCAAGAAATAAGAATTACAATGTAATTGTTGCTCTTCCCTCTGGCGTTATGGTGCTGATCTTGATCCTCGAGTGGCTCTCTCCTTCCCGATGCGAGTTCCTGAAGCTTTTTAGGGCTCCGGAGTGTCGTCCCGGCCGGCGTGCCTCCTCCCTAGGGTTTGGGCGAAGCTTTCCTTATATAGACATCATGTTGGATCACTGCGAAATCTAGAAAAAACCCTAGTCACGTCAAATCGTTTGACTGCCACACGGTCGTGTGAAAACACACATCCTGGCCGTGTGTCAGGCCGTGGCGACCGTTTTCGCCTTCTGAACACAACCGTGTGTAAATACACGGCCTGGTCGTGTTCCCTTCTGTGTCCAGCTGCCAAATGTCTTCCTTTTGCTCCGAAAGTGGGCCGTTATCCCCACAAAATGCTATCCTGCACACAAAAGTAAACATAGTAGATCTCCGAACCAGAAAATGAGAAATGCATGGAAAACAAAATAAAATATGCATGAAACCAACATAAAATGAGATGAGATGTGAGCGAAAACTACTCCTAAAATCCTATATGTTTTGCTCACATAAAACTGCTCAGATAAATACTCATGCCCATGATCGATTTTGAGAGTTTTCACCCTTAAATCTAGCCGATTTTCAATCTCACTAATACACCTTCTGAAGTACTCTAGTGCCTTAGGCTTGTGCGAGATCAGATCAGATAGACATAATCGAAACATGTATAATCGTCTATAAATGTAATAAAATATGTGACTCTATTTCGTGCTCTCACATTCATGGGTTCACAAATGTCAGAATGAACCAACTGCAATGGAGTCCCAGCTCTCACTGCTTTCCCAGATGGTTTTCTCTTAGATTTGCTTGCTAGGCAAAACTCACACAAGGACAACTCGACCTTGGTTAGCTGACCTAACATGCCACTTGATGCTAACCGGTCCATCCTCTCTTGCCCTATGTGGCCAAGTTTACTATGTTATACACACATCATCCACTACACTATCAGATGCAAAGATAATAGGAGACATAGGATAAGTCTCATGAAATGAAATCAAATTTAGTGCATAAAGTCCCTAATGGACTATACCAAAACATATCAAAGAATTGTCATACCAGATAGAAACATTAGAGTTTTCTATACAAATATTATATCATAATTGGTCTAGATTATGAACACAAACTAGATTTCACCTAATCTCTGGAGCATACAACACATCATGGAGATGCAGGACTTGGTTACTTTACAACATCAGCTTGCAAGTGTCAATCCCTCTCACCTCCACGAATGCCTCATTCCCCACATATAGCCTTCTCGCATGTGGACTAATACAATGAAAATCTACGTAAGCACTCCTATCTCGAGCTACATGGTCTGTGGCTCCTGAGTCTACAATCCACAAAGGAGAAGAGTTGGCGAACATCACACTAGATGACACATAACTCAAACCATGTAAAGAAGAAAGATTTACCTTTTGCTCATGACACTCGCGTGCGAAAAGCCCAAGCTTACTACATACGTAGCATCGAACTTTGCTCTTTACGAGCTGCTTCTTGTTGTTTTGTCTCTTCTCTACTATCTTTGGCTTCATCTTGTCAGGACCCTTGGTCTTCTTGTCATGCTTATGCCACTTGTGCTTGGTACCCCAGGAGCACTTACTCGACTCCGCAATGTTAGCATGACATGAAGCCGACTTGGTCACCTCCTATCATTCCTCCTCGAGCTTGTAGTGCCTACTCACATATGTGAAAGTACAAATACTTTCTGTGTGTACGAGAGAGGTATTAACTACATCCCATGAGTCAGGAAAGGAACGGATCACTCCCAGTACCTGAAGCTCATTCGACATCAACTCTCCCATATTCTTCAAAGAGGCAATCATGCTCGACATATGCATCAAATGTTTCTTCATAGTATGATCGAGCCTCTTCTTATAAGTAATAAACTTATATGTTAGTATCATCAACATAGGAGTTGAAGGTGTGCCATATTGCTCTTTAAGAGCACGTCAGACTGAAAAAGCAGTAGGATATAGTTCATAAATCAAGATTAGCTCATCATGCTATTAAGAAGAATTACCCTAGCTTGGCCATCCTTCTTTTTCCATGCACGATACACCTCTTGATCTCGTCTCACTTTTGATGTGGTACCCTCCCCAGGGTCCACCATCTCATGATTAAGAACCTCTTTGAGTTCTTGCTCCTCGAAGACAATTTGAACCTTTTGGTGCCAAATGTCATGTTTGTTAGGGAAACAGTGACTGCTAGAGAAGGGGTGAATAGCGTCGTGCTCGTAAGTTGATGGAATTCATTTGCGCTTGTCTCTACAATCTTCATTAGCACAGCGGAAATAGAAATAAGCAATAACAAAATAGACAAACATGCAAACACAACTATGTAATGTGGTTCGGAACCGAATGGTTCCTACTCCATGGATTGGGCTCGTAAGAGCCCTAGCAATGCCAATCACACACCACTACTAAATAAACTCCTTCTCGACACAAGTCGGAGGTGAAGAAACCTCGTACAAATAATCTTACAACAGTAAGAAACAAATACAAGCAATTACAATAGTGAAATACAATGCAAGTAAAGAAAACTACTTTACAATTGCTCTTTTGAATGCTTAATCTTTGGTTGCTTGAAATGCACTTGGAGACCCAGATTTGCAGCAACAAATCGCCCAAAAAGCCCTCAAGAAACGCTAATGATTTCCTCCTCCACGAGCTCCCTTTAAAGTTGTTGCATGGGTTGGAAATCGCCGATCAGTCGACTGGTCGGGACCATCAGTCGACTGATGACACTGTTGTTGTGAGACAACGGTGTAATCCATGCTGGAAAAATCCAACGGATAGGACATCAGTCGACTGATGGAGCCTTCACTCGACTGCTAACGCCAGCAGTCGAGTCAGACTCCATTCTGTGCCCAAATTTTTGAGCACCAGTCGACTGATTACATGATCAATCGACTGCTTGAGCCAATAATCGACTGTCCACCTTTGACAGTCGACTGCTGGGATACTTCCCGTAGTCAAACTCTAGTTGACTCACACCAATCGACTGTCATATGGCACCAGTCGACTGGCACACCTCAAACATGAGGTTTTAACCCAAGTATGGTGCCCCTATACTTCCTAGACCACCCTTAGCCTAAACCTAAGCCTTCTAGCCACCTCCATCAGTCTTGCGCCTCTCGAATCCCTCCAAGTGATCCATGACTTGTTCATCCATTGCGCTAGCCTTCAGGTGCTTCCATCGATTATGTCATGCTAACGGTGTCTGCACCACCAAGACACATTAGACTTACACTGCCAAGACTCCACTTGGACTTTACGCCGCCAACCATTGGACTTATGCTACCAAGATTCCCGCTTGGACTTTACGCCGCCAACATCAAACCCCTTGGACTTCTCAAATGCCAAGACTCAAGCTTGGACTTTCCCTTGCCAACCCATGTTGGACATTCCATGCCAAGACCCATGCTTGGACTTTTACTTGCCAACCCATGTTGGACTTTCCATGCCAAGACCCATGCTTGGACTTTTCCTTGCCAAGACCCATGCTTGGACTTTTCCTTGCCAAGACCCATGCTTGGACTTTACATGCCAAGTACTCAAGACTTGGACTTTCCATGACATGGTCAACTCTAGTCAACCATCAAAATCCCCCTCGAGTTAAACTCGAGTCCGGTCAATCATGACCCGGGTCGATTGTGCCATCAATCTCCCCAAAATATTATCAGACATCAATGTCAAACATCGATGTCAAACTTCCATGTCAAATATCAAAACATCGCTTGAGTCAAACTCGAGTCCAGTCAATCGTGACCTCGGCCGATTGCACCAACAATCTCCCCCTTTTTGATGTATGACAAAAATACATACCTTTGAGTTAGAACACTAACTCAAATCTCCTTAACAATTATCCCAAATTGGTAATCCCACTTTCTCCCCAATTCTCCGAATTGGCAATTGATAACATCAATTGATAAGACTCTCCATAACATTCTCCCCTAAAACATTCTCCCCCTTTTTGACTAACATCAAAAAGGTTTACTCTCCAAGGAGGTCAATGTCTCATATCCAATGAGATATTACAATCTCCTCCTTGGTCTAGAAATACCTAGGATGTCTACCATCTTCCTAGTGATAAGTCTCATATCACTCAAGAGAGGCAATCCTATAAGCTCTCTCAATTTTCAAATTGGGTATCTCAAACTCCCTTTTTCCCCTTCATGAGGAAAAATATCATCCATCATCCCCCTAAAGGCTTGCTTCCCCTTGACCATTACACCAACAATGTCCTTGGGAAGTCCCTAAGACAATAGGAACTCTAAACCATCAAAGATAAGGTCTAAAGTTCAACATTGAACTTTCCCATCCTTAAATTTGATACATTACCCTAACACCTCTCTTAATCCATATCCAATGGATTTTCACCCTTTATAATGCTTCCCAAAGCATATCCTAGGGTTAAGAGTGGTTAGGGAACTTTACCATGGCTGAAAATGAGCTAAACAACTTTGTTTTTCTCGAAATCAGCCTGGCAGTCAAGTCCTTCAGAAATCAGTCGACTGCCTTCCACATCAGTCGACTTCCACCAAGGGCATTCGACTGATAACTGAAAAATCCGATTTTTAATTATCATAAATGGATTTTAAAAATTCATAAATAATTATACGTATATCGAAAAATCATGAAAATTCATACGTATAATACTTATGACCAATACAATGGGTGAAAAATGATAGAAAAATATTTTACCCATAAAATATTGAAATTGATACAAAATTCAAAAGTGAAGAAAAACTTCAATGTTTTAGCTCACTTTGTATCAACTTCATCAATGGTGATTGCTATCAAAGGATAGACTTCACCAAGGTTTTCTAAAAGGATTTTAAAATGTTTTTAAAACTTTATTTTGGATCATATTCTTTGGGCTCAATGTACATAACTTGTACACAAGCTTTCCCAATGATCCACCTTTAGTTAAAGATGATTTTTAGTTCATCTAGATGCAAAAACTATGCACCTTGAACTTAACTCATATCCTAGCATCTCACATATATCTAGGGTGTATGAAAATACATACAAGTCAATTTAGATGTGAGATGTGGGTTTTGTTCTCCTAATCTAGGGTTTCATGGATTTTTCTAAGGCAACCCTACTTGATTCCCTTATAAATGGGACTCCAAGTCATGCCAATTTCCTTAAATCAATTTTAATCAAATTAAATGCATGAATGATCATGACATAAATGATAGCATAACTAAGCATGACCAATGATCATAATGTCATGACATATGATATAATCTAAAAACACATGACATTAAACCTTAATCCTAAACATAATCATGACATATTAAATGATAAAAATAAATATGATGTCATGAAATGTTATATGACAAACAAGACATGACATATAAAATCTATAGGTATAATAATACCTAAATTTTAGTATTAATTGTCATTTGATATAATTAAGTATGTTTTTCCATATTATCACTTTTCTCCCTAGTGTGCCAAAAACCCAAAATAGCACACTATTACCTCTAAACCTAAATTGTGCCAATTTAATTGATTTTTCATAATTCCAAAAGTATATTGGCACATCCTAAAATATTTTAGGATTCTAAATCAAATTTATTTTCAAGGTATCCATAATCTTGAAAATTACCTAAAGTGCCACCTTTACTATGTGTTGGATCGAGAAGCGTCGCTAGAGGAGAGGGGGGGGGGGGGGTGAATAGCGATCGTAAATCTTTTCGACGTTTCGTTCGAGTAGACAATTAAACGAGTAAGAGCAGCGGAAAATAAAGGAACACGTTTATTTTTACTTGGTTCACAACCCAACGGTTGCTACTCCAAGGCCCTATCAGTCCTAGACCATGTACGGAGGGCAAAGCACTATAACGTCTCCTCCTCGTTGGAGGTAGGAGACAACGATCACAAAAACCGAATGTACGAGGATGAGGCAACAAGCCTACCTCACCTCGTTACGATTAAAATAAAGAATACAATAAAAATAATTACTTGCTACTGCTGCTGACGAAGGGGATTTGAACTTGTCATCGCGTCGGTGTTATGACGGCATTGGAGCGTTGGCGTTGTAGGAGCACTTGATGAATAAACTTGATGATGCTTGGAGTTGGAATCCTCCCCTCCTTTTATAGATTTTGGCCTCTAAATATGTCTCCTCTTTTTTCGGAACAGATCACGAAGTTGTCCAAATTTTATTGTGAAGTGGCCGCGTCAAACCTTATCTGTTTTGACCTAGTGCAAAGGCTGAATCGTCGCCATCAGTCGACTGATGCCTCCCATCAGTCGACTGCTTGATGTCCAGCAGTCGACTGCCAGCCTGGCCACTTCCCTACAGTAAGAGGTTAGCTCGGAAAATGATAAATACGACGGTTTCTGACCGTCCAATCTCGACCTAGACCTTCCACGGGAAGTCTTAATCGGATCGCCGCCTACGGTCATCCCCGTAAAAAGGACACGACCTTACAATCTCTCACTCACACGAGCTTACCTCGATAGTAGCTCTCGCTTCCGGCCTTCCACTCGATTCCTTCGTCTCCCTCCGAAGTCACTCGAGTGTCGCCCGACCACCGCGGCTCCCTCCGGGTGTCGCTATCCTTCAACTCCAGCTTTAGCACTTTTCTGCACACTTGATTTAGCTCGTGAGATAACGATGTAAACTTAACTTTGTGTCTTTGCCATAATCAAAACACAGGTTCGATTATCTAGTGCCCCTGCACCAACACTATGGTTAGGTTAACTACCCATCCATTTAAAGTTGGCACACCTAAACCCATCTAGCGTGAATCGATTACGCTCTTAGGAACTCAAAACCTATTTGAGCTCCTTGGGTTAATTAGATATTCCTTAGGGATAACCTCCCTAGACACCTTCCTAATGACCCTTTTAGGCTTGTTAGCCTTGGTCATTTGGGTCTTGCCATGGTTAACTCTAAGGGTGACTCCCCTTGTAACCTTCTTAGTGGCCACCCTAGGTTTCTTAGAAACCCTAGCCACTAGGCACACTCCTTGGTTACCCTTAGGGATGACTTCCCTAGTAACCTTGGTCTTCCTAGACTTAGTTTGTGTTCCATAATAAAATTGAACACTATGATAATTCACCTTAGGCTTAGGTTTGTGACCCAAACCTTTCTTGCCCTTGGTTGACTCTTGTCTCCTATGCCCTAGGTTTTGACTTTGACTTCTAGACCCTAGGGTTTGACCATTTGACCTTTGCATTTGATTTGTCATTTTTGCAAGGGTCTTTTCAAGTTTCTCAAGCCTTGACCTCAAGGCTTGATTTTCCAACTCTAATTGCCTAATTTTTAAATTTTGTTTTGGCCTTTGGGCATTGTTTTTTCTAAGCATATGACTAGTCCATTTAGGATTAAGACCTAGGTGATCCTATATCTTCCTAATGGTCTCCCTAGGAAGAATAGGTCTAGAGTTGTTTAATCTAGGTTTGTCCTTAGGTAAGATATTTTTAGGGACATTAGTCCCAAATTTCTCCTTATTTGAAAAGTGGACATTTTTAGCTCCTAAACAAAAATATTTGTTATTTCTAGCATGCTTTTAATTTACAATAGCAAGATTGTTAAAATTATTCCTAGCTTGTCTTTTGACATTTAAATTAGAACTAAAAGGTATATTAAAATATACCTTAGAGTTTGCCTTAGAGGCTCTCCCTACATGTGTTGCTCCTTCTTGCCCCTTCTTCTTCCCCCTTGGGCATTGACTCCGGTAATGACTCGGTAGTCGGCATTTGAAGCAAATCACTTGCTCCTTGCTCTTGATTGTTAGGGGACCAACATCCTTTGACTTTTAGGCACCGGAGGAGTTTTCCTTACTCTCTTTGGGCACTTTCTCTTATAGTGCCCGATTTCCCTACACTCAAATCAAATTATATGATTTTTATTTAAAATTACACTGCTTGAGTTACCTAGGTCCGTGGTGGAAGTCGGAACTGCTTCTTCACTTCTTCCGGAGGTTGAAGAGACTTCTTGCTCTTGCTCTGGCGTGGGAATTCTCTCCTCCCCCTCAAACCTAGAGGTGGAGGCTTTTTCCACTTCTTCCACTTCTTCTCTTGACTCGGATATTGATTCCTCTTCAACTTCTGATCTTGATCCGGAGGATGATTCTGAATCCTCACTTTCTTGTGAGGAAGAGCTTTCTTCTTCTTGTGCCGAGTGAGACTCCTCATGGAATCTTGCCAACTTGCTTCATAGCTCCTTGGCATCCATGTAATCTCCTAGCCTAGACAAAACATCATTAGATATCAAATCTTCTAAAAGTTTTGTTACCTTGGCTTCAATCTTGAATTTTAGCCTTTGCTCTCAGGTCCATTTCTTCAATTTTAGAACTTCTCCCTTCTTATCCCTAGGAGGTTTAAAGCCTTCTACGAGGATGAACCAATCTTCTATGTCCATCATCAAGAATGTCTCCATTCTTGCTCTCCACCCCGGAAAATCTTCTCGGTCGTATGGTGGTGGAGTGTTGATGTCACATCCAAGCTTGTCTTGGAATTCCATCTTCCCTCTAGCGTCTTTTGCTCCCGGCAGTTAGTCCGTAGAAGAGCCCCGGGCTCTGATACCAATCGTTGGGGAAACGGTGACCGCTAAAGGGGGGTGAATAGCGTCGTTCTCGTAAGTTGATGGAATTCATTTGTGCTTGTCTCTACAATCTTCATTAGCGTAGCAGAAATAGAAATAAAGCAATAACGAAATAGACAAACACGCAAACACAACTATGTAACGTGGTTCGAAACTGAATGGTTCATACTCCATGGATTAGGCTCGTAAGAGCCCTAGCGATGCCAATCACACACCACTACTAAATAAACTCCTTCTCGACACAAGTCGAAGGCAGAGAAACCTCGTACAAATAATCTTACAATAGTAAGAAACAAATACAAGCAATTACAATAGTGAAATACAATGCAAGTAAAGAAAACTACTTTACAATTGCTCTTTTGAATGCTTGATCTTTGGTTGCTTGAAATGCATTTGGAGACCCTGATTTGCAGCAACAAATCTCCCCAAAAGCCCTTGAGAAATGCTAATGATTTCCTCCTCCACAAGCTCCCTTTAAAGTTGCTGCCTGGGCTGAAAATTGCCGATCAGTCGACTGGTCGAGACCATCAGTCGACTGATGACACTGTTGCTATGAGATAATGGTGTAATCCATGCTGGAAAAATCCAACGGATAGGACATTAGTCGACTGATCGAGCCTTCACTTGACTGGTAACGCCAGCAGTCGAGTCAGACTCCATTCTGTGCTCAAATTCTCGAGCACCCGGTCGGTGATCACACGATCGTTGATCGCCGAGCGATGATCGCCCACCTCTAGCGATCATCTGGGACACTTCCTTGATCAAACCCTAGTTGACTCACACCAGTCGACTGCCATATGACACCAGTCGACTAACACACCTCAAACATGAGGTTTTAACCCAAGTATGGTACCCGAATACTTGCTAGACCACCCTTAGCCTAGACCTAAGCCTTCTAGCCACCTTCGACAGCCTTGCACCTCTCAGATCCCTCCAAGTCATCCATGACTTGTTCATCCATTGTGCTAGCCTTCAGGTGCTTCCATCGGCTACGTCATGCTAACGGTGTCTACACCGCCAAGGTACATTGGATTTACGCTGCCAAGACTCCGCTTGAACTTTACGTCGCTAACCATTGGACTTATGCTTCCAAGACTCTTGCTTGGACTTTACGTCACCAACATCAAACCCCTTGGACTTATCAAATGCCAAGACTCAAGCTTGGACTTTCCCTTGCCAACCCATGTTGGACTTTCCATGCCAAGACCCATGCTTGGACTTTACATGCCAAGTACTCAAGACTTGGACTTTCCATGACATAGTCAACTCCAGTCAACCATTAAATCCCCCTCGAGTCAAACTCGAGTCCGGTCAATCATGACCCGAGTCGATTATGCCAACAATCCCCCCAAAACATTATCAGACATCAATGTCAAACATCGATGTCAAACTTCCATGTCAAACATCGCTTGAGTCAAACTCGAGTCCGGTCAATCGTGACCTGGGTCGATTGCACCTACAATGTTATCACCGTTTAGCTTGTCTCCCTTCATGAGATCTAGCTTGATAGTCTTTGTTGTAGCTATTTATCTATCACACAGAATAAAGAGACGTAAGTGACTATTGATACTTAATGTCCCAACTTTGTGTATCCTACAAATTATCAAAATTCAAAATGACTTGAATGTTGGGGATCGAAACGGCCGGCTAGAGGGGGGTGAATAGCCCTCAATCGTTTGGGGGCGGAATTCCCTCGTTCTCGTTGCGTTGCTTGTCTACGATTGTTGTTAGCGCAGCGGAATAACAATAATAATGAAACTAACAACAATACACAATCACACAACACAAGATATACGTGGTTCGGAACCAAATGGTTCCTACTCCATGGTCAAGCTCACCGAGCTCTAGTTATACGCACGACACTAACTAAACTCCTTCTCGACTACACGTCGGAGGTGGAGAAACCTCTCACAAACAATTACAACAATAATATACAAATACAAACAAGAATATAAATACAATACAAAAGAAACACTTTTCACCGATTGCTTTTGATCACTTGTTTGTTGCTTGCTTTGATTGGCTCTTGAAGGACTGGAATGCAGCAGCAATTCCCCTCCTATAGCTCCACAAAAACCATGGCAAAAACCTCCATCTCGAGCTCCTTTTATAACCTGCATCGAGCTATTTTCGCACCTAACAGTCGACTGCCAAAAGGCCCCAGTCGACTGCCCCTGTAGCCGTTGTCTCACAACGGTCAGATCCACATCAGACAAGTTACAATGGATCACCTACCAGTCGATTGATGATGCCCATCAGTCGACTGGTGACCTAGTAGTCGACTGCCTAGTTGGCTATGGAGCGTTCTGTGCTCGCGACACTCCCATCAGTCGACTGCCATCCCTCGGCAGTCGACTGCCAGTCCATGGCAGTCGACTACCAAGCACAAAACCCTAGCCTTACACCAGTCGAACCCTAGTCGACTTGGATCAGTCGAACCGGCACCTATGCCAGTCGACTGATGTCAGGCAAAACCTCAAACACCAAGTTGTTTGAGCATTCGACCGTCGGGTAAACCCTCAAACATCAAGTTTGAGCCTCCGACACTCAGTCTTAGCCACTTGGCCAAGTCCACCTTATCCCTCATGGAGTTCCCCACCGAAGCTCTCTTCCCTCGGCCTACGTCCCTCGGATGCGCCAAGCGCACGGCTTCGCAACGCCATCCTTCGCGTCTCATACCCTAGAAGTATGCTTCCCTTTGGGCTCACTCCATTCGCTCCCCGTCCGACGGTCCCTCGGATGCACCAAGCGCACGGCTTCGCAATGCCATCCTTCACCGACTCAAGGACCCGAGCCTAGTGAACTTGCCAAGTTCTCAAGACTTCCCAAATGCACCAAGCGCACGGCTTCGCAATGTATTTCTCACCATGCACCAAGCGCACGGCTTTGCAATGCTTTGGACTTTCCCATGCCAAGGCTTCCCCCTTGGACTTCCACACCAAGCTCCATGCTTGGATTTTCCATGCCAACCCCATGTTGGACTTTCCCATGGCAATCCCATGTCATGAGTTTTGTCTATCATCAAAATACTATCAAGGTACTGCTCGAGTCAAACTCGAGTCAACCTGGGCCGATTGCACCAACAATCTCCCCCTTTTTGATGATTGACAAAACTACCATCTCAAGTCTACCAATTCTCCCATATTGGTAATTCTCATATCCCAATGAGAATTCCAACGAACCCTAATTGGTAACTTCTCCCCCTTTTTGACATTACATCAAAAAGGTCCTCCCCAAGGGTATGAATGTCTCATATCCCAATGATATCTTACAATATCTCCCTTGGAGGAACACATGCCTACAATCTTTCTAATGATCTCATATCACTTAAAGAGAGGCAACCCAATTTTCCTCCCATGAGGAAATACACATCCATCTTCCTATGATGGATACCTCCCCCTAGTGGCTTGCTCCCCCTTGACTATTACACCAACAATGTCCTTGGAGAGTCCCTAAGCCAATAGGAACATTAGCCAAATCAAAATTAAGGCAAAGTTCAACAATGAACTCTCTTCCACCTTAAAGTTGATACTCTCCCTAAAACCCTTCTTCTAATCCATGTCCAATGGATTTCCACCCTCTCTAATGCTCTCTCAAGCATATCCTAGGGTTAGGAGTGGTTAGGGGACCTTAACCTAGCTGAAAATGGGCCTAACCAACAAGATTTACCTTGGGCAATGATCAAATCAAATCGATCATTTCACACATCGATCGATTGCGTCCCACGGCGATCGATAATCAGATTTGATTTTGATTTCAGAAATGGATTTCCGAAATACATAAGTAAATATACATAAGTTTAAAATTCTTGAAATTTGGTATGTATATTACTTATCATAAACACTATGGGTGAAAAATATTGAAAAATTATTTTACCCATTAAATTAGGAGATTGATACAAAGTCCAAAATTTAAGAAAAGCTTCAATAAAGAGCCCTCTTTGTATCATCCCATTCAATTGTGATAGCTATCAAAAGATAGGCTTCACCAAGGTTTTTCAAAATATTTTCAAAAAGTTTTCAAAACCTTTAATTTCTTTTCCTTAAACATCTCATTTATCTCTAGATGTGTAAAACACATACAAGTCAAAAATCTTAGTGAGATGTGGGTTTTTTGTTCTTTATGTTCTAATGCATATTTCTAAGGCAACATAATTTGATTCCTTTCAAATTGTGCCATAGTCCTTAATTTCATTTTATTTAATGCATGATATGATTATGGCATAAATATGATATAGATAAAAACATATGCCAAAATCATGATGTCATGACATGTAAATGACATTTAAGCATACATGACATATAAAAATAAATCTAAACATTATCATGACATATTTAGAGATACAAATGAGAATGATGTCATGACATGGCAAGACAAATAAAGCAGGGCAAGAAAAATATACTAAGGTATAAAATACCTAAGTGTTAAAATCAATTTGCCATTTCTAGGGATTAAATTCACTTTGCCTTAAACCATTCATTTCCCTAGTGTGCCAAAAACCCAAAATAGCACACCACGACCTCTATGACCTAATCGTGCCAATTTAAATCATTCTAAACTTCTCAAACACATTGGCACATCCTAATGTGTCAACTCTACTATGGTTAGGTTAACTACCCATCCATTTAGGGTTGACACACCCTAACCCATCTAGCGTGAATCAATCACGCTTTTAGGAACCCAATACCTATTGGAGCTCCTTGGGTTAACAAGGTATTCCCTAGGGATAACTTTCCTAGATACCTTTCTAATGACCCTTTTTGGCTTTGAAGCCTTAGTCAAATGGGTCTTACTTGGGTCAACTCTAGAAGTGACTCCTCCATTGACCTTCTTAGTGGCTACATTTGATTTCTTTGAGGTGTTAGCCACTAAACACATACCATGGCTAGACTTAAGGATGACTTCCCTATTAGCCCTGGTTTTCCTAGACCTAGATGTGGTTCCATAATTAAATGGAACATTATGGTAGGACATAGGTTTGTGACCCAAACCCTTCTTGCCCTTAGACATTTCTTGTTTTCTAGGTCTTGACTTTTGTACATTAGACCCCTTAACCGAATTTGATATTATTGCTAGGGTCTTCTCCAATTTTTCTAGCCTTGACCTCAAGGCTTGGTTTTCTAACTCTAATTTTCCCAATTTTGAATTTTCATTTATCTTTTGGGAAATGTTTTTCTTTTTAGGCATATGCCTAGATTTCTTGGGATTAACACCCAAGTTTTCTTCAATTCTCCTAATTGACTCCCTAGGTAAAATAGATCTAGTGTTTTGAGTCCTAGGTTTGTCCTTAGTTATATGAACATGCTTGGCACCTAAGCAATAAACCTTATTATTTCTCCTAGCATGCTTTTCATTGATAATAGCAAGAGAGCTAAAATAATTCTTAGCATGATTTTTAACTTTAGAAATTAAAGGTGCATTAAATAAATTTACCTTAGGGTTAGCTTTAGGAGCTCCCCCTACATGAGTTGCACCTTCTTGCCCTTTCTTTCTCCCCCTAGGGCATTGGCTTCGGTAGTGTCCATTTTGATTGCATTTGAAGCACACAATGTGCTCTTTGCTCTTGATTTTGGGAATACCGGCATCCTTTGACTTTGGGTTGACTTTTGGTGCGGATGCCTTTTCCTTAGTCAATTTAGGGCACTTACTTTTGTAATGCCCTTTCTCCCTACACTCAAAGCATATTATGTGATTTTTATTTAAAATTACAACACTTGAGTTACCTAGGGAGGTGGTGGAGGCCTCTTCACTTCTTCTGGAGGTAGAAGCTTCATCTTGATCTTTCTCCGGAGTAGAAACCCTTTCCTCCCCCTCAGTGCTAGAGGTGGAGGTCTCCACCAAATCATCCACATCTTCGAATGTGGGTGTCAATTCTTCCACGGCATTTTCCTCTACTTGTGCCGGTTGGAAGTTTTCTTGAAATTTCATTATCTTCTCCCATAATTCCTTTGCATCCCTAAAATTACCCAATCTAGACCAAATAGTGTTAGGTAACAAATCACTAATCAACTTGATTACCTTGAGATTTGTCTTGAAGTCTTTGATTTGGTCTTGGGTCCATTTTGACTTCTCAATTTGCCTATTTCTTTCATCTCTAGGCAATTCGAAACCATTTTCTAGGATTAGCATAAAATCAAAATCCGTTTCTAGATATACCTCCATTTTTCTTCTCCACCAAAGAAAGTCTCCTACGAATTTTGGTGGTTGAAGGTTGTAGCCGGCCATATTGTAGTGCTCTCGCGGCGGTTAGTCCTCGAAGAGCGATCTCGGCTCTGATACCACTTGTTGGGGATCGAAATGGCCGGCTAGAGGGGGGTGAATAGCCCTCAATCGTTTGGTGGCGGAATTCGCTCATTCTCGTTGCGTTGGTTGTCTACGATTGTTGTTAGCACAGCGGAATAACAATAATAATGAAACTAACAACAATACACAATCACACAACACAAGATATACGTGGTTCGGAACCAAATGGTTCCTACTCCACGGGCGAGCTCACCGAGCTCTAGTTATGCGCACGACACTAACTAAACTCCTTCTCGACTACACGTCGGAGGTGGAGAAACCTCTCACAAGCAATTACAATAGTAATATACAAATACAAACAAGAATATAAATACAATACAAAAGAAACACTTTTCACCGATTGCTTTTGATCACTTGTTTGTTGCTTGCTTTGATTGGCTCTTGAAGGACTGGAATGCAGCAGCAATTCCCCTCCAATAGCTCCACAAAAACCATGGCAAAAACCTCCATCTCGAGCTCCTTTATAACCCGATCATTACCGTGAGCGCTTGTCTCACAACGGCCAGATCCACGTCAGACAAGTTTCAACGGATCACCTACCAGTCGACTGATGATGCCCATCAGTCGACTGGTGACCTAGTAGTTGACTGCCCAGTCGGCTATGGAGCGTTCTGTGCTCGCGACACTCCCATCGATCGCGCCATCCCTGGCGATCATTGCCGACATATCGATCGCACCCATGGCAATGCCGCTAAGCACAAAACCCTAGCCTTACACCAGTCAAACCCTAGTCGACTTGGATCAGTCGAACCGACACCTATGCCAGTCGACTGATGTCGGGCAAAACCTCAAACACTAAGTTGTTTGAGCATCCGACCGTTGGGTAAACCCTCAAACATCAAGTTTGAGCCTCCGACACTCAGTCTTAGCCACTTGGCCAAATCCACCTTATCCCTCATGGAGTTTCCCACCGAAGCTCTCTTCCCTCGACCTACGTCCCTCGGATGCGCCAAGCGCACGACTTCGCAACGCCATCCTTCGCATCTCATACCCTAGAAGTATGCTTCCCTTTGGGCTCACTCCATTCACTCCCCGTCCGGTGGTCCCTCGGATGCACCAAGCGCACGGCTTCGCAATGCCATCCTTCACCGACTCAAGGACCCGAGCCTAGTGAACTTGCCAAGTTCTCAAGACTTCCCAAATGCACCAAGCGCATGGCTTCACAATGCATTTCTCACCAAGCACCAAGCGCACGGCTTCGCAATGCTTTGGATTTCCCATGCCAAGCACCAAGCGCACGGCTTCGCAATGCTTTGGACTTTCCCATGCCAAGGCTTCCCCCTTGGACTTCCACACCAAGCTCCATGCTTGGATTTTCCATGCCAACCCCATGTTGGACTTTCCCATGGCAATCCCATGTCATGAGTTTTGTCTATCATCAAAATACTATCAAGGTACTGCTCGAGTCAAACTCGAGTCAACCTGGGCCGATTGCACCAACATTGAATACAAATTTCAATACGAGCATATGAATAAACAGACACCATACACCACAACCTAGAATTGCATCTCATCACTTGAATTAAGATGCGGTACATAAATAGTCACATTATACTCTCAAGGCTAACCTACGCGCCGCCATGAGAATTTATCCACCACCATACACTGGCAGCACTTTTAGTAAATCTATGTGCTACCGAAATGGTCCACACACCTTGGAATCAGATCTCTTCATCTTCCCCGAGAGACTCGACTTAGGTCGAGTCAATTCTGAAAATCTTTCTCGACCTTCAGATCAGATTTTGAATAATCTCAAAATCTAACTCAGTTTTGTACACTCGACGGAGTACCTCTGTGTGTCGAGCAACTTAGTGCAACTTGGGTATGTCTACTTGTCTTAATCTCTCGAGATCCTCAGCGACCTCGAGCACCTAGGACCTTGATCTTGTCGAGCTCTTGTGAGCGCTGCTGACCACTTTGCTGACTTCTACAAGCATTGCCAAGTACTCACCGACCACCGTCGAGCACTTATCGAGCAAGGTCGACTAAAAATCACGACTTTCCTGAGCACCTCTATGTGTGCCCGAGTGAGAAATGTGATGTCGACTGAGAATTGTGGTTTTCTCAAGCACCACTATGTGTGCCCGAGCATCGCACATTGCAACCAAGCACTATGTGCGCGATCGAGCACTGCTCTTGTGGTCGAGCACCATGTGCACGATCGAGCACCTCTCATGCAACCAAGCACCTCACATGCGACTGAGTACTGTGCATGTGGCCGAGCACTACGCTTATGGCCGAGCACTGCATGCACAGCTGAGCACCTCGCGTGAGGCCAAGTATTGTGTGTGCGACCAAGAACCACACTCGTGGTTGAGCACTATGCGCATGGCCAAGCACCACCCGTGTAATTGAGCACCACATGTGATCCCGAGCACTAACAATGCACAAACTATTTCTCTGCTCGGGCGCTGGGTTTCCTCACTATGCATCCTGTTGTGCTCGATCACCAACAGTGCTCTACTATTGTTTCTCCAACTCGTGATACGGAACACTGTTGATCGTCTTCGACTAGAACTGCATTTCATGATCGACAACCATTTCTTAAGTTTTAACTCAAGAATTTGTCGAACAATCTCGCATCCAACCTAGCTTTGATACCAATATAAGAATAACTTATGAAAAATAGAAATTTTGCGAAATCATAAGTATACCTTAAGTATGTAGATGCTAAATGATCTGGAGCTGCTCTAGAATTTTTGCAAACTTTGGATCTCGCAAAATGCTCATAGTCGAGATGAAAATTGCGTGTGTTAATTCGAACTTTCAGCATAGTACCACAACGCTACAACCCTATGTCCGGTGACAAAGATTGCTCCTTGTTCTACTCAACAAGGGTGAGAGAGATTGTTTTCTTGAATGCACTTTTCATTTTATTGCATGTACAGTCCTCACAAGAAAACTCTTAGCTTTAAGAAAACCTCACGACACCTCTATGTTTCTACACAAGCATGCATCCAACATCAACTCTCCTCAACCCTCACTTGGATAACTCAAGCAGCCAATCTCTTATATCAACATGAAGCCTGAAAACATCAATACTTCTTCACAAGAAGTATTTAAGGAGGAGAGGAGAGTGGAAGATGGTGTCATGAATCATGGGATAATGGAGTTAATCACCATCTCATGATCCCATTCATCATGCCCTTACATGGGCATTATCCCATAGTATAAATATGCATTTGAATTCAAGGATTGTATTGTTGCTAGAAGATTCTGAAGATTGCAATGGAATAGTCGCAAGAGTACGATCTTGTACATGTCTGAGGGAGATGACTGTAGAGAAAATAAGAGAACAGTCCGACCACTTCTACGGGGTGTTGGGATTCCCCGGCACCGACGTGGATGTATGTTCGAACACGTTTCATAAATATGCATACAGCGAAGCAAAAACAAGTAATAAACTAATTTATTACATCACACAACCACACACATGTAGGATACAACAAGTGTAGACATAATCACATATTTAAAATTTTTGCAATAAAGGAAACTTTATATCTAGGTATACCTGACAAATCACATGTAATGAGAATGACATCAACCGTAGCGACCCTCGCTAGTATTACATCTATCCGTATCCACGCCGAGTACCATCGGGATAGCTTCACAAGCTACGAACCTCGTCTTGACGAGAGATACTAGTCTCACTTCGAAGATATTGTGATCCGAGAGATGATCACAAAAGAAGTTACACAAACTTGTTTCTGTGGAAGTACCGACGGCCATAAGGTGGCCGACCAATCAAATTGGCCGGCAGCAATAGGGTGGCCGGCTGGGTGTTGCAGGCCAGCGGCTGGGCGGCTAGCCGGCGGTGGTGAGAAGGTCGACGGTTGGAGCTTGGGCGGCGGCAGCCCAAGGGTGGTTGGCAACCCTTAGAGTGGGCGGCGCAAGAGAGGAGGAGAGGAGAGGAGGTGGATAGGGTTTTCGCAAAACCTTAATACATCAAATTTCTCACAAAACCCTTAAGCCATGTTTTTATAGAGAACATATTCTCCTAACGGTTATTGGTTCATAACCAAAATCCGTTAACCCACTCCAATAACTTAAGTTAAAATAAACCAAACTGCGTTGGTCTATTTTAAGTTAAAACGAACCGAACCAACTTTGGTTCATTCGTTTAAAACAAACCAAACACCTTTGGTTTATTTTCCACCATTGGATTAAAACCAAACTGATTTGGTTCATCCATCAAGTCTTTATAAGACTCGGCCCATTCATGCTTCCGATGAGACTGAAACAATTTGATGCTCGCTCCATGTTTGGTCCAACCAAACCAAGTCTCTCTTGATTTGAGAATCTCATTCTCAAACTCATTTTAAATCCTTCGAATTACACTCGTAGTGTGTATGACCAAATAGGTTCCAGGTTTATGTTGGTCGTCTATAATTAACCATTAATTATAGAATGATCATGAGTGACACCTAGTAGTACATCATGATCCCCAATTAACCAAAAAATCAATGGTTGATCCCAGAACATCTTCTGAAACCTTTCAGCAGCTATAGTGAATTGTGCCCCGTTGCCTTCACTCATCTTATATCCACTTGGTTTAGGATATGGTCTATAGTGTCAGTCCCCACTAGGCTGAATACGTCACACCTAGCCCAAGTATCTAAGTATTTACTTCCTCGTCCTGCAGATTCTAGTTACTACACATGTATCCAAGAGTACCATACTCTAAACATATAATGCTTTGGCCAAAGACTTTAGTAACAATCCGACGAGAGGCCATAGGGTATACATCTCCTCACAATGGGTGGTGAATCCTCTGTTGGCTAATCAAACACCATCGGGCACTTCAACTTATACCCAATCATCCCGAGTCCATATCTCCTCGGAGATGCTTACTTAAGATGTCAAAGCATAAGTCTCCATGACCAAGAAGACTTGAATACCTCAAGTTGAAGGAGTATCACACTTAAGCTGCAGTAAGGACTTCATTGACATATCTGTATATGCAGAGAACCATATGAAGTCTTACAGCTGGTCACTCCAATGAACTAGTTATCATAACTAGCATTCATGATCAACTCCGGAGATCCCAATGTCTCCAGCCAATGAGAAATAGCTGCTTGGTTAAATCTCGTGCTAGTCTCAACAGAATCGATGGCGTTCATATGCATCAATTCATTGACTAGGGATAATTCTAATACATCACAATTACACATGTAGAGAAACACACTAGTTGTGATCCAATCTCAAATTCTCTCATGCTGTGAATCGTATTGTGGACATCTAGTAAATGAGTTTAAGATCCAATCAAATACATGAAAATACGTATACTCAAATAGTGAATCTGCATTTATCAAATAAATGGAACAACCATAAGGCAATTGCCTTAGGACACCTCTCATATATAACTAACAAACTCTCACTTGGCTTAATGTCAATCGCCACGGTACCCAATACCATAAGCTCTAACATGACTCTCAAACTTACTTTGAGATAAGTCCTTAGTTAAAGGGTTCGCTAAGTTCCTTTCAGTGGTAATCTTCTCGATTTGTATTTCCTTCCTACTGATGATCTCCCTGATCAAATGATAGCAGTGAAACACATGTTTGGATCATTGATGAGACCACATCAAGTTCCGAGATGAACTTCTTGATCCAAACCACTTCCTTTGCTGCTTCTGAAGCTGCAATGTATTCTGCCTCAGTGGCAGAATCCGCTATAGTGTCTTGCTTAAAACCTTTCCAACTTATTGCGCCTCCATTTAAGTTGAATATATACCTAGACTGAGACCTGGAATCATCCTTTTCTTTCTGGAAGCTGGCATCCATATACCCGCGTATTACCATATCACCCTCTCTATATATTAGAAACACATCCTTAGTTCTTCTTAAGCACTTAAGGATTGTCTTAACAACTGCCCAATGATCCATTCCTAGATCAGACTGGTATCTGCTCGTGACACTCAAAGCACATGATACATCAGGCCTCGTTCATAATATAGCATACATGATAAATTCTATTGCAGATGCATAGGGGATCTTACTCATGCAAATCCTCTCGTCTTTTGTGCGCGGACACATAGACTTTGAAAGGTGTATCCCATACCTGATGGGAATGAAATCTTTCTTGAATTTCGACAAGCTAAACCTCTTTAGCACTCGGTCTATATATGTAGACTGCGAAAGACCAAGCAACCAATTTGATCTATCTCTATAGATCATAATCCCGAGGATGTAAGTCGCTTCTCCTAGGTCTTTCATGGAGAATATTTTGGATAATCAAATTTTAACTGACTGTAAGACAGATATATCTTTTCCTATATGTAATATGTCATCGACATACAGCACTAGGAACATGACTGTGTTAGGATCTTTGTAATGGCTAGAGGGGGGGGGGTGATTAGCCTTTCTTCGTTTCTACAAAATACGTTAGCGAAAGCAATACAAATACAAGTACAAATAAGAGAAAGAAACAAGAAAACAATGCTAACACCCGATGTACATAGTTCGGAGATAACGCTCCTACTCCACGGCAATCCGTAAGGTGGATTAGCCCTAGCCAATCTTCACTAAAACCTCCTTTGGATGAACCAAGGTGGAGAAACCTTGTCTTACAATGTACTCCTCTTCTTTACAATGATGGAAGATTAAGATTAGAGAAGAGGAGGTTTATGATCACAAAAATACTTGGAGAAAACTTGGTGAGCACGAGGGTGTAGCTAGGAATGAGAGCACTAGCTTCACCAAGCTCCCCAAGGCCCCTTCTTATAGAAGAGGGGTTGTTTTTCCCGTTGAGCTTTGATCAGTCGAATGATGATCACCATCGGTCGACTGCCATCGAAGCTAACGGCTTCTGACAAAGAGGATCCACAGGGATTCACAGTCGCCATTTTCAACGGGAGGTCTATCAGTCGATCGATCCTCCATCGATCGATGGAGTGATCGATTGAGTGAGCTACGATTCGTGGCGAATTTTTCCTTGATCGATCGGCTTTGTCTTTGGCGGTCGATCGATCGCAACATCGGGCCGATCGCATGACCAAGCGCAAGCGATCGATCGTCGTGGTTTCACCGACTCGATCGCCGACTCGACGGCCGATCGATACATCGTATCAGTCGACTGATACTCATCAAGTATGAATATTTCATACTTGATTTTACCCCCTAGACCTAGACATGACCTTCTAACTCTTTCTTCAGCCTTGCGCCTGCCTTCAAGAGTTTCCTTCGGCCTCGTTATGTCTTGGGTTGCCAAATGCTTGGACTTTACGCTGCCAAGACTACAAGCTTGGACTTTGCTGCCAAGACTTTACTTTGGACTTCCTTTGCCAAGGTTCACTTGGACTTTACGCTGCCCAGACTACAAGCTTGGTCTTATGCTGCCAAGTCCATCCCTTGGACTTCCTTTGCCAAGATCATACTTGGACTTCCTTTGCCAATGTTCACTTGGACTTTACGCTGCCAAGACTACAAGCTTGGTCTTATGTTGCCAAGTCCGTCCCTTGGACTTTCCTTGCCAAGATCATACTTGGACTTCTTTTTTACCAAGTCTTCATCCTTGGCTTTTCCCTGTTACTTAAACATGTTCACAATTAGATCACAAAGCATTACCTAACTTAAATGATTTATCCAAACATCAAAACATATATAAATGCTTGGGGCATTGTTGCACCAACAATCTCCCCCTTTTTGATGTTTGGCAAACATTTAAGTTAGGTCTTTACATAATCATAATATGAGTTCTAACTTAAACATTCCTTCTCCCCCTTTGACATGCATCAAAAAGAGAAGGATTCATAAATGAATTAAAGTTGTTGTATCTTGGACTAAGGTATAAGATTGATAATAAGCTCCCCCTTAATCCAAGATATGTTTCATGATGTGTGAATAATATTTGAAGCAAAGCATAACAAAAGTTTGAAAGTTAAGTCTTAACTTTGCACCAACAATGTAAGTTTGGGGATGAAAAGATATATATTATGAAATTCCCCCTAAAATATTGCATAGAACAGTCCTAAAAACTTGTTTAAACTGAAGATTATCATACCATAGTTTTAGAACATTCCAAGATACACTTAAATGCAAGAAATAGATCTTTTTTATCAGAAATCATAGCGTATCAGTTGACTGGTTTCTAAACAAGTCGACTGCTAAGTCTGAAATTCGAATTTCAGCCTTTTTATTCTAAATTCAGAAATGCGGTAGAAATTCCAGAAATCTCGAAAAATTATGAAATTTTGCGTACATATTTCTGGAATCATTATCTATCAAGGAAAAATAATTTGAAAAAATTATGTTTTCCATATTTCAAGATTGATACAAATTTGAAAACTAACAAAAGTTCTAATAATTTTGCAAACTTTGTATCACTTTTGTCTTCCACTTGAAAACTGTTTTTCAAAATATGATGAACATAGTTTAAAATATATATTATTTGGAATTTCCAACCATGTTCTTAGAGCTATGTATTCATTACTTGAATACAAGCCTTCCCAATGATTGGTCCATGATGTATTCATGTCTCTAGGTGTGTCATTGGCTCATAGTAATGCATCATAACAAGCATGATGAGCCAAGTACACCTTTCCTATCATCTCACATGTTCCTAAGTGTCTCAATACAAAAAAATCAAGGCTTCTTAAGGCTTTTTGTGAGATGCATCAAGGTATAAAGCTAACATATAAATATGGGATCATGCAAACCTAGAATTTTACTCTACAAAGCACATACCAAGCTCTCTCCTTAATGATGAAAATTCGGTTTCGGGAAGAGCTTTGGTGAAGATATCGGCAAGGTTGGACTTAGATTCTACATAATTAAGTTCAATGTCCCCTCTTGCCACATGATCTCTTATGAAGTGATGTTTCACTTCAATGTGCTTGGTCCTAGAGTGATGTACCGGATTTTTGGTCAAGTTGATGGTACTCACATTGTCACAATAAACTTTAATATTTGAGTAGTGTAGCTCATAGTCCTCAAGAGTATGTCTCATCCAAAGTAATTGAGCTATACAACCACCCATAGCCACATATTCGGCTTCGGTGGTTGATAAAGCAACACAATGTTGCTTCATACTACTCCAACTAACTAGGGAGGACCCAAGAAATTGGCATCCACCACTAGTACTCTTCCTATCCAATTTGCAACCGGCATAATCGGAATCGGTATAGCCAAGTAACTCAAAAGACCTAGTCCTAGGATACAAAAGTCCTACATTTAGGGTGCCTTTAATATATCTTAAAATTCTCTTAACGGCTACTAAATGTAATTCTTTGGCACAAGATTGATATTTTGCACACATATCTACTGCAAATAAGATATCGGGTCTACTAACGGTTAGGTATAGTAGGCTACCAATCATACTCCTATAAAGTTTAAGATCAATTGATTTACCATCATGATCACTATCTATTCTAGTGCTAGTGGTCATAGGAGTGGTTACAATTTTGGCATTTTCCAAACCAAATTTCTTGATCATTTCATTTGCATATTTGGTTTGATAAATATGAATCCCTTCATTGGTTTGCTTGACTTGTAACCCTAGAAAAAAGTTAAGCTCTCCAACTAAACTCATTTCAAATTCATTCTCCATATTTTTTATAAAGTCTTGAAGAAAATCATCATTTGTTGACCCAAAAATAATTTCATCAACATATACTTGGGCTATGAAGATATCCTTTAATGTTGACTTTATTAACAAGGTTTGATCTACTTGGCCTCTTCTAAAATCCTTAGAACTGCACTTCCACTAACCTTCTTGTACACACAAGGTTCATTCAGATTTTGTGAGAAATCAAACATTTTGATTGTCTCATCAAAACGGATATTCTAGCTCCTTGATGCTTACTTCAGTCCATATATGGACCGTCGAAGATTGCATACATTAGTTTTATCAACCGATGTGAAACCTTCAGGTTGTATCATATACAAGTCCTCGAGGAGGTTTCCATTAAGGAAAGTCATTTTCACATTCAAATGCCATATCTCATAATTATAATGAGCCGCTATGGCTAGGAGCATCCGAATATATTTAAGCATAGCTATTGGTGAATAGGCCTCGTCATAATCGACACCTTACTTTTGACGATAGCCTTTCGCCACTAATCTAGCCTTATAGGTAATCACATTACCATTCATGTCATTTTTCTTCTTGAAAACCCACTTGCACTCTATAGCCTTTATGCCTTCAGGTGGGTCCACCAAGTTCCAAACTTGATTTTCATACATGAAATCCATTTTTGACTTTATGGCATCAAGTCATTTGTCCCTTTTCGAACTTTTCAGAACCTCTTCATAACTCGTAGGTTCCTCATCATCAATGAGTAATACGTCGTTCGATTCACTTATAAGAAATCCATATCTCTCAGGAATATTGCATGTTCTATGAGATCTACGAAGATGTGGTGTCACAATAGGTTCAGTCGATGGCTCATCACTATGAGTTATCGATTGTGATGCTTGACCAGGTATCTCATCAATGTCTATTGGAGTCTCTTGAACCTCCTCAAGTTCAACTGCACTCTCATTGTTTTCTTGCAAGAGAAACTCTTTCTCTAGAAACACAATATTCCTTGAAACAAACACCTTTTGTTCCAAGGGATGATAGAATTGGTAACCCCTCGTTTCCTTAAGGTATCCAATAAATAGATATTTATCAGACTTAGCATCCAATTTGTCTAACACAGTCCGCTTCACATAAGTAGGACAATCCCATATATTCAAATAAGATAAATGAGATTTCTTACTATTCCATATCTCATATGGAGTAGTAGAGACTACCTTGGTCGGGATTCTGTTTAGCAAGTAAATAACTGTCTGAAGTGCATAGCCCCAAAAAGACTTGGGAAGATTCGCATGATTCATCATTGACCTAACCATGTCCAATAAGGTTCGGTTTCACCTCTCAGACACACCATTAAGCTGTGGTGTATACGACGGAGTCCATTGAGACAATATACCATTGTCCCTCAGATAATCTAGAAACTCTTGACTCAAGTATTCACCACCTCGATCCAATCAAAGTATTTTAATACTCTTGCCAAGTTGTTTCTCTACTTCATTTCTGAATTCTTTGAACCTTTCAAAGGATTTAGACTTGTGTTTCATCAAGAACACATACCCAAACCATGAGTGATCATTGGTGAAGGTAATGAAGTAGCTATAGCCTCCTAGAGCTTGAGTTGACATAGGTCTGCATACATCAGTATGTATTAGACCAAGCAACTCTCCCACCGGTTCATCTTTTCCTGTAAAGGGTAACTTGGTCATCTTGCCCTTTAAGCATGATTCACATGTATCGTATGAATCTAATTCAAACTATTCCAAAATTCTACATCGTTGTAATTTGGACATGCGTTTCTTGCTCACATGGCCAAGACGGCAATGCCACATATAGGAGTCTAATTGATTATCTTTTCGAGCACGCTTATTGCTCGCTTCGATATTGAAAATGTTACTAGATACGTCCAACATATAAATACCATTGCTTAAAGTTCCAGTCCCATAAAGAACATCATTCAAAGTTATGTAACAACAATTGTTACTTAAAGTTAAATGGTACTCATTTCTATTTAAACAAGAAATAGAAATGATGTTCTTTATCAACGAAAGAACATATAAGCAATTGTCCAGCTCTAAGACAAGTCTTGTAGGGAGTTTCAACAAATATATTCCGATGGCGAGTGTAGCAACCTTTGCTCCATTCCCAACACGTAAATTTGATTCTCCCTTGACGAGTCTTCTTCTATTCCTTAGCCCCTGTATGTCATTACATATATGTGAGCTACACCCAGTATCCAATATCTAAGTATCTGAGGAAATAAAATGACAATCAATAACGAAGATACCTGAAGAGGATGGGGCATCGGATGCCTTCTTCTTCTTCACGGACTCAAGATAAATCTTGCAGTTTCTTTGCTAGTGGCCCTTCTTGCCACAATGATGGAAAGTGCCCTTTTAAGCTGGTTCTGCTTTCCTTGCCTTCTTCTTCCCATTGTGTTGTTCCTTTGATTTCCTCTTAGAATCTTTCTTTGAGGAATCAACTAACAACACTATCCCCTGCTCATGCTTCACAGAAGGCTCCACAGTCTTCAACATGTTGAGGAGCTCAGGAATGATGGTTTCAAGTTTGTTCATCTGGTAGTTCATCACAAACTATGAGTAACTCTTCGACAAAAAATATAAAATTAAGTCAATACTTAATTCATGATCCATCACAAACCCGAGTGTCGTTAGTTGCTCAATGTACCCATTTATGTTTAACACAAATTGCACCACAGATGTACCTTCTTGCATCTTAGAGGTGAAGAGGAGCTTGGAGACTTCGAACCTTTCAGATCTCGCTTGCTCTTCAAACAACTCATGAAGTTGAAAGACTATGATATTAGCATTCATATGCTCATGTTGCTTCTGAAGCTCGGGTACCATCGTCGCTAGCATGATGCAACTTGCCAACTCAGAATCATTCACATGTTTCTGATAGGACAACAATTGGTCTGAAATTGCATCATCCATAGGACGGGTGGGAAGAGGCTCTTCGAGGACATACGCAAGCTTTTTTGCCTTGAGAACAATTCTCAGATTTCTAAGCTAGTCCAAGAAGTTTGGACTAGTCAATTTATTCGAATCCAAAATAGAACGCAAGTTTATAAACGTCATGATCAAGTGATTAACCTAGATATACAAATCGAGTATATATGAGAAAGATGATTTTAAAATGCAACAACATACATTTATTAAATTCAATTCATTTTTCAAATTCGTAAAACCATTAAAATTAATTCGGGAGATCGTAGGTCCATCTTCGAACAGGCTGATATCCAAAATAGATAATAACAACATTGGAGAGAGTTCAACAAGCCATTCTTAGCTACGATGGTAGGTATTAAGTATACCAATTGCATATCACTTATATGCAACTATCACAATGTGCTATCAACTAATTGAATGTTAACACATACATTGGGTTGTTAACGCATTAACAAGTATGCATTATATGCATAACACCCAACTTCACCTCCCTTCACATCGACCTTGGAGAGAGTCCAACAAACCGATGCTCCAAGTTAAAGTCGACCCATTAATTGTGAAATAGTTTTAATATAGTTAGAGCGTATTCAACTAATTAGTCAGGCTTGGAGAGAGTCCAACAACCCAAACTAACGATTGACCTCTGACTCTTACCATATTAGTAATAAACTATTTCAATGGTTTAAATATGTTCAAGTTCGAGCCGGGCTTGGAGAGAGTCCAACAACCCAAACAAAAAATGAAACTTCGGTTCTAACCATATTAATGGAAGGTGTAGGCTTTAATATTGTGGAAGGGATTTAAGGTCTCATCCTCTTTGCATGCAAATAACTATTATCTACATGGCATGACACACATGACATACTTCTACATGTCACAACATGCATGACATAATGATATGCATCTAATGCAATTACATGACATACAATTATGATATGTACAAATAATTTCTTTATTTGTCATAACTAATTTTGGAAATAAAATATGTTTGAGATTTGATTTCTCAAATCAAATCTTGATTAAATTAGGAAACAAATTTCCAAATCTAATAACATATTTTATTTATGAAAAATATTAATTAAACAAATTCAAATTTAATTTAGGAAATAAATTTCGTAAATTGTAATTTCCTAATCACATTAGAAAATTATCAATTTGAATTTATTTACTAATTAAAATTTCCATAATTATTTCTAAACTTTTCAAAAGTAGAGAATTTTCAAAAATACAATTATGACTATCACAAAATAATTTTACGATTATATCGGAATACAATCGGGCTATGATACCACTATTGGGGTTCCCCGACACCGACGTGAGTGTGTGTTCGAACACGTTTCGTAAATATGCACACAGCGGAAACAAAAATAAGTAATAAATTAATTTATTACATCACACACACCACACGCATGCAAGATACAATAAGTGTAGACATAATCGCATATTTAAAATTTTTGCAATAAAGGAAACTTTATATCAAGGTATACCTGACGAATCACGTGTAGCGGGAATGACATCAATCGTAGTAACCCTCGCTAGTATCTCCTCTATCTGTATCCACGTCGAGTACTGTCGAGATAGCTTTATAAGCTACGAGCCTCGTCTTGACGAGATATACTAGTCTCACGTCGAAGACGTTGTGATCCGAGAGAAGATCACAAAACAAGTTACACAAACTTGTTTCCTCGGAAGTGCCAGAGGTTATAAGGTGGTCGACCAATCAAATTAGCCAGCAGTAGTAGTATGGCCGACTGGGTGCTGCTGGCCGGCAGTTGGGTGCAACTGGCCGACGGCTAGGGCTGTGGGCCGACGATGGTGGGCTGGCCAGTGGTTAGAGCTTGGGCGGCGACAACACAAGGGTGGGAGTCAACCCTTGGAGTGGTCGGCGCAAGAGAGGAGGAGAGGAGAGGAAGTGGCTAGGGTTTTTGCAAAACCTTAATACGTCCAATTTCTCACAAAACCCTTAAGCCATATTTTTATAGAAAACATATTCTCCTAATGGTTATTGGTTCATAACCAAAATCCGTTAATCCGCTCCAATAACTTAAGTTAAAATATACCAAACCGCGTTGGTCTATTTTAAGTTAAAATGAACCGAGCCAACTTTAGTTCATTCGTTTAAAACAAACCAAACACCTTTGGTTTATTTTCCACCATTGGATTAAAACCAAACTGATTTGGTTCATCCATCAAGTCTTCTCGGCCCATTCATGCTTTCGATGCAACTGAAATAATTTCATGCTCGTTCCATGTTTGGTCCAACCAAACCAAGTCTCTTTCAATCTGAGAATCTCATTCTCAAACTCATTTTAAATCCTTCGGATTACACTCGTAGTGCGTGTGACCAAATAGGTTCCTGGTTTATGTTAGTCGTCTATAATTAACCATTAATTATAGAATGATCATGAGTGGCACCTAGTAGTACATCATGATCCCCAATTAACCGAAAAATCAACGGTTGATCCCAGAATATCTTCTGAAACCTTTCAGTAACTACAGTGAATTGTGCCCCGTTCCCTTTACTCATCTTATACCCACTTGGTTCAGGATATGGTCTATAGTGTCAGTCCCTACTAGCCTGATTACATCACACTTAGCCGAAGTATTTACTTCCTCATCCTACGGATTCTAATTACTGCACATGTATCCAAGACTACCATACTATAACTTGTTCAGTTACATGTGCTTTGTAAATTAATCAGCATAGGAAAGCCATAGGGTATATATCTCTTCGCAAGGAGTGGTGAATCCTCTATTGGCTACTCAAATATCTTCGGGCACTTCGACTTATGCCCAATCATCCCGGATCCACATCTCCTCGGAGATGCTTACTTAAGATGTCAAAGCATAAATCTCTATACCAAGATGACTTGAATACCTCAAGTCGGAGGAATATCGCACTTAAGTTGTAGTAAGAACTTCATTGACATATCTGTATATGCAAAGAACCAAATGAAGTCTTATAGCTGGTCACTCCAATGAACTAGTACCATAACTAGCATCCACGATCAACTCGGGCATCCCAATGTCTCTAGCCAATGAGAAACAGCTGCTTAGTTAAAACAAAGAGTATACCTCGTGCTAATCTCAACAGAATCGATGGCGTCTGTATGCATCAATTCATTGATTAAGGATAATTTCAATACATCACAATTACACATGTAGAGAAACTCACTAGTTGTGATCCAATCACAAAATCTCTATTGCTGTGAATCGTATTGCGGACATACAGTAAATGAGTTTAAGATCCAATCAAATATATGAAAACACATATACTCAAATAGTGAATCTGCATTTATCAAATAAATAGAACAACAATAAGACGATTGCCTTAGGACACCTCTCATATATAACAAACACGGGGATCACATTATATATATATAGGAGGGTGTTATGATGGGCGCTCAAAAGCTCCTCTCACGTGAACAGTGAAGTGTTCACGTGAGGGGAGCTTATGCTACTGTTCACGTGAGAGAGCTCATACTAGGCGCTCATTTTGAACGCCGAACATATATATATATATATATATATATATATATATATATATATATATATATATATATATATATATATATATATATATATATATATATATCTTAGATCCGTTAGCAATTCATCAATGTTAATGATAGTTAATGATAATGGATTAAAAAGTTCTATACATATGTATTCATATCTAATAACATAGACCCACGACTTAATAAATTTGTTCGCATGTACAATGATATGTCAATTGATTAATATATTTGCCCAACATTGAATCAAGGATTTCGTTGCGAAAGTTTACCAATCAAAGGTTTCACAGCGGAAGTCTGCAGAGTCTAGATCTATTATCAAATTGACATTATCCGAAAAGCTGATATACATAATATTGCTCATTTCATCTTTTTTGTAGGATGTATTCGGAGCTGGCACGGAGACAACGTACATTACTTTAGAATGGGCGATGGTTGAGCTGATTCGCAATCCAACAACTATGCAGAAATTGCAAGCTGAAGTCAGAGGAATAGAAAGCAGAAATGGCTTGGTGAAAGAGGAAGACCTCGGCCAAATGACTTACTTGAAGGCCGTAATCAAGGAGGTCCTCCGACTGCACCCCCCAGCTCCGATGTTGCTAGCACGAGAAACGTTGGATGACTGCGTGATACAAGGTTACAACATACCAAAGAAGACGAGAATCCTCGTGAATGCATGGGCAATTGGTAGAGATCCAAAGCATTGGGACACACCTGAGGAGTTTTGGCCAGAGAGATTCTTGGATGGGACCATAGACTTCAGTGGAAATGATCTCCGGTACATACCATTCGGAGCGGGGAGAAGAATTTGCCCAGGTATTCAATTCGCCATTGCTTCGCTGGAGATTGCTCTGGCAAACCTGGTGCATCAATTTGATTGGGAGTTGCCTGATGGAATGAAGAAAGAGGAGGTCCACACTAAGGAAGCCCCTGGACTAGTAGCTCAAAGGGAAGGGCAACTTCTTCTTGTTGCCAAACCATGGAGGGTTTAGAAGAGTTAAATATATTGTGATATGCTAGAATCTCAACCAAAATTAAGAGATATGTAAATAAAGGAACAAGCCATGCCGGTGAAACTGATGTTTGTTCTGCTATTTTCAGACTTTGGGCAATGTAGTAAAAAATTATGCAGTTTACTAAAGCATAGTAAGGGTTTTATGAAGAGATGACATCGAATTTAGGTATACCATACACTATAAAAGCAATATGGAACAGTGCATAGGGAATTTATGAATAAACACTATAAACATTACCCCAAGATTATGCATTCTCTTTTTTGTTTTTGTTGAAAAAATTGATTAATTTTCTCAATTATATGAATGAGAAATTAATATGGCTTAATCTAGATCGTTGGATTAAGATGGATAAATCTGGTTCATTCAAATGAAAGAGTATAAGTACCTTTTTGGATGGCTTAATCTTGATCATTGAAATCAAAATGAAAGGCTTAGATGCATCCAAATGAATAGACATTATGTCTTTTGGGAAGAGATGCAATCTAGATCATCCATTTTTAATTGAATGGATGAGATTTGATTGAACCAAGAGGTGCTTCTATCCCTTCACAAGTATAAATAGAAACTCTTAGATGATGAAATTCATTCATTTCACTCAAGTTCTCATCTCATCCATCCCATCTTCTGCATCCAGAGTCCAAAAAGCCTACGAGTAGGTTCCCCGATCTCGAAATTTGTAGTGCTACTATTCCGAGACATCGTCGTTGTATCTTAGAAATGAATTGCTGCTATCCGTAAGCACCTGAGCAGAGCAATATCGTTTTACAGAGATAGTGTTGAACACTAGCCTCAACGAGCTCATATCAGATTGCTGTCTCCCCGATTATTTCGAAATATCAACAATCGTAAAATGATATTTGGTGCAATCTAATATGGTCGTGATCAACGACGTTCCGACTATCAGAGTCACAACCTCTGTTCCACCCGGAGAGAAGCCGGAGAAATTCAACGGAGCCGATTTCAAATGATGGTAGCAGAAGATGCTGTTCTATCTGACAACGCTAAACCTCGTACGGTTTTTGCGTGAAGACCCGCCAGCCGCTAAGGAAGATGATTCCGATAGTAAGGTTGCTTGCGATGCGTGGTCGCACGGAGATTTCCTGTGCCGTAATTACATTCTCAATGCATTGGACAACACGTTGTATAATGTGTATAGTCTGATAGAGACGACGAAATCTCTGTGGGAATCACTAGAGAAGAAATACAAAATCGAAAATGTCGGTTTGAAAAAATTCATCGTCGGCCGGTTTTTGGATTTCAAAATGGTGGATTCCAAGAGTGTGACATCCCAAGTCCAAGATATGCAACTGATATTGCATGATCTGGATGCCGAAGGCATGAAGCTGAACAGTCGTTCAAAGTAGCCACGGTAATTGAGAAACTCCCCCCGTCGTGGAAGGATTTCAAAAATTACCTGAAGCATAAGAAAAAGGAGATGGGGCTTGAAGACCTGATCCTGAGGCTACGAATAGAAGAGGATAATCGAAGATTCTCCAACTCTAAAGGAACGAAGTGGACTATCGACGAGATGTCTAACCTGGCTGAGCCAAACACCAAAAAGCCGAAGCAATTTAAAAAGAAGGCTCCATGCAAGAAATTCAAGGACTCGTGCTACAACTGCGGAAAGTCAGGACACATGTCCAAAGATTGCAGATGCCCAAAGAAACCAACCAAGAGTCAGAAGGAAGTTGCGAACTAGGTCGCAACTTCTGACGACATGGAGCTAGATCTCACAGTGATCGTGTTTGAAGCCAATACGGTGGTGGACAACCCGAAGCAGTGATGGATAGATACTGGAGCAACACGTCATATCTGTTCTGATAAGGCGATGTTCTCCAAGTATACTCCGATAAATGGAAGGAAGCTCTATATGGGAAATTCCACAACATCGCCGATTGTCGGATTCGGCAAAGTTGTTCTAAAAATGATGTCAGGAAAGGAGCTAACGCTTATTGATGTGCTCCATGTTCCCGACATCAGAAAGAACCTAGTTTCTGGATCGACACTTGTTAAAGTCGGGTTCAGATTAGTGTTCCAATCAAATAATTTTGTACTTACAAAGAATAGTGTATTCGTATGTAAAGGGTACTTAGAACAAAGTTTGTTCAAGATGGTTGTAATGACTGTACACCGTGAATTTGATGGTAATAAAATAAAAGCTTCTAGCTATATTGTCGAGTGTTTTAATTTATGGCATGATCGACTTGGACATATTAATAATAACACTCTAAAATGCCTCGTCAAATTAAATTTATTACCAAATATCAATGTTGACAAAACACACAAATGTGAAGTGTACGTGGAAGCAAAAATGACGAGACTACCTTTTCATTCGGTGGAAAGGTTAACGACTCCTCTAGAGTTAATACATAGTGATCTATGTGACTTAAAATTCGTACAAACCAGAAGAGGTAAAAAGTATTTTATTACCTTTATCGATGACTTCACGAGGTTCTGTTATGTCTTTCTTTTAAGAAGTAAAGACGAAGCCTTAGAGGCTTTTAGAACTTATAAAATAGAAGTTGAGAATCAACTTGATAAACGAATTAAAATAATTCGTAGCGATAGAGGTGGAGAATATAGTGCACCGTTTGATGAATTTTGTTCAGAATCTGACATTATCCATCAGACAACGGCGCCTTACTCACCTCAATCAAATGGTGTTGCCGAACATAAAAATCGGACACTCAAGGAAATGATGAATGCCTTGTTGATAAATTTAGGTTTACCCCAGAACTTGTGGGGGGAAGCCTTATTATCGGCAAATCACATTCTCAATAAAATCCCTCACAAGCAAAATGATAAAACACCATATGAACTATGGAAAGACCACAAGCCATCATACAAATACTTGAAAGTGTGGGGGGTGCTTGGCAAAGGTCAAAGTACCCAAGCCAAAGCAAATGAAAATCGGACCTAAAACATTTGATGCAATATTTGTCGGATATGCCCAAAATAACAGTGTATATCGGTTCATAGTTCACAAGTCAGACATTCCTGATATTCATATGGGAATAACCATAGAATCTCGAAATGCGATATTCTTTGAAAATGTATTCCTAAATAAAAGGGGAAACATTCAAATTGATAGCAATGGAAGTTCTAACAACAATGACGTCTCTAAACTTAATTGTCGTAAAAAGACTATTGACTATCAAAATAAAGAGCCACGTCGGAGCAAACAGGCTAGAGTTGAGAAATCGTTCGGGCCGGACTTTATGACTTTTATGTCAGAAACGGATCCAAGAATATTGAGTGAAGCTCTCTCTAGTCCCGACGCCCCATTATGGAAAGAAGCAGTCAATAGTGAAATCGAGTCCATCATGAATAATCATACTTGGGAATTAGTGGACCTTCCTTCCGGTGCTAAACCATTAGGCTGTAAGTGGATACTAAAACGCAAGTATAAAGTTGATGGATCTATTGACAAGTATAAGGCTAGACTTGTAGCCAAAGGGTACAAGCAAAAAGAAGGCTTTGATTACTTCGACACCTACTCACCGGTGACAAGGATTACGTCCATACGAGTGCTGATAGCCATCGCAACATTGTATGACCTTGAAATACATCAAATGGATGTAAAGACTGCATTTTTAAATGGTGAGTTGGAAGAAGAAATCTATATGGAGCAACCCGAGGGGTTTATAGTTCCAGGAAAAGAGGAAAAGGTGTGCAGACTTGTTAAGTCGTTGTACGGACTAAAACAAGCGCCTAAACAATGGCACAAGAAATTTGACAAAATAATGCTGTCAAATGAATTCAAAATAAATGAGTGTGACAAATGCATTTATGTCAAAAACACACCTAAAGGTTATATAATCGTCTGTCTATACGTAGACGATATGCTTATAATGGGTAGTAACCATGAGATAATCATGAGTACAAAGAAAATGTTGACCAAGAATTTCGATATGAATGATATGGGTTAAGCAGATGTTATATTGGGAATTAAAATTCTCAGGACATCTGAGGGGTTAGTTTTGACACAATCTCACTATGTAGAATCAGTGTTGAAGAAGTTCAATGTGTACGATCTCTCTACAGTAAAAACACCTATGGATCTAAGTCAACACTTAACAAAAAACCAAAGTGAGCCCATATCACAATTAGAATATTCCCGGATAATAGACAGCTTGATGTATCTCACAAATTGTACACGTCCGAATATTGCCTGTGTGGTTAACAAACTAAGTCGTTTTACAAGTAATCCAAACGACACTCATTGGAAAGCACTGATGCGAGTTCTTAGATATTTGAAATATACTATGAACTATGGATTACATTTCAGAAAATATCCCGCTGTTTTAGAGGGATATTGTGATGCTAATTGGATATCAGATACAAAAGATTCCAAATCCACTAGTGGCTATGTATTCACAATTGGTGGAGGAGTGGTATCTTAGAAATCCACTAAGCAGACATGCATTGCTCGGTCAACTATGGAATCCGAGTTTATAGCACTAGACAAAGCAACTGAAGAAGCTGAATGGTTGCGGAATTTCTTGGAAGATATTCCGAGCTGGACAAAACCTGTGTATGCCGTACTTATACATTGTGATAGTAATCGGCGATTGGAAGGGCACAGAGTAGTATGTATAATGGTAAGTCACGACATATACGTCGTAGACATAATACCATTAGGCAGTTGATCTCGAATGGAGTGATTGCAATCGACTATGTCAAGTCTAAAAATAATTTAGCAGATCCTCTTACGAAGGGGCTAAATCGAGATCAAGTATACTGCTCATCGAGAGGAATGAGATTAAAAATCTACAACTAAAACGACTGTAGCGGTAATCCAACCTTGTTGACTGGAGATCCCAAGATCTTGGTTCAATGGGACAACGATGTTATAGAAGTTGTGTTACAACACATGAGATATATTATCCCTATCTCAGTCCTAGGATGAATATGTGCTGTCCTACCACATGTAGTGAGGTTAAGCTTATGCTTTTAATGACTTCTATACCTTTATAAGGTGGAGTATGGTAGGATACTCTTGATAGAAGTGTCACCTATGTGAGTGTGAAGACAGGCCGCTTCAATGAAACACTTATGAATCCAAGATGGTGTCCATGGCCAAAATGGAACCAACCATGAGAACCAAAAGTAGGTGAGATAAGTCCTTGTGTAGGTGTTATTGTCTAAGTATACACAAACAGCTGAGTAGTTCAAGACATCACGTTCACTGCACAGCCTAGTATGCTTGATAGCATTCCTCTACAGAAGGTTCAAAGTCAGAAGCTACCTCTCCCGATGCATTGACTTATCGATTGGACTCTTGTAAAGTGTCAACATGCATACACACATTAATTTTTATTCATGTGGGGGATTGTTGAAAAAATTGATTAATTTTCTCAATTATATGAATGAGAAATTAATATGGCTTAATCTAGATCGTTGGATTAAGATGGATAATCTGGTTCATTCAAATGAAAGGGTATAAGTACCTTTTTGGATGGATTAATCTAGATCGTTGGATTAAGATGGATAAATCTAGTTCATTCAAATGAAAGGGTATAAGTACCTTTTTGGATGGCTTAATCTTGATCATTGAAATCAAAATGAAAGGCTTAGATGCATCCAAATGAAGATACATTATGTCTTTTGGGAAAGGATGCAATCTAGATCATCCATTTTAATTGAATGGATGAGATTTGATTGAACCAAGAGGTACCTCTATCCCTTCACAAGTATAAATAGAAACTCTTAGATGATGGAATTGTAGGGGATCGATATGGCCGGCTAGAGGGGGGTGAATAGCCCTCGTACGTTGGACGTCGTAAATTGTTCGTCTACAAAAGATTAGCGCAAGCAGAATATACAAATACAAAGCAAAAGACAAACAATAAAACAAACGCTAACACGATGGTATAACGTGGTTCACGGTTACGCAGCTAATCCACGGTCCGATTCGTCCACGGTGAATCACTCCGCCAAAAACCAATCACTATCGGTCTCTCCTTTGCACAAAGCTAGGTGGAGGTAACCTTTACAACCAAGATCACTCTTCTTACAATAGGATTGAAGTAAAGACAAGTAAGAAGAGTTTAGAGCTTGTGGGGCACTAGGAAGATCGTTTGGAGTATGAGCATTAGCCTCTCAAAGGCTTACACCCTCTCTTTTTATAGAGAGGGCTAACTTCTTCCCGTTTGCCGCCATCACGATCGCCGCTTGGGAGAGATCGCTTACTACAACGCCTCCGAACACGGATCCCGACCGTGTAGTCCAACGGAACTCTTGGCGCGATCCGATGGACCTCATCACGATCACGCTCCGTAGTCGACCGCCTACGGCCATTTAACGCTTCGGGTCAACCCTTATCTACTACCGATCGCGCTTCATCACCGATCGATAGTCTTGGCCGACCGCCCACGATGGCAATGATCACGCCACAATCTAGTCGATACCGAACTCACTGAGCCAGAGCGATCGCCATGACATGGCAATGATCCGGGTGTCGAAACCATCCGACACTTGGCCAAATGGCCAAGTTTCACCTAAGAGCTATCCTTCCCGGGTTACAATCGCTTCACTCTCATTTCTGAGTTCTTCGCCTCGGTTCTCTTCGCTTCTCGCCACGCCCCTCGCAAAGATCAGCGACGGCTCGCAATGCTCCTTCGCCTCTTGCCTCAAGTCTACTTCCTCCGGCTTCACTCCAAGCTTCTCGTCCGGCTGGTCCCTCGGATGCTCCAAGCGCCGCGGCTTCGCAAAGCTATCCTTCACCGACTCAAGGCACGAGTCATGAGATGTGAAACTCGCCACGGCTCCATGTGCGAATTACTAAGTCCTGCACGACTTCAACGCACATATCACATCAACATATCAAACTAACTTAAACCCTTTGCCACACCATCAAAACCATATTACGCCAAGAGATTGCCCTAACAATCTCCCCCTTTTTGATGTGTGGCAATCCGTTTAAGTTAGGTAAAAACATTTGATATAAATTCTAAGGTAAGAAAGCATGTAAAGATAAACATGATATAGCAACATGCAACTCCCCCTTAATCCATGAAACTCTCCATGCAAATTTTCTCCCCCTATCATATATTTCTCCCCCTAAAATATATTTCTCCCCCTAAAGTGATTAACTTAAACATACTTATTTCTCCCCCTTTGACACTATCAAAAAGATTAACACTAAGTTATAAGCTCATGACATCAAGTATAAAGGAGGGAAAATATGACAAGTTGATTTAAAATTGGGTACCACTTGTTGATGACATCAAGTATATTTCTACCACTTGTTGTAGGTTTACAAACTGAATTCGGCCTTCAATGTTCTTATTTACAGGCCACCAATGATCCGCTATCGCGATGGCAATGACCGCACAAAGGAATCCGAATATCCAGATTTTCTGGATGAATTTCAGAAATGCATTATAAATTCCAGAAAATTCGAAAAATCATGAAATTTTGGGGAACATATTTCTTTTAAGTATATCTATCAATGAAAAATAGTTTTTCATGAAAACTCATTATATTTTCTTGTTTTTGCCAAAAATCCAAAAGCTCTAAAAACAACTAGGTTTTTGATAATTCTAGTATCAAGTTAGCTACCTAGTTTTGCATCCAATTGTTTCAAACCATGAATACATGTATTTTAAGGTAATAGATTGTTTTGAAAACATATGAAATATCCAACCATGATCTTTGGGCAATATGTCTATGAATTAAACATAAGTCTTCCCCATGATTGGTCTATTATTGCTATTTTGATACTTTAAATGACCATCTAAATGCCATAGACATTAGTGGACATTTGTATCATCCTAATATCTCACCCATGCTAAGTTTGCAATCAAGTTAGCCTATAGTGAGTGTGAGATGCATCCTAGGGGGTATTTGTATATACTTAACCAATATATTCATGCAATTCTATCATGGTTAAGTATCAACCTAACATCCTACATGATCATAATGACATATATCAATCAATTCTACATTATGATCATGAAACTCATGTATCCATCAAATAATAGTCATGCATTAGGTATTATACGATGATAACAAACAAATTATCACCTAAAGCATGATTTAAACCTATTTCTCATGATAACATGCCAAGTATCAAAATCATAAATCATGATTTAAAGACATACATAGGAATTACATCAATCATCATGATTTAAGCATTATTACCTATTTATGGGCACGTTATCATCACCCAACACTATCTAAAAAATGTTGTCCCGTCATCCTAAGTCAACCAAAATATGATATAGGTCAAGTTCATATGGTTGACTACCCTAGGGGTTTTCTAACCCTTAAGGATGGATTTTGGAACCCAAAATAAGTTCTTTCCTATTGGGTTCACTAAATACTCCTTGGGGATCCATTTTCTAGCTATTGCTTTCTTTTTATCTTGTCCCCTAGCTATTAGGCATTTATAGGCCTTTTCATTTTTCTTTTCTTTGTATCCTAGGCCTTTCTTGTTGAAACTAGCTCTTTGGCTCCCTAAGATCATATTTAAGGTGTTGGAGCCAATAGTGAATTTCTCTAGGGCTTTGGTTAAATAATCTACCTTTTCCCTTAATGCCCTATTTTCCTCTATGCATGCATCATTAACATTTAAAGGCATATAAAGGTCATGTGAGCATGCATCATCTAAGCTAGAAGAAATATTATCATTTAAGCATGCCTTTTCTAATTTTTGTTCTAATTCCTTAATTTGTTCAAGCATGCATTTATTTTTCTTCTTTGCCCTAAATAAATCTCTAGTTAAGCTAGAAACCATGGAAACTATTTTCTTAGGGGTTAGATTTGTTACCATAGTTTCCATGTCCTCTTCTTCTTCGGATGAGGAGGATGTGGAGGCTCCCCCTTCACTTGAGCTCTCTCCTCTTGAGCTTGAACCTTCATCTTCGGAGGAAGAGCAATCCAAGTCATCAAAGGCCATCAAGGCCAAATTGGTGACAAAGGCATTCTCCTCATCCGATGATGAGGAGGAGGATGAGGATGGGTCATCCCAAGTCCTTGCCTTGAGAGCCTTAGCCTTTCCCTTCTCCTTTGTCTTCTTCTCCTCTTCCTTCTTTTTCTTGCTCCCCTTTTTCTTCTTCTTTTCTTCTTTCTTTTTCCTTTCTTCCTTGCTCTTGTTTAGGAGAGGACAATTGTCCCTTATGTGCCCTTCTCCTTGGCAATTGTAGCATATGACCTTCCCCCTTGGTCTTCTATTCCTATCATTAGATTTATCAAATCTAAAATTCTTAAATGCTCGTCTTACCCTCCTTACTATGTAGGCTTCTTCGGTGCTATCCATGGAGGAGGAGGAAGACGCTTCGTCATCGGAGGAGGAGGGGATTTCCATCTTCTTCTTCCCCTTATTTGCCAATAATGCTACTCCTCTTGAGGGTTGAATTTTAGGCTCCTCTTGTATTCCCTCAAGCCTAGTTTCGTGGAGCTCCATTGTTGAGAAAAACTCCTCCAAAGTGCTCACTTCTAAATTCTTGGAGATGTAGAAAGAGTCCACCATGGAGCTCCACTTTGAGGACCGGGGAAAGGCATCTATGACCTTCATTACCATATCCCGGTTCGATAGCTTCTCACCTACACTTGTTAGCCCAATTAATATTTCTTTAAATCTAGAATGTAGGGAAGTTACCTTTTCTCCCTTTTCAAGCTTGATATTTGATAATTGGGAGCGGAGGAGATCTCTTCTTGCTAACTTTGCCTCCGAAGTGCCTTTATGAAGTTCAACCAACTTCTCCCACATCTCCTTGGCACTTGAGCACTCCCCTATTCTATTAACTTCTTGTTGAGGGAGCACATTGTATAGATGGTGCTTGGCCTTTGAATTTGCCAAATACTCTTCTCTTTGTCTTTTGCTCCATCTCGATTTTTCCAAAGGCTCCCCATCTTCATTCCTAGGCAACTCGAAACCGTTTTCCATAATTAACAATATTTCAAAATCGGTTTCGAAGAATACCTCCATTCTCTTTTTCCACCAAGAGAATTCGCCGTCGAACTTCGGTGGGTGGATGTTTGAGCCGGCCATTTTTGATGTAGGGCTTGTTGCGGCGGTTAGTCCGGTGACAAGCAACCTCGGCTCTGATACCACTTGTAGGGGATCGATATGGCTGCTAGAGGGGGTGAATAGCCCTCGACGTTGACGCCGTAGAATTGTCTGTCTACAAAAGATTAGCGCAAGCGGAATATACAAATACAAAGCAAAAGACAAACAATAAAACAAACGCTAACACGATGGTATAACGTGGTTCACGGCTACGCCGCTAATCCACGGTCCGATTCGTCCACGGTGAATCACTCCGCCAAAAACCAATCACTATCGGTCTCTCCTTTGCACAAAGCTAGGTGGAGGTAACCTTTACAACCAAGATCACTCTTCTTACAATAGGATTGAAGTAAAGACAAGTAAGAAGAGTTTAGAGCTTGTGGGGCACTAGGAAGATCGTTTGGAGTATGAGCATTAGCATCGCAAAGGCTTACACCCTCTTTTATAGAGAGGGCTATACTACAACGGCCTCCGAACACGCCGGATCCCGACCTAGTCCAACGGAACTCTTGGCAATGATCGATGGACCTCATCACGATCGCGCTCCGTAGTCGATCGCCGATCGGCTACACGAATCTGCGGGTCGAACCCTTATCTACGATCCGATCCGGCGCTTTCATCGATCGGCCGATCGATGGTCTTGGCAACGATCGCCCATGATGTGATCGCGTGGCCGATCACGGGCCACAATCCACGGCCGATACCACTCGAACTCAGCGATTAGCAATGATCGCCATGACATGGCAATGATCGTGTCGAAACCATCCGACACTTGGCCAAATGGCCAAGTTTCACCTAAGAGCTACCCTTCCCGGGTTACAATCGCCACTCATTTCTGAGTCCTTCGCTCGAGTTCTCTTCGTTCTCGCCACGCCCCTAAAGATCAGGCGCACGACTCTGCAATGCTCCTTCACGTCTCTTGCCTCGAAGTCTACTTCCTCCGGCTTCACTCCAAGCTTCTCGTCCGGCGGTCCCTCAGATGCTCCAAGCGCATGGCTTCCGCAAAGCTATCCTTCACCGACTCAAGGCACGAGTCATGAGATGTGAAACTCGCCACGGCTCCATGTGCGAATTACTAAGTCCTGCACGACTTCAACGCACATATCACATCAACATATCAAACTAACTTAAACCCTTTGCCACACCATCAAAACCATATTACGGCAAGAGATTGCCCTAACAGGAATTCACTCATTTCACTCAAGTTCTCATCTCATCCATCCCATCTTCTGCATCCAGAGTCCAAAAAGCCTACGAGTAGGTTCGCCGGTCTCGAAATTTGTAGTGCTACTATTCCGAGACATCGTCGTTGTATCTTGGAAATGAATTGCTGCTATCCGTAAGCACCTGAGCGGAGCAATATCGTTTTACGGAGATAGTGTTGAACACTAGCCTCGACGAGCTCATATCAGATTGTTGTCTCCCCGATTATTTCAAAATATCAACAGTTTTTCCAAATGTAGTTTGAGTTGTCTCAACTACGTACAATAGTTTTTGAGGATCAATCTTCATGAATAAACCTTACCTTTTCCTTTGTCGATTTCGACCTTGATATAAGTTTCATTTCAGATTAGGTTGATAACAAAAGAGGACGACAAATATCTCAGGACCCTTGTTATTTCCTAAATTCTTTCCGTTCCTGATATGAGCTCCGACAGATAGTCCAGTAGAAGATTCAACCTTAGGCTTATATCAATGTTCTTGATGTATAATCATCAAGGTAGATTGCACTATTGATGTGCCCATTTTATATAGATTTTTAGTTATCATTTAGGTGCATATTTTGTCTCGTTTTTATGATATTCATTGTATATTATCTTTCTTTACTTCATTTTGCTATTGTTTTTGTTTGGATGCCAGCTTTTATTTATTTGTCTTGATAGGGCGAAGATTTGAAGCAAAATGAAGCATTATAAGGAGCACAGACTACAAGGGACATACTCTAGTTGTGTCTCAAGACATGAACATATTCCCGGATGAAAGAAATGACGTTCGCGGATGATCCATAGAAGAATACAGTGGGTCGTGTGTTTGACACACGATCATGCCTCATTCTTCCATGAAGACAATCGACTTTGTGTTTAATGCACGACGAAGCTTTTTTTCCAGAGCGACATACAACCGTGCCTTTTCCAGACGAGTTTCCAACTTTATACATTGGCGGGTCGTGTGAATTTCACACGGCCATATGGTGGCATTGTGATTTCGAGGAGTTAGGTTTTTTCACTTATTTATGAAAAGTTAGTGCCACCTTTATATAAAGGAAGCTCGTCCAAGAGGTTACAATCGTGAAGGGAGCCACCTTAGGGCTCCCAAGCCCTGAAAGGGGGTCATCCAATGGCCCCCAAACTGCCGGAAGATGCCGTTTTATAATTCTCCACCTCTATAGATGCATTGGAAGGAAGTTCTCTGCCACAACCCTAGATCTAAATGCTAGATTGCAGCCAAGGACATGCCTAATTCAAGACTAAGCTCTCTTTTACTCTTGCTTTCATGTTTCAAGTTTAATCTTTCACTTGGAGATGCCCGATGATTCTAAATCTATCTTTATGGAGTAGTTTCTATGATTCTATAATTAGAGAGTAGCCTATTTGATTTGTAAACATAGGTATGCAATGAATCCATATTATTTTACATTGCTTTCATTATCTATGCTTGTCTTCTATCCTATGATATGGTTATTTGTGGTCCGACTTTATTATGTTAATCCAATTTAGATGTCAAAAACACTAGGTCATATCTTAGAGGTGAGGGGAAGGACCGAAAGGAGAACCCAATCCTCCGATCCATAGAGATTTGAGACGTGAGAAAATCGACTATGAGTTAGGATTTAAGTCTAGAATTGATCCGCTGGGGTTCTCATGACAGGTTCCCAATGCGAGTAAGGTTATCTATGCATGTATATCCCACAAGTAGATCGATTTAACATGAGCACCCATAAGTACCATAGAACATAATGAACTTCCAATAGAAGGCCTGAAGTAGGAGAAATCAACTCGGAGAGGTTGTGAGATCCAATGACAGAGGCAACTCAGTGATAGCAACCTCCTGAGCTCTGTCGATCCGAAAGGGAAACTTGGCTAGGAAAAGGATAATCCGATGTAGTTCCAAAAGATCACATCAGAGAAAATAGGATGTCCTACCTACATTGAAAAACAATTGAGATTTAGGAGTAAGACATTTGTTTACAATCATCTAGGTGAAACCGAAAACATATAATCATCATGTCGATCATAACAGGGACCAGTGACAGTGGTGTCCCAGTGAAAGTTATCTCTCAGCCTTCTTGCTCCCCATTCTCTCCCTTTTGACTCTCTGATTTCTCCACCAACTGATTCGGTCTAGACAATCTATATTCTCTTAGTAAACTAGTACTCGATTACCAGTCCCTGTGGGATCGATATTTTATTATTTGACGACAACCATGTACTTGTGGTAGTTGAGTGTAAGTCGATCTTTGGCCTCGTGGTTAGAGACTCGATCTGTGCGTATTAAGTTTTTGGCACCATTGCCGGGGACTAATTTAAATTGATATTTGTTGAAAAATGAATTGATTGGATTATGCCACTTTATTTTTAGTTTTTCATTACTTTCCTTTTCTAGTATTGTTGTTTCAGTTTATTTTGTTTATTAATGCAATTTCCTTTTCTATTTTATGACTTTTTGCTATTTCCTTTTCCAGGTTACTAATGGTGCACGTGAATATACAGATGCTTTAACTGTCTTATTTTCTTTCACGACCAACTCAATTGCTTTACCTGCAGAAGTATGTTTCAATGTAAGTCTAGGGGAAAGAAATTTTATTTTGATTTAATTAAATGTGTGCTCATTTATTCATATCACCTGAGTAGTTTAGTTGTTTGCTTTTATAATTTTTAATTCTAGTTTTATTGTTTCTTCAACATGTACTATTGTTACTTTTTTTTCTTGGCATATTCATCCATTATTAATTTTGTTTTTAGTTCATGCATCTACTTGTTCTTTAAGTAGGCTTCAATGTGTACAATTTTGATGGTATCACATTGATATGATTCATCGTTTTAGTAATTCATATTCTTCTATCTCGTGGTACAATTTTATAAAATTTATATGAGCATTTACCAAGTCTTACTAGTTAGTTTTTGATACCATCGCAACCTAATTTAGGAATTGAGATAAGAATGTCATGCGTAAAACACTGTCTGAACCGGCTAGACTCGACCCAAGCGAGATTGACCGAGCTGATAGAGTGAAAACGTAGGATAAGATAGATAAGTTCTAAGATCGAAGAGGGACCCGATGGATAACCTGGGGTGCAAGTCTGGGTGGTGACTTGGGAGAGATGGAAAGTACAAGGGAATGAGTCTTATAACCAGAGTGGGCCTAAATATCAATAAATAACATAGGCCCCGGTTCAAATGAACTAGGAGGATCCCACCGAGAGGGGGACCGAGTTAGTGTTTGACCCAACGAAGGAAGAGAGGGTGAAGAAGAGGGGAAGAACATTTCCTAAGACGTTAATTTATGAGAGTTTGTTATATGATATAACAAACTAGGACCCCACATGATATTTGCAGGAGCCTCCATTCCTTATCTTCTTAATAGAATTATTCTCCAGGAAAAAGGAGCCCTCCACATGGATGGTGATCGGGCTAGTTCGTTACATCACAGTTGGTGGGGGAAGAGGAAGATAAAAGTCAAGGAAGAAGGAGAGAGAAGGGATTCCAATCTAGATCAAACTTCTACGAGAGACTTGTTGGGATGTATACTGAAAAGTCTATTTTTTGTATGAACATCTTTATTTTTTAAATAATAATCACATGATCATTGTTTGCATATTTATGGTTATGTATATTGTCTGATACATTACATTGTAGATAACATGGTGTGTGGTGTCACACGGAAGATCAAGTTATCATTTCCTTGTAGAGTATAAGTAGAGGCTCACAACCGAGATGATTTTGGACAAACCATTGATATGGATGTAGTGTAATTTGGTATTGGTTTGTCTTGACCATAGAATTACACTAGTACACTTTGTGTGTATTGAGCAGGACTGACTTAGAGGTGATTCAATTTATTGCTGACTACATAATTGAATCGGACCTCGAATATTATGGTGTACATACTCTTAATCCAAATATAATAACGGACACATTTACTTAGTATTTATTTCTTTGAATTACCAATGAGCGAAATTTATAGATTAAATCGATAGACTCGGTAAGTTGGGAAATGATATTATTTACATGGTGTGTCGTTGATTATAGGAGGAAACCGTGTCCTATATATTAGAATGATGATATCCCCTTGAGGAGCTCATAAGGATCATCATGTAAAACCCTGCAGGTGGACTTGGTTCGGCATAATGATAAGGTTGAGTGGTACTACTCATGGAGTTAGTTGTTGATTAATTAATCGTCAGTAAATTAATTAATTGACGAACATTCGAGATCTTAAACACAGGGAGATATTTGTACAATTAATATATGGAGCCCATATTTATTTATGGGGGTTGGTGAGGTAGATAAATAATAATCCTCTAGTGGAATGGATTATCATTAATGGATCGGATTTTATGTGGGCTAGATCCATTGGGTGGCCAAGATCCAACTCCTCCTCATGGTCCCTATTGTAGTCTATTAAAACCCTCATGAAACCTAGATCCAACGGACATGATTAAAAGGAGGTTTGGGCAAAATCTATAAATAGGAGGCAAAGGCATGGGCGACATAAGAGAATTGGGAATTCTAGGGTTTGCTTCTTGGCTTGGGCGGCAAGGTTTGGAGAGGCTAGGGTTTTTGGTTTGTCCATCTTCTCTAGGGCTGGCAGCAACAAGTGGATGGGACAAGGGTTTGGTTCTTCTCCCTCACTTGGTCAGCATTCTCTATCCCTCTCCATTGCCGGTGCCTCCTTCCTTTTTCTCCTTGGCTGGCGGCAACAAGAACCCATCTTCTTGGCCGGCGCCCACTTCATCCTCTCCCTCTTCTTGGTCGGCGGCAACAATTCATCAAGGAGGATTGTTGGTTAGCACTAGATAGGAGAAGAAGGGAGAGTTCACCTTCCCTTTGTTCAGAGCGAGCAAGGAAGGAAAGATGTGATCTAGGAAGGTTTCAACTCTTGGAGGATCATTGCCCACACAACATTCAAGAGGAGGATAGGACACACAATAGAAGATCAAGAGATATATAAGAGGTATAATCTTGTTTGTTTTGATTTAGTTATTTTGTATAATGCATGTGGCTAATTTACTTGGACCCCGAAGATAAACACAAAAACCGGTGATCCGTACATCATCTATTCCGTGGCTAATCGAGGAAAAGAGTTAGGTTGCTTGAACAACAAGTTTGTTCAAGAGACCACTCGAATCGAATAGCACGATGATGGATCGGTTGCTTGGGTAATCCGTCTTCGTCAAGGATTAATTTTTTTAATTTGGGGATGTAGATAGGATCGTCATGCACGAGCGACTGAGATGGGAAGCAATTCCCTACAAGTGGTATCAGAGCCACGATTTTTGGTTTTGTGTCTTTAGGATTGGGTTACTTTTATGCACTTATCATATATTGTATGTGTCGGATGATAGTAGGATGTGCGTAGGCTAACTTTTTGGTTGTAGGCATAAGATCCAACTATTATATCCATATGTGTGTGTATGTGATTGGATGTGTGTAATTGTAAAATTATTTGAATCCTCGGGGTTGACGAGGCTAGTATTTAATTTTTGCAATTAAGTACGATATTGTTTAGCCACTCTTTTATTTTAATTTACTTTCGATCTAGATTTCATGTACACTCCTTCGTGGAGTATAGGATCAATGGATGTAAATTAAAATAATTTTTCTCTACTCGAATCTCTGGATGGCTTGTACATGGTGTAGGGAGGAGCGGACGAGATGGCGACACGACGGGAGGCATATTGGAAAACAAAATCCATAATAGTTGGAAAATATTTTTTTTCATATTTATTGCTTCTTTTTTGATATGCATGTTGTGTGCTTGGAAAATTCCTCAATTTTAAATTACTAAGTGGGAGAGGGATATTTTTTTAAATTCCCATAGCCTTCATTACAATTTGACATGTGATGCAAACAAACTTGCACGTCGGCTCTGAGTGCCTTCCTCCCTATCGGATGAGTTTGTTTTGTGGATCACTAGGTCAAATATGGTTATAGGAAATTATTTAGGATCGTGTGTACTTCTCCATCGGAAGGCACATAATCCGAGATAATTGCCTTAGTATTGGGTAATGGTGAACACTTAGATGCAAATAGGAGTATCCTCCCCATCAGAGTCACTGCTTTTATTTGTAGGGCCGAAGAGGAACCAACTATTAATTTTATTTGTCAAAAAGTAAGGTTGACATGATAATAAAATTAATGGGTAAAACCTTCTCTTACAAATGAAGAATTCGTATACGTCCACACTATCGTGGCATACGATATTCTCGGTGTTTTGAGGTGTTGGTTGATTTTAAAATTTTACTGTTTGAGAAATCAATAAATTTTTGAAATCTAATGTTTTGATCTATGTGATTTTTAGGTTTTTCAAAAATGACTTTCAACCCGCTTGCTGTGATACTAAAGGAAAATAAACTTACTGGACCTAACTATGTGGATTGGAAAAAGAATCTGGATATAGTCTTGACTGCTGAGGAGTACAAGTATGTACTTCTCGAAGAGTATCCTCATAAGCCTGTGGATGATTCTGGGGAAAAGGAGAAAGAGATTTATAAGAAGTGGATAAAGGCTGATGAGATGGCACGGTGTTATATTTTGGCATCTATGTCAAATGTATTGCAACATCAACATCAAGCCATGCCTACTACTTATGACATGATGCTCAATCTCAAGGAACTTTTCGGACACCAGAATCGGGCTGCTAGGCAGGAAGCCATGAGGAACTTGATGACGACCACCATGATCAAGGGAACACCCGTGAGGCATCATGTTCTCAAGATGATGGCTCATTTGAATGAGTTGGAAGTCCTTGGAGCTGAGATCGATGGGGAAACCCAGGTCGATATCATTCTCCAATCTCTACCTAGGAGTTTTGAGCAGTTTTGCCTGAATTACAACATGAATAAAAGGTTGTAATCGTTGGCGGAGCTTCTGACAGAACTCCAGGCGACAGAGGGGATTTTTCATCAGAGTGCTCAGGCTTAGGCCATGGATGCTCAAAAGGTTTCGACTTCTAAGCCGAAAGGCAAGAAGAAGAAGAAACAAGGTGGAGCAAAGGTGGCGGGAGGGTCTCAGGGAGGAGTGAAGAAGTCGAAAGGCGAGTGCTTCACTTGCAAGCAGACTGAACATTGGAAGAAGGACTGCCCCAACCAGAAGCAGAAAAAAGGTATATCTTTTGGTTTGGTCGTCGAAACATATTTAGCGGTGTTATCTACCGGCACCTGGTGTGTAGATACGGGAGCCACTGATCATGTCTGCAATACTTTACAGGGGTTCCAGAAAACTAGACGACTAGCTGAGGGGGAGATTACCATTTACTCTGGTGATGCTACAAAGGTGGCAGCTATTGCAGTGGGAGATGTTTATTTATCTTTTGATAGGAATAAAACTTTGATTCTGAAAAATTGCCTTTATGTACCTTTATTTAGAAAGAATTTTATTTCGGTTTCTAAATTATTTTTGGATCGATATTCTATTTCTTATAATGACAGAGTTGTTATAAAAAGGAATAGAGAGATTATCTGTTCTGGTGCATTGATTGGAAATTTATATACACTTGAACCAAAACCTCCCATGATGAAAATAGAAGTAAATAACTCATCTTCTAAATCTAATAAGAGAAAAGAACATTCGAAAATGAACCAAACATATCTTTGGCATCTAAGTTTAGATCATATTAACCTGAGTAGAATTCAAAGGTTGATAGCTGATGAACCTCTGGGTTCATTAGTGGTGGAAGATTTCCCAACCTGCGAATCTTGCTTGGAAGGTAAAATGACCAAAAGGTTGTTTAAGGCGAAGGGGTATAGAGCCAAAGATGTGTTGGAATTGGTTCATTCTGATTGTGTGATCCTATGTCTATACAGGTTAGAGGTGGTTTTGAATATTTTGTCTCTTTTATAGACGATTATTCAAGATATGGATACATTTACTTGATGTACCGCAAGTCTGAATACTTTGACATGTTCAAAGAATTCAAGGCTGATGTGGAGAAACGAAAGATAAAAGTATCAAGACACTATGATCTAATCGTGGTGGAGAGTACCTCTTGGGAGAGTTTAGGAATTACTTATCAGAGGCTGGGATTCAATCCCAATTGTTTGCACCTGGCACACTCCAGCAGAATGGTGTAGTGAAGCAAAGGAATATGACTCTTATGGAGATGGTTAGATTGATGATGAGTTATTCTGAGTTGCCAGATTCGTTCTGGGGGTATGCTCTGGATACGACAGTGTATATTCTGAACTTGGTACCATCTAAATCAGTGCCTTCTACTCCCACAGAATTGTGGACTGGGTGAAAGCCTAGTCTGAGACATATTCGGATTTGGGGGAGTCTAGCACATGTGTTGAAGGCAGATGCTGGTAAGTTAGAACCTCGTACAGAAGTGCGCTTGTTCGTAGGCTATCCTAGAGGAACGAAAGGTGGTTTGTTCTATAGTCTTAGAGATCAGAGGGTGATCGTTAGCACGAATGCCAAATTTTTAGAGGAATATTATGTGATGAACCACAAGCCCATGAGGAAGATTGTTCTGGAGGAATTAAGAGGGGAAGTCACTACTTTAGTACCAACGGTACAAGAGGATATACCATAAGTGAATGCACCGCGTGTCACAGAGGATACACAAGTGATACCTCGTCGTAGTGGAAGGTGAAGGTAGGAAACTTCGCTTCCTACTTCAACTCGGTCGCTTGTTTATGGCAATCCCTTCTACGTCCCCGGATAAAAAAAAAATTTATCCTAGACAAGAGGGATCAACCAAGCAACCGTTTCATCGTCGTGCTATTCGATTAGAGTGGTCATTTGAAGAAACTTGTTGTTCAAGCCACCAACCTCTATTCTACGAATAGTCGCGGAATAGATGATGTACGGATCACCGACTTTTGTGTTTATATTCGGGATCCAAGTTATATTAGACTATTAGACACAAAACAGAATATATCATGCATATATAATTGAAAAACAATTACAAACATGTTACATATGAAGATAGATAAGTGATATACCTCTCGATCTTCTATTGTATGACCTTCCTCGTTTTGGACATCGTGTGGGCGATGATCTACTAAAAGTCGAAGCTCCTAGATCACCAATCTTCCTTCCTTGCTCGCTCCGAACAAGAGAAAGTATAGAAACAAGGTACTTCTCCTTCTTTCAACCAACCACCAAGCTCAAGCTAGGTGCTAGCCGCTAGCCAAGAAGAAGAGGAGGAAAGGAAGTGGGCGCCGGCCAAGGACTCCAAGGAATTACCCTAACCCTTGTTTCCACCGGCCAAAAAGAAGAGATTGAGGGAGTTTGGACGCCAGCCAAAGGAGGGAAGAACTTGTATGGGCGTCGGCCACCAAGGAAGAAGAAGAAGATAAGGAAAAGCTTTCCTTATTTGGTGCCGCCAACCCCAAACCCTAATCTCCAAGCTTGCCGCCCACCTTAACCCTAATCCTATCTCTAATGGGATTCCTCCTTGCCGCCCACCCCTCCTCTCCTTTTATAGAGTTAGGGATAAGCCTTGTTTTAATCTCCACCATTGGTTCTAGGGATTTAATCTCAACCGTCGGATCTAGAGATTTAATCTCAACCATCGGATCTAGAGATTTAATCTCTACATTTGGATCTAGAGTTTTGTTTTCATCCATTGGATCTAGGCTTCATGAGGTATTAATAGGCTACAATAGGGACTATGAGGAGGAGTTGGATCTTGGCCACGATCAAGCTCACATAAAGTCCGATCCATTAATGATAATTCAATCCACCAAAGGATTATCATTGATCTACCTCACCAACCCCCATAAGTTAATATGGACTCCATATATTATATGTATATTTTCTCCCCGTATTTAAGATCTCGAATGTCCGTCGATTAATTAATTTATTGACCATTAATTAATCAACATCTAACTCCATGAGTAGTACCACTCAACCTTTTCATCATGCCGGACCAAGTCCACCTGCAGAGTTTAAATGATGAACCTTATGAGCTCCTCAAGGGGACATCATCATCCTAATATATAGGACACGGTTTCCTCCTATAATCAACGACACACCATATAAATAATATCATTTCCCAACTTACCGAGCCTATCGATTTAATCTATAAATCTCGCCCATTGGTAAATCAAAGAAATGAATACTAAGTATATGTGCTTATTATTATATCGAGATTAAGAGTATGTACAATATAATATCTGAGGTCCGATTCGATTATATAGTCAGCAATAAATCGAATCACCTCTAAGTCGGTCCTGTTCAATACACACAAAGTGTACTAGTGTGATTCTATGATCAAGACAAACCAATACCAAATCACACTACAACCATACCAATGGTTTGTCCAAAGCCATCTCGGTTGTGAGCCTATACTTATACTTTACAAGGAGCCGATAACATGATCTCCTGTGTGACACCACACACCATGTTATCTACAATGTAATGTATTAGACAATATGCATCACCATAAATATACAAACAATGATCATGTGATTCTTATTTCAAAATAAAGATGTTCATACAAAAGATAGACTTTTCAGTATACATCCCAACAATCTCCCACTTATACTAAAAGACTATGTTGTCCTCAAACTGCCATACAACTGATCCCCATTCCCTCCACATGCCTATCAAAAGCTCTCCTTGGAAGGGCCTTAGTGAAAGGATCTGCCAGGTTATCCTCCGATGCAATCTTGGCCACAACAACTTCTCCTCTCTTTACAATTTCTCGTATCAGGTGGTACTTGCGCTCTATGTGTTTACTTTCCTTATGGGCTCGTGGTTCCTTCGAGTTTGCAACTGCACCACTATTATCACAATAAATTGTGATAGTTCTTGGCAAACCAGGAATCACATCCAAGTTCATCAGGAAGTTCCTGAGCCACACAACTTCTTTGGCCACCTCAGAGGCCGCCACATACTCAGCTTTCATGGTAGAGTCCGCCACGCATTTCTGCTTGACACTCCTCCATACAATGGCTCCACCTCCCAAAGTAAATACAAAACTTGAGGTAGTCTTACTGTTATCCCTATATGATTAGAAGTCGGAATCCGTATAACCCACAAGGCGTAATTGGTCTGCCTGGTAAACTAGCATATAATCCCTAGTCCTTCTCAGGTACTTCAATATATGCTTTACCGCAGTCCAATGTCTCTATCCTGGATTACTTTGATATCTGCTGACCATGCCCACGACAAAGCAGATATCTGGTTTCGTACACAGCATAGCATACATGAGGCTTCCTATTGCCGAGGCATAAGGAACCGCCTTCATCTCCTCTATCTCCTCAGATGTTCTAGGACACATCTCCTTAGATAAAGGAACTCCGTGCCTGAAAGGTAGAAAACCCTTCTTGGAGTTCTACATGCTAAAACGATCCATAATGGTGTCTATGTATGAAGCTTGAGATAAGCACAACATCCTTTTCCTGCAATCCCTTATAACCTTGATCCTAAGGATATGTCCCACTTCTCCCAAGTCCTTCATATCAAACTGTTTGGACAACCATACCCTTACGTCCGATAACACCTTGACATTGTTGCCAATTAACAAAATGTCATCTACGTATAGTACAAGAAATACCACTACGTTTCCATCACATCTCTTGTATACACAAGACTCATCCGGACTTTGAATAAATCCATAAGACTGGATTACCTCATCAAAGTGGATGTTCCAAGACCTTGAAGCTTGCTTCAATCCATAAATGGACCGATTAATCTTACATACAAGATGCTCTTTGCCCTTTGCAATGAATCCCTCTGGTTGCTTCATATAGATGTTTTCCTCAAGACTTCCATTAAGGAAAGCTGTCTTGGCATTCATCTGCTACACCTCATAATCCATATGAGCTGCAATGCATAAGAGAATCCGGATAGACTTAAGCATGGCTACCGGCGAAAAGGTCTCCTCATAATCGACACCCTCTTTCTGAGTATACCCGTTTGTAACAAGCCTCTCTTTGAAGGTCACAACCTTCCCATCTATTCCTCTCTTTCTTTTGTAGATCCACTTGCATCGAATGGTTTTTACACCATCGGGTGGTTCTACTTGCTCCCAGACCTGATTTGAATCCATAGATTCAATCTTAGCATTCATTGCACTTCGCCAAGATACTGCATCTTCATCTTGGATTGCCTCTTCTTATGTCCAGGGATCAGGTTCATGTTTGCCAGGGACCAAATCAGAATATTCTCCCAAGAACATGAATCTATCAGGCTGTCTCACAACCCTCCCACTACGATGAGGTATCACCTGTGTATCCTCTGTGACACGCGGTGCAGTGACTTGTGGTATATCCTCTTGTATCGATGGTACTGAAGAAGTGACTTCCTCTTTTATTTCCTCCAGAACAATCTTACTCATGGGCTTGTTGTTCATCACATAGTCTTCCTCTAGAAATCTGGCATTCGTGCTAACGATCACCCTCTGATCTCTAGGACTATAAAACAAACCACCTTTCGTTCCTCTAGGATAGCCAACGAACATGTGTACTTCTATACGAGGTTCCAACTTACTAGCATCTGCCTTCAGCACATGTGCTAGACTCCCTCATATCCGAATATGTCTTAGACTAGGCTTTCGCCCAGTCCACAATTCTGTGGGAGTACGTAGAAGGCACTGATTTAGATGGAACCAAGTTCAGAATGTACACTGTCGTATCTAAAGCATATCCCCAGAACGAATCTGGCAACTCAGAATAACTCATCATCGATCTAACCATCTCCATAAGAGTCCTATTCCTTCACTCTGCTACACCATTACTGGGTGTGCCAAAGTGCATAATTGAGATTGAATCCCAAATTCCTAAACTCTCCCAAGAGGTACTCACCACCACGATCAGATCGTAGTGTCTTGATACTTTTACTTTGACATTTCTTCACATCAGCCTTGAATTCTTTGAACTTGTTAAAACATTCAGACTTACGGCGCATCAAGTAAATGTATCCATATCTCGAATAATCATCTATAAAAGAGACGAAATACTCAAAACCACCTTTATCCTGGATAGACATAGGACCACACAAATCAGAATGAACCAATTCTAATACATCTTTGGCTCTATACCCCTTGGCCTTAAAAGGCCTCTTGGTCATTTTACCCTCCAAGCAAGATTCGCAGGTTGGGAAATCTTCCACTACTAATGAACCCAGAGGTCCATCAGCTATCAACCTTTGAATTCTGCTTAAGTTAATATGACCAAGCCTAAGATGCCAAAGATATGTTTGGTTCATCTTCGAAGGTTCTTTTCTCTTATTGGAATTAGAAGATGAGTTATTAACTTCTATTTGGATCGTGGGAGCTTTTGGTTCAAGTGTGTATAGATTTCCTATCAATGCACCCGAACAGATAATGTCCCTATTCCTTTTTATAACAATCTATCATTAAAAGAAATAAAATATCCATCCATAAACAATTTAGAAACTGAAATTAAATTATTTCTAAATAAAGGTACATAAAGGCAATTCTTAAGAACCAAAACTTTATTTTTCTCAAAAGATAAATAAATATCTCCCACTGCAACAGTCGCCACCTTCGTGGCATCACCCAAGTATACGGTAATCTCCCCCTCAGCCAGTCGTCTAGTTTCCTAGAACCCGTGCAAAGTATTGCAGACATGATCAGTGGCTCTCGTATCTACACACCAGGTGCCAGTAGATAACACTGCTAAACATGTTTCAATGACTAGACCAAAAGATATACCTTTGTTCTGCTTGCAGTTGGGGCAGTCCTTCTTTCAGTGTCCAGTCTGCTTACAAGTGAAGCACTTGCCTTTCGGCTTCTTCACTCCTCTTTGAGTTCCTCCCACAGCCTTTGCCCCAGTTTGTTTCTTTTTCTTCTTGCCTTTCGGCTTAAAAGTAGAAACCTTTTGGGTCACCATGGCATGCGCCTGAGCACTCTGACGAAATAGCCCCTCTGCCACCTGGAGTTCTGTCAGAAGCTCCACCAATGAATACAACCTTTTGTTCATGTTGTAGTTCAGGCAAAACTGCTCAAAACTCCTAGGTAGAGACTGGAGAATGATATCGACCTGGGTTTCCCCATCGATCTTAGCTCCGAGGACTTCCAACTCATTCAAATGAGCCATCATCTTGAGAACATGATCCCTCACGGATGTTCCCTCGATCATGGTGGTCGTCATCAAGTTCCTCATGGCTTCCTGACTTGCAGCCCGATTCTGGTGTTCGAAAAGATCTTTGAGATTGAGCATCATGTCATAAGCAGTGGGCATGGCTTGATGCTGATGTTGCGGTACATTTGACATAGATGCCAAAATGTAACACCGCGCCATCTCATCGGCCTTGATTCACTTCTTATAACTCTCCTTCTCCTTTTCCCCAGAATCATCCGCAGGCTTAGGAGGGCACTCTTCGAGGAGTACATATTTGTATTCCTCAGCAGTCAAGACAATGTCAAGATTCCTCTTCCAATCAACATAGTTTGGTCTAGTAAGTTTATTCTCTTTCAGTATCACAGCAAGCGGGTTGAAAGTCATTTTGAAAGAAAACCTAAGAATCACATAGATCAAAACATTAGATTTCAAAAAATTATTGATTCCTCAAACAATAATATTTTAAAATCAACCAACACCTCAAAACATCGAGAATATCGTATGCCACGATAGTGTGGACGTATACGAATTCTACATTTGTAAGAAGAGATTTTACCCATTAATTTTACTATCTTGTCAACCTAACTTTTTGATAAGTAAAATTAATAGTTGGTTCCTCTTTGGCCCTACAAATAAAAGCAGTGACTCCGATGGGGAGGATACTTATATTTGTATCTAAGTATTCACCATTACTCGGTACCAAGGTAATTATCTAGGGTTATGTGCCTTCCGATGGGGAAGTACACACGCTCCTTGATAATTTCCTATAACCATATTTGACCTTGTGATCCACAAACAAACTTATCCGATGGGGAGAAAGGCACTCAGAGCCGACACGCAAATTTGTTTGCATCACTTGTCAAATCGTAATGGAGGTCATGAGAATTTATAAAAAATTATCCCTCTCCCACTTAGTAATTTAAAATTGAGGAATTTTCTAGCCTACGACATGCATATCAAACAATAAGCAATAAATATGAAAAATAAATATTTTCCAACTATTATGGCTTTTGTCTTCAATATGTCTTCCGTCGTATCGCCATCTCATCCACTCCTCCTACGCCATGTACGAGCCATCCGGAGATCCGAGCCGAGAAAAAAATATTTTAATTTACATCCATCGATCCTATACTCCACGAGGGAGTGTACATGAAATCTAGATTGAAAGTAAACTAAAATAGAAAGAGTGGCTAAACAATGCCGTATCTAATTTGCAAAAATTAAATACTAGCCTCGTCAACCCCGAGGATTCAACAAAATATACATTTACACACATACAATCACATACACACATATGGCCATAATAGTTGGATCCTATGCCTGCAACCAAAGAGTTAACCTATGCATATCCTATTATTATTCGACACATATAATATATGAAAAGTGCATAAAAGTAACTGAATCCTAAACACACAAAACCGAAAACTGTGGCTCTGATACCACTTGAAGTTAAGGAAAAGCTTTCCTTATTTGGTGCCGCCAACCCCAAACCCTAATCTCCAAGCTTGCCGCCCACCTTAACCCTAATCCTATCTCTAATGGGATTCCTCCTTGCCGCCCACCCCCTCCTCTCCTTTTATAGAGTTAGGGATAAGCCTTGTTTTAATCTCCACCATTGGTTCTAGGGATTTAATCTCAACCGTCGGATCTAGAGATTTAATCTCAATCGTCGGATCTAGAGATTTAATCTCTACCTTTGGATCTAGAGTTTTGTTTTCATCCATTGAATCTAGGATTCATGAGGTATTAATAGGCTACAATAGAGACCATGAGGAGGAGTTGGATCTTGGCCACCCAATAGATCAAGCCCACATAAAGTCCGATCCATTAATGATAATCCAATCCACTAAAGGATTATCATTGATCTACCTCACCAACCCTCATAAGTTAATATAGGCTCCATATATTATATGTACATTTTCTCCCTGTGTTTAAGATCTCGAATGTCTGTCGATTAATTAATTTACTGACCATTAATTAATCAACATCTAACTCCATGAGTAGTACCACTCAACCTTTTCATCATGTCGGACCAAGTCCACCTGCAGGGTTTACATGATAAACCTTATGAGTTCCTCAAGGGGACATCATCATCCTAATATATAGGACACGGTTTCCTCCTATAATCAATGACACACCATATAAATAATATCATTTCCCAACTTACCGAGCCTATCGATTTAATCTATAAATCTCGCCCATTGGTAAATCAAAGAAATGAATACTAAGTATATGTGCCCATTATTATATCGGTATTAAGAGTATGTACAATATAATATTTGAGGTCCGATTCGATTATGTAGTCAATAATAAATCGAATCACCTCTAAGTCAGTCCTGCTCAATACACACAAAGTGTACTAGTGTGATTCTATGGTCAAGACAAACCAATACCAAATCACACTACAACCATACCAATGGTTTGTCCAAAGCCATCTCGGTTGTGAGCCTATACTTATACTTTACAAGGAGCCGATAACATGATCTCCCGTGTGACACCACACACCATGTTATCTACAATGTAATGTATTAGACAATATGCATCACCATAAATATGCAAACAATGATCATGTGATTCTTATTTCAAAATAAAGATGTTCATACAAAAGATAGACTTTTTAGTATACATCCCAACAGAAGGGTTGTTAGACAACCTGATAGATTTATGTTCTTTGGAGAATCTTTTGATTTTGTTCATTGGAGAACATGAACCTAATCCCTGGACATATGATGAGGCAATCCATGGTAAAGATGCAGTATCTTGGCAAAGTGCGATGAATTCTGATATAGAATCTATGGATTCAAATCAGGTCTGGGAGCTAGTAGAACCACCCAATGGTGTAAAAACCATTGGATGCAAGTGGATCTACAAAAGAAAGAGAGGAATAGACGGGAAGGTTGAGACCTTCAAAGAAAGGCTTGTTGCGAAAGGGTATACTCAGAAACAGGAGATCGATTATGAGGAGTCCTTTTTGCTGATAGTCATGCTTAAGTCTATATGGATTCTCTTGTCTATTACTGCTCATATGGATTATGAGGTGTGGTAGATGGATGTCAAGACAACTTTCCTTAATGGAAGTCTTGAGGAAAACATCTATATGGAGCAACCAGAGGGATTCATTGCAAAGGGCAAATAACATCTTGTGTGCAAGCTTAATCGGTCCATTTATGGATTGAAGCAAGCTTCGAGATCTTAGAACATCCGCTTTGATGAGATAATCTAGTCTTTTGGATTTATTCAAAGTCCGGATGAGTCTTGTGTATACAAGAGATGTGATGGAAACGTAGTGGTATTTCTTGTACTATACGTAGATGACATTTTGTTAATTGGAAACAATGTCAAGGTGTTATCAGACGTAAGGATATGATTATCCAAACAATTTGATATGAAGGACTTGGGAAAAGTGGGACACATTTTTGGGATCAAGGTTATAAGGGATCGCAGGAAAAGAATGTTGTGCTTATCTCAAGCTTCATACATAGACACTATTTTGGCTCATTTTAGCATGCAGAACTCCAAGAAAGGTTTTCTACCTTTTAGGCATTGAGTACCTTTATCTAAAGAGATGTGTCCTAGAACATCAAAGGAGATAGAGGAGATGAAGGCGGTTCCTTATGCTTCAACAGTAGGAAGCCTCATGTATGCTATGATATGTACGAGGCCAGATATCTACTTTACCGTGGGCATGGTTAGCAGATATCAAAGTAAACCAGGACAGGGACATTGGACTGCCGTAAAACATATATTGAAGTACTTGAGAAGGACTAAGAATTATATATTGGTATACCAGGCAGATCAATTACTCCCTGTGGGTTACACAAATTCCGACTTCCAATCAGATGGGGATAACAGTAAGTCTACCTCGGGATTAGTGTTTACTTTGGGAGGTGGAGCTATTATATGGAGGAGTGTCAAGCAGAAATGTGTGGCGGACTCCACCATGGAAGCTGAGTATGTGGCAGCCTCTGAGGCAACCAAAGAAGCTGTATGGCTCAAGAACTTCTTGATGGACTTGGATGTGATTTCTGGTTTGCCCAGAACTATCACAATTTATTGTGATAACAGTGGTGCAGTTGCAAACTCGAAGGAATCACGAGCCCATAAGGTAAGTAAACACATAGATCGCAAGTACCACATGATACGAGAGATCGTAAAGCGAGGAGAAGTTGTTGTAGCCAAGATTGCATCAGAGGATAACCTGGCAGATCCTTTCACTAAGGCCCTTCCAGCGAGAGCTTTTGATAGGCATGTGGAGGGAATGGGAATCAGATGTATGACAGCATGAGGATAGCATAGTCTTTTAGTATAAGTGGGAGATTGTGGGATGTATACTGAAAAGTCTATCTTTTGTATGAACATCTTTATTTTTGAAATAAGAATCACATGATCATTGTTTGCATATTTATGATTATGCATATTGTCTGATACATTACATTGTAGATAACATGGTGTGTGATGTCACATGGAAGATCACGTTATCAGTTCCTTGTAGAGTATAAGTAGAGGCTCACAACCGAGATAATTTTGGACAAACCATTAGTATGGTTGTAGTGTAATTTGGTATTGGTTTGTCTTGACCATAGAATTGCACTAGTACACTTTGTGTGTATTGTGCAAGACCGACTTAGAGGTGATTTAATTTATTACTGACTACATAATTGAATCAGACCTCGAATATTATGGTGTACATGCTCTTAATCCTGATATAATAACGGGAACATGTACTTAGTATTTATTTCTTTGATTTACCAATGGGCGAGATTTATAGATTAAATCGATAGGCTGGTAAGTTGGGAAATGATATTATTTACATGGTGTGCTATTGATTATAGGAGGAAACAGTGTCCTATGTATTAGGATGATGATGTTCCCTTGAGGAGCTCATAAGGATCATCATGTAAACTCTGCAGGCGGACTTGGTCCGACAAGATGATAAGGTTGAGTGATACTACTCATGGAGTTAGATGTTGATTAATTAATCGTTAGTAAATTAATTAATTAATAGACATTCGAGATCTTAAACATGGAGATATATTTGTACAATTAATATATGGAGTCCATATTTATTTATGGAGGTTGGTGAGGTAGATTAATGATAATCCTCTAGTGGAATGGATTATCATTAATAGATCGGATTTTATGTGGGCTAGATCCATTGGGTGTCCAAGATCCAACTCCTCCTCATGGTCCCTATTGTAGCCTATTAATACCCTCATGAAACCTAGATCCAACGGACACGATTAAAAGGAGGTTTGGGCAAAATCTATAAATAGGAGGCAAAGGCTTGGGCGATATAAGAGAATTGGGAATTCTAGGGTTTGCTTCTTGGCTTGGGCGGCAAGGTTTGGAGAGGCTAGGGTTTTTGGTTTGTCCATCTTCTCTAGGGTCGGCGACAACAAGTGGATGAAACAAGGGTTTGATTCTTCTCCCTCACTTGGTCGGCATTCTCTATCCCTCTCCATTGCTGGCGCCTCCTTCCTTTTTCTCCTTGGCCGACGGCAACAAGAACCCATCTTCTTGGCCGGCGCCCACTTCATCCTCTCCCTCTCCTTGGCCGGCGGCAATAATTCATCAAGGAGGATTGTTGGTCGGCATTAGATAGAAGAAATGTTGGTGCAGTAGGCACCTAAGTCGAACCTGAGTTTTGATTATAGCAAACGATACAAAGTTAAGCTTATATTGTTATCTCACGAGCTAAATCGAGTGTGCAAAAAAGTGCCAACGCTGGAGCTGAAGGCTAGCGACACCCAGAGGAAGCCGCGGTGGTCGAGCGACACTCGAGTGACTTCGGAGGGAGCCGAAGGAATCGAGTGGAAGGCCGGAAGCTCGTGTGTGTGCGAGAGTAGGTGAGGTCGTATCCTCTTTACGGGGACGATCTTAAGCATAGATCTGACCAAAGACATCCTATAGGTTGTCTAGGTCGAGATCGGAAGGTCAGAGGCCGTCGAAATAATATTTTTGTTAAGCTAACTTTGCTTGCAGCTAGCCGCATCACGATCTTGAGGACTCGATCACATCCATCACGATCGTCATCTGCGGTCGCATTCGATCGATCGCTATCACGACGATGATGTCCATCAGTCGACTGATGGTCAAGGATCAGCCTCGAGGAGTCAAGATTTATCACCATTTTTCAAGGAGCCATGTGCCTAATTTCTATTGGTTGAAGATCCTCTCGAAAAGGGGCTCAAGGGCTATAAAAGGAGGGCCTCTCCTAGGGTTTCATAATCAATTCTAAGCTTCCAAAAAGCCTCCGCAAGCTACAACTTTCCGACAACGAAGTGCTACCTCTCCGACGCCTTACGCTTATTTGTTTATTCTTTACCGTCAGTATAAAGCTTCATTTCAGTTTGTATTGTTCTTATTAATTGTCTTTAATTATCTCGGAGTTTTTATCGTAACGAGGAGAGGGGGAGTGTCCCTCTACCTCAAGCTTTGTGACTTTTTGTATTCGTTCAACTCCTATCTCCAACGAGGAGGAGTTCGTTTAGTGTTTTGCCCTCCGTGCATGGTCAAGGACCACTAGGGCCTTAGAGTAGTAGCCGAAGGCTACGAACCAAGTAAAAATTCTCTTCTCTCATTTATTTTGCATTTATCTTCCGCTGCGTTTAATTGTCTACTCGAACGAAACGAAGAAAAGTTTTCTATCACTATTCACCCCCCCCCCTCTAGCGATCCGCTTGATCCAACACATTACTGAGCTTAGGGTGGTTCCTAGTATAGCAGATCCTATAGAGCTCTATTGTGACAACAATGGAGCAATTGCACAGGCTAAGGAACCTCGCTCACACTAGCGGACCAAACACATACTACGGCGCTTCCATCTCATTCGAGAGATTATCTATAGAGGAGATGTGAAGATTTGCAGAGTACCCATAGATGCTAACATCGCAGATCCCTTGACCAAGGCTTTGGCACAGAAAAAGCATGATGGTTACACTAGGTCATTGGGTATTAGATACTACAGTGATTGACACTAGTGCTAGTTGGAGATTGTTAGTGAAAGCCCTAGAGTCAATCATGTGATGATTGTTGTATGGACTTGTTGTATCATATTCCTATATATATAAAGGCATTTTTTTATGGTTATTATACTTACTTGTATTGGTTCCAAATAACTAAGTATAATAACGTCCTTGAGTAGAAGGTTCTTATCTATATCAAACGATTGGTTGAATCGATAATGAGATGATATAGAGAATACTACTCTTAATCATTCCTAGTCAAGTATTAACATTCAGGGACAATGTTAATGCAAAGAGACTAGCATGTAGGTCAACTCGATGACTTGATCTCACAAGTCATGGATATGAGATATCAAGTTGACACATGAGTATGCATTGGAGAATGTATACTGAATGACCCACCATGAGAAAGTATCATGGATCTTTATATGAGTGTCATATACTTTCTCAAGTGACTATTAGTATGATTATTAGTCCTTGGACCTGAAGTCACCATAGTTCCCTACATAAGGAGTTACACACTTTGGCTTCGTTAAACATCACCCGTAAATGGGTGGACTATAAAGGCGATTACTGGATATGTAACAAATTATGCGGAGGGATGCGAGTGATGTAGTTGGGATCTATCCCTCCTATATGACGGGAGTGACATCATGATTCTTGATAGAGTGAGACCACTAAGTGCATGGCCATGCCCAAATGAGTCACTATGAGATATTAAGCTCATTTGATTAGAGTGAGTCTACTTGGAGTTAAAGATATAGATTGTACAGAGGATGACACGGTCTATGCCTCAATTGAACAATCTAGATGTCAAGGATAGAGGGACATTATCACATATTGTGAGAGTCACAATTGGTAGTCACAAAGGTGATGTTGGATCTTAACATTCTTGTAACTTGGGTGGAAATGATGTGTTGCTAGATACCGCCCATTGTTTATGTTTCTAAATTGGTTTAGGAGCATTGACAATGTTACAAGAACCTATAGGGTCACACACAAAGGGTAATTAGATGGAGATTAGGTTCATATGATGAACCAAGAGGATTAGGTTCATGTGATGCACCAAATTAGATTAAGAGTAATCTAAATTAGACTAATTGAGTTGGACTCAATTTTGATTCAAGTGTTGAATGAGTCTAATTTAGATATGATTCATTGAGTCAATTTAAACTAATGAATAGAGATTCATTAAATTAAATTGACTTGAATCAAATGGTTGGATTTGATCAACCATGGGAGATAAGAGGTCAAGTTGGACTTGACTTGAGAGGGAAGATAAAGGGTCAAGTTTGACTTGACCAAATGTCACATCATGGTGACTTGGCATGGGGCCGGCCAATGATGATGTTCCACATCATCATGGACACATTTGTTAGGGCAATCTCTTGCCATGATAAGGTTTTGATGTGTGTGGCAAAGGGTTTAAGTTAGGTTGGTATTGTTATTTGATATGTGCGTTGGAGTCTTGCAGGACTTAGTAATTTGCACATGGAGCCTTGGCGGGTTCACCCTCACAACCTCGGTCCTTGAGTCGGTGAAGGATGACTTTGCAGAGCCGTGCGCTTGGAGCATCCGAGGGACCGCCGGACGAGATGACTTGAAGTGAAGCCAAGGAAGCAGACTTCGGAGGCAAGAGACGCGAAGGAGCATTGCAGAGCCGTGCGCCTGATGCTGCCGAGGGACGTGGCCGCGAACGAAGAGAGCTTTGGCGAGGGACTTCGAGTGAGATGAGAGAATGAGTGAAATGTAAGTAGCTCATTAGGTGAACTTCACCGAATGGCTGAGTGTCGGAAACTTGACCGCAAGGGTTAAGGTTTACCCGACCGCCAGAAGCTCAAACTTATGTTAAGTTTGAGTTTCACACGGCACCAGTCGACTTCCATGTAACAACAGTCGACTGCTCTGAGTTGAGTGGGTTCGACTGGTATCCGACTGATGGGTTTATGCCCAGCAGTCGACTGCCATGGAATGACAGTCGACTACCAGAGGATGTCGCTGGCACAGAACCACTCGTAGCCGACTGGGTAGTCGACTACGGAGGCAGCAGTCGACTGGTGAGGTCCATCAGTCGACTGCCAAGTGTTCCGTTGGACTACAACGGTCGGGATCCGACGTGTTCGGAGGCCGTTGTAGTGACGGCAGTCGACTGCCAAGGGCAGCAGTCGACTGGTGGCGGCCAACGGGAAGAAATCAACCCTCTCTATTAAAAGAGAGGGTGTGAGCCTTTGAGAGGCTAATGCTTGAGCTCTAAACTTCTCCCAAAGTGCCATACACGATTTCCTACTCTTCTTACTTGCTTTTACTTCAATCTTATTGTAAGAAGAGTGCTCTTGGTTGTAAAGGTTACCTCCACCTAGCTTGGTGCAAAGGAGAGACCAATATTGGATTGGCCTTGGAGGAGTGATTCACCTTGGACGAATCGGACCGTGGATTAGCGGCGTAGCCGTGAACCACATTACATCTTCTTGTTAGCATTTGCTTTCTTGTAATTTCTATTTGCTTGTCTTTATTTGCATATTCTGCTTGCGCTAATCTTTTGTAGACGAGCAAAATACGATATCCATCGTAAGAGGGCTATTCACCCCCTCTAGCCGGCCAATCGATCCCCAACAAGTGGTATCAGAGCCAAGGAAAGCTTGTCGAGGACTAACCGCCACAACAAGCAACATTCAAAATGGCCGGCTCCAACATTCATCCACCGAAGTTTGAAGGAGAATTTGCTTGGTGGAAGAAGCGAATGGAGGTATTTTTCGAAACGGATTTTGATATTATGATTACAATGGAATCCGGTTTCGTTTTGCCTAGGGATGAAGAGGGGAAGCCAATAGAAAAGTCAAGATGGACCAAGAGGCAAAGAGAGGAGCACCTTGCAAACTCAAAAGCCAAGCACCATCTATACAATGTGCTTCCTCAACAAGAAATAAATAGAATTGGAGAATGCCTAAGTGCCAAGGAGATGTGGGAGAAGCTAGTAGAGCTTCATGAAGGCACTTCGGAGGCAAAGCTAGCAAGAAGAGACCTCCTCCGCTCCCAACTTTCAAATATCAAGCTTGAAAAGGGAGAAAAGGTAACTTCCTTACATTCTAGGTTTAAGGAAATTTTGATTGGACTAACAAGTGTAGGTGAAAGGCTCTCCAACCGGGATATGGTAATGAAGGCCATAGATGCCTTTCCCCGGTCCTCAAAGTGGAGCTCCATGGTGGACTCATTCTATATCTCCAAGAATTTAGAAGTGAGAACTTTGGAGTTCTTTTCAACAATGGAGCTCCACGAAACGATGCTTGAAGGAATACAAGAAGAGCCAAGAATCCAACCTTCAAGAGGAGTAGCATTCTTGGCAAACAAGGGGAAGAAGAAGATAGAGATCCCCTCCTCCTCCGATGATGATGAAGCATCCTCCTCCTTCTCCATGGATAGCACGGAAGAAGCGTATATGGTAAGGAGGGTAAGGCATGCTTTAAAGGGTTTTCATTTTAATAAATCTAATGATAGGAATAGAAGACCAAGGGGGAAAATCATTTACTACAATTACCAAGGAGAGGGACACATAAGGGATAATTGTCCCCTCTTGAACAAAAGCAAGGAGGAGAAGAGAAAGAAAGAAGAAAAGAAGAAGAAAAAGGGTAGCAAGAAGAAAAAGGAAGAAGAAAAGAAGGCAAAGGAAAAGGGGAAGGCCAAAGCATTCAAGGCCAAGACATGGGATGACCCTTCCTCATCCTCTTCATCATCATCGGAAGAGGAGAATGCCTTTGTCACCAATTTGGCCTTAATGGCCTTTGATGACTTGGATTGCTCCTCCACCGAAAATGAAGGATCAAGCTCAAGTGGAGAAAGCTCAAATGAAGGGGGAGTCTCCTCCACATCATCATCCTCCTCATCCGAAGAAGAAGAAGAGGACATGGAAACTATGGTAACGAATCTAACTCCTAAGAAAATAGTTTCCATGGTTTCTAGCTTAACTAGGGATTTATTTAGAGCTAAGAGGAAGAACAAAAGCATGCTAGATCGAATTAAGGACTTAGAAAATAAACTAGAAAAAGCATGCTTAAATGATGATAATATTTCTTCTTGCCATGATGATGCATGCTCACATGAATATATGTCATTTAATGTTAGTGATGCATGCATGGATGAAAATAGGGTTTTAAGGGAAAAGGTAGACTATTTGACAAAAGCCCTAGAAAAATTCACAATTGGCTCCAACACCTTGAACATGATTATAGGGAGCCAAAGGGAAAATTTTAATAAGAAAGGCCTAGGTTATAAAGAAAAGAAAAATGAAAAGACCTATAAATGCCTAATTGCTAGGGGACAAGATAAAAAGAAGGTAATAGCTAGGAAATGGATCCCCAAGGAGTATCTAGTAAACCCCATAGGCAAGAACTTATTTTGGGTTCCAAAATCCATCCTTAAGGGTTAGGATAACCCTTGGGTAGTCAACCATATGCAATTGACTTATATCATATTTTGGTTGACTTAGGATGGCGGGACAACATTTTTAAATAGTATTAGGTGATGATAACGTGCCTATAAATAGTTAATAATGCTTAAATCATGATAATCAATGTAATTGCTATGTATATGTGCAATCATGATTTATGATTTTGAAATTTGGTACATCATCATGAGAAATAGGGTTTAAATCATGCCTTAGGTGATATTTTGTTTATTATCATGACATAATACCTAATGCATGATAACAATTCAATGAATACATATGTTTCATGACCATAATGTAAAATTAAGTCATATATGTCTTTATGATCATGTGGATTGTTAGGATGATACTTAACCTTGAGAGAATTGTATGAATATAATGGTTAAGTATATACAAATACCCCCTAGGATGCATCTCACACTCACCATAGGCTACTTTGATTGAAAACTTAGCATGGGTGAGATGTTAGGATGATACAAATGTCCACTAATACCTATGGCATTTAGATGGTCATTTAAAGTATCAAAATAGCAATAATAGACCAATCATGAGGAAGGCTTATGTTTAATTCATAGACATATTGCCCAAAGATCATGGTTGGATATTTCATATGTTTTCAAAACAATTTCTTACTTTAAAATCTATGTATTCATGTTTTGAAACAATTGGATGCAAAACTAGGTGTTAAACTTGATACTAGAATGATCAACAACCTAGTGGTTTTTAAAACTTTTGGATTTTTATCAAATATCTAGAAATATAATGTCTTTTCATGAAAAACTAATTTTCACTGATAAAGAATCTCACAAGAAATATGTTCCCCAAATTTCATGATTTTTTGAATTTTCTAGAATTTTTAATGCATTTCTGAAATTCACCTTGAAAAACTATTGTGCAATGATCGCCATATCGATAGCAATGATCGCCACCAAAAACAGTCTAATATTTTCTGATTTTAGATTTTAAGCATGTTTTTGGTATTTTCCTTCTATTAGACTTGATGTCATGGGTTTATAACTTAGTATTAATCTTTTTGATGGTGTCAAATGGGGAGAAATAATTGTGTTTAAGTAAATTATGATAGGGGAGAATTTGTAGAGAGAGTTTCATGGATTAAGGGGGAGTTGCATGTTGTTATATCATGTTTATGTTTACATGCTTTCTTACCTTAGAAATTTATATCAAATGTTGTTACCTAACTTAAACGGATTGCCACACATCAAAAAGGGGGAGATTGTTAGGGCAATCTCTTGCCATGATAAGGTTTTGATGTGTGTGGCAAAGGGTTTAAGTTAGGTTGGTATTGTTATTTGATATGTGCGTTGGAGTCTTGCAGGACTTAGTAATTCGCACATGGAGCCTTGGCGGGTTCACCCTCACAATCTCGGTCCTTGAGTCGGTGAAGGATGACTTTGCGGAAGCCGTGCACTTGGAGCATCCGAGGGACCGCCGGACGAGATGACTTGAAGTGAAGCCAAGGAAGCAAACTTCGGCGGCAAGAGACGCGAAGGAGCATTGCAGAGCCGTGCGCCTGATGCTGCTGAGGGACGTGGCCACGAACGAAGAGAGCTTCGGCGAGGGACTTCGAGTGAGATGAGAGAATGAGTGAAATGTAAGTAGCTCATTAGGTGAACTTGACCGAATGGCTGAGTGTCGGAGACTTGACCGCAAGGGTTAAGGTTTACCCGACCGCCGGAAGCTCAAACTTATGTTAAGTTTGAGTTTCACACGGCACCACCGATCGTACATGTAAATGATCGCTTCCGAGTCGAGTGGGTTCGACCGGTATTCGATCGATGGGTTTATGTTTAGCGATCCGCCATGGAATGGCATCGAATGCCGAAGGATGTCGAGGATGTCGCTGCACGTAATCGCCGAGCGATCGGGCGACTACGGAGGCAATGACGATCGGGTGAGGTCCATCAGTCGACTGCCAAGTGTTCTATTGGACTACAACGGTCGGGATCCGACGTGTTCGGAGGCCGTTGTAGTGACGGCAGTTGACTGCCAAGGGCAGCAGTCGACTGGTGGCGACCAACGGGAAGAAATCAGCCCTCTCTATAAAAAGAGAGGGTGTGAGCCTTTGAGAGGCTAATGCTTGAGCTCTAAACTTCTCCCAAAGTGTCATACACGATTTCCTACTCTTCTTACTTGCTTTTACTTCAATCTGATTGTAAGAAGAGTGCTCTTGGTTGTAAAGGTTACCTCCACCTAGCTTGGTACAAAGGAGAGACTAATATTGGATTGGCCTTGGAGGAGTGATTCACCTTGGACGAATCGGACCGTGGATTAGCGGCGTAGCCGTGAACCACGTTACATCTTCTTGTTAACATTTGCTTTCTTGTAATTTCTATTTGCTTGTCTTTATTTGCATATTCCGCTTGCGCTAATCTTTTGTAGACGAGCAAAATACGATATCCATCGTAAGAGGGCTATTCACCCCCTCTAGCCGGCCAATCGATCCCCAACAACATCATGGTGTGCCACCTCATGAGGGAGACCAAGAGCCATGGCTCTTGGTATTATATGGAGGTTTTTAATCTCTATTATGTGGCCGACCAAACACTTGAATGAATGGAGTGGGAATTAACTTCATCTTCTTCCTCCTTTCCTCTCTTGCTCTTTCTCTCATCCTCCTTGTCATGACCTCCAAGAGTGCTAGCACACTCAAGGTGGTTCTCTCCACCTATTGTCTATGTGGATACGTGTAGAGGAGTGTACATTTGACACTCTATGAGATCCGATAAATCGTTTGGACGAGCGGGATAAGCGAAGGGCGTTGCTACAAGGGTAACGCTCTTTTCATGTAGATCTAAGGTAGATCTAGGTTTTCTAAACATGTACGTGTATTATATTTTTGTTAATCTTCGCACGGATCCGTGGCCGACTTCTGAGGTTTCCGCAATGCAAAAAGCAATTTTTGCCTCGGGTAGTCCAATAACCTGGGCCAATTGCACCAACAATCTCCCCATTTTTGATGTTTGACAATACCTTTAAGTTAGGTTGTCCCATAACCAAACTTAACTCTTCTTATGCAAAGCATAATGAAGGTTTACCTAACTTAAACCCTCACTTCTCCCCCTTTGGCATATATCAAAAAACCCACCTAGTGTTTCCAATACACTCACTTCTCCCCCTTTGGCATACATCAAAAGCCCACTAAGGGTTTCCAATATCTCATCTCCCAATGGGGTCCCTCATTCTCCCCCTTGGTCCAAAATCATCTTGGATGCCTTTATTCTTCTTAGTGATACAACCCTTATCACTAAATGGGAGGCAATCCACAATGAAGATTTACCTAACCCTCACTTCTCCCTTTTTGTAATCAAAATTTATCCATTATACCAAGATGGATTACTTCCCCTAAAGGCTTACTCTCCCTTGTCCATTACACCAACAATGTCCTTGGAGAGTTCCTAAGCCTATAAGAAATCTAAACAATAAAAAATAAGGGTAAAAGTTCAAACTTGAACTTTAACCTCCCTTAAAATTTGATACTCCATCCTAAAAAACTCTCTTAATTATTTTGAGTGATTATTTCACCCTTCCAATGATTTCCAAAGCATATCCTAGGGTTAGGAGATGTTAGGGTAGCCTAAAATTATTGATAAATGGTAGAACAAACCTTGTTCAGTCAAAAATCAGACTAACAGTCAATTAAAATTAGAAACCAGTCGACTACAATACCACTAGTCAGCTGCTCCATGCAGCAGTCGGCTGGTTTCTACAAATGCAGAAATCAAACTTTAGATTCGAATTTTAAAAATACATAAGTAATTATATGTTATTTTAAAAATCATGAAACTTCATACGTACATTACTTATATGAAATACAATGGGTGAAAAATAGTTTTATGATAAAATACCCATTAAATTCAATGAATGATACAAAGTTCAAAAGCATTGATAACTTCAATGTTTTTGTCTAACTTTGTGTCAATCTTCTCAATGGTGATTGCTATCAAAAGATAGACTTCGCCAAGGTTTTCCAAAATGATTTTAAAATGTTTAAAATCTTATATTAAACCATGGTCTATGGGCTCAATGCACATGACTTGTACATTTGATTTTCCAATGATTCATCATTATCATTTAATGAGTTCTAAGTTCATATTGATGTACAATTTAAGTACCTTTAACTTAACTTATTTTCCTAACATCTCACATGTGTCTATGGTGTATGAAAACACACACAAGTCATCCTTATAGTTTTTGTGAGATGTGAATTGGTTTTCCCTAATCTAAGGGTTCATGTATTATACCTAGGCATACCCAATTTGATTCCTTTATTTAAGACATCAAATCAATGTCATTGTCCTTGATTTCAAATTAATTAACCTAAATGCATGAAAATGATCATGACATATATTTATTTACATAATTAAAAGCATTTGCCAATGATGCATGATGACATAGCATAATATAATTAAACTAAGCATTATCATGACATTTTAAATGATCATATTAAACATGATGTCATGGCATGGTAAAGATAATTGAAACATAAGTATGGCATACATGATGCACAATAAAAACATGTTATGAATAATAGAGCACATAATTCTACACTCAAAAAGTGGAAAGTAAATGATACACAATTTAGTCATTAAAAAAATCATTTCATTCATTTCAAGAACCATCCATACAAGTGATAAACAAAAAGTTTTGACCCTCAACCTCACCAAGAAATAAAGGAAAATATATTAGCATAGTCCCACCCACTAGTGTCGTCGACCAGAGGTGGTGCAGGAGGTGGAGGCTACTAACTCAGAGTCCAACTCCACATCATCTCATACATCTCGAGCTGACACTGTTCAATCTGAGTCAACTGGTGAGCCATAGAGGAATGCTCGAGGCTGAGCTCCATGAAGCGTGTGTCCATGGTCTCATGGAGCTCCTCAAATCTAGACTCTAGGTGTGCAAGTCCACTTGAGTGAGTTTGAGCAATAATGTCCTCCCCCTCTAAATCTTGCTCTACCTCCATGGGTGGTTGATCAAGCCTTGGCCACTCCATCTATCCGTAGCCTTTAACCATCCCCGCTAGTGCAAAGTGCCTCAGGGTAATGCGGTCATATGTGTCGGATAAATGCTTCACGTTACCCCTAGTGGTATTAATGCCTATTGATGCCAGCCATGCAGTGATGATGTGGCCAAAGGGCATATGGAGCTTCCTTTGGATAGGGGAGACAAAATGGACTATGTAATGAAAGATGTTAATCCAATATTGATATCTAGCAAACTATGTAGTGCATACATCATGAAAAGGTGAGGTAACAGATTATAGCCTAACCTCGTGTCACTATAGGAAAAAGACATCCGATAATAACTTTGTAAAGAACAGTGTCGGGAGCTGATAAGTCATTGATGGAAAATAGATTTTGACCTAAGCGATGAGGTTGGTGAAAGAATTGCTCATGCATATTATCTATCATAATATGATCAAAAGGTATGGGGGTGACTCATCTAAAGTAGGATAAAACACAAAAGTGTCATTAGATGGTCGATACCCTAGAAATTCCCATAGGATCTATGAAGTAAATTCCATATCGCATTTCGCAAGGCACGCCTGATACGTCGAAACATCTCTGACTTTCCTAAGGATTGTGTAAAATTTAGATAGAAGATCTATATTTATGGGATGAGTACACAATACTAAATTTTCTAAATGATAATGTCTGATGATATGAATGATGTCCCCGCAATAATTTCTAAAGAATGACTCATTTAGGAAATGAATCGGTATAATCTTGAATGTCCAAGATTGACAACTATCATCACTCAGAGCCCTAGGATCCGAGGATCCTCGATTCCTCAAGGTTCCTTCACCCGACTCTAACCTACACCTTTGTCGAAAATGAATTCATATGAATGTCATTATCACAAATGCACAAACAATTTGGTTAGAAAATGAAAATGTAAGAATTAATCGGAGAAAGGTGGCGGAGGATCATTACTTTGGTGTCATTGCTAGTGTGAGGTTGGAGAAGACATCAGAAGTGAAGAGAAGCACCAGAAAGATGGTCGGAAGTGAAGGTGAAGCCGAAACCCTAAAAACGAGTGGAGTCAATCGAAACAAGAGTAAGAGAAAGCTCGAATAAGCTCGATAGGGGTAATGGTTAACCTAAAATACTTAGATTTAGGGGTTCGTAGCTTATCGAAGAACGAGATCGCCGGAAGAGACACTGGAAATGACTGGCGATGGGTTTGGGAAGAAGTCGATAACATGAATGGTCGAGCGGCTAGAGTTTGATATTTTAAACATCATGCCCATCAGTGGATTGTTGTGCTTCAACAATCGACTGTTGGCCTTTCTATGGCCATGTACAACACCAGCAGTCGACTGGTGGGTTTCATCAGTCAACTACAAGACTTTTTTATGCATTGTTATCGTAACTTCAATCGATTACTTTCCTGATGTTGTCGACTGATAACTAAATATTCGGTTGAATTTTTGAAGATCGATTTGTTCAACTCAATTTTGTTACATTTTATGTGTTTATCGCATGGGTACTGATTATGCCAGTTGATGGTTTTGGGATTTTTTGCTAGGGAATTTCAGTAATTGTTAGAGGTAATGTGGTAGAATATCGTATGCTTTTCTCGAGAATAGAAGGGTCGAGTATTATAGTGGGTTTAGAGTTGTGGTATGATTTGTGCCGAAGCAATTTGCCTATTTGCTAAGTAGCCTAAGAATTTCCCGAGCAGCATATGGCTTCCCTGACAAACATGTGTATTTCCCGAGCGCAATAGGGATGGGAAGTGTAGTTGATCCAGAGTTCCATTTTATGAAGTGTTAGTAATGAGAAGTATGTGCATTTCTTGAGCAGCATATGTGTTTCCTAATCAGTATGTGTATTTCCCGAGATCAGTAGGGATGGACAGTGTAGTTGATTAGAGCTCCATTTTGTGAAGTGTTAGTAATGAGCAGTATGTGCATTTCCCAAGAAACATATGTGTTTCCCGACTAGCATGTGTATTTTTTGAGTTTAGTAGAAATGGTCAGTGTAGTTGATCTAGAGTTTTGTTTTGTGAAGTGTTAATATTGAGCCGTATGCATATTTCTCGAGAAGAATATGTGTTTTTTGACGAGCATGTGTATTTTTCGAGTTTAGTAGGGATGGGTAGTGTAGTTGATCTGGAGCTCCATTTTGTGAAGTGTTAATATTGAGTAGTATATGTATATCCCGAACAGTTTGTGTATTTCCCGACCAGCATGTGTATCTCCTGAGCTGAGTAGGTATGGGAAATGTAGTTGATCTAGAGCTCCATTTTGTGAAGTGTTAGTAATGAGTAGCCCATGCATTTCCCGAGCAGCATATGTTTTTCCCAATTAGCATGTGTATTTCTCGAGCTCAGAAAGGATGGCAGTGCAGTTGATCCAGAGTTCCATTTTGTGAAGTGTTAGTAATGAGCAATATGTGCATTTCCCGAGCAGCATATGTGTTTCCTGACCAACATGTATATTTCTCGAGTTTAATAGGGATAGGAAGTGTAGTTGATCCAGAGTTATGTTTTGTGAAGTATTAGTATCGAACAATATGTGTATTTCTCAAGCAACCTATGTATTTCTCAACCAGCATGTGTATTTTTCAAGCTCAGAAGGGATTGTCAATGTAGTTGATCCAGAGCTCCATTTTGTGAAGTAGTAGTAATGAGCAGCCTGTGCATTTCCAAAATAGCATGTGTATTTCCCGACTAGTATGTGTATTTCTTGAGCACCTTGTTTGTTTTAAGTTTTACGAAGGTTCCTTGAATTTTGTAAAGATGAATAATGTGGATATTCTAGAGTACAATAAGCTTGGATGTCAGGGGATCTTGTGAATAAGACATATTATTATTATTATTATTATTATTATTTATTGGAAATTTGTGCATGGTTGGTTTTTTAGGTACTTAATAAGGAATAAGGTGGGACACATGGAAAGGCATGGAAGAAGTTATTTTGAAAGGAAGTTGGAAAAACGGCTACATCTCAATAGGATGATAGGGGCATTATAGTAAATTCATCTCAGAATAAGGCGGTGGAAATCACCTATAAAAGGAGCATAGATGGGAGGAAACAAGGGATGTTTCTTTCTTCTCTATTCTCTACACAAGGATCTCTTCTTATTCCTTCTTCATTCCAATATTCTACTCTTCTAATTCTGACTTGAGCGTTAGAGGGGTTGTGTCGGTAACGTTGGCCCATCTCTAACGATTCTCTTTGAGTGACAGATCTAGCATTGGGCCCGAAGGTTCCAGGTTTTGGCAAGGGCCCTTGAGAAAGAAAAAGGGGATCTGAGTGGGCTGAAGAAGAGGACACCATAAAATTGGCGTCGTATATAAGAATTTGAACAAAAAGTTATGATGGTGAATACTTGGAGGATGATAAAGGAGCCAGTAGAAGAGGAGAAGTCTGTGTCTAGTACATCTCGGGGAGGTACAAGCAGAAGAATGCAAGGACCCATGTGTAGAGAAGACCTTATGCAAGTAGTAGCTATTGTGATGGATCAAATATCACAATGAACTGTAGCTAGAGAAGTAAAGGAGGATGATACATTTGGGGAGGATTCTGAAGAAGATCTGATCAGAGTCTCTTGTCCAAAGAATAATCCTCCTCATATCCATAAGCGTTCGAAGGGAAAAAAATAATATGTAATGCCTCTTGTGGGAGAGCAATCTAATGGGGAATATCCCTTTGTAAGGAGTATATCAAGGGTTGAGGAATAGAAGCCCTTTATAGATGGAATTTTAAATGAAGAGTTGCCTCGACATTTCCGGGTTCCATATATTCCTGAATTCACTGGTCCTTCAAGTTTCAAAGATCATAAATCATATGAGTAGATTTGAAAATGCAACATTGTTATATCGTTACACTGAGGGGATTAATTGTTGGGTTTTTCTTACTACTCTGGTCGAACCTGCACAACAATGGTTTAACACTTTAAAGCCCCGAAGTATTGCTTCATTCAAGGACATTCCATGTTATTTCTGAGACATTCTTCTAGTTCTAAGAAGTATCCTCCTCCACTGTTGAGTCTTTTTAATCTTAAACATAAAGGACAAGAGACTCTGCAACAATAGGTGCAAAGATTTACTCAATCTGCACAAGAAATTCTTGCAGTAGAACTTGGAATGGTAGTAGGGGCATTTACTTATGGGTTGAAGGAAGGATATTTTGTTCTGATCTTTAGCTAAGAAGCCCCCTACAGATTTTGATGTCTTATTGTTTAGAGCTAAAAAGTTTATTAATTTAGAAGATGCTCAGAAAGCTAAGCACGAGTCAAGGGATTATCCAGTGTTAGAGATGCTAGAGTACCGAGCTGAATGGGTAAGACTCGCTCATCCCTCAAGGGAAAGACCTTTATATGCCCCACAATTACGGGTTTCTAAAGAGTGGTCTATGAATATTTGTGAAGACCATCAATTGTTGATGTTGGGAATCTGTACGTCGCTAGAGGGGGGTGAATGGCGCGTACGTTGCGTAGATGGTTATCGATCGCGTACTTGCTACAAAACTTGTTATGCGCAGCGGATATACAAATAATAAAGCAATAACAAAATACAACCACAACAAAATGTAGGATCGTGTTTCTCCGAGAGAGGGGGGTGAATCTCGAAGTTTAAAAAAATTATTTTAATTTTTAAAACAATTTAGAGTATTTGAAAACTATTGTGAGTATGCAGCGGAAAATAATAACACTTTATTTTACTTGGTTCACAACCCTAACTGGGTTGCTAGTCCAAGGCTCATAGCTCTTCTGAGAGCTACCTCGATGGGCAATCACTAACTGCCCTCCAACTCGAGAACTCTCGACTTCAAAGGGTTTCGCTTTTTACAAATATTAGAGATGGGTAACACACTACCCACTCTTGAAGTTAAGTGCAATAAGCGAAAATATGAATAAAAGAAATTACAAGATGTTATACTGACACTTAAAGATTGAGGAAGTCGCGGAGTGTCGAAAGGTCGCCTTGTTGTGGAATGAGAATTTTCATGGATGAGCAGGAATTTCAGTAGAACTTCGACGTAGATTGGATGTTCTTATTGGATCCGGTCGAGCACATATTTTATAAACCTTTTCCAGTCAACTAGAACGCCTTCCAGTCGACTCCACATCAGCCCGTCGATATGGAATTCATGGTCTTCCAGTCGACTCCACATCACCCGGCTCCGCATCGAGAAATTTGCCTCTTCAGTCGACTCAAACCCTTCAGTCGACTGAAACCCTTTCCATCTACGTCGCACGATCTCCAATCAATTACCAGTTGATCATGCCAAATAGGTATCCAATCGATTGATACATGTCCAGTCGACTGGAATTCAGTCGACTGTTCCCTACAAGGCAAGATTAGCACAAATAGATAATATAGACTGTGATAGCAGTAGTAATACTACTTGATCTCAATCACTAAGTCTCACGCAGACTTTTCGTCGGATCGACACCTAGCTTTGTCCCCCTACAGAGAACTCGGCCTCACCTCTTCACTCGAGGCTTACCTGTCAGACTTACCACTCTTGACATCCGATTTGACCCACCAGGGCTTCCACCAGCTATCCGGTCTGCCTGACCCAACTGGACTTTTTGTCGATTGTCTGGTCATCTGACCCAACCGGTCTTCATGCAAGATGTCCGGTCCACGTGACCCATCTGAACTTCATGTCTGGTGTCCGGTCCTCCTGATCTATCAAGATACTTTCCTAGCATCCAATCAACACGACCTACTAGGACTTTTTGTTAAGCCTGCACACCTAACACTGATATTAGAACACAAGTGAATCCTAACTTTTAACTATGGTTCATACATCAAAACTAAGGAGTGATGCTCACTGCATCAACACAAAAAATGCGATATAACGTGGTTCGGAACCTTAGGGTTTCTACTCCACAGATTGGGCTCGAATGAGCTCTAGCGATGCAAACACCACTAATAATCAATAACACTCCTTCTCGACAACAAGTAGGAGGTGGAGATGTTAGTGAAAGCCCTAGAGCCAATCATGTGATGATTGTTGTATGGACTTTATTGTATCATATTCCTATTTATAAAGGCATGGTTATTATATTTACTTGTATTGGTGCCAAATAACTAAATATAATAATGTCCTTGAGTAGTAGGTTCCTATCTATATCAATCGATTGGTTGAATCGATAATGAGATGATATAGAGAACACTACTCTTAATCATTCCTAGTCGAGTATTAACATTCAGGGACAATGTTAATGCGTAGAGACTAGCATGTAGGTCAACAAGATGACTTGATCTCACAAGTCATGGATATGAGATATCAAGTTGACACATGGGTATGCATTGGAGAATGTATACTGAATGACCCGCCATGAGAAAGTATCATGGATCGTTATATGAGTGTCATATACTTTCTCATGTGGCTATTAGTATGACTATTAGTCCTTAGACCAAGTCACCATGGTTCCCTACATAAGGAGTTGCATACTTTGGTTTCACAAACGCCACCCGTAAATGGGTGGACTATAAAGGCGACATCGGGTATGTAACGAATTATGCGGAGGGATGTGAGTGATGTAGATGGGATCTATCCTCCTATATGACGGGTGACATCGATATTCTTGATAGAGTGAGACCACGGTGCGTATGGCCATGCCCAAATGAGTCAATATGAGATATTGAGCTCATTTGATTAGAGTGAGTCTACTTGAGTTCAAGATTTAGATTGTACGAGGATGACACGGTCTATGCCTCGATTGGTCAATCTAGATGTCAAGGATAGAGGACATTGTCACATATTGTGAGAGTCACAATTAGTAGTCACAAAGGTGATGTTGGAGCTCAACATTCTTGTAACTTGGGTAGCAATGATGTGTTGCTAGATACCGCTCATTGCTTATGTTCCTAAATCGGTTTAGGGACATTGCCAACGCTATAAGAACCTATAGTCACACACATAAGAGCAATTAGATGGAGATTAGGTTCATATGATGAACCATGAGGATTAGGTTCATGGGATGAACCAAATTGGATTAAGAGTAATCCAAATTAGACTAATTGAGTTAGACTCAAGTTGATTCAAGTGTTGAATGAGTCTAATTGAGATTTGATTCATCAAATCAATTTAAATTAATGAATAGAGATTCATTATATTAAATTGACTTGAGTCAAGTGGTTAGATTTGATCAACCATGGGAGATTAGAGGTCAAGTTTGACTTGACTTGAGAGGGAAGATGAAAGGTCAAGTTTGACTTGACCAAATGCCATGTCATGATGATGACTAGGCATGGCTGGCCAATGATGGTGCTCCACATCATCATTGACTTGGTCAATTGGTGCCACATCATGAGGGAGACCAAGGGTCATGGGAGTTACATGCATGCATGTAACCCCCCCTCCATGAAGTGGCCGGCCACTTAGGGGTTATGGGTGGTGAATTCATTTGGTGAGTAATTCCAATAACTTCATCTTCAACCTTGGTGCTCTTCCTCTCAAGCTCTACCTCTCAAAACCTAATCTTGCCGAAATTCCTAAGGGAGTGCTAGCACACTCTAAGGCATTTCTCTCCACCTATTGCTTGTGTGGATACCATAGAGGAGTGTGCACTTGACACTCTCGAGTTCCGGCGAACTTTTGGACGAGCGGGATAAGCGAAGGGCGTCGCTACGAGGGTAACGTTCTAACCTCTTAGATCTAAGGTAGATCTAGGATTTCTATAAGCACATACATGTAATTATAATTTTTATACTTCGCACGGATCCGTGGCCGGGGCTTCCGAGGTTTCCGCAACGCAAAAAGCGGTTTTTGCGGCTCGGAAAAACCCAACAGTGGTATCAGAGCCACGTGCGAAGCATGTATGTGTTTCGTTTTTGTAGTTTTTATATTAGATATAAAAATTACAGATTTATATGTTTCTGTAAATTTTCTTATTTTATAGAATTTTTGGGTATTTTTCTCGTAGAGTTGAAGCAACGAGTGTTGGGACACTCGTAGGCTTCAACCGTCGAGAAAAACTCTCCGAATCGGCGAGTTCTCGCTTTAGGTTTTTGGGACAGCGACTTAAGTCGCTGTAAGATCATTGTAGGGACACTCACGAAGTTTATTTTGCGAGTAGGGGCGCTGCCCCTATCCCCGAAAGGGGCCATGTCCCGCGATCGCGCCCGGAAACCGCTTAGCGGGACCGTTTCGGAGGGGTGACTCATAAATTAAAAATAAATTAGGAAAAATTATAGAAATTTTCTGTAAAAATACATAATTTAGAATTATGTATAATTCTGTGATTGTCATTGCCCAATAACCCAATTGGATTGGATTATGTGTGTTGTAATTCATAATACGGCCTGTGTGCCGTTTTGTGGTTGTGCGTGTTGTAAAGTGTTTGCGACCTGCGCGTCGCACCTCTTCTTTTAATATTCTAGTTGTAAATAGTTTTAGACTCGAATGTAACTCGAGTTTCGTATTTGTAATGTACAAAAATGGAGCGGTGGAAAGTCCACTTGAAGACGAGCTTACGAGAAGGGTGACGACGACACATGGCGGTCAAAGGAAGCGCTTGGAGAAGCCGCTAGCCTTAGGTAGACCTTCCGATCTTCTCATTGGCTTGAGAAGATCGTAGTAGGGCCATGACTATATCACATTTAATTATATATATATATATGTTGATATATATATATATATATATTTAATTGATTTTTTTGCTTGTATGTATGTGATGCATGCTAGTAGAAAAATGTTTGTATGTATATGATGCATGCTAGGTTAATTTTCTTGTATGTATATGATGCATGCTAGAATAATTAATGTATGTATATGATGCATGCTAATATAGGATAATAAAGGCCTAAATGCGTATAAGATACACATTACGATTAGATTAGATCATAATCGAATCAACTCGAAAATGCCTACCGAGCCTTGATACCCATCACTACCTCGATCATTTGTCGTTGTTGAATCTGCCAAAGCAGAGCAACACATATTATCTTGGTAGGGTGCGGAGGGACAATCTTGGTCCCGCCTATCACGACTCGGGTTAGAGTAAGCTCAATTAGATTGAGCAAAACTAGTTAACTCAATTGGATCGAGTAGAACTATAGGCATATTCCAATCGTTGGAAAGATAGGTTAAGATCGCATTTACACTAAATCTTGGGCGATTTAGCCAAAGCTAACTCAAGGTCTTTTGTAAATGTGGGTCTTAATCCTATAAACAAGAGTTGCATAGAGATGTAATCGGTAATGTGTTACCCACCGATCGTACTAAGTCTTGGGCGATTTAGCCAAAGCTAACTCAAGGCTTAGTATGATGTGGATCTTGTCCCGCAAGAATTATAGCTAGTTTGTTTGAATCTAATAATGTGGTTTGACCACATCCATAACTCGATTCTACAAAATTCCTATAATTCAGTGGGAGCATCATTTGATTAAAGGCCTAATTAAATGATAAAAGGAACATGATATTAATCCTCTGCATTGTATGTTGTAGATAACTATGTCGACAACCACGAACACTCTCTCTCTGCGATCCGTCCTTGAGAAGGACAAGCTCAATGGAGCAAATTTCCTGGACTGGTACAGGAACTTGAGAATTGTTCTCACCCAAGAAAGGAAGTTGTACATCCTGGAGCAACCCATTCCGGAGGCACCTCCTGCCAATGCCTCGCGAGCTGACAAAGATGCTTACAAGAAGCATCAAGATGATGCATTAGATATGTCATGTCTAATGCTCGCGACCATGAACTCTGAGCTTCAGAAGCAACACGAGTTCATGAATGCTTATGATATGGTTGGACATCTTCGTCAACTATATCAAGGACAAGCTAGGCATGAGAGATATGAAGTCTCTAAGGCATTATTTGGGTCCAAAATGCAAGAAGGGACTCCCATAGGTACATATGTACTCAAGATGATTGGGTACGTAGAAAACCTACAAAGGCTGGGATTCCCACTTGGCCAAGAGCTGGCCACTGACCTAATCTTGCAATCTTTGCCACAAGCCTTCAATCAATTTGTCATGAATTATAACATGAATGAAATTGATAAGCCATTAGAAATGCTCAAAGATGTTGAGAATCACTGAGCTTAACCTTAAGAAGGGTAAATCTGACACCATTTTGATGGTGCAGAAGAAGAAAGGCAAGGGCAAGCCTAAAGGTAAGGGAAAGTCCCCAGCCAAGGGAAAAGGCAAAGAACTTAAACCCAAAGGAGGGGTAGCTAAGGAAGGGGCTTGCTTCCATCGCAAGGAAGCAGTGACACCGGAAGCGAATCGCAAGGCATACCCGAAGATCTTAAGAAGAAGAGAAGTGAGACTTCTACTGGTATAAATGTTATAGAAGTCAATCTATCTATTTCTTCATCATGGGTATTAGAAGATGTGCATCTCACATTTGTATCAATGTGCAGGCGCTGAGAAATAGCAGGGCATTGACAAAGGGCGAGGTGGACCTACGAGTAGGCAATGGAGCAAGGGTTGCTGCTGTTGCTGTAGGAACTTATGATCTATCTCTGCCCTCTGGGCTTGTACTAGAATTAGATGAATGTTGTTATGTGTCTGCCTTAACTAAGAACATCATTTCAGTTTCTTGTTTGGACAAGAAAGGTTTTTCATTTATAATAAAGAACAAATATTGTTCAGTTTATTTAAATGATATGTTCTATTGTAGTGCACCTCTAATGAACGGACTCTACTTTCTAGACTTAGAGAGCCCTATCTATAACATAAGTACCAAGAGGTTCAAGTCAAATGAGTTGAACCAAACCTATCTCTGGCATTGTCGCTTAGGTCACATAAATGAGAGTCGCTTATCTCAGCTCCATAAGGATGGGCTGCTAGACTCATTTGATTTTGAATCATATGAGACATGCGAGTCTTGCCTTTTAGGCAAGATGACCAAGACTCCCTTTAGTGGACATAGCGAAAGAGCAACAGATTTGTTAGGACTTATACATAGTGATGTATGTGGTCCTTTCAATGTTGCTAGAGGTGGTTATGTGTACTTCATTACATTTCTTGATGACTTCAAGAGATATGGTTATGTGTATCTTATGACATAAATCAATCCTTTGAAAAGTTCAAAGAATTCAAGAATGAAGTACAAAACCACAGCAAGAGTATTAAGATACTTGATCGATCGAGGTGGTGAATACCTTAGCCATGAGTTTCGTGACTATCTAGCCGAGTGTGGGATTCTATCCCAACTCACTCCTCTGGAACACCACAAAGGAATGGTGTATCCGAAAGGAGGAATCGTGACTTATCGATATGGTACGATCTATGATGAGTCACAGATCTTCCTATATCCTTTTGGGGATATGCTCTGGACACAGCAGCCTTTACCCTTAACCGTGTACCATCCAAGGCTGTGGTAAAGACACCATATACGATATGGACAGGGAAAAATCCCAAGATGTCTTTTATGAGGATTTGGGGTTGTGAGGCTTACGTTCGACGTCAAGTCTCAGACAAACTGGGACCCAAATCCGATAGGTGCTATTTTGTTGGATATCCCAAGGATACTAAGGGATATTACTTCTACATTCCCAGTCAGCACAAAGTGTTTGTGGCAAAGACTGGGGTTTTTCTAGAAAGGGATTTTGTTTCTAGAAAAACTAGTGGGAGTACCTTCGATCTTGAAGAAATTCAAGATAAGGACCATAGCACTGAGGCCTTGATGGAGGTTGAACAGGAACCACAAAGTGTTGTGGGTGATGAGGTTGTTGCACAAAGAGTTGTGGAACAACCACCTGTTCAAGTAGACCTACCTCTTCGCAGGTCTGATAGGGTACGTCGTCAGCCTGAGAGATACTCATTTCTCTTGTCTGACCATGATGACGTTATGCTCATTGAGAATGAGCCTACCTCCTACCTCCTAAATTCATGGTATTGACTATGATGAAACCTTTTCTCCAGTGGCGATGTTTAAGTCCATTCGGATCTTGCTTGCTATTGCAGCATACCACGATTATGAGATCTGGCAGATGGATGTCAAAACCGCATTTCTGAATGGAAACTTACTCGAGGATGTGTACATGACACAACCTGAGGGTTTTGTAGATCCACAGCATACTGGGAAGGTATGCAAGCTGCAAAGGTCCATTTATGGGCTAAAGTAAGCTTCTCGGAGCTGGAATCTTCGATTCGATGATGCGATCAAACAGTTTGGTTTCATCAAGAATGAAGATGAACCCTGTGTCTACAAGAGGGTTAATGGGAACACAGTTGTGTTCCTTGTATTGTATGTGGATGACATACTACTCATTGGGAATGACATCCCTTCGCTACAGTCTGTGAAGACTTGGCTGGGGACGTGCTTCTCAATGAAGGACTTAGGTGAAGCAGCCTGTATTCTAGGCATAAAGATCTATAGAGATAGATCTAAGAGATTGCTTGGCCTAAGTCAGAGTACATACATTGACACGGTATTACTTCGGTTTGCCATGCAGAATTCCAAGAAAGGACTTCTGCCGATGTCACATGGTGTGAGTCTTTCGAAGACTCAAAGTCCCTCTTCTAGAGAGGAGAGAGACCGCATGGATAAGATCCCTTACGCATCTGCTATAGGATCTATCATGTACGCCATGCTGTGTACTCGTCCTGATGTCTCGTATGCTTTGAGCATGACGAGTAGATACCAGTCATATCCAGGTGAGCGTCACTGGATAGCAGTCAAGAATATTCTTAAGTACTTAAGAAGGACTAAAGAATATTTCTTGATATTTGGAAGCGATGAGGAGCTAGCTGTAAAGGGTTACAGCGATGCCAGCTTCCAAACTGACCAGGATGATTATAGATCGCAGTCAGGGTTCGTGTTTTGCTTGAATGGTGGCGCTGTGAGCTGGAATAGTTCCAAGCAGAACACAGTTGCTGATTCTACAACAGAGGCCGAATATATCGGTGATTCCATCTTATTCGAGAGATTATCGATAGAGGAGATGTGAAGATTTACAGAGTACCCACAGACGCTAACATCGCAGATCCCTTGACCAAGGCTTTGGCACAGAAAAAGCATGATGGTCACACTAGGTCATTGGGTATTTGATACTACGATGATTGGCACTAGTGCTAGTGGGAGATTGTTAGTGAAAGCCCTAGAGCCAATCATGTGATGATTGTTGTATGGACTTTATTGTATCATATTCCTATTTATAAAGGCATGGTTATTGTATTTACTTGTATTGGTGCCAAATAACTAAATATAATAATGTCCTTGAGTAGTAGGTTCTTATCTATATCAATCGATTGGTTGAATCGATAATGAGATGATATAGAGAACACTACTCTTAATCATTCCTAGTCGAGTATTAACATTCAGGGACAATGTTAATGCGTAGAGACTAGCATGTAGGTCAACAAGATGACTTGATCTCACAAGTCATGGATATGAGATATCAAGTTGACACATGGGTATGCATTGGAGAATGTATACTGAATGACCCGCCATGAGAAAGTATCATGGATCGTTATATGAGTGTCATATACTTTCTCATGTGGCTATTAGTATGACTATTAGTCCTTAGACCTGAAGTCACCATGGTTCCCTACATAAGGAGTTGCATACTTTGGTTTCACAAACGCGTCACCCGTAAATGGGTGGACTATAAAGGCGACATCGGGTATGTAATTAATTATGCGGAGGGATGTGAGTGATGTAGATGGGATCTATCCCTCCTATATGACGGGGGTGACATCGATATTCTTGATAGAGTGAGACCACGAAGTGCATGGCCATGCCCAAATGAGTCAATATGAGATATTGAGCTCATTTGATTAGAGTGAGTCTACTTGGAGTTTAAGATTTAGATTGTACCGAGGATGACACGGTCTATGCCTCGATTGGTCAATCTAGATGTCAAGGATAGAGGGACATTGTCACATATTGTGAGAGTCACAATTAGTAGTCACAAAGGTGATGTTGGAGCTCAACATTCTTGTAACTTGGGTGGCAATGATGTGTTGCTAGATACCGCTCATTGCTCATGTTCCTAAATCGGTTTAGGGACATTGCCAACGTTACAAGAACCTATAGGGTCATACACATAAGAGCAATTAGATGGAGATTAGGTTCATATGATGAACCATGAGGATTAGGTTCATGGGATGAACCAAATTGGATTAAGAGTAATCCAAATTAGACTAATTGAGTTAGACTCAAGTTGATTCAAGTGTTGAATGAGTCTAATTGAGATTTGATTCATCAAATCAATTTAAATTAATGAATAGAGATTCATTATATTAAATTGACTTGAGTCAAGTGGTTAGATTTGATCAACCATGGGAGATTAGAGGTCAAGTTTGACTTGACTTGAGAGGGAAGATGAAAGGTCAAGTTTGACTTGACCAAATGCCATGTCATGATGATGACTAGGCATGGTCGGCCAATGATGGTGCTCCACATCATCATTGACTTGGTCAATTGGTGCCACATCATGAGGGAGACCAAGGGTCATGGGAGTTACATGCATGCATGTAACCCCCCCTCCATGAAGTGGCCGGCCACTTAGGGGTTATGGGTGGTGAATTCATTTGGTGAGTAATTCCAATAACTTCATCTTCAACCTTGGTGCTCTTCCTCTCAAGCTCTACCTCTCAAAACCTAATCTTGCCGAAATTCCTAAGGGAGTGCTAGCACACTCTAAGGCATTTCTCTCCACCTATTGCTTGTGTGGATACCATAGAGGAGTGTGCACTTGACACTCTTGAGTTCCGGCGAACTTTTGGACGAGTGGGATAAGCGAAGGGCGTCGCTACGAGGGTAATGTTCTAACCTCTTAGATCTAAGGTAGATCTAGGATTTCTGTAAGCACATACATGTAATTATAATTTTTATACTTCGCACGGATCCGTGGCCGGGGCTTCCGAGGTTTCCGCAACGCAAAAAGCGGTTTTTGCGGCTCGGAAAATCCCAACAGGAGAAACCTCTTACAATGATTACAAAAGCAATACAAGAAATAAACAAGAAAATACAACTAAAATACACAAAAGAATGTAAAGAACACTTTACAAAATATCTTTTGGAAGCTTGATTGTTGATTGCTTGATCCGAGCTTGAAGACCCTGATTTGCATCAACAAATCGCCTCAAAATATCCCAAGAAAACACTGCCAAATCCTCCTCCATGAGCTAATTTTATAACTTGCATTCGGGCTAGATTCATGCCTGGGAGTCGACTGCTATAAAGCCCTAGTCGACTATTAAGAGTATCGTTGTCTCACAATAGACTTAATCCATGTCGGCATTCAAGCCAATGGATACATTGGCAGTCGATTGTCATTACCCATCAGTCAACTGCCAGGGCCATAGGCGACTGACCAGTCGACTGTTAGTAATATATGAGAGATGTCCTAAGGAAATCGCCTTATGTATGAACCATTTATATGATAAATGAAGATTCACTATTTGAGTATACATGTTTTATGTATTTGATTGGATCTTAAACTCATTTACTGAATGTCCATGATACAATTCACAGCATGAGAGAATTTGTGATTGGATCACAACTAGTGAGTATCTCTACATGTGTAATTGTGATGTATCGGAATTATCCCTAGTCGATAAATTGATGGATTTGGACACCATCAATTCTGTCGAGACTAGCACGAGGTATACTCCTTGGTGTATCCAAGCAGCTGATTCTCACTGGCTGGAGACATAGTGATGTCCGGAGTTAATAGTGGATGCTAGTTATAGTAACTAGTTCATTGGAGTGACCAGCCGTAAGACTTCATATGGTTCTCTGCATATATAGATATGTCAATGAAGTTCTTACTGTGGCTTAAGTGCGATGTTCCTTTGACTTGCGGTATTCAAGTCATCTTGATCATAGAGACTTATGCTTTGACATCTTAAGCAAACATCTCTAAGGAGATGTGGACCCGGGATGATTGGGTATAAGTCGAAGTGATCAAAGGTGTTTGAATAGCCTATAAAGGATTCACCACTCCTTGCGAGGAGATGTATACCCATGGCCTCTCGTCGGATTGTTACTAAAGTCTTTGGCCAAAGCATTACATGTTTAGAGTAAAGTACTCTTCGATACATGTGCAGTAACTAGAATCCGTAGGACGAGGAAATGATACTTGGGCTAGGTGTGACGTAGTCAGCCTAGTGGGGACTGACACAATAGACCATGTCCTGAACCAAGAGGGTATAAGATGAGTGAAGGGAATGGGGCACGAATCATTCGAGCTACTGAAGGGTTTCAGAAATAGTTCTGGATCAACCGTTGATCTTTTCGGTTAATTGGGGATCATGATGTACTACTAGGTGCCACTCATGATCGTTCTATAATTAATGGTTAATTATAGACGGCCAACATAAACCGAGAACCTATTTGGTTACACGCACAACGAGCGTAATCCAAAGGATTTAAAACGAGCTTGAGAATGGGATTCTCAGACCGAGAGAAACTAGGTTTGGTTGGACCAAACATAAAGCGAGCATGAAATCGTTTCAGTCGCAATGGAAGCGTGGATGGGCCGTGTCTTATGAAGACATGATGGATGAACCAAAATGGTTTGGTTCTAATCCAATGGAGGAGATTAAACCAAAGGGTTTGGTTTATTTTAAACGAATGAACCAAAAGTTGGTTCGGTTCGTTTTAACTTAAAATAAACCATCATGGTTTGGTTTATTTTAACTTATCTTAATGGAGCGGGTTAACGGGCCTAATGGTTATGATCCAATAACCATTAAGAAAATTAGTTCTCTATAAAAGAGGGCTTAATGGATAATTAAGCCCTAATTGAAGAGCCCTAAACCTAGTTGCCGCCCACCCCATTGAAGGAGTTGGGGCCAACTCCATTGCCGCCGCCCATTGCTTTTCCAACCGGCGTCCAGAAGGTTGCTTCCTTCCCCCTCGCCGGCGTCGAGCTGCTGCCGGTTGGTGCTCCGGTGATCTTCCTTGGGTGTGGCGATAAGGTGAGCACTTGGCTTCCTTGTTTTGGCCGGCGCCTACTCCTCCACCAAGCTGTCCAGTTTTCTGGACAGCTTCTTCTCCTCTCGTCGGAGCGTCGTTTGGACGACGGTTAGAGCTCCGACAGCAGATAACTTACTGGGGATTCGATCTCCGGTATTCCTCTGAGGTGGAGGACGAAGGATTCGTCAATTGGTTGACGAATACCTCTTCGGAGAAGCGAGTTTTGAGAACTCGTATTAGGATCCGAATTTGGATTCGGATCGTGATCATCTCTCGATCACGTCGTCTTCAACACGAGGCTAGTAACCCGTACGAAGACGAAGCTCGTGTCTTAGCGAAGTCATCCCGAGGAACTCGGCGTGGATACGGATAGAGACGATTCTAGCGAGGATCATTCCGGTTGATGCCGTTCCCGCTACACGTCATACGAAAGGTATAACGTAGTTAAATTTCCTTTTATTGAAAATTTAAATTTACGGTTATGTCTACACTTGTTGTAATATGCATGCGTGTGTTGTGTGTGTTGTAATAAATATAGATTTATTATTTTTATTGCTTCCGCTGTGTTCATGTTTACGAAACGTGATCGAACACACACACGCCGCGGTGCCGGAAACCCAACAGTGGTATCAGAGCCCAGGTTGTGTTTCGACATAATCGTAAAAATGGTTTTGCGATAGTCATAATGTATTTCTGGAAATTTTCTAATTTTGGAAATTTAGAAGTATTTATGGAAATTTTTAAATTTTGGAAAGTCTAGAAGTATTTATGGAAATCTTCCACTTTTGGAAAGTTGGAAGTATTTATGGAAATTGATATTTTCCATAAATAAAATATTTGATTAGATTCTGGAAATTTGTTTCCTAATTTAATCATGATTTTATTTGGGAAATCAAATCTTAAAATATTTTATTTCCATAAGTAGTTTTAATGATTTAGGAAATTGGTTTCCTAAATAGATTTTCCTTAATCAAATAATTCCATGAATAAAATATGTGATTAGATTTGAAAATTTGTTTCCTAATTTAATTATGATTTGATTTGGAGAATCAAATCTTAAGCATATTTTATTTCCATAAATAGTTATGACATATAAGGAAATATATACATGACATAATTGTATGTCATGTAATTGCATTAGATGCATAACATTATGCCATGTGTGTCGTGACATGTAGATGTATGCCATGTATGTCATGCCATGTAGATAATAGTTATTTGCATGCAAAGAGGATGAGACATAAAAACCCTTAAACAATATTAAAGCCTACACCTTCCATTAATATGGTTAGAACCAGAGTTCCGTTTCTTGTTTGGGTTGTTGGACTCTCTCCAAGCCCGGCTCGAACCCGAACATGTTCAAACCATGGAATAGTTTAATACTAATATGGTAAGAGTCAGAGGTCAATCGTTAGCTTGGTTGTTGGACTCTCTCCAAGCTGGGCTAATTGGTTGAATGCGCTCTAACCATATTAAAACTATTTCCCAATTAATGGGTTGGCTTTAACCTGGAGCATCGGCTTGTTGGACTCTCTCCAAGGTCGATGTAAAGGGAGGTGAAGTTGGGTGCTATGCATATGATGCATACTTGTTAATGTGTTAACAACCCGATGTATGTGTGAACATTCAATTAGTTGATAGCACATTGTGATAGTTGCATATACGTGATATGCAATCGGTATAGTTGATATCTACCGTCGTAGTTATGAATGGCTTGTTGGACTCTCTCCAAGGTTGTTCATAACTATGATGGATATCAGCCCATTCAGAGATGGACCTACGATCTCCCGAAGTGATTTTGGGGTTTTTGAAATTTGAAAAATGAATGGGATTTATAAATGTATATTGATGCATTTTAAAAATCATCTTTCTCATATATGCTCGTTTTGTATTTCTAAAATTGATCATGTTGTCTTTTAATTTGCGTTCCATTTTGGATTCGAATAAATTGACTGGGCCGAGCTTCTTGGACTGACTTAGAAGCTTGAGAATTGTTCTCAAGGTTGAAAAGCTTGCAAATGTCCTCGAAGTGCCTCTTCCCGCCCGTCCTAGTGACGATGCAACTCTGGACCAATTGTTGGCCTATCAGAAACATGTGAGTGATTCTGAACAAATGAGTTGCATCATGCTAGCCGCGATGGAACCCAAGCTACGAAAGCAGCATGAGCATATGGATGCTCATATCGTAGTCCTTCATCTTTGAGAGTTGGTTGATGAGCAAGTGAGATTCGAAAGGTTCGAAGTTTCAAAGCTCCTCTTCACCTCTGAGATGCTAGAAGGTTCATCTGTGGTACTGCTCAATATGCTGAAGACTGTGGAGTCTTCTGAGAAGCATGAGCAGGGGACGGTGCTATTAGTTGATTCCTCGAAGAAAGGTTCTAAGAGAAAGTCAAAGGAACAACAGAAGGGAAAGAAGAGAAAGGCTAAGAAGGTAGAACTAGCACAAAAGGAAACTTGCCATCATTATGGCAAGGAGAGCCATTTGCGAAGAAAGTGCAAGATTTATCTTGAGTCCGTGAAGAAGGATAAGGCATCGGATGCCCCATCTTCTTCAGAAATCTTCTTTATTGATTGTCATTCTATTTCCTCAGACACTTGGGTATTTGATACTGGGTGTGGCTCACATATATGTAATGACATACATGGGCTAAGGAATAGAAGAAGACTCGTCAAGGGAGAGTCAAATTTACGTGTTGGGAATGGAGCAACGGTTGCTGCACTCGCCATCGGAACATATTTGTTGGAACTCCCTGTAGGACTTGTCTTAGAACTGGACAATTGCTTTTATGTTCCTTCGTTGATAAAGAACATCATTTCTATTTCTTGTTTAAATAGAAATGGGTACCATTTGACTTTTAGTAACAATTGTTGTTACATAACTTTGAATGGAGTTCTTTAAGGGACTGGAACTTTAAGCAATGGTGTTTATACGTTGGACGTATCCAGTGATATTTTCAATATCGGGAGCAACAAGCGTGCTCGAAAAGATAATCAATTAGACTCCTACATGTGGTATTGTCGTCTTGGCCATGTAAGCAAGAAACGCATGTCCGAATTACACCGATGTGGAATTCTGGAATCGTTTGAATAGGATTCATACGATACATGTGAATCATGCTTAAAAGGCAAGATGACTAAGTTACCTTTTACTGGAAAAGGTGAACGAGTGGGAGAGTTACTAGGTCTAATACATACTGATGTATGTGGACCTATGTCAACTCAAGCATTAGGAGGCTATAGCTACTTCATTACCTTCACCGATGATCACTCACGGTTTGGGTATGTGTTCTTGATGAAACACAAGTCTGAAGCCTTTGAAAGGTTCAAAGAATTGAAATGAAGTAGAGAAACAACATGACAAGAGTATTAAAATACTTCGATCGGATCGAGGTGGTGAATACTTAAGTCAAGAGTTTCTTGATTATCTAAGAGACAATGGTATATTGTCTCAATGGACTCCGCCCTATACACCACAGCATAATGGTGTATCTGAGAGGCGTAACCGGACCTTGTTGGACATGGTCAGGTCAATGATGAATCATGCAACTCTTCCCAAGTCCTTTTGGGGCTATGCACTTCAGACATCTGTTTACTTGTTAAACAGAATGCCTACCAAGGTAGTCTCAACTACTCCATATGAGATATGGAATAGTAAGAAACCTCATGTATCTTACTTGAAGATATGGGGTTGTCCTGCTTATGTGAAGTGGACTATATCAGACAAATTGGATGCTAAGTCTGATAAATGTCTATTTATTGGATACCCTAAGGAAACAAGGGGTTACCAATTCTATCATCTTGTGGAACAAAAGGTGTTTGTTTCAAGGCATGCTGTGTTTCTAGAGAAAGAGTTTCTCTTGCAAGAAAACAGTGGGAGTGTCGTCGAGCTTGAGGAGGCTCGAGAGACTCAAATAGACATTGATGAGATACCTGGTGAAGCACAACAGCCGACAACTCATAGTGATGAGCAATCGGCTGGACCTATTGTAACACCACATATTCGTAGATCTGGTAGAACACGCAATATTCCTGAGAGATATGGATTTCTCGTAAGTGAATCGAACGACGTGTTACTCATTGATGATGAGGAGCCTACCAGTTATGAAGAAGTGCTGACAAGTTCAGAAAGGGATAAGTGGCTTGGTGCCATGAAGTCGGAAATGGATTCCATGTATGAAAACCAAGTTTGGAACTTGGTTGACCCACCTGAAGGGATAAAGCCTATAGGGTACAAGTGGGTTTTCAAGAAGAAGACCGACATGGATGGTAATGTGATTACCTATAAGGCTAGATTGGTGGCGAAAGGATATCGTCAAAAACAAGGTGTTGATTATGATGAAACCTATTCGCCTGTAGCTATGCTTAAATCCATTCGGATGCTCCTGGCCATAGCGGCTCATTATGATTATGAGATATGGCAGATGGATGTGAAAACAACTTTCCTTAATGGAAACCTGCTCGAGGACGTGTATATGATACAGCCTGAGGGTTTCACATCGGTTGATAAAACCAAGGTATGCAAATTGCGACGGTCCATTTATGGATTGAAGCAAGCATCCAGGAGCTGGAATATCCATTTTGATAAGACAATCAAAAAGTTTGATTTCTCACAAAATCCAGACGAACCTTGTGTGTACAAGAAGGTTAGTGGGAGTGCAGTCGTATTCCTAGTATTGTATGTCGATGACATACTACTTATAGGAAACGATGTTTCAATCTTACAGTCAGTGAAGGTTTGGTTATCCAAGACATTCTCCATGAAAGACCTGGGAGAAGCAACCTACATCCTCGGGATTAAGATCTATAGAGATAGATCTAAATGGTTGCTTGGTTTTTCGCAGTCTACATATATAGACCGAGTGCTAAAGAGGTTTAGCATGTCAGAATCCAAGAAAGGTTTCCTACCCATCAAGCATGGGGTACACCTTTCGAAGTCTATGTGTCCGCGCACAGAAGACGAGAGGATTTGCATGAGTAAGATTCCCTATGCATCCGCAATAGGATCTATCATGTATGCTATGTTATGTATGAGGCCCGATGTATCGTATGCTCTGAGTGTCATGAGCAGATACCAGTCTGATCCAGAAATGGATCATTGGGTGACTGTTAAGACGATCCTTAAGTACTTAAGAAGAACTAAGGATGCGTTTTCTAATATATGGAGAAGGGTACATGGTGATACGAGGGTATACGAATGCCAGCTCCAGACAGACAAGGATGATTCCATGTCTTAGTCTGGGTATGTATTCACCTGGAATGGAGGCGCAATAAGCTGGAAAGGTTCCAAGCTTGACACTATAGCGGATTCTGCCACTAAGGCAGAATACATTGCAGCTTTGGAAGCAGCAAAGGAAGCGGTTTGGATCAAAAAGGTTCATCTCTGAACTTGATGTGGTCTCATCAATGATCCAAACATGTGCTTCGCCGCTATCATCTTATCAGAGAGATCATCAGTAGGAACGAAATACAAATCGAGAAAATTCCCACTGAAAGGAACTTAGCGGATCCCTTGACTAAGGCATTACCTCAAAATAAGTTTGAGGGTCATGTTAGAGCTTATGGTATTGGATACCGTAGCGATTGGCATTAGGCCAAGTGGGAGTCTGTTAGTAATATATGAGAGATGTCCTAAGGCAATCGCCTTATGTATGAACCATTTATATGATAAATGAAGATTCACTATTTGAGTATACATGTTTTATGTATTTGATTGATCTTAAACTCATTTATCAATGTCCACGATACGATTCACAAAGATGAGAGAATTTGTGATTGATCACAACTAGTGAGTATCTCTACATGTGTAATTGTGATGTATCGGAATTATCCCTAGTCGATGAATCGATGGATTCGACACCATCAATTCGCCGAGACTAGCACGAGGTATACCCTTGGTGTATCCAAGCACCGATTCTCACCGGGCCGAGACATAGTGATGTCCGAGTTAATCGTGGATGCTAGTTATGGTAACTAGTTCATTGGAGTGACCACCGTAAGACTTCATATGGTTCTCTCGCATATATAGATATGTCAATGAAGTTCTTATCGGGCTTAAGTGCGATGTTCCTTCGACTTTATGGTATTCAAGTCATCTTGATCATGGAGACTTATGCTTTGACATCTTAAGCAAACATCTCTAAGGAGATGTGGACCCGGATGATTGGGTATAAGTCAAGTGATCAAGGTGTTTGAATAGCCTATAAAGGATTCACCACTCCTTGCAGGAGATGTATACCCATGGCCTCTCGCTTGATTGTTACTAAAGTCTCGCCAAAGCATTACATGTTTAGAGTAAAGTACTCTTCGATACATGTGGAGTAACTAGAACTGTGAGGACGAGGAAATGATACTTGGGCTAGGTGTGACGAGTCACTTAGTGGGGACTCGACACAGACCATGTCCTGAACCAAGTGGGTATAAGATGAGTGAAGGGAATGGGGCACGATTCATTCGAGCCATCAAGGGTTTCGTAAATAGTTCGATCAACCGCTGATCTTTTCTTAATTGGGGATCATGATGTACTACTAGGTGCCACTCATGATCGCTCTATAATTAATGGTTAATTATAGACGGCCAACATAAACCGAGAACCTATTTGGTCACACGCACAACGAGCGTAATCCAAAGGATTTAAAACGAGCTTGAGAATGGGATTCTCGCATCGAGAGAAACTAGGTTTGGTTGGACCAAACATAAAGCGCAGCATGAAATCGCTTCAATGCAATGGAAGCGTGGATGGGCCGTGGTCTTATGAAGACATAATGGATGAACCAAAATGGTTTGGTTCTAATCCAATGGAGGAGAATAAACCAAAGGGTTTGGTTTATTTTAAACGAATGAACCAAAAGTTGGTTCGGTTCGCTTTAACTTAAAATAAACCATCATGGTTTGGTTTATTTTAACTTATATTAATGGAGCGGTTAACGGGCCTAATGGTTATAATCCAATAACAAATAAGAGAATTAGTACTCTATAAAAGAGGGCTTAATGGATACCTAATTGAAGAGCCCTAAACCTAGCCGCCACCCCATTGAAGGAGTTGGCGCCAACTCCATTGCCGCCGCATTGCCTCCAACCGCGTCCCATAAGGTTGCTTCTTCCCCCGCCGCCGAGCTGCCGGTTGGTGCTCCGGTGATCTTCCTTGGGTGTGGCGATAAGGTGAGCACTTGGCTTCCTTGTTTTGGCCGGGCGCCTACTCCTCCACCAAGCTGTCCAGTTTTCTGACAGCTTCTTCTCGTTCGAGCGTCGCTTGACGACGGTTAGAGCTCCGACAGCGGATAACTTAGCGGGGATTCGATCTCCGGTAATTCTCTTAGGTGGAGGATGACATATTCGTCAATTGGTTGACGAATACCTCTCCGGAGAAGCGAGTTTTGAGAACTCGTATTAGGATCCGAATTTGGATTCGGATCGTGATCATCTCTCGATCACGTCGTCTTCAACACGAGGCTAGTAACCCGTATGAAGACGAAGCTCGTGGCTTAGCGAAGTCATCCCGAGGAACTCGGCGTGGATACGGATAGAGACGATTCTAGCGAGGATCGTTCCGGTTGATGCCGTTCCCGCTACACGTCATACGAAAGGTATAACGTAGTTAAATTTCCTTTTATTGCAAATTTAAATTTACGGTTATGTCTACACTTGTTGTAATATGCATGCGTGTGTTGTGTGTGTTGTAATAAATGTAGATTTATTATTTTTATTGCTTCCGCTGTGTTCATGTTTACGAAACGTGATCGAACACACACACGCCGCGGTGCCGGAAACCCAACATCGGCTACCAAGCGTTTTGCTCCCACAACCTCAACTAGCAGTCAACTACCCTCCATGGCAGTCGACTGCCCAATTCTGGAAGTGGACTGCCAAGGCATTTTGCTGCAATCGAACCCTAGTCGACACACGACAGTCGACTGTGCATAACCCCAGTCGACTGCTAAGAGTCAACTCGGCTGCCAAGTGTCAAAACACTTGACCAATCGACTTGTCCAAATCCCCAGTTGACTGATAACCTCAACCATGAGGTTTAACCCCAAGTATGATGCCCTCATACTTGCTAGACCACCCTTAATCTAGACCTAAGCCTTCTAGCCACCTCTGTCAGCCTCATGCCTATCGGATCTCTCCAATTCATCCATGACTTGTTCATCCATACGCTAGCCTTCAGGTGCTTCCATCGGATATTATCATGCTAAGCTGGTCTACACCACCAAGGCACATTGAGCTTACGCTGCCAAGACTACCACTTGGACTTTACGCTGCCAACCAATGGACTTATGCTTCCAAGACTCTCACTTGTACTTTATGCTACCAATATCAACCCTTGGACTTCCCTTGCCAACCCATATTGGACTTTCTAATTGCCAAGACTCAAGCTTGGACTTTCCCTTACCAAGACCCATGCTTGGACTTTCCATGCCAACCCATGTTGGACTTTCCAATTGCCAAGACTCAAGCTTGGACTTTCCCTTGCCAAAACCCATGCTTGGACTTTCCATGCCAAGTAGCCACGACTTGGACTTTCCCATTGCCAAGTGTCCAACTTGGACTTTCCATGCCAAGTACCCATGACTTGGACTTTTCTATGACAATCACATTGTCATACATTTTGTCGAACATCGAAATACCACTCGACTCAAACTCGAGTCTGGTCAATCGTGACCTGGGCCGATTGCACCAAAAATCTCTCCCTTTTTGATGTTTGACAAAAACCACAAATTCCTTTGAGTTAGGCCACCTAACTCAAATCTCCTTATTAATTCTCCCAAATTGGTAATCTCAAATTCTCCCATTGATTTTCCCATCAATTCTCCCCCTTTTTGACATACATCAAAAAGGTTATCTCCCCAAGAGTGTCAATGTCTCATATCCCAATGAGATCTTACAATCTCCCCCTTAGTCGAAAAACATCTAGGATGCCTTCACTCTTCCTAGTGATAAGTCCCATATCACTCAAAAGAGGCAATCCTACAAACTCTCCAACTCTCCAAATTCTCCCCCTCATGAGGAAGAACACATCCATCATCCCATGATGGATAACCTCCCCCTAAAGGCTTGCTCCCTCTTGAGCATGTTGGGTTTCTTCCAAGCCACAAAAAACCGCTTTTTGCGTTGCGAAAACCTCGGAAGCCCCGGCCACGAATTCGTGTGAAGATGTATTAAAACTAAAACATGTATGTTCTTATATAAAACCCTAGATCTACCTTAGATCTATATGATAAGGACGTTACCCTTGATGCGACGCCCTTCGCAAATCCCGCTCGTCCAAAAGGTTCGTCGGAACTCAAGAGCGTCAAGTGCACACTCCTCTATTGGTATCCACACAAGCAAAAGGTGGAGAAAAGCAATCTTGAGTGTGCTAGCACTCCTTAGATGCTCGGCAAGATAAGGAAGGAGAGAGGGAGAGCTTGAGGGAAGTTGATCCAAGGAAGAAGATGAAGTTGTGTGTAACTCACCAAATGAATTCAACCATCAAAACTCCTAAAGTGGCTGGCCACTTCAAGGCTTGGGAGGTTACATGCATGCATGTAACTCCCATGGCTCTTGGTCTCCCTCATGAGGTGGCACCACATGATAAGTCAATGATGATGTGGAGCATCATCATTGGCCGCCCATGCCAAGTCATCATCATGACATGGCATTTGGTCAAGTCAAACTTGACCTTTCATCTTCCCTCTCAAGTCAAGTCAAACTTGACCTCTAATCTCCCATGGTTGATCAAATCTAACCACTTGACTCAAGTCAATTTAATTTAATGAATCTCTATTCATTAATTTAAATTGATTTGATAAATCAAATCTAAATTAGACTCATTCAACACTTGAATCAACTTGAGTCTAACTCAATTAGTCTAATTTGGATTACTCTTAATCCAATTTGGTTCATCCCATGAACATAATCCTCATGGTTCATCATATGAACCTAATCTCCATCTAATTGCCCTTATGTGTGTGACCCTATAGGTTCTTGTAACGTTGGCAATGTCCCTAAACCGATTTAGGAACATAAGCAATGAGCGGTATCTAGCAACACATCATTGCTACCCAAGTTACAAGAATGTTGAGCTCCAACATCACCTTTGTGACTACTAATTGTGACTATCACAATATGTGACAATGTCCCTCTATCCTTGACATCTAGATTGACCAATTGAGGCATAGACCATGTCATCCTCGGTACAATCTATATCTTGAACTCCAAGTAGACTCACTCTAATCAAATAAGCTCAATATCTCATATTGACTCATTTGGGCATGGCCATGCACTTCGTGGTCTCACTCTATCAAGAATATCGATGTCACCCCCGTCATATATGAGGGATAGATCCCATCTACATCACTCACATCCCTCCGTATAATTTGTTACATAACCAGTAATCGCCTTTATAGTCCACCCATTTACGGATGACGTTTGACGAAGCCAAAGTATGCAACTCCTTATGTAGGAAACCATGGTGACTTCAGGTCTAAGGACTAATAGTCATACTAATAGCCACATGAGAAAGTATATGACACTCATATAACGATCTATGATACTTTCTCATGGCGGGTCATTCAGTATACATTCTCCAATGCATACCCATGTGTCAACTTGATATCTCATATCCATGACTTGTGAGATCAAGTCATCGTGTTGACATACATGCTAGCCTCTATGCATTAACATTGTCCCTGAATGTTAATACTCGACTAGGAATGATTAAGAGTATTGTTCTCTATATCATCTCATTATCGATTCAACCAATAGATTGATATAGATAAGAACCTACTACTCAAGGACATTATTATATTTAGTTATTTGGCACCAATACAAGTAAATATAATAACCATGCCTTTATAAATAGGAATATGATACAATAAAGTCCATACAACAATCATCACATGATTGGCTCTAGGGCTTTCACTAACAGACCATTGCACCAATAATGTCCTTGGATAATTCCTAAGCCTATAGGAACACTAAACCATCAAAATTAAGGTTAAAAGTTAAACCTTTAACTTTCATGCACCTTAAAATTTGATACACACCAAAACAATTCTCCTAATCATATCCAATGGATTTTCACCCTTTCCAATGCTTTCCAAAGCATATCCTAGGTTTAGGAGAAGTTAGGGTAGCCTAACATAGCTAAAATCAGGCTAAACAAACATTGTTTATCCGAAATTAGGCTTGGCAATGATCGACTACAGCCGATCATTGATCGATTGCGCCATAATCGCTATATAAAATCGATTAAGCCGACTTTTTGAAAATCATAAGTAATTATACGTAATTTGAAAAGGCTTGAAACTTCATACGTATAATACTTAAGTCAATCATTATGGATGAAAAATATTTAAAAAATAAAATATCCATAAAATAATGAGATTGACACAAAGCTCAAAACCATTAAAAAGTTTACTGTTTTGTCCCTACTTTGTATCAACTCCATCAATGGTGATTGCTATCAAAAGATAGACTTACAATGGTTTTCTAAAATGATTTTAAAATATTTTTAAAAACCTATATTGGATCATGATCAATGGGCTCAATGCACATGACTTGCACATTAGCTTTTCCCATGATCCACCCATGGTATAAGATGAGTTTGAGTTCATCTAGATGCAAAAACTATGCACCTTGAACTTAACTCATTTCCTAGCATCTCACATGTGTCTAGGGTATTTGAAAACACACACATGTCAATTTGATGTGAGATGTGGGTTTTGGTTATACCTATACTAAGGTCTCATGCATTTTTCTAAGGAAACACTACTTGATTCTCTTATACATGGGACTTCAAGTCATGTCAGAGTCCTTAAATCAATTTTAATTACCTTAAATGCATGAATGATGATTATGACATATAATGATAGAATAAATAAGCATGTGTCAAAATCGAGATGTCATGACATAAAAATGAACCTAAGCACTCATGACATAAAAACTTAAACTAAATATGATCATGACATATTATATGATAAAAATAAATATGATGTCATGAAATGTTATATGGCAAATAAAAGGTATAGGTATAACAATACCTAAATTTTGATATTGATTATCATTTGTTATTATTAAGTCCATTTTGCCATATTACTACTAATCCCCCAAGTGTGCCAAAAACCCAAAATAACACACCATGACTCTAAGACCTAACTTGTGTCAATTTGATCAAATTATCAAACTCCTTAAATAATATTGGCACATCCTAAAATCCTTTAGGATTCAAGATCAAACTTATTTCCAAGGTACCCATAACCTTGAAAATGACCTAAATTGCTACCTTTATCATGGTTAGGTTAACTACTCATCCATTTAAAGTTGGCAAAACCTAACCCATTTAGCATGAATCGATCACTCTCCTAGGAACCCAATACCTATTGGAGCTCCTTGGGTTTACTAGATATTCCTTAGGGATGACCTCCCTAGATACCCTCCTAATGACCCTCCTAGGCTTGGTAGCCTTGGTCATATTGGTCTTGCCTAGGTTAACTCTAGGGGTAACTCCCCTTGTAACCTTGTTAGTGGCCTCCCTAGGTTTCTTCAAAACCTTAGCCACTATGCACTTACCATGGTCAACTCTAGGGATGACTTCCCTTGTGACCTTGGTTTTCCTAGACCTAGGTTGAGTTCCATAATCAAATGGAACATTATGATATGTCTCTTTGGACTTAGGTTTGTGACCCAAACATTTCATGCCCTTGGGTGGACCTTGCTTTCTAGACCCTAGGTTTTGACAACCTTTAATTGAATTTTGCATCCTTGCAAGGGTCTTTTCAAGTTTCTTAAGTCTTGACCTCGAGACTTGATTTTCCAACTCCAATTGCCCAATTTTTTATTTTTCATCTATTCTTTGGGCATTGTTCCATTTCTTAGGCATATGCCTACCCTTCTTAGGGTTAATGCCTAAATGATTTTTTATTTTCCTAATACTTGTCTTAGGTAGGATTTTATTAGGGTTATTAATCTTAAATTTCTCCTTATTTCTAAAATTACAACTCTTAGCACCTAGGCAATAAAGTTTATTATTTCTAGCATGCTTTTCATGAACAATAGCAAGTGAATTAAAAGCATGCTTTTGATTCTTACATAAAGAACGAGCATTATGAAAATATACCTTAGGGTTTGCTTTAGAAGCTCCCCCTACATTTGATGCTCTTTCTTCACCCTTGCTAGGCTTCCTCCCCCTAGGGCATTGGCTCATATAATGCCCTTTTTGATGACATTTGAAACAAATGACATGCTCCTTGCTCTTTTATCTTTGGGCACCGGTTTCCTTGGTCTTTGGCACGACTTGTGCCAACTCCTTGACCTTTTTCGGACACTTGCTCTTATAATGTCCGACTTCCCTACACTCAAAGAATATAATATAGATTTTATTTTTAATTGAGATGCTCGAGTTACCTACGGTGGTGGTGGAATTTTGATCTTGTCTTTGGCTCTCGGAGGTAGAGGCTTCCTCTTGCTCTTGCCCTTGTTCCGGCGATCTAATCTCCTCTCCCTCAATCCTAGAGGTGGAGGCTTCCTCTACTTCTTCCTCTTTCACCGATTCGGAAGTTGACTCCTTCTCAACTTCCGGCTCCTCACTTTGTTGTGAGGATGAGCTTTCTTCTTCTTGTGTCGGTTCGGATTTTTCATGAAGCATTGCCAATTTTCTCCATAGATCCTTGGCATCTTGAAATTCACCTATCTTGGACAATAACTCGTTAGGTATTAAATCAACTACCATATCGATTACCTTGTCATTTGTCTCGGATTTTTGAAGTTGGTCTTGAGTCCATCTCTTCTTCTTGAGATATCCTCCCTTTGGCCCTCTTGGCAATTCAAAGTCTTCTATCAAGATGGACCATAGCTCAATGTCCATCATCATCATGAAGTCCTCCATTCGTGTCCTCCATTGCTCAAACCCTTCTTGTCAATTGGGGTGTTGATGTCTCATCCCAATTTTTCTTCAAAATATATCTTCTTCCCTCTAGCGTGCTCCCTTGGATGTTAAGACGGTGAAGAGCCCCTTGCTCTGATACCTATTGTAGGAACGTTGATGACCGCTAGAGGGGGTGAATAGCGCGTTCGTTGCACCGATGGAATTTGTTCGCATTTGATCGTCTACACTCTTGTTAGCACAGTGGAATAATAATGACAAATACAAATAACAAGATACACAATCACAATGCACAAAAATAATGTGGTTTGGAACCTCAAGGTTCTTACTCCACGAGTTGGGCTCGAATGAGCCCTAGCGATGCAAACACCACCACCAAACAAAAATACTCCTTCTCGACAACAAATCGGAGGCGGAGAAACCTCATACAAGTGATTACACAAGTAAAACAAAAATACAACAAGCAATCAAATGAAATGTAAAGAAAACTTTACAAACTAGAGCTTTGAATGCTTGTTGATGTGGTTGCTTGAATGAGCTTGAAGGACAATTAAATGCACTAGCAATTTGACTTCGAATCGCCTCAAGAAACCCCTGAAAGAACCATTGCAAAAACCTCCATGAGTTGCTCCTTTTATGTCGGCATCGGGTTGGATTCGCGCCTGGCAGTCGACTACCATAAGATTCCAGTCAACTGCCAACAGTATCGTTGTGAGACAACAGACTTAATCCACGTCGGCATTCAAGCAACCGGTTACACTGGTAGTCAACTGCCATTACCCAGTAGTCGACTGCCAGGGCCGTAGCGGACTGACCAGTCGGCTATCGAGTATTCTTCTCCCGTAACTCCGACTAGCAGTCAATTGTCATCGACTGCTCAAGCCATCAATCGACTACCCAATACTGGCAGTCGACTGCCAAGCCATTTCCTGCAGTCGAACACCAGTCGACTCTAAGTAGTTCGACTAGCCATATTTCCAGTCAACTACCAAGGGTCACCTCGACTATCAAGTGTCAAAACACTTGACTAATCGACTGGTCCAAAGCCTCAGTCGACTGATAACCTCAACCATAAGGTTTAACCCCAAGTATGATGCCCTCATAATTGCTAGACCACCCTTAGCTCAGACCTAAACCTTCCAGCCACCTCCATCATGTAGGGATGTATACTGAAAAGTCTATCCTTTGTATGAACATCTTTATTTTGAAATAAGAATCACATGATCATTGTTTGCATTTTTATGGTTATGCAATATTGTCTAATACATTACATTATAGATAACATGGTGTGTGGTGTCACACGGGAGATCATGTTATCGACTCCTTGTAAAGTATAAGTAAAAGGCCCACAACCGAGATGACTTTGGACAAACCATCGGAATGGTTGTAGTGTGATTTGGTATTGGTTTGTCTTGACCATAGAATCACACTAGTGCACTTTGTGTGTATTGAGCAGGACCGACTTAGAGGTGATTCGATTTATTGCTGACTACATAATCGAATCGGACCTCAAATGTTATTTTGTACATGCTCTTAATCCCGATATAATAACGGGCACATATACTTAGTATTCATCTCTTTGATTTACTAATAGGCGAGATTTATAGATTAAATCGATAGGCTTGGCAAGTTTGGAGATGATATTATTTATATGGTGTGTCGTTGATTATAGGAGGAAACCGTGTCCTATATATTAGGATGATGATGTACCCTTGAGGAGCTCATAAGGTTCATCATGTAAACCCTGCAGGTGGACTTGGTCCGGCATGATGAAAAGGTTGACTGGTACTACTCATGGAGTTAGATGTTGATTAATTAATGGTCAGTAAATTAATTAATCGATGGACATTTGAGATCTTAAACACGAAGAGAAAATGTAAAAATAATATATGGAGCCCATATTAACTTATGGGGGTTGGTGAGGTAGATCAATGATAATCCTTTAGTGGATTGGATTATCATTAATGGATCGGACTTTATGTGGGCTTAATCCATGGGTGGCCAAGATCCAACTCCTCCTCATGGTCGCTAATGTATCCTATTAACACCTCATGAAGCTTAGATCCAATGGATAGAAACAAAACTCTAGATCCAAAGGTAGAGATTAAATCTCTAAGATCCGACGGTTGAGATTAAATCTCTAGATCCGACGGTTGAGATTAAATCCCTAGAACCAATGGTGGAGATTAAAAGGAGGCTTATCCCTAACTCTATAAAAGGAGGGCAAGGGGTTGGCGTGGAGATTAATTCAAGAGAAGCTAGGGTTTTGGAAGTTGCCAGCAAGGCATAGGAACTAGGGTTGGGCTTGGGCGGCACCTAATAAGGAAATTTTTTCCTTGTGTTGTTCTTCTTCCCCAAGCTGCCGGCACCCTTGGATTTCCTTCCAGCCCTTGGCCGGCATCCAAAACATGTCCTCTCCTTCTCCTTGGCCGGTGGAACAAAGGTTTAGGGTCCTCCCTTGAAGCTTTTGGCCGGCCACTCTCAATCTCCTCTTCCTTCTTGGCTGACGGCAAGCTTCCTCCTTGGAAGTTGTTGGTTGGTTGAAAGAAGGAATAGAGCTTTGTTTCTATTCTTCCTCTTTCTTTGGAAGAGAAAGGAAGGAAGATTTGCGATCTAGGAGCTTTAACTTTTGGTAGATCGTCGCCCACACGACGTCCGAAAGGAGGAAGGTCATACATTAGAAGATCGAGAGGTATATCGATTCTCTAATTTTTATATGTTACATGTTTGTATTTGTTTTCCAATTATGAGCATGATATAAATCTGTTTGTGGATAAATAATACTTGGATCTCGAACATAAACACAAAAACCGGCGATCTGGACATCGTCTATTCCGCGGCTACTTGTAGAATAGAGGTTGGTCGCTTGAACAACGAGTTTGTTCAAGTGACCTCTCTAAACAAATAGTACGATGATGACTTGGTTGTCAGAGCAATCCCTTTTGTCTAGGATTAAATTTTTTTAATCCGGGGACATCGATGGGATCGCCATGAACAAACAACCAAGGTGTAGTGGGAAGTGAAGTTTCCCCTCACGAACTCGATAAGCAAAACCCTTCAATTGGTATCAGAGCAAAGGTTTCCAGTTTTGTGTGTTTAGGATTCGGTTAATTTTTATGTACTTTTCATATATTATATGTGTCGGATAATAGTAGGATATGCGTAGGTTAACTCTTTGGTTGCAGGCATAAGATCCAACTATTATGGTCATATGTGTGTATGTGATTATATGTGTGTAAATATTTATTTTGTTGAGTCCTCGAGGTTGACGAGGCTAGTGTTAGGACCCTTGGAATGGCTAGAGGGGGGGGTGATTAGCCTTTCTTGTTTCTACACAAAATGTTAGCGGAAGCAATACAAATATAAGCACAAACAAAAACAAGAAACAAAACTAACACCCGATGTAACGTGGTTCGGAGATGACGCTCCTACTCCACGGCAATCCGTAAGGTGGATTAGCCCTAATCAACCTTCACTAGAACCTCCTTTGGATGAACCAAGGTGGAGAAACCTTTCTTACAATGCTCTCCTCTTCTTTACAATGATGGATGATCAAGAACAAGAGAAGAGGAGGATTTAAATCACTAAAAACACTTGGAAGGCTTGGTGAGCACGAGAGTATAGTTAGGAGCAAGAGCACTAGCTTCACCAAGCTCCCCATGGCCCCTTTTATGTAAGAGGGCTTTTTCTCGTTAGCGTCGATCGACCGATGCATGCCATCGATCATTGCCGATCGCCAAGGGCTTCTGAAATGCGATCTCCACGGAGATTCGTAGCCGCAATTTCCAACGGCCAGGTGATCAGTCGACTGATCCCTCCATCAGTCGACTGATGGGGTGATCAGTCGAGTGATCAAGGCAGCAGTCGAGTGAGACTGCATTCTGTGGCGACATTTCCCTTGATCAGTCGACTGATGCACTTGGCGATCGGTCGATCGTAGAATCGATCATCGCTTCCGACCAAAGCGATCGGCGATGGTCAGGGTTTCATCCTGACTCAGTCGAACGCCTGACCAGTCGACTGATACATCGTATCAGTCGACTGATACTCATCAAGTATGAGCAATTCATACTTGATTTTATACCCTAGACCTAGACTCAACCTTCTAGCTCCTCAATAAGCCTTGCGCCTTCAGGATCCCTCCGAGTCCGTGACTTGTTCATCCTTTGCGCTTTGCTTCCAAGAGCTTCCTTCGGTTTCGTCATGTCTTGGGTTGCCAAATGCTTGGACTTTACGCCGCCAAGATTACAAGCTTGGACTTATGCTGCCAAGACTTTACTTTGGACTTCCTTTGCCAAGGTTCACTTGGACTTTATGCTGCCAAGACTACAAGCTTGGTCTTATGCCGCCAAGTCCATCCCTTGGACTTTCTTTGCCAAGATCATACTTGGACTTCCTTTTACCAAGTCTTCATCCTTGGATTTTCCTGTCACTTAAACACATGCTTAATCAGATCACAAGATATTTGCCTAACTTAGATGATTAGCCAAACATTAAAACATATAAATGCTTGGAGCATTGTTGCACCAACAATCTCCCCCTTTTTGATGTTTGACAATCATTTAAGTTAGGTCTTTAAAGATACATGCATAATCATCTAACTTAAGCATTCCTTCTCCCCCTTTGACATACATCAAAAAGAGAAGGATGAGAGAATTAAGAGTGTTGGATCTTGGACTAAGGTCTTTGATTGAAATTAAGCTCCCCCTTAATCCAAGATACGATGTAAATTACATTTGAAGCAAAGCATAATCTAAAATTTAAAAGTTAAATCCTAACTTTGCACCAACAATGGTTTTGGGGATGAAAAGATAGAATTTATTGAAACTCCCCCTAAACCACTGTATTAAGCAGTCCTAAAACGCAATATTATCATACTAGAATGTTAGGACATAAAAATACACCAAATATCAGAAAATGGAGCTTATTATCAGAAAACCCAGTGTATCACTGATCGTAGTTGAATCCAATGAACGATCTACACCAAATCGAAATTTCAGCCTTTTCACTTTTCAAATGCTGAAATTCCAGAAATCTCGAAAAATCACGAAATTTTGCGTACACATTTCTGAAATCATACTCTATTAAGGAAAAATAATTTGAAAAAATATATGTTTTCCAGATTTCAAAATTGATACAAATTTGGAAACTTACAAAAGTTCTAAAGAATTTTCAAACTTTGTATCACTTTTGTGATTCACTTGAAACCTGTTTTCCAAAATATAATGAACATAGTTTAAAATATATATGATTTGGAATTTTCAACCATGTTCTTAGAGCTATGTAATCATTACTTGAATACAAGCCTTCCCAATGATTGGTCCATAAGGTATTTATGTCTCTAGGTGTGTCATTGGCTCATAGTAATGCATCATAACAAGCATGATGAGCCAAGTACACCTTCCTATCATCTCACATGGTTCTAAGTGTCTCAATACAAAAATCAAGGTTTCTTAAGGCTTTTTGTGAGATGTATCAAGGTATAAAGATAACATGTAAACATGGGATCATGCAAATCTAGAATTTTACTCTACAAAGCACATACCAAGCTCTCTCCTTAAAGATGAAAATTCATTTTCGGGAAGAGCTTTGGTGAAGATATCGGCAAGGTTGGACTTAGATTCTACATAATTAAGTTCAATGTCCCCTCTTGCCACATGATCTCTTATGAAGTGATGTTTTACTTCAATGTGCTTGGTCCTAGAGTGATGTACCGGATTTTTGGTTAAGTTGATAGTACTTACATTATCACAATAAACTTTAATGTTAGAGTAGTGTAGCTCATAGTCCACAAGAGTATGCCTCATCCAAAGTAATTGAGCTACACAACCACCCATAGCCACATATTCGGCTTCGGTGGTTGATAAAGCAACACAATGTTGCTTCCTACTACTCCAACTAACTAGGGAGGACCCAAGAAATTGGCATCCACCACTAGTACTCTTCCTATCCAATTTGCACCCGGCATAATCAGAATCGGTATAACCAAGCAATTCAAATGACTTAGTCCTAGGATACTAAAGTCCTACATTTAGGGTGCCTTTAATATATCTTAATATTCTTTTGACGGCTACCAAATGTGATTCTTTGGCACAAGATTGGTATCTTGCACACATACCTACCGCAAATAAAATGTCGGGTCTACTAGCGGTTAAGTATAGTAAGCTACCAATCATACTCCTATACAATTTAAGATCAATTGATTTACCTTTATGATCACTATCTATTCTAGTGCTAGTGGCCATAGGAGTGGTTACAATTTTGGCATTTTCGAAACCAAATTTCTTGATCATTTCATTTGCATATTTGGTTTGATAAATATGAATACCCTCATTGGTTTGTTTGACTTGTAAACCTAGGAAAAAGGTAAGCTCCCCAACCAAACTCATTTCAAATTCATTTTCCATATTTTTTATAAAGTCTTGAAGAAGATCATCATTTGTTGACCCAAAGATGATATCATCAACATATACTTGAGCTATGAATATATCTTTTAACGTTGACTTTATAAACAAAGTTTGATCTACTTGGCCTCTTCTAAAATCCTTAGAAATTAAGAAGGATGACAATCTTTCATACCATGCCCGGGGAGCTTGTTTTAACCCATATAATGCTTTCCTAAGCTTACATACATGATTTGGATAATCTATGTTCTCAAATCCGGGTGGTTGCTCTACATATACTTCCTCCTTAATAAAACCATTTAAGAATGCCGATTTAACATCCATTTGGTAAAGTTTAAATCCCATGAAGGAAGCATACCATAAGAGTATCCTAATAGATTCTAACCTTGCAACCGGGGCAAAAGTTTCATCATAGTCAAGCCCCTCAACTTGATTGAATCCCCTAGAAACCAACCTAGCCTTATTTCTAGTGATATTTCCCTGATCATCTAGCTTATTCCTAAAGACCCATCTTGTAGTAATTATGGTGCTATCATTGGGTCTAGGCACTAATTCCCACACTTGACTTCTCTCAAATTGAGCCAATTCATCTTGCATTGCCAAAATCCAATCCGGATCATGTAATGCATCATTGATCGACTTGGGCTCAATTTGTGAGATAAGAGCCACTTGACTAGTAGGAGGTCTATGAAATGACCTAGTTCTTACTCCTTGAGATAGATCTCCTACGACTTGGTCAAGTGGATGATCTTGATGAATTCTTAGGTTTCTAGAAGGGGTTTCAATTTGATTATTGCTATCTTCCATCCCTCTTTCATCATCGGAGTCTCCTCTTCCTCCCCCTTGATCATTACCCCTAATGGTCAAATTTTGAAGTTTTTGGGTAATGTCTTGATTATTGTCATTAATATCCTTATCAATGGAGGACTTTCTAGGGTAAGTACTAGTAGTTTCATCAAATTAAACATTGGAAGACTCCTCAATCCCTTTGGTTCTCTTATTGTAAACTCTATACCCTCTAATTGTGGATGAGTATCCAACTAGGATCCCCTCATCCGCTTTTGATTCAAATTTTCCTAAGTTATCTTTGGTGTTTAGAATATAAACTTTACATCCAAAAACTTTGAAATAATGAATTGTGGGTATAGTCCCATTCCATAATTCAAATGGTGTTTTTCCTAAAAACCTATGGATTTGAACCCTATTTTGGATATAGCAAGTGGTATTAACTACTTCCGCCCACAAGTAACTAGGTAGAGAATATGCATTAAGCATAGTTCTAGCCGCCTCTTGTAGGGCACGATTTCTCCTTTCCACCACCCCATTTTGTTGGGGTGTTCTAGGACAAGAGAACTCATGCTTGTACCCTTGCTCTAAACAAAATTGTGAAAATTTTAGATTTTCAAATTCACCACCATGATCACTACGAATCCGGTTGATTTTGAGACTCTTTTCATTTTCAACCCTTTTACTAAATCCTATGATTATTTCTAAGGTATCATCCTTATGTTTCATAAAATAGACCCAAGTATACCTAGAAAAGTCATCTACTATAACCAAACAATATTTATTACCATTTAAAGATGGAGTACTATGGCAATCAAATAAGTCAAGATGCAATAATTCTAATGGTAAAGAAGTATTGGTTAGGGTTTTACCTTTGTGTGATGCCTTTGTTTGTTTTCCTTCTTGGCATGCATCACACAATTTGTTCTTGACATACTTGATCTTTGGTAGCCCTTTGACCAACTCCATCTTGGCTACCTTGGCTATGTTTTTCATGTTGATATGCCCCAATCTTCTATGCCATAGCCAACTTTCCTCTTCTTTTGCAACAAAACACTTAGTAGAAATGTTAGAAGCATATGAAAGATCAACATAATAGATATTTGATTTCCTATATCCAACTAACATGCAATCATTTAATTCCTTGTGTCTAATCATGCATTTAGAGGATTCAAAAGAGACATGATAGTTTGCATCACAAAGTTGACTAACACTTAATAAATTAAATTTCATATTTTCAACTAGCAAGACTTTGTGAATAACAATTTTGGGGGATACCTCAATTGTTCCTCTACCTAATATCTTGAGTTTTCCACTATTCCCAAAAGACACCGCTCCCTTCTTCACATATTTAATTGTGGAGAACTTGCTCACATCCCCGGTCATATGTGTTGAGCCACCGCTATCCACAATCCACATACCTCGCTCTCCTACCTAAATCACATGAAAAACACAAGCTTTTGGTACCCAAACATTTGGACCGGTAACATTAAGTAAAAACTTCTTAGGTACCCAAGTTTTCTTAACCTTACCCTTAATAGTTGTTTTCCTATTTATTAATGAAATGTAAGCAACTTCTTTTTCTTTTGGCTTATAACCTAAACCGGCCTTGTTATAAACCGCTCTTTGTCTACTAAGAATCATATCAAGACACTTTGAGCCATATGAAAATTTTTCTAAACATGTTTTTAATTCACTAACCTCATCCTTAAGTTTGTCATTTTCTTCCTTAAGCATGCAAGAATCAACATGTGAAGGTTTTTCATTTTTAATAGCCTTTAGTTCTACCTTTATGCTCTTAACCTTAGATTTTGACTTATCTAGAGCTTCTTTAAGATACGCAATTGATTTATAGAGAAGCATAACCTTGGGAGAATTCATTACCTCATCGTCACTAGATGATGATTCATCACTTGAAGAATCTTCTTGACTTGATGTGCCGGAATCATCTTCTAATGCCATGAGTGCCACATGGCGTGTGATATGGCAAAGCTCATCATCGGATGAAGAGTCTTCAACACTTGGTGTGTCCCATGTGGTTTGAGCCACCATGGCCTCCTTCTTCTTCTTTTCCTTCTTGTCCTTCTTTTTCTTTTCCTTTTCTTCCTTCTTCTTTAGTTCCGGGCAATTCGCTATATGCCTTCTTGTTGCAAGCATGGCAAATCACATTATTGCTAAAACTTGAATTACCATTAAATTTACCTTTTGAGGAATGAGACCCCTTCCTTGCTTCTCTATTCTTGAACTCTCTTGACTTTCTATAAAGCTTCTTGTGAAATTTGCCATTTCACTAGATGAATCCCCATCACTACTTGACTCATCCTCCCACTGATGATGATGAAGCTTCTTTTCTTTCCTTCTTCTTCTTTTCTTTCTTGTCCTTCTTTTCAACAAATAGAGCTAACCCCTTTTCCTTAGAGGACATGTTAGTTTTCTCATGTAATTCAAACTCACAAAATAATTCATCAATTTTAATTTGAGATAAATCCCTAGTTACCTTAATGGCATCAACTATAGAGGTCCATAAAGAATTTCTAGGAAATGCTTGTAAGATATACCTTACCAAATCCCGGTTGTCGACTCGCTCACCTATGATATGGAGTCCGTTCACAATTTCCTTGAACCTTCCATGCATTTGACTTACGGTTTCATGCATCTTCATTTGGAAGGCTTGAAGTTGTCCAATTAATAGGTCCTTCTTGGCCCTCTTTGACTCCTTGGAACCTTCATTTAGCTCAATGAGCTTTTCCCATAGCTCCTTGGCGGATTCAAAAGGCCCCACCTTGTTGAGTTGCTCCATTGTGACGCCACATTGGATGGTGAGGACGGCCTTTGCATTTGATTCAAATTTCTTGTTTATTTATCTTGTCCAATCCTTGCTTGGAATAGGGTGTCCATGTTCATCCACTGGTTCCTCGAAGCCATCTACAACACTATGCCAAATTTCAATATTACTCATAAGATAGTACTTCATCCTACCTTTCCAATACGCAAAGTGACTCCCATCGAAGAGCGGTGGCTTGGCGATGCTATATCCCTCTTGAAGAGCCATTGATGTCTTGGTTGATGGTGAGATCTTCCAAGCTATCCGGGCTCTGATACCACTTGTTAGGACCCTTGGAATGGCTAGAGGGGGGGTGATTAGCCTTTCTTGTTTCTACACAAAATGTTAGCGGAAGCAATACAAATATAAGCACAAACAAAAACAAGAAACAAAACTAACACCCGATGTAACGTGGTTCGGAGATGACGCTCCTACTCCACGGTAATCCGTAAGGTGGATTAGCCCTAATCAACCTTCACTAGAACCTCCTTTGGATGAACCAAGGTGGAGAAACCTTTCTTACAATGCTCTCCTCTTCTTTACAATGATGGATGATCAAGAACAAGAGAAGAGGAGGATATAAATCACTAAAAACACTTGGAAGGCTTGGTGAGCACGAGAGTATAGTTAGGAGCAAGAGCACTAGCTTCACCAAGCTCCCCATGGCCCCTTTTTATAGAAGAGGGGCTGTTTTTCCCGTTGGGCGTCGATCAGTCGACTGATGCATGCCATCAGTCGACTGCCTCTGAAGCCAACGGCTTCTGAAATGCGATCTCCGTGGAGATTCGTAGCCGCAATTTCCAACGGCCAGGTGATCAGTCGACTGATCCCTCCATCAGTCGACTGATGGGGTGATCAGTCGAGTGATCAAGACAACAGTCAAGTGAGACTGCATTCTATGGCGACATTTCCCTTGATCAGTCAACTGATGCACTTGGCGCGATCGATCGCAGAATCGATCATTGCTCGACCAAGGCGGTCGATGGTCGTGGTTTCATCGACTCGATCGAGCGCGACGGTCGATCGATACATCGTATCGATCGTGATACTCATCAAGTATGAGCAATTCATACTTGATTTTATACCCTAGACCTAGACTCAACCTTCTAGCTCCTCAATAAGCCTTGCGCCTTCAGGATCCCTCCGAGTCCGCGACTTGTTCATCCTTTGCGCTTTGCTTCCAAGAGCTTCCTTTGGTTTCGTCATGTCTTGGGTTGCCAAATGCTTGGACTTTACGCCGCCAAGATTACAAGCTTGGACTTATGCTGCCAAGACTTTACTTTGGACTTCCTTTGCCAAGGTTCACTTGGACTTTGTGCTGCCAAGACTACAAGCTTGGTCTTATGCCGCCAAGTCCATCCCTTGGACTTTCTTTGCCAAGATCATACTTGGACTTCCTTTTACCAAGTCTTCATCCTTGGATTTTCCTGTCACTTAAACACATGCTTAATTAGATCACAAGATATTTGCCTAACTTAGATGATTAGCCAAACATCAAAACATATAAATGCTTGGAGCATTGTTGCACCAACAGCTAGTATTTGATTTTTTATAAATTAGATACGACATTGTTTAGCCATTCTTTATTTTATTTTACTTTCAATCTAGATTTTATGTACACTCCCTCGTGGAGTATAGGATCGATGGATGTAAATTAAAATAGGTTTTAGTCTCGGCTCGGATCTCCGGATGGCTCATACATGGCGTAGGAGGAGCGGACGAGATGGTGATGCGACGGGAGACATATTGAAGACAAAAGCCATAATAGTTGGAAAATAATTTATTTTTCATATTTATTGCTTTTTGTTTGATATGCATGTCGTAGGCTAGGAAAATTCCTCAATTTCAAATTACTAAGTGGGATAAGGAATTTTTTTTTTAAATTCTCATGGCCTCCATTACGATTTGACAAGTGATGCAAACAAACTTGCGTGTCGGCTCTGAGTGCCTTCCTCTATATTGAATGGGTTTGTTTGCGGATCACAAGGTCAAATATGGTTATAGGGAATTATCAAGGAGCGTGTGTACTTCCCCATCGGAAGGCACATAACCCGAGATAATTACCTTGGTACCGAGTAATGGTGAACACTTAGATACAAATATAAGTATCGTCCCCATCAGAGTCACTGCTTTTATTTGTAGGGACAAAGAGGAACCAACTATTAATTTTACTTGTCAAAAAGTTAGGTTGACAATAAAGTAAAATTAATGGGTATAACCTCCTCTTACAAATGTAGAATTCGTATACGTCCACACTATCGTGACATACGATATTCTCAGTATTTTGAAGTATTGGTTGATTTTAAAATTTTACTATTTGAGGAATCAATAATTTTTTGAAATCTAATGTTTTGATTTATGTGATTCTTAGGTTTTCTTTCAAAATGACTTTCAACCCACTTGCTGTGATACTGAAAGAGAATAAACTTACTGGACCCAACTATGTTGATTGGAAGAGGAATCTAGACATTGTCTTGACTGCTGAGGAATACAAATATGTACTCCTCGAAGAGTGCCCTCCTAAGCTTGCAGAAGATTCTGGGGAAAAGGAGAGAGAGAGTTATAAGAAGTGGGTAAAGGCCGATGAGATGGCGCGGTGTTACATTTTGGCATCTATGTCAAATGTACTGCAACATCAGCATCAAGCCATGCCCATAGCTTATGACATGATGCTCAATCTCAAAGAGCTTTTCGAACAGCAGAATCGAGCTGCGAGGCAAGAAACCATGAGAAACATGATGACGACCACTATGATCGAGGGAACACCCGTAAGGGATCATGTTCTCAAGATGATGGCTCATTTGAATGAGCTGGAGGTCCTTGGAGCTGAGATCGATGGGGAAACCCAAGTCGATATCATACTCCAGTCTCTACCTAGGAGTTTTGAGCAGTTTTTCCTGAACTACAACATGAACAAAAGGTTGTATTTGTTGGCGAAGCTTCTGACAGAACTCCAGGCGGCAGAGGGGCTATTTCGTCAAAGTGCTCAGGCACATGCCATAGTGACCCAAATGGTTTCTACTTCTAAACCGAAAGGCAAGAAGAAGAAGAAACAAACTGGAGCGAAGGTGGCGGGAGGTACTCAGGGAGGAGTGAAGAAGCCGAAAGGCAAGTGCTTCACTTATAAGCAGACTGGACACTGGAAGAAGGACTGCCCCAACCGCAAGAACAAAGGTATATCTTTTGGTCTAGTCATTGAAACATGTTTAGCGGTGTTATCTACCGGCACCTGGTGTGTAGATACGGGAGCCACTGATCATGTCTGCAATACTTTGCAGGGGTTCCAGGAAACCAGATGACTGGCTGAGGGGGAGATTACTGTGTACTTGGGCGATGCCACGAAGGTGGCGGCTGTTGCAGTGGGAGATGTTCATTTATCTTTTGAGAAAAATAAACTTTTGGTTCTTAAGAATTGCCTTTATATACCCTTATTTAGAAAGAATTTAATTTCAGTTTCTAAATTGTTTATGGATGGATATTCTATTTCTTTTAATGACAGAGTTGTTATAAAAAGGAATAGGGACATTATCTGTTCGGGTGCATTGAGCGAAAATTTGTACACACTTGAACCAAAATCTCCCACGATGCATATTGAAATTAATAACTCATCTTCTAATTCCAATAAGAGAAAACAACCTTCGAAGATGAACCAAACATATCTTTGGCATCTTAGGCTTGGTCATATTAACCTAAGCAGAATTCAAAGGTTGATAGCTGATGGACCTTTGGGTTCATTAGTGGTGGAGGATCTCCCAACCTGCGAATCTTGCTTGGAGGGTAAGATGACCAAGAGGCCTTTTAAGGCCAAGGGGTATAGAGCCAAAGATGTGTTAGAATTGGTTCATTCTGATTTGTGTGGTCCTATGTCTATCCAGGCTAGAGGTGGTTTTGAGTATTTCGTCTCTTTTATAGACGATTACTCAAGATATGGATACATTTACCTGATGCGCCGCAAGTCTGAATGCTTTGACAAGTTCAAAGAATTCAAGGCTGATGTGGAGAAACGTCAAGGTAAAAGTATCAAGACAATATGATCTGATCGTGGTGGTGAGTACCTCTTGGGAGAGTTTAAGAACTACTTATCAGAGGCTGAGATTCAATCCCAATTGACTGCACCTGGCACACCCCAGCAGAACGGTGTAGTAGAGCGAAGGAATAGGACTCTTATGGAGATGGTTAGATCGATGATGAGTTATTCTGAGTTGCCAGATTCATTCTAGGGATATGCTCTAGATACGACGGTGTACATTCTGAACTTGGTTCCATCTAAATCAGTGCCTTCTACTCCCACAAAATTGTGGACTGGGCGAAAGCCTAGTCTAAGACATATTCGGATATGGGGAAGTCCAGCACATGTGCTGAAGGCAGATGCTGATATGTTGGAACCTCGTACAGAAGTACGCATGTTCGTTGGCTATCCTAGAGGAACGAAGGGTGGTTTATTTTATAGTCCTAGAGATCAGAGGGTGATCGTTAGAACGAACGCCAGATTTCTAGAGGAATACTATGTGATGAGCCACAAGCCCAAGAGTAAAATTGTTCTGGAGGAATTAAAAGGGGAAGTCACTTCTTTAGTACCACCGATACAAGAGGATATACCACATGTCACTGCACCGCGTGTCGCAGAGGATACACAGGAGATACCTCGTCGTAGTGGGAGGGTTGTGAGACAGCCTGATAGATTCATGTTCTTGGGAGAATCTTATGATTTGGTCCCTGGCGAACATGAACCTGATCCCTGGACATATGACGAGGCAATCCAAGATAAAGATGCAGTATCTTGGCAAAGTGCAATGAATGCTAAGATTGAATCTATGGATTCAAATCAGGTCTGGGAGCTAGTAGAACCACCCGATGGTGTAAAAACCATTGGATGCAAGTGGATCTACAAGAGAAAGAGAGGAATAGATGGGAAGGTTGAGACCTTCAAAGCGAGGCTTGTTGCGAAGGGGTATACTCAGAAAGAGGGTATCGATTATGAGGAGACATTTTCGCCGGTAGCCATGCTTAAGTCTATCCGGATTCTCTTATGCATAGCAGCTCATATGGATTATGAGGTGTGGCAGATGGATGTCAAGACAGCTTTCCTTAATGGAAGTCTTGAGGAAAACATCTATATGAAGCAACTAGAGGGATTCATTGCTAAAGGCAAAGAGCATCTTGTATGTAAGCTTAATCAGTCCATTTATGGATTGAAGCAAGCTTTGAGATCTTGGAACATCCGCTTTGATGAGGTAATCCAGTTTTATGGATTTATTCAAAGTCCGGATGAGTCTTGTGTATACAAGAGGTGTGACAGAAACGTAGTGGTATTTCTTGTACTATACGTAGATGACATTTTGCTGATTGGCAACAATATCAAGTGTTATCGGACGTAAGGGTATGATTGTCCAAACAATTTGATATGAAGGACTTGGGAGAGGTGGGACACATCCTTGGGATCAATGTTATAAGAGATCGCAGGAAAAGGATGTTGTGCTTATCCCAAGCTCCATACATTGACACGATTATGGATCATTTTAGCATGCAGAACTCCAAGAAGGGTTTTCTACCTTTCAGGCATGGAGTTCCTTTATCTAAGGAGATGTGTCCTAGATCATCTGAGGAGATAGAGGAGATGAAGGCGGTTCCTTATGCTTCGGCAGTAGAAAGCCTCATGTATGCGATGCTATGTACGAGACTAGATATCTTCTTTGTCGTGGGCATGGTCAGCAGATATCAGAGTAATCCAGGACAGGGACATTGGACTGCGGTAAAGCATATATTGAAGTACCTGAGAAGGACTAGGCATTATATGCTGGTTTATCGAGCAGACCAATTACTCCCTGTGGGTTACACAGATTTCGACTTCCAATCTGATAGGGATAACAGTAAGTCTACCTCAGGTTTTGTGTTTACTTTGGGAGGTGGAGCCATTGTTGTAGGATATTTGAGGCCGCTAGAGGGGGGTGAATAGCATCGTGTGATGGTACGATGATGGAATTCGTTCATGGTCGTCTCTACAAAACTCGTTATGCGCAGCGGAATAATAATAGTAATAACGAAAAGCAAGACAAAAATGCAAACACAATTGTTTAACGTGGTTCGGAACCTCATGGTTCCTACTCCACGGATCGAGCTCTACGACCTCTAGTGATGCATACGCAATGACTAATAAATACTCCTTCTCGGAATAATCCGGAGGTGGAGAAACCTCGTACAATATGATTACAACAATAATCAAAATGCTACAAGCAAATACAATGAAATACAAAGCAATACAAGTAAAGGAAACACTTTACAAATGCTCTTGAATGCTTGATCGCTTGGTTGCTTGATATCAACTTAGAGTCCCTGATTTGCAGTAGCAAATCGCCCCAAAAGCCCTCAAGAAACCATGCATTTTCCTCCATCACGAGCTCCTTATAAAGCTTCAACCTGTGCTGGAAAAAATCGATCAGTCGACTGCTCGGGACCATCAGTCGACTGATGCCACTGTTGTCGTGAGACAACGGCTAGATCCACGTTGGATAAGTCCAACGGATCCATCATTAGTCGACTGATGATACCCATCAGTCGACTGATGGAGCCTCACTCGACCAGTCGAGTCTCGACTCCATTATGTGCCCGATTTCACGAGCACCAGTCGACTGATCACAAGATCGATCATTGCTCAACCATCGATCATTGCCAACCTATGGCGGTCATTTGCTATAATTCTCGCTGATAAAACCCTAGTTGACCACACGGTCATTCGCCACATGGACCTCGGTGGCACACCTCAAACATGAGGTTTTAGCCCAAGTATGGTGCCCCCATACTTGCTAGACCACCCTTAGCCTAGACCTAAGCCTTCTAGCCACCTCCATCAGCCTCACGCCTCTCGGATCCCTCCAAGTCATCCATGACTTGTTCATCCATCGCGCTAGACTTCAGGTGCTTCCATCGGCTATGTCATGCTAACGGTGTCTACACTGCCAAGGCACATTGGACTTACGCCGCCAAGACTCCGCTTGGAATTTACGCCGCCAACCATTGGACTTATGCTGCCAAGACTTCACCCTTGGACTTTACGCCACCAATATTAAACCCCTTGGACTTCTCAAATGACAAGACTCAAGCTTGGACTTTCCCTTGCCAATCCATGTTGGACTTTCCATGCCAAGACCCATGCTTGGATTTCCCTTGTGCCAAGTACTCAAGACTTGGACTTTCCGAAACGCCAAGTATCCCACTTGGACTTTCCATACCAAGTACCCATGGCTTGGACTTTACCATGACAATTACATTGTCATATGTTTTTGTCTAGCATCAAAACATCTCTCGAGCAAAGCTCGAGTCTTGGTCAATCGTGACCTGGGCCGATTGCACCAACAATCTTCCCCTTTTTGATGTTTGACAAAAACCAAACAAAAAAAACCATTGAGTTAGACCACTAACTCAGAACTCTTACCAATTATTCCAAATTGGTAATCCCAAACATTTTCCCCCAAACATTCTCCCCCTTTTTGACATACATCAAAAAGGTTACCTCTCCAAGGAGGTCAAAGTCTCATGTCCCAATGAGATCTTATAATCTCCCTCTTGGTCTAAAAATACCTAGGATGCCTACCATCTTCCTAGTGATAAATCCCATATCACACAAGAGAGACAATCCTATTCACTCTCCCAATTTCTAAATTGGGTCTCTAAAAAGCCCATCAATTTTCCAAATTGATAACATTCTCCCCTTCAAGAAGAAAAACACATCCATCATCTCATGATGGATACCTCCCCCTAAAGGCTTGCTCCCCCTTGACCATTGCACCAACAATGTCCTTGGGAAATCCCTACGCCAATAGGAACTCTAAACCATCAAAATCAAGGTTCAAAGTTCAACATAGAACTTTTACTCACCTTAAGATTGATACAAACCCTAAAAACTCTCCTAATCCATATCCAATGGATTTTCACCCTTTTTAATGCTTCCCAAAGCATATCCTAGGGTTAGGAGTGGTTAGGGACCTTAACCGCAGCTGAACATGGGCTAAACAAACTTTTTTTTTCCCGAAATCAGCTTGGCAGTCGACTCCGTCAGATACCAGTCGACTGCCACTCACATCAGTTGATTGCCACCCAGGGCAGTCGACTGATAACTGAAATTTCCGAATTTCAATTATCAGAATCAAATTTCAGAAAATCATAAATAATTATACGTATATCAAAAAATCATGAAAATTCATATGTATAATGCTTATGACCAATACAATGAGTGAAAAATATTTGAAAATTATTTTACCCATAAAATACTGAAATTGATACAAAATTCAAAAGTGAAGAAAACTTCTAAGTTTTGGCTCACTTTGTATCAATCTCATCAATGGTGATTGCTATCAAAAGATAGACTTCACCAAGATTTTTCAAAATCATTTTAAAATATTTTCAAAACCTTATTTTGGATCATATTCCTTGGGCTCTATGTACATGACTTGTACACAAGCTTTTCCAATGATCCATCATTGAAATTAGATGAGTTTTTAGTTCATCTAGATGCAAAAACTATGCACCTTGAACTTAACTCATATCCTAACATCTCACATGTATCTAGGGTGTATAAATACACATACATGTCAATGTAATGTGAGATGTGGGTTTTGTTCTCCCTAATCTAGGGTTTCATGCATTTTCTAAGGCAACTCTACTTGATTCCCTTATAAATGGGACTCCAAGTCATGCCAAAGTCCTTAACTCAATTTTAATCAATTTAGATGCATGAATGATTATGGCATTAAAGATGGTATAAATAAACACATGCTCATAATCATGATGTCATGACATAAGGTATAAATCTAATCATACATGACATTAACCTTAAACCCAAGCATAATCATGACATATAAATGATAGAAACAAGCATGATGTCATGACATGGCATATGGCAAGTCAAAGCATGGCAAATAAGATATAAAGGTATATAATACCTAAATTTCAATATTAGTTGCCATTTGATATAATTAGGTTTATTTTTCCATATTACTATTAATCTCCCATGTGTGCCAAAAACCCAAAATGACACACAAACCTCTAAACCTAAATTGTGCCAATTTAATTGATTTTTCAATCTTCTTAAATGATATTGGCACATCCTAAAATCTTTTAGGATTTATCATCAAATCTATTTCCAAGATATCTATAACCTTGGAAATGACCTAAAATGTCAACTTTGCAGTGGTTGAGTTAACTACCCATCCAATCAAGGTTGACACGACCTAACCCATCTAGCGTGAGTCAATCACGCCCTTAGGAACCCAAAATCTATTTGAGCTCATTGGGTCAATTAGGTATTCCTTAGGGATGACCTCCCTAGATACCTTCCTAATGACCCTCCTAGGCTTGGTAGCCTTGGTCATTTTGGTCTTGTCTAGGTTAACCTTAGGGATTTCCTCCCTAATAACCCTTTTAGTGGCCATCCTAGGTTTCCTTGAAACCCTAGCCGCTAGGCACAAACCTTGGTTACTCTTAGGGATAACTTCCATAGTAACCTTTGTCTTCCTAGACCTAGATTGTGTTCCATAATCTAATGGAACATTATGATAAGTCATCTTAGGCTTAGGTTTGTGACCCAAACCATTCTTGCCCTTGGTTGACTTTTGTTTCTTGGGTCCTAGATGTTGACTTTGAGGTTTTGACCATTAGACCCTTGCATTTGATTTTGCATACTCTTGAGGGTCTTTTCTAGTTTTTCAAGCCTTGACCTCAAAGCTTGGTTCTCTAATTCTAATTGCCCAATTTTTGAATTTTGATTTGGTCTTTGGGCATGGGACTTCCTAGGCATATGCCTAGGCCACTTGGGATTCAAACCTAGGTGCTCTTGTATTTTCTTGATAGATTCCCTAGGTAAGGTATTTTTAGGGACATTAGTCCCAAATTTCTCCTTATTTCCTAAGTGGACACTTTTAGCTCCTAAACTCAAATATTTATTTTTAGCATGCTTTTCATGGTGAATTGCAAGAGAATTAAATTTCCTAGCATGCTTTTGACTTTTAACTAAAGAAAAAGCATTATTAACATGATATACCTTAGGGTTTGCCTTAGTAGTCCCCCCACTTGTGATGCTCCATTTTGCCTCTTCTTTTCCCCCTTCGGGCATTGATTCCGGTAATGTCTCGGTTGTCGGCATTTGAAGCAAACGACTTCCTCCTTGCTTTTATGCGTTGAGGGACCGACATCCTTGACTTTTGGAGCCGGTTGAGCCTTCTTTACCCTTTTTGGGCACTTACTCTTGTAGTGCCTGGATTCCCTACACTCAAAGTAAATTATATGATTTTTGTTTAAAACCGAATTGCTTGAGTTACCTAGAGTGGTTGTAGGCGCCGGAGTGGATTCTCTATCTCTCCCGGAGGTGGATGGCTCCTCTTGAGATTGCTCTGGTGTGGAGGATGGTCTCTCCTCCTCAATCCTAGAAGTGGATGCTTCTTCCACTTCTTCCACCGATCCGGAAATTGATTCCCTATCAACTTCCGAATCCTCAAGCTCTTTAGATGACGGTGTACTTGCTTGAGCTTGAGAGGGTGAGCACTCTTCTTCTTCTTCTTCTTCTTGGACCGATGATGAGTTTTCATGGAGCTTTGCCACTTGGCTCCATAACTCTTTAGCATCTACATAATTACCTAACATACACAAGATATTGTTAGGCATTAAATCAATTAAAAATTTTATCACCTTATCATTTTTCTCGGATGCTTAGACTTGCTCTTCGGTCCATCTCTTCTTCTTGAGGAACTTGTCCCTTCCTATCCCGAGGAGGTTCAAAACCTTCTACAAGGATGAACCAATCCTCTATATCCATCATCAAGAATGTCTCCATTCTTGTTCTCCACGTCGAAAAGTCTTCTCGATCATATGGCGGTGGAGTGTTGATGTCCCATCCAAACTTGTCTTGGAATTCCATCTTCCCTCTAGCTTTTTAGCTCCCGTCGGTTAATCCGTAGAAGAGCCCCGGGCTCTGATACCAATAAAATTTTGAGCGTGATTGATTCACGTTAAATGGGTTAGGATGTGTCAATTTTGATTGAATGGGTAGTTAACTCAACCATAGCAAAGTTGACATTTTTAGGTTATTTTCAAGGTTATGGATACCTTGGAAATAGGTTTGATATTCTATCCTAAAAGATTTTAGGATGTGCCAATATATTTTTGAAATCATGAAAAATCAATAAAATTGGCACAATCTAGATTTAGAGGTCATAGTGTGTCATTTTGATCTTTGGCACACTTTAGGAATTAATGTATCAAGAGAAGTGTTTTTAAAGTGTAGAAGTTACATCAAGAGTGATACTCAAGTGACACACACCTTGATGTCTTGCACTTACCATGCTTCATGTGTTTCACCATGTGTTTGCATGGAAGGAATGTCTAGGGTGGATTGCATCTCACAAAACAAGTCTTTTACCTTGATTGTGTATTTCAACACTTAGAAAGGGTGAGATGTTAGGATTCTGAAACCATTGGATGTTAATGTTTGCTAAAATGAAATAAAATATCAAAATACATTAACTAATACATGAATATAAGCATAACATTAATATATTCGATATACAAGATTAAACATGAGAAAATGAAACAAGTTGGATAAAGAAATCAAGATTTTCTGAATTTCAGAACTGGAAATTAGAGATCAGTCGACTGATCATACTGTAGCGCGATACCGTGAGTCCAACAGTTGAGTGATGCTTCCAGGACTCGACTGTTTGTACATTAGTCGACTGATAGGATACATCGGTGATAGTATCGTTCATCAAGCGCAGGATCATCACCAAGTGCTCATTCGAGCGCGGTTGAGTGATGATCGCATCGCATCGATCGATGAGCAACATCGGTCGATCGATTTTATCAGAGACGATACGTCGTGATGCTCGAGTCTTGAGCCGACGCATGATCGGTTCGATAAAATCGCTCATAAGCCATAATCAGTCGACTGATGTTGTACATCAGTCGACTGGAGTCGCGATTTTATAACGCCGAACTGATAGGGTTCGACGTCTTCACGCATCGATCTCTCGCCTTCTTCCTTCTCTCCGGTCATCGCTTCCTTCTCCGACCAGCTTTTTCGATCGCGCCGACCACCTAAGCCCTAGGTTTGACATCCAAACTCCTCCACTCATGTTTTTAGCATCTCACAGCCCTAATCTACTCATTTCCGGCGATTTTTTCTTCTTCGATTAGGGTTCCGGCGAAACCACTACTCCGACGAACTCTCTGGCGATCTCTTCAGCGGTGTCTGAGTACCCTCTCCTCATCATCCTAAATGGTGCCAAAGTATAACCTTCTTACTCCTCTAAAACCCTAATTTTTTCATTATAACTCATTATGATCTAATCGTGCATTTGTGTCTTTGCATTTCATGTCACTGCATTACATTCATATAGGCGATCCCATAGAAATGACCCGATTGAGGTTGAATCACGGTTGTACCAAACCATCTTGGTTAGGTACATTGATAGGGATTTCTTTAATCATTACTGCGGTGACATCATGGAAATTTTATCATATTATCATCTCATGAAGATAGTATTATGCACTCATGCCATAAATGATGATCTCCTTAAGGAGTTCTATCAGAACTTAAAGAAGGTAGACGATGGTCCTACCTACACTACCCGCGTTGCAAAACGCGACTTAGAGTTCAGTCCTGCGATATTGCAGGAGTTTCTTGAGTGTAAGCCATCGACTGATACTTTCATTTTCTACCCTATCTTCGATGCCCCTTTACCTGATCCCTTTGATCATATCTCCTTGGACTCCATGCATGAGCATGTCTTTCGTCATCCTCGCCCACCAGCTCAAAACTTATTTCCCATCAATGAGCTATCTGCGCCCGACAATGTACTCTACAAAGTCATTGTTGGGTGCCTTCTCCCGATTGTGACTTGAGGTCTGGCTAAGATTCGTCCTCCCCATCTCTTTCTCCTGTACGCCATGCATCATAGACTAGATATAAACATTGCATTGAATATGTTTCATTGCATTGTACATTTCATATCCCCTGTACAAGGGAAAGTGCATATGCCTTTTGGCCACATCATCACTGCATGGTTAGAGTCTTTAGGCATTAACATTAACAGGGGATCGCTGAGGGTGCTATCTGAAGTTTACGATCAGATATCGGTCGTAACTTCTCATTGGCGAAGCTACGGATGGGACATGGGCAGATGGAGCTGGCACCTCGACCTCCGCCCAGGGCATGTGGGGAGCCACCTCTAGTGCCTAGAGAGGTTGCAGAGGAATATGAGGATCCAGATGCTGCTGATGAGGAGGACCAGATGCCAGCAGATACATCAACAGCAGGTCCATCAGATCGGTTTGGGCGGTGGAGGCGATTCCAGACTACCGATGATCGACTCTCACCGTCGAGCTCTTAGTGGGGCAATCCTCCATGGGCGAGCATCTCAGTCGGATGGAGGAGCGATACATTCAGATTTAAGAGTCATAGAGCCGCATTGAGCAGCGTCAGCTCAATATGTACGAGATGATGCGAGCCTGGACCTTGAGCCAGCAGCCTCCTCCACCTCCACCTTCTGCAGATGATTAGAGCTAGAGGATGTTAGGATTTTTGTTTTTAGTTTTTGTAGTGAGATTGAGCATCTCAAATCTCTATTTTGGATGTAAAAATTGAAGTTTTCTTAAACTGGATGAAATATTCTATTTATGAAAATCATTTGTGTCTGATTATGTGCTTGTATTAATGTATTGGTTTATGGAAAATTGCCATATCATGACATGAAATTTCATCTTATCATATAACATGTCATGCCATTGTTTAGGATTATTTTAGATGTCATGTTTGTTTTTAGATTATATCATATGTCATGACATCATGATCATTGGCCATGCGTTATTATTGATATCATTTATGCCATGATCATTCATGCATTTATTTTGATTAAAATTAATTTAAGGAAAAATGGCATGACTTGGAGTCCCATTTATAAGGGAATCAAGTTGGGTTGCCTAGAAAATGCATGAGGCCATAATAATCCTAACTCCACATCTCACATCTAAATTGACATGTATGTGTGTGTATACGCCTTAGATAACATGTGAGATGTTAGGATAATAAGTTAGGTTCAAGGTGCATAGATAGTGCATCTAGATGGACTCAAACTTATTTCAATCATCACTAGGAATCATGAGGAAAGCTAATATACAAGTTATGTATATTTAGCCAATAATTTATGGTTCAAAATAGGTTTTCAAAAAAATTTTAAAATCACTTTAGAAAACCTTGGTGAAGTCTATCTTTTGATAGCCATCATCATTGTAGAAGTTGATACAAAGTAGATCAAAAACTTTAAAGTTTTAATAGTTTTTGAACTTTGTATCAATCTCCTATTTCAATGGTTAAAATATTTTTTTAAAATTTTTCACCGATTGTAAGTGTGATAAGTAATATACTTATCAAATTTCGTGATTTTTCGATATACGTAGAATTACTTATAAATTTCCAAAAGTTGAGTCTGATATCTAAAAATCAGGTTTTGATTATCGATCATTGCCTCTCTGAGTAGTCGTGATGGAAGCGCCAACTGAACACGGTGGCGTAGTATCACTCAGCTTCTATGTCGGATCGATGATGGACACTTCATCGACTAGTAGTAGTAGTCATTGTCAATGCTGATTTCGGGAAAACTAGGTTTGTTTAGCCCGATTTCAGCTACGGTTAAGGTCCCTAATCACTCCCAACCCTAGGATATGCTTTGGGAAGCATTATAAAGTGTGAAAATCCATTGGATATGGATTTGGAGAGGTGTTTAGGGTTTGTATCAAATTTAAGGTGTTGGAAAGTTCAATGTTGAATTGCTAACCTTATCTTTAATGGTTTAGAGTTCCTATTGGCTTAGGGACTTCCCAAAGACATTGTTGGTGCAATGGTTAAGGGGGAGCAAGCCTTTAGGGGGAGGTATCCATCATGGTATGATGGATGATATTTTTTCCTCATGGGAAGGAAAAATGAGATTTTCACATACCCAATTTGGAAATTGGGGGAAAGTATAGGATTGCCTCTCTTGAGTGATATGAGACTTATCACTAGGAAGATGGTAGGCATCCTAGGTATCTTTGGACCAAGGGGGAGATTGTAAGATCTCATTGGGACATGAGACATTGACCTCCTTGGAGGGATAACCTTTTTGATGTATGTCAAAAAGGGGGAGAACATTAAATTACCAATTTTGAAAATTGGTAAGGGAATTTGAGTTAGGGGCCTAACTTAAGATTTGTTTTGTCAAACATCAAAAAGGGGGAGATTGTTGGTGCAATCGGCCCAGGTCACGATTGACCAGACTCGAGTTTGACTCGAGAGATGTTTTGATGTTTGACAAAGTAAGTTGACATTGATGTTTGACATTAATGTCTGTTGATATTTTGGGGAGATTGTTTATACAATCAACCCGGGTTATGTTAACTGGACTCGAGTTTGACTCGAGGGAGACCTTGATGGTTGAATAGGGTTGACCATGTGATTATGGAAAGTCCAAGTCATGGGTACTTGGCATGGAAAGTCCAAGTGATACACTTGGCATTTGGGAAAGTCCAAGCATTGGTCTTGGCATGGAAAGTCCAACATGGGTTGGCAAGGGAAAGTCCAAGTTTGAGTCTTGGCATTTGAGAAGTCCAAGGGGTTTGGTATTGGCGGCGTAAAGTCCAAGCGGGAGTCTTGGCAACATGAGTCCAATGATTGGCGGCGTAAAGTCCAAGCGGAGTCTTGGCGGCGTAAAGTCCAAGCGGAGTCTTGGCGGCATAAGTCCAATGTGCCTTGGCGGTGTAGACACCGTTAGCATGACATAGCCGATGGAAGTACCTGAATGCTAGTGCAATGGATGAACAAGTCATGGATGACTTGGAGGGATCCGAGAGGCGTAAGGCTGATGGAGGTGGCTAGAAGGCTTAGGTCTAGGCTAAGGGTGGTCTAGCAAGTATGGGGGCACCATACTTGGGCTAAAACCTCATGTTTGAGGTGTGCCAGTCGACTGGTGCCATGTGGCAGTCAACTGGCGTAGTCAACTAGGGTTTGACTGCGAGAATTGCCCTAGCAATCGGACATAGATGAGCAAATAATCTGTTTGATGAGCGATCGATCTTGTGATCGATCGATGCTCGGATTTTGGGGCACAGAATGGAGTCACACTCGATCACTGGGATGAGCAGTCGAGTGATGCTTGAACAGTCGACTGATGCTCATGATTAGTCGACTGATGTCCTAGCCGTTGGATTTTTCCAACGTGGATTACACCGTTGTCTCACAGCAACAGTGTGATCAGTCGACTGATGGTCCCGAGCAGTTGACTGATCGACATTTTCCAGCACAGGTTGAAGCTATAAAAGGAGCTCGTGATGGAGAAAAATGGATCTGGTTTTTGAGATCTTTAGGGGCAATTTGTTGCTGCAAATTAGGTCTCCAAGTGCTAATCAAACAACCAAGCATTCAAGCAATCAAAAGCAAGTGTTGTAAAGTTTTTCTTTACTTGTCTTTCACATTAATTGTTGTAATTGCTTGTTTTTGTTTCTTACTGTTGTAAGATCGCTTGTAAGGGGTTTCTCTACCTCTGACTTGTGTCGAGAAGGAGTGTTTATCATAGTGGTGTGTGATTGGCATCGCTAGGGTTCGTACGAACCCAATCTGTGGAGTAGGAACCGTTCGATTCCGAACCACGTTAAATATTTGTGTTTGCGTGTTGTATATTTCGTTATCATTATTATTTTTCTATTTCCGCTGCGCTAACGAAATTGTAGAGACAAACGCAATGAATTCGATTATCGAACGAGCGCGACGCTATTCACCCCCCTCTAGCGGCCTCAAATATCCTACAATTGTATGGAGGAGTGTCAAGCAAAAATGCGTGGTGGACTCCACCATGGAAGCTGAGTATGTGGCAGCCTCTGAGGCGGCCAAAGAAGTTGTGTGGCTCAGGAACTTGATGTAATTTCGGTTTGCCCGTATCTATCACAATTTATTGTAATGTGAGTAGTGTAGTTATGGCTTCGAAGGAACCACGAGCCCATAAGGCTAGTAAACACATAGAGCACAAGTACCACCTGATACGAGAAATCGTAAAGAGAGGAGAAGTTGTTGTGGCCAAGATTGCATCGGAGGATAACCTGGCAGATCCTTTCACTAAGGCCCTTCTGGAGAGAGCTTTTGATAGGCATGTGGAGGGAATGGGGATCAGATGTATCACAGTTTGAGGACAACATAGTCTTTTAGTATAAGTGGAAAGTTGTAGGGATGTATACTGAAAAGTCTATCTTTTGTATGAACATCTTTATTTTGAAATAAGAATCACATGATCATTGTTTGCATTTTTATGGTTATGCAATATTGCCTAATACATTACATTGTAGATAACATGGTGTATGGTGTCACACGGGAGATCATGTTATCGGCTTCTTGTAAAGTATAAGTAAAAGGCCCACAACCGAGATGACTTTGGACAAACCATCGGAATGGTTGTAGTGTGATTTGGTATTGGTTTGTCTTGACCATAGAATCACACTAGTGCACTTTGTGTGTATTGAGTAGGACCGACTTAGAGGTGATTCGATTTATTGCTGACTACATAATCGAATCGGACCTCAGATGTTATATTGTACATGCTCTTAATCCCGATATAATAACGGGCACATATACTTAGTATTCATCTCTTTGATTTACCAATGGGCGAGATTTATAGATTAAATCGATAGGCTCGGTAAGTTGGGAGATGATATTATTTATATGGTGTACCATTGATTATAGAAAGAAACCGTGTCCTATATATTAGGATGATGATGTCCCCTTGAGGAGCTCATAAGATTCATCATGTAAACCCTGCAGGTGGACTTGGTCCGGCATGATGAAAAGGTTGAGTGGTACTACTCATGGAGTTAGATGTTGATTAATTAATGGTCAGTAAATTAATTAATCGATGGACATTTGAGATCTTAAACACGGGGAGAAAATGTAAAAATAATATATAGAGCTCATATTAACTTATGGGGGTTGGTGAGGTAGATCAATGATAATCCTTTAGTGGATTGGATTATCATTAATGGATCAGACTTTATGTGGGCTTGATCCATGGGTGGCCAAGATCCAACTCCTCCTCATGGTCTCTAATGTAACCTATTAACACCTCATGAAGCTTAGATCCAATGGATAGAAACAAAACTCTAGATCCAAAGGTAGAGATTAAATCTCTAAGATCCGACGGTTGAGATTAAATCTCTAGATCCGACGATTGAGATTAAATCCTTAGAACCAATGGTGGAGATTAAAAGGAGGCTTATCCCTAACTCTATAAAAGGAGGGAAAGGGGTTGGCATGGAGATTAATTCAAGAGAAGCTAGGGTTTTGGAAGTTGGCGGCAAGGCATAGGAACTAGGGTTTGGGCTTGGGCGGCACCTAATAAGGAAATTTTTTCCTTGTGTTGTTCTTCTTCCCCAAGCTTCCGGCGCCCTTGGAGTTCCTTCCAGCCCTTGGCCGGCATCCAAAATAGGTCCTCTCCTTCTCCTTGGCCGGTGGAACAAAGGTTTAGGGTCCTCCCTTGAAGCTTTTGGCCGGCCACTCTCAATCTCCTCTTCCTTCTTGGACGGCAGCAAGCTTCCTCCTTGGAAGTTGTTGGTTGGTTGAAAGAAGGAATAGAGATTTGTTTCTATTCTTCCTTTTGCTTTGGAAGAGCAAGGAAGGAATATTTGCGATCTAGGAGCTTCAACTTTTGGTAGATCATCGCCCACACGACGTCCGAAAGGAGGAAGGTCATACATTGAAGATCGAGAGGTATATCGATTCTCTAATTTTTATATGTTACATGTTTGTATTTGTTTTTCAATTATGAGCATGATATACATCTGTTTGTGGCTAAATAATACTTGGATCCCGAACATAAACACAAAAACCGGCGATCCGGACATCGTCTATTCCGTGGCTACTCGTAGAATAGAGGTTGGTCTCTTAAACAACGAGTTTGTTCAAGTGACCTATCTAAATGAATAGTACGATGATAACTTGGTTGTTAGAGCAATCCCTTTTGTCTAGGATTCAATTTTTTTAATCCGGGGACATCGATGGGATTGCCATGAACAAACAACCAAGGTGTAGTGGGAAGCGAAGTTTCCCCTCACGGACTCAATAAGCAAAACTCTTCACATCAGCCTCAAGCCTATCGGATCCCTCCAAGTCATCCATGACTTGTTCATCCATACGCTAGCCTTCAGATGCTTCCATCGGCTATTGTCATGCTAAGCTGGTCTATACCGCCAAAGCACATTGGGCTTACACAGCCAAGACTATCGCTTGACTTTACACTGCCAACTATAGGACTTATGTTATTAAGACTCCACCCTTGGACTTTATGCCGCCAATATCAACCCTTGGACTTCCCTTGCCAACCCATGTTGGACTTTCCATTTGCCAAGACTCAAGCTTGGACTTTCCCTTGCCAAGACCCATGCTTGGACTTTCCATGCCAACACAAGTTGGACTTTCCAATTGCCAAGACTCAATCTTGGACTTTTCCTTGCCAAGTCCCATGCTTGGACTTTCCATGCCAAGTATCCATGACTTGGACTTTCCCATTGCCAAGTGTCCCACTTGGACTTTCCATGCCAAGTACCGATGACTTGGACTTTCCATGACAATCCCATTGTCATGCATTTTGTCAAACATCAAAATACCGCTCGAGTCAAACTCGAGTCTGGTCAATCGTGACCTGGGTCGATTGCACCAATAGACACGACATCGTTAGGTAATGAATTTAATATCAATTGTGTTTCCTTATCGTTTCTTTCAAAAGCTTGGACTTGCTCTTCGGTCCATCTTTTCATCTTGAGGTATCCACCTTTTGAACCCCTTGGAACTTCAGATCCCTTCATTAGAATAATCCAATCTTCGAAGTCCATCATGAAGAAATTTTCAATCTGTGCCTTCCATTGATCGAACCCTTCTTGTCCATAGAAGGTGTATGGAATTGGTGTGTTGATATCCCATCCAAATCCATTGTTTGGCAACTCCATCCTCTATCACGTTTACTCCTAGTTCTTAATCCGTAGAAGAGCTCCTAGCTCTGATACCAATTGTAGGTATCAAAGCGTCTTCTTCTTCTAAGAGCCACCAGGCTCTGATACTAATTGTAGGGACTTCGATGAGCACTAGAGGGGGTGAATGGCGCATTTTCATTCATCAATGGAGTTCGATCGTGTGCTTGCTATAATTGTTAGTGTACGCAGTGGAATACAAAATGATAGAAACAAATACACAACGACAAGCGCACACACTACGCAAGATATACGTGGTTTGGAACCTTAGGGTTCCTACTCCACAGGGCGAGCTCAACGAGCTCTAGTGATGTACACACCACTAATAAATCTCCTTCTCGACAACAAGTCAGAGATGGAGAAACCTCATACAAGTGTTTACAATAATAAACAAGATATAACAAGCAAATACAAATAAAATACAACAAAAGACATAAATAACACTTTATAAATGGTTGCTCTGAATACTTGCTTGTTGATCACCTTGAACTAGCCTTGAAGGACTGGAAATCACCAACTATCCCTTTCAAATCGTCTAAGAAAATCGCTGTGGAAATCCTCCCTGTCGAGCTCCTTTTATGCCTCCGCATGACCTGGATTTCTTTCTGGTAGTCGACTGCCAATAGTGACGTTGTCTCACAACTGATTTAATCCACGTTGGCATTCAAGCCAACGGATATACTAGCAGTCGACTGCCATTTCCATCAGTCGACTGCTCAAGCCCGTAGCTAACTACTCAGTCAGCTACCGAGCATTCTATCCTCACAACCAACACCATCAGTAGTCGACTGCCCTCCATGGCAGTCGATTGCTCATGGCCAGTCGACTGCTCAATGCTAGCAGTCGACTGCCAAGGCTACTTGCCGCAGTCAAACCCCAGTCGACTCACGGTAGTCGATTGTTCATAATCTCAGTCGACTGCTCAGTGTCGACTCGGCTGCCAAGTGTAAAACACTTGACCAGTCGATTGGTCCACAACCCCAGTCGACTGCTACACCTCAACCATGAGGTTTATCCCAAGTATGATGCCCTCATACTTGCTAGACTACCCTTAGACTAGACCTAAGCCTTCTAGCCACCTCTATCAGCCTCATGCCTATTGGATCCCTCCAAGTCATCCATGACTTGTTCATCCATACGCTGGCCTTTAGGTGCTTCCATCGACTATTGTCATACTAAGATGGTCTACACTGCTAAGGCACATTTGACTTATGCTACCAAGACACACACTTGGACTTTACGCCGCCAACCATTGGACTTATGTTGCCAAGACTCCACCCTTGGACTTTACGTCACCAATATCAACCCTTGGACTTCCCATTTTCCATGTACCCATGACTTAAACTTTTACCGCCAAGACTACACACTTGGACTTAAGTGGCTAAGACTACACCCTTGGACTTTCCTTTCCAACCCATGTTGGACTTTCTAATTGCTAAGACTCAAGCTTGGACTTTCCCTTGCCAAGACCCATGCTTGGACTTTCCATGCCAAGTACTCAACACTTGGACTTTACCATTGCCAAGACTCATGCTTGGACTTTCCATGCCAAGTGTCCCACCAGGACTTCTCCATCATATGGTCAACCCCATGTCAACCATATAGTCAACCCATTATCAAACAATGGTCAACTCATCGTCAAACATCAAAATACTACTCGAGTCTAGTCAATCGTGACCTGGGTTGATTTCACCAACAATGAAGACTGAGCTAGTGAACCTAGTTCGGAAGATGATCAAGAGTAGAAGGTGACCTATCAAGCAATCTAAGGAGAAGAGACTCGTTCAAAACTCAAATTACAAGTGCTACGAATGAAATAAGAGAGGTCACATTAAATCCGAGTGTCTGAGGCTAAAGAACAAAAAACCACAAACCAAGAAAGCTCTCAACGCAACTTGGGAAGAGTCCTTGGAGGAAGAAGATGAACTCAACAACTCGTCGTTCATGGCGAAACTAACCGAGTCCGAGTCTGAATCCGAGCCCGAGATCAACTATGAGTCTGAGACCGAGTCCGACTCTAGATCCGACACCGAGCTTCAATTCAAGACAAGCCATATATCTGCATCCGGTTCAAAAGATTCGATCAAGGTAAGTCAATCCCTAATTGATACTTTATATAATGCAATTAAATACTTAACTAAGAAGCTAGCTAAGTCCGAGTCTAAGGTCAAGTCCTTGGTTAAGGAGGTTAAACTCCTTAAGCATGAGGCTACCCTAACCTCTTCGACTAGTCAAGTTCGGGAGGGAAACTCAACTCAAGTTGAAAAACTTGAGAAAGAGAATTCTCTATTAAAAGGACAAGTTCAAGAGCTTAGGAAGTCATTAGAAAGGTTTACTTTTGAGTCCAAGGGTCTTGACCTACTACTTGGATCACAAAGAGCTGTGTACAACGAGGCCGGACTCGAATTTAAAACAACGATAATGAACAAATCCTATATGTCAATTGTTAATCGAAATAATCAAAAAGGCCAGGCATGGGTCCCGAAGACTTTTTTATTTTGCAAGTAGGAACTACTAAGTATTGGGTTCCCAAGGATCAAATCCACTATGTGGATAGACTGCATCGGTTCAATGATCCAAGGGAAGCTATTACTAAACTTGTGTGCTCTACTTTCTAGCTTTGCATGCTTAGATTCTTTTTGTTTTAATTTTTAGAAAGGCTAGATAGGACCAATAGTTAGTCAATCTTGACAACATAGCATCAGAACGCGGTGAGATGATAATACATTAGGGAAATGAGGTCTTGTGTGACCAAGCTAGATAAGGCGTATCAAGCATGGTACACTCGGCTAAATGGAACTAGCTGAAGCTACCTCGCCACATCCTAAACTAGTTAGACCAGGATGTAACCCTAAGTGAATTAAGTGAGCATTTTCTTAAAATTGGCTTTGTCTAAGGAAGTGGTCGTTATTTCGATCAAATAAGGTCTCTGTGCCTCCCACGACCTGGAAGCCATTTTTCAAAAGGTTCACTTAACTAACCAAAGGTTAAATCCGAATCTAACCCAAGGTTGATTAATCTTCAAATCACTTCAAGTTTAACCGAGTAAAATTGAAGTCATCTCACAAAACATAGGGTACGTTTGATTCAGGGTTATTATTGATAACCTTGGTTATCCATCCAAGGTTATCAATAAAAACCTTATTTGGTTTAAGATTTGAATGATTACCAAGTCATGATGGATGTCTAACACGTCATGCCACGTCAGCAAAATAGTTATGCATTGGGAATTGAAAAACCTCCAAGAAGCTTGGTTTTTCTTGATTCTCTTGGTTATTGAATTTTTTTTTCCAAAAATGGCCTCTGATTTTTACCATTTAGGAAAAAACGGTCCTTATCAATATATCTAATAACAATCTTGTAGGTTGTCGGTCGGTCGTCACTGTCGATTGTTGTCGTCGCCACCGATGAGCTATCGGTCGGTCATCATTACCGATCGTCGATCGGCCATCGTCGCCGACCATCAGTCGGTCATTGTCGGTCAATCGTCGCCACCGATCGTTAATCGATCGCCGCTGTCGGCCATCACCGTCGATCGTCGGATGACCACTATTCGGCTGTCGTCGTCGTCGTTATCATCTGTCTTCGCCGTTGTCGCTCAACCATTGGTTAGCCATTGCCATCGGTCATCGATCGGCCGCTGGTCGGCCATCGCCGTCGATCGTCGATCGGTCACAGGTTGGCCGACCATTGATCGACCGCCGATCGGTCACAGTTGCGGGCCGACCATCGATCGACCGCCGATCACCGACCGTCAGTCGGCCACCGTCGGTCGACCGCCACCACCGCCCATCGATCAGGTGTCATCGCCGACCGACTGCCACCATCGCCCATCGACCGGTAACCGCCGTCGACCGACCACCAGTGATGGTCATCAGTTCGTCGTCGCCGCTATCAATCGCCAGTCGTCGGTGCTAATGTCGATCGTCGACTACCGCTAATGTCAACCGTTGTCGTCGGATAATTGAATGGATAATATAGTAAAATATTAAATTAGGTGATACTTTAAAACCTCCAAACAAACAAGTTTTGATTGCATTACTTCGAATTGAACCAAACAATATTTGGTAATGTTTCATTCCCCGTAACCTTGGTAATGTGATTACCTAATAATCACATTACCAAGGTTAACATGTTTAATTATGTAGCAAGGGTGAGATGATTCCTAGGTTAAAATTTTCAAACAAAGTTAAAATTCCAATATCTGATCCAACTACTATATGTGTAGGATCAATGGATGTTGAACAGTGGGTGCTCCCGACATATGATCGGAGATCGACTAAAGTTTACAAAGCTAAGATTCAAAAACCAAGGATCGTTAGCCTTCGAAAACAACAGGAAGCTCAAAATTATCGGATCAGGTGATATTGAGCTAAGCTCAAATTTTATAATCCGTCAAATACTTTTAGTTGAAAACTTTGAATTTAACCTTCTAAGTGTTAGTCAATTGTGTGATAATAATTATAAGGTTATTTACTTACCAAATGAATGCTTGATTAAGAATAGTGATTGTTCAAAAATCATACTTAAGGGAACTAGGAATAATAACATTTATACAATCAACTTACCTAACTCCTCAACCAAGTGTCTAATGACACAACAAGAGGAATCATGGTTGTGGCACGGACGACTCGGCCACTCCCATCCAAGACTCAACATAAAATGAGTCAAAATGGTTTAGTTAGAGGTCTACCCAACTAAAATAACCTAGAAAATAAAATATGTAATGTTTGTCAACAAGGTAAATAAACTAGGACTTCACATAAATTAACTAATCAAGAAAAAACTAAAAGTGTACCTGAGCTCCTACACATAGACCTTTTTGACTCTCAAGGAGCCAAGTTACTAAACGGAAGTCGATATTGCCTAGTAATAATCGATGATTACTCTAGGTTCTCATGGGTTAGGTTTTTAAAACATAAGAGTGAAACCTTAGACCAACTCACTAATTTATGCAAACTAATAGAAAATGAAAAGAACCTAAAGATTAAGAGAATTAGAAGTGATCATGGTGGTGAATTTGAAAACCAGAGATTCACCGACTTTTATAACCAAAACAGATACCACCATGAGTTCTCCTGTCCTAGGACCCCTCAACAAATGAGCTAGTTGAACTTAAAAATAGAACCCTACAAGAAGCCACTAGAATCATGTTAAATAATTACAATCTATGTTGGGTTTCCGACACCGCGGCGAGTGTGTGTTCGAACATGTTTCGTAAACATGTGCACAACAGAAGAATTAAAAAGAAATAAATCTAATTTATTACAACACACACATCACACGCATGCATAGTACAACATGTATAGACATAATCGTAGTTTCAAATTTTGCAATAAAAGGAAATTACTCTAGTTATACCTAACGTATCACATGTAGCGAGAATGACATCAACTGGAGTAGCTCTCGCTAGAATCGCCTCTATCCGTATCCATGCCGAGTCTCATCGGTATGGCTTCACAAAGCCACAAGCTTCGTCTTCGTAAGAGTCACTAGCCTCGTGTCGAAGACGATGTGATCGAGAGAAGATCACAACCCGAATCAAAATTCGGATTCGAAAAATGAGTTCCAAAACTCGCTTCTCCGGAGAGGTATTCATCAACCGATTGACGAATCCTTCGTCCTCCACCTATGAGGATTACCGGAGATCGAATCTCTAGTAAAGTAGCCACTGTCGGAGCTCAAAACATCGTCCAAACGATGCTCCGACACGAAAGAAAGAAGCTGTCCAGAAAACTGGATAGCTTGGTGGAGGAGTTGCGCCGACCTAAAAAAGGATGGTCGGCTGCACCTTGGTCATCGGAGCCAAGGGAAGTCACCGAAGGATCGCCAGTAGAAGCTTGGACACCGACAGCAAGGTGGACGGCGGCACAAGGGCTGGCGGCGTGGGTTGCTTGGGTGGCAGCAAGGAGAAGAGAGGGAGAGGGCGGCTAGGTTTTCCAACACACAAGTTCACCACGAAAAACCCTTAAGCCATGTTTTTATAGAGAACACATTCTCCTAACGGTTATTGGTTCATAACTAAAATCCGTTAACCCTCTCTAATAACTTAAGTTAAAATAAATCGAACTGAGTTAGTCTATTTTAAGTTAAAACGAACCGAACCAACTTTGGTTTATTCGTTTAAAACAAATCAAACCCCTTTGGTTTATTCTTCACGATTGGATTAGAACTAAACCAATTTAGTTCATCCATCATGTCTTCATAAGACTCAGTCCATCCATGCTTCCGTTACGACTGAAACAATTTCATGCTCACTTCTTGTTTAGTCCAACCAAATCTAGTTTCTCTCGATTTGAGAATTTCATTCTCAAGCTCATTTTAAATCCTTCGGATTACGCTCGTTGTGCATATGACTAAATAGGTTCCCGATTTATGTTGGCCATCTATAATTAACTATTAATTATAGATCGATCATGAGTGGCACCTGGTAGTACATCATGATCCCCAATTAACCGAAAAATCAATGGTTGATTCCAGAACCGTTTCTAAAACCTTTCAGCAACTACAATGAATCGTGCCCGTTCCCTTCACTCATCTTATACCCACTTGGTTCAGGACATGGTCTATAGTGTCAGTCCCCACTAGGTCGACTACGTCACACCTAACCCAAGTATCATTTCCTCATCCTACGGATTCTAGTTACTGCAGATGAATCCAAGAGTATCATACTCTAAACATGTAATGCTTTGGCCAAAGGCTTTAATAACAATCGGACGAGAGGCCATAGGTATACATCTCCTCGCAAGGAGTGGTGAATCCTTTATAGGCTTTTCAAACACCTTCGACCACTTCGACTTATACCCAATCATCCCGGGTCCACATCTCCTCAGAGATGCTTGCTTAAGATGTCAAATCATAAGTCTTCATGACCAAGATGACTTGAATACCGCAAGTCAAAGGAACATCGCACTTAAGCTGCAATAAGAACTTCATTGACATATCCATATATGCTGAGAACCATATGAAGTCTTACAACTGGTCACTCTAATGAACTAGTTACCATAACTAGCATCCACGATTAACTTCGGACATCCAATGTCTCCAGCCAGTGAGAATCAGCTGCTTGGATACACCAAGGAGTATACCTCGTGCTAGTCTCAACAAAATTGATGGTGTCCAAATCCATCAATTCATCAACTAGGGATAATTCCAATACATCACAATTACACATGTAGAGATACTCACTAGTTGTGATCCAATCACAAATTCTCTCATACTGTGAATCGTATTGCGGATATTCAGTAAATGAGTTTAAGATCTAATCAAATACATGCAAACATGTATACTCAAATAGTGAATCTTCATTTATCATATAAATGGTTTAAACATAAGGTGATTGCCTTAGGATATCTCTCATATATAACTAACAAACTCCCACTTAGCCTAATGCCAATCGCCACGGTATCCAATACCATAAGCTGTAACATGACCCTCAAACTTACTTTGAGGTAAGGCCTTAGTTAAAGGATCCGCTAAGTTTCTTCAGTGGAATTTTCTCGATTTGTATTTCCTTCCTACTAATGATCTCTCTGATCAAATGATAGCGACGAAGCACATGTTTGGATCGTTGATGAGACCTTGTCTCTTTCACCTGTGCAATTGCTCCATTGTTATTGCAGTAAACTGGTATTGCTTCAATAATGGTTGGAACCACACCAAGTTCATAAATGAACTTCTTGATCCAAACCGCTTCCTTTGCTGCTTCCAAAGCTGCAATGTATTCTGCATCTGTGGTAGAATCCGCTACAGTGTCTTGTTTGGAACTTTTCCAACTCACTGCACCCCAATTCAAGGTGAACACGTATCCAGACTGAGACCTGGAATCATCCTTGTCTGTCTGGATACTGGCATCCGTATACCCACGTATCACCATGTCCCCTTCTCCATATATTAGGAACACATCCTTAGTTCTTCTTAAGTACTTAAGGATCATCTTAACAGCTTCCCAATGATCCATTCCTAGATCAGACTGGTATCTGCTCATGACACTCAGAGCATACGATACATCGGGCCTCGTACATAACATAACATACATGACAGATCCTATTGCGGATGCATAGGGAATCTTACTCATGCAAATCCTCTCGTCTTCTATGCACGGACGCATAGACTTCGAAAGGTGTATCCCATGACTGATGGGTAGGAAACCTTTCTTGGATTCCGACATGCTAAACCTCTTTAGCACTCGGTCTATATATGTAGACTATGAAAGACCAAGCAACCATTTCGATCTATCCCTATAGATCTTAATCCCGAGGATGTAGGTTGCTTCTCCCAGGTCTTTCATGGAGAACATCTTAGACAACCAAATTTTAACTGACTGTAAGATAGAGACATCATTTCCTATAAGTAATATGTCATCGACATACAATACTAGGAACACGATTGCATTCTCACTAACCTTCTTGTACACACAAGGTTCGTCCGGATTTTGTGAGAAATTAAACTTTTTGATTGTCTCATCAAAATGGATATTCCAGCTCCTGGATGCTTGCTTGATTCCATATATGGACCGTCGCAGTTTGCATACCTTAGTTTTATCAACCGATGTGAAACCCTCAGGTTGTATCATATACACGTCCTCGAGTAGGTTTCGATTAAGGAAAGATATTTTCACATCCATATGTCATATCTCATAGTCATAATGATCCACTATGGCCAAGAGCATCCGAATGGATTTAAGCATAGCAACAGGTGAATAGGTCTTGTCATAATCAACACCTTGCTTTTGATGATATCCTTTCGCCACCAATCTAACCTTATAGGTAATCACATTACCATCCATGTCAATTTTCTTCTTGAAAACCCACTTGTACCCTATAGGCTTTATGCCTTTAGGTGGGTCAACGTAGTTCCAAACTTGATTCTCATACATGGAATCCATTTCCGAATTTATGGCGTCAAGCCATTTGTCCCTTTCTGAACTTTTTAGAACTTCTTCATAATTGGTAGACTCCTCATCATCAATGAGTAACATGTCGTTCGATTCACTTACGAGAAATCTATATCTCTCAGAAATATTGCATGTCCTACCAGATCTACAAAGATGTGGTGTCACAATAGGTTCAGCCGATGTCTCATAACTATAAGTCATCGGTCGAGGTGGTTGACCAGGTATCTCCTTAATGTCTACTAGAGTCTCTTGAATCTCCTCAAGTTCAACGACACTCCCACTATTTTCTTGCAAGAGAAACTCTTTCTCTAGAAACATAGTATTCCTTGAAACAAACACCTTTTGTTCTAAGGGATGATAGAATTGGTAACCCCTCGTTTCCTTAGGGTATCCAATAAATAGATATTTATCAGACTTAGCATCCAATTTGTGTGACACAGTCCGCTTCACATAAGCAGGACAACCCCATATCTTCAAGTAAGATAAATGAGATTTCTTACTAGCCCATATCTCATATGGAGTAGTAGAGACTACCTTGGTTGGGACTCTATTTAACAAGTAAATAGTTGTTTGAAGTGCATAGCCCCAAAAGGACTTGGGAAGATTCACGTGATTCATCATTGACCTGACCATGTCCAACAAAGTCCGATTACGCCTCTCAGATACACCATTATGCTACGGTGTATATGGCAGAGGTCATTGAGACAATATACTATTGTCTCTTAAATAATCTAGAAACTCTTGACTTAAGTATTCACCACCTCGATCTGATCAAAGTATTTTAATACTCTTGCCATATTGTTTCTCTACTTCATTTCTGAATTCTTTGAAACTTTCAAAAGCTTTAGACTAGTGTTTCATCAAGAACACATACCCAAACCGTGAGTGATCATCGGTGAAGGTAATGAAGTAGCTATAGCCTCCTAGAGCTTGAGTTGACATAGGTCCACATACATCAGTATGTATTAGACCTAACAACTCTTCCACCCGTTCACCTTTTCCTGTAAAAGGTAACTTAGTCATCTTGCCTTTTAAGCATGATTCGCATGTATCGTATGAATCCAATTCAAATGATTCCAGAATTCCACATCGGTGTAATTCGGACATGCATTTCTTGCTTGCATGACCAAGATGACAATGTCACATGTAGGAGTCTAATTGATTATACTTTTGAGCATGTTCGTTGCTCGCTTCAATGTTGAAAATGTCACTGGATACGTCCAACGTGTAAATACCATTGCTTAAAGTTTCAGTCCCATAAAGAACGCCATTCAAAATTATGTAACAACAATTGTTACTAAAAGTTAAATGATACCCATTTCTATTCAAACAAGAAATAGAAATGATGTTCTTTATCAACGAAGGATCATAAAAGCAATTGTCCAGTTCTAAGACAAGTCCTGTAGGGAGTTTCAACAAATACATTCCGATGGCGAGTGTAGCAACCTTTGCTACATTCCCAACACGTAAATTTGACTCTCCCTTGATGAGTCTTCTTCTATTCCTTTGCCTATGTATATCATTACATATATGTGAGCCACACCCAGTATCCAATACCCAAGTGTTTAAGGAAATAGAATGACGATCAATAACGAAGATATCTAAAGAAGATGGGGCATCCGATGCCCTATTCTTCTTCACGGACTCAAGATAAATCATGCAATTTCTTCGCCAATGGACCTCCTTGCCACAATGATGGCAAGTGCCCTTTTATGCTGGTTCTGCCTTTTTAGCCTTTTCTTCTTCCCCTTCTGTTGTTCCTTTGACTTCCTCTTAGAACCTTTCTTCGAGGAATCAACTAACAACATTGTCCCCTGCTCATGCTTCACAGAAGGCTCCATAGTTTTCAACACGTTGAGCAGTACCACAGATGAACCTTCTTGCATCTCAAAGGTGAAGAGGAGCTTGGAGACTTCAAACCTTTCGAATCTCACTTGCTTATCAAACAACTCATAAAGATGAAAGACTATGGTATGAGCATCCATATGCTCATGCTGCTTCCGCAGCTTAGGTATCATCGCGGCTAGTATGATGCAACTCGCCATTTCAGAATCAATCACATGTTTTTGATAGGCCAACAATTGGTCCGGAGTTGCATTGTCACTAGGACGAGCGGGAAGAGGCGCTTCGAGAACATTCACAAGCTTTTCAACCTTGAGAACAATTCTCAGGTTGAATCCAAAAGTCAGTCCAAGAAGTTTGACCCAGTCAATTTATTTGAATCCAAAATAGAGTGAAAATTCAAAGAGATCATGATCAATCACTTAACCTTGAAATACAAATCAAGCATATATGAGAAAATGATTTTAAAATGCATCAACATACATTTATAAATCTCATTCATTTTTTGAATTTCAAAACCCCAAAATCACTTCGGGAGATCATAGGTCCATCTCCAAATGGGCTGATATCCAACATAGATATGAACAACCTTAGAGAGAGTCCAACAAGCCATTCATAGCTACGTGGTAGGTATCAAATATACTGATTTCACATCACATATATGCAACTATCACAATGTGCTATCAACTAATTGAATGTTTACACATACATCGGGTTGTTAACTCATTAACAAGTATGCATCATATGCATAGCACCCAACTTCACCTCCCTTCACATCAACCTTGGAGAGAGTCCAACAAGCCGATGCTCCAGGTTAAAGCCAACCCATTAATCGAGAAATAGTTTTAATATGGTTAGAGCGCATTCAACCAATTAGCCCGACTTGGAGAGAGTCCAACAACGAAAGCCAACGATTGACCTCTGACTCTTACCATATTAGCATTAAACTATTTCATGGTTTGAACATGTTCAGGTTTGAGCCGGGCTTGGAGAGAGTACAATAACCCAAACAGGAAATAGAACTCTGGCTCTAACCATATTAATGGAAGGTGTAGGCTTTAATATTGAGTAAGGGTTTTATGTCTCATCCTCTTTGCATGCAAATAGCTATTATCTACATGGCATGGCATACATGACATACATCTACATGTCACGACACGCATGGCATAATGATATGCATCTAATGCAATTACATGATATACAATTATGGCATGTACAAGATTTCTTTATATGTCATAACTATTTATGGAAATAAAATATGTTTGAGATTTGATTCTCCAAATTAAATCATGAATAAAATTAGGAAATAAATTTCCAAATCTAATCACATATTTTATTTATGGAAAGTGTTAATTAAGAAAAAGTCAAATTTAATTTAGGAAACAAATTTCCTAAATTGTTAAAACTATTTATGGAAATAAAATATATTTTAGATTTGATTCCCCAAATCAAATCATGATTAAATTTGGAAAAAAATTTCTAAATCTAATCATATATTTTATTTATGGAAAGTGTTAATTTCCATAAATACTTCTAAACTTTCCAAAAGTAGAAGATTTCGATAAATACTTCTAGACTTTTCAAAATTAGAAAATTTTCATAAATACTTCTAAACTTCCAAAAGTAGAAAATTTCCATAAATACAATTACGACTATCGCAAAATAATTTTACGATTATGTCAAAACACAACCTGGGCTCTGATACCACTGTTGGGTTTCCGGCACCGCGGCGAGTGTGTGTTCGAACATGTTTCATAAACATGTGCACAGCGGAAGAATTAAAAAATAATAAATCTAATTTATTACAACACACACATTACACGCATGTATAATATAACATGTGTAGACATAATCGTAATTTCAAATTTTGCAATAAAAGGAAATTACTCTAGTAATACCTGACGTATCACGTACAACGGGAATGACATCAACCGGAGCGACTCTCGCTAGAATTGCCTCTATCCATATCCACGCCGAGTATCGTTGGGATGGCTTCACAAAGCAACAAGCTTCATCTTTTTAAGAGTCACTAGCCTCGTGTCGAAGACGATGTGATCGAGAGAAGATCACAATCCGAATCAAAATTCGGATTCGAAAAACGAGTCTCAAAACTCGCTTCTCCAGAGAGGTATTCGTCAACTGATTAACGAATCCTTCATTCTCCACCTATGAGAATTGCCAGAGATCGAATTCCTGGTAAAGTAGCCACTGTCGGAGCTAAAACATCGTCCAAATGACGCTCCAACACGAAAGAAAGAAGCTGTCCAGAAAACTAGACAGCTTGGTGGAGGAGTTGCGCCGGCCCAAAGAAGGATGGTCGGCTGCACCTTGGTCACAGGAGCTAAGAAAAGTCGCCGGAGGGTCACCGGAGGATCGTCAGAAGAAGCTTGGATGCCGGTAGCAAGGTGATCGGTGGCAAAAGGGCTAGCGGCATGGGTTGCTTGGGTGGCAGCAAGGAGAAGAGAGGGAGGGGGTGGCTAGGTTTTCCAACACAGAAGTTCACCACAAAAAACTCTTAAGCCATGTTTTTATAGAGAACACATTCTCCTAACAGTTATTGGTTCATAACCAAAATCCGTTAACCCGCTCCAATAACTTAAGTTAAAATAAACCAAACCGAGTTGGTATATTTTAAGTTAAAACGTACCGAATCAACTTTGGTTCATTCGTTTAAAACAAACCAAACCCCTTTGGTTTATTCTTCACCATTGGATTAGAACCAAACCAATTTGGTTCATCCATCATGTCTTCATAAGACTCAGCCCATCTATGCTTCCATTGCGACTGAAATGATTTCATACTCGCTCCTTGTTTGGTCCAACCAAACCTAGTTTCTCTCGATCTGAGAATCTCATTCTCAAGCTCGTTTTAAATCCTTCGGATTAAGCTCGTTGTGCGTGTGACCAAATTGGTTCCCGATTCATGTTGGTCGTCTATAATTAACCATTAATTATAGATCGATCATGAGTGGCACCTAGTAGTACATCATGCTCCCCAATTAATCAAAAAATCAACAGTTGATTCCAGAACCGTTTATGAAACCTTTCAGCAGCTACAATGAATCGTGCCCCATTCCCTTCACTCATCTTATACCCACTTGGTTCAGGACATAGTCTATAGTGTCAGTCCCCACTAGGTCGACTACGTCACACCTAGCCCAAGTATCATTTCCTCATCCTATGGATTCTATTTACTGCACATGTATCCAAGAGTATCATACTCTAAACATGTAATGATTTGGCCAAAGACTTTAATAACAAGCCGACGAGAGGCCATGGGTATACATCTCCTCGCAAGGAGTGGTGAATCCTTTATAGGCTATTTAAACACCTTCGGCCACTTCAACTTATACTCAATCATCCCGGATCCACATCTCCTCAAAGATGCTTGCTTAAGATGTCAAAGCATAAGTCTTCATGACCAAGATGACTTGAATACCACAAGTCAAAGGAACATCGCACTTAAGCTGAGTAAGAACTTCATTGACATATCCATATATGCAGAGAACCATATGAAGTCTTACAGCTGGTCACTCCAATGAACTAGTTACCATAACTAGCATCCACGATTAACTCCAGACATCACAATGTCTCCAGCCAGTGAGAATCAGCTGCTTGGATACACCAAGGAGTATACCTCGTGCTAGTCTCGATAGAATTGATGGTGTCCAAATCCATCAATTCATCGACTAGGGATAATTCTAATACATCACAATTACACATGTAGAGATACTTACTAATTGTGATCCAATCACAAATTCTCTCATGTTGTGAATCATATTGCGGACATTCAGTAAATGAGTTTAAGATCTAATCAAATACATGCAAACATGTATACTCAAATCGTGAATCTTCATTTATCATATAAATGGTTTAAACATAAGGAGATTGCCTAAGGACATCTCTCATATATAGCTAACAATCTACCTAATAGGTTTTTGGCAGAAGCGATCAATACTGCCTGCTATGTCCAAAATAGGATTTTATTAGTTAAAAGGCACCAAAAGACAACATATGAAATTTATTATGAAAAGTTACCAAACATTAAGTACTTTAGGGTTTTTGGATGTAGGGTACACATATTAAACACTAAAGATTACTTAGGGAAATTCACCTCTAAAACAACCATCGAAACATTTCTAGGTTACTCAACCCCTAGTAAAGCCTATAGGGTATATAACAATGAAACCCTAAAAATAGAAGAAACAATTATTGTAGTATTTGATGAAGAAAACAAAACTACAAAATCCGAAGTAAAAGTGGACAATGAACAAATTAAAAATGATGTTAGACCTGAACCTAACTCACAAACGAATCTAGTGTCGACCTTAACCCAAATCAACCGAGATTACAAGCGAACCATTCAGTTGACCAAGTAATAGGTGATCCAAATTTAGGGGTTCGAGCTAAAACATCATCTAGGAACCTAACCCAAATCTCACTCATATCTAAAATCAAATCCAAAACAATTGAACAAGCTCTTCTTGATCCGAATTGGATTATTGCTATGCAAGAAGAGTTAGCTCAATTTACTAGAAGTCAAGTTTGGAAATTAGTACCCCCACCTAAAGGAAAAACGATCATTGGAACAAGATGGGTATTTCAAAATAAACTTGATGACAAAGGAGAAGTTATTAGAAATAAAGCTAAGTTAGAAGCTAAAGAGTTTAGTCAACTAGAGGGATTAGACTATGATGAGACATATGAACCTGTAGCTAGACTCGAATCAATTAGAATGTTATTAGTCTATGTTGCACATCGAGGTTCCAAATTGTTTCAAATGGATGTCAAGTCTGTTAGTGTCTATAAGATTCACATATCTCCACAATGGCATAATATGTTAGTGCAGGGGCACCAGATAATCGAACCTATATTTTGATTATGGCAAAGACACAAAGTTAAGCTTATATCGTTATCTCACGAGCTGAATCAAGTGTGCAGGGATGTTAAGCTAAGCTGAAGGTTGGCGACACCCGGAGGTTCTCGTGTTGAGAAACCGTGGTGGTCAGGCGACACTGGGAGGACTTCGGAGGGAGCCGAAGAAATCAGGTGGAGACCGAAAGCAAAGCTACAAAGGTAAAGCTTAAGGTAAGCTCGTGTGTGCGAGAGAATACAAGGTCGAGTTCTCCGTACAGGGATGTCCTTAGGTGACGATCCAACCAAGACTTCCCGTGGAAGGTCTAAGTCGAGATCGGACGGTAAGTGACCGTCAAAATCACTTATATTACTTGCATTTTCGAGCTAACTTTTCATTGCAGTTGGAAACCCTAGCAACAATCGACTAATGGCTTGTATCAGTCAACTGCTTCCTCCATCAGTCAACTGCTAGGGTTGAACAGTCGACTGATGTTCAAATTCCAGCCTCAAGGAGAGTCAAACCTCATCCCCTTATCTTAGAGTGAGGTGGCCTTTGGTGATAAAGCTTGAGCTCAATGTTTAGGGTTCTCAAAGGCTATAAAACAAGGAGTGTTCTTCACCATTTTCACCAATTCTAAGCCTCCAAAAAGCTCCCACAATGCCATGACTCTCCGACAAATCTACGACGATGAAGCACTGCCGAAATGCCGACGACACGAGCTCAACTTCCTCTCCATTAATCGTAGGTATAACTTACTTCTTGAGTTGTCTATTCTAAAGTTTTTGTAATTCATCTTTATCAAGTTTTTATCGTAACAAGGAGAGGGGGAGTGCCCCTTTATCTCGATCTCTTTAAGTCTTGTATTCATTGTCTCCTACCTCCAATGAGGAGGAGATATTTTAGTGAATTGCCCTACGTACATGATCTCGGACCATTAGGACCTTGGATTAGTAGCTGGTAGGTTGTGAACCAAGTAAAAAAAGGATTTGTCTTATTTATTTTCCATTGTGCACTCATGTTTTAATCAAACGAAACAAAAGAATTGTTTTGCGCTATTCACCCCCCCCCCCTCTAGTGCTTTCTCCAATCCAACAATTGGTATCAGAGCAGGGCACTCAAATTCGGTGCAACCATCGATTGGGCACTTTTCTTTTTGTATTTATTGTTTTAATTTTTTCCCACACTACTAATCCAAGACCAAGTCTTGGTACATTGTTTTTTGTTTGTGTATTTGCATGTAACAATAGAACTAATGGCTTCTAGAGTAGCTCACGATGAAATGAGCATAACTTTTTGTACAAGTGGACCCACAAAACGTGCTACCCACCAAATCGAATCTCTCTTTCAGGGACATTGAAGGTCGTAAGTTCTTAGTTTTTGTTTAGCTTTTTATTTTTTTCATTTATTTCTTTTTATTTCCTGCATTACTAATCCAAGGTGAAGTCTTGGAACTTTTTTCGTGCTTTCTTTTTATATTTGTGTGCAAGGTTTTAAATCAATGGCCCACATTGAGGGGTACAACACCACCCGACCTCCATTCTTTAATGGAGATGATTTCCGTTATTGGAAAGGTCGGATGGAGTGTTTTCTAAAAACACAAGTCGAGACTTAGATAATCATCCAAACCGACTTTGCTCTACCCACCAATGATCAAGGCGAGCCCTTGGACTTTGACAAGTGGACCAATGCAACCAAGAGGCAAATCGAAGCCTATGAAAAGGCAACTCAAATGTTGCAGTGTGGTTTGTCCAAGGAAGAGCTCAACCGCATTGGCCCCTTTATCAGTGCGAAGGACCTTTGGAACAAGCTCATCGAGCTACACGAAGGAACTAATGACACTAAGGTATGTAAAAGGGATATGTTTTTAAATAAATTATATAATCTAAAAATGAAGGATCACGAGACTGCCACTCAACTACATGCATGGATCCAAGACATCGTCAACGGTCTTCACTCGATCGGGCAAGCCATAGAGAATCAAGATCTAATAAGGTGCGCACTTAATGCATTTCCTAGGACCACCTTGTGGGCATCGATGGTTGATGCCTACAAGGTTTCTAAGGACCTTTTTAAAATTAGATTAGATAAGCTCTTTTCTGAATTTGAACTTCACGAACAAACTAACACGGTCCCGGCCGAGAAAGGAGTTGCCTTGCTTGCAGATCAAAGAAGAAAGAAGAAGAGCAAGCCACCTCCCGAGCTAGAAGAATGATCCGAACCCGAGGATGAACCCGAGTCCGAATCTGAAGAGGAGGTCGTGATAGTGAACATGGTACAGAGAATAATTCGAAAAGAAAGGGGGAAATCGAAGAACAAAAAGAAAGGGCAATTCATACCAAAGCAAAAGGGAGCAAAAAGGGCTTTTCATTCAACTTGGGACAATGAAGAAGAAGGTGTCAGCGTAGCATTTATGGCAAGACCAGAAGAGCCCGAGTCAGAGTCTGAAACTGAATACGAATCTAACTCCGACTCCAACCCCGAAGATGACTTCGAGAAGAGACTCAAAGCCATGTCAAAAGAGAAAATTAAGGTAAGCTATTCATTAATTAGTACTCTTTATCATACAATTAAAATGCTAAGTAGGAAACTAACAAAGTCCGAGTCTAGGGTTGAGTCCTTGCTTGAGGAGGTTGAAACCCTCAAGCAAGAGGCCACCCTAACCTCTTCAACTAGTCAAGTTCAAGAGGAGGACTCAACTCGAGTTGAAAAACTCGAAGGTGAGAACTCACTCTTGAAAGGACAAGTCCAAGAGCTCGAGGCTCGGTTGGATAAGTTCTTGACAGGATCCAAGAATCCTAACCAACTTCTTGGAACACAGAGAGTTGTGTACAACAGAGACAGACTCGGGTTTAGTTCAAAGACTATGAATAGATTGTACATGTCTATCGTAAATCGTAGTCATCAACGAGTCCAAGCATGGGTCCCAAAGGTTTTATTAAACTCACATATAAAGACCAATGAGTATTGGATTCCCCAGGATCAAGTCCATTTTCTAGATAGACCATATTAGTTCAATGGTCCAGGGGAGCTAATACCAAAATAGTATACCCACTACCTTAGCATCATCAACCTTTTTGTTTTACTTTTTAGAATGGCTAGATAGGGAAAGTAGTTAGTCAACTCTTGACAACATAGTATCAAGATGCGACGAGATGATAGTACGCTAGGGAAACGAAGTCCTGTGTGTCCAAGTTAGATAAGGCATATCTTTTTGATGCACTCAACTAAGTGGAACTAGCTGAAGCTACATCGCCGTATCCTAAACTAGTTAGACCATGAAGTAATCTTAAGCAACACAAGTAATCAATTTCTTGAAGTTGTCTTTGTCTAAGAAAGTGGTCATTGTTCCGATCAAAGAAGGCCTCTGTGCCTCGCCACGACCTGGAAGCCAATTTCTTGAAAAGTTTACTTGAAAAACTAAGGGTTAAATCCAAATCTAACCCAAGGTTAACTAACTTCAAATCAAGATAAAACCATCTCACAAAACACATAAGGCTAACACATTCTGAGACACATAGAATGGGTGAGATGATTAAGGAATAATTATAAAATATACTTGACATAACTTTTTCAAAAAGCTACCTATTCTTTCAATTATTGTGCTTAAATGAATAATTATAATTGGCCAATACTAACTATACAACTCTCTAGGCCAAAGTTTAGCGCCCCCTAACTCTCTTATACCTTATATATTTGACTAAGGGGGAGAGCAAAGTAATCCTAAGGGTTATATCACAAAATCTTTAAAGTTTTCCTTGAAAATTCACTTATAAGTATTTTGGAAATTAAAGATGTTTCAAAAAAAACTTATTGTTGGTGTAGAGGGATAAATCTCGAACCAATTTAACCAAGTTAGAGACGCATGCTTGGACTCAATTTCGTTTTTTTATGCATGCTATACTATTATGTTTTTCAAACCCCTTATTTTTTATAAAAACCCCTGACCTTATTTTTGATTTTTGGCAAAAGAGGGAGAAGAGCGTAAGTTAAAGGGGAAGTACCACAAAAATTTAAATTTAAACAATTAAAGTATTTCTTTCAAAACTCACCTAGTGTTAAGGGGGGGTTCTTTAAAGTGAGTTATGTCTTATGCTTTAAATTTCCCTTAACTTTGCGTCGATTTGCCATAGATCAAAAAGGGAGAGATTGTTGGTGCAGAGGCACCAGATAATCGAACCTATGTTTTGATTATGACAAAGACACAAAGTTAAGCTTATATCGTTATCTCACGAGCTAAATCAAGTGTGCAGGGATGTTAAGCTAAGCTAAAGGTCGGCGACACCCAGAGGTTCTCGTGTTAAGAAACCGTAGTGGTCAGGCGACACCCGGAGGACTTTAGAGGGAGTTGAAGAAATCGGATGGAGACCGGAAGCAAAGCTATAAAGGTAAAACTTAAGGTAAGCTCATGTGTGCAAGAGAATGCAAGGTCGAGTCCTCCGTACGGGGACATCCTTAGCCAACGATCCAACCAAGACTTCCTGTGGAATGTCTAAGTCTATATCGGACGGTAAGTGGCCGTTAAAATCACTTGTATTACTTGCATTTTCGAGCTAACTTTTCATTGCAGCTGGAAACCCTAGCAACAGTCGACTGATGGCTTGTATCAATCGACTGCTTCCTGCATCAGTCGACTGCTAGGGTTGAGCAGTCGACTGATGTTCAAATTTCAGCCTCGAGGAGAGTCAAACCTCATCCCCTTATCTTAGGGTGAGGTGGCCTTTGGTGATAAAGCTTGAACTCAACGTTTAGGGTTCCCAAAGGCTATAAAAGAAGGAGTGTTCTTCACCATTTTCATCAATTCTAAGCCTCCAAAAAGCTCCCACAACGCCACAAATCTCGAACAACTCTACGACAAAGAAGCACTGCCGAAACGCCGACGACACGACTCAACTTCCTCTCCATCAGTCATCGGTATAGCTTACTTCTTGAGTTGTCTATTCTAAAGTTTTTGTAATTCATCTTTATCATGTTTTTATCGTAACGAGGAGAGGGCGAGTGTCCCTCTACCATGATCTCTTTAAGTCTTGTATTCGTTGTCTCCTACATCCAATGAGGATGAGACATTTTAGTGAATTGCCCTCCGTACGTGATCTCGGACCTCTAGGGCCTTGGATTAGCAACCGGTAGGCTTTGAACCAAGTAAAAAAAGGATTTGTCTTATTTATTTTTCGTTGTGCACTCATGTTTTAATCAAACATAAGGAAAGAATTATTTTGCTCTATTCACCCCCCCCCCCATCTAGCGCTTTCTCCGATCCAACATAATATTGTCCACTTTAGGCCTAAGCCCTCATGGTTTTGTTTTTGTCCTTTACCCAAAAGGCCTCATTCCAATGGAGATATTTTTTCTCATCTTATGAGCACATGATCTTTTCCTTGTCATACCAATATTGGACTTTGATTGTATTCTCAATACTCTCAACAATCCTCCCCCCTCAAACGAAGGACCACATTAACCCCTCCCCCCCCCCTCCCCCCCTCAAGCCTATCCTTCTTTGAAGGACTTCCTCTACTTGATGTCTGATCCTCAACTCATCATGACTTCCTGTCAACTGTTTGGTCTTCCTGACCCAGTTGGACTTTCTGCCAGTTGTCCAGCCCTTCTGGCCCAACTGAACTTTTTTCTAGTTGTTCGGTCATCCCAACCCAACTGGACTTCCTGCCTGGTATCTGGTTCTCTTGATCCGGATACGGGAGCTCCACTTCCTTCGTTCGAGGTTTATGGCTTGACATGGATCATGGCTCTAATACCAATTGTTAGTGCCTATAAGATTCATATATTTTACAATGACATAATATTGTCCACTTTGGGCCTAAGCCCTCATAGTTTTATTTTTGAGCTTTACCCAAAAGGTCTCATTCCAATGGAGATATTTTTGTATCTTATAAGCACATGATCTTTTTCATGTCTTACCAATGTGGGACTTTAATTGTATTCTCAATACTCTCAACAAAGTCAACATTTTTAAATGGATTTATCAAGGAGGAAGTTTATGTTAGCCAACCACTAGGATTTGAAAGCCTAGACAAACCTAACCATGTACTCAAACTTAGAAAAGCCTTATATGGATTAAAGCAAGCTCCTAGAGCTTGGTATGAAAGGCTTTCAATCTATCTTAAGTCTAAGGGATTTAATCAAGGTTTAGTTGACCCAACTCTTTTTGTAAAACCCATAAGAAAAGAAATTTTTATTGCACAAATTTACGTAGATGACATAATCTTTGGAACAACTAATACAACACTTCTAAATGAGTTCATTTCACTAATGGAAAGTGAATTTGAAATGAGCTTAGTCGGTGGACTTACCTTCTTCTTAGGATTACAAATAAAACAAACTAGAGAAGGAATTTATTTACATCAACATAAATATGCTAAGGAATTAATTAGTAATTTTGGAATGCAAAATGCTAAGAAAATTAATACACCTATGGCTACCAATGTAAACATAGGAGAAGACTTAGAAGGAAAACCTATAGATTGAAAATACTATAGGAGCGCAATAAGTAGCCTTCTATACTTAAGTGTGAGTCGACCTGATATACTCTTTGAAGTGAGTATGTGTGCAAGATTTCAATCTTGTGTTAAAGAATCGCATCTAACGTTAGTTAAATGGATTTTCATATATCTAAAAGGAACACAAAACATAGGAATTTGGTACCCTAGGTCAAGCGAGTTCGAACTAAACGGCTACTCCGACTCGGATTATGCCGGTAGTAAACTCGATAGAAAGAGCACGAGTGGATGTTGCCAACTCCTAGGATCGAGTCTAGTTAGCTGGTGTAGTAGGAAGCAATATTGTGTTGTCTTGTCTACCACCGAAGTTGAATACGTAGCCATGGGTGAGTGTGTAGCTCAACTTCTTTGGATGAAGCACACTCTCCAAGACTTTCAATTAAACTTTAGTAATACTAAAATTTTAATTGAAAACATTAGCAATCTTAACCTAACTAAGAACCCAATATGTCATTCGAGAACTAAACACATAGAAGTTAAACATCACTTTATACGAGAACATATAGCTAATGGAAATATAAAACTTGAGTACGTTGAGTCGAAATCGAACCTAGCGGACATTTTTACAAAACCCCTACCCGAAGCAGAGTTCAGTCTGCTTAGACGAAGATTAGGAATGTGCATAGTAGAGTAGGACTTAATTCTTACTTATAATCTATCTTTCTTTCTTTCATGCTACATGGGACTAGCTTAGGGCTTACCTTAGAAAGCATATACCTATAGATTTAAGGAGCCAACACATCTCACAACACATAGGTATAATGTGTTTGTGTCCTGAGCCACGTAGATGGGCATGAGATGTTAGGACCTTACTCTTGCTTCAAGATGTAGATCTAGTGAATCATATGAATCATGGAGTATAATGTTTCAAAATAACCAACTCTAATCAAGACATATTGATCATATTATATCAATTAAGTCAAAAAGAGTTGAACATATTTATTAGATGAAGTATATTGAAATTATTATTTTTCTAAATAAAAAGGGTCATGCTCAGACTTACATTATAAACATTTCACACATTAAAACTTATAAATACACCCCAAAGCTTTCTCGATATATGGCAAAAGGGGGAGAAGAGGCTAAAAGTTAAGGGAAAAAGTTTTTTTAAGAAGAGGCCAAAAGTTAAGGGGGAGAAAGTAATTGAGGAAGAGAAGAGGTTAAAGTTGTTTCTTTTTCAAAAATCACCTAGGGTTAAGAAGGAGGTAACCATAAGGGGGAGGATTTGAAAAAGATACTATTTCATTCATACTTACTTACACATACTTGCTATTCAAGCTTACTAACTTATTCATACTTACTACTACATGCTTACTACTATTCATTTCATGCTTATTTTTTCCTTAACTTTGAATCAGTTTGGCATAGATTAAAAAAGGAGAGATTGTTGGTGCACGGGTACCAGATAATCAAACCTAGGTTTTGATAATAGCAAAGGTTCAAAGTTAAGTTATTATTGTTATCTCACATGTTGTGTTGAGTGTGCAGGTAATGTATTAAGCTCTGCTAAGGTTAATGACACTAGGAGAATCTCAGGACGAGAAACCTCGATGGTCAAGAGACACCAGGAGAACCTCGAGGAATTGAGGAACCTCGGTGATGACTGAAAGCTAAGTGGTGGGTCAGGAGGACCAAAGGTAAGCATCGGGGTGCCGAATGATGGTAAGGTTGTGTCATTTGTACGGGGACAACCGTAGGTGGCGATCCGACTAAGACTTCGAGTGGAAGGTCTAGGTTGAGGTCGGATGGTAAGGAGCCTGTTGGGTTTCCGGCACCGCGGCGTGTGTGTGTTCGATCACGTTTCGTAAACATGAACACAGCGGAAGCAATAAAAATAATAAATCTACATTTATTACAACACACACAACTCACGCATGCATATTACAACAAGTGTAGACATAACCATAAATTTAAATTTGCAATAAAAGGAAATTTATCTACGTTATACCTTTCGTATGATGTGTAGCGGGAACGGCATCAACCGGAACGATCCTCGCTAGAATCGTCTCTATCCGTATCCACGCCGAGTTCCTCGAGATGACTTCGCTAAGCCACGAGCTTCGTCTTCGTATGGGTTACTAGCCTTGTGTTGAAGACGACGTGATCGAGAGATGATCACGATCCGAATCCAAATTCGGATCCTAATACGAGTTCTCAAAACTCGCTTCTCCGGAGAGGTATTCGTCAACCAATTGACGAATCCTTCGTCCTCCACCTCAGAGGATTACCGGAGATCGAATCCCCGGTAGTTTAGCCGCTGTCGGAGCTCAAACTGTCGTCCAAACGACGCTCCGACGAGAGGAGAAGAAGCTGTCCAGAAAACTGGACAGCTTGGTGGAGGAGTAGGCACCGGCCAAAACAAGGAAGCCAAGTGCTCACCTTTTCACCGAGGCCTAGGAAGATCACCGGAGGGTCGCCGGAGGATCACCGGCTGAAGCTTGGATGCCGGCAAGGACTTGGACGGCGGCACAAGAAGCTGGGCGGCAATGGAGTTGGGCGGCAATGAGGGTTGGGCGGCAACTCCTTGCTAGGGCTTGGATTAGGGCTTAATTATCCATGAAGCCCTCTTTTATAGAGAACTAATTCTCTTAATGGTTATTGGATCATAACCATTAGGCCCGTTAACCCGCTCCATTAAGATAAGTTAAAATAAACCAAACCATGATGGTTTATTTTAAGTTAAAACGAACCGAACCAACTTTTGGTTCATTCGTTTAAAATAAACCAAACCCTTTGGTTTATTCTCCTCCATTGGATTAGAACCAAACCATTTTGGTTCATCCATTATGTCTTCATAAGACACGGCCCATCCACACTTCCATTGCGACTGAAACGATTTCATGCTCGCTTTATGTTTGGTCCAACCAAACCTAGTTTCTCTCGGTCTGAGAATCCCATTCTCAAGCTCGTTTTAAATCCTTTGGATTACGCTCGTTGTGCGTGTGACCAAATAGGTTCTCGGTTTATGTTGGCCGTCTATAATTAACCATTAATTATAGAACGATCATGAGTGGCACCTAGTAGTACATCATGATCCCCAATTAACCGAAAAGATCAACGGTTGATCCGAACTATTTCTAAACCCTTCAAACTCGAATGATTCGTGCCCCATTCCCTTCACTCATCTTATACCCACTTGGTTCAGGACATGGTCTATTGTGTCAGTCCCCACTAGGCTGACTACGTCACACCTAGCCCAAGTATCATTTCCTCGTCCTACGGATTCTAGTTACTCAACATGTATCGAAGAGTACCTTACTCTAAACATGTAATGCTTTGGCCAAAGACTTTAGTAACAATCCGACGAGAGGCCATGGGTATACATCTCCTCGCAAGGAGTGGTGAATCCTTTATAGGCTATTCAAACACCTTCGATCACTTCGACTTATACCCAATCATCCCGGGTCCACATCTCCTTAGAGATGCTTGCTTAAGATGTCAAAGCATAAGTCTCTATGATCAAGATGACTTGAATACCGCAAGTCAAAGGAACATCGCACTTAAGCCACAGTAAGAACTTCATTGACATATCTATATATGCAAAGAACCATATGAAGTCTTACAGCTGGTCACTCCAATGAACTAGTTACCATAACTAGCATCCACGATTAACTCCGGTCATCACTATGTCTCCAGCCAGTGAGAATCAGCTGCTTGGATACACCAAGGAGTATATCTCGTGCTAGTCTCGACAGAATTGATGGTGTCCAAATCCATCAATTCATCGACTAGGGATAATTCCGATACATCACAATTACACATGTAGAGATACTCACTAGTTGTGATCCAATCACAAATTCTCTCATGCTATGAATCGTATCGTGGACATTCAGTAAATGAGTTTAAGATCCAATCAAATACATAAAACATGTATACTCAAATAGTGAATCTTCATTTATCATATAAATGGTTCATACATAAGGCGATTGCCTTAGGACATCTCTCATATATTACTAACAGACTCCCACTTGGCCTAATGCCAATCGCTACGGTATCCAATACCATAAGCTCGAACATGACCCTCAATCTAATTTTGAGGTAATGTCTTAGTCAAGGGATCCGCTAAGTTCCTTTCAGTGGGAATTTTCTCGATTTTTATTTCGTTCCTACTCATGATCTCTCTGATAAGATGATAGCGGCGAAGCACATGTTTGGATCATTGATGAGACCACATCAAGTTCAGAGATGAACTTCTTGATCCAAACCGCTTCCTTTCTTTGCTTCCTTGCCTTAGTGGCAGAATCCGCTATAGCGTCAAGCTTGGAACCTTTCCAACTTATTGCGCCTCCATTCCAGGTGAATACATACCCAGACAAAGACATGGAATCATCCTTGTCTGTCTAGAGCTGGCATCCGTATACCCACGTATCACCATGTACCCTTCTCCATATATTAGGAACACATCCTTAGTTCTTCTCAAGTACTTAAAAATCATCTTAACAGCCGCCCAATGATCCATTCCTAGATCGGACTGGTATCTTCTCGTGACACTCAGAGCATACGATACATCGGGCCTCGTACATAACGTAGCATACATGATAGATCCTATTGCGGATGCATAGGGAATCTTACTCATGCAAATCCTCTCGTCTTCTGTTCGCGGACACATAGACTTCGAAAGGTGTACCCCATGCCTGATGGGTAGGAAACCTTTCTTGGATTCCGACATGCTAAACCTCTTTAGCACTCGGTCTATGTATGTAGACTGCGAAAGACCAAGCAACCGTTTCGATCTATCTCTATAGATCTTAATCCCGAGGATGTAGGTTGCTTCTCCCAGGTCTTTCATGGAAAATGTCTTGGATAACCAAACCTTCACTGACTGTAAGATTGAAACATCATTTCCTATAAGTAGTATGTCATCGACATACAATACTAGGAATACGACTGCACTCCCACTAACCTTCTTGTACACACAAGGTTCGTCTGGATTTTGTGAGAAATCAAACTTTTTGATTGTCTCATCAAAACGGATATTCCAACTCCTGGATGCTTGCTTCAATCCATAAATGGACCGTCGCAATTTGCATACCTTGGTTTTATCAACCGATGTGAAACCCTCAGGTTGTATCATATACACGTCCTCGAGCAGGTTTCCATTAAAGAAAGCTGTTTTCACATCCATCTGCCATATCTCATAATCATAATGAGCCGCTATGGCCAGGAGCATCCGAATGGATTTAAGCATAGCTACAGGCGAATAGGTTTCGTCATAATCAACACCTTGTTTTTGATGATATCCTTTCGCCACCAAACTAGCCTTATAGGTAATCACATTACCATCCATGTCGGTTTTCTTCTTGAAAACCCACTTGCACCCTATAGGCTTTATCCCTTCAGGTGGGTCAACCAAGTTCCAAACTTGGTTTTCATACATGGAATCCATTTCCGACTTCATGGCACCAAGCCACTTATCCCTTTCTGAACTTGTCAGCACTTCTTCATAACTGGTAGGCTCCTCATCATCAATGAGTAACACGTCGTTCGATTCGCTTACGAGAAATCCATATCTCTCAGGAATATTGCATGTTTTACCAGATCTACGAAGATGTGGTGTTACAATAGGTCCAGCCGATTGCTCATCACTATGAGTTGTCGGCTATTGTGCTTCACCAGGTATCTCATCAATGTCTATTTGAGTCTCTCGAGCCTCCTCAAGCTCGACGACACTCCCACTGTTTTCTTGCAAGAGAAACTCTTTCTCTAGAAACACAACATGCCTTGAAACAAACACCTTTTGTTCCACAGGATGATAGAATTGGTAACCCCTTGTTTCCTTAGGGTATCCAACAAATAGACATTTATCAGACTTAGCATCCAATTTGTCTAATACAGTCCGCTTCACATAAGCAGGACAACCCCATATCTTCAAGTAAGATACATTAGGTTTCTTACCATTCCATATCTCATATGGAGTAGTTGAGACTACCTTGGTAGGCATTCTGTTTAACAAGTAAACAGTTGTCTGAAGTGCATAGCCCCAAAAGGACTTGGGAAGAGTCGCATGATTCATCATTGACCTGACCATGTCCAACAAGGTCCGATTACGCCTCTCAGATACACCATTATGCTGTGGTGTATATGGCGGAGTCCATTGAGACAATATGCCATTGTCTCTTAGATAATCAAGAAACTCTTGACTTAATTATTCACCACCTCGATCCGATCGAAGTGTTTTAATACTCTTATCATGTTGTTTCTCTACTTCATTTCTGAATTCTTTGAACCTTTCAAAGGCTTCAGACTTGTGTTTCATCAAGAACACATACCCAAACCGTGAGTGATCATCGGTTAAGGTAATGAAGTAGCTATAGCCTCCTAATGCTTGAGTTGACATAGGTCCACATACATCAGTATGTATTAGACCTAGTAACTCTCCCACTCGTTCACCTTTTCCAGTAAAAGGTAACTTAGTCATCTTGCCTTTTAAGCATGATTCGCATGTATCGTATGAATCCAATTCAAACGATTCCAGAATTCCACATCGGTGTAATTCGGACATGCGTTTCTTGCTTACATGGCCAAGACGACTATGCCACATATAGGAGTCTATTTGATTATCCTTTCGAGCACACTTGTTGCTCGCTTCGATATTATAAATGTCACTGGATACGTCCAACGTATAAACATCATTGCTTAAAGTTCCAGTCTCATAAAGAACTCCATTTAAAGTTATGTAACAACAATTGTTACTAAAAGTCAAATGGTACCCATTTCTATTTAAACAAGAAATAGAAATGATGTTCTTTATCAACAAAGGAACATAAAAGCAATTGTCCAGTTCTAAGACAAGTCCTACAGGGAGTTCCAACAAATACGTTCCGATGGCGAGTGCAGCAACCGTTGCTCCATTCCCAACACGTAAATTTGACTCTCCCTTGACGAGTCTTCTTCTATTCCTTAGCCCATATATGTCATTACATATATGTGAGCCACACCCAGTATCAAATACCCAAGTGTCTGAGGAAATAGAATGACAATCAATAAAGAAGATTTCTGAAGAAGATGGGGCATCCGATGCCTTATCCTTCTTCACGGACTCAAGATAAATCTTGCACTTTCTTCGCAAATGGCCCTACTTGCCATAATGATGGCAAGTGCCCTTTTGAGCTGGTTCTGCCTTTTTAGCCTTTTTCTTCTTCCCCTTCTGTTGTTCCTTTGACTCCCTCTTAGAACCTTTCTTCGAGGAATCAACTAACAACACCGTCCCCTACTCATGCTTCTCAGAAGGCTCCACAGTCTTCAGCATGTTGAGCAGTACCACAGATGAACCTCCTTGCATCTCAGAGGTGAAGAGGAGCTTGGAGACTTCGAACCTTTCGAATCTTACTTACTCATCAACCAACTCATAAAGATGAAGGACTACGATATGAGCATCCATATGCTCATGCTGTTTTCATAGCTTGGGTTCCATCATGGCTAGCATGATGCAACTCATTTGTTCAGAATCACTCACATGTTTCTGATAGGCCAACAATTGGTCTAGAGTTGCATTGCCACTAGGATGGGCGGGAAGAGACGCTTCGAGGACATACGCAAGCTTTTCCACTTTGAGAACAATTCTCAAGTTTCTAAGCCAGTCCAAGAAGTTCGGCCCAGTCAATTTATTCGAATCCAAAATGGAACGCAAATTAAAAGACAACATGATCAATTTTAGAAATACAAAACGAGCATATATGAGAAAGATGATTTTTTAAAATGCATCAATATACATTTATAAATTCCATTCATTTTTCGAATTTCAAAAACCCCAAAATCACTTCTGGAGATCGTAGGTCCATCTCCGAATGGGCTGATATCCATCATAGTTATGAACAACCTTGGAGAGAGTCCAACAAGCCATTCATAACTACGACGGTAGGTATCATCTATACCGATTGCATATCACGTATATGCAACTATCACAATGTGCTATCAACTAATTGAATGTTCACACATACATCAGGTTGTTAACACATTAACAAGTATGCATCATATGCATAGCACCCAACTTCACCTCCCTTTACATCGACCTTGGAGAGAGTCCAACAAGCCGATGCTCCAGGTTAAAACCAACCCATTAATCAGAAATAGTTTTAATATGGTTAGAGCGCATTCAACCAATTAGCCCAGCTTGGAGAGAGTCCAACAACCAAAGCTAACAATTGACCTCTGACTCTTACCATATTAGTATTAAACTATTCCATGGTTTGAACATGTTCGGGTTCGAGCCGGGCTTGGAGAGGGTCCAACAACCCAAAAAAGAAACGGAACTCTGGTTCTAACCATATTAATGGAAGGTGTAGGCTTTAATATTGTTTAAGGGTTTTTATGTCTCATCCTCTTTGCATGCAAATAACTATTATCTACATGGCATGGCATACATGGCATACATCTACATGTCACGACACGCATGGCATAATGTTATGCATCTAATGCAATTACATGGCATACAATTATGTCATGTATATATTTCCTTATATGTCATAACTATTTATGGAAATAAAATATGTTTTAGATTTGATTCTCCAAATCAAATCATAATTAAATTAGGAAACAAATTTCCAAATCTAATCACATATTTTATTCATGGAATTATTTGATTAAGAAAAATCTATTTAGGAAACCAATTTCCTAAATCATTAAAACTACTTATGGAAATAAAATATTTTAAGATTTGATTTCCCAAATCAAATCATGATTAAATTAGGAAACAAATTTCCAGAATCTAATCAAATATTTTATTTATGGAAAATATCAATTTCCATAAATACTTCCAACTTTCCAAAAGTGGAAGATTTCCATAAATACTTCTAGACTTTCCAAAATTGAAAAATTTCCATAAATACTTCTAAATTTACAAAATTAGAAAATTTCCAGAAATACATTATAACTATCGCAAAACGATTTTTACGATTATGTCGAAACACAATCTGGGCTCTGATACCACTGTTGGGTTTCCGGCACCGCGGCGTGTGTGTGTTCGATCACGTTTCGTAAACATGAACACAGCGGAAGCAATAAAAATAATAAATCTACATTTATTACAACACACACAATGCACGTATGCATATTACAACAAGTGTAGACATAACCTTAAATTTAAATTTGCAATAAAAGGAAATTTATCTACGTTATACCTTTCGTATGACGTGTAGCGGAAACGGCATCAACCAGAACGATCCTCGCTAGAATGGTCTCTATCCGTATCCACGCCGAGTTCCTCGGGATGACTTCGCTAAGCCACGAGCTTCGTCTTCGTATGGGTTACTAGCCTCGTGTTGAAGACGACGTGATCGAGAGATGATCACGATCCGAATCCAAATTCGGATCCTAATACGAGTTCTCAAAACTCGCTTCTCCGGAGAGGTATTCGTCAACCAATTGACGAATCCTTCGTCCTCTACCTCAGAGGATTACCGGAGATCAAATCCCCGGTAGTTTAGCCGCTGTCGGAGCTCAAACCATCATCCAAACGACGCTCCGACGAGAGGAGAAGAAGCTGTCCAGAAAACTGGACAGCTTGGTGGAGGAGTAGGCGCCGGCCAAAACAAGGAAGCCAAGTGCTCACCTTTTCACCGAGGCCTAGGAAGATCACCGGAGGGTCGCCGGAGGATCACCGGCTGAAGCTTGGATGCCGGCAAGGACTTGGACGGCGGCACAAGAAGCTGGGCGGCAATGGAGTTGGGCGGCAATGAGGGTTGGGCGGCAACTCCTTGCTAGGGCTTGGATTAGGGCTTAATTATCCATTAAGCCCTCTTTTATAGAGAACTAATTCTCTTAATGGTTATTGGATCATAACCATTAGGCCCGTTAACCCGCTCCATTAAGATAAATTAAAATAAACCAAACCATGATGGTTTATTTTAAGTTAAAACGAACCGAACCAACTTTTGGTTCATTCGTTTAAAATAAACCAAACCCTTTGGTTTATTCTCCTCCATTGGATTAGAACCAAACCATTTTGGTCCATCCATTATGTCTTCATAAGACACGGCCCATCCACGCTTCCATTGCGACTGAAACGATTTCATGCTCGCTTTATATTTGGTCCAACCAAACCAAGTTTCTCTCGGTCTGAGAATCCCATTCTCAAGCTCGTTTTAAATCCTTTGGATTACGCTCGTTGTGCGTGTGACCAAATAGGTTCTCGGTTTATGTTGGTCATCTATAATTAACCATTAATTATAGAACGATCATGAGTGGCACCTAGTAGTACATCATGATCCCCAATTAACCGAAAAGATCAACGATTGATCCAGAACTATTTCTTAAACCCTTCAGCAGCTCGAATGATTCGTGCCCCATTCCCTTCACTCATCTTATACCCACTTGGTTCAGGACATGGTCTATAGTGTTAGTCCCCACTAGGCTGACTACGTCACACCTAGCCCAAGTATCATTTCCTCGTCCTACGGATTCTAGTTACTCCACATGTATCGAAGAGTACCTTACTCTAAACATGTAATGCTTTGGCCAAAGACTTTAGTAACAATCCGACGAGAGACCATGGGTATACATCTCCTCGCAAGGAGTGGTGAATCCTTTATAGGCTATTCAAACACCTTCGATCACTTCGACTTATACCCAATCATCCCGGGTCCACATCTCCTTAGAGATGCTTGCTTAAGATGTCAAAGCATAAGTCTCTATGATCAAGATGACTTGAATACCGCAAGTCAAAGGAACATCGCACTTAAGCCACAGTAAGAACTTCATTGACATATCTATATATGCAAAGAACCATATGAAGTCTTACGGCTGGTCACTCCAATGAACTAGTTACCATAACTAGCATCCACGATTAACTCCGGACATCACTATGTCTCCAGCTAGTGAGAATCAGCTGCTTGGATACACCAAGGAGTATATCTCATGCTAGTCTCGACAGAATTGATGGTGTCCAAATCCATCAATTCATCGACTAGGGATAATTCCGATACATCACAATTACACATGTAGAGATACTCACTAGTTGTGATCCAATCACAAATTCTCTCATGCTGTGAATCGTATCATGGACATTCAGTAAATGAGTTTAAGATCCAATCAAATACATAAAACATGTATACTCAAATAGTGAGTCTTCATTTATCATATAAATGGTTCATACATAAGGCGATTGCCTTAGGACATCTCTCATATATTACTAACAGAGCCATCGTAATTACCATCAATGAAGTATTCTCTGCTAACTCTATGTTGTACGTGAGTGATCAAGCTGATAGTCGACTGGAGGCTAATGGCAGTCGACTGAACCTACCATCAATCGACTATTGTAGGGCATCAGTCGACTGCTGGTTAAGCTGATCACTTCGAAGATAGTCAAGATAAGAGCCACAAATGAGGAGTGATGTGGAGCTTTGACCCAGATCTAGATCTCAACAAACTAGGGCTCCAAGGGCTATAAAAGAAGAAGGGTTTCACCTCTTTTGATTATCTAAGTTTTCTCCCAAAGTGCTCCGACAATGCCAAGACTTCCTCAACAATGTTGCGTCGTTGTAACGCCAACATTACGCTAAGCTTCCAAATCTTTAGTTGGTAGATCTTTTCAATTGTTGTCTTTACTTGTGTTTTGTTGCTAAGAGGAGAGGTAGGCTTGTTGCCTCTTCCTCTATCTTTTATTTGTATTCATCGTCTCTTACCTCCAATGAGAAAGAGACTCTTGTTAGTGGATTGCCCCATCGAAAGTGGTCTAGGATCGTGAGGCCTTGGATTAGCAACCTTTTAGTTGTGAACCAAGTAAAAAAACAAAGCGTGTTGTTTGTGTTTTTGCCTTTACTTTCCACCGTGCAACTTGTGTTTTCGATGAAAAAGAAAAGGATTTCTTGTATGCTATTCACCCCCCCCCCCTCTAGCGTGTTTCTTCGATCCACCATTTCCTACTTTTCTTCTCCTTTACTATTGAATGATCCTTTGAGACTAAGTATGTTAGTGAGAGGATGATCCAAGCACATTGGCAGGTAAGTGTCTTTATGTTGGGTATGCGAGGAATACGGTAGAAGGAATATAAACTTGGATTGGTGTCCAAAACCTTAAAAGACAAAACTCACATGCACTACACAAGGATCTTTCAAACTAAGCCACCGGGGAATGAATCGATAAGACTAAGTATTTTATACCTTAGGATGGGTTTATAACAAGTGATCATGATTCTCACTCATAGTTTCTTTCTTTTTCTTTGCTTGATGACAAGCAAAATTTTAAGTTTGAGGGTGTAATGAGTGTGAATCACATGCATATTTTAGGGTTTATTTAGCATGTTTTTCTAGCATTTTATTCGCATAGCATGCATAAAACATAGCATTTACTTTCATATTGCACTTTTAGCTCGGATAACTATGGTTTCTATGTTTTTACTCTCAGGAAGGACAAAAGAAGGAATAATAGAGCCATGGAGGAAAACCACAATGAAATAGGGAGTGAATGGAGCCACAATACCTATTTTATGGACTTCTCAATGTCCAACACGCCCAGGGCATGCCCATGCCTAACCTCATTGACACGCCTGGTTCTGGGGTGTGCCAAGTCTCCACAACACCTTATATGCCCAGGTCGTGCCAAATGGTCCGACGTGCCGCAAGATAACTGAATCCGGATTTTTCTCAAGTATGTTTGAATTTCTTGCAATGGATTTCCCGATTTTCTCTCTAGAAAAATCTATAGAAAAAAATGTTGGGAGGGATGATTGAATGATTGGCCGGCTAGAGGGGAGTGAATAGCCCTCGTTCATTGGATGTCGTAATTCGTTCGTTCTCGTGTGCTCGTCTACAATTGTCGTTAATATACGCAGCGGAATAACAATAGAAATAACAATAATACTAACAACAATACAAGCACACCAAATACGCAAGCATATACGTGGTTCGGAACCGAATGGTTCCTACTCCACGGGCGAGCTCCTCGAGCTCTAGAGATACACACGGCAATACTCAAACTCCTTCTCGACTACACGTCGAAGGTGGAGAAACCTCTCACAAGCTATTACACTAAGTAATGAAATACAACAAGAAATACAAAGACAATACAAAAGAGAACTTTTACACCGATTGCTTTTGATCGCTTTCTTGTTGCTTGCTTTTGCTTGCTCTTGAAGGTCTGGAATGCAACAGCAATTCCCCTCCAAAGTCACCCAAAAAGCCTTGGCGAAATCCTCCAACTGGTGCTCCTTTTATAACCTGCATCAAGCTATTTTCGCGCCCATCAGTCGACTGATCGTGACCATCAGTCTGTTGGGTTTCCGGCACCGCAGCGTGTGTGTGTTCGATCATGTTTCGTAAACATGAACACAGCGGAAGCAATAAAAATAATAAATACTCCTATTTATTACAACACACACAACACACGCATGCATATTACAACAAGTGTAGACATAACCGTAAATTTAAATTTGCAATAAAAGGAAATTTATCTACGTTATACCTTTCGTATGACGTGTAGCGGGAACGGCATCAGCGGAGCGATCCTCGCTAGAATCGTCTCTATCCGTATCCACGCCGAGTTCCTCGGGATGACTTCGCTAAGCCACGAGCCGTCTTCGTGCGGGTTACTAGCCTGCGTGTTGAAGGCGGCGTGATCGAGATGATCACGATCCGAATCCAAATTCGGATCCTAAGCGAGTTCCTCAAAACTTCGCTTCTCGGAGGTATTCGTCAACGATTGGCGAATCGCCGTCCTCCACCTCAGAGGATTACGGAGATCGAATCCCGGTAAGTTATCCGCTGTCGGAGCTCTAACCGTCGTCAAAGCGGCGCTCCGGCGAGAGGAGAACAAGCTGTCAGAAAACTGGACAGCTTTGGTGGAGAGTGATAGCGCCCGGCCAAAACAAGGAGATAGAGCTCACCTTGATGCCAAACTTGAAGGAGATCACCGGAGCACTAACCGGCAGCAGCTCGGCGCGGCAAGAAGGAGGAAGCTGGAAGCCTTCTGGGCGCGGTTGGAGGAGCAATGGGCGGCGGCAATTATCCATTAAGCCCTCTTTTATAGAGAACTAATTCTCTTAATGCTTATTGGATCATAACCATTAGGCCCGTTAACCCGCTCCATTAAGATAAGTTAAAATAAACCAAACCATGATGGTTTATTTTAAGTTAAAACAAACCGAACCAACTTTTGGTTCATTCGTTTAAAATAAACCAAACCCTTTGGTTTATTCTCCTCCATTGGATTAGAACCAAACCATTTTGGTTCGTCCATTATGTCTTCATAAGACACGGCCCATCCACGCTTCCATTGCGACTGAAACGATTTCATGCTCGCTTTATGTTTGGTCCAACCAAACCTAGTTTCTCTCGGTCTGAGAATCCCATTCTCAAGCTCGTTTTAAATCCTTTGGATTACGCTCGTTGTGCGTGTGACCAAATAGGTTCTCGGTTTATGTTGGCCGTCTATAATTAACCATTAATTATAGAACGATCATGAGTGGCACCTAGTAGTACATCATGATCCCCAATTAACCGAAAAGATCAACGGTTGATCCAGAACTATTTCTGAAACCCTTAAGTAGCTCGAATGATTCGTGCCCCATTCCCTTCGCTCATCTTATACCCACTTGGTTCAGGACATTGTCTATTGTGTCAGTCCCCACTAGGCTGACTACGTCACACCTAGCCCAAGTATCATTTCCTCGTCCTATGGATTCTAGTTACTCCACATGTATCGAAGAGTACCTTACTCTAAACATGTAATGCTTTGGCCAAAGACTTTAGTAACAATCCGACGAGAGGCCATGGGTATACATCTCCTCGCAAAGAGTGGTGAATCTTTTATAGGTTATTCAAACACCTTCGATCACTTCGACTTATACCCAATCATCCCGGGTCCACATCTCCTTCGAGATATTTGCTTAAGATGTCAAAGCATAAGTCTCCATGATCAAGATGACTTGAATACCGCAAGTCAAAGGAACATCGCACTTAAGCCACAGTAAGAACTTCATTGACATATCTATGTATGCAGAGAACCATATGAAGTCTTACGGCTGGTCACTCCAATGAACTAGTTACCATAACTAGCATCCACGATTAACTCCGGACATCACAATGTCTCCAGCCAGTGAGAATCAACTGCTTGGATACACCAAGGAGTATACCTCGTGCTAGTCTCGGCGAATTGATGGTGTCAAATCCATCAATTCATCGACTAGGATAATTCCGATATATCACAATTACACATGTAGAGATACTCACTAGTTGTGATCCAATCACAAATTCTCTCATCTTTGTGAATCGTATCGTGGACATTGATAAATGAGTTTAAGATCCAATCAAATACATGAAACATGTATACTCAAATAGTGAATCTTCATTTATCATATAAATGGTTCATACATAAGGCGATTGCCTTAGGACATCTCTCATATATTACTAACAGACTCCCACTTGGCCTAATGCCAATCGCTACGGTATCCAATACCATAAGCTCTAACATGACCCTCAAACTTATTTTGAGGTAATGCCTTAGTCAAGGGATCTGCTAAGTTCCTTTCGATTAGAATTTTCTCGATTTGTATTTCGTTCCTCGATGATCTCTCTGTTAAGATGATAGCGGCGAAGCACATGTTTGGATCATTGATGAGACCACATCAAGTTCAGAGATGAACTTCTTGATCCAAACCGCTTCCTTTGCAGCTTCCAAAGCTGCAATGTATTCTTCCTTAGTGGCAGAATCCGCTATAGTGTCAAGCTTGGAACCTTTCCAACTTATTGCGCCTCCATTCCAGGTGAATACTTACCCAGACAAAAACATGGAATCATCCTTGTCTGTCTGGAGCTGGCATCCGTATACCCACGTATCACCATGTACCCTTCTCCATATATTAGGAACGTATCCTTAGTTCTTCTTAAGTACTTAAGGATCATCTTAACAGTCACCCAAATATCCATTCCTGGATCAGACTGGTATCTGCTCGTGACACTCAGAGCATACGATACATCGGGCCTCGTACATAACATAGCATACATGATAGATCTTATTGCGGATGCATAGGGAATCTTACTCATGCAAATCCTCTCGTCTTCTGTGCGCGGACACATAGACTTCGAAAGGTGTACCCCATGCCTGATGGGTAAGAAACCTTTCTTGGATTCCGACATGCTAAACCTCTTTAGCACTCGGTCTATATATGTAGACTGCGAAAGTCCAAGCAACCGTTTCGATCTATCTCTATAGATCTTAATCCCGAGGATGTAGGTTGCTTCTCCCAGGTCTTTCATGGAGAATGTCTTGGATAACTAAACCTTCACTGACTATAAGATTGAAACATCGTTTCCTATAAGTAGTATGTCATCGACATACAATACTAGGAATATGACTGCACTCCCACTAACCTTCTTGTACACACAAGGTTCGTTTGGATTTTGTGAGAAATTAAACTTTTTTATTGTCTCATCAAAACGGATATTCCATCTCCTGGATGCTTGCTTCAATCCATAAATGGACCGTCGCAATTTCCATACCTTGGTTTTATCAACCGATGTGAAACCCTCAGGCTGTATCATATACACGTCCTCGAGCAGGTTTCCATTAAGGAAAGCTGTTTTCACATCCATCTGCCATATCTCATAATCATAATGAGCCGCTATGGCCAGGAGCATCTGAATGGATTTAAGCATAGCTACAGGCGAATAGGTTTCGTCATAATCAACACCTTGTTTTTGACGATATCCTTTCGCCACCAATCTAGCCTTGTAGGTAATCGCATTACCATCCATGTCGGTTTTCTTCTTGAAAACCCACTTGCACCCTATAGGCTTTATCCCTTCAGGTGGGTCAACCAAGTTCCAAACTTGGTTTTCATACATGGAATCCATTTCCGACTTCATGCCACCAAGCCACTTATCCCTTTCTGAACTTGTCAGCACTTCTTCATAACTGGTAGGCTCCTCATCATCAATGAGTAACACGTCGTTCGATTCACTTACGAGAAATCCATATCTCTCAGGAATATTGCGTGTTCTACCAGATCTACAAAGATGTGGTGTTACAATAGGTCCAGCCGATTGCTCATCACTATGAGTTGTCGGCTGTTGTGCTTCACCAGGTATCTCATCAATGTCTATTTGAGTCTCTCGAGCCTCCTCAAGCTCGACGACACTCCCACTGTTTTCTTGCAAGAGAAACTCTTTCTCTAGAAATACAACATGCCTTGAAACAAACACCTTTTGTTCCACAGGATGATAGAATTGGTAACCCCTTGTTTCCTTAGGGTATACAATAAATAGACATTTATCAGACTTAGCATCCAATTTGTCTGATACAGTCCGCTTCACATAAGCAGGACAACCCCATATCTTCAAGTAAGATTCATGAGGTTTCTTACTATTCCATATCTCATATGGAGTAGTTGAGACTACCTTGGTAGGCATTCTGTTTAACAAGTAAACAACTGTCTGAAGTGCATAACCCCAAAAGGACTTGGGAAGAGTCGCATGATTCATCATTGACCTGACCATGTCCAACAAGGTCCGGTTACGCCTCTCAGATACACCATTATGTTGTGGTGTATATGGCGGAGTCCATTGAGACAATATGCCATTGTCTCTTAAATAATCAAGAAACTCTTGACTTAAGTATTCACCACCTCGATCCGATCGAAGTATTTTAATACTCTTGTCATGTTGTTTCTTTACTTCATTTCTGAATTCTTCGAACCTTTCAAAGGCTTCAAACTTGTGTTTCATCAAGAACACATACCCAAACCGTGAGTGATCATCGGTGAAGGTAATGAAGTAGCTGTAGCCTCCTAAAGCTTGAGTTGACATAGGTCCACATACATCAGTATGTATTAGACCTAGTAACTCTCCCACTCGTTCACCTTTTCCAGTAAAAGGTAACTTAGTCATCTTACCTTTTAAGCATGATACGCATGTATCGTATGAATCCAATTCAAACGATTCCAGAATTCCACATATGTGTAATTCGGACATGCGTTTCTTGCTTACATGGCCAAGACGACAATGCCACATATAGGAGTCTAATTGATTACCCTTTCGAGCACGCTTGTTGCTCGCTTCAATATTGAAAATATCACTGGATACGTCCAACGTATAAACACCATTGCTTAAAGTTCCAGTCCCTTAAAGAACTCCATTCAAAGTTATGTAACAACAATTGTTACTAAAAGTAAAATGGTACTCATTTTTATTTAAACAAGAAATAGAAATGATGTTCTTTATCAACGAAGGAACATAAAAGCAATTGTCCAGTTCTAAGACAAGTCCTACAGGGAGTTCCAACAAATACGTTCCGATGGCGAGTGCAGCAACCGTTGCTCCATTCCCAACACGTAAATTTGACTCTCCCCTTGACGAGTCTTCTTCTATTCCTTAGCCCATGTATGTCATTACATATATGTGAGCCACAACCAGTATCAAATACCCAAGTGTCTGAGGAAATAGAATGATAATCAATAAACAAGATTTCTGAAGAAGATGGGACATCTGATGCCTTATCCTTCTTCATGGACTCAAGATAAATCTTGCACTTTCTTCGCAAATGGCTCTCTTTGCCATAATGATGGCAAGTTTCCTTTTGTGCTAGTTCTACCTTCTTAGCCCTTCTCTTCTTTCCCTTCTGCTGTTCCTTTGACTTCCTCTTAGAACCTTTCTTCGAGGAATCAACTAACAGCACTGTCCCCTGCTCATGCTTCTCAGAAGACTCCACAGTCTTCAGCATATTGAGCAGTACCACAGATGAACCTTCTAGCATCTCAGAGGTGAAGAGGAGCTTTGAGACTTTGAACCTTTCGAATCTCACTTGCTCATCAACCAACTCACAAAGATGAAGGACTACGATATGAGCATCCATATGCTCATGCTGCTTTCATAGCTTGGGTTCCATCGCGGCTAGCATGATACAACTCATTTGTTCAGAATCACTCACATGTTTCTGATAGGCCAACAATTGGTCCAGAGTTGCATCGTCACTAGGACGGGCGGGAAGAGGCGCTTCGAGGACATTTGCAAGCTTTTCAACCTTGAGAACAATTCTCAAGCTTCTAAGCCAGTCCATGAAGCTCGGCCCAGTCAATTTATTCGAATCCAAAATGGAACGCAAATTCAAAGACATCATGATCAATTTTAGAAATACAAAACGAGCATATATGAGAAAATGATTTTAAAATGCATTAATATACATTTATAAATCCCATTCATTTTTCGAATTTCAAAAACCCCAAAATCACTTCGGGAGATCGTAGGTCCATCTCCGAATGGGCTGATATCCATCATAGTTATGAACAACCTTGGAGAGAGTCCAACAAGCCATTCATAACTACGATGGTAGGTATCGTCTATACCGATTGCATATCACGTATATGCAACTATCACAATGTGCTATCAACTAATTGAATGTTCACACATACATCGGGTTGTTAACACATTAACAAGTATGCATCATATGCATAGCACCCAACTTCACCTCCCTTTACATCGACCTTGGAGAGAGTCAAACAAGCTTACGTATTGCTAGCTAGCTTTTCGACGAAGAATGTTGGCCTGCGGCTACGCCCGGGTGCATTCATTCATCGCGTAATTTAGCGTGATGTCACAACCAAAGCTAACGATTGACCTCTGACTCTTACCATATTAGTATTAAACTATTCCATGGTTTGAACATGTTCGGGTTCGAGCCAGGCTTGGAGAGAGTCCAACAACCCAAACAAGAAATGGAACTCTGGTTCTAACCATATCAATGGAAGGTGTAGGCTTTAATATTGTTTAAGGGTTTTTATGTCTCATCCTCTTTGCATGCAAATAACTATTATCTACATGGCATGGCATACATCTACATGTCACGACACGCATGGCATAATGTTATGCATCTAATGCAATTACATGGCATACAATTATGTCATGTATATATTTCCTTATATGTCATAACTATTTATGGAAATAAAATATGTTTAAGATTTGATTCTCCAAATCAAATCATAATTAAATTAGGAAACAAATTTCCAAATCTAATGACATATTTTATTCATGGAATTATTTGATTAAGGAAAATCTATTTAGGAAACCAATTTCCTAAATCATTAAAACTACTTATGGAAATAAAATATTTTAAGATTTGATTTCCCAAATCAAATCATGATTAAATTAGGAAACAAATTTCCAGAATCTAATCAAATATTTTATTTATGGAAAATATCAATTTCCATAAATACCTTAACTTTCAAAAAGTGGAAGATTTCCATAAATACTTCTAGACTTTCCAAAATTTAAAAATTTCCATAAATACTTCTAAATTTCCAAAATTAGAAAATTTCCAGAAATACATTATGACTATCGCAAAACCATTTTTACGATTATGTCGAAACACAACCTGGGCTCTGATACCACTGTTGGGTTTCCGGCACCGCGGCGTGTGTGTGTTCGATCATGTTTCGTAAAAATTAACACAGCGGAATCAATTAAAAATAATAAATAATCCTATTTATTACAACACACACAACACACGCATGCATATTACAACAAGTGTAGACATAACCGTAAATTTAAATTTGCAATAAAAGGAAATTTATCTACGTTATACCTTTCGTATGACGTGTAGCGGGAACGGCATCAACCGGAACGATCCTCGCTAGAATCGTCTCTATCCATATCCACGTCGAGTTCCTCAGGATGACTTCGCTAAGCCACGAGCTTCGTCTTCGTACGGGTTACTAGCCTCGTGTTGAAGACGACGTGATCGAGAGATGATCACGATCCGAATCCAAATTCGGATCCAAAACGAGTCCTCAAAACTCGCTTCTCCGGAGAGGTATTCGTCAACCGATTGACGAATCCTTCGTCCTCCACCTCAGAGGATTACCGGAGATCGAATTCCCGGTAAGTTATCCTCTGTCGGAACTCTAACCGTCGTCCAAACGATGCTCCGACGAGAGGAGAACAAGCTGTCCAGAAAACTGGACAGCTTTGGTGGAGGTGATAGGCGTCGGCCAACCAAGGGAGATAGAGCTCACCTTGATGCCAAACTTGAAGGAGATCACCGGAGCACTAACCGGCAGCAGCTCGACGCCGGCGAGGGGGAAGGAAGCAACCTTCTGGACGCCGGTTGGAGGAGCAATGGGCGGCGGCAATGGAGTTGGCGCCAACTCCTTCAATGGGGTGGGCGGCAACTAGGTTTAGGGCTCTTCAATTAGGGCTTAATTATCCATTAAGCCCTCTTTTATAGAGAACTAATTCTCTTAATGCTTATTGGATCATAACCATTAGGCCCGTTAACCCGCTCCATTAAGATAAGTTAAAATAAACCAAACCATGATGGTTTATTTTAAGTTAAAACGAACCGAACCAACTTTTGGTTCATTCGTTTAAAATAAACCAAACCCTTTGGTTTATTCTCCTCCATTGGATTAGAACCAAACCATTTTGGTTCATCCATTATGTCTTCATAAGACATGGCCCATCCACGCTTCCATTGCGACTGAAACGTTTTCATGCTCGCTTTATGTTTGGTCCAACCAAACCTAGTTTCTCTCAGTCTGAGAATCCCATTCTCAAGCTCGTTTTAAATCCTTTGGATTACGCTCGTTGTGCGTGTGACCAAATAAGTTCTCGGTTTACGTTGGCCGTCTATAATTAACCATTAATTATAGAACGATCATGAGTGGCACCTAGTAGTACATCATGATCCCCAATTAACCGAAAAGATCAACGGTTGATCCAGAACTATTTCTGAAACCCTTCAGTAGCTCGAATGATTCGTGCCCCATTCCCTTCACTCATCTTATACCCACTTGGTTCAGGACATGGTCTATTGTGTTAGTCCCCACTAGGCTGACTACGTCACACCTAGCCTAAGTATTATTTCCTCGTCTTACGGATTCTAGTTACTCCACATGTATCGAAGAGTACCTTACTCTAAACATGTAATGCTTTGGCCAAAGACTTTAGTAACAATCCGATGTGAGGCCATGGGTATACATCTCCTCGCAAGGAGTGGTGAATCTTTTATAGGTTATTCAAACACCTTCGATCACTTCGACTTATACCCAATCATCCCGGCTCCACATCTCCTTAGAGATGTTTGCTTAAGATGTCAAAGCATAAATCTCCATGATCAAGATGACTTGAATACCGCAAGTCAAAGGAACATCGCACTTAAGCCACAGTAAGAACTTCATTGACATATCTATATATGCAGAGAACCATATGAAGTCTTACGGCTGGTCACTCCAATGAACTAGTTACCATAACTAGCATCCAAGATTAACTCCGGACATCACAATGTCTCCAGCCAGTGAGAATCAGCTGCTTGGATACACCAAGGAGTATACCTCGTGCTAGTCTCGACAGAACTGATGGTGTCCAAATCCATCAATTCATCGACTAGGGATAATTCCGATACATCACAATTACACATGTAGAGATACTCACTAGTTGTGATCCAATCACAAATTCTCTCATGCTGTGAATCGCATCGTGGATATTCAGTAAATGAGTTTAAGATCCAATCAAATACATGAAACATGTATACTCAAATAGTGAATCTTCATTTATCATATAAATGGTTCATATATAAGGCGATTGCCTTAGGACATCTCTCATATATTACTAACACAGTCGACTGGTCCCGTAGCCATTGTCTCACAACGGCCAAATCCACGTTGGTTAAGTTCCAACGGATCACACATCGGGCCGATCGATGGCACCCCATCACGATCGATCATCCATCGATCGAGTCTTTGGCGAGCCCGACTTCATTCTCGCGTGCAGCAGTGTCATCACGATCGTCCCTTGGCGTCGACGATCTCTAACGATCGATTCTCCTCTCGGCATGACCGATCACCAGACTTGATTCGCCGAACACCGGTCGTACCCATACGACCTAGAGCGATCGGATCGCACCTACTGATCGGATGATGTCGGCTAAAACCTCAAACATAACGATGTTTGAGCCTCCGACACTCAGTCTTAGCCACTTGGCCAAGTCCACCTTATCCCTCATATAGTTCCCCACCGAAGCTCTCTTCCCTCGGCCTACGTCCCTCGGATGCGCCAAGCGCACGGCTTCGCAACGTCATCCTTCGCGTCTCATGCCCTAGAAGTATGCTTCCTTTTGGGCTCACTCCATTCGCTCCCCGTCTGGCGGTCCCTCGGATGCACCAAGCGCACGGCTTCGCAATGCCATCCTTCACCGACTCAAGGACCCCGAGCCTAGTGAACTTACCAAGTCCTCAAGACTTCCCAAATGCACCAAGCGCACGGCTTCGCAATGCATTTCTCACCAAGCACCAAGCGCACGGCTTCGCAATGCTTTGGATTTCCCATGCCAAGCACCAAGCGCACGGCTTCACAATGCTTTGGACTTTCCCATGCCAAGGCTTCCCCCTTGGACTTCCACACCAAGCTCCATGCTTAGATTTTCCATGCCAAGCACCAAGCGCACGGCTTCGCAATGCTTTGGACTTTCCCATGACAATCCCATGTCATGAGTTTTGTCTATCATCAAAATATCATCAAGGTACTGCTCGAGTCAAACTCGAGTCAACCTAACCTGGGCCGATTGCACCAACAATCTCCCCCTTTTTGATGATTGACAAAACTACCATCTCAAGTCTACCAATTCTCCCATATTGGCAATTCTCATATCCCAATGAGAATTCCAACGAACCCTAATTGGTAACTTGGTAACTTCTCCCCCTTTTTGACATTACATCAAAAAGGTCCTCCCCAAGGGTATGAATGTCTCATATCCCAATGAAATCTTACAATCTCTCCCTTGGAGGAACACATGCCTACAATCTTTCTAGTGATCCCATATCACTTAAAGAGAGGCAACCCAATTTTCCTCCCATGAGGAAATACACATCCATCTTCCCATGATGGATACCTCCCCCTAGAGGCTTGCTCCCCCTTAACCATTGCACCAACAATGTCCTTGGAGAGTCCCTAAGCCAATAGGAACATTAACCAAATCAAAATTAAGGCAAAGTTCAACAATGAACTCTCTTCCACCTTAAAATTGATACTCACCCTCAACCCAACTCCTAATCCATATCCAATGGATTTCCACCCTCTCTAATGCTCTCCCAAGCATATCCTAGGGTTAGGAGTGGTTAGGGGACCAAAATATGGCTAAACATGGGCCTAACTATCGAGTTTACCCGAAATCAGCCTGTGCCAGTCGACTCCGTCAGATACCCGATCGACTTACCATCGATCATTGCCATTACAGTGATCGATAATCGTACGATATGCAGTTTTGATTTGAAAATTGGATTTTCGAAATCCATAAGTAAATATACATAATTTTAAAAATCTTGAAAATGCATACGTATAATACTTATCCTAAACACTATGGGTGAAAAATATTGGAAATTTATTTTACCCATTAAATTAGGAGATTGATACAAAGTTCAAAATTTAAGAAAAGCTTCAATAAAGAGTCATCTTTGTATCATCTCATTCAATGGTGATAGCTATCAAAAGATAGGCTCCACCAAGGTTTTTCAAAATGTTTTCAAATGTTTTTCAAACCTTTATTTTCTTTTTCCTAAACATCTCACCAATATCTAGATGTGTAAAACACATACAAGTCAAATATCTTAGTGAGATGTGGGGTTTTTGTTCTTTATGTTCTCATGCATATTTCTAAGGCAACATAATTTGATTCCCTTCAAATTGTGCCATAGTCCTTAACTCCATTTTAATTCATGCATGATATGATTATGGCATAGATGTGATATAGATAAAAACATATGCCAATATCATGATGTCATGGCATGTGAATGAAACTTAAGCATACATGACATCTAAACATAAATCTAAACATGATCATGACATTTTTATAGATGAAAATGAAAATGATGTCATGACATGGCAAGGCAAATAAAGCATAGCAAGAAAAATATACTAAGGTATAAAATACCTAAGTGTTAAAATCAATTTGCCATTTCTAGGGATTAAGTTCATTTTGCCTTAATGTCATTCATTTTCCTAGTGTGCCAAAAACCCAAAATGGCACACCAATACCTCTATGACCTAATTGTGTCAATTTAAATCATTTTTAAACTTCTCAAACCATATTGGCACACTCTAATGTGTCAACTCACAATGGCTAGGTTAACCACCCATCCACTTAGGGTTGACACACCCTAACCCATTTAGCGTGAATCGATCACGCTTTTAGGAACCCAATATCTATTGGAGCTCCTTGGGTTAACAAGGTATTCTCTAGGGATAACTTCCCTAGATACCTTCCTAATGACCCTTTTAGGCTTTGAAGTCATAGTCTTTTGGGTCTTTCCTAGGTCAACTCTAGAGGTGACTCCTCCATTGACCTTCTTAGTGGCTACATTTGATTTCTTTGAGGTGTTAGCCACTAAACACACACCATGACTAGTCTTAGGGATGACTTCCCTATTAGCCTTGGTTTTCCTAGACCTAGAAATAGTTCCATAATTAAATGGAACATTATGATAGGACATAGGTTTGTGACCCAAACCCTTCTTGCCCTTAGATGTTTCTTGTTTCCTAGGTCTTGACTTTTGTGCATTAGACCCCTTAACCGAATTTGATATTATTGCTAGGGTCTTCTCCAATTTTTCTAGCCTTGACCTCAAGGCTTGGTTTTCTAACTCTAATTTTCCCAATTTTGAATTTTCATTTATCTTTTGGGAAGGACTCTTTCTAGGCATATGCCTAGATTTCTTGGGGTTAACACCTAGGTGGTTCTCAATTCTCCTAATGGACTCTTTAGGTAAGATAGGTCTAGAATTATGAGTCCTAGGTTTATCCTTAGTTAAATTAACATGCCTTGCACCTAAACAATAAACTTTATTATTTCTCCTAGCATGCTTTTCATTGATAATTGCTAGAGAACTAAAATAATTCTTAGCATGCTTTTTAGTTCTAGGAATTAAAGGTGCATTAACTAAATGTACCTTAGGGTTAGCTTTAGGAGCTCCCCCTACATGAGTTGCACCTTCTTGCCCTTTCTTCCTCCCCCTAGGGCATTGGCTTCGGTAGTGTCCCTTTTGATTGCATTTGAAGCACACAATGTGCTCTTTGCTCTTGATTTTGGGAACACTGGCATCATTTGACTTTGGGTTGACTTTTGGTGTCGATGCCTTCTTCTTAGCCAATTTAGGGCATTTGCTCTTATAATGCCCTTTCTCCCTACACTCAAAGCATATTATGTGATTTTTATTTAAAATAATAACACTTGAGTTACCTAGGGAGGTGGTAGAGGCCTCTTCCCGATCTTCACTTCTCCCGGATGTGGATGCTTCTTGTTCTTGCTCCGGGATGGAAGATTGCCTCTCCTCCCCCTCAATGCTAGAGGTGGAGGTCTCCACCAAGTCATCCACATCTTCAAAAGTGGATGGTGATTCTTCTTCGACATTCTCCTCTACTTGTGCCGATTGGGAATTTTCTTGGAATTTCATTACCTTATTCCATAATTCCCTTGCATCCCTATAATCACCCAATCTAGACCAAATAGTATTAGGTAACAAATCACTAATCAACTTGATTACCTTGAGATTTGTCTTGAAGTCTTTGATTTGGTCTTGGGTCCATTTTGACTTCTCAATTGGCTATTTGTGTTTGTCCCTAGGCATCTCAAAACCGTTTTCTATGATAATCATAAAATCAAAATCGGTTTCGAGATATACCTCCATCCGTTTCCTCCTCCAAGAAAAATCTCCATCGAATTTCGGTGGATGGATGAAGCCGGCCATCTTGTAGTGCTCTCGCGGCGGTTAGTCCTTGAAGAGTGACCTCGGCTCTGATACCACTTGTTGGGAGGGATGATCGAATGATTGGCCGGCTAGAGGGGGGTGAATAGCCCTCGTTCATTGGATGTCGTAATTCGTTCATTCTCGTGTGCTCGTCTACAATTGTCGTTAATATACGCAGCAGAATAACAATAGAAATAACAATAATACTAACAACAATACAAGCACACCAAATACGCAAGCATATACGTGGTTCGGAACCGAATGGTTCCTACTCCACGGGCGAGCTCCTCGAGCTCTAGAGATGCACACGGCAATACTCAAACTCCTTCTCGACTACACGTCGGAGGTGGAGAAACCTCTCACAAGCTATTACACTAAGTAATGAAATACAACAAGAAATACAAAGACAATACAAAAGAGAACTTTTACACCGATTGCTTTTGATCGCTTTCTTGTTGCTTGCTCTTGAAGGTCTGGAATGCAACAGCAATTCCCCTCCAAAGTCACCCAAAAATCCTTGGCGAAATCCTCCAACTCGTGCTCCTTTTATAACCTGCATCAAGCTGTTTTCGCACCCATCAGTCGACTGGTCCCATAGTCGTTGTCTCACAACGGCCAGATCCACGTTGGTTAATTTCCAACGGATCACACATCAGTCGACTGATGGCACCCATCAGTCGACTGATCATCCATCAGTCGAGTGCTGGCGAGCTCGACTCCATTCTCGTCTGCGGCACGTCATCACGATCATGTCGTCCCTTAGCGATCGGATCGATGCTCTAACAATGACCGCCCTCCCTCGGCGGTCGATTAGCTGCACTTGATTCATCGAACCTTTGGTCGAACCCATACGACCTAGAGCGATCGGACCGAACCTATGCGATCGATGATGTTACTAAAACCAACATAATTATGTTTGAGCCTCCGACACTCAGTCTTAGCCACTTGGCCAAGTCCACCTTATCCCTCATGGAGTTCCCCACCGAAGCTCTCTTCCCTCGGCCTACGTCCCTCGAATGCACCAAGCGCACGGCTTCGCAACGCCATCTTTCGCGTCTCATGCCCTAGAAGTATGCTTCCCTTTGGGCTCACTCCATTCGCTCCCCGTCCGGCGGTCCCTCGGATGCACCAAGCGCACGGCTTCGCAATGTCATCCTTCACCGACTCAAGGACCCCGAGCCTAGTGAACTTACCAAGTCCTCAAGACTTCCCAAATGCACCAAGCGCACGGCTTCGCAATGCATTTCTCACCAAGCACCAAGCGCACGGCTTCACAATGCTTTGGATTTCCCATGCCAAGCACCAAGCGCACGGCTTCGCAATGCTTTGGACTTTCTCATGCCAAGGCTTCCCCCTTGGACTTCCACACCAAGCTCCATGCTTGGATTTTCCATGCCAAGCACCAAGCGCACGGCTTCGCAATGCTTTGGACTTTCCCATGACAATCTCATGTCATGAGTTTTGTCTATCATCAAAATATCATCAAGGTACTGCTCGAGTCAACCTAACCTGGGCCGATTGCACCAACAAAAAAACCTCAAAGTTAAGGAGGAAGGCATTCAGAGAGAGGAAGGGGATTTAGACAAAGGGATTCAGAGGGATCAAGGAGGAGTAACTCCAAGACAAGAAGAAGCCCCTACGATGTCGACTAGTTTAAGTTTTATTCTTATTATCTTCTAGTATTAGATGTATTTTTATATTTCAATATCTTCTTCTTTTCGAACTATGGAGTAATTCTCCTTGGTCCTAGGATTAGGGAGTAGCTCTATGTCATGTTTTCTTGGATGATTCTATTTATTTATTGATATGTATTTCGTGATTTGGTTCTATCGAATGTTTTTTCGATTAACATTACATAATTTCTTGCCACTCTTCTATGCATTCTTAGGGGTTAAGGGGTGTACTTAGACGTGAATTGAGACCCCAGATCCATATAACCGAATGTGAGTAATTAGTTACAAGTAACAATTAAATCTAGATAACTTCGCGGGGTTCTAGTGATAAGTTCCTGCAGCGATAAAAGTTACCTACTAATGGATATCGTGAAAGTAATTAAACCTCTCGTGGACTTTAAGAGCATCAAAGATTTACTTAGCCATGTTCTTATAATTCACTGATAATAGGACTAAGATTTTGACTTGCTTGAATTTAGTTATAGGATTTTGGGCAACAAGGTCGCTTGAGTTCGAATACAGGAGAAGTAGGAATCATCTCTACGTAATATATCATTATGATCTCGAGAGAGAGGCTAATGATTACCTTAAAACATATCTCCATCATGAATACAAACCAATACTTGAGAATCTCTCCTTGATAATCGATATAGCAACAAAACCGACATATTAGGATACATCTCAAAAGCTCTCTACTCTGATATTCCTTTCTTAACCATTACTCAACCAATTAATTCTTCTAGATAATCTTCCTTTGCAAAAACTAATACTTGACAAAGTCTCGGTGGGATCAATATTTTATTACTTGATGACAGTCATACGCTTGCGGCCACACGCTGATAACTATCATTTTGTCGGATTATTTTGGTCTTTAATATCATTGTTTTTATCCTCTCGAGTGATTAATTATCGATTATTTGCATGTTTTATGAGTTGGATATATTTTTGGACCTAATTATAAATTCTTCTAAATTTTGGACTTATATGCAAAATTTGTCTTTGTTTGTAGGAGATCGAGATGAGCCACTAGACTAGACTCAATTTGGATCAAATATGGCTTCATCTAAGGGACATAATGGGCATTTTAAGTTGGAAGAATCTGAGCCCTTCATCAAGATCATAGGCAATTTAATCAAGGGTTCAAATATGTTTAATTCTGACCGTCTGATGAGATTTGATTGATTTGAGACATCCATCTGAATCTGGAGCGATCCGGTCCATACATTTAGATCTAGACATCTTAGGCCTTCATCCCGCTTCAGCCGATCGTGATTATCCATTTAGAGTGATCAGATCCATTCATTCCAAATCGGAGGAATCTGAGCCGTTGGATGCACAGCTAGCTTAATGGATTAATGAAGATAATTAAACCCTAGCTTCTATTGGACGGCTGAGATCGAAGGGGGCTTGGATCGGACGGTGAAGAAAATCCACTTAATGCTTCATCAAGATCGTGCAAACTAGCCGGCTTCGCCATTTCATCTTCGCACGCACCCGACGCCAAGCCCACCGCCGCGCTCTCCCCTTCCTCCCCGGTCGCCGGAGTTGGAAGGGGATCCCCTCCAATCTCCGATGACTAGTGGTTTCATCCATCGCCTCCTCTACCGACGGCAGCCACATCCTCCTTCATCTTCCTCCATCGCGCGACGCCGACCACTCCATCTTCTTCACATGTGCGCGAGCAGCCGACGCCATCTCCACCTTTCTCCGACTGCAGCTCGGCTAGCCACCCTCGTTCCACCACAAACGACGTCGTAGATTCATCTTCACCGCCGACAACAGCTCCACTTCCACCTTTGTCCGGCAGCTTCCAATTTCAGCCCTGTTTTAGCTTTCGACAGCACTTCCAGCTCTTTGTTTAGTTTGTTGAATGTTTGTAATCACTTTTACCTTCCATGTCTAATTTTCACTCACTTAGTTTAATTTGATTCATGCCTTGTTCGTGTTCGATTAAATGCTTCTTACGTAATTAGGCGGTAGTTCATTAGGTTAGATTTAGTTTCATATTTTACTTAAATTGTTTTCTTTTAATCATGTTTTCAATTGGTTGTTAGTTAAATCTTTTCTTCCCTTGAGCTTTAGCAGCCGCGTTCACCTTGCTTCCATCCATTATCCTCCACGGATTCAAGGAGGAACCGCTTCATCGAGTGATTTCGACGACGTCCTCCATCTCTACAGCATCCACCTTCTCTTTCGGATTCGAGGAGAAGTCCGCCCCGACGATACTTCTTCGAGCTCAACGGGATCCGCGAGAGTTCCGAGTATCTATCAAACTACTGGATTCAGGAGTTTGCACTATCCCACATCTACTACCATTTGTGGAGTCTCGATCGAGCTTCGTCGGACTTAGCCGAAGGAACTTGTTCATTCATCGGGCCTATCTTGGGTTGATTAGATTATTTACTCTTTCTATTTTTATTGCTTTAATTTTTGTATTGTTTGATTTAATTGTTGTATATTAGTTTAGAGTTTTAATTACCTTGCAGTCGTAGGTTAGAGCTCAAATCCCAAACCTCCATCTTCAGTAGAAAACCCAAAGCAATAATTAGAAATCTTGAGTTTACTATTCTGTCGATTACACTCATTGGGAAGTGATCCGAGTCATCCACTATGCTATATTAGTATAGTTAAGGGGTTCGGTAATTAATTTGAAATGGTACCACGACACAAATACCGTGCACATCACACGCACATCAAGTTCTTGATTTCCCGAGTGCCAGTTGGTGGCACTGTCATGCCAGGTGTCACAGGTGGACTACTGAGATTTTGTTTTCTTTCTTGGGACTCTTCAATGGTATTTGTATTGAGCAACTTTCTGCTTCTTAATGTAATGGCATTAAGAAGTGACCTCCATCGACCTCACACCCTTAGGCTACGTTTAGTACAGGGTAATCAACCTTGTAATGTAATCAAGATTATATTACAAGATGATTTACTTTGTTTGGTAACATTTCAAAGATGTAATGTAATGTAATCGCATTACAAAATAAGAGCCAAGATCCGTAATCTCGATTACGAAGGAAAAGCAATGTAATCCGATTACATTACGGACTCAATATTTATCATGACAAATATATCCTTCTTTTATTTTTCTCATTACTTCTCGATGCTCGTCGGCGACGACCACCGGCGACAGTTGCCGGCCAACGACCGGGCGGTGGTCGCCCGACGGCTGGCGGCCGACCGACGACCGACGGCCGGCGACCGACGATCGGCTGCCGACCGGCCCGGCGACCGACGATCGGCCGACGGCTTGCGGATCGGCGACGGCCACGAAGGTATTTTGTCATTTTATAATAATATGAATTACATTCCTTATAAAAAATATGGACACTAAACAAACGAATGTAATCACTTTTGTAATCAAACATTACACACCAATCGCTAACCAAACACAGTAATGTATACACATTACAAGGTTGATTACATTACATTACATTACAAACTTGATTACATTACCCCGTACCAAACGTAGCCTTAGGGTCCAGGTAGTTTATGTTGGTGCAATCGACCCAAGTCATGATTGACCGGATTCGAGTAATATTTTGATGTTTGACATTAATGTTTGACAATATATTAGGGAGATTGTTGGTGCAATCGACCCGGGTCATGATTGACCGGACTCGAGTTTGACTCGAGAGATAGTTTGATGTTTAACGATGGTTTGACCATTGTTTGACTATATGGTTGACATGAGGGTTGACCATATGATGGAGAAGTTCAAGTCTTGTGTACTTGGCATGGAAAGTCCAAGTGGGACACTTGGCAATGGGAAAATCCAAGTCATGGGTACTTGGTATGAAAATTCCAAACATGGGTCTTGGCAAAGGAAAGTCCAAGCTTGAGTCTTGACAAATGGAAAGTTCAAAATGAGTTGGCAAGGAAAGTCCAAGCATAGGTCTTGGCAAGGGAAAGTCCAAACTTGAGTCTTGGCAAATGGAAAGTCCAACATGGGTTGGCAAGGGAAGTCCAAGGGGTGATATTGGCGGCGTAAAGTCCAAGGGTGGAGTCTTGGCAGCATAAGTCCAATCGTTGGCTGCATAAAGTCCAAGTGGAGTCTTGGTAGCGTAAGCCCAACATGCCTTGGCGGTGTAAACCACATTAGCATGACAATAGCTGATGGAAGCACCTGAAGGCTAACGTATGGATGAAACAAGTCATGGATGACTTGGAGGGATCCGATAGGCATGAGGCTGACGGAGGTGGCTAGAAGGCTTAGGTCTAGGCTATGGGTGGTCTAACAAGTATGAGGGCATCATACTTGGTGTTAAACCTCATGGATGAGGTTTATCAGTCAATTGGTATGATTATCACCAATCACGATGTGAGTCGATCGATGTTCGATCGAGGAATAGGTTTAGCATTGCCCGCCAAGATTGGGCGTGATGGTCGAGAAGTCGATTGATATGGTGATCAATCGACTGTTGGTCGAGTTTTCAGGCACAGAAGGTTCCCGAATCGACTATTAGGGTTTGGCAGTCGAGTGATGGCTAGATCAGTCGATTGATGGGTATGATCAGTCAACGATGAAACTTATCTAACGCGGCTCATGTCGTTGTGAGGCAACGGCTACAGAAGCAGTCGATTTATGGTCTCGATCAGTCAACTGCTAGGCGAAATCCAGCCTTAGTTGCAAGTTTAAAAGGAGCACGAAGGAAGGGATTTGGCAGCGATTTCTTGAGCATCTTTGAGATGATTTACTATTGCAAATCAGGGTCTTCAAGCACAGTTCAAGCAATCAACAAACAAACATTCCAAAGCAATAGTTGTAAAGTTTTCTTTATGTTGTTTTTTATATTCATCTTATATTTGCTTATTTTATATTGTATTACTTAGTGTAATCATTTGTAAGAGGTTTCTCCGCCTCCGACTTGTTGTCGAGAAGAAGTATTTGATTAGTGGTGTGTGTTTGCATCGCTAGGACTCTTTTGAGCCCAATCCATGGAGTAGGAACCTTGAGGTTCCGAACCACGTTATATTTTGGTGTTGTGATTGTGTTATCTTGTTATTTGTCTTTGTTATTATTATTCCACTGTGCTAACAAGATTGTAGATGATCAAACGCGAACAAATTCCATCGATGCATCGAATCGCTATTTTTTCCCCCTCTAGTGGGCGCATAGATCCTAACAAGTGGTATCACAGCTAGGAGCTCTTCTACGGATTAACACCCGAGAGCAAGATCGCTAGAGGGAAGATGGAATTTGAAGAACAATTAGGATGGGATATCAACACTCCGATCCCGTATGCACTCTATGGACGAGAAGGCTTCAATTCATTGGAAGGAAAGGATTGAAGACTTCATGATGATGAGGTATATCGAAGAGTGGTCCGCTTTGATGGAAGGATTTTAATATCCTAGAAGACCAAAGGGAGGTTTCCTCAAGATGAAGAGTTGGACTGAGGAACAACTCCAAGGGTTTGAGAAAAATAAGAAGGTAATGAAATTTTTGATTGATTTAATACCTAACAATATTTTGTCAAGTTTAGGGGACTACATGGATGCCAAGGAGCTCTGGAGTCAAGTGACAAGATTCCACGAGAACCCACAACCGGTCCTAGAAGAAGAGGAAGAAAGCTCATCCTCACAAGAAAGTGAGGATTCGGAAGTCGAGGAGTGTTCGACATTCGAAGTGGAATAATTGGAGGTTGAAAGGCCATCATCGTCCAAGGAAGAGGTAGAATTAGAAGAAACCGCAACCTCTAGGATTGAGAGGGAGGAGAGACCATCTACTCCGGAGCAAGAGCAAAATCAAGAAGTACCATCAACTTCCGAAAGAGATGAAGAAGCCCAAACATCCACCGATGACCTAGGTAACTCAAGTACATTAATTCAAAATAAAAATCATATAATATTCTCTGAGTGTAGGGAATATGGCCACTACAAGAGCAAATGCTCTAAGAAGGTCAAGAAAAGTCAACCGACACCAAAACCTCAAGAAATCTCAAAGGATGCTAGAGTCCCCGCTAAGAAGAGTAAGGAGTATGTCATTTGCTTCAAATGGCAACAACAGGGACATTACAGAAGTCAATGCCCTAGAGGAAAGAAGAAGGGGCAAGAAGGAGATACACATATAGGGGGAGCCTCTTAGGCAAAAGCATGCTTTTAATTCACTTGTAATTCATCATGAAAAGCATGCTAGTAGAAATAATAGATTTTATTATCTAGGTGCTAAACATATCGACATTAGAACTAAGGAGAAATTTGAGACTAATGTCCCTAGAAAAATTCTACCTAAGGAGTCTATTAGGAAGGTAGAAAACCATCTAGACTTTAATCCAAAGAATTCTAGACATATGCTTAGGTAGGGCAATAATACTCAAAGAAATAATGGGCCCACCAAATTAGAATTTGAAAATCAAGTTTTGAGGTCAAAACTTGAGAAGATAGAAAAGACCCTTAGAAAAATGCAAAATCAAATGCAAGGGTCAAATAGTCAAAGCCTAGAATCTAGGAGTCAAAGTCAAAGGCCTAGGAAACAAGAACCATTCAAGGGCAAGCTTAAATCCAAAAAGACCTATCACAATGTTCCATTCGATTATGGAACTCAATCTAGGTCTAGGAAAACCAAGGTCAATAGGGAAGTCATCCCTAAGGTTGACCACGATAGGTGCCTAGTGGCTAGGGTTTCAAAGAAAACTAGGGAAGCCACTAAGAAGATTACAAGAGGAGTCACCCCTAGTGTTAACCAAGGCAAGACCACAATGACCAAGGCTACCAAGCCTAGGAGGGTCATGAGTAAGGTATCTAGAGAAGTTATCCCTAAGGAATACCTAATAAACCCAAGGAGCTTCAATATGTATTGGGTTCCTAGAAGCGTGATTGATTCACATTAAATGGGTTAGAGTGTGTCAACTTTAAATGGATGGGTAGTTAACATAACCATGTTAAAGGTGACACCTTAGGTTATTTTCAAGGTTATAGGTACCTTGGAAATGTGGTTGGAACTTAATCCTAAAAGATTTTAGGATGTGCCAATATTATTTAAAAAGTTTGATAAATTGATCAAATTTGCACAATTTAGGTCTTAAAGTCATAGTGTGTAATTTTGGATTTTTGGCACACTTGGGGTATTAGTAGTAATATAGAAAAATGGGTTTAATAATAACAAGTGGTAACTAATATTAAAATTTAGGTATTATATACCTTTATATTTTATTTTCCATGTCTTGATTGTCATATACCATGTCATGACATTATATTTATTTAAATCATATAAATGTCATGATTATGCTTAGGGTTTATCTTTTATGTCATGTGTATTTAAATTTAATCACATGTCATGACATCATGATCATTGGCCATGTTTATTTATGTTATCATTTATGTCGTGCTCATTCATGCATTAATAAAATTGATTCAAGGACTATGGCTTGACTTGAAGTCTCATGTATAAGGGAATCAAGTAGAGTTGCCTTAGAAAATGCATGAGACTTTAGATTAGGATGAACAAAACTCACATCTCACATCAAATTGATATGTGTGTGTTTTCAAATACCCTAGACACATGTGAGATGCTAGGAAATGAGTTAAGTTCAAGGTGCATAGCTTTTGTATCTAAATGAACTCAAACTCATCTAAAATCATAGGTGAATCATGAGGAAAGCTTATGTACAAGTCATGTGCATCAAGCCCATAGACCATGGTTCAATATAAGGTTTTAAAACTATTTCAAAATAATTTAAAAAAACATTGGTGAAGTTTATCTTTTGATAGAAATCACCATTGATGATGTTGATACAAAGTGAGCACAAAACAATGAAGTTTTTCTCATTTTTGAAATTTGTATCAATTTCACTATTTTGTGGATAAAATAATTTTCAAATATTTTTCATCCAATTGTATGTGTTATAAGTATTATACGTATAAAATTTCGTGATTTTTCAAATTACGTATAATTACTTATGCTTTTCAAAAATCCAATTCTGATTTTTTATTTCTGCGTTTTGTAGATATCAGTCGACTGCCGCTTGATGGCAGTAGAATAATTCATAGGGCAGTCGACTGATTACTGTCAGAGTCGACTACCAGAGCTGATTTTAAGTAAACAAGGATGTTTAGCCCATGTTTCAGCCATGTTAGGGTTCCCTAACTACTCATAACCCTAGGATATGCTTTGGAAAGCATTTGAAAGGGTGAAAAACCATTAGATATGGATTAGGAGAGTTGTCAGGGTGATGTATCAATTTTAAGATGTGGGAAAGTTAAATGTTGAAATTTTAACCTTATTTTTTATGGTTTAGTATTTCTATAGGCTTAGGGACTCTCCAAGGACATTGTTGGTGCAATGGTCAAGGGGGAGCAAGCCTTTAGGGGGAGGTATCCATCATGGGATGATGAATGTGTTCTTCCTCATGAGGGGGAGAATTTTGAGAGAATGTGAGACGCCAAATTTGGAAATTGGGAGAGCTTGTAGGATTGCCTCTCTTCGGTGATATGAGACTTATCACTTGGAAGAGTGAAGACATCCTAGGTGTTTTTGGACCAAGGGGGAGATTGTAATATCTCATTGGGATATGAGACATTGACCTCCTTGGGGAGAACCTTTTTGATATATGCCAAAAAGGGAAAGAATGAACAGGATTATCAATTTGGGAGAATTGGTAAGGAGATATGAGTTAGGGTTTAGGCCTAACTCAAAGGTATTTGGTTTTTTTCAAACATGAAAAAGGGAGAGATTGTTGGTGCAATCGGCCCAGGTCATGATTGACCAGACTCGAGTTTGACTCGAGTAGTATTTTGATGTTTGACAATGTGTTGGGGAGATTATTGGTGCAATCAACCCGGATCATGATTGACCAGAATTGAGTTTTACTCGAGGGATAGTTTGATGTTTAATGATGGTTTGACCATTGTTTGTCTATATGGTTGACATGGGATTGGCTATATGATGGAGAAGTCCAAGTCTTATGTACTTGGTATGGAAAGTCCAAGTGGGACACTTGGCAATGGGAAAGTCCAAGTCATGGGTACTTGGAATGGAAAGTCCAAGCATGGGTCTTGGCAAAGGAAAGTTCAAGCTTGAGTCTTGGCAAATGGAAAGTCCAACATGGGTTGGCAAGGGAAGTCCAAGGAGTGATATCGGCGGCGTAAAATCCAAGGGTGGAATCTTGGCAGCATAAGTCCAATAGTTGGCGGCGTAAAATCCAAGCGGAGTCTTGGCAGCGTAAGCCCAATGTACCTTAGTGGTGTAGACTACATTAGCATGACAATAGATGATGGAAGTATTTGAAGGCTAGGGTGTGGATGAACAAATCATGGATTACTTGGAGGGATTCGATTGGCGTGAGGCTGACGGAGGTGGCTAGAAGGCTTAGGTCTAAGATATGGGTGGTCTAGCAAGTATGAGGGCATCATACTTGGTGTTAAACCTCATGAATGAGGTTTATCAGTTGACTAGTATGATTATCAGTCGACTGATGTTCGACTGTAGGGAATGGCCTAGCGATCATGATCGGCGATTAGGCAATCGATCGATTTCTCGAGCAATGACCGATATGGTGATCACCGATCACCGGTCAAGTTTTCGCCACGTAAGGTTCCCGAGTCGACTACTAGGGTTTGACAGTCGAGTGATGGCTAGATCAGTTGACTGATGGGTATGATCAGTCGACTGATGGTCTATCCGTTGAAACTTATCCAACGTGGCTCATGTCGTTGTGAGGCAACAGCTACATGAGCAATCGACTAATGGTCTCGATCAGTCGCCTGCTAGGCGAAATCTAGCCAGAGTTGCAAGTTTAAAAGGAGCAAGAAGGAAGGGATTTTGCAGCGATTTCTTGAGCATCTTTGAGGCGATTTGCTGCTACAAATCAAGGTCTTCAAGCACGGTTCAAGCAATCAACAAGCAAGCTTTCCAAAGTAATTGTTGTAAAGTTTTCTTTACATTGTTTTATATAATTATCTTGTATTTGCTTGTTTTACATTGTATTACTTAGGGTAATCACTTGTAAGAGGTTTCTCCGTCTCCAACTTGTTGTCGAGAAGGAGTATTTGATTAGTAGTGTGTGTTTGCATCGCTAGGGCTCTTTCGAGCCCAATATGTGGAGTAGAAACCTTGAGGTTCCGAACCACGTTATATTTTGGTGTTGTGATTGTGTTATCTTGTTATTTGTCTTTGTTATTATTATTCTACTGTGCTAATAAGATTGTAGACGATCAAACGCGAACAAATTCCATCGACGCATCGAATCGCTATTTCCCCCACCCCTCTAGCGGGCGCATAGGTCCTAACAAGTGGTATTAGAGCTAGGAGCTCTTCTACGGATTAACACCTGGGAGAAATATCAATAGAGGGAAGATGGAATTTGAAGAACAATTAGGATGGGATATCAACACTCCGGTCTCATATGCTCTCTATGGACGAGAAAGTTTCAATTCATGGAAGGCAAGGATTGAAGACTTCATGATGATGAGGGATATCAAAGAGTGGTCAGCTTTGTTGGAAGGATTTGAATATCCTAGAGGACCAAAGGGAGGTTTCCTCAAGATGAAGAGATGGACCGATGAACAACTCCAAGGGTTTGAGAAAAATAAGAAGGTAATGAAATTTTTGATTGATTTAATACCGAATAATATTTTGTCTTGTTTAGGGGACTACATGGATGCCAAGGAGCTATGGAGCCAAGTGGTAATATTCCATGAGAACCCACAACCGGTCCTAGAAGAAGAGGAAGAAAACTCATCCTCACAAGAAAGTGAGGATTCAGAGGTCGAGGAGTGTTCGACATTCGAAGTGGAAGAATTGGAGGTTGAAAGGCCATCAACATCCAAGGAAGAGATAGAATTAGAAGAAACCTCAACCTCTAGGATTGAGGGGGAGGAGAGACCATCTACTCTGGAGCAAGAGCAAAATCAAGAAGTACCATCAACTTTCGAAAGAGATGAAGAAGCCCAAGTATCCACCGATGACCTAGGTAACTCAAGAACATTAATTCAAAATAAAAATTATATAATATTCTTTAAGTGTAGGGAATATGGGCACTACAAGAGCAAATGCCCTAAGAAGGTCAAGAAAAGTCAACCGACACCAAAACCTCAAGAAATCTCAAAGGATGTCAGAGTCCCCACTAAGAAAAGCAAGGAGCATGTTATTTGCTTCAAATGCCAACAACAGAGACATTATAGAATTCAATGCCCTAGAGGGAAGAAGAAGGGGCAAGAAGGAGATACACATGCAGGGGGAGCCTCTGAGGAAAACCCTAAGGTAAGATTTATTAATGCACCTTCTTTAATTTATAGGCAAAAGCATGCTTTTAATTCACTTGCAATTCATTATGAAAAGCATGCTAGTAGAAATAATAGATTTTATTGTCTAGGTACTAAACATATCGACATTAGAACTAAGGAGAAATTTAAGACTAATGTCCCTAGAAAAATTCTACCTAAGGAGTCTATTAGGAAGGTAGAAAACTATCTAGGCTTTAATCCAAAGAATTCTAGACATATGCCTAGGAAGGGCAATAATACTCAAAGAAATAATGGGCCCACCAAATTAGAAAAATTAGAATTTGAAAATCAAATTTTGAGGTCAAAACTTGAGAAGATAGAAAAGACCCTTCAGAAAATGCAAAATCAAATGCAAGGGTCAAATAGTCAAAGCCTAGGGTCTAGGAGTCAAAGTCAAAGGCCTAGGAAATAAGAACCATTCAAGGGCAAGCTTAAGCTCAAAAAGACCTATCACAATGTTCTATTCGATTATGGAACTCAATCTAGGTCTAGGAAAACCAAGGTCAATACGGAAGTCATCCCTAAGGTTGACCACGGTAGGTGCCTAGTGGCTAGGGTTTCGAAGAAACCTAGGGAAGCCACTAAGAAGTTTACAAGGGGAGTCACCCATAGTGTTAACCAAGGCAAGACCACAATGACCAAGGCTACCAAGCCTAGGAGGGTTATTAGGAAGGTATCTAGAGAAGTTATCCCTAAGGAATACCTAGTAAATCAAAGGAGCTCTAATAAGTATTGGGTTCCTAGGAGCGTGATCGATTCACGCTAAATATAATGGGTTAGAGTGTGCCAACTTTAAATGGATGGGTAGTTAACCTAACCATGGTAAAGGTGGGAACTTAGGTCATTTTCAAGGTTATGGGGTACCTTAGAAATGTGGTTGGAACTTAATCCTAAAAGATTTTAGGATGTGCCAATATTATTTAAGAAGTTTGATAAATTGATCAAATTGGCACAATTTAGGTATTAAAGTCATTGTGCGCCATTTTAGGTTTTTGGCACACTTAGGGAATTAGTAGTAATATGGAAAAATGTGTTTAATAATAACAAATGACAACTAATATTGAAATTTAGGTATTATATACCTTTATATTTTATTTGCCATGTCTTGATTTCCATATACCATGTCATGACATTATATTCATTTAAATCATATAAATGTCATGATTATGCTTAGGGTTTATCTTTTATGTCTTATGTATTTAAATTTAATCATATATCATGACATCATGATCATTGTCCGTGTTTATTTATGTTATCATTTATGTCATGATCAGTCATGCATTAATAAAATTGATTCAAGGATTATGACTTGATTTGAAGTCCCATGTATAAAGGAATCAAGTAGAGTTGCCTTAGAAAATGCATGAGACCTTAGATTAGGATGAACAAAATCCACATCTCATATCAAATTGATATGTGTGTGTTTTCAAACACCCTTGACACATGTGAGATATTAGGAAATGAGTTAAATTCAAGGTGCATAATTTTTGCATCTAAATGAAATCAAACTCATCTAAAACCATGGGTGAATCATGAGGAAAGCTTATGTACAAGTCATGTGCACCAAGCCCATAGACCATGGTTCAATATAAGGTTTTAAAACTATTTCAAAATCATTTTGAAAAACCTTAGTGAAGTATATCTTTTGATAGCAATCACCATTGATGATGTTGATACAAAGTAAGCACAAAACAATGAAGTTTTTCTCATTTTTGAACTTTGTATTAATTTTACTATTTTGTGGGTAAAATAATTTTCAAATATTTTTCACCCATTATATATGTTATAAGTATTATACGCATGAAATTTCATGATTTTTCAAATTATGTATAATTACTTATGCTTTTCAAAAATCCAATTCTGATTTTTGATTTCTGTGTTTTGTAGATATCAGTCGACTGTTGCTTGATGGCATTTGACTGATGCATAGGGCAGTCGACTGATTACTATCAGAGTCGATTACCAGAGCTGATTTCAAGTAAACAAGGATGTTTAGCTCATGTTTCAACCATGTTAGGATTCTCTAACTTCTCCTAACCCTAGGATATGCTTTGGAAAGCATTAGAAAAGGTGAAAATCCATTGGATATAGATTAGGAGAGTTGTTAGGGTGATGTATCAATTTTAAGGTGTGGGAAAGTTCAATGTTGACCTTTTAACCTTATTTTTGATTGTTTAGTGTTCCTATATGCTTAGGGACTCTCCAAGGACATTGTTGGATCAATGGTCAAGGGGGAGCGAGCTTGTAGGGGGAGGTATCCATCATGGGATGACAGATGTGTTCTTCCTCTTAAGGGAGAGAATTTTGGGAGAATGTGAGATACCTAATTTAGAAATTGTGAGAGCTTGTAGGATTTCCTCTCTTGAGTGATATGAGACTTATCACTAGGAAGAGTGAAGGCATCCTAGGTGTTTTTGGACCAAGAGGGAGATTGTAAGATCTCATTGGGATATGAAACATTGAGCTCCTCGGGGAGAACCTTTTTGATGTTTGTCAAAAAGGGGGAGAATGAACGAGATTATCAATTTGGGAGAATTGGTAAGGATATTTGAGTTAGGGTTTAGGCTTAACTCAAAGGTGTTTTGTTTTTGTCAAACATCGAAAAGGGGGAGATTATTGGTGCAATCAGCTCAGAACATGATTGACCGGACTCGAGTTTGACTCGAGTAGTATTTTGATGTTTGACATTAATGTTTGATAATGTGTTGGGGAGATTGTTTGTGTAATCGACCCGGGTCATGATTGACCGGACTTGAGTTTGACTCGAGGGATAGTTTGATGTTTAATGATGGTTTGACCATTGTTTGACTATATGGTTGACATGGGATTGACCATATGATGGAGAAGTCCAAGTCTTATGTACTAGGCATGGAAAGTCCAAGTGGGACACTTGCCAATAGGAAAGTCCAAGTCATAGGTACTTGGCATGGAAAGTCCAAGCACGGGTCTTGGCAAAAGAAAGTCCAAGCTTGAGTCTTGGCAAATGGAAAGTCTAACATGGGTTGGTAAGAAAAGTCCAGCATGGGTCTTGGCAAGGGAAAGTCCAAGCTTAAGTCTTGGCAAATGGAAAGTCCAACATGGGTTTGCAAGGGAAGTCCAAGGGGTGATATTGGCGGTGTAAAGTCTAAGGGTGGAGTCTTGGCAGTATAAGTCCAATGGTTGGCGGCGTAAAGTCCAAGCGGAGTCTTGGCAGCGTAAGCCCAATGTGCCTTGGTGGTGTAGGACACATTAGCATGACAATAGCTGATGGAAGCACCTGAAGGCTAGTGTATGGAAGAACAAGTTGTTAGTAATATATGAGAGATGTCCTAAGGCAATCGCCTTATGTATGAACCATTTATATGATAAATGAAGATTCACTATTTGAGTATACATGTTTCATGTATTTGATTGGATCTTAAACTCATTTACTGAATGTCACGATGTGATTCACAAGATGAGAGAATTTGTGATTGGATCACAACTAGTGAGTATCTCTACATGTGTAATTGTGATGTATCGGAATTATCCTAGTCGATGAATTGATGGATCCGACACCATCAATTCTGAGACTAGCACGAGGTATACTCGCTTGGTGTATCCAAGCAATGATTCTCACCGGGCCGAGACATAGTGATGTCCGAGTTAATCGTGGATGCTAGTTATGGTAACTAGTTCATTGGAGTGACCAATGTAAGACTTCATATGGTTCTCTGCATATATAGATATGTCAATGAAGTTCTTCTGTGGCTTAAGTGCGATGTTCCTTTGACTTGCGGTATTCAAGTCATCTTGATCATGGAGACTTATGCTTTGACATCTTAAGCAAACATCTCTAAGGAGATGTGGACCCGGATGATTGGGTATAAGTCAAGTGATCGAAGGTGTTTGAATAGCCTATAAAGGATTCACCACTCCTTGCGAGGAGATGTATACCCATGGCCTCTCGTCGGATTGTTACTAAAGTCTTTGGCCAAAGCATTACATGTTTAGAGTAAAGTACTCTTCGATACATGTGGAGTAACTAGAATCCGTAGGACAGGAAATGATACTTGGGCTAGGTGTGGCGTAGTCGACCTAGTGGAGGGACACTATAGACCATGTCCCTGAACCAAGTGGGTATAAGATGAGTGAAGGGAATGGGGCACGATTCATTCGAAGCCATCAAGGGTTTCGTAAATAGTTCTGGATCAACCGTTGATCTTTTCGGTTAATTGGAGATCATGATGTACTACTAGGTGCCACTCATGATCGTTCTATAATTAATGGTTAATTATAGACGGCCAACATAAACCGAGAACCTATTTGGTCACACGCACAACGAGTGTAATCCAAGGATTTAAAACGAGCTTGAGAATGGGATTCTCAGACCGAGAGAAACTATGTTTGGTTGGACCAAACATAAAGCGAGCATGAAATTGTTTCAGTCGCAATGGAAGCATGGATGGGCCGTGTCTTATGAAGACATAATGGATGGACCAAAATGGTTTGGTTCCAATCCAATGGATGAGAATAAACCAAAGGGTTTGGTTTATTTTAAACGAATGAACCAAAAGTTGGTTCGGTTCGTTTTAACTTAAAATAAACCATCATGGTTTGGTTTATTTTAACTTATCCTAATGGAGCGGGTTAACGGGCTTTATGGATATGATCCATTAACCATTAAGAGAATTAGTTCTCTATAAAAGAGGGCTTAAGGGATTGTTAAACCCTAACTAATCAAAACCCTAGCCCCCTTGAGTTGCCGCCCACCTCCACCTTGGAGTTAATTGGCGCCAACCCTAAAGATGCCGCCGCCCAGCTTGTGTGCTGCCGTCCAAGTCTTTGCCGGTGTCCAAGCTTCAGCCGGAGAACCTCCGGCAACCCTCCGGCGATCTCCTTTGGGTTCGGTGATAAGGTGAGCTTCCATCTTTCCTTATCCGGCCTCTATTCCTCCACCAAAAGCTGTCCAGTTTTTCTGGACAGCTTGTTTCTTTGTTGTCGGAGCGTCGTTTGGACGACGGTTAGTGCTCCGACAGCGGCTAACTTACCGGGGATTTGATCTCCGGTAATTCTCTGAGGTGGGGGACGAAGGATTCATCAAACGGTTGACGAATATCTCTCCGGAGAAGCGAGTTTTGAGAACTCATTTTAGGATCCGAATTTGGATTCGGATCGTGATCATCTCTCGATCACGTCGTCTTCAACACGAGGCTAGTAACCCGTACGAAGACGAAGCTCGTGACTTAGTGAAGTCATCCCGAGGAGCTCGGCGTGGATACGGATAGAGACGATTCTTACGAGGATCGTTCCGGTTGATGTCGTTCCCGCTACACGTCATACGAAAGGTATAACGTAGATAAATTTCTTTTATTGCAAATTTTAATTTACGGTTATGTCTACACTTGTTGTAATATGCATGCGTGTGTTGTGTGTGTTGTAATAAATATAGATTTATTATTTTAATTGCTTCCACTGTGCTCATGTTTACGAAACATGATCGAACACACACACGCCGCGGTGCCGGAAACCCAACACAAGTCATGGTTGACTTGGAGGGATTCGATAGGCGTGAGGTTGACAGAGGTGGCTAGTAGGCTTAGGTCTAGACTATGGGTGGTCTAGCAAGTATGAGAGCATCATACTTGGTGTTAAACCTCATGGATGAGGTTTATCAGTTGACTGATATGAGTCGATTGATGTTCGACTGCAGGGAATCGCCTAGCAGCCGCCAACATCGGGGCCGATCGATGGCTCGAGCAAATCGATATGGTGATCACCGATCACGGGTCAAGTTTTCGGGCACAGAAGATTCTCGAGTCGACTGCTAGGGTTTGGCAGTTGAGTGATGGCTAAATCAATCGACTGATGGGTATGATCAGTTGACTGAAAGTCTATCCATTAGAACTTATCCAACGTGGCTCATGCCGTTGTGAGACAATACTGAGCGGCCGATCGATGGTCTCGATCACGATCAGCTAGGCAAATCCATCGAGGTGAGTTGGAGCACGAAGGAAGGGATTTGGCAACTATTTCTTGAGCATCTTTGAGGCAATTTGTTGTTGCAAATCAGGGTCTTCAAGCACTGTTCAAGCAATCAACAAGCAAGCATTCCAAAGCAATAGTTGTAAAGTTTTCTTTACGTTGTTTTGTATATTCATCTTGTATTTGCTTGTTTTACATTGTATTACTTAGTGTAATCAATTGTAAGAGGTTTCTCCGCCTCCAACTTGTTGTCGAGAAGGAGTATTTGATTAGTGGTGTGTGTTTGCATTGCTAGGGCTCTTTCAAGCCCAATCCGTGAAGTATGAACCTTGAGGTTCCGAACCACGTTATATTTTGGTGTTGTGATTGTGTTGTCTTGTTGTTTGTCTTTGTTATTATTATTCCGCTGTGCTAATAAAATTGTAGATAATCAAACGCGAACAAATTTTATCGACACATCGAATCGCTATTTCTGCCCCCCCCCTCTCTAGCGGGCACATAGGTCCTAACAGTTTCTCCATCCCATGCACAATAAACAATTATGATTTTGATAAAGCTTTCTGTGACTAGGGGCTAGTGTAAACCTTATTCCATTATCCATATGCAAAAAACTTGATCTTAATGAACTGAAATTAACTACCATGACATTACAATTAGCTGACCGTTAAGTCTGATACCCTCAAGGAATCTTGGAGGACATACCTATTAAGGTAGGAAACTTTGTAGTTCTAGCAGATTTTGTAGTACTTGATATGAATGAAGATCCTTTGATTCCCATTATATTAGGAAGACCCTTCCTAACCACAACAGGAGCTATAATAGATGTGAAGAACCATAAGTTATCATTAGTCGTTGGTAAAGAAAAAATTGAGTTTGGTCTTTCTAGAATCCTTAAACAAACCCTTATTCAGGATACCTATTGCAGGATTGATAGTTTACAACTGATACTTGAAGAAGAAGAACAAGGGAAAATTGTTAAGGACCCATTAGAATCCTACTTAGTAGAGGGAGATACTGGGCATCATGAGGTTACCTTACAAACACAAATATAAGAATTAGGAATAGATCAACAACCACCAATTAAGGAGGGTATTGAGCCACCGAAGATAGAATTAAAACCTCTCCCATCAACTCTTAGGTATGAATTCTTGGGGGGAAACTCTACATATCCAGTGATCATAAATGGAACCTTAAATACAAGTGAAACTAAGAGATTGTTCGATATACTGATATTACATATGAAGGCTATAGGGTACTCAATAGATGACATAAAAGAAATATGTTCATCAGTATGCATGCATAGAATCCTCCTCGAAAATAACTACAAACCTTCAATTGATCATCAAAGAATGGTGAACCCCAACATGAAGGAAGTAGTTAAAACAGAAGTTTTAAAATTGTTAGATGCAGGAATAATATACCCTATCTCCGATAGTGAATGGGTAAGTCTAGTCCAAGTAGTACCAAAGAAAGGTGGAATGGTAATGATAAAAAATTCAAAAGATGAACTAATTCCCACTAGAGTTACTACAAGTTGGCGAATGTGTATAGATTATAGAAAATTAAATAAAGAAACTAGGAAATACCATTTTCCCCTTCCATTTATTGATCAAATGTTAGAAAGACTAGTAAACAATTGAATTTTTGCTACCTAAATGGATATTCTGGATTTTTTTTCAAATACCTATACATCCTTGTGACCAAGAAAAAACCACTTTTACATGTCCTTACAGTATCTTTGTCTATCATAGAATGTCCTTCGATCTTTGGAATGCCCCATTCACTTTTCAACATTGCATGACAGTAGTTTTTTTCGATATGTGGTTGATTTCTTGGGAAATAAGGTTGGTATTTCAATTGTTCGGCGAGAAAGGTATTATTAGAATTATGTGCATTCTTTGGTAAAAAAAAAAGGTACGATGCATCTTTGGAAAATTTTAAAATTTATATACACCTTTTGGTAAATTGTCAAAGATATAATTTTCACTTAGAGAAAAGATATTGCTACCTTTTAAAAATATTTTTAAACAAGTTATAAAAATTAATGACTTAAATAATTATTAATGGAATTAAATTCTTGACCATATTATTCTTTTAAATCAAAGTGAATTTTTCATCAATTAAAAAGATAGAATAATTGGCAATTTACCAAACACAGCTGCTAAAGTTCGGAATTGCCCAAAACGCGTACTATAGTTTCAGAATTACTAAATCGCACGCGTAATTCCCAAAATACTCCTCCCGCCAAACAGCCTGCAATTTAATGCAAAGAGAGATTTGCATCCATCCGAGGCACAACTGGAAATCCCGAGCCATCCAAACGTCACTTCGAGCCGCGTGGGAGCGCCAACCCCATGCTGTTGATGAGCACCACACACAGCTTTCCTCCACAAACCAACTGAGCAACACCATTTTTGATAAAACCCTAGTAGTTATCAACGACATCACTGCTCCCATGAATATATCGGTAGGGTTTCCAAAAGTTGGCGCAGCTCACTCACCAGCTGCTTCACATAGTATTATCATGTATGTATGTGTTTTTATTCTTGAGACTACTATGAGATTAATAAATGCATTGTAGGTGGTTGTATAGCCAAGTTTGCCACACACCCATAAATACGAGGTAGGCATATCATACCATAGTAGACCAATGCACCTATAATTGCGATGCAGGAGATTCATAACCAAGTTTTGTCGCCACCTAATCAAATTCCACCTAACTTAAAAGGTGGTGCTTCCAATTAAATCCCACAATTACTGAACTTCCCAGATTGATATTCCCAGCACTAGGAGATTCAATCTGTCCGAGAGAGTAGGTGGTGCTGGGAATAAAATTTCCAGCACCACCGTCTCCCTAAAATTTAAAATCCCAGCACCATGGGAGATTGAAGCTGGCTGACCTGGATAAAAAGTGATACTGGGAATTTAAATCCCAGCAACATCATGGTCCTGGGCTTCAAATTTTCAGCACCATTAAGGTTCAATAAATTCGGGATAAAAGCTGGTGTTGGGAATTGAAATCTCATCACCACCGTGGTGCTGGGATTAAAACTCCCAACACCATGGAGGTTCAACAGTTCGGGATAAAAGGTGGTGCTGGCAATTGAAATATCGTCACCATTGTGGTCCTGCGATTAAAACTTTCAGCACCATGGGGAATGAACTTGTCGAGATAAATGGTGGTGCTGGGAATTTATATCCCAGCACCACCGTGGTAATGAGATTCAAACTCCCAGCAACACCATGGTGTTGGGAATCTAATTCACTGGACCAGGGAGATATAAGTTGTCGACATTAAGGGTGGTGCTGGGATTTGAAACCCCAGCAACACTGTGGTCCTGTGATTAAAACTCCCAACACCATTGGCATTGAACTGGTCGAGATAAATGGTGGTGCTGAGAATTTATATCCCAGCACCACCGTGGTAATGAGATTCAAACTCCCAGCAACACCATGGTGATGGGAATGTAATTTCCAGCACCATGTAGATATAAGTTGTCGGAATTTTTGGTGGTGCTGGGAACTGAAACCCTAGCAACACTGTGGTCCTGCGTTTAAAACTTCCAGCACCAGGGAGATGGAACTGGTCGAGATAAATGGTGGTGCTGGGAATTTATATCCAAAGACCACCAGTCTGGGATATAAATTTCCAGCACCATGGAGAGGGAACCTGGCCGAGAAAAATAGTGGTGCTGTCAATTTATATCGGAGATAAATAAAGTCCTCTAGGCGGGTCGAGTGCAAGCGTGGCCTATACTATCATTCTCCACCTTTCCTTAGGCTCCCAAATAGTAGTTATGAAAATTAATGCTCCATGCCAACATTCAGATGAGTGTGCCAATTGGCATGCTGCGTGCCAATTGGCACGCACCCATAACTGCCGACAGAAGTGTGGGAACTAAGTATCCCTTTGCGCATAAACCCTGTAAATGTCTTCCTCTTCCATTCCATATAAATTGTTCCTAATTTCAACATTGAAAGGTCCATCAATGGGTTTTGGTAAAAACCCATTGATGGCCCTATCCACATCAAATGTTCTAATTAGTGAAGTGCATAATTGGGAAACCTAACCATAAACTCTCATCCTCCACTTGTCCTCAGGCTTCTAAAGCCTAGTTTAAAAAATTTAGCCTACTTGCGTAGCACACTACATATAATAGTGTTGATTTTAAAAACCTTTGCAGGGCCGATCCCCTTCCTGATGAAGTGTTAACATTTTTGGAAACAATTGAATCAAATTTGAAGGATAGAGAGTTAGATGATCAAGATTCCATAAATCTATCCCCAAGTAATATTCCATCTTCATCTCGCCATCATGTGGGCAATAGAATTACCGTTGATCAACACCTTGATATAAATAGACGCTTCTTCCATACTCAAGAAGAGTTTGTCACGCTACCACAGAGATCATGAATATTTTGAACAAACTTGGAGTGAAGAGGAGGTAAGTGATATACATGGATGTAAGAGTTAGAATATACAAATCCTTCTAAGAATTCTTACATGATATCCAATGAAGAAGGTGAGTTAAACCTGATCAAGATGAGGACTTAGAGGAAGTGTTCCCAATTCGATGATCCCTATGTTTTAAATCCACAAATAAGACTATCGCGCATGTCGGCTCATCAGATCCAAATGAATTTTTCACTGGACAAGTTTTTTCCTCTCGACAAGAGTTTAAAGATGCACTAGTAAGACATTCGTGCTAAAAAACTTTAGATACAAGCCAGTTGACACCAGACTTAATAGAATTAAAGTTATTTGCTTTAGTCAGCCTTGTTCATGGAGTCTAGTTGCAAGTGGAGACGTGGAGTTCACTATCACAAAATATATAAAGCAGCATGAATGTGACAGTGTTAGGGAAACAGCAGATCACCATACTTGCACATCCACATTTGTAGCAAACCAGATTGTAGGATGGTTAGCTACTTCTGATGATTACAAACCAAGTTCAATTCGAAGAGAAATGCAAGCTAGGTTTGGTGTTAACATTTCAAACAAGAAAGCATACACAGCCAGACAGAAAGCATTAAAAAGAGTGGTAGGTGATTTTGATCAGGCCTATATTGATCTTCCAATGTACTTGTGTGAGTTAAGAGTTAGAGATCCTGATACATATGTTGCAGTACTAAGAAATGGTGAAAATTAATTCCAGCGATGTTTTTGGGCATTTGGTGCTTGTGGAAGAGTATTCAGGTCTTATTTACGAAAACTAATTGGAATTGATGTTACACATATCACTGGCAAGTATCCTGGTGTTTTGCTAATGGCTACTACCATTGACGGTAATGCAAAAATTATGCCAGTTGCATTTGGAATTGCCGAAGTTGAATGTGAATCTGCCTGGGAGTGGTTTTTGGATCATGTAAAAACATTCCTTGCTGTCCTTCCAAAGTCATTGAGCATTGTATCGGATAGACATCGGGGGATTATATCAGCAGTTAACAAAGTGTATCCATCTGCCCATCATGCTTTTTGTTGCTATCACTTGTCTTGTAACATGGTAACTGATACCCGGGATAGATCCTCATTAGGTTTATTTTGGGCAGCAGCAAGAGCCAATACAAGAGTTGAGTTTGATCGATTAATGCAGAACATGCATGACAAACACAAGGATGCATATGCGTGGCTACAAAAGATCGATCCAAAAAGATGGGTCAATGCACACTTTCCTGGGAGGAGGTACACAATGTTAACCACTAATTGTTCTGAGAGTTTAAATGCATTATTCAAGGAAACATGTGAACTCCCCATCACCAGTTTAATTGACAGCACTAGAAGAAAGGTTGCTCAATGGTTCTTTAACCGTAGGGAAGAATCTTCAAAAAGGTCAGGTTTTCTAACACCTTATGCCATTAAAGAGATTGATGAAAGGAGAGAAAGAACTCGATTATATTCAGTATTCCCATACTCACAATCGGAAATGAAAGTACAGACAATAGCTTCTTCGTATATTGTTGATTTGGATAGGCGAAGTTGCATCTGCGGTGAGTTTCAAATTTCAGGAATTCCTTGCTCGCATGCTATTGCAGTCATCATATATCGGAATATGGATCCATACTATTATTGCGAGCATTATTTTCTGAGGGAAACCTGGGAGGCCACTTACATGGATCGTATTTACCCATGTCGAAGTAAGAAATTTTGGCCTAATGGTGACAAAATTTTTGGAGTTCTACCTCCTCGTAGCCTTGTGCAACCCGGGCGAAGAAAAAAGGCACGCATTGAGTCTAAACATACTGGGAGGGTAAAAAATAAATGCAGCAGATGCAAATAGCTTAGGCATAATAGGAGGTCTTGTAGAATGTCACCGCCTACTAATTCCTAAGTGTAAATAGTGGTTGTGTAAATATTTGTAAAGGAAACAATGTTAATGTTAATGTTAAGCTATTTTGCAGAATTGTAATGTAAATATTTATTACGCTATTTTGCAAAATTGTAATCTAAATCCATCCCACTGCACCCGATCCGTTAATATAAAACTCCCCGGTGCCAGTTCAAACATCTCAACACCATATTTCATTTCTCTCTCGCTCCTTGCGTTCTGTCTCTCGTGGAATTGCGCTTCCATTCCCCGATGCCAGTTCAAACTCCCCAGTTCCAGTTCAAACTCCTGCCTGGTGCGATTCAAACTCCCCGGTGCGAGTTCAAACATCTCAACACCATCTCAACGCTATTTTCGACCTAAGTTTTGTAGATTTCTTAACTTCTGTGTCGCTATCGCTCCTTTTGATCTATCTAGGATTTTGCCATTTTCCGTGAACGATGTCATTTAAACTCGGGCCTGATAGGGTTTAGGGTTTTAGGGTTTACCATTTGAGCAGAGGTAACGCTTGTTTGTATCATCACACATGTTTCAATCCATTTCATCTATTAGTTTAAAATCACCGTATTACAATGCATTTGGTTCGTAACCTAACGTAGTATTTTCAGTTAACGATGGCTTCAACTGGTGAATCATCAAGCGATACTTCTGTAAGAACCTGTGCATTGATGCGAGGAAGAACCAAGAGAATGAACTGGAAAAGTAACGTTTCACAGTTTAAAAAATTTATTGCAAGTGTGCCGCCGAGTGTGGAAGAAGAAATGCTTATTCGGAGCTCCCCCTTTGCGTGGGTTTTGGACATTCCAGATATTACCCATGTCAGACCCCTCGTTCAAAATATGTTTGATAATTGGGACTGCAGGGAGAAATGTTTTATATTCCACGACAAGAAATTGCATTTCACAAAGATGGATGTCTCCTCATCCTTGGTCTACCAGATGATGGACTTGTAGTTCCTATGAATAATGAAGCTCCCTCTGGACAGCTATATTTGCAATATTTCGTGGAAGCTAATTGCTCTAATAAGCATCTGGAGGATTTATTGAAGACTTTCAGATCTCCAGATAATTTAGGATCTGCAAAAGTTTATTGTCAGTTGTTTATTTTATATTTTTCTCTTGTGTGTTTTTTACTACCACCAGTAGTAAGCCTAGAATACCTATGCGATCACTTATAGATTGTGTAGAGGATTTTGATAACTTAGGCAGGTATAATTGGTGCGAAGCACTTTATACGTACATGACTCCTCAAATGGAGTCAATTGGAATGGGAGTCACATTGCGACCAAAAGTAGAGGTCGTCGGTGGATCTACGAGACCAATGCTTAAGGGTTTCACACACTTATTGGCTGTGAGTGAATATATTTTATGTGTTCCACAAATAGTATAGATCAATCTGTCTATTAACAACTAATCTTGTCATTCTAGGTATAGATATGTGAGCATTTGTGTATCCTACCTCCACACGTCCCTCATACTTTGCCAAGAATGCTGAGATGGAGGTGGAGTTCCACAAATGTAAGGGTCGTTAAGAAGATGGTAGATGGTCTCCTATCTGATAAAATCATTATTGATCTAATGCCAGCACAGTTAGAGCTGCATTTGGTACACACCTCTTCTCCACCTAGAATTTTTGCATCAACTCCTCAACCCGAAACTCAGGTGGACGCAAGAGGAATGGCGTGTCCAGTATGCCAAGAGAATGCAGAAATAGTTTCTACTCTAAGCACCAAGCTAGTTGAAGCAAGGTGTAACTTTGAAAGCACCTCCCTACTTAAGGAAGAGACCATCGAAGAATAAGAAAAAAAAATACAGGAGCTTCTTCAACAGTTAGAGGAGGTCAGGAATAGGAAGGACAACGAGATAAGTGAAAGGGATGATATAATTTCTGAAAAAGAAGCATTAATCGCTGAAAAGGACAATTTAATACTGGAGCTTCAACTGAATTTACAATCCCGGGATGTAGAGGGGTTACAATCACAGCCTATACAATCTGTACAGACCCAACATGCTTCTCCTTCATACACTAGGCGGAAGGTTTGTGTACGGAAGAGGGCTCTTCATTATGTATCACCCCCTAACCTTAGAAGCCTCCCTCCTGCATGGTTTTCTAACATCCCTAAAAGAAGGAGAGTTGAAACTCAAATTATCCCCAGCAAGGCTATTGAGTATCCCTCAGTAGACCCTAATATCTCTTCTGCAGAGCCAAATGTTGAGCAGGAGTCAGGCCAGAATAAAAAAGGGAAATCAATTATCGAGGATTGTGAACCCAAAATTGTAGATACTGACACACAAGTCTCGACGGATAAACAACCAACACTCGACGAAGTCAAGGCGAGGATATTGGAGGTGAGCATAAGTTCTCTTGTCCAGTTCTATTTTTCAGACAAAATATTTCTATCCCCACAGTTTTATTTTGTATACAGCAAGCTTATAAAGAATTCACCGGTAAGATGGATCCAACAGTCGGGGAGTGTTTATTGAAACTAAAAAAAATAGAGTAAGACAGTCTTATATTCTTTGTTTATAATAGTCTTCTTATGTTTTAAGAGTTGTTAATAACTCTTTCCTTGTGTAGTGTGACAGTATCAGGACCAGTGTGGAAGATCGATGCTATTAACTTATACATGGACTCTTTCCTTACAATATTTGATTGGAATGTTTTGACACATGGGGATTGCATAAGCGCTTATTTTTCAATCTTAGCTGATGAGTGCAAGGTGACTGATAAAGCGTACTATAACTCAATATTCTATGGGGCTGGATTCTCGGTAAGTTTTTGGCCCATTTTCATGGAATTGTAAACTTTACAGCTTCGGTGTTTTAACAGATTTTTTTATACACAGGATATGTTTAATATTATGTACGCCCAAGCATTCGAGCAAACTTTTAAAACCCCAGGCAATCCAATCAGATACATATTTTGTCCAATAACCCATGATGAGCACTGCCACCTACTAGTGGCCGACTTGGAAAATTCAGAGTTTATCCACTACAACTCATTGTCCGTCAAGAAGGCTTACACTACTCAATTTGAAGAAACAATAAGCATTAGATTTTAATTAAGTAAGTTAAATAAACCGTTTGTGTATAGAGGATTCATAGCATTTTTTTGGGTCCCGGGTTGAATTCTTTAAAAAGATCCACCCTTCGTATTATGATAACTGGCATTCTGGTCTGACTGATAAATTTTCTAATGCAAACTTTTTCGTGCGTCGAGTCCAGGGTCCCAGACAAAGCTCTTCGTAAGACATTTAATAATCTTTGTAAATACCATATTTTATAAGCTAACAATGGACTAATAATTTATATTTTTTTACAGCTATGATTGTGCATTTTTTATAATACGATACATTGAGAGCCTACTATTTGGGTACCCTAAAAGATTCATACAGCAAGATATAAGGAGCTTTAGATTCGTGGTGGGGAATAGAATAATGCGCAGCTCACAATTTTGTTTGCAATTGTGGGATATGTTGTAAGAGTATACAGAGTTTTAAATTTTTAACTACACCAAGGTGCCTGCCTGTAAAAGTCATTAGTCAGATGCAAAGTGTAAATCCAATTTGTGTAGTATCTGTACAATTATGAAATATATATACTTTGTTAAATATGTGAACCACTTCGACTTTATGATTTTGTGATGGGATTTGTATGCAGGTCGGAATTAAATTTCAGACCTGTGTTCTGGATTAAAATTACGGCCAAGACCACCTTATTTCTCGTGATTCAGCATGCTGGTCGAGAATTAAATTTCCAGGACCACTGTGTTCCTAGGATTAAAAATCCCAGCACCACCTTATTTCTCGGTCAGTTCGAAACAGTACGTGGTATTGGGAATTAAATTTCAGACCATCGTGTTCCTGTGTTCTAAGAATAAAGCACCACCTTATTTCTCTCGCTATGCATGGTCGAATTCACTTTTCAGGACCACTGTGTTCCTGGGATTAAAATTCTCAGCACCACCTTATTTCTCGGTCAGTTCGAAACTGTATGTGGTGCTGGGAATTCAATTTCCAGTACCACTGTGTTCATGGGATTAAGAATCCCAGCACCACCTTATTTCTGGTATTCGATCAGACGTGGTGGAATTCACTTTCAGACCATCATGTTCCTGGGATTAAAATTCCCAACACCACCTTATTTCTCGGTCAGTTTGAAACTGTATGTAGTGTTGGGAATTCAATTTCCAGTACCACTGTGTTCCTGGGATTAAGAATCCCAACACCACCTTATTTCTCGGTTAGTTCGAAACTGTACGTGGTGCTGAGAATTCACTTTCCAGGACCACTGTGTTCCTGGGATTAAAATTCCCAGCACCACCTTATTTCTCGGCCAATCCGAAAATGTACGTGGTGCTGGGAATTAAATTTCTAGGACCACTGTGTTCCTGGGATTGAGAATTCCAGCACAACCTTATTTCTCGGTCAGTTCAAAATTGTACGTGGTGTTGGGAATTCACTTTCCAGGACCACTATGTTCCTGGGATTAAAATTCCCAGCACCACCTTATTTTTCGGCCAGTTCTAAAATATACGTGGTGCTGGGAATTAAATTTCCAGGACCACTATGTTCCTGGGATTAAAAATCCCAGCACCACATTATTTCTCGACCAGTTCGAAACTGTACGTGGTGTTGGGAATTCACTTTCCAACACCACTGTGTTCCTGGGATTAAAATTCCCAGTACCACCTTATTTCTCGGGCAGTTCGCAAATGGACGTGGTGCTGAGAATTAAATTTCCAGGACCACTGTGTTCCTGGGATTAAAATTTCCAGCACCATATTTTCATAAATCAGGCCTCGTGCCACGTGGCACGCGGCCAAAACTAGGAGGTAGGAGGATCAGAAGAAAGTTTCCTCGATGCAACATCATTTGAAGCCATTAGGTCTTTCAGTCCATGTCAGGATTTCAGAATTTGGCCTCCTCTAGGTCCATCAATGGATTTCAGTCAAAACCCATTGATGACCCTATTCACCTCATCTTCGATCCAATCCAACTCCAGTGGCTTTGGGACTTGCCCCTCTGTGTATCGTGTCCAAAATTTCTGATTTTCAAGGCAGGATTAGGTTTACACAGCCAAATTTCAGAAATCATGCCCCGTGCCACGTGGCACGCGGCCGAAACTGGGAGGTAGGAGGATCAGAAGAAAGTTTCCTCGACGCAACATCATTTAAAGCCGTTAGGTCTTTCACTCCATGTCAAGATTTCAAAATTTGGACTCCTCTAGGTCCATCAATGGGTTTCGGTCAAAACCCATTGATGACCCTATTCACCTCATCTTCGATCCAATCCAACTCCAGTGGCTTTGGGACTTGCCCCTCTGTGTATCGTGTCTAAAATTTTTGATTTTCAAGGCAGGATTAGGTTTACACAGCCAAATTTCAGAAATCAGGCCCCGTGCCACGTGGCACGCGGTCGAAACTGGGAGGTAGGAGGATCAGAAGAAAGTTTCTTCGACGCAACATCATTTGAAGCTGTTAGGTCTTTCAGTCCATGTCAAGATTTCGGAATTTGGACTCCTCTAGGTCCATCAATGGGTTTCAGTCAAAATCCAGGACTATAGTGTTGCTGGGAATATTATTCCCAGCACCACCTTTTTGTCTCGGCCAACCTGTAATTGTACATGGTGTTGGAAATTTTAAAACTCAGGACCACTGTGTTGCTGTGACTATAACTGCTAGCACCACTCTCTTTTCCGGGCAGCTTTAAATTTTACGTGGTGCTGAGAATTCAAATCCCAGGACCACTGTGTTCTTGGAATTATTATTCCCAGCACCACCTTATTTCCCGCTCAGTTTGAAATTGTACGTGGTACTGAGAATTAAAATCCCAGGACCACTGTGTTCCTGTGATTATAGTTCCCAGCACCACCTTATTTCTCGGGAAGTTCAAAATTGTACATGGTGCTGGGAATTCAAATCCCAGGGCCACTATGTTCCTGGGATTATAATTCCCAGCACCACCTTATATCTCGGCCAGTTCGAAGTTATACGTGGTGCTGGGAATTCAAATCCCAGAACCACTGTGTTCCTGGGATTATAATTCCCAGCACCACCTTATTTCTCACCCAGTTCGAAATTATACGTTGTGCTAGGAATTAAAATCCCAGGACCACTGTGTTCCTGGGATTTTAATTCTCAGCACCACCTTATTTCTCGGCCAGTTTGAAATTATACGTGGTGTTGGGAATTAAAATCCCAGGACCACAGTGGTGTTGGAAATTTAAATCCCAGGACCACTCTGTTCCTGGGATTTCAATGCCAGCACCATCGAAGTATTCAACAATATATTATATAACATTTATTAAAGCTCAATCACAAACAATAATCAAAATTACAATCATTGTTGATCATATGAAATGCAGTATCATTTATAAATTAGTAAATTTCATAAATTACAACAATGCATTGTCATACTGCCACCTGAAGTTTTCTAAAATTACATCATGAAGAACTCATCCCTTAAAATTGACACTGAGACATCTATTCTGAATTTTATCATGTCTGCTTGTTTGAAGTCCATCTTCTCACCATAAAGCAGACATCTCATGTATTGCATCACAAAGAAGGCACAATCATTGCTGTAAAAATGCCATGAAAAAAATTTATATTTCAATTCAAAAGTATAATTTTCACGTTTAGTATTTTTCTTTTAGTACCTTGCTGCTTGTTGGGGACAATCAGTTGTAACAGAAACCCAGTTGTTGATGGGGTAATAAGCTTGTAAACATGGATGAATTGATGCAAGCTCCTTAGATGAATATCCTTTAAATTGGGATACATATTATTACAAGATGAGTAAGTTAACATAACTATTCATTTACAAATAACTTAGTTAAATGGATGGAATATTTATATTTAAAAAATTTAACTACTCACCACTGCTTCAAAATCAGCTTTTGATCTTCCTCCGTATGAAATGGAGTTGTAATGATTGAAAGTCATTGCTTTTGTGTCGATACACAACAGGTGAAAGTGAGTTTGGTCAGTATTTAGAGGTATAAAAAAATATCTAACCTCTCCATCATTCATGTCCGTGTTTATGATTTGTGTTGTGGCAGTCTTCCACGACATTCTTAATGCTGACTGTAATTGTGTGTAGAGGAAAATATTTAAACAATTAGTATAACATCTCATGTCATAAAAATACAAGATAATTTAACTTCCTTACAATGAACACGGATGAGCAATACACAGACTTGTTATATGCCCTACATGACGAGGAGGCCCCCCTAAAAAGAATTGAGCAAAATGTATCGATAATCTCCCCAACTGTGAAAACAGATCCATTAACTCCAGAGTATAAAGAATTCAGAGTTAATGAAAAAGGACCTTCCTCCCAAACATAACCTGTAATCGGCCTACAAACAAATTTAATGGTAAATAAATATTTGCACTTTCTATAATATTGTAATAAAAATTTCGAATGTAATGATGGATGTAACTACCATACTTTATTTTTTCTAAACTTTTTAGCAAGTAGGTCACATCAACATCTTGTTTTTGGTTCTTTGTCGTCTTACATTTTTTCTTAACATACTATAATACAAAAATTAGATTAGTTATTTAAATAAAATAACACAAATTAATTTTCTTTGTATTCTGACTAACCGCAATGGCTTCCATTCTCATTTGGTTGAGTTTATCAATTATTGCTTCATCCCTCTTAATATCTTTTTCATCTTCTTCCACAATACAGATAGTATCCATCGCTTGCAATTCATCCATACCAATTATTTTTTTTTCCTTTCTTCGCAAATACTTCTGCTTCATTTACATCTTTATCAGGTTGCCCTTCTAATACCTCAACATTAGAAATTTCTGCCTGTTTTCTTTTTCTTTGAGGTACCAATTTTGTCCACAGTGGACTATCAACGGGAGTATCCCTGTAATCATAGCGGGTTCTATCTCGCCGTCTTGTTATGCTGGCAATTGGTTCCGGTTGAGGTTGAGGATCAACTTCAGACTTATTTGATTCAGCCTCCATACCTTCTCTTCCTATAATTCCCATTAGTTCTTTTACCCTTTCAGTTAGTGCCATGTTTTCCATTCTTAACTCTTTGAGTTGTCTCTGATAAACTAAACACTCATGACATTCAGTAGTAGGGTATTTTTCTTGTATAGTTTGTGATGATGATGTTTCTATTGGATGAGGAGTATTTTCAATATAATAGTCAATCTTATCAAGCAATATAATTTCACTACGTGTACACACTAGATCAATAATGACCTATCAAAAAATCAATAATTATTTAGATAACAAAAATGAAAAAATGTTAAGTTGTGGTATTCTATTTACCTGTTCAGGTGAGACTTGCTCTAATAAATTTCTCACCTTGCTAATATGTGAAGGAGTTGTCCTCCACTTATTTATTCGTGGCCCTTCGGTATTGTATGGTCTCTGGATTGAGACATGTTCCAAAAACCAAACTTGCTCATATCCAAAGTGTTACATACTTATGTGAATATAAAAGACAAAATAATTTAGTAAGAAGGAACTTACAGCCAAAAGGCCGGCAAATCCCTTTAGGTAAGGGATTCGACTCTTCTGCGCAATAGATGAACATAGATCTCCAATAGTAGGCAATTGTGGAGCCATAAATTGATGGATGACTTCAACCCAATTGAAACTACCTATGTTGTCAAAATCATCTACAATATCTACAAGACCTATGGGGACCTTATATGTAGTAGTACAAAACAACACACAAGCAAATATATACAAAACATACAACTTACAAAATACCAACACATCTTCATCTAATTCTACTCTAGCAGAAAAGGTTTTAAGCAAAAACTCTAACCTCGATCTAGTTGGTTCTTTTTTGGAGAATTGAGAATTGAAAAGAGCACCTGATGCATTAGTTGAATTCATAGGAACAGAAGCCCCTCTATCTACAATACCGAGCAAAAGGGACACATCTCTTCTGGTGAAAGCAACTGGCACAGTTGAAAACTTAAAGCTTTGACTTGTCGAATCCCAACTTTAAAATATATTGACCAATATGTTACGGATTTGTGGAATGTCTTGTATATTCAAAAAAACAGCAAATGAGGTTTGTTTAATGATCTCTCTGTGCCTTTCATGTAAACAAACAGACGGACATTGTTTTCCTTTAGTACATGGACCTCCAAAAAATTCAATAAAGTGGCCTAAAATGTTGGTCCATTGGAGTTTCTTCGCACACTCATTATTTCCCTAACAATTTGAAAATATAAAATTTTAAAAACCTAATTTATTCCTTCATTTTGTAATTGTAAAAAACAAATTAGAGAATTCGCAATGCTTTGCAATAATCCTATTCAAGAAACTTTAGGGCTCTATTTATCTAATTCAGATACAGATTAAAAAGATCGTCCATTTGTATTTGAATATTTGAAACCATTCCAAAACCATAACCGAAAAATCATTTTAAACATATTGCATACTTCATATTCGACTAAAGCAAGGAATGCGACACATACCTTGGCCGGTGAAGGAGAGGTTGAACCAGATGCTTGACTCATTCTGCAATAATGAATGGTAGACAAAAATCTTATGAGATGTACGTCTTTCAATGGAAATCCTAAAACCGAGTAAGAAATGGATAAAACTCTAGTTAAATGAGAGGACGACACCATATTACCTCGAAGCGTCTTGTCGAAATCCTAAAACTCGGAAGCTAACGAAATGACGCTCGAGGAAAATTGGAGTCTAAGAATTTCCAAATATTTGTGCACTCGAAGATTTCCCGGAAGCTGAAGACACGAAGACGCTAATGTGGTAACTCGTTTGGACGGGACGTTTGGATGGCTCGGGATTTGGAAATGTGGCTCGGATGCATGCGGAATCTCTGTATTAAAAACGTTGTTTGGCGGGAGGGGTATTTTGGGAATTACGCGCGCGATTTGGTAATTCTGAAACTATAGTGCGTGTTTTGGGCAATTCCAAACTTTAGCAGCTGTGTTTGGTAAATTGTCGTAGAATAATCATATTTTATAGTGGAATCAAATAGTTATTGATTTATTTCATTAGTTATTGTTTTTTATGATTAATGTTTTTTTGTTTAATCGAATAGGATGGTGGAATAGTAATTAAGCGAAGATACCTTTCAGTTAAATGAGATAATTGTTTGCTTATTTTTTTTCAATTTTATCTTTATGATATTTATATATTTTTTATTTGCGATAAACGACTATATAAGTGATAAAAGTAAAATTTGATTTTCTAAAAATAGCTTCACCTTCAAATTTATATTCCCAAAAAAGTTACTTTCCAATTAAAATAAATAGCTTAGGCTTTTGGATAGGAATAATAATCTCTCATTTCCAATGGCTGGCATACTCACTCGTTAGTTATCTTTTGGATTTTATTTTTGATGATTTAAATATTCAAATTTCACTCGATTAATTTCAGAAATAAATCTTCTTTCTTTTTATAATTTATTTATTAAATAAATTTAAAATATAATTTATACCTAATTAGAAGTTCAATATCAGTATATTAATTAGTTCCATTTAAAATTTGAATATAATCCTTTTATCCGTCTCTTAAGTGATTCATCCGTGCACAGGAGTATTTCCCTTCTTTAGTTATATCGCTTGACAGGATAAGTACAAAACAATCTATACAGTGCATTTAATCTGAACCGTTAATACACACAACTTCCTTATCCTTCTACCCCTTCTTTAAAAAAAACAAAAAAAATAGTTTGATACGATAAGCACATCTTCCTTACCTTTCCCTTAACTTTATGCAAATCGGCAGAGTGCAGAGACGGCAGAGTGCGGTACCGATGACGAGGAGCCACCATAACCTTTTCCTTCTCCCCCTTCTCTTCCTCCTTCCTCTCTCTTCCTCGCTAGCCTCGCTGGAAGTCACCTCTGCTGCCGGTACCATCATCTTCACCACCCTCGGCCGCAGCCGCTATAACTTCGACATCTTCTCTCTCCCCATCACAACCTCCTCCTTCTCCACCCTCCCACCTGACAACGATCGTCAACTCACCGATGGCGTCTCCGTCAACTTCAACGGCTTCTTTCCATCCCTCTCCTCCTCCTTCCTCCCCTACTCCTCGTCCCTTGACTCCCTTCTTTACGTCACCGAGCGCAACGGCTCCTCCGCTATCTATCTCGACCTCTTCCCTTCTGTTTCCGATTCCGCCTCTCCATCGGCTCGCCGAATCGCCTTCCAGTTGCCAACCCACCTTCAATTAGCCCTGCTTCCCACTGCCGAATCACCTCAGGGAGCGCCTCTCATCTCGATGATGGATCGCCCCTCCCTCTCCGGCGACCTCCTTGTTTACGTCTCCACACTCCAGCCGAGTTCCTCCCCCAGGCAAAGCTGGGCCGCCGTCTACTCTACCCACATACCCACCGGCAGCACCCGGCGCCTCACCCCTTCAGACGTTGCCGACTTCAGTCCCGCCGTGTCCCCCTCCGGCGCATGGACCGCCGTCGCCTCCTACGGCGCCGAGGGATGGTCCGGAGATGTTGAGGAGCTCCGCACCGCCATCTACCTCCTCCGAACAGAGGACGGGTCGCGTAGGTCTCTGCTCATCGACCACGGCGGCTGGCCGTGCTGGGCCGACGAATCCACTCTTTATTTCCACCGCCGGGGTTCCGACGGGTGGTGGAGCATTTACCGCGCCACCATCAGCTTCGCGTCCACCGTTGTCTCCGTCGAATCTGTTGTCCGGATCACCCCTCCCAGTTTCCATGCTTTCACACCGGCGGCCTCCGCCGGCGCTCCGGGAGTTATAGCGGTCGCAACGAGGAGACAAACTTCCAAATTCCGTCACATCGAGCTGATCGACTTGAGAGGCGGAAGCAACGTTTATGTGGAGGTGACACGGCCTGTCGTCCCGTACTCCCACCACTATAATCCCTTCATATCCCCTGATGGAACCAAAGTCGCATACCACCGATGCAGGGGAAGCAGCAACGGAGATCCATCCTTGTTGCTGGAGAACATAAAGAGCGTCACACCGGAAACTTTTTCACTCCTTAGGCTCGATGGCTCCTTCCCTTCCTTCTCGCCCGACGGCAAACAGATTGCTTATGTCAATTTGCCGGGGTTGTTTGTGGTGAACTCCGATGGCTCAAGCAAACCAAGGGAGGTTTTCTCTGGTAATGCTTTTCCTACGGCATGGGATTGGAAGAGGAAAGGTGTTATCTACACTAGCACTGGCCCCGAGTTTGCCGGAGAAAGCACCACAGTTGATATCATTTCCATCACCCTCCCTGACGATGATGGAGATGAGGACGCACAGCCTTTGATCAAGCAGCTGACAACTACGAGCGATAATAACGCATTCCCTTCCCCATCACCAGACGGCAAATGGGTCGTCTTCCGATCAGGCCGCTCTGGCCACAAGAATCTGTACATTATGGATGCCGAGGAGGGTGAGAGTGCTGTAATTCATCAGCTAACTGAGGGATCTTGGACTGATACCATGTGCAGCTGGTCACCTGATGGAGAATGGATTGCTTTTGCTTCCGACAGGGATAATCCAGGGAGCGGAAGTTTCAGTGTATACATCGTGCATCCAAATGGCACTGGGTTGAGAAGGGTAGTGCACAGTGGAAGTGGAGGAAGAGCAAACCACCCCTGTTTCAGTCCTGACTCCAAGAGCTTGGTCTTCACCTCAGATTATGCAGGAATTTCAGCCGAACCCATTTCCAACCCCCATCATTACCAGCCTTATGGGGAAATCTTTACCATCAAAATCGATGGTTCCGATATCCGACGCCTCACGCACAACTCCTTTGAGGATGGCACTCCAACATGGACACGCTTTTTCTTGGAGCCTGTCGACGTTGCTGAAGCTCTAGATGGCAGCGCAAGGTGTAGGTTTGATGACTGTCACTGGCTCAATATAAATCCCCAACTTAATGAAGTCATTGCTGCTACTTCCTGCTAATGAGGTATTCATGTTCGACCCTGCTCGTACCAGTGTTCTTGATGGTAATGTCAAAGATAATATATAATGTACAGGGCCAGAAAAACTTAAAACTGATCAGATATGCTTTTGTTGCTTGTATATTAGTTTTGTATTTGTATAAACATAGCTTAAATGTGAGACTTGGTCTATTCTCCTTGTCGTTATCACAAAAACTTGTTTATCTCAATATATATTTGTTGCACCTAACAAATGGACAGTTAATTCCTCAAGGAGATAAGAGGGAAAAATGAAAATGAATGATTTAGGTTGTTCTTAATCCCGATGTAGAAGATGATGCGCTCATCCTAAGTATCTTATATCGTCGGTCCCACAGCTAGATGAAGAGAAATAAATTACGATCCCAATACTTGATACAGTGGAGGACAAGTGTCTCTATGAATGCGAGGATTGCTCCTTTGCTTATTTAGTGCAAATCTAGAGACAAAGTTGAGAGAGAAAGATTACAACTCCAAAACCCAAAGTTGAGAGAGAGAGATTACAACTCCAAAACCCACGTAAGAAAAACGTTACAAGAATCAAAAGAAGATCTTCCACTTTTTGCATCAAGAGATCTATATTAGGGCATCATTGAAGTTTTTTTTTTCAGAATTAATCTTATCAGAAGTTAATAAGAAAATCTAAAAAAAACTCTAATTTGGTCGAACCCAAAATCGACGCCACCTGCGCCATGATCATGTCTAATAACATGGTCTGGTTGTGTTGTCATTCCACGAACTTGTTGTGGAGGGCTCCACGAACTTGTCGTGGAGGGCTCCACGACTTGACCATGGAGCCCTTTGGTAAGGCCAAGTATGGTTGTGCTACCTTGGCAGAGTTTGGCACGACTGTGCCAAGCTCTGACAGGTTGTATTAGGCTATGTCTTGCCTATTTTGCCTCGTTTGAGTGTGGCACAGTCGTGTCATGTCCAATCACAGTCGTGGTAGGTCCTGTAAGCCTCATTCCATGCCTTTTTAGCTTGGTCCAACGAGCTACAACCTCTCACTTTGAAAATCTTATTTTCAAATTTATTTTACGTCTCTAGATCATCCGTATTGCATGTGATCCAATAGATTTCCAATTATGTTGGTCATTCATAATTATTCTTTAATTATGAATATATCATGAGTGACTCCTATTAAGTATATTATAACCTTCAATTGACCAAAAAGTTAAAGATCAACAATCCTTACAAGAGGTCATAGGGTATACATCTCTTTTAACAAGAGTAGTGAATTCTCTGTAGACTATTTAAATACCTTCAAACACTTTAACGTATACCCAATTATCCTGGAATTACATCTCCTTGTAGATGGTTGCAAAGATGATAAAGTATAAGCCTCCATGACCAAGATGACTTGAATATCTTAAATCTAAGGAAATTTGCACCTGAGTTGTAATGAGATCTTCATTGACATAAATAACCATATGAGATCTCATGACAGGTCGTTCTAATGAATTAATTATCAATAACTAACATCCACTTGTTCACTCTCAGCATCTCTATGTTTCCATTATGTGAGTACCGAATGCTTGGATAAACCAAGCAGTATAATAAATGTTAGTTTCACAGAATTGATAATATCCAGTCTCGTCAATTCATTGACTAGGGAAGGTTTCAATATATATATAATTACACATGATGAGATACTCACTAATTGTAATCAATCATAATTTCTCTCATGATATGCATTATATCGTGGACTTCTGTAAATGAATTTAAAATCAAATCACATACACTATAAATGTACATTCAAAAAGTGAATTTTATTAATTAAACATTTAAGACAACCTCAAAGGTGATTTCTTTAGGACATCTCTCAAATACTACATACTCCCACTTGTCCTACAACTAATCGCCTTGGTATCTAATACCAAAAGCCTTTATATACCTCTAAAACTTCTCTTGGGGAAGAGACTTAGTCAAATGATTTACAAGTTTTCTTTCAATAGAAATTTTCTCTAATTGTACATTTCTTCTACTTATGATCTCTCTAAGCAAATTATATCGACGAAGTACATGCTTAGATCACTGAAGAGACCTCAGTTCCTTAGCCTGTGCAATGGTTTCATTATTGTCATAATACACTGGTAGTGCTTTAACAACACTCAGAACTACTCCAAGTCAAAAGATGAACTTCTTGAGCTAAACGACTTTCTTAGGTGCTTCAAAAACCGTAATGTACTCTTCCTCTGTGATAGAATCAACAACGGTGTCATGTTTTAAACTTTTTCAACTCACCACACCTTAATTTAATGTGAATATGCATCCAGATTGGAATTTGAAATCATCCTTATTTGTGTGAAGGCTGACATTAGTATACCTGCTTACAACTATATCACCTCTTCTATATACTAAGAACAAATCCTTTGCTACTTAAGGATTGTTTTGACAACCACCCAATGATTTATACTTGGATTCGACTAATATCTACTCGTGGCACTCAGAACCTACAATACATCGGACATAGTATATAACATATATCCTATAGCTGATGCATATGATATCTTACTCATGTGAATCCTTTTGTCTTTTGTGCACGAGTATATAGACTTTGAAAGGTAAATCTGGGATGAAACCTTTATTTGATTCATCCATGCTAAATCATTTTTGCACTTTATCTATGTATGTAGATTGCGAAAGATCAAACAATTATCTCGATCTATCTCTATAGATCTTGATCCCCAAGATATAAGCTGTTACTCCTATGTATTTCATGGAGAATGTTTTGGACAACCAAACTTTGACTGACTGTAGAATAGGGACATCATTTCCTATGAGCAATATGTCATCGATATATAATACTAGGAACACGATCACACTCCTACTAACTTTCTTATACATGTAGGGTTCGTCAAGATTTTGTGAAAAATCAAAATGTTTGATTACCTTATCAAAACAGATGTTCTAACTCCTAGATACTTGCTTCAATCCATAAATGGATCATTGAAGCTTGCATATTTTGTTCTTGTTGACAGATTTGAAATCCTCATATTGTATCATATACACATCCTTGGATAGATTCCCATTTAGGAAAGTTATTTTCACATCCATCTGTCATATCTCATAATCATAATGAGATGTTATGGTCCAGAGTATCCGAATGGATTTAAGCATAGTTACTGGTGAAAATATTTCGACATAGTCAACACCTTCTCTTTGACGATATCTTTTCACCTCTAATCTAGTTTTATAAGTAATAACATTATCATTCATGTCAGTTTTCTTCTTGAAAATCTACTTCACTCAATAGTCATTATGCCTTTGGGTGAGTCTACCAAATTCCAAACTTAGTTTTCATATATGGAATCCATTTTCGACTTAATAGTTGTGAGCCGCTTATCCCAATCTGAACTTTTCAGAATTTTTTCATAACTAGTATGTTCCTTATCCTCTATGAGTAATACTCAATTCAATTCACTTATGAGTAATTCATCTCTCTCAAAAATATGACATATCCTACTAGGTCTACAAAAAGGTGGTGTATTGATGTGTGCAAATCATATAAGATTTTAGGAATAGTTTTGACACACATCTCATTTCATTTCATACTTGTTTCATGGATATTTCTCTTATTTTGCACTTATTTTCTATTTTCTAGTTTGGAGATATGCTTTTTCTATTTTTAGGTGCAAAGCGGTGTTTCGGAGGTAAAAATGACACATAAATGGAGCTCAAGAAAGACAAGCGTGCTCTGGCAGTGTCTCCAAGACATGTGCACGCTTTGGATGAAAAGATGACATCTTCTCAAAGTTCTAGATAAAGACACAATCGGTCATGTGAATCTCACACGGATCTACCTTTTACAGACTCAAGATCTAGAGCACGGTTTCCAGAATCTCACACGGTCGATGTAGGAACGTTGGTGACCGCTAAATTCTTTTGGGCTTAGGTTTGTGATCCAAACCTTTATTGCCCATGGATGGTTCTTGTTTCCTAGGTCTTTGACTTTGACTCCTAGACCTAGATTTTTGATCGCTTGACCCTTGAAATTGATTTTGCATTTTCTTAAGGGTTTTCTCCAATTTCTCAAGTCTTGACCTCAATACTTGATTTTCTAGCTCTAATTACTCAAATTTTGTGGGCCCATTGTTTCTTTGAGTATTTTTCCCTTTCCTAGGTATATGTCTAGAATTCTTAGACTTAAAGCCTAGATGATCTTCTATTTTCCTAATGCTTGTCTTAAGTAGAATTTTTCTAGGGATATTAGTCCCAAATTTTTCCTTTTTTTTTTAAAGTTGACATTTTTAGTTCCTAAGCAATAACGTCTATTATTTCTAGCATGTCTTTCATGAATAATTGCAAAATTTCTTCTAGCATGCTTTTGATAACTAATTGAAGAAGAAGCATACTTAAAGGTTACCTTAGGGTTTGTCTTAGCTCCCCCTACATGTGTAGCTCTTCCTTCATGAGTCTTCTTCCGCCCCCTTTGGACATTGACTCCTATAGTGTCCTGGTTGTTGACATTTGAAGCAAATGACATGCTCCTTTCTCTTCTTAGTGGGGACGCTAGTATCCTTGACCTTTAGCACCGGTGGAGTCTTCTTAATCCTCTTAGGACACTTGCTTTTGTAGTGTCCGACTTTCCTATATTCAAAGCATATTATATGATTTTTAGTATTTATCAAAATGCTTGAGTTACCTAGGTCATCGGTGGATATTTGGGCTTGTTCATCTCTTCCGGAAGTTGATGGTATTTCTTGATTTTGCTTTTGTTCTGGAGTAGATGGTCTCTCCTCCCCCTCAATCCTAGAGGTTGATGTTTCTTCCAATTCTACCTCTTCCTCCCCTTTGGATGTCGAATACTCCTCGACCTCCAAATCCTCATTTTCTTATGAAGATGACCTTTCTTCCTCTTCTTCGGGCTCTCTTTCCAATTGAGCCAATGATGTGTCTTCATGATATTTCGCCAATTTGCTCCATAGCTCCTTGGCATCTTTACAATCCCCTATCTTGATCAAAATGTCATTAGGGATTACATTAAGCAAAATATCCATTACCTTATTATTTATATTGAAGTATTTGAGTTATTCTTGGCTCCAATTATTCTTCTTGAGTTTTCTTTCTTCTTCATCCTTTGGAGTGTCAAAACCTACTAGGACACTAATCTAATTATCAAAATCACACATAAGAAAATGCATCATTCTACCTTTTCAATATGCGAAATCTTCACGGTCGAAGGAAGGTGGAACGTTGATGTCATCACCCAATTTCTCTTGAAAATCCATCTTGCCCTCTAGCACTTTTGCTCCTGGGTGTTAGTCCGTAGAAGAGCTCCAAGCTCTGATACCACTTATTAGGACCTATGTGCCCGCTAGAGGGGGTGAATAGCATTGTCGTTGGTTCGATGGAATTCATTCGCGTTTGATCGTCTACAATCTTGTTAGCACAGCAGAATAATAATAACAAAGATAAATAACAAGATAACATAATCACAACACCAAAATATAACGTGGTTCGGAACCTCAAGGTTCCTACTCTACGGATTGGACTCGAAAGAGCCCTAGCGATGCTAACACACACCACTAATCAAATACTCCTTCTCAACAACAAGTCGGAGGCGGAGAAATCTCTTACAAGTGATTATACTAAGCAATATAAGGTAAAATAAGCAAATACAAGATGAATATACAAAGCAACGTAAAGAAAACTTTACAACTATTACTTTGAAATGTTTTCTTGTTGATTGCTTGAACCATGCTTGAACACCCTGATTTGCACTAGCAAATTACCTTAAAGATGCTCAAGAAATCGTTGCCAAATCCCTTCCTTCGTGCTCCTTTTAAACCTATAACTTGGGATGGATTCGCTTAGCAGTCGACTGATTGAGACTATCAGTTGACTACTCCTGTAGCCATTGTCTCATAATGACATGAGCCATGTTGGATAAGTTTCAACAGATAAACCATCAGTCAATTGATCATGCCTTTAGTTGACTGATCGAGTCATCACTCGACTGTCAAACCCTAACAGTCGACTCGGAAATATTCTGTTTCCAAAAACTCGACCAACAGTCGACTGATTTCTAGATCAGTCGACTACTAAAACTCATCGATCGGCGCCCGATGTTGGCGGTTGGTGCTAGACCATTTCTGCGATCGAACATCGGTAGGCTCACATCGATCGGTGACCGTAGTCTCGATCGTGTCTGACTCAAACATGAGGTTTTACCCAAAGTATGATGCCCTCATACTTGCTAGACCACCCTTAGCCTAGACCTAAGCCTTCTAGCCACCTCCTTCTGCCTCACGCCTATCAGATCCCTCCAAGTCATCCATGACTTGTTCATCCATACACTAGCCTTCAGGTGCTTCCATTGGCTATTGCTATGCTAACAATGTCTACATCGCCAAGACACATTGGACTTACGCTGCCAAGACCACGCTTGAACTTTACGCCGCCAACCATTGGACTTATGCTGCCAAGACTCCACCCCTGGACTTTACACTGCCAATATCAACCCTTGGATTTTCCAAATGCCAAGTACCTATGACTTGAACTTTCACTGCCAAAACTACACCCTTGGACTTACGTGGCCAAGACTACACCCTTGGACTTTCCATGCTAACCCAATGTTGGACTTTCCTGTTGGTGCAATCGGACAGGTCACGATTGACCAGACTCGAGTTTGACTCAAGCGATGTTTTGATGTTTGACATGGAAGTTTAACAACGATGTTTGACATTGATATTTGATAATATTTTGGGGAGATTGTTGGCACAAGGAAGGCCACTGGCGAAGAAACTGCATCTGTTAGTAATATATGAGAGATGTCCTAAGGCAATCGCCTTATGTATGAACCATTTATATGATAAATGAAGATTCACTATTTGAGTATACATATTTTATGTATTTGATTGGATCTTAAACTCATTTACTGAATGTCCACGATACGATTCACAGCATGAGAGAATTTGTGATTGGATCACAACTAGTGAGTATCTCTACATGTGTAATTGTGATGTATCGGAATTATCCCTAGTCGATGAATCGATGGATTTGGGACGCCATCAATTCAGCCGAGACTAGCACCAGGTATACTCCTTGGTGTATCCAAGCGGTGATTCTCACCTGGAGACATTGTGATGTCCGGAGTTAATCGTGGATGCTAGTTATGGTAACTAGTTCATTGGAGTGACCAGCCGTAAGACTTCATATGGTTCTCTGCATATATAGATATGTCAATGAAGTTCTTACTGTGACTTAAGTGCGATGTTCCTTTGACTTGCGGTATTCAAGTCATCTTGATCATGGAGACTTATGCTTTGACATCTTAAGCAAACATCTCTAAGGAGATGTGGACCTGGGATGATTGGGTATAAGTCGAAGTGATCGAAGGTGTTTGAATAGCCTATAAAGGATTCACCACTCCTTGCGAGGAGATGTATACCCATGGCCTCTCGTCGGATTGTTACTAAAGTCTTTGGCCAAAGCATTACATGTTTAGAGTAAAGTACTCTTCGATACATGTGGAGTAACTAGAATCCGTAGGACGAGGAAAAGATACTTGGGCTAGGTGTGACGTAGTCAGCCTAGTGGGGACTGACACAATAGACCATGTCCTGAACCAAGTGGGTATAAGATGAGTGAAGGGAATGGGGCACGATTCATTCGAGCTACTGAAGGGTTTCAAAAATAGTTCTGGATCAACCGTTGATCTTTTCGGTTAATTGAGGATCATGATGTACTACTAGGTGCCACTCATGATCGTTCTATAATTAATGGTTAATTATAGACGGCCAACATAAACCGAGAACCTATTTGGTCACACGCACAACGAGCATAATCCAAAGGATTTAAAACGAGCTTGAGAATGGGATTCTCAGACCGAGAGAAACTAGGTTTGGTTGGACCAAACATAAAGCGAGCATGAAATCGTTTCAGTCGCAATGGAAGCGTGGATGGGCCGAGTCTTATGAAGACGTAATGGATGAACCAAAATGGTTTGGTTCTAATCCAATGGAGGAGAATAAACCAAAGGGTTTGGTTTATTTTAAACGAATGAACCAAAAGTTGGTTCGGTTCGTTTTAACTTAAAATAAACCATCATGGTTTGGTTTATTTTAACTTATCTTAATGGAGCGGGTTAACGGGCCTAATGGTTATGATCCAATAACCATTAAGAGAATTAGTTCTCGATAAAAGAGGGCTTAAGGGATAATTAAGCCCTAATCCAAAACCCTAGCCTCAAGAGTTGCCGCCCACCCTTGAAGGATTAGGCGCCAACCCTAGGGGTCGCCCTCTCCTCCTCCAACCGGCGTCGAAGGAGCCTTCCTTCCTCGCCCGGCCGAGCTGCTGCCGGTGATCTTCCTTGGGTGTGGCGATAAGGTGAGCACTTGGCTTCCTTGTTTTGGCCGGCGCCATTCCTCCACCAAGCTGTCCAGTTTTTGACAGCTTCTTCTCCTTCGTCGGAGCGTCGTTTGGGCGCGGTTAGAGCTCTCGACAGCGGATAACTTATCGGGATTCAATCTCCGGTAATCCTCTGAGTGGAGGATGAAGGATTCGCCAATTGGTTGACGAATACCTCTCCGGAGAAGCGAGTTTTGAGAACTCGTTTTAGGATCCGAATTTGGATTCGGATCGTGATCATCTCTCGATCACGCCGTCTTCAACACGAGGCTAGTAACCCGTACGAAGACGAAGCTCGTGGCTTAGCGAAGTCATCCCGAGGAACTCGGCGTGGATACGGATAGAGACGATTCTAGCGAGGATCGTTCCGGTTGATGCCGTTCCCGCTACACGTCATACGAAAGGTATAACGTAGTTAAATTTCCTTTTATTGTAAATTTAAATTTACGGTTATGTCTACACTTGTTGTAATATGCATGCGTGCGTTGTGTGTGTTGTAATAAATAGAAGTATTTATTATTTTTATTGCTTCCGCTGTGTTCATGTTTACGAAACGTGATCGAACACACACACGCCGCGGTGCCGGAAACCCAACAGATTGTTGGCACAATTGACCTGGGTCATGATTGATCGGACTCGAGTTTCACTCGAGGGGGATTTTGATGGTTGACTGGAGTTGACCATGTCATGGAAAGTCCAAGTCTTGAGTGCTTATCATGTAAAGTCCAAGCATGGGTCTTGGCAAGGAAAAGTCCAAGCATGGGTCTTGGCATGGAAAGTCCAACTTGGGTTGGCAAGGAAAAATCCAAGCATGGGTCTTGGCATGGAAAGTCCAATATGGGTTGGCAAAGGAAAGTCCAAGCTTGAGTCTTGGCATTTGAGAAGTTCAAGGGGTTTGATGTTGGTGGCGTAAAGTCCAAGCGGGAGTCTTGGCAGCATAAGTCCAATGATTGGCGGCGTAAAGTCCAAGCGGGAGTCTTGGCAGCATAAGTCCAATGGTTGGCAGCGTAAAGTCCAAGCAGAGTTTTGACAGCGTAAGTCCAATGTGCCTTGGAAGTGTAGACACCGTTAGCATGACATAGCCGATGAAAACACCTGAAGGCTAACGCAATGGATGAATAAGTCATGGATGACTTGGAGGGATCCGAGAGGTGTAAGGCTGACGGAGGTAGTTAGAAGGCTTATGTCTAGGCTAAGGGTGATCTAGCAAGTATGGGGGCACCATATTTGGTTTAAAACCTCATGTTTGAGGTGTGCCAAATGACTGGTGTCATATGACAGTCGACTGGTGTGAGTCAACTAGAGTTTGACTGCGGGAAGTGTCGGTGATCATTGCCGAGGTGGGCGATCATTCGCGCTCAATGATCGGTGCTCGAATTTGGGCATAGAATGGAGTCTGACTCGATTGCTGGGGTTAGCAGTCGAGTGAAGGCTTGATCAGTCGACTGATGGACATGATCAGTCGACTGATGTTCTATCCATTGGTTTTTTCCAGCGTGGATTACACCGTTGTCTCACAGCAACAGTGTCATCAGTCGATTGATGGTCTCGATCAGTCAACTGATCAGTGATTTCTAGCCCAGGTAGCAGCTTTAAAGGCAGCTCGTGGAGGAGGAAATCACAAGCGATTTCTTGAGCTTTGTTGAGGCACTTTGCTGCTGCAAATCAGGGTCTTCAACAACGATTCAAGCGATCAAACAAGCGAGCATTCAAAAGTATTTTGTGTAAAATTTTCTTTGCATCTCTTGTTGTATTTCATATTGTATTTACTTATTTTATTTAGTTTATTGTTGTAAACTATTGTATGAGGTTTCTCCACCTCTGGATTGTTCCGAGAAGGAGTGTTTATTAATGGTGTGTCATTGGCATCGTTAGGGCTCGTTTGAGCCCGATTCGTGGAGTAGGAACCTTGAGGTTCCGAACCACATTACATCTTTGTCTTGTGATTGTGTATTCGTATTTGTCTTTATATTGTACTTCTATATTCTGCTGCGTACTAACGATTGTGTAGAGACAAATGCGAACGATTTCCATCAACGTACGAGCACGACGCTATTCACCCCCTCTAGCGGTCACCGTTTCCTCTACAATTGGTATCAGAGCCCGGGGCTTTTCTACGGACTAACCGCCGGGAGTAAAGACAAAGACGCTAGAGGGTGAAGATGGAGTTGGAAGAACAACTAGGTTGAGACATCAACACATTGGTGTCTTACACCCTATATAGATGAGAAGGTTTCAATTCTTGGAAGAGAAGAATTGAAGATTTTATTATGATGAGAGATTTTGAGGAGTGGTCCATCTTAATGGAAGGATTTGAATATCCAAGAGAACCAAAAGGTGGCTTCCTCAAAAAGAAGAGATGGAGTGAGGAGCAACTCCAACAATTCGATAAAAATAAGAAGGTAATCAAATTTATTTTTGATTTAATTCATAATGACTTCTTGTGTAGCCTAGGTGATTGCATGAATACCAAGGAGCTTTGGAGGGAATTGGCCAAGCTCCATGAAGACCCATCACCGACTCAAGAAGAGGAGGCCGAAGATGAATCCTCATCCTCATAAGCGAGTGAGGATTCGGAAGTTGATAGGGAGTCAACCTCCGAATCGGTGGAAGAAGAGGAAAAAGTGGAAGAAGCCTCCACTTCAAGGATTGAGGGGGAGGAGAGACCATCCACACCGGAGCCACCTTAAGAGGAGCCATCCACCTCCGGGAGAGATGAAGAATCCATTCCGACCACCACAAATACCCTAGGTAACTCAAACAATTTAGGTTTAAACAAAAATCATATAATTTGCTTTGAGTGTAGGGAATCCGGACACTACAAGAGTAAGTGTCCGAAAAGAGTAAGGAAAGCTCCACCGACACCTAAAAGTTAAGAAAAGTCAAAGGATGTCGGTGTCCCCACCAAAAAGAGCAAGGAGCTCGTGGTGTGCTTCAAATGCCACCTACCGGGTCATTACCGGAGTCAATGCCCAAAGGGAGAGAAGAAAACTCAAAAGGGAGCTTCACAAGTAGGGGGAGCCTCTAAGGCAAACTCTAAGGTATATTGTAATGCTTTTTCTTTAAATCATAGGCCAAAGCATGCTAGGAATAATTTTAGCAATCTTGCAATTTATCATAAAGAGCATGCTAGAAATAGGGAGTTTTGTCTAGGTGCTAAGAGTGTTAATTTTTTAAATAAGGATAAATTTGGGACTAATGTCCCTAAAAATAATTTATCTAAAGACAAATCTAGGTCAAATAATTCTAGACCAATTCTACCTAGGGAGACAATTAGAAAGGTACAAGAGCACCTAGATTTTAACCCTAAATGGACTAGGCATATGCCTAGGAAGAACAATGCCCAAAGACCAAATGAAAAATCGAAAATTGGACAATTAGAATTGGAAAACTAAGCCTTGAGGTCAAGGCTTGAGAAACTTGAAAATACCCTTGCAAAAATGACAAATCAAATGCAAAGGTCAAATGGTCAAACCATAGGGTCTAGAAGTCAAAGTCAACACCTAGGGTCTAAGAGACAACAATTAACCAAGGGCAAGAAAGGTTTGGGTCACAAACCTAAGCCTAAGGTGGCTTATAATAGTGTTCCATTTGATTATGGAATACAAACTAGGTCTAGGAAGATCAAGGTTACTAGGGAAGTCATCCCTAAGGGTAACCAAGGAGTGTGCCTAGTGGCTAGGGTTTTAAAGAAACCTAAGGAAGCCACTAAGAAGGTTGCAAGGGGAGTTACCCCTAGAGTCAACCTAGGTAAGACCACAATGACCAAGGCTAACAAGCCTAGAAGGGTCATTAGGAAGGTATCTAGGAAGGTTATTCCTAAGGAATACCTAGTAAATCCTAGGAGCTCAAATAGGTTGTGGGTTTCTAAGAGCGTGATTGATTCACGCTAGATGGTTTAGGGTGTGCCAATTTTAAATGGAAGGGTAGTTAACCTAACCATGGTAAAGGTGATATTTTAGGTAATTTTCAAGGTTATGGATACCTTGAAAATAGATTTGATATTATGATCCTAAAATATTTTAGGATATGCCAATATATTTTTGAGATTATGAAAAATTAATTAATTTGACACAATTTAGGATTAGAGGTCATAGTATGCCATTTTGGATTTTTGACACACTAGGGAGAAAAGTGATAATATAGCAAAATATACTTAATTATATCAAATGACAATTAATATTGAAATTTAGGTATTCTTATACCTATACTTTTTATTTTCCATGCTTTGTTTGCCATATAACATGCCATGACATCATATTTATTTTTAATCATTTAATATGTCATGATCATGTTTGGGATTAAGGTTTAATGTCATGTGTTTTTAGATTATATCATATGTCATGACATCATGATCATTGGTCATACTTAATTATGCTATCATTTATGCCATGATCATACTCCATGCATTTAATTTGATTAAAAATGATTCAAGGACAATGACATGACTTGAAGTCTCATTTATATGGGAATCAAGTAGAGTTGTCTTAGAAAATGCATGAGACCTTAGATTAGGATAACCAAAATCCATATCTCACATTAAATTAACATGTATGTGTATTTATACACCCTAGATACATGTGAGATGCTAGGATATGAGTTAAGTTCAAGGTGCATAGTTTTTGCATCTAGATGAACTAAAACTCATCTTTTACTGAGTGTGGATCATTGGGAAATCTTGTATACAAGTCATGTACATTAAGTCCAAGGAATATGATTCAAAATATAGGTTTTCAAAAACATTTTAAAATCAATTTAGAAAACCTTGGTGAAGTCTATCTTTTGATAGCAATCACCATTGATGAAGTTGACACAAAGTGAGCTAAAACATTGAAGTTTTTCTTCACTTTTGAATTTTGTATCAATTTCAATATTTTATGGGTAAAATATTTTTCTATCATTTTTCACCCATTGTATTAGTCATAAGTATTATACGTATAAATTTTCATGATTTTTAAATATATGTATAATTATTTATGAATTTTTAAAATCCATTTCTGATAATTGAAAATCAGATTTTTCAGTTATTAGTCGACTGCCCTTGGTGGCAGTCGACTGATATGCAAGGCAGTCGACTGATCTATGATAGAGTCGATTGCCAAGCTGATTTTGAGAAAAACAAGGTTGTTTAGCCCATTTTCAGCCATGGTAAAGTTCCCTAACCACTCCTAATCTTAGGATATGCTTTGGGAAGCATTATAAAAGGTGAAAATCCATTGGATATGGATTAGGAGAGTTGTTAGGGTGATGTATCAAATTTAAGGATGAGAAAGTTCTATGTTGAACTTTGAACCTTAATTTTGATGGTTTAGAGTTCCTATTGGCTTAAGGACTTCCCAAGGATATTGTTGGTGTAATGGTCAAGGGGGAGCAAGCCTTTAGGGAGAGGTATCCATCATAGGATGATGGATGATATTTTTCCTCATGAGGAGGAAAATGGAATTAGGAGATACTCAATTTGGAAATTGAGAGAGTATATAGGATTTCCTCTCTTGTGTGATATGAGACTTATCATTAGAAATATGGTAGGCATCCTAGGTATTTTTGGACCAAGGGGGAGATTTTAAGATCTCATTGGATATGAGACATTGACCTCCTTGGAGAGTAAACCTTTTTGATGTTCGTCAAAAAGGGGGAGAATGTTATGGAGAGTATTATTAATTGATGTTATCAATTGTCAATTCGGAGAATTGGGGAGAAAGTGGGATTACCAATTTGGGATAATTGGTAAGGAGATTTGAGTTAGTGTTCTAACTCAAAGGTATGTGTTTTTGTCAAACATCAAAAAGGAGGAGATTGTTGGTGCAATCAGCCCAGGTCACGATTGACCGGACTCGAGTTTGACTCGAATGATGTTTTGATGTTTGACATGGAAGTTTGATATCGATGTTTGATATTGATGTCTGATAATGTTTTGGGGAGATTGTTGGCACAATCGACTCGGGTCATGATTAACCATACTCGAGTTTGACTCGAGGGGGATTTTGATGGTTGACTGGAGTTGACCATGTCATGGAAAGTCCAAGTCTTGAGTACTTGACATGTAAAGTCCAAGCATGGGTCTTGGCAAGGAAAAGTCCAAGCATGGGTCTTGGCATGGAAAGTCCAACATGGGTTGACAAGGAAAAATCCAAGCATAGGTCTTGGCATGGAAAGTCCAACATGGGTTGGCAAGGGAAAGTCCAAGCTTGAGTCTTGGCATTTGAGAAGTCCAAGGGGTTTGATGTTGGCAGCGTAAAGTCCAAGCGGAAGTCTTGGCAGCGACGGCGTAAAATCTAAGCGGAGTCTTGGCAGCGTAAGTCCAATGTGTCTTGGCGGTGTAGACACCGTTAGCATGACATAGCCGATGGAAGCACCTGAAGGCTAGCGCAATGGATGAACAAGTCATTGATGACTTGGAGGGATCCGAGAGGCGCAAGGCTGACAGAAGTGGCTAGAAGGCTTAGGTCTAGGCTAAGGGTGGTCTAGCAAGTATGGGGGCACCATACTTGGGTTAAAACCTCATGTTTGAGGTGTTCCAGTCGACTGGTGCCATATGACAGTCGACTAGTGTGTGTCAACTAGGGTTTGACTGTGGGAAGTGTCCCAGTAGTCGACTACAGGTGGGCGATCGCTCGCTCAAGTCGTGATTGTGTGATCGGTCGTGATTAATGTGATCGATCGTGGTGCTCGAGAATTTGAGCACGCGAATAAGTATGACTCATTCTTTGGGGTTAGCGTGATTAGTCGATTGATGTCCTATCCGTTGGATTTTTCCAGCGTGGATTACACCGTTGTCTCACAACAACAGTGTCATCAGTCGACTGATCGGTGATTTCTAGCCCAGGTAGCAGCTTTAAAGGGAGCTTGTGGAGGAGGAAATCACAAGCGATTTCTTGAGCTTTGTTGAGGCGATTTGCTGCTGCAAATCAAGGTCTTCAACCACGATTTAAGCAATCAAACAAGTGAGCATTCAAAAGAGTTTTGTGTAAAGTTTTCTTTGCATCTCTTATTGTATTTCATATTGTATTTGCTTGTTGTATTTAGTTTATTATTGTAAACTATTGTACGAGGTTTCTCTGCCTCCGGATTGTTCCAAGAAAAAGTGTTTATTAGTGGTGTGTGATTGGCATTGCTAGGGCTCGTTTGAGCCCGATCCGTGGAGTAGGAACCTTGAGGTTCTGAACAACGTTACATCTTTGTCTTGTGATTGTGTATTCATATTTGTCTTTATATTGTACTTTTATATTCCGCTGCGTTCTAACGATTATGTAGAGACAAATGCGAATGATTTCCATCAATGTACGAGCACGATGCTATTCACCCCCTCTAGCGGTCACCGTTTCCTCTACATTTCCAAATGCCAAGACTCAAGCTTGGATTTTCTCTTGCCAAGACCCATGCTTGGACTTTCCAAATGTCAAGACTCAAACTTGGACTTTCCCTTGCCAAGACCCATGCTTGGATTTTCTATGCCAAGTACTCAAGACTTGGACTTCTCCGTCATATGGTCAACCCCAAGTCAACCATATAGTCAAATAATTGTCAAACCATCATCAAGCAGTCAATCATGACCTGGGTTGATTGCACCAATAATCTCCCCAACACATTGTCAAACATCAAAATACTACTCGAGTCAAACTCGAGTCTGGTCAATCGTGACCTATGCTGATTGCACCAACAGTTCGGAATCTTAGGGTTCCTACACCATGGGTTGGGCTCGAATGAGCCCTAGCGATGCCAAACACCACTAATAATCAAAACACTTCTGTAGGAACGTTTGTGACTGCTAGAGGGGGGGGGGGGTGAATAGTGCGTTTTCATCGTGGATGGAAATTGATCGTTTGTTTCTATAAATTGTGTTAGCACAGCGGAATATATATAATAGCAATAACACAAATAAAGACAAACACAAATACACCAATACACAAGTATGTAACGTGGTTCGGAACCGAATTGTTCCTACTCCACGGATTGGGCTTGTAAGAGCCCTAGCGATGCCAATCACACACCACTATAACAATAACTCCTCGGAACAATTTGGAGGTGGAGAAACCTCGTACAATAGTTCTTACAACAATAAGAATGAAATACAAGCAAAATACACTAAAATGTAAGTAAAGAAAATTTTACAAAGAGTTTTTGGATGCGTGCTTGTTTGGTTGCTTGAGTTGAACTTGGAGACCCTGATTTACAGCAACAAATCGCCCCAAATACATCCAAGAACCGATGCCAAAAATCCTCCTTCCGAGCTACTTTTATAACCTGCAATCGGGTTGTATTTTCACCTAGCAGTTGACTGATCAGGACCATCAGTCGACTGCCCCTGTAGCCGTTGTCTTACAATGACATAAATCACGTCGGATAAGTCCAACGGATAGACCATTAGTCGACTGATTATACTCATCAGTCCACTGATGTCTCAATCAGTCGAGTATTCGGGCTAATCACTCGACTAGACAACTCATTATGCCTAAATTCTCGACCAGCAGTCGACTGATCTCCATATCGATCAAGGCTCGAAATCGATCATTGTCGATCTTTGGCGTCGGCAATGACGCTCATCTTCCCATAGTCAAACCCTAGTAGACTCCCATCATTCGACTGACCATAGTTCCAGTTGATTAATACACCTCAAACATGAGATTTTAACCCAAGTATGGTGCCCCCATACTTGCTAGATCACCTTTAGCCTAGACCTAAGTCTTCTAGCCAGTCCGTCAGCCTCACACCTATCGGATCCCTCCAAGTCATCCATGACTTGTTCATCCATACACTAGCCTTCAGGTACTTCCATCAGCTATTGTCATGCTAATGTGGTCGACAACGCCTAGGTACATTGGGCTTACGCTGCCAAGACTCCGCTTGAACTTTACGCCGCCAACCATTGGACTTATGCTACTAAGACTCCACCCTTGGACTTTACGCCACCAATATTCCCCTTGGACTTCTCAATTGCTAAGTACCCATGACTTGGACTTTTATCGTCAAGACTACACCCTTGGACTTACGTGGCCAAGACTACACCCTTGGACTTCTCAATTGCCAAGACTCAAGCTTAGACTTTCCTTTGCCAAGACCCATGCTTGGACTTTCCATGCTAAGCACACATGACTTGGACTTCTCCCATGACAACGGTCAAACCATCGTCAAACATCAATTATAACCTGGGTCGATTGCACCAGCAATCTCCCCAACACATATCATACATCAATGTCAAACATCAAAGCCCTACTCGAGTCAAACTCGAATCTGGTCAATCGTGACCTGGGCCGATTGCATCAATAATCTCCTCCTTTTTGATGTTTGACAAAAACACCATTGAGTTAGGCCCCTAACTCAAATTCCCTTACTATTTTTTTCAAATTGGTAATTCACATTAATTCTCCCCCTTTTTGACATATATAAAAAAGGTTCTCCCCAAGGAGGTCAGCATCTCATATCCCAATGAGATCTTACAATCTCCCCCTTGGTCCAAAACACATAGGATACCTACAATCTTCCTAGTGATAAGTCACATATCACTCAAGAGAGGTACTCCTATGAAGTCTCCCAATTTCCAAATTGGACATCTCAAATTCTCATTTCTCCCCCTCTTGAGGAAAAATAACATCCATCATCCCATGATGGATACCTCCCCTTACAGGCTTGCTCCTCCTTGACCATTGCACCAACAATGTCCTCGGGAAGTCTCTAAGCCAATAGGAACACTAAACTATCAAAAATTAAGGTTCAAAGTTCTACATGAACTTTCACATACCTTAAAATTGATACATCACTCTAACAACTCTTATAATCCATATCCAATGGATTTTCACCCTTTCTAATACTTTTCAAAGCATATCCTAGGGTTAGGAGTAGTTAAGGAACCCTAAGATAGCTAAAACATGGGCTAAACATCTTTATTTACCCCAAATCAGCCTATCAGTCGACTCTTCCATAGAGCGATCATTGAAATCTCATCGATCGTGATAAACTATAACGATCGGTGATCCGATTTTCAAATCAGATTTTGAAGCGAGTTTGAAAATGCGTAAGTAAATATACGTATTTCAAAATTTTTTGAAACTTCATATGCACATTACTTACATGGAATATAATGTTGGATCGATTTGAGCACTAGAGGGGGGGGGGTGAATAGCGCAAATGAAAACTTTATGGAATCGTTCAATCAAAGAAAATGTACGCAGCAAAAAAGTAAATAACATGCTTTGTTTTTACTTGGTTCACTAATGGTAGGTCTTCCAGCTGCAATGAAGAGTTAGCTTGAAAATGCAGTTAATATAAGTGAACTTGATGGCCATTTACCATTTGATCTTGACTTAGACTATCCATGGGAAGTCTTGAGTCAGATCATCACCTAAGGGCATCCTCGTACAGAGGACACGACCTTACTTGCACTCACTCACAGGAGCTTACCTCAGCTTTTACCTTTAAAGCTTCGCTTCCGGTCTTCACCCGAGTTCTTCACCTTCCTCCGAAGTCCTCCTGGTGTCGTCCGATCACCACGGTTCCCTCCGGGTGTCGTTGACCATCAGCTTTAGCTTAGCAATTCTGCACACTTGATTCAGCTCGTGAGACAACAAAATGAGCTTAACTTTGTATCATTTGCTATAATCAAAACTCAGGTTCAACTTAGGTGCCTACTGTTAGTGAAAGCCCTAGAGCCAATCATGTGATGATTGTTGTATGGACTTTGTTGTATCATATTTCTATTTATAAAGGCATGGTTATTATATTTACTTGTATTGGTGCCAAATAACTAAGTATAATAACGTCCTTGAGTAGAAGGTTCTTATCTATATCAATCGATTGGTTGAATCAATAATGAGATGATATAGAGAATACTACTCTTAATCATTCCTAGTCAAGTATTAACATTCAGGGATAATGTCAATGTAAAGAGACTAGCATGTAGGTCGACTCGATGACTTGATCTCACAAGTCATGAATATGTGATATCAAGTTGACACATAGGTATGCATTGGAGAATATATACTGAATGACCTATCATGAGAAAGTATCATGGATCATTATATGAGTGTCATAAACTTTCTCATGTGACTATTAGTATGACTATTAGTCCTTGGACCTGAAGTCACCATGGTTCCCTACATAAGGAGTTGCATACTTTGGCTTCGTCAAACGTCACCCGTAAATAGGTGGACTATAAAGGCGATTACTGGGTATGTAATAAATTATGCGGAGGGATGTGAGTGATGTAGATGAGATCTATCCCTTCTATATGACGGGAGTGACATCATTATTCTTGATAGAGTGAGACCACAAAGTGCATGTCCATGCCCAAATGAGTCAATATGAGATATTGAGCTCATTTGATTAGAGTGAGTCTACTTGGAGTTCAAAATATAGATTGTATTGAGGATGACACGGTCTGTACCTCAGTTGGTCAATCTAGATGTCAAGGATAGAGGGACATTGTCACATATTGTGAGAGTTACAATTAGTAGTCACAAAGGTGATGTTGGATCTCAACATTCTTGTCACTTGGGTAGCAATGATGTGTTGCTAGATACCGCTCATTGCTTATGTTCCTAAATCGGTTTAGGAGCATTGCCAACGTTACAAGAACCTATAGGGTCACACACAAAGGGAAATTAGATGGAGATTAGGTTCATATGATGAACCATGAGGATTAGGTTCATGGGATGAACCAAATTGGATTAAGAGTAATCCAAATTAGACTAATTGAGTTAGACTAAATTTGATTCAAGTGTTGAATGAGTCTAATTTAGATTTGATTCATTGAGTCAATTTAAAATAATGAATAGAGATTCATTAAATCAAATTGACTTGAATCAAATGGTTGGATTTGATCAACCATGGGAGATCCACATCATCATGGACTCATCATGGGGTGTCACCTCATAAGGGAGAACAAGAGCCATTGGCCCTTGGAGTTACATGCATGCATGTAACTCCCTATAGTGGTCGGCCACTATTGAGGGGTTATGAGTGTGGGAAGTTAATTGGTGTAACTTCATCATCTTCTTCCTTGGATCTTCCCTCAAGCCCTCTCCCTAATCTTCCTCATCTTGCCGTGAGCCTCCAAGGGGTGCTATCACACTCTAGGTTTCTTTTCTCCACCTATTGCTTGTGTGGATACCAATAGAGGAGTGTACACTTGACACTCTTGAGTTCCGACAAGCCGTTTGGACGAGCGGGATAAACGAAGGGCATCGCATCGAGGGTAAACTCTTAACATGTAGATCTAGAGTAGATCTAAAGTTTTTAAACATGTACATATAGTTTTATTTACCTTTGTACGGATCCGCGGCCGACTTTCGGGGTTTCCACAATGGAAAAAACGGTTTTTATTGCTCGGATAGTCCAACAGTGGTATCAGAGCCACGTGCGAAGCATGTATGTATTTTAATTTTGTAGTTTTATATTAGATATAAAAATTATAGGTCTGTAAGTTTCTATAAATTTCCTATTTTTATAGATTTTTTGGGTATTTTTCTCGAAGAGTCGAAGCAACAAGTGTTGGGACAATTATAGGCTTCAACCACCGAGAATAACTCTCTGAAACGGTGAATTCTCGCTTTAGGTTTTTGGGACAGCTACTTAAGTCACTGTATGATCAATATGGGACACTCGCAAAGTTCATTTTGCGAGTAGGGGTGCTGCCCCTAAGCCCGAAAGGGGCATTGTCCCGCGATCGCACCCAGAAAACGCTTAGCGGGACCGTTACGGAGATATGACTCATAAAATTGAAAAAAAAATAGGAAAAATTATAGAAATTTATATAAAATATATAATTTAGAATTATGTATAATTCTGTGATGGTCATGGCCCAAGAACCCCAATGTGATTGGATAAATGTATTGTAATTCATAATACGACTTGCGCGCCGTTTTTGTGATTGTGTATGTTGTATAGGGTATGCGACCTGCGCGTCGTGCCTCTTCTTTTAAAATTCCAGTTGTAAATAGTTTTAGACTCGAATGTAACTCGAGTTTCATGTTTGTAATGTACAAAATGGAGCGGTGGAAGGTCCACTAGTATATGGAGTTACGAGGAGGGTGCCGACGACACATGGCGGTCAAAGGAGGGGCTTGGAGAAGCCGCTAACTCTAGGTTGACTGTCCGATCTTCTCATTGGCTTGAGAAGATCGTAGTAGGACCATGACCTCATCACAATTAATTTATATATATATATATATATATATATATATTTTGTTTTTTTTTCTTGTATATATGTGATGCATGCTAGTAAATTTTGCTTGTATGTATATGATGCATGCTAGGATATTTTGCTTGTATGTATATGATGCTTGCTAGTGTATTGCTTGTATGTATGTGATGCATGCTAGTGTAGGGTAATAAAGGCTTTAATGCGTATATGATACACATTCACAATTAGATTAGATCTTAATCGAATCAACTCAAAAATGCCTACCAAGTTTTGATACCCATCACTACCTCGATCATTTGTTGTTGTTGAATCTGCCAAAGCAGAGCAATGCATATTATCTTGGTAGGGTGCGGAGGGACAATCTTGGTCCCGCCTATCACGGCTTGGGTGAGAATAAGCTCAATTAGATTGAGTAAAACTAGTTAACTCAATTGGATCGAGTAAAACTATAGGCATATTCCAACCGTTGGAAAGATAGGATAAGATCGCATTTACACTAAATCTTGGGTGATTTAACCAAAGCTAACTCAAGGTCTTTTGTAAATGTGGATCTTGATCCTATAAACAAGAGTTGCATAGAGATGTAATTGGTAATTTGTTACCTACCGATCATACTAAGTCTTGGGCGATTTAGCCAAAGCTAATTCAAGGCGTAGTATGATGTGGATCTTGTCCCACAAGAATTATAGCTAGTTTGTATGAATCTAGTAATGTGGTTTGACCACATCCATGACTCGATTCTACAAAAGTCCTATAATTCAGTGGGAGCATCATTTGATTAAAGGCCTAATTAACTGATAAATGGAATATGATATTAATTTGTTGCATTGTGTATGTTGTAGATTACCATGTCGACAAACACAAATACTCTCTCCCTGCATTCTGTCCTTGAGAAGGACAAGCTCAATGGAGCAAATTTCCTGGATTAGTACAGGAATCTAAGAATCGTTCTCACTCAAGAAAGAAAATTGTACATCCTAGAGCAGCCCATTTCGGAGGCACCTCTTGCCACTGCCTCGCGAACTGACCGAGATGCTTACAAGAAGCATTAAGATGATGCATTAGATGTGTCATGCCTTATGCTTGTTGGATCGATCGGATCGCTAGAGGGGGGGGGTGAATAGCGATAGAAACTTTTTAGTATGAATTCGTTTTAAAAAAAAAACTTATATGTAGCGGAAAGATAAACAAAACAAAAAGTAAAGGAGACAATAGACACAAGAGATTTACTTGGTTCGTAGCCGAAGGCTACTACTCCAAGGCCCTAGTGGTCCTTGACCACGTACGGAGGGCAAACTACTAAAGAACTCCTCCTCGTTGGAGGTAGGAGTTAGACGGATACAAAAAGCCTGAGGTAGAAGGACACTCCCCCTCTCCTCATTATAATGAAAGCTTTACTAAAAGGAATAAACTGAAATACAATTTAGAACTTTCGTTACCGACGACTTTAAAGGTTGGAGGTTGAAGCTCTAGTCGTCGTCTCGGCAGCGCTTCGTCAAGGGATGTCGGAGAGTTGGAGCGTATCAGAAGCACTTGGAAGCTTTTTAATTTATGAAAAAACCCTAGGTTTGGCCCTCCTTTTATAGCCTTTGAGCCCCTCATCGAATAGGTCTTTAGCCAATCACAAATGGGCACAAAACCCCTTGAAAAATGGTGATAACTCTTGACTACTCGAGGCTGATCCTTTGACCAGCAGTCGACTGATGGCCATCATCAGTCGATCGATGGCGATCGATCGGGCCGATCACGATCGACCTCATTGTTTGTGACGGTGAGTCCTCCGCTCAACAAAAATATAATTTCGATGGTCGTCGACCATCCGATCTCGACCTAGACCATCTATAAGAAGTCTTTGGTCGGATCTACGCTTAAGATCATCCCCGTAAAGAGGATACGACCTTACTTACGCTCGCACACACGAGCTTACCTCAGTACTTACGTGTTGCTTTTGCTTCCGGACTTCCACTCAATTCCTTCGGCTCCCTCCGAAGTCTCTTGAGTGTCGCCCGACCACCGCGGCTTCCTCCGGGTGTCGCTAGCCTTCATCTCCAGCGTTGAGACTTTTCTGCACACTTGATTTAGCTCATGAGATAACAATATATGCTTAACTTTGTATCGTTTGCTATAATCAAAACTTAGGTTCGACTTAGGTGCCTACTGCACCAACAATCTCCCCCTTTTTGATTTATGGCAAACCCACATACAAAGTTAAGTAAATAGCAAGCATGAAGAGTAATAATGTGCATGATAAACAAAAAGATATGAAGATTAAGTTGGAGTAATAAGGATTTTCTTCAAGTACTCCCCCTTGAGGAAACCTCCCCCTTGACCGAGGGTGAGTCTTGAAGAAAGACCTTAATCCTCCCCCTTGAGGGTTGCTTTAAGTAATTAACATTACTTAAAGTTGGCCTTAGTAAAACGTTTTAGTTAAGCCCTTTCTCCCCCTTAAGTAAAACATTAACGACATAGAGTTTTAAAAAAATAAGTTTAAGTAAAACGTAGACGACACAAATAAGTTTAAGTTAAGAATTCTTTGGCCTTTTGGTAAAAGTTAACTAAGTTTTAACTTTTGGTTTAAATATGAAGTAAGAGTTAAGTTATCAAAAAAATTTTTGACCCCTTAACTTTGGCCTTTTTCTCCCCCTTTTGCTGTATATCGAAAAGAGTAAGGGGTGTGTGGAAAACAAAATAAGTGTTAAATTTAAAGTCCAAGCATGTTCCCCATTTTTTATAAAAAAAATAATACACTGAAAATAAGCTCATCTATAAAATGTTCGACTCATATTTGGCTTGATTGATACGTAAGATCAACCAGTCCTGGTCAGAGTCGGTTAGTATGTATGATTATACTCCGTGGTTCATAGCGATGCACTAGCTCTACATCTGGAACCAGGAGTAAGGTCCTAACATCTCACGCCCATCTACGTGGCTAAGTACACAAACACATTAGTCCTATGTGTTGTGAGATGTACTGGCTCCTTAAATCTATAGGTGCATGATATCTAAGGTATGTCCTATGCTAGTTCCATAAAAATGAAATTAAAGAAATAGTAGTAAGAACATATAATTTGCATGTACCTATTCTATTACGCACATGCCCAATTTTCATCTTAATAGACTAAATTCGGCTTCGGGTAGGGGTTTAGTAAATAGGTCTGCTAAGTTAGACTTTGATTCGACGTATTCGAGTTGTATTGCTCCGTTGGCCACATGTTCTCGAATGAAATGGTGTTTGACCTCTATATGTTTGGTCCTAGAGTGACATATCAGATTCTTTGTAAGATTAATTGAACTAATGTTATCTACATGAAGTTTAGTATTCGTAAAGTCTAACTTAAAGTCGCGGAGGGTGTGCTTTATCCAAAGAAGCTGCGTGACACACTCACCCATCGCGATGTATTCGGCTTCGATGGTAGATAAAGCAACACAGTGTTGCTTCCTACTGCACCAACTCACTAGACTCGAGCCGAGAAGTTGACAACAACCACTCGTACTTTTTCTATCGAGCTTACTACCGGCATAATCCGAATCGGAGTAGCCGATTAGTTCGAACTCCGTAGATCTAGGGTACCAAATACCAACATTAAGTGTACCCTTAAGATATCTAAGGATACGCTTAACTAGGGTTAGGTGAGACTCCTTAGCACAGGTTTGAAACCTGGCGCATATACTTACTGCGAATAGGATGTCGGGTCGACTCGCAGTTAAGTATAGGAGACTTCCTATCGCGCTCCTATAGTACTTTAAGTCAATGGACTTACTTTCAGGGTCTTCTCCTATGTTAACATTAATCGCCATTGGGGTGTTTATTATCTTAGCGTCTTGCATTCCAAATCTTTTAATTAACTCCTTAGTGTATTTCTGTTGATATAGGTATATACCATCCTTAGTTTGTTTAATTTGTAGACCTAAAAAGAAACTTAATTCGCCTACCAAGTTCATTTCGAACTCACTTTCCATGAGTGAAACGAACTCGTTTAGTAAGGCTGAGTTAGAGGTTCCAAAAATTATATCGTCTACTTAAATTTGAGCTATGAATATTTCTTTACCTAAGGTTTTTACGAAGAGAGTTGGGTCAACTAAGCCTTGGTTAAACCCTTTTGACTTAAGATGGATTGAAAGTCTCTCGTACCAAGCTCGAGGAGCTTGTTTAAGTCCATAGAGAGCTTTCTTAAGTTTTAGAACATGGTCGGGTTTATCTAGATTTTGAATCAGGGGTTGGCTAACATAAACTTCTTCTTTAATGTATCCATTTAGGAATGCCGACTTAACATCCATTTGAAACAGCTTAAATCCTCGATGTGCGGCATAAGCTAGCAACATTCGAATGGATTCGAGTCTAGCTACTGGGGCATAGGTTTCGTCGTAATCTAAGCCTTCGACTTGGCTAAACCCTTTGGCGACTAACCTAGCCTTGTTTCTAACTACTTCACCTTTATCATCAAACTTATTTCGAAACACCCACCTTGTTCCAATTATCGTTTTGTCTTTAGGTGGTGGTACTAATTCCCACACTTCATTCCTAGTAAATTGAGCTAGCTCTTCTTGCATTGCAATAATCCAATCGGGATCAAGAAGAGCTTGTTCAATTGATTTGGGTTCTATCTTTGAAATTAAGGAAATTTGACTAAGGTTCCTATAGGATGCTCTAGTTCGAACTCCTAGATTAGGATCTCCTATCACTTGATCGATAGGGTGGTTAGTCTGAATCCTAGATTGGGTTGGGTTTGTATCACTTAATGCTTGATCAATGGGGTGACTTGGTTGAACACTAGTTTGACTCGGATCACTTGTCACTTGGTCGACAAGAGAAGTTGGTTGATGTGGATTAGACTCGATCTCAGGGTCGGAGACGAGTTTGGTATCAGTGGGCTCAACACTTGGGGTCATTAAGGGTTTTGTAGGTTCGGGTACTTCATCAAATACTACATTGATAGTTTCCTCGACTCTAAGGGTGTCGTAGTTATATACTCTATAAGCTCGACTTGTAGTCGAGTATCCTAGAAAGATTCCGGTCGTGGTTTTGGATGTAAATTTCCCTAGGTAATCCTTAGTGTTTAGGATATGTACCTTACACCCAAATACCCTAAAGTACTTGATGTTAGGTATTTTATCGTGATAAATCTCGTACGAGGTCTTAAGGTGCCTTTTTACCATAAGGATCCTATTTTGGACATAGCATGCCGTACTCACGGCTTCTGCCCAAAACCTATCGGGTAGGTCGTATTCGTTCAACATGGTCCTAGCGGCTTCTTGTAGAGTTTGGTTTTTCTGTTCCACGAGGCCATTTTGCTGAGGGGTCCTAGGGCAAGAGAATTCATTGTGGTATCCGTTTAGGTTACAGAAGTCGGTGAACCTTTGATTTTCGAATTCACCACCATGATCGCTTCTAAGTCTTTTAACCTTAAGGTCTTTTTGATTCTCGATTAATTTGAATAGATTGATTAATTGATCTAGGGTATCATTTTTATGTTTGATGAACCTAACCCAGGTAAACCTGGAGTAGTCGTCAATTATGACTAAGCAATATTGACTTCTATTGAGTGACTTGGCTCCATGTGAATCGAATAGATCCATATGCAGGAGCTCAAGTACACTTGAGGTTCGTTCTTGGTTAGTTAACTTGTGTTGTGTCCTAGGTTATTTTCCTTGTTGACAAGCATTACAGATTTTATTAACCAAGTTGTTGAGGTTGGGTAAGCCTCTGACTAAGCCACTCTGACTCATCTTGTGGACGAGTCTTGGGTGCGAGTGACCGAGTCGTCGGTGCCACAACCATGATTCCTCTTCCTGTGTCATAAGACATTTGGCTGAGGATTTGATTAAGTTAATTGTATAAATGTTATTTGTCCTAGTTCCTTTGAGTATTGTTTTAGCTGTTTTATTTGTTTTAATTACACATTCATTTTCTAAAAATACGATCTTATAGTTATTGTCACATAATTGGCTTACGCTAAGCAGGTTATATTCAAAATTCTCTACAAGTAATATATTTTTAATAACAAAATTCGAGTTAAGCTCTATATCACCTGATCCGATGATTTTGAGCTTGCCGTTATTCCCAAAGGCTACTGATCCTTGTCGTTTGAATCGAAGCTTTGTGAATTTGAGTTGATCCCCGGTCATGTGTCGGGAGCAACCGCTGTCCAACATCCATTGATCCTACACACAAGGTGGTTGGATTGGATGTTAGATATTTTTTTTTAAAAAAAAAATTGGTTGTAAGTTATTAAACCTAGGTCATCTCACCTGTGTCTATATGATCAATCATGTTATACTTATGTGTTTTTTGTGAGATGACTTCCAATTAAGTTGATTAAGTGCATTTAGGTTCAAGTAATTTTATGTTAGATTTGGATTTAAACCTAGGCTTGTCAAGTTTACCTTTTCAAGATCATGGCTTCCAGGTCGTGGCGAGGCACAGGGGCCTTCTTTTATCGGATCATCGACCACTTCCTTAGACAAAACCATTTTCAAGAAAATGATGACTTGACTCACCTAAGACTATCTTCTAGTCTAACTGGTTATTTTTGAAAAGAGGCTCCCCGAGGCTCAATATTTTCGAAGAATTTTAGTTGGTTATGTTTTTGAAAAGAGGCTCCCCGAGGCTCAATCTTTTCGAAGAATTTTAGTTGGTTATGTTCGTGTTCTAAGTGAGTTCACAAGTTTTAAAGCATAAATTTTCTAAGTTAAAGCATGCAATTTCTAAGTTAAATCACACACTTTCTAAGTTAAAACATGCAATTTCTAAGTTAAAGCACAAACTTTCTAAGTTAAAGCATGCAATTTCTAAGTTAAAGCACAAACATATTTTGTACTGGCTCCCCCTAGACCGTTGAATCGGTTCGGTCTATCCACATAGTGGATTTGGTCCTTGGGAATCCAGTACGGGTTGGATCCTAGAGTTGAAATCAAAAGGTTCTTAGGGACCCATGCTTGGACATGTTTCCTATGTCGACTTACAATCGACATATACGACCTATTAGTCGTGTTTGAGTTAAACCCTAGTCCAACCTTGTTGTACACAGCCCTTTGAGATCCAAGTAGGAGGTCAAGTCCTTTGGATCCCGAAGTGAACCTTTCCAACGTGTTCCTAAGATCTTCGACTTGACTTTTCAAGAGAGAGTTCTCAACTTCGAGCTTTTTAACTCGAGTTGAGTCCTTCTCTTGAACTCGACTAGTCGAAGAGGTTAGGGAGACCTCGTATTTGAGGAGTTTAACCTCCTCAACAAGGGTCTCGACCTTGGACTCGGACTTAGCTAACTTCCTAGACAAAAACCTAACCGTATTATGTAAAGTATTAAATAAAGTTCGACTTACTTTAAGGGTATCTTTTGAACCGGATGTGTATCCGTGGCTTGACTTGAAGGTAGCTTCGTAGTCCGAGTCATCCTCAGGTTCTGACTCAAGTTCAGGTTCGGTCTCCGTGTCTGACTCAATCGATCTTGCCATGAAGACGTGGTCTTCATCTTCTTCGGATGACGCTTCTTCCCATGTCGCGTTGAGGGCCTTCTTGTGCTTAGGTGCTCGGTGGTTGAGCTTGGGGCACTCGGACTTGATATGTCCAAACCCGTTACACTCATAACACCTAATATTAGAACTTTTAGGCTTACCTTGGTTGGGTCGAGTCGTGGTTCGCTTTCGTCCCTTGGCTATCCTTCGAGCTAGGTTCATTAGTTCGACAGTCAATTCCGGGTCAACTTCTTCTTCGGACTCGTCTTCCTCCTCGGTTGGTGGTGGCTTGCTTGCGATTTTCTTTTTCTTTGATCCTGCAAACAAGGCTATACCCCTCTCGGGTTCCGAGTTGGACTGCTCATGTAATTCGAAATCGGAAAAGAGTTCATCTAACCTAATTTTAGAAAGATCCTTGGAGACCTTGTAGGCATCGACCATGGATGCCCACAAGGTAGTCCTCGGAAACGAGTTTAGAACATACCTTATAAGGTCGCGGTTTTTGACCTTTTGCCCGATTGCGTGTAGGTTGTTGACTATGTCTTGGACACAGGCGTGGAGTTGCGTCGCAGACTCGTGTTCCTGCATTTTTAGGTTATATAGTTTATTGAAAAGAAGATCACGCTTACATACCTTGGCTTCATCGGTCCCTTCGTGTAGCTCCACTAGTTTCGTCCAAAGATCTTTTGCGCTTATGAAGGGGCCGACGCGATTTAGCTCCTCCTTGGATAGGCCACATTGGAGGATTTGTGTTGCCTTGGCATCGGCTTCGACTTGTCGTTTTGTCGCAATGGTCCATTGATCATAATCCAAGGAGTCACCCACTTCATTAGTCGGAAGTGTGAAACCCGTTTGGATTATGATCTACATATCGATTTGGGTTTTGAGAAAGCATTCCATCCGACCCTTCCAATAACGGAAGTCATCTCCATTGTAAAACGGAGGTCGGACGATGCTAAAACCCTCGAGATGGGCCATTAGAACAAAAGACCGAAGGAGACGAAGACGAAGAAACTAGCAATGACAAAAACATGAAAGCAAGTACCAAGACTCGCGTCTTGGATTAGTAGTGCGGGAGAGAAACTTGACAAAGCGAAATAAAATAAAAAAAAACAGAATTAAAAGAAAAAATAAATTTGTAAAAAAGGCTAGATTGGTGGTTTCACCAAATCTTAGCAACCCCCGGCTCTGATACCAATTGTTGGATCGATCGGATCGCTAGAGGGGGGGGGTGAATAGCGATAGAAACTTTTTAGTACGAATTCGTTTAAAAAAAAAAACTTATATGCAGCGGAAAGATAAACAAAACAAAAAGTAAAGGAGATAATAGACATAAGAGATTTACTTGGTTCGTAGCCGAAGGCTACTACTCCAAAGCCCTAGTGGTCCTTGACCATGTACGGAGGGCAAACTACTAAAGAACTCCTCCTCGTTGGAGGTAGGAGTTAGACGGATACAAAAAGCCCGAGGTAGAAGGACACTCCCCCTCTCCTCGTTATAATGAAAGCTTTACTAAAAGGAATAAACTGAAATACAATTTAGAACTTTCGTTACCGACGACTTTAAAGGTTGGAGGTTGAAGCTCTAGTCGTCGTCTCGGCAGCGCTTCGTCGTAGGGATGTCGGAGAGTAGGAGCGTATCGGAATCACTTGGAAGCTTTTTAATTTATGAAAAAACCCTAGGTTTGGCCCTCCTTTTATAGCCTTTGAGCCCCTCATCGAATGGGTCTTTAGCCAATCACAAATGGGCACAAAACCCCTTGAAAAATGGTGATAACTCTTGACTACTCGAGGCTGATCCTTTGACCCGTGATCGTGATGGCCATCATCGATCGTGATGGCGACTATCGATCGATTCTTCAGCGATCGGTCATTGTTTGTGATGGTCGAGTCCTCCAAGTAGCGATCGTGATGCTAGCTGCAAGGCAAGGTTAGCTCAACAAAAACATAATTTCGATGGTCGTCGACCATCCGATCTCGACCTAGACCATCTATAAAAAGTCTTTGGTCGGATCTACGCTTAAGATCATCCCCGTAAAGAGGATACGACCTTACTTACGCTCGCACACACAAGCTTACCTCAGTACTTACGTGTTGCTTTTGCTTCCGGCCTTCCACTCAATTCCTTCGGCTCCCTCCGAAGTCTCTTGAGTGTCGCCCGACCACCGTTGCTTCCTCCGGGTGTCGCTAGCCTTCAGCTCCAGCGTTGAGACTTTTCTGCACACTTGATTTAGCTCATGAGATAACAATATATGCTTAACTTTGTATCGTTTGCTATAATCAAAACTTAGGTTCGACTTAGGTGCCTACTGCACCAACAATGCTCGCGACCATGAACTCTGAGCTTCAGAAGCAACACAAGTTCATGAATGCTTTTGATATGGTTGAACATCTTCGTCAACTGTATCAAGGACAAGCAAGGCACGAGAGATACGAGATCTCTAAGGCACTATTTTAGTCCAAGATGCAAGATGGGACTCCCGTAGGTCCATATGTACTTAAGATGATTTGGTACATAGAGAACCTACAGAGGTTGGGATTTCCACTTGGCCAAGAGCTGGCCACTGACTTGATCTTGCAATTTTTGTCATAAAGCTACAATTAATTTGTCATGAGATGCTCAGCATATTGAGAACTGCTAAGCTCAACCTTAAGAAGGAAAAACCTGACTCCATTTTAATGGTGCAAAAGAAGAAAGACAAGGAAAAGTCTAAAGGTAAGGGAAAGTATCAAGCCAAGGGCAAAGGCAAGACACTGAAATCGAAAGGAGGGGTGGCCAAGGAAGGGACTTGCTTCCACTGTAAGAAAGTTGGACACTGGAAGCGTAACTACAAGGCATACCTGGAAGATCTTAAGAAGAAGAGAAGTGAGACTTCTACTTCAGGTATATATGTCATACAAGTCAATCTATCTATTTCTACATCATGGGTATTAGATACCGAATGTGCATCTCACATTTGTACCAATGTGCAGACACTGAGAAATAGCAGGGCATTGACGAAGGGCGAGGTGGACCTACGAGTAGGCAATGGAGCAAGGGTTATTGCTGTTGCTGTAGGAACTTATTTTCTATCTCTGTCTAGGCTTGTACTAGAACTAGATGAATGTTGTTATGTGTCTGCTTTAACTAAGAACATAATTTTAGTTTCTTATTTGGACAAGAAAGGCTTTTCATTTATAATAAAGAACAAATGTTGTTCAGTTTATTTAAATGAAATGTTCTATTGTAGTGCACCTCTAATGAACGGACTCTACATTCTAGACGTAGAGAGCCCCATCTATAACATAAGTACCAAAATTTTCAAGTCAAATGAGTTAAACCAAACATATCTCTGGCATTGTCGCTTAGGTCACATAAATGAGAGTCGCTTATCCCAGCTCCATAAGGATGGGCTGCTGGACTCATTTGATTTTGAATCATATGAGACATGCGAGTCTTGCCTTCTAGGCAAGATGACCAAGACTCCCTTTAGTGGACACAGCGAAAGAGCAACAGACTTGTTAGGACTTATACATAGTGATGTATGTGACCCTTTCAATGTTGCTGCTAGAGATGGTTATAGGTACTTCATTATATTTACTGATGACTTCAGTAGATATGGTTATGTGTATCTGATGACACATAAGTCAGAATCCTTTGAAAAGTTCAAAGAATTCAAGAATGAAGTACAAAACTAGCTTGTCAAGAGTATTAAGATACTTTGATCAGATCGAGGTGGTGAATACCTTAGCCATGAGTTTCGTGACTATCTAGCTGAGTGTGAGATTCTATCCCAACTCACTCCTCCTGGAACACCACAGTGGAATGGTGTATCTGAAAGGAGGAATCATACCCTATTAGATATGGTACGATCTATGATGAGTCATATAGATCTTTCCTATATCCTTTTGGCGATATGCTCTAGACACAGCAACCTTCACACTTAATCATGTTCCATTTAAGGCTGTGATAAAGACACCATATACGATATGAACAAGGAGAAATTCCAAGATGTATTCTATGAGTATTTGGAGTTGTGAGACTTACGTTCGACGTCAAGTCTCAGACAAACTGGGACCCAAATATGATAAGTGCTATTTTATTGGATATCCCAAGGAAATGAAGGGATATTACTTCTACATTCCCAGTCAGCATAAAGTGTTTGTGGCAAAGACTGGGGTATTTCTAGAAAGGGATTTTGTTTCTAGAAAAACTAGTGGGAGTACGTTCGATCTTGAAGAAATTCAAGAGAAGGACCATAACACTGAGTCCTTGATGGAGGTTGAATAGGAACCACAAAGTGTTGTGGGTGATGAGAATGTTGCACAAAGAGTTGTGGAACAACAACCTATTCAGGTAGACCTACCTCTTCGCAGGTCTGATAGGGTACGTCGTCAGCCTGAGAGATACTCATTTCTCTTGTTTGACCATGATGACATTATGCTCATTGAGAATGTGCCTACCTCCTATCAGGAAGCTGTGATGAGCCCAGATTCTGAGAAATGGCTAGAGGCCATGAGATCTAAGATAGAATCCATATACACCAACCAAGTATGGACTTTGGTTAATCCACCTGAAGGTGTCAAACCCATTGGGTGTAAGTGGGTCTTTAAGAGAAATATTGACATGGATGGACTTACGCATACATATAAGGGCTGATTGGTGGCTAAAGGTTTGAAGAAAATTTATGGTATTAACTATGATGAAATCTTTTCTCCAGTGGCGATGTTTAAGTCCATTTGGATCATGCTTGCTATTACAGCATACCATGATTATGAGATCTGACAGATGGATGTCAAAACCACATTTTTGAATGGAAACTTGCTCGAGGATGTGTACATGATATAGCCTGAGGGTTTTGTAGATCCACAACATACTAGGAAAGTATGCAAGCTGCAAAGGTCTATTTATGGGCTAAAGCAAGCTTCTCGGAGCTGGAATCTTCAATTCAATGATGTGATCAAACAGTTTGGTTTCATCAAGAATGAAGATGCACCCTGTGTCTGTTGGTTGTTCGCTTCGGAGGCTCATTGGCTCCCATATCCCCGGATTAAAATTTTCACTAATGAAAGGATTAATCCGGATGGGATGAGCTTCCTTAACGACACCATTTCATGGACGACGTGTGGACGAAGATCCTCCACGAGTAGAAGCCTTCTAGATCATGTTCTTCTCTTCCTTGTCCGCTGCGAACAAAGAGAAGAACCAACGAAACCTTTCCTTTCTAGAACCGACCACCAAACAAGAGAGTTTGATGCAACCGCCGGCCAAGGAACGATTGGATGAGCACCGGCCAACTAGTTGTATTGTTGCCGCCGGCCACCTAGATGTTGGAGAAGCACCGGCCACCAATTGTTGGAGAGCCGCCGGCCACCAAGGAGCAAGAGAGGAGGAAGAAGAGAATCGGCAAAGGGAGGAGGAGAAGAAGAGGGGCGCCGGCCAAAAACCTAGGGAGAACAATCACCTTGCCGCCCACTTTCCTAGCCGCCCAAAACACTAGCTCCTCTAGGGTTTGTTGCCGCCCAACACTTGGATGAGCCAAACCCTAATTCTCTAATCCAAAAATCATGTTTTCGCCCAATGCCTAAGCCCTTATTTATAGAATTTAGGAGAAAGTTGGTTAGCCTAAAATATAGGAACTAATCCCTATTTTCTTGCCGCCCAAATAACCCTATCTCCTCTAGGATTTGTTGTCGCCCAACACATGGATGAGCCAAACCCTAACTATAGAATTAGGCTTAGGCCTCCTTTAATCTCCACCGTCGGATCTAGGGATTTAATCTCCACCGTCGGATCTAGGGATTTAATCTCCACCGTCGGATCTAGGGTTTTATCCCAACCGTCGGATCTAGGATTTCATCCCAACCGTAGGATCTAGGATTTCATCCCAATCGTCGGATCAAGGATTTAATCCCAACCATCGGATCTAGGGATTTAATCCCAACCGTCGATTCTAGGGTTTCATCCTAACCATCGGATCTATGGATTTAATCCAACCGTTGGTTCTAGGGTTTCATCCCAACCATCGGATCTATGGATTTAATCCAACCGTTGGTTCTAGGGTTTCATCCCAACCATCGGATCTATGGATTTAATCCAAACCGTCGATTCTAAGGTTTCATCCTAACCATCGGATCTATGGATTTAATCCAACCGTTGGTTCTAGGGTTTCATCCCAACCATCGGATATATGGATTTAATCCAACCGTTGGTTCTAGGTTTTGTTTTACATTCTTGGATCTATACTTCACAAGGATTATGTTAGGCTACGATAGGGTCCATAAGGAGGAGTTGGATCTTGGCCACCCGATGGATCGGAACCACACAAACTTGATCCATCAATGATGTTCCATTCCACTAGAGGATCATCATTGAACTACCTCACCAACCCCCATAAATTAATATGGGCTCCATATATTATTTGTACATTTATCTCCCCGTGTTTAAGATATCGAATGTCCGTCAATTAATTGATTTACTGACCATCAATTAATTAACATCTAACTCCTCGAGTAGTACCACTCAACCTTATCATCATGTTGACTAAGTCAACCAGCTGGGTTTACATGATGAACCTTATGAGCTCCTCAAGGGGACATCATCAACCTAATATATAGGACACGGTTTCCTCCAATAATCAACGGCACACCATGTAAATAATATTATTTCCCAACTTACCGGGCATATTGATTTAATCCATCTAAATCTCACCCATTGGTAAAGCAAAGAAATAAATACTAAGTACATGTGCCCGTTATTATATCGGGATTAAGAGCATGTACAACATAATATCCGAGGTCCGATTCAATTATGTAGTCAGCACTAAATTGAATCACCTCTATGTCGGTCCTGCTCAATACACCTAAGTGTACTAGTGTAACTCTATGTTCAAGATAAAATAATACCGAGCTACACTACAACCATGCCAATGGTTTGTCCAAAACCATCTTGGTTGTGAGCCTTTACTTATATTTTACAAGGTACTGATAACATGATCTTCTGTGCCACACCAAGCACCATGTTATCTACAATGTAAAATATTAGACAATATACACACATATATAATGAATATATAAAATGCAAACAATGATCATGTGATTCTTATTTCAAAATAAAATGTTCATACAAAAAGAGCTAGGCTTTCGATACATTCCAACAATCTCCCACTTATACTAAAAGACTATCTTTGTCATCACTCTGCCATACATCGATCCCCATGTCCTCCACATGCCTATCAAACGCTTTATTTGGAAGGGCCTTAGTGAATGGATCCGCCAGTTATCCTCTCGATGCAATCTTGGCGGCGACTTCTCCTCGCTTTACGATCTCTCGTATAAGGTGGTACTTGCGCTCTATGTGTTTACTCGCCTTATGGGCTCGTGGTTCCTTGAGTTTGCAATGCACCTATTATCACAATAAATTGTGATAGTTCGGGTAAACCAGAATCACATCCAAGTCCATCAAGAAGTTCTGAGCCATCTGACTTCCTTGGCGCCTCGAGGCCGCCATACGTACTCACTTCCATGGTAGAGTCCGCCACGCATTTCTGCTTGACACTCCTCCATACTATGGCTCCACCTCCAAAAGTAAACACAAACCCAAAGGTAGACTTACTCTTGTCCCTATCTGATTGGAAATCCGAATCCGTGTAACCCACAGGGACTAATTGATCTGCCCGGTAAACCAGCATATAATCCCTAGTCCTTCTCAGGTACTTCAATATATGCTTACTGCGATCAATGTCCTCGGAGATTACTCGATGTCACTAACCATGCCCACAGCAAAGCAGATATCCGGTCTCGTACATAGCATAGCATACATAAGGCTTCCTACTGCCGAAGCATAAGGAACCGCCTTCATGTCCTCTATCTCCTTTGATGTTTTGGGACACATCTCTTTAGATAAAGGAACTCCATGCCTAAAAGGTAGAAAACCTTTCTTGGAGTTCTGCATGCTAAAACGAGCAAGGATAGTGTCAACGTATGAAGCTTGAGACAAGCACAACATCCTTTTCTTGCGATCCCTTATAACTTTGATCCCAAGGATGTGTCCCACTTCTCCCAAGTCCTTCATGTCAAACTGTTTGGACAACCATACCCTTACGTCTGATAACACTTTGATATTGTTGCCAACTAACAAAATGTCATCTACGTATAGTACAAGAAACACCACTACGTTTTCGTCACATCTCTTGTATACACAAGGCTCATCCGGACTTTGAATAAATCCATATGATTGGATTACCTCATCAAATCGGATGTTCCAAGATATAGAAGCTTGCTTCAATCCATAAATGGACCGATTAAGCTTACATACAAGATGCTCTTAGCCTTTAGCAATGAATCCCTCTGGTTGCCGCATATAGATGTTCTCCTCAAGACTTCCGTTAAGGAAAGCTGTCTTGACATCCATCTGCCATATCTCATAATCCATATGAGCATCTATAGATAAGAGAATCCAAATAGACTTAAGCATAGCTACCGACGAAAAGGTCTCCTCATAATCGATGCCCTCTTTCTGAGTATACCCTTTCGCAACAAGCCTATCTTTGAAGGTCTCAACCTTCCCGTCTACTCCTCTTTCTCTTGTAGATCCACTTGCATCCAATGGTTTTTACACAATCGGGTGGCTCTACTAGCTCCCAGACCTGATTAGAATTCATAGATTCTATCTCTGAATTCATCGCTTTTTGCCAAGATACTGCATCTCTATCTTGGATTGCCTCGTCATATGTCCAGGGATCAGGTTCATGTTCACCAGGGACTAAGTCCGAAGACTCTCCCAAAAACATGAATATGTCAGGTTGTCTAACAACCCTCCCACTACGACGAGGTGCCTCCTGTGTATGCTCTGTGACACGCGGTGCAGTGACTTGTGGTGTCTCCTCTTGTACCGGTGGTACTGAAGACGAGACTTCCCCTGTCAACTCCTCAAGAATAATCCTACTCTTGGGCTTGTGGTTCATTACATAATCCTCCTCTAGAAATCTGGCGTTCGTGCTAACGATCACCCTCTGATCTCTAGGATTATAAAACAAACCATCTTTCGTTCCCTTGGGGTAGCCAACAAACATGCACACTTCTGTACGAGGTTCCAACTTACCAGCATCAGCCTTCAGCACATGTGCTGGACTCCCCCATATCCGAATATGTCTTAGACTAGGCTTTTGCCCAGTCCACAATTCTACAGGGGTAGAAGGTACTGATTTAGATGGAACCAAGTTTAGAGTGTACATTGCCGTATCCAGTGCATACCCCCAGAACGAAATAGGTAACTCAGAATAACTCATCATCGATCTCACCATCTCCATAAGAGTCCTATTCCTTCGCTCTGCTACACCATTCTGCTGGGGTGTGCCAGGTGCAGATAATTGGGATTGAATCCCAGCCTCTAATAAGTAACTCCTAAACTCTCCCAAGAGGTACTCGCCACCACGATCAGATCGTAGTGTCTTGATACTTTTACCTTGACGGTTCTCCACATCAGCCTTGAATTCTTTGAACCTGTCAAAGCATTCAGACTTGCGACGCATCAAGTAAATGTATCCATATCTTGAATAATCGTCTATAAAGGAGACGAAATATTCAAAACCACCTCTTGCCTGGATAGACATAGGACCGCACAAATCAGAATGAACCAATTCTAACACATCTTTGGCTCTATACCCCTTGGCCTTGAAAGACCTCTTGGTTATTTTACCTTCCAAGCAAGATTCGCAGGTTGGGAGATCCTCCACCACTAATGAACCCAAAGATCCATCAGCTATCAACCTTTGAATTCTGCTTAGGTTAATATGACCAAGCCTTAGATGCCAAAGATATGTTTGGTTCATTTGCGAAGGTTCTTTTCTCTTATTAGACTTAGAAGATGAGTTATTCACTTCTATATGCATCGTGGGAGCTTTTGGTTCAAGAGTATACAAATTGCCAACCAATGTACCTGAACAGATAATCTCTTTATTTCTTTTTATAACAACTCTGTCATTAAAAGAAACAGAATATCCATCTATAAACAATTTAGAAACCGAAATCAAATTCTTTCTAAATGTAGGTACATAAAGACAATTTCTCAAAACCAAAACTTTATTTCTATCAAATGATAAACGTCTCCCACTGCAATAGCCGCTACCTTAGTAGCATTTCCCATGTAGACGGTAATCTCTCCCTCAGCTAGTCGTCGGGTTTCCTGGAACCCCTGCAAAGAATTGCAGACATGATCAGTGGCTCCCGTATCTACACACCAGGTACCGGTAGATAACACCACTAAACATGTTTCAACGACTAAGGCAGAAGATATACCTTTGTTCTGCTTTAGGAAGGGGAAGTCTTTCTTCCCATGTCTAGTCTGTCTACAAGTGAAGTACTTGCCTTTCGGCTTCTTCACTCCCTGAGATCCTCCCACCACCTTTGCTCTACCTTGTTTCTTCTTCTTCTTGCCTTTCGTCTTAGAAGTAGAAACCTTCTGAGCAACCATGGCTTCTTGCCTTATAGCTCGATTCTGGTATCCGAAAAGTTCCTTTTCCCCAGAATCATCTGCAGGCCTAGGAGGACACTCATCGACAGTTAAGACACTATCCATATTTCTTTTCCAATCATTATTGTTTGGGGACAGTAAGTTTGTTTCCTTTAGTACCAAAGTAAGTGGATTGAAAGCCATTTGAAAATCCTAAGAATCACAATGATCAAAATATTAGATTTCAAATATTATTGATTCCTCAAAACAATAAAATCCTGAAATCAACCAACACCTCAAATCACCGAGAATATCGCATGCCACGCTGTGTGGACGTATACGAATTCTACATTTGTAAGAGGAGGTTTTACCCATTAATTTTATTATCTTGTCAACCTTACTTTTTGACAAATAAAATTAATAGTTGGTTCCTCTTTGGCCCTACAAATAAAAGCAGTGACTCCTATGGGGAGGATACTTTTATTTGCATCTAAGTGTGCACCATTACACGATACTAAGGGAATCATTTTGGATTATGTGCCTTACCTCTGTGGAAGTACACATGCTCCTAGATAATTTCCTATAACCATTATTTGACCTAGTGATCCGCAAACAAACCCGTCCTCGGGGAGGAAGGCACTCAGAGCCAACACACAAGTTTGTTTGCATCACACGTCAAATTGTAATGGAGGCCGCGGGAATTAATTAAAATGTCCCTCTCCCACTTAGTAAATTAAAATTGAGGAATTTTCAAGCACACACAACATGCATATAAAACAAATCAGCAATAAATATGGAAAAAACAGAATTTTTTTCAACTATTATGGCATTGTTCTCCAATACGCATCCCGTCGTGCCGCCACCTCGTCCGCTCCATCTTTTCCCGTGCGCAAGTCACCAAAGAGATCCGAGCCGAGATAAATCATATTAATTTACATCCATCGATCTTATACTCCACGAAGGAGTGTACACATAATCTAGATCGAAAGTAAACTAAAATGAGTGGCTAAACAATGCCGTATTTAATTACAAAAATTAAATACTAATCTAGCCTCGTCAACCCCGAGGATTCAAATAATAAATTTTTACACACATCCATTCACATACACACACATGGCCATAATAGTCGGATCTTATGCCTGCAACCAAAGAGTTAAACCACGCATATCCTACTATTATCCGGCACATATTATATATGAAAAATGCATAAAAATATAACCGAATCCTAAACACACAAAACCGGAAACCGTTGCTTTGATACCAATTGTTGGTTGTTCGCTTCGGAGGCTCATTGGCTCCCATATCCCCGGATTAAAATTTTCACTAATGAAAGGATTAATCCGGATGGGATGAGCTTCCTTAACGACACCATTTCGTCGTCGTACTAACAACTCGAGTGGTCGCTTGAACAAACTAGTTGTTCAAGCAACACAACTCTTCTAGTTGGTTAGTCGCGGAAGAGACGACGGACGGATCATCGGTTTTTGTGTTTGTCTTCGGGGTCCATGATTATACAATATATATTCATACACACACATGCATAATCATCATATATAAGAACATGCTCAGATCTGAAATTAAAGTTATAAAACTTTATACCTTACGATCTTCTACCGTATGTCCTATCCTTCTCGTGGACGACGTGTGGACGAAGATCCTCCACGAGTAGAAGCCTTCTAGATCACGTTCTTCTCTTCCTTGTCCGCTGCGAACAAAGAGAAGAACCAACGAAACCTTTCCTTTCTAGAACCGACCACCAAACAAGAGAGTTTGATGCAACCGCCGGCCAAGGAACGATTGGATGAGCGCCGGTCAACTAGTTGTATTGTTGCCGCCGGCCACCTAGATGTTGGAGAAGCACCGACCACCAATTGTTGGAGAGTCGCCGGCCACCAAGGAGCAAGAGAGGAGGAAGAAGAGAATCGGCAAAGGGAGGAGGAGAAGAAGAGGGGCGCCGGCCAAAAACCTAGGGAGAACAATCACCTTGCCGCCCACTTTCCTAGCCGCCCAAAACACTAGCTCCTCTAGGGTTTGTTGCCGCCCAACACTTGGATGAGCCAAACCCTAGTTCTCTAATCCAAAAATCATGTTTTCTCCCAATGCCTAAGCCCTTATTTATAGAATTTAGGAGAAAGTTGGTTAGCCTAAAATATAGGAACTAATCCCTATTTTCTTGCCGCCCAAATAACCCTATCTCCTCTAGGATTTGTTGTCGCCCAACACATGGATGAGCCAAACCCTAACTATAGAATTAGGCTTAGGCCTCCTTTAATCTCCACCGTCGGATCTAGGGATTTAATCTCCACTGTCGGATCTAGGGATTTAATCTCCACCGTCGGATCTAGGGTTTTATCCCAACCGTCGGATCTAGGATTTCATCCCAACCGTAGGATCTAGGATTTCATCCCAACCGTCGGATCAAGGATTTAATCCCAACCGTCGGATCTAGGGATTTAATCCCAACCGTCGATTCTAGGGTTTCATCCTAACCATCGGATCTATGGATTTAATCCAACCGTTGGTTCTAGGGTTTCATCCCAACCATTGGATCTATGGATTTAATCCAACCGTTGGTTCTAGGGTTTCATCCCAACCATCGGATCTATGGATTTAATCCAAACCGTCGATTCTAAGGTTTCATCCTAACCATCGGATCTATGGATTTAATCCAACCATTGGTTCTAGGGTTTCATCCCAACCATCGGATCTATGGATTTAATCCAACCGTTGGTTCTAGGTTTTGTTTTACATTCTTGGATCTAGACTTCACAAGGATTATGTTAGGCTACGATAGGGTCCATAAGGAGGAGTTGGATCTTGGCCACCCGATGGATCGGAACCACACAAACTTGATCCATCAATGATGTTCCATTCCACTAGAGGATCATCATTGAACTACCTCACCAACCCCCATAAATTAATATGGGCTCCATATATTATTTGTACATTTATCTCCCCATGATTAAGATATCGAATGTCCGTCAATTAATTGATTTACTGACCATCAATTAATTAACATCTAACTCCTCGAGTAGTACCACTCAACCTTATCATCATGTTGACTAAGTCAACCAGCTGGGTTTACATGATGAACCTTATGAGCTCCTCAAGGGGACATCATCAACCTAATATATAGGACACAGTTTCCTCCTATAATCAATGGCACACCATGTAAATAATATTATTTCCCAACTTACCGGGCATATTGATTTAATCTATCTAAATCTCACCCATTGGTAAATCAAAGAAATAAATACTAAGTACATGTGCCCATTATTATATCGGGATTAAGAGCATGTACAACATAATATCCGAGGTCCGATTCAATTATGTAGTCAGCACTAAATTGAATCACCTCTATGTCGGTCCTGCTCAATACACCTAAGTGTACTAGTGTAACTCTATGTTCAAGATAAAACAATACCGAGCTACACTACAACCATGCCAATGGTTTGTCCAAAACCATCTTGGTTGTGAGCCTTTACTTATATTTTACAAGGTACTGATAACATGATCTTCTGTGCCACACCAAGCACCATGTTATCTACAATGTAAAATATTAGACAATATGCACACATATATAATGAATATATAAAATGCAAACAATGATCATGTGATTCTTATTTCAAAATAAAATGTTCATACAAAAAGAGCTAGGCTTTCAGTATACATTCCAACAGTGTCTACAAGAGGGTTAATGGAAACACAGTTGTCTTCCTTATATTATATGTGGATGACATACTACTCATTGAGAATGACATCCCTTCGCTATAGTCTGTGAAGACTTGGCAGGGGACGTGCTTCTCAATGAAGGACTTAGGTGAAGCAGCTTGTATTCTAGGCATCAAGATCTATAGAGATAGATCTAAGAGATTGCTTGGCCTAAGTCACAGTACATATATTGACACGATATTACTACGGTTTGCCATGCAGAATTCCAAGAAGGGACTTCTACCGATGTCACATGGTGTGAGTCTTTCAAAGACTCAAAGTCCCTCTTCTAGAGAGGAGAGAGACCACATGGATAAGATCCCTTATGCATCTGCCATAGGATCTATCATGTACGTCATGTTATGTACTCGTCCTGATGTCTCGTATGCTTTGAGCATGACGAGTAGATACCAGTCAGATCTAGGTGAGCGTCATTGGATAGCAGTCAAGAATATTCTTAAGTACTTGAGAAGGACTAAAGAATATTTCTTGATATTTGGAGGCAATGAGGAGCTAGCTGTAAAGGGTTACAATGATGCCAGCTTTCAAACTAACCAGGATGATTATAGATCACAGTTAGGGTTCGTGTTTTGCTTGAATGGTGGCGCTGTGAGCTGGAAGAGTTCGAAGAAGGACACAGTTGCTGATTCTACAACAGAGGCTGAGTATATCGCTGCATCAGAAGTAGCAAAGGAGGCAGTTTGGATCCACAAGTTCATTACTGAGCTTGGGGTGGTTCCTAGCATAGCAGATCTTATATAGCTCTATTGTGACAACAATGGAGAGATTACGCAGGCTAAGGAACTTCGCTCACACCAGCGGACCAAACATATACTACGGCGCTTCTATCTCATTCGAGTGATTATCGATAGAGGAGATGTGAAGGTTTGCAGAGTACCCACAGAGGCTAACATCGCAAATCCCTTGACCAAGACTTTGGCACAGAAAAAGCATGATGGTCACACTAGGTCATTGGGTATTAGATACTACAGTGATTGACACTAGTGCTAGTGGGAGATTGTTAGTGAAAGCCCTAGAGCCAATCATGTGATGATTGTTTTATGGACTTTGTTATATCATATTCCTATTTATAAAGGCATGATTATTATATTTACTTGTATTGGTGCCAAATAACTAAGCATAATAACGTTCTTGAGTAGAAGGTTCTTATCTATATCAATCGATTGGTTGAATCGATAATGAGATGATATAGAGAACACTACTCTTAATCATTCCTAGTCAAGTATTAACATTCCGGGACAATGTCAATGCAAAGAGACTAGCATGTAGGTCAACTCGATGACTTGATCTCACAAGTCATAGATATGTGATATCAAGTTGACATATGGGTATGCATTGGAGAATGTATAATGAATGACCCACCATGAGAAAGTAACAAGGACCATTTATGAGTGTCATATACTTTCTCATGTGACTATTAGTCCTTAGACCTGAAGTCACCATGGTTTCCTACATAAGGAGTTGCATACTTTGGCTTCGTCAAACGTCACCCATAAATGGGTGGACTATAAAGGCGATTACTGGGTATGTAATAAATTATGCGGAGGGATGTGAGTGATATAGATGAGATCTATCCCTCCTATATGATGGGAGTGACATCGTTATTCTTGATAGAGTGAGACGACGAAGTGCATGGACATGCCCAAATGAGTCAATATTGATTAGAGTGAGTCTACTTAGAGTTCAAGATATAGATTGTATCGAGGATGACACGGTCTATACCTCAGTTGGTCAATCTAGATGTCAAGGATAGAAGGACATTGTCACATATTATGAGAGTCACAATTAGTAGTCACAAAGGTGATGTTGGATCTCAACATTCTTGTAACTTGAATATCTATGATGTGTTGCTAGATATCGCTCATTGCTTATGTTCCTAAATCGGTTTAGGAGCATTTCCAACGTTACAAGAACCTATAGGGTCACACACAAAGGCCAATTAGATGGAGATTTGGTTCATATGATGAATCATGAGGATTAGGTTCATGGGATGAACCAAATTGGATTAAGAGTAATCCAAATTAGACTAATTGAGTTAGACTAAATTTGATTCAAATGTTGAATGAGTCTAATTTAGATTTGATTCATTGAGTCAATTTAAAATAATGAATAGAGATTCATTAAATCAAATTGACTTGAATCAAATGGTTGGATTTGATCAACCATGGGAGATAAGAGGTCAAGTTTGACTTGACTTGAGAGGAAAGATGAATGGTCAATTTTGATTCGACCAATTGTCATGTCATGGTGACTTGGCATAGGGGCCGGCCAATGATGATGTTCCACATCATCATGGACTCATCATGGGGTGCCAGAGACCAAGAGCCATTGGCCCTTGGAGTTACATGCATGCATGTAACTCCATATAGTGGCCGACCACTATTGAGGGCTTATGAGTGTGGGAAGTTAATTGGTGTAACTTCATCATATTCTTCCTTGGATCTTCCCTTAAGCTCTCTCCCTAATCTTCCTCATCTTGCCGTGAGCCTCCAAGGGGTACTAGCACACTCTAGGTTGCTTTTCTCTACCTATTGCTTGTGTGGATACCAATAGAGGAGTGTACACTTGACACTCTCGAGTTTCGGCAAGCCATTTGGATGAGCGGGATAAGTGAAGGGCGTCGCATCGAGGGTAAACTCTTAACATGTAGATCTAGAGTAGATCTAAAGTTTTTAAACACGTACATGTAGTTTTATTTACCTTCGCACGGATCCGTGGCTGACTTCCAGGGTTTTTGCAATGCAAAAAGCGGTTTTTGCGGCTCGGATAGTCCAACACCAACTGCACCAACAATCTTCCCCTTTTTGATCTATGACAAACCCTGACACAAAGTTAAGTAAATGATTTGAAGTACATTAAATGAATGACAAGCATAAGACATGAATGAGTTTGAAGTGCATGAATGACAAGAGTAAAATATGAAGAAATGAGTATACTTAAATTAGCAAGTTAAGTAGGAGTAAAAAACCTTTTTCAAGTGCCCCCCCTTGAGGAATCCTCCCCCTTGACCGAGGGTGAGTACTTAAAAAAGAATCTTGACCCTCCCCCTTGATGTGTGCTACTTTAAAAGGAACTTACGTAATCGAAATTACTTAATATTGACCTTAGTGTTTAAAATAAATTTTAAGTTAAGGTACAAAAAAAAAATTGATCCCTTAACTTTGGCCTTTTCTCCCCCTTTTGCCATAAATCGGAAAGAGCAGGGGAATTGAAAAACATAGTTTGAAAACTAAGTTTTAAGTCCAAGCATGTTCCAAATAAATATTGAAAATAGTAATTTGAACATAATCTCATCTATTGGATGTTCAACTCTTATCTGACTCGATTGATATGAAAGATCAACAAGTCCCGACTAGAGTTGGTTAATTTATGTAATTATACTCCGTGGTTCATGTCGATGCACTGAATCTACATCTGGAACCAGGAGTAAGGTCCTAACATCTCACGCCCATCTACGTGGCTAAATACACAAATACATTAGTCCTATGTGTTGTGAGATGTAATGACTCCTTAAATCTATAGGTGCATAATATCTAGGGTAAACCCTAAGCTAGTTCCATTAACATGAAACAATAAATAATAGAGTATATAATATAATAAGAAAAATACAAGTCCTACTCTATTACATACATGCCCAATTTTCGTCTACGTAAACTAAATTCGACTTCGAGTAGCGGCTTAGTAAAAAGATCAGCTAGGTTAGACTTGGATTCCACATATTCGAGTTGAATGGTTCCGTTAGATACATGTTCTCGAATGAAGTGGTGTTTATCTTCTATATGTTTGGTTTTAGAGTGGCACATGGGATTCTTGGTTAAGTTGATTGAGCTAATATTATCTATGTGAGTTTTAATATTGTCAAAGTTTAGGTTAAAGTCTTAGAGAGTGTGCTTCATCCAAAGAAGCTGAGCTACACACTCACCCATTGCGACGTATTCGACTTCAGTGGTAGACAAGGCAATGCAGTGTTGCTTCCTACTGCACCAACTCACTAGACTCGTGCCGAGAAGTTGACAACAACCACTCGTGCTCTTTCTATCGAGTTTACTACTGACATAGTCCGAGTTGGGGTAGCCGATTAGTGCGAAATCGGTAGATCTAGGGTACCAAATACCTACGCTTAGTGTACCCTTTAGATATTTAACAATACGCTTGACTAGGGTTAGGTGAGACTCCTTGGCATAGGTTTGAAACCTGGCGCACATACTTACTGCGAATAAAATGTCGGGTCGATTCGTAGTTAAGTATAGAAGACTCTCTATCACACTCCTATAGTATTTTAGGTCGATGGGCTTTCCTTCTAAGTCCTCTCCTATGTTGACATTAGTTGCCATGAGTGTATTAATGGTTTTAACATCTTGCATTCCAAAACGTTTAATTAGTTCTCTAGTATATTTTTGTTGATGTAAATATATTCCATCCTTAGTTTGTTTAATTTATAGTCCTAGAAAGAAACTCAATTCACCTACTAAATTCATTTCAAATTCACTTTTCATGAGTGAAATGAACTCATTCAGTAGGATCGAATTGGTTGTTCCGAAAATGATGTCGTTTACGTAGATTTGGGCTATAAAGATTTCCTTACCTACGGTTTTTACGAAAAGGGTCGGATCGACTAGGCCTTGATTAAACCCTTTTGACTTAAGATAAATTAAAAGCCTCTTGTACCAAGCTCGAGGAGCTTGTTTGAGTCCATAAATAGCTTTCTTTAGTTTAATGACATGGTCGAATTTATCTAGGTTTTCGAATCCTGGGGGTTGACTAACGTACACCTCTTCCTTAATTAGTCCATTTAAAAACGTTGACTTGACATCCATTTGAAACAATTTAAATCCTCGATGTGCAGCGTATGCCAACAACATTCAGATGGATTCTAGTCTAGCCATGGGGGCATAAGTTTCATCGTAATCTAACCCCTCTACTTGACTAAACCCTTTCACGACTAATCTCGCTTTGTTTCTAACTACTTCACCTTTGTCATCAAGTTTGTTTCGAAAAACCCACCTTGTTCCAATAATTGACTTATCTTGAGGTGGTGGTACTAATTCCCAAACTTCGTTCCTAGTAAATTGAGCTAGCTCTTCTTGCATTGCAATGATCCAATCGGGATCAAGATCATGAGAATTCATGGTGGTATTCGTTTAGGTTACAGAAATATGTGAACCTGTGGTTTTCGAATTCACCACCATGATCATTTCTAAGTCTTTTAATTTTAAGGTTCTTTTGGTTTTTGATTAATTTAAACAAGTTTATGAGTTGATCTAAGGTATCACTTTTGTGTTTAAGGAACCTAACCCAAGTAAACCTAAAATAGTCGTCAATGATGACTAAGCAGAATTGACTCCCATTAAGTGACTTGACTCCATGAGAATCGAATAGATCCAAATGAATGAGCTCAAGCACACTTTTTGTTCGTTCTTGGTTAGTTAGTTGATGTTGTATCCTAGGTTGTTTACCTTGTTGACAAGCATTACAAATTTTATTATCTAAGTTGTTAAGGTTAGGCAAACCTCTGACTAAGCCTCTCTGACTCATCTTGTGAACGAGTTTTGGGTGCGAGTGACCGAGTCGTCGGTGCCACAACCAAGATTCCTCTTGCTGTGTTATAAGACACTTGGTTGAGGAGTTGGGTAAATTAATTGTGTAGATGTTGCTATTCCTAGTTCCTTTAAGTATCGTTTTAGAGGTTTCATTTGTTTTAATTAAGCATTTATTTTCTAAGAATATAACCTTATAGTTGTTATCACACAATTGACTTACACTAAGTAAATTATATTGAAAATCTTCAACTAATAAAATATTATAAATTGTGAAATTAAAATTTATCTCGATATCACCTGAACCGATGATTTGAAGCTTGCCGTTGTTTTCGAAAGCTACCGATCCTTGTCATTTGAATCTAAGCTTCGAAAATTTAAGTTGGTCTCCGGTCATATATTGGGAGCACCCACTGTCCAATATCCATTGATCCTATACACAAGGTAGTTGGATTAGATATTGGAATTTAAGGGTTGGTTGAAATAATTAGTCCTAGATTATCTCACCCATTTTTACATGATCAAACACGTTGTCCTTATGTGTTCTTGTGAGATGACTTCAATTTTACTTGATTAATTTTAATGAATTGAGAATAGTCAATCTTGGATTAGATTCGGATTTAACCCTGCTCACCAAGTCATCTTTTCAAGAAATTGGCTTCCAGGTCATGGCGAGGCACAGAGGCCTTCTTTGATCAAAACAACGACCACTTCCTTAGACAAAACCAAATTCGATAAAGTAATAACTTGATTTACCTAAGATCACTTCCTGGTCTAACTAGTTAAGGATATGGCGAGGTAGCTTCAGCAAGTTCCACTTAGTCAAGTGCACTGAGGTAGATATGCCTTATCTAACTCGGACACACAAGACTTCGCTTTCCTAACATACTATCATCTTGCCGCGTCCTAGTACTATGTTGTTAAGTATTGACTAGTTATTGGTCCTATCTATGTTGGAATGTATACTGAAAATTCTATCTTTTGTATGAACATCTTTATTTTGAAATAAGAATCACATGATCATTGTTTGCATATTTTTGGTAATGCATATTGTCTAATACATTATATTGTAGATAACATGGTGTGTGGTGTCACACGGGAGATCATATTATCAGCTCCTTATAAAGTATAAGTAAAGGCTCACAACCGAGATGATTTTGAACAAACCATTGGTATGGTTGTAGTGTGATTTGGTATTGGTTTGTCTTGACCATAGAATCACACTAGTATACTTTGTGTGTATTGAGCAGGACTGACTTAGAGGTGATTCGATTTATTGCTGACTACATAATCGAATCGGACCTCAGATATTATATTGTACATGCTCTTAATTCCGATATAATAACGGACACATATACTTAGTATTCATTTCTTTGATTTACCAATGGGAGAGATTTATAGATTAAATCGATAGGCTCGGTAAGTTGGGAAATGATATTATTTATATGGTGTGCCGTTGATTATAGGAGGAAACCATATCCTATATATTAGGATGATGATGTCCCAATGAGGAGCTCATAAGGTTCATCATGTAAACCTTGCAGGAGGACTTGGTCCGGCATAATGAAAAGGTTGAGTGGTACTACTCATGGAGTTAGATGTTGATTAATTAATGGTCAGTAAATTAATTAATTGATGGACATTCGAGATCTTAAACACGGGGAGAAAAATGTACAAATAATATATAGATCCCATATTAACTTATGGGGGTTGGTGAAGTAGATCAATGATAATCCTTTAGTGGATTGGATTATCATTAATGGATCGGACTTTATGTGGGCTTGATCCATTGGGTGGCCAAGATCCAACTCCTCCACATGGTTCCTATTGTAGCCTATTAATACCTCATGAAGCCTAGATCCAATGGATGAAAACAAAACTCAAGATCCAATAGTAGAGATTACGGTTGAGATTAAATCTCTAGATCCAACGGTTGAGATTAAATCCCTAGAACCAATGGTGGAGATTAAAACAAGGCTTATCCCTAACTCTATAAAAGGAGGCTTCAGGGTGGGCGGCAAGGAGGAATTCCAATAGAGATAGGATTAGGGTTTGAGAGGCTTAGGGTTTGGAGGTGTTGGGCGGCCACAAATAAGGAAGTTTTTTCCTTTTCTTCTTCCTCTTCCTAGGTGGCCGGCGCCCATCTCCTTCTCCTCTCCCTTTGCCGGCGTCCAAACCTCCTCCTCTCTTCTCCTTGGCCGGTGGAAAGAAGTCTAGGGTCTCTTCCCTTAGAGTCTTGGCCGACATTCACTCTCCTTGTTCTCCTTCTTGGCCGGCGGCAAGCACCAAGCTTGGAGCTTGGTGGTTGGTTGAAAGAAGGAGAAGTGCTTTGTTTCTTATTCTTCCTCTTGTTTGGAGCGAGCAAGGAAGGAAGTTTGGTGATCTAGGAGCTTCGACTTTTGGTAGATCGTCGCCCACACGACGTCCAAAAGGAGGAAGGACATACAATAGAAGATCGAGAGGTATATCGATGGTCTATTTTCTTTTGTCATGTCTATAATTATTTTTCAATTATATATGAATGTAGTATTCTGTTTTTCTGGATAAAATAACTTAGACCCCGAATATAAACACAAAAGCCGGTGATCCGTATATCATCTATTCCGCGGCTATTCGTAGAATAGAGGTTGGTGGCTTGAACAACAAGTTTGTTCAAGTGACTACTCTAATCGAATAGCACGACGATGAAATGGTTGCTTGGGTGATCCCTTTTGTCTAGAATTAAATTTTTTTAATCCGGGGACATCGATGGGATTGCCATGAACAAGCGACCGAGTTGAAGTGGGAAGCGAAGTTTCCTACCTTCAAGTGGTATCAGAGCTTCGGTTCCATAAAACCTTCAAGTGGTATCAAAGCCACGGTTTCCTATTTTGTGTGTTTAGGATTCGGTTACTTTTATGCACTTTTCATATATTATATGTGCCGGATAATAGTAGGATGTGCGTAGGTTAAATTTTGGTTGCAGACATAGGATCCAACTATTATGGCTATATGTGTGTATGTGATTGTATGTGTGTAATTGTATATTTTGTTGAATACTCGGGGTTGACGAGGCTAGTATTTAATTTTTGTAATTAGATACGGTATTGTTTAGCCACTCTTTTTATTTTAGCTTATTTTCGATCTAGATTTCATGTACACTCCCTCGTGGAGTATAGGATCGATGGATGTAAATTAAAATAGTTTTTAGTCTCGGCTCGGATCTTCGGATGACTTGTACATGGCGTAGGGAGGAGCGGACGAGATGACGATACGACGGGAGACATATTGAAGACAAAAACCATAATAGTTGGAAAATTTTTATTTTTCATATTTATTGCTTATTGTTTGATATGCATGTCGTAGGTTAGAAAATTACTCAATTTCAAATTACTAATTGGGAGAGGGATATTTTTATAAATTCCAACGGCCTCCATTACGATTTGACATGTGATGCAAACAAACTTGTGCGTCGACTCTGAGTGCCTTCCTCCCCATCAGATGAGTTTGTTTGCGGATCACAAGGTCAAATATGGTTATAGGAAATTATTAAGGAGCGTGTGTACTTCCCTATCAGAAGGCATATAACCCGAGATAATTACCTTGGTACCGAGTAATGGTGAACACTTAGATACAAATATAAGTATCCTCCCCATCGGAGTCACTGCTTTTATCTGTAGGGCCGAAGAGGAACCAACTATTAATTTTACTTGTCAAAAGGTTAGGTTGACAAGATAGTAAAATTAATGGGTAAAACCTTCTCATACAAATATAGAATTCGTATACGTCCACACTATCGTGGCATACGATATTCTTGGTGTTTTGAGGTGTTGGTTGATTTTAAAATTTTATTGTTTGAGGAATCAATAATTTTTTGAAATCTAATATTTTGATCTATGTGATTCTTAGGTTTTCTTTCAAAATGACTTTCAACCCGCTTGCTATGATACTGAAAGAAAATAAACTTATTGGACCCAACTATGTTGATTGGAAGAGAAATCTTGACATTGTCTTGACTGCTGAGGAATACAAATATGTACTCCTCGAAGAGTGCCCTCCTAAGCCTATGGATGATTATGGGGAAAAGGAGAAGGAGAATTATAAGAAGTGGATCAAGGTCGATGAGATGGCGCGGTGTTACATTTTGGCATCTATGTCAAATGTACTACAACATCAGCATCAAGCCATGCACACTGCTTATGACATGATGCTCAATCTCAAAGAGCTTTTCGGACACCAGAATCGGGCTGCTAGGCAAGAAACCATGAGGAACTTGATGACGACCACCATGATCGAGGGAACACCCGTGAGGGATCATGTTCTCAAGATGATGGCTCATTTGAATGAGTTGGAAGTCCTCGGAGCTGAGCTCGATGGGGAAACCCAGGTTGATATCATTCTCCAGTCTCTACCTACGAGTTTTGAGCAGTTTCGCCTGAACTACAACATGAACAAGAGGTTGTATTCGTTGGCGAAGCTTCTGACAGAACTCCAGGCGGTAGAGGGGCTATTTCGTCAGAGTGCTCAGGAACAAGAAAAAGGTTTGTCCAAAACCAATACCAAATCACACTACAACCATGCCAATGGTTTGTCCAAAACCATCTCGGTTGTGAGCCTTTACTTATACTTTACAAGGAACTGATAACATGATCTCCCGTGTGACACTACACACCATGTTATCTACAATGTAATGTATTAGACAAAATGCATAACCATAAATATGCAAACAATGAACATGTGATTCTTATTTCAAAATAAAGATGTTCATACAAAAGATAGACTTTTCAGTATACATCCCAATAAATTCTACTAATTAATAAAGTGTAAATTAGAACCTACTATTTAAGGGTATTATTATATTTATTTTAGCTGGCACATGCATAATGTAAATATAATAAATAATCCTTGTCTTTTATTAATGAAATATGATACATATGATCTCTAATCAATCATCTCATGATTGGCACTACATCTCATGATTGACACTAAGGGCTGACACTAACACTCCATCCGACCCTTCCAATAACGAAAGTCGTCTCCATTGTAAAACAGAGGTCGGACGGTGCTAAACCCTTCGAGATGGGCCATTTAGACAAAAGAGAGAAAAACTAATACCTCGCAAAAACACAAACAAACAAAAAGTACCATGACTTTTGTCTTGGATTAGTAGTGCGGGAGAACGATTTTAACTTAAACGAAAAAACTTGTAAAAACACAAAATAAACAGAAAAAATAAAAATAAATCTGTAAAAATTGCTAGATTGGTGGTTTCACCAAATCCTAGCGCCCTCGGCTCTAATACCAATTGTTGGATCGATTTGAGCGCAAGAGGGGGGGGGGTGAATAGCGCAAATGAAAACTTTACGGAATCGTTCGATTAAAGAAAATATATGCAGTGAAAAAGTAAATAACACTCTTTTTTTTTACTTGGTTAACAACCTTCGACTACTAATCCAAGGCCCTAGTGGTCTGAGACCACGTACAGAGGGCAATTCACTAAAACAATCTCCTCCTCGTTGGAGGTAGGAGTTAACGCAATACAAAAGCTCGAAAAATTAAGGTAGAGGGACACTCCCCCTCTCCTTATTATGATATAGAGCTTCGAGAAACTAAAATGAATACAATATAAGACTTGAATAAAAAAAATTATACCGACAAGGAAAAGAAAGAGACTAAAGCTTGATCATCGGAGTAGTAGAGCTTTGCCATAAAGATGTCAGAGAGTCGAGGCGTTGCGGAGGCTATTTGGAGAGATTTTGATGATGGAAATAGGGTGGAGAACTCCTACTTTTATAGCCCTGGAAACCCTAGACGTTTAGTTCTTCAACCAATGAGAGTAAGCCTCCTAGCCCTTGAGAAAAGGAGTTGATCCTTGACCAACCGATCGCTACACTTACCCCGATCATTGCTAGATGATCGATCACCGACTGATGCAAGCCCTCACCAATTGATGGTAGGTTTTTCAGTAATTAAGAGTTAGCTCGAAAATGCGTTAATATAAGTGAATTACGTATTGCTTTCTAAGCCAATTTCAGACCCGTTCCTTCATGGGAAGTCTTGAGTCAGATCATCGCCTAAGGGCATCCCCGTATAGAGGACATGATCTTACTTGCATTCACTCACATGAGCTTATCTCAGCTTTTACCTTTGAAGCTTTGCTTCCGGTCTTCACCCGAGTTCTTCGGCTTCCTTCGAAGTCCTCCCGGTGTCACCCGATCACCACGGTTTCTTCCGGGTGTCGCTGACCTTTAGCTTTAGCTTAACAATTCTGCACACTTGATTCAGCTCGTGAGACAACAAAATGAACTTAACTTTGTATCGTTTGCTATAATCAAAACCCAGGTTCAACTTAGGTGCCTACTACACCAACATATAATGGGTAAAAAATAGTTTGAAAATAAAAATACCCATTAAAATAGGAGATTGATACAAAGTTCAAAGACCATTAAAACTTTAATGTTTTTGATCTACTTTGTATCAACTTCTTCAATGGTAATTGCTATCAAAAGATAGACTTCACAAAGGTTTTCTAAAAGGATTTTAAAATGATTTTGAAAACCTATTTTGAACCATGGACTGTTGGCTAGATGTACATGACTTGTACATTAGCTTTCCTCATGATTTATATTGATGATTGAGATAAGTTTAAGTTCATCTAGATGCACTATCTATGCACCTTGAACTTAACTTATTTTTCTAACATCTCACATGTATCTAAGATGTATTAAGCACACACAAGTCAATGTAATTGTGAGATGTGGGATTAGGGTTATTATGGCTTCATGCATTTTCTAGGCAACTCTATTTGATTCCCTTATACATGGGACTTCAAATCATGTCATAGTCCTTAATTTTAATTAATGCATGAATGATCATGGCATAAATGATAACATAAATAAGTAAACATGAACATGACATAGAAAGTAACCCTAATCAATATCATGACATTTTATATAATTAAAAGTAGATATAATATCATGACATGACAAACTAGAGTATATAAACACATTAACACCCACACAATCAGACAAAGACACATGATTTTTCATAAACAAAATATTTCATTCAAATATAAATTCAATTTTTACAAGCAAAATAGATGTCTAAAAAGCTCTCAACCTCACTACGAAAATAAAAACAAGATCCCTAATATGCGCCTAGCTATCATCCTTGGAGCCATCTCTTGGAGGTGGTGGAGGCTGCTGATCTAGGGTCCAGGTTCGCATCATTTCATATATATCAATCTGGCGCTGCTCCATTTGGCTCTGGCGCTGCTCTATCCGGCTAAGCTGCTAACCCAAATCCTGACCCATGGAGGACTGCACCAATCTGATATCTGCCAGTCGTGAGTTAACAGTCTAGTGGTAGTCCTTAAATCTAACCTTTAGATCTGCAACATGCTCTGAGAGATCTACTGCTGGTGCATCTGCTGTCACAGGGTCATCCTCTTCAGCAGCGGACCCTCATGCTCGGCCATGGGCTCTCCAGCCTCTATAGCTGGCTCCTCATGCTCCATGGGTTGAGGCCGAGCCACCCACTCCATCCGTCCAGGGCCAGTCTGCATCCCAGCTAGTGTAAAGTTCCGCACCGTGATGCGATTGTATGCATCTGAGAGCGGCCTCAATGATCCCCTGGATATGTTAATGCCGATAGACTCTAATCATGCTGTAATGACATGTCCAAATGGCATATGGACTTTCCCCTGTATAGGGGTCACAAAATGGACAATGAAATGAAATATGTTCAATGCAATGTTTATGTCCAACTGATGACGCATGACATACATAAGAAAAAGATGGGGAGGCCGGATCTTGGCTTGACCCTGAGTCACAATCAGAAGGATGCACCCAACAATGACTTTGTAAAGAACATTGTCATGTGTAGATAATTCATTGATAGAAAATAGATTTTGAGCTGGTGGACGAGGACGAAGAAAGAAATGCTGATGCATGGACTCTAATGATATATGGTCAAATGGAGCAGGAAGAGGTGCATCAAAGGAAGGGTAGAACACGAAAGTGTCATCCGATGCCCGAAACTCTAGGAACTCTTGCAAAATCGTAGGAGTGAACTCCAGGTCGCATTTTGCAAAGCGAGTGGTGTAGGTCAGGCTATCGTCGACCTTCCTCAAATTTTGGTAAAACTCCTTGAGAAGATCATCGTTTACAGAATGGGTGCAAAGGGTGATCTTCATCAACTGGTAATGCAATAAAATCTAAATGACATCTCTGCAGTAGAATCTAAAAAATTGCTCATCTATGTACCTAACCGACATCGGTTGGTACGACAATGACGTAGCCTCATTTGGCTCATTCCTATGTTGTCTTCTACATGATTATGATGAATGCAATGCAATGTGATGTGATGACACAAATAACATGGTTAGATCAAAATGTGGTATATGTAAAAGATGGGGATTAAGGTTTAGAGGTATACTTTGGCGCCATTGTTGGGTTGAGGGTTATGAGGGACAAGCCGAACCGCCTACTTGCTGGAGATGATGTCGGAGGAATGCCGAAAAAAGCTCTCATCGGAACCCTAATTCGCGGACAGAGAATGGAAGCTATGAGATGACGCTTAGCGTGAAAGAAGGACTCAAAAGGTGAAAGACAGGGTTAGGTTCCAAACCTAAGGGTTGTGAGTCATCGGCGTTGACACGAGATGGACAGTCAGAGGAGTTTGGGATGATTAGAGAAAAAATCACGCGAGAAGAAAGCGTGGAGAAGCTGAGCCCTAGCAGTTCGATGTTATAAAATCACGACGTCAGTCGACTGATGGGACATATCAGTCGACTAATCGCAGTTCATTAAACAATCCACAAGGCGCGATCGGCTGATCTAGGTTCTACTCATTGCTGCACATTCTATGTCGCGCTACTGATATCATCGATCGGTGATATAGTAGTAGTCGATCGATGTGACCGACACTCATTCTGGTGGGCACTCGATTCTCTCTTCTATCGATGAGCGATACATCGATCGATGGACAATCGATGATCTGAGCGACACTCACGATCTCGTGGTGTCGTGCTACAGTATTATCAGTCGACTGATATCTGATTTTCAGTTATGAAATTAAGTGAATTTCAATTTCTTCACTCAATTTGTTTCATTTTAACATGTTTAGGCATGTATATCGAATATATTAGTGTTATGCCTGTGTTTATGTATTTGTTAATGTATTTTAGTATTTTATTTCATTTTCACAAACATTAACATCCAAGAATTTTAAATCCTAGCATCTCATCCTTTCTAAGTGTTGAAATACATAATCAAGGTGAATGATATATTTTGTGAGATGCAATACACCATAAATATACCTTCCATGCAAACATATAGTAAGACACATGAAGCATGACAAGTATGTGACATCAAGAAATATAATTCTTGAGTGTTAATCTTAAATATAATTTCTAAGCCTTAAGATAATTTTCTTGATACACTAATTCCCAAAGTGTACTAAAACCCAAATTGCACATCAATACCTCTAAGTATAAATGTGCCAAGTTTAATCAATTTTTCACAATTCTCAAGGCTTATTGGCTCATCCTAAAATCTTTTAGGATTAACATAATCTTATTTCCAAGGTATCACATAACTTTGAAAATGCTATAAAGTGTTAACTTTACCATTGTTAGGTTAACTACCCACCAATTCAAGTTAACAACCCCAACCCACTTAGCGTGATGGAATCACGCTCTTAGGAACCCAATACTTGTTTGAGCTCCTTGGGTTAACTAGGTATTCCTTAGGGATAACTTCCCTAGATACCTTCCTAATGACCCTCCTAGTCTTAGGAGCCTTAGTCATTTGGGTCTTATCATGGTTAACCTTAGGGATTGCCTCCCTAGTAACCTTCTTAGTGGTCTTCCTAGATTTCATAGAAACCTTGCCCACTAGACACTTGCCTTGGTTAATCTTAGGGATAGCTTCCCTAGTAACCATGGCCTTCCTAGACCTAGGTTGTGTTCCATAATCGAATGGAACACTATGGTAGGTCTCCTTGGGCTTAGGTTTGTGACCCAAATCTTTCTTGCCCTTAGGTGGACCTTGCTTCCTAGACCCTAGGTTTTGACTCCTAGACCCTAGATTTTGGCAATTTGACCCTTTAATTTGATTTTGCATCTCTCTAAGGGTCTTCTCTATTTTCTTAAGTTTTGACTTCAAAACTTGATTTTCCTTTTCTAATATCTCAATTTTTGATTTTTCATTACCTCTTGAGATATTCTTATTTCTAGGCATGTGTCTAGCTCATTTAGGATTGATGCCTAGGTGATCTTCTATTTTCCTAATAGATTCCCTAGGTAAGGTTTTTCTAGGGACATTAGTCCCAAATTTTTCCTTATTTTTAACCTTGTAGCTCTTAGCCCCTAAGCAATAAAATTTATTATTCTTAGCATGCTCTTTATGAAACATAGAAAAATTACTTCTAGCATTCTTTTTCTTATTACTTAAAGAATGAGCATTATTGAAATATACCTTAGGGTTAGCTTTTAAGGCTCCCCCTACTTGTGATGCTCCTTCTTGGGTCTTTTTCTTCCCCTTAGGGAATTGACTCCAATAATGGCCTCGTTGATTGCACTTGAAGCAAGTCACATGCTCCTTTCTTTTTCTAGTGAGGACACCGGCATCCTTGGTCTTTTCTTGAGATTTCGGTGTCGGTTGACTTTTCTTGACTTTCTTAGGGCACTTGCTCTTATATTGCCCATATTCCCTACACTCAAAACACATAATATGATTTTTATTTTGAATTGATGTGCTTGAGTTACCTAGGTTAATGGTGGTGGAATTTTGGATTTCTTCATCTCTTCCGGATGTTGAAGGTTCTTCTTGATTTTGCTCTTATTCCAGAGTGAATTGTCTCTCCTTCCCCTCAATCATAGAGATGGAGGCTTCTTGTGCTTCTTCCTCCTCTACCGACCCGGATGTTGATTCTCTATCACCCTCCGAATCCTCAAGCTCTTGTGATGAAGAGGTGCTTACTTCTTCTTGAGCTTGAGAGGATGAGCACTCCTCCTCGGACTCCTCCTCTCCTTCATGGAACTTTGCCAATTTGCTCCAAAGCTCCATGGCATCTTGATATTCACCTAGTCTAGACAAAATGTCATTAGGTATCAAATCTTTTAAAAGATTTGTTACCTTGACTTCGGTCTTGAACTTGAGACGTTGCTCTTGTGTCAACTTCTTCAATTTTAGGACCTCTCCCTTCTTATCCCTCGGAGGTTCAAAGCCTTCCATGATGATGAACCAATCTTCTATGTCCATCATCAAGAATGTCTCCATTCTTTCCCTCCATGTTGGAAAATCCTCTTGATCGTATGGTGGCGGTGTGTTGATGTCCTATCCTAATTTACCTTCAAATTCCATCTTGTTCCCTCTAGCATCTTTGCTCCTGGGTGTTAGTCCGTAGAAGAGCCCTGGGCTCTGATACCAATTGTAGGAACGTTCATGACCACTAGAGGGGGGTGAATAGCGTATTTTCATCGTGGATGGAAAGTCATCATTTGTTTCTACAAATTATAGCGGAATATATATAATAGAAATAGCACAAATGAAGACAAACATAAATACACCAATACACAAGTATGTAACGTGGTTCGGAACTGAATGGTTCATACTCCACAAATTGGGCTCGTAAGAGCCCTAGCGATGCCAATCACACACCACTATAACAATAACTCCTTCTCGGAACAATCCGGAGGTGGAGAAACCTCGTACAATAGTTCTTACAACAATAAGAATGAAATACAAGCAAAATACACTAAAATGCAAGTAAAGAATTGCTTGAGTTGGACTTGGAGACCCTGATTTGCAGCAACAAATCGCCCCAAACACGTTCAAGAACCGATGCCAAAAATCCTCCTTCCAAGCTTCTTTAATAATTTGCAATTGGGCTGGATTTTTGCCTAGCAGTTGATTGATTGGGACCATCAGTCAACTGCCCCTGTAGCCATTGTCTCACAATATCATGAACCACGTCATATAAGTCCAACGGATAGACCATCAGTCGACTGATTATACTCATCAGTCGATTGATGTCTCAATCAATCGAGTGTTCGGGCTGATCACTCGATTGGAGAACTCATTGTGCCTGAATTCTCGATCAACAGTCGACTGATCTCCATATCGCCGATCGCCTGTGCTCATCGATCATTGCCCAATCTTGGCAGTTGGTGACCATATAGTCCCGATCGATACACCTCAAACATTAGGTTTTAACCCAAGTATGGTGCCCCCATACTTGCTAAACCACCCTTAGCCTAGACCTAAGTCTTCTAGCCACCTCCATCAGTCTCACGGCTATCATATCTCTCCAAGTCATCCACGACTTGTTCATCCATACGCTAGCCTTCAGGCGCTCCATCAGCTATTGTCATGCTAACGTTGTCTACACCGCCAAGGCACATTGGGCTTACACTGCCAAAACTCTGCTTAGACTTTACGCCTCCAACCATTGGACTTATGCTGCCAAGACTCCACCCTTAGACTTTACACCGCTAATATTCCCCTTGGACTTCTCAATTGCCAAGTACCCATGACTTGGACTTTCACCGCGAAGACTACATGCTTGGACTTACGTGGCCAAGACTACACTCTTGGACTTCCCAATTGCCAAGACTCAAGCTTGGACTTTCTTTTGCCAAGACCCATGCTTGGACTTTCCATGCCAAGTACACACGACTTGGACTTCTCCCATGACATTGGTCAAACCATCGTCAAACATCAATTATAACCTGGGTCGATTGCACCAGCAATCTCCCCAACACATGTCAGACATCAATGTCAAACATCAAGACACTACTCGAGTCAAACTCGAATCTGGTCAATAGTGACCTGGGCCGATTGCACCAACAACCCCTTCTCGACAACAAGTCAGATGCGAAGAAACCTCTTACAACGATTACAAAAGTAATACACGTAATAAACTAGCAAATATAAATGAAATACATAAAACAACATAAATAAAACTTTACAACTATTGCTTGAATCATGCTTGAAGACCTTGATTTGCACCAGCAAATCGCCTCAAAAATGCCCAAGAAGTCGTTGCTGAAATCCCTCCCGTCGAGCTCCTTTTAAGCCTCCTCGTGACCTAGATTTTGTCTCGCGGACTTAATCCACGTCGACATTGCAAGCCAGCGATTCGGCGGTTGGTAGCGAGGCTATAAGCCGTGACGATCGACTCGGCCAGCTGTCTGCTCCCACCCCGACCAACGATCATTGCCATCCATCCATGACGATCGATTGCTCAAACCATCGATCGATACGATTCGAATCGATCGGACCATTTTCTACAGTCGAACACGTAGACTTTGATCAGTTCGACTTGTCATAATCCCAGTCGACTGCGAAGAGTCAACTCGGCTGCTTAGTGTCAAAACACTTGACCAATTGACTGGTCCAAAGCCTCAATCGACTGATAACCTCAAACATGAGGTTTAACCCCAAGTATGATGCTCTCATACTTGCTAGACCACCCTTAGCCTAAACCTAAGCCTTCTAGCCACCTTCGTCAGCCTCACGCTTATCGTATCCCTCCAAGTCATCAATGACTTGTTCATCCATATGCTAGCCTTCGGGTGCTTCCATCAGCTATTGTCAAGCTAAGCTAGTCTATACCGCTAAGGCACATTGGACTTACACTGCCAAGACTACCGCTTGGACTTTACGCCGCCAACCATTGGACTTATGCTGGCAAGACTTCCGCTTGGACTTTACGCCGCCAATATCAATCCTAGGACTTCCGACTTCCCTTGCCAACCCATGTTGGACTTTCCATTTGCCAAGACTCAAGCTTGGACTTTCCCTTGTCAAGACCCATGCGTGGACTTTCCATGCCAACCCATGTTGGACTTTCCAATTGCCAAGACTCAAGATTGGACTTTCCCTTGCCAAGACCCATGCTTGGACTTTCCATGCCAAGTACCCATGACTTGGACTTTTCCATTGCCAAGTGTTCCACTTGGACTTTCAATGCCAAGTACTCAAGACTTGGACTTTACCATGACAATCTCATTGTCAAACATTTTGTCGAACATCAATATACCGCTCGAGTCAAACTCGAGTCTGGTCAATCATGACCTGGGCCGATTGCACCAACAATCTCTCCCTTTTTGATGTTTGACAAAAGCCACAAACACCTTTGAGTTAGGCCACCTAACTCAGATCTCCTTACCAATTTTTCCAAATTGGTAATCTCAAATTCTTCCATCAATTCTCTCATAATGTCTCTCGTTAATTCTCCCCCTTTTTGACACTTCACTCTTCCTAGTGATAAGTCTCATATCACTCAAGAGAGACAATCCTACAAACTCTCTCAATTTCCAAATTGGGTATCTCACATTCTCAAAATTCTCCCTCTCATGAGGAAGAACACATCCATCATCCCATGATGGATAACCTCCTCTTAAAGGCTTGCTCCCCCTTGACCATTGCACCAACAATGACCTTGGAGAGTCCCTAAGCCTATAGGAATACTAAACCATTAAAATTAAGGTTAAAAGTTCAACCTTGAACTTTCACACACCTTAAAATTTGATACACACCCAAACAACTCTCCTAATCCATATCCAATGGTTTTTCACCTTTTCTAATGCTTTCCAAAGTATATCCTAGGATTAGGAGCAGTTAGGGTAGCCTAACATAGCTGAAATCAGGCTAAACAAACCTTGTTTATCCGAAATCAGCCCTGACAGTCGACTCTGACAATCAGCAGTCGATTGCCATAAGCGGCAGTCGATTGATTTCTGCAAATGTAGAAATTTAAATTTCAGAAATGAAATTCAAAAAATCATAAGTAATTATACATAAATCGAAAAATGATGAAAATTCATATATATAATACTTATGTCAAACATTATGGATGAAAAATATTTGAAAAATAAAATACCCATAAAATAATGAGATTGAACAAAGTTCAAAACCATTGAAAAGTTCAATGATTTTGCCCTACTTTGTATCAACTCTCTTAATGGTGATTCCTATCAAAAGATAGACTACACATAGATTTTCTAAAATGATTTTAAAATGTTTTTGTAAACCTATATTGGATCATGATCAATGGACTCAATGCACATGACTTTCACATTAGCTTTCCCCATGATCCAGCCATGGTATAAGATGAGTTTGAGTTCATCTAGATGCAAGAACTATACACCTTGAACTTAACTCATTTCCTAGCATCTCATATGTATCTAGGGTGTATCAATACACACACATGTCAATGTGATGTGAGATGTAAATTTTATTCATCCTAAACTAAGGCCTCATGTATTTTCTAAGGAAACACTACTTGATTTCCTTATACATGAGACTTCAAGTCATGCATAGTCCTTAAATCAATTTTAATTAAACCTAAATGCATGAATGATGATTATGACATATAATGATAGCATAAATAAGCATGTGCCAAAATCATGATGTCATGGCATAAAAATGAACCTAAGCACTCATGACATAAGAACTTAAACTAAACATGATCATGAAATATTATATTATAAAAGAATAAACATGATGTCATGACATGACATATGACAATCAAGGCATGCCAAATAAAATATAAGGCATAAGAACACCTAAATTTTAATATTTGTTGTTATTTGTTAGAATTAAATTCATTTTGCCATATTATCAACCATCTCCCAAGTGTGCCAAAACCCAAAATGTCACACTATGACTCTAAGATCTAAATTGTCCAATTTGATTAGTTTTTCAAACTTCTTAAATGATATTGGCACATCCTAGAAATCCTTTAGGATTATAGATCAACCTCCATTTCCAAGGTACCCATGACCTTGAAAATGACCTAAAGTGTCACCTTTACCATGGTTAGGTTAACTACCTATCCATTTAAAGTTGGCACAACCTAACCCATCTAGTGTGACTCAATCACGCTCCTAGGAACCCAAAACCTATTTGAGCTCCTTGAGTTAACTAGGTATTTCTTAGGAATGACCTCCCTAGATACCCTCCTAATGACCCTCTTAGGCTTGGTAGCCTTGGTCATTTGGGTCTTGTCATGGTTAATCTTAGGGATTGCCTCCCTAGTAACCTTCTTAGTGGTCTTCCTAGGTTTCATGGAAACCTTGGCCACTAGACACTTGCCTTGATTAACCGTAGGGATGACTTCCCTATTAACCTTGGCTTTCCTAGACCTAGGTTGAGTTCCATAATCAAATGAAACATTATGATATGTCTTCTTGGGGTTGGGTTTGTGACCCAAACCTTTCTTGCCCCTTGAAGGTTCTTGCTTCCTAGGACCTAGATTTTGACCATTTGACCCTTGTATTTGATTTTGCATTTTCTTAAGGGTCTTCACCATTTTCTCAAGTTTTGACCTCAAAACTTGATTTTCTAGCTCTAATTGCCCAATTTTTGAATTATCTAGGCATATACCTACCCTTCTTAGAGTTAATGCCTAAATGGTCCTCTACTTTCCTAATAGTTTTCCTAAGTAGGATTTTTCTAGGGACATTAGTCCCAAATTTCTCCTTAGTTGAAATATGTTTAGAGTCATTATTTCTAGACTTGTCCTTAGACCTAAAATCAATATGTTTAGCCCCTAAACAATAAAGCATATTTCTAGTATGCTCTTTATGATAAATTGTAAGTGAATTAAAAACATACTTTTGCCAATTACTTAAAAAAGGTGCATTATTGAATTTTACCTTAGGGTTTGTCTTAGAGGATCCCCTACATGTGATGCTCCCTCTTGAGTCTTCTTCTTTCCCTTAGGGCATTGACTCTTATAATGCCCTTTTTGGTTGCATTTGAAGTACACCACGTGCTCCTTGCTCTTCCTAATTAAGGCATCGGCATCCTTTGAATTTTTATTGACTTTTGGTACTGGAGGAGCCTTCTTGACCATATTAGGGCACTTGCTTTTATAGTGCCCATATTTCCTACACTCAAAACACATAATATATTTTTTTTATTCTGAATTAATGAGCTTGAGTTACCTTCCGTGGTAGAGGAATCTTGAACTTGACCTTGGCTCCCGAAGGTAGAAGCTTCTTCTTGATCCGGCATGGAAGGTGATCTCTCCTCCCCCTCAAACCTAGAGGTGGAGGCTTCTTCCACCTCTTCTACCTCTTCTCCATCGGACGTTGATGGCCTATCAACCTCCAATTCTTCACACTCTTCTCTTGACTCGGATGTTGACTTCTTTTCAACTTCCGAATCCTCACTTTCTTGTGAGGAAGAGCTTGCTTCTTCGGTTTCCTTGTCCAATTGAGCCGAAGAGCATTCTTGTTCCTTGGGCTCTTTTATCTCTTGAGCCGTTGAGGGTTCTTCATGATATTTTACCAACTTGCTCCAAAGGTCCTTGGCATCTTTACAATTTCCTATCTTGATCAAAACATCATAAGGGATTACACTAAGTAATATACCCATTACCTTATTATTTATGTTGTAGTATCAGAGTTGTTCTTGGCTCCAATTCTTTTTCTTGAGTTTTCTTCCTTCTTCATCCTTTGGAGTGTCGAACCCTACTAAAACAATAATCCAATTTTTATAATCGCACATTAGAAAATACATCAATCTACCTTTCCAATATGCAAAATCTTTATGGTTGAAGGAAGGCGGAATGTTGATGTCGTCACCCAATTTCTCTAGATGGCCCATCTTGCCCTCTAGCATGTTTGCTCCTTGGCGGTTAGTTCAAATGAAGAGCGGTCTCACTTTGATACCAATTGTAGGAACGTTAGTGACCGCTAGAGGGGGGGGGGGTGAATAGCGCGTACGTTTCATTGATGGAATTTGTTCGCATTTGATCGTCTACACTCTTTTTAGCACAGCGGAATAATAATGACAAATACAAATAACAAGATACACAATCACAACACACAAATATAATATGGTTCGAAACCTTAGAGTTCCTACTCTACGGGTTGAGCTCGAATGAGCCCTAGTGATGCCAAACACCACTAATAATCAAAACACTCCTTCTCGACAATAAGTCGGAGGCGGATAAACCTCTTATAACGATTACAAAAGTAATACATGTAATAAACAAGAAAATACAAATGAAATACAAAAACCAACGTAAAGAAAACTTTACAACTATTGCTTTGGATGCTTGCTTGTTGATTGCTTGAACCATGCTTGAAGACCCTAATTTGTACCAACAAATTACCTCAAAAACACCCAAGAAATCATTGCTGAAATCCCTCCCGTCGAGCTCCTTTTAAGCCTCCTCACGACCTAGATTTCCGCCTGGCAGTCAACTGTCAATAGTACCGTTGTCTCACAACGAACTTAATCCACATTGACATTCAAGCCAACGGTTATACTGGCAGTCGACTGCCATTACCCAACAATCGACTACCAAGGTCGTAGCCGACTTACCAGTTGGCTACCGAGCATTCTGCTCCCGCAACTCCAACCAGCAGTCGACTGCCATCCATGGCAGTCGATTGCTCAAGCCATTAGTCGGCTACCCAATTCTGGCAATCGACTGTCAGGCCATTTCCTACAATCGAAAACCAGTCAACTCTGATCAGTTCGATTGGCCATAATCCCAATCGACTACCAAGAGTCAACTCGGCTGTCAAGTATCAAAACACTTGACCAATCAACTGGTCCAAAGTCCCAGTTGACTGATAACCTCAAACATGAGGTTTAACCCCAAGTATGATGCTCTCATACTTGCTAGACCACCCTTAGCCTAGACCTAAGCCTTCTAGCCACCTCCGTCAGTCTCACGCCTATCGGATCCCTCCAAGTCATCCATACGCTTGCCTTCTAGTGCTTCTATTGGCTATTGTCATGCTAAGTTGGTCTATATCGCTAAGGCACATTGGGCTTACACTGCCAAGATTACCGCTTGGACTTTACGCCGACAACCATTGGAATTATGCTGCCAAGACTCTCGCTTGGACTTTACGCTGCCAATATCAACCCTTGGACTTCCCTTACCAACCCATGTTGGACTTTCCATTTGCCAAGACTCAAGCTTGGACTTTCCCTTACCAAGACCCATGCTTGGACTTTCCATGCCAACCCATGTTGGACTTTCCAATTGCCAAGACTCAAGCTTGGTCTTTCCTTTGCCAAGACCCATGCTTGGACTTTCCATGCCAAGTACCCATGACTTGGACTTTTCCATTGCTAAGTGTCCCACTTGGACTTTACATGCCAAGTACTTAAGACTTGGACTCTCTCATGAAAATCACATTGTCATGTATTTTGTCGAACATCAAAATATTGCTCAAGTCAAACTCGAGTCTGGTCAATCGTGACTTAGGCCGATTGCACCAACAGTCGACTGTATGTGTTGGTGTAGGGGCACCAGATAATCGAACGTAGGTTTTGATTATGACAAAGGTTCAAAGTTAAGCTATTATTTCTATCTCATGTGTTGGGTTGAGTGTGAAGGAAATGATTTAAACTAGGCTAAAGGTACACGACACTTGGAGAATCTCGAGACGAGAAACCGTGGTGGTCGGGTGACACCAGGAGAATCTCGGTGGCGACCGAAAGCTAAGCGATAGATTAGGAGGACCAGAGGTAAGCATCGAGTGAGGAGTGATGGTAAGGTCGTGTCTTCCATACAGGGATAATTGTAGGCGATGACCCGACTAAGACTTCCGAAGGAAGGTCTAGATCGAGGTCAGACGGCAAGGAACCGTCGTAATTTTCATTACTCAACATTTCTGTGCTAACTCTATGCTGCAGGTAAGTGATCAAGAAAATAATCGATCGAAGGCTAGTAGTAGTTGACTGATCCTTCCATCAGTCAACTGCAGAGGGGCATCTATCGACTGATGGTCAAGCTGATCACCTCGAAAAAAGTCAAGATAAGGTCCATCGGGGGATGAGGAGCTTTGACCTAGATATGGATCTCAACGAGCTAGGGTTTGAGTAGCTATAAAAGAAGAGGCTTTTCACCTCTTTGGATCATCTAATTATGCTCCCAAAGTGCTCCAACAATGCCAAGCTTCAACGATAATGCTACGCCACCGTAACGCCGACATCACACCGAGCTTCCATCTTTTAAGTCGGTAGTTTTCATTTAATTGTTTTACTTTCTTGTATTCGAGCTTTCCATTGTAATGAGGAGAGGTAGGATTGTTGTCTCTTCCTCTATCTTGTTTTTCTTGTAACCGTCGCCTCCTACCTCCAACGAGGAGGAGCCTTTTAGTGGATTGCCCAATCGTATGCGGTCAAGGATCATGGGGCCTTGGATTAGCAACCTTTTGGTTGTGAACCAAGTAAAAACAAAAGGTGTCCCTTCACTTTTGCTTTACTTTTATTTCCGTTGCAATACTCGTGTTTTCGACGTATCGAAAAGAAAGTTTTTAAGGATGCTATTCACCTCCCCCTATAGCGTATTCACTCGATCCAACAATTGGTATCATAGTCATGATCCATGTCAAGCCATGAACCTCGAATGAAGGAAGTGGATCTCATATGTCCGGATCAAGAGAACCAGACACCAGGTAGGTAGTCGAGTTGGGTCAGAAGGGCTGGATAACTGGCAAGAAGTCCAGCTGGGTCAGGAGGACCAAACTGTTGACAAGAAATCCTGATGGATTGAGGATCAGACATCAAGTAGAGGAAGTCTTTCGAGGATAGATAGACTTGAGGGGGGGGGGGGGGGCTCAATGTGGTCCTTCGTTTGAGGGGGAGGGGTGATTTTTGAGAGTATTGGGAATACGATCAAAGTCCCACATTGGTAAGACATGGAAAAGATCATGTGATTATAAGATGAAAATATATCTCCATTGGAATGAGACCTTTTGGATAAAGCCCAAAAATAAAACCATGAGGGCTTTGGCCCAAAGTGGACAATATTATGCCATTGTGGAGATATATGAATCTTATAGACACTAACAATTGGTATCAGAACGGGGGTGCTAAGATTCGGTGCAACCACCAATCTTGCAAGTTTTTTCTTTTCGTGTTTTTTTCATTTCGTAATTTAATTCAAGTTTTTTTTTATCTTGCACTACTAATCCGAGACCAAGTCTTGGCAATTTGTGTGTTTTTTTCGTGTTTTGTGTGTGAGGTTATTCAATGACCCATCTCGAGAGGTATAACACCGCATGACCTCCATTTTTCAACGAAGATGACTTCCATTATTGGAGGGGTCGGATGGAGTACTACCTCAAGACCCAAGTTGAGATGTGGATAGTCATCCAAACTGGCTTCACTCTACCAACCAATGAAGACGGTGAGTTCTTGGACTGCAACAAGTGGACGAACGCCATGAACCGACAAGTGGAGGCCGATGCGAAAGCTACGCAAATCCTATAGTGTGGCCTCTCCAAGGAAGAACTCAACAATGTCGGCCCCTTCATTAGTGCAAAAGACTTATGGAACAAGCTCATCAAGCTACACGAAGGGACGAATGACACAAAGGTATGCAAACGAGACCTCCTTTTAAATAAATTATTTAATCTAAAAATGCAGGACAATGAGACGGTGACACAACTCCACGCGAGGATCCAAGACGTAATGAATGGTCTCCATTCAATTGGGCAAAAGGTGGAGAGTTGAGACGTAACAAGGTATGTGTTCAATGCATTTTTTAGGACCACTTTGTGGGCATCTATGGTTGATGCCTACAAAGCATCTAGAGACTTATAAAAAATTAGATTAGATGAGTTATTTTCAGAATTTGAGTTGTATGAGCAGTCTAACTCGGCCCTGGTCAAGAAAAGTGTTGCATTGATTGTAGGTCAAAGGAGGAAGAGAAAAAGCAAGCCACCTCCCGAAGAAGAAGAGTATGAATCGAAGGTCGACGATGAAATGGAGACCGAGCTAGTCAACTTAGTTCGGAAGATGATCAAGAGTAGAAGATGACCTATCAAATAATCTAAGGAGAAGAGAACTGATCAAAACTCAAATTACAAATGCTATGAATGCAACAAGAGGGGCCACATCAAATATGACTGTCCGAGGCTAAAGAATAAACAATCACAAACCAAGAAGGCTCTCAACGCAACTTGGGAGGAGTCCTCGGAGGAAGAAGATGAACTCAACAACCTAGCATTCATGGCTAAGCCAACTGAGTCCGAGACCAAATCCAAACCTGAGACAAACTATGAGTCCGAGACCGAATCCAACTCCAGATTCGACAACGAGATTCAATTCAAGACAAGCCACGGATCCACATCCGGTTCAAAAGATTCGATCAAGGTAAGTCGATCTCTAATCGATACTGTATATAATGCAATTAAATACTTAACTAAGAAACTAGCCAAGTCCGAGTCTAAGGTCGAATCCTTGATTAAGGAGGTTAAACTTCTTAAGCAAGAGGCTACCTTAACCTCTTCAACTAGTCAAGTTTAAGAGAGAAACTCAACTCAAGTTGAAAAACTTGAGGAAAAAAATTGTCTCTTGAAAGGACAAGTTCAAGAGCTTAGAAAGTCATTAGAAAGGTTTACTTTGGGGTCCAAGGGTCTTGACCTACTACTTGGATCGCAAAGGACCGTGTACAATAAGGTCGGACTCAGATTTAGAACAACCACAACAAACAAATCATATATGTCAATTGTTAATCCAAATAAACAAAAAGTCCAAGCATGGGTCCCTAAGATCTTTTTGATTTCACAAATAGGATTAACCATGTATTGGGTTCCCAAGAATCAAATCCACTATGTGGAGAGACCGAATCGGTTCAATGATCCAGGGGGAGTTAATACTAAACTTGTATGTTCTACTTCTTAATCTAGCTTTGCATGCTTAGTTTCTTTTTAGTACGACTAGATAAGACCAATAGTTAGTTAACCTTGACAACATAGAATCAAGATGCGGCGAGATGATAGTATGTTAGGGGAACGAGGTCTTGTGTATCCGAGCTAGATAAGGAGTATCTAGCTTGGTGCATTCGGCTAAGTTGAATTAGCGGAAGCTACCTTGCCACATCTTAAACTAGTTAGACCAGGAAGTGACCCTAAGTGAATTAAGTGAGTATTTTCTTGAAATTGGCTTTGTCTAAGGAAGTTGTCGTTGTTCTGATCAAAGAAGGCCTCTGTGCCTCGCCACGACCTGGAAGCCTTTTTTTTTTAAAGGTTCACTTAACGATCTAAAGGTTAAATCTGAATCTAACCCAAGGTTGATTAATCTTTAAATCACTAAGTTTAATCAAGTAAAATTGAAGTCATCTTACAAAACATTTAAGGTTAACATGTTTGATCACATACAATGTGTGAGATGCTAAGGACAATTAAAATAAACATAATATTCAAAATGTGCTCAAAACCTATAAGAATATTTATCTTCATGATTGATGCATTTATTCTTTAAATATCTATAGTTTCCTAGCCAATACTAGACATATAACATTTAGGCCAAATTTAGACCCCTAAACCTTCTAGGTTTCATGTGATTAACCTTAATGATAAGTTAAGGGGGAAATACTAATCTTAAAGGTTAAAATTTGTATAGAACTCTTTTAAAATTAATAAAGTCTTCAAGGTATTTTGAAAACATAATTATGATTATAACTTTTAAGTATTTTGAAATCTTAGATTATGTTTATAGTAGTTTTCAAAAATTTACTTTACCAAAACTAGCTATTATACACTCTCTCACGAAAAGCTAGTTCAATATTGTTAGTGCAGAGGGATAGAAAAAACTTAAATTAATCCTACACCTTTAGTTACACCTAGGGTGCTATATGATCTATAGGACTCAAATTAATAAGTCAAGAGTTAACCTTAAAGGAACACATGCTTGGATTCTTATACTTATTTCTTCTATGTTTTGTTAAAAATGAAAATTCTTATCTCTTAAATATTATAAATATACCCCTTGTTTTTCGATATATGGCAAAAGGGGGAGAAGAGACTAAAAGTTAAAGAACAAAAAGTTTAAGGAACAATTTTTTTTTTTAAAGTTAAAACTCAAAGTTGTTTTTTTCAAAACTCACCTAGGGTTAAGGGGGAGGTAATCTTGAGGGGGAGGAGTTGAAAAAGAACTTACTATTTATACATATTCACGCTTACTACTTTATCGTACATATTTCATTCATAATTATTATTCATATTAGTCATGTTTACTCATTCCTACCACTATATGTTTACTTACACATGTTTACTTACTCATGCTTACTACATGTTTACTACATGTCTACTACATGCTTACTACATGTTTACTACATGTCTACTACATGCTTACTCATGCTTAACTTTTCCTTAACTTTGAATCAATTTGCCATAGATCAAAAAGGGGGAGATTGTTGGTGCAGGGGCACCAGATAATCGAACCTAGGTTTTGATTACGGTAAAGGTTCAAAGTTAAGCTATTATTGTTATCTCATGTTTTGGGTTGAGTGTGCAGGAAATGATTTAAGCTAGGCTAATGGTCAATGACACTCAGAGAATCTTGAGACGAGAAACTGTGGTGGTTGGTTTGTTGGGATGTATATTGAAAAGTCTATCTTTTGTATGAACATCTTTATTTTTGAAATAAGAATCAAATGATCATTATTTGCATATTTATGGTTATGCATATTGTCTGATACATTACATTGTAGATAACATAGTGTGTAGTGTCACACGGGAGATCATGTGATCAGTTCCTTGTAAAGTATAAGTAAAGGTTCACAACCGAGATAGTTTTGGACAAACCATTGGTATGGTTATAGTGTGATTTGGTATTGGTTTGTCTTAACCATATAATTACACTAGTACACTTTGTGTGTATTGAGCAGGATCGACTTAGAGGTAATTCAATTTATTGCTGACTACATAATTGAATCGAACCTCGGATATTATGTACATACTCTTAATCCCGATATAATAACTGACACATATACTTAGTATTTATTTGTTTGATTTACCAATGGGCGAGATTTATAGAGTAAATTGATAGACTCGGTAAGTTGGGAAATGATATTATTTATATGGTGTGCCATTGATTATAAGAGGAAACCGTGTCCTATATATTAGGATGATGATATCCCCTTGAGGAGCTCATAAGGTTCATCATGTAAACCCTGCAGGTGGACTTGGTCCGGCATGATGATAAGGTTGAGTGGTACTACTCATGGAGTTAGATGTTGATTAATTACTTGTCAGTAAATTAATTAATTGATGGACATACGAGATCTTAAACATGAGGAGATATTTGTACAATTAATATATGGAGCCTATATTTATTTATGGGGTTGATGAGGCAGATCAATGATAATCATCTAGTTGAATGGATTACTTGATGTGGGCTTGATTCATTGGGTGGCCAAGATCCAACTCCTTCTCATGGTCCCTATTGTAGCCTATTAAAACCCTCATGAATCCTAGATCCGATGGTGAAAAATGGAACTCTAGATCTGATGGTGGAGAATAAATGTCTAGATACGATGGTGGAGATTAAATCTTTGATCCGACGGTGGAGATTAAATCTCTAGATCCGACGGTTGAGATTAAATCCATAGATCCGACGGTTGAGATTAAATCCTTAGATCCGACAGTGGAGAATGAAAGGAGGCTTAAGCCTAACTCTATAAATATGGCTTAAGGGGTGGGCGACAAGGACAACTCAAGGAGATTAGGGTTTTGGCATGGGTGGCTAGGGTTTGGGAATTAGCTTGGGCGGCAACAAGTTGGGAGATTAGGATTTGTTTCCTTCTTTTCCTAAGGAGTAGCCGACTCCCATCTTCTTTCTCTCTACTTTGGCAGGTGCCCATCCCTCTTCTTATCTTCCTCTCTTGGCCGGAGCACCCTTTTCTCCTCTCCTTTGGCCGGCGACAACCCTTCCTTCAAGGTTGGTCGGCGCTCCTCTTCCTCTCCTTGGCCGGCGGTAAGGTTCAAGCTTGGAGCTTGGTGTTTGGTTCTAGATAGGAGAAGGAGTTTTGTTTTATTCTTCCTTTTGTTCGGAGCGAGCAAGGAAAGAAAGATCATGATCTATGAAGCTTCAACTCTTGGAAGATCATTGCCCACACAACGTCCAAGAGGAGGATAGGACATACGATAGAAGACCTTGAGGTAAACAACAGGTATAATTCTTGTTTTGCTTTCCTTTTGATTCTTTGTATATTGTATGTAGTGTATGTGGCTAATTTACTTGGACCCCGAAGATAAATACAAAAACCGGCGATCCGTACATCGTCTATTCTGTGGCTAATCGAAGAAAAGAGGTAGGTTACTTGAACAACAAGTTTGTTCAAATGACCACTTTAATCGAATAGCACGACGATGGATCGGTTGCTTGGGTAATCTCTCTTTGTCAAGGATTAATTTTTTAATCCGGGGACGTAGATGGGATCGCCATGCACAAGCGACCAAGTTGAAGTCAGAAGCAAAGTTTCTCCCTTCAAGTGGTATCAGAGCTTCGGTCCGCAAAACCTTCAAGTGGTATCAGAGCCATGGTTTCCGATTTTGTGTGTTTAGGATTCGGTTACTTTTATGCACTTATCATATATTGTATGTGCCAGATAATAGTAGGATGTGTGTAGGCTAACTTTTTGGTTGCATGCATAAGATCCAACAATTATGGCCATGTGTGTGTATGTGATTGGATGTGTGTAATTGTATTATTATTTGAATCTTCGGGGTTGATGAGGCTAGTATTTAATTTTTGTAATTAAGTACGACATTATTTAGCCACTCTTTTATTTTAGTTTACTTTCAATCTAGATTTCATGTACTCTCCTTCGTGGAGTATAAGATCGATGGATGTAAATTAAAATAAGTTTTCTCGACTCGGATCTCTGGATGACTTGTACATGGCGTAGGGAGGAGTGGACGAGATGACGACACGACGAGAGGCATAATGGAGAACAAAAGCCATAATAGTTGGAAAATATTTTTTTTCATATTTATTTCTTCTTGTTTGATATGCATGTGGTGTGCTAGGAAAATTCCTCAAATTTAAATTACTAAGTGGGAGAAGGATATTGTTTATAAATTCCCGCGGCCTCCATTACGATTTGACATGTGATGCAAACAAACTTGCGCGTCGGCTCTGAGTGCCTTCCTCCCCATCGGATGAGTTTGTTTTGCAGATCACAGGGTCAAATATGGTTATAGAAAATTATTTAGGAGCATGTGTACTTCCCCATCAGAAGGCACATAACCCGAGATAATTGCCTTTGTACCAAGTAATGGTGCACACTTAGATGCAAATAGGAGTATCCTCCCCATCGGAGTCACTGCTTTTATTTGTAGGGCCGAAGAGGAACCAACTATTAATTTTATTTGTCAAAACTTTAGGTTGACAAGATAGTAAAATTAATGGGTAAAATCTCCTCTTACAAATGTAGAATTCGTATACGTCCACACGATCATGGCATACGATATTCTCGGTGTTTTGAGGTGTTGGTTGATTTTAAAATTTTATTGTTTGAGGAATCAATAATTTTTTGAAATCTAATGTTTTGATCTATGTGATTCTTAGGTTTTTCAAAAATGACTTTCAATCCTCTTGTTGTGATACTAAAAGAGAATAAACTTACTGGACCCAATTATGTTGATTGGAAGAGGAATCTTGATATTGTCTTGACTGCTGAGGAGTACAAGTATGTACTCTTCGAAGAGTGTCCTCCTAAGCCTGCGGATGATTCTGGGGAAAAGGAGAAGGAGAGTTATAAGAAGTGGATAAAGGCTGAAGAGATGGCGCGGTGTTACATTTTTGTTTCTATGTCAAATGTATTGCAACATCAACATCAAGCCATGCCTACTGCTTATGACATGATGCTGAATCTCAAGGAGATTTTCGGACACCAGAATCGAGCTGCTAGGCAAGAAGCGATGAGGAACTTGATGACGACCACCATGATCGAGGGAACACCCATGAGGGATCATGTTCTCAAGATGATGGCTCATTTGAATGAGCTGGAAGTCCTTGGAGCTGAGATCGATGGGGAAACCCAGGTCGATATCATTCTCTAGTCTCAGCCTAGGAGTTTTGAGCAGTTTCGCCTGAATTACAACATGAATAAAAGGTTGTATTCGTTGGCGGAGCTTCTGACAGAACTCCAGGCGGCAGAGGGGCATTTGTCAGAGTGCTCAGGCTCAGGCCATGGTTGCCCAAAAGGTTTCTACTTCTAAGCCGAAAGGCAAGAAGAAGAAGAAACAAGGTGGGGCAAAGGTGGCGGGAGGATCTCAGGGAGGAGTGAAGAAGCCGAAAGGCAAGTGCTTCACTTGCAAGCAGACTGGACATTGGAAGAAGGACTACCCCAACCGGAAGTAGAACAAAGGTATTTCTTTTGGTCTAGTCGTTGAAATATATTTAGTAGTGTTATCTACCAGCACCTGATGTGTAGATACGGGAGCCACTAATCATGTCTGCAATACTTTGCAGGGGTTCCAAGAAACCAGACGACTGACTGAGGGGGAGATTACCGTTTACTTGGGCAATGCTACTAGAGTGGCGATTATTGCAATGAGAGATTTTTATTTATCTTTTGATAGGAATAACACTTTGGTTCTCAGAAAATGCCTTTATGTACCTTTATTTAGAAAGAATTTAATTTTGGTTTCTAAATTGTTTATGGATGGATATTCTATTTCTTTTAATGACAGAGTTGTTATAAAAAGGAATAGAAAGATTATCTATTCTGGTGCATTGATAGGAAATTTATATACCCTTGAACCAAAATCTCCCACGATGCAAATAGAAGTAAATAACTCATCGTTTAATTCTAATAAGAGAAAAGAACCTTCGAAAATGAACCAAACATATCTTTGGCATCTAAGGCTAGGTCATATTAACCTAAGCAGAATTCAAAGGTTGATAGCTGATGGATCTCTGGATTCATTAGTCGTGGAAGATTTTCCAACTTGCGAATCATGCTTGAAAGGTAAAATGACCATGAGGTCTTTTAAGGCCAAGGGGTATAGGGCCAAAGATGTGTTGGAATTGGTTCATTCTTATTTGTGTGGTCCTATGTCTATCCAAGTAAGAGGTGGTTTTGAATATTTCATCTCTTTTATAGACGATCATTCAAGATATGGATACATTTACTTGATACGCTGCAAGTCTGAATGCTTTAATAGGTTCAAAGAATTCAAGGCTGATGTGGAGAAATGTCAAGGTAAAAGTATCAAGACACTACAATCTGATCATGGTGGCGAGTACCTCTTGGAAGAGTTTAGGAATTAATTATCAGAGGCTGGGATTCAATCCCAATTGTCTGCACCTGGCACACCCCAGCAGAATGGTGTAGCAGAGCGAAGGAATAGGACTCTTATGGAGATGGTTAGATTGATGATGAGATAATCTAAGTTGCCAGATTCGTTCTGGGGGTATGCTCTAGATACGACAATGTATATTCTGAACTTGATACCATCTAAATCAGTGCCTTCTACTCCCACAAAATTGTGGACTGGGCGAAAGACTAGTCTGAGACATATTCGGATTTGGGCAAGTCCAGCATATGTGCTGAAGGCAGATGCTGGTAAGTTGGAACCTCGTACAGAAGTGCGCATGTTCGTTGGCTATCCTAGAGGAACGAAAGGTGGTTTGTTTTATAGTCCTAGAGATCAGAGGGTGATCGTTAGCACGAATACCAGATTTCTAAAGGAAGACTATGTGATGAACCACAAGCCCATGAGCAAGATTATTCTAGAGGAATTGAGAGGGGAAGCCACTACTTCAGTACCACCGGTACAAGAGGATATACCACAAGTGACTGCACCGCGTGTCACAGAGGATACACAGGTGATACCTCGTCGTAGTGGGAGGGTTGTTAGACAGCCTGATAGATTCATGTTCTTGGGAGAATCTTCTGATTTGGTCCCTGGCGAACATGAACTTGATCCCTGGACATATGACGAGGCAATCCAAGATAAAGATGCAGTATCTTGGCAAAGTGCAATGAATTCTGAGATAGAATCTATGGATTCAAATCAGGTCTGAGAGCTAGTAGTGTTGGTGCAATCGGACCCAAATGATGTTTTTGGTGATTGACAAGGGTTTAAGTCAAGGTGATAATTATGTGTTATCTCATACGGTTGGTTGAGATGTATTTTCAAGAAATCTCTTGTAGGTCGAGGACTGGATGCAAGATTGATGAAGACCCGGAAGTGGAGTCCTGGCAAGTGAAGACCCGGACGAGGAGTCTTGGCAGTGAAGTCTGGGAGGCGTGGCCTCTTGACAGTGAAGACCCAGACAAGGAGTCTTGGCACGAAGTCCTGGAGATGATTCCTGGCATGGAAGACCTATGAACAACAATTCATAGGCATCAGGTAAAGGTGGCAGTCGAGGTGACGCCTCGACTGATGCTCGGTTCAACTAAGCAGACGCAAGTGGGTGTCGACTGAGAGCTCGACTGCTCTGGACAAGCAACAGTTTCTGACTGTATCAGTCGAGGCGGCGCCTCGACTGAGGCTATTTCTTATGAGCAGAGGCAAGCCACAGTCGGTTTATGTCTCGACTGGGGCCTGTATGTTCGTAGGAAAAACCGACAGCAGTCGAGGTAGCGACTCGACTGGAGCTTTGATCCAAGTAGCAGATGCAAGGGATCGTCGATCGAGCTCGACCGCTTGCTCGTTGGTTGTAACCAAAGCCTGCCAGTCGAGGCGTCGGATCATCGCCTCGACTGGACCTATGTTTCAACGGAAATAAAACTAATTATGGTCCAAATCTTACCGTTGAAGCCGTTAATATATGCCAATTAATGCTCTAGTCGAGGCGCCAGTCGAGGCGACTCGACTGAGCGGGCAAAAAAGCCCTAATCATGCTCGAGTTATAAACTATTCTGAGCTGTTATTCAAGGGAAGGATAAGAAAAAGAAAATTACTTACGACATTTTCTGAAGAAAGACACGGGTTAAAAAGCTTCTTCATTCAAAAAAAGCCTTGATCATCCAACAGGAGTGTCAACGATTCAGCAAGCAAGAAGCATTTTCATTCTCTCTGAAATCTATATTCGTTTTACTGCTTCTTCATTGTCTATTGTAAGCTTTCTTTTAAAGTTTCTGATAAACTTTGCAAAAGGGTTGCTCCACCTTCGGTGTATCACCGAGAAGGAGAAGTTTATAGTGGTGGTGTGCATCACTAGAGCCGACGAGGGCTCAACCGTGGAGTAGGGACTTGTGTTCCGAACCACGTAAAATTGGTGTGTTTGCGTTTGTCATTCTTTCTGTATTCGTTTTCTTGTTCCCGCTGCGTACTAATCATTGTAGAAGGGTACAACGAATCGAAAAGATGAGCGTAGCTATTCATTCCCCCCCTTTCTAGCGACGCCAACGATCCTACAATTGGTATCAGAGCCTGGTGCTCTTCTTCGGATTCACAACCGCAAGAGCAAGTTCAAATGGCGATGCAAGAAGGTTACAGCACAAACAGGCCTCCATTCTTTGACGGAACGAACTTCCAGTATTGGCGAAGCCGGATGGAGTACTATCTCATGACTGAGATAGATATGTGGTTTTCGGTAACCGAAGGCTTCACGACACCGATGGACGCAGAAGGCAAAGTACTTGAGTCTGGAAGGTGGACTGTAGAACAAAAACGCAAGGCGCAAGCAAATGCTAAGGCCACCGTGACTCTGCAATGTGGTCTAGCGAAGGATCAACTCAACAAAGTGGGTCCGTTCAGCAGCGCGCAAGATCTCTGGAATAAACTGATAGAACTGAACGAAGGGACAAGAGACTCGAGGATAGCAAAGCGAGATCTCTACATGAACCAGCTGCAAAATCTCGCTATGAAAGATGGCGAGACTGTTGGTGAGTTGCATGGAAGGTTCAAGGAAGTATTGAATGGGCTGCATTCAGTCGGAGAAAATTTGGAGAATAGAGACATTATCAGGTACGTCCTAAAGTCTTTTCCCCGAAATGCTTTGTGGTCATCTATGGTAGATGCCTACAAAGTATCAAGGGATCTGTCTACTATAAAGTTGGATGAATTATTTTGTGAAATGGAATTACATGAGCAAGCTAACAAGGGTCCAAAAGAGAAAGGTATTGCTTTTGTTGCAGGTGAGCAATACAAGGAGAACAAGAAAAAGGAGAAGAAGAAGGAGTCATCTTCATCCTCACCTGAGACAAGTAGTGACAGTGACGACGAGTCCTCATCCAGCGAGGTAGCTAATTTCGTGAGGAGGATGATGAGGAGAAGCAGAAAGTACAATAAGAAGGATGTAAAGAAAATCTTCGTAGACAAGAGGAAAGGTAAGTCATCACATAAATTTAGAGGTAAATCTGATGTGGTTTGTTTTGAGTGTAACAGGAAAGGGCACATCAAGAGTGAATGTCCTGATCTCAACAAGAAAGAGGACAAGTCCAGGAAGAAGAAGGCGTTGAGGGCAACATGGGATGACTCTTCTTCCAGCCTCGAAGATGAAGACAGGCAAAAGGAGCCAAGCATACGACACTAATGGCGCTTAATCACACAGATTCAATGAGTCTTCATGGAAGGACACATCATCATCATCCGATGATGATGAGGTAACATCTCCGAACTAGATAAATTGTATGAAACAAGAGCATGCTTAACTAATGCCTTGAGTAGATCAAAAATAAAGTTAAGATGTTAAAATCGAATTAGAGGAGCTTAAAACTCGTGGATTCTGTTCCTGCAGAAATTAGGATTGATACTTATGAAATCGAAAAACTTAGGGAAGAAAACAATTTCTTGAGAGCACAAGTTGATGATCTCAAGTGCACACTTGAGAGATTCACAACAAGCTCTCAAACTCTTAACATGATTTTAGATGCCCAAAGGGCAGTTTACAACAGAGCAGGAATAGGCTACAAACAAAAAAAAAGGGAATTCAGTTTCATGTCATTAGTAAATAGAACTCACGTTGGTAAAGCAAACACAACTAAGGCTTGGATTCCTAAACAATATGTTGTAAATGCTAATGGACCCAAAATCTGGGTTCCAAAAGATCTTGTTTTTCGTGTTTGATTAGGTACTGGTCGAGGGGGAGTATCCAATGATGTGGGTTGTAGATAGCGGATGCTCCAAGCACATGACCGGGGACTCCATGAAGTTTGCTACATTTAAAAATAGGAGTAAAGGTACTGTTTCTTTTGGTAATAGTGGCAAACTAAAAGTCATAGGAGTAGGAGACATAGTAATATCTGAACAATTTAGGATTAAGAATGTTCTGCTAGTTAGAGGAATGTTTTTTAATTTGTTAAGTGTCAGTCAATTATGTGATGAAGGATATAGAGTAGAATTTTATTCAACTAAATGCTTAATTAAACATAATGAAACCGATACTATCATGCTAGTAGGGACGAGGAAGGAGAATATCTATCAAGTTCAATTTAGTAGTGCTACTAACCTGCGTGTGAAGTGTTTTTTGTCCAAAGAAGATGAATCATGGCTATGGCATCGGAGACTAGCACACGTCAACTGTGCTTCGTTCAGTTACGTATTGCTGAGAGGCTTCTTGTGAGGTCTACATTGCTCCGTAGAAAGGACAATCTATGTGATGCATGTCAAAAAGGTAAACAAATAAGAGCATCACACAAAAGCAAGAACACTGTAAGTACTTTAAATGCTTTAGATTTATTGCATTTAGATTTGTTTGATAGTAGCTCCACAAAAACCTTGAATGAAAGTAGATATTGCTTGGTAGTAGTAGATGATTATACTAGATATACATGGACCTTCTTTCTCAAACATAAGGATCAAACATTAGAAATTTTTATTCCTTTTTGTAGAAGAATTGAGAATGAGAAAAACTCAACAATTAAAACAATTAGGAGTGATCATGGAGGAGAATTTGAAAATATGAGGTTTAAGGAATTCTGTTTAGAAAAAGGCTATAAACATGAATATTCCACTCCTAGGACACCACAACAAAATGGTGTGGTAGAGAGGAAGAATAGAGCTTTGCAAGAAGTCATGAGGAGTATGCTAAATGAGTATACTCTTCCTAGTTACTTGTGGTGAGGCAATTAACATGCATGCTATGTTCAAAAAGCAGTTTTGATACATAGATTCTTAGGAAAAACACCTCATGAACTATGGTTTGGAAAACCACCAACAGTCAAACATCTTAGGGTTTTTGGTTGCAAGGTTTTCATTTTAAACACTAAGGATCATCTAGGAAAATTCACTGCAAAAGCAGATGAAGGTGTCCTGTTAGGATATTCCCTCACTAGTAAGGCTTATCGAGTTTACAACAAACGAACAAATTTGGTTGAGGAATCGTCAAATGTGGTTTTTGAGGAATGTAAAGACCAAATTGACTCTAAGGATAATAGTGATGCAGTAAAGGTCGAACTCAAAAGATTGAGTTTGAAGGAGGACACAAGTGTAGGGGGAGTCAAATCTGACTCCGAAAATGAAAAATCTAGATCAGAAGGGTCATTGCTTGAGATTGTATCTAACAATGAGGGTCAAGAAACATCTCAAGTACCAAGATCCACTAGAATGGTCACTAGTCATTCCCTAGACCAAGTTGTTGGAGACATCCTGTTGGGGATCGATTGACCGGCTAGAGGGGGGGGTGAATAGCCCTCGATCGTTGGATGTCGTATTTTGCTCGTCTATGAAAACGTTAGCGCAAGCGGAAGCAATAAACTAAGACAAGCAAATAGAAATAAAAACAAAGACAATATAAACACGGAGATGTAACGTGGTTCACGGCTACGCCGCTAATCCACGGTCCGATTCGTCCACGGTGAATCACTCCGCAATCTATCCACTAGATCTCTCCTTTGCACAAAGCTAGGTGGAGGTAACCTCTTTACAACAACGCTCCTCCTCCTCCTCAAATGAAGAATCAAGCTCAAGTGGGGAAAGCTCAAGTGAAGGGGGAGCCTCCACATCCTCCTCATCCGAAGAAGAAGAAGAGGATATGGAAACTATGGTAACGAATGCTTCTCCTAAGAAAATAGTTTCCATAATTTCTAGTTTAACTAAGGAGTTATTTGGCATGAAAAAGAAAAGTAAAAGCATGCTTAGTCAAATTAAGGAATTAGAACAAAAGCTAGAAAATGCATGCTTAAATGATAATGTTTCTTCTTGCCATGATGATGCATGCTCACATGACTATATGCCTTTGGATGTTAATGATGCATGCATAGAGGAAAATAGGGCTTTAAGGGAAAAGGTAGATTATTTAACCAAAGCCCTAGAGAAATTCACAATTGGCTCCAACACATTAAATATGATCATAGGGAGCCAAAGAGCAAGTTTTAACAAAAAAGGCCTAGGATATATGGAAAAGAAAAATGAAAAGGCCTACAAATGCCTAATAGCTAGGGGACAAGATAAAAAGAAAGTAATTGCTAGAAAATGGATCCCCAAGGAATATCTAGTGAACCCAATAGGAGAGAACTTATTTTGGGTTCCAAAATCCATCCTTAAGGGTTAGAATAACCCTAGGGTAGTCAACCACATGGACCTAGCCTATATCATATTTTGGTTGACTTAGGATGACGGGACAACATTTTTTAGATAGTGTTGGGTGATGATAACGTACCCATAAATAGATAATAATGCTTAAATCATGATGATTGATGTAATTCCTATGTATATTTGCAATCATGATTTATGTTTTTGAAATTTGGCACGTTATCATAAGAAATAGGTTTGAATCATGCTTTAGGTAATACTTTGTTTATTATCATCATGTAATACCTAATGCATGACTATTGATTGATGAATACATGAGTTTCATGATCATAATGTGAAATTAATTCATATATGTCATTATGATCATGTAGGATGTTAGGTTGACACTTAACCATGATAGAATTGCATGAACATATTGGTTAAGTATATACAAATACCCCCTAGGATGCATCTCACACTCACCATAGGCTACCTTGATTGAAAACTTAGCATGAGTGAGATGTTAGGATGATACAAATGTCCACTAATGCTTATGGCATTTAGATGGTCATTTAAAATATCAAAATAGCAATAATAGACCAATCATGGGGAAGGCTTATGTTTAATTCATAGACATATTGCCCAAAGATCATGATTGGATATTTCATATGTTTTCAAAACAATTTCTTACTTTAAAATACATGTATTCATGTTTTGAAACAATTGGATGCAAAACTGGGTGTTAAAATGGATACTCTTATGATAAAAAACTTAGTAGTTTTTAAAGCTTTTGGATTTTTGGCAAATACATGGAAATATAATGATTTTTCATGAAAACATATTTTTCACTGATAGATATACTTAAAAGAAATGTGTTCCCCAAATTTCATGATTTTTTGAATTTTCTAGAATTTTTAATGCATTTATGAAATTGATGCGAAAATCAAAAATTCGAAATTCACGTGCTACCGACCGTATACGAACTACGATCGATGGCCTGAATATCAGACCAGTAAAGGCTGAATTCCAAATTTTAAATCAACTTGTGGTATTTTCTTTCTATTAGACTTGATGCCATGTGTTTTTAACTTAGTGATAATCTTTTTGATGGTGTCAAAGGGGGAGAAAATACTATGTTTAAGTTAATTATAAAAGGGGGAGAAATTTATGATAGGGAGAAATTTACATAGAGAGTTTCATGGATTAAGGGGGAGTTGCATGTTGCTATATCATGATTATGTTTACATGCTTTCTTTCCTTAAAAATTATATCAAATGTTTTTACCTAACTTAAATGGATTGCCACACATCAAAAAGGGGGAGATTGTTAGGGCAATCTCTTGCCGTAATATGGTTTTGATGGTGTGGCAAAGGGTTTAAGTTAGTTTGATATGTTGATTTGATATGTGCGTTGAAGTCGTGCAGGACTTAGTAATTCGCACATGGAGCCATGGCGAGTTTCACATCTCATGACTCGTGCCTTGAGTCGGTGAAGGATAGCTTTGCGGAAGCCGTGCGCTTGGAGCATCCGAGGGACCGCCGGACGAGGAGCTTGGAGTGAAGTCGGAGGAAGTAGACTTCGAGGCAAGAGACGCGAAGGAGCATTGCAGAGCCGTGCGCCTGATGCTGCCGAGGGACGTGGCCACGAACGAAGAGAACTTTGAAGGCGAGGGACTCCGAGGGATGAGAGTGAGCGATTGTAACCCGGGAAGGGTAGCTCTTTGGTGAAACTTGGCCATTTGTCCAAGTGTCGGATGAGTTTTCCCGACACCAGTCGACTTCCATGTCATGGCGGCATTGATCGCTCCAGTCGATGGTTCGATCGACCGGTCTAATGTGGTCAATCGTTGATTAGTAGGCGCGGCGCATAGGCGATCGGGATAGCGATCGATCTGATCACGACGCAAGGACGGTCGATCGATGTCAGCGGCACGGCACGAATGGAGTCGACCTCGTTGAGGACTCGACTGGTTGACATCAGTCGACTGATGAGTGCCATCACCGATCGATGCCGATCGCTGGATGTGGATAGTATCCAGCGTGGAAAGCCGTTATTGGGCAGCGGCTCTGCGATCGTGATGGGTGCCATCACGACCGATCTGTCAACGGGAAGAAACCCTCTTCCTCTATAAAAAGGAAGGGGGTAAGGCTTTGGGAGGCTAATGCTTACACTCTAACACTCTCCCAAAGTTCCCTAAAGCTTTCCATCCTCTTACCCAAGCTTATTTTCATTATATTTGTAAGAGGAGTGTTGTTGTAAAGAGGTTACCTCCACCTAGCTTTGTGCAAAGGAGAGATCTAGTGGATAGATTGTGGAGTGATTCACCGTGGACGAATCAGACCGTGGATTAGCGGCGTAGCCGTGAACCACGTTACATCTCCGTGTTTTTATTGTCTTTGTTTTTATTTCTATTTGCTTGTCTTAGTTTATTGCTTCCGCTTGCGCTAACGTTTTCATAGACGAGCAAAATACGACATCCAACGATCGAGGGCTATTCACCCCCCCTCTAGCCGGTCAATCGATCCCCAACACATCCATCATGGGGTGAGGACAAGATCATTCTTTAGAAATGAAGTGAATCAAGAAGCATTAATCTCTGAAATTGAACCAAAAGTAATTGATGAAGCTTTGCTTGATCCGGACTGGGTTATAGCAATGCAAGATGAATTGGGACAATTTGAGAGAAGTCAAGTTTGGGATTTAGTTCCAAGACCTGATCAAGCTACCATAATAGGAACCAAATGGGTATTCAAGAATAAATTGAATGATAAAGGAGAAATAGTGAGAAATAAAGCTAGGTTAGTTGCCAAAGGATACAATCAAATTGAGGGGCTTGATTATGGTGAAACTTATGCACCCGTGGCTAGGTTAGAATCCATTCGATTAATGCTAGCATTTGCAGCATATAGAGGATTCAAATTATATCAAATGGATGTGAAGTCAGCATTTTTGAACGGGTTTATAAAGGAAGAGGTCTATGTTGAACAACCACTGGGATTTGAAAATTCTGAATTTCCAAATCACGTGTATAAGCTCAAGAAGGCTCTTTATGGGCTGAAACAAGCACCTCGTGCTTGGTACGAAAGGTTGTCAATTTTTCTAGTTGAGAGGGGTTTTAGAAGAGGTCAAATTGATCCCACACTTTTTCTGAAAAGAAACGGTGAAGACATATTTGTAGCTCAGATTTATGTCGATGACATAATCTGTGGTTCAAACAATAGGGATTATCTCAATGAATTCATAGAACACATGGAGAGTGAGTTTGAGATGAGTCTAGTAGGGGAGTTGACATTTTTCCTTGGACTTCAAATCAAACAAACCAAAGAAGGAATTCATGTTTGTCAATCAAAATATGCCATGGAGTTGCTAAAAAGATTCAACATGGAAAATGTTAAGGAGGTTGCCACTCCAATGGCACAAAACACTCATCTAGATAGTGATGTAGATGGTAAACCTGTTGATCTAAAGCGTTATAGGAGTGCCATAGGTAGTCTTTTATATCTTACAGCAAGTAGACCTGATATAGTATTTGCTGTGGGCATGTGTGCACGATATCAATCGTGTGCTAAAGAGTCTCATTGGGTTGCTGTTAAAAGAATTATGAGATATCTTAAAGCAACAATATCAGTTGGACTGTGGTATCCCCGAACTGAGTGTTTTGATTTAGTAGGCTATACATATTCAGATTATGCAGGATGCAAACTAGATAGAAAAAGTACTAGCGGGGGCTGTCAATTCCTAGGTTCAGCTTTAGTTGGTTGGTCAAGTCGAAAGCAACATTGTGTTGCTCTCTCCACCACTGAGGCTGAGTACATAGCCATGGGAGAGAGTGTGTCACAATTGTTATGGATGACTCACACATTGGAGGATTATGGTTTTTCATATAAGAACGTGCAAGTGCTATGTGATAATATTAGCACGATCAACTTAACTAAAAACCCAGTCCATCATTCCAGAACAAAACACATTGAAGTGAGACATCACTTCATTAGGGATCATGTAGCAAGAGGAGATATTATACTCAATTATGTTGAGTCTAAGGCGAATCTTACTGATATTTTCACAAAACCTCTTCCAGAAAATGAATTTAGTCATTTAAGAAGAGAGTTGGGAATGTGTGCAGCTGAGTAAAAACTCTCCGTGATCATAAGGACTAATTCATAAGTTCAAAAGAAATGGGAAAATAATGTTTGGGATACTTTTGGGAAACATCTCACACAAATCATAGGATTAACTATGCTTGTGTATTACTAGATAGGGGTGAGATGTTAGGAGCAACCAATTTACTCAAATTGCTTGTTATGATGCATAACTTGAGTAATGCAGTTGAAAATTGTATGAATCATTAAGTTGACCAATTATGGGGAAGACCAATACATAATTCGTGTGTATTTGGTTTATAAACATAATTGGACATTCCAACCAAGTAAAATTTGATATTTCGATAGGTGTGAGCAAACAGAAGCGAGGCGCACTCGACTGGCGCCTCGACTGATATAACAGTCGAGGCGTTCAACTTACTGCCTCGACTGCGTAACTAAGAAATATATAAGGAATTTCACTTACCGCCTCTCCCAAACTCGCGACTCGCCTCGACTCCTCTCGCCGCGGTTTTTTCTCTTCTGTCGCCGTTCAAGTCTCCGACCAAGTTTAACACCGACAAAACCCTAGATTACCTCACTCGCTCCTAAACTAACTTCAAGTAAGTTCTCCAACCCCTCATTCCTTCTTTTGGTTAATCCCTAACCCTAGACGACGATTTTCTCAAACCCTAGATTTTGCCAGATTTTCTAGGGTTCGCCAATTTTTTTTCTCTAGCTGGAGAAGGTGATTTCACAGAAGTCATCTTCTTGATCCCTCAAGACCAGTCAACAACAGGAAAAATGGCACCTAAGTAAATTTCTAAACTCATCTCTTTAATTACACGACTTAGTAATATTGGGTAAACTAATTGGGTGTTGGTTATTGCCACTCATCATACCATCATATTGAATTTTTTTTTTGGAACATCATTTTGGCATTCATTAGACAAAAACGTAGGATAGGCGAGTCAAGTGAAACACCTCGGGATAATCCATCTACGGATCCCCGGTTTCCCTCCACACATCATCAACATACCTTTACTACCCACAAATTTTAGTTGATGCATACTAGATCATTAGATAAAGGATTTTTTGAAAATAATGCCCAACATGTTATACAAATGATTAACTACTTTGGGCTCAATAAACTAGTCTATTGTGATCATGACATCAATATAGACTTAGTTAGTGAATTCTACAACAATCTACAGCCTACAGGTGATAGGCTCATCCTTAAGAGTAGGGTAGCCAGAAAGGACATATCTTTCACTCCTGATATCCTCAAAGCATTTCTAGAGTGTCGAGAGTCAAACTCAACCCTTGAATGCTATCCAAGCATTCAAGAACCTATTGAGGGATACTCCATAAATGCAATTCATGAGTACTTCCTTAAAAAACCCAGACAACCTGGTCTTACTCTATTTCCGGCCATGACATTAGCTGCCCCCGATAATGTCCTATATAAGGTCATTGTAGGTTGCATCCTTCCAATTGTTACTAGGGGGCAAGTTAAGACAAGACCACATCATTTACTAGCTCTACATCTCTTAAAGCAATGTTTAAACTTTAATGTTGCTTTAAACATCTTTCTCTGCATAGTCCACTTCTCAACTCCTGTCCAAAAGAAAATTTACATGCCTTTTGGTCATATCATCACATTTTGGCTAGAATCCATAGGCATCAACACAAGCAGGGGGAAAATTAGGTAGATGACAGACTTTGATTTCATAAAGTGGAGAAACTTTTCTTTGGCCGGCATGTCAAAAGTTAGTAGAACCGTTGAGTGGACGGATGGACATCAAGCTGGTGAAAGGTGGGATATGGAGGAAGAAGGTGAACAAGAACGTCCAGTTCTAGCTGATGAACCATCTTCCACCATGTCTGAACAGCTGGAGAATCTACGAAAAGATCATGCTGAGTTCATAAACTAAGTTGATACTAAATTCATGGACCGTAGTACGTCAATCGACACTAAATTCGAAGAGCTTCACTCCAAGCTAGATGCTCGGTTTTCCGAAGTCTCTGCCCAGCAGCAGAAAATTCTAACTCTCCTTCATGCCATGATGTCAGATTCATCAGGACCATCATCTTCAGCAGTTTAGTTTTTTTCTTTTTACCTGTATGAACAGTTTGAATTCAAGAAAATATATATATCAGGATGTTTTGGGTGACTTTTTGGGTGTATGCTTGTATATTTTTTTAATATCTCTGTGTATGTAGGTTTGTTTTTTAGATTGAGCTGTCATGAACAGGGATATTACAACAAATATTAAGGAAAATTATGTCAAATTTTTTTCCGGTGGTTTATATCTTTCTTTAGAAATGCACGACTGACATTTATCTTGCTAAAATATATTGTTAGTGCATTTGATAAACTAAGGGTAATGAATTCAGGGGGAGTGCTTCTATAAGCAACTCTTCTTTTTGGGTGTTTGCCAAAGGGGGAGAAGATGGGCTTTAAGTTTAATTTAACCTGAAATTAAAACTTTTTAAACTACACAACTATATCTCTTCTTTTTGCATATTCAATTTCGAATATGTTATATTGTTATATAATTTCATCACCTAAACTTAAACCGTATTGTCAAACATCAAAAAAGGGGGAGATTGTTGGTGCAATCAGACCCAAATGATGTTTTTGGTGATTGACAAGGGTTTAAGTCAAGGTGATAATTATGTGTTATCTCATACGGTTGGTTGAGATGTATTTTCAGGAAATCTCTTGTAGGTCGAGGACTGGATGCAAGATTGATGAAGACCCGGAAGTGGAGTCCTGGCAAGTGAAGACCTGGACGAGGAGTCTTGGCAGTGAAGTCCCGGAGGCGTGGCCTCTTGGCAGTGAAGACCCGGACAGGGAGTCTTGGCACGAAGTCCCGGAGATGATTCTTGGCATGGAAGACCTATGAACAGTAATTCATAGGCATCAGGTAAAGGTGGCAGTCGAGGTGACGCCTCGACTGATGCTCGGTTCAACTAAGCAGACGCAAGTGGGTGTCGACTGAGAGCTCGACTGCTCTAGACAAGCAGCAGTTTCTGACTGTATCAGTCGAGGCGGTGCCTCGACTGAGGTTATTTCTTATGAGCAGAGGCAAGCCACAGTCGGTTGATGTCTCGACTGGGGCATGTATGTTCGTAGGAAAAACCGACAGCAGTCGAGGCAGTGACTCAACTGGAGCTTTGATCCAACAGAATAGATGCAAGGGACTGTCGACTGGGAGCTCGACTGTTGCTCTATTCGGTTGGAACCAAAGCCTGCCAGTCGAGGCGTCGGATCATCACCTCGACTGGACCTATGTTTCAACGGAAATAAAACTAATTATGGTCCAAATCTTACCGTTGAAGCCGTTAATAAATGCCAATTAATGCTCTAGTCGAGGCACCAGTCGAGGCGACTCGACTGAGCAGGTAGAAAAGCCCTAATCAGGCTCGAGTTATAAACTATTCTGAGCTGTTATTCAAGGGAAGGATATGAAAAAGAAAATTACTTATGACATTTTCTGAAGAAAGACACGGGTGAAAAAGCTTCTTCATTCAAAAAAAGCCTTGATCATCCAACAGGAGTATCAACGATTCAGCAAGCAAGAAGCATTTTCATTCTCTCTGAAATCTGTATTCATTTTACTGCTTCTTCATTGTCTACTGTAAGCTTTCTTGTAAAGTTTCTGATAAACTATGCAAAAGGGTTGCTCCACCTTCGGTGTATCACCGAGAAGGAGAAGTTTATAGTGGTGGTGTGCATCACTAGAGCCGACGAGGGCTCAACCGTGGAATAGGGACTTGTGTTCTGAACCACGTAAAATTGGTGTGTTTGTGTTTGTCATTCTTTCTGTATTCATTTTCTTGTTCCCGCTGTGTACTAATCATTGTAGAAGGGTACAACGAATCGAAAGACGAGCGTAGCTATTCATTCCCCCCCCTTTCTAGCGACGCCAACGATCCTACAAGTAGAACCACCCAATGGTGTAAAAACCATTGGATGCAAGTGGATCTACAAAAGAAAGAGAGGAATAGATGGGAAGGTTGAGACCTTCAAAGAGAGGCTTGTTGCGAAGGGGTATACTCAGAAAGAGGGCATCGATTATGAGGAGACCTTTTCGCCAGTAGCCATGCTTAAGTCTATCCGGATTCTCTTATATTTTGCTGCTCATATGGATTATGAGGTATGATGGATAGATGTTAAGACAGCTTGCATAATGAAAGTATTGAGGAAAACATCTATATGAAGAAACCAGAGGGATTCATTGCAAAGGGCAAAGAACATCTTGTGTGCAAGCTTAATCGGTCCATTTATCGATTGAAGCAAGCTTCGAGATCTTGGAACATCCACTTTGATGAGGTAATCCAGTCTTATGGATTTATTCAAAGTCTGGATGAGTCTTGTGTATACAAGAGATGTGATGGAAACGTAGTGGTATTTCTTGTACTATACGTAGAAGACATTTTGTTAATTGGCAACAATGTCAAGGTGTTATCAGATGTAAGGTTATGGTTGTTCAAACAGTTTGATATTAAGGACTTGGGAGAAGTGGGACACATCCTTGGTGTTGGTGCAGTAGGCACCTAAGTTGAACCTGAGTTTTGATTATAGCAAACGATACAAAGTTAAGCTCATATTGTTATCTCACGAGCTAAATCGAGTGTGCAGAAAAGTGCCAACGCTGGAGCTGAAGGCTAGCGACACCCGAAGGAAGCCGCGGTGGTTGGGCGACACTCGAGTGACTTCGAAGGAAGCTAAAGGAATCGAGTGGAAGGCCGGAAGCAAAAGCGACACAGTAAGTATCGAGGTAAGCTCGTGTGTGTGAGCGTAAGTGAGGTCGTATCCTCCTTACGGGGATGATCTTAAGCGTAGATTCGACCAAAGACATCCTATAGATGGTCTAGGTCGAGATCGGATGGTCGGCGGCCGTCGAAATAATGTTTTTGTTAAGCTAACTTTGCCTTGCAGCTAGCATCAGTCGACTGCTAGCTTGGAGGACTCGACTGCCGTCCATCAGTCGATTGTCTGTGGTTAACATTCGATTGATGCTGCCATCAGTCGACTGATGATGGCCATCAGTCGACTAATGGTCAAGGATTAGCTTCGAGGAGTCAAGACTTATCACCTCATTCCAAGGAGTTTTGTTCCCATTTGTGATTGGTTGAAGACCCATTCGATGAGGGGCTCAAAGGCTATAAAAGGAGGGCTTGTCCTAGGATTTTTCATCAATTCAAAAGCTCCCAAGTGCTTCTGATACGCTACGAGTCTCCGACATCCCTACGACGAAGCGCTGCCGAGACGATGACTCAAGCTCCAAGATTCAAGTCTTCAAAAGTCGTCGGTATAAGCTTTAATTTGTATAAGTTATTCTTTTTATTTTGAGCTTTAAATCGTATCAAGGAGAGGGGGAGTGTCCCTCTACCTTGAGTCTTTCTTGAGTTTTGTATTCGTTTAACTCCTACCTCCAACGAGGAGGAGTTCGTTTAGTGTTTTTCCCTCCATGCGTGTAGGGCCTTGGAGTAGTAGCTGAAGGCTACGAACCAAGTAAAAAATACTATTGCGTCTTCATTTTTATATTGTGTTTTTCTGCTACATTTACTCGTGCCTCAACGAACGATTTCGAACGAAAAGTTTTTATCGCTATTCACCCCCCTCTAGCGATCCGCTAGATCAAACAATTGGTATCACAGTCGGGGGCGCTCAGATTCGGTGCAACCACCGGTCGAGCATTTTTCTTTTCGTATTTATCATTTTAAGATTTCTCCCACACTACTAATCCAAGACCAAGTCTTGGTACATAGTTTTTGGTTGTGTTTTTGCAAGTACTAATTGCCTTCGGAGTACCTCAAGATCAAATGAGCATAACTTTTGCTACAAGTGGACTCACAAAATGTTCTACCCACCAAATCGAAGCTCTCTGAGAGATCTACACTTGTTACTGGGGTTTACCCCCATAACAAGCTATTTTCATCCCCAGAAATCAACGTTTATTACCCTTTTGGGGACATCAAGGTTGTGAGTACTTATTTTTTGTTTAGTTTCTTATCTCTTTGTTTAACTTTCTATTTCTCGTTTGTTTTTTTTATTTCCTGCACCACTAATCCAAGACTCGAGTCTTGGCAAGTTTTTTTTGTGTTTTTTTTTGTTTTGTGTGTGCAAGTTTTTCTTTATGGCCCACATTGAGGGGTACAACACCACCCAACCTTCGTTCTTTAGCGGAGATGATTTCCGTTACTGGAAAGGTCGGATGGAGTGTTTTCTAAAAACACAAGTTGAGTCTTGGATAATCATTCAAACCGGCTTTGATCTACCCACCAATGATCAAGGCGAGCCCTTAGATTTCAACAAGTGGACCAATGCAACCAAGAGGCAAATCGAAGCCGATGCAAGAGCAACCCAAATATTGCAATGCGATTTGTCTAAGGAAGAGCTCAACCGGATCGGACCCTTCATCAGCGCAAAAGATTTGTGGACAAAACTCATAGAACTACACGAAGGGACTAACGACGCGAAGGTAAGTAAGCGTGACTTACTACTTAATAAATTGTATAACCTAAAAATGCAGGAATGTGAGATGGCAATGCAACTACACGCCCGCGTTCAGGACATTATCAATGGCCTGCACACCAATGGACACAAGGTCGAAAACCGCGACCTCCTAAGGTACATTTTAAACTCATTTCCTAGGACTACCTTGTGGGCATCCATGGTTGATGCCTACAAGGTCTCTAAGGACCTTTCAAAGCTTAGGTTAGACGAATTATTTCCGAGTTTGAACTTCACGAGCAAACTAATATGGTCCGAGCCGAGAGAGGTATTGTTTTACTTGCAGGACAAAGAAGAAAGCCATCTACTAGGCAAGAAGATGGACTCGAACTCGAAGATGAATCAGAGTCCGAATCCAAAAAGGTGGAAGTAATAGTGAACGTAGTGCGGAAGATCATTCGGAGGGAAAGGAGGCTACAAAAGAACCAAAAGAGGGCACAATTCAAATCAAATCGAAAGAAGGCTTTTCATGCAACATGGGACAACGAAGAAGTTGTTGGCATAGCGTGCATGGCAAGACCCGAAGAGTCAGAGTCAGAGTCTGAATCCGAATCTAATTACAACACCGACTCCGAACTCGAGGACTACTTCGAGAAGCAACTCAAAGCCGGACCAAAAGGGAAAATTAAGGTTAGCTGCTCACTAATTCATACGCTTTACAATACAATTAAATTACTAACTAGGAAATTAGCTAAATCTGAGTCTAGGGTCGAGTCCTTGGTTGAGGAGGTTGAAACCCTCAAACAAGAGACACCCCTAAACTCTTCGACTAGTCGAGTTCAAGAGGAGGGCTCAACTCGAGTTGAAAAACTCGAAGAAGAGAACTCTCTCTTGAAAGGACGAGTCCAAGAGGTCGAAGCTCAGTTGAACAAGTTCTCGACGGGGTCCAAGAATCTTAACCGACTTCTTGGAACTCAGAGAGCCGTGTACAACAGAGCCGAACTCGGATATAACTCACAGACTACGAATATTTCTTATATGTCTATCGTAAATCGTAGTCATCATCGAGTCCAATTGTGGGTCCCGAAAACTTTATTAAACTCACATATAATGACCAATAGGTTTTGGATTCCCAAGGATCAAGTTCATTACTTGACCAGACCATATCTGTTCAATGATCCAGGGGGAGTTAATACCAAAATAGTATATCCGGTAACCTAAACCTCTTATTTTCTTTAGAATGGTTAGATAGGACTATAACTCATCAATGCTTGATAACATAGTACCAGGATACAGCGAGATGATAGTATGCTAGGAAAACAAAGTCTCGTGTATTCGGGCTAGATAAGGCGTATCTAGTTCGGTTCACTTGACCGAGTGGAACTAGCTGAAGCTACCTCGCCATATTCTAGACTAGTTAGACTAGGAAGTGGCCTTAGGTGAGTCAAGTTACTATTTTCTCAAAATTGGCTTTGTCTAAGGAAGTAGTCATTTTTTTGATCAAAGAAGGCCCCTGTGCCTCGCCACAACCTGGAAGCCAAGATCTTGAAAAGGTGACTTGATGATCTTAAGATCAAATCCAAATCTAACGCAAGGTTGACCAGTTTCAAATCATTAAATTTAATTAAGATAAAATTGGAATCATCTCACACAACATATAAGGTGAAAAAATTCTAAGACACTTAGAATGGGTGAGATGAATAAGGAACAATTTCAATTTATATAATCCTTTCAAAAATGTTATCTATTTTTCAAACTATCGAGCTTAAACGTTTACTTATACTCGGACAAAACTCTAAATATACAACCTTCTAGGTCAATATTTAGCGCCCCCTTCTATACCTTATATACTTGATTAAGGGGGAGAGCAAACTAACCCTAAGGGTTATATATTTTCAAAAGTTATTAGTGTATATGTATCTTGAAAATCAAAACTAATTTTATAAGTATTTTGAAAATCAAATTAGTCTCAAGACTTATATTGTTGGTGCAGAGGGTTATACCTCGAACCAAAGTAAATCGAGACACATGCTTGGACTCATGTTAGATAATTTTACATATTGTTATGCATGATACTTTTTTGTTAAAAACCCCTACTTTTTATATAAAACCCCCACTCTTTTCAATATATGGCAAAAGGGGGAGAAAAAGGCCAAAGTTAAGGGATCAAATTTTTTTTGATAACTTAACTTACTTAATATTTATTCACATGGCCAAAAGTTAAGTAAATATTTACTTTTACTTAACTTGTTTGAGTTAACAAAAAAAAGAAAATAAAGGTCAGTTAAGAGAATTCTTAACTTAAACTTATTTAATAAAGGTCAAGTTAAGAGATAATTTTTAATACTATGGCCAAACATTAAGAAAAGGGGAGAAAGGGCCAAGTTAAGAAGTCCTCTTAACTTAAATGTTTTACTAAGGCCAACTTTAAGTAATGTTAATTACTTAAACTCTTCCTAAATAGCAACAATCAAGGGGGAGGATTAAGGTCTTCTTTCAAGACTCACCCTCGGTCAAGGGGGAGGTTTCCTCAAGGGGGAGTACTTGAAGAAAATTCTTACTTAATCTTTATTATTTGTGTTTTTTATGCACATTATTATTCTTCATGCATATTATTTTCTTAACTTTGTATGTGGGTTTGCTATAGATCAAAAAGGGGGAGATTGTTGGTGCAGTAGGCACCTAAGTCGAACCTGAGTTTTGATTATAGCAAACGATACAAAGTTAAGCTCATATTGTTATCTCACGAGCTAAATCGAATGTGTAGAAAAGTGCCAACGCTGGAGATGAAGGATAGCGACACCCGGAGGAAGCTGCGGTGGTCGGGCGACACTCGAGTGACTTCGGAGGGAGTCGAAGGAATCGAGTGGAAGGCCGGAAGCGAAAGCGACACAGTAAGTATCGATGTAAGCTCGTGTGTGTGAGCGTAAGTGAGGTCGTATCCTCCTTACGGGGATGATCTTAAGCGTATATCCGACCAAAGACATTCTATAGATGGTCTAGGTCGAGATCGAACGATCGACGGTCGTCGAAATAATGTTTTTATTAAGCTAACTTTGCCTTGCAACTAGCATCAGTCGACTACCAGCTTGGAGGACTCGACTGCCATCCATCAGTCGACTGTCTACGGTCAGCTTTCGAATGATGCTACCATCAGTCGACTGATGATGGCCATCAGTCGACTGATGGTCAAGGATTAGCTTCGAGGAGTCAAGCCTTATCACCTCATTCCAAGGATTTTTGTGCCCATTTGTGATTGGTTGAAGACCCATTCAATGAGGGGCTCAAAGGATATAAAAGGAGGGCTTGTCCTAGGGTTTTTCATCAATTCAAAATCTCCCAAGTGCTTTCGATACGCTACGAGTCTCTGACATCCCTATGATGAAGCACTGCCGAGACGACGACTCAAGCTCCAAGATTCAAGTCTTCAAAAGTCGTCGGTATAAGCTTTAATTTGTATAAGTTATTCTTTTTATTTCGAGCTTTAAATCGTATCAAGGAGAGGGGGAGTGTCCATCTACCTTGAGTCTTTCTTGAGTTTTGTGTTCGTTTAACTCCTACCTCCAACGAGGAGGAGTTCGTTTAGTGTTTTTCCCTCCGTGCGTGGTCAAGGACCACTAGGGCCTTGTAGTAGTAGCCGAAGGCTACGAACCAAGTAAAAAAAATACTATTGCATCTTCATTTTTATATTTTGTTTTTCTGCTGCATTTACTCGTGCCTCAACGAACGATTTCGAATGAAAAGTTTTTATCGCTATTCACCCCCTCCCTCTAGCGATCCGCTCGATCCAACACTTGGGATCAAGGTTATAAGGGATCGCAGGAAAAGGATGTTGTGCTTATCTCAAGCTTCATACAAAGACACCATTTTGGCTCGTTTTAGCATGCAGAACTCCAAGAAAGGTTTCTACCTTTTAGGCATGGAGTACCTTTATCTAAAGAGATGTGTTTTAGAACATCAAAGGAGATAGAAGAGATGAAGGCGGTTCCTTATACTTCGGTAGTAGGAATCCACATGTATGCTATGCTATGTATGAGATCGGATATCTACTTTGCCGTTGGCATAGTTACCAGATATCAGAGTAATCCAAGACAGGGACATTGGACTGTGGTAAAGCATATATTGAAGTACCTGAGAAGGACTAGGGATTATATGCTAGTATACCAGACAAATCAATTATTCCCTGTGGGTTACACATATTCCAAATTTCAATCAGATAGGGATAACAGTAAGTCTACCTCGGGTTTTGTGTTTACTTTGGGAGGTGGAGCCATTGTATGGAGGAGTGTCAAGCAGAAATGCGTGGTCGACTCTACCATGGAAGCTGAGTTTGTGGCAACCTCTGAGGCGGCCAAAGAAGCTGTATGGCTCAGGAAATTCTTGATGGACTTGGATGTGATTCCTAGTTTGCCTAGAACTATCACAATTTATTGTGATAACAGTGGTGTAGTTGCAAACTCGAAGGAACCACAAGCCCATAAGATAAGAAAACACATATAGCGCAAGTACCACCTGATATGAGAGATCGTAAAGGAGGTAGCAGATGTTGTCGCCTAGATTGCATCAGAAGATGACTTGGTAGATCCTTTCACTAAGGCCCTTCAAGCAAGACCTTCTGATAGGCATGTGGAGGGAATGAAAATCTGATGTATGACAGTATGAGGATAGCATAGTCTTTTAGTATAAGTGGGAGATTATTGGGATGTATATTGAAAAGTCTATCTTTTGTATGAACATCTTTATTTTTGAAATAAGAATCACATGATCATTGTTTGCATATTTATGGTTATGCATATTGTCTGATACATTACATTAGAGATAACATGGTGTGTAGTATCACACGAGAGATCATGTGATCATTTCCTTGTAAAGTATAAGTAAAGGTTCACAACCGAGATGATTTTGGACAAACCATTGGTATGGTTGTAGTGTGATTTGGTATTGGTTTGTCTTGACCATAGAATTACACTAGTACACTTTGTGTGTATTGAGCAGGACCGACTTAGAGGTGATTCAATTTATTGCTGACTACATAATTGAATCGGACCTCATATATTATGGTGTATATGCTCTTAATCCCGATATAATAATGAGCACATATACTTAGTATTTATTTCTTTGATTTACCAATGGGCGAGATTTATAGAGTAAATTGATAGGCTCGGTAAGTTGGGAAATGATATTATTTATATGGTGTGTCGTTGATTATAGGAGGAAACCGTGTCCTATATATTAGGATGATGACGTCCCCTTGAGGAGCTCATAAGGTTCATCATGTAAACCCTGTAGGTGGACTTGGTCCGGCATGATGATAAGGTTGAGTGGTACTACTCATGGAGTTAGATGTTGATTAATTAATTGTCAGTAAATTAATTAATTGAAGGACATACGAGATCTTAAACACGGGGAGATATTTGTACAATTAATATATGGAGCCCATATTTATTTATGGGGTTGGTGAGGTAGATAATTGATAATCCTCTAGTGGAATGGATTATCATTAATGGATCGGACTTTATGTGGGCTTGATCCATTGGGTGGCCAAGATCTAACTCCTCCTCATGGTCCCTATTGTAGCCTATTAAAACCCTCATGATGCCTAGATCCGATGGTGGAAAATGGAACTCTAGATCCGATGGTGGAGATTAAATGTCTAGATCTGATGGTGGATATTCAATCTCTAGATCCGACGGTGGAGATTAAATCTCTAGATTCGATGATTGAGATTAAATCCCTAGATCCGACGGTTGAGATTAAATCCCTAGATCCGACGGTGGAGAATGAAAGGAGGCTTAAGCCTAACTCTATAAATAAGGCTTAAGGGGTGGGCGACAAGGACAACTCAAGGAGATTAGGGTTTTGGCTTGGGCGGCTAGGGTTTAGGAATTAGCTTGGGCAGTAACAAGTTGGGAGATTAGGGTTTGTTTCCTTCTCTTCCTAAGGAGTAGCCGGCAGCCATCTTCTTCCTCTCTACTTTGGCTGGTGCCCATCCCTCTTCTTATCTTCCTCTCTTGGCCGGAGCACCCTTTCCTCCTCTCCTTTGGTCGGCGACAACCCTTCCTTCAAGGTTGGCCTGCGCTCCTCTTCCTCTCCTTGGCCGGCGACAAGGTTCAAGCTTGGAGCTTTATGTTCGGTTCTAGATATGAGAAGGAGTTTTGTTTTATTCTTTCTTTTGTTCGGAGCGAGCAAGGAAAGGAAGATCGTGATCTATGAAGCTTTAACTCTTGGAAGATCGTTGCCCACACAACATCCAAGAGGAGGATAGGACATACGATAGAAGACCTTGAGGTAAACAAGAGGTATAATTCTTGTTTTGCTTTCCTTTCTATTCTTTGTATATTGTATGTATTGTATGTGGCTAATTTATTTGGACCCTGAAGACAAATACAAAAACCGGCGATCCGTACATCATCTATTCCGCAGCTAATCGAAGAAAAGAGGTAGGTTACTTGAACAATAAGTTTGTTCAAGTGACTACTCTAATCGAATAGCACTACGATGGATCGGTTGCTTGGGTAATCCCTCTTTGTCAAGGATTAATTTTTTAATCCAGGGATGTAGATGAGATTTCCATGCACAAGCAACCAGGTTGAAGTGGGAAGCAAAGTTTCTCCCTTCATGGTTGACACAAGGAGAACCTCAAGGAGTTGAGGAACCTCGGTGGCAACTGGAAGCTAAGAAATAGGTCAGGAGGACCAGAGGTAAGCACCAAGTGTGGAGTGATGGTAAGGTCGTGTCCTCCATTCAAGGACGATTGTAAGCTGTGGTCTGACTAATAATTCTAGAGGAAGGTCTACGTCGAGGTTGGATGATAAGGAACCGTCGTAATTTCCATTACTCAACATTTTTGTGTTAACTCTATGCTACAGGTAAGTGATCAAGCTAATAGTTGACTGAAGGCTAGTAGCAGTCGACTGATCCTACCATCAGTCGACTACTGAGGTGCATCAGTCGACTGATGGTCATCTTGAAGAAAGTCAAGATAAGCTCCACCAAAAATGGGGGGATGAGGAGCTTTGACCCAGATCTGGATCTCAACGAGCTAGGGTTTGAGTGGCTATAAAAGAAGAGGCTTTTCACCTCTTTGGATCATCTAATTGTGCTCCCAAAGTGCTCCAACAATGCCAAGCTTCAACAACAATGCTACTCTGCTGTAACGCTGACATCACACCGAGCTTCCATCTTTTAAGTCGATAGTTTTCATTTAATTGTTTTACTTTCTTGTATTTGAGCTTTCCATTGTAAAGAGGAGAGGTAGGCTTGTTGTCTCTTCCTCTATCTTGTTTTTCTTGTAACCGTCATCTCCTACCTCCCACGAGGTGGAGACTTTTAGTGGATTGCTCCATTGTACGTGGTCTAGGATCGCGGGGTCTTGAATTAGCAACCTTTTGGTTGTGAACCAAGTAAAAACAAAAGGTGTACCTTTACATTTGCTTTACTTTTATTTTCGCTACAATACTTGTGTTTTCGATGTATCGAAAAGAAAGTTTTTAAGTACACTATTCACCCCCCTTTAGCGTATTCACTCGATCCAACAGTATAGAATCCACATGACCGTGTGGCTACAACACAACTAAAAGAGATCTATTTTCACGGGCAATTAAGGAAAGTTGATTTCATCCCTATAAAAAGGAAGGCACGTCTAAACCTAGGGAGGAGGCCCGACGGCTGGGATGGCAAATAGGTGCCCTAAAAAGCACCAAAGGCTTGCAACGGGGAGAAGGAAAAGTGCCTCAAGGGCGAGATTGCACTCCAACAACCAGGAAAGCAGCCAAGGCATCTCCATAAAGCATTCAGGGCATAAATTTTACTTTTTAACTTCTATTTGAATTGTAATGCTTAAGAATACAATGTCTTGTGCGTGTCTATTGGTATTTATGGAGTAGATTTCTCGATTCTAGGATTAGAGAGTAACTTGTGCAAGTTGGACATACTAGTTTAAATATATTTATACTTTCCTTGATTATGTTTGCAGTTTATGATATCTAGGTTTAATGATAAATGCATCTTGGTTCTATTCCTATTGTGCTTAGTTGATATAGAGTATGAAAGCCTATATATCGAAATCTAGGAGAATCAAGGAGGAACCTCCTAGTCATCCTCCCTCCCAAAATCGTAGGAAATATGTCGTGAAAAAGTAGGACATGAAATATGGTTCACCTGTTCATGAGGACCATTAGGACATCTTAGAGCCTTACTAACCTCTTCCAACAGAAGGCCCAAAGTAGGAGAAATCAACTCTAGAAAGGTTGTGAAACCCCAGTGACAGGGGGCTTGCCAAGGATAGCAACCGCTTGAGCTCTGACGATCTGAAAGGGAAACTTGGTTAGAAATAGACAATTCTTGGTAGAAGCAAAGTTCATCGGGACTTTTAGGGCAATCAATGTTAGGGCAATCTCTTGCCATGATAAGGTTTTGATGTGTGTGGCAAAGGGTTTAAGTTAGGTTGGTATTGTTATTTGATATGTGCGTTGGAGTCTTGCAGGACTTAGTAATTCGCACATGGAGTCTTGGCGGGATCACTCTCACAACCTCGTGCCTGAGTCGGAGAAGGAGCATTGCAGAGCCATGCGCTTGATGCTGCCGAGGGACCGCCGGAAGAGATGACTTGAAGTGAAGCCAAGGAAGCAGACTTCGGAGGCAAGAGACGCGAAGGAGCATTGTAGAGCCGTGCGCCTGATGCTGCCGAGGGATGTGGTCGCGAACGAAGAGAGTTTCGGCGAGGGACTTCGAGTGAGATGAGAGAATGAGTGAAATGTAAGTAGCTCATTAGGTGAACTTGGCCGAATGGCTGAGTGTCGGAGACTTGACCGCAAGGGTTAAGGTTTACCCGACCGCCGGAAGCTCAAACTTATGTTAAGCGATGGGTTTATGCCACATCAGAATAGCGGTCGCGCGAAGGATGTCGCGAGCCGCGAACCGCTCGTAGCCGTGAAGCGATCGACTACGAGCGTGATCGGGCAGGTGAGGTCCATCGATTGGATCGCCAAGTGTTCCGTTGGACTACAGCGGTCGGGATCCGGCGTGTTCGGAGGCCATTATAGCGAAAGCGGATGCCAAAAGCGGCGATCATGGTGGCGTAACGGAAGAAATCAACCCTCTCTATAAAAAGAGAGGGTGTGAGCCTTTGAGAGGCTAATGCTTATGCTCTAAGTGATCTTCCTAGTGCCCCACAAGTTTTAAACTCTTCTTACTTGTCTTTACTTCAATCTTATTGTAAGAAGAGTGATCTTGGTTGTAAAGGTTACCTCCACCTAGCTTGGTGCAAAGGAGAGACCATTAGTGGATTGGTTTTAGCGGAGTGATTCACCGAGGATGAATCGGGGACCGTGGATTAGCGGCGTAGCCGTGAACCATGTTACACCATCTTGTTAGCGTTTGATTTCTTGTATTTCTATTTGCTTTACTTGCTTTATTGTTTCCGTTGCGCTAATCTCTTTGTAGACGAGCAAATATCGACATCCATCGTAAGAGGGCTATTCACCCCCCTCTAGCCGGCCGTTCGATCCACTACAAGTGGTATCAGAGCCAAGGAAAGCTTGTCGAGGACTAACCGCCACAACAAGCAACATTCAAAATGGCCGGCTCCAACATCCACCCACTAAAGTTCGATGGCGAATTCTCTTGGTGGAAAAAGAGAATGGAGGTATTTTTCGAAACGGATTTTGATATTATAATTACAATGGAATCCGGTTTCCTTTTGCCTAGGGATGAAGAAGGAAAGCCAATAGAGAAATCTAGGTGGACCAAAAAGCAAAGGGAAGAGCACCTTGCAAACTCAAAAGCCAAGCATCATCTTTTCAATGTGCTCCCCCAACAAGAGATCAACCGAATTGGAGAATGCCTAAGTGCTAAGGAGATGTGGGAGAAGCTAATTGAGCTTCATGAAGGCACATCTGAGGCAAAGCTAGCAAGGAGAGACCTCCTCCGCTCCCAACTCAACAACATTAAACTAGAAAAGGGAGAAAAGGTAATTTCCTTACATTCTCGTTTCAAGGAAATTATAACCGGTTTGTCAAGTGTAGGTGAGAAGCTATCCAACCGGGATATGGTAATGAAGGCCATAGATGCCTTTCCCCGGTCCTCAAAGTGGAGCTCCATGGTGGACTCCTTCTATATCTCGAAGAATTTAGAAGTGAGCACCTTGGAGGAGTTCTTCTCAACAATGGAACTCCATGAAACGAGGCTTGAAGGTATACAAGAAGAGCCTAGAATCCAACCTTCAAGGGGAGTAGCATTGATGGCAAATAAGGGGAAGAAGAAGATAGAGATCCCCTCCTCCTCCGATGATGAAGCCTCTTCCTCCTCCTCCATGGATAGCACGGAAGAAGCATATATGGTAAGGAGGGTAAGGCATGCTTTAAAGGGTTTTCATTTTAATAAATCCAATGATAGGAGTAGAAGACCAAGGGGGAAAATCATTTTCTACAATTGCCAAGGAGAGGGACACATGAGGGATAATTGTCCCCTCCTAAACAAGAGCAAGGAAGAGAAGAAAAAGAAAGAAGAAAAGAGGAAGAAGAAGGGGAACAAGAAAAAGGAAGAAGAAAAGAAGGCAAAGGAAAAGGGGAAGGCAAAAGCATTCAAGGCCAAGACATGGGATGACCCCTCTTCCTCTTCCTCATCCGAGGAAGAAAATGCCTTTGTCACCAACCTAGCATTGATGGCTTTCGATGACTTGGATTGCTCCTCCACCGAAAATGAAGAATCAAGCACAAGTGGAGAGAGCTCAAGTGAAGGGGGAGCCTCCTCTACATCCTCATCCGAAGAAGAAGAAGAGGACATGGAGACTATGGTAACAAATCTAACTCCTAAGAAAATAGTTTCCATGGTCTCTAGCTTAACTAGGGATTTATTTAGAGCTAAGAAGAAGAATAAGAGCATGCTAGATCAAATTAAGGATCTAGAAAATAAACTAGAAAAAGCATGCTTAAATGAAAATGAAAATATTTCTTCTAGTTTAAATGATGCATGCTCACATGAATATATGCCATTTAATGTTAGTGATGCATGCATGGATGAAAATAGGGCTTTAAGGGAAAAGGTAGACTATTTGACAAAAGCCCTAAAAAAATTCACAATTGGCTCCAACACATTGAATATGATAATTGGGAGCCAAAGGGCAAGATTTTATAAGAAAGGCCTAGGTTATAAAGAAAAGAAAAATGAAAAGGCCTATAAATGCCTAATTGCTAGGGGACAAGATAAAAAGAAGGTAATAGCTAGGAAATGGATCCCCAAGGAGTATCTTGTGAACCCCATAGGAAAGAATTTGTATTGGGTTCTAAAATCCATCCTTAAGGGTTAGAAAACCCCTACGGTAGTCAACCATATGCAATTGACCTATATCATATTTTGGTTGACTTAGGATGGCGGGACAACATTTTTAAATAGTGTTAGGTGATGATAACGTGCCTATAAATAGTTAATAATGCTTAAATCATGATAATTAATGTAATTGCTATGTATGTTTGCAATCATGATTTATGATTTTGAAATTTGGCACGTCATCATGAGAAATAGGGTTAAATCATGCTTTAGGTGATAATTTGTTTATTATCATGACATAATACCTAATGCATGATAACAATTCAATGAATACATGTGTTTCATGATCATAATGTAGAATTAATTGATATATGCCTTTACGATCATGAGGATTGTTAGGTTGATACTTAACCTTGATAAAATTGTATGAATATAATGGTTAAGTATATACAAATACCCCCTAGGATGCATCTCACACTCACCATAGGCTACTTTGATTGAAAACTTAGCATGGGTGAGATGTTAGGATGATACAAATGTCCACTAATGCCTATGGCATTTAGATGGTCATTTAAAGTTTCAAAATAGCAATAATAGACCAATCATGGGGAAGGCTTATGTTTAATTCATAGACATATTGCCCAAAGATCATGGTTGGATATTTCATATGTTTTCAAAACAATTTCTTACTTTAAAATCTATGTATTCATGTTTTGAAACAATTGGATGCAAAACTAGATGTTAAACTTGATACTAGAATGATCAACAACCTAGTGGTTTTTAAAACTTTTGAATTTTTGTCAAATCTCTGGAAATATAATGATTTTCATGAAAAACTAATTTTCACTGATAAAGAATCTTACAAGAAATATGTTTCCCAAATTTCATATTTTTTTGAATTTTCTAGAATTTTTAATGCATTTCTGAAATTCGCCCAGAAAATCAGAATTTCGGAAACCATTGTGCGATCATTGCCATCTTGATAGAATGATTGCTCACTGAAAAAAATAGTCTAATATTTTCTGATTTCAGATTTTAAACATGTTTTTGGTATTTTCCTTCTATTAGACTTGATGCCATGGGTTTATAACTCAATATTAATCTTTTTGATGATGTCAAAGGGGGAGAAATAATTGTGTTTAAGTAAATTATGATAGGGGGAGAATTTGTAGAGAGAGCTTCATGGATTAAGGGGGAGTTGCATGTTGTTATATCATGTTTATGTTTACATGCTTTCTTACCTTAGAAATTTCTATCAAATGTTTTTTTTACCTAACTTAAACGGATTGCCACACATCAAAAAGGGAGAGATTGTTAGGGCAATCTCTTGCCATGATAAGGTTTTGATGTGTGTGGCAAAGGGTTTAAGTTAGGTTGGTATTGTTATTTGATATGTGCGTTGGAGTCTTGCAGGACTTAGTAATTCGCACATGGAGCCTTGGCGGGTTCACCCTCACAACCTCGTGCCTGAGTCGGAGAAGGAGCATTGCAGAGCCGTGCGCTTGATGCTGCCGAGGGACCGCCGGACGAGATGACTTGAAGTGAAGCCGGAGGCAAGAGGCGAAGGAGCATTGCGAGCCATGCGCTGATCTTTGCCGAGGGACGTGGCCGCGAACGAAGAGATCTTCGGCGAGGGACTTCGAGTGAGATGAGAGAATGAGTGAAATGTAAGTAGCTCATTAGGTGAACTTGGCCGAATGGCTGAGTGTCGGAGACTTGACCGCAAGGGTTAAGGTTTACCCGACCGCCGGAAGCTCAAACTTATGTTAAGATTGAGTTTCACACGGCACCGATCATTGCCATGTAATGGCGATCGAGAATCAGTGGGTTCGATTGGTATCCGATCGATGGTTTATGCCCGTGATCGCCGTGAGGATGTCACGAACCGCAGAACCGCTCGTAAACGGCCAGACGATCGACTACGAGGCGCAATGATCGGTGAGGTCCATCAGTCCACTGCCAAGTGTTCCGTTGGACTACAACGGTCGGGATATGACGTGTTCGGAGGCCGTTGTAGTGACGGCAGTCGACTGCCAAGGGCAGCAGTCGACTGGTGGCGGCCAACGGGAAGAAATCAACCCTCTTTATAAAAAGAGAGGGTGTGAGCCTTTGTGAGGCTAATGCTTATGCTCTAAGTGATCTTCCTAGTGCCCCACAAGTTTTAAACTCTTCTTACTTGTATTTACTTCAATCTTATTGTAAGAAGAGTGATCTTGGTTGTAAAGGTTACCTCCACCTAGCTTGGTGCAAAGGAGAGACCATTAGTGGATTTGTTTTAGCGGAGTGATTCACCGAGGACGAATCGGGGACCGTGAATTAGTAGCGTAAACGTGAACCACGTTACACCATCTTGTTAGCGTTTGATTTCTTATATTTCTATTTGCTTGTCTTGCTTTATTGTTTCCGTTGCGCTAATCTCTTTGTAGACGAGCAAATACCGACATCCATCGTAAGAGGGCTATTCACCCCCCTCTAGCCGGCCGTTCAATCCCCTACAATCAACCCATGTATGATGTGGTTTTGATGTGTGTGGCAAAGGGTTTAAGTTAGGTTGATATGTTGATTTGATGTGTGTGTTTGAGTTGTGCAGGACTTATGTAAATCACACACGGTTATGCTTGATGAAGCATTGGTGAGTTCACCAACTCATGGCTCGAGTTCTTGAGTCGGTGAAGGATGGCATTGTGGAAGCTGTGCGCTTGGTGCATCCGAGGGACCGCTGGACGAGGAGCATTGGAGTGAAGCCAAAGGAAGCAAACTTCAGGGCGAGACGCGAAGGATGTCATTGCGAAGTCGTGCACTTGGTGCATCTGAGGGACGTCGCTGGACGAAGAGAGCTTCGAGGCGAGGGACTTTAAGGGTGATGAGAGTGAGCGATTGTAACCCGAGATGGGGTAGCTCATAGGTGAACTTGGCAGAATGGCTAAGTCAAGTGTTGGATGCTCAAACTTAAGGTTTGAGGTTTTACTCGACAAGTCAGATGCTCAAACTTATGTTTGAGGTTTTACCCAATGTTTGGTTAAGTCGGATGCTCAAACATGGGTTCGAGGTTTCTACCTGATGAATGGGAGTGTCGGATTCTCAACCGAGTGGGTTGAAGTTTTATCCGACCGTCGGATTCTCAAACAAATGTTTGTTTGAGGTTTTACTTGACACTAATTGACTGATATAGATATTAGTCGACTTCTCTAGGTCGATGGCACTTGACTGGTGCTCGACCAGTGTTCGACTGATGATCTTCTTGCCCATCAGTCAACTGCTAGGGTTTAGCAGTTGACTGACTGCACCATCAGTTGACTGATCAAGGTTGTCACAGACACAGAAGGTTTGAAAGTTGACTTATCACCTGGATCACTCGACTGATGGCTCTATCAGTTGACTAATGGGCATGATCAGTCGACTGATGACTCTATTAGTCGACTGATGGGCATGATCAGTCGACTGATGTGGGAGTATTTGGATGAATGCTAAAGTGGATGAAGCCGTTGCGAGGCAACGACTATAGCAGCAGTTGACTGATTGCTGCATTATTCGACTGCTCGCTGCCCAATGGGAAGAATAGCCTCTTCCCTATAAGAAGAGGCCTTGGGTGCTCTTGGGAGGCTAATGCTTAACTCCTAAACTTCTCCCAAGTGCCCAACACGTTTTCTACTCCTCTTACTTGCTTTTATTTCAATCTTATTGTAAGAAGGAGTGATCTTGTAAGAAAGGTTCACCTCCACCTTGAAGGAGAGATTAGTGATTGGTTAAGGAGTGATTCACCTTGAATGAATCGTCTGTGGATTAGCGGCAAGGGCCGTGAACCACGTTACATCTCCGATGTTAGCGTTTGTGCTTGCTTCTCTTTGTATTTGTCTTAATCGCTTGTTTAGCTTTATATTTCTGCTACGCTAATAGTAATTGTAGATGATTAAGTGAACAACTTCCATCTTCATTGAATTGGGCTATTCACCCCCTCTAGCCGGCCACCGATCCTCCAACAAGTGGTATCAGAGCGAGGAGCTTGTCGAGGACTCATCGCCAACACAAGCACAATAAGATGGCCGACTCCAACATTCATCCACCCAAGTTCGAGGGAGACTTCACATGGTGGAAGAAAAGAATGGAGGTATTCTTCGAAACGGACTTTGATATAATGGTTATTATGGAATCCGATTTCGATGTACCTAGGGATGAAGAGGGTGAACCAGTCGAAAAGTCGAGATGGACCAAGAAGTAACGAGAAAAGCACCTTGCGAACTCAAAGGCCAAGCATCATCTATACTGTTGGGAGTATGGGGAATACAATCAAAGTCCCACATTGGTAAGACATGGAAAAGATCATGTGCTTATAAGAAAAAAAGATATCTCCATTGGTATGAGGCCTTTTGGGTAAAGCCCAAAAACAAAACCATGAGGGCTTGGGCCCAAAGTGGACAATATCATACCATTGTGGAGATATGTGGATCTTATATGCACTAACAATTGGTATCAGAGCCATGGTCCATGTCAAGCCATGAACCTCGAACGAAGGAAGTTGAGCTCCCACGTCCGGATCAAGAGAACCAGACATCAGGAAGGAAGTCTAGTTGGGTCGGGGGGACCGAACAACTGGCAGGAAGTCCTGGTGGGTTGAAGATCGGACATCAAGCAGAGAAAATCCTTCGAGGAGGGATAGGCTTGAGGGGGGGCCCAATGTGGTCCTTCGTTTGAGGGGGGGATTGTTGGGAGTATGGGGAATACAATCAAAGTCCCACATTGGTAAGACATGGAAAAGATCATGTGCTTATAAGAAAAAAAGATATCTCCATTGGTATGAGGCCTTTTGGGTAAAGCCCAAAAACAAAACCATGAGGGCTTGGGCCCAAAGTGGACAATATCATACCATTGTGGAGATATGTGGATCTTATATGCACTAACATATACAACGTGCTCCCTCAACAAGAAATCAACCGAATTGGCGAGTGCTCAAGTGCCAAAGAAATGTGGGAGAAGCTAGTGGAGCTTCATGAAGGCACCTCCAAAGAAAAACTCGCAAGAAGGGACCTTCTCCGTTCTCAATTGAACCATATCAAACTTGACAAAGGAGAAAAGGTATTGTCCCTACATTCTCGATTTAATGAAATAATTAACGGTTTAACAAGTGTAGGTGAGAAGTTATCAAACCGGGACATGATAATGAAGGCTATTGATGCATTCCCCCGATCATCAAATTGGAGCTCCATGGTGGACTCATTTTACATTTCAAAGAATCTAGAGGTAAGCACTCTAGATGAATTTTTCTCTACTATGGAGCTTCACGAAACTAGACTTGAAGGGATAGTAGAAGAACCAAGCAAAAATTCAAGGGGAGTAGTACTAGTAGCCAACAAAAGGAAGAAGAAGAAGAGCACACCCTCCTCATCCGATGATGAATCATCATCTTCCTCATCAATAAATAGCAATGAAGAAGCTTACATTGTAAGGAAGGTAAGACGTGCACTTAAAAGTTTTAGATTTAACAAGTCTAATGATAGGAAGAGAAGAAAGATTATTTGCTATAATTGCCAAGGAGAGGGACACATAAAGGATGATTGTCCTCTCTTGAACAAAAGCAAGGAAGAAAGGCAAGAAGAAAGAAGAAAAGAAGAAGGAGAAGAAAACAAAAGGCCACAACCTTAAAGCGGTGACGTTGATCCATCATCATCATCAGAAGAAAAAGAAGCCTTCACAAGCCTTGCACTAATGGCGATAAATGACTTAGACTCCACCTCCTCCGAAAAAGAAGAAACAAGCTCAAGTGTAGGGGGAGCATCATCATCTTCATCGGAAGAAGAAGATATGGTAAGTATGGTAAGAAATCTCCCTACTCAAGAAATTGTTTCCATGATTACTAGCCTAACTAGGGATTTATTTAGGGCTAAAACGAAGAACAAAAGCATGCTTAATGAAATTAATGTACTAGAAGAAAAATTGAAAATTGCATGTTCCCATGATAATGATAATTCTTCTAGTGTAAATGATGCATGCTTAGTAGAAGAAAATAGGACTTTAAGGGAAAAGGTAGATTTCCTTACAAAGGCCTTAGAAAAATTTACAATTGGCTCCAACACATTGAACATGATCATTGGGAGCCAAATGGCTAGCTTTAACAAGAAGGTCTTAGGATACAAGGGATCCAAGAATGAAAAGGCCTACCATTGCCTAATTGCTAGGGGTCAAGCTAAAACTACAATGATAGCTAGGAAATGGATCCCAAAGGAATACTTGGTGAACCCTATTAGAAAGAATTTGTATTGGGTTACCAAGTCCATCCTTAAGGGTTAGAAAAACTTAGGATAGTCAACCATAATTGGACTTAATTTACATCATGATAGGTGGTTGACTTAGGATGATATGGGTGGTAGATATTTGATTTATGAGCATGGAGGATGATTTGGGTTACAATGTTTAAATCATGATTTATACTTGATATTATATTTGATGTATGATCATGATTTATGATTTGATTGTTATACTTGTATTATGATCATAATGTTTGACTCATGATAATGCTTGCTTTATGATCACGTTTGAGTAATACTTAACCTTGGTAGAATTGCATGGAATTTATGGTTAAGTATAATACCTTAGGTACATCTCACACTCACGATAGGCTAACTTGATTGAAAACATAGCATGGGTGAGATGTTAGGTTGATACAAATGGTCTACTAATGCTTATGACATTTAGATGGTCATTTACATGTATCATGTCATAGCAATAATAGATCAATCATGGGGAAAGCTTATGTTTAATTCATAGAAATTTTGCTGAAAGATCATGGTTGGATATTTTAAATGATTTAAAATCATTTTATGTTTTATAAACTATGAGTTCATGTTTTAAATCATTTCAAGGCAAAACTAGGCTTTCAAGTTGATAAAAACTTTATGATTTTTAACACCTTTGAGTTTTTGCCAAACTTTCAAAATTGGAATGAATTTTCATGAAAAATTATTTTTCTTGATAGAGGGACTTATGAGAAATATGTTCCCCAAATTTCATGATTTTTTGAATTTTCTAGATTTTTTAATACATTTCTGAATTTCGGTACAAAAATCAGAAAAGCTGGAAATCAGGTGCCAGTCGACTGGTAGTCTGAACTAGTCGACTAATGGGTCGTACACGAGCACAGTAACCTGCTTTGTGCAATTTTCAAAAGTTTTGGGTATTTTTCTCTCCTTAGACTTGATGCCATGCTTGTATAACATATGTTAAATGTTTTTGATGGTGTCAAAGGGGGAGAAATAGTTGAGTTTAAGTTAATCATGCTAGGAAGGGAATTAGCATGTGTTAAGGGGGAGTTGCATGTATTAAGGGGGAGTGGTTTAATGCTCATATTTGATTTACATGCTTTCTTGCCTTATGTATTTTGTTAATGTTTTACCTAACTTAAACAGATTGCCACACATAAAAAAGGGGGAGATTGTTAGGGCAATCAATCCATGTATGATGTGGTTTTGATGTGTCTGGCAAAGGGTTTAAGTTAGGTTGATATGTTGATTTGATGTGTGTGTTTGAGTTGTGCAGGACTTATGTAAATCACACACGGTTTAGCTTGATGAAGCATTGGTGAGTTCACCATCTAATGGCTCGGGTCCTTGAGTCGGTGAAGGATGACATTGCGAAAGTCGTGAGCTTGGTGTATCTGAGGGACCACCGGACAAGGAGCATTAGAGTGAAGCCAAAGGAAGCAGACTTCAGGGCGAGACACGAAGGATGACATTGTGAAGCTGTGCGCTTGGTGTATCCCAGGGAAGTGGTCGGACGAAGAGAGCTTCGAGGCGAGGGACTCCAAGGGAGATAAGAGTGAGCGATTGTAACCCAAGATAGGGTAGCTCATAGGTGAACTTGGTTGAATGGCTAAGTCAAGTGTCGGATGCTCAAACTTAAGGTTTGAGGTTTTACCTGACAAGTCGGACGCTCAAACTTATATTTGAGGTTTTACCTGACGTTTGGTTAAGTCAGATGCTCAAACATGGGTTTGAGGTTTCTACCCGATCAATGGGAGTGTCGGATGCTCAACCGAGTGGGTTGAGGTTTTACCCGACCATCGGATGCTCAAACAAATGTTTGTTTGAGGTTTTACCCGGCACTAGTCGACTGATATAGATATCAGTCGATTGCTCTAGGTCGATGGCACTCGACTAGTGCTTGATCGGTGTTCGACTGATGATCTTCTTGCCCATTAGTCGACTGCTAGGTTTAGCAGTCGACTGACTGTACCATCAATCAATTGCTAAGGGACGACAGTCGATTGATCAAGGTGGTCGTGGGCACAGAAGGTTTGAAGGTCGACTGATCACCTGGATCACTCAACTGATGGCTCTATCAGTCGACTGATGGGCATGATCAGTCGACTGATGTGGGAGCCATTGGCTGGACGCCAACGTGGATGAAGCCGTTGCGAGGCAATGGCTACAACAACAGTCGACTATTTGCTACATAAGTCGATTGTTCGCTGCCCAACTGAAAGAATAGCCTCTTCCCTATAAGAAGAGGCCTTGGGTGCTCTTGGGAGGCTAATGCTTAACTCCTAAACTTCTCCTAAGTGCCCAACACATTTTCTACTCCTCTTACTTGCTTTTATTTCAATTTTATTTTAAGAGGGAGTGATCTTGTAAGAAAGGTTTACCTCCACCTTGAAGGAGAGATTAGTGTTGGTTAAGGAGTGATTCACCTGGAACGAATCATCCGTGGATTAGCGGCAAGGACCATGAACCACGTTACATCTTCGGTGTTAGCGTTTGTGCTTGCTTATCTTTGTATTTGTCTTAATCGCTTGTTTAGCTTTATATTTTCGCTGCGCTAATAGTAATTGTAGATGATTAAGCGAACAACTTCCATCTTCATCGAATTGGGCTATTCACCCCCTCTAGCCGACCACCGATCCTTCAATAGGGACTACATATGATAATCCTCCTGCAAGATCGCAATTAAAGAACCTAGGAGCATTAACTTATTAGCATGTTCGGTAATGCACAAGTGAAACCGAAATCCCGGAATCCCTTGAACAACCCTTGAGTAACCACTTAATTCTTTCTCCAAGTGACACCATACAAGAGCCTGCTCACAGCCAACCACCTTAACTCAATAAGCGATTCACTCCAAACAACATACGTTCACTGACACCCACTACTCAAAATCACAGTCTCTGTGGGATCGATATATAATTTATTACTTGATAACAACCATGCACTTGTAGGTGTTCAGCGCAAGCATGCACCTCAAGTCCTTGGTGATCTCGGCCGGAGATTTGAGGTCGTGTGCTTGTGCACGGTCAAGTTTTTGGCGTCGTTATCGGGGACTATAGTGTTTGTTGGATTATGACCGATGCATAGATGTGCTTTTGTCATTTCACAAACGAATCCAGCAGAAAAAATATAATAATTTCCTAAATTATTACAACACTCATATCCACGTATGCAAGATTACAACACGTGTGGACATATCCACCAAATACAATTTTTCATACAATAAGAATAAAATAAATTTTACTCTAAGTATACCTTTCGGATGATGGTGAGATGGAAGAGCATCAACCGTACGACACTCATGGAGCTTCATCTCTACTCGTATCCACATCGAATCTTCAGAGGGATGACTTCTCAAAGCCACGAGTTTGACCTTCTCTTCGCTACTAGATGAAGCAAGAAGGTCGAGTGATCGGAGAGCAATCACCGACTCATTTTACTATACAAACGAGTCCTCGAACAACTTTCGTAAGGTTTTCGATTCATGTTAGAATTAGCCGTTGTTTTTGAAACTTCAATAAGAGACAATAACAACGATAAAACCTAGAGTGGTCAACCTCTAAAGAGGTGGAAACAACCCTTGTTTCCTTGATGGTTGGCGGAACACCAAACCCTAATTCTCCTAGGTTCGACCAAGGGCACAAAGGAAGAAACCTTTGTTCCAAGCCTTGGCCAAAGTTCACCACTTTCTTGGGGTGGAATTGGCCAGACCTAAACAAGAGGGAGCCTTACTAGGGCCAGTGGCAAAGAAGAAGGAAGAGGGTAGAGAGTTCGGCTAGGTTGAGGAAGGAGGCCTTAAGACTTCTATTCATTAGGTTTAGCATTTATAACCCTTTATATAGACAGTAATCCTAATTGGTTATAGGTTAGTGGATCAAATCCCTAAGCCCCTAACCATTAAGGCTTAATCTCATCCATTAAACCCTAATTGGGCCCTTAACCAAAAGAGGGCCCTTTTAATTAAAACCAAATGGGTTTAGTTTATAATTAAATCTTTTATGGCCCAACCTATCTTCTTAAGACGTGCTATTTTTGCATTTCCAAATTGACAAATATTTTCTTATTTGTAATATGTTTGGTCCAACCAAACTTGAACTCTCTCGATCTTGAGAATCCAATTCTCAAACTCGTTTTAAGTCTCTTCGAAGGATTTGTAGTACATGTGACCTAATAGGTTCTCGGTTTATGTTGGTCGTCCATAATTAACCATTAATTATGGAACGATCATGAGTGGCACCTAGTAGTACATCATAATCCATAATTAATCGAAAAATCAATGATTGATCTCGGAACCATTTCTGAACCCTTAGCAGCTACAGTGAATCATGCCTCGTTCCTTTCACTCATCTTATACCCACTTGGTTCAGGACATGGTCTATGTGTCAGTTCCTACTAGGCTGACTACATCACACCTAGCCCAAGTCTTACTTCCTCGTCTAGTGAATTCTAATTACTTCAACATGTATCCAAGAGTACCATACTCTTGACACGCAATGCTTTAGCCAAAGACTTTGAGTAACAATCCTAACGAGTGACTATAGGGTATACATCTCTTCGAAGTAGTGGTGAATCCTTTGTTGTCTATTCAATCACATTCAGACACTTCAACTTATACCCAATCATTCCGTACCGACACATCTATAGAGATGTATCGACTAAGATGTCAAAGTATAAGTCTTCATGACCAAGATGACTTGAATATCTCAAGTCGAAGGAAACTCGCACTCGAGCTGTAGTAAGAGCTTCACTGACATATCTTATATGAAGAGAATAATGTGAAGTCTTACAACATCTTTTCAATGAACTAGTTACCACAACTGACATCTACGTTTAACTCTTGACATCTCAATGTCTCCAGCCAGTGAGGAGCAGTTGTTTGGATAAACCAAAGAGTATAACCCGTGCTAGTCTCCCAGAATCGATGATGTCCGAACTGATCAATTTATCGACTAGGATTATTTCAATATATTCATAATTACACATGTAAATATACTCACTAGTTGTGATCCAATCACAAGTTCTCTCATGCTATGAATCATATCGCGGATATTTAGTAAATGAGTTTAAGATCCAATCAAACACATATGACATGTGCACTAAAATAGTGAATCTTTATTTATCAAATAAATAGTACAACCACAGGACGATTGTCGTAGGACACCTCTCAAAACTAACAGACTCCCACATGGCCTAAAGCCAATCTCCATGGTATCCAATACCATAGTCCTTGACGTGATTCTCAAACTTACATTGTGATAAAAGCCTTTGTCAAAGGATCTGCTAGGTTCCTTTCTTTGGGAATCTTCTCAATTTGTATTTCTTTCCTATTGATGATTTCTCTGATCAGATGATATCGCCGAAGCACATGTTTGGATCATTGGTAAAACTTGTTGGGATGTATACTGAAAAGTCTATCTTTTGTATGAACATCTTTATTTTTGAAATAAGAATCACATGATCAATGTTTACATATTTATGGTTATGCATATTGTCTGATACATTACATTGTAGATAACATGGTGTGTAGTGTCACATGGGAGATCATGTTATCGGTGTAGGGATTTTTTTATGCAAAATAGCATATGCGCAACGGAAAAAATAGGATCCCTTCCAAGTGATCCTTGCGAAAGAAAACCTCGTACAAAAAATAAATTTCTCTAAAAGAAAAACCTATCTTATAGGAGAATATTACCTTTGTTGCGTGCCCTTTTTAATCTTGCTTCTCCTTGGGTTTGTTGGATCTTTTAACACGTTCAATTGTCCGTGCCTCTATATGTATCCACACGAGCAAGCTCTTGTCTCACAAAAGAAACTAGAAGAGCTCTCCTTTACTTCTTGCTAGAGAAGTCCCTAAAGGAGAGGAAGGTAGGGAAAAAGAGAAAGGAAGAAGAAGACCACTCTTCTTGCTAGCCTACACTCACAAAAGCCACACAACCAAAGCCTCTCACCACCAAGATCTCTCCAAGCCTCAAGCTTCCACCACTTTGGCCGGCCACCCCATGGAGTGTTTTATAGGATTGAAAAAACCTTTCACCTCCTATCACATTCAATGCAATCAATTGCATTGAAAAATAATCACACTCCTTGTTTGGCCGGCCACATGTGGAGAAATTCCAAAGGTCAAAACCCTTTGACTCCTTCCACCTCATCAAGCTTAGGTGGCATGCTTATGTGGCATGCTTAGGTGGCATGCTTATGTGGCATTCATGCATGTTGAATTAATCTTATTAATTCAATAAGCTTATGTTATCATATTGAATTAATCTCATTAAATCAATAAGGTAACATATTGAATTAATCTTATTAAATCAATTAAGCTTAGGCTATCATGATAACATATTTATTTAATCTTATTAAATTAATAAGCTTAGCATATTGAATTAATCTCATTAAATCAATAAGCTAAAATTCTCATTAAGCTTAAAGTCCAAAAACCATTTTGTACTTAAGCTTATTCCCAAATTATTCTAGTCAAACTAGATTGCACTAATTCTTCTAATCATCATGCTCTTTGTGTGTGACCCTATAGGCTCTCATAACGTTGGCAGTGGATCTAAACTCTTTTAGATACACAAGCAATGAGCGGCATCTAGCAATACATCATTGCTACCCAAGTTACGAAATAAGTCAAGATCCGACTAACCTTTCCGAGACTACTATAATGTATGACCGTGTCCTTCTATCCTTGATATCAGATTGACCAATGAGGCATAGACCGTGTCATCCTCGATCAATCTATGTGTTTCTTGATCCCTGAGTAAACTAACTCAAACAAATGAGCTCAATATCTCATATTGACTCATTCGAGCATGGCCATGCATTTTAGTAGTTCTACTCAATCAAGGGGCCCATAGATATCACTCCCGTCATATGGGAGGGATAGATCCCATCTACATCACTCACATCCCTCTGCACAATTTGTTATATACCTAGTAATCGCCTTTATGGTCCACCCTGTTACGGGTGACGTTTGACGATACCAAAGTACATAACTCCTTATGTAGGGAACCGTAGTGACTTCAGGTTTGAGGACTATTCATACCAATAGTCACATGAGAAAGTTTATGACACTCATATGACGATCCATGAAACTTTCTCATGGCGGGTCAGTTCAGTATATATTCTCTAATATATACTCATGTGTCAACTTGATATCATATATCCATGACTTGTGAGATCAAGTCATCAATTGACCTACATGCTAGTCTTTATGTATTAATATTGCCCTTGCATATTAATACTTGACTAGGAACATTTAGGAAAGTATTCTCTACAGCCTCTCATAATCAATTCTGCCAATTGATGTGCTGTAGATAAGAACCTACTTTTCTAGGGCATTATTATATTTAATTTAGCTGGCACAAGCAAGACGTAAATATAATAACCAATCCTTTGCCTTTATAGAATATGATACAAAATGTTCCCTATTCAACCATCACATGATTGGTTCTAGGGCTATAACTAATAATCAGTTCCTTGTAGAGTATAAGTAGAGGCTCACAACCGAGATGGTTTTGGACAAACCATTAGTATGGTTGTAGTGTGATTTGATATTGGTTTGTCTTGACCATAGAATTACACTAGTACACTTTGTGTGTATTGAGTAGGATCGACTTAGAGGTGATTCGATTTATTACCGACTACATAATTAAATCATACCTCGGATATTATGGTGTACATGCTCTTAATCCCGATATAATAATGGGCACATGTACTTAGTATTTATTTCTTTGATTTACAAATGGGCAAGATTTATAGATTAAATTGATAGGCTCGGTAAGTTGGGAAATGATATTATTTACATGGTGTGTCGTTGATTATAGGAGGAAACCGTGTCCTATATAGTAGGATGATGATGTCCCCTTGAGGAGCTCATAAGGTTTATCATGTAAACCTTGTAGGTGAACTTGGTCCGGCATGATGATAAGGTTGAGTGGTACTACTCATGGAGTTAGATGTCGATTAATTAATTGTCAGTAAATTAATTAATTGACAGATATTCGAGATCTTAAACATGAAAAGATATTTGTACAATTAATATATAGAGCCCATATTTATTTATGAGGATTGGTGAGGTAGATCAATGATAATCCTCTAGTAGAATGGATTATCATTAATGGATCGGATTTTATGTGGGCCGGATCCATTGAGTGGCCAAGATCTAACTCCTCCCCATGGTCCCTATTGTGGCCTATTAAAACCCTCATGAAGCTTAGATCCGATGCTAGAAAATGGAACTCTAGATCCCATGGTGGAGGTTAAATCTCTAGATCCGACGGTGGAGATTAAATCTCTAGATCCGACGGTTGAAATTAAATCTCTAGACCCGACGATAGAGATTGAAAGGAGGCTTAAGCCTATCTCTATAAAAGGAGGGCTAAGGGCTTGGGCGTGGATATCAAATTAGGGTTAGGGTTTTTGGAGTTGGCTTGAGAGAAGAGGTGGGCGGCAACCCTAGCTTGTTCTTCTTCCTATTGGGTGGCAGCAAGGCTTCTAGGTTTTGACTCTTCTTGGCCGGCGACGCATCACCCTCTCTCTGTCTAGATTGCCCGGCAACTCCTCCCTCTTTCTCTCTCTCCTTTGGCCGGCGGCAACCTTTCTTCAAGGTTGACCGGTGCTTCTACATCCTCTGCTTGGGCGGCAGCAACATCAAGCTCCTTGGCTTGGCGGTCGGTTCTAGATAGGAGAAGAAGTTTTGTTTTATTCTTCCCTTTGTTCGGAGCGAGCAAGGAAGGAAAGAACATGATCTAGGAGGCTTCGACTTTTGGAAGATCATCGCCCACACGACGTCCAAAAGGTGGAAGGACATACAATAGAAGACCTAGAGGTAAACAAGAGGTATAATTCTTGTTTAAGTATGTTTTCTTATTCTATGCAAATTGTATGTCTTGTATGTGGCTAATTTACTTGGACCCCGAAGACAAACACAAAAGCCGGCGATCAGTACATTGCCTATTGCGCGGCTAATCGAAGAAAAGAGGTAGCTTACTTGATCAACAAGTTTGTTCAAGTGACCACTCTATTCGAATAGCACGACGATGGATCGGTTGCTTGAGAAATCTCTTTTTGTCAAGGATTATTTTTTTAATCCGGAGACGTAGATGAGATCGCCATGCACTAGCGACCGAGGTGAAGTTAGAAGCGAAGCTTCGACTCTGCAAAACCTTTCATGTGGTATCAGAGCCACGGTTTCCGATTTTATGTGTTTAGGATTCGGTTACTTTTATGCACTTATCATATATTGTATGTGCCAGATGATAGTAGGATGTGCGTAGGCTAACTTTTTGGTTGCAGGCATAAGATCTAACTATTATGGCCATATGTGTGTGTATGTGATTGGATGTGTGTAATTGTATTATTATTTGAATCCTCGGGGTTGACGAGGCTAGTATTTAATTTTTGTAATTAAGTACGACATTGTTTAGCCACTCTTTTATTTTAGTTTACTTTCGATCTAGATTTCATGTACACTCCTTCGTGGAGTATAGGATCGATGGATGTAAATTAAAATAATTATTCTCGGCTCAGATCTTCGGATGGCTTGTACATGGCGAAGGGAGGAGCGGACAAGATGGTGATACGACGGGAGGCATATTGAAGAACAAAAGCCATAATAGTTGGAAAATATTTTTTTTTCATATTTATTTCTTCTTGTTTGATATGCATGTCGTGTGCTAGAAAAATTTCTCAATTTTAAATTACTAAGTGGGAGAGGGATATTTTTTATAAATTCCCAAGGCCTCCATGACGATTTGACATGTGATGCAAACAAACTTGCGCGTCAGCTCTGAGTGCCTTCCTCCCAATCAGATGACTTTGTTTTGCAGATCACAGGGTCGGATATGGTTATAGGAAATTATTTAGAAGCGTGTGTACTTCCCCATCGGAAGGCACATAACCCGAGATAATTGCCTTGGTACCGAGTAATGGTGAACACTTAGATGCAAATAGGAGTATCCTCCCCATTGGAGTCACTGCTTTTATTTGTAGGGCCGAAGAGGAACCAACTATTAATTTTATTTGTCAAAAAGTTAGGTTGACAGGAGAGTAAAATTAATTGGTAAAATCTCCTCTTACAAATGTAGAATTCGTATACGTACACACGATCGCGACATTCGATATTCTCGATGTTTTGAGGTGTTGGTTGATTTTAAAATTTTATTGCTTGAGGAATCAATAATTTTTTAAAATCTAATATTTTGATCTATGTGATTCTTAGGTTTTTCAAAAATGACTTTCAACCCGCTTGCTGTGATACTAAAAGGGAATAAACTTACTGGACCCAATTATGTTGATTGGAAAAGGAATCTTGATATTGTCTTGACTGCTGAGGAGTACAAGTATATACTCTTCGAAGAGTGTCTTCCTAAGCCTGCGGATGATTCTGGGGAAAAGGAGAAAGAGAGTTATAAGAAGTGGATAAAGGCTGATGAGATGGCCAGTGTTACATTTTTGCTCCTATGTCAAATGTATTGCAACATCAGCATCAAGCCATGCCCACTGCTTATGACATGATGCTCAATCTCAAGGAGCTTTTAGAACACCAGAATCAGGATGCTAGGTAGGAAGCCATGAGGAACTTGATGACAACCACCATGATCGAGGGAACACCCGTGAGGGATCATGTTCTCAAGATGATGGCTCATTTGAATGAGCTGGAAGTCCTTGGAGCTGATATCGATGGGGAAACCCAGGTCGATATCATTCTCCAGTCTTTACCTAGGAGTTTTGAGCAGTTTCGCCTGAATTACAACATGAATAAGAGGTTGTATTTATTGGCGCAACTTCTAACAGAACTCCAGGCGGCAGAGGGGCTTTTTCATCAGAGTGCTCAGGCTCAGGCCATGGTTGCCCAAAAAGTTTCTACTTCTAAGCCAAAAGGCAAGAAGAAGAAGAAACAAGGTGGGACAAATATGGCGGGAGGATCTCGGGGAGGAGTGAAGAAGCCAAAAGGCAAGTGCTTCACTTGCAAGTAGATTGGATATTGGAAGAAGGACTGCCCCAACCGGAAGTAGAAAAAAGGTATATCTTTTGGTCTAGTCGTTGAAACATATTTAGCAGTGTTATCTACCGGCACCTAGTGTGTAGATACGGGAGCCACTGATCATGTCTACAATACTTTGCAGGGGTTTCAGGAAACCAGACGACTAGTTGATGAGGAGATTACCGTTTATTTAGGCGATGCTACGAAGGTGGCGGTTATTACAGTGGGAGATGTTTATTTGTCTTTTGATAAAAATAAAACTTTGGTTCTGAGAAATTGCCTTTATGTACCTTTATTTAGAAAGAATTTGATTTTGGTTTCTAAATTGTTTTTGGATGGATATTCTATTTCTTTTAATGACAGAGTTGTTATAAAAAGGAATAGGGAGATTATCTGTTCTGGTGCATTGATAGAAAATTTATATACCTTGAACCAAAAGCTCCCACGATGCAAATAAAAGTAAATAACTCATCTTCTAATTCTAATAAGAGAGAAGAACCTTCGAAAATGAACTAAACATATCTTTGACATCTAAGGTTAGGTCATATTAACCTAAGTAGAATTCAAAGGTTGATAGTTGATGGACCTTTGGGTTCATTAGTGGTGGAAGATTTCCCTACCTGCGAATCTTGCTTTGAAGGTAAAATGACCAAGAGACCTTTTAAGGCCAAGGGGTATAGAGCTAAAGATGTGTTGGAATTGGTTCATTCTGATTTGTGTGGTCCTATGTCTATCTAGGCTAGAGGTGGTTTTGAATATTTTGTCTCTTTTATAGATGATTATTCAAGATATGATACATTTACTTGATGCACTGCAAGTCTGAATGCTTTGACAGGTTCAAAGAATTCAAGGCTGATGTGGAGAAACATCAAGGTAAAAGTATCAAGACACTATGATCTGATCGTTATGGTGACTACCTATTGGGCAAGTTTAGGAATTACTTATCATAGGCTGGGATTCAATCCCAATTCTTTGCACCTGGCACACCTCAGCAAAATGGTGTAGTAGAGCAAAGGAATAGGACTCTTATGAAGATGGTTAGATTGATGATGAGTTATTCTGAGTTGCCAGATTTGTTCTGGGGGTATGCTCTAGATACGACAATGTATATTTTGAACCTGGTACCATCTAAATTAGTGCCTTCTACTCCCACAGAATTGTGGACTGGGCGAAAGCCTAGTCTAAGACATATTCAGATTTGGGGGAGTCCAGCACATGTGCTGAAGGAAAATATTGGTAAGTTGGAACCTCATACAGAAGTGCACATGTTCGTTGGCTATCCTAGAGGAATGAAAGGTGGTTTGTTTTATAGTCCTAGAGATCAGAGGGTGATCATTAGCACAGATGCCAGATTTCTAGAGGAAGACTATGTGATGAACCACAAGCTCATGAGTAATATTGTTCTGGAGGAATTGAGAGGGGAAGTCACTACTTCAGTACCACCTCTACAAGAGGATATACCACAATTGACTGCACCGCGTGTCATAGAGGATACACAGGTGATACCTCATCGTAGTGGGAGGGTTGTTAGACAACCTGATAGATTTATGTTCTTGGGAGAATCTTCTGATTTGGTCCCTGGCGAACATGAACCTGATCCCTGGACATATGATGAGGCAATCCAAGATAAAGATGCGGTATCTTGGCAAAGTACGATGAATTCTGAGATAGAATCAGGTCTGGGAGCTAGTAGAACCACCCAATGGTGTAAAAACCATTGGATGCAAGTGGATCTACAAAAGAAAGAGAGGAATAGATGGGAAGGTTGAGACCTTCAAAGCAAGGCTTGTTGCGAAAGGGTATACTCAGAAAGAGGGTATCGATTATGAGGAGACTTTTTCACCGGTAGTCATGCTTAAGTCTATCTAGATTCTCTTATGTATTGCTACTCATATGGATTATGTCAAGATAACTTTCTGTAATGGAAGTCTTGAGGAAAATATCTATATGAAGCAACCAGATGGATTCATTGCAAAGGGCAAAGAGCATCTTGTGTGCAAGCTTAATCGATCCATTTATGGATTGAAGCAAGCTTCGAGATCTTAGAACATCCGCTTTGATGAGGTAATCCAGTCTTATGGATTTATTCAAAGTCCGGATGAGTCTTGTGTATACAAGAGATGTGAGGGATATGTAGTGGTATTTCTCGTACTATACGTAGATGACATTTTGTTAATTGGCAACAATGTCAAGGTGTTATCGGACGTAAGGGTATGGTTGTCCAAACAGTTTAATATGAAGGACTTGGGAGAAGTGGGACACATCCTTGGGATCAAGGTTATAAGGGATCGCAGGAAAAGGATATTGTGTTTATCTCAAGGATCATACATAGATACCATTTTGGCTTGTTTTAGCATGCAGAACTCCAAGAAAGGTTTTCTACCTTTTAGGCATGGAGTACCTTTATCTAAAGAGATGTGTCCTAGAACATCAAAGGAGATAGAGGAGATGAAGGTGGTTCCTTATGCTTCGCTAGTAGAAAGCCTCATGTATGTTATGCTATGTACGAGACCGGATATCTGCTTTGCCATGGACATGGTTAGCAGATATCAGAGTAATCCAGGACATGGACATTGGACTGTGGTAAAACATATATTGAAGTACCTGAGAAGGACTAGGGATTATATACTAGTATACCAGGCAGATCAATTACTCCTTGTGGGTTACACAGATTTCGACTTCCAATTATATAGGGATAACAATAAGTCTACCTCAGGTTTTGTGTTTACTTTGGGAGGTGGAGCAATTGTATGGAGGAGTGTCAAGCAGAAATGTGTGGCAGAGTCTACCATGGAAGCTGAGTATGTGGCAGCCTCTGAGGTGGCCAAAGAAGCTGTGTGGCTCAAGAACTTCTTGATGGACTTGGATGTGATTCCTAGTTTGCCCAGAACTATCACAATTTATTGTGATAACAGTGGTGCAGTTGCAAACTCGAAGGAACTACGATCCCATAAGGCAAGTAAACACATAGAGTGCAAGTACCACCTGATACGAGAAATCATAAAGCGAGGAGAGGTTGTTGTAGCCAAGATTGCATCAGAGGATAACCTGACATATCCTTTCACTAAGGCCCTTCCAGTGAGAGCTTTTGATAGGCATGTGGAGGGAATGGGAATCAGATGTATGGCAGTATGAGGACAGCATAGTCTTTTAGTATAAGTGAGAGATTGTTGGGATGTATACTGAAAAGTCTATCTTTTGTATGAACATCTTTATTTTTGAAATAAGAATCACATGATCATTGTTTGCATATTTATGGTTATGCATATTGTCTGATACATTACATTGTAGATAAAATGATGTGTAGTGTCACATGGGAGATCATGTTATCAGTTCCTTGTGAGTATAAGTAGAGGCTCACAACCGAGATGGTTTTGGACAAACCATTGGTATGGTTGTAGTGTGATTTGATATTGGTTTGTCTTGACCATAGAATTACACTAGTACACTTTGTGTGTATTGAGTAGGACCGACTTAGAGGTGATTCGATTTATTGCTGACTACATAATTGAATCGGACCTCGGATATTATGGTGTACATGATCTTAATCCCGATATAATAACGGGCATATGTATTTAGTATTTATTTCTTTAATTTACCAATGGGTGAGATTTATAGATTAAATCGATAGGCTCGGTAAGTTGGGAAATGATATTATTTACATGGTGTGCCATTGATTATAGGAGGAAACCGTGTCCTATATATTAGGATGATGATATCCCCTTGAGGAGCTCATAAGTTTCATCATGTAAACCCTGCAGGTGGAATTGGTCCGGCATGATGATAAGATTGAGTGGTACTACTCATGGAGTTAGATGTCGATTTATTAATTGTCAGCAAAATAATTAATTGACAGACATTCGAGATCTTAAACACGGGGAGATATTTGTACAATTAATATATGGAGCCCATATTTATTTATGGGGGTTGGTGGGGTAGATCAATGATAATCCTCTAGTGGAATGGATTATCATTAATGGATCGGATTTTATGTGGGCCGGATCCATTGGGTGGCCAAGATCAAACTCCTCCTCATGGTCTCTATTGTAGCCTATTAAATGTAGGGGATCGATTGGCCGGCTAGAGGGGGGTGAATAGCCCTCGTTCGTTGGACGTCGTATTTTGCTCGTCTACAAACCGTTAGCGCAAGCAGAATATACAAATGTAAATAAAGACAAGCAAAATATAAGCAAGCAATACAAACACCGAGATGTAACGTGGTTCACGGCTACGCCGCTAATCCACGGTCCGATTCGTCCACGGTGAATCACTCCGAAACCCAATCACTATTGGTCTCTCCTTTGCACCAAGCTAGGTGGAGGTAACCTTTACAAACACTCCTCTTACAAATAGAATGGAAATAAGCTTGAGTAAGAGGATGGAAAGCTTTAGGGAACTTTGGGAGAGTATTAGAGCATAAGCATTTTTTTCCCAAACCCTTACCCCCTTCCTTTTTATAGAGGAAGAGGGTTTCTTCGGATCGGTCGGTGATGCCCTCGATCGATCGTGATCCCGTAGAGCCGCTGCCCAACAACTGCCGCTTTCCACGTTGGATTCCATCCAGCGGTATTATCGATCGGTGATGGGACCATCGGATCGTGATGCTCGATCACGAGTGCTCGGTCGAATCCGACTCCATTACGTGCCCGTCTGCAGGTTCCATCGATCCGGCCTTCCACAGCGATCGGCTGATCGACTATCGATCATCGCCGATCCATGGCGATCGCGCCACTAAACGGTCTTATACGGTCGATCAACCCATCGACTTCGGAAGCGATCGCCATGACATGGCCCGATCGTGTCGAAAACCCATCCGACACTTGGCCAAATGGCCAAGTTTCACCTAAGAGCCACCCTTCCCGGGTTACAATCGCTCACTCTCATCTCTCGGAGTCCCTCGCCTTCGAAGTTCTCTTCGTTCTCGGCCACGTCCTCTCAGACATCGACGACTCGTAATGCTCCTTCGCGTCTCTTGCCTCGAAGTCTACTTCCTCCGGCTTCACTCCAAGCTTCTCGTCCGGCGGTCCCTCGGATGCTCCAAGCGCACGGCTTCCGCAAAGCAATCCTTCACCGACTCAAGGCCCGAGTGATGAGTTGGTGAAACTCGCCATGGCTCCATGTGCGAATTACTAAGTCCTGCATGACTTCAACGCACATATCAAATCATCATAACAAACTAACTTAAACCTTTTGCCACACCATCAAAACCATATTACGGCAAGAGATTGCCCTTACAATCTCCTCCTTTTTGATGTGTGGCAATCCGTTTAAGTTAGGTAAAAACATTTGATATAAATTTTAAAGGAAAGAGAACATGTAAACATAATCATGATATAACAACATGCAACTCCCCCTTAATCCATGAACCTCCCCCTTAATTTCTCCCCCTATCATATATTTCTCCCCCTAAAAATAATTAACTTAAACATAATCATTTCTCCCCCTTTGACACCATCAAAAAGATTTATCATTAAGTTAGAAAGACATGGCATCAAGTCTAATGGAAAGAAAATACCATAAGTTGATTTAAAATTCAGAACAGATAGGTCGCACGTGATTTTTGGAATTTCTGATTTTTCTGGCCGAATTTCAGAAATGCATAAAAAAATTCCAGAAAATTTGAAAAAATCATGAAATTTGGGGAACACATTTCATTTAAGTATATCTATCAGGGAAAAATAGTTTTTCATTAAAAATCATTATATTTTCATGTTTTTGCCAAAAATCCAAAAGCTTTAAAAACTACTAGGTTTTTGATCATGATAGTATCAAGTTTAACACCTAGTTTTGGTTCCAATTATTTCAAAACATGAATACATGTATTTTAGATTAAGAAATTGTTTTGAAAACATATGAAATATCCAACCATGATCTTTGGGCAATATGTCTATGAATTAAACATAAGCCTTCCCCATGATTGGTCTATTATTGCTATGTTGATACTTTAAATGACCATCTAAATGCCATAGGCATTAGTGGACATTTGTATCATCCTAACATCTCACTCATGCTAGGTTTTCAATCAAGGTAGCCTATGGTGAGTGTGAGATGCATCCTAGGGGGTATTTTTGCATACTTAACCAATATATTCATGTAATTCTATCAAGGTTGTTAGTGCATATAAGATCCACATATCTCCACAATGGTATGATATTGTCCACTTTGGGCCCAAGCCCTCATGGTTTTGTTTTTGGGCTTTACCCAAAAGGCCTCATACCAATGGAGATATCTTTTTTCTTATAAGCACATGATCTTTTCCATGTCTTACCAATGTGGGACTTTGATTGTATTCCCCATACTCCCAACAATCCCCCCCTCAAACGAAGGACCACATTGGGCCCCCCCTCAAGCCTATCCCTCCTCGAAGGATTTTCTCTGCTTGATGTCCGATCTTCAACCCACCAGGACTTCCTGCCAGTTGTTCGGTCCCCCCGACCCAACTAGACTTCCTTCCTGATGTCTGGTTCTCTTGATCCGGACGTGGGAGCTCAACTTCCTTCGTTCGAGGTTCATGGCTTGACATGGACCATGGCTCTGATACCAATTGTTAGTGCATATAAGATCCACATATCTCCACAATGGTATGATATTGTCCACTTTGGGCCCAAGCCCTCATGGTTTTGTTTTTGGGCTTTACCCAAAAGGCCTCATACCAATGGAGATATCTTTTTTCTTATAAGCACATGATCTTTTCCATGTCTTACCAATGTGGGACTTTGATTGTATTCCCCATACTCCCAACAAAGGTTAAGTATCAACCTAATAATCCTTATGATCATAATGACATATATGAATGAATTCTACATTATGATCATGAAACTCATGTATTCATCAAATAATAGTCATGCATTAGGTATTATATGATGATAATAAACAAAGTATCACCTAAAGCATGATTCAAACCTATTTCTTATGATAACGTGCCAAATTTCAAAAACATAAATCATGATTGCAAATATACATAGGGATTACATTAATCATCATGATTTAAGCATTATTACCTATTTATGGGTACGTTATCATCACCCAACACTATCTAAAAAAATGTTGTCCCGCATCCTAAGTCAACCAAAATATGATATAGGTCAAGTTCATATGGTTGACTACCCTAGGGGTTTTCTAACCCTTAAGGATGGATTTTGGAACCCAAAATAAATTCTTTCCTATTGGGTTCACTAAATACTCCTTGGGGATCCATTTTCTAGCAATTACCTTCTTCTTATCTTGTCCCCTAGCTATAAGGCATTTATAGGCCTTTTCATTTTTCTTTTCCTTGTAGCCTAGGCCCTTTTTGTTGAAACTAGCTCTTTGGCTCCCTAAGATCATATTCAATGTGTTGGAGCCAATTGTGAATTTCTCTAGGGCTTTGGTTAAATAATCTACCTTTTCCCTTAAGGCCCTATTTTCATTTATACATGCATCACTAACATCTAATGGCACATAAAGGTCATGTGAGCATGCATCATCTAAGCTAGAAGAAATATTATCATTTAAGCATGCATTTTCTAGCTTATATTCTAAATCCTTAATTTTATCTAGCATGCTCTTATTTTTCTTTTTCCTGCCAAATAAGTCCTTAGTTAAACTAGAGATTATGGAAACTATTTTCTTAGGAGAAGCATTCGTTACCATAGTTTCCATATCCTCTTCTTCTTCTTCGGATGAAGAGGATGTAGAAGCTCCCCCTTCATTTGAGCTTTCCCCACTTGAGCTTGATTCTTCATTTGAGGAGGAGGAGGAGCAATCCGAGTCATGAAGAGCCATAAGTGCTAGGTTGGAGTAGACATGCTCTTCTTCTTCGGATGAGGAGGCGGGGGCAACGTCATCCCATGTCTTGGCTTTGAGTGCCATGGCCTTCCCTTTTCCTTTTGCCTTCTTTTCTTCTTCCTTTTTCTTGCTCCCCTTCTTCTTCTTTTCTTCTTTCTTGCTCTTATTTAGGAGGGGACAATTATCCCTTATATGTCCCTCTCCTTGGCAATTATAACATATGACCTTCCCCCTTGGTCTTCTATTCCTATCATTAGATTTATGAAAATGAAAACCTTTTAAAGCCCGTCTTACCCTCCTTACCATATAGGCTTCTTCGGTGCTATCCATGGAGGAGGAAGAAGATGCTTCATCATCGGAGGAGGAGGGGACTTCCATCTTCTTCTTCCCCTTGTTTGCCATCAAGGCTACTCCCCGTGAATTTTGGACTCTAGGCTCTTCTTGTATACCTTCAAGCCTTGTCTCATGAAGCTCCATGGTTGAAAAGAATTCCTCCAAGGTGCTTACTTCTAGGTTCTTGGAGATGTAAAATGAGTCCACCATGGAGCTCCATCTTGAGGACCGGGGAAAGGCATCTATGGCCTTCATTACCATATCCCGGTTCGATAGCTTCTCACCTACACTCGTTAGCCCAATTAATATTTCTTTAAATCTAGAATGTAGGGAAGTTACCTTTTCTCCCTTTTCAAGCTTGATATTTGATAATTGGGAGCGGAGGAGATCTCTTCTTGCTAGCTTTGCCTCCGAAGTGCCTTCATGAAGTTCAACCAACTTCTCCCACATCTCCTTGGCACTTGAGCACTCCCCTATTCTATTTACTTCTTGTTGAGGGAGCACATTGTATAGGTGGTGCTTGGCCTTTGAATTTGCCAAGTATTCTTCTCTTTGCCTTTTGCTCCACCTAGATTTCTCCAATGGCTCCCCATTCTCGTTCCTAGGCAACTCGAAACCGTTTTCCATTATTAAAAGGATTTCAAAGTCGGTTTCGAAGAATACCTCCATTCTCTTTTTCCACCAAGAGAATTCGCCGTCAAACTTCGGAGGGTGGATGTTTGAGCCGGCCATTTACTTGTTGAAGTGCTCTCGCGGCGGTTAGTCCTTGAAGAGCGACCTTGCTCTGATACCACTTGTAGGGGATCGATTGGCCGGCTAGAGGGGGGTGAATAGCCCTCGTTCGTTGGACGTCGTATTTTGCTCGTCTACAAAGCGTTAGCGCAAGCGGAATATACAAATGTAAATAAAGACAAGCAAAATATAAGCAATACAAACACCGAGATGTAACGTGGTTCACGGCTACGCCGCTAATCCACGGTCCGATTCGTCCACGGTGAATCACTCCGAAACCCAATCACTATTGGTCTCTCCTTTGCACCAAGCTAGGTGGAGGTAACCTTTACAAACACTCCTCTTACAAATAGAATGGAAATAAGCTTGAGTAAGAGGATGGAAAGCTTTAGGGAACTTTGGGAGAGTATTAGAGCATAAGCATTTTTTTTCCCAAACCCTTACCCCCTTCCTTTTTATAGAGGAAGAGGGTTTCTTCCCGTTGACACAGGATCAGTCGACTGATGCCCTCGATCAGTCGACTGATCCCGTAGCCGTTGCCCAACAACGGTCGCTTTCCACGTTGGATTCCATCCAACGGTATTGGCATTAGTCGACTGATGGGACCATCCCGACCGATGCTCGATCAATCGAGTGCTCGGTCGAGTCGACTCCATTCGTGCTGCGGTTCCATCGATCGACCGCCTTCCTCGGCGATCGACTATCACGACATCGGGCCGATCACGATCCATGGCGATCCGACTGCCAAGCACTAAACCGGTCTTATACCAGTCGATCAACCCATCGACTCAGAGCAGTCGACTGCCATGACATGACAGTCGACTGGTGTCGGGAAAACCCATCCGACACTTGGCCAAATGGCCAAGTTTCACCTAAGAGCCACCCTTCCCGGGTTACAATCGCTCACTCTCATCTCTCGGAGTCCCTCGCCTTCGAAGTTCTCTTCGTTCTCGGCCACGTCCCTCAGCAGCATCAGGCGCACGACTCTGCAATGCTCCTTCGCGTCTCTTGCCTCGAAGTCTACTTCCTCCGGCTTCACTCCAAGCTTCTCGTCCGGCGGTCCCTCGGATGCTCCAAGCGCACGGCTTCCGCAAAGCAATCCTTCACCGACTCAAGGCCCGAGTGATGAGTTGGTGAAACTCGCCATGGCTCCATGTGCGAATTACTAAGTCCTGCATGACTTCAACGCACATATCAAATCATCATAACAAACTAACTTAAACCCTTTGCCACACCATCAAAACCATATTACGGCAAGAGATTGCCCTTACATTAAAACCCTCATGAAGCCTAGATCTGAGTGTGGAAAATGGAACTCTAGATCCCATGGTGGAGGTTAAATCTCTAGATCCGACGGTGGAGATTAAATCTCTAGATTCGACGGTTGAAATTAAATCTCTAGATCCGACGGTAGAGATTAAAAGGAGGCTTAAGCCTAGCTCTGTAAAAGGAGGGCGAAGGGCTTGGGCGTGGATATCAAATTAGGGTTAGGGTTTTTGGAGTTGGCTTGAGAGAAGATGTGGGCGACAACCCTTGTTTGTTCTTCTTCCTATTGGGCGACGGCAAGGCTTCTAGGTTTTGGCTCTTCTTGGCCGGTGACGCCTCACCCTTTCTCTCTAGATTGGCCGGCAACTCCTCCCTCTTTCTCTCTCTCCTTTGGCTGGCAGCAACCTTTCTTCAAGGTTGGCCGGTGCTCCTTCATCCTCTCCTTGGCCGGCGGAAAGATCAAGCTCCTTGGCTTGGTGGTCGGTTCTAGATAGGAGAAGAAGTTTTGTTTTATTCTTCCCTTTGTTCGGAGCGAGCAAAGAAGGGAAGAACGTGATCTAAGAGGTTTCGACTTTTGGAAGATCGTCACCCACACGACATCCAAAAGGAGGAAGGACATACAATAGAAGACCTAGAGGTAAACAAGAGGTATAATTCTTGTTTAAGTATGTTTTCTTATTCTATGCAAATTGTATGTATTGTATGTGGCTAATTTACATGGATCCCGAAAACAAACACAAAAATCGACGATCCATACATCGTCTATTCCATGGCTAATCGAAGAAAAGAGGTAGCTTACTTGAACAACAAGTTTGTTCAAGTGACCACTCTATTCAAATAGCACGACGATGGATCGATTGCTTAGGCAATCTCTCTTTGTCAAGGATTATTTTTTTAATCCGGAGACGTAGATGGGATCGCTATGCACTAGCGACCGAGGTGGGAAGCGAAGCTTCGGATCCACAACCTTCAAAACTTGGGTTCCTTTTCCTATTCGATAGATCCAGTGTTGTCGCAGTAAACTGTAATGCTTCAACAATGGATGGAACCACCCCAAGTTTGGAGATAAACTTCTTAATCCAAACTGCCTACTTTGCTTCTTCAGAAGTTGCAATGTATTCTACCTCTGTGGTAGAATCGACTATTGTTTCTTGTTTGAAACTTTTCCAACTCACTGCGTGATGCACCCGAGACCGACCTCAAATCTCCGATGAGAATCGTCGAGGACTCGAAGTGCATGCTCGCGCTCAATGTCCGCAAGTGCACGAATGTAATCAAGTAATAAAAGATTATCGATCCCACAGAGACTGATATTCGAATACCATTTGTTCAGTGGATGTTGTTGTTCGGAGTTAATATCCTAAGAGTATGGGTTGTGAGGTTGATGGTAGTCCTAACTCAAGTACAGTGTCACTCGAAGGAAGAGAAGATAGGTTTGAAGTTCTCTAAAAGGATTCTAGGACTTTGATTTCACTTGTGTGTCATGGAACATGCTATCAATTAGATGCGTTGAGATCTCTAATTACGATCTTAAGGGAGGATCATCATGCCTTTGTCCGATGAACTTTTGCTTCTACTAGGAACTATCTATTGCTAACCAAGTTTCCCTTTCGAATCGTCAGAGCTGAGGGGGTTGATGCCATTGGGAGCCCTCTATCACTAAGGTCCATTAACCTTTCTAGAGTTAATCTCTTCTACTTTTAGCCTTCTACTAAGATAAGTTATTGGGGTACGAGGACACCCTAATAATCCCTATGAAGAGGTGGATCGTATTTCATATCCTACTCCATCATATTCTATATTCTATAATTACGGGAGGTAGGATGACCGCAAGGTTCATCCTTGTTTTCCTAGATTTTTGATACGAAGGTTGTCACCCTTTGTATCGCCTTTGTTCAATATAAATAGAATCAAGATGTAATCCTCATCGATCTCAACAACACACAATTGCAAATAGAATCAAAAGAGATGACTAATTATTTGATCTAGTATGTCCACATACACAAGTTACTCCCTAATCCTAGAATCAAAGTATCTACTCCATAGACAAATATGAATAAACATAAGACATCTTAAGAAAAGTAATTACAATGCAAGTAGAATGAGAAAATAAAGAGAGTACTTTTTGTCCTTTCCAATTTACGTGTCTTGGTTGTTCTCAAAGGTGTCAGAGTGTTAAGAGGGATCTTCTAGCCGCTTCCTTCCTCCCTGTTGCGAGTCTCCGGTGCTTTTTAGGGCACCCTCTTGTCGTCCTAGTCGTTGGGCCTCTCCCTAGGGTTTGGGCATGCCTTCCTATTTATAGAGGAGAAGTCATCTTTCATTAAAATCCCACGAAAATCTAATTTGTGCCTCGCTAACGCCATAGCATAGGCTACGTGGTGGCACCTTCGGAAATCTGCCTCGATGCGGCCGGGTCAGGCACGACCGTGTGAATTTCACATGACCAGGCCATGTACGCTTCTGAACTATCTAGTGAATGCCTTCTTTTTCTCAGGAGCATGCCCGTGTTTTTGGAAAAAATACGGCCAGAGCATGCTCACATTCCTTTGGCTCCAAAAGTGTGTCGTTTTACCTCCAAAATGTCATCCTACACATAAAAATAGCAACAACATATCTCCAAACTAGAAAATAAAAAATGAATGCAAAACAATTTAGAGAGCTCAAGTGTAGGGAGAGATCCTAAGGCAAAATCCAAGGTATCATGTTATAATACAATTTATTTTTGTCATGGTAAGAAGTATGCTAGAAATATATTTTATTGTTTAAATGCTCAAAATCATGAAAATATGCCTAAGAACAATCCTAGAACTATTAACTCTAGGACTAGCCTACCTAAGCAAAATAGTAGAATCTTTAATGGTAGACCTAGTTTGGATAAGGCCGGGAAGAATGTCTACAACCTAGGCAATATCCCTAAGAAAACTAGACATATGCTTAGTAAGAAGAAGAATGTCCAAAAATATATTGGAAAATAAAAAATTGAGGTATTAGAGATAGAAAATCATGTTTTGAATTCAAAGTTTGATAAATTGAAAAATACCCTGAAAAAAGATGGAAAATATATTTTGATGGGGTCAGAGTTTTTTCTGATTAGATTAAGCTTTTCTCCGGCAGTTTATATGTGGGCTGAGCAGTAAGAGCACTTCCCGAGTAGTTTATATTATTCCCGAGCAGTGTATGTGATTTCCTGAGCCTAGTAGGGTGAGTAGTGCAATATTTCTCAATTATGGTATTGGAAGATCAGTGAATATAGTCCCCGAGCAGTCAGTGTGTCTCCCGAACCGTATACTTATTTTTTGAGCCCAGTAGGGCGAGTAGTGCAGTATTGCTCAAGTATGGTATTGGTAAATCAGTGAATATAGTTCCCGAGCAGTTAGTGTGTATCCCGAGCAGTATACTTATTTCCCGAGTCTGGTAGGGTGAGTAGTGCAGAATTTCTCAAGTATGGTATTGACAGATCAGTGAATATAGTTCTCGAGCAGTCAGTGTGTTTCTGTAGCCATATACTTATTTCCCGAGCCCAATAGGGTGAGTAGTGCAGTATTGCTCAAGTATGGTATTAGCAGATCAGTGAATATAGTTTCTGAGTAGTCAGTGTGTTTCCCGAGCTGTATACTTATTTCCCGAACCCAGTAGGGTGAGTAGTGTAGTATTGCTCAAGTATGGTATTGGCAGATCAGTAAATATAGTTCCTGAGCAGCCAGTGTGTTTCCCGAGCTGTATACTTATTTCTCGAGCCCAGTCGGGTGAGTAGTGCAGTATTGCTCAAGTATGGTATTGACAGATCAGTGAATATAGTTCCTGAGCAGTCAGTGTATTTCTTGTAGGGGATCGAACGACCGGCTAGAGGGGGGTGAATAGCCCTCTTACGATGGATGTCATAAATTGCTCGTCTACAAAAGATTAGCGCAAGCGGAATATACAAATACAAATAGACAAAGCAAAAGATAAATAATAAAACAAACGCTAACACGATGGTATAACGTGGTTCACGGCTACGCCGCTAATCCACGGTCCGATTCGTCCAAGGTGAATCACTCCTCCAAAGCCAATCACTATTGGTCTCTCCTTTGCACCAAGCTAGGTGGAGGTAACCTTTACAAACAAGATCACTCTTCTTACAATAAGAATGGAGTAAAAGCAAGTAAGAAGAGTTTAGAGCTTGTGGGGCACTTGGATGGTCATTTTTTAGTAAGAGCATTAGCCCCCCAAAGCTCCACACCCTCTCTTTTTATAGAGAGGAGGCTTTTCTTCCCGTTGGCCGCCACCGATCCCCGTCCAACGGAACACTTGGCGCGATGGACCTCATCGCCGATCGGCCGCCGTAGTTGATCGCCTGGTCGGCTACGAGCGCTTCTTATCCTTGATCACGATCCCGCTCGAATGACTAGCGGCTGATCACGCCTTAAATGGCGGGGGCCGATCGCTTGGCTCAAGACACTCCGAACCACGTTCGACTGAGCCGATCGCCATTACATGGCGGTCGGCAATGATCGGTGCTATGAAACTCAAACCTAACATAAGTTTGAGCTTCTGGCGGTCGGGTAAACCTTAACCCTTGCGGTCAAGTCTCCGACACTCAGCCATTCGGCCAAGTTCACCTAATGAGCTACTTACATTTCACTCATTCTCTCATCTCACTCGAAGTCCCTCGCCGAAGCTCTCTTCGTCACGCCACGCCCTGGCAAAGATCAGCGACGTCTCGCAATGCTCCTTCGCGCTCTTGCCTCAAGTCTCCGCCACTTCAAGTCATCTCGTCCGGCGGTCCCTCGGCAGCATTAAGTGCACGGCTCTGCAATGCTCCTTCTCTGACTCAGGCACAAGGTTGTGAGGGTGAACCCGCCAAGGCTCCATGTGCGAATTACTAAGTCCTGCAAGACTCCAACACACATATCAAATAACAATACCAACCTAACTTAAACCCTTTGCCACACACATCAAAACCTTATCATGGCAAGAGATTGCCCTAACAATCTCCCCCTTTTTGATGTGTGGCAATCCGTTTAAGTTAGGTAAAAAAAAACATTTGATAGAAATTTCTAAGGTAAGAAAGCATGTAAACATAAACATGATATAGCAACATGCAACTCCCCCTTAATCCATGAAACTCTCTCTAGAAATTCTCCCCCTATCATAATTTACTTAAACACAATTATTTCTCCCCCTTTGACACCATCAAAAAGATTAATACTAAGTTATAAACCCATGGCATCAAGTCTAATCGAAAGAAAATACCAAAAACATATTTAAAATATGAAATAAGAAATGAATCATTGCTATCGATGGCAAATGCTCGCACAATGGTTTCAAATTTTGATTTTCAAGTGAATTGTAAATGCATTAAAAATTCTAGAAAATTCAAAAAATCATGAAATTTGGGGAACATATTTCTTGTAAGATTCTTTATCAGTGAAAAATAGGTCTTCATGAAAAATCATTATATTTTCACATATTTGCCAAAAATCCAAAAGCTTTAAAAACTACTAGGTTTTTGATTATGATAGTATCCATTTTAACACCTAGTTTCAGTTTGAATTGTTTCAAAACATGAATACACATATTTTAAGGTAAGAAATTGTTTTGAAAACATATGAAATATCCAACCATGATATTTGGGCAATATGTCTATGAATTAAACATAAGTCTTCCCCATGATTGGTCTATTATTGCTATTTTGATACCTTAAATGACCATCTAAGTGCCATAGGCATTAGTGGACATTTGTATCATCCTAACATCTCACTCATGCTAAGTTTTCAATCAAAGTATCCTATGGTGAGTGTGAGATGCATCCTAGAGGGTATTTGTATATACTTAACCATTATATTCATACAATTCTATCAAGGTTAAGTATCATCCTAACACTCAACATGATCATAATGACATATATGAACTAAATTCATATTATGATCATGAAATACATGTATTCATCAAATTGTAATCATGCATTAGGTATTATATCATGATAATAAACAAAATATCACCTAAGGCATGATTTAAACCCTATTTCTCATGATGATGTGCCAAAACTCAAAATCATAAATCATGATTGCAAACATACATAGGAATTACATTAATCATCATGATTTAAGCATTATTAACTATTTATAGGCAGCTTATCATCACCTAACACTATTTCAAAATGTTGTCCCGCCATCCTAAGTTAACCAAAATATGATATAGGTGAATTACATTTGGTTGACTCTCTTAGGGTTTTCCTAACCCTTAAGGATGGATTTTGGAATCCAAAATAAGTTCTTGCCTATGGGGTTCACTAGATACTCCTTAGGAATCCATTTCCTAGCTATTACTTTCTTCTTATCTTGTCCCCTAGCAATTAGGCATTTGTAGGCCTTTTCATTTTTCTTTTCTTTATAACCTAGGCCCTTTTTGTTGAAGCTAGCTCTTTGGCTCCCTATGATCATGTTCAAGGTGTTTGAGCCAATTGTGAATTTCTCTAGGGCTTTTGTCAAATAGTCTATCTTTTCCCTTAAAGCACTATTTTCCTCTATGCATGCATCATTAACATCAAAAGGCATATAGTTATCATGTGAGCATGCATCATTTAATCTAGAAGAAATATTATCATCATTTAAACATGCTTTTTCTAGTTTATTTTCTAAGTCCTTAATTTGATCTAGCATGCTTTTGTTCTTCTTCTTAGTTCTAAATAAATCCCTAGTTAAGCTAGAAACCATGAAAACTATTTTCTTAAGAGTTAGATTCGTTACCATAGTTTCCATGTCCTCTTCTTCTTCTTCGGATGAGGAGGATGATGATGTGGAGGAGACTCCCCCTTCATTTGAGCTCTCTCCACTTGAGCTTGATCCTTCATTTTCGGTGGAGGAGCAATCCAAGTCATCAAAGGCCATTAAAGCCAAATTGGTGACAAAGGCATTCTCCTCTTCCGATGATGATGAAGAGGATGAGGATGGATCATCCCAAGTCCTTGCCTTGAGAGCTTTGGCCTTTCCCTTTTCCTTTGTCTTCATCTCCACTTTCTTCTTGCTCCCCTTTTTCTTCTTCTTTTCTTCTTTCTTCTTCCTCTCTTCTTTGCTCTTGTTTAGGAGAGGACAATTGTCCCTTATGTGTCCCTCTCCTTGGCAATTGTAGCAAATGATTTTCCCCCTTGGTCTTCTACTCCTATCATTGGATTTATTAAATCGAAAACCTTTTAAAGCATGCCTTACCCTCCTTATCATATATGCTTCTTCCGTGCTATCCATGGAGGAGGATGAGGATGCTTCATCATTGGAGGAGGAGGGGATTTCCATCTTCTTCTTCCCCTTGTTTGCCATCAAAGCTACTCCTCTTGAAGGTTGGATTCTAGTCTCTTCTTGTATTCCTTCAAGTCTTGTTTCATGAAGCTCCATGGTTGAGAAGAATTCCTCCAAGGTGCTTACTTCTAAATTCTTGGAGATATAAAATGAGTCCACCATGGAGCTCCATTTTGAGGATCGCGGAAAGGCATCTATAGCCTTCATAACCATATCCCGGTTTGATAGCTTCTCACCTACACTTGACAAACCGGTTATAATTTCCTTGAAACGAGAATGTAAGGAAATTACCTTTTCTCCCTTTTCTAGTTTAATGTTGTTGAGTTGGGAGCAGAGGAGGTCTCTCCTTGCTAGCTTCGCCTCGGATGTGCCTTCATGAAGCTCAATTAGCTTCTCCCACATCTCCTTGGCACTTAGGCATTCTCCAATTCGGTTGATCTCTTGTTGGGGAAGCACATTGAAAAGATGATGCTTGGCTTTTGAGTTTGCAAGGTGCTCTTCCCTTTGCTTTTTGGTCCACCTAGATTTCTCTATTGGCTTCCCTTCTTCATCCCTAGGCAAAACGAAACCGGATTCCATTGTAATCATGATATCAAAATCCGTTTCGAAAAATACCTCCATTCGCTTCTTCCACCAAGCGAATTCCCTTTCAAACTTTGGTGGGTGAATGTTGGAGCCGGCCATCTTTTGATGAAGTTCTTGTTGCGGCGGTTAGTCCTCGACAAGCGACTTGGCTCTGATACCACTTGTAGGGGATCAAACGGCCAGCTAGAGGGGGGTGAATAGCCCTCTTACGATGGATGTCATAAATTGCTCGTCTACAAAAGATTAGCGCAAGCGGAATATACAAATACAAATAAACAAAGCAAAAGATAAACAATAAAACAAACGCTAACACGATGGTATAACGTGGTTCACGACTACGCCGCTAATCCACGGTCCGATTCGTCCAAGGTGAATCACTCCTCCAAAGCCAATCACTATTGGTCTCTCCTTTGCACCAAGCTAGGTGGAGGTAACCTTTACAAACAAGATCACTCTTCTTACAATAAGAATGGAGTAAAAGCAAGTAAGAAGAGTTTAGAGCTTGTGGGGCACTTGGATGGTCATTTTTTAGTAAGAGCATTAGCCCCCCAAAGCTCCACACCCTCTCTTTTTATAGAGAGGAGGATTTTCTCAACGGAACACTTGGCGATTGATCGATGGACCTCATCACGATCACGCCTCCGTAGTCGACGCGATCGGCTACGGCTACTGGCGATTCGGCTAAACCTTTCGACCCCGATCAAGCTTTCGAATGATCGATAGTCTTAGCGATCCGATCGCCCACATATGGCGGATCACGCCTCAAAGACACTCGATCAAATACCAGTCGAACCATGTTCGATTAAGAGCAGTCGACTGCCATTACATGGTAGTCAACTGGTGTCGTGTGAAACTCAAACTTAACATAAGTTTGAGCTTCCGGCGGTCGGGTAAACCTTAACCCTTGCGGTCAAGTCTCCGACACTCATCCATTCGGCCAAGTTCACCTAATGAGCTACTTACATTTCACTCATTCTCTCATCTCACTCGAAGTCCGCCGAAGCTCTCTTCGTTCGCGGCCACGTCCCTCGGCAGCATCAGGCGCACGACTCTCCAATGCTCCTTCGCGTCTCTTGCCTCCAAAGTCTGCTTCCTTGGCTTCACTTCAAGTCATCTCATCCGGCGGTCCCTCGGCAGCATCAAGCGCACGGCTCTGCAATGCTCCTTCTCCGACTCAGGCACGAGGTTGTGAGGGTGAACCCGCCAAGGTTCCATATGCAAATTACTAAGTATTGTAAGACTCCAACACACATATCAAATAACAATACCAACCTAACTTAAACTCTTTGCCACACACATCAAAACCTTATCATGGCAAGAGATTGCCCTAACATTTCTCGAGTCGTATGCTTATTTCCCGAGCCTAGTATGGTGGTGCGGTACAGTGTTGGTCAGAATTAAGTATGACATTGGCATATCAATGTGTATAGTTCTTGAGCAACCTATGTATTTCCCGAGCCATATTCTTATTTCCCAAGCAGTGTACTTATTTCCATAGCCACGTATGAGTTTCTACTGAATACGGTGAAATAAGGAGGAATGAGTATTCTGGAATATGAGGAGTAGCGGGAAGGATTGGAGGATAATAATGTTGGAATGTTGGTGGCCGACTAGAGGGGGGTGAATAACCTTTCTCGTGTACGGTGGTGATTGATCGCTCTTAATCATCTACAAACAATATTAGTGCAACGGAATAATAAAAGACAATTAAGTAAAAGAAAGAAGTAAGCACTGTAGGGGATCGATCAGTGTGTATGTGGCCGACTAGAGGGGGGGGGGGGGGGTGAATAGCCCACAATCGTTCGATGGTGGAATTTACTCGTCTACAAAGAATATTAGCGCAACGGAAACAAAACAAGACAAGCAAATAGAAATAAGAATACAAACGCTAACAAGAGAATATAATGTGGTTTACGGCTGCGCCGCTAGTCCACGATCCGATTCGTCCACGGTGAATCACTCCGCAAGCTTTCACTATTCTCTCATTTGCACAAAGCTAGGTGGAGGTAACATTTTCTTACAAAATCACTCCTCTTGCAATAAGATGAATATAAGCGCAAGGAAGAGGAGGAAATTCATTTGGACACTTTGGGAGATGTTTAGAATAGAAGCATTAGCCTCCCAAAGCCCAACACCCTCTCTTTTTATAGAGAGGGTTGATTTCTTCCCGTTGGTCGCCACGATCATTCTTGCCCATGCGATCATTGCCGCTACTAGCGACCTCCGAACACGTCGGATCCGGAGTTGTAGTCCAGCGGAACCCTTAGCGATCGGCCGATGTATCCATCGATCGGTGATGCCTCGTATCGATGCCCGATCGACTCACGAGAGGTTCAGAGCCCAAACCCTCTCGACGATCACGCCATCGATAGTCGGTGATGGTATCTTGGCGATCATTGCCAACATATGGCAGTCGACTGCTGGGCCAAAAACCCATTAGTCGAATACCAGTAGAATCCCGTTCGACTCAGAGTAGTCGACTGTCATTCCATTGCAGTCGACTGATGTCGGGAAATCTCATTTGACACTTAGCCAAATGGCCAAGTTTCACCTAAGAGCACTATCCCTTCTCGGGTTACATTCGCTCACTCTCATCCCTCGGAGTCCCTCGCCTTCGAAGTTGTCTTCGTCCAACCACGTCCCTCGGATGCGCCAAGCGCACAGCTCTACAGAGCCGTCCTTTGTGTCTCGTCCAGAAGTCTACTTCCTCCGGCTTCACTCCAAGCTCCTCGTCCGGTGGTCCCTCGGATGCTCCAAGCACACGACTTTCGTAAAGCCATCCTTCACTGACTCAAGGACTGAATCATGAGATGTGAAACTCGCCAAGGCTCCATCTGCGAATTACTAAGTCCTGCAAGACTCCAACGCACATATCAAATCACAATAACAACCTAACTTAAACCCTTTGCCACACACATCAAAACCATATCACGGGTTGATTGCTTTAACAATCTCCCCCTTTTTGATGTGTGGCAATCCGTTTAAGTTAGGTAAAAACATTTGATAAAAATATTAAGGTAAGAAAGCATGTAAATAACATGATTAGCAACTCTCCCCCTTAATACATGAAACTCCCCCTAAATGCATTCCCCCTTTACTTAAACATATATCTTTCTCCCCCTTTGACACCGTCAAAAAGATTAAACGGGGTTTATATGGCATGACATCAAGTCTAGAGAGAAGAAAAGATCAAAAACACTTAAAATCTTGATAAAATCAAGTTATTGTGCTCGTGCACAGTACATCAGTCGACTGCTATTAGTATGGCACTGGACTGGCACAAAGAAATCAGAATTTTTGATTTTCTGGACGAATTTTAGAAATGCACTATAAATTCCAAAAAATAGTGAAATTTGGGGAACACATTTATTTTAGGGTTCTTTATCAATGAAAAATAGTTTTCCATAAAAAAAATTATATTTTCAAAGATTTGTCAAAAATCCAAAAGCTTTAAAAACAACTAGTGTTTTGATCAAGTTTGTGTCCATTTTAACACCAAGTTTTGCTTTGGATTGTTTCATAACATGAACATACAGATTTTAAAGTAAGAAATTGTTTTGAAGACATATGAAATATCCAACCATGATCTTTGGGCAATATGTCTATGAATTAAACATAAGTCTTCCCCATGATTGGTCTATTATTGCTATTTTGATACCTTAAATGACCATCTAAATGCCATAGGCACTAATGGACATTTGTATCATCCTAACATCTCACTCATGCTAAGTTTTCAATCAAGGTAGCCTATGGTGAGTGTGAGATGTATCCTAAAGGTATTTGTATACACTTAACCATTATTTTCATGCAATTCTATACAAGGTTAAGTATCATCCTAACAATCCAAATGATCATAAAGACATATATGTATGAATTCCATATTATGATCATGAAACAAATGTATTCATCAAATAATAATCATGCATTAGGTATAACATCATGATAATAAGCAAAGTATCACCCAAAGCATGATTTAAATTTTCTATGGGTGCATTATCATCACCTAACACTTTCAAAAATTTTGTCCCACCATCCTAAGTCAACCAAACATATGATATAGATGAAATCCTTATGGATGACTATCCTAGGATTTTCCTAACCCTTTAGGATGGATTTAGGAACCCAAAATAAGTTCTTTCCTATGGGGTTCACTAAATACTCTTTAGGGATCCATTTTCTAGCAATTGTCTTATTTTTGCTTTAGCCCCTAGCAATCAAACATTTATAGGCCTTTTCATTAGTTTTTCCCTTATATCCTAGGCCTTTCTTATTGAAGCTAGCCCTTTGGCTCCCAATTATCATGTTCAATGTATTTGAGCCAATTGTAAACTTTTCTAGGGCCTTGGTTAAATGATCTACCTTTTCCCTTAGAACCCTATTTTCCTCTATGCATGCATCATTAACATCAAATGACATATAAAGATCATGTGAGCATGCATCATCATGACTAGAAGAAGTATCATCATTAATATTTAAGCATGCTTTTTCTAGCTTATTTTCTAAATCCTTAATTTGATCTAGCATGCATTTATTTTTCTTCTTTGCCTTAAACAAGTGCTTAGTGAGGCTAGAAATCATGGAAACTATTTTACTTGGTGAGTGGTTTGTTACCATAGTCTCCATATCCTCTTCCTCCGATTCCGATGATGGTGAAGAAGCTCCCCCTTCACTAGAGCTCTCCTCACTTGTGCTTGATTCTTCATTTTCGGAGGAGGAGTCTAAGTCATCAAAATCCATTAATGCCAAATTTGTGACAAAAGCATTTTCTTCCTCGGATGATGATGATGAGGAGGAAGAGGGGTCATCCCAAGTCCTTGCTTTTAGTGCCTTTGTCTTTCCCTTTTCTTTGGCTTTCTTCTCTTCTTCCTTCTTCTTGCTACCCTTTTTCTTCTTCTTTTCTTCCTTCTTTCTCTTCTCCTCTTTGCTCTTGTTCAAGAGGGGACAATTGTCCCTTACGTGTCCTTCTCCTTGGCAATTATAACAAATCACCTTCCCCCTTGGTCTTCTTCTCCTATCATTAGATTTATTAAATTTAAAACTTTTTAAAGCACGCCTTACCCTCCTTACCATATAAGCTTCTTCCGTGCTATCCATGGAGGAGGAGGAGGCTTTGTCCGAGGAGGAGGGAGTCTCCATCTTCTTCTTCCCCTTGTTGGCCAAAAGTGCCATTCCTCTTGAAGGTTGAATTCTTGCCTCTTCTATTATTCCTTCAAGTCTTGTTTTGTGGAGCTCCATGGTTGAGAAAAATTCCTCCAAGGTGCTAACTTCTATGTTCTTGGAGATGTAAAAAAAATCCACCATAGAGCTCCATCTTGATGACCGGGGAAAGACATCTATAGCCTTCATGAGCATGTCCCTATTTGAAAGCTTCTCCCCTACACTAGATAAACTAGTTATTATCTCTTTAAATCTAGAGTGTAGTGAGGTTACCTTTTCTCCCTTTTCTAATTTGATGTTTGATAGTTGGGAGCGGAGGAGGTCTCTTCTTGCAAGCTTGGCCTCCGAGGTACCTTCACGAAGCTCTACTAGCTTCTCCCACATCTCCTTGGCGCTAGCACACTCCCCTATCCTATTCACTTCTTGTTGGGGGAGTACGTTGTAGAGATGATATTTGGCTTTTGAGTTTGCCAAGTACTCTTCCCTTTGCCTCTTGCTCCACCTTGATTTTTCCAATGGCTCCCCTTCTGCATCCCTAGGCATTTCGAAACCGTTTTCCATAATTAAAAGAATTTCAAAATCAGTTTCGAAAAATACCTCCATTCTCTTTTTCCACCAAGAGAATTCTCCTTCAAACTTTGGTGGATGAATGTTCTAGCCGGCTATTCTTGAATGTGCTTGTTGTGGCGGTTAGTCCTCGACAGGCTTTCCTTGGCTCTGATACCACTTGTAGGTGATCGATCGGTGTGTATGTGGCCGACTAGAGAGGGGTGAAAAGCCCTCAATCGTTCGATGGTGGAATTTGCTCGTCTACAAAGAATATTAGCGCAACGGAAACAAAACAAGACAAGCAAATAGAAATAAGAATAGAAATGCTAACAAGAGAATATAACGTGGTTCACGTCTGCACCGCTAGTCCACGGTCCGATTCATCGACGGTGAATCACTCTGCAAGCTTTCACTATTCTCTCCTTTGCACAAAGCTAGGTGGAGGTAACCTTTTCTTACAAAATCACTCCTCTTGCAATAAGATGAATATAAGCACAAGGAAGAGGAGGAAATTCGTTTGGGCACTTTGGGAGATGTTTAGAATAGAAGCATTAGCCTCCCAAAGCCCAACACCCTCTCTTTTTATAGAGAGGGCTGATTTCTTCCCGTTGGCCGCCACCAGTCGACTGCTGCCCTTGGCAGTCGACTGCCGCCACTACAACGGCCTCCGAACACGTCAGATCCCGACCGTTGTAGTCCAACGGAACCCTTGGCAGTCGACTGATGTATCCATCAGTCGACTGATGCCTCGTAGTCGACTGCCCAGTCGGCTACGAGAGGTTCTGTGGCCCAAACCCTCTTGACCAGTCGACTGCTGCCATCAGCAGTCGACTGATGGTCTTGGCAGTCGACTGCCAACATATGGCAGTCGACTGCTGGGCCAAAAACCCATCAGTCGGATACCAGTCGAACCCCGTTCGACTCAGAGCAGTCGACTGCCATTCCATGGCAGTCGACTGATGTCGGGAAATCTCATCCGACACTTAGCCAAATGGCCAAGTTTCACCTAAGAGCACTACCCCTTCTCGGGTTACATTTGCTCACTCTCATCCCTCGGAGTCCCTCGTCTTCGAAGTTATCTTCGTCCGACCATGTCCCTCGGATGCGCCAAGCGCACGACTCTGCAGCGCTATCCTTCGCGTCTCGCCCTGAAGTCTACTTCCTCCGGCTTCACTCCAAGCTCCTCGTCCGGCGGTCCCTCGGATGCTCCAAGCGCACGACTTTCGTAAAGCCATCCTTCACTGACTTAAGGACCGAGTCATGAGATGTGAAACTCGCCAAGGCTCCATGTGTGAATTACTAAGTCCTGCAAGACTCCAACGCACATATCAAATCACAATAACAACCTAACTTAAATCCTTTGCCACACACATCAAAATCATATCACGGGTTGATTGCCCTAACAAGCACAAATGCTAACACCGGAGATGTAACGTGGTTCACGACCTTGCCGCTAATCCACGATCCGATTCGTTCCAAGGTGAATCACTCCTTAACCTTTCCACTAATCTCTCCTTTGCACAAAGCTAGGTGGAGGTAACCTTTTCTTACAAGACCACTCTTCTTACAATAGGATTTAGATAAATGCAAGTAAGAAGAGTAGGAAAATGTTTTGGGTACTTGGGTGTTGTTTGGAGTTAAAACATTAGCCTCCCCAAGTATCCAAAGGCCTCTTCTTATAGGGAAGAGGTCATTCTTCCCGTTGAGCCAGTAGCAGTCGACTTATGCCTTGATCAGTCGACTGTCACTGTAGTCGTTGCCCTCTAACGGCTTCTTCCACATTGGATTCCATCCAATGGCTCCCACATCAGTCGACTGATCATCCCATCAGTCGATTGATGGAGCCAACAGTCGAGTGCCGGAAGCGAGCACTCGACTACTCAAGCTTTTGTGCCCGAAACCCTTGACGTCAGTCGACTACTCCCCTTGGCAGTCGAATGATGGATCTAGCATTTGACCGCCACAAGCTGGCAGTCGACTGATCGACCAGAACTTCGGCTCAAACACTAGTCGAGTCTCCAGTTGACTTGGAACAGTCGACTGCCATATCATGGCAGTCGACTGATGTCAGGAAAATCCATCTGACACTTAGCCAATTGGCCAAGATCACCTAAGAGATACCCTGTCCCAGGTTAAAATTGCTCACTCTCATTCCCTTAGTGTCCCTCGCCTTTGAAGTTCTCTTCGTCCGACCAAGAGATACCTAAGAGATGCGCCAGGCACACGGCTTCTTCGCATCTCGCCTTGAAGTCTACTTCCTTCGGCTTCAATCCAATGCTCCTCGTCCGGCGGTCCCTCGGATGCACCAAGCGCACGACTTCTGCAATGCATCTTTCACCGACTCAAGGACCGAGTCATGAGATGGTGAATTTTGCCAATGCTCCATCCATGTGCGAATTACTAAGTCTTGCATGACTTCAACGAACATATCAAATCCATAATAATCCTAACTTAAACCCTTTGCCACACACATCAAAACCACATCACATGGGTTGATTGCTCTAACAATCTCCCCCTTTTTGATGTGTGGCAATCTGTTTAAGTTAAGTAAAACAATTACAATAAAAACATAAGGCAAGAAAATATGTAAATAACATGAGTATAAAAACTCCCCCTTAAACATGCAACTCCCCCTTAAGACATGCTAAAATTCCCCCCTTAGCATGATTAACTTAAACCTATCATTTCTCCCCCTTTGACACCATCAAAAACATTATATAAATGTTATACACGCATGACATCAAGTCTAATGGAAGAAAATACCAAAAACTAGTTCAAAACCTAATAAAAATAGGGTATTGTGCTCGTGCACAGTACATTAGTCGACTGAATCAGTCAATCAGTCGACTGACACTCAATTTTTAGGGTTTTTTTATTTTTTGAATGAACTTCAAAAATGCACCAGAAATTATAGAAAATTCAAAAAGTCATGAAATTTGAAGTACATATTTCTAGTGAGTTCTTTTATCAGTGAAAAAAATGATTTTTCATGAAAATTCATTTTATTTTTAAAAATTTGGCAAAAACTCAAGTTGCAAAAATGTCTAAAGTTTGTATCCATTTTAAAGCCTAGTTTTGCCTTGAGATTTTTCAAAACATGAACTCACTATTTATGAAACATGAAATGTTTTTAAATCATTTAAAATACCCAACTATGATCTTTGGGCAATATGTCCATTATTTAAACATTTGCTTTCCCCATAGTTGGTCTATGATTAATCTATTGATACACTTAATGACCCATCTAAATGCCATAAGCATGAGTGGACCATTTGTATCATCCTATCATCTCACCCATTGCTATGTTCTCAATCAAGTTAGCCTTGTAGTGGGATATGAGATGTTTCTAAAGGTATTTGTACTTAACCCTAAATTTCATGCAATTCTATCAAGGTTAAGTATCTAAATCCTACAACACCCAATGTGATCATAAAACATGTATTATCAATCATGATCAAATGCTATCAATAATTGCATATCATGATCAAAAATCAAATATGATTATAATTCCATATCATGATCACATTATCATCACCCAACACTCAATTTAAAAACTAATAACCCTCATTATCCTAAGTCAACCAAATAATATGATATGAAATAAAGTCCACTATGGTTGATTAACCTAGGGTTTTCTAACGCTTGAGGATGGATTTGGGAATCCAATATAAATTCTTTCCTATAGGGTTAACTAAAAATTCTTTAGGGATCCATTTTCTAGCTATCATCTTATTTTTGGCTTGACCCCTAGCAATTAGGCAATGATAGGCCTTTTCATTTTCATTTCCTTTATAACCTAGGCCTTTCCTATTGAAACTTGCCCTTTGGCTCCCTATGATCATGTTCAAAGTGTTGGAGCCTATAGTGAATTTCTCTAGAGCCTTAGTTAAATGGTCTACCTTTCCCTTAAGGCCTTGTTTTCATCCATACATGCATCACTAACATTAAGAGGAATGTAATCATTTTGTGAGCATGCATTTTCTAGTTTTTCCTCTAGGGCTTTAATTTTATTTTGCATGCATTTATTTCTCTTTTTATCCCTAAACAAGTCCTTAGTTAAACTAGTAATCATTGAAATTACTTCATGGGAGGGTAGTTTCGTTACCTTACTCACCCAATCCCCTTCCGATGATGAGGATGCTCCCCCTTCACTTGAGCTCTCCTCCTCGCTAGTGCTTCTTTCTTCTTCCTCGGAGGAGGTGGAGTCCAAATAATCTATCCCCATTAAGGCAAGGTTTGCGAAGGCTTCTTCTTCTTCGGATGATGATGACGGATTATCCCATGTAGCCTTGTGTGCCTTAGCCTTCCCTTTCTCCTTGGTTTTCTTTTCATCCTCCTTCTTTCTCCCCTTCTTCTTTTCTTCTATCTTCCTCCTTTCTTCTTTACTCTTGTTCAAGAGGGGACAATCATCCCTTATATGTCCCTCTCCTTGGCAATTGTAGCAAATGATTTTTCGCCTCGGCCTTCTCCTCCTATCATTAGATTTGTTAAATTTAAAATTTTTAAGTGCACGTCTTACCTTCCTTACCATGTAGGCCTCTTCCATGCTATCCATGGAGGAGGAAGATGAATCTTCATCGGTTGAGGAGGGTGAAGACATCTTCTTCTTCTTTCCCTTCTCGGCTATTAGTGCCACTCCCCTTGGTTGGCTCCTTGGCTCTTCTACTATGCCTTCAAGTCATGTTTCATGCAATTCCATAGTAGAGAAAAATTCATCTAGAGCACTTACCTCTAGATTATTGGAAATGTAGAAGGAGTCCACCATGGAGGTCCACATTGAGGATCGGGGAAAGGCATCTATAGCCTTCGTGATCATATCCCGGTTGGAGAGCTTTTCACCTACACTAGACAATCCATTAATTATTTCTTTGAATCTAGAGTGTAGTTATAATACCTTCTCCCCTTTATCGAGTTTGATGTTGTTGAGTTGGGAGTGGAGAAGGTCTCTTCTTGCAAGCTTTGCCTCGGAAGTGCCTTCATGAAGTTCTACCAATCTTTCCCACATTTCCTTGGCGTTTATACACTCCCCAATCCGGTTGATCTCTTGTTGGGGGAGCACATTGAAAAGGTGATGCTTGACCTTTGAATTCGCAAGTTGCTCCTTCCTTTGCTTTTTAGTCCACCTTGACTTTTCTATTGGCTCCCACTCTTCATCACTAGGTATACTGAAATTGGATTCCATTATTAACATGATATCAAAATCCATTTCGAAAAATACCTCCATTTGCTTTTTTCCACCAAGCGAATTCTCCTTCAAACTTCGGCGAATGAATATTGGAGCCAGCCATCTTTGTTGTCATGCTTGTAGCGGCGATGAGTCGGGTGACAAGCAACTTGGCTATGATATCACTTGTTGGAACGTTGGTGGCCGGCTAGAGGAGGGTGAATAGCCTTTCTCGTGTACGGTGGTGGTTGATCGCTCTTAATCGTCTACAAACAATATTAATGCAACGGAATAATAAAAGACAATTAAGTAAAAGCAAGAAGTAAGGACAAATGCTAACACCGGAGATGTAACGTTGTTCACGACCTTGCCGCTAATCCATGACCCGATTCGTTCCAAGGTGAATCACTCCTTAACCTTTCCACTAATCTCTCCTTTGCACAAAGCTAGGTGGAGGTAACCTTTTCTTACAAGATCACTCTTCTTACAATAGGATTTAGATAAAATCAAATAAGAAGAGTAGGAAAACATTTTGGGCACTTGGGTGTTGTTTGGAGTTAAAGCATTAGCCTCTCCAAGTGTCTAAAGGCCTCTTCTTATAAGGACGAGACCATTCTTCCCGTTGAGCCATCAGTAGTCGATTGATGCCTCGATCAGTCGACTGCCGCTGTAGCCGTTGTCATCTAATGACTTCTTCCATGTTGGATTCCATCCAACAACTCTCACATCTGTCGACTGATCATCCCATCAATTGACTGATGGAGCCAATATGATCAGTCTAAGCAAGCACTCATTGCTCAAGCTTTCGCGTGCGAAACCCTCAACATTAGTCGATCGCTCCTTTGCGTCGATTGCCTAGTGATAGTTGGTGATTGGCGGAACTTCGACTCGAACACCGGTCGAGTCTCGATCGACGAGCGATCGCCATATCATGTGATCGATGTCGAGAAAATCCATCCGACACTTAGCCAATTTGCCAGATCACCTAAGAGCTACCCCATCTCGGGTTACAATCGCTCACTCTCATTCCCTTGGAGTCACTCGCCTTTGAAGTTCTCTTCGTCCGACCACGTCCCTCGGATGCGCTAAGCACACAGCTTCACAACTCCATCCTTCGCGTCTCGCCCTGAAGTCTACTTCCTTCGGCTTTACTCCAATGCTCTTTGTCTAGCGGTCCCTCGGATGCACCAAGCGCACGACTTCTGCAATGCATCTTTCACCGACTCAAGGACCGAGTCATGAGATGGTGAATCTTTCCAATGCTCCATCCATGTGCGAATTACTAAGTCCTACATGACTTTAATGCACATATCAAATCCATAACAATCCAAACTTAAACCCTTTGCCGCACACATCAAAACCACATCACATGGTTTGATTGCTCTAATAAATAAATGTGATTAATATAAGATATGTTATCATTTGTGTATATATTTTATTTAATTAATACTTGATAAAGAAGTATAAAGCACATGAGGCATTTGAAGAAGATATTTTAAAAAAGAGAGGGAAAAGCAGTTACACTTGACAGCCTAGTAGGGGTATTAGAGTAAATTTACTCCAAGGAGAAGGCAGGACGAATCATCTATAAAAGGAGCAGAGGAAGAAGGAAGAGGAGATGGTTGTTTCTTCGCTATTCGGTACCTCAAAGATCTTCTTCTTACTTCTTTCTCTTCATTCTTTCTACATTGCCATTTTCTTCATACTACTGTTACTGACTTGAGTGTCAGAGTGGCCGCGTGGGGAAGCTGACCCATCTCTAACACTGTTTTTCATAAAGTGGCAGATCTAGTTTCATTCTTTATTTCATCCCTAGCACATTTTTGGTGGTGAATCATGTGAAGAGCTTTAGGATCTGAGATGATGGGAGGAGATTTCCAAGAAGGGGGAAGGAGATCTTGGCAGGTCGAAGAAGCATACACCATCAAATTGGCACTGCCTATGGGAAACTGAACAAAAAGTCGTGATGGTGAACACTAAGAAGATGTTGAAGGAGCTGATGGAGGAGGAGAAATCTATCTCCAGCACTTCTAAAGGGGGAGCTAACAAAAGACATTGTGAGCCCTTGTATAGAGAAGATCTTATGCAAGTGGTGGTTGTTGTGATGGATCAAATGTCACAAAAAGCCACCCCGAAGAAAGTGAAGGAGGATGATGCATCTGATGATGACTTTAAAGAAGAGGTAGTCAGAGTCTCTCGCCCAAAGAATGATTCTTCACGCATCCTTAAGCAAGTCAAGGGGAATAAAAAGAAGTGTGTAGCTCCTCTTGAGAATGCATAGCCTGAGGAGGATGTTCCTTTTATAAGTACTATTGTAAATGTAGAAGAGTCAAATCCCTTTATTGAGGATATCCTAAATGAAAAGTTACCTCAGCACTTTCGAATTCCTTAAATGCCCGAATACACTGGTTCCTCTGATCCTAAGGATCATTTGAGTAGATTTGAAAATTTTGCTTTATTGTACCGTTATACTAATGGAGTTAAATGTCGGGTGTTTCTTACTACATTAGTAGGGCCAGCTCAACAATGGTTTAGTGATTTGAAAGCCCAAAGTATTGATTCGTTTAAGGATTTCTCTACATTATTTGTAAGACATTTTTCTATCTCTAAAAAATATTTGCCTCAACCGTTGAGTCTTTTTTATCTTAAATAGAGAGAGCAAGAAAGTCTGTGACAGTATGTGCAAAGATTTACATAGTCAGCGCGAGAAATTCCTACTATGGAGTCTGGTATGATGGTAGAGGCCTTCACTCAAGGGCTCAGAGAAGGAATTTCTTTAAATTTTTAGCTAAAAGGCCTCCTACAAGTTTTGATGATTTATTATCTCGGACGGAGAAGTTTATTAATCTTGAGGATGCTCAAAAGTCTCGGCAAACTTCTTGGGGTTATAGACTAGTAGAAATTCTAGAAAGGTGGGTTGAATGGGTAAGATCCGCCCGACCTTCAGAAGACAGATCTCTATATGCTCTGCAATTCAGGTTTTCTAAGGAGCGTGCTATGCATATATGTGAACAACAACAGTTATTAAGAAGGCCTTTTGGAGCTACTAGAGGGCCTAGAAGGTTGCCATCTCCTACTTTTTGTTCTTATCATCAAGAGTATGAGCATAATACTTAGGACTGCCAGCAATTAGACTTTGAATTACATAGAATCATGGGGGCTCATCCCCATATTCGAAATATGGTTATGAATACGACTCTTTATCATCAGAGGTTTGGAGGAAGAAATTATGGTAGAGGAAATCCGGTGAGATCTCTTATAAACCGACTTGTACGAACTGCTCAACTAAGAGAGATAGCTCATGATAGGGTAGTGTTTGCTAATCAGGCTTGTGTAAGAGGCTCTATTAATATGATTTTCGATGGTTCCACTAATGGAGGTTCAAATAGGGCTCGAAAAAGGCATAGTTGAGAGGAGTGTGCAGTCATAGTCATTCTTTCTAGAACAGGGGGACCTATCTTTGGTTTTAGCCCTAGTGACTTAAATGGAGTAGTAACCCCTCACACTGATGCCTTAGTTATCCGGGCCCTTATAGCTAATTTTGATGTGGGAAGGGTTTTTATAGACCCAAGTAGTTTAGTGGATATTCTATATTAGTCTGCCTTAGAACAAATGGGAATGAATATGAGTGATTTACAGCCAGTCGACACTTTTTTATTTGGGTTTTCTAGTTATGAGGAACAACCAATGGGGTAGATAAAATTACCTCTATCTTTAGGAGAAGAGCCAAGGAGAAGAACAGTGCTTATTAATTTTACTATAGTTGACATGTCTTCTTCTTATAACACTATCTTAGGTAGGCTTGTTCTGGGCAGTTTGCAGGTTGTGGCTTCTCCTTACCATCAGAAGATTAAGTTTCCTATTAGAAATGAAGTAGGGGATGTTAAGAGTGATCAACAGTTCTCTCAGAGGTGTTACGTGGATACTATCCGGACGGGACAGAAGGGAAAATCTATTAATAGATATTTTTAGAAGTATAGTCAATATGAAGATACCGTATGTGTTATTCAGAAGGGGGTGTTGAAGAAATAGGGAAATCTGATAAAGAGGCAATTGTGTTAGATGATAAGTGTGTTGAACATGCTACATTTATAGCTCGGGATCTTTCTTTTCCTCTTAAAGTAGATCTGATACAATGTCTTATCAAAAGTATGGATATCATTGCATGGTCACCATAGAACTTATCAAGAATTGATCCTACTATCATGAAGCATAAACTGTATATTTTTCCTACTATATCTCTTGTAAAATAGAAACGTCAACATTTCGGAGCTGGGAAGGATGCAATTATTAAGGAGGAAGTATATAAGTTGTTGAAAGTAGGACATATTAGAGAAATACAGTATCCGACCTTGCTATCAAATGTAGTATTGTTTCCTAAGCCCTCGCGAAAATAGAGGATGTGTGTGGATTTTAGAGATCTTAATAAGGCTGTTGGGATGTATACTGAAAAGTCTATCTTTTATATGAACATCTTTATTTTTGAAACAAGAATCACATGATCATTGTTTGCATATTTATGGTTATGCATATTGTCTAATACATTACATTGTAGATAACATGGTGTGTAGTGTCACATGAGAGATCATGTTATCAGTTCCTTGTAAAGTATAAGTAAAGGCTCACAACCGAGATGGTTTTGGACAAACCATTGGTATGATTGTAGTGTGATTTGGTATTGGTTTGTCTTGACCATAGAATTACACTAGTACACTTTGTGTGTATAGAGCAGGACCGACTTAGAGGTGATTCGATTTATTGCTGACTACATAATTGAATCGAACTTCGGATATTATGGTGTACATGCTCTTAATCCCGATATAATAATGGGCACATTTACTTAGTATTTATTTCTTTGATTTACCAATGGATGAGATTTATAGAGTAAATCGATAGCCTCAGTAAGTTGGAAAATGATATTTTTTACATGGGTGCTGGCTTTGGCTTTGGGCGGCTAGGGTTAGGGTTTTGGCTTGGGCGGCAACAAGGTGGGAGATTAGGGTTTGCTTCATTTCTCTTCCTAAGGTGTAGTCGGCGCCCATCATCTTCCTCTCTACCTTGGTCGGCGCTCATCCTCTTCCTTTATTCATCCTTGGCCGGCGGCAACAAGGGTTAGGGTTCTTCCCTTGGAGCTCTTGGTCGGCGCCCACTCCATCTTCTTCATCTATTCCTTGGCCGGCGGCAACATCAAGTCTCTTGACTTGGTGGCCGGTCCTAGATAGGAGAAAGAGTTTTGTTTCATTCTTCCTTTTGTTCGGAGCGAGCAAGGAAGGGAAGAACGTGATCTAGGAGGCTTTCACTTTTGGAAGATCGTCGCCCACACGACGTCCAAAAGGAGGAAGGACATACAATAGAAGATCAAGTGGTATAACAAGAGGTATAAGCTTGTTTACTTTGATTAGTATTCTTTTGTATTATGTATATAATTGTTTTCAATTATATGTGGCTAATTTACTTGGAACCGTAGGCAAATACAAAAACCGGCGATCCGTACATCGTCTATTCCGCGACTAATCGAAGAATAGAGGTAGGTTGCTTGAACAACAAGTTTGTTCAAGTGACCACTCTAATCGAATAGCACGACGATGCAATGGTTGCTTGGGTAATCCCTCTTTGTCAAGGATTATTTTTTTTTAATCCGGGGATGTAGACGGGATCGCCATGAACAAGCGACCGAGTTGAAGTGGGAAGCGAAGTTTCCTCCCTTCAAGTGGCATCAGAGCCACGGTTTCCAATTTTGTGTGTTTTGGATTCGGTTAATTTTATGCACTTATCATATATTGTATGTGTCATATGATAATAGGATGTGCGTAGGCTATCTTTTTGGTTACAGGCATAAGATCCAACTATTATGGCCATATGTGTGTAATATTATTTGAATCCTCGGGGTTGACGAGGCTAGTATTTAATTTTTGTAATTAAGTACGACATTGTTTAGCCACTCTTTTTATTTTAGTTTACTTTCGATCTAGATTTCATGTACACTCCTTCGTGGAGTATAGGATCGATGGATATAAATTAAAATAGTTATTCTCGGCTCTGATATCCGGATGGCTTATACATGGCGTAGGGAGGAGCGGACAAGATAGCGATACAACGAGAGGCATATTGGAGAACAAAAGCCATAATAGTTGGAAAATATTTTTTTTCATATTTATTGCTTCTTGTTTGATATGCATGTCGTGTGCTAGGAAAATTCTTCAATTTTAAATTACTAAGTGGGAGAGGGATATTTTTATAAATTCCCATAGCCTCCATTACGATTTGACATGTGATGCAAACAAACTTGCGCGTCGGCTCTGAGTGCCTTCCTCCCCATCGGATGAGTTTGTTTTGTTGATCATAGGGTCGAATATGATTATAGGAAATTATTAAGAAGCGTGTGTACTTCCCCATCAGAAGGCACATAACCCGAGATAATTGCCTTGGTACCGAGTAATGGTGAACACTTAGATGCAAATAGGAGTATGCTCCCCATCGGAGTCATTGCTTTTATTTGTAGGACCGAAGAGGAACCAACTATTAATTTTATTTGTCAAAACGTTAGGTTGACAAGATAATAAAATTAATGGGTAAAACCTCCTCTTACCAATGTAGAATTCGTATACGTCCACACTATCGTGGCATACGATATTCTCGGTGTTTTGAGGTGTTGGTTGATTTTAAAATTTTATTGTTTGAGGAATCAATAATTTTTTGAAATCTAATATTTTGATCTATGTGATTCTTAGGTTTTTCAAAAATGACTTTCAACCCACTTGCTGTGATACTGAAAGAACATAAACTTACTGGACCCAATTATGTTGATTGGAAGTGGAATCTTGATATTGTCTTGACTGCTGAGGAGTATAAGTATGTACTCTTTGAAGAGTGTCCTCCAAAGCCTGCGGATGATTCTGGGGAAAAGGAGAAGGAGAGTTATAAGAAGTTGATAAAGGCTGATGAGATAGCGTGGTGTTACATTTTGGCTTCTATGTCAAATGTATTGCAACATCAATATCAAGCCATGCCCACTGCTTATGACATGATGCTCAATCTCAAAGAGCTTTTCGAACACCAGAATCGGGCAGCGAGGCAGGAAGCCATGAGAAACTTGATGACGACCACCATGATCAAGGGAACACCCGTGAGGGATCATGTTCTCAAGATGATGGCTCATTTGAATGAGTTGGAATTCCTTGGAGCTGAGATCGATGGGGAAACCCAGGTCGATATCATTCTCCAGTCTCTACCTAGGAGTTTTGAGCAATTTCGCCTGAATTACAACATGAACAAGAGGTTGTATTCATTGGCAGAGCTTCTGACAGAACTCCAGGCGGCAGAGGGGCTTTTTCGTCAGAGTGCTCAAGCTCAGGCCATGGTTGCCCAAAAGTTTTCTGCTTCTAAGCCGAAGGGCAAGAAGAAGAAGAAACAAGCTGGGGCAAAGGTGGCGGGAGGATCTCAGGGAGGAGTGAAGAAGCCAAAAGGCAAGTGCTTCACTTGTAAGAAGACTGAACACTGGAAGAAAGACTGCCCCAATCGGAAGCAGAACAAAGGTATATCTTTTGGTCTAGTTGTTGAAACATGTTTAGCGGTGTTATCTACCGGCACATGGTGTGTAGATATGGGAGCCACTGATCATGTCTGCAATACTTTGTAGGGGTTCCAGGAAACCAGACGACTGGCTGAGGGGGTAATTACCGTTTACTTAGACGATGCTATGAAAGTGGTGGTTGTTGCATTGGGAGATGTTTATTTATCTTTTGATAGAAATAAAGTTTTGGTTTTGAAAAATTGCCTTTATGTACCTTTATTTAGAAAGAATTTGATTTCAATTTCTAAATTGTTTATGGATGAATATTCTATTTCTTTTAATGACAGAGTTGTTATAAAAAGGAATAGGGAGATTATCTATTCTGGTGCATTGATAGGAAATTTATATACCCTTGAACCAAAAGTTCCCACGATGCAAATAGAAGTAAATAATTCATCTTCTAATTCTAATAAGAGAAAAGAACCTTCGAAAATGAACCAAACATATCTTTGACATCTAAGGTTAGGTCATATTAACCTAAGTAGAATTCAAAGGTTGATAGCTGATGGACCTCTGGGTTCATTAGTGGTGGAAGATTTCCCAACCTGCGAATCTTAATTGGAAGGTAAAATGACCAAGAGGCCTTTTAAGGCCAAGGGGTATAGAGCCAAAGATGTGTTGGAATTGGTTCATTCTGATTTGTTTGGTTCTATGTCTATCCAGGCAAGAGGTGGTTTTGAATATTTCATCTCTTTTATAGACGATTATTCAAGATATGGATACATTTACTTGATGCGCCGCAAGTCTGAATGCTTTGACAAGTTCAAAGAATTCAAGGCTGATGTGGAGAAACATCAAGGTAAAAGTATCAAGACACTACGATCTGATCGTGGTGGTGAGTACCTCTTGGAAGAGTTTAGGAATTACTTATCAGAGGCTGAGATTCAATCCCAATTGTCTGCACCTGGCACACCCTAGCAGAATGGTGTAGCAGAGCGAAGGAATAGAACTCTTATGGAGATGGTTAGATCAATGATGAGTTATTCTGAGTTGCCAGATTCATTCTGGGGGTATGCTCTAGATATGACAGTGTATATTCTGAACTTAGTACCATCTAAATTAGTGCCTTCTACTCCCATAGAATTTTGGACTGGGTGAAAGCCTAGTCTGAGACATATTCGGATTTGGGGGAGTCCAGCACATGTGTTGAAGGCAGATGCTGGTAAGTTGGAACCTTGTACAGAAGTGCACATGTTCGTTGGCTATCCTAGAGGAATGAAAGCTAGTTTGTTTTATAGTCCTAGAGATCAGAGGGTGAACGTTAACACGAATGCCAGATTTCTAGAGGAAGATTATGTGATGAACCACAAGCCCATTAGTAAGATTGTTCTGAAGGAATTGAGAGGGGAAGTCACTACTTTAGTACCACCGGTACAAGAGAATATACCACAAGTGACTGCACTGTGTGTCACTGAGGATACACAGGTGATACTTCGTCATAGTGGGAGGGTTGTTAGACAACCTGATAGATTTATGTTATTGGGAGAATCTTCTGATTTGATCCCTGGCGAACATGAACCTGATCTCTGGACATATGACGAGGCGATCTAAGATAAAGATGTGATATCTTGGCAAAGTTCAATAAATTCTGAGATAGAATCTATAGATTCAAATCAGGTCTGGGAACTAGTAGAACCACTCAATGGTGTAAAAACCATTGGATGCAAGTGGATCTACAAAAGAAAGAGAGGAATAAATGGGAAGGTTGAGACCTTTAAAATGAGGTTTGTTACAAAGGGGTATACTCAAAAAGAGGGGATCGATTATGAGGAGACCTTTTCGCCAGTAGCCATGCTTAAGTCTATCTAGATTCTCTTATGTATTGTTGCTCATATGGATTATGAGGTATGGCAGATGGATGTCAAGACATCTTTCCTTAATGAAAGTCTTGAGAAAAACATCTATATGAAGAAGCCAGAAGGATTCATTGCAAAGGGCAAAGAGCATCTTGTGTGCAAGCTTAATCGGTCCATTTATGGATTGAAGCAAGCTTCGAGATCTTGGAACATCCGCTTTGATGAGGTAATCCAGTCTTATGGATTTATTTAAAGTCCGAATGAGTCTTGTGTATACAAGAGATGTGACAGAAACGTAGTGGTATTTCTTATACTATACGGAGCTGATATTTTGTAAATTAGCAACAATGTCAAGGTGTTATCGGACGTAAGGGTATGGTCGTCCAAACAGTTTGATATGAAGGACTTGGGAGAAGTGGGACACATCCTTGGGATCAAGGTTATAAGGGATCGTAGGAAAAAGATGATGTGCTTATCTCAAGCTTCATACATAAACACCATTATGGATCGTTTTAGCATGCAGAACTCCAAGAAAGGTTTTCTACCTTTTAGGCATGGAGTACCTTTGTCTAAAGAGATGTGTCCTAGAACATCAAAGGAGATAGAGGAGATGAAGTAGGTTCCTTATGCTTTGGCAGTACGAAGTCTCATGTATGTTATACTATGTACAAGACCGGATATCTGCTTTTATCATTGGCATGGTTAGCAGATATCAGAGTAATCCAGGACAGGGACATTAGACTACGGTAAAGCATATATTGAAGTACCTGAGAAGGACTAGAGATTATATGCTAGTTTACCAGGCAGATCAATTACTCCTTGTGGGTTACACAGATTTTGACCTCCAATCAGATAGAGATAACAGTAAGTTTACCTCAGGTTTTGTGTTTACTTTGGGAGGTGGAGCCATTGTATGGAGGAGTGTCAAGCAGAAATGCGTGGCGGACTCTACCATGGAAGCTAAGTATGTGGCAGCCTCTGAGGTGGCCAAAGAAGCTGTATGGCTCAGGAACTTCTTGATGGACTTGGATGTGATTTCTAGTTTGCCCAGAACTATCACAATTTATTGTGATAACAGTGGTGCAGTTGCAAACTCGAAGGAACCACGAGCCCATAAGGCAAGTAAACACATAGAGTGCAAGTACCACCTGATACAAGAAATCGTAAAGCGAGGAGAAGTTGCTCTGGCCAAGATTGCATCAGAGGATAACTTGGTAGATCCTTTCACTAAGGCCCTTCCAGCGAGAGCTTTTGATAGACATGTGGAGGGAATGAGAATCAGATGTATGACATTATGAGAACAACATAGTCTTTTAGTATAAGTGAGAGATTGTTGGGATGTATGCTGAAAAGTCTATCTTTTGTATTAACATCTTTATTTTTGAAATAAGAATCACATGATCATTGTTTGCATATTTTTGGTTATGCATATTGTCTAATACATTACATTGTAAATAACATGGTGTGTAGTGTCACACGGGAGATCATGTTATCAGTTCCTTGTAAAGTATAAGTAAAGGCTCATAATCGAGATGGTTTTGGACAAACCATTGGTATGGTTATAGTGTGATTTGGTATTGGTTTGTCTTGACCATAGAATTACACTAGTACACTTTGTGTGTATTGAGTAGGACCGACTTAGAGGTGATTCGATTTATTGTTGACTACAAAATTGAATCGGACCTCAGATATTATGGTGTACATGCTCTTAATCCCGATATAATAACGGGCACATGTACTTAGTATTTATTTCTTTTATTTACCAATGGGAGAGATTTTTAGAGTAAATTGATAGGCTCAGTAAGTTGGGAAATGATATTATTTACATGGTGAGTCATTGATTATAGGAGGAAACCGTGTCCTATATATTAGGATGATGATGTCCCCTTGAGGAGCTCATAAGGTTCATCATGTAAACCCTGCAGGTGGACTTGGTCCGACATGATGATAAGGTTGAGTGGTACTACTCATGGAGTTAGATGTTGATTAATTAATTGTCAGTAAATTAATTAATTGACGGACATTCGAGATCTTAAACACAGGGAGACATTTGTATAAATAATATATGGAGCCCATATTTATTTATGGGGTTGGTGAGGTAGATCAATGATAATCCTCTAGTGGAATGGATTATCATTAATGAATCGGACTTTATGTGGGCTTGATCCATTGGGTGGCCAAGATTCTACTCCTCCTCATGGTCCCTATTGTGGCCTATTAAAACCCTCATGAAGCTTAGATCCGATGGTGGAAAATGGAACTCTAGATCCGACGGTGGAGATTAAATCTCTAGATCCGACAGTGGAGATTAAATCTCTAGATACAACGGTGGAGATTAAATCTCTAGATACAACGGTGGAGATTAAATCTCTAGATTCGACGGTGGAGATTAAATCTCTAGATCCGACGGTTGAGATTAAATCCCTAGATCTGACGGTGGAGATTAAAAGGAGACTTAAACGTAACTCTATAAATATGGCTTAAGGGGTGGGCAGCAAGGAGAACTTTGGAGATTAAGGCTTTGGCTTTGGGCGGCTAGGGTTAGGGTTTTGGCTTGGGCGGCAACAAGGTGGGAGATTAGGGTTTGCTTCCTTTCTCTTCCTAAGGTGTAGCCGGTGCCCATCATCTTCCTCTCTACCTTGGCCGGCGCTCATCCTCTTCCTTTATTCATCCTTGGCCGACGACAACAAGGGTTAGGGTTCTTCCCTTGGAGCTCTTGGTCGGCTCCCACTCCATCTTCTTCATCTATTCCTTGGTCGGCGGCAACATCAAGTCTCTTGACTTGGTTGCCGGTCCTAGATAGGAGAAAGAGTTTCGTTTCATTCTTCCTTTTGTTTGGAGCAAGCAAAGAAGGGAAGAACGTGATCTAGAAGGCTTCGAATTTTGGAAGATCGTCGCCCACACGACGTCCAAAATGAGGAAGGACATACAATAGAAGATCAAGAGGTATAACCAGAGGTATAAGCTTGTTTACTTTGATTAGTGTTCTTTTGTATTATGTATATAATTGTTTTCAATTATATGTGGCTAATTTACTTGGACCCCAAAGACAAACACAAAAATCGGCGATCCGTACATCGTCTATTCCGCGGCTAATCGAAGAATAGAGGTAGGTTGCTTGAACAACAAGTTTGTTCAAGTGACCACTCTAATCGAATAGCACGACGATGGAACGGTTGCTTGGGTAATCCCACTTTGTCAAGGATTAATTTTTTTTAATCCGGGGACGTAGACGGGATTGCCATGAACAAGCGACCGAGTTGAAGTGGGAAGCGAAGTTTCCTCCCTTCAAAGGCTTGTCCCAAATATTGTTATCCTCATCCTCGCATTGATCAGTTGATAGATTCCATTACAGGGCATTAATTTATCTCAATGATGGATGCTTATCAAGGGTACCATCAGATACCATTAGCTATGGATGATCAAAATAAAGTTAGTTTTATTACTACATAAGGGACTTTCTATTATGTGATTATGCCCTTAGGATTAAAAAAATGCTTGGGCTACTTATCAAAGATTAATGGATAAAATTTTTGAGAAGCGGTTGGGGAGGAATGTAGAAGTGTATGTGGATGATATCTTGGTTAAAACTTTGTATCCCGAGAAGTTAATATCTGATTTAGAGGAAGCTTTTGGTACTTTATGCAAGTATAGAATGAAGTTAAATCCAAAAAAGTGTGTATATGGGGTAACTCAGGGTCGTTTCTTAAGATATGTTTTTACTGAGCATGGTATAAAGGCTAATCCTATTAAATTGATGCTATTCAGCAGATGCAATCTCAAAAAAATTTGAGGGAAGTATAGCGGTTATTGGGCAAAATTACTTCTTTATCTCGATTTATATCTCGATCGGCAAATAGAAGTCTTCCTTTCTTTAAGATTTTAAAGAGAGCTTTAATGGGATAAACACTGTGATAAAGTTTTTCAATCTTTGAAAGAATACTTAATTGAGCCACTTTTCTTAGCAAAGCCTCAGCCTGGATAAGGGTCAGCAACATCTAATTTATTATATCATCTATCTGTTGAAGGGACCTGAAATTCATTATACTAATTTGGAGAAGTTAACTTAGGGATTGGTTTTGACTGCTCGGAAACTGCGACCTTATTTTCTATCACATCCTTTAGTGGTGCTCACTAATACTCTTTTGGGCAGGATACTTATTCATCCAGAGGCTACGGGAAAGCTTATTAAGTGGGCTACTGAACTCAGTGAATATGATATTACTTTTTAGCCTTGTACCTCTATTAAAGCTCAGACATTAGAAGACTTCTTGGTGAAGACTATGTATAAAGATAAATCTGATCTGTGGGTGATATATGCTGATGGGTCTTCTAGAAAGGAAGGGTGTGGAGTTGGGGTAATTTTGATTTCACCCAAGGAGAAGAATTTAAGTTAGAAATTAGATTGCATTTCAAGGCCTCTAATAATGAAGCTGAATATGAAGCCTTACTTATATCTTTGCAGGGTGCTAAGAACATAGGAGATGAGCGGGTAATAGTGCATATGGATTCTCAGTTAGTAGTACAACAGACTAGAGGAGGATTTAATATTAAGGGTGATAAATGTATGAGTTATTGTGTATTGGTAGAGAAGGCCAGGGGGAATTTCTCAGAAGTATTGATAAAAAAGATTACATGAATAGAAAATCAGAAGGATGATGAATTAGCTCAATTGGCTAATTCTTTAGGAAATTGGAATACTCATGAAGTGATTATGCAGATTGAATTACTGCCTTAGGGAGAAAAATCAAAAGAGTTAGTAGAGGATGATTGGAGGAAGGATTAGTATCATTTTTTCAAGATAAGAAGATGCCGAGTGATTCTATAAGGGCTTAACAATTTAAACAGTAGGTGGTTCAGTTTTGTATGATAAAGGGAATTTTATATAAAAGAACTTGTGTCGAACCTTTATTGCACTATTTAGGAAAAGCAGAAGCAAGATATGTTTTGAAAGAGGTGCATGAAAGATCTTGTGGGAGTCCTATAGGAGGTTGGGCATTAGCTCGGAAGGTGTTGTTAACTTGATATTTTTGGCCTACCTTGATGAAAGATTCTATACAGTTGGTACGACAATGTGAAAGTTGTCAAAGGCATCATAATTGGCAGCATTAGCTAGCAGAGTATATAAAGGCAGTAGTAGCGGCTTGTCCTTTTGATCAGTGGGGTATGGATATAGTATGCCCATTTCCGATCGGGATAGGTCAAAAGAAGTTCTTGCTAGTAGCCATTGACTATTTTTCTATGTGGGTAGAGGTTTAGCCCTTGTCTCGTATTACTGAGCAGATGGTATTAAAATTTTTATGGAAAAATATTGTGTGTCATTTTTGTATTGATAGGAGGTTGATATATGATAATGGTCAACAGTTTCAGGGTAAGAAGTTAACAAAATGGTGTCAAGACTTTAAGATTGAACAAGTATTTACATCAGTGGTTTATCCCCAGAGTAATGGACAAACTGAGGTAACCAATAGAAAATTAGTGCATGGATTAAAGACTAAGTTAGAGCATGTAGGGGGTAGCTGGGTTGAGGAGTTACCTAATATACTCTGGTCTTTCCGAACCACTCCTAGGAGGGCTACAAGAGAAACTCCCTTTAGTATAGTATATGGCTTAGAAGCAGTATTACCTATAGAAGTTGGGGTGGAATCTTCCCGAGTGATGACTTACTTCACGAGTGACAACAGGGCGGCTCGACATATGGAGTTAGTGTAGGATTGTGTAAACCGAGAGAGAGGGGTGAATTTCGGTATTTAATATTTTTTATTTTAGAAACTTATTTTATATTGTCAAACAAGAGTACGTAGTGGAAATTAAATGCAGGTTACTTGGTTCACAACCTTGACTGGGTTGCTACTCCAAGGCCCGTAGCTCTCCTGAGAGATACCTCAATGGACAATCACTATAATACCCTTCGATTCGAGAACTCTCGACTTCGGAGGGAGTTCATTTTTTACAAATGTAAAATACCACAAATAAATGACTAAAGAGTAACATAATTATGAGGAAAAAAAAAAGGAAAAGAAAGAGGTTAGGGATTTAATTTAATACTACCCTAGGATTAGATCTTATGGGATTAATTAGACCTAAATAGGTTTAATCCTTAACGGAGTCTGAAACCCGTCTGTTATCCAAAAACCCGACCCGTTTGGTTTAATGGCCGAGCGGTTTCCTTCGGTTTCTTTCCTCATCCGCGCGAGCCCTTCTTCCTCACCGCAACTCCTCGCCTCCTTCTCATTTTTTCTTCTTCCCCTCCCCAATCGCGATTGTTCTTGCCGAGAGACCTCCGTCGCCTCTTCTCCACTCGTCGGTGCCGGATCTGCTCTTCCCACTCGCCACCAACCCCTTCAATTGTCGGCCGGTCGTGGCACCATGGCAAGTCACGCAAGCACCATAGCCGCCCTTCTTTTCTCCTGATCGAGCATCGTCGCAATGCCAGTCGCCGTCGCACCGTCGCCACCGCCTTCTGTTAGGATCATTGTAATGGCTAGAGGGGGGGTGATTAGCCTTTCTTTGTTTCTACAAGAATGTTAGCGAAAGCAATACAAATACAAATAAGAATACAAATAAGAAAACAATGAAAGCAATGCTAACACCCGATGTACGTGGTTCGGAGATGACGCTCCTACTCCACGGCAATCCGTAAGGTGGATTAGCCCTAGCCATGCTTCACTAAATCTCCTTTGGATGAACCAAGGTGGAGAAACTTTGTTTTACAATGCACTCCTCTTCTTTACAATGATGAAAGATTAAGATTAGAGAAGAGGAGGTTTAGAAGCATAAAAACACTTGGAGAAAGCTTGGTGAGCACAAGAGTATAGTTAGGAAGGAGAGCGCTAGCTTCACCAAGCTCTCCAAGGCCCCTTCTTATAGAAGAAGGGCTATTTTTCCCATTGGGCTTCGATCAATCGACTGATCCCTCAATCAGTCGACTGATGGAGTGATCAGTCGAGTGATCGTAGGCCGCAGTCGAGTGCGACTACACTCTGTGCTCGTATTTGCGTTGATCAGTTGACTGCCACTGTTGGCAGTCGACTAATTGCAATATCAATTGGCCCCTTGTCAGCGATCGTGATGGTCGAGGTTTCACCACGACTCGATCGCGACTAATACATCGTATTAGTCAACTGATACTCATCAAGTATGAGTAATTCACACTTGATTTTACACCCTAAACCTAGACTCAACCTTCTAGCTCCTCATTAAGCCTTGCGCCTCTAGGATCCCTCTGAGTCCGCGACTTGTTCATCCTTTGCGCTTTGCTTCCAAGAGCTTCCTTCGGTTTCGTCATATCATGGGTTGCCAAATGCTTGGACTTTACGCCGCCAGGACTACAAGCTTGGACTTATGCTGCCAAGACCTTACTTTGGACTTCCTTTGCCAAGGTTCACTTGGACTTTACACTGCCAAGACTACAAGCTTAGTCTTACGCTGCCAAGTCCATCCCTTGGACTTCCTTTGCCAAGATCATACTTGGTCTTCCTTTGCCAAGGTTCACTTGGACTTTACGCTACCAAGACTACAAGCTTGGTCTTATGCTGCCAAGTCCGTCCCTTAGACTTCCCTTGCCAAGATCATACTTGGACTTCTCTTTTACCAAGTCTTCATCCTTGGATTTTCCTGTCACTTAAACATGTTCGTAATTAGATCACAAAGCATTGTCTAACTTAGATGATTATCCAAACATCAAAACATATAAATGCTTAGGGCATTGTTGCACCAACAATCTCCCCCTTTTTGATGTTTGGAAATCACTTAAGTTTGGTCTTTACATAATCATAATATGAAATCTAACTTAAACACCCCTTCTCCCCCTTTGACACGCATCAAAAAGAGAAGGATTTATAAATTTTAAGAAAGAATTAAAGTTGGTGTATCTTGGACTAAGGTATAAAATTGATATTAAACTCCCCCTTAATACAAGATATGCTTCATGATGTGTGAATAACATTGGAAGCAAAGCATACAAAAGTTAAGAAAAATAAGTCCTAATTTTGCACCAACAATGTAAGTTTGGGGATGAAAAAGATATATTTTATGACACTCCCCCTAAAACACTGCATTAAATAGTTCTAAAAATTTGTTTATACTCAATATTATCATGTTATAGTTTTAGGACATCAAAAATACACCGAATATCATAGAATGGAGCTATTTGTCAGAAAATACAGTGTATCAGTCGACTGGTTTACGAACGATCATTTGCTAGGCTAATCTGAATTTGACCTTTTATTAACCAATGCGGTAGAAATTCTAGAAATCTCAAAAAATCACGAAATTTTACGTACATATTTCTGGAATCATACTTTATTAAGGAAAAATAGTTTGAAAAATATATGTTTTCTAGATTTCAAGATTGATACAAACTTGGAACCTAACAAAAGTTCTAAAGATTTTACAAACTTGTATCACTTTTGTGTTCCACTTGAAAATTGTTTTTCAAACTATGATGAATATAGTTTAAAATATATATGATTTGGAATTTCCAACCATGTTCTTAGAGCTATGTACTCATTACTTGAATACAAGCCTTTCCAATGGTTGGTCCATAAGGTATTTATGTCTCTAGGTGTGTCATTGGCTCATAGTAATGCATCATAACAAGCATGATGAGCCAAGTACACCTTCTCTATCATCTCACATGGTTCTAAGTGTCTCAATACAAAAATCAAGGTTTCTTAAGGCTTTTTGTGAGATGTATCAAGGTATAAAGATAACATATAAACATGGGATCATGCAAACCTAGAATTTTACTCTACAAAGCACATACCAAGCTCTCTCCTTAATGATGAAAATTCGGTTTCGGGAAGAGCTTTGGTGAAGATATCGGCAAGGTTAGACTTAGATTCTACATAATTAAGTTCAATGTCCCCTCTTGCCACATGATCTCTTATGAAGTGATGTTTCACTTCAATGTGCTTGGTCCTAGAGTGATGTACCAGATTTTTGGTCAAGTTGATGGTACTCACATTGTCACAATAAACTTTAATGTTAGAGTAGTGTAGCTCATAGTCCACAAGAGTATGTCTCATCCAAAGTAATTGAGCTACACAACCACCCATAGTCACATATTCGGCTTCGGTGGTTGATAAAGCAACACAATGTTGCTTCATACTACTCCAACTAACTAGGGAGGATCACAGAAATTGGCATCCACCACTAGTACTCTTCCTATCCAATTTGCAACCGGCATAATCGGAATCGGTATAACCAAGCAACTCAAAGGACCTAGTCCTAGGATACCAAAGTCCTACATTTAGGGTGCCTTTAATATATCTTAAAATTCTCTTAACGACTACTAAATGTGATTCTTTGGCACAAGATTGGTATCTTGCACACATACCTACCGCAAATAAGATATCAGGTCTACTAGCGGTTAGATATAGTAGGCTACCAATCATACTCCTATAAAGTTTAAGATCAATTGATTTACCATCATGATCACTATCTATTCTAGTGCTAGTGGTCATAGGAGTGGTTACAATTTTGGCATTTTTCAAACCAAATTTCTTGATCATTTCATTTGCATATTTGGTTTGATAAATATGAATACCTTCATTGGTGTGTTTGACTTGTAACCCTAGGAAAAAGTTGAGCTCTCCAACTAAACTCATTTCAAATTCATTTTCCATGTTTTTTATAAAGTCTTGAAGAAGATCATCATTTGTTGACCCAAAAATAATGTCATCAACATATACTTGGGCTATGAAGATATCCTTTGATGTTGACTTGATAAATAAGGTTTGATCTACTTGGCCTCTTCTAAAATCCTTAGAAATTAAGAAAGATGTCAATCTTTCATATCATGCCCGAGGAGCTTGTTTTAACCCATATAGTGCTTTCCTAAGCTTATATACGTGGTTTGGATAATCTATGTTCTCAAACCTGGGTGGTTGCTCTACATATACTTCCTCCTTAATATAACCATTTAAGAATGCCGATTTAACATCCATTTGATAAAGTTTAAATCCCATATAGGAAGCATAACCTAAGAGAATTCTAATAGATTCTAGCCTAGCAACTGGGGCATAAGTCTCATCATAATCGAACCCCTCAACTTGAGTGAATCCCCTAGCAACCAACCTAGCCTTATTTCTAGTGATATTTCCTTGGTCATCTAGCTTATTCCTAAAGACCCATCTTGTAGTAATTATGGTGCTATCATTGGGTCTAGGTACTAACTCCCATACTTGACTCCTTTCAAATTGAGCCAATTCATCTTGCATTGCCAAGATCCAATCCAGATCATGTAATGCATCATTGATCGATTTGGGCTCAATTTGTGAAATAAGAGCAACTTGACTAGTAGGAGGTCTATGAAATGGCCTAGTTCTTACTCCTTGAGATATATCTCCTACTACTTGGTCAAGTGGATGATCTTGATGAATTCTTAGGGTTCTAGAAGGTGTTTCAAAATGATCATTGTTATCTTCCACCCTTCTTTCATCATCGGAATCTCCTCTTTCTTGTTGGTGCAACAATGCTCCAAGCATTTATATGTTTTGATGTTTGGATAATCATCTAAGTTAGGCAATATCTTGTGATCTAATTGCGAATATGTTTAAGTGATAGGGAAATCCAAGGATGAAGACTTGGTAAAAGAGAAGTCCAAGTATGATCTTGGCAAGGGAAGTCCAAGGGATGGACTTGGCAGCATAAGACTAAGCTTGTAGTCTTGGCAGCATAAAGTCCAAGTGAACCTTGGCAAAGGAAGTCCAAGTATGATCTTGGCAAAGGAAGTCCAAGGGATGGACTTGGCAGCGTAAGACCAAGCCTGTAGTCTTGGCAGCGTAAAGTCCAAGTGAACCTTGGCAAAGGAAGTCCAAAGTAAGGTATTGGCAGCATAAGTCCAAGCTTGTAGTCTTGGCGGCGTAAAGTCCAAGCATTTGGCAACCCAAGACATGACGAAACCGAAGGAAACTCCTAGAAGCAAAGCGTAAAGGATGAACAAGTCGCGGACTCGGAGGGATCCTGAAGGCGCAAGGCTTAATGAGGAGCTAGAAGGTTGAGTCTAGGTCTAGGGTATAAAATCAAGTGTGAATTACTCATACTTGATGAGTATCAGTCGACTGATACGATGTATCGATCGGACCGTCGCGTTCGATCGAGTCGGGGTGAAACCACGACCATCACGACCGCCTTGGTCGAGCCGATCGGTCGATCTTGCGATCACCGACGCTAAGGAATCGATCGGTGATCGATCAAGGAATATCGCCACATGCGGTCTCACTCATTGCGCTTGATCACTCGGCGATCACCCCATCAATCGATCGTGATGGAGGGATCGGTCGGTGATCACACCGCCATTTGAAAATTGCGACTCTGAATCTTCGCGGAGATCGCGTTTGAAGTCGTTGGTTGGCGTGATCGTGATGGTAAGCATCAGTCGACTGATCGAAGCCCAACGGGAAAAACAACCCCTCTTCTATAAAAAGGGGCCATGGGGAGCTTGGTGAAGCTAGTGCTCTTGCTCCTAACTACATCCTCGTGCTCACCAAGCTTTCCAAGTGTTTTTAGTGATTCAAAACCTCCTCTTCTCTTGTTCTTGATCATCCATCATTGTAAAGAAGAGGAGAGCATTGTAAGAAAGGTTTCTCCACCTTGGTTCATCCAAAGGAGGTTCTAGTGAAGATTGATTAGGGCTAATCCACCTTACGGATTGCCGTGGAGTAGGAGCGTCATCTCCAAACCACGTACATCGGGTGTTAGCTTTGTTTCTTGCTTTGATTTGTGTTTATATTTTGTATTGCTTCCGCTAACGTTTTTGTAGAAACGAAGAAAGGCTAATCACCCCCCTCTAGCCATTCCAAGGGTCCTAACAAGTGGTATCAGAGCCCGGATAGCTGGGAAGATCTCACCATCAACCAAGACATCAATGGCTCTTCAAGAGGGATATAGCACCGCCAAGCCACCGCTATTCGATGGGAGTCATTTTACGTATTGGAAAGGTAGGATGAAGTACTATCTTATGAGTAATATTGAAATTTGGCATAGTATTGTAGATGGCTTCGAGGAACCGGTGGATGAACATGGAAACCCTATTCCAAGCAAGGATTGGACAAGGGAGATGAACCGGAAGTTCGAGTCAAATGTAAAAGCCGTACTCACCATCCAATGCGGCATTACAATGGAGCAACTCAACAAGGTGGGGCCTTTCGAATCCGCCAAGGAGCTATGGGAAAAGCTCATTGAGCTAAATGAAGGTTCCAAGGAGTCAAAGAGAGCCAAGAAGGACCTACTAATTGGACAACTTCAAGCCTTCCAAATGAAGATGCATGAAACCGTAAGTCAAATGCATGGAAGGTTCAAGGAGATTGTGAATGGACTCCACATCATAGGTGAGCGAGTCGACAACCGGGACTTGGTAAGGTATATACTTCAAGCATTTCCTAGAAATTCTTTATGGACTTCTATAGTTGATGCCATTAAGGTAACTAGGGATCTCTCTCAAATTAAAATTGATGAATTATTTTGTGAGTTTGAATTACATGAGCAAACTAACATGTCCTCTAAGGAAAAGGGTTTAGCTCTATTTGTTGAAAAGAAGGACAAGAAAGAAAAGAAGAAGAAGGAAAGAAAAGAAGCATCATCATCATCCGAGTCGGAGGATGAGTCAAGTAGTGATGGAGACTCATCTAGTGAAATGGCAAATTTTGTCAAGAAGCTTTATAGAAAGTCAAAAGAGTTCAAGAATAGAGAAGCAAGGAAGGGGTCTCATTCCTCAAAAGGTAAATTTAGTGGTAATTCAAGTTTTAGCAATAATGTGATTTGCCATGCTTGCAACAAGAAGGGGCACATAAAGCCGAATTGCCTGGAGCTAAAGAAGAAGGAGGAAAAGGAAAAGAAAAAGAAGGAGAAGAAGAAGAAGGAGGCCATGGTGGCTCAAACCACATGGGACACACCAAGTGTTGAAGACTGCTCCTCCGATGATGAGCTTTGCCACATCACACTCCATGTGGCACTCATGGCATTAGAAGATGATTCCGGCACATCAAGCCAAGAAGACTCCTCTAGTGATGAATCGTCATCTAGTGACGATGAGGTAATGAACTCTCTCAAAATTAAGCTTCTTTATAAATCAATTGCCTATCTTAAAGAAGCTCTAGATAAGTCTAAATCTAAGGTTAAGAGCATGAAGGTAGAACTAAAGGCTATTAGGAATGAAAAACCTTCACATGTTGATTCTTGCATGCTTAAGGAAGAAAATGACAAACTTAAGGATGAGGTTAGTGAATTAAAAGCATGTTTAGAAAAATTTTCAAATGGCTCAAAGTATCTTGATATGATTCTTAGTAGACAAAGAGCCATTTACAACAAGGCCGGTTTAGGATATAAGCCAAAAGAAAAAGAAGTTGCTTATGTTTCATTAATTAATAGGAAAGCAACCATTAAGGGTAAGGTTAAGAAAGCTTGGGTACCTAAGAAGTTTTTACTTAATGTTACCGGTCCAAATGTTTGGGTACCAAAAGCTTGTGTTTTTCATGTGATTTAGGTAGGAGAGCGAGGTATGTGGATTGTGGATAGCGGTTGCTCAACACATATGACCGGGGATGTGAGCAAGTTCTCCACAATTAAATATGTGAAGAAGGGAGCGGTGTCCTTTGGGAATAGTGGAAAACTCAAGATATTAGGTAGAGGTACAATTGAGGTATCCCCCAAAATTGTTATTCACAAAGTCTTGCTAGTTGAAAATATGAAATTTAATTTATTAAGTGTTAGTCAACTTTGTGATGCAAACTATCATGTCACTTTTGAATCCTCTAAATGCATGATTAGGCACAAGGAATTAAATGATTGTATGTTAGTTGGATATAGGAAGTCAAATATCTATTATGTTGATCTTTCATATGCTTCTAACATTTCTACTAAGTGTCTTGTTGCAAAAGAAGAAGAAAGTTGGCTATGACATAGGAGATTGGGGCACATTAACATGAAAAACATAGCCAAGGTATCCAAGATAGAGTTGGTCAAAGGGCTACCAAAGATCATGTATGTGAAGAACAAGATGTGTGATGCATGCCAAGAAGGAAAACAAACAAAAGCATCACACAAAGGTAAAACTCTAACTAATACTTCTCTACCATTAGAATTATTGCATCTTGACTTATTTGATTGTCATAGTACTCCATCTTTAAATGGTAATAAATATTGTTTGGTTATAGTAGATGATTTTTCTAGGTATACTTGGGTCTACTTTATGAAACATAAGGATGATACCTTAGAAATAATCATAGGATTTAGTAAAAGGGTTGAAAATGAAAAGAGTCTCAAAATCAACCAGATCCATAGCGATCATGGTGGTGAATTTGAAAACTTAAAATTTTCACAATTTTGTTTAGAGCAAGGGTACAAGCATGAGTTCTCCTGTCCTAGAACACTCCAACAAAATGGGGTGGTGGAAAGGAGAAATCGTGCCCTACAAGAGGCGGCTAGGACTATACTTAATGCATATTCTCTACCTAGCTACTTGTGGGCGAAAGCGGTTAATACCGCTTGCTATATCCAAAATAGGGTTCAAATCCATAGGTTTTTAGGAAAAACACCATTCGAATTATGGAATGGGACTATACCCACAATTCATTATTTCAAAGTCTTTGGATGTAAAGTTTATATTCTAAACACCAAAGATAACTTAGGAAAATTTGAATCAAAAGCGGATGAGGGAATCCTAGTTGGATACTCATCCACAAGTAGAGGGTATAGAGTCTACAATAAGAGAACCAAAGGGATTGAGGAGTCTTCCAATGTTCAATTTGATGAAACTACTAGTACCTACCCTAGAAAGTCCTCCATTGATAAGGATATTAATGACAATAATCAAGACATTACCCAAAAACTTCAAAATTTGACCATTAGGGGTAATGATCAAGGGGGAGGAAGAGGAGACTCCGATGATGAAAGAAGGGTGGAAGATAACAATGATCAAATTGAAACCCCTTCTAGAAACCTAAGAATTCATCAAGATCATCCACTTGACCAAGTAGTAGGAGATCTATCTCAAGGAGTAAGAACTAGGTCATTTCATAGACCTCCTACTAGTCAAGTAGCTCTTATCTCACAAATTGAGCCCAAATCGATCAATGATGCATTACATGATCCGGATTGGATTTTGGCAATGCAAGATGAATTGGCTCAATTTGAGAGAAGTCAAGTGTGGGAATTAGTACCTAGGCCCAATGATAGCACCATAATTACTACAAGATGGGTCTTTAGGAATAAGCTAGATGATCAAGGAAATATCACTAGAAATAAGGCTAGGTTGGTTGCTAGGGGATTTAATCAAGTTGAGGGGATGGACTATGATGAGACTTATGCCCCGGTTGCTAGGTTAGAATCTATTAGGATTCTTTTAGGGTATGCTTCCTACAAAAACGTGGTTAGGAGCGGTGCCTTTCTTTGTTTCTACAAAAACGTTAGCGGAAGCAATACAAAATATAAACACAAATCAAAGCAAGAAACAATGCTAACACCCGATGTACGTGGTTCGGAGATGATGCTCCTACTCCACGGCAATCCGTAAGGTGGATTAGCCCTAGCCAAGCTTCACTAAATCTCCTTTGGATGAACCAAGGTGGAGAAACCTTGTTTTACAATGCACTCCTCTTCTTTACAATGATGGAAGATTAAGATTAGAGAAGAGGAGGTTTAGAAGCATAAAAACACTTGGAGAAAGCTTGGTGAGCACAAGAGTATAGTTAGGAATGAGAGCACTAGCTTCACCAAGCTCTCCAAGGCCCCTTCTTATAGAAGAAGGGTTGTTTTTCCCGTTGGGCTTCGATCAGTCGACTAATGCTCAACATCAGTCGACTATCGCCGAAGCCAATGTCTTCTGAGCAAGCAGATTCACGGAGATACGTAGCCGTAATTTCCAACGGCCAAGTGATCAGTCGACTGATCCCTCAATCAGACGACTGATGGAGTGATCAGTCGAGTGATTGTAGGCCGCAGTCGAGTGCGACTACACTCTGTGCTCATATTTGCGTTGATCAGTCGACTGCCACTGTTGGTAGTCGACTGATTGCAACATCAGTCGACTGCCACTGTCAAAGCAGTCGACTGATACATCATATCAGTGGACTGATACTCATCAAGTATGAGTAATTCACACTTGATTTTACACCCTAGACCTAGACTCAACCTTCTAGCTCCTCATTAAGCCTTGCGCCTCTAGGATCCCTCCGAGTCCGCGACTTGTTCATCCTTTGCGCTTTGCTTCCAAGAGCTTCCTTCAGTTTCGTCATATCTTGGGTTGCCAAATGCTTGGACTTTACGCCGCCAAGACTACAAGCTTGGACTTATGCTGCCAAGACCTTACTTTGGACTTCCTTTACCAAGGTTCACTTGGACTTTACGCTGCCAAGACTACAAGCTTGGTCTTACGCTGCCAAGTCCATCCCTTGGACTTCCTTTGCCAAGATCATACTTGGTCTTCCTTTGCCAAGGTTCACTTGGACTTTAAACTTCCAAGACTACAAGCTTGGTCTTATGCTGCCAAGCCCGTCCCTTGGACTTCACTTGCCAAGATCATACTTGGACTTCTCTTTTACCAAGTCTTCATCCTTGGATTTTCCTGTCACTTAAACATGTTCGTAATTAGATCACAAAACATTGCCTAACTTAGATGATTATCCAAACATCAAAACATATAAATGCTTGGGGCATTGTTGCACCAACACCTTCTTGCTGCACTCCATCGGTTCAGACGACCGTGGGCGTTGACGATCCCTTCTCCACCTAGTGGTGGCCGGACTAGGCGATCATCACTTCTCTTTCGCTGTTGACCTACTGACAGCCAATTTCGCCGACCTTGAGCAAGGACGACCACCAAGAGAAGACTCCCCATCTTCATCGTGTCCGATGGATGTTATCATTGGCCTCTCCCTCTATCACCGATGATTTTCTCAGTCTGCCGCCACCTCCGATTGCTAGTAGTAGCTCTGTGGATCCAAGGGGCAGATTCAGTGGCAGGGTAGGTTCTGTGATTAGCCATGGAGGTTGTTCAGTGATTTAGGCGTATACGGTTGGGCAATCTTTGCTCTATTTCTGCTTTGGTTTGGAATAATTGATGAATTTGTGTGGATGTTGTGATTTTTGGATAGGAAGGGTGCTTGGAATAGGGGACTGTAGCTGAATAGTTTCCTTAGAGCAGATCCAGGAATTGTGTATCTGCGATTGTGGAAGGAGAGTTTGATTGGTCGTGGTATTGGGTGGCAGTCGTGAAACGTGGTAATGATTAGGTGAGGAGAGTAATTGAATTAACGATTCATCTTATCTATCTAATTGTTATAGGTTGCTATTTCAGATGTGGATCAAGAAGCTGTGGGTGATTTCAACTATTGTAAGGTAAGCGTTGATTTGGTACGTTATGAAGTAGGATATGTTACCTTTATTGTTGATGCTAGAGTTGATGCATGAGTAATACGGTGAATTTAATCTGATTAAGGTTGGAGAATGTGAATTAGTTGAATATAATGATCGATGTAGGATTCGATTCAATCATTCGATGTAAAATAGAATTTAGTAATGTTCTTTGTGTTCTTTTGCAGGACCTTGATTGGTGATAGATGTTTGCACGCGTGGATAGCTAGCATGAGCTATTTAACTGGTGGGTAATTTCTTACCCTGGTCAGGTAGATATAATTGCATTTAGATTTAGACATAGATATGAGCATGTTATATGTTCATATTTTCTTGACCCTGCTCTTATTTATCCGTATGCTTTATACTTGTCGTTGGCTATATATGCTCAAATGTTGATATCACATTTTCCATTATCATGATTTAGGATGATAAGATAAATGTTGATATCACACGATCAGTCGACTGCTCGAGCCATCAGTCGACTGCCCACCTCTGGCAGTCGACTGCTAGGCCATAACCCGCAGTCAAACCCTAGTTGACTTGGTCCAGTCGACTGCCACATGGCACCAGTCGACTGGCACACCTCAAACATGAGGTTTTAACTCAAGTATGGTTCCCCCATACTTGCTAGACCACCCTTAGCCTAGACCTAAGCCTTCTAGTCACCTCCATCAGCCTCACGCCTCTCGGATCCCTCCAAGTCATCCATGACTTGTTCATCCATCGCGCTAGCCTTCAGGTGCTTCCGTCGGCTATGTCATGCTAACGGTGTCTACACCGCCAAGGCACATTGGACTTACGCCGCCAAGACTCCGCTTGGACTTTACGCCGCCAATATTAAACCCCTTGGACTTCAAATGCTAACCCATGTTAGACTTTCCATGCCAAGACCATGCTTGGACTTTCCTTGCCAACTCATGTTGGACTTTCCATTTGCCAAGACCCATGCTTGGACTTTCCTTGCCAACACATGTTGGACTTTCCATTTGCCAAGACCCATGCTTGGACTTTCCTTGCCAACACATGTTGGACTTTCCATTTGCCAAGACCCATGCTTGGACTTTTCCTTGACAATTATATTGTCATATGTTTTTGTCGAAACATCAAAACACATCAACACATCACTCGAGCCAAACTCGAGTCCTGGTCAATCGTGACCTGGGCCGATTGCACCAACATATTTTACTTGCCATGATTTATTTGCCTTGCCATGTCATGACATCATTTTCACTTTTATCTATAAAAATGTCATGATCATGTTTAGAATTATTTTTAGATGTGATGTATGCTAAGATGTCTCTTACATGCCATGACATCATGATTTTGGCATATGCTTTTATCTATATCATATCTATGCCATAATCATCATCATGGATATAACTAAAAATTAAATTAAGGACTATGGCATGATTTGATGGGAATCAAATAATATTGCCTAGAAATATGCATGAAACCATTAAAAGAACAAAAACTCACATCTCACTAAAAACATGACTTGTATGTGTTTTACACATCTAGATACAAGTGAGATGTTTAGGAAAAAGAAATTAAAGGTTTCAAAAACATTTTGAAAACATTTTGAAAAACCTTGGTGAAGCTTATCTTTTGATAGAAATCACTATTGAATGGGATGATACAAAGAGGGCTCTTTATTGAAGCTTTTCTCAACTTTTGGACTTTGTGTCAATCTCTTAATTTAATGGGTAAAATAATTTTCAAATATTTTTCACCCATGATAATTGTGATAAGTAATATACATACCAAATTTCAAGATTTATCAACTTATGTATATTTACTTATGAATTTCGGAAAGTCATTTCGAATTGACTACAAATGATTATTAGTCGACGCCATGGTGGCTACGGTGATGGATGGAGGTGGCTAATTTCAATTTCTGAATTCATTGTTGATTAGGCCCATGTTCAGCTAGGTTAAGGTCCCCTAACCACTCCTAACCCTAGGATATGCTTGGGAGAGCATTAGAAAGGGTGGAAATCCATTGGACATGGATTAGGAGATGGGTTTAGGGAGAGTATTAATTTTAAGGTGGATGAGAGTTCATTGTTGAACTTTGCCTTAATTTTGATTGGTTAAATGTTCCTATTGGCTTAGGGACTCTCCAAGGACATTGTTGGTGCAATGGTCAAGGGGGAGCAAGCCTCTAGGGGGAGGTATCCATCATGGGAAGATGGATGTGTATTTCCTCATGGGAGGAAAGTTTGGGTTGCCTCTCTTAAGTGATATGGAATCACTAGAAATATTGTAGGCATGTGTTCCTTCAAGGGAGAGATTATAAGATCTCATTGGGATATGAGACATTCATACCCTTGGGGAGGACCTTTTTGATATAATGTCAAAAAGGGGGAGAAGTTACCAAGTTACCAATTAGGTTTGGAATTCTCATTTGGGATGTGAGAATTGCCAATATGGGAGAATTGGTAGACTTGAGATGGTAGTTTTGTCAATCATAAAAAAGGAGAAGATTGTTGGTGCAATCGGCCCAGGTTGACTCGAGTTTGACTCGAGCAGTACCTTGATAGTATTTTGATGATAGACAAAACTCATGACATGAGATTCTCATGGGAAAGTCCAACATGGGGTTGGCATGGAAAATCCAAGCATGGAGCTTGGTGTGGGAAAAGTCCAAAGCATTGCGAAGTCGTGCACTTGGTGCTTGGTGAGAAATGCATTGCGAAGATGTGCGCTTGGTGCATGTGGGAAGTCTTGAGGACTTGGTAAGTTCACTAGGCTCGGGGTCCTTGAGTCGGTGAAGGATGGCATTGCGAAGTCGTGCACTTGGTGCATCCGAGGGACCGCCGGACGGGGAGCGAATGGAGTGAGCCCAAAGGGAAGCATACTTTGTGTCACGCCCGCCCTTTCCCAGGGGTCCGGAGGGGCGGCGCGTGACGCGATCGTACATACATACATTACATTACAGTGGAAGACTACCTATACTTCTTACAGCGGAAGACTTTAGACTTATTTTTTTTTTCTTTTAAACATAAACATGCATTGTCATTTCATAGATACTTCTTCTTAACATAGAACATGCATCATTATTTCATAGATACTTCTTCTTAAACATAGGGCATGCATCATCATAAGTACTTAGTTCAAATTCATAAACTAAATCATCTTAGGGAAAACATGCATAAAGAACATAACAGATCTCCTCCATCATGCCACTACCACACACACTTTGCCCCTCCTGCTGCTCCCTTTAGTTTAGCCACCCTTTACCCTTATCTGCAGTACAAGGGAACATAAACTATAAGCACATAGGCTTAGTAAGATCCTGTCCTACTCACAAAAACCATACGTAAGCATAACATGTAAACATACAAAGACATAAGCAGGCATAACTTGAATATAACATCGTAGAACATAAGCAGGCATAACATAAACATAACATCATGGACATAAGCAAGCGTAACATGAATATAACATCATAGACATAAGCAGACATAACATAAACATAGCATCATAGACATAAGCAAGCATAACATGAATATAACATCGTAGAACATAAGCAGACATAACATAAATATAACATCATAGACATAAGCAAGCATACATGAGTATAACATCATAGACCTAAGCAGGCATAACATAAACATAGCATCATAGACATAAGCAAGCATAACATGAATATAACATCGTAGAACATAAGCAGGCATAACATAAACATAACATCATAGACATAAGCAGGCATAACATAAAGGTATATGCAGGATGCTCTTCGAAACATATATTATAGGTATTTGAACATAAATCTCAACATATTGGGCCTGGCATTGTACCACATCATCATCATCATAGCGCGCATCCCTTAATAGACCTGAGGTAGCTAATCTCGAACCTACTAGATTACTAGGCCTGTACTATGTCCGTCGACCTAGGGGCCATCATCATAACATAGAAGCCCATCCTAGGCCCGTACTTATGACCATCGGCCTAGGGCATCTGGGAGCCCATCCCGTACTAGGTCCATACTATGACCGTCGACCTAGGGGCAATCATAACATAGAAGCCCATCCTAGGCCCGTACTAAGTCCGTCGGCCTAGGGCATCTTAGGAGCCCATCCCTTTGGACCTTGTTAGGGTCCTGGTACAAGTCATGCAGAAAGTAAAATACATACATGCTTCTTATCATAACATATCATATTTAATTTCATAAACATATCATGTTCCTTATCATGGCATATCATATTTTTCTTCTTCATATCATAACATATTTCTTCTTCATAACATATCATATGGCTTTCATAACATATTTCTTCTTCTTATCATATCATGTTTCTTTTCATGCACATCATGTTCCTTCCTTATAACACATCATACATTCATATAATCACAAGGTAATGAGCATAACATGATCACAACATCACACACATATAAGCATGGAATAAGGCATAAAAATCATGAATCACACACATATAAGCATGGCATAAGGCATAAACATCATGAACAAGTATACATGGAATGACCTAAACTTCATGGAGTTCTATCAAAGTTTTAAACACCAAACAACTTATATATGATCTAACTAACCACATGTTAATTCTTTAACATATAAAGCATGGCATGGGAGGGCACTTAGGGTTTTAAATAAACCTTGGCTGAGAGTTCCAAGACAACCTAAGATCCATTTCTTAAATCTAACTTAGCTTTCACATGTTACCTACATCTACATTCAAAACATAACATGGTAATTTATAGATCATAGCATGTTAGGCTTAAATGGGTCTTGGCCGAATGGGTTTAAAGGAGATAAGACTCAACCACTTAACTCTAGGTTAGCCAACAACATGTTATCTTCATCTAAGATCAAAAGTTATCATGAACTTTTCTAAACATGCCATAGAAACACCCATAGGGGTCTTGGCCGAATGGTTTAAAAGGGCTTTAAGGATCAACATTTAAATCTAGGTTAGCCAACATGTTATCTTCATCTACCATCAAAACATAGCATGAACTTATCTATAACATAGCATAGAACATGTTATCTTCTAACATCAAACATGGCAAGAACTCATTTAAACCCTAGCATAGAACATGTTATCTTCATCTAGCATCAAAACATAGCATAAGCTCATCTAAAACATGGCATAGAAAATCACCTTAGGGGTCTAGATGGACTTGGCCGAGAGTTTTAGGGGAGGTTGAGGATCAACCACTTAACCAAACTCATCTAGACATCTATCATCTTCATATTAACACAAGTTTTAGCATGGATTTTCATGGAGAGCACAAATATTGGTCTTGGCCGAAATTTCCTTGGGGTTTTTAAGGTCAAACACTTAACCTAATCCATCTAGCATCCTATCTTTATCATGTTCATACAATATATGGCATGGATCTTCATGGAAAACTCAAACAAAGGTCTTGGCCAAATGGTTTTAAAAGGGATTGACACAATAACATCAATCGAAAACTACTTGTATGCTGGTGAGGGGGATACTTACATCCTTCGCTTTGCTATTAGTTTGAAGATAACCTAAGGGAAGCTAAACCTAGCCTTCTTCTTGCTTGGATAGTTCTTGGAAAAAGATGAAAAGGGGAGCTTAGGGTTCGGTGAGGAAGAAGATGAGAAGGAGAGAAAAACAATTTGGTTTCTCATGTCTCCTCATTCCCCCTATTTATTCACTTGAAGTGTCCCTTAGTCTCCCTTACCCCTAACTATAATTTCCTATATTCCTCTAATAGTACAACCCTACTGGGCTTCTGGTTATTGGATGCATCTTTAGGGCTTAGCTATCTACTAGAGCTTTGGGGTTCAATTCCTAGGCCTTGCATCCCTTTTTGGCTCCTTTTCTTTTATTTTTGAAAGAGCCCACATAAAGCCCATTATAATTATGCAAAAATTCTTGTAAAATTGATAGGAATTTTACGGGCATTACACTTCGAGGGCATGAGACGCGAAGGATGGTGTTGCGAAGTCGTGCGCTTGGCGCATCCGAGGGATGTAGGCCGAGGGAAGAGAGCTTCGGTGGGGAACTCCATGAGGGATGATGTGGACTTGGCCAAGTGGCTAAGACTGAGTGTCGGAGGCTCAAACTTGATGTTTGAGGGTTTACCCGATGGTCGTATGCTCAAACAACTTGGTGTTTGAGGTTTTACTTGACGACAGTCGACTAGCATAGGTGCCGGTTCGACTGGTCCAAGTCGACTAGGGTTCGACTGGTGTTAGACTTGCGGTTTTGTGCTTGGAAGTCGACTGCCATGAACTGGCAGTGGACTGATGTCGACAGCAGTCGACTGCCGAGGGATGGCAATCGACTGATGGGAGTGTCTCGAGCACAGAACGCTCCATAGCCGATTGGGCAGTCGGCTACTAGGTCACTAGTCAACTGCCATGGACTGGCAGTCGACTGGTAGGTGATCCGTTGGAACTTATCCGACGTAGATCTGGCCGTTGTGAGACAATGACTACAACGGCAGTCGACTGGGGCCTTTTGGCAGTCGACTGATGGGCGCGAAAATAGCTTGATGCAGGTTATAAATGGAGCTCAAGTTGGAGGATTTCGCCAAGGCTTTAAGGGAGCTATTGGAGGGGAATTGCTGCTGCATTCCAGTCCTTCAAGAGCCATCCAAAGCAAGCAACAAGAAAGGGTTCAAAGCTAAGAGTTGTAAAGTGTTCTTTACTTGTATTTCTTGTGTCTTTGTATTTCTTGTAGTATTACTATTGTAATAGCTTGTACGAGGTTTCTCCACCTCCGACGTGTAGTCAAGAAGGAGTTTAGTTAGTGTCGTGCGCATAACTAGAGCTCGATGAGCTCGCCCGTGGAGTGGGAACCATTCGGTTCCGAACCACGTATATGCTTGTGTATTGCTTGTGATTGTTATGTGTTGTTAGTATTATTATTATCATTGTTATTCCGCTGTGCTAACAACAATCATAGACAAGCAACGCAATGAGAACGAGCAAATTTCACCACCAAACGATTGAGGGGCTATTCACCCCCCTCTAGCCGGGCCATCACACCGATCAATCCCCTACACATGACTTGTGAGATCAAGTCATCCATTGACCTACATGCTAGTCTCAATGTATTAATATTGCCCTTGTATATTTATACTTGACTAGGAATATTAAGAATAGTATTCTCTACAGCTTCTCATAATCAATTCTACCAATTGATATACTGTAGATTAGAACCTACTATTCATGGATATTATTATATTTATTTTAGCTGGCACATGCATAAAGTAAATATAATAACAATCTTTGTCTTTTATTAATGAAATATGATACACATGATCCCTAATCAATCATTTCATGATTGACACTACATCTTATGATTGGCACTAAGGGATAACACTAACACTCTAGAGCAGTGGTTGGTGTTGAGTTGGGACAGTTGTCATGTCGTGCCACCTAGGCCACACTGGGGTCGTGGTAGCGTGTAGGGGTGCGTAGGCATGACCATGCATGCTGAATTGTCGTATCTTATGGCGCTTTGCATATTACCATATATATACATATATGCATGTGTATATATATATATATATATATATATATATATATATATATATATATATATATATATATATATATATATATGGGAGTGTTTTATTAATATATATATATATATATATATATATATATATATATATATATATATGGATGGTTGTGATTAATATATATATAGATGCAGTCTATATATATATATGCTTATTGTGATGTTGCATTTGATTGTACTATGCTTGCTACATTTGATTGTACATCATCTTCATACATGCTACTCGCATCTGTTATACGGTTGTGTTGGATACCTTTATACTTGTTGGACAGACCATTAGATACTTTTGACCTGTATCATGAGTATATTGTGAGTTAGTATTACTTTTCCTGTTATATATATTGGATATATGCTTAGGTTGTATCAGAGTAGCATAGCAGACTTTCAGGTATGTCTGCATTATATGTTGTTTAATTAGTTAGATGGTATATGCATGTATTTATATACTGTGCTAGTATACCTATTGCACCTTTAGGTTATACTGTTGAATTACATGTGATATTTGATATATATATATATATATATATATATATATATATATATATATATATATATATATATATATATATATATATATATATATATATATATATATATATATATATATATATATATGTTTTTCCTATTACCTACTGAGTTATACTCACCACCACGGACCCTGGGTTTTTCTGTCACCCAGGTAACAGGTAGAAGTCTTTGTGACGACTTCGAGCACCGCTGGTTGACAACATCTCATCTCACCTTCGAGACTCCTGTGGTCATTTTGGGTTTTTCTGTATGTTGTGTTATATATTTGGAGTTTTTCGTGGTGTAATGTGTTGTGGACTTGTCATGTGATGTACACACTTGTGGATTTGGGTTTTGTCAATGTTTTCTTTATGTCATTGTGTCAGTCATACTGGTATGCACTGTATGTGGTTGTGATGTGGTTGTATTATGTTTCCGCTGTGTTTTGATGTAGTTATATTTATATGTTATGTTTATTGTGGGCCTACGAGCCTTGTATTAACACGAGATGTTGCCACATACAGGGGAGATGTCGTCCGTTTTCTTTTCGGCACGGTATACTCTCGGGGCATGACAACTTTAGTAGTATTAGAGCCCTAGGTTCTGCGATGCCATACAATATTGTTTTGTGTCGAGTCTTGGATTCTCGGGAGTCAATTTGTTTTGGTTTTGGTTTTTTGAGATGAGATGGACAGCGGCCTGAGATCCAAGCAGCACGAGATAAGAATCCTTGATAACTTATATTTAGTTAGATTTTTATCTAAACTTGCTCAACAGGTGTATACAGTTAGAGTTATGACACCTGTGCAGACTTGTAGTAGAAGTCGCCCACCGTGGCGACCAACCGGAGTTGCCGTTAGGGTTTATACTCTTGGTTTTGTTGGTTATGTATTTAATGTTTGAGCAGGGAATAACATATAGTGTGATGATTATTGTTCGTAACCGTGGTATAAATTGACCACAGGAATTACCTGTTGAGTCTTTGAGTCTTGAACCTGTGTCATAAAGGTGATTTTGTAGGGATGTATACTGAAAAGTCTATCTTTTGTATGAACATCTTTATTTTGAAATAAGAATCACATGATCATTGTTTGCATATTTTTATGGTTATGCAATATTGTCTAATACTTTACATTGTAGATAACATGGTGTGTGGTGTCACACAGGAGATCATGTTATCGGCCCCTTGAAAAGTATAAGTAAAGGCTCACAACCGAGATGACTTTGGACAAACCATCGGAATGGTTGTAGTGTGATTTGGTATTGGTTTGTCTTGACCATAGAATCACACTAGTGCACTTTGTGTGTATTGAGCATGACCGACTTAGAGGTGATTCGATTTATAGATTAAATCGATAGGCTCGGTAAGTTGGGAGATGATATTATTTATATGGTATACCGTTGATTATAGGAGGAAACCGTGTCCTATATATTAGGATGATGATGTCCCCTTGAGGATCTCATAAGGTTCATCATGTAAACCCTGCAGGTGGACTTGGTACGACATGATGAAAAGGTTGAGTGGTACTACTCAAGGAGTTAGATGTTGATTAATTAATGGTCAGTAAATTAATTAATCGACGTACATTCGAGATCTTAAACATGAGGAGAAAATGTACAAATAATATATGGAGCCCATATTATCATATGGGGGTTGGTGAGGTAGATTAATGATGATCCTTTAGTAGATTGGATCATCATTAGTGGATCGGACTTTATTTGGGCTTGATCCATGGGTGGCCAAGATCCAACTCCTCCTCATGGTCCCTAATGTAGCCTATTAACACCTCATGAAGCTTAGATCCAATGGATAGAAACAAAAGACTAAGATCCATAGGTAGAGATTAAATCTCTATGATCCGACGGTTGAGATTAAATCTCTAGATCCGACGGTTGAGATTAAATCTCTAGAACCAATGGAGGAGATTAATTCATGACTTATCCCTAACTCTATAAAAGGAGGGCATGGGAGTTGGCGTGAAACAACATCAAGAGAGCTAGGGTTTGGGCGGCAAGAGAAGGAATCCTAGTTGAGATAGGATTAGGGTTAGGGTTTGGAGGCTTGGGCAGCACCAAATAAGGAAGGTTTTTCTTCCTTCTTCTTGCTTCATTGGCCGGCATCCAGCAGCCTTTCCAGCCTTTTCCAAGCCCTTGGCCGGTGGCAAAAGCCTCTCCTCTCTTCTCCTTAGGTGGTGGAAATAAGATATAGGCCTTCCCTTGGTGTCTTGGTTGTTTTCCATCATCTTCCCCTCCTTCTAGTTGGTCGACGGCAAGGGTTTGGTGTGCTCCTTGTTGGTTGGTTTAAGAGAAGAGAAAAACCTTGTTTCTATTCTTCCTCTTGCTTTGGAAGAGCAAGGAAGGAAGATTTGTGATCTAAGAGCTTCAACTTTTGGTAGATCGTCGCCCACACGACGTCCAAAAGTAGGAAGGTCATACATTAAAAGATCAAGAGGTATATCTATTCTCTTTTCTCTTTTGTTTCTTGCTTGTTTTTGTTTTTCAATTATAAGCATGTTATAAATCTGTAGATGGCTAAATGATACTTGGATCCCGAGCATAAACACAAAAACTGGTGATCCGGACATCGTCTATTCCTCGGCTACTCGTAGAATAGAGGTTGGTCGCTTGAACAACTTGTTTGTTCAAGTGACCTCTCTAAACGAATAGCACGACGATGACTTGGTGGTTTGGGCAATCCCTTTTGTCTAGGATTAAATTTTTTTAATCTGGGGACATCGAAGGGATCGCCATGGATAAGCTACCGAGGTGAAGTGGGAAGCGAAGTTTCCCCTCACAGACTCGATAAGCAAAACCCTTCAATTGGTATCAGAGCTTCTGGGCAAAACCTTCAATTGGTATCAGAGCCAAGGTTTCCGGCTTTGTGTGTTTAGGATTCGGTTAATTTTTATGCACTTTTTCATATATTATATGTGTCGGATAATAGTAGGATATGCGTAGTTTAACTCTTTGGTTGCAGATATAAGATCCGACTATTATGGCCATATGTGTGTATGTGATTGTATGTGTGTAAATATTTATTTTGTTGAATCCTCGGGGTTGACGAGGCTAGTATTTAGTTTTTGTAAATTAAATATGGCATTGTTTAGCCACTCTTTATTTTATTTTACTTTCGATCTATATTTTCTGTACACTCCCTCGTGGAGTATAGGATCGATGGATGTAAATTAAAATAGGTTTTAGTCTCGGCTCGGATCTCCGGATGGCTCGTACATGGCATAGGAGGAGTGGACGAGATGGCGATGCGACGGGAGTAATATTGAAGACAAAAGCCATAATAGTTGGAAAATAATTTATTTTTCATATTTATTGCTTTTTGTTTGATATGCATGTCGTAGGCTAGGAAAATTCCTCAATTTCAAATTACTAAGTGGGAGAGGGAATTTTTTAAAAATTCCCACGGCCTCCATTATGATTTGACAAGTGATGCAAACAAACTTGCGCGTCAGCTCTGAGTGCCTTCCTCTATATCGGATGGGTTTGTTTGCGGATCACAAGGTCGAATATAGTTATAAGAAATTATTAAGGAGCATGTGTACTTGCCCATCGTAAGGCACATAACCCGAGATAATTACCTTGGTACCAAGTAATGGTGAACACTTAGATACAAATATAAGTATCCTCCCCATCGGAGTCACTGCTTTTATTTGTAAGGCCGAAAAAAGACCAACTATTAATTTTACTTGTCAAAAAGTTAGGTTGAAAAGATAGTAAAATTAATGGGTAAAACCTTCTCTTACAAATGTAGAATTCGTATACGTCCACACGATCGTGGCATGCGATATTCTCGGTGTTTAGAGGTGTTGGTTGAATTTAAAATTTTATTGTTTAAGGAATCAATAATTTTTTTGAAATCTTAAGTAATGATCTATGTGATTCTTAGGATTTTCAAAATGACTTACAGTCCACTTGTTATGATACTAAAGGAAAATAAACTTACTGTACCCACATAATTATGATGATTGGAAAAGAGTCTAGATATTGTCTTATCTGCTAAGGAGTACAAGTATGCACTCTTCGAAGAGTGTCCTCAAGCTATGGTTGCTCAAAAAGGTTTCTACTTCTAAGCCGAAAGGCAAGAAGAAGGAGAAACAAGGTGGAGCAAAGGTGGTGGGAGGATCTCAGGGAGGAGTGAAGAAGCCGAAAGGCAAGTACTTCACTTACAAGCAGGATGAACACTGGAAGAAGGACTACCCCAACCGTAAGAACAAAGGTATATCTTTTGGTCTAGTCATTGAAACATGTTTAGCGGTGTTATCTACCGGCACCTAGTGTGTAGATACGGGAGCCACTGATCATGTCTGCAATACTTTACAGGGGTTCCAGGAAACCCGACGATGAGCTAAAAGGGAGATTACCATTTACTTGGGCAATGCCATGAAGATAGCGGCTATTGCAGTGGAAGAAGTTTTATTTATCTCTTGAGAAAAATAAAACTTAGGTTCTGGAAAATTTCCTTTATGTACCTTTATTTAGAAAGAATTTAATTTTAATTTCTAAATTGTTTATGGATTGATATTCTATTTTTTTAATGACAGAGTTGTTATAAGAAGGAATAGGGACATTATCTGTTCGGGTGCATTGATAGGAAATTTGTACACACTTGAACCAAAACCTCCCATGATGCAAATTGAAGTTAATAACTCATCTTCTGATTCTAATAAGAGAAAAGAACCTTCGAAGATGAACCAAACATATCTTTGGCGTCTTAGGCTTGGTCACATTAACCTAAGCATAATTCAAAGGTTGATAGCTGATGGACCTTTGGGTTCATTAGTGTTGGAGGATCTCCCAACTTGTGAATCTTGCTTGGAGGGTAAGATGACCAAGAGGCCTTTTAAGGCCAAGGGGTGTAGAGCCAAAGATGTGTTAGAATTGGTTCATTCTGATTTGTGTGGTCCTATGTCTATCCAGGCTAGAGGTGGTTTTGAGTATTTCGTCTCTTTTATAGACTATTACTCAAGATATGGATACATTTACCTGATGCGCCACAAGTCTGAATGCTTTGATAAGTTCAAAGAATTCAAGGCTGATATGGAGAAACGTCAAGGTAAAAGTATCAAGATACTACAATCTGTTCGTAGTGTGAGTACCTCTTGGGAGAGTTTAGGAACTACTTATTAGAGGATGGGAATCAATCCCAATTGACTGCACCTGGCACACCCCAGCAGAATGGTGTAGCAGAGCGATGGAATAGGATTCTTATGGAGATGGTTAGATCGATGATGAGTTATTCTGACTTGCCAGATTCCTTCTGGGGATATGCTCTAGATACGGCGGTGCACATTCTGAACTTGGTTCCATCTAAATTGGTGCCTTCTAATCCCACAGAATTGTGGACTGGGCGAAAGCCTAGTCTAAGACATATTCGGATATGGGGAGTCCAGCACATGTGCTGAAGGCAGATGCTGGTAAGTTGGAACCTCGTACAGAAGTACGCTTGTTCCCCGGCAACGGCGCCACTTGTTAGGACCCTTGGAACGGCTAGAGGGGGGGGGGGGTGATTAGCCTTTCTTCTTTTCTACAAAAATGTTAGCGGAAGCAATACAAAATATAAACACAAATCAAAGCAAGAACAAAGCTAACACCCGATGTACGTGGTTCGGAGATGACGCTCCTACTCCACGGCAATCCGTAAGGTGGATTAGCCCTAATCAACCTTCACTAGAACCTCCTTTGGATGAACCAAGGTGGAGAAACCTTTCTTACAATGCTCTCCTCTTCTTTACAATGATGGATGATCAAGAACAAGAGAAGAGGAGGATTTAAATCACTAAAAACACTTGGAAGGCTTGGTGAACACGAGAGTATAGTTAGGAGTAAGAGCACTAGCTTCACCAAGCTCCCCATGACCCCTTTTTATAGAAGAGGGGCTATTTTTCTCGTTGGGCGTCGATCAGTCGACTGATGCATACCATCAGTCGACTGCCGCCGAAGCCAACGGCTTCTGAAACACGATCTCCGTGGAGATTCGTAGCCGCAATCTCCAACGGCCAGGTGATCAGTCGACTGATCCCTCCATCAGTCGACTGATGGGGTGATCAGTCGAGTGATCAAGGCAGCAGTCGAGTGAGACTGCATTCTGTGGCGATATTTCCCTTGATCGGACCGATCGATGCCCTTGGCGCGATCGATCGTAGCATCGATTGATTTGCTCGACCAAGGCAATGACCGATGGTCGTGGTTTCATCCTCGACTCGGGCCGACCGATCGATACATCATATCAGTCGACTGATACTCATCAAGTATGAGTAATTCATACTTGATTTTATACCCTAGACCTAGACTCAACCTTCTAGCTCCTCAATAAGCCTTGCGCCTTCAGGATCCCTCCGAGTCCGCGACTTGTTCATCCTTTGGGCTTTGCTTCCAAGAGCTTCCTTCGGTTTCGTCATGTCTTGGGTTGTCAAATGCTTGGACTTTACGCCGCCAAGACTACAAGCTTGGACTTATGCTGCCAAGACTTTACTTTGGACTTCCTTTGCCAAGGTTCACTTGGACTTTATGCTGCCAAGACTACAAGCTTGGTCTTATGCCGCCAAGTCCATCCCTTGGACTTCCTTTGCCAAGATCATACTTGGACTTCCTTTTACCAAGTCTTCATCCTTGGATTTCCCTGTCACTTAAACACATTCTTAATTAGATCACAAGTTATTGCCTAACTTAGATGATTAGCCAAACATCAAAACATATAAATGCTTGGAGTATTGTTGCACCAACAATCTCCCCCTTTTTGATGTTTGACAATCATTTAAGTTAGGTCTTTAAAGATACACGCATAATCATCTAACTTAAGCATTCCTTCTCCCCCTTTGACATACATCAAAAAGAGAAGGATGAAAGAATTAAGAGTGTTGGATCTTGGACTAAGGTATTAGATTGAAATTAAGCTCCCCCTTAATCCAAGATAGGATGTAAATTACATTTGAAGCAAAGCATAATCTAAAATTTAAAAGTTAAATCCTAACTTTGCACCAACAATGGTTTTGGGGATAAAAGGATAGAATTTATTGAAGCTCCCCCTAAACCACTATATTAAGCAGTCCTAAAACGCAATATTATCATACTAGAGTGTTAGGACATCAAAAATACACCAAATATCAGAAAATGGAGCTTATTATCAGAAAACCCAGTGTATCAGTCGACTGGTATCTGAACCAGTCGACTGCTATGCCTGAATTCGAAATTTCAGCCTTTTCAGCCCATTTTCAGAAATGTGGTAGAAATTCCAGAAATCTCAAAAAATCACGAAATTTTGCGTACACATTTCTGAAATCATAATTCATTAAGGAAAAATAATTTGAAAAATATATGTTTTTCAGATTTCAAGATTGATACAAATTTGGAAACTTACAAAAGTTCTAAAGAATTTTCAAATTTTGTATCACTTTTGTGATTCACTTGAAAATTGTTTTCCAAAATATAATGAACATAGTTTAAAATATATATGATTTGGAATTTCCAACCATGTTCTTAGAGCTATGTACTCATTACTTGAATATAAGCCTTCCCAATGGTTGGTCCATAAGGTATTTATGTCTCTAGGTGTGTCATTGGCTCATAGTAATGCATCATAACAAGCATGATGAGCCAAGTACACCTTCTCTATCATCTCACATGGTTCTAAGTGTCTCAATACAAAAATCAAGGTTTCTTAAGGCTTTTTGTGAGATGTATCAAGGTATAAAGATAACATATAAACATGGGATCATGCAAACCTAGAATTTTACTCTACAAAGCACATACCAAACTCTCTTCTTAAAGATGAAAATTCATTTTCGGGAAGAGCTTTCGTGAAGATATCGGCAAGGTTGGACTTAGATTCTACATACTTAAGTTCAATGTCCCCTCTTGCCACATGATCTCTTATGAAGTGATGTTTCACTTCAATGTGCTTGGTCCTAGAGTGATGTACCGGATTTTTGGTCAAGTTGATGGTACTCATATTATCACAATAAACTTTAATGTTAGAGTAGTGTAGCTCATAGTCCACAAGAGTATGTCTCATCCAAAGTAATTGAGCTAGACAACCACCCATAGCCACATATTCGACTTCGGTGGTTGATAAAGCAACACAATGTTGCTTCCTACTACTCCAACTAACTAGGGAGGACCCAAGAAATTGGCATCCACCACTAGTACTTTTCCTATCCAATTTGCACCCGGCATAATCGGAATCGGTATAACCAAGTAATTCAAATGACCTAGTCCTAGGATACCAAAGTCCTACATTTAGGGTGCCTTTAATATACCTTAATATTCTTTTGACGGCTACCAAATGTGATTCTTTGGCACAAGATTGGTATCTTGCACACATACCTACCACAAATAAAATGTCGGGTCTACTAGCGGTTAGGTATAGTAAGCTACCAATCATACTCTTATAAAGTTTAAGATCAATTGATTTACCTTCATGATCACTATCTATCCTAGTGCTAGTGGCCATAGGAGTGGTTACAATTTTGGCATTTTCCAAACCAAATTTCTTGATCATTTCATTTGCATATTTGGTTTGATAAATATGAATACCCTCATTGGTTTGTTTGACTTGTAAGCCTAGGAAAAAGGTAAGCTCTCCAACCAAACTCATTTCAAATTCATTTTCCATATTTTTTATAAAGTCTTGAAGAAGATCATCATTTGTTGACCCAAAGATGATATCATCAACATATACTTGGGCTATGAATATATCTTTTAACGTTGACTTTATAAACAAAGTTTGATCTACTTGACCTCTTCTAAAATCCTTAGAAATTAAGAAGGATGACAATCTTTCATACCATGCCCGGGGAGCTTGTTTTAACCCATATAATGCTTTCCTAAGCTTACATACATGATTTGGATAATCTATGTTCTCAAATCCGGGTGGTTGCTCTACATATACTTCCTCCTTAATAAAACCATTTAAGAATGTCGATTTAACATCCATTTGGTAAAGTTTAAATCCCATGTAGGAAGCATACCCTAAAAGAATCCTTATAGATTCTAACCTTGCAACCGGGGCATAAGTCTCATCATAGTCAAGCCCCTCAACTTGATTGAATCCCCTAGCAACCAACCTAGCCTTATTTCTAGTGATATTTCCTTGATAATCTAGCTTATTCCTAAAGACCCATCTTGTAGTAATTATGGTGCTATCATCGGGTCTAGGTACTAATTCCCACACTTGACTTCTCTCAAATTGAGCCAATTCATCTTGCATTGCCAAAATCCAATCCGGATCATGTAATGCATCATTGATCGATTTGGGCTCAATTTGTGAGATAAGAGCCACTTGACTAGTAGGAGGTCTATGAAATGACCTAGTTCTTACTCCTTGAGATAGATCTCCTACTACTTGGTCAAGTGGATGATCTTGATGAATTCTTAGGTTTCTAGAAGGGGTTTCAATTTGATCATTGTTATCTTCCACCCTTCTTTCATCATCGGAGTCTCCTCTTCCTCCCCCTTGATCATTACCCCTAATGGTCAAATTTTGAAGTTTTTGGGAAATGTCTTGATTATTGTCATTAATATCCTTATCAATGGAGGACTTTCTAGGGTAGGTACTAGTAGTTTCATCAAATTGAACATTGGAAGACTTCTCAATCCCTTTGGTTCTCTTATTGTAGACTCTATACCCTCTACTTGTGGATGAGTATCCAACTAGGATTCCCTCATCCGCTTTTGATTCAAATTTTCCTAAGTTATCTTTGGTGTTTAGAATATAAACTTTGCATCCAAAGACTTTGAAATAATGAATTGTGGGTATAGTCCCATTCCATAATTCAAATGGTGTTTTTCCTAAAAACCTATGGATTTGAACCCTATTTTGGATATAGCAAGCGGTATTAACCGCTTCCTCCCACAAGTAGCTAGGTAGAGAATATGCATTAAACATAGTCCTAGACGCCTCTTGTAGGGCACGATTTCTCCTTTCCACCACCCCATTTTGTTGGGGTGTTCTAGGACAAGAGAACTCATGCTTGTACCCTTGCTCTAACCAAAATTGTGAAAATTTTAGATTTTCAAATTCACCACCATGATCATTACGGATCCGGTTGATTTTGAGACTCTTTTTATTTTCAACCCTTTTACTAAATCCTATGATTATTTCTAAGGTATCATCCTTATGTTTCATAAAATAGACCCAAGTATACCTAGAAAAATCATCTACTATAACCAAACAATATTTATTACCATTTAAAGATGGAGTACTATGGCAATCAAATAAGTCAAGATGCAATAATTCTAATGGTAAAGAGGTATTGGTTAGGGTTTTACCTTTGTATGATGCCTTTGTTTGTTTTCCTTCTTGGCATGCATCACACAATTTGTTCTTGACATACTTGATCTTTGGTAGCCCTTTGACCAACTCCATCTTGGCTACCTTGGCTATGTTTTTCATGTTGATATGCCCCAATCTTCTATGCCATAGCCAACTTTCCTCTTCTTTTGCAACAAAACACTTAGTAGAAATGTTAGAAGCATATGAAAGATCAATATAATAGATGTTTGATTTCCTATATCCAACTAACATACAATCATTTAATTCCTTGTGTCTAATCATGCATTTAGAGGATTCAAAAGAGACATGATAGTTTGCATCACAAAGTTGACTAACACTTAATAAATTAAATTTCATATTTTCAACTAGCAATACTTTGTGAATAACAATTTTAGGGGATACCTCAATGGTACCTCTACCTAATATCTTGAGTTTTCCACTATTCCCAAAGGACACCGCTCCCTTCTTCACATATTTAATTGTGGAGAACTTGCTCACATCCCCGGTCATATGTGTTGAGCAACCGCTATCCACAATCCACATACCTCGCTCTCCTACCTAAATCACATGAAAAACACAAGCTTTTGGTACCCAAACATTTGGTACGGTAACATTAAGTAAAAACTTCTTAGGTACCCAAGCTTTCTTAACCTTACCCTTAATGGTTGCTTTCCTATTAATTAATGAAATATAAGCAACTTCTTTTTCTTTTGGCTTATATCCTAACCCGGCCTTGTTATAAACCGCTCTTTGTCTACTAAGAATCATATCAAGACACTTTGAGCCATTTGAAAATTTTTCTAAACATGCCTTCAATTCACTAACCTCATCCTTAAGTTTGTCATTTTCTTCCCTAAGCATGCAAGAGTCAATATGTGAAGGCTTTTCATTCCTAATGGCCTTTAGTTCTACCTTCATGCTCTTAACCTTAGATTTTGACTTATCTAGAGCTTCTTTAAGATAAGCAATTGATTTATAGAGAAGCATAACCTTGGGAGAATTCATTACCTCATCGTCACTAGATGACGATTCATCACTTGAAGAATCTTGACTTGATGTGCCGGAATCATCTTCTAATGCCATGAGTGCCACATGGCGTGTGATGTGGCAAAGCTCATCATCGGATGAAGAGTCTTCAACACTTGGTGTGTCCCATGTGGTTTGAGCCACCATGGCCTCCTTCTTCTTCTTTTCCTTCTTGTCCTTCTTTTTCTTTTCCTTTTCCTCCTTCTTCTTTAGCTCCGGGCAATTCGGCTTTATATGCCCCTTCTTATTACAAGCATGGCAAATCACATTATTGCTAAAACTTGAATTACCATTAAATTTACCTTTTGAGGAATGAGACCCCTTCCTTGCTTCTCTATTCTTGAACTCTCTTGACTTTCTATAAAGCTTCTTGACGAAATTTGCCATTTCACTAGATGAGTCCCCATCCCTACTTGACTCATCCTCTGACTCGGATGATGATGATGCTTCTTTTCTTTCATTCTTCTTCTTTTCTTTCTTGTCCTTCTTTTCAACAAATAGAGCTAACCCCTTTTCCTTAGAGGACATGTTAGTTTGCTCATGTAATTCAAACTCACAAAATAATTCATCAATTTTAATTTGAGATAAATCCCTAGTTACCTTAATGGCATCAACTATAGAAGTCCATAAAGAATTTCTAGGAAATGCTTGTAAAATATATCTTACCAAATCCCAGTTGTCAACTCGCTCACCTATGATATGGAGTCCGTTTACAATTTCCTTGAACCTTCCATGCATTTGACTTACGGTTTCATGCATCTTCATTTGGAAGGCTTGAAGTTGTCCAATTAATAGGTCCTTCTTGGCCCTCTTTGACTCCTTGGAACCTTCATTTAGCTCAATGAGCTTTTCCCATAGCTCCTTGGCGGATTCAAAAGGCCCCACCTTGTTGAGTTGCTCCATTGTGACGCCGCATTGGATGGTGAGGACGGCCTTTGCATTTGATTCAAATTTCTTGTTTATTTCTCTTGTCCAATCCTTGCTTGGAATAGGATGTCCATGTTCATCCACCGGTTCCTCGAAGCCATCTACAACACTATGCCAAATTTCAATATTACTCATAAGATAGTACTTCATCCTACCTTTCCAATACGCAAAATGACTCCCATCGAAGAGCGGTGGCTTGGCGATGCTATATCCCTCTTGAAGAGCCATTGATGTCTTGGTTGATGGTGAGATCTTCCAAGCTATCCGGGCTCTGATACCACTTGTTAAGATCCTTGGAATGGCTAGAGGGGGGGGGGGTGATTAGCCTTTCTTCTTTTCTACAAAAATGTTAGCGGAAGCAATACAAAATATAAACACAAATCAAAGCAAGAACAAAGCTAACACCCGATGTACGTGGTTCGGAGATGACGCTCCTACTCCACGGCAATCCGTAAGGTGGATTAGCCCTAATCAACCTTCACTAGAACCTTCTTTGGATGAACCAAGGTGGAGAAACCTTTCTTACAATGCTCTCCTCTTCTTTACAATGATGGATGATCAAGAACAAGAGAAGAGAAGGATTTAAATCACTAAAAACACTTGGAAGGCTTGGTGAACACGAGAGTATAGTTTGGAGAAAGAGCACTAGCTTCACCAAGCTCCCCATGACCCCTTTTTATAGAAGAGGGGTTGTTTTTCCCGTTGGGCGTCGATCACCGATCGGTGATGCATACCATCGATCATTGCCGTCAGCAACCAAAACGCGATCTCTGCAGAGATTCGTAGCCGCAATCTCCAATGGCGGTGATCGGATCGGTGATCCCTCCATCGATTGATCGATGGGGTGATCGATCAGTGATCAAAAGCGCGATCAGTGAGACGTGCAGTAGCGATATTTCCCGATCGATCGGCCGATGCCCTTGGCGATCGGTGATCGTAACATCGATCATTGCTCGACCAAGCGGTCGGTGATGGTCGGTTTCATCGACTCGGTCGAATGCACGACGGTCGGTGATACATCGTATCAGTCGACTGATACTCATCAAGTATGAGTAATTCATACTTGATTTTATACCCTAGACCTAGACTCAACCTTCTAGCTCCTCAATAAGCCTTGCGCCTTCAGGATCCCTCCGAGTCCGCGACTTGTTCATCCTTTGCGCTTTGCTTCCAAGAGCTTCCTTCGGTTTCGTCATGTCTTGGGTTGTCAAATGCTTGGACTTTACGCCGCCAAGACTACAAGCTTGGACTTATGCTGCCAAGACTTTACTTTGGACTTCCTTTGCCAAGGTTCACTTGGACTTTATGCTGCCTAGACTACAAGCTTGGTCTTATGCCGCCAAGTCCATCCCTTGGACTTCCTTTGCCAAGATCATACTTGGACTTCCTTTTACCAAGTCTTCATCCTTGGATTTCCCTGTCACTTAAACACATTCTTAATTAGATCACAAGATATTGCCTAACTTAGATGATTAGCCAAACATCGAAACATATAAATGCTTGGAGCATTGTTGCACCAACACAGCACATGTGCTGAAGGCAGATGCTGGTAAGTTGGAACCTCGTACAGAAGTACGCTTGTTCGTTGGCTATCCTAGAGGAACGAAGGGTGGATTGTTTTATAGTCCTAGAGATCAGAGGGTGATTGTTAGCATGAACGCCAGATTTCTAGAGGAAGACTATGTGATGAGCCACAAGCCTAAGAGTAAAATTGTTCTGGAGGAGTTAAAAGGGGAAGTCACTTTTTTAGTACCACCGGTACAAGAGGATATACTACATGTCACTGCACCGCGTGTCACAGAGGATACACAGGTGATACCTCGTCGTAGTGGGAGGGTTGTGAGACAGCCTGATAGAATCATGTTCTTGGGAGAATCTTCTGATTTGGTCCCTGGCGAACATGAACCTGATCCCTGGATATATGACGAGGCAATCCAAGATAAAGATGCAGTATCTTGGCAAAGTGCAATGAATGTTGAGATTGAATCTATGGATTCAAATCAAGTTTGGGAGCTAGTAGAACCACCCGATGGTGTAAAAACCATTGGATGTAAGTGGATCTACAAGAGAAAGAGAGGAATAGATGGGAAGGTTGAGACCTTCAAAGCGAGGCTTGTTTCGAAGGGGTATACTCAGAAAGAGGGTATCGATTATGAGGAGACCTTTTCGCCGGTAGCCATGCTTAAGTTTATCTGAATTCTCTTATGCATAGCAGCTCATATGGATTATGAGGTGTGGCAGATAGATGTCAAGACAGCTTTCCTTAATGGAAGTCTTGAGGAAAACATCTACATGAAGCAACCAGAGGGATTCATTGCTAAGGGTAAAGAGCATCTTGTGTGTAAGCTTAATCGGTCCATTTATGGATTGAAGCAAGCTTCGAGGTCTTGGAACATCCGCTTTGATGAGGTGATCCAGTGTTATGGTTTTATTCAAAGTTTGGATGAGTCTTGTGTATACAAGAGATGTGACAGAAACGTAGTGGTATTTCTTGTACTATACGTAGATAACATTTTGGTGATTGGCAACAATATCAATGTGTTATCGGGCGTAAAGGTATGGTTGTCCAAACAGTTTGATATGAAGGATTTGGGAGAGGTGGGACACATCCTTGGGATCAAGGTTATAAGGGATCGCAGGAAAAGGATATTGTACTTATCCCAAGCTTCATACATAGACATGATTATGGATCATTTTAGCATGCAGAACTCCAAGAAAGGTTTTCTACCTTTCAGGCATGTAGTTCCTTTATCTAAGGAGATGTGTCCTAGATTATCTGAGGAGATAGAGGAGATGAAGGCGGTTCCTTATGCTTCGGCAGTAGGAAGCCTCATGCATGCGATGCTATGTACGAGACCAAATATCTGCTTTGCCATGGGCATGGTCAGCAGATATCGGAGTAATCCAGGACAGGGCCATTGGACTGCGGTAAAGCATATATTGAAGTGCCTGAGAAGGACTAGGGATTATATGCTAGTTTATCGACCAGACCAATTACTCCCTGTGGGTTACACGAATTTCGACTTCCAATCAGATAGGGATAACAGTAAGTCTACCTCAGGTTTTGTGTTTACTTTGGGAGGTGGAGCCATTGTATGGAGGAGTGTCAAGCATAAATGCGTAGCAGACTCTACCATGGAAGCTGAGTATGTGGCAGCCTCTGAGGTGGCTAAGGAAGTTGTGTGGCTCAGGAACTTCCTGATGGACTTGGATGTGATTCCTAGTTTGCCCAGAACTATCACAATTTATTGTGATAATAGTAGGTGCAGTTGCAAACTCGAAGGAACCACGAGCCCATAAGATAAGTAAATGCATAGAGCGTAAGTACCACCTGATATGAGATATCATAAAGGAGGTAGAAGTTGCTATCGCCAAGATTGCATCAGAGGATTACCTAGTAGACCCTTTTCACTAAGGCCCTTCTGGCGAGAGCTTCGATAGGCATGTGGAGGGAAGGGGAATCAGATGTATGGCAGTATGAGGACAGCATAGTCTTTTAGTATAAGTGGGAGATTGTAGGGATGTATACTGAAAAGTCTATCTTTTGTATGAACATCTTTATTTTGAAATAAGAATCACATGATCATTGTTTGCATATTTTTATGGTTATGACATATTGTCTAATACTTTACATTGTAGATAACATGGTGTGTGGTGTCACACAGGAGATCATGTTATCGGCCCCTTGAAAAGTATAAGTAAAGGCTCACAACCGAGATGACTTTGGACAAACCATCGGAATGGTTGTAGTGTGATTTGGTATTGGTTTGTCTTGACCATAGAATCACACTAGTGCACTTTGTGTGTATTGAGCAGGACCGACTTAGAGGTGATTCGATTTATTACTGACTACATAATCGAATCGGACCTCAGATATTATTTAGTACATGCTCTTAATCCCGATATAATAACGGACACATATACTTAGTACTCATCTCTTTGATTTACCAATGGGCGAGATTTATAGATTAAATCGATAGGCTCGGTAAGTTGGGAGATGATATTATTTATATGGTATGCCGTTGATTATAGGAGAAAACCGTGTCCTATATATTAGGATGATGATGTCCCCCTGAGGAGCTCATAAGGTTCATCATGTAAACCCTGCAGGTGGACTTGGTCCAGCATGATAAAAAGGTTGAGTGGTACTACTTAAGGAGTTAGATGTTGATTAATTAATGGTCAGTAAATTAATTAATCGATGGACATTCGAGATCTTAAACACGGGGAGAAAATGTACAAATAATATATGGAGCCCATATTATCATATGGGAATTGGTGAGGTAGATGAATGATGATCCTTTAGTGGATTGGATCATCATTAGTGGATCGGACTTTATGTGGGCTTGATCCATGGGTGGACAAGATCCAACTCCTCCTCATGGTCCCTAATGTATCCTATTAACACCTCATGAAGCTTAGATCCAATGGATAGAAACAAAAGACTAAGATCCATAGGTAGTGATTAAATCTCTACGATCCGACGGTTGAGATTAAATCTCTAGATCCGACGGTTGAGATTAAATCCCTAGAACTAATGGAGGAGATTAATTCATGACTTATCCCTAACTCTATAAAAGGAGGGCATGGGAGTTGGCGTGAAACAACAAAAATTGGTGTATGACTCAGATTGTCGTCGAAATGAGTTCAACCAATTTAGTAATACCGAATCCCCCTAACTAAAGTAGTATAGGATGACTCGAGTCGTCTCCCAATGATTGAAGACGGTGTATGATAATTCCAGTGGTTATTGCAGTTTTGATTCTTTTTTTTTAGATTGAATAGAGAGGGGGGATTGTGTATTGATTCCTAAATCATCTAATCTCAAGGGAAAACAAGAAAGAACACTAATCATAACGAATTATGTGCATTCTTGAAGTAAAGAACATTCGATGAGTAAATCAGTGCAACAACTGAATAAACGGAGAAAAACGAAAACAAAACAACATCTAAACTACGATGAGGAAATTCAACCAAATACTCAACAAGCCAAACAAATCTAATTAATGCTCAAAAATGTAAAAGAAATTAGATCTAGTAATCTCCCTGTGTCTCTTGCCACCGATAGAAGTGAAGCGATGCAAACTCCACGTTTTGTGCTCCTCCGCTCCGATGGATGCGTGAAGTGGCTTCGGATCGAAGATGATGTTAGGGCAATCTCTTGCCGTAATATGGTTTTGATGGTGTGGCAAAGGGTTTAAGTTAGTTTGATATGTTGATTTGATATGTGCGTTGAAGTCGTGCAGGACTTAGTAATTCGCACATAGAGCCATGGCGAGTTTCACATCTCATGACTCGTGCCTTGAGTCAGTGAAGGATAGCTTTGCGGAAGCCGTGCGCTTGGAGCATCCGAGGGACCGCCGGACGAGAAGCTTGGAGTGAAGTCGGAGGAAGTAGACTTCGAGGCAAGAGACGCGAAGGAGCATTGCAGAGCCGTGCGCCTGATGCTGCCGAGGGACGTGGCCGAGAACGAAGAGAACTTCAAAGGCGAGGGACTCCGAGAGATGAGAGTTAGCGATTGTAACCCGGGGAAGGGTAGCTCTTAGGTGAAACTTGGCCATTTGGCCAAGTGTCGGATGGGTTTTCCCGACACGGATCATTGCCATGTCATGGCGGATCGGCCCGCTCTAGTCGAGTGAGTTCGACCTTGGTATCATCGGCCGACGGATGGTGGCGGCGATCGCCGACGCCATAGGCGATCATTGCCGATACCATCGATCACGGCGTGATCGGTAGTCAATAGGGTTTGACCCGCGAAGCGTTCGTAGCCGTAGGCGATCGACTATGGAAGCGTGATCGTGATGAGTCCATCGATCAGCCAAGAGTTCCGTTGGACTACGGTCGGGATCCGCGTGTTCGAGGCCGTTGTAGTAACGACGGTCGGCCAAAGGGCGATCGTGATGGCGGCAACGGAAGAAAACAGCCTCTCTATAAAGAGAGGGTGTAAGCCTTTGAGAGGCTAATGCTTATGCTCTAAGTAATCTTCCTAGTGCCCCACAAGCTCAAAACTCTTCTTACTCGCTTTTACTCCATTCTATTTGTAAGAAGAGTGATCTTGATTGTAAAGGTTACCTCCACCTAGCTTGGTGCAAAGGAGAGACCATTTAGTGGATTGGTTTAGCGGAGTGATTCACCGAGGACGAATCGGGGACCGTGGATTAGCGGCGTAGCCGTGAACCACGTTACATTCTTTGTTAGCGTTTGTTTTCTCGTATTTCTATTTGCTTATCTTTATTAGTCTTCCGCTTGCGCTAATTAGTTTTGTAGACGAGCAAATACCGGCATCCAAACGAAAAGGGCTATTCACCCCCCTCTAGCCGGCCATACCGATCCCCAACAAGTGGTATCAGAGCCAAGGAAAGCTTGTCGAGGACTAACCACCACAACAAGCAACATTCAAAATGGCCGGCTCAAACATCCACCCACTGAAGTTCGACGGCGAATTCTCTTGGTGGAAAAAGAGAATGGAGGTATTTTTCGAAATGGATTTTGATATAATGATTACAATGGAATCCAGTTTCGTTTTGCCTAGGGATGAAGAAGGGAAGCCAATAGAGAAATCTAGGTGGACCAAAAGGCAAAGGGAAGAGCACCTTGCAAATTCAAAAGCCAAACATCATCTCTTCAATGTGCTCCCCCAACAAGAGATCAACCGAATAGGAGAATGCTTAAGAGCCAAGGAGATGTGGGAGAAGCTAATTGAGCTTCATGAAGGCACATCCTGTAAGAGATCGATTGGCCGGCTAGAGGGGGGTGAATAGCCCTAGTACGTTGGACGTCGTAAATTGCTCGTCTACAAAACGTTAGCGCAAGCGGAATATACAAATACAAAAGACAAGCAAGATATAAGCAAGCAATACAAACACCGAGATATAACGTGGTTCACGGCTACGCCGCTAATCCACGGTCCGATTCGTCCACGGTGAATCACTCCGCCAAAACCAATCACTATCGGTCTCTCCTTTGCACAAAGCTAGGTGGAGGTAACCTTTACAACCAAGATCACTCTTCTTACAATAGGATTGAAGTAAAGACAAGTAAGAAGAGTTTAGAGCTTGTGGGGCACTAGGAAGATCGTTTGGAGTATATGCATTTGCCTCTCAAAGGCTTACACCCTCTCTTTTTATAGAGAGGGCTAACTTCTTCCGTTTGCGCCGATCATTGCGCCCTTGGCGATCATTGCCACACTACGGCCTCCGAACACGTCGGATCCCGACGCTGTAGTCCAACGGAACTCTTGGCGATCGGCGATGGACCTCATCGATCGGCTACCGCTGTCGGCCCGCCCGCATTTAATCCGCCTGCGGTCAAACCCTTATTGATCTACCGATCACGCTTCAGCAGCCGATCGATGGTCTTGGCAATGACGCTCACGATGGGCAACGACCGCCACAATCCAACCAATGATACCAACCGAACTCCACTGATCGGGTAGCACCGACCGCTATGACATGGCAATGACCGTGCCTGAAAACCCATCCGACACTGGCCAAATGGCCAAGTTTCACCTAAGAGCTACCCTTCCCGGGTTACAATCGCCACTCATTTCTGAGTCCTCGCCTAGTTCTCTTCGCTTCGCCACGCCCCTCAAAGATCAGCGACGGCTCGCAATGCTCCTTCGCCTCTTGCCTCGAAGTCTACTTCCTCCGGCTTCACTCCAAGCTTCTCGTCCGGCGGTCCCTCGGATGCTCCAAGCGCACGGCTTCCGCAAAGCTATCCTTCACCGACTCAAGGCACGAGTCATGAGATGTGAAACTTGCCACGGCTCCATGTGCGAATTACTAAGTCCTCGCATGACTTCAACGCACATATCACATCAACATATCAAACTAACTTAAACCCTTTGCCACACCATCAAAACCATATCACTAGGCAAGAGATTGCCCTAACAATCTCCCCTTTGATGTGTGGCAATCCGCTTGCTAGGTAAAACATTTGATATAAATTCTAAGGTAAGAAAGCATGTAAAGATAAACATGATATAACAACATGCAATTCCCTTAATCCATGAAATTCTTATGCAAATTTTCTCCCTATTATATATTTCTCCCTACAATATATTTCTCCCCTAAAGTGATTAACTTAAACATACTTATTTCTCCCCTTTGACACCATCAAAAGATTAACACTAAGGTATAAGCTCATGGCATCAAGTATAATGGAGGGAAAATATGTCAAGTTGATTTAAAATTGGGTACCATTTGTTGATGGCATCAAGTATATTTCTACCACTTGTTGGTGGCATCAAGTATATTTCTACCACTTGTAGGAGGTTTACAAACTGAATTCGCCTTCAATATTCTGATTTAGGCCACCAATGATCAGCTATCAAGATGGCAATGACCGCACAAATGAATCCATATTTCGATTTTCGACTAATTTCGAAATGCATTATAAATTCCAAAATATGAAAATCATGAAATTTGGAAACATATTTCTTTAAGTATATCTATCAATGAAAAATAGTTTTTCATGAAAACTCATTATATTTTCTTGTTTTTGCCAAAAATCCAAAAGTTCTAAAACCACTAGGTTTTTGATCATTCTAGTATCAAGTTAGCTACCTAGTTTTGCATCCAATTGTTTCAAAACATGAATACATGTATTTTAGGTAAGAAAATGTTTTGAAAACATATGAAATATCCAACCATGATCTTTGGGCAATATGTCTATGAATTAAACATAAGCCTTCCCATGATTGGTCTATTATTGCTATTTTGATACTTTAAATGACCATCTAAATGCCATAGGCATTAGTGGACATTTGTATCATCCTAATATCTCACCCATGCTAAGTTTGTAATCAAGTTAGCCTATAGTGAGTGTGAGATGTATCCTAGGGGGTATTTGTATATACTTAACCCATATATTCATGCAATTCTATCATGGTTAAGTATCAACCTAACATCCTACATGATCATAATGACATATATAAATTAATTCTACATTATGATCATGAATTACATGTTTTCATCAATTTATAACCATGCATTAGGTAATATATGATGATAATAAACAAATTATCACCTAAAGCATGATTTAAACCTATTTCTCATGATAACATGCCAAATATCAAAATTATAAATCATGATTTAAAACATACATAGGAATTACATCAATCATCATGATTTAAGCATTATTACCTATTTATGGGTACGTTATCATCACCCAACACTATCTAAAAAATGTTGTCCCGTCATCCTAAGTCAACCAAAATATGATATAGGTCAAGTTCATATGGTTGACTACCCTAGGGGTTTTCTAACCCTTAAGGATGGATTTTGGAACCCAAAATAAGTTCTTTCCTATTGGGTTCACTAAATACTCCTTGGGGATCCATTTTCTAGCTATTGCTTTCTTTTTATCTTGTCCCCTAGCTATTAGGCATTTATAGGCCTTTTCATTTTTCTTTTCTTTGTATCCTAGGCCTTTCTTGTTAAAACTTGCCCTTTGGCTCCCTAAGATCATATTTAAGGTGTTGGAGCCAATAGTGAATTTTTCTAGGGCTTTTGTTAAATAATCTACCTTTTCCCTTAAAGCCCTATTTTCATTTATACATGCATCACTAACATCCAAAGGCATATAAAGGTCATGTGAGCATGCATCATCTAAGCTAGAAGAAATATTATCATTTAAGCATGCCTTTTCTAATTTTTGTTCTAATTCCTTAATTTGTTCAAGCATGCATTTATTTTTCTTCTTTGCCCTAAATAAATCTTTAGTTAAGCTAGAAACCATGGAGACTATTTTCTTAGGGGTTAGATTTGTTACCATAGTTTCCATGTCCTCTTCTTCGGATGAGGAGGATGTGGAAGCTCCCCCTTCATTTGAGCTCTCCCCATTTGAGCTTGATTCTTCATTTTCGGATGAAGAGCAATCCAAGTCATCAAAGGCCATCAAGGCCAAATTGGTGACAAAGGCATTCTCCTCATCCGATGATGAGGAGGAGGATGAGGATGGATCATCCCAAGTCCTTGCCTTGAGAGCCTTAGCCTTTCCCTTCTCCTTTGTTTTCTTTTCTTCTTCCTTTCTCTTGCTCCCCTTCTTCTTCCTCTTCTCTTCTTTCTTTTTCTTCTCTTCCTTGCTCTTGTTTAGGAGAGGACAATTGTCCCTTATGTGCCCTTCTCCTTGGCAATTGTAGCATATAACCTTCCCCCTTGGTCTTCTCATCCTATCATTAGATTTATCAAATCTAAAATTCTTAAATGCACGTCTTACCCTCCTTACCATATAGGCTTCTTCGGTGCTATCCATGGAGGAGGAGGAAGACGCTTATCATCGAGGAGGAGGGGATTTCCATCTTCTTCTTCCCCTTACTTGCCAATAATGCTACTCCTCTTGAGGGTTGAATTCTAGGCTCCTCTTGTATTCCCTCAAGCCTAGTTTCGTGAAGCTCCATGGTTGAAAAGAATTCCTCCAAAGTGCTCACTTCTAGGTTCTTGGAGATATAAAATGAGTCCACCATGGAGCTCCATTTTGAGGACCGGGGAAAGGCATCTATGGCCTTCATTACCATATCCCGGTTTGATAGCTTCTCACCTACACTTGTTAGCCCAATTAAAATTTCTTTAAACCTAGAGTGTAGTGAGGTTACCTTTTCTCCCTTTTCTAGTTTTATATTGGATAATTGGGAGCGGAGGAGGTCTCTCCTTGCTAGCTTGGCCTCGGATGTGCCTTCATGGAGTTCTATAAGCTTCTCCCACATCTCTTTGGCGCTAGCACATTCTCCGATCCGGTTGATCTCTTGTTGAGGGAGCACATTGTAGAGATGGTGCTTGGCTTTGGAGTTTGCAAGGTGCTCCTCTCTTTGCCTCTTGGTCCACCTAGATTTCTCTATTGGCTTCCCCTCTTCATCCCTAGGCAAAACGAAACCGGATTCCATTGTAATCATTATATCAAAATCCGTTTCGAAAAATACCTCCATTCGCTTCTTCCACCAAGCGAATTCTCCTTCAAACTTCGGAGGATGGATGTTGGAGCCGGCCATTTTTGATGTAGGGCTTGTTGCGGCGGTTAGTCCGGTGACAAGCAACCTTGGCTCTGATACCACTTGTAGGGGATCGATTGGCCGGCTAGAGGGGGGTGAATAGCCCTAGTACGTTGGACGTCGTAAATTGCTCGTCTACAAAACGTTAGCGCAAGCGGAATATACAAATACAAAAGACAAGCAAGATATAAGCAAGCAATACAAACACCGAGATATAACGTGGTTCACGGCTACGCCGCTAATCCACGGTCCGATTCGTCCACGGTGAATCACTCCGCCAAAACCAATCACTATCGGTCTCTCCTTTGCACAAAGCTAGGTGGAGGTAACCTTTACAACCAAGATCACTCTTCTTACAATAGGATTGAAGTAAAGACAAGTAAGAAGAGTTTAGAGCTTGTGGGGCACTAGGAAGATCGTTTGGAGTATATGCATTTGCCTCTCAAAGGCTTACACCCTCTCTTTTTATAGAGAGGGCTAACTTCTTCCCGCTTGCGCCGCCATCACCGCCGCCGCTTGGCGACCGTCATACTACAACGGCCTCCGAACACGTCGGAGCCCGACCGTGGTAGTCCAACGGAACTCTTGGCAATGATCGATGGACCTCATCACGATCGCTCGTAGTCGATCGCCTGGGCCGGCTACGAACGCGCGTGGTCAACCCTTATCTACCCGATCGCCAGGCCGATCGGTGGTCTTGGCAATGATCGTCTATCACGATGGTACGATCACGCCACACGGCCCAGCCGATCGATACCCCGAACTCACTGATTAGGCGCCGATCGCCATGACATGGCAATGATCGTGTCTGAAAACCCATCCGACACTTGGCCAAATGGGCCAAGTTTCACCTAAGAGCTACCCTTCCTCAGGGTTACAATCGCCACTCATTTCTGAGTCCTCGCCTTGAAGTTCTCTTCGTTTCGCCACGCCCCTGCAAAGATCAGCGACGGCTCGCAATGCTCCTTCGCGTCTCTTGCCTCGAAGTCTACTTCCTCCGGCTTCACTCCAAGCTTCTCGTCCGGCGGTCCCTCGGATGCTCCAAGCGCACGGCTTCCGCAAAGCTATCCTTCACCGACTCAAGGCACGAGTCATGAGATGTGAAACTTGCCACGGCTCCATGTGCGAATTACTAAGTCCTGCATGACTTCAACGCACATATCACATCAACATATCAAACTAACTTAAACCCTTTGCCACACCATTAAAACCATATCACGGCAAGAGATTGCCCTAACACATCCGAGGCAAAGCTAGCAAGGAGATACCTCCTCCGCTCCCAATTATCCAACATTAAATTAGAAAAGGGAGAAAAGGTAATTTCCTTACATTCTCGTTTCAAGGAAATTATAACCGGTTTGTCAAGTGTAGGTGAAAAGCTCTCCAACCGGGATATGGTAATGAAGGCCATAGATGCTTTTCCCCGGTCCTCAAAGTGGAGCTCCATGGTGGACTCATTCTATATCTCAAAGAATTTAGAAGTGAGCACCTTGGAGGAGTTCTTCTCAACAATGGAACTCCACGAAACGAGGCTTGAAGGAATACAAGAAGAGCCTAGAATTCAACCTTCAAGGGGAGTAGCATTGTTGGCAAACAAGGGGAAGAAGAAGATAGAAGTCCCCTCCTCCTCATCCGATGAAGCCTCCTCCTCCTCCATGGATAGCACCGAAGAAGCCTACATGGTAAGGAAGGTGAGGCGTGTATTTAAGAATTTTAGATTTGATAAATCTAATGATAGGAATAGAAGACCAAGGGGGAAGGTCATATGCTACAATTGCCAAGGAGAGGGACACATAAGGGACAATTGTCCTCTCCTAAACAAGAGCAAAGAAGAAAAGAAAAAGAAGGAGGAAAAGAAGAAGAAAAAGGGGAGCAAGAAGAAAAAGGAAGAGGAGAAGAAGACAAAGGAAAAAGGAAAGGCCAAAGCTCTCAAGGCAAGGACTTGGGATGACCCATCCTCATCCTCCTCATCATCATCGGATGAGGAGAATGCCTTTGTCACCAATTTGGCCTTGATGGCCTTTGATGACTTGGATTGCTCTTCATCCGAAAATGAAAGATCAAGCTCAAGTGGGGAGAGCTCAAATGAAGGGGGAGCTTCTACATCCTCATCATCCGAAGAAGAAGAAGAAGACATGGAAACTATGGTAACAAATGCTTCTCCTAAGAAAATAGTTTCCATAATCTCTAGTTTAACTAAGGACTTATTTGGCATGAAAAAGAAAAATAAGAGCATGCTAGATAAAATTAAGGATTTAGAAAATAAGCTAGAAAATGCATGCTTAAATGATAATATTTCTTCTAGCTTAGATGATGCATGCTCACATGACCTTTATGTGCCATTAGATGTTAGTGATGCATGTATAAATGAAAATAGGGCCTTAAGGGAAAAGGTAGATTATTTAACCAAAGCCCTAGAAAAATTCACAATTGGCTCCAACACTTTGAACATGATCTTAGGGAGCCAAAGAGCTAGTTTCAATAAGAAAGGCCTAGGCTACAAGGAAAAGAAAAATGAAAAGGCCTATAAATGCCTAATAGCTAGGGGACAAGATAAGAAGAAGATAATAGCTAGAAAATGGATCCCCAAGGAATATTTAGTGAACCCAATAGGAAAGAATTTATTTTGGGTTCCAAAATCCATCCTTAAGGGTTAGAAAACCCCTAGGGTAGTCAACCATATGAACTTGACCTATATCATATTTTGGTTGACTTAGGATGACGGGACAACATTTTTAGATAGTGTTGGGTGATGATAACGTGCTCATAAATAGGTAATAATGCTTAAATCATAATGATTAATGTAATTGTTACACATATGTACAATCATGATTTATGATTTATGATATTGGGCACATCATCATGAGAAATAGGTTTAAATCATGCTTTAGGTGATAATTTGTTTATTATCATCACATATTACCTAATGCATGGTTATAAATTGATGAAAATAGGCATTTCATGATCATAATGTGAAATTAAATCATATATGTCATTATGATCATGTAGGTTGTTAGGTTAATACTTAACCATGATAGAATTGCATGAATATATTGGTTAAGTATATACAAATACCCCCTAGGATGCATCTCACACTCACTATAGGCTAACTTGATTGCAAACTTAGCATGGGTGAGATGTTAGGATGATAAAAATGTCCACTAATGCCTATGGCATTTAGATGGTCATTTAAAGTATCAACACAGCAATAATAGACCAATCATGGGGAAGACTTATGTTTAATTCATAGACATATTGCCCAAAGATCATGGTTGGATATTTCATATGTTTTCAAAACAATTCTTTAATCTAAAATCTATGTATTCATGTTTTGGAACAATTCAAAGCAAGACTAGGTGTTAAAATGGATACTCTCATACTCAAAAACTAGTAGTTTTTCAAGTGTTTGGATTTTTGACAAATCTAGGAAAATATAATGATTTTTTATGAAAAACTATTTTTCCTTGATAGATATACTTAATAGAAATATGCTCCTCAAATTTCATGATTTTTCGAATTTTCTGGAATTTTTAATGCATTTCTGAAATTCACCTAAATCGTAATTTGAATCAATTGTGCACATCGCCATCGATGAATGATCATTCACCTGAAAATCAGCCTGCAATTTTCTGATTTCAGATTTTAATCATACTTTTGGTATTTTCCCTCCATTATACTTGATGTCATGAGCTTATAACTTTGTGTTAATCTTTTTGATGGTGTCAAAGGGGGAGAAATAATTATGTTTAAGTTAATTATTTTAGGGGGAGAAATATATGATAGGGGGAGAAAATTTGCATAGAGAGTTTCATGGATTAAGGGGGAGTTGCATGTTGCTAAATCATGTTTATCTTTACATGCCTTTCTTACCTTAGAATTTATATCAAATGTTTTTACCTAACTTAAACGAATTGCCACACATCAAAAAGGGGGAGATTGTTAGGGCAATCTCTTGCCGTAATATGGTTTTGATGGTGTGGCAAAGGGTTTAAGTTAGTTTGATATGTTGATTTGATATGTGCGTTGAAGTCGTGCAGGACTTAGTAATTCGCACATAGAGTCATGGCGAGTTTCACATCTCATGACTCGTGCCTTGAGTCGGTGAAGGATAGCTTTGCGGAAGCCGTGCGCTTGGAGCATCCGAGGGACAGCCGGACGAGAAGCTTGGAGTGAAGCCGGAGGAAGTAGACTTCGAGGCAAGAGACGCGAAGGAGCATTGCAGAGCCGTGCGCCTGATGCTGCCGAGGGACGTGGCCGAGAACGAAGAGAACTTCGAAGGCGAGGGACTCCGAGAGATGAGAGTGAGCGATTGTAACCCGGGAAGGGTAGCTTTAGGTGAAACTTGGCCATTTGGCCAAGTGTCGGATGGGTTTCGACACACCGATCGCCATGTCATGGCAATGATCGCTCGAAGTCGAGTGAGTTCGACCGGTATACGATCCGGATGGTGGCGCCGACCGCCATATGTGGGCAATCGATCGCCAAGACCATCAATCGCATCAAGGCGTGATCGGGTCAATAGGGTTTCGCCACCGCGCTCGTAGCGATCGGGCCGATACGGAGGCGCCGATCGTGATGAGGTCCATCGATCGCGCTAAGAGTTCCGTTGGACTACAACGGTCGGGATCCGACGTGTTCGGAGGCCGTTGTAGTGACGGCAGTCGACTGCCAAGGGCGACAGTCGACTGATGGCGGCCAACGGGAAGAAAACAACCCTCTCTATAAAAAGAGAGGGTGTAAGCCTTTGAGAGGCTAATGCTTATGCTCTAAGTAATCTTCCTAGTGCCCCACAAGCTCAAAACTCTTCTTACTCGCTTTTACTCCATTCTATTTGTAAGAAGAGTGATCTTGATTGTAAAGGTTACCTCCACCTAGCTTGTTGCAAAGGAGAGACCATTTAGTGGATTGGTTTAGCGGAGTGATTCACCGAGGACGAATCGGGGACCGTGGATTAGCGGCGTAGCCGTGAACCACGTTACATTCTTTGTTAGCGTTTGTTTTCTCGTATTTCTATTTGCTTATCTTTATTAGTCTTCCGCTTGCGCTAATTAGTTTTGTAGACGAGCAAATACCGGCATCCAAACGAAAAGGGCTATTCACCCCCTTCTAGCCGGCCATACCGATCCCCAACAGATGAACGGAACGAAGAGGAATCCCTTGCCTCCGCTCCGGATGATGCGTTAAGTGGCTTTTGATCGAAGATGAATGGAACGAAGAGGAATCCCTTGCCTCCGCTCCGGATGATGCGTGAAGTGGCTTTTGATCGAAGATGAACGGAACAAAGAGGAATCCCTTGCCTCCGCTCCGGATGATGCGTGAAGTGGCTTTTGATCGAAGATGAATGGAACGAAGAAGACTCCCATCTTTTTACCGCCTTCGCTTCTTTTCATTTTAGCCCAAAATCTTCGCTGAATTTTTAACTTTCTACTGCCAAGACGACATGCTCGTGTCATTTTGATATTGCCCGTGTCGTGTAACGGAAAAAGAGCGACACGCCTGTGCTCGGCTGTGTCCAAAACCCGTGTCATTTTGGTACTGCCCGTGTTGTGATGAGAGCAACACGCTGCGTGTTTCTACGGTGCAAGCCCGTGCTCTCTACCGTGTACAAAGCCCGTGTCGTGTAACGAAAAAAGAGCGACACGCCTGTGCTCGACTGTGTCCAAAGCACGTGTCGTTTTGGTACTGCCCGTGTCATGACGGACAGAGAGCAACACGCCTGTGCTTGGTTGTATCCTACAAGAAGACATCGAAAATGTTAAAAATCAATCCAAATTATGTAGGAATTATCATTATAGTCCAAAACAAGTCCTGCTCATAAAATGTGCTAATTCTCCACAATTAAACAATAAGAGGATAGAATCATCAATTATTAAAGCCAATATAAACTACCAAAACGAGTGTTATCAATTCCCCCACACTTATTCTTGCACGTCCCGGGCAAGCAAAAGGGAACAACTTCCCTCTAAGTAACTCATATCGTTGCTTCAAAAGAAAGTAAAAAGTAGTTACTTAGGCTTATCAAGTTTATTTAGACCAAGGCACATAGATCCGATTCAAACACAAGTCAATAAGCATGGTGATTTCAAACACATGATTAACTAAAACTTGATGCAATCCTCACAAGATATATGGTGCATAAGGTAGTGCTCTCACTCTCAATAGCATGTAAGTAAATGGGGTTCCACTCAATGCAACTAATGATGTTTCACTACCATATGCTTGCATATTTTCTACTCTCCATCACTAGATCATAAGTTTCTGTGACTCCAAAGGCTTATCATCATGAAGTAAAATTCGTGGGAAATCACAATAGAACATAAGAAAGCAAGAGGATGTGGAAAGATGCTATGACAATGTAATAAAGAAGACAATGAGCACTATCTGGGCTTGAAGAATTTAGAAATTTCCGTTCAGTTTCAGACTTCCAAATTGCTTCCAATTGCATTTTCCTAATTAAACGAATTGCAATTCCTGCATTTCAAACTCCTTCTCGCTTCGATTCCTAGCGTGCCAATTTCAGATTATGTAGCTTCTTTTCCGAAATTACAGGTTCCTTTTACGATTTGAATGTTGCAGAATTCCTAGAGTTTCTAAAATACAGCTCCAATTCCAACATTCCAGAATTTCTAATTCATTATTAAACTTTTATTTCCAGTATCTGGAAATTAAGTTTCAACACTTCCAAATGGCTCAAATTCCAGATTCTTGAGATGAGTTTCTAAATCATGTTTAACTCCCAGAATTTCAGAACTCAATAACTGCAGTCTCAAATTTATTTTTTTATTTTTTTTCTTTTTCTTTTTTTTTTAACGAATTTTTTTTTAAGTACAGCTTCCCTTTTCAGACTTTCAAGCTGTTCAAAATTCAGGGTCAAGTGGCCCATCAATCCTCTGAATTTAGTTTGAATTCCAACTTTACTCAACCTAGGTAACCCAAGGTCCTGTGTCTAAAATGCCAAATGTGTGACGACAAAATTTCAAATTTAGTTATGCAAAATTTAGAATTCGCAGCCTTCCTCCAATTACACTAATTGGATTTCATCCACAGACTATCATCCAAGCAGGTCGACCTTTTCCATGATACCAATAATCCAAAGAAACTGTAACACGGGGATTCCCATATTAATCAGCTACAACTCTTTTTTTTTTTTATGGTTAATCTGATTCTGCATAGATGTTATCATCCGATGTGTCAATAAAACCAGTGCACTTAATACTCTATAATCTCTGTGTGTGCACATTTCTTCCCAGCTGGTATACAGTTTCCCTTTCCTTAGTCCAAATCTCTCAACAAAGAAAATAGGACCTCAAAGGCAATAAAGCTTAGTCCAACCCTGGTGATCAAGTGCTCATGCTACCCATTATATCTCACCTTACATTCAACAAGACAACAAGACAACCATAACCTCACATCCCCTCGAGATACCCCACACTTAAAATTTGACCGTCTCGGGCAAGAAATCCAACAAGATAAATTGTTTGAGTCAATAAGAAGAAGGCATTTATACAAAGAGGATAGCGCAAGAGAAATTCCAAGGGTATAGAGAAGATAGCCTTTATCATTATCACAACTTTTATGAAATTGTAACCTTGAGAAGAAACATAGCAAGTTCTAGAGCTCCACAACAAGAGTGCATATCACACACAAGGAGAAAATGGCTAGATCCTTACAAGTGTGTAAAATCATCAAGTACAATCAACCAATTAGCATCCATCACCACACTAATGAGCATATGCATGTAAAGTATCTAATCATGCCCTAAAATCCAGAAAACATGATAATCAAACTTAACTAACTTTCACATCCCCTAAAACTGATACGAGCACTCAAGGATTCTATTCAAATATTTTATTCACTAACACATTTATGCAAACAAAAATAACAAAAGTATTAAAACAAAAAGAACAACTGAACTCCCCTTTAAATTGGATAGATGGGGTTGTCTAGTGCTTCACATTCCAACACCGCATGCATAATTCCATCATGAAATTTCTTCAAGCGATGTCCATTCACTTTGAAGGTCCGCCCATCTTCCTTGTCCTGCAACTCAATCACTCCATAGGGAAAAATATTAATAATATAGAAAGGACCATCCCACTTAGATCTCAATTTACCTGGAAACCATTTGAGTCTAGTGTTGTACAATAAAACCTTGTCACCTAGTTGAAATTCTTTCCTCAAGATGTGCTTATCATGATATGCTTTGGTCTTTTCCTTATAAATCCGAGAGTTCTCATAGGCTTCAAGTCTTAATTCTTCCAATTCCTGTAATTGCATTTTTCTCTCAACTCCATCTTGATCCATGTCCAGGTTACATAACTTGACTGCCCAGAAAGCTTTATGTGCTATCTCAACTGGTAAGTGACATGTTTTTCCAAACACAATCCTGAACGGTGACATTCCAATTGGTGTTTTGAAAGCGGTCCTATAAGCCCACAAAGCGTCATCTAACCTTTTGCTCCAATCTTTTCTGTCAAGTTTTACCATTTTTGCCAAAATCTGCTTAATCTCTCTATTTGATACCTCTGCTTGCCCGTTGGTCTGAGGGTGGTAAGCAGTAGCAACTTTATGCATAACACCATATTTGTTAAGCAGCATCTTCATGTGTCTATTACAGAAATGGGACCCTTGATCGCTAATGATCGCCCTGGGCCACCCAAACCTGCAAAAGATGTTCGACCTGACAAAACTAACAACCACAGATGTGTTGGATCGAAAGTGTCGCTAGAGGGGGGGGTGAATAGCGATACGATGTCGTTAAAAAACTTTTGCAATAAGTAAAAAGCAAGTAGAGAGTGCACAGCGGAAATATAAAGTAGACAAGATATTTTTACGTGGTTCACAATCTTTCGATTGCTAATCCACGGCCCTAGTGATCCTTGATCACGTACGGAGGGCAATTCACTAAAACCACTCCTCCTCGTTGGAGGTAGGAGCAACGATTACAAAAAGAAATCAAGGCAAAGGGACACTCCCCCTTTCCTTGTTACGATTAAAGCACAAAGACAATTTAAAGAAGTAGAACTTAAATAAATATACCGACAACTCTTATAAGTAGAAGATGTAGCTTTCGTTGTCGGCGGCACTTCGTCGTAGCAAATGTGAGTAGTAGTAGCGGCGTTACGACGGCGTGTTGAGAGCTCTTGAATTCTTGTAATTTGCTTGGCTTGAACATGTCTATTTATGGATATTGATCTATGAATTTAGACATAGGTAGTGTCCAAGGTGAGGTTCTTATCCCCCAAGACTTGTTCATCCACATCCTTTGCGCCAACTCAAGGATGAGGTGTTTCACCCAACCACCTTGTGCCACCTCAAGGAAGCCTTCATGCCAAGAAGAAGAAGCCATCCAACTTGTGCCACATCATGGGAGCCAACCATCTTGTGCCACCTCAAGGAGGCCTTCACGCCAAGAAGAAGAAGCCATCCAACTTGTGCCACATCAAGGGAGCCAACCATCTTGTGCCACCTCAAGGAGGCCTTCACGCCAAGAAGAAGAAGCCATCCAACTTGTGCCACATCATGGGAGCCAACCATCTTGTGCCACCTTGATGCCACATCACCCTTTGTACCAAAACACGAGTCAAGTCCAAATTCACCCCCTTGAAATTCGAGCTCTTCTCGAGGCTGGAACTTGACTAGCGATTGGTGTAGTCAAAGGGTTTTGGGCTGCATGATACAAATTAGCTTAAAATATAAAAATGCGATGGTTCTAACCATCGATCTCGACCTAGACCTTCCATTGGAGGTATTGGGTCGGATCTACGCTAACGACCTTGCCGCTTTCACACGAGCTTACCTTGTAGCCTCGCCGGTCTTCACCCGAGTACCTCGGCTTCCTCGAAGTCCCTCGGCGTTGCCCGACCACCTCGGTTCCCACCGGGTGTCATGAACCTTCCGCTCAACTTTAGCATTTCTGCACACTTAATTGAGCTCGTAAGATAACAAATATACCCTTAACTATTGAGCCTTTTGCCATAATCAAAATACCGGTTCGACTTTGGTGCCCACTGCACCAACAATCTCCCCCTTTTTGATTCATGGCAAACCGACACAAAAGTTAAGGAAAAATTAAGCATAACAGTAAGCTAGCATAATGATTAAGCATGAATGAGCTAGCATAAAGATTAAATATGAATGAGCTAGCATAATGATTAAGCATGAATGAGCTAGCATAAAGATTAAATATGAATGAGCTAGCATAATGATTAAATATGAATGAGCTAGCATAATGATTAAGTATGAATGAGCTAGCATAAAGATTAAGCATGAGTGAGCTAGCATAAAGATTAAGCATGAGTGAGAAATATTATTGTTTCAAGTTCTCCTTTGAGGTAACCTCCCTTGAAAGGTGAGTTCTTGAAAAATAATTTTACTCCCCCTTAATAGTTGCTTAAGTAAGCGGAATTACTTAATATAAAAGGTAATAATTTTGTTTACTTTCTTCCCTTTAATTTTGGTTAATTTTGGTTACTTTTGTGACTTTCTCCCCTTTTGCCTTAACTCAAAAAGTTTGTAAATATATTTTAGGGTTTGTAAGTCCAAGCAAGTTCCCAATATGATTTCTAAGGTAAGACTTAGGCTAATTTCATAAAAGAAGCAAAAATAGAGTACATATATAGAAAAATTTAAATCCTACTCTATTACGCACATACCTAACTTTTAATGTTGTTAAAGATTAAGCTAAAGTCTTGGAGAGTGTGCTTCATCCACAGGTGAGAGACACACTCACCCATCGCAACGTATTCCCGGTGGTAGATAAGGCAACGCAATCGCTTCCTCACTGCGATTCACTAGACTCGGTAGGATTTGACAACAACCACTCGTGCTCTTTCTATCGAGTTTACTACCGGCATAGTCGAGTCAGATAGCCGATTAGATTAAACTCGGTAGATCTAGGGTACCAAATACCTACGTTTAGCGTGCCCTTTAGATATCTAAGGATACGCTTGACTAGGGTTAGGTGAGACTCCTTGGCACAGGTTTGTAACCTTGCGCACATACTTACCGCGAATAAAATGTCGGGTCGGCGCGCGGTTAAGTATAGGAGACTTCCTATTGCGCTCCTATAGTATTTTAGGTCAACGGGTTTTCCTTCTACATCTTCGTTTATATTAACATTAGTTGCCATAGGTGTATTGATTATTTTAGCATCTTGCATTCCAAATCGATTTATTAAGTCCTTAGTATATTTTTGTTGATGTAAATATATTCCATCTTTAGTTTGTTTAATTTGTAAACCTAAGAAGAAACTTAACTCTCCCACTAAATTCATTTCAAATTCACTTTCCATAAGTGAGATGAATTCGTTTAGCAGGATCGAGTTGGTAGTTCCAAAAATTATATCATCTACATAGATTTGGGCTATAAAGATTTCTTTTCCTACGGTTTTAACGAATAAGGTTGGGTTGACTAAACCTTGGTTGAATCCTTTGGACTTAAGATAGATCGAAAGCCTTTCGTACCAAGCTCTTGGGGCTTGTTTGAGTCCATATAGGGCTTTCTTAAGTCTAAGGACATGGTCAGGTTTATCTAGATTTTCGAATCCGTGAGGTTGGTAGCGTAAACTTCTTCCTTAATGTATCCATTCAAAAATGCTGACTTGACATCCATTTGAAACAATTTAAAACCTCGATGTGCAGCATATGCTAACAACATTCGGATGGACTCTAGTCTGGCTACGGGGGCGTAGGTCTCATCGTAATCTAAACCTTCGACTTGACTAAACCCTTTTGCGACTAACCTAGCTTTATTTCTAACTACTTCACCTTTATCATCAAGTTTATTTCGAAATACCCACCTTGTTCCAATAATTGATTTTTCTTTAGGTGGTGGTACTAATTCCCAGACTTCATTTCTAGTGAATTGAGCTAGCTCTTCTTGCATAGCAATAATCCAGTCGGGATCAAGAAGTGCTTGTTCAATAGTTTTGGGTTCGATTTTGAAAATTAACGAGATTTGACTAAGGTTTCGATATGAAGCTCTAGTTCGAACCCTAAATTTGGATCACCTATAACTTGATTGATAGGATGATTTGTTTGAGTCTTAGTGTGACTCGGGTTAGGGTCATCTATCACTTGGTCGATAGGATGACTTGGGTGAGTTCTAGTTTGACTTGGGTTAGAGTCATCTATCACTTGGTCGATAGGATGACTTGGGTTAGGGACGAGATTCAAGTTCAAGATCAGTCGGGTTCGCTATAAGTTGATTTGCTAGTTGGTTTTGTTAAGGATTGAACGGTTCGTGTCCTTCGTCGAAAACTATATTAATGGTTTCTTCGACTCTTATGTGTAGGATCAATGGAATTACTAAAGGGTTGTTTGTAAGTTTTAAACCTAAATCATCTCACCAATATCTACATGATCAAAACATGTTATTCCTATGTGTTTCTTGTGAGATGACTTTCAATTTTACTTGATTAATTTTAATGAATTTAAATTAACCAACATTAGGTTAGATTGATTTAGTCTAAGCTCATCAAGTAATCTTTTCAAGAGATTAGCTTCAGGTCGTGGCGAGGCACGAGGCCTTCTTTGATCGGAACAACGACCACTTCCTTAGACAAAGCTAATTTCAAGAAATTGATAACTCGACTTACTTGAGACTACATCTTGGTCTAACTAGTTATTTTTGAAAAGAGGCTCCCGAGGCTCAATCTTTTAAATCGTAGGATTTTAGTTGATTTATTTTTGAAAAGAGGCTCCCGAGGCTCAATCTTTTGCAGGATTTTAGTTGGTTATGAGTCCTATCTAACCATTCTAAAAATAAAGGAAAAACTAAGCATGCAATTTCTAAGACTTAACAAAAATACATTTTGTATTGGCTCCCCTGGACCATTGAATCAGTGGGTCTATTCACATAGTGAATTTGGTCCTTAGGAACCCAATACATGTTAGATCCTAAAGTTGAAATCAAAGTGGTCTTAGGGACCCATGCTTGGACATTTTCTTATGTTGGTTTACTATAGACATATATGACTTATTGGTTGTATTTGAGTTAAACCCGAGTCCGGCCTTGTTGTTGACGGCCTTTGTGATCCAAGTAAGAGGTCAAGTCCCTTGGATCCCAAAGTGAACCTTTCCAACGTGTTCCTAAGGTCTTCGACTTGTGTTTTCAGCGAGTTCTCAACTTCAAGCTTTTCAACTTGAGTTGAGTCCTCCTCTTGAATACTGAGTAGTCGAAGAGGTTAGGAGACCTCATGTTTGAGGAGGTTAACCTCCTCAATTAGGAATCTCGACCTTGGACTCGGACTTAGCTAGTTTCTTATTTAAAAATTTAATTGCACCATACAAAGTATTAAGTAACGACCGACTTACCCTTAATGATTCTTTTTAACCGGATACGGATCCGTGGCTTGTCTTGAATGGAAGCTCATCATCGGATTCGGACTCGGACTCTTCTTCGGTTTAGGAGTCGTGCTCGGTCGGCTTGGCCATTAGAGCTTGGATATCGTCTTCTTCCTACGAGTGTTGATTTCTTGGGGGCTTCTTCTTCTTGGAAAATGCAACTAAATCAATACTCTTCTCGGCCGACCACGTTAGTTTGCTCATGTAATTCAAGTTCCGAAAACAATTCGTCTAACCTAATTTTAGAAAGGTCCTTGGAGACCTTGTAGGCATCGACCATGGATGCCCACAAGGTGGTCCTAGGAAACGAGTTAAGAGAATACCTGATAAGGTCGCGATTCTCGACCTTTTGTCCGATGGCATGGAGTTGGTTGACGATGTCTTGGATACGAGCATGTAGTTGAGTTGCGGTCTCGTTTTCCTGCATTTTCAAGTTATACAATTTATTTAAAAGTAAATCTCTTTTACATACCTTCGTGTCGTCGGTGCCTTCGTGTAGTTCCACTAGCTTGGTCCATAAGTCCTTTGCACTAATGAAGGGGCCGACGCGGTTGAGCTCTTCCTTGGACAACCCACATTGCAAGATTTGAGTTGCCTTGGCATCGGCTTCTACTTGTTTTTTCATGGAATTTGACCATTGATCGTAACCCAAAGATTCACCATCTTCATTAGGAAGTGTGAAACCGGTTTGGATTACGATCCACATCTCGATTTGGGTTTTAAGAAAGCATTCCATCCGACCCTTCCAATAAGGAAAGTCATTACCGTTGTAAAACGGGTCAGGATGCTAAACCCTTCGAGATGGGCCATTTAAAAACAAGAAGAAGAGCACGAAAAGAATCTTGCAAAACACACTGGAAAGAATATTCCAAGACTTTCGTCTTGGATTAGTAAGTCTTGAGAAGTAAAAAGATATATAAAATGTAACTTGCAAAAGAAATAAACAATCAAATGCGAATGTCGTTGAAGTTCCGAGGACAACCTTACTCGGGATCTAACCCGAAGGACAACCTTATCCGGATCCTAAAGCCTCTAATGCAATTCTATATGTAGGAGAAGATAAGCAAGTGAAATAATTATACGAAAACAGAAATAAATAAATAAAAAATCTGTAAAAAAAAGAAAAACAAAGCTAGATTGGTGGTTTCACCGAATCTTAGCGCCCCCGGCTCTGATACCAATTGTTGGATCGAAAGTGTCGCTAGAGGGGGGGGGTGAATAGCGATACGATGTCGTTAAAAAACTTTTGCAATAAGTAAAAAGCAAGTAGAGAGTGCACAGCGGAAATATAAAGTAGACAAGATATTTTTACGTAGTTCACAATCTTTCGATTGCTAATCCACGGCCCTAGTGATCCTTGATCACGTACGGAGGGCAATTCACTAAAACCACTCCTCCTCGTTGGAGGTAGGAGCAACGATTACAAAAAGAAATCAAGGCAAAGGGACACTCCCCCTTTCCTTGTTACGATTAAAGCACAAAGACAATTTAAAGAAGTAGAACTTAAATAAATATACCGACAACTCTTATAAGTAGAAGATGTAGCTTTCGTTGTCGGCGGCACTTCGTCGTAGCAAATGTGAGTAGTAGTAGCGGCGTTACGACGGCGTGTTGAGAGCTCTTGAATTCTTGTAATTTGCTTGGCTTGAACATGTCTATTTATGGATATTGATCTATGAATTTAGACATAGGTAGTGTCCAAGGTGAGGTTCTTATCCCCCAAGACTTGTTCATCCACATCCTTTGCGCCAACTCAAGGATGAGGTGTTTCACCCAACCACCTTGTGCCACCTCAAGGAAGCCTTCATGCCAAGAAGAAGAAGCCATCCAACTTGTGCCACATCATGGGAGCCAACCATCTTGTGCCACCTCAAGGAGGCCTTCACGCCAAGAAGAAGAAGCCATCCAACTTGTGCCACATCAAGGGAGCCAACCATCTTGTGCCACCTCAAGGAGGCCTTCACGCCAAGAAGAAGAAGCCATCCAACTTGTGCCACATCATGGGAGCCAACCATCTTGTGCCACCTTGATGCCACATCACCCTTTGTACCAAAACACGAGTCAAGTCCAAATTCACCCCCTTGAAATTCGAGCTCTTCTCGAGGCTGGAACTTGACTAGCAGTTGACTGTAGTCAAAGGGTTTTGGACTGCAGTACAAATTAGCTTAAAATATAAAGTACGATGGTTCTAACCATCTGATCTCGACCTAGACCTTCCATTGGAGGTATTGGGTCGGATCTACGCTTAACGACCTTGCTTCGCTTTCACACGAGCTTACCTTGTAGCCTCGCTTCCGGTCTTCACCCGAGTACCTCGGCTTCCTCCGAAGTCCCTCTGGCGTTGCCCGACCACCTCGGTTCCCACCGGGTGTCGCAGACCTTCCGCTCAACTTTAGCATTTCTGCACACTTAATTGAGCTCGTAAGATAACAAATATACCCTTAACTATTGAGCCTTTTGCCATAATCAAAATACCGGTTCGACTTTGGTGCCCACTGCACCAACAAGATGCATCATCAGTCCTGGTAGGAATAGCTTCCACCCACTTGGAAACATAGTCCACCGCCAATAAGATGTATGTGAAACCATAAGAAACAGGAAATGGACCCATAAAGTCGATTCCCCATACATCAAACACTTCACAAAACAAAATAGACTGTTGGGGCATCTCATTTCTACGTCCAATACTCCCGACTTTTTGACATTGTTCACATGTTCTAGTAAACTCATATGCGTCACGGAACAGACTAGGCCAATATAAACCTGAATCTAAAATTTTCCTAGCTGTTCTTTGTGGTCCAAAATGTCCTCCACAAGTTAAAGAATGGCAAAATGTAAGAACAGATTGAAACTCGCCGTTAGGAACACATCGCCTAATTACCTTATCGCTGCACCACTTCCACAAGTAAGGTTCATCCCAAACATAGTATTTAGCATCACATCTTAATTTGTTAACCTGTACTTGAGAGAAATTTGCAGGTATAACACATGCAACCAAATAATTAACGATGTCAGCATACCATGGTACTTCCCCTTGCAGTGTCAGGAGTTGTTCATCTGGAAAACAATCTGGAATGGGTGTAAGCTCCCTATCTTGCATGATTCTGCTCAAATGATCAGCCACCATATTTTCCTTACCACTCCTATCGCGTATTTCCACGGTGAATTCTTGGAGTAGAAGTATCCATCTAATTAATCTGGGCTTTGCATCTGACTTCTTTAAAAGGAATTTGAGAGCTGCATGATCTAAAAAGACAACCACATGAGAGCACAATAAATATGAACGAAACTTATTCAACGCAAACACAATGGCTAGAAGCTCTTTTTCTGTGGTTGTATAATTTGCTTGAGCAGGATCTAACGTCTTGGATGCATAATAGATAACATGTGAAGCTCTGTCAACCCGTTGAGCCAACACTGCACCCACTGCAAAATTAGAAGCATCACACATTAATTCAAAAGGCAATTCCCAATTAGGAGAACTCATAATAGGAGCTGAGGTGAGAGCATCCCTGAGTTGGTTGAAAGTGTCCTTGCATTTTTCATCAAATCCAAATTCCACATCCTTTTGCAGTAAGCGTGAAAGGGGAAGGGCTATAGCACTAAAATTTTGAATGAATCTCCTGTAAAAACCTGCATGACCAAGGAAAGCTCGAACCTCCCGCACGCATGCAGGGTAAGACAAAGAAGAAATAACCTTGACCTTAGCAGGATCTACCTCTATGCCTCTACTCGAAACAATATGCCCTAAAACAACACCATGTTCAACCATGAAATGGCACTTCTCAAAGTTTAAAACCAAGTCAGTTTCCACACATCTCTGCAAAACTTGAGAAAGACTATCTAAACATACATCGAATGATGAGCCATACACGGTAAAATCATCCATAAATACTTCCATACAATGCTCTAATAAATCTGCAAAAATGCTTACCATGCATCGCTGAAATGTACCTGGGGCGTTGCAGAGCCCAAAGGGCATGCGTCGGAATGCAAATGTCCCGTAGGGGCATGTGAAGGTAGTCTTCTCCTGGTCCTCGGGTGCTATGCAAATCTGATAATATCCAGAAAATCCATCCAAGAAGCAGTAATGAGTCTTTCCCGCTAATCTCTCCAACATTTGATCAATAAAAGGTAGTGGAAAATGATCCTTCCTTGTAGCCTGGTTAAGCTTCCTATAATCTATGCATACCCTCCATGAATTTTTCACTCTTGTGGAAATCATCTCACTGTCCTCATTGGCAATCACTGTCATCCCCGATTTCATTGGTACCACATGTACTGGGCTCACCCACTGACTATCTGAAATGGGGTAAATGATACATGCTTGCAACAATTTTTGAATCTCTGTCTTTACCACTTCGGTTAGCAATGGGTTCAATCTTCTCTGTGGTTACCTTACTGGGTACTTGTTCTCCTCCAGGAAGATCCTATGCATACAAAAGGAAGGGTTGATGCCATGAATATCTGCAATGGTCCATCCTATGGCCTTCTGATAAAGCCTTAGCAGATTCAACAACCTTATCTCCTGTTCTTTTCCTAAATTCTTAGCAATAATTACTGGTAATTTCTCCTCTTTCCCCAAGTAAGCATACTTCAAGTGATCCGGTAGAGGTTTCAATTCCAATTTTGGAGGTTGATCATGGGAAGGAAACAATTTTTCAGGACCTGCTTCCATTAATGAAATCCCTGCACAAACATCCACAATGTCATCAATGATGCTAATAGAGTCATCATCTATTAACTCAGAGTTGGTATCCCTATCAATCCACGAAGTCTCTGTACTACCTTCCAACACATCAAGAATATTAATGATAAGTAGTGAGTGATCTTTTTCAGGATACCTCATTGCTTCAAGTATGCTAAACTGTACCACTGTGTCTCCAAACTCCATGGTCAATGTTCCTGCATGTACATCAATCTTTGTCCTTGCAGTCTTGAGGAACGGCCTGTTGGGTGGATGCTTCGGAGGCTCATTGGCTACCATGTCCCCGGATTAAAATTTTCACTAATGAAAGGATTAATTCGGATGGGATGAGCTTCCTTAACAACACCATTTTGTCGTCGTGCTAACAACTTGAGTGGTCGCTTGAACAAACTAGTTGTTCAAGCAACACAACTCTTCTAGTTGGTTAGCCGCGGAAGAGACGACGGATGGATCGCCGGTTTTTGTGTTTGTCTTCGGGGTCCATGATTATACAATATATATTCATACACACACATGCATAATCAAAACAAATAAGAACATGCTCAGATCTGTATATAAAGTTAAAATAACTTTATACCTAACGATCTTCTACCGTATGTCCTATCCTTCTCGTGGACGACGTGTGGACGAAGATCCTCCAGGAGTAGAAGCCTTCTAGATCGCTTTCTTCTCTACCTTGTCCGCTGCGAACAAAGAGAAGAACTAGCAAATACCTTTCCTATCTAGAACCGGCCACCAAATTAGGGAATTTGGTGCAACCGCCGGCCAAGGAGCAATGGATGATGCACCGGCCAACTTCTCCAAGAAGAGTTGCCGCCGGCCACTTTTGGAGTATAGGGAGGAGGAAGAGAACCGGCCACCAATGGGAGGAGAACCGCCGGCCAAGGAAGAAGGGAAAGACCTTAAGGTTGGGCGCCGGCCAAGTATTGATGGTGCAAGTTGGGCACCGGCAACAACTAGAAGGAAGGAGAAGTTGCCGCCCAACCCTAGCTCCAAACCCTAGCCGCCCACCTCCAAAAGCCAAACCCTAATTCTTTCAATCCTCTATTGATTAATCTTGCCGCCCAACCCTAGCCATCTATTTATAGAATAGGGCTTAAGCCTCCTTTAATCTCCACCGTCGGATCTAGGGATTTAATCTCCACCGTCGGATCTAGGGTTTTATCCCAACTGTCGGATCTAGGGTTTAATCCCAACCATCGGATCTAGGATTTCATCCCAACCGTCGAATCTAAGGTTTCATCCCAACCGTCGGATCTAGGGTTTTATCCCAACCGTCGGATCTAAGGATCTAATCCCAACCGTCGATTCTAGGATTTCATCCTAACCGTCGGATCTAGGGATTTAATCCCAACCATTGGTTCTAGGGTTTCATCCAACCACCGGATCTAGGGATTTAATCCCAACCGTTGGTTCTAGGTTTTGTTTTACATTCTTGGATCTAGACTTCACAAGGATTATATTAGGCTACGATAGGGACCATAAGGAGGAGTTGGGTCTTGGCCACCCGATGGATCGGAACCACACAAACTTGATCCATCAATGATGTTCCATTCCACTAGAGGATCAGCATTGAACTACCTCACCAACCCCCATAAATCAATATGGCCTCCATATATTATTTGTACATTAATCTCTCCGTGTTTAAGATATCGAATGTCCGTCAATTAATTGATTTACTGACCATTAATTAATTAACATCTAATTCCTCGAGTAGTACCACTAAACCTTATCATCATGTTGACTAAGTCAACCAGCTGGGTTTACATGATGAACCTTATGAGCTCCTCAAGGGGACATCATCAACCTAATATATAGGACACGATTTCCTCCTATAATCAACGGCACACCATGTAAATAATATTATTTCCCAACTTACCGAGCATATTGATTTAATCCATCTAAATCTCACCCACTGGTAAATCAAAGAAATAAATACTAAGTACATGTGCCCGTTATTATATCGGGATTAAGAGCATGTACAACATAATATCCGAGGTCCGATTCAATTATGTAGTCAGTACTAAATTGAATCACCTCTATGTCGGTCCTACTCAATACACCTAAGTGTACTAGTATAACTCTATGTTCAAGATAAAACAATACCAAGCTACACTACAACCATGCCAATGGTTTGTCCAAAACCATCTTGGTTCTGATTCTTTACTTATATTTTACAATGTACTGATAACATGATCTTCTGTGCCACAACAAGCACCATGTTATCTACAATGTAAAATATTAGACAATATGCACACATATATAATGAATATATAAAATGCAAATAATGATCATGTGATTCTTATTTCAAAATAAAATGTTCATACAAAAAGAGCTAGGCTTTCAAAGATACATTCCAACAATCTCCCACTTATACTAAAAGACTACGCCACATCACTGCCATACATCCGATCCCCATGTCCTCCACATGCCTATCAAACACTTTCACCGTTGGAAGGGCCTTAGTGAATGGATCCGCCAGTTATCCTCTCGATGCAATCTTGGCGATAAAGAACTTCTCCTCGCTTTACGATCTCTCGTATAAGGTGGTACTTGCGCTCTATGTGTTTACTCGCCTTATGGGCTCGTGGTTCCTTCGAGTTTGCAACTGCACCACTATTATCACAATAAATTGTGATAGTTCTGGGCAAACCAGGAATCACATCCAAGTCCATCAAGAAGTTCCTGAGCCATACAGCTTCCTTGGCTGCCTCAGAGGCTGCCACATACTCAGCTTCCATGGTAGAGTCCGCCACGCATTTCTGCTTGACACTCCTCCATGCTATGGCTCCACCTCCAAAAGTAAACACAAACCCCGAGGTAGACTTATTCTTGTCCCTATCTGATTGGAAATCCGAATCCGTGTAACCCACAGGGACTAATTGATCTGCCCGATAAACCAGCATATAATCCCTAGTCCTTCTCAGGTACTTCAATATATGCTTTACCGCAGTCCAATGTCCCTGTCCAGGATTACTCTGATATCTGCTAACCATGCCCACGGCAAAGCAGATATCCGGTCTCGTATATAGCATAGCATACATAAGGCTTCCTACTGCCGAAGCATAAGGAACCGCCTTCATGTCCTCTATCTCCTTTGATGTTTTGGGACACATCTCTTTAGATAAAGGAACTCCATGTCTAAAAGGTAGAAAACCTTTCTTGGAGTTCTGCATGCTAAAACGAGGAAGGATAGTGTCAATGTATGAAGCTTGAGACAAGCACAACATCCTTTTCTTGCGATCCCTTATAACTTTGATCCCAAGGATGTGTCCCACTTCTCCCAAGTCCTTCATATCAAACTGTTTGGACAACCATACCCTTACATCTGATAACACTTTGATATTGTTGCCAACTAACAAAATGTCATCTACGTATAGTACAAGAAACACCACTACGTTTCCGTCACATCTCTTGTATACACAAGGCTCATCCGGACTTTGAATAAATCCATATGACTGGATTACCTCATCAAAGCGGATGTTCCAAGATCTAGAAGCTTGCTTCAATCCATAAATGGACCGATTAAGCTTACATACAAGATGCTCTTTGCCTTTAGCAATGAATCCCTCTGGTTGGCGCATATAGATGTTCTCCTCAAGTCTTCCGTTAAGGAAAGCTGTCTTGACATCCATCTGCCAAATCTCATAATCCATATGAGCAGCTATAGATAAGAAAATCCGGATAGACTTAAGCATAGCTACCGGCAAAAAGGTCTCCTCATAATCGATACCCTCTTTCTGAGTATACCCTTTCGCAACAAGCCTAGCTTTGAAGGTCTCGACCTTCCCGTCTACTCCTCTCTTTCTCTTGTAGATCCACTTGCATCCAATGGTTTTTACACCATCGGGTGGTTCTACTAGCTCCCAGACTTGATTAGAATCCATAGATTCTATCTCTGAATTCATCGCACTTTGCCAAGATATCGCATCTCTATCCTGGATTGCCTCATCATATGTCAAGGGATCAGGTTCATGTTCACCAGGGACTAAGTCCAAAGACTCTCCCAAAAACATGAATCTGTCAGGTTGTCTAACAACCCTCCCACTACGACGAGGTGCCTCCTGTGTATGCTCTGTGACACGCGGTGCAGTGACTTGTGGTGTCTCCTCTTGTACCGGTGGTACTGAAGTCGGGACTTCCCCTGTCATCTCCTCAAGAACAATCCTACTCGTGGGTTTGTGATTCATCACATAGTCTTCCTCTAGAAATCTGGCATTCGTACTCACGATCACCTTCTGATCTCTAGGACTATAGAATAAACCACCCTTCCCTTAGGGTAGCCAACAAACTTGCATGAGATTCCAACTTACCAGCATCTCCCTTCAGCACATGTGCTGGACTACCCCAAATCCGAATATGTCTTAGACTAGGCTTTCGCCCAGTCCACAACTCTGTGGGAGTAGAGGGTACTGACTTAGATTGAACCAAGTTCAGAATGTGTCTTTCGTTTCAGAGCAAACCCCGTAATCGAATCAGTAACTCGTAATAACTCATCATCGATCCGACCATCTCCATAAGAGTCCTATTCCTTCGCTCCGCTACACCATTCACTGGGTGTGCCAGTGCATAATTGGGATTGAATCCCAGCCTCTGATAAGTAACTCCTAAACTCTCCCAAGAGGTACTCGCCACCACGATCAGATCGTAATGTCTTGATACTTTTACCATGACGGTTCTCCACATCAGCCTTGAATTCTTTGAACTTGTCAAAGCATTCAGACTTGCGGCGCATCAAGTAAATGTATCCATACCTTGAATAATCGTCTATAAATGAGACGAAGTATTCAAAGCCACCTCTTGCCTGGATAGACATAGGACCGCACAAATCAGAATGAACCAATTCTAACACATCTTTGGCTCTATACCCCTTGGCCTTAAGAGGCCTCTTGGTCATTTTACCTTCCAAGCAAGATTCGCAGGTTGGGAGATCCTTCACCACTAATGAACCCAAAGGTACATCAGCTATCAACCTTTGAATTCTACTTAGGTTAATATGACCAAGCCTTAGATGCCAAAGATATGTTTGGTTCATTTGCGAAGGTTCTTTTCTCTTATTAGATTTAGAAGATGAGTTATTTACTTCTATTTGCATCGTGGGAGTTTTTGGTTCAATAGTATATAAATTGCCAACCAATGTACCAGAACAGATAATCTCCCTATTCCTTTTTATAACCACCTTGTCATTAAAAGAAACAGAATATCCATCCAAAAACAATTTAGAAACTGAAATTAAATTCTTTCTAAAAGTAGGTACATAAAGACAATTTCTCAAAACCAAAAATTTATTCCTATCAAAAGATAAATAAACATCTTCCACTGCAATAGCTGCCACCTTTGAAGCATTGCCCATGAAGACGGTAATCTCTCCCTAAGCTAGTCGTCGGGTTTCCTGGAACCCCTACAAAGTATTGCAGACATGATCAGTGGCTCCTGTATCTACACACCAGGCACTGGTAGATAACACCGCTAAACATGTTTCAACAACTAAACAAGAAGATATACCTTTGTTCTTTCGGCGAGGACAGTCCGCCTTCCAATGTCCAGTCTACTTGCAAGTGAAGCACTTGCCTTTCGGCTTCTTCACTCCTGCCTGAGGCCCTGTTGCCACCTTCTTCGCTCCACGTTGCTTCTTCTTCTTCTTACCTTTCGGTTTGGAGGAAGAAACCTTCTGAGCGACCATGGCTTGAGAACTCTGACAAAAAAGCCCCTCTGCCGCCTGGAGTTCTGTCAGAAGCTCCGCCAACGAATACAACCTCTTGTTCATGTTGTAGTTGAGGCGAAACTGCTCAAAACTCCTAGGCAGAGACTGGAGAATGATATCGACCTGGGTTTCCCCATCGATCTCAGCTCCGAGGACTTCCATCTGATTAAGATGAGCCATCATCTTGAGAACATGTTCCCTAACGGGTGTTCCCTCGACCATGGTGGTCGTCATCAAGTTTCTCATTGCCTCCTGCCTAGCCGCCCTACTCTGATGTCCGAAAAGTTCCTTGAGATTGAACATCATGACATAAGCAGTGGCTATGGCCTGATGCTGATGTTGCAGCACATTTGACATAGATGCCAAAATGTAACACCGCGCCATCTCATCTGCCTTAACCCATTTCTTATAATGTTCTTTCTCCTTTTCATCAGAGTCATCGGAGGGCTTAGGAGGACAGACCTCGAAGAGTACAAATTTGTACTCCTCCGCAGTTAGGACAATATCCAGGTTTCTTTTCCAATCAATGTAGTTTGGACCAGTAAGTTTGTTTTCTTTTAAAATCACAGCAAATGGGTTGAAAGCCATTTGAAAATCCTAAAAATCACAATGATCAAAATATTAGATTTCAAATATTATTGATTCCTCAAAACAATAAAATCCTGAAATCAACCAACACCTCAAAACACCGAGAATATCGCATGCCACGATAGTGTGGACGTATACGAATTCTACATTTGTAAGAGGAGGTTTTACCCATTAATTTTATTATCTTGTCAACCTTACTTTTTGACAAATAAAATTAATAGTTGGTTCCTCTTTAGCCCTACAAATAAAAGCAGTGACTCCGATGGGGAGGATACTTTTATTTGTATCTAAGTGTGCACCATTACACGATACTAAGGGAATTATTTCGGATTATGTGCCTTACCGATGGGGAAGTGAAGGGAGTTGTCGCTTCGGAGGCTCATTGGCTCCCATGTCCCCGGATTAAAATTTTCACTAATGAAAGGATTAATCCAGATGGGATGAGCTTCCTTGGCCACACCATTTCGTCGTCGTGCTAACAACATGAGTGGTCGCTTGAACAAACTAGTTGTTCAAGCAACACAACTCTTCTAGTTGGTTAGCCGCGGAAGAGACGACGGACGGATCGCCGGTTTTTGTGTTTGTCTTCGGGGTCCATGATTATACAATATATATTCATACACACACATGCATAATCATCATATATAAGAACATGCTCAGATCTGAAATTAAAGTTATAAAACTTTATACCTTACGATCTTCTACCGTATGTCCTATCCTTCTCGTGGACGACGTGTGGACGAAGATCCTCCACGAGTAGAAGCCTTCTAGATCACGTTCTTCTCTTCCTTGTCCGCTGCGAACAAAGAGAAGAACCAACGAAACCTTTCCTTTCTAGAACCGACCACCAAACAAGAGAGTTTGATGCAACCGCCGGCCAAGGAACGATTGGATGAGCGCCGGCCAACTAGTTGTATTGTTGCCGCCGGCCACCTAGATGTTGGAGAAGCACCGGCCACCAATTGTTGGAGAGCCGCCGGCCTCCAAGGAGCAAGAGAGGAGGAAGAAAAGAACCGGCAAAGCGAGGAGGAGAAGATGAGGGGCGCCGGCCAAAAACCTAGGGAGAACAATCACCTTGCCGCCCACTTTCTTAGCCGCCCAAAACCCTAACTCCTCTAGGGTTTGTTGCCGCCCAACACTTGGATGAGCCAAACCCTAATTCTCTAATCCAAAAATCATTAGTTGCTGCCCAACCCTAAGCCTTTATTTATAGAATTTAGGAGAAAGTTGGTTAGCCTAAAATATAGGAACTAACTCCTATTTTCTTGCCGCCCAACCAACCTTATCTCCTTTAAGATTTGTTGCCGCCCAACACATGGATGAGCCAAACCCTAATTCTAGAATTTAGGCTTAAGCCTCCTCTAATCTCCACCGTCGGATCTAGGGATTTAATCTCCACCGTCGGTTCTAGGGATTTAATCTCCACCGTCGGATCTAGGGTTTTATCCCAACCGTCGGATCTAGGATTTCATCCCAACCATAGGATCTAGGATTTCATCCCAACCATAGGATCTAGGATTTCATCCCAACCGTCGGATCAAGGATTTCATCCCAACCGTCGGATCTAGGGTTTTATCCCAACCGTCGGATCTAGGGATTTAATCCCAACCGTCGATTCTAGGGTTTCATCCTAACCATCGGATCTATGATTTCATCCCAACCGTCGGATCAAGGATTTCATCCCAACCGTCGGATCTAGGGTTTTATCCCAACCGTCGGATCTAGGGATTTAATCCCAACCGTCGATTCTAGGGTTTCATCCTAAACATCGGATCTATGGATTTAATCCAACCGTTGGTTCTAGGGTTTCATCCCAACCATCGGATCTATGGATTCAATCCAACCGTTGGTTCTAGGTTTTGTTTTACATTCTTGGATCTAGACTTCACAAGGATTATAATAGGCTACGATAGGGACCATAAGGAGGAGTTGGGTCTTGGCCACCCGATGGATCGGAACCACACAAACTTGATCCATCAATGATGTTCCATTCCACTAGAGGATCATCATTGAACTACCTCACCAACCCCCATAAATTAATATGGGCTCCATATATTATTTGTACATTTATCTCCCCGTGTTTAAGATATCGAATGTCCGTCAATTAATTGATTTACTGACCATCAATTAATTAACATCTAACTCCTCGAGTAGTACCACTCAACCTTATCATCATGTTGACTAAGTCAACCAGCTGGGTTTACATGATGAACCTTATGAGCTCCTCAAGGGGACATCATCAACCTAATATATAGGACACGGTTTCCTCCTATAATCAACGACACACCATGTAAATAATATTATTTCCCAACTTACCGAGCATATTGATTTAATCCATCTAAATCTCACCCACTGGTAAATCAAAGAAATAAATACTAAGTACATGTGCCCGTTATTATATCGGGATTAAGAGCATGTACAACATAATATCCGAGGTCCGATTCAATTATGTAGTCAGCAATAAATTGAATCACCTCTGTCGGTCCTGCTCAATACACCTAAGTGTACTAGTGTAACTCTATGTTCAAGACAAAACAATACCAAGCTACACTACAACCATGCCAATGGTTTGTCCAAAACCATCTTGGTTGTGAGCCTCTACTTATATTTTACAAGGGACTGATAACATGATCTTCTGTGCCACACCAAGCACCATGTTATCTACAATGTAAAATATTAGACAATATGCACACACATATAATAAATATATAAAGTGCAAACAATGATCATGTGATTCTTATTTCAAAATAAAATGTTCATACAGAAAAGAGCTAGGCTTTCAGTATACATTCTAACAATCTCCCACTTATACTAAAAGACTATGCCGTCATCACTCTGCCATACATCTGATCCCCATGTCCTCCACATGCCTATCAAACGCTACTGGAAGGGCCTTAGTGAATGGATCCGCCAGTTATCCTCTCGATGAATCTTCTCCTCGCTTTACGATCTCTCGTATAAGGTGGTACTTGCGCTCTATGTGTTTACTCGCCTTATGGGCTCGTGGTTCCTTCGAGTTTGCAACTGCACCACTATTATCACAATAAATTGTGATAGTTCTGGGCAAACCAGGAATCACATCCAAGTCCATCGAAGTTCGAGCCATCTGACTTCCTTGCGCCTCGGAGGTCGCCACATACTCAACTTCCATGGTAGAGTCCGCCATGCATTTCTCGCTGACACTCCTCCATACTATGGCTCCACCTCCAAAAGTAAACACAAACCCCGAGGTAGACTTACTCTTGTCCCTATCCGATTGGAAAATCCGAACTGGTAACCCATGAGACTAATTTGATTCGCCTTGTGAAACCAAAGATATAATCCCTAGTCCTGTGTACTTCAATATATGCTTTATCATAGTCCAATGTCCCCTCGCTCCAGATTACTCGATATTCGCTAACCATGCCCACGCAAAGCAGTATATCCTGTCTCGCACATAGCATAGCATACATAAGGCTTCCTATCGCCAAGCATAAGGAACCGCTTCATGTCCTCTATCTCCTTTGATATTTTGGGACACATCTTATTAGATAAAGGAACTCCATGCCTAAAAGGTAGAAAACCTTTCTTGGAGTTCTGCATGCTAAAACGAGCAAGGATAGTGTCAATATATGAAGCTTGAGATAAGCACAACATCCTTTTCTTGATCCCTTATAACTTTGATCCCAAGGATGTGTCCCACTTCTCCCAAGTCCTTCATGTCAAACTGCTTGACAACCATACTTTACGCCTGATAACACTTTGATATTGCTGCCAACTAACAAAATGTCATCTACGATAGTACAAGAAACACCACTACGCTTCACACATCTCTTGTATACATAAGGTTCATCCGGACTTTGAATAAATCCATATGACTGGATTACCTCATCAAAGCGGATGTTCCAAGATCTAGAAGCTTGCTTCAATCCATAAATGGACCGATTAAGCTTACATACAAGATGCTCTTTGCCTTTAGCAATGAATCCTCCGGTTGTCGAGATATAGATGTTCTCCTCAAGACTTCAAGTTAAGGAAAGTCGCCTTGACATCCATCCGCCATATCTCATAATCCATATGAGCAAATTATAGATAAGAGAATCCTGATAGACTTAAGCATAGCTACTGAAAAGGTCTCCTCATAATCGATACCCTCTTCGAGTATACCCTTTGCAACAAGCCTAGCTTTGAAGGTTTCAACCTTCCCGCCTACTCCTCTCTTCTCTTGTAGATCCACTTGCATCCAATGGTTTTTATACCATCGGGTGGCTCTACTAGCTCCAGACTGATTAGAATCCATAGATTCTATCTCTGAATTCATCGCTCTTTGCCAAGATACTGCATCTCTATCTTGGATTGCCTCGTCATATGTCTAGGGATCAGGTTCATGTTCACCAGGGACTAAGTCCGAAGACTCTCCCAAAAACATGAATCTGTCGGGTTGTCTAACAACCCTCCCACTACGACGAGGTACCTCCCGTGTATGCTCTGTGACACGCGGTGCAGTGACTTGTGGTGTATCCTCTTGTACCGGTGGTACTGAAGTCGGAACTTCCCCTGCCAACTCCTCAAGAACAATCCTACTCTTGGGCTTGTGGTTCATTACATAATCCTCCTCTAGAAATCTGGCGTTCGTGCTAACGATCACCCTCTGATCTCTAGGATTATAAAATAAACCACCTTTCGTTCCCTTAGGGTAGCCAACAAACATGCATACTTCTATACGAGGTTCCAACATACCAACATCAGCCTTCAGCACATGTGCTGGACTCCCCCATATCCGAATATGTCTCAGACTAGGCTTTTGCCCAGTCCACAATTCTACAGGGGTAGAAGGAACTGATTTAGATGGAACCAAGTTCAGAGTATACATTGCCGTATCCAGTGCATACCCCCAGAACGAAATAGGTAACTCAGAATAACTCATCATCGATCTCACCATCTCCATAAGAGTCCTATTCCTTCGCTCTGCTACACCATTCTGCTGGGGTGTGCCAGGTGCAGACAATTGGGATTGAATCCCAGCCTTTGATAAGTAACTCCTAAACTCTCCCAAGAGGTATTCGCCACCACGATCAGATCGTAGTGTCTTGATACTTTTACCTTGACGGTTCTCCACATCAGCCTTGAATTCTTTGAACCTGTCAAAGCATTCAGACTTGCGGCGCATCAAGTAAATGTATCCATATCTTGAATAATCGTCTATAAAGGAGACAAAATATTCAAAACCACCTCTTGCCTGGATAGACATAGGACCGCACAAATCAGAATGAACCAATTCTAACACATCTTTGGCTCTATACCCCTTGGCCTTAAAAGGCCTCTTGGTCATTTTACCTTCCAAGCAAGATTCGCAGGTTGGGAGATCCTCCACCACTAATGAACCCAAAGGTCCATCAGCTATCAACCTTTGAATTCTGCTTAGGTTAATATAACCAAGCCTTAGATGCCAAAGATATGTTTGGTTCATTTGCGAAGGTTCTTTTCTCTTATTAGACTTAGAAGATGAGTTATTCACTTCTATATGCATCGTGGGAGCTTTTGGTTTAAGAGTATACAAATTGCCAACCAATGTACTCAACAGATAATCTCTCTATTTCTTTTATAACAACTCTCATTAAAAGAAATATCCATCCATAAACAATTTAGAAACCGAAATCAAATTCTTTCTAAATGTAGGTACATAAAGACAATTTCTCAAAACCAAAACTTTATTTCTATCAAACGATAAATAAACGTCTCCCACTGCAATAGCCGCTACCTTAGTAGCATTGCCCATGTAGACAGTAATCTCTCCTCACTAGTCGTCGGGTTTCTCGAACCCCGCAAAGAATTGCAGACATGATCGGTGGCTCCGTATCTACACACCGTACGGTAGATAACACCACTAAACATGTTTCAACGACTAAGGCGTAAGATATACCTTTGTTCTTCTTTAGGAAGGGAAGTCTTTCTTCCCATGTCCAAATCTCTACAAGTGAAGTACTTGCCTTCGGCTTCTTCACTCCTCGATATCCTCCCACCACCTTTGCTCTACCTTGTTTCTTCTTCTTCTTGCCTTTTAGAAGTAGAAACCTTTGAGCAACCATGTCTTCTTGTTTGCGGCTCGATTGTATCCAAAAGTTCCTTTTCCCGAATCATCCGCAGCCTAGGAGGACACTCATCGACAGTTAAGACACTATCCATATTTCTTTTCCAATCATTATTGTTTGGGGACAGTAAGTTTGTTTCCTTTAGTACCAAAGTAAGTGGATTGAAAGCCATTTGAAAATCATAAGAATCACAATGATCAAAATATTAGATTTCAAATATTATTGATTCCTCAAAACAATAAAATCCCGAAATCAACCAACACCTCAAATCACCGAGAATATCGCATGCCACGCTGTGTGGACGTATACGAATTCAACATTTGTAAGAGGAGATTTTACCCATTAATTTTATTATCTTGTCAACCTTACTTTTTGACAAATAAAATTAATAGTTGGTTCCTCTTTGGCCCTACAAATAAAAGCAGTGACTCCGATGGGGAGGATACTTTCATTTGCATCTAAGTGTGCACCATTACACGATACTAAGGGAATTATTTCGGATTATGTGTCTTACCGCTGTGGAAGTACACATGCTCCTAGATAATTTCCTATAACCATTATTTGACCTAGTGATCTGCAAGCAAACCCGTCCGCAGGGAGGAAGGCACTCAGAGCCAACACACAAGTTTGTTCGCATCACACATCAAATTGTAATGGAGGCCACGGGAATTAATTAAAATATCCCTCTCCCACTTAGTAAATTGCAAATGAGGAATTTTAAATCACACACAACATGCATATAAAACAAATAAGCAATAAATATGGAAAAAACAGAATTTTTCCAACTATTATGGCATTGTCCTCCAATATGCATCCCGTCGTGTGGCCACCTCGTCCGCTCCATCTTTTCCCGTGCGCAAGTCACCAAAGAGTTCCGAGCCGAGATAAATCATTTTAATTACATCCATCGATCCTATACTCCACGAAGGAGTGTACAAATAATCTAGATCGAAAGTAAACTAAAATGATCGGCTAAACAATGCCGTATTTAATTACAAAAATTAAATACTAATCTAGCCTCGTCAACCCCGAGGATTCAAATAATAAATTTTTACACACATCCATTCACATACACACACATGGCCATAATAGTCGGATCTTATGCCTGCAACCAAAGAGTTAAACTACGCATATCCTACTATTATCCGGCACATATTATATATGAAAAATGCATAAAAATATAACCGAATCCTAAACACACAAAACCGGAAACCGTTGCTCTGATACCAAATCAAGGGAGTTGTCGCTTCGGAGGCTCATTGGCTCCCATGTCTCCGGATTAAAATTTTCACAGATGAAAGGATTAATCCGGATGGGATGAGCTTCCTTGGCCACACCATTTCGTCGTCGTGCTAACAACATGAGTGGTCGCTTGAACAAACTAGTTGTTCAAGCAACACAACTCTTCTAGTTGGTTAGCCGCGGAAGAGACGACGGACGGATCGCCGGTTTTTGTGTTTGTCTTCGGGGTCCATGATTATACAATATATATTCATACACACACATGCATAATCATCATATATAAGAACATGCTCAGATCTGAAATTAAAGTTATAAAACTTTATACCTTACGATCTTCTACCGTATGTCCTATCCTTCTCGTGGACGACGTGTGGACGAAGATCCTCCACGAGTAGAAGCCTTCTAGATCACGTTCTTCTCTTCCTTGTCCGCTACGAACAAAGATAAGAACCAACGAAACCTTTCCTTTGTAGAACCGACCACCAAACAAGAGAGTTTGATGCAACCGCCGGCCAAGGAACGATTGGATGAGCGCCGGCCAACTAGTTGTATTGTTGCCGCCGGCCACCTAGATGTTGGAGAAGCACCGGCCACCAATTGTTGGAGAGCCGCCGGCCTCCAAGGAGCAAGAGAGGAGGAAGAAAAGAACCGGCAAAGCGAGGAGGAGAAGATGAGGGGCGCCGGCCAAAAACCTAGGGAGAACAATCACCTTGCCGCCCACTTTCTTAGCCGCCCAAAACCCTAGCTCCTCTAGGGTTTGTTGCCGCCCAACACTTGGATGAGCCAAACCCTAATTCTCTGATCCAAAAATCATTAGTTGCTGCCCAACCCTAAGCCTTTATTTATAGAATTTAGGAGAAAGTTGGTTAGCCTAAAATATAGGAACTAACTCCTATTTTCTTGCCGCCCAACCAACCTTATCTCCTTTAAGATTTGTTGCCGCCCAACACATGGATGAGCCAAACCCTAATTCTAGAATTTAGGCTTAAGCCTCCTCTAATCTCCACCGTCGGATCTAGGGATTTAATCTCCACCGTCGGTTCTAGGGATTTAATCTCCACCGTCGGATCTAGGGTTTTATCCCAACCGTCGGATCTAGGATTTCATCCCAACCGTAGGATCTAGGATTTCATCCCAACCATAGGATCTAGGATTTCATCCCAACCGTCGGATCAAGGATTTCATCCCAACCGTCGGATCTAGGGTTTTATCCCAACCGTCGGATCTAGGGATTTAATCCCAACCGTCGATTCTAGGGTTTCATCCTAACCATCGGATCTATGATTTCATCCCAACCGTCGGATCAAGGATTTCATCCCAACCGTCGGATCTAGGGTTTTATCCCAATCGTCGGATCTAGGGATTTAATCCCAACCGTCGATTCTAGGGTTTCATCCTAACCATCGGATCTATGGATTTAATCCAACCGTTGGTTCTAGGGTTTCATCCCAACCATCGGATCTATGGATTCAATCCAACCATTGGTTCTAGGTTTTGTTTTACATTCTTGGATCTAGACTTCACAAGGATTATAATAGGCTACGATAGGGACCATAAGGAGGAGTTGGGTCTTGGCCACCCGATGGATCGGAACCACACAAACTTGATCCATCAATGATGTTCCATTCCACTAGAGGATCATCATTGAACTACCTCACCAACCCCCATAAATTAATATGGGCTCCATATATTATTTGTACATTTATCTCCCCGTGATTAAGATATCGAATGTCCGTCAATTAATTGATTTACTGCCCATCAATTAATTAACATCTAACTCCTCGAGTAGTACCACTCAACCTTATCATCATGTTGACTAAGTCAACCAGCTGCGTTTACATGATGAACCTTGTGAGCTCCTCAAGGGGACATCATCAACCTAATATATAGGACACGGTTTCCTCCTATAATCAACGGCACACCATGTAAATAATATTATTTCCCAACTTACCGGGCATATTGATTTAATCCATCTAAATCTCACCCACTGGTAAATCAAAGAAATAAATACTAAGTACATGTGCCCGTTATTATATCGGGATTAAGAGCATGTACAACATAATATCCGAGGTCCGATTCAATTATGTAGTCAGCACTAAATTTAATCACCTCTATGTCGGTCCTGCTCAATACACCTAAGTGTACTAGTGTAACTCTATGTTCAAGATAAAACAATACCAAGCTACACTACAACCATGCCAATGGTTTGTCCAAAACCATCTTGGTTGTGAGCCTCTACTTATATTTTACAAGGGTCTGATAACATGATCTTCTGTGCCACACCAAGCACCATGTTATCTACAATGTAAAATATTAGACAATATGCACACATATATAATAAATATATAAAGTGCAAACAATGATCATGTGATTCTTATTTCAAAATAAAATGTTCATAAAGAAAAGAGCTAGGCTTTCAGTATACATTCTAACAGGAAGTACACACGCTCCTAAATAATTTCCAATAACCATTATTTGACCTAGTGATCCGCAAACAAACCCATCCGATGGGGAGGAAGGCACTCAAAGCCAACGCGCAAGTTTGTTGCATCACACGTCAAATTGTAATGGAGGCCGCGGGAATTAATTAAAATATCCCTCTCCCACTTAGTAAATTGAGATCGAGGAATTTTAAACATACACAACATGCATATAAAACAAATAAGCAATAAATATGGAAAAACAGAATTTTTTCCAACTATTATGGCATTGTCCTCCAATATGCATCCCGTCGTGTCGCCACCTCGTCCGCTCCACCTTTTCCCGTGCACAAGTCACCAAAGATATCCGAGCCGAGATAAATCATTTTATTTACATCCATCGATCCTATACTCCACGAAGGAGTGTACAAATAATCTAGATCGAAAGTAAACTAAAATGATCGGCTAAACAATACCGTATTTAATTACAAAATTAAATACTAATCTAGCCTCGTCAACCCCGAGGATTCAAATAATAAATTTTTACACACATCCATTCACATACACACACATGGCCATAATAGTCGGATCTTATGCGTGCAACCAAAGAGTTAAACTACGCATATCCTACTATTATCCGGCACATATAATATATGAAAAATGCATAAAAAATTAACCGAATCCTAAACACACAAAACCGGAAACCGATGGCTCTGATACCAATTGTTGGGTGGATGCTTCGGAGGCTCATTGGCTACCATGTCCTCGGATTAAAATTTTCACTAATGAAAGGATTAATCCGGATGGGATGAGCTTCCTTAACAACACCATTTCGTCGTCGTGCTAACAACTTGAGTGGTCGCTTGAACAAACTAGTTGTTCAAGCAACACAACTCTTCTAGTTGGTTAGCCGCGGAAGAGACGACGGATGGATCGCCGGTTTTTGTGTTTGTCTTCGGGGTCCATGATTATACAATATATATTCATACACACACATGCATAATCAAAACAAATAAGAACATGCTCAGATCTGTACATAAAGTTAAAATAACTTTATACCTCATGATCTTCTACCGTATGTCCTATCCTTCTCGTGGACGACGTGTGGACGAAGATCCTCCACGAGTAGAAGCCTTCTAGATCGCTTTCTTCTCTACCTTGTTCGCTGCGAACAAAGAGAAGAACTAGCAAATACCTTTCCTATCTAGAACCGGCCACAAAATTAGGGAATTTGGTGCAACCGCTGGCCAAGGAGCAATGGATGATGCGCCGGCCAACTTCTCCAAGAAGAGTTGCCGCCGGCCACTTTTGGAGTATAGGGAGGAGGAAGAGAACCGGCCACCAATGGGAGGAGAACCGCCGGCCAAGGAAGAAGGGAAAGACCTTAAGGTTGGGCGCCGACCAAGTATTGATGGTGCAAGTTGGGCGCCGGCAACAACTAGAAGGAAGGAGAAGTTGCCGCCCAACCCTAGCCGCCCACCTCCAAAAGCCAAACCCTAATTCTTTCAATCCTCTCTTGATTAATCTTGCCGCCCAACCCTAGCCATCTATTTATAGAATAGGGCTTAAGCCTCCTTTAATCTCCACCGTCGGATCTAGGGATTTAATCTCCACTGTCGGATCTAGGGTTTTATCCCAACCGTCGGATCTAGGGTTTAATCCCAACCATCGGATCTAGGATTTCATCCCAACCGTCAAATCTAAGGTTTCATCCCAACCGTCGGATCTAGGGTTTTATCCCAACCGTCGGATCTAAGGATCTAATCCCAACCGTCGATTCTAGGATTTCATCCTAACCGTCGGATCTAGGGATTTAATCCCAACCGTTGGTTCTAGGGTTTCATCCAACCACCGGATCTAGGGATTTAATCCCAACCGTTGGTTCTAGGTTTTGTTTTACATTCTTGGATCTAGACTTCACAAGGATTATATTAGGCTACGATAGGGACCATAAGGAGGAGTTGGGTCTTGGCCACCCGATGGATCGGAACCACACAAACTTGATCCATCAATGATGTTCCATTCCACTAGAGGATCATCATTGAACTACCTCATCAACCCCCATAAATCAATATGGGCTCCATATATTATTTGTACATTAATCTCCCCGTGTTTAAGATATCGAATGTCAGTTAATTAATTGATTTACTGACCATCAATTAATTAACATCTAATTCCTCGAGTAGTACCACTCAACCTTATCATCATGTTGACTAAGTCAACCAGATGGGTTTACATGATGAACCTTATGAGCTCCTCAAGGGGACATTATCAACCTAATATATAGGACACGGTTTCCTCCTATAATCAACGGCACACCATGTAAATAATATTATTTCCCAACTTACCGGGCATATTGATTTAATCCATCTAAATCTCACCCACTGGTAAATCAAAGAAATAAATACTAAGTACATGTGCCCGTTATTATATCGGGATTAAGAGCATGTACAACATAATATCCGAGGTCCGATTCAATTATGTAGTCAGTACTAAATTGAATCACCTCTATGTCGGTCCTGCTCAATACACCTAAGTGTACTAGTGTAACTCTATGTTCAAGATAAAACAATACCAAGCTACACTACAACCATGACAATGGTTTGTCCAAAACAATCTTGGTTGTGAGCCTTTACTTATATTTTACAAGGTACTGATAACATGATCTTCTGTGCCACACCAAGCACCATGTTATCTACAATGTAAAATATTAGACAATATGCACACATATATAATGAATATATAAAATGCAAACAATGATCATGTGATTCTTATTTCAAAATAAAATGTTCATACAAAAAGAGCTAGGCTTTCAGTATACATTCCAACACGGCCTCCCCAAAATCAGAGGAGTCTGGCTTGAAATCATGTCTCCCTCCATATCAAGAATGTAGAAATCAGCTGGAAAAATCAGATCCTTCACCTTAACTAATACATCCTCAATAACACCATCTGGACGAGCTAAACTTCGGTTGGCTAATTAAATAATTACCCCAGTCGGTTGTAATGGTCCAATACCTAGGGATAGGAAAACAGACTTAGGCATGACATTGATGGATGCACCCAGATCCAACATTGCATTTGAAAAACTACATTCTCCAATCACACATGGTATGGCAAACATTCCTGGATCTTTACATTTCGTGGGCATTGACTGAATCAAAGCTGATACATTCTTTCCCACGCTTACCAGTTCATTACCTTTCAGTTTCCTCTTATTAACACAAAGATCCTTCAAAAACTTAGCATATTTTGGAATATGTTTGATAACCTTCAATAATGGTATGTTTACTTCCACCTTACTGAAAATGTCCACCAATTCTTCAAGATCATTTGTCCTTCCTGCAGTAACATTTTTCTTAGAAATTCCTGCTCTTTGAGGGAAGGGAATTTGCACTGCCTCTTGCGATTTAACACCTGATTGTAGTTCTTGTTCCTTTTCTTCCTCAGACACTGCTATAGGCACAGGTGCATGAACTGTGGCAGGTTTCTGAAAGCTGGGATATATCATAGTTTTCCCACTCCTTAGTGACATAGCACTCACATTCCCTCTGGGATTTGGAACAGATTGAGATGGTAATTGACTGGACCCTTGAGACTGAAGCTGACTGAGTGTAGAAGCCATCTGACTCATTTGCCTCTCTAAATTCTGAATGGCTGTGTTACTCCTTTGTTGTTGCTGCTGAAATTGTGCTTGTTGTTGTAACAGAAGTTGCTACATCATGTCCCTCAAATCTTGTGTGGATGAGTCTAAGTGACTTGGTCCAGGTATAGGTTGTGATTGTGGAATCTGGGTAGGCTTGTATTGAATGGGGTTATTATGAAATCCTAGAGGCTTTTGCAAGTTTGTTGCAGCAGGCTAGAAAAATTGTTGTTGTGCCCGATTGGTCTGCTGCTGTGCAGAATTGTTTCCATATCTTAGATTGGGATGATCCCTCCATCCAGGATTGTATGTAGCTGACATCGGATCATATTGTGGTCTTTGTGATTGCTGATATTGAGATCTGTTCTGAAATATATTTGCTGTTGCCACCTGATCCGAGAGAAGTCCTCCTTCCTCCACCAAGGTTAGCGGTGCTCGGTCGAGTGTCTTTGACTGGCACAAATGCTGCAAACTCGTGCTTGTTGAACAGAGTGTGAAGATGCCTGTTGAGTCTGACTTATAGCTATCTGTCTTAACATTGTTTCAATCCCATCCAACCGACTCTCAATTCGAGGTTGTTCAATATCAGAATCCTGAACTTGGTGTACACTCTTGATAGGTGCAGTCCGACTCCCAAATTGCTGATAGTTGGCTGCTATAATCTCAATAAGTTCCTTGGCTTGAGAAGGTGTTTTGTTTACAAGCACTCCTCCACTAGCAGCATCTATCATACTCCTATCCATAGGCAACAGTCCTTCATAGAAGTATTGAATCAACAATTGCTCACTAATTTGGTGTTGGGGGCAGCTTGCACAAAGTCTCTTGAAACGCTCCCAATACTCGTATAATGTTTCTCCAATCATTTGTTCAACTCCGCATATATTTTTCCTGATTGCTGCAATCCTTGATGCAGGAAAGAATTTTTCCAGAAATATTCTGCTCATATCATTCCAACTAGTAATGGATCCTGGGGGAAGATAGTAATACCAATCCTTAGCCTTATCTGTCAATGAAAATGGAAATGCCCTGAGCTTCATGTCATCCTCTGATATGGTTTAAGGCTTCATGGTTGAGCACACCATATGGAATTCTTGTAGGTGTCTGTTTGGATCCTCACCAGCTAACCCATGAAACTTGGGTAGCAGATGAATTACCCCTGATCTCAGCTCAAAATCCCCTTCAAGTCCCTGATACCGGATACACAAAGGCTGATAAGCTACATTTGGCTCTGCCAATTCTCTGAGTGTTCTATCACTGCTTTTTGTGTTGTTGTCTTCCATGTTAATCATTGAAGTCCTCTGAGCTCTCTGTAAAGCGTGGAATGTTCTGTCAATCTCTGGATCGTATGCTGGTATCTGCTCTGTAGATGTCCTAGTCATGCACTATAGTCTCACTGCAAGCAAGAAAACAAGACACAACTGGTGTAGAACAGGTATAACAACGACAAGTATAATGAGGTATTGAAATGTCAAATTGTTTTCTTTAAAAAAAAAATTATATTACCTACTCAGCAATAAAAGAAAATGGAAATAGAATTGGAAATTGAGAAGTAAAATTATTTTTCAAGCAAACACATTAGAACTACCTATGCACCTCTATCAAATCCTCGGCAACGGCGCCAAAAATTGGTAACGATATTTGTCGTGGTACCATTTCAAATTAATTACCAAACCCCTTAACTACACTAACATAGCATAGTGAATGGCCCGGATCGTTTCCCAACGAGTGTAATCGATAGAATAGTAAACTTAGGATAACTAATTATTGCTTTTGGTTTTCTAGTGAAGATGGGGGTTTGGGATTTGAGATCTAACCTACAATTGCAAGGTAATTAAAATCCTAAACTAATATGCAATAACTAAAACAAACAAAGCAGGAATTAAAGCAATAAAAACTGAAAAAGGAAATAATCTAATCAACCCAAGATATGCTCGGTGAATGACCAAGGTCCTTCGGCTAAGTCCAGCGAAGCTCAATCGAGACTCCGCAAGTGACAGTGGATGTGAGATGGTGCAAACTCCTGAATACAGTAGTTTGATGGACACTCTGAATTCTCGCGGATCCGGTTGAGCTCGAAGAAGTATCGTCGGAGCGAAACTTCTCCTCGAATCCGAAAGAGAAGGTGGATGAGTTATGAGATGGAGGACGTCGCCGAAATCACTCGATGAGGCAGTTCTCCTCGAATCTGAAGGAGAAAAGTGGGTGGAGGCAAGGTGGACGCGGCTGCTAAGGCTTAAGGGAAGAAAAGATTTAACTAACAACCTAATGAAAACATGATTAAAAGAAAGCAATTAAAGTAAAATATGAAATTAAATCTAATCTAACTAACTACGGCCTAATTACTCTAAGAGACATTTAATCAAACACTACATGTGCATGGAACAAATTAAACTAAACGCGTGCAATTCAAATAACATGGAAGATATTCGATGACAAACATTCAATACAAATAAAAGTGAAAAGCATTCAACACATCAATGAATCTAACAATGGGCTATCCGAAATCTGAAATTTCTGAAATGGTGGTCGGAAGCTGCAATAGGAGCTGCTGGAGGCTGAAATAGAGCTGACCGGAACTGTGATGGGGAAGAAGATCACCCAACTGAAGAGAAGGGGTATCACCTTCTCCTCTTCAGCCGCCGGTGATGAGATGGAATGGCTGGACGGCGGTAGGTTGTCGCGGGTCGAAGAACAGGGCTGATTGGCGGAGCAGAGAAACTGGAAATTGCCGTCGGAGGTGTGGAGCAAGGCTGTGAAGGAGATGAAATCGGAGGGGAATCCCCACTCCGGTGATCGGCGGCGATAGAGCTCGGGGCAGAGGAGATAGCGCGGCGGCCGTGAAGATGGCGGAGGCGTCGTGCGATTGCGATAGGTGAAGGGGGGCGAAGTGCTGTCGGCACTGTGAATGGAGATACTTTGGCTGCTGGCGGTAGAAGAGGTGGAGGAGACGACCGGTCACCGGAGAAGGAGGGAATCCCCTTCCTCTCCGGCGACCGACGAGGAAGGTGGAGGAATGGCGTCGGCACTCGCGTGATGGAAGGAAGAAGCTCTGCTGCGCGATGTCAAGAAAACCGGCCTCCAATCAAGCTGTAATCTCATCCTAATTAAAACCCAAACCTAGATCTCATCCAATGGCCCAGAATGCTCTGATCTAGAATGGACAGATCTGATCAATTTGAATGGACGATCACGATCAAACCAATCCGGATGAAAGGCTAGGATGTCTAGATCTGAATGTATAGACCGGATCTCTCCAGATCTGAATGGATGGCTCAAAATTAATCGGATCTCATTGGATGGTCAGGATCGATTAGATTTGCTTCCTTAGTTCAGATTACTTCAGATCTGCATCAACGGTTCAGATTATTTCTGCTTGATCTCCCTCTTTTGGTCTTGAAATCAAGCCCAACTTGCTTTGACTTGACTCGAATCATGGCTCCTTTTAATTTCCTACAAAATCACATTCATAATATGAGAAATAATATCGTATTTGTAGGAAAATTACAATTAAGCTCAAAATAGATCCAAACTCATAAAACATGCTAACAATCAACAATTAATCACATGAAAGAGTAAAAAGTATCAAATCTAGGAGCAAAAATAATGTACTAAAATGTTGTTATCAGTTTGGGCGACAAGAGAAGGAATCCTAGTTGAGATAGGATTAGGGTTAGGGTTTGGAGGCTTGGGCGACACCAAATAAGGAAGGTTTTTCTTCCTTCTTCTTGCTTCATTGGCCGGCATCCAGTAGCCTTTCCAACCTTTTCCCAGCCCTTGGCCGGTGGCAAAAGTTTCTCCTCTCTTCTCCTTAGGTGGTGGAAACAAGATATAGGGCTTCCCTTGGTGTCTTGGTTGTTTTCCATCATCTTCCCCTCCTTCTAGTTGGCCGGCGGCAAGGGTTTGGTGTGCTCCTTGTTGGCTGGTTTAAGGGAGGAGAAAAACCTTGTTTCTATTCTTTCTATTACTTTGGAAGAGAAAGGAAGGAAGATTTGCGATCTTGGAGCTTCGACTTTTGGTAGATCATCACCCACACGACGTCCAAAAGGAGGAAGGTCATACATTAGAAGATCAAGAGGTATATCTATTCTCTTTTCTCTTTTATTTCTTGCTTGTTTTTGTTTTTCAATTATAAGCTTGTTATAAATCTTTAGATGGCTAAATAATACTTGGATCCCGAGCATAAACACAAAAATCGGCGATCCGGACATCGTCTATTCCGCGGCTACTCGTAGAATAGAGGTTGGTCGCTTGAACAACTTGTTTGTTCAAGTGACCTCTCTAAATGAATAGCACGGCGATGACTTGGTAGTTTGGGCAATCCCTTTTGTCTAGGATTAAATTTTTTTAATCTGGGGACATCGAAGGGATCGCCATGGATAAGCTACCGAGGTGAAGTGGGAAGCGAAGTTTCCCCTCACGGACTCGATAAGCAAAACCCTTCAATTGGTATCAGAGCTTCCGGGCAAAACCTTCAGATTTACCTTTAAGAGACGATTGACACTAAGTCGAAAAATAGGGGTCAAGTCGTCACATTTCTTGTGGAAATCAGAGACTACAGTCTTAAAGATTTTCACTAATTATGCTAGTCAGATCATTACCGTTTGGGTAATGGACAAGAAAAATAGGCTATTGTTGATGCAGATAGCGGAAGGCTAGTTTACGGTGTTTCATAGGGATTTTTATCCCTTAGTTGTACGTACTGGGTTGTATAACTTTAAAAGTACTTTTGAGTACTTAATTTGGGTTATACAGAGAAAGTAGAGTTATTTGCATACCATTATTGGGATCAAGTCGGTATTTGGTGGAAAATGTAGAAAACAACCTTTGGGGAATAAAACATCACTTGATCATGGTTTAGTGATGTTGAGGGAGAGTATTTCCCCGCGTCACTTTCAGTGACACATTGTAAGGAATTCTTGAGCTTCAAGTAGGGTGATCGTCGGTAACGGGATTACCATGCAGAGTCGTTAGACTTGCAGAGTTTACGCTCACTTAATAGCTCAAGTATGTGAATGGGTGTTTTAAGCCACCAATGGTTATTGGCTTACTTTTGGAGTAAGATCATTGGATCTTCTATCAGATCCTGTCAGAAGACGTTGGATTGAGTCAGGAGTTTAAAAATGACTCCGTACAAGTATTTAAGAGTTGGAGACCAATAAGCAAATATTGTAGGTCAACTTATTAGAGTCAGAAGTCTCCGACTGTTGGATAAAAGGAGCAAGATTAGAGTCATAGACCTTGAGCTACTTTCCGATTATAGAAGACCAACCGCAGATCATCAGGATATTTTCGTGCACATCAGTGAAATCAGAACAAAGACTCCGAAGGGATTATGTGTGTGCAGTGCAGATCACGAAGACACGCGAAGTCAGATTATCCGTTGGATCAGTTCATCTGTTGCTATTGTAAACAACCAGTATAATTGAGTAGGTATACTTTGAAGACTCAATTGAAGACTATCGATGGTATTCTGGGAGGATGATGCACCGTCTCGACAGCAGAGATCAGCACAGAAGATTGGGTTATCTCATCAGTAGTGATCTACTGCCTCTGGTGTGGTTGGAGTTCCATGATACTTTCTTTCAAGGGAAGTGATTCACACAGCAGTATCAGCAAAAGACATCATAGAAGACTCATGCAGACAACAACAACAATTACCCCTAGATGTGGATTGGCTTTGTACTGAGGAAAGAGTATACGACGATGGTCGTATCTATTCGGTATTCTACAATTGCAACTCGTAGCATTAAGTGATGGGATCAGATGATCTAGGAAAAATCCCCGGGGCATTCATCACAGAAATGCGACCGCTGAGTCACGGACTATTGGATCTGATCTTGTTCTCTTCGGAGAAAGGCTGAGACCTGCGGGGAGCCTTTGGATCGGATCGATAGATAATTGATCATTCAGGGTATTACTCTACTTTACCCTCTGAGTTGATATATTAAGAGATACTTGTAGTTTACAGGTATCCTTGTCTAGAACATTTTTAGTTTGGATTAGAAGGGTCCTTTACATCGACTTGTGGGTCGGTGGTATCTCTACCGTTAGGTGAGATGGGGATCAACAATTAAGAAGTCAAGGGATGCCTTTATACTCTTATAGACATACCTTTACTGTAGACATATCCTTACAGATAGTTAAATTGTTGAAAGTATGGTACGAGATGTCTCTCGGATGTGCATATAATCTGAGAGTATTCGGATGTAGTTTCGAATGAACTCCAAGGCTTGCCGTTGCATAGGCAAGTGGAGTAGGCAATCGAAATGATTGCGAAAATAGCTCTGGTATTGAAGATCACATACCGGGTGATAGTTTTGTTGGTATCAGTGTTGTTAAACACTATAGAAATTGGAAGAACATGAGTTGTGATTATAGGAGATGTTGGAAGGGATATTTATCTATCCCAGTATTCCTCCTTAAGAAGATCCGAAACTCTTTGTTGAAAGAGAGATGGACCTTTGAGATTATGCATCGATTATCGATGATGAAATACAGTAGTTGTTAAAAAATTAATATCCTTCGTTGAGGATGAATGATCTGTTTAGATCAGCTAAGGACACCTGTGTATATTCTAGGGTTGATTTATGATTGGAGCGTTGATATTGTAGTGACATGGTGTCATACAATTATCATTGTCGTTGTGATGATTAATATATCATCAGCATAGAGTAAAGAGGATGCAGGTGTGTAAAGATGACAATTTCATACTTGGTATGAATTGTATGAGTTTTGATTATGTTGTTAGACTATTTAACGATTTAGTCATCTATGGACTTGAGAAATCGTGTATTCTGGACATGATTAGATCAACTTATGGTTGTTGGAGTTGCCCAACTTGGCCACTGTTGAGGGTGGTAGTTGGGGTTGTGCATTCGGCCACCGTAGATGGTGGTTTCCTTGTAGAATTTGGTTAATACTACAAATGTGGATAGGATGCTTTTAAGCGTTAGTATATCACTGACTTGCTTGATCAGAAAGGTGATGGAATTTATTTGATCAGAAGCCTGTGAAACTAGTTTTCAGGGCCAAGTCGATGGTTGACTTTTGCATCAGTGGTAGTTAATCCTTCCGATGTGGATGGAAGGGTATTGTACGCAGATGCACCGCTTTAGTGAATGGAGAGGTTCCGATGTTGTTGAATGAGACATATCTCATGCTTACGCCAATTGAGCAACTACGAGATAAGTTGTCATATATATGACATGACTTTAGTAGTTATTATCTGAATTTATGGATGTAAGGAGCAAAAGTGCTCATTGAATTTAACTAGCTACTGGGTAGCTACTATAGAGTTGCTGGAACACGAACAGTTACAACAAGGTAGATTGGTCGCTTTAGTCTTCCATGCACTTGCCGAGTGTGTGGAGTGGATTTTAGACGGTAGATGGACTTCTCTTGTGAGAAGATAATTTTTTCGTCTCTAATATGGATGTGTGTTTCAGACACGCATCCACTTAAGAAAGAGTTGCTACAGGAGGCACATCATTTGAGATTTTCTATACATCCTGGTGGTACTTGGATGTACCGAGACTTGAAATGCTTATACTGGTGAAATGGTATAAAAGAGATAGTGCAGACTTGGTTGCTCGATGTTCAGTATGCCAATGGGTAAAGGCTGAGCATCAGAAATCCACTGGGTTGCCCTAGGAAATTTTGATTCCAGAATGGAAGTGGGAGCATATCACTATGGATTTCGTTACGGGATTGCCCAAAACCCGTAAAAGACATGATGCGATTTGGGTGATCAACTAACCAAATCAACTCACTTTCTGCCTATTAGTGGAATGGACTTGTTGGATTGTCTGGCAAAGTTGTACTGCCGAGAGATTATCAAATTGTATGGGGTACTTTTGAGTACCATATCTGATAGAGATCCGCGATTTACCTTGCGATATTTTGTAGAGTCTACAGCAAGCTTTGGGCATAGAGCTTCGATTCAGTACCGCATTTCATCCGTGGATGGAAGGACAATCTGAGCATATCATTCAGATGTTGGAGGATCTATTCAGATCCTGTGTAATGGATTTCAGAGGCAGTTGGGAGGACCACATCCTTTTAGTGGAATCTGCCTATTGTTGGAGCGTCGGTGGCCGACTAGAGGGGGGTGAATAGCCCTAAGTTGTTGTAGAATGAAATTCGATCATTCGTTTATCTACACGTTAGGGTTAGCTCAGCGAAAATAAAACTAAACAACAATAAAGGTAAAACAAGATAAAAACAATGCTAACAAAGAGATATAACGTGGTTCACGGCCCTATGCCGCTAATCCACGGTCCGATTCATCTATGGTGAATCACTCCGAAACCAATCCAATATGGTCTCTCCCTTTAGCCAAAGCAAGGTGGAGGTAAACCTTCTTACAACACAAAAACACTCTTTCTTACAATGGATTTGAAATAAGAACAAGAGAAAGAGTTTAAAGCTTGTGGGGCACTTGGATGATCAATTAGAGCATAAGCATTAGCCATCCAAAAGCCCACACCACCCTCTCTTTTGATAGAGAAGGTTGATTTCTTCTTGTTGGTTGCCCATCAGTCGACTGCCGCCGTTACAACGACTTCTGAACAAGTTAGATCTCGATCGTTGTAGTCCAATGGGAGACTTGGCAGTCGATTGATGTATTCATCAGTCGACTGATGTCTCCGTGGATCGATCGGCTACGGAGGTTCTTGCTCGAAACCCTTGTGATCGATCATGACCGCTACCATCGTGATCGATGAGTGATCGATCGCCAACCCTTGGCAGTCGACTACTAAGACACAAACCTGACTCAAACACCAGTCGAGCCTAAGTCGACTTGGAGCATTCGACTTCCCATTCACAGCAGTCGACTGATGTCGGATAAACCTCAAACTTCACATCCGTTTGAGTGTCCGACGGACGGGTAAAACCTCAACCCTCAAGGTTGAGCATTCGACACACCACTTTGTCGGGTAAAACCCCAACAAAGTTGGTTGAGCATCCGACTTAACTAAACATATCGGGTATAACCTCAACCAAGTTGGTTGAGCATTCAACTTAACTAAACATATCGGGTATAACCTCAACCAACTCGGTCGAGCCTCTGACACTTAGCCATTTATGCCAAGTTCACCTAATGATCTACTTACATTTCACTCATTCTCTCATCTCACTTGAAGTCCCTCGCCGAAGCTCTCTTCGTTCGCGGCCACATCCCTCGGCAACACCAAGTGCACGGCTTCGCAATGCTCCTTCGCATCTTTTGCCCTTGAAGTCTGCTTCCTTGGCTTCACTTCAAGTCATCTTGTCTAGCGGTCCCTCGGATGCATCAAGCACACGGCTTCACAATGCTCCTTCGCCGACTCAAGCATGAGGTTGTGAGTTGGTGATCTTACCAATGCTATTCATCATATGTGCGAATTACTAAGTCCTGCATGACTTCAACACACATTAAATCCACAATAATATCCTAACTTAAACCTTTTCCACACATCAAAACCATAATCCAAACCATAACTTGGGTCGATTTCCCTAACAATCTCCCCATTTTTTATGTGTGGCAACTACGTTTAAGTTAGGTAAATTATAAACAAAATAACATAAGCAAGGAAAGCATGTAAAATATTCATGAGCATCAAACTCCCCCTAAATACATGCAACTCCCTCTTAACCCATGCTAATCTCCTCCCTAACATGATTAAACTTAAACATCCCTATTTCTCCCCCTTTGACACCATCAAAAACATTAACATAATGTCATAATCCAAGGCATCAAAGTCTAAGGGTCGAAAAACCATCAAAACAACCTTAAAACCTGTCAAAACAGGTTACTATGCTCGTGCACAGTCTAGCAGTCGACTGCTATTAGCATGGCAGTCGACTGGCACAAGTAAAATCAGTTTTTCTGATTTTCTAGACGAACATCTCACCAATGCTAAGTTTTCAATCAAGGTTATCCTTATGATGAGTGTGAGATGTTCCTAAAGGTATTTATATACTTAACCTTTAAATTCATGCAATTCTACACAAGGTTAAGTATCACTCTAACATACCACATGATCATAAAGACATATATACATTGATTTCACATTATGATCATGAAACAAGTGTATCAATCAATTTGTAATCATGCATTAGGTATAAAATCATGTTAATAAGTCAAGTATCACCCAAAGCATGATTTAAGCTATTTATGGGTGCATTATCATCACCCAACACTATTTCAAAAATTAAGTCCCGATCATTCTAAGTCATAAGCATGTATCATTATTCAAATCAAGTATATTATTCTAACATTATAATCACTTCATCCATCATGCTTATAAATTAAATTTCACTACCCACATCATCCAAAGTCAACCATATAATATGATATAAGTAAAATCCACTTATGGTTGACTATCCTAGGGGTTTCCTAACCCTTAAGGATGGATTTAGGAACCCAATACAAGTTCTTTCCTATAGGATTCACTAAAAATTCCTTAGGGATCTATTTCCTAGCTATTGTTTTGTTTTTGGCTTGACCCCTAGAAATTAAACAATGATATGCTTTCTCATTCTTGGATTCCTTGTAACCTAACCCCTTCTTGTTAAAGCTAGCCCTTTGGCTCCCTATGATCATGTTCAATGTGTTGGAGCCAATAGTGAATTTTTCTAGGGCCTTAGTTAAATGATCTACCTTTTTCCTTAAAGCCCTATTTTATTCAATACATGCATCATTCACATCAAAAGGCATGTAATTATCATATGAGCATGCATTATCGATACTAGGAGAAACATTATCATTAATATTAATGCATGATTTTTCTAGCTTTTCTTCTAGAGCCTTAATTTGATCAAGCATACTCTTTTTTTTTTTTAGCCCTAAACAAATCCTTAGTTAAGCTAGAAATCATGGCGACTACTTCTTGAGTGGGAAGATGTTTTACCATAGTTACCATGTCTTCTTCTTCGGATGATGAGGATGATGATGAGCCTCCCCCTTCACTTGAGCTCTCCTCACTTGAGCTTGCTTCTTCTTTTTCAGAGGAAGTGGTGTCCACATCTTCTATTGCCATTAGAGCTAGATTTGTGACAAAGACATTTTCTTCCTCCGATGATGATGATGAAGGATCATCCCATGTCCTTGCTTTGAGTGCTTTAACCTTCCCCTTTTCCTTGGCCTTCTTCTCTTCTTCCTTTTTCTTACTCCCTTTCTTCTTTTCCTCTTTCTTCCTCCTCTCTTCTTTTCTCTTGTTAAAAATAGGACAATCATCCCTCTTGTGTCCTTCTTGTTGGCAATTATAACAAATGAACTTCCTCTTGTGCCTTCTCCTATCATAAGATTTGTTAAATTTTAAATTCTTAAAGCACGCCTTACCTTCCTTACCATATAAGCATCTTCATTTCTATTCATGGAGGATGAGGAGGATGCTTCATCAGAGGAGGAAGGTGGTGTCTCCTTCATCTTCTTCTTCCCCTTTTCGGCTATCAAGGCTACTCCTCTTGATGGTTGAATTCTTGGCTCTTCTACTACTCCTTCAAGCCTTATTTCGTGGAGCTCCATGGTTGAGAAGAACTCCTCTAAGGTGCTAACTTCTAGGTTCTTTGAGATGTAGAAGGAGTCTACCATTGAGCTCCATTTCGATGACCGGGGAAAGGCATCGATTGCTTTCACAATTATATCCCAGTTCGAAAGTTTTTCTCCTGCACTCATTAGTCCATTTAAAATTTCTTTAAAACGAGAGTGTAATGAGGTTACCTTCTCTCCCTTTTCAAGTTTGATATTAGTTAGTTGGGAGCAGAGGAGGTCTCTTTTTGCTAATTTGGCCTCCGAGGTGCCTTCATAAATCTCTATCAATCTCTCCCACATCTCTTTGGCGCTTGCACACTCCCCTATCTAGTTGATTTCTTGTTGAGGGAGTATGTTGTAGAGATGATGTTTGACTTTTGAGTTTGCCAAGTACTCCTCCCATTGCTTTTTGGTCCATCTTGTCTTCTCTATTTGCTCCCCATCTTCATCCCTAGGTATCTCAAAACCATTTTCCATTATCAATAAAATTTCGAAGTCGGCTTCGAAAAATACCTCCATTCGCTTTTTCCACCAAGCGAATTCCCCCTCAAACTTTGGTAGATAAATATATAGGGGATCGATCAGTGTTGACCGGCTAGAAGGGGGTGAATAGCCTTTATCGTAGATGATGGAAGTCGTTCGTTCGTTGCTCATCTACAAACACTATTAGCTCAAGCGGAATATACTAATACAAACAATTAAAGACAAAAGCAAAGGAAGAATAGAAACACAAACGCTAACACCACAATGTAACGTGGTTCATGGCCTCACCGCTAATCCATGGTACGATTCGTCCAAGGTGAATCACGCCTCAAGCTTTCACTATTCTCTCCTTTGCACCAAGCTAGGTGGAGGTAACCTTTTACACAAGAATCCACTCTTCTTACAATGGAATGAAGATTAGCACAAATAGAAGAGTGGAAGACCTTTAGAGCACTTTGAGAGATGTTATGAGTTGAAGCATTGGGCTCCCAAATGCCCTCACCCCTTCTTTTTATAGAAGAAGAGAGTTTCTTCCCGTTAACACAAGACCAGTCGACTGATGCCCCAATCAGTCAACTGATCCTGTAGCTGTTGTCCAATAATGGCTTCTTCCACGTTGGATTTTACCCAACGACTCCCACATCAGTCGACTGATCCTACCATCAGTCGACTGATTGAACTATCAGTCGAGTGCAGGAAGCGAACACTCCATTCTGTGCCCAAAACCCTTGCGACCAGTCGACTGATGCCTTCATCAGTCGACTGGTCGTCTCAGCAGTCGACTGCTAATCCATGGCAGTCCACTGTTGGCACATGGACCGAACTCGAACACTAGTCGAGTCACAGTCGACTTAGAGTAGTCGACTATCATGACATAGCAGTCGACTGATGTCGGGAAATCCCATCCGACACTTAGCCAATTGGCCAAGTTTCACCTAAGCGCACTACCCCTTCCCGGGTTACATTCGCTCACTCTCATTCCTTGATGTCCCTCGCCTTTGAAGTTGTCTTCGTCCGACCACGTCCCTCGGATATGCCAAGCGCACGACTGTGCAGTGTCATCCTTCGCGTCTTGCCCTGAAGTCTACTTCTTCCGGTTTCACTCCAATGCTCCTCGTCCGACAGTCCCTCGGATGCTCCAAGCGCACGCCTTCCGCAAAGTCATCCTTCACCGACTCAAGAACTGAGTCATGAGAGGTGAAACTCTCCAATGCTCCATGTGCGAATTACTAAGTCCTGTAAGACTCCAACGCACATATCAAATCCAATCATCCTAACTTAAACCCTTTGTCACACACATCAAAACCATTTCACGGGTTGATTGCCCTAACAATCTCTCCCTTTTTGATGTGTGACAATCCATTTAAGTTAGGTAAACATTTGATAAAAATACTAAGGTAAGAAAGCATGTAAATAAACATGATTATCAACTCTCCCCCTTAATACATGAAACTCCCCCTAAATGCAATTTTCCCCTTACTTAAACATGCATATTTCTCCCACTTTGACACCATCAAAAATATTAAACAAAGTTTATACAAGCATGACATCAACTCTAGGGAACAAAAATTACCAAAACATGCCTTAAAATATGATAAAAGAGGGTTACTGGGCATGTTATTAGTCGATCAATCAGCTGGTTCAGACTACCAGTCGACTGACACTCTGATTTCAGGTTTTTTTGATTTTCGGGGTGAATTTCAGAAATACATTAAAAATTCTATAAAATTCAAAAAATCATGAAATTTGGGGAACCCATTTCTTGTAAGTTTCTTTATCAATGAAAAATAGTTTTCCATTAAAAATCATTATATTTTTGAAAATTAGCCAAAATTCCAAAAGCTTCAAAAACAACTAGGTTTTTGATCATGTTTGTATCAATTTTAACCCCTAGTTTTGCTTTGGATTGTTTTAAAACATGAACACACAGATTTTAAAACAAGAGATTGTTTTGAAAACATATGAAATATCCAACCATGATCTTTGGGCAATATGTCTATGAATTAAACATAAATCTTCCCCATGATTGGTCTATTATTGCTATTTTGATACTTTAAATGACCATCTAAATGTCATAGGTATTAGGGGACCATTAGTATCATCCTATCATCTCACTCATGCTAAGTTTTCAATCAAGGTAGCCTATAGTGAGTGTGAGATGTTCCTAAAGGTATTTATGTACTTAACCTTCAATTTCATGCAATTCTACCCATGGTTAAGTATCATCCTAGCATACCACATGATCATAAAGACATATATGTATTGATTTCATATTATGATCATGAAACACATGAATCACTAAAATTGTAATCATGCATTAGGTATAAAATCATGATAATAATTCAAGTATCACCTAAAGCATGGTTTAAGCCCTATTGCCCATGACTATTTGTCAAATATCAAGATCATAAATCATGATTGCAAACATATATAACAATTACATTAACTATCATGATTTAATCATTATTATTAATTTATGGGCACATTATCATCACCCAACACTATGCTAAAAATGTATAGGTCATGAGTATCAAATAACACTAAGTGCTGAGCATGATTTAAACTATTTATGAGTGCATTATAATCACCCAACACTATTTCTAAAATTAAGTCCCACCATCCTAAGTCAACAAAAAAATAAGATATAGGTGAAATCCTTATGGTTGACTATCCTAGGGTTTTCCTAACCCTTAAGGATGGATTTAGGAACCCAATACAAGTTCTTTCCTATGGGGTTCACTAAAAATTCCTTAGGGATCCATTTTCTAGCTATTGTTTTTTTTTTATCTTGACCCCTAGCAATTAAGCGTTTATAGGCCTTTTCATTTTTATTTTCCTTATATCCTAGGCCTTTCTTATTAAAGCTTGCTCTTTGGCTCCCTATGATCATGTTAAGGGTGTTTGAGCCAATGGCGAATTTTTCTAGGGCCTTGGTCAAATGATCTGCGTTTTCCCTTAGGACCCTATTTTCCTCAATGCATGCATCATTAACATCAAGAGGCATATAAAGATCATGTGAGCATGCACCATCATTATTAACATTAAAACATGCTTTTTCTAATTTTTGTTCTAAATTCTTAATTTGATCAAGCATGCACTTGTTCTTTTTCTTAGCCCTAAATAAATCCTTAGTAAGGCTAGAAATCATGGAAACTATTTTATTTGGTGAGAGATTCATTACCATAGTTTCCATGTCCTCTTCCTCCGATTCCGATGATGATGAGGATGAAGCTCCCCCTTCACTTGAGCTCTACTCACTAGTGCTTCTTTCTTCTTGCTCAGAGGAGGAGGTGTCTAGGTCATCAAATGCCATTAGTGCCAAATTTGTGACAAAGACATTTTCTTCTTCTTCGGATGATGATGAAGAAGAAGAGGGATCATCTCATGTCCTTGCTTTTAGTGCCTTGGCCTTCCCCTTTTCCTTGGCCTTCTTCTCCTATTCCTTTTTCTTCTTGCTCCCCTTCTTCTTCTTTTCTTCTTTCTTTCCCCTCTCCTCTTTGTTCTTGTTCAAGAGGGGACAATTATCCCTTATGTGTCCCTCTTGTTGGCAATTGTAGCAAATTACCTTCCCCCTTGGTCTTCTCCTCCTCTCATTAGATTTATTAAATTTAAAATTTTTCAAAGCACGTCTTACCTTCCTTAGCATGTATGCTTCTTCCGTGCTATCCATGGAAAAGGAGGAGGATGCTTCATCGGAGGAGGAGGGAGTCTCCATCTTCTTCTTCCCCTTGTTGGCCAATAGTGGCACTCCCCTTGATGGTTGAAATTTTGGCTCTTCTACTACTCCTTCGAGCATTGTTTTGTGGAGCTCCATGGTTGAGAAGAATTCCTCCAAGGTGCTAACTTCTAGGTTCTTGGACCTCCGGATGGCTTGTATATGGCATAGGGAGGAGTGGACGAGATGGCGATGCGACGGGAGGCATATTGGAGAACAAAAGCCATAATAGTTGGAAAATATTTTTTCCATATTTATTGCTTCTTGTTTGATATGCATGTCGTGTGCTAGGAAAATTCCTCATTTTAAATTACTAAGTGGGAGAGGGATATTTTTTATAAATTCCCACGACCTCCATTACAATTTGACATGTGATGCAAACAAACTTGCGCATCAGCTCTGAGTGCCTTTCTCCCCATCGGATGAGTTTGTTTTACGGATCATAGGGTCAAATATGGTTATAGGAAATTATTTAGGAGCATGTGTACTTCCCCATCGGAAGGCACATAACCCGAGATAATTGCCTTGATACTGAGTAATGGTACACACTTAGATGTAAATAAGAGTATCCTCCCCATCGGAGTCACTGCTTTTATTTGTAGGGATGAAGAAGAACCAACTATTAATTTTATTTTTCAAAAAGTTAGGTTGACAAGATAGTAAAATTAATGGGTAAAACCTCCTCTTACAAATGTAGAATTCATATATGTCCACACGATCATGGCATACGATATTCTCGGTGTTTTGAGGTGTTGGTTGATTTTAAAATTTTAATGTTTGAGGAATCAATAATTTTTTGAAATCTAATGTTTTGATCTATGTGATTCTTAGGTTTTTCAAAAATGACTTTCAACCCGCTTGTTGTGATACTAAAAGAGAATAAACTTACTGGACCCAATTATGTTGATTGGAAAAGGAATCTTGATATTGTCTTGACTGCTGAGGAGTATAAGTATGTACTCTTCAAAGAGTGTCCTCCTAAGCCTGCGGATGATTCTAGGGAAAAGGATAAGGAGAGTTATAAGAAGTGGATAAAGGCTTATGAGATGGCGCGGTGCTACATTTTGGCTTCTATGTCAAATGTATTGCAACATCAACATCAAGTCATGCCCACTGCTTATGACATGATGCTCAATCTCAAAGAGCTTTTCAGACACCAAAATCAAGCTACTAGGCAGGAAGCCATAAGGAACTTGATGACGACCACCATGATCGGGGGAACACCCATGAGGGATCATGTTCTCAAGATGATGGCTCATTTGAATGAGTTGGAAGTCCTTGGAGCTGAGATCGATGGGGAAACCCAGGTCGATATCAGTTTCTAGTCTCTACCTAGGAGTTTTGAGCAGTTTCACCTGAAATACAACATGAATAAAAGGTTGTATTCATTGGCGGAGCTTCTGACAGAACTCCAGGAGGTAGAGGGGCTTTTACGTCAGAGTGCTTGTTGGGTTTCCGGCACCGCGGCGTGTGTGTGTTCGATCACGTTTCGTAAACATGAACACAGCGGAAGCAATAAAAATAATAAATCTACATTTATTACAACACACACAACACACGCATGCATATTACAACAAGTGTAGACATAACCGTAAATTTAAATTTGCAATAAAAGGAAATTTATCTACGTTATACCTTTCGTATGACGTGTAGCGGGAACGGCATCAACCGGAACGATCCTTGCTAGAATCGTCTCTATCTGTATCCACGTCGAGTTCCTCGGGATGACTTCGCTAATCCACGAGCTTCGTCCTCGTACGGGTTACTAGCCTCGTGTCGAAGACGACGTGATCGAGAGATGATCACGATCCGAATCCAAATTCGGATCCTAATACGAGTCCTCAAAACTCGCTTCTCCGGAGAGGTATTCGTCAACCAATTGACGAATCCTTCGTCCTCCACCTCAGAGGATTACCGGAGATCGAATCCCCGGTAAGTTAGCCACTGTCGGAGCTCTAACCATCATCCAAACGACGCTCCGACGAGAGGAGAACAAGCTGTCCATAAAACTTGACAGCTTTGGTGGAGGTGATAGGCGCCGGCCAACCAAGGGAGATAGAGCTCACCTTGATGCCAAACTTGAAGGAGATCACCGGAGCACTAACCGGCAGCAGCTCGACGCCGGCGAGGGGGAAGGAAGCAGCCTTCTGGACGCCGGTTGGAGCCTCAAGGTGGGTGGCGGCAAGGAGGAGGAGAGTTAGCTCCGAATTTCTCCAAGGAGAGGTGGGCGGCAACTTAGGATTGTGGATTAGGGCTTAAACCATCCCTTAAGCCCTCTTTTATAGAGAACTAATTCTCTTAATGGTTATTGGATCATAACCATTAGGCCCGTTAACCCGCTCCATTAAGATAAGTTAAAATAAACCAAACCATGATGGTTTATTTTAAGTTAAAACGAACCGAACCAACTTTTGGTTCATTCGTTTAAAATAAACCAAACCCTTTGGTTTATTCTCCTCCATTGGATTAGAACCAAACCATTTTGGTTCATCCATTACGTCTTCATAAGACTCGGCCCATCCACGCTTCCATTGCGACTGAAACGATTTCATGCTCGCTTTATGTTTGGTCCAACTAAACCTAGTTTCTCTCGGTCTGAGAATCCCATTCTCAAGCTCGTTTTAAATCCTTCGGATTACGCTCGTTGTGCGTGTGACCAAATAGGTTCTCGGTTTATGTTGGCCGTCTATAATTAACCATTAATTATAGAACGATCATGAGTGGCACCTAGTAGTACATCATGATCCCCAATTAACCGAAAAGATCAACGGTTGATCCAGAACTATTTTTGAAACCCTTCAGCAGCTCGAATGATTCGTGCCTCATTCCCTTCACTCATCTTATACCCACTTGGTTCAGGACATGGTCTATAGTGTCGGGCCTCACTAGGTCGACTACGTCACACCTAGCCCAAGCATCATTTCCTCGTCCTACGGATTCTAGTTACTGCACATGTATCGAAGAGTACCTTACTCTAAACATGTAATGCTTTGGCCAAAGACTTTAGTAACAATCCGACGAGAGGCCATGGGTATACATCTCCTCGCAAGGAGTGGTGAATCCTTTATAGGCTATTCAAACACCTTCAATCATTTCGACTTATACCCAATCATCTCGGGTCCACATCTCCTTAGAGATGTTTGCTTAAGATGTCAAAGCATAAGTCTCCATGATCAAGATGACTTGAATACCGCAAGTCAAAGGAACATCACACTTAAGCCACAGTAAGAACTTCATTGACATATCTATATATGCAGAGAACCATATGAAGTCTTACTGGTCACTCCAATGAACTAGTTACCATAACTAGCATCCACGATTAACTGCGGACATCACTATGTCTCCAGCCAGTGAGAATCAGCTGCTTGGATACACCAAGGAGTATACCTCGTGCTAGTCTCGACAGAATTGATGGTGTCCAAATCCATCAATTCATCGACTAGGGATAATTCTGATACATCACAATTACACATGTAGAGATACTCACTAGTTGTGATCCAATCACAAATTCTCTCATGCTGTGAATCGTATCATTGACATTCAGTAAATGAGTTTAAGATCCAATCAAATACATAAAACATGTATACTCAAATAGTGAATCTTCATTTATCATATAAATGGTTCATACATAAGGCGATTGTCTTAGGACATCTCTCATATATTACTAACAGACTCCCACTTGGCCTAATGCCAATCGCTACGGTATCCAATACCATAAGCTCTAACATGACCCTCAAACTTATTTTGAGGTAATGCCTTAGTTAAAGGATCCACTAAGTTCCTTTCAGTGGGAATTTTCTCGATTTGTATTTCATTCCTACTGATGATCTCTCTGATAAGATGATAGCGGCGAAGCACATGTTTGGATCATTGATGAGACCACATCAAGTTCAGAGATGAACTTCTTGATCCAAACCGCTTCCTTTGCTGCTTCCAAAGCTGTAATGTATTTTGCCTTAGTGGCAGAATCCGCTATAGTGTCAAGCTTGGAACCTTTCCAACTTATTGCGCCTCCATTCCAGGTGAATACACACTCAGACTGAGACATGGAATCATCCTTGTCTGTCTGGAGCTGGCATCCGTATACCCACGTATCACCATGTACTCTTCTCTATATATTAGGAACACATCCTTAGTTCTTCTTAAGTACTTAAGGATCATCTTAACAGTCGCCCAATGATCCATTCCTGGATCAGACAGGTATCTGCTCATGACACTCAGAGCATACGATACATCGGGCCTCATACATAACATAACATACATGATAGATCCTATTGCAGATGCATAGGGAATCTTACTCATGCAAATCCTCTCATCTTCTGTGCGCGGACAAATAGACTTCGAAAGGTGTACCCCATGCCTGATGGGTAAGAAACCTTTCTTAGATTCCGACATGCTAAACCTCTTTAGCACTCGGTCTATATATGTAGACTGCGAAAGACCAAGCAACCATTTCGATCTATCTCTATAGATCTTAATCCCGAGGATGTAGGTTGCTTCTACCAGGTCTTTCATGGAGAATGTCTTGGATAACCAAACCTCCACTGACTGTAAGATTGAAACATCGTTTCCTATAAGTAATATGTCATCGACATACAATACTAGGAACACGACTGCACTCCCACTAACCTTCTTGTACACACAAGGTTCGTCTGGATTTTGTGAGAAATCAAACTTTTGATTGTCTCATCAAAACGGATATTCCAGCTCCTGGATGCTTGCTTCAATCCATAAATGGATCGTCGCAATTTGCATACCTTGGTTTTATCAACCGATGTGAAACCCTCAGGCTGTATCATATACACGTCCTCGAGCAGGTTTCCATTAAGGAAAGCTATTTTCACATCCATCTGCCATATCTCATAATCATAATGAGCCGCTATGGCCAGGAGCATCCGAATGGATTTAAGCATAGCTACAGGCGAATAGGTTTCGTCATAATCAACGCCTTGCTTTTGACGATATCCTTTTGCCACCAATCTAGCCTTATAGGTAATCACATTACCATCCATGTCGGTTTTCTTCTTGAAAACCCACTTGCACCCTATAGGCTTTATGCCTTCAGGTGGGTCAACCAAGTTCCAAACTTGGTTTTCATACATGGAATCCATTTCCGACTTCATGGCATCAAGCCACTTATCCCTTTCTGAACTTGTCAGCACTTCTTCATAACTGGTAGGCTCCTCATCATCAATGAGTAACACGTCGTTCGATTCACTTACGAGAAATCCATATCTCTCAGGAATGTTGCGTGTTCTACCAGATCTACGAAGATGTGGTGTTACAATAGGTCCAGCCGATTGCTCATCACTATGAGTTGTCGGCTGTTGTGCTTCACCAGGTATCTCATCAATATCTATTTGAGTCTCTCGAGCCTCCTCAAGCTCGACGACACTCCCACTGTTTTCTTGCAAGAGAAACTCTTTCTCTAGAAACACAAAGATGCCTCAAACAAACACCTTTTGTTCCACAGATGATAGAATTGGTAACCCCTTGTTTCCTTAGGGTATCCAATAAATAGACATTTATCGACTTAGCATCCAATTTGTCTGATCCGCTTCACATAAGCAGGACAACCCCATATCTTCAAGTAAGATACATGAGGTTTCTTACTATTCCATATCTCATATGGAGTAGTTGAGACTACCTTGGTAGGCATTCTGTTTAACAAGTAAACAGCTGTCTGAAGTGCATAGCCCCAAAAGGACTTGGGAAGAGTTGCATGATTCATCATTGACCTGACCATGTCCAACAAGGTCCGGTTACGCCTCTCAGATACACCATTATGCTGTGGTGTATATGACGGAGTCCATTGAGACAATATACCATTGTCTCTTAGATAATCAAGAAACTCTTGACTTAAGTATTCACCACCTCGATCCGATCGAAGTATTTTAATACTCTTGTCATGTTATTTCTCTACTTCATTTCTGAATTCTTTGAACCTTTCAAAGGCTTCAGACTTGTGTCTCATCAAGAACACATACCCAAACCGTGAGTGATCATCGGTGAAGGTAATGAAGTAGCTATAGCCTCCTAATGCTTGAGTTGACATAGGTCCACATACATCAGTATGTATTAGACCTAGTAACTCTCCCACTCGTTCACCTTTTCCAGTAAAAGGTAACTTAGTCATTTTGCCTTTTAAGCATGATTCGCATGTATCGTATGAATCCAATTCAAATGATTCCAGAATTCCACATCGGTGTAATTCGGACATGCGTTTCTTGCTTATATGGCCAAGACGACAATGCCACATATAGGAGTCTATTTGATTATCCTTTCGAGCACGCTTGTTGCTCACTTCGATATTGAAAATGTCACTGGATACGCCCAACGTATAAACACCATTGCTTAAAGTTCCAGTCCCATAAAGAACTCCATTCAAAGTTATGTAACAACAATTGTTACTAAAAGTCAAATGGAACCCATTTCTATTTAGACAAGAAATAGAAATGATGTTCTTTATCAACGAAGGAACATAAAAGCAATTGTCCAGTTCTAAGACAAGTCCTGTAGGGAGTCTCAACAAATACGTTCTGATGGCAAGTGCAACAACCTTTGCTCCATTCCCATCACGTAAATTTGACTCTCCCTTGACGAGTTTTTTTCTATTCCTTAGCACATGTATGTCATTACATATATGTGAGCCACACCCAGTATCCAATACCCAAGTGTCTAAGGAAATAGAATGACAATCAATAACGAAGATACCTGAAGAAGATGGGGCATCCGATGCCTTATCCTTCTTCACGGACTCAAGATAAATCTTGCAATTTCTTCGCCAATGGCCCTCCTTGCCATGATGATGGCAAGTGCCCTTTTGAGCTGGTTCTGCCTTTTTAGCCCTTTTCTTCTTCCCCTTCTGTTGTTCCTTTGACTCCCTCTTAGATCCTTTCTTCGAGGAATCAACTAACAACACCGTCCCCTACTCATGCTTCTCAGAAGGCTCCATAGTCTTCAGTATATTGAGCAGTACCACAGATGAACCTTCTTACATCTCAGAGGTGAAGAGGAGCTTGAAGACTTCGAACCTTTCGAATCTCACTTGCTCATCAACCAACTCATAAAGATGAAGAACTACGATATGAGCATCCGTATGCTCATGCTGTTTTCGTAGCTTGGGTTCCATCATGGCTAGCATGATGCAACTCATTTGTTCAGAATCACTCACATGTTTCTGATAGGCCAACAATTGGTCCAGAGTTGCATTGTCACTAGGATGGGCGGGAAGAAGCGCTTCGAGGACATACGCAAGCTTTTCCACCTTGAGAACAATTCTCAAGTTTCTAAGCTAGTCCAACCAGTCAATTTATTTGAATCCAAAATGGAACGCAAATTCAAACACATCATGATCAATATATTAACTTAGAAATACAAAACGAGCATATATGAGAAAAATGATTTTTAAAAATGCATCAATATACATTTATAAATCCCATTCATTTTTCAAATTTCAAAAACCCCAAAATCACTTCGGGAGATCATAGGTCCATCTCCGAATGGGATGATATCCATCATAGATAAGAACAACCTTGGAGTGAGTCCAACAAGCCATTCTTAGCTATGATGGTGGGTATCAAGTATACCGATTACATATCATGTATATGTAACTATCACAATGTGCTATCAACTAATTGAATGTTTACACATACATTGGGTTGTTAACACATTAACAAGTATGCATCATATGCATAGCACCCAACTTCACCTCTCTTCACATCGACCTTGGAGTGAGTCCAACAAATCGATGCTCTAAGTTAGAGCCGACCCATTAATCGCGAAATAGTTTTAATATGGTTAGAGTGCATTCAACCAATTAGCCAGGCTTGGAGTGAGTCCAACAACCCAAACTAACGATTGACCTCTGACTCTTACCATATTAGAGTTAAACTATTCCAATGATTTGAACATGTTCAGGTTCGAGCCGGGCTTGGAGTGAGTCCAACAACCCAAACAAGAAACAGAACTCTGGTTCTAACCATATTAATGGAAGGTGTAGGTTTTAATATTGAGTTAGGGTTTTATGTCTCATCCTCTTTGCATGCAAATAACTATTATCTACATGGCATGACATACATGACATACATCTACATGTCACAACACGCATGACATAATGTTATGCATCTAATGCAATTACATGACATACAATTATGTCATGTACATAATTTACTTATTTGTCATAACTATTTATGGAAATAAAATATGTTTAAGATTTGATTCTCCAAATCAAATCATGATTGAATTAGGAAACAAATTTCCAAATCTAATCACATATTTTATTTATGAAAATAATTGATTAAGGAAAATCAATTTAAGAAACCAATTTCCTAAATCATCAAAACTACTTATGGAAATAAAATATTTTAAGATTTGATTCTCCAAATCAAATCATAATTAAATTAGGAAACAAAATTCCAGAATCTAATCAAATATTTTATTTATGGAAAATATCAATTTCCATAAAATACTTCCAACTTTCCAAAAGTGGAAGATTTCCATAAATACTTCTAGACTTTCCAAAATTGAAAATTTTCCATAAATACTTCTAAATTTCCAAAATTAGAAAATTTCCAGAAATAACATTATGACTATCGCAAAACCATTTTACGATTATGTCGAAACACAACCTGGGCTCTGATACCACTGTTGGGTTTCCGACACCGCGGCGTGTGTGTGTTCGATCACGTTTCGTAAACATGAACACAGCGGAAGCAATAAATATAATAAATCTATATTTATTACAACACACACAACACACGCATGCATATTACAACAAGTGTATACATAACCGTAAATTTAAATTTGTAATAAAAGGAAATTTATCTACGTTATACCTTTCGTATGACGTGTAGCGGGAACGACATCAACCGGAACGATCCTTGCTAGAATCGTCTCTATCCGTATCCACGCCGAGTTCCTCGGGATGACTTCGCTAAGTCACGAGCTTCGTCCTCATACGGGTTACTAGCCTCGTGTCGAAGACGACGTGATCGAGAGATGATCACGATCCGAATCCAAATTCGGATCCTAATACGAGTCCTCAAAACTCGCTTCTCCGGAGAGGTATTCATCAACCAATTGACGAATCCTTCATCCTCCACCTCATAGGATTACCGGAGATCGAATCCCCGGTAAGTTAGCCGCTGTCGGAGCTCTAACCGTCGTCCAAACGACGCTCCGACGAGAGGAGAACAAGCTGTCCAGAAAACTGGACAGCTTTGGTGGAGGTGATAGGCGCCGGCCAACCAAGGAAGATAGAGCTCACCTTGATGCCAAACTTGAAGGAGATCACCGGAGCACTAACCGTCAGCAGCTCGACGCCGGCGAGGGGGAAGGAAGCAGCCTTCTGAACGCCGGTTGGAGCCTCAAGGTGAGCGGCGGCAAGGAGGAGGAGAGTTAGCTCCGAATTTCTCCAAGGAGAGGTGGGCGGCAACTTAGGGTTGTGGATTAGGGCTTAAACCATCCCTTAAGCCCTCTTTTATAGAGAACTAATTCTCTTAATGGTTATTGGATCATAACCATTAGGCCCGTTAACCCGCTCCATTAAGATAAGTTAAAATAAACCAAACCATGATGGTTTATTTTAAGTTAAAACGAACCGAACCAACTTTTGGTTCATTCGTTTAAAATAAACCAAACCCTTTGGTTTATTCTCCTCCATTGGATTAGAACCAAACCATTTTGGTTCATCCATTACGTCTTCATAAGACTCGGCCCATCCACGCTTCCATTGCGACTGAAACGATTTCATGCTCGCTTTATGTTTGGTCCAACCAAACCTAGTTTCTCTCAGTCTGAGAATCCCATTCTCAAGCTCGTTTTAAATCCTTTGGATTACGCTCGTTGTGTGTGTGACCAAATAGGTTCTCGGTTTATGTTAGCCATCTATAATTAACCATTAATTATAGAACGATCATGAGTGGCACCTAGTAGTACATCATGATCCCCAATTAACCGAAAAGATCAACGGTTGATCCAGAACTATTTTTGAAACCCTTCAGCAGCTCGAATGATTCATGCCCCATTCCCTTCACTCATCTTATACCTGTTAGGGCAATCTCTTGCTGTGATATGGTTTTGATGGTGTGGCAAAGGGTTTAAGTTAGGATGGTATTGTTGATTTGATATGTGCATTGAAGTCGTGCAGGACTTAGTAATTCGCACATGGAGCCATGGCGAGTTTCACCAACTCATCACTCGGGCTTTGAGTCGGTGAAGGATTGCTTTGCGGAAGCCGTGCGCTTGGAGCATCCGAGGGACCGCCGGACGAGAAGCTTGGAGTGAAGCCGGAGGAAGTAGACTTCGAGGCAAGAGACGCGAAGGAGCATTGCGCAGCCGCGTCTGATCTTTAGGGGCGTGGCAGAACGAAGAGAACTTCAAGGCAAGGACTCCAGAGAGAGATGAGTGGCGATTGTAACCCGGGAAGGGTAGCTCTTAGGTGAAACTTGGCCATTTGGCCAAGTGTCGGATGGGTTTTCAGACACACCGATCGCCATCTCATGGCGGTCGCTTAAGTCGATGGGTTGATCGGTATAAGACCGGTTTAGGGCTTGGCGATCGGCATTGCCATGGGCCGCGATCGTGATCGATCGATCCCAGGGAAAGCGATCGTGATGGAAGCTGTGCAGACGCAGAATGGAGTCGACTCGGCCGAGCACTCGGTGATCGAGCATCGGTCGGTGATGGTCCCATCAATCGGTGATGCAATACCGTTGGATGAAATCCAGCGTGGAAGCGATAGTTATTGCGGCTACGGGATCGATCGGTCGAAGAAACCCTCTTCCTCTATAAAAGGAAGGGGTAAGGGTTTGGGAGCCTAATGCTTATGCTCTAATACTCTCCCAAAGTTCCTAAAGCTTTCCATCCTCTTACTCAAGCTTATTTCCATTCTATTTGTAAGAGGAGTGTTTGTAAAGGTTACCTCCACCTAGCTTGGTGCAAAGGAGAGACCAATAGTGATTGGGTTTGAGTGATTCACGTGGGCCGAATCGGACCGTGGATTAGCGGCGTGGCCGTGAACCACGTTACATCTCGGTTTGTATTACTTGCTTATATTTTGCTTGTCTTTATTTACATTTGTATATTCATTGCGCTAACGCTTTGTAGGCGAGCAAAATATGACGTCCAACGCGAGGGCTATTCACCCCCTCTAGCCGCCAATCGACAAGTGGTATCGAGCAAGGTTGTTTATGAGGACTAACCGCAACAAACATTTCATCTAAAGATGGCCGGCTCAAATATCCATCCACCGAAGTTCGACGGCGAATTCGCTTGGTGGAAGAAGCGAATGGAGGTATTCTTCGAAACCGACTTTGAAATTTTATTAATAATGGAAAACGGTTTCGAGTTGCCTAGGAACGAGGATGGGGAGCCATTGGAGAAATCGAGATGGAGCAAAAGACAAAGAGAGGAGTATTTGGCAAATTCAAAGGCCAAGCACCACCTCTACAATGTCCTCCCCCAACAAGAAGTCAATAGGATAGGGGAATGTTCTAGTGCTAAGGCGATGTGGGAGAAGCTAGTAGAGCTTCATGAAGGTACCTCGGAGGCTAAGCTAGCAAGAAGAGACCTCCTCCGCTCCCAACTCTCAAACATCAAATTAGAAAAGGGAGAAAAGGTAACTTCCCTACATTCTAGAATTAAAGAAATATTAATTGGGTTAACAAGTGTAGGAGAGAAGCTCTCCAACCGGGATATAGTAATGAAGGCCATAGATGCTTTCCCCCGGTCCTCAAGATGGAGTTCCATGGTGGACTCATTTTACATCTCCAAGAACCTAGAAGTGAGCACCTTGGAGGAATTCTTTTCAACCATGGAGCTTCATGAGACAAGGCTTGAAGGTATACAAGAAGAGCCTAGAGTCCAAACTTCAAGGGGAGTAGCCTTGATGGCCAACAAAGGGAAAAAGAAGATGGAAATCCCTTCCTCCTCATCCGATGAAGCATCTTCCTCCTCCTCCATGGATAGCACCGAAGAAGCCTATATGGTAAGGAGGGTAAGACGTGCTTTAAAAGGTTTTCATTTTCATAAATCTAATGATAGGAATAGAAGACCAAGGGGGAAGGTCATATGCTATAATTGCCAAGGAGAAGGGCACATAAGGGATAATTGTCCCCTCCTAAACAAGAGCAAGGAAGAAAGGAAGAAGAAAGAAGAAAAGAAGAAGAAAAAGGGGAGCAAGAAGAAAGAGGAGAAGAAGGCCAAGGAAAAAGGGAAGGCCATGACACTCAAAGCCAAGACATGGGATGACCTTGCCTCTTCATCCTCATCCGAAGAAGAAGAGCATGTCTACTCCAATCTAGCCCTAATGGCTCTTCATGACTCGGATTGCTCCTCCTCCACCGAAAATGAAGAATCAAGCTCAAGTGGAGAGAGCTCAAGTCAAGGGGGAGCTTCTACATCATCCTCATCGGAAGAAGAGGACTTGGTAAGTGAGGTAACAAATCTACCCCCCTAAACAAATTATGTCTATGATTTCTAGCCTCACTAAGGACTTATTTAGAGCTAAGAAGAAGAACAAAAGCATGCTAGATCAAATTAAGGACCTAGAACAAAAATTAGAAAAAGCATGCTTAAATGAAAATGATAATGTTTCTTCTTGCCATGATGATGCATGCTCACATGACTATATGCCTTTGGATGTTAATGATGCATGCATAGAGGAAAATAGGGTATTAAGGGAAAAGGTAGATTATTTAACCAAAGCCCTAGAAAAATTCACAATTGGCTCTAACACATTAAATATGATTATAGGGAGCCAAAGAGCAAGTTTTAACAAAAAAGGCCTACGATATAAGGAAAAGAAAAATGAAAAGGCCTACAAATGCCTAATAGCTAGGGGTCAAGATAAAAAGAAGGTAATAGCTAGGAAATGGATCCCCAAGGAATATTTAGTAAACCAAATAGGAAAGAATTTATTTTGGGTTCCAAAATCCATCCTTAAGGGTTAGAAAACCCCTAGGGTAGTCAACCATATGAATTTGACCTATATCATATTTTGGTTGACTTAGGATAACGGGACAACATTTTTTAGATAGTGTTGGGTGATGATAACGTACCCATAAATAGGTAATAATGCTTAAATCATGATGATTGATGCAATCTCTATGTATATTTGCAATCATGATTTATGTTTTTGAAGTTTGGCACGTTATCATGAGAAATAGGTTTGAATCATGCTTTAGGTGATAATTTGTTTATTATCATCACATAATACCTAATGCATGACTATTATTTGATGAATACATGAATTTCATGATCATAATGTAGAATTCATTCATATATGTCATTATGATCATGTTAATTGTTAGGTTGATACTTAACCATGATAGAATTGCATGAATATATTGGTTAAGTATATACAAATACCCCCTAGGATGCATCTCACACTCACTATAGGCTAACTTGATTGCAAAATTAGCATGGGTGAGATGTTAGGATGATACAAATGTCCACTAATGCCTATGGCATTTAGATGGTCATTTAAAGTATCAACATAGCAATAATAGACCAATCATGGGGAAGACTTATGTTTAATTCATAGACATATTGCCCAAAGATCATGGTTGGATATTTCATACGTTTTCAAAACAATTTCTTACCTTAAAATACATGTATTCATGTTTTGAAACAATTGGAACCAAAACTTGGTGTTAAACTTGATACTATCATGATCAAAAACCTAGTAGTTTTTAAAGCTTTTAGATTTTTGGCAAAAACGTGAAAATATAATGATTTTTCATGAAAAACTATTTTTCCCTGATAGATACACTTAAATAAAATGTGTTCCCCAAATTTCATGATTTTTCAAATTTTCTGGAATTTTTTATACATTTCTGAAATTCGGCCAGAAAAATCAGAAATTCCGAAAATCATGTACTTGATCGAGTATCGAACGATCGTGATGGCATCTCAGATCTGAATTCCAATTTTTTTATCAACTTGTGGTATTTTCTTTCTATTAGACTTGATGCCATATGTTTCTAACTTAGTATTCATATTTTTGATGGTGTCAAAGGGGGAGAAATGAATATGTTTAAGTTATTTATGATAGGGGGAGAGATTAAGGGGGAGTTTCATGGTTTAAGGGGGAGTTGCATGTTGCTATCAAATGTTTATGTTTACATGCCTTCTTTCCTTAAAAAATTTATATCAAATGTTTTACCTAACTTAAACGGATTGCCACACATCAAAAAGGGGATGATTGTTAGGGCAATCTCTTGCCGTGATATGGTTTTGATGGTGTGGCAAAGGGTTTAAGTTAGGATGGTATTGTTGATTTGATATGTGCGTTGAAGTCGTGCAGGACTTAGTAATTCGCACATGGAGCCATGGCGAGTTTCACCAACTCATCACTCGGGCTTTGAGTCGGTGAAGGATTGCTTTGCGGAAGTCGTGCGCTTGGAGCATCCGAGGGACCGCCGGACGAGAAGCTTGGAGTGAAGCCGGAGGAAGTAGACTTCGAGGCAAGAGACGCGAAGGAGCATTGCAGAGCCGTGCGCCTGATGCTGCCGAGGGACGTGGCCGAGAACGAAGAGAATTTCGAAGGCAAGGGACTCCGAGAGATGAGAGTGAGCGATTGTAACCCGGGAAGGGTAGCTCTTAGGTGAAACTTAGCCATTTGGCCAAGTGTCGGATGGGTTTTCCCGACACCAGTCGACTGCCATGTCATGGCAGTCGACTGCTCTAAGTCGATGGGTTGATCGACTGGTATAAGACCGGTTTAGGGCTTGGTCGATCGCCATGGAACGGCGATCGGTGATGTCGGCGGCGATCGGACAGGAAGGAAGTCGTGATGGAACTGCATCTGCGAGGGGAGAATGGAGTCGACTCGACTGAGCACTCGACTGATCGAGCATCAGTCGACTGATGGTCCCATCAGTCGACTGATGCCAATACCGTTGGATGAAATCCAATGTGGAAAGCGGTCATTATTGGGCAACGGCTACGGGATCAGTCGACTGATCGAGGGCATCAGTCGATTGATCCTGTGTCAACGGGAAGAAACCCTCTTCCTCTATAAAAAGGAAGGGGGTAAGGGTTTGGGAGCCTAATGCTTATGCTCTAATACTCTCCCAAAGTTCCCTAAAGCTTTCCATCCTCTTACTCAAGCTTATTTCCATTCTATTTGTAAGAGGAGTGTTTGTAAAGGTTACCTCCACCTAGCTTGGTGCAAAGGAGAGACCAATAGTGATTGGGTTTCGGAGTGATTCACCATGGACGAATCGGACCATGGATTAGCGGCGTAGCCGTGAACCACGTTACATCTCGGTGTTTGTATTGCTTGCTTATATTTTGCTTGTCTTTATTTACATTTGTATATTCCGCTTGCGCTAACGCTTTGTAGACGAGCAAAATACGACGTCCAACGAACGAGGGCTATTCACCCCCCTCTCGCCGGCCAATCGATCCCCAACAATACCCACTTGGTTCAGGACATGGTCTATAGTGTCAGTCCCCACTAGGCTGACTACGTCACACCTAGCCCAAGCATCATTTCCTCGTCCTACGGATTCTAGTTACTGCACATGTATCGAAGAGTACCTTACTCTAAACATGTAATGCTTTGGCCAAAGACTTTAGTAACAATCCGACGAGAGGCCATGGGTATACATCTCCTCGCAAGGAGTGGTGAATCCTTTATAGGCTATTCAAACACCTTCGATCACTTCGACTAATACCCAATCATCTTGGGTCCACATCTCCTTAGAGATGTTTGCTTAAGATGTCAAAGCATAAGTCTCCATGATCAAGATGACTTGAATACCACAAGTCAAAGGAACATCGCACTTAAGCCACAGTAAGAACTTCATTGACATATCTATATATGCAGAGAACCATATGAAGTATTACGGCTGGTCACTCCAATGAACTAGTTACCATAACTAGCATCCACGATTAACTCCGGACATCACAATGTCTCCAGCCAGTGAGAATCAGCTGCTTGGATACACCAAGGAGTATACCTCGTGCTAGTCTCGGTGTAATTGATGGTGTCCAAATCCATCAATTCATCGACTAGGGATAATTCCGATACATCACAATTACACATGTAGAGATACTCACTAGTTGTGATCCAATCACAAATTCTCTCATGCTGTGAATCGTATCATGGACATTCAGTAAATGAGTTTAAGATCCAATCAAATACATAAAACATGTATACTCAAATAGTAAATCTTCATTTATCATATAAATGGTTCATACATAAGGCGATTACCTTAGGACATCTCTCATATATTACTAACAGGCTCAGGCTTAGGCCATGGTTGCCCAAAAGGTTTCGACTTCTAAGACAAAAGGCAAGAAGAAGAAGAAACAAGGTGCGACAAAGGTGGCTGGAGGATCTCAAGGAGGAGTGAAGAAGTCGAAAGGCAAGTGCTTCACTTACAAGCAGACAGAACATTGGAAGAAGGATTGCCCCAACCGGAAGCAGAACAAAGGTATATCTTTTGGTCGAGTCGTTGAAACATTTTTAGCAGTGTTATCTACCGGCACCTAGTGTGTAGATACGGGAGCCACTGATCATGTATTCAATACTTTGTAGGGGTTCCAGGAAACTAGATGACTAGCTGAGGGGGAGATTACCGTTTACTTGGGAGATGCTACGAAGATGGCGGTTGTTACAGTGGGAGATATTTATTTATCTTTTTATAGGAATAAAACTTTGGTTCTAAGAAATTCCCTTTATGTACCTTTATTTAGAAAAAATTTGATTTCAGTGTCTAAATTATTTTTGGATGGATATTCTATTTCTTTTAATGACAGAGTTGTTATAAAAAGGAAGAGGGAGATTATCTGTTCTGGTGCATTGATAGGAAATTTATATACCCTTGAACCAAAAGCTCCCACGATGCAAATAGAAGTAAATAACTCATCTTCTAAATCTAATAAGAGAAAAGAACCTTCGAAAATGAACCAAACATGTCTTTGGCATCTAAGGTTAGGTCATATTAACCTAAGTAGAATTCAAAGGTTGATAGATGATGGACCTCTGGGTACGTTAGTGGTGGAAGATTTCCCGACCTACAAATCTTGCTTGGAAGGTAAAATGACCAAGAGGTCTTTTAAGGCCAAGGGGTATAGAGCCAATGATGTGTTGGAATTGGTTCTTTCTGATTTGTGTGGTCCTATGTCTATCTAGGGTAGAGGTGGTTTTAAATATTTCGTCTCTTTTATAGACGATTATTCAAGATATGGATACATTTACTTGATGCGCCGCAAGTCTGAATGCTTTGATAGGTTCAAAGAATTCAAGGCTGATGTGGAGAAACGTCAAGGTAAAAGTATCAAGACACTACGATCTGATCGTGGTGGTGAGTACCACTTGAAAGAATTTAGGAATTACTTATCAGAGGCTTAGATTCAATCCCAATTATTTGCACCGGGCACACCCCAGCAGAATGGTGTAGCGGAGCAAAGGAATAGGACTCTTATGGAGATGGTTAGATCGATGATGAGTTATTCTGAGTTGCCAGATTCTTTCTGGGGGTATGCTCTGGATACGACAGTATATATTCTGAACTTGGTACCATCTAAATCAGTGCCTTCTACTCCCACAGAATTGTGGAATGGGCAAAAGCCTAGTCTGAGACATATTCGGATTTGGGAAAGTCCAACACATGTGCTGAAGGCAGATGCTGGTAAGTTGGAACCTCGTACAAAAGTGCACATGTTCGTAGGCTATCCTAGAGGAACGAAAGGTGGTTTGTTCTATAGTCCTAGAGATTAGAGGGTGATCATTAGCACGAACGCCGAATTTCTAGGGGAAGATTATGTGATGAACCACAAGCCCATGAGTAAGATTGTTATGGAGGAATTGAGAGGGGAAGTCACTACTTCAGTACCACCGGTATAAGAGGATATACCACAAGTGACTGCACCACGTGTCATAGAGGATACATAAGTGATACCTCGTCGTAGTGGGAGGGTTGTTAGACAACCTGATAGATTTATGTTCTTGGGAGAATCTTCTGATTTATTCCATGGAGAACATGAACCTGATCCCTAGATATATGACGAGGCAATCCAAGATAAAGATGCGGTATCTTGGCAAAGTGTAATGAATTTTGAGATAGAATCTATGGATTCAAATCAGGTCTGGGAGCTAGTAGAACCACCCAATGGTGTAAAGACCATTGGATGCAAGTGGATCTACAAAAGAAAGAGAGGAATAGACGGGAAGGTTGAGACCTTCAAAGCAAGGCTTGTTGCGAAAGGGTATACTGAGAAAGAGGTTATCGATTATGAGGAAACCTTTTCGTCGGTAGTCATGCTTAAGTCTATCCGGATTCTCTTATGTATTGCTGCTCATATGGATTATGAGGTGTGGCAGATGGATGTCAAGACAGATTTCCTTAATGGAAGTCTTGAGGAAAACATCTATATGAAGCAACTAGAAGGATTCATTGCAAAGGGCAAAGAGCATCTTGTGTGCAAGCTTAATCGATCCATTTATGGATTGAAGTAAGCTTCGAGATCTTGGAACATCCGCTTTGATGAGGTAATCCAGTCTTATGGATTTATTCAAAGTCCGGATGAGTCTTGTGTATACAAGAGATGTGATGGAAACATAGTGGTATTTCTTGTACTATACGGAGGTGATATTTTATTAATTGGCAACAATGTCAAGGTGTTATCGGACGTAAGGGTATAGTTGTCCAAATAGTTTGATATGAAGGACTTGGGAGAAGTGGGACACATCCTTGGGATCAAGGTTATAAGGGATCGCAGAAAACGGATGTTGTGCTTGTCTCAAGCTTCATACATATACACCATTTTGGCTCGTTTTAGCATGCAGAACTCCAAGAAAGGTTTTCTACCTTTTAGGTATGGAGTTCCTTTATCTAAAGAGATGTGTCCTAGAACATCAAAGGAGATAGAGGAGATGAAGGTGGTTCCTTATGCTTCGGCAGTAGGAAGCCTCATGTATGCAATGTTATGTACGAGGCCGTATATCTGCTTTGCCGTGGGCATGGTTAGCAGATATTAGAGTAATCCAGGATAGGGACATTGGACTGCGGTAAAGCATATATTGAAGTACCTGAGAAGGACTAAGGATTATATGCTAGTATACCAGGCAGATCAATTACTCCCTGTGAGTTACACAGATTCTAACTTCCAATCAGCTAGGGATAACAGTAAGTCTACCTCAGGTTTTGTGTTTACTTTGGGAGGTGGAGCCATTGTATGGAGGAGCGTCAAGCAGAAATGTGTGGCGGACTCTACCATGGAAGCTGAGTATGTGGCAGCCTCTGAGGCAGCCAAAGAAGTTGTATGGCTCAAGAACTTCTTGATGGACTTGGATGTAATCCCTGGTTTGTCCAGAACTATCATAATTTATTGTGATAATAGTGGTGTAGTTGCAAACTCGAAGGAACCACGAGCCCATAAGGCAAGTAAATACATAGAGCGTAAGTACCACCTGATATGAGAAATCATAAAGCGAGGAGAAGTTGCAGTAGCCAAGATTACATCAGAGGATAACCTGACAGATCCTTTCACTAAGGCCCTTCCAACGAGAGCTTTTGATAGGCATGTAGAGGGAATGAGAATCAGATGTATGGCAGTATGAGGACAGTATAGTCTTTTAGTATAAGTGGGAGATTGTTGGGATGTTTACTGAAAAGTCTATCTTTTGTATAAACATCTTTATTTTTGAAATAAGAATCACATGATCATTGTTTGCAAATTTATGGTTATGTATATTGTCTGATACATTACATTGTAGATAACATGGTGTGTAGTGTCACACGGGAGATAATGTTATCAGTTCCTTGTAGAGTATAAGTAGAGGCTCACAACCAAGATGTTTTTGGACAAACCATTGGTATAGTTGTAGTATGATTTGGTATTGGTTTGTCTTGACCATAGAATTAAATTAGTACACTTTGTGTGTATTGAGCAGGACCGACTTAGAGGTGATTCGATTTATTGCTGACTATATAATTGAATCGGACCTCGGATATTATGGTGTACATGCTCTTAATCCCGATATAATAACGGGCAAATGTACTTAGTATTTATTTCTTTGATTTATCAATGGGCGAGATTTATAGATTAAATCGATAGGCTCGGTAAGTTAGGAAATGATATTATTTACATGGTATGCCGTTGATTATAGGAGGAAACTGTGTCCTATATATTAGGATGATGATGTCCTCTTGAGGAGCTCATAAGATTCATCATGTAAACCCTACAAGAGGACTTGGTCTGGCATGATGATAAGGTTGAGTGATACTACTTATGGAGTTAGATGTTGATTAATTAATCGTCAGTAAATTAATTAATTGACAGACATTCGAGATCTTAAACACGGAGAGATTTTTATACAAATAATATATGAAGCCCATATTTATTTATGAGGGTTGGTGAGGTTGATCAATGATAATCCTCTAGTGGAATGGATTATCATTAATGGATCGGACTTTATGTGAGCTAGATCCATTGGGTGGCCAAGATCCAACTCCTCCTCATGGTCCCTATTGTAGCCTATTAAAACCCCCATGAAGCCTAGATCCGACGGTGGAGATTAAATCTCTAGATCCGACGGTGGAGATTGAAAGGAGGCTTAAGCCTAGCTCTATAAAAGGAGGGATAAAGGCTTGGGCGGTGGGATAATCCAATTAGGGTTAGGGTTTTTGGAGTTGGCTTGAGTAGCTTGGGTGGCAAGCAAGGATTGGAGGTGAGCTAGGGTTTTGGCTTCTCATTGTGGGCGGCGGCAACCTAAGGACTCTCCTCTCTTTTCCATCCTTTTGGGCGGTGCCTCCCTCTCTCTCTCTAGGTTGGTCGGCGACTCCCTCCCCCCCTCTCTCTCTCTCTTTTGGCCGGCGGCAACCTTTCTTCAAGGTTGGTCGGCGCTCCTTATTCCTCTCCTTGGCCGGCAGCAACCACCAAGCAAGGTGGCTTTGTGATCGGTTCTAGATAGAAGAAGAAGTTTTGTTTTATTCTTCCCTTTGTTCGGAGCGAGCAAGGAAGGGAAGAACGTGATCTAGGAGGCTTCTACTTTTGGAAGATCATCGCCCACATGACGCTCAAAACGAGGAAGGACATACAATAGAAGACCTTGAGGTAAACAAGAGGTATAATTCTTGTTTTGGTTTGCTTTTGTTTCTTTGTATGATGTATGTAATTGCATGTGGCTAATTTACTTGGACCCCGAAGACAAACACAAAAATCGGCGATCCGTACATCATCTATTCTACGGCTAATCGAGGAAAAGAGTTAGGTTTCTTGTGTTGGTGCAGTGGGCACCTAAGTCGAACCTATGTTTTGATTATAGCAAACGATACAAAGTTAAGCTTATATTGTTATCTCACGAGCTAAATCAAGTGTGCAGAAAAGTCTCAATGCTGGAGCTGAAGGCTAGCGACACCCGGAGGAAGCCGCGGTGGTCGGGCGACACTCGAGTTACTTCGGAGGGAGCTGAAGGAATCGAGTGGAAGGCCGGAAGCAAAAGCGACAAGTAAGTATTGAGGTAAGCTCGTGTGTGCAAGCGTAAGTGAGGTCGTGTCCTTTGTACGGGGACGTCCTTAGGCGACGATCCAACCCAAGACTTCCCATGGAAGGTCTATGTTGAGATCGGACGACAAGTGGCCGTCGAATTCACTTGTATTTTGAGCTAAACTCCTTTTTTAGTCAAAAATCGTGGCTGCCAGATTCAGCGCCAGTTCAACCGTGGCGATTCAAGCGGCGATTCAGCCGTGGCGATTCAGGATTCAGCCGGTGGTCAAAAATCAGCCTCGAGGAGTCAAGCTTTATCACCATTTTTCAAGGAGTTTTGTGCCCATTTGTGATTGGTTGAAGACCCATTCGTTGAGGGGCTTAAAGGCTATAAAGGAGGGCCAAACCTAGGGTTTTTCATCAATTCAAAAGCTTCCAAGTGCTTCCGATGCGCTCAGGACTCTCAGACATCCCTACGACGAATCGCCTGAGACGCGACTAAAGCTTCAACCTCCAATCCTTGAAGTCGTCGGTATAATCTTTAATTTTGTATAAGTTGTCTTTATTTTCAAGCTTTAAATCATATCAAGGAGAGAGTGTCCTCTACCTTGAATCTTTATTGAGTTTTTGTCGCTAACTCCTATCTCTATCGAGAAGGAGTTCGCTTTAATATTTGCCCTCCGCGCGTGGTCAAGGACCATTAGGGCCTTGGAGTAGTAGCCGTAGGCTACGAACCAAGTAAAACCCTCGTGTTTTTATTTATTTATTGCTATCTTTCCGCTCGTTTATACTCGTGCCAATTCGACGATTACGAAAAGTTTTTTCTTATCGCTATTCACCCCCTCTAGCGCTCAAATCGATCCAACAATTGGTATCGGAGGGGTTGCTAAGATTTGGTGAAACCACCAATCTAGCTTTTTACAGATTTATTTTCTTTTAATTCTGTTTATTTCTATTTATTTTGTTTGTTAAATTCTCTCCCTTTTCTACTAATCCAAGACGCGAGTCTTGGTACTTGTTTTGAGTTTTTGTCTTTGCTAGCTTTTGGTCTTCGTCTCTTTTTGTCTTTTTGTTTCAATGGCCCATCTCGAGGGTTTTAGCACCGTCCGACCTCCGTTTTATAACGGAGATGACTTCCGTTATTGGAAGGGTCGGATGGAATGCTTCTCAAAACCCAACTCGAGATGTGGATCATAATCAAGCAGGTTTCACACTTCCGACTAATGAAGTGGGTGACTCCTTGGATTATGATCAATGAACCGTGCAACAAAACGACAATCGGCTTGACGCCAAGGCAACACAAATCCTCCAATGCGGCCTATCCAAGGAGGAGTTAAATCGCGTCGGCCCCTTCATAAGCGCAAAGGATCTTTGGACTAAACTAATCGAGTTACGAAGGATCGGATCAAGCCAAGGTATGTAAGCGTGATTTGTTATTCAATAAATTGTACACACTAAAAATGCAGGAACACGAATCCGCGACGCAACTCCACGCCCGTGTCCAGGACATCGTCAACAACTTACACGCAATCGGGCAAAAGGTCAAAAACCGCGACCTTATAAGGTATGTTCTAAACTCTTTTCCGAGGACTACCTTGTGGGCATCCATGGTTGATGCCTACAAGGTCTCCAAGGATCTTTCTAAAATTAGGTTAGATGAACTCTTTTCCGATTTCGAATTACATGAACAATCCAACTCGGAACCCGAGAGGGGTATAGCTTTATTTACGGGATCAAAGAAGAAGAAAATCGCAAGCAAGCCACCACCAACCGAGGAGGAAGACGAGTCCGAAGAAGAAGTTGACCCGGAATTGACTGCCGAACTAATGAACCTAGCTCGAAGAATAGCCAAGGGACGAAAGCGAACCACGACTCGACCCAACCAAGGTAAACCTAAAAGTTCTAATATTAGGTGTTATGAGTGTAACAGGTTTGGACATATCAAGTCCGAGTGCCCCAAGCTCAACCACCAAGGACCTAAGCACAAGAAGGCCCTCAACGCGACATGGGAAGAAGCGTCATCCGAAGACCACGTCTTCATGGCGAAATCAATTGAGTCAGACACGGAGACCGAACCCGAACTTGAGTCAGAACCGGAGGATGATTCGGACTACGAAGCAACCTTCAAGTCAAGCCACGGATACGCATCCGGTTAAAAAGATACCCTTAAGGTGAGTCGTACTTTATTTAATACTTTACATAATACGGTTAGGTTTTTGTCTAGGAAGTTAGCTAAGTCCGAGTCCAAGGTCGAGACCCTGGTTGAGGAAGTTAAACTCCTCAAACACGAGGTCTCCCTAACCTCTTCGACTAGTCGAGTTCAAGAGAAGGACTCAACTCGGGTTGAAAAACTCGAAGTTGAGAACTCACTCTTGAAAAGTCAAGTCGAAGATCTTAGGAATACGTTGGAAAGGTTTACTTTGGGATCCAAAGGACTTGACCTCCTACTTGGATCGCAAAGGGCCATGTACAACAAGGCCGGACTAGGGTTTAGCTCAAACACGACCAATAAGTCGTATATGTCAATCGTAAGTAGACATAAAAAATGTGTCCAAGCATGGGTCCCTAAGACCACTTTGATTTCAACTCTAGGATCTAACTCGTACTGGGTTCCCAAGGACCAAATCCACTATGTGGATAGACCGAACCGATTCAACTGCTCTAGGGAGCGAGATTACAAAACATGTTTGTGCTTTAACTTAGAAATTGCATGCTTAGTTTTTTTTGTTGTTTTTTTAACTCACTTGGAATACACAAATAACCAACTAAAAAATCCTTCGAAAAGATTGAGCCTCGGGGAGCCTCTTTTCAAATAACCAACTAAAATCCTTCGAAAAGATTGAGCCTCGGGGAGCCTCTTTTCAAAAATAACTAGTTAGACTAGGAAATAGTCTTAGGTGAGTCAAGTCATCATTTTCTTGAACATGGCTTTGTCTAAGGAAGTGGTCGATGATCGGATAAAAGAAGGCCCCTGTGCCTCGCCACGACCTGGAAGCCATGATCTTGAAAAGGTAAACTTGACAAGCCTTGGGTTAAATCCAAATCTAACTTGGACCTAAATCCACTTAATCAAACTTAATTGAAAATCATCTCAACATAAAATTACTTGAACCTAAATCCACTTAATCAACTTAATTGAAAATCATCTCAATATAAAATTACTTGAACCTAAATCCTAATTACTTGAACCTAAATCCACTTAATCAATTTAATTGGGAGTCATCTCACAAAAAACACATAAGTATAACATGCTTGATCATATAGACTCAGGTGAGATGACCTAGGTTTAACAACTTACAACCAATTTAAAAATAAAAATCTAACATCCAATCCAACCACCTTGTGTGTAGGATCAATGGATGTTGGACAGTGGTTGCTCCCGACACATGACCGGGGATCAACTCAAATTCACAAAGCTTCGATTCAAACGACAAGGATCGGTAGCCTTTGGGAATAACGGCAAGCTCAAAATCATCGGATCAGGTGATATCGAGCTTAACTCGAATTTTGTTATTAAAAATGTATTACTTGTAGAGAATTTTGAATATAACCTGCTTAGCGTAAGCCAATTGTGTGACAATAACTATAAGGTCGTATTTTTAGAAAATGAATGTGTAATTAAAACAAATGAAACAGCTAAAACAATACTCAAAGGAACTAGGACAAATAACATTTATACAATGAACTTAATCAAATCCTCAGCCAAATGTCTTATGACACAGGAAGAGGAATCATGGTTGTGGCACCGACGACTCGGTCACTCGCACCCAAGACTCGTCCACAAGATGAGTCAGAGTGGCTTAGTCAGAGGTTTACCCAACCTCAACAACTTGGTTAATAAAATCTGTAATTCTTGTCGACAAGGAAAACAACCTAGGACACAACACAAGTTAACTAACCAAGAACGAACCTCAAGTGTATTTGAGCTCCTGCATATGGATCTATTCGATTCACATGGAGCCAAGTCACTCAATAAAAGTCAATATTGCTTAGTCATAATTGACGACTACTCCAGGTTCACCTGGGTTAGGTTCATCAAACATAAAAATGATACCCTAGATCAATTAATCAATCTATTCAAATTAATCGAGAATCAAAAAGACCTTAAGGTTAAAAGACTTAGAAGCGATCATGGTGGTGAATTCTAAAATCAAAGGTTCACCGACTTCTGTAACCTAAACGGATACCACCATGAATTCTCTTGCCCTAGGACCCCTCAACAAAATGGCCTAGTGGAGCGGAAAAACCGAACTCTACAAGAAGCCGCTAGGACCATGTTAAACGAATATAACCTACCTGATAGGTTTTGGGCAGAAGCCGTTAGCACGGCTTGCTATGTCCAGAATAGGATCCTTATGGTAAAGAGGCACCTTAAGACCTCGTATGAGATTTATCACGATAAAATACCTAACATCAAGTACTTTAGGGTATTTGGGTGTAAGGTACATATTCTAAACACTAAGGATTACCTAGGGAAATTTACATCCAAAACCACGACCGGAATATTTCTAGGATACTCGACTACAAGCCGAGCTTATAGAGTATATAACCACGACACCCTTAGAGTCGAGGAGACTATCAATGTAGTATTTGATGAAGGACACGATCCTACAAAACCCCTGACAACCCCAATTAGCGAGCCTACTCATACTAGACCTAACTCTGACCCTGAGATCGAGTCTAGTCCACACCAACCAACTTCTCTTGTCGACCAAGTGACAAGTGATCCGAGTCAAACTAGTGTTCAACCAAGTCACCCCATTGATCAAGCATTAGGTGACACAAACCCAACCCAATCTAGGATTCAGACTAACCACCCTATCGATCAAGTGATAGGAGATCCTAATCTAGGAGTTCGAACTAGAGCATCCTATAGGAACCTTAGTCAAATTTCCTTAATTTCAAAGATAGAACCCAAATCAATTGAACAAGCTCTTCTTGATCCCGATTGGATTATTGCAATGCAAGAAGAGCTAGCTCAATTTACTAGGAATGAAGTGTGGGAATTAGTACCACCACCTAAAGACAAAATGACAATTGGAACAAGGTGGGTGTTTAGAAATAAGCTTGATGATAAAGGTGAAGTAGTTAGAAACAAGGCTAGGTTAGTCGCCAAAGGGTTCACAAGTCGAAGGCTTAGATTACTTACAGAAACCTATGCCCCAGTAGCTAGACTCGAATCCATTCGAATGTTGCTAGCTTATGCCGCACATCGAGGATTTAAGCTATTTCAAATGGATGTTAAGTCGGCATTCCTAAATGGATACATTAAAGAAGAAGTTTATGTTAGCCAACCCCCCGGATTCGAAAATCTAGATAAACCCGACCATGTTCTAAAACTTAAGAAAGCTCTCTATGGACTTAAACAAGCTCCTCGAGCTTGGTACGAGAGACTTTCAATCCATCTCAAGTCAAAAGGGTTTAACCAAGGCTTAGTTGACCCAACTCTCTTCGTAAAAACCTTAGGTAAAGAAATATTCATAGCTCAAATTTACGTAGACGATATAATTTTTGGAACCTCTAACTCAGCCTTACTAAACGAGTTCGTTTCACTCATGGAAAGTGAGTTTGAAATGAACTTAGTAGGCGAGTTATGTTTCTTTTTAGGTCTACAAATTAAACAAACTAAGGATGGTATATACCTATATCAACAAAAATACACTAAGGAGTTAATTAAAAGATTTGGAATGCAAGACGCTAAGATAATAAACACCCCAATGGCGATTAATGTTAACATAGGAGAAGACCTAGAAAGTAAGTCCATTGACTTAGAGTACTATAGGAGCGCGATAGGAAGTCTCCTATACTTAACTGCGAGTCGACCCGACATCCTATTCGCAGTAAGTATGTGCGCCAGGTTTCAAACCTGTGCTAAGGAGTCTCACCTAACCCTAGTTAAGCGTATTCTTAGATATCTTAAGGGTACACTTAACGTTGGTATTTGGTACCCTAGATCTACGGAGTTCGAACTAATCGGCTACTCCGATTCGGATTATGCCGGTAGTAAACTCGATAGAAAGAGCACGAGTGGTTGTTGTCAACTAATCGGCTCAAGTCTAGTGAGTTGGTGCAGTATGAAGCAACATTGTGTTGCCTTATCTACCACCGAAGCCGAATACGTTGCGATGGGTGAGTGTGTAACTCAGCTTCTTTGGATGAAGCACACTCTCTGAGACTTTAGGTTGGACTTCACCAAAACTAAAATTTTTGTAGACAACATAAGTTCGATAAATCTAACTAAGAACCCTATATGCCATTCAAGAACAAAGCATATAGAGGTAAAACACCATTTCATTCGATAACATGTAGCCAACGGCTCCATACAACTCGAATATGTTGACTCGAAGTCTAACCTAGCAGACATATTTACTAAACCACTACCCGAAGCCGAATTTAGTCTCTTGAGACGAAAATTAGGCATGTGCGTAATAGAATAGGTTTTGCAAATTATATTACTACTATTTCTTACTTTTTCATGAAACTAGCATAGGTCATACCTTAGATATCATGCACCTATAGATTTAAGGAGCCAATACATCTCACAACACATAGGACTAATGTATTTGTGTACTTAGCCACGTAGATGGGCGTGAGATGTTAGGACCTTACTCCTGGTTCCAGATGTAGAGCTAGTGCATCGCTATGAACCATGGAGTATAATCATACATACTAACCGACTCTGACCAGGACTGGTTGATCCTTCATATCAATCAAGCCAAATATGAGTCGAACATTTCATAGATGAGCTTATTTTCAATATATTATTTTTTAAAAAATGTGGAACATGCTTGGACTTTAAATTTAGCACTTATTTTGGTCTCCACACACCTTACTCTTTTCTATATACGTCAAAAGGGGTATAAAAAAGCCAAATTTAATGGGTCAAATTTTTTTGATAACTTAACTCTTACTTCATGTTTAAACCAAAAGTTAACTTTAGGTTTTGAGAACTTATTTAACTTTTGACAAAAGGCCAAGTTAAGAGAATTCTTAACTTATTTATGTCGTTAGTATTTTACTTAAGGGGGAGAAAGGGCTTAACTAAAACGTTTTCTGAAGCTAATTTTAAAACGCGTTTTACTAAAGCTAATTTTAAGTAATGTTAATTACTTAAAGCAACCTCAAGGGGGAGGATTAAGGTCTTTCTTCAAAGACTCACCCTCAAGGGGAGGTTTCCTCAAGGGGGAGTACTTGAAGAAAATCCTTACTACTCCAACTTAATCTTCATTTTTTTCTCTCATGCACATTATTATTCTTCATGCTTGCTTAACTTTGTATGTGGGTTTGCCATAAATAATAAAGGGGGAGATTGTTGGTGCAAGGGGCACCTAAGTCGAACCTATGTTTTGATTATAGCAAACGATACAAAGTTAAGCTTATATTGTTATCTCACGAGCTAAATCAAGTGTGCGTAAAAGTCTCAATGTCGAGTGAAGGCTAGCGACACGGAGGAAGCCGCGGTGGTCGAGGCGACACTCGAGTTACTTGAAGGGAGCCAAGGAATCGAGTGGAAGGCCGGAAGCAAAGCGACAAGTAAGTATTGAGGTAAGCTCGTGTGTGCAAGCGTAAGTGAGGTCGTGTCCTTTATGCGGGGGCGTCCTTAGCGACGATCAACCCAAGACTTCCCATGGAAGGTCTATGTTGAGATCGGACGGCAAGTGGCCGTCGAATTCACTTGTATTTTGAGCTAAACTCCTTTTTAGTGATTCAACCAGTTCAAATTCAGCGGCGATTCAGCCGTGACAGTTCAACCGGCAGTTCAGCCGGTGGTAAAAAATCAGCCTCGAGGAGTCAAGCTTTATCACCATTTTTCAAGGAGTTTTGTGCCCATTTGTGATTGGTTGAAGACCCATTCGTTGAGGGGCTTAAAGGCTATAAAAGGAGGGCCAAACCTAGGGTTTTTCATCAATTCAAAAGCTTCCAAGTGCTTCCGATATGCTCCGACTCTCCGACATCCCTACGACGAAGCGCTGCCGAGACGACGACTAAAGCTTCAACCTCCAATCCTTGAAGTCGTCGGTATAATCTTTAATTTTGTATAAGTTGTCTTTATTTTCAAGCTTTAAATCATATCAAGGAGAGGGGGAGTGTCCCTCTACCTTGAATCTTTATTGAGTTTTTGTATTCGCTTAACTCCTATCTCTATCGAGAAGGAGTTCGTTTAATATTTGCCCTCCGTGCGTGGTCAAGGACCATTAGGGCCTTGGAGTAGTAGCCGTAGGCTACGAACCAAGTAAAAACCCCTCGTGTTTTTATTTATTTATTGCTATCTTTCCGCTGCGTTTACTCGTGACAATTCGAACGATTACGAAAAGTTTTTTCTTATCGCTATTCACCCCCCCCCCTCTAGCGCTCAAATCGATCCAACAGCTTGAACAATTAGTTTGTTCAAGAGACCACTCTAATCGAATAGCATGATGATGGATTGGTTGCTTGGGTAATCCCTCTTCATCACGGATTAATTTTTTTAATCCAGAGATAGATGGGATCGCCATGCACATGCGACCAAGTTGAAGTGGGAAGAGAAGCTTCGACCTTCAACTTGAAGTCCCTCGTGGAAGCTCTCTTCATTCGCGGCCACGTCTCTCAACAACACCAAGCACACGGCTTCGCAATGCTCCTTCACGTCTCTTGCCCTCGAAGTCTGCTTTTTTTGGCTTCGCTTCAAGTCATCTCGTCCTACGGTCCCTCGGATGCATCATGCGCACGACTTCGCAATGCTCCTTCGCCGACTCAAGCACGAGGTTGTGTGTTGGTGATCTTACCAATGCTATTCATCATATGTGCGAATTACTAAGTCTTGCATTGTTGGATCGAGCGGATCGCTAGAGGGGGGTGAATAGCGATAAAACCCTTTTTCGAAATCATTCGTTGAGACACGAGTAAACACAACCGAAAGTAAATCTAAAATACAAGAGACAATGGGTTTTTTTAATTGGTTCATAGCCTATGGCTACTACTCCAAGGCCCTAGTGGTCCTTGACCACGCACGGAGGGCAAAACACTAAACGAACTCCTCCTCGTTGGAGGTCGGAGTTAAACGAATACAAAACTCAAGAAGGACTAAAGGTAGAGGGACACTCCCCCTCTCCTTGATACGATTTAAAGCTCGAAATAAAAAGAATAACTTATACAAATTAAAGCTTATACCGACTACTTTTGAAGACTTGAATCTTGGAGCTTGAGTCGTCGTCTCAGCAGTGCTTCGTCATAGGGATGTCGGAGACTCGTAGCGTATCGGAAGCACTTGGAAACTTTTGAATTGATGAAAAACCCTAGGACAAGCCCTCCTTTTATAGCCTTTGAGCCCCTCATCGAATGGGTCTTCAACCAATCACAAATGGGCACAAAACTCCTTGGAATGAGGTGATAAGGCTTGACTCCTCGAAGCTTATCCTTGACTATCAGTCGACTGATGGTCATCATTATTCGACTGATGGCAGCATTAGTCGAGTGCTGATCACAGATAGTCGACTGATGGATAGCAGTCGAGACCTCCAAGCTGGCAGTCGACTGATGCTAGCTGCAAGGAAAAGTTAGCTTAACAAAAATATTATTTCGACGGCCACCGACCGTCCGATCTCGACCTAGACCATCTATAGGATGTCTTTGGTCGGATCTACGCTTAAGATCATCCTCGTAAGGAGGATACGACCTCTCTTACTCTCTCACACACGAGTTTTACCTCGATACTTACTGTGTCGCTTTCGCTTCCGGCCTTCCACTCGATTCCTTCGGCTTCCTCCGAAATCACTCGAGTGTCGCCCGACCACCACGGCTTCCTTTGGGTGTTGCTAGGCTTCAGCTCCAACTTTTGCACTTTTCTGCACACTCAATTAAGCCCATGAGATAACGATGTAATCTTAACTTTGCATCTTTGGCATAATCAAAACACAGGTTCGATCATCTGGTGCCCCTGCACCAACATGCATGACTTCAACACACATATTAAATCCTCAATAATATCCTAACTTAAACCTTTATCACACACATCAAAACCATAATCCAAACCATAACTTGGGTCGATTGCCCTGACACCTATAATAATAGCTACCACTCTTCTATTATGATGGCTCCATTCGATAGCTATTGGGGCCACCGAGTATCTAACATGATGCAGAGTTGGTGCGCATCATCAGATGATGGTATTAGAAGAGTTACATAGACCGGAGGCGAAGGCCTTTAGAATTCTCAATTGGGGATTAGGTATTTCTGCATGTTTCACCTACAAAAAGGAGTGAAAAGATTTGGGTTGAAAGGAAAATTAGCTCCACGCTACATGGGTCCATTTGAGATATTGTAGCGGATTGGGGGTGTAGCTTATCGGTTGGCTTTACCTTTGACACTTGCAGGAGTTCATAGAGTATTTCATGTTTCTATGTTAAGGAAATACGTACCATGAGCTGATCATGTTCTGACAGAGGTACCGATTCTCCTTCAGCCTAATGCGACTTACTAGGAGATTCCCGAGCAAATTCTTGGTCGCAAGGAGCATCAGTTGCTGAACAAAACCATCCGACTTGTAAAAGTTGGATGGAAACATCATACTGATGAGGAGGCTACGTGGGAGCTGGAAGATACTATCCGAGCTCGACAACCTCATCGGTTCACTTGAGGTATGTATGTGGTCATTTCGAAAACCTGCTTAAATTTAATTTTTTGCATTTTAGTATGAAATTTGGGGACCAAATTTTATTAAGTGGGGGAGAATGTAAAATACCATGAATAAATGGCTAAAGAGTAACATAATTACGAGGAAAAAGAAAAGAAAAGAAAGAGGTTAGGGATTTAATTTAATCCTAACCTAGGATTAGATCTTATGGGATTAATTAGACCTAAATAGGTTTAATCCTTAACAGAGTCTAAAACCCGGTCGTTATCCTAAAACCCGACCCGTTTGGTTTAATGGCTAAGCGGTTTCCTTCAATTTCTTTCCTCATCCGCGCGAGCCCTTCTTCCTCACTGTAACTCCTTGTCTCCTTCTCATTTTTCCTTTTTCCCCTCCCTAATCGCGATTGTCCTTGCCAAGAGACCTCCGTCGCCTCTTCTCCACTCGTCACCGTCAGATCTGCTCTTCCCACTCGCTGCCAACCCCTTTGATTGTCAGCCGGTCATGGCACCATGGCAAGTCACGTGAGCACCACAGTCGCCCTTCTTTTCTCCCGATCGAGCGTCGTCGCACCGTTGCCACCGCCTTCTTGTTGCACTCCATCGGGGTAGACGACCGTGGGCGTTGATGATCCCTTCTCCACCCAATGGCGACTGGACAAGGCGATCATCGCTTCTCTTCCACCGTTGACCTTCTGACAGTCAGTTTCACCGGCCTTGAGCAAGGATGACCACCAAGAGAAGACTCCCCATCTTCATCGTGTCCGATGGATTCTATCATTGGCCCTCCCTCTATCACCGATGATTTTCTCCATCTGTCAGCACCTCCGATTGCTAGTAGTAGCTCTGTGGATCCAAGGGGCAGATTCAGTGGCAGGGTAGGTTCTGTGATCAGCCATGGAGGTTGTTTAGTGATTTAGGCTTATACGGTTAGGCAAACTTTGCTCTATTTCTGCTTTGGTTTGAAATAGTTGATGAATTTGTGTGGATGTTGCAATTTTTGGATAGGAAGGGTGCTTGGAATAGGGGACTGCAACTAAACAGTTCTCCTAGAGCAGATCCAGGAATTGTGTATCAGCGATTGTGGAAGGAGAGTTTGATTGGTCGTGGTATTGGGTGACTGCCATGAAACGTGGTAATGATTAGGTGAGAAGAGTAATTGAATTAATGATTCAGCTTATCTATCTAATTGTTATAGGTTGCTATTTCAGATGTGGATCAAGAAGTTGTGGGTGATTGCAACTATTGTAAGGTAAGCGTTGATTTGGTACGTTATGAAGTAGGATATGTTACCTTTATTGTTGATGCTAGAGTTGATGCATGAGTAATACGGTGAATTTAATCTGATTAAGGTTGGAGAATGTGAATTAGTTGAATATAATGATCGATAAAGGATTCGATTCAATCGTTCGATGTAAAATAGAACTTAGAAATGTTCTATGTGTTCTTTTGCAGGACCTTGATTGGTGACAGATGTTTGCATGCGTGGATAGCTAGCATGAGCTATTTAACAGGTGGGTAATTTCCTACCCTGGTCAGGTAGATATAATTGCATTCAGATTTAGACATAGATATGAGCATGTTATACGTTCAAATTTTCTTGACCCTTCTCCTATTTATCCATATGCTTGATACTTGTCGTTGGCTATATATGCTCAAATGTTGATATCACATTTTCCTTTATCATGATTTAGGAGTTACAAATGTGATGTAAGTAGATATATAAATATTTAGTAGGGTGTAGATGTTGGAGTACGGATGATAACCTGATTTGTAAATTTGGGTAAAAGTTCATCCGTGGGTAGGTAATGCCCTAAATGTAGGATTTATTATATTACCCATATGTGGCATACTTTTTTCCAACCATGTGCTATGTAATGGTTAAGTGAAGGGTGATTACTGTGTCGCTATGGACCGGTGGTCCTAGCTTAATATGATTAGTTGAGTATGACTCTCTGCAGGATAGAGAGTGCGTTGATCAGATTGGTACGACTCTCTGTATAATAGAGAGTCTGTGGTAGATGTATGTATGTGTGACAGTACATTCATGTTATTTGCATGCATACTGACGACATAGTCTCCCTTAGGGTTGAGAGAGTCGTCAGTCATCCTGCCTCCCAGGTTACTCCCATAAGAGTAACTGGTGTGAGGGCAGAGCATTTGTTGTGCCGCACTCTACCACTATAGACGGTGGTAGTTGGAGTTGCGTGCAATTATCCTAGGTGCATGGCACTTGACCACTCATAGGTAGTGTCAGTCGGAGTGGCCAGCAACAGGGACCCCTAATGTGTAGCAAGCTCTTTACGCTCATATGCTACTTGATCATACTTCCCACTCGGCCACTCTAGAGCAGTGGTTGGTGTTGAGTTGGGACAGTTGTCATATCGTGCCACCTAGGCCACACTGGGGTCGTGGTAGTGAGTAGGTATGCGTAGGCATGACCATGTATGCTGCATTGCCGTATCTTATGGCGCTTTGCATATTACCATATATATACATATATGCATGGATATATATATATATATATATATATATATATATATATATATATATTTATATATATATATATATATATATAGAAGAAATGGTGACCGCTAAAGGGGGGTGAATAACGCGTTAGATGCATCTCGATGGAATTCAATTGTGTTCGTATACAAATCTCATTACAACAGCGGAAATGAAAATAATAGCAATAATGAAATATGACAAAAACAATTAACAACACAACACAAGCATGTAACGTGGTTCGGAACCGAACGATTCCTACTCTACGGATCGAGCTCTAAAGAGCTCTAGTGATGCCACAAACACCACTAAACAATAAAATCCTTCTCAACAACACGTCGGAGGCGGAGAAACCTCATACAAATGATCTTCCTACAGTAAGAAACAAAAACAAGCAAGATACAACAATATAATGCAATACAAGTAAAGAAAATAACTTTACAAGAGCTTTGTGGTTGCTTGCTTTGTGATTGCTTGAGTTGCACTTCGAGACACTGAATTACACCAGCAATTCGCCCCAAAACTCCTCAAGAAAATGCTTGTGATTTCCTCCTCCATGAGCTTCATTTAAAGCTGCTGCCTGGGCTGGAAATCGCCTATCATTCAACTGCTCGGGACCATCAGTCGACTGATGACACTGTTGCTGTGAGACAACGGTGTGATCCATGCTAGAAAAATCCAACGGATAGGACATCAGTCGACTGATCGAGCCTTCATTCGACTTCTAACCCTAGCAGTCGAGTCCAACTCCATTCTGTGCCCAAATTCTCGAGCACTAGTCGACTGATCACATGATCAGTCGACGGCTTGAGCCAGCAGTCAACTTCTCACCTTTGCCAGTCGACTGCTAGGACACTTCCCGCAGTCAAACCCTAGTTGACTCACACTAGTCGACTGCCACATGATACCAGTCGACTGATACTCCTCAAACATGAGGTTTTAACCCAAGTATGGTGCCCCCATACTTGCTAGACCACTTGTAGCCTAGACCTATGCCTTCTAGCCACCTATGTCAGCCTTGCACCTATCGGATCCCTCCAAGTCATCCATGACTCATTCATCAATACGCTAGCCTTCAGGTGCTTCCATCGGCTATGTCATGCTAACGGTATCTACACCACCAAGGCGCATTGGACTTACGCTGCCAAGACTCTGCTTGGACTTTACGCTGCCAACCATTGGACTTATGCTGCCAAGACTCCCGCTTGGACTTTACGTCGCCAATATCAAACCCCTTGGACTTCTCAAATGCCAAGACTCAAGTTTGGACTTTCCCTTGCCAACCCATGTTAGACTTTCCATTTCCAAGACCCATGCTTAGACTTTACATGCCAAGTACTCAAGACTTGGACTTTCCATGACATGGTCAACTCCAGTCAACTGTCAAAATCCCTCTTGAGTCAAACTCGAGTCCGGTCAAACATGACCCGGGTCGATTGTGCCAATAATCTCTCCAAAACAATATCAGACATCAATGTCAAACATCGATGTCAAACATCAAAACATCACTCAAGTCAAACTCGAGTCTGGTCAATCATTACCTGGGCCGATTGCACCAACAATCTCCCCCTTTTTGATGTTTGACAAAAACACATACCTTTGAGTTAGAACACTAACTCAAATTCCCTTACTAATTATCCCAAATTGGTAATTTCACTTTCTCCCCCTTTTTGACATACATCAAAAAGGTTCTCTCCAAGGAGGTCAATGTCTCATGTCCTAATGAGATCTTACAATCTCCCCCTTGGTCCAAAAATACCTAGGATGCCTACCATCTTCCTAGTGATAAGTTTCATATCACTCAAGAGAGGCAATCCTATACACTCTCCAATTTTCCAAATTAGATATCTCAAAATTCCATTTCTCCCCCTCATGAAGAAAAATACCATCCATCATCCCATGATGGATACCTCCCCCTTAAGGCTTGCTCCCCGTTGACCATTGCACCAACAATGTCCTTGGAAAGTCTCTAAGCCAATAGGAACTCTAAACCATCAAAAATATGGTCTAAAGTTCAACATTTAAGTTTTCCATCCTTAAATTTGATACATTACCCTAACGCCTCTCCTAATCCATATCCAATGGATTTTCACCCTTTATAATGCTTCCCAAAGCATATCCTAGGGTTAGGAGTGGTTAGGGAACTTTAACCTGGCTGAAAATGGGCTAAACAACATTATTTTTCTCGAAATCAGCTTGGCAGTCGACTCTATCAGAGATCAGTTAACTGCCTTGCACATCAGTCGACTGCCACCATGGGCAGTCGACTGATAATTGAAAAATCCAATTTTTAATTATCAAAAATAAATTTTAAAATTCATAAATAATTATACGTATATCGAAAAATCATGAAAATTCATACGTATAATACTTATGACCAATACAATGGGTGAAAAATGATAGAAAAATACTTTACCCATAAAATATCGAAATTGATACAAAATTCAAAAGTGAAGAAAACTTCAATGTTTTAGCTCACTTTGTATCAACTTCATCAATGGTGATTGCTATCAAAAGATAGACTTCACCAAGATTTTCTAAAAAATTTTAAAATGTTTTTAAAAACTTATTTTGGATCATATTCATTGGGCTCAATATACATGACTTGTACACAAGCTTTCCCAATGATCCACCATTAAGATAAGATGCGTTTTAGTTCATCTAGATGTAAAAACTATGCACCTTGAACTTAACTCATATCCTAGCATCTCACATGTATCTAGGGTGTATAAATACACATACATGTCAATGTAGATGTGAGATGTGGGTTTTTTTCTCCTAAACTAGGGTTTCATGCATTTTTCTAAGGCAACCCTACTTGATTCCCTTATAAATGGGACTCCAAATCATGTCATTGTCCTTAAATCAATTTTAATCAAATTAAATGCATGAAGTATGATCATGGCATAAATGATAGTATAAGTAAACATGGTCATGATCATGATGACATGACATACGATATAATCTAAATACACATGACATTTAACCTTAATCCTAAATATGATCATGACATATTATATAATTAAAAATAGATATGATGTCATGACATGTTATATGGCAAAAAAAGCATGGCAAATAAGATGTATAAAGATATATAATACCTAAATTTTAAAGTTAATTGCCATTTGTTATAATTAATCTCATTTTTCCATATTATTAATTTTCTCCTAAGTGTGCTAAAAACCCAAAATGGCACACTATAACCTCTAAACCTAAATTGTGCCAATTTGATTGATTTTTTATAATTCCAAAAATGTATTGGCACATCCTAAAATCTTTTAGGATCATAGCTCCATTCTTATTGTTAGTACAATCGGCCCAGGTCATGATTGACCGGACTCGAGTTTGACTCGAGTGATGTTTTGATGTTTGACAAAGTGAGTTGACATTGATGTTTGACATTAATGTCTGTTGATGTTTTGGGGAGATTGTTTATACAATCAACCTGGGTTATGTTTAACCGGACTCGAGTTTGACTCGAGGGAGACTTTGATGGTTGACTGGAGTTGACCATGTCATGGAAAGTCCAAGTCTTGAGTACTTAGCATGTAAAGTCCAAGCATGGGTCTTGACAAGGAAATGTCCAAGCATGGGTCTTGGCATGGAAAGTCCAACATGGGTTGGCAAGGGAAAGTCCAAGCTTGAGTCTTGGCATTTGAGAAGTCCAAGGAGTTTTATATTGGCGGCGTAAAGTCCAAGCGCGAGTCTTGGTAGCATAAGTCCAATGGTTGGCGGCGTAAAGTCCAAGAGGAGTCTTGGCGGCGTAAGTCCAATGTGCCTTGGCGGTGTAGACACTGTTAGCATGACAAAGCCGATAGAAGCACCTAAAGGCTAGCGCAATGGATGAACAAGTCATGGATGACTTGGAGGGATCCGAGAGGCATGAGGCTGATGGAGGTGACTAACAGGTTTAGGTCTAGGCTAAGGGTGGTCTAACAAGTATGGGGGAACCATACTTGGGCTAAAACCTCATGTTTGAGGTGTGCCAGTCGACTGGTGCCATATGACAGTCGACTGGTGAGAGTCAACTAGGGTTTGACTGTGGGATGTGTCCCAGCAGTCGACTGCCAAAGGTGGGCAGTCGACTATTGGCTCGAGCAGTCGACTGATCATGTGATTAGTCAACTGGTGCTCGAGATTTTGGGCACAGAATGGAGTCTCACTCGACCGTTGCGGTCAGCAGTCGAGTGATGGCTTGATCAGTCGACTGATGGTCATAATCAGTCGACTGATGGTCATAATCAGTCGACTGATGATGGATCCGTTGGATTTTTCCTGTGTGGATCTAGCCGTTATCTCATGACAACAGTAGCATCAGTCGACTGATGGTCCCAAGAAGTTGACTGATCGACATTTTCCAGTACAGGTAGAAGCTTTAAATGGAGCTCATGAAGGAGGAAAAAGTCATGGTTCTTTGAGGTGTTTTGGGGCGAGTTGCTGCTGCAATTCAGGGTCTCCAAGTGCTACTCGATCAACCAAGTAATCAAGCAATCCAAAAGCATTTGTAAAGTTGTTTTCTTTACTTATTGTGCATTGTATTATTGTATCTTGCTTGTTTTAGTTTCTTACTATTGTAAGATAATTTGTACGAGGTTTCTCCACCTCCGGATTGTTCCGAGAAGGAGTTATTTGTGATTAGTGAGTGTGTGCTTCACTAGAGTTCTTTAGAGCTCGATCTGTGGAGTAGGAACTGTTCGGTTTCAAACCACATTAAATATTTATGTGTTTGCATGTTTGTATATTCGTTATTGCTTTATTATCATTATTCCGCTATGCGCTAACAAAAATTGTAGACGAACACGCGAAGGTATTCGATCGACGCATAGCACGACACTATTCACCCCCCTCTAGCGTTCCAACGATCCCCTACAAGTGATATCAGAGCGAGACCGCTCTTCAAGGTTTAACAACTAAGGGAGCACGCTAGAGGGTGAAGATGAAAGTCCAAGAACAATTAGGATGAGACATCAACACATCGGTCCCTTATGCTTTCTGTGGATGAGAAGGCTTCAATTCTTGGAAGAGAAGAATTGAAGATTTTTTGATGATGAAGGATTTTGAGGGATGGTCCATATTAATGTAAGGATTTGAATATCCAAGAGGACCAAAAGGTGGCTTCCTCAAAAAGAAGAGATAGAGTGAGGATCAAGTCCAAAGATTCAAGAAAAACAAGAAGGTAATCAAATTTATTTTTGATTTAATTCCTAATGACTTCTTGTGTAGCCTAGGTGAGTGCATGGATGCCAAGGAGCTATGGAGCGATTTGGCCAAGCTTCATGAAAGTCCATCACCGGTCCAAGAGGAAGGGACCGAAAAGGCAAACGCATCATCCTCACAAGGAAGTGAGGACTTGGAGGTTGAGAGACCATCAACATCCAAGGAGGAAGAGGAAGTAGAAGAAGAGGAGACCTCCACCACTAAGATTGAGGGGGAGGAGATTAGAGCATCCTCAACACCGGAGCAACAAGAGGAGCCATCTACATCCGGTCGAGAGGAAGAAAAAGCTCAAGAGACCCTCACCACCGAACTAGGTAACTCAAGCAATTTGGTTTTAAATAAAAAACATATAATTTGCTTTGAGTGTAGGGAAAGTGGGCACTACAAGAGCAAGTGTCCAAAGAAAGTCAAGAAGACTCCATCGGCTCCAAAGGTCAAAGATGCCGGTGCCCAAAGTCAAAAGAGCAAGGAGCATGTCATATGCTTCAAGTGCAATTCAAAAGGGCATTACCGGAGTCAATGTCCAAAGGGAGAGAAAAGGATAGCATCACAAGTAGGGGGAGCCTCTAAGGCAAACCCTAAGGTATATCTAAATAATGTTTTTTCTTTCAATTAAAGGCAAAAGCATGCTAGAACTAATTTTAGCAATCTTGCTATTTATCATAAAGAGCATGCTAGGAATAACAAATATTTTTATTTAGGTACAAAAAATGTCCACTTGGATAATAAGGAGAAATTTGGGACTAATGTCCCTAAAAACAATTTATCTAAGGACAAACCTAGGTCAAATAACTCAAGACTAATTCTACTTAGGGAGATAATTAGAAAGGTGCAAGAGCACCTAGGTTTTAATCCCAAGTGGACTAGGCATATGCCTAGGAAGAACATTGGCTAAAGACCAAATCAAAATTCTAAAATTGGGCAATTAGAGGTTGAAAATCAAGCCTTAAGGTCAAGGCTTGAGAAACTTGAGAAGACCCTTAGGAATATACAAAATCAATTTAAAGGGTCAAATGATCAAAAGTCTAGGTCCAAAAGTCAAAGTCAACACCTAGGACCTAAGAGACAAAAGTCAACCAAGGGCAAGCAAGGTTTGAGTCACAAACCTAAGCCTAAGGTAGCTTATCATAGTGTTCCATTTGATTATGGAACACAAACTAGGTCTAGGAAGAACAAGGTCACAAGGGAAGTCATCCCTAGAGTTGACCAAGGTATGTTCCTAGTGGATAGGGTTTCAAGGAAAACTAAGGAAGCCACTAAGAAGGTTGCAAGGGGAGTTACCCCTAGAGTCAACCTAGGTAATGTTGGTGCAATCGGCCCAGGTTGACTCGAGTTTGACACGAGCAGTACCTTGATAGTATTGTGATGATAGACAAAACTCATGACATGGGATTGTTATGGGAAAGTCCAACATTCAGTTGGCATGGAAAATCCAAGCATGGAGTTTGGTGTGGGAAAGTCCAACATGGGGTTGGCATGGAAAATCCAAGCATGGAGCTTGATGTTGAAAGGTCCAAAGCATTGCAAAGCCGTGCGCTTGGTGCTTGGTGAGAAATGCATTGCGAAGCCGTGTGCTTGGTGCATGTGGGAAGTCTTGAGGACTTGGTAAGTTCACTAGGCTGGGGGTCCTTGAGTCGGTGAAGGATGACATTGCAAAGTCGTGCGCTTGATGCATTCGAGGGACCGCCGGACGGGGAGCGAATGGAGTGAGGCCAAGGGAAGCATACTTCGAGGACATGAGATGTGAAGGATGGCATTGCGAAGCCATGCGCTTGGCGCATCCGAGGGACATAGGCTGAGGGAAGAGATCTTCGGTGGGGAACTCCATGAGGGATAAGGTGGACTTGGCTAAGTGGCTAAGACTGAGTGTTGGAGGCTCAAACTTGATGTTTGAGGGTTTACCCGATGGTCGGATACTCAAACAACTTGGTGTTTGAGGTTTTGCCCGACAGCAGTCGACTGGCATAGGTGTCAGTTGACTGGTCCATGTCGACTAGGGTTTGACTGGTGTTAGACTTGTGGTTTTGTGCTTGGCAGTCGACTGATGTCGACAGCATTCGACTGCCGAAGGATAACAGTCGACTGATGGCAGTGTCACGAGCACAGAATGCTCCGTAACCGATTGGGTAGGCAGCTACTAGGTCACCAGTCGACTGCCATGGACTGGCAGTCGACTGGTAGGTGATCCGTTGGAACTTATCCGATGTGGATCTGGCCATTGTGAGACAACGACTACAGGGGCAGTTGACTGGGGCCTTTTGGCAGTCGATTGCTGGGTGTGAAAATAGCTTGATGCAGGTTATAAATGGAGCTCAAGTTGGAGGATTTTGCCAAGACTTTTGTGAAGCTATTGGAGGGGAATTGCTGCTGCATTCTAGACCTTCAAGAGCCATCTAAAGCATGCTACAAGCAAAGGGTTCAAAGCAAGCGTTGTAAAGTGTTCTTTACGTGTATTTCGTATTTGTCTTTGTATTTCTTGTATTTCATATATTACTTGTTGTAATAGCTTGTTAGAGGTTTATCCACCTCCGACGTGTAGTCGAGAAGGAGTTTAGTTAGTGTCGTACGCATAACTAGAGCTTGGCGAGCTTGCCCGTGGAGTAGGAACCATTTGATTCCGAACCATGTATATGCTTGTGTATTGCTTGTGATTGTTATGTGTTGTTAGTATTGTTATTATCATTGTTATTCCGCTGCGCTAACAATAATCGTAGACAAGCAACGCAACGATAACGAGCAAATTCCATCATTGGACGATTAAGGGCTATTCACCCCCTCTAGCCGGCCAATACACACCGATCGATCCCCTACAAGTGGTATCAGAGTCGAGGTCGTCTTCAAGGACTAACCGCCTCGAGAGCACTACAAGATGGTCGACTACAACATCCATCCACCGAAATTTGATGGAGATTTTGCTTGGTGGAAGAAACGAATGCAGGTATATCTCGAAACCGATTTTGATTATATGATTATTGTAGAAAATGGTTTTGAGATGCCTAGGGACAAATACAACAAGCCAATTGAGAAGTCAAGGTGGACCCAAGACCAAATTAAGGACTTCAAGATAAATCTCGAGGTAATAAAATTATTTAGTGATTTGTTACCTAATCATATTTTGTCTAGATTGGGTGACTATAGGGATGCAAGGGAGCTATGGAATAAGATAATAAAATTCCAAGAAAACTCCCAATCGGCACAAGTAGAGGAGAATGCTGAGGAAGAAGCACCCACAACATTTGAAGATGTTGATGATTTGGTGGAGACCTCCACCTCTAGCATTGAGGGGGAGGAAAGGATTTTCATTCCGGAGCAAGATCAAAATGAAGCTTCTACCTCCGGAAGAAGTGAAGAGGCCTCCACCACCTCCCTAGGTAACTCAAGTGTTATTATTTTAAATAAAAATCACATAATATTCTTTGAGTGTAGGGAGAAAGGGCATTACAAGAGCAAATGCCCTAAATTGGATAAGGAAAAGGCATCGACACCAAAAGTCAAAAGATGCTGGAGTCCCCTCAATTAACAGAAAAGAGCACATTGTGTGCTTCAAATGCAACCAAAGAGGGCACTACCGAAGCCAATGCCCTAGGGGGAGGAAGAAAGGGCAAGAAGGTGTATCTCATGTACGGGGAGCTCCTAAAGCTAACCCTAAGGTAAATTTAAATAATGCACCTTTAATTTCTAAAGTTAAAAAGCATGCTAAGAATTATTTTAGTTCTCTTGCCATTATTAATGAAAAGCATGCTAAGAGAAATAATAAGGTTTATTGTTTAGGTGCTAAGCATGTTAGTTTCTCTAAGGACAAACCTAGGACTCAAAACACTAGACCTATTTTACCTAAAGAGTCCATTAGGAGAGTTGAAAACCATCTAGGCATTAACCCTAAAAAGGATAGATACATGCCTAAGAAGAAGAACATTTCCCAAAAGATAAGTGAAAATTCAAATTGGGGAAATTAGAGCTAGAAAACCAAACCTTGAGGTCAAGGCTTGAAAAACTTGAGAAGACCCTAGCAATAATCACAAATTCGGTTAAAGGGTCAAATGCCCAAAAGTCAAGACCTAAGGTTCAAAAATGGTGTAAGGGCAAGGAAGGGTTGGGTCACAAACCTAAGCCCAAGAAGACTTATCATAATGTTCCATTTAATTATGGAACAACATCTAGGTCTAGAAAAACCAAGGCTTATAAGGAAGTTATCCCTAAGTCTAGCCATGGTGTTTGCTTAGTGGCTAAGACCTCAAAGAAATCAAATGTAGCCACTAGGAAGGTTAAAGGAGGAGTCACCTCTAGAGTTGACCTAGGAAAGACCCAAAAGACTATGGCTTCAAGGCCTAAAAGGGTCATTAGGAAGGTATCTAGGGAAGTTATCCCTAGAGAATACCTTGTTAACCCAAGGAGCTCCAATAGATATTGGGTTCCTAAGAGCGTGATCAATTCATGCTAAATGGGTTAGGGTGTGTCAACCCTAAGTGGATGGATAGTTAACCTAACCATAGTAGAGTTGACACATTAGGATGTGCCAATGTGCTTGAGAAGTTAAAAAAATGATTTAAATTGGCACAATTAGGTCTTAGAGGTATTGGTGTGCCATTTTGGGTTTATGGCACACTTGGGAGAAAATGACTATTAAGGCAAAGATGGACTTAACCCTAGAAATGACAATTTGGATTTAACACTTAGGTATTTTATACCTTAGTATATTTTACTTGCCATGATTTGTTTGCCTTGCCATGTCATGACATCATTTTCATTTTTATCTATAAAAATGTCATGATCATGTTTAGAATTATTTTTAGATGTCATGTATGCTTAGATGTTTCTTACATGCCATGACATCATGATTTTGGCATATACTTTTATCTATATCATATTTATGTCATAATCATCATCATGCATATAACTAAAATGAAATTAAGGACTATGGCATGATTTGATGGGAATCAAATGATATTGCCTAGAAATATGCATGAAATCATTAAAAGATCAAAACCCCACATCTCACTAGAAATTTGCCTTGTATGTGTTTTACACATCTAGATATAAGTGAGATGTTTAGGAAAAACAAATTAAATGTTTCAAAAATACTTTGAAAACATTTTGAAAAACCTTGGTGAAGCCTATCTTTTGATAGCTATCACCATTGAATGGGATGATAAAAAGAGGGCTCTTTATTGAAGCTTTTCTCAACTTTTGGACTTTGTGTCAATCTCTTAATTTAGTGGGTAAAATAATTTTCAAATATTTTTCACCCATAGTGTTTATGATAAGTAATATACATACCAAATTTCAAGATTTTTAAACCTATATATATTTACTTATGAATTTCATAAATTGAAAAATCTGATTATCGATCATTGTCATAGTGGCGGTCGGTGATGGAAAATGTGACCTGATTTTTGAATTGATCATTGCCCAAGTGATCTGAGTAAATCTTGTTGGTTAGGCTCATGTTCAGCTAGGTTAAGGTCCCCTAACCACTCCTAACCCTAGGATATGCTTGGGAGAGCATTAGAAAGGGTGGAAATCCATTGGACATGGATTAGGAGAAGGGTTTAGGGAGAGTATCAATTTTAAGGTGGAAGAGAGTTCATTGTTGAACTTTGCCTTAATTTTGATTGGTTAAATGTTCCTATTGGCTTAGGGACTCTCCAAGGACATTGTTGGTGCAATGGTCAAGGGGGAGCAAGCCTCTAGGGGGAGGTATCCATCATGGGAAGATGGATATGTATTTCCTCATGGGAGGAAAATTGGGTTGCCTCTCTTTAAGTGATATGGGATCACTAGAAAGATTGTAGGCATGTGTTTCCTCCAAGGGAGAGATTGTAAGATCTCATTGGGATATGAGACATTCATACCCTTGGAGAGGACCTTTTTGATGTAATGTCAAAAAGGGGGAGAAGTTACCAAGTTACCAATTAGGTTTGGAATTCTCATTTGGGATGTGAGAATTGCCAATATGGGAGAATTGGTAGACTTGAGATGGTAGTTTTGTCAATCATCAAAAAGGGAGAGATTGTTGGTGCAATCAGCCCAGGTTGACTCGAGTTTGACTCGAGCAGTACCTTGATAGTATTTTGATGAAAGACAAAACTCATGACATGGGATTGTCATGGGAAAGTCCAACATTCAGTTGGCATGGAAAATCCAAGCATGGAGCTTGGTGTGGGAAAGTCCAACATGGGGTTGGCATGGAAAATCCAAGCATGGAGCTTGGTGTTGAAAAGTCCAAAGCATTGCGAAGTCGTGCGCTTGGTGCTTGATGAGAAATGCATTGCGAAGCCGTGCACTTGGTGCATGTGGGAAGTCTTGAGGACTTGGTAAGTTCACTAGGCTCGGGGTCCTTGAGTCGGTGAAGGATGGCATTGCGAAGCCGTGCGCTTGGTGCATCCGAGGGACCGCCGGACGGGGAGCGAATGGAGTGAGGCCCAAGGGAAGCATACTTCAAGGGCATGAGACACGAAGCATGGCATTGCGAAGCCATGCGCTTGGCACATCCGAGGGACGTAGGACGAGGGAAGACAACTTCGGTGGGGAACTCCATGAGGGATAAGGTGGACTTGGCCAAGTGGCTAAGGCTGAGTGTCGGATGCTCAAACTTGATGTTTGAGGGTTTACCCGACGGTCAAATGCTCAAACAACTTGGTGTTTGAGGTTTTGCCCGACAGCAGTCGACTGACATTGGTGTCAATCGACTAGGGTTCGACTAGTGTTAGACTTGTGGTTTTGGCGGTCCTGGCGAAGGATGGTAGTCGACTGATAGGAGTGTCGCGAGCATAGAACGCTCCGTAGCCGACTGGGCAGTCAGCTACTAGGTCACCAGTCGACTTCCATGGACTGGCAGTCGACTGGTAGGTGATCCATTGGAACTTATCCGACATGAATCTGGCCGTTGTGAGACAATGGCTACAGGGGCAGTCGACTGGGGCCTTTTGGCAGTCGACTACTGGGCGCGAAAATAGCTTGATGTAGGTTATAAATGGAGCTCAAGTTGGAGGATTTTGCCAAGTCTTTTTTGAAGCTATTAGAGGGGAATTGCTGCTGCATTCCAGACCTTCAAGAGCCATCTAAAGCAAGCTACAAGCAAAGGGTTCAAAGCAAGCATTGTAAAGTGTTCTTTACGTGTATTTCGTATTTGTCTTTGTATTGCTTGTATTTCATATATTACTTGTTGTAATAGCTTGTGAGAGGTTTATCCACCTCCGACGTGTAGTCGAGAAGGAGTTTAGTTAGTGTCGTGTGCATAACTAGAGCTCGGTGAGCTCGCCCGTGGAGTAGGAACCATTCGGTTCCGAACCACATATATGCTTGTGTATTGCTTGTGATTGTTATGTGTTGTTAGTATTGTTATTATCATTGTAATTATGCTGCGCTAACAACAATCATAGACAAGCAACGCAACAAGAACGAGCAAATTCCATCATCGGACGATTGAGGGCTATTCACCCCCCCTCTAGCCGGCCAATACACACCGATCGATCCCCTACAGGTAAGACCACAATGACCAAGGCTAACAAGCCTAGAAGGGTCATTATGAGGGTATCTAGGGAGGTCATCCCTAAGGAATACCTAGTTAACCCTAGGAGCTCAAATATGTTTTGGGTTCCTAAGAGCGTGATTGATTCACGCTAGATTGGTTTAGGGTGTGCCAACCTTGATTGGATGGGTAGTTAACTCAACCATGATAAAGGTGGCATTTTAGGTAATTTTCAAGGTTATGGGTACCTTGAAAATAGATTTGATCTCTTGATCCTAAAAGATTTTAGGATATGCCAATACATTCTTGGAATAATGAAAAATAAATTAAATTGACACAATTTAGGTTTAGAGGTCATAGTGTGTCATTTTAGGTTTTTGGCACACTAGGGAGAAAAGTGATAATATGGCAAAATATATTTAATCATATCAAATGGCAATTAATATTAAAATTTAGGTATTATTATAACTATATATTTTATATGTCATGCTTGATTTGCCATATAACATGACATGACATCATGTTTATTTTTATCATTTATTTGTCATTATCATGTTTAGGGTTAGGTTAAATGTCATGTGCTTTTAAATTATATCATATGTCATGACATCATGATCATTGGTCATGCTTAATTATGCTATCATCTATGCCATGATCAATTCATGCATTTAATTTGATTTAAATTGATTTAAGGACAATGACATGACTTGGAGTCCCATTTATAAGGGAATCAAGTATAGTTGCCTTAGAAAAATGCATGAAACCCTAGATTAGGGAGAACAAAACCCACATCTCACATTACATTGACATGTATGTGTATTTATACACCTTAGATACATGTGAGATGTTAGGATATGAGTTAAGTTCAAGGTGCATAGTTTTTGCATCTAGATGAACTAAAACTCATCTAATTTCATTTGTGAATCATTGGGAAAGCTTGTGTACAAGTCATGTACATTGAGCCCAAGGAATATGATCCAAAATAAGGTTTTGAAAACATTTTAAAATCCTTTTGAAAAACCTTGGTGAAGTCTATCTTTTGATAGTAATCACCATTGATGAGATTGATACAAAGTGAGCTAAAACTTTGAAGTTTTTATTCACTTTTGGATTTTGTATCAAACTCATTATTTTATGGGTAAAATAATTTTCAAATATTTTTCACCCATTGTATTGGTCATAAGTATTATACGTATGAATTTTCATGATTTTTTGAATTACGTATAATTATTTATGATTTTCTGAATTTCATTTCTAATAATTAAAATTATACGGGTGGCGATCGGTGATAATGACAGTCGATTGGTATCTGAGAGAGTCGACTGTCAATGCTGATTTTGGGAAAACGAAGTTGTTTAGCCCATTTTCAGCTATGATAAAGGTCCCTAACCACTCCTAACACTAGGATATGCTTTGGGAAGCATTTTAAAGGGTGAAAATCCATTGGATATGGATTAGGAGAGATGTTAGGATAATGTATCAAATTTAAGGTGTTGGAAAGTTCAATGTTGTATTTTCAACCTTATTTTTGATGGTTTAGAGATCCTATTGGTTTAGGGACTTCCCAAGGACATTGTTGGTGCAATGGTCAAGGGGGAGCAAGCCTTTAGTGGGAGGTATCCATTATGGGAAGATGCATGGTATTTTTCCTCATGAGGAGAGAAAATAGGATTTTGAGATACCCAATTTGGAAATTGGAAGAGTGTATAGGATTGCCCCTCTTGAGTGATATGGGACTTATCACTAGGAAGATGGTAGACATCCTATGTATTTTTTTTGAACCAAGGGGGAGATTGTAAGATCTCATTGAGACATGAGACATTGACCTCCTTGGAGAGAACCTTTTTGATGTATGTCAAAAAGGGAGAGAAAGGTAAGATTACCAATTTGGGAAATTGGTAAGGGAATTTGAGTTAGTGTTTTAACTCAAAGGTATATGTTTTTGTCAAACATCAAAAAGGGGGAGATTGTTGGTGCAATCGGCCCAAGTCAAGATTGACTGGACTTGAGTTTGACTCGAGTGATGTTTTGATGTTTGACAAAGTGAGTTGACATTGATGTTTGACATTAATGTCTGTTGATGTTTTGGGGAGATTGTTTATACAATCAACCTGGGTTATGTTTAACCGGACTCGAGTTTGACTCGAGGGAGATGGTAGACTGGAGTTGACCATGTCATGGAAAGTCCAAGTCTTGAGTACTTAGCATGTAAAGTCCAAGCATGGGTCTTGGCAAGGAAAAGTCCAAGCATGGGTCTTGGCATGGAAAGTCTAACATGGGTTGGCAAGGGAAAGTCCAAGCTTGAGTCTTGGCATTTGAGAAGTCCAAGGGGTTTTATATTAGCGGCGTAAAGTCCAAGCGGGAGTCTTGGTAGCATAAGTCCAATGGTTGGCGGCGTAAAGTCCAAGCGGAGTCTTGGCGGTGTAAGTCCAATGTGCCTTGGCGGTGTAGACACCGTTAGCATGACATAGCCGATGGAAGCACCTGAAGGCTATCGCGATGGATGAACAAGTCATGGAAGACTTGGAGGGATCTGAGAGGCGTGAGGCTGATCGAGGTGGCTAGAAGGCTTAGGTCTAGGCTAAGGGTGGTCTAGCAAGTATGGGGGAACCATACTTGGGCTAAAACCTCATGTTTGAGGTGTGCCAGTCGACTGGTGCCATATGACAGTCGACTGGTGAGAGTCAACTAGGGTTTGACTATGGGATGTGTCCCAGCAGTCGACTGCCGGAGGTGGGCAGTCCACTGCTAGCTCAAGCAGTCGACTGATTATGTGATCAGTCGGCTGGTGCTCGAGGAATTGGGCACAAAATGGAGTCTCACTCGACCGTTGCGGTCAACAGTCGAGTGATGGATTGATCAGTCGACTGATGGTCATAATCAATCAACTGATGATGGATCCGTTGGATTTTTCCAGCATGGATCTAGCCGTTGTCTCATGACAACAGTAGCATCAGTCGACTGATGGTCCCGAGCAGTCGACTGATCGGCATTTTTCAGCACAGGTAGAAGGTTTAGATGGAGCTCTTGAAGGAGGAAAAAGCCATGGTTCTTTGAGGTGTTTTGGGGCGAGTTGCTGCTGCAATTCAGGGTCTCCAAGTGCTACTCGATCAACCAAGTAATCAAGCAATCCAAAGGCATTTGTAAAGTTGTTTTCTTTACTTGTAGTGCATTGTATTATTGTATCTTGCTTGTTTTAGTTTCTTACTATTGTAAGATAATTTATACGAGGTTTCTCCACCTCCAAATTGTTCTGAGAAGGAGTTATTTGTGATTAGTGAGTGTGTGTGCATCACTAGAGCTCTTTAGAGCTCGATCCATGGAGTAGAAATTGTTCGATTCTGAACCACATTAAATATTTGTGTGTTTGTGTGTTTGTATATTCGTTATTGCTTTATTATCATTATTCCGCTGCGCGCTAACTAAAATTGTAGACGAACACGCGAACGTATTCCATCGACGCATAACACGACGCTATTCACCCCCTCTAGCTTTCCAACGATTCCCTACAATTAATTCCAAGGCACCCATAATCTTGAAAAATACCTAAAGTGTCACCTTTACCATAGTTAGGTTAACTACCCATCCATTTAATGTTGGCACACCTAAACCCATTTAGCATGAATCAATCACGCTCTTAGGAACCCAAAACCTATTTGAGCTCCTAGGGTTTACTAGGTATTTCTTAGGGATAACCTCCCTAGATACCCTCTTAATGTCCCTTCTAGGCTGGTTAGCCTTGGTCATTGTGGTCTTGCCTAGGTTAACCTTAGGGATTGCCTCCCTAGTAACCTTCTTAGTGGTTTTCCTAGGTTTCATGGAAACCTTGGCCACTAAGCACCTACCTTGGTCAACCTTAGGGATGACTTCCCTATTGACCTTGGCTTTCCTAGACCTAATTTGAGTTCCATAATCAAATGGAACATTGTGGTAGATCTTTTTGGGCTTAGGCTTGCCCTTGGTTGACTCTTGATTTCTAGGTCTTTGACTTTGACTCCTAGACCTAGATTTTTGATCACTTGACCCTTGAAATTGATTTTGCATTTTCTTGAGGGTCTTTTCAAGTTTCTCAAGCCTTGACCTCAAGGATTGATTTTCTTGCTCTAATTTCACTAATTTTGTGGGCTCATTGTTTCTATGATCATTTTTTCCCTTCCTAGGCATGTGTCTAGAATTCTTGGAGTTAAAACCTAGGTTGTCTTCTATTTTCTTGATAGATTCCCTAGGTAAGGTTTTTCTAGGGACATTAGTCCCAAATTTCTCCTTATTTTCAAGGTGAATATTCTTAGCTCCTAGGCAAAAGTATTTGTTATTCCTAGCATGATTTTCATGAATAATTGCAAGATTACTTAAGTTATTTCTAGCATGCTTTTAGACATTAAAACTAGAAGAATGAGCATTATTGAAATGATATACCTTAGGGTTTGCCTTAGTGGCTCCCCCTACTTGTGATGCTCCCCTTTGCCCCTTCTTCTCCCCCTTCGGGCATTGACTCCGATAGTGTCCCGGTTGTTGGCATTTGAAGCAAATCACTTGCTCCTTGCTTTTGATTGTTGGGGGACCGACATCCTTGATTGGTGCCGGTTGAGGCTTCTTGATCTTCTTTGGGCACTTACTCTTGTAATGCCCACTTTCCCTACACTCAAAGTAAATTATATGTTTTTTATTTAAAACCAAATTTCTTAAGTTACCTAGGTCGATGGTGGTCGAATTTTGAGCTTCTTCATCTTGACCGGATGTTGAGGCTACCTCTTGATCTGGCATGGAAGGTGATCTAACTTCCTCCCCCTCAATCCTAGAGGTGGAGGTTTCTTCTACTTCTTCCACCTTCTCTTCCACCGATCCGGAAGTTGACTCCTCCTCAACTTATGCATCCTCACTTGCTTGTGAGGATGATGAACTCCCTTCATCGACTTCTTCTGATTGAGCCGATGAGCACTCTTCGGCCTCTTGTGATTGTTCTTCACTTGAAGCCGGTGATGGTCCTTCATGGTACTTTGCCAACTCGCTCCAAAGCTCCTTGGCATCCTTGTACTCACCTAACTTGGATAAGACATTATTAGGAATTAAATCACTTATCATTTTGATTACCTTAATATTTGTCTTGAACTCTTTGAGTTGTTCCTTGGTCAATTTTTCAACCTTGAGGATTCCACCCTTTTTGCCTTTTGGAAATTCACAACCTTCTATCAAGGCAGACCAAAGTTTGATATCCACCATCATTAGGAAATTCTCAATTCCTATTTTCTAGGAGTTGAAGCCTTCAAATCCATAGTCCTCTTAAGATGGTGGTGTGTTAATGTCTCGGCCCAAATTCTCTTGAAACTCCATCTTCACCCTCTAGTGTCTTTGTCTTTTCTCCTGGCGGTTAGTCCGTAGAGGAGCCTCGTGCTCTGATATCAATTGTAGAGGAAACGGTGACCACTAGAGGGGGGGGGGGTGAATAGCGCGTTGGACGCATCTCGATGGAATTCAATTGCGTTCGTCTACAATTCTCGTTAGCGTAACGGAAATGAAAATAATAGCAATAATAAAAGACGAAAAATGCAATTCACAACACAACACAAGCATGTAACGTGGTTCGGAATCGAACGGTTCCTACTCCACAGATCGAGCTCTAAAGAGCTCTAGCGATGCCACAAACACCACTAAACAATAAACTTCTTCTGGACAACACATCGGAGGTGGAGAAACCTCGTACAAATGATCTTACTATAGTAAGAAACAAAAAAAAGCAAGATACAACAATATAATGCAATACAAGTAAAGAAAATAACTTTACAAGAGATTTTGGATTACTTGCTTTGTGGTTGCTTGAGTTGCACTTGGAGACTCTGAATTACATCAACAATTCACCCCAAAACTCCTCAAGAAAATGGCTCCATTTAAAGCTGCTGTCTGGGCTGGAAATCACCTATCAGTCGACTGATGACACTGTTGCTGTGAGACAACGGTGTGATCCACGTTGAAAAAATCCAGTGGATAGGATATTAGTTGATTGATCATGTCCATCAGTCGACCGATCGAGCCTTCACTCGACTGCTAACCCCAGTAGTCGAATTCGACTCCATTATGTGACCAAATTCTCGAGCACCAGTTGACTGATCACACGATCAGTCGATTGTACGAGCCACCAGTCGACTGCTGGGACACTTCTCACAGTCAAACCCTAGTTGACTCACACCAATCGACTACCACATGATACCAGTTGACTGATACACCTCAAACATGAGGTTTTAACCCAAGTATGGTGCCCCCATACTTGCTAGACCACCCGGAGTCTAGACCTAAGCCTTCTAGCCACCTCCGTTAGCCTCTCACCTATCAGATCCCTCCAAGTCATCCATGACTCGTTCATCCATATGCTAGCCTTCAGGTGCTTCCATCGGCTATGTCATGCTAACGGTGTCTACACCACCAAGGCACATTGGACTTACGCTGGCAAGACTCTGCTTGGACTTTACACCGCCAACCATTGGACTTATGCTGCCAAGACTCCCGCTTGGACTTTACACCGCCAATATCAAACCCCTTGGACTTCTCAAATGCCAAGACTCAAGCTTGGACTTTCCCTTGCCAACCCATGTTGGACTTTCCATTGCCAAGACCCATGCTTGGACTTTACATGGCAAGTACTCAAGACTTGGACTTTCCATGACATGGTAAACTCCAATCAACCATCAAAACCCTCTCGAGTCAAACTCGAGTCCGGTCAAACATGACTCGGGTCGATTGTGCCAACAATCTCCCCAAAACAATATCAGACATCAATGTCAAACATTGATGTCAAACTTCCATGTCAAACATCAAAACATCGCTCGAGTCAAACTCGAGTCTGGTTAATCGTGACCTGGGCCGATTGCACCAACAATGATTAATATATATATAGATGCAGTCTATATATATATATATATATATATATATATATGCTTATTGTGATGTTGCATTTGATTGTACTATGCTTACTGCATTTGATTGTACATCATCTTCATACATGTTATTCGCATCTGTTATACGGTTGTGTCAGATACCTGTATACTTGTTGGACAGACCATTAGATACTTTTGATCTGTATCATGAGTATATTGTGATTTAGTATTACTTTTCCTATTATATATATTGGATATATGCTCAGGTTGGATCAGAGTAGCGTAGCAGACTTTTAGGTATGTCTGCATTATACATTATTTAATTGGTTAGACTGTATATGCATATATTTATATACTGTGCTGGTATACCTGTTGCACCTTTAGGTTATGTTGCTGAATTACATGTTATATTTGATATATATACATGTTTTTCCTATTACCTGCTGAGTTATACTCACCACTACGGACCCTGGGTTTTTTTGTCGCCCAGGTAACAGGTAGAAGTCTTCGTGACGGCTTAGAGCACCGCTGGCTGACAACATCTCATCTCACCTCCGAGACTCTTGTGGTCGTTTTGGGTTTTTTCGTATGTTGTGTTATGTATTTAGAGTTTTTCGTAGTGTAATGTGTTATGGACTTGTCATGTGATGTACACACTTGTGGATTTGGGTTTTGCCAATGTTTTCTTTATGTCTGTTAGTGCAGTGAGGCACCGAAATCGAACCTGTGTTTTGATTATAGCAAAGACACAAGGTTAAGTCTATTTTGTTATCTCATGAGTCTACTTGAGTGTGCAGAAATAGGTTAAGCTTGAGTTAGAGATCTGCGACACAGTAAGTGCAAGGTAAGACTCGTGTCCGACGAGCGTAAGTGAGGTCGGATCCTCCGTTTAGGAGTTGATCTTAGGTGACAATCCGACCCAAAACTTTCCATGAGAGTCTAAGTCGAGATTGGATGGTTAGAAACCATCTAAATCCATCACATTTAATATTTCTACATATTGCTTTGATCTAACCCTTGTTTGAATTCGAAGTTACTCTAATTCGAATTAAAATTAGAATTCGAATTTATTCGAATTCAAATTAAAATTAGAACTCGAATTGAAATAAAATTAAATAACTAAAGTATCCTGAAAATGGGCAAAAGGAACTAAAAGCAAGGTGGCAACTTATCCCCCAAATCTTGGTGAGGTGGCCGGTCAAAAGCAAGGTGGAAACTTATCCCTCAATTGGTGGTGAGGTGGCCGGATCTCAAGTGGGCGGACGAGGCTTCAAATAGAGGGGGGTGCTTCACATCTTAGACAACAATTATTACAAAGCTCTCAAACGCCTACACAATGCCGCTCTTCTACGACGATGCTACTACAACGAAGTGCTGCCAACACGAAGCTTCACCGTTAAAGTGTTGGTAATCGTTTTAGTCGATTAATTTAAGTTGTGTTTTTCGAGCTTTTATATCAAAAAGGAGAGAGGGGCTTGTCTCTCATCCTTGTGTTTTTGTCGAAAGTTTTGTAATCGTAACTCCTACCTCCAACGAGGAGGAGTGTTTTAGTGATTGTCCTCCGTACGTGGTCTAGGACCATTAGGGCCTTGGATTAGCAGCCGGTTGGCTGTGAACCAAGTAAAACTCCTTGTGTCCATCTCTTTTTCGCTGCGTTTATCTCTCACTTATCGTTTTTACAACAAAAGAAAAGAAAAACCATTTTGCGCTATTCACCGCCCCCCTCTAGCGCTCATTTTGATCCTACAATTGGTATCAGAGCAGGGGGCACTCAAATTTGGTGAAACCACCAATTTGAGTAATTTTTATTTCTTTTGTTTCCTTTGTTTCTGTCTACGTTAATTTTTGTATTTTTTTAATTTTTCTAAAAAAAAATTTCAGACTTTTCTTTAATTTAATTTTATCGCTTTTAATCTTTCTATTGATCATCCTAACAAAAAAAAACTCTTAATTACGATTTTTTATTTCTATTACTGATTAAAATTAGTTTTTCCTAGAATTAAAAATTCTTTCATATTTTTTTTAAAACACTTGAATTTTTCAAACCCTAAAATCTTTATATTTCGTTTTATAAAGTTTTCTCGTTAATCTTAGCATTGAATTAAATCTTATTTCCACTAAAATAGATTTTCAATCAATTTTCAAATTTAATCAATTAAAAATCAATTAAAAACTTATTTTAATTTTTAAATCTTGTCTAGAATATAAGTTTGGTTTTTCAATATTTTTTACTTAATTTCAACATTAGATTTTTTTTCTACAAAATAGTTTTTAATTAATTTTCGAAATTAATTAATTAATTAATTTTTTTTACAGAATTAAAATTAATTTTCTAATCAGTTAATCTATTGATTGATTTATTTATCTTTTCTTCTTCCCGCACTACTAATCCAAGACGCAAGTCTTGGGACCTTTGTTGTCTGTGTATTTTTTTCTTTTTTTTTCTCTTCTTACCATTTCGTGTTAATGACCCATCTCGAGGGTTTTAGCACCGTCCGACCACCGTTTTACAACGGTGATAATTTCCGTTACTGGAAAGGTCGGATGGAGTGCTTCCTAAAAACCCAAATAGAGATATGGAATGTGATCCAAACCGGGTTCACCCTTCCTACTAATGAAGAAGGTGAATCCTTGGATTACAATCAGTGGTCCATTACCACTAACGCAAGTCGCAAAAGGCGACTCAAATCCTGTAGTGCGGGCTATCCAAGGAAGAGCTGAACCGAGTCAGACCCTTCATCAGCGCAAGAGATCTCTAGACGAGGCTGATCGAGTTACACGAAGGATCGGATCAAGCTAAGGTTTGCAAACGCGATTTGTTGTTCAATAAATTGTACACACTAAAAATGCAGGAACACGAGACGGCAACACAATTGCACGCCCGCGTCCAGGACATAGTCAACCAGCTGCATTCAATAGGACAGAAAGTCGAAAACCGAGATCTAATCAGGTATGTTCTAAATTCTTTCCCTAGGACCACCTTGTGGGCATCCATGGTCGATGCCTACAAGGTATCTAAGGACCTAGCTAAAGTTAGAATAGACGAATTATTCTCAGATTTCGAATTACATGAGCAGTCCAACTCGGAACCCGAGAGGGGTATAGCCTTGTTTGCAGGTTCAAAGAAGAAGAAAATCGCAAGCAAGCCACCACCAACCGAGGAGGAAGACGAGTCCGAAGAAGAAGTTGACCCGGAGTTGACTGCCGAACTAATGAACCTAGCTCGAAGGATAGCCAAGGGACGAAAGCGAACCACGACTCGACCCAACCAAGGTAAGCCTAAAAGTTCTAATATTAGGTGTTATGAGTGTAACAGGTTTGGACATATCAAGTCCGAGTGCCCCAAGCTCAACCACCAAGCACCTAAGCACAAGAAGGCCCTCAACGCGACATGGGAAGAAGCGTCATCCGAAGAAGATGAAGACCACGTCTTCATGGCGAAATCGATTGAGTCAGACACGGAGACCGAACCTAAACTTGAGTCAGAACCTGAGGATGACTCGGACTACGAAGCTACCTTCAAGTCAAGCCACGGATACGCATCCAGTTCAAAAGATACCCTTAAAGTGATTCGAACTTTATTTAATACTTTACATAATACGGTTAGGTTTTTGTCTAGGAAATTAGTTAAGTCCGAGTCCAAGGTCGAGACCCTGGTTGAGGAGGTCAAACTCCTCAAACACAAGGTCTCCCTAACCTCTTCGACTAGTCAAGTTCGAGAAGAGGACCCAACTCGAGCTGAAAAGCTCGAAGTTGAGAACTCTCTCTTGAAAAGTCAAGTTGAAGATCTTAGGAACACGTTGGAAAGGTTCACTTCGGGATCCAAAGGACTTGACCTCCTACTTGGATCTCAAAGGGACATGTACAACAAGGCTGGACTAGGGTTTAACTCAAACATGACTAATAGGTCGTATATGTCGATTGTAAGTCGACATAGGAAACATGTCCAAGCATGGGTCCCTAAGAACTTTTTGATTTCAACTCTAGGATCCAACCCGTACTGGGTTCCCAAGGACCAAATCCACTATGTGGATAGACCGAACCGATTCAACGGTCTAGGGGGAGCCAGTACAAAACATGTTTGTGCTTTAACTTAGAAATTGCATGCTTAGAATTTTTTTTAAAACTTGTGAACTCACTTAGAACACGTACATAACCAACTAAAATCCTTCGAAAAGATTGAGCCTCGGGGAGCCTCTTTTCAAAAATAACCAGTTAGACTAGGAAATAGTCTTAGGTGAGTCAAGTCATCATTTTCTTGAAAATAGCTTTGTCTAAGGAAGTGGTCGATGATCCGATAAAAGAAGGCCCCTGTGCCTCGCCACGACCTGGAAGCCATGATCTTGAAAAGGTAAACTTGACAAGCCTAGGGTCAAATCCAAATCTAACATAAAATTACTTGAACCTAAATGCACTTAATCAACTTAATTGGAAGTCATCTCACAAAAAACACATAAGTATAACATGCTTGATCATATAGACACAGGTGAGATGACCTAGGTTTAACAACTTACAACCAATTTTTTTTTTTAAAAAAAATCTAACATCCAATCCAACCACCTTGTGTGTAGGATCAATGGATGTTGCTCCCGACACATGACCGGGGATCAACTCAAATTCACGAAGCTTCGATTCAAACGACAAGGATCGGTAGCCTTTGGGAATAATGGCAAGCTCAAAATCATCGGATCAGGTGATATCGAGCTTAACTCGAATTTTGTTATTAAAAATGTATTACTTGTAGAGAATTTTGAATATAACCTGCTTAGCGTAAGCCAATTATGTGACAATAACTATAAGGTCGTATTTTTAGAAAATGAATGTGTAATTAAAACAAATAAAATAGCTAAAACAATACTCAAAGGAACTAGGACAAATAACATTTATACAATTAACTTAATCAAATCCTCAGCCAAATGTCTTATGACACAGGAAGAGGAATCATGGTTGTGGCACCGACGACTCGGTCACTCGCACCCAAGACTCGTCCACAAGATGAGTCAGAGTGGCTTAGTCAGAGGCTTACCCAACCTCAACAATTTGGTTAATAAAATCTGTAATGCTTGTCAACAAGGAAAACAACCTAGGACACAACACAAGTTAACTAACCAAGAACGAACCTCAAGTGTACTTGAGCTCCTGCATATGGATCTATTCGATTCACATAGAGCCAAGTCACTCAATAGAAGTCAATATTGCTTAGTCATAATTGACGACTACTCCAGGTTTACCTGGGTTAGGTTCATCAAACATAAAAATGATACCCTAGATCAATTAATCAATCTATTCAAATTAATCGAGAATCAAAAAAACCTTAAGGTTAAAAGACTTAGAAGCGATCATGGTGGTGAATTCGAAAATCAAAGGTTCACCGACTTCTGTAACCTAAACGGATACCACCATGAATTCTCTTGCCCTAGGACCCCTCAACAAAATGGCCTAGTGGAGCGGAAAAACCGAACTCTACAAGAAGCCGCTAGGACCATGTTGAACGAATACGACCTACCTGATAGGTTTTGGGCAGAAGCCGTTAGCACGGCTTGCTATGTCAAGAATAGGATCCTTATGGTAAAGAGGCACCTTAAGACCTCGTACGAGATTTATCACAATAAAGTACCCAACATCAAGTACTTTAGGGTATTTGGATGTAAAATACATATCTTAAACACTAAGAACCACCTAGGGAAATTCAAATCCAAAACCTCCACCGGAATCTTCTTAGGATACTCAACCATGAGTAGGGCCTATAGGGTATATAACCACGATACCCTTAAAGTCGAAGAGACTATAAATGTAGTGTTCGATGAAGTACCCGAACCTACAAAACCCTTAATGACCCCAAGTGTTGATCCCACTGATACCAAACTCATCTCCGACCCTGAGATCGAGTCTAATCCACATCAACCAACTTCTCTTGTCGACCAAGTGACAAGTGATCCAAGTCAAACTAGAGTTGAACATTTAGATGAATTATTTTCACATACTATTTTTAAAATCATCATGCTTGGACTTAGGGTTTTCTTAAACCCCCCCCCCCCCCCCCACACACACACACACTTTTTTTCTTGATTTATGTCAAAAGGGGGAGAAAAGGCCAAAGTTAAGGTTCAATAAATTCAAATTTTTGAATTTGATAACTTAACTTAAAACTTTGATTCTGGCCTAAGTTAAGGGGGAGTAAGGTTTAGGTTTCAACTCTTCCGAATTGAAAACTTTAAAGGCCCAAGTTAAGAAATCAAAAGTTAAACCTTTTGACTTAACTTTTGATTACTTAACTTGCACTTATTTTTGACTCTAAGGAGCCTAAGTTAAGTAATGCCATTTACTTAACTCGTTATCTTTTGTGTTTGGAGAACTAAAAGTCTTTTTCAAGTACTCACCCTCGGTCAAGGGGGAGGGTTCCTCTAAGGGGAGAACTTGAGAAATATTTTTACTACTCCTACTTTTGATTCATGTCTTTACTCTTTCATGCACTTAATTTCCTTAACTTTGTGTGTTTTTGCCATAGATCATAAAGGGGGAGATTGTTGGTGTAGTGAGGCACCGAAATCGAACCTGTGTTTTGATTATAGCAAAGACACAAGGTTAAGTCTATTTTGTTATCTCATGAGTCTACTTGAGTGTGCAGAAACAGGTTAAGCTTGAGTTAGAGATCTGCGACACAGTAAGTGCAAGGTAAGACTCGTGTCCGACGAGCGTAAGTGAGGTCGGATCCTCCGTTTAGGAGTTGATCTTAGGCGACAATCTGACCCAAAACTTTCCATGAAAGTCAAAGCGAGATCGGATGGTTAGAAACCATCTAAATCTATCACATTTAATATTTCTACATATTGCTTTGAGCTAACCCTTGTTTGAATTCGAAGTTACTCTAATTCGAATTAAAATTAGAATTCGAATTTATTCGAATTCAAATTAAAATTAGAACTCGAATTGAAATAAAATTAAATAACTAAAGTATCCTGAAAATGGGCAAAAGGAACTAAAAGCAAGGTGGCAACTTATCCCCCAAATCTTGGTGAGGTGGCCGGTCAAAAGCAAGGTGGAAACTTATCCCTCAATTGGTGGTGAGGTGGCCGGATCTCAAGTGGGCGGACGAGGCTTCAAATAGAGGGAGGTGCTTCACATCTTAGACAACAATTATTACAAAGCTCTCAAACGCCTCCACAATGCCGCTCTTCTACGACGATGCTACTACAACGAAGTGCTGCCAACACGAAGCTTCACCGTTAAAGTGTTGGTAATCGTTTTAGTCGATTAATTTAAGTTGTGTTTTTCGAGCTTTTATATCAAAAAGGAGAGAGGGGCTTGTCTCTCATCCTTGTGTTTTTGTCGAAATTTTTGTAATCGTAACTCCTACCTCCAACGAGGAGGAGTGTTTTAGTGATTGTCCTCCGTATGTGGTCTAGGACCATTAGGGCCTTGGATTAGCAGCCGGTTGGCTGTGAACCAAGTAAAACTCCTTGTGTCCATCTCTTTTTGGCTGCGTTTATCTCTCACTTATCGTTTTTACAACAAAAGAAAAGAAAAACCGTTTTGCGCTATTCACCCCCCCCTCTAGCGCTCATTTCGATCCTACAATGTCATGGTGTCAGTCATACCGGTATGCACTATATGTGGTTGTGATGTGGTTATATTATGTTTCTATTGTATTTTGATGTAGTTATATTTAAATGTTATGTTTATTGTGGGCCTACGGGCCTTGTATTAACATGAGATGTTGCCACGTACAGGGGAGATGTCGTCCGTTTGCTTTTCGACATGGCATACTCTCGGGGCGTGACAACAAATATGAGAGAAGAGTAACAACCTACCCTCTCTTGAAATAAAATACACAAGTGAAATAAAAAAAATTAATGACTACTTTATACTGACACAAATGTAGAATAGGATACAGGCATGAGGTGTTAGAAAAGAGCCCTTTTGAAGATTTGAAGATTTTGTGATCGTGGGAAAATTTTGACAGCACTTCGGTGTAGTTTCAATGTTCTTCTCGGATCTGGTCGAGGTCATATTTTATAAACCTTTTCCAGTCGACTGGAATGCCTTCTAGTTGACTCCACATCAACCCGTCGATATGGTATTCGTGGTCTTCTAGTCGATTGAAACCTTTCCAGTGGACTCCACGTTACTCGGCTCTGCATCGGGAAATTTTACTCTTCATTCGACTCAAACCCTTCAGTCGACTGAAACCCTTTCCATCTGCATCGCACGATCTCCGATCGATCACCAGCTGATCCTGCCAAATAGGTATCCAGTCGACTAATACATATCCAGTCGATTGGACTTCAGTCGACTTGATTCCATCCAGTTGACTGATCCCTGTAAAATAGGATTAGCACAAATAGATAATATGAAATGCGATAGCAATAGTAATACTGCTCGATCTTGACTACTAAGTCCAACGCGGACTTTTTGTCAGATTGATGCCTAGTTTTGTCCCCCTACAGAGGATTCGACCTCACCTCTTCACTCGAGACTTACCTGTCGGCTACCTACCGGACTTACCACTCTTAACATTCGATCTGACCCACCAGGGCTTCCACCAATTGTTTGGTCTGCCTGACCCAGCTGGACTTTTTGCCGATTGTCCTGTCTCCTAACCCAATCGGTCTTCATGCCAAATGTCCAGTCCACGCGACCCATCTGGACTTCATGCCTAGTCTCCGGTCCTCCTGATCTGTCAAGATACGTGCCTAGTATCCGATCAACATGACCTACTAGGACATCCTTTTAAGCCTGCACACTTAACATTGATATTAGAACACAAGTGAATCCTAACATTTAACTGTGGTTCATACATCAAAACTAAAGAGTGATGCTCATTGCATCAACAATTTCCCTCTTTTTGATGTATGACAATACACTAGTTAAAGTTAGGAGAATCAAACACCAATATTCAAATATTGACATATACAATAAATGCATAAATTAAACCATGTATGAGATGCATATGTTCTTATCAAATTTTTGCATCTTTCTTTCAATAATTTTTTTTTTCACTTTTCTTTAAATAAGTAAATCTCTAACTTTATATCTCTTTCTCCCCCTTTAGCATACATCAAAATAAGGATTAACTATAAAATGCCAACAAAATATAATGGAGAGTTGAAATAAGAATTTTTCAAGTTCAAAAATTAATTTTTAAAATTTTCACTTGCGAATTTTATTTCAAAAACTTAATTTATGTTTTTTAATAAATTTTACACAATATATCTAACTTTTCAAAAAATTTCAAACTTTAAAAATTTCCAAATTTTTTTAAATCTCTCCCTGAATAAAAACTTATTTTCAAAATTTTTAAAGAATTTTCAAACTTTAAAAATTTTCAAAATTTTCAAAACTCCCCTTGAATAAGAACTTATTTTCAAAATTTTTAAAGAATTTTCAAACTTTTTCAAAGTTTTTCAAAACTCCTCTTGAATAAACTTATTTTCAAAATTTAAAAATGTTTCAAATTTTTAAATTTTTTTAAACTTTTCAAAACTCCTCCTGAATAATATCATATTTTAAAATTCCAAAATTTTTAAAATTTACTAACTCCCTTTGAACAAAAATTTTCAAGAATTTTCAAGCTTTTTCAAAAATTTTAAAACTCATTAAAGTTTTTCAAAACTTCCCCTTGAATAAAGCTTTATAATGTATAATTCCCATACATTAAAACCTAAGTAGTAAATTTAAAGATCTTTAAGCTTTTTAAGACATAATCTTTTAAATGTAAGTTTTTCTCCCACTTAATTTAAGTTTTAAATTTTAAATACTCCCCCTATATATATATATATATATATATATATATATATATATATATATATATATATATATATATATATATTAAATTAGATATTTGAAAGTATCTTAACTCCCCCTTAAAGCTAGAGTGTTTGAAACTCATTTAAGACTCCCCCTTAATTGAAGCTTTTCAAAATTTAATAAACTTGAAACTATTTTCTCCCCCTTAATTATAATTTTTTTTTAATTTAAATTTTGAATAAAAAGAATTATCGTGAATTGATTTGGGATTACTTATGTTAATTGATTTGAGTTGATTAGCTGAGTTGAATCGATTAAGTTCACTAGGTTGATACCAAAGTTGAAATAATTAAGTTGAATTGATTAGATGGTTTGGATTGATATGATGGTTAATTAATTTGATTTAATTAAGTTGATTAGAATTGAGTTGATTAAGCTAGTTAAATTGAATTGATTAAGTTTAGTTGATTAAATTGAATTGATTATGTTTAGTTGTTAAGTTTAATTAAGTTGTTCTTAGGTTTAATTAAGTTGTGATTAAGTTTAATTATGTTATTGTTAAGTTTAATTAAGTTGTGATTAAGTTTAATTATGTTATTGTTATGTTTAATTATGTTATTATTAAGTTTAATTATGTTATTGTTATGTTTAATTTAGTGGGTTAATTAAGTTTGTTTTAATTTAGTTAAAATAAGTTTAGTTTAATTAAGTTTAAGTAAATTGTTAAGTTCGTTAAATTAATTAATCTTGATTAAATTCTAACTCATCTCACCCAAGCTAGGTTTTCAATACACTTAGTCCTATGGGTTTTGTTAGATGAGGATTTCTTTTTATCATAATTAAATTTAATGAGCAATTTCAAAGTGTTTTAAACTTGTGTTAGATTTAAGCTTGATTTGAGCTAGTCAAGTAGGTTCTTCCAGTATTGACTTCCAGGTCGTGGCGAGGCACATGACCTTTTTGGTTATCAGAGCAATGACCACTTCCTAGACAAAGTCAATAAAGAAATCAAGTACTTGATTCACTTTAGACTAAACCTTGGTCTAACTAGTTAAAGACTTAGTGAGTTAGCTTCGGTCAGTTCCACTCGACTTAGTGCACCAGGTCATTGCGAGGCACATGACCTTCTTGGTTATTGGAGCAACGACCACTTCCTAGACATGCACTTCGAAGAGCTTCCCTAACTTACTATTAGTTCACTTATCTTAGTACTAGGTTGTTCAAGTTTAAACTACTTTGTTTCCTATCTAGTCTGTTTTAAATTAAGCAAGTAAAGTAAACTAAAGCATGCAAGTATTTAACTAAACAAGGAAACAAGCAAAGTGTTAGCTCGCCTAAATGGTAGCTAGATTGAGTTTTGTTCACTATGTGAACTTGACTCTAGGGAACCCAAAATTGATTTGGTCCAACTTGGTTGACTAAGCTAGACTTAGGAACCCATGCTTGGACTCGATTCTTAGCATTTCGGCTAAGTAATGACATGTATGATTTATAGGTGGATTTAGCCTTGTATCAGAGTCCAGATATGTTGTACACGGCTCGCTGAGATCCAAGCATCATGTTGAGATACTTGGAACCCGAAGTGAACCTTTCGAAAGATCCAGTTAGATCTTATATTTGCCTTTTTAGGACTGAGTTCTCTTCTTCAAGCTTTGCAACTTGAGTTGAGTCTCTATCCTTAATTTGGCAAGTCGAAGTCTTCGAGTTGACTTGCTCCTTAAGTACTTGGACTTCCTTAAGTAGCGAATCGATTCAATTCTCGGATTTAGCTAACATCCTATCTAAGCATGCAATAATATTATACAACTTATCTTCTAAGGGAGAAGTTACCTCATTTGAACCTTCGGAAACGGATATGGATCCGTGGCTTCTCTCGGACTCAGAATCAGACTCGTACTCGAAACTTGACTCAGCTCCGAATCTTGATTCGGCCATAAATGCGACGAAACTTCTCTTCGTCTCTTCCGCGTCCGACTCTTCCGATGATGACTCATCCCACGTCGCCTTAAGCGCCTTCTTCTTCTTTTCCTTCTTTTGTTTTTTCTTCCTTTTTTAAGTTTACACACTCCGACTTGTAGTGTCCCTTTCCGTTGCATTCGTAGTACGTCACTTTTGATCGGGGTCTCAGCTTGTTGTCGACCACCTTTTTGGCATCTTTCTTCGAAAATCTCTTCCTCCGATTGAACATCTTCCGGACCATATTTACGATCTCCTCTTCTCTGTTTGTTTCCGACTCCGACTCGTCTTCGGACTCACTCTTCACTTTTCTTTCCTTTTTAGTCGAACCTGCCATCAAAGCTATACCATTCTCGGTTTGACCTGAGTTAGCTTGTTCGTGTAGTTCGAGTTCACAAAATAGTTTATCTAACCTAATTGTGGAAAGATCCCTAGAAACCTTATAGGCATCGACAATTGATGTCCATAAGGCATTTCTCGGGAATGCCTTAAGCGTATACCTAATTATGTCCCTATTCTCTATTTGGTGTCCTATTAAATGTAATCCATTTAATATATCTTTAATTCTAGTATGAAGTTGACTAGAATTTTCGTTTTCATTTATTTTACAATTAAATAATTTATTTAATAACATGTCACGTTTGGCTATCCTAGTGTCATTTGTACTCTCATGCAGTTCAATTAATTTTTCCCATAATTCCTTAGAATTTTCAAATGGTCTACCCTATTGAGCTCTTCTTTGGTAAGTCCGCATTGTAAGGTGTTAAGAGCCTTGTAATTGACTTGAGCTCTCTTTCTAATATCCGCGGTCCATTTCTCCAGTTCTAACAACTCACCTGAGTCATCTACCGGAGTTGTGAACCCTTTCCTAATTGAGAACCAGACCTCTAGGTCAGTCTTCAAGTAGCACTCCATTCGTCTTTTTCAATAGGAAAAAGTCCTCTTCATTGAAGAGAGGAGGGCGACCGGTGTTGTATCCCTCTAAGTGTGACAATATTATAAAAATATTCTATAAATATAGAAAATTAAATTAAATATTTTGTAAGGCAATAAAAATTAAATCTAATATTTTCTATAGCAAGAAAATTAAATCTAATATTTAAATATGCAAAAAATAATTTTAATTAATTTAAATATGTAAAAAATGATTTTTACTAATTTAAATATGCAGAAAATATTTTTTACTAATTTAAATATGCAGAAAATATTTTTTACTCATTTAAATATGCAGAAAATATTTTTTTTACTAATTTAAAAATGCAAAAAATGGTTTTTATTAATTTAAATATGAAAAAAATGTTTTTTTACTAATTTAAATATGTAGAAAAATCTTTTTTACTAATTTAAATATGCAAAAAATATTTTTTTTACTAATTTAAATATGCAGGAAATGTTTTTTACTAATTTAAATATGCAGAAAATATTTTTTACTAATTTTAATATGCAAAAATTTTTAATGCAGTAAAAATTAATCTAAAGCAATAAGAATTAATCCAAAGAAATACAAATTAATCTAAAGCAATAAGAATTAATCTAAAGCAATAAAAATAAATTTTAAGCAATAAAAATTAATCTAAATCAATAAAAATAAATCTAAATTCCTCTAAAGCTCACGATGGTGGTTTCACCAACTCGGAGCGCCCTGCTCTGATACCAATTATAGGATCGAGTAAAACGAGAGAGGGGGGTGAATCTCGATATTTAATATTTTTTATTTTAGAAACTTATTTTATATTGTCAAACAAGAGTACGCAGCGGAAATTAAATGTAGTTTAGACACAATAGTTTACTTGGTTCACAACCCTGACTGGGTTGCTACTCCAAGGCCTGTAGCTCTCCCGAGGTCTACATCGATGGACAATCACTATAATACCCTCCGATTCGAGAACTCTCAACTTCGGAGGGAGTTCGCTTTTTACAAAGATGAGAGAAGGGTAACAACCTACCCTCTCTTGAAATCAAATACACAAGCGAAATAAAAAGAAATTAATAACTACTTTATACCGACACAAATGTAGAATAGGATGCAGGCACAAGGTGTCGAAAAATAGCTCTTTTGAAGATTTGAAGCTTTTGTGATCGTGGGAAAATTTTGACAACACTTCGACGTAGTTTCAATGTTCTTCTCGGATCTGGTCAAGCTCATATTTTATAAACCTTTTCCAGTCGACTCCACATCGGCCCGTGGATATGGTATTCGTGTTCTTCCAGTCAACTGAAACCTCTCCAGTCGACTCCACGTCACTCGGCTCTATATCGGGAAATTTTCCTCTTTAGTCGACTCAAATCCTTCAGTCAACTGAAACCCTTTCCATCTGCGTCGCACGATCTTCGATCGATCACCAGCTGATCCTGCCAAATAGGTATCCAGTCGACTGATACATATCCAGTCGATTGGACTTCAGTCGACTTGATTCCATCCAGTCGACTAATCCCTATAAAACAAGATTATCACAAATAGATAGTATGAAATGTGATAGCAGTAGTAATATTGCTCGATCTCGACTACTAAGTCCCACGCGGACTTTTCGTTGGATCGACGCCTAGCTTTGTCCCCCTACAAAGGACTCGGCCTCACCTCTTCACTCGAGGCTTACCTACTGGCTACCTGTCGGACTTACCACTCTTGACATCCGATCTGACCCACCAGGGCTTCCACCAGCTGTCAGGTCTACCTGACTCAGCTGGACTTTTTGCCGTTTGTTTGATCTCCTGACCCAACCGGTCTTCATGCCAAATGTCCGGTCCACGCGACCCATCTGGACTTCATGTCTGGTGTCCGGTCTTTCTGATCTATCAAGATATGTGCCTAGTATCCGATCAACACGACCTACTAGGACTTCTTGTTAAGCCTGCACACTTAACACTGATATTAAAACACAAGTGAATCCTAACATTTAACTGTGGTTCGTACATCAAAACTAAGGAGTGATGCTCATTGCATCAATAGTTAGACTTGATTTAATAAAGGAGGGATGCTGCTTCATATAATGCTAGAAGATATAGATTGCAAGTAATTTAATATTATAATAAGAAGGTAGTGCCTTGTTCTTTTCAGGTAGGAGACTTAGTACTAAGGAAGGTGCTACCCGAGGGATGTAAGGATAAGCTGGGACCTAAATGGGAAGGACCCTTCCATGTGGAGAGCTGAGTGGGAACTGGAGTTTATTACTTGAAGGATGCTCAAGGGAGGCTTTTAGCAAGGCCCTAAAATGTGTATCACTTGCACCCTTATTTCAGTGGATAAATCATTGATAAATCTATGTTTTTGTTCTTTTAAGAATAGTACAATATAGGCAAGTCATGTATGGTATTGCAAATATTATCGTAAATACAAGTTACATTTTTTTCAACATTAGAAGAGAAAGGAAAAGATAGTAAATCAGGAGGAGTGCTGTCAATGGTATTGCCAATGTCTAAGAAGCTGGTAGAGTGCCAGGGAGGTGGATAGCCAGCTACCTTGAATTGATTGATACAATCTTGGAAATCCCATTGAAGGAAGGTAAAGCCTCTTTCTAAGAACATGTCATTGATAGCAGCTGAAGTCCAAGAGTTTTCATGAGAAGCACTGGTTCCTTCTTGAAGTGGTCAGGGTTTTAGAATATCCAGAGTATTTTGTAAAAAAGTAGTTTGGAAATGAAGGGTTGATAATTCTTCCCGGTCGACTTGTGCTTTTATATAGGAAGCTTGCAATTCTATTTCAAGTCTTTGATAAGCCTGTTGTAATGCCAATTTATTGGTTTGTCACTCTTGTAGTTCTTTTTTAACAATGTTTGTGTATTGAACCCATTGGTTGTTTGTGATACCTAGTTAATACATCCACGTATATATAATTAAAAAAACATTATATATACAATCATGGATAGTTTTAACTATCCTATAGAAAAACCATCATAACCTCATATAAAACATCAAATATGCTTTCAAAAATTTTCCCTACATGCATGTGATCTATGTCAACAACAATGTGGCTTTGATACCACTTGCTGGAATATCATAGGAGCATGAGTAGTGGAAAGATGTAAATAAAATGATTTTTATTTCCTCTTAGACATCCCCTGAGAGCTAGGAAATCTTGCTTTGACATAATCACACAATAAATGAGAAGAGAAGAGAAATTTTATACCTTCGAGATTCTTTTGAATCCATAGAAACCACGAGCAAGACGAACGGGCCTTGCCTCTATCAGTATCCACGTCGGGATCACCTGGGACAACTCCTCGAGCAGCATCTTTGTCTCCGATTGGTTCTAGTCAATCGACTGAGATGAGAGAGGGAGAGAGAGAGAAAAAGATGTTAGTTATATATGAGAGGTGTCCTAAGGCAATCACCTTATGATTGTACCATTTATTTGATAAATGAAGATTCACTATTTGAGTGTACATGTTTTCATGTATTTGATTGAATCTTAAACTCATTTACTAAATGTCCGCAATATGATTCACAACATAAGAGAATTTGTGATTGGATCACAACTAGTGAGTATCTCTACATGTGTAATTGTGATGTATTGGAGTTATTCCTAATCGATGAATTGATCCATTCGGATGTCATCAATTTTGTTAAGACTAGCACGAGTTATACTCTTTGGTTTATCCAAGTAGTTATTTCTCACTAGTTGGAGACATTGGGATGTCTAGAGTTAATCGTGGATGCTAGTTATGATAACTAGTTCATTGGAGTGACTAGCTGTAAGACTTCATATGGTTCTCTGCATATACATATATGTCAATGAAGTCCTTACTACAACTTAAGTGTGATGTTCCTTCGACTTGTGGTATTCAAGTCATCTTAGTCATGGAGACTTATGCTTTGACATCTTAAGCAAGCATCTCCGAGGAGATGTGGACCCGGGATGATTAGGTATAAGTCGAAGTGGCCAAAGGTGTTTGAATAGCCTACAAAGGATTCACCACTCTTTGCGAGGAGATGTATACTCTATGGCCTCTCGTCAGATTATTACTAAAGTCTTTGGCCAAAGCATAACATGTTTAGAGTATGGTACTCTTGGATACATGTTCAGTAACTAGAATCCATAGGACATGGAAAAGATACTTGGGCTAGGTGTGACATAGTTAGCCTAGAGGGGATTGACACAATAGACCATGTCTTGAACCAAGTGGGTATAGGATGAGTGAAGGGAACGGGGCACGATTCACTGTAGTTGCTGAAAGATTTCAGAAGTCATTCTGGGATCAACTATTGATTTTTTGGTTAATTGGGGATCATGATGAACTACTAGGTGCCACTCATGATCATTCTATAATTAATGGTTAATTATAGACGACCAATATAAATCGGGAACCTATTTGGTCACATGCACTATGAGTATTATCCGAAGGATTTAAAATGAGCTTGAGAATGAAATTCTTAGATCGAAAGAGACTTGGTTTGATTGGACAAAACAAGGAGCGAGTATGAAATTGTTTCAGTCACATCGGAAGCATGGATGGGTCGAGTCTTTTAAAGACATGATGGATGAACCAAATTGGTTTGGTTCTATTCCAATGGTGGAAAATAAACCAAAGGGGTTTTGTTTGTTTTAAATGAATGAATCAAAATTGGTTTGGTTTATTTTAACTTAAAATAGACAAACATGGCTTGGTTTATTTTAACTTAAATTAATGGAGCGGGTTAACGGATTTTGGTTGTGAACCAATAACCGTTGAGAGATGGGTTCTTGATGGTCAAGAAATACACTCTCTATAAGTAAGAGGGTTGAGACAAATATCGTGGAAGAGTTATTTGTGAAACCCTATCCACCTTTCTCTCTTCCTCTCTTGTGCGCTGACTCCTTGGTTGACGCCGCCCAAGCCTTGGCTGCCTCCCCCTCCAGCTGTCGGCCAGCCACCACCGCCGACCACTAGCACCACCGTCGGCCACCTTGTTGCAGTTGACCAATTTGATTGGCTGACACTTCTGAGAAAATAAGTTCATACAACTTGTTTTGTGATCGTCTCTTGGATCACAACGTCTTCGATGCAAGACTAGTATCTCTTGTCAAGACGGGGCTTGTAGCTTGAGAAGCTATCCCGACGATACTCGGCGTGGACTCAGATAGAGGTGAAACGTATGAGGGTCGCTAAGGTTGATGCCCTTTCCACTACGTGTTATTCGTCAGGTATACCTAGTGTAATTTCCTTTATTGTAAAATTTAAATGTACGATTATGTCTACACTGCTGTATCTTGCATGCGTGTGGTGTGTGTGTAGGACCGTTGGCGTCACTAGAAGGGGGATGAATAGTGAATGATCGTCTCTTGAATTCGTCGTGCTTGTCTATAATTGTTAGTATGCAGCAGAAACATAAATATGAGTACAAAACACACAACAAGCACAACACAAAGAATTTACGTGGTTCGGAACCCTAGTTCCTACTCTACGGTCGAGCCCTAGTCGGCTCTAGTGATGCTCACCACCACTATAATACTTCTACTTTTCAGTGACACACCGGAGGTGGAGAAACCTCTTAATACAAGTTTACAACAATTACACAAGAGCTTACAACTGAAAGAGATTGAGAAGAGAAAGATTATAGCGTATGCAGTATAAAATAGAGCTTCTTCTCTTCAAAATCTTTGATTGCCTTTGAGTATGTTTAGAACTCGGAGGATTAGAGAAAAATCACTAGAGAATCGCTTTTTGGTTTATCGTAAGTAATAATATCGAGAGTTAAGAAAAATAGTCGTATTGTTGGTGCAACAATGCCCCAAGCATTTGTATGTTTTGATGTTTGGATAATCATCTAAGTTAGGCAACAAATTGTGATGATATCTAAGTGACAGGGAAATCCAAGTATGAAGACTTGGTGAAAGAAAAGTCCAAGGTAAAGGTTTGACGGCATAAGACCAAGCATGTTGTCTTGGCAGCATTAAGTCCAAACGGACCTTGGCAAAGGGAGTCCAAAAGCAAGTCTTGGCAGCGTAAGTCCAAGCATGTAGACTTGGCGGCGTAAAGTCCAAGCACGCTTTGGCAAAGGAAAACTCTAGACATGACAAAACCAAAGGAGCTCTTGGAAGCAAAGCGCAAAGGATGAACAAGTCGCGGACTCGGAGGGATCCTGAAGGCGCAAGGCTTAAGGAAGAGCTAGGAGGTTAAGTCTAGGTCTAGGGGGGAGAAATCAAGGGTGAAATATTCACACTTGATGAGTATCAATCGACTGATATGATGTATCACCGACGTCGATTGATCGAGTCGGTGAAACTCGACTAGCGATCGGCCGTGACTAAGGCATGATCGATGTGAATCGATCGACCGCCAATAGTGTCACCGGTGATAGACATAAAAACGAGCACAGAATGGAGTCACACTCGACTGTGGCCGTGATCACTCGACTGATCACTCCATCAGTCGACTGATAAAAGTGCCGTTGGATGAAACGACTCTGAATCCCGCGAATCCGGCTATTCAGAAGCCGTTAACCATGCCAGTAGTCGACTGATGTTGTACATCAGTCGACTGATCGTTCTCCAACGGGAAAATCAGCCTCTTCTCTATAAAAAGAGGGCTGGTCGAGGTTTTTGGGGTAAATGCTTATTTCCTAATATTTCCCAAGAGCCTCCACGAATTCTTTAGCTTTCTAAGTGATTTAAATCTCCTCCTCTTCTCCCTAAGCTTAGATCTTCATTCTTTGTAAAGAAGAGGAGTTGTGTTGTAAAGAAAGCTTATTAGTGGATTTGCTTGGATTGATCCTGTTAGTTAAAGCCCTAGAACCAATCATGTGATGGTTGAATAGGGAACATTTTGTATCATATTCTATAAAGGCAAAGGATTGGTTATTATATTTACATCTTGCTTGTGCCAGCTAATTTAAATATAATAATGCCCTAGAAAAGTAGGTTCTTATCTACAGCACATCAATTGGCAGAATTGATTATGAGAGGCTGTAGAGAACACTTTCCTAAATGTTCCTAGTCGAGTATTAATATGCAAGGGCAATATTAATACATAAAGACTAGCATGTAGGTCAATTGATGACTTGATCTCACAAGTCATGGATATATGATATCAAGTTGACACATGGGTATATATTGGAGAATATATACTGAACTGACCCGCCATGAGAAAGTTTCATGGATCGTTATATGAGTGTCATAAACTTTCTCATGTGACTATTGGTATGAATAGTCCTTAGACCTGAAGTCACTACGGTTTCCTACATAAGGAGTTATGTACTTTGGTATCGTCAAACGTCACCCGTAATAGGGTGGACCATAAAGGCGATTACTGGGTATGTAACAAATTATGCGGAGGGATGTGAGTGATGTAGATGGGATCTATCCCTTCCATATGACGGGAGTGATATCGGTGGGCCCCTTGATTGAGTAGAACTACTAAAACGCATGGCCATGCTCGAATGAGTCAATATGAGATATTGAGCTCATTTGTTTGAGTTAGTTTACTCAGGGATCAAGAAACACATAGATTGATCGAGGATGACACGGTCTATGCCTCATTGATCAATCTGATATCAAGGATAGAAGGACACGGTCATATATTATAGTAGTCACGGAAAGGTTAGTCGGATCTTGACTTATCTCGTAACTTGGGTAGCAATGATGTATTGCTAGATGCCGCTCATTGCTTGTGTATCTAAAAGAGTTTAGATCCACTGCCAACGTTATGAGAGCCTATAGGGTCACACACAAAGAGCATGATAATTAGAGGAATTAGAGTATTCTAGTTTGACTAGAATAATATGGGAATAAGCTTAAGTACAAAATGGTTTTTGGACTTTAAGCTTAATGAGAATTTTAGCTAATTGATTTAATGAGATTACTTCAATATGTTACCTTATTGATTTAATAAGATTAATTCAATATGATAACATAAGCTTAATTGAATTAATAAGATTAATTCAATATGATAACATAAGCTTAATTGAATTAATAAGATTAATTCAACATGCATGAATGCCACATAAGAATGCCACATAAGCATGCCACCTAAGCATCCACCTAAGCTAGTTAAGGTGGAAGGAAACAAAATGGTTTTGTCTCCTTAAGTGGCCGGCCAAACAAGGAAGCCAAATCCTTTTTGAGTGTGTCTCAATGCAATGGATTGCATTGAATGTGAAGGAGGTGGAAGGGTTTGTCCAACCCTATAAAAGGTTCCATGGAGTGGCCGGCCATAGGGAGTTTTTGGTGTTGTGGTTGTGAGAGAGCTTGGTGGAAGCTTTAGTTGTGTGGGTTTGTGAGTGTAGGCTAGCAAGAAGAGGAGTCTTCTTCTTCCTTTCTCCTTTTCCCTCTCTTCCTCTCCTTTAGGGACTTCTCTAGCAAGAAGTAAAGGAGAGCTCTTCTAGTTTTCCTTTTGTGAGACAAGAGCGTGCTCGTGTGGATACGTATAGAGCACGGACACTTGAACGTGCTAAAGATCCAACAAACCGAAAGGAAAAGCGGGATTAACAAGGGCACGCAACAAAGGTAATCCTCTCCTATAAGATAGGTTTGGTTTAGAGAAATTTATTTTATACGAGTTTGCTTTCGCATGGATCACTGAGAAGGGATCCTATTTTCCGTTGCGCATATGCCATTTGGCATACGAGATTTCCCTACAGTGGTATCAGAGCCACTTGCGAAAGATCGTATAAAAATAGGTTTTCTCTATTTTATATGTGATATAGAAGTAGGATAAATTTTATTATGAGTTGATAATTGCATTAGCAAATTTTCAAACATAATAAAATATCCAATGTCTTTTAAAAGTTAAAATGACATGGTGCATGGTTATGGTCTAGTCCCAAAAAGTTTGTGATTGTGTGTTGTAATTCTTAATACGGCCTGCGTGTCGTGCCTTTCTCCTAATATTCTTGTTGTAAAATTAGTTTTAGACTCGAATGTAACTCGAGTATTTCTCCTTTTGTAATGTACAAAACAAGGATGGAGGGTCCATTGGAAGATGAGGTTACAAGGAGGAAGTCAACACACAAGACAACCGAAAGGAAGCACTTAGGAGAAGATGCTATCCCTAGGTTGACCAATCAATCTGTTCATTGGCTTGAGAAGATTGTAGAATAAGGGCCATAACCATGACACGTTAGTTTAATATGTATGTGATGCATGTTAGTTTAGCTTGTATGTGATGCATGATTAGTTTAGCTTATATGTGATGTATGCTAATATGTATATGATACATGTTTATTTCTTAATAAGTCTAAGCGATATGCCTACCAAAGTTGGTACTCACTACTTCCTCGATCATTTGTTATTGGGTTTGCCAAAGCAAAGCAATGCATTTTATCTTGGAGTGCAGTGGACAATCGTGATGTCCCGCTATCAGTCTTGGTTAAGACTTAATTAAGTGTTTTCTTAATTGGTTAAGAAAGTAGAGGCATATATTAGCTTTGAACATAAGTGTTAACATTAGTTTTGTGTGATTTCCGAACATCAACTTTGTCTTAGAAGTGGTCGTTGCTCCGATATCCAAGAAGGCCCCTGTGCCTCGCCATGACTGAAGTAGTTTAGGAATAAACACTAAACTAATCTAAAACTTAACCAAAGCTATTAAAGAGTTACATCAGATGTAATTGGAAAAGATTGCCTACCTAATTATACTCGTCTTGGGCGATTAGCCAAAGCTAACTCAAGATGAATTATGATGTGGATCTTTATCCCATATAAATTTATAGCTAAATAGTAGCTATGAGAATTTAGTGGGAGCCTCATTTAATTAAAGGCCTAATTAAATGATTTAGGTATGATACTTAACTTTGCATTTTAATGTTGTAGATCACCATGTCATCTAACACGACACACCCCCTCAACTTGCGATCTGTCCTTGAGAAGGACAAGCTCAATGGAGCAAACTTTCTTGACTGGTATAGGAACTTGAGGATTATCCTCAAGCAAGAACGCAAACTATATGTCCTAGAGCAGGCTACCCCTGAAATACCCGCCCCTACGGCCACTCGTGCTGAAAAGGATGCTTATAAGAAGCATCAAGATGACGCATTAGATGTGTCATGCCTTATGCTTGCCACCATGAACTCTGAGCTTCAGAAGCAACATGAGAACATGGATGCCTATGATATGGTTGAGCATTTGAAACAACTATATCAAGGACAAGCTAGGCACGGCGTTTTGAAGTGTCTAAGGCTCTTTTGCATGCAAGATGCAGAAGGAACACTGTAGGAACTCACGTACTCAAAATGATTGGGTATGCGTGGAGAACCTTTTGAAAGGAAATAGGTTTTCCTTGAGCAGAATTGGCGATGTTATCTGCAATGGTTCTTTAATCAATTAGTCATGAATTTATAACATAGATGGGTGATAAACCTTTGCACGAGATTCTCGGCATGTTAGAGGCTATTGAACCAAATCTCAAGAAGAAAGTTAATAATGTACTAATGGTCAAGAAGGACAAGGTAGTAGCGCAAGGCAAGGGTAAGACCCAAGCCAAAGGCAAGGCCAATTCATCCACTTCAAAGGGTAAAGGTAAAGTACCTAAGGAAGGGGCTGCTTCCATTCGGTGAGGCTGGACCTTTAGGCGGAGCTATGAAGTCTACCTTGAGGAAGTAAAGAACAAGAGAAGTGGGACTTACGCTATAGAAGTTAATCTATCTATTTCTTCTACATGGGTATTAGATCAGGATGTGCATCTCACATTTGTACTAATGTGCGAGGTGAGAAATAGTAGAATAATGGCAAAGGGTGAAGTGGACCTACAGTAGGCAATGGCGCAAAGTTCTTTCTTTGTAGCTGTAGGAACATATTCTTTGTCTTTGCCCACTGGGCTTATCTTAGAACTAGAGGAGTGCTTCTATGTACCTGCATTAACAAAGAACATAATTTCTGTATCTTGTTTAGACAAGAAAAACTTTTCTTTTATAATAAAGGACAAATGTTGTTCCATTTATTTAAATGAAATGTTCTATTGTAATGCACCACTTATGAATGGTCTCTATGTTCTAGATTTAGATAACCCAATTTATAACGTAAATACCAAACGGTTCAAATCGAATGATTTGAACCCGGACATATCTACAACAGCTTTATCGCCTAGGTCACATAAATGAAAAACGCATATCCCAACTCCATAAAGATGGATTATTGGACTCATTTGATTTTGAATCATATGAGGTATGAGAGTCTTGTCTTTTAGGAAAGATGACTAAAACTCCATTTAGTGGACATGGCGAGAGAGCGACGGACTTGTTAGGACTCATACATACTGATGTATGTGGCCCTTTCAATGTCGAAGCCAGAGGAGGCTATAAGTACTTTATTACTTTCATTGATGATATGAGTAGATTTGGCTACTTATATTTGATGAGACATAAGTCGAATCCTTTGAAAAGTTCAAAGAATTCAAGAATGAAGTACAAAACCAACTTGGTAAGCGTATTAAGCTACTTCGATCAGATCGAGGTGGTGAATACCTTAGTCAAGAGTTTCGTGATCACCTGGCTGAGTGTGGGATAATATCCCATCTCACTCCACCTGGAACACCACAATGGAATGGTGTATCTGAGAGGAGAAATCGTACTCTATTAGATATGGTACGATCAATGATGAGCCAGACTGATCTACCTACTTCCTTTTGGGGTTTAGCTCTAGAGCAGCTTTCACACTTAATCGCGTTCCATCAAAAGCCGTAGAAAAGACACCATATACGATATGGACCGGAAGAGTCCCAAAATGTCTTTTATAAAGATTTGGGGTTGTGAAGCTTACGTTAGGCGTCAAGTCTCGGATAAACTAGGACCCAAATCGGATAAGTGTTATTTTGTAGGATATCCCAAGGAAACTAAGGGATATTACTTTTACAATCCCACACTTGGCAAGGTGTTTGTTGAAATCTTTATCTTTCTAGAAAGAGAATTTATTTCTAGAAATACTAGTGGAGTAAAATTCATCTTGAAGAAGTTCAAGATGATGATAACACTAAGGCTTCGATGGAAAATGAGCAGGAACCACAAAGTGTTGTGGATGAGGAAATTGTTGCCCAAAGAGTTGTGGAGCAAACACACTGCTCAAGTAGACCAACCTCTTCGTAGATCTGATAGGATCCGTCGTCAACTGAGAGATATTCTTTCTCTCTTGGTGACAGCGGTGAGGTATTGCTTGTCGATCTTGGCGAGCCTACATCCTATCAAGAAGCTATGATGAGCCAGATTCGAGAAATGGCTAGAGGCCATGAGATCCGAAATGGAATCCATGTACACTAACCAAGTATGGACTTTGGTTGATCCACCTGAAGGGGTAAAACCCATTGGGTGTAAGTGGGTCTTTAAAGTAAAGACTGACATGGATGGTAATAAGCATACCTATAAAGGTAGATTGGTGGCTAAAGGATTCAAACAAATTCATGGTATTGACTATGATGAAACCTTTTCACGATTGCGATGCTTAAATCCATTCGGATCATACTTGCTATTGCGACCTACCACGATTATGAGATCTGGCGGATGGATGTCAAAACCGCTTTTACGAATGGAAAGCTACTCGAGGATGTGTACATGACACTGAGGGTTTTGAAGATCCAAAGCATCCTGGAAAGGTATGCAAGCGCAAAGGTCCATTTATGGACTAAAGCAAGCCTCTCAGTGGAATCTTCGATTCGATGATGCAATCAAAGAGTTTGGTTTCATCAAGAATGAAGATGAGCCTTGTGTCTACAAGAGAAATAGTGGGAGCGCAGTTGTATTTCTTGTCTTGTATGTAGATGACATACTTCTCATCGGAAATGATATTCCCTCACTCCGATGCTGTGAAGATATGGTTAGGGAATTGTTTCTCGATGAAAGACTTAGGTGAAGCTGCCTATATTCTAGGCATCAAGATCTATAGAGATAGATCTAAAAGATTACTTGGCCTAAGTCAGAGTACATACATTGATAAAGTGCTAGATCGTTTTGCTATGCAAAATTCTAAGAAAGGGTTTCTGCCTTTATCACATGGTGTGAGTCTTTCGAAGACTCAATGTCCCTCTTCTAAGGAGGAGAGAGATCGCATGGATAAGATCCCTTATGCATCAGCTATAGGGTCTATCATGTACGCCATGCTTTGTACTCGTCCTGACGTCTCGTATGCTTTGAGCATGACGAGTAGATACTACCGATCATCCGTGAAAGTCATCGATAGCGATCAAAAAATATTCTTAAATACTTACGAAGGACGAAAGAATATTTCCTAATATTTGGAGGCAATGAGGAGCTAACTGTAAAGGGTTACAGTGATGCAAGCTTCCAAACAGACAAGGATGACTATAGATCGCAATCGGGGTACGTGTTTTGCCTGAATGGTGGAGCTGTGAGCTGGAAGAGTTCGAAGCAGGACACAGTTGCTGATTCTACAATTATATTGCAAAGATCTCGATGCAAAGAAAGGAGGTCAGAACTTGGGGTAGTTCCTAGCATTGCAGATCCAATAGACCTCTATTGTGACAACAATGGGGCTATTGCACAGGCTAAGGAACCTCGATCACATCAGCGGACCAAACACATACTGCGGCGCTTCCATCTCATTCGAGAGATCATCGATAGAGGAGATGTGAGGATATGCATGTTGGGAGATCGGTTGGCCGGCTAGAGGGGGGTGAATAGCCCTAATTCGTCGGATGTCGTATTTTGCTCATCTACGAAAACGTTAGCGCAAGCGGAAGCAATAAACTAAGACAAGCAAATAGAAGTAAAACAAAGACAATACAAACACGGAGATATAACGTGGTTCACGGCTACGCCGCTAATCCACGGTTCGATTCGTCCACGGTGAATCACTCCGAAACCCAATCACTATTGGTCTCTCCTTTGCACCAAGCTAGGTGGAGGTAACCTTTACAAACACTCCTCTTACAAATAGATTGGAAATAAGCTTGAGTAAGAGGATGGAAAGCTTTAGGGATCTTTGGGAGAGTATTAGAGCATAAGCATTAGGCTCCCAAACCCTTACCCCCTTCCTTTTTATAGAGGAAGAGGGTTTCTTCCGGACACGGATCGGTCGATCGATGCCTCGATCGATCAAGCGATCTCGTAGCCGCGTTGCCCAATAACGGCGCTTTCCACATTGGATTCCATCCAGCGGTATTGGCATCGATCGGTGATGGGACCATCGATCGATGCTCGATCGTCGAGTGCTCGGTCGAGTCGACTCCATTCTGTGCGTGCGCGATTCCATCGATCATCGCCTTCCTGGCGATCATTGCTCTTTCGATCATTGCCGATGTTCCATGGCAGTCGACTGCCAAGCTCTAAACCGGTCTTATACCCGATCGACTCGAAGCGGTCATTGCCATGACATAACGATCGGCGGTGTGTCGGAAAACCCATCCGACACTTGGCCAAATGGCCAAGTTTCACCTAAGAGCTACCCCTTCCCGGGTTACAACGCTCACTCTCATCCCTCGGAGTCCCTCGCCTTCGAAGTTCTCTTCGTTCGCGGCCACGTCCCTCGGCAGCATCCGGCACACGGCTCTGCAATGCTCCTTCACGTCTCTTGCCTCGAAGTCTACTTCCTCCGGCTTCCCTCCAAGCTTCTCGGCCGCGGTCCCTCGGATGCTCCAAGCGCCGGCTTCGCAAAGCTATCCTTCACCGACTCAAGGCACGAGTCATGAGATGTGAAACTTCGCCATGGCTCCATGTGCATTACTAAGCCCTGCATGACTTCAGCGCACATATCAAATCAACATAACCAACTAACTTAAACCCTTTGCCACACACATCAAAACCTTATCATGGCAAGAGATTGCCCTAACAATCTCCCCCTTTTTGATGTGTGGCAATCCGTTTAAGTTAGGTAAACTTTTGATAAAAATTTCTAAGGTAAGAAAAGCATGTAATTATAAACATGACATAGCAACATGCAACTCCCCCTTAATCAATGAAACTTTCTACACAAATTTTCTCCCCCTATCATATATTTCTCCCCCTAAAATAATTAACTTAAACATAATTATTTCTCCCCCTTTGACACCATCAAAAATATGAATACTAAGTTATAAACATATGACATCAAGTCTAAAGGAAAGAGAATACCACAAGTTGATAAAAAATTGGAATTCAATTCTTGATGCGAAATGCAGCCATCACGATCGTTGGTTCGGATACGGTCGACTGGCACATGATTTTCGGGATTTCTGATTTTTCTGGCCGAATTTCAGAAATGCGTTAAAAATTCCAGAAAATTCGAAAAATCATAACATTTGGGGAACATATTTCTTTTAAGTATATCTATCAAGGAAAAATAGTTTTTTATGAAAACTCATTATATTTTCTTGTTTTTGCCAAAAATCCAAAAGTTCTAAAGGCCACTAGGTTTTTGATCATTCTAGTATCAAGTTAGCTACCTAGTTTTGCATCCAATTGTTTCAAAACATGAATACATGTATTTTAAGGTAAGAAATTGTTTTGAAAACATATGAAATATCCAACCATGATCTTGGGCAATATGTCTATGAATTAAACATAAGCCTTCCCCATGATTGGTATATTATTGCTAAATTGATACATTAAATGACCATCTAAATGCCATAAGCATTAGTGGACATTTGTATCATCCTAACATCTCACCCATGCTAAGTTTGCAATCAAGTTAGCCTATAGTGAGTGTGAGATGCATCCTAGGAGGGTATTTATGCATACTTAACCAATATATTCATGCAATTCTATCATGGTTAAGTATCAACCTAACATCCTACATGATCATAATGACATATATGAATGAACTCTACATTATGATCATGAAACACATGTATCCATCAACTAATAGTCATGCATTAGGTATTATATGATGATAATAAGCAAATTATCACCTAAAGCATGATTTAACCCTATTTCTAGTGATAACGTGCCAAATTTCAAAATTATAAATCATGATTTAAAACATACATAGGAATTACATCAATCATCATGATTTAAGCATTATTACCTATTTATGGGTACGTTATCATCACCCAACACTATCTAAAAAATATTGTCCCGTCATCCTAGGTCAACCAAAATATGATATTGGTCAAGTTCATATGGTTGACTACCCTAGGCGTTTTCTAACCCTTAAGGATGGATTTTGGAACCCAAAATAGATTTTTGCCTATGGGATTCACTAGAAATTCCTTGGGGATCCATTTCTTAGCTATTACTTTGTTTTTGTCTTGTCCCCTAGCAATTAGGCATTTATAGGCCTTCTCATTTTTCTTCTCTTTATATCCTAGGCCCTTCTTGTTAAAACTTGCCCTTTGGCTCCCAATTATCATGTTAAGGGTATTGGAGCCTATTGTGAATTTCTCTAGGGCTTTGGTTAAATAATTTACCTTTTCCCTTAATGCCCTATTTTCATTTATACATGCATCACTAACATCTAAAGGCATATATTCATCATGTGAGCATGCATCATCATGGCAAGAAGAAATATTTTCACTTAAGCATGCTTTTTCTAATTTTTGCTCTAATTCCTTAATTTGATTAAGCATGCTTTTGTTTTTCTTTTTCATGCCAAATAAGTCCTTAGTTAAACTAGAAATTATGGAAAATATTTTCTTAGGAGAGGCTTTCGTTACCATAGTTTCCATATCCTCTTCTTTTCTTGGATGAGGAGGTAGATGAAGCTCCCCTTCATTTGAGCTCTCGCTTGTGCTTGATTCTTCATTTGAGGAGGAGGAGGAGCTATCCGAGTCATGAAGAGCCATTAGTGCTAGGTTGGAGTAAACATGCTCTTCTTCATCGGATGAGGAGGAGGAGGCATGGTCATCCCATGTCTTGGCTTTGAGAGCCATGGACTTTCCTTTTTCCTTGGCCTTCTTCTCCTCTTTCTTCTTGCTCCCCTTCTTCTTCTTCTTTTCTTCCTTCTTTTTCTTCTCTTCCTTGCTCTTGTTTAGGAGGGGACAATTGTCCCTTATGTGCCCCTCTCCTTGGCAATTGTAGCATATGACCTTCCCCCTTGGTCTCCTTCCCCTATCATTAGATTTATGAAATCTAACATTCTTAAATGCGCCTTACCCTCCTTACCATATAGGCCTCTTGGTGCTATCCATGGAGGAGGATGAGGCTTAAATCATCGGAGGAGGAGGAATTTCCATCTTCTTCTTCCCCTTATTTGCTATCAAGGCCACTCCTCTTGAAGGTTGAATTCTTGGTTCTTCTTGTATTCCTTCAAGTCTTGTTTCATGGAGCTCCATTGTTGAGAAGAACTCCTCCAAGGTACTTACTTCCAAGTTCTTGGAGATGTAGAATGAATCCACCATGGAGCTCCATCTTGAGGACCGGGGAAAGGCGTCTATGGCCTTCATTACCATATCCCGGTTGGATAACTTCTCTCCTACACTTGTTAGTCCATGCAAAATCTCTTTAAACCTAGAATGCAATGAAGTTACCTTTTCTCCTTTTTCTAATTTGATGTTTGATAGTTGGGAGCGGAGGAGGTCTCTTCTTGCTAGCTTTGCCTCCGAGGTACCTTCATGAAGCTCTACTAGCTTCTCCCACATCTCCTTGGCACTAGAGCACTCCCCAATTCGGTTTATCTCTTGTTGGGGAAGTACATTGAGGAGATGATGCTTAGCCCTTGAATTTGCAATGTGTTCCTCTCTTTGCTTCTTAGTCCACCTTGTCTTCTCTATTGGTTCACCCCTTTCATCCCTAGGCAACTCGAAACCATTTTCCATTATAAGCATAACATCAAAATCGGTCTCGAAGAATACCTCCATTCGCTTCTTCCACCAAGCGAATTCGCCGTCGAACTTCGGCGGGTAGATGTTGGAGCCGGCCATCTTTTAATGAAGTGTTTGTCGTGGCGGTTAGTCCTTGACAAACAACCTTGCTCTGATACCACTTGTTGGGAGATCGGTTGGCCGGCTAGAGGGGGGTGAATAGCCCTAATTCGTCGGATGTCGTATTTTGCTCGTCACGTTACGCAAGCGCAAGCGGAAGCAATAAACTAAGACAAGCAAATAGAAGTAAAACAAAGACAATACAAACACGGAGATATAACGTGGTTCACGGCTACGCCGCTAATCCACGGTTCGATTCGTCCACGGTGAATCACTCCGAAACCCAATCACTATTGGTCTCTCCTTTGCACCAAGCTAGGTGGAGGTAACCTTTACAAACACTCCTCTTACAAATAGAATGGAAATAAGCTTGAGTAAGAGGATGGAAAGCTTTAGGGATCTTTGGGAGAGTATTAGAGCATAAGCATTAGGCTCCCAAACCCTTACCCCCTTCCTTTTTATAGAGGAAGAGGGTTTCTTCCCGTTGACACAGGATCAGTCGACTGATGCCCTCGATCAGTCGACTGATCCCGTAGCCGTTGCCCAATAACGGCCGCTTTCCACGTTGGATTCCATCCAACGGTATTGGCATCAGTCGACTGATGGGACCATCAGTCGACTGATGCTCGATCAGTCGAGTGCTCAGTCGAGTCGACTCCATTCTGTGCCCGTGCACAGTTACATCGATCGGCCTTCCTGGCGGCCGATCGCTATCGACATCATCGATCGCAGTTCCATGGCGATCGCCAAGCCCTAAACCGGTCTTATACTCGGCCGATCGAGCTGATCGCATGACATGACTGATCGGCGTGTCGGGAAAACCCATCCGACACTTGGCCAAATGGCCAAGTTTCACCTAAGAGCTACCCCTTCCCGGGTTACAACGCTCACTCTCATCCCTCGGAGTCCCTCGCCTTCGAAGTTCTCTTCGTTCGCGGCCACGTCCCTCGGCAGCATCCGGCACACGGCTCTGCAATGCTCCTTCGCGTCTCTTGCCTCGAAGTCTACTTCCTCCGGCTTCCCTCCAAGCTTCTCGACCGGCGGTCCCTCGGATGCTCCAAGTGCACGGCTTCCGCAAAGCTATCCTTCACCGACTCAAGGCACGAGTCATGAGATGTGAAACTCGCCATGGCTCCATGTGCGAATTACTAAGCCCTGCATGACTTCAACGCACATATCAAATCAACATAACCAACTAACTTAAACCCTTTGCCACACACATCAAAACCTTATCATGGCAAGAGATTGCCCTAACAATGCAGAGTACCGACAGAAGCTAACATCGCAGATCAATTGACCAAGGCTTTGGCACAGAGGAAGCATGATGGTCACACTAGGTCACTAGGTATTAGATATCATAGTGATTGGTACTAGTGCTAGTGGGAGATTGTTAGTTAAAGCCCTAGAACCAATCATGTGATGGTTGAATAGGGAACATTTTGTATCATATTCTATAAAGGCAAAGGATTGGTTATTATATTTACATCTTGCTTGTGCCAGCTAATTTAAATATAATAATGCCCTAGAAAAGTAGGTTCTTATCTACAGCACATCAATTGGCAGAATTGATTATGAGAGGCTGTAGAGAACACTTTCCTAAATGTTCCTAGTCGAGTATTAATATGCAAGGGCAATATTAATACATAAAGACTAGCATGTAGGTCAATTGATGACTTGATCTCACAAGTCATGGATATATGATATCAAGTTGACACATGGGTATATATTGGAGAATATATACTGAACTGACCCGCCATGAGAAAGTTTCATGGATCGTTATATGAGTGTCATAAACTTTCTCATGTGACTATTGGTATGAATAGTCCTTAGACCTGAAGTCACTATGGTTCCCTACATAAGGAGTTATGTACTTTGGTATCGTCAAACGTCACCCGTAACAGGGTGGACCATAAAGGCGATTACTGGGTATGTAACAAATTATGCGGAGGGATGTGAGTGATGTAGATGGGATCTATCCCTTCCATATGACGGGAGTGATATCGGTGGGCCCCTTGATTGAGTAGAACTACTAAAACGCATGGCCATGCTCGAATGAGTCAATATGAGATATTGAGCTCATTTGTTTGAGTTAGTTTACTCAAGGATCAAGAAACACATAGATTGATCGAGGATGACACGGTCTATGCCTCATTGATCAATCTGATATCAAGGATAGAAGGACACGGTCATATATTATAGTAGTCACGGAAAGGTTAGTCGGATCTTGACTTGTCTCGTAACTTGGGTAGCAATGATGTATTGCTAGATGCCGCTCATTGCTTGTGTATCTAAAAGAGTTTAGGTCCACTGCCAACGTTATGAGAGCCTATAGGGTCACACACAAAGAGCATGATAATTAGAGGAATTAGAGTATTCTAGTTTGACTAGAATAATATGGGAATAAGCTTAAGTACAAAATGGTTTTGGACTTTAAGCTTAATGAGAATTTTAGCTAATTGATTTAATGAGATTAATTCAATATGTTACCTTATTGATTTAATAAGATTAATTCAATATGATAACATAAGCTTAATTGAATTAATAAGATTAATTCAATATGATAACATAAGCTTAATTGAATTAATAAGATTAATTCAACATGCATGAATGCCACATAAGAATGCCACATAAGCATGCCACATAAGCATGCCACCTAAGCATCCACCTAAGCTAGTTAAGGTGGAAGGAAACAAAATGGTTTTGTCTCCTTAAGTGGCCGGCCAAACAAGGAAGCCAAATCCTTTTTGAGTGTGTCTCAATGCAATGGATTGCATTGAATGTGAAGGAGGTGGAAGGGTTTTTCCAACCCTATAAAAGGTTCCATGGAGTGGCCGGCCATAGGGAGTTTTTGGTGTTGTGGTTGTGAGAGAGCTTGGTGGAAGCTTTAGTTGTGTGGGTTTGTGAGTGTAGGCTAGCAAGAAGAGGAGTCTTCTTCTTCCTTTCTCCTTTTCCCTCTCTTCCTCTCCTTTAGGGACTTCTCTAGCAAGAAGTAAAGGAGAGCTCTTCTAGTTTTCCTTTTGTGAGACAAGAGCGTGCTCGTGTGGATACGTATAGAGGCACGGACACTTGAACGTGCTAAAGATCCAACAAACCGAAAGGAAAAGCGGGATTAACAAGGGCACGCAACAAAGGTAATCCTCTCCTATAAGATAGGTTTGGTTTAGAGAAATTTATTTTATACGAGTTTGCTTTCGCATGGATCACTGAGAAGGGATCCTATTTTCCGTTGCGCATATGCCATTTGGCATACGAGATTTCCCTACAGATCCACCTCAAGGATCGCCGTGGAGTAGGAGCGCTATCTCCGAACCACGTAAAAGGCTTTGTTTGCGTTTGTTATTGTTTTTACTTATATTATTGTGTTTTCTTCCGCTAATCATTTTTGTAGAAACCGAAAAATGCTATTCACCCCCCTTTAGCTTCCAAACGATCCCTAACAAGTGGTATCAGAGCCTGGATCGCATCGGAAGATCTAGCAATCAGCCGGAGCAAAGATGGCATTTCAAGAGGGGTATAGCACGGCGAGGCCTCCGTTCTTCGACGGCAATGATTTCGGATATTGGAAAGGTAGGATGGAGTATTATTTAATGAACGATATTGAGAATTGGTTTAGTGTTGTAGATGGTTTTGAGAAGCCAGTCGACGAATTCGGAGCACCACTACCAACAAAAGATTGGACAAGAGAGATGGCCAAGAAAGCACAAGCAAATGCAAAAGCAACGACCACACTTCAATGTGGTCTATCCAAGGAGCAACTTTCTAAGGTCGGGCCATTCAACTCCGCAAAAGAGCTTTGGGAGAAGCTCATCGAACTCAACGAAGGATCCAAAGAGACAAGAAGAGCCAAGAGGGATCTTTTGATTGGGCAACTCCAAAGCTTCACTATGAAGACAAATGAAACCGTGAGCCAAATGCATGGGTGCTTCAAGGAAGTAGTCAACGGACTACACATTATAGGTGAAAAGGTCGACAACCAAGACCTTGTAAGGTATGTACTACAAGCTTTCCCTAGGACCACCTTTTGGGCCTCAATGGTAGATGCCTATAAGGTCTCTAGGGATCTTTCATTAGTTAAATTAGATGAACTATTTTGTGAATTTCAATTGCATGAACAAGCTAACACTTCATCCAAAGAGAAGGGTATAGCTCTTTTTGTAGGAAAGAAGGAGAAGAAGAAAAAGGAAAAGAAGGAGGCGTCTTCCTCATCCAAATCCGAGGAAGACTCATCAAGTAGTGAGGATGAGCTATCGGCGAGTGAGGTGGCACACTATGTCAAGAAATTTGGTTTGGAAAATGCTAAGGTAGTGTCAACTTCAATGGCAACCAATATTAAAATAGATAGTGATAGTGAAGGAAAACAAATAGATCTTACCCTTTATAGGAGCATGATTGGTAGCCTCTTGTATTTAACCTCTAGTAGACCTGACATACTATTTGCAGTTGGTATGTGTGCTAGGTATCAATCATGTGCTAAGGAATCTCATTTAGTTGCCGTTAAAAGAATTTTAAGATATGTCAAGGGCACACTAAATGTAGGTCTATGGTACCCTAGGACTAGGTCTTTTGATTTAATTGGGTACACCGATTTCGATTATGCCGGTTGCAAATTGGATCGGAAGAGCACTAGTGGTGGATCCCAATTCCTTGGGTCCTCCCTAGTGAGTTGGAGTAGTAGGAAGCAACCTTGTGTTGCTTTATCCACCATCGAGGTCGAATATGTGGCTATGGGTGGTTGTGTAGCTCAACTCTTATGGATGAAACATACATTAGAAGATTATGAGCTATCTTACTCCAACATGAAAGTATTTTGTGATAATGTGAGCACCATTAACTTGACCAAAAATCCGGTGCATCACTCTAGGACCAAACACATTGAAGTGAAGCATCACTTCATTAGAGACCATGTGGCTAAGGGGGACATTGAGCTCAATTATATTGAATCCAAGTCCAACTTAGCCGATATATTTACCAAGGCTCTCCCCGAAGTAGAATTTTCATCACTTAGGAGAGAACTTGTAATGTGCTTGGTTGAGTGAAGGTGTAGGTCTGCATGATCCTATAGAAATACTAGATTTCATACCTTTAACCATCTCACAAAATACCTAAGAAACCATGATTTTTGTATTGAGCCACCTAGACAACATGTGAGATGATAGAAAGATGCATTTGGTTCATAATGCTTGTTATGATGCATTACTATGGACCAAAGTGTCATCTAGAGACATTAATCCTTAATTGGACCAATCATTGGGAAGGCTTATACACAATTGATGTGCATATAGCTCCAAGAACATGATTGGAAATGTCAAATAAAACATATTTTCAACTATTATTATCATACTTTGAAAAACAGTTTTTAAGTGTATCACAAAAGTGATACAAAGTTTGCAAAATTTTAGAACCTTTTGCTAGTTTCCAAATTTGTATCAATATTGAAATCTGGAAAACATATATTTTTCAAAATATTTTTCCTTGATAAAGTATGATTTCAGAAATGTGTACACAAATTTTCATGATTTTTCGAGGTTTCTAGAATTTCTGACGCATTTTTGAACTTGGCCTGAAAAGGCTGATTTTCGTATTACAGGTATAGCAGTCGACTGGTTCAGAAACCAATTGACTGATACTCTGTGTTTTCGGAAAATTAGCCTCATTTTCTGAGGTTTAGTGTATTGTTGCCTAAAGAAATAACATGGTAATATTGAGTATAAACAACGTGTATGAATGTTTAATGCCGTGTTTTAGGGGGAGTTTCACAAAATATATCTTTCTCCTCCAAAATTTACATTGTTGGTGCAAAGTTAGGATTTAAACTTTCAAATTGTTTGATGACTTTAGCTCCACATGTATTTTATTCATCATAATCTGTATCTTAGATTAAGGGGAGTTAAAATTTTAAAATCTATGCCTTAGTTCAAGATTGTCAAACACTCAATCGTTTCATGAAATATATGCTTCTATCTTTCTTCTCTTTTTGATGTATGTCAAAGGGGGAGAAGAAATGTTTAAGTTAGAATTTGAATTGGATATATGATGTGATAATATGCGTATCTTTAAAAGACCTAACTTAAATGATTGCCAAACATCAAAAAGGGGGAGATTGTTGGTGCAACAATGCCCCAAGCATTTGTATGTTTTGATGTTTGGATAATCATCTAAGTTAGGCAACAAATTGTGATCTATATTGTGATGATATCTAAGTGACAGTGAAATCCAAGTATGAAGACTTGGTGAAAGAAAAGTCCAAGGTAAAGGTTTGACGGCATAAGACCAAGCATGTTGTCTTGGCAGCATTAAGTCCAAACGGACCTTGGCAAAGGGAGTCCAAAAGCAAGTCTTGGCAGCGTAAGTCCAAGCATATAGACTTGGCGGCGTAAAGTCCAAGCACGCTTTGGCAAAGGAAAACTCTAGACATGACAAAACCAAAGGAGCTCTTGGAAGCAAAGCGCAAAGGATGAACAAGTCGCGAACTCGGAGGGATCCTGAAGGCGCAAGACTTAAGGAAGAGCTAGGAGGTTAAGTCTAGGTCTAGGGGGAGAAATCAAGGGTGAAATATTCACACTTGATGAGTATCGATCGGACGATGTATCGATCGTCAGTCGGTACTCGATTAGTCGGTGAAACCACGACTAGCGATCGGATCGCGTGACCAAGGCAATCGGATCGATCGAATCGGCCGATCGCCAATAGTGTCGATCGGTGATAGACATAAAAATGAGCACAGAATGGAGTCACACTCGACTGCGGCCGTGATCACTTGACTGATCACTCCATCAGTCGACTGATGGAGGGATCAGTCGACTGATGAAAGTGCCGTTGGATGAAACGACTCTGAATCCCGCGAATCCGGCTATTCAGACGTCGTTAACCACGCAGCCGGATCGTGATGTTGTACATCGCAGCCTCTTCTCTATAAAAAGAGGGCTGGTGGAGGTTTTTGGGGTAAATGCTTATTTCCTAATCTTTCCCAAGAGCCTCCACGAATTCTTTAGCTTTCTAAGTGATTTAAATCTCCTCCTCTTCTCCCTAAGCTTAGATCTTCATTCTTTGTAAAGAAGAGGAGTTGTGTTGTAAAGAAAGCTTATTAGTGGATTTGCTTGGATTGATCCACCTCAAGGATCACCATGGAGTAGGAGCGCTATCTCCGAACCATGTAAAAGGATTTGTTTGCGTTTGTTATTGTTTTTACTTATATTATTGTGTTTGCTTCCGGTAATCATTTTTGTAGAAACCGAAAAATGCTATTCACCCCCCTCTAGCTTCCAAACGATCCCTAACACGTATAAACCTTTTAAATCGAGCCGGATTAGGGCTTTTTCGGCCCACGCAGTCGAGTCGCCTTGATTGAAGCTTTGACACGCATTTAACGGAAGTTCCAACGGTAGGTTTTCCACCTTAATTTGAATTATTTGTCCATTGTAACATAGGTCCAGTCGAGGCGATGGTTCATCGCCTCGACTGGTAAGCTTTAGTCGAGCCTACCTCGCTCGCTTTTAATCGAATAGCAAACATGAGGTAGCGCCTGATCGCTTATGAGTTTCAAGTTAAGTTACTACTCCATGAGCATTCACCGACAAAGGCCTTGCCTTTGTTCGGTTGAACCAAGCATCAGTCGAGGTGCTGCCTCGACTGATATGAGTCTGCTCAGAACATGCAGCTCATCCAGGGTCACAGTTTCTAGTCGAGGCTCCACCTCGACTGATGAGGTAATCAATCGAGGTGCTACCTCGACTACTTCCTTGACCCTTGACCGTTTCAACTCGTCTAGAGCAGAAACCACGCCTAAGAAGGGGTCTACCCTATACCCTTTACCTGATGCCTGTGAACCACTGTTCATAAGTCTTCCGTGCCAAGAATTGCTTCCAGAACTTTGTGCCGAGACTCCTCGTCTGGGTCTTCATGCCAGGACTCCTCGTCCAAGTCTTCATGTCAGGACTCCTCGTCCGGGTCTTCATGCCAGGACTCCTCGTCTGGGTCTTCATGCTAGAACTCCTTGTTCGGCTCTTCACTTGCCAGGACTCCTCGTCTGGGTCTTCACTTGCCAGAACTCCTTGTCCTCTACCTACAAGGAATTTCCTAAAAATACATCTCAACCAACTGCGTGAGATAACACATAATTATCACCTTGACTTAAACCCTTGTCAAACACCAAAACATCATTTTAGGCCTGATTGCCCCAATAATCTCCCCCTTTTTGATGTTTGGCAATATGGTTTAAGTTTAGGTGATGCAATTATAACATAATATAACATTCTCAGAATTGTACATAATTTTAGAACTTCATCAAATCAAGAATCATTAAATCAAGATGTGCAATAAGATTTTCATGTCATTTCAAATGAGATATAGATTTGCAATACATTTGACATGAAGGAAATTTGCAATTCATGTTATTCTCAAATGAGATATAGATTTGCAATGAATTTCAAAACTTCTAGAATCTAAAGGTTTATGATCCCACCTTCAACTTAAACTTCCAGAATCTAAAGGTTTAAGATCCCACCTTCAACTTAAACTGTAGAATCTATAGGTTTAAGATCCCACCTTCAACTTAAACTGCATAATCTATAGGTTTAAGATCCCACCTTCAACTTAAACTCCACCCACTTATCCCTCCCCCTTTGGCAAACACGTAAAAAGAGCAATCTATAGTATCCTCCCCTTGAATTATTACCGTTAGTTATCCAATGTACCAACAATGTATTTCAATAAAGTAGATATTGATCGTGCATATATATTGAAAGGCATAGAAAACAAAAAAAATCGGCAGATTTTCCTATAAAAATAGTTGTGATAAAACCTGTTAGCAACATATAAACACACATAGACAATGAAAAAGAACTATCAAACTCATATTAATCAGTGAAACAAATATATGAAACAAACATTCAACATTCAACATCCAATATTCATCAGTCAAGCTCATATATAGATTCACTAAATTTTTAAACAACCATTTAGATAGTTTTCCAGAATCCTAAAAGTTTGATACACACACAAGACTTGTCAAAACTATAGAGTCGATGACGATCGACCCGATGAATCAGTCACCAAGGAACGTAGGAGACTGAGAATCTCCTGTTGTTGGGCAGAAACTTCTGAAAATCGCATATCTATCCTGGTCTGAAGCTCCTCGAATCTAGTATCAATTGTCATACTGAGCTCCTCATATTTTGTATCAACTGACTCCACGAACTCACCATAGTCGCTGCGCAGGCTCTCTAGCTCCTCAGATATGGAAGAATAAGGTTCGTCAGCTAGGGCTAGATGTGCTTCTTCTTCTCCTTCGTCTTTTGCTCCCATATCCCACCTCTCACCAGCCTAGTGTCCATCGGCCCACTCAACGCTATTACGTACTTGAGACATGCGATCCAGTGAAAAATTTCTCCATTTCATGAAATCGAAGTCCGTCATTTGCTTAACCTTGCCCCTACTTGTGTTGATGCCTATGGATTCAAGCCAAAAGGTGATGATATGTCCAAAAGCCATGTAAATTTTCTTTTGGATAGGAACTGTGAAGTGGACGATGCAGAGAAAGATGTTTAATGCAACGTTAAAGTCTAGACGATTCTTTAGGAGATTTAGGGTGAGTAAATGATGTGGTCTGACTTTAGCTTGTCCCTGAGTGACAATGGTAAGAATGCAACCTACGATGACCTTATATAGGACATTATCGGAGGCAGCTAATGCCATGGACGGAAACAGGTTAAGGCCAGGTTGTCGTGGTTTTCTAAAGAAATACTCATGAATGGCATTGATGGAGTATCCCTCAATAGGTTCTTGAATGCTCGGATAACATTCAAGAGTTGACTCTGACTCTCTTCAATCTAGGAATGCCCTAATAATATCAGGAGTGAATGAGATATCCCTCCTGGCTACCCTACTTTTATAGATGAGCTTATCGCCAGTAGGTTGTAGATTGTTATAAAACTCAATAACTAAGTCTACATCAATATCATGATCATAGTAGACTAATTTACTAAGCCTATAAAAATCGATTACACCTATGACATTTTGAGCATGTGAGGAGAAGAACTCCCTATCTAGTGAGCGAGTAGGCATCAACTAGAATTTATGGTTCATGAATGAATGTTGATGATATTCGGAAGGAAATCGGGAGTCCGTAGATAGTTTCTCCCTGGATGTTTCCATCCTACTACTCTCAACTACTTTTCATTTTTGCCTAATGATGTAAAAATTATGCCCAAAGTGATGAATGCAATATGATGTGGTATGATGAATGATAGAGATCAAAAGATGATTAGTCAACACAGGTAACTGCTAAATGTGAAAATAGGGATAAGAGGTAGAGATCTATACTTTGGCGCCATTGGATGTTGTTCAGGAAGATTAGGGCCAGAGAGATTTTAGAGATGACAGGATATCCAAGCGAGAGTGATTTCTCAGGTGAGAAGAAAATGTTAGGACCCTTGGAATGGCTAGAGGGGGGGGGGTGATTAGCCTTTCTTCTTTTCTACAAAAAATGTTAGCGGAAGCAATACAAAATATAAACACAAATCAAGGCAAGAACAAAGCTAACACCCGATGTACGTGGTTCGGAGATGACGCTCCTACTCCACGGTAATCCGTAAGGTGGATTAGCCCTAATCAACCTTCACTAGAACCTCCTTTGGATGAACCAAGGTGGAGAAACCTTTCTTACAATGCTCTCCTCTTCTTTACAATGATGGATGATCAAGAACAAGAGAAGAGGAGGATTTAAATCAATAAAAAACACTTGGAAGGCTTGGTGAGCACGAGAGTATAGTTAGGAGAAAGAGCACTAGCTTCACCAAGCTCTCCATGGCCCCTTTTTATAGAAGAGGGACTGTTTTTCCCGTTGGGCGTTGATCAGTCGACTGATGCATACCATCAGTCGACTGCCGCCGAAGCCAACGACTTCTGAAACGCGATCTCCGCGGAGATTCGTAGCCGCAATTTCCAACGGCCAGTGATCGGATCGATCCCTCCATCACGATCGATGGGGTGATCACCGAGTGATCAAGGCGATGAGTGAGACCGCATTCGTGGCGATATTTCCCTTGATCGGTCGATCGATGCCCTTGGCGATCGATCGCATCGATCGCCGATCGCTCGACCAAGCTCGACCGATGGTCGTGGTTTCACCGACTCCGATACATCGTATCGATCGATACTCATCAAGTATGAGTAATTCATACTTGATTTTATACCCTAGACCTAGACTCAACCTTCTAGCTCCTCAATAAGCGTTGCGCCTTCAGAATCCCTCCGAGTCCGCGACTTGTTCATCCTTTGCGCTTTGCTTCCAAGAGCTTCCTTCGGTTTCGTCATGTCTTGGGTTGCCAAATGCTTGGACTTTACGCCGCCAAGACTACAAGCTTGGACTTATGCTGCCAAGACTTTACTTTGGACTTCCTTTGCCAAGGTTCACTTTGGACTTTATGCTGCCAAGACTACAAGCTTGGTCTTATGCCGCCAAGTCCATCCCTTGGACTTCCTTTGCCAAGATCATACTTGGACTTCCTTTTACCAAGTCTTCATCCTTGGATTTCCCTGTCACTTAAACACATTCGTAATTAGATCACAAGATATTGCCTAACTTAGATGATTAGCCAAACATCAAAACATATAAATACTTGGAGCATTGTTGCACCAACAATCTCCCCCTTTTTGATGTTTGACAATCATTTAAGTTAGGTCTTTAAAGATACACACATAATCATCTAACTTAAGCATTCCTTCTCTCCCTTTGACATACATCAAAAAGAGAAGGATGAAAGAATTAAGAATGTTATATCTTGGACTAAGGTATAAGATTGAAATTAAGCTCCCCCTTAATCCAAGATAGGATGTAAATTACATTTGAAGCAAAGCATAATCTAAAATTCAAAAGTTAAATCCTAACTTTGCACCAACAATGGTTTTGGGGATAAAAGGATAGAATTTATTGAAACTCCCCCTAAACAACTGTATTAAGCAGTCCTAAAACTCGTTTATACGCAATATTATCATACTAGAGTGTTAGGACATCAAAAATACACCAAATATCAGAAAATGGAGCTTATTATCAGAAAACCCAGTGTATCAGTCGACTGATATCTGAACAATCGATCACTACGCAAATCGAAATTTCAGCCTTTTCAGCCCATTTTCAGAAATGCGGTAGAAATTCCAGAAATCTCGAAAAATCACGAAATTTTGCGTACACATTTCTAAAATAATACTTTATTAAGGAAAAATAATTTGAAAAATATATGTTTTCCATATTTCAAGATTGATACAAATTTGGAAACTTACAAAAGTTCTAAAGAATTTTCAAACTTTGTATCACTTTTGTGATTCACTTGAAAACTGTTTTCCAAAATATAATGAACATAGTTTAAAATATATATGATTTGGAATTTCCAACCATGTTCTTAGAGCTATGTACTCATTACTTGAATACAAGCCTTCCCAATGGTTGGTCCATAAGGTATTTATGTCTCTAGGTGTGTCATTGGCTCATAGTAATGCATCATAACAAGCATGATGAGCCAAGTACACCTTCCCTATCATCTCACATGGTTCTAAGTATCTCAATACAAAAATCAAGGTTTCTTAAGGCTTTTTGTGAGATGTATCAAGGTATAAAGATAACATATAAACATGGGATCATGCAAACCTAGAATTTTACTCTACAAAGCACATACCAAGCTCTCTCCTTAAAGATGAAAATTCATTTTCGGGAAGAGCTTTGGTAAAGATATCAGCAAGGTTGGACTTAGATTCTACATAATTAAGTTCAATGTCCCCTCTTGCCACATGATCTCTTATGAAGTGATGTTTCACTTCAATGTGCTTGGTCCTAGAGTGATGTACCGGATTTTTGGTCAAGTTGATGGTACTCACATTATCACATTAAACTTTAATGTTAGAGTAGTGTAGCTCATAGTCCACAAGAGTATGCCTCATCCAAAGTAATTGAGCTACACAACCACCCATAGCCACATATTCGGCTTCGGTGGTTGATAAAGCAACACAATGTTGCTTCCTACTACTCCAACTAACTAGGGAGGACCCAAGAAATTGACATCCACCACTAGTACTTTTCCTATCCAATTTGCACCCGGCATAATCGGAATCGGTATAACCAAGTAATTCAAATGACCTAGTCCTAGGATACCAAAGTCCTACATTTAGGGTGCCTTTAATATACCTTAATATTCTTTTGACGGCTACCAAATGTGATTCTTTGGCACAAGATTGGTATCTTGCACACATACCTACCGCAAATAAAATGTCGGGTCTACTAGCGGTTAGGTATAGTAAGCTACCAATCATACTCCTATGAAGTTTAAGATCAATTGATTTACCTTCATGATCACTATCTATCCTAGTGCTAGTGGCCATAGGAGTGGTTACAATTTTGGCATTTTCCAAACCAAATTTCTTGATCATTTCATTTGCATATTTGGTTTGATAAATATGAATACCCTCATTGGTTTGTTTGACTTGTAAGCCTAGGAAAAAGGTAAGCTCTCCAACCAAACTCATTTCAAATTCATTTTCCATATTTTTTATAAAGTCTTGAAGAAGATCATCATTTGTTGACCCAAAGATGATATCATCAACATATACTTGGGCTATGAATATATCTTTTAACGTTGACTTTATAAACAAAGTTTGATCTACTTGGCCTCTTCTAAAATCCTTAGAAATTAAGAAGGATGACAATCTTTCATACCATGCCCGGGGAGCTTGTTTTAACCCATATAATGCTTTCCTAAGCTTACATACATGATTTGGATAATCTATGTTCTCAAATCTGGGTGGTTGCTCTACATATACTTCCTCCTTAATAAAACCATTTAAGAATGCCGATTTAACATCCATTTGGTAAAGTTTAAATCCCATGTAGGAAGCATACCCTAAGAGAATCTAATAGATTCTAACCTTGCAACCGGGCATAAGTCTCATCATAGTCAAGCCCCTCAACTTGATTGAATCCCCTAGCAACCAACCTAGCTTTATTTCTAGTGATATTTCCTTGATCATCTAGCTTATTCCTAAAGACCCATCTTGTAGTAATTATGGTGCTATCATTGGGTCTAGGTACTAATTCCCACACTTGACTTCTCTCAAATTGAGCCAATTCATCTTGCATTGCCAAAATCCAATCCGGATCATGTATTGCATCATTGATCGATTTGGGCTCAATTTGTGAGATAAGAGCAACTTGACTAGTAGGAGGTCTATGAAATGACCTAGTTCTTACTCCTTGAGATAGATCTCCTACTACTTGGTCAAGTGGATGATCTTGATGAATTCTTAGGTTTCTAGAAGGGGTTTCAATTTGATCATTGTTATCTTCCACCCTTCTTTCATCATCGGAGTCTCCTCTTCCTCCCCCTTGATCATTACCCCTAATGGTCAAATTTTGAAGTTTTTGGGTAATGTCTTGATTATTGTCATTAATATCTTTATCAATGGAGGACTTTCTAGGGTAGGTACTAGTAGTTTCATCAAATTGAACATTGGAAGACTCCTCAATTCCTTTGGTTCTCTTATTGTAGACTCTATACCCTCTACTTGTGGATGAGTATCCAACTAGGATTCTCTCATCCGCTTTTGATTCAAATTTTCCTAAGTTATCTTTGGTGTTTAGAATATAAACTTTACATCCAAAGACTTTGAAATAATGAATTGTGGGTATAGTCCCATTCCATAATTCAAATGGTGTTTTTCCTAAAAACCTATGGATTTGAACCCTATTTTGGATATAGCAAGCGGTATTAACCGCTTCCGCCCACAAGTAGCTAGGTAGAGAATATGCATTAAGCATAGTCCTAGCCGCCTCTTGTAGGGCACGATTTCTCCTTTCCACCACCCCATTTTGTTGGGGTGTTCTAGGACAAGAGAACTCATGTTTGTACCCTTGCTCTAAACAAAATTGTGAAAATTTTAGATTTTCAAATTCACCACCATGATCACTACAGAACTCATGTTGATTTTGAGACTCTTTTCATTTTCAACCCTTTTACTAAATCCTATGATTATTTCTAAGGTATCATCCTTATGTTTCATAAAATAGACCCAAGTATACCTAGAAAAATCATCTACTATAACCAAATAATATTTATTACCATTTAAAGATGGAGTACTATGGCAATCAAATAAGTCAAGATGCAATAATTCGAATGGTAAAGAGGTATTGGTTAGGGTTTTACCTTTGTGTGATGCCTTTGTTTGTTTTCCTTCTTGGCATGCATCACACAATTTGTTCTTGACATACTTGATCTTTGGTAGCCCTTTGACCAACTCCATCTTGGCTACCTTGGCTACCTTGGCTACCTTGGCTATGTTTTTCATGTTGATATGCCCCAATCTTCTATGCCATATCCAACTTTCCTCTTCTTTTGCAACAAAACACTTAGTAGAAATGTTAGAAGCATATGAAAGATCAACATAATAGATGTTTGATTTCCTATATCCAACTAACATACAATCATTTAATTCCTTGTGTCTAATCATGCATTTAGAGGATTCAAAAACAACATGATAGTTTGCATCACAAAGTTGACTAACACTTAATAAATTAAATTTCATATTTTCAACTAGCAATACTTTGTGAATAACAATTTTAGAGGATACCTCAATTGTACCTCTACCTAATATCTTGAGTTTTCCACTATTCCCAAAAGACACCGCTCCCTTCTTCACATATTTAATTGTGGAGAACTTGCTCACATCCCCGGTCATATGTGTTGAGCAACCGCTATCGACAATCCACATACCTTGCTCTCCTACCTAAATCACATGAAAAACACAAGCTTTTGGTACCCAAACATTTGGACCGGTAACATTAAGTAAAAACTTCTTAGGTACCCAAGCTTTCTTAACCTTACCCTTAATGGTTGCTTTCCTATTAATTAATGAAATATAAGCAACTTCTTTTTCTTTTGGCTTATATCCTAACCCGGCCTTGTTATAAACCGCTCTTTGTCTACTAAGAATCATATCAAGACACTTTGAGCCATTTGAAAATTTTTCTAAACATGCTTTCAAGTCACTAACCTCATCCTTAAGTTTGTCATTTTCTTCCCTAAGCATGCAAGAGTCAATATGTGAAGGCTTTTCATTCCTAATGGCCTTTAGTTCTACCTTCATGCTCTTAATCTTAGATTTTGACTTATCTAGAGCTTCTTTAAGATAAGCAATTGATTTATAGAGAAGCATAACCTTGGGAGAATTCATTACCTCATCGTCACTAGATGACGATTCATCACTTGAAGAGTCTTCTTGACTTGATGTGCCAGAATCATCTTCTAATGCCATGAGTGCCACATGGCGTGTGATGTGGCAAAGCTCATCATCGGATGAAGAGTCTTCAACACTTGGTGTGTCCCATGTGGTTTGAGCCACCATGGCCTCCTTCTTCTTTTCCTTCTTGTCCTTCTTTTTCTTTTCCTTTTCCTCCTTCTTCTTTAGCTCCGGGCAATTTGGCTTTATATGCCCCTTCTTATTGCAAGCATGACAAATCACATTATTGCTAAAACTTGAATTACCATTAAATTTACCTTTTGAGGAATGAGACCCCTTCCTTGCTTCTCTATTCTTGAACTCTCTTGACTTTCTATAAAGCTTCTTGACGAAATTTGCCATTTCACTAGATGAGTCCCCATCGCTACTTGACTCATCCTCCGACTCGGATGATGATGATGCTTCTTTTCTTTCCTTCTTCTTCTTTTCTTTCTTGTCCTTCTTTTCAACAAATAGAGCTAAACCCTTTTCCTTAGAGGACATGTTAGTTTGCTCATGTAATTCAAACTCACAAAATAATTCATCAATTTTAATTTGAGATAAATCCCTAGTTAGCTTAATGGCATCAACTATTGAAGTCCATAAAGAATTTCTAGGAAATGCTTGTAAAATATACCTTACCAAATCCCGGTTGTCAACTCGCTCACCTATGAGATGGAGTCCGTTTACAATTTCCTTGAACCTTCCATGCATTTGACTTACGGTTTCATGCATCTTCATTTGGAAGGCTTGAAGTTGTCCAATTAATAGGTCCTTCTTGGCCCTCTTTAATTCTTTGGAACCTTCATTTAGCTCAATGAGCTTTTCCCATAGCTCCTTGGCGGATTCAAAGGGCCCCACCTTGTTGAGTTGCTCCATTGTGACGCCGCATTGGATGGTGAGGACGACCTTTGCATTTGATTCAAATTTTTTGTTTATTTCTCTTGTCCAATCCTTGCTTGGAATAGGATGTCCATGTTCATCCACCGGTTCCTCGAAGCCATCTACAACACTATGCCAAATTTCAATATTACTCATAAGATAGTACTTCATCCTACCTTTCCAATACGCAAAATGACTCCCATCGAAAAGCGGTGGCTTGGCGATGCTATATCCCTCTTGAAGAGTCATTGATGTCTTGGTTGATGGTGAGATCTTCCAAGCTATCCGGGCTTTGATACCACTTGTTAGGACCCTTGGAATGGCTAGAGGGGGGGTGATTAGCCTTTCTTCTTTTCTACAAAAAATGTTAGCGGAAGCAATACAAAATATAAACACAAATCAAGGCAAGAACAAAGCTAACACCCGATGTACGTGGTTCGGAGATGACGCTTCTACTCCACGGCAATCCGTAAGGTGGATTAGACCTAATCAACCTTCACTAGAACCTCCTTTGGATGAACCAAGGTGGAGAAACCTTTCTTACAATGCTCTCCTCTTCTTTACAATGATGGATGATCAAGAACAAGAGAAGAGGAGGATTTAAATCACTAAAAACACTTGGAAGGCTTGGTGAGCACGAGAGTATAGTTAGGAGCAAGAGCACTAGCTTCACCAAGCTCCCCATGGCCCCTTTTTATAGAAGAGGGGCTATTTTTCCCGTTGGGCGTCGATCAGTCGACTGATGCATACCATCAGTCGACTGTCGCCGAAGCCAACGACTTCTGAAACGCGATCTCCACAGAGATTCATAGCCGCAATTTCCAATGGCCAGGTGATCAGTCGACTGATCCCTCCATCATCGGATCGATGGGGTGATCGATCAGTGATCAAGCGCGATCGAGTGAGGCTGCATTCTTTGGCGATATTTCGCGATCGATGGTGATGCCCTTGGCGGTCGGTGATCGCGATCCGATCATTGCTCGACTAAGGCGGCGATCGATGGTCAGGGTTTCACCCTGACTCAGTCGAACGCCTGACTAGTCGACTGATACATCGTATCAGTCGACTGATACTCATCAAGTATGAGTAATTCATACTTGATTTTATACCCTAGACCTAGACTCAACCTTCTAGCTCCTCAATAAGCGTTGAGCCTTCAGAATCCCTCCGAGTCCGCGACTTGTTCATCCTTTGCGCTTTGCTTCCAAGAGCTTCCTTCGGTTTCGTCATGTCTTGGGTTGCCAAATGCTTGGACTTTACGCCGCCAAGACTACAAGCTTGGACTTATGCTGCCAAGACTTTACTTTGGACTTCCTTTGCCAAGGTTCACTTTGGACTTTATGCTGCCAAGACTACAAGCTTGGTCTTATGCCGCCAAGTCCATCCCTTGGACTTCCTTTGCCAAGATCATACTTGGACTTCCTTTTACCAAGTCTTCATCCTTGGATTTCCCTGTCACTTAAACACATTCATAATTAGATCACAAGATATTGCCTAACTTAGATGATTAGCCAAACATCAAAACATATAAATGCTTGGAGCATTGTTGCACCAACAGAAAAGTCCGACGAACCCTAGCTGTGGAGAACCGACGATTAGGGTTAGGTCTTGACCAAGAAAAGGAAGGAGAAGCTAGAGGACTTACTCTAGGTTAGTGTGGGTGCGAGGGAGGTTGTCAAGGTTTTAGTCGTCATCGAACTTGGCCAGAGAGTTGAGCTACGACAGAGAAGGCGACGGGAGCGAAATTGCAAAGGAAAATAGTCGAGGCGAAAATCTGGTCTGGGAGAGGCAGAAATTGAGTTTCCTTATATAATTCCGAGTCTAGTAGTCGAGGCGATAAGTTGAACATCTCGACTGATAAATCAGTCGAGGTGCTGGTCGAGTGTGCCTCACTTTTGTGCTTTTATTCGGACAGACAGTCGAGTCGTTGGTCGAGTACACCTTGCTTCTGTTCGCTGGCGATTGCTACCGATAAGTGTCAGTCGAGGCGCTGGTCGAGTGCACCTTGATTCTGTTTGCCTTCAATAGCTAGCAGTTGAGGAAATTACTAAAATGCCTCGACTGTTAATCTAAAATTTCATTTTCTAAGGTATTTTAAGTCCTAAATTCGTTGAACTTAAAACCCTAAACCATTTAACAAGTGTCAATACACTTGATAGGCAATTTCTAACATATTTTTGATGTTTTAGTTGGGTTTTATCATTGTTTAGGATGGCCAACCAATTTGACTTGGTTGGAATGTCCAATTATGATATTAGAACCAAATACACATGAATTATGTATTGGTCTTCCCCATAATTGGTCAACTTAATGATTTGTGTTATTTTCAACCTCATTGCTCAAGTTGATGTATCATAACAAGCATTTTGAGTAAATGGGTTGCTCTTAACATCTCACCCCTATCTAGCAATACACAAACATAGTTATTCCTAAGGTTTGTTGAGATGTTCTCCCGAGGTATCCCAAAATCATTTTCCCATTTCGCTTGTACTTATGAATTAGTCCTTATGATCACGAAGAGTTTTTACTCAGCGGCACACATTCCTAACTCTCTTCTTAAATAACTAAATTCATTTTCTGGAAGAGATTTTGTGAAAATATCAGCAAGATTAGCCTTAGACTTAACATAATTGAGTATAATATCTCCTCTTGCTACATGATCCCTAATGAAGTGATGTCTCACTTCAATGTGTTTTGTTCTGGAATGATGGACTGGGTTTTTCTTTAAGTTTATCGTGCTAATATTATCACAAAGCAATTGCACGTTCTTATATGAAAACCCATAATCTTCCAAGGTGTGAGTCATCCGTAACAATTGCGATACACTCTCTCCCATGGCTATGTACTCAGCTTCAGTCGTGGAGAGAGCGACACAATGTTGCTTATGACTTGACCAACTAACTAATGTTGAACCTAGGGATTGACAGCCCCCGCTAGTGCTTTTCCTATCTAGTTTGCATCTTGCATAATCTAAATCGGTATAGCCTACTAAATCAAAAGACTCAGTTCGGGAATACCACAATCCAACTATTATGGTTGTTTTAAGATATCTCATAATTCTTTTAACAACAATCCAATGAGACTCTTTCGCACACGAATGATATCGTGCACACATTCCTACAACAAATATTGTAAAATACAGAGGAAAAAAAATTAATACCCTTGTTAATTAATAAATTGCCTTATAGAATTTTTCCAGAAATTTTTAGAAATTTTTCTGGATTTAAATGGAGGTTCTATGGATATTTCACGGGGATAAAGCGAATAGGCTTTTGTAAAGCCTGTTTAGACTATCTTTTAACAAAGTATTAAATGGTTCAATTAAACTAATTGTTGCCATTTCCCGTCGATTTTTGTGTTCGTGACTCCTCTTTTCTTCTTCGCAATCCCGACCTTTCCTTCTCCTCCTCCCTCCCCGCGCAACTTTCCTCCTCCAACATCGCTCATTTCTCCACTCACTGTCGCCGCGCCACAACGCCATCACTGACTCCTCCTCTCCGCTTTCTCTCGAGCGTCACCGGAGCAGCTAGTTGGCCATCAGCCCTACCGAAGGTACCCATCGAACGTCGGTAGCAGCTAACCCATCGAAGGCCTATAACAGCAACTTGATCGCAGCTTCTTTCCTTCTCCATCGCCGCAGCCTCCCCTCATTCTCCCGGTGCAACCTTGACTGCCAACTTCTTTCACCGATTGATAGCTTTTCCTCTTCTCCTCCGCCTTTAGCCACCGTGAGTTGGATCGCCATCGGAGTTAGGGTCTTGGGTCGGTGAACTGAGGATGGGAGGAAGGGGTGGATGTCGAGGGATTTGGAGCCGAGATTTGCTACAACAACCGATGATAATGTGTTGCGAGCAGTACTTCCCAGCGAATAGAGCAATTGGGGAGTACCGATGGTGAAGTTTAAATTGTAGGTATATCACTCGATTTTCTTTTTCTGTCCATTTTATTTCTGGTGATTGTAGGTGTCAGATCTTGCGATTGAATGGGTCGGTGGCAGTGTGTAACAGAGGGGCTGATCAAATTTGAGGTAAGGTGGTATTGATCGATAATTTTATCATGTGGTTTAGGCTGCAGTAGGGGTTGCTCATGGTGATGTTGGTTGTGGGATATGCTATGCTATTTTGTTTGGGATGGTTGTAAGGTGAGTTAAGGAGTTGGTGGTATGTGATTAGTTTTAAGCTGATATGGATTGTTCAGTTTTTGTTGATGGTGGACTTGTGTGTTGAATCGATTGTGGAATCATTGAAATTCAGCTATGGATGGAGTAGGTTAGTTGTGAGTTATTTAACTCGTAGATTTGGAATGGTAGATGTAATGGATGTGAACAGAGGTATTTTGTGGTTGTGTTGCTATGTTAAGCATGAATGAATGTCGATTTGGGAATGGCTCAGTCGTGGTGGTAAAAAGGGGTTGTGAATGGTTGGATGTGATTTTTCCACTTGAGATCAAGAAGATGTGCAAGTGTAGATAAGGTTGGTAAGTTCGTATATGGGTGGTTATAAATGCATAATAAGTTGTTAAGTGGCCTAATGGTTGATAGAGATTAATGTGGAGGATTGATTAGGTTAATTGGATAACTAGATCAATCAAGTTGATCGGAATACGAAGTCGATGTAAGATTCGATTTGATCTTTCATTGTGTGCGTGCACTTAACCATAATATTTGATATGTGCAGGACGTGGATACGAGACAGGTCCGCGGACGTGAGGACTCTATTATTACGAGCATTACAGTAAGTGGGTAATTCCTGCCCTGGTCACGTAGTTTTAATACATACATATTTAGATGCATGATCATCTTATATGATCATGTTACCTTGACCCTACTCTTATTATCTTATGCTTGAACTTGTCGTTGGCTATATTTACTCAAAGGTTGATATCACATTCCCTTTATTATGATTTAGGGTTATAGATGTGATGTAAATAGACCAAGATGTTTAGTAGGGTGTGGATGTTAGAGTACGGGTGATGACCAAATTTATAAATTGGTAAAAGGGTCATCCGTGGGTAAGTAATGCCCTAAATATAGGATTTATTTCCAATACCCGTATATTGCATACTTATTACCAACCATGTGTTGTGTAATGGTTATGTGAAGGGTGACTAGTGTGTCGCTACGGACCAGTGGTCCCAGCTTGATATGATTAGTCGAGTATGACTCTCTATTGGATAGAGAGTTATGATCAGTTGAGTACGACTCTCTACAAGATAGTGAGTCCGTCGATCAGTTGAGTACGACTCTCTTCGGGATAGAGAGTATATTGATCAGATGGGTATGACTCTCTGTTGAACAGAGAGTCTGTGGTAGATGGTTGTACGTGTGACAGCACATTCATGTCATTTGCATGCATTCTGACGACATAGTCTCCCTTGGGGTTAAGAGAGTCATCAGTCATAGAGCAGTGGTTGGTGTGAGTTGGGACATTTGTCATGTCGTGCCACCTAGGCCACACTGAGGTCGTGGTAGCGAGTATGGGTGAGCAGGCATGACCATGCATGCTGCATTGCCGTATCATACAATGTTTTGCATATGGTTATATATATATACATACATGCTTGTATATATATATACATTGATGATAGTGATTAGTATACATACAGATGTAGTCTATATGTATACTCACTTTAATGATGCATTTGTATGTACTATGCTTGTTGCATTTGTTTGTAGATAATCATACATGCTATTGCATTTGTGTATGGTAGTAGGCTGGTACCTGTATACCTGTTGGTTATTCACTATGATACCCTCGACCCATATCAGGATGTAGTGTGAGTTAGTATTATTTTTTATACCTTATGTTGTGGATATATGCCCAGGTTGGATGAGGATAGAGTAGCTAACTGTCAAGTATGTCAGCATCATTTGTTGTTCAATTTATTTAGTGTATATATGCATGTATACTTGTTATGCTGATGTATACCTATTGTACGAGTAGATTAAACTGTTGAATGACATGTAATATTGATACATATATTTACATGTTCTATCTTATTACCTGTTGAGTTTTACTCACCACCACAGGCCCTGGGATTTTTTGTCGCCCAGTTAACAGGTAGCCACTTCGTGATGGACTTGGAGCACCGCTGACTGGCATCGTCTCATCTCAACTCCGAGAGTCTAGGTTTTTGGGATTGTTATGTATTATGAGTTTTTTTATGATGTTTTGTGTTATGTGATGTACGCACATGTTGGTGTGGGTTTTGACAATGTTTTCGTTATGTTTTGGTGTTAGTCATACCGGTATGCATGTGTGTAGGTTGGGATGTTGTTGTATTATGTTTCTGCTGTGTCTTTGTTGTAGTTAGTTTGTTATGTTGTTGTAGTTTGTGTTACATTTGTTAGTAATATATGAGAGATGTCCTAAGGCAATCGCCTTATGTATGAACCATTTATATGATAAATGAAGATTCACTATTTGAGTATACATGTTTTATGTATTTGATTGGATCTTAAACTCATTTACTGAATGTCCACGATACGATTCACAGCATGAGAGAATTTGTGATTGGATCACAACTAGTGAGTATCTCTACATGTGTAATTGTGATGTATCGAAATTATCCCTAGTCGATGAATTGATGGATTTGGATACCATCAATTCTGTCGAGACTAGCACGAGGTATACTCCTTGGTGTATCCAAGCAGTTGATTCTCACTGGCAGGAGACATAGTGATGTCCGAAGTTAATCGTGGATGCTAGTTATGGTAACTAGTTCATTGGAGTGACCAGCCGTAAGACTTCATATGGTTCTCTGCATATATAGATATGTCAATGAAGTTCTTACTGTGGCTTAAGTGTGATGTTCCTTTGAGTTGCGGTATTCAAGTCATCTTGATCATGGAGACTTATGCTTTGACATCTTAAGCAAACATCTCTAAGGAGATGTGGACCCGGGATGATTGGGTATAAGTCGAAGTGATCGAAGGTGTTTGAATAGCCTATAAAGGATTCACCACTCCTTGCGAGGAGATGTATACCCATGGCCTCTCGTCGGATTGTTACTAAAGTCTTTGGCCAAAACATTACATGTTTAGAGTAAGGTACTCTTCGATACATGTGGAGTAACTAGAATCCGTAGGATGAGGAAATAATACTTGGGCTAGGTGTGATGTAGTCAGCCTAGTGGGGACTGACACAATAGACCATGTCCTGAACCAAGTGGGTATAAGATGAGTGAAGGGAATGGGACACGAATCATTTGAGCTGCTGAAGGGTTTCAGAAATAGTTCTGGATCAACCGTTGATCTTTTCGGTTATTTGGGGATCATGATGTACTACTAGGTGCCACTCATGATCGTTCTATAATTAATGGTTAATTATAGACGGCCAACATAAACCGAGAACCTATTTGGTCACACGCACAATGAGCGTAATCCAAAGGATTTAAAACGAGCTTGAGAATGGGATTCTCAGACCGAGAGAAACTAGGTTTGGTTGGACCAAACATAAAGCGAGCATGAAATCGTTTCAGTCGCAATGGAAGCGTGGATGGGCTGTGTCTTATGAAGACATAATGGATGAACCAAAATGGTTTGGTTCTAATCCAATGGAGGAGAATAAACCAAAGGGTTTGGTTTATTTTAAACGAATGAACCAAAAGTTGGTTCGGTTCGTTTTAACTTAAAATAAACCATCATGGTTTGGTTTATTTTAACTTATCTTAATGGAGCGGGTTAACGGGCCTAATGGTTATGATCCAATAACCATTAAGAGAATTAGTTCTCTATAAAAGAGGGCTTAATGGATAATTAAGCCCTAATCCAAAAACCCTAGTTGGAGTTGCCGCCCAACCTAGTGTTGCCGCCCAAGCTCCTTGGCCGCCCAACCCCCTTGTGCCGGCGTCCAGCTCCTTGCCGGCGACCAAGCTTCAGCCGGTGATCCTCCGGCGACCCTCCGGTGATCTTCCTAGGCCTCGGTGAAAAGGTGAGCACTTGGCTTCCTTGTTTTGGCCGGCGCCTACTCCTCCACCAAGCTGTCCAGTTTTCTGGACAGCTTCTTCTCCTCTCATCGGAGCGTCGTTTGGACGACGGTTAGAGCTCCGACAGCGGATAACTTATCGGGGATTCGATCTCCGGTAATCCTCTGAGGTGGAGGACGAAGGATTCGTCAATCGGTTGACGAATACCTCTCCGGAGAAGCGAGTTTTGAGGACTCGTTTTGGATCCGAATTTGGATTCGGATCATGATCATCTCTCGATCACGTCGTCTTCAACACGAGGCTAGTAACCTGTACGAAGACGAAGCTTGTGGCTTAGCGAAGTCATCCCGAGGAACTCGGCGTGGATACGGATAGAGACGATTCTAGCGAGGATCGTTCCGGTTGATGCCGTTCCCGCTACACGTCATACGAAAGGTATAACGTAGATAAATTTCCTTTTATTGAAAATATAAATTTACGGTTATGTCTACACTTGTTGTAATATGCATGCGTGTGTTGTGTGTGTTGTAATAAATAGGAGTATTTATTATTTTTATTGCTTCCGCTGTGTTCATGTTTACGAAATATGATCGAACACACACACGCCGCGGTGCCGGAAACCCAACAACATTTTTATGTGTTGTTGTTATTGTGGTCCTACGGGCCTTGTATTAACCCGAAATGTTGCCACGTACAAAGGAGATGCCGTATGTTTGCTTTTCGGCACGACATGCTCTCGGGGCGTGACAACTTTAGTGGTATCAGAGCCCTAGGTTTTGCGATGCCATACAATGTTATTTTTGTGTCGATTCTTGGATTCTCGGGAGTCGATTTATTTGGTTTTGGTTTTCTGTGATGAGATTGACAGTGGCTGAGCTCCAAGCAGCACGAAGTAAGTATTCCTGATGACTTATTTTCTAGTTTGATACTTATCTAGACTTGATTAACAAATGTATACAGTTAGATATATTATACCTGTGCAAACTTGTATTAGAGGTCGTCCACCGAGGCGACCAACTGGAGTTGCCGATAGGGTTTATACTCCGGTTTTGTTGGCTATGATTTTAGTGTATATAAAAGGGAATAACCTGTAGTTTGTTGGTTATTGTTTGTAACCGTGGTATGAGTTGACCACGGGAATGACCTGTTGAGTCTGTGAGTCTTGAACCTGTGTCGAAAAGGTGATTTACCTTTGAGAGCCGACTGATACCGAGTCGGAAAATAGGGGTCAAGTCATCACATTTCTTGTGAAAAATCAAAGACTATAGTCTTAGAGATTTTGACTAATTATGCTAGTCAGATCATTACCTGTTCGGTAATGGACAAGACAAATTAGCTATTGTTGATGCAGATAGCAGAAGGCTAGTTTATGGTGTTGTATAGGGATTTTATCCCTGAGTTGTGCGTACTGGGTTGTATAACTTTGAAGGTACTTTTGAGTACTTAACTCATGTTATACAGAGAAAGTAGAGTTATTTACATACCATTATCGGGATCAAGCTGGTATTTGGTGGAAAATGCAAAAAATAATCTTCGAAAAATAATATATCACTTGATCATGGTTTAGTGATGTTGAAAGAGAGTATTTTCCCGTGTCACTTTTAGTGACATATTGTAAGGAATTCTTGAGCTTCAAGTAGGGTGATCGTTGGTAACGAGAATATCATGTAGAGTCATTAGACTTGCAGAGTTTATGCTCACCTAATTGCTCAAGAAGATGAATGAATGTTATAAGCCACCCAGAGTTATTGGCTTATAGTTGGATTAGGATGCCGGGATCTTCTACCAGATCCTGCCGGAAGACGTTGGATTGAGTCAAGAGTTTAGAAATGACTTCGTACAAGTGTTTAAGAGTTGGAGACCAATAAGCAAATATTGCAGGTTAACTTAATAGAGTCAGAAGTCTCCGACTGTTGGATAAAAAGAAGCATGCTCGGAGTCATAGACTTTGAGCTATTTTTCGATTATAGAAGACCAACCATAGATCATCAGGATGTTGTCGTGGATATCAGCAAAATTAGAACAAAGACTTCAAAGGGATTGTGTGCGTGCAGTGCAGATCACAAATACACATGAAGTCAGATCATCCATTGGATCAGTTCATCTGTTGCTATTGTGAGTAACCAGTACAGTGGAGGAGGTGTACTTTAAAGACTTAGTTGAAGACTATCGATGATATTCTTGGAGGAAGATGCATCGTCTCGACAGCAGAGATCAGCACAGAAGATTGAGTTATCTCATCAGCAGCAACCTACTACCTCAGGTGTGGTTAGAATTTCTTGATACTTCCCTTCAGTAGAGATCAACATAGAAGCAGTAGAAGACATCATAGAAGACTCAACAGACAAAAACAACAGTTACCTCCAGATGTGAATTACTTTATACAGAGGAGAGAGTATACGACGATGGTCGTATCTATTCGGTATTTTTACAGTTGCTGCTCGTAGAATTAAGTGATAGGATCAGATGATCTAGAAAAATCCTCGGGTCATTCGTCGCAGAAATGTGACTGCTTTATCGTGAACTATTGGATCTGATCTTCTTCTCATCAGAGAAAGGTTGAGATTTGCAAGGAGCCTTTGGATCGGATCGACGGATAATTGATTGTTAAGGGTATTACTTTAGTTTACCCTCAAAGTTAATATATTGGGAGATACTTGTAGGCTACAGGTATTCTTGTCTAGAACATTTTTAGTTCTGATTAGAAGGGTTCCTTTACATCGACTTGTGGATCGATGGTATCTCTACCGTCAGGTGAGGTGGGGATCAATAATTTAGAAGTCAAGGGATGCCCTTAGACTTTGATAGACATACTTTTGCTGTAGACATATCCTTACGGATGGTCAAATTATTGAGTTTATGACATGATTATGTCTCTCAGATGTGTGTATAATCCGAGAGTAGTCGGATGTAGTTTTGGATGAACTCCTAGGCTTGCCGCTGCATAGGCAAGTGGAGTAGGCGATCGAAATGATTGCGGAAATAGTTCTGATATCGAAGATCACATATCGGGTGATAGTTTTGTTGGTATCAGTGTTGTTAAACACTATAGAAATTAGAAGAACGTAAGTTGTGATTATAGGAGATGTAGAAGGGGATATTTATCTGTCCCAGTATTTCTCCTGGAGAAGGACCCAGAACTCTTTGTTAAAGAGAGATGAACCTTTGAGATTATGCATCGATTATTGATGATGGATGCATTAGTAGTTGAAATGAATATCCTTCCTTGGGGATGGATGATCTGTTTAGATCAACTAAGGACACCTGTGTATACTCTAGAGTTGATTTACGACTAGAGTGTTGATATTGTAGTGACATGATGTCATATAATTATCATTGTCATTGTGATGATTGATATATCATCAGCCTAGAGTAGAAAGGATGCAGGTGTGTAGAGACGACAATTTCATACTCGGTATGAATTGTATGAGTTTTGATTAAGTTGTTAGACTAATTAACGATTTAGTCGCCACTGGATTTGAGAATCGTGTATCCTGGACACGATTGGATCAGTGTGTAGTTGTTGGAGTTGCGTAACTTGGCCACTGTTGATTGTGGTAGTTGGAGTTGCGCACTCGATCACCGTAGATGGTCATTTTCCTTGTATGTTTTGGTTAATTATGTAGATGTGGATAGAATGTTTGGCATTACTATACCACGAACTTTGTTTGACAAAGGTGATGATGGAAATCATCTAGTCGGAAGTTGGTAAAACTAGTTTAAAGGACCTAGACGGTGGTTAACTTTTACATGAGTATTAGTTAACCCTTTCGGGGTGGATAAAAGGATGTTGTACGCAAATGCATCGTTTCAGGGATCGGAGTGATTTTGATGCAGTTGAATGAGGCGTACCTTATGCTTATGACAGTTAAGAAACTACGAGATAGGTTGTCATATACATGATGTGGCTTTAGTAGTTATTATTTGGATTTGTAGTGATATGGAGCAGAAGTGCTCATTGAATTTAACTAGCTACTGTGTAGCTACTATAGAGTGGTTGGAATGCAAAGAGTTGCAACAAGTGAGATTGGTCGCTATAGTCTTCCATGCACTTACAGAGTGTGTGGTGGAGTGGATTTTAGACGGTAGATGGACTTCTTTTGTGAGAAGATAATTTTCTGCCTCTAATATGGATATGTGTTCTGGACACGCATCCACTTAAGAAAGAGTTGCTACAGGTGGCACATCATTTGAGCTTTGCTCTACATCCTGGTGGTACTTGGATGTACCGAGACTGGAAATGCTTATACTGGTGGAATGGTATAAAAAAGGTAGTGCAGACTTGGTTGCTCGATGTTCAGTATGCCAACGGGTAGGGGTCGAACATCAGAAACCCACTGGGTTGCTCCAGGAAATTTTGATTTTTCGGAATGGAAGTGGGAGCATATCACTATGAATTTCATTATGGGATTGTCCAGAACCTGTAAAGGACATGATGCGATTTGGGTGATCAACTAACCTAATCAGTTCACTTTCTGCCTATTCGTGGAAAGGACTTGTTGGATCGTCTGGCAGAGTTGTACTATCGAGGGATTATCATATTGCATGGCATGTCTTTGGGTATTATATCTGATAGAGATCCGCGATTTACCTCACGATTTTGATAGAGTTTGCATCAAACCATGGGCATAGAGCTTCGACTCAGTACAACGTTCAGCCGTAGATAGATAGACAGTCTAAGCATACCATTTAGACATTGGAGGATCTATTAAGATATTGTGTCATGGATTATGGAGGTAGTTGGGAGAATCACATTCCTTTAGTGGAATTTGACTATAAAAACAATTATCACTCATCCATACAGATGACTTCTTCTGAGGCCCTATACGGTGGACCCTGTAGATCTCTCGTGTTATGGGAGGAAGTCGGGGAATAGGTATTTCTATGTGTTTCACCTATGAGAGGGGTGAAATGATATGGTCTAAAATGAAAGTTGAGATGTTGGAGCGGATTGGAGGTGTAGCTTATCGGTTGGCTTTACCTCCGACACTTGCGGGTGTTCATAACGTATTTCATGTTTCTATGCTGAGGAAATACGTTCCGCGTTCAGATCATGTTCTGAAAGGGGTTCCGATTCTACCTCAGTCTAATGTGACTTACGAGGAGATTCAAGGGTGGAGCCTGGGTCGCAAGGAGCGACAGTAGTGGGACGAAAACTATCCGACTCGTAAAGGTTGGATGACAGTATGATACCGATGAGAAGGCTATGTGGGAGCTGGAAGATACTATTCGGGCTCGATAGTCTCATCTGTTCACTTGAGGAAGGTATGTGGTCCTTTCGAAAATTTCCTTGAAGTAATTTTTGAATGTTAGTACGAAATTTAGGGACCAAATTTTTATAAGTGGGGGAGAATGTAAAATACCGAGGAAAAAAAATTAATACCCTTGTTAATTAATAAATTGTCTTAAAGAATTTTTCTAGAAATTTTTAGAAATTTTTCTGGATTTAAATGGAGGTTCTATGGATATTTCACGGGGATAAAGCGAACAGGCTTTTGTAAAGCCTGTTTAGACTATCTTTTAACAAAGTATTAAATGGTTCAATTAAAATAATTCCTGTCATTTCCCATCGGTTTATGTGTTCACGACTCCTCTTTTCTTCTTCGCAATCCCGACCTTTCCGTCACCTCCTCCCCCCCCCCCCCCCCGCACGACTTTCCTCCTCCAACATCGCTCGTCGCTCCACTCGCCGTTGCCGCGCCACAACGCCATCGCCAACTCCTCCTCTTCACTTTCCCTCGAGCATCGCCGGAGCAGCTTGTTGGCCGCCAGCCCTGCCGGAGGTACCCATCGAACGCCGACAGCAGCTAACCCATCGAACGCCGACAGCAGCAACCCGATCGTAGCTTCTTTCCTTTTCCATCGCCGCAGCCTCCCCTCATTCTCCCGATGCGACCTCGACTGCCGACTTCTTTCATGGATCGATAGCTTTCCCTCTTCTCCTTCGCCTTCAGCCACCGTGAGTTGGATCGTCGCTGGAGTTAGGGTCTTGGACCGGTGAACTGAGGATGGGAGGAAGGGGTGGCTGCCGAGGGATTTGGGGTCAAGATTTGCCGTAATAGCTGGTGATCTTGTGTTGCGGGAAGTACTTCCTAGCGAACAGAGCAATTGGGGAGTATCGACGGTGAAGTTTAAATTGCAGGTGTATCCCTCGATTATCTTTTTCTGTCCATTTTATTTCTGGTGATTGTAGGTGCCGGATCTTGGGATTGAATAGGTCGGTGGAAGTGTGTAACAGAGGGGTCGATCGAATTTGAGGTAAAGTGGTATTGATCGATAATTTTATCATGTGGTTTATGCTGCAGTAGGGGTTGCTCATGGTGATGTTGGTTGTGGGATATGGTATGCTATTTTGTTTGGGATGGTTGTAAGGTGAGTTAAGTAGTTGGTGGTATGTGATTAGTTTTAAGCTGATATGGATTGTTCTATTTTTGTTAATGGTGGATTTGTGTGTTGAACCAGCTGTGGAATCATTGAAATTTAGCTATGGATGGAGTAGGTTAGTTGTGAGTGATTTAACTTGCAAATTTGGAATGGTAGATGTAATGGATGTGAACAGAGGTATTTTATGGTTGTGTTGCTATGTTCAACATGAATGAATGTCGATCTGGGAATGGCTCTATCATGGTGGTAAAAAGGGGCTGTGAATGGTTGGATGTGATTTCTCCACTTGATATCAAGAAGATGTGCAAGTGTAGATAAGGTTGGTAAGTTCGGATATGGGTGGTTATAAATGCATAATAAGTTGTTAAGTGGTCTAATGGTTGATAGAGATTAATGTGGAGGATAGATTAGGTTAATTGGATAACTAGATCAATCTAGTTGATTGGAATACGAAGTCGATGTAAGATTCGATTTGGTCTTTCATTGTGTGCGTGCACTTAACCATAATATTTGATATGTCTAGGATGTGGATACAAGACAGGTCCGCAGACGTGAGGACTCTATTATTACGAGCATTACAGTAGGTGGGTAATTCCTACCCTAGTCAGGTAGTTTTAATGCATACAGATTTAGATGCATGATCATCTTATATGATCATGTTACCTTGACCTTGCTCTTATTATCTTATGTTTGAACTTGTCATTGGCTATATTTACTCAAAGGTTGATATCACATTCCCTTTATTATGATTTAGGGTTATAGATGTGATGTAAATAGGCCAAGATGTTTAGTAGGGTGTGGATGTTAGAGTATGGGTGATGACCAAAATTTTAAATTGGTAAAAGGGTCATCCGTGGGTAAGTAATGCTCTAAATATAGGATTTATTTCCAATACCTGTATATTCCATACTTATTACCAACCATGTGTTGTGTAATGGTTAAGTGAAGGGTGACTAGTGTGTCGCTACGTTCCGGTGGTCCCAGCTTGATATGATTAGTCGAGTACGACTCTCTATTAGATAGAGAGTTATGATCAGTTGAGTATGACTCTCTACAGGATAGAGAGTCCGTCGATCAGTTGAGTACGACTCTCTTCGGGATAGAGAGTATATTGATCAGATGGGTACGACTCTCTGTTGAATAGAGAGTCTGTGGTAGATGGTTGTACGTGTGACAATACATTCATGTCATTTGCATGCATTGTGAAGACATAGTCTCCCTTGGGGTTGAGAGAGTCGTCAGTCATCTTGCCTCCCAGATTACATCCCGAGGAGTAACTGGTGTGAGGGGGCAGAGCATCTGTTGTGCCGCACTCTACCACTATAGACGGTGGTAGTTGGAGTTGTGTGCAGTTGTTCTGGGTGCATGGCACTCGACCACTCATTGGTAGTGTCAGTCGGAGTGGCCAACAGTAGGGACTCCCGTTGTGTAGCGAGCTCTTTACGCTAATATGCTACTTGATCATACTGCCCACTCGGCCATTCTAGAGCAGTGGTTGGTGTGAGTTGGGATAGTTGTCATGTCGTGCCACCTAGGCCACACTGGGGTTGTGGTAGCGAGTATGGGTGAGCAGACATGACCATGCATGTTGCATTGTCATATCATACGGTGTTTTGTATATGGTTATATATATATACATACATGCTTGTATATATATATACATGGATGATAGTGATTAGTATACATACAGATGTAGTCTATATGTATACTCAATTTAATGATGCATTTATATGTACTATGTTTGTTGTATTTGTTTGTGGATAATCATACATGTTATTGCATTTTCTGTATGGTAGTAGGCCGGTACCTATATACCTGTTGGTTATTCACTGTGATACCCTCGACCCATATCAGGATGTAGTGTGAGTTAGTATTATTCTTTATACCTTATGTTGTGGATATATGCCCAGGTTGGATGAGGATAGATTAGCTGACTGCTGTTGGGTTTCCGGCACCGCGGCGTGTGTGTGTTCGATCATGTTTCGCAAACATGAGCACAGCGGAAGCAATAAAAATAATAAATCTACATTTATTACAACACACACAACACATGCATGCATATTACAATAAGTGTAGACATAACCGTAAATTTAAATTTGCAATAAAAGGAAATTTATCTACGTTATACCTTTCGTATGATGTGTAGTGGGAACGGCATCAACCGGAACGATCCTCGCTAGAATCGTCTCTATCCGTATCCACGCTGAGTTCCTTGGGATGACTTCGCTAAGCCACGAGCTTCGTCTTCGTACGGGTTACTAGCCTCGTGTTGAAGACGACGTGATCGAGAGATGATCACGATCCGAATCCAAATTCGGATCCTAATACGAGTTCTCAAAACTCGCTTCTCCGGAGAGGTATTCGTCAACCAATTGACGAATCCTTCATCCTCCACCTCAGAGGATTACCGGAGATCGAATCCCCGGTAAGTTATCCGCTGTCGGAGCTCTAACCGTCGTCCAAACGACGCTCCGACGAGAGGAGAAGAAGCTGTCCAGAAAACTGGACAGCTTGGTGGAGGAGTAGGCGCCGGCCAAAACAAGGAAGCCAAGTGCTCACCTTTTCACCGAGGCCTAGGAAGATCACCGGAGGGTCGCCGGAGGGTTCACCGGCTGAAGCTTGGACCCCGGCAAGGAGCTAGACGGCAGCACAACCAGCTGGGCGGCAATGGAGGTTGGGCGGCACAACTAGGTTGGGCAGCACAACTAGGTTGGGCGGCACAACTAGGTTGGGCGGCAACTCCAAGCTAGGGTTTGGATTAGGGCTTAATTATCCATTAAGCCCTCTTTTATAGAGAACTAATTCTCTTAATGGTTATTGGATCATAACCATTAGGCCCGTTAACCCGCTCCATTAAGATAAGTTAAAATAAACCAAACCATGATGGTTTATTTTAAGTTAAAACGAACGAACCAACTTTTGGTTCATTCGCTTAAAATAAACCAAACCCTTTGGTTTATTCTCCTCCATTGGATTAGAACCAAACCATTTTGGTTCATCCATTACGCCTTCATAAGACTCGCCCATCCACGCCTCCATTGCATCAAACGATTTCATGCTCGCTTTATGTTTGGTCCAACCAAACCTAGTTTCTCTCGGTCTGAGAATCCCATTCTCAAGCTCGTTTTAAATCCTTTGGATTACGCTCGTTGCGCGTGTGACCAAATAGGTTCTCGGTTTATGTTGGCCGTCTATAATTAACCATTAATTATAGAACGATCATGAGTGGCACCTAGTAGTACATCATGATCCCCAATTAACCGAAAAGATCAGGTTGATCTAGAACTATTTCAAAACCCTTCAGCTCGAATGATTCGTCCCCATTCCCTTCACTCATCTTATACCCACTTGGTTCAGGACATGGTCTATAGTGTCCGGTCCCCACTAGGTCGACTACGCCACACCTAGCCCAAGTATCATTTCCTACGGATTCTAGTTACTCCACATGTATCGAAGAGTACCTTACTCTAAACATGTAATGCTTTGGCCAAAGACTTTAGTAACAATCCGACGAGAGGCCATGGGTATACATCTCCTCGCAAGGAGTGGTGAATCCTTTATAGGCTACTCAAACACCTTCGATCACTTCGACTTATACCCAATCATCCCGGGTCCACATCTCCTTAGAGATGTTTGCTTAAGATGTCAAAGCATAAGTCTCCATGATCAAGATGACTTGAATACCGTAAGTCAAAGGAACATCGTACTTAAGCCACAGTAAGAACTTCATTGACATATCTATATATGCAGAGAACCATATGAAGTCTTACGGCTGGTCACTCCAATGAACTAGTTACCATAACTAGCATCCACGATTAACTCCGGACATCACAATGTCTCCAGCTAGTGAGAATCAGATGCTTGGATACACCAAGGAGTATACCTCGTGCTAGTCTCGACAGAATTGATGGTGTCCAAATCCATCAATTCATCGACTAGGGATAATTTCGATACATCACAATTACACATGTAGAGATACTCACTAGTTGTGATCCAATCATAAATTCTCTCATCTTTGTGAATCGTATCGTGGACATTCAGTAAATGAGTTTAAGATCCAATCAAATACATGAAACATGTATACTCAAATAGTGAATCTTCATTTATCATATAAATGGTTCATACATAAGGCGATTGCCTTAGGACATCTCTCATATATTACTAATAGACTCCCACTTGGCCTAATGTCAATCGCTACGGTATCCAATACCATAAGCTCGAACATGACCCTCAAACTTATTTTGAGGTAATGCCTTAGTCAAGGGATCCGCTAAGTTCCTTTCAGTGGGAATTTTCTCGATTTGTATTTCGTTCCCTCGATGATCTCTCGATAAGATGATAGCGGCGAAGCACATGTTTGGATCGTTGATGAGACCTTGGCTCTTTCGCCTGTATGCAATTGCTCCATTGTTGTATGATGAGCCGGTATTGCTTCAACAATGGCCGGAATCACACCAAGTTCATGAACGAACTTCTTGATCCAAACCGCTTCCTTTGCTGCTTCCGAAGCTGCAATATATTCTGCCTCAGTGGTAGAATCCGCTACAGTCTCTTGTTTGGAACTTTTCAAACTCACTGCGCCCCCATTCAAGGTGAACACGTATCGGTGAGACACGGAATCATCCTTATGCATGTCTGGAAGCTGGCATCTGTATACCCGCGTATCACCATGTCCCCTTCTCCATATATTAGGAACACATCCTTAGTTCTTCTCAAGTACTTAAGGATCGTCTTAACAGCCGCCCAATGATCCATTCCTGGATCAGACTGGTATCTGCTCGTTACACTCAGAGCATACGATACATCGGGCCTCGTACATAACATAGCATACATGATAGATCCTATTGCGGATGCATAGGGAATCTTACTCATGCAAATCCTCTCGTCTTCTATGCGCGGACACATAGACTTTGAAAGGTGTACCCCATGCCTGATGGGTAGGAAACCTTTCTTGGATTCCGACATGCTAAACCTCTTTAGCACTCGGTCTATATATGTAGACTGCGAAAGACCAAGCAACCGTTTGATATATCTCTATAGATCTTAATCCGAGGATGTAGGTTGCTTCTCCCGTCTTTCATGGAGAATGTCTTGGATAACCAAACCTTCAGCGTAAGATTGAAACATCGTTTCCTATAAGTAAGTATGTCATCGACATACAATACTAGGAATCTGTTGCACTCCCACTAACCTTCTTGTACACACAAGGTTAAATGCGGATTTTGTGAGAAATCAAACTTTTTGATTGTCTCATCAAAGCGGATATTCCGACTCTGGATGCTTGCTTCAATCCATAAATGGACCGTGAATTTGCATACCTTGGTTTTATCAGACCGATGTGAAACCCTCACGTATCATATACCGTCCTCGAGTAGGTTTCCATTAAGGAAATTTGTTTTCACATCCATCGCCATATCTCATAATCATAATGAGCCGCTATGGCGGGAGCATCGAATGGATTTAAGCATAGCTCTGGCGAATAGGTTTCGTCATAATCAACACCTTGTTTTTGGCGATATCCTTTCGCCACCAATCTAAGCCTTTATAGGTAATCACATTACCATCCATGTCGGTTTCTTCTTGAAAACCCACTTGCACCCTATAGGCTTTATGCCTTGGTGGGTCAACCAAGTTCCAAACTTGGTTTCATACATGGAATCCATTTCGACTTCATGGCACCAAGCCACTTATCCCTTTCGAACTTGTCGGCACTTCTTCATAAGCTGGTAGGCTCCTCATCATCAATGAGTAACACGTCATTCGATTCACTTACGAGAAATCCATATCTCTCAGGAATATTGCGTGTTCTACCAGATCTACGAAGATGTGGTGTTACAATAGGTCCAGCCGATTGCTCATCACTATGAGTTGTCGGATGTTGTGCTTCACCAGGTATCTCATCAATGTCTATTTGAGTCTCTCGAGCCTCCTCAAGCTCGACGACACTCCCACTGTTTTCTTGCAATAGAAACTCTTTCTCTAGAAACACAGCATGCCTTGAAACAAACACCTTTTGTTCCACAGGATGATAGAATTGGTAACCCCTTGTTTCCTTAGGGTATCCAATAAATAGACATTTATCAGACTTAGCATCCAATTTGTCTGATACAGTCCGCTTCACATAAGCAGGACAACCCCATATCTTCATGTAAGATACATGAGGTTTCTTACTATTCCATATCTCATATGGAGTAGTTGAGACTACCTTGGTAGGCATTCTGTTTAACAAGTAAACAACTGTCTGAAGTGCATAGCCCCAAAAGGACTTGGGAAGAGTTGCATGATTCATCATTGACCTGACCATGTCCAACAAGGTCCGGTTATGCCTCTCAGATACACCATTATGCTATGGTGTATATGGCGGAGTCCATCGAGACAATATACCATTGTCTCTTAGATAATCAAGAAACTCTTGACTTAAGTATTCACCACCTCGATCCGATCGAAGTATTTTAATACTCTTGTCATGTTGTTTCTCTACTTCATTTCTGAATTCTTTGAACCTTTCAAAGGCTTGGACTTGTGTTTCATCAAGAACACATACCCAAACCGTGAGTGATCATCGGTGAAGGTAATGAAGTAGCTATAGCCTCCTAATGCTTGAGTTGACATAGGTCCACATACATCAGTATGTATTATACCTAGTAACTCTCCCACTCGTTCACCTTTTCTAGTAAAAGGTAACTTAGTCATCTTGCCTTTTAAGCATGATTCGCATGTATCGTATGAATCCAATTCAAACGATTCCAGAATTCCACATCGGTGTAATTCGGACATGCGTTTCTTGCTTATATGGCCAAGACGACAATGCCACATATAGGAGTCTATTTGATTATCCTTTCGAAGCAGCGTGTTGCTCGCGATATTGAAAATGTCCTTTGATATCGTCCAGCGTATAAATGCCATTACTCAAGGTTCGATTCCATAAAGTCGCCATTTAAAGTTATATAAGAACAATTGTTACTAAGCGTCAAATGGAAACCATTTCTATTTAAGGAAATAGAAACAATGTTCTTTATTAGAGAAGGAACATAATAGCAATTGTCGATTCTAAGACTAGTCCACTAGGGAGCTTCAGCAAATAAGTTCCGATGGCGACCGCAGCAACCTTTGCTCCATTGCCAACTCACAAATTTGACTCCCCTCTGACTAGTCTTCTTCTATTCCTTAGCCCCTGTATGTCATTACATATATGTGAGCTACACCCAGTATCCAATACCCAAGTGTCCAAGGAAATAGAATGACAATCAATAACGAAGATACCTGAAGAGGATGGGGCATCGGATGCCTTCTTCTTCTTCATGGACTCAAGATAAATCTTGCAGTTTCTTCGCCAGTGGCTTTCCTTGCCACAATGATGGCAAGTGCCCTTTTGCGCTGGTTCTGCCTTCTTTGCCTTTTTGTTCTTTCCTTTCTTCTGTTCTTTTGCCTTCCTCTTAGAACCCTTCTTTGAGGAATCAACTAACAGAACCGCCTTCTCCTCATGCTTTACAGAAGGCTCCACAGTCTTCAGCATATTGAGGAGCTCGGGAACGGTGGATTCCAATTTGTTCATCCGATATTTCATCACAAATTGCGAGAAACTCTTGGGCAAACAATGCAGAATTAAGTCAATACTTAACTCATGATCCATCACAAAACCGAGGGTAGCTAGCCACTCGATGTACCCATTCATCTTTAGCACAAACTGCACTACAGATGAACCTTCTTGCATCTTCGTGGTGAAGAGGAGCCTAGAGACCTCGAACCTTTCGGATCTCGCTTGCTCATCGAACAACTCATGAAGATGGAAGCCCATAGTATTAGCATCCATATGCTCATGCTGCTTTTGCAGCTCAGGTACCATCGCCGCTAGCATGATGCAACTCGCCAGCTCAGAATCTGCCACATGCTTCTGATAGACCAACATTTGGTCTGGAGTTGCATCGTCCTTAGGACGGTCAGGAAGAGGCTCTTCAAGGACATATACAAGCTTTTCCGCCTTGAGAACAATTCTCAGGTTTCTAAGCCAGTCCAGGAAGTTAGGCCCAGTCAGTTTGTTCGAATCCAAAATAGTACGCAAATTCAAAGACGTCATGATCAATTTATTGACCTAGAAATATAAAACGAGCATATATGAGAAAATGATTTTAAAATGCATCAATATACATTTATAAATCCCATTCATTTTTTGAATTTCAAAAACCCCAAAATCACTTCGGGAGATCGTAGGTCCATCTCCGAATGGGTTGATATCCATCAAAGTTATGAACAACCTTGGAGAGAGTCCAACAAGTCATTCATAACTACGACGGTAGGTATCAACTATACCGATTGCATATCACGTATATGCAACTATCACAATGTGCTATCAACTAATTGAATGTTCACACATACATCGGGTTGTTAACACATTAACAAGTATGCATCATATGCATAGCACCCAACTTCACCTCCCTTTACATCGACCTTGGAGAGAGTCCAACAAGCCGATGCTCCGGGTTAAAGCCAACCCATTAATCGAAATAGTTTTAATATGGTTAGGCGCATTCAACCAATTAGCCCAGCTTGGAGAGAGTCCAACAACCAAAGCTAACGATTGACCTCTGACTCTTACCATATTAGTATTAAACTATTCCATGGTTTGAACATGTTCGGGTTCGAGCCGGGCTTGGAGAGAGTCCAACAACCCAAACAAGAAATGAAACTCTGGTTCTAACCATATTAATGGAAGGTGTAGGCTTTAATATTGTTTAAGGGTTTTATGTCTCATCCTCTTTACATGCAAATAACTATTATCTACATGGCATGGCATACATGGCATACATCTACATGTCACGACACGCATGGCATTATGTTATGCATCGAAAGCAATTACATGGCATACAATTATGTCATGTATATGTTTCCTTATATGTCATAACTATTTATGGAAATAAAATATGTTTAAGATTTGATTCTCCAAATCAAATCATAATTAAATTAGGAAACAAATTTCCAAATCTAATCACATATTTTATTCATGGAATTATTTGATTAAGGAAAATCTATTTAGGAAATTAATTTCCTAAATCATTAAAACTACTTATGGAAATAAAATATTTTAAGATTTGATTTCCCAAATCAAATCATGATTAAATTAGGAAATAAATTTCCAGAATCTAATCAAATATTTTATTTATGGAAAATATCAATTTCCATAAATACTTCCAACTTTCCAAAAGTGGAAGATTTCCATAAATACTTCTAGACTTTCCAAAATTGAAAATTTTCCATAAATACTTCTAAATTTCCAAAATTAAAAAATTTCCAGAAATACATTATGACTATCGCAAAAACATTTTTACGATTATGTCGAAACACAACCTGGGCTCTGATACCACTGTTGGGTTTCCGGCACCGCGGCGTGTGTGTGTTCGATCATGTTTCGCGAACATGAGCACGGCGGAAGCAATAAAAATAATAAATCTACATTTATTACAACACACACAACACACGCATGCATATTACAACAAGTGTAGACATAACCGTAAATTTAAATTTGCAATAAAAGGAAATTTATCTACGTTATACCTTTCGTATGACGTGTAGTGGGAACGACATCAACCGGAACGATCCTCGCTAGAATCGTCTCTATCCGTATCCACGCCAAGTTCCTTGGGATGACTTCGCTAAGCCACGAGCTTCATCTTCGTACGGGTTACTAGCCTCGTGTTGAAGACGACGTGATCGAGAGATGATCACGATCCGAATCCAAATTCGGATTCTAATACGAGTTCTCAAAACTCGCTTCTCCGGAGAGGTATTCGTCAACCAATTGATGAATCCTTCGTCCTCCACCTCAGAGGATTACTGGAGATCGAATCCCCGGTAAGTTATCCTCTGTCGGAGCTCTAACCGTCGTCCAAACGATGCTCCGACGAGAGGAGAAGAAGCTGTCAAGAAAACTGGACAGCTTGGTGGAGGAGTAGGCGCCGGCCAAAACAAGGAAGCCAAGTGCTCACCTTTTCACCGAGGCCTAGGAAGATCACCGGAGGGTCGCCGGAGGGTTCACCGGCTGAAGCTTGGACGCCGGCAAGGAGCTAGACGGCAGCACAACCAGCTGGGCGGCAATGGAGGTTGGGCGGCACAACTAGGTTGGGCGGCAACTCCAAGCTAGGGTTTGGATTAGGGCTTAATTATCCATTAAGCCCTCTTTTATAGAGAACTAATTCTCTTAATGGTTATTGGATCATAACCATTAGGCCCGTTAACCCGCTCCATTAAGATAAGTTAAAATAAACCAAACCATGATGGTTTATTTTAAGTTAAAACGAACCGAACCAACTTTTGGTTCATTCGTTTAAAATAAACCAAACCCTTTGGTTTATTCTCCTCCATTGGATTAGAACCAAACCATTTTGGTTCATCCATTACGTCTTCTTAAGACTCGGCCCATCCATGCTTCCATTGCGACTGAAACGATTTCATGCTCGCTTTATGTTTGGTCCAACCAAACCTAGTTTCTCTCGGTCTGAGAATCCCATTCTCAAGCTCGTTTTAAATCCTTTGGATTACGCTCGTTGTGCGTGTGACCAAATAGGTTCTCGGTTTATGTTGGCCGTCTATAATTAACCATTAATTATAGAACGATCATGAGTGGCACCTAGTAGTACATCATGATCCCCAATGAACCGAAAAGATCAACGGTTGATCCAGAACTATTTCTGAAACCCTTCAGCAGCTCGAATGATTCGTGCCCCATTCCCTTCACTCATCTTATACCCACTTAGTTTAGGACATGGTCTATAGTGTCAGTCCCCACTAGGCTGACTACGTCACACCTAGCCCAAGTATCATTTCCTCGTCCTACGAATTCTAGTTACTCCACATGTATCGAAGAGTACCTTACTCTAAACATGTAATGCTTTGGCCAAAGACTTTAGTAACAATCCGACGAGAGGCCATGGGTATACATCTCCTCGCAAGGAGTGGTGAATCCTTTATAGGCTATTCAAACACCTTCGATCACTTCGACTTATACCCAATCATCCCGGGTCCACATCTCCTTAGAGATGTTTGCTTAAGATGTCAAAGCATAAGTCTCCATGATCAAGATGACTTGAATACCGCAAGTCAAAGGAACATCGTACTTAAGCCACAGTAAGAACTTCATTGACATATCTATATATGCAAAGAACCATATGAAGTCTTACGGCTGGTCACTCCAATGAACTAGTTACCATAACTAGCATCCATGATTAACTCCGGACATCACAATGTCTCCAGCCAGTGAGAATTAGCTGCTTGGATACACCAAGGAGTATACCTCGTGCTAGTCTCGACAGAATTGATGGTGTCCAAATCCATCAATTCATCGACTAGGGATAATTTCGATACATCACAATTACACATGTAGAGATACTCACTAGTTGTGATCCAATCACAAATTCTCTCATGCTGTGAATTGCATCGTGGACATTCAGTAAATGAGTTTAAGATCCAATCAAATACATGAAACATGTATACTCAAATAGTGAATCTTCATTTATCATATAAATGGTTCATACATAAGGCGATTGCCTTAGGACATCTCTCATATATTACTAACAACTGCCAGGTATGTCAGCATCGATTGTTGTTCAGTTTATTTAGTGTATGCATGCATGTATACTTGTTATGCTGATGTATACCTGTTGTACGAATAGATTAAACTGTTGAATGACATGTAATATTGATACATATATTTACATGTTCTATCTTATTACTTGCTGAGTCTTACTCACCACCACAACCCCTGGGTTTTTCTGCCCCCCAGGTAACAGGTAGCCGACTTCGGATGGACTTGGAGCACCGCTAGCTGGCATCGTCTCATCTCAACTCCGAGAGTCTGGGTTTTTGCGTTTTCCGTATGCCTTGTTATGTATTCTAAGTTTTTTCATGATGTTTTGTGTTATGTGATGTACGCACATGTTGGTGCGGGTTTTGACGAGGTTTTCGTTATGTTTTGGTGTTAGTCATACCAGTATGCATGTGTTTAGGTTGGGATGTTGTTGTATTATGTTTCCGCTGTGTCTTTGTTGTAGTTAGTTTGTTATGTTGTTGTGGTTTGTGTTACATTTTTATATCTGTTGTTGTTATTGTGGGCCTACGGGTCTTGTATTAATCCGAAATGTTGCCACGTACAGGGGAGATGTCATCCGTTTGCTTTTCGACACGACATGCTCTCGGGGAATGACAACTTTAGTGGTATCAGAGTCCTAGGTTCTGCGATGCCATACAATGTTGTTTTTGTGTCAAGTCTTGGATTCTCGGGAGTCGATTTATTCGGTTTTAGTTTTCTGAGATGAGATTGACAGCGGCCTGAGTAGGTTTTGTTTTCTGAGATGAAGTATGTATGTCAATTTCTCAGTGAAGTTGAGTGAAGTTTTACAAGTATTTATTAAAACTTCCCTTACTAAAAAATAAAAATTTCTCTGCCTTAATCAAAAACCCCTACACCTATCATAAGTTCCCCCTCTTTAGTAAAACTGAAGAGCGAAGTCGAGTGAAGATTTACAAGTATTTACTGAAACTGCCTTTACTGAAAAATAAAAATTTCTTTGCCTTAACCAAAAACCTCTGCACCCATCATAAGTTCTACAATATTTTTTAGACTTAAGAATACCATTGATCGCACCCCTCTTGATTTACTATCTTTTCCTTTCTCATCTAATACTGATAAAATGTAATCATTTGTATTCAATGCAACACTTGGAATACATTATATTTCTTAGTCTACATTATATTATTCTAAAGGAGCAAAGACATAAATTCTATAACACTCATCCACTAAAGTAAGGACATAAATGATACATGTTCCATGGTCTTGCTAAAAGTCTTTATTGAGCATCCTTCAATTAATAAGCTCCAATCCCCGCTCGACTGTCCACCTGGAAGGGCCCTTCCCATTTAGGTGTCAGCTTACCTTTACATCCCTCGGGCAGTACTTTTCGCAATACTAAGTCTCCTACCTGAAAAGCACGTGGTATTACCTTTTTATTATACCGAGCCACTACATTATCACTTGGGATATAAGCCATCACTCGGGCAGACTCCACTCTGACTCCATAAGTAACACTGCTTCCATGTCATACCTCATACTAAAAGGGGTAACCCACTCGTAATTCATAACAAATGCAACATTCTTGTATTCTAAATGCATTCTACTTTTATCCTACTTCCATAAGGTACTTCCTGAGCTACAATTTCTTATCTTCTTTCATAAAACTAGGTTGACCCTTCCACTAACCTAATTTAATTCTTTACACCCCCTCACCCCCTCAGTATCATCCTTGATTATGGAGAACATATAGTTCGCTTTGTCTTCCTCCCCAACCCCTTTATAAAAGTTGGGCTCTACCTCACCCTTCCCTCCATCTCCACTCTTCATCCTTCCATGTTATATCCCCCCCCCCCCCACGCATCTTATCCACATAAGCTCTGATACAAATTAATCTTCCGATTCAGATACTCGCTCTACGAAAACCTTAGCATACTGACCTGTACCCCTCAGGGGTTCTATCAACGCAATGGCCCCAGGCCAAAGGGGGCTTTTTCCGATCTCCTTTCCCCTCCTTCGGCAATCACTTGTGGAATCCTCCATCACTCTTGTAGCAACCCCAGATGGCTCCCCCTTCCACTCCTCCTCCTCCAATAGCTCCACCACACTTTTTAGCAGGAGAATCCTCTATGGATTCTTCCAGTAGTCTTTTGTAAACCAGAATATTTTCCTTTTATCATCTGTACTATTACTTAGTTTATATAAAGGATCACACATTTTCCCCCTTTTGTCCGAAAAATAGAAAAGAACATTATATTCAGCATAACTACAATAGTCATTGCCTCACTTATAAATCCTTTATTTGACTTTGAAAGATTTTATGAATTATTACCGCCTTATCTTTTTAATCAAAATGGAATTTGTAATAAATGATGCCTCCACATCTCTTTCTCTATTACTCGACACTGAACCCCATCTGTATAACGGTATATTAATGTTGTATTTTCAAATCTACATAAATCATCTTTAGGATCGGAAGAACCGGTATACTTAGGCATCTGAGGAACTCAAAAATGTCGAGGCAACTCTTCACTCAGAATACTATCTATAAAAGGACTCTTCTCTTCGATCTTCAAAATAGTACTAACAAAAGGAGCTTCTTCATCAAACCTTTCTTCCCCTGAAGGAGAGACATATTCTTTCTTTCCCTTTGATTGTTTACATATTCGTGAAGAATCCTTTCTAGGGAGAGAAACTTTGATTACCTCCTCTTCAGTATCATCCCCAGATGTATCATCTTCTTTCACCACTTTTGGCATAGCTCTTTGAAACATCTGATCCATCACAGTAGCTACTACTTGCATGAGAACCTCCTTACACATGGGCTCACAACACCTTCTACTGGTACTCCCCTTAGAGATACTAGTACATATTTTTACTCCTCCAATGTCTCCTTCATTGTCCTCCTGATATTCACCATCACAACTTTTTGTTCAGGTTCCCACAGACGGTGCCAATTTGATGGTGTTTTTTTCTTTGATCTGCTTAGATCTCTTCCCTCTTCCCCAAGAACTCCTACTGGGTACCTTGGATCCCTAAGCTGAACTCTAGATCATTCACTTCACAAGAAAGTGTTAGAGGTGGATCGGTTTGTTGGTGCAGGGGCACTAGATAATCGAACCTTGGTTTTGATGATGACAAAGATTCAAAGTTAAGCTATTTTGTTATCTCATGTGATATGCTAAGTGTGCAGGAAGTGTTTAAGCTAAGCGACACCAGGAGAACCTCGGGGAGTCGAGGAACCTCGGTGGTGACCGAAAGCTAAGCGACATGTCAAGAGGACCAAAGGTAAGCTCCGTGTGTGGAGCGGTGGTAAGGACACGTCCTCGGTTAGAGGACAATTCTAGGCGTCGATCCGACTAAGACTTCCAGAGGAATGCTGAAGTCGAGATCGGACAGTCAAAGGACTGTTAATTTGCATGGCATTATGCATCTATTGTGCTAATCTTGTATTGTAGGAATTCTCAAGTGCAACAGTCAACTAGAGATGTCAGTATTCGACTGAAGGCAGTCGACTGCTAAGACGATCAGTCGACTGATGTCGACGAATCAACCCAGTGCACGAGGTCAAAGAGATAGAGATTGATTCCACCACCTCAGGATAAGATAAGCCGCCACCTCGAGATAAGATAAGCCGCCACCTCAAGATAAGATTCACGAGTTTTGGATCTGGATTGGGACAAATTCCAAGGCGCAAATCTATAAAAAGAGGGGAGGACTCACACCCAAATTCAAGAATCTCCCAAGTGCTCATGCTCTCTATAACGCTACTCCGACCATGCGTCATCTTCTAATTAATTGTCGGTATTATTATTATCTTTCTGTACTTAATTTGTATAAGGACCGGTAAGGTTGTTACCGGCCTTATAATCATTGTAATAGTCTTGTCTCTTACCTCCAACGAGGAAGAGACTTTTAGTGATTGCCCTTCGGAAGCGATCAAGGATCGTAGGGCCTTGGATTAGCAGCCGGTGGGCTGTGAACCAAGTAAAAAAGCTTTGTGTCTTTCTTGTGTTTGTCTTTTAGTTTTCCACTGTGTACTTGGTTTTAATCGTCGAAAAAGAAAAGTTTTTATGAATGCTATTCACCCCTCCTCTAGCGCTTATATCGATCCAACAATTGGTATCAGAGCGGGGGCGCTCAGATTCGGTGCAACCACCGGTCGAGCATTTTCTTTTATTTATTTTTATTTTTATTTTTAAATATCTACCGCACTACTAATCCAAGACCAAGTCTTGGGACTTTTTGGTTTGTGTTTTTTTTGCGAGTTTTAGAAAATCGTTGACCGAGCCAACCATGGAAGAGTCTCCCACAAGACATAAAGGTAACAATGTCAATTTAAATTTTAAATTTCATATTATTTAATTTAAGTGTAGGGAGAGAGTACACTATAAAAATAAGTGTCCTACTCGTAAGACTCGAACGACGCAACCGACGGCAAAGGAGACACCATTGCCAGGAATCTGGAAGAACAAGGAGCACATCAAGTGTTTCGGGTGCAGAAGATTCGGTCACTACAAGAATCGGTGTCCGGAAAAAAAGGTTAGTAAAGTTAATAATTTTGAAAAGTTGAGTTTTAGAATAGTTGATAATTTAGATAAATTGTGTAATCGTTGTCAATTAATTAATACAATTAATAATTAAACTAGTAAAAAATTAATTAATTCAGATTTAATTAGTTTAAATAATAATAATAATAATATCATGGAAGAAAATGATCAAATTAATCTAACATTTGATAAAATTAACAAAGAGATTAATCAAATATTTAGTTTAATCAACATAGATCTAGAACAAGTCAAAAATAAAACCAACCTAGGACTTAATCAGAATAATCAAACCCTTGATCAGAATAATCAAACCATAGGACAGAATCATCAAATCCTAGATCTGATTAATCTAGATAATTCCGAATTAAAAAAATTCTGTTTTGAAAAATTCAACCATAAAAAAATCGAAATTAACTTTTAAAAATTCTAAAGATAATCTAAATAATTATAATAATAATTGTACCTTTAAAAACTCTAACAATTTTATCTTAAATAATTCTAATAATAATTTTACCTTTAAAAACTCTAACAATCTTATCTTAAATAATTCTAATAATAATTCTATCTTTAAAAACTCTAACAATCTTATCTTAAATAATTCTAATAATAATTCTACGTTTAAAAATTCTAATAATCTTATCTTGAATAATTCTAATAATTCTACCTTAAAAAATTCTAATAATTTTAATAATTCTATTTTTAAAAAGTCTAATAATCTTATCTTAAAAAATTCTAATAATTCTACTTTTAAAAAGTCTAATAATCTTATCTTGAAAAAGTCTAATAATATTATTTTGAAAAATTCTAATAATCCTATTTTAAATAATTCACAATCTAACTTAATTAAAAATTCAAAATTAGATAATCAAACCAATAAAATTAATTATAATAGAGTACCATTTGATTATACACAAATTAATAATCTAGTAATTAAACCTTCAACTTTTAAAAATTCAACTAATAAATATGTAGACTTGGGTTAGAAGTCTAAGCTAACCAAAAATCAAGATACTAAAATTTGTAAACCTAATTATAATAAAGTATCTTATAACTATAGAACAAATAAAAGTCTACCCAAGAAAACAACCATTTCATTAAATTGATTGAATGTAGCTTGCTCATGCATACATATCATTATCATGCTTATTTTGTCATGTCATACATGCTAGTTTTAAATTCACTGTCATATGGTTAGATAGGAAATAATTAATTAATCTTGACAACATAGTATCAGGATGCAGTGAGATGATAGTACGTTAAGGAAACGAAGTCAAGTGTATCCGAGTTGGATAAGGAGTATCTAGCTTGGTGCATTTAACTAAGTGGAACTAACTGAAGCTACCTCACCACATCCTAAACTAGTTAGACCAGGACGTAATCCTAAGTGAAGTAAGTGTGTAATTTCCTAAGTTGGCTTTGTCTAAGGAAGTGATCGTTGTTCCTATCAAAGAAGGCCCCTGTGCCTCGCCACGACCTGGAAGCCCTCTTTTGAAATGTTTACTTAACTAACTAAAGGTGAAATCCGAATCTAACCCAAGATTAATTAATTTCTAAGGCATTAAATTAAATTCATCTCACAATACCTATAAGAATAACTTGGTTGATCATGTAGAATGGGTGAGATGGTAAGGACAACAAATTAAAAATGATTTTGAAAATGATTTCAAAATTTATATACACATAAATCGATTCTTAAAACTATTTTTATTGGTTGTCATGATTATTGTGTGTAGTTATACGTAGTTTTCAAAACAACTATGATTCTTAAAATGATGGTTAGTTGACCAATACTGAACGTCTAAATCCTTAGGTCAACTTTAGATACCTAGACCCTCTGAACACTTAGGTGAGCCTTCCTTATGGCCAACAAGGATGTCCTAAGAGTTTGTCAGACAAAAGGGGAGACCCTCTAGATATGCCTTCCTTGTGGCTAACAAGGATGTTAGGTTATGGGGGAGGTTTTAATTGGATAATCACCATAGAAGTTGTTAAAAAATATTTTTTTTTAAAAAATCACCAATACTTTCTAAATTTAAATCCTTCTTTTTATAATATGCCAAGGGGGAGAGAAGACTTAAGTTGGACAAACTTAGTATCTAGCTACCTCCAGTTTGGCATAAAAACCAATAGACATGAGCCTTTAAAATGTTTTTTTTAATTCTTTCTCAAAATTTTATAACAATGTTAAAGGTTAGGGGGTCACATTCTAACCTAGGATATACATTGTTGGTGCAGGATCTAGAAACCTAAACTCCTAAACTCTTAAGTATTAAAGGGAATTAAACATATTAAATCAACTTGATTAGCATGTTTAAAAATTCTATTTCTTGGCAATGTACCCAATATAAAGTTATTTTTGATATATGTTAAAGGGGGAGAGAGAATAAAGTTAAGAGGTTACTTACATTTTCTTTCCCAAAAAATAATTGTTTTTCAAAACTCACCTAGGGTTAAGGGAGAGGTACCTTTAAGGGGGAAGTTTTGAAAAATGATTGTTCAATGCTTACTGCTTATTTTCTCTTAACTTTGAATTGGTTTGCCATAGATCAAAAAGGGGGAGATTGTTGGTGCAGGGGCACTAGATAATCGAGCCTTGGTTTTGATTATGGCAAAGATTCAAAGTTAAGCTATTTTGTTATCTCATGTGATATGCTAAGTGTGCAGGAAGTGTTTAAGCTAAGTGACACTAGGAGAACCTCGGGGAGTCGAGGAACCTCGGTGGTGACCGAAAGCTAAGCGACAGGTCAAGAGGACCAAAGGTAAGCTCCATGTGTGGAGCGGTGGTAAGGACACGTCCTCGGTTAGAGGACAAATCTAGGCGTCAATCCGACTAAGACTTCCGGAGGAATGCTGAAGTCGAGATCGGACAGTCAAAGGACTGTCACATTGCATGGCATTATGCATCTATTGTGCTAATCTTGTATTGTAGGAATTCTCAAGTGCAGCAGTCAACTAGAGATGTTAGTAGTCGACTGAAGGCAGTCGACTGCTAAGAGGATCAGTCGACTGATGTCGACGAATCAACCCAGTGCACAAGGTCAAAGAGATAGAGGTTGATGCCACCACCTCAGGATAAGATAAGCTACCACCTCAGGATAAGATAAGCTGCCACCTCAAGATAAGATCCATGAGTTTTGGATCTGGATTGGGACAAATTCCAAGGCACAAATCTATAAAAAGAGGGGAGGACTCACACCCAAATTCAAGAATCTCCCAAGTGCTCGTGCTCTCTACAACGCTACTCCGACCATGCGCCATCTTCTAATTAATTGTCGGTATTATTATTATCTTTTTGTACTTAATTTGTATAAGGACCGGTAAGGTTGTTACCGACCTTATAATCATTGTAATCGTCTAGTCTCTTACCTCCAACGAGGAAGAGACTTTTAGTGATTGCCCTTCGGAAGTGATCAAGGATCGTAGGGCCTTGGATTAGCAGCCAGTCGGCTGTGAACCAAGTAAAAAAGCTTTGTGTCTTTCTTGTGTTTGTCTTTTAGTTTTCCACTGTGTACTTGGTTTTAATTGTCGAAAAAGAAAAGTTTTTATGAACTCTATTCACCCCTTCTCTAGCGCTCATATTGATCCAACACGACTTCCTAGTGCACCCCCTCCGACACTCAAGTCAGAAATAGAAGAATGGAGAAGTACAATGTGTAGGATCGTGTTTTTCCAAGAGAGGGGGGGGGGTTGAATCTTGGAGGTTAAAAAATTTATTTTAATTTAGAACAATTTAGAATAATTTTAACTATTGCAAGTATGCAGCGGAAATGAAAATAATGACACTTTTATTTTACTTGGTTCTCAACCCTGATTTGGTTGCTAGTCCAAGGCCCGTAGCTCTCCCGAGAACTAGCTCAATGGGAAATTCACTAAATACCCTTTGACTTGAGAACTCTCGACTTCAGAGGGTTTCGCTTTTTACAAAGAATAGAGATGGGTAACATACTACCCACTCTTGAAGATAAGTACAATAAGAGAAAATAAATTAATGAAATACAAGAACTTTATACCGACATTTAAATGGATCAAGAGGTAATCGCAGAGTGTTGGAAGATCACCCTGTTCGTGGAGTAAGAATTTTTATGGATGAGCAAGAATTTCGACAACACTTCGACGTAGTTCAGATGTTCTTCTCGGATCCGATCGAGCACATATTTTATAAACCTTGTCTAGTTGACTGGAATGTCTTCTAGTTGACTCCACATCAGCCCGTCGATATGGAATTCGTGGTCTTCCAGTCGACTCCACATCGCCCGGCGCCGCATCGGTAAATTTGCCTCTTCAGTCGACTCAAACCGTTCAGTCGATTGAAATCCTTTCCATATGCATCGCACGATCTCCGATCGATCACCAGCTAATCCTACAAAATAGGTATCTAGTCGACTGGACTTCAGTCAATTGGACTTCAGTCAACTGGAATCCATTCAGTCGACTGATCCCTACAAAACAAGATTAGCACAAATAGATCATATTAAATATGATAGCAGTAGTAATATTGCTCGATCTCGACTATTAAGTCCCATGTGGACTTTTCGTCGGATCAACGCCTAGCTTTGTCCCCCTATAGAGGACTCGACCTCACCTCTTCACTCAAGGCTTACCTGTCGGTTACCAGCCAGACTTACCTCTCTTGACATCCGATCTGGCCCACCAGGGCTTCCACCAGCAGTCCGATCTGCCTAACCCAGTTGGACTTTTTGCCGATTATCCAGTCTCCTGACCCAACTGGTCTTCATGCCAGATGTCCGGTCCACGTGACCCATCTGAACTTCATACCTGGTGTCTGGTCCTCCTGATATGTCAAGATACTTGCCTAGTATCCGGTCAACACGACCTACTAGGACTTCCTGTTAAGTCTGCACACTTAACACTGATATTAGAATACAAGTGAATCCTAATTTTTAACTATGGTTCATACATCAAAACTAAGGAGTGATGCTTACTGCATCAAAACAATGTAGAAGAAGTGAGAAGAAATCTTTGGGTACCGAATAGTGAAGAGTAAAATCAACCCCCTTCTCCTTCTAGATCTGTCCCTTTTATAAAAGATTCATCCCGCTTCCTCTTGAAGTGAATTTACTTTAACATCCTTGCCAACCTGTCAAGATGTAACCACTTCTCCCCCTCCTTTTCAAAATAGCTCCCGGTATGCACCCCACATGTCCCTTATTTTTCCAGTCAACCACTAATCAAATGAACAAATAAATAACATAATATTTCATATCAAGAATATTCTTTATTTAAGAACTTCCCCATCACTTCTTGTACCCGAAAATACCCTCATCCCCTTCTCTGCTTAATTCAGAAAACACTCAAGGTCCATATGTGCATCACTTGGGAAATCAACATACTAATCGGGAAATACATTTACTGCTCGAGAAATATACTAACTTCTCAGGAAACATACATACTGCACAGGGAATACATAGACTTGATCGAAAAAACCTAACTCACCAATGCACTCTGAACTATCGACACTCCTCTTCCTACTGGGCATAGAAAATACCTATATCACTCGGGAAATCACACGAACTGCTTGGGAAATATATACATTATTCGAGAATTGCATATATCAATCAGGAAATGCCTACACTAATCTGTCAACACAACACCTAGCCCTGAGCACAACTATTTTGCTCACCCTTACTTAGCTCGGGAATTACGTATACTGCTCGAGAATTATATACACTCCTCAGGAATTGCATATATCAATCATGAAATACCTACACTGCTCTATCAACATAGCAGTTACCCTTGAGCACAACTATTCTTTTCACCCTTACTCAGCTCAGGAATTGCATATACTGCCGAGAAAACATATTAACTGATCAGGAATTATAGATATCAACTTGAAAACACACATACTGTCCTGCCAATACAACACTTAGCTCTGAGTGTGACTACTCTTCTCACCCCTACCTTGCTCGGGAATTACATATTGTTGCACACGAACGCGACCTCAAATATTATGACGGGAACCATCGAGGACTCGAAGTGCGCGCTCTCGTTCAACGCCCACAAGTGCACGGATGTCGTCAAGTAATAAATATATTATCGATCCTACAGAGACTGAGATTCGAGTACCAAATGTTTAGTGGATGTTGTTGTTTGGAGTTAAATTCTAAGGGTTGTGGTTGTGAGGTTGACGATGGTCCTTACTCAAGTAAGGTGTCACACGGAGGAAGGGAAGGTATGTTCGAGGTTCAAAAGGGATTCTAGGACTTGGGTTAAGTTGTGCGACATGGAACATGCTATCAATTAAATCTTGTCTGGTTCTCTAATTATGGTCTTGCAGAAGGGACATCATACACTTTCCCGATGAGCTTTCGCTTCTACTGGGAAGTACCTATTCCTAACCAGGCCGCCCTTTCGTTAAGATAGGATAGACGCTACGAGGATGCCAAACCAATCCTTATGAAGAGTTGGAACATGTCCCATTCCCTAATCCATCACACTCTTCTACCTACTATTATCAGAGATAAGGACAATGATGTGAGCAAAACATATAGGGTTTTAGGAGTAGTTTTCGCTCAAATCTCATTACATTTTATGTTAGTTTCATGCATATGTCACTTTGTTTTGCATGCATTTCCTATTTTCTAGTTCGGAGGTATGCTCTTTGTACTTTTGCATGCAGGACAACATTTTGTGGGAAAAGGTGCACTTTCGAAGTAAAAGAAGGACATTTTGCAGCTAGACGCAGAAGGGGACACGACCAGGATGTGTGCCTACACACGACCATGTCCAAGGGGCGAAATCTGCCACCCCAGGGCCACACATGGCCTGGCCGTGTGGCAACCCAGCAGATTGACATGATTAGGGTTTTTTTTTAGATTTCACAGTGATCCGGTGTGATGTCTATATAAGGAGAGCTCCGCCCAAATCCTAGCGGGGGGGGGGGGGGGTTGGCAAGACGATTGGGATGGCACACCGAAGCCCTAAAAAGCTTCGAGAACTCACAACAGGGAGGAAGAACATCACCGGAGATCTGAGTTCTGCACTTCAATGCAGAGAGAAGGCCACATTGGCATCGTAAATTCCTGTTCTTGCACTTTATCTACTATGTATTCGAACACGAACATGCCTTGTGTTTCTTCTTTCCCATCTATGGAGTAGTTTCTTCGATTCTAGGATTAGGGAGTAGCTTGTGTGTGTATGACATGCTGCTTCAAATTGAATTATGTTATTGAGTTTGAATTTGCAATTGGAATTTGTTTAGACCGATATCTATGTGTATTTGGTTTTCTATCTACTGTTCTTAGTCGATACGAGGGGTTACACCCCTCGTATCTAAGATTTAGGGGATTTATACGAGGAACCTAAGGGTTAGCCTCATTTCCTGTAACTGTGGGTAGAAGGATGCGATAGAACTGGAAACGGTTTGTCACAGGGATTGATTCAGCATCCTCGTACCGCCTATCCAGTCCTTGTAAGGTAGAGATAGCTCCCGATAGATGCGGCGGCTCATCAGGAGAGTGTATGATGTCCCTTCTACAAGACCGTAGTTAGACGTTTAGACAACGCCTAGTTGATAGCATGTCTTACGACACACAAGCGAAACCGAAGTCCTAGAATCCCTTTAAAAGATCTCGCGACAATCTCCTTTCTTCCTCCGTGTGACACCGTATTGAGTAGGACCACCGATAACCCTCACATTCACAACCCCTTAGAGTCTAGTCCCGAACAAGTACACCCACTGAACAAATCGGTACTCAAATCTCAGTTCCTTTGCGATCGATAATCTTTTTATTACTTGATAACATTCATGAACATTCGGGCATTGAGTGTGAATGCGCGTTTCGAGTCCTCGACCGTCTCGTCGTAAGATTTGAAGTCGCATTCTTGTGCATCAAGTTTTTGGCACCGTTGTCGGGGACTGATCGAATCGATATCTAATCGAGAAGTGGATAATTGGATCAGACTTAGGATTTGATTTACTTAGTTGATTTATTTTATTTTTATTTATTTTACTTTAGTTTTAGATTTTCCATATATAGATTTAGTTTTTATTTTATTTTAGCAATAGTTTTCTATTGCCTTATTTGTTTTTATTATTTTGTTAGATAGATTTGTTTATTTCCTGTTTCTTAGTATTAGGCAGTACTCCTAATTTTAGTGGCTCGGTTCTTCGTATGCTTAGACGCTTAGGATCGGAAGGCCTGATTCCGATCAATTTAGAAATCGAACGAACCTATCATTATCGGAGAGCTGAACAAAAGAGGATTGAGGACCAAATTGCATCCGAAGTAAATATGGGTAGCCGACCTCTACGGGATTATGTAGCTCCTAGCGCTAGAGGATTTAGGTCGAGTATAGCTAGACCATCCATATCGACAAACAACTTCGAACTTAAACCAGCACTCATCCATATGGTCCAGCAGAGTCAATTTGGGGGAGCTGCGATTGAAGACCTGAACCGACACCTAGAGACATTATTGGAAATCTGTTCAACAATGAAGATAAATGGAGTCCCTGCGGACGCGATTCACCTGAGCCTATTCCCATTCTCATTATGGGATAAGGCTAAGGCATGGCTTCACTCCCTACCTTCAGGAAGCATTACTATATGGGAGCAATGTGAGCAACAGTTCTTGAATAAATATTTCCCACCAAGCAAGACTGCTCAAATGCGCCATCTTATTACAAGCTTCCATCAGAAGGAAGGAGAATCCCTATTTGAAGCTTGGGATCTCTACAAGGGACTACTCTACCAATGCCCCCACCACGGATTGGAAAGGTGGCTGGTGATCCACATCTTCTACAATGGGATCACGTACTGTTGGACTATCCGAGCTACAAAAATTGCTTTTTGCATTGCGGAAACCTCGGAAGTCAGCCATGGATCCGTACGAAGAATAACAAAATAATACATGAACATGTTAAGAAAACTTAGATTTACCTTAGATCTAGTTGTGAAGAGCATTACCCTTGTAGCGACGCCCTTCGCTTATCCCGCTCATCCAAACGGCTTGTCGGATCTCGTAGAGTGTCAAGCGTACACTCCTCTACAAGTATCCACACGAACAATAGGTGGAGAAGACAACTTAGAGTGTGCTAAAACTCTTAGAAACCCACGGAAAGAAGGATGAGGGAGATCACAAGAGAGGAGGAAGGAAGAAGATGAAGTTAATTCCCACTAACTTCACACTAATGCACATCTAAAGTGGCTGGCCACTTCATGGAGGGTGAAATACCTCCATGTAATACCAAGAGCCATGGCTCTTGGTCTCCCTCATGAGGTGGCACACCATGATGTATCCATGATGATGTGGAACATCATCATTGGCCGGTCCCATGCAAGTCACCATGACGTGGCATTTGGTCAAGTCAAACTTGACCTTTCATCTTCCCTCTCAAGTCAAGTCAAACTTGACCTCTTATCTCCCATGGTTGATCAAATCCAACAATTTGATTCAAGTCAATTTAATTTAATGAATCTATATTCATTAGTTTAAATGGACTCGATGAATCAAATCAAAATTAGACTCATTCAACACATGAATCAAATTGAGTCCAACTCAATCAGTCTAATTCGGATTACTCTTAATCCAATTTGGTCCATCACATGAACCTAATCCTCATGGTCCATCATATGAACCTAATTTCCATCTAATTGCCCTTTGTGTGTGACCCTATAGGTTCTTGTAACGTTGACAATGCTCCTAAACCTATTTAGAAACATAAGCAATGAGCGGTATCTAGCAACACATCATTGCTACCCAAGTTACAAGAATGTTAAGATCCAACATCACCTTTGTGACTACTAATTGTGACTCTCACAATATGTGACAATGTCCCTCTATCCTTGATATGTAGATTATTAAATTGAGGCATAGACCTTGTAATCCTCTGTACAATCTATATCTTGAACTCCAAGTAGACTAACTCTAATCAAATGAGCTCAATATCTCATATTGACTCATTTGGGCATGGGCATGCACTTAGTGGTCTCACTCTATCAAGGATCATGATGTCACTCCTGTCATATAGGAGGGATAGATCTCATCTACATCACTCACATCCCTCCGCATAATTTGTTACATACCCAGTAATCGCCTTTAATGTCCACCCATTTACGGGTGACGTTTGATGAAGCCAAAGTATGCAACTCCTTATGTAGGGAACCATGGTGACTTTAGGTCCAAGGACTAATAGTCATACTAATAGTCACATGAGAAAGTATATGACACTCATATAACGATCCATGATACTTTCTCATGGCAGGTCATTCAGTATACATTCTCTAATGCATACCCATGTGTCAACTTGATATCTCATATTCATGACTTGTGAGATTAAGTCATCGAGTTGACCTACATGCTAGTCTCTTCGCATTAACATTGTCCCTGAATGTTAATACTTGACTAGAATGATTAAGAGTAGTATTCTCTATATCATCTCATTATCGATTCAACCAATCGATTGATATAGATAAGAACCTTCTACTCAAGGACGTTATTATACTTAGTTATTTGGCACAAATACAAGTAAGTATAATAACCATAAAGAAATGCCTTTATATATATAGGAATATGATACAACAAGTCCATACAACAATCGTCACATGATTGTCTCTAGGGCTTTCACTAACAATCTCCCACTAGCACTAGTGCCAATCACTATAGTATTTAATACCCAATGACCTAGTGTGACCATCATGCTTTTTCTGTGTCAAAGCCTTGGTCAAGGGATCTGCGACGTTAGCCTCTGTGGGTACTCTACAAATCTTCATATCTCCTCTATCGATAATCTCTCGACTGAGATGGAAGCGCCGTAGTATGTGTTTGGTCCGCTGGTGTGAGCGAGGTTCCTTAGCCTGCGCAAATTGCTCCATTGTTATCACAATATATCTCTATAGGATCTGCTATGCTAGGAACCACCTCAAGCTCAGTAATGAACTTGCGGATCCAAACTGCCTCCTTTGTTGCCTCTGTTGTAGAATCAGCAACTGTGTCCTGCTTCGAACTCTTCCAGCTCACAGTGCCACCATTCAAGCAAAACACAAACCCTAACTGTGATCTATAATCATCCTGTTTAGTTTGGAAGTTGGCATCGCTGTAACCCTTTACAACTAGCTCCTCATCGCCTCCAAATATCATGAAATATTCTTTAGTCCTTCTCAAGTACTTAAGAATATTCTTGACTGCTATCCAGTGAAGCTCACCTGGATCTGACTAGTATCTACTCATCATGCTCAAAGCATACGAGACATCAGGACAAGTACATAGCATGACGTACATGATAGATCCTATGGCAGATGCATAAGAGATCTTATCCATGCAGTCTCTCTCCTCTCTAGAAGAGGGACTTTGAGTCTTCGAAAGACTAACACCATGTGACATCGGCAGAAGCCCCTTCTTGGAATTTTGCATGGCAAATCGTAGTAATACCGTGTCAATATATGTACTCTAACTTAGGCCAAGCAATCTCTTAGATCTATCTCTATAGATCTTGATGCCTAGAATACAGGCTGCTTCACCTAAGTCTTTCATTGAGAAACACTTCCCCAGCCAAGTCTTCACAGACTGTAGCGAAGGGATGTCATTCCCAATGAGTAGTATGTCATCCACATACAATACAAGGAAGACAACTGTGTTCCCATTAACCCTCTTGTAGACACAGGGTTCATCTTCATTCTTGATGAAACCAAACTATTTGATCGCATCATCGAATTAAAGATTCCAGCTGCGAGAAGCTTGCTTTAGCCCATAAATGGACCTTTGCAGCTTGCATACTTTGCCAATATGTTGTGGATCTACAAAACCATCAGGCTGTGTCATGTACACATCCTCGAGCAAGTTTCCATTCAGAAATGCAGTTTTGACATCCATCTACCAGATCTCATAATCGAGGTATGCTGCAATAGCAAGCATGATCCGAATTGACTTAAACATTACCACTGGAGAAAAGGTTTCATCATAGTCAATACCATGAATTTGCTTGAAACCTTTAGCTACCAATTGACCCTTATAGGTATGCGTAAGTTCATCCATGTCAGTCTTTCTCTAAAAGACCCACTTACACCCAATGGGTTTGATGCCTTTAAGTGGATCAACCAAAGTCCATACTTGGTTGGTGTACATAGATTCCATCTCGGATCTCATGGCCTCTAGCTATTTATCAGAATCTGGGCTCATCACAACTTCCTGATAGGAGGTAGGCTCATTCTCAATGAGCATAACGTCATCATGGTCAGATAAGAGAAATGAGTATCTCTCAGGCTGACGACGTACCCTATCAGACTTGCGAAGAGGTAGGTTTACCTGAACATGTTATTGTTCCACAACTCTTTGTGCAACAATCTCATCATCCACAACACTTTGTGGTTCCTGTTGAACCTCCATCTCGACCTCAGTGTTATGGTCCATATCTTGAATTTCTTCAAGATCGAACATACTCCCACTAGTTTTTCTAGAAATAAAATCTCTTTCTAGAAATACCCCAATCTTTGTTACAAACACTTTGTGCTGACTAGGAATGTAGAAGTAATATCCCTTCGTTTTGTTGGGATATCCAACAAAATAGCACTTATTGGATTTGGGTCCCAGTTTGTCTGAGACTTGATGTCGAACGTAAGCCTCACGACCCCAAATTCTCATGAAATACATCTTGGGATTTTTCCCTGTCCATATCGTATATGGTGTCTTTATCACAGCTTTGGATGGAACATGGTTAAAAGTGAAGGCTGGTGTGCCTAGAGTATATCCCAAAAAGGATATAGGAAGATTTGTGTGATTCATCATAGATCGTACCATATCTAATAAGGTACGATTCTTCCTTTCAGATACACCATTCCACTGTGGTGTTCCAAGAGGAGTGAGTTGAAATAGAATCCCACACTCTGCTAGATAGTCACGAAACTCATCGCTAAGGTATTCACCACCTAGATCTGATCGAAGTATCTTAATACTCTTGCCAAGTTGGTTTTGTACTTCATTCTTGAATTCTTTGAATTTTTCAAAGGATTCTGACTTATTTGTCATCAGATACACAGAACCATATCTACTGAAGTCATCAGTCAATATAATGAAGTACCTATAACCACCTCTAGCAGCAATATTGAAAGGGCCACATACATCACTATGTATAAGTCCTAACAAGTCTATTGCTCTCTCGCTGTGTCCACTAAAGGGAGTCTTAGTCATCTTGCCTAGAAGGCAAGACTCTCATGTCTCATATGATTCAAAATCAAATGAGTCCATCAACCCATCCTTATGGAGTTGGGATAAGCGACTATCATTTATGTGACCAAAGCGACAATACCAGAGATAGGTTTGGTTCAACTCATTTGACTTGAACCTTTTGGAACTTATATTATAGATGGGGTTCTCTAAGTCTAGAATGTAGAGTCCGTTCATTAGAGGTGTACTACAATAGAACATATCATTTAAATAAACTGAACAATATTTGTTCTTTATTATAAATGAAAAGCCTTTCTTGTCTAAACAAGAAACTGAAATTATGTTCTTCTTAAGAGCAAGCACATACCAACATTCATCTAATTCTAGTACAGGCCCAGAGGGCAGAGATAGGAAATAAGTTCCTACAGCAATAGCAGCAACCCTTGCTCCATTGCCTACTCATAGGTCTACCTCGCCCATTGTAAATGTCCTGCTATTTCTTAGTGTCTACACATTAGTACAAATGTGAGAAACACATCCGGTATCAAATACCCATGATGAAGGAATAGATAGATTGACTTCTATAACATATATACCAGAAGTAGAATTCTCACTTCTCTTCTTCTTAAGATCTTCCAAGTATGCTTTACTGTTACGCTTCTAGTGTCTAGCTTCCTTACAGTGGAAGCAAGTCCTTTCCTTGGCCACCCCTCCTTTCGGTTTCAGTGCCTTGCCTTTTCCCTTGGCTTGGGACTTTCCCTTACCTTTAGGCTTGCCCTTTCCTTTCTTCTTTTACACCATCAAAATGGAGTCAGGTTTTCCCTTCTTAAGGTTGAGCTCAGTAGTTCTCAACATGCTAAGCATCTCAGGCAGTGACTTATCAATTTCATTCATGTTGTAATTCATGACAAATTGATTGTAGTTTTCTGGCAAAGATTGCAAGATTAAGTCAGTGGCCAGTTCTTGGCCAAGTGGGAATCCCAACCTCTGTAGGTTCTCTATGTACCCAATCATCTTTAGTACATATGGACCTACGGGAGTCCCATCTAGCATCTTGCACTGAAATAGTGCCTTAGAGATCTCGTATCTCTCGTGCCTTGCTTGTCCTTGATACAGTTGACAAAGATGTTCAACCATATCAAAAGCATTAATGAACTCATGTTGATTCTAAAGCTCAGAGTTCATGGTCGCGAGCATGAGACATGACACATCTAATGCATCATCTTGATGCTTCTTGTAAGCATCTCAGTCAGCTCGCGAGGCAGTGGCAGGAGGTGCTTCCGGAATGGGTTGCTCCAGGACGTACAATTTTCTTTCTTGTGTGAGAACAATTATCAGATTCCTGTACCAGTCTAAGAAATTAGCTCCATTAACCTTTTCCTTTTCAAGGATAGAACGCGGGGAGAGAGTGTTCATGTTTGACGACATGACAATCTACAATATAAACAATGCAGAAAGTAAATATCATATTCCATGTTGGGTTTCCGGCACCGCGGCGTGTGTGTGTTCGATCATGTTTCGTAAACATGAGCACAGCGGAAGCAATAAAAATAATAAATACTCCTATTTATTACAACACACACAACACACGCATGCTATTACAACAAGTGTAGACATAACCGTAAATTAAAATTGCAATAAAAGGAAATTAAACTACGTTATACCTTCCGTATGACGTGTAGCGGGAACGGCATCAACCGAAACGATCCTCGTAAGAATCGTCTCTATCAGTATCCACGCCGAGCTCCTCGGGATGACTTCGCTAAGTCACGAGCTTCGTCTTCGTACGGGTTACTAGCCTCGTGTTGAAGACGACGTGATCGAGAGATGATCACGATCCGAATCCAAATTCGGATCCAAAACGAGTTCTCAAAACTCGCTTCTCCGGAGAGGTATTCGTCAACCGTTTGACGAATCCTTCGTCCTCCACCTCAGAGGATTACCGGAGATCAAATCCCCGGTATGTTAGCCGCTGTCGGAGCACTAACCGTCGTCCAAACGACGCTCCGACGAGAGGAGGAGAAGCTGTCCAGAAAACTGGACAGCTTGGTGGAGGAGTAGGCGCCGGCCAAAACAAGGAGAGAAAAGCCTCACCTTGATGCCAAACCTATAGGAGATCACCGGAGGGTCGCCGGAGGTTCACCGGCTGAAGCTTGGTCGCCGGCAAGGAGCTAGACGGCAGCACAATCAAGCTGGGCGGCAAGGAGGTTGGGCGGCACAACCAGGTTGGGCGGCAACTCCTTGGAGGCTAGGGTTTTGATTTTGGATTAGGGCTTAACAATCCCTTAAGCCCTTTTTTATAGAGAACTAATTCTCTTAATGGTTAATGGATCATATCCATAAAGCCCGTTAACCCGCTCCATTAAGATAAGTTAAAATAAACCAAACCATGATGGTTTATTTTAAGTTAAAACGAACCGAACCAACCTTTGGTTCATTCGTTTAATATAAACCAAACCCTTTGGTTTATTCTTATCCATTGGATTAGAACCAAACCATTTTGGTCCATCCATTATGTCTTCATAAGACACGGCCCATCCACGCTTCCATTGCGACTGAAACAATTTCATGCTCGCTTTATGTTTGGTCCAACCAAACCTAGTTTCTCTCGGTCTGAGAATCCCATTCTCAAGCTCGTTTTAAATCCTTTGGATTACGCTAGTTGTGCATGTGACCAAATAGGTTCTCGGTTTATGTTGGTCGTCTATAATTAACCATTAATTATAGAACGATCATGAGTGGCACCTAGTAGTACATCATGATCCCCAATTAACCGAAAAGATCAACGGTTGATCCAGAAATATTTTTGAAACCCTTCAGTAGCTCGAATGAATCGTGCCCCATTCCCTTCACTCATCTTATACCCACTTGGTTCAGGACATGGTCTATTGTGTCAGTCCCCACTAGGCTGACTACGTCACACCTAGCCCAAGTATCATTTCCTCGTCCCACGGATTCTAGTTACTCCACATGTATCAAGAGTACTTTACTCTAAACATGTAATGCTTTGGCCAAAGACTTTAGTAACAATCCGACGAGAGGCCATGGGTATACATCTCCTCGCAAGGAGTGGTGAATCCTTTATAGGCTATTCAAACACCTTCGATCACTTCGACTTATACCCAATCATCCCGGGTCCACATCTCCTCGGAGATGTTTGCTTAAGATGTCAAAGCATAAGTCTCCATGATCAAGATGACTTGAATACCGAAAGTCAAAGGAACATCGCACTTAAGCCACAGTAAGAACTTCATTGACATATCTATATATGCAGAGAACCATATGAAGTCTTACGGCTGGTCACTTCAATGAACTAGTTACCATAACTAGCATCCACGATTAACTCCGGACATCACAATGTCTCCAGCCAGTGAGAATCAGCTGCTTGGATACACCAAGGAGTATACCTCGTGCTAGTCTCGACAGAATTGATGGTGTCCAAATCCATCAATTCATTGACTAGGGATAATTCCGATACATCACAATTACACATGTAGAGATACTCACTAGTTGTGATCCAATCACAAATTCTCTCATGCTGTGAATCGTATCGTGGACATTCAGTAAATGAGTTTAAGATCAAATCAAATACATAAAACATGTATACTCAAATAGTGAATCTTCATTTATCATATAAATGGTTCATACATAAGGCGATTGCCTTAGGACATCTCTCATATATTACTAACAGACTCCCACTTGGCCTAATGCCAATCGCTACGGTATACAATACCATAAGCTCTAACATGACCCTCAAACTTACTTTGAGGTAATGCTTTAGTCAAAGGATCCGCTAAGTTCCTTTCAGTGGGAATTTTCTCGATTTGTATTTCGTTCCTACTGATGATCTCTCTGATAAGATGATAGCGGCGAAGCACATGTTTGGATCGCTGATGAGACCTTGGCTCTTTCGCCTATGCAATTGCTCCATTGTTCCGCTAAGTTCCGCTAAGGAAAGCTGTTTTCACATCCATCTGCCATATCTCATAATCATAATGAGCTGCTATGGCCAGGAGCATCCGAATGGATTTAAGCATAGCTACAGGCGAATAGGTTTCGTCATAATCAACACCTTGCTTTTGACGATATCCTTTCGCCACCAATCTAGCCTTTTAGGTAATCACATTACCATCCATGTCGGTTTTCTTCTTGAAAACCCACTTGCACCCTATAGGCTTTATGCCTTCAGGTGGGTCAACCAAGTTCCAAACTTGGTTTTCGTACATGGAATCCATTTCCGACTTCATGGCACCAAGCCACTTATCCCTTTCTGAACTTGTCAGCACTTCTTCATAACTGGTAGGCTCCTCATCATCAATGAGTAACACGTCGTTCGATTCGCTTACGAGAAATCCATATCTCTCAGGAATATTGCGTGTTCTACCAGATCTACGAAGATGTGGTGTTACAATAGGTCCAGCCGATTGCTCATCACTATGAGTTGTCGGCTGTTATGCTTCACCAGGTATCTCATTAATGTCTATTTGAGTCTCTCGAGCCTCCTCAAGCTCGACGACACTCCCACTGTTTTCTTGCAAGAGAAACTCTTTCTCTAGAAACACAGCATGCCTTGAAACAAACACCTTTTGTTCCACAGGATGATAGAATTGGTAACCCCTTGTTTCCTTAGGGTATCCAATAAATAGACATTTATCAGACTTAGCATCCAGTTTGTCTGATACAGTCCGCTTCACATAAGCAGGACAGCCCCATATCTTCAAGTAAGATACATGAGGTTTCTTACCATTCCATATCTCATATGGAGTAGTTGAGACTACCTTGGTAGGCATTCTGTTTAACAAGTAAACAGCTGTCTGAAGTGCATAACCCCAAAAGGACTTGGGAAGAGTTGCATGATTCATCATTGACCTGACCATGTCCAACAAGGTCCGGTTACGCCTCTCAGATACACCATTATGCTGTGGTGTATATGGCGAAGTCCATTGAGACAATATGTCATTGTCTCTTAGATAATCAAGAAACTCTTGACTTAAGTATTCACCACCTCGATCCGATCGAAGTATTTTAATACTCTTGTCATGTTGTTTCTCTACTTCATTTCTGAATTCTTTGAACCTTTCAAAGGCTTCAGACTTGTGTTTCATTAAGAACACATACCCAAACCGTGAGTGATCATCGGTGAAGGTAATGAAGTAGCTATAGCCTCCTAATGCTTGAGTTGACATAGGTCCACATACATCAGTATGTATTAGACCTAGTAACTCTCCCACTCGTTCACCTTTTCCTGTAAAAGGTAACTTAGTCATCTTGCCTTTTAAGCATGATTCGCATGTATCGTATGAATCCAATTCAAACGATTCCAGAATTCCACATCGGTGTAATTCGGACATGCGTTTCTTGCTTACATGGCCAAGACGACAATGCCACATGTAGGAGTCTATTTGATTATCCTTTCGAGCACTCTTGTTGCTCGCTTCGATATTGCAAATGTCACTGAATACGTCCAACGTATAAACACCATTGCTTAAAGTTCCAGTCCCATAAAGAACCCCATTCAAAGTTATGTAACAACAATTGTTACTAAACGTCAAATGGAAACCATTTCTATTTATACAAGAAATAGAAATGATGTTCTTTATCAACAAAGGAATATAAAAGCAATTGTCCAGTTCTAAGACAAGTCCTGCAGGGAGTTTCAACAAATACGTTCCGATGGCGAGTGCAGCAACCTTTGCTTCATTCCCAACACATAAATTTGACTCTCCCTTGACGAGTCTTCTTCTATTCCTTAGCCCATGTATGTCATTACATATATGTGAGCCACACCCAGTATCCAATACCCAAGTGTCTAAGGAAATAGAATGACAATCAATAAAGAAGATTTCTGAAGAAGATGGGGCATCCGATGCCTTATCCTTCTTCACGGACTCTTGATAAACCTTGCAATTTCTTCGCCAATGACCCTCCTTGCCATAATGATGGCAAATGCCCTTTTGAGCTAGTTCTACCTTCTTAGCCTTTCTCTTCTTTCCCTTCTGTTGTTCCTTTGACTCCCTCTTAGAACCTTTCTTCGAGGAATCAACTAACAACACTGTCCCCTACTCATGCTTCTCAGAAGGCTCCACAGTCTTCAGCATGTTGAGCAGTACCATAGATGAACCTCCTTGCATCTCAGAGGTGAAGAGGAGCTTGGAGACTTCGAACCTTTCGAATCTCACTTGCTCATCAACCAACTCACAGAGATGAAGGACTACGATATGAGCATCCATATGCTCATGCTGCTTTCGTAGCTTGGGTTCCATCGCGGCTAGCATGATGCAACTCATTTGTTCAGAATCACTTACATGTTTCTGATAGGCCAACAATTGGTCCAAAGCTACGGAAGAGGCGCTTCGAGGACATACACAAGCTTTTCACCTTGAGAACAATTCTCAAGTTTCTAAGCCAGTCCAAGAAGTTTGGCCCAGTCAATTTATTTGAATCCAAAATGGTACGCAAATTCAAACACATCATGATCAATATATTAACTTAGAAATACAAAACGAGCATATATGAGAAAGATGATTTTAAAATGCATCAATATACATTTATAAATCCCATTCATTTTTCGAATTCAAAAACCCCAAAATCACTTCGGGAGATCGTAGGTCCATCTCCGAATGAGCTGATATCCATCATAGATAAGAACAACCTTGGAGTGAGTCCAACAAGCCATTCTTAGCTATGATGGTGGGTATCAAGTATACCGATTACATATCATGTATATGTAACTATCACAATGTGCTATCAACTAATTGAATGTTTACACATACATTGGGTTGTTAACACATTAACAAGTATGCATCATATGCATAGCACCCAACTGCACCTCCCTTCACATCGACCTTGGAGTGAGTCCAACAAATCGATGCTCCAAGTTAAAGCCGACCCATTAATCGCGAAATAGTTTTAATATGGTTAGAGCGCATTCAACCAATTAGCCAGGCTTGGAGTGAGTCCAACAGCGAATAGCGATTGACCTGCGGCTCTTACCATATTAGAGTTAAACTATTCCAATGATTTGAACATGTTGAGGTTGAGTAGGGCTTGGAGTGAGTCCAACAACCCAAACAAGAAACAGAACTCTGGTTCTAACCATATTAATGGAAGGTGTAGGCTTTAATATTGAGTTAGGGTTTTATGTCTCATCCTCTTTGCATGCAAATAACTATTATCTACATGGCATGACATACATGGCATACATCTACATGTCACGACACGCATGGCATAATGTTATGCATCTAATGCGATTACATGGCATACAATTATGTCATGTATATATTTCCTTATATGTCATAACTATTTATGGAAATAAAATATGTTTAAGATTTGATTCTCCAAATCAAATCATAATTAAATTAGGAAACAAATTTCCAAATCTAATCACATATTTTATTCATGGACTTATTTGATTAAGGAAAATCTATTTAGGAAACCAATTTCCTAAATCATTAAACTACTTATGGAAATAAAATATTTTAAGATTTGATTTCCCAAATCAAATCATGATTAAATTAGGAAACAAATTTCCAGAATCTAATCAAATATTTTATTTATGGAAAATATCAATTTCCATAAATACTTCCAACTTTCCAAAAGTGGAAGATTTCCATAAATACTTCTAGACTTTCCAAAATTGAAAAATTTCCATAAATACTTCTAAATTTCCAAAATTTAGAAAACTTCCAGAAATACATTATGACTATCGCAAAACCATTTTTACGATTATGTCGAAACACAACCTGGGCTCTGATACCACTGTTGGGTTTCCGGCACCGCGGCGTGTGTGTGTTCGATCATGTTTCGTAAACATGAGCACAGCGGAAGCAATAAAAATAATAAATACTCCTATTTATTACAACACACACATGCTATTACAACAAGTGTAGACATAACCGTAAATTAAAATTGCAATAAAAGGAAATTAAACTACGTTATACCTTCCGTATGACGTGTAGCGGGAATGACATCAACCGGAACGATCCTCGTAAGAATCGTCTCTATCCGTATCCATGCCGAGCTCCTCGGGATGACTTCGCTAAGTCACGAGCTTCGTCTTCGTACGGGTTACTAGCCTCGTGTTGAAGACGACGTGATCGAGAGATGATCACGATCCGAATCCAAATTCGGATCCAAAACGAGTTCTCAAAACTCGCTTCTCCGGAGAGGTATTCGTCAACCGTTTGACGAATCCTTCGTCCTCCACCTCAGAGGATTACCGGAGATCAAATCCCCGGTATGTTAGCCGCTGTCGGAGCACTAACCGTCGTCCAAATGACGCTCCGACGAGAGGAGGAGAAGCTGTCCAGAAAACTGGACAGCTTGGTGGAGGAGTAGGCGCCGGCCAAAACAAGGAGAGAAAAGCCTCACCTTGATGCCAAACCTATAGGAGATCACCGGAGGGTCGCCGGAGGTTCACCGGCTGAAGCTTGGTCACCGGCAAGGAGCTAGACGGCAGCACAATCAAGCTGGGCGGCAAGGAGGTTGGGCGGCACAACCAGGTTGGGCGGCAACTCCTTGGAGGCTAGGGTTTTGATTTTGGATTAGGGCTTAACAATCCCTTAAGCCCTTTTTTATAGAGAACTAATTCTCTTAATGGTTAATGGATCATATCCATAAAGCCCGTTAACCCGCTCCATTAAGATAAGTTAAAATAAACCAAACCATGATGGTTTATTTTAAGTTAAAATGATCCGAACCAACCTTTGGTTCATTCGTTTAATATAAACCAAACCCTTTGGTTTATTCTTATCCATTGGATTAGAACCAAACCATTTTGGTCCATCCATTATGTCTTCATAAGACACGGCCCATCCATGCTTCCATTGCGACTGAAACAATTTCATGCTCGCTTTATGTTTGGTCCAACCAAACCTAGTTTCTCTCGGTCTGAGAATCCCATTCTCAAGCTCGTTTTAAATCCTTTGGATTACGCTCGTTGTGCGTGTGACCAAATAGGTTCTCGGTTTATGTTGGCCGTCTATAATTAACCATTAATTATAGAGCGATCATGAGTGGCACCTAGTAGTACATCATGATCCCCAATTAACCAAAAGATCAGCGGTTGATCCGAACTATTTCGAAACCCTTCAAGAGTTCGAATGAATCGTGCCCCATTCCCTTCACTCATCTTATACCCACTTGGTTCGGGACATGGTCTATTGTGTCGATCCCCACTAGGTCGACTCGTCACACCTAGCCCAAGTATCATTTCCTCGTCCTCCACGGATTCTAGTTACTCCACATGTATCAAGAGTACTTTACTCTAAACATGTAATGCTTTGGCCAAAGACTTTAGTAACAATCCGACGAGAGGCCATGGGTATACATCTCCTCGCAAGGAGTGGTGAATCCTTTATAGGCTATTCAAACACCTTCGATCACTTCGACTTATACCCAATCATCCGGGTCCACATCTCCTCGAGATGTTTGCTTAAGATGTCAAAGCATAAGTCTCCATGATCAAGATGACTTGAATACCGCAAGTCAAAGGAACATCGCACTTAAGCCACGGTAAGAACTTCATTGACATATCTATATATGCAGAGAACCATATGAAGTCTTACGGCTGGTCACTCCAATGAACTAGTTACCATAACTAGCATCCACGATTAACTCCGGACATCACAATGTCTCGGCCCGGTGAGAATCATTGCTTGGATACACCAAGGAGTATACCTCGTGCTAGTCTCGGAATTGATGGTGTCCAAATCCATCAATTCATCGACTAGGATAATTCGATACATCACAATTACACATGTAGAGATACTCACTAGTTGTGATCCAATCACAAATTCTCTCATCTTTGAATCGTATCGTGGACATTGATAAATGAGTTTAAGATCCAATCAAATACATAAAACATGTATACTCAAATAGTGAATCTTCATTTATCATATAAATGGTTCATACATAAGGCGATTGCCTTAGGACATCTCTCATATATTACTAACATTCCATTTATCATTTAATTAGGCCTTTAATTAAACGATGCTCCCACTGAATTATAGGCCTTTTGTAGAATCGAGTCATGGATGTGGTCAAACCACATTACTAGATTCATACTAACTAGCTATAATTCTCGCGGGACAAGATCCACATCATACTATGCCTTGAGTTACAACAACAACAACAACAACAACAAAGCCTTATCCCACTAGGTGGGGTCGGCTATATGGATCCTTCTACGCCATTGGACTCTATCCCCTACTATATCATCATCTATATTTAAATAAATTTTATCTTGTTTTATTGTTGCTAACCAAGTCTTTTTTGGTCTTCCTCTTCCTCGTTTGCTGTGTATATTTGGTATCGTTTCACATCGCCTAACTGGAGCATTTATTGGCCGTCTAAGTACATGTCCATACCACCTTAAACGTGTCTCTCGGAGCTTTCCTTCAATAGATGCAACACTAACTTTTTCTCTAATGCTCTCATTTCTTATTCTGTCCATCCTCGTATGTCCGCACATCCACCTTAACATCCTCATCTCTGCAACTCTCATCTTTTGCTCATATGCTCGAGTCGTAGCCCAACATTCAGCTCCATATAACATAGCAGGTCTAATCGCCGTTTTGTAGAACTTCCCTTTAAGTTTTAGAGGCACTTTACGATCACATAAAATACCCGATGCTTTCCTCCATTTCAACCATCCTGCTTGTATTCTATGTAAGACATCTCTCTCAATCCCTCCATCATCTTGCAAAAATGATCCTAAATATTTAAAACTCTCAATTCCAGACAACTCATCATCTCCTATCTTAACCCTTGTCTCATTACATCTAATATCGCTAAATTTAAATTCCATATATTCTGTCTTTCCTCTACTAAGCTTAAAACCTTTCACTTCTAGTGTTTCCCGCCAAGATTCTAGTTTAACATTTACTCCTTCACGTGTCTCATCTACTAAAACAATATCATCTGCAAACAACATGCACCACGGTAATGTGTCTTGAATGTGTCCAGTGAGTTCGTCCATGATTAGTGTAAAAAGATAGGGACTTAAAGTTGATCCTTGATGTAACCCTATCTTTATTGGAAATACTTCAGTTAATCCACCTGAAGTCTTCACTCTGGTCATTACTTCCTTATACATATCCTTAATTAGTTCAATATATGTTACACTAACACCTCTTTTTTCTAAAATTCTCCATATTATTTCTCTTGGAACTCTATCATAAGCTTTTTCTAAATCAATGAATACCATGTGTAGATCCAGCTTTTGCTCTCTATACTTTTCAATTAGTTGTCTGAGAAGATGTATAGCTTCTATTGTCGACCTTCCTAGCATGAATCCAAATTGATTTTCGAGAACCATGGTCTCCTTCCTTAATCTTTTTTCTATTATTTTTTCCCAAAGTTTCATGGTATGACTCATTAGTTTAATACCCCTATAGTTTTCACAAGTTTGTATGTCTCCCTTATTCTTATATAAGGGAATTAGGATACTTACCCTCCATTGATCAGACATCCTTTTTGTTTTCAATATCATGTTAAATAATTTTGTAAGTCATTCAATACCTTGTTTCCCTATATACTTCCATATCTCTATCGGAATATCATCTGGTACAATGACTTTTTCATTTTACATTTTATTTAAAGCTTGTTCTACTTCTAAAATTTGAATTCTAAGATAAAAATTTAAATTTTTATACTCATTTGACCTATTTAAATTACCTAAATTAAGTTGTTCTCTTAAACCTTCATTAAAAGGTTGATGAAAATATCTCTTTCACTGCTCTTTTATTTCTTCATCATTTATTAATACCCTATTGCATTCATCTTTAATACATCTTATTTAATTAAGATCTTTTGTCGTCCTCTCTCTCACTTTAGCTATTCTATAAATGTCTCTTTTCCCTTCTTTTGTATCTAATTTTCGATATAACCGTTCAAAAATTTCAGTCTTAGCTTCATTCACTGCTTTCTTAGCTTCTTTCTTAGCTATTGTATATTTTTTCAAATTTTCCTCATTTTTACAAATATTTAATTTCTTATATGCTATTCGTTTTTCCTTGACTTTCTCTTGCACTTTTTCATTCCACCACCAAGATTCTTTACTTGGTGGTGCATGTCCTTTGACTCACTCACCGAGTACACTCTTAGCTACTATTTTCAATTTTGATACCATTTTATCCACATCGTATTAGGGTCATTGTATATTTCATCTAATACTTGTATTCGTACCTTCTCTTTGAATATATTTAGTTTCTCATCCTTTAACTTCCACCACTTAATTCTAGGGGTCGTGTATATTTTCCTTCTATTAATACTATATTTGAGGCGTATATCCAATACTACTAACCTATGTTGAGTAGTTAAACTTTCTCCAAGAATAACCTTACAATCTTTACAAATCTTTCTATCTCTCTTCCTAACCATAAGAAAGTCAATTTGTGATTTATTAGCGTGACTAAGTGTTCTTCTCTTTTCTTAAAAAATGTATTAGCTAGTATAAGATCATATGCTATTGCAAAATCCAATATAGTTTTACCTTCTTCATTTCTTGTTCCAAACCCATAACCCCATGCACCCTCTCATATTCGTCTTTTTTCACTCCGACATGCCCATTTAAATCATCTCCTATTAAAATCATCTCATTTGTGGAATATTTTGTAATACTTCATCCAAGTCCTCCCAAAACCTTAATTTGGTATTTTCATCTAATCCTATTTGAGGTGCATATACACTAATTACGTTTATAGTTTCTTTCTCCACTACTATTTTGAGAGCTATAATTCTATCCCCCTTTCTAATTACTCCTACAACTTCATCCTTTAACGAACTATCAACAATAATACCCACTCCATTTCTTGTTTTACTCTTCCCTGTATACCATAACTTAAAACCCGAGTTCTCTATCATCTTTGCCTTCTCACCAACCCATTTTGTCTCTTGTACACATACAATATTAATTTTTCTTCTAATCATCGTATCTACTATCTCCATTGTTTTACTAGTGAGGGTTCCTATGTTCCATGTACCAAATCTTAGACTACTAGTTTTTCTATAATATTTGATCTTACCCAACCTATGGTGTGAGAACTCTTGCTTATTTAACACTACACCCAAGTTCTCATGGAGATGTAGCGGTCCTTGCCGATACGTTGCAGTTGGACCCTGCAACGTGAACTCTAGCATATTTTTCACTACACCCGAGTTCTGAAAATGTAGCGGTCCTTGCCGAGACATTACAGTCGAACCCTGTAACGCGTTCCTTCCGGGGAACAACCTAGCATTAGCACAATAGTTTGATTGATCCATTCATTGAAACATTTGCCTTAGTTTAATGCTGGCTGGCAACCTAACGCAACCCTCCTCCTTTATCCGGGCTTGGGACCGGCCACGACTATTTGCCTTGAGTTAGCTTTGGCTAAATCGCCCAAGACTTAGTATGATCGGTAGGTAACAAATTACCAATTACATCTCTATGCAACTCTTGTTTATAGGATCAAGATCCACATTTACAAAAGAACTTGAGTTAACTTTGGCTAAATTGCCCAAAATTTAGTGTAAATGTGATCTTATCCTATCTTTCCAACCATTGGAATATTCCTATAGTTTTACTCGATCCAATTGAGTTAACTAGTTTCACTTAATCTAATTGAGCTTATTCTCACCCAAGCTGTGATAGGCGGGACTAAGATTGTTCCTCTGCACCCTATCAAGATAATATGCATTGCTCGGCTTTAAAAGATTCAACAACAACAAATGATCGAGGTAGTGATGGGTATCAAAACTTGGTAGGCATTTCGAGTTGATTCGATTAAGATCTAATCTAATCGTGAATGTGTATCATATACGCATTAAGGCCTTAATTACCCTACACTAGCATGCATCACATACATACAAGCAAAATATACTAGCATGCATCATATACATACAAGCAAAATATACTAGCATGCATCATATACATACGAGCAAAATATACTAGCATACATCACATACATACAAGCAAAAACAAATATATATATATATATATATATATATATATATATATATATATATATATATATATATATATATATATATATATATATTAAATTGTGATGAGGTCATTTCCCTACTATGATCTTTCGGACGGTCAACCTAGGGTTAGCGGCTTCTCCAAGCGCCTCCTTTGACTGTCATGTGTCATCGACACCCTCCTCGTAACTCCGTCTACGACCTTCCACCGCTTCATTTTTGTACATTACAAACATGAAACTCGAGTTACATTCGAGTTTAAAAACTATTTACAACAGGAATATAAAAGGAGATGCACGATGCGCAGGTCGCATACCATATACAACATGCACAACACAAAAATGGCGCACAAGCCGTATTATGAATTACAACATAATTTATCCAATCACATTGGGGTTCTTGGGCCATGAATATCACAGTATAATACATAATTCTAAATTATGTATTTTACATAAATTTCTATAATTTTCCTATTTTTTTCAATTTTATGAGTCACATCTCCGCAATTATCCAGCTAAGCGATTTTCGGGCGCGATCGCAGGACAATGCCCCTTGCGGGGCTAAGGGCAACACTCCTTCTCGCAAAATTAATCTTGCGAGTGTCCCATCTTGATCTTACATCACCTTAAGTTGCTGTCCCAAAAGACTAAAGCGAGATTTCACCGTTTCAGAGAGTTTTTCTCGGTGATTGAAGCCTACAAGTATCCAAACACTTGTTTTTTTTACTCTACGAGAAAAATACTCACAAAATCCATAAAATTAGGAAAATTACAGAAATTTACAAATCTATAATTTTTCATATCTAATACAAAATTACAAAACTAAACACGTACATGATTCGCACGTGGCTCTGATACCATTGTTGGACTATTCGAGCCGCAGAAACCTCTTTTTGTGTTACGGAAACCTTGAAAGTCGGCCACGGATCCATGTGAAGAATAACAAAATAATACATGTATGTGTTAAGAAAACTTAGATCTACCTTAGATCTACATGTGAAGAGCATTACCCTCGTAGCGACGCCCTTCGCTTATCCCGCTCGTCTAAACGGCTTGCCGGATCTCATAGAGTGTCAAGCGTACACTCCTCTACAAGTATCCACACAAACAATAGGTGGAGAAGGCAACTTAGAGTGTGCTAGCACTCTTAGAAACCCACAGCAAGAAGGATGAGGGAGATCACAAGAGAGGAGGAAGGAAGAAGATGAAGTTATTTCCCACTAACTTCACACTAATGCACATCTAAAGTGGTCGGCCACTTCATGGAGGGTTAAATACCTCCATGTAATACCAAGAGCCATGGCTCTTGTTCTCCCTCATGAGGTGGCACACCATGATGTGTCCATGATGATGTGGAACATTATCATTGGCCGGTCCCATGCCAATTCACCATGACGTGGCATTTGGTCAAGTCAAACTTGACCTTTCATCTTCCCTCTCAAGTCAAGTCAAACTTGACCTCTTATCTCCCATGGTTGATCAAAACCATCCATTTGATTCAAGTCAATTTAATTTAATGAATATCTATTCATTAGTTTAAATGGACTCGATGAATTAAATCTAAATTAGACTCATTCAACACTTGAATCAAATTGAGTCCAACTCAATCAGTCTAATTCGGATTACTCTTAATCCAATTTGGTTCATCACATGAACCTAATCCTCACTAATCTCCATCTAATTGCCCTTTGTGTGTGACCCTATATGTTCTTGTAACATTGGCAATGCACCTAAACCAATTTAGAAACATAAGCAATGAGCGGTATCTAGCAACACATCATTGCTACCCAAGTTACAAGAATGTTGAGATCCAACATTACCTTTGTGACTACTAATTGTGACTCTCACAATATATGACAATGTCCCTCTATCCTTGACATCTAGATTGTTCAATTGAGGCATAGACCGTGTCATCCTCTGTACAATCTATATCTTGAACTCCAAGTAGACTTACTCTAATCAAATGAGCTCAATATCTCATATTGACCCATTTGGGCATGACCATGCACTTAATGGTCTCACTCTATCAAGAATCATGATGTCACTCCCGTCATATAAGAGGGATATATCTCATCTACATCACTCACATCCCTCCGCATAATTTGTTACATACCCAGTAATCGCCTTTATAGTCCACCCATTTACGAGTGACATTTGATGAAGTTAAAGTATGCAACTCCTTATGTAGGGAACCATGGTGACTTCAGGTCCAAGGACTAATAGTCACATGATAATGTATATGACACTCATATAACAATCCATGATACTTTCTCATGGCGGGTCATTCAGTATACATTCTCCAATGCATACCCATGTATCAACTTGATATCTCATATCCATGACTTGTGAGATCAAGTCATCGAGGTGACCTACATGATAGTCTCTTCGCATTAACATTGTCCCTGAATGTTAATACTTGACTAGGAATGATTAAGAGTAGTATTCTCTATATCATCTCATTATCGATTCAACCAATCGATTGATATAGATAAGAACCTTCTACTCAAGGACGTTATTATACTTAGTTATTTAGCACAAATACAAGTAAGTATAATAACCATAAAGAAATACCTTTATATATATAGGAATATGATACAACAAGTTCATACAACAATCATCACATGATTGACTCTAGGACTTTCACTAACACGCACGCCACGAAGATGTCCCTAGATTCTACTACAGGAGGAGCACTTATGAATAAGACCATAGAGGAAGCAGAGGAGCTGATAGAAGAGGTGGCCCAGAACCACCATTAATGGGCTTTTGAACATGGTCGCCTAGCTCCTGTAGTGGGATGATATACTATCAACTCCATGGACCACCTAGCAGTAAGAATGGATGTGCTTAGCAGATGGTACGAATCTTTAAACCTTACATCTGCATGTGCGGCCATTGACCTTGGAGAAGGAGCAGCAACGTATCGGGAGGACTACTGTGGAGGAAAGGATGGCTCAGCAAAGCAGATTGAGCATTGTGATGTAGTTGGTGACCTAAATAAAAAGGCTAATAACCCACACTCCAGCATTTCCAATCCCGGATGGAGGAACCACCCAAATTTTCCCTATAAGAATAACTTGGGAACGTTCCAACAGCCGAGAGAAAATGGGTAGCCACAGCCACCTAACACCCGTCTGGAGAATATGCTATAGAGCTTCATCCGAACACAATAGGAGGCGAATACTGAATTTCAGTGGTGACATGTGCAGACAGATACGATGATCAAAGGATTGAGATCATCTGTAAGGGATCTTGCCAACAGGAAAAAGTCACTAGAGATTCAAGTAGCTCAGATTGCAAACCAAATCTCCAGGGTACTAGGGAAGCTGCCATGAAAAGCAGAGGCCAATCCGATAGAGCAGTGCAAGGCAGTAATGCTGCGAAGTGAGAGGGCTATGAAAGAGATGCCGAGCTGGTCGACTGTTGAAGGGGACCTAGTACTTGAAAGATGGGAACCTTTGAGGCAGATCGAGAAGGAAGAAGCCGAAAAAATGAACCGAGAGCCTTCCGCAAGGACTCAACCACCCCTTACTATACCATTCCCACAGCGGTTAACTAATGCAAAGGAGGATGCTCAGTTTGGTAAATTTCTGGACATGTTGAAGTCGATCTCAGTAGAGGTACCGATACTTGAAGCGCTGCACCAAATGGCCCAGTTTGCAAGGTTCATGAAAGATATTCTGGCGCATCGGAGGAAGGTTGCAAAGTCTGAAATAGTGGACCTCACAGAGGAATCAAGCGCTTATCTCCAGAACGAGACCACTTAGAAACTAAAAGATCCGGAGAGCTTCTATATTCCATGTTATATAGGGACGCACTGATTAGCAAAGCCTTTTGTGACTTGGGCGCGAGCGTGAGCCTTATGCCCTATACCTTATGCAAAAAGCTAGGGTTAGGAAATTTAAAATTCACTACTATGACACTACAACTAGCTTACCACACATACTGATACCCATTTTTAGCGACTGTCGGAATGGTCATTGATGTAAGGAATCACAAGCTGACCCTAAAAGTGGGAGAGGATAAGATGGAATTTAAGCCCGCTGGAACGGGAAGTCACGAACCCGCGTCAGGGAAGTACGTGATTCTAGCTAGAGCTAAGGAGGAAACCGTACATAAAGAAACTGAGACAGATGAATGGAGGTTCACTGAACCTCCGAAGGCAGGTTGATAATGGAGTTTGGTCGAGCTAACCGACCTTAAACAAAGCGCTTCTTGGGAGGCAACCCAAGTTTAGTTTTTAGGTTTTCCTTTGATTGTATTGCATGCATTTAGGTTAATTTGAACTTTGATTTCCATTTCATTTAGCATTAAGATCAGAAAAGAACTTTTCTAGGTAAAAATAAATCAATTTTTAGCTTACACGGGGAAGCGTGTGAGAAAATTCGAACCGTTGTGCATAAAAGGAGAGAAAAAGGAGACACATGACCTAGCCGTGTGTTTTCCCATAGCCGTGCCCAACCAACCCGAGGCACACATGGCATGGCTGTGTGTTTTTACACGGTGTGTCGCGCGAGGTTAAAAAGGGCACGCCATGCTTTTTCACCCCATTTGCGCCGTGTGTTTTGATTTGTCTTGCCCTAGTCATGTGGATCCTTCATCCCCACCACCTAGAAGCTTTTCCAACCTTCAAAGAAGCCAAAAGAAGCAAGGATGAGGAGGACCAAGCAAGTGGTATCTCGATCCGGTGTTTTGGAGTAGCGAGCAAGGAGAACCGACTCCCCTCAAGCTCCAAAGGAAGGTAACACTTTTCCAACCCTTCTTTTTCGCAACAATGAACATAGGGATAGATATAATATGCTTTCTACTCACAAACTCACTGCAACTAGGTATCTTGATGAAAACTTACTAGAATCCCTAGGGTTGTTGGGTGACATTCAAGCCCTATTTGCAAAATATGGGGTGGGAAGAGATAATGGGGATAAGACACCCAACCTACTCTAGGATAGTTTTAGAATTTTTGAGTTCCTTAGAAGCGAAAATTTTAACGGATAGAGAGAGCGAAGAAGGTAGGATTACTTTTAGGATATTTAACATTGAGTATGAATAGACATTACACCAATGGAACTAATGTTTTGGCTTGCCAAGTGGGGGAGAGAAAAGAACCCCTATTGGGTTCAACTCTCGAATCTTTTGGACTGAATTGATGGGAGAGCACGCTTATGACCCTTCAAGGGCCAAAGCATCACGCCTCCAAAATCCCATTTTCTGATACCTCCACCGAATCATGGCAAGTACTATATTTGGTCGTGGGGAGAGTGAAGGTGTAGTGAGAGCTAGTGAGCTGCTTTGCCTCTAGGACATGCTACAAGAAAGTAGTAGCATTGATGTAGGGTCCCATTTCATTAGGCACTTAGTGAAGATGGGCAAAGCAGTGAGAGGAGAGATTAATGTGGGGGGCCTACTTACCCACATTTGCCATCGGATGGGGTACGATTACACCGCATTAGAGAGTATAGAGGGGAGCCCTAGGATTGACCTAGGAGTGTGTATGGTGATAAAGATGATTGTAAGAGAGGGGCACTCCTTATGCTTTGTAAGGAAAAACTTGATGGCCCTCAGGCTCCCTAACCCTGATCGTACCACCATCACCATGCGTGCCAACTGGTGCTTAGACCTGATAGTGGAGTCCCCGCCATATGAGGGACCATCCACAACAACACCCATCTCTCCCCCTTTACATCACTCTCCCTCCAATCCATGCATGCATAGGAGCCCACCTAGTCCACGTCGACATGAGCCTGCACCTGCACCACCACTTTTTTCTACTTTTGAGCAAGATGTAGGTACATCGGCTTATGATTTATCGGAGTTACGATCGCGCCTTGAAGATATATACGTCGAGCAGCAGACACAGAGGCAGCAATGGGAGGAGCAGAGCGCCTACACGTAGGCGGAGTTTCAGGGCTTCCGGGAGCACTTCCAGTGGGCTGAGGAGTTCTACGACGAGGCTTGCATCTACTTCCAGGAGGAGGATGCCCGTCGCCAGGATGAGGCCACCTACCGCCAGGAGATGCGGCAGCACATGCATGCCTAGCAAGCATAGTGGGCTAGGGAGGAGGAGCACCGAGCAGCCGCTGCATCCACTAACTCTCAGATCGACAACATGTACATGTGGCATCAGCAGCTCAGCAGCAGGTTCTCCCAGGATCCCGAGATGCCAAGGCTTCCAGACTTTCCACCTCGTCCACCATACTAGAGGTATACCTTCAATTAAGTCTGGGGGGACCCCAAATTTTATCTTGTTTCTAGCAGAAGTGTCTTTCCTGATAGTTGCATTATTGTTAGCATTCATTTGTTCATGCATAGATTGTTGAGTTTCTTTTAGCACTTAGTTTTTGTTATATGTAAAGTTGCCTCAGTAGTATTTTTAGAGTTCTCTTCATGAGTTGTTTCCATGAGTAGTATAACTTCATTTACCTCGTGGTATTTTATTTTATTAGCTTTGAATGGATATTCTAGACTTACACTGGTTAGCTTCTATTTTTACACTTACACATGTTGAACATTCTGAAAGGGAGAGTCTAGTACAAACCTAGTTATGATTCATCTCAGTAGTCTAGTACTTTGGAATCCATAGATGACCCTAAGGCTAGCATTTTAGTTACTGGAGATGCTCGGATTGTGTAAGCCCATTTAGAAAAATCAAAATCCCAGTAAGCTAAAAAATAAAAGAGAGAAAGGAAAAGAAAAGATAAATAAGAGAGAGAGAGAAAAAGAAATGAAAAAAAAAAGATTATGAGGGGTAAAAAATAGTTGTCGTGGTGGAAATGACTAGGTGCCCCTTTGAGACCGAGTTAGGTTACTGGAGAAACACCTACTAATTTCTCTTAATACCGAGCATGCCTTTGAGACTTTGTGCTAGATCTAGGGAATGACCCTCACTTTGGGCAGGTAAGTGCCTAAGAGCTGGAGACGTTAGGAAAGCTATAGGATGACGACTTAACTTACCATGGAACAAGTATCCCCTAAGAATGATCCACTTAGCACGAGAACGAGGAGCTAATTTAGTGAATTTCTAGAATATATTTATTTTTCTTTGATTGCAAATACCACTTGATAAATTTAGTTAACATGCTAAGTATGAAACAATATCCTTTTAAAATTTCATGGCACTAAGGTTTGCTTGAGGACAAGCAAAGATTTAAGTATGGGGGAATTGATGTGAGCAAAACATATAGGGTTTTAGGAGTAGTTTTCGCTCACATCTCATTACATTTTATGTTAGTTTCATGCATATGTCATTTTGTTTTGCATGCATTTCCTATTTTCTGGTTTGGATGTCTACTCTTTGTACTTTTGCATGCAGGACATCATTTCGTGGGAAAAAGGCGCACTTTCAGAGAAAAAGAAGGGCATTTTGCAGCTAGACGTAGAAGGGGACATGGTCAGGGCGTGTCACTACACATGGTCGTATCCAAAAGGCGAAATCAGCCACCCTAGGGCCACACATGGACTGACCATGTGGAAACACATGACCGTGTGGCTGCCTAGTAGATTGATGCGACTAGGGTTTTTTTTCGGATTTCACAGTGATCCAGTGTGATGTCTATATAAGGAGAGCTCCGCCCAAACCCTAGGGGGGACAAGACAGCTGGGACGACACACCGAAGCCCTAAAAAGCTTCGGGAACTCGCAACGGGGAGGTAGAACACTGTCGAAGATCTGAGTTCTGGACTTCAACGCCAGAGAAAAGGCCACATTGGCATCGTAAATTCCTGTTCTTGCACTTTATCTACTATGTATTCGAACATGAACATGTCTTGTGTTTCTTCTTTCCCATCTATTGAGTAGTTTCTTCGATTCTATGATTAGGGAGTAGCTTGTGTGCGTATGACATGCTGCTTCAAATTGAATTCTATTATTGAGTTTGAATTTGCAATTGGAATTTGTTTAGATCGATATCTATGTGTATTTGGTTTTCTATTTACTGTGCTTAGCCGATACGAGGGGTGACAACCCTCGTATCTAAGATTTAGGGGATTTATACAAGGAACCTAGGGGTTAGCCTCATCTCCTATAACCATGGGTAGAAGGATGCGATAGAACTGGAAACGATTTGTCGCAGGGATTGATTCGGCATCCTCTTACCATCTATCCAGTCCTTGTAAGGCAGAGATAGCTCATGATAGATGTGGCGGCTCATTGGGAGAGTGTATGATGTCCCTTCCACAAGACCGTAGTTAGACGTTTAGACAATGCCCAGTTGATAGCATGTCTTGTGACACACAAGCGAAGCCGAAGTCCTAGCATCCCTTTAAAAGATCTCGTGGCAATCTCCTTTCTTCCTCCGTGTTACACCATATTAAGTAGGACCATCGATAACCCTCACATTCACAACCCCTTAGAGTCTAGTCCCAAACAATTACACTCACCGAACAAATCAGTACTCTAATCTCAGTCCCTGTGGGATCGATAATCTTTATATTACTTGACGACATCTGTGCACTTGCGGGCATTGAGCGCGAGTGCGTGCTTCGAGTCCTCGACGGTCTCATCGTGAGATTTGAAGTCGCGTTCATGTGCATTAGACAACCGCTGGGTTCCTCCTTATTTCTCCTAGATCTTTGATACAAGGGTTGTCACCCCTTGTATTAGCTATGCACAATAGATAGAAAACCAAAACACAATCTTCATCAAATCAAACAAACACTAATTGCGAATAAAAATTCATAAATAGAATTAACATTCGAACTAGCATGTTCTAAGTTACTCCCTAATCCTAGAATCAAAGATTCTACTCCATAGATGGAAAAGAACAGCCACAAGGCATAATAGAGTCAATCATTACAATGCAGAAGATGAATAGGAATTGAATTACAGTACTCTTAGTCCTTCTCTTCGACGTCGGAGTGCAGGTTACGATCCTCTAGCTATTTCCTTTCCTCCCCGTTGTGAGTTTTCGGTGCCTTTTAGGGCACTGGTGTGCCATCCTAGACATCGGGCCTCCTCCCAGGGTTTAGGCATGGCTTTCCTTTTATAGACATGAAGCCGGCGCTACCCCAATCCCTGAAAGAACCCTAGTCATGTTGAAATAACCCAACGCCACACGAACATGTGGACCCACACGGCCAGGCCGTGTGTGGCGTTGGGCTGGCTATCTGCATGATCTGGGCACGCCCGTGTGAATCCACATGGCCATGTTGTGTCTCCCTCTGTTCCACCTGCCAAATGTCTTTCTTTTGCTCTAAAAGTGTGCCATTTTTCCTGTAAAATATTGTCCTTCACACAAAAGCACAAAGAACAGATCTCCAAACCAGAAAATAGGGAATGCATGCAAAACAAAGTGAAATATACATGAAACAAATATGAAATGTAACGAGATGTGAGCAAAAACTACTCCTAAAACCCTATATGTTTTGCTCACATCAATTCTCCCAAACTTAAATCTTTGCTTGTCCTCAAGCAAACCTCAGTGCCATGAAATTTTAAAAGAAATATCATTCCATACTTAGCAATCTAACTGGATTTATCAAGTGGTATTTTCAATCAAAGCAAGATAGAAAGGTTCTAAAAATTTACTAAGTTAGCTTCTTGTGCATGTGATAATCAAATCTTCTTAAGGGATACTCAATCCACAGTAAGTTAAGTCATCATCTTATAGCTTTCCTAAGGTCTCCATATTTTAGGCACTTACCTGTCCTAAGTAAGGGTCGTTCCCTAGATCTAGCACAAAGTTTCAAAGTCGTGCTCGGTATTGAGAGAAATTGGTAGGTGTTTCCCTAGTAACCTAATTCTGTCTCAAAGGGGCACCTAGCCATTTCCACCCACGACAACTATTTTTTTTTCAAAGAACTTTTGTTCTTCTTATGCTCATAGGGATTTTGATTTTTTTGAATGGGCTTACACAATCCGAGCATCTCCAGTAACTAAAATGCTAAATCTCGAGTCAGTTATGGATTCCAAAGTACTAGACTACTGGGATAAATCATAACTAAGTATGTAATAGATTTTTCCTTTCAGCATATTCGTCAAGTGTAGGTGTAAAAACAAAGCTAACCAATGCAAGTCTAGAACATTCATTAAAGCAGATAAAATGCCACTAGATAAATGAAGTTAAGCTATCCAGGGAAACAATATGTGAAAAGATCTTAAAACTATTACCAAGGTAGCTTAAAGATAGCAAAAATTAAGTCTTAAAAAGGAATCAACCACTCTATGCATGAACAAATGAATGTAACTAAACCTAAAATGCAAGTATCAGGAAAGAAAGAAAGTATTGCTAGAAATAAAACATATCAAAACTTGGGGGCCCCTAGACATGTATGAAACAATACCTCTAATACGGTGGCCTAGGTGGGAAGTCCGACAGTCTCGGCATGTCGGGCTCCTGAGAAAACCTGGTGCTCAACCTCTGATACCACATGTACATGTGGTCGATCTGAGAGCTGGTGGATGCAGCAGCTACTCTGTTCTCCTCCTCCCGGGCCCACTATGCCTGCTGGGCATGCATGTGTTGGTGAACCTGGTGGCGATATGCGGCTTCCTCCTAGCAATGGGCAGCCTCCTCCTGGAAATAGATACGGGCCTCGTTGTAGAACTCCTCGGCCTATTGGAAGTGCTCCCGTAAGCCTTGAAACTCCGCCCGTGTATAGGTCTTATGCTCCTCCCACCACTTCCCCTATGTCTGCTGCTCGGCGTGAATGTCGTCAAGGTGCGATCAGATCTCAGAGAAATCATAAGCCGATGTACCTACATCCTGTTCAAAGGTAGAAAAAGAAGGTGGTGCAAGTGTAGGTTCGTGGCATGGACTAGGTGGGCTATTGGGCACTTGGAGAAAGTTTTGGATTTGGGACGACCGTGTGAAATTCACACGGTCACTCGTGCTTCTTTCTGAGGTTTCAAAAAGCTATCTCTTTTCTACCTAGAAAGTTCTTTCTAATGCTAAACTACTTGAAAAGATGCTAATGGACAAAAATTAAAGTATAAACTATACACATGAATGCAAAAAAATTAAAAACATGTAAAATTTAACTTGGGGTGCTCCCCAAGAAGTGCTTGTTTAAGGTCTTTAGCTCGACCGTACTCCTACGTTTCAGCTCAGCTCTGGTGGTTCCGTGAACCTCCATTCATCTTTGTCATAAATTTTAACCTCTCTGTGTGCCTTCGGCTCAATGAGGTTTTTCTTCTTCCCTCTCCTAGTGTTTTTGAATCTTGCTCGTGGGGGAGCAAGATACTTGCTCACTTTATGCCTATTGCCTTGTGGTCCTCCATCACCATATCTCTTAAATCTTGCTCGTGGAGGGGCCAGATATTTATTAGCTTCCTTCCTTGGTTCGAGATTGAACATGCTCATCTTCAAAGAATCATCAAGAGTTTGATCACAATATTCCATTTCATCCATGTGTTGTAAATAATGTAACTCACCACAAATATCCTCATTAAAAGATTGATTAGAAGATTCTATTATGTTAAATGAAATTTTATCATTACCAATTACTAAAAGGGCTTCGTTATTGGAAACTAAAGTTTCGGTGAGGGTTAAGGCAGGCTTCTCTGGGTCCTTACGGTTAGGAGGTATTTTGATCGAAGCAATGCACTCCTCGATTAAAGTATCAATTATATAATCCTCAAGTTCTCCTTCAAGTGGTGATTGAATTGATTGTCCTTCTTCACTTCCTATGTCATCTACGTCTTCCTCATCCACTCGTTCAGAGTGAATCTCTGCCATATTATGTGTAATTCAGTCATCAAAGCCACCTTCAAGTAGTTTGGTTTCTTCTTCTACTAGATTTTGTTGCATAAACTCCGCGAATTGTTGACTATGCTCCTTGTATTACATAGTAAAATTATCTAGTAGGGCTTCTGAGTGGGGACTTGGTTCTGGATAAAATTTGCATGGTGATTCATAGCTCTCGTTCTCATTTGGGAAACAATATCGAGTCCCTGTCTGTGAAAGCCACCGCTGGAATTCAGTGTTTGTCACTTGTTGCGTTTGAATGAAATTTTCCATCATCTACTCCAGTTAGGATTTAGGCGGACAATACTGAGGGTTAAGTAGCCAGGATCATAACTATATGAATAGGAATCATTTTGTGGCCATTGGTTGTAATCGTAGGTGACATCTTCTTGTTCAGATTGTGAAGGTTCAAATATATCTGGACAATCGTTAATGGTATGTCATGTTTCACCACAATGCTCACAATAAATGTTACCAACATTCACAGCATTAAATTGACCATAATCATGAGTAAAAGCATGCATCTTTATATATAGGAAAATATAGACAAGGGAAGAAACAGTAGTGTCTTAACAAGCGACTAAAGAAAACAAACAATAAAATAAAGGAAACTAGGCGCTAAGAAAATAACTAAAAGAAAAATTGCTAGAAAATAACTGAAGCTAAAAAAAAAACTAAGATCTAAATTAGGACTAGATTAAATTGGAAATTAATGAAGGCAAGGAAAATAATCCTAAACTAGGTCCGATCCAAACTATCCACTTTCGATTCGATATCGAATCAACGGTCCCCGACAACGGTGCCAAAAACTTGTTGCACGCGAACGCTACCTCAAATCTTATGACGAGAACCTATTGGGTTTCCGGCACAACGGCGAGTGTGTGTTCGAATATGTTTCGTAAACATGTGCATAGCGGAAGAAATAAAAAGCAATAAATCTAATTTATTACAACACACACACCACACTCATGCATAGTACAACATGTGTAGACATAATCGTAAATTCAAATTTTGCAATAAAAGGAAATTACTCTAGTTATACATGACGTATCACGTGTAGCGGGAATGATATCAACCAGAGCGACTCTCGCTAGAATTGCCTCTATCCATATCCGCACTGAGTATCGTCGGGATGGTTTCACAAAACCACGAGCCTCATCTTCATAGGAGTCACTAGCCTCGTGTCGAAGACGATGTGATCGAGAGAGGATCACAATCCGAATCAAAATTTAAATTAGAAATCGAGTCCCCAAAACTCACTTCTCTAGAGAGGTATTCGTCAACCGTTTGACGAATCCTTAGTCCTCCACCTATGAGGATTATCGGAGATCAAATTCCCAGTAAAGTAGCCACTGTCGAAGGTCAAAATGTCATCCAAATGATGCTCTGACACGAAATAAAGAAGCTGTCCAAAATTTTGGACAGCATGGTGGAGGAGTTGCGCCTGCCCAAAGGAGGATGGCCGGCTGCACCTTGGTTACCGGAGCCAAGGGAAGTCACCGGAGGGTCGCCGGAGGATCATTGGCAGAAGTTTAGATGCCAACAGCAAGGTGGATGGCGATACAAGGGTTGGCGGCATGGAGAGCTTGGGCGGTGGCATGGAGAAGAGAGGGAGAGGGTGGCTAGGTTTTCCAACACATAAGTTATCCACGAAAAAACTTTAAGCCATGTTTTTATAGAGAAAAAATTCTCCTAATGGTTATTGGTTCATAACCAAAACCCATTAACCCGCTCCAATAACTTAAGTTAAAATAAATCAAACCGTGTTGGTCTATTTTAAGTTAAAACGAATCGAACCAACTTTGGTTCATTCGTTTAAAACAAAACAAACCCCGTTAGTTTATTCTCCACCATTGGATTAGAACCAAACCAATTTGGTTCATCCATCATGTCTTCATAAGACTCGGCCCATCCATGATTCCATTGCGACTGAAACAATTTCATGCTCGCTACTTGTTTGGTCCAACCAAACCTAGTTTCTCTCGATATGAGAATCTAATTCTCAAGCTTGTTTTAAATCTTTCGGATTACGCTCATTGTGCATGTGACCAAATAGATTCTCGATTTATGTTCGCCATCTATAATTAACCATTAATTATAGAACGATCATGAGTGACACCTAGTAGTACATCATGATCCCCAATTAATCAGAAAATCAACTATTGATCCAGAACCATTTCTGAAACCCTTCAGCAGCTACAATGAATCGTACCCCATTCCCTTCACGCATCTTATACCCACTTGGTTTAAGACATGGTCTATAGTGGCATTCCCCATTAGGTTGACTACGTCACACCTAGCCCAAGTATCATTTCCTCATCCTGCGGATTATAGTTACTGCACATGTATCTAAGAGTACCTTATTCTAAACATGTAATGTTTTGGCCAAAGACTTTAGTAACAATCCGACGAGAAGCCATGGGTATACATCTCCTCGCAAGGAGTGGTGAATCCTTTATAGGCTATTCAAACACCTTCGGGCATTTCGACTTATACCCAATTATCCCAGGTCCACATCTCCTTGGAGATGTTTGCTTAATATGTCAATGCATAAGTCTCCATGACCAAGATGACTTGAATATCGCAAGTCAAAGGAACATCGCACCTAAGTTGCAGTAAGAACTTCATTGACATATCCATATATGCAGAGAAACATATGAAGTCTTACAACTGGTCACTCTAATGAACTAGTTACCATAACTAGTATCCACAATTAACTCCAGACATCACATTGTCTCCAGCCAGTGAGAATCAGCTACTTGGATACACCAAAGAGTATACCTCGTGCTAGTCTCAACAAAATTGATGGTGTCCAAATCCATCAATTCATCGACTAGGCATAATTCCAATACATCACAATTACACATGTGGAGATACTCACTAGTTGTGATCCAATCATAAATTCTCTAATGTTGTGAATCGCATCGTGGACATTAATTAAATGAGTTTAAAATCTAATCAAATACATGAAAACATGTATACTCAAATAGTGAATCTTCATTTATCATATAAATGGTACAACCATAAGGCGATTGCCTTAAGACACCTCTCATATATTACTAACAAACTCCCACTTGGCCTAATGTCAATCGCCATGGTATCAAATACCATAAGCTCTAACATCATCCTCAAACTTACTTTGAGGTAAGGCCTTAGTTGAAGGATCCGCTAAGTTCCTTTCAATGGGAGTCTTCTCGATTTATATTTCCTTCCTACTTTTGATCTCTCTGATCAGATGATATCGGTGAAGCACATGTTTGGATCATTGATGAGACCACATCAAGTTCAGAGATGAACTTCTTGATCCAAACTGCTTCCTTTGCTGCTTCTAAAGCTGTAATGTATTATGCCTTAATGGCAGAATCCGCTATAGTGTCAAGCTTGGAACCTTTCCAACTTATTGCGCCTCCATTCCAGATGAATATATACCTAGACTGAGACTTGGAATCATCCTTGTCTGTCTGGAAGTGAGCATCCGTATACCCACGTATCACCATGTCCCCTTCTCCTATATTAGGAACACATCCTTAGTTCTTCTTAAGTACTTAAGGATCGTCTTAACAGCCGCTCAATGATCCATTCCTGGATCAGACTGGTATTTGCTCGTGACACTCAGAGCATACGATACTTTGAGCCTCGTACATAACATAGCATACATGATAGATCCTTTTGCGGATGCATAGGCAATCTTACTCATACAAATCCTCTCGTCTTCTGTGCGCGGACACATAGACTTCGAAAGGTGTATCCCATGCATGATGGGAAGGAAACCTTTCTTGGATTCTGACATGCTAAACCTCTTTAGCACTCGGTCTATATATGTAGACTACGAAAAACCAAGCAACTGTTTTGATCTATCCCTATAGATCTTAATCCCGAGGATGTAGGTTGCTTCTCCCAGGTCTTTCATGGAGAATGTCCTGGACAACCAAATCTTAACTGACTGAAAGATAGAAACATCATTTTTTATAAGTAATATGTCATCGACATATAATACTAGGAACACGACTGCACTCCCACTAACCTTCTTGTACACACAAGGTTTGTCCGGATTTTGTGAGAAATCAAACTTTTTGATTGTCTTATCAAAATGAATATTCCAGCTTCTGGATGCTTGCTTCAGTCCATATATGGACTGTCGCAATCTGCATACCTTGGTTTTATCAACCGATGTGAAACCCTCAAGTTGTATCATATACACGTCTTCGAGTAGGTTTCCATTAACGAAAGCTATTTTCACATCCATCTGCCATATCTCATAATCATAATGAGCTGCTATAGCCAAGAGCATCCGAATAGATTTAAGCATAACAACAGGTGAATAGGTCTCATCATAATCAATACTTTGCTTTTGATGATGTCCTTTCGCCACCAATCTAGCCTTATAGGTAATCACATTACCAACCATGTCGGTTTTCTTCTTGAAAACCCACTTGAACCCTATAGGCTTTATGCCTTCAAGTGGGTCAACCAAGTTCCAAACTTGATTTTCATACATGGAATCCATTTCCGGCTTCATGGCGTTAAGCAACTTATCCCTTTCTGAACTTTTAAGAACTTCTTCATAACTAGTAGGCTCCTCATCATCAATGAGTAACACGTCGTTCGATTCACTTACGAGAAATCTATATCTCTCAGGAATGTTACATGTTCTACCAGATCTACGAAGATGTGGTATCTCAATAGGTCCAGCCGATGGCTCATCACTATGAGTTATCAGTTGTGGTGCTTCACCAGCTATCTCATCAATGTCTATATGAGTCTTTCGAGTCTCCTCAAGCTCAACGACACTCCCACTATTTTCTTGCAAGAGAAACTCTTTCTCTAGAAACACAGCATGCCTTAAAACAAACACCTTTTGTTCCACAGGATGATAGAATTGGTAACCCCTTGTTTCCTTAGGGTATCCAATAAATAGATATTTATCAGACTTAGCATCCAATTTGTCTGATACAGTCCGCTTCACATAAGTAGGACAACCCCATATCTTCAAGTAAGATACATGAGGTTTCTTACTATTCCATATCTCATATAGAGTAGTGGACACTACCTTGGTTGGCATTTTGTTTAGCAAGTAAATAGCTGTCTGAAGTGCATAGCCCCAAAAGGACTTGGGAAGATTCGCATGATTCATCATTGACCTGACCATGTCCAACAAGGTCCGGTTACACCTCTCAGATACACCATTATGCTACAGTCTATATTGCGGAGTCCATTGAGACAATATACCATTGTCTCTTAGATAATCAAGAAACTCTTGACTTAAGTATTCACCACCTCGATCTAATCGAAGTATTTTAATACTCTTGTCATGTTGTTTCTCTACTTCATTTCTGAATTCTTTGAACCTTTCAAAGGCTTCAGACTTGTGTTTCATCAAGAACACATACCCAAATCGTGAGTGATCATCGGTGAAGGTAATGAAGTAGCTATAGCCTCCTAGAGCTTGAGTTGACATAGGTTTACATACATCAGTATGTATTAGACCAAGCAACTCTCCCATCCGTTAACCTTTTCCTGTAAAAGGTAACTTAGTCATCTTGCCTTTTAAGCATGATTCGCATATATCGTATGAATCCAATTCAAACGATTTTAGAATTCCACATCGGTATAATTCGGACATGCATTTCTTGCTTACATGGCCAATACAACAATGTCACGTGTAGGAGTCTAATTGATTATTCTTTTAAGCACGCTTGTTGCTCGCTTCGATATTGAAAATGTCATTGGATATGTTCAACATATAAATATCATTGCTTAAAGTTCTAGTCCCATAAAGAATGTCATTCAAAGTTATGTAACAACAATTATTACTAAAAGTTAAATGGTATCCATTTTTATTTAAACAAGAAATAAAAATGATGTTCTTTATCATCGAAGGAACATAAAAACAATTGTCCAGTTCTAAGACAAGTATTGTAGGGAGTCTTAATAAATACGTTCTGATGGCAAGTGCAGCAACCTTTGCTCCATTCCCAACACGTAAATTTGACTCTCCCTTGACGAGTCTTCTTCTATTCCTTAGTCCATGTATGTCATTACATATATGTGAGCCACACCCAGTATCCAATACCCAAGTGTCTAAGGAAATAGAATGTAAATCAATAATGAAGATATCTGAAGAAGATGAGGCATCTGATGCCTTATTCTGTTTCACAGACTCAAGATAAATCTTGCAGTTTCTTCGCCAATGGCCCTCCTTGCCATAATGATGGCAAGTGCCCTTTTGAGCTGGTTCTTCCTTTTTAGCCTTTTTCTTCCCCTTCTGCTATTCCTTTGACTTCCTCTTATAACTTTCCTTCAAAGAATCAACTAACAACACCGTCCCCTGCTCATGCTTCACAGAAGGCTCCACAGTCTTCAGTATGTTGAGCAGTACCACAGATGAACCTTTTTGCATCTTAAAGGAGAAGAGGAGCTTGGAGACTTTGAACCTTTCGAATCTCACTTGCTCATTAAACAACTCATAAAGATGAAAGACTATGGTATGAGCATCCATATGCTCATGCTGCTTCCGTAGCTCAGGTACCATCGCGGCTAGCATGATGCAACTCACCATTTCAGAATCAGTCACATGTTTCTGATAGGACAACAATTGGTCCAGAGTTGCATTGTCACTAGGACGTGCGGGAAGAAGCGCTTCGAGGACATTCGCAAGCTTTTCAACCTTGAGAACAATTCTCAGGTTGAATCCAAAAGCCAGTCCAAGAAGTTTAACTCAGTCAATTTATTTGAGTCCAAAATAGAGTGCAAATTCAAAAACATCATGATCAATCAATTAACTTAGAAATACAAATCAAGCATATATGAGAAAATAATTTTAAAATGCATCAACATAAATTTATAAATCCCATTCATTTTTCGAATTTTAAAACCCCAAAATGACTTCGGAAGATCGTAGGTCCATCTCCAAATGGGCTGATATCCAACATAGATATGAACAACATTGGAGAGAGTCCAACAAGCCATTCATAGCTACAATGGTAGGTATCAAGAATACCGATTGCATATCACATATATGCAACTATCACAATGTGCTATCAACTAATTGAATGTTCACACATACATTGGGTTGTTAACTCATTAACAAGTATGCATCATATGCATAACACCCAACTTCACCTCCCTTCACATCGACCTTGGAGAGAGTCCAACAAGTCGATGCTCCAGGTTAAAGCCAACCCATTAATCGAGACATAGTTTTAATATTGTTAGCGCACATTCAACCAATTAGCCCCGCTTGGAGAGAGTCCAAAAACCAAAGATAAAGATTGACCTCTGACTCTTACCATATTAGTATTAAACTATTCCATGATTTGAACATGTTCAGATTCGAGCCGGGCTTGGAGAGAGTCCAACAACCCAAACAATAAATAGAACTCTGGTTCTAACCATATTAATGGAAGGTGTAGGCTTTAATATTGAGTAAGGGTTTTTATATCTCATCCTCTTTGCATGCAAATAACTATTATCTACATGTCATGACATACATCTACATGTCACGACACGCATGGCATAATGATATGCATCTAATGCAATTACATGACATACAATTATGACATGTATAAAATTTCCTTATATGTCATAACTATTTATGAAAATAAAATATGTTTGAGATTTGATTCTCCAAATCAAATCATGATTAAATTAGAAAATAAATTTCCAATTCTAATCACATATTTTATTTATTGAAAGTGTTAATTAAGAAAAGTCAAATTTAATTTAGGAAATAAATTTCATAAATTGTCAAAACTATTTATGAAAATAAAATATATTTTAGATTTTATTTTCCAAATCAAATAATGATTAAATTAGGAAATAAATTTCCAAATCTAATCAAATATTTTATTTATGGAAAGTGTTAATTTCCATAAATACTTCTAACTTTCCAAAAGTAGAAGATTTCTATAAAAACTTCTAAAATTTCCAAAATTAGAAAATTTTCATAAATACTTCTAAATGTTCCAAAAGTAGAAAATTTCCATAAATATAATTATGACTATCGCAAAACAATTTTACAATTATGTCGAAACACAACTTGGGCTCTGATACCACTGTTGGGTTTCCGACACCGCGGCGAGTGTGTGCTCGAACATGTTTCGTAAACATGTGCACAATGGAAGAAATAAAAAGCAATAAATATAATTTATTACAACACACACACCACATGCATGTATAGTACAACATGTGTAGACATAATTGTAAATTCAAATTTTGCAATAAAAGGAAATTACTCTAGTTATACCTGACGTATCACGTGCAGCGAGAATGACATCAACCGGAGCGACTCTCGCTAGAATCGCCTCTATCCGTATCCATGCCAAGTATCGTCGGGATGGATTCACCACGAGCCTTGTCTTCGTAGGAGTCACTAGCCTCGTGTCGAAGACAATGTGATCGAGAGAGGATCACAATCCGAATCAAAATTCGGATTGGAAATCGAGTCCCCAAAACTCGCTTCTCCGGAAAGGCATTCGTCAACCGTTTGACGAATCCTTCATCCTCCACCTATGAGGATTACCATAGATTAAATCCCCGGTAAAGTATCCACTATCAGAGCTCAAAACGTCATCCAAATGATGCTCCAACACGAAAGAAAGAAGCTGTCCAGAAAATTGGACAGCTTGGTGGAGGAGTTGCGCCCGCCCAAAGGAGGATGGTCGGCTGCACCTTGGTCACCGGAGCCAAGGGAAGTCGCCGGAGGGTCACCGGAGAATCGCTGGCAAAAGCTTGGACGCCGGCAGCAAGGAGGACGACGACACACAGGCTGGCAGCGTGGAGAGCTTGGGCGGTGGCAAGGAAAAGAGAGGGAGAGGGTGGCTAGGTTTTCCAACACATAAGTTATCCACGAAAAACCCTTAAGCCATGTTTTTATAGAGAACAAATTCTCCTAACAGTTATTGGTTCATAACCAAAACCCGTTAACCCACTATAATAACTTAAGTTAAAATAAACCAAACCGCGTTGGTCTATTTTAAGTTAAAACGAACCGAACCAACTTTGGTTCATTCGTTTAAAACAAACCAAACCCCTTTGGTTTATTCTCCACCATTGGATTAGAACCAAACTAATTTGGTTCATCCATCATGTCTTTATAAGACTCGGCCCATCCATGCTTTTCATTGCGACTGAAACAATTTCATGCTCGCTACTTGTTGTTGGAAATCATGCTAGCCCTCGGAGTGCTCATCGGCTCCCATGTCCCCGGATTAAAATTTTCACTAATGAAAACTAATCCGGATGGGATGAGTTTCCTAAGCACAACCAATTCGTCATCGTGCTAATGACTCGAGCAATTGCTTGAACAAACTTGTTGTTCAAGCAATCAACTCTTCTAGTCGGTTAGCCGCGGAAGAGACGACGGAAGGATTGCCAATTTTTGTGTTTGTTTTCGGGGTCCATGATTATAAAAATACATACTAATGTAAACTAGTATAATCAACACATACTAACATAAAGAACATAAGCTAGCATAACAATAAGAACATGCAAAGATCAATAATAAAAGTTGTAAAACTTTTATACCTCTCGATCTTCTATCGTATGTCCTAACCTCCTTGTAGACTTCGTGTGGGCGAAGATCCTCCACAAGTTGAAGCTTCCTAGATCTTCTTCAATCCAAAGAAAGAAGAACTCTCTTTCCCTTCTTGCTTGAGCCAACCACCAATCCACAAAGGATTGATGCCGCCGGCCCCAAGAATAGAGAGAACAAAATGGAAACAACCAAGGAACCGAACTAGGGGCAAACCCTAGCTCCTAGTGCCGCCAGCCAAGATGGAGTGAAGAGGAGAAAGGGAATATGTTGGGCGCCGGCCAAGGTGGAGTGAATAGAGGAAGGAGTCGGCCACACCCTAGGAAGAAGAAGAACTCCTCTCCTATAGTTGCCGCCCACCTTCTTGCAAACCCTAGCCGCCCAACCATAAGAGCCAAACCCTAATCTAATTAGGGTTTCTTCCTTATGGTTTCTTGCTGCCCAACCAAGGTGGAGGGAAGAGATCTAAGAGCCGGCCACCTTCTAGGAAGAAGAAGAGATCCTCCACAAGTTGCCGCCCACTCTTCCTTCCAAACCTTGCCGCCCAACCAAAGAGCCAAACCCTAATCCAATTAGGGTTTCCTCCTTAGGGTTTCTTGCCGCCCAAGCAATGAGAGGCTAAACCCTAATTTCCATCATCAAAATCTTTTCAACTCCCTTGCCGCCCACCTTAAGCCCATATATATAGAGTTAGGTTTAGGCCTTGGTTTAATCTCCACCATTGGTTCTAGAGATTTGATCTCAACCGTCGGATCTAGAGATTTAATCTCAACCGTCGGTTCTAGAGATTTAATCTCAACCGTCGGTTCTAGAGATTTAATCTCAACCGTCGGATCTAGAGATTTAATCTCAATCGTCGGTTCTAGAGATTTAATCTCAACCGTCGGATCTAGAGATTTAATCTCAACCGTCGGTTCTAGAGATTTGTTTTCCATCATTTGATCTAGACTTCATGAGGTTTATATTAGGCTACGATAGGGACCATGAGGAGGAGTTGGATCTTGGCCACCCGATGGATCGGAACCACACAAACTTGATCCATCAATGATGTTCCATTCCACTAGAGGATCATCATTGAACTACCTCACCAACCCCCATAAATTAATATGGGCTCCATATATTATTTGTACATCCATCTCCCCGTGTTTAAGATATCGAATGTTCGTCAATTGATTGATTTACTGACCATCAATCAATTAACATCTAACTCCTCGAGTAGTACCACTCAACTTTATCATCATGTTGACTAAGTCAACCTGCAGGGTTTACATGATGAACCTTATGAGCTCCTCAAGGGGACATCATCAACCTAATATATAGGACACAGTTTCCTCCTATAATCAACGACACACCATGTAAATAATATCATTTCCCAACTTACCGGGCATATTAATTTAATCCATAGAAATCTCACCCTTTGGTAAATCAAAGAAATAAATACTAAGTACATGTGCCCGTTATTATATCGGGATTAAGAGCATGTACAACATAATATCCGAGGTCCGATTCAATTATGTAGTCAGCAATAAATTAAATCACCTCTATGTCGGTCCTGCTCAATACACCTAAGTGCACTAGTGTAACTCTATGGTCAAGACAAACCAATACCAAGCTACACTACAACCATGCCAATGGTTTGTCAAAAACCATCTTGGTTGTGAGCCTCTACTTATACTCTACAAGAGACTGATAACATGATCTTCTGTGCCACACCCAAGCACCATGTTATCTACAATGTAAAGTATTAGACAATATGAACATATATAATAAATATAAAGTGCAAACAATGATCATGTGATTCTTATTTCAAAATAAATAATGTTCATACAAAAAGAGCTAGGCTTTTGGTATACATCCCAACACTTGTTTGGTCCAACTAAACCTAGTTTCTCTCGATATGAGAATCTCATTCTCAAGCTCGTTTTAAATCCTTCGGATTACGCTCATTGTGCATGTGACCAAATAGGTTTCTGATTTATGTTGGTCGTCTATAATTAACCATTAATTATAGAATGATCATGAGTGGCACCTAGTAGTACATCATGATCACCAATTAATCAGAAAATCAACGATTTATCCAGAACCCTTTCTGAAACCCTTCAGTAGCTATAAAGAATCGTGCCCCATTCCCTTCACGCATCTTATACCCACTTGGTTCAGGACATGGTCTATAGTGTCAGTCCCCACTAGGTTGACTACGTCACACCTAGCCCAAGTATCATTTCCTTGTCCTACGGATTCTAGTTACTGCACATGTATCTAAGAGTACCTTACTCTAAACATGTAATGCTTTGGCCAAAGACTTTAGTAACAATCCGACGAGAGGCCATGGGTATACATCTCCTCTCAAGGAGTGGTGAATCCTTTATAGGCTATTCAAACACCTTCGGGCATTTCGACTTATACCCAATCATCCCGCGTCCACATCTCCTTGGAGATGCTTGCTTAAGATGTTAAAGCATAAGTCTCCATGACCAAGATGACTTGAATACCGTAAGTCAAAGGAACATCACACTTAAGTTGTAGTAAGAACTTCATTGACATATCCATATATGCAGAGAAGCATATAAAGTCTTATAGCTGGTCACTCCAATGAACTATTACCATAACAAGCATCCACTATTAACTTCGGACATCACAATGTCTCCAGCTAATGAGAATCAGCTGCTTGGATACACCAAAGTGTATACCTCATGCTAGTCTCGACAGAATTGATGGTGTCCAAATCCATCAATTCATCGACTAGGGATAATTCCAATACATCACAATTACACATGTAGAGATACTCACTTATTGTGATCCAATCACAAATTCTCTCATGCTGTGAATCATATCGTGGGCATTCAGTAAATGAGTTTAAGATCTAATCAAATACATGTAAACATGTATACTCAAATAGTGAATCTTCATTTATCATATAAATGGTACAACCATAAGGCGATTGCCTTAGGACACCTCTCATATATTACTAACAGAACCGTCGAGGAGGGCGTGCTCGCGCTCAATGCCCATAAGTGCACGGATGTCGTCAAGTAATAAATAGATTATCGATCCCACAGAGACTGAGATTCGAGTACCAATTGTTTAGTGGATGTTGTTGTTCGGAGTTAAATTCTAAGGGTTGTGGTTGCAAGGTTAACGGTGGTCCTAACTCAAGTATGATGTCACACGGAGGAAAGGAAGGTTGGTTCGAGGTCCAAAAGGGATTCTAGGACTTCGGTTTCACTTTTACGACATGGAACATGCTATCAATTAAATAGTGTCTGGTTCTCTAATTATGGTCCTGTGGAAGGGACATCATACACTTTCCCGATGAGTTTTCTCTTCTACCAGGAACTACCTATTCCTAACTAGGCCGCCCTTTCGTTAAGATAGGATAGATGGTACGAGGATGCCAAATCAATTCCTATGAAGAGTTGAAACGTGTACCGTTCCCTACTCTATCATACTCTTCTACCTACGGTTACCAGAGATGAGGACAACCGCTGGGTTCCTCCTTAGTTCTCCTAGATCTTTGATACAAGGGTTGTCACCCCTTGTATCAGCTATGCATAATAGATAGAAAACCAAAACACAATCTTCATCAAATCAAACAAACACCAACTACTAATAAAAATTCATAAAAAGAATTAACATTCGAACTAGCATGTTTTACGTACACAAGTTACTCCCTAATCCTAGAATCAAAGATTCTACTCCATAGACAGAAAAGAACGAACACAAGGCAAAATAGAGTCAATCATTACAATGCAGAAGATGAATAGAAATAGAGTTATAGTACTCTTAGTCCTTCTCTTTGACGTCGGAGCACAGTTTATGATCCTCTAGTCGTTTCTTTCCTCCCCATTGCGAGTTTTCGGCGCCTTTTAGGGCACCGGTGTGGAGTCCTAATCGTCGGGCCTCCCCCTAAGGTTTGGGTGTGGCTTTCCTTTTATAGACTTGAAGTCAGCGCTGCCCCAATCCACGAAAGAACCCTATGTTGGACTTTCCGAGCCGCAAAAACCGCTTTTTGCATTGCGGAAACCCCAGAAGTCCGGCCACGGATCCGTGCGAAGTATAAAAATAAAACTAACATGTATGTGTTTAATAAAACCCTAGATCTACCTTAGATCTAGAAGGTGAGATCATTACCCTCGATGCGACGCCCTTCGCAAATCCCGCTCATCCAAAAGCTTCGCCGGAACTCAAGAGCATCAAGTGCACACTCCTCTATTGGTATCCACACAAGCAATAGGTGGAGAAAACACACCCTTGAGTGTGCTAGCACCCTATGGATGGTTCGGCCAAGGAGAGGGATGGGAGAGCAAGCTTGAGAGAAAGATGATCCAAGGAGGAAGAAGATGGAGTTACCACACAAAATGAATTTCACCTCATGATGAAGAGTGGCCGGCCACTTCAAGTTAGGGGGTTACATGCATGCATGTAACTCCAAGAGCCAATGACTCTTGGTCTCCCGCATGAGGTGGCACCACATGATAGGTCCATGATGATGTGGAGCATCATCATTGGCCGGCCCCCATGTCATGTCACCATGACATGACAATTGGTCAAGTCAAAATTGACCATTCATCTTCCCTCTCAAGTCAAGTCAAACTTGACCTCTTATCTCCCATGGTTGATCAAATCTAACCACTTGAATCAAGTCAATTTGATATAATGAATCTCTATTCATTAATTTAAATTGACTAAATGAATAAAATCTAAATTAGACTCATTCAACACTTGAATCAACTTGAGTCTAACTCAATTAGTCTAATTTGAATTACTCTTAATCCAATTTGGTTCATCCCATGAACCTAATCCTCATGGTTCATCATATGAACCTAATCTCCATCTAATTACCCTTTGTGTGTGACCCTATAGGTTCTTGTAATGTTGGCAATGTGCCTAAACCGATTTAGGAACATAAGCAATGAGCGGTATCTAGCAACACATCATTGCTACCCAAGTTACAAGAATGCTGAGCTCCAACATCACCTTTGTGACTACTAATTATGACTCTCACAATATGTGACAATGTCCCTCTATCCTTGACATCTAGATTGACCAATTGAGGCATAGACCATGTCATCCTCGGTACAATCTATATCTTAAACTCCAAGTAGACTCAATCTAATCAAATGAGCTCAATATCTCATATTGACTCATTTGGGTATGGCCATGCACTTTGTGGTCTCACTCTATCAAGAATATCGATGTCACCCCCGTCATATAGGAGGGATAGATCCTATCTACTTCACTCACATCCCTCCGGATAATTTGTCACATACCCAGTAATCGCCTTTATAGTCCACCCATTTACGGGTGACGTTTGACGAAGCCAAAGTATGCAACTCCTTATGTAGGGAACCATGGTGACTTCAGGTCTAAGGACTAATAGTCATACTAATAGCCACATGAGAAAGTATATGACACTCATATAATGATCCATGATACTTTCTCTTGGCGGGTCATTCAGTATACATTCTCTAATGTATACCCATGTGTCAACTTGATATATCATATCCATGACTTGTGAGATCAAGTCATTGAGTTGACCTACATGCTAGTCTCTACGCATTAACATTGTCCCTGAATGTTAATACTTGACTAGGAATGATTAAGAGTAGTGTTCTCTATATCATCTCATTACCGATTTAACCAATCGATTGATATAGATAAGAACCTACTACTCAAGGATGTTATTATATTTAGTTATTTGGCACCAATACAAGTAAATATAATAACCATGCCTTTATAAATAGGAATATGATACAATAAAGTCCACATAACAATCATCACATGATTGACTCTAGGGCTTTCACTAACAATCTCCCACTAGCACTAGTGCTAATCACCGTAGTATCTAATACCCAATGACCTAGTGTGACCATCATGCTTTTTCTATGCCAAAGCCTTGGTCAAGGGATCTACGATGTTAGCCTCTGTGGGTACTCTGCAAATCTTCACATCTCCTCTATCGATAATCTCTCGAATGAGATGGAAGCACCGATATATTCGGCCTCTGTTATAGAATCAGCAAATGTGTCCTGCTTAGAACTCTTCCAGCTCACAGCGCCACCATTCAAGAAAAACACGAACCCTGACTGCGATCTATAATCATCCTTATCTGTTTGGAAGCTGCCATCGCTATAACCCTTTACAGCTAGCTCCTCATCGCCTCCAAATATCAAGAAATATTCTTTAGTCCTTCTCAAGTACTTAAGAATATTCTTGACTGCTCTCCAGTAATGCTCACCTGGATCTGACTGGTATCTACTCGTCATGCTCAAAGCATACGAGACATCAAGACGAGTACACAGCATGACATACATGATAGATCCTATAGCAGATGCGTAAGGGATCTTATCCATGCGGTCTCTCTCCTCTCTAGAAGAGGGACTTTGAGTCATCAAAAGACTCACACCATGTGACATCGGCAGAAGTCCCTTCTTTGAATTCTGCATGGCAAACCGTAGTAATACCGTGTCAATGTATGTACTCTGACATAGGCCAAGCAATCTTTTAGATCTATCTCTATAGATCTTGATGTTTAGAATACAGGCTGCTTCACCTAAGTCTTTCATTGAGAAGCACGTCCCCAGCTAAGTCTTCACAGACTGTAGCGAAGGGATGTCATTCCCAATGAGTAGTATGTCATCCACATACAATACAAGGAAGACAATTGTGTTCCCATTATCCCTCTTGTAGACACAGGGTTCATCTTCATTCTTGATGAAACCAGACTGTTTGATCACATCATCGAATCGAAGATTCCAGCTCCGAGAGGCTTGCTTTAGCCCATAAATAGACCTTTGCAGCTTGCATACTTTCCCAGTATGATGTGGATCTTCAAAACCCTCAGGTTGTGTCATGTACACATCCTTGAGTAAGTTTCCATTTAGAAACATAGTTTTGACATCCATCTGCCAGATCTCATAATCGTGGTATGCTGCAATAGCAAGCAAGATCCGAATGGAAAACATCGCCACTGGAGAAAAGGTTTCATCATAGTCAATACCATGATTTTTCTTGAAACCTTTAGCCACCAATCGGCCCTTATAGGTATGCGTAAGTCCATCCATGTCAGTCTTTCTCCTAAAGACCCACTTACACCCAATGGGCTTGACCCCTTCAGGTGGATCAACCAAAGTCCATACTTGGTTGGTGTACATGGATTCCATCTCAGATCTCATGGCCTCTAGCCATTTCTCAGAATCTGGGCTCATCATAGCTTCCTGATAGGAGGTAGGCTAATACTCAATGAGCATAACGTCATCATGGTCAGACAAGAGAAATGAGTATCTCTCAGGCTGACGACGTACCCTATCAGACCTGTGAAGAGGTAGGTCTACCTTAACAGGTGGTTGTTCCACAACTCTTTGTGCAACAATCTCATCACCCACAACACTTTGTGGTTCCTGTTCAACCTCCATCAAGGCCTCAGTGCTATGGTCCTTATCTTGAATTTCTTCAAGATCGAACGTACTCGCACTAGTTTTTCTAGAAATAAAATCCCTTTCTAGAAAAACCTCAGTCGTTGCCACAAACACTTTGTGTTGATTGGGAATGTAGAAGTAATATCCCTTTGTGTCCTTGGGATATGCAACAAAATAGCACCTATCGGATTTGGGTCCTAGTTTGTCTGAGACGTGACGTCGAACGTAAGCCTCACAACCCCAAATCCTCATGAAAGAAATCTTGGGATTTCTCCCTATCTATATCGTATATGGTGTCTTTATCACAGCCTTGGATGATACACGGTTAAGGGTAAAGGCTGCTCTGTCTAGAGCATATCCCCAAAAGGATATAGGAAGATCTATGTGACTCATCATAGATCGTACCATATCTAATAGGGTACGATTCCTCCTTTCGGATACACAATTCCATTATGGTGTTCCAGGAGGAGTGAGTTGGGATAGAATCTCACACTCAGCTAGATAGTCACGAAACACATGGCTGAGGTATTCACCACTGTAGGATATTTGAGACAGCTAGATGGGGTGTGAATAGCATCGCGCTCGTTTGATAATGGAATTCGTTGCGTTTATCTCTACAATTTCGTTAGCGCAGCGGAAATAGAGAAATAATAATGATAACGAAATATACAACACACAAACACAAATATTTAATGTGGTTCGGAACCAAACGGTTCCTACTCCATGGATTGGGTTCGTACGAACCCTAGCGATGCCAATCACACACCACTATGATAAACACTCCTTCTCGACACAAGTCGGAGGCGGAGAAACCCCTTACAAGTGATCTTACAACAGTAAGAAACAAAAACAAGCAGTTACAACAATTAATGTGAAAGACAAGTAAACAAAAACTTTACAACACTTGCTTTTGATTGCTTGAATGCTTGGTTGTTTGATTACCACTTGGTGACCTAATTTGCAGCAACAAATCGCCTCTAAATCTCTCAAAAACCCGATAAATTTTTCTCCATCATGAGATCCTTTTATAGCTTCAACCTGTGCTGAAAAATGTCGATCAGTCGACTACTTGGGACCATCAGTCGACTGATCACACTATTGCTGTGAGACAACGGTGTAATCCATGCTGGAAAAATCCAACGGCTAGGACATCAGTCGATTGATCATGAGAATCAGTCGACTATTCAAGCATCACTCGACTGCTCATCCCAGCGGTCGAGTGAGACACCATTCTGTGCCCTAGAATCCGAGCATCAGTCGACTGATCACAAGATCAGTCGAATGCCCATTTATGGCAGTAGACTGCTAGGGCAATTCTCGCAGTCAAACCCTAGTTGACTACGCCAGTCAACTGCCACATGACACCAGTCGACTGGCACACCTCAAACATGAGGTTTTAACCCAAGTATGGTGCCCCCATACTTGCTAGACCACCCTTAGCCTAGACCTAAGCCTTCTAGCCACCTCCATCAACCTTACGCCTCTCGGATCCCTCCAAGTCATCCATGACTTGTTCATCCATCGCGCTACCCTTCGGGTGCTTCCATCGGCTATGTCATGCTAACGGTATCTACACCACCAAGGCACATTGGATTTACGCCGCCAAGACTCCGCTTGGACTTTACGCTACCAACTATTGGACTTATGCTGCCAAGGTCAAACCCCTTGACTTCTCAAATGCTAATACTCAAGCTTGGACTTTCCCTTGCCAACCCATGTTGGACTTTCCATGCTAAGACCCATGCTTGGACTTTCCCAAATGCCAAGTGTCCCACTTGGACTTTCCATGCCAAGTACCCATGACTTGGACTTTCCATAACCACATGGTCAACCCTAGTCAATCATCAAAGTTTCCCTCGAGTCAAACTCGAGTCTTGTTAACATAATCTGGGTTGATTGTATAAACAATCTTCCCAAAATATCAACAGACATTAATGTCAAACATCAATGTCAACTTACTTTGTCAAACATCAAAACATCTCTCGAGTCTGGTCAATCGTGACCTGGGGCGATTGCACCAACAATCTCCCCCTTTTTGATGTCTGACAAAACAAACCTTGAGTTAGGCCCCTAACTCAAATTCCCATACCAATTTTCCAAATTGGTAATTTAATGTTCTCCCCCTTTTTGACATACATCAAAAAGGTCATCTTTCCAAGGAGGTAAATGTTTCATGTCCCAATGAGATCTTACAATCTCCCCCTTGGTTCAAAAATACCTAGGATGCCTACCATCGTCCTAGTGATAAGTTTCATATCACTCAAGAGAGGCAAACCTATATGCTCTCCCAATTTCCAAATTGGGTCTCTCAAAATTTCATTTTCCTCCTCATGAGGAAAAATACCATCCATCATCCCATGATGGATACCTCCCCCTAAAGCTTGCTCCCTCTTGAGCATTGCACCAACAATGTCTTTGGGAAGTCCCTAAGCCAATAGGAACTCTAAACCATCAAAGATAAGGTCAGAAATTCAATATTGAACTTTCCAACACCTTAAATTTGATACAAACCCTAAACACTTCTCCAAATCCATATCTAATGGATTTTCACCCTTTATAATGCTTCACAAAGCATATCCTAGGGTTAGGAATGATTAGGGTGTAGGGAATTCTTTATGCCAAATAGCATATGCGCAACGAAAAAATTAGGATCCCTTCCTAGTGATCCTTGCGAAAGAAAACCTTGTACAAAATAGATTTCTCTAAAACCAAACCTATCTTATAGGAGAGGATTACCTTTGTTGCGTGCCCTTGTTAATCCTGCTTTTCCTTTTGGTTTGTTGGATCTTTAGCACGTTCAAATGTCCGTGCCTCTATACGTATCCACACGAGCAAGCTCTTGTCTCACAAAAGAAAAACTAGAAGGGCTCTCCTTTACTTCTTGCTAGAGAAGTCCCTAAAGGAGAGGAAGCTAGGGAAAAAGAGAAGGGAAGAAGAAGACTACTCTTCTTGCTAGCCTACACTCACAAAACCACACAACCAAAGCTTCCACCAAGCTCTCAAGCTCTCACACAACCACAATCACTCTATGGCCGGCCACTCCATGGAGTCTTTTATAGGGTTGGAAAAACCCTTTCACCTCCTACCATTCAATGCAATCCATTGCATTGAGACACCTTGTTTGGCCGGCCACTTTAAGGAGACAAAAACCACTTTGTCTCCTTCCACCTTATCTAGCTTAGGTGGCATGATTATGTGGCATGCTTGTGTGGCATTCATGCATGTTGAATTAATCTTATTAATTCAATAAGCCCACCTTATCTAGCTTAGGTGGCATGCTTATGTGGCATTCTTGTATGTTGAATTAATCTTATTAATTCAATTAAGCTTATGTTATCATATTGAATTAATCTCATTGAATCAATAAGGTAACATATTGAATTAATCTCATTAAATCAATTAGCTAAAATTCTCATTAAGCTTAAAGTCCAAAAACCATTTTGTACTTAAGCTTATTCCCAAATTATTCTAGTCAAACTAGAATGCACTAATTCTTCTAATCATCATGCTCTTTGTGTGTGACCCTATAGGCTCTCATAACGTTGGCAGTGGATCTAAACTCTTTTAGATACACAAGCAATGAGCGGCATCTAGCAATACATCATTGCTACCCAAGTTACGAAATAAGTCAAGATCCGACTAACCTTTCCGTGACTACTATAATGTATGACCGTGTCCTTCTATCCTTGATATCAGATTGACCAATGAGGCATAGACCGTGTCATCCTCGATCAATCTATGTGTTTCTTGATCCCTGAGTAAACTAACTCAAACAAATGAGCTCAATATCTCATATTGACTCATTTGAGCATGGCCATGCGTTTTAGTAGTTCTACTCAATCAAGGGGCCCACCGATATCACTCTCGTCATATGAGAGGGATAGATCCCATCTACATCACTCACATCCCTCCGCATAATTTGTTATATACCCAGTAATCGCCTTTATGGTCCACCCTGTTACGGGTGACGTTTGACGATACCAAAGTACATAATTCCTTATGTAGGGAACCGTAGTGACTTCAGGTTCGAGGACTATTCATACCAATAGTCACATGAGAAAGTTTATGACACTCATATAACGATCCATGAAACTTTCTCATGGCGGGTTAGTTCAGTATATATTCTCTAATATATACCCATGTGTCAACTTGATATCATATATCCATGACTTGTGAGATCAAGTCATCAATCGACCTACATGCTAGTCTTTATGTATTAATATTGCCCTTGCATATTAATACTTGACTAGGAACATTTAGGAAAGTATTCTCTACAGCCTCTCATAATCAATTCTGCCAATTGATGTGCTGTAGATAAGAACCTACTTTTCTAGGGCATTATTATATTTAATTTAGCTGGCACAAGCAAGATGTAAATATAATAACCAATCCTTTGCCTTTATTGAATATGATACAAAATGTTCCCTTTTCAACCATCACATGATTGGCTCTAGGGCTATAACTAACATAGGGACCTTAAGCGTAGCTGAAACCGGGCTAAACAAATCTAGTTTTCCCGAAATCAGCATTGGCAGTCGACTCTGTCAGCTACCAGTCGACTGATGTGCCGATCAGTTGACTAGCACTGAGCAACAGTTGAGTGATACTGCGCTACTAGTCGAGTCTAGGCACTACCCATCAGTCGACTTCCCTATAGTGGCAGTCGACTGATAACTGAAAACCTGATTTTCAATTATCAGACTCGACTTTTGGAAATTCATAAGTAATTCTACATATATCAAAAAATCACGAAATTTGATACGTATATTACTTATCACACATACAATCAGTGAAAAATTTTAGAAAAATATTTTAACCATTGAAATAGGAGATTGGTACAATGTTCAAAAAATGTTAAAACTTTAAAATTTTTGATCTACTTTGTATCAACTTCTACAATGATGATGGCTATCAAAAGATAGACTTCACCAAAGTTTTCTAAAGTGATTTTAAAATGTTTTTGAAAACCTATTTTGAACCATGATTTATTGGATAAATATACATAACTTGTATATTAGCTTTCCTCATAATTCTTAGTATGATTGAAATAAATTAAATTCATCTAGATGCACTATCTATGCACCTTGAACCTAACTTATTATCCTAACATCTCACATGTTATCTAAGGTGTATACACACACATACATGCCAATTTAAATGTGATATGTGGGATTAGGATTATTATGTCCTCATGCATTTTCTAGGCTACCCTACTGGATTCCCTTATAAATGGGACTCCAAGTCATGCCATTTTTCCTTAAATCAATTTTAATCAAAATACAATGCATGAATGATCATGGCATAAATGATGACAATAATAACGCATGGCCAATAATCATGATGTCATGGCATATAATATAATCTAAAAACAAACATGACATCTAAAATAATCCTAAACAATGGCATGACATGTTATATGATAAGATGAAATTTCATGTCATGATATGGTAATTTTCCATAAACCAATACAATAATACAAACACATAATCAGACACAAATGATTTTCATAAATAAAAATTTCATTCAATTTAAGAAAGCTTCAGTTTTTATATCCAAAATAGAGATTTGAGACGCTCAATCTCACTACAAAAACTAAAAACAAAAATCCTAACATCCTCTAGCTCTAATCATTTGCAGAAGGTGGAGGTGGACGAGGCTGCTAACTCAAAGTCCAGGCTCGCATCATCTCATACATATCGAGCTGACGCTGCTCGATATGGCTCTGTGACTCCTGAATGCAAATGTAGCGCTCCTCCATCCGACTGAGATGCTCGCCCATGGAGGATTGCCCCACTAAGAGCTCTGACGGTAGAGTCGTATGCTGGTAGTTCGGAATCGCCTCCGTGTCCAAACCGATTTGATGGACCCGCTACTGATGCATCTGCTGGCATCTGGTCCTTTTCATCAGCAGCATCTAGATCATCATAGTCCTATGTAGCCTCTCTAGGCACTAGAGGTGGCTCCCCAGGTGCCCTGGGCGGAGGTCGAGGTGCCAACTCCATCTGCCCACGTCCTATCCGTAGCTTCGCCAACGAGAAGTTACGAACTGATATGCAGTCGTACACCACAGATAGCGCACTCAGCGATCCCCTATTAATGTTTATGCCTAAAGACTCTAACCATGCAGTGATGATGTGGCCAAAAGGCATATGCACTTTCCCCTGCACAAGGGATATGAAATGTACAATGCAATGAAACATGTTCAATGCAATGTTTATGTCTAGTATATGACTCATGGCGTATAGGAGGAAGAGATGGGGAGGCCGAATCTTGGCCAGGCCCCAAGTCACAATCGGAAGAAAACACCCAATATTGACTTTGTAGAGTACATTGTCAGGTGCAGATAGCTCAGTGATGGGAAATAGGTTCTGAGCTGGTGGACGAGGATGGTGAAAGACATGCTCATGCATGGAGTCCAAAGAGATATGATCAAAGGGCTCAGGTAAAGGGGCATCGAAGGTAGGGTAGAAAATGAAGGTATCAGCCGATGGCTTACACTCAAGAAACTCCTGCAATATCGCAGGAGTGAACTCTAAGTCGCGTTTTGCAACGCGGGTAGTGTAGGTAGGGCCATCGTCTACCTTTTTTAAATTCTGATAGAACTCCTTAAGGAGATCATCGTTTATGGCATGAGTGCATAAAACTATCTTCATGAGATGATAATATGATAAAATTTCCATGACGTCACCGCAGTAACGATTAAAGAAATCCCTATCAATGTACTAACCAACATGGCTTGGTACAACTGTGATTCAACCTCAATCGGGTCATTTCTACAGGATCACCTATATGAATGTAATGAAATGACATTAAATGCAAAGGCACAAATGCACGATTAGATCATAATAAGTTATAATGAAAAAATTAGGGTTTTAGAGGAGTAAGAAGGTTATACTTTGGCGCCATTTAGGATGGTAAAAAGAAGGTGCTCAGATACTGTCGAAGAGAGCATCAAAAAGTTCGCCGAAGCAGTGGGTTCGTCGAAACCCTAATCGAAGAAAAAAAAATTGTCGGAGAGTGGATTAGGGCTATGAGATGAGTAGTAGGATGAGTTTGGCTGTCAAACCTAGGGCTTAGGTGGCCGACATGGTCGGAAAAACTCGTCGAAGAAGGAAGTGGCGACCGGAGAGAAGGAAGAAGCGAGAGATCGACGCGTGAAGACGCCGAACCCTAGCGGTTCGGCATTATAACATCGCGCCTCCAGTCGACTGATGTGCAACATCGATCGGTGATTCTGTTTATAAGCGATTTACCAAAGCGGCGATCATTGCACGGCTCGAATCGATTGCGATCATTACATGTCGTACTATAGTAACATCGATCGATATCGATCACCACTCATTGCTCAGCGAGCACTCGGTGATGATCCTCGCTCGATGAATAGTACCATCGATCGATGTAACCTAGCGATCGTGATGTACAGCGATCGAGTCTTGGAAACAACACTCGACTGCTTGATGCATCGTATCGTGCTACAGTATGATCAATCGACTGATAATTGTATCAGTCGACTGAACTCTGATTTCCAGTTCAGAAAATCTTGATTTCTTTATCCAACTTGTTTCATTTTCTCATGTTTAATCTTGTATATCGAATATATTAATGTTATGCTTATATTCATGCATTTGTTAATGTATTTTGGTATTTTATTTCATTTTAGCAAACATTAACATCCAATGGTTTCAAAATCCTAACATCTCACCCTTTCTAAGTGTTGAAATACACAATCAAGGTAAAAGACTTGTTTTGTGAGATACAATCCACCCTAGACATTCCTTCCAAGCAACCACATGGTGAAACACATGAAGCATGGTAAGTGCAAGACATCAAGGTGTGTGACACTTGAGTATCACTCTTGACGTAACTTCTACACCTTAAAAATACATTTCTTGATACATTAATTCCTAAAGTGTGCCAAAGATCAAAATGACACACTATGACCTCTAAATCTAGATTGTGCCAATTTTATTGATTTTTCATGATTTCAAAAATATATTGGCACATCCTAAAATCTTTTAGGATAGAATATCACACCTATTTCCAAGGTATCCATAACCTTGAAAATAACCTAAAAATGTCAACTTTGCTATGGTTGAGTTAACTACACATCCAATCAAAATTGACACATTCTAACTCATTTAACATGAATCAATCACGCTCTTTGGAACCAAAAATCTATTTGAGCTCATTGAATTAATTAGGTATTCCTTAGGGATAACCTCCCTAGATACCTTCCTAATGACCCTTCTAGGCTTATTAGCCTTGGTCATTATGGTCTTGCCATGGTTAGTCTTAGGGATTGCCTCCCTAATAACCTTCTTAATGGCTTCCTTAGGTTTCTTAGAAACCCTAGCCACTAAGCACATACTATGGTTGGCCTTAGGAATAATTTCCTTAAAGACCTTGGTTTTCTTAGATCTAGGTTTAGTTCCATAGTCAAATGGAACATTGTGATAAGTAGGCATTACTTTCTTAGACATAGGCTTGTGACCCAAACCTTGTCTCCTAGATGATTCTTGCCTCTTACACACTTTTTGTTGACTTCTAGATCCTAGAGTTTGACACTTTGACCCTTTAAATTGATTTTGCATATCTGGAAGGGTCTTTTCCAATTTCTCAAGCCTTGACCTCAAGGCTTGATTTTCTAACTCTAATTGCCCAAATGATTTTTAATTAGGTTTTTGGGCATTACCATTCACTTTAGGCATATGTCTACCCTTATTGGGATTGATGCCTAAATGATTTTCGATTTTCTTAATTGTTTTCTTAGGAAGGACATTTCTAGGGACATTAGTCCCAAATTTCTCCTTCTTTGAAAAAGACCTAGAGTTATCATTTCTAGCATGCTTTGATTCATGAGTACTAGCAAAATTATTTGAATTAATTCTAGCATGCTTTTGCTTAGAATTTAAAGAATGAGCATTATGAAAATATACCTTAGGGTTAGTCTTAGATACTCCCCCTACTTGTGAAGCTCCCTCCTTTCTTCTAGGACATTGGCTCCTATAGTGTCCCGGTTGTCGGCATTTGAAGCACATCACGTGCTCCTTGCTCTTCTTGGTGGGGACACCGGCATCCATGACTTTTTCATTGACTTTTGTTGCTGGAGGAGCTTTCTTAACTCTTTTCGGACACTTACTCTTGTAGTGTCTGGATTCCCTACACTCAAAGCATATTATATGATTTTTATTTACAATTGACATGCTTGAGTTACCTATGGTGGTGGTAGGTGCCGGAATTGGAGCTTCTTCATCTTGACTAGATGTTGAAGTTTTCTCTTGTTGCTCCGGAGTGGAAATTCTTTCCTCCCCCTCAATCCTAGAGGTGGAGGTGTCTTCTACTTCTTCCACCTCCTCTTCCACCGATCCGGAAGTTGACTCCTCTTCAACTTCCGATTTCTCACTTGCTCTTGAGGATGATGAACTCTCTTCATCCTCTTCCTTATCTTCTTCTACTTGTGCCAAGTGGGGCTTCTCATTGAACTTGGCTAATTTGTTCCATAGCTCCTTGGCATCAAGATATTCACCTAGCCTAGACAAAACATCATTAGGTATCAAATCTTCTAAAAGTTTTGTTACCTTGGCTTCGATTTTGAATTTTTGCCGTTGCTCTTGGGTCCATTTCTTCAACTTGAGGACTTGTCCCTTCCTATCCCGAGGAGGATCAAAACCTTCTACGAGGATGAACCAATCCTCTATATCCATCATAAAGAATGTCTCCATTCTTGTTCTCCATGCTGAAAAGTCTTCTCGATCATATGGCGGTGGAGTGTTGATGTCCCATCCAAGCTTGTCTTGGAATTCCATCTTCCCTCTAGCCTTTTAGCTTCCGGCGGTTAATCCGTAGAAGAGCCCCGGGCTATGATACCAAATGTAGGATATTTTAGACCGCTAGAGGGGGGGGGTGAATAGCGTTGCGCTCGTTTAATAATGGAATTCGTTGCGTTTGTCTCTACAATTTCGTTAGCGCAGTGGAAATAGAGAAATAATAATGATAACGGAATATACAACATGCAAACACAAATATTTAACGTGGTTCGGAACCGAACGGTTCCTACTCCACGGATTGGGTTCGTACGAACCCTAGCGATGCCAATCACACACCACTATGATAAACACTCCTTCTCGACACAAGTCAGATGCAGAGAAACCCCTTACAAGTGATCTTACAACAGTAAGAAACAAAAACAAGCAATTACAATAATTAATGTGAAAGACAAGTAAAGAAAAACTTTACAACACTTGCTTTTGATTACTTGAATGCTTGGTTGTTTGATTAGCACTTGGAGACCTGATTTGCAGCAACAAATCGCCCCTAAAGCTCTCAAAAACCGGATAAATTTTTCTCCATCACGAGATCCTTTTATAGCTTCAACCTGTGCTGGAAAATGTCGATCAGTCGATTGATCACACTGTTGCTGTGAGACAACGGTGTAATCCATGCTGGAAAATTCCAACGTCTAGGACATCAGTCGACTAATCATGAGCATCAGTCGACTGTTCAAGCATCACTCGATTTCTCATCCCAGCGGTCGAGTGAGACTCCATTTTGTGCCCCAGAATCCAAGCATCAGTCGACTTATCACAAGATCAGTCGACTTCTCGTCCAATTAGTCGATTGCCCATTTATGGCAGTCGACTGCTAGGGCAATTCCCGCAGTCAAACCCTAGTTGACTGCCACTTTGCACCAGTCGACTGGCACACCTCAAACATGAGGTTTTAACCCAAGTATGGTGCCCCCATACTTTCTAGACCACCCTTAGCCTAGACCTAAGCCTTCTAGCCACCTCCATCAGCCTTACGCCTCTCGGATCCCTCTAAGTCTTCCATGACTTGTTCATCCATCGCACTAGCCTTCGGGTGCTTCCATCGGCTATGTCATGCTAACGATATCTACACTGCCAAGGTACATTGGACTTACGCCGCCAAGACTCCGCTTGGAATTTACGCCCCCAACTATTGGACTTATGCTGCCAAGGTCAAACCCCTTGACTTCTCAAATTCCAAGACTCAAGCTTGGACTTTCTCTTGCCAACCCATGTTGGACTTTCCATGCCAAGACCCATGCTTGGACTTTCCCAAATGCCAAGTGTCCCACTTGGACTTTCCATGCCAAGTACCCATGACTTGGACTTTCCATAACCACATGGTCAACCCTAGTCAATCATCAAAGTCTCCCTCGAGTCAAACTCGAGTCCTGTTAACATAATCCGGGTTGATTGTATAAACAATATTCCCAAAATATCAACAGACATTAATGTCAAACATCAATGTCAACATACTTTGTCAAACATTAAAACATCTCTCGAGTCAAACTTGAGTCTGGTCAATCGTGACCTGGGCCGATTGCACCAACAACCACCTCGATCTGATCAAAATATCTTAATACTCTTACCAAGCTGGTTTTGTACTTCATTCTTGAATTCTTTGAACTTTTCAAAGGATTCTGATTTATGTGTCATGAGATACACATAACCGTATCTACTGAAGTCATCAGTAAATGTAATGAAGTACTTGCAACTGCCTCTAGTAGCAACATTGAAAGGGCCACATATATCACTATGTATAAGTCCTAACAAGTCCGTTGCTCTTTTGCTGTGTCCACTAAAGGGAGTCTTGGTCATCTTGCCTAAAAGGCAAGACTCACATGTCTCATATGATTCAAAATCAAATGAGTCTAGCAGCCCATCCTTATGGAGCTGAGATATGCGACTCTCATTTATGTGACCTAAGCAACAATTCCAGAGATAGGTTTGATTCAACTCATTTGACTTGAACATTTTGGTACTTATGTTATAGATAGGGCTCTCTAAGTCTAGAAAGTAGAGTCCGTTCATTAGAGGTGCACTACAATAGAACATATCATTTAAATAAACTGAACAACATTTGTTCTTTATTATAAATGTAAATCCTTTCTTGTCCAAACAAGAAATTGAAATTATGTTCTTTGTTAAAGCAAACACATAACAACATTCATCTAATTCTAGTACAAGCCCAGAGGGCAGAGATAGATCATAAGTTCCTACAACAACAACAACAACTCTTGCTCCATTACCTACTCGTAGGTCCACCTCTCCCTTTGTCAATGCCCTGCTATTTCTCAACGCCTGTACATTAGTACAAATGTGAGATGCACATACGATATCTAATACCCATTATGAAGAAATAGATAGATTGACTTCTATAACATTTATACCTGAAGTAGAAATCTCACTTCTCTTCTTCTTAAGATCTTCCAGGTTTGCCTTGCAGTTACGCTTCCAGTGTCCAGCTTCCTTGCAGTGGAAGCAAGCCCCTTCCTTGGCCACCCCTCCTTTGGGTTTATGTTCCTTGCCTTTTCCCTTGGCTTGGGACTTTCCCTTACCTTTAGGCTTGCCCTTGCCTTTCTTCTTTTGCACCATCAAAATGGCGTCAGATTTTCCCTTCTTAAGGTTGAGCTCAGCAGTTCTCAACATGCTGAGCATCTCAGGCAGTGACTTATCAATTTCATTCATGTTGTAATTCATGACAAATTGATTGTAGCTTTGCGGCAAAGACTGCAAGATCAAGTCAGTGGCCTACTCTTGGCCAAGGGAGAATCCCAATCATCTTGAGTACATATGGACCTATGGGAGTCCCATCTTGCATTTTGGAACCAAACAATGCCTTAGAGACTTCATATCTCTTGTGCCTTGCTTGCCCTTGATATAGTTGATGAAGATGTTTAACCATATCATAAGCATTCATGAACTCATGTTGCTACTGAGCTCAGAGTTCATGGTCGTGAGCATTAGACATGACACATCTAATGCATCATCTTGATGCTTCTTCTAAGCATCTTTGTCACTCAGGCGATGGCGTAAGGTGCCTCCTAATGGGCCGCCCAGACGCATGCTTCCTTTCTTGGGTGAGAACAATTCTCAAGTTCCTATACCAGTCCAGGAAATTTACTCCATTGAGCTTGTCCTTCTCAAGGACAGAACGTAGAGGGAGAGTGTTCGTGTTTATCGACATAGTAATCTAACACATACAATGCAGAGAATTAATATCATATTCCTTTTATCATTTAATTAGGCCTTTAATCAAATGATGCTCCCACTGAATTATAGGAATTTTCTAGAATCGAGTTATGGATGTGGTCAAACCACATTACTAGATTCATACAAACTAGCTATAATTTCTGCGGGACAAGATCCACATCATACTAAGCCTTGAGTTAGCTTTGGATAAATCGCCCAAGAGTTAATACGATCGGTGGGTAACACATTATCGATTACATCTCTATGCAACTCTTGTTTATAGGATCAAGACCCACATTTACAAAAGACCTTGAGTTAGCTTTGGCTAAATCGCCCAAGATTTAGTGTAAATGTGATCTCATCCTATCTTTCCAACGGTTGGAATATGCCTATAGTTCTACTCGATCCAATTGAGTTAACTAGTTTCACTTAATCTAATTGAGCTTACTCTAACCCAAGCCGTGATAGGCGGGACCAAGATTGTCCCTCCGCACCCTACCAAGATAATATGCGTTGCTTTGCTTTGGCAGATTCAACAACTACAAATGATCGAGGTAGTGATGGGTATCAAGGACTTGGTAGGCATTTACGAGTTGATTTGATTAAGATATAATCTAATCGTAATGTGTATCATATACACATTGAGGCCTTTATTATTCTATACTAGCATGCATCACATACATAAAAGCATTATTCTAGCATGCATCATATACATACAAGCATTATTCTACTAGCATGCATCACATACATACAAGCAAAATCAAATATATATATATATATATATATATATATATATATATATATATATATATATATATATATATAATTAACTGTGATGTGGTCATGGCCCTACTATGATCTTCTCAAGCCAATGAGAAGATCTGACGGTCAACCTAGGGCTAGCGGCTTCTCCAAGTGCTTTCTTTGACCACCATGTGTCGTTGGCACCCTTCTCGTAACTTCGTCTACAAGTGGACTTTCCACCGCTCCATTTTGTATATTACAAATATGAAACTCGAGTTACATTCGAGTCTAAAACTATTTACAACTAGATTTTTAAAAGAAGAGGTACGACGCGCAGGTCACATACACTATACAACACGCACAACCACAAAAATGGCACGCAGACCGTATTATGAATTACAACACATCATCATCTAATCATATTGGGGTTCTTGAGCCATGACAATCACAAAATTATACATAAAACCCTAGATCTACCTTAGATCTAGAAGGTGAGATCATTACCCTCGATGCGACGCCCTTCGCAAATCCCGCTCGTCCAAAAGCTTCGTCGGAACTCAAGAGCGTCAAGTGCACACTCCACTATTGGTATCCACACAAGCAATAGGTGGAGAAAACATACCCTTGAGTGTGATAGCACCCTATGGATGGTTCGGACAAGGAGAGGGATGGGAGAGCAAGCTTGAGAGGAAGATGATCCAAGGAGGAAGAAGATGGAGTTACCACACAAAATGAATTTCACCACATGATGAATAGTGGCCAACCACTTCAAGTTGGGGGGTTACATGCATGCATGTAATTCCAAGAGCCAATGTCTCTTGGTCTCCCTCATGAGGTGGCACCACATGATAGGTCCATGATGATGTGGAGCATCATCATTGGCCGGCCCCCATGTCATGTCACATGACATGACAATTGGTCAAGTCAAAATTGACCATTCATCTTCCCTCTCAAGTCAAGTCAAACTTGACCTCTTATCTCCCTTGGTTGATCAAATTTAACCACTTGATTCAAGTCAATTTGATTTAATGAATCTCTATTCATTAATTTAAATTGACTAAATGAATCAAATCTAAATTAGACTCATTCAACACTTGAATCAACTTGAGTCTAACTCAATTAGTCTAATTTGGATTACTCTTAATCAAATTTGGTTCATCCCATGAACCTAATTCTCATGGTTCATCATATGAACCTAATCTCCATCTAATTGCCCTTTGTGTGTGACCCTATAGATTCTTGTAACGTTGGCAATGTCCCTAAACCGATTTAGGAACATAAGCAATGAGCAGTATCTAGCAACACATCATTGCTACCCAAGTTACAAGAATGTTGAGCTCCAACATCACCTTTGTGACTACTAATTGTGACTCTCACAATATGTGACAATGTCCCTCTATCCTTGACATCTAGATTGACCAATTGAGGCATAGACCATGTCATCCTCAGTACAATCTATATCTTGAACTCTAAGTAGACTCACTCTAATCAAATGAGCTCAATATATCATATTGACTCATTTGGGCATGGCCATGCACTTCGTGGTCTCACTCTATCAAGAATATCGATGTCACCCTGATGTGTGTAAATCATGCTATATTTTCACTACTCCATATGCATGCATTTTATCTCATTTCATGTCCTAGGCATGTATTTTATCATGATTTAGTTAAGTTTAGCATATTTTGGACGAAGATACTACTTTTGGGTGTTTTTCATGTTAACAGGGCGAAGAAGTAGGCGTATCAAAACAACACAGGCATGTTATCAGTGACACATCTGTGTCAGGAGTTCCAGCGCTCAACACGCCCCAGTTCAGCCCTCGACACGCCCCGTTCAAGAACAACACGGTCGGTGGGAAATGCGCGACACGCCCGTGCCCTCATTTGGCATGGGCGTGTTGTCCTGATTCCAGATTTCCTTTTCTGCGAGCAACTCGACGAAGCCGCGATCTTCATCTCAATTAAAGAAAAATCTTTTGCCTTAATTAAAGAGGAGACCAAGGCTATAAAAGAGGAGATATTCTAACCCTAAGGGAGGACGACGGAGGGTCAAAAGGATGACAGAAGAAGGAAGGAGTCGACGACAGAGGAACACAGATGGCACTAAGTATCGTAATTTCTTTCTCTAGCAATTCTTGTTCGACCATGGAGTAGTGTCTTGTAATCTTAGGATGGGGGAGTATCCCTTGACGATTTATGATGGATGATGTAATCTATACTACTTGAATTATTGTTTGTTTTGATCTGTTTTTGGATTCTTATTGATAAACCTAAGGAGCTAAGGGGAAGTACCTAACAGTGAACCCAAGTTCCCAAAACCCAGAACCAACTAGGGATACACTCCTGTCAAGTAGCGGTAGTGTATCTATGAGGGCTTGCGGGGGTCTCGTGACAGGTCCCCTTAGCTGATTATGGTCCCGTGTGCAAACCTATCGTGAAAAGGAAATTTAGACTCTAAAGGAACTCTTATGGACTTAATGGATCTATCAAATCCAGTTTTTACCAAGTAACGGAGGTAAGACTAGGGAGGTTTGCGGGGGTCTCGTGACAGGTCCCCTTAGCTGATTATGATCCCCTATGCTTGAATACTGTGACAGGTAAATTGAGTTTGATAGGTACAGTTAGCGTAGACCTCGAAAGGGGTCGTTGATTTACCTTAGGATAGGTTCCATCAAAACAACTCTAATAGGGGTAGGAAAGAATTAAATCACCTTATAAATTGTCGACGTGGTGAAACTCATATCCTGAGATTCTCCTCAACTATTGACTTTTAGCTCATTCTTCTCATTCGTTGTTCTTGCCTGCTCAGTTTCTTTGCTTAATCCACAAATTGATTGACTAGATAACTTGGTATAATGATCATTCGGCAATTGTCCCAATCCCTGTGGGATCGATATTTTTATTACTTGATGACAACCGTGCACTTGCGGAAAATAACACATCACACCCCCGTCATATAGGAGGGATAGATCCTATCTACATCACTCACATCCCTCCGCATAATTTGTGACATACCCAGTAATCGCCTTTATAGTCCACCCATTTACGGGTGACGTTTGACGAAGCCAAAGTATGCCACTCCTTATGTAGGGAACCATGGTGACTTCAGGTCTAAGGACTAATAGTCATACTAATAGCCACATGAGAAAGTATATGACACTGATATAATGATCCATGATACTTTCTCATGGCGGGTCATTCAGTATACATTCTCTAATGTATACCCATGTGTCAACTTGATATATCATATCCATGACTTGTGAGATCAAGTCATCGAGTTGACTTACATGCTAGTCTGTACGCATTAACATTGTCCCTGAATGTTAATACTTGACTAGGAATGATTAAGAGTAGTGTTCTCTATATCATCTCATTATCGATTTAACCAATCGATTGATATAGATAAGAACCTTCTACTCAATGACGTTATTATATTTAGTTATTTGGCACTAATATAAGTAAATATAATAACCATGCCTTTATAAATAGGAATATGATACAATAAAGTCTATACAACAATCATCACATGATTGGCTCTAGGGCTTTCACTAACACCCTAGTCACGTCAAAATAACCCAGTGCCACATGACCGTGTGGATCCACATGACCAGGCCGTGTGTGGCATTGGGCTGGCTATCTGCGTGATCTAGGCATGACCATGTGAATCCACATGGCCAGACCGTGTCTCCCTCCATTCCGCCTACCAAATGTCTTTCTTTTGCTCCAAAAGTGTGCCATTTTCTTGTAAAATGTTGTCTTGCACACAATAGTACAAAGAGCAGATCTTCGAACCAGAAAATAGGGAATGCATGTAAAACAAAGTGAAATATGCATGAAACAAGTATGAAATGTAACGAGATATGAGCAAAAACTACTCCTAAAATCTTTTATGTTTTGTGCACATCACATATACTACTCGGGAATTACATACACTACTCAGGAATTGCATATATCAATCAGGAAATACCTACACTGCTCTATTAACACAACACTTAACTTTGAGCACAACTATTATGTTTACCCCTACTCAGCTTGAGAATTGCATATACTGCCTGGGAAACATATTAACTGATCAGGAATTACATATATCTACTAGAAAACACACATACTACCTTACCAATACAACACATAGCTCTGAGTGTGAGTACTCTGCTCACACTTACTCAGCTCAGGAAATGCATATATTGCTCGGGAAATACATAAACTACTCTGCCAACCTCATACCACTCTGAACACCACTACTCCACCTATGCCTACACGACTCGAGACTTACATATACCACTTAGGAAACATACCGACTGGCCGAGAATTACACTTGATACCTTCTAAAAAACATGCTAAGTATCTGACTAAAAATTACGACCCCATCACTTATATATTTATTCATGATGAGATACCCAATAACTGTGATCCAATCACAATTTCTCTCATCCTATATATCTGTCATGAACTTCTATTGATGAGTTTAAGATCCAATCAAATACATTGACAATGTATACTTAAATAGTAATTTTTATTTGTAACTTCTAAGGTGATTGCCTTAGGACACCTCTTAATTACATTAGATTTCCTCCCCATCAATTGGTGAGTTTAAAAAGGTATTAAAAGAGTTCAAAATTTTAGAGTTTCAAAATTTTTTAACTTTTATATCTTTCCCCCTTTGACATATATCAAAAACAATAATGTAAATTTAAAAATTATATGTTTTGTTGGTGCAATCGGCCTAGGTCACGATTGATCGGACTTGAGTTCGACTCGAACTGTATTTTGATGTTAGACAAAACTTATGACATGGGATTTTCATGGGATGTCCAACATGGGTTGGCCACGTAAATCCAAGTGTGTAGCCTTGGTGGTGAAAAGTCCAAGCATGGGGCTTGGTGTTGGGAAAATCCAAGCATAGGGCTTGGTGTTGGTAAAGTCCAAGTGTGTAGCCTTGGCATGGAAAATCAAAGAATGGGGCTTAGTGTTGGAAAGTCTTGAGGACTTGGCAAGGTCACTAGTCTCGTAGGCTCGGGGTCCTTGAGTCGGTGAAGGATGACATTGTGAAGTCGTGCGCTTGGTACATCCGAGGGACTACCAGACGGGGAGTGAATGGAGTGAGGCCTAAAAGAAGCATACTTCAAGGGAAAGAGACGCGAAGGATGACATTGCAAAGTCATGCGCTTGGTGCATCCGAGGGACGTAGGCCGAGAGAAGAGAGCTTCGGTGGGGAACTCCATGAAAGGATGAGGTGGACTTGGCCAAGTGGCTAAGACTGAGTGTCGGATGCCCAAATGTGGTGTTTGAGGGTTTGCTCGACGTTCGGATGCTCAAACAACTTGGCGTTTGAGGTTTTACCTGACATTAGTTGACTGGTATAGGTGCCAGTCGACTTCTCCAAGTTGAATGAGTTCGACTGATCTGGTTCTGGCCGAACAGTCGACTACTAAGGGATGGCAGTCGACTACTAAGGGATGGCAGTCGACTATCGACACCATCAGTCAACTATCGAGGGATGGCAGTCGAATCAGGGTGAATTCAGGAACAGAACATTTTCCAATCGAGTGATCGCATCGACCACTCGACCGATGGGATCATCAGTCAACTGTTGGGCATGATCAGTCGACTGATGATAGATCTGTTGGAACTTAGCCAGCGTGGATCGATTCATTGTGAGACAACGACTATAGGACCAGTCGACTGATGGTCAAGATCAGTCGACTGATGGGTGCGGAATCAGCTAGATGCAAGTTATAAATGAAGCTCGAGATGGAGGATTTCACCAAGAGTTTTTGGGACGATTTTGGAGGGGAATTATTGTTGCATTCTAGTCCTTCAAGAGCAATCCAAAGCAAGCAACAAGCAAGAGTTCAAATTCATTGTTGTAATGTTTTCTTTACGTATTTCATTGTTGTATTTGTATTTGCTTGTATTACTTAGTGTAATTACTTGTACAAGGTTTCTCCACCTCTGACTTGTTGTCGAGAAGGAGTTTTGTTAGTGTCGTGCGCATAACACGAGCTCGTTGAGCTCACCCCATGGAGTAGGAACCCTAAGGTTCCGAACCATGTATATCGTGTGTATTTGTATATGTTTGTCTTTTGTATTCGTATTACTATTATTTCCACTGTGCATTAACGAGTATTGTAGACGAGCATGCGATGAACGGACGATTTCCACCGTACACGCGTATTGGGCTATTCACCCCCCTCTAGTCGGCCACTGATCCTCCAACAAGTGGTATCAGAGCGAGGAGCTTATCGTGGACTAATTGCCAACATAAGCACGACAAGATGGCCGTCTCCAACATCCAACCACCGAAATTCGAGGGAGAATTCTCATGGTGGAGATGAAGGATGGAGGTATACTTTGAAACCAATTTTGATATTATATTAATTATTGAAAATTATTTTGAAGTGCCTAGGGATAAGGAAAACAAGCCAATAGAAAAGTCAAGATGGACCAAGGAAAAATCAAGGATTTCAAGACAAATATCGAGGTAATAAAAATGTTAAGTGATTTGATTCCTAACAATATTTGGTCTAGATTAGGGAGTTATAGGGATGCAAAGGACTTATGGAGTAAGGTTGTCAAATTTAATGAACATCCCGAACCGACACAAGTAGAGAAGGAAGCCGAAGTAGAATGTCCATCAACATCCAGATCCAAGGATGTTGAAGAATCGCCATCAACATTCTAAGATGTGGATGACTTGGTGGAAACCTCCACCTCAAGCATTGAGGGGGAGGAGAGGCAATCTTCTATCCCAGAGCAAGAACGAGAAGAAGTATCTACATCCGAGAGAAGTAAAGATCAAGAGGCTTCCACCTCCCTAGGTAACTCATGCATTATACTTAAAAATAAAATTCACATAATATGCTTGAGTGTAGGGAGCAAGGACACTATAAAAGCAAGTGTCCCAAGAAGATTAAGAAGGCTCAACTGGTGCCAAAGGTGAAAAATGGTGGTATCCCTACAATTAGAAGCAAGGAGCACATGGTGTGCTTCAAACGCCATAAAAAGGGACATTATTGTTGGGGAAATGTTGACCACTAGAGGGGGTGAATAGCGTCTATTCGTTGCGTGATGGAATTTGTTCGTGATCGCATCTACAAAGCGTGTTAGTGCGCAGTAAAATAATAATAATAAAAACAATACACAAGACACAATCATAAACACTCAAACACGAGCATGTAACGTGGTTCGAAACCGAATGGTTCCTACTTCACGGATCGAGCTCTAAAGAGCTCTAGTGATGCACACGCAACCACTAATCACAAATACTCCTTCTCGTCATAAGTCGGAGGCGGAGAAACCTCGTACAAATATTCTTACAACAATAAGAAACAGATACAAGCAATTACAATAATGAAATACAATGCAAGTAAAGAAAACTACTTTACAATTGCTCTTTTGGATGCTTGATCTTTGGCTGCTTGAATTGCACTTGGAGACTTTGATTTGCAGTAGTAAATTGCCCCAAAATCCCTTAAGAAATGCTGTTGATTTCCTCCTCCACGAGTTCCATTTAAAGCTTCTGTCTGGGCTGGAAATCGCCAATCAGTTGACTGCTCAGGACCATCAGTCGACTGATGCCACAGTTGTCGTGAGACAATGGCTAGATCCACGCTGGAAAAATCCAACGGATCCATCATTAGTCGACTGATCATACCCATCAGTCGACTGATGGAGCCTTCACTCGACTACTAACCCAGCAGTCAAGTCTCGACTCCACTCTGTGCCGAAATTCTCGAGCACCAATCGACTGATCACACGATCAGTCAACAGCTCGAGCTAGTAGTCGACTGCCCACCTCTGGCAGTTGACTACTAGGACACTTCCCGCTGTCAAACCCTAGTTGACTCACACCAGTTGACTGTCATATGACACCAGTCGACTGGCACACCTCAAACATGAGTTTTAACCCAAGTATGGTGCCCCCATACTTGCTAGACCACCCGTAGCCTAGACTTAAGCCTTCTAACTACCTCCGTCAGCCTCAAGCCTCTCGGATCCCTCCAAGTCATCCATGACTTGTTCATCCATTGCGCTAGCCTTCAGGTGCTTTAATCAGCTATATCATGCTAATGGTGTCTACACCGCTAAGGCACATTGGACTTACGCTGCCAAGACTCCGCTTGGACTTTTCACCACCAACCATTGGACTTATGCTGCCAAGACTCCCACTGGGAATTTACGCCGCCAAAATCAAACCCCTTGGACTCCTCAAATGCCAAGACTCAAGCTTGGACTTTCCCTTGCCAACCCATGTTGGACTTTCCATGTCAAGTGTCACGCCCCGAGAACATGCCGAGCCGAAAATCAAACGGACGACATCTCGCCTGTACGTGGCAACATTTCGAGTTAATACAAGGCCCGTAGGCCTACAATGACAACAATATATAAAAATACACCAAACCACAATAGTGTATATATATCAAAACAACTACACACAGCAGAAACGATACAACAACAATACAATCCTACACATGCATACTGGTATGACTAACACATCACAATAATACAAAACTTCATAAAAAATCTGAATATACAACAGGTACATCACGAAAACTCCAAAATACAATACACAACGGACAGAAAGCCCAAATACACACGGGAGCCTCGGAGGTGAGATGAGATGTCAGCCAGCGGTGCTCTAAGCTGTCACGAAGTCTTCTACCTGTTACCTGGGCGACAGAAAACCCAGGGTCCGTGGGGGGTGGTGAGTAAAACTCAGCAGGTAATAGAAAAACATGTATATATGCCATATCACATGTATTTTCAACAACATACTCTAGATGTACAATAGGTATATCAGCATAGTATATAAATGCAAGCATGTACCGTCTAATTAAATGAACAACATAAAATGCAGACATACCTGAAGTCTGGTACGCTACTCTGATCCAACCTGAACATATATCCAACATATATATAATAGGAAGAGTAATATCAACTCATAATCTACTCATGCTACAGGTCAAGGTATCTATGGTCTGTCTAACACATACCAGTATCCGACACAAATGTATAACATATGCAAGAAACATGTATGAATATGATGTACAATCAAATGCAGCAAGCATAATACAATCAAATGCATCATCACAATAAGCATATATATATAGACTGCATCTATATATGTATACTAATCACAATCATCCATATATATATATACATGCATATATGTATATATATGGCAATATGCAAAAATGTCATAAGTCGGCAATGCAGCATGCATGATCATGTCGGCTCACCCTAAAGCTACCACGACCCCAGTGTGGCCTCGGTGGCTTGAGCATGACAACTGTCCCAACTCAACACCAACCACTACTCTCGAGTGGCCGAGTGGACAGTATGATCGAGTAGCATATAAGTGTAAAGAGCAAGCTACACGATAGGGGTCCCTGCTGTTGGCCACTTCGACAGTCACTACCCATGAGTGGTCGAGTGCCACACACGCAGGACTATGACACGCAAATCCAACTACCACCGTCTATAGTGGTAGAGTGCGGCACCACAATGCTCTGCCCTCACACGGGTGACTCCTCCTATGAGTAACCGTGGAGGCAGGATGACTGGCGACACTCTCAACCACAAGGGAGACCTCGTCGCCAGCGTGCATGCAAATGCATGAATGCAATGTCTTACATACAGACATCCACCATAGACTCTCTATTCTATAGAGAATCATACTAACCAGATCAACACACTCTCTATCCTGCAGAGAGTCGTACCCAACTGATCATAATACTCTCTATCCTGTAGAGAGTCATACCAATCTAATCGACACACTCTCTATCCTGTAGAGAGTCGTACTCAACTGATGGACACACCCTCTATCCTGTAGAGAGTCGTACTCATCTAATTATAACAAGCTAGGACCACCAGTCCGTAGCGATACCCTAAGTATCATTCCTCTGACCATTTACACAATACATGTTCGGTGGTAACATACAACCTAAGGGTACTAGAACTAACCCTAGGTTAAAGACATTATCTACCTACGGATGACCTTTTTGCCCAATGTACAATCAGGTTGTCATCCAGACTTTACTATTTGCACTTAACTTAAACAAATTCTAAGTTACTTACATCACCTATATATATAACTCCTAATCATGATAAAATAAACATGATATCAGCAATGGAGTTAATAGCCAACGGTAAAGTATCAAGCATACGATAAAAAGAGCAGGGTCAAGGTAATATGAACACCTAACATGTTCATATCTATGACTAAATCTGAATGCAATACATCTATCCGGACCAGGTAGGAAATTACCCACCTGCTTTGTAGACACCAATCGTCTTCACGTTCATGAATATCTGCCTTGTATCATGTCCTGCACATATCACAACATTTATAGTTATGTGCAAGCATACAACGAATGATCGACTCGAGTCCTACATTGACTTTGCATCTCGATCAACTAACTGAATAGTTTCTTCTATTATCTCTTAATCACCATACCAAGTGTCAATTTAATCATAGATAATCAAGCTAACTAAATAACATCTCAATCTACATTTAACATATGTTCATAAGCATTAAGATTCAGACTCACCTGGTTACGCTTCAATCGCACAACCTCCTTGTCCACCTAATAGCACCCAATCTGAATCAATTAACCTCGTTCGTCCATACTAGTGAACTCGATCACATAACAAGCTACACCTATACAATTCATTAACAATTACTTACTGAGCTAACAATTAACTGTAGAACATAGCACACATCCATCATTTATTCAAATCCAAGCTTACCTAACACCACTTCATTCAGCCACAACTCCTTTGCTTCAATCAGACCGAAGTCCAATCAATTGAATTGGAGACAAACCCCACAATGGCCTGCCTTATCCCTGCTACATGCAAAATAGCCCAAATCTCTATCCAAACACACCACAATTGTAACCTTGGAAACAATAAGATGGCTAAGTAATTACCCATAGATGTGAGAGTAGGTCCTTGAGTAAAACTCTCACAATACACCGACAAAAGCCGTTGAACGACACCGGCGTAGCATTACTACCAGAACACACAATGGTTGCTGCTGCTGATTGAGGTGCAGATGGTTGTGATGTTTACAGAAGCAGCCAAGGAACAAGATGGATCCCGCAGTGATCAAATGATCCTAGCAATCGATCAGACCGCGCCATTCCTTCCCTTCTTTCGATCTCCTGGTGGAATCCCTAACCAAGGCATCTGTCGGCACATCACCAACCATAAGCCTTGACGGCGTAGGAAGGCCTCCGGTGTGAGTGGATACCACAAAAGATCAAGGAAGAAGAAATCAAGCGGTCGGAAATCAGACTAACCCGTCAACGATTGGCTCATGCGAAGAAGTCGGTGAGAGCCCGGAGAGGAATCGCACTGGCCTCTAGTCAAATCTTCCACCGGCATCAATTTCTCCCAAATCTATCTTGTTCGCCAGAAAACCTCATGCCAGTGTCAATGCCGCCGCCCTCCCTTCTATGGTAACCCCTTGCTCCCGCTTCGTCCACGAAGATCGTCGAAGCTGTTGGTTGCAGCTTGCTGCGAGGTGAGCATCGAGAGAACGGCGAGGGCAGAGAGGGGGAAAAACTCTGAGGTCGCTACGAGCAAGAGCACGAGCAGAGATCAGGCTGGATCGGCCGGTGGTCGGCACCGGCGGCAGCAACTCTCTCTCTCTCTCTCTCTCTCTCTCTCTCTCTCTCTCTCTCTCTCTCTCTCTCTCTCGCGCGGCAGCGATACGTTAGGGCACCGCGAGCTCGGCGACGGCGAGCGCGAGGAAGAAGACGCGATCGATCGGAGAGGAGAAAAGGCGTTCGGGAATAAAACGGGAAGAAGTCGATCGGGCGAGAATGAAACGGCAAATGGAAATCGAGACATAAAGGCCAACTGATTTGGTTGAACTAGCCCGAGTTTAACCTAAAGCTAACCTAGGTTAGCCCAATCACCTATTTAGACTTCAACCTTTCTCTCAAATGGTCATATGAGCTCCTATTGAATCCAGAAAAATTTCTTAAAATTCTTGAAAAATTCCACAAGCCAATTTCTTAAATTAAGAAGGATATTTTCTGTTATTATTATTATTTTTTTCCGGTATTTTACATTCTCCCCCACTAATAAAAATTTGGTCCCCAAATTTCGTACTTAAATATGAGAACCAACTCAAGAAATTTCTTGAACTACCACATGCCTCAAGTGAACAAATGAGGATATCGAGCTCGGATAGTATCTTCCAGCTCCCATGTAGTCTCCTCATCAGTCGGATACTATTATCCAACTTTTACGAGTCGGATGATCTTGTTCCGCTACTGTCGCTCCTTGCGACCAAGAATTCGCACTGGAATCTCTTCATAGGTCGCATTAGACTGAGGTTAAATCGAAACTTCTTTTAGAACATGCTCTGAATGAGGAACGTATTTCCTCATCATATACACATGAAATACATTATGAATATCCGTCAGTGTCGGAGGTAAAACTAACCGGTAAGCTACACCTCCCAACTGCCACTGAAATCCATGACATAGAATCTGAATAGATCCTCCAATGTCTGAATCGTACGCTCAAACAGTCCATCAGTCCGCGGATGAAATGTTGTAGTGAGCTGAAGCTCTGTGCCCATAGTTAGATGCAGACTCTGTCAAAATCGCAAGATAAAACGCGGGTCTCTATCAGATATAGTACTTAAAAGTACCCCACGCAATCCGATAATCTTCCGGCAATACAACTCTACCGAATGATCCAACGAGTACGACCCACGAATAGGAAGTGAGCTGATTCGGTTAGTCGATCCACGATCATCCAAATCGTATCATGTCTTTTACGGATTCTAGGCAATCCCGTAATGAAATCAATAGTGATATGCTCCCACTTCCATTCCAAAAATCGATATTTCTCGGAGCAATCCAGTGGGTTTTTTTTTATCTTCAGCCTTCACCTATTGGCATACTAAACATCGAGCAACAAAATCTGCTATATCCCTCTTTATACCATTCTACCGGTATAAGCATTTCAAGTCTCGGTACATCTGAGTACCATCAGGGTAAATAGCAAATCTCCAATGATAAGCTTCCTGTAGCGACTCCTCCTTGACTGGACGCGTGTTCGAAACACACTATCCTTATCAGAGACGTGGAATTATCTTCTCGAAAGAGAAGTCCATCAACCATTCAAAATCCCCTCTACCATACACTCCGTAAGTGCATGGAAGACTACTATAGCTTATCAATCGTTGCAACCATGCTCGTCCAAAGAATCTCTATAGTAGCTACCCGGTAGCTAGTCAAATTTAATGAGCACTTCTGCTCCATACATCCACAAATCTAGATAATAACTACCAAAGCCACGTCATATATATGACAACCTATCTCGTAGTTTCTTAACCGTCATAAGCATAAGATATGCTTCATGCAATTGTATCAGATTTGCTCCGATCCCTGAAACGACGCATCTGCGTACATCATCCTTTTATCCATTCCGGAAGGATTAACTAATACTAGTGTAAAAGTTAACCGCTGTCTAGGTCTTGTAAACTGGTTTCACCAGCTTCCAACTAAATGATTTCCATCATCACCTTTGTCAAGCAAGTCCGCGGTATTGTAATGTTAAATCATTCTATCCACCTCTACCGTAATAACCAAACCATACAAGGCAAATCACCAACTACGGTGGTCGAGTGCGCAACATCCAACTACCACAATCAACAGTGGCCAGGTTACGCAACTCCAACAATCACGAACGGATCCAATCATGTTCAGGATACACGATTCTCAAATCCATGGACGACTAAATCGTTAAATATGTCTAATATCATTAACAACAACTCGTAAATTCATACTAAGTATGAAATGTCGTCCTTCATACACCTACATCATATTTACTCTAAGTTGATGATATATCAATCATCACAACGACTTTGATAATTGTATGACACCATGTCACTACAATATCAACACTCCAGTCGTAAACCAATCCTAGAGTATACACAGGTGTCTTTAACTCATCTAAATAGATCATCTATCCACAACGAAGGATATTTACTTTCAACAACTATCGCATTCCATCATCGATAATCGATGCATACTTTCAAAGGTCCATCTCTCTTTCAACAAAGAGTTCCGAATCTTTTCAAGGAGGAATCCTGGGATAGATAAATATCCCGTCCTACTTCTCCTATAATCACAACTTACGTTCTTCCAATTCTTTTATAGTGTTTAACAACACTGATACCAACAAAAAATATCACTCGATATGTGATCTTCGATACTGGACTATTTTCGCAATCATTTCGATCGCCTACTCCACTTGCCTAAGCAACGGCAAGGCTAGGAGTTCATCCGACTACATCCGTAGGCTCTCGGATTATACGCACATCTGGGATACATATCATACCATAATCTCAACAACTTGACCATCCGTAAGGATATGTCTACAGTAAAAGTATGTATATCAAAATCTAAGGACCTCCCTTGACTTCTTAATCGTTGGTCTACTTCTCACCTGACGGTAGAGATACCACCGACCCATTAAGTCGATGTATAGGACCCTTCTAATCCAACTAAGAATGTTCTAGACAAAGATACTCATAAACTACAAGTATCTCTCAATATATTACCATTGAGGGTAAACTAAAGTAATACCCTGAATCATCAATTATCTATCGATCCGATCCAAAGGCTCCTCGTAGGTCTCAGCCTTTCTCCAAAGAGAACCAGATCAGATTCAACAGTTTGTGACAAAGCGGTCGCATTTCTGCGATGAATGATCCGAGGATTTTTTCCTAGATCATCCGATCCCATCACTTAATCCTACGAGCTGTAACTGTAGAATACCGAATAGATACGACCATCATCGTATACTCTCTCCTCGGTACATAGCCAATTACATCTGTGGGTAACTGTTGTTGTTGTCTGCATGAGTCTTCTACGATGTCTTCTTCTGATGCTGCTTCTGTGCTGATCTCTACTGAAGGGTAGTATCACGGAACTTCAACCACGCCTGAGGTAGTAGGTTGCTACTGATGAGATAACCCAATCCTCTGTGCTGATTTCTGCTATCGAGACGATACATCAACCTCCCAGAACACCCTTTGGTAGTCTTCAACTGAGTCTTCAAAATACACCACCTCCTCTGTACTGGTTGTTCACAATAGCATCAGATGAACTGCTCCAACGGATAATCTGGCTTCGCGTGTCTTCGTGATCTGCACTGCATGCCCACAATCCCTTCAGAGTCTTTGTTCTGATTTTTGCTGATATCCATGAGAACATCCTGATGATCTGCGGTTGATCTTCTATAATCAGAAAATAGCTCAAAGCCTATAACTCTGATCTTGCTCCTTTTATCCAACATTCGAATACTTCTGACTCTATTAAGTTGACCTGCAATATTTGTTTACCGGTCTCCAACTCTTAAACACTTGTACGGAGTCATTTCTAAACTCCTGTTTCAATCCAACATCTTTTGGCAGGATCTGGTAGAAGATCCCGGCATCCTAATCTAACTATAAGCTAATAACTCTGGGTGGCTTAAATCATCCATTCATCTTCTTGAGCTATTAGGTGGCCGTAACCTCTGCGAGTCTCACGACTCTGCACAGTATACTATTACTAACCGATCACCCTTTCTTGAAGCTCAAGAATTCCTTACAATGTGTCACTAAAAGTGACAGGGAAAAATACTCTCTTTCAATATCACTAAACCATGATCAAGTGATATATTATTTCCTGAAGATTATTTTCTACATTTAACACCAAATACCGACTTGATCCCGATAATGGTATGTAAACAATTCTTCTTTCTCGATATAACATGAGTTAAGTACTCAAAATACTCTCAAAGTTGTACAACTCATGCTGCTTGGAGCTCAGGCCGCTGTCCATCTCATCTCAAAAAACCAAAACCGAATAAATCGACTCCCGAGAATCCAAGACTCGACTCAAAAACAACATTGTATGGCATCGCAGAACCTTGGGCTCTGATACCACTAAAGTTGTCACACCCCGAGAGCATGCCGAGTCGAAAATCAAACGGACGACATCTCCCTTGTACGTGGCAACATTTCGGGTTAATACAAGGCCCGTAGGCCCACAATGACAACAATATATAAAAATACACCAAACCACAACAGTGTATATATATCAAAACAACTACACACAGTGGAAACGATACAACAACAATACAATCCTACACATGCATACCGGTATGACTAACACATCACAACAATACAAAACTTCGTCAAAAATCTGAATATACAACATGTACATCACGAAAACTCCAAAATACAATACACAACGGACGGAAAGCCCAAATACACACGGGAGCCTCATAGGTGAGATGAGATGTCAGCCAGCGGTGCTCCAAGCTGTCACGAAGTCTTCTACCTGTTAATTGGGCGACAGAAACCCAGGGTCCGTGGGGGGTGTGAGTAAAACTCAGTAGGTAATAGAAAAACATGTATATATTCCATATCACATGTATTTTCAACAACATACTCTAGATGTACAACAGGTATATCAGCATAGTATATAAATGCAAGCATATACCGTCTAATCAAATGAACAACGTAAAATACAGACATACCTAAAGTCTACTACGCTACTCTGATCCAACCTGAACATATATCCAACATATATATAACAGGAAGAGTAATATCAACTCATAATCTACTCATGCTACAGGTCAAGGTATCTATGGTCTGTCCAACACATACCAGTATCCGACACAACTGTATAACATATGCAAGAAACATGTATGAATATGATGTACAATCAAATGCATCATCACAATAAACATATATATATAGACTACATCTATATATGTATACTAATCACAATCATCCATATATATATATACATACATATATGTATATATATGGCAATATGCAAAAATGTCATAAGTCGGTAATGCAACATGCATGGTCATGTCGGCTCACCGTAAAGCTACCACGACCCCAGTGTGGCCTCGGTGGCTCGAGCATGACAACTGTCCCAACTCAACACCAACCACTACTCTCGAGTGGCCGAGTGGACAGTATGATCGAGTAGCATATAAGCGTAAAGAGCAAGCTACACGATAGGGGTCCATGTTGTTGGCCACTCCAACAATCACTACCCATGAGTGATCGAGTGCCACACACGTAGAACTACAGCATGCAAATCCAACTACCACCGTCTATAGTGGTAGAGTGCGGCACCACAATGCTCTGCCCTCACACGGGTGACTCCTCCTATGAGTAACCGTGGAGGCAGGATGATTGGCGACACTCTCAACCACAAGGGAGACCTCGTCGCCAGCGTGCATGCAAATGTATGAATGCAATGTCTCACATACAGACATCCACCATAGACTCTCTATTCTACAGAGAATCATACTAACCAGATCAATGCACTCTCTATCATGCAGAGAGTCGTACCCAACTGATCATAATACTCTCTATTCTATAGAGAGTCATACCAATCTAATCGATGCACTCTCTATCCTGTAGAGAGTCGTACTCAACTGATGGACACACCCTCTATCCTGTAGAGAGTCGTACTCATCTGATTATAACAAGCTAGGACCACCGGTCCGTAGCGATACCCTAAGTATCATTCCTCTGACCATTTACACAATACATGTTCGGTGGTAACATACAACCTAAGAGTACTAGAACTAACCCTAGGTTAAAGACATTATCTACCTACGGATGACCTTTTTGCCCAATGTACAATCAGGTTGTCATCCGGACTTTACTATTTGCACTTAACTTAAACAAATTCTAAGTTACTTACATCGCCTATATATATAACTCCTAATCATGATAAGATAAACATGATATCAGCAATGGAGTTAATAGCCAATGGTAAAGTATCAAGCATACGATAAAAAGAGCAGGGTCAAGGTAATATGAACTCCTAACATGTTCATATCTACGACTAAATCTGAATGCAATACATCTATCCGGACCAAGAAGGAAATTACCCACCTGCTTTATAGACACCAATCGTCTTCACGTTCATGAATATCTGCCTTGTATCATGTCCTGCACATATCACAACATTTATAGTTAAGTGCAAGCATACAACGAATGATCGACTCGAGTCCTACATTGACTTCGCATCTCGATCAACTAACTGAATAGTTTCTTCCATTATGTCTTAATCACCATACCAACTGTCAATTTAATCATAGCTAATCAAGCTAACTAAATTACATCTCGATCTACAGTTAACATATGTTCATAAGCATTAAGATTCAGACTCATTTGGTTACGCTTCAATCGCACAACCTCCTTGTCCACCTAATAGCACCCAATCTGAATCAATTAACCTCGTTCGTCCATACTAGTGAACTCGATCACATAACAAGCTACACCGATACAATTCATTAACAATTACTTACTGAGCTAACAATTAACTGTAGAACATAGCACACATCCATCATTTATTCAAATCCAAGCTTACCTAACACCACTTCATTCAGCCACAACTCCTTTGCTTCAATCAGACCGAAGTCCAATCAATTGAATTGGAGACAAACCCCACAATGGCCTGCCTTATCCCTGCTACATGCAAAATAGGCCAAATCTCTGTCCAAACACACCACAATTGTAACCTAGGAAACAACAAGATGGATAAGTAATTACCCATAGATGTGAGAGTAGCTCCTTGAGTAAAACTCTCACAATCCACCGACAAAAGCTGTTGAACGACGCCGACATAGCATTACTACCAGAACACACAATGGTTGCTGCTGCTGATTGTGGTGCATATGGTTGTGATGTTCACAGAAGCAACCAAGGAACAAGATGGATCCCATAGTGATCAAATGAACCTAGTAATCGATCGGACCGCGCCCTTCCTTCCCATCTTTCGATCTCCTGGTGGAATCCCTAACCAAGACATCTGTCGGCACATCACCAACCACAAGGCTTGATGGCGTAGGAAGGCCTCCGGTGTGAGTGGATACCACGAAAGATCAAGGAAGAAGAAATCAAGCGGTCGGAAATCAGACCAACCCGTCAACGATCGGCTCACGCGAAGAAGTCGGCGAGAGCCCGGAGAGGAATCGCACTGGCCTCTAGTCAAAGCTTCCACTGCCATCAATTTCTCCCAAATCTATCTTGTTCGCCAGAAAACCTCATGCCAGTGTCAATGCCGCCGCCCTCCCTTCTGTGGTAACCCCTTGCTCCCGCTTCGTCCACGAAGATCGTCGAAGCTGTTGGCTGCCACTTGCTACGAGGTGAGCGTCGAGAGAACGGCGAGGGCAGAGAGGGGGAAAAACTCTGAGGTCGCTGTGAGCAAGAGAACGAGCAGAGATCAGGCTGGATCGGCCGGAGGTCGGCACCGGCGGCAGCAACTCTCTCTCTCTCTCTCTCTCTCTCTCTCTCTCTCTCTCTCTCCCTCCCTCTCGCGGTGCCGATGCGTTAGGGCACCGCGAGCTCGGCGACAGCAAGCGCGAGGAAGAAGACGCGATCGATCGGAGAGGAGAAAAGGCATTCAGGAATAAAATTGGAAGAAGTCGATCGGGTGAGAATGAAACGGCGAATCGAAATCGAGACTTAAAGGCCAATTGATTTGGTTGAACTAGCCCGAGTTTAACCTAAAGCTAACCTAGGTTAGCCCAATCACCTATTTAGACCTCAACCTTTCTCTCAAATGGTCATATGAGCTCCTATTGAATCCAGAAATTTTTTTGAAAATTCTTGAAAAATTCCACAAGCCAATTTCTTAAATTAACAAGGATATTTTTTGTTATTATTATTATTATTTTTTCGGTATTTTACATCAAGACCCATGCTTGGACTTTTCCTTGTCAACCCATGTTGGACTTTCTATGCCAAGACCCATGCTTGGACTTTTCCTTGCCAAGACCCATGCTTGGACTTTTCCTTGCCAACCCATGTTGGACATTCCATGACATGGTCAACCTAGTCAACCATCAAGATCCCCCTCGAGTCAAACTCGAGTCCGGTCAATTATGACCCGAGTCGATTGTGCCAACAATCTCCCCAAAATATTATCAGACATCAATGTCAAACTTCCATGTCAAACATCAAAACATCACTCGAGTCAAACTCGAGTCTGGTCAATCATGACCTGGGCCGATTGCACCTACAATCTCCCCCTTTTCGATGTTTGACAAAAACACATACCTTTGAGTTAGAACACTAACTCAAATCTCCTTACCAATTATACCAAATTGGTAATCCCAAACATTCTCCCCAATTCTTCGAATTGATAATTGATAACATCAATTGATAACACTCTCCATACCATTCTCCCCCAAAACATTTTGGAGAAAGGTAAGATTACCAATTTCCATAACATTCTCCCCCAAAACATTCTCCCCCTTTTTGACTAACATCAAAAAGGTTCTCTCCAAGGAGGTCAATGTCTCATGTCCCAATGAGATCTTACAATCTTTCCCTTGGTCCAAAAATACCTAGGATGCCTACCATCTTCCTAGTGATAAGTCCCATATCACTCAAGAGAGGCAATCCTGTACACTCTCCCAATTTCCAAATTGTGTATCTCAAAAACCCATTTTCCCTCTCATGAGGAAAAATACCATCCATCATCTCATGATGGATACCTCTCTCTAAAGGCTTGCTCCCTCTTGACCATTGCACCAACAATATCCTTGGGAAATCCCTAAGACAATAGGAACTCTAAACTATCAAAAATAAGGTTCAAAGTTCAAACATGAACTCTCCACACCTTAAATTTGATACATAACCCTAACACCTCTCCTAATCCATATCCAATGGATTTTCACCCTTTATAATGCTTCCCAAGGTATATCCTAGGGTTAGGAGTGGTTAGGGACCTTTACCGTAGCTGAACATGAGCTAAACATCCTTATTTTTCTCGAAATCAGCCTGGCAGTTGACTCTATAAGAGATCAGTCGACTGCCACTATGAGCAGTCGACTGATAACTGAAATTTTCGAATTTCAATTATCAGAAATGGATTTTGAAAATTCATAAATAATTATACGTAATTCGAAAAATCATGAAATTTCATACGTATAATACTTATGACCAATATAATGGGTGAAAAATATTTGAAAATTATTTTACCCATAAAATAGTGAAATTAACACAAAGTTCAAAACCATTGAAATTTTCAATGTTTTGGCCCTACTTTGTATCAACTTCATCAATGATGATTGCTATCAAAAGATATACTTCACCAAGGTTTTCTAAAATGATTTTAAAATGTTTTTGAAAACCTATATTGGATCATGTTCCTTGTGCTCAATGTACATGACTTGTATACAAGCTTTCCCAATGATTCACAATTAAGATAAGATGAGTTTAGGTTCACCTAGATGCAAAATCTATGCACCTTGAACTTAACTCATATCCTAGCATCTCACATATATCTAGGGTGTATGAAAACACATACAAGTCAATGTGATGTGAGATGTGGGTTTTGTTCATCCTAATCTAGGGTTTCATGTATTTTTCTAAGGCAACCCTACTTGATACCCTTATAAATGAGACTTTAAGTCATGCCAAAGTCCTTAACTCAATTTTAATCAATTTAGATGCATGAATGATTATGACATTAATGATGGTATAAATAAACACATGCTCATAATCATGATGTCATGGCATAAGATACAATTTTAGCATACATGACATTTAACCTAACCCTAAGCATGATCATGACATTTTAAATGATTAAAAATAGATATGATATCATGACATGTTATATGGCAAATCAAGCATGACATATAAAATGTATAGATATAACAATACCTAAAATTTAATATTAATTGTCATTTGTTATTATTAAATATATTTTTCCATAATACTAATTTTCTTCCAAGTGTGCCAAAAACCCAAAATGGCACACTATGACTTCTAAACTTAAATGGTGCCAATTTGATTAATTTTTCATAATCTTCAAGATATATTGGCACATCCTAAAATCTTTTAGGATTAATAATCAAATCTATTTCCAAGGTATCCATAACCTTGAAAATTACCTAAAGTGCCACCTTTGCCATGGTTGAGTTAACTACGCATCCAATCAAGGTTGACACACCCTAAACCCATCTAGCGTGAATCAATCACGCTCTTAGGAACCCAAAACCTATTTGAGATCCTAGGGTTTACTAGGTATTCCTTAGGGATAACCTCCTTAGATACCCTCCTAATGACCCTCCTAGGCTTGGTAGCCTTGGTCATTTTGGTCTTACCTAGGTTGACTCTAGGGGTGACTCCCCTTGCAACCTTCTGTAGGGATCTCTTATGCAAAATAGCATATGCGCAACAGAAAAATAGGATCCCTTCCAAGTGATCCTTGCGAAAGAAAACCTCGTATAAAATTAAATTTCTCAAAACCTATCTTATAGGAGAATATTACCTTTGTTGCGTGCCCTTTTGAAATCCCACTTCTCCTTGGGTTTGTTGGATCTTTTAGCACGTTCAAATGTCCGTGCCTCTATATGTATCCACACGAGCAAGCTCTTGTCTCACAAAAGAAACTAGAAGAGCTCTCCTTTACTTCTTGCTAGAGAAGTCCCTAAAGGAGAGGAAGGTAGGGAAAAAGAGAAAGGAAGAAGAAGACTACTCTTCTTACTACACTCACAAAAGCCACACAACCAAAGCCTCTCACCACCAAGCTCTCTCCAAGCCTCAAGCTTCAACCATTTGGCCGGCCACCCCATGGGGTGTTTTATAGGATTGCAAAACTTTTCACCTCCTATCACATTCAATGCAATCAATTGCATTGAAACATAATCAACACTCCTTGTTTGGCTGGCCACATGTGGAGAAATTCCAAAGGTAAAAACCCTTTGTCTCCTTCCACCTCATCAAGCTTAGGTGGCATGCTTATGTGGCATGCTTAGGTGGCATGCTTATGTGGCATGCTTAGGTGGCATGCTTATGTGGCATTCATGCATGTTGAATTAATCTTATTAATCCAATAAGCTTATGTTATCATATTGAATTAATCTCATTAAATCAATAAGGTAACATATTGAATTAATCTTATTAAATCAATTAAGCTTAGCATATTGAATTAATCTCATTAAATCAATAAGCTAAAATTCTCATTAAGCTTAAAGTCCAAAAACTATTTTGTACTTAAGCTCATTCCCAAATTATTCTAGTCAAACTAGAATGCACTAATTCTTCTAATCATCATGCTCTTTGTGTGTGACCCTATAGGCTCTCATAACGTTGGCAGTGGATCTAAACTCTTTTAGATACACAAGCAATGAGCGGCATCTAGCAATACATCATTGCTACCCAAGTTACGAAATAAGTCAAGATCCGACTAACCTTTCCGTGACTACTATAATGTATGACTGTGTCCTTCTATCCTTGATATCGGATTGACCAATGAGGCATAGACCGTGTCATCCTCAATCAATCTATGTGTTCCTTGATCCCTGAGTAAACTAACTCAAACAAATGAGCTCAATATCTCATATTGACTCATTCGAGCATGGCCATGCATTTTAGTAGTTCTACTCAATCAAGGGGCCCACAGATATCACTCCCGTCATATGGGAGGGATAGATCCCATCTACATCACTCACATCCCTCCGCATAATTTGTTATATACCCAGTAATCGCCTTTATGGTCCACCCTGTTACGGGTGACATTTGACGATACCAAAGTACATAACTCCTTATGTAGGGAACCATAGTGACTTCAGGTTTGAGGACTATTCATACCAATAGTCACATGAGAAAGTTTATGACACTCATATGACGATCCATGAAACTTTCTCATGGCGGGTCAGTTCAGTATATATTCTCTAATATATACCCATGTGTCAACTTGATATCATATATCCATGACTTGTGAGATCAAGTCATCAATTGACCTACATGCTAGTCTTTATGTATTAATATTGCCCTTGCATATTAATACTTGACTAGGAACATTTAGGAAAGTGTTCTCTACAGCCTCTCATAATTAATTCTGCCAATTGATGTGCTGTAGATAAGAACCTACTTTTCTAGGGCATTATTATATATTTAATTTAGCTGGCACAAGCATGACGTAAATATATAATAACTAATCCTTTGCCTTTATACAAAATGTTCCCAATTCAACCATCACATGATTGGTTCTAGGGCTATAACTAACAATCTCCCACTAGCACTAGTACCAATCACTATGATATCTAATACCTAGTGACCTAGTGTGACCATCATGCTTCCTCTGTGGTTGGACTTAAAAGATTGAGATCTTCAAAGAAAAGCTTGTTGCGAAAGGGTTGTTGGACTTTCCGAGCTGCAAAAACCGCTTTTTGCATTGCGAAAACCCCGGAAGTCCAGCCACAGATCCGTGCGAAGATGTATTAAAACTAAAACATGTATGTGTTTACTAAAAACCATAGATCTACCTTAGATATAGAAGGTGAGATCATTACCCTCGATGCGACGCCCTTCGCAAATCTCGCTCGTCCAAAAGCTTCGTCGGAACTCAAGAGCGTCAAGTGCACACTCCTCTATTGGTATCCACACAAGCAATAGGTGGAGAAAGCACACCCTTGAGTGTGCTAGCACCCTATGGACGGTTCGGCCAAAGAGAGGGATGGGAGAGCAAGCTTGAGAGGAAGATGATCCAAGGAAGAAGATGAAGATGGAGAGTAACTCACCAAATCAATTTCACCATCATAAAAGTGTCGGCCACTTCATGGAGAGGGGTTACATGCATGCATGTAACTCCAATGGCTCTTGGTCTCCCCGTGAGGTGGCACCATATGATAAGTCAATGATGATCATCATTGGCCGGCCATTCCAAGTCATCATCATGACAAGGCATTTGGTCAAGTCAAACTTGACCTTTCATCTTCCCTCTCAAGTCAAGTCAAACTTGACCTCTTATCTCCCATGGTTGATCAAATCCAACCATTTGATTCAAGTCAATTTAATTTAATGAATCTCTATTCATTAATTTAAATTGATTTGATGAATCAAATCAAAATTAGACTCATTCAACACTTGAATCAAATCGAGTCCAACTCAATTAGTCTAATTAGGATTACTCTTAATCCAATTTGGTTCATCCCATGAACCTAATCCTCATGGTTCATCATATGAATCTAATCTCCATCTAATTGCCCTTATGTGTGTGACCCTATAGGTTCTTGTAACGTTTTCAATGTCCCTAAACCGATTTAGGAACATAAGCAATGAGCGGTATCTAGCAACACATCATTGCTACCCAAGTTACAAGAATGTTGAGCTCCAACATCACCTTTGTGACTACTAATTGTGACTCTCACAATATGTGACAATGTCCCTCTATCCTTCACATCTAGATTGACCAATCGAGGCATAGACCGTGTCATCCTCGGTACAATCTATATCTTGAACTCCAAGTAGACTCACTCTAATCAAATGAGCTCAATATCTCATATTGACTCATTTGGGCATGGCCATACACTTCGTAGTCTCACTCTATCAAGAATATCGATGTCACTCCCGTCATATAGGAGGGATAGATCCCATCTACATCACTCACATCCTTCCGCATAATTTGTTACATACCCAGTAATCGCCTTTATAGTCCACCCGTTTACGGGTGACGTTTGACGAAGCCAAAGTATGCAACTCCTTATGTAGGGAACCATGGTGACTTTAGGTCTAAGGACTAATAGTCATACTAATAGCCACATGAGAAAGTATATGACACTCATATAACGATCCATGATACTTTCTCATGGCGGGTCATTCAGTATACATTCTCCAATGCATACCCATGTGTCAACTTGATATCTCATATCCATGACTTGTGAGATCAAGTCATCGTGTTGATCTACATGCTAGTCTCTACGCATTAACATTGTCCCTGAATGTTAATACTTGACTAGGAATGATTAAGAGTAGTGTTCTCTATATCATCTCATTATCGATTCAACCAATCGATTGATATAGATAAGAACCTACTACTCAAGGACATTATTATATTTAGTTATTTGGCACCAATACAAGTAAATATAATAACCATGCCTTTATAAATAGGAATATGATACAATAAATTTCATATAACAATCATCACATGATTTACTCTAGGGCTTTCACTAACAATCTCCCACTAGCACTAGTGCTAATCACCGTAGTTTCTAATACCCAATGACCTAGTGTGACCATCATGCTTTTTCTGTGCCAAAGCCTTGGTCAAGGGATCTGCGATGTTAGCCTCTGTGGGTACTCTGCAAATCTTCACATCTCCTCTATCGATAATCTCTCTAATGAGATGGAAGCACTGTAGTATGTGTTTGGTCCACTGGTGTGAGCAAGGTTCCTTAGCCTGTGCAATCGCTCCATTGTTGTCACAATAGAGATCTATGGGATCTGCTATGCTAGGAACCACCCCAAGCTCAGTAATGAACTTGCGGATTCAAACTACCTCTTTTGCTACCTCAGATGCAGCAATATACTCGGCTTCTGTTGTAGAATCATCAACTGTGTCCTGCTTCGAACTCTTCCAGCTCACAGTGCCACCATTCAAGCAAAACACGAACCCTGACTACAATTTATAATCATCCTAGTCAGTTTAGAAGCTGACATTGCTGTAACCCTTTACAGCTAGCTCCTCATCGCCTCCAAATATCAAGAAATATTCTTTAGTCATTCTCAAGTACTTAAGAATATTCTTGACTGCTATCCAGTGATGCTCACCTGGATCTGACTGGTATCTACTCATCATGCTCAAAGCATACGAGACATCAGGACGAGTACACAGCATGGCGTACATGATAGATTTTATAGCAGATGTGTAAGGGATCTTATCCATGCGGTCTCTCTCCTCTCTAGAAGAGGGACTTTGAGTCTTCGAAAGACTCACACCATGTGACATCGATAGATGTCCCTTCTTGGAATTCTGCATGGCAAACCGTAGTAATACCGTGTCAATGTATGTACTCTGAATTAGGCCAAGCAATCTCTTAGATCTATCTCTATAGATCTTGATGTCTAGAATACAGGTTGCTTCACCTAAGTCCTTCATTGAGAAGCACATCCCCAGCCAAGTCTTCACAGACTGTAGCGAAGGGATGTTATTCCCAATGAGCAGTATGTCATCCACATACAATACAAGGAAGACAACTGTATTCCCATTAACCCTTTTGTAGACACAGGGTTCATCTTCATTCTTGATGAAACAAAACTGTTTGATCACATCATCGAATCGAAGATTCTAGCTCCGAGAAGCTTGCTTTAGCCCATAAATGGACCTTTGCAGCTTACATACTTTCCCAGTATGCTGTGGATCTACAAAACCCTCAGTTTGTGTCATATACACATCCTCGAGTAAGTTTCCATTCAGAAATGTGGTTTTGACATCCATCTACCAGATCTCATAATCGTGGTATGCTGCAATAGCAAGAAAGATCCGAATGGACTTAAACATCGCCACTGGAGAAAAGGTTTCATCATAGTCAATACCATGAATTTGCTTGAAACCTTTAGCCACCAATCGACCCTTATAGGTATGCATAAGTCCATCCATGTCAGTCTTTCTCCTAAAGACCCACTTACACCCAATGGGTCTGACCCCTTTAGGTGGATCAACCAAAGTCCATACTTGGTTGGTGTACATGGATTCCATCTCGGATCTCATGGCCTCTAGCCATTTCTTAGAATATGGGCTCATCACAGCTTCCTGATAGGAGGTAGGCCCATTCTCAATGAGCATAATGTCATCATGGTCAGACAAGAGAAATGAGTATCTCTCAGGCTGACGATGTACCCTATCAGACCTGCGAAGAGGTAGGTCTACATGAACAAGTGGTTGTTCCACAACTCTTTGTGCAACAATCTCATCACCCACAAAACTTTGTGGTTCCTGTTCAACCTCCATCAAGGCCTCAGTGCTATGATCCTTATCTTGAATTTCTTCAAGATCAAACGTACTCCCACTAGTTTTTCTAGAAACAAAATCCCTTTCTAGAAAAATCCCAGTCTTTGCCACAAACACTTTGTGCTGACTGGGAATGTAGAAGTAATATCCCTTTGTGTCCTTGGGATATCCAACAAAATAGCACCTATCGGATTTGGGTCCCAGTTTGTTTGAGACTTGACGTCAAACGTAAGCCTCACAACCCCAAATCCTCATGAAAGACATCTTGGGATTTCTCCCTGTCCATATCGTATATGGTGTCTTTATTACAGCCTTGGATGGTACACGGTTAAGGGTAAAGGCTGTTGTGTCTAGAGCATATCCCCAAAAGGATATAGGAAGATCTGTGTGACTCATCATAGATCGTACCATATCTAATAGGGTATGATTCCTCCTTTCGGATACACCATTCCACTATGGTGTTACAGAAGGAGTGAGTTGGGATAGAATCCCACACTCAGCTAGATAGTCACGAAACTTATGGCTAAGGTATTCACTGCCTCGATCTGATCGAAGTATCTTAATACTCTTGCCAAGCTGGTTTTGTACTTCATTCTTGAATTCTTTGAACTTTTCAAAGGATTATGATTTATGTGTCATGAGATACACATAACCGTATCTACTGAAGTCATCAGTAAATGTAATGAAGTACCTGTAACCACCTCTAGCAGCAATATTGAAACGGCCACATACATCACTATGTATAAGTCCTAACAAATCTGTTGCTCTTTCGCTGTGTCCACTAAAGGGAGTCTTGGTCATCTTGCCTAAAAGGCAAGACTCGCATGTCTAATATGATTCAAAATCAAATGAGTCTAGCAGCCCATCCTTATGGAGCTGAGATAAGCGACTCTCATTTATGTGACCTAAGCGACAATGCCAGAGATAAGTTTGGTTCAACTCATTTGACTTGAACCTTTTGGTACTTATGTTATAGATAGTGCTCTCTAAGTCTAGAAAGTAGAGTCTGTTCATTAGAGGTGCACTACAATAGAACCTATCATTTAAATAAACTGAACAACATTTGTTCTTTATTATAAATGTAAATCCTTTCTTGTCCAAATAAGAAACCGAAATTATGTTCTTAGTTAAGGCAGACACATAACAACATTCATCTAATTCTAGTACAAGCACAGAGGGCAAAGATAGATCATAAGTTCCTACAGCAACAGCAGCAACTCTTGCTCCATTGCCTACTCGTAGGTCCACCTCGCCCTTTGTCAATGCCCTGCTATTTCTCAGCGCCTGCACATTGGTACAAATGTGAGATGCACATCTGGTATCTAATACCCAATATAAAGAAATAGATAGATTGACTTCTATAACATTTATACCTAAAGTAGAAGTTTCACTTCTGTTCTTCTTAAGATCTTCCAGGTATGCCTTACAGTTACGCTTCCAGTGTCCAGCTTCCTTGCAGTGGAAGCAAGCCCCTTCCTTGGCTACCCCTCCTTTGGGTTTCAGTTCCTTTCCCTTTCGCTTGGCTTGAGACTTTCCCTTACCTTTAGGCTTTCCCTTTCCTTTCTTCTTTTGCACCATAAAAATGGTGTCAGATTTTCCCTTCTTAAGGTTAAGCTCAGCAGTTCTCAACATGCTGAGCATCTCAAGCAGTGGCTTATCAATTTCATTCATGTTATAATTCATGATAAATTGATTGTAGGCTTGTGGCAAAGATTGCAAGATCAGGTCAGTGGCCAGCTCTTGGCCAAGTGGGAATCCCAGCCTTTGTAGGTTTTCTACGTACCCAATCATCTTGAGTACATATGGACCTACGAGAGTCCCATCTTGCATTTTGGACCCAAACAATGCCTTAGAGACTTCATATCTCTCGTGCCTTGCTTGTCCTTGATATAGTTGACGAAGATGTTCAACCATATCATAAGCATTCATGAACTCGTGTTGCTTCTGAAGCTCAGAGTTCATGGTCGCGAGCATTAGACATGGCACATCTAATGCATCATCTTGATGCTTCTTGTAAGCATCTTTGTTAGCTCGCGAGGCAGTGGTAGGAGGTGCCTCCAGAATGGGCTGCTCTAGGACGTACAACTTCCTTTCTTGGGTGAGAACAATTCTCAGGTTCCTGTACTAGTCCAAGAAATTTGCTCCATTGAGCTTGTCCTTCTCAAGGACAAAACACAGAGAGAGTGTGTTCGTGTTTGTCGACATAGTTATCTACAACATACAATGCAGAGAATTAATATCATATTCCTTTTTATCATTTAATTAGGCCTTTAATCAAATGATGCTCCCACTGAATTATAGGAATTTTGTAGAATCGAGTTATGGATGTGGTCAAACCATATTACTAGATTCATACAAACTAGCTATAATTCTTGCGGGACAAGATCCACATCATACTAAGCCTTGAGTTAGCTTTGGCTAAATCGCCCAAGACTTAGTATGATCGGTGGGTAACACATTACCGATTACATCTCTATGCAACTCTTGTTATAGGATCAAGACCCACATTTACAAAATACCTTGAGTTAGCTTTGGCTAAATCACCCAAGATTTAGTGTAAATGTGATCTTATCCTATCTTTCCAACGGTTGGAATATGCCTATAGTTCTACTCGATCCAATTGAGTTAACTAGTTTTACTCAATCTAATTGAGCTTACTCTAACCCAAGTCGTGATAGGCGGGACCAAGATTGTCCCTCCTCACACTACCAAGATAATATGCGTTGCTCTGCTTTGGCAGATTCAACAACTACAAATGATCGAGGTAGAGATGGGTATCAAGGACTTGGTAGGCATTTACGAGTTGATTCGATTAAGATCTAATCTAATCGTAATGTGTATCATATACGCATTAAAGCCTTTATTATCCTATATTAGCATACATCACATACATACAAGCATTATTCTATCATGCATCATATACATAAAAGAAAAATATCCTAGCATGCATCATATACATACAAGCATTATTCTACTAGCATGCATCACATACATACAAGCAAAATCAAATATATATATATATATATATATATATATATATAATTAACTATGATGTGGTCATGGCCCTACTACGATCTTCTCAAGGCAATGAGAATATCGGACGGTTAACCTAAGGCTAGCGGCTTCTCCAAGCGCTTCCTTTGACCGCCGTGTGTCGTCGGTACCCTTCTCGTAACTTCGTCCACAAGTGAACTTTCCACCGCTCCATTTTGTACATTACAAAAATGAAACTCGAGTTACATTCGATTCTAAAACTATTTACAACTAGAATTTCAAAAGAAGAGGTACGACACACAGGTCGCATACACTATACAACACGCACAACCACAAAAACGGCACGCAGGCCGTATTATGAATTACAACACATCATAATCCAATCAAATTGGGGTCATTGGGCCATGACAATCACAGAATTATACATAATTATAAATTATTTATTTTTTACAGAAAATTTCTGTAATTTTTCCTATTTTATTTCAATTTTATGAGTCACCTCTCCGTAACGGTCCCGCTAAGCGGTTTCCGGGCGTGATCGCGGGACAAGGCCCCTTTCGGGGATAGGGGCAGTGCCCCTACTCACAAAATAAACTTTGCGAGTGTCCCTACTATGATCTTACAGCGATTTAAGTCACTATCCCAAAAACCTAAATCGAGAACTCGCCGTTAGAGAGTTTTTCTCGGTGGTTGAAGCCGACAAGTGTTCCAACACTCGTTGCTTTGACTCTTCGAGAAAAATACCCAAAACTTCTATAAAATAGCAAATTTAGAGAAACATAAAATTCTGTAATTTTTGTATCTAATACAAAAATTAGAAAAAACGAAACACATACATGCTTCGCACGTGGCTCTGATACCACTGTTGAACTTTTCGAGCCACAAAAACTGCTTTTTGTGTTGCGGAAACCCCGAAAGTCCAGCCACGGATCCGTGCGAAGATGTATTAAAATAAAACATGTATGTGTTTACTAAAAACTATAGATCTACCTTAGATCTAGAAGGTGAGATCATTACCCTCGATGCGACGCCCTTCGCAAATCCCGCTCGTCCAAAAGCTTCGTCGGAACTCAAGAGTGTCAAGTGCACACTCCTCTATTGGTATCCACACAAGCAATAGGTGGAGAAAATGTTAGGGCAATCTCTTGCCATGATAAGGTTTTGATGTGTGTGGCAAAGGATTTAAGTTAGGTTGTGATTATGGTTTGATATGTGCGTTGAAGTCGTGCAGGACTTCGTAATTCGCACATGGAGCCTTGGCGAGTTTCACATCTCATGACTCGGTCCTTGAGTCGGTGAAGGATAACTTTGCAGAAGCCGTGCACTTGGAGCATCCGAGGGACCGCCGGACGAGGAGCTTGGAGTGAAGCCGGAGGAAGTAGACTTCAGGGCGAGACGCAAAGGATGGCGCTGCAGAGCCGTGCGCTTGGCGCATCCGAGGGACGTGGCCGGACGAAGACAACTTCGAAGGTGAGGGACTCCGAGGGATGAGAGTGAGCGAATGTAACCCGGGAAGGGGTAGTAGCTCCTAGGTGAAACTTGGCCATTTGGCTAAGTGTCGGATGAGTTTTCCCAACATCAGTCATCTGCCATAGAATGGCAGTCGATTGCTCTGAGTCGAATGGGTTCGACTAGTGTCCGACTCATGGGCATTTGGCCAAAGCAGTCAACTGCCATGGACTAGCAGTCGACTGCCGTCGACACTAGTCGACTGCCAAGGGACGGCAGTCGACTGATGGCACTATGCACGAGCACAGAATGGAGTCGAGCTCGTGGAGCACTCGACTGATGGTACATCAGTCGACTGATGATGATATCGTTGGATGAAATCCAACGTGGAAAGTGGTCGTTATTGGGCAACGGCTACAGGACCAGTCGACTGATCGGGGCATCAGTCGACTGCTCCTGTGTCAACGGAAAGAAACCCTCTTCCTCTATAAAAAGGAAGGGGATGAGGCTTTGGGAGGCTAATTCTTAAACTCCAATCTTCTCCCAAAGTGCCATAAACGTCTTCCCACTCTTCTTACTTGCTTTTACTTCATTCTTATTGTAAGAAGAGTGATCTTGGTTGTAAAGGTTACCTCCACCTAGCTTGGTGCAAAGGAGAGACCAATAGTGATTGGCTTTGGAGGAGTGATTCACCTTGGATGAATTGGACCGTGGATTAGCGGCGTAGCCGTGAACCACATTACATTTTGTGTTAGCATTAGTATTCTTCTTTGTTTGTTTGCTTGTCTTGTTTTTGTTATTTCCGCTTGCGCTAATTAGTTTTGTAGACGAGCAAATACCATCATCCATCGATCGAGGGCTATTCACCCCCCTCTAGTCGGCCGTTCGATCCCCAACAAGTGGTATCAGAGCCAAGGAAAGCTTGTCGAGGACTAACCGCCACAACAAGCATATTCAAAAGATGGCCGACTCCAACATTCATCCGCCGAAGTTTGAAGGAGAATTCGCTTGGTTGAAGAAGCGAATGGAGGTATTTTTTGAAACGGATTTTGATATTATGATTACAATGGAATCTGGTTTCATTTTTCCTAGGGATGAAGAGGGGAAGCCAATAGAGAAGTCAAGGTGGACCAAGAGGCAAAGAGAGGAGCACCTTGCAAACTCAAAAGCCAAGCACCATCTATACAATGTGCTTCCTCAACAAGAAATAAATAGAATTGGAGAATGCCTAAGTGCCAAGGAGATGTGGGAGAAGCTAGTAGAGCTTCATGAAGGTACCTCGGAGGCTAAACTTGCAAGAAAAGATCTCCTCTGCTCCCAATTATCCAACATAAAATTAGAAAAGGGAGAAAAGGTAACTTCATTGCATTCTAGGTTTAAAGAGATTTTAATTGGGCTAACAAGTGTAGGTGAAAAGCTCTCCAACTGAGATATGGTAATGAAGGTCATAGAGGCTTTTCCCCGATCATCCAAGTGGAGTTCAATGGTGGACTCATTCTATATTTCAAAGAATCTAGAGGTAAGTACTCTAGATGAACTTTTCTCCACTATGGAATTGCATGAATCTAGGCTTGAAGGAATACAAGAAGAGCCAAGAATCCAACCTTCAAGAGGAGTAGCATTTTTGGCAAACAAGGGGAAGAAGAAGATAGAGATCCCCTCCTCCTCCGATGATGAAACACCCTCCTCCTCCTCCATGGATAGCACGGAAGAAGCGTATATGGTAAGGAGGGTAAGGCGTGCTTTAAAAGGTTTTAAATTTAATAAATCTAATGATAGGAGGAGAAGACCAAGAGGGAAAGTCATTTGCTATAATTGCCAAGGAGAGAGACACATAAGGGACAATTGTCCCCTCCTAAACAAGAGCAAGGAAGAAAGGAAAAAGAAGGAAGAAAAGAAGAAGAAAAAGGGGAGCAAGAAGAAAAAGGAAGAGGAGAAGAAGGCAAAGGAAAAGGGAAAGGCCAAAGCATTAAAAGCTAGGACTTGGGATGACCCTTCCTCCTCCTCATCATCATACAAGGAAGAAAATGCATTTGTCACCAACTTAGCATTGATGGCATTTGATGACTTGGATTGCTCCTCCACCGAAAATGAAGAATCAAGTTCAAGTGGAGAGAGCTCAAGTGAAGGGGGAGCCTCTTCTACATCCTCATCCGAAGAAGAAGAAGAGGACATGGAAACTATAGTAACTAACCTTTCACCTAGTAAAATAGTTTCTATGATTTCTAGCTTAACTAAGGATCTATTTAGAGCCAAGAAAAAGAACAAAAGCATGCTTGACCAAATCAAGGAATTAGAGCAAAAATTAGAAAAATCGTGTTTTAATGATAATAATGATGATGCATACTCACATGATAACTATATGCCATTAGATGTTAATGATGCATGCATAGAGGAAAATAGGGCTTTAAGGGAAAAGGTAGATTATTTGACAAAAGCCCTAGAAAAATTCACTATTGGCTCAAATACATTGAACATGATAATTGGGAGCCAAAGAGCAAGTTTTAACAAAAAGGGCCTAGGATATAAAGAAAAGAAAAATGAAAAGGCCTATAAATGCCTAATTGCTAGGGGACAAGATAAGAAGAAGGTAATAGCTAGAAAATGGATTCCTAAGGAATTTCTAGTGAACCCCATAGGCAAGAATTTGTATTGGATTCCAAAATCCATCTTTAAGGGTTAGGAAAACCCTAGGATAGTCAACCATATAGACTTGACCTATATCATATTTTGGTTGAGTTAGGATGGCGGGACAACATTTTTGAAATAGTGTTAGGTGATGATAATGTGCCTATAAATTGATAATAATGCTTAAATCATGATATTTAATGAAATTGTTATATATGTTTGCAATCATGATTTATGATTTTGATATTTGGCACATAATCATGAGAAATAGGACTTAAATCATGCTTTAGGTGATATTTGCTTATTATCATGATATAATACCTAATGCATGACAACAATTCAATGAATACATTTATTTCATGATCATAATATGAAATTCATACATATATATCTTTATGATCATGTGGAATGTTGGGGTGATACTTAGCCTTGATAGAATTGCATGAAAATGATGGTTATGTATATACAAATACCTCTAGGATGCATCTCACACTCACCATAGGCTACTATGTTAGGATGATACAAATGTCCACTAGTGCCTATGGCATTTAGATGATCATTTAAAGTAACAAAATAGCAATAATAGACCAATCATGGATAAGACTTATGTTTAATTCATAGACATATTGCCCAAAGATCATGGTTGGATATTTCACATGTTTTCAAAACAATTTCTTACCCTAAAATCTATGTATTCATATTTTGAAACAATTGGATGCAAAACTAGGTAGTAAACTTGATACTAGAATGATCAAAAACCTAGTTGTTTTTAAAACTTTTGGATTTTTGGCAAAAACAAGAAAATCTAATGATTTTTCATGAAAAACTATTTTTCATTGATAGATATACTTAAAAGAAATATGTTCTCCAAATTTCATGATTTTTTAAATTTTTTAGAATTTTTAATGCATTTCTGAATTTCACCCCGAAAATCAGAAATCCTGAAATCTACGTGCGATCATGGTAATCGAACGATCGATCATTGGTGGCCTGAAAATCAGACCAGTAAAGGCTGAATTCGGTTTTTAAACAAATCTTTGGTATTTTCTTCTATTAGACTTGATGCCATGAGTTTATAACTTAGTATTAATTTTTTCATGGTGTCAAAGGGGGAGAAATGATTATGTTTAAGTAAATTATGATAAGGGGAGAAATATGTATGGGGAGTATTGTAACGCCCGTAAAATTCCTAGCAATTTTACAAGAATTTTTGGCTTGATGATAATGGGCTTTATGTGGGCCTTTTCAAAAATAAAAGAAAATAAGCCAAAAAGGGATGCAAGGCCTAGGAATTGAACCCCAAACCTCTAGAGATAGCCAAGCCCTATAGATGCACCCACTAACCATAAGCCCAATAGGATATTATCATTAGAGGAATAGGGGAAATTATGGTTAAGTGTAAGGGAGATCAAGGGACTCTCTAAGTGAATAAATAGGGGAAATGAGGGGGCATGAGTTAGCAAATTTGTTTTCTCCTCTTCTCTTCTTCTTCCTCACCGAATCCTAGAGCTCTCCCTCCCCATTTTCACCCCTTGGCCGAACCTCATCCAAGAAAGAAAGCAAAGGCTAGGTTTGGTTCCTTAGGTTATCTTCACACTACAAGCAAAGCGAAGGATGTAAGTATCCCTCACCTGCATACGAGTAGCTTCGATTGATGGTTGTAAAAGAGATCTATATGTTATATTCGGCCAAGCTATGTTTTTGGTTTATCAATGAAGTTATATGCTATGTTTATTAAGTATATGATGATGTTAAGATGGAAAAAGGGAAAAGCTAACCCTAATAGACACCAAGATCCATTCGGCCAAGCCATGTTTTAAGGTTTCAATGAAGTTCTATGCTATGTTTTTGTAACTATATGATGATGTTAGGATTTAAAATGGATTAGGACAATAGCTAACCCTAATAGCCACCAAGGTCCATTCGGCCAAGCCATGTTTTTATTAAGGTTTCAATGAAGTTCCATGCTATGTTTTTGTAACTATATGATGATGTTAGGATTTAAGATGGATTAGGACAAAAGCTAACCCTAATAGCCACCAAGGTCCATTCGGCCAAGCCATGTTTTTAAGGTTTCAATGAAGTTCCATGCTATGTTTTTGTAACTATATGATGATGTTAGGATTTAAAATGGATTAGGACAAAAGCTAACCCTAATAGCCACCAAGGTCCATTCGGCCAAGCCATGTTTTTAAGGTTCCAATGAAGTTCCATGCTATGTTTTGTAACTATATGATGATGCTAGGATTTAAAATGGATTAGGTCAAAAGTTAACCCCAAAAGCCAACAAGGACCATTCGGCCACCCCTATATTTTGATGATTCAATGAAGCTTTATTCCATGTTTGTATGCTTATGATGTTGTTAGTATGTTTATCGAATTAGGGTAAAGGACTAGCCCTAAAAACCTATAAAGACATTCGGCCACCCCTATATTGTGGTGATTCAATGAAGCTTTTGCATGCTTATGATGTGGTTAGTATGTTAAATGAATTAGGTTAAAAGATAACCCTAGAAACCCCTATGGACCATTCGGCCATCATGTATTTTTGGGTGATTAAATTAAGTTTTAATTCAAGTTTTATATGCTTATGAAGTTGTTGTTATGTTAGATGAATTAGGTTAACATGTGTTTATTGTTGGGTGAATTCATGTTGACTTGTGATATTAAATGATGCTAGATGAAGATAACATGCCTTAGGTTAGTGTTTACTTACTTTTGATGCCATGCCTATGTGTATGTGATATTTAAGATATGTTATGAAATGGAAAACGATAAGATTATGAAATGAAACAAAATGATATGTTCACGACATGAGTATGATATGATGATGAAATGAAGAATGATAGGTTATGAAATGAAGTATGGTATGTTTATGAAATGAAAGATGATATGTTCACGAAGTGAAGCATGATGTGTTATGAAATGAAGTATTCTATGTTTGAAAAATGAAATAAGCTATGTTATAAAATAAGCATATAAGTATTTTACCTTCTGCATGGCTTGTACCAAGACCTTAACAAGGTCCAAGAAGGGATGGGCTCCTAAGATGCCCTAGGTTGATGGAATAAGACTCGGGCCTAGGACGGGCTTCTATGTATGATTGCCCCTAGGTCGATAGAATAAGACTCGGGCCTAGTACGGGATGGGCTCCAAGATGCCTTAGGTCGATGGAGTAAGACTCGGGCCTAGGATGGGCTTCTACGCTATGACGATTGCCGTAGGTCGACAGACTAAGATCGGGCCTAGTAACCTATTAGGTTCGAGACTTGCTACCTCGGGCCTATTTAGGGATGTGCGCTATGATAATGAAGAAGTGGTACAATGCCGGGCCCAAATATGTTGAGATTTATGTTTACGTACCTAAAATATATATTTTCAAAAGCATCCTGCATATGTTTACCTGATTGATTGTTATGTTCTCATGTTATGATTGAAATGTCATGTTTACGCCATTATGTTACATAGGTTGTATGTTATGTTGATATGTCAGGTACATGTTGCTATGTTACATATGATGCATGTTATGTTTGATTAAGTATATATTCATGTTATGCCGCTAAGTTATGGATGATACATGTTATGTTTACTCATGTTACTTATGCTATATGTTAAGTTGATGACGCCATGTATGTTACATGTTATATTGCAGTCATATATATATATTCATGTTATGCTGCTAAGTTGTGGATTATGCATGTTATGTTTACTCATGTTACTTATGCTACATGTTAAGTTGATTACGCTATGTATGTTACATGTTATATTGCTTATATGTTATGAATGTTACATGCCATGATTAATGCTGATGTATGGTTTTTGTGAGTAGGACAGGATCTTACTAAGCCTATGTGCTTATAGTTTATCTTTCCCTCGTACTGCAGATAAGGGTAAGGGATGGATAAACTAAAGGGAACAGCAGGAGGGGCCAATGTGTGTGGTAGTGGAATGGTGGAGAGGATCCGTTAGGTCTATATATATATATGTTTACCTATGATGATGATGTCTATGGATGTCCTTACTTATGTCTCCTTATGACGATGATGTTTATGAACCTGAACTAAGCACTAAGTATCTATATATATGATGCATGCTCTATGTTGATAAGAAGAAGTAAAGAAGAAGTAAGAAGAAGTATCTATACATGTTATGAAGCATACTCTATGTTAAAAAGAAGAAGTATATATATATGTCAATGCATGTTTATGTTTTAAAAGAAAAAAAAATAGGTCTAAAGTCTTCCACTGTAAGAATTAAGAAGTATGTATAAAGTCTTCCGCTGTATGTAATGTATGTATGTACGGTCGCGTCACGCGCCGCCCCTCTGGGTTCTGGGTCCGAAAAGGGCGGGCGTGACAAGTATTATGGATTAAGGGGGAGTTGCATGTTGCTACATCATATTTATGTTTACATGCTTTCTTACCTTTAAATTTTTATCAAATGTTTTTACCTAACTTAAACGGATTGCCACACATCAAAAAGGGGAGATTGTTAGGACAATCTCTTACCATGATAAGGTTTTGATGTGTGTGGCAAAGGGTTTAAGTTAGGTTGTGATTATGGTTTGATATGTGCGTTGAAGTCGTGCAGGACTTAGTAATTCGCACATGGAGCCTTGGCGAGTTTCAAATCTCATGACTCGGTCCTTGAGTTGGTGAAGGATAGCTTTGCGGAAGCCGTGTGCTTGGAGCATCCGAGGGACCGCTGGACGAGGAGCTTGGAGTGAAGCCGGAGGAAGTAGACTTCAGGGTGAGACGCGAAGGATGGCGCTGCAGAGCCGTGCACTTGGCGCATCCGAGGGACGTGGCCGGACGAAGACAACTTCGAAGGTGAGGGACTCCGAGGGATGAGAGTGAGCGAATGTAACCCAGAAAGGGGTAGTAGCTCCTAGGTGAAACCTGTCCATTTGGGTAAGTGTCGGATGAGTTTTCCTGACATTAGTCGACTGCCATGGAATGACAGTCGACTGCTCTGAGTCGAATGGGTTCGACTAGTGTCCGACTCATGGGCATTTGGCCCAAGCAGTCGACTACCATGGACTAGCGATCATGATCGCTGCGACACACCCGACCGCCAAGGGCGATACGATGATGGCACGACGGGCAGAATGGAGTCGAGCTCGCGGAGCACTCGACTGATGGTACATCAGTCGACTGATGGCAAGATCAGTCGACTGATGATGATAACGTTGGATGAAATCCAACATGGAAAGTGGCCGTTATTGGGCAACGACTACAGGACCAGTCGACTGATCGGGGCATCAGTCGACTGCTCCTGTGTCAATGGGAAGAAACCCTCTTCCTCTATAAAAAGGAAGGGGATGAAGCTTTTGGAGGCTAATGCTTAAACTCCAATCTTCTTCCAAAGTGCCATAAACATCTTCCCACTCTTCTTACTTGCTTTTACTTCATTCTTATTGTAAGAAGAGTGATCTTGCTTGTAAAGGTTACCTCCACTTAGCTTGGTGCAAGGAGAGACCAATAGTGATTGGCTTTGGAGGAGTGATTTACCTTGGACGAATCGGAGAGTGGATTAGCGGCGTAGCCGTGAACCACGTTACATTTTGTGTTACCGTTTGTATTCTTCTTTGTTTGTTTGCTTGTCTTATTTTTGTTATTTCCGCTTGCGCTAATTATTTTTGTAGACGAGCAAATACCGTCATTTATCGATCGAGGGCTATTCACCCCCCTATAGCCGGTCGTTCGATCCCCAACAGAAAATACACCCTTGAGTGTGCTAGCACCCTATGGATGGTTCGACCAAAGAGAGGGATGGGAGAGCAAGCTTGAGAGGAAGATGATCCAAGGAAGAAGATGAAGTTGGAGAGTAACTCACCAAATCAATTTCACCATCAAATGGAGTAAAGTGGTCAACCGCTTCATGGAGGGGGGGGGGGTTACATGCATGCATGTAACTCCAATGGCTCTTGGTCTCCCCATGAGGTGGCATCATATGATAAGTCAATGATGATGTGGAACATCATCATTGGCCGGCCATGCCAAGTCATCATCATGACATGGCATTTGGTCAAGTCAAACTTGACCTTTCATCTTCCCTCTCAAGTCAAGTCAAACTTGACCTCTTATCTCCCATGGTTGATCAAATCCAACCATTTGATTCAAGTCAATTTAATTTAATGAATCTCTATTCATTAATTTAAATTGATTTGATGAATCAAATCTATATTAGACTCATTCAACACTTGAATCAACTTGAGTCTAACTCAATTAGTCTAATTAGGATTACTCTTAATCCAATTTGGTTCATCCCATGAACCTAATCCTCATGGTTCATCATATGAATCTAATCTCCATCTAATTTCCCTTATGTGTGTGACCCTATAGGTTCTTGTAACGTTGGCAATGTCCCTAAACCGATTTAGGAACATAAGCAATGAGCGGTATCTAGCAACACATCATTGCTACCCAAGTTACAAGAATGTTGAGCTCCAACACCACCTTTGTGACTACTAATTGTGAATCTCACAATATGTGACAATGTCCCTCTATCCTTGACATCTAGATTGACCAATCAAGGCATAGACCGTGTCATCCTCGGTACAATCTATATCTTGAACTTCAAATAGACTCACTCTAATCAAATGAGCTCAATATCTCATATTGACTCATTTGGGCATGGCCATGCACTTCGTGGTCTCACTCTATCAAGAATATAAATGTCACTCCTGTCATATAGGAGGGATATATCCCATCTACATCACTCATATCCCTTCGCATAATTTGTTACATACCCAGTAATCGCCTTTATAGTCCACCCATTTACGGGTGACGTTTGACGAAGCCAAAGTATGCTACTCCTTATGTAGGGAACCATGGTGACTTCAGGTCTAAGGACTAATAGTCATACTAATAGCCACATGAGAAAGTATATGACACTCATATAACGATCCATGATACTTTCTCATGGCGGGTCATTCAGTATACATTCTCCAATGCATACCCATATGTCAACTTGATATCTCATATCCATGACTTGTGAGATCAAGTCATCGTGTTGACCTACATGCTAGTCTCTACGCATTAACATTGTCTCTGAATGTTAATACTTGACTAGGAATGATTAAGAGTAGTGTTCTCTATATCATCTCATTATCGATTCAACCAATCGATTGATATAGATAAGAACCTACTACTCAAGGACATTATTATATTTAGTTATTTGGCACCAATACAAGTAAATATAATAACCATGCCTTTATAAATAGGAATATGATACAATAAAGTCCATACAACAATCATCACATGATTGGCTCTAGGGCTTTCACTAATAAGGGTATACTCAGAAAGAGGGTATCGATTATGAGGAGACCTTTTCGCCGGTGGCCATGCTTAAGTCTATCCAGATTCTCTTATGTATTGCTGCTCATATGGATTATGAGGTGTGGCAGATTGATGTCAAGATAGCTTTCCTTAATGGAAGTCTTGAGGAAAACATCTATTTGGAGCAACCCCATAGATTCGTTGTAAAGGGCAAAGAGCATCTTGTGTGCAAGCTTAATCGGTCCATTTATGGATTGAAGCAAGCTTCGAGATCTTGGAACATCCGCTTTGATGAGGTAATCCAGTCTTATGGATTTATTCAAAGTCCGAATGAGTCTTATGTATACAAGAGATGTGACCGAAATGTAATGGTATTTCTTGTACTATATGTAGATGACATTTTGTTAATTGGAAACAATGTCAAGGTGTTATCAGATGTAAGAGTATGGTTGTCCAAATAGTTTGATATGAAGGACTTGGGAGAAGTGGGACACATCCTTGGGATCAAGGTTATAAGGGATCGCAAGAAAATGATGTTGTGCTTATCTCAAGCTTCATACATAGACACCATTTTTGCTCGTTTTAGCATACAGAACTCCAAGAAAGGTTTTCTACCTTTTAGGTATGGAGTTCCTTTATCTAAAGAGATGTGTCCTAGAACATCAAAGGAGATTGAGGAGATGAAGGAGGTTCCTTATGCTTCAGCAGTAGGAAGCCTCATGTATGCTATTTTATGCACGAGGCTGGATATCTGCTTTGTCATGGGCATGGTTAGCAGATATCAGAGTAATCTAGGATAGGGACATTGGACTACGGTAAAGGATATATTGAAGTACCTGAGAAGGACTAGAGATTATATGCTAGTATACCAGGCAGATCAATTACTCCCTGTGGGTTACACAGATTCCGACTTCTAATTAGATAGGGATAACAGTAAGTTTACCTCGGGTTTTGTGTTTACTTTGGGAGGTGTAGCCATTGTTTGGAGGAGTGTCAAGCAGAAATGCATGGTGGAGTCTACCATTGAAGCTGAGTATGTGGCAGCCCCTGAGGCGGCCAAAGAAGCTGTATGGCTCAGGAACTTCTTGATGGACTTGGATGTGATTCCTGGTTTTCCCAGAACTATCACAATTTTTTGTGATAACAGTGGTGCAGTTGCAAACTCAAATGAACCATGAGCCCATAAGGCAAGTAAACACATAGAGCGCAAGTACCACCTGATATGAGAGATCGTAAAGGAGGTAGAAGTTGTTGTTGCCTTGATTGCATTAGAGGATGACCTGGTAGATCCTTTCACTAAGGCCCTTCAAGTGAGAGCTTTTGATAGACATGTGGAGGGAATGAGAATCAGATGTATGGCAGTATGAGGACATCATAGTCTTTTAGTAAAGTGGGAGATTGTTGGGATGTATACTGAAAAGTCTATCTTTTGTATGAACATCTTTATTTTTGAAATTAAAATCACATGATCATTATTTGCATATTTATGGTTATGCATATTATCTGATACATTATATTGTAGATAACATAGTGTGTAGTGTCACACGGGAGATCATGTTATCAGTTCCTTGTAGAGTATAAGTAGAGGCTCATAACCGAGATGGTTTTGGACAAACCATTGGTATGGTTGTAGTGTGATTTGGTATTGGTTTGTCTTGACAATAGAATTACACTAGTACACTTTGTTTGTATTGAGCAGGACTGACTTAGAGGTGATTTAATTTATTGCTGACTATATAATTTAATCGGACCTTGGATATTATGGTGTACATGCTCTTAATCCCGATATAATAATGGACACATGTACTTAGTATTTATTTCTTTGATTTACCAATGGGCGAGATTTATAGATTAAATCGATAGGCTCGGTAAGTTGGGAAATGATATTATTTACATGGTGTGTCGTCGATTATATGAGGAAACCGTGTCCTATATATTAGGATGATGATGTCCCCTTGAGGAGCTCATAAGGATCATCATGTAAACTCTGCAGGTGGACTTGGTCCGGCATGATGATAAGGTTGAGTGATACTACTCATGAAGTTAGATGTTGATTAATTAATTGTCAGTAAATTAATTAATTTACAGACATTCGATATCTTAAACACGGAGAGATATTTGTGCAATTAATATATGGAGCCCATATTTATTTATGGGGGTTGGCGAGGTAGATCAATGATAATCCTCTAGTGGAATGGATTATCATTAATGGATCGGACTTTATGTGGGCTAGATCCATTGGGTGGCCAAGATCCAACTCCTCCTCATGGTCCCTATTGTAGCCTATTAAAACCCTCATGAAACCTAGATCCAATGGACACGATTAAAAGGAGGCTTGGTCGAGATCTATAAATAAAGGCCCAAGGCTTGGGCGGCAACTTTGTTTTTTCGATGCTAGGGTTTGGGTTAGGGATGGCTTGGGCGGCAAGGAGATAGGAGGTGTGCTAGGGTTTTGTCCCTTTGGCCGGTGGCACAAGAGGGTCTAGGGTTTGCTTCTTTTCTCTCTTGGCCGACCACCCTCATCTTCTCCTAAGGCCGGCGGTGCCACCTTCACACTCTTCCCTTGGCCAGCGGCAAGAGTTAGGGTTTCTTCCCTTCGGGCTCTTGGTCGGTGCCCATCCTTCTTCCTCTCCTTAGGGCCGACGGACACCAAGGAATTGGTCTTTGGTGGTTGGCGCAAGTAAGGAGAAGAAGGGAGCTTGTATTCTTCCCTTTGTTCAGAGTGAGCAAGGAAGGGAAGAACGTGATCTAGGAAGTTTCATCTCTTGGAGGATCATATTGCCCACACAACAGCCAAGAGGAGGATAGGACATACAATAGAAGACCAAGAGATAAACAAGAGGTATAATTCTTGCTTTGGTTTCCTTTTGTTTCTTTATATTATGTATGTAATTTCATGTGGCTAATTTACTTGGACCTTGAAGATAAACACAAAAACCGACGATCCGTACATCATCTATTCCGTGGTTAATTGAGGAAAAGAGTTAGGTTGCTTGAACAACAAATTTGTTCAATAGACGACTCTAATCGAATTGCACGATGATGGATCGATTGCTTGGGTAATCCATAATCATCTTGGATTAATTTTTTTAATCTAGGGACGTATATGGGATCGCCATGCACAAGCGACCGAGGTGTGAAGTGAAGCTTCAGTTCCCACCTTCACATAATATCTCATGCACTAGGAATTAATAATCTACATGACCAGGGTAGTGATTACCCACCTGATACGAAGCTCATAAAAATCCTCATGGCCATGAACCTGCTTAGTAACCAAGTCCTGCACATATCAAAAACTACAGTTAGGTTCTAACATACCACAAGGAATTCAAATTAACTTCTACATCGCTTCTATATTCACATCCTTTCCTCGAATACGAGTTAACAACCTCGATCATCCCTAGCCGATTCACAATAACCAAACTCACATACACTAACCTTCCAAATCCATTTAGCTTTTACCCACACAGATCATCCTCAACCCGCTTGCACCAACTCACACTCAATATGTCCATAGCTCCATAACAGAACACAACCCGAATATATCAACATAGATCAACAACTCAACACTGAGGAACATAGAGATCTGACCGCGTCGAGGGAAGAACACACAACTTACTCTTTGTTGATAGCTATGCAGCCACTGAAACCTACCCTGTCCAACTAGTTGACCGATCGACATCCACATCCCCTCAACAACAACGAATAGAAAACATCCCGTACAACACCTCCACTGCATCAACCTCACCGCTACCAATCACGCAACAACATTGATATATAGGAAACACAATGAACAGAAAAGAAAAGGGGGAAAATAGGGATTATACCCTAAATTACACTTCACCAACGAATCCTGTCTAACTATGGATTTTGTTCACCAGAATTCTGCTCTTGCCCCCTTCTCCACACAGCGATTTGAGCTACCTATGGAGGAAGTCGACCGAAGACAGCCACAACAGGAATAGAAAGCTACAAATGATAGATATGATCGAAGCTAGATCTCATGAAGAAACCAACAATCGAACCTAGGATAAACAGAAATCATAGAACCTGTGATGGCAGCTTACTACCGCGACGACAACACCACTGATCTACTTAAGTGAAAGGGCGATGAGATCTCAAAGGCAACGAACCAAGCTAACCTCCGGTTGAGGATTAGCTAAGGCGGTGGCGGCATCGAGCTGCTCTCACGGGGACGTCGATGAGCACGTGATCTGGCAATGAGAGAAGCAGAGATGCGGAGAAGATGAGAATCAAGATCGCGATCTAATTTGGGGGAATATAAAGGTGGTTCAGTGGTTTGGTTCAAGCCAACCGGAATTAAGTCCAACCCTTAATTAAACCCATCCATTGATTAAACCCAATTAGCTACTTAAAGGGGTTAATCCATATACTCAAATTATTATTATTATTATTTTTCCACCGTATCTTACATAATCCCTCTGAAGTTGAAAGTTCTCGAGTCAGAGGGTATTATAGTGATTGCCCATCGAGGTAGCTCTCGAAAGAGCTACAAGCCTTGGAGTAGCAACCGAGCTAGGGTTGTGAACCAAGTAAATATTTTGTCTCTTCATTGTATTTATTCCGCTACATACTCTTACTTCTAACGATTTCAAAATAAGTTTTAAATTTTTAAAGAAAAATTTGTAACCTCCGAGATTCACCCCCCTCTCTTGCAGCATTCGATCCTACAATTGGTATTAGAGCAGGGGCGATCTGAATTTGGTGCAACCTCCATCGAGAACTTTAGGATTTACTTTAGTTTTAGCATTTTTAACTTAGAATAATTTTTCATTAATTTTTGCATTTTTGTCACTAGAATAATTTTTGCATTAATTTAGTCTTAGAATAATTTTTTCATTAATTTTGTCTTAGAATAATTTTGGCATTAATAATTTTTGCAATAATATTAATTTTTGCATTAGAATAATTTTTGCATTAATTTTGTCTTAGAATAATTTTGGCATTAATAATTTTTGCAATAATATTAATTTTGTCTTAGAATAATATTTGCAATAATATTAATTTTTGCATTAGAATAATTTTTGCATTAATTTTGTCTTAGAATAATTTTGCATTAATATTTATTCTTGTCTTAGAATAATATTTTCTTTTGCATTAGAATAAATTTTTAATATTTATTTATTATAAATTTAATTTTTGCACAATATTGTTTAAATTAAATAACTCTACGAATAATTCTGAATTTTAATTAATTTAAAATAAAACATTTAAAATTTTATTTAGTAATGTCGCACTTAGAAGGGTATAACACCGTTCGCCCTCCTCTCTTCAACGTAGAGGACTTTTCCTATTGGAAGAGGTGAATAGAGTGCTATCTGAAAACTGACCTAAAGGTATAATTTTCAATTAGGAAAGGTTTCATCTCTTCGGTCAACGACTCGGGTGAGTTGTTAGAACCTGAGAAATGGACCGTGGATATTAGGAAACGAGCTCAAGTCGATTACAAGGCCCTTAACACCTTGCAATGTGGACTTACCAAAGAATAGATCAATAGAATCGACCCATTCGAAAACTCTAAGGAATTATGGGACAAATTAATCGAATTATATGAAGGTACTAATGACACTAGAATAGTTAAATGAGATATGTTACTTAATAAACTTTTTAATTGTGAAATGAATGAAAATAAAAATGCTAGTCAACTTCACACGAGAATAAAAGATATTTTAAATGGATTGCATTTAATTGGACATCAAATAGAAAATAGGAATGTAATTAGGTATACACTTAAGGCATTCCCGAGGAATGCCTTATGGCCATCCATCGTCGATGCCTATAAGGTCTTCAAGGATATTTCCACAATTAGACTAGACCAATTGTTTTGAGAACTTGAACTACACGAACAAACTAACTCGGGTCAAACAGAGATTGATATTGCTTTAGTGACAGATTCGACCAAAAAGGAAACAAAAACAAAAAGTGAGTCCGAAGACGAGTCAAACTCAGACCCAAACGAAGAAGAGGAAATCGTAAACACAGTCCGGAAGATGTTCAATAAGAGAAAAAGGTTTACGAAGAAGGATTCTAAGAAAGTCATCGACAACATGCCGAGACCCTAATCGGAAGTAACTTGCTACAAATGCAACGGAAAAGGACACTACAAGTCGGAATGCACAAATCTAAAAAAGGAAGAAACCCCAAGAAGGAAAAGAAGAAGAAAGCACTTAAGGTAACTTGGGATGAACCGTCCTCGGAAGAATCGAATGCAAAAGAGAGGAAGAGATGTTTCATGGCGTTCAAGGCCGAATCAAGCTCCGAAGTTGAGTCAAGTTCTGAGTCCAAGTATGAGTCTGAGTCTGAGAGAAGCCACGGATCCACATCTATTTCCGAAGGACTAGACGAGGTAACTTCTCCCTTAGAAGATAAGTTGTATAATATAATTGCATGCCTAGGAAGGAAGTTAGCTAAGTTCGAGACTCAAGTCGACTCGCTTCTTAAGGAAGTCCAAGTACTTAAGGAGCAAGTCAACTCGAAGACTTCGACATGTCAAATTATGGATAGAGACTCAACTCAAGTTGCAAAGCTTGAGGAAGAGAACTCGGTCCTAAAAAGGCAAGTAGAAGATCTAACCGGATCATTAGAAAGGTTCACTTCGGGCTCCATGTATCTAAACATGATGCTTGGATCTCAGTGAGTTTTGTACAACAAGTTGTTGGGATGTATACTGAAAAGTCTATCTTTTGTATGAAAATCTTTATTTTTGAAGTAAGAATCACATGATCATTGTTTGCATATTTATGGTTATGCATATCGTCTAATACATTACATTGTAGATAACATGGTGTGTGGTGTCACACGGGAGATCATGTTATCAGTTCCTTATAAGGTATAAATAAAGGCTCACAACCGATATAATTATGGACAAACCATTGGAATGGTTGTAGTGTGATTTGGTATTGGTTTGTCTTGACCATAGAATTACACTAGTACACTTTGTGTGTATTGAGCAGAACCGACATAGAGGCGATTCGATTTATTGCTGACTACATAATCGAATCGGACCTCAGATATTATGTTGTACATACTCTTAATCCTGATATAATAACGGGCACATATACTTAGTATTCATTTCTTTGATTTACCAATGGGCGAGATTTATAGAGTAAATTGATAGGCTCGGTAAGTTGGGAAATGATATTATTTATATGGTGTGCCATTGATTATAGGAGAAAACTGTGTCCTATATATTAGGATGATGATGTACCCTTGAGGATCTCATAAGGTTCATCATATAAACCCTGCAAGTGGACTTGGTCCGACATGATGATAAGGTTGAGTGGTACTACTCATGGAGTTAGATGTTGATTAATTAATTGTCAGTAAATTAATTAATCGATGGACATTCGAGATATTAAACACGGAGAGAAATATGTGCAAATAATATATGGAGCCCATATTATCTTATGGGGGTTGGTGAGGTAGATCAATGGTAATCCTCTAGTGGATTGGATTATCATTAATGGATCGAACTTTATGTGGGCTTGATCCATTGGGTGGCCAAGATCCAACTCCTCCTCATGGTCCCTATTGTAGCCTATTAAAACCTCATGAAGCCTAGATCCAATGATGGAAAACAAAACTCTAGATCTAACGGTAGAGATTAAATCTCTAGATCCGACGGTTGAGATTAAATCTCTAGATTCGACGGTTGAGATTAAATCCCTAGGACCGATGGTGGAGATTAAAACAAGGTTTAAGCCTAACTCTATAAAAGGAGGGATAGGGTGGGCGGCAATAGCAATTAGAAGCAAGATAGGATTAGGGTTGGGCAACAAGAGCTTGGATGTTTTGGGCGGCCACAATTAAGGAAAATTTTTCCTTTCTTCTCTTCTTCCTTAGGTGGTCGGCGCCCATCATCTTCCCCTCACTCTTTGGCCGGCATCCAAAGACCTTCCTTCTCTTCTCCTTGGCTGGTGGAAACAAGGGTTAGGGTGAATCCTTGGAGCTCTTGGTCGGCGCCCACCTTTCCCTCTCTTTAGGCCGGCAACAAGCTTCAAATTGGGAGCTTGTTGGTTGGTCCTAGATAGAGGTGAGTTTTGTTTCTTATTTTTCCTTTTGTTTGGAGAGAACAAAGAAAGAAAGATTGGTGATCTAGGAGGCTTCGACTTTTGGAAGATCGTCGCCCACACGACGTCCAAAAGGAGGAAGGATATACAATAGAAGATCGAGAGGGATAATGCTTGTTTATATTCTTTTGTAACATGTCTATATTTGTTTTTCAATCATATACATGTTGAATGTTCTATTTTTATGGTTAAATATACTTGGACCCCGAATACAAACACAAAAGTCGGCGATCTGTACATCGTCTATTCCACGGCTATTCGTAGAATATAGGTTGGTGGCTTGAACAACAAGTTTGTTCAAGTGACTACTCTAATAGAATAACACGACGATGAAATGGTAGCTTGGGTAATCCCTCTTGTCAAGGATAAATTTTTTTTATCCGGGGACATAGAAGGGATCGCCAAGAACAAGCGGCCGAGTTGAAGTGGGAAGCGAAGTTTCCCACCTTCAAGTGGTATCAGAGCCACGATTTCCGATTTTGTGTGTTTAGGATTCTGTTACTTGTATGCACTTTTCATATATTATATGTGTCGGATAATAGTAGGATGTGCGTAGGATAACTTTTTGGTTGCACGCATAGGATCCAACTATTATGGCCATATGTGTGTATGTGATTGTATGTGTGTAATTATATATTTTGTTGAATCCTCGGGGTTGACGAGGCTAGTATTTAATTTTTGTAATTAGATACGACATTGTTTAGCCACTCTTTTTATTTTAGTTTACTTTTGATCTAGATTTCATGTACACTCCTTCGTGGAGTATAAGATTGATGGATGTAAATTAAAATAGTTAGTCTCGGCTCAGATCTCCGGATTGCTCGTACATGGCGTAGGGAGGAGAGGACGAGATGACGATACAACGGGAGACATTGAAGACAAAAGCCATAATAGTTGGAAAATATTTATTTTTCATATTTATTGCTTATTGTTTGATATGCATGTCGTAGGCTAGAAAATTCCTCAATTTTAAATTACTAAGTGGGAGAGTGATATTTTTATAAATTCCCACGGCCTCCATTACGATTTGACATGTGATGCAAACAAACTTGCATGTCGGCTCTGAGTGCCTTCCTCCCCATCGAATGAGTTTGTTTGTGGATCACAAGGTCGAATATGGTTATAGAAAATTATTAAGGAGTGTATGTACTTCCCCATCGGAAGGCACATAACCCGAGATAATTACCTTGGTACCGAGTAATGGTGAACACTTAGATACAAATATAAGTATCCTCCCCATCGGAGTCACTGCTTCTATTTGTAGGGCCGAAGAGGAACTAACTATTAATTTTATTTGTCAAAAAGTTAGGTTGACAAGATAGTAAAATTAATGGGTGAAACCTCCTCTTACAAATGTAGAATTCATATACGTCCACACTATCGTGGCATACGATATTCTCGGTGTTTTGAGGTATTGGTTGATTTTGAAATTTTATTGTTTGAGGAATCAATAAATTTTTTAAATCTAAAGTTTTGATCTATGTGATTCTTAGGATTTTTAAAAAATGACTTTCAACCCACTTGCTGTGATACTAAAAGAAAATAAATTTATTGTACCCAATTATGTTGATTGGAAAAGGAATCATGATATTATCTTAACTACTGAGGAGTACAAGTATGTACTCATCGAAGAGTATCCTCCTAAGACGGCAAATGAGCTAGAAGTCCTCAAAGCTGAGATCGATGGGGAAACGCAGGTCGATATCATTCTCCAGTCTCTACCTAGGAGTTTTGAGCAGTTTCGCCTGAACTAGAACATGAACAAGAGGTTGTATTCGTTGGCGAAGCTTCTAATAGAACTCCAAATGGCAGAGGGGCTTTTTCGTCAGAGTGCTCAGGCTCATGCCATGGTTGCCCAAAAGGTTTCTGTTAGGGATCGTTTGGAAGCTAGAGGGGGGGGGGGGTGAATAGCGTTTTTCGGTTTCTACAAAAATGATTAGCGGAAGCAAACACAATAATATATGTAAAAACAATAGCAAACACAAACAAAGCCTTTTACGTGGTTCGGAGATAGCGCTCCTACTCCACGGCGATCCTTAAGGTGGATCAATCCAAGCAAATCCACTAATAAGCTTTCTTTACACACAACTCCTCTTCTTTACAAAGAATGAAGATCTAAGCTTAGAGAGAAGAGGAGGAGATTTAAATCACTTCGAAAGCTAAAGAATTCGTGGAGGCTCTTGAGAAAGATTAGGAAATAAGCATTAACCCCAAAAACCTCCACCATCCCTCTTTTTATAGAGAAGAGGCTGATTTTCCTGTTGGAGCATGATCGGTCGGTGATGTCTGACATCGATCATTCTCATGGTTAACGGCCACGAATAGCGGATTCGCGGGATTCAGAGTCGTTTCATCCAACGACACTTTCATCGATCGTGATCCCTCCATCGATCGGTGATGGGTGTCGATCAGTGATCACGGCGCGATCGAGTGTGACTCCATTACGTGCTCGTTTTTATGTCTATCGATCAGCCACTATTGGCGGTCGGTGATTGTAACATCGATCATTGCCTTAGTCAGCGATCATTGCTAGTCGAGTTTCACCGACTCGGATCGGCTGATCGATCGGGATACTCATCAAGTGTGAATATTTCACACTTGATTTCTCCCCCTAGACCTAAACTTAACCTCCTAGCTCTTCCTTAAGCCTTGCGCCTTGGGATCCTCCAGTCATGACTTGTTCATCCTTTGCGCTTTGCTTCCAAGAGATCCTTTGGTTTTGTCATGTCTAGAGTTTTCCTTTGCCAATGCGTGCTTGGACTTTATGCCGCCAAGTCTACATGCTTGGACTTACGCTGCCAAGACTTGCTTTTGGGCTCCCTTTGCCAAGGTCCATTTGGACTTATTGCTGCCAAGACAACATGCTTGGTCTTATGCCGCCAAACCTTTACCTTGGACTTTTCTTTCACCAAGTCTTCATACTTGGATTTCCCTGTCACTTAGATATCATCACAATTTAGATCACAATTTGTTGCCTAACTTAGATGATTATCCAAACATCAAAACATACAAATGCTTGGGACATTGTTGCACCAACAATCTCCCCCTTTTTGATGTTTGGCAATCATTTAAGTTAGGTCTTTTAAAGATACGCATATTATCACATCATATATCCAATTCCAATTCTAACTTAAACATTTCTTCTCCCCCTTTGACATACATCAAAAAGAGAAGAAAGATAAAAGCATATATTTCATGAAAAGATTGAGTGTTTGACAATCTTGAACTAAGGTATATATTTTAAAATTTTAACTTCCCCTTAATCCAAGATATAGATTATGATGAATAAAATACATGTTGAGCCAAAGTCATCAAACAATTTGAAATTTTAAATCCTAACTTTGCACCAACAATGTAAATTTTGGAGGAGAAATATATATTTTGTGAAACTCCCCCTAAAACACGGCATTAAACATCCATACACGTTGTTTATACTCAATACTACCATGTTATTTCTTTAGGATATCAACAATACACTAAACCTCAGAAAATGAGGCTAATTTTCCGAAAACACAGTGTATCGATCATTTGGTTTCAACCGATCATTGCTATACTATGTAATATAAAATCACCTTTTCGAATAAGTTCGAAATCGTCAGAAATTCTAGAAACCACGAAAAATCATGAAAATTTGTGTACACATTTATGAAATCATGAAAAATCAAGGAAAAATATTTTGAAAAATATATGTTTTCCAGATTTCAATATTGATACAAATTTGGAAACTAGCAAAAGGTTCTAAAATTTTGCAAACTTTGTATCATTTTTGTGATACACTTAAAAACTGTTTTTCAAAGTATGATAATAATAGTTGAAAATATATTTTATTTGACATTTCCAATCATGTTCTTGGAGCTATATGCACATCAATTGTGTATAAGCCTTCCCAATGATTGGTCCAATTAAGGATTAATGTCTCTAGATGACACTTTAGTCCATAGTAATGCAACATAACAAGCATTATGAACCAAATGCATCTTCCTATCATCTCACATGTTATCTAGGTGGCTCAATACAAAAATCATGGTTTCTTAGGTATTTTGTGAGATGGTTAAAGGTATGAAACCTAGTATTTCTATAGGATCATGCAAACCTACACCTTCACTCAACCAAGCACATTCCAAGTTCTCTCCTAAGTGATGAAAATTCTACTTCGGGGAGAGGCTTGGTAAATATATCGGCTAGGTTGGACTTGGATTCAATATAATTGAGCTCAATGTCCCCCTTAGCCACATGGTCTCTAATGAAGTGATGCTTCACTTCAATGTGCTTGGTCCTAGATGTTGGATCGATCGGATCGCTAGAGGGGGGGTGAATAGCGATAGAAAATTTTCTTTTCGAATTCGTTTCAAGACAAATATACGCAGCGGAAAAATAAACAAAAATAAAAGACAATAGACACAAAGGTTTTACTTGGTTCGTAGCCGAAGGCTACTACTCCAAGGCCCTAGTGGTCCTTTACCACGTACGGAGGGCAATCTACTAAAAAACTCCTCCTCGTTGGAGGTAGGAGTTAGACGGATACACAAAATGAAAAAGCTCAAGGTAGAGGGACACTTCCCCTCTCCTTGATATGATTTAAAGCTTGAAAAGAAGAACAACTTATAAACTGAATTACAATTCAAACTTTTCATTACCGATGACTTCAAAGGTTGGAGGTTGAAGCTCTAGTCGTTGTCTCGGCAGCACTTCGTCGTAGGGATGTCGGAGAGTCAGAGCGTATCAGAAGCACTTGGAAGCTGTTTGATTGATGAAAAAACCCTAGGACAAGCCCTCCTTTTATAGCCTTTGAGCCCCTTTTCGAGAGGAACCCTAGCCAATCACAAATGAGCACCACTCCCCTTTAAATTTGGTGATAAACCTTGACTCCTCGAGGCTGATCCTTTGACCATCAGTCGACTGATGGCCATCATCGATCGTGATGGCGACATCGATCAGTCTTGACCTTCTCAGCGGTCGATTGTGCGTCGAGTCCTCAAGGTAGGCGATCGGTGATGCTTGCTGCAGGTTAAAATTAGCTCAACAAAAACATAATTTCGATGGTCGTCGACCATCCGATCTCGACCTAGACCACCTATGAGATGTCTTGGGTCGGATCTATGCTTAAGTCTCTCCCCGTAAAGAGGATACGACCTCACTTACGCTCGCACACACAAGCTTACCTCGATACTTACGTGTTGCTTTTGCTTCCGGCCTTCCACTCGACTCCTTCGGCTCTCTCCGAAGTCACTCGAGTGTCGCCCGACCACCGCGGCTTCCTCCGGGTGTCGCTAGCCTTCAGCTCCAGCTATAGTAATCTTCTGCACACTCGATTCAGCTCGTGATAAAATGATATGATCTTAACTTTGTATCGTTTGCTATAATCAAAACTCAGGTTCGACTTAGGTGCCTACTGCACCAACAATCTCCCCCTTTTTGATTTATGGCAAACCCACATACAAAGTTAAGAAAATTAAGCGCATTGAGAAAAATGAACAAGAGATATGAATGAGCAGGAGTATAAAAACTCTTTTTCAAGTGCTCCCCCTTGAGGAATCCTCCCCCTTGACCGAGGGTGAGTACTTGAGAAAGAGTTTTAACTCTCCCCCTTGATGTTTGTTACTAAAAAAAAATAAAGTAACCAGAATTACTTAATATGGGCCATAGTATTTAAAATAAATTTTAAGTTAAGAAATCAAAGGATTGATTTCTTAACCTTGGCCTTTATTTCCGTTTTGTTAACAAGTTAACTTAAAGTGTTTAAATTGACCCCTTAACTTTGGCCTTTTTCTCCCCCTTTTGCCATATATAGAAAAGAGTGAGGGGTTTGTAAAAAAAAGTATTAATTTTAAAGTCCAAGCATGTTCCACATTATTTTGAAAATAATATACTGAAAATAAGTTCATCTATAAAATGTTCGACTCATATTTGGCTTGATTGATATGAAAGATCAACCAGTCCTGGTCAGAGTCGGTTAGTATGTATGATTATACTCCGTGGTTTATAGCGATGCACTAGCTCTACATCTGGAACTAGGAGTAGGGTCCTAACATCTCACGCCCATCTACGTGGCTAAGTACACAAACACATTAGTCCTATGTGTTGTGAGATGTATTGTCTCCTTAAATCTATAGGTGCATGATATCTAAGGTATGTCCTATGCTAGTTCCATCAAAATGAAAATTAAGAAATAGTAGTAAGAAAATATAGTTTGCAAGTTCCTATTCTATTACGCACATGCCCAATTTTCGTCTTAATAGACTAAATTCGGCTTCGGGTAGGGGTTTAGTAAATAGGTCTGTTAGGTTAGACTTCGATTTGACGTACTCGAGTTGTATGACTCCGTTGGCCACATGTTCTCGAATGAAATGGTGTTTGACTTCTATATGTTTGGTCTTAGAGTGACATATTGGATTCTTTGTAAGATTAATTGCACTAATGTTATCTACGTGAAGTTTAGTATTCGTAAAGTCTAACTTAAAGTCGCGGAGGGTGTGCTTCATCCAAAGAAGCTGAGTGACACACTCACCCATCGCGATGTATTCGGCTTCGGTGGTAGATAAGGCAACACAATGTTGCTTCCTACTGCACCAACTCACTAGACTCGAGCCGAGTAGTTGACAACAACCACTCGTGCTCTTTCTGTCGAGTTTACTACCGGCATAATCTGAATCGGAGTAGCCGATTAGTTCAAACTCGGTAGATCTAGGATACCAAATACCGACATTAAGTGTACCCTTTAGATATCTAAGGATACGCTTAACTAGGGTTAGGTGAGACTCCTTGGCACAGGTTTGAAACCTGGCGCACATACTTACTGCAAATAAGATATCAGGTCGGCTTGCAGTTAAGTAAAGGAGACTCCCTATTACGCTCCTATAGTATTTTAAGTTAATGGACTTACTTTCTAGGTCTTCTCCTATGTTAACATTAATCGCCATTGGGGTGTTTATTATCTTAGAGTCTTGCATTCCAAATCTTTTGATTAACTTCTTAGTGTATTTTTGTTGATATAGGTATATACCATCCTTAGTTTGTTTAATTTGTAGACCTAAAAAGAAACTTAAGTCGCCTACCAAGTTCATTTCGAACTCACTTTCCATGAGTGAAACGAACTCGTTTAGTAAGGCTGAGTTAGAGGTTCCAAAAATTATATCGTCTACGTAAATTTGAGCTATGAATATTTCTTTACCTAAGGTTTTTACGAAGAGAGTTGGGTCAACTAAGCCTTGGTTAAACCCTTTTGACTTAAGATGGATTGAAAGTCTCTCGTACCAAGCTCGAGGAGCTTGTTTAAGTCCATAGAGAGCTTTCTTAAGTTTTAGAACATGGTCGGGTTTATCTAGATTTTCGAATCTGGGGGGTTGGCTAACATAAACTTCTTCTTTAATGTATCCATTTAGGAATGCCGACTTAACATCCATTTGAAACAGCTTAAATCCTCGATGTGCGGCATAAGCTAGCAACATTCGAATGGATTCGAGTCTAGCTACTGGGGCATAAGTTTCGTCGTAATCTAAGCCTTCGACTTGACTAAACCCTTTGGCAACTAACCTAGCCTTGTTTCTAACTACTTCACCTTTATCATCAAGCTTATTTCGAAACACCCACCTTGTTCCAATTATCGTTTTGTCTTTAGGTGGTGGTACTAATTCCCACACTTCATTCCTAGTAAATTGAGCTAGCTCTTCTTGCATTGCAATAATCCAATCGAAATCAAGAAGAGCTTGTTCAATTGATTTGGGTTCTATCTTTGAAATTAAGGAAATTTGACTAAGGTTCCTATAGGATGCTCTGGTTCGAACTCCTAGGTTAGGATCTCCTATCACTTGATCGATAGGGTGGTTAGTCTGAATCCTAGATTGGGTTGGGTTTGTGTTACCTAATGCTTGATCAATGGGGTGACTTGGTTGCACACTAGTTTGACTCGGATCACTTGTCACTTGGTCGACAAGAGAAGTTGGTTGATGTGGATTAGACTCGATCTCAGGGTCGGAGACGAGTTTGGTATCAGTGGGCTCCACACTTGGGGTCATTAAGGGTTTTGTAGGTTCGGGTACTTCATCAAATACTACATTGATAGTCTCCTCGACTCTAAGGGTGTCGTGGTTATATACTCTATAAGCTCGACTTGTAGTCGAGTATCCTAGAAAGATTCCAGTCGTGATTTTGGATGTAAATTTCCCTAGGTAATCCTTAGTGTTTAGGATATGTACCTTACACCCAAATACCCTAAAGTACTTGATGTTAGGTATTTTATCGTGATAAATCTCGTATGAGGTCTTAAGGTGCCTTTTTACCATAAGGATCCTATTTTGAACATAGCATGCCGTACACATGACTTCTGCCCAAAACCAATCGGGTAGGTCGTATTCGTTCAACATGGTCCTAGCGGCTTCTTGTAGAGTTCGGTTTTTTCACTCCACTAGGCCATTTTGCTGAGGGGTCCTAGGGCAAGAGAATTCATGGTGGTATCCGTTTAGGTTACAGAAGTTGGTGAACCTTTGATTTTCGAATTCACCACCATGATCGCTTCTAAGTCTTTTAACCTTAAGGTCTTTTTGATTCACGATTAATTTGAATAGATTGATTAATTGATCTAGGGTATCATTTTTATGTTTGATGAACCTAACCCAGGTAAACCTGGAGTAGTCGTCAATTATGACTAAGCAATATTGACTTCTATTGAGTGACTTGGCTCCATGTGAATCGAATAGATCCATATGCAGGAGCTCAAGTACACTTGAGGTTAATTCTTGGTTAGTTAACTTGTGTTGTGTCCTAGGTTGTTTTCCTTGTTGACAAGCATTACAGATTTTATTAACCAAGTTGTTGAGGTTGGGTAAGCCTCTGACTAAGCCACTCTGACTCATCTTGTGGACGAGTCTTGGGTGCGAGTGACCGAGTCGTCGGTGCCATAACCATGATTCCTCTTCCTGTGTCATAAGACATTTGGCTGAGGATTTGATTAAGTTAATTGTATAAATGTTATTTGTCCTAGTTCCTTTGAGTATTGTTTTAGCTGTTTTATTTGTTTTAATTACACATTCATTATCTAAAAATACGACCTTATAGTTATTGTCACATAATTGGCTTACTTCATGAGTTATATTCAAAATTCTCTACAAGTAATACATTTTTAATAACAAAATTCGAGTTAAGCTCGATATCACCTGATCCGATGATTTTGAGCTTGCCGTTATTCCCAAAGGCTACCGATCCTTGTCGTTTGAATCGAAGCTTTGTGAATTTGAGTTGATCCCCGGTCATGTGTCGGGAGCAACCGCTGTCCAACATCCATTGATCCTACACACAAGGTGGTTGGATTGGATGTTAGATTTTTTTTAAAAAAAAATTGGTTGTAAGTTGTTAAACCTAGGTCATTTCACCTGTGTCTATATGATCAAGCATGTTATACTTATGTGTTTTTTGTGAGATGACTTCCAATTAAGTTGATTAAGTGGATTTAGGTTCAAGTAATTTTATGTTAGATTTGGATTTAACCCTAGGCTTGTCAAGTTTACCTTTTCAAGATCATGGCTTCCAGGTCGTGGCGAGGCACAGGGGCCTTCTTTTATCGGATCATCGACCACTTCCTTAGACAAAGCCATTTTCAAGAAAAAGATGACTTGACTCACCTAAGACTATTCCTAGTCTAACTGGTTATTTTTGAAAAGAGGCTCCCTGAGGCTCAATCTTTTCGAAGAATTTTAGTTGGTTATGTTTTTGAAAAGAGGCTCCCCGAGGCTCAATCTTTTCGAAGAATTTTAGTTGGTTATGTTTTTGAAAAGAGGCTCCCCGAGGCTCAATCTTTTCGAAGAATTTTAGTTGGTTATGTTCGTGTTCTAAGTGAGTTCACAAGTTTTAAAGCACAAACTTTCTAAGTTAAAGCATGCAATTTCTAAGTTAAAGCACAAACTTTCTAAGTTAAAACATGCAATTTCTAAGTTAAAGCACAAACTTTCTATGTTAAAACATGCAATTTCTAAGTTAAAGCACAAACATGTTTTGTACTGGCTCCCCCTAGACCGTTGAATCGGTTCGGTCTATCCACATAGTGGATTTGGTCCTTGGGAATCCAGTACGGGTTGGATCCTAGAGTTGAAATCAAAAGGTTCTTAGGGACCCATGCTTGGACATGTTTCCTATGTCGACTTACAATCGACATATACGACCTATTAGTCGTGTTTGAGTTAAACCCTAGTCCAGCCTTGTTGTACAAGTAGGAGGTCAAGTCCTTTGGATCCCGAAGTGAACCTTTCCAACGTGTTCCTAAGATCTTCGACTTGACTTTTCAAGAGTGAGTTCTCAACTTCGAGTTTTTCAACCCGAGTTGAGTCCTTCTCTTGAACTCGACTAGTCGAAGAGGTTAGGGAGACCTTGTGTTTGAGGAGTTTGACCTCCTCAACCAGGGTCTCGACCTTGGACTCGGACTTAGCTAACTTCCTAGACAAAAACCTAACTGTATTATGTAAAGTATTAAATAAAGTCCGACTTACTTTAAGGGTATCTTTTGAACCGGATGCGTATCCGTGGCTTGACTTGAAGGTAGCTTCGTAGTCCGAGTCATCCTCAGGTTCCGACTCAAGTTCAGGTTCGGTCTCCGTGTCTGACTCAATCGATCTTGCCATGAAGACGTGGTCTTCGTCTTCTTCGGATGACGCTTCTTCCCATGTCGCGTTGAGGGCCTTCTTGTGCTTAGGTGCTCGGTGGTTGAGCTTGGGGCACTCGGACTTGATATGTCCAAACCTGTTACACTCATAACACCTAATATTAGAACTTTTAGGCTTACCTTGGTTGGGTCGAGTCGTGGTTCGCTTTCGTCCCTTGGCTATCCTTCGAGCTAGGTTCATTAGTTCGGCAGTCAATTCCAGGTCAACTTCTTCTTCGGACTCGTCTTCCTCCTCGGTTGGTGGTGGCTTGCTTGCGATTTTCTTCTTCTTTGAACCTGCAAACAAGGCTATACCCCTCTCGGGTTCCGAGTTGGACTGCTCATGTAATTCGAAATCGGAAAAGAGTTCATCTAACCTAATTTTAGAAAGATCCTTGGAGACCTTGTAGGCATCGACCATGGATGCCCACAAGGTAGTCCTCGGAAACGAGTTTAGAACATACCTTATAAGGTCGCGGTTTTCGACCTTTTGCCCGATTGCGTGTAGGTTGTTGACTATATCTTGGACACGGGCGTGGAGTTGCGTCGCGGACTCGTGTTCCTGCATTTTTAGTGTGTACAATTTATTGAACAACAAATCACGTTTGCAAACCTTAGCTTGATCCGATCCTTCATGTAACTCGATTAGTTTCGTCCAAAGATCCTTTGCGCTTATGAAGGGGCCGACGCGATTTAGCTCCTCCTTGGATAGGCCGCATTGGAGGATTTGTGTTGCCTTGGCGTCGGCTTCGACTTGTCGTTTTGTTGCAATGGTCCATTGATCATAATCCAAGGAGTCACCCACTTCATTAGTCAGAAGTGTGAAACCCGTTTGGATTATGATCCACATCTCGATTTGGGTTTTGAGAAAGCATTCCATCCGACCCTTCCAATAACGGAAGTCATCTCCGTTGTAAAACGGAGGTCGGACGGTGCTAAAACCCTCGAGATGGGCCATTAGAACAAAAGACCGAAGGAGACGAAGACGAAGAAACTAGCAATGACAAAAACACGAAAGCAAGTACCAAGACTCGCGTCTTGGATTAGTAGTGCGGGAGAGAAACTTAACAAAGCGAAATAAAATAAAAAAAACAGAATTAAAAGAAAAAATAAATCTGTAAAAAAGGCTAGATTGGTGGTTTCACCAAATCTTAGCAACCCCCGGCTCTGATACCAATTGTTGGATCGATCGGATCGCTAGAAGGGGGGTGAATAGCGATAGAAAATTTTCTTTTCGAATTCGTTTCAAGACAAATATACGCAGCGGAAAAATAAACAAAAATAAAAGACAATAGACACAAAGGTTTTACTTGGTTCATAGCCGAAGGCTACTACTCCAAGGCCCTAGTTGTCCTTGACCACGTACGAAGGGCAATCTACTAAAAAACTCCTCCTCGTTGGAGGTAGGAGTTAGACGGATACACAAAATGAAAAAGCTCAAGGTAGAGGGACACTTCCCCTCTCCTTGATATGATTTAAAGCTTGAAAAGAAGAACAACTTATAAACTGAATTACAATTTAAACTTTTCGTTACCGACGACTTCAAAGGTTGGAGGTTGAAGCTCTAGTCGTCATCTCGGCAGTGCTTCGTCGTAGGGATGTCGGAGAGTCAGAGCGTATCAGAAGCACTTGGAAGCTGTTTGATTGATGAAAAAACCCTAGGACAAGCCCTCCTTTTATAGCCTTTGAGCCCCTTTTCGAGAGGAACCCTAGCCAATCACAAATGAGCACCACTCCCCTTTAAATTTGGTGATAAACCTTGACTCCTCGAGGCTGATCCTTTGACCATCAGTCGACTGATGGCCATCATCGATCGTGATGGCGGCGATCGATCAGTCGACCTTCGACAATCGACCATTTGTGGCGGTCGAGTCCTCCAAAGCGGATGATGATGCTTGCTGCAGGTCAAAATTAGCTCAACAAAAACATAATTTCGATGGTCGTCGACCATCCGATCTCGACCTAGACCACCTATGAGATGTCTTGGGTTGGATCTACGCTTAAGTCTCTCCCCGTAAAGAGGATACGACCTCACTTACGCTCGCACACACAAGCTTACCTCGATACTTACGTGTTGCTTTTGCTTCCGGCCTTCCACTCGACTCCTTCGGCTCTCTCCAAAGTCACTCGAGTGTCGCCCGACCACCGCGACTTCCTCCGGGTGTCGCTAGCCTTCAACTCCAGCTATAGCAATCTTCTGCACACTCGATTCAGCTCGTGAGAAAATGATATGATCTTAACTTTGTATCGTTTGCTATAATCAAAACTCAGGTTCGACTTAGGTGCCTACTGCACCAACACTAGAGTGATGCACTGGATTTTTGGTCAAGTTAATGGTGCTCACATTATCACAAAATACTTTCATGTTGGAGTAAGATAGCTCATAATCTTCTAATGCATGTTTCATCCATAAGAGTTGAGCTACACAACCACCCATAGCCACATATTCGGCCTCGGTGGTGGATAAAGCAACACAAGGTTGCTTCCTACTACTCCAACTCACTAGGGAGGACCCAAGGAATTGGGATCCACCACTAGTGCTCTTCCGATCCAATTTGCAACCAGCATAATCGGAATCGGTGTACCCAATTAAATCAAAAGACCTAGTCCTAGGGTACCATAGACCTATATTTAGTGTGCCCTTGACATATCTTAAAATTCTTTTAACGGCAACTAAATGAGATTCCTTAGCACATGATTGATACCTAGCACACATACCAATTGCAAATAGTATGTCGAGTCTACTAGCGGTTAAATACAAGAGGCTACCAATCATGCTCCTATAAAGGGTAAGATCTATTTGTTTTCCTTCACTATCATTGTCTATTTTAGTATTGGTTGCCATTGGAGTTGACACTACCTTAGCATTTTCCAAACCAAATTTCTTAATCATTTCCTTAGCATATTTGGTTTGATAAATGTAAATTCCTTCACTTGTTTGTTTAACTTGCAAACCTAGGAAGAAATTTAATTCTCCAACTAGACTCATCTCAAACTCTTTCTCCATATTTTGAATAAAGTCTTGAAGAAGTTCATCATTTGTTGACCCAAAGATAATGTCATCGACATACACTTGGGCTATAAAGATGTCATTAGATGTTGACTTTATAAAGAGAGTTTGATCTATACTACCCCTTTTGAAATCCTTAGAGATTAGGAAAGTTGACAATCTTTCATACCAAGCCCGGGGAGCTTATTTCAAACCGTATAAGGCTTTCCTAAGCTTGTATACATGGTTTGGGTAGTCCGTATTTTCAAACCCGGGAGGTTGTTCTACATACACCTCTTCCTTAATAAACCCATTTAGGAATGCCGATTTGACATCCATTTGATGGAGTTTGAAACCCATATAGGAGGCATATGCTAAAAGTATTCTAATGGACTCTAATCTTGCAACCGGGGCATATGTTTCATCATAATCAAGTCCTTCAACTTGATTAAAACCCCTTGAAACTAATCGTGCTTTATTTCTAGTGATATTCCCTTGGTCATCTAGTTTGTTCCTAAAGACCCATCTTGTAGTAATAATAGTGTTTTCACTTGGTCTAGGAACTAACTCCCACACTTGACTCCTATCAAATTGAGCCAACTCATCTTGCATTGCTAAGATCCAATCCGGATCAAGTAATGCATCTTTAATGTTTTTGGGCTCAATTTGAGAAATTAGAGCTATATGACTAGTGGGATCCCTATGGAATGACCTAGTCCTAACTCCTTGAGATAATTCACCCACAATTTGATCTAATGGGTGACTTTGATGAACTCTTATGGTTCTAGGAGGTGTATCAAGTTGAGTTTGATCATGATTAACTTCAATCCTATGTTCATCATCGAAGTCATCCCTTACTCCCCCTTGATCCAATCCTCCCCCTTTTTCATTACCCCCTAAGGTTAAATCTTGCAATTGTTGGGTAATTCCTTGATTTTCATTGTTTATGTCATCATCAATAGGGGATTTCCTAGGGTATGTATTTGAATTTTCATCAAATTGAACATTCGAAGATTCTTCAATCTTTTGAGTCCTTTTATTGTAAACTCTATATCCTACACTAGTGGATGAGTATCCAACTAGGATTCCCTCATCCTCTTTGGACTCAAACTTACTTAGGTTGTCTTTGGTATTTAAGATATAGACTTTACATCCAAAGACCTTAAAATAATGAATTGTTGGAATTGTACCATTCCACAATTCAAATGGAGTTTTTCCTAAGAACCTATGAATCAATACCCTATTTTGGATATAGCAAGCGGTATTAACCGCTTCCGCCCACAAGTAGCTAGGTAAGGAATATGCATTAAGCATTGTCCTAGCCGCTTCTTGTAGGGCACGATTTTTCCTTTCCACAACCCCATTTTGTTGGGGTGTTCTATGACAAGAAAATTCATGCTTGTACCCTTGTTCTAAGCAAAAAGTTAAAAAGTTAGAATTCTCAAACTCTCCACCATGATCACTACGGATCCGGTTGATTTTGAGTTTTCTTTCATTTTCTACTCTTTTGCTAAATCCTTTGATTATTTCTAAAGTTTCATCTTTATTTTTCAAGAAAAACACCCAAGTAAACCTAGAAAAATCATCTACTATTACCAAGCAATATTTACTACCAATTATAGATGGGGTACTATGGCAATCAAATAGATCCATATGTAATAATTCTAACGGTAAAGCGGTACTAAGTAAATTTTTACCTTTGTGTGATGTTTTTGATTGCTTCCCTTCTTGGCAAGCATCACACATCTTGTCCTTGAGAAATTTGACTCTAGGCAATCCTTTGACTAGCTTTAATTTTGCTATTTTGGCTATATTCTTCATGTTAATGTGTCCTAGCCTCCTATGCCAAAGCCAACTTTCTTCTTCTTTTGCAATAAGACACTTAGTGGAAGAATTAGTAGCATAGGATAAATCAACATAATATATATTTGATTTCCTAAAGCCTACTAACATGCAATCATTTATAGTTTTGTGTCTTATAAAGCATTTTGAGGAATCAAATTTAACATCAAAATTTGCATCACATAATTGGCTTACACTAAGTAAATTAAATTTCATATTTTTAACTAATAGAACTTTATGAATGGCAAGATTTGGAGATACCTCAATGGTGCCCTTTCCTAGAATTTTAAGTTTACCGCTATTACCAAATGACACCTTTCCTTTGCTAGTATGGTTGATAGTGGAGAATTTCCTCTCATCCCCGGTCATATGCTTTGAGCATCCACTATCGACTATCCACAAGCTTGGTTCATCTACCTATATCACATAAAAGATACAATCCTTAGGTACCCAAATCTTAGGACCACTAGCATCAATTACAAATTTCTTAGGTATCCATGCCTTTCTCCCCTTGCTTTTAATCATTGATTTTCTACTAACTAGGGATGCAAATGCTACCTCTTTCTCCTTAGGTCTATATCCTAATCCGGCCTTATTGTAAATTGCCCTTTGATCCTTAATAATCATATCTAGATATTTAGAACCATTAGTGAACTTTTCTAGGCATGCTCTTAGTTTACCTATTTCTTTTCTTAACTCATCATTTTCATCCCTAAGAGTACAATGGTCACTAGATGGTTTATCACATGATGCATCTACATTCTTAAATGATTTGATCTCTAATTTTAGATCCTTAATCCTAGTTTTTGATCTATTTAAAGCATTTTGTAAGCATGCAATAGTCTTATAAAGTAAATCTACTTTGGGTGAGTTGTTTACCTCATCATCATCACTTGATGATGATTCATCGCTTGAAGAGGAAGAAGACTCCTCGCTTGAGCTTCCGGTTTCTTCCAATGCCATGAGGGCTAAATTCCGGGTTGTATGGCAAACTTATTCATCGTCAGAAGACTCCTCCATACTTAGAGTATCCCATGTTTGTGCCATCATCGCCTCCTTCTCCTCCTTTTTCTTTAGTTCCGGGCAATTTGGCTTTATATGCCCTTTCTTGTTGCAACCAAAATAAGTCACATTAGAAATAGAATTTGAATTGTTTGAAGATTTACCTCTTGAGGATTGAAACATCCTCTTCACATCTTTCTTGGTGAGCCTCCTTGACTTCCCACCAAATTTCTTGACATAGTGTGCCACCTTACTTGCCGATAGCTCATCCTCACTACTTGATGAGTCTTCCTCGGATTCGGATGAGGAAGACGCCTCCTTCTTTTCCTTTTTCTTCTTCTCCTTCTTTCCTACAAAAAGAGCTATACCCTTCTCTTTGGATGAAGTGTTAGCTTGTTCATGCAATTGAAATTCACAAAATAGTTCATCTAATTTGACTAATGAAAGATCCCTAGAGACCTTATAGGCATCTACCATTGAGGCCCATAAGGTGGTCCTAGGGAAAGCTTGTAGTACATACCTTACAAGGTCTCGGTTGTCGACCTTTTCACCTATAACGTGTAGTCCGTTGACTACTTCCTTGAAGCGCCCGTGCATTTGGCTCACGGTTTCATTTGTCTTCATAGTGAAGCTTTGGACTTGGCCAATCAAAAGATCCCTCTTGGCCCTTCTTGTCTCTTTGGATCCTTCGTTGAGTTCGATGAGCTTCTCCCAAAGCTCTTTTGCAGAGTTGAATGGCCCGACATTAGAGAGTTGCTCCTTGGATAGACCACATTGAAGTGTGGTTGTTGCTTTTGCATTTGCTTGGGCTTTCTTGGCCATCTCTCTTGTCCAATCTTTTGTCGGTAGTGGTGCTCCGGATTCATCGACCAGCTTCTCAAAACCATCTACAACGCTAAACCAATTCTCAATATCGTTCATTAAATAATACTCCATCCTACCTTTCCAATATCCGAAATCGTTGCCGTCGAAGAACGGAGGCCTCGCCGTGCTATACCCCTCTTGAAATGCCATCTTTGCTCCGGTTGATTGCTAGATCTTCCGATGCGATCTGGGCTATGATACCACTTGTTAGGGATCGTTTGGAAGCTAGAGAGGAGGTGAATAGCATTTTTTGGTTTCTACAAAAATGATTAGCGGAAGCAAACACAATAATATATGTAAAAACAATAGCAAACGCAAACAAAGCCTTTTACGTGGTTCGGAGATAGCGCTCCTACTCCACGGCGATCCTTAAGGTAGATCAATCCAAGCAAATCCACTAATAAGCTTTCTTTACACACAACTCCTCTTCTTTACAAAGAATGAAGATCTAAGCTTAGAGAGAAGAGGAGATTTAAATCACTTCGAAAGCTAAAGAATTCATGGAGGCTCTTGAGAAAGATTAGGAAATAAGCATTAACCCCGAAAATTTCCACCAGCCCTCTTTTTATAGAGAAAAGGCTGATTTTCTCGTTGGAGCACGATCGATCGTGATGTCACGCATCGATCCACCTGTGTGTGGTTAACGGCTTACGAATAGCCTGGATTCACGGGATTGATCGTTTCATCAACGACACTTTCATCGATCGACCGATCCCTCCATCGGTCGGTGATGGAATCCGATCAGTGATCACGGCGCGATCGATCGACTCCATTCTGTACTCATTTTTATGTCTATCAGTCGACTGCCACTTTTGGCAGTCGACTGATTGTAACATCAGTCGAATGCCTTGGTCACAGCAGTCGACTGCTAGTCAGGGTTTCACCCTGACTCAGTCGAGCACCGGACCAGTCGACTGATACATCGTATCAGTCGACTGATACTCATCAAGTGTGAATATTTCACACTTGATTTCTCCCCCTAGACCTAGACTTAACCTCCTAGCTCTTCCTTAAGCCTTGCACCTTCAGGATGCCTCCGAGTCCGCGACTTGTTCATCCTTTGCGCTTTGCTTCCAAGAGCTCCTTTGGTTTTGTCATGTCTAGAGTTTTCCTTTGCCAAAGCGTGCTTGGACTTTACGCCGCCAAGTCTACATGCTTGGACTTACGCTGCCAAGACTTTCTTTTGGGCTCCCTTTGCCAAGGTCCATTTGGACTTAATGCTGCCAAGACAACATGCTTGGTCTTTGCCACCAAACCTTTACCTTGGACTTTTCTTTCACCAAGTCTTCATACTTGGATTTCCCTGTCACTTAGATATCATCACAATTTAGATCACAATTTGTTGGCTAACTTAGATGATTATCCAAACATCAAAACATACAAATGCTTGGGGCATTGTTGCACCAACAGTTTCTACTTCTAAGCCGAAAGGCAAGAAGAAGAAGAAACAAGCTGGGACAAAGGCGGTGGGAGAAACTCAGGGAGGAGTGAAGAAGTCAAAAGGCAAGTGCTTCACTTGTAAGCAGACTGGACACTGGAAGAAGGACTGCCCCAACCGAAAGCAGAACAAAGGTATATCTTTTGGTCTAGTCGTTGAAACATGTTTAGCGGTATTATCTACCGGCACCTGGTGTGTAGATATAGGAGCCACTGATCATGTCTGTAATACTTTGTAGGGGTTCCAGAAAACCAGATGACTGGCTGAAGGGGAGATTACTGTATACTTGAGCGATGCCAGAAAGGTGGCAGCTGTTGCAGTGGGAGATGTTTATTTGTCTTTTGAGAAGAATAAAGTTTTGGTTCTTAAAAATTGCCTTTATGTACCTTTATTTAAAAAGAATTTAATTTCGGTTTCTAAATTATTTATGGATGGATATTCTATTTCTTTTAATGACAGAGTTGTTATAAAAAAGAATAGGGAGATTATCTGTTCTGGTGCATTGATAGGAAATTTGTATACATTTAAACCAAAAGCTCCCACGATGCAAATAGAAGTTAATAACTCATCTTCTAATTCCAATAAGAGAAAAGAAACTTCGAAGATGAACCAAACATATCTTTGGCATCTAAGACTTGGTCATATTATCCTAAGCAGAATTCAAAGGTTAATATCTGATGGACCTTTGACTCCATTAGTGGTGGAAGATTTCCCAACCTGCAAATCTTGCTTGGAGGGTAAAATGACCAAGAGGCCTTTTAAGGCCAAGGGGTATAGAGCCAAAGATGTGTTGGAATTGATTCATTCTGATTTGTGTGGTTCTATATCTATCTAGGCTAGAGGTGGTTTTGAGTATTTCGTCTCTTTCATAGATGATTATTCAAGATATGGATACATTTACTTGATGCGCCACAAGTCTGAATGCTTTGACAAGTTCAAAGAATTCAAGGTTGATGTGGAGAAACGTCAAGGTAAAAGTATCAAGACACTACGATCTGATCGTGGTGGTGAGTGTAGGGGATCGGTACGGCCGGCTAGAGGGGGGTGAATAGCCCTCTTACGATGGATGTTGGAATTCACTCGTTCTTCTTGCGTTGCTTGTCTACGATTGTTGTTAGCGTAGCGGAATAACAATAATAATGAAACTAACAACACACAATCACACAACACAAGATATACGTGGTTCAGAACCGAATGGTTCCTACTCCACGGGCGAGCTCACTGAGCTCTAGTTATGCGCACGACACTAACTATAACACTCCTTCTCGACAACACGTCGGAGGTGGAGAAACCTCTCACAAGCAATTACAATGTAATATAGAAATACAAGCAAATACACAAATACAATACACAAGAAAACTTTCACTGATTGCTTTGATCGCTTTGCTTGTTGCTTGCTTTGATTAACTCTTGAAGGACTGGAATGCAGCAGCAATTCCCCTCCAATAGCTCCACAAAAACCATAGCAAAAACCTCCATCTCGAGCTCCTTTTATAACTCGTGCATCGAGTGTTTTTCGCCTAGCGATCAGAATCGCCAAAAGGCCCCGATCATTGCCCACGTAGTCGTTGTCTCACAACTGCGACGGATCCACGTCGGACAAGTTCCAACGGATCACCAACCCGGTCGACCGATGATGCCCATCACCATTGGTGACTATAGTTGATCGCATCGGCTACGGAGCGCTCGTGCTCGCGACACTCCCATCGATCGATCGCCATCCCTCGGCGGTCATTGCATCGGGATCGGCCAACCTAAAACCATAGCCTTACACCAGTCGAACCCTAGTCGACTTGGACCAGTCGAACCGGCACCTATGCCAGTCGACTGACATCGGGCAAAACTTCAAACACCAAGTTGTTTGAGCATCCGACCGTCGGGTAAACCCTCAAACATCAAGTTTGAGCCTCTGACACTCAGTCTTAGCCACTTGGCCAAGTCCACCTTATCCCTCATGGAGTTCACCACCGAAGCTCTCTTCCCTCGGCCTACGTCCCTCGGATGCGCCAAGCGCATGGCTTCGCAATGCCATCCTTTGCATCTCATACCCTAGAAGTATGCTTCCCTTTGGGCTCACTCCATTCGCTCCCTGTCCGGCGGTCCCTCGGATGCACCAAGCGCACGGCTTCGCAATGCCATCCTTCACCGACTAAAGGACCCCGAGCCTAGTGAACTTACCAAGTCCTTAAGACTTCCCATATGCACCAAGCGCACGGCTTCGCAATGCATTTCTCACCAAGCACCAAGCGCACGACTTCGCAATGCTTTGGATTTCCCATGCCAACCCCATGTTGGACTTTTCCACACCAAGCTCCATGCTTGGATTTTCCATGCCAACACCATGTTGGACTTTCCCATGACAATCCCATGTCATGAGTTTTGTCTATCATCAAAATACCATCAAGGTACTACTGGGCCGATTGCACCAACAGTGAGTACCTCTTGGGAGAGTTTAGGAATTACTTATCAAAGGCTGGGATTCAATCCCAATTGTCTGCACCTAGCACACCCCAGCAGAATGGTGTAGCAGAGCGAAGGAATAAGACTCTTATGGAGATGGTTAGATCGATGATGAGTTATTCTGAGTTGCCAGATTTGTTCTGGGTATATGCTTTAGATACGAAAGTGTATATTCTGAACTTGGTACCATCGAAATCAGTGCCTTCTACTCCCACAGAATTGTAGACTGGGCGAAAGCCTAGTCTAAGACATATTCAGATTTTAGGGAGTCCAACACATGTGTTGAAGGCATATACTGGTAAGTTGGATCCTCGTACAGAAGTGCGGATGTTCGTTGGCTATCATAGAGGAACGAAAGGTGATTTGTTTTATAGTCCTAGAGATCAGAAGGTGATCGTTAGCACGAATGTCAGATTTCTAGAGGAAGACTATGTGATGAACCACAAGCCCATGAGTAAGATTGTTCTGGAGGAATTGAAAGGGGAAGTCACTTTCTTCAGTACCACCGGTACAAGAGGATATACAACAAGTTACTGCACCGCGTGTCACAGAGGATACACAAGTGATACCTCATCGTAGTGGAAGGGTTGTGAGACAACCTGATAGATTCATGTTCTTGGGAGAATCTTCTGATTTGGTCCCTGGCAAACATGAACCTGATCCCTGGACATATGATGAGGCGATCTAAGATAAAGATGCGGTATCTTGGCAAAGTGAAATGAATGCTGAGATTGAATCTATGGATTCAAATCAGGTCTGGGAGCTAGTAGAACCACCCAATGGTGTAAAAATCATTGGATGCAAGTGGATCTACAAAAGAAAGAGAGGAATAGACGGGAAGGATGAGACCTTCAAAGCGAGGCTTGTTGCGAAGGGGTATAGTCAGAAAGAGGGCATCGATTATGAGGAGACCTTTTCGCCGGTAGCCATACTTAAGTCTATCCGGATTCTCTTATGCATTGCTGCTCATATGGATTATGAGGTATGGAAGATGGATGTCAAGATAGCTTTCCTTAATGGATGTCTTGAGGAAAACATCTATATGAAGCAACCAGAAGGATTCATTGCAAAGGGCAAAGAGCATCTTGTGTGTAAGCTTAATCGGTCCATTTATGGATTGAAGCAAGCTTCGAGGTCTTGGAACATCCGCTTTGATGAGGTAATCCAGTCTTATGGATTTATTCATAGTCCGGATGAGTCTTGTGTATACAAGAGATGTGACGGAAACGTAGTGGAATTTTTTGTACTATACGTAGATGACATTTTGTTAATTGGCAACAATGTCAAGGTGTTATCGGACGTAAGGGTATGGTTGTCCAAACAATTTGACATGAAGGACTTGGGAGAAGTGGGACACATCCTTGGGATCAAGGTTATAAGGGATCGCAGGAAAAGGATGTTGTGCTTATCTCAAGCTTCATACATAGACACCATTATGGATCGTTTTAGCATGCAAAACTCCAAGAAAGGTTTTCTACCTTTCAGGCATGGAGTTCCTTTATCTAAGGAGATGTATCCTAGAACATCTGAGGAGATAGAGGAGATGAAGGCAGTTCCTTATGCTTCGGCCGTAGGAAGCCTCATGTATGTGATGCTATGTACGAGATCGGATATCTGTTTTTCCATGGGCATGGTCAGCAGATATCAGAGTAATCTAGGACAAGGACATTGAACTGCGGTAAAGCATATATTGAAGTACTTGAGAAGGACTAAGGATTATATGCTAGTTTACCAGGCAGTCAAATTGCTCCCTGTGGGTTACACAGATTCCAACATCCAATAAGACAGGGATAACAGTAAGTCTACCTTAGGTTTTGTGTTTACTTTGGGAGGTGTAGCCATTGTATGGAGGAGTGTCAAGCAGAAATGCATGGCGGACTCTACCATGGAAGCTGAGTATGTGGCGGCCTCTGAGGAGGCCAAAGAAGATGTGTGGCTCAGGAACTTCTTGATGGACTTGGATGTGATTCCTGGTTTGCCCAGAACTATCACAATTTATTGTGATAATAGTGGTGCAGTTACAAACTCGAAGGAACCACGAGCCCATAAGGCAAGTAAACACATAGAGCGCAAGTACCACGTGATATGAGAAATCGTAAAGAGAGGAGAAGTTGTTGTGGCCAAGATTGCATCGGAGGATAACCTGGCAGATCCTTTCACTAAGGCCCTTCTGGCGAGAGCTTTTGATAGGCATTTGGAGGGAAAGAGAATCAGATGTATGGCAGTTTAAGGACATCATAGTCTTTTAGTGTAAGTGGGAGATTGTTGGGATGTATACTGAAAAGTCTATCTTTTGTATGAACATCTTTATTTTTGAAGTAAGAATCACATGATCATTGTTTGCATATTTATGATTATGCATATCGTCTAATACATTACATTGTAGATAACATGGTGTGTGGTGTCACACGGGAGATCATGTTATCAGTTCCTTATAAGGTATGAGTAAAGGCTCACAACTGAGATGGTTATGGACAAACCATTAGAATGGTTGTAGTGTGATTTGGTATTGGTTTGTCTTGACCATAGAATTACACTAGTACACTTTGTGTGTATTGAGCAGGACCGACATAGAGGTGATTCGATTTATTGCTGACTATATAATCGAATCGAACCACAAATATTATGTTGTACATGCTCTTAATCCCGATATAATAACGGGAACATATACTTAGTATTCATTTCTTTGATTTACCAATGGGCGAGATTTATAGAGTAAATCGATAGGCTCAGTAAGTTGGGAAATGATATTATTTATATGGTGTGTCGTTGATTATAGGAGGAAACCGTGTCCTATATATTAGGATGATGATGTCCCCTTGAGGAGCTCATAAGGTTCATCATGTAAACCCTGCAAGTGGACTTGTTTCGGCATGATGATAAGGTTGAGTGGTACTACTCATGGAGTTAGATGTGGATTAATTAATTGTCAGTAAATTAATTAATCGACGGACATTCGAGATCTTAAACACGGGGAGAAATATGTGCAAATAATATATGGTGCCCATATTATCTTATAGGGGTTGTTGACGTAGATCATTGGTAATCCTCTAGTGGATTGGATTATCATTAATGGATCGGACTTTATGTGGGCTTGATCCATTGGGTGGCCAAGATCCAACTCCTCCTCATGGTCCCTATTGTAGCCTATTAAAACCTCATGAAGCCTAGATCCAATGATGGAAAACAAAACTCTATATTCAATGGTAGAGATTAAATCTCTAGATTCGATGGTTGAGATTAAATCTCTAGATCCGACGGTTGAGATTAAATCCCTAGAACTGATGGTGGAGATTAAAACAAGGCTTAAGCCTAACTCTATAAAAAGAGGGATTAGGGTGGGCGGCAATAGAAATTAGAAGCAAGATAGGATTAGGGTTGGGCGGCAAGAGCTTGGAAGTTTTAGGCGGCCACAATTAAGGAAAATTTTTCCTTTCTTCTCTTCTTTATTAGGGCAATCTCTTGCCATTATTAGGTTTTGATGTGTGTGGCAAAGAGTTTAAGTTAGTTTGTTATGTTGATTTGATATGTGCGTTGAAGTCATGCAGGACTTAGTAATTCGCACATGGAGCCGTGGCGAGTTTCACAACTCATGACTCGGTCCTTGAGTCGGTGAAGGATGGCTTTGTGGAAGTCGTGCGCTTGGAGCATTCGAGGGACCGCCATACGAGAAGCTTGGAGTGAAGCTGGAGAAAGTAGACTTCGAGGCAAGAGATGCGAAGGAGCATTACAGAGTCGTGCACCTGATGCCGCCGAGGGACGTGGCCGCGAACGAAGAGAACTTCGAAGGCGAGGGACTCCGAGAGATGAGAGTGAGCGAATGTAACCCGGGAAGGGGTAGCTCTTAGGTGAAACTTGGCCATTTGGCTAAGTGTCGGATGGGATTTCCCGACACCAGTCGACTGCCATGGAATGGCAGTCGACTGCTCTGAGTCGAACGTGGTTCGACTGGTATTCGACTGAGTGTTTTGAGGCCAGCAGTCGACTGTCATATGTGGGCAGTCGACTGCCAAGTATTCCGTTAGACTACAACGGTCGGGATCCGACGTGTTCGGAGGCCGTTGGAGTGGAGGCAGTCGACTGCCAAGGGAAGCAGTCGACTGGTGGCGGCCAACGGGAAGAAAAGCTTCCTCTCTATAAAAAGAGAGGGTGTGGGCTTTTGGATGGCTAATGCTTATTCTCTAAGTGATCTTCCAAGTGCCCCACAAGCTTTAAACTCTTCTTACTTGCTTTTACTCCATTCTTATTGTAAGAAGAGTGATCTTGATTGTAAAGGTTACCTCCACCGAGCTTGGTGCAAAGGAGAGACCAATAGTGATTGGCTTTGGAGGAGTGATTCACCTCGGACGAATAGGGATCGTGGATTAGCGGCATAGCTGTGAACCACGTTACATCTTGCGTTAGCGTTTTGATTCTTGTCTTGTATATTTACTTGTCTTGTCTTATTATAGTCCTCTTGCGCTAACCTTTTGTAGACGAGTAAATTATGACATCCATCGATTGAGGGCTATTCACCCCCCTCTAGCCGGCCGTTTCGATCCCCAACAAGTGGTATCAGAGCCAAGGAAAGCTTGTCGAGGACTAATCGCCACAACAAGCAACATTCAAAATGGCCGGCTCCAACATCCACCCACCGAAGTTCGACGGTGAATTCTCTTGGTGGAAAAAGAGAATGGAGGTATTTTTTGAAACAGATTTTGATATTATGATTGCAATGGAATCCAGTTTCGTTTTGCCTAGGGATGAAGAAGGGAAGCCAATAGAGAAATCTAGGTGGACCAAAAAGCAAAGGGAAGAGCACCTTGCAAACTCAAAACCCAAGCATCATCTCTTCAATGTGCTCCCCCAACAAGAGATCAACCGAATAGGAGAATGCCTAAGTGCCAAGGAGATGTGGGAGAAGCTAGTTGAGCTTCATGAAGGCACATCCGCTCCCAACTCAACAACATTAAACTAGAAAAGGGAGAAAAGGTAATTTCCTTACATTCTCGTTTCAAGGAAATTATAACCGGTTTGTCAAGTGTAGGTGAGAAGCTATCAAACCGGGATATGGTTGTGAAGGCTATAGATGCCTTTCCGCGATCCTCAAAATGGAGCTCCATGGTGGACTCATTTTATATCTCCAAGAACTTAGAAGTAAGCACCTTGGAGGAATTCTTCTCAACCATGGAGCTTCATGAAACAAGGCTTGAAGGTATACAAGAAGAGCCTAGAATCCAACCTTCAAGGGGAGTAGCATTGTTGGCAAACAAGGGGAAGAAGAAGATAGAGATTTCCTCCTCCTCCGATGACTAAGCTTCCTCCTCCTCCTCCATGGATAGCACGGAAGAAGCCTATATGGTAAGGAGGGTAAGGCGTGCATTAAAAGGTTTTAGATTTAACAAATCAAATGATAGGAATAGAAGACCAAGGGGGAAGATCATTTGTTACAATTGCCAAGAAGAGGGACACATAAGGGACAATTGTCCCCTCCTAAACAAGAGAATGGAAGAAAGGAAAAAGAAGGAAGAAAAGAAGAAGAAAAAGGGGAGCAAGAAGAAAGAGGAGAAGAAGGCAAAAGAAAAGGAGAAGCCTAAGGCATTCAAAGCAAAGACATGGGATGATGTTTCTTCATCTTCCTCATCCGATGAAGAAGAGCATGTCTACTCCAACCTTGCATTGATGGCTTTCGATGACTTGGATTGCTCCTCCACCGAAAATGAAGAATCAAGCTCAAGTGGAGAGAGCTCAAGTGAAGGGGGAGCCTCTACATCCTCCTCATCCGAAGAAGAAGAAGAGGACATGGAAACTATGGTAACGAATCTAACTCCTAAGAAAATAGTTTCCATGGTTTCTAGCTTAACTAGGGATTTATTTAGAGCTAAGAAGAAGAACAAAAGCATGCTAGATCAAATTAAGGACTTAGAAAATAAACTAGAAAAACCATGATTAAATGATGATAATATTTCTTCTAGCTTAAATGATGCATGCTCACATGATAACTTTATGCCTTTGGATGTTAGTGATGCATGTATAGAAGAAAATAGGGCTTTAAGAGAGAAAGTAGATTATTTAACCAAAGCCCTAGAAAAGTTTACAATTGGCTCAAATACATTGAACATGATTATATGGAGCCAAAGAGCTAGTTTTAATAAGAAAGGCCTAGGTTATAAAGAAAAGAAAAATGAAAAGACCTACAAATGCCTAATTGCTAGGGGACAAGATAAGAAGAAAGTAATTGCTAGGAAATGGATTCCCAAGGAGTATCTTGTGAACCCCATAGGAAAGAACCTATTTTGGGTTCCAAAATCCATCCTTAAAGGTTAGAAAAACCCTAGGATAGTCAACCATATGGACTTGACCTATATCATATTTTTGGTTGACTTAGGATGGTGGGACAACATTTTTGAAATAGTGTTGGGTGATGATAATGTTCCCATAAATAGATAATAATGCTTAAATCATGATAATCAATGTAATTGCTATGTATATGTGCAATCATGATTTATGATTTTGAAATTTGGCACATCATCATGAGAAATAGGGTTAAATCATGTTTTAGGTGATACTTTGTTTATTATCATGACATAATACCTAATGCATGATAACAATTCAATGAATACATGTGTTTCATGATCATAATGTGAAATTAAGTCATATATATCTTTATGATCATGTTGAGTGTTAGGATGATACTTAACCTTGATAGAATTGTATGAATATAATGGTTAAGTATATACAAATACCCTCTAGGATGCATCTCACACTCACCATAGTCTACTTTGATTGAAAACTTAGCATGAGTGAGATGTTAGGATGATACAAATGTCCACTAATGCCTATGGCATTTAGATGGTCAGTTAAAGTATCAAAATAGCAATAATAGGCCAATCATGGGGAAGGCTTATGTTTAATTCATAGACATATTTCCCAAAGATCATGGTTGAATATTTTATATGTTTTCAAAACAATTTCTTGCTTTAAAATCTATGTATTCATGTTTTGAAACAATTGGATGCAAAACTAGGTGTTAAACTTGATACTAGAATGATCAAAAACCTAGTGGTTTTTAAAGCTTTTGGATTTTTGGCAAATCTTAGAAAATATAATGATTTTTCATAAAAAAAACTATTTTTCATTGATAGATATACTTAAAAGAAATGTGTTCCCCAAATTTCATGATTTTTTGAATTTTCTGGAATTTTTAATGCATTTCTAAATTTCACCCCGAAAAATTAGAATTTCTAAAAACAGTGTGCCAGTCGACTGGTAGTCTGAACCAGTCGACTGGTGGCTTGATATTCTGAATAGTAAAGGCTGATTTCAGTTATTAAACCAATTTTTGGTATTTTCCTTCTATTAAACTTGATGTCATGTGTTTATAACTTAGTATTAATCTTTTTGATGGTGTCAAAGGGGGAGAAAATATTATGTTTAAGTTAATTATGATACGGGGAGAAATATGTATGGGGAGTTTCATGGATTAAGGGGGAGTTGCATGTTGCTATATCATGTTTATATTTACATGCTTTCTTACCTTAGAAATTTTTTATCAAATGTTTTTACCTAACTTAAACGGATTGCCACACATCAAAAAGGGGGAGATTGTTAGGGCAATCTCTTGCCATGATAAGGTTTTGATGTGTGTGGCAAAGGGTTTAAGTTAGTTTGTTATGTTGATTTGATATGTGCGTTGAAGTTGTGCAGGACTTAGTAATTCGCACATGGAGCCATGGCGGGGTTCACAACTCATGACTCGCTCCTTGAGTCGGTGAAGGATGACTTTGCGAAAGCCGTGCGCTTGGAGCATCCGAGGGACCGCCGGACGAGGAGCTTGGAGTGAAGCCGGAGGAAGTAAACTTCGAGGCAAGAGACGCGAAAGAGCATTGCAGAGCCGTGCGCCTGATGCTGCCGAGGGACGTGGCCGCGAACGAAGAGAACTTCGAAGGCGAGGGACTCCGAGAGATGAGAGTGAGCGAATGTAACCTGGGAAGGGGTAGCTCTTAGGTGAAACTTGTCCATTTGGCTAAGTGTCGGATGAGATTTCTGTTGGAATGTATACTGAAAGCCTAGCTCCTTTTGTATGAACATTTTATTTTGAAATAAGAATCACATGATCATTGTTTGCACTTTATATATTTATTATATGTGTGCATATTGTCTAATATTTTACATTGTAGATAACATGGTGCTTGGTGTGGCACAGAAGATCATGTTATCAGTTCCTTGTAAAATATAAGTAGAGGCTCACAACCAAGATGGTTTTGGACAAACCATTGGCATGGTTGTAGTGTAGCTTGGTATTGTTTTGTCTTGAACATAAAGTTACACTAGTACACTTAGGTGTATTGAGCAGGACCGACATAGAGGTGATTCAATTTGGTACTGACTACATAATTGAATCGGACCTCGGATATTATGTTGTGCATGCTCTTAATCCCGATATAATAACGGGTACATGTACTTAGTATTTATTTCTTTGATTTACCAGAGGGTGAGATTTAGATGGATTAAATCAATATGCCCGGTAAGTTGGGAAATAATATTATTTACATGGTGTGCCGTTGATTATAGGAGGAAACCGTGTCCTATATATTAGGTTGATGATGTCCCCTTGAGGAGCTCATAAGGTTCATCATGTAAACCCAGCTGGTTGACTTAGTCAACATGATGATAAGGTTGAGTGGTACTACTCGAGGAATTAGATGTTAATTAATTGATGGTTATTAAATCAATTAATTGACGGACATTCGATATCTTAAACACGGGGAGATTAATGTACAAATAATATATGGAGCCCATATTGATTTATGGGGGTTGGTGAGGTAGTTCAATGATGATCCTCTAGTGGAATGGAACATCATTGATGGATCAAGTTAGTGTGGTTCCGATCCATCGGGTGGCCAAGACCCAACTCCTCCTTATGGTCCCTATCGTAGCCTAATATAATCCTTGTGAAGTCTAGATCCAAGAATATAAAACAAAACCTAGAACCAACGGTTGGGATTAAATCCCTAAGATCCGATGGTTAGGATGAAACCCTAGAACCAACGGTTGGAATTAAATCCCTAAGATCCGATGGTTAGGATGAAACCCTAGAATCGACGGTTAGGATTAAATCCCTAGATCCGACGGTTGGGATAAAACCCTAGATCCGATGGTTGGGATGAAACCCTAGATCCGACGGTTGGGATGACATCCTAGATCCGACGGTTGGGATGAAACCCTAGATCTGACGGTTGGGATAAAACCCTAGATCCGACGGTGGAGATTAAATCCCTAGAACCGACGGTGGAGATTAAAGGAGGCTTAAGCCCAATTCTATAAATAGGGGCTTAGGCTTGGGCGGCAAGGAGAGATTTCGAATTGGGGTTAGGGTTTGGAGCAAAGGTGGGCGACTAGGGTTTGGAGCAAAAGTGGGCGGCAACCATCTTCCATCAATTGTTGCCGGCTCCCATCCTAGAGCCCTCTCCCTTCTTCCTTGGTCGGCGGTTCTCCTTCCATAGGTGGACGGCATTCATCTTCCTCCCTTCATCCTTGAGTGGCCGCCGGCAACACTTCTTGAAGTTGGCCGGCGCATCATCCAATTGTTCCTTGGCCGGCGGTTGCACCAAATTCCCTAATTTGGTGGCCGGTTCTAGATAGGAAGGTATTTGTTGTTTCTTCTCTTTGTTCGCAGCGGACAAGGTAGAAAAGAAAGCGATCTAGAAGGCTTCTACTCGTGGAGGATCTTCGTCCACACGTCGTCCACGAGAAGGATAGGACATACGGTAGAAGATCGTGAGGTATAAAGTTATTTTAACTTTATTTACAGATCTGAGCATGTTCTTTTATGTTTTGATTATGCATGTGTGAATTAGTAAATATATTGTATAATCTTGGACCCCGAAGACAAAAACAAAAACCGGCGATCCGTCTGTCGTCTCTTCCGCGACTAACCAACTAGAAGAGGTACGTTGCTTGAACAACTAGTTTGTTCAAGCGACCACTCAAGTTGTTAGCACGACGACGAAATGGTTGCGCTAAGGAAGCTCATCCCATCCGGATTAATTCTTTCATTAGTGAAAATTTTAATCCGGGGACATGGGAGCCAATGAGCCTCCGAAGCGATCCACCTAGAATTGGTATCAGAGCCACGGTTTCTGGTTTTGTGTGTTTTGGATTCGGTTAATTTTTTATGCACTTTTTCATATATTATATGTGCCGGATAATAGTAGGATATGCGTAGTTTAACTCTTTGGTTGCCGGCATAAGATCCGACTATTATGGCTATGTGTGTGTATGTGAATGGATGTGTGTAAAAATTTATTATTTGAATCCTCGGGGTTGACGAGGCTAGATTAGTATTTAATTTTTGTAATTAAATACGGCATTGTTTAGCCGATCATTTTAGTTTACTTTCGAACTAGATTATTTGTACACTCCTTCGTGGAGTATAGGATCGATGGATGTAAATAAAATGATTTATCTCGGCTCGGATCTCTTTGGTGACTTGTGCACGGGAAAAGATGGAGCGGACGAGGTGGCGACACGACGGGATGCATATTGGAGAACAATGTCATAATAGTTGGAAAAATTCTATTTTTTCCATATTTATTGCTTATTTGTTTTATATGCATGTTGTGTATGATTTAAAATTCCTCATTTGCAATTTACTAAGTGGGAGAGGGACATTTTAATTAATTCCCGCGACCTCCATTACAATTTGACATGTGATGCAACAAACTTGTGTGTCGGCTCTGAGTGCCTTCCTCCCTGAGGACGGGTTTATTTGCTGATCACTAGGTCAAATAATGGTTATAGGAAATTATCTAGGAGCATGTGTACTTCCACAGAGGTAAGACACATAATCCGAAATAATTCCCTTAGTACCGTGTAATGGTGCACACTTAGATGCAAATAAAAAGTATCCTCCCCATCGGAGTCACTGCTTTTATTTGTAGGGCCAAAGAGGAACCAACTATTAATTTTATTTATCAAAAAGTAAGGTTGACAAGATAATAAAATTAATGGGTAAAACCTCCTCTTACAAATGTAGAATTCGTATACGTCCACACTGCGTGGCATGCGATATTCTCGGTGTTTTGAGGTGTTGGTTGATTTCGAAATTTTATTGTTTGAGGAATCAATAATTTTTTTTGAAATCTAAAGTAATGATCTATGTGATTCTTAGGACTTTCAAAATTGATTTTCAGTCCACTTACTGTGATACTAAAGGAAATAAATTTACTGTACCCAAATAATGTTGATTGGAAAAGAATCCAAATATTGTCTTATTTGCTAGGAGGTACAAGTATGCACTCTTCAAAGAGTGTCCTCAAGCCATCATTGCTCAAAAGGGTTTCTACTTCTAAGCCGAAAGGCAAGAAGAAGAAGAAACAAGGAGAAACAAAGATGGTGGGAGGATCTCAGGGAAGAGTGAAGAAGCCGAAAGGCAAGTACTTCACTTGCAAGCAGGATGGACATTGGAAGAAGGACTGTCCCAATCCAAAATAGAACAAAGGTATATCTTTTGGACTAGTCATTGAAATAGGATTAGCGGTGATATCTACCGGCACCTGGTGAGTAGATACGGGAGCCGCTAATCATGTCTGCAACAATTTGCAGGGGTTCCAGGAAACCCAATGACTAGCTAAAGGGGAGATTACCATTTACTTGGGCAATGCCATGATGGTGGCGGCTATTGCAGTGGGAGAAGTTTTATTTATCTCTTGAAAATAATAAAACTTTGGTTCTAGAAAATTCCCTTTATGTACCTTTATTTAGAAAGAATTTAGGTTCAGTTTCTAAATTATTATGGATGGATATTCTATTTCTTTTAATGGCAGAGTTGTTATAAAAAGGAATAGGGAGAATATCTATTCAGGTACATTGAAAGGAAATTTGAACCAAAACCTCCCACGATGCAAATTGAAGTTAATAACTCATCTTCTAATTCCAATAAGAGAAAAGAACCTTCGAAGATGAACCAAACATATCTCTGGCTTCTTAGGCTTGGTCACATTAACCTAAGCAGAATTCAAAGGTTAATAACTAATGGACCTTTGGGTTCATTAGTGGTGGAGGATCTCCCAACCTACGAATCTTGCTTGGAGGGTAAGATGACCAAGAGGCCTTTTTAAGGCCAAGGGGTATAGAGCCAAAGATGTGTTAGAAATGGTTCATTCTGATTTGTGTGGTCCTATGACTATCTAGACAAGAGGTAGTTTTGAATATTTTGTCTTTTTCATAGACAATTATTCAAGATGACACTACGATCTGATTGTGGTGGTGAGTACCTCTTGGGAGAGTTTAGGAACTACTTATCAGAGGTTGGGATTCAATCCCAATTAGTGCGCACACCCGGAATGGTGTAGCAGAGCGAAGGAATAGGACTCTTATGGAGATGATTAGATCGATGATGAGTTATTCTGACTTATCAGATTCGTTCTAGGGATATGCTCTAGATACGACGGTATACATTCTGAACCTGGTTCCATCTAAATCAGTGCCTTCTACTCCCACAGAATTGTGGACTGGGCGAAAGCCTAGTCTAAGACATATTTAGATATGGGAGTACAGTACATTGGCTGAAGGCAGATACTGGTAAGATTGGAACCTCGTACAGAAGTATGCATGTTCGTTGACTATCCCAGGGGAATGAAGGGTGGATTGTTTTATAGTCCTAGAGATCAGAGGGTGATCGTTAACACGAACGCCAGATTTCTAGAGGAAGACTATGTGATGAGCCACAAGCTCAAGGGTAAAATTGTTCTAGAGGAGTTAAAAAGGGAAGTCACTTCTTTAGTACCACCGGTACAAGAGGACATACCACTTGTCACTGCACCGCGTGTCACAGATGATACACAGGTGATACCTCGTCGTAGTGGGAGGGTTGTTAGACAGCCTGAGAGATTCATGTTCTTGGGAGAATCTTTTGATTTGGTCCCTAGCAAACATGAACCTGATCCCTAGACATACGACGAGGCAATCCAAGATATAAATACAGCATCTTTGCAAAGTTCAATGAATACTGAGATTGAATCTATGGATTCAAGTCAGGTCTGGGAGCTCTTATGCACTGCAGCTCATATGGATTATGAGTTGTGGTAGATGGATGTCAAGACAGCTTTCCTTAATGGAAGTCTTGAGGAAAACATCTATATGAAGCAACCAGAGGGATTCATTGCTAAGGGCAAAGAGCATATTGTATGTAAGCTTAATCGGTCCATTTATGGACTGAAGCAAGTTTTGAGGTCTTGGAACATCCGCTTTGATGAGGTAAATCCAGACTTATTGATTTATTCAAAGTCCGGATGAGTCTTGTGTATACAAGAGATGTAACGGAAACGTAGTGGTATTTCTTGTACTATACGTAGATGACATTTTGATAGTTGGAGACAATATCGGAATGTTATCGGACGTAAGGGTATGGTTGTCCAAACAGTTTTGAAGGACTTGGGAGAAGTGGATCACAACCTTGGGATCAAGGTTATTGTGCTTATCCCAAGCTTCATACATAGACATGATTTTGGATCGTTTTAGCATGCAGAACTCCAAGAAGGGTTTTCTACCTTTCAGGTATGGAGTTACTTTATCTAAGGAGATGTGTCCTAGATCATCTAAGGTGATAAAGGAGCTGAAGGCGGTTCCTTATGCTTCGGAAGTAGGAAGGCTCATGTATGCTATGTACGAGACAAGATATCTGCTTTGTCGTGGGCATGGTTAGCAGATATCAGAGTAATCCAGGACAGGGACATTGGACTGAGGTAAAAGCATATATTGTAGTGCCTGAGAAGGACTAGGGATTATATGCAAGTTTACCGGGCAGACCAATTACTCCCTGTGGGTTGCATGGATTACGATTTCCAATCAGATAGGGATAACAGTAAGTCTACCTCAGGTTTTGTGTTTACTTTAGGAGGTGGAGCCATTGTATGGAGGAGTGCCCAGCAGAAATGCATGGCGGACTCCACCATGGAAGCTGAGTATGTGGCAGCCTATGAGGCAGCTAAAGAAGCTGTGTGGCTCAGGAACTTCCTGATGGACTTGGATGTGATTCCTGGTTTGCCCAGAACTATCACAATTTATTGTGATAATAGTGGTGCAGTTGCAAACTCGAAGGAACCACGAGCCCATAAGGCGAGTAAACACATAGAGCGCAAGTACCACCTCATACGAGAGATCGTAAAGCGAGGAGAAGTTGCTGTCGCCAAGATTGCATCAGAGGATAACCTGGCGGATCCATTCACTAAGGCCCTTCCAGCGAAAGTGTTTGATAGGCATGTGGAGGACATGGGGATCAGATGTATGGCAGAGTAATGATGACATAGTCTTTTAGTATAAGTGGGAGATTGTTGGAATGTATACTGAAAACCTAGCTCCTTTTGTATAAACATTTTATTTTGAAATAAGAATCACATGATCATTGTTTGCACTTTATATATTTATTATATGTGTGCATATTGTCTAATATTTTACATTGTAGATAACATGGTGCTTGGTGTGACACAAAAGATCATGTTATCAGTTCCTTGTAAAATATAAGTAGAGGCTCACAACCAAGATGATTTTGGACAAACCATTGGCATGGTTGTAGTGTAGCTTGGTATTGTTTTGTCTTGAACATAAAGTTACACTAGTACACTTAGGTGTATTGAGCAGGACCGACATAGAGGTGATTCAATTTGGTACTGACTACATAATTGAATCGGATCTCGGATATTATGTTGTGCATGCTCTTAATCCCGATATAATAATGGGCACATGTACTTAGTATTTATTTCTTTAATTTACCAGAGGGTGAGATTTAGATGGATTAAATCAATATGCCCGGTAAGTTGGGAAATAATATTATTTACATGGTGTGTCGTTGATTATAGGAGGAAACCGTGTCCTATATATTAGGTTGATGATGTCCCCTTGAGGAGCTCATAAGGTTCATCATGTAAACCCAGCTGGTTGACTTAGTCAACATGATAATAAGGTTGAGTGGTACTACTCGAGGAATTAGATGTTAATTAATTGATGGTCAGTAAATCAATTAATTGACGGACATTCGATATCTTAAACACGGGGAGATTAATGTACAAATAATATATGGAGCCCATATTGATTTATGGGGGTTGGTGAGGTAGTTCAATGATGATCCTCTAGTGGAATGGAACATCATTGATGGATCAAGTTAGTGTGGTTCCGATCCATCGGGTGGCCAAGACCCAACTCCTCCTTATGGTCCCTATCGTAGCCTAATATAATCCTTGTGAAGTCTAGATCCAAGAATATAAAACAAAACCTAGAACCAACGGTTGGGATTAAATCCCTAAGATCCGATGGTTAGGATGAAACCCTAGAACCAACGGTTGGGATTAAATCCCTAAGATCCGATGGTTAGGATGAAACCCTAGATTCGACGGTTAGGATTAAATCCCTAGATCCGACGGTTGGGATAAAACCCTAGATCCAACGGTTGGGATGAAACCCTAGATCCGACGGTTGGGATGAAATCCTAGATCCGACGGTTGGGATGAAACCCTAGATCCGACGGTTGGGATAAAACCCTAGATCCGACGGTGGAGATTAAATCCCTAGAACCGACGGTGAAGATTAAAGGAGGCTTAAGCCCAATTCTATAAATAGGGGCTTAGGCTTGGGCGGCAAGGAGAGATTTCTAATTGGGGTTAGGGTTTGGAGCAAAGGTGGGCGGCTAGGGTTTGGAGCAAAAGCGGGCGGCAACCATCTTCCATCAATTGTTGCCGGCGCCCACTTCCTTCCATCAACACTTGGCCTGCGCCCATCCTAGAGCCCTCTCCCTTCTTCCTTGGCCGGCGGTTCTCCTTCCATAGGTGGCCGGCATTCATCTTCCTCCCTTCATCCTAGAGTGGCCGGCGGCAACACTTCTTGAAGTTGGCCGGCGCATCATCCAATTGTTCCTTGGCCGGCGGTTGGACCAAATTCCCTAATTTTGTGGCCGGTTCTAGATAGGAAGGTATTTGTTGTTTCTTTTCTTTGTTTGCAGCGGACAAGGTAGAGAAGAAAGCGATCTAGAAGGCTTCTACTCGTGGAGGATCTTCGTCCACACGTCGTCCACGAGAAGGATAGGACATACGGTAGAAGATCGTGAGGTATAAAGTTATTTTAACTTTATTTACAGATCTGAGCATGTTCTTTTATGTTTTGATTATGCATGTGTGAATTAGTAAATATATTGTATAATCATGGACCCCGAAGACAAACACAAAAACCGGCGATCCGTCCGTCGTCTCTTCCGCGGCTAACCAACTAGAAGAGGTGTGTCGCTTGAACAACAAGTTTGTTCAAGCGACCACTCAAGTTGTTAGCACGACGACGAAATGGTTGCGCTAAGGAAGCTCATCCCATCCGGATTTATTCTTTCATTAGTGAAAATTTTAATCCGGGGACATGGGAGCCAATGAGCCTCCGAAGCGACCCACCAACAATTTCCCGACACCAATCGACTGCCATGGAATGGCAGTCGATTGCTCTGAGTCGAACGTGGTTCGACTGGTATTTGACTGAGTGTTTTGAGGCCAGCAGTCGACTGCCATATGTGGGCAGTCGACTGCCAAGACCATCAGTCGACTGCTGAACGTAGCAGTCGACTAGTCGAAAGGGTTTAGCCACAGAACCTCTCGTAGACGACTGGGCAGTCGACTACGGAGGCAGCAGTCGACTGATGAGGTCCATCAGTCGACTGCCAAGTGTTCCGTTGGACTACAACGGTCGGGATCCGACGTGTTAGGAGGTCGTTGGAGTGGCGGCGATCATTGCCAAGTAGCTGATCGGTGGTGGCAACGGGAAGAAAAGCTTCCTCTCTATAAAAAGAGAGGGTGTGGGCTTTTGGATGGCTAATGCTTATGCTCTAAGTGATCTTCCAAGTGCCCCACAAGCTTTAAACTCTTCTTACTTGCTTTCACTCTATTCTTATTGTAAGAAGAGTGATCTTGATTGTAAAGGTTACCTCCACCGAGCTTGGTGCAAAGGAGAGACCAATAGTGATTGGCTTTGGAGGAGTGATTCACCTCGGATGAATCGGGATCGTGGATTAGCGGCGTAGCCGTGAACCATGTTACATCTTGCATTAGCGTTTTGATTCTTGTCTTGTATATTTACTTGTCTTGTCTTATTATATTCCGCTTGCGCTAACCTTTTGTAGACGAGTAAATTACGACATCCATCGATTGAGGGCTATTCACCCCCCTCTAGCCAGCCATTTCAATCCCCAACATTCTTCCTTAGGTCACCGGCATCCATCATCTTCCCCTCCCTCTTTGGCCGGTGTCCAAAGACTTTCCTTCTCTTTTCCTTAGCCGGTGGAAACAAGGGTTAGGGTGATTCCTTGGAGCTCTTGGCCGGCGCCCACCTTTCCCTCTCTTTAGGCCGGCGGCAAGCTTCATGTTGGGAGCTTGTTGGTTGGTCCTAGATAGAGGTGAGTTTTGTTTCTTATTCTTCCTTTTGTTCAGAGAGAGCAAAGAAAGGAAGATTGGTGATCTAGGAGGCTTCAACTTTTGGAAGATCATCGCCCACACGACATCCAAAAGGAGGAAGGACATACAATAGAAGATCGAGAGGTATAACACTTGTTTATATTATTTTGTAACATGTCTATAATTGTTTTTCAATCATATACATGTTGTATGTTCTGTTTTTATGGTTAAATATACTTGGACCTCGAATACAAACACAAAACTGGCGATCCGTACATCGTCTATTCTGCGGCTATTCGTAGAATAGAGGTTGGTGGCTTGAACAACAAGTTTGTTCAAGTGACTACTCTAATCAAATAGCACGACGATGAAATGGTAGCTTGGGTAATCCCTCTTGTCAAGGATAATTTTTTTTTATCCGGGGACGTAGAAGGGATCGCCATGAACAAGCGACCGAGTTGAAGTGGTAAGCGAAGTTTCCCACCTTCACAAGTTTGGACTCTGACACAAAGCTAAAGCCTCCTATAAATCATACATGTTATTACTTAGCCAAAATGCTAAGAATCGAGTCCAAGCATGAGTTCCATAGTCTAGCTTAGTCAACCAAGTTGGACCAAATCAATTTTTGGTTCCCAAGAGTCAAGTTCACTTAGTGAACAAAACTCAACCTAGTTATCACTTAGGGGGAGCTAACACTTTGCTTGTTTCATTGTTTAGTTAAACTCTTGCATGCTTTAGTTTACTTGCTTAATTTAGAATGGACTAGATAGGAAAAAAAGTAATTTAAACTTGAACAACCTAGTACTAAGACAAAGTGAACTGATAGTAAGTTAGGGAAGTTCTTTGAAGTGCATGTCTAGAAAGTGGTCCATCCGATATCCAAGAAGGTCATATGCCTCGCCACGACCTGGTGCACTAAGTCGAGTGAAACTAACCGAAGCTAACTCACTAAGTCTTTGACTAGTTAGACCAAGGCTTAGTCCAAAGTGAATCAAGTACTTGATTCCTTCATTGACTTTGTCTAGGAAGTGGTCCATCTGATATTCAAGGTCATATGTCTCACCACGACCTAGAAGTCAATGCTGAAAAAACCTACTTGACTAGCTCAAGCTAAGCTTGAATCTAACACAAGTTTAAAAACTTTGAAATTATTCATTAAATTTAATTAAGATAAAAAAGAAATATTCATCTCACAGAACCCATAGGATTAACGTGTATTGAAAATTTAGCTCGGGTGAGATGACTTAGAACTTAATCAAGCTTAAATAGCTTAACAACTATATTTAACAACATAACTTAATTTAACTTAACTTAACTCAACTAAATTTAATAACTTAATTTAACTTAACTTAAACTCAACCCAACCAATTTAATCAACTCAACTAAATTTAATAACTTAATTTAACTTAACTTAAACTCAACCCAACCAATTTAATCAACTCAACTTAATCAATCCAATTTAATCAAAATTAAATCAATCAATGAAATTAACAAAATAAACTAAACCAAACTAACCATAAAAATTAATCAAAATTAAAATTAATCGATTTTAGTCGATTGGACCATTTCCAATCGAATCGAAAAGAGTCGACTAAATCAACTTCGGTTGCCTCCAAGCCTCGGGAAGGAAAAATTTGACTTCAGTCGACTGAAACTAATTCAGTCAACTAGAATGCAACGGTAGATAAGAGTTAGGCATCGTAGTAAATGGTAAATTAATTGTAGCCCACTGAACCAAGTTCAGTCGACTAAACTATTTGTTGAATCGAGTGAATCGTTAGAGGGGGGTGATTAGCGATCGTAAAAACTTCTTTTCTTTTTGTTAGTTAAAACCAAAGTCGAATACAACAGAAGTAAAGATAAGTAAGATGAACACTTTGTTTTTTCTAGGTTCACAACCGAAAGGTTGCTACTCCAAGGCCCCATGATCCTAGACCACGTACGAATGGGCAATCCACTAGAGATCTCCTCCTCGTTGGAGGTAGGAGACAATGATTACAATGAGAAATCAAAAACTTGAGGATGAGGCAACAAGCCTACCTCACCTCGTTACGATGAGAACCTCGAGTGCAAGATAAGTAAGCAAATTGAATTACAAATTAAACTACCGATGAGTATGAGTTGAGATTTGGGTGTGTCATCGCCGTATCAACGTCGTAGCATCGTCATCGAAGTGTAGTGTCGTTGAAGCACTTTGGGAGCAAAGAATGATGATCCAAAGGGGTGAACCCCCCCCCCCCCCGCCCCGCCCCCAATCCTTCTTTTATAGCCCTCCAAGCCCTAGCTCATTAAGATTCAGATCTGGGCCAAAGAACCACATCACCCCAAGATAAGGGGATCTTATCTTGACCTTCATCGAGCTGGACAGTTTGAATAGCAGTCGACTGATGACCTTCATCGATTGGTGATGCTAACTGTCTTGCTAATAGTCGTGATCATTGCCTTACTTCCCTGCAATAAATAGTTAGCACAGAAATACAAGTAATTGATACTTTGACGGTTCCTTACCGTCCGATCTCGACATAGACCTTCCCCGGGAAGTCTTAGTCGGATCGTCGCCTAAGTTCATCCCCGTACAAAGGACACAACCTCACCATTACTCCATAGTCGCGCTTACCTCCTGTCCTTCTGACCTATCACTTAGCTTCCGATCTTCCACCTAGGTTCCTCGACTCCACGAGGTTCTCCTGGCGTCGCCTGACCACCACGGTTTCTCGTCTCGAGATTCTCCAGGTGTCGCTAACCTTCATCTTAGCTTAAACACTTCTTGCACACTTAACATAGCTCATGAGATAACAATAAGAGCTTAACTTTGAACTTTTTCAATAATCAAAACCTAGGTTCGATTATCTAGTGCCACTGCACCAACAATCTTCCCCTTTTTGATCTATGGCTAACCGATTCAAAGTTAAGAGAATTTAAGAATGAAATGAAGTAGTAATAACATAAGTAGTAAACATGTAGCCCTAAGCAAGTATGAAATAAGTTTGAAGCTTGTAGTAAATAAATAAGTGTAAAAGTAAGTGTGAACACAAGTAAGTGTGAGAAATAAGTATGACTAACTTAGTATGAGTATGAGTAAGCTCTTTTTCAAACCCTCCCCCTCAAGGTTACCTCCCCATTGACCTTGGGAGAGTGAAAAAGAAGCTTAGCTCTCCCCCTTAACATTTGGCCACTTAAAAAAAGTTTAAGTAAGTTAAGGTTTTCAAAAATAAACTTTTGATCCCTTAACTTTGGTCTCTCTTCTCCACTTAAAGAAAGTAAGTTAAGTTTTCAAAAATAAACTTTTGATCCCTTAACATTTGCCTTTATTCTCCCCCTTTTGCCATAAATCGAAAATATTTGGGGGTGTGCACAAAAACATTTGAGAAAAATATGTTTTTAAGTCCAAGCATGTCCCTTTAATTTTGAAAATAATAATTTCAAAATAAGCTAAACTAATAGCATGTTCAACTCTTTTTGACTTAATTGATATAACATGATCAATAAGTCTTGAATAGAGTTGGTTATTTTAAATAATTAAACTCCATGATTCATATCGATGCACTTGATTTACATCTAGAATCAGGAGTAAGGTCCTAACATCTCACGCCCATCTACGTGGCTCAGTACACAAAAATATTAGACTTATGTGTTGTGAGATGTGTTGGCTCCTTAAATCTATAGGTACATGCTTTCTATGGTGAACCCTAAGCTAGTTCCATGTAGCATGAAAAATAAATATAGAGTAAAAGTAAGAGTTTAAGTCCTACTCTACTACGCACATTCCTAGTCTTCACCTAAGTAGACTAAATTTTGCTTCGGGTAAGGGTTTAGTGAAAATGTCTGCTAGGTTCGATTTAGACTCAACATATTCGAGTTGCATTGTTCCATTTTCTATGTGTTCTTGAACAAAATGGTGTTAACCTCTATGTGTTTAGTCCTAGAGTGAAAAATTGGTTTCTTAGTTAAGTTAATAGAAGTAATGTTGTCAATTAAAATTGTAGTGTTATTAAAGCTTAATTGGAAGTCTTGGAGAGTGTGCTTTATCCAAAGGAGCTGAGCTACACACTCACCCATCGCAACGTACTCGGCTTCGGTGGTAGATAAGGCAACACAATGTTGCTTTCTACTGCACCAGCTAACTAGACTTGGGCCTAGGAGTTGGCAACACCCACTTGTGATCTTTCTATCGAGTTTACTACCGACATAATCCGAGTCGGAGTAGTCGATTAGCTCAAACTTGTTTGACCTAGGGTATCAAATTCCTATGTTTAATGTTCCCTTTAGGTACCTAAAAATTCATTTAACTAGCATTAGGTGTGACTCCTTGGTGCAAGATTGAAATCTTGCACACATACTCACTGCGAAGGGTATATCAGGTCGACTCGCAGTTAAGTATAGGAGGCTACCTATCGCGCTCCTATAGTATTTTAAATCGATTGGTTTTCCTTCTAAATCTTCTCCTATATTCACAATAGTTGTCATTGGTGTGTTAATTTCCTTAGCGTTTTGTATTCCAAACCTATTATTTAACTCCTTAGCATATTTACGTTGGTGCAAGTAGATACCTTCTCTAGTTTGTTTTATTTGTAATCCTAAGAAAAAGGTTAATTCTCCTACTAAGTTCATTTCGAATTCACTTTCCATTAGTGAAATGAACTCATTTAATAACATTGTATTTGTCGTACCAAAAATTATGTCATCTACATAAATTTGGGCAATAAATATCTTCTTTCCTATGGATTTCACAAAAAGAGTTGGGTCAACTAAACCTTGACCAAATCCCTTAGATTTAAGATAAATTGAAAGTCTTTCATACCAAGCTCTAGAAGCTTGCTTTAAACCATATAAGGCTTTTCTAAGTTTGAAGACATGGTTGGGTTTGTCTAGGCTCTCAAATCCAGGTGGTTGACTAACATAAACCTCTTCCTTAATAAATCCATTCAAAAATGTTGACTTAACATCCATTTAAAATAGTTTGAATCATCGATGTGCAGTGTAGGCTTGTAACATTCTAATCGATTCAAGTCTAGCTACGAGTGCATATGTTTCATCATAGTCTAACCCCTCAACTTGACTGAATCCTTTAACAACGAGCCTAGCTTTATTCCTAACATCTCCTTTATCATCAAGTTTGTTTTGAAACACCCACCTTGTTCCAATTATTGTTTTTCCCTTAGGTGGAGGTACTAATTCCCAAACTTCACTCCTAGTAAATTGAGCTAACTCTTCTTGCATAGCTATAATCCAATCGGGATCAAGAAGAGCTTGTGCAATTATTTTGGGTTCGATTTTTGAAATAAGTGAAATTTGGCTTAGGTTCCTATAGAATGCTCTAGTTTGAACTCCTAAATTGGGATAACCTATTACTTGATCAATATGATGATTTGTTTGTAACCTAGATTGATTTGGGTTAGGATTTATACTAGACTCATTTTGATGGTTAGGTTCAGGTCTATTATCAATATCAACTTGTTCATCAATCAATTCTACTCCGGGTTTCGTGATTTTGTTTTCTTCATCGAATACTACATTGATTGTCTCTTCTATTTTTAGGGTTTCATTGTTATACACTCTACACCAAAGCTTAATGGTGTGTCTGAGAGGCGAAACCGAACCTTGTTGGACATGGTTAAGTTGATGATGAATCATGCGAATCTTCCCAAGTCCTTTTGGGACTATGCACTTCAGACAACTGTTTACTTGCTAAACAGAGTTCTGACCAAGGTAGTCTCTACTACTCCATATGAGATATGGAATAGCAAAAACCTCATTTATCTTACTTGAAGATATGGGGTTGTCATGCTTATGTGAAGCGGACTGTATCAGACAAATTGGATGCTAAGTCTGATAAATGTCTATTTATTGGATACCCTAAGGAAACGAGGGGTTACCAATTCTATCATCCTGTGGAGTAAAAGGTGTTTGTTTCAAGACATGCTATGTTTCTAGAGAAAGAGTTTCTCTTGCAAGAAAATAGTAGGAGTGTAGTTAAAATTGAGGAGGTTCAAGAGACTCCAATAGACATTGATGAGATACTTGGTCAAGAACCTCAACTGATAACTCATAGTGATGAGACATCGACTGAACCTATTGTGACACCAAATCATCGTAGATCTGGTAGGACACACAACATTCTTGAAAGATATGAATTTCTTATAAGTGAATCGAACGATGTGTTACTCATTGACGATGAGGAGCCTACCAGTTATGAAGAAGTTCTGAAAAGTTCAAAAAGGGACAAATGACTTGAAGTCATGAAGTCGAAAATGAATTCCATGTATGAAAATCAAGTTTGGAACTTGGTGGACCCACCTAAAGGCATTAAGCCTATAGGGTGCAAGTGGGTTTTCAAGAAGAAGACTGACATGGATTGTAATGTGATTACCTTTAAGGCTAGATTAGTGGCGAAAGACTATCGTCAAAAATAAGGTGTTGATTATGACGAGACCTATTCACTAGTAGCTATGCTTAAATCCATTCGGATGCTCCTAGCCATAGCGGCTCATTATGACTATGAGATATGACAGATGGATGTGAAAATGGATTTCCTTAATGAAAATCTACTCGAGGACGTGTATATGATACATCCCGAGGGTTTCACATCGGTTGATAAAACCAAGGTATGCAAGCTTCGACGGTCCATTTATGGACTGAAGCAAGCATCCAGGAGCTAGAATATTCATTTTGATGAGACAATCAAAAGGTTAGATTTCTCACAAAATCAAGATGAACCCTGTGTGTACAAGAAGGTTAGTAGGAGTGCAGTCGTGTTCCTAGTATTGTATGTCAATGACATATTACTTATAGAAAACAATATATCTGTCTTACAGTAAGTCAAAATTTGGTTATCTAAAACATTCTACATGAAAGACCTGGGAGAAGCTGTTAGTAATATATGAGAGATTTCCTAAGGAAAGCGCCTTATGTTTAAACCATTTATATGATAAATGAAGATTCACTATTTGAGTATACATGTTTTCATGTATTTGATTAGATCTTAAACTCATTTACTGAATGTCCCCGATATGATTCACAGCATGAGAGAATTTGTGATTGGATCACAACTAGTGAGTATCTCTACATGTGTAATTGTGATGTATTGGAATTATCCCTAGTCGAAGAATTGATGGATTGGGACACCATCAATTCTGTCAAGACTAGCACGAGGTATACTCCTTGGTGTATCCAAGCAACTGATTCTCACTGGCTGGAGACATTGTGATGTCCGGAGTTAATCGTGGATACTAGTTATGGTAACTAGTTCATAGGAGTAACCAGCTGTAAGACTTCATATGGTTCTTTGCATATATAAATATGTCAATGAAGTTCTTACTGCAGCTTAAGTGCGATGTTCCTTTGACTTGTGGTATTCAAGTCATCTTGATCATGAAGACTTATGCTTTGACATCTTAAGCAAGCATCTCTAAGGAGATGTGGACCCAGGATGATTGGGAATAAGTCAAAGTGATCGAAGGTGTTTGAATAGCCTATAAAGGATTCACCATTCCTTGCGAGGAGATGTATACCCATGGCCTCTCGCCGCATTGTTACTAAAGTCTTTGGCCAAAGCATTACATGTTTAGAGTAAGGTACTCTTGGATACATGTGCAGTAACTAGAATCCGTAGGACGAGGAAATGATACTTGGGTTAGGTGTGACCTAGTCAACCTAGTGCGGACTGACACTATAGACCATGTCCTGAACCAAGTGGGTATAAGATGCGTGAAAGGAATGGAGCACTATTCATCGTAGCTGCTGAAGGGTTTCAGAAATTATTCTGGATCAACCGTTGATCTTTTCGGTTAATTGGGGATCATGATGTACTACTAGGTGCCACTCATGATCATTCTATAATTAATGGTTAATTATAGATGACCAACATAAACCGAGAACCTATTTGGTCACATGCACAACGAGCATAATCCGAAGGATTTAAAACGAGCTTGAGAATGAGATTCTCAGATCGAGACAAACTAGGTTTGGTTTGACCAAACAAAGAGCGAGCATGAAATCGTTTCAGTCGCAATGGAAGCATGGATGGGCCATGTCTTACGAAGACATGATGGATGAATCAAATTGGTTTGGTTCTAATCCAATGGTGAAGACTAAATCAAAGGGGTTTGGTTTATTTTAAACGAATGAACCAAAGTTGGTTCAGTTCGTTTTAACTTAAAATAGACCAAATCGGTTTGGTTTATTTTAACTTAAATTAATGGAGAGGGTTAACGGGTTTTTTGGTTATGAACCAATAACCATTAGGAGAATTTGTTCTCTATAAAATAGGGCTTAAGGGTTTTGTGAAAGCTCAACCCTAATCTTGTCGCCCCCTATCTCTCTTCTCCTTGTCTAGCCGGCGGCCAATCCCTTGCCGCCGCCCTCCACTGCCCAAGCCTCTCCTGCCGGCATCCAACAGCTGCTATCCTCCCCACTTGCCGGCGTCTAGCTGCTGCCGGAGGAGCTCCGGTGATCTTCCTTGGCTCTGGCGACAAGGTGAGCATCTAGCTTTCCTTATTTGCCTGACACAATTTCTCCACCAAAGCTGTCCAGTTTTTTGGACAGCTTGTTTCCTTCTTGTCGTAGCATCGTTTGGACGACGTTTGGAGCTCCGACAGCGGCTACCTTGCCGGGGACTCGATCTCCGGTAATCCTCATAGGTGGAGGATGAAGGATTCGTCAAACGGTTGACGAATACCTCTCCGAAGAAGCGGGTTTTGGGGACTCGATTTTGAATCCGAATTTTGATTCGGATTGTGATCTTCTCTCGATCACATCGTCTTCGACATGAGGCTAGTGACTCGTACGAAGACGAGGCTCGTGGCTTTGTTAAGTCATCCCGACGATACTCGGCGTGGATACGAATAGAGGCGATTCTAGCGAGAGTCGCTCCGATTGATGTCTTTCCCACTACACGTGATACGTCAGGTATACATAGAATAATTTCCTTTTATTGCAAAATTTAAAACTACGGTTATGTCTACACATATTGTACTATGCATGCGTGTGGTGTATGTGATGTAATAAATTAGATTTATTTCATTTTATTTCTTCCATTGCGCACATGTTTACGAAACATGTTCGAACATACTCACCGCGGTGCCGAAAACCCAACAATGGTATCAGAGCCCAGGTTGTGTTTCGACATAATCGTAAAATTATTTTGTGATAGTCGTAATTGTATTTATGAAAATTTTCTACTTTTGGAAAGTTAGAAGTATTTATGGAAATTTTTAATTTTGGAAAGTCTAGAAGTATTTATGGAAATCTTCTACTTTTGGAAAGTTAGAAGTATTTATGGAAATTAACATTTTCCATAAATAAAAAATTTGATTAGATTTGGAAATTTGTTTCCTAATTTAATCATGATTTGATTTGGGAATCAAATCTTAAATATATTTTATTTCCATAAATAGTTTTGACAATTTAGGAAAAAATTTTCCTAAATTAAATTTGACTTTCCTTAATCAACACTTTTCACAAATAAAATATGTGATTAGATTTGGAAATTTGTTTCCTAATTTAATCATGATTTGATTTGAAGAATCAAATCTCAATTATATTTTATTTTCTTAAATAGTTATGACATATAAGGAATTTTTGTACATGTCATAATTGTATGTCATGTAATTGCATTAGATGCATATCATTATGTCATGCGTGTCGTGACATGTAGATGTATGTCATGTCATGTAGATAATAGTTATTTGCATGCAAAGAGGATGAGAAATAAAAACCCTTACTCAATATTAAAGCCTACACCTTCCATTAATATGGTTAGAACCAGAGTTCTGTTTCTTGTTTGGGTTGTTGGACTCTTTCCAAGCCCGGCTCGAACCTGAACATGTTGAAACCATGGAATAGTTTAATATTAATATGGTAAGAGTCAGAGGTCAATCGTTAGCTTTGGTTGTTAGACTCTCTCCAAGCCGGGCTAATTGGTTGAATGCACTCTAACCATATTAAAACTATTTCTCGATTAATGGGTTGGCTTTAACCTGAAGCATCGGCTTGTTGGACTCTCTCCAAGGTCGATGTGAAGGGAGGTGAAGTTGGGTGCTATGCATATGATGCATACTTGTTAATGAGTTAACAACCCGATGTATGTGTGAACATTCAATTAGTTGATAGCACATTGTGATAGTTGCATATATGTGATATGAAATCAGTATATTTGATACCTACCATCGTAGCTATTAATGGCTTGTTGGACTCTCTCCAAGGTTGTTCATATCTATGATGGATATCAGCCCATTCGAAGATGTACCTATGATCTCTCGAAGTGATTTTGGGGTTTTTGAAATTTGGAAAAATGAATGGGATTTATGAATGTATATTAATGCATTTTAAATCATCTTTCTCATATATGCTCGTTTTGTATTTTTAGGTTAATTGATTGATCATGACGTCTTTGAATTTGCGCTCTATTTTCAATTTGAATAAATTGACTGGACTAAACTTCTTGGACTGACTTAAAAACTTGAGAATTATTCTCAAAGTGGAAAATCTTATGTATGTCCTCGAAGAGCCTCTTCCTGCCCATCCTAGTGATAATACAACTTTGGACCAATTGTTGGCTTATCAGAAACATGTGAGTGATTCTGAACAAGTGAGTTGCATCATGCTAACTGCGATGGAACCCAAGCTGTGGAAGCAGCATGAGCATATGGATGCTCATACCATAGTCTTTCATCTTTATGAGTTGTTTGATGAGCAAGTGAGATTCGAAAGGTTCGAAGTCTCCAAGCTCCTCTTCACCTCTGAGATGCAAGAAGGTTCATTTGTGGTACTGCTCAACATGCTAAAGACTGTGGAGCCTTCTGAGAAGCATGAGGAGGGGACGATGCTGTTAGTTGGTTCCTCAAAGATAGGTTCTAAGAGGAAGTCAAAGGAACAACAGAAGGGGAAGAAGAAAAAGGCTAAAAAGGTAGAACTAGCTCAAAAGGGCACTTGCCATCATTATGGCAAAGAAGGCCATTGGCGAAGAAACTGTAGATATCTTCGTAATTGATTGTCATTCTATTTCCTCAAACACTTGGGTATTGGATACTAGGTGTGGCTCACATATGTAATGACATACATGGGCTGAGAAATAGAAAAAGACTCGTCAAGGGAGAGTCAAATTTACGTGTTGGTAATAGAGCAAAGGTTGTTGTACTAGCCATCGGAATGTATTTGTTGAGACTCCCTACAGGACTTGTCTTAGAACTGAACAATTGCTTTTATGTTTCTTCGTTGATAAAAAATATCATTTCTATTTATTGTTTAAATAGAAATGGGTACCATTTGACCTTTTGTAACAATTGTTGTTACATAACTTTAAATGGAGTTCTTTATGGGACTGGAACTTTAAGCAATGGTATTTATATGTTGGACGTATCCAGTGACATTTTCAATATCAAAGCAAGCAACAAGCATGCTTGAAAGGATAATCAATTAGACTCCTATATGTGGCATTGTCGTCTTGGCCATGCAAGCAAGAAACGTATGTCTGAATTACACTGATGTGGAATTATGGAATCGTTTGAATTGGATTCATACGATACATGCAAATCATGATTAAAAGGCAAGATGACTAAGTTACCTTTTACTGGAAAAGGTGAACGAGTGGAAGAATTGCTAGGTCTAATACATATTGATGTATGTGGACCTATGTCAACTCAAGCTTTAGGAGGCTATAGCTACTTCATCACCTTCACCGATGATCACTCATGGTTTGGGTATGTGTTCCTGATGAAACACAAGTCTGAAGCCTTTGAAAGGTTCAAAGAATTCAGAAATGAAGTAGAGATATAACATGACAAGAGTATTAAAATACTTTGATCGGATCGAGGTGGTGAATACTTAAGTCAAGAGTTTCTAGATTATCTAAGAGACAATGGTATATTGTCTCAATGGACTCCGCCATATACACCACAGCATAATGGTGTATCTGAGAGGCGTAACTGGACCTTGTTGGGCATGGTCAGGTCAATGATGAATCATGTGAATCTTCCCAAGTCCTTTTGGGGCTATGCACTTCAGTCAGCTGTTTACTTGTTAAACAGAATGCCAACCAAGGAAGTCTCAACTACTCCATATGAGATATGGAATAGTAAGAAACCTCATGTATCTTACTTGAAGATATGGGGTTGTCCTGCTTATGTGAAGCGGACTGTATCAGACAAATTGGATGCTAAGTCTGATAAATGTCTATTTATTAGATACCCTAAGGAAACAAGGGGTTACCAATTTTATCATCCTGTGGAGCAAAAGGTATTTGTTTCAAGGCATATTGTGTTTCTAGAGAAAGAGTTTCTCTTGTAAGAAAACAGTGGGAGTGTCGTTGAGCTTGAGGAGGCTCGAGAGACTCAAATAGACATTGATGAGATACCTGGTGAAGCACCACAACTGATAACTCATTGTGATGAGCCATTGGTTGGACCTATTGAGACACCACATCTTCGTAGATCTAGTAGAACACACAATATTCCTGAGAGATATGGATTTCTCGTAAATGAATCGAATGACATATTACTCATTGATGATGAGGAGCCTACTAGTTATGAAGAAGTTCTAAAATGTTCAGAAAGGGATAAGTGGCTTGATGCCTTGAAGTCGGAAATGAATTCCATGTATAAAAACCAAGTTTGGAACTTGGTTGACCCACTTGAAGGCATAAAGCCTATAGGGTGCAAGTGGGTTTTCAAGAAGAAAACCGACATGGATGGTAATGTGATTACCTATAAGGCTAGATTGGCGGCGAAAGAATATCGTCAAAAGCAAAGTGTTGATTATGACGAAATCTATTCGCCTATAGCTATGCTTAAATCCATTCAGATGCTCCTGGCCATAGTGGCTCATTATGATTATGAGATATGGTAGATGGATGTGAAAACAGCTTTCCTTAATGGAAACCTACTCGAGGATGTGTATATGATACAACCTGAGGGTTTCACATCGGTTGATAAAACTAAGGTATACAAATTGCGATGGTCCATATATGGACTGAAGCAAGCATCCAGGAGCTGGAATATCTGTTTTGATGAGACAATAAAAAAGTTTAATTTCTGACAAAATCCGGACGAACCTTGTGTGTACAAGAAGGTTAGTGGGAGTGCAGTCGTGTTCTTAGTATTGTATGTCGATGACATATTACTTATAGAAAATGATGTTTCTGTCTTACAGTCAGTTAAAATTTGGTTGTCCAAGACATTCTCCATGAAAGACCAGGGAGAAGCAACCTACATCCTCGGGATTAAGATCTATAGGGATAGATCGAATAGGTTGCTTGGTCTTTCACAATCTACATATATAGACCGAGTGCTAAAGAGGTTTAGCATGTCGGAATCCAAGAAAGGCTTTCTATCCATCAGGCATGGGATACACCTTTCGAAGTCTATGTGTCCGCATATAAAAGACTAGAGGATTTGCATGAATAAGATTCCCTATGCATCCACAATAGGATCTATCATGTATGCTTTGTTATGTACGATGCCCGATGTATCATATGCTCTGAGTGTCACGAGAAGATACCTGTATGATCCAGGAATGGATCATTGGGCGGCTATTAAGAAGATCCTTAAGTACTTAAAAAAAACTAAGGATGTATTCCTAATATATGGAGAAGGGGACATGGTGATACATGGGTTTATTGATGTCTTCTTCTAGATAGACAAGGATGATTCCAGGTCTCAGTCTGGGTACGTGTTTACCTAGAATGGAGGCGAAATAAGTTGGAAAGGTTCCAAGCTTGACACTATAGCGGATTCTGTCACTAAGACAGAATACATTGCAGCTTCGGAAGCAGCAAAGGAAGTGGTTTGGATCAAGAAGCTCATCTCTGAACTTGATGTGGTCTCATCAATGATCCAAACATGAGCTTCGCCTCTATCATTTGATCAAAGAGATCATTAGTAGGAAAGAAATACAAATCGAGAAGATCCCCACTGAAAGAAACTTAGCGGATCCTTTGACTAAGGCATTACATCAAAGTAAGTTTGAGGGTCATGTTAGAGCTTATGGTATTGGATATCGTAGCGATTGGCATTAGGCTAAGTGAGAGTTTGTTAGTAATATATGAGAGATGTCCTAAGGCAATCACCTTATGTTTAAACCATTTATATGATAAATGAAGATTCACTATTTGAGTATACATATTTTCATGTATTTGATTAGATCTTAAACTCATTTACTGAATGTCCCCGATACGATTCACAGAATGAGAGAATTTGTGATTGGATCACAACTAGTGAGTATCTCTACATGTGTAATTGTGATGTATTGGAATTATCCCTAGTCGATGAATTGATGGATTGGGACACCATCAATTCTGTCGAGACTAGCACGAGGTATACTCCTTGGTGTATCCAAGCAGCTGATTCTCACTTGCTGGAGACATTGTGATGTCGGAAGTTAATCGTGGATGTTAGTTATAGTAACTAGTGTTGGTGCAGTGAGGCACCGAAATCGAACCTGTGTTTTGATTATAGCAAAGACACAAAAGTTAAGTCTATTTTGTTTTCTCACGAGCTGAATCGAGTGTGCAGAAGATTGATATAGCTGGAGCTGAAGGCTAGCGACACTCGGAGGAAGCCGCGGTGGTCGGGCGATACTCGAGTTACTTCGGAGGGAGCCGAAGGAATCGAGTGGAAGGCCGGAAGCAAAAGCGACACGTAAGTATCGAGGTAAGCTCGTGTGTGCGAGAGTAAGTAAGGTCGTATCCTCTTTACGGGGATGATCTTAAGCGTAGATCCGACCAAAGACATCTTATAGATGGTCTAGGTCGAGATCGGATGGTCGACGACCATCGAAATTATGTTTTTATTGAGCTAACTTTGACTTGCAGCAAGCATCGATCATTTGCCGGCTTGGAGGACTCATTGCCGTAGTGTATCGATCATTGCAAGGTCATCAATCGACGATGATGCCATCGATCGTGATGGTCAATGATCGTCAGTCAAGGCTTATCACTCCACCTCAAAGCGGTTTGGTGTCCATTTGTGCTTGGTTGAAGACCCACTCGAAAAGGGCTCAAGGCTATAAAGGAGGGCCAAACCTAGGGTTTTAACAACAATTCTAAGCTTCCAAAAGTCTCCGCATAAAGCTACCGACAACAACGTGCTTCTTCTTCTCCGACGTCTAGGTTTCATTTCCTTTATTTTTGTACGTCGGCTTTAATTTTAGTGTCGTTGCTCATTTACATTCTTCGAAGCTTTTTTTTATCGTAACGAGGAGAGGGGGAGTGTCCCTCTACCTCAAGTTTTTTTGTATCGATTAACTCCTACCTCCAACGAGGAGGAGTTTGTTTAGTAATTTGCCCTCCGTGCGTGGTCAAGGACCACTAGGGCCTTGGAGTAGTAGCCTACGGCTACGAACCAAGTAAAACCTTTGTCTCTCTTGTTTTTACATTTACATTCCGCTGCGATTAATTATCTCTTGAGTTTTTAACACGAACATCGAAAAAGAAAAATTTTCTATCGCTATTCACCCCCCCCCCTCTAGCGCTCAAATCGATCCAACAATTAGTTCATTAGAGTGACCAGCTGTAAGACTTCATATGGTTCTCTGCATATATAGATATGTCAATGAAGTTCTTACTACAGCTTAAGTGTGATGTTCCTTTGACTTGCGGTATTCAAGTCATCTTGATCATGAAGACTTATGCTTTGACATCTTAAGCAAGCATCTCTGAGGAGATATGGACCCAGGATGATTGGGAATAAGTCAAAGTGATCGAAGGTGTTTGAATAGCCTATAAAGGATTCACCACTCCTTGCAAGGAGATGTATACCCATGGCCTCTCGTCGGATTGTTACTAAAGTCTTTGGCCAAAGCATTACATGTTTAGAGTAAGGTACTCTTGGATACATGTGTAGTAACTAGAATTCGTAGGACGAGGAAATGATACTTGGGCTAGGTGTGACATAGTCAACCTAGTGGGGACTAACACTATATACCATGTCCTGAACCAAGTAGGTATAAGATGCGTGAAAGGAATGGGGCACGATTCATTGTAGCTGCTGAAGGTTTTTAGAAATTGTTCTGGATCAACCATTGATCTTTTCGGTTAATTGGGGATCATGATGTACTACTAGGTGCCACTAATGATCGTTCTATAATTAATGGTTAATTATAGACGGCCAACATAAACTGAGAACCTATTTGGTCACACACACAACGAGCGTAATCCGAAGGATTTAAAACGAGCTTGAGAATGAGATTCTCAGACTGAGACAAACTAGGTTTGGTTGGACAAAACAAGGAGCGAGCATGAAATCATTTCAGTTGCAATGGAAACGTGGATGGGCCGTGTCTTACGAAGACATGATGGATGAATCAAATTGGTTTGGTTCTAATCCAATGGTGAAGATTAAACCAAAGGGGTTTGGTTTGTTTTAAACGAATGAACCAAAGTTGGTTCGGTTTGTTTTAACTTAAAATAGACCAAATCGGTTTGGTTTATTTTAACTTAAATTAATGGAGCGGGTCAATGAGGTTTTTTTTTTATGAACCAATAACCATTAGGAGAATTTGATCTCTATAAAATAGGGCTTAAGGGTTTTGTGAAAGCTCAACCCTAATCTTGCTGCCCCCTATCTCTCTTCTCCTTGCCTAGCCGACGCCCAATCCCTTGCCGCCGCCCACCACCGCCCAAGCCTCTCCTGTCGGTGTCCGACAGCTGTCGTCCTCCCCAGTTGCCGGTGTCTAGCTACTACAAGAGGAGCTCCTGTGATCTTCCTTGGCTCCGGCGACAAGGTGAGCATCTAGCTTTCCTTATTTGGTCAGTGCAAGTTCTCCACCAAAGTTGTCCAGTTTTATGGACAGCTTGTTTCCTTCTTATCAAAGCATTGTTTGGACGACGTTTGGAGCTCCGACAGTGGCTACCTTGCTGGGGATTCGATCTCCAGTAATTCTCATAGGTGGAGGATGAAGGATTCGTCAAACGGTTGATGAATAGCTCTCCGGAGAAGCGAGTTTTGGGGACTCGGTTTTGAATCCGAATTTTGATTTGGATTGTGATCTTCTCTCGATCACATCATCTTCGACACGAGGCTAGTGACTCGTACAAAGACGAGGCTCATGGCTTTGTGAAGTCATCCCGATGATACTCGACGTGGATACGGATAGAGGCGATTCTAGCGAGAGTCGCTCCGGTTGATATTTTTCCCGCTACACGTGATACGTCATGTATACATAGAATAATTTCCTTTTATTGCAAAATTTGAAACTACGGTTATGTCTACACATGTTGTACTATACATGCGTGTGGTGTGTGTGATGTAATAAATTAGATTTATTACTTTTTATTTCTTCCGCTCTGCATATGTTTACGAAACATGTTCGAACACACACTTGCCGCGATGCCGAAAACCCAATAGAAGCGACCTACATCCTCGGGATTAAGATCTATAGAGATAGATTGAAACGGTTGCTTGGTCTTTCGCAGTCTACATATATAGACCAAGTGCTAAAGAGGTTTAGTATGTCGTAATCCAAGAAAGGTTTCCTTCCCGTCAGTCATGGGATACTCCTTTCGAAGTCTATGTGTCCGCGCACAAAAGACGAGAGGATTTGCATGAGTTAGATTCCCTATTCATCCGCAATAGGATCTATCATGTATGTTATGTTATGTACAAGGCCCGATGTATCTTATGCTCTGAGTGTCATGAGCAGATATCAGTTTGATCCAGGAATGGATCATTGGGCGGCTGTTAAGACAATCCTTAAGTACTTAAGAAGAACTAAGGATATGTTCCTAATATATGGAGGGGGTGATATGGTAATACGCGGGTATATGGATACCAGATTCCATACAGACAAGGATGATTCTAGGTCTCAGTCTGGTTACATATTTACCACTGTGGTGGATTCTACCACTAAGGCAGAATACATTGCAGCTTCAGAAGCAGCAAAAGAAGCAATTTGGATCAATAAGTTCATCTCTGAACATGGTGTGGTTCCAACCATTGTTGAAGCAATACCAGTCTACTGTGACAACAATGGAGCGATTGCACAAGCAAAAGAGCCAAGGTCTAATCAACAATCCAAACTTGTACTTCGCCGTTATCATTTGATCAGAGAGATCATAAGTAGGAAGGAAATACAAATCGAGAAGATTTCCACTGAAAGGAACTTAGCGGATTCTTTAACTAAGGTCTTACCTCAAAGTAAGTTTGAGGGTCATGTTAGAGCTTATGGTATTGGATATTGTGGCGATTGGCATTAGGCCAAGTGGGATCTTGTTAGTGATATATGAGAGATGTCCTAAGGGAATCACCTTATGGCTATACCATTTATTTGATAAATGAAGATTCACTATTTGAGTATACATGTTTTTTTATGTATTTGATTAGATCTTAAACTCATTTACTGAATGTCCGTAATACGATTCATAGCATGATAGAATTTGTGATTGGATCACAACTAGTGAGTATCTCTATATGTGTAATTGTGATGTATTGGAATTATACCTAGTCGACGAATTTATGTATTCAGACACCATCAATTCTGTTGAGACAAGCATGAGTTATACTCTTTGGTTTATCCAAGCAATTGTTCTTCACTGCTTGGAGACATTGGGATGTTTGGAGTTAATCGTGGATACTAGTTATGGTAACTAGTTCATTGGAGTGACTAGCTATAAGACTTCATATGGTTCTCTGCATATATGGATATGTCAATGAAGTTCTTACTGCAGCTTAAGTGTGATGTTTCTTCAACTTCCGGTATTCAAGTCATCTTGGTCATGTAGACTTATGCTTTGACAACTTAAGCAAACATCTCCGAGGAGATGTGGACCCAGGATGATTGGGTATAAGTCGAAGTGGTCGAAGGTGTTTGAATAACCTACAGAGGATTCACCACTCCTTGTGAGGAGATGTATACCCTATAGCCTCTCGTCGGATTGTTACTAAAGTCTTTGGCCAAAGCATTACATGTTTAGAGTATGATACTCCTCGATACATGTGTAGTAACTAGAATCCAGAGGACGAGGAAGAATACTTGGGTTGGGTGTGACGTAGTCAGCCTAGTGGGGACTGACACGATAGACCATGTCATGAACCAAGTGGGTATAAGATGAGTGAAAGGAACGGGGCACATTTCACTGTAGTTGCCGAAGGGTTTCAAAAGCGTTCTAGGATCAACCATTGATTTCCGGTTAATTAGGGATCATGATGTACTATTAGGTATCACTCATGATCGTTCTATAATTAATGGTTAATTATAGACGACCAACATAAACCGGGAACCTATTTGGTCACACGTACTACGAGTGTTATCCGAAGGATTTAAAATGAGTTTGAGAATAGGATTCTTAGATCGAGAGAGACTTGGTTTGGTTGGACCAAACAAAGAGCGAGCATGAAATTGTTTCAGTCACAATGGAAGCGTGGATGGGCCAAGTCTTATGAAGACATGATGGATGAACCAAATTGGTTTGGTTCTAATCCTATGGTGGAAAATAAACCAAAGGGGTTTGGTTTGTTTTAAACGAATGAACCGAAATTGGTTCGATTCATTTTAACTTAAAATAAACCAACATGGTTTGGTTTATTTTAACTTAAGTTATGGGAGCGGGTTAACGGATTTTGGTTGTGAACCAATAACCCTTTAAGAAAATGTTTCTTGAGAAAAGGTCTTGAGAAAAAGTCTCTTATTGGATAAGAGAAACGTTCTCTATAAATAATGGGGTTGAGAGATATCCCGAAATGATCAGTTCAAGGTTTTGGAAACCCTAGCCGATTTTCCCTCTTCTCCCTTTGCTCTTGCCGCCCAAGCCAAGGAGCCGCCCAAGTTGGTTGTCACCCATCCTTTCTGCTGCCGCCTCCTTGCCGCTGGCCAACCACCAACCATCGGTAGTCCTCGGGCACCCTCAGCCGCCAGCCAACCACCTTTGGACACTGGAGACCAAGGAGCAGCCAACAAAGCTTTGGCCAACCATCCCTTCCTCCACAACAAGATGTCTAGTACTAATATACTCAATGGTTGTAATTGTTCAGACGTGACTCTAAGAGGTTTCGGTTGGTGAGGGTTGTCGGTGGACTCTACTCTGTACGGTGTCTCATGGAGGAGGAAAGGAGTATGCCAAGGTCTTCAAAGGTGATTCTAGGACTTCGGTTTCGCTTGTGTATCATAGAACAATGTTGTCAATTGGCATTGTCTAGACGTTTAGCTACTATTTTGTGGAAGGGACATCATACACTCCCGTAGAGCCGCCGCATCTACCGGGAGCTATCTCCGCCTAAAAGGACAGGATAGACGGTACGAGGATGCCAAATCAATTCCTATGGTGAACCATTTCCGATTCCACCGCACCCTTCTCCCCGCAGTTATAAGAGATCAGGTTTACCCCTAGGTTTCTTATATAAAATCCCCTAAATTTTAGATTGCAAGGGTTGTCACCCCTCGTATCGCCTAAGCACAGTAGAAAGAAAGCCAAACACGCATAGATATAGTAAAGAGCAACTACCAATTGTCAAATCAAATTCATAGGCAGAATTTAACATGAACCAACATTGTATGTGTACACAAGCTACTCCCTAATCCTGGAATCGGAAGTACTACTCCATGTATATGAAGGAAGAATTACAAAGCATGTCTAATTTCGAATACATAAGGAATAAAATACAGAAATAAAGATATACAATGCTTTCGTGGTCTTCTCTCCGGCGTTGAAGTGCAAGGTGTGGACCTTTGGCGGCGTTCCTCCTCCCCGTTGTGAGTTATCGAAGCTTTTTAGGGCTTCAGCGTGTCGTCCTAGCTGTCGTGCCTCCCCCCTAAGGTTTGGGCAGAGCCATCCTTATATAGACATAGCTTCATACCGCTATAAAATTCGAAAATAGCCCTAGTTGCGCCAAGCTGTCGGGCTGCCACACGACCATGTGTTTCCACACGGCCAGGCCATGTGCGACCCTGGGGTGCTGATCTTGCCCATTGGACACGGTCGTGTGAATCCACATGCCCTGGCCATGTCCCACTCTGCATCTAGCTGCGAAATGTCCTTCTTTTGCTCCGAAAATGCGTCTTTTTCACCCCAAAAGTTATCCTACACACAAAAGTACGAGCAGACTTCTGAACCAGAAAATAGGAAATGCGTGCAAAAATAGAGTAACATATGCATGAAACTAACACAAAATGTAATGAGATGTGAGCGAAAACTACTTCTAAAACCCTATATGTTTTGCTCACATCACTTCCCCCAGACTTAAATCTTTGCTTGACCTCAAGCAAACCTCAGTGCCATGATGTTTTAAAAAGATATTGTTCCATAATTATCATGTTAACTAAATTTATCAAGTGGTATTTGCAATCAAAGCAAAACAAATATGTTCTAGAAATTCACTAAGTTAGCTCCTCGTGCTCGTGCTAAGCGAACCATTCTTAGGGGATGCCTTTTCCATGGGGAGTTAAGTCGTCACCTGATAACTGCCATATTATTGTATTATTTTGGTCCTTAATATCACTGTTTTTATCCTCTCGAGTGATTTATTATTGATTATTTGTATGTTTTATGAGTTTGGATTCATTTTGGACCTTTTTGTAAATTCTCCTATATTTTGGACTTATTTGCGAATGTTATCTTTATTTGTAGGAGATCGAGATGAGCCACTGGACTAGACTCAAGTTAGATCAAATATGGCTTCATCTGGGGTCGTAATGGACATTTCAAAATGATTTAATCTGAGCCCTTCATCCAGATTAGAAGGCAAATCAAATCAAGGGTTCATATCTGAGCATTATAGACCGTCCGAAGAAAGTGATTGATTCTGAGCCATCCATCTGGATCTGGAGCGATCCGGCCCGTACATTAAGATCTACACGTCTTGGTTGTTCATCCGGACCGTTGGATCGTGATTATACCTTCAGACGGATCAGATCCGTCCATTGCAAATCAGACTGATTTCAGCCGTTGGATGGAGCAGCCTAATTAAGCAGTTAATATATCATCAAGCCCTAGCTTCAAATGGGACTAGATCAGATGAAGCTCAGATCGGACGGCTCAAAGAATTCATTTAATAAAACCTAACTTTCCTACACTCCACAGAATCGGCAGAAGAGCTCGACAGAAAATTTCACGCGCGGCGGCGATCTTCCTCCTCGCGAGCAAACGCCGGCGGCTTCTTCCGCAGCCGTGCGAGCGGCGGCGGGATTGCACAGGCATTCCGGCGGCGACGTGCAGAAGGAAGAATCGCGCAAATCCCTTTTCGAGCGGCCGTCTTCTTCCCCTCGCGAGCGCGGGCGACCGGCGACTACACGTCCGGCGGCGACAGTCCGGCATCCCATTCCGGCGACCTTTCCTCCGACAGCCGGCGATGATCCCAGGCGAGCCTCGGCGGACGATTAGATGCCGTGATTCGGACAGCTAGTTGGAAGAGGGGCAAGCGTGCGATTCCGGCGAGTACACCCTTCACCGGCGTTCACTCCATTCCGGCGGCTGGGAAAGGCCTTTCCATCTCGCCGGAGCCACCCACACAGCTGCGCCGGTTTAGGACAGCTCCATCTCCACCGGTGAAGGTCCCTTTCACTGTTCCGGCGATTCCATTCCTTCCGGCGACCAGGATTAGGCCGCACCGCTTCGACATTCCATCCACTAGCTACCGGGACTAGGAGCTCCGCCATCCACTAGCTACCGGGACTAGGAGCTCCGCCATCCACAGCCGCCGGAGCAGTGTTCACATTCCTCCGCATTCAGCTCTTTGCCGCGGTGCCGGGATTAGGACCGCATCCGTAATCCATCGACGGAGGGGTTGTTCGGTTTATTGTCGCCATCGTGGGGTTACCGATTACTTATATTTGATTCAGTCCATTTAATTGGATATTTACTTTATCATGTTTGTTTTGTTACGGTTAATTTGTTATGTTATGTTGATCATGTTTAGGTTAGTTTTCAATTAAAATTGTCCAATCCATGCATCGTATAGTGACAGTGCGGTGTCTGGTTGGAGTGCTTTCATTATTAGATTAGATTTCATTTACATTCGACTAGTTGCCGTATAGTGACAGTGCGGTGTCTGGGTGAATTGCTTTCATTTATTGCATTTCGTTTATTGCAGTTTTTAGTGACTGTTTGACTACTGTGTCGTATAGTGACAGTGCGGTACATAGTTGAATTGTTCACCTTTATTTCGTGATCATTGTACCGTATAGTGACAGTGCGGTGCGTGATTACTTACTTTTGCACATTAGTTAGATTTACTTCCTGCAGATTTAATTTCTCTGTCTGTTTATCAGAATTGATTCAACATTGCATCGTATAGTGACAAGGTGCAAGGTTGAATCGTTCTTCATTAGGTTAGCTTTGAATAATTATTTTGATAATCGTAAAACCCCAGTGTTTACTTACATTTAAAAACAAAGCGTCCGACCATTAGGTTCGTTGGGAGATGACGCGAGTCGATCCTATCGCATTAGTGTAGTTAGGGGGTTCGGTAAATAATTTGGGAACGGTATTGCGACACTAAAAATCGTTCTATAAAATTTTGGCGCCGTTGCCGGGGAACTCTAATGGGTTCGTTTGTCTTTAAACTGTAGTTTGTTTGTTTGTTTTCTTTTTCTTTTGTTATTATTGTCTTTCTTATCTTTTCTATACTCATTGTGTTATTTGTTTTGAAAATGACCAGGTCTTCAGGTGATAAACTCTTTGAGCTGGATCCTGAGATTGATAGGACTTTTCACGCCGCGGAGAGCACCCGCAGTCGGTGTCCGATTACTGATCCATCGAGTTGCGAGATAGTCATGGCGGATAACAACAGACTCAAGGAGCTTGCGGCACGATGCGACATACCAAGATTCTTGCATTAGCTACCCAAATTTTTAGAGGAGGATTTTGAGCTCGGATCAGTGCAGTTCATTTGCTTCCTAAGTTTCATGGATTGTCGCGAAGATCCCAATAGGCACTTACGAGTTCCATGTGGTGTGCTCTACTATGAAGCCACAGGGCATTTCAGAGGAAGATATAAAATTGAGAGCTTTTCCATTTTCACTGGCTGGAGCAGCAAAGGATTGGTTATACTATCTTCCACCTGGATGTATTAATAGTTGGCTTGAATTGAAGAAAGCATTCTTGGAAAAGTTCTTCCCAGCATCCCGAACTGCTACCATCAGGAAAAGCATCTGCAGTATCCAACAGTCTACTGGAGAGACATTGTATGAGTACGGAGAGATTCAAGAAACTATGTTCCAGCTTGTCAAAGATCAAATCGCTGACCAGCTGCTGCTCAAGATTTACATGAGGGACTGCTTCCCATGGACAGGAGTATGATAGATGCAGCTAGTGGAGGGGCATTAGTTAACAAGACTCCCAGTGAGGCCCGAGAGCTTATTGCAAACATGGCAGAGAACTCACAGCAGTTTGGGAGCAGAGCTATAGTGACTAGAGGGGTGAGTGAGGCTCACCTGGCTATTCGATCAAAGTGAGATGAAGAAGTCTATACAGGAGCTCACATCATTAGTTAGGCAGTTGGCTCTGAACCAGGCAAGCCAATCTTCTATAGTGCCTATGCAACCTATGAGAGTTTGTGGTATTTGTTCGAGTCCAGAGCATCCTTCTGATTCATGTCCTTCACTCCAGCAAGATGAAATAGTAGCGGCGGCAAATCAGTTTCCTTCCAGACCTCAGATCGCCTCGATGATCATCCTCCATATCAAGATCGAAGATCGTGATCACCTCGCATTCAAAGAACAACATTCTAGATATGATCCGATGTCTGCCACTTATAATCCAGGATGGAGAGATCATCCAAATCTGAGGTATGGGAATTCATTTTATCGGCCGTTGGCCCAGACTAAAGATTTGAGACCCCTAGCCATCCGAGTAACCCAAGATGTCGTCGACCTTCTGCTCACCATTGAGCCGAGTCTTCCAGTTCAAGTTCAAATTCAAAGATGGAGGATTTTGTGCAGCAATTTTTGGTACAACAGCAGAAGACGGATGCATCTATTCAAAACATAGAGAGACAACTTAGCCAGCTTGCATCTAACATTAATCGGCTACAATCACAGGATCTAGTCACTACCATCTCGCACCATCCCAAATCCAAAAGGAACTTCAGTTCGATTACACTGCGAGTGGTAGAGTTACTTGAACCCCCAAGCTTGGACCTTGTGCGAGATCCGATTCTTTGGTAGTTCAGGCGGCAGAGTAGATCAGATCCACTACGCGGCGATCGAGTCGGTTCTATTACCTTTCCCTCAGAGGCCAGTACAGCCTAGAAAGGGGGTTAGTGAAGAAAAGGCTAGGGAATTTCAGGAGCTTGTGGATTTGTTCAGTAAGGTGGAAGTTAATGTTCCTTTATTGACAATGATCGAGCAGATTCCCAAGTATGCCAAGTTTCTGAAAGAATTGTGTGTGCATAAGAAGAAACTGAAAGGAAATGAGTTAATCAGAGTTGGAAAGAATGTTTCAGCACTTATTCAGCCTTTGCCCCAGAAGTGCGAGGATCCTGGGGTTTTCACTGTACCTTGCGTGATTGGGAGTCATGTGTTCGAGGATGCTATGCTAGATCTAGGAGCTTCCATTAATGTGATGCCAAGGTCTGTTTTCCGTTCATTAGGTATTGGACCCTTATAGCCTACAGGTGTAGTGATTGATTAATAACCCATGATCACACACACCCGGTGTGATCGAGGATGTGTTGGTTAAGGTGAAAGAGCTGATATTTCCCGCAGATTTCTACATTCTTGACATGGAGGGTGATTCACAGAGCAGCAGAGCTCCGCTTATTCTGGGCAGACCTTTCCTCAAGACGGCCAAGACCAAGATTGATGTTCATGCAGGTACACTTTCCATGGAGGTAGGAGATACTGTAGTTCGATTCGAGATTTTAGACGCGATGAAGCACCGACGGAAGATCATTCTATACTCAGCATGGACTTAGAGGATGAGCTGGATTGCATGGATTTCATTGCTGAGTCTGTTTTTCAGTTGGATATCTCTATACCTTCTGTTCTTTGTAGTGATTTCAGTGATCCTGAGTATTCTTGTGTAGATAATGTTTGGTTAGGACCTATTTGTGGGCCCTTTGATTTTGTGAGGACATGGAATGTGTAGGGACTTGCGACCTTGTGCAACGCCCAGAATCACTTCCATCGGATATGCAACCACCGCAGCTTGAATTGAAACCTCTTCCGAGCATTTGAAGTATGTGTATTTGGATAAGAAGCGCGACCGTTATTATTGCCCGAGATCTAGAGTCAGATCAGGAGTACAGATTAGTAGATCTTTTGAGGCGGCATAGGAAAGGGATTGGGTGGACGCTGGCAGATATCCCTGGTATCAGTCCTTCGATCTGTATGCACAGGATTCACTTGGAAGAGGATGTAAAACCAGTTAGACAACCACAGCGACGGCTTAACCCACTGATTCTTGAGGTAGTAAAGAAAGAGGTGACAAGGCTTCTACAGGCTGGCATTATCTATCCTATTTCGTATAGCAATTGGGTAAGTCCTGCTCAGTGGTTCCAAGAAGTCCGGTATTACAAAGTGGTTGCCAATGCAGATAATGAGTTGATTCCCACCAGAGTTCAGAACTCTTGGAGAGTTTGTGTAGACTACAGGAAGCTTAATCAGGCCAGTAGGAAAGACCACTACCCCCTACCTTTTATTGATCATATGCTAGAGAGGTTGGCAGGCAAGTCACACTATTGCTTCCTAGATGGTTACACTGGGTACTTCTAGATCTGTATTGCTCCAGAGGATCAGGAGAAGACCACTTTTACTTGCCCTTTCGGGACGTATGCATATCGGCATATGCCTTTTGGACTTTGCAATGCTCCCGGGACATTCCATGTATGGTTAGTATTTTTGGTGATTTATTAGAGCATTGCATGGAGGTTTTTATGGACGATTTTTCGTATGGTTCTCTTTTGATTCTGTCTGGATAGTTTGTCGAGAGTTTCTGAGATGCATTGATCTGGTTGGTTTTGAATTTGAAATGTCATTTCATGGTAGGGCATGGGATAGTCCTAGGTCATATTATCTCTGTGCATGGTATAGAAGTAGATCTGCTAAAATTCATGTTATTTACGCTCTATCTTACCCCGCTTACGTGCGGGAAGTTCGTCTTTTCTTGGACATGCGGGTTTCTCTGAGCGTTTCATCGGAGATTTGTGAAGATTGCCCTACCAAACTTGCTTGAGAGGGAGGTGGTGTTTGATTTGATCAGGTGCAAGGACTCTTTTGACCAACCAGCAGCTTTGACATCAGCACCGATCCTTAGACCACCGGATTGGGCTCTCCCGTTCGAGTTGATGTGTGATGCCTCGAACTACGCGGTGGGAGCAGTTTTGGCACAGAGAGTAGACAGAGCGTCTCATGTGATCTGCTATGCCTCGAGGACATTGGATGCTGCACAATCCAATTACACCACCACAGAAAAAGAGCTTTTAGCTATTGTTTTTGCTTTAGATAAATTCAGATCTTATTTGCTATGTTCTCATGTGGTTATTTTTTCTGATCATGCAGCTTTGAAATTCCTCCTGAAGAAGCCTGATGCAAAACCGAGATTGATTAGATGGATGCTTCTGCTTCAAGAATTCGACGTAGAGATACGCGATAGGAGCGGGAGGGAGAACCTGGTAGCAGACCATCTGAGCAGGATAGTGACGGAGATAGATTCCACCCCCATAGCAGATTCTTTCCCAGATGAGCAACTTTTTCACTTGCAGGGTAAGACACCATGGTATGCAGATATTGCTAACTATTTAGTTGCCCGTGTTGTACCTTCATTTTTTCTCATGCACAAGTCCAGAAATTGAAAAGTGATGCCAAGTATTATGTATGGGATGATCCTTACCTTTGGAAGTTTTGTAGTGATCAGATTATTAGGAGATGTGTCCCGGATTATGAGTTTCATTCTGTACTTACTTTTTATCATTCTCTGGCTTGTGGGGGGCATTTTGGACCCCAAAGGACTGCTAGGAAAGTTTTAGAGTCTGGTCTATATTGGCCCACCCTATTTCATGATGCCTATGAATTCTATAAAGTCTGTGAGAGATGTCAACGAACAGGAAACATAGGACGTAGACATGAAATGCCTCAACAACCTTTATTATTCTGTGAGATTTTTGACGTTTGGGGTATTGATTTTATGGGTCCTTTTCCTGTATCTTTTGGATTTTCTTATATTCTTTTGGCTGTTGATTATGTTTCCAAATGGGTGGAGGCCATCCCCACCAGGACTGATGATTCTCCAGTTGTTGTGAATTTTGTCAGGTCTCACATATTTTGCAGATTTGGGGTACCCAGGGCGATCATCAGTGATCAAGGGTCTCACTTTTGCAACAGACACATGAAAACCATGCTAAGCAGGTATGGGGTGTTTCACAAAATTTCTACTCCTTATCACCCTCAGACGAATGGGCAGGCTGAAGTGTCAAACAGAGAGATCAAATGTATACTGGAGAAGACAGTGGGGCCAGACAGGAAAGATTGGAGCAAAAGGTTGGAGGACGCTCTGTGGGCCTACAGGACTGCCTATAAGACTCCCATAGGCATGTCCCCTTACAGATTGGTTTACGGAAAAGCATGTCACTTGCCAGTGGAGATTGAGCACAGGGCTTATTGGGCAGTGAAAGCTTGTAACATGGAGGCTTACAGAGCTGGGAGAGAGAGGAAACTCCAACTTCAGGAACTTGAAGAGATACGGCTAGAAGCATATGAGAACTCCCGTATTTACAAGGAGAAGACCAAAATTTTTCATGACAAGAGGCTTGTGAGGAAAGAGTTCCATATTGGCGACAAAGTTTTATTGTACCAGTCTCGTCTCAGGTTAATCAGAGGTAAGTTGAGATCCAGATGGGACGGTCCTTTTTGTGTGACTAATGTGTTTCCCTATGGTGTTGTAGAGGTGCAGGAACCTTCTTCAGGGAACACTTACAGAGTGAATGGACACCGTCTCAAGATATTTCACGAAGGGGCGAGAGGAACTATAGTAGAGGAAGTGGACCTTGAGGATTCTTCTTCCCCGGCATGAAAGGGGAGTGTGTTCTTTTTGTTTACTGCATTTGTTTTCTTCCTTTCATGTTCGGAATAATCTATGTTGATTGTTTGTTTATTTTCCTGTTTGCCTTGGTTGTGTCGTTGAGTCAAATAATATTCTCTATGCATGCCTTAGTATCATTTCAGAGGTGGTAAAAATTAGTTAAGTTTGATCATCAATTTATGGATTTTTGTGTATGATAAGAGACTTCACTTGCATGCAGTCACTTGTTATGATGGTGAACTTTTTATTGATAGAATAAGCTTGATTTTGATTCACCTAGTGAGGTTATAAGCCATTCTTATCATCTACCCACTTTTGTGTGATAACACATGTGATTCTTGTTACTCTAGAACTTGCTTTGAATAAATTGCAAAAGAATATTTACTTCTGCATGAATATGATGAAGGATTTCATTCTTGACTCTTTTCTGACTTGGTTTGATTGTCTAATCCACTTGATACTTCCATCTTCTATGTCTTACTTATCATATCTTTTCATTTGCTATCCATTGTCTTTGTATCTCTGTGGATTATCTTTTGTATATCTATTATTTTCCATATTGGAGGAATAGTTTTATGGGTTGTATTGTCCGAGACGGACAAAATTTTAAGTGTGGGGGAGGAGCTATATTATTTGTGTTGGAAACATGATATGGAAGATATAGTTTTCAGAGGTCATTGGTTCTGAGATATATTTGTCTGTGATTAGTACTTGAGTTTCTGCACAAAAAAAAAAAATGGCACCATTGATATTTCTTTTGAAAAAAAAAAAGAAAAGAAGAAAAAAAATGTGCAATTGTAATGCAGGCAAATTGAATTGCAATGTGTTGGATAGAGCCATTTGATCCTGAATCCAATTCTAAAGTTTCCAATTGTCTTAGCCTCTTCCCATATTCTTTTCTTGAGCATTTCACAGAGCAACTCATCAGATTTATTTCTCCAATTCTTCTCTTGTTTCCTATTCATTTGTACCTTTGTCTTGTACTACTCTTTGCATACTTTATATGTTGTCTACTTTTGATCTCATTCTGATTCCTGATAAATCCTTTTGATTCATGTATGAGATGTATTGATAGCAGTAGAGAAGTAGATGATAAGCAAGCATATGGTAGTACAAAATTGCATGTTGTTTTGAGGGCGCCCCACTCCTATGTTATTATGTGAGCATCAGTGCATATATCCATTTTGGGAGGTTTTGTATCAGGCTTAGTCTATTTGATTTGACTGTAAATCATCATACATGTTGATTGTTGTAGGAGTTGGATCTTTTGAATACCCTAGATCCTGATGAATTTGGTGATCCTAAGTAACTTATTTTTTCTGTCTCTGAATTATTGATCTAGGTATTGTTAGGGGAATGAGTTAGGGTGTTAGTGTTTCTTTATTTTCATTATTGCTCGGGACGCGCAAAAATAAGTGTGGGGGAATTGATAACTGCCATTTTGTTGTATTATTTTGGTCCTTAATATCACTGTTTTTATCCTCTCGAGTGATTTATTATTGATTATTTGTATGTTTTATGAGTTTGGATTCATTTTGGACCTTTTTGTAAATTCTCCTATATTTTGGACTTATTTGCGAATGTTATCTTTATTTGTAGGAGATTGAGATGAGCCACTGGACTAGACTCAAGTTAGATCAAATATGGCTTCATCTGGGGTCGTAATGGACATTTCAAAATGATTTAATCTGAGCCCTTCATCAGTTAGAAGGCAAATCAAATCAAGGGTTCATATCCGAGCATTATAGACCGTCCAAGAAAGTGATTGATTCTGAGCCATCCATCCGGATCCGGAGCGATCCGCCCGTACATTAAGATCTACACGTCCTTGGCCGCTTCATCCAGGACCGTTGGATCGTGATTATACCTTCGACGGATCGAGATCCGGCCCATCGCAAATCGATGATTTCAGCCGTTGGATGGAGCAGCCTAATTAAGCAGTTAATATATCATCAAGCCCTAGCTTCAAATGGACGGCTGGGATCAGATGAAGCTCAGATCGGACGGCTCAAAGAATTCATTTAATAAAACCTAACTTTCCTACACTCCACAGAATCGGCAGAAGAGCTCGACAGAAAATTTCACGCGCGGCGGCGATCTTCCTCCTCGCGAGCAAACGCCGGCGGCTTCTTCCGCAGCCGTGCGAGCGGCGGCGGGATTGCACAGGCATTCCGGCGGCGACGTGCAGAAGGAAGAATCGCGCAAATCCCTTTTCGAGCGGCCGTCTTCTTCCCGCGCGGCGACGGCGATTACACGTCCCGCGGCGATGCGAAGACATCCCATTCCGGCGACCTTTCCTCCGACAGCCGGTGATGATCCCAGGCGAGCCTCGGCGGACGATTAGATGCCGTGATTCGGACAGCTAGTTGGAAGAGGGGCAAGCGTGCGATTCCGGCGAGTACACCCTTCACCGGCGTTCACTCCATTCCGGCGGCTGGGAAAGGCCTTTCCATCTCGCCGGAGCCACCCACACAGCTGCGCCGGTTTAGGACAGCTCCATCTCCACCGGTGAAGGTCCCTTTCACTGTTCCGGCGATTCCATTCCTTCCGGCGACCGGGATTAGGCCGCACCGCTTCGACATTCCATCCACTAGCTACCGGGACTAGGAGCTCCGCCATCCACAGCCGCCGGAGCAGTGTTCACATTCCTCCGCATTCAGCTCTTTGCCGCGGTGCCGGGATTAGGACCGCATCCGTAATCCATCGACGGAGGGGTTGTTCGGTTTATTGTCGCCATCGTGGGGTTACCGATTACTTATATTTGATTCAGTCCATTTAATTGGATATTTACTTTATCATGTTTGTTTTGTTACGGTTAATTTGTTATGTTATGTTGATCATGTTTAGGTTAGTTTTCAATTAAAATTGTCCAATCCATGCATCGTATAGTGACAGTGCGGTGTCTGGTTGGAGTGCTTTCATTATTAGATTAGATTTCATTTACATTCGACCAGTTGCCGTATAGTGACAGTGCGGTGTCTGGGCGAATTGCTTTCATTTATTGCATTTCGTTTATTGCAGTTTTTAGTGAGTTTTGACTCCGTGTCGTATAGTGACAGTGCGGTACATAGTTGAATTGTTCACCTTTATTTCGTGATCATTGTACCGTATAGTGACAGTGCGGTGCGTGATTACTTACTTTTGCGCATTAGTTAGATTTACTTCCTGCAGATTTAATTTCTCTGTCTGTTTATCAGAATTGATTCAACATTGCATCGTATAGTGACAGTGCGGTGCAAGGTTGAATCGTTCTTGCATTAGGTTAGCTTTGAATAATTGTTTTGATAACTGTAAAAACCCCCAGTGTTTACTTCTGTTTAAAAACAAACGTCCAGCCATTAGGTTCGTTGGGAGATGACCCGAGTCAGTCCTATACTGCATTAGTGTAGTTAGGGGGTTCGGTAAATAATTTGGGAACGGTATTGCGACACTAAAAATCGTTCGATCATCACCCCATAGTTTTCCTAAGGTTTTCGGCTCTTAGGCACTTACCTGCCCAAAGCGAGGGTCGTTCCCTAGATCTAGCACAAAGTCTCAAAGGCGTGCTCGGTATTGGGAGAAATTGGTAGGTGTTTCCCCAGTAACCTAACTCGCTCTCAAAGGGGAACCTAGCCATTTCCACCCACGATAACTATTTTTTTATCCCTCATAATCTTTTTTCTCCTCTCTTTTTTTTCACTTTTTCTTTTATTTCTCCCTTTTTTTTCTCTCTTTTATTTTTCGGCTCACCGGGATTTTGATTTTTCCAAATGGGCTTACACAATCTGAGCATCTCCAGTAACTAAAATGCTAAACCTAGAGTCACCTATGGATTCCAAAGTACTAGACTACTGAAATGAATCATAACTAGGTATGTACTAGATTCTTCCTTTCAGAATGTTCGACATGTGTAAGTGCAAAAACAAAGCTAACCAGTGTAAGTCTAGAACATTCAATAGAGCGAATAAAATAAAATACCACAAGATAAATGGAGTTAAGCTACCTATGGGAACAACTCATGCAAGCAACTTTCAAAAATACTACTGAGGTAGTTTTACAGATAACAAAAATTAAGTACTGAAAGAAACTCAAAAACTCAGGCATGAATAAATGAAAATACCAGAAAAGAAACTACTGCTAGGAAACAAAACAAAATAAACCTTGGGGTCTCCCCCCCAGACTTAAACGAAAATATACCTCTAATATGGTGGACGAGGTGGAAAGTCAGGGAGCTTGGGCATCTCTGGATCCTGGGAGAACCTGCTGCTGAGTCGCTGATGCCACATATACATGTGGTCGATCTTGGAGCTGGTGGATGCAGTGGTTACTCGGTGCTCCTCCTCCCTAGCCCACTGTGCTTGCTGAGCATGCATGTGCTGCTGCATCTCCCTACGGTAGGCGGCCTCATCATGGCAACGAACAGCCTCCTCCTGAAAGTATATGTGGGCCTCGTCGTAGAACTCCTCAGCCCGCTGGAAATGCTCCCGAAATCCCTGGAACTTCGCCTGCTGGTAGGCACTCTGATCCTCCCATCGCTCCCTCTGCATCTGCTGCTCAGTGTAAATATCATCGAGGTACGATTGGAACTCCGAGAAATCATAGGCCGATGTACCTGCATCCTACTCAAAAGTAGAAAAAGGTGGTGGTGCAAGTGCAGGCTCATGTCGGCATGGACTAGGTGGGCTTTTATGCACATATGGACTGGAGGGAGAGTGATATAAAGGTGGAGAGATGGGCACCGATGTGGATGGTCCCTCATGTGGAGGGGACTCCACTATCAGGTCCAAGTGCCAGTTGGCGCATATAACGATGGTGGTATGATCCGGGTCGGGGAACCTAAGGGTCGTCAGAATTTTCCTTACAAAGTATAAGGAGTCTCCTTCTCTCACAATCATTTTCATGGCCATGCATACTCCAGTCGACTGATGCTTTAGCACTTTTCCTATGCACATATGGACTGGAGAGAGAGTGATATAAAGGTGGAGAGATGGACGCCGATGTGGATGGTCCCTCATGTCGAGGGGACTCCACTATCAGGTCTAAGCGCTAGTTGGCATGTATAGCGATGGTGGTACGATCCGGGTCAGAGAGCCTAAGGGTCGTCAGATTTTTTCTTACAAAGCATAAGGAGTCTCCTTCTCTCACAATCATTTTCATGGCCATGCATCATCAGTCAACTGATGGCAGCACCAGTTGAGCCACAACACTCAGCAGTCGACTGATTTCAAGCGGTCGAGTGGCTCTTGTGGGCAGTTGACTGATGCTAGCTAAAATTACAAGTTAGCTTAACAATAATATAATTTCAACGGTCGTCGACCGTCCGATCTCGACCTAGACTATCCATGAGATGTCTTTGGTTGGATCTATGCTTAAGACCATCCCCATAAGGAGGATATGACCTCACTTACGCTCATACACATGAGCTTACCTCGATACTTACTTTGTAGCTCTTGCTTCCGACCTTCCACTCAATTCTTTCAGCTCCCTCTGAAGTCACTCGAGTGTCGCCCGGCCACCGTGACTTCCTCTGGGTGTCGCCAGCCTTTAGCTCCAGCTTTAGAACTTTTCTGCACACTTGATTCAGCTCATGAGATAATGATATGAGCTTAACTTTGTATCATTTGTTATAATCAAAACTCAGGTTCGACTTAGGTGGCCACTGCACCAACACGTGGAACTCAATTTTTGGATCCGAATTTGATTCGGATTGTGATCATCTCTCAGATCACAATGACTTCAACATGAAGCTAGTACCTCTCGTGAAGTTAGGGCTTGTAGCTTGGTGAAGCTATCCCGATGCTACTCGGCGTGGATACGGATAGAGGCAAAACTTATGAGGGTCGCTAAGGTTGATGTCATTTCCGCTTCACGTAATTTGTCAAGTATACGTAGATTAGTTTGTTTATTGCAAAATTTAAAATAGTGATTATGTCTACACTTGATGTATCCTTTCATGCATGTGGTGTGTGTGTTGTAATAAGTTAGTTATTACTCGTTTTATTTGCTTCCGCTGTGCATGTTTACGAAAGATGTTCGAACGCACACCCACGTCGGTGTCGGGGAAACCCAATAGTTCCATTTCTAACACTAACGTGATTTGTTATGGATATAATAAGAAAGGGCAGATCAAGCCGAATTTCCCGGACCTAAAGAAGAAGGAGGAGAAGGAAAAAAAAAAAGAATGATAAGAAAGAAAAGAAGAAGAAGGAGGCCATAGTAGCACAAACATGGGATACACAAAGTGTTGAGGATTCATCCGATGAGGAGGAGCTTTGCCACATCACATGCAACTTAGCACTCATGGCAATAGAGGATGACACAGAAGCCTCAAGCCAAGAGGGGTCATCATCATCAAGCGACGAATCATCCTCTAGTGACGATGAGCTAAGAGACACCCCTAGGGTAGAATTATTGTACAAAACCATTGCTTGTCTTCAAAATGCATTAAATAAATCAAAATCTAGGATTAAGGATTTAAAGGTAGAAATTAGGGAAATTAAGAATGTAGAACTTTCTTGTAATGATACATGCTTTTTTAAGGATGAAAATGAGGAACTTAAAAAGGAAGTATGTGAATTAAGGACATGATTAGAAAAATTTGCTAGTGGGTCCAAATACTTGACATGATACTTAGGGACCAAAGGGTCGTTTATAACAAGGTCAACATAGGTTATAGACCTAAGGACAAGGAAGTAGCATTTACCTCCCTAATTAGTAGAAAAGCAATACTTAGGAGCAAGGTTAAAAAGGCTTGGATTCTAAAGAAATTTCTAGTTGATGATACTAGTCCAAAAATTTGGGTACTTAAGGCTTGTGTTTTTCATGTTGTATAGGTAGGTGGATCGGGTATGTGGATTGTGGATAGCAGATGCTCAAGACATATGACTGGAGATGTGAGCAAGTTTTCCACAATCAACTACATAAGCAAGGGGAGCGTGTCTTTTGGTAATAATGGTAAACACAAAGTTCTAGGTAAAGGCACAATTGAGGTATCCCCAAAACTTCTTATTCATAAGATCTTTCTAGTCAACAACATGAAATTTAATTTACTTAATGTTAGTCAACTTTGTGATGCTAATTTTAAAGTTGAATTTAATTCTACAAAGTGCTTTATTAGACACAAGAAATTAAATGATTGCATGTTAGTAGGATATAGAAAATCCAATATTTATTATGTTGATTTATCCTATGCTTCTAACATTTCCCCTAAGTGTCTTATAGCAAAAGAAGAAGAATGTTGGTTATGGTATAAGAGGCTTGGGCACACCAACATGAAGAATATTGGCAAGATAGCCAAGATGGATCTAGTCAAAGGGTTGCCAAAAATGAAGTACATCATGGATAAGATGTGTGATGCATGCCAAGAAGGAAAACAATCAAAGTCATCACACAAGGATAAAATTTTAATTAATACTTCTTTACCGTTAGAGCTTTTACACTTAGATTTATTTGATTGTTATAACATTCCTTCTTTGAATGGTAGTAAATATTTCTTAGTTATAGTTGATGATTTTTCTAGATACACATGGGTATATTTTATGAAACATAAGGATGATACTCTAGGAATAATCATAAGTTTTAGCAAAAGAGTAGAGAATGAAAGAAATCTCAAAATCAATCGGATCCGTAGTGATCATGGTGGAGAATTTGAGAATTCTAATTTCTCAATATTTTGCTTAGAACAAGGGTACAAGAATGAATTCTCTTATCCTAGAACACCCCAACAAAATGGGGTGGTGGAAAGGAGAAATCATGTCCTACAAGAGGCAGCTAGGACTATGCTTAATGCATATTCACTTCCTAGCTATTTGTGGGCAGAAGCGGTTAATACCGCTTGCTATATCCAAAATAGGGTCTTAATCCATAGGTTTTTAGGAAAAACAGCTTTTGAATTATGCAATGGAACAATTCATTACTTCAAAGTCTTTGGATGCAAAGTTTACAACTTAAACACCAAAGACAATTTAGAAAAATTTGAGTCCAAAACATATGAGGGAATCCTAGTTGGATACTCATCCACTAGTAGAGGATACAGAGTCTATAACAAAAGAACTCAAAAGGTTGAGGAATCCTCAAATGTTCAATTTGATGAAACCTCTACCACTTACCCTAGGAAATCCCCCATTGATAATGATATCAATGATAAAAACCAAGATATTACCCAAAAATTTCAAAATTTGACCTTAGGGGGTAATGATCAAGGGGGAGGAAGAGGAGATTCCGATGATGAGAGGAGAAAGGAGGATAACAATGATCTAAATCAACTTGAAACACCTCCTAGAACAATAAGAATTCATCAAAATCATCCTCTAGACCAAGTTGTAGTAGAATTATCTCAAGTTGTTAGAACTAGGTCTTTTCATAGAGCTCCCTCTAGTCAAATAGCTCTCATCTCAAAATTTGAGCCCAAATCTACCAATGATGTATTACTTGATCCGGATTAGATTCTAGCAATGCAAGAAGAATTGGCTCAATTTGAGAGAAGTCAAGTATGGGAGCTAGTCCCTAGATCCAATGATAGCACCATTGTTACTACAAGATGGGTCTTTAGGAATAAATTAAATGATCAAGGTAACATAACTAGAAATAAGGCTAGGTTAGTTGCTAGAGGCTTTAATCAAGTTGAAGAACTTGACTATGATGAAACTTATGCCCCAGTTTCTAGGTTAGAATGGATTAGAATCCTATTAGGATATGCCTCTTACATGGGTTTTAAACTCCATCAAATTGATGTAAAATCGGCATTTCTAAATGAGTTCATTAAGGAAGAAGTGTATGTAAAACAACCTCCCGGGTTTGAGAATATAGACTATCCAAACCATGTATACAAGCTTAGAAAAGCTTTATATGGGTTAAACCAAGCTCCCCGGGCTTGGTATGAAAGATTTTCATCTTTCTTAGTTTCTAAGGGTTTTAGAAGGGGTCAAGTATATCAAACTCTATTCATTAAGTCAAAGTCAAAGGATATTTTTGTGGCCCAAGTATATGTAGATGACATCATTTTTGGGTCAACAAATGATGAACTCCTTCAAGATTTTATCAAAAATATGGAGAATGAGTTTAGTTGGAGAATTAAATTTCTTCTTAGGTTTACAAGTCAAACAAACTAATGAAGGAATCCATGTATACCAAACCAAATATGCCAAAGAAATGATCAAGAAATTTGGTTTGAAAAATGCTAAGGTAGTTTCAACCCCAATGGAAACTAATACTAAAATAGACAATGACCATGAAGGTAAATTAATTGACCTAAAACTTTATAGGAGTATGATTGGTAGTCTATTATACCTAACCACTAGTAGACCCGATATCTTATTTGCGGTAGGTATGTGTGCAAGATACCAATCTTGTGCCAAAGAGACCCATTAAATAGTCATTAAGAGAATTTTAAGATATATCAAAGGCACACTAAATGTAGGACTTTGGTACCCTAGGACTAAGTCTTTTGATTTGGTTGACTACACCGATTTCGACTATGCGGGTTGCAAGTTAGATCAGAAGAGTACTAGTGGTGGTTGTCAATTTCTTGGATCCTCCCTAGTTAGTTGGAGTAGTAGAAAGCAACCTTGTGTCGCTCTATCCACCACCGAGGCCAAGTATGTGGCTATGGGTGGTTGTATAGCTCAATTGCTTTGGATGAGACACACTCTAGAGAACTATGAGCTACACTACTCCAATGTCAAAGTCTATTGTGATATATGAGTATCATAAATTTGACCAAAAATTCGGTACATCACTCTAGGACAAAGCATATTGAAGTGAAACATCACTTCATTTGAGATCATGTGGTAAAGGGGGACATTGACCTCAACTACATAGAATCCAAGTCCAACCTAGTCGATATTTTCACCAAGGCTCTCTCCGAAGCTGATTTTTCATCACTTAGGAGAGAACTTGGAATGTGCTTAGTAGAATAGAGGTTTAGTTTTGCATAATCCTATAGAAACCCTAGGATTATACCTCTATAACATCTCACAAAATACCTAAGAAACCATGATTTTTGTATTGATCCACTTAGATATCATGTGAGATGTTAGGAAGATGCACATGGTTCATCATGCTTGTTATGATCCATTACTATGAACCAAGGTGCCATCTAGAGACATTGATCCTTAATTGAACCAATTATTGGGAAGGCTTGTGTATAATTGATGTGCATATATCTCTAAGAATATGATTGGAAATGTCAAATATAATATATTTTAAACTATGTTTATAATATTTTGAAAAACAATTTTCACTTGATAAGCAAAAGTGATACAAAGTTTGCAAAATCCTTAAAGATTTTGCTAGTTTTCAAATTTCTATCATTTTCAAAATCTGGAAAAGATATATTTTTAAATTATTTTTTATTGATAGAATATGATTTAAAAAATGTGTCCACAAAATTTTGTGATTTTTTGATATTTCTTGAATTTTTGGCGTATTTCTGAAGTTTGGCTGAAATCCTGAAATTGGCGTTTCGGGGTTAGCAGTCGACTGCCTCAGTATTCATTCGACTGTCACGCTGATATTTCTGAAAATCAGTCTTTTTTTTTGTCTTAAGTGCAATCTTAAGTGTCCTAACCCTATGGTATGATAATCCAAGTAATAAGAGGGTATAGGACTGATTGATACATTGATTTAAGGGGAGCTATTATTATGCAATCTTTTTATTCCCTAAATCTATTTCATGTCTATTTTTGGTGCAAAGCTAAGATATATTTCTTGTCTATTGTTTCATGCTTTGGTCAACATGTTCCATGTCTTGGATTAAGGGGGAGCCCTATTTTCTATCTTATACCTTGGTTCAAGGCATGACAAACTTCATTCATGATTAACTTAATTTCTATTATTCCTTCTATTTTTGATGTGTGTCAAAGGGGGAGAAGGAGAATTTAAGTTAGAATTCATATTGATATATGATGTTTTATTTCTGAACATATTTCAATACCTAACTTAAATAATTGTCAAACATCAAAAAGGGGGAGATTGTTGGTGCAATAATGCCCAAACATTTATGTATTTTGATGTTTGGATAATCATTTATAGTTAGGCAATGTTTTGTGATCTAATTGTGAATGTGTTAAGTGACAAGAAATCCAAGTGTAAAGACTTTGTAAAGGAAAGACCAAGTGTGATCTTGGCAATGAAAGTCCAAGGCGAGGTCTTGGCAGCATAAGTCCAAGCATGTAGTCCTAGCGGCGTAAAGTTCAAGCGGACCTTGGCAAAGGAAGACCAAAGGCAAGGTCTTGACAGCGTAAGTCCAAGCATGTAGTTTTGGAGGCATAAAGTCCAAGCGGTCCTTTGGCAAAAGAGAAATCCGAGACATGACAAAACCGATCGTCGTATGAACGGTTAGAGGGGGGTGAATAGCCCTCAATCGTCGTATGAACGGAATTCCTTGTCTACAAATATAATTAACGCAATGGAAACAAAACTAAACAAGGAAATATAAACAACACAAAGATAAAACAATGCTAACACAATATGTAACGTGGTTCATGGCCTCGCCGCTAATCCACGGTCGGATTCCTCTCCAGTGAATCACTCCGAAACCAATCCACTATTGGTCTCTCCCTTTAGCCAATGCAAGGTGGAGGTAAACCTTCACAACAATGAGAACACTCCTTTTACAATAGATATGAAAGAAAACTAGAAGAAGGAGTTTAAGCTTTGTGGGGCACTTGGATGATCACTTAGAGCATAAGCATTAACCATCTAAAAGCCCCCACCCTCTCTTTTTACAGAGAGGAAGCAAATCTTCCCATTGGACACTATCAGTGGACTGATGCTTTCATCAGTCGACTGATGTCGACACCAACGGCTTATGACCAGGTCGGATTCACGGGATCCACGACCGCTTTCTCCAACAATCAGATTATCAGTCGACTGATGTCAACTTTCAGTCGAGTGACGACTCGCTTCTGTGCCTGTGCATAGTGCGATCAATTGACTGCTTCCCTTAAGCAGTCGACTTGATTCATCAACCACACACCAGTCGATTGATGATCGACTTGGAGCAGTCGACTGCCCTGACATGGCAGTCAACTGGTGTCGGAAAAACCTCAAACTCAACATCTGTTTGAGCGTCCGACAGTCAGGTAAACCTCAACCCTTGCGGTCGAGCCTCCGACACTTAGCCATTCGGCCAAGTTCACATAATGAGCTACTTACATTTCACTCATTCTCTCATCTCACTTGAAGTCCCCCGCCGAAGCTCTCTTCGTTCGTGGCCACGTCCCTCGGCAGCATTAAGTGCACGACTCTGCAATGATCCTTCGCGTCTCTTGCCCTCGAAGTCTGCTTCCTTAGCTTCACTTCAAGTCATCTCATCCGGCGGTCCCTCGGATGCATCAAGCGCACGGCTCTGCAATGCTCCTTCGCCGACTAAAGGACGAGGTTGTGAGTTGGTGTCACTTGCCTAAGCTCCATGTGCGAATTACTAAGTCCTGTAAGACTCCAATGCACATATCAAATCCAATCATCCTAACTTAAACCCTTTGCCACACACATCAAAACCATATCACATGGGTTGATTGCCCTAACAATCTCCTTTTTGATGTGTGGCAATCCGTTTAAGTTAGGTCAACAAATAACAATAAACATAAGCAAGGAAAGCATGTAAGTAAAAACATGAGTATAACAACTCCCCCTTAAACATGCAACTCACCCTTAAGACATGCTAAATTTTCCCTTTTAGCATGATTAACTTAAACTTCCCTATTTCTCCCCCTTTGACACCATCAAAAACATTATCCAAATGTTATAATACAAGGTATCAACTCTAAGGAGGAAAAAATACCAAAAACCAAACATAACCTGATAAAATCAGTTTACTGTGCTCGTGCACAGTAGATCAGTCGACTGGTTCAGACTACCAGTCGACTGGCACAAACATTTCAGCCATTTTTTATTTTTGGAAAAAAATTCAGAAATGTACTAGAAATTCCAAAAAATTCAAAAAATTATGAAATTTTGAAAACACATTTCTTTTAAATTCCTTTATCAGTGAAAAATAAGTTTTCATGAAAATTACTTATATTTTCAATGATTTGCTAAAAATCCAAAAGTTTCAAAAACCAACTAGTATTTTGATTATGTTTGTATCAATTTTAACACCTAGTTTTGCATTAGATTCTTTCAAAACATGAAAACACAGATTTTAAAGTAAGAAATGGTTTTGAAAACATATGAAATATCCAACCATGATCTTTGGACAATATGTCTATGAATTAAACATAAGTCTTCCCCATGATTGGTCTATTATTGCTATTTTGATACTTAAAATGACCATCTAAATGTCATAGGCATTAGTGGACCATTTGTATCATCCTATCATCTCACCCATACTATGTTTTCAATTAAAGTTATCCTTATGGTGAATGTGAGATGTTCATAAAGGTATTTATGTACTTAACCTTCAAATTCATGCGATTCTACCCATGGTTAAGTATCACTCTATCATACCACATGATCATAAAAACATATATGCATTGATTTCACATTATGATCATGAAACAAATGTATCAATCAATTTGTAATCATGCATTAGGTATAAAATCATGATAATAAGTCAAGTATCACCTATAGCATGATCTAAACCCTATTGCCCATGATTATATATTAAATGTCAAGATCATAAATCATGATTGCAAACATATATAACAATTACATTAACTATCATGATTTAAGCATTATTATCAATTTATGGGCACATTATCATCACCCAACACTATTTCAAAAATTAAGTCCCCACCATCCTAAGTCAACCAAATAATATGATATAAGTAAAATCCTTATGGTTGACTATCCTAGGGTTTTCCTAACCCTTAATGATGGATTTAGGAACCCAATATAGGTTCTTTCCTATGGGGTTCACTAAGTATTCCTTAGGGATCCATTTTCTAGTAATTGTCTTATTTTTGGCTTGACCCCTAGCAATCAAACATTTATAGGCCTTTTTATTTGTTTTTCCCTTATAACCTAGGCCCTTCTTATTGAAGCTTGCCCTTTGGCTCCCTATAATCATATTAAGGATGTTGGAGCCAATGGTGAATTTTTCTAGGGCCTTGGTTAAATGGTCTACCTTTTCCTTTAAAGCCCTATTTTCTTCAATACATGCATTATTTACATCAAAAGGCATATAAAGATCATGTGAGCATGCATCATCATGACTAGAAGAAATATTATCATTAATATTTAACCATGCTTGTTCTAATTTATTTTCTAAGGCCTTAATTTGATCTAGCATGCTCTTATTTTTCATTTTGGCCCTAAACAAATACCTATTTAAGCTAGAAATCATAAAAACAATTTTCTTAGGTGAGAGATTCGTTACCATAGTTTCCATGTCTTCTTCCTCGGATTCCGATGAGGATGAGGATGAAACTCCCCCTTCACTAGAGCTCTCCTCACTTGAGCTTGATTTTTCACCTTCGGAGGAGGAGGTAGAGTCTAGATCATCAAACGCCATCAACCCAAGGTTTGTGACAAAAGCGTTTTCTTCCTCCGATGATGATGATGAGGAAGGATCATCCCATGTCCTTGCTTTGAGTGCCTTGGCCTTCCCCTTTTCCTTGGCCTTCTTTTCTTCTTCCTTTTCTTGCTCCCCTTTTTCTTTTCTTCTTTTCTCTTCCTTTCTTCTTTGCTCTTGTTCAAGAGGGGGCAATCATCTCTTATATGTCCCTCTTGTTGGCAATTATAGCAAATGATTTTCCTCTTGTGCCTTCTCCTATCATAAGATTTGTTAAATTTTAAATTTATTAAGGCACACCTTACCTTCCTTACCATATAAGCATCTTCATTGCTATTCATGGAGGATGAGGAGGATGCTTCATCGGAGGAGGAGGAAGTTTCTATTTTCTTCTTCTTCTTGTTGGATACTAAGGCTACTCCTCTTGATGGCTTGATGCTTGATTCTTCCATTACTCCCTCAAGCCTTGTTTCATGGAGCTCCATAGTTGAGAAGAACTCCTCTAAGGTGCTCACTTCTAGGTTCTTCGACATGTAGAAGTCCACCATTGAGCTTCATTTCGATGACCGAGGAAAAGCATCGATTGCTTTCATAAGCATATCCCGGTTTGAAAGTTTTTCTCCTACACTTGTTAGCCCAATTAAAATTTCTTTAAAATGAGAGTATAATGAGGTTACCTTTTCTCCCTTTTCAAGTTTGATATTTGTTAGTTGGGAGCGGAGGAGGTCTCTCCTTGCAAGCTTGGCCTCCGAGGTACCTTCATGAAGCTCTACCAACCTCTCCCACATTTCTTTGGCACATGCACACTCCCTTATCCGATTCACTTCTTGTTGGGGGAGTACGTTGTAGAGATGGTGCATTGTCTTTGAGTTCGCCAAGTACTCCTCCCTTTGCCTTTTAGTCCATCTAGACTTCTCGATTGGCTTCCCTTCTTCATCCCTAGGTATCTCGAACCCATTTTTCATTATTAATAGAATTTCAAAGTCGATTTCGAAGAATACCTCCATGCGTTTCTTCCACCACGCAAATTCTCCTTCAAATTTCAGTGGGTGAATGTTAGAGTTGGCCATCCTTGATGTAGTGCTTGTTATGGAGGTTAGTCCTCGACAAGCTACCTTGGCTATGATACCACTTGTAGGAACGTCGGTGGTTGGCTAGAGGGGGGGTGAATAGGCCTCAATCATCGTATGAACGGAATTGCTTGTCTACAAATATAATTAGCGCAACGAAAACAAAACTAAACAAGCAAATATAAACAACACAAAGATAAAACAATGCTAAAACAATATGTAACGTGGTTCACGGCCTCGCCGCTAATCCACGGTCTGATTCGTCTCTGGTGAATCACTCCGAAACCAATCCACTATTGGTCTCTCCCTTTAGCCAATGCAAGGTGGAGGTAAACCTTCACAATAATGAGAACACTCCTTCTTTTACAATAGATATGAAACAAAACTAGGAGAAGGAGTTTAAGCTTTGTGGGGCACTTGGATGATCACTTAGAGCATAAGCATTAACCATCTAAAAGCCCCCACCCTCTCTTTTTATAGAGAGGAAGCAAATCTTCCCGTTGGACACTATCAGTCGACTGATGCTTTCATCAGTCGACTGATGTCGACTCCAACGGCTTATGACCAGCCCAAATTCACGCGATCCGCGATCGCCTTCTCAAACAGTCAGATTATCAGTCGACTAATAATATCATCAGTCGACTGATGTCGACTTCCAGTCGAGTGACGACTCACTTATGTGCCTGTGCACAGTGTGATCAGTTGACTACTTCCCTTAAGTAGTCGACTGATGTCGACTTGATTCATCAGCCACACACCAGTCGATTGACGATCGACTTAGAGCAGTTGACTGCCCTGACATGACAGTCTACTGGTGCCGAGTAAACCTCAAACTCAACATCCGTTTGAGCATCCGGAGGTTTGGTAAACCTCAACCCTTGCGGTCAAGCCTCCGACACTTAGCCATTCGGCCAAGTTCACCTAATGAGCTACTTACATTTCACTCATTCTCTCATCTCACTTGAAGTCCCTCGCCGAAGCTCTCTTCGTTTGTGGCCACGTCCCTCGACAGCATCAAGCGCATGACTCTGCAATGCTCCTTCGTGTCTCTTGCCCTCGGAGTATGCTTCATTGGCTTCGCTTCAAGTCATCTCATCCGGCGGTCCCTCAGGTGCATCAAGCGCATGACTCTGCAATGCTCCTTCGCTGACTCAAGTGTTGGGATGTATACTGAAAAGTCTATCTTTTGTTTGAACATCTTTGTTTTGAAATAAGAATCACATGATCATTGTTTGCATATTTATGGTTATGCATATTGTCTAATACATTACATTGTAGATAACATAGTGTGTAGTGTCACACAGGAGATCATGTTATCAGTTCCTTGTAGAGTATAAGTAAAGGCTCGCAATCGAGATGGTTTTGGACAAACTATTGGTATGGTTGTAGTGTGATTTGATATTGGTTTGTCTTGACCATATAATTACACTAGTATACTTTGTGTGTATTGAGCAGGACTGACTTAGAGATGATTCGATTTATTGCTGACTACATAATTAAATCGGACCTCAGATATTATGTTGTACATGCTCTTAATCCCGATATAAAAATGGGCACATATACTTAGTATTTATTTCTTTGATTTACCAATGGGCGAGATTTATAAAGTAAATCGATAGGCTCGGTAAGTTGGGAAATGATATTATTTATATGGTGTGCTGTTGATTATAGGAGGAAACCGTGTCCTATATATTAGGATGATGATGTCCCCTTGAGGAGCTCATAAGGTTCATCATGTAAACCCTACAGGTGGACTTGGTCTAGCATGATGATAAGGTTGAGTGGTACTACTCATGGAGTTAGATGTTGATTAATTAATTATCAGTAAATTAATTAATCGACGGACATTCGAGATCTTAAACACAGGGAGATAAATGTACAGATAATATATGGAGACCATATTAGCTTATGGGGGTTGGTAAGGTAGATCAATGATAATCCTATAATGGAATGGATTATCATTAATGGATCGGACTTTATGTGGGCTTGATCCATTGGGTGGCCAAGATCCAACTCCTCCTCATGGTCCCTATTGTAGCCTATTAAAACCTCATGGATCCTAGATCCGATGATGGAAAATGAAACTCTAGATCTGATGATGGAGATTAGATCTCTAGATCCGACGGTGGAGATTACATATCTAGATCTGACGATGGAGATTAAATCTTTAGATCCGACGGTGGATATTAAATCTCTAGGTCCGACGGTTGAGATTAAATCTCTAGATCCGACGATTAAGATTAAATCCTTAGATCTGACGGTGGAGATTAAAGGAGGCTTAAGCCTAACTCTATAAATAAGGCTTAAGGGGTGGGCGGCAAAAAAAAAAAAATACAAGGGAGGCTAGGGTTTTGGATTGGGCGGCAACACAAGGGGAAGTTTTTCCTTCTTCCTAGGGTTTTGGCTGGCACCCATCTTCTCTATTCCTCTCCTTGGTCGGTGTCCAATATTCTTCCTCTCATCCTTGGTCGACGGCAAGGGCTAGGGTCTCTTCCCTTGGAGCTTTTGGCTAGCGCCCATACTCCTTGTTCTCTCCTTGGCCGGCGACAATCACCAAGCAAGGTGGCTTGGTGGTCAGTTCTAGATAGGAAAAGAGTTTTGTTTTATTCTTCCTTTTCTTCAGAGCGAGCAAAGAAAGGAAGAACGTGATCTAGGAGGCTTCGACTTTTGAAAAATCGTCGCCCACACGACGTCCAAAAGGAGGAAGGATATACAATAGAAGATCGAGAGGTATAATGCTTGTTTATGTTCTTTTGTATTATGTCTATAATTGTTTTCATTTATATGTGGCTAATTTACTTGGACCCCGAATACAAACACAAAAACTGGCGATCCGTACATCGTCTATTCCGCGGCTAATCGAAGAATAGAGGTTGGTTACTTAAACAATAAGTTTGTTCAAGTGACCACTCTAATTGAATAGCACGACGATGAAACAGTAGCTTGGGTAATCCATCTTTTTCAAGGATAATTTTTTTTTATCCGGGGACGTTGATGGGATCGCCATAAACAAGCGACCGAGTTGAAGTGGGAAGCGAAGTTTCTTACCTTCAAGTGGTATCATAGCTCCAGTTTTTGATTTTGTGTGTTTAGGATTCGATTACTTTTATGCACTTTTCATATATTGTATGTGCCGGATAATAGTAGGATGTGCATAGGTTGACTTTTTGGTTGCAGGCATAGGATCCAACTATTATAGATATATGTGTGTATGTGATTGTATGTGTGTAATTGTATATTATTTGAATCCTCGGGGTTGACGAGGCTAGTATTTAATTTTTGTAATTAAGTACGACATTGTTTAGCCACTCATTTATTTTAGTTTACTTTTGTTCTAGATTTCATGTACACTCCTTCGTGGAGTATAAGATCGATGGATGTAAATTAAAATAGTTATTCTCGGCTCAGATCTCCGAATGGCTTGTACATGGCGTAGGGAGGAGCGGACGAGATGACGATACGACAGGAGGCATATTGGAGACAAAAGACATAATAGTTGGAAAATATTTCTTTTTCATATTTATTGCTTATTGTTTGATATGCATGTCGTAGGCTAGAAAATTCCTCAATTTTAAATTACCAAGTGGGAGAGGGATATTTTTATAAATTCTCACGGCCTTTATTACGATTTGACATGTGATGCAAACAAACTTGTGCGTCGGCTCTGAGTGCCTTCCTCCACATCGGATGAGTTTGTTTGCAGATCACAAGGTCGAATATGGTTATAGGAAATTATTAAGAAGCGTGTGTACTTCTCCATCGGAAGGCACATAACCCGAGATAATTGCCTTAGTACCGAGTAATGGTGAACACTTAGATGCAAATAGGAGTATCCTCCCCATCAGAGTCACTGCTTTTATTTATAGGGTCGAAGAGGAACTAACTATTAATTTTATTTGTCAAAAAGTTAGGTTTACAAGATAGTAAAATTAATGAGTAAAACCTCCTCTTACAAATGTAGAGTTCGTATACGTCCACACTATCATGGAATATGATATTCTCGGTGTTTTGAGGTGTTGGTTGATTTTAAAATTTTATTGTTTGAAGAATCAATAATTTTTTGAAATATAATGTTTTGATCTATGTGATTCTTAGGTTTTTCAAAATGACTTTCAACCCGCTTGCTATGATACTGAAAGAAAATAAACTTACTGGACCCAATTATGTTGATTGGAAGAGGAATTTTGACATTGTCTTGACTGCTGAGGAATACAAATATGTACTCCTCGAAGAGTGCCCTTCTAAGCCTACGGATGATTCTGGGGAAAAAGAGAAGGAGAGTTATAAGAAGTGGATTAAGGCTGATGAGATGGTGTGATGTTACATTTTGGCATCTATGTCAAATGTACTGCAACATCAGCATCAAGCCATGCCCACTGCTTATGACATGATGCTCAATCTCAAAGAGCTTTTCGGACACCAAAATCGGGCTGCGAGGCAGGAAGCCATGAGGAACTTGATGACGACCACCATGATCGAGGGAACACCCATGAGGGATCATGTTTTAAAGATGATGGCTCATTTGAATGAGCTGGAAGTCCTCGGAGCTGAGATCGATGAGGAAACCCAGGTCGATATCATTCTCCAATCTCTACCTAGAAGTTTTGAGCAGTTTCGCCTGAACTACAACATGAATAAGAAGTTGTATTCATTGGCGGAGCTTCTGACAGAACTCCAGGCAGCAGAGGGGTTATTTCATCAGAGTGCTCAGGCATAGGCCATGGTTGCCCAAAAGGTTTCTACTTCTAAGCCGAAAGGCAAGAAGAAGAAGAAACAAGCTGGGACAAAGGTGGCGGGAGGAACTCAGGGAGGAGTGAAGAAGCCAAAAGGCAAGTGCTTCACTTGCAAGCAGACTAGACACTAGAAGAAGGACTACCCCAATCGGAAGCAGAACAAAGGTATATCTTTTGGTCTGGTCATTGAAACATGTTTAGCGGTGTTATCTACCAGCACCTGGTGTGTAGATACGGGAGTCACTGATCATGTCTGTAATACTTTGCAGGGGTTTCAGGAAACCAAACGACTAGCTGAAGGAGAGATTACCATCTACTTGGGTGATGTTACGAAGGTAGCGGCTGTTGCAGTGGGAGATGTTTATTTGTTTTTTGAGAGGAATAAAGTTTTGGCTCTTAAGAATTGCCTTTATCTACCTTTATTTAGAAAGAATTTGATTTTGGTTTCTAAATTATTTATGGATGGATATTCTATTTCTTTTAATGATAGAGTTGTTATAAAAAGGAATAGGGAGATTATCTGTTCTGGTGCATTGATAGGAAATTTATATACACTTGAACCAAAAGCTCCCACGATGCAAATAGAAGTGAATAACTCATCTTCTAATTCCAAAAGAGAAAAGAACCTTCGAAGATGAACCAAACATATCTTTGGCATATAAGGCTAGGTCATATTAACCTAAGCAGAATTCAAAGGTTGATAGCTGATGGACCTCTGGGTTCATAGTGGTGGAAGATTTCCCAACCTACGAATCTTGCTTGGAGGGTAAAATGACCAAGAGGTCTTTTAAGGCCAAGGGGTATAGAGCCAAAGATGTGTTGGAATTAGTTTATTCTGATTTGTGTGGTCCTATGTCTATCCAGGCTAGAGGTGGTTTTGAATATTTTGTCTCCTTTATAGATGATTATTCGAGATATGGATACATTTACTTGATGCGCCGCAAGTCTGAATGCTTTGACAAGTTCAAAGAATTCAAGGCTGATGTGGAGAAACATCAGGGTAAAAGTATCAAGACACTACGATCTGATCGTTGGGGTGAGTACCTCTTGGGAGAGTTTAGGAATTACTTATCAGAGGCTAGGATTCAATCCCAATTGTCTGCACCTAGCACACCCCGGCAGAATGGTGTAGCAGTGCGAAAAAATAGGACACTTATGGAGATGGTTAGATCGATGATGAGTTATTCTGAGTTTCCAGATTCGTTCTGGGGATATGCTCTAGATACGACAGTGTATATTTTGAACTTGGTACCATCTAAATCAGTGCCTTCCACTCCCACAGAATTGTGGACTGGGCGAAAGCCTAGTCTAAGACATATTCGGATATGGGGGAGTCTAGAACATGTGCTGAAGATAGATGCTGGTAAGTTGGAACCTCGTACAGAAGTGTGCATGTTCGTTGGCTATCCTAGAGAAACGAAAGGTGGTTTATTTTATAGTCCTAGAGATCAGAGGGTAATCGTTAGCACGAATGTCAGATTTCTAGACGAAGACTATGTGATGTACCACAAACCCATGAGTAAGATTGTTCTGGAGGAATTAAGAGGGAAAGTCACTGCTTCAGCACCACCGGTACAAGAGGATATACCACATGTCACTGCACCGCGTGTCACAGAGGATACATAGGTGATACCTCGTCGTAGTGGGAGGGTTGTTAGATAGCTTGATAGATTCATGTTCCTGGGAGAATCTTCTGATTTGATCCCTGGCGAACATGAACCTGATCCTTGGACATATGACGAGGCGATCCAAGATAAAGATGCGGTATCTTGGCAAAGTGCGATGATTTCTGAGATAGAATCTATGGATTCAAATCAGGTCTGGGAGCTAGTAGAACCACCTAATGGTGTAAAAGCCATTGGATGCAAGTGGATCTACAAAAGAAAGAGAGGAATAGACGGGAAGGTTGAGACCTTCAAAGCAAGGCTTGTTGCGAAAGGGTTTACTCAGAAAGAGGGCATCGATTATGAGGAGACCTTTTTGCCGGTAGCCATGCTTAAGTCTATCCGGATTCTCTTATGTATTGCTGGTCATATCGATTATGAGGTGTGGCAGATGGATGTCAAGACAGCTTTCCTTAATGGAAGTCTTGAGAAAAACATCTATATGAAGCAAGCAGAGGGATTCATTGCAAAAGGCAAAGAGCATCTTGTGTGCAAGCTTAATTGGTCCATTTATGGATTGAAGCAAGCTTCGAGGTCTTGGAACATCCTCTTTGATGAGGTAATTCAGTCTTATGGATTTATTCAAAGTCCGGATGAGTCTTGTGTATACAAGAGATGTGACGAAAAAGTAGTGGTATTTCTTGTACTATACGTAGATGACATTTTATTAATTGGCAACAATGTCAAGGTGTTATCGGACGTAAGGGTATGGTTATCCAAACAGTTTGATATGAAGGACTTGGGAGAAGTGGGACACATCCTTGGGATCAAGGTTATAAGGGATCGTAAGAAAAGGATGTTGTTCTTATCTCAAGCTTCATACATAGACACCATTATGGATCGTTTTAGCATGCAAAACTCTAAGAAAGGTTTTCTACCTTTTAGGCATGGACTTCCTTTATCTAAGGAGATGTGTCCTAGAACATCTAAAGAGATAGAGGAGATGAAGGTGGTTCCTTATGCTTCGGCAGTAGGAAGCCTCATGTATGTCATGCTATGTACGAGACTGGATATCTATTTTGCCGTGGGCATGGTCAGTAGATATCAGAGTAATCCAGGACAGGGATATTGGATTGCGATAAAGCATATATTGAAGTACCTGAGAAGGACTATGGATTATATGATAGTTTATCAGACAGACCAATTAGTCCCTATGGGTTACACAGATTTCGACTTCCAATCAGATAGGGATAACAGTAAGTCTACCTTAGGTTTTGTGTTTACTTTAGGAGGTGGAGCCATTGTATAGAGGGGTGTCAAGCAGAAATGTTTGGCGGACTCTACCATGGAAGCTAAGTATGTGGCGGCCTCTGAGGCGGCCAAAGAAGTTGTGTGGCTCAGGAACTTTTTGATGGACTTGGATGTGATTTCTGATTTTCCCAGAACTATCACAATTTATTGTGATAATAGTGGTACAGTTGCAAACTCGAAGGAACCACGAGCCCATAAGGCAAGTAAACACATAGAACGCAAGTACCACCTGATACGAGAAATCGTAAAGCGATAAGAAGTTGTTGTTGCCAAGATTACATCATAGGATTACCTGGCAGATCCTTTCACTAAGGCCCTTCCAGTGAGAGCTTTTGATAGGCATGTGGAGGGAATGAGAATCAGATGTATGGTAGTATGAGGAAAGCATAGTCTTTTAGTATAAGTGGGAGATTGTTGGGATGTATACTGAAAAGTCTATCTTTTGTATGAACATCTTTGTTTTGAAATAAGAATCACATGATTATTGTTTGCATATTTATGGTTATGCATATTGTCTAATACATTACATTGTAGATAACATGGTGTGTAGTGTCACACGGGAGATCATGTTATCAGTTCCTTATAGAGTATAAGTAAAGACTCACAATCGAGATGGTTTTGGACAAACCATTGGTATGGTTGTAGTATGATTTAGTATTGGTTTGTCTTAACCATAGAATTATACTAGTACACTTTGTGTGTATTGAGCAGGACCGACTTAGAGGTGATTCGATTTATTGCTGACTACATAATTGAATCGAACCTCGGATATTATGTTGTACATGCTCTTAATCCCGATATAATAACGGACACATATACTTAGTATTTATTTCTTTGATTTACCAATGGGCGAGATTTAGAGAGTAAATCGATAGACTTGGTAAGTTGGGAAATGATATTATTTGTATGGTGTGTCGTTTCTTATAAAAGGAAACTGTGTCCTATATATTAGGATGATGATGTCCCCTTGAGGAGCTCATAAGGTTCATAATGTAAACCCTGCAGGTGGACTTGGTCTGGCATGATGATAAGGTTGAGTGGTACTACTTATGGAGTTAGATGTTGATTAATTAATTGTCAGTAAATTAATTAATCGACGGACATTCGAGATCTTAAACATGGGGAGATAAATGTACAAATAATATATGGAGCCCATATTAGCTTATGGGGGTTGGTGAGGTAGATCAACGATAATCTTCTAGTGGAATGGATTATCATTAATGGATCGGACTTTATGTGGGCTTGATCCATTGGGTGGCCAAGATCCAACTCCTCCTCATGGTCCCTATTGTAGCCTATTAAAACCTCATGGAGCCTAGATCCGATGATGGAATATGAAACTCTAGATCCGACGATGGAGATTAGATCTCTAGATCCGATGGTGGAGATTAAATCTCTAGATCCGACGGTAGAGATTAAATCATTAGATCCGACGGTGGAGATTAAATATCTAGGTCCGACGGTTGAGATTAAATCTCTAGATCCAATGGTTGAGATTAAATATCTAGATCCGACGGTGGAGATTGAAGGAGCTTAAGCCTAACTGTTAAAATAAGGCTTAAGGGGTGGGCGGCATAAAAAAACACAAGGGAGGCTAGGGTTTTGGAGGAGGCATTGGGCGGCAACACAAGGGGAAGTTTTTCCTTCTTCCTAAGGTTTTGGCCGGCGCCCATCTTCTCTATTCCTCTCCTTGGCCGGCATCCAATCTTCTTCCTCTCATCCTTGGCCGGAGGCAAGGGCTAGGGTCTCTTCCCTTGGAGCTTTTGGTCGGTTCCCATACTCCTTGTTCTCTCCTTGGCCGACGGCAATCACCAAGCAAGGTGGCTTGGTGGTCAATTCTAGATAGGAGAAGAGTTTTGTTTTATTCTTCCTTTTGTTCGGTGCGAGCAAAGAAAGGAAGAACGTGATCTAGGAGTCTTTGACTTTTGGAAGATCGTCGGCCACACGACGTCCAAAAGGAGGAAGAACATACAATAGAAGATCGAGATGTATAATGCTTGTTTATGTTCTTTTGTATTATGTCTATAATTGTTTTCAATTATATGTGGCTAATTTACTTGGACCCCGAATACAAACACAAAAACCGGTGATCCGTACATCGTCTATTCCGTGGCTAATCGAAGAATAGAGGTTGGTTGCTTGAACAACAAGTTTGTTCAAGTGACCACTCTAATCGAATAGCACGACGATGAAACGGTAGCTTGGGTAATCAATCTTTGTCAAGGATATTTTTTTTTTATCCAGGGACGTAGACGGGATCGCCATGAACAAGCGACCGAGTTGAAGTGGTAAGTAAAGTTTCCTACCTTCATCAAGCACGAGGTTGTGAGTTGGTGACACTTGCCTAAGTTCCATGTGTGAATTACTAAGTTCTGCAAGACTCCAACGCACATATCAAATCCAATCATTCTAACTTAAACCCTTTGCCACACACATCAAAACCATATCACATGGGTTGATTGCCCTAACATAAAGTCCAAGCGGTCCTTTGGCAAAAGAGAAACTCGAGACATGACAAAACCGATGGAAGCTCTTGGAAGCAAGCGCAAGGATGAAGGAGTCGCGGACTCAGAGGGATCCTGGAGGCACAAGGCTGAAGGAAGAGATAGAAGGTTAAGTCTAGGTCTAGGGAGTTGGTTTCAAGTATGATTTAATCATCTTGGAGTATATCAGTCGACTGATCAGTCACTAGATTGATGAGGGCTGAATTCAGAGGCCATCAGTCGACTGCTAGGGTTTGGCAGTCGACTGGTCCACCATCAGTTGACTGCTATACCCTAACAGTCGACTATTAATAGTGGACATCGGCATAGAATATTTTCTAGTCAAGTGATCGCTTGGATCACTCAACTGATGGTTCAATTAGTTGACTAATGGTTTGATCAGTTGACTGATCAGAGTGCCGTTGGGATAAGACAATCGCAGATTCAGCTCGTCAGAAGCCGTTGGATGAGGTCAGCTACAGCAGCAGTCGACTGCTTTAGCCCCAATGGGAAAATCAACACTTGTTCTATAAAATGGGGCCATGGGGTGCTTGAGGAGGCAAGTGCTTACATTCCAAATTTTGTCTTCAAGCTCCCCAAGTCTTCTCTAAGTTTTCTTGTGCTCTTATAAACCTCCTCTTCTATAATCTTCATCTCTATCATTTGCAAGAAGAGGAGTGTCTTGTAAAATAAGCTTTCTTAGTGGAAGATTTGCTTGGATTAATCCACCTTAAGGATCGAAGTGGAGTGGGAGAATAATCTTCGAACCACATTAAATTTCTGTGTTAGCGTTTGTACTCTTTTGTTTCTTAATTTCATTGTTCATTGTTCTTTTGCTTCCTCTAATCAAATTGTAGAAACGAAAAGAGGCTATTCACCCCCCTCTAGCCTTCCAAGGATCCCCAACACTTTCCACGTAGTGGATTTGGTCCTTGGGGACCCAATACTTAGTGGATCCTAATTGTGAATTTAAAAAAGTCTTTGGAACCCATTCTTGAACTTTTTGTCTATTTTGATTTACGATCGACATATATGATTTGGTTGTAGTGGTTAATCTAAATCTGAGTCTGACCTTATTGTACATGACCCTTTATGATCCAAGTAGTAGGTCAAGACCCTTTGACCCCAAAGTAAACCTTTCCAATATTTTCTTAAGATCTTGGACTTGTCCTTTCAAGAGAGAGTTCTCTTCTTCAAGTTTTTCAACTCGAGTTGAGTTCTCCTCTTGAACTTGACTAGTGGAAGAGGTTAGGGAGACCTCATGTTTAAGAAGTTTAACCTCCTTAACTAAGGTCTCGTCCTTGGACTCGAACTTAGCTAATTTCTTAGTTAGATATTTAATTGCACTATAAAGAGTATCAATTAATGACCGACTCACCTTGATCGAATCTTTTGAACTCGATACAGATCCGTGGCTTGTCTTAAATTGGAGTTCATCGTCGGATTCGGAGTCGGACTCGATCTCAGGCTCGTAGTTCATTTCGGGTTCGGATTCGTCTTCAGGCTCGGTCGGCTTGGCCATGAATGCATGGTTGTTGAGCTCGTCTTCTTCCTCTGATGACTCCTCCCAAGTTGCGTTGAGTGCCTTTTTTAATTGTGACGATTTGTTCATGAGTCTTGGGCACTCCGATTTAATGTGACCTCACTTGTTGCATTCGTAGCATTTGTAGTTCGAACTTTGCTCGGGTCTCTTTTCCTTGGATTGCTTGATGGGTCATCTTTTGCTCTTGATCATCTTCCGAACTAGATTTACTAGCTCGGTCTCCCTGTTCACCTTCGATTCGTACTCCTCTTCTTCCTTGGCAGGTGGTTTGCTCTTCGTCTTCTTCTTCCGACCTGCAAGCAAAGCAACACTTTTCTCAACCGAGGCCAAGTTAGACTGTTTATGTAACTCAAATTCGGAAAAGAGTTTGTCTAATCTAATTTTAGATAAATCCTTAGATACCTTATAGGCATCAACCATGGATGCACACAAGGTGATCCTAGGAAAAGTGTTCAAGGCATACCTGATGACGTCCCGATTCTCCACTTTTTGTTCGATCGAGTGGAGACCATTCATGATATCCTGGATCCTCGCGTGAAGTTGTGTAGCGGTCTTGTGTTCCTGCATTTTTAGATTGAATAGATTATTAAAGAGAAGGTCTCTTTTACATACCTTCGTGTTGGCGGTTCCTTCGTGAAGCTCGATGAGCTTATTCCATAGGTCTTTCGCACTTATGAAAGGGCCAACGCGATTGAGCTCTTCCTTGGAGAGACCGCATTGAAGAATTTGTATAGCCTTTGCATCGGCCTCCACTTGATGCTTCATGGAATTCGTCCACTTGTCGCAGTCCAAGTATTCATCATCTTCATTTGTTGGAAGGGTGAACCCGGTCTGGATGACTATCCACATCTCTACTTGGGTTTTGAGATAGCACTCCATCTGACCCTTCCAGTAATGGAAGTCATCTCCATTATAAAACGAAGGTCGGGCAATGCTAAACCCTTCGAGATGGGCTATTCGACTAAAACCTTGCACAAACGCACGACAAAAAACAAATTGCCAAGACTTTGTCTTAAATTAGTAGTGTGGAAAAATACTAAAGAAAATTGAACGAGATGAAAAATACGAAAAGAAAAATAAAATTTCTAGATTGGTGGTTGCACCAAATCTTAGCTCCCCCGCTCTGATACCAATTATTGGATCGAGTGAATTGCTAGAGAGGGGGGTGAATAGCGATCGTAAAAACTTATTGTCTTTTCGTTAGTTAAAATCAAAGTCGAATACAGTGGAAGTAAAGATCAGTAAGATGAACACTTTGTTTTTACTTGGTTCACAACCGCAAGGTTGCTACTCCAAGGCCCCATGATCCTAGACCGCATACGAATGGGCAATCCACTCGAGATCTCCTCCTCGTTGGAGGTAGGAGACAACGATTACAATGAGAAATCAAAAACTCAAGGATGAGGCAACAAGCCTAGCTCAACTCTACGATGAAAACCTCGAGTGCAAGATAAGTAAGCAAATTGAATTACAAATTAAACTACTGACGAGTATGAGTTGAGATTTAGGTGTGTCGTCGACGTATCGACGTCCTAGCATCGACGTATCGATGTCGTAGCATCATCGTCGAAGCGTAGCATCATTGAAGCACTTTGGGAGCAAAGAATGATGATCCAAATGGGTGAAACCCCCCTTCTTTTATAGCCCTCCAAGCCCTAGCTCGTTAGGATCCAGATCTGGGTCAAAGAGCCAACTCACCCCAAGATAAGTGGATCTTATCTTGACCTTCATCGAGCTGGACAATTTGAATAGCAGTCGATTGATTACCTTCATCAGTCGACTAATGCTAGTAGCAATCAACTGCTAATAGCTAGTAGTCGACAGTCAGCTTGGTTACTTCCCTACAATAAAGAGTTACCAAAGAAATACAAGTAATGGATACTTTGACGGTTCCTTACCATCCAATCTCAACCTAGACCTTCCCTGGGAAGTCTTAGTTAGATCATTGCCTAAGGTCGCCCTGTACAAAGGACACGACCTCACCATTACTCTGCACTCCTGCTTACCTCCGGTCCTTCTAACCTATCGCTTAGCTTTCAATCTTCCGCCTAGGTTCCTCGACTCCATGAGGTTCTCCTGGCTTACCTGAGCACCACAGTTTATCATCCCGAGATTCTCCGGGTGTCGCTGACCTTCAGCTTAGCTTAAATACTTCCTGCACACTTAACATAGCTCATGAGATAAAAATAAGAGCTTAACTTTGAACCTTTGCCATAATCAAAACCTAGGTTCAATTATCTGGTCCCACTGCACCAATACTATTTCAAGTTGACTGGATTACGTCTATAAGACCAACGCTAGGGCAGCACTAAGTCGACTCACAACCACCCCAATCCATTGCGAAAACCCTATTTTCATCCCTTCAAAGCGTCTAGGTCATCATATCTCTTTGATTACATCATCTATAATGCCGAGTTAATAATTCTAAACCCTAAAATCAATTATTTTTCAATAAATATTAAATAGTTGCAATTTAATTAGGGGTAAAAGAAGAGTCGTTGAGGCTGAGTCATCTACTCTGTGTATGGACATTAGGTTCCCTACTGAGGGGCATAGAATTAGGTTTGAGAACACTCTTTATACTCCCATGCATACTAGATATATTAGTAGATCATTTTTTAGTAAATCATGCATACCTAGTATGGAAGTAATAGCGTATTACGGATTAGAGAAATTAGTTTATTGTAAAAACTCTATTAACATAGATCTATGTACAAAGTTTTTCAATAATTTGAGTAAAATTGATGATCTTGAATATTCAACTAGAGTACAGGGTAAGGATTTTATTTTTACCCCCTCTATGTTGAGAGAGCATCTAGGACTCATGCATTCGTCATGTCCAATTTCATGTTTTCCATCTATGGAATTACCGTACGGTGACCCCTACTTGCACATTACATTAGATAGGCTACACTTGCATCTATTTGGTAAGTGTTGGAAGATCGATGGCCAGCTAGAGGGGGGTGAATAGCCTCTTTATCGTAGATGATGAAATTCGGTTGCTTAGTCATCCAAGGTGAATCACTCCTTAACCAATGCACTAATCTCTCCTTGGCACTAAGCAAGGTGGAGGTAAACCTTTCCTTTACAAGATCTCTCTTCTTACAATAGAATTGAAATAAGAGCAAGTAAGAAGAGTAGAAAATGTGTTGGCACTTGGGAGTATGTTTACAGAAGAAGCATTACCCATCCCAAGTGACCTAAGGCCCCTTCTTATAGGGAAGAGGTCATTCTTCCCATTAGGCACCGAGCAGTCGACTGATGTAGCCATCAGTCGACTACTGCTGTAGCCGTTGCCTTGCAACGGCTTCATCCACATTGGATTCCAACCAACGGCTCCCACATCAGTCGACTGATGGAGCCATCAGTCGAGTGACCGAAGCGATCACTTGACTGATCAACCTTTTGTGCCCGAACTTTCCTCGATCAGTTGATTGTCATCCCTTGGCAGTCGACTGATGGTCGAGTAGTCGACTGCCAAACCCTAGTAGTCGACTGTTGGGCCAGAAATAGTTCAGTCGAACACCGGTCGAGTTCAATCGACCTAGAGCAATCGACTTCCATCTATTGCCGTCGATTGGTGCCGAGTAAAACCTCAAATCAACCTTTGGTTGAGCCTCCGACACTTGACTTAGCCATTCAGCCAAGTTCACCTATGAGCTACACCGTCCCGGGTTACAATCGCTCACTCTCATCTCCCTTTGTGTCCTTTGCCTTGAAGCTCTCTTTGTCCAGCCACGTCCCTCGGATGCACCAAGCACACAGCTTCGCAATGACATCCTTTGTGTCTCACCATGAAGTCTGCTTCCTTGGCTTCACTCTAATGTTCCTCGTTCAGCGGTCCCTCGGATGCACCAAGCGCACGGCTTCGCAATGCCGTCCTTCACCGATTCAAGGATCGAGTCATGAGATGGTGATCTTGCCAATGCTTTGTCAAGCTAACCATGTGTGAATTACTAAGTCCTGCATGATTTTAACACACATATCAAATCAACATACAACCTAACTTAAAACTTTGCCACACACATTAAAACACATCATTCATGGTTTGATTGCCCTAACAATCTCCCCCTTTTTGATGTGTGGCAACCTTGTTTAAGTTAGGTAAAACATTAACATAAAAATACATAAGGAAGAAAGCATGTAAAACATGGATATCAAACATAAATATCAACTCCCCCTTAATACAAGCAACTCCCCCTTAACCCATGGTAATTCCCTCTAGCATGATTAACTTAAACCCTCATATTTCTCCCCCTTTGACACCATCAAAAACATCTAACATATGTTATATAAGCATGGCATCAACTCTACGGAACGAAAATAACCAATACCAAAATCAAAACCTGATAAAATAGGTTATTGTGCTCGTGTAGAGTACATCAGTCGACTGAATCAGAGCATCAGTTGACTGGCACCCAGATTTTAGAATTTTTTGATTTCGGAACTCAATTTTAGAAATGCATTAAAAATTCTAGGAAATTTAAAAAATCATGAAATTTGGGGAACATATTTCTCATAAGTCTCTTTATCAGTGAAAAATGATTTTTCATGAAAATTGGGCAAAAACTCAAAAGTTTGAAAATCATTAAAGTTTTTATCAACTTGAAAACCTAATTTTGTCTTGAATTGTTTTAAAACATGAACATACAAATTATCAAATATAAAATGGTTTTAAAATATTTGAAATATCCAACCATGATCTTTGGGCAATATGTCTATGAATTAAACATATGCTCTCCCCATGATTGATCTATTATTGCTATCATGATACCTATAATGACTCATCAAAATGTTATAATCATAAGTGAGTCATTTGTATCATCCTAACATCTCACCCATGCTATGTTTTAAATCAAGTTAGCCTATAGGTGAATGTGAGATGTACCTAAAGGTATTATACTTAACCATTAGTTTTCATGCAATTCTACCAAGGTTAAGTATCTATATCCTAAAACACCCAACATGATCATAAAATCACATATTATCAATCATGATCAAATATTTTCAATTATTGCATATCATGATCATAAATCAAACAATATTCATGATTCTATATTATGATCACATTATCATCACCCAACACTATAAATCAAAAATCATGATCCACATCATCTTAAGTCAACCATATAATATGATATAAATAAAGTCCAATTATGGTTGACTATCCTAGGTCTCTCTAACCCTTAAAGATGGATTTAGGAACCCAATATAGATTCTTTCCAATAGGGTTCAATAAGTATTCCTTTGGGATCCATTTCCTAGCTACCATTGTTGTTTTATAATGACCCCTAGCAATCAAACAATGGTAGTCCTTCTCATTCTTGGATCCCTTATATCCTAGGCCTTTCTTATTGAAACTTGCCCTTTGGCTCCCAATTATCATGTTCAGAGTATTGGAGCCTATTGTGAATTTCTCTAGGGCTCTAGTTAGATGATCTACCTTTTCCCTTAAGGCCTTGTTTTCTTCAATACATGCATCATTAACATTAAGAGGAATACAATCATCATGTGAGCATGCATTATTAATACTAGAAGAAGAAGCATTATCATTAACATCTAAACATGCTTTTTCTAGCTTTTCTTCTAGAGCCTTAATTTGATCAAGCATGCATTTGTTTTTCTTCTTAGCCTTAAACAAATCCCTAGTTAAGCTTGAAATCATAGAAACAATATTTTTAGGGGAAAGATTTGTTACCATATTTCCATATCTTCTTCCTTCGATTCCGATGAGGATGAAGATGAAGCTCCCCATTCACTTGAGTTCTCCTCACTTGAACTTGTTTCTTCCTTTTCCGAGGAGGAGTCCAAGTCTTCTATTTCCATGAGTGCAAGGCTTGATCTTCCTCCGATGAGGATGGATCATCCCATGTCGCTTTGTGTGCCTTGGCTTTCCCTTTTTCTTTTGATTTCTTCTCTTCATCCTTCTTCTTGCTCCCCTTCTTCTTTTCTTCTTTCATTCTTCTTTCTTCTTTGTTTTTGTTCAAGAGGGGACAATCATCCCTTATGTGCCCCTCTCCTTGGCAATTGCAGCAAATAATCTTCCTTCTAGGCCTTCTTCCCCTATCATGAGATTTATTAAACTTAAAATTCTTTAAAGCACACCTTACCTTCCTTACCATATATGCTTCCTCATTGCTATCCATGGAGGAGGAAGAGGAATCTTCATCGGATGAAGACGGTGCACTCTCCTTCTTCTTCTTCCCTTTTTCGGCTACAAGTGCTACTCCCCTTGATGACTTGATTGCCTCTTCTACTATACCTTCAAGTCTTGTCTCATGAAGCTCCATAGTAGAAAAGAATTCTTCTAGAGTACTTACCTCTAGATTCTTGGAGATATAAAATGAATCCACTATTGAGCTCCACTTTGACGATCGGAGGAAGACATCTATTGCCTTCATTATCATGTCGCTATTTGAGTGCTTCTCTCCTACACTTGTTAGTCCATTAATGATTTCTTTAAATCGAGAATGCAACGATAATACCTTCTCTCCCTTTTCTAACTTGATGTTGTTCAATTGAGAGCGGAGAAGATCCCTTCTTGCTAGCTTGGCTTCGGATGTGCCTTCATGAAGATCCACTAGCTTCTCCCACATCTCCTTAGCACTAGCACACTCCCCAATTCGGTTGATTTCTTGTTGAGGGAGCACATTGTATAGATGGTGCTTGGCCTTTGAATTCGCCAAGTGCTCCTCTCTTTGCCTCTTGGTCCATCTTGACTTTTCAATTGGTTCACCCTCTTCATCCCTAGGCATCTCAAAATCATTTTTCATGATTAGCATGATTTCGAAATCGATTTCGAAAAATACCTTCATTCATTTTTTCCACCAAGCGAATTCTCCTTCGAACTTGGGTGGATGGATGTTTGAGCTGACCATCTTTGTTGTCGTGCTTGTTGCGGCGGTGAGTCCGGTGACAAGCAACCTTGGCTATGATACCACTTATTGGAAGATCGGTGGTCGGCTAGAGGGGGGTGAATAGGCTCTTTATCGTAGATGATGAAATTCGGTCGCTTAGTCGTCTATGAATTAAGGTTAGCGCAGTGGAAAACAAATACTAACGAAAGATTAAGACAAAAACACAAAGTAAAGGAGAGAGAAATGCTAACAAGAATGCGTACGTGGTTCACGGCTCTTGCCGCTAATCCACAACCCGATTTGTTCCAAGGTGAATCACTCCTTAACCAATGCACTAATCTCTCCTTGGAACTAAGCAAGGTGGACGTAAACCTTTCCTTTACAAGATCTCTCTTCTTATAATAGAATTGAAATAAGAGCAAGTAAGAAGAGTAGAAAACGTGTTGGCACTTGGGAGTATGTTTACAAAAGAAGCATTACTCATCCCAAGTGACCCAAGGCCCCTTCTTATAGGGAAGAGGTCATTCTTCCCGTTGGTAGAGCGGCGATCGGATCGACCATCGATTCATTCTTAGCCGTTGCCTCGCAACGGCTTCATCCACGTTGGATTCCAACCAACGACTCCCACATCAGTCGACTGATCTTCCCATCAATGGACTGATGGAACCATCAGTCGAGTGATGGAAGCAATCACTCGACTGATCAACCTTCTGTGCCAAAACTTGCTTCGATCAGTCGACTGTCATCCCTTGGTTGTCGACTGATGGTCAAGCAGTCGACTGCCAAACCCTAACAGTCGACTATTGGGCCAGAAATGATTCAGTCGAACACCAATCGAGTCCAATCGACCTAAAGCAGTCGACTGCCATCTATGGCAGTCGACTGGTGTTGGGTAAAACCTCAAACCAACCTTTGGTTGAGCCTCCGACACTTAACTTAGCCAATCAACCAAGTTCACCTATGAGCTACCCTGTCCCGGGTTACAATCACTCACTCTCATCTCCCTTGGAGTCCACCTTGAAGCTCTCTTCGTCCGACCATGTCCCTTTAATGCACAAAGCGCACAGCTTCACAATGCCATCCTTCGCGTCTCTCCCTGAAGTTTGCTTCCTTGGCTTCACTCCAATGCTCCTCGTCTGGCGGTCCCTCGGATGCACCAAGTGCACGGCTTCGCAATGTCGTCCTTCACCGACTCAAGGACCGAGTCATGAGATGGTGATCTTGCCAGTGCTTTGTCAAGCTAACCATGTGTGGATTACTAAGTCCTACACGACTTCAACAGACATATCAAATCAACATACAACCTAACTTAAACCTTTGCCACACACATCATTCATGGGTTGATTGCCCTAACAGTAAAGAGAGGACTCCATCTGTGAGTATCTTCAGTTCCACTAGACTCAAAGTACAGAACTATGCCCTGTATCGAGTCATAGTGAATTGTATTTTGCCACTCACCACTAGGGACATCTCTATGATGCGTCCCAATCATTCGTTTCTACTTTATGCACTTAGTCATAGATTAGATTTAGACATTAGTTTATAGATGCTTCATTCCATCATTCATCATTCTAGGTTAGTTACTAGCACGAAGGCACATTTGCCTTACTGCCATGTCATCACATCTTTACTAGCCACATTAGGGTTTGATGTTACCACAGGTACCATCAAACAACCTTCTGAGTATGACATGATAGGTTCTAGGCAATTTGGTTTAGCAAAAATAGGTGTAGATGAAAATAATGTCCTAACATGAAAGAGATATGCTTCTCAACCCTAGCACCAACCTGAGCCCGAGTAGGAGCCTGAGCCTGAGGTTGACCTAGAGCACCACTCCGAGTCTGAGCATTAGGAAGCACCAAGTTTCGACAGTCTATCATCGTTTCTTGGGATTCCAACACCTCCTACTATAGCAGAGAGATTATCCAGATTGGAGGATGTGATGCAGCACTAGGAGCATCAACATCAGGCTCGTCATCTTGAGATGATGCAGATGTTTCAGGTGTAGAGAGAGGATCATTGAGAGATGATGGAGTTTTTTAGATCTTGGAGCATGTTATCCACCTCCTCCTTCACCTCCCTCTTCTGACTAGGACCGTTTTAGTTATTCTAGTTTTTACTATTTGAACTTAATTAATGAATTTGATAACTTTTAAATCTTGGTTGTGATTTGGATTATGCTTGGTAGACTAGGATGCTTTCATATTCATTACTCAAAATTTATTTTGTTAAGTAATATTATATTATTTTCTTAAAGGAAAATTAAAAATCAATCTAGCCTAGGTCAATTTAGATTTCATGATCTTATAGATTTAGGTAAGCCTTCGCATCTCACAAACACCTAGGATTACCTATTTGTGTATTGAGCCATGAAGATGGGCATGAGATGTTAGGACTGCACCCCAGGTTCCAGTCGTAGATTCAGTGCATTGACATGAACCAACACGAGGTTTACAATAAGCAAATCAATCACTTCGATGACTAACTCTAATTCAAAGCTTGATTATAATTCTATATCACTTGAGCTAGTAAAGAGTTGGATATTTGCTTTAAGGATGATTTTTAGATGTGTATTTTTTAGTATAAAAATAATATTTAGGAATTCATGCATGGACATTTTTTTTATCTCATTTGCATTATATTAACTTAATGTTGAAAATTTTGAAAACTTTAAGGTTCATTTAAATCTAGAAGTTTGAAAATTTCAAAACAACAACAATAATAATAATAATATTTTTATTAAGGGGGAGTTTTGGAAAGTTCTTAATTTGAGAGGGAGTTTTGGTAAAGTTTTGAAAATTTCAAAAACATCTTTAAGGGTTTTGTAAAGTTTTAAAAATTTAAAATTTCAAAAATATTTTTAAGGGAGAGTTTCAATGTTTTTGAAAATTAATATATTGAGAATTTTAGAAATTTCAAAAATATTTTTTAAGGGGTAGTTTTGAAAATTGAAGAATTTTGAAAATTTATTAAAGGTTTAAGTACTCTTGAAAATTTTGATTATTGAAATTCAAAGAAAAAGGGGAAGATACTATTTTTAAAATTTATTGCAAGAATTTAGGGGGAGCTTTGATAAATTAATAAAATTCTTGTAAAGCTTGTGAATTTTTTTTATAAAGCTTGTGTTTTAATCCTTAGTCCTGTGTTATGATTAAAAAACTTTAATTCTCATATTTAAATTGTGCCATTTATTGTTAATTACTGCTTTTGATGTGGCAAAGGGGGGGGGGGAGAGAGAAAAGGGTTAAAGTTAGAGAAATTTGAGAGAGTAAAGGATTAAAGTTAGAAAATTTTAAAGTAAAATTTTTTCTTGTATATGAGCATCTCATGCATATACCATTTTTTTGCTCAAATGCATTCTTGAATTATGCTAAATTTAAATATTGCAGTTTGATTCTCCTAACATTAACTGATGTATTGTCATGCATCAAAAAGGGAGAGATTGTTGGTGCAGAGAGGACCACTCCTTAGTTTTGATCTATGAACCATAGTTAAAGTTAGGATTTACTTGTATTCTGATATCAGTGTTAAGTGTGCAGGCTTAACAAAAAGTCCTAGTAAGTCGTGTTGACCGAATACTAGGCATGAAGTCCAGATGGATCGAGTGGACCAGACATTTGGCATGAAGATCGGTTGGGTCAGGAGACTAGACAATCAACAAAAAGTCCAGCTGGGTCAGGTAGACCGGATAGCTGGTGGAAGCCTTGGTGGGTCAGATATGATGTCAAAAATGGTAAGTCTGGTAGAGAAGTCGATAGGTAAGCCTCGAGTGGAGAAGTGAGGTCGAGTCCTCTGTAGGGAGACAAAGCTAGGCATCGATCCGACAGAGAGTCAGTGTGGGACATAGAAGTCGAGATCGAGCAGTATTACTACTGCTATCATGTATTATATTATCTACTTGTGCTAATCTCGTTTTGCAGGGATCAGTCGACTGAATGGATTCCAGTAGACTGAAGTCCAGTCAACTGAGTATGGGTTAGGTGACTGGATACCTAGTTGGCAGGATTAGTTGGTGATCGATCGAAGATCTAGCAGCGCATATGGAAAGAGTTTTAGTCGACTGGGGAGGTATAGTCGACTGGAAAGGCAAACTTCCTGATGCGGAGGTGAATGACCTGGAGTTGACTGGGGCGTGTTCAGTCGACTGAAGACCCGAAGTACCATATCGACGGCCTGATGTGGAGTCAACTAGAGGGCATTCCAGTCGACTCGAAAAGCTTTATAAAAGAAATGCTCGACCAGCTCTGAGAAGTACTCTGCTACCACATCCAAGTGCTGCTACTATTTGTCTTCGTCCACAAGAGCTTCATCCTTTCACGAAGACCTAATTCCGACACTTTGTACCTACTTCCATAACTCCAAAAAGTGTCGGTATAATTTAGCTTTTAATACTTGTCTTCTCTTTTTGTACTTAATTTCAAAAGAGAAGGTAGAGTGTTACCTATCTCTTATTCATTATAAAAAACGAATCCCTTCGAAGTCGAGAGTTCTCGAGTCGGAGGGCATTATAGTGATTGCCCATCGAGGTAGCTCTCAAAAGAACTACGAGCCTTGGAGTAGCAACCTAGCTCGGGTTGTGAACCAAATAAATATTTTGTCTTTCCATTTTATTTGTTTTCCTGGATACTCTTACTTCTAACGATTTCAAAATAAGTTTTAAATTTCTAAAAAAAAATTTAACGTTCGAGATTCACCCCCTCTCTCGGAGCATTTCAATCCTACAACACCGTACATAAGTCAAGACCATCGTCAACCATACTTCTAACTCACAAGAGATTAACTCCAAACAATCAACGTTCACTTGACACATAGTACTCAAATCACAGTCCTTGCAAGATCGATACATAATTTATTATTTGACGACAACAATGCACTTGTGAGCATTGAGCGTGAGCGCACACTTCAAGTCCTAGGTGGTCTCAGCCATAGATTTGGGGTCGTGCTTGCATACATCATGTTTTTGGCGTCGTTGCAGGGGAATGTAGATTCGATATTAGATCTAAAGTGGATCAGACATAGTTTAGAGTTGCTTTTAGTTTTAGGTTTTTGTTATTACTTTCAATTTTTTTAGATTTATTTTACTAATCTTAATTTATTATCAATTCAGTATTAAATTTACTTTATTTAGTTCATTACTTTCATTTTGCTTAATTTCCTTTTTAGTATGTAATGTAGATACTCCTATTTGGTTGTGGTTTTTAACGGATGCACAGGCGCATCAGATAGAAAAATCTACTTTCGATCGTCCTAGAAAAAGATAGTACCTATCATCGATGTAGGAAAAAACAGAAAGAGATGGAGGAACACGGTGCTCCTCTAGCAAACGTAGGTAATCATCCTTTGCAGGAGTATGCAGCTCCGAGTGCTAGAGGACGTCGACTTAGCATCACTGGACCATTAATCACTGCTAATAATTTTGAACTTAAGCCTGCACTCATACACATGGTCTAGTAGAGTCAGTTTGAAGGAGCTGCAACATAAGATCCTAACCAACATCTGGAAACATTTCTGGAAATTTGCTCCACACTGAAATTTAATGGAGTACCCGCAGATTCAATCCGCCTAAGCTTATTCTCGTTTTCACTAGGCACAAGGTGAAGACGTGGTTACACTCATTGCCTTCAGGAAGCATCACCACGTGGCAGCAATGTGTACTGCTATTTTTGAATACATATTTCCCACCAAGTAAAACAGCTCACATGATCTACCTAATCACAAGCTTCCACCAGAAGGAAGGAGAATACCTATTTGAAGCCTGGGATCGATACGAGGGTTTACTCTATTAGTGTCCTCACCATGGGCTTGAGAGATGACTCGTGATTCATATATTCTACAATGGAATCACGTACGACACAAAGGTTTCCCTAGATTCTACTGCAGAAGGAGCTTTGATGAATAAAACTATCGAGGTAGCAAAAGAACTGATTGAGAAGGTGGTCCAAAACCACCATCAGTGGGCTTTCGAACATAGTCATCCAGTACCTGCAACCGAAAGATATGCTATCAACTCCATCGAACATCTAGCAGTAAGGATGAACACACTAAATAAACGGTTTAAGACCCTAACACTTGCCTCTGTATGTGTAGCTAATTCTTCTAGTGATGGAGTAACAGGATAATAGGAAGACTCCTACTATAGGGGGTAGAACATCTCAGAAGAGCAGGTAGAATACGTTGATGCAATGGGCGATTACAATCAAAGGCCCAACAATCCATATTCAAGCACGTACAATCCCGGATGGTGGAACCACCCAAACTTTTCGTATAAAAATAATTTGAGAAATTTCCAATAATTTGGTGGGTACAAATAGTAGAGTGGTGGGCAGCAACAACTACGTAAATCTAGGTTGGAGTAGATGATGGAGAACTTCATTCAACCCCAAACAAAGGCTAATGTAGAATTCTAGCAGTTACATTAAAGAACAGAAGAAGTGTTGAAAGAGTTAAAGACCTCTATAGAAGGTCTCACAAGCCACGCTAAGATTCTGGAAACACAGGTAGCCCATATAACCAATACATCATCACGAATCACAAAGGGTTTCCCAAGAAAATCTGATCTAAGTCACATGGAATATCATAATGCTGAGAAGCATGATGGGTCGTCAAAGGAGTAAAACTAGCAAATGGGGGCGCCAAGAGATGCATCACCGTGATTTTGACATTAGAAATCCCAATTGCAATCGAAAATAAGTCTCCACCCAAACTGGAGGACCCAGGGGAATTCATCATACCTTGCATCATTTATAGGTTCAATTTTGATATTGCACTATGCGGCCTCGAATTAGCCATTAATATAATTCCCCACGCGTTCTAGAAGGATATGGGGCTAACAGGTGTAAAGCTCACCGGTATGGCTCTTCAAATGGCAAATGACACAATTAGACAGCCCGTAGGCATTTTGAAGAATGTACTACTAATCATAGAGAATTTATGTGTGCCTATGGATTTCATTATATTAGACATGGGAGAAGATCCTACCACACCGCTGATCTTGGGAAGGCCTTTTTTAGCCACCACTGGCACTTGCATTGATGTAAAGAAGCATAGAATTTCCTTTAAAGTGGAAGATCAAATCATACAGTTTGGCTTGTCAGGGTGCGGTGACCCTTTTTCAGTAGGATATTCTTCTTGTCAGATAGCTAAACTGCCACTCAAGGATGTAAATTTTAACATCGATGAGTGGAGGTTCACGGAACCACCGGAGCCTAGTTAAAGTACAGGAGAATGGTCAAACTAAAAACCTTAAACAAGCGCTTCTTTGGAGGCAACCTAAGTTTAACATTATGTGTTTTTAGTTTTTTTTCATTCATGCATGCTAGTTTAGGCTTAATTTTTGTCCATTATAATCCTTATATGCATTTAGTGTCATATAGAATTTGCCAAAAAAAAGGAAGAATTCTTTTTAGAATTCCAGAAGGAAGCACGGGTGGTCGTGTGAATCTCACACGATCGTGCCCAATGGGCCGAAGAGCACATAGTAGGGCGTGTAGAAAATCTCGGATTTGTGGCACTTTAGGAGAATTCCAGAGCCACACATAGGCGGTCGTGTGAATCTCACATGGTCGTACCTTTTTTCGGACTTTTCCCGAGTGCCCAAGGCAAAACCACACACGACCGTGTCGCACCCCATTAAAAGAGCGAGGGTCATGCAGTTTGCTCCAAAGCTAACCTAGTGAACTTTTAGAACATATCTATTTACTTTGATTAAAAGCATCACTTGATAGGTTTAAGTAAACATGCAAAGTATGGTAACAATACTTATAAAATCCACGACACTGAGGTTTTCTTGGGGACAAGCAAAGATCTAAGTCTGGGAGATTTTGATGTGTGCAAATCATATAGGGTTTTAGGAGTAGTTTTAGCACACATCTCATGGCATTTCATACTTGTTTTGTGCTTATTTCCTTTATTTTGCACTTGTTTACTAATTTCTAGTTCGGGGATCTGCTTTTGCATGCATGAAGGCGCTTTTGAGGTAAAATGGCTAAATAAATAGAGCTCAAGGAAGGAAAGCGTGCTCTGACAACGTTCCCAAAGACACGAGCACGCTTTGGACCAAAAGATTATGTTCGCTTGAAGCTCTAGAGAAAGACATGGTCAGCCGTGTAAGATTAACACAGTCATACCTCTTGCCGAAAGTAGGTTTCAAGTCGCAACTTCAAGAGTTTCACATGCCCGACAGTGTGGATTCTACACAGTCGTGTGCCGACAACGCGACTTATGCAGCTCCAATTTCATGGGCAAATAAGGAAAGCCAGTTTAACTCCTATAAAAGGAAAGGCATCTCTAACCCTAAGGGAGGAGGATTGATGGTTGGGACGGCAAGAAGGGCCCTGAAAAGCACTGGAGGCTTGCAACGGGGAGGAAGGAAGCGACTCAAAGACTCGAATCGACGCTTCAACACCTCGAAGAGCGACCAAGACCTCGCATTGGATCCAACAGGGTGTATTATTTCTCTTTTTAACTCTATTTGGATTTTATTGATTTATAAAAAGATGTATTGTATTTGCTTTTCTTTATTCATGGAGTAGATACTTTGATTCTAAGATTATGGAGTAACTTGTGCAAGTTAGACATGCAAGTTCAAATGTCTATTCATTGCTTTTGAGTTATATTTGCAATTTATATTGTTTAGATCAATGAAAGTTATTTCTTGATTCTATTTCTACTATATGCAGTCAATAAAAGGGTGGAAAGCCTTTTGATGCACGGGATCGTGACCTCAAATTTTGCAACGGAGGTCATCGAGGACTCGAAGCGCGCGCTCGCGCTCAATGCTCGCAAGTGCACGGATGTCGTCAAGTAATAAAAGATTATCGATCCCACAGGGACTGGAATTCGAATATCGGTATGTTCAGTGGTTAAAATTGTTCGGACATAAACTCTAAGAGGTTTTTACTTGTGAGGGTTGTCGGTAGACTATACTCTGTACAATGTCACACGGAGGAGGAAGGGAGCATGCTGAGGTCTTCAAAAGTGATTCTAGGACTTCGGTTTCGCTTGTGTGTCATAAAACAATGCTGTGAATTGGCGTTGTCTAGACGTTTAGCTATGGTTTTGTGGAAGGGACATCATACACTCTTTCGATGAGTCACCGCATCTACCGGGAGCTATCTCCGCCTAAAAGTACCGGATAGACGGTACAAGGATGCCGAATCAATCCCTACGATGAACCATATCCGGTTCCATCGCATCCTTCTACCCATGGTTACAGGAGATCAGGTTTATGTTAGTCATATATGAGAGGTGTCCTAAGGCAATCGCCTTGTGGTTGTACCATTTATATGATAAATGAAGATTCACTATTTGAGTATACATGCTTTCATATATTTGATTAGATCTTAAACTCATTTACTGAATGACCACGATGCGATTCACAGCATGAGAGAATTTATGATTTTAGTGAGTATCTCTACATGTGTCATTGTGATGTATCAGAATTATCCCTAGTCGATGAATTGATGGATTTGGACACCATCAATTCTGTCGAGACTAGCACGAGGGATACTCCTTGGTGTATCCAAGCAGCTGATTCTCACTGGCTGGAGACATTGTGATGTCCAGAGTTAATCGTGGATGCTAGTTATGGTAACTAGTTCATTGGAGTGACCAACTATAAGACTTCATATGGTTATCTGCATATATAGATATGTCAATGAAGGTCTTACTGCAGTTTAAGTGCGATGTTCCTTTGACTTACGGTATTCAAGTCATCTTGGTCATAAAGACTTATGCTTTGACATCTTAAGCAAGCATCTCTGAGGAGATGTGAACCCGGGATGATTGGATATAAGTCGAAGTGATCGAAGGTGTTTGAATAGCCTATAAAGGATTCACCACTCCTTGCGAGGAGATGTATACCCATGGCCTCTCGTCGGATTGTTACTAAAGTGTTTAGCCAAAGCATTACATGTTTAGAGTAAGGTACTCTTGGATACATGTGTAGTAACTAGAATCCATAGGATGTGGAAATGATACTTGGGCTCGGTGTGACGTATTCAACCTAGTGGGAATTGACACTATAGATCATGTTCTGAACCAAGTGGGTATAAGATGCATGAAGGGAACGGGGCATGATTCATTGTAGCTGCTAAAGGGTTTCAGAAATAGTTCTGGATCAACTGTTGATCTTTTCGGTTAATTGGGGATCATGATGTATTACTAGGTTCCACTCATGATCATTCTATAATTAATGGTTAATTATAGACGACCAACATAAACTGAGAACCTATTTGGTCACACGCACAACGAGCATAATCAGAAGGATTTAAAACGAGCTTGAGAATGAGATTCTCAGACCGAGAGAAACTAGGTTTCGTTGTACCAAACAAGGAGCGAGCATGAAATCGTTTCAGTCACAATGGAAGCATGGATGGGCCGTGTCTTATGAAGACATGATGGATGAATCAAATTGGTTTGGTTCTAATCCAATGGTGAAGAAAAAACCAAAGGGGTTTGGTTTGTTTTAAACAAATGAACCAAAGTTGGTTCGGTTCGTTTTAACTTAAAATAGACCAAATCGATTTGGTTTATTTTAACTTAAGTTAATGAAGCGGGTTAACAGGTTTTTAGTTATGAACCAATAACCATTAGGAGAATTTGTTCTCTATAAAATAGGGCTTAAGGGTTTTGTGAAAGGCCTAACCCTAATTTTGTTGCCGCCCCTCCCTCTCTTCTCATGGTGCCACCGCCCAACAAGGTTGCTGCCCATCCTTTGTTGCTGCCCAGCCGTTGTGCCGCCATCCAAGCTGTTGTCGGCGTCCAAGCTCCTGCCGGTGACCCTCCGGTGATCTTCCTTCGCTCCGGCGACAAGGTGAGCACCTAGCTTTCCTTATTTTGCCAGCGCAAGTTCTCCACCAAAGTTGTCCAATTTTCTGGACAGCTTATTTCCTTCATGTCGGAGCGTCGTTTGGATAGCGTTTGGGGCTCTGACAGTAGCTACCTTACCGAGGATTCGATCTCTTGTAATCCTCATAGGTGGAGGACAAAGGATTCGTCAAACGGTTGATGAATACTTCTCCGGAGAAGTGAGTTTTGGGGACTCATTTTTTAATCTGAATTTTGATTCAGATTGTGATCTTCTCTCGATCACATCGTCTTCGACACGAGGCTAGTGACTCATACGAAGATGAGACTCGTGGCTTTGTGAAGTCATCCCGACGATACTCGACGTGGATATGGATAGAGGCGATTCTAGCGAGAGTCGCTCCGGTTGATGTCTTTCCCACTGCACGTGATACGTCAGCTATACGTAGTATAATTTCCTTTTATTGCAAAATTTGAAACTACGGTTATGTCTACACATGTTGTACTATGCATGTGTGTGGTGTGTGTGATGTAATAAATTAGATTTATTGCTTTTTATTTCTTCCATTGCGCATATGTTTACGAAATATGTTCGTACACACACTCGCCGTGGTGCCGGAAACCCAACAGTTTACCCCTAGGTTCCTTGTATAAAATCCCCTAAATCTTATATACGAGGGTTGTCACCCCTCGTATCGCCTAAACACAGCAGGTAGAAAACCAAACACGCATATATATAGTAAAAACAACTACTAATTGCCAAATTAAACTCAAAGGCAAAATTTAACATGAACCAACATTGTAATGTGTGTGGTGTGTGTGATGTAATAAATTAGAACCGTAGTATAATTTCCTTTTATTGCAAAATTTGAAACTACGGTTATGTCTACACATGTTGTACTATGCATGTGTGTGGTGTGTGTGATGTAATAAATTAGATTTATTGCTTTTTATTTCTTCCGCTGCGCACATGTTTACGAAACATGTTCGAACACACACTCGCCGCGGTGCCGGAAACCCAACAGTTTACCCCTAGGTTCCTTGTATAAAATCCCCTAAATCTTATATACGAGGGTTGTCACCCCTCGTATCGCCTAAGCACAGCAGGTAGAAAACCAAACACGCATAGATATAGTAAAAACAACTACTAATTGCCAAATTAAACTCAAAGGCAAAATTTAACATGAACAAACATTGTAATGTGCACACAAGCTACTCCCTAATCCTAGAACCGTAAGAACTACTCCATGTATATGAAGGAGGAATCACAAAGCATGTACATGTTCGAATACATCAGAATGAAAACGTAGGAACAAGGGATTACAATGCTTTCGTGGTCTTCTCTTCGGCATTGAAGTGCAAGGCGTGGACCTCCGGCAGCGTTCCTCCTTCCCGTTGCGAGTTCCCAAAGCTTTTTAGGGCTTCGGTGTGTCGTCCAAGCCATCGTGCCTCCACCCTAGGGTTTGGGCAGAGCCATCCTTATATAGACATCACCTCGGACCGCTGTAAAATTCGAAAAAAGACCTTGTCACGCAAATCTGGTGGGCTGCCACACGGCCATGTGTTTCCACACGGCCAGGCCGTGTGCGGCCCTAAGTTGGCTGATCTTGCCCATTGGACGTGGTCGTGTGTAGCCACACGCCCTGGCCGTGTCCCACTCTGCGTCTAGCTGCAAAATGTCCGTCTTTTACTTCGAAAGTCCGCCTTTTTTCTCCCGAAATGCTAACCTACACCCAAAAGTATAAAGAGTAGACCTACGAACCATAAAATAGGAAATGCATACAAAATAGAGTATCATATGCATGAAACTAACATAAAATGTAATGAGATGTGAGCGAAAACTACTCCTAAAACCTTATATGTATCGCTCACATCACTTCCCCCAGACTTAAATCTTTGCTTGTCCTCAAGCATACCTCAGTACCATGAAATTTAAAAAGACATTGTTCCATACTTAGCATGTCAACTAAATTTATCAAGTGGTATTTACAATCAAAGAAAAATAAATATGTTCTAGAAATTCACTAAGTTAGCTCCTCGTGCTCGTGCTAAGCGAATCATTCTTAGGGGGTGTCCGTTCCATGGTGAGTTAAGTCGTCACCCCATTGCTTTCCTAAGGTTTCCTGCTCTTAGGCACTTACCTGCCCAAAGCGAGGGTCGTTCCCTAGATCTAGCATAAAGTCTCAAAGATGTGCTCGGTATTGAAATAAATTGGTAGGTGTTTCCCTAATAACCTAACTCGGTCTCAAAGGGGCACCTAGTTATTTCCACCCACGACAACTATATTTTATCCCTCATAATCTTCACTCACTCTCTCCTCTTTTTTTTTATCTTTTTCTTTGTTTTTTTTTCATCTTTTTCTCTTTCTCTCTCTTTTTTTTTCTTCTCACTGGGATTTTGATTTTTTCAAATGGGCTTACACAATCCGAGCATCTCCAGTAACTAAAATGCTAAACCTAGAGTCACCTATGGATTCCAAAGTACTAGACTACTGAGATGAATCATAACTAGGTGTATACTAGATTATCCCTTTCAGAATATTCGACATGTGTAAGTGTAAAGAAATAAAGCTAACCAATGTAAGTCTAGAACATTCATTAGAGCGAATAAAATACCACGAGATAAATGAAGTTAAGCTACCTATGGGAACAACTCATGTAAGCAACTTTTTATAAATACTACTGAGGCAGCTTTACAGATAACAAAAACTAAGTACTGAAAGATATTCAACAACCCATGAATGAATAAATGAATGAAAATACCAGAAAAGAAACTACTACTAGGAAACAAAACAAAATAAACTTTGGGGTCCTCCCCCCAGACTTAAATGAAAATATACCTCTAGTATGGTGGACGAGGTGGAAAGTCTGGGAGCCTCGGCATCTCTGGATTCTGAGAGAACCAGTTGCTGAGTCGCTGATGCCACATGTACATGTGGTCGACCTGGGAGCTGGTTGATGCAGTGGAAGCTCAGTGCTCCTCCTCCCTAGGCCACTGTGCCTGCTAGGCATGCATGTGCTACTGCATCTCCATGCGGTAGGCGGCCTCATCCTGGCGACGAGCAGCCTCCTCCTGGAAGTATATGCGGGCCTCATCGTAGAACTCCTTAGCCCACTGGAAATGCTCCCAGAAGCCCTGGAACTCCGCCTATGTGTAGGCGCTCTCCTCCTCCCATCGCTGCCTCTGCATCTGCTGCTTAGTGTATATGTCGTCGAGGCACGATCGAAACTCCAAGAAATCATAGGCCGACGTACCTACATCCTGCTCAAAGGTGGAAAAATATGGTGGTGCAGGTGCAGACTCATGTCGACGTGGACTAGGTGGCCTCCTATGCATGTGTGGACTAGAGGGAAAGTGATATAAAGGTGGAGAGATGGGTGCCGATGTGGATGGTCCCTCATGTGGAGGGGACTCCACTATCAGGTCCAAGCGCCAGTTGGCGCGTGTAGTGATGGTGGTATGATCAGGGTCGGGGAGCCTAAGGGCCGTCAAATTTTTCCTTACAAAGTATAAGGAGTCTCCTTCTCTCACAATCATCTTTTTGACCATGAACACTCCTAGGTCGATCCTAGGGCTCCCCTCTATACTCTCAAATGTAGTGTAATCGTACCCCATCCTATGGCAAATGTGGGTAAGTAGGTCTCCCACATTAATCTCTCCTCATGCTGCTTTGCCCATCTTCACTAAGTGTCTGATGAAGTGGGACCCTACATCGATGCTACTCCTTTCTTGTAGCATGTCCTAGAGGAAAAGTAGCTCGCTAGATCTAACTACATTGTCACTCTCCCCATGACCAAATATAGTACTGGCCATGATGCGGTGGAGGTATCGGAAGACGGGGTTTTAGAGGCACGACGCTTTGGCCCTAGAAGGGTCATAAGTGTGCTCTCCCGTCAACTCGGTCCAAAATACCCGAGAGTTAAACCCAATAAGGATTCTTCTCTCTTCCCCACTCGATAAGCCAAAGCATGAGTTCCATTGGTGGAGGGTCCACTCATGCTCAATGTTAAAAAGCCTAAAAGTTATCCTACCCTCCTTGCTCTCTCTACCCGTTAAAATTTCTGCCTCTAAGGAACTCAAAAATTCTAGAACTATCCTAGGGTAGGTTGGGTGCCTTATTCCCATCATCTCTTCTCACCCCATTTTTGCAAATAGGGCTTGAATATCACCCAACAACCCTAAAGACTCTAGCAAATCTTCATCTAAGTACCTAGTAGCAGTGAGTTTACGAGTAGAAAGCATATTATATCTATCTCTATGTTCGTTATTGTGAAAAAGAAGAGTGGGTAGGGCGTTACCCTCCTCCGGAGCTTGAGGGGCGTCGACTCTCCTTGATCGTCGCTTCGAAGCACCAGATCGAGGTGCTACCTACTTGGTCCTCCTCATCCTTGCTTCTTTTGGCTTCCTTTGAGGTTAAAAGTGCTTCTAGATGGTGGGGAAGATGAAACCACACGACTAGGGCAAGAGCATTCGAACCACACGACGCAAATGGGGTGAAAACACACGACTCGCCCCTTTTAACCTTGTGCGATACGACCGTGCGAAAACACATGGCCATGCCGTGTGAGCCTCGGGTCAGTCGACCATGGCCATGGGAAAACACACGACCAGGCTATGTGTCCCCATTTCTCTCCCCATTTTGCGTTAGGGTTCGATTTTTCTCATACATTTCGCCATGTAGGTTAATATGGATTTTATTTTTGCCTAGAAAATTTCTTTTCTAGTCCTAACTCTAAATGAGATGAAAATCAAAACTAAAATTAAATGAATGCATGCAATACAATCAAAGGGAAATCTAAAACTAAACTTAGGTTGCCTCCCAAGAAGCGCTTTGTTTAAGGTCGTTTATGTTAGGGATCGTTTGGAAGCTAAAGGGGGGGTGAATAGCGTCAATGGAATTCTTTCGCGTTTGTTTCTACAATTTCGTTAGCGCACCGGAAATAGAAAAGTAATAACGATAACGAAATGCACAACACGCTAACACAACGATATAACGTGGTTCGGAACCGCACGGTTCCTACTCCACGGATCGGGTTCGTACGAACCCTAGCAATGCCAATCACACACCACTATAATAATAACTCCTTCTCGGAGCAATCCGGAGGCGGAGAAACCTCGTACAATATGATTACAACAATAATCAAGTAGATACAAGAAAAAACAATATGAAACACAAATGCAAGTAAAGGAAAAACACTTTACAAGAGCTTTGGATAGCTTGATCTTTGATTGCCTTGAACTAGCTTTGAAGGACTGGAAAGCACCAACTTCCCCCTTCAATTTCGCTCAATAAAATCACTGTCTTTTCCTCCATCACGAGCTCCTTATATAGCTTCAACCTGTGCTGGAAAAGGTTGATCAGTCGACTACTCGGGACCATCAGTCGACTGATCACACTGTTGCTGTGAGACAACGGTGTAATCCACACTGGAAAAATCCAACGACTAGGACATCAGTCGACTGATAATGACCATCAGTCGACAAATGAGCCATCACTCGACTGCTCGTCTCGTGATCAGTGAGACTCCATTCTGTGGGTCGAAAATCAGAGCATCGATCGACCGATAACATAATCGATCGATCATGCCATCCATCGATCGCCTAACAAAGGGCGATCGCTAGGCTACTTCCCGCAATAAACCCTAGTTGACTCGATCCGATCGCCATGACACCGGGCCGATCGGGCACACCTCAAACATGAGGTTTTAACCCAAGTATGGTTCCCATACTTGCTAGACCACCCTTAGCCTAGACCTAAGCCTTCTAGCCACCTCCATCAGCCTCACGCCTCTCGGATCCCTCCAAGTCATCCATGACTTGTTCATCCATCGCGCTAGCCTTCAGGTGCTTCCATCGTCTATGTCATGCTAACGGTGTCTACACCGCCAAGGCACTTTGGACTTATGCCGCCAAGACTCCGCTTGGACTTTACGCCACCAACCATTGGACTTATGCTGCCAAGACTCCCGCTTGGACTTTACGCCGCCAATATCAAACCCTTGGACTTCTCAAATGCCAAGACTCAAGCTTGGACTTTTCATGCCAAGACCCATGCTTGGACTTTTCATGCCAAGACCCATGCTTGGACTTTTCATGTGCCAAGTGTCCCACTTGGACTTTCCATGCCAAGTACTCAAGACTTGGACTTTACCAAATGACAATTACATTGTCATATGTTTTTGTCGAAACATCAAAACATCAATCGTGACCTGGGCCGATTGCACCAACAATCTCCCCCTTTTTGATGTTTGACAAAAACCAAACAAATTATTGAGTTAGAACACTAACTCAAATCCCTTACCAATTATCCCAAATTGGTAAATACTCTCCAAATGTTCTCCCCCAAACATTCTCCCCCTTTTTGACTAACATCAAAAAGGTTTCCTCCCCAAGAGGGTCAATGTCTCATGTCCCAATGAGATCTTACAATCTCCCCCTTGGTCCAAAAATACTTAGGATGCCTACCATCTTCCTAGTGATAAGTCCAATATCACTCAAGAGAGACAATCTCATTTACTCTCCCAATTTCTAAATTGGGTCTCTCAAAAGTCCCATCAATTTCCCAATTGATGTCATATTCTCCCAATAACTTCTCCTCTTCAAGGAGAAAAACACATCCATCATCTCAAGATGGATACCTCCCCCTAAAGGCTTGCTCCCCCTTGACCATTGCACCAACAATGTCCTTGGGCAGTCCCTAAGCCAATAGGAACTCTAAACTATCAAAATTAAGGTTAGAAATTCAATATAGAACTTTCCAACACCTTAAAATTGATACAAACCCTAAATACTTCTCCTAATCCATATCCAATGGATTTTCACCCTTTATAATGCTACCCAAAGCATATCCTAGGGTTAGGAGTGATTAGGGACCATAACCATAGCTGAAATCGGGTTAAACAATCTTGTTTTCCCCGAAATCAGGCTACCAGTCGAGTGATTCAGAAATTAGTCGACTGGCACCTCCATCGATCGCCACCAATATCGATCGATAACAAATTTCAATTTCGATTATCAGAGTTGAATTTCAGAAAATCATAACTAATTATACGTATATCGAAAAATCACGAAATTTGGTACGTATAATACTTATAACACATACAATCAGTGAAAAATTTTGGAAAAATATTTTTACCATCGAAATAGGAGATTGATACAAAATCCAAAAGTGATTAAAAACTTTAAAGTTTAAGCTCACTTTGTATCAATCTTATCAATGGTGATTGCTATCAAAAGATAGGTTTCACCAAGGTTTTTCAAAATGATTTTAAAATGTTTTTGAAAGCCTATTTTGAACCATAATTTATTGGCTAAATAACATAGCTTGTATATTAGTTTCCTTATGATTCTTGGTGACAATTAGAATAAGTTTGAGTTCATCTAGATGCACTACCCATGCACCTTGAACCTAACTTATTATCCTAGCATCTCACATGTATCTAGGATGTATAAATACACATACATGTCAATGTGATGTGAGATGTGGGTTTGGATTCACTTTATCTAGGGTTTCATGCATTTCCTAGGCAACCCTACTTGATTCCCTTATAAATGGGACTTCAAGTCATGCCATTGTCCTTAAATCAATTTCAACCAATTGCCTTAAATGCATGAATGATTATGGCATTAGAAATGATATAAATAAGCATATGCTCATAATCATGATGTCATGGCATAAGATGAAATTTAAGAACACATGGCATCTAAAATAACTCTAAACAATGACATGACATGGTATATAATAGGATGCGATTTCATGTCATGATATATCAACTTTCATAAGCAATACAATTATACAAATACTCATCCAGACACACAAGATTTTCAGAAACAAAAATTTCATTTAACTTAAAAATTTAGTCTTTTACATTCAAAATGGATATTGGCTATGCTCAATCTCACTACAAAAACTGACAACCACAGAAAATCTAATATCCTCAATATCTAATCGTCTACAGGAGGTGGCGGTGGAGGAGGCTGCTGACTCAGGGTCCATGCCCACATCATCTCTAACATATCGAGCTAACACTGCTCGATGCGGCTCTGGGACTCCTCTATCCGATCCAGACGTGCGCCGAAGGATGCCTGGCCTGCCAATAACTCTGACAGCCTAGCGTCAACCGACTGCTGATAGTCCTGAAATCTGGACTCCATCCGGCCACGACGATCATCTGATGGACCCGCCGCTGATGCATCTGCCAGCATCTGATCATCCTCATCAGCGGCGTCTACATCCTCGTAGTCCTCTGTTGTATCTCTGGGTACTGGAGGAGGCTCTCTGCGTGCCCTGGGTGGTGGTCGTGGCGCCAACTCCATCTGTCCAGCCCCCATCCATAGCTTTGCTAACGAGAATTCTGGCGAATCGATATACACGTACACCTCCGATAGCGCTCTCGAGAACCCCTGGATGTTAACTCTAGCCATGCTGTGATGATATGACCATATGGCATATGCACTTTCCCTTGGACAGGGGAAGTGAAATGCACAATGCAATGAAACATGTTTAGTGCAAAGTTAATGTCTAACCTATGCCGCATGGCGTATAGAAGAAATAGATGGGGAGGCCGAATCTTGGCCAGACCCCGAGTGACGATAGGAAGAAAACACCCAACAATGACCTTGTAAAGGACATTGTCAGGTGCAGATAACTCAGTGATAGGGAATAAGTTTTGGGCCGGTGGATGAGGATAACCAAAGATATGCTCATGCATGGACTCCATAGAGATATGGTCAAAGGGCTCAGGTAAAGGAAAATCCATGGTAGGGAAAAAGATAAAGGTGTCATCTGAGGGCCTACACTCGAGAAACTCCTGCAGTATCGCAGGAGTGAACTCTAACTCGCGTTTTGCAATGCGAGTAGTGTAGGTAGGACCGTCATCCACCTTTTTTAGGTTTTGATAAAATTCCTTAAGAAGGTCATCATTAATTGGATGCGTGCATAAGACGACTTTCATGAGATTGTAGTATGCAATTAATTCTATGACATCACTACAATGGCGGTTGAAAAAGTCCCTATCGATGTACCTAACCAACATAGGCTGGTACAATCGAGATTCACCCTCGGGTGGATCATTCCTACGGGCTCTCCTATTATGAATGCAATGTAATGATATGACATGCAAGGACATAATACATGATTAGATAAAAACTAAATTATAACGGAAAGGAAAATTAGGGCTTGGGTAAAAAGATTGTTACTTAGGCGCCATTTGGAGGTGTGGTAGGAGGAAAACTCGGATATTCTTTGGTCATCGGAAAATTCGCCGGAGACGCCGGAACCCTAATCGGAACAAGGAACCAACCCTAGAATGAGTGAAATGAGGCTTGAAATAAGTGAACTAAGGTAAAATAGGGCTCATCTAACAAACCTAACACCTTGGGCGGCTGACACGGCCAGAAGGATCGTCGGAGACCAAGAATGGCGATCAAAGAAGGAGAGAAGAACGAAGGCGCGTCGAGTGAAGACGCCGAACACTAGCGGTTCGGCGTTATAAAATTGCGATGCAGTCGACTGATGTGCAGCATCAATCGACTGATCGCGGTTTATTACCGGATTTACCGAGCCGGCAGTCGACTATTCCGGCTTGACAATCGATCACAACCTTCATGACTGCTATAGTAGCATCGATCGGATCGATGTTGCTCATCGATCGGGATCGATGTGCGCATCACTCGACCGCTCGTCGAGCACTCGACTGATGACCCTCGGCCTTGGTGAATAAGTGCCATCGATCGACTAATGTATCCCATCATCGGATGTTCAAGCGATCGAGTCATGAAGCCAACTCGATCAATGACCCGTATCGATTTCACGCTATCGAAATCTCGATTTCTTCATCTAATTAATCCATTTTATCATGTTTATTCTTGTATATCGAATATATTGATGTTACACTTACATTCATGTATTCGTTAATGTATTTTAATGTTTTATTTCATTTTTGCAAACATTGACATTCAATGATTTCCAAATCCTAACATCTCACCCTTTCTAAGTGTTGAAATACACAATCAAGGTAAAAGACTTGTTTTGTGAGATGCAATCCATCCTAGACATTCCTTCCATGCAAACATATGGTAAAACATATGAAGCATGGTGAGTACAATACATCAAGTTGTGTGACACTTGAGTATCACTCTTGATGTTACTTTTACATGAACTTTTAAAGTGTGCCAACAATCAAAGTTACACACTATGATCTCTAAATCTAGATTGTGCCAATTTTGATCATTTTATCAAACTTCTCAATTAGTGTTGGCACATCCTAAACCCACCTAGCGTGAATCAATCACGCTCTTAGGAACCCAAAACCGATTTGAGCTCCTAGGATTAATTAGGTATTCCTTAGGGATAACCTCCCTAGATACCTTCCTAATGACCTTCCTAGGCTTATTAGCCTTGGTCATTTTAGTCTTGCCTAGGTTGACTCTAGGGGTAACTCCCCTTGCAACCTTCTTAGTGGCCACCCTAGGTTTCTTAGAAACCTTGGCCACTAGGCACAACCCTTGGTCAACTCTAGGGATGACTTCCCTATTGACCTTGGTCTTCCTAGACTTAGTTAGTGTTCCATAGTCAAATGGAACACTATGATAAGTCACCTTGGACTTAGGTTTGTGACCCAAACCATTCTTGCCCTTGGTTGACTTTTGACTCTTAGGTCCTAGATGTTGACTTTGACTTCTTGACCTAGGAGTTTGACCATTAGACCCTTTAAATTAATTTTGCATAGTGTTGAGGATCTTCTCAAGTTTTTCAAGCCTTGACCTCAAGGCTAGGTTTTCTAATTCCAATTGCCCAATTTTAGAATTTTGATTTAAAACTTGGGCATTTGACTTTCTTGGCATATGCCTAGTCCATTTTGGATTAAAACCTAGATGTTCTTGTATTTTCTTAATAGATTCCCTAGGTATGGTTTTTCTAGGGACATTAGTCCCAAATTTCTCCTTATTACTAAAATGGACACTTTTAGCTCCTAAGCAAAAACATTTATTCCTATTAGCATGCTTTTCAACATTTAAATTCGAAGATGCACTACTAAAATGTACCTTAGGGTTAGCCTTAGCTCCCCCTACTTGTGATGCTTCTTCTTGGGTCTTTTTCCTCCCCCTAGAGCATTGGCTTCTAAAATGCCCCTTTTGATGGCACTTGAAGCATATAATATGCTCCTTGCTCTTTTGACTTGGGGAACCGGCATCCTTTGACTTTTGTTGACTTTTGGGCACCGGAGAGGCTTTCCTAACCTTCTTTGGACATTTGCTCTTGTAATGCTCATACTCCCTACACTCAAAGCACATTATATGATTTTTATTTGAAAATAAAGTATTTGAGTTACCTAGGGTGTTGGTAGGTGCCGGAGTTGAATTTTGAGCTTCCTCATCTTGATCGGATGTTGAAGGCTCTTCTTGAGGTTGCTCCGGTGTAGAGGATGGTCTCTCCTCCTCAATCCTAGAAGTAGATGCTTCTTCCACCTCTTCTACTTCTTCTTTCTCCGATTCGGAAGTTGACTCCATCTCAACTTCCGATTCCTCACTTTCACTTGAAAATGAACTCTCCTCATGGAGTTTTGCCAATTTTCTCCATAACTCCTTGGCATACATGTAATCCCCTAGCTTGCACAAAACATCATTAGGGATTAAATCTTCCAAAAGTTTCGTTACCTTAGCTTCGGTCTTGAGCTTTTGGCGTTGCTCTTGGGTCCACTTTTTCAATTTTAGGATATTCCCCTTCTTATCCCTAGGGGGTTCAAGGCCTTCAATGAGGATGAACCAATCCTCTATGTTCAAGAATGTTTCCATTCTTGCTCTCCACGCCGGAAAATCTTCTGGATCATATGGAGGTGGAGTATTGATATCCCATCCAAGCTTGTCTTGGAATTCCATCTTCACCCTCTAGCCTTTTGTTTTAGCTCTGGGCGGTTAGTCCGTAGAAGAGCCCCTGGCTCTGATACCACTTGTTAGGGATCGTTTGGAAGCTAGAGGGGGGGTGAATAGCGTCAATGGAATTCTTTCGCGTTTGTTTCTACAATTTCGTTAGCGCACCGGAAATAGAAAAGTAATAACGATAACGAAATGCACAACACACTAACACAACGATATAACGTGGTTCGGAACCGCACGGTTCCTACTCCATGGATCTGGTTCGTACGAACCCTAGCGATGCCAATCACACACCACTATAATAATAACTCCTTCTCGGAGCAATCCGGAGGCAGAGAAACCTCGTACAATATGATTACAACAATAATCAAGTAGATACAAGCAAAAACAATATGAAACACAAATGCAAGTAAAGGAAAAACACTTTACAAGAGCTTTGGATTGCTTGATCTTTGATTGCCTTGAACTAGCTTTGAAGGACTGGAAAGCACCAACTTCCCCCTTCAATTTCGCTCAAGAAAATCGCTGTCTTTTCCTCCATCATGAGCTCCTTATATAACTTCAACCTATGCTGGAAAAGGTTGATCAGTCAATTGCTCGGGACCATCAGTCGACTGATCACACTATTGCTGTGAGACAACGGTGTAATCCACGCTGAAAAAATCCAACGGCTAGGACATCAGTCGACTGATAATGACCATCAGTCGACTGATGAGCCATCACTCGATCGCTTCATCTCAAAGAATGAGTGAGACTCCATTCGCGGGTCGGTAATCCGAGCATCACCGATCGATAACATAATCACGATCGCCCCATCACCGATCGCTTACAGCAAGGCCGATCGCTAGGCTACTTCCCGCAAATAAACCCTAGTTGACACATGGCACCAAAAACATGAGGTTTTAAACCAAGTATGGTTCCCCCATACTTGCTAGACCACCCTTAGCCTAGACCTAAGCCTTCTAGCCACCTCCATCAGCCTCACACCTCTCGGATCCCTCCAAGTCATCCATGACTTGTTCATCCATCGCGCTAGCCTTCAGGTGCTTCCATCGACTATGTCATGCTAACGGTGTCTACACCGCCAAGGCACTTTGGACTTATGCTGCCAAGACTCCGCTTGGACTTTACGCCGCCAACCATTGGACTTATGCTGCCAAGACTCCCGCTTGGACTTTACGCTGCCAATATCAAACCCTTGGACTTCTCAAATGCCAAGACTCAAGCTTGGACTTTCCCTTGCCAACCCATGTTGGACTTTTCATGCCAAGACCCATGCTTGGACTTTTCATGTGCCAAGTGTCCCACTTGGACTTTCCATGCCAAGTACTCAAGACTTGGACTTTACCAAATGACAATTACATTGTCATATGTTTTTGTCGAAACATCAAAACATCAATCGTGACCTGGGCCGATTGTACCAACAGTTTAGCTCGACCTCACTCCACTATCACTTGGCTCTGGAGGTTCAATGAACCTCCATTCATCCATCTTGGAATCTGGGGGCTCCCCTAGATACTTCTTTAATCGTTGTCCATTTACCTTGATCTCCCCTAATTCCCTACTCCATATGTCCACCGCCCCATATGGGTATACCCTTTTTACCCGAAACGATCCTGACCACCTTGATTTTAGTTTTCCTAGAAAGAGTTTCAACCTGGAGTTGTACAGGAGAACTATGTCTCCTTCCTTAAACTCCCTCCTCAGGATGTGTTGGTTATGCCATTTCCTGGTTCTTTCCTTATATGCCTTAGCATGTTCATATGTGACTCTTCGAATTTCATCCAACTCGCTTAACTGCAGTTTCCTTTTTTCTCCTACCACACAGTAGTCCAAGTTGAGCTTCTTGATGGCCCAGAAAGCCTTGTGTTCAAACTCAATGACTATATGGCAAGGTTTCCGTAGACCAAATGGAACAGAGTCATACCTATCGGGGTCTTATAAGCTGTGCGGTAAGCCGAGAGAGCATCATCCAGTTTTGGTGATCAATCTTTCCGTGATGGCACTGCCATTTTTTCTAGGATACTTTTGATTTACCGATTTGAAATTTCCACCTGTTCGCTAGTTTGTGGGTGGTAGGCTGTCGAGACTTTGTCGATCACCTCATACTTATGTAGCAATTTTTTGAATTGTTTGTCAATGAAGTGGGATCCTCCATCACTGATTACTACTCGAGGAACTCCAAATCTAGGGAATATGTTTTTTTTTAACATTTTTATTATGGTCCTAGCATCGCAATGGGGCGATGCCACGACCTCGCCCATTTGGAGATGTAGTCTATGGCGACCAGGATATATCTGTTTCCGTCGAAAACGGGAAAGGGCCCCGTGAAATCTACTCCCCATACGTCAAAGAGTTCTACCTCTAATATGGTGCTTGCTGGCATCTCATGTATCCTCCCTATATTTCCCATTCGTTGACACCAATCGCAAGAAACTACATAGTTACGTGTGTCCCTAAATAGGCTAGGCCAGTAGAATCCTGATTGAAGTACTTTCGCGGCCATTTTTGCAATCCCGGCATGTCCCCCATATAAGGAAGAATGACAGTGAAAGAGGATGCTCTCTACTTCCTCTTCTGGCACGCACCTTCAATATGTGTTGTCTGCACACTTTCTGAATAGGAAGGGGTCATCCCACACGTATTGTCGAACCTTTGAAAAGAATCTCTTTCTTTGTTGGGTCAAGAATTCTGGTGGTATCACTCTTCCCACAAGAAAATTCACCAAATCTGCATACCAAGGGGTAGTGACCTTAATAGCCATGAGGGTTTCATCCTGCAGAGCATCATCTATTTGGGTATTGTCTCCTTCTCCTATCCTGCGATCTATGGGCATGCGCGATAAGTGGTCCGCGATGACGTTGTCCATCCCCTTTTTATCCCTGATTTCTATATCAAATTCTTGAAGTAATAAAATCCAACGAATAAGCGGGGTTTGGCATCCTTCTTACTTAGCAAGTAAGGAATTGCAGTATGGTCAATGTATACCACTACCTTCAACCCTACCAGGTATTGTATGAACTTGTCAAATGCAAACACTACTACTAGTAATTCCTTCTCAGTCGTGGCATAATTGATTTGTGCCTCGTTCAGTGTCTTATTGGCGTAGTGAATGGCGTATAGTTTTTTCTCCTTCCGTTGCCCCAATACTGCCCCCACTGCATAGTCACTAGCATCACACATGACCTCAAATGATAGGCTCCAGTCAGGCGATTGAATTATCGGAGATGTCACTAAGGCTTTCTTTATTTCTTCAAATGCTACTAAACATTTCTGGTCAAAAATAAATTTTGTGTCTTTAGCAAGCAGATTCGTAAGAGGTCTAGTTATCTGAGAAAAGTTCTTTATAAACCTTCTATAGAAATCCGCATGCCCAAGAAAGCTCCGAACCCCTTTTACATCCCTGGGTGGCGACAATTTTTCTATTACTTCGACCTTCACCTTGTTTACTTCAATATCGTTCCCTGATATCTTATACCCTAGAACTATTCCTTCAGTTACCATGAAGTGACATTTTTCCCAGTTCAGAATCAAGCTATTCTCCACACACCTTTGCAAAACCCTTTCTAAATTCTCCAAACATGCATCGAAATTTGTTCCATAGACCGAAAAATCATCCATGAATACCTCCATAATTTGTTCGATCATGTCCAAGAAGATAGTCGTCATACAACGTTGGAAGGTCGCCGGGGCATTACATAGGCTAAAGGGCATTCGTCTATATGCGAAGGTTCCGTATGGGCAAGTGAAGGTGGTCCTCTCTTGGTCTTTAGGGTGGATTGGGATTTGGAAAAACCCTGACTACCCATCAAGGTAGTAAAAATACGAATGTTTAGCTAGGCGTTCCAGCATCTGGTCGATAAATGGAAGCAAAAAATGATCCTTTTTTGTTGCTTTTTTCAATTTACAGTAATCTATGCACATTCTTTACCCCGTTACCATTCGAACAGGAAATAGCTCATTCTCCTCATTTTTGACCACCGTAGTGCCGCCTTTCTTTGGGACTACATGCACTGGACTCACCCACTCACTATCTAAAATAGGGTAAATTATTCCGGCATCCAAGAGTTTAAGCACTTCCTTTTTCACTACCTCCTGCAAATGAGGGTTAAGTTGCCTTTGGCACTCCATAGTTGACTTACACCCATCCTCAAGTATTATCCTATGCATGCATAGATACGGGCTTATGCCTTTTATGTCATCGATGGTATAACCTAGCACTTTTTTATATGTTCTGAGCACCCCCAGCAACTTTCTTGTCTCTTCCTCACTCAAATTGACATTTATAATCACCGGATGAGAAGCAAGTGGCCCTAAAAATTCGGGCTTTAGACTGGGGGGAAGTGGCTTCATCTCAAGCCTTGTGTGTTTCTCTTCTGCCATCTACCCCGATTCTTCCTCTTCTTCTGAACTGGAGGATAAGGAGTCTTCTTCCACTAGGTACTCTCTCTCTTTATCCTTTTCCTATACCTGGTAGATTACTTCAGTGCGTTCTATCCCCTTTATCGAAAAAGTCTCTTGAAAGTGTTGCTCGTTGTTAGCCCATATTTCGAGAGTCCCCACCACTGTCTCTATAATGCGATACGTGTCGTCCGTGCTTCTTTTCATCAACACCCCCCCCCCCCCCCGCGGCTGTGTCCAAGAGTTATTTCAATGCGTTAGTTATCCCAAAATCAAAAACATGGAGGAGTAACCAATCCTATAATCCATGGTGCGGGCAGCGAACAACCAGGTCCTGTAGCCTCTTCCATACCTCGATAAGAGTCTCTTATCGCCCTTGCTCAAATGAAAGGATTGTATCCCTAAGTTACGCTATTTTGTGGGGGGGGGGGGGGGGGGGGAGAATTTACTTAGGAAAGTGTCTTCCATTTGTTCCCATGTCGTTATACTTCCTGCAGGTAGCACATGTATCCATTGCTTAGCCCCTCCTTTTAGTGAAAATGGGAACATAATGAGCTTAATGGCATCTCCTGGGACTCCTTCATACTGCACTGTGACACAATATGCAAGAAATTCTTCAAGGTGAAGATAAGGTTCCTCAATCTGAGCCTAGAAGATTTGGGATGATCCTAGAAGATTTGGGACTCCTTCATACTGCACTGTGACTCAGGATGATCCTAGAAGATTTGGGATTCTCGAATAAATTGGAATGCCTATATCCTTGGTCCTGGGGACTTTTTAAAACTTTTTCTGGAAAAGAATTTGTGAATTACGTAACCAAAAGGGCAAAATTTGGCATGGCCATGCCATTTTCAATGGCCTGGGCATGCTAGGTGCTTTGAAGACTTGGCACGCCCCAAAATCGAGCGTGTTGAAGGTGTCTTGCATGGGCATGCCCACTGGCATGCCTTGGGCATGTCGGTAGCTGTGAGCTTTAAAAAATATGCGTTGTGGCTCCTTTTAATCCCCATTTCATCGTGGCTTCCCTCCATGGCTCTATTATGTCTTCTTTTGTCCCTACAGAGAGTAAAAACACAAAAACCACAGTCACCTGAACTTAAAATGCAATATGAAAGTAAATGCTATGTTTTATGCATGCTATATGAATGAAATGCAAGATAAACATGCTAAATAAACCCTAAAATATGCATGTGATTCACACTCATAAAACCCCCAAATTTAAACTTTTGCTTGTCCTTAAGCAAAGAAAAAGAAAGAAACCATGATTAATGATAACTTGTTAGAAACCCAAGCTAAGGTATAAAATACTTAGTCTTATCGATTCATTCCCCGTGGCTTAGCTTGAAAGATCATTGTGTAGTGCATGTGAGTTTTGATCTTTAAGGTTTTGGACACCAATCCAAGTTTACATTCCCTCTACCGTGTTCCTCTAATACCCGACAGAAAGGCACTTACTTGCTAATGTGCTTGGATCATCCTTTCACTAACACACTTTATCTCAAAGGAGCATTCAATAGTCAAGGAGAAGAAAAGTAAGAAATGAAAATCAAGTATTTCCCCAATAACTAGTTAGCCTCAAAGGTGCACCAGTATGGGTGTTTCCCCAGTAGCTACTTGGACGCAAAGGGGTGCTTCGATGATATTTCATCTTTTCTTTTTCTCTCTTTCTTTTTTTTATATTCAGAATTTTTTATATTTTTTTTAAAACTCCTGAGATGAATGTTTCTCTAGTAACCAAGTATTACAAAAGTCCCTATGGAAATTTGATTACTAGTCAAGTGTAGTGAACTTAGTTTGCTTGGATACCTCTACCCTAGAGATTGTGTAAAGAGTGAAACAAGGTTCTTATCAAGTAGGCTAAAAGGACCTTCACCAATTTAACTAAGTTTAGTTATACTGCTTTTGTTAGAGGAACAATAGGTTATCAATCTAAGAAAATATGCAAGGAAATATGCGAAGCAAGTACTAAAAAAAATTATGCTAAACATGAAAAATATGAAAAAGCTATCTGTAGGAATTTATTCAAAGCATGAAAAATATGCAAAGCCACCCCCCCCCCCCAAACATAAAATATGCATTGTCCTCGATGTATAGAAGGTTAACACTAAAGTAAACTACTCAAGAGGAGGTGGTGGAAAGAAATGACCTTGTGAAATGTGCCACTGATACATGCCATTTATCATCTGCCTCTTCTCCTTGAGTTTGACCTGTTGCTCCCTTAAGTCTATGTCCAGTGCATCCAAGGAGGGATGAATCACAGCATATGCATCATCAGAAGTACTAGTTCTTACATAAGATGAGACACCAAAAGAAAAAGAGTGTCTAGGGGATCGACCTTAATAGGTGGTACTGTAGTGGACTCCAAGGGGTCAGGAACTGGGACTACATTGGTCATGAGCCAGTTGGCTCTGTTCCTCACTGTTGTTTTCTCAAGATTTGGAAATGTGAGGGGAAAATAATCATATAAAACTTAACAATATCTACCTTGATTCCTATTGATGATTCTCATGGCCATACATGCATCAAGATCAATCTTGGGGCTAAGTGGAATCAACTCTAATCCATCAAGATTATACCCCAAGGTCAATGCTATTTGAGTTATTAAACCTCCAACTAAAATTGATCCTATCAAACTTTTTCATATTTTTATCAAATGACTAATAAAATGTGAGCCAGTATCGATATTTACATTGTTTATCATGGCCCATAAAATAATCAATTCACTTTTCCTAACTACACCTTCACTATCTCCTTGACCAAAGATTTATTATCCATTAACTTATAGAGGTACCTAAAAATTGGGTTAGGGAGGTTTGAAGATTTATATGTAGAAGGATCATAAGTGTCAATACCTTTTGAAATTTCTCCCCAAAATACAATGTCTTGAAATCCACTAGGTAATCTCCTCTCTCCTCCACATGGTAAATCATAAACATTATTAAATTCCTCAAGTGTTCATGTGTATTTATTATTAAACATCCTAAACGTGATCTTCCCCTCTTCACAATTTGAGTCATTCAAGATTTTAGCCTCAATAAAACTTAGGAATTCTAGGGTTATTTTTGAGGAAGTAGGGTAATCAATATTCATAAGTCCATTCCATCCCACCCTACTAATCATCCAATTAATATCATCCCTAAATCCTAATGTATCAATAGTATAATCTTCAATATATCGGGTGCTAATCAATTCTCTTTTAACAAAAGAACCCTATGATTAGCATTACGAAAAATAATACCGTAAAGATTTTCGTTACCCTCATCGCGTGGCTTACACCTTGGATTTGGAGTTCTAGCAGTGGAAGCGATGGCGGATGTGGTCGTGGTGTTCCTTCTTAATCTTTTGAAAATGGTGATGGATAATTTCTTCACCTTATAAATTTAAACTTCTCGGATCAGCAGCTTCGGACTTGGAATTTCTTGGAGAAGCTAGATTGACCTTGGCGATGGCTTGATATTCAATTGGAAAGAAGGATCCGATTGGAAATCAAAGGATATGACTGCCCTTGCAAGAAAGAACACCAAATCGTCAGATCTTCATCTTGAATGGTCGCTACAGCGTCGTCGATCCTCGAGGAAGCTTGTTCTTTGCTTGGAAAGGCTAGAAAATTGCTGGATATTGCTGGAAAATGAGGGAGGATGGGCTGGAGAGGCTTCTAGGTGAGTAAGATGGTAATTTTTGGCTTGGCACAATCGTGCCAAGCCTTAAATCGGGTTGTGTCTGCCACGTGACACGCCCATGCCATTTAGCATGGGCAGGGTGTGTTGGATTCTGCCTTTTTTTATTCTAGGCATGCCAAATAGCACACCTAGGGTGTGTTGAGTGATGCGGAGCAGATTCTAAGCTGGTTTGCGCATTCGGTTTGCAATTTATTTCCTGAAAAAAAATTAAAGGTAAGTGCAAAGAATGAAAATTACGAAAAGAAAATATAAATAAAATAAAATCTTGGGTTTCCTCCCAAGAAGCACTTGTTTTAGGTCGTAAGCTCGACCCAAGTTAATGTTCATCCTGGATCAAAACTCATGTTCCGCCTTCGTTTGAATGGAGTACATATGTGATGAGCAAAATTATGGGCCATTTTATTATTCTCGCCTTTTATCCTCATGAGTTCTTCCAAGGAATACCTATGATTATTCTATTTTATTCTGCAACAAAATTCCTTGACCAATTGTGAGTTAATAGATTTACAAAATTAAACTCAATTTTCTCATCTTCAGTTCCAAAAGATAGTCTTTGATTCTTGACATCAATCATGGTTCTAGCAGTAGCTAAAAATGGCCGCCCTATGACAAGGAGGTTTTCAGGATTTTCAACCATATATAGGACAAAGAAATCAGTAGGTATTATAAAATTTTCATTGGCTACTGGGATGTCTTCTAGTATTCCTATGGGTTTTTTTAATGAATGATCTACAAATCTTAAAGTTTTATTTGTGGGTTTTAATCCACGTGGTCTCAAATATTCATAGAATGTAGATGGTAGTGTAAGATCTTCGGTGAGCGCTAGAGGGGGGTGAATAGTGTGTTCTCATTGCTTGATGGATTTCGATAGTTCTTGCGTGCATGTCTACAATGATCATTAATATGCGCAGCAGAATAATAATAAAACAAAATAACGATACAACATACATAAGAGACAATCAATATAACGTGGTTCAGAACCTTAGGGTTCCTACTCCACGGGTTGGGCTCAAATGAGCCCTAGCGATGCCAAACACCACTAATAATCAAAAACACTACTTCTCGACAACAAGACAGAGGAGGAGAAACCTCGTACAAGTGATTACAATAAGTAATATAATGAATACAAGAAAATACAAATGAAATACACATAATAACGTAAAAAAAACTTTACAACTATTGCTTTGGATGCGTGCTTGTTTGGTTGCTTGAGAAGAGCCTTGAAGGTCTGGATTACAGTACCAAATCCCCTTCAAATCACCCCAAAGAACAATGCCAAAATCCTTCTTCTCGAGATCTCTTTAAAGCTATAACTCGGGTTGGATTCCGCCTAGCAGTCGACTGCTCGCGACCATCGTTCGACTGCTCCTATAGCTGTAGTGAGACAACGACTTAATCCAAGTTGGATAAGTTCCAACGGATAGGCCATCAGTTGACTGATCATACCCATCAGTCGACTAATCATGCCTCCACTCGACTACCAAACCCTAGCAATCGACTCGGAAACATTCTGTGTCTGTGTCCTCGACCATTAGTCAACTGATCTCCACGTTAGTCGATTGATCAAGCCATCAGTCGACTTCCCAATGCTGACAGTCGATTGCAGTGTTTGGTCATAATCTCAGTTGACTGCTCAGAGTTAACTCAGCTGTCAAGTGTCAAAACACTTGACTAGTCGACTAGTCCATAACCCCAGTCAACTGACAAACCTCAAACATAAGGTTTAACCCCAAGTATGATGCTCTCATACTTGCTAGACCACCCTTAGCCTAGACCTAACCCTTCTAGCCACCTCCATCAGCCTCATGCCTATCGGATCCCTCCAAGTCATCCATGACTCGTTCATCAATACGCTAGCCTTCAGGTGCTTCCATCGGCTATGTCATGTTAACGTGGTCTATACCGCTGAGGCACATTGGGCTTACGCTACCAAGACACACGCTTGGACTTTACGCCGCCAACCATTGGACTTATGATGCCAAGACTCCCGGTTACACTTTACGCCGCCAATATCAACCCTTGGACTTCTCTTGCCAACCCATGTTGGACTTTTTATTTGCCAAGACTCAAGCTTGGACTTTCCATGCCAACCTATGTTGGACTTTCCAATTGCCAAGACTCAAGCTTGGACTTTCCCTTGCTAAGACCCATGCTTGCACTTTCCATGGCAAGTACACAAGACTTGGACTTTCCATGCCAAGTGTCCCACTTGGACTTCTCCATCATATGGTAAACCCCAAGTCAACCATCTAGTCAACCCATTGTCAAACAATGGTTAACTCCTTTGTCAAACATCAATGTCAAATATCAAAACACTAACATCAAACCACTACTCGAGTCAAACTCGAGTCTAGTCAATCGTGACCTAGGCCGATTGCACCAATAATCTCCTCCTTTTTTATGTTTGACAAAAACCAACATCTTTGAGTTAGAACACTAACTCAATCCAATCCTCCCAATTATCCAAATTGGGAATTCTCAAATTCTCCCAATTCTCTCCCTTTTTGACATACATCAAAAAGGCTCTCCCCAAGGGTGTCAATGTCTCATATCCCAATGAGATCTTATAATCTCCCCCTTGGTCCAAAAACACCTAGGATGCCTTCACTCTTCCTAGTGATAAGTCTCATATCACTCAAGAGAGGCAATCCTACAAACTCTCCAACTCTCTAAATTCTCCCCCTCATGAGGAAGAACACATCCATCATCCCATGATGGATAACCTCCCCCTAAAGGCTTGCTCCCCCTTGACCATTGCACCAACAATGTCCTTGGAGAGTCCCTAAGCCTATAGGAACACTAACCAATCGAAATTAAGGGCAAAGATTCAATATTGAACTTTCAACTCCCTTAAAATTTGATACACACCCTAAACAATTCTCCTAATCTATATCCAATGGATTTTCACCCCTTCCAATGCTTTCCAAAGCATATCCTAGGGTTAGGAGAAGTTAGGGTAGGCTAACATAGCTGAAACATGAGCTAAACATTCTTGTTTACCTGAAATCAACATTGGCAATCGACTCCTTCACCAATGATCGCCTTATGCATCCGATCGCGCTACAGCGATACCAACTGATATCTGTAAAATGCAGAAATCAGATTCAGAAATCAAAATTGAAAAATTCATAAGTAATTATACATAATATGAAAAATCATAAAATTTTATATGTATAATACATATAACAATCATAATGGGTGAAAAATATTTGAAAAATAAAATATCCATTAAAATAAGAGATTGACACAAAATTCAAAACCATTGATAACTTCAATGTTTTTGAGCTATTTTGTATCAACTTCCACAATAGTGATTGCTATCAAAAGATAGACTTCACCAAGTTTTTTCAAAATGATTTTGAAATGTTTTTAAAACCTTATATTGAACCATGGTCTATGGGCTTAATGCACATGACTTATACATAAACTTTCCTCATGATTCATCCATGGTATAAGATGAGTTTCAGTTCATCTAGATGCAACATCTATGCATCTTCAACTTAACTCATTTCCTAGCATCTCACATGTGTCTAGGGTGTATCAATACACACACATGTCAATTTGATGTGAGATGTGGGTTTGTTCATCCTAAACTAAGGTCTCATGTATTTTTCTAAGGCAACACTACTTGATTCCCTTATACATGGGACTTCAAGTCATGTCAATTGTCCTTAAATCAATTTTCATAAATCCTAAATGCATGAATGATGATTATGACATAAATGATAACATAATTAAGAACATGTGCCAAAAATCATAATGTCATGAGATATAAATTTAATCTAAACATACATGACCTTAAAAGATAATCCCTAATCATGATCATGACATTTAATGATAAAAATAAGATATGATGTCATGACATGTTATATGGAAATCAAAGCATGACAAATAAAATATAAGACATAAGAATACCTAAATATTAATATTAGTTGTCATTTGTTAGGATTAATTCCATTTTGACATATTATCACCTATCTCCCAAGTGTGCCAAAACCCAAAATGGTACACTATGACCTCTAAACCTAGTTTGTGCCAATTTGATCAATTTATCAAACTTCTTAAATAATATTGGCACATCGTAAAATCATTTAGGATTAAAATTCATACTTATTTATAAGTATCCCATTACCTTGGAAATGACCTAAAATGCCATCTTTGCTATGGTTGCATTAACTACCCATTCAATCAAGGTTGATACAACCTAACCTATTTAGCATTAATCGATCACACTCCTAGGAACCCAAAATATATTAGAGCTCCTTGGGTTTAATAGGTATTCCTTAGGGATGACCTCCCTAGATAGCCTCCTAATGACCCTCCTAGTCTTGGTAGCCTTAGTCATTGTGGTCTTGCCTAGGTTAACTCTAGGAGTGACTCCCCTTGTAACCTTCTTAGTGACCTCCCTAGGTTTCATGGAAACCTTGGCCACTAGGCACCTACCTTGGTTACCCTTAGGGATAACTTCCCTAGTAACCTTTGTCTTCCTATACCTGTAGGTGGTTCCATAATCAAATGGAACACTATGATAGGTCTCCTTGGGCTTAGGTTTGTCGCCCAAACCTCTCTTTCCCTTGGGTGGACCTTGCTTCCTAAACCCTAGGTTTTGACTACTAAATCCTAGAGTGTCACCATTTAACCCTTGCAGTTGATTTTGCATTTTCTCAAGAGTCTTTTTCAATTTTTCAAGTTTTGACCTCAAGACTTGATTTTCTAATTTTAATTGCCTAATTTTTTATTTTTGATTGAGTCTTTGGGCATTATCATTTCCTCTAGGCATATGCCTACCCTTCTTAGGGTTAATGCCTAAATGGTTTTCTATCTTCCTAATACTTTCCTTAGGTAATATTGTTTTAGGGATATTAGTCCCAAATTTATCTTTATTTCTAAAATTGAGACTCTTAGCACCTAGGCAATAGAACCTATTATTTCTAGCATGCTCTTTATGAACAATATCAAGATTACTCCTAGCATGCTTTTGCCTATTTATGTGAGCAAAACATATAGGATTTTAGGAGTAGTTTTCGCTCACATCTTGTTACATTTTGTGTTAGTTTCATGCATATGTTACTATATTCTTGCACACATTGCCTATTTTCTAGTTCGAAGGTCTGCTCGTTGTACTTTTGTATGCAGGTTAGCTTTTCTGGTGAGAAAGATGCATTTTCGGAGCAAAAGGACTTTCGCAGCTAGACGCAGAGTGGTACACGACCAGGGCATGTGGATTCACATGGCCATGTCCAATGGGTGAAGAATAGCACCCCAGGGCTGCACACGGCCTGGCCATGTGGAAACACATGGTCGTGTGGCAGCCCGATAGATTTGCGCGACTAGGGCTTTTTTCGGATTTTGCAGCGGTCCGAGGCGATGTCTATATAAGGATGGCTCCGCCCAAACCCTAGGGAGGAGGCACGACGGCTAGGATGGCATGCAGAACCCTAAAAAGCTTCGGTAACTTGCAGCGGGGAGGAGGAACGCCGCCGGAGGTCCACAACTTGCAATACAACGCCGGAGAGAAGATCACGAAGCATCGTATATCTCTATTTCTGTGCTTTATTTTTATCGTATTCGAACTTAAACATGTTTTGTGATTCTTCCTTCATATTTATGGAGTAGTACTTTTGATTCAAGGATTAGGGAGTAGCTTGTGTACATAAACAATGTTGGTTCATATTAAATTCTATCCAAAAGTTTGATTTGACAATTGGTAGTTGCTCTCTATTATATCTACGTGAGTTTGGCTTTCTTTCCACTGTGCTTAGGCGATATGAGGTGGTGACAACCCTCGCAATCTAAATTTATGAGGTTTGATCAAGGAACCTAGGGGTAAACCTGACCCCCCATAACTGCAGGGAGAAGGGAGCGGTGGAATCGAAAATGGTCCACCGCAAGGATTGATTTGGCATCCTCGTACCCTTTATCCCGTCCTTTTGGGCGAAGGTAGCTCCCGGTGAATGCGGTGGCTCTGCGGGAGAGTGTATGATGTCCCTTCCCCAAAACCATAGGTAGACATTTAGATGACGCCAATTGACAACATTGTTCTGTGGTACATAAGCAAAACCGAAGTCCTAGAATCGCCTTTTAAGATCCCGGCACACTCTTTTCCTCCTCCGTGTGACACCGTATAGAGTAGGGTCCAGCGATAGTCCTCACCAATCGACTCTCTCAGAGATTTCGTCTAAACAATCGCAACCACTTAGTGTATTGGTATTCGAATCCCAGTCCCTGTGGGATCGATAAATCTTTATTACTTGGCGGCATCTGTGCACTTGCGGGCGTTGAGCGCGAGCACGCACTTTGAGTCCACGACGATATCCGTCGTGAGATTTGAGTTCACTTTGAGTCGACTGATGTCGGGAAAACTCATCCGACACTTAGCCATTCGGCCAAGTTCACCTAATGAGCTACTTACAATTCACACATTCTCTCATCTCACTCGAAGTCCCTCGCCGAAGCTCTCTTCGTTCGCGGCCACGTCCCTCGGCAGCATCAAGCGCACGGCTCTGCAATGCTCCTTCACATCTCTTGCCTCCGAAGTTTGCTTCCTTGGCTTCGCTTCAAGTCATCTCGTCCGGCAGTCCCTCGGCAGCATCAAACGCACGGCTCTGCAATGCTCCTTCTCCGACTCAAGCACGAGGTTCTGAGTGGTGAACCCGCCAAGGCTCCATGTGCGAATTACTAAGTCCTGCAAGACTCCAACGCACATATCAAATCATAATAACACTCTAACTTAAACCCTTTGCCACACACATCAAAACCATATTACGGCAAGAGATTACCCTAACAATATCCCCCTTTTTGATGTGTGGCAATCCGTTTAAGTTAGGTAAAAACATTTGATAAAATATTAAGAAAGGAAAGCATGTAAATAAACATGATTAGCAACTCTCCCCCCTTAATACATGAAACTCCCCCTAAATGCATTCCCCTTTACTTAAACATATATATTTCTCGCCCTTTGACACCATCAAAAATAATTAACAAAGTTTTATACATCATGGTATCATGTCTAGAGAAAAAGACATATACCAAAACATGCCTTAAAATCGGGTACAAAAGGTTATTGGGCATGTTATCAGACGAGCAGTCGACTGCTATCAGTATGACAATCGACTAACACAATAAATTCCGAAATTCTGATTTTCTGGACGAATTTCAGAAACGCACTATAAATTCTAGAAAATTCTAAAAATAGTGAACTTTGGGGAACACATTTCTTGTAAGTATATTTATCAATGAAAAATAGTTTTCCATGAAAAATCATTGTATTTTCATGTATTTGCCAAAAATCCAAAAGCTTTAAAAACCACTAGGTTTTTGATCATGTTAGTATCCATTTTAACACCTATTCTTGCTTTGAATTGTTTCAAAACATGAATACACAGATTTGAAAGTAAGAAATTGTTTTAAACACATATGAAATATCCAACCATGATCTTTGGGCAATATGTCTACGAATTAAACATAAGCCTTCCCCATGATTGGTCTATTATTGCTATTTTGATACCTTAAATGACCATCTAAATGTCATAGGCATTAGTGGACATTTGTATCATCCTAACATCTCACTCATGCTAAGTTTTCAATCAAAGTAGCCTATAGTGAGTGTGAGATGTATCCTAAAGGTATTTGTATATACTTAACCATTACTTTCATGCAATTCTATCAAGGTTAAGTATCATCCTATCATTCCACATGATCATAAAGATGTATATGAATTAATTTCATGTTATGATCATGAAACAAATGTATTCATCAAATTGTGATCATACATTAGGTATTATATCATGATAATAAAGCAAATGTCACCTAAAACATGATTTATCTATTTTTAGGTGCATTATCATCACCTAACACTATTTCAAAAATATTGTCCTGCCATCCTAAGTCAACCAAAAATATGATATAGGTAAAGTCCATATGGTTGACTATCCTAGGGTTTTCCTAACCCTTAAGGATGGATTTTGGAACCCAAAATAAGTTCTTTCCTATGGGGTTCACTAAGAATTCCTTAGGGATTCATTTCCTAGCAATTACTTTCGTTTTGTCTTGACCCCTAGCTATTAGACATTTATAGGCCTTTTCATTTTTCTTTTCCTTATAACCTAGGCCTTTCTTGTTGAAACTTGCCCTTTGGCTCCTAATTATCATGTTCAAGGTGTTGGAGCCTATTGTAAACTTTTCTAGGGCTTTGGTCAAATAGTCTATCTTTTCCCTTAAAGCCCTATTTTCTTCTATGCATGCATCATTAACATCCAAAGGCATATAGTTATCATGTGAGCATGCATCATCATTATCATTATTAAAACATGTTGTTTCTAATTTTTGTTCTAAATCCTTAATTTGCTCAAGCATGCATTTATTTTTCTTTTTATCTCTAAATAAATCCTTAGTGAGGCTAGAAATCATAGACATTATTTGCTTAGGGGGTAGATTCGTTACCTCACTTACCAAATCCTCTTCCGATGATGAGGATTTAGAGGAGGATCCCCCTTCACTTGAGCTCTCTCCACTTGAGCTTGATCCTTCATTTTCGGAGGAGGAGCAATCCAAGTCGTCAAAGGCCATTAGGGCTAAGTTGGTGACAAAGGCATTCTCCTCTTTCAATGATGATGAAGATGATGAGGAGGGGTCGTCCCAAGTCCTTGCCTTTAGAGCTTTGGTCTTCCCCTTTTCTTTGGCCTTCTTCTCTTCTTGAGCTCCTTTTATGACCTGCATCAAGTTGATTTCGCGTGCATCAGTCGACTGATCGTGACCATCAGTCAACTGGTCATGTAATCATTGTCTCACAATGGCCAGATCCATGTTGGTTAAGTTCCAACGGATCACACATCAATCGACTGATGGCACCCATCAGTCGACTGCTTCCCTTAAGCAGTCGACTGATGTTGTCAACAGTCGACTGCTCTCCAATGGTAGTCGACTGATCAGCAAAACTCTATTCGGTCGAACACTAGTCGAACCCATACGACCTAGAGCAGTCGACTGGCACCTATGCCATTCGACTGATGTCGGGTAAAATCTCGAACATCAAGCTATTTGAGCATCCGACAACCAGTCTTAGCCACTTGGCCAAGTCCACATCATCCCTCATGGAGTTCCCCACCGAAGCTCTCTTCCCTCAGCCTACGTCCCTCGGATGCGCCAAGTGCACGGCTTCGCAATGTCATCCTTCGCTTCTCATGCCCTTGAAGTATGCTTCCCTTGGGCCTCACTTCATTCGCTCCCCGTCCGGCAGTCCCTCGGATGCACCAAGCGTACGACTTCGCAATGCCATCCTTCACCGACTCAAGGACCCCGAGCCTAGTGAACTTACCAAGTCCTCAAGACTTCCCAAATGCACCAAGCGCACGGCTTCGCAATGCTTTGGACTTTTCCACACCAAGCTCCATGCTTGGATTTTCCATGCCAACTCCATGTTGGACTTTCCCACACCAAGCTCCATGCTTGGATTTTCCATGCCAACACCATGTTGGACTTTCCCATGACAATCCCATGTCTTACAATCTTCCCCTTGGCATGTCCTCAATCTTTCTAGTGATTCCATATCACTTAAGAGAGGCAACCCAATATTCCTCCCATGAGGAACTACACATCCATCTTCCCATGATGGATGCCTCTCCCTAGAGGCTTGCTCCCCCTTGACCATTGCACCAACAATGTCCTTGGAGAGTCCCTAAGCCAATAGGACATTTAACCAATCAAAATTAAGGCAAAGTTTAACAATGAACTCTCTTCCACCTTAAAATTGATACTCACTCTAAACACTTCTTCTAATCCATATCCAATGGATTTCTACCCTTTCTTATTCTCTCCCAAGCATGTCCTAGGGTTAGGAGTGGTTAGGGGACCTTAACCTAGCTGAACATGGGCCTAACCACAAGGTTTACCCGAAATCAGCATGTGCCAGTCGACTTTGTCAGTTACCAGTCGACTGGGCTTGGCATCAGTCGACTGGTCTCCATTCCAATCGACCGATAACTGCATTTGCAATTTTCAGCATTTTCAGAAATGAATTTCTGAAATTTATAAGTAAATATACATAGTTTTAAAAATCTTGAAAATTCATATGTATAATACTTATCATAAACACTATGGGTGAAAAATATTTAAAAATTATTTTACCCACTAAATTAAGAGATTGATACAAAGTCCAAAAGTTAAGAAAAGCTTCAATATTGAGCCCTCTTTGTATCATCCCATTCAATGGTGATAGCTATCAAAAGATAGACTTCACCAAGGTTTTTCAAAAAGTTTTCAAAATGTTTTTGAAACCTTTAATTCATTTTTCCTAAACATCTCATTTGTATCTAGATGTGTAAAACACATACAAGGCAATTAATTTAGTGAGATGTGGGTTTTTTGTTCTTTAATGGTCTCATGCATATTCTAAGGCAATATTCTTTGATTCCCATCAAATTATGTCATAGTCCTTAATTCATTTTTAATTATATGCATGATGATGATTATGGCATAGATATGATATAGATAGAAGCATATGACAAAATCATGATGTCATGGCATGTGAAAGATATTTTTAGTATACATGACATATATCAATAACCCTAAACATGATCATGACATTTTTAGAGATAAAAATGAAAATAATGTCATGACATGGCAAGGAAAATAAATCATGGCAAGTAAAATATGCTAAGGTATAGAATACCTAAGTGTTGAATCCAAATTGTCATTTCTAGGGTTAAATCCATTTTTGCCTTAATGTCATTTATCCCCCTAGTGTGCCAAAAACCCAAAATGGCACACCAATACCTCTAAGACCTAATTGTGCCAATTAAATCATTTTTCAACTTCTCAAAGCATATTGGAACACCCTAATGTGTCAACTCACCATGGCTAGGTTAACTACCCATCCATTTAGGGTTGACACACCCTAACCCATCTAGCGTGAATCGATCACGCTTCTAGGAACCCAATACCTATTGGAGCTCCTTGGGTTAACAAGGTATTCACTAGGGATAACCTCCCTAGATACCTTCCTAATGACCCTTTTAAGCTTTAAAGCCATAGTATTTTGGGTCTTTCCTAGGTCAACTCTAGAGGTGACTCCTCCTTTGACCTTCTTAGTGACTTTCTTAGTTTTCCTTAAGTCCTTAGCCACTAAGCAAATACCATGGCTAGTCTTAGGGATAACTTCCCTATTAGCCTTGATTTTCCTAGACCTAGAAATTGTTCCATAATCAAATGGAACATTATGATAAGTCTTCTTGGGCTTAGGTTTGTAACCCAAACCTTCCTTGCCCTTAGACCGTTTTTGAAACCTAGGTCTTGACTTTTGGGCATTTGACCCTTGAATAGAATTTTCTATGATTCTAAGGGTATTTTCCGTTCTCTCAAGTCTTGACCTCAAGATTTGGTTTTCTAATTCTAATTTTCTCAATTTTAATTTATCATTGGATTTTTGGGAAGGCCTCTTCTTCTTAGGCATGTGCCTAGACTTGTTGGGATTAATATCCAAATTTTCTTCTATTCTCCTAATGGACTCCTTTGGTAAAATATTTCTAGAATTATGAGTCCTAGGTTTGTCCTTAGTTACATGAACATGCTTGGCACCTAAGCAATAAACCTTATTATTTCTACTAGCATGCTTTTCATTAATAATTACAAGAGAACTAAAATAATTTTTAGCATGCTTTTTATTCCTAGAAATTGAATGTGCATTATTTAAATGTACCTTAGGGTTAGCTTTGGAAGCTCCCCCTACATGAGATAGACCTTCTTGCCCTTTCTTCCTCCCCCTAGGGCATTGATTTCGGTGGTGTCCCTTTTGATTGCATTTAAAGCACACAATGTTCTCTTTGCTCTTGATTGTGGGGACTCCGGCATCCTTTGACTTTGGGTTGACTTTTGGTGTCGATGCCTTTTCCTTAGCCAATTTTGGGCATTTGCTTTTGTAATTCCCTTTCTCCCTACACTCAAAGCATATTATATGATCTTTATTTAAAAACACAACACTTGAGTTACCTAAGGAGGTGGTGGAGGCCTCTTCACTTCTTTCGGAGGTAGACGCTTCATTTTGATCTTGCTCCGGAATGGAAATCCTTTCCTCCCCCTTAATGCTAGAGGTAGAGGTCTCCACCAAATCATCAACATCTTCAAATGTGATGGGTTCTTCTTCCTCGGCATTCTCCTCTACTTGTGTCGGTTGGGAATTTTCTTGGAATTTCATTACTTTATCCCATAATTCCTTTGCATCCCTAAAATTACCCAACCTAGACCAAATGTTGTTAGGAATCAAATCACTAAGTAATTCGATTACCTTGCGATTTGTCTCGAAGTCCTTGATTTTGTCTTGGGTCCATTTTGATTTTTCTAGTGGCTTGTTTTCTTTGTCCCTAGGCACTTCAAAACCATTTTCAATGATTAACATGAAATCGAAATCGGTTTTGAAATATACCTCCATCCGTTTCTTCCACCAAGCAAAATCTCCATTGAATTTCGGTGGATGGATGTTGTAGCCGGCCATCTTGTAGTGCTTGTGTCGACAGTTAGTCCTTGAAAAGCTCCTTGGCTCTGATACCACTTGTAGGAGATCGATATGTTGGCCGGCTAGAGGGGGGTGAATAGCCCTCAATCGTCGTACGGTGGAATATGATCATTCTCGTTGCGTGCTCATCTACAATTGTCGTTAGCACAACGGAAACAATAGAAACAATAATAATACTAACAACAATACAAGCATACGCAAACACACACGATATACGTGGTTCGGAACCGAATGGTTTCTACTCCATAGGCAAGCTCACCGAGCTCTAGTTATGCGCATGACACTAACTAAAGTCCTTCTCAACTACACATCGGAGGTGGAGAAACCTCTCACAAGATATTACAACAGTAATACTACAAGAAATACAAAGACATTAAGAAATACAAGTAAAGAACGCTTTACAACTCTTTTCTTTGAACCCTTTCTTGTTGCTTGCTTTAGATGGCTCTTGAAGGACTGGAATGCAGCAGCAATTCCCCTCCAATAGCTTCCTTAAAGTCTTGGTGAAATCCCTCATCTTGAGCTCCTTTTATGACCTGCATCAAGCTGATTTCGTGCGCATCAGTCGACTGATCGTGACCATCAATCGACTGGTCTTGTAGCTGTTGTCTCACAATGGCCAGATCCATGTTGGTTAAGTTCCAACTGATCACACATCAGTCGACTGATGGCACCCATCAGTCGACTGGTACCCATCAGTCGAGTGCTAACGAGCTCGACTAGCTTCTGTGCCCATGCACAGTGCTATCAGTCGACTGCTTCCCATAAGCAATCGACTGATGTTGTCAACAGTCAACTGCCCTCCAATGGCAGTCGACTGATCAGCCAGACTCTGTTCAATCGAACACTGGTCAAACCCATATGACCTAGAGCAGTCGACTGGCACCTATGCCAGTCGACTGATGTCGAGTAAAATCTCGAACATCAAGCTATTTGAGCATCCGACAACCAGTCTTAGCCACTTGGCCAAGTCCACATCATCCCTCATGGAGTTCCCCACCGAAGCTCTCTTCCCTCGGCCTACGTCCCTCGGATACGCCAAGCGCATAACTTCGCAATGACATCCTTCCCGTCTCATGCCCTCGAAGTATGCTTCCCTTGGGCCTCACTCCATTCGCTCCCCGTCCGGCGGTCCCTCGGATGCACCAAGCGCACGACTTCGCAATGCCATCCTTCACTGACTCAAGGACCCCGAGCCTAGTGAACTTACCAAGTCCTCAAGACTTCCCAAATGCACCAAGCACACGACTTCGCAATGCATTTCTCACCAAGCACCAAGTGCACGGCTTCGCAATGCTTTGGACTTTTCCACACCATGCTCCATGCTTGGATTTTCCATGCCAACTCCATATTGGACTTTCCCACACCAAGCTCCATGCTTGGATTTTCCATGCCAACACCATGTTGGACTTTCCCATGACAATCCCATGTCATGAGTTTTGTCTATCATCAAAATACTATCAAAGTACTGCTCGAGTCAAACTCGAGTCAAACTGGGCCGATTGCACCAACAAAACTAACTAAGTCCGAGTCTAGGATTGAATCCTTGCTTGAGGAGGTTGAAACCCTCAAGCAAGAGGCCACCCTAACCTCTTTGACTAGTCAAGGTCAAGAGGAGGACTCAACTCGAGTTGAAAAACTCAAAGGTGAGAACTCACTCTTGAAAGGACAAGTCCAAGAGCTCGAGGCTCGATTGGACAAGTTCTCGAAGGGATCCAAGAATCTTAACCAAATTCTTTGAACTCAGAGAGTGTGTATAATAGAGACGAACTTGGGTTTGGTTCAAAGACTACGAATAGATCTTATATGTCTATCGTAAATCGTAGTCATCAAGGACTCCAAGCTTGGGTCCCTAAAACTCTCTTAAACTCACATATAAGGACCAATAGGTATTGGATTCCCCAGAATCAAGTCCATTTTTTGGATAGACCATATTGGTTCAATGGTCCAGGGGGAGCTAATACCAAAATAGTATACCTGATACCTTAGCATCATCAATCTTTTTGTTTGATCTTTTAGAACGGCAAGATAGGGCAAATAGTTAGTCAACTCTTGACAACATAGTATCAGGATGCACTGAGATGATAGTACGTTAGGGAAACAAAGTCTCATGTATTCGAGCTAGATAAGACATATCCAGCTTAGTGCACTTGACCGAGTGGAACTAGCTGAAGCTATCTCGCCATATCCTAAACTAGTTAGACCAGAAAGTAGTCTTAAGTGACTCAAGTTATCATTTTCCTGAACTTGGCTTTGTCTAAGGAAGTGGTTGTTGTTCCGATCAAAGAAGGCCCCTGTGCCTTGCCATGACCTGGAAGCCAATTTCTCGAAAAGTTTACTTGACGAGCTTAGGGTTAAATCCAAATCTAACCCAAGGTTGACTAACTTTAATTAAGTTAAAATCATCTCACATAACATATAAGGCGAACAAATCTGAAACACATAGAATAGGTGAGATGATTAAGGAATAATTATAAAATACATAACTTTTTCAAAAAGATGTCTATTCTTTCAACTATTGCACTTAAACGAATAATTATAATTGGCCAATACTAAGTATACAACTCTCTAGGCCAAAGTTTAGCGCCCCCTGACTCTCTTATACCTTATATATTTAACTAAAGGGGAGACCAAACTAATCCTAAGGGTTATATCACAAAATCTTTAAAGTTTTCCTTGAAAAATCACTTATAAGTATTTTGGAAATTAAAAATGTTTCAAAAACCTATTAAATTGTTGGTGCAGAGAGATAAAACCTCGAACTAATTTAACCAAGTTAGAGATGCATGCTTGGACTCAATTTCATTTTTTTATGCATGCTATACTATTATGTTTTTCAAACCCCTTATTTTTTATAAAAAACCCCGACCTTATTTTTTGATTTATGGCAAAAGGGGGAGAAGAGCGTAAGTTAAAGGGGAGTATCACAAAAATTTAAATTTAAACAATTAAAGTATTTCTTTCAAAACTCACATAGGGTTAAGGGGGAGTTCTTTAAAGTAAGTTTATCATTTACTTTACTTATTTTATGTCTTATGCTTTAAATTTCCTTTAACTTTGCGTCGATTTGTCATATATCAAAAAGGGGGAGATTGTTAGTGCAGGGGCATCAGATAATCGAACCTATATTTTGATTATGGCAAAGACACAAAGTTAAGCTTATATCGTTATCTCATGAGCTAAATGAAGTGTACAGGAATGCTAAGCTAAAGCTGAAGGTCCGGCAACACCCGAAGGCTCTCGTGTTGAGAAACCGTGGTAGTCGGACGACACCGGGAGGACTTCGGAGGGAGCCAAAGAAATCAGGTGGAGACTGAAAGCAAAAGCAACAAAGGTAAAGCTTGAGGTAAGCTCGTGTGAGTAAGTGTAAGTAAGGTCGAGTCCTCAGTACGGGGATGTCCTTAGGCGACGATCCGACTAAGACATCCCATGGAAGGTCTATGTCAAGATCGAACTGTTGGTAGCCATCGAAAACACTTATTTCAATGTCATTTTTGAGCTAATTCTTGATGCAGTTGAAAATCCTGGGCATCAATGAAGGGTGGGGAACTTCGCTTCCCACTTCAACTCGGTCGCTTGTTCATGGCGATCCCATCTGTGTTCCCGGATTAAAAAAATTTATCCTTGACAAAGATGGATTACCCAAGCAACCGTTTCATCATCGTGCTATTCGATTAGAGTAGTCACTTGAACAAACTTGTTGATCAAGCAACCAACCTCTATTCTTTGAATAGCCACGGAATAGACGATGTACGGATCGCCGATTTTTGCATTTGTATTCGGGGTCCAAGTAAATTTAGCCACATAACAAAACATACAACATGTATAAAATAAGAAAAGATCATAAGCAAGAATTATACCTCTCGATCTTCTATTGTATGTCCTTCCTCCTTTTGGACATCGTGTGGGCGACGATCTTTCAAAAGTCGAAGCCTCCTATATCACCAATCTTCCTTTATTTGTTCACTCCGAACAAAGGAAGATTATAAAACAAAACTCTACTCTATCTAGGACCAACCAACAAGCTCCAAACTTGAAGCTTGCCGCTGGCCCAAAGAGAGGTGGAGGAGTGGACGTCGGCCAAGAGCTCCAAGGAACAACCTTAACCCTTGTTTCCACAGGCCAAGGAGAAGAGGAAGAAGAAGATGAGCACTGGCCAAAGTTTAGAAGAGCAAGTTGGGCGCCGGCCAAGGAGAAGAGAAAGGAATCCTTGCCGCCCAAGGATTTGCTAAAACCCTAGCTGCCCAAGCCTCCAAGCCATAGCCGCCCAAACCCTAATCTCCTCTTCAATGCTCTTGCTACCCACCCCTAGCCTCCTTTTATAGAGTTAGGCCTAAGCCTCCTTTAATCTCCACCATCGGATCTAGGGATTTAATCTCAACCGTCGGATCTAGGGATTTAATCTCAACCGTCGGATCTAAAGATTCAATCTCCACCGTCGGATCTAAAGATTTAATCTCCACCGTTGGATCTCGAGATTTAATCTCCACCGTCGGATCTAGAGTTTTATTTTCCACCATTGGATCTAGGCTCCATGAGGGTTTAATAGGCTACAATAGGGACCATGAGGAGGAGTTGGATCTTGGCCACCCAATGGATCAAGCTCATATAAAGTCCGATCCATTAATGATAATCCATTCCACTAGAGGATTATCATTGATCTACCTCACCAACCCCCATAAGTTAATATGGGCTCCATATATTATTTGTACATTTATTTCCCCGTGTTTAAGATCTCGAATGTCCGTCAATTAATTAATTTACTGACAATTAATTAATCAACATCTAACTCCATGAGTAGTACCACTCAACCTTATCATCATGTCAGATCAAGTCCACCTGCAGGGTTTACATGATGAACCTTATGAGCTCCTCAAGGGGACATCATCATCCTAATATATAGGACACGGTTTCCTCCTATAATCAACGACACACCATATAAATAATACCAAGTCCCAACATACCGAGCCTATCGATTTACTCTATAAATCTCACCCATTGGTAAATCAAAGAAATGAATACTAAGTATATATGCCGTTATTATATTGGGATTAAGAGCATGTACAACATAATATCTGAGGTCCGATTTGATTATATAATCAGCAATAAATCGAATCACCTCTAAGTCGGTCCTGCTCAATACACATAAAATGTACTAGTGTAATTCTATGGCCAAGACAAACCAATACCAAATCACACTACAACCATTCCAATGGTTTGTCCATAACCATCTTGGTTGTGAGCCTTTACTTATACTTTACAAGGAACTGATAACATGATCTCCCGTGTGATACTACACACCATGTTATCTACAATGTAATGTATTAGACAATATACATAACCATAAATATGCAAACAATGATCATGTGATTCTTATTTCAAAATAAAGATGTTCATATAAAAGATAGACTTTTCAGTATACATCCTAAAAATCAATTCAACCGGCTAGTTCAACCGGCCAGTTCAACTGCTGTTCAAATTTCAACTTCGAAGAAAGTAAAGATAAGCTTCACTTATCTTGGGGAGATGAGGCTCTTTGACCATGAGCTGGGACTGAACTGTAACGCCCGTAAAATTCCTAGAAATTTTAAAAGAATTTTTGCATGATTATAATGGGCTTTATGTGGGCTCTTTCAAAAATAAAAGAAAATAGAGCCAAAAAGGATGCAAGACCCAGGGTTTGAACCCTAAACCTCAAGTAGATAACTAAACCTTAGGATGCATCCAATAACCAGAAGCCCAGTAGGGTTGTGCTATTAGAAGGGTATAGGAAATGATAGATAAGGGTAAGGGAGGCTAAGGGACACCTTCAAGTGAATAAATAGGGGAATGAGGAGACATGAGAAACCAAAGTTGTCATTCTCTCCTTCTCTTCTTCTTCCTCACCGAAACCCTACTCCTTCCCCTCTTCCATTTTCCAAAAATTAACCAAGCAAGAAGAAGGCTCTAGGTTGGCACCACTTAGGGTGTTTTTCCAACTATTAAATAAAGCGAAGGATGTAAGTATCCCCTCACCTGCATACAAGTTGTTTCAATTGAAGTTATTAAGAAAAAGCTACATGAAACTTTCGGCCAAGACCTTCCTTATGCTTTCCATGATGGTCCATGCTATACATTGTATGAATATGATGATAATAGGTTTCTAGATAGGTTTGGTTAAGTGTTTGATCTTCAAACCTTCATGAATCTCTCGGCCAAGTCCCCTTTTGACCCCTAATGGTTTTCTATGCTATGCTCCATATGTGGTCATGCTATGTTTTGATTGTAGATGAAGATAGTATGTTGATAGCTAAACTAAAGTAAAGTGTTTGATCTCCAACCTTCATGAAACTCTCGGCCAAGTCCCCTTTTGACCCCTAATGGTTTTTCTATGCAATGCTCTATATGTGGTAATGCTATGTTTTGATTGTAGATGAAGATAGTATGTTGATAGCTAAACTAAATTTAAATGTTTAATCTTAAAGGCTTCATAAAACTCTCGGCCAAGTCCCCCTTTGGACCCCTAATGGTTTTCTATGCTATGCTCTAGATGTGGTCATGCTATGTTTTTATTTTAGATGAAGATAACATGTTGTTAGCTAAACTAAATTTAAGTGGTTGATCTTTAAAGCTCCTTGAAACATTCGGCCAAGACCCATTTAGGCTCCTAATGGTCTATCATGCTAGGACCTATAAGTTGTCATGCTATGTTTTGATTGTAGATGAAGATAACATGTTGTTAGCTAAACTAAATTTAAGTGGTTGATCTTTAAAGCTCCTTGAAACATTCGGCCAAGACCCATTTAGGCTCCTAATGGTCTATCATGCTATGATCTATAAGTTGTCATAATATGTTTTGAATGTAGATGAAGGTAACATGTTAATAGCTAAGCTAGATTTAAGAAATGGATCTTAAGATTCCTTGAAGCTCTCGGCCAAAACTCATTTAAACTCCTAAGGGCCTTCCATGCCATGATTTATATGTGATAGAATTAATATGTGGTTAGTTAGATCATGTACAAGTTGTTTAGGGTTTAAAATTTTTGGTAGAACCCCATGAAGTTTAGATCACACCATGTTATGCTTGTTCATGATGTTTATGTCATACCCTATATGTGTGTGATGTTAGTATGATGTTAAGTAGACCTTGCACAAGTTGTTTAGCATGTAAACTCCTAAGAACCCTCCCTTAGGGTTTCGGCCATCTCATGTACATGCCCTCTACCAAGTCCTCCATGCCATGCTACATGTAGAAAAAGATGCAAATATGATTTTAGTTTGTATGATTATGTTATGTTCATTGCCATGTTAATTGTATGAGTATATGATATGTCATAAAGAAGGAACATGATATGATATGAAAAGAAATATGATATGTTATGAAGAAGGAAACATGATATGTTATAAAGAAGGAACATGCTATGTTATGAAAAGAAATATGATATGTTATGAAGAAGGAACACGATATGCTATGAAGAAGAAACATGATATGCCATGATAAGGAACATGATATGTTTATGAAAAGAAATATGATATGTCTGCATGGCTTGTTCCAGGACCTTAATAAGGTCCAAGGGATGGGCTCCTATGTGCCCCTGGGTCGACGGTCGTAGTACGGACTCAATACGGGATGGGCTCCCAGATGCCCTAGGTCGACGTTCATAAGTACGGGCTTAGGATGGGCTTCTATGTTATGTTGCCCCTAGGCCGACGGACATAGTACGGGCCTAGTACTCTAGTGGGTTCGGGATAAGCTACCTCGGGTCTATTAGGGATGCGCGCTATGATGATGATGTATGTGGTACAATGTCGGGCCCAATATGTTGAGATTATGTTTAAGTACCTATAATATATATGTTTTCAAAGAGCATCTTGCATATACCTTTATTTCATGTCTAGATCATTATGATGTTATTATGCATGTTATACTTGCTTATGTTCTTGAATGTTTATATGAATGTTATGCTTATGTTCTGGTATGTTTATATGCATGTTATGCTTGCTTATGTTCTTAAATGTTTATATGAATGCTATGCTTATGTTCTAGTATGTTTATATGAATGTTATGCTTGCTTATGTTCTTGAATTTTTATATGAATGCTATGCTTATGTTCTGGTATGTTTATATGCATGTTATGCTTGCTTATGTTCTTGAATGTTTATATGAATGTTATGCTTATGTTCTGGTATGTTTATATGCATGTTATGCTTGCTTATGTTCTTGAATGTTTATATGAATGGTATGCTTATGTTCTGGTATGTTTATATGCATACTATGCTTGCTTATATGTTCGTGTACGTTTATATGAATGTTATGCTTATATGAGCTTATATGATAATGTCACTACTCTATGCTTAATGTTTGACGTATGGTTTTTGTGAGTAGGACAGGATCTTACTAAGCCTATGTGCTTATAGTTTTATGTTCCCTTGTATTGCAGATAAGGGTAAAGAATGGCTAAACTAAAGGGAGCAGCAGGAGGGGCAAAGTGTGTGTGGTAGTGGCATGGTGGAGGAGATCTGTTTATGCTTTCCGTACTTATGCATGTTTTCTTTAAGTTGAATGTCATGAACTGGAACTAACTATTTATGAAATGATGATGCATGATTATGTTTAAAAGAAAGAAAGAAAAAAAAAGTTTAAAGTCTTCCGCTGTAAGAAGTATATGTAGTCTTCCGCTGTAATGCATGTATGTACGATCGCATCGCGCCACCCCTTCTACCCCTAGAAAGGGCGGGCGTGATAGGTTGGTATCAGAGCAGATCTGCCCTTCCGCTTCATACACATCAAGCTCCAAATCCTGCTGCTCCAAGTAAGAAATTCTATGCCTACTCTATTTTTGTTCATGTATGAAAAGAAATGATTTTAGCTTAAATATGCATGAAATTTATGTATGATAACCTTATGGTAGCCTTTAGTTTAAAGATGCATAGATGAATGAATGATAATCTTATACTAGCCTTATTCTAATATATGAAGATAAACATGGCTGGGAGACGCAGTAGTAGGGTCGATGAGATAGCATCCTCAGCTGACCTTACGCATGTGGTTACTGAACTCCAGCGTCAAGTCACAGAGAAACAACAAGTGATAAATGTCTTAATGAATCAGCGAGGAAACCCTACCGCCCTACCAGCGGGCCCTGGCCCGATAGTTCGACAGGAAGCTTACCTAATCCAGTGGCAGAGGCTGAAGCCGAAAAATTTCTCTGGTACTGGTGAACCATGGGATGCCCAAGCCTAGTTCAAGATTGTGGAAAGCATTGTAGAGCTACTGGACTAACTCGAATGCGAGAAGATTAAGTGCGCATCATTTTGCCTTTCGGGAGATGCCCGAATGTGGTGGGAAAGGGTTAAAGCAAAGAGGCAAGTGAATCAGATGAGATGGACGGACTTCAAATACGAATTTTTCAAAGAATTCTTCCATAAGCGGGTGACGAACAAGCATTACGACGAGTTCACTGAGTTTCAGCAAGGTGATCTATCAGTTAGTGAAGCTGTGAAGAGATTCAACTGACTCACACTCCTATGCCTAGAGTTGGTCAGTAGAGAAAGAGAAAGGGTCAAACTCATGCTGAAGATGCTCCGACCCGAGATAGCTCTGAACGTGGCCGGTGGAGTTCATAGATCGCAGACTGCAGAGGAGCTGTTCAGTAGTGCCTTGATTACCGAACATTATCTGATCAACATTAGCCAGCAAAAGAAGGCACTGAGTGAAGGCAGGAGTCAAGCCCAGTCAGGAGGTCAGAGAAACCAGAGTACTTGGAAAGGGAACCACACTGGCAAGAGAAAGCAATGAGATGACTCTAAAGGTGGTCCAACGAACAAGCAGCCCAAGATCCCTCTGTGTGCTACATGTGGGAAGATACATCCCGGAGTATGCTATAGGGGCACAAATAGATACTACAACTATGGACGGTAAGGGCATAGAGTCAAGGACTGCCCTATTCAGGTTCAGGCACCTCCTCAGCAGTATGCCCAGTACAGGGGTGCTCCTCCACAGCTACACCAAATGCAGGCTGCAATCGAAGGTACCCCGATAAGTCAAGGGAGATTGGAAGCCCTGCCAGTTATGAAGGATGCCAGGGTATTCTCCCTCACCAAAGAAGATGTGGCGAACGCTTCTACGGTTGTCACAGGTCAGATATTTATTTTCTGTCAGCATGCTACTGCATTATTTGATACTGGGGCAACACATTCGTTTGTTTCTACACCTTTCACGAAAAAGATGGACATACCACCACAAGCTTTGGATCGCAAGTTCTTAACCACCCTGCCCTCGGGAGAAGTAATTCCCTCTACTCATATGCTGCGAGCAGCACCCATCAGAATCGCAGATAGAGACCTCTACTATAATCTGATAGTGCTCGACATGCAGGATTATGATATTATATTGGGCATGGATTTCTTAAGCAAGTACGGTGCTTCGATCGAGTGCCGTAAAACAAAAGTGGTCTTCTAGCCGGAGGCAGAACCAATGTTTGAATTTATTGGAGATCCAAGGAAAAGAATCGATAAATTTCTATCAGCTCTACAGGCGCACAAGATGTTAGTGATGGTTTTTGCTTATCGAGTCCGTGAGAGGAAACTTCGCTTCCTACTTCACCTTGGTAGTTTGTTCATGGTGATCCCCTCGATGTCCCCGGATTGAAAAAATTTAATCCTTGAAAAAAGGGATTGCCCAAATAACCAAGTCATCGTCGTGCTATTCGTTTAGAGAGGTCACTTGAACAAACTAGTTGTTCAAGCGACCATCCTCTATTCTACGAGTAGCCACGGAATAGACGATGTCCGGATCGCCGGTTTTCGTGTTTATGCTCGGGATCCAAGTATTATTTAGACATTTACATATTTATAACATGCTTATAATTGAAAATCAAAAACAAGCAAGAAACAAAAGAGAAAAGAGAATAGATATACCTCTTGATCTTCTAATGTATACCTTCCTCCTTTTGGACGTCGTGTGGGCGACGATCTACCAAAAGTCGAAGCTCCTAGATCGCAAATCTTCCTTCCTTGCTCTTCCAAAGCAAGAGGAAGAATAGAAAAAAGGTTTTTCTCCTCCCTAAAACCAACCAACAAGGAGCACACAAACTCCTTGTCGCCGGCCAACTAGAAGGAGGAGAAGATGATGGAAAAAAAACAAGACACCAAGGGAAGCCCTATATCTTGTTTCCACCACCTATGGAGAAGAGAGGAGGGGCTTTGGCCGCCGACCAAGGGCTGGAAAAAGGCTGGAAGGGCTGCTGGACACCGGCCAATGAAGGAGGAAGATGAAAGCAATCACCTTCCTTAATTGGTGCCGCCCTAGCTTCCAAACCCTAACACTAATCCTATCTCAACTAGGATTCCTCTCCCTTGCCGCCCAAAAACCCTAGCTCTCTTGATTGTTCTTCACGCCAACTCCCTTTCCCTCCTTTTATAGAGTTAGGGATAAGTCATGAATTAATCTCCTCCATTGGTTCTAGGGATTTAATCTCAACCGTCGGATCTAGAGATTTAATCTCAACCGTCGGTTCTTAGAGATTTAATCTCTACCTATGGATCTTAGAATTTTGTTTCTATCCATTGGATCTAAGCTTCATGAGGTGTTAATAGGCTACATTAGGGACCATGAGGAGGAGTTGGATCTTGGACACCTATGGATCAAGCCCACATAAAGTCCGATCCACTAATGATGATCCAATCCACTAAAGGATCATCATATGATAATATGGGCTCCATATATTATTTGTACATTTTCTCCCCGTATTTAAGATCTCGAATGTCCGTCGATTAATTAATTTACTGACCATTAATTAATCGACATCTAACTCCTTGAGTAGTACCACTCAACCTTTTCATCATGCCGGACCAAGTCCACCTGCAGGGTTTACATGATGAACCTTATGAGCTCCTCAAGGGGACATCATCATCCTAATATATAGGACACGATTTCCTCCTATAATTAACGGCACACCATATAAATAATATCATCTCCCAACTTACCGAGCATATCGATTTAATCTATAAATCTCGCCCATTGGTAAATCAAAGAGATGAGTACTACGTATATGTGCCCATTATTATATCGGGATTAAGAGTATGTACAATATAATATCTGAGGTCCGATTCAATTATGTAGTCAGCAATTAATCGAATCACCTCTAAGTCGGTCCTGCTCAATACACACAAAGTTCACTAGTGTGATTCTATAGTCAAGACAAACCAATACCAAATCACACTACAACCATTCCGATGGTTTGTCCAAAGTCATCTCGGTTGTGAGCCTTTACTTATACTTTTCAAGGGGCCGATAACATGATCTCCTGTGTGATACCACACACCATGTTATCTACAATGTAAAGTATTAGACAATATTGCATAACCATAAAAATATGCAAACAATGATCATGTGATTCTTATTTCAAAATAAAGATGTTCATACAAAAGGTAGACTTTTCAGTATACATCCCTACAGTTAGACAGTGGATGCACTGGGTTTCTAGCACATGTGGTTAATACAAGTCAAGCCGAGGACCAGAAGCTAGAAGATGTCAGAGTTGTATGCAATTACCCAGAGGTATTCCCAGATGAACTACCAAGGTTAGCCCCAGATAGAGAAATTGAATTTGAGATCGAATTGATTCCTGGTACTAATCCGATCTCTAAAGAACCTTACCGTATGGCGCAGGCTGAATTGAAGGAACTTCAGGGACAACTACAGGAGTTACTCGACAAGGGACTCATACGCCCAAGTCGCTCTCCATGGGGAGCTCCAGTACTGTTAGTGAAGAAGAAAGATGGGTCTATGCGAATGTGTATAGACTATCGAGCGCTAAAAAATGTGACGATCAAGATCAGGTACCCTTTACCACGGATTGATGACCTGTTCGACCAACTAAAGGGTGCCACCGTCTTCTCTAAGATTGACCTAAGGTCTGGCTATCATCAAGTGAAAGTGAAACCAGATGATATACCAAAGACGGCTTTTCGAACAAGATACGGACATTATGAGTTCGTAGGTATGCTCTTCGGAGTGACGAATGCACCTGCTATGTTCATGGATCTGATGAATTGGGTATTCTCGGCATTCCTCGACAAATTTTTGATCATTTTCATCGACGATATACTGATATATTCGAGAACCCAAGAAGAGCACACAAAACACCTGAACATGGTATTACATATTCTTCGGGAAAAGCAGTTGTATGCAAAGTTCTCCAAATGCGAGTTTTGGCTCGATCAAGTATCATTTTTAGGTCACGTTATATCCAAGCACAGAGTGATGGTAGACCCAATAAAGATTGAAGCTGTGAGTAACTGGAACAGGCCAAAGAATGCCAGCGAGATTAGAAGCTTTCTTGGGCTAGCAAGCTACTACAGGAAGTTTGTAGAGAACTTCTCCAGAATTGCAGCCCCTTTGACAGTCCTCACCAGAAAGAACAAAAAAGTATGAATGGACGAATGCCTGCGAGAAGAGTTTCACATAATTGAAAAATAGACTGACCAGTGCTCCAATCCTTGCTCTTCCGGATAGTAACGAAGGCTTCGACATGTATAGTGATGCTTCCAAGTTGGGACTCAGAGTTGTACTCATGCAGAACGGCAAGGTCATTTCCTACACCTCTAGGCAACTCAAGGAACATGAAAGGAATTATCCCACTCACGATCTAGAGCTAGTGGTCGTGCTCCTTGCTCTAAAAATATGGAGGCATTATCTATATGGAGCTCAGTGTAGGATTTATATAGACCACTAGAGTCTGAAATATTTCTTCACACAGAAGGACCTGAACATGAGGCAACACAGATGGCTCGAGCTCATCAAGGATTATGACTGCGAAATCTTCTACCATCTAGGAAAAGTGAACAAGGTGGCCGATGCACTCAGCAGGAAGTCCTGTGCCACCTTGATGTCTCTATCAGTATTATCTCGGCACTTAGAAAAGGAAATTATGTGTTACGAGATTGAAATCATTTCCGGACAGCTCTCGACAATGACGATAGCACCGACGTTGTTTGACGATATATTAGAAAAGCAAGGCCGTGACCCAAGCATTCAAAGGATAAAGCAAGAGGTCCTAGAAAGAAAGGATGATGGGTTTCATATCTCTGACAGTGAAGTACTCTACCTCAGGGATCGCTTGTGTATTCCCGATGATCCAGAATTACGAAAGAAGATATTTGAGGAAGCTCACGGAACCCCTTATGCGATGCATCCTGGAACCACCAAAATGTACCAAGATCTAAAAAGGAAATTCTGGTGGTTCAGTATGAAAAGAGATGTGGCTCAGTATGTCAGTACCTGCCTGACCTGCCAGAGGGTTAAAGCAGAACACCAGAGACCTAGAGGAACACTGCAGCCGATCCAAATTCTAGAATGGAGATGGGAAGTTATTTCTATGGATTTCATCTCAGGACTGCCCAAGACGATGAACGGATATGACGCTATATGGGTAATTATGAACAGATTGACGAAGTCTGCCCACTTCTTAGCAATCAAGATTACCTATTCGACGGAGCAATTGACTCAATTATATGCTAGGAAAATTATCAGATTACATGGGATTCCTAAGACCATCATTTCTGACAGAGATGGTCGCTTTATTTCCCATTTCTGGGAATGTGTTCAGAAGGCCCTTGGCACGAAGCTATTATTCATTACTGCCTTCCATCCTCAGACAGACGGACAGACCGAAAGGGTGAATCAAGTACTAGAGGATATGTTACGAGCTTGCGCCCTGGATTTCAAAGGGAGCTGGTGTCGATACTTATGCTTGGCAGAATTTGCCTACAATAATAGCTACCAAGCTACTATTGGAATGGCGCCCTACGAGGCTCTATACGGGAGGAAATGTAGATCTCCTATATGTTGGCACGAGGGTGGTGAAAAGAAGGGGATGGGACTTCGGACAGATTTCATTGACGACACCACCCGAGCTATACAGAATATCCGCCAAAGAATTGAAACTGCTCAGAGCCGGCAAAAGAGCTATGCAGATATGCGGTGTAGACCGTTAGAATTCGAAGTCGGGGATCTAGTATTCCTCAAAGTGGCCCCTATGAAGGGAGTGATGAAATTCGGAAGGAAGGGTAAGCTGAGTCCGCGCTATGTGGGACTGTATCCGATATTGAAGAGAGTTGGCAAGGTAGCTTACGAGCTAGAGCTGCCTCAAGAGATGTCGGCTATTCACAACGTGTTCCACATTTCGATGCTCAAGAAGTGCATTCCTAGTGCAGACCAAGTGATCGAGCCACAAACAGTGCAAGTTCAAGAGGACCTGAGTTATGAAAGTCGGCCTATCCAAATACTAGACCGAGAAGTGAAAAGACTAAGGAATAAAGAGGTGCCTTTAGTGAAGGTCCTGTGGCAAAATCAACAATACGAAGAAGCCACCTGGGAACGCGAGGAGGACATGGAGCAGAAGTACCCAGAGTTATTCTAAGTTTCGAGGATGAAACTTTTAAAAGGTATGAAGGATTGTAACGCCCGTAAATTCCTAGCAATTTTACAAGAATTTTTGCATTATTATAATGGGCTTTATGTGGGCTCTTTCAAAAAAAAAAGAAAATAGAGCCAAAAAGGATGCAAGGCCCAGGGTTTGAACCCTAAACCTCAAGTAGATAACTAAACCTTAGGAAGCATCCAATAACCAGAAGCCCAGCAGGGTTGTGCTATTAGAAGGGTATGGGAAATGATAGATAAGGGTAATGGAGGCTAAGGGACACCTTCAGGTGAATAAATAGGAGAATGAGGAGACATGAGAAACCAAAGTTGTCATTCTCTCCTTCTCTTCTTCTTCCTCACCGAAACCCTACTCCTTCCCCTCTTCCATTTTCCGAAAACTAACCAAGCAAGAAGAAGGCTCTAGGTTGGCAACACTTAGGGTGTTTTTCCAACTATTAAATAAAGTGAAGGATGTAAGTATCCCCTCACCTGCATACAAGTTGTTTCGATTGAAGTTATTAAGAAAAAGCTACATGAAACTTTCGGCCAAGACCTTCCTTATGCTTTCCATGATGGTCCATGCTATACTTTGTATGAATATAATGATAATAGGTTTCTAGATAGGTTTGGTTAAGTGTTTGATCTTCAAACCTTCATGAAACTCTCGGCCAAGTCCCCTTTTGACCCCTAATGGTTTTCTATGCTATGCTCCATATGTGGTCATGCTATGTTTTGATTGTAGATGAAGATAGTATGTTGATAGCTAAACAAAAGTTAAGTGTTTGATCTCCAACCTTCATGAAACTCTCGGCCAAGTCCCCTTTTGACCCCTAATGGTTTTTCTATGCTATGCTCTATATGTGGTCATGCTATGTTTTGATTGTAGATGAAGATAGTATGTTGATAGCTAAACTAAATTTAAATGTTTGATCTTAAAGGCTTCATAAAACTCTCGGCCAAGTCCCCCTTTGGACCCCTAATGGTTTTCTATGCTATGCTCTAGATGTGGTCATGCTATGTTTTGATTTTAGATAAAGATAGCATGTTGTTAGCTAAACTAAATTTAAGTGGTTGATCTTTAAAGCTCCTTGAAACATTCGGCCAAGACCCATTTAGGCTCCTAATGGTCTATCATGCTGGGACCTATAAGTTGTCATGCTATGTTTTGATTGTAGATGAAGATAACATGTTGTTAGTGTTGGGATGTATACTGAAAGTCTAGCTCTTTTGTATGAACATCTTTATTTTGAAATAAGAATCACATGATCATTGTTTGCGTATTTTTATGATTATGCAAAATTGTCTAATATTTTACATTGTAGATAACATGGTGCTTGGTGTGGCACAGAAGATCATGTTATCAGTTCCTTGTAGAATATAAGTAGAGGCTCACAACCAAGATGGTTTTGGACAAACCATTGGCATGGTTGTAGTGTAGCTTGGTATTGTTTTGTCTTGAATATAAAGTTACACTAGTACACTTAGGTGTATTGAGCAGGACCGACATAGAGGTGATTCAATTTGTTGCTGACTACATAATTGAATCGGACCTCGGATATTATGTTGTGCATGCTCTTAATCCCGATATAATAACGGACACATGTACTTAGTATTTATTTCTTTGATTTACCAAAGGGTGAGATTTCTATGGATTAAATCAATATGCCCGGTAAGTTGGGAAATGATATTATTTACATGGTGTGCCGTTAATTATAGGAGGAATCCGTGTCCTATGTATTAGGTTGATGATGTCCCCTTGAAGAGCTCATCAGGTTCATCATGTAAACCCTGCAGGTTGACATAGTCAACATGATGATAAGGTTGAGTGGTACTACTCGAGGAGTTAGATGTTGATTAATTGATGGTCAGTAAATCAATTAATTTACGGACATTTGATATCTTAAAAACGGGGAGATGAATGTGCAAATAATATATGGAGCCCATATTAATTTATGGGGGTTGGTGAGGTAGTTCGATGATGATCCTCTAGTGGAATGGAACATCATTGATGGATCAAGTTTGTGTGGTTCCGATCCATCGGGTGGCCAAGACCCAACTCCTCCTCATGGTCCCTATCGTAGCCTAATATAAACCTCATGAAGTCTAGATCAAATGATGGAAAACAAATCTCTAAATCCGACGGATGGGATTAAATCCCTAGATCCGACGGTTGAGATTAAATCTCTAGATCCGACAGTTGGGATTAAAACCCTAGAACCAACGGTTGAGATTAAATCTCTAGATCCGATGGTTGAGATTAAAACCCTAGAACCGACGGTGGAGATTAAACCAAGGCCTAAACCTAACTCTATATATAAGGGAGCATGGGTTGGTCGGCAAAATGAAGTTTTTTGGATGATGGAAATTAGGGTTTAGCCTCTCTTTGCTTGGGCAGCAAGAAACCCTAAGGAGGAAACCCTAATTAGGGTTTGGCTCCTTGGGTTGGGCGGCCATGGTGAGGAAAGGAGAGTGGGCGGCAACTTGTGGAAGAGTTCTTCTTCTTCCTAGGGAAGGTGGCCGGTTCTAGATCTCCCCCTTCCACCATGGTTGGACGGCAAGAAATAGGAAGAGGCTAGGGTTAGGGTTTTGTCCATGATGGTGGGCGGCAACCCTTCTTCCTCCTTCCTCCTTGGTTTGGCCGGCGCCCAAGCTTCACCCTTCTTTCTATGGATTAGGTTGGTTTGGTAAATTAGGGTTTGCCCTTCCATTAGTGGGCGGCAAGAAACCCTAGAGTTTTCCTTTCCTTGGTTGGGCGGCTAGGTTATGGAGGGGAAAGTGGGCGGCAACTATAGGAGAGGATATCTTCTTCTTCTTCTTCCTAGGGTGTTGCCGGCTCCTAGATCTTTTCCCTCTACCTTGGTCGGCGCTCAACCTATTCCTCTCATCCTCTTCTTGTTCTCTTTGGACCGGCGGCAAACATCATGCTTGGAACTTGATGGTTGGTCCTAGATAAGAGATGAGTTTTGTTTCCATTTTGTTCTCTCTATTCTTGGGGCCGGCGGCATCAATCCTTTGTGGATTGGTGGTTGGCTCAAGCAAGAAGGGAAAGAGAGTTCTTCTTTCTTTGGATTGAAGAAGATCTAGGAAGCTTCAACTTGTGGAGGATCTTCGCCCACACGAAGTCTACAAGGAGGTTAGGACATACGATAGAAGATCAAGAGGTATAAAAGTTTTACAACTTTTATTATTGTTCTTTGCATTTCTTATTGATATGCTAGCTTATGTTCTTTATGTTAGTATATGTTGATTATACTAGTTTACATTTGCATGTATTTGTATAATCATGGACCCCGAATAAGAAACACAAAAACCGGCAATCCGTCCGTCGTCTCTTCCGCGGTTAATCGACTAGAAGAGTTTGGTTGCTTGAACAACTAGTTTGTTCAAGCGATCGCTCGAGTCATTGGCACGACGACGAATTGGTTGTGCTTAGGAAACTCATCCCATCCGGATTAGTTTTCATTAGTGAAAATTTTAATCCAGGGACATGGGAACCGATGAGACTCCGAGGAATAGCACGATTCCAACAAATGGTATCAGAGCCACGGTTTTCGGTTTTGTGTGTTTTGGATTCGGTTACTTTCACGCACTTATCATATATTGTGTATGCCGGATAATAGTAGGATGTGCGTAGGCTAACTTTTTGGTTGCAGGCATAAGATCCAACTATTATGGCTATATATGTGTGTATGTGATTGCATGTGTGTGTGATTGTATATTATTTGAATCCTCGGGGTTGACGAGGCTAAATTAGTATTTAATTTTTGTAATTGAATACGGCATTGTTTAGCCACTCTTTATTTTATTTTACTTTCGATCTAGATTTCATGTACACTCCCTCGTGGAGTATAGGATCGATGGATGTAAAATAAAATAGGTTTTATTCTCGGCTCGGATCTCCGGTTGGCTCGTACATGGCGTAGGAGGAGCGGGGCCAGTGGCGATGACGACGGGATGCATATTGGAGAACAATGCCATAATAGTTGGAAAAATTCTGATTTTTCCATATTTATTGCTGATTTGTTTTATATGCATGTTGTGTGTGCTTGAAAATTCCTCATTTTCAATTTACTAAGTGGGAGAGGGACATTTTAATTAATTCCCGCGGCCTCCATTACAATTTGACATGTGATGCAACAAACTTGCGCGTCGACTTTGAGTGCCTTCCTCCCCATCGGATGAGTTTGTTTGCGGATCACTAGGTCAAATAATGGTTATAGGAAATTATCTAGGAGCGTGTGTACTTCCACAGCGGTAAGGCACATAATCCAAAATAATTCCTTTAGTACCGTGTAATGGTGCACACTTAGATGCAAATAAAATGTGCTTTTATTTGTAGGGCCGAAGAGAAACCAACTATTAATTTTATTTGTCAAAAAGTAAGGTTGACAAGATAATAAAATTAATGGGTTAAACCTCCTCTTACAAATGTAGAATTCGTATACGTCCACACAGCGTGGCATGCGATATTCTCGGTGTTTGAGGTGTTGGTTGATTTTGAAATTTTATTGTTTGAGGAATCAATAATTTTTATTGAAATCTACAGTAATAATAAGCATGTTGTGTGTGCTTGAAAATTCCTCATTGTCAATTTACTAAGTGGGAGAGGGACATTTTAATTAATTCCCGCGGCCTCCATTACAATTTGACGTGTGATGTAACAAACTTGCGTGTCGGCTCTGAGTGCCTTCCTCCCTGCGGATGAGTTTGTTTGCGGATCACTAGGTCAAATAATGGTTATAGGAAATTATCTAGGAGCGTGTGTACTTCCACAGCGGTAAGGCACATAATCCGAAATAATTCTCTTAGTATCGTGTAATGGTGCACACTTAGATGCAAATATAAAGTATCCTCCCTATCGGAGTCACTGCTTTTATTTGTAGGGCCAAAGAGGAACCAACTATTAATTTTATTTGTCAAAAAGTAAGGTTGACAGGATAATAAAATTAATGGGTAAAACCTCCTCTTACAAATGTAGAATTCGTATACGTCCACACTGCGTGGCATGCGATATTCTCGATGTTTTGAGGTGTTGGTTGATTTCGAAATTTTATTGTTTGAGGAATCAATAATTTTTTGAAATCTAAAGTAATAATCTATGTGATTCTTAGGATTTTCAAAATTGACTTTCAGTCCACTTACTGTGATACTAAAGGAAATAAACTTACTGTACCTAAATAATGTTGATTGGAAAATATTCAAGATATTGTCTTATCTGCTAAGGAGTACAAGTATGCACTCTTCAAAGAGTGTCCTCAAGCCATCATTGCTCAAAATGGTTTCTACTTCTAAGCTGAAAGGCAAGAAGAAGAAGAAACAAGGTGAAGCAAAGATGGTGGGAGGATCTCAGGGAAGAGTGAAGAAGCCAAAAGGCAAGTACTTCACTTGCAAGCAGGATGGACATTGGAAGAAGGATTGTCCCAATCCAAAACAGAACAAAGGTATATCTTTTGAACTAGTCATTGAAATATGATTAGCGGTGATATCTACCGACACCTGGTGAGTAGATACGGGAGCCACTAATCATGTCTGCAACAATTTGCAAGGGTTCCAGGAAACCCGATGACTAGCTAAAGGGGAGATTACCATTTACTTGGGCAATGCCATGATGGTGGCGGCTATTGCAGTGGGAGAAGTTTTATTTATCTCTTGAGAATAATAAAACTTTGGTTCTGGAAAATTCCCTTTATGTACCTTTATTTAGAAAGAATTTAGTTTCAGTTTCTAAATTATTATGGATGGATATTCTATTTCTTTTAATGACAGAGTTGTTATAAAAGGAATAGGGAGAATATCTATTCAGGTACATTGAAAGAAAATTTGAACCAAAACCTCCCACGATGCAAATTGAAGTTAATAACTCATCTTCTAATTCCAATAAGAGAAAAGAACCTTCGAAGATGAACCAAACATATCTTTGGCTTCTTGGTGCAGTCACATTAACCTAAGCAGAATTCAAAGGTTGAAAGCTGATGGACCTTTGGGTTCATTAGTGGTGGAGGATCTCCCAACCTACGAATCTTGCTTGGAGGGTAAGATGACCAAGAGGCCTTTTTAAGGCCAAGGGGTATAGAGCCAAAGATGTGTTAGAAATGGTTCATTCTGATTTGTGTGGTCCTATGGCTATCTAGGCAAGAGGTAATCTTGAATATTTCGTCTCTTTTGTAGACAATTATTCAAGATATGGATGACACTACGATCTGATCGTGGTGGTGAGAACCTCTTGGGAGAGTTTAGGAACTACTTATCAGAGGTTGGGATTCAATCCCAATTGACTACACCTGGCACACCCCAGCAGAACGGTGTAGCAGAGCGAAGGAATAGGACTCTTATGGAGATGATTAGATTGATGATGAGTTATTCTGACTTGTTTTATAGTCCTAGAGATCAGAGAGTGATCGTTAACACAAACACCAGATTTCTAGAGGAAGACTATGTGATAAGCCACAAGCCCAAGAAGTAAAATTGTTCTGGAGGAGTTAAAAGGAAAGTCACTTCTTTAGTACCACCGGTACAAGAGGATATACCACATGTCACTGCACCGCGTGTCACAAAGGATACACAGATGATACCTCGTCGTAGTGGGAGGGTTGTTAGACAGCCTCTTAGATTCATGTTTTTGGACGAATCTTCTGATTTGGTCCCTAGCAAACATGAACCTGATCCCTAGACATTCGATGAGGCAATCCAAGATATAAATACAGCATCTTGGCAAAGTGAAATGAATACTGAGATTGAATCTATGGATTCAAGTCAGGTCTGGGAGCTCTTATGCATTGCAGTTCATATGGATTATGAGGTGCGATAGATGGATGTCAAGACAGCTTTCCTTAATGGAAGTCTTGAGGAAAACATCTATATGAAGCAACCAGAGGGATTCATTGCTAAGGGCAAAGAGCGTATTGTATGTAAGCTTAATCGGTCCGTTTATGGACTGAAGCAAGCTTTGAGGTCTTGGAACATCCGCTTTGATGAGGTAAATCCAGACTTATGGATTTATTCAAAGTACGGATGAGTCTTGTGTATACAAGAGATGTGACGAAAACATAGTGGTATTTCTTGTACTATATGTAGATGACATTTTGGTAGTTGGCAACAATATCAGAGTGTTATCAGACGTAAGGGTATGGTTGTCCAAACAGTTTTGAAGGACTTGGGAGAAGTGGGTCACAACCTTGGGATCAAGTTTGTTGTGCTTATCCCAAGCTTCATACATAGACATGATTTTGGATCGTTTTAGCATGCAGAACTCCAAGAAGGGTTTTCTACCTTTCAGGTATGGAGTTCCTTTATCTAAGGAGATGTGTCCTAGATCATCTGAGGTGATAAAGGAGCTAAAGGTGGTTCCTTATGCTTCGGTAGTAGGAAGCCTCATGTATGCTATGTAAGAGACAAGATATCTGCTTTGCCATGGGCATGGTTAGCAGATATCAGAGTAATCTAGGACAGGGACATTGGACTGCGGTAAAAGCATATATTGTAGTGCCTGAAAAGGCCTAGGGATTATATGCTAGTTTACCGTGCAGACCAATTACTCCCTGTGGGTTGCATGGATTGCGATTTCCAATCAGATAGGGATAACAGTAAGTCTACCTCAGGTTTTGTGTTTACTTTAGGAGGTGGAGCCATTGTATGGAGGAGTGCCCAGCAGAAATGCATGGCGGACTCCACCATGGAAGCTGAGTATGTGACAGCCTATGAGGCAGCCAAAGAAGTTGTGTGGCTCAGGAACTTCCTGATGGACTTGGATGTGATTCCTGGTTTTCCCAGAACTATCACAATTAATTGTGATAATAATGGTGCAATTGCAAACTCGAAGGAACCACGAGCCCATAAGGCTAGTAAACACATAGAGTGCAAGTACCACCTTATACGAGAAATCGTAAAGGAGGTAGAAGTTGCTGTCACCTAGATTGCATCAGAGGATGACCTGGTAGACCCTTTCACTAAGGCCCTTCTAGCGAGAGCTTTGATAGACATGTGGAGGGAAGGGGAATCAGATGTATGGCAGTATGATGACGGCATAGTCTTTTAGTATAAGTGGGAGATTGTTGGGATGTATACTAAAAGCCTAGCTCTTTTGTATGAACATCTTTATTTTAAAATAAGAATCACATGATCATTGTTTGCATATTTTTATGATTATGCAAAATTGTCTAATATTTTACATTGTAGATAACATGGTGCTTGGTGTGGCACAGAAGATCATGTTATCAGTTCCTTGTAAAATATAAGTAGAGGCTCACAACCAAGATGGTTTTGGACAAACCATTGGCATGGTTGTAGTGTAGCTTGGTATTGTTTTGTCTTGAAGATAAAGTTACACTAGTACACTTAGGTGTACTGAGCAGGACCGACATAGAGGTGATTCAATTTGTTGCTGACTACATAATTGAATCGGACCTCGGATATTATGTTGTACATGCTCTTAATCCCGATATAATAACGGACACATGTACTTAGTATTTATTTCTTTGATTTACCAGAGGGTGAGATTTCTATGGATTAAATCAATATGCCCGGTAAGTTGGGAAATGATATTATTTACATGGTGTGCCGTTGATTATAGGAGGAATCCGTGTCCTATGTATTAGGTTGATGATGTCCCCTTGAGGAGCTCATAAGGTTCATCATGTAAACCCTGTAGGTTGACTTAGTCAACATGATGATAAGGTTGAGTGGTACTACTCGAGGAGTTAGATGTTGATTAATTGATGGTCAGTAAATCAATTAATTGACGGACATTCGATATCTTAAACACGAGGAGATGAATGTACAAATAATATATGGACCCCATATTAATTTATGGGGGTTGGTGAGGTAGTTCGATGATGATCCTCTAGTGGAATGGAACATCATTGATGGATCAAGTTTGTGTGGTTCCGATCCATCGGGTGGCCAAGACCCAACTCCTCCCATGGTCCCTATCGTAGCCTAATATAAACCTCATGAAGTCTAGATCAAATGATGGAAAACAAATCTCTAAATCCGACGGTTGGGATTAAATCCCTAGATCCGACGGTTGAGATTAAATCTCTAGATCCGACGGTTGGGATTAAAACCCTAGAACCAACGGTTGAGATTAAATCTCTAGATCCGACGGTTGAGATTAAAACCCTAGAACCGACGGTGGAGATTAAACCAAGGCCTAAACCTAACTCTATATATAAGGGAGCATGGGTTGGGCGGCAAAATGAAGTTTTTTGGATGATGGAAATTAGGGTTTAGCCTCTCTTTGCTTGGGCGGCAAGAAACCCTAAGGAGGAAACCCTAATTAGGGTTTGGCTCCTTGGGTTGGGCGGCCATGGTGAGGAAAGGAGAGTGGGCGGCAACTTGTGGAAGAGTTCTTCTTCTTCCTAGGGAAGGTGGCCGGTTCTAGATCTCCCCCTTCCACCATGGTCGACTACAAGAAATAGGAAGAGGCTAGGGTTAGGGTTTAGTCCATGATGGTGGGCGGCAACCCTTCTTCCTCCTTCCTCCTTGGTTTGGCCGGCGCCCAAGCTTCAACCTTCTTTCTATGGATTAGGTTGGTTTGGGAAATTAGGGTTTGCCCTTCCATTAGTGGGCGGCAAGAAACCCTAGAGTTTTCCTTTCCTTGGTTGGGCGGCTAGGTTATGGAGGGGAAAGTGGGCGGCAACTATAGGAGAGGATATCTTCTTCTTCTTCCAAGGGTGTTGCCGGCTCCTAGATCTTTTCCCTCTACCTTGGTCGGCGCTCAACCTATTCCTCTCATCCTCTTCTTGTTCTCTTTGGACCGGCGGCAAACATCATGCTTGGAGCTTGATGGTTGGTCCTAGATAAGAGATGAGTTTTGTTTCCATTTTGTTCTCTCTATTCTTGGGGCCGGCGGCATCAATCCTTTGTGGATTGGTGGTTGGCTCAAACAAGAAGGGAAAGAGAGTTCTTCTTTCTTTGGATTGAAGAAGATCTAGGAAGCTTCAACTTGTGGAGGATCTTCGCCCACACGAAGTCTACAAGGAGGTTTGGACATACGATAGAAGATCAAGAGGTATAAAAGTTTTACAACTTTTATTATTGTTCTTTGCATGTTCTTATTGATATGCTAGCTTATGTTCTTTATGTTAGTATATGTTGATTATACTAGTTTACATTTGCATGTATTTGTATAATCATGGACCCCGAATAAGAAACACAAAAATCGGCAATCCGTCCGTCGTCTCTTCCGCAGCTAATTGACTAGAAGAGTTTGGTTGCTTGAACAACTAGTTTGTTCAAGCGATCGCTCGAGTCGTTGGCACGATGACGAATTGGTTGTGCTTAGGAAACTCATCCCATCCGGATTAGTTTTCATTAGTGAAAATTTTAATCCGGGGACATGGGAGCCGATGAGACTCCGAGGAATAGCATGATTAAAACAGTTAGGTAAACTAAATTTAAGTGGTTGATCTTTAAAGCTCCTTAAAACATTCGGACAAGAACCATTTAGGCTTCTAATGGTCTATCATGCTATGATCTATAAGTTGTCATGCTATGTTTTGAATGTAGATGAAGGTAACATGTTGATAGCTAAGCTAGATTTAAGAAATGGATCCTAAGGTTCCTTGAAGCTCTCGGCCAAGACCCATTTAAACTCCTACGGGCCTTCCATGCCATGATTTATATGTGATAGAATTAATATCTGGTTAGTTAGATCATGTACAAGTTGTTTAGGGTTTAATATTTTTGGTAGAACCCCATGAAGTTTAGATCACACCATGTTATGCTTGTTCATGATGTTTATGCCATACCCTATATGTGTGTGATGTTAGTATGATGTTAAGTAGACCTTGCACAAGTTGTTTATGTTGGATCGAGAAGCGTCGCTAGAGGGGGGGGTGAATAGCGATCGTAAAACTTTCGTTTTCGTTCGTTCGATACGCAAAGTAAACGAGTAAACACAGCGGAAAATAAAATGACACGTTTATTTTACTTGGTTCACAACCCAGTGGTTGCTACTCCAAGGCCCTATCGGTCCTTGACCGCGTACGGAGGGCAAAGCACTATAACGTCTCCTCCTCGTTGGAGGTAGGAGACAACGATCACAAAATCCGGAAGTACGAGGATGAGGCAACAAGCCTACCTCACCTCGTTACAAAAAAAACAACGAATACAATAATAAAAAGTATTACTAGATGCTGCTGCCGACGAAGAAGATCTGAGGTTGTCGTCGCGTCGGCGTTATGACGGTGTTGAAGCGTTGGCGTTGTAGGAGCACTTGATGAATAATTGATGTGATTTGGAGTGGAATCCTCCCCTCCTTTTATAGACTTTGGCCTCTGAAATTGTCTCCTATTTCTTTGGAACGGATCATGGATTTTTCCAAATTTTATCGCGAAGTGACCGCGTCAAACGTTATCCGTTTTGACATAGCGCAAAAGCTGAGTCGTTGCCATCGATCGATGACTCCCATCGATCGGTGATGGGCATCGATCGGCGCTATGTGTCCAGATGATCGCGCCGACAACCACTTCCCTGCAATAAGAGGTTAGCTCGGAAAATGATAAATGCGACGGTTTCTGACCGTCCGATCTCGACCTAGACCTTCCACGGGAAGTCTTAATCGGATCACCGCCTATGGTCGTCCTCGTAAAGAGGACACGACCTTAAAATCTCTCACTCACACGAGCTTACCTCGATAGTAGCTCTCGCTTCCGGCCTTCCACTCGATTCCTTCGGCTCCCTCCGAATTCACTCAAGTGTCGCCCGACCACCACGGCTTCCTCCGGGTGTCGCTAGCCTTCAGCTCCAGGTTTAGTACTTTTCTGCACACTTGATTTAGCTCGTGAGATAACAATATAAACTTAACTTTGTGTCTTTGCCATAATCAAAACACAGGTTCGATTATCTAGTGCCCCTGCACCAACAGTTTAGCATGTAAACTCCTAAGAACCCTCCCTTAGGGTTTCGGCCAGCCCATGTACATGTCCTCTACCAAGTCCTCCATGCCATGCTACATGTAGAAAAAGATGCAAATATGATGTTAGTTAGATTTTATGATAGCATGATTGGTTGATGTCACTACCTTATGTCCATGTTAATTGTATGAATGTATGATTATGTTATGCTCAATGCCATGTTAATTGTATGATATGATATGAAAAGAAATATGATATGTTATGAAGAAGGAAACATGATATGTTATAAAGAAGGGACATGCTATGTTATGAAAAGAAATATGATATGTTATGAAGAAGAAACACGATATGCTATGAAGAAGAAACATGATATGCCATGATAAGGAACATGATATGTTTATGAAAAGAAATATGATATGTTATGATAAGGAACATGATATGCTATTTTACTTTCTACATGGCTTGTACCAGGACCCTAATAAGGTCCAAGGGATGGGCTCCTACGTGCCCCTGGGTCGACGGTCGTAGTATGGACTTAGTACGGGATGGACTCCCAGATGCCCTAGGTTGACGGTCATAAGTATGGGCTTAGGATGGGTTTCTATGTTATGTTTCCCCTAGGCCGACGGACATAGTACGGGCCTAGTACTCTAGTGGGTTCGGGATTAGCTACCTCGGGTCTATTAGGGATGCGCCCTATGATGATGATGTATGTGGTACAATGTCGGGCCCAATATGTTGAGATTATGTTTAAGTACCTATAATATATATGTTTTCAAAGAGCATCTTGCATATATCTTTATTTCATGTCTAGATCATTATGATGTTATTATGCATGTTATACTTGCTTATGTTTTTGAATGTTTATATGAATGCTACGCTTATGTTCTGGTATGTTTATATGCATGTTATGCTTGCTTATGTTCTTAAATGTTTATATGAATGCTATGCTTATGTTCTAGTATGTTTATATGCATGTTATGCTTGCTTATGTTCTTAAATGTTTATATGAATGCTATGCTTATGTTCTGGTATGTATATATGCATGTTATGCTTGCTTATATATTCGTGTACGTTTATATGAATGTTATGCTTATATGAGCTTATATGATCATGTCACTACTCTATGCTTAATGCTTGACGTATGGTTTTTGTGAGTAGGACAGGATCTTACTAAGCCTATGTGCTTATAGTTTTTTGTGCCCTTGTACTGCAGATAAGGGTAAAGAATGGCTAAACTAAAGGGAGCAACAGGAGGGGCAAAGTGTGTGTGGTAGTGGCATGGTGGAGGAGATCTGTTTATGTTTTCTGTACTTATGCACGTTTTCTTTAAGTTGAATGTCATGAACTGGAACTAACTATTTATGAAATGATGATGCATGCTTATGTTTAAAAGAAAGAAAGAAAAAAAAAGTTTAAAGTCTTCCGCTGTAAGAAGTATATGTAGTCTTCCGCTGTAATGCATGTATGTACGATCGCGTCGCGCCGCCCCTCCAACCCCTGGAAAGGGCTAGCGTGACATGAACATTTGGGGGCTTCAAAGTGTTGGGTGTTGGGTTTCCGGCACCGCAGCGAGTGTGTGTTCGAACATGTTTCGTAAACATGTGCACAGCGGAAGAAATAAAAATAATAAATCTACATTTATTACAACACACACATCACACACATGCATAGTACAACATGTGTAGACATAACCATAAATTTAAATTTTGCAATAAAAGGAAATTTAACTACGTATACCTTTCGTATCACGTGTAGCGGGAACGGAATCAACCAGAACAATCCTCGCTAGAATCGTCTCTATCCATATCCACGCTGAGTATCTTCGGGATGACTTCGCTAAGTCACGAGCCTCATCTTCGTATGGGTTACTAGCCTCGTGTTGAAGACGATGTGATCGAGAGAAGATCACTATCCGAATCCAAATTCGGATCCAAAGACGAGTCCTCAAAACTCGCTTCTCCGGAGAGGTATTCGTCAACCGTTTGACGAATCCTTCGTCCTCCACCTATGAGTATTACCGGAGATCGAATCCCCGATAAGTAAGGCACTGTCGGATCTCCAAACGTCGTCCAAACGACGCTCCGACGAGAAGGAAACAAGCTGTCCAAAAAACTGGACAGCTTTGGTGGAGACCTTGCGCCGGCCAAATAAGGAAAGCAGCTTGCTCACCTTGTCGCCGGAGCCAAGGAGGATCACCATAACTCTTCCGGCAGCAGCTCGACCCCGGCAATGGGAGAAGACGGCAGCAGCTGGTGGCCGGTTGGAGAAGATGGGCGGCGGCCTAGGGTTGGCGCCGACTCCTTCAATGAGGTGGGCGGCAACTCTAGGTTAGGGGCTTTTTGGATTAGGGCTTAACAAACCCTTAAGCCCTCTTTTATAGAGAACTAATTCTCTTAATGGTTATTGGATCATAACCATAAGGCCCGTTAACCCGCTCCATTAATATAAGTTAAAATAAACCAAACCATGATGGTTTATTTTAAGTTAAAATGAACCGAACCAACTTTGGTTCATTCGTTTAAAATAAACCAAACCCTTTGGTTTATTCTCCTCCATTGGATTAGAACCAAATCATTTTGGTTCATCCATTATGTCTTCATAAGACACGGCCCATCCACGCTTCCATTGCGACTGAAACAATTTCATGCTTGCTTCTTGTTTGGTCCAACCAAACCTAGTTTCTCTCGGTCTGAGAATCTCATTCTCAAGCTCGTTTTAAATCCTTGGGATTACGCTCGTTGTGCGTGTGACCAAATAGGTTCTCGGTTTATGTTGGTTGTCTATAATTAACCATTAATTATAGAACGATCATGAGTGGCACCTAGTAGTACATCATGATCCCCAATTAACCGAAAAGATCAACGGTTGATCCATAACTATTTCTGAAACCCTTCAGCAGCTCGAATGAATCGTGCCGCATTCCCTTCACTCATCTTATACCCACTTGGTTCAGGACATGGTCTATAGTGTTAGTCCCCACTAGGCTGACTACGTCACACCTTGCCCAAGTATCATTTCCTCGTCCTATGGATTCTAGTTACTGCACATGTATCGAAGAGTACCTTACTCTAAACATGTAATGCTTTGGCCAAAGACTTTAGTAACAATCCGACGAGAGGCCATGGGTATACATCTCCTCGCAAGGAGTGGTGAATCCTTTATAGGCTATTCAAACACCTTCGATCACGACTTATACCCAATCATCCCGGGTCCACATCTCCTCAGAGATGCTTGCTTAAGATGTCAAAGCATAAGTCTTTATGATCAAGATGACTTGAATACCGCAAGTCAAAGGAACATCGCACTTAAGCCGCAGTAAGAACTTTATTGACATATCTATATATGCAGAGAACCATATGAAGTCTTACGGCTGGTCACTCCAATGAACTAGTTACCATAACTAGCATCCACGATCAACTCCGGACATCACAATGTCTCCAGCCAGTGAGAATTGGCTGCTTGGATACACCAAGGAGTATGCCTCGTGCTAGTCTCGACAGAATTGATGGTGTCCAAATCCATCAATTCATCGACTAGGGATAATTCCGATACATCACAATTACACATGTAGAGATACTCACTAGTTGTGATCCAATGACAAATTCTCTCATGCTGTGAATCGTATCGCGGACATTCAGTAAATGAGTTTAAGATCCAATCAAATACATGAAAGCATGTATACTCAAATAGTGAATCTTCATTTATCATATAAATGGTTCAAACATAAGGCGATGGTCTTAGGACATTTCTCATATATTACTAACATTGGGATGTATACTGAAAAGTCTATCTTTTATATGAACATCTTTATTTTTGAAATAAGAATCACATGATCATTGTTTGCATATTTATGGTTATGCATATTGTCTAATACATTACATTGTAGATAACATGGTGTGTGGTGTCACATGGGAGATCATGTTATCGACTCTTTGTAAAGTATAACTAAAGGCTCACAACCGAGTTGGCTTTGGACAAACCATTGGTACGGTTGTAGTGTGATTTGGTATTGGTTTGTCTTGACCATAGAATCACACTAGTGCACTTTGTGTGTATTGAGCAGGACCGACTTAGAGGTGATTCAATTTATTGCTGACTACATAATCGAATCGGACCTCATATTATATTCTACATGCTCTTAATTCCGATATAATAATGGGTGTTGGATCAATGCGGTTCGCTAGAGGGGGGGTGAATAGCGAAAGAAAAAAACTTTTTCGAATTCGTTTCAAAAGAAATATACGCAGCGGAAAGATAAGCAAAACAAAAAGTAAAGGAGACAATAGAAACAAGATATTTACTTGGTTCGTAGCCGAAGGCTACTACTCCAAGGCCCTAGTGGTCCTTGACCACGCACGAAGGGCAAATCACTAAACAAACTCCTCCTCGTTGGAGGTAGGAGTTAATCGATAAAAAAACTTGAGGTAGAGGACACTCTCTCCTCAGATAATGATAAAAGCTCGAAATATAAATGATAAACTGATAACAAAAAAGACCGACGTACAATAATAAAGAAAGTTAAACCTAGATGTCGGAATGGAAGGACTTCGTTGTCGAGAGTTGCAGAATCGAGGCTTTTGAGCACTTAGAATTGTTGATGAAACCCTAGGTTTGGCCCTCCTTTTATAGCCTTTGAGCCCCTTTTCGAGTGGGTCTTCAACCAATCACAAATGGACACCAAATCGCTTTGAGGTGGAGTGATAAGCCTTGACTCCTCGAATCTGATCATTGACCATCGATCGGTGATGGCCATCATCGATCGATGATGGCGACATCGATCGATTGATAACCTTTCGGCGATCGGTGATACACGGCATTCGAGTCCTCCAGTAGCGGTCGTGACTGATGCTTGCTGCAAGTCAAAGTTAGCTCAATAAAAACATAATTTCGATGGTCGTCGACCATCTGATCTTGACCTAGACCATCTATAAGATGTCTTTGGTCGGATCTACGCTTAAGATCATCCCCGTAAAGAGGATACGACCTTACTTACTCTCGCACACACGAGCTTACCTCGATACTTACGTGTCGCTTTTGCTTCCGGCCTTCCACTCGATTCCTTCGGCTCCCTCCGAAGTAACTCGAGTATCGCCCGACCACCGCGGCTTCCTCCGGGTGTCGCTAGCCTTCAGCTCCAGCTATATCAATCTTCTGCACACTCGATTCAGCTCGTGAGAAAACAAAATAGACTTAACTTTTGTGTCTTTGCTATAATCAAAACACAGGTTTGATTTCGGTGCCTCACTGCACCAACAACGGGCACATATACTTAGTATTCATTTCTTTGATTTACCAATGGGCGAGATTTATAGATTAAATTGATAGGCTCGGTAAGTTGGGAAATGATATTATTTATATGGTGTGCCATTGATTATAGGAGGAAACCGTGTCCTATATATTAGAATGATGATGTCCCCTTGAGGAGCTCATAAGGTTCATCATGTAAACCCTGTAGGTGGACTTGGTCCGGCATGATGAAAAGGTTTAGTGGTACTACTCATGGAGTTAGATGTTGATTAATTAATGGTCAGTAAATTAATTAATCGACGAACATTCGAGATCTTAAACACGGGGAGAAAAATGTACATATAATATATGGAGCCCATATTAACTTATGGGGGTTGGTGAGGTAGATCAATGATAATCCTTTAGTGGATTGGATTATCATTAATGGATCGGACTTTATGTGGGCTTGATCCATTGGGTGGCCAAGATCCAACTCCTCCTCATGGTCCCTATTATAGCCTAATAATACCTCATGAAGCTTAGATCCAAAGGATGAAAACAAAACTCTAGATCCAAAGGTAGAGATTAAATCTCTAGATCCGACGGTTGAGATTAAATCTCTAGATCCGACGGTTGAGATTAAATCCCTAGAACCAATGGTGGAGATTAAAACAAGGCTTATCCTAACTCTATAAAAAGGGGCTTAAGGGTTGGCGTGGAGAATTAATGAGAAGCAAGGGAGATTAGGGTTGGGCAGCAAGAGGCTTGGAGTTAGGGTTTGTGCTTGGGCGGCCACAAATAAGGAAAGAGTTTCCTTTCTTCTCTTCTTCCTCAAGGTGGTCGGCGCCCATACAACCCTCCCCTCCCTTGGCCGGCATCCAAAGCTACCTCTTCTCCTCTCCTTGGCTGGTGAAAACAAGGCTTAGGGTCCTCCCTTGGAGCTCTTGGTCGGCATCCATCCTTCTCATCCCTTTTCCTTGTTGGCCGACGGCAAGCATCTTGCTTGGTGCTTGTTTGTTGGCTAAAGGAAGGAGAAGGGTCTTCTTTCTATACTTCCTCTTGTTCAGAGCGAGCAAGGAAGGAAGATTGGTGATCTAGGAGCTTCTACTTTTGATAGATCGTTGCCCACATGACGTCCAAAAGGAGGAAGGTAATACAATAGAAGATCGAGAGGTATATCACTTATCTATCTTCATATGTAACATGTTTGTAATTGTTTTTCAATTATATATGCATGATATATTCTGTTTTGTGGATAATATAACTTGGACCCCGAACATAAACACAAAAGCCGGCGAAATGTACATCATCTATTCCGCGGCTATTCGTAGAATAGAGGTTGGTAACTTGAACAACAAGTTTGTTCAAGTGACTACTCTAATCAAATAGCATGACAATGACACAGTTGCTTGGGTAATCTCTCTTGTCAAGGATAAATTTTTTTATCCGGGGACGTAGAAGGGATCGCCATGAACAAGCAACCGAGTTGAAGTGGGAAGCGAAGTTTCCTACCTTCAAGTGGTATCAGAGCCACAGTTTTCGATTTTGTGTGTTTAGGATTCAGTTACTTTTATGCACTTTTCATATATTATATGTGCCGGATAATAGTAGGATATGCGTAGGTTAACTCTTTGGTTGCAGGAATAAGATCCAACTATTATGGCCATATGTGTGTATGTGATTGTATGTGTAATTGTATATTTTGTTGAATTCTCGGGGTTGACGAGGCTAGTATTTAATTTTTGTAAATTAGATACGGCATTGTTTAGCCACTCTTTCTATTTTAGTTTACTTTCGATCTAGATTTCATGTACACTCCCTCATGGAGTATAGGATCGATGGATGTAAATTAAAATATTTTTTTCTCGGCTCGGATCTCCGGATGGCTCGTACATGGCGTAGGAGGAGCGGACGAGATGGCGATACGACGGGAGACATATTGAAGACAAAAGCCATAATAGTTGGAAAATATTTATTTTTCATATTTATTGCTTATTGTTTGATATGCATGTCGTAGGCTAGAAAATTCTTCAATTTCAAATTACTAAGTGGGAGAGGGATATTTTTATAAATTCCCACGGCCTACATTACGATTTGACATGTGATACAAACAAACTTGCGCGTTGGCTCTGAGTGCCTTCCTCCCCATCGGATGGGTTTGTTTGTGGATCACAAGGTCAAATATGGTTATAGAAAATTATTAAGGAGCGTGTGTACTTCCCCATCGGAAGGTACATAACCCGAGATAATTACCTTGGTACCAAGTAATGGTGAACACTTAGATACAAATATAAGTATCCTCCCCATCGGAGTCACTACTTTTATTTGTAGGGACAAAGAGGAACCAACTATTAATTTTACTTGTCAAAAAGTTAGGTTGACAAGATAGTAAAATTAATGGGTAAAACCTCCTCTTACAAATGTAGAATTCGTATACGTCCACACTATCGTGGTATACGATATTCTCGGTGTTGGTTGATTTTAAAATATTATTGTTTGAGGAATCAATAATTTTTTGAAATCTAATGTTTTGATCTATGTAATTCTTAGGTTTTCTTTCAAAATGACTTTCAACCCGCCTGCTATGATACAAAAAGAGAATAAACTTACTGGACCCAACTATGTTGATTGGAAGAGGAATCTTGACATTGTCTTGACTGCTGAGGAATACAAATATGTACTCCTCGAAGAGTGCCCTCCTAAGCCTGCGGATGATTCTTGGAAAAAAGGAGAAAGAGAGTTATAAGAAGTGGATAAAGGCCGATGAGATGGCACGGTGTTACATTTTGGCATCTATGTCAAATGTACTGCAACATCAGCATCAAGCCATGCCCACTACGTATGACATGATGCTTAATCTCAAAGAGCTTTTCGGACACCAGAATCGGGCTATAAGGCAGGAAGCCATGAGGAACTTGATGACGACCACCATCATCGAGGGAACATCCGTGAGGGATCATGTTCTCAAGATGATGGCTCATTTGAATGAGTTGGAAGTCCTCGGAGCTGAGATCGATGGGGAAACCCAGGTCGATATCATTCTCTAGTCTCTACCTAGGAGTTTTGAGCAGTTTTGCCTGAACTACAACATGAACAAAAGGTTGTATTCATTGGCGGAGCTTCTAACAGAACTCCAGGCGGCAGAGGGGCTATTTCATCAGAGTTCTCAGGCACATGTCATGGTGACCCAAAAGGTTTCTACTTCTAAGTCGAAAGGCAAGAAGAAGAAGAAACAAACTGGGGCAAAGGCGGTGGGAGGAACTCAGGGAGGAGTGAAGAAGCTGAAAGGCAAGTGCTTCACTTGTAAGCAGACTGGACACTGGAAGAAGGACTGCCCCAACCGCAAGCAAAACAAAGGTATATCTTTTGGTCTAGTCGTTGAAACATGTTTAGCGGTGTTATCTACCGGCACCTGGTGTGTAGATACAGAAGCCACTGATCATGTTTGCAATACTTTACAGGGGTTCCAGGAAACCAGACGACTAGCTGAGGGAGAGATTACCGTATACTTGGGCGATGCCACGAAGGTGGTGGCTGTTGCAGTGGGAGACTTTTATTTATCTTTTGAGAAAAATAAAATTTTGGTTCTTAAGAATTGCCTTTATGTACCTTTATTTAGAAAGAATTTAATTTCGATTTCTAAATTGTTTATGGATGGATATTCTTTTTCTTTTAATGACAGAGTTGTTATAAAAAGGAATAGGGACATTATCTGTTCGGGTGCATTGATAGGAAATCTATACACACTTGAACCAAAAGCTCCCATGATGCAAACTCATCTTCTAATTCCAATAAGAGAAAAGAACCTTCGAAGATGAACCAAACATATCTTTAGCATCTTAGGCTTGGCCATATTAACCGAAGCAGAATTCAAAGGTTGATAGCTGATGGACCTCTGGGTTCATTAGTGGTGGAAGATTTCTCAACCTGCGAATCTTGCTTGGAGGGTAAATTTACCAAGAGGCCTTTTAAGGCCACAGGGTATAGAGCCAAAGATGTGTTAGAATTGGTTCATTCTGATATGTGTGGTCCTATGACTATCCAGGCTAGAGGTGGTTTTAAGTATTTCGTCTCTTTTATAGATGATTATTCGAGATATGGATACATTTACTTGATGCGCCACAAGTCTGAATGCTTTGACAAGTTCAAAGAATTTAAGGCTGATGTGGAGAAACGTCAAGGTAAAAGTATTAAGACACTATGATCTGATCGTGGTGGTGAGTACCTCTTGGGAGAGTTTAGGAATTACTTATCAAAGGCTGGGATTCAATCCCAATTGTCTGCACCTGGCACACCCCAGCAGAATGGTGTAGCAGAGAGAAGGAATAGGACTCTTATGGAGATGGTTAGATCGATGATGAGTTATTCTGAGTTGCCAGATTTGTTCTGGGGATATGTTGTAGATACGGCAGTGTACATTCTGAACTTGGTTCTATCTAAATCAGTGCCTTCTACTCCCACAGAATTGTGGACTGGGTAAAAGCCTAGTCTAAGACATATTCGGATATGGGGGAGTCCAGCACATGTGCTGAAGGCAGATGCTAGTAAGTTGGAACCTCGTACAGAAGTACGCATGTTCGTTGGCTATCCTAGAGGAACGAAAGGTGGTTTATTTTATAGTCCTAGAGATCAGAGGGTGATCGTTAGCATGAACGCCAGATTTCTAGAGGAAGACTATGTGATGAACCACAAGCCCATGAGTAAGATTGTTCTGGAGGAAATAAAAGGGGAAGTCACTTCTTCAGTACCACCGGTACAAGAGGATATACCACAAGTCACTGCACCACGTGTCACAGAGGATACACAGGTGATACCTCGTCGTAGTGAGAGGGTTATGAGACATCCTGATAGATTCATGTTCTTGGAAGAATCTTCTGATTTGGTCCCTAGCACAGTTGTCTACAAGAGGGTTAATGGGAACACAGTTGTCTTCCTTGTATTGTATGTGGATGACATACTACTCATTGGAAATAACATCCCTTCACTACAGTCTGTGAAGACTTGGCTAGGGACATGCTTTTCAATCAAGGACTTAGGTGAAGCAGCCTGTATTCTAGGCATCAAGATCTATAGAGATAGATCTAAGAGATTGCTTGGACTAAGTCAGAGTACATACATTGACACAGTATTACTACGGTTTGCCATGCAGAATTCCAAGAAAGGACTTCTGCCGATATCACATGGTGTGAGTCTTTCGAAGACTCAAAGTCTCTCTTCTAGAGAGGAGAGAGACCGCATGGATAAGATCCCTTATGCATCTGCTATAGGATCTATCATTTATGCCATGCTATGTACTCATCCTGATGTCTCGTATGCTTTGAGCATGATGAGTAAATACCAGTCAGATCCAGGTGAGAGTCACTGGATAGCAGTCAAGAATATTCTTAAGTACTTGATAAGGACTAAAGAATAATTCTTGATATTTGGAGGCGATGAGGAGCTAGCTGTAAAGGGTTACAGCGATGCCAGCTTCCAAACTGACCAGGATGATTATAGATCACAGTCAGGGTTCGTGTTTTGCTTGAATGGTAGCGCTATGAGTTGGAAGAGTTCGAAGCAGGATGCAGTTGCTGATTCAACAACAGAAGCCGAGTATATCACTGCATCTGAGGCAACAAAGGAGGCAGTTTGGATCCGCAAGTTCATTACTGAGCTTCGGGTGGTTCCTAGCATAGCATATCCCATAGAGCTCTATTGTGACAACAATGGAGCGATTGCGTAGGCTAAGGAACCTCGCTCACACCAGCAGACCAAACACATACTACGACGCTTCCATCTCATTCGAGAGATTATCGATAGAGGAGATGTGAAGATTTGTAGAGTACCCACAAAGCCTAACATCGCAGATCCTTTGACCAAGGCTTTGGCACAGAAAAAGCATGATGGTCACACTAGATCATTGGGTATTAGATACTACAGTGATTGGCACTAGTGCTAGTGGGAGATTGTTAGTGAAAGCTCTAGAGTCAATCATGTGATGATTGTTGTATGGACTTTATTGTATCATATTCCTATTCATAAAGGCATGGTTATTATATTTACTTGTATTGGTGCCAAATAAACTAAGTATAATAACGTACTTGAGTAGTAGGTTCTTATCTATATCAATCTATTGGTTGAATCGATAATGAGATGATATAGAGAACACTACTCTTAATCATTCCTAGTCAAGTATTAACATTTAGGGACAATGTTAATGCGTAGAGACTAGCATGTAGGTCAACACGATGACTTGATCTCACAAGTCATGGATATGAGATATCAAGTTGACACATGGGTATGCATTGGAGAATGTATACTGAATGACCCGCCATGAGAAAGTATCATGGATCGTTATATGAGTGTCATATACTTTCTCATGTGACTATTAGTATGACTATTAGTCCTTAGACCTGAAGTCACCATGGCTCCCTACATAAGAAGTTGCATACTTTGGCTTCGTCAAACGTCACCCGTAAATGGGTGGACTATAAAGGCGATTACTGGGTATGTAACAAATTATGCGGAGGGATGTGAGTGATATAGATGGGATCTATCCCTCCTATATGACGGGAGTGACATCGTTATTCTTGATAGAGTGAGACCACGAAGTGCATGGTCATGCCCAAATGAGTCAATATGAGATATTGAGCTTATTTGATTAGAGTGAGTCTACTTGGAGTTCAAGATATAGATTGTACCGAGGATGACACGGTCTATGCCTCAATTGGTCAATCTAGATGTCAAGAATAGAGGGACATTGTCACATATTGTGAGAGTCACAATTAGTAGTCACAAAGGTGATGTTGGAGCTCAACATTCTTGTAACTTGGGTAGCAATGATGTGTTGCTAGATACCGCTCATTGCTTATGTTCCTAAATCGGTTTAGGTGCATTTCCAACGTTACAAGAACCTATAGGGTCACACACAAAGGGCAATTAGATGGAGATTTGGTTCATATGATGAACCATGAGGATTAGGTTCATGGGATGAACCAAATTGGATTAAGAGTAATCCAAATTAGACTAATTGAGTTAGACTCAATTTGATTCAAGTGTTGAATGAGTCTAATTTATATTTGATTCATTGAGTCAATTTAAATTAATGAATAGAGATTCATTAAATCAAATTCACTTGAATCAGGTGGTTAGATTTGATCAACCATGGGAGATAAGAGGTCAAGTTTGACTTGACTTGAGAGGGAAGATGAATGGTCAATTTTGGCTTGACCAATTGCCATGTCATGGTGACATGGCATGTGGGCCGGCCAATGATGGTGTTCCACATCATCATTGACTTATCATGTGGTGCCACCTCATGAGGGAGACCAAGAGAAATTGGCTCTTGGAGTTCCATGCATGCATGTAACCCCCCATCCAAGAGTGGCCGGCCACTTTACTTCTCATTTGATGAGAATTCATTTTATGGTAACTCCATCTTCTTCTTCCTTGGATAATCCTCTCAAGCTCTCCCATCCTCTATCTTGGTCGAACCATACAACGGGTGCTATCACACCAAGGTTGTGTTTTCTCCACCATTTGTCCGTGTGGATACCAATAGAGGAGTGTGCACTTTACACTCTTGAGTTCCGGCGAAGCTTTTGGACGAGCAGGATAAGCGAAGGGCGTCGCTACGAGGGTAATGCTCTCACCTTCTAGATCTAAGGTAGATCTAGGTTTACTTAAGGACATACATGTTTTTATTTTTATATATCTTCGCACGGATCCGTGGTTGAGCTTCTGAGGTTTTCGCAATGCAAAAAGAAGTTTTTGTGGCTCAAAAAACCCAACCGTTGTATCAGAGCCACGTGCGAAGCATGTATGTGTTTCATATTTGTAGTTTTTGTATTAGATATAAAAATTACAGATTTTTAAGTTTCTATAAATTTCCTATTTTTATAGAATTTTTGGGTATTTTTCTCGAAGAGTCGAAGCAACGAGTGTTGGGATACTTGTAGGCTTCAACCACCGAGAAAAACTCTCTGAAATGGCGAGTTCTCGCTTTAGGTTTTTGGGACAGCGAATTAAGTTACTGTAAGATCAAGTAGGGATACTCACAAAGTTGATTTTGCGAGTAGGGGTGCTGCCCCTATCCCTGAAAGGGGCCTTGTCCCGCGATCGCGCCTTGAAACCGCTTAGCGGGACCGTTACGGAGAGGTTAATCATAAAATTGAAATAATAAATAGGAAAAATTATAGAAATTTTCTGTAAAATACATATTTAGAATTATGTATAATTCTGTGATGGTCATGGCCCAAGAACTCCAATATGATTGGACGTTAATGTGTTGTAATTCATAATACGGCTTGCGTGCTGTTTTTGTGATTGTGCTTGTTGTATAGGGTATACGACCAGCATGTCGTGCCACTTCTTTTTAAAATTCTAGTTGTAAATAGTTTTAGAATCGAATGTAACTCGAGTTTCATGTTTGTAATGTACAAAATGGAGCGGTGGAAGGTCCACTTCTAGACGGAGTTACGAGAAGGGTGTCGACGACACATGGCGGTCAAAGGAGGCGCTTGGAGAAGCCGCTAACCCTAGGTTGACTGTCCGATCTTCTCATTGTCTTGAGAATATATATATATATATATATATATATTTGTTATGCTTGTATGTATGTGATGCATGCTAGTGTAGGATAATAAAGACCTTAATGCGTATATGATACACATTACGATTAGATTAGATCTTAATCGAATCAACTCGAAAATGCCTACCAAGTCCTTGATACCCATCACTACCTCGATCATTTGTAGTTGTTGAATCTGCAAAAGTAGAGCAATGCATATTATCTTGGTAGGGTGTGGAGGGACAATCTTGGTCCCGCCTATCACGGTTTGGGTTAGAGTAAGCTCAATTAGATTGAGTAAAACTAGTTAACTCAATTGGATCGAGTAGAACTATAGGCATATTCCAACCGTTGGAAAGATAAGGTAAGATCACATTTACACTAAATCTTGGGCGATTTAGCCAAAGCTAACTCAAGGTCTTTTGTAAATGTGGGTCTTGATCCTATAAACAAGAGTTGCATAGAGATGTAATCGGTAATGTGTTACCCACCGATCATACTAAGTCTTGGGCGATTTAGCCAAAGCTAACTCAAGGCATAGTATGATGTGGATCTTGTCCCGCATGAATTATAGCTAGTTTGTATGAATATAGTAATGTGGTTTGACCACATCCATAACTCGATTCTACAAAATTCCTATAATTCAGTGGGAGCATCATTTGATTAAAGGCCTAATTAAATGATAAAAGGAATATGATATTAATTCTTTGCATTGTATGTTGTAGATTACTATGTCGACAAACACAAACACTCTCTCTCTGCGTTCTGTCCTTGAGAAGGACAAGCTCAATAGAGCAAATTTCCTGGACTGGTACAGGAACCTGAGAATTGTTCTCACCCCAAGAAAGGAAATTGTATGTCCTAGAGTAGCCCATTCTAGAGGCACCTCCTGTCACTGCCTCGCGAGCTGACAAAGATTCTTACAAGAAGCATCAAGATGATGCATTAGATATGTCATGTCTAATGCTCGTGACCATGAACTCTGATCTTCAGAAGCAACACGAGTTCATGAATGCTTATGATATGGTTGAACATCTTCATCAACTATATCAAGTACAAGCAAGGCACGAGAGATATGAAGTCTCTAAGGCATTGTTTGGGTCTAAAATGCAAGATGGGACTCCCGTAGGTCCATATATACTCAAGATGATTGGGTTCATAGAAAACCTACAGAGATTGGGATTTCCCCTTGGCCAAGAGCTGGCCACTGACTTGATCTTGTAGTCTTTGCCACAAAGCTACAACCAATTTGTCATGAATTACAACATGAATGAAATTGATAAGCCACTGCCTGAGATGCTCAGCATGTTGAGAACTGCTGAGCTCAACCTTAAGAAGGGAAAATCTGACTCCATTTTGATGGTGCAAAAGAAGAAAGGCAAGGGCAAGCCTAAAGGTAAGGGAAAGTCCCAAGCCAAGGGCAAAGGAAAGGAACTTAAACCCAAAGGAGGGGTGGCCAAGGAAGGTGCTTGCTTCCACTGCAAGGAAGTTGGACACTGGAAGCGTAACTGCAAAGCATACCTGGAAGATCTTAAGAAGAAGAGAAGTGAGACTTCTACTTTAGGTATAAATGTTATAGAAGTCAATTTATCTATTTCTTCATCATGGGTATTAGATACTGGATGTGCATCTCACATTTGTACCAATGTGCAGGCGCTGAGAAATAGCAGGGCATTGACAAAGGGCGAGGTGGACCTACGAGTAGGCAATGGAGCAAGGGTTGCTGCTGTTGCTGTAGGAACTTATGATCTATCTCTGCTCTATGGGCTTGTACTAGAATTAGATGAATGTTGTTATGTGTCTGCTTTAACTAAGAACATAATTTCGGTTTCTTGTTTGGACAAGAAAGGATTTATATTTATAATAAAGAATAAATATTGTTCAGTTTATTTAAATGATATGTTCTATTGTAGTGCACCTCTAATGAACGGACTCTACTTTCTATACTTAGAGAGCCCCATCTATAACATAAGTATCAAAAGGTTCAAGTCAAATGAGTTGAACTAAACCTATCTCTGGCATTGTCGCTTAGGTCACATAAATGAGAGTCGCTTATCTCAGCTCCATAAGGATGGGTTGCTAGACTCATTTGATTTTGAATCATATGAGACATGCGAGTCTTGCCTTTTAGGCAAGATGACCAAGACTCCCTTTAGTGGACACAGTGAAAGAGCAACAGACTTGTTAGGACTTATACATAGTGATGTATGTGACCCTTTCAATGTTACAGCTAGAGGTGGTTACAGGTACTTCATTACATTTACTGATGACTTTAGTAGATATGGTTATGTGTATCTCATGACACATAAATCAGAATCGTTTGAAAAGTTCAAAGAATTCAAGAATGAAGTATAAAACCAGCTTGGCAAGAGTATTAAGATACTTCGATCAAATCGAGGTGGTGAATACCTTAGCCATGAATTTTGTGACTATCTAGCTGAGTGTGAGATTCTATCCCAACTCACTCCTCCTGGAACACCACAGTGGAATGGTGTATCCGAAAGGAGGAATCGTACCCTATTAGATATGGTACGATCTATGATGAGTCACACATATCTTCCTATATCCTTTTGGGGATATGCTCTAGACACAACAATCTTTACCCTTAACCGTGTACCATCCAAGGCTATGATAAAGACACTATATATGATATGGACAGAGAGAAATCCCAAGATGTCTTTCATGAAGATTTGGGGTTGTGAGGCTTACGTTCGACGTCAAGTCTCAGACAAACAGGGACCCAAATCTGATAGGTGTTATTTTGTTGGATATCCCAAGGACACGAAGGGATATTACTTCTACATTCCCAGTCAACACAAAGTGTTTGTGGCAAAGACTGGGGTTTTCCTAGAAAGGGATTTTGTTTCTAGAAAAACTAGTGGGAGTACGTTCGATCTTGAAGAAATTCAAGATAAGGAACATAGCACTAAGGCCTTGATGGAGGTTGAACAGGAACCACAAAGTGTTGTGGGTGATGAGGTTGTTGCAGAAAGAGTTGTGGAATAACCACCTGTTCAGGTAGACCTACCTCTTTGCAGGTCTGATAGGGTACGTCGTCAGCCTGAGAGATACTCATTTCTCTTGTCTGACCATGATGACGTTATGCTCACTGAGAATGAGCCTACCTCCTATCAGGAAGCTGTGATGAGCCCAGATTCTGAGAAATGGCTAGAGGCCATGAGATTCGAGATGGAATCCATGTACACCAACCAAGTATGGACTTTGGTTGATCCACCTGATGGGGTCAAACCCATTGGGTGTAAGTTGGTCTTTAAGAGAAAGACTGACATGGATGGACATACGCATACCTATAAGGGTCGATTGGTGGCTAAAGGTTTCAAGCAAATTCATGGTATTGACTATAATGAAATCTTTTCTCCAGTGGCGATGTTTAAGTCCATTCGGATCATGCTTGCTATTGCAGCATACCACGATTATCAGATCTGGCAAATGGATGTCAAAATCGCATTTCTAAATGGAAACATACTCGAGGATGTGTACATGACACAACTTGAGGGTTTTGTAGATCCACAGCATACTGGGAAAGTATGCAAGATGCAAAGGTCCATTTATGGGCTAAAGCAAGCTTCTCGGAGCTGGAATCTTCGATTCGATGATGCGATCAAACAGTTTGGTTTCATCAAGAATGAAGATGAACTCTGTGTCTACAAGAGGGTTAATGGGAACACAGTTGTCTTCCTTATATTGTATGTGGATGACATACTACTCATTGGGAATTACATCCCTTCGCTACAGTCTGTGAAGACTTAGCTAGGGACATGCTTCTCAATGAAGGACTTATGTGAAGCAGCCTGTATTCTAGGCATCAAGATCTATAGAGATAGATCTAAGAGATTGCTTGGCCTAAGTCAGAGTACATACATTGACACAGTATTACTACGGTTTGCCATTCATAATTCCAAGAAGGGGCTTCTGCCGATATCACATGGTGTGAGTCTTTCGAAGACTCAAAGTCCCTCTTCTAGAGAGGAGAGAGACCGCATGGATAAGATCCCTTATGCATCTGCTATAGGATCTATCATGTACACCATGCTATATACTCGTCCTGATGTCTCGTATGCTTTGAGCATGACGAGTAAATACCAGTCAGATCCAGGTGAACATCACTGGATAACAGTCAAGAATATTCTTAAGTACTTGAGAAGGACTAAAGAATATTTCTTGATATTGGAAGCGATGAAAAAGCTATTTGTAAGAGTTCTGATGCGATGCGACTTCTGACCAAGATGATTATAGATCACAATCAGGGTTCCTGTTTTGCTTGAATGGTAGTGTGGTGGAAGAGTTGAGCGAGGACACGATTGATGATTCTACAACAGCCGAGTATATTCTTGCATACGAGGCGTGAGGAAGCGATTTGGATCCATGAAGTTCATTACTGAGCTTGGGGTGGTTCCTAGCATAGCAGATCCCATAGAGCTCTATTGTGACAACAATGGAGCGATTGTGCATGCTAAGGAACCTCGCTCACACCAGCGGACCAAACACATACTACGGCGCTTCCATCTCATTCGAGAGATTATCGATAGAGGAGATGTGAAGATTTGCAGAGTACCCACAAAGGCTAACATCGCAGATCCCTTGACCAAGGTTTTGGCACAGAAAAAGCATGATGGTCACACTAGGTTATTGGGTATTAGATACTACGATGATTGACACTAGTGCTAGTGGGAGATTGTTAGTGAAAGCCCTAAAGCCAATCATGTGATGATTGTTGTATGGACTTTATTGTATCATATTCCTATTTGTAAAGGCATGGTTATTATATTTACTTGTATTTGTGCCAAATAAACTAAGTATAATAACGTCCTTGAGTAGTAGGTTCTTATCTATATCAATCGATTGGTTGAATCGATAATGAGATGATATAGAGAACACTACTCTTAATCATTCCTAGTCAAGTATTAACATTCAGGGACAATGTTAATGCCTAGAGATAAGCATGTAGGTCAACACGATGACTTGATCTCACAAGTCATGGATATGAGATATCAAGTTGACACATGGGTATGCATTGAGGAATTTATATTGAATGGCCCGCCATGAGAAAGTATCATGGATCGTTATATGAGTGTCATATACATTCTCATGTGGCTATTAGTATGACTATTAGTCCTTAGACCTAAAGTCACCATGGTTCCCTACATAAGAAGTTGCATACTTTGGCTTCGTCAAACGTCACCCGTAAATGGGTGGACTATAAAGGCGATTACTGGGTATGTAATAAATTATACGGAGGGATGTGAGTGATGTAGATGGGATCTATACCTCCTATATGACAGTAGTGGCATCGTTATTCTTTATAGAGTGAGACCACGAAGTGCATGGTCATGCCCAAATGAGTCAATATGAGATATTGAGCTTATTTAATTAGAGTGAGTCTATTTGGAGTTCAAGATATAGATTGTACTGAGGATGACACGGTCTATGCCTCAATTGGTCAATCTAGATGTCAAGGATAGAGGGACATTGTCACATATTGTGAGAATCACAATTAGTAGTCACAAAGGTGATGTTGGAGCTCAACATTCTTGTAACTTGGGTAGGAATGATGTGTTGCTAGATACCGCTCAATGCTTATGTTCCTAAATCGGTTTAGGGACATTGCCAACATTACAAGAACCTATAGGGTCACACACAAAGAAAAATTAGATGGAGATTAGGTTCATATGATGAACCATGAGGATTAGGTTCATGGGATGAACCAAATTGGATTAAGAGTAATCCAAATTAGACTAATTGAGTTAGACTCAATTTGATTCAAGTGTTGAATGAGTCTAATTTATATTTGATTCATTGAGTCAATTTAAATTAATGAATAGAGATTCATTAAATCAAATTGACTTGAATCAAGTGGTTAGATTTGATCAACCATAGGAGATAAGAGGTCAAGTTTGACTTGACTTGAGAGGGAAGATGAATGGTCAATTTTGACTTGACCAATTGGCATGTCATGGTGACATGGCATGTGGGCCAGCCAATGATGGTGTTCCACATCATCATTGACTTATCATGTGGTGCCACCTCATGAGGGAGACCAAGAGCCATTGGCTCTTAGAGTTACATGCATGCATGTAACCCCCCATCCAAGAGTGGCCGGCCACTTTACTTCTCATTTGATGAGAATTCATTTTGTGGTAACTCCATCTTCTTCTTCCTTGGATCATCCTCTCAAGCTCTCCCATCCTCTATCTTGGCCGAACCATCCAAGGGGTGCTAGTACACTCAAGGTTGTGTTTTCTCCACCATTTGTCCGTGTAGATACCAATAGAGGAGTGTGAACTTTACACTCTTGAGTTCCGGCGAAGCTTTTGGACGAGCGGGATAAGCGAAGGGTGTTGCAACGAGGGTAATGCTCTCACCTTATAGATCTAAGGTAGATCTAGGTTTACTTAAGCACATACATATTTTTATTTTTATATATCTTCGCACGGATCCGTGGTCGGGCTTCTGAGGTTTCCGCAACGCAAAAAGCGGTTTTTGCGGCTCAAAAAACCCAACAGTGGTATCAGAGCCACGTGCGAAGCATGTATGTGTTTCATATTTGTAGTTTTTGTATTAGATATAAAAATTATAGATTTTTAAGTTTCTGTAAATTTCCTTTTTTTCAGAAGTTTTGGGTATTTTTCTCGAAGAGTCGAAGCAACGAGTTTTGGGACACTTGTAGGCTTCAACCACCCCAGAAAAACTCTCCGAAACGGTGAGTTCTCACTTTAGGTTTTTGGGATAGCGAATTAAGACACTTTAAGATCAAGTAGGGACACTCGCAAAGTTTATTTTATGAGTAGGGGTGCTGCTCCTATCCCCGAAAGGGGCCTTGTCCCGTGATCGCGCCTGGAAACCACTTAGCGGGACCGTTACAGAGAGGTGAATCCAAAAACTGGAAAAAAAAATAGGAAAAATTATAGAAATTTTCTGTAAAATATATAATTTAGAATTATGTATAATTCTGTAATGGTCATGGCCCAAGAACCCTAATATGATTGGACGTTAATGTGTTGTAATTCATAATACCGCCTGCATGCCTTTTTTGTAATTTTGCTTGTTGTATAGGGTATTCGACCAGCGTGTCGTGCCTCTTCTTTTTAAAATTCTAGTTGTAAATAGTTTTAGACTCGAATGTAACTCGAGTTTCAAGTTTATAATGTACAAAATAGAGCGGTGGAAGGTCCACTTCTAGACGGAGTTACAAGAAGGTTGCCGACGACACATAGCGGTCAAAGGAGGCGCTTGGAGAAGCCGCTAACCCTAGGTTGACCATACGATCTTTTCATTGGCTTGAGAATATCGTAGTAGGGCCATGACCTAATAACAATTAATTTATATATATATATATATATATATATATATATATATATATATATATATATATATATATATATATTTGTTATGCTTGTATGTATATGATGCATGCTAGGATACTTTTCTTGTATGTATATGATGCATGCTAGAATAATGCTTGTATGTATGTGATGCACGCTAGTGTAGGATAATAAAGGCCTTAATGCGTATATGATACAAATTACGATTAGATTAGATCTTAATCGAATCAACTCGAAAATGCCTACCAAGTCCTTGATACCCATCACTACCTCGATCATTTGTAGTTGTTGAATCTGTCAAAGCAGAGCATTTCATATTATCTTGGTAGGGTGCGGAGGGACAATCTTGGTCCCACCTATCACGGCTTGGGTTAGAGTAAGCTCAATTAGATTGAGTAAAACTAGTTAACTCAATTGGATCGAGTAGAACTATAGGCATATTCCAACCGTTGGAAAGATAGGATAAGATCGCATTTACACTAAATCTTGGGCGATTTAGCCAAAGCTAACTCAAGTTCTTTTGTAAATGTGGGTCTTGATCCTATAAATAAGAGTTGCATAGAAATGTAATCGGTAATGTGTTACCCACCGATCATACTAAGTCTTGGGCGATTTAGCCAAAGCTAACTCAAGGCTTAGTATGATGTGGATCTTGTCCCGCATGAATTATAGCTAGTTTGTATGAATCTAGTAATGTGGTTTGACCACATCCATAACTCGATTCTATAAAATTTCTATAATTCAGTGGGAGCATCATTTGATTAAAGGCCTAATTAAATGATAAAAGGAATATGATATTAATTCTCTGCATTGTATGTTGTAGATTACTATGTCGACAAACACAAAAACTCTCTCTCTGCGTTCTGTCCTTGAGAAGGACAAGCTCAATGGAGCAAATTTCCAGGACTGGTACAGGAACCTGAGAATTGTTCTCACCCAAGAAAGGAAATCAGACGTCCCGAGCGGCCCATTCTAGAGGCACCTCCACCCGCGCCTCATGGTGACAAAGATGCTTACAAGAAGCATCAAGATGATGCATTAGATGTGTCATGTCTAATGCTCACGGCCATAAACTCTAATCTTCAGAAGCAACATGAGTTCATGAATGCTTATGATATGGTTGAACATTTTCGTCAACTATATCAAGGACAAGCAAGGCACGAGAGATATGAAGTCTCTAAGGCATTGTTTGGGTCCAAAATGCAAGATGGAACTCCCGTATGTCCATATGTACTCAAGATGATTGGGTACGTAGAAAACCTACAGAGATTGGGATTCCCCCTTGGCCAAGAGCTGGCCACTGACTTGATCTTGCAGTCTTTGCCACAAAGCTATGTCATGAATTACAACATGAATGAAATTGATAAGCCACTGCCTGAGATGCTCAGCATGTTGAGAACTGGCGAGCTCAACCTTAAGAAGGATAAATCTGACTCCATTTTGATGGTGCAAAAGAAGAAAGGCAAGGGCAAGCCTAAAGGTAAGGGAAAGTCCCAAGCCAAGGGAAAAGGCAAGGAACTTAAACCCAAAGGAGTGGTGGCCAAGGAAGGTGCTTGCTTCCATTGCAAGGAAGCTGGACACTGGAAGCTTAAGTGCAAAGCTTACCTGGAAGATCTTAAGAAGAAGAGAAGTGAGACTTCTACTTTAGGTATAAATATTATAGAAGTCAATCTATCTATTTCTTGATCATGGGTATTAGATACCGGATGTGCATCTCACATTTGTACCAATGTGCAGGCGCTGAGAAATAGCAGGACATTGACAAAGGGTGAGGTGGACCTACGAGTAGGCAATGGAGCAAGGGTTGTTGCTGTTGCTGTTGCTGTAGGAACTTATGATCTATCTATGCCCTCTGGGCTTGTACTAGAATTAGATGAATGTTGTTATGTGCCTGCTTTAACTAAGAACATAATTTCGGTTTCTTGTTTGGACAAGAAAGGATTTACATTTATAATAAAGAACAAATATTGTTCAGTTTATTTAAATGATATGTTCTATTGTAATGCACCTCTAATGAACGGACTCTACTTTCTAGACATAGAGAGCCCCATCTATAACATAATTATCAAAAGGTTCAAGTCAAATGAGTTGAACCAAACCTATCTCTGGCATTGTCGCTTAGGTCACATAAATGAGAGTCGCTTATCTCAGCTCCATAAGGATGGGCTGCTAGACTCATTTGATTTTGAATCATATGAGACATGCGAGTCTTGCCTTTTAGGCAAGATGACCAAGACTCCCTTTAGTGGACACAGCAAAAGAGCAACAGACTTGTTAGGACTTATACATAGTGATGTATGTGGTGTTAGGGCAATCTCTTGCCGTAATATGATTTTGATGGTGTGACAAAGGGTTTAAGTTAGTTTGATATGTTGATTTGATATGTGCGTTGAAGTCGTGCAGGACTTAGTAATTCGCATATAGAGTCGTGGCGAGTTTCACATCTCATGACTCGTGCCTTGAGTCGGTGAAGGATAGATTTGCAGAAGCCGTGCGCTTGGAGAATCCGAGGGATCGCCGGACGAGAAGCTTGGAGTGAAGCCGGAGGAAGTAGACTTCGAGGCAAGAGATGCGAAGGAGCATTGCAGAGTCGTGCGCCTGATGCTACCGAGGGACGTGGCCACGAATGAAGAGAACTTCGAAGGCGAGGACTCAGGGGATGAGTGGCGATTGTAACACAGGGAAGGGTAGCTCTTAGGTGAAACTTGGCCATTTGGCCAAGTGCCGGATGGGTTTTCGGCACGATCATTGCCATGTCATGGCGGTCGCTCTAAATCGATGGGTCGATCGTGGTATAAGACCGATTTAGTGCTTGGCGATCGTTGCCATGGGTGCGATCGATTGATGTCGCGGCGATCGCCGGGAATGGCGGTCGGTGATGTCCTTGTGCGATCCGCGAATGGAGTCGACTCCATTGAGCACTCGACTGATCGAGTATCAGTCGACTGATGGTAGGATCAGTCGACTGATGCCAATACCGTTGGATGGAATCCAACGTGGAAAGCGGCCGTTATTGGGCAACGGCTACGGGATCAGTCGACTGATCGAGGCCATCAGTCGACTGCTCCTGTGTCAACGGGAAGAAACCCTCTTCCTCTATAAAAAGGAATGGGATAGGGCTTTGGGGGGTTAATGCTTGAACGCCCAACTACTCCCAAAGTACCCTAAACATTTTTCCACTCCTCTACTTGCTTTAATCTTCATTCCATTGTAGAAGAGTGATCTTGGTTGTAAAGGTTACCTCCACCTAGCTTGGTGCAAAGGAGAGACCAATATTGGATTGGTTTTGGAGGAGTGATTCACCTTGGAAGAATCGGACCGTGGATTAGCGACGTAGCCGTGAACCACGTTACATCTTCTTGTTAGCGTTTGCTTTCTTGTAATTTCTATTCGCTTGTCTTTATTTGCATATTCCGCTTGCGCTAATCTTTTGTAGACGAGCGAATTACGACATCCAACGAACGAGGGCTATTCACCCACCTCTAGCCGGCCAATCGATCTCCAACATGTGGCCCTTTCAATGTTGCAGCTAGAGGTGGTTACAGGTACTTCATTACATTTACTGATGACTTCAGTAGATATGGTTATGTGTATCTCATGACATATAAATCAGAATTGTTTGAAAAGTTCAAAGAATTCAAGAATGAAGTACAAAACCAGCTTGGCAAGAGTATTAAGATACTTTGATCAGATTGAGGTGGTGAATACCTTAGCCATGAGTTTCGTGACTATCTAGCTGAGTGTGGGATTCTATCCCAACTCACTCCTCCTGGAACACCACAGTGGAATGGTGTATCCGAAAGGAGGAATCGTACCCTATTAGATATGGTATGATCTATGATGAGTCACACAGATCTTCCTATATCCTTTTGGGGATATGCTCTAGACACAGCAGCCTTTACCCTTTACCGTGTACCATCTAAGGCTGTGATAAAGACACCATATATGATATGGATAGGGAGAAATCCCAAGATGTCTTTAATGAGGATTTGGGGTTGTGAGGCTTATGTTGGATCGAAGCGGATCGCTAGAGGGGGGTGAATAGCGATAAAACCCTTTTTTTGTTTGTTCGTTAAAACCCGAGTAGATAAGTAATATCAGTGGAAAGATAAGCAATAAATAAAGGAGACAAATATTTTTACTTGGTTTGTAGCCTTCGACTACTACTCCAAGGCCCTAGTGGTCCTTGACCACGTACGAAGGGCAAAAACACTAAAGAACTCCTCCTCGTTAGAGGTAGGAGTTGATCGATACAAATAAAAACAAAGCTTGAGGTAGAGGGATACTACCCCTCTCCTCGTTACGATGAAAGCTCCGAGAAATTGCAGTAATGAACTGAAATAAAAGATTAAACCGACGTTACAAAAAGAAAGCAATCAAGACCTAGACGTTGGAGAGGAAGCACTTCGTTGTCAGAAAGTTGCAGCTTGGCGGAGGCTTTTGGAAGCTTAGAATTGATGATGAAACCCTAGGATTGGCCCTCCTTTTATAACCTTTGAGCCCCTTTTCGAGAGGAACTTCACCCAATAGAGTTTTGGCACATGGCTCCTTGAAAAATGGTGATAAGGCTTGACTCCTCGAGGTTGATCCTTGACCATCAGTCGATTGATGGCCATCATCAGTCGACTGATGGTAGCATCAGTCAAATGCTAACCTTCGGCAGTCGACTGTTGGACGTCAGTCAAGTCCTCCAAGCTGGCAGTCACCTGATGCTAGCTGCAAGGCAAAGTTAGCTTAACAAAAACATTATTTTGACGGCCTCCGACCATCCGATCTCGACCTAGACCACCTATAGGATGTCTTTGGTCGGATCTATGCTTAAGATCATCCCCGTAAAGAGGATACGACCTTACTTACGCTCGTACACACGAGCTTACCTCGATACTTACTGTGTTGCTTTTGCTTCCAGCCTTCCACTCGATTCCTTCGGCTCCTTCCGAAGTCACTCGAGTGTCGCCCGACCACCGCGGCATCCTCCGGGTGTCGCTAGCCTTCAGCTCCAGCTATAGTAATTTTCTGCACACTCGATTCAGCTCGTGAGATAACGACATGAGCTTAACTTTGTATCATTTTCTATAATTAAAACTCAGGTTCGACTTAGGTGTCTACTGCAACAACAATCTCCTCCTTTTTTATTTATGGCAAACCCACATACAAAGTTAAGAACATAGCATGCATGAAGAATAAAAATAGCATGTATGAATAAAAATAGCATGCATGAAGAATAATAATGTGCATGAAAAACAAAAATAAAGATTAAGTTGGTGTAGTAAGAATTTTCTTCAAGTACTCCCCCTTGAGGAAACCTCCCCCTTTACCGAGGGTGAGTCTTGAAAGAAGACCTTAGTCCTCCCCCTTGAGGATTGCTATTTAGGAAGAGTTTAAGTAATTAACATTACTTAAAGTTGGCCTTATTAAAACATTTTAAGTTAAGAAGACTTCTTAACTTGGCCCTTTCTCCCCCTTTCTTAAGTAAAGCATTAGCACTTGGCCATAGTGTTTAAAAAATAATAAGTTTAAGTTAAGAATTCTCTTAACTTGGCCTTTACTTCCTTTTAAGTAAATTTTTAAAACTTAAAGTTAAGTAAACATTTACTTAACTTTTGGCCATGAAAGTTTTAGATCCCTTAACTTTGGCCTTTTTCTCCCCCTTTTGCCATATATCGAAAAGAGTGGGGTGTGTGAAAAACAAATATAGATATTAATTTTAAAGTCCAAGCATGTTTCACATTATTTTGAAAATAATATACTGAAAATAAGCTCATCTATAAAATGTTCGACTCATATTTGGCATAATTGATATGAAAGATCAACCAGTCCTGGTCAGAGTCGGTTAGTATGTATGATTATACTCCATGGTTCATGGCGATGCACTAGCTCTACATCTGGAACCAGGAGTAAGGTCCTAACATCTCACGCCCATCTTCGTGGCTAAGTACACAAACACATTAGTCTTATGTGTTGTGAGATGTATTGGCTCCTTAAATCTATAGGTACATGATATCTAAGGTATGTCCTATACTAGTTCCATGAAAAATGAAAAGTAAGAAATAGTAGTAATATAATTTGCAAAGTCCTATTCTACATTGCACATGCCCAATTTTCGTCTTAACAGACTAAATTCGGCTTCGGGTAGGGGTTTAGTAAATAGGTCTGCCAAGTTAGACTTCGATTCGACGTATTCGAGTTGTATGGCTCCGTTGGCCACATGTTCTCAAATGAAATAGTGTTTGACCTCTATATGTTTGGTCCTAGAGTGACATATCAGATTCTAAGGTTAATTGAACTAATGTTATCTACATGGAGTTTTGTGTTCGTAAAGTCTAACTTAAAATCACGGAGAGTGTGCTTCATCCAAAGAAGCTGAGTGACACACTCACCCATCGCGATGTATTCGGCTTCGGTGGTAGATAAGGCAACACAGTGTTGCTTTCTACTGCACCAACTCACTAGACTCGAGCCGAGAAGTTGACAACAACCACTCGTACTCTTTCTATCGAGCTTACTACCAGCATAGTCCGAATCGGAGTAGCCGATTAGTTCAAACTCGGTAGATCTAGGGTACCAAATACCGACATTAAGTGTACCCTTTAGATATCTAAGGATACGCTTGACTAGAGTTAGGTGAGACTCCTTGGCACAGGTTTGGAACCTTGCGCACATACTTACTGCAAATAGGATATCAGGTCGACTTGTAGTTAAGTAAAGGAGACTCCCTATTATGCTCCTATAGTATTTTAAATCAATTGAGTTTCCGATTAAATCTTCTTCTATATTCACATTAATTGCCATTGGGGTATTAATAATTTTAGCATCTTGCATTCCAAAGCGTTTAATTAATTCCCTAGTATATTTGCATTGATGTAGGTATATTTCATCTTTAGTTTGTTTAATTTGTAGACATAAAAAGAAGCTTAACTCGCCTACTAAATTCATTTCAAATTCACTTTCCATAAGTGAAATGAACTCATTTAGTAGGATTGAGTTGGTGGTTCTAAAAATAATATCATCTACGTAGATTTGGGCTATGAATATGTCTTTACCTAAGGTTTTTATGAAAAGAGTTGGGTCAACTACTCCTTGGTTAAAACCTTTGGACTTAAGATAAATCGAAAGTCTCTCGTACCAAGCTCGAGGAGCTTGTTTAAGTCCATAGAGAGCTTTCTTTAACCTAAGGACATGGTCGGGTTTGTCTAAACTTTCGAAACCGGGGGATTGACTAACATAAACTTCTTCTTTAATGTATCCATTTAAGAATGCAGATTTCACATCCATTTGAAATAACCTAAATCCTCGATGTGCTGCATACGCTAATAGAATTCGAATGGACTCTAATCTAGCTACTGGGGCATAGGTCTTGTCGTAATCTAAACCTTCGACTTGACTAAACCCTTTAGCGACTAGTCTAGCTTTATTTCTAACCAATTCACCTTTATCATCAAGTTTATTTCTAAACACCCACCTTGTTCCAATGATTGTTTTATCTTTAGGTGGTGGTACTAATTCCCATACTTCGTTCCTAGTGAATTGAGCCAACTCATCTTGCATTGCAATAATCCAATCGGGATCAAGAAGAGCTTGGTCCATAGTCTTGGGTTCAATTTTGGAAATTAAGGAGATTTGACTAAGGTTTCTGTATGAGGTGTTGGGTTTCCGGCACCGCGGCGTGTGTGTGTTCGATCATGTTTCGTAAACATGAACACAGCGGAAGCAATAAAAATAATAAATACTCCTATTTATTACAACACACACAACACACGCATGCATATTACAACAAGTGTAGACATAACCGTAAATTTAAATTTGCAATAAAAGGAAATTTATCTACGTTATACCTTTCGTATGACGTGTAGCGGGAACGACATCAACCGGAACGATCCTCGCTAGAATCGTCTCTATCCGTATCCACGCCGAGTTCCTTGGGATGACTTCGCTAAGCCATGAGCTTCGTCTTCGTACGGGTTACTAGCCTCGTGTTGAAGACGACGTGATCGAGAGATGATCACGATCCGAATCCAAATTCGGATACAAAACGAGTCCTCAAAACTCGCTTCTCCGGAGAGGTATTCGTCAACCGATTGATGAATCCTTCGTCCTCCACCTCAGAGGATTACCGGAGATCGAATCCCCGGTAATTTAGCCGCTGTCGGAGCTCTAACCGTCGTCCAAACGACGCTCCGACGAGAGGAGAAGAAGCTGTCCAGAAAACTGGACAGCTTGGTGGAGGAGTAGGCGCCGGCCAAAACAAGGAAGCCAAGTGCTCACCTTTTCACCGAGGCCTAGGAAGATCACCGGAGGGTCGCCGGAGGGTTCACCGGCTGAAGCTTGGACGCCGGCAAGGAGATGGACGGCAGCACACAAGCTGGGCGGCGGCAATGGAGTTGACGCCAACAAGAGGAAGGGGTTTGGGCGGCCAAGCTTGATTAGGGCTTTGGATTAGGGTTTAAGCCCTATTTTATAGAGAACTAATTCTCTTAATGGTTAATTGATCATATCCATAAATCCCGTTAACCCGCTCCATTAAGATAAGTTAAAATAAACCAAACCATGATGGTTTATTTTAAGTTAAAACGAACCGAACCAACTTTTGGTTCATTCGTTTAAAATAAACCAAACCCTTTGGTTTATTCTCATCCATTGGATTAGAACCAAACCATTTTGGTTCATCCATTACGTCTTCATAAGACGCGGCCCATCCACGCTTCCATTGCGACTGAAACGATTTCATGCTCGCTTTATGTTTGGTCCAACCAAACCTAGTTTCTCTCGGTCTGAGAATCCCATTCTCAAGCTCGTTTTAAATCCTTTGGATTACGCTCGTTGTGCGTGTGACCAAATAGGTTCTCGGTTTATGTTGGCCGTCTATAATTAACCATTAATTATAGAACGATCATGAGTGGCACCTAGTAGTACATCATGATCCCCAATTAACCGAAAAGATCAACGGTTGATCCAGAACTATTTCTGAAACCCTTCAGTAGCTCGAATGATTCGTGCCCCATTCCCTTCACTCATCTTATACCCACTTGGTTCAGGACATGGTCTATAGTGTCAGTCCCCACTAGGCTGACTACGTCACACCTAGCCCAAGTATCATTTCCTCGTCCTACGGATTCTAGTTACTCTACATGTATCGAAGAGTACCTTACTATAAACATGTAATGCTTTGGCCAAAGACTTTAGTAACAATCCGACGAGAGGCCATGGGTATACATCTCCTCGCAAGGAGTGGTGAATCCTTTATAGGCTATTCAAACAACTTCGATCACTTCGACTTATACCCAATCATCCCGGGTCCACATCTCCTTAGAGATGTTTGCTTAAGATGTCAAAGCATAAGTCTCCATGATCAAGATGACTTGAATACCTCAAGTCAAAGGAACATCGCACTTAAGCCACAGTAAGAACTTCATTGACATATCTATATATGCAGAGAACCATATGAAGTCTTACGGCTGGTCACTCGAATGAACTAGTTACCATAACTAGCATCCACGATTAACTCCGGACATCACTATGTCTCCAGCCAGTGAGAATCAGCTGCTTGGATACACCAAGGAGTATACCTCGTGCTAGTCTCGACAGAATTGATGGTGTCCAAATCCATCAATTCATCGACTAGGGATAATTCCGATACATCACAATTACACATGTAGAGATACTCACTAGTTGTGATCCAATCACAAATTCTCTCATGCTGTGAATCGTATCGTGGACATTCAGTAAATGAGTTTAAGATCCAATCAAATACATAAAATATGTATACTCAAATAGTGAATCTTCATTTATCATATAAATGGTTCATACATAAGGCGATTACCTTAGAACATCTCTCATATATTACTAACAGACTCCCACTTGGCCTAATGCCAATCGCTACGGTATCCAATACCATAAGCTCGAACATGACCCTCAAACTTATTTTGAGGTAATGCCTTAGTCAAGGGATCCGCTAAGTTCCTTTCAGTGGGAATTTTCTCGATTTGTATTTCGTTCCTACTGATGATCTCTTTGATAAGATGATAGCGGCGAAGCACATGTTTGGATCGCTGATGAGACCTTGGCTCTTTCGCCTGTGCAATTTCTCCATTGTTGTCGCAGTAGACCGGTATTGCTTCAACAATGGCCAAAATCACACCAAGTTCATGAACAAACTTTTTGATCGCCTGCCGCAATGTATTCTGCCTCGATGGTAGAATCCGCTCTGATCTCTTGTTTGGAACTTTTCCAACTCACTGCGCCCCCATTCAAGGTGAACACGTATCCAGACTGAGACCTGGAATCATCCTTGTCCGTCTGGAAGCTGGCATCCGTATACCCGCGTATCACCATGTCCCCTTCTCCATATATTAGGAACACATCCTTAGTTCTTCTCAAGTACTTAAGGATCGTCTTAACAGCCGCCCAATGATCCATTCCTGGATCGGTGAGTATCTGCTCGTGACACTCAGAGCGTACGATACATCGGGCCTCGTACATAACATAGCATACATGATAGATCCTATTGCGGATGCATAGGGAATCTTACTCATGCAAATCCTCTCGTCTTCTGTGCGCGGACACATAGACTTCGAAAGGTGTACCCCATGCGATGGGTAGGAAACCTTTCTTGGATTACATGCTAAACCTCTTTGCTTTTCGGTCTATATATAGGCTGCGAAAGACCAAGCAACCGTTTGATCTATCTCTATAGATCTTAATCCCAGGATGTAGGTTGCTTCTCGAATCTTTCATGGAGAATGTCTTGGATAACCAAACCTTAAGCGCATTGTAAGATTGAAACATCGTTTCCTATAAGTAATATGTCATCGACATACAATACTAGGAACACATTTGCCTCCCACTAACCTTCTTGTACACACAAGGTTAAATGCGGATTTTGTGAGAAATCAAACTTTTTGATTGTCTCATCAAAGCGGATATTCGACTCTGGATGCTTGCTTCAATCCATAAATGGACGTCGCAATTTGCATACCTTGGTTTTATCAGCGATGTGAAACCCTCGGTGTATCATATACCGTCCTCGGCAAGTTTCCATTAAGGAAAATTTGTTTTCACATCCATCTGCCATATCTCATAATCATAATGAGCTATGGCGAGCATCGAATGGATTTAAGCATAGCTACACGAATAGGTTTCGTCATAATCAACACCTTGTTTTTGGCGATATCCTTTCGCCACCAATCTAACCTTATAGGTAATCACATTACCATCCATGTCGGTTTTCTTCTTGAAAACCCACTTGCACCTATAGGCTTTATCCCTTGGTGGAGTCGACCAAGTTCCAAACTTGGTTTTCATACATGGAATCCATTTCCGACTTCATGGCACCAAGCCACTTATCCCTTTCTGAACTTATCGGCCACTTCTTCATAACTCCTCATCATCAATGAGTAACACGTCGTTCGATTCACTTACGAGAAATCCATATCTCTCGGGAATATTGCGTGTTCTACGGATCTACGAAGATGTGGTGTTACAATAAGTCGAGATTGCTCATCACTATGAGTTGTCGGCTGTTGTGCTTCACCAGGTATCTCATTAATGTCTATTTGAGTCTCTCGAGCCTCCTCAAGCTCGACGACACTCCCACTGTTTTCTTGCAAGAGAAACTCTTTCTCTAGAAACATAGCATGCCTTGAAACAAACACCTTTTGTTCCACAGGATGATAGAATTGGTAACCCCTTGTTTCCTTAGGGTATCCAACAAATAGACATTTATCAGACTTAGCATCCAATTTGTCTGATACAGTCCGCTTCACATAAGCAGGACAACCCCATATCTTCAAGTAAGATACATGAGGTTTCTTACTATTCCATATCTCATATGGAGTAGTTGAGACTACCTTGGTTGGCATTCTGTTTAACAAGTAAACAGCTGTCTGAAGTGCATAGCCCCAAAAGGACTTGGGAAGAGTTGCATGATTCATCATTGACCTGACCATGTCCAACCAGGTCCGGTTACGCCTCTCAGATACACCATTATGCTGTGGTGTATAGGGCGGAGTCCATTGAGACAATATGCTATTGTCTCTTAGATAATCAAGAAACTCTTGACTCAAGTATTCACCACCTCGATCCGATCGAAGTATTTTAATACTCTTGTCATGTTGTTTCTCTACTTCATTTCTGAATTCTTTGAACCTTTCAAAGGCTTCAGACTTGTGTTTCATCAAGAACACATACCCAAACCGTGAGTGATCATCGGTGAAGGTAATGAAGTAGCTATAGCCTCCTCAAGCTTGAGTTGACATAGGTCCACATACATGTATTAGACCTAGTAACTCTCCCACTCGTTCACCTTTTCCAGTAAAAGGTAACTTAGTCATCTTGCCTTTTAAGCATGATTCGCATGTATCGTATGAATCCAATTCAAACGATTCCAGAATTCCACATCGGTGTAATTCGGACATGCGTTTCTTGCTTATATGGCCAAGACGACAATGCCACATATAGGAGTCTATTTGATTATCCTTTCGAGCACGCGTGTTGCTCGCTTCGATATTGAAAATGTCACTGGATACGTCCAACGTATAAATGCCATTACTCAAGGTTCCAGTTCCATAAAGTACGCCATTTAAAGTTATATAACAACAATTGTCTATTTAAACAGGAAATAGAAACAATGTTCTTTATTAGAGAAGGAACATAATAGCAATTGTCCAGTTCTAAGACTAGTCCACTAGGGAGCTTCAGCAAATAAGTTTCGATGGCGACCGCAGCAACCTTTGCTCCATTGCCAACTCGCAAATTTGACTCCCCTCTGACAAGTCTTCTTCTATTCCTTAGCCCCTGTATGTCATTACATATATGTGAGCTACACCCAGTATCCAATACCCAAGTGTCCAAGGAAATAGAATGACAATCAATAACGAAGATACCTGAAGAGGATGGGGCATCGGATGCCTTCTTCTTCTTCATGGACTCAAGATAAATCTTGCAGTTTCTTCGCCAGTGGCCTTCCTTGCCATAGTGATGGCAAGTGCCCTTTTGCGCTGGTTCCGCCTTCTTTGCCTTTTTGTTCTTTCCTTTCTTCTGTTCTTTTGCCTTCCTCTTAGAACCTTTCTTTGAGGAATCAACTAACAGAACTGCCTTCTCCTCATTCTTCACAGAAGGCTCCACAGTCTTCAGCATATTGAGGAGCTCGGGAATGGTGGATTCCAATTTGTTCATCCGATAGTTCATCACAAATTGCGAGAAACTCTTGGGCAAACAATGCAAAATTAAGTCAATACTTAACTCATGATCCATCACAAAACCGAGGGTAGCTAGCCGCTCGATGTACCCGTTCATCTTTAGCACAAACTGCACTACAGATGAACCTTCTTGCATCTTCGTGGTGAAGAGGAGCCTAGAGACCTCGAACCTTTCGGATCTCGCTTGCTCATCGAACAACTCATGAAGATGGAAGACCATAGTATTAGCATCCATATGCTCATGCTGCTTTTGCAGCTCAGGTACCATCGCCGCTAGCATGATGCAACTCGCCAGCTCAGAATCTGCCACATGCTTCTGATAGACCAACATTTGGTCTGGAGTTGCATCGTCCTTAGGACGGTCAGGAAGAGGCTCTTCAAGGACATATGCAAGCTTTTCCGCCTTGAGAACAATTCTCAGATTTCTAAGCCAGTCCAGGAAGTTAGGCCCAGTCAATTTGTTCAAATCCAAAATAGTGCGCAAATTCAAAGACGTCATGATCAATTTATTGACCTAGAAATACAAAACGAGCATATATGAGAAAGATGATTTTAAAAATCATCAATATACATTTATAAATCCCATTCATTTTTCAAATTTCAAAAACCCTAAAATCACTTCGGGAGATCGTAGGTCCATCTCCGAATGGGCTGATATCCATCATAGTTATGAACAACCTTGGAGAGAGTCCAACAAGCCATTCATAACTACGACGGTAGGTATCAACTATACCGATTGCATATCACGTATATGCAACTATCACAATGTGCTATCAACTAATTGAATGTTCACACATACATCGGGTTGTTAACACATTAACAAGTATGCATCATATGCATAGCACCCAACTTCACCTCCCTTTACATCGACCTTGGAGAGAGTCCAACAAGCCGATGCTCCAGGTTAAAGCCAACCCATTAATCGGGACATAGTTTTAATATGGTTAGAGCGCATTCAACCAATTAGCCCAGCTTGGAGAGAGTCCAACAACCAAAGCTAACGATTGACCTCTGACTCTTACCATATTAGTATTAAACTATTCCATGGTTTGAACATATTCGGGTTCGAGCCGGGCTTGGAGAGAGTCCAACAACCCAAACAAGAAACGGAACTCTGGTTCTAATCATATTAATGGAAGGTGTAGGCTTTAATATTGTTTAAGGGTTTTTTGTCTCATCCTCTTTGCATGCAAATAACTATTATCTACATGGCATGGCATACATGGCATACATCTACATGTCACGACACGCATGGCATAATGTTATGCATCTAATGCAATTACATGGCATACAATTATGTCATGTATATATTTCCTTATATGTCATAACTATTTATGGAAATAAAATATGTTTAAGATTTGATTCTCCAAATCAAATCATAATTAAATTAGAAACAAATTTCCAAATCTAATCACATATTTTATTCATGGAATTATTTGATTAAGGAAAATCTATTTAGAAACCAATTTCCTAAATCATTAAAACTACTTATGGAAATAAAATATTTTAAGATTTGATTTCCCAAATCAAATCATGATTAAATTAGGAAACAAATTTCGAATCTAATCAAATATTTTATTTATGGAAAATATCAATTTCCATAAATACTTCCAACTTTCCAAAAGTGGAAGATTTCCATAAATACTTCTAGACTTTCCAAAATTGAAAAATTTCCATAAATACTTCTAAATTTCCAAAATTAGAAAATTTCAGAAATACATTATGACTATCATAAAACCATTTTACGATTATGTCGAAACACAACTGGGCTCACGATACCCTTTGTTGGGTTTCCGCATGGCGTGTGTGTGTTCGATCATGTTTCGTAAACATGAACATAAAATAATAAATACTCCTATTTATTACAACACACACAACACGCATGCATATTACAACAAGTGTAGACATAACCGTAAATTTAAATTTGCAATAAAAGGAAATTTATCTACGTTATACCTTCGTATGGCGTGTAGCGAAACGGCATCAACCGGAGCGATCCTCGCTAGAATCGTCTCTATCCAGTATCCACGCCGAGTTCCTCGGGATGACTTCGCTAAGCCACGAGCCGTCTTTCGTGCGGGTTACTAGCCTCGTGTTGAAGGCGGCGTGATCGAGAGATGATCACGATCCGAATCCAAATTCGGATCAAATGAGTCCTCAAAACTCGCTTCTCCGGAGAGGTATTCGTCAACCCGATTGTGAATCGCTTCGTCCTCCACCTCAGAGGATTACCGAGATCGAATCCCGATAATTTAGCCGCTGTCGAGCTCTAACCGTCGTCAAGCGATGCTCGGACGAGAGGAGAAGAAGCTGTCTAGAAAACTGGACAGCTTGGTGGAGGAGTAGCGCCGCCAAAACAAAGGAAGTGCTCACCTTTTCACCGAGGCCTAGGAAGATCACGGAGGGTCACCGGAGGGTTCACCACTGAAGCTTGGGCCGCGGCAAGGAGATGGCGGCAGACACAAGCGGCGGCAGAATGGAGTTAGCGGCCAACAAGAGGAAGGGTTTGGCGATTGGATTAGGGTTTAAGCCCTATTTTATAGAGAACTAATTCTCTTAATGGTTAATGGATCATATCCATAAAGCCCGTTAACCGCTCCATTAAGATAAGTTAAAATAAACCAAACCATGATGGTTTATTTTAAGTTAAAACGAACCGAACCAACTTTTGGTTCATTCGTTTAAAATAAACCAAACCCTTTGGTTTATTCTCCTCCATTGGATTAGAACCAAACCATTTTGGTTCATCCATTATGTCTTCATAAGACACGGCCCATCCACACTTCCATTGCGACTGAAACGATTTCATGCTCGCTTTATGTTTGGTCCAACCAAACCTAGTTTCTCTCGGTCTGAGAATCTCATTCTCAAGCTCATTTTAAATCCTTTGGATTACACTCATTGTGCGTGTGACCAAATAGGTTCTCGGTTTATGTTGGCCGTCTATAATTAACCATTAATTATAGAACGATCATGAGTGGCACCTAGTAGTACATCATGATCCCCAATTAACCGAAAAGATCAACGGTTGATTCAGAACTATTTCTGAAACCCTTCAGTAGCTCGAATGATTCGTGCCCCATTCCCTTCACTCATCTTATACCCACTTGGTTCAGGACATGGTCTATAGTGTCAGTCCCCACTAGGCTGACTACGTCACACCTAGCCCAAGTATCATTTCCTCGTCCTACTGATTCTAGTTACTCCACATGTATCGAAGAGTACCTTACTCTAAACATGTAATGCTTTAGCCAAAGACTTTAGTAACAATCCGACGAGAGGCCATGGGTATACATCTCCTCGCAAGGAGTGGTGAATCCTTTATAGGCTATTCAAACACCTTCGATCACTTCGACTTATACCCAATCATCCCGGGTCCACATCTCCTTAGAGATGTTTGCTTAAGATGTCAAAGCATAAGTCTCCATGATCAAGATGACTTGAATACCGCAAGTCAAAGGAACATCGCACTTAAGCCACAGTAAGAACTTCATTGACATATCTATATATGCAGAGAACCATATGAAGTCTTACGACTGGTCACTCCAATGAACTAGTTACCATAACTAGCATCCACGATTAACTCCGGACATCACTATGTCTCCAGCCAGTGAGAATCAGCTGCTTGGATACACCAAGGAGTATACCTCGTGCTAGTCTCGACAGAATTGATGGTGTCCAAATCCATCAATTCATCGACTAGGGATAATTCCGATACATCACAATTACACATGTAGAGATACTCACTAGTTGTGATCCAATCACAAATTCTCTCATGCTGTGAATCGTATCGTGGACATTCAGTAAATGAGTTTAAGATCCAATCAAATACATAAAACATGTATACTCAAATAGTGAATCTTCATTTATCATATAAATGGTTCATACATAAGGCGATTGCCTTAGGACATCTCTCATATATTACTAACATGAGGCTCTAGTTCGAACTCCTAGACTTGGATCACCTATCACTTGGTCGATAGGATGATTCGTTTGAGTCCTAGTTGGATTTGGGTTTGAGTCTACAACTTGATCAATAGGATGACTCGTTTGAGTTCTAGTTTGGTTAGAGTCATCTATCACTTGGTCATTAGAGTGACTTGGTTGACTTAGATTAGGATTAACACTAGACCTGATCTCTGGATCAGAGTTAGGTCTAGTATGAATCGGCTCGCTAATTGGGGCGGTCGGGGGTTTTGTAGGTTTGTGTCCTTCATCAAATACTACATTAATAGTCTCTTCGACTCTAAGGGTGTCATGGTTATATACTCTATAAGCTCTACTTGTAGTCGAGTATCCTAGAAAGATTCCGGTCGTGGTTTTGGATGTAAATTTCCCTAGGTAATCCATAGTGTTTAGGATATGTACCTTACATCCAAATACCCTAAAGTACTTGATGTTAGGTATTTTATCGTGATAAATCTCGTATGAGGTCTTAAGGTGCCTCTTTACCATAAGGATCCTATTTTGGACATAGCATGTCGTACTCACGGCTTCCGCCCAAAACCTATCGGGTAGGTTATACTCGTTTAACATTGTCCTAGCGGCTTCTTGTAGGGTTCTATTTTTGCGTTCTACTAGGCCATTTTGTTGTGGAGTTCTAGGGCAAGAGAACTCATGGTGATATCCATTTAGGTTACAGAATTCTGTAAACCTATGGTTCTCGAATTCACCACCATGATCAGTCCTAAGTCTTTTGATTTTAATGCTTTGTTGATTTTCTATTAATTTAAATAGATTGATTAATTGATCTAGGGTATCACTTTTGTGTTTGATGAACCTAACCCAAGTAAATCTAGAATAGTCATCAATTATGACTAAGCAGAATTTACTTCCATTAAGTGACTTAGCTCCGTGTGAATCAAATAAATCCATGTGTAGAAGCTCAAGCACACTTTTGGTTCGTTCTTGATTAGTTAGTTGATGTTGTGTCCTAGATTGTTTACCTTGTTGACAAGCATTACATATTTTATTATCCAAGTTATTGAGGTTAGGCAAACCTCTGACTAAGTCACTCTAACTCATCTTGTGGATGAGTCTTGGGTGTGAGTGACCGAGTCGCCGGTGCCACAACCATGATTCCTCTTCCCATGTCATAAGACACTTAGTTGAGGAGTTAGTTAAGTTAATAGTGTAAATATTGTTATTTCTAGTTCCCTTAAGAATTGTTTTAGAAGTTTCATCTGTATTAATTACGCATTCATTTTCTAGAAATATGACCTTATAGTTATTATCACACAATTGGCTTACACTAAGTAAATTATATTGAAAATTTTCTACTAATAAAACATTTTGAATAACAAAATTTGAGTTAAGCTCAATATCACCTGATCCGATGATTTTGAGCTTGTCGTTATTTTCGAAGGCTACCGATCCTTGTCGTTTGAATCGAAGCTTCGAAAACTTGAGTTGATCCCCGGTCATGTGTTGGGAGCAACCACTGTCCAACATCCATTGATCCTACACGCAAGGTAGTTGGATCGGATATTAGATTTATTAAAGATTGGTTAAAAATTATTAACCTAAATCATCTCACCCATGTCTACATGATCAAACATGTTAACCCTATATGTTCTTGTGAGATGACTTCCAATTTTACTTGATTTAAATTTAATGACTTAAACACTTGTCAACCTTGCGTTAGATTCGGATTTGACCTTAGGCTTATCAAGTCACCTTTTCAAGATCATGGCTTCCAGGTCGTGGCGAGGCACAGAGGCCTTCTTTGATCAGAACAATGACCACTTCCTTAGACAAAGCCATTTTTAAGAAAATAGAGACTTGACTTACCTAAGACCACTTCCTGGTCTAACTAGTCTAGGATACGGCGAGGTAGCTTCAGTTAGTTCCGCTCGATCAAGTGCACCGAACTAGATACGCCTTATCTAGCCCGAATACACAAGACTCCACTTTCCTAGCGTACTATCATCTCGCCACGTCCTGGTACTATGTTATCAAGTATTGATGAGTTATAGTCCTATCTAACCATTCTAAAAAGGAAAATCAAACTAAATAAAAACCTAAGCATGCAATTTCTAGGTTAAAACACAAACAAGTTTTGTACTAGCTCCCCCTGGACCGTTGAATCGATTCGGTCTCTCCACATAGTGGATTTGGTCCTTGGGAACCCAGTACTGGTTCGAACCTAAGTTTGAAATGAAGGTAGTCTTAGGGACCCATGCTTGGACACGTTTTTTATGTCGACTTACAATCGACATATATGACTTGTTGGTCGTATTTGAGCTAAACCCTAGCCCAGCCTTGTTGTACACGACCCTTTGTGATCCAAGTAGGAGGTCAAGTCCTTTAGATCCCAAAGTAAACCTTTCCAATGTATTCTTAAGATCTTCGACTTGACTCTTCAAGAGTGAGTTCTCAACTTCGAGTTTTTCAACCCGAGTTGAGTCCTCCTCTCGAACTCGACTAGTCGAAGAGGTTAGGGAGACCTCGTGTTTGAGGAGTTTAACTTCCTCAACCAAGGTCTCGACCTTGGACTCAGACTTAGCTAACTTTGTAGTTAAAAACTTAATTGCACTATAAAGTATACTAATGAGAGACCGACTTACCTTGAGTGTATCTTTTGAACCGGATGTGTATCCGTGGCTTGTCTTGAATTGTGCTTCGCAGTCTGACTCATCTTCGGTTTCCGATTCGTGTTCCGGTTCTGACTCCGTCTCCGATTCAACCTGTTTAGCCATGAGGACTCGATCATCGTCTTCTTCCTCGGACGCTTCTTCCCATGTAGCGTTGAGTGCCTTTTTGTATTTTGGTGCTTTGCTTTTGAGCTTTGGGCATTCGGACTTGATGTGTCCAAACCTATTGCATTCGTAACACCTAATATTAGAACTTTTAGGCTTACCTTCGTTGGGTCGAGTGATGGTTCACTTTCGGCCCTTGACTATCATTCGAACTAGGTTGACTAGTTCGGCCTCCATTTCCGGGTCGACCTCCGAATCGGACTCATCCTCTTCTTCCTTAGGGGGTGGCTTGCTTGCGGTTTTCTTCCTTGAACCTGCAAGAAGTGCTATACCCTTCTCGGGTTCCGAGTTAGACTGCTCATGAAGTTTAAAATCAGAAAATAGTTCATCTAACCTAAGTTTCGAAAGATCCTTGGAGACCTTGTAGGCATCGACCATGGATGCCCACAAGGTAGTCCTCGGAAAGGAGTTTAGGACATACCTTATAAGGTCGCAGTTTTTGACCTTTTGCCCGATCGCGTGTAGATTGTTGACTATGTCTTGGACGCGGGCGTGAAGTTGCATCGCAGACTCGTGTTCCTGCATTTTTAGATTATATAGTTTATTAAATAAAAGATCACGCTTACATACCTTGTCTTCATCGGTCCCTTCGTGTAGCTCCACTAGCTTTGTCCAAAGGTCCTTTGCGCTTATGAAGGGGCTGACGCGATTTAATTCCTCCTTAGACAAACCGCATTGGAGAATTTGAGTTGCCTTGGCGTCGGCTTCGACTTGTCATTTTGTCGCAATGGTCCATTGGTCATAACCCAAGGATTCACCCACTTCGTTAGTCGGAAGTGTGAAACCCATTTGGATTATGATCCACATCTCGATTTGGGTTTTGAGAAAGCATTCCATCCGACCTTTCCAGTAACGGAAATCATCTCCGTTGTAAAATGGAAGTCGGACGGTGCTAAAACCCTCGAGATGGGCCATTTGGAAGGGAAACCTTGCACAAAAAATACAAAAAAACACGAAAAAGGTTCCAAGACTTCGCCTTGGATTAATAATGTAGGAAATGAAAAGAAACAAAAGGAATAAATGAGAAATAACCAATTAAAATAAAAGATGAGCACTTACAACCTTTGATGTCCCAGAAATGGTACTAAACAATGGTTTTTGGGGATGAAGACAGCTTGTTACGAGGGTTTTCCTTGGTAAGAAGTGTAGATCTCTTCGAGAGCTTCATTTTGGTAGGTAGCCCATGTCGTGGGTCAACTTGTACGAAAAGTTATGCCCGTTTTACCGTCAACTACTCCAAAAGCGAATACTTGCAAAACAAAACCAAACGAAGAGTACCAAGACTTCATCTTGGATTAGTAATGCGGGAGAAAAACTTAAACGAAAAAAAAACAAATCTGTAAAAAATGCTAGATTGGTGGTTTTACCAAATCTAAGCGCCCTCGGCTCTGATAACAATTGTTGGATCGAAGCAGATCGCTAGAGGGGGGGTGAATAGCGATAAAACCCTTTTTTTGTTCGTTCGTTAAAACCCGAGTAGATAAGTAATTGCAGCAGAAAGATAAGCAATAAATAAAGGAGACAAATATTTTTACTTGGTTCGTAGCCTTTGGCTACTACTCTAAAGCCCTAGTTGTCCTTGACCACGTACGGAGGGCAAAAACACTAAAGAACTCCTCCTCGTTAGAGGTAGGAGTTGATCGATACAAATAAAAAAAAGCTTCAGATAGAGGGACACTCCCCCTCTCCTCGTTACGATAAAAGCTCTGAGAAATTGCAGTAATGAACTGAAATAAAAGATTAAATCGACGTTACAAAAAGAAAGCAATCAAGACCTAGACGTCGGAGAGGAAGCACTTCGTTGTCGGAAAGTTGCAGCTTGGCAGAGGCTTTTGGAAGCTTAGAATTGATGATGAAACCCTAGGATTGTCCCTCCTTTTATAGCCTTTGAGCCCCTTTTCGAGAGGAACTTCACCCAATAGAGTTTTGGCACATGGCTCCTTGAAAAATGGTGATAAGGCTTGACTCCTCGATGATGATCCTTGACCATCAGTCAACTGATGGCCATCATCAGTCGATTGATGGTAGCATCAGTCGAATGCTAACCTTGGCGATTGATGGGCGTCGATCGAGTCCTCCAGTAGCGGTCGTGATGCTGGAGGCAAAGTTAGCTTAACAAAAATATTATTTTGACGGCCTTCAACCGTCCGATCTCGACCTAGACCACCTATAGGATGTCTTTTGTCGGATCTACGCTTAAGATCATCCCCGTAAAGAGGATACGACCTTACTTACGCTCGTACACACGAGCTTACCTCAATACTTACTGTGTTACTTTTGCTTATGGCCTTCCACTTGATTCCTTCGGCTCCCTCCGAAGTCACTCGAGTGTCGCCCGACCACTGTGGCATCCTCCTGGTGTCGCTAGCCTTCAGCTCCAGCTATAGCAATTTTTTGCACACTCGATTCAGCTCGTGAGATAACGACATGAGCTTAACTTTGTATCATTTGCTATAATCAAAACTCAGGTTCGACTTAGGTGCCTACTGCACCAACAGCTTACGTTTGATGTCAAGTCTTAGACAAACTGGGACTCAAATCCGATAGGTGCTATTTTATTGGATATCCCAAGGACACGAAGGGATATTACTTCTACATTCCCAGTCAGCACAAAGTGTTTGTGGAAAAGACTAAGGTTTTTCTAGAAAGGGATTTTGTTTCTAGAAAAACTAATGGGAGTACGTTCGATCTTGAAGAAATTCAATATAAGGAACATAGCACTGAGGCCTTTATGCAGGTTGAACAGGAATCAAAAAGTGTTGTGGGTGATGAGGTTGTTGCACAAAGATTTGTTGAATAACCACCTGTTTAGGTAGACCTACCTCTTCGCAGGTCTGATAGGGTACGTCGTCAGCCTGAGAGATACTCATTTCTCTTGTCTGACCATGATGACATTATGATCATTGAGAATGAGCCTACCTCCTATCAGGAAGCTATTATGAGCCCAGATTCTGAGAAATGGCTAGAGGCCATGAGATTCGAGATGGAATCCATGTACATCAACCAAGTATGGACTTTGGTTGATCCACCTGATGGGGTCAAACCCATTGGGTGTAAGCGGGTCTTTAAGAGAAAGACTGACATAGATGGACATACGCATACCTATAAGGGTCGATTGGTGGCTAAAGGTTTCAAGCAAATTCATGGTATTGACTATGATGAAACCTTTTCTCCAGTGGCGATGTTTAAGTCCATTCGGATCATGCTTGCTATTGAAGCATACCACGATTATGAGATCTGGCATATGGATGTCAAAACCGCATTTCTGAATGGAAACTTACTCGAGGATGTGTACATGACACAACCTGAGGGTTTTATAGAGCCACAACATACTAGGAAAGTATGCAAGCTGCAAAGGTCCATTTATGGGCTAAAGCAAGCTTCTCGGAGCTGGAATCTTTGATTCGATGATGTGATCAAACAGTTTGGTTTCATCAAGAATGAAGATGAACCCTGTGTCTACAAGAGGGTTAATGGGAACACAGTTGTCTTCCTTATATTGTATGTGGATGACATACTACTCATTGGAAATGACATCCCTTCGCTACAGTCTGTGAAGACTTGGCTAGGGACATGCTTCTCAATGAAGGACTTAGGTGAAGCTACCTATATTCTAGGCATCAAGATCTATAGAGATAGATCTAAGAGATTGCTTGGCCTAAGTCAGAGTACATACATTGACACATTATTACTACGGTTTGCTATGCAGAATTCCAAGAAGGAACTTCTGTCGATATCACATGGTGTGAGTCTTTCGAAGACTCAAAGCACCTCTTTTAGAGAGGAGAGAGATCGCATGGATAAGATCCCTTAAGCGTCTACTATAGGATCTATCATGTACGTCATGCTATGTACTCGTCCTGATGTCTCGTATGCTTTGAGCATGACGAGTAGATACCAGTCAGATCCAGGTGAGCGTCACTAGATAGCAGTAAAGAATATTCTTAAGTACTTGAGAAGGACTAAAGAATATTTCTTGATATTTAGAGGCGACGAGGAGCTAGCTGTAAAGGGTTACACCGATGTCATCTTCCAAACTGACCAGGATGATTATAGATCACAGTCAGGGTTCGTCTTTTGCTTGAATGGTAGCGCTGTGAGCTGGAAGAGTTTGAAGCAGGATACAGTTGTTGATTCTACAACAGAAGCCGAGTATATCGCTGCATCTGAGGCAGCAAAGGAGGCAGTTTGGATGCGCAAGTTCATTACTAAGCTTGGGGTGGTTCCTAGCATAGCAGATCCCATAGAGCTCTATTGTGACAACAATAGAGCGATTGCGCAGGCTAAGGAACCTCGCTCACACCAGCGGACCAAACACATACTACGGCGCTTCCATCTCATTCAAGAGATTATCGATAGAGGAGATGTGAAGATTTGCAGAGTACCCACAAAGGCTAACATCGCAGATCCCTTGACCAAGGCTTTGGCACAGAAAAAAGCATGATGGTCACACTAGGTCATTGGGTATTAGATACTACGGTGATTGGCACTAGTGCTAGTGGGAGATTGCTAGTGAAAGCCCTAGAGCCAATCAAGTGATGATTGTTGTATGGACTTTATTGTATCATATTCCTATTCGTAAAGGCATGGTTATTATATTTAATTGTATTGGTGCCAAATAAATTAAGTATAATAATGTCCTTGAGTAGTAGGTTCTTATCTATATCAATCGATTGGTTGAATCGATAATGAGATGATATAGAGAACACTACTCTTAATCACTACTAATCAAGTATTAACATTCAGGGACAATGTTAATGCATAGAGACTAGCATGTAGGTCAACACGATGACTTGATCTCACAAGTCATGGATATGAGATATCAAGTTGATGTGGGGGATCGATCGGCCGGCTAGAGGGGGGTGAATAGCCCTCTTTCGTTGGATAACGGAATTTGCTCGTCTATAAACAAGATTAGCGCAAGAGAAAAAACAAAACAAGACAAGAAAATAGAAATGACAAGAATACAAACGTTAACACAATATGTAACGTGGTTCACGGCTACGCCGCTAATCCACAGTCCGATTCGTCCACGGTAAATCACTCCGCAAGCTTCCACTAGATCTCTCCTTTGCACAAAGCTAGGTGGAGGTAACCACTTTTACACAAGGATCACTCTTCTACAATAGAATGAAGATTAGAACAAGTAGAAGAGTGGAAAACCATTTAGGGCACTGTGGGAGTAGTTAGGAGTTCAAGCATTAGCCCCCCAAAGCCCCACACCCTTCCTCTTTATAGAGGAAGAAGGTTTCTTCCCGTTGACACAGGAGCAGTCGAATGATGTCCCTATCAGTCGACTGGTCCTGTAACCGTTGCCCAATAACGGCTTCTTTCCACTTTGGATTTCATCCAACAGCATTGGCATCAGTCGACTGATATTGCCATCAGTCGACTGATGCCCGATTAGTCGAGTGCTTTGCGAGCTCGACTCCATTCTGTGCCTGAAACACTTGCGACCAGTCGACTGATGCCTTCATCAGTCGACTGGTGGTCTCGCAGTCGACTGCCATTCCATGGCAGTCGACTGTTGGCACTTGAACCGGACTCGAACACTAGTCGAGTCACCGTCGACATAGAGTATTCGACTACCATTAACATGGTAGTCAACTGATGTCGAGAAATCTCATCCGACACTTAGCCAAATGGACAAGTTTCACCTAAGAGCTACTACCCCTTCCCTGGTTACATTCGCTCACTCTCATCCCTCGGAGTCCCTCGCCTTTGAAGTTATCTTTGTCCGGCCACATCCCTCGGATGTGCCAAGCGCACGGCTCTGCAGCGCCATCCTTCGCGTCTCGCCCAAAAGTCTACTACCTCCGGGTTCACTCCAAGCTCCTTGTCCGGCGGTCCCTCGGATGCTCCAAGCGCGTGGCTTCCGCAAAGTCATCCTTCACCGACTCAAGGACCAAGTCATGAGAGGTGAAACTTGCCAAGGCTTCATGTGTGAATTACTAAGCCCTGCAAGACTCCAACGCACATATCAAATCATAATAACCAACTAACTTAAACTCTTTGCCACACACATCAAAACCTTATCATGGCAAGAGATTGCCCTAACAATCTCCCCCTTTTTGATGTGTGGCAATCCGTTTAAGTTAGGTAAAACATTTGATAAAAATATAAAGGAAAGGAAAACATGATTAGCAACTCTCCCTCTTAATACATGAAACTCCCCCTAAATATATTCCCCCTTACTTAAACATATGCATTTCTCCCCCTTTGACACCATCAAAAATGATTAACAAAATTTATATAGCATGGCATCAAGTCTAGAGGTAAACAACAGCCAAAAACATGCCTTAAAATTAGATACAAATGGTTATTGGGCATATTATCATGCTACCAGTCGACTGGTTCAGACTACCAGTCGACTGGCACGTACATTTTGGATTTTTCAGTTTTTCAGGGTGGATTTCAAAAATGCACTAGAAAATATATAAAATTCGAAAAATCATAAAATTTGGAGAACATATTTCTTGTAACTATATTTATCCATGAAAAATAGTTGTTCATGAAAAATCATTATATTTTCAAGTAATTACCAAAAATCCTAAACTTTAAAAAGAACTAGGTTTTTGATCAAGTTAGTATCAAGTTTAACACCTAGTTTTGCTTTAAATTGTTTCAAAACATGAATACACAGATTTTAAAGTAATAAATTTTTTTGAAAATATATGAAATATCCAACGATGATCTTTGCACAATATGTCTATGAATTAAACATAAGTCTTCCCCATAATTGGTCTATTATTGCTATTTTGATACCTTAAATGACCATCTAAATGTCATAGGCACTAGTGGACATTTGTATCATCCTAACATCTCACCCATGCTAAGTTTTCAATCATGGTAGCCTATGGTGAGTGTGAGATGCATCCTAAAGGTATTTGTATGTACTTAACCATTATTTTCATGCAATTCTATCAAGGTTAAGTATCATCCTAACAATCCACTTGATCATAAAGACATATATATATGAATTTCACATTATTATCATGAAACAAATGTATTCATCAAATTGTGATCATGCATTAGGTATTATATCATGATAATAAAGCAAATATCACCTAAAGCATGATTTATCTACTTATAGATGCATTATCATCACCTAACACTTTTTCAAAAAATGTTGTCCCGCCATCCTAAGTCAACCAAAAATATGATATAGGTAAATTGCATATGGTTGACTACCCTAGGGTTTTCCTAACCCTTTAGGATGGATTTTGGAACCCAATATAAGTTCTTGCCTATGGGGTTCACTAAATATTCCTTAGGAATCCATTTTCTAGCTATTGTCTTCTTTTTATCTTGACCCCTAGCAATTAGACATTTATAGGCCTTTTCATTTTTATTTTCTTTATATCCTAGGCCTTTCTTGTTGAAACTAGCTCTTTGGCTCCCAATTATCATGTTAAGAGTATTGGAGCCTATTGTAAATTTTTCTAGGGCTTTGGTCAAGTGGTCTACCTTTTCCCTTAAAACCCTATTTTCTTCTATGCATGCATCATTAACATCCAAAGGAATATAGTTATCATGCGAGCATGCATCATCATCATTATCATTAAAACATGCTTTTTCTAATTTTTGTTCTAAATCCTTAATTTTCTCAAGCATGCATTTATTCTTTTTCGTTGCCCTAAATAAATCCTTAGTGAGGCTAGAAATCATGGACATTATTTGCTTAGGGGGTAGATTCGTTACCTCACTTACCAAATCCTCTTCCGATGATGAGGATGTAGATGAGGCTCCCCCTTCACTTCAGCTCTCTCCACTTGAGATTGCTTCTTCATTTTCGAAGGTGGAGCAATCTAGGTCGTCAAAGGCCATTGGGGCTAAGTTGGTGACAAAGGCATTCTCCTCTTCCGATGATGATGAAGATGATGAGGAGCGGTCATCCCATGTCCTTGCCTTGAGAGCTTTGGTCTTCCCCTTTTCCTTGGTCTTCTTCTCTTCTTCCTTTTTCTTCTTGCTCCCCTTCTTCTTCTTTTCTTCCTTTTTTCTCCTCTCTTCCTTGCTTTTGTTCAAGAGGGGACAATTGTCCCTTATATGTCCCTCTCCTTGGCAATTATAGCAAATCACCTTCCCCCTTGGTCTTCTCCTCCTATCATTTGATTTATTAAATTGAAAACCTTTTAATGCACATCTTACCCTCCTTACCATATAGGCTTCTTCCGTGCTATCCATGGAGGAGAATGAGGATGCTTCATCGGATGAGGAGGGGATCTCCATCTTCTTCTTCCCCTTGTTGGCCAAAAGTGCTACTCCTCTTGAAGGTTGAAATCTAGGCTCTTCAACTATTCCTTCAAGCCTTGTTTCATGGAGCTCCATTGTTGAGAAGAACTCCTCCAAGGTGCTCACTTCTAGGTTCTTGGACATGTAGAAGGAGTCCACCATTGAACTCCATTTCAATGACCGGGGAAAGGCGTCGATTGCTTTCATAAGCATATTCCGATTCGAAAGTTTTTCTCCTACACTTGTTAGCCCAATTAAAATCTCTTTAAACCTAGAATGCAATGATGTTACCTTTTCTCCCTTTTCTAATTTGATGTTTAATAGTTGGGAGCGGAGGAGGTCTCTTCTTGCAAGTTTTGCCTCCGAGGTGCCTTCATGAAGCTCTACTAGCTTCTCCCACATCTCCTTGGCACTAGAGCATTCCCCAATCTGATTTACTTCTTGTTGGGGGAGTACATTATAGAGGTGGTGTTTGGCCTTTGAATTTGCCAAGTATTCTTTCCTTTGCCTCTTGCTCCACCTTGATTTCTCCAATAGCTCCCCTTCTTCATTCCTAGGCAATTCGAAACTGTTTTCCATAATCAAAAGAATTTCAAAATCGGTCTCGAAAAATACCTCCATTCTCTTTTTCCACCAAGAGAATTCTCCTTCAAACTTTAGAGGGTGAATATTTGAGCCGACCATTCTTGAATGTGCTTGTTGTGGTGGTTAGTCCTCGACAAGCTTTCCTTGGCTCTGATACCACTTATGGGGGATCGATCGCCCGACTAGAGGGGGGTGAATAGCCCTCTTTCATTGGATAACGGAATTTGCTCGTCTATAAACAAGATTAGCACAAGCGGAAAAACAAAACAAGACAAAAATAGAAATGACAAGAATAGAAATGCTAACACAATATGTAACTTGGTTCACGGTTACGCCGCTAATCCACGGTCCGATTCGTCCACGGTGAATCACTCCGCAAGCTTCCACTAGATCTCTCCATTGCACAAAGCTAGGTGGAGGTAACCTTTTTTACACAAGGATCACTCTTCTACAATAGAATGAAGATTAGAACAAGTAGAAGAGTGGAAACCCGTTTAGGGCACTTTGGGAGTAGTTAGGAGTTCAAGCATTAGCCCCCCAAAGCCCCACACCCTTCCTCTTTATAAAGGAAGAGGGTTTCTTCCCGTTGACACAGGAGCAGTCGACTGATGTCCCTATCAGTCGACTGGTCTTGTAGACGTTGCCCAATAACGGCTACTTTCCACGTTGGATTTCATCCAATGGCATTGGCATCAGTCGACTGATATTGCCATCAGTCGACTGATGCCCGATCCATTGAGTGCTCCGCGAGCTCGACTTCATTCTGTGCCCGAAACACTTGCGACGATGGCGATGCCTTCATCGGTCAATCAGTGATCTCGCGATCATTGCCATTCCATGGCGATCATCGTAACACTGAATCGACTCGAACACTAGTCGAGTCACCATCGAATTAGAGTAGTCGACTACCATTAACATGGTAGTCCACTGATGGCGGGAAATCTCATCCGACACTTAGCCAAATGGCCAAGTTTCACCTAAGAGCTACTACCCCTTCCCGGGTTACATTCGCTCACTCTCATCCCTCGGAGTCCCTCGCCTTTGAAGTTATCTTCGTCCTGCCACGTCCCTCAGATGCGTCAAGTGCACGGCTCTGCAGCGCCATCCTTCGTGTCTCGCCCTGAAGTCTACTTCCTCCGGCTTCACTCCAAGCTCCTCGTCCGGCGGTCCCTCGGATACTCCAAGCGCGCGGCTTCCGTAAAGTCATCATTCACCGACTCAAGGACCAAGTCATGAGAGGTGAAACTCGCCAAGGCTTCATGTGCGAATTACTAAGCCCTACAAGACTCCAACACACATATCAAATCATAATAACCAACTAACTTAAACCCTTTGCCACACACATCAAAACCTTATCATGGCAAGAGATTGCCCTAACAATCTCCCCCTTTTTGATGTGTGGCAATCCGTTTAAGTTAGATTAAACATTTGATAAAAATATTAAGGAAAGGAAAACATGTGAATAACATGATTAGCAACTCTCCCCCTTTATACATGAAACTCCCCCTAAATATATTCCCCCTTACTTAAACATATGCATTTCTCCCCCTTTTATTAGTGAAAGCCTTAGAGCCAATCATGTGATGATTGTTGTATGGACTTTATTGTATCATATTCCTATTTATAAAGGCATGGTTATTATATTTACTTGTATTGGTGCCAAATAACTAAATATAATAATGTCCTTGAGTAGTAGGTTCTTATCTATATCAATCGATTGGTTGAATCGATAATGAGATGATATAGAGAACACTACTCTTAATCATTCCTAGTCGAGTATTAACATTCAGGGACAATGTTAATGCGTAGAGACTAGCATGTAGGTCAACACGATGACTTGATCTCACAAGTCATGGATATGAGATATCAAGTTGACACATGGGTATGCATTGGAGAATGTATACTGAATGACCCGCCATGAGAAAGTATCATGGATCGTTATATGAGTGTCATATACTTTCTCATGTGGCTATTAGTATGACTATTAGTCCTTAGACCTGAAGTCACCATGGTTCCCTACATAAGGAGTTGCATACTTTGGCTTCGTTAAATGTCACCCGTAAATGGGTGGACTATAAAGGCGATTACTGGGTATGTAACAAATTATGCGGAGGGATGTGAGTGATGTAGATGGGATCTATCCCTCCTATATGACGGGGGTGACATCGATATTCTTGATAGAGTGAGACCACGAAGTGCATGGCCATGCCCAAATGAGTCAATATGAGATATTAAGCTCATTTGATTAGAGTGAGTCTACTTGGGGTTCAAGATTTAGATTGTACCGAGGATGACACGGTCTATGCCTCGATTGGTCAATCTAGATGTCAAGGATAGAGGAACATTGTCACATATTGTGAGAGTCACAATTAGTAGTCACAAAGGTGATGTTGGAGCTCAACATTCTTGTAACTTGGGTAGCAATGATGTGTTGCTAGATACCGCTCATTGCTTATGTTCCTAAATCGGTTTAGAGACATTGCCAACGTTACAAGAACCTATAAGTCACACAGAGCAATTAGATGGAGATTAGGTTCGTATGATGAACCATGAGGATTAGGTTCATGGGATGAACCAAATTGGATTAAGAGTAATCCAAATTAGACTAATTGAGTTAGACTCAAGTTGATTCAAGTGTTGAATGAGTCTAATTTAGATTTGATTCATCAAATCAATTTAAATTAAATGAATAGAGATTCATTAAATTAAATTGACTTGAGTCAAGTGGTTAGATTTGATCAACCATGGGAGATTAGAGGTCAAGTTTGACTTGACTTGAGAGGGAAGATGAAAGGTCAAGTTTGACTTGACCAAATGCCATGTCATGATGATGACTTGGCATGGCCGGCCAATGATGATGCTCCACATCATCATTGACTTTGTCAATTGGTGCCACATCATGAGGGAGACCAAGGGTCATGGGAGTTACATGCATGCATGTAACCCCCTCTCCATGAAGTGGCCGGCCACTTCTAGATCTAATGGGAATTGATTTTGGGTAACTCCATCTTCTTCTTCCTTGCATCATCTTCTTCCTTAGAGGAATTTCCCTCAAGCTCTTCTTCTTCTTCCTCATCTTGCTAAGATCTTCTAGGAGTGCTAGCACACTCAAGTTTTTCTCTTTCTCCACCTATTGCTTGTGTGGATACCAATAGAGGAGTGTGCACTTGACACTCTCGAGTTCCGGCGAACTTTTGGACGAGCGGGATAAGCGAAGGGCATCGCTACGAGGGTAATGTTCTAACCTCTTAGATCTAAGGTAGATCTAGGGTTTTTGTAAGCACATACATGTTTCATATTTTTTATACTTCGCACGGATCCGTGGCCGGGGCCTCCGAGGTTTCCGCAACGCAAAAAGCGGTTTTTGCGGCTCGGAAAAACCCACAGTGGTATCAGAGCCACGTGCGAAGCATGTATGTGTTTCATTTTTGTAGTTTTTATATTAGATATAAAAATTACATATTTATATGTTTCTGTAAATTTCCTAATTTTATAGAATTTTTGGGTATTTTTCTCGTAGAGTCGAAGCAACGAGTGTTGGAACACTCGTAGGCTTCAACCGTCGAGAAAAACTCTCCGAATCGGCGAGTTCCCGCTTTAGGTTTTTGGGACAGCGACTTAAGTCACTGTAGGATCATAGTAGGGACACTCACAAAGTTAATTTTGCGAGTATGGGCGCTGCCCTATCCCCGAAAGGGGCTTTGTCCCGCGATCGCGCCCGGAAACCGCTTAGCGGGACCGTTACGGAGAGGTGACTCATTAATTTGAAAAATATAAATTAGGAAAAATTATAGAAATTTCTGTAAAAATACATAATTTAGAATTATGTATAATTCTGTGATTGTCATGGCCCAATGACCCCAATTTGATTGGATTATGTGTGTTGTAATTCATAATACGGTCTGCGTGCCGTTTTGTGATTGTGCGTGTTGTATAGTGTATGCGACCTACGCGTCGTACCTCTTCTTTTGATATTCTAGTTGTAAATAGTTTTAGACTCGAATGTAACTCGAGTTTCATATTTATAATGTACAAAAATGGAGCGGTGGAAAGTCCACTTGAAGACGAGCTTACGAGAAGGGTGACGACGACACATGGCGGTCAAAGGAAGCGCTTGGAGAAGCCGCTAGCCTTAGGTAGACCGTCCGATCTTCTCATTGGCTTGAGAAGATCGTAGTAGGGCCATGACTATATCACATTTAATTTTATATATATATATATATATATATATATATATATATATATATATATATATATATATATATGTTGATATATATATATATATTTAATTGATTTTTGCTTGTATGTATGTGATGCATGCTAGTAGAATAATGCTTGTATGTATATGATGCTTGCTAGGTTAATTTTCTTGTATGTATATGATGCATGCTAGAATAATGAATGTATGTATGTGATGCATGCTAATATAGGATAATAAAGGCCTAAATGCGTATAAGATACACATTACGATTAGATTAGATCATAATCGAATCAACTCGAAAATGCCTACCGAGCCTTGATACCCATCATTACCTCGATCATTTGTTGTTGTTGAATCTGCCAAAGCAGAGCAACGCATATTATCTTGGTAGGGTGCGGAGGGACAATCTTGGTCCCGCCTATCACGCTTGGGTTAGAGTAAGCTCAATTAGATTGAGCAAAACTAGTTAAACTCAATTGGATCGAGTAGAACTATAGGCATATTCCAATCGTTGGAACGATAGGTCAAGATCGCATTTATACTAAATCTTGGGCGATTTAGCCAAAGCTAACTCAAGGTCTTTTGTAAATGTGGGTCTTGATCCTATAAACAAGAGTTGCATAGAGATGTAATCGGTAATGTGTTACCCACCGATCATACTAAGTCTTGGGCGATTTAGCCAAAGCTAACTCAAGGCTTAGTACGATGTGGATCTTGTCCCGCAAGAATTATAGCTAGTTTGTATGAATCTAGTAATCTGGTTTGACCACATTCATAACTCGATTCTACAAAATTCCTATAATTCAGTGGGAGCATCATTTGATTAAAGGCCTAATTAAATGATAAAAGGAATATGATATTAATTCTCTGCATTATATGTTGTAGATAACTATGTCAACAAACACGAACACTCTCTCTCTGTGTTCTGTCCTTGAGAAGGACAAGCTCAATGGAGCAAATTTCCTGGACTGGTACAGGAACCTGAGAATTGTTCTCACCCAAGAAAGGAAGCTATACGTCCCGAGCACCCATTCGGAGGGCACCTCCCGCCCTCGCCATGGTGACAAAGATGCTTACAAGAAGCATCAAGATGATGCATTAGATGTGTCATGTCTAATGCTCGCGACCATGAACTCTGAGCTTCAGAAGCAACATGAGTTCATGAATGCTTATGATATGGTTGGACATCTTCGTCAACTATATCAAGGACAAGCTAGGCATGAGAGATATGAAGTCTCTAAGGCATTATTTGGGTCCAAAATGCAAGAAGGGACTCCCGTAGGTACATATGTACTCAAGATGATTGGGTACGTAGAAAACCTACAAAGGCTGGGATTCCCACTTGGCCAAGAGCTGGCCACTGACCTGATCTTGCAATCTTTGCCACAAGCCTTCAATCAATTTGTCATGAATTATAACATGAATGAAATTGATAAGCCACTGCCTGAAATGCTCAGCATGTTGAGAACTGCTGAGCTTAACCTTAAGAAGGGAAAATCTGACACCATTTTGATGGTGCAGAAGAAGAAAGGCAAGGGCAAGCCTAAAGGTAAGGGAAAGTCCCAAGCCAAGGGCAAAGGCAGAGAACTTAAACCCAAAGGAGGGGTAGCCAAGGAAGGGGCTTGCTTCTACTGCAAGGAAGTAGGACACTGGAAGCGTAACTGCAAGGCATACCTGGAAGATCTTAAGAAGAAAAGAAGTGAGACTTCTACTTCAGGTATAAATGTTATAGAAGTCAATCTATCTATTTCTTCATCATGGGTATTAGATACCGGATGTGCATCTCACATTTGTACCAATGTGCAGGCACTGAGAAATAGTAGGGCATTGACAAAGGGCGAGGTGGACCTACGAGTAGGCAATGGAGCAAGAGTTCTTCTTTGTTCTTTGTAGGAACTTATGATCTATCTTTGCCCTCTGGGCTTGTATTAGAATTAGATGAATGTTGTTATGTGCCTGCCTTAACCAAGAACATCATTTCAGTTTCTTGTTTGGACAAGAAAGGATTTTCATTTATAATAAAGAACAAATGTTGTTCAGTTTATTTTAATGATATGTTCTATTGTAGTGCACCTCTAATGAACGGACTCTACTTTCTAGACTTAGAGAGCCCTATCTATAACATAAGTACCAAGAGGTTCAAGTCAAATGAGTTGAACCAAACCTATCTCTGGCAATATCGCTTAGGTCACATAAATGAGAGTCGCTTGTCTCAGCTCCATAAGGATGGGCTGCTAGACTCATTTGATTTTGAATCATATGAGACATGCGAGTCTTTCCTTTTAGGCAAGATGACCAAGACTCCCTTTAGTGGACACAGCGAAAGAGCAACAGATTTGTTAGGACTTATACATAGTGATGTATGTGGTCCTTTCAATGTTGCTGCTAGAGGTGATTACAGGTACTTCATTACATTTACTGATGACTTCAGTAGATATGGTTATGTGTATCTCATGACACACAAATCAGAATCCTTTGAAAAGTTCAAAGAATTCAAGAATAAAGTACAAAACCAGCTTGGCAAGAGTATTAAGATACTTTGATCAGATCGAGGTGGTGAATACCTTAGCCATGAGTTTCGTGACTATCTAGCTGAGTGTGGGATTCTATCCCAACTCACTCCTCCTGGAACACCACAGTGGAATGGTGTATCCGAAAGGAGGAATCGTACCCTATTGGATATGGTACGATCTATGATGAGTCACACAGATCTTCCTATATCCTTTTGGGGATATGCTCTAGACACAGCAGCCTTTACTCTTAACCGTGTACCATCCAAGGCTGTGATAAAGACACCGTATACGATATGGACAGGGAGAAATCCCAAGATGTCTTTTATGAGGATTTGGGGTTGTGAGGCTTACGTTCGACGTCAAGTCTCAGACAAACTGGGGCCCAAATCCGATAGGTGCTATTTTGTTGGATATCCCAAGGATACAAAGGGATATTACTTCTACATTCCCAGTCAGCACAAAGTGTTTGTGGCAAAGACTGGGGTTTTTCTAGAAAGGGATTTTGTTTCTAGAAAAACTAGTGGGAGTACCTTCGATCTTGAAGAAATTCAAGATAAGGACCATAGCACTGAGGCCTTGATGGAGGTTGAACAGGAACCACAAAGTGTTGTGGGTGATGAGGTTATTGCACAAAGAGTTGTGGAACAACCACCTGTTCATGTAGACTTACCTCTTCGCAGGTCTGATAGGGTACGTCGTCAGCCAGAGAGATACTCATTTCTCTTGTCTGACCATGATGACGTAATGCTCATTGAGAATGAGCCTACCTCCTATCAGGAAGCTGTGATGAGCCCAGATTCTGAGAAATGGCTAGAGGCCATGAGATCCGAGATGGAATCCATGTACACTAACCAAGTATGGACTTTGGTTAATCCACCTGAAGGGGTCAAACCCATTGGGTGTAAGTGGGTCTTTAGGAGAATGACTGACAATGATGGACTTACGCATACCTATAAGGGCCGATTGGTGGCTAAAGGTTTCAAGCAAATTCATGGTATTGACTATGATGAAACCTTTTCTCCAGTGACGATGTTTAAGTCCATTCGGATCTTGCTTGCTATTGCAGCATACCACGATTATGAGATCTGGCAGATGGATGTCAAAATCGCGTTTCTGAATGGAAACTTACTCGAGGATGTGTACATGACACAACCTGAGGGTTTTGAAGATCCACTGCATACTGGGAAGGTATGCAAGCTGCAAAGGTCCATTTATGGGCTAAAGCAAGCTTCTCGGAGCTGGAATCTTCGATTCGATGATGCGATCAAACAGTTTGGTTTCATCAAGAATGAAGATGAACCCTGTGTCTACAAGAGGGTTAATGGGAATAAAGTTGTCTTCCTTGTATTGTATGTGGATGACATACTGCTCATTGGGAATGACATCCCTTCTGATGCTGTGAAGACTTGGCTGGAGACGTGCTTCTCAATGAAGGACTTAGGTGAAGCAGCCTGTATTCTAGGCATCAAGATCTATAGAGATAGATCTAAGAGATTGCTTGGCCTAAGTCAGAGTACATACATTGACACGGTATTACTTCGGTTTGCCATGCAGAATTCCAAGAAAGGACTTCTGCCGATGTCACATGGTGTGAGTCTTTCGAAGACTCAAAGTCCCTCTTCTAGAGAGGAGAGAGACCGCATGGATAAGATCCCTTATGCATCTGCTATAGGATCTATCATGTACGTCATGCTGTGTACTCGTCCTGATGTCTCGTATGCTTTGAGCATGACGAGTAGATACCAGTCAGATCCAGGTGAGCGTCACTGGATAGCAGTCAAGAATATTCTTAAGTACTTGAGAAGGACTAAAGAATATTTCTTGATATTTGGAGGCGATGAGGAGCTAGCTGTAAAGGGTTACAGCGATGCCAGCTTCCAAACTGACCAGGATGATTATAGATCGCAGTCAGGGTTCGTGTTTTGCTTGAATGGTGGCGCTGTGAGCTGGAAGAGTTCCAAGCAGGACACAGTTGCTGATTCTACAACAAGAGGCCGAGTATATCGGCGCTTCCATCTCATTCGAGAGATTATCGATAGAGGAGATGTGAAGATTTGCAGAGTACCCACAGAGGCTAACATCGCAGATCCCTTGACCAAGGCTTTGGCACAGAAAAAGCATGATGGTCACACTAGGTCATTGGGTATTAGATACTACGGTGATTGGCACTAGTGATAGTGGGAGATTGTTAGTGAAAGCCCTAGAGCCAATCATGTGATGATTGTTCTATGGACTTTATTATATCATATTCCTATTTATAAAAGTATGGTTATTATATTTACTTGTATTGGTGCCAAATAACTAAATATAATAATGTCCTTGAGTAGTAGGTTCTTATCTATATCAATCGATTGGTTGAATCGATAATGAGATGATATAGAGAACACTACTCTTAATCATTCCTAGTCGAGTATTAACATTCAGGGACAATGTTAATGCGTAGAGACTAGCATGTAGGTCAACACGATGACTTGATCTCACAAGTCATGGATATGAGATATCAAGTTGACATATGGGTATGCATTGGAGAATGTATACTGAATGACCTGCCATGAGAAAGTATCATGGATCATTATATGAGTGTCATATACTTTCTCATGTGGCTATTAGTATGACTATTAGTCCTTAGACCTGAAGTCACCAGGTTCCCTACATAAGGAGTTGCATACTTTGGCTTCGTTAAACGTCACCCGTAAATGGGTGGACTATAAAGGCGATTACTGGGTATGTAACAAATTATGCGGAGGGATGTGAGTGATGTAGATGGGATCTATCCCTCCTATATGACGGGGGTGACATCGATATTCTTGATAGAGTGAGACCACGAAGTGCATGGCCATGCCCAAATGAGTCAATATGAGATATTGAGCTCATTTGATTAGAGTGAGTCTACTTGGGGTTCAAGATTTAGATTGTACCGAGGATGACACGGTCTATGCCTCGATTGGTCAATCTAGATGTCAACGATAGAGGGACATTGTCACATATTGTGAGAGTCACAATTAGTAGTCACAAAAGTGATGTTGGAGCTCAACATTCTTGTAACTTGGGTAGCAATGATGTGTTGCTAGATACCGCTCATTGCTTATGTTCCTAAATCGGTTTAGGGACATTGCCAACGTTACAAGAACCTATAAGGTCACACACATAAGAGCAATTAGATGGAGATTAGGTTCATATGATGAACCATGAGGATTAGGTTCATGGGATGAACCAAATTGGATTAAGAGTAATCCAAATTAGACTAATTGAGTTAGACTCAAGTTGATTCAAGTGTTGAATGAGTCTAATTTAGATTTGATTCATCAAATCAATTTAAATTAAATGAATAGAGATTCATTAAATTAAATTGACTTGAGTCAAGTGGTTAGATTTGATCAACCATGGGAGATTAGAGGTCAAGTTTGACTTGACTTGAGAGGGAAGATGAAAGGTCAAGTTTGACTTGACCAAATGCCATGTCATGATGATGACTTGGCCTGGCCAATGATGATGCTCCACATCATCATTGACTTTGTCAATTGGTGCCACATCATGAGGGAGACCAAGGGTCATGGGAGTTACATGCATGCATGTAACCCCCTCTCCATGAAGTGGCCGGCCACTTCTAGATCTAATGGGAATTGATTTTGGGTAACTCCATCTTCTTCTTCCTTGCATCATCTTCTTCCTTAGAGGAATTTCCCTCAAGCTCTCCTTCTTCTTCCTCATCTTGCTGAGATCTTCTAGGAGTGCTAGCACACTCAAGTTTGTCTCTTTCTCCACCTATTGCTTGTGTGGATACCAATAGAAGAGTGTGCACTTGACACTCTCGAGTTCCGGCGAACTTTTGGACGAGCGGGATAAGCGAAGGGCATCGCTACGAGGGTAATGTTCTAACCTCTTAGATCTAAGGTAGATCTAGGGTTTTTGTAAGCACATACATGTTTTTATATTTTTTATACTTCGCACGGATCCGTGGCCGGGGCTTCCGAGGTTTCCGCAACGCAAAAAGCGGTTTTTGCGGCTCGGAAAAACCCACACCTTTGACACCATCAAAAATGATTAACAAAATTTATATAGCATGGCATCAAGTCTAGAGGTAAACCACAGCCAAAAACATGCCTTAAAATTGGATACAAATGGTTATTGGGCATATTATCATGCTACCAGTCGACTGGTTCAGACTACCAGTCGACTGGCACGTACATTTTGGGTTTTTCAGTTTTTCAGGGTGGATTTCAAAAATGCACTAGAAAATATATAAAATTTGAAAAATCATAAAATTTGGGGAACATATTTCTTGTAACTATATTTATCCATGAAAAATAGTTGTTCATGAAAAATCATTATATTTTCAAGTAATTACCAAAAATCCTAAACTTTAAAAAGAACTAGGTTTTTGATCAAGTTAGTATCAAGTTTAACACCTAGTTTTGCTTTAAATTGTTTCAAAACATGAATACACAGATTTTAAAGTAATAAATTGTTTTGAAAATATATGAAATATCCAACCATGATATTTGCGCAATATGTCTATGAATTAAACATAAGTCTTCCCCATAATTGGTCTATTATTGCTATTTTGATACCTTAAATGACCATCTAAATGTCATAGGCACTAGTGGACATTTGTATCATCCTAACATCTCACCCATGCTAAGTTTTCAATCATGGTAGCCTATGGTGAGTGTGAGATGCATACTAAAGGTATTTGTATGTACTTAACCATTATTTTCATGCAATTCTATCAAGGTTAAGTATCATCCTAACAATCCACATGATCATAAAGACATATATGTATAAATTTCACATTATGATCATGAAACAAATGTATTCATCAAATTGTGATCAAGCAATAGGTATTATATCGTGATAATAAAGCAAATATCACCTAAAGCATGATTTATCTATTTATAGGTGCATTATCATCACCTAACACTATTTCAAAAAAATTTGTCCCGCCATCCTAAGTCAACCAAAAATATGATATAGGTAAATTGCATATGGTTGACTACCCTAGGGTTTTCCTAACCCTTTAGGATGGATTTTGGAACCCAATATAAGTTCTTGCCTATGGGGTTCACTAAATATTCCTTAGGAATCCATTTTCTAGCTATTGTCTTCTTTTTATCTTGACCCCTAGCAATTAGACATTTATAGGCCTTTTCATTTTTATTTTCTTTATATCCTAGGCCTTTCTTGTTGAAACTAGCTCTTTGGCTCCCAATTATCATGTTAAGGGTATTGGAGCCTATTGTAAATTTTTGGTCAAGTGGTCTACCTTTTCCCTTAAAACCCTATTTTCTTCTATGCATGCATCATTAACATCCAAATGCATATAGTTATCATGCAAGCATGCAACATCATCATTATCATTAAAACATGCTTTTTCTAATTTTTGTTCTAAATCCTTAATTTGCTCAAGCATGCATTTATTCTTTTTCTTTGCCCTAAATAAATCCTTAGTGAGGCTAGAAATCATGGAAATTATTTGCTTATGGGGTAGATTCGTTACCTCACTTACCAAATCCTCTTCCGATGATGAGGTAGTAGATGAGGATCCCCTTCCACTTGAGCTTGCTTCTTCATTTTCGAAGGTGGAGCAATCTAGGTCGTCAAAGGCCATTAGGGCTAAGTTGGTGACAAAGGCATTCTCCTCTTCCGATGATGATGAAGATGTTGAGGAGGGGTCATCCCATGTCCTTGCCTTGAGAGCTTTGGTCTTCCCCTTTTCCTTGGTCATCTTCTCTTCTTCCTTTTTCTTCTTGCTCCCCTTCTTCTTCTTTTCTTCCTTCTTTCTCCTCTCTTCCTTGCTTTTGTTCAAGAGGGGACAATTGTCCCTTATATGTCCCTCTCCTTGGCAATTATAGCAAATCACCATCCCCCTTGGTCTTCTTCTCATATCATTTGATTTATTAAATTGAAAACCTTTTAATGCATGTCTTACCCTTTTTACCATATAGGCTTCTTCCGTGCTTTCCATGGAGGAGGATGAGGATGCTTCATCGGATGAGGAGGGGATCTCCATCTTCTTCTTCCCCTTGTTGGCCAAAAGTACTACTCCTCTTGAAGGTTGAAATCTAGGCTCTTCAACTATTCCTTAAAGCCTTGTTTCATGGAGCTCCATTGTTGAGAAGAACTCCTCCAAGGTGCTCACTTCTAGGTTCTTGGACATGTAGAAGGAGTCCACCATTGAACTCCATTTCAATTACCGGGGAAAGGCGTCGATTGCTTTCATAAGCATATCCCGATTCGAATGTTTTTCTTCTACACTTGTTAGCCCAATTAAAATCTCTTTAAACCTAGAATACAATGATGTAACCTTTTCTCCCTTTTCTAATTTGATGTTTGATAGTTGAGAGCGGAGGAGGTCTCTTCTTGCAAGTTTTGCCTCCGAGGTGCCTTCATGAAGCTCTACTAGCTTCTCCCACATCTCCTTGGCACTAGAGCATTCCCCAATCCGGTTTACTTCTTGTTGGGGGAGTACATTATAGAGATGGTGCTTGGCCTTTGAATTTGCCAAGTATTCTTCCCTTTGCCTCTTGCTCCACCTTGATTTCTCTAATAGCTCCCCTTCTTCATTCCTAGGCAATTCAAAACCATTTTCCATAATCAAAAGAATTTCAAAATCGCTCTCGAAAAATACCTCCATTCTCTTTTTCCACCAAGAGAATTCTCCTTCAAACTTTGGAGGGTGAATATTTTAGTCGGCCATTCTTGAATGTTCTTGTTGTGGCGGTTAGTCCTCGACAAGCTTTCCTTGGCTCTGATACCACTTGTGGGGGATCAGTCGGCCGGCTAGAGGGGGGTGAATATCCCTCTTTCGTTGGATAACGGAATTTGCTCATCTATAAACAAGATTAGCGCAAGCGGAAAAACAAAACAAGACAAGCAAATAGAAATGACAAGAATACAAACGCTAACACAATATGTAACGTGGTTCACGGCTACGCACCTAATCTACGGTCTGATTCGTCCACGGTGAATCACTCCGCAAGCTTCCACTAGATCTCTCCTTTGCACAAAGCTAGGTGGAGGTATCCTCTTTTACACAAGGATCACTCTTCTACAATAGAATGAAGATTAGAACAAGTAGAAGAGTGGAAAACCGTTTAGGGCACTTTGGGAGTAGTTAGGAGTTCAAGCATTAGCCCCCCAAAGCCCCACACCCTTCCTCTTTATAGAGGAAGAGGGTTTCTTCCCATTGACACAAGAGCAGTCGACTGATGTCCTTATCAGTCTCGGTCTGCTTGTTAATCAATAACGGTGCTTTCCACGCTGGATTTCATCCAGCGGCATTGTATCGATCGTGATGCCGATCAATCGAGTGCTCGCAAGCTCGACTCCATTCTGTGCCTTAAAAACCCTTGAGACCCGATCGATGCCTTCATCGGCCGATGGTGTCTCGCAATGATCATTGCCATTCCATGGAAGTCGACTGTTGGCACTTGAATCGGACTCGAACTCTAGTTGAGTCACCGTCGACTTAGAGTAGTCGACTACCATTAACATGGTAGTCGACTGATGTTGGGAAATCTCATCCGACACTTAGCCAAATGGCCAAGTTTCACCTAAGAGCTACTACCCCTTCCCGGATTACATTTGCTCACTCTCATCCCTCGGAGTCCCTCGCCTTTGAATTTATCTTCGTCCGGCCACGTCCCTCATATGAGCCAAGCGCACGGCTCTGCAGCACCATCCTTCGCGTCTCGCCCTGAAGTCTACTTCCTCCGGCTTCACTCCAAGCTCCTCGTCCGGCGGTCCCTCAGATGCTCCAAGCGCGCGGCTTCTGCAAAGTCATCCTTCACCGACTCAAGGACCGAGTCATGAGAGGTGAAACTCGCCAAGGCTTCATGTGCAAATTACTAAGCCCTGCAAGACTCCAACGCACATATCAAATCATAATAACTAACTAACTTAAACCCTTTGCCACACACATTAAAACCTTATCATGGCAAGAGATTGCCCTAACAGTTGGCACATGGGTATGCATTGGAGAATGTATACTGAATGACCCGCCATGGGAAAGTATCATGGATCATTATATGAGTGTCATATACTTTCTCATGTGGCTATTAGTCCTTAGACCTGAAGTCACCATGGTTCCCTACATAAGAAGTTGCATACTTTGGCTTCGTCAAACGTCACCCGTAAATGGGTGGACTATAAATGCGATTACTAGGTATGTAACAAATTATGCGGAGGGATGTGAGTGATGTAGATGCTATCTATCCATCCTATATGACGTAGTGACATCGTTATTCTTGATAGAGTGAGACCACGAAGTGCATGGCCATGCCCAAATGAGTCAATATGAGATATTACGCTTATTTGATTAGAGTGAGTCTACTTGGAGTTCAAGATATAGATTGTATTGAGGATGACACGTCTATGCCTCAATTGGTCAATCTATATGTCAAGGATAGAGGGGCATTGTCACATATTGTGAGAGTCGCAATTAGTAGTCACAAAGGTGATGTTGGAGCTCAACATTCTTGTAACTTGGGTGCCAATGATGTGTTGCTAGATACCGCTCATTGCTTATGTTCCTATATCGGTTTAGGGACATTGCCAATGTTACAAGAACCTATAGGGTCACACACAAAGGGCAATTAGATGAAGATTATGTTCATATGATGAACCATGAGGATTAGGTTCATGGGATGAACCAAATTGGATTAAGAGTAATCCAAATTAGACTAATTGAGTTAGACTCAATTTGATTCAAGTGTTGAATGAGTCTAATTTAGATTTGATTCATTGAGTCAATTTAAATTAATGAATAGAGATTCATTAAATCAAATTGACTTGAATCAAGTGGTTAGATTTGATCAACCATGGGAGATAAGAGGTCAAGTTTGACTTGACTTGAGAGGGAAGATGAATGGTCAATTTTGACTTGACCAATTGCCATGTTATGGTGACATGGCATGTGGGCCGGCTAATGATGGTGTTCCACATCATCATTGACTTATCATGTGGTGTCACCTCATGAGGGAGACCAAGAGCCATTGGCTCTTGGAGTTACATGCATGCATGTAACCCCCCATCCAAGAGTGGCCGGCCACTTTACTTCTCATTTGATGAGAATTCATTTTGTGGTAACTCCATCTTCTTCTTCATTGGATCATCCTCTCAAGCTCTCCCATCCTCTATCTTGGCCAAACCATCCAAGGGGTGCTAGCACATTAAAGGTTGTGTTTTCTCCACCATTTTTCCGTGTGGATACCAATAGAGGAGTGTTCACTTGACACTCTTGAGTTCCGACGAAGCTTTTGGACGAGCGGGATAAGCGAAGGGCATCGCTACGAGGGTAATGCTCTCACCTTCTAGATCTAAGGTAGATCTAGGTTTACTTAAGCACATACATATTTTTATTTTTATATATCTTCGCACGGATCCGTGGCCAGGCTTCCGAGGTTTCTGCACCGCAAAAAGCGATTTTTGTGGCTCGGAAAACCCAATAGATGTCCCCTTGAGGAGCTCATAAGGTTCATCATGTAAACCATGCAGGTGGACTTGGTCAGGCATGATGAAAAGGTTGAGTGGTACTACTCATGGAGTTAGATGTTGATTAATTAATGGTCAGTAAATTAATTAATCGATGGACATTCGAGATCTTAAACACAGGGAGAAAAATATACATATAATATATGGAGCCCATATTAACTTATTGGGGTTGGTGAGGTAGATCAATGATAATCCTTTAGTGGATTGGATTATCATTAATGGATCGGACTTTATGTGGGCTTGATCCATTGGGTGGCCAAGATCCAACTCCTCCTCATGTTCCCTATTGTAGCCTATTAATACCTCATGAAGCTTAGATCCAATGGATGAAAATAAAACTCTAGATCCAAAGGTAGAGATTAAATCTCTAGATCCAACAGTTGAGATTAAATCTCTATATCCAACGGTTGAGATTAAATCCCTAGAACCAATTGTGGAGATTAAAACAAGGCTTATCCCTAACTCTATAAAAAGGGACTTAAGGGTTGGCATGGAGAATTAATGAGAAGCAAAGGAGATTAGGGTTGGGCAGCAAGAGGCTTGGAGTTAGGGTTTGTGCTTGGGCAGCCACAAATTAGGAAAGAGTTTCCTTTCTTCTCTTCTTCCTCAAGGTGGCCGGCGCCCATACAGCCCTCCCCTCCCTTGGCCGGCGTCCAAAGCCACCTCTTCTCCTCTCCTTGGCCAGTGAAAACAAGGCTTAGGGTCCTCCCTTAGAGCTCTTGGCCGGCATCCATCCTTCTCATCCCTTTTCCTTGTTGGCCGGCGGCAAGCATCTTGCTTGGTGCTTGTTGGTTGGCTAAAGGAAGGAGAAGGGTCTTCTTTCTATACTTCCTCTTGTTTGGAGCGAGCAAGGAAGGAAGATTGGTGATCTAGGAGCTTCGACTTTTGGTAGATCGTTGCCCACACGACGTCCAAAAGGAGGAAGGTAATACAATAGAAGATCGAGAGGTATATCACTTATCTATCTTCATATGTAACATGTTTGTAATTGTTTTTCAATTATATATGCATGATATATTCTGTTTTGTGGCTAATATAACTTGGACCCCGAACATAAACACAAAAGTCGACGATCCATACATCGTCTATTCTGCGGCTATTCGTATAATAGAGGTTGGTTACTTGAACAACAAGTTTGTTCAAGTGACTACTCTAATCGAATAGCACGACGATGACACGGTTGCTTGGGTAATCCCTCTTGTCAAGGATAAATTTTTTTATCCGGGAACGTAAAAGGGATCGCCATGAACAAGCGACCGAGTTGAAGTGGGAAGCGAAGTTTCCTACTTTCACAAAGGCTATAAAAGAAGGAGTATTCTTCACCATTTTCATCATTCCAAGTGCTCTCAATTGCTCCCGCAATGTCACGACTCTCCGACAACTCTACGACTATGAAGCGCTGCCGAAATGTCGACGACACGAGCTCAACCTTCAACTCCTTAGTCGTCGGTAACATCTTAAGTTGTTAATTCAGATTGTTTGTATTTAAGTTTGTATTTCTGAGCTTTTATCATAACGAGGAGAGAGGGGTTTGTCTCTCTACCTCGAGTTTTCTCATATTTTTGTAATCGTCAACTCTTACCTCCAACGAGGAGGAGTGTTTTAGTGAATTGCCCTCTGTACGTGGTCTAGGACCATTAGGGCCTTAGATTAGTAGTCAGTAGGTTATGAACTAAGTAAAAAAATTTCTGCTGCTACTCGTGTTTTATATCGAACGAAACGAAAAGATTGTTTTGCACTATTCACCCCCCCCCCCCGCCCTCTAGCGCTCGTTTCGATCCAACACGTAGTGGAAAAGTAAATGACAATTTATTTTTACTTGGTTCACAACCTAATGGTTGCTACTCCAAGGCCCTGCTATCCTAGATCGCATATGGAGGGCAATTCACTAAGCAAGGTCTCCTCCTCGTTGGAGGTAGGAGACAACGGTTACAAGAAAATAAAAGATTGAGGATGAGGCACAAGCTCACCTCTCCTTGTTACAATGAAATATTCAGAAACACAAGTTCGAAAACAAAACACAACAACTATAACTTAAAGTATATGATACACACGAATGCGACCCTAAATCTCACGATGGAGACCGTCGAAAACTCAAAGCGCGCGCTCGCGTTCAACGCCCGCAAGTGCACGGATGTCATCAAGTAATAAAGATTATCGATCCCATAGGGACAGGGATTCAAATATCGATATATTCAATGGTTCTAATTGTTCGGACGTAACTCAAAGAGGTTTCGATTGGTGAGGGTTGTCGGTGGACTTTACTCTATACAGTGTCACACGGAGGAGGAAGGGAGTGTGCCGAGGTCTTCAAAGGTGATTCTAGGACTTCGGTTTCGCTTGTGTATCACAAAACAATGCTGTCAATTGGTGTTGTCTAGACGTTTATCTATGGTTTTGTGGAAGGGACATCATACACTCTCCCGATGAGCCGCCGCATCTACCGGGAGCTATCTCTACCTAAAAGGACGGGATAGACGGTACGAGGATGCCAAATCAATCCCTACGATGAACCGTTTCCGATTCCACCGCACCCTTCTACCCACAATTACAGGAGATCAGGTTTACCCCTAGGTTCCTTGTATAAAATCCCCTAAATCTTAAATACGATGGTTGTCACACCTCGTATCGCCTAAGCACAGCAGATAGAAAACCAAACACGCATAGATATAGTAAAAACAACTACCAATTGTCAAATCAAACTCAAAGGAAGAATTTAACGTGAACCAACATTGTAATGTGCACATAAGCTGCTCCATAATCCTAGAATCGAAAGTACTACTCCATGTATATGAAGGAAGAATCACAAAGCATGTTTATGTTCGAATACATAAGGAATAAAATGTAGGAACAAAGGATTACAATGCTTTCGTGGTCTTCTCTCCGACGTTGAAGTGCAAGGCGTGGACCTCCGACGGCATTCCTCCTCCCCGTTGTGAGTTCCCGAAGCTTTTTAGGGCTTCGACATGCCATCCTAGCCATCGTGCGTCTCCCCTAGGGTTTGGGTGGAGCCATCCTTATATAGACATCACATCAGACCGCTGAAAAATCTGAAAAAACCCTAGTTGTGCAAATCTGGCTGGCCGCCACACAGTCGTGTGGAAACACACGGCCAGGCCATGTGCGGCCTTGGGGTGGCTGATCTCGCCCATTGTACACGGCCGTGTGTAGCCACACTCTCTAGTCGTGTCTCATTCTGCGTCTAGCTGCAAAATGTCCTTTTGCTTCGAAAGTGTGCCTTTTTCCCCCGAAATGCTATCCTGCACACAAAAGTACAAAGAGCAGACCTTCGAACTAGAAAATAGGAAATGCATGCAAAATAGAGCGACATATGCATGAAACTAACATAAGAATGTAATGAGATGTGAGCTAAAACTACTCCTAAAATCCTATATGTTTTTCTCACATCACTTCCCCCAGACTTAAATTTTTGCTTGTCCTCAAGCAAACCTTAGTGCCATGAAATTTTAAAAAGATATTGTTCCATACTTAGCATGCTAACTAAATTTATCAAGTGTTATTTACAATCAAACCAGAATAAATATGTTCTAGAAATTCACTAAGTTAGCTCCTCATACTCGTGCTAAGCGAACCATTCTTAGGGGATGCCCGTTCCATAGTGAGTTAAGTAATCACCTCATAGCTTTCCTAAGGTTTCCGGCTCTTAGGCATTTATCGGCCCAAAACGAGGGTCGTTCCTTAGATCTAGCATAAAGTCTCAAAGGCGTGCTCGGTATTGAGAGAAATTGGTAGGTGTTTCCTCAGTAAACTAACTCGGTCTCAAAGGGGCACCTAGCCATTTCCACCCACGACAACTATTTTTTTTATCCCTCATACTCTCTATCTATCTCTTCTCTCTCTCTCTCTCTTTTTCTTTTCTTTTTTTTTCTTGTTTTCTTTTTCATCCTTTTCTCTTTCTCTCTTCTTTTTTTTCTTCTAACTGGGATTTTGATATTTCCAAATGGGCTTACACAATCCGAACATCTCCAGTAACTAAAATGCTAAATCTAGAGTCACCTATGGATTCCAAAGTACTAGATTACTGAGATGAATCATAACTAGGTATGTACTAGATTATCCCTTTCAGAATGTTCAACATGTGTAAGTGTAAAGAAATAAAGCTAACCAGTGTAAGTCTAGAACATTCATTAAAGCAAATAAAATAAAATACCACAAGATAAATGAAGTTAAGCTATCTATGGGAACAACTCATGTAAGAAACTTTTTTATAAATACTACTGAGGCAGCTTTACAAATAACAAAGACTAAGTACTGAAAAAAGATTAACAATCCATGCATGAATAAATGAATGAAAATACCAGAAGAAAAAAAACTACTACTAGGAAACAAAACAAAATAAACTTTGGGGTCTTTCCCTCCCAGACTTAAATGAAAATATACCTCTAGTATGGTGGACGAGGTGGAAAATCTAGGAGCCTGGGCATCTCTTGATCCTGGGAGAATCTACTGCTGAGCCGCTGATGCCACATGTACATGTGGTCGATCTGGGAGCTGGTGGATGCAGCGGCTGCTCGGTACTCCTCCTCCCTAGCCCACTGCGCCTGCTGGGCGTGTATGTGCTGATGCATCTCTCTGCGGTAGGCGGCCTCATCCTGGCGACGAGCAGCCTCCTCCTGGAAGTATATGCGGGCCTCGTCATAGAACTCCTCAGCTCACTGGAAATGCTCTCGGAATCCCTGGAACTCCACCTTTTGGTAAGCGCTCTGCTCCTCCCATCGCTGCCTCTGCATCTGCTGCTCAGTGTAAATGTAGTCGAGGCATGATTGGAACTCCGAGAAATCATAAGCCGATGTACTTGCATCCTGCTCAAAGGTGGAAAAATGTGGTGGTGTAGGTGCAGACTCATGTCGGCGTGGACTAGGTGGGCTCTTATGCATGTGTGGACTAGAGGGAGAGTGATATAAAGGTGGAGAGATGGCCGTCGATGTGGAGGGTCCCTCATATGGAGGGGACTCCACTATCAGGTCCAAGCGCCAGTTGGCGTGTGTAGTTATGGTGGTACGATCAGGGTCGGGGGGCCTAAGGGCCATCAAATTTTTCCTTACAAAGCATAAGGAGCCTCCTTCTCTCACAATCATCTTCATGGTCATGCACACTCCTAGGTCGATCCTAGGGTTCCCCTCTATACTCTCTAGTGTAGTGTAATCGTTCCCCATTTTATGGCAAATGTGGGTAAGTAGGCCTCCCACATTAATCTCTCCTCATGCTGCTTTGCCCATCTTCACTAAGTGTTTGATGAAGTGGGACCCTACATCGATGCTACTCCTTTCTTGTAGCATGTTCCATAGGCAAAGCAGCTCGCTAGCTCTAACTACACCGTCACTCTCCCCATGACCAAATATAGTACTGGCCATGATGCAGTGGAGGTATCGGAAGATGGGGTTTTGGAGGCCTGACGCTTTGGCCTTAGATGGGTCATAAGCATGCTCCCCCGTCAACTCAGTCCAAACTATCTGAGAGTTATACCCAATAGGGATTCTTCTCTCTCCCTCACTTGGCAAGCCAAAACATAAATTCCATTGGTGAAGGGTTCATTCGTGCTCAATGTTAAAAAGCCTAAAAGTTATCCTACCCTCCTTGCTCTCTCTACCCATTAAAATTTACGCCTCTAAGGAACTTAAAAATTCTGGAACTATCCTAGAGTAGGTTGGGTGCCTTATTCCCATCATCTCTTCCCACCCCATTTTTGCAAATAGGGCTTGAATATCACCCAACAACCCTAAAGACTCTAGCAAATCTTCATCTAAGTACCTAGTAGCAGTGAGCTTACGAGTAGAGAGCACATTATATCTATCTCTATGTTCATTATTGCGAAAAAGAAGAGTGGGTAGGGTGTTACCCTCCTCCGGAGCTTGAGGGGCGTCGGCTCTCCTTGTTCGTCACTTCGAGGCATCGGATCGAGGTGCTACATGCTTGGTCCTCCTCATCCTTGCTCCTTTTGGCTTCCTTTGAGGTTAAAAGTGCTTCTAGATGGTGGGGAAGACGAAATCACACGGCTAGGGCAAGAGCTTTCAAAGTACATGGTGCAAATGGGGTGAAAACACATGGCTCGCCCCTTTTAACCTCGCGCAACACAGTCATGTGAAAACACACGGCCAGGCCGTGTTCTCCTCGGGTCAGTCAAGCACGACCATGGGAAAACACATGACTAGGCCGTGTGTCCCCTTTTCTCTCCCCGTTTTGCATTAGGATTCGAATCTTCTCATACATTTCGCCGTGTAGGCTAATATGGGTTTTATTTTTGACTAGATAAGTTCTTTCCTAGTCCTAACTCTAAATGGGATGGAAATCAAAACTAAAATCAAACAAATGCAATGCAAATCAAAGAGAAATCTAAAACTAAACTTGGGTTGCCTCCCAAGAAGCGCTTTGTTTAAGGTCGTTTAGCTCGACCGCACTACACTATCAACTCGGCTCAGGAGGTTCAGTGAACCTCCATTCATCCATCTCAGGAGCTTCATCTGGCAGTTTCAACTTCATTCTACTAAATGTGAAGCCGTCGAGGTAGGGGGCTCTGTGCTCCAAAAGGTTGAAGAGGATGATCTCCCCATCTACCTCCAGGGAGATCTGGTGTGCTTTCACATCTATGCACACCCCTGCAGTTGCCAGAAAAGGCCTTCCCAGAATGATGGGATTCTGGGGATTGGGTCCTATGTCCAGTATGATGAAGTTCGTGGGTATCACGAAATCCTCAATCACCACAGGCACGTGTGGTAGCATGCCAATGGGCTTCTTGATCGTGTCATCCGCTATACGTATACCTATGCCCGTTGGTTGTATATTACCCAATCCCATCTCCAGATAGAATGCATAGGGAATCACACTCACTAATGACCCCAAGTCGCACAACGCATTATCAAAGCTTTCTCCATAAATCGAGCAGGGAATAACAAATTCACCAAGGTCCTCAAGTTGTAATGGAATCTTCTCTTCAAACTCAGCTTGGTCAGGTAGGGTGGTAATCATGGTTGCACACCCCTTGGTGAATTGGCTACTCTGCCCCACTCCTTCCTCTTTTCCTTGACTCATCGAAGAGCTCTTCATAGGTTGCGACACAGTTTGGGCTATCTGGGCCACTTACATCTCCAACATCCTGGTGTGACTTTCAAGGCCGTCAACGGTGGCCTTCAAGTCTCTGAGTGATTCTTCAAATTTTTTATGTTGGAGACGAAATTCCTCATTGGCCTTAGTCTGGGTAGCAATGAAGTCCTCCATCATCAGTTCCAGTCTCGACTTCTGGGGTCGCTGCCCATTGCCCTGCTGCTGCCCATACCCCCCTGATGGTTGGGAGGTTCCCGAGTTATTTTTATAAGAGAAATTTGGATGATTCCTCCATCCAGGATTATAGGTATTAGAGTATGGGTTGTTGGGCCTTTGGTCGTAGTCCCCAACCGCATCACAGTGCTCAATCTGCTCCTTTGAGGTTCCCTGCCCTCCATAGTGGTCTTCTCAATATGCTGTCGCTCCCTCTCCAAAGTCAATGGCCACGCATACAGATGAAGGATTCAAAGATTCAAACCGTCTGCTGACCGCATCCATCTTTGCTGTTAGGTGGTCCATGGAGTTGACAGTGTATCGTCCGGCTGTAGGTATTGGTTGACCACGTTCAGAAGCCCATTGATGGTGGTTCTGGGCCACCTCTTCGATCAGCTCTTCGGATTCCTCTATGGTCTTATTCATCAGTGCTCCTCCTGCAGCAGAATCCAGGGACATCTTCGTGGCGTACGCGATCCCATTGTAGAAGATGTGGATCACCAACCACCTCTCCAGTCCGTGGTGTGGGCATTGGTAGAGTAGCCCCTTGTAGCAATCCCAGGCTTCGAATAAAGACTCCCACTCCTTCTGGAGGAAGCACGTGATAAGATGGCGCATGTGAGCAGTCTTGCTTGGTGGGAAGTATTTGTTAGGGCAATTAACCCGTGATATAGTTTTGATGTGTGTGGCAAAGGGTTTAAGTTATGTTTGGATTGGATATGTGCGTTGGAGTCTTGCAGGACTTAGTAATACACACATGGAGTATTGGCGAGTTTCACCTCTCATGACTCGATCCTTGAGTCGGTGAAGGATAGCTTTGCAGAAGCCGTGCACTTGGAGCATCCGAGGGACCGCCGGACGAGGAGATTGGAGTGAAGCCGGAGGAAGTAGACTTCAGGGCGAGACATGAAGGATGGCGCTGCAGAGCTGTGCACTTGGCGCATCCGAGGGATGTGGCCGGACGAAGACAACTTCAAAGGCGAGGGACTCCAAGGGATGAGAGTGAGCGAATGTAACCCGGGAAGGGGTAGTGCGCTTAGGTGGAACTTGGCCAATTGGCTAAGTGTCGGATGGGATTTCCCGACATCAGTCGACCGCCATGTAATGGTAGTCAACTACTCTAAGTCGACTGTGACTCGACTAGTGTTCGAGTCCGGTTCATGTGCCAACAGTCGACTGCCATGGATTGGCAGTCGACTGCGAGACCACCAGTCGACTGATGAAGGCATCAATCGACTGGTCGCAAGGGTTTCGAGCACAGAATGGAGTGTTCGCTTCCAGCACTCGACTAATAGCTCCATCAGTCGACTGATGGTAGGATCAGTCGACTGATGTGGGAGTCGTTGGGTGAAATCCAATGTAGAAGAAGCCGTTATTGGACAACGGCTACGAGATCAGTCGACTGATCGAGGCATCAATCGACTGGTCCTGTGTTAATGGGAAGAAACCCTCTTCTTCTATAAAAAGAAGGGGTGAGGGCATTTGGGAGCCTAATGCTTCAACTCATAACATCTCCCAAAGTGATCTAAAGGTCTTCCACTCTTCTACTTGTGCTAATCTTCATTCCATTGTAAGAAGAGTGGATTCTTGTGTAAAAGGTAACCTCCACCTAGCTTGGTGCAAAGGAGAGAATAGTGAAAGCTTGAGGCATGATTCACCTTGGACGAATCGGACTATGGATTAGCGACGAGGCCATGAACCACGTTACATTGTGGTGTTAGTGTTTGTGTTTCTATTCTTCCTTTTCTTTTGTCTTTAATTGTTTATATTAGTATATTCCGCTTGCGCTAATAGTGTTTGTAGACGAGCAATGAACGAACGACTTCCACCATCTACGATAAAGGCTATTCACCCCCCTCTAGCCGGTCAACATCGATCATCGATCCCCTACAAGTGGTATCAGAGCCAAGGCGCTTGTCATCGGACTAACCGCCGCAACAAGCACTACATCACGAGATGGCCGGCTCTAATATTCATCCGCCGAAGTTCGAGGGAGAATTCGCTTGGTGGAAGAAGCGAATGGAGATATTTTTCGAAACCGATTTCGGAATTCTATTAATAATGGAAAATGGTTACGAAATACCTAGGAATGAAGAAGGGGAGCCATTGGAGAAATCAAGGTGGAGTAAGAGGCAAAGGGAAGAGTACTTGGCAAACTCGAAGGTCAAGCATCATCTCTACAATGTACTCCCCCAACAAGAAGTAAACCGAATTGGAGAGTGTATAAGTGCTAAAGAGATGTGGGAGAAGCTAATAGAGCATCATGAAGGTACCTCAGAGACCAAGCTTGCAAGGAGATAACTCCTCTGCTCCCAACTATCAAATATTAAACTCGAAAAGGGAGAAAAGGTAACCTCACTACACTCTCGATTTAAGGAAATTTTAATTGGGCTAACAAGTGTAGGAGAAAGACTTTCGAACCGGGATATGCTTATGAAAGCAATCGATGCCTTTCCCCGGTCATCGAAATGGAGCTCAATGATGGACTCCTTCTACATGTCAAAGAAAATAGAAGTGAGCACCTTGGAGGAGTTCTTCTCAACCATGGAGCTCCATGAAACAAGGCTTGAGGGAGTAATTAAAGAATCAAGTATCAAGCCATCAAGAGGAGTAGTCCTAGTAGCAAATAAAGGGAAAAAGAAGAAGATGGAGACTCCTTCCTCCTCTGATGAAGCATCTTCCTCCTCTTCCATGGATAGCACGGAAGAAGCATGCATGGTAAGGAAGGTAAGGCGTGCTTTGAAGAATTTTAAATTTAATAAATCTAATGATAGGAGAAGAAGATCAAGGGGGAAGATAATTTGCTACAATTGTCAACAAGAGGGACACATAAGCGATAATTGTCCCCTCTTGAACAAGAGCAAAGAGGAGAGGAGAAAGAAAGAAGAAAAGAAGAAGAAGGGGAGCAAGAAGAAAAAGGAAGAGGAGAAGAAGGCCAAAGAAAAAGGGAAGGCCAAGGCACTAAAGGCAAGGACATGGGATGACCCCTCTTCATCATCATCATCATCATCGGAAGAGGAGAATGCTTTTGTCACCAACCTTGCTTTGATGGCATTTGATGACCTAGACACCTCCTCCTCCGAGAAAGAAGAAAGAAGTACTAGTGAGGAGAGCTCAAGTGAAGGAGAAGCTTCATCCTCATTATCATCGGAATCGGAGGAAGAGGACATGGAAACTATGGTAACGAATCTCTCACCCAATAAAATAGTTTCCATGATTTCTAGCCTTACTAAGGATTTATTTAGGGCTAAGAAAAAGAATAAATGCATGCTTGACCAAATTAAGGCCTTAGAAAATAAATTAGAACAAGCATGTTTGAATGTTAATAATGATGATGCATGCTCACATGATCATTATATGTCTTTTGATGTTAATGATGCATGCATTGAAGAAAATAGGGTCCTAAGGGAAAAGGTAGACCATTTTGTTGGTGCAGTAGGCACCTAAGTCGAACCTGAGTTTTGATTATAGCAAACGATACAAAGTTAAGCTCATGTCGTTATCTCATGAGCTGAATCGAGTGTGCAGAAAATTGCTATAGCTGGAGCTAAAGGCTAGCGACACCCGGAGGAAGCCGCGGTGGTCGGGCGACACTCGAGTGACTTCGGAGGGAGCCGAAGGAATCGAGTGGAAGGCCAGAAGCAAAAGCAACATAGTAAGTATCGAGGTAAGCTCGTGTGTGCGAGCGTAAGTAAGGTCATATCCTCTTTACGAGGATGATCTTAAGCGTAGATCCGACCAAAGACATCCTATAGGTGGTCTAGGTCGAGATCAGATGGTTGGAGGCCGTCAAAATAATGTTTTTATTAAGCTAACTTTGCATTGCAGCTAGCATTAGTCGACTGCCAGCTTGGAGGACTCATTGCCCAGTCAACGATCATTGCGAAGGTTAGCATTCGATCGATGCTACCATCGGATCGATGATGGCCATCGGTCGGTGATGGTCAAGGATCGACCTCAGTCAAGCCTTATCACCATTTTTCAAGGAGCCATGTGCCAAAACTCTATTGGGTGAAGTTCCTCTCGAAAAGGGGCTCAAAGGCTATAAAAGGAGGGCCAATCCTAGGGTTTCTTCATCAATTCTAAGCTTCCAAAAGCCTCCGCCAAGCTACAACCTTCCGACAATGAAGTGCTTCTTCTCCGACGTCTAGGTTTATTTGTTTTCATTTTATTACGTCGGTTAAAGTTTTTGTTTCAGTTTAGTACTTTCATTTCTCAGAGCTTTTATCGTAACGAGGAGAGGGGGAGTGTCCCTCTACCTCAAGCTTTGTGCTTCACTTGTATCGATTAAACTCCTACCTCTAACGGGGAGGAGTTCATTAGTGTTTTTGCCCTCCGAACGTGGTCAAGGACCGCTAGGGCCTTGGAGTAGTAGCCGAAGGCTACGAACCAAGTAAAATTCCCTTGTCTCTTTTTACTTTACATTTACATTTCCGCTGCGTATAAGTTTTTTTTTTAATCGTCTACCGAAAGAGAAAAAAAAAGGTTTATCGCTATTCACCCCCCCCCCCTCTAGCGATCCGCTTCAATCCAACACATTTGACCAAGGCCCTAGAAAAATTTACAATTGGCTCCAACACCCAGTTTCAATAAGAAAGGCCTAGGATATAAGGAAAATAAAAAAGAAAAGGCCTATAAATGTTTAATTGCTAGGGGGCAAGATAAAAAGAAAACAATAGCTAGAAAATGGATCCCTAAGGAATTTTTAGTGAACCCCATAGGAAAGAATTTTTTTTGGGTTCTTAAATCCATCCTTAAGGGTTAGGAAAACCCTAGGATAGTCAACCATATGGAATTTACCTATAACATATTTTTGGTTGACTTAGGATGACGGGACAAAATTTTTGAAATAGTGTTGGGTGATGATAATGCACCCATAAATAGTTTAAATCATGCTCAACACTTAGTGTTATTTGATACTCATGACCTATACATTTTTTTTAGCATAGTGTTGGATGATGATAATGTGCCCATAAATTTATAATAATGCTTAAATCATGATAGTTAATGTAATTGTTATAATTGTTTGCAATCATGATTTATGATCTTGATATTTGACATATAATCATGGGCAATAAGGTTTAAATCATGCTTTGGGTGATACTTGACTTATTATCATGACTTTATACCTAATGCATGATTACAAATTGATAGATACATTAGTTTCATGATCATAATGTGAAATCAATACATATATATCTTTATGATCATATGGTATGCTAGGATGATACTTAACCATGGGTAGAATTGCATGAAATTGAAGGTTAAGTACTTAAATACCTTTAGGAACATCTCACACTCACCATAGGCTATCTTGATTGAAAACTTAGCATGGGTGAGATGATAGGATGATACTAATGGTCCACTAATGCCTATGGCATTTAGATGGTCATTTTAAGTATCAAAATAGCAATAATAGACCAATCATGGGGAAGGCTTATGTTTAATTCATAGACATATTGCCCAAAGATCATGGTTGGATATTTCAAATGTTTTAAAAACCATTTCTTGTTTCATAAACTGAACTTTCATGTTTTGAAAAGTTTCAAGGCAAAGCTAGGTGTTAAAATTGATACAAACTTAATCAAAAACCTAGTTGTTTTTGAAGCTTTTGGATTTTTAGCTAATTTACGAAAATATAATGATTTTTCATGATAAACTATTTTTCATTGATAAATATACTTACAAGAAATATGTTTCCCAAATTTCATGATTTTTTGAATTTTATAGAATTTTTAATGCATTTCTGAAATTCACCCCGAAAATCAGAAAAAACCTGAAATCAGAGTGCCAATCGACTAGTAGTCTGAACCAGTCGACTGATCGACTAATAACATGTCCAGTAACCCTCTTTTATCAGATTTTAAGGCATGTTATGGTAATTCTTATTCCTTAGAGTTGATGTCATGCTTGTATAAACTTTGTTTAATATTTTTAATGGTGTCAAAAGGAGAGAAATATGCATGTTTAAGTAAGGGGAGAATTGCATTTAGGGGGAGTTTCATGTATTAAGGGGGAGAGTTGATAATCATGTTTATTTACATGCTTTCTTACCTTAATATTTTTATCAAATGTTTACCTAACATAAACGGATTCCACACATCAAAAAGGGGAAGATTGTGTTGGTGCAGTAGGCACCTAAGTCAAACCTAAGTTTTGATTATAGCAAACGATACAAAGTTAAGCTCATGTCGTTATCTCACGAGCTGAATCAAGTGTGCAGAAGATTACTAAAGCTGGAGCTGAAGGCTAGCGACACCCGGAGGAATCCGGGTGGTTGGGCGACACTCGAGTGACTTCGGAGGGAGCCGAAGGAATCAAGTGGAAGGCCGGAAGCAAAAGCGACATGGTAAGTATCGAGGTAAGCTCGTGTGTGCGAGCGTAAGTGAGGTTGTCGTATCCTCCTTACGGGGATGGTCTTAAGCATAGATCCGACCAAAGACATCCCATCAATGGTCTAGGTCGAGATCGGACGGTCGAAGGCCGTCGAAATAATGTTTTCTTTGAGCTAACTTTGTCTTGCAGCTAGCATCGATCATTGCCCGGCTTGGAGGACTCATTGCCGTCAACGATCATTGCTTGAGGTCGCGATTCGGTGATCACGCCATCGATCGTGATGGTCAATGATCAGCTTCGAGGGGTCAAGGCTTATCACCCCATTTCAAGGAGATTGGTGCTCAATTTTGATTGGCTAGGGTTTCTCTCGAAAAGGGGCTCAAAGGCTATAAAAGGAGGGTCAATCCTAGGGTTTCTTCATCAATTCTAAAGCTTCCAAAAGCCTCCGCCAAGCTACAACTTTTCGGACAACGAAGTGCTTTCTCTCCGATGTCTAGGTCTTAATTTCTCTCTTATTGTAACGTCGGTTTTAGCTTTTATTTTAAGTTCATTACTTTAATCTTTCGGAGCTTTTATCGTATACGAGGAGAGGGGGAGTGTCCCTCTACCTCAAGTTTTTGTTCCTTCTTGTATCGATTAACTCCTACCTCCAACAAGGAGGAGTTCCTTTAGTGCTTTTGCCCTCCGTACGTGGTCAAGGAACACTAGAGACTTGGAGTAGTAGCCGAAGGCTACGAACCAAGTAAAAAGAATTGTCTCTTTTACTTATTTCTTATCTTTTCCGCTGTAAATTAATTATCTACTCGGATTTTAAACGAACGAACGAAAAAAGAAAGTTTAACACTATTCACCCCCCCCCCTCTACCGTTTCAAATCAATCCAACAGATTGTTAGGGCAATCAACCCGTGATATGGTTTTGATGTGTGTGGCAAAGGATTTAAGTTAGAATGTTTGGATTTGATATGTGTGTTGGAGTCTTGCAGGACTTAGTAATTCACACATGGAACATTGGCGAGTTTCACCTCTCATGACTCGGTCCTTGTGTCGGTGAAGGATAGCTTTGCGGAAGTCATGCGCTTGGAGCACCCAAGGGACCGTCAAACGAGGAGATTGGAGTGAAGCCGAAGGAAGTAGACTTCAGGGTGAGACGCAAAGGATGGAGCTGCAGAGCCGTACGCTTGGCGCATCCGAGGGACGTGGTCAGACGAAGACAACTTCAAAGGCGAGGGACTCCAAGGGATGAGAGTGAGCGAATGTAACCCGGGAAGGGGTAGTGCGCTTAGGTGGAACTTGACCAATTGGCTAAGTGTCAGATGGGATTTCTCGACATCAGTCAACTGCCATGTAATGGTAGTCGACTACTCTAAGTCGACTGTGATTCGACTAGTGTTCGAGTCTGGTTCATGTGCCAACAGTCAATTGCCATGGATTGGCAGTCGACTACGAGACCACCAGTCGACTGATAAAGGCATCAATCAACTGGTCGCAAGGGTTTCGGGTACATAATGGAGTGTTCACTTCTAGCACTCAACTAATAGCTCCATCAGTCAACTGATGGTAGGATCAGTCGACTGATGTGGGAGCCGTTGGGTGAAATCTAACGTGGAAGAAGCCGTTATTGATCGGCCGATCGATCGGATCACCGATCGATCGGGGATCGGCCGATCGGTCTTGTGTTAACTAGAAGAAACCCTCTTCTTCTATAAAAAGAAGGGGTGAGGGCATTTGGGAGCCTAATACTTCAACTCATAACATCTCCCAAAGTGCTCTAAAGGTCTTCCACTCTTCTACTTGTTCTAATCTTCATTCCATTGTAAGAAGAGTGGATTCTTGTGTAAAAGGTTACCTCCACCTAGCTTGGTGCAAAGGAGAGAATAGTGAAAGCTTGAGGCGTGATTCACCTTGGACGAATCGGACCGTGGATTAGCGGCGAGGTCGTGAACCACGTTACATTGTGGTGTTAGCATTTGTGTTTGTATTCTTCCTTTTCTTTTGTCTTTAATTGTTTATATTAGTATATTCCGCTTGTGCTAATAGTGTTTGTAGATGAGCAACGAACGAACGACTTCCACCATCTACAATAAAGGCTATTCACCCCCCTCTAGCCGGCCAACATTGATCATCAATCCCCTACAGTATTTGTTCAGGAACTGCTGCTCACATTGCTCCCATGTAGGATGCTTCCCGAAGGTAGGGAGTGAAGTCATGCCTTAGCCTTATCCCGCAATGATAACGGGAATAGGCGCAGGCGGATCGCGTCAATAGGGACTCCGTTCATTTTCATTGTCGAGCAGATTTCAAGAAATGCCTCTAGGTGCCAATTCGGGTCTTCAATCGCAACTCCCCCGAATTGACTCTGCTTGACCATATGTATAAGTGTCAGCTTCAGCTCAAAGTTATTTTTTGAAATAGATGGTCCAACTATACTCGGCCAAAATCCTCTAGCGCTAGGAGCTGCGTAGTCCCGCAGAGGTCGGCTACCTATGTTCACTTCGAATGCAGCTTGATCCTCCATCCTTCGCTACTCTGCTCTCTGGCGATGAAAGGTTCGCTCGATTTCTAAGTCGATAGGAATTAGACCTTCCGATCCTAAGCGTCTAAGCATATGACGAACCAAGCCACAAAATTAGGAGTGCTAACTAATTCTAAAAGCAGAAAATAGAACAATCTAGGTAATAAAATCTAAGATGCAAAAAAGAAATAAAAATAACTACTGCTTGAATTAAATAAAATAAAAATAACAGAAAATTAAAACTAAAGATAAATATGGAAGATATTAAACTTAAAGAAAATAAAGTAAACTAGAAAGAAAATAAAGCAAGTAAATAAATCTAATCCTAAGTCCGATCCAATTTACCACCATTCGATTCGATATCGAATCGACCAGTCCCCGGCAACGACGCTAAAAACTTGATGCACACGAACGCAATCCTAAATCTCGTGATGGAGACCATCGAAGACTCAAAGCGCGCACTCGGCCTCAACGCTCGCAAGTGCACGAATGTCATCAAGTAATAAAGATTATCGATCTCACAGGGACTGGGATTCGAATATCGATATATTCAGTGGTTGTAATTATTCGGACGCAACTCTAAGAGGTTTTGATTGGTGAGGATTGTTGGTGGACTTTACTCTATACGGTGTCACATGGAGGAGGAAGGGAGTGTGCCGAGGTCTTCAAAGGTGATTCTAGGACTTCGGTTTCACTTGTGTATCATAAAACAATGCTGTCAATTGGTGTTGTCTAGACGTTTATCTATGGTTTTGTAGAAGGGACATCATACACTCTCCCGATGAGCCGCCGCATCTACTGGGAGCTATCTCTGCCTAAAAGGATGGGATAGATGGTACAAGGATGTCAAATCAATCCCTACGATGAACCGTTTCCGATTCCACCACACCCTTCTACCCATAGTTACAGGAGATCAGGTTTACCCCTAGGCTCCATGTATAAAATCCCCTAAATCTTAAATACGAGGGTTGTAACACCTCGTATCGCCTAAGCACAGCAGATAGAAAACCAAACACGCATAGATATAGTAAAAACAACTACCAATTGTCAAATCAAACTCAAAGGCCGAATTTAACGTGAACCAACATTGTAATGTTCACACAAGCTACTCCCTAATCCTAGAATCGAAAGTACTAGTCCATGTATATGAAGGAAGAATCACAAAGCATACTTATGTTCGAATACATAAGGAATAAAATGCAGGAACAAAGGATTATAATGCTTTCATGGTCTTCTCTCCGGCATTGAAGTGCAAGGCATGGACCTCCGGCGGCGTTCCTCCTCCCCGTTGCGAGTTCCCAAAGCTTTTTAGGGCTTCGGTGTGTCGTCCTAGCCGTCGTACCTCCCCCCTAGGGTTTGGGCGGAGCCATCCTTATATAGACATCACCTCGGACCGCTGCAAAATTCAGAAAAACCCTAGTCGCACAAATCTAGTGGGCCGCCACATGGCAGTGTGGAAACACATGGCCAGGCCGTGTGCAACCCTGGGGTGGCTGATCTCGCCCATTGGACATGGTCGTGTGTAGCCACATGCCATGGTCGTGTCCCATTCTGCGTCTAGCTGCAAAATGTCCTTTTGCTCTGAAAGTGTGTCTTTTCCCCTGAAATGCTATCCTGCAAGCAAAAGTACAAAGAGCAGACCTCCGAACTAGAAAATAGAAAATACATGCAAAATAGAGCGACATATGCATGAAACTAACATAAGAATGTAATGAGATGTGAGCGAAAACTACTCCTAAAACCCTATATGTTTTGCTCACATCAGTATACCGACTAGAAGATTGAGACTTGAGGTGTCATCGGCGTTGCGACAGCGTTTCAGAGGCGTATCATTGTCGTAGAACTTCGGCATTGCGGGAGCACTTTGTGAGCTTGAATGAATGACCTAAAGGAGTGAAACCCCTCTTCTTTTATAGCCTTGGAAGCCTTCCAATGTTCAGATCCATATCCAAACTTCTAGGCCACCTCACCCAAGAAAAAAGGCTCTTGTCTTTGACCTTCATCGAAGTTGGTAATTTGAATAGCAATCGACTGATTGTCCTAATCAATCGACTGATGCCACCAGCAATCGACTTCCAATAGCCAGTATTCAACTGCTATCTTGGTTATTCAACTGCAATAAAGAGTTATTCTGAAACATACAAGTAAAGGTAAATTCGATGGCCACTTACCGTCCGATCTCGGCCTAGACCTTCCACTGGAAGTCTTAGTCGGATCGCGGCCTAAAGGTGTCCCCGTACGGAAGACCTGACCACACCTTTACTCACACTCGAGCTTGCCTCTGGTCCTTGTAGCTTGGCTTCCAGTCTTCACCTGGGTTCTTCGACTCCATCCAAAGTTCTCTCGATGTCGCTTGACCACCACGATTTCTTGACTCGAGATTCTCCGGGTGCCGCCGACCTTCAGCTCAGCTTAATCATTTCTGCACACTTAATAGAGCATATGAGATAACGATATGACTGTAACTTTGGGCCTTTTCCATAATCAAAACCTAGGTTCGATTATCTGGTGCCCCTGCACCAACATCTTCTTTCTAGGCTTGTTCTCTTTCTTTGTGAGGTCAAGACACTCACTTTTGATGTGCCCCTTCCTGTTACATTCAAAGCAAACAACATCAGTTTTGCCTCTGGATTTATGTGATGTCTTACCCTTCTTCTTGTCTGCGAAAATTTTCTTCACATCCTTCTTGTTATATTTTCTACTTCTCCTCATCATTCTCCTCACGAAATTCGCTATCTCACTAGAAGAAGATTCATTATCGCCATCGCTGCTTGACTCAGATGGAGATGACGATGACTCCCTCTTCTTATCCTTTTTCTTGCCCTCCTTTTTCTTATCCTCCTTGTATCGCTCACCTGCAATAAAAATAATACCTTTCGCTTTTGGACCCTTATTAGCTTGTTCATGCAGTTCCATTTCACAAAATAATTCATCTAGTTTTACTGTTGATAAATCCCTTGACACTTTGTAGGCATCTACCATAGATGTGTTGGATTTTTCGAGCAGTAAAAACCGCTTTTTGTATTGCGGAAACCTCGGAAGCCCGGCCACGGATCCGTGCGAAGATAAATAAAAATTACATGTATGTGTTTAAAACCTTAGATCTACATGATGAGAGTGTTACCCTCGTAGCGACGCCCTTTGCTTATCCCGCTTGTCCAAATGCTTTGCCGGATCTCGAAGAGTGTCAAGCGTACACTCCTCTACAAGTATCCACACGGACAAATAGTGGAGAAGACACCTTAGACTGTGCTAGCACCCTTGAGGAATCTCAGCAAGAAGAGGATGAGGGAGAGAGCTTGAGAGGAACAACCAAGGAAGAAGATGATGAAGTTACTCCAAAAAAAACTTCACACCATAATACAAACTTTAAAGTGGCCGACCACTTCAATTTGGGTGGGAGGTTACATGCATGCATGTAACTCCAAGAGCCAATGGCTCTTGGCCTCCCTCATGAGGTGGCACCCCATGATAAGTCCATGATGATGTGGAACACCATCATTGGCGGCCCCCATGCCAAGTCACCATGACATGGCAATTGGTCAAGTCAAAATTGACCATTCATCTTCCCTCTCAAGTCAAGTTAAACTTGACCTCTTATCTCTCACGGTTGATCAAATCTAACCACTTGATTCAAGTCAATTTGATTTAATGAATCTCTATTCATTAATTTAAATTGACTCAATGAATCAAATCTAAATTAGACTCATTCAACACTTGAATCAAATTGAGTCTAACTCAATTAGTCTAATTTGGATTACTCTTAATCCAATTTAGTTCATCCCATGAACCTAAACCTCATGGTTCATCATATAAACCTAATCTCCATCTAATTGCCCTTTGTGTGTGACCCTATAGGTTCTTGTAACATTGGCAATGCTTCTAAACTGATTTAGGAACATAAGCAATGAGCGGTATCTAGCAACACATCATTGCTGCCCAAGTTACAAGAATGTTGAGATCCAACATCACCTTTGTGACTACTAATTGTGACTCTCACAATATGTGACAATGTCCCTCTATCTTTGACATCTAGATTGACCAATTGAGGCATAGACCGTGTTATCCTCGATACAATCTATATCTTGAACTCCAAGTAGACTCACTCTAATCAAATGAGCTCAATATCTCATATTGACTTATTTGGGCATGGTCATGCACTTCGTGGTCTAACTCTATCAAGAATAACGATGTCACTCTCATCATATAGGAGGGATAGATCACATCCACATCACTCACATCCCTCCGTATAATTTATTACATACCCAGTAATCGCCTTTATAGTCCACCCATTTACGGGTGACGTTTGACGAAGCCAAAGTATGCAACTCCTTATGTAGAGAACTACGGTGACTTCAAGTCCAAGGACTAATAGTCATACTAATAGTCACATGAGAAAGTATATGACACCCATATAACAATCCATGATACTTTCTCATGGCGGATCATTCAGTATATATTCTCCAATGCATACCCATGTGTCAATTTGATATCTCATATCCATGACTTGTGAGATCAAGTCATCGAGTTGACCTACATGCTAGTCTCTACGCATTAACATTATCTCTGAATGTTAATACTTGACTAGGAATGATTAAGAGTAGTGTTCTCTATATCATCTGATTATCGATTCAACCAATCGATTTATATAGATAAGAACTTTCTACTCAAGGACGTTATTATACTTAGCTATTTGGCACCAATACAAGTAAATATAATAACCATGTCTTTATAAATAGGAATATGATACAATAAAGTCCATACAAAAATCATCACATGATTGTCTCTAGGGCTTTCACTAACAATCTCCCACTAGCACTAGTGTCAATCATCGTAATATCTAATACCCAATGACCTAGTGTGACCATCATGCTTTTGCTGTGCCAAAGCCTTGGTCAAGGGATCTGCGATGTTAGCGTCTGTCGGTACTCTGCAAATCTTCACATCTCCTCTATCGATAATCTCTCGAATGAGATGGAAGCGTCGTAGTATGTGTTTGGTCCGTTGGTGTGAGTGAGGTTCCTTAGCCTGCGCAATCGCTCCATTGTTGTCACAATAGAGCTCTATGGGATCTGCTATGCTAGGAACCACCCCAACCTCAATAATGAACTTGCGGATCCAAACTGCCTTTTTTGTTGCCTCAAATGCAGCGATATACTCGGCCTCTATTGTAGAATCAGCACCTATGTCCTGCTTCGAACTCTTCCAGCTCAGCGCCACCATTCAAGCAAAACACAAACCCTGAATGTGATCTATAATCATCCTGGTCAGTTTGGAAACTAGCATCGCTATAACCCTTTACAGCTAGCTCCTCATCGCCTCCAAATATCAAGAAATATTCTTTAGTCCTTCTCAAGTACTTAAGAATATTTTTGACTGTTATCCAGTGACGCTTACCTGGATCTGACTGGTATCTACTCGTCATGCTCAAAGCATACAAGACATCAGGACGAGTACATAGCATGGCGTACATGATAGATCCTATAGCAGATGCATAAGAGATCTTATCCATGCGGTCTCTCTATTCTCTAGAAGAGGGACTTTGAGTCTTCGAAAGACTCACACCATGTGACATCGGCGGAAGTCCCTTCTTGGAATTCTGCATGGCAAACCATAGTAAAACCGTGTCAATATATGTACTCTGACTTAGGCCAAGCAGTCTCTTAGATCTATCTCTATAGATCTTGATGCCTAGAATACAGGCTGCTTCACCTAAGTCTTTCATTGAGAAGCACGTCCCTAGCCAAGTCTTCACAGACTGTAGTGAAGGGATGTCATTCCCAATGAGTAGTATGTCATCCACATACAATACAAGGAAGACAACTGTGTTTTCATTAACTCTTTTGTAGACACAAGGTTCATCTTCATTCTTTATGAAACCAAACTGTTTGATTGCATCATCGAATCGAAGATTCTAGCTCCGAGAAGCTTACTTTAGCCGATAAATAGACCTTTGCATCTTGCATACTTTTCCAGTATGTTGTGGATCCACAAAACCCTCAGGCTATGTCATGTACACATCCTCGAGCAAGTTTCCATTCAGAAATGCGGTTTCGACATCCATCTGTCAGATCTCATAATTGTGGTATGCTGCAATAGCAAGCATGATCCGAATGGACTTAAACATCGCCACTGGAGAAAAGGTTTCATCATAGTCAATACCATGAATTTGCTTGAAACCTTTAGCCACCAATCGACCCTTATAGGTATGCGTATGTCCTTCGTGTAGCTCGATTAATTTATTCCATAGGTCCTTGGCGCTAATGAATGGTCCGATGCGGTTGAGTTCCTCCTTGGACAAGCCGCATTGCAATATTTGGGTTGCTCTTGCATCGGCTTCGATTTGCCTCTTGGTTGCATTTGTCCACTTGTTGAAATCCAAGGGTTCTCCTTGATCATTGGTGGGTAAAGCAAAGCCGGTTTGGATTATTATCCAAGTCTCGACTTGTGTTTTCAAGAAACACTCCATCCGACCTTTCCAATAACGGAAATCATCTCCGTTAAAGAACGGAGGTCGGGTGGTGCTATATCCCTCAATGTGAGCCATTAAGTATCTTGCAAAACACAAATAAAAACCAAAGAGAATTCCAAGACTTGGTCTTGGATTAGTAATGTGGGAAATAATAGGAAAAAAAACAGAAATAAATAAGGAGGATAAGAAACTAACAAAAATTTGAAACTTACGACCTTCGATGTCCCCGAAAGGGTACTAAACGTTGGATTTTGGGGCTGGAAACAGCTTGTTATGGGGGTAAACCCCCAGTAAGAAGTGTAGATCTTTCAGAGAGCTTCGATTTGGTGGGTAGATCGTTTCGTGAGTCCACTTGTAGCAAAAGTTATGCTCGTTTGATCATGAGGTACTCCGAAGGAGATTAGTACTTGCAAAAACACAACAAAAAAAACTATGTACCAAGACTTGGTCTTGGATTAGTAGTGCGGGAAACAAAATCTAAGAAATATACGAATCGAAAAATACGAAAAGAAAACCAAAACGTGCTAGATTGGTGGTTTCACCAAATCTTAGCGCCCCCGCTCTGATACCAATTGTTGGATCGAAAAGCGTCGCTAGAGGGGGGGTGAATAGCGATCGAAAATCTTTCGTTCGTAATCGTTCGTTAAGGCACGAGTAAGCGAGTAAGCAGCGGAAAATAAAATGACACATTTATTTTACTTGGTTCACAACCCGGCGGTTGCTACTCCAAGGCCCTATCGGTCCTAGACCGCGTACGGAGGGCAAAGCACTATAACGTCTCCTCCTCGTTGGAGGTAGGAGACAACGATCACAAAACCGAATATACGAGGATGAGGCAACAAGCCTACCTCACCTCGTTATGAAGAAAAACAAAGAATACAATATCAAAAATATTACTTGAATCTGCTGCCGACGAAGAAGATTGGAACTTGGCGTCGCGTCGGCGTTATGACGGTGTTGGAGCGTTGGCGTTGTAGGAGCACTTGATGAATAAAATTGATGTTCTTTGGAGATGAATCCTCCCCTCCTTTTATAGACTTTAGCCTCTGAATTTGTCTCCTATTTCTTTGGAATGGATCATGAATTTTTCCAAATTTTTATCGCGAAGTGGCCGCGTCAAACGTTATCCGTTTTGACCTAGCGCAAAGTCGAATCGCCGCGCCATCACGATCGATGATGCCATCACGATCGATGGGCATCGGCCGATCGGCTTCTCCATGTCGCAATGACCGCAGCTTGGCCACTTCCCTGCAGCAAGAGGTTAGCTCGGAAAATGATAAATACGACGGTTTCTAACCGTCCGATCTCGACCTAGACCTTCCACAGGAAGTCTTAGTCGGATCGTCGCCTACGGTCATCCCCGTAAAGAGGACACGACCTTACAATCTCTCACTCACACGAGCTTACCTCGATAGTAGCTCTTGCTTCCGGCCTTCCACTCGATTCCTTCGGCTCCCTCCGAAGTCACTCGAGTGTTGCCCGACCACCACGGCTTCCTCCGGGTGTCGCTAGCCTTCAGCTCCAGCTTTAATACTTTTCTGTACACTCGATAGCTCGTGAGATAACGATATAAACTTAACTTTGTGTCTTTGCCATAATCAAAATACAGGTTCGATTATCTAGTGCCCCTGCACCAACATATATATATATATATATTTATTTATTTATTTATTTATTTATTTATTTATTTAAATTAATTGTGATATGGTCATGGCCCTACTACGATCTTCTCAAGCCAATGAGAAGATCGGACGGTCAACCTAGGATTAACGGCTTCTCCAAGCGCCTCCTTTGACCACCATGTGTCATCGGCACTCTTCTCGTAACTCCGTCTACTAGTGGACCTTCCACCGCTCCATTTTGTACATTACAAACATGAAACTCGAGTTACATTCGAGTCTAAAACTATTTACAACTAGAATTTTAAATGAAGATGCACGACGCATAGGTCGCATACCCTATACAACATACATAACCACAAAAATGGCACGCAGGTCGTATTTTGAATTACAACACATTTATCATCCAATCATATTGAAGTTCTTGGGCCATGACCATCACAGAATTATACATAATTCTAAATTATGTATTTTATAAAAAAATTCTATAATTTTTCCTTTTTTTTCAATTTTATGAGTCACATCTCCGTAACGGTCCTGCTAAGCGATTTCCGGGCGCGATCTCGGGATAATGCCCCTTTCGGGGTTAGGGGCCGCGCCCCTACTCACAAAATAAACTTTCTGAGTGTCCCATCTAGATCTTAGAGTGACTTAAGTCGCTGTCCCAAAAACCTAAAGCGAGATTTTGCCGTTCTGGAGAGTTTTTCTCGGTGGTTGAAGCCTACAAGTGTCCCAACACTTGTTGCTTCGACTCTTTGAGAAAAATACTCAAAAAATCTATAAAAATTGGAAATTTATAGAAACTTAAAAATCTGTAATTTTTTATATCAAATACAAAAACTACAAATTTAAAACACATACATGCTTCGCACGTGGCTCTGATACCACTGTTGGACTTTCCGAGCCGCAAAAAATGCTTTTTGCATTAAGGAAACCTCGGAAGCCCGGCCACGGATCCGTGCGAAGATATATAAAAATTACATGTATTTGTTTAAAACCTTATATCTACCTTAGATCTACATGATGAGAGTGTTACCCTCGTATCCCGCTTGTCCAAATGCTTTGTCGGATCTCGAAGAGTGTCAAGTGTACACTCCTCTACAAGTATCTGTTGGTGCAGGGGCACTAGATAATCGAACCTTAGTTTTGATGATGGTAAAGATTCAAAGTTAAGCTATTTTGTTATCTCATGTGATATGCTAAGTGTGCAGGAAGTGTTTAAGCTAAGCCAAAGGTCGAGCGACATCCAGAGAATCTCAAGTTGAGAAACCGTGGTGGTCGGGCGACATCAGGAGAACCTCGGGGAGTCAAGGAACCTAGGTGGTGACCGAAAGCTAAGCGACAGGTCGAGAGGACCAAAGGTAAGCTCCGTGTGTGGAGCGGTGGTAAGGACACGTCCTCGGTTAGAGGACAATTCTAGGCGTCGATCCGATTAAGGCTTCCGGAGGAATGCTGAAGTCGAGATCGGGCAGTCAAAGGACTGTCACATTGCATGGCATTATGCATCTATTGTGCTAATCTTGTATTGCAAGAATTCTCAAGTGCAGCAGTCAACTGGAGATGTCAGTAGTCGACTGAAGGTAGTCGACTGCTAAGAGGATCAGTCGACTGATGTCGACGAATCAGCCCGGTGCACAAGGTCAAAGAGATAGAGATTGATGCCACCACCTCAGGATAAGATAAGCCGCCACCTCAGGATAAGATAAGCCACCACCTCAAGATAAGATCCACGAGTTTTGGATCTGGATTGGGACAAATTCCAAGGCGTAAATCTATAAAAAGAGGGGAGGACTCACACCCAAATTTAAGAATCTCCCAAGTGCTCGTGCTCTCTACAACGCTACTCCGACCGTGCGCCATCTTCTAATTAATTGTCAGTATTATTATTATCTTTCTGTACTTAATTTGTATAAGGACCGGTAAGGTTGTTACTGGCCTTATAATCATTGTAATCATCTTGTCTCTTACCTCCAACGAGGAAGAGACTTTTAGTGATTGCCCTTCGGAAGCGATCAAGGATCGCAGGGCCTTGGATTAGCAGCTGGTGGGCTGTGAACCAAGTAAAAAAGCTTTGTGTCTTTCTTGTGTTTTTCTTTTAGTTTTCCGCTGTGTACTTGGTATTAATCGTCGAAAAAGAAAAATTTTTATGAACACTATTCACCCCCCCCTCTAGCGCTCATATCGATCCAACAATTGGTATCAGAGCGGGGGCGCTCAGATTCGGTGCTACCACCGGTCGAGCATTTTCTTTTATTTATTTTTATTTTTAAATATCTCCCGTACTACTAATCCAAGACCAAGTCTTGGGACTTTTTGGTTGTGTTTTTTTTTTCGAGTTTTAGAAAATCATTGACCGAGCCAACCATGGAAGAGTCTCCCACAAGGCATAAAGGTAACAATGTCAATTTAAATTTTAAATTTCATATTATTTGCTTTAAGTGCAGGGAGAGAGGACACTATAAAAATAAGTGTCCTACTCGTAAGACTCGAACGACGCAACCGACGACAAAGGAGACACCATTACCAGGAATCCGGAAGAACAAGGAGCACATCAAGTGCTTCGGGTGTGGAAGATTCGGTCACTACAAGAATCGGTGTCCGAAAAAAAAGGTTAGTAAAGTTAATAATTTTGAAAAGTTAAGTTTTAGAATAGTTGATAATTTAGATAAATTGTGTAATCGTTGTCAATTAATTAATACAATTAATAATTCAACTAATAAAAAATTAATTAATTCAGATTTAATTAGTTTAAATAATAATAATAATATCATGGAAGAAAATGATCAAATTAATCTAACATTTGATAAAATTAACAAAGAGATTAATCAAATATTTAGTTTAATCAACATAGATCTAGATCAAGTCAAAGATAAAATCAACCTAGGAATTAATCAGAATAATCAAACCCTTGATCAGAATAATCAAACAATATGACAGAATCATCAAATCCTAGATCTGATTAATCTAGATAATTTCGAATTAAAAAATTCTGTTTTGAAAAATTCAACCATAAAAAAATCGAAATTAACTTTTAAAAATTCCAAAGATAATATAAATAATTCTAATAATAATTCTACCTTTAAAAACTCTAACAATTTTATCTTAAATAATTCTAATAATAATTCTACCTTTAAAAACTCTAACAATCTTATCTTAAATAATTCTAATAATAATTCTATCTTTAAAAATTCTAATAATCTTATCTTGAATAATTCTAATAATTCTACCTTAAAAAATTCTAATAATTCTATTTTTAAAAAGTCTAATAATCTTATCTTAAAAAATTCTAATAATTCTACTTTTAAAAAGTCTAATAATCTTATCTTGAAAAAGTCTAATAATATTATTTTTTGAAAAATTCTAATAATCCTATTTTAAATAATTCACAATCTAACTTAATTAAAAATTCAAAATTAGATAATCAAACCAATAAAATTAATTATAATAGAGTACCATTTGATTATACACAAATTAATAATCTAGTAATTAAACCTTCAACTTTTAAAAAATTCAACTAATAAATATGTAGACTTGGGTTACAAGTCTAAGCTAACCAAAAATCAAGATACTAAAATTTGTAAACCTAATTATAATAAAGTATCTTATAACTATAGAACAAATAAAAGTCTACCCAAGAAAACAACCATTTCTTTAAATTGATTGAATGTAGCTTGCTCATGCATACATATCATTATCATGCTTATTTTGTCATGTCATACATACTAGTTTTAAATTCACTCTCATATGGTTAGATAGGAAATAATTAATTAATCTTGACAACATAGTATCAGGACGCGGTGAGATGATAGTACGTTAAGGAAACGAAGTCAAGTGTATCCGAGTTGGATAAGGAGTATCTAGCTTGGTGCATTTAACTAAGTAGAACTAACTGAAGCTACCTCACCACATCCTAAACTAGTTAGACCAGGATGTAATTCTAAGTGAATTAAGTGTGTAATTTCCTAAGTTGGCTTTGTCTAAGGAAGTGGTCGTTGTTCCGATCAAAGAAGGCCCCTGTGCCTCGCCACGACCTGGAAGCCCTCTTTTGAAATGTTCACTTAACTAACTAAAGGTGAAATCCGAATCTAACCCAAGATTAATTAATTTCTAAGGCATTAAATTAAATTCATCTCACAATACCTATAAGAATAACTTGGTTGATCATGTAGAATGGGTGAGATGGTAAGAACAACAAATTAAAAATGATTTCAAAATTTATATACACATAAATAGTTTCTTAAAACTATTTTTATTGGTTGTCATGATTATTATGTGTAGTTATATGTAGTTTTCAAAACAACTATGCTTCTTAAAATGATGGTTAGTTGACCAATACTGAACGTCTAAATCCTTAGGTCAACTTTAGATACCTAGATCCTCTGGACACTTAGGTGAGCCTTCCTTATGGCCAACAAGGATGTCCTAAGAGTTTGTCAGACAAAAGGGGAGACCCTCTAGATATGCCTTCCTTGTGGCTAATAAGGATGTTAGGTTAAGGGGGAGGTTCTAATTGGATAATCATCATAGAAGTTGTTAAAAAATATTTTAAAAAAAAAATCACCAATACTTTCTAAATTTAAATCCTTCTTTTGATAATATGCCAATGGGGAGAGAAGACTTAAGTTGGACAAACTTAGTATCTAGCTACCTCCAGTTTGGCATAAAAACCAATAGACATGAGCCTTTAAAATATTTTTTTTAATTCTTTCTCAAAATTTTATAACAATGTTAAAAGTTAGGGGGTCACATTCTAACCTAGGATATACATTGTTGGTGCAAGATCTAGAAACCTAAACTCCTAAACTCTTAAGTATTAAAGGGAGTTAAACATATTAAATCAACTTGATTAGTATGTTTAAAAATTCTATTTCTTGGCAATGTACCCAACATAAAGTTATTTTTGATATATGTCAAAGGGGGAGAGAGAATAAAGTTAAGAGGTTACTTACTTTTTCTTTCCCAAAAAATAATTATTTTTCAAAACTCACCTAGGATAAGATAAGCCGCCACCTCAGGATAAGATAAGCCGCCACCTCAGGATAAGATAAGTCACCACCTCAAGATAAGATCCACGAGTTTTGGATCTGGATTGGGACAAATTCCAAGGTGCAAATCTATAAAAAGAGGGGAGGACTCACACCCAAATTTAAGAATCTACCAAGTGCCCGTGCTCTCTATAACGCTACTCCGACCGTACGCCATCTTCTAATTAATTGTCGGTATTATTATTATCTTTCTGTACTTAATTTGTATAAGGACCGGTAAGGTTGTTACCGGCCTTATAATCATTGTAATCGTCTTGTCTCTTACCTCCAACGAGGAAGGGACTTTTAGTGATTGCCCTTCAGAAGCAATCAAGGATCGCAGGGCCTTGGATTAGCAGCCAGTGGGCTATGAACCAAGTAAATAAGCTTTGTGTCTTTCTTGTGTTTGTCTTTTAGTTTTCTGCTATGTACTTGGTTTTAATCGTCGAAAAATAAAAGTTTTTATGAACGATATTCACCCCCCCCCCCTCTAGCGCTCATATCAATCCAACAGTATCCACACGGACAAATGGTGGAGAAGACATCTTAGAGTGTGCTAGCACCCTTGAGGAATCTCAGCAAGAAGAGGATGAGGGAGAGAGCTTGAGAGGAGCAACCAAGGAAGAATATGATGAAGTTACTCCAAAAAAAACTTCACACCATAATACAAACTCTAAAGTGGCCAGCCACTTCAATTTGGTGGGGTTACATGCATGCATGTAACTCCAAGAGCCAATGGCTCTTGGTCTCCCTCATGAGGTGGCACCTCATGATAAGTCCATGATGATGTGGAACACCATCATTGGTCGGCCCCCATGCCAAGTCACCATGACATAGCAATTGGTCAAGTCAAAATTGACCGTTCATCTTCCCTCTCAAGTCAAGTCAAACTTGACCTCTTATCTCCCATGGTTGATCAAATCTAACCACTTAATTCAAGTCAATTTGATTTAATGAATCTCTATTCATTAATTTAAATTGACTCAATGAATCAAATCTAAATTAGACTCATTCAACACTTGAATCAAATTGAGTCTAACTCAATTAGTCTAATTTGGATTACTCTTAATCCAATTTGGTTCATCCCATGAACCTAATCCTCATGGTTCATCATATGAACCTAATCTCCATCTAATTGCCCTTTGTGTGTGACCCTATAGGTTCTTGTAACATTGACAATGCTCCTAAACCAATTTAGGAACATAAGCAATGAGCGGTATCTAGCAACACATCATTGCTACCCAAGTTACAAGAATGTTGAGATCCAACATCACCTTTGTGACCACTAATTGTGACTCTCACAATATGTGACAATGTCCCTCTATCCTTGACATCTAGATTGGCCAATTGAGGCATAGACCGTGTCATCCTCGGTACAATCTATATCTTGAACTCCAAGTAGACTCACTCTAATCAAATGAGCTCAATATCTCATATTGACTCATTTGGGAATGGCCATGCACTTCGTGGTCTCACTCTATTAATAATAACAATGTCACTCCCGTCATATAGGAGGGATAGATCTCATCTACATCACTCATATCCCTCCGCATAATTTATTACATACCCAGTAATTGCCTTTATAGTCCACCTATTTATGGTGACGTTTGACGAAGCCAAAGTATGCAACTCCTTATGTAGGGAACCATGGTGACTTCAGGTCCAAGGACTAATAGTCATACTAATAGTCACATGAGAAAGTATATGACACTCATATAACGATCCATGATACTTTCTCATGGCGGGTCATTCAGTATACATTCTCCAATGCATACCCATGTGTCAACTTGATATCTCATATCCATGACTTGTGAGATCAAGTCATCGAGTTAACCTACATGCTAGTCTCTACTCATTAACATTGTCCCTGAATGTTAATACTTGACTAGGAATGATTAAGAGTAGTGTTCTCTATATCATCTCATTATCGATTCAACCAATCGATTGATATAGATAAGAACCTTCTACTCAAGGACGTTATTATACTTAGTTATTTGGCACCAATACAAGTAAATATAATAACCATGTCTTTATAAATAGAAATATGATACAGTAAAGTCCATACAACAATCATCACATGATTGGCTCTAGGGCTTTCACTAACAAAATAACCACAAAGCATTTCGGGGAAAAGATTTCAGAACATACCTGATCATGTCTCAGTTTTCTAAACCTTCTTCAATCGAATCCAGCCCATTTAGTACCTCCTTGAACCTTCCGTGCAGTTCACCAACAGTCTCGTTGTCCCTCATTGCAAAATTCTGCAGTTGGTTTATATAGAGATCTCATTTCGCTATTCTCGAGTCTCTTGTCCCTTCATTAAGCTCTATCAATTTGTTCTAGAGGTCTTAAGCGCTGCTGAATGGGCCAATTTTATTGAGTTGGTCTTTCGCTAAGCCACATTGCAGAATTACGGTGGCCTTGGCATTTGCTTGCGCCTTGCGTCTTTGTTCAGTAGTCCACTATGCAGATTCAAGAACCCTTCCTTTTGCGTCCATTGGTGGTGTGAAGCCTTCTATCATGGAGAACTATTGGTGCAATCGGCCCAGGTCACGATTGACCAGACTCGAGTTTGACTCGAGCGATATTTTGATGTTTGATAAAATGTATGACAATGTGATTGTCATGGAAAAGTCCAAGTCTTGAGTACTTGGCATGGAATGTCCATGTTGGACACTTGGCAATGGGAAAGTCCAAGTCATGGGTACTTAGCATGGAAAGTCCAACATGGGTTGGCAAGGGAAGTCCAAGGGATGATATTGGCAGCGTAAAGTCTAAGCGGGAGTCTTGGCATCATAAGTCCAATGGTTGACGGCATAAAGTCCAAGCGGTAGTCTTGGCAGCGTAAGCCCAATGTGCCTTGGCAGTATAGACCACCTTAGCATGACAATAGTCAATGGAAGCACCAGAAGGCTAGCGTATGGATGAATAAGTCATGGATGACTTGGAGGGATCCGATAGGCTTGAGGCTGATGGAGGTAGATAGAAGGCTTAGGTCTAGGCTAAGGGTGGTCTAACAAGTATGAGGGAATCATACTTAGGGTTAAACCTCATGATTGAGGTTATCAATCAACTGCGGCTTTGGACCAGTCTATTCGTAAAGTGTTTTGACACTTGGCAGCCGAGTCGACTCTTGGCAGTCGACTGAGGTTATGAGCAGTTGACTGTCATGAGTCGACTAGGGTTCGACTGCGGTAAAATGCCTTGGCAATCGACTGCCATAATTGGGTAGTCGACTTCCAAAAAGGGCAGTCGACTATTGGTCCAGGTTACGGGAGCAGAATGCTCGGTAGCTAACTGGTCAGTTGGCTATGACCCTAGTAGTCGACTGCTGGGTAATGACAGTCGACTGCTAGTGTATCCGTTGGAACTTTTCCAGTGTAGATCAAGCCATTGTCTCACAACGATACTGTTGGTAGTCGACTGGGGCCTTATGGCAATCGACTGTCAGGTGCAAATCTAGCCTGATGCAGGCATAAAAGGAGCAGCTCGTGGAGGTTTTCGCAAATGATTCTTTGAGGGGTTTCTTGAGGCGATTTGAAGGTGAATTGCTGGTGCATTTCAGGATCCTTCAAGCTCATTCAAGCAACCACATCAACAAGCATTCTAAGCCCTATTTTGTAAAGTTTTCTTTACATTTCATTTGTTTACTTTTTGTATTTTTGTATTACTTGTGTAATCGCTTGTAAGAGGTTTCTCCGCCTCTGACTTGTTGTTGAGAAGGAGTGTTTTGGTTTAGTAGTGGTGTTTGCATCGCTAGGGCTCATTCGAGCCCAACTTGTGGAGTAGGAACCTTGAGGTTCTGAACCACGTTATATTTTTGCGTTGTGATTGTGTATCTTGTTATTTGTATTTGTCATTATTATTCTGTTGTACTAACAAGAGTGTAGACGATCAAACGTGAACAAATTCTATCGACGCAACAAACGCACTATTCACCCCCCCTATAGCGGTCACCAATGTTCCTACAATAACCACATATCTATCTCATCCATGAGATAGTATTCCATTCGGCTTCGCCAGTATTGAAAATTGGTTCCATCGAAGAAAGGAGGTCAGTTTGTGTTGTATCCTTCTTGTATTGCCATTTGAGTTTGCTCTTGCAGTTGTGAATTCGGAGAAGAGCACTAAGCTCTGATACCACTTGTAAGACCGTTGGCATCGCTAGAAGGGGGGTTGAATAGCATTGATCATCGATACTTGAACTTTTACAGAGAAACATACTTGTTCGACAAAAAGAAGTGGAAAAAAAGGAAGAAAAACATCACACACAATAACACAGGTTTTTTACTTGGTTCACAGTTCCCCCACGAACTGCTATGTCCAAGGCTTACCTCTACTCTTTCTCCTTCTCCAAAAAAGCTCCGAAGGTGGAGAAACCTCTTAATACAAGTTTACAAGAGTTACACAAGAACTTACAACTGAGAGAGTTTGAGAAGAGCAGGATTACAATATGCAGTATTAGCTAGGGCTTCTTCTCTTCACTCCTTTGATTGCCTTTGAGGATGTTTAGAGCTTGGAGGATGAAGGAAAAAATGTTGGAGAATCGCTTCAAGGTGTATAGTGAATAGTAGAGTCGAGTTCTTTGAAAAGGAGTCGGAGAAAGCCTTTATATCGTGCCCGATTAGGGCTTTTTCTGCCCGCACAGTCGAGTCCCCTCGACTGTCATTTGATTACCATTCGCAGAGGTAAGTTTCCCCCCTCAATTTTGACTTATCCTGTTGTAACATAGGTCCAGTCGAGGCGATGGATCATTGCCTCGACTGATAACCTTAGTCGAGCTTCCAGTCGAGCCTACCTCACTTCTATTTCAACAAAATAAAACATCAGTCGAGGTGTCGCCTTGATTGCTATAGATTTCTGCTCAAGTTATGCTATGTCAGTCGAGGTTGCAGTCGACATCGCCTTGCTTCTGTTCGATCGAACAAAGAAATAGTCAAGGTGTCGCCTTGACTGTTATGGGTCTCTGCTCAAAGCATGCTACCCTAGTCGTGGTGGCCGTCGACTGCGCCTTGCTTTTGTTCGAGTGAAAGAAGCACCAGTCGAGGCGCCGCCTCGACTGCTATGGTTCTCTGTTCAAAGCATGCTACCCCAGTCGAGGTGGCAATCAACTGCGTCTTTCTTCTGTTCGAGTGAAAGAAGCACCAGTCGAGGCGCCGCCTCGACTGATATTTTTTTCTCAGCAACTGCGAGGCCAGTCGAGCTGTCTCTTAAAACCTAACCATGTTCAGTCGAGGCAACACCTCGACTGGGTAGGTTTTAGACCAGTCCTGAGCTCTGAGCTCAACAACTCATCCAAGATAACAAGTACCAGTCAGGTGTCACCTCGATTAATAAGGCAATCAGTCGAGGTGCTACCTCGTTTACTGCCTTGACCCTTGTCCATTTCAACCCATCTAGAGTTGAAACCATGCCTAATAAGAGGTATACCCTGTACCCTTTACCTGACGCCTGTGAACCACTATTCATAGGTCTTTTGTGCCAAGAATCATGTCAGGGTCTTCATCCACCAAGACTTCTTGTCCGGGTCTTCATGCCAAGACTCTTCGTCCGGGTCTTCATGCCAAGACTTCTCGTCCATGTCTTCATGCCAGGACTCCTTGTCCGGGTCTCTACTTACCAAGACATCTCATCTGTGTTAGTGCAATCGACCCGTGATATGGTTTTGATGTGTGTGCAAAGGGTTTAAGTTAGGATGATTAGATTTGATATGTGCGTTGGAGTCTCGCAGGACTTAGTAATTTGCACATGAAGCTTAGGCCGGTTCACCACTCACAACCTCGTGCTTGAGTCGGAGAAGGAGCATTGCAGAGTCGTGGGCTTGATGCTGTCGAGGGACCGTCGGACGAGATGACTTGAAGCGAAGCCAAGGAAGCAAACTTCGAAGGCAAGAGACGCGAAGGAGCATTGCAGAGTCGTGCGCTTGATGCTGCCTAGGGACATGGCCGCGAACGAAGAGAGCTTCGGCAAGGGACTTCAAGTGAGATGAGAGAATGAGCGAAATATAAATAGCTCATTAGGTGAACTTGGCCAAATGGCTAAGTGTCGAATGAGATTTCCCGACATCGATCATTGCCATGAAATGGCGATCCTTCCGAGTCGAACGTGGTTCGACCGGTGTTCATCGTAGGTTTGGCCCGATGAGTCGACTACCATGGAATGGCGTGATCGGTGATGAAAGCGATCGCGGGCACAAAATCGCCATAGCCGATCGACGATCGACACGGAGGCATCAGTCGACTGATGGATACATCAGTCGATTGCCAAGGGTTCCATTGGACTACAACGGTCGGGATCTAACGTGTTCAGAGGTCGTTGTAGTGGCCCCAGTCGACTGCCAAAGGTAGCAGTCGACTAATAGCGACCAACGGGAAGAAATCAGCCCTCTCTATAAAAAGAGAGAGTGTGGGCTTTTGGATGGCTAATTCTTACACTCCAAACTATCATCCAAGTGCTCCACAAGTGTTAAACTTCTTCTTCTAGTTTCTTTCACATCTATTGTAAAAGGAGTGTTCTTGAGTTGTAAGGGTTTACCTCCACCTTGCATTGGCTAAAGGGAGAGACCAATAGTGGATTGGTTGCGGAGTGATTCACCGTGGACGAATCAGACTGTGGATTAGCGGTGAGGCCGTGAACCACATTACATTGTGGTGTTAGCGTTTGTGTTTCTATTTTTCCTTTGTCTTCATTTGTGTGTATTTGTATATTCTGCTTGCGCTAACGTTTATTGTAGACGAGCAACGATTAAGAACGACTTCCACCGTCTACAACAAAGGCTATTCACCCCCCCCCCCCTCTAGCTGGCCACCATCTTCCCTACAAGTGGTATCAGAGTCAAGTCGCTTGTCGAGGACTAACTGTCGCAACAAGCACTACATCAAGAGATGGCCGGCTCAAATATTCATCCGCCGAAGTTCGAGGGGGAATTCGCTTGGTGGAAGAAGCGAATGGAGGTATTTTTCGAAACTAATTTTGAAATTCTATTAATAATGGAAAATGGCTTCGAAATACCTAGGGATGACGAAGGGAAGCAAATCGAGAAGGCTAGATGGACAAAAAGACAAAGAGAGGAGTACTTGGCGAATTCGAAGGCCAAGCATCACTTGTACAACGTACTCCCCCAACAAAAGATCAATCGGATAGGGGAATGTGCAAGCGCCAAGGAGATGTGGGAGAAACTCATAGAACTCCATGAAGGCACCTCCGAGGCTAAGCTTGCAAGGAGAGACCTTTTTCGCTCCCAACTAATGAACATCAAACTTGAAAAGGGAGAAAAGGTAACTTCTTTACACTCTAGGTTTAAAGAAATTTTGATTGGTCTAACATGTGTAAGGGAGAAACTTTCGAACCGGGATATGCTCATGAAAGCAATCGATGCTTTTCCCTGGTCATTGAAATGGAGCTCAATGGTGGACTCCTTCTACATGTCAAAGAACCTAGAAGTGAGCACCTTGGAGGAGTTCTTCTCAACCATGGAGCTCCACGAAACAAGGCTTGAGAGAGTAATTGAAGAATCAAGTATCAAGTCATCAAGAGGAGTAGCCCTAGTAGCAAATAAGGGGAAGAAGAAGAAGATAGAGACTTCCTCCTCCTCCGATGAAGGATCCTCCTCCTCCTCCATGGATAGCACGGAAGAAGCTTATATGGTAAGGAGGGTAAGGCATGCATTAAAAGGTTTTAAATTTAATAAATCTAATGATAGGAGAAGAAGACCAAGGGGGAAGATAATTTGCTACAATTGCCAAGGAGAGGGACACATAAGGGATAATTGTCCCCTTCTAAACAAGAGCAAAGAAGAGAGGAGGAAGAAGGAAGAAAAGAAGAAAAAGGGGAGCAAGAAGAAGGAAGAAGAGAAGAAGGCCAAAGAAAAGGGAAAGGCCAAGGCACTAAAGGCATGGACATGGGATGACCCCTCTTCATCATCATCATCATCGGAAGAGGAGAATGCTTTTGTCACCAACCTTTCTTTGATGGCGTTTGATGACCTAGACACCTCCTCCTCCGAAAATGAAAAAGCAAGTTCAAGTGAGGAGAGCTTTAGTGAAGGGGGAGCTTCTTCACCATCCTCATCTGAAGAAGAAGAAGACATGGAAACTATGGTAACGAATCTCTCATCCAAGAAAATAGTTTCCATGATATCTAGCCTCACTAAGGATTTATTTAGGGCTAAAAATAAAAACAAAAGCATGCTAGATCAAATTAAGGACTCAGAAGAAAAATTAGAAAAAGCATGCTTAACTATTAATGATAATATTTCTTCTAATCATGATGATGCATGCTCACATGATCTTTTTATGTCATTTGATATTAATGATGCATGCATAGAGGAAAATAGGGCTTTGAGAGAAAAGGTAGATCACTTAACTAAAGCCCTAGAAAAATTCACCATAGGCTCCAACACTCTTAACATGATCATAGGGAGCCAAAGGGCAAGTTTCAATAAGAAAGGCCTAGGATATAAGGGAAAAACTAATAAAAAGGCCTATAAATGTTTGATTGCTAGGGGTCAAAGCAAAAATAAGACAATTTCTAGAAAATGGATCCCTAAGGAATTTTTAGTGAACCCCATAGGAAAGAATTTATTTTGGGTTCCTAAATCCATCCTTAAGGGTTAGGAAAACCCTAGGATAGTCAACCATGTGGACTTTACCTATATCTTATTATTTGGTTGACTTAGGATGGCGGGACATAATTTTTGAAATAGTGTTGGGTGATGATAATGCACCCATAAATAGTTTAGATCATGCTCAACACTTAGTGTTATGTATGTTGATACACATTTTTAGCATAGTGTTGGGTGATGATAATGTGCCCATAAATTGATAATAATGCTTAAATCATTAAAATTGATGTAATTGTTATACATGTTTGCAATCATGATTTATGATCTTGATATTTGGCACATAGTCATGGGCTTTAGGGTTCAAATCATGCTCTAAGTGATACTTGACTTTTTATCATGATTACATACTAATGCATGATTATAAATTGATAAATACATTTGTTTCATGATCATAATGTGGAAACAATACATATATGTCATTATGATCATGTGGATTGTTAGGATGATACTTAACCTTGGGTAGAATTGCATGAAATTAAAGGTTAAGTATATACAAATACCTTTAGGATACATCTCACACTCACTATAGGCTACCTTTATTGAAAACTTAGCATGAGTGAGATGATAGGATGATACAAATGGTCCACTAATGACTATGGCATTAAGATGGTCATTTAAAGTATCAAAATAGCAATACTAGACCAATCAAGGGGAAGGCTTATGTTTAATTCATAGACATATTGCCCAAAGATCGTGGTTGGATATTTCATGTGTTTTCAAAACAATTTCTTACTTTAAAATCTGTGTGTTCATGTTTTGAAACAATCTAAAGCAAAACTAGGTGTTAAAATGGATACAAACTTGATCAAAATACTAGTTGTTTTTGAAGCTTTTGAATTTTTGGCAAATCATTGAAAATATAATTAATTTTCATGAAAACTCATTTTTCACTGATAAAGGACTTTAAAATAAATGTGTTTTCAAAATTTCACAATTTTTCAAATTTTTTGGAATTTATAGTGCAGTTCTGAATTTCGTCCAAAAAATCAGAAAACCTGATTTCCTTATGCTACCGGGTCATTATGTCGATAAGCGATCGATGTATGACGACGAGCACAGTAACCTGATTTTATCAGGTTTTTGATTGTTTTTGGTTTTTGTTTCTCTCTAGACTTGATGTCATGCCATATAAACTTTGTTTAATCTTTTTGATGGTGTCAAAGGGGGAGAAAAATATATGTTTAAGTAAGGGGGAATGTATTTAGGGGGAGTTTCATGTATTAAGGGGGAGAGTTGCTAATCATGTTATTTACATGCTTTCTTTCCTTAATAGTTTATCAAATATTTTACCTAACTTAAACAGATTGCCACACATCAAAAAGGGGGAGATTATTAGTGCAATCGACCCGTGATATGGTTTTGATGTGTGTGGCAAAGGGTTTAAGTTAGGATGATTGGATTTGATATGTGCGTTGGAGTCTTACAGAACTTAGTAATTCGCACATGAAGCTTAGGCTGGTTCACCACTCACAACCTCGTTCTTGAGTCGGAGAAGGAGCATTGCAGAGTCGTGTGCTTGATGCTTCCGAGGGACCGCTGGACGAGATGACTTGAAGCGAAGCCAAGGAAGCAGATTTCGAAGGCAAGAGACACAAAGGAGCATTGCAGAGGCGTGCGCTTGATGCTGCCAAGGGACGTGGCCGCGAATGAAGAGAGCTTCGGCAAGGGACTTCGAGTGAGATGAGAGAATGAGTGAAATGTAAGTAGCTCATTAGGTGAACTTGGCCGAATGGCTAAGTGTCGAATGAGATTTCCCGACATCAGTAGATTGCCATGAAATGGCAGTCCACTGCTCTAAGTCAAACGGGGTTCGACTGGTGGGTTTTTGGCCCGTGATCGCCATCAGAATGGCGATCGACTACTGAACCATCCGGCCATTGTCAGGGTGGCGGTCGGTGATGAAGGTAGTCGCGGGCATAGAACCACTCGTAGTCGACTGACCAGTCGACTACGGAGGTATCAGTCGACTGATGGATACATCAGTCGACTGCCAAAGGTTCCGTTGGACTACAACGGTCGGGATCTGACGTGTTCAGAGGTCGTTGTAGCAGCTATTAGTAATATGTTAGAGATATCCTAAGGCAATCGCCTTATGTTAGAACCATTTATATGATAAATGAAGATTCACTATTTGAGTATACATGTTCTCATGTATTTGATTAGATCTTAAACTCATTTACTGAATGTCCACGATACGATTCACAGCATGAGAGAATTTGTGATTGGATCACAACTAGTGAGTATCTCTACATGTGTAATTGTGATGTATCAAAATTATCCCTAGTCGATGAATTGATGGATTCGGACACCATCAAATCTGTCGAGACTAGCACGAGGTATACTCCTTGGTGTATCCAAGCAGCTGATTCTCACTAGCTGGAGACATTGTGATGTCCGGAGTTAATCGTGGATGCTAGTTATAGTAACTAGTTCATTGGAGTGACCAGTCGTAAGACTTCATATGGTTCTCTGCATATATAGATATGTCAATGAAGTTCTTACTGCAACTTAAGTGCGATGTTCCTTTGACTTGCAGTATTCAAGTAATCTTGGTCATGAAGACTTATGCTTTGACATCTTAAGCAAGCATCTCTAAGAAGATGTGGACCCGGGATGATTGGGTATAAGTCGAAGTGATCGTAGGTGTTTGAATAGCCTATAAAGGATTCACCACTCCTTGCGAGGAGATGTATACCCATGGCCTCTGGTCGGATTATTACTAAAGTCTTTGGCCAAAGCATTACATGTTTAGAGTAATGTACTCTTGGATACATGTGCAGTAACTAGAATCCGTAGGATGAGAAAATGATACTTGGGCTAGGTGTGACATAGTCAACCTATTGGGGACTAACACAATAGACCATATCCTGAACCAAGTGGGTATAAGATGAGGGAAGGGAATGGGGCATGATTCATTGGAGCTGCTGAAGGGTTTCAGAAATAGTTCTGGATCAATCGTTGATCTTTTCGGTTAATTGGGGATCATGATGTACTACTAGGTGTCACTCATGATTGTTCTATAATTAATGGTTAATTATAGACGGCCAATATAAATTGAAAACCTATTTGGTCACACGCACAACGAGCGTAATCCGAAGGATTTAAAACGAGCTTGAGAATGAGATTCTCAGACCAAGAGAAACTAGGTTTTGTTGGACCAAACAAGGAGCGAGAATGAAATCGTTTCAGGCGTAATGGAAGTGTGGATGGGTCGTGTCCTATGAAGACATGATGGATAAACCAAATTGGTTTTGTTCTAATCCAATGGTGGAGAATAAACCAAAGGGGTTTGATTTTTTTTAAACGAATGAACCAAAGTTGTTTCGGTTTGTTTTAACTTAAAATAGACCAAATTGGTTTGGTTTATTTTATCTTAAATTAATGGAGCGGGTTAACGGGCTTTTGGTTATGATCCGATAACCATTAGGAGAATTTGTTCTCTATAAAATAGGGCTTAAGGGTTTTGTGAAAACCTAATCCAAGCAACCCTAAAGTTGCCGCCCACCCTCTCCTTCTCCTCTTGTGGTCGGCGCCCAAACCCTAGCCGCCGCCCACTCTTGTGCCGCCATCCAAGTTGTTGCCGGAGACCCTCCGGTGACCAAGGACTTGTTGGCCCTCTTCCCTTTGGCCGGCGCTAATTCCTCCACCAAGCTGTCCAGTTTTCTGGACAGCTTGTTTCCTTCATGTCGGAGCATCGTTTGAATGACGTTTGGAGCTCCGACAGCGGCTACTTTTCCGGGGATTCGATCTCTGGTAATTCTCATAGGTGGAGGATGAAGGATTCGTCAAACGGTTTACGAATACCTCTCCGGAGAAGCGAGTTTTTGAGGACTCATTTTGAATCCGAATTTTGATTCTGATTGTGATCCTCTCTCGATCACATCGTCTTCGACATGAGGCTAGTGACTCATATGAAAATGAGGCTCGTGACTTTGTGAAGTTATCCCGAAGATACTCGGCGTGGATACGGATAGAGGCGATTCTAGCAAGGATCGCTCCGGTTGATATCTTTCCCGCTACACGTGATACGTCAGGTATACGTAGAATAAATTTCCTTTTATTGCAAAATTTGAAACTACAGTTCTGTCTACACATGTTGTACTATGCACGCATGTGGTGTGTGTATTGTAATAAATTATATTTATTATTTTTATTTCTTCCGCTGTGCACATGTTTACGAAACATGTTCGAACACACACTCGCCGCGATGCCGGAAACCCAACAGTGGTATCAGAGCCCAGGTTGTGTTTCGACATAATCGTAAAATTGTTTTGCGATAGTCGTAATGGTATTTATGAAAATTTTCTACTTTTGGAAAGTTAAAAGTATTTATGAAAATTTTTAATTTTGAAAAGTCTAGAAGTATTTATGGAAATCTTCTACTTTTGGAAAGTTAGAAGTATTTATGGAAATTGATATTTTCTATAAATAAAATATTTTATTATATTTGGAAATTTGTTTCCTAATTTAATCATGATTTGATTTGGGAAATCAAATCTTAAAATATTTTATTTCCATAAGTAGTTTTGATGATTTAGAAAATTTGTTTCCTAAATTGACTTTCCTTAATCAACACTTTCCACAAATAAAATATGTGATTAGATTTGGAAATTTGTTTCCTAATTTAATCATGATTTGATTTGGAGAATCAAATCTCAAACATATTTTATTTTCATAAATAGTTATGACATATAAGAAAATTTTGTACATGTCATAATTATATGTCATGTAATTGCATTAGATGCATATCATTATGTCATGCGTGTCGTGACATGTAGATGTATGTCATGTATGTCATGTCATATAAATAATAGTTATTTGCATGCAAAGAGGATGAGACATAAAAACCCTTGCTCAATATTAAAGCCAACACCTTCCATTAATATAGTTAGAACCAGAGTTCCGTTTCTTGTTTGGGTTGTTGGACTCTCTCCAAGCCCAGCTCAAACCCAAACATGTTCAAACCATGGAATAGTTTAATACTAATATGGTAAGAGTCAGATGTCAATCATTAGCTTTGGTTGTTGGACTCTCTCCAAGCCGGGCTAATTGGTTGAATGCGCTCTAACCATATTAAAACTATTTCTCGATTAATGGGTTGGCTTTAACCTGGAGCATCGACTTGTTGGACTCTCTCCAAGGTCGATGTGAAGGGAGGTGAAGTTGGGTGTTATGCATATGATGCATACTTGTTAATGAGTTAACAACACGATGTATGTGTGAACATTCAATAAGTTGATAGCACATTGTGATAGTTGCATATATATGATATGCAATCGGTATATTTGATACCTACCATCGTAGTTATGAATGGCTTGTTGGACTCTCTCCAAGGTTGTTCATATCTATGTTGGATATCAGCCCATTCGGAGATGGACATACAATCTCCCGAAGTGATTTTGGGGTTTTTGAAATTCGAAAAATGAATGGGATTTATAAATGTATGTTGATGCATTTTAAAAATCATTATCTCATATATGCTCGTTTTGAATTTCTAGGTTAATCGATTGATAATGATGTCTTTGAATTTGTGCACTATTTTGGATTCAAACAAATTGACTGGGCCTAACTTCCTGGACTGGCTTAGAAACTTGAGAATTATTCTCAAGGTGGAAAAGCTAGCATATGTCCTTAAAGAGCCTCTTCCCAACCGTCCTAGGGATGATGCAACTCCAGATCAATTGTTGGCCTATCAGAAACATATGGCAGATTCTGAACTGGTGAGTTGCATCATGCTATCTGCGATGGTACCTGAGCTACAAAAGCAACATGAGCATATGGATGCTAATACCATAGTCTTCCATCTTCATGAGTTGTTTGATGAGCAAGCGAGATCCGAAAGGTTCGAAGTCTCTTGGCTCCTCTTCACCTCTAAGATGCAAGAAGGTTCATCTATAGTGCAGTTTGTGCTAAAGATGAACGGGTACATCGAGCGACTGGCCACCCTCGGGTTTGTGATGGATCAAGAATTAAGTATTGACTTAATTCTGCATTGTTTGCCCAAGAGTTTCTCACAATTTGTGATGAACTATCGGATGAACAAATTAGAATCCACTATTCCTGAGCTCCTTAATATGCTGAAGACTGTGGAGTCTTCTGTGAAGCATGAGGAGAAGGTGGTTCTGTTAGTTGATTCCTCAAAGAAAGGTTCTAAGAAGAAGGCAAAGGAACAGAAGAAAGGGAAGAACAAGAAGGCTAAGAAGGCAGAACCAGCACAAAAGGGCACTTGCCATCATTGTGGCAAGGAAGGCCACTGGCAAAGAAACTGCAAGATTTATCTTGAGTCCGTGAAGAAGAAGAAGGCATCTGATACCCCATCCTCTTCAGGTATCTTCGTTATTGATTGTCATTCTATTTCCTTATACACTTGGGTATGGGATACTGGGTGTGGCTCACATATATGTAATGACATACAAGGGATAAGGAATAGAAGAAGACTCATCAGAGGGGAGTCAAATTTGCGAGTTGGCAATGGAGCAAAGGTTGCTGCGGTCGCCATCGGAACTTATTTGCTGAAGCTCCCTAGTGGACTAGTCTTAGAACTGGACAATTGCTATTGTGTTCCTTCTCTAATAAAGAATATTGTTTCTATTTCCTGCTTAAATAGAAATGGTTACCATTTGACGTTTAGTAACAATTGTTGTTATATAACTTTGAATGGCGTACTTTATGGAACTGGAACTTTGAGCAATGGTATTTATACGTTGGACGTATCCAGTGACATTTTCAATATCAAAGCGAGCAACAAGCATGCATGAAAGAATAATCAATTAGACTCCTATATGTGGCATTTTCGTCTTGGCCATGCAAGCAAGAAACACATGTCCGAATTACACCGATGTGGAATTCTGGAATCGTTTGAATTGGATTCATACGATACATGTGAATCATGCTTAAAAGGCAAGATGACTAAGTTACCTTTTACAGGAAAAGGTGAACGAGTGGGAGAGTTGCTAGGTCTAATACATACTGATGTATGTGGACCTATGTCAACTCAAGCTTTAAGAGGCTATAGCTACTTCATTACCTTCACCGATGATCACTCACGGTTTGGGTATGTGTTCTTGATGAAACACAAATCTAAAGCCTTTGAAAGGTTCAAAGAATTCAGAAATGAAGTAGAGAAACAACATGACAAGAGTATTAAAATACTTCGATCGGATTGAGGTGGTGAATACTTAAGTCAAGAGTTTCTAGATTATCTAAGAGACAATGGTATATTGTCTCAATGGACTCCGCCATATACACCACAGCATAATGGTGTATCTGAGAGGCGTAACCGGACCTTGTTGGACATGGTCAGGTCAATGATGAATCATGCAAATCTTCCCAAGTCCTTTTGGGGCTATGCGCTTCAGACAGCTGTTTACTTGTTAAACAGAATGCCAACCAAGGTAGTCTCCACTACTCCATATGAGATATGGAATAGTAAGAAACCTCATGTATCTTACTTGAAGATATGGGGTTGTCCTGCTTATGTGAAGCGGACTGTATCAGATAAATTGGATGCTAAGTCTGATAAATGTCTATTTATTGGATACCCTAAGGAAATAAGAGGTTACCAATTCTATCATCCTGTGGAACAAAAGGTGTTTGTTTCAAGGCATGTTGTGTTTCTAGAGAAAGAGTTTCTCTTGCAAGAAAATAGTGGGAGTGTCGTCGAGCTTGAGGAGGCTCGATAGACTCAAATAGACATTGATGAGATACCTGGTGAAGCACAACAGTCGAAAACTCATAGTGATGAGCAATCGGTTGGACCTATTGAAACACCACATCTTCGTAGATCTGGTAGAACACGTAATATTCCTGAGAGATATGGATTTCTCGTAAGTGAATCGAACGACGTGTTACTCATTGATGATGAGGAGCCTACCAGTTATGAATAAGTTCTAACAAGTTCAGAAAGGGATAAGTGGCTTGAAGTCATTAAGTCGGAAATGGATTCCATGTATGAAAACCAAGTTTGGAACTTTGTTGACCCACCTGAAGGCATAAAGCCTATAGGGTGCAAGTGGGTTTTCAAGAAGAAAATCGACATGGATGGTAATGTGATTACCTATAAGGCTAGATTGGTGGCGAAAGGATATCGTCAAAAATAAGGTGTTGATTATGACGAAACCTATTCGCCTGTTGCTATGCTTAAATCCATTCGGATGCTCCTGGCCATAGCGGCTCATTATGATTATGAGATATGGCAGATGGATGTGAAAACAACTTTTCTTAATGGAAACCTACTCGAGGACGTGTATATGATACAGTCTGAGGGTTTCACATCAGTTGATAAAACCAAGGTATGCAAATTGCGACGGTTCATATATGGATTGAAGCAAGCATCCAGGAGCTGGAATATCTGTTTTGATGAGACAATCAAAAGGTTTAATTTCTCACAAAATCCAGACGAACCTTGTGTGTACAAGAAGGTTAGTGGGAGTGCAGTCGTGTTCCTAGTATTGTATGTCGATGATATATTACTCATAGGAAATGATGTTTCAGTCTTATAGTCAGTTAAGATTTGGTTGTCCAAGACATTCTCCATAAAAGACCTGGGAGAAGCAACCTACATCCTCGGGATTAAGATCTATAGAGATAGATCGAAACAGTTGCTTGGTCTTTGGCAGTCTACATATATAGACCGAGTGTTAAAAAGGTTTAGCATGTCGGAATCCAAGAAAGGTTTCCTACCCATCAAGCATGGGATACACCTTTCAAAGTCTATGTGTCCGCACACAGAAGATGAGAGGATTTGCATGAGTAAGATTCCCTATCCATCCGCAATAGGATCTATCATGTATGCTATGTTATGTACGAGGCTCGATGTATCGTATGCTCTGAGTGTCACGAGTAGATACCAGTCTGATCCAGGAATAGATCATTGGGCGGCTGTTAAGACAATCCTTAAGTACTTGAGAAGAACTAAGGATGTGTTCCTAATATATGGAGAAGGGGACATGGTGATATGCAGGTATACGGATGTCAGCTTCCAAACAGACAAGGATGATTCCAGGTCTCAGTCTGGATACGTGTTGACCTTGAATGGGAGCGCAGTGAGTTGGAAAAGTTCCAAACAAGACACTGTAGCAGATTCTACCACTGAGGCAGAATACATTGCAGCTTTGGAAGCAGTAAAGGAAGCGATTTGGATCAAGAAGTTCATTTATGAACTTGGTGTGGTTCCAGCCATTGTTGAAGCAATACCAGTCTACTGCGACAACAATGGAGCAATTGCACAGGTGAAAGAGCCAAGGTCTCATCAACGATCCAAACATGTGCTTCGCCGCTATCATCTGATCAGAGAGATCATTAGTAGGAAGGAAATACAAATCGAGAAAATCCCCACTAAAAGGAACTTAGTGGATCCTTTGACTAAGGCATTACCTCAAAGTAAGTTTGAGGGTCATGTTAGAGCCTATGGTATTGTATACCGTAGCGATTGGCATTAGGCCAAGTGGGAGTTTGTTAGTAATATGTGAGAGATGTCCTAAGGCAATCGCCTTATGTTAGAACCATTTATATGATAAATGAAGATTCACTATTTGAGTATACATGTTCTCATGTATTTGATTAGATCTTAAACTCATTTACTGAATGTCCACGATACGATTCACAGCATGAGAGAATTTGTGATTGGATCACAACTAGTGAGTATCTCTACATGTGTAATTGTGATGTATCAAAATTATCCCTAGTCGATGAATTGATGGATTCGAACACCATCAAATCTATCGAGACTAGCATGAGGTATACTCCTTGGTGTATCCAAGCAGCTGATTCTCACTGGCTGGAGACATTGTGATGTCCGGAGTTAATCGTGGATGCTAGTTATGGTAACTAGTTCATTGGAGTGACCAGCCGTAAGACTTCATATGGTTCTCTGCATATATAGATATGTCAATGAAGTTCTTACTGCAGCTTAAGTGCGATGTTTCTTTGACTTATGATATTCAAGTCATCTTGGTCATGAAGACTTATGCTTTGACATCTTAAGCAAGCATCTCCAAGGAGATGTGGACCCGGGATGATTGGGTATAAGTCGAAGTGATCGAAGGTGTTTGAATAGTCTATAAAGGATTCACCACTCCTTGCGATGAGATGTATATCCATGACCTCTCATCGGATTGTTACTAAAGTCTTTGGCCAAAGCATTACATGTTTAGAGTAAGGTACTCTTAGATACATGTGTAGTAATTAGAATCCGTAGGACGAGAAAATGATACTTGGGCTAGGTGTGACGTAGTCAACCTAGTGGGGACTGACACAATAGACCATGTCCTGAACCAAGTGGGTATAAGATGAGTGAAGGGAATGGGGCATGATTCATTGGAGCTGTTGAAGGGTTTCAAAAATATTTCTGGATCAACCGTTGATCTTTTCGCTTAATTAGGGATCATGATGTACTACTAGGTGTCACTCATGATTGTTCTATAATTAATGGTTAATTATAGACGACCAACATAAATCGAGAACCTATTTGGTCACATGCACAACGAGCGTAATCCGAAGGATTTAAAACGAGCTTGAGAATGAGATTCTCAGACCGAGAGAAACTAGGTTTGGTTGGACCAAACAAGGAGCGAGCATGAAAACGTTTCAGGCACAATGGAAGCGTGGATGGGCCGTGTCTTATGAAGACATGATGGATGAACCAAATTGGTTTGGTTCTAATCCAATGGTGGGGAATAAACCAAAGGGGTTTGGTTTGTTTTAAACGAATGAACCAAAGTTGGTTCGGTTCGTTTTAACTTAAAATAGACCAAATCGGTTTGGTTTATTTTAACTTAAATTAATGGAGCGGGTTAACGGGCTTTTGGTTATGATCCGATAACCATTAGGAGAATTTGTTCTCTATAAAATAGGGCTTAAGGGTTTTGTGAAAACCTAATCCAATTAACCCCAAAGTTGTCGCCCACCCTCTCCTTCTCCTCTTGTGGTCGGCGCCCAAACCCTAGTCGCCGCCCACCCTTGTGTCGCCGTCCAAGTTGTTACCGGCATCCAAGCTTCGGCCGGCAATCCTCCGGCGACCCTCTGGTGATCATCCTTGGCTCCGGTGACCAAGGACTTGCTGGCCCTCTTCCCTTTGGCCGGCGCTAATTCCTCCACCAAGCTGTCCAGTTTTCTGGACAGCTTGTTTCCTTCATGTCGGAGCGTTGTTTGGACGACGTTTGAAGCTCCGACAGCGGCTACTTTTCTGGAGATTCGATCTCCAGTAATCCTCATAGGTGGAGGACAAAGGATTCGTCAAACGGTTGACGAATATCTCTCCGAAGAAGCGAGTTTTTGAGGACTCGTTTTGAATCCGAATTTTGATTCGGATTGTGATCCTCTCTCGATCACATCGTCTTCGACACGAGGCTAGTGACTCGTTCAAAGACGAGGCTCGTGACTTTGTGCAATCATCCCGAAGATACTCGGCGTGGATACGGATAGAGGCGATTCTAGCGAGGATCGCTCCGGTTGATGCCTTTCCCGCTACACGTGATACGTCAGGTATACGTAGAATAAATTGTTGGATCGAGAAGCGTCGCTAGAGGGGGGGTGAATAGCGATCATAAATCTTTTCATCGTTTCATTCGAGTAGACAATTAAATGAGTAAACACAGCAGAAAATAAAGAGACACGTTTATTTTACTTGGTTCACAACCCAGCGGTTGCTACTCCAAGGCTCTATCGGTCCTAGACCGCGTACGGAGGGCAAAGCACTATAACGTCTCCTCCTCGTTGGAGGTAGGAGACAACGATCACAAAACCAAATGTACGAGGATGAGGCAACAAGTCTACCTCACCTCGTTACGAATAAAAAAAACGAATACAATATGAAAATATATTACTAGATGTTGCTGCCGATGAAGAAGATCTGAACTTGTTGTCGCGTCGGTGTTATGACGGTGTTGGAGCGTTGGCGTTGTAGGAGCACTTGATGAATAAACTTGATGATGTTTGGAGTTGGAATCCACCCCTCCTTTTATAGATTTTGGCCTCTGAATTTGTCTCCTCTTTTTTTGGAACAGATCACGAAGTTGTATAATTTTATCGCGAAGTGGCCGCGTCAAACGTTATCCGTTTTGACCTAGCGCAAAGGTTGATTCGTCGCCATCAGTCGACTGATGAGCATCAGTCGACTGCCCGATGTCCAGCAGTCGACTGTCAGCCTAGCCACTTCCCTGCAGTAAGAGGTTAGCTCGAAAAATGATAAATGCAACGATTTCTAACCGTCCGATCTCGACCTAGACCTTCCACAGGAAGTCTTAGTCGGATCGCCGCCTACGGTCATCCCCGTAAAGAGGACACGACCTTACAATCTCTCACTCACACGAGCTTTCCTAGATACTTACCTTGTAGCTCTCGCTTCCGGCCTTCCACTCGATTCCTTCGGCTCCCTCCGAAGTCACTCGAGTGTCGCCCGACCACCGCGGCTTCCTCCGGGTGTCGCTAGCCTTTAGCTCCAACTTTAGTACTTTTCTGCATACTCGATTTAGCTCGTGAGATAACGATATAAACTTAACTTTGTGTCTTTGCCATAATCAAAACACAGGTTCGATTATCTAGTGCCCCTGCACCAACATAAATTTCCTTTTATTGCAAAATTTGAAACTACGGTTATGTCTACACATGTTGTACTATGCATGTGTGTGGTGTGTGTGTTGTAATAAATTAGATTTATTATTTTTATTTCTTCTGCTATGCACATATTTACGAAACATGTTCGAACACACACTCGCCGCGGTGCCAGAAACCCAACAGCGGTGCCAGTCGACGGGCAAAGGCAGCAGTCGACTGATAGCGGCCAACGGGAAGAAATCAGCCCTCTCTATAAAAAGAGAGGGTGTGGGCTTTTGGATGGCTAATGCTTACACTCCAAACTATCATCCAAGTGCTCCACAAGTGTTAAACTTCTTCTTCTAGTTTCTTTCACATCTATTGTAAAAGGAGTGTTCTTGCATTGTAAGGGTTTACCTCCACCTTGCATTGGTTAAAGGGAGAGACCAATAGTGGATTAGTTGCGGAGTGATTCACCGTGGACGAATCGGACCGTGGATTAGCGGCGAGGCCGTGAACCACATTACATTGTGGTGTTAGCATTTGTGTTTCTATTTTTCCTTTGTCTTTATTTGTGTGTATTTGTATATTCTTCTTGAGCTAACGTTTATTGTAGACAAGCAACGATTAAGAATGACTTCCATCATCTACAACAAAGGCTATTCACCCCCCTCTAGCCGACCACCATCTTCCCTACAATCTGGATCTTCATGCCAAGACTTCTCATCCGGGTCATCATGCCAGGACTCCTCGTCCGGGTCTTCATGTCAGGATTCCTCGTCTGAGTCTTCAATGAAATACAAGTAAAGAAAACTTTACAACAATTGCTTTGAATGCTTGCTTGAGCTACACTTAAAGACCCTAACTAGTACCAGCAAATTGCCCAAGAAATCACTACAACAATCCTCCCCTTTATGCTCCTTTTAAACCTGTAACTCGGACTGATTTCCACCTAGCAGTCAACTGCTCATACCCATCAGTCTACTACTCCTGTAGTCGTTGTCTCACAATGACTTAATCCACGTAGGCATACCAACCAACGGATATAATGACAGTCGACTGCCATTACTAGCAGTCCTGCCAAGCTCGTAGATGACTGCTCAGTCGGCTACCAAGCTTTATGTGCTCGTGACCAAACCTAGCAGTCGACTGCCATCAATGGCAGTCCACTTGTTGAACTATCTGAGCCGCAAAAATCACTTTTTACATTGCGAAAACCTCGAAAGTCGGCCATGGATCCGTGCGAAGAATAACAAAAATATATGTACGTGTTTAAAAACCTTAGATCTCATGAAAAGGAGTGTTACCCTTGATGTGACATCCTTCGCTTATCCCGCTCGTCTAAACGGCTTGTCGGAACTCGAGAGTGTCAAGTGTACACTCCTCTATCGGTATCCACACGAGCAATAGGTGGAGAAAAGCAACCTAGAGTGTGCTAGCACCCTTTGGAAGCACACAACAAAGGAGGGGGAGAGAGCTTGATAAGAGAAGAGGAAGAAGATGAAGTTACAACACTTAACTTCCCCCTCAATTACCCATTCAATAGTGGTCGACCACTATAAGGGAGTTACATGCAAGCATGTAATTCCAAGAGCCATGACTCTTGGTCTCCCTCATGAGGTAGCACCCCATGATGTGTCCATGATGATGTGGAACATCATCATTGGGTGGCCCCATGCCAAGTCACCATGACATGACAATTGATCAAGTCAAAATTGATCATTCATCTTCCCTCTCAAGTCAAGTCAAACTTGACCTCTTATCTCCAATGTTTGATCAAATCCAACCATTTGATTCAAGTCAATTTGATTTAATGAATCTCTATTCATTAGTTTAAATTGACTCAATGAATCAAATCTAAATTAGACTCAATCAATACTTGAATCAAATTGAGTCTAACTCAATTAGTCTAATTTGGATTACTCTTAATCCAATTTGGTTCATCACATAAACCTAATCCTCATGGTCCATCATATGAACCTAATCTTTATCTAATTGTCCTTTGTGTGTGACCCTATAGGTTCTTGTAACTTTGGCAAGGCTCCTAAACCAATTTAGGAACATAAGCAATGAGCGGTATCTAGCAACACATCATTGCTACCCAAGTTACAAGAATGTTGAGATCCAACATCACCTTTGTGACTACTAATTGTGAATCTCACAATATGTTACAATGTCCCTCTATCCTTGACATCTAGATTGACCAATTGAGGCATAGACCATGTCATCCTCGGTACAATCTATATCTTGAACTCCAAGTAGACTCACTCTAATCAAATGAGCTCAATATCTCATATTGACTCATTTGGGCATGGCCATGCACTTAGTGGTCTCACTCTATCAAGAATAATGATGTCACTCCCGTCATATAGGAGGGATAGATCCCATCTACATCACTCACATTCCTCTGCATAATTTGTTACATACCCAGTAATTGCTTTTATAGTCCACCCATTTACGAGTGACATTTAACGAAGCCAAAGTATGCAACTCCTTATGTAGGGAACCATGGTGACTTCATGTCCAAGGACTAATAGTCATACTAATAGTCACATGAGAAAGTATATGACACTCATATAACAATCCATGATACTTTCTCATGGCGGGTCATTCAGTATACATTCTCCAATGCATACCATGTGTCAACTTGATATCTCATATCCATGACTTGTAAGATCAAGTCATCGAGTTGACATATATGCTAGTTTCTTTGCATTAACATTGTCCCTGAATATTAATACTTGACTAGAAATAATTAAGAGTAGTGTTCTTTATATCATCTCATTATCGATTCAACCAATCGATTGATATAGATAAGAACCTTCTACTCAAGGATGTTATTATACTTAGTTACTTGGCACAAATACAAGTAAGTATAATAACCATAAAGAAATGCCTTTATTAAATAGGAATATGATACAACAAGTTCATACAACAATCTTCACATGATTAGCTCTAGGGCTTTTCACTAATAATCTCCCACTAGAACTAGCGCCAATTACTGTAGTATCTAGTACCCAATGACCTAGTGTGACCATCATGCTTTTTCTGTGCCAAAGCCTTGGTCAAGGGATCCGTGATGTTAGCCTCTGTGGGTACTCTGCAAATCTTCACATCTCCTCTATCGATAATCTCTCGAATGAGATGAAAGCGCTGTAGTATATATTTGGTCCACTGGTGTGAGCGAGGTTCCTTAGCCTGCACAATCGCTCCATTGTTGTCACAATAGAGCTCTATAGGATTTGCTATGCTAGGAACCACCCCAAGCTCAGTAATGAACTTGCGGATCCAAATTGCCTCCTTTGCTGCCTCTGATGTAGCAATATACTCGGTCTCTGTTATAGAATCAGCAACTATGTCCTACTTCGAACTCTTCCAGCTCACAGCGCCACCATTCAAGCAAAACACGAAGCCTGACTGTGATCTATAATCATCTTGGTCAGTTTGGAAGTTGGCATCGCTATAACCCTTTACAGCTAGCTCCTCATCACCTCCAAATATCAAGAAATATTCTTTAGTCCTTCTCAAGTACTTAAGAATATTCTTGACGGCTATCCAGTGATGCTCACCTGGATTTGACTGGTATCTACTCGTCATGCTCAAAGCATACGAGACATCAGGATGAGTACATAGCATGGCATACATGATAGATCCTATGGTCGATGCATAGGAGATCTTATCCATGCGGTCTCTCTCCTCTCTAGAAAAGGGATTTTGAGTCTTCGAAAGATGCACACCATGTGATATCAGCAGAAGTCCCTTCTTGAAATTCTGTATGGTAAACCGTAGTAATACCATGTCAATATATGTACTCTGACTTAGGCCAAGCAATCTCTTAGATCTATCTCTATAGATCTTGATGCCTAGAATCTGGTCGCTTCACTAAGTCCTTCATTGAAGCATGTCCCCGACCAAGTCTTCGGATGTCATTCCCAATGAGTAGTATGTCATCCACATACAATACAAGGAAGACAACTGTATTTCCATTAACCCTCTTGTAGACACAGGGTTCATCTTCATTTTTGATGAAACCAAACTGTTTGATCGCATCATCGAATCGAAGATTCCAACTCTGAAGTGCTTACTTTAGCTCATAAATGGACCTTTGCATCTTGCATACTTTGCCAGTATACTGTGGATCTACAAAACCTTCAGGTTGTGTCATGTACACATTCTCGAGTAAGTTTCCATTCAGAAATGCAGTTTTGACATCCATCTGCCAGATCTCATAATCGTGGTATGCTGCAATAGCAAGCATGATCTGAATGGACTTAAACATCGTCACTAGAGAAAAGGTTTCATCATTGTCAATACCATGAATTTGCTTGAAACCTTTAGCCACCAATTAACCCTTATAAGTTTGCATAAGTCCATCCATGTCAGTCTTTCTCTTAAAGACCCACTTACACCCAATGGGTTTGACACCTTCAGGTGGATCAATCAAAGTCCATACTTGATTGGTGTACATGGATTCCATCTCGGATCTCATGGCCTCTAGCCATTTCTCAGAATCTGGGCTCATCACAACTTCCTGATAGAATGTAGGCTCATTCTCAATGAGCATAACATCATCATGGTCAGACAAGATAAATGAGTATCTCTCAGACTAACGACGTACCCTATCAGACCTGTGAAGAGGTAGGTCTACCTAAATAGGTTGTTGTTCCACAACTATTTGTGCAACAATCTCATCACCCACAACACTTTGTGGATCCTATTCATCCTCCATCTCGGCCTCAGTGCTATGGTCCTTATCTTGAATTTCTTCGAGATCGAATGTACTCCTACTAGTTTTTCTAGAAATAAAATCCCTTTCTAGAAATACCCCAGTCTTTGCCATAAACACTTTGTGCTGACTGGGAATGTAGAAGTAATATCCCTTCATTTCCTTGGGATATCCAACAAAATAGCACTTATCGGATTTGATTCCCAGTTTGTCTAAGACTTGACGTCAAACGTAAGCCCCACAACCCCAAATCCTCATGAAAGACATCTTGGAATTTTTTTCTGTCCATATCGTATATGGTGTCTTTATCACACCCTTGGATGGTATACAGTTAAGTGTGAAGGCTGCTGTGTCTAGAGCATATCCCCAAAAGGATATAGAAAGATCTGTGTGACTCATCATAGATCGTACCATATCTAATACAGTACGATTCCTCCTTTCAGATACCCCATTCCACTGTGGTGTTCCAGGAGGAGTGAATTGGGATAGAATCTCCACTTAGCTAGATAGTCACGAAACTCATGGCTAAGGTATTCACCACCTCGATCTGATCGAAGTATCTTAATACTCTTGCCAAGATGGTTTTGTACTTTATTCTTTAATTCTTTGAACTTTTCAAAGGATTCCGACTTATGTGTCATGAGATACACATAACCATATCTACTGAAGTCATCAGTAAATGTAATGAAGTACTTGCAACCACCTCTAGCAACAACATTGAAAGGGATATATACATCATTATGTATAAGTCCTAACAAGTCTGTTACTCTCTCGCTGTGTCCACTAAAGGGAGTCTTGGTCATCTTTCTTAGAAGGCAAGACTCGCATGTCTCATATGATTCAAAATCAAATGAGTCCAGCAGCCCATCCTTATGGAGCTGGGATAAGCGACTCTCATTTATGTGACCTAAGTGACAATGCCAGAGATAGGTTAGGTTCAACTCATTTGACTTGAACCTTTTGGTACTTATGTTATAGATGGGGCTCTCTAAGTCTAGAATGTAGAGTTCGTTCATCAGAGGTGCACTAAAATAGAACATATCATTTAAATAAACTGAATAACATTTGTTCTTTATTATAAATGAAAAGTCTTTCTTGTCCAAACAAGAAACTGAAATTATGTTCTTAGTCAAAGTAGGCACATAACAACATTCATCTAGTTCTAGTACAAGCCCAGAGGGCAGAAATAGATCATAAGTTTCTATAGCAACAGCAGCAACCCTTACTCCATTGCCTACTCGTAGGTCCACCTCGCCCTTCATCAATGTCCTGCTATTTCTCAGCGTCTGCACATTAGTACAAATGTGAGATGCACATCTGGTATCTAATACCCATGATGAAGAAATAAATAGATTGACTTCTATGACATATATACCTGAAGTAGAAGTCTCACTTCTCTTCTTCTTAAGATCATCCAGGTATGCTTTGCAGTTACGCTTCCAGTGTTCAGCTTCCTTACAGTGGAAGCAAGTCCCTTCCTTGGCTACCCCTCCTTTCGATTTCAGTGCCTTGCCTTTTCCCTTGGCTTAGGACTTTCCATTACCTTTAGGCTTTCCCTTGCCTTTCTTCTTTTGCACCATCAAAATGGAGTCAGGTTTTCCCTTCTTAAGGTTGAGCTCAGCAGTTCTCAACATGATAAGCATCTCAGGCAATGGCTTATCAATTTCACTCATGTTGTGATTCATGACAAATTGATTGTAGCTTTGTGGAAAAGATTACAAGATCAAGTCAGTGGCGAGCTCTTGGCCAAGTGGGAATCCCAACCTCTATAGGTTCTCTATGTGTCCAATCATCTTGAGTACATATGGACCTACGGGAGTCCCATCTTGCATCTTGGACTGAAACAGTGCCTTAGAGATCTCATATCTCTCATGCCTTGCTTGTCCTTGATACAGTTGACGAAGATGTTCAACCATATCAAAAGCATTCATGAACTCGTGTTGCTTCTAAAGCTTAGAGTTCATGTCGCAAGCATGAGGCATGACACATCTAATGCATCATCTTGATGCTTCTTGTAAGCATCTCTGGCCACCGTGAGGCGCGGGGAGGTGCCTCGGAATGGGCCGCCCAGACGTGCTTTCTTTTTTGGGTGAGAATGATTCTCAAATTCCTGTACTAGTCCAGGAAATTAGCTCCATTGAGCTTGTCCTTCTCAAGGACAGAACGCAAGGAGAGAGTGTTCGTGTTTGTCAACATGGTAATCTACAACATACACAATGCAGAAAATTAATATCATATTCCATTTATCATTTAATTAGGCCTTTAATCAAATGATTCTCCCACTGAATTATAGGACTTTTGTATAATCGAGTCATGGATGTGGTCAAACTACATTACTAGATTCATACAAATTAGCTATAATTCTCGCGGGACAAAATCCACATCATACTACACCTTGAGTTAGCTTTGGTTAAATTGCTCAAGACTTAGTATGATCGGTAGGTAATAAATTACCGATTACATCTCTATGCAACTCTTGTTTATAGGATCAAGATCCACATTTACAAAAGACCTTGAGTTAGCTTTGGCTAAATCGCCCAAGATTTATTATAAATGTAATCTTATCCTACCTTTCCAACGGTTGGAATATGCCTATAGTTTTACTCGATCCAATTGAGTTAACTAATTTTACTCAATCTAATTGAGCTTATTCTCACCCAAGTTGTGATAGGCGGGACTAAGATTGTCCCTCCGCACCCTACCAAGATAATATGCATTGCTCTGCTTTGGCAGATTCAACAACAACAAATGATCGAGGTAGTGATGGGTATCAAAACTTGGTAGGCATTTTCGAGTTGATTTGATTAAGATCTAATCTAATCGTGAATGTGTATCATATACGCATTAAGGTCTTAAATACCCTACACTAGCATGCATCACATACATACAAAAACATATACTAGCATGCATCATATACATACAAGCAAAATTTACTAACATGCATCACATACATACAAGCAAAAAAAACAAATATATACATATATATATATATATATATATATATATATATATATATATATATATATATATATATATATAAATTGTGATGAGGTCATGGACCTACTACGATCTTCTCAATCCAATGAGAAGATCAGACAGTCAACCTTGGGTTAGCGACTTCTCCAAGTGCCTCCTTTGACCGCCATGTGTCGTCGGCACCCTCCTCGTAACTCCGTCTACTAGTGGACCTTCCACCGCTCCATTTTTGTACATTACAAACATGAAACTCGAGTTACATTCGAGTCTAAAACTATTTACAACTGGAATATAAAAAAGAAAGTCATGACGCGCAGGTCACATACATTATACAATATGCACAACACAAAAACGGCGCGCAAGCCGTATTATGAATTACAACACATTTATCCAATCACATTGAGTTTCTTGGGCTATGACCATCACAGTATTATACATAATTATAAATTATGTATTTTACAAAAATTTCTATAATTTTTCCTATTTTTTTTCAATTTTTATCAGTCAAATCTCGGTAACGGTCCCGCTAAGCGATTTCCGGGCGTGATCCCGGGACAATGCCCCTTGCGGGGTTAGGGGCAACACCCCTTCTCAATAAATGAACCTTGAGAGTGTCCCATCTTGATCTTACAGCGACTTAAGTCGTTGTCCCAAAAACCTAAAGTGAGAATTCACCGTTTCGGAGAGTTTTTCTCGGTGGTTGAAGCCTACAAGTGTCTCAACACTTGTTGCTTCATCTCTTCGAGAAAAATACCAAAAAATCTATAAAAATAGGAAATAAACTATAAAACTAAACACATACATGCCTCGAACATGGCTCTAATACCACTGTTGGACTATCCGAGCCGCAAAAACTGCTTTTTGCGTTGTGGAAATCTCGGAAGTCGGTCACGGATCCGTGCGAAGAATAACAAAAATACATGTACGTGTTTAAAAATCTTAGATCTACCTTAGATCTACATGAAAAGGAGTGTTACCCTTGATGAGACGCCCTTCGCTTATCCCGCTCATCCAAACGGCTTGCAGGAACTCGAGAGTGTCAAGTGTAAACTCCTCTATCAGTATCCACACGAGCAATAGGTAGAGAAAAGCAACCTAGAGTATGCTAGAACCCTTTGGAAGCACACGGCAAAGGAGGGGGAGAGAGCTTGAGAAGAGAAGAGGAAGAAGATGAAGTTACAACACTTAACTTCACACTCAATTACCCATTCAATAGTGGTTGACCACTATAAGGGAGTTACATGCAAGCATGTAATTCCAAGAGCCATGGCTCTTGGTCTCCCTCATGAGGTGGCACCCCATGATGTGTCCATAATGATGTGGAACATCATCAATGGCTGACCCCATGCCAAGTCACCATGACATGGCAATTGGTCAAAGTCAAAATTGACCATTCATCTTCCCTCTCAAGTCAAGTCAAACTTGACCTCTTATCTCCCATGGTTGATCAAATCTAACCATTTGATTCAAGTCAATTTGATTTAATGAATTTATATTCATTAGTTTAAATTGACTCAATGAATCAAATCTAAATTAGACTCATTCAACACTTGAATCAAATTGAGTCTAACTCAATTAGTCTAATTTGGATTACTCTTAATCCAATTTGGTTCATCACATGAACCTAATCCTCATGGTCCATCATATGAACCTAATCTCCATCTAATTTCCCTTTGTGTGTGACCCTATAGGTTCTTGTAACGTTGGCAATGCTCCTAAACCCATTTAGGAACATAAGCAATGAGTGGTATCTAGCAACACATCATTGCTACCCAAGTTACAAGAATGTTGAGATCCAACATCACCTTTGTGACTACTAATTGTGACTCTCATAATATGTGACAATGTCCCTCTATGCTTGACATCTAGATTGACCAATTGAAGTATAGATCGTGTCGTCCTCGATACAATCTATATCTTGAACTCCAAGTAGACTCACTCTAATCAAATGAGCTCAATATCTCATATTGACTCATTTGGGCATGGCCATACACATAGTGGTCTCACTCTATCAAGAATAACGATGTCACTCCCATCATATAGGAAGGATAGATCCTATCTACATCACTCACATCCCTCGGCATAATTTTTTACATACCCAGTAATCGCCTTTATAGTCCACCCATTTACGGGTGACGTTTGACGAAGCCAAAGTATGCAACTTCTTATGTAGGGAACCATAGTGACTTCAGGTCCAAGGACTAATAATCATACTAATAGTCACATGAGAAAGTATATGATACTCATATAATGATCCATGATACTTTTGTTGGATCGAGCGGATCACTAGAGGGGGGGTGAATAGCGAAAGAAACTTTTCGTTCGAAATCATTCGTTGAGGCACGAGTAAACGTAGCAGAAAAACACAATATAAAAATAAAGACATAATAGTATTTTTTTTTTTACTTGGTTCGTAGCCTTCGGCTACTACTCCAAGGCCCTAGTGGTCCTTGACCACGCACAGAGGGCAAAACACTAAACAAACTCCTCCTTGTTGGAGGTAGGAGTTAAACGAATACAAAACTCAAGAAAGACTCAAGGTAGAGGGACACTCCCCCTCTCCTTTATACGATTTAAATCTCGAAATAAAAAGAACAACTTATACAAATTAAATCTTATACTGACGACTTTTGAAGACTTGAATCTTGGAGATTGAGTCGTCGTCTTGGCAGCACTTCGTCGTAGGGATGTCGGAGACTCGTAGCATATCAGAAACACTTGGGAGCTTTTGAATTGATGAAAAACCCTAGGATAAGCCCTCCTTTTATAGCCTTTGAGCCCCTCATCGAATGGGTCTTTAACCAATCACAAATGGGCACAAAGCTCCTTGGAATGAGGTGATAAGGCTTGACTCCTCGAAGTTGATCCTTGACCATCAGTCGACTGATGGCCATCATCAGTCGACTGATGGCAGCATCAATTGAGTGCTGATCGTGAGTAGTCGACTAATGGACGGCAGTCGAGTGCTTCAAGCTGGCGGTCGACTGATGCTTGCTGCAAGTCAAAGTTAGCTCAACAAAAACATAATTTTGATGGTCGCTGACCATTCGATCTCGACCTAGACCATCCATGGGATATCTTTGGTCGAATCTACGCTTAAGACCATCCCCATAAGGAGGATACGACCTCACTTATTCTCACACACACGAGCTTACCTCGATACTTACTTTGTAGCTCTTGCTTCCGGCCTTCCACTCGATTCCTTCGGCTCCCTCCGAAGTCACTCGAGTGTCGCCCGACCATTGCGGCTTCCTCCGGATGTCGCTAGCCTTCAGCTCCAGCTTTAGCACTTTTCTGCACACTCGATTTAGCTGGTGAAATAATGATGTAATCTTAACTTTGCATCTTTACCATAATCAAAATGAAAGTTCAATCATCTGGTGCCCCTGCACTAACAATCTACCCCTTTTTGATCTACGAAAAACTTACACAAAGTTAAGGAAAAATGTGGAAAATGAGTAAATGTAAATGATGCACTCATTATAATTAATTCCCCCTTAATCTTAGGTGAGTTTTAGAACAAAGTTCATCTTAAAAATTTTAAATTTTTGTTCTCCCCCTTAACTTGTGCTCTTCTCCCCCTTTTTCCATAAATCAAAAAAGATTTGAGGTTTTATATAAAAAAGTAGGGGTTTTTAACAAAAAAAGTAGCATGCATAACAATATGTAAAGATTATCTAACATGAGTCCAAGCATGTGTCTCGATTTAATTTGGTTCGAGGTATAACCCTCTGCACCAACAATATAAGTCTTGAGACTAATTTGATTTTCAAAATACTTATATAATTAGCCTTGAGTTTCAAGATATGTATACGCTAATAACTTTTGAAAATATATAACCCTTAGGGTTAGTTTGCTCTCCCCCTTAATCAAGTATATAAGGTATAGAAGAGTTAGGGGGTGCTAAACATTGACCTAGAAGGTTGTATATTTAGAGTTTTGTCCGAGTATAAGTAAACATTTAAGCTCGATAGTTTAAAAATAGATAACATTTTTGAAAAGATTATGTAAATTGAAATTGTTCCTTATTCATCTCACCCATTCTAAGTGTCTTAGAATTGGTTCACCTTATATGTTGTGTGAGATGATTTCAATTTTATCTTGATTAAGTTTTAATGATTTGAAACTGGTCAACCTTGCATTAGATTCGGATTTGATCTTAAGCTCATCAAGTCACCTTTTCAAGATCTTGGCTTCCAGGTCGTGGCGAGGCACAGGGGCCTTCTTTGATCGTAAAAATGACCACTTCCTTAGACAAAGCCAATTTCGAGAAAATAGTAACTTGACTCACCTAAGACCACTTCCTGGTCTAACTAGTCTAGGATATGGCGAGGTAGCTTCAGCTAGTTCCACTCGGTCAAGTGAACCGAACTAGATACGCCTTATCTAGCCCGAATACACGAGACTCCGTTTTCCTACCGTACTATCATCTCACCGTGTCTTGGTACTATGTTATCAAGCATTGATGAGTTATAGTCCTATCTAACCATTCTAAAGAAAATAAGAGGTTTAGGTTATCGGATATACTATTTTGGTATTAGCTCCCCCTGGATCATTGAACTGATATGGTCTGGTCAAGTAATGAACTTGATCCTTGGGAATCCAAAACCTATTGGTTCTTATATGTGAGTTTAATAAAATTTTTGGGACCCATGCGTGGACTCGATGATGACTACGGTTTATGATAGACATGTAAGATATATTCGTAGTCTGTGAGCTATATCTGAGTCCGGCTCTGTTGTACACGACTCTCTGAGTTCCAAGAAGTCGGTTAAGATTCTTGGACCCCGTCGAGAACTTGTTCAACCGAGCTTTGAGTTCTTGGACTCATCCTTTAAAGAGAGAGTTCTCTTCTTCGAGTTTTTCAACTTGAGTTGAGTCCTCTTCTTGAACTCGACTAGTCGAAGAGTTTAGGGGTGTCTCTTGTTTGAGGGTTTCAACCTCCTCAACCAAGGACTCGACCCTAGACTCAGATTTAGCTAATTTCCTAGTTAGCAATTTAATTGTATTGTAAAGCGTATGAATTAGTGAGTGGCTAACCTTAATTTTCCCTTTTGGTCCGGCTTTGAGTTGCTTCTCGAAGTAGTCCTCGAGTTCGGAGTCGGTGTTGTAATTGGATTCGGATTCGGACTCTATCTTGGACTATTTGGGTCTTGCCATGCACGCTATGCCGATGCATTCTTCGTTGTCCCATGTTGCATGAAAAGCCTTCTTTCGATTCGATTTGAATTGTGCCCTCTTTTTGTTCTTTAGTAGCCTCCTTTCCCTCCGGACGATCTTCCGCACTACATTCACTATTGCTTCCACCTTTTCGGATTCAAACTTTGATTCGTCTTCGGGTTCAAGTCCATCTTCTTGCTTGGTAGATGACTTTCTTCTTTGTCCTGCAAGTAGAGCAATACCTCTCTCGGCTCGGACCATGTTAGTTTGCTCGTGAAGTTCAAACGCAACTCGGAAAATAATTCATCTAACCTAAGCTTGGAAAGGTCCTTAGAGACCTTGTAGGCATCAACCATGGATGCCCACAAGGTAGTCCTAGAAAATGAGTTAAGAACGTACCTTAGGAGGTCGCGATTTTCGACCTTGTGTTCGATGGTGTGCAGGCCGTTGATAATGTCCTGAACACGGGCGTGTAGTTGCGTTGCCATCTCACATTCCTGCATTTTTAGGTTATACAATTTATTAAGTAGTAAGTCATGCTTACTTACCTTCGCGTTGTTAGTCCCTTCGTGTAGTTCTATGAGTTTTGTCCACAGATCTTTTGCGTTGATGAAGGGTCAGATGTGGTTGAGCTCTTCCTTAGATAAACCGCATTGCAATATTTGGGTTGCTCTTGCATCGGCTTCGATTTGCCTCTTGGTTGCATTGGTCCACTTGTTGAAATCCAAGGGCTCGCCTTGATCATTGGTGGGTAGAGCAAAGCCGGTTTGGATGATTATCCAAGACTCGACTTGTGTTTTTAGAAAACACTCCATCCGACCTTTCCAGTAACGGAAATCATCTCCACTAAAGAACGGAGGTCGGGTGGTGTTGCACCCCTCAATGTAGGCCATAAAGAAAAACTTGCACATGCAAAACAAGAAAAAAAACACAAAAAAAACTTGCCAAGACTCGAGTCTTGGATTAGTGGTGCAGGAAATACAAAAAAACAAACGAGAAATAGAAAGTTAAACAAAGAGATAAGAAACTAAACAAAAAGTAAATACTCACAACCTTCGATGTCCCTAAAAGGGTACTGAACATCAATTTCTGAGGATTAAAACAGCTTGTTACAAGGGTAAACCCCTATAAGAAGTGTAGATCTCTCAGAGAGCTTCGATTTGGTGGGTAGAAAGTTTTGTGAGTCCACTTGTAGCAAAAGTTATGCTCGTTTGATCGTGAGGAACTCCAAAGGCGATTAGTACTTGCAAAAACACAACCAAAAACTATGTACCAAGACTTAGTCTTGGATTGTTAGTAAAATCAACCCGTGATATGGTTTTGATGTGTGTGGCAAAGGATTTAAGTTAGGATGTTTGGATTTGATATGTGCGTTGGAGTCTTGCAAGACTTAGTAATTCGCACATGGAGCATTGACAAGTTTCACCTCTCATGACTCGGTCCTTGAGTCAGTGAAGGATGGCTTTGCGAAAGCCATGTGCTTGGAGCATCTGAGGGATCGTCGGACGAGGAGATTGGAGTGAAGCCGGAGGAAGTAGACTTTAGGGCGAGACGCGAAGGATGGTGCTGCAGAGCCATGCGTTTGGCGCATCCGAGGGACGTGGCCGGACGAAGACAACTTCAAAGGCGAGGGACTCCAAGGGATGAGAGTGAGCGAATGTAACCCGGGAAGGGATAGTGCGCTTAGGTGAAACTTGGCCGATTGGCTAAGTGTTGGATGGGATTTCCCGACACTAGTCGACTGCCATGTAATGGTAGTCGACTACTCTAAGTCGACTGTGACTCGACTAGTGTTCGAGTCCGGTTCAGTGTTGAATCATTGCCATGGAATGGCGAATGATCGCGAGACCACCGATCGATCGATGAAGGCATCGACCGTCGCAAGGGTTTCAGTACGAATCGGAGTCGAGCTCGTGAGCACTCGACTAATAGGTCCATCAGTCGACTGATGGTAAGATCAGTCGGCTGATGTGGGAGCCATTGGATGAAATCCAACGTAGAAGAAGTCATTATTGGGCAACGGCTATGGGATCAGTCGACTGATCGGGGGCATCAGTCGACTGGTCTTGTGTCAACGGGAAGAAACCCTCTTCCTCTATAAAGAGGAAGGGTGAGGGGCTTTGGGGGTATAATGCTTCAACTTATAACAACTCCCAAAGTGCTCTAAGTGTTTTCTACTCTTCTACTTGCGTTAATTCTCATTCCATTGTAAGAAGAGTGAATTCTTGTAAAGAGGTTACCTCCACCTAGCTTAGTGCAAAGGAGAGAATAGTGAAAGCTTGCGGAGTGATTCACCGTGGATGAATCGGACCGTGGATTAGCGGCGCAGCCGTGAACCACGTTACATTGCGGTGTTAGCATTGTTTGGTATCTTGTTTGTCTTTATTGTTGTTTTGTTTGTATATTCTGCTTGCACTAATAGTTTTGTAGACGAGCAACGAACAAACGATTTCCACCGTCTACGACAAAGGCTATTCACCCCCCCCCCCTCTAGCCGGCCATCATTGCCCCTACAAGTGGTATTAGAGCAAGGTTCTTGTTGAGGACTAACCGCCAACACAAGTACTATATCAAGAGATGGCTGGCTCGAACATTCATCCACCGAAGTTTGAAGGAGAATTCTCTTGGTGGAAAAAGAGAATGGAGGTATTTTTTGAAACCGATTTTGAAATTCTATTAATTATGGAAAACGGTTTCGAAATGCCTAGGGATGAAGAAGGGGAGTCATTAGAAAAATCAAGGTGGAGCAAGAGGCAAAGGGAAGAGTACTTGGCAAACTCAAAAGCCAAACATCACCTCTATAATGTACTCCCCCAACAAGAAGTCAACTGGATAGGAGAGTGTGCTAGCGCTAAGGAGATGTGGGAGAAACTCATAGAGATTCATGAAGGCACATCCGAGGCCAAGCTAGCAAGGAGAGATGTCTTTCGCTCCTAATTATCCAATATCAAACTCGAAAAGGGAGAGAAGGTAAAATCCCTACACTCTAGGTTTAAGGAAATTCTAACCGATTTGACAAGGGGAAAAGCTCTCCAATCGGGATATGGTAATGAAGGCTATAGATGCCTTTCTTTGGTCCTCAAGATGAAGCTCAATGGTGGATTCCTTTTACATCTCCAAGAACCTAGAAGTTAGCACCTTGGAGGAATTCTTCTCAACCATGGAGCTCCACGAAACAAGGCTCGAAGGAGTAGTAGAAGAGCCAAGGTCTCAACCATCAAGGGGAGTGGCGTTATTAGCCAACAAAGGGAAGAAGAAGATGGAGACTCCCTCCTCCTCCGATGAAGCATCCTCCTCCTCCTCCATGGATAAAACGGAAGAAGCATACATGGTAAGGAAGGTAAGGTGTGCTTTGAAAAATTTTAAATTTAATAAATCTAATGATAGGAGAAGAAGACCAAGGGGGAAGGTGATTTGCTATAATTGTCAAGGAGAGGAACACATAAGGGACAATTGTCCCCTCTTGAACAAGAGCAAAGAGGAGAGGAGAAAGAAAGAAGAAAAAAAGAAAAAGAGGGGCAAGAAGAAAGAAGAAGAGAAGAAGGCCAAAGAAAAGGGAAAGGCCAAAGCACTAAAGGCAAAGACATGGGATGATCCCTCTTCATCATCCTCATCCGAAGAAGAGGAAGAACATGTCTACTCAAACCTTGCCCTAATGGCATTTGATGACCTAGACTCCTCCTCCTCCGAAAATGAAGAAGCAAGTTCAAGTGAGGAGAGCTCAAGTGAAGGGGGAGCTTCTTCTACATCCTCATTATCGGAAGAAGATTTGGTAAGTGAGGTAACGAATCTACCTCCCAAGAAAATTATGTCAATGATTTCTAGCCTTACTAAGGAATTATTTAGGGATAAAAAGAAAAATAAATGCATGCTAGCTCAAATTAAGGATTTAGAAGAAAAATTAGAACAAGCATGTTCAAATATTAATGATAATATTTCTTCTAGCCTTAATAATGCATGCTCAAATGAATATATGCCTTTTGATGTTAATGATGCATGCATTGAGGAAAATAGGGCTTTAAGAGAGAAAGTAGATCATTTGACTAAGGCCCTAGAAAAATTCACCATAGGCTCCAACATCCTTAACACGATCATAGGGAGCTAAAGGGCAAGCTTCAATAAGAAAGGCCTAGGATATAAAGAAAATAGAAATGAAAAGGCCTATAAATGTCTAATTGCTAGGGGTCAAGATAAAAAGAAAACAATAGCTAGAAAATGGATCCCTAATGAATTTTTAGTGAACCCAATAGGAAAGAACTTATTTTGGGTTCCTAAATTCATCCTTAAGGGTTAGGAAAACCCTAGGATAGTCAACCATGTAGAATTTACCTATATCATATTTTTGATTGACTTAGGATGGCGGGACTAATTTTTGAAATAGTGTTGGGTGATGATAATGCACTCATAAATAGTTTAGATCATGCTCAACACTTAGAGTTATGTATGTTGATACACATTTTTAGCATAGTGTTGGGTGATGATAATGTGCCCATAAATTGATAATAATGCGTAAATCATGATAATTAATGTAATTGTTATATATGTTTGCAATCACGATTTATGATTTTGATATTTGGCACATAGTAATGGGCATTAGGGTTTAAATCATGCTTTGGGTGATACTTTACTTTTTATCATGCTTACACACCTAATGTATGATTATAAATTGATGAATACATGTGTTTCATGGTCATAATGTGAAATTAATTCATATATGTCTTTATGATCATGTGGGATGGTAGGATAATACCTAACCTTGGGTAGAATTGCATGAAATTGAAGGTTAAGTATATATAAATACCTTTAGAATACATCTCACACTCACTATAGGCTACCTTGATTGAAAACTTAGCATGGGTGAGATGATAGGATGATACTAATGGTCCACTAATGTCTATGACATTTAGATGGTCAATTTGAGTATCAAAATATCAATAATAGACCAATCATGGGGAAGACTTATGTTTAATTCATAGACATATTGCCCAAAGATCATTGTTGGATATTTCATATGTTTTCAAAATAATTTCTTACTTTAAAATCTGTGTGTTTATGTTTTGAAACAATCCAAAGCAAAACTAGGTGTTAAAATTGATGCAAACTTGATCAAAAACCTAGTTGTTTTTGAAGCTTTTGGATTTTTAGCTAATCTTCGAAAATATAATGATTATTCATGAAAAACTATTTTTCACTAATAAAGTGTTGGATCGAAGTGGATTGCTAGAGGGGGTGAATAGCGATAAACCTTTTCTTTCATTCGAATTCATTTCAAGACAAATATAAGCAGCGGAAAGATAAATGAAAAACTAAAAGAGACAAATATATTTTTTACTTGGTTCGTAGCCTTCGGCTACTACTCCAAGGCCCTAGTGATCCTTGATCATGCACGGAGGGCAAATCACTAATGAGCTCCTCCTCGTTGGAGGTAGGAGTAAATCGAATACAAAAACCACAAAAGAGATTTGAGATAGAGGGACACTCCCCCTCTTCTCGTTACGATAAAACCACAATAAATAAAAACTCAATGTAAGAATGGAAATAAACTAAGCTTATACCGACGACTCGTAGATGGAAAGATGAAACCCTAGTCGTCGTGTCTGCAGTGCTTCGTCGCAGGAATGTCGGAGACTAGTAGCATACCGGAAGCACTTGGAAGCTTTTTAATTGATGAAAACCCTAGGACAAGCCCTCCTTTTATAGCCTTTGAGCCCCTCATCGAATGGGTCTTCAACCAATCACAAATGGGCACAAAACCTCCTTGAAAAATGGTGATAGAGCTTGACTCCTCGAGGTTGATCCTTGTGTTAGTGATATATGAGAGATGTCCTAAGGCAATCGCTTTATGTCTGAACCATTTATATGATAAATGAAGATTTACTATTTGAGTATACATGTTTTCATATATTTGATTAGACCTTAAACTCATTTACTGAATATCCACGATACGATTCACAGTATGAGAGAATTTGTGATTGGATCACAACTAGTGAGTATCTCTACATGTGTAATTGTGATGTATCGGAATTATCGCTAGTCGATGAATTAATGGATTTGGACACCATTGATTCTGTCGAGACTAGCACGAGGTATACTCCTTGGTGTATCTAAGCAGCTGATTCTCACTGGCTGGAGACATTGTGATATCCGGAGTTAATCGTGGATGCTAGTTATGGTAACTAGTTCATTGGAGTGACCAGCCGTAAGACTTCATATGGTTCTCTGCATATATAGATATGTCAATGAAGTTCTTACTGCAGCTTAAGTGCGATGTTCCTTTGACTTGCGGTATTCAAGTCATCTTGATCATGAAGACTTATGCTTTGACATCTTAAGCAAGCATCTCTGAGGAGATGTTGACCCGGGATGATTTGGTATAAGTCGAAGTGATCGAAGGTGTTTGAATAGCCTATAAAGGATTCACCACTCCTTGCGAGGAGATGTATACCCATGGCCTCTCGTCGGATTGTTACTAAAGTCTTTAGCCAAAGCATTACATGTTTAGAGTAAGGTACTCTTCGATACATGTGCAGTAACTAGAATCCGTAAGATGAGGAAATGATACTTGGGCTAGGTGTGACGTAGTCAACCTAGTGGGGACTGACACTATAGACCATGTCCTGAACCAAGTGGGTATAAGATGAGTGAAGGGAATGAGGCACGATTCATTCGAGCTGCTGAAGGGTTTCAGAAATATTTCTGGATCAATCGTTGATCTTTTCGGTTAATTGGGGATCATGATATACTACTAGGTGCCACTCATGATCGTTCTATAATTAATGGTTAATTATAGACAGCCAACATAAACCGAGAACCTATTTGTTCACACGCACAACGAGCGTAATCCGAAGGATTTAAAACGAGCTTGAGAATGAAATTCTCAGACCGAGAGAAACTAGGTTTGGTTGGACCAAACATGGAGCGAGCATGAAATCATTTCAGTCGCAATGGAAGCGTGGATGGGCCGTGTCTTATGAAGACAAGATGGATGAACCAAATTGGTTTGGTTCTAATCCAATGGAGGAGAATAAACCAAAGGGTTTGGTTTGTTTTAAACGAATGAACCAAAGTTGGTTCGGTTCATTTTAACTTAAAATAAACCATCATGGTTTGGTTTATTTTAACTTAAATTAATGGAGCTGGTTAACGGGCCTTTGGTTATGATCCGATAACCATTAAGAGAATTTGTTCTCTATAAAATAGGGCTTAAGGGTTTTGTTAAGCCCTGATCCAAATTCCCTTAACCTAAAGTTGCCGCCCCCTCCTCTCCTTCCCTTGCGCCGCCACCACCTAGCTCCCTTGCCGCATTCAGAAGGTGCTGACCTTCCCTCTTGCCGGCTGCGAGCTGCTGGAGGAGCTCCGTGATCTCCTTGGGTTCGCAATAAGGTGAGCTTCAACCTTCCCTTTGGCCGGCCCTTATTCTCCACCAAAGCTGTCCAGTTTTCTGACAGCTTGTTTCCTTCTCGCCGAGAGCTGCTTGACGACGTTTGGAGCTCCGACAGCGGTAGACTTTCCGGGGATTTGATCTCCGGTAATCCTCATAGGTGGAGGACGAAGTATTCGTCAAACGGTTGACGAATACCTCTCCGGAGAAGCGAGTTTTTGAGGATTCATTTTTGGATCCGAATTTTGATTCGGATCGTGATCTTCTCTCGATCACATCGTCTTCAACACGAGGCTAGTAACCCGTACGAAGACGAGGCTCATGACTTAGTGAAGTCATCCCGAAGATACTCGGCATGGATACGGATAGAGACGATTCTAGCGAGAATCGTTCCGGTTGATGCCTTTCCCGCTACACGTGATACATCAGGTATACGTAGTGTAAATTTCCTTTTATTGCAAAATTTGAATTTACGATTATGTCTACACATATTGTACTATGCATGCGTGTGATGTGTGTGTTGTAATAAATTAGATTTATTATTTTATTCCTTCCGCTGTGTACATGTTTACGAAATATGTTCGAACACACACTCGCCGCGGTACCGGAAACCCAACACCTTGACCATCAGTCGACTGATGACAATCATCAGTCGACTGATGGTAGCATCAGTCAAATGTTGACCGCAGACAGTCAACTGATGGACGACAGTCGAGTCCTCCAAACTGGCAGTCGACTGATGCTAGCTACAAGGCAAAGTTAGCTTAACGAAAACATTATTTCAACGACCTTCGACCGTCCGATCTCGACCTAGACCATCGATGGGATGTTTTTGGTTGAATCTACGCTTAAGACCATCCCCATAAGGAGGATACGACCTCACTTACGCTCACACACACGAGTTTACCTCGATACTTACTATGTCGCTTTCACTTTCGGCCTTCTACTCAATTCCTTCGGCTCCCTCCGAAGTCACTCGAGTGTCGCCCGACCACCGTGGCTTCCTCCGGGTGCCGCTAGCCTTCAGCTCCAGCTTTAGCACTTTTCTACACACTCGATTCATCTTGTGAGATAATGATATATCCTTGACTTTGCGTCTTTTGCCATAATCAAAATACAGGTTCGACTTAGGTGCCCTTGCACCAACAATCTCCCCCTTTTTGATCCTATGGCAAATTTACGCAAAGTTAAGGGAAAATATAAAGCAGAAAATGAGTAAGATAAATGTTACTCTCATTTGTAGTGAACTCCCTCTTAACCTTCGGTGAGTTTTAAAACAAAAATTAAATTTTCAAAAATTTAAATTTTATTCTCCCCCTTAACTTATGCTCTTCAATTTTGTTCTCCCCCTTAACTTATGCTCTTCTCCCCCTTTTGCCATGAATCAAAAAAGGTATGGAGGTTTATATAAAAAGTAGGGGTTTTTTAATAGAAAAGGTAGCATGCATAAAGATTATCTAACATGATTCCAAGCATGTGTCTTGATTTAATTTGGTTCGAGGTATAGCCCTCTGCACCAACAATGTAAGTTTTTGGAAACTAAGTTTGATTTTCAAAATACTTATAAAATTAGCTTTGAGTTCCACAATACTTATACGCTATTAATTTTTGAAAATATGTAACCCTTAGGGTTAGTTTGCTCTCCCCCTTAATCAAATATATAAGGTATAGAAGAGTTAGGGGGCGCTAAACATTGACCTAGAAGGTTGTATATTTAGAGTTTTGTTCGAGTATAAATAAATGTTAAAGCTCAATAGTTTGAAAAATAGATAGCATTTTTAAAAAGATTATGTAAATTGAAATTGTTCCTTATTCATCTCACCCATTCTAAGTGTCTTAGAATTGGTTCACCTTATATGTTGTGTGAGATGATTCCAATTTTATCTTGATTAAATTTTAATGATTTGAAACTAGTCAACCTTGCGTTAGATTCAGATTTGATCCCAAGCTCATCAAGTCACCTTTTTCAAGATCTTGGCTTCCAGGTCGTGGCGAGGCACAGGGGCTTTCTTTGATCAGAAAAAGGACCACTTCCTTAGACAAAGCCAATTTCGAGAAAGTAGTAACTTGACTCACCTAAGACCACTTCCTGGTCTAACTAGTCTAGGATACGACAAGGTAGCTTCAGCTAGTTCCACTCGGTCAAGTGAACCGAACTAGATACGCCTTATCTAGCCCGAATACATGAGACTCCGTTTTTCCTAGCGTACTATCATCTCGCCGTGTCCTGGTACTATGTTATCAAGCATTGACAAGTTATAGTCCTATCTAACCATTCTAAAGAAAATAAGAGGTTTAGGTTACCGGATATACTATTTTGGTATTAGCTCCCTCTGGATCATTGAACCGATATGGTCTGGTCAAGTAATGAACTTGAACCTTGGGAATCCAAAATCTATTGGTCCTTATATGTGAGTTTAATAAAGTTTTCGGGACCCACGCTTGGACTCGATGATGACTACGGTTTACAATAGATATGTAAGATATATTCGTAGTCTGTGAGCTATATCCGAGTCCAACTCTGTTGTACATGGCTCTCTGAGTTCCAAGAAGTCGGTTAAGATTGTTGGACCCCATCGAGAACTTGTTCAACCGAGCTTCGAGCTCTTGGACTCATCCTTTCAAGAGAGAGTTCTCTTCTTTGAGTTTTTCTACTCGAGTTGAGTCCTCCTCTTGAACTCGACTAGTCGAAGAGTTTAGGGGTGTCTCTTGTTTGAGGGTTTCAACCTCCTCAACCAAGGACTCGACCCTAGACTCGAATTTAGCTAATTTCCTAGTTAGAAATTTAATTGTATTGTAAAGAGTATGAATTAGTGAGCGGCTAACCTTAATTTTCCCTTTTGGCCCGGCTTTGAGTTGCTTCTCGAAGTAGTCCTCGAGTTCGGAGTCGGTGTTATAATTGGATTCAGATTCGGACTCTGACTCGGACTCTTCGGGTCTTGCCATGCACGCTATGTCGATGCCTTCTTCGTTGTCCCATGTTGCATGAAAATCCTTCTTTTGATTCGATTTGAATTGTGTCCTCTTTTGGTTCTTTAGTTCCCTCTGAACGATCTTCCGCACTACGTTCACTATTGCTTCCACCTCTTCGGATTCGGACTCTGATTCATCTTCGGGTTTGAGTCCATCTTCTTGCCTAGTAGATGGCTTTCTTCTTTATCCTGCAAATAGAGCAATACCTTTCTCGGCCCAGACCATGTTAGTCTGCTCGTGAAGTTCAAACTCGGAAAATAATTCGTCTAACCTAAGCTTCGAAAGGTCCTTAGAGACCTTGTAGGCATCGACCATGGATGTCCACAAGGTAGTCCTAGGAAATGAATTAAGAACGTACCTTAGGAGGTCGCGGTTTTCGACCTTGTGTCCAATGGTGTGCAAGCCGTTGACAATGTCCTGGACGCGGGCGTGTAGTTGCGTTGTCGTCTCACATTCCTGCATTTTTAGGTTATACAATTTATTACATAGTAAGTCACGCTTACTTACCTTCGCGTCGTTAGTCCCTTCGTGTAGTTCTATGAGTTTTGTCCACAGATCTTTTGCGCTGATGAAGGGTCTGATGCGGTTGAGCTCTTCCTTAGACAAACCGCATTGCAATATTTGGGTTGCTCTTGCATCAGCTTCGATTTGTCTCTTGGTTGCATTGTTCCACTTGTCGAAGTCCAAAGGCTCGCCTTGATCATTAGTGGGTAGAGAAAAGCAGGTTTGGATGATTATCCAAGTCTCGACTTGTGTTTTTAGAAAACACTCCATCCGACCTTTCCAATAACGGAAATCATCTCCGTTAAAGAACGGAGGTCGGATGGTGTTGTACCCCTCAATGTGGGTCATAAAGAAAAACTTGCACACACACAAAAAAAACTTGCCAAGACTCGAGTCTTGGATTAGTGGTGCGGGAAATAAAAAGAAACAAACGAGAAATAGAAATTTAAACAAAGAAATAAGAAACTAAACAAAAAGTAAGTACTCACAACCTTCGATGTCCCCGAAAGGGTACTAAACGTCATTTTCTGGTGATGAAAACAGCTTGTTACGGGGTAAACCCTAGTAAGAAGTGTAGATCTCTCAGAGAGCTTCGATTTGGTGGGTAGATCGTTTCGTGAGTCCACTTGTAGCAAAAGTTATGCTCGTTTGATCGTGAGGTACTCCGAAGGAGATTAGTACTTGCAAAAACACAACCAAAAACTATGTACCAAGACTTGGTCTTGAATTAGTAGTGTGGGAGAAATCTTAAAATGATAAATACGAAAAGAAAAATGCTCTATTGGTGGTTGCACCAAATCTGAGTGCCCCCGGCTCTGATACCAATTATTGGATCGAAGCGGATCGCTAGAGGGGGGGGGGTGAATAGCAATAAACCTTTTCTTTCGTTCGAATTCGTTTCAAGACAAATATAAGCAGCGGAAAGATAAATGAAAAACTAAAAGAGACAAATATATTTTTTACTTGGTTCGTAGCCTTCGGCTACTACTCCAAGGCCCTAGTGATCCTTGATCACGCACAGAGGGCAAATCACTAATGAGCTCCTCCTCGTTGGAGGTAGGAGTAAATCGAATACAAAAACCACGAAAGAAATTTGAGATAGAGGGACACTCCCCCTCTTCTCGTTACGATAAAACCACAATAAAGAAAAACTCAATGTAAGAATGGAATTAAACTAAGCTTATACCGACGACTCGTAGATGGAAAGATGAAACCCTAGTCGTCGTGTCTGCAGCGCTTCATCACAGAAATGTCGGAGACTCGTAGCGTACCGGAAGCACTTGGAAGCTTTTTAATTGATGAAAAACCCTAGGACAAGCCCTCCTTTTATAGCCTTTGAGCCCCTCATTGAATGGGTCTTCAACCAATCACAAATGGGCACAAAACCTCCTTGAAAAATGGTGATAGAGCTTGACTCCTCGAGGCTGATCCTTGACCATCAGTCGACTGATGGCCATCATCAGTCGACTGATGGTAGCATCAGTCGAATGTTGACCACAGACAGTCAACTGATGGACGACAGTCGAGTCCTCCAAGCTGGCAGTTGACTGATGCTAGCTGCAAGGCAAAGTTAGCTTAACGAAATTATTATTTTGACGGCCTTCGATCGTCCGATCTCGACCTAGACCATCGATGGGATGTCTTTGGTCGGATCTACACTTAAAACCATCCCCGTAAGGAGGATACGACCTCACTTACGCTCACACACACGAGCTTACCTCGATACTTACTATGTCGCTTTCGCTTTCGGCCTTCCACTCGATTCCTTCGGCTCCCTCTGAAGTCACTTGAGTGTCGCCCGACCACCATGGCTTCCTCCGGGTGTCGCTAGCCTTCAGCTCCAGCTTTAGCACTTTTCTGCACACTCGATTCAACTCGTGAGATAATGATATATCTTTGACTTTGCATCTTTTGCCATAATCAAAATACAGGTTCGACTTAGATGCCCCTGCACCAACATAAAGTACCTTAAAAGAAATATGTTCCCCAAATTTCATGATTTTTCGAATTTTGTAGAATTTTTAATGCATTTCTGAAATTCACCCTGAAAATCAGAAAAACTCGAAATCTATGTGCCAGTCGACTAGTAGTTTGAACCAGTCGACTGCTCGACTGATAACATGCCCAGTAACTTCTTGTATCCAATTTTAAGGCATGTTTTGGGTTTTGTTTCCCTCTAAACTTGATGTTATGCTTATATAAACTTTGTTTAATATTTTTGATGGTGTCAAAGGGGGAGAAATATATATGTTTAAGTAAGGGGGAATTGTATTTAGGGGGAGTTATCATGTATTAAGGGGGAGAGTTGCTAATCATGTTATTTACATGCTTTCTTACCTTAGTATTTTTATCAAATATTTATCTAACTTAAACGGATTGCCGCATATCAAAAAGGGGGAGATTGTTAGTGCAATCAACCCGTGATATGGTTTTGATGTGTGTGGCAAAGGGTTTAAGTTAGGATGTTTGGATTTGATATGTGCGTTGGAGTCTTGCAGGACTTAGTAATTCGCACATGGAGCATTGGCAAGTTTCACCTCTCATGACTCGGTCCTTGAGTCGGTGAAGGATGACTTTGCGAAAGCCGTGCACTTGGAGCATCTGAGGGACCGTCGGACGAGGAGATTGGAGTGAAGTCGGAGGAAGTAGACTTCAGGGCGAAACGCGAAGGATGGCGCTGCAAAACCGTGTGCTTGGCATATCCGAGGGACGTGACCGGACGAAGACAACTTCAAAGGGGAGGGACTCCAAGGGATGAGAGTGAGCGAATGTAACCCGGGAAGGGATAGTGCGCTTAGGTGAAACTTGGCCGATTGGCTAAGTGTCAGATGGAATTTCCCGACACCAGTCGACTGTCATGTAATGGTAGTCGATTACTCTAAGTCGACTGTGACTCGACTAGTGTTCGAGTCCGGTTCAAGTGCCAACAGACGACTGCCATTCCATGGCAGTCGACTCCGAGACTACCAATCGACTGATGAAGGCATCAATCGACTGGTTACAAGGGTTTCAGGTACAGAATGGAGTCGAGCTGCGAGCACTCGACTAATAGGTCCATCAGTCGACTGATGGTAAGATCAGTCGACTGATGTGGGAGTCGTTGGATGGAATCCAACGTGGAAGAAGCCGTTATTGGGCAACGGCTACGGGATCAATCGATTGATCGGGGGCATCAGTCGACTGGTCTTGTGTCAACGGGAAGAAACTCTCTTCCTCTATAAAGAGGAAGGGTGAGGGGCTTTAGGGGTCTAATGCTTCAACTTATAACAACTCCCAAAGTGCTCTAAGGGTTTTCCACTCTTCTACTTGTGTTAATTCTCATTCCATTGTAAAAAGAGTGAATTCTTGTAAAGAGGTTACCTCCACCTAGCTTGGTGCAAAGGAGAGAATAATGAAAGCTTGCGGAGTGATTCACCGTGGATGAATCGGATCGTGGATTAGTGACGCAGCCGTGAACCACATTACATTGCGGTGTTAACATTGTTTGGTATCTTGTTTGTCTTTATTATTGTTTTGTTTGTATATTCCGCTTGCACTAATAGTTTTGTAGACAAGCAACGAACAAATGACTTCCACCGTCTACGACAAAGGCTATTCACCCCCCCCCCTCTAGCCGGCCATCATCGACCCTACAGTAGTGTGGGAGAAATATTAAAATGACAAATACAAAAATAAAAATGCTCGACTGATGGTTGTACCGAATCTGAGCGCCCCCGGCTCTGATACCAATTATTGAATCGAGCAGATCGCTAGAGGGGGGTGAATAGCGATAGAAACTTTTCATTCGAAATCGTTCGTCGAGGCATGAGTAAACGCAGCGGAAAAACACAATATAAAAATAAAGACACAATAGTATTTTTTTACTTGGTTCGTAGCCTTCGGCTACTACTCCAAGGCCCTAATGGTCCTTGACCACGTACGGAGGGCAAAACACTAAACGAACTCCTCATCGTTGGATGTAGGAGTTAAACAAATACAAAACTCAAGAAAGACTCAAGGTAGAGGGACACTCTTCCTCTCCTTGATACGATTTAAAGCTCGAAATAAAAAGAATAACTTATACAAATTAAAGCTTATACCGACGACTTTTGAAGACTTGAATCTTGGAGCTTGAGTCGTCGTCTCGGCAGTGCTTCGTCGTAGGGATGTCGGAGACTCGTAGCGTATCAGAAGCACTTGGGAGCTTTTGAATTGATAAAAAACCCTAGGGCAAGCCCTCCTTTTATATCCTTTGAGCCCCTCATCGAATGAGTCTTCAACCAATCACAAATGGGCACAAAGCTCCTTGCAATGAGGTGATAAGGCTTGACTCCTCGAAGTTGATCCTTGACCATCAGTCGATTGATGACCATCAATCGATTGATGGCCATCATCAGTCGACTGATGGAAGCATCAGTCGAGTGATGATCGCGGGCAGTCGACTGATGGACGACAGTCGAGTGCTCCAAGCTGGCAGTCAACTGATGTTTGCTGCAAGTCAAAGTTAGCTCAACAAAAACATAATTTCGACGGTCGCCGATCGTCCAATCTCGACCTAGACCATCCATGGAATATCTTTGGTCGGATCTATGCTTAAGGTCATCCCCGTAAGGAAGATACGACCTCACTTACGCTCACACACACGATCTTACCTCGATACTTACTTTGTAGCTCTCGCTTTCGGTCTTCCACTCGATTCCTTCGGCTCTCTCCGAAGTCACTCGAGTGTCGCCCGACCACCGTGGCTTCCTCCGAGTGTCGCTAGCCTTTAGCTCTAGCTTTAGCACTTTTCTACACACTCGATTCAGCTCGTGAGATAACGATGTAATCTTAACTTTGTGTCTTTACCATAATCAAAACACAGGTTTGATCATCTGGTGCCCCTGCACCAACAACTTTCTCATGGCGGGGCATTCAGTATATATTCTCCAATACATATCCATGTGTCAACTTGATATCTCATATCCATGACTTGTGAGATCAAGTCATCAAGTTAACCTACATGCTAGTCTCTTCGCATTAATATTGTCCCTGAATGTTAATACTTGACTAGGAATAATTAAGGGTAATGTTCTCTATATCATCTCATTATCGATTCAACCAATCAATTGATATAGATAAGAACCTTCTACTCAAGGATGTTATTATACTTAGTTATTTGGCACCAATACAAGTAAGTATAATAACCATAAAGAAATGTCTTTATTAAATAGGAATATGATATAACAAGTCCATACAACAATCATCATATGATTGACTCTAGGGCTTTTCACTAACACGACTGTCCAATACTGGTAGTTGACTGCCACGACCACTTGCCGCAGTCGAACGGCAGTCGACTCACGACAGTCAACTGGTTATAATCCTAGTCGACTGCTCAATGTCAACTCGGCTTCCAAGTGTCAGAACACTTGACCAGTCTACTGGTCCATAATTCCAGTCGACTGTTACACCTCAACTATGAGGTTTACCCTAAGTATGATGTCCTCATATTTGCTAGACCACCCTTAGCCTAGACCTAAACCTTCTAGTCACCTCCATCAGTCTCACACCTATTGGATCTCTCCAAGTCATCCATGATTTGTTCATCAATACACTAGCCTTCAGGTGCTTCCATTAGCTATTGTCATGCTAATCAGGTCTATACCGCCAAGGCACATTGAGCTTATTCTGCAAAAATCCACGTTTGGACTTTACACTATCAACCATTGGACTTATGCTGCCAAGACTCCACTCTTGGACTTTACGCTACCAATATCAACCCTTGGACTTCCCAATTGCCAAGTACCCATGACTTAAACTTTCACCGCCAAAACTACACACTTGGACTTATGTGACCAAGACTACACCCTTGGACTTTCCATGCCAACTTCATGTTGGACTTTCCAAATGCCAAGACTCATGCTTGGACTTTCCATGCCAAGTGTCCCACTTGGACTTCTCCATCATATGGTCAACCTCATATCAACTATATAGTCAATCCTGTCATTGTATTTGCTTGTATTTTATTGTATTATTGTTGTAATCTTTGTACGAGATTTCTCCACCTCCGTATTATTCCGAGGAGTGTATTAGTGGTGGTTTGCATCACTAGAGCTCGTTAAGTTCGACCAGTGGAGTAGGAACCCTAAGATTCCGAACCACGTTATATCATCGTGTCTATGTTGTGTAATCGTGTTTGTGTTTGTAGAATTTTGTTATTGCTTTATTATAATTTTCGCTGCGCATAACAAGTCTTGTAGATAAATGCAAGCGAATTCCATCATCTATGTCAATGAGATGCTATTTACCCCCCCCCCCCCCTCCTCTAGCGGTCATACGATCCCCAACAGAAGATAGTGATGCAGAACAGAGCAACGTTCTGTGATTTCAGACACAACAGTCATTCCTCGAGTCCTAACTCAAGAAATCGTTGAATGTGAACTCGATTTTGCATTCAACCTTACTCTGATACCAATGAAAGAAATATTTATGAAATTAAATTGTGGAAACATATATATACCTCATGGAATGTAGATCATGCATGAATCATTTGGAACTGCTCTGAATCTCGCGGTCGAAGGCTTGCAGTCGGGATGAAAGTCACGAGGGTTAACTCGAACTTCCATCGCAGTACCACAGCGCCCCAACCCTAAGCCTGGTGACAACGATTGTTTCTTATTCTACTCAACAAGGACGAGAGTTCTAATAACGATCTCTTGGTCTTCTCAACAAGAGATCTGCACCTTACCTACCTTCACGCAAAACACTTCACACAAAAACTCTTGGCTACCTACTTACAGATCTTATACAAGAAGAATTTCTTCCTCAATCAAACTTCACAACTCCTTAATCCTTTCTCACAAGCAGCCAACCAAGCTACCACCGCCAACCTTCCTTCTTCTCAAGGAAGCAAATATATAAGCAGGAGAGGAGAGTAGAAGAGATGGTCACCCATTATTCCATGCCCCACGTGGGCATAACTTCCTGTCCCTTCATGGGCAGGAACCAATAGGTGGCTTAACTACAAGCTTTTGGACACTACAAGAATGAGTCAACACAGTGGGTTGCAGAAGAGGGACAATGGTTGACTTAGTTGTTATGTTTGGACACCTTTCACCCATGTAGCACGAGCGCAATGGTATATTCGTTTGTCAAGTTTGAGCACTTTTTCGCTAGTGTAGTTATTTTATGTAAAACTACTATATGACCAAGCACATCAAAATGGGCAATGGATGACACATATAAATAGGATTCAGGAAGCCACATGATGCGCTTGTGAAAATGAATTATGTTTTCTTAACTTCACGAAAAAGTGCTAGATAACATAGTAAAAAGCTACTCATAATAGACACACCTCACAATTGATTAAAAAAAAATAAATCTATAAAATAAATAAATAATGCAAAATAAAGGGACACTATTGAAGAAGCAAGGGGAGAGGTTTGCTGACGACTTGGAAAGAAATCAAGCTCGCCATAAAGAGGGAGATAAAACAGTAGAATGTCATTTGGGGGAGGGAATAAATAGTGAATTTTTGGTGAAAGTTATATTACTTTTATCGTAAGACATTTCAAATCAGTTTAACTCTCGACGGATTTATCTGGACAGTTGATTTGTAGGTACACATCTTGCACTTGCCATATAAAAGTAGTATAGTTGAGTGAGATGCTAAGGGTAAGACATTCTTGTGATATTTTTATAGTATTAGATGTCCTTTTTATACTAATAAAAAATAAAGAGCACCCTTTGATCTTTTTAACATTTAAATTTTTATTTAATATAAAATTTTACAACCTTCCTAACCCAAAAGTTGTGGTAGCTAGAAATTCAAGGTGACGATTTTATGCTTATTGGGAGGCTACGTAGAAAAAACAGATAAATTATGGAAACAAATTGAATTTTCTACTTTTTACAAATTTTTTTTTACACTTTCCAAACACAAAAAGTTCCAATAATTAAAAAATATGGAAGGTATTCAAATCTTTCTAATCAGTAGGCAATAATTTACTTGCGAAAACAGTTGTTTTCTTTTTTATTTTCATGAAGATTTATAATAATTTTTCCTTATTTTTCTGGAAAACAAAAATCGGAAAGAAGATTTTGGAAAACGAAACGGGAAGTCCATGCACACGCAATGGGTGCGCCCAACTCGACCGGGTTTTTGCTCCGATTTTTTAACCATGATCGTGTTTCTCGTTGAAGCGCGACGACCATATAAGACACCCCAAAGTCGCTGCTTTTCGCCATCGATCGCCTCCATACATCTCAATCGTCTACGAAAATCCTATCCCTTTAATCGCTGGAGAGGCTTTCCGATTTCCATTGATCGGCTGCAAATCTTTGATCGGCGGTGGGTGCGATTTCTCTGTTACTAGGATCTTATTCATTTGAGGATTTCTTGTGTTTTCTTTCTCCAAACGATCGTTCCTTGATCAGACTCCTATTGCCCCCTTTTGGTTTTTCGTTTTCTTTTCTTTTTTCCCTTTCTTCTTCTTGAGATTTCGGATTCGTGGTTCGATCAAGTTGCAGTATTTGGATATTATTTCTTTGTTTGAAGCTCAATTTTCCTTTTACCCTATCTTCTCTATGAATTCAACATTTGTTTTTTTACTGTTATTTCAATGGAAAGTTTTTGAATAATCGCTCTGCGTTTCTTTTGATTGGTTTTGTATTAGATGATGTATTGATCATGGACATTCCTTCCTACTTGTGTTGGGAAGAAACTTATCTTATATACCATAAGCAATCTTGAATCATCAAGTCGGAGCACGAGGAGGCACTAAAGATGGTTCGGAATATAGACCTTAATTTTCCTCCGGTGGAGAGTATCCAATATTCGGAACCGGAAAACACTTATCGTGTTTGTCAACAACAAGTGTCTTACGTGCCACCAAGTTCTGCCACTAATATAGAGCTGACAGAGAATGAAGTTGTTATCCTTTCTTCTTCAGGAAACTTACCCATGGTAATTCCTAGTGCAGTGACTATTGAGCTGCTTGGTTATTATTGTTTATGGAGGATCCCTATGTTCCATAAATTGTGGCGGTGTTTTCTCTCATTTTATTGTATAATCTTTTCAATTTTAACAGAATTATTGATATTGATTTAATGGTTTGGTAGGAAAGGTACATAACATTGCCAACTTATCTACATGTAGCAGATTGCAACGAGTTAAACCATCTATATTTCAGCATGGTTTTCACTAGGATGCATAATACTTTTTTGTTTGGATTGAACATTTTTTAGGAGAACTTGATTCTTGACCTCTTAGTTTTAACAAGCTAAATGTTTAGAAAACTTAAATATAAGAATGTTGATTCAATAATACTGAAAGAAAACAAAATAATTAGTTTAAGATAGACTGATTTGGAACTCATGGAATAGTAAGACTAATTATTTGGTAGGAGAGGGATTGATTTATATGTTATTTCACTTTATGCATATTTTTCTTTTCAAATCTATTATGTATCATGTTTACTTTAACACAATTTCATATTTCCTATATTTCCCTCTAAATACATAAATCTTTCATAAATGGCATTAGCATCTATTAAACTCGGGTAAATGATGTTTGGTTAAGATATATTCCAAATATGTCAATATTGTAATATCAACAATAATTTCTTTATTTTTTTGTTTAATTAAGATTATATGGCTTCTATTTCAATCAGCAATTCGGACAATAATTTATTTATCCTTCCTTTTGATTTATTTCCTTCAAATGTGAACTTATTTTTCCTTAGTCACCCCAAAATAATAAACAATTATAATAAGTTGGAGATAAAGTTTGGTTTTAAAATAGCAAATTAAAAGACCCTATATATTGTTTTTAAAGGTAAATGCAATTAAAATGCCCGAAGTAGAACCTTATAGAGCATTAGATGGTATCCACATTTTCCAATATGACCATAGATTCAACAATTTAACAACTTGAATTAGTGGTGGAAAAAAAGATTTGTTGATTCAGATAATTAGAAGACATTGAAATGAACTGTGTAGTTCTATGATCTTATACAATATTCAATGCTGGATTGACTGATGTAGCTGCTGCCAAATAGTTGCCAAATACATGATGGTTTGTTCTTTAAAATTTTCTCTTCATTGTTGAGTTTTAGCTTTCTAGAATTCTTTTAGCTTGTTCTTTGGCCCCGTTATTTTTTTTCTTTATGAATAAAGTAGTTTTAGATGCACCTTTTGCAATATGGCCTTAGATTCCATATTTAAACAAGTTGAATTTAGTGGTGGAAAATTTAAATAAGTAAAAGACGTGATCAAAATGAATTGGATAGTTTTGTGATCTTAGATACTTATTGTTGTTTGGTTTAAATTGACGTAGTCATTGCCAAATAGTTGGTAGATGCACCTTAATTTGTTATTTAAAATTTTTCTCTTCATTATTGATTTTTATTTTTCTAGTATTCTTTTAGCTTATTCTTTGGCCCTATTCCTTGTTTACTTCTGAATACATCCCTATTTTTTTAGGGGAGAAACATTACTAAAAGGAACCATTCTGTTATGATGAACTTGAATCAAGATCTCGAGTTGAATCTGAGAAGGTCAGGTCAGTATATGCCATTGTTATTTTAGTTTGAAGAATGATCTCTATGGTTCTTTATTCAAAATAAATAAATTAGTACACACTATAGAAGCTAGGAGACCTTCTAAGGGGTCTCTGAAATTAAGGCGAAGTACACTCCTCCAGATGGGCTGTAAGACTGAAGTAAATGTCATTGTTGTCTTGCATGAAAAATTTTAAAACCACAGTGCTACTAGGAAACTAGTTTGCTATAAGAATCATGTAGTATATATTATTTTTATTATATAATAGTTCTTTATCTCATGGTCCTTTTATTTTCTTTTTCGTCTAAAGTATTCTGAAATGATTGACATTGTGAATTTGATCATGGTTTGTAGTGCTGCATTGGTAATTTCTTTGGTCTTGAACTGGTGCAACTCTAGTATATCATTACTGACTTTTTCTTCTAGATAAAGTTGAAAATTAACATTTGTGAAAAAATATTGGTTGAAAAGACAATATATACAGTTACATATTGCTTATATAGGCAAATGCTGAAGATACAAGTTTAAATCAATAAGTATAAATTTTGATGCATTTTTTTCTTTGTCAATAAATATTAATTTTCAAGTGGTTTTGTTAGTGATAGAAATATGTGAATATTCTTATAGACTATGGAATCAAGGATTTGATTTGATTTTAATAATGCATTAATTTCAAATTCATGGGTAGAGGGCACCATGAACATTATCTGCAGACCTATTTTTAACTTTCTAATCTATAAGATATCTGAATCCTTTTCTGGTGGAAGTGTAGGAGTACCCTACATTGTTCATCTTAAAATGAATCTGGATATGGATAACTATAGAATTCCTTGTGCTTTGTTTTATGGATTAAAAAGATTGAAAACCATACATTCTAGAAACCTTATAGAATTGGAAGCTGTGGACAACCATATCTGACTTAATCTAGCTACAGTTGGTTTGTGCACATGAGTAAGAGCAATATGATTCTACCAAATTGAATAGCTATGGTCAGAAATTAATGTGAGATAATTTTTTAGTATTTCATATAAAAGCATATAGTCCATACGAAAATTCCCTCCTTTGGTCTAGCTTAAAGTTTTATATGGTTTTGTTTTCCACGTGATTTATTTCGTTGTTGAATCCGCTATTTATTACATTTTTATAATGTTCTTGGATTTTTTTTTTTTTGGTGTAGTGGGTAGATTGGAATGATCTAAATGATTAAACTAGTTCACTTATGACATTGAGAAGATAAAAGGTTTAAACAATTTTTAACCATTGTTAAAATTGCATTAGATTCGAGTAAAAGAAGACAAAAAAGTCAACTAACGATCTATGTTCTCTAGATATTTTTAACAAAAGGTTTACCTTCGTACCAAAAACAAAAATAAACTAGATTCTTGCTTCTTCTGTGGGTTTGAAATAGTAATGCAAGCCTACATGTAAATATAATGCTGAAGTGCTAAAGCTTTTATAGTTTGCTTTAAAACTTTTCTCTATCATGTGCTTCCTCTATGCTTATCATTCCTCATTTAGTTTACTATGAACTGTGTCATCTACCTTGGAGGGGAGTTATGAGAATTACTTTAGCGGACCATAATGTCACTGTTTATTATGAAGTGAAGTTATAACTTAAATGGTTAATCATTTCAACTTACTCAACAAAATCAGGCCTTACAAAAATGATGGGGATAAACAAGTTTGATAACATCTCCAATGCTACAAGTATCTCATCTTGCTTAACAACATTAGGCACTACTGAAATCATGGAAAAATAACAAAGCTAAAGTAACTTTTATCATAATGGATCTCTATAGGGGAACATGATATGCAAGGTTTTGGTAATGTGCAAGGAGTTGTCACCAGGAAAGCAGGTTCCATTGTGGAAGTTGAGATCATGTTGCTTAGTTTTAGTTGATTTCATATCATAATTAATATAGGTTTCCACTAAGAAGAAAGCAACATGCAGTAATCAATTTGCTAGTGAATTCTGGATGATATCCGTTTAACTTAATGTTGTGACTGGTCTCTATAAAGCATGTAATTACATTTGATTTTTTATCAAGTCTATATATATATATATATAAACTTTAATTTACAAAAATGATATGTTATCATGAAAATTTCTATTGATCTTCTATTAACTTTCACCCATTTTTCAGTCACCTCAGATGAACATGTGAGAAGTCCATCTTGTATCGCTTGCAAGAGGCCATTTAGAAGTCCAACTAGTGGAACACCTGCCAATTATTATCCTTATCATGATTTGGAAGATGGGCATGATGCAAGGGTAATTATTTTATTTAATATTTGGTTTTATTTCATTGAGAAAAATATTTTTTTCTTCTTGATATACTATGCTCCAATATAAGCATTGGTTCTTTGTATTTTGTTCTCTCCTTTTTGAGCTTTTTTCTGCATAACATTCCAGTTGTTTGCTTACCTCCTGCATTATTGAATAATGTCAGGTAACCTGTGAGGTGGTTTTAAATAAGATTAGTAGTTACTATCTTCCAGTTTTCAGATCTAATTTGCTACCAACTGATACATTTTAGGATGCAGTCATTTTGTCTAGAATCCTTCAGTTCTTCCATTCAAGGACTTAAGCTAAATGCATATTTCAATTGAGCCAAAAGTCAGATGACAAGATGTTTTAATTATGAATTTTGTGATATATTTTTTGTTCCTTTTGTTGTATTTTATTGAAAATTGGAAAGTAAAAGATAAATGAGATGTTCTAATAGTGATGGTCCTTTTAGTATTATAATTCTTCTTTGGATCAAGCATTGGTTGAGAGACAAGAAATTGACTAGACGAAAGAACTGAGTTACTGAAATTTCACTTGTTACATCAAGTGGTAATCTTAACTGACTGACTTAATATTTGTATGTGGAAGCCAACTATAGCACCGTGAACAAGTTGAATTTTTTTTCAATGCATTGTTAGTGACATGACAATTCATCATATTCACAGAGCTAGATTTTGACAATGCACAAGTGGTAATTATTACCATTGAGACCATTGATGGAGAATTTTGGATGCTTAACTATAATTATTAGTAGTGTATTCTTACATAGAATTTAATGGTGTGATATGAACCACAGTTTTCCACAACTAGTTAGGATTCATACAACTTGTTTTTTGAAGTCTCCTATGATTCATGATACATTCTATTTACAATTCAAAATCACATTGAAATGATTCATGATACAAATGTTGATTTGACAACCTTGTTTGCATTGTACTAGTCATTTCAAACTTCTGCATAACGAGTATAGTCCTAAACTGATGAAAGACATTGAACCATCATATGTTGATAATGATATTATTCCTTATTAGGTTTGAATATATACTGAAACTCCTTTTCCTATTTGTTGCATTTCATGCACATTATTGATTGAATACACAATCACTTGCCTTGTTTATTTACCTGTGAATGCATCAATCTTTAAAAATAAGCCAGGTCAACTCCTATTACATTTTATTCTCAAGATAGTTTACAAGCAATATACATAAGATGTTTTTGGTAATCCTTAAGGTTTACTTTAGGAGAGATGATCTAATTAGTAGCAAGAAATGGAAACTTGGGTTTGTGAATGTTTTCTTCCCCTTATTTTGGTGGGAAAGGATGAGAGATGAAAAATGACAACTTCCATAGGCAACTCCTAAAATGAATAGAAGAATACTTCAAGACAATTTTCCATCTTAGAAAAATTCAATTAGATCCTTTGTCATTCCTCCTGTGTTTTCCATTTTTTTATAATTTAAACCTTGATTCTGACTTGAAAATTTCAGAGTAAGAAACTGGTGATGCCTGAGCCACAACTTGTGAAAGTAATTGTGAAGCCACACACCTGTTCAATCTGCATGGAGGAATTGATAGAGGCAGCATCGACTATTTGTGGCCATATTTTCTGTGTGACCTGCACAAAGTCCTTCATAAGGATACAAAAGAAATGCCCAACTTGCAGGAGGAAGCTTAACATGAGGAATTTCCACCGCGTTTACCTTCCTAATTAAAATAAACTTATAATGCTGTTCATTTTGTGTTGCTTTTCATTCTTCTTTTCCTCCTATTTTATGACCTTTTTTTGCCTCTCTAGAGGGGCTCTTGTTCTAGATATTCTAGAATATAGGTTATAGAAAAAAATATAATTTACTTGGGTTGCAATGCTATGAAGATAGAAAAGAAGATTAAATGCTGGATGTACTGTTTACATTGTAGCTCAGTGTCTGTTATTTTTTAGTTATATCATTTGTTTGTTTTTTGGATCTATCAGAGGATGAGATTCAATATTGTTAAGCATGGAGGGTTGGTTGAAGCTATAGGATGGCTCACAAATCTAACCTCAACTTTTGATTTAGTTTGATGCTTGATGCATCAATAACCCATAAGATGACTAGGCTGAATCTGTCGGTAAATTTCTTGGTGGCATTCTTGGTTTTCATTTATTCTTAGAGGATGCTTTATACTTTCTATTTATCCAAAGGGTGTTATTCAAGGGAAATACCCTCAAGTTGTACCTATAGAAGGGTCGCTAAATTTGGTCTAGAGTCTGAATCATTCGAGATTCCACCATCAAACAAAGAAAAAAAAAAACTTGCTCGTCCTTTACAACCCAAATAATACTTCAAGCAATATCCTGTTAACCAAAAAAAAAAAAATCCAAGGTTGACACCTATCTTTTTTCTTTTTAATGAATGATAAATATAAATCAAAAGCTACCTTGGAAATTTAGTCATGTTTGATGGAATAATGACATCAAAATGTCTTCAGGGATCGCTATATATGAACTTATATGTTTTTTATATATCACCTCTATATCAAAATGTATACCCTTAAACATGCTATGATTCCTCACTCACCATATATAATAAATTAATAATGACATAGCAAGACGTTAGCTGTGTTGGAATCGTTTGATGTGCTAGATGAGGATGAATAGTATTTTTTGCTTTCACTTTGATTTGATCGTGTGTTTGTCTACAAGATATTAGTGAGCAGTGAAATATACAAGAATAAATAGCACAAAATAAAATACACGATAATACATAAGATTTTATGTGGTTCAGAGCTTACGGTTCCTACTCCATAGGTTGGTTTTAGTGTCTACACCACTAAACCTCTTCTCCTTCTCAGAAACACTCTAAAAGTGGAGAAACCTCTTACAAGGATCTTATAACAATAAGAATATAATCAAATACAAATGTATAAAAGCAAATGAAAGAAACAAGTGAAAACACTTTATAAAATTGCATTTTTGGTTGCTTGCATTTTGGTTGCTTTAGAAGAGCTTGGAAGATCTAGAATGCAGCAACAATTCCTCCCCAAAAGCTCCAAGAACTGATAGCCTTGAATCTTCCTATCGAGCTCCTTTTATAACTCTGTTGGGGCTGATTTTCTGTCTTCCAGTCGACTACTCTTACCTAGCAATCGATTAGACAATGTACTATTGTCTTACAACGGCTTAATCCACATCAGATTAAGTCAACCAGTCGACTATCCCGATCTAGCATGTTGGTGCAATCGACCCAGGTCACGAGTGATCGGACTCGAGTTTGACTCGAGCGATGTTTTGATGTTTGACATGAAGATTTGATATTGATGTTTGACATTGATGTCTGATAATGTTTTGGGGAGATTGTTGGTGCAATCGACCTGGGTCATGATTGACCGGACTCGAGTTTGACTCGAGGGGGATTTTGATGGTTGACTGGAGTTGACCATGTCATGGAAAGTCCAAGTCTTGAGTACTTGGCATATAAAGTCCAAGCATGGGTCTTGGCAAGGAAAAGTCCAACATGGGTTGACATTTAGAAAGTCCAAGGGTGTAGTCTTGGCCACGTAAGTCTAAGGGTATAGTTTTGGCGATGAAAGTCCAAATCATGGGTACTTGACATTTGAGAAGTCCAAGGGGTTTGATATTGGCGACGTAAAGTCCAAGTGAGAGTCTTGGCAGCATAAGTCAAATGGTTGACGGCGTAAAGTCCAAGCGGGAGTCTTGACAGCGTAAGTCCAATGTGCCTTGTCGGTGTAGACACCGTTAGCATGACATAGCCGATGGAAGCACCTGAAGGCTAGCGTATGGATGAACAAGTCATGGATGACTTGGATGGATCCGATAGGTGCGAGGCTGATGGAGGTGGCTAGAAGACTTAGGTCTAGGCTACGGGTGGTCTAGCAAGTATGGGGGCATTATACTTGGGTTAAACCTCATGTTTGAGGTGTATCGGATGGGACCATATGGCGACCTAACGTGTGTGAGTCAACTAGGGTTTCGTAGAGTGCCCTAGCGATCATTGCGGAGGTGGGCGATCGTTGAATCGATCGATCGGTGATTGTGTGATCGGTCGAGGTGCTCGTATTCGGACCGCGAATGCAGTCGAACTCGACTACTGGGGTAGCAGTCGAGTGATGGCTCGATCAGTCGACTGATGTCCTATCCGTTGGATTTTTCCAGCGTGGATTGTACCATTGTCTCACAGCAACAGTGTCATCAGTCGACTTATGGTCCAGAGTAGTCGACTGATAGACAAAAATCCAACCCGATTGCAGGTTATAAAAGCAGCTCGGAAGAGGGTTTTTGGCAGCGATTTCTTGAGCATTGTTGAGGTGATTTGCTGGTGCAAATCAGGGTCTTCAACCACGATTCAAGTAATCAAGTTCACATTTGTAAAGGTTTTCCTTACTTGTATTTGTGTAGCTTACTTGTATTTGCTTGTATTTTATTCTTATTATTGTAAGAATATTTGTACGAGGTTTCTCCACCTCCGAATTGTTCCGAGAAGGAGTTATTTGTGATTAGTGGTTGCTTGTGCATCACTAGAGCTCTTTAGAGCTCGATCCATGGAGTATGAACCATTCAGTTTCAAACCATGTTATATACTTGTGTATGTATTTGTGTTTGCTCTCACTTTCGTTATTACTATTATTTCTATTTCCACTGTGCTAACGAAATTTGTAGACGAAACGAATTCCATCGAGCATCGAAACGCTATTCACCCCCCCTCCTCTACAATTGGTATCAGAGCTAGGAGCTCTTCTACGGACTAACCGCCGGGAGCAAACCGCTAGAGAAAGAAGATGAAATTTCAAGAGAAACTAGGATGAGACATAAACACACCGCCACCATACGACCAAGAAGATTTCTCAGCATGGAGGGCAAGAATGGAGAACTTCTTTATGATGGACATAAAAGATTGGTTCATCATCATGGAAGGCTTTGAACCTCCTAGAGATAAGAAGGGAGAAGTCCTCAAGTTAAAAAGGTGGACCCAAGAGCAACGCCTAAAATTCAAAACCGAAGTCAAGGTAACAAAACTTTTAGAAGATTTGATACCATACGACATTTTGTCTAGCTTAGGTGAATTTCAAAATGCCAAGGAGCTATGGGACAAATTGGCCAAGTTCCATGAGAAGCCTCACTTGGTACAAGTAGAAGAAGAAGAATGTTCATCAGCTCAAGAAGAGGAGGAAGCTGAGGAAGAACCATCATCATCCTCACAAGCAAGTGAGGATTCGAAAGTTGAGATGAAGTCAACTTCTGGATCGATGGAAGAAGAAGAAGTGGAAGAAGTCTCCACCTTTAGGATTGAGGGGGAGGAGAGAATTCTCACATCGGAGCAAGAAGAAGAATCTTCAACATCCGATCAAGATGAAGAAGCTCTCACTTCGGCCACCACCATTGACCTAGGTAACTCAAACACTTCAATTTCAAATAAAAAATCATATTAGGTGTTTTGAGTGTAGGGAACATGAGCATTATAAGAGCAAGTGTCCTAGGAAAGTCAAGAAAAGTCAACCGGCATCGAAATCTCAAGAAAAGACCAAGGATGTCGGAGTCGCCATTCCTAAGAACAAGGAGCATGTGGTATGCTTCAAGTGTCACCAAAGAGGGCACTACCAAAGTCAATGCCCTAAGGGGAAGAAGAGAGGTCAAGAAGGAGCATCAAATGTAGGGGGAACCTTTAAGGCAAACTCTAAGTTACATTTAAACAATGTTCATTCTTTAAGTAATAAGAACAAGCATGCTAAAAGTAATTTCTCTATGTTTTATAAAGAGCATGCTAAGAATAATAAATTTTATTGCTTAGGGGCTAAGAGATACAAGGTTAAAAATAAGGAGAAATTTGGCACTAATGTCTCTAAAAAAATATTACCTAGGGAATCTATTAGGAAAATAGAAAATCACCTAGACATCAATCCTAAATGGACTAGACACATGCCTAGAAATAAGAATATCTCAAGAGATAATGAAAAATCAAAAATTGGGCAATTAGAAAAGGAAAATCAAGCCTTGAGATCAAGGCTTGAGAAATTTGAAAAGACCATTGCAAAAATGACAAATCAAATGCAAAGGTCAAATGGTCAAACTCTAGGGTCTAGAAGTTAAAGTCAAAACCTAGAGTTTAGAAGACAAGAGTCATCCAAAGGCAAGAAAGGTTTGGGTCATAAACCTAAGCCCAAGGAGATATACCATAGTGTTCCATTCGATTATGGAACACAACCTAGGTCTAGGAAGGTTATGGTTACTAGGAAAGCTATTCCTAAGGTTAACCAAGGCAAATGTCTAGTGGCCAAGGTTTCTATGAAACCAAGGAAGACCACTAAGAAGGTTATTAGGGAGACAATCCTTAAGGTTAACCCAAATGACCAAGGCTCCTAAGCCTAGGAGGGTCATTAGGATGGTATCTAGGGAAGATATCCCTAAGGAATACCTAGTTAACCCAAGGAGCTCAAATAAGTATTGGGTTCCTAGAAGCGTGATTCCATCACGCTAAGTGGGTTGGGGGTGTTAACTTGAATTGGTGGGTAGTTAACCTAACCATTGTAAAGTTAACACTTTATAGCTTTTTCAAGGTCATGTGATACCTTGGAAATAAATTTGAATTTTAATCCTAAAGGATTTTAGAATATGCCAATAAGCCTTGAGAATTGTGAAAAATTGATTAAACTTGACACATGTAGAATTAGAGGTATTGGTGTGCAATTTAGGATTTTGGCACACTTTGGAACTTAGTGTATCAAGAAAAGTGTCTTAAGGCTTAGAAATTACATTTAAGATTGATACTCAAGTATTACACATCTTGATGTCTCATACTTACCATGCTTCATGTGTTTTATCATATGTTTGCATGGAAGGAATGTTTATGGTGTATTGTATCTCATAAAATAGATCATTCACCTTGATTGTGTATTTCAACACTTAGAAAGGGTGAGATGCTAGGATTTGAAACTATTGAATGTTAATGCTTGTGAAAATGAAATAAAACACTAAAATGCATTAACAAATACATGAACAAAGGCATAACACTAATATATTCAATATAAATGAATAAACATGGTAAAATGAAACAAATTGAGTGAAGAAATCGAAATTCACTTAATTTCAGAACTGAAAATCAGATATCAGTCGACTGATAATACTGTAGCACGACACCGCGAGCCCAGCAGTCAAGTGCTGCTTCCAGGACTCGACTGATTTGTACATCAGTCAATTGGACATCTACATCAGTCGACTGATGATACTATTCATCGGGGCAGAAGAGCCAACAATCGAGTGGCTCGTCACATCAGTCGACTGATGTTACTGTAGCTCATCACAAAATGTTCGACAGTCGAGTGCCGAGCCGAGCAGCCGATCGCTAGCCGTGAACTGCTCACTAACCGCATCACCGATCGATGTCACACATCGGGCCGATCGCCGCTCGTGAACTGCTTCACTAACCCGCTATCAGTCGACTGATGTCACACATCAGTCGACTAATGTCGCGATTTTATAATGCCGACCCGCTAGGGTTCAGCGTCTTCACGCTCTTTTCGCGCGACTCTTCTCTCTGGCTACTTCCAAACCTCTCCGACCAGCCTTCTCGCGTCCATGTCGGCAACCAAAAGCGTTTAGGTTTGGAAGCTATCTCTCCCATTCATGTTTTTAATCGCTCTATAGCTAAAATAACGTCTCACAACCTCCACTTTCTCTTCCGACGCTAGGGTTCCGGCGAGATTCTCCTTCCGGCCATCTTCCGACGTTCTCTCCGGCAAGTAGGCTACCCCGTTAGGCCCTCACAACCATCAGTCTAGTAATGGCACCAAAGTATACCTCTAAACCCTTAAACCCTAATTTTTTTTACACCACATTTTGATCTAATCATGGTATTTGTGTCATCACATTGCATTGCATTGCATTCATCATATAATAATGTAGAAGACAACGTAGGAATGACCCAAGTGAGGGTGGATCGCGGTTGTACCAACCGATGGCGGTTAGGTACATCGATGAGCGATTTTTTAGATACTACTGTGGCGACGTCATTGAGATCTTACTGCATTATCAGCTGATGAAGATCACCCTTTGCAATCATGCTATCAATGATGACCTCCTCAAGGAATTTTACCGAAACTTGAGGAAGGTAGACGATAGCCCTACCTACACCACTCGCGTTGTAAAACGCAACCTAGAGTTCACTCCTGGGATCTTGCAGGAGTTCCTGGAGTGTCGGGCATCAGATGACACCTTCATATTTTATCCTACTTTTGATGCACCTCCTCTTGATCCTTTTGACCACATCTCATTAGATTCCATGCATGAGCACTTCTTCCATCATCCTCACCCACCAGCTCAAAACCTCTTCCCTATCAATGAATTATCTGCACCTGACAATGTTCTTTACAAAGTCATTATTGGGTGCTTTCTTCTGATTGTGACTCGGGGTCAAGCCAAGATCCAGCCTCCCCATATCTTTCTCATGTATGTCATGTGGCATCGGTTAGACGTGAACATTGCATCGAACATTTTTCATTGCATTGTCCATTTCATATCCCCTGTGCAAGGGAAAGTTCATATGCCTTTTGGACATATTATCATTGCATGGTTAGAGTCCATTGACATTAACATATCCAGGGGATCGTTGAGGGTGCTATCCGAAGTATACGACTGCATCTCAGTGCGTAACTTCACATTTGCTGGGCTACGGACTGGAGATGGATAGATGGAGCTGGTACCTCGGCCTCAGCCCATGGCACATGGGGAGCCACCTTTGGAGCCTGGAGAGCCTGCAGGACAGTATGAGGGGCTTGCTGCTGACGAGGATGACCTTGTGCCAGCAGATGCACTGACAGTAGGTCTCTCAGATCGTGTTGCATAGCTGGAGGTCAGATTCGAGGACTACCAGTAGACGGTTGACTCACGACTGGCAGAGATTTTATCGGGGCAATCCTCCATGGGTGAGCAGCTCAGTTGGATGGAGGAGCGCCACAGCTAGATGGAGCAGCGCCAGATTGATATGTACGAGATGATGCGGACCTGGATGCTGAGCCATCAGCCTCCACCGCCTCCACCATCTGCTGGGGATGACAACTAGACATAGATTAGGGGTCTTATTTTTTAGTTTCGTAGTGAGGTTGAGAGTTTTTAGACATCTACTTTGCTTGTAAAAACTAAAGTTATATTTGAAAAAATATTTTGTTTATAAAAAATCATGTATTTTTTGTTTGATTATGTGGGTGTTAATGTGTTTATATATTCAAATTTGCCATGACATGAAATCATATTTTTTTTTTATCATATGACATGTCATGATATTGTTTAGAATTATTTTCTATGTCATGTTCATTTTTTTTTAAAAGCCTATTCATATGTTATGACATCATGATCATTGGTCATGCTTATTTATGATTATTATTTATGTCATAATCATTCATGCATTAGTTAAAATTGAATTAAGGATTATGACATGATTTGAAGTCCCATTTATAAGGGAGTCAAATAGAGTTGCCTAGAAAATGCATGATGCCATAATAATCGTAATCCCACATCTCACAATTACATTGCCTTGTGTGTGCTTAATACATCTTAGATACATGTGAGATGGTAGGAAAATAAGTTAAGTTCGAGGTGCATAGATAGTGCATCTAGATGAACTTAAACTTATCTCAATCATCAATATGTATCATGAGGAAAGATAATGTACAAGTCATGTACATCTAGCCAATAGTCCATGGTTCAAAATAGGTTTTTAAAATTATTTTAAAATCTTTTTAGAAAACCTTGGTGAAGTCTATCTTTTGATAGCAATCACCATTGAAGAAGTTGATATAAAGTAGATCAAAAACATTAACATTTTAATGGTTTTTGAACTTTGTATCAATCTCCTATTTTAATGGGTATTTTACTTTCAAACTATTTTTCACCTATTATATTCCATGTAAGTAATGTGCGTATGAAATTTCAAAATTTTTCGAAATACATATATTTACTTACACTTTTTCAAACTACATTTTCGAAACATGATTTCTGAAAATCAGGTATCAGTCGACTGTTACAGCTTATCAGTCGACTGATGGTGACTTTAGTCGACTAATTTCTGATGGACTCGACTGATTGGCTGATTTAGGGAAAAATAAGGTTGTTTAGCCCGTTTTCAGCTACGGTAAAGTTCCCTAATCACTCCTAACCCTAGGATATACTTTGGGAAGCATTATAAAGGGTGAAAATCCATTGGATATGGATTAAGAGAGTTGTTAGGGTGATGTATCAAATTTAAGGATGGGAAAGTTCTATGTTGAACTTTGAACCTTAAATTTGATGGTTTAGAGTTCCTATTGGCTTAGGAACTTCCCAAGGACATTGTTGGTATAAAGGTCAAGGGGGAGCAAGCCTTTAGGGGGAGGTATCCATAATGGGATGTTGGATGTTATTTTTCCTCATGAGGAGGAGAAATGGGATTTTGAGATACCCAATTTGGAAATTGGGAGAGTTTGAAGGATTGCCTCTCTTGATTGATAAGGGACTTATCACTAGGAAGATTGTAGGCATCCTAGATATTTTTGGATCAAGAGAGAGATTGTAAGATCTCATTGGGATATGAGATATTGACCTCCTTGGAGAGAACCTTTTTGGATGTTAGTCAAAAAGGGGGAGAATGTTTGGGAGAATTTATAGGATTACCAATTTGGAATAATTGGTAAGAAGATTTGAGTTAGTGTTCTAACTCAAAGGTATGTGTTTTTGTCAAACATCAAAAAAGGGGAGATTATTGGTGCAATCGACTCTGGTCACGATTGACTAGACTCGAGTTTTACTCGAGTGATGTTTTGATGTTTGACATGAAGATTTGACATTGATGTCTGATAATGTTTTGGGGAGATTGTTGGTGCAATCGACCCGGGTCATGATTGACCGGACTCGAGTTTGACTCGAGGGGGATTTTGATGGTTGACTGGAGTTGACCATGTCATGAAAAGTCCAAGTCTTGAGTACTTAGCATGTAAAGTCCAAGCATGAGTCTTGGCAAGGAAAAGTCCAACATGGGTTGGCATTTAGAAAGTCCAAGGGTGTAGTCTTGGCCACGTAAGTCCAAGGGTATAGTCTTGGTGGTAAAGTCCAAGTCATGGGTACTTGGCATTTGAGAAGTCCAAGGGGTTTGATATTGGTGGCGTAAAGTCCAAGCGGGAGTCTTGGCAGCATAAGTCAAATGGTTGGCGACGTAAAGTCCAAGCGGGAGTCTTGACAGCGTAAGTTCAATGTGCCTTGGCGGTGTAGACACCGTTAGCATGACATAACCGATGGAAGCACCTGAAGGCTAGCGTATGGATGAACAAGTCATGGATGACTTGGAGGGATCCGATAGGTGCGAGGCTGACAGAGGTGGCTAGAAGGCTTAGGTCTAGGCTACGGGTGGTCTATCAAGTATGGGGGCACCATACTTGGGTTAAACCTCATGTTTGAGGTTAAAACCTTATGTTTGAGGTGTATCAGTCGACTGACACTACAAAAAATAATGGTTTTAGAAGCGGTTATACTAGCCCTTTAGCACTGTTTTACAACCGCTTCTAAATATATTGAAGCGGTTTAAGACCGCTCCTGATGTTGGCGATGCTACGCTCAATAGAAGCGGTTTTTCTAACCGGTGGTGTTACGCAATAAACCGCTTGTGATTTACACATTTAGAAGCGGTTGAAGACCGATTTAAAAAAGTAAGATTTTAGAAGCGGTTAAAGACCGATTTAGAAAGAGGGATTTTATAAGCGGTTAAAGACCGATTTAGAAAGAGGGATTTTATAAGCGGTTTAACAAAAAAATTAGAAATGGTTATTAACCGGTGCAAAAAGTTAGCCTTCTAGAGCGGCTTTGGACAAATATTAGAAGCGGTTATTAACCGTTGATAATACTAGTATTAGGAGCGGTTAAAACTGCTCCTATAAATTCCTTATAAATTTTTTCGAATTCTAAGAGCGGCTAAAAACCGCTCCTATTATCCCTATTTGCAAATAACCCTAAATTATTATACCGATAGATTTTCAAAATGAAATATAATATAAAATTAAATCAATTTAAGATATTTACTTCACAAAAATGATTTATTGTATTACCAAATTAATACATAAAAGTCATATTTCATTTCAAAATATTTATATTTACTCTACAATACACCATCAACACAATTCCTTCATCCATTCCCAGAAAATATATAATCTTCAATAACAAATTTTCTTTATAAAAAAAACAACAAAAATAATCCATCTAAAGTTATCCAAAATATTACACTTTGATCAGATAGTCTTGCATCATCTATGATGGAGAGAAGGTGCTGAAACTATACAGTTGTTATTGACCATTATGGACATACAAAAGGACTGCCTTATGTATCATGCATAGGATATTAATAACTCAGATGCCTCCCTTAAGCCACCTAAAAAGCTACCTTGAACTCTTAACAAGCACCACATTGAAAGGCCAAGGTAGGTGTTTACAAATGAAGAGGAAAAGCTGGATCAGCTTCAGCCATTTACTCTCATCAATCTCTGCAGAGAATAAGAAAACATCAAAATAGAAGAGTCAGAAACAAAACTCCAAGAATCGATTGACCTGTTCAAACAAGCAAAAAAATTTCCCAAGAAAAGAGTGGATCTTATGTCATACAATTGACTTAAAATGTGAAACTAAGTATATTTTCAGCAAGATAAACCACAGACTTGTCCAAAGAAAAGCATCAATTTTGTAATTGAAGGGGGCTCATGATTCAGCTGTTTCAAAAATTCAACATCCAAATTATACAAGATATAATAACCAAAAATTTTACATAAAGAAAGCATGATATCACATTGGAAAGTATAGAAACATTTTATGAAAGAGTGGATTCTTATATCAACTAACTGGGTTTGTGTGGAACCAATACCACCGGCAGCGAGTCAAATACAGTAGTCATGCAATATGATCATGCATTTTTTAAATAAAAAGAAACATTGGTTTAGTTAGAGGCAAGAAGTTATGCAAATTAGAATACAAAAAAAATTGTAGTTTAAATACCTCCTGACATCTAAAAATAATGTCCATCAAACAATAGTGTCCATAGCAACTTTTATAGTATTCCAGCTACGACCCAAATCAACATGAACAAAATCTTTCAACTATAGCACATTCGACATTTAGCAAAGAGTACTCAAAACACAGTGATTTTTAGGTCTAAACATAACTATTTCAACACAAAGAAAGGTCTAACAGATCCAACAATACTAAATATGGTTGGGCATAAGTTGATGATTAATTAGAAGCAAGAACTCAGGATCAACAAATATTTGCTTGATGCAATCAAGTAAAGGAGACATACAATTCCATTAAGTCTACCAATAATTTTAGATCATATGAGCAAATATTAGTAGTTGTGCAATCATATAACCCATAAATTTATAACGGATGACAAATAAAATGTAGTTATTAAGGCCAGAAGAAAAGCAATAGAATTATACAACACAATATGAAACATTTAAATTGTTTCACTAAGTTTCTTGGTATTTCCCATCATCTAGAAATAGCACAGTAGGCATCATCACTTGATCATGTTGAAGAAACATTTTGAAGAATGGACCATCCACTATTAATTAAATTTCATCATATGAAGCACAAGCAATAGGCAATCTATCTTCAATTTTTATTTGTGTTAAGTAAAAAAAATTCTAGGTTAAACTAAGAGATAGCAATAAAAAATCAAGAGTAGCATTCCAATAGCTACTCAATCGTACTTAAAAACTAACCTCATCGATTGTATTTGAAATTCTCTCTAATTATTAGATGGTTCTGACGGTGTAGAGGATCTACGTCTATTTTCTTCCACAATTGATGGACCTTGTTGTTGCATAATATTTGCAAACATAGCTGTATAATATTTTTCACTTTGCTCATTAACCTCCTCATTTTGTGTATCATTTTGTATCTCTAATGGTGAATGGGATGTTGTCTTGTGATTCATTTTCATCATCAACTCCTCTATTAATTGATTCATCTCTCCTAGATCGTCTTTGGCTATGTTGGAGTAGCTTTCGCATTCTTTTGTTTGTCATTTTCGAAAGTTACCTAAAAATAATATAGAGATCAGTTACAAACTAATGGGAAAATTACCCTATTTCCCATTGCATAGGCAACATAAGAGTAGCATATAATATGGTAAGCTAAACAAATTAATAAGAAATCAAAGTGACAGTAATGTAAAGATTGCCAAAAAGGTGAAAAGCATAATCAACCTGGTGACATTTTCATGAAGAACAATTAACAAAATCTATAGTTAATAAAATATGAATATGTAGCAAAAGAACTAGGGAGAATGATTTATAATTCACAATTTTAGCATAAATTTACTACCAAATGCTAAAATCATTAGTTGAGCTAAAAAGTACCATCCTACAATTACAATCACAATCTGAGCATAGTGTATATTAATCCCCTGTAATTCAAAATGGCTGCAGAGACAACTAACCAAATAATTAATTCAATGGTGTAAACCAAATGGTAAGGACATAGTTATTAAAACTGAATCGAACTGGTGTTTTGACCAGAAAAGACAGGAAATGAATTACTCATAGGATTGATTCCGACCACGGATCAAAAACCAGCCAAAAACAGTTTGATTGCCTTTTTTTAACTAGAAAAATCTATAGGTTTCTCTCCTAAAAAGGTTATTTGATGCCTCGTTAGAAGCTGCCCCATGAGTGGGTGATTGCCTCCTCGTCAACTGCCACACCATGAACGGTAGCTCACCGCGTCATCAGTGCCGCCCCACGAGCAAGTGCTCGCCTCCTCATCAAAGGCCACCCCATGAACGACAGCTCGACACCTAGTCAGTAGCCGCCCCACGAGCGCCAGTCACCGCCTCGTCAGTGGCCGCCCCACGAGCGACCATTCCCTGCCTCGTCAGTAGCCGGGCCAAAGCGGCCGCTCGCTGCTTCGTGGACAGTTGACGCATGAGAAATCGCTTGCTGCCTTGTCGTCGATCGCCCTATAGCGGCCGCTCGCTACCTCGTCGGCGGGCACTCGCTGCCTCGTCGGCGGTTGCCCCACAAGCATTGCGGGAGTTGGGAGAAATTACCTTTCTCGAAGGGACGGAGCGGAAAAGGGACGACACAGGAATGCTGCGGACTGTGGAGACGGACTGCGGATAGAGGAGATGGATTGCGAGACGGATTGGAGAAGGATTGCGGATGGAGGAGAGACAGATTGCGTGATCGCTGCGGAGAGGAGAGACGGGCTACGGGATGCTGCGGAGAGGAGAGACGGGCTTAAATTTAGGTTAAACTTTAATAATAAAAGGCGGAAGTTAACAGCGAGAGAGAGCTAGCCGCGGGAATGCGAATTTTTTTTTGGCGAGGGAAAATGACCTTTAGGAGCGGTCAAAAATCGCTCCTAAAAGAATTATAGGTTTATTAACTGATTATAAATAAATCCAACGGAATCGGAAAATAATCTGCTTCCAAAAATTATTCAATTGAAATGGTATTAGGATCGATAATTAATCGCTCCTAAAGAATTAGGATCGGTTATTAACCGCTCCTAAATTAATCGATTATAAATAAGCCCAATAGAATCGGAAAATCATCCGCTTCAAAAAATTGTTCAATTGAAGCGGTATTAGGACCAGTTTACAAAACCGTTTCTAAAAGTCCATCTTTTACAACCATTTTTTCGACCGCTTCTAAAATTCCGATCCAAATGCCTCATTTTTTTGTAGTGTGAGACCATGTGGCAGTCGACTGGTGTGAGTCAACTATGGTTTGACTATGGGGAGTGCCCTATCAGTCGACTGCCAAAGGTGGGTAGTCGACTATTGAACCGATCAGTCGACTAATCATGTGATCAGTCAACTGGTGCTTGGTATTTCGGGCACAGAATGCAGTCGAACTCGACTGCTAGGGTTAGCAGTCGAGTAAAGGCTCGATCAGTCGACTAATAGACATGATCAGTCGACTGATATCCTATCCGTTGGATTTTTCCAGCGTGGATTGCACCGTTGTCTCACAGCAACAGTGTCATCAGTTGATTGATGGTTTCGAGTAGTCGACTGATAGGCAAAAATCCATCCTGATTGTAGGTTATAAAAGCAGCTCAGAAGAGGGTTTTTGGCAGTGATTTCTTGAGCATTGTTGAGGCGATTTGCTGGTGCAAATCAAGGTCTTCAACCACGATTCGAGCAATCAAAGATCAAGCAATCAAGTTCACATTTGTAAAGGTTTTCCTTACTTGTATTTGTGTAGCCTACTTGTATTTGCTTATATTTTATTCTTAGTGTTGTAAGAATATTTGTACGAGGTTTCTCCACCTCCGGATTGTTCAGAGAAGGAGTTATTTGCGATTAGTGGTTTCGTGTGCATCGCTAGAGTTCTTTAGAGCTCGATCCGTGGAGTAGGAACCATTCGGTTCCGAACCACGTTATATACTTGTGTATTGGTGTATTTGTGTTTGCTCTCACTTTCATTATTGTTATTATTTCTATTTCTGCTGCGCTAATGAAATTTGTAGATAAAACGAATTCCATCGAGCATCGAAATGCTATTCACCCCCCTCTAGCGGTCACCGAATCCTCTATATAGCAATCGACTGCTATAGGCATCAGTCGACTGCCATAGGCCAACAGTCGACTGTTAGTGGCCAATTGATTGTCAAACCCTAGAAGTCAACTACCATAGCCACATAAGCAGTCAATCCTCAGTCGACTACCTGAACAGTCAACTGGGTCATAACCCAATTCGACTAGTAAACCTCAAACATGAGGTTTAACTCCAAGTATGATCCCCTCATACTTGATCGATCACCCTTAGCCTAGGCCTAAGCCTTCTAGCCACCTCAATCAATCTCATGATGTGAGCAAAACATATAGGGTTTTAGGAGTAGTTTTTGTAGGGGATCGATCGGCCGGCTAGAGGGGGGTGAATATCCCTCTTTCGTTGAATGGTGGAATTTTGCTCGTCTACAAAGATTATTAGCGCAAGCGGAATATGCAAATACAAATAGACAAAGCAAAAGATAAACAAACAATGCTAACACAAGGTCGTAACGTTGTTCACGGCTACGCCGCTAATCCACGATCCCCGATTCGTTCTCGGTGAATCACTCCGCCAAAACCAATCCACTATTGGTCTCTCCTCTGCACCAAGCTAGGTGGAGGTAACCTTTACAAATTAAGATCACTTTTATTACAATAGAAATGAAGTAAAAGCAAGTAAGAAGAGTTTGAAGCTTATGGGGCACTTGAATGATCACTTAAAGCATAAGCATTAGCCTCTCAAAGCCCCACACCTTCTCTTTTTATAGAGAGGAAGCTTTTCTTCCCGTTTACCACCACGATCACGCCCTTGGCTGATCGTCGCCACTCCAACGACCTTCGAACACGCCGGATCCCGACCGCCAGTAGTCCAACGAACACTGGTAGTCGATCGATGGATCCTATCACGATCACGCCTCCGTAGTCGATCGTCCTATCGGCCACGAGCGGCTTCGCGCGTTCGTAATATCCTCTAGCAATGATCGGTCATTCCATGGCGGCCGATCACGGGCATAAACCCATCAGTCGGATACCAGTCGAACCCATTCGACTCAGAGCAGTTGACTGCCATTCCATGGCAGTCGACTGATGTCGGGAAAACTCATCCGATACTTAGCCATTCGGCCAAGTTCACCTAATGAGCTACTTATAATTCACTCATTCTCTCATCTCACTCGAAGTCCCTTGCCTAAGTTCTCTTCGTTCGCGGCCACGTCCCTCGGCAGCATCAGGCGCACGGCTCTGCAATGCTCCTTCGCGTCTCTTGCCTCCGAAGTCTGCTTCTTTGGCTTCGCTTCAAGTCATCTCGTCCGACGGTCCCTTGGCAGCATTAAGCGCACGACTCTGCAATGCTCCTTCTCCGACTCAAGCACGAGGTAGTGAGTGGTGAATCCGCCAAGACTCCATGTGCGAATTACTAAGTCCTGCAAGACTCCAACGCACATATCAAACCACAATAACACCCTAACTTAAACCCTTTGCCACACACATCAAAACCTTATCATGGCAAGAGATTGCCCTAACAATCTCCCCCTTTTTGATGTGTAACAATCTGTTTAAGTTAGGTAAAAACATTTGATAAAACATTAAGAAAGGAAAGCATGTAAATAAACATGATTAGTAACTCTCCTCCTTAATACATGAAACTCCCCCTAAATATGTTCCCCCTTACTTAAACATATAGTTTTCTCCCCCTTTGACACCATCAAAAAGATTAAAAACAAGTTTATATATCATGGCATCAAGTCTAGAGAGAAACATAACAAAAAACATGCCTTAAAACCGTATATCAGAAGTTGTTGGGCTGTTTTTAGTGAGCAATGATCATTCTATCGATGGCAATGATCGTGGCACAATGAATTTCGAAATTCTAATTTTCTGGACGAATTTCAGAAATGCATTATAAATTCCAGAAAATTCTAAAAATAGTGAAATTTGGGGAACACATTTCTTTTAAGTATATCTATCAATGAAAAATAGTTTTTCATGAACAATCATTATATTTTCCGAGATTTGCTAAAAATCCAAAAGCTTTAAAAACCACTAGTTTTTGAGCATGTTAGTATCCATTTTAACACCTAGTCTTGCTTTGGATTGTTTCAAAACATGAATACATGGATTTTAAAGTAAGAAATTGTTTTGAAAACATATGAAATATCCAACCATGATCTTTGGGCAATATGTCTACGAATTAAACATAAGTCTTCCCCATAATTGGTCTATTATTGCTATTTTGATACTTTAAATGACCATCTAAATGCCATAGACATTAGTGGACATTTGTATCATCCTAACATCTCACTCATGCTAAGTTTTCAATAAAAGTAGCCTATAGTGAGTGTGAGATGTATCCTAAAGGTATTTGCATGTACTTAACCATTATTTTCATGCAATTCTATCAAGATTAAGTATCATCCTATCAATCCTCATGATCATAAAGACATATATGAACTAATTTCACATTATGATCATGAAACAAATGTATTCATCAAATAATAATCATGCATTAGGTATTAAATATGATAATAAACAAATATCACCTAAAGCATGATTTAAACCCTATTTCTCATGATTATGTACCAAATATCAAAAACATAAATCATGATTTCAAACATACATAGCAATTTCATTAACTATCATGATTTAAGCATTATTATCTATTTATAGGCACATTATCATCACCTAACACTATTTTAAAAATGTTGTCCCACCATCCTAAGTCAACCAAAATATGATATAGGTCAAGTCCATATGGTTAACTATCCTAGGGTTTTTCTAACCCTTAAGGATGGATTTTGGAACCCAATACAAATTCTTGCCTATGGGGTTCACTAGAAATTCCTTAGGAATCCATTTTCTAACTATTCCCCTAGCAATTAGGCATTTATAGGCCTTTTCATTTTTCTTTTCCTTATATCCTAGACCTTTTTTGTTAAAACTTGCTCTTTGGCTCCCTATGATCATGTTCAAAGTGTTTGAGCCAATAGTGAATTCTTCTAGGGCTTTTGTCAAATAGTCTACCTTTTCCCTTAAAGCCCTATTTTCTTCTATGCATGCATCATTAACATCTAATGGCACATAAAGATCATGTGAGCATGCATCATCATTATTATCATTAAGACATGCTTTTTCTAATTTTTCTTCTAATTCCTTAATTTGATCAAGCATGCTTTTATTCTTTTTCTTTGCTCTAAATAAGTCCTTAGTGAGGCTAGAAATCATAGAAACTATTTTACTAGGTGAAAGATTAGTTACCATAGTTTCCATGTCCTCTTCTTCGGATGAGGAGGTAGAGGAGGCTCCCCCTTCACTTGAGCTCCCTTCATTTGAACTTGATCCTTCATTTTCGGAGGAGGAGCAATCCAAGTCGTCAAATGCCATCAATGCTAAGTTGGTGACAAATGCGTTTTCTTCCTCGGATGATGATGATGAGGAGGAGAAAGGGTCATCCCATGTCTTTGCTTTGAATGCCTTGGCCTTCCCTTTTTCTTTGGCCTTCTTTTCTTCTTCCTTTTTCTTCTTTCTCCCATTTTTCTTCTTCTTTTCTTCTTTCTTTCTCTTCTCCTCCTTGCTTTTGTTTAGGAGGGGACAATTATCCCTTATATGTCCCTCCCCTTGGCAATTATAACAAATAATCTTTCCCCTTGGTCTTCTTCTCCTATCATTAGAATTATTAAATCTAAAACCTTTTAATGCACGCCTTACCCTCCTTACCATATAGGCTTCTTCCATGCTATCCATGGAGGAGGAGGAGGATGCTTCATCATCGGAGGAAGAGAGGATCTCTATCTTCTTCTTCCCCTTGTGTGTCATCAAGGCTACTCCTCTTGAAGGTTGAAACTTTGGCTCTTCTTATATTCCTTCAAGCCTCGTTTCGTGGAGCTCCATTGTTGAGAAGAACTCCTCCAATATGCTCACTTCCAAGTTCTTGGACATGTAGAAGGAGTCCACCATTGAACTCCATTTCGATGACCGGGGAAAAGTGTCGATTGCTTCATAAGCATATCCCGGTTCGAAAGTTTTTCTCCTACACTTGTTAGTCCAATCAAAATTTCTTTAAACCTAGAATGCAATGAGGTTACCTTTTCTCCCTTTTCTAATTTTATGTTGGATAGTTTGGAGCGGAGGAGGTCTCTTCTTGCAAACTTGGCCTCCGAGGTACCTTCATGGAGCTCTACTAGCTTCTCCCACATCTCCTTTGCACTAGAGCATTCCCCTATCCTATTCACCTCTTGTTGGGGAAGCACATTGTAGAGGTGGTGCTTGGCCTTTGAATTTGCCAAGTATTCTTCTCTTTGCCTCTTGATCCACCTTGCTTTCTCCAAAGGCTCCCCATCTTCATTCCTAGGCAACTCGAAATCGTTTTCCATAATTAATAAAATTTCAAAGTCGGTTTCAAAGAATACCTCCATTCTCTTTTCCCACCAAGAGAATTCGCCTTCGAATTTTGGTGGGTGAATGTTTGAGCCGGCCATCCTTGAATGTTCTTGTTGTGGCAGTGAGTCCTCGATAAGCTTTCCTTGGCTCCGATACCACTTGTAGGGGATCGATCGGCCGGCTAGAGGGGGTGAATAGCCCTCTTTCGTTGAATGGTGGAATTTTGCTCGTCTACAAAGATTATTAGCGCAAGTAGAATATGCAAATACAAATAGACAAAGTAAAAGATAAACAAACAATGCTAACACAAGGTCGTAACGTGGTTCACGGCTACGCCGCTAATCCACGATCCCCGATTCGTCCTCGGTGAATCACTCCACCAAAACCAATCTACTATTGGTCTCTCCTTTGCACCAAGCTAGGTGGAGGTAACCTTTACAAATCAAGATCACTCTTCTTACAATAGAAATGAAGTAAAAGCAAGTAAGAAGAGTTTGAAGCTTATGAGGCACTTGGATGATCACTTAAAGCATAAGCATTAGCCTCTCAAAGTCCCACACCCTCTCTTTTTTAGAGAGGAAGCTTTTCTTCCCGTTGGCCGCCACCAGTCGACTGCTGCCCTTGGCAGTCGACTGTCGCCACTCCAACGGCCTACGAACACGTCGGATCCCGACCGTTGTAATCCAACAGAACACTTGGCAGTCGACTGATGAATCCCATCAGTCGACTGCTGCCTCCGTAGTCGACTGCCCAGTCGGCTACGAGCGGTTCTGTGCCCGCGATATCCTCTGGCAGTCGACTGCCATTCCATGGCAGTCGACTGCTGGGCATAAACCCATCAGTCGGATACCAGTTGAACCCATTTGACTCAGAGCAGTCGATTGTCATTTCATGGCAGTCGATTGATGTCGGAAAAATTCATCCGACACTTAGCCATTTGGCTAAGTTCACTTAATGAGCTACTTACAATTCACTCATTCTCTCATCTCACTCGAAGTCCCTCGCCGAAGCTCTCTTCGTTCGTGACCACGTCCCTCGGCAGCATCAGGCGCACGACTCTGCAATGCTCCTTCGCGTCTCTTGCCTCTGAAGTCTACTTCCTTGGCTTTGCTTCAAGTCATCTCGTCCGGAGGTCCCTCGGCAACATCAAGCGCACGACTCTGCAATGCTCCTTCTCCGACTCAAGCACGAGGTAGTGAGTGGTGAACCCGCCAAGACTCCATGTGCGAGTTACTAAGTCCTGCAAGACTCCAATGCACATATCAAACCATAATAACACCCTAACTTAAACCCTTTGCCACACACATCAAAACCTTATCATGGCAAGAGATTTCCCTAACAGTTTTTTCTCACATCTCGTTACATTTCATACTTGTTTCATGCATATTTCACTTTGTTTTGCATGCATTCCCTATTTTCTGGTTCGGAGATATGCTCTTTGTGATTTTGTGTGCAAGACAACATTTTACAGGAAAAATGACACACTTTTGGAGCAAAAGAAAGACATTTGGCAGGCGAAACGGAGGGAGACACGACCTGGCCATGTGGATTCACACGACCGTGCACAGTGAAGGTAGGAAACTTCGCTTCCCACTTCAACTCGGTTGCTTGTTCATGGCGATCCCTTCTACGTCCCCGGATAAAAAAAATTTATCCTTGACAAGAGGGATTACCCAAGCAACCGTTTCATTGTCGTGCTATTCGATTAGAGTAGTCACTTGAACAAACTTGTTGTTCAAGTAACCAACCACTATTCTACAAATAGCCATGGAATAGACGATGTACGGATCGCCAGATTTTGTGTTTATGTTCGGGGTCCAAGTTATATTAGCCACAAAACAGAATATATCATGCATATATAATTGAAAAACAATTACAAACATGTTACATATGAAGATAGATAAGTGATATACCTCTCGATCTTTTATTGTATGACCTTCCTCCTTTTGGACGTCGTGTGGGTGACGATCTACCAAAAGTCGAAGCTCCTAGATCACCAATCTTCCTTCCTTGCTCGCTCCGAACAAGAGGAAGTATAGAAATAAGACCCTTCTCCTTCCTTTAGCCAACCAACAAGCACCAAGCAAGATGCTTGCCACCGGCCAACAAGGAAAAGGGATGAGAAGGATGGATGCCAGCCAAGAGCTCCATGGGAGGACCCTAAGCCTTGTTTTCACCGGCCAAGGAGAGGAGAAGAGGTAGCTTTGGACGCCGGCCAAGGGAGGGGAGGGTTGTATGGGCGTTGGCCACCTTGAGGAAGAAGAGAAGAAAGGAAACTCTTTCCTTATTTGTGGTCGCCCAAGCACAAACCCTAACTCCAAGCCTCTTGCCGCCCAACCCTAATCTCCCTTGCTTCTCATTAATTCTCCACGCCAACCCTTAAGCCCCTTTTTATAGAGTTAGGGATAAGCCTTGTTTTAATCTCCACCATTGGTTCTAGGGATTTAATCTCAATCGTCGGATCTAGAGATTTAATCTCAACCATCAGATCTAGAGATTTAATCTCTACCTTTGGATCTAGAGTTTTGTTTTCATCCATTGTATCTAAGCTTCATGAGGTATTAATAGGCTACAATAGGGACCATGAGGAGGAGTTGGATCTTGGCCACCCAATGGATCAAGCCCACATAAAGTCCGATCCATTAATGATAATCCAATCCACTAAAGGATTATCATTGATCTACCTCACCAACCCCCATAAGTTAATATGGGCTCTATATATTATTTGTACATTTTTTTCCCCGTGTTTAAGATCTCGAATGTCCGTCGATTAATTAATTTACTAACCATTAATTAATCAACATCTAACTCCATGAGTAGTACCACTCAACCTTTTCATCATGCCGTACCAAGTCCACCTATAGGGTTTACATGATGAACCTTATGAGCTCCTCAAGGGGACATCATCATCCTAATATATAGGACACAATTTCCTCCTATAATCAACGACACACCATATAGATAATATCATTTTCCAACTTATCGATCCTATCGATTTAATCTATAAATCTCGCCCATTGGTAAATCAAAGAAATGAATACTAAGTATATGTCCCCATTATTATATCAGGATTAAGAGCATGTACAATATAATATCTGAGGTCCGATTCGATTATGTAGTCAACAATAAATCGAATCACCTCTAAGTCGGTCCTGCTCAATACACACAAAGTGTACTAGTGTGATTCTATGGTCAAGACAAACCAATACCAAATCACACTACAACCATACCAATGGTATGTCCAAAGCCATCTCGGTTGTAAGCCCATACTTATACTTTACAAGGAGCCGATAACATGATCTCCCGTGTGACACTACACACCATGTTATCTACAATGTAATGTATTAGACAATATGCATCACCATAAATGTGCAAACAATGATCATGTGATTCTTATTTCAAAATAAAGATGTTCATACAAAAGATAGACTTTTCAGTATACATCCCAACACCCAGATCACGCAGATATCTAGCCCAACGCCACACACGGTCGTGTGGCGCTTGGTTATTTCGACGTGACTAGGGTTCTTTTGTAGATTAGGGAAGTGCCAACTTCAAGTCTATAAAAGGAAAGCCACGGCCAAATCCTAGGGGGGAGGCAGGACGGTTGGGACAACACACCGGTGACCTAAAAAGCATCGAAAACTCATAACGAGGAGGAAGGAGATGGCTAGAGGATCATAACCTATGCTCCGACATCGAAGAGAAGGACTAAGAGTACTGTAATTCAATTGCTATTCATCTTCTGCATTGTAATGATTGACTATATTATGTCTTGTGTCCATTCTTTTCTGTTTATGAAGTAGAAATCATTGATTCTAGGATTAGGGAGTAACTTGTGTACATAGAACATGCTAGTTTGAATGTTAATTCTATTTATGAATTTTTATTCGCAATTTGTGTTTGTTTGATTTGATGAAGATTGCATTTTGGTTTTCTATCTATTGTGCATAGTCGATGCAAGGGGTTACAACCCTTGTGTCAAAGATCTAGGAGAACTAAGGAGGAACCCAACAGTTGTCCTCATCTCCGGTAACCATAGGTAGAGTATGATGGAGTAGGGAACGGGACACGTTCCGACTCTTCATAGGGATTGATTTGGCATCCTCATACCGTCTATTCTAGTTATACCTGACGTATCACGTGTAGCAGGAATGACATCAACCGTAGCGACCCTCGCTAGAATCGCTCTATTCATATCCATGCCGAGTATCATCAGGATAGCTTCACAAAGCCACGAGCCTTGTCTTCACAAAAGTCACTAGTCTCAAGTCGAAGACGATGTGATCTGAGAGACGATCACAATCCGAATCAAATTTGGATCTAAAAATGAGCTCCACGAACTCGCTTCTCGGAAGCGATTTTCGTCAATCAATTGACGAAACCTTGGTCCTCCACCTATGAGGATTTTCGGAGATCCAATCCTCAGCAAGTAGGTCGCTGTCAGTGTGCAAAATGTCGACCAAACGACCTCTCCATGAGGAGAACAACAAGCTGTCAAGAAACTGGATAGCTTGTTTGCGGTGGAAGAGATGGCCGACCAATCAATGGCCGGCTGCTCCTTGGTCGCCGACGACCAAGAGTGAATGGCCGGAGGTGTTGCTCGCGGCTAGTGGGTGTCCAATGACAAGGAGGAGCAGCAGCTGCAATGGGCAGCATCCAAGGTTGGGCAACAACTCATTGGGCGGCAAGGAGAGGAAGAGAAGAGAAGGTGGGCGGCTAGGGTTTAAACTTCTTAAGTTCTCTACGAAAAACCCTTAAGCCGTGTTTTTATAGAGAACACATTCTCCTTGTTAGTGAAAGCCCTAGAGCCAATCATGTGATGATTGTTGTATGGACTTTATTGTATCATATTCCTATTTATAAAGGCATGGTTATTATATTTACTTGTATTGGTGCCAAATAACTAAATATAATAATGTCCTTGAGTAGTAGGTTCTTATCTATATCAATCGATTGGTTGAATCGATAATGAGATGATATAGAGAACACTACTCTTAATCATTCCTAGTCGAGTATTAACATTCAGGGACAATGTTAATGCGTAGAGACTAGCATGTAGGTCAACAAGATGACTTGATCTCACAAGTCATGGATATGAGATATCAAGTTGACACATGGGTATGCATTGGAGAATGTATACTGAATGACCCGCCATGAGAAAGTATCATGGATCGTTATATGAGTGTCATATACTTTCTCATGTGGCTATTAGTATGACTATTAGTCCTTAGACCTGAAGTCACCATGGTTCCCTACATAAGGAGTTGCATACTTTGGCTTCGTCAAACGTCACCCGTAAATGGGTGGACTATAAAGGCGATTACTGGGTATGTAACGAATTATGCGGAGGGATGTGAGTGATGTAGATAGGATCTATCCCTCCTATATGACGGGGGTGACATCGATATTCTTGATAGAGTGAGACCACGAAGTGCATGGCCATGCCCAAATGAGTCAATATGAGATATTGAGCTCATTTGATTAGAGTGAGTCTACTTGGAGTTCAAGATTTAGATTGTACCGAGGATGACACGGTTTATGCCTCGATTGGTCAATCTAGATGTCAAGGATAGAGGGACATTGTCACATATTGTGAGAGTCACAATTAGTAGTCACAAAGGTGATGTTGGAGCTCAACATTCTTGTAACTTGGGTAGCAATGATGTGTTGCTAGATACCGCTCATTGCTTATGTTCCTAAATCGGTTTAGGGACATTGCCAACGTTACAAGAACCTATAAGGTCACACACATAAGAGCAATTAGATGGAGATTAGGTTCATATGATGAACCATGAGGATTAGGTTCATGGGATGAACCAAATTGGATTAAGAGTAATCCAAATTAGACTAATTGAGTTAGACTCAAGTTGATTCAAGTGTTGAATGAGTCTAATTGAGATTTGATTCATCAAATCAATTTAAATTAATGAATAAGAGATTCATTATATTAAATTGACTTGAGTCAAGTGGTTAGATTTGATCAACCATGGGAGATTAGAGGTCAAGTTTGACTTGACTTGAGAGGGAAGATGAAAGGTCAAGTTTGACTTGACCAAATGCCATGTCATGACGATGACTAGGCATGGCCGGCCAATGATGATGCTCCACATCATCATTGACTTGGTCAATTGGTGCCACATCATGAGGGAGACCAAGGGTCATGGGAGTTACATGCATGCATGTAACCCCCCTTCCATGAAGTGGCCGGCCACTTTGGGGTTATGGGTGGTGAATTCATTTGGTGAGTTACACTCTTAACTTCATCTTCTTCCTTGGAACCTTTTCTCTCAAGCTCTCCCTCTCCCATCCCTCTCTTTGGCCGAACCAACCAAGGAGTGCTAGCACACTCAAGGTTGAGTTTTCTCCACCTATTGCTTGTGTGGATACCATAGAGGAGTGTGCACTTGACACTCTCGAGTTCCGGCGAACTTTTGGACGAGCGGGATAAGCGAAGGGCGTTGCTACGAGGGTAACGTTCTAACCTCTTAGATCTAAGGTAGATCTAGGATTTCTGTAAGCACATACATGTAATTATAATTTTATACTTCGCACGGATCCGTGGCCGGGGCTTCCGAGGTTTCCGCAACGCAAAAAGCGGTTTTTGCGGCTCGGAAAACCCAACAGTGGTATCAGAGCCATGTGCGAAGCATGTATGTGTTTCGTTTTTGTAGTTTTTATATTAGATATAAAAAAATTACAGATTTATATGTTTCTGTAAATTTTCTTATTTTATAGAATTTTTGGGTATTTTTCTCGTAGAGTCGAAGCAACGAGTGTTGGGACACTCGTAGGCTTCAACCGTCGAGAAAAACTCTTTGAATCGGTGAGTTCTCGCTTTAGGTTTTTGGGACAGCGACTTAAGTCGCTGTAAGATCATTGTAGGGACACTCGCGAAGTTTATTTTGCGAGTAGGGGCGCTGCCCCTATCCCCGAAAGGGGCCATGTCCCGCGATCGCGCCCGGAAACCGCTTAGCGGGACCGTTACGGAGAGTTGACTCATAAATTCGAAATAAATTAGGAAAAATTATAGAAATTTCTGTAAAAATACATAATTTAGAATTATGTATAATTCTATGATTGTCATGGCCCAATGACCCCAATTTGATTGAATAAGTGTGTTGTAATTCATAATACGGCCTGCGTGTCGTTTTGTGGTTGTGCGTGTTGTATAGTGTATGCGACCTGCGCGTCGTACCTCTTATTTTGAAATTCTAGTTGTAATTAGTTTTTAGACTCGAATGTAACTCGAGTTTCATATTTGTAATGTACAAAATGGAGCGGTGGAAAGTCAACTCGAAGACGAGATTACGAGAAGGGTGACGACGACACATGGCGGTCAAAGGAAGCGCTTGGAGAAGCCGCTAGCCTTAGGTTGACCGTCCGATCTTCTCATTGGCTTGAGAAGATCGTAGTAGGGCCATGACTATATCACATTTAATGATATATATATATATATGTTGATATATATATATATATGTATATTTAATTGATTTTGCTTGTATGTATGTGATGCATGCTAGTAGAAAAATGTTTGTATGTATATGATGCATGCTAGGTTAATTTTCTTGTATGTATATGATGCATGCTAGAATAATTAATGTATGTATATGATGCATGCTAATATAGGATAATAAAGGCCTTAATGCGTATAAGATACACATTACGATTAGATTAGATCATAATCGAATCAACTCGAAAATGCCTACCGAGCCTTGATACCCATCACTACCTCGATCATTTGTTGTTGTTGAATCTGCCAAAGCAGAGCAATGCATATTATCTTGGTAGGGTGCGGAGGGACAATCTTGGTCCCGCCTATCACGACTCGGGTTAGAGTAAGCTCAATTAGATTGAGCAAAACTAGTTAACTCAATTGGATCGAGTAGAACTATAGGCATATTCCAATCATTGGAAAGATAGGTTAAGATCGCATTTACACTAAATCTTGGGCGATTTAGCCAAAGCTAACTCAAGGTCTTTTGTAAATGTGGGTCTTAATCCTATAAACAAGAGTTGCATAGAGATGTAATCGGTAATGTGTTACCCACCGATCGTACTAAGTCTTGGGCGATTTAGCCAAAGCTAACTCAAGGCTTAGAATGATGTGGATCTTGTCCCGCAAGAATTATAGCTAGTTTGTATGAATCTAGTAAAAGTGGTTTGACCACATCCACAACTCGATTCTACAAAATTCCTATAATTTAGTGGGAGCATCATTTGATTAAAGGCCTAATTAAATGATAAAAGGAATATGATATTAATTCTCTGCATTGTATGTTGTAGATAACTATGTCGACAACCACGAACACTCTCTCTCTGCGATCCGTCCTTGAGAAGGACAAGCTCAATGGAGCAAATTTCCTGGACTGGTACAGGAACTTGAGAATTGTTCTCACCCAAGAAAGGAAGCTGTACATCCTGGAGCAGCCCATTCCGGAGGCACCTCCTGCCAATGCCTCGCAAAGATGCTTACAAGAAGCATCAAGATGATGCATTAGATGTGTCATGTCTAATGCTCGCGACCATGAACTCTGAGCTTCAGAAGCAACACGAGTTCATGAATGCTTATGATATGGTTGGACATCTTCGTCAACTATATCAAGGACAAGCTAGGCATGAGAGATATGAAGTCTCTAAGGAATTATTTGGGTCCAAAATGCAAGAAGGGACTCTCGTAGGTACATATGTACTCAAGATGATTGGGTACGTAGAAAACCTACAAAGGCTGGGATTCCCACTTGGCCAAGAGCTGGCCACTGACCTAATCTTGCAATCTTTGCCACAAGCCTTCAATCAATTTGTCATGAATTATAACATGAATGAAATTGATAAGCCATTACTGAAATGCTCAAAGATGTTGAGAATCACGAGCTTAACCTTAAGAAGGGTAAATCTGACACCATTTTGATGGTGCAGAAGAAGAAAGGCAAGGGCAAGCCTAAAGGTAAGGGAAAGTCCCAAGCCAGGGGCAAAGGCAAAGAACTTAAACCCAAAGGAGGGGTAGCCAAGGAAGGGGCTTGCTTCCACTGCAAGGAAGCAGGACACTGGAAGCGTAACTGCAAGGCATACCTGGAAGATCTTAAGAAGAAGAGAAGTGAGACTTCTACTTCAGGTATAAATGTTATAGAAGTCAATCTATATATTTCTTCATCATGGGTATTAGATACCGGATGTGCATCTCACATTTGTACCAATGTGCAGGCTTTGAGAAATAGCAGGGCATTGACAAAGGGCGAGGTGGACCTACGAGTAGGCAATGGAGCAAGGGTTGCTGCGTAGAGGAACTTATGATCTATCTACGCCCTACAGGCTTGTAATAGAATTAGATGAATGTTGTTATGTGCCTGCCTTAACTAAGAACATCATTTCAGTTTCTTGTTTGGACAAGAAAGGTTTTTCATTTATAATAAAGAACAAATGTTGTTCAGTTTATTTAAATGATATGTTCTATTATAGTGCACCTCTAATGAACGGACTCTACTTTCTAGACTTAGAGAGCCCTATCTATAACATAAGTACCAAGAGGTTCAAGTCAAATGAGTTGAACCAAACCTATCTCTGGCATTGTCGCTTAGGTCACATAAATGAGAGTCGCGTTTCTCAGCTCCATAAGGATGGGCTGCTAGACACATTTGATTTTGAATCAAATTAGACATGCGAAACTTTCCAGTTAGGCAAGATGACCAAGACTCCCTTTAGTGGACACAGCGAAAGAGCAACAGATTTGTTAGGACTTATACATAGTGATGTATGTGGTCCTTTCAATGTTGCTGCTAGAGGTGGTTACAGGTACTTCATTACATTTCCCGATGACTTCAGTAGATATGGTTATGTGTATCTCATGACACACAAATCAGAATCCTTTGAAAAGTTCAAAGAATTCAAGAATGAAGTACAAAACCAGCTTGACAAGAGTATTAAGATACTTCGATCAGATCGAGGTGGTGAATACCTTAGCCATGAGTTTCGTGACTATCTAGCTGAGTGTGGGATTTTATCTCAACTCACTCCTCCTGGAACACCACAGTGGAATGGTGTATCCGAAAGGAGGAATCGTACCCTATTGGATATGGTACGATCTATGATGAGTCACACAGATCTTCCTATATCCTTTTGGGGATATGCTCTAGACACAGCAGCCTTTACCCTTAACCGTGTACCATCCAAGGCTGTGATAAAGATACCATATACGATATGGACAGGGAGAAATCCCATGATGTCTTTTATGAGGATTTGGGGTTGTGAGGCTTACGTTCGACGTCAAGTCTCAGACAAACTGGGACCCAAATCTGATAGGTGCTATTTTGTTGGATATCCCAAGGATACAAAGGGATATTACTTCTACATTCCCAGTCAGCACAAAGTGTTTGTGGCAAAGACTAGAGTTTTTCTAGAAAGGGATTTTGTTTCTAGAAAAACTAGTGGGAGTATGTTCGATCTTGAAGAAATTCAAGATAAGGACCATAGCACTGAGGCCTTGATGGGGGTTGAACAGGAACCACAAAGTGTTGTGGGTGATGAGGTTATTGCACAAAGAGTTGTGGAACAACCACCTGTTCATGTAGACCTACCTCTTCGCAGATCTGATAGTGCGTCGTCGACGAGAGATATTCATTTCTCTTGTCTGACCATGATGACGTAATGCTCATTGAGAATGAGCCTACCTCCTATCAGGAAGCTGTGATGAGCCCAGATTCTGAGAAATGGCTAGACGCCATGAGATCCAAGATGGAATCCATGTACACTAACCAAGTATGGACTTTGGTTGATCCACCTGAAGGGGTCAAATCCATTGGGCGTAAGTGGGTCTTTAGGAGAAAGACTGACATGGATGGACTTGCGCATACCTATAAGGGCCGATTGGTGGCTAAAGGTTTCAAGCAAATTCATGGTATTGACTATGATGAAACCTTTTCTCCAGTGGCGATGTTTAAGTCCATTCGGATCTTGCTTGCTATTGCAGCATACCACGATTATGAGATCTGGCAGATGGATGTCAAAACCGCGTTTCTGAATGGAAACTTGCTCGAGAATGTGTACATGACACAACCTGAGGGTTTTGTAGATCCACAGCATACTGGGAATGTTAGTAATATATGAGAGATGTCCTAAGGCAATCGCCTTATGTATGAACCATTTATATGATAAATGAAGATTCACTATTTGAGTATACATGTTTTATGTATTTGATTGGATCTTAAACTCATTTACTGAATGTCCACGATACGATTCACGATGAGAGAATTTGTGATTGGATCACAACTAGTGAGTATCTCTACATGTGTAATTGTGATGTATCGAATTATCCTAGTCGATGAATTGATGGATCCGGACACCATCAATTTCGGCTGAGACTAGCACGAGGTATACTCCTTGGTGTATCCAAGCTGATTCTCCGGGCCGGAGACATAGTGATGTCCGAGTTAATCGTGGATGCTAGTTATGGTAACTAGTTCATTGGAGTGACCGGTAGTAAGACTTCATATGGTTCTCGCATATATAGATATGTCAATGAAGTTCTTCTTGTGGCTTAAGTGCGATGTTCCTTTGACTTGCGGTATTCAAGTCATCTTGATCATGGAGACTTATGCTTTGACATCTTAAGCAAACATCTCTAAGGAGATGTGGACCCGGGATGATTGGGTATAAGTCGAAGTGATCGAAGGTGTTTGAATAGCCTATAAAGGATTCACCACTCCTTGCGAGGAGATGTATACCCATGGCCTCTCGTCGGATTGTTACTAAAGTCCTTGGCCAAAGCATTACATGTTTAGAGTAAGGTACTCTTCGATACATGTGGAGTAACTAGAATCCGTAGGACGAGGAAATGATACTTGGGCTAGGTGTGACGTAGTCAGCCTAGTGGGGACTGACACAATAGACCATGTCACGAACCAAGTGGGTATAAGATGAGTGAAGGGAATGGGGCACGATTCATTCGAGCTCTTGAAGGGTTTGAAAATAGTTACGGATCAACCGTTGATCTTTTCGGTTAATTGGGGATCATGATGTACTACTAGGTGCCACTCATGATCGTTCTATAATTAATGGTTAATTATAGACGGCCAACATAAACCGAGAACCTATTTGGTCACACGCACAACGAGTGTAATCCAAAGGATTTAAAATGAGCTTGAGAATGAGATTCTCAGACCGAGAGAAACTATGTTTGGTTGGACCAAACATAAAGCGAGCATGAAATTGTTTCAGTCGCAATGGAAGCGTGGATGGGCAGTGTCTTATGAAGACATAATGGATGGACCAAAATGGTTTGGTTCTAATCCAATGGATAAGAATAAACCAAAGGGTTTGGTTTATTTTAAACGAATGAACCAAAAGTTGGTTCGGTTCGTTTTAACTTAAAATAAACCATCATGGTTTGGTTTATTTTAACTTATCCTAATGGAGCGGGTTAACGGGCTTTATGGATATGATCCATTAACCATTAAGAGAATTAGTTCTCTATAAAAGAGGGCTTAAGGGATTGTTAAACCCTAATCCAAAATCAAAACCCTAGCCTCCAAGGAGTTGCCGCCCAACCTGGTTGTGCCGCCCAACCTCCTTGCCGCCCAGCTTGATTGTGCTGCCGTCTAGCTCCTTGCCGGCGACCAAGCTTCAGCCGGTGAACCTCCGGCGACCCTCCGGTGATCTCCTATAGGTTTGGCATCAAGGTGAGGCTTTTCTCTCCTTGTTTTGGCCGGCGCCTACTCCTCCACCAAGCTGTCCAGTTTTCTGGACAGCTTCTCCTCCTCTCGTCGGAGCGTCGTTTTGACGACGGTTAGTGCTCCAACAGCGGCTAACATACCGGGGATTTGATCTCCGGTAATCCTCTGAGGTGGAGGACGAAGGATTCGTCAAACGGTTGACGAATACCTCTCCGGAGAAGCGAGTTTTGAGAACTCGTTTTGGATCCGAATTTGGATTTGGATCGTGATCATCTCTCGATCACGTCGTCTTCAACACGAGGCTAGTAACCCGTATGAAGACGAAGCTCGTGACTTAGCGAAGTCATCCCGAGGAGCTCGGCGTGGATACGGATAGAGACGATTCTTACGAGGATCGTTCCGGTTGATGCCGTTCCCGCTACACGTCATACGGAAGGTATAATGTAGTTTAATTTCCTTTTATTGCAATTTTAATTTACGGTTATGTCTACACTTGTTGTAAATGCATGCGTGTGTTGTGTGTGTTATAATAAATATAGATTTATTAATTTTAATTGCTTCCGCTGTGCTCATGTTTACGAAACATGATCGAACACACACACGCCTTAGAGCCAATCATGTGATGATTGTTGTATGGACTTTATTGTATCATATTCCTATTTATAAAGGCATGGTTATTATATTTACTTGTATTGGTGCCAAATAACTAAATATAATAATGTCCTTGAGTAGTAGGTTCTTATCTATATCAATCGATTGGTTGAATCGATAATGAGATGATATAGAGAACACTACTCTTAATCATTCCTAGTCGAGTATTAACATTCAGGGACAATGTTAATGCGTAGAGACTAGCATGTAGGTCAACAAGATGACTTGATCTCACAAGTCATGGATATGAGATATCAAGTTGACACATGGGTATGCATTGGAGAATGTATCTTGAATGACCATGGAAAGTATCATGGATCGTTATATGAGTGTCATATACTTTCTCATGTGGCTATTAGTATGACTATTAGTCCTTAGACCTGAAGTCACCATGGTTCCCTACATAAGGAGTTGCATACTTTGCCGTCAAACGTCACCCGTAAATGGGTGGACTATAAAGCGATTCTTGGGTATGTAGCAATTATGCGGAGGATGTGAGTGATGTAGATAGGATCTATCCCTCCTATATGACGGGGGTGACATCGATATTCTTGATAGAGTGAGACCACGAAGTGCATGGCCATGCCCAAATGAGTCAATATGAGATATTGAGCTCATTTGATTAGAGTGAGTCTACTTGGAGTTCAAGATTTAGATTGTACCGAGGATGACACGGTCTATGCCTCGATTGGTCAATCTAGATGTCAAGGATAGAGGGACATTGTCACATATTGTGAGAGTCACAATTAGTAGTCACAAAGGTGATGTTGGAGCTCAACATTCTTGTAACTTGGGTAGCAATGATGTGTTGCTAGATACCGCTCATTGCTTATGTTCCTAAATCGGTTTAGGGACATTGCCAACGTTACAAGAACCTATAAGGTCACACACATAAGAGCAATTAGATGGAGATTAGGTTCATATGATGAACCATGAGGATTAGGTTCATGGGATGAACCAAATTGAATTAAGAGTAATCCAAATTAGACTAATTGAGTTAGACTCAAGTTGATTCAAGTGTTGAATGAGTCTAATTGAGATTTGATTCATCAAATCAATTTAAATTAATGAATAAGAGATTCATTATATTAAATTGACTTGAGTCAAGTGGTTAGATTTGATCAACCATGGGAGATTAGAGGTCAAGTTTGACTTGACTTGAGAGGGAAGATGAAAGGTCAAGTTTGACTTGACCAAATGCCATGTCATGACGATGACTAGGCATGGCCGGCCAATGATGATGCTCCACATCATCATTGACTTGGTCAATTGGTGCCACATCATGAGGGAGACCAAGGGTCATGGGAGTTACATGCATGCATGTAACCCCCCTTCCATGAAGTGGCCGGCCACTTTGGGGTTATGGGTGGTGAATTCATTTGGTGAGTTACACTCTTAACTTCATCTTCTTCCTTGGAACCTTTTCTCTCAAGCTCTCCCTCTCCCATCCCTCTCTTTGGCCGAACCAACCAAGGAGTGCTAGCACACTCAAGGTTGAGTTTTCTCCACCTATTGCTTGTGTGGATACCATAGAGGAGTGTGCACTTGACACTCTCGAGTTCCGGCGAACTTTTGGACGAGCGGGATAAGCGAAGGGCGTCGCTACGAGGGTAACGTTCTAACCTCTTAGATCTAAGGTAGATCTAGGATTTCTGTAAGCACATACATGTAATTATAATTTTATACTTCGCACGGATCCGTGGCCGGGGCTTCCGAGGTTTCCGCAACGCAAAAAGCGGTTTTTGCGGCTCGGAAAACCCAACACTCCTAACGGTTATTGGTTCATAACCAAAACTCGTTAACCCGCTCCAATAACTTAAGTTAAAATAAACCAAACCGCGTTGGTCTATTTTAAGTTAAAACGAACCGAATAAACTTTGGCTCATTTGTTTAAAACAAACCAAACCACTTTGGTTTATTTTCCACTATTGGATTAGAACAAAACCAATTTGGTTCATCCATCATGTCTCCATAAGACTCGACCCATCCATGCTTCCAATGCGACTGAAACCATTTCATACTCGCTCTTTGTTTGGTCCAACCAAACCTAGTCTCTTTCCATCTGAGAATCCTATTCTCAAACTCATTTTAAATCCTTCGGATTACGCTCGTTGTGCATGTGACCAAATAGGTCCCCGATTTATGTTGGTCATCTGTAATTAACCATTAATTATAGAATGATCATGAGTGACACCTAGTAGTACATCATGATCCCTAATTAACTGAAAATTCAACGGTTGATCTCAGAACCTTTTCTGAAACCCTTCTGCAGCTAAAATGAATCGTGCCCCATTCCCTTCACTCATCTTATACCCACTTGGTTTAGGACATGGTCTATTATGTCAGTCCCCACTAGGTTGACTACGTTACACCTAGCCCAAGTATTACTTCCTCGTCCTTCGGATTATAGTTACTGCACATGTATCAAAGAGTACCATACTCTAAACATGTAATGCTTTGGCCAAAGACTTTAGTAACAATCCGACGAGAGACCATAGGGTATACATCTCCTCGCAAGGAGCGATGAATCCTTTGTAGGCTATTCAAATACCTTCGGCCACTTCGACTTATACCCAATCATCCCAGGTCTACATCTCCTCGGAGATGCTTGCTTAAGATGTCAAAGCACAAGTCTTCATGACAAAGATGACTTGAATATCGCAAGTCGAAGGAACATCGCACTTAAGCTACTGTAAGAACTTCATTGACATATCCATATATGCAAAGAGCCATATGAAGTCTTACAGCTGGTCACTCCAATGAACTAGTTACCATAACTAGCATCCACGATTAACTCTGGACATTCCAATGTCTCCAGCCAGTGAGGAACAACTACTTGGATAAACTAAAGAGTATACCTCGTGCTAGTCTCAACAGAATCGATGGCGTCCGAATCCATCAATTCATCGGCTAGGGATAATTCCAATACATCACAATTACACATGTAGAGATACTCACTAGTTGTGATCCAATCATAAATTCTCTCATGATATAAATTGTATTGCGGACATTCAGTAAATGAGTTTAAGATCCAATTAAATACATGAAAACATGTATACTCAAATAGTGAATTTTTATTTATCAAATAAATGACACAACCATAAGGTGATTGTCTTAGGACACCTCTCATATATTACTAACAAACTCCCACTTGGCCTAATACCAATCACCATGATATTCAATACCATAAGCTCTAACATGACCCTCAAACTTACTCTGAGATAAGACCTTAGTTAAAGGGTCCACTAAGTTCCTTTCACTGGGAATCTTCTTGATTTGTATTTCCTTCCTACTGATGATATCTCTGATCAAATGATAGCGGTGAAGCATATGTTTGGATCGTTGATGAGACCACATCAAGTTCAGAGATGAACTTATTGATCCAAACTGCTTCTTTTGTTGCCTCCGAAGCTGCAATGTATTATGCCTTAGTGGCAGAATTTGCTATAGTGTCTTTCTTGGAACCTTTCCAACTTATTGTACCTCCATTTAAGGTGAATACATATCCAGACTGAGACTTGGAATCATCCTTGTCTGTCTGGAAGTTGGCATTCATATACCCGCATATTACCATATCACCCTCTATATATTTGAAACACATCCTTAGTTCTTCTTAAGTACTTAAGGATTGTCTTAATAGTCGCCCAATGATCCATTCCTGGATCAGACTGATATATGCTCATGACACTCAGAGCATAAGATACATCAGACCTCGTACATAACATAACATACATGCAAATATATAGAGGGTGATATGGTAATATGCGGGTATAGGGAATCTGATTCATGCAAATCCTCTCGTCTTCTGTGCACAGACACATAGACTTTAAAAGGTGTATCCCATGCCTGATGGGAAGGACACCTTTCTTGGATTCCGACATGCTAAACCTCTTTAACACTCGGTCTATATATGTAGATTGCGAAAGACCAAGCAACCTATTTGATCTATCCCTATAGATCTTAATCCCGAGGATGTAGGTTTCTTCTCCCAGGTCTTTCATGGAGAATGTCTTGGATAATCAAATTTTAACTGACTGTAAGATAGAAACATCATTTCCTACAAGTAATATGTCATTGACATACAATACTAGGAATACGACTGTACTCGCACTAACCTTCTTGTACACATAGGGCTCGTCTGGATTTTGTGAGAAATCAAACCTTTTGATTGTCTCATCAAAATGGATATTCCAGCTCCTAGATGCTTGCTTTAGTCCATATATAGACCATCGAAGCTTGCATACATTGGTTTTATCAACCGATATGAAACCCTCAGGTTGTATCATATACACATCCTCGAGTAGATTTCTATTAAGGAAAGCCGTTTTCACATCCTTCTGCCATATCTCATAATCATAATGAGCCGCTATGGCTAGGAGCATCCGAATGGATTTAAGCATAGCTATTGGTGAATAGGTCTCATCATAATCAATACCTTGCTTTTGACGATAGCCTTTCGCCACTAATCTAGCCTTATAGGTAATCACATTTCCATCCATGTCGGTTTTCTTCTTGAAAACCCACTTGCACCCTATAGGCTTAATACCTTCAGGTGGGTCCACCAAGTTGCAAACTTGATTTTCATACATGGAATCCATTTCCGACTTCATAGCTTCAAGTCATTTGTCCCTTTCTGAACTTTTCAGAACTTCTTCATAACTGGTAGGTGTTGGTGCAGTAGGCACCTAAGTCGAACCTGAGTTTTGATTATAGCAAACGATACAAAGTTAAGCTCATGTCGTTATCTCACGAGCTGAATCGAGTATGCAGAGAAGATCTGATAAATCTTTGGAGGGTGAAGGCTAAGCGACACCGGAGGAAGCCGCGGTGGTCGAGGCGACACTCGAGTGACTTGGAGGGGAAGGAATCAGTGGAAGGCAGCAAAGCAACATGTAAGTATCGAGGTAAGCTCGTGTGTGCGGCGTAAGTGGTCGTATCCTCTTTATGGGGATGATCTTAGCGTAGATCCGACCAAGACATCCTATAGATGGTCTAGGTCGAGATCGGATGATCGACCGTCGAAATTATGTTTTGTTGAGCTAACTTTGACTTGCGGCAAGCATCGATCATTGCCGACTTGGAGGACTCATTGCCGTCAATCGATCATTGCGGAGGTCGACACTCGGTGATCTTTGCCATCGATGGTGATGATGGCCATCGATCGTGATGGTCAATGATCAGATTCCAGTCAAGGCTTATCACCCCATTTCAAGGAGATTGGTGCTCAATTGTGATTGGCTAGGGTTCCTCTCGAAAAGGGGCTCAAAGGCTATAAAGGAGGGCCAAACCTAGGGTTTCTTCATCATTCTAAAGCTTCCAAAAGCCTCCGCAAGCTACAACTTTTCGACCACGAAGTGCTCTCTCCGATGTCTAGGTCTTAAATTCTTTTTATTATAGCGTTGGTTTTTAGCTCTTATTTAAGTTCATTTCTTTTCGGAGCTTTTATCGTATACGAGGAGAGGGGGAGTGTCCCTCTACCTCAAGCTTTTTCCTTCTTGTATCGATTAACTCCTACCTCCAACGAGGAGGAGTTCCTTTAGTGCTTTTGCCCTCCGTACGTGGTCAAGGATCACTAGGGCCTTGGAGTAGTAGCTGAAGGCTACAAACCAAGTAAAAACTTCATTGTCTCTTTTTACTTTATATTTCTGCTGCAATTAATTATCTCTCGAGTTTTTAACGAACGTAAAAAAAAAGGGAAAAGGTTTTTCGCTATTCACCCCCCCTCTAGCGAACCGCATCGATCCAACAATTGGTATCAGAGCCGGGGGCACTTAGATTTGGTGAAACCACAAATCTAACATTTTTTTTACAGATTTGTTTTTCATTCGCTTAAATTTTTTCCCGCACTACTAATCCAAGACGAAGTCTTGGTACTCTTCGTTTGGTTTTGTTTTGCAAGTATTCGCTTTTGGAGTAGCCGACGGTCAAACGGGCATAACTTTTCGTACAAGTTGGCCCACGACACGGTCTACCTACCAAATTGAATCCCTCGCAGAGATCTACACTTCTTACCGGGGTTTACCCCCGTAACAAGTTGTTTTCATCCTCAAAAATCGATGTTTATTATCCTTTCGGGGACATCGAAGGTCTTCTTTTTAGTCTCCTTGTTTTTTTGTTCTAATGGCCCATCTCGAGGGTTTTAGCACCGTCCGACCTCCGTTTTACAACGGAGATGACTTCCGTTATTGGAAGGGTCGGATGGAATGCTTTCTCAAAACCCAAATCGATATGTGGATCATAATCCAAACGGGTTTCACACTTCCGACTAATGAAGTGGGTGACTCCTTGGATTATGATCAATGGACCATTGCGACAAAACGACAAGTCGAAGCCGACGCCAAGGCAACACAAATCCTCCAATGCGGCCTATCCAAGGAGGAGCTAAATCGCGTCGGCCCGTTCATAAGCGCAAAAGATCTTTGGACAAAACTAGTGGAGCTACATGAAGGGATCGATGAAGCCAAGGTATGTAAGCGTGATCTTCTTTTCAATAAACTATATAACCTAAAAATGCAGGAACACGAGTCCGCGACGCAACTCCACGCCCGGGTCCAAGACATAGTCAACAACCTACACGCAATCGGGCAAAAGGTCGAAAACCACGACCTTATAAGGTATGTTCTAAACTCTTTTCCGAGGACTACCTTGTGGGCATCCATGGTCGACGCCTACAAGGTCTCCAAGGATCTTTCTAAAATTAGGTTAGATGAACTCTTTTCAGATTTTGAATTACATGAGCAGTCCAACTCGGAACCCGAGAGGGGTATAGACTTGTTTGCAGGTTCAAAGAAGAAGAAAATCGCAAGCAAGCCACCACCAACCGAGGAGGAAGATGAGTCCGAAGAAGAAGTTGACCCGGAGTTGACTGCCGAACTAATGAACCTAGCTCGAAGGATAGCCAAGGGACGAAAGTGAATCACGACTTGACCCAACCAAGGTAAGCCTAAAAGTTCTAATATTAGGTGTTATGAGTGTAACAGGTTTGGACATATCAAGTCCGAGTGCCCCAAGCTCAACCACCAAGCACCTAAGCACAAGAAGGCCCTCAACGCGACATGGGAAGAAGCGTCATCCGAAGAAGACGAAGACCACATCTTCATGGCAAAATCGATTGAGTCGACCACGGAGGCCGAACTGAACTTGAGTCGGAACACGAGGATGACTCGGACTCTGAAGCTACCTTCAAGTCAAGCCACGGATCGCATCCAGGTTCAAAGATACCCTTAAAGTGAGTCGAACTTTATTTAATACTTTACATAATACGGTTAGGTTTTTGTCTAGGAAATTAGTTAAGTCCGAGTCCAAGGTCGAGACCCTGATTGAGGAGGTCAAACTCCTCAAACACAAGGTCTCCCTAACCTCTTCGACTAGTCAAGTTCGAGAAGAGGACCCAACTCGAGCTGAAAAGCTCGAAGTTGAGAACTCTCTCTTGAAAAGTCAAGTTGAAGATCTTAGGAACACGTTGGAAAGGTTCACTTCGGGATCCAAAGGACTTGACCTCCTACTTGGATCTCAAAGGGCTGTGTACAACAAGGCAGGACTAGGGTTTAACTCAAACACGACTAATAGGTCGTATATGTCGATTGTAAGTCGACATAGGAAACATGTCCAAGCATGGGTCCCTAAGAACTTTTTGATTTCAACTCTAGGATCCAACCGTCTTTGGGTTCCCAAGGACCAAATCCACTATGTGGATAGAGAGCGATTCAGCGGTCTAGGGAGCGATACAAAACATGTTTGTGCTTTAACTTAGAAATTGCATGCTTTAACTTAGAAAGTTTGTGCTTTAACTTAGAAAGTTTGTGCTTTAAAACTTGTGAACTCACTTAGAACACGTACATAACCAACTAAAATCCTTCGAAAAGATTGAGCCTCGGGGAGCCTCTTTTCAAAAATAACCAGTTAGACTAGGAAATAGTCTTAGGTGAGTCAAGTCATCATTTTCTTGAAAATGGCTTTGTCTAAGGAAGTGGTCAATGATCCGATAAAAGAAGGCCCCTGTGCCTCGCCACGACCTGGAAGCCATGATCTTGAAAAGGTAAACTTGACAAGCCTAGGGTCAAATCCAAATCTAACATAAAATTACTTGAACCTAAATGCACTTAATCAACTTAATTGGAAGTCATCTCACAAAAACCACATAAGTATAACATGCTTGATCATATAGACACAGGTGAGATGACCTAGGTTTAACAACTTACAACCAATTTTTTTTTTTAAAAAAAAAATCTAACATTCAATCTAACCACCTTGTGTGTAGGATCAATGGATGTTGGACAGTGGTTGTTCCCGACACATGACCGGGGATCAACTCAAATTCACGAAGCTTCGATTCAAACGACAAGGATCGGTAGCCTTTGGGAATAACGACAAGCTCAAAATCATCGGATCAGGTGATATCGAGCTTAACTCGAATTTTGTTATCAAAAATGTATTACTTGTAGAGAATTTTGAATATAACCTGCTTAGCGTAAGCCAATTATGTGACAATAACTATAAGGTCGTATTTTTAGAAAATGAATGTGTAATTAAAACAAATAAAATAGCTAAAATAATACTCAAAGGAACTAGGAAAAATAACATTTATACAATTAACTTAATCAAATCCTCAGCCAAATGTCTTATGACACAGGAAGAGGAATCATGGTTAATAACGCAAGCGACTCGGTCACTTTTAAGACTCGTCCACAAGATGAGTCAGTTGGCTTAGTCGAGGCTTACCCAACCTCAACAATTTGGTTAATAAAATGCGTAATGCTTGTCAACAAGGAAAACAACCTAGGACACAACACAAGTTAACTAACCAAGAACGAACCTCAAGTGTACTTGAGCTCCTGCATATGGATCTATTCGATTCACATGGAGCCAAGTCACTCAATAGAAGTCAATATTGCTTAGTCATAATTGACGACTACTCCATGTTTACCTGGGTTAGGTTCATCAAACATAAAAATGATACCCTAGATCAATTAATCAATCTATTTAAATTAATCGAGAATCAAAAAAACCTTAAGGTTAAAAGACTTAGAAGCGATCATGGTGGTGAATTCGAAAATCAAAGGTTCACCGACTTCTGTAACCTAAACGGATACCACCATGAATTCTCTTGCCCTAGGACCCCTCAACAAAATGGCCTAGTGGAGCGGAAAAACTGAACTCTACAAGAAGCCGCTAGGACCATGTTGAACGAATACGACCTACCTGATAGGTTTTGGGGCGGCGATTAGCACGACTTGCTATGTCGAATAGGATCCTTATGGTAAAGAGGCACCTTAAGACCTCGTCTGAGATTTATCACAATAAAGTACCCAACATCAAGTACTTTAGGGTATTTGGATGTAAAGTACATATCTTAAACACTAAGAACCACCTAGAGAAATTCAAATCCAAAACCTCCACCGGAATCTTCTTAGGATACTCAACCACGAGTAGGGCCTATAGGGTATATAACCACGATACCCTTAAAGTCGAAGAGACTATCAATGTAGTTTTCGATGAAGTACCGAACCTACAAAACCCTTAATGACCCCAAGTGTTGAGCCACGATGCAAACTCGTCTCCGACCACGATGTCGAGTCTAATCCACATCAACCAACTTCTCTTGTCGACCAAGTGACAAGTGATCCGAGTCAAACTAGTGTTCAACCAAGTCACCCCATTGATCAAGCATTAGGTGACACAAACCCACCAATCTAGGATTCAAACTAACCACCCTATCGATCAAGTGATAGGAGATCCTAATCTAGGAGTTCGAACTAGAGCATCCTATAGGAACCTTAGTCAAATTTCCTTAATTTCAAAGATAGAACCCAAATCAATTGAACAAGCTCTTCTTGATCGATTGGATTATTGCAATGCAAGAAGAGCTAGCTCAATTTACTAGGAATGAAGTGTGGGAATTAGTACCACCACCTAAAGACAAAGCGATAATTGGAACAAGGTGGGTGTTTCAAAATAAACTTGATGATAAAGGTGAAGTAGTTAGAAACAAGGCTAGGTTAGTCGCCAAAGGGTTTAGTCAAGTCGAAGGCTTAGATTACATGAAACCTATGCCTAGTAGCTAGACTCGAATCCATTCGAATGTTGCTAGCTTATGCACACATCGAGGATTTAAGTGTTTCAAATGGATGTTAAGTCGACATTCCTAAATGGATACATTAAAGAAGAAGTTTATGTTAGCCAACCCGGATTCGAAAATCTAGATAAACCCGATCATGTTCTAAAACTTAAGAAAGCTCTCTATGGACTTAAACAAGCTCCTCGAGCTTGGTACGAGAGACTTTCAATCCATCTTAAGTCAAAAGGGTTTAACCAAGGCTTAGTTGACCCAACTCTCTTCGTAAAAACCTTAGGTAAAGAAATATTCATAGCTCAAATTTACGTAGACGATATAATTTTTGGAACCTCTAACTCAGCCTTACTAAACGAGTTCGTTTCACTCAAGGAAAGTGAGTTCGAAATGAACTTGGTAGGCGAGTTAAGTTTCTTTTTAGGTCTACAAATTAAACAAACTAAGGATGGTATATACCTATATCAACAGAAATACACTAAGGAGTTAATTAAAAGATTTGAAATGCAAGACACTAAGATAATAAACACCCCAATGGCGATTAATGTTAACATAGGAGAAGACCCAGAAAGTAAGTCCATTGACTTAAAGTACTATAGGAGCGCGATAGGAAGTCTCCTATACTTAACTGTGAGTCGACCCGACATCCTATTCGTAGTAAGTATGTGCGCCTGTGTTTCAAACCCGCTAAGGAGTCTCACCTAACCCTAGTTAAGCGTATCCTTAGATATCTTAAGGGTACACTTAACGTTGGTATTTGGTACCCTAGATCTACGGAGTTCGAACTAATCAGCTACTCTGATTCGGATTATGCCGGTAGTAAACTCGATAGAAAGAGCACGAGTGGTTGTTGTCAACTACTCTACGAAGTCTAGTGAGTTGGTGCAGTAGGGAAGCAACATTGTGTTGCCTTATCTACCACAATACGCTATGATGGGTGAGTGTGTAACTCACTTCTTTGGATGAAGCACACTCTCCGAGACTTTAGGTTGACTTCACCAAAACTAAAATTTTTGTAGACAACATAAGTTCGATAAATCTAACTAAGAACCCTATATGCCATTCAAGGACAAAGCATATAGAGGTAAAACACCATTTCATTCGAGAACATGTAGCCAACGGCTCCATCCAACTCGAATATGTTGACTCGAAGTCTAACCTAGCAGACCTATTTACTAAACCCCTACCCGAAGCCGAACTTAGTCTATTAAGACGAAAATTAGGCATGTACGTAATAGAATAGGTACTTGCAAATTATATGTTCTTATTACTATTTCTTTAATTTCATTATTATGGAACTAGCATAGGACATACCTTAGATATCATGCACCTATAGATTTAAGGAGCCAATACATGTCACAACACATAGGACTAATGTGTTTGTGTACTTAGCCACGTAGATGGGTGTGAGATGTTAGGACCTTACTCCTGGTTCCAGATGTAGAGCTAGTGCATCACTATGAACCACGGAGTATAATCATACATACTAACCGACTCTGACCAGGACTGGTTGATCCTTCATATCAATCAAGCCAAATATGAGTCGAACATTTTATAGATGAACCTATTTTCAGTATATTATTTTCAAAATAATGTGGAACATGCTTGGACTTTAAAATTAAAACTTATTTTTTATTCCACACACATCCTCACTCTTTTCGATATATGGCAAAAGGGGGAGAAAAAGGCCAAAGTTAAGGGATCAATTTTTTATGGCCAAGGCTCACTTAACTTTAAGTTAACAAAACAAGTTAAGGGAACTCTTAACTTAAACACATTTAGTTAACTTGTTTTCGTTAACAATACAATAATTTACTTAACTCTTACTTAACTTGTTAACAAAAAGTAATTTACTTAACTTGTTAACAAAATAGAAGTAAAGGCCAAGGTTAAGAAATCAATTTTTTCTTAACTTAAAACTTATTTTAAACACTATGGCCAATATTAAGTAATTTCGGTCACTTAATTCTTTTTTAGTAGCAAATATCAAGGGGGAGAGTTAAAACCCTTTCTCAAGTACTCACCCTCGGTCAAGGGGGAGGATTCCTCAAGGGGGAGCACTTGAAAAAGAGTTTTTACTCCTACACATTCATGCATATCTCTTGCTCATTTTACTTAATGCACTTAATTTGTTTTTTTTCTTAACTTTGTATGTGAGTTTGCCACAAATCAAAAAGGGGGAGATTGTTGGTGCAGTAGGCACCTAAGTCGAACCTGAGTTTTGATTATAGCAAACGATACAAAGTTAAGCTCATGTCGTTATCTCACGAGATGAATCGAGTATGCAGAAGATTGATATAGCTGGAGCTGAAGGCTAGCGACACCCGGAGGAAGCCGCGGTGGTCGGGCGACACTCGAGTGACTTCGGAGGGAGCCGAAGGAATCGAGTGGAAGGCCGGAAGCAAAAGCAACATGTAAGTGTCGAGGTAAGCTCGTGTGTGCGAGCGTAAGTGAGGTCGTATCCTCTTTATGGGGATGATCTTAAGCATAGATCCGACCAAAGACATCCTATAGATGGTCTAGGTCGAGATCGGACGGTCGACGACCGTCGAAATTATGTTTTTGTTGAGCTAACTTTGACTTGCAGCAAGCATCAGTCGATCACAGCTTGAGGACTCATCGTCGCCAATCGCCGATCGCCGGAGGTCAGCACTCGACTGATGTTGCCATCAGTCGACTGATGATGGCCATCAGTCGACTGATGGTCAATGATCAGATTCGAGGAGTCAAGGCTTATCACCCCATTTCAAGGAGATTGGTGCTCAATTGTGATTGGCTAGGGTTCCTCTCGAAAAGGGGCTCAAAGGCTATAAAAGGAGGGCCAAACCTAGGGTTTCTTCATCATTCTAAAGCTTCCAAAAAGCCTCCGCCAAGCTACAACTTTTCGACCACGAAGTGCTTTCTCTCCGACGTCTAGGTCTTAAATTCTTTTTTATTGCAACGTCAGTTTTTTAGCTCTTATTTAAGTTCATTTCTTTTCGGAGCTTTTATCGTATACGAGGAGAGGGGGAGTGTCCCTCTACCTCAAGCTTTTTCCTTCTTGTATCGATTAACTCCTACCTCCAACGAGGAGGAGTTCCTTTAGTGCTTTTGCCCTCCGTACGTGGTCAAGGATCACTAGGGCCTTGGAGTAGTAGCTGAAGGCTACGAACCAAGTAAAAACTTCATTGTCTCTTTTTACTTTACATTTCTGCTGCAATTAATTATCTCTCGAGTTTTTAACGAACGTAAAAAAAAAAAGGGAAAAGGTTTTTCGCTATTCACCCCCCCTCTAGCGAACCGCATCGATCCAACAGTAGGCTCATCATCGTCAATGAGTAACACGTCGTTCGATTCACTTACGAGAAATCCATATCTCTTGGAGATATTGTGTGCTCTACCAGATCTACGAAGATGTAGTGTCAGAATAGGTTCAGCCGATGTCTCATCACTATGAGTTATCGATTGAGGTGCTTGACCAGGTATCTCATCAATGTCTATTAGAGTCTCTTAAATCTCCTCAAGTTCAACAACACTCCCACTATTTTCTTGAAAGAGAAATTCTTTCTCTAGAAAAACAGCATGCCTTAAAACAAACACCTTTTCTTCCATAGGATGATTGAATTGGTAACCCCTCGTTTCCTTAGGGTATCCAATAAATAGACATTTATCAGACTTAGCATCCAACTTGTCTGACACAGTCTGCTTCACATAAGCAGGACAACCCCATATCTTCAAGTAAGATAAATGAGGTTTCTTACTATTCCATATCTCATTGGACTTTCCATGTCAAGTATCCAAACTTAGACTTATTAGAGATCCTTGGAAGGCTAGAGGGGGGGGGGTTGAATAGTCTCTTTTTGTTTCTACAAGAATGGTTAGCGAAGCAAAACAAATATAAATGAAAAGACAAAAGCAAGCGCTAACAAGATTGTTTAATGTGGTTCGAAGATTATGCTCCTACTCCATGGCGATCCGTAAGGTGGATCAACCCTAGCAAGTCTTCCTTTTGATGATAAATCAAGGTGGAGAAGCCTTTTTTACAATGCACTCCTCTTCTTACAAATGATGGAGATGAGAATTAGAGAAGAGGAGGTTACAACACACTAGAAAGCTTTTGAAGACGTGGAGAGCTTGAGAGTATAATTAGGAATGAAAGCACTAGCCCTCTCAACCACCCCAAAAGGACTCTTTTTATAGAGAAGAGGTTTATTTTCCCGTTAGGGCTGAAGAAATCGACTGATCGAGCCATCAGTTGACTACTGCTGTAGCTAACCTCACCCAACGGCTTCTGACGAAGCCTGATCTGCGGTCATCACAACCCAATGGGACTCCGATCAGTCGATTGATCATACCATCAGCTGACTGATTGAGTGATCAATCGATTACTCCGCACAATCAATCGACTCAAAACCTTTTTGTGCCCATGTTCACTTATAACAATCGACTGCTAGGGTATAGTAGTTGACTGTTGGACCACAGACCTCAGCCATCTTCAGTTGACTGACTGATCAGTCGACTGGGTCAAAGTACCAATCGACTGATACACTTCAAGTATGATTAAATCATACTTGAAATCAACTCCCTAGGCCTAGACTCAACCTTCTAGCTCTTTTTTCAGCCTTGTGCCTCCAAGATCCCTCAAAGTCCGTGACTCCTTCATCCTTGTGCTTGCCTCCAAGAGCTTCCCTCGATTTTGTCATATCTTGGGTTTCTCTTTTTGCCAAAGTCCGCTTGGACTTTACACCACCAAGACTACATGCTTGGACTTATGTTGCCAAGACTTTATCTTTGGACTTCCTTTGCCAAGGGTCCGCTTGGACTTTACGTCGCCAAGACTACATGCTTGGACTTACGCTGCCAAAACCTTCCCTTGGCCTTCCCTTGCCAAGATCATACTTGGACTTTCTTCTACCAAGTCTTCACACTTGGTTTTTCCTGTCACTTAACACATTCGCAGTTAGATCACACATATTTCCTAACTATAAATGATTATCTAAACATCAAAACATATAAATACTTGGGGCATTATTGCACCAACAATCTCCCTCTTTTTGATGTTTGGTATGTTGGAGATATTTGGAACGGCTAGAGGGGGGGTGAATAGCGTCAATGGAATTCTTTCGTGTTCGTGTCTACAATTTCGTTAGCGTAGCGGAATATAGATAGTAATAACAATAACGAAATAGACAATTACACACGAACACGAGTATGTAACGTGGTTCGGAACCGCACGGTTCCTACTCCACGGATCGGGCTCAAATGAGCCCTAGCGATGCCAATCACATACCACTATAAAATAACTCCTTCTCGGAACAATCCGGAGGTGGAAAAACCTCGTACAATGTATACAACAGTAATACAAGATGAATACAAGCAATATAATGAAATACAAAAGCAATACAAGTAAAGAAAACACTTTACAAATGCTCTTTGAATGCTTGATCACTTGGTTGCTTGATATCAACTTGGAGACCCTGATTTGCAACAGCAAATCGCCTCAAAGAAAACCTTTTTTTCCCTTCATCACGAGCTCCATATATAGCTTCAACCTGTGCTGGAAAAAGTCGATCAGTCGACTGATGCCACTGTTGTCGTGAGACAACGGCTAGATCCACGCTGGATAAGTCCAACGGAACCTTCATTAGTCGACTGATTGTGACCATCAGTCGACTGATGGAGTCCTCACTCGACCAGTCGAGTCTCGACTCCATTCTGGCGATTTCGAGCACCACCGATCGATTACGATCGATCGATCGCCGAGAAATCGATCGTACACCTCGCGGCATCGCTAGGCCATAACCCGATCAAACCCTAGTTGACTCGGTCCGGCCGATCGCCATATGGCACCAACATGAGGTTTTAACCCAAGTATGGTTCCCCCATACTTGCTAGACCACCCTTAGCCTAGACCTAAGTCTTCTAGCCACCTCCATCAGCCTCACGCCTCTCGGATCCCTCCAAGTCATCCATGACTTGTTCATCCATCGCGCTAGCCTTCAGGTGCTTCCGTCGGCTATGTCATGCTAACGGTGTCTACACCGCCAAGGCACATTGGACTTACGCCGCCAAGACTCCGCTTGGACTTTACGCCACCAACCATTGGACTTATGCTGCCAATACTCCCGCTTGGACTTTACGCCGCCAATATCAAACCCATGTTGGACTTTACATTGCCAAGACCCATGCTTGGACTTTTCCCAATGCCAAGTGTCCCACTTGGACTTTCCATGCCAAGTACTCAAGACTTGGACTTTACCAAATGACAATTACATTGTCATATGTTTTTGTCGAAACATCAAAACATCACTCGAGTCAAACTCGAGTCTTGGTCAATCGTGACCTGGGCCGATTGCACCAACAATCTCCCCCTTTTTGATGTTTGACAAAAACCAAACAAATTATTGAGTTAGAACACTAACTCAAATCATTTACCAATTATCCCAAATTGGTAAATACTCTCCAAATGTTCTCCGCCAAACATTCTCCCCTTTTTTGACTAACATCAAAAATGTTTTCTCCCCAAGAGGGTCAATGTCTCATGTCCCAATGAGATCTTACAATCTCCCCCTTGGTCCAAAGATACTTAGGATGCCTACCATCTTCCTAGTGATAAGTCCAAGGTGACTTATCATAGTGTTCCATTTGACTATGGAACATTAACTAGGTCTAGAAAGACCAAGGTCAATGGGGAAGTCATCCCTAGAGTTGACCAAGGTTTGTGCCTAGTGGCCAAGGTTTCAAAGAAACCTAGGGTGGCCACTAAGAAGGTTGTTAGGAAGGCAATTCCTAAGGTTAACCTAGGCAAGACCAAAATGACCGAGGCTAATAAGCCTAGGAAAGTCATTAGGAAGGTATCTAGGGAGGTTATCCCTAAGGAATACCTAATTAACCCTAGGAGCTCAAATCGGTTTTGGGTTCCTAAGAGCGTGATTGATTCACGCTAGATGGGTTTGGGTGTGCCAACCTTAAATGGATGGGTAGTTAACTCAACCATGGCAAAGGTGGCACTTTAGGTTATTTTCAAGGTTATGGATACCTTGGAAATAGATTTGAATTATCATCCTAAAAGATTTTAGGGTGTGCCAATATTATTTGAGAAGCTCTGATACCACTTGTTGGAGATATTTGGAACGGCTAGAGGGGGGGGGGGTGAATAGCGTCAATGGAATTCTTTCGCGTTCGTGTCTACAATTTCGTTAGCGCAGCGGAATATAGATAGTAATAACAATAACGAAATAGACAATTACACACGAACACGAGTATGTAACGTGGTTCGGAACCGCACGGTTCCTACTCCACGGATCGGGCTCAAACGAGCCCTAGCGATGCCAATCACACACCACTATAAAATAACTCATTCTCGGAACAATCCGGAGGTGGAGAAACCTCGTACAATGTATACAACAGTAATACAAGATGAATACAAGCAATATAATGAAATACAAAAGCAATACAAGTAAAGAAAACACTTTACAAATGCTCTTTGAATGCTTGATCACTTGGTTGCTTGATATCAACTTGGAGACCTTGATTTGCAACAGCAAATCACCCCAAATCGCCTCAAAGAAAACCTTTTTTTTCCTCCATCATGAGCTCCATATATAGCTTCAACCTGTGCTGGAAAAAGTCGATCAGTCGACTGATCGGGACCATCAGTCGACTAATGCCACTGTTGTCGTGAGACAACGGTTAGATCCACGCTGGATAAGTCCAACGAAACCTTCATCAGTCGACTGATTGTGACCATCAGTCGACTGATGGAGTCCTCACTCGACCAGTCGAGTCTCGACTCCGATACGTGGCTGATTTCGAGCACCGATCGATTAACGATCGATCGTGCCGAGAAATCGATCGACTACAACTCGGCGATCGCTGGGCCATAACCCGCAGTCAAACCCTAGTTGACTCGGTCCAGTCGACTGCCACATGGCACCAGTCGACTGGCACACCTCAAACATGAGGTTTTAACCCAAGTATGGTTCCCCCATACTTGCTAGACCACCCTTAGCCTAGACCTAAGCCTTCTAGCCACCTCCATCAGCCTCACGCCTCTCGGATCCCTCCAAGTCATCCATGACTTGTTCATCCATCGCGCTAGCCTTCAGGTGCTTCCGTCGGCTATGTCATGCTAACGGTGTCTACACCGCCAAGGCACATTGGACTTACGCCGCCAAGACTCCGCTTGGACTTTACGCCGCCAACCATTGGACTTATGCTGCCAATACTCCCGCTTGGACTTTACGCCGCCAATATCAAACCCATGTTGGACTTTACATTGCCAAGACCCATGCTTGGACTTTTCCCAATGCAAGTGTCCCACTTGGACTTTCCATGCCAAGTACTCAAGACTTGGACTTTACCAAATGACAATTACATTGTCATATATTTTTGTCGAAACATCAAAACATCACTCGAGTCAAACTCGAGTCCTGGTCAATCGTGACCTGGGCCGATTGCACCAACATGGTAATCATTTAAGTCAGGTCTTGAAATGTACTCAGAAATAAACATCATATATCAATATGAATTCTAACTTAAATTCTTCTTCTCCCCCTTTGACACACATCAAAAAGAGAAGGACTTATGAAAAATAAATTCAAGAATGAATATAATTGATTAAGCCTTGAATTAAGATGTAAGATAGATATGGGGCTCCCCCTTAATCCAAGACATGGTTCAAGATGTGTAAACAACATGTTAAGCAAAGCATAATGTGAAAATATGTCCTAACTTTGCACCAACAATATAGATTTTTGGGGATGAAAAAATTGCACAATGAAACTCCCCCTAAAATAATACATCAAACAGTCCTACACCCCCTTACTTGCTGGGATTATCATACCATAGAGTTAGGACACTTAAGATTGAACATAAGACAAAGAAATATGGCTGATTTGTAGAAAAGTTAGCTTGGCAGTCGACTGAATACTAAAGCAGTCGACTGCCAAGTCTGAAATGTCAATTTCAAGATTTCAACCAAACTTCAAAAATACGCCAAAAATTTAAGAAACATTAAAAAATCATGAAATTTTGTGGATACCTTTATGAAATCATTCTTTATCAAGGAAAAATAATTTGAAAAATATATCTTTTCCAGATTTTGAAATTGATACAAGTTTGAAAGCAAGCAAAAGTTTTAAGGTTTTTGCAAAATTTGTATCACTTTTGCTTATCAAGTGGAAACTATTTTTCAAAATATGATAAACATAGTTTAAAATATATTTTATTTGACATTTCCAATCATGTTCTTAGAGTTATATGCACATCAATTATACACAAGCCTTCCCAATGATTGGTCCAATTAAGGATCAATGTCTCTAGATGACACCTTGGTTCATTGTAATGCATCATAACAAGCATGATGAACCAAGTGCATCTTCGTAACATCTTACATGATGTCTAAGTGGCTCAATACAAAAATCATGGTTTCTTAGGTGTTTTGTGAGATGCTATAGAGGTATAGTCCTAGGGTTTCTATAGGATCATGCAAAACTAAACCTCTATTCTACTAAGCACATTCCAAGTTCTCTCCTAAGTGATGAAAAATCTGCTTCGGGGAGAGTCTTGGTGAAAATGTCGACTAGGTTGGACTTGGATTCTATGTAGTTGAGTTCAATGTCCCCCTTTGCCACATGATCTCTAATGAAGTGATGCTTCACCTCAATGTGCTTTGTCCTAGAGTGATTTACCAGATTTTTGGTCAAATTAATGGTACTCACATTATCACAATAGACTTTAATGTTAGAGTATTGTAGCTCATAATCCTCTAGAGTGTGTCTCATCCAAAGTAATTGAGCTACACAACCATCCATGGCTACGTACTCAGCCTCGGTGGTGGAAAGAGCAACACAAGGTTGCTTCCTACTACTCCAACTAACTAGGGAGGATCTAAGAAATTGGCATCCACTACTAGTACTCTTCTGATCTAATTTGCAATTGACATAATCGGAATCGGTATACCCAATTAAGTCAAAAGACCTAGTCCTAGGGTACCAAAGTTCTACATTTAGTGTGCCTTTGATATATCTTAAAATTCTCTTAACGGTCACTAAATGAGACTCTTTGGCACATGATTGATATCTAGCACACATACCTACCGCAAATAAGATATCGGGTCTACTAGTGGTTAGGTAGAGTAGACTACTAATCATACTCCTATAAAGTTTTAAATCAATTGATTTGCCTTCATTATCATTATCTATTTTGGTGTTAGTTGCCATTGGGGTTGATATTACCTTAGCATTTTCCAAACCAAATTTCTTAATCATTTCTTTGGCATATTTGGTTTGGTATATGTAAATTCCTTCATTTGTTTGTTTAACTTGCAAACCTAAGAAGAAATTTAATTCTCCAACTAGACTCATTTAAAACTCATTCTCCATATTTTTTATAAAGTCTTGAAGGAGTTCATCATTTGTTGACCCAAAAATGATGTCATTAATATATATTTGGGCTACAAAGATATCCTTTGATTTTGACTTTATGAAGAGAGTTTGATCTACTTGACCCCTTCTAAAGTCCTTAGAGATTAAGAAAGAAGATAATCTTTCATACCAAGCCCGGAGAGTTTATTTTAACTCATATAAAGCTTTTCTAAGCTTGTATACGTGGTTTGGATAGTCTACACTCTCAAACCCGAGACATTGTTCTACATACACTTCTTCCTTAATGAATCCATTTAGGAATGCCGAGTTTACATCCATTTGATAAAGTTTAAATCCCATGTAAGAGGCATATCCTAATAGGATTCTAATTGACTCTAACTTAGCAACCGGGGCATAAGTTTCATCATAGTCAAGTCCTTCAACTTGATTAAAACCCCTTGCAACTAACCTAGCTTTTTTTCTTATTATGTTTCCTTGATCATCTAGTTTGTTCTTGAAGACCCATCTTGTAGTAAAATTGAGCCAATTCTTCTTGCATTGCTAGAATCTAATCCGGATCAAGTAATGCATCATTGATTGATTTGGGTTCAAATTGTGAGATGAGAGCGAGAGCTATTTGACTAGTGGGGGTTCTATGAAAAGACCTAGTTCTAACACCTTGAGAGAGTTCTCCTACAAATTAGTCTAGAAGATGATTTTTGATGACTTCTTAATGTTCTAGGAGGTGTTTCAAGTTGATTTAGATCATTGTTATCCTCCTTTCTCCTCTCATCATCGGAATCTCCTCTTTCTCCCCCTTAATCTAATCCTCCCCCTTGATCATTACCCCGTAAGGTCAAGTTTTAAAATTTTTGGGTGATATCTTGATTTTTATCATTGATATCATTATCAATGGGGGATTTCCTAGGGTAAGTATTAGAAGTTTCATCAAATTAAACATTTGAAGATTCCTCAACCTTTTGAGTCCTTTTGATATAGACTCTATATCTTCTACTCGTGGATGAGTATCCAACTAGGATTCCCTCATCCACTTTGGACTTAAATTTTCCTAAATTGTCTTTGGTGTTTAAGATGTAAACTTTGCATCCAAAGACTTTGAAGTAATGAATTGTAGGAATTGTGCCATTATATAATTCAAAGGGTGTTTTTTCTAAAGACCTATGGATTAAGACCCTATTTTGGATATAGCAAGCGATATTAACTGCTTCCGCCCACAAGTAGCTAGGAAGTGAATATGCATTAAGCATAGTCCTAGCCGCCTCTTGTAGGACACGATTTCTCCTTTCCACCACCCCATTTTGTTGGGGTGTTCTAGGACAAGAGAATTCATGCTTGTACCCTTATTCTAAGCAAAATTTTGAGAAATTAAAATTCTCAAATTCTCCACCATGATTACTACGGATCCGGTTGATTTTGAGATTTATTTTATTCTCTACTCTTTTATTAAAACCTATGATTATTCCTAAGGTATTATCCTTATATTTCATAAAATAAACCTATGAATATCTAGAAAAATCATCTACTATAACTAAGCAATATTTACTATCATTCAAAGAAGGAATGTTATGACAATCAAATAAATCTAAGTGTAAAAGCTCTAACGGTAAAGAAGTATTAATTAAAGTTTTATCCTTGTGTGATGACTTTGATTGTTTTCCTTCTTGACATGCATCACACATCTTATCCTTGATGTACTTCACTTTTGGCAACCCTTTGACTAGATCCATCTTGGCTATCTTGGCAATATTTTTCATGTTAGTGTGCCCAAGCCTCCTATGCCATAACCAACTTTCTTCTTCTTTTGCCATAAGACACTTAAGGGAAATGTTAGAAGCATAGGATAAATCAACATAGTAAATATTTGATTTTTTATATCCTACTAACATAAAATCATTCAATTTCTTGTGTCTTATAAAACATTTAGTAGAATTAAATTTAACATTAAAATCGGCATCACATAGTTGGCTAACACTAAGCAAGTTGAATTTCATATTTTTGACTAAGAAGACTTTATGATTAGCAAGCTTTGGGGATACCTCAATTGTGCCTTTACCTAGAATTTTGAGTTTACCACTATTTTCAAAGGACACGGTTCCCTTGCTAAGGTGGTTGATTGTGAAAAATTTGCTCACATCTCCGGTCATATGTCTTGAGCAACCACTATCAACAATCCACTTGCTTGGTCCTTCTACCTAAACAATATGAAAAACACAAGTCATAGGCACCAAAATTTTTGGACCAGTAGCATCAACTACAAAACTCTTGGGAACCCATGCCTTTTTACCCTTGCTCCTAAGTCTTGACCTTCTACTAATGAGGGAGGTAAAGGCTACTTCCTTCTCCTTAGGTCTATATCCTATTCCGACCTTGTTGTAAATAGCCCTTTGGTCCCTAAGTATCATGTCTAGGTATTTAGAACCATTTGTGAATTTTTCTAAACATGCTCTTAATTCACCCATTTCTTTTAAGTTCATCATTTTCATCCTTAAGTGAGCATGCATCATTACATGAAAGTTCTACATTCCAAATTGCCTTAATTTCTACTTTCAAATCCTTAATCATAGTTTTAGATTTATCTAAGGCATTCTTAAGATATGCAATAGTCTTGTAAAGTAATTCTACCCTAGGGGAGTCACTTACCTCATCATCATTAGAGGACGATTCGTCGCTTGATGATGATGATGACTCTTCACTTGAGCTTCTAGCTTCATCTTCCAAATCCATAAGTGCTACATGTCATGTAATGTGGCACAACTCCTCATCATCGGATGAATCTTCTAGACTTTGTGTATCCCATGTTTGTGCTACCATAACCTCCTCCTTCTTCTTTTCTTTCTTATCTTCTTCTTCTTTTCCTTCTCCTTCTTCTTCTTTAGGTCCGGGCAATTCGGCTTGATATGCCCTTTCTTATTACAACCATAACAAGTAATGTTAGTGTTAGAAACCGAACTACTAGTGGATTTACCTTTTGAGGATTGAAACATCCTCCTCACGTCTTTCTTGGTGAGCTTCCTTGATCTCCCACCAAACTTCTTCACGTAGTGGGCCACCTCGCTAGCCGATAGTTCTTCGTCGCTACTAGATGATTCGTCCTCCGACTCGGATGATGAGGAGATCTCCTTCTTTTCCTTCTTCTTCTTCTCCTTTTTACCTACAACAAGAGCTAAACCTTTCTCCTTCGATGAAGTGTTAGCTTGCTCATGTAGTTCAAACTCACAAAATAATTCATCTAACTTAACTAAAGAAAGGTCCCTAGAAACCTTATAAGCATCTACCATTTATGCCCATAGAGTTGTTCTAGGGAAGGCTTGAAGCACATACCTTACAAGGTCTCGGTTTTCAACCTTCTCACCTATTACGTGTAGTCCGTTGACTACCTCCTTGAATTGACCGTGCATTTGGCTCATGGTCTCGTTGGTCTTCATGCTGAAGCTTTGGAGTTGACCTATCAAGAAGTCCCTCTTGGCTATTCTTGTCTCCTTTGACCCTTCATTTAGTTCGATGAGCTTCTCCCAAAGCTCTTTTGCGGAGTTGAAGGGGCTGACCTTGGATAGTTGCTCCTTGGATAGACCACATTGAAGTGTGGTCGTTGCTTTTGCGTTGGCTTGAGCCTTTTTCGCCATTTTCCTTGTCCAATCTTTCGTTGGTATTGGCACTCCGAATTCATCGATTGACTTCTCGAATTCATCTATAATACTAAACCAATTCTCAATATCATTCATAAGGTAGTATTCCATCCTACCTTTCCAATAGCCGAAGTCGTTGCCGTCGAAGAATGGAGGTCGCACCGTGCTATATCCCTCTTGAAACGCCATTGTGCTTCGGTTGATTGTTAGATCTTCCGACATGATCCGGGCTATGATACCACTTATTAGGGATCCTTGGAAGGCTAGAGGGGGTGAATAACCTCTTTTCATTTCTACAAGAATGGTTAGAGGAAGCAAAACAAATATAAATGACTTCTGACGAAGCCTGATCTGCGATCGTCACAACCTAATGGGACTCTGATCAGTCGACTGATCATACCATCAGTTGACTAATTGAGTCATCAATCAACTACTCCGTGCAATCAATCGACTCAAAACCTTTCTGTGCCCGTGTCCACTTATAACAATCGACTGCTAGTGTATATGATCGGTGAATTGGACGGTCATTGCCAAACCCTAGCGATCGACTATTGGACGAACCTCGGTTCTTCAATTGATTGGTGATCGATCGTGATACACTTCAAGTATGATTAAATCATACTTGAAATCAACTCCCTAGACCTAGACTCAGCCTTCTAGCTCTTCCTTTAGCCTTGCGCCTCTAGGATCCCTTCGAGTCTGCGACTCCTTCATCCTTGCGCTTGCCTCCAAGAGCTTCCCTCGGTTTTGTCATGTCTTGGGTTTCTCTTTTTGCCAAAGTCCGCTTGGACTTTACGCTGCCAAGACTACATGCTTGGACTTATGCTGCCAAGACTTTGCCTTTCGACTTCCTTTGCCAAGGGTCCGCTTGGACTTTACGCTGCCAAGACTACATGCTTGGACTTACGCTGCCAAGACCTTCCCTTGGACTTCCCTTGCTAAGATCATACTTGTACTTTCTTCTACCAAGTCTTCACACTTGGTTTTTCTTATCACTTAACACATTTGCAGTTAGATCACACATATTGCCTAACTATAAATGATTATCCAAACATCAAAACACATAAATGCTTGGGTCATTGTTGCACCAACAAGACTTCCATGCTAAGACCATGCTTTGACTTTCCATGTAAAGTATCCAAACTTGGACTTCCATGCTAAGACAATGCTTGGACTTTCCATGCCAAGATCATATTTGGACTTTCCATGCCAAGTATCCAAACTTGGAATTCTATGCTAAGACAATGCATGGACTTTCTATGCCAAGTATCCAAACTTGGACTTTCTGTGCCAAGTATCCAAACTTGGACTTTTCGTGCCAAGTATCCAAACTTGGATTGTCTGTGCCAAGTATCCAAACTTGGACTTACCCTAGAGTCTCACTCGAGTCTGGTCAACCTTGACCTGAGGTTTGATTGCTCAAATAATTTTCCTCAAATAATCTTCTCCATATGATTTTGAACATCCCAATCATCCACTGGTCATATGGTCAATATATGATCAAATCATATTATCAAACAATGGTCAAATCCATTGTCAAACATTAAAATCCTACTCGAGTCTAGTCAATCGTGACCTAGGCCGATTACACCAATAAGCTGGTCCTTCTGTACTGCAGCCTAAAGCCTTCAACATCCTCTACATAGCCATCTCTTGCCACATTTGGAACTAGTGTCTAATTCTTTCTCATAGTTGTTGCACAAATTGACATCTGAAGAACATATGCTTCTACGTCTCCTCCTGCTCTCTATAAAAGGTATAACTCTAATCCTCTATGTAGTCACATTTGTCTCACATAGGCAAACAATGATGTGCCAACAATCATAGTGTGAAAGCATGACTTGGTTGAAGGTGGTGCTTCCACACTACCTTTGCCCATGATACCCTCCTACCATCCTCATAGAAGAAATCATAGGTACATTTAGTGCCACCCTTTTTCTGCCCAAACCATACTGTTAACCTCTGTACTTCCATCTTTACTGCCCCTGATGTTGCTAGGAGTTTATTTTGGATGAGCAATATCTGCTTTATAAGTGGTGAATCTTCTATCTGGGTTGTCACTCCCAAAGCTCTATGTGTCTAAGGTACATGTGGTGCACTCATTTTATCCACAACATATCCTATTTCTCTGAGAGACACCATAGTAGCTTGGTTAGTAATGCTAGATTCTAAGCTTTTAGATCTTGAAAGCCTAAATATTTTTCCTTTTTCGATTTACATATTTGTTTCCAACCAATAAGTGGGTGCTTTGTAGTCCACATGAAACACTTACATATACTGTAGATCCACTCTATTATCCCACTAGGCAATGGGAGAATGGACATCTAGTAACATTCTACATCTTGTTTCATTGAGGTTATTAATTGGGATTTTTCTGCATATGACAATGTGCTTTTTGTTAGTGCCTATAAGAATCATATATCTCTATAATGACATGATATTGTCCACTTTGGGTCTAAGCCCTCATGGTTTTATTTTTGGGCTTTACCCAAAAGGCCTCAAGCCAATGGAGATATCTTTTCATCTTATAAGCACATGATCTTTTCCATGTCTTACCAATGTGAGACTTTGATTGTATTCTCAATACTCCAACAATCTCCCCCTTAAACGAAGGACCACATTGACCCCCCCTCAAGCCTATTCGTCCTCGAAGGACATCCTTTGCTTGATGTCCGATCCTCAACCCACCAGAACTTCCTGCCAACTATCTGGTCCTGACCCAGCTGGACTTCCTGCCAGTTGTCCATCCCTTCTTGCCCAACTGGACTTCTTGCCTGGTGTCTGGTTCTCTTGATCCAGACATGGAAGCTCCACTTCCTTCGTTCGAGGTTCATGGCTTGACATGGACCATGACTTTGATACTAATTGTTAGTGCCTATAAAAACCATATATCTTCACAATGACATGATATTGTCCACTTTGGGCCTAAGCCCTCATGGTTTTATTTTTGGGCTTTACCCAAAAGGCCTCAAGCCAATGGAGATATCTTTTCATCTTATAAGCACATGATTTTTTCCATATCTTACCAATGTGAGACTTTAATTATATTCTCAATACTCCAATACTTTTTGGCCATGATTTAATTCTTTTTATCTAGGAGTCCAAGAGTGAGTTGTAATATGCTATTTGAAGCCTTTTTTTATGCCTATGGGAATGCCATATATCTGAAAGGTAAGGTGCCTTATTGAAACCCTATAATATTTAGCAACTACTGCTTGAGTTTGTTGGATCGAGAGAATCGCTAGAGGGGGGGGGGGGTGAATAGCGATCGTAAAACTTTGTTTTTATTTTGTTAAAACCAAAGTTGAACACAGTGGAAGTAAAGATAAAGCAAAAGAAAGAGGCACTTTTTTTTTACTTGGTTTACAACCGAAAGGTTGCTACTCCAAGACCCTGCGATCCTAGACCGCATACGATAAGACAATTCACTATAAGTCTCCTCCTCATTGGAGGTAGAAGATGACAATTACAAGAAAATAAAAGCTAGAGGAAGAGGCAACAAGCCTCTCCTCTTTGTAATTGAAAGCTCAAAATACACAAAAGTAAGACAACTAAATAAAGACTACCAACTTAGAAGATTAAAGCTCGGTGTGAAGTCGGCGTAGTGGTGACGTCGCATCGTCATTGAAGCTTGGCGTCGTAGGAGCACTTTGGGAGCAAGAATGGATAATTCAAAGGGTGAAATCCCCCTTCTTTTATAGCCCTTCAAACCCTAGCTCGTAGAGATCTGAATCTGGGTCAAAGCTCCTTATCACCCCAAGATAAGAGGAGCTTATCTTGACTTTCTTCGAGCTGACCAATTTGAATAGAAATCGACTGATGACCCTTATCAGTCGACTCATGGTAGGATCAGTTGACTGCCAATAGCCTTCAGTCGACTGTCAACTTGGTCACTCAACTGCAATAAACAATTAGCACAGAAAACATGAAATGATGGTAAATACGATGGTTCCTTACCGTCCGATCTCGACCTAGACCTTCCTTCGGAAGTCTTAGTCGGATCGCCACCTACGGTTGTCCCCATATGGAAGATGCGATCTTACCATTGCTCCACACTCGTGCTTACCTCCGGTCCTTTCCAACCTATCTCTTAGCTTCTGGTCTCCACCTAGGTTCTCCAACTTCAACGAAGTTCTCCTGGTGTCGCCCGACCACCACGGTTTCTCATCCCGAGATTCTCCGGGTGTTGCTGACCTTCAGCCTAGCTTAAACACTTCTTGCACACTTAACACATCACATGAGATAATAATAATAACTTAACTTTGAACCTTTGTCATAATCAAAACCTAAGTTAGATTATCTGGTGCCCCTGCACCAACAGAGTTGCCCTAGGGCTTTAGCCATGTAGATACATGATTTTGTTAAATTGGACTTCAGCCTTGCCATCGTCTCAAACTTCGCTAAGCATGTATAGATGATGGTCACTGAAGAGAGGTCACCTCTAGAGAACATTAGTAAATCATCTCCGTATGCCAAATGAGATATTCGGTGGTCTCCACATTTAAGGTAAAAATGAAAGTCCTATTTAATTGTGTATTGCTATAGTAATTGGGATAGATATTCCATATGCATGCCAAACAAATATGGAGAAAGAGGGCAACCTTACCTGAGTCCTCTAAACTGCTCAAAAATACAGTGGGGAGGACTCAAGTCATGTAGTACTTTCCAATAAGAAATCTCAACATACAAAGTCAAAAGCTTTTCTTAGGACTATTGTAAGGATGAGTGAAAGGAGAAAGGCACAAAATAACTGAAGCTGTTGAAGGGTTCAAAAATGTTCTGAAGTCGTTTTGGACTTTTCGATCAATTGGAGGTCATAATGTACTGCTAGGTGCCACTCTTGATCTATTCATAATTAATGGGTTAATTATAAATGACCAACATAGCTGAGAACCTATTGGGTCACACACAATATGGGTGATCTAGAGATGTAAATCAAGTCTGAGAATGAGATCCTTAAAGAGAGAGGTTACATCTGGTTGGACTAGACCAAAGGGGTGCAAAACGGAGGCTATAGAACCTCCAATGGTCGTATTGGGACTTAGCATGACCATATCACACTTAAATGAAGTTAAACAGATAATATAGAGCCTCACATGACCATGCCTAACTAGGCATAGGCCGTGCCTAGCTATGACAGAGAGACACACGGTTGGCCGTGTGTCCAAGCACGATCGTGACCAGAACACACGACTATCGCAGGGCTGCCAATTTTGGTGTGTTCTTGTATGAATTTTTTAAAGTTTTCTTACTTTAATTATGAGATAATTATGGTAAGATAGGTTCCGTTTAAGCCTCCTAAGATACCCTAATCAAGAGATCTATAAATAGATCCTTGATAATCTTTGGAGGGTCGAATCTAAGAATCCTTTAGGGTTGTCATTTTCTTCCTCTCTAGTCTCCATCGGTTGGCTAGCACCAATCGGAGTTGAGGACGTACTGCTCGTGGAGTTATCTTGAGTAATCCCAGTGTGGATAGTGATAGAGACAAGGCTTGTTGGTCTTGCTCAACGGTTTCTATGAATTCAAAAGAATCTTGAAGGTATAAAGCTTTTTCTCCTCCTTTCTTTATTGTGATTATGTCAAAGCATGAGATCCTTGCCCCCAAGGGATGTCTGGGAGGAAATAAAATTATTTTTATTTACACTTTTCTTCTGTGCTTGCTTCCAGAATTACCAACAAGTGGTATCAGAGCCACCTTGTTGTTGACATAGATCACATGTATGTAGGAGAATTTTAAAAGCATGTTTGATGTTTTAAATGCATGTGCATTGTTTTTATTAGGATAGATAAAACTACACACACACACACACACACACACACACACACACACACACACACACACATGCACGCACGTTTGCAACCAAAGAAGAAAATACCAAGGATGTGCCTAGTAAGACCAAAGGTATTGGTTGCATCGTTAGAGTTGTAGCATAGACTATCCATGTGTTGCAGAATAGCCTACACATTTAGCGTATCTAATTCCTAATAACAGTATGTGAGTCAAGTGCTCGCCCACGTTCACATTGGGAAATTGTTTCCTAATGCAACCTTGTCTTTTCCTTTGTAGGGTTAAATTGTTAGTTTTAGATGTGACCTAGTTTAAGAATGAAATCCCTCATGCAAATATTAGGGCTAACACCTTCCATTAATATGGTTAAACTAGAGTTCTTTTTCGTGTTCAAGTTGTTGGACTCCCTCCAAGATTGTCATGACATCGAACATGCTCAATTCATTTGGGATTCGATATTCACTTTAGAAGGTAAGGACCAGAGTTCAAGTTTAAAGTTTGGGTTGTTGGACTCCCTTTAAGCCTGGCTTGAAAATTGGATGTGTTCAGAGCATTTAAATTTGATCTCACGATTAATGGGTCAGCCCTAACTAAAAGCATTGACTTGGCAGACTCCCTCCAAGGTTAATATGGACAGAGGTGCAATTAGGTGATATGCATAAGATGCATATATGTTAATGAGTTAACAACCTAATGTATATGTGAACATTTAATTAGTTGATAATATAAAGTGATAGTTATATATTTGATATATAATGGGTATTGTTGATACCTATCATTAGAACTAAGAATGACTTGTTAGACTCCCTCCAAGGTTATTCTTAGTCATAGTGGATATCAACCCACTAAGAGATAACCTACTATCTCTCGAATTCAAAGTGAGGGCTCTTGAATTTGACAAAAATAGTGAGAGTTTCTTGTTAATGCAAATTATTTTCATTACTATAAATTCATCTCTCTTGTACATCTTTTTTGATGTCTAGGTACTAATTAGGACAACATGTCAATCCCCATTAACCTACCCTCAATTTTGGACAACAATAAACTGACTGGGCCAAACTTTTTGGACTAGCTTCGCAACCTGAGAATTGTTCTCAAGGTTGAGAAGTTAGCTTATGTCCTTGAAGAGGTTCTTCCCCAACCTCCTGCAGACAATACATCTGGTGACCAAAAGTTGGCTTACCAGAGACATGTTGCTGACTCAGACATGGCAAGCTGTTGGGATGTATACTGAAAGCCTTGCTCTTTTGTATGAACATCCTTATTTTGAAATAAGAATCACATGATCATTATTTGCATATTTTTATAGTTATGCAAAATTGTCTAATATTTTACATTGTAGATAACATGGTGCTTGGTATGACACAGAAGATCATGTTATCAGTCCCTTGTAGAATATAAGTAGAGGCTCACAACCAAGATGGTTTTGGACAAACCATTGGCATGGTTGTAGTGTAGCTTGGTATTGTTTTATCTTGAACATAGAGTTACACTAGTACACCTCGGTGTATTGAGCAGGACCGACATAGAGGTGATTCAATTTATTGCTGACTACATAATTGAATCAGACCTCGGATATTATGTTGTACATGCTCTTAATCCTGATATAATAACGGGCACATGTACTTAGTATTTATTTCTTTGATTTACCAAAGGGTGAGATTTCTATGGATTAAATCAATATACCCGGTAGGTTGGGAAATAATATTATTTACATGGTGTTCCATTGATTATAGGAGGAAACCGTGTCCTATATATTAGGTTGATGATGTCCCCTTGAGGAGCTCATAAGGTTCATCATGTAAACCCTGCAGGTTGACTTAGTCAACATGATGATAAGGTTGAGTAGTACTACTCGAGGAGTTAGATGTTAATTAATTGATGGTCAGTAAATCAATTAATTGATGGACATTCGATATCTTAAACACGGGGAGATGGATGTACAAATAATATATGGAGCCCATATTAATTTATGGGGGTTGGTGAGGTAGTTCGATGATGATCCTCTAGTGGAATGGAACATCATTGATGGATCAAGTTTATGTGGTTCCGATCCATTGGGTGGCCAAGACCCAACTCCTCCTCATGGTCCCTATTGTAGCCTAATATAAACCTCATGAAGTCTGGATCAAATGATGGAAAACAAATCTCTAGATCCGACGGTTGAGATTAATTCTCTAGATCCGACGGTTGAGATTAATTCTCTAGAATCGACGGTTGAGATTAATTCTCTAGAACCGATGGTTGAGATTAATTCTCTAGAACCGACAGTTGAGATTAATTCTCTAGAACCGATGGTTGAGATTAATTCTCTAGATCCGACGGTTGGGATTAAATCTCTAGAACCGATGGTGGAGATTAAAATCTCTAGAACCAACGGTTGAGATTAAATCTCTAGATCCGACAGTTGAGATTAAATCTATAGAACCAATGGAGGAGATTAATCCAAGGAAAAAACCCAACTCTATATATAAGGCTTATTGGGTTGGGCGGCAATGATGATGGATGGTTTAGGGGATTAGGGTTTGCTTCCTTTGGAGGCTAAGAAACCCTAGTTTGTTTAGAATTTTTGGGCGGCTAGGGTTTGGGAGCAAGGATGGGCGGCAACAAGTGGAAGATGAGTTTCTTCTTCTTCCTAAGGCATGGCCGGTCCCTTCCTTCTACCCTCTACCTTGGTCGGTTCACACTCTATCCTTCTTCCCCTCTTCCATGGCCGGCACATAGAAGATGGTTTTCAAAGAGATTAGGGTTTTGGCTTTCCTTTGGTTGGGCGGCAAGAAATCCTAGGTTAGGGTTTGGTTGGGCGGCTAGGGTTTAGAAGTTGGAGTGGGCGGCAACTATAGGAGAGGTTCTCTTCTTCTTCCTAAGGTGTTGCCGGGATCTATCTCTATTCCCTCTATCTTGGTCGGCGCTCAACTCATTCCTCTTCTCCTCTTTATTTCATCTTGGCCGGCGGCACTAGAAGCTAGGGTTTGTCCCTAGTTTGGTTCCTTGGTGGTTTCCATTATGTTCTCTCTATTCTTGGGGCCGGCGGCATCAATCCTTTGTAGATTGGTGGTTGGCTCAAGCAAGAAGGGAAAGAGAGTTCTTCTTTCTTTGGATTGAAGAAGATCTAGGAAGCTTCAACTTGTGGAGGATCTTCGCCCACACGAAGTCTACAAGGAGGTTAGGACATATGATAGAAGATCAAGAGGTATAAAAGTTTTACAACTTTTATTATTGTTCTTTACATGTTCTTATTGATATGCTAGCTTATGTCCTTTATGTTAGTATGTGTTGATTATACTAGTTTAAATTTGTATGTATTTGTATAATCATGGACCCCGAAGATAAACACAAAAACCGGTGATCCGTCCGTCGTCTCTTCCGCGGCTAATCGACTAGAAGAGTTGATTGCTTGAACAACAAGTTTGTTCAAGCGATCGCTCGAGTCGTTGGCATGACGGCGAATTGGTTGTGCTAAGGAAACTCATCCCATCCGGATTAGTTTTCATTAGTGAAAATTTTAATCCGGAGACATGGGAGCCGATGAGCATTCCGAGGAATAGCACGATTCCCAACAATTGGTATCAGAGCCACGGTTTTCGATCTTGTGTGTTTTGGATTCGGTTACTTTCATGCACATATCATATATTGAGTATGCCGGATAATAGTAGGATGTGCGTAGGCTAACTTTTTGGTTGCAGGCATAAGATCCGACTATTATGGCTATATGTGTGTATGTGGTTGTGTGTGTGTGATTGTATATTATTTGAATCCTCGGGGTTGACGAGGCTAAATTAGTATTTAATTTTTGTAATTGAATACGACATTGTTTAGCCACTCTTTATTTTATTTTACTTTCGATATAGATTTCATGTACACTTCCTTGTGGAGTATAGGATCGATGGATGTTAAATAAAATAGGTTTTATTCTCGGCTCGGATCTCCGGATGACTCGTACATGGCGTAGGAGCGGACGAGGTGGCGACACGACGGGACGCATATTGAAGAACAATGCCATAATAGTTGGAAAAAATTCTGTTTTTTCCATATTTATTACTGATTTGTTTTATATTCATGTTGTGTGTGCTTGAAAATTCCTCATTTTCAATTTACTAAGTGGGAGAGGGATATTTTAATTAATTCCCGCGGCCTCCATTACAATTTGACGTGTGATGCAACAAACTTGCGCGTCGGCTCTGAGTGCCTTCCTCCCCATCGGATGAGTTTGTTTGTGGATCACTAGGTCAAATAATGGTTATAAGAAATTATCTAGGAGCGTGTGTACTTCCACAGCGGTAAGACACATAATCCGAAATAATTCCCTTAGTATCGTGTAATGGTGCACACTTAGATGCAAATAAAAAGTAGTTTTATTTGTAGGGCCGAAGAGAAACCAACTATTAATTTTATTTGTCAAAAAGTAAGGTTGACAAGATAATAAAATTAATGGGTTAAACCTCCTCTTACAAATGTAGAATTCGTATACGTCCACACTATCGTGGCATGCGATATTCTCGGTGTTGGTTGATTTCGAAATTTTATTGTTTGAGGAATCAATAATTTTTATTGAAATCTACAGTAATAATAAGCATGTTGTGTGTGCTTGAAAATTCCTCATTTTCAATTTACTAAGTGGGAGAGGGACATTTTAATTAATTCCCGCGGCCTCCATTACAATTTGACATGTGATGCAATAAACTTGTGCGTCGGCTCTGAGTGCCTTCCTCCCCATCAGATGAGTTTGTTTGCAGATCACTAGGTCAAATAATGGTTATAGGAAATTATCTAGGAGCGTGTGTACTTCCACAGCGGTAAGGCACATAATCCGAAATAATTCCCTTAGAGTGTAATGGTGCACACTTAGATGCAAATAAAAAGTATCCTCCCCATCGGAGTCACTGCTTTTATTTGTAGGGCCAAAGAGGAATCAATTATTAATTTTATTTGTCAAAAAGTAAGGTTAACAAGATAATAAAATTAATGGGTAAAACCTCCTCTTACAAATGTAGAATTCGTATACGTCCACACTATCGTGGCATGCGATATTCTCGGTGTTTTGAGGTGTTGGTTGATTTCGAAATTTTATTGTTTGAGGAATCAATAATTTTTTGAAATCTAAAGTAATGATCTATGTGATTCTTAGAATTTTCAAAATTGACTTTCAGTCCACTTGCTGTGATACTAAAGGAAATAAACTTACTGTACCTAAATAATGTTGATTGGAAAAGATTCTAGATATTGTCTTTTCTGCTAAGGAGTACAAGTATGCGCTCTTCAAATAGTGTCCTCAAGCCATCGTTGCTCAAAAAAAAAAAAGGGTTTCTACTTCTAAGCCGAAAGGCAAGAAGAAGAAGAAACAAGGTGGAGCAAAGATGGTGGGAGGATCTCAGGGAAGAGTGAAGAAGCCGAAAGGCAAGTACTTCACTTGCAAGTAGGATGGACATTGGAAGAAGGACTGTCCCAATCCAAAACAGAACAAAGGTATATCTTTTGGACTAGTCATTGAAACATGATTAGCAATGATATCTACCGGCACCTGGTGAGTTGATACGGGAGCCACTAATCATGTCTGCAACAATTTGCAGGGGTTCTAAGAAACCCGATGACTAGCTAAAGGGGAGATTAGCATTTACTTGGGCAATGCCATGATGGTGGCGGCTATTGCAGTGGGAGAAGTTTTATTTATCTCTTGAGAATAATAAAACTTTGGTTCTGGAAAATTCCCTTTATGTACCTTTATTCAGAAAGAATTTAGTTTCAGTTTCTAAATTATTATGGATGGATATTCTATTTCTTTTAATGACAAAGTTGTTATAAAAGGAATAGGGAGAATATCTATTCAGGTACATTGAAAGAAAATTTGAACCAAAACCTCCCACGATGCAAATTGAAGTTAATAACTCATCTTCTAATTCCAATAAGAGAAAAGAACCTTCGAAGATGAACCAAACATATCTTTGGCTTCTTAGGCTTGGTCACATTAACCTAAGCAGAATTCAAAGGTTGAAAGCTGATGGTCCTTTGGGTTCATTAGTGGTGGAGGATCTCCCAACCTACGAATCTTGCTTGGAGGGTAAGATGACCAAGAGGCCTTTTTAAGGCCAAGGGGTATAGAGCCAAAGATGTGTTAGAGATGGTTCATTCTGATTTGTGTGGTCCTATGGCTATCTAGGCAAGAGGTAATCTTGAATATTTCGTCTCTTTTGTAGATGATTATTCAAGATATGGATGACACTACGATCTGATCGTGGTGGTGACAACCTCTTGGGAGAGTTTAGAAACTACTTATCAGAGGTTGGGATTCAATCCCAATTGACTGCACTTGGCACACCCCAACAGAACGTGTTGGATCGATGTGGTTCGCTAGAGGGGGGGGGGGGTGAATAGCGAAAAACCTTTTCTTTTTCTTTCGTTAAAACTCGAGAGATAATTAGTTTTGTCCAAAGATCCTTTGCGCTTATGAAGGGGCCGACGCGATTTAGCTCCTCCTTGGACAAGACGCATTGGAGGATTTGTGTTGCCTTGGCATCGGCTTCGACTTGTCGTTTTGTTGCAACGGTCCATTGATCATAATCCAAGGAGTCACCCACTTCATTAGTCGGAAGTGTGAAACCCGTTTGGATTATGATCCACATCTCGATTTGGGTTTTGAGAAAGCATTCCATCCGACCTTTCCAGTAACGGAAATCATCTCCGTTGTAAAACGGAGGTCGGACGGTGCTAAAACCCTCGAGATGGGCCATTAGAACAAAAAACAAGGAGACTAAAAAGACGACCTAGCAATGAAAAAAAACACACGAAAGTACCAAGACTTGTGTCTTGGATTAGTAGTGTGGGAAATAAAAAGAAACAAACGAAAAATAGAAAGTTAAGCAACGAAATAAGAAACTAAATAAAAAGTAAGTACTCACAACCTTCGATGTCCCCGAAAGGCTACTAAACGTCGATTTTTGAGGACGAAAACAACTTGTTACAGGGGTAAACCCCCTCTAAGAAGTGTAGATCTCTGCGAGTGCTTCGATTTGGTAGGTAGACCGTGTCGTGGGTCAACTTGTACAAAAAGTTATGCCCGTTTGACCGTCGGCTACTCCAAAAGCGAATGCTTGCAAAACAAAATCAAACGAAGAGTACCAAGACTTCGTCTTGGATTAGTAGTGCGGGAGAAAAATTTAAACGAATGAAAAACAAATCTGTAAAAAAAAATGTTAGATTGGTGGTTTCACCAAATCTAAGCGCCCCTGGCTCTGATACCAATTGTTGTTAAAACCCTAGGTTTGGCCCTCCTTTTATAGCCTTTGAGCCCCTTTTCGAGTGGGTCTTCAACCAATCACAAATGGACACCAAACCGCTTTGAGGTGGAGTGATAAGCCTTGACTCCTCGAATCTGATCATTGACCATCAGTCGACTGATGGCCATCATCAGTCGACTGATGGCAGCATCAGTCGATTGATGACCTTCTCAGCGATCGATACACTGCGGCCGAGTCCTCCAAGCCAATGCGATCGATGCTTGCTGTAAGTCAAAGTTAGCTCAACAAAAACATACTTCCGACGGTCTTCGACCCTCCGATCTCGACCTAGACCACCTATGAGATGTCTTGGGTCGGATCTACGCTTAAGATCATCCCCGTAAAGAGGATACGACCTCACTTACGCTCACACACACGAGCTTACCTCGATACTTACGTGTTGCTTTTGCTTCCGGCCTTCCACTCGATTCCATCGGCTCCCTTCGAAATCACTCGAGTGTCGCCCGACCACCGCGGCTTCCTCCGGGTGTCGCTAGCCTTCAGCTCCAGCTATAGCAATCTTCTGCACACTTGATTCAGCTCGTGAGATAACGACATGAGCTTAACTTTGTATCGTTTGCTATAATCAAAACTCAGGTTCGACTTAGGTGCCTGCTGCACCAACAGAACGGTGTAGCAGAGCGAAGGAATATGACTCTTATGGAGATGGTTAGATAGATGATGAGTTATTCTGACTTGTTTTATAATCATAGAGATCAGAGGGTGATCGTTAACACGAACACCAGATTTCTAGAGAAAGACTATGTGATAAAGCCACAAGCCCAAGAGTAAAATTGTTCTGGAAGAGTTAAAAAGGGAAGTCACTTCTTTAGTACCACCGGTACAAGAGGATATACCACATGTCACTGCACCGCGTGTCACAAAGGATACACAGATGATACCTCGTCGTAGTGGGAGGGTTGTTAGACAACCTCTTAGATTCATGTTTTTGGGTGAATCTTTTGATTTGGTCCCTAGCAAACATGAACCTGATCCCTAGACATACGACGAGACAATCCAAGATATAAATATGGCATCTTGGCAATGAATACTGAGATTGAATCTATGGATTCAAGTCAGGTCTGGGAGCTCTTATGCATAGCAGCTCATTTGGATTATGAGGTGTGGCAGATGGATGTCAAGACAACTTTCCTTAATGGAAGTCTTGAGGAAAACATCTATATGAAGAAACCAGAGGGATTCATTTCTAAGGGCAAAGAGCGTATTGTATGTAAGCTTAATCGGTCCGTTTATGGACTGAAGCAAGCTTTGAGGTCTTGGAACATCCGCTTTGATGAGGTAAATTCAGACTTATGGATTTATTCAAAGTCTGGATGAGTCTTGTGTATACAAGAGATGTGACGGAAACATAGTGGTATTTCTTGTACTATATGTAGATAATATTTTGGTAGTTGGCAACAATATCAGAGTGTTATCAGACGTAAGGGTATGATTGTCCAAACAGTTTTGAAGGACTTGGGAGAAGTGGGTCACAACCTTGGGATCAAGGTTGTTGTGCTTATCCCAAGCTTCATACATAGACATGATTGTGGATCATTTTAGCATGCAGAACTCCAAGAAGGGTTTTCTACCTTTCAGGTATGGAGTTCCTTTATCTAAGGAGATGTGTCCTAGATCATCTGAGGTGATAAAGGAGCTGAAGGCAGTTCCTTATGCTTCGGCAGTAGGAAGCCTCATATATGCTATGTACGAGACAAGATATCTGCTTTGCCGTGAGCATGGTTAGCAGATATCAGAGTAATCCAGGACAGGAACATTGGACTGCGGTAAAGCATATATTGTAGTGCCTGAGAAGGACTAGGGATTATATGCTAGTCTACCGGGCAGACCAATTACTCCCTGTGGGTTGCATGGATTGTGATTTCCAATCAGATAGGAATAAAAGTAAGTCTACCTCAGGTTTTGTGTTTACTTTAGGAGGTGGAGCCATTGTATGGAGGAGTGCCCAGCAGAAATGCGTGGTGGACTCCACCATGGAAGCTGAGTATGTGGCAGCCCCTGTGGCGGCCAAAGAAGCTGTGTGGTTTAGGAACTTCCTGATGGACTTGGATGTGATTCCTGGCTTGCCCAGAACTATCATAATTTATTGTGATAATAATGGTGCAGTTGCAAACTCGAAGGAACCACGAGCCCATAAGACTAGTAAACACATAGAGTGCGAGTACCACCTGATACGAGAAATCGTAAAGGAAGTAGAAGTTGTTGTCGCCTAGATTGCATCAGAGGATGACCTGGTAGACCTTTTCACTAAGGCCCTTCTAGCGAGAGCTTTGATAGGCATGTGGAGGGAAGGGGAATCAGATGTATGGCAGTGTGATGACAGCATAGTTTTTTAGTATAAGTGGGAGATTGTTGGGATGTATACTAAAAACCTTGCTCTTTTGTATGAACATCCTTATTTTGAAATAAGAATCACATGATCATTGTTTGCATATTTTTATAGTTATGCAAAATTGTCTAATATTTTACATTGTAGATAACATGGTGATTGGTGTGGCACAGAAGATCATGTTATCAGTCCCTTGTAGAATATAAGTAGAGGCTCACAACCAAGATGGTTTTGGACAAACCATTGGCATGGTTGTAGTGTAGCTTGGTATTGTTTTATCTTGAACATAGAGTTACACTAGTACACCTCGGTGTATTGAGCAGGACCGACATAGAGGTGATTCAATTTATTGCTGACTACATAATTGAATCGGACCTCGGATATTATGTTGTACATGCTCTTAATCCCGATATAATAACGGGCACATGTACTTAGTATTTATTTCTTTGATTTACCAAAGGGTGAGATTTCTATGGATTAAATCAATATGCCCGGTAGGTTGGAAAATAATATTATTTACATGGTGTTCCGTTGATTATAGGAGGAAACCGTGTCCTATATATTAGGTTGATGATGTCCCCTTGAGAATCTCATAAGGTTCATCATGTAAACCCTGCAGGTTGACTTAGTCAACATGATGATAAGGTTGAGTGGTATTACTCGAGGAGTTAGATATTAATTAATTGATGGTCAGTAAATCAATTAATTGATGGACATTCGATATCTTAAACACGGAGAGATGGATGTACAAATAATATATGGAGCCCATATTAATTTATGGGGGTTGGTGAGGTAGTTCGATGATGATCCTCTAGTGGAATGGAACATCATTGATGGATCAAGTTTATGTGGTTCCGATCCATCGGGTGGCCAAGACCCAACTCCTCCTCATGGTCCCTATCATAGCCTAATATAAACCTCATGAAGTCTGGATCAAATGATGGAAAACAAATCTCTAGATCCGACGGTTGAGATTAATTCTCTAGATCCGACGGTTGAGATTAATTCTCTAGAACCGACGGTTGAGATTAATTCTCTAGAACCAATGGTTGAGATTAATTCTCTAAAACCGACAGTTGAGATTAATTCTCTAGAACCGATGGTTGAGATTAATTCTCTAGATCCAACGGTTGGGATTAAATCTCTAGAACCGATGGTGGAGATTAAAATCTCTAGAACCAATGGTTGAGATTAAATCTCTAGATCCGACGGTTGAGATTAAATCTATAGAACCAATGGAGGAGATTAATCCAAGGCAAAAACCCAACTCTATATATAAGGCTTATTGGGTTGGGCGGCAATGATGATGGATGGTTTAGGGGATTAGGGTTTGCTTCCTTTGGAGGCTAAGAAACCCTAGTGTGTTTAGAATTTTTGGGCGGCTAGGGTTTGGGAGTAAGGATGGGCTGCAACAAGTGGAAGATGAGTTTCTTCTTCTTCCTAAGGCATGGCCGGTCCCTTCCTTCTACCCTCTACCTTGGTCGGTTCACACTCTATCCTTCTTCCCCTCTTCCATGGCCAGCACATAGAAGATGGTTTTCAAAGAGATTAGGGTTTTGCCTTTCCTTTGGTTGGGCGGCAAGAAATCCTAGGTTAGGGTTTGGTTGGGCGGCAACTATAGGAGAGGTTCTCTTCTTCTTCCTAAGGTGTTGCCGGGACCTATCTCTATTCCCTCTATCTTGGTCGGCGCTCAACTCATTCCTCTTCTCCTCTTTATTTCATCTTGGCCGGCGGCACTAGAAGCTAGGGTTTGTCCCTAGTTTGGTTCCTTGGTGGTTTCCATTATGTTCTCTCTATTCTTGGGGCCGGCGGCATCAATCCTTTGTGGATTGGTGGTTGGCTCAAGCAAGAAGGGAAAGAGAGTTCTTCTTTCTTTGGATTGAAGAAGATCTAGGAAGCTTCAACTTGTGGAGGATCTTCGCCCACACGAAGTCTACAAGGAGGTTAGGACATACGATAGAAGATCAAGAGGTATAAAAGTTTTACAACTTTTATTATTGTTCTTTACATGTTCTTATTGATATGCTAGCTTATGTCCTTTATGTTAGTATGTGTTGATTATACTAGTTTACATTTGTATGTATTTGTATAATCATGGACCCCGAAGATAAACACAAAAACCGGCGATCCGTCCGTCGTCTCTTCCGCGGCTAACCGACTAGAAGAGTTGATTGCTTGAACAACAAGTTTGTTCAAGCGATCGCTCGAGTCGTTGGCACGACCACGAATTGGTTGTGCTAAGGAAACTCATCCCATCCGGATTAGTTTTCATTAGTGAAAATTTTAATCCGGGGACATGGGAGCCGATGAGCATTCCGAGGAATAGAACGATTCCCAACACAAGCTGCATTATGCTAGTGTCGATGTCTCATGAGTTGCAAAAGCAACATGAGCATATGAATGCTAATACAATTGTCTTCCATCTTCATGAGCTATTTGATGAGCAGGTGAGATCTAAAAGATTCGAGATTACCCGCCTTCTCTTTCGCTCAAAGATGCAGGAGGGTTCATCTACAGTGCAGTATGCACTAAAGGTGAATGACTATATTGAGAGGTTGGGATCACTAGGGTTTATCATGGACCATGAATTAAGTATTAACTTAATTCTACATAGTTATATTGATAACTATTCACAATTTATGATGAACAAGATAGAGTCCATGATACTAGAATTTATCAATATACTCAAAATAGTGGAGCCATTTGTTGCTAAAGAACATAAGGCAGTGATGCTGGTTGACTCCTCAAAAAAAGGTTCTAAGAGGAAGTCAAAATCTACAACCAAAGGGAAGAAAAAGGCAAAGAGGAAGAACTGACTCCCAAGGGAACTTGCCACCATTGTTGCAAGGATGGATATTGGAAAAAAAAAATTGCAAGTAGTATCTAGAGTAATTGAAGCAAAAGAGGGCATCTAATGCTCAATCTACTTCAGGTATATTCATTATTGAATGTCATATAGTTTCTTCAAATACTTGGGTATTAGATACCGAGTGTGGCTCACATATATGCAATGATATATAAGAGCTAAGGAATAGAAGAAGACTGGTTAAGGGAGAAGCAGATCTAAGGATTGGCAATGGAGCAAAGGTTGTTACTATAGCCAAAGGAACTTATATGTTGCAACTCCCTAGGGGACTAGTTTTAGAGTTGGATGATTGTTTTTATATTCCTGCATTAATGAAGAATAAATTTTCTATTTCATATTTGAATAAGAAAGGTTATCATTTGACGTTTAGTAATAATTATTGTTACATTACGTTAAATGATATTCTTTATGTTATTGAAATGTTGAATAATGGAATCTACATGTTAGATACATCCAACAAGATATTCAAAATTAAATTGAATAACAAACGCGCTAAGTTAGATAATCAGTTAACCTCACGATTGTGGTATTATCGTCTTGGCCATATAAGCAAATATTTCATGTCCAAACTGTATAAGCTTGGCATTTTGGAGTTTTTTGAATTAGATTCATTAGACACATGCGCTTCATGCATAAAAGGAAAGATGACTAAGTTACCTTTTAAGGGAAAAGGTGAACGAGCAGTTGAGGTATTGGGCCTTATATATTTCGATGTATGTATCAACTTATGTCATAGGAGGTTAAGTTATTCGTTACCTTTATCGATGATCACTCACGATACAGGTTTTTGTATGTGTTGAGATACAAATATGAAGTCTTTGAAAAGTTTAAATATTTTAGAAATGAAGTAGAAAAATAACTTGGGAAAAGTATTAAAGTACTTTAATTGGATTGAGGTGGTGACTACTTAAGCAAAGAGTTTCAAGATTATCTAAGGGACAACGACATCTTGTCCCAAAGGACTCCACCTTACATGCCACAACATAATGGTGTGGCTGAAAAGCGAAATTGAACTTTGTTGGACATGGTTAGGTCAATGATGTAGCTTGCAAGTCATTCAAAGTCTTTTTGGAGTTGCGCACTCGAGGCCGCTGTTTACTTGTTAAACAGAGTCCCGACTAAGGCAGTCTCTACTACTCAATATGAGATATGGAAAGGTAGGAAACCTCATTCATCTTATTTGAATATATGAGGTTACCCTCCTTCTGTGAAGAGGATAGTATTAGACAAGCTGGATGCTAAGTCTGATAAGTGATGACACACAAATCGAGCCCTCAACTATGAAGCCTAAGACTTGATTGTGTGCACCTACAAGTGCACGTTGTCATCAAGTAATACAAATAATATCGATCCCACAAGGACTGCTATTCGATTACCGACCTACTAAGTAATTTTATTGTCCGGATTGGATCTCAGTATTGGAATTTACTCAATCCTAGTGTTGAAATGAACAAAGCTCAAGGGTTGGTGTTCGCAGAGTAAGAAAAGTATTAACTCAAGTTCAAAAGGGATTCTAGGATTTTGGTTTTACCTATATGATGTTGAACATGTCATTTAAATATGCCTCCAAGTTCTCTATGATTGATCGTGTGGGTGGACCATCTTGTTTAATCCTGGTGGACTTTTGAAACTACGTGAGAATTACCTATTCCAAACTAAAGTTTGCCTTTCAGATATATAGAGCTCAGGGGGTTGTTATCAATGGATTACTCCTATCACATGGTTCTACAACCCCTCCGAGTTGTCTTCTCCTACTTCACGTCCTCTAGTTAGAATAGGTTCAATAGGCTCTAGGACATCCTAAGTTCTCCCTACGAGAGGTAAGCATACTTTCGTATCCTACTCTTTCATGTCTTGGATTCTATGGTTTCCGAAGTTGGGTTCATCTTATGGTACCTCCTAAAATCCCCTAGATTTCGATATGAATGCTTTTGACCTAACATTGACTATGTATGGTAGAACAAGAACTAGATCAATCATCATCATCAAACTTAGGCACATAAGTTGCAATTGAAAATTAGAGGAATTAAGAATTAATTTCATAACGATGTTCAACAAACATATAATTACTTCCTAATCCTAGAATCTAGAGATCTACTCCATACTAATAGAATCACAAGACATTGAGTTAAGAATAAATACAACCAAAGAAATCTGAATCTGAAAGGAAAATGTTCTTGCTTTGGTTGAAGTTGCATCTTGGATGCACCTCTATGGATGGACTCTCACCGTCGACCTTGACTTTCCTCATTCTCCTCCTCCAATTCTCGATCTTTAGGTGCTTTTTAGGGCACCTCCCCTTCTTCCTCTACATCTGGTGATCCTTCCTTTGTATAGAGGCGACTCTAACTTTCCAAAAATATGTGAAAAACCTAATGCCTCATGACTTGCGGCGCTGCAACATGACCATGTGAATTTCACATAGCCACCCGTGTGATGCATTGAAAAATCAGCTGGAAAATACATGGTGTGAATTTCACACGGTCGGTTGTGTGTCTCTCGAGAGAAAAACTCCATTGTTCCGAAATCCCACGGTCTCTCTTCTCTGCTGTAGAATTAGGCATGACTGTGTACGTCTCTAGAAAAACATTGATCTTCATTCTTTTCGTCTAGGAACATGCTCGTGTCTTTGGAACATGACTAGAGCATGCTTTCCTTCTTTCCACGTTCCGCAAGAAACTCCATTTTGCCTCAAATTTCCATCCTGTCAAGAGGAAAAGAACAAAAGTAGATCTCCGAACAAGAAAGTAACCATAATATGCAAAGTAAGCAAATATACAACAAATATCATCTAAATACAATATGATGTATGCCAAAATAATAATTAAAACTCTTTGTAAAATGCACACATTTAAATCTCTCAGACATAAATCTTTGCTTGTCCTCAAGCAAACTTAAGTGCTCAGTTCTACACACATAAAAGATACGCTTCAATGTCTAGCATGCTCACTTAGACCTATCAAGTGGTACCACTATTAAAGCAAATAAAAGTTCACTAAGTCTACCAAATAAGTTTTCCATGCAAGTACAAGATTTCATCTTAAGGGTTTCAATTTCCAAGGTAAGACAATTTGTCATGTTATTGTGTTCCTATGGTCTCCATCTTTAGGCACTTACCTGCCTTAATCAAGGGTCATCCCCTAACATAGTATGAAGTCTCAAAGGCGTGTTCAATATTGAGAAAAATCGATAGGTATTTCCCCGGTAACCTAACTCGGTCTCAAAGGAGCACACAACCATTTCCACCTATGATAATTATTTTCTGACTCTCAATTTTTTTCTCATCTTTTCTTCTCTCTCTCTTTTTTTTTTTCTTTTTCATTTCTTTTCTTTTAACTATTATTCTTCTCACATTCATTGGTATTCTATTTTTTCTAAATTTTCTTACACAATTCGAGCATCTCTAGTAACTAAAATGCTAATCCAGGGTCACCTTTGATTTCCATAGTACTAGTCTAACAAGATGAATCATGACTACTTGTGCACTAAATCAATCTCTTTGGAATTCAAGTTAAGTGTATGTGAAAAGTAAAAACAAATTGGTAAAGCTTGGTGATCATTCATTATCATAAAGGAAAATGGTACCACTAGATAAAGGATAGTGAAATGCTTATGACAATGTAGCACAACAAGTTGATACTAATCAAATAAGTATCACTGAAGCTTACCACTGATAAAACAAGAATTCAAGCAACACTAAAATAACTAATATGCATGTAAACAAAAACAAAAAAAATTGTAAAATAAACAAAACTACCAAAGCAAAAGAACCATGAAGTGTATTCCCCCTTGCTTGAATTTAAGCATACCTCTCATCGTGGTGGCCTTGGAGGGAAGTGAGGTAGTCTCAGCAACTCTGGATCACTTGGGAATCGGGAGCTTAAACATTGCTGCCACAAGTAAAGGTGGACAATGTAGGAGATCGATCGGCCGGCTAGAGGGGGGTGAATAGCCCTCTTATGTTGGATAATGGTATTTGCTCGTCTACAAAAAGATTAGCACAACGGAAACAACAAGACAAGCAAATCAAGCAAATAAAAACAAAGCAAAGGAAACAAACAATGCTAACACAAGGTCGTAATGTGGTTCATGGCTACGCCGCTAATCCACGATCCCGATTCGTCCAAGGTGAATCACTCCTTTGCCAAATCCACTAAGTCTCTCCTTTGCACCAAGCTAGGTGGAGGTAACCTCTTTACAATCCCTCTTCTTACAATGAATGAGAATTAGCACAAGAAGAAGAGTGGAAAAACCCTTAGAGCACTTTGGGAGATGTTATGAGTTGAAGCATTAGGTTCCCAAAGCCCCACACCATTCCTCTTTATAGAGGAAGAGGGTTTCTTCCCGTTGACACAGGAGCAGTCGACTGATATCCCTATCAGTCGACTGGTCCTGTAGTCGTTGCCCAATAATGGCTGCTTTCCACGTTGGATTCCATCCAACAGCACTGACATCAGTCGACTGATATTGCCATAAGTCGACTGATGCTCGACCAGTCGAGTGCTCCACGAGCTCGACCCCATTCTGTGCCCGAAACACTTACGACCAGTCGACTGATGCCTTCATCACGGATCGTGTGGTCTCTCTGATCGTCATTCCATGGCGCGATCATTGTAACACTTGAACTGGACTCGAACACTAGTCGAGTCACCGTCGACTCAGAGTAGTCGACTATCATTAACATGGTAGTCAACTGATGTCGGGAAATCCCATCCGACACTTAGCCAAATGGCCAAGTTTCACCTAAGAGCTACTACCCCTTCCCGGGTTACATTCGTTCACACTCATCCCTCGGAGTCCCTCACCTTTGAAGTTATCTTCGTCCGGCCACGTCCCTCGGATGTGCCAAGTGCACGGCTCTGCAGCGCCATCCTTCGCGTCTCGCCCTGAAGTCTACTTCCTCCGGCTTCACTCCAAGCTCCTCGTCCGACGATCCCTCAGATGCTCCAAGCGCATGACTTCCAAAAAGCCATCATTCACCGACTCAAGGACCGAGTCATGAGAGGTGAAACTCGCCAAGGCTCCATGTGCGAATTACTAAGCCCTGCAAGAGTCCAACGCACATATCAAATCATAATAACAAACTAACTTAAACCCTTTGCCACACACATCAAAACCTTATCATGGCAAGAGATTGCCCTAACAGACAACTTGTGAGCTAGTAGATTCCATAGCCGCTTGGGGGTCCTCCTCCCATCTTCACTGTTGTCGTGAATCCCACAAAAACTATCGTATCTCATGCCGGTACTCAACCTCCTCCTGAAAATACTCTTAGGCATGGCCATAAAATTTGTCTGTCCTCTGAAAAATTCCCCCTAAGGGTCTGAAATTCCCCTTGAGTGAAGGTTCACTCCTTGTCCCACTGCTGCCCCTATGTTTGTTGCTCCGCATGGATATCATCGAGGTGCGATCGAAACTTTGAGAAGTGATAAGCAAACGACCTGCATCATAACCAAAAGAAGAAAAAGAATGTCATGTAGGTTCGGGTCTCAAGGTAGGAGGGCTCCTATGGCTGGATAGTGCATGAGGTGAGGGGGGGGGGTGAAGGGGGTAGACGAAGGTCGTAGCTTTCCTATCAAGCCACCAAGTTGCGGGGTTTGTGATAGTGCTACGATCGGGGTCAGGAAGCCTAAGGGGTGCCAAATTTTTCTACAAAATAAAAAGAATTTCTTTCTCTCACAATCATTTTCATGGTCATGTATACTCCTAGGTCTATTCTAGGACTTCCTTCTACTTTCTCTAAATCCTCACAATCGTATCCAAGAGTATCACAAATATGTGTAATCAAACCCCCTAAAATAGTGTCTCCTTTTGACACATTTTCTACCTTAACTAAGTGCCTTATAAAATGTGAGTTACGTATTGCTATTCATTTAGTTACCTCCAAGGGAAGACCTTAAGCTATCTACAGCCAGAGAGAGGAGTAGAGTACACATGCTCCTAAATAATAGTTTTATCCATAAATCGATGGATGTATCTAAAAATTGGATTTTAGAGTCGGGAGGCTTTTTCCCTAGAGGGGTCGTAGGAGGTTTCTCTAGTCAAGTCATACCAAAATGATCGTACATTGATATCGTTGGACGTTTTTGTTGGTGCAATCAGCCCAGGTCACGATCGAGTTTGACTCGAGTTTGACTCGAGTAGTGGTTGATGTTAGTGTTTTGATGTTTGACAATGAGTTGACCGTTGTTTGATAATGGGTTGACTAGATGGTTGACTTGGGGTTGATTATGATGGAGAGGTCCAAGTGGGACACTTGGCAATGGAAAGTCCAAGCATGAGTCTTGGAAAATGGAAAGTCCAACATGGGTTGGCAAGGAAAAGTCCAAGTTTGAGTCTTGGCAAATGTAAAGTCCAACATGGGCTGGCAAGGGAAGTCCAAGGGTTGATATTGGCGGGGTAAAGTCCAAGGGTGGAGTTTTGGCAGTATAAGCCCAATGGTTTGGTGGCGTAAAGTCCAAGCGTGTATCTTGGCAGCATAAACCCAAATGTGCCTTAACAGTATATAGCACGTTAGCATGACAATAGCTGATGGAAGCATGATGCACATGAACGTGACTTCAAATCTTGCGACGAGACCGTCGAGGACTCGAAGCGCATGCTTGTGCTCAACGCCCACAAGTGCACTGATGTCGCCAAGTAATAAAAAGATTATCGATCCCACAGGGACTGAGATTTGAGTACCGATTTGTTCGGTGGGTGTAATTGTTCGAGACTAGACTCTAAGGGGTTGTGAATGTGAGGGTTATCGATGGTCCTACTCAATATGGTGTCACACGGAGGAAGAAAGGAGCTTGCTGCGAGATCTTTAAAAGGGATTCTAAGACTTTGGTTTTGCTTGTGTGTCACAAGACATGCTATCAACTGGGCATTGTCTAAACGTCTAACTACGGTCTTGTGGAAGGGACATCATACACTCTCCCGATGAGGTGCCACATCTATCGAGAGATATCTCTGCCTTACAAGGATTGAATAGGCGGTACGAGGATGCTGAATCAATCCCTACGACAAATCATTTTCAGTTCTATCGCACCCTTCTACCCACGGTTATAGGAGATGAGGCTAACCCCTAGGTTACTCGTATAAATCCCCTAAATCTTAGATACGAGGGCTGTCACCCCTCGTATCGGCTAAGCACAGTAGATAGAAAACCAAATACACATTGATATCGATCTAAACAAATTCCAATTGCAAATTCAAACTCAATAATAGAATTCAATTTGAAGCAGCATGTTATATGCACACAAGCTACTCCCTAATCCTAGAATCGAAGAAACTACTCCATAGATGGGAAAGAAGAAACACAAGGCATGTTCATGTTCGAATACATAGTAGATAAAGTGCAAGAATAGGAATTTACGATGCCAATGTAGCCTTCTCTCTGGTGTTGAAGTGCAGAACTCGAATCTCCGATGGTGTTCTTCCTCCCCGTTCTGAGTTCCTGAAGCTTTTTAAGGCTTCGGTATGCCGTCCCAGCCGTCTTGCCTTCCCCCTAGGGTTTGGGCAAAGCTCTCCTTATATAGACATCACACCGGATCACTGTGAAATCCGAAAAAAACCCTAGTCAGGTCAATCTGCTAGGCCGCCACACAGCCATGTGTTTCCAAATGGCCAAGCCATGTGTGGCCCTGGGGTGGCCGATTTCTCCCCTTGGACACGGCCGTGTGTAGCCACACGCCCTAGCCATGTCCCTTTCTGTGTCTAGCTACAAAATGCCCTTCTTTTGCTCCAAAAGTGCACATTTTTTCCATGAAATGTTGTCCTGCACGTAAAAGTAAAAAGAGCAGACCTCCGAACTAAAAAATAGGAAATGCATGCAAAACAAAGTGACATATGCATGAAACTAACATAAAATGTAATGAGATGTGAGTGAAAACTACTCCTAAAACCCTATATGTTTTGCTCACATCAATTTTCCCAGACTTAAATCTTTGCTTGTCCTCAAGAAAATCTCAGTGCTATGAAATTTTAAAAGGATATTGTTCCACACTTAGCATGTTAACTAAATTTATCAAGTGGTATTTGCAATCAAAGCAAAATAAATATATTCTAGAAATTCACTAAATTAGCTCTTCGTGCTTGTGTTGAGCGGATCATTCTTAGAGGATACTCGTTCCATGATAAGTTAAGTCGTCATCCTATAGCTTTTCTAAGGTCTTCGGCTCTTAGGCACTTACCTGCCCAAAGCAAGGTTCGTTCCCTAGATCTAGCACAAAGTCTCAAAGGTGTGCTCGGTATTGAAAGAAATTGGTAGGTGTTTCCCCAGTAACCTAACTCGGTCTCAAAGGGGCACCTAGCCATTTCCACCCACGACAACTATTTTTTATCCCTCATAATCTTTTTTTTTCATTTCTTTCTCTCTCTCTCTCTTATTTCTCTTTTCTTTTCCTTTCTCTCTTTTATTTTTCGTCTTACTGGGATTTTGATTTTTCAGAATGGGCTTACACAATCCGAGGATCTCTAGTAACTAAAATGCTAGTCTTAGGGTCACCTGTGGATTCCAAAGTACTAGACTACTGAGATGAATCATAACTAGGTATGTACTAGACTCTCTCTTTCACAATGTTTGACATATGTAAGTGTAAAAATAGAAGCTAACCGGTGTAAGTCTAGAATATCTATTGAAAGTCAACAAAATAAAATACCACGAGGTAAATGAAGTTATACTACTCATGGAAACAACTCATGAAGAGAACTCTAAAATTACTACTGAGGCAACTTTACAGATAACAAAAACTAAGTGCTGAAAGAAACTCAACAACCTATGCATGAATAAATGAATGCTAACAATAATGCAACTATTAGGAAAGAAATTTCTGCTAGAAACAAGATAAAATTTGGGCCCCCCAGACTTAATTAAAGGTATACCTCTAGTATGGTGGACAAGGTAGAAAGTCTGGAAGCCTTGGCATCTCGAGATCCTGGGAGAACCTGCTACTGAGCCGCTGATGCCACACGTACATGTGGTCAATCTGAGAGCTGGTGGATGCAGCGGCTGCTCGGTGCTCCTTTTCCCTAGCCCACTATGCCTACTGGGCATGCATGTGCTGCTGCATCTCTTGGCGGTAGGTGGCCTCATCCTGTCGACGGGTAGCCTCCTCCTAGAAGTAGATGTGGGCCTCGTGGTAGAACTCTTCAGCCCACTGGAAGTGCTCCCGGAAGCCCTGAAACTCTGCCTGTGTGTAGGTACTCTGCTCCTCCCATCACTACCTCTGTGTCTATTGCTCGGCGTATATATCATCGAGGTGAGATCGGAACTCCGAGAAATCATAAGCCAATGTACCTGCATCCTTCTCAAAAGTAGAAAAAAGTGGTGGTGCAGGTGCAGGCTCATGTCGACATGGACTAGGTGGGCTCCTATGCATGCGTGGACTGGAGGGAGAGTGATGTAAAGGGGGAGAGATAGGTGCTGATGTGGATGGTCCCTCATATGGCGGGGACTCCACTATCAGATCTAAATGCCAGTTGGTGCGTGTGGTGATGGTGGTACGATCAGGATTGGGGAGCCTGAGGGTCGTCAGGTTTTTCCTTACAAAGCATAAGGAGTGTCCCTCTCTTACAATCATCTTCATCGCCATAGACACTCCTAGGTCGATCCTAGGGCTCCCCTTTATACTCTCTAATGCGGTGTAATTGTACCCCATCCGATGGCAAATGTGGGTAAGTAGGCCCCCCACATTAATCTCTCCTCTCACTACTTTGCCCATCTTCACTAAGTGTCTAATGAAATGAGACCCTACATCGATGCTACTCCTTTCTTGTAGCATGTCCCAGAGGCAAAGCAGCTCACTAGCTCTCACTACACCGTCACTCTCCCCATGACCAAATATATTACTTGCCATGATTCGATGGAGGTATCGAAAAATGGGGTTTTGGAGGCGTGATGCTTTGGCCCTTGAGGGGTCGTAAGTGTGCTCTCCCATCAATTCAGTCCAAAAGATTCAAGAGTTGAACTCAATAGGAGTTCTTTTCTCTCCCCCACTTGGCAAGCCAAAACATGAGTTCCATTGGTGTAATGTCCATTCATGCTCAATGTTAAATATTCTAAAAGTAATCCTACCTTCTTTGCTCTCTCTACCCGTTAAAATATCCGCTTCTAAGGAACTCAAAAATTCTAAAACTATTTTAGGGTAGGTCGGGTGTCTTATCCCCATTATCTCTCCCCACCCCTATTTTTGCAAATAGGGCTTGAATGTCACCCAACAACCCTAGGGATTCTAGTAAGTTTTCATCAAGATACCTAGTTGCAGTTAGTTTGTGAGTAGAAAGCATATTATATCTATCCCTATGTTCATTGTTGCGAAAAAGAAGGGTTGGAAGAGTGTTACCTTCCTCCGGAGCTTAAGGGGTGTCGGTTCTCCTTACTCGCTGCTCCGGAGATACCACTTGGTCCTCCTCATCCTTGCTTCTTTTGGCTTCTTTGAAGGTTGAAAAAGCTTCTAGGTGGTGGTGACGAAGGATCCACACGGCTAGGGAAAGAACAATCAAAACAAACGGCGCAAATGAGGTGAAAATGCACGGCATGCCCTTTTTAATCTCGTGCGACATGACCGTGTGAAAACACATGGCCAAGTTGTGTGCACCTCAGGTTGGTTGGGCACGACCGTGGGAAAACACACGGCTAGGCCGTGTATCCCATTTTTCTCTCCTTTTATGCACAACGGTCCGAATTTTGTCACATGCTTCGCCGTGTAAGCTAAAAATTGATTTATTTTTACCTAGCAAAGTTCTTTTCTGATCCTAATGCTAAATGAAATAGAAATCAAAGTTCAAATTAACCTAAATGCATGCAATACAATCAAAGGAAAACCTAAAAACTAAAATTGGGTTGCCTCCCAAGAAGCGCTTTGTTTAAGGTCGGTTAGCTTGACCAAACTCTATTATCAACTTGGCTCCGGAGGTTCAGTGAACCTCCATTCATCCATCTTGGAATCGACATCTGGAGGGATCGACTTCATTCTGATGAAAGTGAAGCTATCTAGGTAAGGAGCTTTATACTTTGATAGGCTGAAGAGGATGATCTCTCCATCTACCTCTAAGGAGATCTAGTGTGCCTTAACATCTATGCACGCCCCCACAGTCGCTAGAAAAGGCCTTCCCAAGATGATGGGATTCTAGGGATTTGGTCCTGTGTCGAGTATAATGAAATCGGTATGTATCACGAAGTTCTCGACGACCACAGGTACGTGTGCTAGCAAGCCGACGGGTTCCTTGATTGAGTTATCCCCCATACGAAAACCAAGATTAGCTGGTTGGAGCCCATTCAGTCCCATCTTCAGATAGTATGCATAGGGCATCACACTTACTGATGACCCCAAGTCGCACATTGCTTCATCAAAGCTTTCCCCATAAATCGAGCAGGGGATAACAAATTAACCAGGGTCCTCAAGCTAGAGTGGAATTTTATCTTTGATTTCAGCTTGGTCTGGTAGAGTGGAAATCATGGTAGCACACCCCTTGGCGAATCTGTTTCTCAGTGCTTCTCTCTCGCTGCACACTCCTTCTTCTTTAGCCTTACTTGGCTTGGGTACTGATGGAGAACTATCCATAGATTTCGACACGGTATGGGCTATCTGGGCCACTTGTGTTTCCAACATCCTTGTGTGACTTGTAAGATCGTCAACAGTGACCTTCAAGTCTCTGAGTGACTCCTCTGTTTTCTGATGTTGGTGACAGAACTCTTCATTGGCCTTTGTTTGGGTAGCAATGAAGTCTTCCATCATCAATTCTAACCTAGACTTCTGTTGTTGCTACCCATTGCCTTGCTGCTGACCATACCCTCGTGATGGTTGGAAGTTCCCCGAGTTATTCTTATAGGAGAAATTCAGGTGATTCCTCCATCCGAGATTGTAGGTACTAGAGTATGGGTTGTTGGGCCTTTGATTATAGTCCCCAACCGTATCACAATGCTAGGTCTGCTCTTCTAAGCTGCTCTGCCCTCCACACTAGTCCTCTCGATACACTGTTGCCCTTTCTCCAAAGTCAATGGCTGAACATGCAGATGTAGGATTTAAAGAGTCAAACTGGCTGCTAAGCACGTCCATCCTTACTGCTAGGTGGTCCATGGAGTTGACAGTATATTGTCTCGCTGTAGGAGCTGGTTGACCACGTTCGGAAGCCCATTGATGGCGGTTATGGGCCACTTCTTCTATTAGCTCCTCTGCTTCCTCGATAGTCTTGTTCATAAGTGCTCCTCCTGCAGCAAAATCAAGGGACATCTTCATGGCATATGTGATCCCATTATAGAAGATGTGGATCACCAGCCACCTTTCCAATCCATGGTGGGGGCATTGGTAGAGTAGCCCCTTGTAGCGATCCTAAGCTTCAAATAGGGACTCCCCTTCTTTCTGATAGAAGCTTGTGAATAGGTGGTGCATGTGAGCAATCTTGCTTGGTGGGAAATATTTGTTCAAAAACTGCTGCTCACATTGCTCCCATGTAGTAATACTTCCCGAAGGTAGGGAGTGAAGTCATGCCTTAGCCTTATCCCGTAATGAGATCGGGAATAGGCTCAGGCAGATCGTGTCCACAGGGACTCCATTTATCTTCATCGTTGAACAAATTTCCAAGAATGTCTCTAGGTGCCGATTGGGGTCTTCAGTCGCAGCTCCCCCGAATTGACTTTACTGGACCATATGGATGAGTGTTGGTTTCAGTTCAAAGTTGTTTGCTGAAATGAATGGTCCAACTATACTCAGCCTAAATCCTCTAGCGCTAGGAGTTGCATAATGCCGTAGAGGTCGTCTACCCATATTTACTTCGGATGTAGTTTGGTCCTCCATCCTCTTTTGTTCAGCTCTTCGACAATGATAGGTTCGTTCGATTTCTAAATCGATCGGAATCAGGCCTTTCAGTCCTAAGCGTCTAAGCATATGAAGAACCGAGCCACAAAAATTAAAAGTACTACCTAATACTAAGAAATAGGAAATAAACAAATCTAGCTAACAAAAAAAAAAAGGCAATAGAAAACTACTTCTAAAATAAAATAAAAACTAAATCTAGATATGGAAAATCTAAAACTGAAGTAAAATAAATAAAATGAAAATAAACAAGTAAGTAAATCTAATCCTAAATCCGATCCAATTATCCACTTCTCAATTCGATATCAAATCGATCAGTCCTCGGCAACGACGCCAAAAACTTGATGCCCACGAATGCGACTTCAAATCTCGTGACGAGACCGTCAAGGACTCAAAGCGCGTGCTCGTGCTCAATGCCCGCAAGTGCACGAATGTCGTCAAGTAAAAAAAAGATTATCGATCCCACAGGGACTGAGATTCGAGTACCAATTTGTTCGATGGGTGTAATTGTTCGGGACTAGACTCTAAGGGGTTGTAAATGTGAGGGTTATCGGTGGTCCCACTCAATATGGTGTCACACGGAGGAAGAAAGGAGGTTGTCGTCAGATCTTTTAAAGGGATTCTAGGACTTTGGTTTCGCTTGTGTGTTGCAAGACATGCTATCAACTGGGCATTGTCTAAACATCTAACTACGGTCTTGTGGAAGGGACATCATACACTCTCCCGATGAGCTGCCACATCTATTGAGAGCTATCTCTGCCTTACAAGGACTGGATAGGCGGTACGAGAATACCGAATCAATCCCTGCGACAAATCATTTTCAGTTCTATCGTATTCTTCTACCCAGGTTATAGGAGATGAGGTTAACCCCTAGGCTCCTCATATAAATCCAGTAAATATTAGATACAATGGTTGTCACCTCTCGTATCGGCTAAGCACAGTAGATAGAAAACCAAATACACATAGATATCGGTCTAAACAAATTCCAATTACAAATTCAAACTCAATATAAGAATTCAATTTGAAGCAGCCTGTCATACACACACAAGCTACTCCCTAATCCTAGAATAGAAGAAACTACTCAATAGATGGGAAAGAAGAAACACAAGGCATGTTCATGTTCGAATACATAGCAAATAAAGTGCAAGAACATGAATTTACGATACCAATGTGGCCTTCTCTCTAGCGTTGAAGTGCAGAACTCAGATCTTCGACGATGTTCTTCCTCCCCGTTGCGAGTTCCCGAAGCTTTTTAGGGCTTCGGTGTGCCATCCCAGCCATCTTGCCTCCCCCTAGGGTTTGGGTGGAACTCTCCTTATGTAGACATCACGTCAGATCACTGTGAAATCCAAAAAAACCCTAGTCGCATATATCTGTTGGGCCACCACATGGCCATGTGTTTCCACATGGCCAGGCTGTGTGTGGCCCTGGGGTGACTGATTTCGCCCCTTGGACATGGCCGTGTGTAGCCACATGCCCTGGTCGTGTCCCCTTCTGTGTCTAGTTGCAAAATGCTCTTCTTTTGCTTCGAAAGTGTGCCTTTTTCCCATGAAATGCTGTCTTGCATGCAAAAGTACAAAGAGCAGACCTCCAAACCATAAAATAGGAAATGCATGCAAAACAAAGTGACATATGCATGAAACTAACATAAAATGTAATGAGATGTGAGTGAAAACTACTCCTAAAACGCTATATGTTTTGCTCACATCAAAGCACCAGAAGGCTAGCATATGGATGAACAAGTCATGGATGACTTGGAGGGATTTGATAGGCATGAGGCTGATGGAGGTGAGTAGAAGGCTTAGTTCTAGGCTAAGGGTGGTCTAGCAAGTATGAGGGCATCATACTTGGGGTTAAACCTCTTGTTTGAGGTTTGTCAGTCGACTGGGGTTATGGATCAGTCGACTAGTCAAGTGTTTTGACACTTGACAGCTGAGTCGACTTATAGTAGTTGACTAGGATTATGACCAATTGACTGATGGGAGTTGACTGACATTCGATTGTGGCAAATGACCTTGGCAGTCAGCTACTAGCATTGGTCAATCGACTGATGGCTTGAGCAGTCAACTGTTATGGTTGGCAGTCGACTGATGGTCGATGTCATAGACACAAAATGTTTCCGAGTCGACTGTTAGGGTTTGAGAATCGAGTGGAGGCATGATCAGTCAACTGATGGGTATGATCAGTCGACTGATAGTCTACCCATTGGAACTTATCCGATGTGGATTAAGTCATTATCTCACAATGGCTATAGGAGCAGTCGACTGCTAGGTGAAAATTAGCTCGAGTTGCAGATTTAAAAGGAGCACGAATGGAAGATTTTTGGCAGTGGTTTCTAGAGCGATTTGGGGTAATTTGTTGGTGCAATTCAGGATCTCCAAGTTCATCTCAAGCAACCAAACAAGCAAGCATCTAAAAGAGTTTTTGTAAAGTGTTCTTTACATCTTTTGTTGTATTTCATTCATATTTTCTAGTATATCTCTTGTATTTCTTTTGTAATCCTTGTACGAGGAATATCCGCCTCCGACTTGTTGTCGAGAAGGAGTATTTTTGATTAGTTGTGGTATTGACATCGCTAGAGCTCATTCGAGCTCAACCTGTGGAGTAGGAACCCTAAGAATCCGAACAACATTATATCGCTTTGTGTTGTGATTGTGTTTGTGTCTTTGTTTTTTTATTGCTATTATATACATTCCGCTGTGCATAACAAGTTTTGTAGAGATGAACATGATCGAATTCCATCGATGAACGAAAATGCGCCATTCACCCCCCTCTAGTGCTCACCGACGTTCCTACAATTGGTATCAGAGTGAGGTCGCTCTTCAAGGTTTAACAACCAAGGGAGCAAGCTAGAGGGAAGAAGATAGAGTTTGAAGAGAAATTGGGATGGAACATCAACACTTCGGCCCCATATGCACTCTATGGATGAGAAGGCTTCAATTAATGGAAGGCAAGGATTGAAGACTTCATCATGATGAGGGACTTTGAAGAATGGGCTATCTTGATGGAAGGATTCAATTATCCAAGAGGGCCAAAAGGATTCCTCAAGATGAAGAAGTGGACCAAGGAACAAATCCAAGAATTTGAGAAAAATAAGAAGGTAATTAAATTCTTGGTTGATTTAATTCCTAATGACATCTTGTGTAGTTTAGGTGATTACATGGATGCCAAAGAGTTATGGATCCAAGTTGCAAGATTCAATGAGAACCCACAATCGATCCAAGAAGAAGAGGAAGAAGAGGAATGCTCATCGGCTCAATTGGAGGAGGCCGAAGAAACAAGCTCATCCTCACAAGAAAGTGAGGAGTCAGAAGTTGAGAAGGAGCCAACTTCCTGATCGGTGGAAGAGGAAGAAGTAGAGGAAGCCTCCACCTCTAGGATTGAGGGGGAGGAGACTAGGCAAACTTCAATACCAGAGCCAACTCAAGAGAAAGAATCTACCTCCAGTCGAGAAGAAGAGGAAGTTCAAGATTCCCCTACCACGGAAGGTAACTCAAGCACATTAATTCAAAATAAAAAGCATATTATGTATTTTGAGTGTAGGAAATATGGGCACTGTAAAAGCATGTTCCCTAAGAAGGTCAAGAAGACTAAACCTGAAAGGTTTTGCCCGGAAGCTCTGATACCAATTGAAGGGATTTCCCTTGTCGAGTCCGTGAGGGGAAACTTCGCTTCCCCTTCGCCTCGGTTGCTTGACCATGGTGATCCCTTCGATGTCCCCGGATTAAAAATTTAATCCTAGACAAAAGGGATTCCTAAAGCAACCAAGTCATCGTCGTGCTATTCGTTTAGAGAGGTCACTTGAACAAACTAGTTGTTCAAGCGACCATTCTCTATTCTACGAGTAGCCGCGGAATAGACGATGTCCGGATCGCCGGTTTTTGTGTTTATACTCGGGATCCAAGTATTATTTAGCCTATTTACAGAAATATAACATGCTTATATTTTGAAAAACAAACACAAGAAATGAATAAAAGAGATAGAAGAATAGTTATATCTCTTGGTCTTCTAATGTATGACCCTCCTCCTTTTGGACGTCGTGTGGGTGACGATCCACCAAAAGTCGAAGCTCCTAGATCGCAAAACTTCCTTCCTTGCTTTTCCCAAGCAAGAGGAAGAAGAGAAACAATGTTTTTCTCCTTCCAAAACTCAACCAACAAGGAGCTATCAAAGCTCTTGCCGCCGGCCAACTAGAAGGAGAAGGAGATGGTGGAAAACTATCAAGACACCAAGGGAAACCCTATATCTTGTTTCCACCACCTATGGAGAAGAAGAAGGGGACCTTGGGCGCCGGCCAAAGCTGGAAAAGAGATGGAAAAGGCTGCTGGACGTTGGCACAAAGAGGAAGAAGAAGAGAGAAAGAACCTTCCTTATTTGGTGCCACCCTAGCCTCAAAACCCTAATCCCAATCCTATCTCAAATAGGATTGCTCCTTGCCGCCCAAACCCTAGCTCTCCTCTTGTTCATCATGTAATCCACGACCACTCCCCATGCCCTCCTTTTATAGAGTTAGGGATAAGTCATGAATTAATCTCCTCCATTGGTTCTAGGGATTTAATCTCAACCGTCGGATCTAGAGATTTAATCTCAACCGTCGGATCATAGAGATTTGATCTCTACCAATGGATCTTAGAGTTTTGTTTCTATCCATTGGATCTAAGCTTCATGAGGTGTTAATAGGCTACATTAGGGACCATGAGGAGGAGTTGGGTCTTGGCCACCCATGGATCAAGCCCACATAAAGTCTGATCCACTAATGATGATCCAATCCACTAAAGGTCCATCATTGATCTACCTCACCAACCCCCATATGACAATATGGGCTCCATATATTATTTGTACATTTTCTCCCCGTGTTTAAGATCTCGAATGTCCGTCGATTAATTAAGTTACTAACCATTAATTAATCGACATCTAACTCCTTGAGTAGTACCACTCAACATTTTCACCATGCCGGACCAAGTCCACCTGCAGGGTTTACATGATGAACCTTATGAGCTCCTCAAGGGGACATCATCATCCTAATATATAGGACACAGTTTCCTCCTATAATCAACGACACACCATATAAATAATATCATCTCCCAACTTACCGAGTCTATCGATTTAATCTATAAATCTCGCCCATTGGTAAATCAAAGAGATGAGTACCAAGTATATGTGCCCGTTATTATATCGGGATTAAGAGCATGTACTAAATAATATCTGAGGTCCGATTCGATTATGTAGTCAGCAATAAATCGAATCACCTCTGTGTCGGTCCTGCTCAATACACACAAAGTGCACTAGTGTGATTCTATGGTCAAGACAAACCAATACCAAATCACACTACAACCATTCCGATGGTTTGTCCAAAGTCATCTCGGTTGTGAGCCTTTACTTATACTTTACAAGGAGCCGATAACATGATCTCCCGTGTGACACCACACACCATGTTATCTACAATGTAACGTATTAGACAATATGCATAAATATATGCAAACAATGATCATGTGATTCTTATTTCAAAAATAAAGATGTTTATAGAAAAGATAGACTTTTCAGTATACATCCCTACAATCTCCCACTTATACTAAAAGACTATGCTGTGCTCTTACTGCCATACATCTGATTCCCCTTCCCTCCACATGCCTATCAAAGCTCTCGCTAGAAGGGCCTTAGTGAAAGGGTCTACCAGGTCATCCTCTGATGCAATCTAGGCGACAACAACTTCTACCTCCTTTACGATTTCTCGTATCAGGTGGTACTTGCGCTCTATGTGTTTACTAGCCTTATGGGCTCGTGGTTCCTTCGAGTTTGCAACTGCACCATTATTATCACAATAAATTGTGATAGTTCTAGGCAAACCAGGAATCACATCCAAGTCCATCAGGAAGTTCCTGAGCCATACAACTTCTTTGGCTGCCTCATAGGCTGCCACATACTCAGCTTCCATGGTGGAGTCCACCACGCATTTCTGCTGGACACTCCTCCATACAATGGCTCCACTTCCCAAAGTAAACACAAAACCTGAGGTAGGCTTACTGTTATCCCTATCTGATTGAAAGTCGCAATCCATGCAACCCACAGGGAGTAATTGGTCTGCTCGGTAAACCAGCATATAATCCCTAGTCCTTCTCAGGTACTTCAATATATGCTTTACCGCAGTCCAATGTCCCTGTCCTGGATTACTCTGATATCTGCTGACCATGCCCACGGCAAAGCAGATATCTGGTCTCGTACAGAGCATCGCATACATGAGGCTTCTTACTGCCGAAGCATAAGGAACCGCCTTCATCTCCTCTATCTCCTCAGATGATCTAAGACACATCTCCTTAGATAAAGGAACTCCATGCCTGAAAGGTTGAAAACCCTTCTTGGATTTCTGCATGCTAAAATGATCCAAAATTGTTTCTATGTATGAAGCTTGGGATAAGCACAACATCCTTGTCCTACGATCCCTTAAACCTTGATCCCAAGGATGTGTCCCGCTTCTCCCAAGTCCTTCTTATCAAACTAGTTGGACAACCATACCCTTACGTTTGATAACACTCTGATATTGTTGCCAACTACCAAAATATTATCTATGTATAGTACAAGAAATACCACTACGTTTTCGTCACATCTCTTGTATACAAAAGACTCATCCGGACTTTGAATAAATCCATAAGTCTGGATTTACCTCATCAAAGCGGATGTTCCAAGACCTCAAAGCTTGTTTCAATCCATAAATGGACCGATTAAGCTTACATACAAGATGCTCTTTTCCCTTAGCAATGAATCCCTCTGGTTGCTTCATGTAGATGTTTTCCTCAAGACTTCCATTAAGGAAAGCTATCTTGACATCCATCTGCCACACCTCATAATCCATATGAGCTGCTATGCATAAGAGAATCCGGATAGATTTAAGCATGGCTACCGGCGAAAAGGTCTCCTCATAATCGATACCCTCTTTCTGAGTATACCCCTTCGCAACAAGCCTCGCTTTGAAGGTCTCAACCTTCCCATCTATTCCTCTCTTTCTTTTGTAGATCCACTTGCATACAATGGTTTTTACACCATCGGGTGGTTCTACTAGCTCCCAGACTTGATTTGAATCCATGGATTCAATCTCAGCATTCATTGCACTCTGCCAAGATACTGCATCTTTATCTTAGATTGCCTCATCATATGTCCAGGGATCAGGTTCATGTTCGCCAGGGACCAAATCAGAAGATTCTCCCAAGAACATGAATCTATCAGGCTGTCTCACAACCCTCCCACTACAACGAGGTATCATCTGTGTATCCTCTGTGACACGTGGTGCAGTTACACGTGGTACATCCTCTTGTACCAGTGGGTGGTACTAAAGAAGTGACTTCCCCTTTTAACTCCTCCAGAACAATTTTACTCTTGGGCTTATGGCTCATCACATAGTCTTCCTCTAGAAATCTGGTGTTCGTGCTAACGATCACCCTCTGATCTCTAGTACTATAAAACAATCCACCCTTCGTTCCTCTAGGATAGCCAACGAATAAGCGCACTTCTGTACGAGGTTCCAACTTACCATCATCTGCCTTCAGCACATGTGCTGGACTCCCCATACCCGAATATGTCTTAGACTAGGCTTTCGCCCAGTCCACAACTCTGTGGGAGTAGAAGGCACTGATTTTGATGGAACCAAGTTCAGAATGTACACCCCCGTATCTAGAGCATATCCCTAGAACGAATCTGGCAAGTCAGAATAACTCATCATCGATCTAACCATCTCCATAAGAGTCTTCTTCCTTCGCTCTACTACACCGTTCTGCTGAGGTGTGCCAGGTGCAGTTAATTGGGATTGAATCCCAACCTCTGATAAGTAGTTCCTAAACTCTCCCAAGAGGTTCTCTCCACCACGATCAGATCGTAGTGTCATCCATATCTTGAATAATTGTCTATAAAAGAGACGAAATATTCAAGACCACCTCTTGCCTGGATAGTCATAGGACCACACAAATCAGAATGAACCATTCCTAACACATCTTTGGCTCTATACCCCTTGGCCCTAAAAAGGCCTCTTGGTCATCTTACCCTCCAAGCAAGATTCGTAGGTTGGGAGATCCTCCACTACTAATGAACCCAAAGGTCCATTAGCTATCAACCTTTGAATTCTGCTTAGGTTAATGTGACCAAGCCTAAGAAGCCAAAGATATATTTGGTTCATCTTCGAAGGTTCTTTTCTCCTTTTGGAATTAGAAGATGAGTTATTAACTTCAATTTGCATCGTGGGAGGTTTTGTATACAAATTTCCTTTCAATGTACCTGAACAGATATTCTCCCTATTCCTTTTTATAACAACTCTATCATTAAAAGAAATAGAATATCCATCCATAATAATTTAGAAACTGAAACTAAATTCTTTCTAAATAAAGATACATAAAGGGAATTTTCTAGAACCTAAGTTTTATTTTTCTCAAGAGATAAATAAAACTTCTCCCACTGCAATAGCCGCCACCTTCGTGGCATTGCCCAAAATGGTAATCTCCCCTTTAGCTAGTCGTTGGGTTTCCTGAAACCCCTGCAAAGTGTTGCAGACATGATTAGTGGCTCTCATATCACACACCAGGTGCCGGTAGATAACACCGCTAATCATGTTTCAACGACTAGTCCAAAGGATATACCTTTGTTCTGTTTTGGACTGGGACAGTCCTTCTTCCAATGTCCATCCTGCTTAAAGTACTTGCCTTTCGGCTTCTTCACTCCTCCCTGAGATCCTCCCACCACCTTTGCTCCACCTTGTTTCTTCTTCTTCTTGCCTTTCGGCTTAGAAGTAGAAACCTTTTTGAGCAACCATGGCTTGAGGACACTCTTCGATGAGTGCATACTTGTACTCCTTAGCAGATAAGACAATATCTAGATTCTTTTCCAATCAACATTATTTGGGTACAGTAAGTTTATTTCTTTTTGTATCATAGTAAGTGGACTGAAAGTCATTTTTGAAAATCCTAAGAATCACATAGATCATTACTGTAGATTTCAAAAAATTATTGATTCCTCAAACAATAAAATTTCGAAATCAACCAACACCTCTAAACACCGAGAATATCGCATGCCATGATCGTGTGGACGTATACGAATTCTACATTTGTAAGAGGAGGTTTTACCCATTAGTTTTACTATCTTGTCAACCTAACTTTTTGACAAGTAAAATTAATAGTTGGTTTCTCTTCGGCCCTACAAATAAAAGCAGTGACTCCGATGGGGAGGATACTTATATTTGCATCTAAGTGTTCACCATTACACGATACTAAGGGAATTATCTCGGATTATGTGCCTTACCGATGTGGAAGTACACACGCTCCTAAATAATTTCCTATAACCATTATTTGACCTAGTGATCCGTAAACAAACTCATCCGATGGGGAGGAAGGCACTCAGAGCCGACGCGCAAGTTTGTTGCATCACACGTCAAATTGTAATGGAGGCCACGAGAATTAATTAAAATGTCCCTCTCCCACTTAGTAAATTGACAGTGAGGAATTTTCAAGCACACACAACATGCATATTATTATTGTAGATTTCAATAAAAATTATTGATTCCTCAAAAAATAAAATTTCGAAATCAACCAACACCTCAAACACCGAGAATATCGCATGCCACGATAGTGTGGACGTATACGAATTCTACATTTGTAAGAGGAGGTTTTACCCATTAATTTTATTATCTTGTCAACCTTACTTTTTGACAAATAAAATTAATAGTTGGTTCCTCTTTGGCCCTACAAATAAAAGCAGTGACTCCGATGGGGAGGATACTTTTTATTTGTATCTAAGTGTGCACCATTACACGATACTAAGGGAATTATCTCGGATTATGTGCCTTATCGATATGGAAGTACACACGCTCCTAAATAATTTCCTATAAACATTATTTGACCTAGTGATCCGCAAACAAACCCATCCGATGGGGAGGAAGACACTCAGAGCCGACGCGCAAGTTTGTTTGCATCACTTGTCAAATTGTAATGGAGGCCGCGGGAATTTATAAAAATATCCCTCTCCCACTTAGTAATTTGTAAATGAGGAATTTTCTAGCCTACGACATGCATATCAAACAAAAGGCAATAAATATGAAAAATAAATTATTTTCCAACTATTATGGCTTTTGTCTTCAATATGACTCCTGTCGCATCGCCATCTCATCCGCTCCTCCTACGCCATGTACGAGCCATCCGGAGATCCGAGCCGAGACTAAATCCTATTTTAATTTACATCCATCGATCCTATACTCCACGAGGGAGTGTACATGAAATCTAGATCGAAAGTAAAATAAAATAAAGAGCGGCTAAACAATGCCATATTTAATTTACAAAAACTAAATACTGGCCTCGTCAACCCCGAGGATTCAACAAAATAAACATTTACACACATACAATCACATACACACACATGCCATAATAGTCGAATCTTATGCCTGCAACCAAAGAGTTAAACTACGCATATCCTACTATTATCCGACACATTTAATATATGAAAAAGTGCATAAAAATTGAATCCTAAACACACAAAACCGAAACCTTGACTCGATACCAATTGAAAGGTTTTGCGGAAGCGATACCAATTGAAGGATTTCCCTTGTCGAGTCCGTGAGGAAACTTCGCTTCCCCTTCGCCTCGGGTGCTTGACCATGGTGAGCCCTTCGATGTCCCCGGATTACAAATTTAATCCTAGACAAAAGGGATTCCCAAAGCAACCAAGTCATCGTCGTGCTATTCGTTTAGAGAGGTCACTTGAACAAACTAGTTGTTCGGCGACCATTCTCTATTCTCTGAGTAGCCGCGGAATAAACGATGTCGGATCGCCGGTTTTGTGTTTATACTCGGGATCCAAGTATTATTTAGCCTATTTACAGAAATATAACATGCTTATATTTTGAAAAACAAACACAAGCAATGAATAAAAGAGATAGAAGAATAGTTATACCTCTTGGTCTTCTAATGTATGACCCTCCTCCTTTTAGACGTCGTGTGGGCGACGATCCACCAAAAGTCGAAGCTCCTAGATTGCAAAACTTCCTTCCTTGCTTTTCCCAAGCAAGAGGAAGAAGAGAAACAATGTTTTTCTCCTTCCAAAACTCAACCAACAAGGAGCTATCAAAGCTCTTTCCGCCGGCCAACTAGAAGGAGAAGGAGATGGTGGAAAACTATCAAGACACCAAGGGAAACCCTATATCTTGTTTCCACCACCTATGGAGAAGAAGAAGGGGACCTTGGGCGCCGGCCAAAGCTGGAAAAGAGATGGAAAAGGCTGCTGGACGTTGGCACAAAGAGGAAGAAGAAGAGAGAAAGAACCTTCCTTATTTGGTGCCACCCTAGCCTCAAAACCCTAATCCCAATCCTATCTCAAATAGGATTGCTCCTTGCCGCCCAAACCCTAGCTCTCCTCTTGTTCATCATGTAATCCATGACCACTCCCCATGCCCTCCTTTTATAGAGTTAGGGATAAGTCATGAATTAATCTCCTCCATTGGTTCTAGGGATTTAATCTCAACCGTCGGATCTAGAGATTTAATCTCAACCGTCAGATCTTAGAGATTTGATCTCTACCAATGGATCTTAGAGTTTTGTTTCTATCCATTGGATCTAAGCTTCATGAGGTGTTAATAGGCTACATTAGGGACCATGAGGAGGAGTTGGGTCTTGGCCACCCATGGATCAAGCCCACATAAAGTCTGATCCACTAATGATGATCCAATCCACTAAAGGTCCATCATTGATCTACCTCACCAACCCCCATATGACAATATGGGTTCCATATATTATTTGTACATTTTCTCCCCGTGTTTAAGATCTCGAATGTCCGTCGATTAATTAAGTTACTAACCATTAATTAATCGACATCTAACTCCTTGAGTAGTACCACTCAACCTTTTCACCATGCCGGACCAAGTCCACTTGCAGGGTTTACATGATGAACCTTATGAGCTCCTCAAGGGGACATCATCATCCTAATATATAGTACACGGTTTCCTCCTATAATCAACGGCACACCATATAAATAATATCATTTCCCAACTTACCGAGTCTATCGATTTAATCTATAAATCTCGCCCATTGGTGAATCAAAGAGATGAGTACCAAGTATATGTGCCCGTTATTATATCGGGATTAAGAGCATGTACTAAATAATATCTGAGGTCCGATTCGATTATGTAGTCAGCAATAAATCGAATCACCTCTGTGTCGGTCCTGCTCAATACACACAAAGTGCACTAGTGTGATTCTATGGTCAAGACAAACCAATACCAAATCACACTACAACCATTCCGATGGTTTGTCCAAAGTCATCTCGGTTGTGAGCCTTTACTTATACTTTACAAGGAGCCGATAACATGATCTCCCGTGTGACACTACACACCATGTTATCTACAATGTAACGTATTAGACAATATGCATAAATATATGCAAACAATGATCATGTGATTCTTATTTCAAAAATAAAGATGTTTATAGAAAAGATAGACTTTTCAGTATACATCCCTACACAACCTACGCCAAAAATTTAAGAAAAATTAAAGGATGCCAGAGTCCCTACTAGGAAGAGCAAGGAGCACGTGGTGTGCTTCAAGTGCCAACAAAAGGGGCATTATAGGAGTCAATGCCCTAGGGGGAGAAAGAAAGGCCAAGAAGGAGTCAACAATGTAGGGGGAGCTTCTAAAGCAAACCCTAAGGTGTATTTTTATAATGCTCGTTCTTTATGTAAGAATCAAAAGCATGCTTTTAATTCACTTGCTATTGTTCATGAAAAGCATGCTAGAAATAATAGACTTTATTGCCTAGATGCTAAGAGTTGCAATTTTAGAAATAAGGAGAAATTTAGGACTAATAACCCTAGAAAAATCCTATCTAGGGAGTTTATTAAAAAGGTAGAGGACCATCTTGTTGGTGCAGGGGCACTAGATAATCGAACCTAGGTTTTGATTATGGAAAAGATCTAAAGTTAAGGTCATATTGTTATCTCATGAGCTGAATTAAGTGTGCAGGAAATGATTAAGCTAAGTTGAAGGTCAGCGACACCCGGAGGAAAATCGTAGTGGTCGGGCGACACCGGGGGAACTTCGTGGGAGTCGAAGAACCTAGGTGGAAGACCGGAAGCAAAGAGACAGATCATAAAGGACCAGAGGTAAGCACGAGTGTGAAGAGAGATGGTAAGGTCGTGTCCTCTGTACGGGGATGACCGTAGGTGGCGATCCTACTAAGACTTCCATGGAAGGTCTAGGTCATGATCGGATGTTAAGAAACCATCGCATTTACTATTTTTCATGCTAACCTCTTACTGTAGGGAAGTGGCCAGGCTAGCAATCAACTACTGGTCATTGGGAAGTCGACTGATGCTCATCAGTAGACTGATGGAAGGTATCAGTCGACTAATGGCGACGAATCAACCTTTTGCACTAGGTCAAAACGGATAATGTTTGACGCGATCACTTCGCGATAAAATATGGTACCACCTCGTGATATATTCCAAAAGATGAGGAGACTTATTCCAAGGCCAAAATATATAAAAGGAGGGGAGGACTCCAACCCTTAAAGAAATCAAGATAATTCTCAAGTTCTCCTACAACGCCAAAGCTCCAACACCGTCATAACACCGACGCGACGACAAGCTTTAATCTTCTTCGTCAGCAGCAGCAGCAAGTAATAGTTTTTGTTATTGTATTCTTTGTTTTAATCGTAACGAGGTGAGGTAGGCTTGTTGCCTCATCCTTGTACTTTCGGTTTTGTGATCGTTGTCTCCTACCTCCAATGAGGAGGGGATCTTATAGTGCTTTGCCCTCTGTACGCGGTCTAGGACCATTAGGGCCTTGGAGTAGCAACTGCTGGGTTGTGAACCAAGTAAAAATAAACTTGTTTTTTATTTTTCCACTGTACTTGCTCGTATATCGAACGAACGAATCGAAAGTTTTTACGCTCGCTATTCACCCCCTCTAGTGACGCTTCTCGATCCAACACATCTAGGCATTAATCCCAAGAACCATAGACATATGCCTAGGAAGTCTCATTCCTTAAAGATTAATGAAAAATCTAAATTGGGAAGACTAGAGTTAGAGAACCAAGCCTTGAGGTCAAGGCTTGAGAAACTTGAAAAGACCCTTAGAAATATGCAAAATCAAATTCAAGGGTATAGGAGTCAAAGTCAAGGGTGTAAGAGGCAAGAACCATCTAGGAGGCAAGGTTTGGATCACAAGCCTATGTCCAAGAAGGTAATGCCTACTTATCACAATGTTCCATTTGATTATGGAACACAACCTAGGTCTAGGAAAACCAAGGTCACAAGGGAAGTCATCTCTAGAGTTGATCATGGTGTGTGCCTAGTGGCTATGGTTTCAAGGAAACCTAGGGAAGCCACTAAGAAGGTTACAAGGGGAGCCAACCCTAGAATTAACCTAGACAAGACCACAATGACCAAGGCTACCAAGCCTAAGAGGGTCATTAGGTGGGTATATAGGGAGGTCATCCCTGAGGAATACCTAGTAAACCCAAGGAGCTCCAATAGGTATTGGGTTCCTAGGAGCATGATTGATTCACGCTAAATGGGTTAGGTTGTGTCAACCTTGAATGGATGGGTAGTTAACCTAACAATAGCAAAGTTGACACTCTAGGACATTTTCAAGGTTTTGGGATACCTTAGAAATAAGTTTTGATCATAATCCTAAAGGATTTTAGGATGTGCCAATATTATTTAAGAAGTTTGATAAATTGATCAAATTGGCACAAATTAGGTTTAGAGTTCTTGGTGTGTCATTTTTGGTTTTTGGCACACTTGGTAAAAGAGTAATAATATGACAAATATGGATTTAACTCTAGAAATGACAACTAATATTAAATTTTAGGTATTCTTATGCCTTATATTTTATTTGCCGTACTTTGATTGTCATATAACATGTCATGATATCATTCTTATTTTTAATCATATAGTATGTCATGATCATGCTTAGGGTTTATCTTTTATGTCATGTAGGTTTAGATTAAATCATATGCCATGACATCATGATTATTGTCACATGTTTATTTATGTTATCATTTTATTCCATAATCATCATTCATGCATTTAAGTTAATTAAAATTGATTTAAGGACTATGACATGACTTGAAGTCCCATATATAAGGGAATCAAGTAGTGTTGCCTTAGAAAAATGCATGAAACCCTAGATTAGGATGAACAAAACTCATATCTCACATCACATTAACATGTGTATATTTTCAAACACCCTAGACACATGTGAGATGCTAGGAAATGAGTTAAGTTCAAGGTGCATAGTTTTTGCATCTAGATGAACTCAAACTCATTTTATACCATGGGTGGATCATGGGGAAAGTTAATGTGAAAGTCATGTGCATTGAGCCCATTGATCATGATCCAATATAGGTTTTCAAAAATATTTTAAAATTATTTTAGAAAACCTTGGTGAAGTCTATCTTTTGATAGCAATCACTATTGATAGAGTTGATACAAAATAGGGTAAAAACATTGAACTTTTCAATGATTTTGAACTTTGTGTCAATATCTCATTTTAATGTGTATTTTATTATAAAATATTTTTCACCCATAATGATTGACATAAGTATTATACATATGAATTTTCATGATTTTTTGATTTATGTATAATTACTTATGATTTTCGAAATCCGATTTCTGAATATGATTTCTGCAAATAGTAGAAATCAGTCGACTGCTAGTGTTGGCAGTCGACTGGAGTCAACAACAGTCGAGGCGGCACCTTGACTGCAATTGCTGTTACTTGACTAGCCTGAGGGGCAATCGACTGATAGCTGAAGGAGTCGACTGCTAGGCCTGATTTAGGGTAAACAAGGTTTGTTTAGCCTGATTTCAGCTATGGTAGGCTACCCTAACTACTCCTAACCCTAGGATATGCTTTGGAAAGCATTAGAAAGGGTGAAAATCCATTAGATATGGATTAGGAGAGTTGGTTAGGGTGTGTATCGAATTCTAAGGGAGGTAAAAGTTCAATGTTAAATCTTTGCCCTTAATTTCGATTGTTTAGTGTTCCTATTGGCTTAGGGACTCTCCAAGGACATTGTTGGTGCAATAGTCAAGGGGGAGCAAGCCTTTAGAGGGAGATTATCCATCATGGGATGATGGATGTGTTCTGTCTCATGAGAGGGAGAATTTTAGAAAATGGGAGAATGTGAGATGCCCAATTTGAAAATTGGAAGAGTTTGAGGATAGCCTCTCTTTAGTGATATGAGACTTATCACTAGGAAGAGTGAAGGCATCTTAGGTGTTTTTGGACCAAGGGGGAGATTGTAAGATCTCATTGGGATATGAGACATTGACACCCTTGGAAAGAGAGCCTTTTTGTTGTATGTTAAAAAGAGGGAGAATTAAGGGAAAATAGAATTCCCAATTTGGACAATTGGGAGGATTGGATTGAGTTAGTGTTCTAACTCAAAGATGTTGGTTTTTATCAAACATCAAAAAGGGGGAGATTATTGGTGCAATCGGCCCAGGTCACGATTGACCAGACTCGAGTTTGACTCGAGTAGTAGTTGATGTTAGTGTTTTAATGTTTGACAATGAGTTGACCATTGTTTGATAATGGGTTGACTAGATGGTTGACTTGGGGTTGACCATGATGGAGAAGTCCAAGTGGGACACTTGGCAAGGGAAAGTCCAAGCTTGAGTCTTTGCAAATGGAAAGTCTAACATGGGTTGGCAAGGGAAAGTCCAATCTTGAGTCTTGGCATATGGAAAGTGCAACATGGGTTGGCAAGGGAAGTCCAAGGGTTGATATTGGCAGTGTAAAGTCCAAGGGTGGAGTCTTGGTAGCATAAGTCCAATGGTTTGGCGGCGTAAAGTCCAAGTGTGTGTCTTAGCAGTGTAAGCCCAAATGTGCCTTGGCGGCATATACTGTTGGGATGTATACTGAAAAGTCTATCTTTTGTATGAACATCTTTATTTTGAAATAAGAATCACATGATCATTGTTTGCACATTTATGGTGATGCATATTGTCTAATACATTACATTGTAGATAACATGGTGTGTGGTGTCACACGGGAGATCATGTTATCGGCTCCTTGTAAAGTATAAGTATGGGCTCACAACCGAGATGGCTTTAGACAAACCATTGGTATGGTTGTAGTGTGATTTGGTATTGGTTTGTCTTGACCATAGAATCACACTAGTACACTTTGTGTGTATTGAGCAGGACCGACTTAGAGGTGATTCGATTTATTGCTGACTACACAATCGAATCAGACCTCAGATATTATATTGTACATGCTCTTAATCCCGATATAATAACGGGTACATATACTTAGTATTCATTTCTTTGATTTACCAATGGGCGAGATTTATAGATTAAATCGATATGCTCGGTAAGTTGGGAAATGATATTATTTATATGGTGTGACGTTGATTATAGGAGGAAACCATATCCTATATATTAGGATGATGATGTCCCCTTGAGGAGCTCATAAGGTTCATCATGTAAACCCTGCAGGTGGACTTGGTCTGACATGATGAAAAGATTGAGTGGTACTACTCATGGAGTTAGATGTTGATTAATTAATGGTCAGTAAATTAATTAATTGATGGACATTCGAGATCTTAAACACAGGGAGAAAAATATACAAATAATATATGGAGACCATATTAACTTATGGGGGTTGGTGAGGTAGATCAATGATAATCCTTTAGTGGATTGGATTATCATTAATGGATCGGACTTTATGTGGGCTTGATCCATTGGGTGGCCAAGATCCAACTCCTCCTCATGGTCCCTATTGTAGTCTATTAATACCTCATGAAGCTTAGATCCAATGGATGAAAACAAAACTCTAGATCCAAAGATAGAGATTAAATCTCTAGATCCGACGGTTGAGATTAAATCCCTAGAACCAATGGTGGAGATTAAAACAAGGCTTGTCCCTAACTCTATAAAAAGGGGCTTAAGGGTTGGCATGGAGAATTAATGAGAATCAAGGGAGATTAGGGTTGGGCGACAAGAGGCTTGGAGTTAGGGTTTGTTCTTGGGCGACCACAAATAAGAAAAGAGTTTCCTTTCTTCTCTTCTTCCTCAAGGTGGCCTGCGCCCATACAACCCTCCCCTCCCTTGGCCGGCGTCCAAAGCTACCTCTTCTCCTCTCCTTGGCCGGTGAAAACAAGGCTTAGGGTCCTCCCTTGGTGCTCTTGGCCGACATCCATTCTTCTCATCCCTTTTCCTTGTTGGCCGGCGGCAAGCATCTTGCTTGGTGCTTGTTGGTTGGCTAAAGGAAGGAGAAGGGTCTTGTTTCTATACTTCCTCTTGTTCGGAGCGAGCAAGGAAGGAAGATTGGTGATCTAGGAGCTTCGACTTTCGGTAGATCACTTATCTATCTTCATATGTAACATGTTTGTAATTGTTTTTCAATTATATATGCATGATATATTCTGTTTTGTGGCTAATATAACTTGGACCCCGAACATAAACATAAAAGCTAGCGATCCATACATCGTCTATTTCGCGGCTATTTGTAGAATAGAGGTTGGTTACTTGAACAACAAGTTTGTTCAAGTGACTACTCTAATCGAATAGCACGACGATGAAACGGTTGCTTGGGTAATCCCTCTTGGTAAGGATAATTTTTTTTTATCCGGGGATGTAGAAGGGATCTCCATAAACAAGCGACCGAGTTGAAGTGGGAAGCGAAGTTTCCTACCTTCAGATACTACGTTAGCATGACAATAGTTGATTGAAGCACTAGAAGACTAGCGTATGGATGAATAAGTCATGGATGACTTGGAGGGATCCGATAGGCATGAGGCTGATGGAGGTGGCTAGAAGGCTTAGGTCTAGGCTACGGGTGATCTAGTAAGTATTAGGGCATCATACTTGGGGTTAAATCTCATGTTTGAGGTTTGTCAGTCAACTGGTCAAGTGTTTGGACACTTGGTAGCTCAGTCAACTTGTAGTAGTCGATTGAGATTATGACCAGGCGACTAATGGGAGTCGACTGGCATTCGACTATGGCAAATGGCCTTGGCGATTAATGACCAAGATCGTTAATCGATCGTGATGGCACGAGCGATTGATCACATAATGTTTCAGAGACGACTATTGGGGTTTGGCAGTCGAGTCGAGGCATGATCAGTCGACTGATGGGTATGATTAGTCGACTGATAGTCTATCCGTTGGAACTTATCCGACATGGATTAAGTCGTTGTCTCACAATGGCTAAAGGAGCAGTCGACTGCTAGGCAAAAATCAGCTCGAGTTGCAGTTTAAAAGGAGCATGAAGGGAGGATTTTTGACAGTGGTTTCTAGAGCGATTTGGGACGATTTGCTAGTGCAATTCAAGGTCTCCAAGTGCAGCTCAAGCAACCAAACAAGCAAGCATCTAAAAGAGTTTTTTTGTAAAGTGTTCTTTACATATTTTGTTGTATTTCATTCATATTTGCTTGTATATCTCTTGTATTGCTTTTGTAATCCTTGTACGAGGTTTCTCCTCCTCTGACTTGTTGTTGAGAAGGAGTGTTTTTGATTAGTGGTGGTATTGACATCGCTAGAGCTCATTCGAGCTCAACCCGTGGAGTGGAAACCCTAAGGTTCCGAACCATGTTATATCGCTTTGTGTTGTGATTGTGTTTGTGTCTTTGTTTTTGTTATTGCTATTATATACATTTCTCTGCGCATAACAAGTTTTGTAAAGACGAACACGATCGAATTCCATCGATGAACGAAAATGTGCCATCACCCCCCCCCTCTAGCGCTCACCGACATTCCTATAGTTTCCCTCTCTCCCCCACTAGGTAAGCCAAAACAATAATTCCATTGGTCTAGGCTCCATTCATATTCTTTATTAAAAAGTCTAAAAGTTATCTTCCCTTATCTACTATACATTCCCAACAAGATTTCTGCATCCACTGAACATAGGAATTCTAATGTAACCCGAGGATAAGTTGGGCATCTAATCCATATAAGTTAACTTATATTGGTAAACAACCATGTCACATCATCTAATAAACCTAGGGTTTCTAGCAAAGACTCATCTATATAGCATGTAGCAACTATCTAACAATTAGAAAGCATTTCAAAGCGAGATTTATGTAAATGATCACAAAAAAATGCCCATAGGGGCATTACCTTGGTCTTGGGCCGGTCGCTTGTCCCTACTCTTGGCCTTTGATTTAGAAGAAGAAGAAGCAGTTTCTCCGTGCCTGAATCTCTTCATCCTTGCTCCTGAGTTAATTCTTCATGAAAGAGGGCTTCTTGGAAGAGAATGAGGGTTAGAGACGAGCTCCTTGAGGCTGGTACGGAGGAAGAGAGAGATCTAGGGCTTGGAAATAAAAAAGGCACAGCGGATTGGGGTAAACACATGACACACCCCCCTTTTAAAGGGTCACAACATGACTGTGTAAAATTCACATGGCTCGTGTAAAATTCACGACATCCCTCGGAGTCCTTCGCGCACGGATCTGCAGCACTATCTTTCGCGTCTCGCCCTGAAGTCTACTTCCTCCGGCTTCACTCCAAGCTCCTCGTCCGGCGGTCCCTCGGATGCTCCAAGCGCACGACTTCAGCAAAGCCACCCTTCACCGACTCAAGAACCGAGTCATGAGAGGTGAAACTTGCCAAGGCTCCATGTGCGAATTACTGAGTCCTCTAAGACTCTAACGCACATATCAAATCACAATAACAACCTAACTTAAACCCTTTGCCACACACATCAAAACCATATCACGGGTTGATTGCCCTAACAATCTCCCCCTTTTTGATGTGTGGCAATCTGTTTAAGTTAGGTAAAAACATTTGATAAAATATTAAGGAAAGAAAGCATGTGAATAACATGATTAGCAACTCTCCCCCTTAATACATGAAACTCCCCCTAAATACAATCCCCCCTTACTTAAACATATACATTTCTCCCCCTTTGACACCATCAAAAATATTAAACAAGGTTTATACAAGCATAACATCAAGTTTAGAGGGAAACAAAAGCCAAAACATGCCTTAAAATCGGATACAAAAGGTTATTGGGCATGTTATCAGACTACCAGTCGACTGGTTCAGACTACTAGTCGACTGGCACATGCATTTTGGGTTTTTTAGATTTTCAGAGTGAATTTCAAAAATGCATTAGAAAATCTATAAAATTCAAAAAATCATGAAATTTTGGGGAACATATTTCTTTTAGGGTCCTTTATCAGTGAAAAATAGTTTTCCATGAAAAATCATTATATTTTCACTTATTTGCCAAAAAATCCAAAAGTTTCAAAAGTAACTAGGTTTTTGATCAAGTTAGTATCAAGTTTAACACCTAGTTTTGCTTCAAATTATTTCAAAACATGAACATGTAGATTTTAAAGTAAGAAATTGTTTTGAAAATATATGAAATATCCAACCATGATCTTTGGGCAATATGTCTATGAATTAAACATAAGCCTTCCCCATGATTGGTCTATTATTGCTATTTTGATACTTTAAATGATCATCTAAATGTCATAGGCATCAGTGGACATTTGTAGCATCCTATCATCTCACCCATGCTAAGTTTTCAATCATGGTAGCCTATGGTGAGTGTGAGATGTATCCTAAAGGTATTTGTATACACTTAACCATTATTTTCATGCAATTCTATCAAGGTTAAGTATCATCCTATCATTCCACATGATCATAAAGACATATATGGATAAATTTCACATTATGATCATGAAACAAATGTATTCATCAATTTATAATCATGCATTAGGTATTATATCATGATAAAAAGGCAAATATCACCTAAAGCATGATTTATCTATTTATAGGTGCATTATCATCACCTAACACTATTTCAAAAATATTGTCCCGCCATCCTAAGTCAACCAAAAATATGATATAGGCAAATTGCATATGGTTGACTACCCTAGGGTTTTCCTAATGCTTTAGAATGGATTTAGGAACCCAAAATAAGTTCTTACCTATGGGGTTCACTAAATACTCCTTAGGGATCCATTTTCTAGCTATTACTTTCTTTTTGTCTTGACCCCTAGCAATTAGACATTTATAGGCCTTTTCATTTTTCTTTTCTTTATATCCTAGGCCTTTCTTTTTGAAGCTTGCCCTTTGGCTCCCAATTATCATGTTAAGGGTATTGGAGCCTATTGTAAACTTTTCTAGGGCTTTGGTCAAGTGATCTATCTTTTCCCTTAGAGCCCTATTTTCATCCATACATGCATCACTAACATTGAAAGACATATATTCATGTGAGCATGCATTATCATGACTAGAAGAAGTATAATCATTAATATTTAAGCATATTTTTTCTAGCTTATTTTCTAAATCCTTAATTTGATCTATCATGCTCTTATTTTTCTTTTTGGCTCTAAATAGATCCTTAGTAAGACTAGAAATCATGGAAACTATTTTATAGGGTGAGAGATTTGTTACCATAGTCTCCATGTCTTCCTCTTCTTCGGATGAGGATGGTGAAGAAGCTCCCCCTTCATTAGAGTTCTCCTCACTTGTGCTTGATCCTTCATTTTCGGAGGAGGATGAGTCTAGGTCATCAAATGCAATCAAGGCTAGGTTGGTGGCAAAAGCATTCTCCTCTTTCGATGATGATGAAGATGATGAAGAGGGGTCATCCCATGTCCTTGCTTTTAGTGCCTTGGCCTTCCCTTTTTCTTTGGCCTTCTTCTCTTCTTCTTTCTTCTTGCTCCCCTTCTTCTTCTTCTTTTCTCCTTTCTTTTTTCCTTTCCTCTTTACTCTTGTTTAAAAGGGGACAATTATCCCTTATATGTCCTTCCCCTTGACAATTGTAGAAAATAACCTTCTCCCTTGGTCTTCTCCTCCTATCATTAGATTTATTAAATTTAAAACCTTTTAATGCACGTCTTACCCTCCTTACCATATAGGCTTCTTCCGTGCTATCCATGGAGGAGGAGGAGGATGCTTCATCGGAGGAGGAAGGAGTCTCCATCTTCTTCTTCCCCTTGTTGGCCAAAAGTGCCACTCCTCTTGAAGGTTGAATTCTTGGCTCTTCTATTATTCCTTCAAGTCTTGTTTCGTGGAGCTCCATGGTTGAGAAAAATTCCTCCAAGGTGCTAACTTCTAGGTTCTTGAAGATGTAAAAAGAATCCACCATAGAACTCCATCTTGATGACCGGGGAAAGGCATCTATAGCCTTCATGAGCATGTCCCTATTTGAAAGCTTCTCCCCTACACTAGATAAACCGGTTATTATCTCTTTAAATCTAAAGTGTAGTGAGGTTACCTTTTCTCCCTTTTCTAATTTGATGCTTGATAGTTGGGAGCGGAGGAGGTCTCTTCTTGCAAGCTTGGCCTCCGAGGTACCTTCATGAAGCTCTACTAGCTTCTCCCACATCTCCTTGGCACTAGAGAATTCCCCTATCCTATTCACTTCTTGTTGGGGGAGTACATTGTAGAGGTGGTGCTTGGCCTTTGAATTTGCCAAGTATTCTTCCCTTTGCCTCTTGCTCCACCTTGATTTCTCCAATGGCTCCCCTTCTTCATCCCTAGGCAATTCGAAACCATTTTCTATAATTAAAAGAATTTCGAAATTGGTTTCGAAAAATACCTCCATTCTCTTTTTTCACCAAGAGAATTCTCCTTCAAACTTCGGTGGGTGAATGTTAGAGCCGGCCATTCTTGAATGTAGTGCTTGTGTTGGCGGTTACTCCTCAACAAGCGCCTTGGCTCTGATACCACTCGAATCGCGTTCGACTCAGAGCAGTCGACTGCCATTCCATGGCAGTCGACTGATGTCGGGAAATCTCATCCGACACTTAGCCAAATGGCCAAGGTTTCACCTAAGAGCGCTACCCCTTCCCGGGTTACATTCGCTCACTCTCATCCCTCGGAGTCCCTCGCCTTCGAAGTTGTCTTCGTCCGACCACGTCCCTCGGATGCGCCAAGCGCACAGCTCTGCAGTGCCATCCTTCGCATCTCGTCCTGAAGTCTACTTCCTCTAGCTTCACTCCAAGCTCCTCGTCCAACGGTACCTCGGATGCTCCAAGCGCACGGCTTCTGCAAAGCCATCCTTCACCGACTCAAGGACCGAGTCATGAGAGGTGAAACTTGCCAAGGCTCTATGTGCAAATTACTAAGTCCTGTAAGACTCCAACGCACATATCAAATCACAATAACAACCTAACTTAAACCCTTTGCCACACACATCAAAACCATATCACGGATTGATTGCTCTAACAAAAGTGGCCGAATGTGTTTGAATAGTCTACAGAGGATTCACCACTCCTTGTAAGAAGATGTATACCCTATGACCTTTGGACAAAGCATTACATGTTTAGAGTATGATACTCTTGGATACATGTGCAGTAACTTGAATCCGGAGGATGAGTAAGTAATACTTGGGCTATGTGACGTGGTCAGCCTAGTGGGGACTAATACATAGACCATGTCCTAAACCAAGTGGGTATAAGATGAGTGAAGGGAACGGGGCACTATTTACTGTAGCTGCTGAAAGGTTTCAGAAGTTGTTCTGGGATCAACCATTGATTTTTCGATTAATTGGGGATCATGATGTACTACTAGGTGCCACTCATGATCATTCTATAATTAATAGTTAATTATAAACTGACAACATAAACTGGGAACCTATTTGGTCACACTTACTACGAGTGTAATCCGAAGGATTTAAAACAAGCTTGAGAATAGGATTCTCAGATTGAGAGAGACTTGGTTTGGTTGGACGAAACAAAGAACGAGTATGAAATTTTTTCAGTCGCATCGAAAGCATGGATGAGCCGAGTCTTATGAAGACATGATGGATGAACCAAATCGGTTTAGTTCTAATCCAATGGTGGAGAATAAACCAAAGGGGTTTGGTTTATTTTAAACGAATGAACCGAAATTGGTTCGGTTCATTTTAACTTAAAATAGACCAATGCAGTTTGGTTTATTTTTACTTAAGTTAATGGAGCGGGTTAATGGAATTTGGTTATTAACCAATAATCGTTAGGAGAATGTGTTCTCTATAAAAACATGACTTAAGGGTTTTGTGAAGGAATTGGTTTAAGGTTTGCGAAACCCTAGCCATTTTTCTCTTCTCCTTCCTTATTATTGCCGCCCAACCCTAAGAGACTTGTGGTTGCCATCCAAGCTCCTTGTGGCACCGCCCATTGGAGTTGCTGCTCCTCTTCCTTGCCGCCAACCATCAACCAGCCACCGGCAACTCCTCCAGCCATCCTCCCTTGGTTGTCGGCCATCAAGGGTAGCCGGCCAAGTCTTTGGTCGCCCATCTTTTCCACCAAAAAAGCTGTCCAGTTTTGGACAGCTTGTTGTCCCTTGCGTGGAAAGGTAGTTTGGGCATTGTTTCATGCTCCGGTAGTGACCTACTTGCCGGGGATTGGATCTCTAGCAATCCCCTTTGGTGGAGGACCGAAGTTTCGTCAATCGGTTGACGAAAACCGCTTCCAAGAAGCGAGTTCGTGGAACTTGGTTTTCGGATCCGAATTTGAATCGGATTGTGATCATCTCTTGATCACAATGTCTTTGATTCGAGACTAGTATCTCATGAGAAGACGGGGCTCATAGCTTGGTGAAGCCATCCGGACGATACTCGGCGTGGATACGGATAGAGGCAAAACTTACGAGGGTCGCAAGGTTGATGTCATTTCTTCTTCACGTAATTCGTTAGGTATACCTAGATTAGTTCCTTTATTGCAAAATTTGAAATAGCGATTATGTCTACACTTGATGTATCCTTGTATGTGTGTGGTGTGTGTGTTGTAATAAGTTAGTTATTACTCGTTTTATTTGCTTCTGTTGTGCATGTTTACGAAACATATTCGAACACACACCCAAGTCGGCGCCGGGGAAACCCAACAGGAGACTGGCACCTCTAGTTAGGCGAGTGCTTCCAGCCTATGGAAGATCTCATAGATGACTTTATTTAACTCAAAGACACAACCTTCAATAGCCTAGATGAGTTCCAATTTCACTTTCATACATTGATGCAACATTTTCAGGAATTGTCACATGATGCCAATGAGCAGACCAGACTCAGTCACCTTAACTAAGAACTGTCCCAACTCAAAGAAATAGAAGTTGAATGATGGGCAATCGAGCAAACCAAGATCTTAGATCACACGGCCAAAAAATATGCAAAATATTTCCAAAGGGACTTCGAAGGCGCACTGCAAACAACTAACGAGAGGAACCTCTTTGTCCCTGGTCTGCCCAACCTTAAACTTGACATAGAAGAAGCTTATAAGAAATTCCCCCCAGAGGCCTTCAATACTGACTCGAATACTGATTCCGAGAAATAATCTTTGCAATAAATATTCTATAATTCCTGCACATTTATAATGAAGAATTGCTTTCGTAAACACCCACTGTATCTGAAAATATTCTGTAATGCATGATTTGCTTTCCATATTTGCACGGTGTCTATCTTCATAAAGTTTTATATCACCCTGCAAAAGTCTTACCGCCTGCAATGCCTACTTTATTTCACCCCATCTTTCTTGAGTCTGCCCTGCAAACACAACACATGATTTCTCAGATTATCTTTTACCTATAACAAATTTCCTATTTTCAGATCCAAACAATGATTATTTATTTTCCAAACTTTCTCCTTATAATTTGCATACATGTCATATAATGAAACTCACAAAAACTAATACATAATCTCCATTTAAAAAACTATTCGCACAACTCATCCTCCAACAAAAACTAATATACCCCAATCTTACCTCATTACAAGCTGAATTCTTTACTTATCCATCATTTCCACCCTAACAAACTTATGTCATATGATTCCATAATCCCACTTCTCCCAAATTGAACGGGAAAAGTTGTTATTTCCCTCCTTCTCAGCCCCTTTCTTCACTATAAATACAGAAGAAATCCTTACTAACCCTCACCCTATACTTTCAAAAAATATACAATCTATTTCTTCTCTACCCCATCCATGGTTTGCTTCCATAGGTTCCAAAATGACAGGAGAGCACTGTCGATCCTTTTCCTCCCGCATGCAACTTCCCTCTGGCTACCACATTATCGTAGCTAACTCCACCGAGCGTCCTCATCTACCTCCTGGATGTACCAAAGCCTTCTTCTCAGAGCAAATAGAAGCTGGCCTATTCTTCCCCATTCATCCCTTCCTCTTGGAAGTTTCTGAATATTTCTCTATCCCCTTAAATCAACTAAGTCTTAACTCCTTCCGTTTTATTCTAGGCTTTTATCTTATCACATCTTTCCTATCAATTACCCTTTCGACCTTTCTTTTTCACTATTTTTTCTAAGAAAATCATCAGAAATAGGCATTTTCTATTTCCAAGCTTGGTCGGACTTGCAATTTCTGATCGGCATCCCTTCCTCACACAAAGGATGAAAGGAGCATTACTTCTTTGTTCATTCTCCCTCTCCCTTTCTTTTTCCCCCTATATGGTTAACCACTCTTCCTCCTCGCCCTTCCTTAGGTTCTTATCTAGATAATGAAAAGTATCAGATGATGACATTATTATTATCAGACGAACGCTTCCACTTGAATCAGCTATTGACCAGATCAACACTATCATTAATCAGAGCCAATTATCCTCTGCAGTTAACTGACACACTTGGTAATATCTTCCTTTGACTGTATCTCCGCATACCTGTTATGACATGTAAGTTTTACTTGTTTCTCTTTTTCCAGAATCATTGCTACTACAAGCTGCCAACCACACTCACCTACCTTCCCGCATAAATCCTATTCAACTCCATCCCCGTCAGCCAACACTTTCCATCCAACCTCTACCCATTTGTAAAACTCCACAAACTCCTCTCTCTTCACCCTCAATACCTGACCTACTAGATTCTCTACTATCCAACATTAAAGAGGTTAGCATACAATTTTCTTTACCTTCTTTTCTTGATATTGACATCTATTTTTGTAAGGAATCACAAGCATAAATCATTTAAATAATCAATGGGTGCAATATACTAACAACCTCAAAAAAGAATTAAAAGAATGTCAAACTAGAGAATTGGTATTACAACAAACTTATCAAAGGTTTGAACGAGAACTGCAAGCTTCTTATATAAAAGCACAAGACGATTGGGTAGAACTATCAGCTCTTCATTTCCAAACTTCATTTTTACAGAATATCCTAGATATTTTAAAAGCCCAACCACTTTAAGAAGGAACCAACACTTCTCATGAAAACTCCAGGACTTAAGCTGCTATCAATGATATGTTCCTAGACAGAGGCTTTGCCTTCCTTCAATAGGGTTTCCAAGATTGCATTAACCAATTCAAGGCAGCCGACTACCCGCCTCCCAGGCACTCTACCAGTTTTTTAGACATTGGCAATACAATTGATCGCACTTCTTTTGATTTACTATCTTTTCCTTTTCCTTCCAATGTTGAAAACAATGTAACTTGTATTTACCATAATATTTGCAATACCATACATGACTTGGCTACACTGTACTTGTTATTGTCAGCCCTTAGTGCCAATCATGAGATGTAGTGTCAATCATGAGATGATTGATTAGGGATCATGTGTATCATATTTCATTAATAAAAGGCAAAGATTGTTTATTATATTTACTTTATGCATGTGCCAGCTAAAATAAATATAATAATGTCCTTGAATAATAGGTTTTAATCTACAGTATATCAATTGGTAGAATTGATTATGAGAAGCTGTAGAGAACACTATTCTTAATATTCCTAGTCAAGTATTAATATACAAGGGCAATATTAATACATTGAGACTAGTATGTAGGTCAATGGATGACTTGATCTCACAAGTCATGGATATGTGATATCACATTGACACATGGGTATATATATTGGAGAATATATATATTGAATTGACCCGCCATGAGAAAGTATCATGGATCGTTATATGAGTGTCATATACTTTCTCATGTGACTATTGGTATGAATAGTCCTTAGACTTGAAGTCACTACGGTTCCCTACATAAGGAGTTATGGTATCGTCTAACGTCACACCGTAACAGGGTGATGTAATGAATTATGCAGAGGGATGTGAGTGATGTATATGAGATCTATCCCTCCTATATGACAAGAGTGATATCTTTTTCCTCTTGATAGAGTAGGACCATGAAATGCATGGCCATGCTCAAATGAGTCAATATGAGATATTGAGCTCATTTGTTTGAGTGTGTCTACTTGGGGATCAAGAAACATAAAGATCGATAAGGGGATGACATGGTATATGCCTCATTGATCGATTTGAGATATCAGAGATAGAAGGACACTATCATACATGATAATAGTCACAGAAAGGTTGTCAGATCTCGACGATCTTGTAACTTGGGTAGAAATGATGTATTGCTAGATGCCGCTCATTGCTTATGTATCTAAAAGGAGTTTTAGATACATTGCCAACGTTACAAGAGCCTATAGGGTCACACACAAATGACATTCTGTTTTGGAGAAGGTTTCTTTTAGTTGGACTAAAAGGACAATTAAGCATATGGTTAAGATTTGAGTTAGACTCAAACTGGTTAAACTTGAGTTAGACTCAAGTTGAACCATAGAAGATGATTCATCATCATGCATGATGAGAATTCATGAAGGAGAATACCAAGGGTCTTGGTATTAAGAGATGTCTTAATGAGGAGATAATTGCATTTGATGCATGGGATTAAAATGGCTTTTTGGTGTTTCACGTTTAGTATACTTGGGTGTGTTTTTGTTTGGGCGTGCAAGCCAAAAGGGCCAAGAGAAGAGTTCTCTTATCTCCTCTTTCCTCTCCTTCTTCTTCCAAAAGGAATTATTGGCGTTTTGCTAGGGGTTGCTAGCACAACGTGACTCCAAAGCTAGTGTGGGTGTCAGTGTGGATACCATAGATATACGGTTACCCTTACCGTATTGAGATCCGACAGCATTTGGAAAAGCGGGATTGCGAAGGGCACGCACCGAAGGTATACTTCTCCTCTAGATAAGATCAAGGTTAGATAGGAAACAATTTATATAGTTTTGCATGGATCTCTGGTGGGATCCGGTATAATTATTATTTCCGCTGTGATTGTGCGAAGTATTCGCCCGCAATGTTGTGAACATCAGATCTGGACTGGTTTCCCAATAGTACTTATTCAAAAAACATAGATTTTACAATATTTTATCTACTAAAATAAGGGCGCAAGTGATACACATTCTAGGGTCTTGCTAAAAGCCTTCCTTGAGCATCCTTCAAGTAATAAGCTCTTGTTCCCCCTCGACTCTCCACATGGAAGGATCCTTCCCATTTGGGTCCTAGCATACCCTTGCATCCCTCGGGCAACACCTTCCTTAGCACCAAATCCCCAACTTGAAAAGAGCGAGGCACCACCTTTTTATTATAAGATTTAATTACTTGCGACCTATACCTTTGAGCATTATACGAAGCAGCATCACTCCTTTCCTGAATCAAGTCTAACCCCATATGCTAAACCACCCTATTGTTGCTCGGGAAATAAGTCATCACTCGTGTCGATTCCACCCCAACTTCTACAGAGAGTACTGCTTCTGAGCCATATACCATACTAAATGGAGTTGCTCCTGTAGCTCTCTTAGGAGTGGTTTGGAAAGACCATAGTATACTAGGTAATTACTCAACCCAGCTACCCCCTACATGCTATAACTTAGTCTTTAATCCATGTACTAATTCTCTATTGGTTATCTCAGTTTGTCCATTACTCTGGGGATGAGCCACTGACATAAATACTTGCTCAATCTTAAAGTCTTGACACCATTTGACTAACTTCTTACCCTGAAATTGTCGACCATTATCAGATATCAACCTCCTAAGGATACCAAAACAACACACAATGTTCTTCCATAAAAATTTCAATACCATCTATTTAGTAATACGAGCCAAGGGTTCAACCTCCACCCACTTAGAAAAATAGTCAATAGCAACTAGCAAAAACTTCTTTTGCCTTGTCCTGACCGGAAAGGGCCCAACTATATCCATACCCCATTGATAAAAAAGACAAGCCGATACTACTGTCTTCATAAACTCAATTGGCTGATGCTGCCAATTATGATGCTTTTGACAACTTTCATATTGTTGTACCAATTGTATAGAATCCTTTATCAAGGTAGCCCAAAAATATCCAGCTAACAATACCTTCCGAGGCAGTGCTTGACCTCCTATATGGCTCCCACAAGCTCCTTCATGCACTTCTTTTACATAGCTTGCTTTTGCTTTCCCTAAACAATGCAATAAAGGTCCGACACAAGTTCTTTTTGTTGGAGCAGGGGCACCAGATAATCGAACCTAGGTTTTGATTATGGAAAAGGCTCAAAGTTAAGTTGTTATTGTTATCTCATAAGCTATGTTAAGTGTGCAGGAAGTGTTTAAACTAAGCTCAAGGTCAAGCGACACCCGAAGAATCTCGGAACAAGAGACCATAGTGGTCAGGAGACACCAGGAGAACCTTGTGGAGTCGAGGAACCTCAGTGGAAGATCGGAAGCTAAGCGACAGGTTGGTAAGGAGCGGAGGTAAGCATGAGTGCGGAGTAATGGTGAGGTCGTGTCCTCTGTATGGGGATGAGCTTAGGCGGCGATCCGACTAAGACTTCCAGTGGAAGGTCTAGGTCGAGATTGGATGGTAAGTAGCTGTCACGCCCCGAGGGAGTCCCCGCCAGATGAAAATCCGACAACATCTCCCCTGTACGGGTGACAATACCAATTTTCTATACAAGGCCTACACGGCCACTATACATCGGTCAACACGACTGGAACAAAAAATACACACGCAGATAATAAATTGGCCTCAGGCTATCAATCCAGGTAAATAGCAACAGTCTACTATATCTAGACTTACCCCTTCTGCCATCTGAGCAGAAATATACAACCAAACCAACCGAATAGTCCATAAGGACACAACAAATATCTTCAAACCTCCACATGTACATAACCAAAACAAAAAAAAAAATCCTACACACATCATTTAGTTAAAAACCAAAACCATAAGACCAATAAAACCTATCCATTTCGATGAGGGGGGATTGGCAGCTGGACTCTCTTGGCAGTTTCAACCTGAAACAGATGTAAAGCAACAGGGTAAGTTCAAAGAACTTAGCGGATAATAGTCGATATGCATAGCAAGATATAGCTAACAATAAGAATCATGCCAGTACAGTCTCATATAAATAGGGTATGCAAGCAAGAAAGACAAAAGGATCTACTTACAGATCTCCGCTTACGATCAGAGGCATGTGCCATACTATAAGAGATAAAGTCATCACCATATACAAATTTGAATCCTGTATGCATGGCAATCATATGCAACATCCAAGGCATCAATAAAAATGCAGCAAACACAATACAAATGCTATCCATGCAAAATGCATGCCGTGCAAATGACATGGTCACCCCTGATGCTGGGCCACTACTACCACACGCTGATGGTGAAGCCGAGTGGGTAGGGCTATGACAATCAGACACTCGCCATCATCGCTCGAGTGACCGAGTGGACAGTGATGCCGTTGAGTACACCTATCCTCCCGCCCCAAACAGAGCGGGGAGCTAAGCTCTCATCTCTGTGTCATAAAACTGCAGGAGGGATCCTCGCTCACTACCACGCCTCATCGCTACCCATGAGCTGACTAGCAGAGCTCGACAGAGCAATCAAGACACACCTCCCGATGTACCACTAACCCATGAGTGGCAACAGTGAAAGCTATGTAACTCGTCATGGCTCAACTATAAAGGAACCCCATCCAGCCAACATGCAATCATGCAAGATGGTGCATGATACTAAAGCATGTAAATGTTGGGAATATTTTGGAACGGCTAGAAGGGGGTGAATAGCGTTTTGCGCGTACGATGGAATTTGATCGTGATCGTGTCTACAATTTCGTTAGCGCAGTGGAATATAGATAATGAAAGCAATAACGAAATATACAATCACACACGAACACAATGATATAACGTGATTCGAAACCTCAAGGTTCCTACTCCACGGATCGAGCTCTACGAGCTCTAGTGATGCACACACACTCACTAATGACAAATACTCCTTCTCGACACTAGTCGGAGGTGGAGAAACCCCTTACAAGTAATCTTACAATAATAAGATACAAATACAAGCAATATACAATAATACAATGCAAAACTAGTAAAGAAAACAACTTTACAAATGCCTTTGGATTGCTTGCTTGTTGATCGCTTGAATCGTGGTTGAAGACCCTGATTTGCAACAGCAAATCGCCTCAAGACGTCCAAGAAATTGATTGGTTTTTCCTCCATCACGAGCTCCATATATAGCTTCAACCTGTGCTGGAAAAAGTCGATCAGTCGATTGATCGAGACCATCAGTCGACTGATGCCACTGTTGTCGTGAGACAACGGCTAGATCCATGCTGGATAAGTCCAACGGAACCTTCATCAATCGACTGATTGTGACCATCAGTCAACTGATGGAGTCCTCACTCGACCAGTCGAGTCTCGACTCCATTCTGTGGCCGATTTCTCGAGCACCAGTCGACTGATCACACGATCAGTCGACTGCTCGAGCCATCAGTCGACTGCTAGGCCATAACCCGCAGTCAAACCCTAGTTGACTCGGTCCAGTCGACTGCCACATGGCACCAGTCGACTGGCACACCTCAAACATGAGTTTTTAACCCAGGTATGGTTCCCCCATACTTGCTAGACCACCCTTAGCCTAGACCTAAGCCTTCTAGCCACCTCCATCAGCCTCACGCCTCTCGGATCCCTCCAAGTCATCCATGACTTGTTCATCCTGTTGGTGCAATCGGCCCAGCAGTACCTTGATGGTATTTTGATGATAGACAAAACTCATGACATAGGATTGTCATGGGAAAGTCCAACATGGGTTGGCATGGAAAATCCAAGCATGGAGCTTGGTGTGGAAGTCCAAAGCATTGCGAAGCCGTGCGCTTGGTGCTTGGTGAGAAATGCATTGCGACGCCGTGCGCTTGGTGCATATGGGAAGTCTTAAGGACTTGGTAAGTTCACTAGGCTCGGGGTCTTTGAGTCGGTGAAGGATGGCATTGCGAAGCCGTGCGCTTGGTGCATCCGAGGGACCGCCGGACGGGGAGCGAATGGAGTGAGCCCAAAGGGAAGCATACTTACGCTTGGCGCATCCGGCCGAGGACGATAGGCGAGGGAAGAGAGCTTGGGGAACTCCATGAGTGATGTGGACTTAGCCAAGTGGCTAAGATCGAGGTGTCGAGACTCAAACAACTTGGTGTTTGAGGTTTTTCCGACGGCAGTCGACTGGCATAGGTGCCGGTTCGACTGGTCCAAGTCGACTAGGGTTCGACTGGTGTAAGGCTGCGTTTAGTGCTTGCCGATCGCCATGGACCGGGCAATCGACTAATGTAGACGCAGATGATCGGCTGTGGGATGGCAATGATCGATGGAAGTGTCGAGCAGACGCTTCCGTAGCCGATCGGGCGACTACTAGGTCATCAGCCGACCGCCACCGGCATGGCGTAGGAAATCCGTTGGAACTTGTCCGACGTGGATCCGCCGTTGTGAGACAACGGACAGGGGCGTCATTTGAGGCCTTTTAGCGGTCGTGCTAGTGCGAAAATACGATGCGAGGTTATAAATGGAGCTCGAGTTGGAGGATTTTTGCCAAGACTTTTGGAAGCTATTGGAGGAATTCTGCTTTGCATTCCAGTCCTTCAGAGCCATCAAAGCAAGCAACAAGAAAAGCGATCAAAGCAAGATTTGTAAAGCGTTCTTTACTTGTATTTCTTGTGTCTTTGTATTTCTTGTATATTATTGTTGTAATAGCTTGTGAGAGGTTTCTCCACCTCAGTATAGTCGAGAAGGAGTTTAGTTAGTCGTGCGCATAACTAGAGCTCGAGAGCTCGCCAGTGGAGTAGGAACCATTCGGTTCGAACCACGTATATCGTGTGTATTTGCATGTGATTGTATTTGTTGTTAGTATTCATATTTGCATTAGTATTCCATTGCGCTAACGACAATCGTAGACAACAGCGCGAGCGAGCAATTTCGACGTCCATCGTCGAGGCTATTCACCCCCTCTGGCCGAGCCATATCGATCTCTTACAAGTGGTATCGAGCCGAGGTTGCTCTTGAGGACTAACACTTGAGAGCAATTCAAGATGGCGGCTTCATCCATCCACGAAATTCGATGGAGATTTTTCTTGGTGGAGAAGCGGATGGAGGTATATTTCAAACCGATTTGATTTCATGTTAATCATTGAAAATGGTTTTGAAGTGCCTAGGAACAAAGAAAACAAGCCATTAGAAAAATCAAGGTGGACTCAAGACCAAATGAAGGATTTCAAGACAAATCTTGAGGTAATAAAATTACTTAGTGATTTATTACCTAACACTATTTGGTCTAGATTGGGTGACTATAGGGATGCGAAGGAATTATGGAAGAAAATAATGAAATTCCAAGAAAATTCCCAATCGGCACAAGTAGAGGAGAATGCCGAAGAAGAAGCACCCACAACATTTGAAGATGTTGATGATTTGGTGGAGACCTCCACCTCTAGCATTGAGGAGGAAAGGCAATCTTCCATCCGAACAAGAACAAGAAGCATCTACATCCGGGAGAAGTGAAGATCATGAAGAGGCCTCCACCACCTCCCTAGGTAACTCAAGCGTTATTGTTTTAAATAAAAATCACATAATATGCTTTGAGTGTAGGGAGAAAGGGCATTATAAGAGCAAATGCCCTAAATTGGCTAAGGAAAAGGCATCAAGACCAAAAGTCAACCCAAAGTCGGTGTTCCCAAAATCAAGAGCAAAGAGCACATTGTGGGTCTTCAAATGCAATCAAAAGGGACACTACCGAAGCCAATGCCCTAGGGGGAGGAAGAAAGGGCAAGAAAGTGCAACTCATAAAGGGGGAGCTCCTAAAGCTAACCCTAAGGTACATTTAGTTAATGCACCTTTAATTCCTAGAGTTAAAAAGCATGCTAAAATTATTTTAGCTCTCTTGCTATTATCAATGAAAAGCATGCTAAGAGAAACAAAAAGGTGTATTGTCTAGGTGCCAAGCATGTTCATATGACTAAAGACAAACCTAGGACTCATAATTTTAGAAATGTCTGGCCTAGGGAGTCAATTAGAAGAGTAGAAGAAAATTTGGGTATTAATCCCAAGAAGTCTAGGCACATGCCTAAGAAGAAGAGGTTTTCCCAAAGACCTAATGAAAATTCAAAAATGGGAAAATTAGAGCTAGAGAACCAAGCCTTGAGGTCAAGGCTAGAAAAATTGGAGAAGACCCTAGCAATAATATCAAACTCGGTTAAGGGGTCTAATGCACAAAAGTCAAGACCTAGGAAACAAGAAACATCTAAGGGCAAGAAGGGTTTGGGTCACAAACCTATGTCCTACAATGTTCCATTTAATTATGGAACCACATCTAGGTCTAGGAAAACCAAGGCTAATAGGAAGCCATCCTAAGTCTAGCCATGGTATGTGTTTAGTGGCTAAGGACTTAAGAAAATTCAAGAAAGCCACTAAGAAGGTCAATGGAGGAGTCACCTCTAGAGTTGACCTAGGAAAGACCCAAAAGACTATGGCTTCAAAGCCTAAAAGGGTCATTAGGAAGGTATCTAGGGAAGTTATCCTAGAGAATACCTTGTTAACCCAAGGAGCTCCAATAGATATTGGGTTCCTAAAAGCGTGATCGATTCACGCTAAATGGGTTAAGGCGTGTCAACCCTAAGTGGATGGGTAGTTAACCTAACCATAGTAGAGTTGACACATTAGGGTGTGCCAATGTGCTTGAGAAGTTAAAAATGATTTAAATTGGCACATTTAGGTCTTAGAGGTATTGGTGTGTCATTTTGTTTTTTTTTTGGCACATTAGGGAAATGAATGGCATTAAGGCAAAATGAATTTAATTCCTAGAAATGGCAACTTAATTTTTAACACTTAGGTATTCTATACCTTAGTATATTTTACTTGCCATGCTTTATTTGCCTTGCCATGTCATGACATCATTTTCATTTTCATCTATAAAAATGTCATGATCATGTTTAGATATATGTTTAGATGTCATGTATGCTTAAGTTTCATTCACATGCCATGACATCATGATATTGGCATATGTTTTTATCTATATCATATCTATGCCATAATCACATCATGCATGAATTAAAATGGAGTTAAGGACTATGGCATGATTTGATAGGAATCAAAGAATATTGCCTTAGAAATATGCATGAGAACATAAACAAAACAAAAACCCACATCTCACAAAAAAATTTGACTTGTATGTGTTTTTTCACATCTAGATATTGGTGAGATGTTTAGGAAAAAGAAAATAAAGGTTTGAAAAACATTTTGAAAAACCTTGGTGAAGTCTATCTTTTGATAGCTATCACCATTGAATGGGATGATACAAAGAGGGCTCTTTATTGAAGCTTTTCTAAACTTTTGAACTTTGTATCAATCTCCTAATTTAATGGGTAAAGTAATTTTCCAATATTTTTCACCCATAGTGTTTAGGATAAGTATTATACGTATGCATTTTCAAGATTTTTAAAATTACGTATATTTACTTATGGATTTGAAATCCATTTACGAAATCTTGTAAATCGATTATCGATCGTACCATGGATGGCGATCGATGGAGTGGACCGTGATTTCGATTTATCATTGCCCAGTGATTCGGGTAAATCTTGTGGTTAGGCCCATGTTCAGCTAGGTTAAGGTCCCCTAACCACTCCTAACCCTAGGATATGCTTGGGAGAGCATTAGAGAGGGTGGAAATCCATTGGATATGGATTAGGAGTTGGGTTGAGGGTGAGTATCAATTTTAAGGTGAAAAAGAGTTCATTGTTGAACTTTGCCTTAATTTTGATTTGGTTAATGTTCCTATTGTCTTAGGGACTCTCCAAGGACATTGTTGGTGCAATGGTCAAAGGGGAGCAAGCCTCTAGGGGGAGGTATCCATCATGGGAAGATGGATGTGTATTTCCTCATGGGAGGAAAATTGGGTTGCCTCTCTTTAAGTGATATGGGATCACTAGAAAGATTGTAGGCATGTGTTCCTCCAAGGGAGAGATTGTAGGCATTGGGATATGAGACATTCATACCCTTGGGGAGGACCTTTTTGATGTAATGTCAAAAAGGGGGAGAAGTTACCAAGTTACCAATTAGGGTTCGTTGGAATTCTCTTTGGGATATGAGAATTGTCAATATGGGAGAATTGGTAGACTTGAGATGGTAGTTTTGTCAATCATCAAAAAGGGGGAGATTGTTGGTGCAATCGGCCCAGCAGTACCTTGATGGTATTTTGATGATAGACAAAACTCATGACATAGGATTGTCATGGGAAAGTCCAACATGGGTTGGCATGGAAAATCCAAGCATGGAGCTTGGTGTGGAAGTCCAAAGCATTGCGAAGCCGTGCGCTTGGTGCTTGGTGAGAAATGCATTGCGACGCCGTGCGCTTGGTGCATATGGGAAGTCTTAAGGACTTGGTAAGTTCACTAGGCTCGGGGTCTTTGAGTCGGTGAAGGATGGCATTGCGAAGCCGTGCGCTTGGTGCATCCGAGGGACCGCCGGACGGGGAGCGAATGGAGTGAGCCCAAAGGGAAGCATACTTCTAGGGCATGAGACGCGAAGGATGGCGTTGCGAAGCCGTGCGCTTGGCGCATCCGAGGGACGTAGGCCGAGGGAAGAGAGCTTTGGTGGGGAACTCCATGAGTGATGTGGACTTAGCCAAGTGGCTAAGACTGAGTGTCAGAGACTCAAACAACTTGGTGTTTGAGGTTTTTCCGACGGCAGTCGACTGGCATAGGTGCCGGTTCGACTGGTCCAAGTCGACTAGGGTTCGACTGGTGTAAGGCTGCGTTTTAGTGCTTAGCGATCATTGCCATGGAGGCGATCGATTAATGTAGACGCAATGATCGGCTGTGGGATGGCTCGGATCGATGGAAGTGTCGAGAACGCCCTGAGCTCGTAGCCGTAGGCGATCGACTACTAGGTCACCGATCCGACCGGCAAGATCGGTAGGAGATCCGTTGGAACTTGTCCGACGTGGATCGGCCGTTGTGAGACAACGGACAGGGGCAATCGGATCGGGCCTTTTGGCCGATCGATGGGCGCGAAAAAATGGAGCACGAGTTGGAGGATTTCGCTAAGACTTTAAGGAAGCAATTGAAGGGGATTTGCTGTTGCATTCCACCTTCAAGAGCCATCAAAGCAAGCAACAAGAAAAGCAAAGATTTATAAAGCGTTCTTTACTTGTATTTCTTGTGTCTTTATATTTCTTGTATATTATTGTTGTAATAGCTTGTGAGAGGTTTCTCCACCTCCGACGTATAGTCGAGAAGGAGTTTAGTTAGTGCCGTGCGCATAACTAGAGCTCGAGGAGCTCGCCCGTGGAGTAGGAACCATTCGGTTCCGAACCACGTATATCGTGTGTATTTGCATGTGATTGTATTTGTTGTTAGTATTCATATTTGCATTAGTATTCCGCTGCGCTAACAACAATCGTAGACAAGCACGCGACGAGAACGAGCAATTTACGACGTCCAACGTACGAGGGCTATTCACCCCCCTCTAGCCGGCCATATCGATCTCTTACACATCCATCGCGCTAGCCTTCAAGTGCTTCCATCGGCTATGTCATGCTAATGGTGTCTACACCGCCAAGGCACATTGGACTTACGCCGCCAAGACTCCGCTTGGACTTTACGCCGCCAACCATTGGACTTATGCTGCCAAGACTCCCGCTTGGACTTTACGCCGCCAATATCAAACCCTTGGACTTCTCAAATGCCAAGACTCAAGCTTGGACTTTCCCTTGCCAACCCATGTTGGACTTTCCATGCCAAGACCATGCTTGGACTTTCCTTGCCAACCCATGTTGGACTTTTCATGCCAAGACCATGCTTGGACTTTCCTTGCCAACCCATGTTGGACTTTACATTGCCAAGACCATGCTTGGACTTTCCTTGCCAACCCATGTTGGACTTTACATTGCCAAGACCCATGCTTGGACTTTTCCCAATGCCAAGTGTCCCACTTGGACTTTCCATGCCAAGTACTCAAGACTTGGACTTTACCAAATGACAATTACATTGTCATATGTTTTTGTCGAAACATCAAAACATCACTCGAGTCAAACTCGAGTCCTGGTCAATCGTGACCTGGGTCGATTGCACCAACAATCTCCCCCTTTTTGATGTTTGACAAAAACCAAACAAATCATTGAGTTAGACACTAACTCAAATCCCTTACCAATTATCCCAAATTGGTAAATACTCTCCAAATGTTCTCCCCCAAACATTCTCCCCCTTTTTGACTAACATCAAAAAAGGTTTTCTCTCCAAGGAGGTCAATGTCTCATGTCCCAATGAGATCTTACAATCTCCCCCTTGATCCAAAAATAAATACCTAGGATGCCTACCATCTTCCTAGTGATAATTCACATATCACTCAAGAGAGACAATCCCATTTACTCTCCCAATTTCCAAATTGGGTTTCTAAAAATCCATCAATTTCCTAAATTGATAACATTCTCCCCTTCAAGGAGAAAAACACATCCATCATCCCAAGATGGATATCTCCCCCTAAAGGCTTGTTCCCCCTTGACCATTGCACCAACAATGTCCTTGGGAAGTCCCTAAGCCAATAGGAACTCTAAACCATCAAAATTAAGGTTAGAAATTCAACATTGAACTTTCCAACACCTTAACATTGATACAAACCCTAAACAACTCTCCTAATCCATATCCAATGGATTTTCACCCTTTATAATGCTTCCCAAAGCATATCCTAGGGTTAGGAGTGGTTAGGGACCTTTACCATGGCTGAACACGGGCTAACCAAACCTAGTTTTCCCGAAATCAGCCTTGGCAGTTGACTCTGTCCACTACGATCATTGCCACACTCATCGATCGCCACTCAGGCGATCGATAACAAAATTTCCAATTTGATTATCAGAATCGAATTTCAAAAAATCATAAATAATTATATGTATATCGAAAAATCACAAAATTTGGTACGTATAATACCTATGACCAATACAATGGGTGAAAAATATTTTAAAATTATTTTACCCATAAAATAGTGAATTTGATACAAAACTCAAAACCATTGAAATTTTCAATGTTTTGGCCCTATTTTGTATCAACTTCATCAATGGTGATTGCTATCAAAAGATAGACTTCACCAAGGTTTTTCAAAATGATTTTAAAATGTTTTCAAAAACCTTATTTTTGATCATATTCCTTGGGCTCTATGCACATGACTTGTACACAAGCTTTCCTAATGATCCACAAATAGAATTAGATGAGTTTTAGTTCATCTAGATGCAAAAACTATGCACCTTGAACTTAACTCATATCCTAGCATCTCACATGTATCTAGGGTGTATAAATACACATACATGTCAATTGGATGTGAGATGTGAGTTTTGTTCTCCCTAAACTAGGGTTTCATGCATTTTTCTAAGGCAACTCTACTTGATTCCCTTATAAATGGGACTCCAAGTCATGCCATTGTCCTTAGTTCAATTTTAATCAATTAAATGCATGAAATGATCATGGCATAAAGATAGCAATAATTAAGCATGACCAATGATCATGATGTCATGTCATATGATAAAATCTAAAAACACATGACATTGGTCCTTAATCCCTAAGCATACTCATGACATATAAATGATAGAACATAAACATGATGTCATGTCATGGCATATGGCAAACAAATCATGGCAAGTAAAAAGTATAGGTATAAGTATACCTAAATTTTAATATTCATTGCCATTTGATATAATTAATTATATTTTGCCATATTTCTATTTTTCTCCCAAGTGTGCCAAAAACCCAAAATGGCACATTAACCTCTAAACCTAAATTGTGCCAATTTGACCATTTGATCAAGCTTCTCAAATAATATTGGCACACCCTAAAATCTTTTAGGATGATAATTCAAATCTATTTCCAAGGTATCCATAACCTTGAAAATAACCTAAATGCCACCTTTGCCATGGTTGAGTTAACTACCCATCCATTTAAGGTTGGCACACCCTAACCCATCTAGCGTGAATCAATCACGCTCTTAGGAACCCAAAACCGATTTGAGCTCCTAGGGTTAATTAGGTATTCCTTAGGGATAACCTCCCTAGATACCTTCCTAATGACCCTCCTAGGCTTATTAGCCTTGGTCATTTGGGTCTTACCTAGGTTGACTCTAGGGGTAACTCCCCTTGCAACCTTCTTAGTGGCCACCCTAGGTTTCCTAGAAACCCTAGCCACTAGGCACAACCCTTGGTCAACTCTAGGGATGACTTCCCTATTGACCTTAGTCTTCCTAGACCTAGTTTGTGTTCCATAATCAAATGGAACACTATAGTAAGCCACCTTAGGCTTAGGTTTGTGACCCAAACCTTGCTTGCCCTTGGTTGACTTTTGACTCTTAGGTCCTAGGTGTTGACTTTGACTTTTGGACCTAGAAGTTTGACTAATTGACCCTTGCATTTGATTTTGCATAACCTTAAGGGTCTTTTCAAGTTTTTCAAGCCTTGATCTCAAGACTTGATTTTCCTTTTCTAATTTCCCAATTTTAGAATTTTGATTTAAATCTTGGGCATTGGACTTCCTAGGCATATGCCTAGTCCATTTAGGGTTTAGACCTAGGTGCTCTTGCACCTTTCTAATTGTCTCCCTAGGTAAAATTGATCTTGAGTTATTTGACCTAGGTTTGTCCTTAAATAAGTTATTTTTAGGGACATTAGTCCCAAATTTCTCCCTACTTTTGAAGTTAACGCTTTTAGCTCCTAAATAAATATATTTATCTCTAGCATGCTTTTCATGGTGAATTGCAAGAGAATTAAAGTTTCTAGCATGCTTTTGATTTTTAAATTTGGAAGGTGCATTATTAAAATATACCTTAGGGTTAGCTATAGAAGCTCCCCCTACTTGTGATGCTCCTCCTTGCCCCTTCTTCTTCCCCCTAGGGCATTGACTCCGATAATGCCCCTTTGAGTTGCACTTGAAGCATATAATATGCTCCTTGCTCTTTTGACTTGAGGGACCGGCATCCTTGGCCTTTGGTGCCGGTGGAGCTTTCCTAACCTTCTTTGGGCACTTGCTCTTGTAGTGCCCGGCTTCCCTACACTCTAAATATATGATATGATTTTTATTACAAATTGACATGTTTGAGTTACCTATGGTGGTGGAAGGTGTTGGAATTGAAACTTCTTCATCTTGACCGGATGTGGAAGCTTCTTCTTGATGCTCCAGTGTTGAGGAAACTCTAATCTCCTCCTCAATCCTAGAAGTGGATGCTTCTTCCCCTTCCTTCACCTCTTCCGATCCAGATGTTGATTCCCTATCAACCTCTGAATCCTCAAGCTCTTTGTATGAAGATGTACTTGCTTCTTTTTGAGCTTGAGAGGATGAGCACTCTTCTTCTTCTTCTTCTTCTTGGACCAATGATGAGTTTTCATGGAGCTTTGCCACTTGGCTCCACAACTCCTTAGCATCCATATAGTCCCCTACCATACACACAATCTCATTAGGGACCAAATCAAGAATAAATTTTACTACCTTCATGTTTTTCTCGAAGGCTTGGAGTTGATCTTCACTCCACTTCTTCTTCTTGAGGAATCCTCCCTTTGGTCCCTTAGGATATTCAAATCCTTCCATCAAGGCGGACCATTCCTCAAGGTCTCTCATCATAAAAAACTCTTCAATTCTCGCCTTCCAAGAATTGAAACCTTCTCGTTCATAGAATGAATAAGGGACCGGTGTGTTGATGTCCCATCCAAGCTTGTCTTGGAATTCCATCTTCACCCTCTAGCCTTTTGTCTTAGCTCCGGGTTTTAATCCGTAGAAGAGCCCCGGGCTCTGATACCACTTGTTGGAAATATTTCAGAACGGCTAGAGGGGGGTGAATAGCGTTTTGCCCGTACGATGGAATTTGATCGTGATCATGTCTACAATTTCGTTAGCGCAGCGGAATATAGATAATGAAAGCAATAACGAAATATACAATCACACACGAACACAATGATATAACGTGGTTCGGAACCTCAAGGTTCCTACTCCACGGATCGAGCTCTACGAGCTCTAGTGATGCACACGCACTCACTAATGACAAATACTCCTTCTCGACACAAGTCGGAGGTGGAGAAACCCCTTACAAGTAATCTTACAACAATAAGATACAAATACAAGCAATATACAATAATACAATGCAAAACTAGTAAAGAAAACAACTTTACAAATGCCTTTGGATTGCTTGCTTGTTGATCGCTTGAATCGTGGTTGAATACCCTGATTTGCAACAGCAAATTGCCTCAAGACGTCCAAGAAATCGATTGGTTTTTCCTCCATCACGAGCTCCATATATAGCTTCAACCTGTGCTGGAAAAAGTCGATCAGTCGACTGATCGGGACCATCAGTCGACTGATGCCACTGTTGTCGTGAGACAACAGCTAGATCCACGCTGGATAAGTCCAACGGAACCTTCATCAGTCGACTGATTGTGACCATCAGTCGACTGATGGAGTCCTCACTAGACCAGTCGAGTCTCGACTCCATTACGTAATTCGATTTCTCGAGCACGATCGATCATACAATCGATCGTCATTGCTCGAGCCATCGATCATTGCCCACCTCTGGCAGTCAACTGCTAGGCCATAACCCGCAGTCAAACCCTAGTTGACTCGGTCCAGTCGACTGCCATATGGCACCAGTCGACTGGCACACCTCAAACATGAGATTTTAACCCAGGTATGGTTCCCCCATACTTGCTAGACCACCCTTAGCCTAGACCTAAGCCTTCTAGCCACCTCCATCAGCATCACGCCTCTCGGATCCCTCCAAGTCATCCATGACTTGTTCATCCATCGCGCTAGCCTTCAAGTGCTTCCATCGGCTATGTCATGCTAACGGTGTCTACACCGCCAAGGCACATTGGACTTAAGCCGCCAAGACTCCGCTTGGACTTTACGCTGCCAACCATTGGACTTATGCTGCCAAGACTCCCGCTTGGACTTTACACCGCCAATATCAAACCCTTGGACTTCTCAAATGCCAAGACTCAAGCTTGGACTTTCCCTTGCCAACCCATGTTGGACTTTCCATGCCAAGACCATGCTTGGACTTTCCTTGCCAACCCATGTTAGACTTTTCATGCCAAGACCATGCTTGGACTTTCCTTGCCAACCCATGTTGTGTTAGGACCCTTGGAATAGCTAGAGGGAGGGGGGGTGATTAGCGTTTCTTCGATTCTACAAACAAGTTAGCGGAAGCAATACAAATACGAAAATGAATACGAATAAGAAATACGAAACCAATGCTAACACCCGATGTTACGTGGTTCGGAGATGACGCTCCTACTCCACGGCAATCCGTAAGGTGGATTAGTCCTAGCCAAGCTTCACTATCTTCTCCTTTGGATGAACCAAGGTGGAGAAACCTTTCTTACAATGATCTCCTCTTCTTTACAATGATGGATGATCAAGAACAAGAGAAGAGGAGGTTTTGAATCACTAAAAACACTTAGGAAGCTTGGTGAGCACGAGGATGTAGTTAGGATTAAGAGCACTAGCCTCACCAAGCTTCCCATGGCCCCTTTTTATAGAAGAGGGGCTGTTTTCCCGTTGGCGTCGATCGATCGATGCATGCCATCGATCCGCCAACGGCCAACGGCCGAAATCGATCTCCGCAGAGATTCGTAGCCGCGATCTCCAGCGGCGGTGATCGATCGGTGATCCCTCCATCGATCGTGATGGGGTGATCGATCGAGTGATCAAGCGTGAATCGAGTGAGGCGCATTGCGTGGCGATATTTTCCCTTGATCGATCGATTGATTCCCTTGGCGGTCGGATCGATCACGATCGATCCGATGATATACCCAAAGCGATTGGATGATAGTTAGGGTATCACCCGATCGATCGATCGGCCGATCGATACATTGTATCGTCGATCGATACTCATCAAGTATGAGTAATTCATACTTGATTTTATGCCCTAGACCTAGACTTAACCTTCTAGCTCCTTAATAAGTCTTGCGCCTTCAGGATCCCTCCGAGTCCGCGACTTGTTCATCCTTTGCACTTTGCTTCCAAGAGCTTCCTTCGGTTTCGTCATGTCTTGGGTTGCCAAATGCTTGGACTTTACGCCGCCAAGACTACAAGCTTGGACTTATGCTGCCAAGACTTTACTTTGGACTTCCTTTGCCAAGGTTCACTTTGGACTTTATGCTGCCAAGACTACAAGCTTGGTCTTATGCCGCCAAGTCCATCCCTTGGACTTCCTTTGCCAAGATCATACTTGGACTTCCTTTTACCAAGTACTTCATCCTTGGATTTCCCTGTCACTTAAACACATTCGTAATTAGATCACAAGATATTGCCTAACTTAGATGATTAGCCAAACATCAAAACATATAAATGCTTGGAGCATTGTTGCACCAACATGTTGGACTTTTCATGCCAAGACCATGCTTGGACTTTCCTTGCCAACCCATGTTGGACTTTAAATTGCCAAGACCATGCTTGGACTTTCCTTGCCAACCCATGTTGGACTTTACATTACCAAGACCCATGCTTGGACTTTTCCCAATGCCAAGTGTCCCACTTGGACTTTCCATGCCAAGTACTCAAGACTTGGACTTTACCAAATGACAATTACATTGTCATATGTTTTTGTCGAAACATCAAAACATCACTCGAGTCAAACTCGAGTCCTGGTCAATCGTGACCTGGGCCGATTGTACCAACAGTAAATCCAACTAAAATGCATAACCGAATAATATGCACAACCAATAAGTGCATATCCATGATTGTAGTGCCTGAGAAGGACTAGGGATTATATGCTAGTTTACCGGGCAGACCAATTATTCCCTGTGGGTTACACGGATTCGGATTTCCAATCAGATAGGGACAAGAGTAAGTCTACCTCGGGGTTTGTGTTTACTTTTGGAGGTGGAGCCATAGTATGGAGGAGTGTCAAGCAGAAATGCGTGGCGGACTCTACCATGGAAGCTGAGTATGTGGCAGCCTCTGAGGCAGCCAAGGAAGTTGTATGGCTCAGGAACTTCCTGATGGACTTGGATGTGATTCCTAGTTTGCCTAGAACTATCACAATTTATTGTGATAATAATGGTGCAGTTCCAAACTCGAAGGAACCACGAGCCCATAAGACTAGTAAACACATGGAGCGCAAGTACCACCTGATACGAGAAATCATAAAGGAGGTAGAAGTTGTTGTCGCCTAGATTGCATCAGAGGATGACCTGGTAGACCTTTTCACTAAGGGCCTTCTAGCGAGAGCTTTGATAGGCATGTGGAGGGAAGGGGAATCAGATGTATGGCAGTATGAGGATAGCTTAGTCTTTTAGTATAAGTGGGAGATTGTTGGGATGTATACTGAAAGCCTAGCTCTTTTGTATGAATATCTTTATTTTGAAATAAGAATCACATGATCATTGTTTGCACTTTATATTTATGATATATGTGCATATTGTCTAATACTTTACATTGTAGATAACATGGTGCTTGGGTGTGGCACAGAAGATCATGTTATCAGTCCCTTGTAGAGTATAAGTAGAGTCTCACAACCAAGATGGTTTTGGACAAACCATTGGCATGGTTGTAGTGTAGCTTGGTATTGTTTTATCTTGAACATAGAGTTACACTAGTACACTTAGGTGTATTGAGCAGGACTGACATAGAGGTGATTCAATTTATTGCTGACTACATAATTGAATCGGACCTCAGATATTATGTTGTACATGCTCTTAATCCCGATATAATAACGGGCACATGTACTTAGTATTTATTTCTTTGATTTACCAAAGGGTGAGATTTAGATGGATTAAATCAATATGCCCGGTAAGTTGGGAAATGATATTATTTACATGGTGTGCCATTGATTATAGGAGGAAACCGTGTCCTATATATTAGGTTGATGATGTCCCCTTGAGGAGCTCATAAGGTTCATCATGTAAACCCTGCAGGTTGACTTAGTCAACATGATGATAAGGTTGAGTGGTACTACTCGAGGAGTTAGATGTTAATTGATTGATGGTCAGTAAATCAATCAATTGACGGGCATTCGATATCTTAAATACGGGGAGATGGATGTACAAATAATATATGGAGCCCATATTAATTTATGGGGGTTGGTGAGGTAATTCAATGATGATCCTCTAGTGGAATGGAACATCATTGATGGATCAAGTTTGTGTCGTTCCGATCCATCGGGTGGCCAAGATCCAACTCCTCCTCATGGTCCCTATTGTAGCCTATTAACACCTCATGAAGTCTAGATCCAATGAAGGAAAACAAAACCTTTGATCCGACGGTGGAGATTAGATCTCTAGATCCGACGGTTGGGATTAAATCCCTAGAACCGACGGTTGAGATTAAATCTCTAGATCCGACGGTTGGGATTAAATCCCTAGAACCGACGGTGGAGATTAAATCTCTAGAACCGACGGTGGAGATTAAATCTCTAGAACCGATGGTTGAGATCAAATCTCTAGATCCGACGGTTGAGATTAAAACCCTAGATCCAATGGAGGAGATTAAACCAAGGCCTAAACCTAACTCTATATATGGGCTTAGGCTTGGGCGGCAAAGGATAATGGAAAAACCTAATTGAGAGAAGGTGGCTTGGGCGGCAAGAAATAGGAGGAGGTTAGGGTTAGGGTTTGGTTCATTGTGTTGGGCGGCAACAAGAAGAAGAAGCCTCTTCTTCTTCTTCCCAATGATGGACGACAACTCTTCTTCCCTTTTCCTCCTTGGTTTGGCCGGCGCCCAAGCTTCTCCCTTCCTTCTCTGGCTTAGGTTGGATGGCATTAGGATAGCTTCCCTTGGGCGGCAATCAAATCCTAGATGGGATAGGATTGGGGTTGGGCGGCTAGGGTTAGGGTTTTGGGATTAGGGTGGGCGGCACCAAGAAGATGAAGATCCTTTTCTTCTTCCTTCTAAGTGTTGGCCGACCACTATCCTTGTTCCCTCTACCTTGGCCGGAGCTCAACCTATTCTTCTTCCCTTCATCCTTGACCGGAAATTAGGAGAGCTTTGTCTAGGGTTTGGGCGGCAACAAGGAGGAGGATTATTTTCCTTTCCTTTCTCCAAGTGTTGGCCGGCGCCCATACCCTTGGTGTTTCTCTCTTTTGGTTGGTTTCCATACTCCATTTTATCTTCCTTGGCCGGCGGTAACATCGAGTTTATTGACTTGGTTGCCGGTTCTAGAAAGGAAGATGAGTTTTGTTTTAGGATCTTCCTTTGTTCCTAGTGAACAAGGAAAGGAAGATTGGTGATCTAGGAGGCTTCAACTTTTGGTAGATTGTTGCCCACACGACGTCCAAAAGGAGGGAGGACATACAATAGAAGATCAAGAGGTATAACAAGAGGTATAATCTTGTTTATTTTGATTAATGTTCTTTTGTATCATGTTTATAATTGCTTTTCAATTATATGCATGTTTTGTTTGGATGCTTACTTTATGTATGTGTTGATTATACTAGTTTACATTTGTATGTATTTGTATAATCATGGACCCCGATAAGAAACACAAAAACCGGCGATCCATCCGTCGTCTCTTCCGCGGCTAACCGATTAGAAGAATTGTGTTGCTTGAACAACTAGTTTGTTCAAGCGATCGCTCAAGTCGTTAGCACGACGACGAATTGGTTGTGCTTAGGAAACTCATCCCATCCGGATTAGTTTTCATTAGTGAAAATTTTAATCCGGGGACATGGGAGCCAATGAGCCTCCGAGGTCTAGCATGATTTCGAACAAATGGTATCAGAGCCAGGTTTTCGATTTTGTGTGTTTTGGATTCGATTACTTTTCACGCACTTATCATATATTGTGTATGCCGGATAATAGTAGGATGTGCGTAAGCTAACTTTTTGATTGCAGGCATAAGATCCAACTATTATGGCTATATATGTGTGTATGTGATTGTATATTATTTGAATCCTCGGGGTTGACGAGGCTAGATTAGTATTTAATTTTTGTAATTAAATACGACATTGTTTAGCCACTCTTTATTTTATTTATCTTTCGATCTAGAATTCATGTACACTCCCTTGTGGAGTATAGGATCGATGGATGTAAAATAAAATAGGTTTTATTCTCGGCTTGGATCTCCGGATGGCTCGTACATGGCGTAGGAGGAGCGGACGAGGTGGCGACACGACGGGACGCATATTGGAGAACAATGCCATAATAGTTGGAAAAATTCTGATTTTTCCATATTTATTGCTGATTTGTTTTATATGCATGTTGTGTGTGCTTGAAAATTCCTCATTTTCAATATACTAAGTGGGAGAGGGATATTTTAATTAATTCCCGCGGCCTCCATTACAATTTGACGTGTGATGCAACAAACTTGCGTGTCGGCTCTGAGTGCCTTCCTCCCTGCGGATGAGTTTGTTTGCGGATCACTAGGTCAAATAATGGTTATAGGAAATTATCTAGGAGCGTGTGTACTTCCACAGCGGTAAGGCACATAATCCGAAATAATTCTCTTAGTATCGTGTAATGGTGCACACTTAGATGCAAATATAAAGTATCCTCCCCATCGGAGTCACTGCTTTTATTTGTAGGGCCAAAGAGGAACCAACTATTAATTTTATTTGTCAAAAAGTAAGGTTGACAAGATAATAAAATTAATGGGTAAAACCTCCTCTTACAAATGTAGAATTCGTATACGTCCACACTCCGTGGCATGCGATATTCTCGGTGTTTTGAGGTGTTGGTTGATTTCGGAACTTTATTGTTTTGAGGAATCAATAATATTTGAAATCTAAAGTAATGATCTATGTGATTCTTAGGATTTTCAAAATGACTTTCAGCCCACTTGTTGTAATACTAAAGAAAAAAAAACTTACTGTACCCAAATAATGTTGATTGGAAAAGAATCCGGATATTGTCTTATCTGCTAGGAAGTACATGTATGCACTCTTCGAAGAGTATCCTCAAGCCATGGTTGCTCAAAAAGGTTTCTACCTCTAAGCCGAAAGGCAAGAAGAAGGAGAAACAAGGTGGAGCAAATGTGGTGGGAGGATCTCAGGGAGGAGTGAAGAAGCCGAAAGGCAAGTACTTCACTTACAAGCAGGATGAACATTGGAAGGAGGACTGTCCCAATCCAAATCAGAACAAAAGTATATCCTTTGGTCTAGTCGTTGAAACATGGGTAGCGGTGTTATCTACTGGCACCTGGTGTGTAGATACGAAAGCCACTAATCATGTCTGCAATACTTTGCAGGGGTTCCAGGAAACCCGACGACTAGCTAAAATGGATATTACCATTTACTTGGGCAATGCCATGAAGATGGCGGCTATTGAAGTGGGAGATGTTTTATTTATCTTTTGAGAAAAATAAAGTTTTTTGGTTCTTAAGAATTTTCTTTATGTACCTTTATTTAGAAAGAATTGCTTTCAGTTTCTAAATTATGGATGGATAATCTATTCCTTTTAATGACAGATTTGTTATAAAAGGAATAGGGACATTATCTATTCAGGTACATAGATAGGAAATTTATAACTTGAACCACAAGCTCCCACGATGCAAATAGAAGTTAATAACTCATCTTCTAATTCCGATAAGAGAAAAGAACCTTCGAAGATGAACCAAACATATCTTTGGGATCTTAGGCTTGGTCATATTAACCTAAGCAGAATTCAAAGGTTGATAGCTGATGGACCTTTGGGTTCATTAGTGGTGGAGGATCTCCCAACCTGCGAATCTTGCTTGGAGGGTAAGATGACCAAGAGGCCTTTCAAGGCTAAGGGGTATAGATCTAAAGATGTGTTGGAATTGGTTCATTCTGATTCGTATGGTCCTATGTCTATCCAGACAAGAGGTAGTTTTGAACATTTCATATTTTTCATAGATGATTGTTCAAGATATGGATGACACTACGATCTGATCATGGTGGTGAGTACCTCTTGGGAGATTTTAGGAACTACTTATCAGAGGCTGAGATTCAATCCCAATTGACTGCACCTGGCACACCCCTACAGAACGGTGTAGCAGAGCGAAGGAATAGGACTCTTATGAAGATGGTTAGATCGATGATGAGTTATTCTGACTTGCCAGATTCGTTCTGGGGATATGCTCTTGATACGGCGGTGTACATTCTGAACTTGGTTCCATCTAAACCAGTGCCTTCTACTCCCACATAATTGTGGACTGGGCGAAAGCCTAGTCTAAGACATATTCAGATATGGGAGTCCAGCACATGTGCTGAAGGCAGATACTGGTATATTGGAACCTCGTACAGAAGTACGCATGTTCATTGGCTATCCTAGGGGAACGAAGGGTAGTTTGTTTTATAGTCCTAGAGATCAGAGGGTGATCATTAGTACGAATGCCAGATTTCTAGAGGAGGACTATGTGATGAACCACAAGCCCACGGGTAAAATTGTTCTGGAGGAGTTAAAAGGGAAGTCACTTCTTTAGTACCACCGGTACAAGAGGACATACCACATGTCACTGCACCGCGTGTCACAGAGGATACACAGGTGATACCTCATCTTAGTGGGAGGGTTGTGAGTCAGCCTGATAGATTCATGTTCTTGGGAGAATCTTCTGATTTGGTCCCTGGCGAACATGAACCTAATCCCTGAAAATACGACAAAGGCAATCCAAGATATAGATGCAGCATCTTGGCAAAGTGCAATGAATACTGAGATTGAATCTATGGATTCAAATCAGGTCTGAGAGCTCTTATTCATAGCAGCTCATATGGATTATGAGGTGTGGCATATGGATGTCAAGACAGCTTTCCATTGATGGAAGTCTTGAGGAAAACATCTACATGAAGCAACCAGAGGGATTCATTGCTAAGGGCAAAGAGCATCTTGTATGTAAGCTTAATCGTTCCATTTATGGATTGAAGCAAGCTTCGAGGTCTTGGAACATCCGCTTTGAGGAGGTAAATCAGTCTTATGGATTTATTCAAAGTTCGGATGAGTCTTGTGTATACAAGAGATGTGACAGAAACGTAGTGGTATTTTTGTACTATACGTAGATGACATTTTGGTGGTTGGCAACAACATCGAAGTGTTATGAGACGTAAGGATATGGTTGTCCAAACAGTTAGATATGAAGGACTTGGGAGAAGCAGGACACATCCTTGAGATCAAGGTTATAAGGATCGCAGGAAAAGAATGTTGTGCTTATCCTAAGCTTCATACATAGACATGATTTTGGATCAATTTTGTTAGTAATATATGAGAGATGTCCTAAGGAAATCGCCTTATGTATGAACCATTTATATGATAAATGAAGATTCACTATTTGAGTATACATGTTTTATGTATTTGATTGGATCTTAAACTCATTTACTGAATGTCCACGATACGATTCACAGCATGAGAGAATTTGTGATTGGATCACAACTAGTGAGTATCTCTACATGTGTAATTGTGATGTATCGGAATTATCCCTAGTCGATGAATTGATGGATTTGGATACCATCAATTCTGTCGAGACTAGCACGAGGTATACTCCTTGGTGTATCCAAGCAGCTGATTCTCACTGGCTGGAGACATAGTGATGTTCGGAGTTAATCGTGGATGCTAGTTATGGTAACTAGTTCATTGGAGTGACCAGCCGTAAGACTTCATATGGTTCTCTGCATATATAGATATGTCAATGAAGTTCTTACTGTGGCTTAAGTGCGATGTTCCTTTAACTTGCGGTATTCAAGTCATCTTGATCATGGAGACTTATGCTTTGACATCTTAAGCAAACATCTCTAAGGAGATGTGGACCCGGGATGATTGGGTATAAGTCGAAGTGATCGAAGGTGTTTGAATAGCCTATAAAGGATTCACCACTCCTTGCGAGGAGATGTATACCCATGGCCTCTCGTCGGATTGTTACTAAAGTCTTTGGCCAAAGCATTACATGTTTAGAGTAAGGTACTCTTCGATACATGTGGAGTAACTAGAATCCGTGAGTACGAGGAAATAATACTTGGGCTAGGTGTGGCGTGAGTCGACCTAGTGAGGCCCGACACAATAGACCATGTCACTGAACCAAGTGGGTATAAGATGAGTGAAGGGAATGGGGCACGAATCATTCGGCGAAGGGTTTGAAATAGTTACGGATCAACCGTTGATCTTTTCGGTTAATTGGGGATCATGATGTACTACTAGGTGCCACTCATGATCGTTCTATAATTAATGGTTAATTATAGATGGCCAACATAAACCGAGAACCTATTTGGTCACACGCACAACGTGCGTAATCCAAAGGATTTAAAACGAGCTTGAGAATGAGATTCTCTGACCGAGAGAAACTAGGTTTGGTTGGACCAAACATAAAGCGAGCATGAAATCGTTTCAGTCGCAATGGAAGCGTGGATGGGCCGCGTCTTATGAAGACGTAATGGATGAACCAAAATGGTTTGGTTCTAATCCAATGGATGAGAATAAACCAAAGGGGTTTGGTTTATTTTAAACGAATGAACCAAAAGTTGGTTCGGTTCGTTTTAACTTAAAATAAACCATCATAGTTTGGTTTATTTTAACTTATCTTAATGGAGCGGGTTAACGGGATTTATGGATATGATCCATTAACCATTAAGAGAATTAGTTCTCTATAAAAGAGGGCTTAATGGATAATTAAGCCCTAATCCAAAAACCCTAGCCTTTGAGTTGCCGCCCACCCTTGGAGTTGCTCGGCGCCAACCCTAGGCTGCCGCCCAGCTTGTTGTGCCACCTTCATCTCCTTGTCGGCATCCAAGCTTCAGCCGGTGAACCCTCTGGCGACCCTCCGGTGATCTTCCTAGGCCTCGGTGAAAAGGTGAGCACTTGGCTTCCTTGTTTTGGCCGGCGCCTACTCCTCCACCAAGCTGTCCAGTTTTCTGGACAGCTTGTTCTCTCTTCTGTCGGGCGTCGTTTGGGCGACGGTTAGAGCTCGACAGCGGATAACTTACGGGGATTCGATCTCCGGTAATCCTCTGAGTGGAGGGCGAAGGATTCGTCAATCGGTTGAGAATACCTCTCCGGAGAAGCGAGTTTTGAGGACTCGCTTTGTATCCGAATTTGGATTCGGATCGTGATCATCTCTCGATCACGCGTCGTCTTCAACACGAGGCTAGTAACCCGTCGACGAAGACGGCTCGTGGCTTAGCGAAGTCATCCCGAGGAACTTCGGCGTGATACTGGATAGAGACGATTCTAGCGAGGATCGTTCGGTTGATGCCGTTCCACTACACGTCATACGAAAGGTATAACGTAGATAAATTTCCTTTTATTGCAATTTTAATTTACGGTTATGTCTACACTTGTTGTAATAGCATGCGTGTGTTGTGTGTGTTGTAATAAATAGGAGTATTTATTATTTTTATTGCTTTCCATGTGCTCATGTTTACGAAACATGATCGAACACACCTTTGATTCGGAAATCCAACAAAGGGTATCGAGCCCAGGTTGTGTTTCGACATAATCGTAAAATGGTTTTGCGATAGTCATAATGTATTTCTGGAAATTTTCTAATTTTGGAAATTTAGAAGTATTTATGGAAATTTTTCAATTTTGGAAAATCTAGAAGTATTTATGGAAATCTTCCACTTTTGGAAAGTTGGAAGTATTTATGGAAATTGATATTTTCCATAAATAAAATATTTGATTAGATTCTGGAAATTTATTTCCTAATTTAATCATGATTTGATTTGGGAAATCAAATCTTAAAATATTTTATTTCCATAAGTAGTTTTAATGATTTAGGAAATTGGTTTCCTAAATAGATTTTCCTTAATCAAATAATTCCATGAATAAAATATGTGATTAGATTTGGAAATTTGTTTCCTAATTTAATTATGATTTGATTTGGAGAATCAAATCTTAAACATATTTTATTTCCATAAATAGTTATGACATATATGGAAATAAATACATGACATAATTGTATGCCATGTAATTGCATTAGATGCATAACATTATGCCATGCGTGTCGTGACATGTAGATGTATGCCATTTATGCCATGCCATGTAGATAATAGTTATTTGCATGCAAAGAGGATGAGACATAAAAACCCTTAAACAATATTAAAGCCTACACCTTCCATTAATATGGTTAGAACCAGAGTTCCGTTTCTTGTTTGGGTTGTTGGACTCTCTCCAAGCCCGGCTCGAACCCGAATATGTTCAAACCATGGAATAGTTTAATACTAATATGGTAAGAGTCAGAGGTCAATCGTTAGCTTTGGTTGTTGGACTCTCTCCAAGCTGGGCTAATTGGTTGAATGCACTCTAACTATATTAAAACTATGTCCCGATTAATGGGTTGGCTTTAACCTGGAGCATCGGCTTGTTGGACTCTCTCCAAGGTCGATGTAAAGGGAGGTGAAGTTGGGTGCTATGCATATGATGCATACTTGTTAATGTGTTAACAACCCGATGTATGTGTGAACATTCAATTAGTTGATAGCACATTGTGATAGTTGTATATACGTGATATGCAATCGGTATAGAAGATACCTACCATCGTAGTTATGAATGACTTGTTGGACTCTCTCCAAGGTTGTTCATAACTATGATGGATATCAGCCCATTCGGAGATGGACCTACGATCTCCCGAAGTGATTTTGGGGTTTTTGAAATTCGAAAAATGAATGAGATTTATAAATGTATATTGATGCATTTTAAAATCATCATTCTCATATATGCTCGTTTTGTATTTCTAGGTCAATAAATTGATCATGATGTCTTTGAATTTGCGCACTATTTTGGATTCGAACAAACTGACTGGGCCTAACTTCCTGGACTGGCTTAGAAACCTGAGAATTGTTCTCAAGGCGGAAAATCTTGCATATGTCCTTGAAGAGCCTCTTCCTGACCGTCCTAAGGACGATGCAACTCCAGACCAAATGTTGGTCTATCAGAAGCATGTGGCAGATTCTGAGCTAGCGAGTTGCATCATGCTAGCGGCGATGGTACCTGAGCTGCAAAAGCAGCATGAGCATATGGATGCTAATACTATGGTCTTCCATCTTCATGAGTTGTTCGATGAGCAAGCGAGATCCGAAAGGTTCGAGGTCTCTAGGCTCCTCTTCACCACGAAGATGCAAGAAGGTTCATCTAGTGCGCTTTGTGCTAAAGATGAACGGGTACATCGAGCGGCTAGCTACCCTCGGTATTGTGATGGATCATGAGTTAAGTATTGACTTAATTCTGCATTGTTTGCCCAAGAGTTTCTCGCAATTTGTGATGAACTATCGGATGAACAAATTGGAATCCACCATTCCCGAGCTCCTCAATATCTTTGAAGAGGCTGTGGAGCCTTACATGAAGCATGAGGAGAAGGCGGTTCATAGTTGATTCCTCAAAGAAAGGTTCTAAGAGGAAGGCAAAAGAACAAGAAAGGAAAGAACAAAAAGGCAAAGAAGGCGGAACCCGGCTAAAGGGCACTTGCCATCACTGCGAGGAAGGCCACTGCGAAGAAACTGCAAGATTTATCTTGAGTCCATGAAGAAGAAGAAGGCATCCGATGCCCCATCCTCTTCAGGTATCTTCGTTATTGATTGTCATTCTATTTCCTTGGACACTTGGGTATTGGATACTGGGTGTAGCTCACATATATGTAATGACATACAGGGGCTAAGGAATAGAAGAAGACTTGTCAGAGGGGAGTCAAATTTGCGAGTTGGCAATGGAGCAAAGGTTGCTGCGGTCGCCATCGGAACTTATTTGTTGAAGCTCCCTAGTGGACTAGTCTTAGAACTGGACAATTGCTATTATGTTCCTTCTCTAATAAAGAACATTATTTCTATTTCCTGCTTAAATAGAAATTGTTTCCATTTGACGTTTAGTAACAATTGTTGTTATATAACTTTAAATGGCATACTTTATGGAACTGGAACCTTGAGTAATGGCATTTATACATTGGACGTATCCAGTGACATTTTCAATATCGAAGCGAGCAACACGCGTGCTCGAAAGGATAATCAAATAGACTCCTATATGTGGCATTGTCGTCTTGGCCATATAAGCAAGAAACGCATGTCCGAATTACACCGATGTGTTATTCTGGAATCGTTTGAATTGGATTCATACGATACATGCGAATCATGCTTAAAAGGCAAGATGACTAAGTTACCTTTTACTGGAAAAGGTGAACGAGTGGGAGAGTTACTAGGTCTAATACATACTGATGTATGTGGACCTATGTCAACTCAAGCATTAGGAGGCTATAGCTACTTCATTACCTTCACCGATGATCACTCACGGTTTGGGTATGTGTTCTTGATGAAACACAAGTCTGAAGCCTTTGAAAGGTTCAAAGAATTCAGAAATGAAGTAGAGAAACAACATGACAAGAGTATCAAAATACTTTGATCAGATCGAGGTGGTGAATACTTAAGTCAAGAGTTTCTTGATTATCTAAGAGACAATGGTATATTGTCTCAATGGACTCCGCCCTATACACCACAGCATAATGGTGTATCTGAGAGGCGTACCGGACCTTGTTGGACATGGTCAGGTCAATGATGAATCATGCAACTCTTCCCAAGTCCTTTTGGGGCTATGCACTTCAGACAGCTGTTTACTTGTTAAACAGAATGCCTACCAAGGTAGTCTCAACTACTCCATATGAGATATGGAATAGTAAGAAACCTCATGTATCTTACTTGAAGATATGGGGTTGTCCTGCTTATGTGAAGCGGACTGTATCAGACAAATTGGATGCTAAGTCTGATAAATGTCTATTTATTGGATACCCTAAGGAAACAAGGGGTTACCAATTCTATCATCCTTGGAACAAAAGGTGTTTGTTTCAAGGAATGCTGTGTTTCTAGAGAAAGAGTTTCTCTTGCAAGAAAACAGTGGGAGTGTCGTCGAGCTTGAGGAGGCTCGAGAGACTCAAATAGACATTGATGAGATACCTGGTGAAGCACAACAGCCGACAACTCATAGTGATGAGCAATCGGCTGGACCTATTGTAACACCACATCTTCGTAGATCTGGTAGAACATGCAATATTCCTGAGAGATATGGATTTCTCGTAAGAGAATCGAACGACGTGTTACTCATTGATGATGAGGAGCCTACCAGTTATGAAGAAGTGCTGACAAGTTCAGAAAGGGATAAGTGGCTTGGTGCCATGAAGTCGGAAATGGATTCCATGTATGAAAACCAAGTTTGGAACTTGGTTGACCCACCTGAAGGGATAAAGCCTATAGGGTGCAAGTGGGTTTTCAAGAAGAAAACCGACATAAATGGTAATGTGATTACCTATAAGGCTAGATTGGGCGAAAGGATATCGTCAAAAACAAGGTGTTGATTATGACGAAACCTATTCGCCTGTAGCTATGCTTAAATCCATTCGGATGCTCCTGGCCATAGCGGCTCATTATGATTATGAGATATGGCAGATGGATGTGAAAACAGCTTTCCTTAATGGAAACCTGCTCGAGGACGTGTATATGATACAGCCTGAGGGTTTCTCATCGGTTGATAAAACCAAGGTATGCAAATTGCGACGATCCATTTATGGATTGGAGCAAGCATCCAGGAGCTGGAATATCCGTTTTGATGAGACAATCAAAAAGTTTGATTTCTCACAAAATCCAGACGAACCTTGTGTGTACAAGAAGGTTAGTGGGAGTGCAGTCGTATTCCTAGTATTGTATGTCGATGACATACTACTTATAGGAAACGATGTTTCAATCTTACTGATCGATGAAGGTTTGGTTATCCAAGACATTCTCCATGAAAGACAGGAGAAGCAACCTACATCCTCGGGATTAAGATCTATAGAGATAGATCAAACGGTTGCTTGGTCTTTCGCAGTCTACATATATAGACCGAAAAGCAAAGAGGTTTAGCATGTCGGAATCCAAGAAAGGTTTCCTACCCATCGGGCATGGGGTACACCTTTCGAAGTCTATGTGTCCGCGCACAGAAGACGAGAGGATTTGCATGAGTAAGATTCCCTATGCATCCGTAATAGAATCTATCATGTATTCTATGTTATGTACGAGGCCTGATGTATCGTATGCTCTCAGTGTCACGGCGGATACATCCGATCCAGAATGGATCATTGGCGGCTATTAAGACGATCCTTAAGTACTTGAGAAGAACTAAGGATGTGTTCCTAATATATGGAGAAGGGGACATGGTGATACGCGGGTATACGGATGCCAGCTTCCAGACAGACAAGGATGATTCCAGGTCTCAGTCTGGATACGTGTTCACCTTGAATGGGGCCGCAATAAGTTGGAAAAGTTCCAAACAAGAGACTGTAGCGGATTCTACCACTGAGGCAGAATACATTGCAGCTTCAGAAGCAGCAAAGGAAGCGGTTTGGATCAAAAAGTTCGTTCATAAACTTGGTGTGATTCCGGCCATTGTTGAAGCAATACCGGTCTACTGCGACAACAATGGAGCAATTGCACAGGCGAAAGAGCCAAGGTCTCATCAACGATCCAAACATGTGCTTCGCCGCTATCATCTTATCAGAGAGATCATCAGTAGGAACGAAATACAAATCGAGAAAATTCCCACTGAAAGGAACTTAGCGGATCCTTTGACTAAGGCATTACCTCAAAGTAAGTTTGAGGGTCATGTTCGAGCTTATGGTATTGGATACCGTAGCGATTGACATTAGGCCAAGTGGGAGTCTGTTAGTAATATATGAGAGATGTCCTAAGGCAATCGCCTTATGTATGAACCATTTATATGATAAATGAAGATTCACTATTTGAGTATACATGTTTTATGTATTTGATTGGATCTTAAACTCATTTACTGAATGTCCACGATACGATTCACAACATGAGAGAATTTGTGATTGGATCACAACTAGTGAGTATCTCTACATGTGTAATTGTGATGTATCGGAATTATCCCTAGTCGATGAATTGATGGATTTGGATACCATCGAGACTAGCACGAGGTATACTCCTTGGTGTATCCAAGCAGCTGATTCTCACTGGCTGGAGACATAGTGATGTCCGCAGTTAATCGTGGATGCTAGTTATGGTAACTAGTTCATTGGAGTGACCAGCCGTAAGACTTCATATGGTTCTCTGCATATATAGATATGTCAATGAAGTTCTTACTGTGGCTTAAGTGCGATGTTCCTTTAACTTGCGGTATTCAAGTCATCTTGATCATGGAGACTTATGCTTTGACATCTTAAGCAAACATCTCTAAGGAGATGTGGACCCGGGATGATTGGGTATAAGTCGAAGTGATCGAAGGTGTTTGAATATCCTATAAAGGATTCACCACTCCTTGCGAGGAGATGTATACCCATGGCCTCTCGTCGGATTGTTACTAAAGTCTTTGGCCAAAGCATTACATGTT